>JAZHRO010000063.1:85960000-91657500 GCA_037157565.1 Thalassia testudinum
TTTTTTCTTCTTTTTCATTTTTTTTTCTCTCTTTCTTCCTTTTTTTTTTCAACATAACACAACTAGCACACATCCATGAACTTTAATGAGGAGGCATTATTAGGGATTGGTGGTACTTCAAGAGACATTGGGTGGCTTATTTGGTGGAAGTGCCTACTCACGGCACCGGGAGAAATGGATAGGATGGTGTATTTCTAACCTTGACATCAATACCCTCCTTCAGCCGAGGATTCCGTAAAGAATGGTTGTAACCATCCACCTTAGCCCTAGTTTTATGAAAACTCGCTCTCTGCGTATTTGCCTTATTTGGTGGCTCTCAAAATTCACACAAAAATGTATACGCAGGAACTAAGGGCGGAAACTATGCCTAATCTCTGAGTATCATTACCTAATTATCTAGGATTCCGGATTCCTTGCACTAATCTTAGAGCACCAATACACTCTACTCTCATCTCACACTATTGGTGGATTTTTGGAAGAAAATCTGCCTAGCTCCCAAAACACTGTCCAGGGGTTCAGGAGAAGAAGCACTACTTCTCGACAGACTAAAGGCGTTTATCAGCCTTCACTGTAAATCCATTGCAAATTCTACATGTCTCTAAAAAATTATACTGGATTCCAGAATACAGGAATCAACTAGAAGATAAAATCCCTAATGCATTCTCTTAATAAGATAATCTTATTCATGGATGCACTATGTATATATGCTATAAAGAAGTAACCTTGTATAATTTGTACTTCGTAAAATTCCCGTATCGGGTTACATTCAGCTTGATCCAAAATTTCAGAATAGGAAGGGTGAGCAGGTGAGTCGGAAATGGCTGTTGCAGACGATTTCTAGCTCTAATGCGAGCATTGGAGGTAGAGTCGATTGTTCTTTTATTTAGGATCCTAAAGTACGTTTGACATGTAGCTCTGAGATTTTCCTAAATGTTGGCATAAAAATTTTCAGTTTTGTTGTATCTACCCCCCCATGCCTAAGTTCTTGCATGTCCTCATGCATGAATGTAAAAGAAAATAAATACAGCAGGGAGTAAATGGGTAGAAGTCACCTGGAATTGCTCCTGAAGTTTAACATTCAGCATCGGCCAACCTTACAGTATGCAATATGCGAAAAAGAAATATGCTTTAAAAGAAAAATATGCTATGTATAAAGCGAGTATGTATAGGGTGATGTAAGGTAGATGCTGAGTTTAACGCCTCCAGTTGGGCAAAAACTCAATCAGATGTATCATTTCTTGCATAGGAGCTAGTCAAGATTAAGAGAAAGATGTGCTCATATGCTCCTAGAATTAGTGGTCCAGAGATGCGAACCAATTGATTGTGCACCCCTACTCCAAAAAGTCTAGCTATAAGAAAGAGTGGAGTGGTGGTGGAAAATAGAGGATAATCAGAGGGGGGATCATGATGTTGCTTCAGCTGATTTATCATGTCCCACAATTCAGTAGGAAGTTGCTGAGGGAGTAAATCAAACTGTATTTCAGAACCATAATCTAAGTCATAGGGATCCTCATAATGATAATTGACATAAAAGATCATGCCCTCTCCAGGCTCTGGATCACACGAGGGTATTCGTGAAAGTAGAAGATTTGTGGGGAGGTCACTGAAATCCTCATCAGAAATGGGAATAGGAGGAGTAAACTCGAAGGTAGGAATCCGATGATCCATATGTATGTGAATTCCTGCTGATTCACTACCTGTGAGATAATCGGTTATGACTACGTTAACGGGAAACTCGTTAGCTATGGTCACGTCTTCTTGTAACAACAGGGGTGATCTAGTAGTGTACGGATCAGGATAGCTAGATTCAGGGGTGTTGTGGTCAGAAACACACCCTAAACAGTCGGATCCTCGGGGAGAGATGTGCAATGTAGTGGACTCAGTCCCGTGTGGATCGCGGTCCAAGAACCCTGATAGTGCAGACGAATGAGACATTGGGTTGTCACAAAGGAGCCCAATGTTACCACAGTATGCCGAATCTTCGTCTTCACCGTCCTCCTCTATGCAATGACAGTCAAAATTCCTTGATGCGCTGAATATGTCAAGTCGAAGTCGCTCATTACCTAGGGCTATCTCCATACACCTAGATGCACAATCAATGTTTGCTCGAGCTATCACTAAAAATGGGCAACCCAAAATGATTGGTGCATCTCGGAGATTAGGAGGAACCTCCATATCTAGAACGAAAAAATCTACAGGAAAGAAGAATCTGCAAACTTTTACGATTACATTCTCAACCACCCCGTCAGTGTTTTTTACTAATTTATCAGCCAGCTGAATTATGACCGAGGTAGGCTTTAACTCCCTAAATCAAAATCGATTAAATACGGCAGTGGGAGTTAGGTTGATGGACGAACCCAGATCTAGAAGGGCCCGATCAAATGGGGAATCCTGCAAGAAGCAGGATATGAGTGGGGTACCAGGGTCTTTCTTTTTCGACGGCAAGTCAGCTAAAATCACGACGCTAGCTACATTTGACAGTACCGCCTGTCGTCCAATTCTAGGTTGTCGCTTCGGGGTACAATAGTCCTTGAAGAACCTAGCGACAGTGAGGATGTGATCAATTGCCTCGAGGAGGGGGACCTAAATATGTACTTCCTTGAACATTGACTTCAGGTCCTCAAAATTCTGCATGTCCTTTTTCCATACTACATTTCGCATCAGAGCCTCAGGAAAAGGGACAAGAATCTCAGGGTCAAGTGGCCTCTTACCCTTATCTACCGTAGGTGGCTCCTGAGATGAAGAAGGAGTCGAACCCTCCTACGGCGAAGGGTGAGAAAAATCAAGACCCACCTGCCTATGTGGTGGGTCGAATGTCTTCCTTCCACTCCTCAATAAGATAGCATTTGCATCGGCTTGCTATCCATGAGGTGGTGGGGGAGCGGAAGGGGCAGAGTATGAAGGGTTCTGCATCAAAGGCGGGTGGCCTTGAGCATACCCAAGTGGTGCAGCAAGCTCCTGTAATATGGTGTGTGCCTGTCCCTGTGGTGCTTGAAACCTAGGCGGGGCGCCTTGGTTCTGCACATACCGAGGGTTCGGGATGGGTTGGGAGGGCAAGGCTCCCTAAGTCCTATGCTCCTGCAATAGCTGGTTTTGCATGTTCTATATAGTCTGTATCTAGTTAGCCATCACCTTCATTATCTGCAAGCTATCCTGTGTAGATTTCCTCATCGATTCTTGCAGCTCCTCTTTCAGCGCCTCCAGAGGGTCAGCCCGCTTTGGAGGGTGACTGGCAGCTTTGCTGCAACAGCTGGTATATAGAACAGGGTTGCTGCTGCTAATACGGGAATGGCTGCTACCTAGGGTATGTGTTTTGTGCATTCCCATATTGCCTGGTCTAGTAGTGTGGATCTTGATGTGGTCTCTGTGAGTTACCAGACCAGGAGAAGTTCGGATGCCGGCACCAACCTGGGTTATACATCTCCGAATACGGGCTATTACGGCCATATCCTTGAATAGCACTAAAGCCCTCGTAGGCCGTAGACATCTGAGATGTATATCCATCAAGGGGATACGTATTATAGTCAGCGGGTGGTGCGTAACCCTAGTCATATGGTGCCAGATCAGGATTGTTTACGGGATCCTGATATGCAGGATCTTGTAAATAAGGAGAAGATGCATCTCAAGTGAGTAGATTAACTCGAGCAGGGGGCTCGGGGTGCATAGGAGGGTCTTGGAGCAGTAGAGTTCAGGTCAGATTGACCCTGACTAATTTGGTCAATCTTTTTCTCGATCAGGTTTATTCTATTCAACTGCTTGACGATGATATCCATGTCAGCTTGAATAGACTCGGTGTGAGCCTCATGGACACCAACCCACTGCTGACTAGGCCGCTTGAACTGGTTCATGGATGCGGCATTCATCAAGTTCTCTGCCAAAGATTTAAACAACTCAAAGGCATCGTTCTTGTCTTTTGCGAGGAAATTCCCGCCACTAGATGCATCGACCAGATACCGATGTGTGTCATCCAGCCCATGGTAAAAAATCTGACCTAGGAGCCATCTGGGCATACCATGGTGCACGCATTTCCTGAGAAGGTCGTGAAATCGGTCCCAGGCATCATGCAACTTCTCCCCAGCTCCTTGGGAGAAAGTCGTGATCGCATGCCTCATCGCATTCGTTCGACCGATTGGGAAGAACTTTTACAGGAATTCACGTCGTAATTTCAGCCAGGTTCCAAATGGCTTCCCAATGGTCTTGAACCAGCATGAAGCTTTGTCCCTAAAATAAAATGGGAAAAGCTTCATCAGAACAATCCCAAGATCAACATTCCTGAGTCGAATCATTTCTGCGAGTCGACTCAGGTCCTCTAAGTGCTGGAACGAATCTTCGCTTGAGTTTCCATAAATATGACTATTGATCAAACCAATCACATTAGGCTTGAGGTCAAACACGTCTCTGCCTACGGGAATCCTGACTAAGGGTGCGACGATCGATGCAGCTAGATCATAGAAATCCCGAAGTTGTTCTCCTCGTGGTGGATGCTGCATTCTGTCAAGCGTCGTCAAGATACGGTCCATGCCCTGCTGATGGTGCTCCTCAGATTCAACAACCTGGGCCTCCAGATGAGCCATCAAGTCCAGATTACCAGCATCCTGACCCGGTCTAGGTCCAAGTCTAGGATTAGCCATTGCGGCTAAGGGAGTAGAAGAAGTGGGGGGAGAAGAGGGTCGTGGCGAGGTGACTCGCCTCCTTGGGAGTGGCTCCCAAGGTCCAACCAGTTGAGGTCTAAGTGACTTCCTTCCTTGCATACACCACCCAATCCCTGGGTTGGTGTAGCTAAAACAGACAAGGCTAAGGCCCTGTCAATCAGATGGTCATTATGATCTGGTGACCAGATTTTTTGTTCTCAGTTCGGATTCCTGAAGAAAAATTCACCGTACAACCAACTGAAAATGATTCCTGCCTCTCAAGCTAACCCAGCCAGTCTGGTTACGACGAGACTAAGGGGAAGTTTCTTCCTTCGACTTACACCTCTGGTTCCGTTGACCCCTGAGCTATGGTCGTTTGACATTACCCCGCAGACTTAGTCACTAGGTTTGGCAAGAGAGGTTGAAAACACCCAGTAGTTTGACAACGAATTCGGGTTGATTTCATGTTTTAAAATTAATTTGAGCCCGTTTTTCTTCAGTTGGGGTTTGTGGTGAGTGGCCCACAAGGTGACCAAGCTCATCGACTAAGTATTAGACTTGACTAAGTCTAGGCTAGCCCAAATGTATGGTCTCTAGAGTGTAACCCTAAAGATGTAACCTAGGGTTCATGCAATTCTAGTTTTTTTTTTTCAGTAGACCACGAAATAAAAATACTTCTCTAGAAAAAATTGGAATCCAAATAATTTGAAATTTTGCAAGTAGATTCCTTTTCAATTTTATTTTCAGAGAATTTTTTTTGTAATTTTCACTGTTTCAATCGAATTTCTAGAGATTTTTGAATGTCATGGGGCCAGATTTGGAATTTTGACCCCTGGTCGAGTTTTTGCTTTGAAACAGTATCAAATAACTTTCAAAAATTCAGAAAAAATATGGAAATTAAAGCCAATGAGATTAGATTTCAAACCCCACCATTTTTAGTCAAAATAGATTTGTGGATTGCTCAAAATTGCTTTTTGAATTTTGAAAAATCTCAAATCTGGGTCAGTCTGACCCTCTTAAACTTCACGAATTTTTAAAGATTTTATATTTACAATTTTTTCAAAAGAATGGCGTCATTTAAAAGATGGTTTCAAAATAAAGATCTAACCTGAATTTCAAAATTTTTCGTTCATTAATTTTTTGGCAATTGAATTTTTAATATGAACTTTGAAGTCTGGCCGAAAATCAAAGGGTGGTGGAGAAGCTTTTAAAAGGTGTTTGAGTTTAAAATTCAAACTTTCCACCAAAATTTTTTTTTTCAAAAAATTTTGAAAATTTCTTTTTTTGCAAGAAGGATTTTTTTTCAAAGGATTTTCATTTTTTTCTTTTTACTTTTTCAAAAATAACCTAGGATTCCAAAAGAAACCTAATCTAACTACCTAGATTTTTTTTCTTTGAGTTTTTTTTCCTTTTCATGAAAATGAATAGGGTTTTTTTTTTCTTGTTTTTCAAATGAAATTGCTAGAAGGAAATCTAACCTAGGGTTCAAAAAAAACCTAGACTAAGGAAGACATAATGTGCACCTGGAATTTTTTTTTCCGCACTCGTGTGCACAGATCCCGACAAGCAGAGGAAGATTTGTCAATGATAGCTCAAAAGATCGAAATCAAGAAAATGACGTTGCCTCCCTGGCAACGGTACCATTTGACAAACCCATTTTCGCGCATTTTAAAATCGTCAGAAATTGTAGTATAGTCACGCTAAAATGCTTGTCAAAAAATGATTTTATAAAGATAACGAGACTTGAGTCCCGGCCGTTCGTCTCTAGGAGGCGTGTATGCAAATTTCAAATCGATCTTTTTCACTCTACTTGCTTAAAATTGCATGGCGGTTTATGGTTATTACGTATTTATGCACGACATGCTTAGTTGCTAGAATATCAGAAATTAAAAATAGGCAACTTTAATTGCACAAAATATATTGCAATAAGCTCATGGTGATTCTCAACACATAGACATATATATATATAAAATGATATTTCATTCATTCATCATGGTGTTTGCAACATGGAACTTGTGGAAAGCTTATAGAGGAAAGCTTGAAAACATCAATCTAGCTAACAGAAAACGATCACATACATGAATCTATGGGGGGATTTTGCATGCATCATTGGGGGAGAATAAAGAGCTACACTACTAAGTAGTAATAAAAGCATGTAAACTATGAAGAACTAAGCTACTAATCTAGCAGAAATAAGAGCATTCGGAGGTGGGCTCCAATGGCCTTTGAGTTGGCTGAGAGGAGGAGGGGCGACCAATGGTGCTTAGGCCAGTCCTTGGAGAGAGGTTGGAGAGGTGATCCAGCATCTTGGTGTGGAGATGGTGGTGTCCATGGTGATGCTACTCGTGGAGATGGAGTGGAGGTGGATGTAGCTAACCTAAATGGAAGCCAAGAATGAATAAAGCCAAGAATGGGATGGGTGCAAATGGCCACCCCTTAGGTCTTTTTATAGACCTAAGGGAGACTCTCTAGAGAAGTGTGGAACTCTCTAGAGAGAGCTCCAAGAGTGGCCTGCCAAAGAGAGAGAGAGGTGGTTTTAGATCCATCATTTGTGGATCTCCAATTTGAATGGCTCTTGGTTGCTAATTTTGGCAACCAAGAGTGGCGCCACCTTTGGAAGAACCTAGAATACTCTAGGTGGTGTGGGAGTGCGTGAATGGGCATGTGTGTGTGTGTGTGTGTGTGTGTGGCCATGCCCTATGTGTCTAAGTGATATAGGTTAGGTCCTAAGGGGGTTTAGGTTGGTGTAGGTATTAAATTAGGGTTGCAAACCCTAACTGCTAAGGGGGAAATGCAATTAAACTTAACACAAGTTTAATTGAATGGGTGTGAACCTAATTGAGAGTGAAATAATTCAATTAGGTTGGGCTTAGGTCAATTGGACTTTCATTGAGTCCAATTGGACTTGTATAGGTCGAGATCCGAGCTCAATTAGACCCTATGAGTCCAATTGACTAGGCAATGGTAATTGACTATGATCTAAGTCAATTAGGTTTAGTGAGGACATAATTAGGTCCTTAAGGAGGTCTAGAGGTGATGTACTAGGGCTAGGGTACCTTAATTTAGGTTCCTAGGGGGTTATAATTGGGTTTAGGGAGCTAGAGATCCAAGATCAAGGCTTGAATCTCAAAACAGGAACTGGAGAGCAGTTCCGGACGTCCAATAATAATATCAGACGACTTATACTCAAAAATTAGAAGTCTGGACTTCAATTCCAAATGTCTAATCAGAGTCAGGAAGGACTCTAGGTTCTGTCTTGGCTATTCCGCAAAAATTGGACGTCTGACCAAGTGTCTAGACGTCCAATAACACTGCAGAAGTGGGTTTAAGGTGTGCGGGAGTTGGCTAAGGGTTCTGGACGTCCTATAACTCATCTGGATGTCTAGATAGAGGTTGGAATTAGGGTTTTAAGGTTTCCTAGGGTGTGGTGACCTAATCTAAGGGTGCCTAAGGCTTGGGGAAGCTTCTAGGCTATCCTAGGGCTAGGATGGTCCTAAGTTCTTCACAATTTATTGCTTTATTCCTACTTAAATAGAATAGCATACATCAACCCCTTACATTATTATCTACTACATCTAATCCAGGTCTTCCACTCTAGCTCTGCTGCAACACCAGTTACTCTTTATTCTTTAGATCCCGTTTTGATCCAGCTTCAGATCTAGCTTCTGATAAGCTTATTACCTTTAATTGACATAATGCACCTAATTAGTACATTATAGCATTATTTTATGCATAACTAAAAGAAAGCAGTAAGGATGCAAATAATGCTTATGCATGCATGAATTACCCTAACTTATGCTAAGTCCTATCCTAATTTAGGTCAATTAAGACCTATGATTGCTGTGCAATCAATCAATCATGATGCTGGCCCTGCTTAGTGATCTGCCTTTGTAAGAGAGTCATAGGATCCAGATTTTGTTCATCGATCTCTTCTTCCTCGTGATGACTAGCCATTGCAGAGGGTTTAGATTTAGATCCTGGATAAATATGTCTTCTCCTAGGATTTCTTTCTAATGGTGGTAGCAAATCAAGATTTTCAGATCTTCTGCCTTGCATGCACCAGAAGAATGTCTATAGATGAGAGTGAAGACAGATGAGAGAAACCTCACCCGCTCTATGCAAGCAATCAAACTAGTCCTTAGAGTGTCAACCCTAATTAGACCTGATCCTGGCTCCCCAAAATATGACTAGGTTAGATCAACCCTTGAATTACTTGGCTGGCCAGAAGGGTAGGACCCCTCAAGATACCTTGCATGGCGGGACACCGCTAAAGGTTAATGCAGTTACCACACCGACCTTTCTTGTCACCATTGGGTCCAAGTAGACAAGGCCTTGACCTTAACCCAATCTAGTTTCAAGTCCCCAAGTCTATTAGTCATGCCTAGGGCATGTCTACTCAATTTTAGGCTTGTGTTTGATGTGATTTTGGAATATGATGGGCGTTAGGGGGTTGTTTGCCTTTAAAATTTATTTTGAAATGTGTGAAGTGTTCAGGAAAATAGGGTTCACAAGCAATTTCTCATGATGAAGTATCCTTTAAGATTCAAATGCCTGTGTTAATGAATTTTAAGGTTCACTTGATTAGATAATTTCAATCAAGGTTCTGGTGAGGCACACAAAGAGTTTTGCAAATCTCAATTTGTTTTATAGATTTCCTTTAAGTATGGAAATGCAAGTATACTCTATCCTTAGCGTGAAACCCTAAGCATAGATAATTCTAAATGATTCTTTTAGGTCCAAAATGATGAGTGGTGCGACCCATGCAATGAAATCAATTGATCCTTATTGCACCACTAACTAGGCACTCACAAAATATTTTTTCAAGAATTTTAATACATGTTTTCTATTTTTTTCTGATTTAAAGTGCACTGGGGGTTTTGTAGTCTATTTTGACCTCCAGCTAGTGATTGGATAATACGTGCAATCAAACATGCAAGAAGTAATTTTTTTATATTTTTCCTAAATTCTTGATAATCTCAAAAATTTAGTGCCTCAATTTCAAGTCAATTGAAGTTGCATAAAAATTCCTATGGTATTTTGAACTCCAAAAAAATAGGAACAATAACCATATTGATAATATATCAGTGTGCAAATTTTTAAAATTTTTATATAACTCTAAATTGAGTGAAATTTGGATATGTTATTTCTGACTTTGAAATCTACATCTAATAAAAATATTATAATTTTTGAATGTATGGATCTTTGGGAATTGAATTTTCAAAGTAAAACTTTATTTCAGCCCGAAAATCAAGAGAGAATTTTTTTTTTAATAATAAGCAAACAAATTCTAACTAATCCTAGGGTTCAAGCAAATCTTAGATCTAACTAATCTAAACTACGGGTACTTACCTGAGGATCGAACTTGCACTTTCTCCACTATTGTGTTTGGTTCAAATTTCTTCGTTCCTGCACACACAAAATAAACGAAAGAAGTAGAAAGTTAAAAATCTAAAATATGCATCAAAGAAAGCTTCAAAAATTTCCGTTGCCTCTCGTCAACGACGCCAACTTGTTTGGCACATAATTCACATTTTAAGTTATTTAGTTGTAGTATAATGTGAAAACACGTCGACAAATAAATTTTAAAAACTCCGGTGAGTACCGGGTCGTTTGCAGGGAGGCATTCTTGATTTTTAATAAAAGCTTTTTAATAAACTAGTTCTAATGGTATTTATATATGTAAATATGTATAAAGAGGCATCAGATATCCAAAAGATCAAATTTAATTGCATTGATAAAGAATTTTTCAAAATAGAAACTGCCATGCAAAAAGTAAAGATAGAGAGAAAGAGAGAAAGAGAGAGAAAAAAGTGGCAGAGAAACAACGCCGATTGTGGGATGCTTGTGCGAGATGCAGCAGCACCTCAAATGCAGAACACCGGGCTGGAGTTGCAGAGGAGAGGGAGAATTGCAAAGAAGACAGTAGAAGAGATCTCGAGTTGATGGGAGAGAGAGATTCTAAGTTAATGCTTCAACTGGGGGGCCCTAGGCCTTCTTTTATAGCTTTTGTGGAGGGCAAAAAGGGTATTTTAACCCTTAATCTCATGCAACAACCCCTTAGCTAATCAGATTCGTCGATCGGGAGATCAACAGCTCTGATTTGGCCTCAAAATAGCCTTCAAAAGGCCTTCTACGCTCAGATTTGCTTTGGTGGAGACACGTGGTAGCCGCTGGAGCGTTGGACCAAAGATCGCATGGCCTAGCTACCACCTCGCGCGCCCGCTGCAACGTCTCTTCGCGCATGCGCCTGCAAGGCCCTTTTCAGCACCTTATCCTCAGCCATCGAATCGTGACGATTGGACAGCTTAATCGCGCTTGCCACACTTTCCTAATCTTGCAAAATGCATGCAATCACGCATCCTCCCACGAAGGGCATGAAGGGCTCTAATCACACCACATGGTCGTGCCTCTGCCCTCTGATCATGCAATTGCGCCTGCCCATGCCCGCACAACCAATTCCGCTTCAATTTCGTGTAGCGCATGGCTCGAACTCGCATCCTACGCTTACGTGAGCGTGCGTGAGCCAACGTGTTGTGCAAACCTTTTGTTATATATGCGTGTTTGTTTCTATTTATGCTAATCCAATCTGGGTGGGCGAAGTGGCGCGCTCGTGGCCGTTAGATGAAGATCCAACGACCCACAACATGCGGTGCGGCCTTCCTAGATGGGGCAGTGGTGAGGGAGCAGCTGTGATGGCACCACGTGGCACCATCATGGTCATTTATCTTCTTTTCTTTGTATCTAGCGATGTAGACCTCCAATCGGGTTGATTTTTGCGTCGTTAGACTGCGATCATCGATCCAGATTCATCCATGTGGTTGGATTCTTCATCTGAGGCTCGGATCTTTGTCCTTTGGCTCCATGATCTCCGTTCTTCTATGGACTGCACATAATGCTCTAGTTGTTTGATCGAGACGATTTCGGAACCGTTGGATTCCCGTCGTCGTTCTGATCAGTTCTGTCCGGTCTGATCTGACATCCGCAGTTTCAAATCATCTACGATTAAATTCATCTCTCTTTTAGGTCATAAAATGACGATATTATCTATATGCCTAATAAACTAGCTATTGTGCAAATTACGATGCCTATGAATGCATTATTCCTAAGTTATGCTAGAATCTAACTTAATTCAGGTGATTTAGATTTCATGATTGTTGTGCAATCAGTGCACAGTGTCATGGGCGAGGCGCTTGTGAAGGGGTGGTGAGGGACCTCACCCCCCAAGTGTGTTGAGGCAATAAGCCCCAACCACTTTTTCAATTTATGCGGCTATAACAACCCGTGTGCTTCCGAGGTGGGACTAAAGTCCCACCTTCCTTTTCGCGCATAGCAGCAGGGAGGAGCTTTGTCAATTGTGGATGAAGATGCAGTCAGCAAATCCAATTGACCGGCTAGTTATGATCTTGGGAGAGTTCCGTACGTCCTGAGGATTGATTACACAGTAATCATAGGTCTTAATTGACCTAGATTAGGCTATAACTTAGCATAAGTTAGGGAAATTCATGCATGCATACGCATTATCTGCATCTTTACTGCTTTCCTTGAGCTATGCATAAAATAATGTTATAATGTGCGGATTAAGTGCATTATGTTGATTGCAGACAATAAGTAGATCTGGAGCTGGATCTGAAGCTGGATCAAGAATAACGGGAGTTGCAGCAAAGCTGAAGTGGAAGGCTTAGATTAGATGTAGGAACAATAATGTAAGGGGGTTAAAAGTTTGCAATTCTATTAAGTAGAAATAAAGCAGTAAAATGTGAAGAGCATAGGTCCATCCTAGCCCTAGAATAGCCTAGAACTTCCCCAAGCCTTAGCCACCCTTAGATTAGGTCACAACACCTTAGGAAGCCCAAAAACCCTAGTTTCAACCCTTATCTGGATGTCCAGATAAGTTATAGGACGTCCAGGACCCTTAGCCATCTCTCGCACACTTCAAACCCACTTCTGCAGTGTTATTGGACGTCCAGACACTTTGTCAGACGTCCAATTTCTGCAAAATACCCAAAACAGAACCCAAAATCCCTCCTGACTCTGATTGGATGTCCAGATAACAAGTCTGGACTTCTAATTTTTGAGTATAAGATGTCTAACACTATTATTAGGCATCTGATACTGCTCTCCAATTCCTGTTTTGAGATTTAAGCCTTGATCTTGGATCTCTAGGTCCCTAAACCCAATTCCAACCCCATAGGAACCTAAATTAAGGTGTCATAACCCTAGTACATCACCTCTAGACCTCCATAAGGACCTAATTAGGTTCTCACTAAACCTAATTGACTTGGATCTTAGTCAATTCCATCAACCTATTCAATTGGACTCATTGAGTCCAACTGAGCCCTGATCTCAGCACACACTATCAATTAGACTTAGTGAGAGTCCAATTGACCTAGACCTAAATTAATTGAGTTATTTTACTCTCAATTAAGTTTCCACACATCCAATTAAACTTGTATTAAGTTTAATTGCACTTTACCTTAGTGAATTAGGGTTTATAACCCTAATTTGAGACATACCTTGACCTAAACCCACTAGAACCTAACCTAATCAACCTAGCCACCTAAGTTTCGACCCACACACACCATCCACATGAAAATACCTAGCCTAGAGTTCTCTAGAACTCTCTACCATGTGTGGTTGCCTTGGTTGCCAAAATTAGCAACCAAGAGCCATTCGATTTTTAGATCCACATTTGGTGGATCTAAAAACCACCATCCATCCTCTCTCTCTCACTCTCCCACAAGCTCCCACCATAGACCTCTCTAGAGAATTCCATAATTCTCTAGAGAGCTTCCCTTAGGTCTATAAAAAGACCTAAGGGTTGGCCATTTGCACCCATTCACATCCTTGGCTTCCATTGGCACCACTCACCTCATTAGCTCCATACACACCCACCTTCACTTAGGCTTGCTACTCCACCTCCACAAGCTCACTACCATATGGAGGATACCATGCCAGGATGCTGGATCAACCCTACCTCTCTCCAAGGGTCGGCCTAAGCTACATTGGCCGCCCCTTATTCTTCTCCCGACCACTCCAAGGCCATCGAGGACCACCCCTGAATGCCCCTTTATTCTTCTAGATTTAATTCATGCTCTTCATAATTTTATTGATTTTATTACTGCTTAATAGCGTAGTCTTACTTCTCCCCCAATGATGCATGCAAAATCTGAAATTGTACTAGAGGGGGGGTGAATAGTGAAATTATAGAATATTGTAATACAAAAAATTCAATCACACAATGAACTCAATTCTTTTTAGGTGGAAACCCAAGATGGGTGAAAACCACCACCTAAGTCAATCTCTTAACTTAGGATTTTTTATCACAAGGCGATCAATCCACTAACCACACTACTTAAACGAGGGTAGTGAACCTCAATTACAAATCCCACCTCCGATCCCTAAACGGAGGTTTCTCCCTTCAAAATGAAGAGACGGGGACCCGACAGGCCGGATACCCAAAGTACAGAAATTAAGAAGTAAAATAACACCTATAGAGCACCCCAATAATTAAGTTGCTTTCTTATCTACTAAGCATGAAAAGAACTCCCTGATGATTTGCAGAACGGAGTGAGCTGGGAGTATGGATTTGCCCTTTGATCAGAGTATTAGCACAGCACAAGGGCAAGATGGAGCTTAGAGTAGTGAGCAAGAGATTTTTCTAATGGAATTGTATCTCAAGAGGTGTGTCTTGCCTAAGAGGAGTTGTAGTCTATTTATAGGCAAGTTTGGAACCTTCAAGAACACTTGGAAGAGCTCTTCTAGCCGTTGGAGACAAATCCCAAGAGTTTAGGACGAAATCCACACAAAATCAGGGTAATGATGAGTCTAACAGCAATATCAGACGTCTAATTATAGGATCAAACATCTTATAGGATGTCTGATTATTCTTCTGGTCGTCTAATACTGTAGGCCATCCAAGACAGACTCCATTGGATCAAAAGAAGGACGTCTGATATTTTCACATAAGACGTCTGATTATTTTATTGGACGTCTAATGAAGGGTGGATTCGTTCCTGTTATCTTCAGATCAAAATAAGGTTCTAGGTTTAGAGGATCAGACGTCGTTATGGACGTCTGGGGACATCACCAGACGTCTGAAAACCTAAATACTCTTCCCTACTTCTTCTGCCAAAAGATTATGTGGCCATAAACAGATACGCACAGAAAATCATGGCCAACGGTTCAAAGGCAAACGTCTGGAAGTCAGTTAAGACGTCTGGAAATTGTTTTTGCCTAAGCCAAGTCTAACGGTTAGTATGAGGACGTCTGGGTAAAGAATCAGACGTCTGTGTAAGGTTATCGACGTCTGAAAGTGAAGTCATTCGACTGATGTTTATGAGGAGACAAACAAAGGCAAAACTCTTTGAAATTAGACGTCTGACACACTTGTCAGATGTCTTATAGTGAAAAATTAGACGTCTGACAATTATCCTGGACGTCTGATAAAAGTATAAATGTTGGGTTTTTGTTTCTAATTTATCCTAAGTGTAGAGAGCCTAAGTTAGTTATTTATAGGTTATGTTTGGGGGCTCTTTATAATATTTCTAGACTCAAATAAAATGAAAATTACAACCTTTGAAAGTTTACATGAAAAAGCCTAAGACCTAATACTTATGCCACTTGTCTTCACGCTTTTAATCTCCCGTCTTGGAAAGCTTTTTGAAATCCTGCAAATATGTTATTACAGAGAGAAAACAATATGCTACTCTTTAATTTTTATTTCATTTTGTAAAATCATCAAAATATTATATGCGAGTGGTTGAACTAACAATCTCCCCCTTTTTGATGATTTTCAAAATATAGCTGTAGGTTCTTATTTTCTCCCCCTAAAGGTTGTACTTGGTAGTCTTTATCTATTTAAGAAGTTTGTTTTTATATTATTCCTTAAGTTCTTACCTACATTCTTCTCCCCCTTTTTGAATATCATCATGAAGGGTTGTTAAAGGGAGTTGAAATCCAAACTACAAGAGTGATATCTACAATGTAGAGTGCATGAATAAAATTGCATGATTAAAAGATGACAAGGCATTAAGGAAAATTGATTAGGAATAGAAATATTTAAGCATGGACTAGCTATTTGTTCCCAAAAATATTAAGTACGAGGTCAAGGCCCCTTAATACAAACTTGGAATAAAAGATAGAAAAATAGAAGCACTAAACTATTCTTCTTGATCTTGACGGCGACGGCGACGAGCGGGTCCTTGTCCCATCTGCAAATTTTGAACATCTGATCTAAGTTCATCGATGTCACGGCGCATGCTTCCCATGCAGGTGTACATCTCGCCGGTTCGACGCTGTAGGAGGGAGATGCCGGAGGAGAGGGAATCTGTGGCCGGATCCCATGATTCATCAAAGCTCGAGCGGGGAGCTTCTATTTGAAGGGGCCGTGGTTCATGGAAGTCTGGAAAGGGTGGAAGGGGCTTGTCTTCCATGGGCTCATCGGCGGGCTCAAGATGCTCCCTAAGTATATGCATCTTGGCGGCTGTGGCCCGGTTGTAAGGCTCAATCTTCTTGTCAACTGCTTAGTCAGTTATGGAAATCCGATGGGTTCAAAAGATTTTGGATAGAATAGACCCAAACGGAAGTGATGCCCCATGGTCTTCATTCATGATGCGAACAATGAGGCAGCAATAATTGAAAGGAATATGACGAACGGCCGCAAAAAGGAGCGCCTTGTGTTGGCACGAGATGTAATCAAAACCTCTCGATTTGTTTAGGAGGTCCCACCCAAAAATGCGAGAGAGTAGACGTGGAAGGGGTTTGAGATTTTTTCATGGTAGGGTGCCAAGGTTTTCAACATATTTTTCAGGGAGAACTAACTCTTGATTGATGATTTCTGGGTTGTATTGCCTCAGAATGTCATTGAAATCATTTCCCTCATTGGGGATGGCTAGAAGGTCGGAAATAGTTTTGGATGTGATGTGTATTTCGCGACCAAATAGGCGGGTATGGAGTTCAAGTTCATCGTTGCTGTAGTCCTCAATGATGTTGGCATAAAAGAGACGGCAAAGATCAGGGAACACACCAAGAGTTCCAATGCCAGAGTGGAATTGACAGTCAAAATATTGAAAGAGATGGAGAGTTTGGAAGTGTTCCCGAAGGTTCAAATGGGCAAAATCATTCCAAACAATAAAATGAGGGCATTTAACTTTGGCATTCGCGAAACGACGAATCGCTGCTTAGCGATGTTGCCCCGCAATTGATCTGCCAAATAAGTGGAAGAGGAAGTGGAAGATCCCTCAACTTGCTTCCTACAAGGAGGCATATTTGGTGGAATGGGCAGTTAGGTTTTGGAAAAAAAAATGGGTGGTGTTTTGAGGATAGAATACCTGCAACAACATCCATACAAGAACATTCAACCAACATTCTCCCAAAATATTTCAACAACACAGATTCAAACAATGCAATCATCATTAAAAAAAAATATGTGGCAGTATGCCTTGAGGCAATACAATGTCGGCTTGAACCTCATGAGGTAATACCCTTGCCATGGAAAATGCAGCTAGGGATAACAGGGTTTTCTTGACTGAGGGTTAGGGTTCTAAAGCTGATAATGATATGAAATGTGCAAGTAGGTCAAGAGAATCAAGAAGGAGAACTAGATGCTACAAGATGCTACAAGGTCGTGGGTAAAAGATCATGGAGATGCCCTAGGAGTTGAGAGGGTATACCCACGGGAGGAGGGAAGCCTCCAAATGCGCGGTCGAGAGGCAGGGAGGACACGCGCAGAGGAGCAGCAGTTCCGCCAGTCGTCGAGGAGGCACGACGGTCGTCTGGCGGCGAGCAAAACTTCGCCAACTGCTGCTGTGGACCGTCGGGTGTGAGGGAGAGCGGTAGGGATTTGGGAGAGGAGAGTGGGACCTTTACGAAGGGGATCTTATATCCCAAGGTCACGGAGCAAGTCTCCCCCTAAAGTTGGGGAGATTTGCATTTCAAACCGTCCAGAGAACAATCGCGATGCACAGATTTTTCCCCGATCAGACGTCTGGAGATGATGACAGACGTCTAGATTTACGTGAGGGATTTTAGCCCTTTTCATGGCGACGTCTGTTTTATTCATCAGATGATAAATCAAACGACTAATTTCAAAATTAGACGTCTGATTTCTGCAGGCATCCTTCCCTGAAAGATGAGTTATTCTCCAGGTTGTCGTCTGATTTCTGTCTCAAACGACACATAAGACGTCTAAATATTATATTAGACGTCCTATTTCTGCAGACAGACCTTCCTGGATTTTCGCCTAAAGTTACAGGGTCATCCGATTTTCCAATCAGATGACCTATGCGACATCTAACCGCAGATTCAGACGTCCGACAGATAGTACATGTTCTGTCTCAAAGATAGACGTCTGTCAACACATCTGGACGACGAGACAGACGTCTGTAAGGGATGCCAGACGTCTGATATGACTGTTTTGTTAGATAAAATTGTCGTCTGTCCCAGATGTGTAGACGACGAATTTTTATGTATAAGACGTCTGATGATTTAATCAGACGTCTGATATTGGACAGAATGTGCATTTGGATGTTTGAACTGAGAATGAAGGCTTCTAACTTAGTAAAATCAAGGCTCCATCTATGCTCATGACAAAGGAAGTTCCATTAAATCACTAAATTCTTCAAATATCACTTAGCTTACATATGCCTAGTTTCCTACGTATATAATTAAAGCGATCATAATTCAAAGGTTTAGTGAAAATATCAGCTAATTGCAGTTCAGTACAAATAAATTCAACTTCGATTTCTCCCTTAAGTACATTATCTCTCAAGAAGTGATGTCGAACATCAATATGTTTTGTGCGAGAGTGATGTACGGGATTTTTCGAGAGTTTGATAGCACTAGTATTGTCACATAATATTTTTATCTTATTAAATATCAAGTTAAAATCCTTCAAAGTATTTTTCATCCAAAGCACTTGGGAACATGCTAGTGCGGCGGCTATGTATTCAGCTTCTGTAGTTGATAGAGCTACACTAGATTGTTTCTTTGAAAACCAAGAGACTAGTGATTCGCCCAAGACTTGGCACGTCCCACTAGTACTCTTCCTATCGGTGCGGCTACCTGCGTAGTCTGCATCGCTATAAGTAACTAAGTTGAATTGTGGACTCCTAAGGTAGAATAAGCCATAATCAGATGTGTCAACTAGATATCTAAGTATTCATTTTACAGCATTTAGGTGTGATTGTTTGGGGTTTGATTGAAACCTAGCACATAAGCAGGTACTAAACAAAATATCAAGTCTACTGGAAGTTAAATACAGTAAAGATCCAATCATGCTATGATAGAGCTTTTGATCTATGGGCGTACTTGATTCGTCCAAGTCTAAGGAAGTTGTGACACTCATAGGAGTGTTCTTCCCTTTACTTTTGTTCATATCAAATTTCTTCAACATCTCCTTTGTGTATTTTGATTGACACACAAAGGTTCCAATTTCGAGCTGAGTGATTTGCAGGCCCAAGAAAAACTTGGGCTCACCCACCAAACTCATTTCGAATTGTTCCTGCATAATTTCTGAAAACTTTTCACACATAGATTCATTAGTAGCACCAAATATAATATCATCTACATATATTTGAACTAATAAAATGTCTTTTCCTTTTCTTTTAATGAATAATGTGGAATCAGCTTCCCCTATAGAGAATTTTGCATTTAACAAGTACTCTTTGAGCCTTTCATACGAAGCTCTAGGAGCTTGCTTTAGACCATATAGTGCCTTGTTTAATTTGTAGACAAAATGAGGCTTATCATGAGACTCAAAACCAGGAGGTTGTTTTACAAAAACTTCCTCCTTAATGAATCCGTTAAGAAACGCGTTCTTAACGTCCATTTGAAAGAGTTTAAAGCCAAGAAAGGCGACATAAGCAAGAAGCATGCGAATTGATTCGAGTCGAGCTACGGGAGCATAAGTCTCATCAAAATCAATTCCTTCTTCTTGGTTGTACCCTTGTGCTACCAACCGAGCCTTGTTTCGAATAACCATATCGGATTCATTCAACTTGTTCCGAAATACCCATTTGGTACCTATTACCATTTGCCCTTCAGGCTTAGGTACTAGATCCCAAACTTCATTCCTTTGGAATTGGTTGAGTTCCTCCTGCATGGCCATCATCCAAGGTTCTTCGGAGCATGCTTCCTCAACACTCTTGGGTTCAACTTGAGATACAAAGGCGGAGAGACCAAAGGAGCAACTAAAACGAGATCAGGTTTTAACGCCATCAGAAACACTTCCAATGACTTGACTTTCGGGATGATCCCTTTGATATATCCAATCTTTTGGAAGATTATGGATATTGGAGTTTGGAATGTTAGACACATCAATAGTATCATCTTCATCATCCATATTGACTCGGTCAATGGAGGAATGAGGAGATTCATCGAAGGAAACATGGAGGATTTCCTCCACTATTAATGTGGTCTTGTTAAAAACCCGATATGCCTTACTACGTGAGGAATAACCAATAAAGATGGCTTCTTCACCTTTGGCATCAAATTTATCTAAATTAGAGCGGGTATTCAAAACATCGACATCCAAAAACTTTAAAATAACTAATTTTGTGTATTTTCCCATAGTATAGTTCAAAGCAAGTTTTTCGCAATCCAGATCGAATTAAGGTGCGATTTAACACGTAACAAGCCGTGTTAACCGCCTCAGCCCAAAAGTACTTCGGTAACCCCGAGTCTATGAGCAATGTTCGAGCACACTCTTGAAGAGTACGGTTCTTTCTCTCAACCACCCCATTTTGTTGAGGTGTTCGAGGAAAATAAAACTCATGAGCAATACCATGCTCTTGACAAAAATCATCAAACAAGAAATTTTCAAACTCGCCCCCATGATCACTATGGATACGAGTGATTTGGTAGCCTTTTTCAGTTTGAACTTTCCTACAAAAAACAGAAAAGACAGAAAACACTCCTTCTTTGGATCTCAAGAAAAAGACCCATGAAAACCTCAAAAAATCATCTACAATTACAAGGCAATATTTGCATCCACTGATGCTCTCATATTTTGTAGGTCCAAACAGATCTAGGTGAAGTAGTTCTAAAGGTCTTGATGTGAATATAACTTCTTTGCTTTTAAAACTAGATTTTATAATCCTACCTAATTTACATGAATCACAAATAAGCTCATTTAAAAATTTTCCTTTAGGAAGACCTCGGACTAGTTCATGTTTAGCTAGTTTTTGAACCAGCTTCATATGAACATGTCCTAGTCTTTTATGCCATATACTTAACTCATCATTTGCTATAAGACATTCATAAGTGTCATTTTTATCAAATTCTATGACATAAATGTCTTTAAATCTAGTTCCCTTAAGAAGGGTTTCATTGGTTAATGCATGCATAATTTCAAACATTTTAGAAGTAAACACTACTTTAAAGCCCTTATCACATATTTGACTTACACTTAAAAGATTATGTTTTAGTCCTTTAACTAGAGAAACATTTGAGATGGGAGAGAGAGGATTACCTATTTTACCAAGGCCAATAATATGGCCCTTATGGTTGTTGCCAAATGTAACTGTTCCTCCATCCATAGGTTGGAGGTCCAAAAATAGGTGCTTGTCTCCCGTCATATGTTTAGAGCATCCGGAGTCCATCACCCATCGGCCTCCTTGGTGGCGGTGGTCACCTTGTCTTCCTCCTTGTAGACCTTCTTCCTCCTACAAAAGATCTTCGATGGTGACTTGGTGTTTCTATAGGTCTTTCTAATTTGAGTCATCCATCCTTCATTTTGTATATCCAATTTTTGACATTATGATGTCCTTTCATCCCTACAAAACAAAGTGAGAGTTGTCTTTCCGGTATCCATTGTAAAGTGGATCCGTATTTGTTAGTGGTCTCCTTTAGAGGAGGGTCCTTTTTCGGCTCACTTTGACTAGGTTCATAAAAGCCTAGTCCAAATTTACTTGAGGAAGGTTTTTGATGGGCAATGAGTTTGTCCAAGTTATCTTTCCCCTTTGTAAATTTGACTAGGTCTTCAAGAAGTTGGTTTGACTTTTCTTTAAGATGATTTATCTCTATTTTCATTATGTCTAGTTTATCTTCTAATGCCCTAATTTCTACTCTAAGTAAGCCATTTTCATCCTTTTTAAAGGAGTTTGATTTTTCAAGCACATGGATTTTGTCGAGTAATTCTTCTCTATCTAAAAATTTTTGTTCACTCATTGCTATATACAAATCATTTGTTAATGACTCTTTCTCAATCATTAGATTTCTTACTTGCATATTTAAAGCAGTGGTTTCTTTTGTAAGAATTAGATTCTTTTCTTCAAGATCATTGATTAATCTCTTATTTTCTAAGTTTTCTTCTTTTAAAGCCTTACTTTGGGTTTTTGTTTTCTTAAGATCTACATATAGTGAATCAAAGGCATCTTGTAATTCATCTAAAGAGTAGGAGTTTACCTCAGGTTCCTCAGATTCAGACTCAGAACTATCATTTGTTGACATTAATCCCAAGCATGTTGTTTCTTCATTTGTTTCCTCCTCTTCTTCTTCGGAGGTGGTGTCATCCCACGTTGCTTGAAACGCCTTCTTCTTGAATCCTTTTGATTTGGAGATCTTCTTGTAGTCGGAAGGCTTCTTGGGTTTCTTCTCATCATCCCTTTTGAGTAAGGGACAATCTTTCCTTATGTGACCTCTCTTTTTGCAATTATAGCAAATTAGAGGTTCTTCCTCTCTTTTCCTTCCCTTCATCTCTCTTCTATTTCTAAGAAACTTTTTAAACTTTTTAGCTAATAAAACAAATTCTTCGTCATCGGTACTTACCGCATCATCCGAAGTAGCTTTGAAGGCTAAGGTCTTCTTCTTTGGCTCCGATGAGATTGATTTCTTCTTTTGCTCCATTTTTTATTCATAAGCCACGAGATTCCCAAGTAGATTTTCCATGTCTAGATCCTCTACTTGGTTGGCTTCTTCTATTGTCGTTACCTTCTGTTCCCACTCAGGTCCAAGGGAGCGAAGGAGCATCCCTTGAAGCTCCCCCTCTATAAATGTCTTTCCTAAAGACTTGAGGTTATTCACGATTAACATGAATTGGGTGTACACGTCCCCAAGTCTTTCATTCTCCTTCATAGAGAAAGCTTCGAATTCCTGCGATAACAAGTTTATCTTTGAGGATTTAACTTTAGATGTACCTTCGTGAGTTACCTCCAAGGTTCTCCAGATCTCGTCAACGGTTTCGCATTGGCTGATGCGGTTGAATTCCTCCAAGCTGAGAGCACAGTAGAGTGAGTTCATTGCCTTGGCATTCAGTCCAAGGTGATGGATTTGCTCCACTGTGTAACCAATTTCTGGTTTCTCGGGAATGTTGTATGCGGATTCGCATTTCTCCCAAATGGAGAAATCGTTGGCTTGAAGCCACATCTTCATTCTCAGCTTCCAGTAAGTGTAGTTGGTTCCTTCGAAGAGTGGTGGTCGAGTGGTGGATTGCCCCTCCAATCTGCTTGTGGAAATGACCTTCATGTGATCTTTCCGCGGATGTTACTCCTGTAGGCGGAAAATCTTGCTCTGATACCAAATGAAATTGCACTAGAGGGGGGTGAATAGTGAAATTATAGAATATTGTAATACAAAAAATTCAATCACACAATGAACTCAATTCTTTTTAGGTGGAAACCCAAGATGGGTGAAAACCACCACCTAAGACAATCTCTTGACTTAGGATTTTTGATCACAAGGCGATCAATCCACTAACCACACTACTTAAACGAGGGTAGTGTACCTCAATTACAAATCCCACCTCCGATCCCTAAACGGAGGTTTCTCCCTTCAAAATGAAGAGACGGGGACCCGACAGGCTGGATACCCAAAGTACAGAAATTAAGAAGTAAAATAACACCTATAGAGCACCTCAATAATTTAGTTGCTTTCTTATCTACTAAGCATGAAAAGAACTCCCTGATGATTTTCAGAATGGAGTGTGCCAGGAGTATGGATTTGCCCTTTGATCAGAGTATTAGCACAGCACAAGGGCAAGATGGAGCTTAGAGTAGTGAGCAAGAGATTTTTCTAATGGAATTGTATCTCAAGAGGTGTGTCTTGCCTAAGAGGAGTTGTAGTCTATTTATAGGCAAGTTTGGAACCTTCAAGAACACTTGGAAGAGCTCTTCTAGCCATTGGAGACAAATCCCAAGAGTTTAGGACGAAATCCACACAAAATCAGGGTAATGATGAGTCTGACAGCAATATCAGACGTCTAATTATAGGATCAAACATCTTATAGGATGTCTGATTATTCTTCTGGTCGTCTAATACTGTAGGCCATCCAAGACAGACTCCATTGGATCAAAAGAAGGACGTCTGATATTTTCACATAAGACGTCTGATTATTTTATTGGACGTCTAATGAAGGGTGGATTCGTTCCTGTTATCTTCAGATCAAAATAAGGTTCTAGGTTTAGAGGATCAGACGTCGTTATGGACGTCTGGGGACATCACCAGACATCTAAAAACCTAAATACTCTTCCCTACTTTTTCTGCCAAAAGATTATGTGGCCGTAAATAGATACGCGCAGAAAATCATGGCCAACGGTTCAAAGGCAGACGTCTGGAAGTCAGTCAAGACGTCTGGAAATTATTTTTGCCTAAGCCAAGTCTAACAGTTAGTATGAGGACATCTGGGTAAAGAATCAGACATCTGTGTAAGGTTATCGACGTCTGAAAGTGAAGTCATTCGACTGATGTTTATGAGGAGACAAACAAAGGCAGAACTCTTTGAAATTAGACGTCTGAGACACTTGTCATATGTCTTATAGTGGAAAATCAAACGTCTGACAATTGTCCTGGACGTCTGATAAAAGTATAAATGTTGGGTTTTTGTTTCTAATTTATCCTAAGTGTAGAGAGCCTAAGTTAGCTATTTATAGGTTATGTTTGGGGGCTCTTTACAATATTTCTAGACTCAAATAAAATGAAAATTACAACCTTTGAAAGTTTACATGAAAAAGCCTAAGACCTAATACTTATGCTACTTGTCTTCACGCTTTTAATCTCATCTTGGAAAGCTTTTTGAAATCCTGCAAATATGTTATTACAGAGAGAAAACAATATGCTACTCTTTATTTTTTATTTCATTTTCTTCATTTTGTAAAATCATCAAAATCTTATATGCGAGTGGTTGAACTAACAAAATCCCCCCATAGATTCTTGTATGCAATCATTTTCTGGTAGTTAGATTTACAATTTTAAGCATTCATGTACAAGCTTTCTTCTACCTTCCATGTTGCAAACACTCTCTTGAATGAATAGAAGATATATTTTTATATAAATGTCTATGTGTTGAGAATCACCATGAGCTTATTGCAATAACTTTTGAGTGATTAATGTTGCCTGTTTTTAATTCCTGATATACTTGCAACAAAGCATGTCGTACTTCAATATGTAAAGCATGTCGTACTTCAATATGTAATAATCATAAATCGGCGTGTGATTTTAAACGAAGAAGAGCGGCAAAAAGATTGATTTCAAAAGTAAATCAAATACCTCCCAGAGACGAACGACCAGGACTCAAGTCTCGTAATCTTTACAAACTTAATTTTTTATGAACGTTTTTGCATGACTATACTATGATTCCGACGACTTTCAAAATGCGCAAGAACGGATTCCATCAAGGATGCATCCTGGGATTTGTGAGACTTGGAGCGAGCTTCAAGTGAGCTTGAAACTTCCTGGTAGTGGCGGCTGCACCCTAGGTACCTGAAATCCAAGATACGGCCTCTCAGCCTTATTAGAAATGCTGAGGAGGATCGTAGAACGTTGACGAATGTAACGGTGGAAGTGGCGTCGCGTGCGAGTGGATGTAGAGGCCTGTCAACCTTGCAGAATGTGTGTGAAAGTGTGTGAGTCAAGGAAGGTGATAGAGAGGATAATCCCTTCAATTACTTGAGGGGTTTTAATCGATGGGTCGAGGCGACAATGAGGAGCGTGGAAGCGACGCAGTTGGGTAAATGTGGAAGCTGTTAGGGCTCGCCAGAGGTATGCCGGCGAGGTGGAAGATGGAGGGCGTTCGGGCGAGTCGGCGGTTGAATTGGAGTTGCGAATGCATGGAAATGACAAGTGGAAGATGAGGTATCGATAGGGCTAGATAAAAGATGAAGTAAGGTAAAGGCGACGTTGGTTGTGGTGTGGTCAACACCAGGGACGAAGGTGGCTCTGGTTGGGGTAAGACGGCGAGGAAGATGGAGGGAGAGACGCCCGCTGGTATGGTGCGACGCGAGGGAAGACGAGGAAGATGAATCCGCTAATGGTATTGCAGATGGATGATGAGGGAGGTTGGCGATGGATGATGAGGGAGGTCGGGAGGAATCGCCGGAGCTCGAGGAGCCTTTCGACCAAAATAGGAAGGAGGAATGTGGGGAGTTTCCGGCCAAAATCGAGCTTGGGCTCGATGGTATGCATTAGGGCTTCTTTTATAGGCCTCTGGAGGATGATTTGAGCTTAGGAAGCAAGCTTCCCAAGCTTGGAATGTTCACCGGAGATGGAAGCTTGAAATATACCCGAATCTCTCATGCATTTGCATGAGAGATTGGGAAGGTTGTAGGGCTTAGGATCTGGCTCAAAAGGAAGGAAATTCCTTGACGAACTTCCCTTTCAAATCTGAGAGGGATTTGTCAAGGAATCAAGGAGAAAATGCCAAATAAAGCTTGCCGGAGTTTTAAGATTAGGATTTCATGGTGGCAGGGACCTATTTGTGAAGAAGACAACAAAGATGGGGGGATATTTGTAAGAAATTCAAAAGCTAAGGGGCCATGTGAAATAAAGAAAATAGCCTTAGACCAAAGTGCAAACTAGTTCGAAACAATCTCAGATTGAGCCCAAACTTTGGTACAAACCAAATTTGTAACTAAGGAATCCAATGGTGAAGTTGGATTTTGGTTTTGACCTAGTTTGACTGGGTAATTTGCATAATTATCCAAATTAGGGCAAATGTCTGTCTGAGACTCTGTTTTAGGTCAAGTCAGGTTCCAATGGTCAAATTGAAGGTACCAAACCCTAAAGAATATTTTTCTATGATTTTTAGAGGGTTTAGGTGAATTTTATCCTGACCAAAACCTCAATTAATTAAGCGGGTCTATTTTTAGGGTTTCAGATGTCATTTAATTCCTGAAACGCGCAAAAACACTTTTCTGTCTATTTAACCCACTTATTACACTCTTGACGAGTCGATTGTTCACTTTAAAGTCGTTTGTAGTTTTATGTGGTGGAAAAATGACTAATCAACAATTAATATAATCACTCAATTAGGAGTGGGTCGTGTCCACAGGAAGGCAATAATGCAATAATATCTCAATTATTTTGTATTCGTTCAATCTCGTGAGAAATCCATAGTCAAATCTGACATGAAATGCGACGAAAAGAAGATGCACAATATCTTGAAAACATAAGGGTAGATGTGCAATTTTTCCTCACTGAAATATTCAATAAACATGTGATGATTTTATGCAATTTTCCATTGACATGTATTAAAGAAAATTTATGAACATTTAAATTCCAAAACCAATGTCAAACAATATTAATTACAAAAGCCACGTAATTGTAAGAGAACTTGAGTATAAAGTTGTAAATTTTACCATAATAAAATATTCATAAACCAAAATTCTTTTTCCTGGCAATGGCATGAAATGTAATAACTAATTAAGTCCATAACAGAGCATTTTACCTCTCTCCTCCTCGCGATCGGGAGAGAGGTTCAATCGAGGAGAGGTTTGCACAGGCGGTTGGCTGAAGTGAGGCCGTCACGGTGGTGGAAGCCGCACGTCGAGTAGTGGCCGGAGTCGGCCGGACGGAGCTCCGACGAAGGTGGCTGTCAACAGTGGCTGCAGCTTCTAGAAGAGGGGCGGCAGTGCGCGCATGTTGAGCGCTGCTGCAGGTGGTGCACGCGCACGCACTGGTGTTGCGGGCGTGCTGGAGTTGAGCGCACGAAGGGTTGCTGGCGGGCATGCGCTGGAAGCTGGAGGTGATGCTGCTGCAGGCTGTAGGCGTGGCGCGGGAAGGCTGCAGCTGCTGCTGGAAGGCGCTGGAGGTGATGCTGCTTCAAGCAATAGGCGTGGCGCAGGAAGGCTGCAACTGCTGCTGGAAGGCGCAGGTGCGCTACAGATGGCAGGGAGCGTTGCAGGCGGAAGAGGCGCTACAGGGTGCTGGCGAGTGCGCGCTGGAAGCTGGCGGTGAGGCACAGCAGGGGCATGCACAGGCGGAAGGCGTGGCGCGAGAAGGCTGCAGCTACTGCTGGATGCTGCTGGCCGTGCCCGCCTTGCGTATGGCTGGAGGTGTGCAGGGGAAAGCTGCAGGAGGTGTGGCCCTGCTGCAGGCGTGCGTTCGGGCACTGCAGCCGTAAGGGTGTGCTTCTGCAGGAAGTGCGTATGCGTGCGGTTGGTGTGGGCGTGAAATGGAGGTTGCTGTCGCAAATGTGCAACAGGAAGGCGCGTGTGGGCTAGGGATGGCGTTGGAGGATGGAAGGGTCGTGCGGTGTAGCTGTGACTGGTGGCTGGAAGAAGAACTAAGGACAGGGAAGGAAGATGAAGGTGTGTTGTAGGAGCTTCAGACGTCGGGGAAACTTTTCGGACGTCTTAACTGACTGAGGAGTGAAATTGCAGTGGCTGTGGCGGTGGTTGTTGGTGACGATGTCGAGGGAGGTGCACACTGAGGTGCTCACGGTAATGCGGACGAGCTCCGGATGGCGGTGTGGCCTGTCACACCACACACCCATGGTGGTCGAGACTCATCGCCACAGTTGAGGCCAGCGGTGTGGAATGGATGAGAGACGAACTCTCTGCACAGTGGTGGTCGGGGATGGAGGCCTCCTAAGCTCGACTGCCTCCTCCTCTCTTTTGAATCAGCTGCCGGACCAGATCCAACACATCCACTCCTCCTTGATTGGGTTCTTCACTGCGGCAGCTGGAGGAAGAAATGCAGCCGTTGCACGTAGAAGAAGAATAAAAAAAATAATGATAAAATATTATGGTTATTTATATACAAACCCTCAACTTTTATGTTAACCTAAATTAATGCATGCAATGTACCTAATTAGTTAACTAATGCAATTCTAAGTTAATTCTAAATGCATTTAAATATGAATAAGATTAATGAATTATGTAATTAAATTAAAAATATGAATTAATATATTTACATCCTAATTTATGCTAAATAAATGTTAGAATTAACCTAATGTCTAGTGATGAGAGCCTCATCATGAGCCATAACTAGCTCATTTTGACCCAATAAAGAAGATAAAAGCTCCTACATAACCTAGAAAAAGGCCTAAATGAAGGAATAAGTGCTCTGAGAAAAAAACATGAATTAAAGGTTAAAACTGCAATTTTACCATTGCAGTACATAAACGGGTTTCCTCAAAGGCAAAACATAGGTCAAATGGTCTAAATGAGATAAAAAGTGGGTTGAGTCAATCAGAAATGGGTTCATGTGCAATTTAGGAATTAAATGACATTTGGTAACCCTAAAACAGACCCGCTTAAATTAACAAGGTTCCAGTCAGGATAAAAATCAAGTAAACCCTCTAAAAATCATGGAAAAATATCCTCTAGGGTTTAGAACATTTAATTTGTCCTTTGGAACCCAGTTTGACCTAGATTAGGGTCCTAGCTCTTCAAGTAACCTAATTTGGGTTTTTACGTAAAATATCCAGTCAAACATGGTCAAACCTAAAATCCAACTTCACCATTGGATTCCTTAGGTCCAAATTATGTTTATACCAAAATTTTGACCTAAAGGGAGGTCATCTTGACCTACTTTGCAATTTAGGACACCCAAATCACAACTTGGTCCCTATCTTTTGAAAATCATTGCAGAGAGCCCCCTAAGTTCCTCGCTACCTTTGCAATCAGGTCCTTCCGCCATTGTTAGGGCAGAACCGATCTCCGGTGAGGTTTAGAGGGGGATTGCTCTCTAATTCCTCAGAGATTCCCTCCCAGAAATGGAAGGGAGATTCTCTGAGGAATTTTCTTCCATCTAAGGCCAATCACAATCTTTAGTGTGAACCCAATCTCTCGTGCGAATGCACGAGGGATTTGGGTATCTTAACCTATTTCCTACTCCGGCGAGCCATCAGAGGCAATAGGTGTGCCCTCCACGCTCTGAAAGCACGGCCTAGTACCTATAAAAGAACCCACACCTCTGGCCGCTCAATTTTAGCTTGACTTGGCCGAAGGTCCACCTCCAATTCGTCTCTTCTTCTCCGGCCAAGCGTCCAGCAAGCTCCGGCGAGCTCCCTGTCCCTTCTTCTTCACTCTACCACAAAACCAGTGGCAGAGACACCTTCCTGATTCTCCTCCGCGTCGCGCAATACCCGCGCACACCGCCTCAGCCCCGTCGTCGCCGCCGTCTTCCTCCACTAGGCAGCGTCTTCTCCGATGACAGCAGGTACAGCTGTCCGCCCTCCGTCCCCCTTCATCCCTACAATTAGGTTAGAACTACTCCCCGTATTCCCCTCTCTCTTTTCCCCCTATTATTTCATTTAATCGACCCTCGACCATCGCTGACCACCCTCATCTTCCACGTCTCCGACCGATCTCCGGCGAGCCGCTCCCACCATTCCACCCCTCCACACAGCTCGCCAACCATCTCATAAGCTCCACCTCACCACAAGGAACACTTTCCGCCCCTCCACTGCCACTCCACACCTCCGCAGTAACCCCCCGAACAACCCCACACCTCCGGCCACAGGTTGACCTAGGCACGCACGCCTAGGCCGTCCTGCGGCCTGCAGCACCATGCACCACCTTCTCCATGCCATGGCGAAGGTGCCCAACTGGTCTGATTAGGCCAATAGGCCGTGTTTGTGATTGACAGGATTTCGCCCCTGCCTCCATTGACGACATTTGAAGCAGCTTCGCAACAGCTCCAGGCATCAGGTCTTCCAGGCTTCAGGTGCAGTAGATGCGCGCGAGTAGTGCGAAGCCACGAGTCCAGCAAGGAGCGCTGAGAAGTCTGCAGCTGTGGCGATTGCATGCAAGTCTGCGGGCACGCGCGAGATTGGGCCAGACTTAGTCCCACATCGTGGAAATACAAGGTGCCGCTGTAGTATAAGTTGAATTTGTGATATTGTTTGGTTCCCTCCGAACGCACAAGGGTGAGGTCCCTCACCTGCCCTAGCACCCACCTCATCTGCGGTTTCACCTCGCGGATCTGGCGGGATCTGACCCGACCCATCCTTTGCACTCCTCGCACATCACCCCACCTGCCGGTGCGCCTGGTCCCGGGTACGAAATCCGACCCGATTACCCGTGTAGCTCTGGGAGAGCGTCCTTGAGTGAATTGCATAGAAAGAGAGAGACGTTTGGGTAGAGGGAAAGGGGTAGGTTTTGCTCTGTGCAGGTAGGCTGAACGTTGAGGAAGAAAGACTTAGCCGCGAGGAAGAAGAAGAGAAGGAAGAAAGAAGGCAAGGCAGAGAAGAGCAGGAAGAAAGGACTGCAAGAGAAGAAGCTGAGCAAGGCAGAGAAGAGAAGGAAGAACAGAGACCAAGGAAGAAAGAGAAGCCTTTGCAAAAGAAGAAGAAGAACAAGGCAGAAGAGAGACTGCAGAGATAGAAGAGAGGCCAAGTGAAGACTACAAAGAGAAGAGAAGAGAAGAGGAAGAAGAAGCCTTCGCAGAAGCCAAGATCAGAAGGAAGAAGGAGAGACTGCTGAGAAGAAGAGAAAGAAATATCAGAAGAGAAGAATAATACTTTTAAGACGTCTAATCTTGTGATCAGACGTCCAATTTCATTTCTTTTGTCATAATTACTTTTAACCGCATACATTCATATTTGAATTAGAGTTTTGAGTAAATTAGAGTGTTCAATTACATTTGAGATTAGTAGTAAATTCCAATTGCTCCCTGTGTTCAACCTCGGATACTCCGATTTTCGAGGAATAAAAACTCTTTATTTGTTTGAACGCTTTGTCGGCTATATTACAACGTGACATTCTCTTTAAAACCCGCACAAAAGCGTGACGAACATCTAGGCACTTAAATACTTAAATAGCCCACAAATATTGGCTAATCAACTCTTAAGACCATTTGACCTTTGTTTAACCCCTGAGAGAACCCGTGGTTATTTTGTTTTTGTGATAGAATGGTAAATTTGCAGAAATAACCATGTATTCTTATCTTCTCAAATCAATGTTTTGTGCCCTTAAGACCTTCTAATGGATATGTAGGAGCTTTTATTAACTTAATCAGATCAAACTAAGCTAGTTATAGCTCATGATGGTGTTCCCATCACATCCTCTCAGTATAGGCAAAGCAAAAATTGAACCACACGATCTCAATCGTGCAGTTGCAAACGTGACATGTCACCAATAGCACAGACATGCAATACGATGCGCTATTACACGTGCCATCTGATGCGGACTTGAGGCATGATGAGAAGTGGCTCCTGACCTTACAATCTTCATCGAACGATTGCCATCAATGCTCACTATGCCTATTCAAAATGTGAAGCGCGAGCTTCGTGCGATCTCGTGCGTTGGATGGGCATTTGACGGCTGGGCCAGCTACTTGAGCAGCGAGTATGCAATCGTTGGTCATTGGATTAGCAATCAACGGTCTCCATGCTATCACGTGTTAGCACGAGGAGAAATTTCACGCTGAGGGCATGATCTGAGGGCTTTGGAGGTGTGATATGAGCCGTACGATTGCAATTGGATGGCCCACGATCCATCGAGGGATGTGGCATGAGTTAGGGGCTTGAAATACCTATTTTCCCTCGATTTTCACCTATATAAAGGCCCTACATCCTCTCCTCATTCTTCATCTCTTCCTAGCTCTTCCTCTCCCCCTCCAAAGTTCTAAAGAGCTGGTCCCAAGCCTGGGATGCTCCATTAGAGTAGAAAATAAATATTTTTTCCCTCACTTGTCATCCTCGTTTGTGGAGCATCCCGTGGCCATCTTCTCACCACGTTTGTGAAGTAAACTCTGCTTTGACTCTTCCCTGTCTCATCCCCGATTTGTCCATCTTCGTCCTCCCTCTTCTAGCTCCTCACCACTCTCTTCCTAGTGCTCCATCAACGGAGCTCGTCTTCCAAGCAGCCGTCGAGGAGGATATCTCTCATCTCTATCTTTTTATTGCTTTCATAGTGTAGATTTGATTTCTGCAAGTAGTGTAATAAACATTTTACCCATATAATATCTGTTTCTCTCTCTCTCTCTCCCTCTCCCTCTCCCTCTATTTCTCTCTCTTATTTTGGTAGTAGATTAACTAGATATTTGGCCTTGATCTCTTACCTTATAAAAATCTAAAAAAAATAGAAAAACACAAAAATACCAAAAACAAATAAAGCAAATGAAGATTTCTAAAATCAAATGTTTGCTTCCCCATGTTCAACCTGGGACTCACCTCGAGTTTTGGTTATAAATATTATTTGACGATCGGAATATCTTGCGAATTTGCAACAACTCGAGTTTTCCAAACTTCGACTTTTCTTCTCATGATTTTCCATTCATCAATAACTCTTTAAATCATGCCTCCATGGTCTCTTTTAACATGTCCAATCAACCCCGTGGTGGAATATATGAGGTTCAAGCTAATTCGAGCTCAATTGAGATGGACATAATAGCTAAGAAATTGGATTGCATGGAAGTGGTGGATACGAAATTAGATGAGGTCATCAGTCACACTAAGAAACCTCTAGGGATATCCCCACAAGCCTATTCTATGAATAGGAGAACAATGACTGCACCTACACTACCACAAACTCCCTTAGGAAAGGACTTTGTGAACAATCTTGACTTGGTTCAACCTATGAACCAATTAAACCTGGAATAAATGCCGATTGTGTTCCAAGGAGGGACCTTTGTCCCATCTTATCCTGATTATTCTACCCCAACTCCATGCATGCCCTTTGATTATGAGGATGTACAAGCTATCCAGGGTTATCCCAAAATGGACCTTTATTCTAATTACTACAACCCTGGTTGGCGAAATGATCCTAATTTCACCTAGTCTATACAGAATCAAAACCCAAATCTGAATTAGGCAAGACTAGTTGCAAACCCCTCCTCCTATAATCAAGGTCAAAATAATAAGTCAACCTATAATCAGCCAAGATCTGGACCTAATCAATCTACCCAATCTAATTAAATGGATACCTTGATTAAAATGATCTAATGAGGAAGAAATTAAGGATAATAAGGCTCAGGACCCAAATACCCTTTCCTAAAGCCTTAAAAAAGCTAAAAAAAAATAAGAATGTGGCTAGCAATGAGGTGTTGATTGAGTTGTTTAAACAAGTCCAGATTAATATACCACTCCTTGATGCTATTAAGCATATTCCTACCAACGTTAAGTTCTTGAAGGATTTATGAACTCCCAAGCATAAGGCTAGGACCCAAATGCCATAGAAGGTAGCGTTGTCTGAACAAGTTAGCTTGGTGATATTAAGTAGCCTACCTCCTAAGGAAAAGGATGCCAGAGCCTCGTTAATTTCATGTACAATTGGTGATATTAATTTTAATTAAGCTCTTTTGGATTTAGGTGCTTCAATTAATTTGATACCAACCACCCTTTATAGACAATTTGGATTTGGTGAGCTTAAACCCTCACCTATAACCTTATAATTAGCTAACCAATCTATTAAAACACCCAAAGGATTGGTTGAGGATGTAATTGTAAGAGTCAAGGACTTTTATTTTGTAGTCGATTTTTTTATCCTTGACATGAAAGTACCTGAAAGATTGAAAGACACTCCCATCATCTTAGGTAGCCCTGTCTTAGCAACTACTAAAGCTAATATTAATTATGCCACTGGATGTATGGAAATTTCTTTTGGAGATAAAAGATTACAATTGGATATCTTTAAGGAAACTAAAGGATTTGATTGTGGGTCAATTGATGATATTGATACTGAGGACAATTTGATTGAGGATAGTATGGAAATTGGATTAATAGAAAACCCCTTAGAAGCCACCTTAACTCAGTCCACTTCTCACTCACATGCTGAGGAGGTCCCCGATTTATTCTACACTAACACTAACCCAAATCCCTTCTCAGTTCAAATGATTTTAATTGGACCTGATTTTACCTCTACACCTCCCCACTCGCTAATCTAATCCTATCCCAACTTGAACTTAAACCTTTCCCTAATAATCTAAAATATATCTTCTTTGGACCGAACCAAAGTCTGCCTGTGATTATTAATTCACATCTAACTTGGGAGCAAGAATTTAGACTCACCATGGTCCTAAGAGAACACAAACATGCAATTGGGTGGACCATCTCTAACCTTAAAGGAATTAGTCCCTCTTACTGTACTCATAAGATCTATGTTGTGGATGGGGCTCGACCTTCTCATGAGGTGCAAAGAAGATTAAACTTGAATATGTGAGAGATCGTTAAAAAGGAAATAATCAAGTGGCTTCATGCTAGAATCATATACCCAATCTTTGATAACCCTTGGGTGAGCACAATACAAGTGGTTCCTAAGAAAGTTGGGCTCACCATTATGACTAATGACAAAGGTGAATCCATCCCTACCTGCACTACAATCGCATGGCGGGTTTGTATTGATTACAAAAAACTCACCTCTGCAACCAAGAAAGATCATTTTCCCTTTCTTTTTTTGACCAGATCCCTAAGAGACTAGTAGGGAGAAAGTTTTTCTCTTTTTTGGATGGATACTTTAGATATAATCAAGCTGCCATTAATCCTAAGAATCAAGAGAAAACTACTTTCACTTGGCCCTATGGAAGCTTTGCTTTCCGTAGAATGCCTTTTGGGCTATGTAATGCACCTACAACACTTTCAAGGGTGCATGCTAGCCATCTTTTCTGACATGGTGGATGACTATCTTGGGGTCTTCATGGATGACTTTTTTGTATTTGGAGATTTACTTGATTTACACCTAGACCACTTGACCAAGATTCTGAGAAGATGTATTGAGGTCAACCTAGTAGTAAGCAGAGAGAAGAGCCATTTTATGGTTCAAGAGAGAATTGTACTAGGTCATATTGTATTAGAAAGAATAATACAAGTTGACTGGGCCAAGGTTGGTTTAATCTCTAATTTTCCACCCCTTAGCTCTGTGAAGCAAATTAGATCATTCCTGGGAGATATTGAATATTATTGAAGGTTTATACAACAATTTTCTAAGTTCTCTAGGCCATTGACTAATGTTTGATGTCAAAAATATGCAATTTTGTAAAAAGCGCATTTTTTCGTTGAGATGCATATCTTTGCAATCAATTTTTAAAATTTGTAATACCTAGATAATGGCATATCTAGGGTCCTCCGAGGCCAAATTATTAGTCACAAAGATGGTTCTCTCTCTTGCATCCCAAATCAACACATGTGATTTTTGTGATTTTTTGTTTTGTTATTTTTATGATTTTCAAAATAATTGGGTATTCAAAAGAGAAGATTACGCTAAAGACTATGCCTATCACTAAACCTAAGTGACAAGAAGAAAGCCCTTTTCTCCTAAGCTCACCATAGGCAAGTGCACCTAAGGTAATTAGAAGGAGGTATGGTGTGCTCTATAACTACAAGAAAAACACACTACTAGAAAATAAGAAATTGGAAGGCAAATTGAAGACTTTGTATTACTAGTAAGAGAGTACAGGTAGAGGAATGCGTCTTGACAAGAAAATAGTAAACTACTAGCTAATACAAAGATAAAATAAAGATAGAAGAAGGGGGGATCCTTTAGTTGAAGTCTAGATGGCCCTTGCTCCAAGTGCAGTTGCCTTGCACTTCAATAGAGTTCTCCTTGGCTTCTTCTTCAAGTAGTCCTCCTCCAAGCTATCCTCCAAGGTGGCCATCAACCACCTTGCTCCTCCTCTTACTTGGTCATCCCCTCTAGGTGAAGAACTCCTCCTCCTTGGTGTGGCACAAGTGAGAGGAAAATGGAGAAAGAAGGCACCAAGGGAGCGAGTGGTTGCCCCCTTTATCTTCTTCTCCTTTTCTTCTCCTTAGTTGTAGGTTTAGGTGGCTATGGTGGAACTAAAACTAAGGAAGAAGGTGATTATATGGTGGTGGTTAGATGGCATATTTACAGAGTAGGATGGGGATGGTTGGTGTGGGGATTAGGTGTCGGGCAAGGAAGGGTTTTGAGGGTGGTTATGTGGATCCTAGGGTGTAGGATAGTTGGTGCCACCTTAATGGATGCAAGGGGGGTAGTTATGGGTGGATAAAAGTGGTGCCAACTATGAGGGGTTGCCTTAGTTTTACGCCAGCCTGGGTGACTTATAGAATGTGGTTAGGTGTAAGGCAAGGTTGGCATGTGGAGGTGGTTGTATGGTGGAGATGGAGGGCTATTTTAGAGCGAAAAGGGGGTGGTTAGTTATTGTCATTTTGGCGCCAATTTTAGGTGTCACTTGGTGATGGTGGTGGTGTGAAAGGTAGTGAAGAGTTGGTGCCAAAATTGGGGAGGCATATGGGTAGCTTAGGTGGAGTTAAGTAGGATTATTTGGTGGAGCCTAGGTTAGGTGAGTTAGGGTTATGTTTTGGTGCCATGGAGGTGGACTTAGCTAAGCTAGCTTAACTAGTAGGTGAATGGAATAGGAGGTAGAGGGAGCTTGGGTTTTGGAGATGAGGAGCTAGAAGGAGCTACCTTAAGTTGCACTAGAGCTGATGGCTGTTGACGAGAACTACAAGGAGCTATCTTAGTTGGCTTAGCTTGCTAGTTCTATGCAAGCTACTAAGCCAAGCTAAGATGAGCTAGCTTTTGCTGATATGAGCTGAGGTGAGTCAAGTCTGGTCTTCCCATAGACTACTTAGCTAGCTGGAGTAGCTAGCTTAGGTCAAGTAGCTCAGCAATACCAAGTTGAGCTTAGGAAAGTCTCTGGGAGCTGGACTTGAGCTGGCTTAAATTGGTTGAGGTCATTTTCAGCTAACTAGGCTTAGCTAGTTGATAGCAGTAGCTAGCCATAGTCAAGTGGAGCTTCCAGTGAACTGTTCAGAGTTGGAGGAGCTGGAATGGAGCTGGGATCAACTGTCTTGGGCTAGTTTGAGCTGCCATCCAACTGAGGTGAGCTAAATGGAGCTGAGGTGAACTATCTAGAGCTACCATTTAGCTAAGATGAGATGAATGGAGCTGAGGATGAGTTGATCCAGCTAGAATGAGCTGGGATCCAGTTGGTAGGTGCTTCTCCTTCATCTTCTGGCTTCTTGAGTGCCAAGGTATGTGGTATCTGACTTTCTGCCTATCCTTGACACTCAGATAAACACATCAAAAATACAAATAAAATGCATTGCATGCCTAACCTAGGTGAATTCCTAATTGCAGCTCGAAAACCCATTTGCAGATTTAAAAACCTAAGAGCTAGATCTATTTTAGGGCACAAGAATGATGATAAACTAGCATTTATCACACCCCCATGCTTATCTTTTTCTAGTCTCTTAGCAAAACTATTTTCACAAGATGGATTTTTGGGGAAGACTATTTTTTTTACTTTTGAGGAAAAGGAGATCACGAGTGATGTGCACACATCTAATTGGCCTAAAATGCCTATTTATGCATGTTCCTAGGTCAATAGAAGCATCATGCATTATAAGTATTGCATAACATGCATCACCATGCATTTGCTAAGTTTGTAAAAATTATAGGTTAATTTACCCTTTTTGTGGCTAGGGGATAGAGCGATATCATTTCAGGGCCTCTGATTGAAGATCTAACCTTACAGATCTGATCAGGGTGACGATCGGAGTTCAACGCCTCCAAGATCGCCTCGATCGGACCTCTGTAGCAACAGATGCAGTCTAAGGAAGATCAGAGGTCAAGAGGCAAGGTGGTGAAAATACAAACCTCAGATGACAAATCCAACTGCATGGATGAATTTGGATCAACAATCACAGCCCAACGGACAAAAATCGGTCTAATCCGACATCCATGGCACCACCTACGAGCATTTGAAGATGGACGACTAGAATGGCGCCACGTGGAGCCATCCCAGCAGCCCAAATTATCCAAGCACGCCCGCAACAACTCTTCATCTGATGATCAATGCATCCAAGTTGTTGGATCATATGGATGGCTAGGAAGGCACCACGTGGTGCCATCCTAGTTGCCCAAATGGCCCATGCACTCCTACATCAACTCTTCATCAAATGATCAATGCATCTTAACTGTCGGATGATGACTCTAAAATTATCGGTGTTAATATTATCAATTAAAGTCAATTTTGAGGGTACTTGTGCAATAATGACATATTATAATGGGCTTGGGAGCATTGCATGCATATTTCTTGATCTTTATGTGTAAGTTGCTTAAAATCAATGTTTAACGACCTTGTGCACAAGTCCATATTGAAACAGGTCTCAGATGAGTAATTAGACCATATGGATGGATCCAAATCTACGAACGGAGTCCAACGGACTCAAAATTACCTTGATACGACCTCCGTAACTCCCATAACAAGCCCAAGAAGTTTTGACCGTTCGATCTAAGAATCAGCCACATGCCTCAGCACCTCTCTCTCTCTATTCAGTGCTTCATCAAGTGATGTAAGTCGTTCGATCTATGATCGAACGGCTGAGGACCCGTGGGCACACGCACAAAAGTGGATCAAGTTGTGGCCTTGGCGCAACGGTTGCACCTCCATCTGGCATCCACCAGGCATAGGTTTAAGCCTCCCCTCCCCTCAATTTTGCAATTGAGGTGCAACAACGAGTAGCAGCGCACGTGCGCCCATGCGTGGAAGGAGTGCAGCCTAGCACAGCGCGTGCCAGCGCATGTGCGCATGACATGCCACGTGGGGCACGCTGGCCAGCATGCACGTTGGAGGCTACAGGCTCAAGCGCAAGGGTTACGATGACTCATGCGGCTGGTCTTCAGTGACGCTTTGAATGTCGCTATTGACTCGAGGACAAATTTTAGCCCTTTTCACCACTATAAAAAGAAACCTTCCCCCCTCATTTGCATGCATCTTCTACCCAAGAGTTTCCACCACTTTATAGAGCTCCCAAGCAAGGTTGTGAAGACATCGAGTCACCAACAGAAGTCCCTCCACCACCGTGGCTATCTCAACGCCATCCATTGCCTCTCATTTAGTTTTAATTGTTGATAGTTGTAGTTCATCTATTTTATTTAAGAATTCATCTATATTGTGTTGATCATAACATTTGATAGTCAATAGATCATTGATACATTATTCCCATATGTTTATCATGGATTTCTAGCTTTATCTCTCTCTCCCTATCTCTCTCTCTCTTCCTCTCTGATTTGCAAGCGAACAAATCAACATATATTTGCGACATATAAGAAAATATCTGATCCGATTCCACGCCTCCCTATGTTCGACACTCGGATTCACGTCTGATAACTTTTATTTAAAATTGACATCGTAAAGCATCCTACAATGAGCGACTTAACACAAGCGTGTTTCGCGATGGTCAGTTTTTGGCGCCGTTGTCGGGGAGGCAACGGATCTTTTACTCGCTTTCATTTTCTTGAAAATTAATTGTATTCGTGTTATCTAACTTGCTCTTCTCTCTCTTTTTGTGGTTGCAAGAAACACGTGCAGCGATAAGGAGAGGAGAACGAATCAGGTTGGGTCGAAGGAAGTGCAAGAAGAAGACCGCCATCAATCTGAAGGTTCGATCTTGTCTTCCCACGATCTAAAGGTAACTTGTCATCCTGGGACTTAATAAAATGGTGGTGTTATAAAAGAAAACCTCTTTTGTTTGTCGAAGCAAACACCACCATTAATTCTTCAACCCGTTAACTTTACAAAATCATTTTCTGGATTCGGATTGAGAACATGATTAAAGGACCCTTAGCACCTCTAAAAATTTTGAGAAAACTCTCAGAGGTGCTCCTTTTAGTAGGCGAACTTCACCTCAAATTTCATATCCAAACTCTTTGTGGTTTGGCTGTGAGAAATTTGCTACTGGAAGTGCGCAAGGTTGTCTTGAGTTATAAAGATCTATAAGTTGTTCTTGCTAATGTTAACCCCACACAGCTTGGATTTGTGAGAAATTCATATTTTTGGAAAGCTCTTGAAAATCTATACACTTCATCTGAAGTCCATTTTTGCATTTGAAATTGATTAGTGCCTATTCTGATGAAAATCTTAAACTTGTGCACTGATCTAGAAATTCTGGACAGAATGACCCCCTCTTAAAGAAACATGAATTTGGGTGGTCTATCATCTCAAAAAAATTTTGAAATTAATTTGGTTAAAAAGTTCATTCGATTTTGGTCAGGATAGGGTAATTGCTTATTTTGATTGGACCCTTCTTGATAGAATCTTAAAAAAAGATTGATTGAGTAGAAGCTACACACCCTAGGATCTTCCACACTAGGAAGTTTTTAACTTTATAGTCACACAAAAGGCCTTAAAAAAATCAATCTTCACCAGCCATCTGACTATACATTTGTGCCTTGTTTGAATGCATAAACAAGTCAATTTTAAAATCCATTAAAGCAAGATTCAAATTTCAAAAATCACACATCTTAATCTTTCTTGTTAAAGAACACTTGTTTTGGCATTGGGTCCTTACACCCAGTTGTGCACATGGCCTAAACTGAAATTTTAAGGGCATTAACCCCCCTAACGCCCTTCACTGACCTAGCCCTAAAAATTAAGTAGATGTTGGCCCTAGGAATCATTGAGTTCGTTTCAGGATATTTTCCTGAACACATAGTGAATTAGTGACGTCTGCTTACTCCAAAAGGTGCCGAGTTGGGAGGCCCGATTGTCAAATGACTTAAGAAAGCCGGGGTTTGGAATAATTAGCGGCCTTCAGGATACGCTCCCCCTCCTTCACCTTCCCAACTCTACCACCTCGGGAGTAAGGACAACACCAAATTCATCGTGTGGTCGAAATCTACTTCTGAAGCGTAAGTGGCCTAGGTGTACACTTTAGGGCTTAGATTTGTTTACATGATTGTGCACACACTTCTTGCATCTATTTCCCTTCTCATCTTTCTTGGTTCTTCTCCAGTGTATGCACGGGAGGCGATCACTTCATCCCGAATTTGTTGCTTTAGATAGAGAAACTAAGAGAAAACTTGATTTTTCTAGGGGTAGGACTGAGGACGTGGCCGACCCACGAGTTGAGGAGGTTGAGGATCAACCTTAACTCGATGCCATGGCCATGATTTTGGCTCAGATTATAGCTAACCACCAACTTCAGCAACAACAAATCCATACCATTATGCAAGCCATACATCGACTGCAAAATCCTCAAGGGCAGGATCCTCAAGGGCAGGCCCCACTGAACCCGCCTAACCCACCACCACCCCTTCAAGGCCAACCAAGGCCTCTCCGTGATTTTACGATCCATCTGCCATACATGTAGAGCCATACCTTAGGGTCCCCGAAGGGGGAGATGATTTTGAGCTAAAACTCAATGTCCTTAGCTTGATTCAAAGCCATTTCCTTAGGAGCTCAAATGAAGACCCTATCCAACACGTAGAGGACCTTGATCGAATTGCTCGGACCGTGAAACCTAGGAACATCCGTTTGGATATTGTGCTAATTAAGATGTTCCCGTTCTCCCTAAGAGACAAAGCGTCTCATTGGCTTAGGACTTTAGGGAGACCCATATCCACTTGGGAGGAATTAAGGCATGCTTTTCTTAAGAAGGTTTTTCCCATAGGAAAGACTAATGCCCTTAGGAGAGACATCACTACATTTATCCTACAAAGTGGAGAGCAATTTCATGAGGCATGGGAAAGATTTAATGAATTATTAAGGAAATGCCTACATAAGAACACTACATTTTGGAGTAATAATTCTGCCAATTGGGGTTTATCTTAAAGATAATATGCACGAATAGCACATCATGAATGGGCATGGGAGCATTGCATGCATCGCAGGTTAAGATTGCTTATAAACCAATATTAATGGCCATTTGCACAAGTTCATGTCAAAGTAGGCCTCAGATGAGCAATCGGACCACATGGATGGATTCAGAACGACGAACGGAGTCCAACGGATTCAAAATCGGCCAAATCCGACATCTAGAGCTCCCACAAATGACCCAAGAAGTTCTGACCATTGATCTAATGATCAACGGCTACGAAGCTGCCATGTGGCGCCATCACCACGCCCCTCGCCCGCAGCACAACTCCACCACACCGCGCTCTGCAACTTTAAGCCATCCGATCTTCGATCGGACGGCTGAGAGTGCACGCCCCTCGTCCCCACATCCACAGTGCCCACAAACCGCAGTAGATCACGAATGTTGGATCTTCATCCAAGAGTCGCCCTCATCGCACCAATGCAACATCTCCACGACAATCAGAAGGCACAGCGCAGCGGTACGTGCCTCACCCATGCACTGTGGGACGCGGGTTCGAGGCGCCCACCGTAGCTCAAATTTGAGCGGTCGTGAGGCGTGTGCGATTACAGCAGCTCATCTGCGATCGAACGGCGCAGAAGTAAGCAACGCGGCACGATCACGAACGCTCACACCAGACACGCGTGATGACGCGTGCGCGCAGTGCTCTCAAGGCACAATCTGAAGGCGCGCTCCGTGCGCAATCTCAACCATCCGATCTTCGATCAAACGATCCTCAACGGCCGCACACAAATCGTAAAGGAGAAGAAGAACAGTGCGCGCGTGCGACCAGTGGGCAGGGGTCTTCACCGACATTTTGGGAAGGGTTTTAGCGACGTCCCGGACATCGCTAAAACCCCTTCTTCATTTGGAAAGCCCTTCTTCCTATTTAAACCCCTTCCAACCACGGACGTCGCTAAAACCCCTTCTTCATTTAGAAAGCCCTTCTTCCTATTTAAACCCCTTCCAACCACCCATGGGAAGCATGGAATACCTTTGCAAGTGTTATACCTCCCTCCTAGCTTCCCTTAGCATCTCTTGTAATCAACAGAGTCGATGAGTCACCGACGAAGACCTCTTCCACCGCCGTGGCCGCCTCGCCGTCTCCCTTCTCTCTCTCTCTCCCTTTACTCTAGCTTTACTTTACTTTTGTTAAGCATTAGCTATTGTTGTATTTGTAAAACTCGAGTTGCATGTTAAATATAGTATTGATGTTGTTTTCCATCTTGATCTAAGTGAATGCCATCACTTAAAAGACTCTAACCCTACTCTCTCTCTCACTTGCTTTCTCCCACGTTTTCTCGCAAGCGAAAACCTGCCATTTCTGTGACACTAAGTGATAGAAAAATCCAATTTTTACGCCTCCCTGTGTTCGATACTCGGACTCACGTCTATTCTTCAATTAAAATCGACGTTGCAAACGTAAACTACAACGACCCTTTTAAACAAACGCATCCGTAGCACGTCAATTTTTAGTGCCGTTGCTGGGGAGGCAACGGATTTATTCTGTCACTTCCATTTTGCATCCATGCTCATATCATCTAACGCATTTTCTCCTTCTACTTGATGGTTGTAGGAACTCAACGCTTGGACAGTGAAGGAGCGCAACTCGTGACGGTGGAGATGGATTAAGCGCAGCAGGGACCGATTGTGAGTAGTTCTCTACCGGTGGTTGTTTGCTTGCCTAAAAAAAAATCTAAAAAATTTTAAAATCAAAAAAAAAATTGGCATGGTGAATGATTGCCTGATCCTCATCCTTAACTCATCACCCAACAAAAAATACACTCTAACATTCTTAAAGACCTAATCTTTTTGGAGTGTTTTTCTTTCATTTTGAGTGGTGTTTACAAAGCCACCGTAAATTGACATGGGCCACACCACTCACCCCTAAAATCAACTCATCTGGTAGAAATTTGATGAACACTAGGATGAGCACATTAGGGTTTTGGAGCCTCTTCACATTAAAGAAAATCTACTCTCACCGATTGTGTGCAAAACTTGGCTTGCCTGAAAACATTAAGACACGTCAACCCTAAAAGACACAAAAGTAAGGACAAACATTAAAAGATACCACATCTTAAATCCTTGCTTGAAAACCATGTTTTGATAGGAGTACACACACTTGAATTGGAGAACCAAGAGGCACCACCCTAATCAACGCCTCATCACATAACCCAAGCACAAGCACTGTCCTAGCCCCATTAAAACAGAGTAGACGTGCCCTAGGTAGGACTGGGTTAAGTCTCAAGAGGCGTGGTTTTGTTTGATAGGCACTTGCCTTCATTCCCTTAGTAGAATCTGGTGACTAGGCTGCGGGAAAGTGTCAAACGACCACGGTTGTGGGGTCTACGAAACCAGCGGTGCAAGCCAAAGGAAGAACCTTCCCTACAATCCCCTCGTAATCAACCTAGCCAGATTAGCTTTGGGAAGGGCAGTCCCGTGCCTACGGACTTGATCACTCCTTTGGAGATTTCTAGGTCCCCTATGGAATACACTATAAGGACTAGGCTTGCTTGCTTGGTTGTGCACACACACTTCTCGCATCTGTCGCTCTCTGCATCCCCTCCTATTCTTCTCTAGTGTATGCACAGGAGACGATCACTTCATCTTGAGTTGTTTGTTTTGGGATGGGAATCCAGGAGACTTGATCTTGCTAGAGACATGGCCAAACTTAGAGTAGATGAGGTTGAGGACCAACCTCCACCAGATACGATGGCCATCATCCAGGCCCAGATCAATGCAAACCACCAGCTTCAGCAGCAACAGATCCATACTATCATGCAAGCCATACACCGATTGCAGAACCCATAGGGGCAACCACCACCTTTCCAGGACCCGCAAAAACAACCACCACTTGATCCACCACCATTCCAGGACCAACCTAGGCCCCTCCACAACTTCTACAATCCTTCGGCAATTTAGATCGAATCACACTTTAGGATCCCCGAAGGGGGAGATGATTTTGAGTTGAAACCAAACATCTTGAGCCTGATTCAGAGCCACTTCCATGGAAGCTCAAATGAGGACCCCTTGCAGCACCTAAAGGATTTTGACCGGATCGCCCAAACTGTAAAACCCAAGAACATTAGCCTAGACATTATTTTGATTAAGATGTTCCCCTTCTTACTGAGAGACAAAGTGTCTCACTGGCTTAGAACCCTAGGAAGACCCATCGCCACTTGGGAAGAACTGAGGCATGCATTCTTAAAGAAATTCTTCCCCATAGGAAAGACCAATGCCCTCAGAAGAGCCATTACCACCTTTACACTCCAGGGCGAAGAACAGTTTCATGAGGCGTGGGAGAGATTTAATGAACTATTGAGGAAATGCCCACATCACAAAGTACCAAGGTGGCAATTGGCCTAGATCTTCTACCATGGTTTGGACAGCAACCTTCGGAACTTCGTCAATGCCACATGCGAAGGAAACTTCCTGAAAAAAGACAAGGAGAGCATGTTTGAGCTCTTCGAGTCTATGACCGAAAATTCGCTCAACAATGCCTCCATGACCCAGTTTAGTCGATCCAGTCAACCCCGTGGTGGGATCTATGAGGTACAAGCAAATTCTGGAACGGTTGACATGGATATCATTGCTAAGAAATTGGATCAAGTGGAATTGGTAGATAAAAAGATAGATGAACTATTGAACAAGACCAGGAACCCGCTACAGACCCTCTCCCTAGCAAAGGGAGCTCACAACGTTGACCTAGTCCAGCCACTAAGCCAAATGAACCTAGAACAACCCCTGACCATGTTCCAGGGAGGGACCTTTGCTCCCTCAACCCCTGATTACTCTCTTCCCTCCCCCTCGACACCTGCTATCTTTGAAGATGTCCAAGCTATCCAAGGTTATTCCAAACCTAACCCTTTCTCCAACACCTTCAATGCTGGCTGGCGTAATCACCCAAACTTTGCTTGGACAAACCCGAAACCGCCTCAATTTCAGAACCAGCCCAGGCCAAACAAGCAGCCAAACCCACCCTCCTATCAGCATGGACCACCGGTTAGACCCCCTATAATCCGAATAGGGTGGCTCCTCCCTCATAAAACCAAATGGACACCCTGATAAAAATGATGGCTAAAATGAACCAAAAACACTAGGAGGAAATGGCTTTAGTGAGGGGATAGTTGAGCCAACTGTTGGATTGTAAACAATAGGGATCCCTTCCTTCTCAGCCACAACTGAACCAGCGAAATGTGATTAACAGAAGCCCCAATTCGCAAGGGTTCCAAGGCAATCCTGGGCCGGCCCACATGGTCTAGCCAGCCCCACAAACACCTCCTGGGTTTGGTGCTTCTTCTTCTTCCTCGTCTTCTCAAGGATTAACCCATGATCCCAATGCCTCTGCAAATGCGGTGACCTTGAGAAGCGACACCAAAACCCAGGATCCCAAATGGCCGACTCCTCCCGTGACTTCACCCCCTGACATTCCCGACTCTGAAGAGGTGTAGGAAAAACCCAAGGACCCAGAAATAGGCCCTATTCACATTCAGACACCATATCCCGAGGCCTTCGATACCATCAAGAAAAAGAAAAGTGTTATGGAGAATGAGGAGCTTTTGGAGATCTTTAAGCAAATTCAGATTAATATTTCGCTCCTCGAAGCCGTCAAGCACATTCCGGCTTACGCCAAGTTCTTGAAGGATTCCTGTACACCAAAGCGTAAGCCAAGACCTCAAGCACTTAGGAAGGTTGTGCTCTCAGAGCAAGCAAGTTCTGTGATATCGAGCAACCTTCCACTCAAATGAACTGACCCAGGAGCACCCCTGATATCCTGCAATATCGGGGACATGACATTTGACAGAGCGCTCCTGGACTTAGGTGCTTCCATCAATCTGATTCCGACAGCCCTATACTACCAATTTGTATTCGGAGAATTGATGTCCACACCTATGACCATCTAGTTGGCCAATAGATCTATGAAGACCCCGAAGGGGGTTGTCGAGGACAAGATTGTTCAAGTCAAGGACTTCTATTTCTCGGTTGACTTCTTGGTGCTCAACATGGAAGTCCCTGAATAGCTACAGAACACACCCATCATCCTAGGTAGACCTTTCTTAGCTACGGCTAAGGCAAACATCGATTGTGACACAGGATGTATGGAAATCGCCTTCGGAGATAGGAAGATGCAGTTGGATATCTTCTGGGAAACCAAGTCTTTCGATTACGACTGTCTCGAGGAACACGATCCCATGGAACCTTTGACCGAGGAATGTCTCACCCTTAGTTCTGTCTCAAACCACCAGACCCAATCTTGTGACGACTGCTCTGACCCGTCACCATCTGTGCACACAGACCATTGTAGAGCTGATTACCATCAACCAACACCATTCGAGGAGATTGATGTTGATCAACTCCCACCTTTTTTCCCTTTCCATCAAACATTGTTCCACCCACACCTGAACTAAAGCCGCTACCCGAGAATCTCAAGTATGTCTTCTTGGGACCTAACCAGACCTTCCCCGTGATTATCAACGCCAACCTAACCAAGGATCAAGAGCTTAGGTTGACTGCAACCCTATCAGAACATAGGGCCGCCATTGGCTGGACTATTTCAGACTTGAGAGGAATAAGCCCCACCTATTGTACCCACAAGATTTACCTAGAAGATGGGACGCAACGCTCCCATCAGATGCAAAGACGGTTAAACCCAAATATGCGGGAGGTCATTAAGAAGGAAACTATCAAATGGCTTGACGCCGACATCATCTATCCCATCTTCGATAGCCATTAGGTGAGCCCCACTCAAATGGTTCCGAAGAAAGCCGAGCTCACCGTTGTCACCAATGAGCGTGGCGAATCCATCCACACCCGCACCACCACCGCATGGCGGGTGTGTATTGATTACAGGAAGCTCAATGAGGCGACCAAGAAAGATCATTTCCCCCTACCATTCATCGACCAGATTCTTGAGCGATTGGCAAGGCAGAAGTATTTTTGCTTCCTGGATGGATATTCAGGATATAACCAAGTCGCAATTACTCCTGAAGATCAAGAGAAGACCACATTCACTTGCCCATATGGCGTGTTTGCATTCTGTCGTATGCCGTTCGGGTTATGCAACGCACCCGCTACCTTTCAGCGTTGCATGCTAGCCATCTTTTCAGAGATGGTAGGTGAATACCTGGAGGTTTTTATGAATGACTTCTCAGTGTTTGGAAATTCATTCGACCACTGTTTGAGCAACTTGGAGGAAATCTTGAAATGATGTATCAAGGTTAATTTGGTGTTAAGCTGGGAAAAGATCCATTTCATGGTTCAAGAAGGAATCATCCTCGGTCACATCATATCGCATAGGGCATTGAGGTGGATCGAGCTAAAGTTGATTTGATTTTCAAACTTCCCCCACCTAGCTCGGTCTGACAAATCCGCTCATTCCTTGGACACGTTGGCTTCTACTGAAGATTCATCAAAGATTTCTCCAATCTATCCAAACCCTTGACTGACGTTCTGGCCAATGATGCCCTATTCCACATGATCTCTGATTGCATCCAAGCTTACCACACCCTCAGGGGCTTCGTCTCCACCGCACCCGTACTTCAGCCCCTGGACTGGTCCCAGGATTTTGAAATCATGTGTGATGCATCAGACTTTGCCATAGGCGCAGTCCTGGGACAGAGACAAGACAAGAAACCCGTGGTGATCTACTACGTGAGCAAGACGTTGGACGAGGCCGAACGAAATTATACAATCACAGAGAAAGAGCTGCTCATCGTAGTTTTTGGACTCGAAAAGTTCCGATCTTACCTTTTGGGATCCCACGTGACCATTTATACGAACCACTCGGCCATCCGGCATTTGTTGGCCAAAAAGGATGTGAAACTCAGGCTCATCAGATGGATCCTATTTTTGCAGGAATTTGACCTGGAAATTCGCGACAAAGCCGGGTCAAAGAATGTTGTGGCCGATCACTTGTCCAGACTCCACCCAGACCACATTGGGTCCTCCTTGCCCTTATCTGACACCTTTCCCGATGAGCAAATTCTGGCTGTGCAAACAGACAAGTACCTTGGTATGCCGACTTCATCAACTACCTGGTAGTAGGACAGACCCCGCACAGCTGGTCTAGACAGCAATGGGATAAGTTCTTGGCTGAAGCCAAACACTATTTCTAGGATGATCCCATGTTGTTTCGCCTATGTGCCGACCAGATCATCAAGAGGTGTATCCCGAAGGATGAAGTTCAGAGTGTGCTATCCTTTTGTCACGACCAAGCTTGTGGTGGCCACTTCTCAGGAAAGAAAACAACTGCAAAGGTTCTGCAGTTCGGATTTTACTGCCCTTCCTTATTTAAGGATGCACACAACTTTGCTAAGACTTGCTCTTGCTGCCAGACTCTAGGGACCATGACCAAGAAAGACATGATGCCCCTCCAGCCCATGCTGATTGTCGAGATCTTAGACGTTTGGGGTATTGATTTTATGGGCCCCTTTCCACCATCCAACAGCTTTGAGTACATTTTAGTCTCTGTAGACTATGTCTCCAAATGGAATGAAGCCGTCGCCACCCACCCATGCGATCATAAGGATGTCATGGACTTTGTTAAGCAAAACATTTTTTCTCGATTTGGCATACCGAAGGCCATGATCAGTGATGGTGGAAGTCATTTTATCCACACCCAATTCCGTGCCCTACTCAAAAAATATGGGGTTACCCACCGCATTGCCACCCCGTATCATCCGCAAACTAATGGGCAGGTCTCAAACAGGCAGATCAAGAACATTCTACAGAAGATCGTGAGACCTAACAGGAAGGACTAGTTCGCACGACTGGATGATGCCCTGTGGGCATACCGGACCGCTTTCAAGACCCCGATAGGCATGTCGCCTTATCGTCTGGTCTTTGGCAAATCCTGCTACCTTCCTATCGAATTGGAACACCAAGCTTACTAGGTCATTAAGCAATGTAACATGGATTCCCAGTTAGCTGGTGCGCAAAGGATGCTCCAACTCTCCGAGCTCGAGGAGATTCGTCGAGACGCCTTTGAGAATAATCGGTTGTACAAGGAAAAGATGAAAGCCGTCCACGACCGACTCTTCGAGCCTAATTAGTAAGTCTGGCTTTTTGACGCCCGACTTAAACTCTTCCCCGGGAAGCTTAGATCCAAGTGGACAGGACCATTTAGGGTAGTCAAGCCCTACTCCAATGTGGCGGTTGAAATCGCAGATCTGAACACTGGGCATACTTTCACAGTCAATGGTCAAAGATTAAAACACTTCCTCGCCCAGGTTCCCCCAAAGGAGGTTGTCACCCTCATTGAGAGATGACACAAAGCACCGCCCAACTGGAGGCATTAAACTCAGCACTTCCTGGGAGGCAACCCAGAAGATTCAGACTGATCAAGTATTTTACTTCACTCAAGTAATATGTTTCTAAACCCTTGTTGCATCCATGTATTTGTCAATGAGGGCATTGTCCAACTTAAGCATGGGGGGGTGGTAATTTGCATGATTCTGAGTTCATTTAATCAGTATGAATAAAAAAATAAAAAAATTGAATTTAAGAAGAAAAAGTTAGGCATTAGGAACTTGTCAACAATAGGAAATAATATAAAAAGAACCTGAACACTTAGACTTTTCAGGCCTTCAGGCTTAATCAGCTCAGTGTCCATTAAAATATGGATCTAGCTTCAAATCCTTGCAACCTTAATTTATTCTAATCCACCAATAAAATAAGGTGATAAGTATACGACTTATCAACTCGCCTTCTGACTCAGAGGGACTTTTAATCTAAGCATCTGCACACATTTTTGCACTAACTCACTCCTTGGAGATTCTAACAGAAATTGGGTAGCTAATGAACCTTCTAGGGTGGTATGGTTAGCAAGTTGTCGTGGGTAACAGCCCATTGGTCGGTTGTCCAGAGCCCAGCCACAGGACCACCTTCTTTTTATTGCCTGTATGTAAATTTGAGATCAGGGAAGCCACCTACTAAACAAAAAAAGAAGAAAAAGAACAAAATAAGCTACACTTCATCGCACGAGTATGGCTGGCAAGTGATCGTGGGTAACAGCCCATTGGTCGGTTGTCCAAAACCCAGCTCATTAAATGCACAAAAAGACTCAAAACACTTAAGGAAGAAGTGGGGAAGTAGAGTAATCTGGGGAGATATACACTGAAAAAATCCTTGTGTTGACCCCAAGTAAAACAAAAGTAGGGAGAAAGCTACCAATCGGACAGATTCACCTTCAAGCAAAACACTTCCTTTTCCAATCACCTAGGGGCGTAGAAACCTGAAGTCTATCAGAATTACCGTTGAGTGAGTCTTTCACGATCTTTACACCAAGATGCTTAACACTTAGAGTTCTTTTTCGAGTTTTGGGTGGGTTGGGTAGCCGTAAAAAGTTACCAACACACTCTCAACCCCAAAAATCCATAAAAATGAGAAAAGATGAAAAAGAAAAAAATATATATACACCTTAAAGCAAGGATTCAGGCGATTCATATTTTGGTAGACACCCGAGCACTGTTTAGTCTCTGTAGATGAGGATCTTAGTATAATTCCTCCTGTTGACAAGTAATGAAATGTCTAAGTAATCAATTCCTGAATTCTGACTGAGAATAATGGCTAGAATAAACCTTGCTAGGGACTAACAAGGAGTAAGCATGGGGGTATGACAACACTACATTTTGGAGTAATAATTCTGCCAATTAGGGTTTATATTAAAGATAATATGCACGAATAGCACATCATGAATGGGCATGGGAGCATTCCATGCATCGCAGATTAAGATTGCTTATAAACCAGTATTAATGGCCATTTGCACAAGTTCATGTCAAAACAGGCCTCAGATGAGCAATCGGACCACATGGATGGATTCAGAATGACGAACGGAGTCCAACGGACTCAAAATCGGTCAAATTCAACATCCGGAGCTCCCACAAATAGCCCAAGAAGCCCTAACCATTGATCTAATGATCAACGGCCATGAAGCTGCCATGTGGCACCATCGCTACGCCCCTCGCCCATAGCACAGCTCCACCACGCCATGCTCTACAACTTTAAGCCATTCGATCGAAGAGGGCACGGCCCTCGCCCCCCCATCCACAGTGCCCACAAACTGCAACAAATCATGACCATTGGATCTTCATCCAATGGTCACCCACACCGTGCCAGCACAACATCTCCACGACAATCGGAGGGCGCAGCGCAGCAATATGCGCCTCACCCTCACACTATGGGGTGTGGGTTCGAGGCGCTCGCCGCAACTCAAATTCGAGCAGTCGCGAGGCGCGCGTGATTACAGCAGCTCATCTACAATTGAACAATGCGAAAGTAAGCGACGCGATGCGATCGTGGATGCTCACACCAGACGCACGTGATGACGTGTGCGCACAGCGCTTGCAAGGCACGATCTCAACCATCCGATCTTCGATCGGACGGTCCTCAGCAGTCACACACAAATTGCGAAGGAGAAGAAGAACAGCGTGCACGTGTGATCGATGGGCAAGGGTCTTCACCGACGTTTTGAGAAGGGTTTTAGCGACATCTGATTGCATAGCAAAAATACACCAACAATTGTGTCGTCTTGTGCTATTTCCTAGCATTACCTGTGCATATTAGGTAGCCATAGTCGCATTTGTGAAAATACGTGCATGCATGCATTTATTTGAGAGGGGAGGAGAGTGAATAAATGGCCTTGTAATTGATAAATTCTTCAAGTGCTGCCTCGCAAAATTTCCATCTTTACTTTTATTTCTATTTGATTTTGAAATTCTTCCCCGTGGTTGCAAAGCATGGTAGCTTCCTCCTCACGCCATTCCCTTCAGCAGCTTGCCCTGCAGCCGCATGCACAACCATGCACAGCCAGGGCATCGCTGTGCATGCCTTCTTCCTCTTTAAAAAGGGCTCAGCTTTCTTCTTTGTGGAGAGCCTGGTCCACGCCAAAACACAGCACCTTCCTTCCCTTCCAGGCCGTCTCCTTCCCTCTCCCCTCCATACATAGCCTCTCCTCCTTCTGAGGAGCTACTCTGCGGGCAGGAGCACCTCACAGTGGTGCACAACCACCACTGTAAGTCCCACCACCGCCCAACTCATCAAAGAGCTGGTGGGCGTGGTGGTTCTCTTCTCTGTTTTGACGTTTAGCCACTTCCGCCATTGCCACAGGAGCTTGAAGCTTTGAAGCTCAACCGGCCACCGCTAGCTTGAAAGCAGGCCATCGCTCGCCCATGCGTAGGCCATCGCGTGCGCCTGCAGGTCGCCCGCGCCCCTCTCCACGTGCCCTGTCGCGAAGCTCCATCCGTGGCCCAGCCCTCTCCGCACTCGCCAGCAGCCGGCGTAGACCTTCCGCACGCGTGCCAGCTCGTGCAGCGGCTCCCGCACTCACAGCACCGGGCACAGGCGGTCGCGCGAGCCGACCGTGCACTGTAGCCACTGTTCACGCGTTTCAGTGGAACACTGTGCTACAGTGCGGTGACCGGTAAGTTTCTCACTTATCCGGTCACCCGACGCGCCGCAACATGCGCTAGCCCATGCCCGCGTCATTCCCCGAGCCCGCTCCAGTGCCCAATCTCGTGTCTGCGTTCGCCTAAGTCTTCGCCCGCTTTAGTGCATAGCGCCTTCTCCCGCTTCCTCCAGCGCACGCCTACGCGCCTGCGGGTGCGCGTGGACCACCAGACATCGCCCGCGGCTTCAGACGACTTAACACAGCGCTCCTTCACTCCAGCAGTCTCAGGCGCTCTCTCTCTCTCTCAGCACTTTCTCACTCTCTCTAAAGACACATACACACACACACTCACACTCTCGCGCACACACACTCTCACTTATACACTACTATATACTTATATATATATATACATATATATTTATGTATATATATATATATATATATACATATATTTATATACATATATCTATACATATATTAGTACTTATATAACTAAGTATTAGTATACATACATACATACATATATATATATATATATATATATATATATATATATATATATATATATATATATATATACACACACACACACATATATATACATATATTTGTGCATATATATATATATATACAAATATACATACATATATCCATATATATTTATAAATATATATATATATATTTATCTACATATATCTATACATAGAAACTTATACTAATATATATATATATATATATATATATATATACACATATATATATAACTATATACATATATTATATATATATATATATACACATATATATATAACTATATACATATATTACTATATATATATATATATTGTTATATACATACATATATATACAATTATATATATATATATACATATATCTATCTATACCTATATTTACATATCTATATATATATACATATATATATATATATATATATATATATATATATTTTTTTTTCATATCATTTACCATACGTTGTATCGTAGGAATATCTGCACCAGTTGCTGATATCCCCGATACAGGCATACAAAAAGCGTTTTCGCACACATCTTCCACCAATCCACCTTACACTCCACGCAGCACTTCGTCCTGTTGGTTGGGTCTTCCTAGACGACAACCGACTCGACACTGTGCTACATGCCATTTCCACCTCCACCCCCACCCCTTTATACATATATAATATATACATATATATATACTATATTTACTTTATTTCTGTTTCTCTTTCCTGCCAGTAAAAAGATAAAAAATATACAAAAGAGAAAAGATAATCCTTGACTTGCAGGTACTCAGTCTTGCAAGTAGCAAGACCAGTTTTGGAATCCTAATTTGGCTCAAAGCCAAGAACCTGATTTTGAGGGTGTACCTCAAGGACAAAAATTATCAGAAAAAAATCTTAAATAGAAAAACACCAAAAACATAATAAAGCGAACGGAAGAGATTCATTCTAGGAAAGGTGTAGAAACTTATTCACTTCTAATCCCACTTCCCTGAGTTCAACCCTGGGCCTAAAAGTGACCAAGATAAAATCAAGTAGGCCAGGTAAAAAAATTTTATAAAAAAGATGGTTAGGCTCGATTTAGATTAACCACTATACGCATTTCAACGATAAAATCACCGTATTAACACAACCTATCCGGGTCTACACCAACGTCCCCTTCTTCATTTGGAAAGCCCTTCTTATTTAAACCCCTTCCAACCACCCATGGGAGGCATGGAATACCTTTGCAAGTGTTATACCTCCCTCTGATGGGAACATCATGAGCCCTAACTAGCTCATTTTGACCTAGACAAGAGAACAAAAGCTCCTACATAACCTAGAGAAGGGCCTAATTCAAGGAATAACTATTCTAAGAAGAAAATAAGAAACAAAAGGTAAAACTACAATTTTACCATTACAGTACATCAACGAAATTTCTCAGGGGCTAAACATAGGTCAATTGCTCTTAACAAGATAAAAAGAGGGTTGGTTCAGTTAGAAAAGGGTTCATGTGCAATCTAAGAATTAAATGACTTCTTGTAACCCTAAAACAGACCCACTTAATTCAACAAGGTTCTGGTCAAAATAAAAATCAACTAAACCTTCTAAAATTCATGAAAAAATATCCTACAGGGTTTAGAACCTTCAAATTAGCCATTGGAACCTATTTTGACCTAAAGAAGGGTCATAGCTAATTATTTGCCCTAGATTGGGTTTTTATGCAAAATGTTCAGTCAAACGTAATCAAACCTAAAATCCAACTTCACCATTGGATTCTTTAGGTCCAAATTAGGTTTTTAGTAAAATTTAGACCTATGGGGAGGTCACCTTGACCTACTTTGCAAAACAGTCCACCCAATTACATTTTGACCCCTAGCTTTTGAAAACCTTTGCGCAGAACCCGCTATCTTCCTCGCCACTCTTTTCAATTAGGTCCCTCCGCCATTACAACGGAGGAGTCCTACTCCGGTGAGGATTCCAAAGGGAATTTCTCTCTGATTCCTCAGAGACTCCCTCTCAAATTTGAAAGGAAGATTCTTTAAGTAATTCCCTATCATCTGAATGCAATCACCAGCCTTGATTCGCACCCAATCTCTCATGTGAACGCTCGAGAGACATGGGTATCTCTCAGACAGTCCTACTCCAGCGAGGATTCTTGTGCTTGGAAGCTTGTCTTCCAAGCACAAGGACCTCTGCCAGTACCTATAAAAGGACCCCTTGTCCCTACCGCTCAGATTTAGCTTGGTTTGGCTAGAGAACAACCCTCAACTTCGTCACTTCTCCTTCGACCAAGCATCCAGCAAGCTCCGATGACATATTCTCTCTCTTCTCGTTGCTCTGCCACAAAACCAGTGGTAGAGTCTTCTCCGCCTCCGTCGTCCGCGTCGCGCCAAACCTGCCCACGTGCCAATACCTCTTCATCGTCGTCGTTCCCCCTCCACTGGAACCTTCTTCTCTAGCGGCGGTAGGTACACACCAGCTGCTCTCCTGCCTCCCTTCGTCCATTAATTAGGTTAAAACTCTTCCCCTCTCTCCTCTCTTTATTTCCCTCTTCTTTATTTCTATTTTCAACCCCTCGACACTGCAGACCACCACCATAGTCTCCATCTCCAGCAGACCACCAGTGAGGTGTCTCCGTCACCTCCACACCTCCATCCACCTTGCCAGACCCCTCAGAACCTCCGCCATCATCCACTAATCATCACTCGCCCCTTCATTGATCGCTACACGCACCCTACATTCTCCCCGAACACACGCACTTTCACTGCCACAGTCCGACCTAGGCACGCACACCTAGGCCGTTCTGCGCCATGCCACCCACTACATTACCTTCGCTGTGACACGGTGAAGCTTCCTACGTGCTTTGACAAGGCCGCGAGGCCGTATTCATGGTTTGCAAATTCGACCCCCTGCTACCATTGGAGCACGAGCAAAGCTTGCTCGCAAGGTTGCTCCAGGTCGCAACGTTCCAGGAAGTAGAGCCCCAGGTGTGCGAAACTATCTCACGATCCCTTCGCACCCAGTAATCGAAGCCCATACCATCCGCAGCTACAGCAAATGAGCAGGCATTCTCCTTGCGAGCACGTGAAGAAGCGAGTGGGACTTTAGTCCCACCTCGATAGCTTTTAGCATAGGTGAGTGATTTAAATTGATTTTGTGATATCCCCTTGTTGCCTCAGATCACGGGGTGAGGTCCCCTCTCCTGCTCACCCGCCTCATCCACGACCCATGCTATGCGAACCTGGCCTGCCTGACCCGTTTACTGTGCACTCCTCACCCACCACCCATGCCAATGCGCCTAGACCCCGGTGCGCGTAACCCAACCCGAATACCCGATTGGCTACGGGAGAGCAAACTTAAGAGGGAGAAGAGAGAGAGCGTACGCAAGGGCGGTGATTGCGCAGCAATCATAGGTCATAATGGACCTAAATTAGGCTAGGACTTAGCATAAGTTAGGGTTATTCATGCATGCATACGCATTATCTGCATCTTTACTGCTTTCCTTTAGCTATGCATAAAATAATGTTATAATGTGCTGATTAAGTGCATTATGTCAATTGCAGGCAATAAGCTGATCAGGAGCTGGATCTGAAGCTGGATCAGGAATAACAGGAGTTGTAGCAGAGCTGGAGTAGAAGGCCTAGTTTAGATGTAGGAATAATAATGTAAGGGGGTTAAAAGTTTGCTATTCTATTAAGTAGGAATAAAGCAGTAAAATGTGAAGAACTTAGGTCCATCCTAGCCCTAGGATAGCCTAGAGACTTCCCCAAGCCTTAGCCACCCTTACATTAGGTCACAACACCCTAGGAAGCCCTAAAACCCTAGTTCCAACCCTTCTCTGGACATCCAGATAAGTTTTAAGATGTCCAGGACCCTTAGCCAAATCCCGCACACTTCAAACCCACTTCTGCAGTGTTATTGGACGTCTAGACACTTTGTCAGACGTCTAATTTCTGCAGAATACCCAAAACAAAATCCGAAATCCTTCCTGACTCTGATTGGACGTCCAGACAACAAGTCTGGACTTCTGATTTTTGAGCATAAGACGTCTGATTATATTATTAGACGTCTGATACTGCTCTCCAATTCCTATTTTCAGATTTAAGCCTTGATCTTAGATCTCTAGGTCCCTAAACCCAATTTCAACCCCATAGGAACCTAAATTAAGGTGCCCTAACCCTAGTACATCACCTCTAGACCTCCCTAAGGACCTAATTAGATCCTCAGTAAACCTAATTGACTTGGATCTTAGTCAATTCCATCATTCTATTCAATTGGACTCATTGAGTCCAATTGAGCCTTGATCTCGGCACACACCGTCCAATTGTACTCAGTGAGAGTCCAATTGACCTAGACCTAATTTAATTGAGTTTTTTTACTCTCAATTAAGTTTCCACACACCCAATTAAACTTATATTAAGTTTAATTGCACTTTACCTTAGTGAATTAGGGTTTATAACCCTAATTTGAGACCTACCTTGACCTAAACCCACTAGAACCCAACCTAATTAACCTAGCCACCTAAGTTTCGACCCACACACACCCACACACACCATCCACATGAAAATATCTAGCCTAGAGTTCTCTAGAACTCTCTACCATGTGTGGTTGCCTTGGTTGCCAAAAATAGCAACCAAGAGCCATTCAATTTTTAGATCCACATTTGGTGGATCTAAAAACCACCATCCACCCTCTCTCTCTCACTCTCCCACGAGCTCCCACCATAGGCCTCTCTAGAGAATTTCATAATTCTCTAGAGAGCTTCCCTTAGGTCTATAAAAAGACCCCTTGGGTGGCCATTTGCACCCATTCACTTCCTTGGCATCCATTCCACTTAGAATAGCCACTTCCATCTCCACTCCACCTCCACGAGTTGAGCACCACCATGGAGGCCACCATCTGCACACCAGGAAGCTGGATCAACTCCCCAACCTCTCTCCAAGGGCCAACCTAAGTTCCATTGGCCGCCCCTCCTTCTTCTCTCAACCATTCAAAGGCCATCGGGGACCACCCCTGAATGCCCTTCCATTCTGCTAGATTTAGATTATGCTCTTCGTATATTTACTGCGTTTATTTACTGCTTAGTAGTGTAGTCTTACTTCTCCCCCAATGATGCATGCGAAATCCCCCCATCGATTCTTGTATGCGATCATTTTCTAGTAGCTAGATTTAACTTTCAAGCATTTATGTACAAGCTTTCCTCTAGATTCCTTGTGCAACAGCTCCCAAATGAATGAATGAAAACACATTTATATATATATATATATATATATTTGAAATCACCATGAGCTTAATGATTGCTATTATCTTTTGCGTGATTAATGTTGCCTGTTTCTAACTCTTAATATTCTTGCAACTAAGCATGTCGTACGTAAATACGTAATAATCACAAACCGGCATGCGATTCTAAACAAAGTAGAGTGGCAAAAAGATCGATTTCAAAAGTAAAAATAATGCCTCCCAGAGATGAACGACCGGGACTCAAGTCTCGTCATCTTTAGAAATCAATTTTTTGACGAATGTTTTTGCGCGACTATACTACAATTTCCGACGACTTTCAAATGCGTGAAAACAACATTTTTGTCAAATGACACCATTGTCGAGGAGGCAACATCATTTTCTTTGATTTCGATTTTGGAACTATCACTAACGAATTGGCCTCTACTTTGTTCTTGATGTGCAGGACAACACGAAAGAAAAATGGGATCTGCGCACACAACGAGCACGGAAAAGAAATCAGGTGCACATCACATTCTCTTAGATTAGGTTTATTTTCTGAACCCTAGGACTAGATCTACTTCCTACAATTTCTTTTGAAAAAAAAAGGAAGATTTTTCTCATTTTCGTAAAAAAGAATATATAAAAAAGAGAGGAGAAAAATTTTGAAAAAAATCTACAGTAGGTTCCCTTTTGAATCTAGGTTAAAAAAAAAAGAAAAGAAAAAAAAAAGAGATATTTTCGTTGAATCTTTTGAAAAACATTCTTTTTGAAAAAAAAAAAAAGAGTGAAAAAGATTTTAAAAAAAAAAGCATTTTTGCTGGAAGGCTTGAATTTCAAGTTCAAACCTCTTTAAAAGCTTTTCCACCACCTTCTGATTTTCGGCAAGATTTCAAATCTCACTTAAAAATTCGATTTCCAAAAAATTTGTCAGAAAAAAATTCTAAAATTTGGGATGAACCTTTATTTTCAAACCATCTTTCAAATGCCACCGTTACTTTGAAAAAACTCCAAGTATAAAATTTTTAAAAATTTACGAAGTGCACGGGAGTCAGATTGACCCAGATTCAAAAATTTTCAAATTTCCAAAATCGATTCTGAGCAATCCACGAATCTATTTTGACTAAAAATGGTGGGGTTTAAAAGCTGATCTAATTGACTTTATTTTCCATATTTTTCCTAAATTTTTGAAGATCATTTGGTACTATTTCAAAGCGAAAAACCATCTAGGAGTCAAAGTTCCAAATTTGACCCCCTGATATTTAAAATTCCCTAAAAATTCGGTTGAAACGGTAAAAATTCCAAAAAAATATTCTCTGAAAAAATAATTGTAAAAGGAATCTACTTACAAAATTTCAAATTAATTGGATTCCAATTATTATTAGAGAATCAACATTATTTCTGTGGTCTGTTGAAATAGAGAAAAGCCCTAGAAGTGAATGCAACTTAGGTCAAACCCTTAGGGTTACAACTAGAGATCACACATTGGGCTAACTTAGACTTAATCAAACCTAGTTAGCCTGTGAACTTGGTCACCTTGTGGGCCACTCACCACAAACCCCACTGAAGAAAACAGGTTAAAATTAACTTTAAAATACGAAATCAATCTGAGTTCATTGTCGTACTACTGGGTGAGTTTAATCTCTCTTGCCAAACCTGGTGACTAAGTCTGTGGGGTAGTGTCAAACGACCGCAGCTCGGGGGCCAACGGAACTGGAGGCATAAGCCAAAGGAAGAACCTTCCCCTTAGTCCCCTCGTAACCAGACTGGCTGGGTTAGCTTGAGAGGTGGGATTCACTTTCAATAGGTTGTATGACGAACTTATCTTCAGGAATTCAAATCCCTAACGAAAAATCTGGTCACTTGATCTATAAGGACCATTTGATTGACAGGGCCTTAGCCTTGTCCTGCATGGCTACACCAACCCAGGGGTTGGGCGGTGTATGCACGAAAGGAGGTCACTTCGACCTCACTTGGTTGGACCTTGGGAGCCGCTCCCAAGGAGGCGAGTCACTTCTTCTATCTGCTGAGCCACGATGGCTAACATTGGATCTTGACCTAATCAGGATCCAGAAGAGCTGGACCCACGAGCTTATCTGAGAGCTCGGGTCACTGAATCAGCTCAACCTTGGGATCAGAACCCAAGGTGGCGAAGATGACTTTTCGCTTCGCCTGATCCTTCTCCTCGGGTTACCGAAATAGTTAACCCATATCCTAACCCTGGATATTATGACCCATACCAGTCGGTCCCTCAAAGGATCGCATCTTATAACCCAGGATATGGATTTCATACTCCTGCTTCTCACCCATGGAACATGGGTAGACCTGATTCACCCCCTGGAACCCCTGAAGAGCTACCGATGCATATGCGACCACATTATAGAATACAGAGAGCTATAGCGAGCGCTAAGGAAAAGGCCGCATCCTATCTACGCTAAATCCAGGCTATCATTAAGCCGAACCAAAGACAAAGCCGGATTCCACATCAACAAGATGTGATGGAGCTCCTTCAGGAAACAGCAGAGATAACAAGGTGAATGGGACAAAATTGGGAAACTCAAGAGCTATTGCTTTTGAGATATCAAGTGGAAAATAGCATTAAAGACCTCGAAGAATCTGAAACAACTACGCCGGAAGAACACACAGAAGATTCTCGGGAGCAGATGCCTGAAGATCACTCAGGGGAAAAAGAATCCAGCGTGGATATGAGACAGGAGCAGGAAGCATGCCGAATGGGTTCATCTGAGAACTCCATTCAAAAAATTGAGGAAAGGACTGATATCTCCAGGACTGAGCCACAATCAGATTATCCCGAATCCTGGGAGACACCTTTTGGTTTGGATAACCCAATCGAGATAAGGGAAGCGGATCCAAATTGAGGATATGGATCCTAAGGCAGACATTACATGCGACACTACTGATCAATCTAGACCACTTCCCTTTGTAAATGAACCTGTGCTAAAGCCAACATCTTCTGATTTGCAGTCTTATTCTTTCACCTACATCCGTAATTCAGATATTAGAGATTCTGAGAGGACACTTTCTATCCCTGATCCAAGCATCCGAAAACCAGAAGTAGCTATGGATGCTTTGACCGAAGAAATAAATATGCTACCTGAGGCAGGAATTACTGAGGAACCCAATGCATATGAGGGTGAAGCTTTGAGCAGAAGAAGCTGGGGATGCACCTATCATCCTAGTAGATGGCTCGACTTTGAGCCTGAGGAGACAGCCTCTGATGAATTAGAGATGGGTACTGATGAGGACGAAGTAATTTCTGATGAGGATTTCAGTGACCTCCCCACAGATCTTCTACTTTCACGAATACCCCCATATGACCCAGAGCCTGGAGAGGGAATGATCTTTGATGTCAATTATCATTATGAGGATCCCTATGACTCAGATTCTGGTTCTGAGATACATGTTGATCTACTCCCTCAGCAACTTCCTGCTGAATTGTGGGACATGATAAATCAGCTAAATCAACATCATGATCCCACCTCTGATTATCCTCTATTTTCCACTACCACTCCACACTTTCTTATAGCTAGACTTTTTGGAGTAGGGGTGCACAATCAACTGGTTCATATCTCCGGACCACTGATTCTGGGAGCATACGAGCATATCTTTCTCATAATCTTAGCCGGCTCCTATGCTAGAAATGACACATTAAACTCAGCACATATAGATACCATTCGCCCCACATTCCACCATCATTTATATATAACCATTTTTATACATAGCATATTTTTGTTTTAGCATATTTCCCTTTTATATTGCATATTAACAGGTTGGCCGGTGCTGAATATAATTTCAGGAGCAATTACAGGTGATTTCTACCCATTCTCTCCCTGCAGCAGTTATTTTCTTTTACATTCATGCATGAGGACATGCAAGAACTTAGGCATGGGGGGGTAGATACAGAAAAACTGAAAAAATTTTATGCCAACACTTAGGAAAACCTCGGAGCTGCATGTAAAACGTACTTTAGGACCTTAAATAAAAGAACAACCGACTCCACCTCCAATGCTCTCATTGGAGCTAGAAATCGTTCGCAACAACCAATTCCGACTCACCCGCTCACCTTTTGTTCTAAATTTAGGGTCAAGCTGATTGTAACCCAATACGGGAAATTCACGAAGTACAAATTATATGAGGTTACATGTTTATAACATATAGAATGCATTAGGGATTTTATCCTTTAGTTGATTCCTGTAATCTGGAATCCAGTACAACTTTTCACACACATGTATAATTTGCAATGGATTCACGGTGAAGGCTGATAAACGTCTTCAGTTTGTTGAGAAGAAGCAGTGCTTCTTTTCCTGAACCCTTGGACAATGTTTTGGGAGTTAGGCTGATTTTCTTCCAAAAATCCACCAAATAGTGTGAGAGAGTAGAGTGTACTGGTGCTCTAAGATTAGTGCGAGGAATCTGGAATCCTAGATAATTAAGTAATGATACTCTGAGATTAGACATAGTTTTCGCTCTCGATTCCCGCGTATACATTTTTGTGCAAAATTTTGAAAGCCACCGAATAAGGCAAATACGCGGGGAGCGAGTTTTCATAAAACTAGGGCTAAGGTGGATGGTTATGACCATTCTTTACGGAATCCTCGGCTGAAGGAGGGTATTGATGTCAAGGTCAGAAATACACCGTCCTATCCGTCTCTCCCGGTGTCGTGAGTAGGCACTTCTGCCAAATAAGCCACCCAATGTCTCTTGAGTACCACCAATCCCCAATAATGCCTCCTTAATAAAGTTCATGGATGTATGCCAGTTGTGTTATGCTGAAAAAAAAATTAAATAAAAAATGAGAAAAAGAAAAAGAAAAAGAATGATGAAAAGAAAGAAAAGCTGGAAAAAAAAATAGAAAAAGAAAAAAAGAAGAAAAGAATGAATATTTAGTGTTTATCAAGGCAATACCACTAAATAAAATTGAGCTCCACCAAATATGGCCTTAACCTATTTTTCTTGTGTTTCTGACCACTCGAATACTAGCTGAGGAATCTCGACTTAGTGTTAGGGTTATGAGAACTCAATTAAAGTGTTAATGCCTAGTGAGACCACCAAATACAGATCCTAGGTGTGAATCTGGTGAGGTTGTGAGCTCTAAGAGAAAGAAAGAAAAAGAGCAAGAGAGAATGAATACAAAGGAATCAAAGAGAGCATAGTTTTTCTCATCTTTCTCTAAGTTAAGTTACTTAGTAATTCGGGAATCTGGATTCTGTAGTACTAGTCTCTATGTAGCACCAAGTGAGAATGAGCCACCAAATATATAATCCTTTCCCTCAAAGATTCTCTACCTAAGCCCAAAGCCGGGGTGAAATTCATAGAATATCTTGAATACCTCGAGGGAAGAAGTCCGCCTATCCTGCTAGAATTTTTACTAGGGGTCAAGTACAGGCTTTAGAGGTGTATTAGTTTTCACTCGAAACCGTTGCAAAAGCTACATAGCCGCACTTTCACGATTGTCTGGATTTCTAGAGCATAGGATGAAAACAAAAAGGAGAAAAATCTCTATACAAACACATGATAAAATAATCAGTCCCTTAGGGACCCTTGCTGTAAATAATTTAGTCTTGCATTTGCTTGGGACTAGCAAAGATTTAGGCATGGGGGTATGATTACGCAACAATCATAGGTCTTAATTGACCTAAATTAGGCTAGGACTTAGCATAAGTTAGGGTTATTCATGCATGCATACGCATTATCTGCATCTTTACTGCTTTCCTTTAGCTATGCATAAAATAATGTTATAATGAGCTGATTAAGTGCATTATGTCAATTGCAGGCAATAAGTTGATCAGGAGCTGGATCTAAAGCTGGATTAGGAATAACAGGAGTTGTAGCAGAGCTGGAGCAGAAGGCCTAGTTTAGATGTAGGAATAATAATGTAAGGGGGTTAAAAGTTTGCTATTCTATTAAGTAGGAATAAAGCAGTAAAATGTGAAGAGCTTAGGTCCATCCTAGCCCTAGGATAGCCTAGAGACTTCCTCAAGCCTTAGCCACCCTTAGATTAGGTCACAACACCCTAGGAAGCCCTAAAACCCCAATTCCAACCCTTCTCTGGACATCCAGATAAGTTTTAAGACATCCAGGACCCTTAGCCAAATCCCGCACACTTCAAACCCACTTTTGCAGTGTTATTGGACGTCCAGACACTTTGTCAGACGTCTAATTTCTGCAGAATACCCAAAACAGAACTCGAAATCCTTCCTGACTCTGATTGGACATCCAGACAACAAGTCTGGACTTCTGATTTTTTAGTATAAGACGTCTGATTCTATTATTAGATGTCTGATACTGCTCTCCAATTCCTGTTTTGAGATTTAAGCCTTGATCTTGGATCTCTAGGTCCCTAAACCCAATTCCAACCCCATAAGAACCTAAATTAAGGTGCCCTAACCCTAGTACATCACCTCTAGACCTCCCTAAGGACCTAATTAGATCCTCAGTAAACCTAATTGACTTGGATCTTAGTCAATTCCATCAGCCTATTCAATTGGACTCATTGAGTTCAATTGAGCCCTGATCTCAGCACACACTATCCAATTGTACTCAGTGAGAGTCCAATTGACCTAGACCTAACTTAATTGAGTTGTTTTACTCTCAATTAAGTTTCCACACACCCAATTAAACTTGTATTAAGTTTAATTGCACTTTACCTTAGTGAATTAGGGTTTATAACCCTAATTTTAGACCTACCCTGACCTAAACCCACTAGAACCCAACCTAGCCACCTAAGTTTCGACCCACACACACCCACACACACCATCCACACGAAAATATCTAGCTTAGAGTTCTCTAGAACTCTCTAAGAAAGAAGCCAAGGACCATAGCTAAGGCGGAAAGGAAGGAAAAAGAAGAAGTAAAGAAGCCAATGCCAAAGAAGAAAAGAAGAGGAAGAGAAGAAGGAACCAAAGGAAGAAGCAACAGAAAGACAAATCAAACACCTTTTCTTCTCAATTTCTCTTTTATTGCTACATTTTATTCATAAACTCCTACTTTATATTTTGAATTAGATTTTGAGTAGATTCAAGTGTTCAAATTGCATCTATTATTGAGATTAGTATGAATTCCATTTTCTTCCTGTGTTCAACCTCAGACTCAAACTTCGAGTAATAAAATTTATTTATTTTCAAAGCGATTTCGACTATACTACGACGCATTTATTTTAAACCCGACTTCGCGCTCCTCTAAACATTTTTGCGACGTCGCCGGGGACGATCTCGCTTCGTGTGAAAATATTTTGGCGCCGTTGCCAAGGAGCAACACGCAATTCATCACTAGTCTCTATATTCTTTTGATTCTATTTGAGCACTAACTTGCCTTATTTATTTTTCTATAATTTTTGCAAGGTCTTCTACGAAGGAAATCTCCCACGCGAATCAACCACTCCAGGGTAGGTAAATTCTCTCTTCTTTCCTAAATCCATCTCCTAATCCTGGGAAGACAAAAGGAAGCAATCAACTTAGGAATTAACTGCCTTATTTCTATAGTAATTACCATTTAAAGGCAAAGTTTCCTAATTTTGCAAAATTTTTCAAAGCTTATTGAAGTTGAAGCTATTTTTAGAGATCCTACCCCACAAATTCCTATGCCTAGTAGAAACCACACTTAATTTCTAAAAATCTCCGCGAACTACACACTTCTTGTTCTTAAGTCCAAAGAGAACTTTTGTGAAAAGCAAAGAGGATTGGAAATAGAACCAAATTATGGTTTCTACAATAGGGTTTTGGAGTGCTAGTTCACACATACTTGCATAAAAAGAAACAAACCCACCCGCATTAGTGTGCTACTCAAGCCCTTGATTGAAAAGATCTAAGCAAAACAAACCCTAAAATTGAGCTCTAGAATCACTTGAATCTTAAAAACATTGGACCTAATAACCTAGGAGTCAAATCAGGGTGATTTCTAGGTCTTGACCTAGAATCATTCTGCCATCTTTAGGGCAGGTCAGGTAAAGTTGACCCCTTGGGTCAACCAACCTCCAAATTAGGTCACAAAATCAAAACATCTAGAGTTCAAGTGAAAACCCTAAAGCACCTTTGATCTTAAAAGTGGTAGACTTAAGAGGTCAAGGTCCCCATTCTAGTCTCCCTGGAATCTTAGTGACAAGAGAGGTCGGGTAGGGGAAACCCTGTAACCCATGGGGACGGTCTACCGTGTAGGGGTCTTTGTGGGACTCTCCCTCTCTGGCTGCCCAGGTAATTCTTAGGTGGACAACTTTCCGATCCAGGGGTATCATCCGCCCCGAACCTCCATAGTCATCCAAACATCTTTGGGTGCCTCAAGTGGGTCAAAAACACCTCCAGTCCCTTATCTCTTCTCTTTAGAGCACACACATACATTTTCAGTGGGACTCTTTATTCAGATCTAATCACTTCACAACTTGATTCAACATCTTGATCCAAATTCTAATTCTACATCTTGATTCCACCATTTGATCCAAATATGCAGCCAAGTTACTTAGGACTACCATTCAAGAAACCTGAATCACAGAGATCCATGAGAGATAGGATGATTAAGGATGCCCTTGAATTCCATGAAATTGAATACAAAACCTCAACACCAGTAGAAGACATTCAGGTTAATATACCAACAACCACAACTTTCATCATAAACTGTGCCCAAGTGTTATTGGCAGAAGTCACAAAAGGATCAACCTGAGACATGCTCATAACAGGATACATTGAGATAGAAAAATTACACAATTTTGAATACCTTTAATGCATGACAAATCCTGTACTATGGGAACAAAACCAAGATGATCTTGAAAAATGGGAAGAGATGATGCGCTTATTGAAACAAGTTGTCGATCAAAAATACCCGTACACGCCCCAAACAGATGATGAACCATCTTGGAATAGTATTGAGGATCAATCAGATTTCCCAAATCTCGGGTTTGAGGCACAGAGTTGTTATGGATTCCCAACCCAGATGGAATACAACATGCCTGATATTGAATAGGTTGGGAAGTTCCAATTGCAGGAGAACGCAATGTTGAGCCAGCCCTAGATCCTAGGTCACCAAGCATAGAATTCTAGGACTCCTGCAATGATGAAATTAGAACTGAACCTCTCGAGGGTGTAAATGCCGCCCCTTATTTTGATAAGGTGACCATCGAAGGTCATTCGGACCTAGATTTTAGTGATTCAACCCACATCCTTAGCCTAGAATCTAGATCTGAAACTCATTGGGAAGAGTCCAAGGCCTAGAATCTAGCCTGCAATGAAGATCAAAGTTTCAATAGAAAGTATGATTCTGGGCCTCTATTTGATGAATATCCCTTTCCAACATCCTCAGAGAATCAAATCGATTTTTCGAAAGTCACGCTAATTTACGATACAAAAATCGAGGAGTTGGACGAGTGGGGTGTTGATTGGGTCTTTCTTACAAGCCTAGAACTTAAGCCTAGACCAAATAAGATCTTCTTGAGCTCAGAATCTACATATAGGCTAGACCCGAGTCAGGTTGCTGAATCTACATCATATGATTTATTCTATGGTGGAACCTTTGATCGCGAATCTCATTCAGAACTTGATTTTCGCAACATCTCCGTTGATTTCGAATCTGACCATGATTTCGGAGAAACTGTACTTCCTGAACACAACAAGCCAATCTACGACCTTAGCTCACATGATTCATTCTCTGACTCCAACTCTGAGGTCCCGGTTCTCGAGATCACTGATTTAAGTTCAGGTTCCAGTGACATGGAATCATTTCTTTTCAATCCTCAGGAATCAAAACCAGAAAATGCCAAGAGTGACTGCAACCTAGAATTCGAATCTTTTCTTGACTTAGATTTCCCTCATCCTATAGACACTCTTCAAGCATTCACTTTTGACTTTGAAAGCTACTATGAGGACTCTCTACATGAAACCACCTGTAACTTCTTTCTAGAAGAGCCCTCATACACAATCCTTATTGAAGCCACCTCTTCCAAACATACAGCACCCATCAAAACCCGTTTTCAACCCCGACCCGCAACCGAACTCAATTTCTATTCTAATTCCCCTCTCACTGAGCCGATTGCAGATGATTCAACTCCACACATATACCAGGTATCAAACATTGATCAGACTGAAAAACATGCTCCATCATTCTCTAATCACCCCTGTAGGGTTTCCACATCATTCACTGATTACTTCACAGATCCCTACTCTGACCAGGCTGATTCGACTTAGCCAAAACCTGAATTCACACTTCCACATCCATCCGGGCTTCATAGCATATGGTGGGTTCCACATCTATTGATCTACATTTATCAACCCACCAAATTAATAGGGTTTGGCCTGCATCATCAACTTGTTGATCTTAACAAGCACCTGGTTGGACCAAACAGGCTCTTAATCAAGGTGCTTGTTTTACAAAACTCTACTGATTTGACCACTCCCTCTCCATACCATTTCCCGCTCAGCTGAAGGCGTTGAATTTAGCGCTTAACGGGAGGCAACCCGTCATTCCAAAAACCTAAGATTCGTCTGATTATCCATCTATACTCCACGTCTACTGCACCCTGAGTTCAACATTAGACCAGTCGATCCCGCCTCTGGTACACGTACCAGAGCTTGAAATCATCCACAAAAATCATTCCCGACCCAATCGCCCACCCGATAAAATCCTGTTCTAAGTCCCTGGACCCAATACTATTTCACACCCTCCGTTTACAATGAGAACATTGCACAACTTAGGCATGGGGGGGTGGTAAAGTGCATACATACAGAAATCAAGAAAAGTCATAAAGATTCTCACAAAAAATCACATATGTCAAAAATACCAAAAAAAAGAAAATTGTGAAAAAGAAAAAAAAATTGGAGGGAAGAAAATTTTGAAGTCACATAAGCATGAGGAGGAAAAGAGCAAAATGACAAAAAAGGACACAAAATGAAAAAGAAAAAAAGAGATAGTCATTAGTAAGAAATTAAGAGATTAACCGAAGTTCTAGACCACATCAAAGAAAAGAACAAAGGAAAAAAAAAGTGCCAATGAGACACAAAAAGAGATTAGTAGGAATGCTAATCTTAGGCCTTTTGGGCTAGACTCTTAGGCTTAAAAATTCAAGTACCCGCTAAGATCTAGATAATCCTCAAGAGGTTGGGGAAAATGCAAAGCTTAAGTATTAGGTCTAAGGCTTAGGGAGTATTCGGCCTCGTTAACTGACCTTCGATTTGTGGGACTCGGTAACCTAAGCACCCCAATCCACACACAGTCTGGTTCAGTGCGCATAACTATCAAAATCACACAAAAGTGTTTAAATGTTCTGAAAAAAAAGTTGCCTAGATTAGGAGCGATCGATCAACACAAGTTGATTTGGACAAGTTCCCGGCATGGAGAGGTAGGAAATTCCCCTCGAAGATGTGTAACAACATATCGTCTCCTCGGCTTGTCTCCTAGGATATTTACATATCCTACCAGGGGCATATAAGCACTCTGCTAGTTTAGATACCATGGGTAGTATTATCACGAAATGTCGATTGCCAAGGTTTGGATTTGGCTACAGAACGCCATGGGCAGGATTATCTCAAAATCTTGAAAGCCAGGGCTCTGGGGGTTGCCATGGGCGGTGCTATCAGCGAAGCATCGATTGGTAGGGACCTTTGAGGATTGATGATGGGGACGAGGAATCCGATACAGATCGTGTTGAGAAGCCAATCCGAAGCTAAAAATAAAAAGAAAAGAGAGAGAAAACTCTCCAAACAAATAAATCCTCTATCTCTCTTACAAAAAAAAAACACACTGCAAACTGAACCAAGGCTAAAATATGTCTCAAGCACAGGTGCTTTAACCGTAGAGTCCAACGAACCTTAGAATAGTTCCTGCGGGCCTTAAAAACCCTCGCGAAGGACCGAGGCTAGAGTTGGTCAGGTGTGAATCTTGGTTGGTACTTGAGTACCTCTAGGCCTACTATCAGCATTCTAACCTAATCAAAAGAAAAAGAAAAGCACTTATCATAACTGGTGAAAGAAACACAAGGTCTAGAACAGAAGTTAAAACCTTGAAATTTTGCTAAGGGACTAGCAAAAGCTAGGCATGGGGGTATGATGGGAACATCATCATGAACCCTAACTAGCTCATTTTGACCTAGAAAAGAGAACAAAAGCTCCTACATAACCTAGAGAAGGGCCTAATTCAAGGAGTAACTGTTCTGAGAAGAAAATAAGAAACAAAGGGTAAAACTGCAATTTGACCATTGCAATACATCAATGGGATTTCTCAGGGGCTAAACATAGGTCAATTGTTCTTAACAAGATAAAAAGTGGGTTGGTTTAGTCAGAAAAAGGTTCATGTGCAATCTAAGAATTAAATGACATCTTGTAACCCTAAAATAGACCCGCTTAATTCAACAAGGTTTTGGTCAGAATAAAAATCAAATAAACCCTTTAAAATTCATGGAAAAATATCCTCTATGACTTAGAACCTTCAAATTGGCTTCTTAAACCTATTTTGACCTAAATAGGGGTCCTAGCTAATTATTTGCCCTAGATTAGGTTTTTATGCAAAATGTCCAGTCAAACGTGGTCAAACCTAAAATCCAACTTCACCATTGGATTTATTAGGTCAAAATTAGGTTTGTATCAAAATTTTGACCTAAGGGGAGGTCACCTTGACCTACTTTCTAAAACAGTCCACCCAATTACATTTTGACCCCTAGCTTTTGAAAACCATTGCACAGACCCCCTTATCTTCCTCACCACTCTTTGTAATTAGGTCCCTCCTCCATTACAGCGGAGGAGTCCTACTATAGTGAGGATTCCAGAGGGAATTTCTCCCTGATTCCTCAGAGACTCCCTCTCAAATTTGAAAAGGAGATTCTCTGAGGAATTCCCTATCATCCGAACGTACTCTCCAGCCTTGATTCGCACCCAATCTCTCGTGTGAACGCTCGAGAGACATGGGTATCTCTTGCACAGTCCTACTCCACCGAGGATTCTTGCACTTGGAAGCTTGTCTTCCAAGCACAAGGACCTTTGCCAATACCTATAAAAGGACCCCCTGTCCCTGCCGCTCAGATTTAGCTTGGTTTGGCTGGAGAACAACCCTCAACTTCGTCTCTTCTCCTCCGGCCAAGCATCCAGCAAGCTCTGATGACATATTCTCTCTCTTCTCGTCGCTCTGCCACAATACCAGTGGCAGAGTCTTCTCCACCTCCGTCGTCCGCGTCGCGCCATACCTGCGCACGCGCTAATACCTCTTCGTCGTCGCCGTTCCCCCTCCACTGGAACCTTCTTCTCCGGCAGCAGCAGGTACACGCCAGCCGCTCTCCTACCTCCCTTCGTCTGTTATTTAGGTTAAAACTCTTCCCCTCTCTCCTCTCTTTATTTCCCCCTTCTTTAATTCTATTTTCAACCCCTCGACACCGCAGACCACCACCATCTTCTCCATCTCCGGCAGACCACCGGCGAGGTGTCTCCGTCACCTCCACACCTCCATCCACCTCACTAGACCCCTCAGAACCTCCGCCATCATCCACTGATCATCACTCACCCCTTCACTGACTGCCACACGCACCCTACACTCTCCCCGAACACACGCACTTTCACGGCCATAGTCCGACCTAGGCACGCACGCCTAGGCCGTTCTGCTCCACGCAACCCACTGCATCACCTTCGCCATGACACGGCGAAGCTTCCTACGTGCTTTGATTGGACCGCGAGGTCGTATTCGTGGTTTGCATAGTCGATCCCCTGCCGCCATTGGAGCACGAGAAAAGCTTGCTCGCAAGCTTGCTCCAGGTCGCGATGTTCCAGGAAGTAGAGCCCCAGGTGCACGGAACTATCTCATGATCCCTTCACACCCAGTAATCGAAGCCCATACCATTCGTAGCTACAGCAATTGAGCAGGCATTCTCCCTGCGGGCACGCGAAGAAGCGGGTGGGACTTTAGTCCCACCTCGGTAGTTTTTAGCGCAGGTGAGTGATTTAAATTGATTTTGTGACATCCGTTTGTTGCCTCAGATCACGGGGTGAGGTCCCCTCGCCCACTCACCCACCTCATCCACGACCCATGCTACGCGGACCTGGCCTGGCTGACTTATTTACTGTGCACTCCTTGCGCACCACCCACACCAATGCGCCTAGACCCAAGTGCGCGTAACCCGACCTGAATACTCAATTGGCTCTAGGAGAGTGAACCTAAGAGGGAGAAGGGAGAGAGCGTACACAGGGGTAGGTAGGGGTAGGTTTTGCACTTGTGTGAAGGGAAAGGAAGAAGAAGCTGAAGCTGAAGAAGCTAAGGGCAGAGAAGCCATAGAGGAAGCTGAGGATCTTAAGGCAGGAAGGATCAGACGCCAAGGAAAAGGAAGGAGAAAGGCACTATTGCAAGAGAAGTCAAAGAAAGAAGAAAAGATCAGAAGCCAAGGCTAAAGGCAGAGAAAGCTACGGCAAAAAGGAAGAAGAGGAAGAGGAAGCTGAGGCCAAAGAAGGAAAGGAGAAAGCATGGCTGAAGAAGAAAGAGAAGGAAGGAGAAGGCATTGTAGCAGAGAAGGCGGAAGGAAAGAAAGAAGAAGAAGAGCTGAAGGCCAAAACAGAAAGAAGAGAAGCCAAAGAAGAAGAAGAAAGAAGCCAAGGACCACAGCTAAGGTAGAAAGGAAGGAAAAAGAAGTAAAGAAGCCAATGCCAAAGAAGAAAAGAAGAGGAAGAGAAGAAGGAACCAAAGGAAGAAGCAACAGAAAGACAAATCAAACACCTTTTCTTCTCAGTTTCTCTTTTATTGCTACATTTTATCCATAAACTCCTACTTTATATTTTGAATTAGATTTTGAGTAGATTCAAGTGTTCAAATTGCATCTATTATTGAGATTAGTATGAATTCCATTTGCTCCCTGTGTTCAACCTCGAACTCAAACTTCGAGTAATAAAATTTATTTGTTTTCAAAGCAATTTCAACTATACTACGATGCATTTATTTTAAACCCGACTTCTCGCCCCTCTAAACATTTTTGCGATGTTGCCGAGGACGATCTTGCTTCGCGTGAAAACATTTTGGTGCAGTTGCTGGGGACGATCTTGCTTCCCGTGAAAACACCCTCCTAACTTCCCTTAGCATCTCTTGTAATCAATGGAGTCGACGAGCCACCGACGGAGTCCTCTTCCACCGTCGTGGCCACCTCGCCGTCTCCCCTCTCTCTCTCTTTCTATCCCTTTACTCTAGCTTTACTTTACTTTTGTTTAAGCATTTAGCTGTTATTGTATTTGTAAAACTCGAGTTGCATGTTAAATATAGTATTGATGTTGTTTTCCATCTTGATCTAAGTGAATGCCATGACTTAAAAGACTCTAACCCTACTTCCTCTCTCTCTCTCCCTCTTTCTCTCTGTCGCTTGCTTTTCTCCCACGTTTTCTCGCAAGCGAAAACCCACCATTTCCGTGACACTAAGTGACAGAAAAATCCAATTTTTACGCCTCCCTGTGTTCGATACTCGGACTCACGTCTGTTCTTCATTTAAAATCGACATTGCGAACGCAAACTACAATGACCCTTTTAAACAAACGCGTTCGTAGCACATCACCACACCACGAGGTTCCGAGGTGGCAATTGGCCTAGATTTTCTACCATGGTCTGGACAGCAACCTTAGGATTTCGTGGATGACTCATGTGGAGGCAATTTTCTAAATAAGGATGAGGAAAGCGCGTTCAAGCTCTTTGAGTCAATGAGCGAGAACTCACTTAATAATGCCTCCATGACCCAATTTAATCGGTCCAATCAACCCCGTGGTGGGATTTATGAGGTACAAACTAATTCTGGAATGGTTGACATGGACATTATAGCCAAGAATTGGATCGAGTTGAGTTGGTGGATAAGAAGATTGATGAGCTATTGAATCAATCCTGAACCCCATTACAAACCTTCTCCCTAGCAAAGGGAGCACACAATGTGGATCTGGTTTAGTCTATGAACCAAATGCACCTGGAAAAACCCCTAACCATGTTCCAGGGGGGGACCTTTGCTTCCTCAAACCCTGATTATTCTTTTCCCTCCCCTTCGGCACCTTCTACCTTTGAAGATGCCCATGCCATCCAGGGATATTCTAAGCCTGACGCTTTCTCCAACACTTACAACCCTGGATGGCCCAACCACCCAAACTTTGCCTGGTCGAATATAAAATCGAACCAATTCCAGAATCAGCCTAGGCAAAATCCTCCCTCCTATCAGCCTGGTCCACCTACCAGACCACCCTATAATAGAATAGGGCAGCTCCTACGCAACAAAACCAAATGGACGCCCTGATTAAAATGATGGCTGATATGAATCAGAAACATTAGGAGGAGATGGCATTAGTGAAGGGACAGTTGAGTTAGCTATTCGATAACAAACAAGGGTCCCTTCCTTCTCAACCACAACCGAACCCGAGGAATGTAATGAATAGAGGCCACAATCCTCAAGGAACCAAATCAAGGGCAAGCTCATATGATTCAACAAGCCCCACAGACACCTCCTGGGTTTGCTGCCTCATCTTCTTCTCAAGGACCTAACCCTAGTTCCAATGCCTCAGCTAATGCGGTTACCTTGAGAAGCTGCACTCAAACCCAGGACCCCAAATGGCCAACCCCTCCCATGACTTCTCTACCTGAGATGCTTGATTCTCAGGGCGAGCAGGAGGAACCCAAGGATCAGGATCCTAACCCAGTTCATACCCAAATCCCATACCCTAAAGCCTTGGACAAAGTAAAGAAAAAGAAAAATGTGGCTGAGAATGAGTTGTTGGAAATTCTCAAGCAAGCTCAAATCAATATACCTCTCCTCGATGCAATCAAACATATCCCGACTTACACAAAGTTTTTGAAGGATGTTTTCACACCCAAGCATAAGCTAAGAACCCAAGCACCTAGGAAGGAAGTACTCTCAGAATAAGCTAGTTCAGTGATATTGAGCAGCCTATCTCCTAAAAGAACTGACCCCGGAGCGCCTCTGATATCATATAATATTTGTGGCATGATGTTTGATAGAGCGCTCTCGGACTTAGGTGCCTCGATTAACTTATTCCAGACTACCCTTTATTGCTAGTTTGGATTTGGAGAGTTAAAACCTACACCTGTGACTATCCAACTGGCTGACCGATCTGTGAAAACCCTAAAAGGGGTAGTCGAGGATGTAATTGTTCAGGTCAAGGACTTTTACTTCCCAGTTGACTTTTTAGTCCTTGATATGGAAGTCCCCAAACAACTACAAAACACACCCATCATCCTAGGCAGACCCTTTTTGTCTACAGCCAAGGCTAATATTGACCATGACACAGGATGTATGGAAATTGCCTTCGGAGATAGGAAGATGCAATTGGATATCTTCAAGGCAACAAAGTCATTTGATTGTGATTGGGCTGAGGAATGCAATCCCGTGGAAACCCTTATTGAAGAATGCCTGACTATAAGCTCTTTAGAAGACCATTTGATTCAACTAGTTATTGACTACCTTGACCCATCCTAATCTTTGGAGGTTGAAATCTATAAAGCTGATTACCACTGGCAACCTCCATTTGAGGAGATTGATGTTAATCAACTCCCGCCCTTCCCTTACCCGTCAAACATTATCCCATCTGCACCTAAATTGAAACATTTTCCCAACAACCTTAAGTAGGTCTTCCTAAGGCCTAATTAGACTTTTCCTGTGATTATCAATGCACACCTAACTAGGGACCAAGAACTTCAGTTGACTACTACCCTTTTTGAACATCGGGTAGCTATTGGGTGGACAATTTCTGACATAAGGCGAATTAGCCCTACTTATTGCACTCACAAGATTTATTTGGATGATGGGGCTTGACCTACTCGCCAGATGCAAAGGCAATTGAACCCAAATATGCGAGAGGTCATTAAAAAAGAAATAATCAAGTGGCTAAATCAGCTACCCGATTTCCGACAGCCCCTGGGTGAGCCTAACGAGTCGATTCTCACTTAACAAGATGATAGTTAAAATGATTTGTCGTTGTATTTCTAAGGGGTGGAAAATTGACTAATTAAAGTATTGAATTGAAATTAACCACTCACAGGAGAGTGGGTCGTATCCACAAGGAGGTAATGTCTATAACAAACTTGCACGAATCAAAAATAGATGTTCATGATTAATTTCGCAAAGAAACTGAATCAAATAGCCTTTCAAATGAGAAAACAAGGTATGACCATGTTAATATTGCATTTTTGTTGAAAGTTGAGGGTGTTCTCCTAAATGTTCCATAATATTTAATTTAAAAAAATAAAAATCAAATTGTGGCAATGGCAATGAATGTAATAAAAAATGAACCCTGAAACAGATGATTTCTTCATGGCATTGCAGTACGTGAAGGACGCCACGGCTGGAGGCGAGGTTCTCGGTGGAGGATAAGTCAGTTGAGGGCTTCTTGATGACGGTCACGGCATAGCGAATGGTGGCCAGCGGTGGTCAGAGTTGTCACCGGCAAGGAGGAAGCTGCAGGCGGTGGTGGGCGTGCGGGGACTGCTGGAGGGCTTGCCACAAGCGTGGGCGAGTTCCTGAGGGCGAGGCGAGGTCAATAGCGTTGATGGAACAGAGTTTCATGGCCAGACGAGGTGGCTGCATGTGGAGATGGACAGTTGGTGTTGGGTTCTTCTTGGAGAAGAACAGTATTGAAGCGAAGAGGCGCGAGGAGGGTGGCATGCATGGGTGTGTTGCTGTGCGCATGTGGGAGGCATTGGAGCGCTGCTGGCTGCTGCACGCGGAGTCTCACACGCGAGGAGAGTGGCATGCTCGAGGAGCTAGTGGAGGATGTGCGGGCGTGCTATTTGCCGCTGGTGGGAACACGGAGAGGCGCACGTTGGGGGGGGAATTGCTGGCTACGCACAAGCGAGGAGAAGGCACGGCGAAGGGAGCTTGCACGCGGAGGTCACGCGTTGTTGGAGCAGAGGGTGCACTGGGGGCGCGTCATGCGGTGGAGGTGTGGGCACTGTTGCAGGTGTGGCGTTGCTGCCGTGGTTGGCTGCGCTCTCGATGCGCGTGGGTTGAGGGCAGAGTGTGAGGCTAAGGGTTGCTTGTGGCTGGGTGTTGCTGGCGATGGTTAAGGAGCGGTGATGGTGTTGGTGGTATTGTTGCTGTGGGTGAGGCGAGGGGATGAAGTATGGGCTCTCTGGAGGTGAAAGAGAAACAAAGGAAGAGGAAAAAGAAGAAGAAGATGATGATGATGGATATGCTGCTGCTGGTGGTTCCAAGAGATAAAAAGGGTAGCAAATCGTGTATCAGTAGATGCACTCACGGTAGGCAAGCTTCAAGGAGCTCGTGCACGGTGGTGGTCAAGTCCATTCTCTTGGTGCGGCGGTCTATCACCCCGCTAACCCACGGTATGACGTGGAGGCCTACGGTGGTGGAATGCTGCACAGTGGTGGAATGGGATGATGGCCTCCCAGAGCTCGATGGTCTATTGCTCTTCTTATAGTGGCTAGATGGATTTCAAACCAATTGGAGGGGGAGGAGCGTCGTGGCCATTAAGGTCAGATTCGCTCGTCCCGGCTACTTCAATGACCACCTTCAATGGCATCCTCCCTCGTAACGTCACCCACCAGCATGCATCAATAAACAAATAATATTTGCAGATTTATGTCTGAACCTACAAAGTTTACTAAATGAGTTATTATTCCTAACAATGCATGTGAAATGCATACAAGCCAACTTATATTCTAACTTATTTACATACTAATGCATACCATCTAAATGAATGTGTTACCTTAATGTTTAGGCATTTACACATTTAATCAACTCACAAATATGAGCTTATCAAATGCCCCCATGCCTAATTTTTGCTAGTCCCTAGCAAATTCAAGCAATAACCCAGCTCTTCAAGTGGACTAGCTAACCAAATCGATCTTCCTTTAGAAACATGTTAAGTTCAGACTTTAGACCTAAGGTTCCCAAGTAGTTGCTAAGTTACAAACTAGGTCAGCTAAGGACGAGTTGCAGGCACAAGTTCCCTTGCTTTCTAGCTCTACCCTAGGGTTTATTGGTCCCAAAGATTAAAGCATCCATGCATATGCATTGGTCTGAGTTATTTAAGGTTGGTATGATTACCAACCTAGAAAGAGAGTAAGAAATTTTTTTTTGTAATAAATATATTTTTTTTTTGTTTGATTCCTCTAAGTCTAACCTTGGATCAACTATCAGCACAGTCTGTGTCAGATTCATTGCCCCCATCACCAAGCCCCGAAGGGTGCCTGGCTTTCGATGCTTCAAGATAGCACCGCCCATAGCAACCCCAAGAACTCCTAGCAATCGACACTTTGAGGTAGTATCGCCCATGGATTTCTTAAGCTAATTCAGACCTGTGGCAATCGACACTTCAAGATAAGGCTACCCATGGTACCTGAACTGTACAATGCACTTACATGCCCTTAGTAGGATAGATATCCTAAGAGACAAGTATCGAGGAGGTGACATGTTATCATCACATCATCAAGGTGAGTATATACTCCACCTCTCCTGCGGTGGGAACTCGTCCAATCAAATTGTGTTTTCAAGCTTCTCTTGAGTCAAAACTAAGAGAAGCAAATTTTCTTTAAGAAATTAAGGTGATCATTACTTATACAAGACCAAGTGTATCTGAAATGTGGATGCTTAGGTTACAAGGACTTGGAAACCAAAAGATAGAAAAAGACACCAGGTACTACCCAGCCTTTAACTCAATCCCTAGCATTCCTTCCTCAACCTCTTGAGGAATGGTCCACAACTTAACTCCTACTTAAGTTTTTAAGTCCACAAAGGACCCTAAGGATCTAAAGCTAGTAGCTCAACTTAGCTTCTAAAGTCAGACACTTAGAGTCAGCTTAGTCTAACCTAAAGTTCTAGTCTTATGCCTAAGAATGCAAGGCCCAGCCAGTTAAGCTCAATTTAATTATACCTAAATGCAATTTTTTTCTTTTTTTTAAATCAATGCAAATGTATGCAATGCAGAATGTTTTAATTAAATTCATGAATGCACTATGTATAAATGCTATGTATATACCCAAGTACACCCCCCATGCCTAAAATCTCTAATGTCCCCATTGCAAAGAAGGATATTACCTAGGTCAGAGATGGGCTGCCGTCATTTTGTTAGTAGCTGAGTAGCCAAGGAACCTGCAAGTCAGGTTCCAAAACTAAGGAAATAGGCCCTCAAAATGAGCAAAGTAATGCTGGCCTAGAAAATAGGTAACCTAGGATGTTGGCAAGCTGATGATGACTCCCGATAGCAAATGCTCTCCAAACTAGGATGGGAATGAAATCGTCCCAGGTCACCAGAGGTAGTTCTAAAGGATAGGAGAGAATAACAACCTCCATAGGGGTAGGGGAAGGATGACAAGGATCCTCCAAAAGGAATGGGGAAGGAATGGTGCAAAAATAAACCCCCAAGGTGATGGACTAACGATAGAAAGCATCATTCCATACCCGGTACCCCATTACAAGAGATATTGGTCTATTAAACCCCCCGGTCAAAATAGCAATGAGCATGTCTTTAAGCCAATGATCATCTAGGGTGTCCAAGTTTCGAAGTTGCAGGATGGTCATAAGATCTAGGTTGGGTTTAGTTGGCTTGGTGTGCATCCCTAAAAATCTTTCCAAGTCCTTAATTGCATCCCTAGCATCCCTTATACTATCACAAGTATCTACGTGCACTTCATCAGTGATCATTTCAACGTATGGAGTCAACATTTCGCCTTCAGACATAAGCGAATCAGAGGGTGACTCCGAATCAAATGGAGGCAGGTTGGAAGCAACAAATCTAGGGATTATCCTATCAATGTCATCCCCAAGTTCTTGTTCTTTACTAAAATCCTCCCTGGAGTCTAAATGTGAATCTACATAAATCTCAGAAGTTGCTTCCACATTTTCCATTGTTTGATCTTCATGAGGAAGAGTATTATCAATGGGTGTACTAATGAAACCTGATTTGATCAACTTCATGACATCTTCGGGAGCTAATTCTTCAAATAAGACATAATCACCCTTAATGTCACTCCAAATCCTAATTCAGGTTCCTTACATAATTCATCCTCCTTAATCATCAATTCATCATTCACCCGAGGTTTAAATTCATCTAACATTTCCGCAGATCCCTTGGGGCACTCTATCTAGGGTAAAATGTTCCTAATTGTATCATCAGACTCCTCAGATAGGTAAATTTCTTCAGGGTTAGGTTCCCTAAGGGTGGGCTTGAGTTCCATCTCGTGATCAGAAGGGAGGGCAGGATTAACAACTTGACTTTGGCCCACTTCATCAAATGTGATGAAAATACTATCATTTGGGTCGAAGTCTTCCAATGGTACCATCATTCCCTTCTTTTGACTCCAATATAATTCAGGTGGATACTCAACCTGATCATCATCTTTCTCGGGTTGCCACCTTTCTTCATCCAATGTATAGCTACTTTCATACATATCCTCCTCCCACTTAGGGTGTGGACCTCTCAAGCAAGTGTCATCTAGCGGGGAGGTTTCAAAATCAATCCTCGAAAAGTAGTTATTCTCCCTTACATAATCCCCAAAATTCCCCTCCATCTTAGGGTGTGGCTCTCCCATGGGAGATGCATCTAGCGTAGAGGGGTGCACGTCATTCTCAATGGGGTAGATTGGTGGCTAATTTCTTTTTCTTCTTGTTGGCTTGCTATCGAAGATTCTCCTAATAATTCAATCATTCCATCTTGCATTTTCTGTATTTCCATCTTCAAGGAGGAGAGGTCATCATTACTATCAGGAGAGAAGTCGGGCTCAGGCTTATAGTTCCTAAGAGTTTCTATCCAACCATTATAATCATTCAGGGAGGGTGGGTTGGATATTTGTATGGTGTGTGGAATATTGGGCAAGGCAAATCCTGCTCCTAGGTTTTGCTCACTGATTTGGGGCTTAACCAGGCCAATACTCCTATAATAGGAGCAAAAAGGATCCCACTGGTTGTCATTTTGTCCATCAAAAGATTGACCATCGCGACATATGGGATCAAAGATCGCAAAGTGGGGGTAAGGGTGTGGGCAAGATATGAAAGGATGAAAGTCAACGTGGTCCATTCTAACTCACACCATAATCAAATTCCTCCCAATACAAGCACAAATCAAAGGACTTTTTAGGTCTTTAATCAGTTAGGCTTTTGAGATTTATGTCCACTTGTAGGTGACAAATCAAGTTATCTAAACAGTTACGAGCTTACTTGTCGACCTACAAAATGTCTAAAAACACCTAGTTGGAGCTTAGGTGCTCTTCCCTAAAGCTCAAATGGTAGAGCAACTCCAAAGGTGAAAGATCGAGGGATGAAAGTAGGCTTAAGCCTTCCTTTGAAGCTGTGCTTTTGCGGTGCTTCTTAACTACCCTCAAAAATCCGTGACAGGGTATCTCCCTCTTTGGTGTTACAAAACCTTTGATCTCAAGTTCTAAACACTTCAGAGTCCAACGGTAGGAGTGCTCTTGTCCTAGTAGTTCCAAGACCTAAAAGTGTCTATATGCATGCTTCGGTGCAACAAAATAGCAAAGTGTGCATACACTGAAAAAAATGTTTTTGAATCTTTGAAACGCATGCAAGATTATCAATTCAAGTCCTTGATTTTATTGTCCCTCCTTTAGTTAAGTCCTTTTCCGAATTTAAAGGTAACCACTTGTTAATTGTTTCAAATAAAAATAGATGGCCTTGCAATTACAATCAGATGCAAATGCATGATCAAGATATGGATGCATCGTAAGAGGATGCATACCTTGCTTCCAACAATCTTCAATGGGATGTACTCAAATGCAAGCAAAATAAATCTAGAGGCTGCTCATTGATGGTCGGCCCGGATAGGTTGTTAATATGATATTTTTATCGTTGAAATGTGTATAGTGGTTAACCTAATTCAGACCTAACCATCTCTTTACAAAATTTTTAACCTGGCCTAATTGATTTTATCTTGTCACTTTTAGGCCCAGGGTCGAACTCAGGGAAGTGGGGTTCAAGTCGAGTTTCTACGTTTTCCTTAAAACGCGTCTCTTCCGTTCGTTTATTCTGTTTTTGGTATTTTTCTTATTTAGGTTTTTTTTCTGGTAATCCTTGTTCTTGAGGCACACCCTCAAAATTGTGTCCTTGGCTTTTAGCCAAAACAGAGTTTCAAAACACGTCTTGCTACTTGCAAGACGGGGGTACCTGCAAATCAAAGATTATCTTTTCACTTTTATACCTTTTTTTTTATCTTTTTACTAAGAAGGAAGCTAACAGATAGAAAGTAAATATAGTAGCTATAGATATATATTTATATGTAGTATATATATAAAGGGGTGGGGGTGGAGGTGACGATGGAGTGTAGCACTATGTCGAGTCAATCGACGTCTAGAGAGACGCAACCAACACGACTAGGTGCCGCGTGGAGTGTGGATGGAGGATGGATGTGTCCACGCTTTCTGTACACGCTGTATCGTAGAATATCAGCAACTGGTGCAAATATTCCCGCGATACAGCGTATAGTAAATAACGTGAAAATATATGTACATATGTATGTATATAAATGTATAAGTATATATGTATAGATATATATAGATATATATATATATATATATATAGGTGTATATATATATATATATATATATGTATGTATATATGTATATAGCTATGTATATATGTACATAAGTATATATATATAATACTATATAGATATATATATATATATGTATATAAGTATATATGTATCTAGATATATATGTATATATATATGTGTATATGTATAAGTATATAGATATGTATATATATATATATGTATATGAGTATGTGTATATATATATATATATATATATATATTATATATGTATATGTATATATATATTATATTATATGTATGTATACATAACTATATAGATATACTATGTATATATAAGTATATATATATAGATATATGTATATGTATATATATATATATATATATATATATATATATGTATGTATATAAGTTACTATTAGTGTGTGAATGTGTGTGTCGGTGAATGGGTGTGTGTGTGTTGCTGTAAGTGAAAAAAAGAGAGAGAGAGAGAGAGAGAGAGAGATAGAGAATACATGAGAGAGAGAGAGCGGCAGACAGAGAGGGAGCGGACGGGAGAGATCGGCGGAGAGAGAGAGAGCGCCAGAGAGAGAAAGAGCGGGCGGGAGAGATCGCGAGCGCGGACGATGGCAGCGAGTTAAGGCGTCTGCTCGCGGTGGCGGACGTCTGACGTCGCGGTGCACGGGAGCGTACTCGCGCAGAGGAGATGAGGAGTCTGCGTCGACCTGCTGCGAGCGCGGAGGCTCGCGACAGTGCGCGCGGGGCTCTGTGGGTGCTGGCAGGGAGGCGGGAAGGGGCCTGGCCGGCCGCTGCAGAGGCGCGCAGCGACCGGTTGCGGGCGCAGAGGCGGGCGACAGAGCAGACGAACGGAGGCGGGGAAGGCCTGCAGGCGCGCGCAGAGGGGCTGGGGCGCCTGCAGTTGCTCGCGGAGGCTGCGGGGGCCGCTGCTGCTGCTGCTTCAAGCTTCAGACCTTGAAGCGGCAGCCATGGCGGGAAGTGCGGGAATGGGAAAAAAATGAAAAAGAGAAGAGCCACCACGCCCACCGGCTCTTTGAAGAGCTGGGCGGTGGTGGTCTCACTGTGGTGGTGTGCACCACAGTGAGCTCCTGCCCGCCGGGTGTCTCCTCGAAGGAGGACCGGCGTATGGAGGGGAGGACGGTGATGGTGATGAGCTGAAGGTGTTTATTTCTTGCTGCCGCAGCTGCGTATTGCAGCCACGTCCCCTCCCTTGTCGCGAGGAAGAGCTGCGGCTTTATAGAGGAGGAGAGCATGGCGGGGAGGCATGGCAGCAGCAGGGAGAGGCGCTGGAGAGTGGCTGCTGCAGGGAGAGGCGCGGGAAGGACAGCAGGGAGAGGCGGGGGTGCTGCATGCGGCTGCGGGAGGAAATTCAGCCGCGGGAAGAAGAAGAAAAGGTGAAAATAAAAATAGAGAAGGGACTTTTGCAAAGAAACACTTGATAAAAAAAATAATTATGCAAGCCATTTATTCCATTCTCTTCTCCTCTCAATTAAATGCATGCATGAAAGCGTTTTTACAAATGCGACTATAGGATTATAATATACATAGTTAATGCTAGAAAATAGCATAAGAAGGCGTTCTTGTAGGCGTGTTTTGAGGTGTAAACATATACCCCCATGCCTATCTTTTGCTAGTCCCTAGCAAAACCGTATTTAGAAATGATCTTAAGCTGAAGATTTTCTTCTGAGATGATATCGGTGTGTTTATTATCGGATATTGTGAGAACCAATTGTAGAGAAGATTACCAGTACTTTAAGTCTTACATGACAAAGATTATCTCTCAACTAACCAGGACTCTTGATATTTAAACCTTAAGTACGATTTCCAGGACCCAGGAGGTTTTTCCATACTCGAGAGCTCAAGAGGTTATGGCTTGTGCATAGTGAAGGATCAAGACTGACCAGATGAACCTTAAGACTCACTCCCAGGGTTTCACGAATTTTTAAGTACAGGTTGGTCCCAATTTCAGCTCGTGTTTTCGGATTGACCCTTAAGATGATTACGGAAAACTCAACTCCCATTTTCGAAAAACAAATTATACCGACATTTATGAGATATACTGACTCTTTTGCAACATCTTTTTTTTTTTTTTTTTTTTTTTTTTTTTTTTTTTAAACATATGTCAGTATATCTCTTACAACACATTTTGAAAGAGCACACTTTTTTTTTTTTTTTTGGTGGGAGAGTTTCTTTTTGGTGGAAAGAGCCACTCCTAAACACAAGACTAAAACTTGGGATAAAAAGTCTACCTGCACGCACAGGTAAGGACTCCACCTTTCCTAATGAACACTAGGGTTGGATCTTATGTTCACCTAATCTTTCCTGATATGTGTAGTGTGAACCAAGTTTACTTAAGCTCTCAAGAAAAAGCAAACCAACGAATCATGTACTGTGTCTCAGGTACAAGAAACGTTCTTAGTTAGGAGAGATTTTGATCTATTTCGTCAATGCTTTAAGTGAATTAAGCCGAGCCTGAGCGAATCAAGCTTCTGTGGCCTGGAAATTCTTCAAAACAGAGGTTGAATATCCATAAACACTTATTGTATTTTTTTGTTTCAGCTTTTAGATCATTACTAAACACCATTTATTACTATATATATATATATTTTTTTTTTTTTTTTTTTTTTTTGCATATTTATAAATAGGTGGTAATTGTCTGATACCATAAAATACCCGGATCCTATGGATGCCTATCCACCCCCCCATGCCAAACAATGCTATGTCCTCATATGCATGCAAGGAAAGGCAGAGAACGGATGACAGATCGGGTAACAAGAGCTGAGGTTCAGGGTATAGATCAGGGTGGAAGGGTGGTTGGATGGTGGGTGGTGAAGAGAAAAGTGAAGTGATTGCGATAGAGGTGTGAAAAGTGATGGTGGATGGTGAGTGCTGTTAGGGTGCCTCCCAACAAGCGCTGAATTTAATGTCCCCAGCTGGACTCAGAATGAGGCAAAGAATTAGTTACCCTCCAGCAGGGCAACGGTTTCTCCAACGGGGGCAGGTTCATGAGTCAGATAGGGTTTCAAACGCTGCCCGTTGACCGTAAATTTACGCCCAGATTTGGGATCTTCGATTTCGACGGCCCCATTGGGGAATGGTCTTGAGACCAGAAAAGGACCAGTCCATTTGGACTTTAATTTCCCAGGAAAGAATTTGAGTCGGGCATTATAGAGCCAAACTTGCTGAGATGGCTCAAATTCCTTCCGCCGAACATGGCTGTCATGAAAAGCCTTAGTGCGCTGTTTAAAGGTTAGAGCAGAATCATAGGCTTCACGACGGAGCTCTTCCAGCTCTTGGAGTTGGAGTTTCCTTTCTCGTTCACACAAGTCTGGGTCGAGGTTACATTGGTGAACCGCTCAATAAGCGCGGTGCTCCAACTCCACAGGCAAATGACAAGGCTTCCCGTAAACGATTCTATATGGAGACATACCAAGGGGAGCCTTGAAGGCGGTCCGATACGCCCAAAGTGCGTCAGTCAGCTTGTCGGACCAATCCTTACGGTCAGGCCGAACCGTTTTCTGGAGAATCTGCTTGATTTGCCGGTTCGACACTTCCGCCTGGCCGTTCGTCTGAGGATGATACGGGGATGCGATACGATGGTGGACTCCGTATCTCCTCAGAAGTGCCCGAAAAGAAGCATGGGTAAAGTGGCTTCCTCCATCCGAGATAATGGCCCGAGGGATCCCAAAACGCGCAAAGATATGGTCTTTGACGAATCGGGTGGAGATAACATGGTCAGCACGGCGCGCGGGAATGGCCTCGATCCATTTTGAAACATAGTCGACGGCCACGAGGATGAATTCGAAGCCGTTGGATGGAGGGAAGGGACCCATGAAGTCAATTCCCCAGATGTCGAAGATTTCCGCAGCTAGGATGTGTTGCAAGGGCATCATGTCACGACGTGCCATTGACCCTAAAGACTGGCACCTAGTGCAATGTTTGGCATAAGCGTGCGCATCCTGGTGAAGGGAGGGCCAAAAGAAACCGCACTGCAACACCTTGGCTGCAGTTTTCCTCCCAAAGAAATGGCCTCCACAGGCCTGATCGTGGCAGAAGGATAGCACACTGGGGAACTCACTGTCAGGAATACAGCGACGGATGATTTGATCAGCACCTATCCGAAAAAGAAGTGGATTATCCCAGAAATAATACTTTGCTTCTGCCATGAGACGCTCACGCTGGTTTTTAGGCCAGCCACGTGGAAGAGATCCAGAAGCAAGGTAATTGGCAATGTCGGCATACCACGGTCCACTTGCCGCATTTATTGCCAATAGGTGCTCATCAGGAAAAACTTCATTAATTGGCAGAGTAAGTCCAATATGGTCAGGGTCCAGTCTGGAAAGGTGATCAGCCACAACATTCTGGGCTCCGACCTTATCACGAATCTCAATGTCAAATTCCTGGAGCAGAAGGATCCAACGAATCAGTCTAGGCTTGGCATCCTTCTTGTGCATGAGATGGCGAATGGCCGCGTGATCAGTGAAAACAATAACGTGAGAGCCCAGAAGGTAAGAACGGAATTTTTCCAGCCCAAAGACGACTGCCAGTAGTTCCTTTTCAGTGGTAGTATAATTACGCTGGGCCTCGTCCAACGTCTTACTGGCGTAGTATACCACGAAGGGGTGTCTATCGCGTCTTTGTCCCAGGATGGCTCCGACTGCAAGGTCTGAAGCGTCACACATAAGTTCAAAGTTGAGGGACCAATCAGGCGGCTGGAGAACAGGGGCCTTGGTGACAGCATTACGCAGTTGCGTGAATGCTTGTATACAGTCAGGGCCCATGTCGAGGGGCACGTCGGTTGATAGGAGATGAGTTAAGGGTCGAGAAATTTTGGAGAAGTCTTTGATGAATCTCCTATAGAAACCGACGTGTCCCAAGAAGGAGCGGATTTGTTTGACAGAACCAGGCACAGGTAAATCAGCAATGATATCGAGCTTAGCTCTGTCAACCTCGATACCCCTATCGGAGATGATATGTCCAAGAACAATTCCTTCGTGCACCATAAAATGACTTTTTTCCCAGGAAAGCACGAGGTTTACATCAATACATCTCCTAAGGATGCGAGTCAGGTTGGCAAGACATTCGTCGAAAGATGGTCCAAAGACTGAAAAGTCATCCATGAAGACCTCGAGAAAGTCACCCACCATGTCATGAAATATCGCCAGCATGCATCTCTGGAAAGTTGCTGGCGCGTTACAAAGTCCGAACGGCATCCTTCTAAAGGTGAAGGTGCCGAAAGGGCAGGTAAAAGTGGTTTTCTCTTGGTCTCGGGGGTCTATTGCCACCTGGTTATATCCTGAGAATCCATCCAGGAAGCAGAAAAATTTATTTCCCGCTAACCGCTCCAGGATTTGGTCAATAAATGGTAGCGGGAAGTGATCTTTCTTGGTTGCAGCATTGAGTTTCCTATAATCTACACACACTCTCCAAGATGTAGGAGTGCGTGTAGGGATGGATTCGCCCCTGTCATTGACACGGATGGTGAGTCCTGCCTTTTTGGGCACAACGTGAATCGGACTCACCCAGGGGCTATCGCTGATCGGGTAGATTATACCCGCATCCAGCCACTTAATGATTTCATTCTTAACGACCTCCCGCATGTTAGGGTTGAGACGTCGCTGCATCTCGCGAGAAGGTCGAGCCTCCTCCTCCGTATATATACGATGAGTGCAGTAGGAGGGACTAATACCAGATAAGTCTGATAAAGACCATCCAATAGCTGCCTTGTGTTCAAGGAGGACCTTAGTTAGTTTGCACTCCTGCTCCATGGTTAATTTTGAACTGATGATTACAGGGAGCGTTTCATTTGGTCCCAGGAAAACATACTTGAGTGTATTAGGCAGCACTTTTAGCTCGGGAGTGGATGGGGAAGGATTTGGCATTTCTTGGGACGAGAGTGTCCCAGACGGGTAGGAGAACAAGTTAGGAGGAAGAAACTGGCCTTCAGATTGGCCAAGAAGAGGGGCTTCTTGGATAGATGGATCCAAAAATGAATAGCCCCAGTGAGAAGTATATGGGCTCAAGGTCCCAGTGTGGATTTGTAAATCCGCCTGATTTGGCGGGGAAGAAAGGGCAATTCGGTCTTCATGAGTGTGGACTGACAGTGAGTAGCCCGGATATGACTCAGACCACGAGGTATGGGAAGCGGAGAAAACCTCGTCAGAAGTCTGGCCAGGAGAAGGTACTGGACAAGGGAGGGATTGGGGAACGTCACAGTATGCGTTGGTCAGGCAGTTATCAGTGTTTATAGGTAATCCGCAACAGTCCGAATAGGTCCCAATTAGTCCGATACACGCGCTGACGGCCATGTCCTCGTCAGACGTGTCATCCTCAATGCAATCGCAATCAAAGTTCTTGGCTGCCTTGAATATGTTAAGCTTGAGCTTCTCAGATCCAACGGCAATCTCAATACAGCCCGACTCGCAGTCGATGTGGGCGCGGGCTGTGGCCAAGAAAGGTCGACCGAGGATGATCGGACAATCAGAAAGTGAACTAGGAACTTCCATATCTAAAACAAGAAAGTCAACAGGAAAACAGAGACTGTTGACCCTAACCACCACGTCTTCCACCACACCCTTCGGGATTTTGACAGAACGATCTGCCAACTGTAACGTGACAGGGGTGGGTTTCAGATTTCCCAAGGAAAATTTTTTGAGCATGATGGTTGGTATGAGATTGATGGAAGATCCTAGATCAAGCAAGGCACGGTTAAAACTGCAGCCTTGGATGCTACAGGAAATCAGTGGTGTGCCCGGATCTTTCTGCTTCGGTGGTAAGTTTGATAGTATAGCACAACTCGCATGAGGCGAGAGAACCACCGGATTCTTAGTCTTCTTTGACTGTCGCCTGGGTGTTGTGTAGTCTTTGAAAAATCAAGCGACAGTAGGTATGTGGTCGATTGCCTCGAGCAGGGGTACCTTGATTTCTACATCCCTGAACAAATTACGTAGGTTGTCAAAGGCCTGCGTATTTTTCTTTTTGCCTTTTGGCTCCCTTAGTAGAGCCTCAGGGAATGGGACTGATTCTGGCACAAGTTTTGGTGCATCATCCTCTCGCGAATGCGGTATGCATTCCGAATGAGAGGGCGAAGAAGAAGATGGGCCAGGATCAGGTCGAGGCGGATCGACGGTCTGCTTACCGCTCCTCGTAGTGATAGCATTGGACGATGCGGGTCCAGTGGGATCATACGGTGGAGGAGGGTTTGCAATGGGGATATAAGAGTGTGGTGCTGCAGCAGGATTAGCCTGAAATCCCGGTGGAATGTTCGGAGCTTGCAGAACTTGATTAACCTGTCCCTGAGAAGGTCGTACCTGTGGTTGAGAACCACGGGGCACGAAATTTCGCGGGTTTGGAACAGGTTGGGCGGGAAGAGTGCCCTGAGATCGAGTCGCCATGCGTAGTTGACTGATCTCGGCATTCTGCTGCGCCAATTGGTGCTGAAGAGAGGTCATGTTCTCTTCATGGCGCTTTGACATTTCCGTCATCATTCGCATCAATTTGTCAAGAGGGCTTGATGCGTGTTCAGTTTGTGGTACGCAAGGGCCTGATGGCGGATTTGCCATAGGATTAAACTGGACCCTTGGGATGACGGGTGCGGACGGTCGCATTGGTCCACCCGCGGGGTTTTGGCGCTGCGGGTTGTTGGACCATGCAAAGTTCGGGTGATTACGCCACCCTGGGTTATAAGTGGCAGAGAACGGGTTGTTCCCCAGGGCGCAAGCATCTTCTATGCCAGAAGACGCGTCCGCATGTAGATATGCGTCTGAGCACACGGAGGCTTGGTCCTCCGTGTCGAAATACTGGCTCGCAGAAGCCAGTTCCACATGACTTACCGAGTCGCTTGGCGCGACACTCGGTAAGGAAGGTCTAACGGGGTTTCTCGGGATAAGCCTGGTATTAGAAGAACTTGGATTGTGACGAAGTGGTGAAGAGGTGGTGTTTGCCATAGATCGGGCGGGGTTGGCCAGAAGCTCGTCCAGCTTCTTGTGCACGACGGAGACTTCATCCAGTTTTTGTGCAATAAGGCTTAGATCAGTGGATGAATGGGAGGGTCCCGTGTCAACTTCGTGGACATTTCGGGGCTGGCTGGTACGATTAAAGGCGACAATGGAAGCATTGTTCATCGAGTTTTCACTCATATTTTCAAACAGCTCGAATGCTCCATTCTCGTCTTTATTCATAAAGTTCCCTCCGCAGGAAGCGTCTGCAATCTGCTTCAAAGTCTCATTTAGCCCATAGTAGAAAATCTGGGCTATATGCCACTTAGGCAGACCGTGATGCGGACACTTCCTGAGGAGGTCGTTATACCTCTCCCATGCCTCATGAAATTGTTCGCCGTTTTGTTGCGTAAATGAAGTGATAGCACGGCGAAGCGCATTGGTTCGCCCGATTGGGAAGAACTTCTTGAGAAATGCTGTTCGCATCTCTTCCCAAGAGTGGATGGTTCTCCCAAGGGTGCGTAACCATTGCGACGCTTTATCCCGTAATGAAAACGGGAACATCTTCATGAGGACTATAGATAACCCGACATTTCTTGGTTTAACGGTTTCAGCAAGTCGGGTTAGGTCTTCCAAGTGGAGAAATGGGTCTTTAGTTGCAAGACCATGAAAGTGAAAATTGATTAGGCCAATTATGTTTGGTTTTAATTCAAAGTCGTCCCCGCCCATGGGAACCCGAATTTGTCCTATGGTCTCTGTAGCAGCGGGATTCTGATAAGAGCTAAGAGACCTAGGCTCCTCCCGTTCGGGAGGGTTCTGCATTTCCTCCAATGTTTCCCGAATGGCTTCGATTTGCTCATTATACATTTCCATTTGGGCTTGGAGGCGGGTTATGGGATCTAAGGCTCCACCACCTAGTGGATTCTGAGGGCGGTTTCCTCCCTCGGGATTTGGGGGTGGGCGTGCAGCCATGTTTGTGGAGGAGGAGGACGATTCGACTTGTTTTCTAGATTTATCAGTCAATTCAAATAGTTCAGGGTTTTGTGACCTCCTCCCAAACATGCACTACCGCAGGAAGAATTGGGGAGATGAGAAGGGAAAAGGGATGAGAGAAATGACGCCGCAAAGGTACACTTGATTACAAATCAATACAGTCAAGTTCCTAACCTCTACAGTGTGCCCTTAGACCTAAAGATCTAAGTTACCTACTATCACGAACTACGGAACCGAATGCGAGCACCACGGAACCACCGGGCCAGATTGAAAGGCCGTTTGCCCCAGTCTTAGACACCCGATAGCACGCGGGAACTCTCACCAGCACGTAGCCGCTACACGTAGGTAGTTAGACCTCCAATCCTTAAAAAGGGTCAAGTTACTAACAATTTTAATTAGAGGCTTAGGGTCAAGTGCTTTTAGAATGTGAAGGGCGTTGTTTACGGGTAATGCCCAAGTGATTGATTTTAAGAGTGTGTAAGAACAAGCATGCAACAGGGAAATCTCCCCGAATTGAAGTTTTTATTGGCGAATGATTTTTAGAGTTCAGCCTTAAGTAGTATGAATTTTAGGGTTTTGCTGAATTACCAATTCAACCAATCTCCGGGTTTTTGCAAAAATACAGGTTTTCCTTCTAAAACCCAAGAAACCCTTCTTCAATTATCAGTTAGTTAATGCATGCTAAAATGCAATGGGCTACCCTAAATGGAGATTTCTATGTGTGGATGCGCGAATCAATTTTATACCAATGTGAAAGGGAGCCAAAGCACTTCAATTCAAGTGCTCCCAATCACCAGAAAGATATCCACACACAAGGCTTCAACCAACAGATAAAGAAACTAAAACTGTTGGGGTTGAAGTATTCAGGATCGAATCACAGGCAAGTTTGAAAAGTCGTGGTGGGGTTGGAATCAACTCAATTCCAAATCTCCCCACCAAAAATGTGATCCTGAATTAAAGATAATTGAGGCAAAAGAGGGATACAAGCAATCTTTTTCTTTGCCTCAAAGAATACTTCCCATGGCGAAAAATCTAAGAATCAAGATTCTAGAATTTTCGCTATGCGAAGTAAGGCGGGAAATCCCGGGGCAGTGGGAGTGAAGACAACCAATCAATCAAGTGAATTTTAATCCACTTGCCCTCAAGAAATCCCAAGAAGTTTTTCTAATTTTTAGTTTTAAAATTTTTTTTTTATTTTTGTGGTGGCAAGTTAACACTAATTTGATGAGAAAAGAAAACCTACTTGTTCGGCAACGTGTGCGAAGCTCCAATGCGATGTCGGCGTCTTCACGCTCTCGTTCCCGCCTTGGATCTGCTCACGTCCTCGACTTCGTTAGCCTTCTTCTCCTTCCACCAGGTTCACCTGCATACCAAAAACAATAATACCCGTGAAGAGAGAAGAGACAAATTTAAAGGAATTGGATAGAAACTTACTCGAAAGCGCACCTCCCCGGCAGCGGCGCCAGAAAAGTTATGATGGTCGGCCCGGATAGGTTGTTAATATGATATTTTTATCGTTGAAATGTGTATAGTGGTTAACCTAATTCAGACCTAACCATCTCTTTACAAAATTTTTAACCTGGCCTAATTGATTTTATCTTGTCACTTTTAGGCCCAGGGTCAAACTCAGGGAAGTGGGGTTCAAGTCGAGTTTCTACGTTTTCCTTAAAACGCGTCTCTTCCGTTCGTTTATTCTGTTTTTGGTATTTTTCTTATTTAGGTTTTTTTTCTGGTAATCCTTGTTCTTGAGGCACACCCTCAAAATTGTGTCCTTGGCTTTTAGCCAAAACAGAGTTTCAAAACACGTCTTGCTACTTGCAAGACGGGGGTACCTGCAAATCAAAGATTATCTTTTCACTTTTATACCTTTTTTTTATCTTTTTACTAAGAAGGAAGCTAACAGATAGAAAGTAAATATAGTAGCTATAGATATATATTTATATGTAGTATATATATAAAGGGGTGGGGGTGGAGGTGACGATGGAGTGTAGCACTATGTCGAGTCAATCGACGTCTAGAGAGACGCAACCAACACGACTAGGTGCCGCGTGGAGTGTGGATGGAGGATGGATGTGTCCACGCTTTCTGTACACGCTGTATCGTAGAATATCAGCAACTGGTGCAAATATTCCCGCGATACAGCGTATAGTAAATAACGTGAAAATATATGTACATATGTATGTATATAAATGTATAAGTATATATGTATAGATATATATAGATATATATATATATATATAGGTGTATATATATATATATATATATATATGTATGTATATATGTATATAGCTATGTATATATGTATATAAGTATATATATATAATACTATATAGATATATATATATATATGTATATAAGTATATATGTATCTAGATATATATGTATATATATATGTGTATATGTATAAGTATATAGATATGTATATATATATATATGTATATGAGTATGTGTATATATATATATATATATATTATATATGTATATGTATATATATATTATATTATATGTATGTATACATAACTATATAGATATACTATGTATATATAAGTATATATATATAGATATATGTATATGTATATATATATATATATATATATATATATATATGTATGTATATAAGTTACTATTAGTGTGTGAATGTGTGTGTCGGTGAATGGGTGTGTGTGTGTTGCTGTAAGTGAAAAAAAGAGAGAGAGAGAGATAGAGAATACGTGAGAGAGAGAGAGCGACAGACAGAGAGGGAGCGGACGGGAGAGATCGGCGGAGAGAGAGAGAGCGCCAGAGAGAGAAAGAGCGGGCGGGAGAGATCGCGAGCGCGGACGATGGCAGCGAGTTAAGGCGTCTGCTCGCGGTGGCGGACGTCTGACGTCGCGGTGCATGGGAGCGTACTCGCGCAGAGGAGATGAGGAGTCTGCGTCGACCTGCTGCGAGCGCGGAGGCTCGCGACAGTGCGCGCGGGGCTCTGTGGGTGCTGGCAGGGAGGCGGGAAGGGGCCTGGCCGGCCGCTGCAGAGGCGCGCAGCGACCGGTTGCGGGCGCAGAGGCGGGCGACAGAGCAGACGAACGGAGGCGGGGAAGGCCTGCAGGCGCGCGCAGAGGGGCTGGGGCGCCTGCAGTTGCTCGCGGAGGCTGTGGGGGCCGCTGCTGCTGCTGCTTCAAGCTTCAGACCTTGAAGCGGCAGCCATGGCGGGAAGTGCGGGAATGGGAAAAAAATGAAAAAGAGAAGAGCCACCACGCCCACCGGCTCTTTGAAGAGCTGGGCGGTGGTGGTCTCACTGTGGTGGTGTGCACCACAGTGAGCTCCTGCCCGCCGGGTGTCTCCTCGAAGGAGGACCGGCGTATGGAGGGGAGGACGGTGATGGTGATGAGCTGAAGGTGTTTATTTCTTGCTGCCGCAGCTGCGTATTGCAGCCACGTCCCATCCCTTGTCGCGAGGAAGAGCTGCGGCTTTATAGAGGAGGAGAGCATGGCGGGGAGGCATGGCAGCAGCAGGGAGAGGCGCTGGAGAGTGGCTGCTGCAGGGAGAGGCGCGGGAAGGACAGCAGGGAGAGGCGGGGGTGCTGCATGCGGCTGCGGGAGGAAATTCAGCCGCGGGAAGAAGAAGAAAAGGTGAAAATAAAAATAGAGAAGGGACTTTTGCAAAGAAACACTTGATAAAAAAAATAATTATGCAAGCCATTTATTCCATTCTCTTCTCCTCTCAATTAAATGCATGCATGAAAGCGTTTTTACAAATGCGACTATAGGATTATAATATACATAGTTAATGCTAGAAAATAGCATAAGAAGGCGTTCTTATAGGCGTGTTTTGAGGTGTAAACACTCATTCACACCTAAATGGTCATCCTAAGGCAGGCAGCTTGTGTTTTGTTATTTTTTTTTTATCTACTTATGCACAAAAAAATAAAGGATAAACAACCCACAAAAGAAAACCTAGATCTAAAGAAAAGGGAACATGCTCCCGAAAAATTATCCAGCACGGGCCTAAAAGAAAGTCGGGGAACAAACCCCTAAAGTATACCCTAGAACAAGGGTCTCAAACCAAATGAATGTGCAAGAAAATAAAGAAAAGTAAAGTTCTAAAACCTAAATTCTAGCTACTGAAAATTTGATGGAGATGAAGATAATCACTCCGGATGTCCTCCTCCCAGTTGGTGACAATAAGGTTCACCAATGTTCAAGCCCTTCCTCGTAGATGCGAAGCTCGATCTCTCCTCCAAGAAGTGGAAACAAGTGATGGGGACACAATCATGAGCCATAACTAGCTCAATTTAGTTATTATCAAGGAATAAATACCCCTATATAACCGCCAGAGGACTGTAATTCATTGCATAATCATTCTGAGAGAAAGATAAGAAAATAAGGTTAAAACAATAATTTTACCATCATATCATGAATGCAGTATAATCACGGGTTTTCCCAAGGGATAATTTAGGGTCAAATGGCCTTAAATGTCTAACAAGTGGGTTAGAACAAACAGAAAAGGGTTTTCATGTGTTTTTAGAATTAATTGACTTCTGAAACCCTAAAAATAGACCCACTTAATTAACTGAGGTTTTGGTTAGGATAAAATTCACCTAAACCCTCTAAAATTCATATAAAAATATTCTCTAGGGTTTGATACCTTTAATTTGACCATCAGAACCTGTCTCGACCCAAAATAGAGTCTCAGACTAACATTTATCCTAATTGAGATTTTTGTATAAATTACCCAGTCAAACGAGGTCAAAACCTAAATCTAATTTCACCATTGGATTCCTTGGGTTCAAATTAGGTTTGTATCAAAATTTGGACCCAATCTGAGATTATCTTGACCTAGTTGGCAATTTAGTCCTATCTGACTCTTTTATTTCACACACATGCCCCTAACTTTTAAAATTATTACAAATAGCCTCCCAACTTTATCATATTCTTCACAAATAGGTCCCCACCACACCAAAATTCTATTCCTACAACCCCAACGACCTTCAAATGGGAAGATCTCCCTGATTTCTCGCTCAATCCCTTCCAAACTTGGAAGGGAGATTCCTTAAGGAGTCCTCTTCCCATTGAATCCGGTCATGAGTCTAAAAGACTTCCCAATCTCTCATGTGAACGCATAAGAGATTCGAGTATCTTTCAAGTTCCTACTCCGGCAAACATTCCTATCTTGGAAGCTTAGCTTCCAAGCTCAAATCAACCTCCTAAGCCCTATAAAAACACATCCAGGGCACGGCTGTGTTCTTAAGGTTTTGGGCCAAAACCCTCTTCAAAACTCCACCTTCGGCCCAGCTCCGCCTTAGCTCTGGTGAGCCTCTTCCTCCATCATCTCCGTCCTCCCAACTGCCAACTTGGGAGCACCAATATCTTTGTCCCTTCGTCCATGCCTAGTGTACCAAAGCCAGGGCTGTCCTCCCCTCTCTTCCTCGTCGTCCACCTCAACGGAGAAGTTCTCTTCCACAGTGCTGGCCAATCAAAGCCAGCGTCCTCCTTGCCCTTTCATCCCTAACACTAGGTCCTTTAGCTCCCTCTTCCCCTCTACTTCCTCTTCCTTTCTTCTATCATTCGAGTCGACCTCCGCTACTATCATTCACCCTCATCTCCTCCAGCTCTGACAAAGCTTTGACGACGCCTACACACCGCCACACCACTCAAAACTTGCCGCTACCACCTCCATCAGTTTCGCTGTGCTCCAATCAACAAAAGCCCACTACCAATTCACCCTATTCGCCACTCTACAACCCCACCGAACTCCACACTCACCGCACCCACATTTTGAGGTCGTACGACCTCCTTACCCCACCAAACACCACCACACGGCCACCATCACATTTGTCATCGTCCGGCGATGCTACTGAGCTGGTTTAACCAGGTCGAAAGATCGTTCTTTGGATTTTAGGTTCAGGACCTTTGTCGCCATTGCCGCAGCTGCTTCAAGTGAGCTTTCATCACGTTCTTGAGTTCGCAGCTCCAGGCGCTATGCCCAGGTCGTGCGAAACACATCCAAGAAGGATCCCAGGGCACCAATTGAAGGCGTTGTCCTTCGCAGTTGCGCCAATTTGAGGCATCATCACTGTAGCAACGCACACGAAGAAGTCCCACCTCGGTAGCTGACGAAGCGGCATGCGGACTTAAATTGATTTTGTGCTATAGCCTGTTCACCTCAATAAGAACAGGGTGAGGTCCCCTCGCACATGCCCACGCACGCCCTCGCCCGCGGCCATGACACACGGGTTTGGGCTTTGAACCGATTACCCATATACCCGCTTGATTTAAGAGAGAAGAGGAGGAATAGGAGAGAGAAAGAGAGCAGGGGTTAGGGGGTTTTGCTCTTTGCGACACTTAGTCGCTGGAGGGATTGCTTCCCTTGCGGTAAGAAGAAAGAAGAGGAGAAGGAAGAAGGTTTGTGTGTGAAGAGAAAGTAGAGAAGGAAGGAAGAGAGAAGAAGAAAAGCATAAGAAGAAAGAGAAAGGGAAGAAGCCAAGGAAAGAAGAAGAAGAACAGTGCTAGGGAAATACTATAGCATTTGATGGTTAAGACGTCTAATCCTACCAGCAAACGTTTGGTTTGAGGCTTGATACTTAGAATTACTGTTGAGATATTGAATGCTTGATATATATGCTTAAAGAATAATTGGTGATTAAATCACCATCATTTTAGCTTCTCTACCTTTTTATTGCCTCAAAACATATGAGAATTCATTAAATATCTAAAGTGACAGATTAGTATTTAGTGAATATCATTTTGTGGTTTGAATTCTTGTGCTCATTTACATTATCAAGATTAGTGTGTGAATTCCTATTTGCTCCCTATGTTCGATCTCGTACTTTCATTCGAGTTATAAATTTTATTTGTTTTTCGCACTAATTCGATCTATACTACAACATGATGATTTTAAAACCCATTTTAGAGCGACTAACAACAAGGTCCACCACAGTGTTGCTGAGGCCAGTGCGACAACTCGTATGTAATATGCGTACCTCGCACCAAATCAGATAGAACAGATTAAATATGTCTCAAATAAAATGTGAACAAATAAATGGATAAATGCAAGTTTAGCAAGCCTGTTGCCTCCCGACAATGGCGCCATTTGACAAGTTGATTCTTGCTTAACAAGATGATAGTTAAAATGATTTCTCATTGTATTTCTATGTGGTGGACAATTGACTAATCAAAGTATTAAATTGAAATTAATCACTCACAAAAGAGTGGGTCGTATCCACAGGGAGGCAATGTCTATTACAAACTTGCGCGAATCAAAAATAGATGTTCATGATTAATTTCATAAATAAACCGAATCAAAATCGCCTTTCAAATGAGAAAATAAGGTATGACCATAATGATATTGCATTTTTGTTGAAAGTTAAGGGTGTTCTCCTAAATGTTCCATAATATTTAATTAATAAAATTTAAAATCAAATTGTGGCAATGGCATTGAATGTAATAAGAAATGAAACCCCAAACAGAGGATTTCTTCGTGGCGTTGCTGCATGCGAAGGAGGCCACGACTGGAGGCGAGGTTCGCGATGGAGGATAAGTCGGTCGAGGGCTTCTCGATGACGGTCGTGGCACAATGAATGGTGGCCAACGGCAGTCGGAGTTTTCACCGGTGAGGAGGAAGCTGCTAGCAGTGGCGGGTGTGTGCAAACTGCTGGAGGGCTTGCTACGGGCGTGGGCGAGTTCTTGAGGGCGAGGTGACGTCGATAACGTCGACCGAACGGAGTTTCATGGTTGAATGAGGCAACTGCGTGTGGAGATGGACAGCCGATGTTGGGTTCTTCTTAGAGAAGAAGAACAGTGTTGAAGCAAAGAGGCGCGAGGAGGGTGGCATGCACGGGCGTGTTGCTGTGCATGCGTGGGAGGCGTTGGTGCGCTGGTGGCTGCTGCACATGGAGGCGCACAAGCGAGGAGAGTGCCGTGCGAGAGGAGCTAGCGAAGGACGCACGGATGTGCTACTGGCCACTGGTGGGAACGCGGAGAGGCGCACGTGGGGGGATTGCTGGCGACAGATAGGCGAGGAGAAGGCACGGTGAGGGGAGCTTGCGCACGGAGGTCACACGTGGTTGAAGCAGAGGGTGCGCTAGGGGCGTGCGCATGTGGTGGTGGTATGGGGACTACCTGTGCTGCTACTGCAGGTGTGGCATTCCTGCTGCAACTGGGCGAGCTCTCAACGAGCTTGGGTTGTGGGCAGAGCGCGTGGAGAAGGGCTGCTTGTGGCAGGGAGTTCCTGGCGATGGTTAAGGAGCGGTGATGGTGTTGGTGGTATTGTTGTTGCAGGTGAGGCGAGGGGATGAAGTATGGGTTCTCTAGAGGTGAAAGAGAAACACAGGAAGAGGAAAAAGAAGAAGAAGATGATGGATATGCTGTTGGTGGTGGTTCCAGGAGATAAAAAGGGTAGCAAGTCGTGCATCAGTAGATGCACTCAAGGTAGGTGAGTTTCAAGGAGCTCGTGCACGGTGGTGGTCAAGTCCATCCTCTTGGCGCAGTGATCTGTCACCTCGTTGACCCACGGTATGACCGAGCTTGGCCGTGGAGGCCCACGATGGTGGAATGCTGCACAGTTGTGGAATAGGATGATGGCCTCCCAAAGCTTGGTGGTCTATTGCTCTTGTTATAGTGGTTGGATGGATTTGAAACCAATTGGAGGGGGAGGAGCATCATGGCCATTAAGGTCAGATCCTCTCATCCTGGCTGCTTCAATGGCCACCTTCAATGGCATCCTCCCTCGTAACGTTAGCCACCAGCATGCATCAATAAACAAATACTATTGGCAAATTTATGTCTGAACCTACAAAGTTTACTAAATGAGTATTATTCCTAACAATGCATGTGAAATGCATACAAGCCAACTTATATTCTAACTTATTTACATACTAATGCATACTATCTAAATGAATGTGTTACCTTAATGTTTAGGCATTTACATATTTAATTAGCTCACAAATATGAGCTTATCAGAGCCCTATTCAAGTGGTACCAAAGAAGGTCGGGCTCACTATGGTCACAAATGACTAGGGCGAATCCATCCCCACCTGCACAACCACCACGTGGCGGGTGTGCATTGACTATCGGAAGCTTAATGAGGCTACTAAAAAGGACCATTTTCCCTGCCATTCATTGACCATATTCTCGAATGATTGGTAGGGCGGAAATATTTTTGCTTCCTAGATGGATATTCAGGATATAATCAGGATGCTATTGCACCAGAGGACCAAGAGAAGACCACATTCACTTGCCCATATGGCACGTTTGCATTCCATCGTATGCCATTCTGATTATGCAACGCACCTGCTACCTTTTAGCGTTGCATGTTAGCCATCTTCTTAGAGATGGTGGGTGAATATTTGGAGGTCTTTATGGATGATTTCTCTGTTTTTAAAGACTCATTCGACCATTACCTTAGTAACCTAGAGAAAATCCTGAAACAATATATCGAGGTCAACCTGGTTTTAAGCTGGGAAAAGAGCCATTTTATGGTTCAGGAAGGGATTGTCCTCGGTCATATCATCTCACATAGGGGCATAGAAGTTGACCGAGCTAAGGTTGATTTAATTTCCAAACTTCCACCTCCAAGCTCGGTCAAGCAAATCAGCTCCTTCCTAGGACACGTTGGCTTCTATAGAAGGTTTATAAAAGATTTTTCCAAACTATCCAAGCCCTTAACTGACTTTCTAGCCAACGATGTGCTCTTTGACATGACACCTGATTGCATCAAGGCCTACACTACCCTTAGGGATACAGTCTCGACTGCACCCATTTTACAACCCCTAGACTAGTCCCAAGACTTTGAGATAATGTGTAGTGCATCAGACTTTGCTATTGGAGCAATCCTAAGACAAAGACGAGAGAAGAAACCCGTGGTGATCTACTATTTGAGCAAAACTTTAGATGAGGCTCAACGGAATTATACTGTCACGGAAAAAGACTACTCGCCAAAGTTTTTGATTAGAAAAGTTCATATCATACCTTCTAGGATCCCACATGACTATTTACATTGACCACTCGGCTATTCGACATTTGTTAGCCAAAAAAATGATAAGCCTAGGCTAATCAGATGGGTCCTGCTCTTGCAGGAGTTTGACCTGGAAATACGTGACAAAGTTGGATGCAAGAATGTTGTAGCTAACCACTTATCCAGACTTCACCCGGAACACATTGGACCCTCATTACCCTTAACTAGCACATTTCCTGATGAACAACTTCTAGCCGTGCATGGAAGGAGTCTACCCTGGTATGCGAACTTAGTAAATTATTTAGTGGTAGGGCAGACTCCACACGGTTGGTCTAGACAGAAGCAAGATAAGTTCTTGGTTGAGGCCAAGCATTATTTTTGGGATGATCCTATGTTGTTTACACTTTGTGATGACCAAATAATTAGGAGGTGTATTCTTGAAGAGGAAGTTCAAAGTGTGCTATCCTTCTATCATGTCCAAGGCTGCAGTGGCCACTTCTCTAGGAAGCAAATGGTTGCAAAAGTTTTGCAGTACGATTTTTACTAGCCATCACTATTCAAGGATGCACATTACTTTGCGAAAACTTGTACTAGGTGCCTGACCTTAGAGAATATGACCAGGAAAGATATGATGCCTCTACAATCCATTCTGATCATCGAAATTTTTGAAGTCTGGGGCATCGATTTCATGGGTCCCTTCCCACCATCAAACGACTTTGAGTATATCCTAGTCTCAGTGAACTACATCTCGAAATGGATCGAAGGCGTACCTATCCAAAAATGTGACCACAAGGCTGTCATGGACTTTGTTAAGAAAATTATCTTTTCTTGATTTGGGATACCTAAGGCCATGATAAGCGATGGTGGGAGTCACTTCACTAATGCCCAGTTTCGTGCCTTAAGAAATGCAGGGTCACACACCACATTTCCACCTCGTACCACTTGCAGACGAATGGGCAAACTGAGGTCTCAAATAGGCATATTAAGAATATTCTGCAAAAGACTATGAGACCTGACTGGAAGGATTGGTCCACACGATTGGATGATGCCCTTTGGGCATACAGGACCGCTTTTAAGATCCCAATAGGCATGTCACCATATCGATTGGTCTTTAACAAAGCTTGCACCATTCGGTTGAGTTGGAGCATGTGCATACTGGGTTGTTAAGCAGTGCAATATGGATTCCCAGATGGCCAACACTCAAAGGAAGCTCCAACTCTTCGAGCTCGAGGAAATACGTCGAGACGCTTACGAGAACAATCGACTTTATAAGGAGAAGATGAAAGCCGTCCATGACAAGCACATTAATAAGAAAACCTTCAAGTCAAATCAGCAAGTCTAGCTGTTCGATGCAAGACTTAAGTTTTTTTCGGGGAAACTAAGATCTAAGTGGATAGGATCATATCAAGTGGTCAGACCTTATCCCAATGGGGTGGTAGAAATTGCTAATCCCAAGACTGGGCAAACCTTTACTGTTAATGGCCAATGATTGAAGTACTTTCTTCCCAGATTCTCCTGAAGGAAGTTGTAACCCTCATTAAGAGTTGAACTAGAACTTCGCCCAGCTAGAGGCAATAAACTCAGCACTTCCTAGGAGGCAACCAGAGGTTTCAAGCTGACCAGATACACGATTACAACACAGGTGATTTCTTTCTTTGCCATCTTGCTTACATTTAAATTCCAATGAGGACATTGTCTAAGATAGGCATAGGGGGGTGGTAATTCTCATGATCTGAGTACAAAAATTGTTAGCTTGAACTAATTTTTTATTTCTTTTTATTTAAAAAAATATAGGAAAAGAAAACTTAGGTATTAGAAGCTTGTCAACTTTAGGAAATGATACGTTAAGGACGTCAACGCGTAGATTGTTCAGGTCTTCAGACTTAATCAATCTGGGTGTCCACTAAAATGTGGACTTGGTCTCGAGTCCTCACCACCTTAATGTATATTAATCTGGTCAATAAAGCAGGGTGATAAGTATACGACTTACCAACCCACCCTCTAATTTGGGAGAATTTTTAGTCTAAGCATCTACACATGTTTTGCACTGACTCACTTATCGGCGGTTCTAACGAAAATTGGGTAGCTAATGAACCATCTAGGGTGGTATGGTTGGCAAGTTGTCGTGGATAACATCCCATTAGCCGGTTGTCTAGAGCCCAACCACAGGACCATTGTCATTCACTACTGCCTTTTGGTAAATCTTAGATCAAGAAAGCCACCTAATTAAAAAAGAGAGAGAGAGAAATAAGAAAATAGAAAAGGAAAAAAGAAAAAAAAGAAATAAGCCATACTTCACCGCGCTAGTATGGCTGGCAAGTTGTTGTGGGTTACAGCCCATTGGTCGGTTGTCCAGATCCCAGCTCATAAAATGCACAAGAATTCCAAAACATTTAAGGAAGAAGCAAGGAAGTAGTATAATCCAGGGAGATATACATTGAGTTCGCCCTTGTGTTATCCCCACAAAAATAAAAAGTAGGGAGAGAGCTACCGATCAAATAGATACACCTTTAAGCAACATTTTCTCTTTCAGGTCACTTAGGGGCGTAGAAACCCGAAGTCCGTTTTAATTGTCGTTGAGTGAGTTTATCACTTTCACAATAAGATGCTTAGTATTAAGAGTCCTTTTCGAGTCTTGGGTGGATTAGGTAGTCATAAAAAGTTACCCCGAAATCCTCAACACCAAAAATCCAAAAAAATTACAAAAGATGAAAAAGAAAAAAAATATGTATTTGCTTCTATATAGAATAAGGTGAGGACTTGGGCAATCAGCATTTTGGCAGGCAACCTGGGCACTGTTGAGTCTCTACAAGCTAGGTTCTTAGTAGAAATTTCCTCCTGTCGACAAGCAACTTCTACCTAACTAATCAATTCCTAGTTTTATTTTGTAAACAGCATTTAGGTTAAACCTTGCCAAGGACTAGCAAGGGTTGGGAATGGGGTTATGATGACTCTACAATTATCAGTGTTAATATTATTAATTAGAGTCAATTTCGAGGGTACTTGTGCAATAACGAAATATTATAATGGGCATGGGAGCATTGAAAACATATTGCGTGATCTTTGCGTTTAAGTTGCTTAAAATCAATGTTTAATGACCTTGTGTACAAGTCCATATTAAAACAGGTCTCAGATGAGCAATCGGACCGTACGGATGAGTCCAGATCTACAAACGAAGTCCAATGAACCTAAAATCACCTCGATCCGACCTCCGTAGCTCCCACAACAAGCCCGAGAAGTTCTGGCCTTTGATCTACTGATCAACAGCCTAAATCCGGCCATGTGTCACCATCCACGTGCCTCACCACCTCTCTCTCTCTCTAACGCTTCATCAAGCAATGTAAGCCATCTGATCTAAGATCGAACGGTTGAGGAGCCGTGGGCACACACACAAAAGTGGATCAAGTTGTAGCCTTGGTGCAACGGTTGCACCTCCATCCGGCATCCACCAAATGCAAGTTCAAGCCTCCCCTCCCCTCAATTTTGAATTGAGGCATGGTAAGGAGCAGCAGTGGCAGCACGTGCGCATGTGCACCCATGCGCGGAAGGAGCGCTTCCCAGCACAGCGCGCTCCAGCGCATGCACGCGTGACATGCCATGTGGGGCATGCGGGCCAGCACACGTGTTGAAGGCTGCGGGCGCAAGGGCGGAGGCTACGACAAAGCATGCGGTGGGTTTTCAGCGATGCTTTGAATGTCGCTGTTGACCCGAGGATGAATTTTAGCCCTTTTGACCACTATAAAAAGGGACCTACCCCCCTCATTTGCATGCATCTTCTACCCAAGAGTTTCCACCACTTTATAGAGCTCCCAAGCAAGGTTATGAAGACGCTGAACCATCGACGGAACTCCCTCCATCACTGTGGCTGTCTCAACGCCATCCATTACCTCGCATTTAGTTTTAACTGTTGATAGTTGTAGTTCATCTCTTTTATTTAAGCGTTCATCTATATTGTGTTGATCATAACATTTGATAGTCAATAGATCTTTGATATATTATTCTCATATGTTTATCATGGATTTCTAACCTTTTATCTCTCTCCCTTTCTCTCTTTCTCCCTATCTCTCTCTCTCTCTTCCTCTCTGGTTTGCAAGCGTACAAATCAACATATATTTGTGACATATAAGAGAATATCTAATCCGATTCCACGCCTCCCTATGTTCGACACTCGAACTCACGTCCAATAACTTTTATTTAAAATTGACGTCATAAAACATGCTACAATGAGTGACTTAACACAAATGCATTTCACGATGGTCATCGGATCAAAATCCAACGGCTAAGATAACTCCTCACCACGCTACTTATTTCTAAAGAAGCAGCCATTAGAAGATCTTAGCCATTGATCTTTGATCTAATGGCTGTGAGCATGCACACGGTCGATGGAATTCTCATCAATTCAATCACGTAGTGCAGTGGATAAGTGTGTTCATGAGATGAGGACACGCATTCGAGTCACAATCAAGAGGCGCGTGCGGATTTAATTCGACAGTCCGATCAGCTACCAATGGATCAAATCAACCAATCAGGCGGATGCACACAATGATGCGGCTTCTCACATGAGATCTGAAGCACAGTGAGAAGAGGTGTTGTGGATTGGATGGCTTTTAATTTGTCCAATCCATTGAACGGACGACTGATCTTGATCTACGCCGTGTGGGCATGGTGGAAGCGCTTCAACGCTTGAAGAGCAATAGCCACAGATGTGGCACTTTGAGAGGTGTTGGATCATGATCAAAGGGCCCTTGTTTCATGTGTGCTTTAGCGACGTAGGGCTTTAGCAATGGATGCATGTGTTACTAAAGACCTTGATATTAATTTTTAGACTTTAAATGACTCTTTTAACCCCATATCTTAACCTATAAAAGGCCTACCCCTCCCACACATTTAACCATCCCTTCCTTCATGTCTGCCCCTCTCTAAGAGCTAAGAACTCAAGTTCTAAGCTTGCTCTAGTGCTCTCAAGCTACGGGAAGCTCCGCTAGAGTTAAAAATCAAAATTTTCCACTTCTCACCCCCTTCGTGGAGCTGTCACCAGCCGTCCTCTAGCCCCTTTCCAGAAGCGGATCCCGCGATGTCGACGCCTTACCTCATCTCTGGTTCTTCCTTATTTGCCCCCTTCTGTCTTCACTTTCCTTCCTCCAAGAGTCGCTCGTTCGGCTCATCCTCCAAGTAATCGTTGAGGTGGATAACTTCTCACCCTCTTATCTTTTTATTACTTTCTAGAATAGATTTCAAGCTTTCTAGTTGTAGAAATTAGTTGTAATGACATTATCCTAGTTATAAAAATTATTGTGTTTTCTCTCTCTCTCTCTTTCTCTCTCTTGTTTATATTGCAAGTAAATTAGTTGTTTATAACCTTGTCAATGTTTCTTTTATAAAAAAAATTACAAAATAAATATAATTGCGGATTTAGAATTGGCATAGCCTCCCCGTGTTTGACCCAGGACTCACTTTGAACTTCAGTAAAATTATTTGATTGACGGATTTTTATGCAACTACAACAATGTGTTTCAAACTCAATATTTTATGCGTATAAAATCTTGTTCATCAACATGACTTTGGTTGATTACAAACATGAAAGGCACATGATTTGTTAAGGGTAAAATATCGGGATTCGTCTTTGAGTCCAAAAAATTTGATGAATCAGGATCAATGCATCCTTCAAAATTTCACAAGTTAACTCCTTGTTAATTCAAATGACCCGAAATTATTTTGTAGTTAGGATTTCCTTAGTTCTTGTATCCGACTCACAACTTGCATAATCTTTTAAAACCATGTGTTGATTCTTTGTGAATGCCAACATTTATAAGGTCATGTTTTAAAACTTTTTTTTTGTCTCCCTCATGCTCATTCCTAGCTTAATCCTACAACAAATGTGTCAAGATCATCATTCCCATTACCAATCCTTGAGGGGGCTTTGGTGCTAGTACTTCGTGAAAGTATTATCCAAGACACCACCCAGGAGCTCACAACCCCAAAACACAATGTGGTGTAAAGGGGCGCTCCAAGCGAACTCAAGCTCTTGCTCCGACGCTATGGGTAGAGCACCATCCAAGACACTTGAGCCGTAAAATGTGCTCTGTCTAAAGATATGAAATATAGATATAGAGTAGAATCGAGGTGGTAACATGTTGACATTACGTCCTCAAAGGAGGCATTTTCCTCCTTCTCGATGGTGGGAATTCAAACCAATCATCTGTTCGGATTTCATTAAGAACAAATAAAGGATTTTTCTAATTTTTCTAATTTATTTTTAAGTGTTGGTTGTGTGTGAAATTTAACACATGAATTTTTGCAAGAGATGCAAGTTTTTGGGTCGAAAAGTAAGCCAAGTAATTTCCAGGTTACAAAAAGAGATTAAGTCACCTGAATCATCATGAGGTCAGGTGAAATTTAAAGAAAGATAATTGTTCTAGTCTAAGAATAGACTCAGAAATACTAAAAATTGGATCCACATTCTAGTCCCTAGTTTGTTAAAGATTAAATCTCATTGTACCTTAAAATAAAATTTACAACCTTAGTCCCTATTTTCAAAATTTTTATCAAAATATTTTATGATTTTTTCTATTACGAAGATGCATGCAAAAAGAAAATTGAATACTTTTAGGTTTTGAAAATCCTGAATCGATTGTCAAAATTTAAAAACACCCCCCATACTTATGATATGTAATGTTCTCATGCATTAGGAAGGAAAAGAAAATTACCTTAGTGAAAAATCGGTCAAGTTCAGGATGGGCAAAACCTAGGAAAAGAAAGATAAAAGGAAAGAAGCAAAAATGATGGGTTACCTCCTATCCAGTGCTATCTTTTACGCCATTCAGCCGGGTGTGAAGCAATGCATGGAAGACGAATAGTATGTAGAAAATTGGACACATAAATGCCCTCATGAAAAAGGCCTTCCTCTGGATCCCTTAAAAGATGATTAGTAAAAATATATGGATCAAAATGAGATCAAAAATGGAAGAATGACCCAAGTCTAGCCATGGTTTTAATTCATGATAAATGCCATACTCAAGTGGGTCTAGTGGTAGATCCATGGGAAAGGGAGTGGGAGAGAAGTCAGTGTGATGAAGGGTGGGTGAAGTTAGTGTGGGTGGGTCTGGTGGAAAATCATAAAGATTTGAAGAGTAAAGGTCAAACCCTAATTGATATGAAATGTCTTTGACCACATAATCATATTCAGAATCTGAATCAATAAAATCTACTTTGATGGTGGTCAAAGCAGAGCAGGAATGGATCATCATAGATTCCTCAATTACTGCTTCCATTTCATCATCAAAGTCAAAAAATTCATGATCAAGGGACCTCTTGGAAGCTTTAAAAATATCTAAAGAGACAGTCTTGTCACCACAAGTTGTATCCATTTTTCTAGAATGGCAGTTGATATTAGCCTTCGCTGAAGCCAAAAAAGGTCTTCCAAGGATAATAAAGGCATTCTTTATTGCCTCAGGTACCTCTATGTTGAGGACCAGAAAATCAATTGGAAATAGACAATTCTAGACCTTGGCAATAACATCTTCGACAATTCCCCATGGTTTAGTAGTAGATCGGTCTGCCAATTGTAATTGAACCTCAATAGGTTTTAATTCACCAAATTGAAATTCCTCGAATAAGACCATAGGGATGAGATTTATAGAGGCACCTAAGTTGAGAAGGGCGCAATTAAAGGTGGTGTCATTGATGACACAAAAATGAGTGGTGCACTTGGGTCTTTTTCTGAAGAGGTAGCTTGCTTTATACAACTAAGCTGACTATCTTGGAAAGGACCACCCATCCTAGATTCTTGGCCAGCCGCTTTAGAGTACATATTTCTTTCAAAAATTTAATGTAGGCAGGGATGTACTTGATGACACCTAGAAGGGGGATGTGAATATCGACTTGCCCAAATAAGCCCATAAGAACTTGATGAGAGGGCTCAGATTTCTTTTTCATTGAAGGATTAGAGTGTAGTGCTTGAGGGAAAGGAATGAGATTTGAATCTTGTGACTTTTGTGTGTCTTCTTCTTCTTGAGTGGGGGAATGAGAGTCAACTTGTATAGGAATGATGTGGTTGTCATTAGGTTGCTGTGAAGGCCCAGGATCAGTAGTGGTTTTCCCATTTCTCAAAGTAACTACATGTGCAGTTGGATTATTCCTTGGAAGAGGTTGGGGGGCCTATTGGTGTGGAAAACCTAATGGCTACTGTGGTATAGAGTTATGGGAGATGGGTTATGGTGGTTTTGAGTTTGATTTTTGCCCTGATAATGGTTCCTTCGATTATTAGGGTTGGGCATGGGTTGGGAAGGTAAATGTCATTCAAGTCTCTGAGTCGGAGTAACCCCAATCTGATTATGAAGATTTGTAATAATGTGAGTTACTTCCGACATTTTGCATTACATTCCTTGCAGGGTTTTCATAATCTGGGCATTGATGTCTTCTTGAGATCGCTGTTGTACGGAAAATCCCCAGCAACAATGCTAAAATGTTGTAGCAGGAAATCCGTCGCAAAAAGACTCAACTTTTCAAAACCCATCGTTGTAGCATAATTTGCAAGAAAAATCCGTTAACAGATAATTTTAACCAGAACTCAAAAGGAATTCTGAATCGAACACAGGGAGGGGGACGTTTGATCAAAAATCGTGTTTGATTTGTTGTCTCGAAGCAGATTACTAGTCGAATTAAATCTAAACTAGCTATCTACTTAAAAAATAATTAATAGAAGAGAGAGAGAATAATACAAATAAAGACAAAATAGAGATAGAATAAACATGGATTTCATAACCACATAGTAATATTCATTACAACTAATCACTACACTAGAAAGCTGAAAATATTACAACTAGAAAAAGGTAAATCTACTCTAGAAAGCAGTAAAGAGAAGGGAGGTGAGAAATTATCCTCTTCGACAGTTGCTTGCAGGATGAGTCACGTTGACAGAGTTCCCGGAAGAATGTGGTGAGATGCGGGATGAGGGAGAACGAAGACGGACGATGGAGAATGGGGCAGGGCCACGTCGCAGCGAGATCCACTTCCCGAACAGCGGTGAGAAGACAACTACGGGATGCTCCACGAAGGAGGCGAGAAGATGGAAAATTATTTTTGTAACTCTAATAGAGCATACCAGGTTTGGGACCAGCTCGCAGAGCCGTTGAGGGGGTTAGAGGAGGAAGGGATGAAGAATTCTAGTGGTAGGGGTCTCCTTTTATAGTTGTAGGGATTTAAGGCAATTTGGTCATTTTATGCTTTAAAACAATAATTTAGGGTCTTTAGTGACGGATTTAAGTGTCACTAAAGACCCCAAATGTGGGCTTAGTGCGCGTGCATCTGCTGGCTTCTCACCTTTTACCTTCTTCAACGTGCACCCACGATCTCACAATCTCAGTCGTTTGATTGCGAGATCGAACGGCTTAAACGTACCACGCCTCATCGCGCGTCTGCATTAGATCACGCATGCATTGCACGTTTGTGATTCCCGTAATCTGGTGACGCCACATGGTCGCTCCTGCCGCCATTCATCCTCTATCTAATGGCCATAATTGGCCCACACCCACTCCCACCTTCAATTTAAGGTGCATGCAGTCTTGAACATGCGACCTCCTTGCCGTCCACAGGTGCATGACCAACGCGCCATTTGCTCGGATCATCGCGTAGAGGAAATGACCACGAGCTCTCTCAACCGTTGGATCTTGATCCAACGGTAGAGATCAATCGATCAGATTTGAGGAGAGAGAGGCACCGGTGGGTCCTTGGGTCGGTTGGGCGGCTGAGATGGCTTCACGTGGTGCCATCTTGGCCGTCCATCTTCTATGTCTTGTAAATGGTGCCACAAATGTTGGATTGGATCGATTTTTGTGTCATTGGGCTACAATTGTTGATCAGAACCCATCCGTGCGGTTGGATTTGTCATTTGAAGTACAGATTTAAACCACCTGGCCTCTTGACCTCATATCTTTCTCAAACTACATTTGATGCTGTGGAAGTTCAATTGGGGCAATCTTGGAGTCGTTGAACTCCAATCGTCTCCTTGATCAGATCCGTATGGTTGGATCTTCAATCTGAGGCCTTGATATGATACTGCCTTATTACCTGACCACAAAAAGAGAAAATTAACCTAAACTTTATACAACCTAATCTAAATGCATGGTGATGCATGTTATGCAATATTTTTAATGTATGATGCAACTATACGTCTAAGAACAAGCAAAAATAGATGGTTTATGTGATATAAACATGTTTACATCACACCCCCATGCCTATCTTTTGCTAGTCCCTAGCAAAACTACATGCTATTTATAAGATAATTAGAATCAGATTTCTTGGGCAAAAGTTATTTTTCAACACCGAGGGATTTCAACTAAGACTTGAACTGCAGAGACACAACAGTACCTGGGTGTCTGCCAAAATGCAGACTGCCTCAAGCCCTTGTCTTATTCAAAGAAGGATCCTTTTCTTTTTCTTGTTTTCTTTTTTTTTTGAATTTTTGAGTTTAGGGTTTCAGAGCAGCTTTCTACGGCCACTCAACCTATCCATGACTTGATGAGAACCCTCAGTTCTAAGCATCATTTTGTGTGAAGTGTTAGACTCACTGATCGGCAATTAGAATAGACTTTGGGTTTCTATGCCCCTAGGTGACCTTAAAAAGGAATTCTGCCTAAAGGTGTATCTATTCGACTGGTAACTTTCTCCCTACTTTTATTTTTATGGGGTCAACACAAGTGCGAACCCAGTGTATATCTCCCTGGTTTATTCTACTTCACTTCTTCCTAAGTGTTTAGGAATTATACGTGCACTTTTGTGAGCTAGGTTCTAGACAACCGACCAATGGGCTGTTACTTACGATAACTTGCCAACCATATTGTTAACGCGACGAAATCGAGTTTTAAAATAAAGCATTGTAGTATAGTCGAAATCGCGTTGAAAATAAATAGATATTTTTATTACTCGAAAAGATTCCAAGGTCGAACACGGGGAGCAATATGGGATTTAGAAATCAAGATCACAATTTAACTTGTAAAGTATTGCAATAAGAATGCCAAGTATCAATGTGCCAAAAAGATGGGAGTAAAATGGTGGTTTAAATCACCACATACTCCTTACAATAATATCTAAGGAACTCAATATATATGTATGAAATGAAAGCTCAAATCTGTCGTCTGATTTGGAAATCAAACGACTTAAAGTGATTTTCTTCTTCTTCTTTTCTTCCTTCTCTGGCTTTTGTCTTTCTCTTCTTCTCTTTCTCAACTACGACTTTCTCCTTTTTCTTCTCTATCTCTACTTTGCTCCTTTTTCTTCTCTTTCTCAGCTATGACTTTCTCCTTTTTCTTCTCTATCTCTGCTTTGCTCCTTCTTCTTCTACTCTTCTGCTCAGACCTCCACCTTTTCTTCTTTCTCTAACTCTTCTGCCTTTAGCTCTGCAACTCTCCTCTCTTTTTTTCTTCTTCCTTCTCTGGCTTTTGTCTTTCTCTTCTCTTTCTCAGCTACGACTTTCTCCTTCTTTTTCTTCTCTATCTCTGCTTTGCTCCATCTTCTTCTTCTCTTTCTTTTTCTTCTCTATCTCTACTTTGCTCCTTCTTCTTTACTCTTCTGCTCAGGCCTTCACCTCTTCTTCTTTCTCTAACTCTTCTGCCTTTAGCTCTACAACTCTCTTCTTCTTTTCTTCTTCCTTCTCAGGCTCTCCTCTTCGAAATCCTGCTAAGTGTCAAGGCCAAGCTTCTTAGGGCAAAACCCTCCCCCTACCCGCGCAACTCTCCTTCTCTCTTTCTCTCTTAGGATCCGCTCTCCCAAAGTCACGGGTAATCGGGTTATCAAATCAAGCGCGTACCCAGGTCCAGGCTCACCGGCGTGCAGTGGTGAGCAAGGAGTGCAGGTCAGGTTATCGGGTCGAACCAGGTCTGCGGGTACGTGTCACAGACGAGGCCGGGTGAGCGAGTGAGAGGGACCTCACCCCGTGAACTGAGGCGAACAGCTACTAACACAAATGCAATTTATGCGAGCGCACTGCTTCAGCACTTTTTGATGTGAGACTATCCCACTTCCTTCTTCGCGTACGAACGGCTGCAGAGGATGCGACCAATTGAAGGTGAAGAGGAGGTAGACTCCTCCAATTAGCAGCCTGGGTCGCTTCCTAGGCTAATTCCGTGCTACCTGGACACAACACCTGTAGCTGTAGGTCGCTAGAACATACTTCAAGCTCCTTCAAAGCAGCTACAGTAATGGCATGGACCTATATCCTGAAAATCACAAAGAAGGCCTCTCAACCATGTTAAAATGCTCAAGGAGGTTCGCCGGACCACGGTAAGTGCAACGGTGAGGGTTATGTGGCGTGTGGTGGTCCGTGAGTGCGTGGTGAGGTCAGACTGTGTGCGTGAGAGTGGGTGTGTTCGAGGGGTGACTTGGGTGGATAAGGGATCGAATGGATGGAGGGGAAATGTGCGGAAAGATGTGGCGATGGTGTGGTCTTGTCGGTGAGGGATTTGGTGGTCTGTGGAGGTGAGGTGGTCTTGCCAGAGATGGAGACGATGAAGTCACGAAGAAGTGTCGGTGGTCGATTTTGGAAAATAAAGAGAGGAGAAGAAAGTAGGGGAGATAGGGAGATTAGCTAGGAGGTAGGTGGATGAAGTGGGGCAGAGATGGCATCGGATGTGGTGTTGCCAACGTCAAAGATGAAGGTGGTTCCGGTGAGGGAGAAACGGCGAGGACGAACAAGATCGGGCGTTTGCTGGTATTGCAAGACGCGGAGAGGAATAAGGAGGATAAATCTGTCGCTGGTATGGCAGACGGATGACGTGGAGAGGTAGAAAAGGTCACCGGACGTCGAGGAACCTTTGGCTGTGAAAGAGAGAAGAATTTGAGAGGGATCTTAGCTGATTTCGAGCGTAAAGAATTCAGGGAGATCTGGCGACCCTTTTATAAGGATCTAGAGGCAAGGAAATCTTGGAAAACAAGCTTTCCAAGCTTGGAATCCTTTGCCGGATTTGGGAGTTCCTTTGATACCCAATTCTCTCATGCGTTTGCGTGAGAGATTGGGAAAGATTCGGAGCACATGGATGGGTTCAGATTGAAGATAATTTCTCAATGAATCTCCCTTCCAATTTTGGAAGAGATTTGCCAAGCAATCAGGGAGAACTCCCCAGCCATAGATCGTCGGAGTAGGTTCCCACCGCGGTAATGGTAGAGGGGCCTAATTGTGAAGACAACAAAGAAATTAGGGGGCTAAATGCAAGGATTTTTGAAAGTTGGGGGTATAAATGTAATCAGACATGACCATTTTGCAAACTAGGTTAAGACAAATTCATCTTGAGTCCAAATTTTGGTATAAACCTAATTTGAACCTAAGGAATCTAATGGTAAAGTTGGATTTTGGTTTTGACCATGTTTGATTAGATAATTTATGCAAAAACCCAAATTAGGATAAATATCTATCTAAGACTCCATTTTGGGTCAAGATGGGTTCTGATGGTCAAATTAAAGGTATTAAACCCTAAAGAATATTTTTATATGATTTTTAGAGGGTTTAGGTGAATTTTATCCTGACCAGAACCTTGGTTAATTAAGTAGGTCTGTTTTTAAGATTTCAAAAGTCATTTAATTCTCAAAACATACGCAAACCCTTTTCTGTCTAATCTAACCCACTTGTTATCCTAGTAAGACCATTTGACCTTTGTTCAGCCCTTGAGAAAACCTGTAGTTGTACTGCATTCATGATAAGTTGGTAAAATTGCAGTTTTAACCCTAGTTTCTTATTTTTCTCTCAGAATGGTTATACAGTGAGTTATGATTCTCTAGCGGTTATGTAGGAGCATTTATTAACTCAATTGAGTCAAAATGAGATAGTTATGGCTCATGATGGTATTCCAATCATACCCCCATGCCTAGCTTTTGCTAGTCCCTTAGCAAAATTTCAAGGTATTAACTTTGATTCTAGACCATAAAATCCTTTGATGCTTAAAAACTTTGCTGTGTGCTTCCTTTTGTAGATTAGGTTAGAATGTTGATAGTAGGCCTAGAGGTACTCAAGTACCAACCAAGATCCGAACTTGACCAGCTCTAGCCTCAATTTGCCATGAAGGTTTCTAAGGCCCACAGGAACTAACCCAAGGTTCGTTGAACTCCACAATTAAAGCATCTGTGCTTGTAACATGTTTTAGCCTCGATTCAGTTTGTAGTGCGTTTTTGTCAGAGAGAGACAAAGGAATTTTTCTTTATTTTTGGAGAGTTTTCTCTCTCTTTTCTTATTATTTCTAGCTTCAGATTGGCTTTACAACACGATCTGTATTGGATTCCTAGTCCCCATCATCAATCCTCGCAGGGTCCCTGGCAATCGATGCTTCGAAATAGCACCGCCCATGACAACCCCTAGAACCCTGGCTTTCGAGATTTCGAGATAATCCCGCCCATGGTGTTCTGTAGCTAAATCCAAACCCTGGCAATTGACATTTCAGGATAATGCTGCCCATGGCATCTGAACCAGCATAGGGTGCTTACATGCCCCCAATAGGATATGTAGATATCCTAAGAGACAAGCACCAAGGAGACAATATGTTATTGTGCATCATCGAGGGGAATTTCCTGCCTCTCCGCGTCGGGAACTCATCCAAATCAACTTGTGTTGATCAACCGCTCCTAATCTAGGTGACTTTTTCAGAACAAGTTAAACGCATTTGCGTAATTTTGATACTTAGGCGCACTGAACCAGACTGTGTGTGGATTGGGTTTAGGGTTTCATTAGCACTTTTGCCTTTCTTTCTTTTGATATGGTCTAGAACTAAGTTAATTCCTTAATCTCTTACTAATGACTATCTCTTTTTCTTTTCAAATTATGCTCCTTTTTGACATTTTTAACTCCTCCCCTTTTTCTCCTCAAAGTCTGATATGCAAAAAATTTTTCTCCTCTCATATTTTTTGTTCTTTTTCAAGAATTTTTTTTATTTTTTTTATTTTGGTATTTTTGGAATATGTGATTTTTTTGATGAAACCCTTTCTTGTGAAGTGATTTTCATGATGTTTTGCACTTTACTACCCCTCTATGCCTACGATTTGCAATGTCCTCATTGTAAATTTGGTGGGTTCGAGTTCAACTTAGATCATTCACTAAAACAGGTGTTGGGTGGGTGAATAGGTCGGGATGACTGTTGCGGACGATTTCAAGCTCGGGTACGAGTACCAGAGGTGGAGTCAGCTGCTCTAATGAATGAACCCTAAAGTGCAATATGAGTTCAGCATAGGATGTGTCAAGAAAGGTTTCGGGTTTTTCAAAATGACGAGTTGCATCCCGTTAAGTGCTGAGTTTTATGCCATTAGCCGAATGCAATGAGCTCAGGGAGAATGGAGGGTAAAAGATGTCTTAGCCAAATTTTCATCAGTAAGTTCAATGAACGGTTTGAGTCTCTGACCGTTCACGACAAAAGGTTCTAAATCATGGCTGAGTTGACTGATTTCAACAGCTCCATTTCCAAATATTCGTCGGACAAGGTAAGGTCCAATCCATTTTAATCTAAGTTTTCCTGGGAACAATTTGAGTTTGGCATCAAAGAGTAGGACTTTCTGACCAGGGAAAAAGATCTTTTTAGATATGTGCTTGTCGTGAAAGGCATTAACCTACTCTTTGTAAATTCATGATTTCTCATACACGTCGTGGCGTAATTCATTGATCTCACTCATTTGAAGCTTTTTGTGGATTCTGCCTTAGAAAGATCAAGATTGCAGTTCCGTACTGCCCAATAGGCTTTGTGCTCCAATTCGATGAGGAGGTGACATGCCTTCCCGTACACTAATTTGAAGGGAGACATGCCTAATTGGATTTTGTGGGCGGTCCTATAAGCCCACAGAGCTTCCGGAAGTCGGGATAACCAGTCTTTCCTGTCAGGTCGAACAGTAACCTGGAAGATTTTCTTGATCTCCCGATTCGATAGCTCAGCTAGACCATTAGTTTGGGGGTGATAAGGAGTAGAGATTCGGTGTGACACCCCGTATTTGGTCATCAGTGATCTGAACTGAGCATTACTGAAATGGGTCCCTCCATCAGAGATTATGGCATGTGGAATCCCGAACCAAGAAAAGATGTTCTGATGAATGAATTTGATTACTACCTTATGATCGTTGGTTTGGGTCGGAATGGCTTCGATCCATTTGGGCACGTAGTCAACAGTGAGCAGAATGTACTCGAAGACGTCTAAAACAGGGAAGGGTCCCATAAAATCAATCCCCAAGACATCGAAGATTTCGCATATGAGAATTGGCTGTAAGGGCATCATATCACAATGGCTCATGTTACCCAAGGTCTGGCAACGAGTGCATGACTTACAGTGATTGTATGCATCTTTGAAAACTGTGGGCCAATAGAAGCCACACTGAAGGACTTTTGTTGCAGTTTTATGAGCAAAGAAGTGTCCACCGCATGCCTGGTCATGGCAGAAAAATAAGATGTCCTAAATTTTCGCTTTCGGGATACATCGTCAGATGATTTGATCAGCACCAATGTGGAAGAGATACGGGTCTTCCCAAAAATAATACTTGGCATCAGAAAGTAATTTGTCTTTCTTAGCCTTTTGCCAATCGGATGGGATCTAATGTGATGCCAGGTAGTTTACTAGATCAGCAAACCATGGAAGCCCCGTACTGATAGTCAAGAGGTGCTCACCAGGAAAATGTTCTGTAATGGGTCCGAAAGGGTCAATAATGTCAGAAGGAAGGCGGGACAAGTGATCAGCTACCACGTTCTGTTTTCCCACTTTGTCGCGAATCTCAAGGTCAAACTCTTGCAACAGCAAGATCCAGCGGATTAGTCGAGGTTTCGCATCCTTCTTCGCAAGGAGATGCCTCACAACTGTGTAATAAGAGTAAATGATAACACAGGAACCCAAAAGATATGATATGAACTTTTCCATGGCAAATACTATGACTAGCAGCTCTTTCTCAGTAACTGTGTAGTTACGCTGAGCCTCGTCAAGTGTCTTGCTAGCGTAGTAGATGACCACGGGTTTCCCATCAATTTTCTGCCCAAGTACCGCACCTACAGCATAATCGGAAGCATCGCACATGATCTTAAAGGGTTGAGACCAATCGGGGGACTGTAGGATTGGAACATGGGTAACTCGATCACGCAGAATCTCAAATGCTTGAGTGTATTCCTTGGTGATTTCAAATGAGACATCCTTAGATAGCATATTAGTCAGGGGGCACGCGATCTTCGAGAAGTCTGGAATGAATCGCCGGTAGAAACCGACGTGCCCCAGGAAGGACCGGATGTCTTTGACCGAGCTAGGCATAGGGAGTTTGGAAATCATATTTACCTTGGCTCGATCAACCTGGATGCCTTTTTCGGAGATAAGATGTCCCAGGATAATTCCTTCAGGCACCATGAAGTGGCTCTTTTCTTATGAAAGAACCAAATTCACGTCAATGCACCGCCTGAGGATCTAGACCAAGTGCAGGAGGCAATCATTAAATGATTCGCCAAAAACTAAGAAGTCATCCATGAAGACTTCCAGATATTCACCTACCATATCTAAGAATATGGCAAGCATGCACCGTTGAAAAGTAGCGGGTGCATTGCAGAGACCGAAAGGCATCCTTCGGAGTGCGTATGTCCCAAAGGGGCAGGTAAAAGTGATCTTCTCTTGGTCCTCAGGATGGATTGCCACCTGGTTGTAATCGGAGTACCCGTCCAAAAAGCAGAAGAATCTATTTCCCACTAGTTTTTCGAGGATCTGATCAATAAATGGTAGTGGGAAATGATCCTTCTTCGTGGAGATATTGAGTCTTCTGTAATCAATCAGACTCTCCACGAATTTGCTACATGGGTCGGTATGATTTCTCCGGTCTCAGTCATGATCATGGTGAGTCCTGCCTTCTTAGGCACAACCTGGATTGGACTTACCCACCGACTATAGGAGATCGGGTAGATGATCCCAGCATCTAACCACTTAATGATCTCCTTTTTCATGACCTCTTGCAGATTAGGATTCAGACATCCTTGCATTTCACGGGAAGGTCGTGTGACTTCTTTAGTATTGATGCGATGTGTGCAGTAAGAGGGGCTAATACCAGTCAAATCATCAAGAATCCATCCAATGGCTCTTCGATGTTGTTGGAGAACAGAAATCAGACGGGATTCCGGATCAGGTGAGTCTGGAGTTGATAATCACAGGAAACGTCTGATTGGAACCCAAAAAGGCGTACTTTAGATGATCGGAAAGAGGCTTTAGTTCTAAAACAGGGTTATCAGCAGTAGCGGATGGATCCAGGTGGGTGTCAGGAGCAAGGGAAGGAGTGATTGCACAGCAATCATAGGTCTTAATTGACCTACATTAAGCTAGAACTTAGCATAAGTTAGGGTTATTCACGCATACATACGCATTATCTGCATCTTTACTGCCCTTCTTTAGCTATGCATGAAATAATGTTATAATGTGTTAATTAAGTGCATTATGTTGATTGCAGGCAATAAGCAAATCTGAAGCAGGATCTGAAGCAGGATCTGAAGCTGGATCTGAAATAATGGGAGTTGTAGCAGAACTGGAGCAGAAGGATTAGTTTAGATATAGGAACAATAATGTAAGGGAGTTAAATGTTTGCTATTCTATTAAGTAGGAATAAAGCAGTAAAATGTGAAGAGCTTAGGTCCATCCTAGCCCTAAGATAGCCTAGATACTTCCCCAAGCCTTAGCCACCCTTAAATTATGTCACAACACCCTAGGAAGCCTTAAAACCCTAGTTCCAACCATGATCTAGACATCCAAAAAAGTTATAGGACATCCAGGACACTTAGCCATCTCCTGCACACCTCAAACCAACTTCTACAGTGTTATTGGGCGTCCAGACACTTTGTCAGACGTCCAATTTCTACAGAGTATCCAAAACAGAACCCTGATTTCCCCCTGACTTAAATTGGACATCCAGAACTGAAGTCTGGACTTTTGATTTTTGAGTATAAGTCATATGATCCTATTATTAGACGTCTGACGCTGGTCTCTAGTCCCTGTTTTGTGATTCAAGTCTTGATCTTAGATCTCTAGCTCCCTAGACCTAATCCCAACCCCATAGGAACCTAAATTAAGGTGTCCTAACCCTAGTACATCACCTCTAGACCTACCTAAGGACCTAATTAGGTCCTCACCAAACCCAATTGACTTAGATCAAGTCAATTACCTTCACCTAAGTCAATTGGACTCATTGAGTCCAATTGAGCTTAGATCTCAACCCACATAAGTTTAATTGGACTTGGTGAGAGTCCAATTGACCTAAACCCAACCTAATTGAGTTATTCTACTCTCAATTAGGTTCACACTCATTCAATTAAACTTAGGTTAAGTTTAATTGCATTTTCCCCTTAGCAATTAGGGTTTGTAACCCTAATTCATGACCTACACCTACCCAAACCCCTTAGGACCTAACCAAAGCCACCTAGCCACATAGAGCACGACCACAACACACACACACACACACACCCATTCACGCACACACTTTTCTAGAATTCTCTAGAGAGCTCTTAAGATGGCGCCACCTCTTGGTTGCCAAATTTAGCAACCAAGAGGAATTCAAATTGAGATCCACAATTCTTGGATCTCAAAGACTATCTCCACCCACATGTGGCCGGACACTCTTGGACTCTCTCTAGAGAGTTCTACACCTCTCTAGAGAGAAGCCATTGGGCCTATAAAAGGACCCCTTGGGCGACCAAGCACCCCCATTCACTTCCTTGGCATTCATTCCACTTAAGCTAGCCACTTCCATCTCCACTCCACCTCCACGAGTAGAGCACCACCATGGAGGCCACCATCTCCACTCCAGGAAGCTGGATCAGCTCCCCAACCTCTCTCCAAGCGTCGGCCTAAGCTCCATTGGCCGTCCTTCCTTCTCTCAGCCACTCAAAGGCCATCGAAGACCACCTCTGAATGCCCTTCCTTCTTCTAAATTAGTAGCTTAGCTCTTCGTATATTTACTGCTTAGTAGTGTAATCTTACTTCTCCCCCAATGATGCATGCGAAATCCCCCCATCGATTCTTATATGCAATGTTTTCTGGTAGCTAGGTTTAATTTTTAAGCATTTATGTATAAGCTTTCCTCTAGATTTCCTTGTGAAACAACTCTTCCGCTGAATGAATGAAAAATGCTTTTATGTATATATTTGTCTCTATATGTTTGAAATCACCATGAGCTTAATAATTGTCATTCCTTTTGTGTGATTCAAGTTGCCTGTTTCCAATTCCTAATATTCTTGCAACTAAGCATGTCATACCTAAATGCATAATAATCACAAACCGACATGCGATTCTAAACAAAGTAGAGTAAGATCGATTTCAAAAGTAAAAGCAACGCCTCCCAGAGACGAATGACCGGGACTCAAGTCTCATTATTTTTACAAAACAATATCTTTGTTGGATCATACTTCGCGACTATACTACGACGCATTCCTTTTCTATCAAAAACGCGACCTACGATTCCCAAAAAATGGCGTCGTTGCCGGGGAGGCAATGTCATTTTCTGTGATTTCGACCTTTTTGAAACTATCACTGACAAATCTCTCTCTGCTTTGTTTTTGATGTGCAGGACAACACGGAACGAAAACGGGATCCACGCACACATCGAGCACGGCAACGAAAAATCAGGTGCACATCATCTATCTTAGATTATGTTTATTTTCTAAACCCTAGGATTAGATCTACTTCCTGCAATTTCTTTTGTGAAAAAAAAAAGAAAAAAAATATTTTACTCATTTTCGTGAAAAAGAAAAAAAAATCAAAAAGAAAGATTTTGAAAAAAAATCCAGATTAGATTTCCTTTCGAGCTTAGGTTAGTTTGAAAAAAAAAAAAAGGGGGATATTTTATATGAAACTTTTGAAAAATTCTTTTCGAAAAAAAAGAATCTTTTTGGTGGAAAGCTTGAATTTCAAATTCAAACCTCTTTAAAAGATTTTTCCACCACCTTCTGATTTTAGGCCAGATTTCAAATCTCACTTAAAAATTCAATCGCCAAAAAATTAGTTAGCGAAGAATTTTGAAATTCGGGCAAAATTTTTATTTTCAAACCATATTTCAAATTCCACCATTACTTTGAAAAAATTCCAAGTATAAAATTTTAAAAAATTCTCGAAGTGCACGAGGGTCAAACTGACCAAGATTCAAAATTTTTCAAATTTCAAAAAGTGATTTCGAGCAATTTGCGAATCTGTTTTAACTAAAAATAGTGGGGTTTGAAAGCTGATCTAATTGGCTTTATTTTCCATATTTTTTTCAAATTTTTGAAGATCATTTGATACTGTTTCAAAGTAAAAAACCGACCAAGGGTCAAAATTCTAAATCTGACCCCCTGATATTCAAAATTCCCTAAAAATTCGATTGAAATAGTAAAAATGCCAAAAAAATATTCTCTGAAAAACTAACTGAAAAAAAAATCTATTCGCAAAATTTCATTTTAATTGAATTCCAATTATTATCAGAGAATCAACATTTCTTTTGTGGTCTGCTAAAATAGAGAAAACCCTAGAAGTGCATGCAACTTAGGTTAAATTCTTAGGGTTACAACTAGAGACCACACATTGGGCTAACTTAGACTTAATCAAGTCTAGTTAGCCGGTGAGCTTGGTCACCTTTTGAGCCACTCACCACAAACCCCACTGAAGAAAATGGGTTAAAATTAATTTTAAAATACGAAATCAACCCAAGTTCGTTGTCGTACTACTGGGTGAGTTTAATCTTTCTTGCCAAACTTGGTGACTAAGTCTGTGGGGTAGTGTCAAACGACCGCGGCTCAGGGGTCAATGGAACCGGAGGCGTAAGCCAAAGGAAGAACCTTCCCCTTAGTCCCCTCGTAACCAGACTGGCTGGGTTAGCTTGAGAGGCGGGATTCACTTTCAGTCCGTTGTACGACGAACTTATCTTCAGGAATTTAAATCCCTAACGAAAATCCGGTCACCTGATCTATAAGGACCATTTGATTGGCAGGGCCTTAGCCTTGTCCTATGTGGCTACACCAACCCAAGGGTTGGCCGGTGTATGCACGGAAGGAGGTCACTTCGACCTCACTTGGTTGGACCTTGGGAGCCACTCCCAAGGAGGCGAGTCACCTCGCCCGGACCATCTTCTTCCCCCATTTCTTCTACTCCAAGAGCCACCATGGCAAATCCTGGACCTGGACCTAGACCGGGCCAGGACATTGAGAATCTAGACCTGATGGCTCGTTTGGAAGCCCAGGTCGCCGAATCTGAGGAGCGGCATCAGCAGAGCATGGATCATATTCTGACGACACTTGACAGGATTCAGCACCCGCCACGAGGAGAACAACTGCGGGATTTCTACGACCCAACCGCACCTATCGTCGCACCGCTAGTCAAAATTCCCTCAGGCGGAGACGTGTTTGAGCTCAAGCCCGATGTAATTGGGTTGATCAGCACTCATTTCTATGGGAACTCAAGCAAAGATCCGTTCCAGCACCTTGAGGACCTGATTCGACTCGCTGAAACGATCCGACCCAGGAATATTGATCTCGGGATTGTTTTGATGAAGCTTTTCCCGTTCTCTCTGAGGGACAAAGCTTCATACTGGTTCAAGACTATTGGGAAGCCAATTGGAACCTGGCAGGAATTACGACGTGAATTCCTGCAAAAGTTCTTCCCAATCGGTCGAACAAACGCAATGCGACGTGCAATCACGACTTTCTCCCAGGGAACTGGGGATAAATTACATGAAGCATGGGATAGATTTCACGACCTTCTCCGGAAATGCCCGCATCATGGTATACCCAGATGGCACTTATCTCAGATTTTTTTACCATGGGTTAGATGACACACATCGGTATCTAGCCGATGCATCTAGCTGCGGGAATTTTCTCGCAAAAGATGAGAACAGCACATTTAAGTTGTTCGAATCATTAGAGGAGAACTCGATGAATGCCGCATCTATGAACCAGTTCCAGCGGTCTGGTCAGCAGCGGGTTGGTGTCCACGAGGCTCACCCCGATTCTATTCGAGCCGACATGGATATCATCGTCAAGCAACTGAATAGAATAAACCTAATTGAGAAGAAGATTGACCAGATCAGTCAAGGTCAATCCGACTCGAGCTCTGCCGCCGCAAGATCCTTCTATGCACCCCGAGCTCCACATGCTCGAGTTAATCTACTCACTCGGGATGCATCTTCTCCATATTTACGAGATCCCACATATCAGGATCCTGTGAATAATCCAGATCTGGCACCCTACGACCAGGGTTACGCACCACTCGCAGATTATAATGCATATCCCTGACGGATATACATCTCAGACATCTTCGGCCTACGAGGATGTCAGCACTATCAAAGGATACGGGCGTAATAATCCATACTCGGAGACGTATAACCCTGGTTGACGCCAGTATCCGAGCTTCTCCTGGTCTGGTAATTCACAGAGACCACATCAAGATCCACACTACCAGACTAGGCAATACGGGAATGTGCAAAACACGTATCCTAGGCAGCGGCCATTCCCATCTCAACAGCAGCAACCCCGCTCATTATACCAGCCACTGCACCAAGCTGCCAACCACCCCCAAAGCGGGCTGACCCTTTGAAGGCACTGAAAGAGGAGCTGCAAGAATCGATGAGGAAGTCTACATAAGATAGCTTGCAGATAATGAAGGCGATGGCTGATTAGATTCAGACCATACAGAACACGCAGAACCAGCTGTTGTAGGAGCATAGGACTTAGGGAGCCTTGCCCTCCCAACCTGTCCCAAATCCTCGATATGTGCAGAACCAGGGTGCCCCGCCTAGGTTTCAGGCACCGCAAGGACAGGCACACACCATACTACAGGTGCCTCCTGCACCACCCGATTACACGCAAGGCCAGCCGCCTTTGCAGAATCCCGCGTATTCTGCCCCATCCGCTCCCCCACCATCTCATGGACAGCAAGCCGACACACACGCTATCTCATTGCGGAGTAGAAGGAAGACATTCGACCCACCACCTAGGCAGGCAGGTTCTGATTTTTTCCACCCTTCGCCGCAGGCAGATTCGACTCCATCATCTCAGGAGCCACCTGCGGTAAATAAGGGTAAGAGGCCATTTAACCCTGAGATTCCCGTCCCGTTTCCTGAGGCTCTGACACGAAATGTAATCGAGGACCTAAAATCGATGTTTAAGGAAGTACATATTCAGGTCCCCCTCCTCAAGGCTATCAATCACATTCCAGCTATCGCTAGGTTCTTCAAGGACTATTGTACCCCGAAGCGACAGCCGAGAATTGGATGACAAGTGGTACTATCGAAAGAAGCTAGCACCGTGATTCTAGCTGACCTACCACCAAAGAAGAAAGACCCTGGCACCCCACTCATATCTTGCTTGTTGCAGGATTCTCCATTTGATCGGGCCCTTCTAGATTTGGGTTCGTCCATTAACTTAACTCCCACCGCCGTATTTTATCAATTTTGATTTGGGGAGTTGAAACCCACCTCGATTACGATTCAGCTGGCTGACAGATCAGTCAAAACACCGAGGGGGGTGGTTGAAAGCGTGATCGTGAAAGTCCGCAGGTTCTGCTTTCCCGCAGATTTTTTCATTCTCGATATGGAAGTTCCTCCTAATCTCCGCAATGCACCAATTATTTTGGGTCGCCCATTTCTGGGGACAGGCCAAGCGAACATCGATTGTGCATCCAGGTGTATGGAGATTGCCCTAGGCAATGAGCGACTTCGACTAGACATATTCAGGGCAGCAAAGAACTTCGACTGTGATTGAATAGAGGAGGATGGTGAAGACGAAGATTCGACTTACTGTGGTAACATTGGGCTCCTTTGTGACGACCCAATGTCTCATTCGTCTACACTATCAGGGTTCTTGGACCTCGATCCACACGGGATTGAAACCACTGCATTACACATATCTCCCTGAGGATCTGACTGTTTGGGGTGTGCTTCTAACCACAGCACCCCTGAATCCAGCTATCTTGATCCATATATTACTGAATTGCCCCTGTTATTACAGGAAGACGTGACTATAGCTAACGGGTTTCCCGTTAACGCAGTCACAATCGATTTCACAGGGAGCAACTCAACGAGAATTCAGTGTACATGGATCAGCGGATTCCCACCCTCGATTATTCTCCTTCCACTCTCAGTTCTGATTCTGACCCACCCGTAATTGAATTGAAGCCCTTACCTGACTCACTCAAGTACGTGTTCTTGGGCGAAAGTGAGACATATCTAGTCATTATCAATGCCCACTTAACCCAAGAATAGAAGCATCAATTAATTTCTACACTTCAAGACCATAGGGCTGCTATCAGGTGGAGTGTTGCTGATCTCCACAGTATTCGCCCCTCGTATTGCACTCATCACATTTACATGGATGAGGGGGTGAAACCTTCGAGACAACCTCAAAGACGGCTAAACCCGAATATGCTAGAGGTTGTTAAGAAGGAGATCATCAAATGGCTGGGTGCAGGCATTGTATATCCAATCTCAGACAGCCAGTGGGTGAGTCCGATTCAGATAGTGCCCAAGAAAGCAGGACTCACCGTCATAAAAAATGATAAGAGCGAATCCATCCTGACCCGCAGTGCGACATCTTGGCGGGTCTGCATTGACTACAGGAAACTGAACACGAATACCTAGAAGGATCACTTTCCTTTGTCGTTCATCGATCAGATCTTGGAACGGTTAGCCAGACACAGTTTCTTCTGCTTTCTGGATGGATACTCTGGGTATAATCAGGTAGCAATTAGCCCAGAAGATCAGGACAAGACCACATTCACATGCCCTATTGGAACATTCGCCTTCAGGTGGATGCCCTTTGGCCTCTGCAACACGCCAGCGACATTTCAGCATTGTATGATGGCTATCTTCTCTGACATGATTGGGGATTATGTGGAGGTATTCATGGATGATTTCTCTATTTTCGGAGATGATTTCGCATCTTGTCTTGATAACCTCACCAAGATCCTGAAACGATGTATTGAGGTAAACCTAGTACTATCTTGGGAGAAAAGCCATTTCATGGTGAGGGATGGCATAGTACTAGGGCACAAGATCTCTAAAAATGGACTTGAGGTCGACCGGGCTAAATCCGAGATTATCTCCCACTTACCGCCACCTAGCTCGGTCAAGCAGATTAGATCATTCTTGGGCCACATCGGCTTCTATCGGAGATTTATACGTGATTTCTCAAAAATTGCGTGGCCTTTGATGAATCTCCTGGTTACCGATGTCCCATTTGAATTTGATACCTCGTGTCTCAGCACCTTCGAGACTTTATGAAGCGTTGTTTCCGACTCCCCGATTTTCCAACCACCCGACTGGTCGCTTGATTTCGAAATGATGTGCGACGCTTCTGATTTTTCCGTCGGTGCTGTTTTAGGCCAGCGTCAGGAGAAACAACCCTTCGTCATATACTATGCTAGCAAGACGCTGAATGAGGCTCAGCGTAATTACACTGTCACCGAAAAAGAACTGCTAGTAGTAGTATTCAGGTTGGAGAAATTCAGATCATATTTATTCGGGTCCAAGGTCATCATTTTCACTGACCACTCCGCCCTCTGGCATTTGTTGGCAAAGAAGGATGCCAAACCACGACTCATTAGGTGGATCCTTCTATTGCAGGAATTTGATATCGAGATCCGCAACAAAGCCGAAAAATAAAATGTTGTGGCAGATCACCTTTCCTGATTGGACCCAGACCACATTCCTTATTCCCTGCCTATCCATGAACAATTTCCGGATGAATCACTTTTGGCAATTCATTCTGTGGAGTTCCCCTAGAATGCGGATTTTGCGAACTACCTTGCCGCAAGCAAAATTCCTGCGAACCTATCCAAGGACCAGAAACTCAAATTCATTGCAGAAGCCAAATACTACCTCTGGGATGACCCACTGCTCTTCCGCATTGGAGCGGACCAGATTATCTGCAGATGCATCCCAGACTCTGAGATCCCCAGTGTGTTATCTTTCTGCCACAATGATGCATGTGGTGGCCATTTCTTAGGATGGAAAACCGCTGCAAAAATTTTGCAGTCGGGATTTTTCTGGCCAACCATCTTTAGAGATACACACGATTACGCCCAACACTGCAAATGATGTAAGTCGGTCGGTTCTATGACTAGGAGAGACATGATGCCACTCCAACCCATCATGGTAGTAGAAGTGTTCGACATCTGGGGCATTGATTTTATGGGCCCTTTTCCAAACTCGCATGGCTTCGAGTACATATTGCTAGCCATTGATTATGTCTCGAAGTAGGTCGAGGCCATCCCGGTAAGACGAGCTAACCACAGGACCGTCATTTCTTTCATACGGCAAAATATTTTCGCGAGATTCGGAATACCCCGCGCTTTGATTAGTGACGGGGGAAGCCACTTCATCCACGTCCATTTCAGGTCATTATTAAAGAAATACGGGGTACATCACCGCATAGCCACTCCGTATCACCCGCAGACCAATGGGCAGGCTGAAGTGTCTAACCGTCAAATCAAGTTGATTCTCCAGAAGACGGTTAGACCAGACAGGAATGACTGGTCCGACAAATTAATCGATGCACTCTAGGCATATCGGACCGCACACAAGGCCCCACTCGGAATGTCACCATATCGCATGGTATATGGCAAGGCCTGTCACCTTCTTGTAGAGCTGGAACACCGCGCCTTTTGGGCAGTGCGAAAATGCAACCTCGACCTCAATGCAGGAGGTCAAGAACGGAAACTCCAGCTCAGCGAATTAGAAGAAATCCGGCGGGAGGCCTATGAGAATGCATTAATATACAAGGACAAGACCAAGGCCTTTCATGACCACCACATCCGGAGGAAAGTATTCACGCCCAACCAGCGAGTCTGGTTGTTCGATTCACGGCTGAAACTGTTCGCAGGGAAGCTTAAGTCCAAATGGACTGGCCCGTATGTTGTGATACAGCCATATTCTAACAGGGCAGTCCAGGTCAAGAACTTAAAATCTGGGCATATATTCACGGTAAATGGCCAGCGCCTCAAGCCATTTTTGGCCCAGGAACCTCCTCCGCCTGACGAGATTGTTCATCTTAGTGAGGACATGTGATTGAATGCTCACCCAACTGGAGGCGTTAAACTCAACACATATAAATACCATTCACTCCACAGTCCACCATCATCTATACATAACCATTTTTATATATAGCATATTTTTACTTTAGCATATGTCCCCTTTGTATATTGCATGTTAACAAGTTGACCGGAGCTGAATATAATTTCAGGAGAAATTACAGGTGACTTCTACCCACTCATCCTTTGTCAGATTTATTTTCTTTTATATTCATGCATGAGGACATGCAAGAACTTAGGCATGGGGGGGTAGATACAGAAAAACTGAAAAAAATTTTATGCCAACATTTAGGAAAACTTCGGAGCAGCACGAAATATGTACTTTAGGACCCTAAATAAAAGAACAACCGACTCCACCTCCAATGCTCACATTGGAGCTAGAAATCATTCGCAACAGCCACTTCTGACTCACCCGCTCACCTTTTGTTCTAAATTTAGGTTCAAGCTAACTGTAACCCGATACGGGAAATTCACGAAGTACAAATTATGCGAGGTTACATGTCTATAGCATATATACATATTGCATTCATGAATAAGATTATTTTATTAAGAGAATGCATTAAGGATTTTATCCTTTAGTTGATTCCTGTAATCTGGAATCCAGTACAACTTTTCACACACACGTAGAATTTGCAATGGATTCACGATGAAGGCTGATATACGTCATCAGTCTGTCGAGAAGAAGCAGTGCTTCTTTTCCTGAACCCCTGGACAGTGTTTTGGGAGTCAGGCAGATTTTTCTCTAAAAATCACCAAATAGTGTGAAAGAGTAGAGTATATTGGTGCTCTAAGATTAGTGCGAGGAATCTGGAATCCTAGATAATTAGGTGATGATACTTTGAGTTTAGACATAGTTTTCGCTCTCGGTTCCCGCGTATACATTTTTTGTGTGAAATTGTGAGAGCCACCAAATAAGGCAAATAAGCGGAGAGCGAGTTTTCATAAAACTAGGGCTAAGGTAGATGGTTACAACCATTCTTTACGAAATCCTCGGCTGAAGGAGGGTATTGATGTCAAGGTCAGAAATACACCGTCCTATCCGTCTCTCTCGGTGTCGTGAGTAGGTACTCCACCAAATAAGCCACCCAATGTCTCTTGAGTACCACCAATCCTTAATAATGCCTCCTCAATAAAGTTCATGGATGTATGCCAGTTGTGTTATGCTGAAAAAAAAAATAAAAAATAAAAAAAAGAGAAAAAGAAAAAGAAAAAGAATGATGAAAAGAAAGAAAAATTGAAAAAAAAATAGAAAAAGAAGAAAAAGCAAAGAAACGAATGAATATTTAGTGTTTATTTCATCGAGGCAATACCACCAAATAAAATTGAGATCCACCAAATATGGCCCTAACCTATTTTTCTTGTGTTTCTGATCACCTAAATACTGGCTGAGGAATTTCGACTTAGTGTTAGGGTTATGAGAACTCAATTAAAGTGTTAATGCCTAGTGAGACCACCAAATACAGGTCATATATGTGAATCTGGTAAAGTTGTGAGCTCTAAGAAAGAAAAGAAAAAGAAAGAAAAAAAAGAGTAAGAGAATGAATACAAAGGAATCAAAAGGGAGCATAGTTTTTCTTGTCTTTCTCTGAGTTGAGTTACTTAGTAATCCAGGAATCTAGATTCTGTAGTACTAGTCTCTATGTAGCATCAAGTGAGAGTGAGCCACCAAATATATAATCTTAGCCCTTAAAGATTCTCTACCTAAGCCTAAAGCCGGGGTGGAATTCATAGAATATCTTGAATACCCCGAGGGAAAAAGTCCGCCTATCCCTCTAGAATTTTTACTAGGGGTCAAGTACAGGCTTTAGAGGTGTATTAGTTTTCGCTCGAATCCGTTGCAAAAGCTACATAGCTGCACTTTCATGATTGTCTGGATTTCTAGAGCATAGGATGAAAACAAAAAGGAGAAAAATCTCTATGCATACACATGATAAAATAATCAGTCCCTTAGGGACCCTTGCTGTAAATAATTTAGTCTTTCATTTGCTAGGGACTAGCAACATTTAGGCATGGGGGTATGATTGCGCAGCAATCATAGGTCTTAATTGACCTAGATTAAGCTAGAACTTAGCATAAGTTAGGGTTATTCACGCATACATACGCATTATCTGCATCTTTACTGCCCTTCTTTAGCTATGCATGAAATAATGTTATAATGTGCTGATTAAGTGCATTATGTTGATTGCAAGCAATAAGCAGATCTGGAGCTGGATCTGGAGCAGGATCTGAAGCTGGATCTGAAGTAATGGGAGTTGTAGCAGAACTGAAGCAGAAGGATTACTTTAGATATAGGAACAATAATGTAAGGGAGTTAAAGGTTTGTTATTCTATTAAGTAGGAATAAAGTAGTAAAATGTGAAGAGCTTAGGTCCATTCTAGCCCTAGGATAGCCTAGATACTTCCCCAAGCCTTAGCCACCCTTAGATTAGGTCACAACACCCTAGGAAGCCTTAAAACCCTACTTTCAGCCCTTATCTAGACGTCCAGGACACTTAGCCATCTCCTGCACACCTCAAACCAACTTCTACAGTGTTATTGGGCGTCCAGACACTTTGTCAGATGTCCAATTTCTACAGAGTATCCAAAACAGAACCCTGATTTCCCCCTGACTTAAATTGGACATCCAGAACTGAAGTCTGGACTTTTGATTTTTGAGTATAAGTCATCTGATCCTATTATTAGACGTCTGACGCTGGTCTCTAGTCCCTGTTTTGAGATTCAAGTCTTGATCTTAGATCTCTAGCTCCCTAGACCTAATCCCAACCCCATAGGAACCTAAATTAAGGTGTCCTAACCCTAGTACATCACCTCTAGACCTACCTAAGGACCTAATTAGGTCCTCACCAAACCCAATTGACTTAGATCAAGTCAATTACCTTCACCTAAGTCAATTGGACTCATTGAGTCCAATTGAGCTTAGATCTCAACCTACACAAGTTTAATTGGACTTGGTGAGAGTCCAATTGACCTAAACCCAACCCAATTGAGTTATTCTATTCTCAATTAGGTTCACACTCATTCAATTAAACTTAGGTTAAGTTTAATTGCATTTTCCCCTTAGCAATTAGGGTTTGTAACCCTAATTCAAGACCTAAACCTACCCAAACCCCTTAGGACCTAACCTAAGCCACCTAGCCACATAAAGCACGACCACACACACACACACACACACACCCATTCATGCACACACTTTTCTAGAATTCTCTAGAGAGCTCTTGAGATGGCGCCACCTCTTGGTTGCCAAATTTAGCAACCAAGAGGAATTCAAATTGAGATCCACAATTCTTGGATCTCAAAGACTATCTCCACCCACATGTGGTCGGCCACTCTTGGACTTTCTCTAGAGAGTTCTACACCTCTCTAGAGAGAAGCCATTGGGTCCATAAAAAGACCCCTTGGGCAGCCAAGCACCCCCATTCACTTCCTTGGCATTCATTCCACTTAGGCTAGCCACTTCCATCTCCACTCCACCTCCACGAGTAGAGCACCACCATGGAGGCCACCATCTCCACGCCAGGAAGCTGGATCAGCTCCCCAACCTCTCTCCAAGGGTCGGCCTAAGCTCCATTGGCCACCCCTCCTTCTTTCAGCCACTCAAAGGCCATCGGAGACCACCTCTGAATGCCCTTCCTTCTGCTAGATTAGTAGCTTAGCTCTTCATATATTTACTACTTAGTAATGTAGTCTTACTTCTCCCCCAATGATGCATGCGAAATCCCCCCATCGATTCTTGTATGCAATCATTTTCTGGTAGCTAGGTTTAATTTTTAAGCATTTATGTATAAGCTTTCCTCTAGATTTTCTTGTGAAACAACTCTCCTGCTGAATGAATGAAAAATGCTTTTATATATATATTTGTCTCTATATGTTTGAAATCACCATGAGCTTAATAATTGTCATTCCTTTTATGTGATTCAAGTTGCCTGTTTCCAATTCCTAATATTCTTGCAACTAAGCATGTCATACCTAAATACGTAATAATCATGAACCGACATTCGATTCTAAACAAAGTAGAGTAAGATCGATTTCAAAAGTAAAAGCAACGCCTCCCAGAGACGAACGACCGGGACTCAAGTCTCATTATTTTTACAAAACAATATCTTTGTTGGATCGTACTTCGCGACTATACTACGATGCATTCCTTTTCTATCAAAAAACGCGATCTACGATTCCCAAAAGGGAGCTATGGGTGTGTCTAGGTTAAGTTCAGACTCCTCTAATTATGGGTTTTGATCCTCTTATGGTTGATCAGAAGTAGTCAAGTTTTCCTCGATACACCGATCGTCAACCATAACCTCGATATCACATATTTGTTCTATAACCCCACAATTAATCCCTTGTTGGGCCTTAAAGATGTCGATCTTTAGTGTCTGGTTCCCAAATTTTAGTTCAATTTGGCCCTCCTTACAATTAATGTTGGCCCTAGCAGTGGCTAGAAAGGGTCTCCCTAGTATGATTGGTGTGTTTCTCGGATTTTCTGGAACATCCATATCCTAGACTACGAAATCCACCACGAAATAGAAATCCCGAACCCTAACAATGACATCCTCAAGAACTCCTTTAGGTAACTTAATAGATCGATCTACCAACTGTAATGTCACCTCTATTGGTTTTAGCTCAGATTCCTCAAGATGGTCAAGTAGGGATGTAGGTATTAGGTTTATGGAGGGTCCTAGATCCAATAATGCTCTATCAAATTGGATATCACCAATTGTACATGAAATCAGGGGAGTACCTGGGTCTTTTGCCTTAGGTGGGAGCCTACTCAAAATGATGGAGCTAGCTTGCTCCGACAATATGATTAGGCTCCCACTTTTGGTTCGCGGCTTACGCTTAGGTGTACACACGTCTTTCAGAAATCGTGCATAAGCCAGTATGTGGCGAATTGCATCTATCAAGGGGATGTTTATATGGACCTGTTCAAAGAACTTGACCAGGTCCTCTTCAGGTGCCACGGGTTTGGTTGTCCTCTTTCCCTTAGTCAAGGCCTCGGGAAATGGAACCTTAGATGGTTCCTCTGGAATAGGTCCAGGTTCTTGATCTAGGACAGGGGTATCCTGGATGACTATCCTGGGTTAGCACTACCAGGCTGAAAGTGGCTTGGGTAAGGTGAATCCTGTGTTGCTTTACCACTATAGGTCGTAACTGAATTCAGTCCTGCCTGGTTCTGGTTTGGTGTAGGTAAAATAGGTGGCTACTGCTGAAATCCCGAGTACGATGTCGAAGCTTCCATCTCGTCGGGTGATGGAGCAGAAGGGGTCTGATAAACCATGTGGGCTTGGCCTTGGTTTGGGTTTATAACATGCCTCTGATTCAGCATGTTATTGGGATTAGGTAGAGGTTGCGAAGGGAGTGTACCGGTTGGCAGGAATTTGCCATCTGGGCGAGTTGCTTGCAAACCTCTGTGATCTCGTCTCTGTGCTGTTTCTGCATAGCCACATTCGTCTTTTGAATGTCAGCCAGAGTCTGAAGGATAAGAGTCATTTGATCTCCTTGAGTTGGCCCAGATTTGGGGTTGGGTCGAGGCTAAAGCGGCTGATATGGACGAGAAGCTTGTGAGCGGGGTTGATATGGTGGTCTTTGATTCAGATTGTTTCCCGCCCACATGAAATTAGGATGATTTCGTCATCCAGGGTTATAGGTATTAGAGAATGGGTCATTCTGGATGGCATTGAGGTCCTCGCAGGTCTGAGGAACCTCAAAAAAGTCAGAATATGAGGGTTCAATTTTCCCCCAACTAGAATAAGCAGGTTCGAAGTTTCCTTCAGTCCTAGAGTCAGATGGGGCTGGATACGGGTCCATCCCCTGAGAAGATCGGTCGTAGATGTTATGCACAACTTCCCTCCCAGAGGGTGGCATGCAAACTGGTTTTGCGTAGAGGTGGCTCGCTGCAGATGTCGAGTTAGCTCATCCACCTTATTCTCAATAATAGAAACCTTGTCCAAACGACTGGCCATCAGTTCTAAGTCGACAGAAGAGGATAGGCTCTACGTCTCATGTGCCCCCTTGGATCCGTCGATGTGCAGGCATTCGTCTGGTTGTATATGCCCATGGAGTCATTATTAATGGAGTTCTTGCACATATTCTCGAGAATCTCCCAAACAATGTCCTTGTGTTGACCCATGATATTTCCTCCGCAAGTTGCATTGACAAATAATCGGATATCTTCCTGAAGTCTCTGGTAAAAAGACTGGACTCGTTCCCATTTAAGAACTTTGTGATGGGGGCACTTTCGCATGAGATCCAGGAAACGATCCCATGCTTCGTGAACTGGTTCTCCAGGCTGTTGTGTGAAGTGTGTGATCTGGTGTCATAAAGCATTTGTCCGACCAACTGGGAAGAACTATTTCAAAAACTCGGATTGTAGTTCAACCCATGTGTTGATTGGATGCATTTGAGTCTGATACCAATGAGCTGCTTTGTCCATGAGAGAGAAGGAGAATATTTTCATGAGAAGAATATCTCAATTTTGGACATCTGACTCGAAGGTTTAGGCCAGATGCTTGAGGTGTCTAATGTGCTGGAAAGGATCCTCGGAATTAAGCCCATGAAATTTCGAAATAGCATGAATCATGTTGGGCTTGAGTTCAGTATCAGGGCCTCCAACCGGGATTTGGACTTGAGGTTCGATCGCCACTGCAGCGGGATTGTAATGATCTTGCATCATAGGATGCTGCGTTGGATTAACAAAGGCTTGGAATAAATCATTAAGGTGCTGAAGTTGATTCTCGAGGTTATTCTCTTCTTCTGCGGGTTGTGCCATGATGATGGATGAAGGAAAATTAGGCTCAGATGAATCAAAAGTGATGTCTATGTGATGGGGTTGCTACACAAACATGGAAGTCGAGGCCTGGCCTCGACGGGAGTGAATAACTAAAGGAGGCCTCAAGGGTGGTCTTAAGGACCTCCTACCAAACATGCACCGATGGACTAGATGAGAATAGAATGTGCTGGACCCAATCAAGACACCCAAAAATTTTGGATGACTATAGAGGTTTGGGGCAGATGATACCCTTAATCCAAAGCCGTCCACCTATGAATTACCTGGGCAGCTAGAGAAGGAGAGTCCCGCGAAGACCCCTACACGGTAGAGCACCCCCATGGGTTACAGGGTTTCCCCCACTCGACCTCTCTTGTCACTGATGTTCCAGGTAGACAAAAATGGGGACTTGACCTCTTAAGTCTACTAGTTTTATTTAAGAGCAAGGGTGCTTAGGATTTCACTTAAACATTAAGATGTATTGAGTGCAAGAATGACCTAATTTAAAGATTGGTTGACCCAACAAGGTGGGTCAACTTCACCTAATTGTCCTTTGAGAAATTTAGGTCCCTCTTTTAAGATTAAAGTGAGATTAAGAGCCTGATTTTTAGGGTTTGCTCGAATAGATCAATTCAATTAAGGCTTAGGCACACACTATTTGGAAAGATCAGTTCTTGATTAAGCAAGTGTATCTCCAAAACCCTAAACTAGAATCCTTAATTGGCTCTTATTTTGGTCTAATTTAGTTTGTCAAATGTGATATCTAGGGCTCAAACAAGAATATGATAGCCCTAGTTACCTTAAGTGGGTGCACAAATCAGGTTTTGTTATTTAAATCAAATCAGGCAACTTGATGAATTATCTAAGAATGGAAAGAAAGTAGCCCTAATTGATTTTTCTTCCTTTTAAACTTTTCAGAATCAGGGGCTTAAGAGAGAGAGTAATCAGAATTTACCTACCCCTGGCGTGTTTGATGTGCAGCTGAACTTTCTTCAATGTATCTTCTCCCTGAAACAACAACAGCAAAAGAGATATAGCAAGTTAGAATCTAAATCAGAAATTGCAATCAAGAGTTCTAAATTGCCCGTTGCTCTCCGACAATGGCGTCAAAATGTTAACACAGTGAAATTGAGTTTTAAAATAAAGCATTATACTATAGTTGAAATCGCGTTGAAAACAAATAGATATTTTTATTACTCGAAAAGATTCCAAGGTCGAACACAGAGAGCAATTTGGGATTTAGAAATCAAGATCACAATTTAACTTATAAAGTATTGCAATAAGAATGCCAAGTATCAATGTGCCAAAAAGATGGGAGTAAAATAGTGGTTTAAATCACCATATACTCCTTACAACAATATCTAAGGAACTCAATGAATATGCATGAAATGAAAGCTCAAATATGTCATCTGATTTGGAAATCAGACAACTTAAAGTGATTTTCTTCTTCTTCTTCTTTTCTTCTTCCTTCTTTGGTTTTTGTCTTTCTCTTCTTCTCTTTTTCGGCTACGACTTTCTCCTTTTTCTTCTCTATCTCTGCTTTGCTCCTCCTTCTTCTCTTTCTCAACTATGACTTTCTCCTTCTTCTTTTTCTTCTCTATCTTTGCTTTGCTCCTTCTTCTACTCTTCTGCTCAGGCCTTCACCTCTTCTTCTTTCTCTAACTCTTCTACCTTTAGCTCTACAACTCTCCTCTTCTTCTTTTCTTCTTCCTTCTCAGGCTCTCCTCTTCGAAATCCAGCTAAGTGTCAGGGCCAAGCTTCTTAGGGCAAAACCCTCCCCCTACCCACGCAACTCTCCTTCTCTATTTCTCTCTTAGGATCCACTCTCCCAGAGCCACAGGTAATCTAGTTATTGGATCAGGCGTGTACTCGAGTCTAGGCTCACCGGCGTGCGGTGGTGAACAAGGAGTGCAGGTTGGGTTATCAAGTCGAACCAAGTCCGCAAGTACGTGTCACGGACAAGGCTGGGTGAGCAGGTGAGAGGGACCTCACCCCGTGAACTGAGGCGAACAACTACTAACACAAATGCAATTTATGCGGGCGCACTGCTTCAGCACTTTCCGATGTGGGACTATCCCACTTCCTTCTTCGTGTGCGAACGGCTGCAGAGGATGCAACCAATTGAAGGTGAAGAGGAGGTAGACTCCTCCAATTAGCAGCCTGGGTCGCTTCCTGGGTTGATTCCGCGCTACCTGGACACAACACCTGTAGCTGTAGGTCGCTAGAACACCCTTCAAGCTCCTTCGAAGTAGCTACAGCAATGGCATGGACCTATATCCTGAAAATCACAAAGAAGGTCTCTCGACCACGTTAAAATGCTTAGAGAGGTTCACCGAACCACGGTGAGTGCAACGGTGAGGGTTATGTGGCGTGTGGTGGTCCATGAGTGCATGGTGAGGTTGGACTGTGTGCATGAGAGTGGGTGTGTTCGGGGGGGTGACTTGGGTGGATAAGGGATCGAATGGAAAGAGGGCAAATGTGCAAAAAGATGTGGTGATGGTCGTGGGCTTGTCGGAGAGGGATTTGGTGGTCTGTGGAGGTGAGATGATCTCACCGGAGGGGATGGCCAGAGATGAAGACGATGAAGTCGCAGAGAAGCGTCGGTGGTCAATTTTGGAAAATAGAGGAGAAGAAAGTAGGGGAGATAAGGAGCTTAGCTAGGAGGTAGGTGGATGAAGTGGGGTAGAGATGGCGTCGGATGTGGTGTTGCCGACATCGGAGATGAAGGCGGTTCTAGTGATGGAGAAACGGCGAGGACGAATGGGATTGGGCGTCTGCTGGTGCGGCAAGACGTGGAGAGGAATAGGAAGGATAAATCCGTCGCTGGTATGGCAGATAGATGACAAGGAGAGGCAGAAAAGGTCGCCGGACGTCAAGGAACCTTTGGCCGTGAAAAAGAGAGGAATTTGAGAGGGATCTCGGCCGATTTTGAGCGTGAAGAATTCAGGGAGGTCTGGTGGCCCTTTTATAAGGATCTAGAGGCAAGGAAAGCTTGGAAAACAAGCTTTCCAAGCTTGGAATCCTTCACCGGATTTGGGAGTTCCTTTGATACCCAATTCTCTCATGCGTTCGTATGAGAGATTGGGAAAGATTTGGAGCACATGGACAGGTTCAGATTGAATATAATTTCTCAATGAATCTCCCTTCCAATTTTGGAAGAGATTCACCAACCAATCAGGGAGAACTCCCCAGTCAAAGATCACCGAAGTAGGTTCCCATCGCGATAATGGCGAAGGGACCTAATTGTGAAGATAACTAAGAAATTAGGGGGCTAAATGCAAGGATTTTTGAAAGTTGGAGGTATAAATGAATCAGACAGGACCATTTTGCAAACTAGGTCAAGATAAATTCATCTTGGGTCTAAATTTTGGTATAAACCTAATTTAGACCTAAGGAATAAAATGATGAAGTTGGATTTTGGTTTTGACATGTTTGATTGGATAATTTATGCAAAAACCCAAATTAGGGTAAATATTTGTCTGAGACTCCATTTTGGGTCAAGATGGTTCTGATGGTCAAATTGAAGGTATTAAACCCTAAAGAATATTTTTCTATGATTTTTAGAGGGTTTAGGTAAATTTTATCCTGACCAAAACCTCGATTAATTAATTGGGTCTATTTTTAGGATTTTAAAAGTCATTTAATTCTCAAAACATATGCAAATCCTTTTCTGTTTGATCTAACCCACTTGTTATCCTAGTAAGACCATTTGACCTTTGTTCAACCCTTGAGAAAACCCGTGGTTATGCTGCATTCATGATAAGCTGGTAAAATTACAGTTTTAACCTTAGTTTCTTATTTTTCTCTCAGAATGGTTATACAGTAAGTTATGATTCTCTGGCGATTATGTAGGAGCATTTATTGACTCAATTGGGTCAAAATGAGCTAGTTATGGCTCATGGTGGTGTTCCAATCACATACTTGTGCAGTGAAGTTTGGCTTATTTCTTTTTTTTGCGTTTCTTTTCTCCTTTTCTATTTCTTTTTCTTTTCTTTTTGGATATTTTTTCTTTTTCTTTTCTTTCTTTAAGTAGGCTTCCCTGATCTAAGATTTACCTAAAGGCAACAAGAAGAGAATGGTTATGTGACTGGGCTCTGGACAATCGACCAATGGACAGTTACCCACAATAACTTGCCAGCCATACCACCCTAGAAGGTTCATTAGCTACCCAATTTCTGTAAAAGCTGCCAAAAAGTGAGTCAATGCAAATAGTGTGTGCAGATGCTTAGACTTAAAATTCTCTCAAATCAGAAGGTGGGTTGATAAGTCGTGTACTTATCACCCCAACTTATTAACCAATTAAAATTTAAATTTAAAATAGCGAGGACTCGAGAAACAAGTCCACATTTCAGTAGACACCTGGGCTGATTAAGCCCGAAGACCTGAAGGGGCTAAGTGTTCAGGTCATATCGTATCATTCCTATGGTTGACAAATTTCTAGAGCCCAAGTTATCTATTCTTAATTTAATTTCTTTTTCAAAAATAAAGAGAAAATAAAAAGAATCTATGGAGATAACAAGATGATTCAGATAATGATATCCACCCCCATGCCTATCTAATGTAATGTCCTCATTGTGTTAAAAAGATAAAACAAAGTGGTGTATAGAAGAAAGCACTTGAATTTCATGTTTAACTAGTCAGCTCCAAGATGAAAAATAAATTGTATACGTGCTCAATTTAGTGCCTTTAGCTAGGCATACTATACAAAGAAGAAGAAATAAAGAATTCACAGGTGCAGGTCAGAATCAGGATAAAAAGATCTAGCTTTAGACCTGCCAGGAGATAATGTCTACAGATGTAGACCAAATTATGGTGCAGACCCATACCCCCATGGTCGAGTATATCTAAGGTTCTAGATAAAAATTATCCAAAATCGAAGATCAGCATGCAAGCGGGGTCGGGCCTACGATTTGTGAGGATGCAACCCAAGTCCAAAAAGTCGAATAACAAAGAAATCAAGCTCAAAAGGATAATTAATGAATTTATGATTAGGTTGGACATCCTCTTAGTCAAAAATGTCATAAGGGTCCTAGTAGAAGGTTGGTAGTTTCAAACAAATAGGCACCCTTAGACTCAATCTTCTGCTTCCTCCAGAATTGGCTTCCCAAATCTTCATTTCCCAACTCATATCTTCCACAATCAGGACTTCAGATTCCGGGACATCTTGCATGATAATCACCCCATTTAAAATTTCCAAGTCCAAGATTGATGGCTGAATAAAAATTGGCTTGGGTCTAGTGATCTCAAAATCAAAATCATCAATATACTCAATGAGGTGTGATTGAGGAATGAGGCTTTGAATAGAATCATTAATAATAGGACCTGAATCCGCCATACGAGCCCTAACAGGATCAAATTCCTCAATTTTAGGGCCATTAAATGATTCATTGAATTCCTCAGGCCCAATCATCTCACTGAAATAATGTGCTGTAAACTCAAGTGAGACTTCGCATAATGATTCTTCACCTTCAAAATCAAAAAATTCTAAATCCGCATTAATGTATGTCTCAAAATTATCAATCACTTTTTGTTCTATGGAGACATATGTTTCCTTGTACCCCGGCTCAGGGATCTCAGGTAAAGAAATCAAGCACCCTTATTTGATCACTCTAGAACAACCTAGTCAACCCTAGTCTCGTAAAACGTGTCCCCCCTATAGGTGCCTGAGAGGTTTTGACATCGGCTCTCCTGTCAAGGGTTCATCCTGGGAATCCACCCAAGATTGGACCAGAGTAATCACAAATCTCATCCTCAATTTCAATAACTTCCTAAGTAAAAACTCACCTGGGTCCTTATCCTTAATATCTTGAAGCCAATCCAACAAATACTTGTTAAGATCATCAATCATTTCAATCAAAGGCTCCAATTTTTTAGTGCAAGGTGTTGGCTGAGCTTCTAAAGATTTTATGATATTCCTTAAGTTAGCCAACACCTTATCTTGGACCTGGTTAACCTGAACCAAAAGGTTTGGTTCAGGGTTGGGTGGGTTTGGGTTCAGTCCAGGAAAGTCAATGAAATGAGGTTCTTGATACCCTCCCTGATAATAGGTCATTTTAGGATGTTCATAAAGAGGTGATGACCCATATGGAGTGTAATCTAGGGAAGGGTAAGGATCAGTGTATCCTTCTTGATTGTAAATCGTATTAGGTAGTCCATATAAGGATGGTGATCTATAATCGATGTAGCTCGAAGAAGGATAAGAATAAAGATCATGGTGTCTAGGGTTAGACCCTGAACACAGAGGTTCGGAACTATATCCCCAATCAGGATTATCCCAACTAGAAGATGGATAGAATAAGTCTGGTTGGAATAATAATCATTTTGGGAATAAGTAGTGGTAGGAGGGTAGGAGTGGAAGTACGACTAAGATGTGGAAGGATCCATGACAGAATAAGAGGAAGAAAGGTGCCCTATAATACAAACAATCAAACCTATCCTTAAGTGGACTAGCCTAAAGACCTACAGATTCCTAGAACCTGTCTTGAGATGAAACGATTTGATCTACTTCTTTCCAATCAATCCAACCAGTTAGAGGGAGGGGCTGGGGAGAAGGTTCTTCCCTTGGCTTTCGCCTCAGGTTCCTTGGATACCCTCCAATCGCGATCGTTTGATTCTGCTCCCCTAGCTATACATCAAATTAAATGGTAGAAACAGACTAATCGAAAATAATCTCAATCTAGGCTCCGAAGAGAGAGTCCAATCCTTAAGGCCAACATCTATTCTATTTTAATTAGGGTTAGGTTTGAATGTGCTTTGAAATGTGATGGGCCCTTTATTTGGGTTGTGCCCTTAATGATTGATTGATATGTGTGTGCATGCACAACCAGTGGTTTTCAAGCATGATTATTTTTGGATGTGGTGAATTTTAGGGTTTAAATCTTGCTTAATAGCATTCAGGCTTCAACTTTAGGTATATTCAATCAGTTGGCACACCAAGTTTTAAAAGCACAGGTGAAGATGTCTTCTGTTAAAACTTAATAGAATGTGAAGTGCCTGGTTATTCCTAAAAGTTGAACCCATTTGGAAGCTACTTGATGAGTTATTTTTAGTTGAAGTGGTGCGGCCCTAACAACTCAAACAATTGGTTTGATGCACCACTTAATTAGGCACACAAGTGATTACTTAATTTGATTTCTACTCAATTATGTGTTGATGAGTATACCAGTCCCAAAAATTGGGTTACCAGTTAGTATGAAGAACCAGAAGAGGTTTTGTACCTTTATGAGATTTTTTTAAAAATTTTTCTTTTATATGCTAAGGGTGAGGTGGGTGGAGGTGACAAACAAACAATTAAAACTAACCATAGGGTTTATGAAAGCTCCTAGGTTAATTAGGGTTTGTGTTATTAGCTGGTGGAATGAAATCCAGTGGGTGGGGAGGTGGGATTACTTACAGACCCTTCAACAACACTTTACTCCAATCTATTGCTTTTGCTCGCCTCGTGAGAATACCTGCAATCACAATAAGAAAGGAGAGAAATGAGGTAAATGATAAGTCGAAAAACACGAAAAATTAAAGAGCGTCGCCTCCCCAGCAACGACTCCAAAATGTTAAATGGATAATCCCCAACAACGGCCCCAAAATGTTGTTTCAGAAATTCTATGCAAAAAGGTTTAGTTTTGAAAACCCGGCATTGTAGCACGATTTGCGAAGAAAAACCATCAACAGATAAATTTTACCAAAACTCAAAAGGAATTTCTGGTCGAACACAGGGAGGCGGATGTTTGATCAAAAATCGTGTTTGATTTAGCTGGTCGAATTAAATCTAAACTAGTTATCTACTTAAAAAGTAATTAATAGAAGAGAGAGAGAGAATAATAAAAATAAAGACAAAATATAGATAGAATAAACATGGATTTCATAAGCACAAAGTAATGTTCATTATAACTAATCACTACACTAGAAAGCTGGAAATATTACAAGTAGAAAGCGGTAAATCTACTTTGGAAAATAGTAAAGAGAAGGGGGTGAGAAATTATCCTCCTCGACGGCTACTTGGAGGATGAGCCGCATTGACGAAGTGCCTAGAAGAACGTGGTGAGATGCGGGATGAGGGAGAACAAAGATAGATGATGAAGAATAGGGCAGGGCAACGTCGCAGCTGGATCCACTTCCTGAACAGCGGTGAGAAGACAACAGCGGGATGCTCCACAAAGGAGGTGAGAAGATGGAAAATTATTTTTGTAACTCTAATGGAGCATCCTGGGTTTGGGACCAGCTCGTAAAGCTTTTCAGGGGGTGAGAGAAGAGAGGAATGGATGAAGAATTCAAGTGGTAGGGGACTCCTTTTATAGTTGTAGGGATTGAGGGCAATTTGGTCATTTTATGCCTTAAACATTAATTCAGGGTCTTTAGTGATAGATTTAAGCGTCACTAAAGACCCCAAACGTGGGCTTAGTGCGCATGCACCCGCCGCCTTCTTGCCTTCTGCATTCTTCAATGCGTGCCCATGATCTCGCGATCTCAGCCATCCAATCACGAGATCGAACAGCTTAAACGCACTACGCCTCATCGCGCACCTGCATCAAATCACACGTGCATGGTGCGTTTGCAATGTGGATTAGGCGGGGGGGTTTGATGTTGTTGTTGTGGCATCTCAGCATTAGGCAGATCCATACTGGGCAAGTTAGGGATGGGTAAGTCAAAGATGGAGGGGTTTGTTTATGGGTTTTGGGTGGAAGAGTCATAGGTGGGATTAGAAGCGGGGTTAGAGGGATTTTGTGGTTGAGAGGTGGAAGTGGTAGTGGACCTATTTTGCATGTTTTCCATTTTTGATGAAAGCAAGGAAGAGGATCTTTTTGTGCAGGGAGAAAAATCAAGTGGTCCCTCCAAGTGTGGAGTTTGGGACCGCCACCTGTGCATATAATGGAAGAAACAGGGAGGAGAGGAGGGAGAGATGAGAAGTGTGCAATCAAGCAACAAAATTCTAAGCCTAACCTTAAGGTTGACTCCTTAAAACTTAAGACTTGGGAACTAGGAAAAGTAAGCACTAATTCAACCCCCTTCCCAAAATCAACCTGGATAGACTAGAGAGGTGGCTTGGGCCCAAGCATGTCCTGGGAAAATCACCAGGGGCTTGTGTAAACCCGCACCCGTCGTTTAACTTCCCTCCTAGTTTGACACCACGTTTAATTAAGGGGATTGGGACAATTAAAGTTAACTTAAATTTCAGATATCAAGCTTAAGATGAAATGAAGTCCTTAGTGGTCAAATGACTACCAATTTTAATTTAGGCTTAGGAACTTAAGTGCACAAGGAAAGTGATGGGCGTTAATTGGGGCAATGCCTGATTATTTCTTTTTTTTGTGCGCATTGGGTGGGAAGTGATGCCCAAGCCAAATCAAAAGGGTTTACAAACAAGGACTTTTGTTGTTGAAATGATGTAAACACATTTATGTCACATAAATTATCTATTTATGTGTGTTCTTAGGCGTATAATTACATCATACATTATAATATTGCATAAAATGCATCATCTTGCATTTAGGTTAAATTGTGTAAAGTTTAGGTTAAGTCTCTCTTTTTGTGGTCAGGGAACAGGGTAATATTTTATCGGGGCCTCGAATTGAAGATCCAACTGTACGGATCTGATCAGGGCGATGATCGAAGTTCAACGACTCCAAGATCGCCCAGATCAGACTTCCGTAGTAGAGGTAGCATTAATATTGTGCAGATGTTCTCTTTTGAGAAGGTGAGGGGAGTTAGGATAAGGGGCTAGTTTTTGGGTGAGCTTTTCTTCCATTTTTTTCTAGTTGATTTGCATCTGATCCAATCGTTGAGCTATCATGTGTAGATCATCTTGAGTGACTGGAATAGATGTAAATTTGAAGTCAATTTCATTTACTCCAAGTCTAGGGTTGTTGGTTCTACTAAAAGTGTCCATTGAAGCCATATTAAATGAGTTTTCACTCATTTCTTCAAAAAGGAGGTAGGCACTTTCGGCATCTTTATTAAGGAAATTACCCCTACACGAAGCATCCACAAATCTCTTTAATTGATCTTCTAATCCATGATAGAAGATTTGCATTAGCTGCCATCGTGGAATTTCATGGTGGGCGTAACTTCTAAGAAGTTCTTGAAATCTCTCCCAAGACCCGAGTAGACAGGTTTTAAGAAAAGCGCTTTTTAATTAGGGCCAGGTGGTGATAGGGCACTCAACATCCGAAACCAATGTGAGGCTTTATCTTTTAAAGAGAGAGGAAAGTGTTGCGACTCGATCCTAGATCCCTATAGGACCCGAGATCGGCTTGCCTCAACTAATCTCAAGACCTAGTCATCCAACGAGAAATAATAAAAAGTGGGAAATAATTCACAATCACACATGCAATGTAACTAAACAGAGAGAAATCAAAAGATAATAAAAGAAATAGAGCGAATAGTCTATCAATATTACAGGCCATCACAACTCCGATAGAGAAAAGTACAGTGGAAAAGTAACTGAAACAATATTACATAGAACAAAATACTCACTACTACAACAGAAGCTAGGGAAATAGTAAGAAAATGCAGCTAAGGCTGGGATCGACTGGGCCCATCTCCCTCTGCAGCCGGTGGTGCTGGCTGCTCAACTCCTTGACCTAGACAAGGTTATAGAATTTTTGAAGTCAGCAAACGCTGAGTAGAGTAGTAATTTAGCCATTTACATGTAATTAAGATAAGCAATTAATTAATGCAACTAAGTAATTATCAATTTTCATTTAGTTCAACCAAGTACTTCTAATTTGTTGTTCCTTTATTCACTTAAATCATTTTTTGATCTGGCCTGTTCCTCATGGGAACGATCTTGATTGCAGTCTTTTCCATGATGTAGGAGGTACACGTGGTGCTCTCCTGGCCAGGAGAGTCCCCCATGGTAGTCCTACACCCAGTCAACCACCCTGAGGTCACGGTCGCAACGTAGCGGTGACTACGACACGCGTGATAAGCGCGCGGGTAGCTATCCCACACTGGCACACAATCAGTCGTTTCTGCTAGCGGGTACTCCTAAAGGTACAGCACGGAACAGTACAGGGCCTTGCCCTCTCAGAATATGGGTTTCTCCCCTCAGAATAGAACAGGGGTCTCGCCCCTCCACAGTCCATGTACCTCATCCAACTATCCCGATTTACCCAGTGGGCCTAATAAGAGTCGGTGTAGGGTAACTAGTCCTAACCCCAGGCCCCCTGGGGTGGCTAGCTCCCTCCCTACACTAAGTAGCTCACCTCGGTACCACATACACGAGGGCCGAACGGAGTTGGTGTAGAGTGACTAGGCCTGACCCCAGGGCTCAACCAATGGGCGACTACTACCCCTCTACACTAAAGGGACAGTTGCTCTCCTTGGCACTGCGTACACAAGGGCCAGCTCACTTCCCATCTACAGGAGTTCTCTTCCTAATTCCCGTAGGGTTCATGCTGGTATTTCTTTCGTTTCATATCTCGAACTTTCAGATCTCTATATTTACATTACCGATTCCATTCTTAAACCAGGCAGCTCGTGATTTTCTAACTGACAAGATATCACATTAAAATAACCAATACATTTACTAGCATTTAAAGTTTTACATGCATCTCAAGTAAACAGTGTAGCATCAACCATACTCATTTGTTCCTGCCCAAGGGTTCATCCTCATCCTAGGGCTCTACATGTATCTCAAGTAAACAGTGCAGCTCAAACTATGCTCATTTATTCCTGCCCTAGGGTTCATTCTCATCCTAGGGTTCATTCAAGTTATTCTAAATATGCAGTTCATTTGTTTAAATCATAATATTAATGTCAACCACTCTACCGGAAAACACGGGGGGAATAGGGGCTCAAATCACAGATCCTGTCGCCTCTGCTGGTCCCGCGTACTCGACTGGCTGGAGACCTATACAATTGACCACCACATCAAAAGAGTCCAAAATCACATACAAGTGACACTAACTTGTAGAGGAACTCAAGTGAAAAACAACGGTAGTTTGTTTGAGGAAATCCGATTCCGTTTGGGCCCTAAACGAGCCAAAAACACACACACTATCCAAAATCAGACGTCTGAGACTAGCCCCAGACGTCTTAAAAGACGTCAGTACTCACCCTGGGTTTCCTGCAGCTTCCTCGGACGTCCAGATCCTTCCACAATCGTCTGAGGTGGGTTCCAAACGTCGGACTCTCCTTCCGGTCTTCTGGAAGTATGGTCAGAAGTCTGGCGATGTGTCCAGATGTCCAAAAGTGCCTCGAAGGGCACACCATGCGCCTTTTCAACTCTCTGCTCCTGCGTACACACATGTAGAGCTAAAAAAAAGGCTAGACAAATCCTTGCGATAAGGCCTGCATGGCCGTAAACTACACAGAAGCACGTACCTTGGCACCGAGCGTGCTTTCAGACGTCCGGCTTCAGCTCCGAACGTCCTTCTGGTACTCCAGACGTTTGGGAGATGCTCTAAACGTCTGATACTGGAAAATATCCAGTATGCAGAACTCTCCCGCGAGCTGTCTCCTTCGCAAGCTCGCCTGCAGGAGTTGCAGCAGTGCCTCCAGCGACTGTAGGAGGCTAAGGCTTTCGCTTGCAAGCTCCTCCTCGTCCGCGTCCCGTCTCTCTTCTTCCTCTCCACTTGCCATGCTGGTGGCTGGAAGGAAGGGGGCGGCCAGCAGGAGGGAAGGATGAAGGTGGTGGCTGGAAGGAAGGGGACGGCCGGCAGGAGGGAAGGATGTAGGTGGTGGCTGGTGGGGATGGAAGGAGTGGCGTGGGGGTGGTTTAAATAGGTAAAGGGTTAGGGTTTGGGGTGTGGAAAGAGGGGGATACGATTGTAGCGCGCGCGCGAAAAAGAAAGCAGAGTATAGTTCTTGTACTTTCAAATGTTCGACCCTCCATCTAGACATTTGGACAGATGTCTGACAGCTCATCCAGATGTCTTAAACAACCCAAAAGGGCAGTGGGTCAATTCAAAAAGAGTCTCATGAGCCACACCTCTTCCTCCACATTGTGGGAACGGGTGGTTTGAGTGAGGATAGTTAGCTCCTTGAGGTGGCAAAAGGGGTCCTGTCTCGGAAGACCATGAAAATGTTTAATAAGGTTTAGAATGGCAGGTTTAATTTCAAAATCCCCTTGGGGTATAACCACTCTGGGTCTCTCTTCATAACTAGAAGGATCATAAAAATCCTTAAGCGGCACGAGAGATTCCCCGAGTGGCTAACCCGATCTTTGATTGGCTAGGTTCATGACAGTCCTACCCAATTGTTGTTGGTTTTGTTGAAGTCGAATGAATTGGTCAACCATAAGAGAAAAGGGGTTTGAATTGGGATTTACAAAGCCACCTAGCCATTCAAGGTTTTATGGTAGCTCCAAATGAGGGAGGTTAGGGATGGGGAAGTCAGCTTGTGGGTCAGCTGATGGGTTAGTGGCGGGTTGGGATGTGGAAGTAGAATTTTTTGAATTATTTTCCATATTAAAAACAGAGGAAGAAGAAGAATAAAACAAAGATCTTTTAGTGTAGGAGGCAAAATCAAATGGTCCCTCAAGATGTGGATTCTGGGACCTTTGCCCGTGCATGCACGTAATGAAAGAACGGGAGGGGAAGAGGAGATAGAGAGATGAGAGAAAGTGTGCAAATCAAATAATTAGGCCTAATCTATCCAAAGTTGACTCCATACTGCAACCTAAGACTTGGGAACCCAATAAGGAAGAAATTAATATGAGAACCTAGTTCCTTAAGATTACCTGGCTAGACTAAAAGAGGTGGATTGGACCCAAGCATTTCCTGCAAAAATCACCAAGGGCTTGTGTAAACCCACACTCATCGTTTGACTTCCCTCTAAGTCTGTCGTCGCGTATTTTAAAAGGAATTAGGAGCACTTAATAACTCTAAGTCTGATTTCATTATTTCAATTGACTACTTGTTTTAATTTAGGCTTAGGTGCTTACTTGTGCACGGGAATGTGGAGGTCGTTGATTGGGGTAATGCCCTGTTATTTCAATTTTTTTAGTGTGTGCAAAGATTGGAAAGAGTGATTCCAATATAAATCAAGTTGTCACAAAAAATTTTATTTTCTGCTTTTCGGATTTGATTTAGATTAGTGTCTTTTAGGGTTTTCTTTTTATGCTTTCAAACAAGTTGAGGATCCACAAACAAAAAATAGTCAAGTTGTATTGGTGAATGTAGATTTCCTTTTAATACGTGGGTCTCTAAAAATGAAAAGAAACCCTAAATGAATTAATTCCTAAGCAAAAATGTTACTACTAGTGAATTGATTTAGGCTTTTCTTTTTAAGTAGTGGTCCAAACAAAGCAAGAAACACCACGAATGGAAGGAAAAGCAAGCAAGGATTCCAAAACATATTTTTTTGTGATTTTAGGAATTTTTTGGCATTTTTTAAAGATTTTTCTTTGTGCTGGTGTTAAAGTCCAGAAATGATACCCGTGGGTATTTGCGACTTTTCAGACCAGCCACAAAAAATTTTTGTGATTTTATATGATGTGTAGAACTTTACAAGGATTCTAGAAAGATAAATTTCACAAAAATTGGATAAGCAGAGAAATTCCTAAAATTCGTGGACAGTAGCAAAATAGTGAAATCAGAGGAGATCCCCCCTGTGGTCCACAAATTTTTAAAAATTTTCTACAACTCCAATTGCTCTGAATTTTGAAATAGATGTTCCTAATTTAATTTGGAATCTTTGGGTGAAAATTCATGATTTTAGAAGGCTTGTGATGTTGGGAATTGATTTTAGAAGTTCGGATAGAAGTCTGGACTCGAAAATCAGAACACCAACACTTAAGGTAGAGTGGTGTTAAATGAATCAAGCAACGAAATAATTGCTTTTAAAGGTAACCACTCTACCTAATTTTTATGTTTATGATCTTGAAAGCCTGATTTAGTATTTTTTTGGTAGTTTTTAAGAGAAATTATGTGACAAGTAGCAAGGACTAACCTGAAATCCTTTGGAAGAAAAGGGACTTTAAGATCTCGCTTCCAAATTCCTGCTTCCTTCCTGTAATGTTCCTGCACACATGAAATGAAAGAAAAGAAAAGGGGATGAGATCCACTTATCAAGCAAGAGAATTAACTAAATGCAAAGCCGTGCCTCCTTGGCAATGGCACCAAAAAGTGATGCGAAGAATGTGTGATCTGTTAAAACTAGGGTTTAAGTCGTTGCAACATGCAATTTCGCAATCGCTTTTGAAATTTGTAAAACTTAGATAGTGGGGCATCTAGGGTCATCCAATGAGGCAAAAATGCAATTTTAATAATCTTGCTTAACAAAGAGGAAATCAACTTTCTTTTTGGGAATTTTGAATATAATTTTTTTTTTTTGTATTTTGAAGTAACGGGCAAATACTCAATTGAAAGCAGGAAAATGAATACACCTAAATTGCTAATCTTAACACTAAAGTGACAAGCTAGTATTCTCTCTAAACTCACCTTAGTCACGTGGAAGCCTAGGGTAATTAGATAAAGTGTGAAAAGTGCTAGAAACCACAAAGAAAGATGCAATACAATTAAAGAAAGGTAACTTTAATTAAGGAGAAAAATTATTTTACAAAAGGAAAAGTAGAGGAATGCTTCTAGTCTAACAAATGAAAATAAAAGAAAAAAGAAATTCTCCTGTGATGATGTTGGTGAAGAAGAGAGAGAGAGAGAGGCTTCTTGCTCCAAGCTCAGCTGCTCCTGGGCTTGAAAAGAAGTTCTCCTTCTCCTTCCTTGAATAGCTCCTCCAAACAGGTGTCCTCCTTGGCAAGCCCTAGGGAGGCATGCCTTTGCTCCTCCAAAGGTGGGTGATCTCCACCCACAAATCTCCTCCTAGGGTGGCATGTACCACCTTCAAGACCTCCTCCTAAGGTCTTCCTTGCCTGGCTGCTCCTTTGGCTGATGGTGGCACAAGAGAGAAGGGAAGAAGGGAAGGCACCAAGGGGACAGAGTATCCCCTTAATCTTCTTCTTCTCCTTCTCTTGGCCATGAGTATGGTGGGATGAAGGTGGAGAATATCAAGCCAAAGGATGAAATTATGGTGGTGGTTAAGGGGGGTATATATAGGACTTATGAAGGGAGAGGTTGGCATGGACACATGTAGGGCTAGGATGGGTTAAAAGGGTAGTTATGGGTGGTTAAGGGGATCCATTGGAGGGGGTTAGTCGGCACCACCTAAGGGGGTAGTTATGGTGGCTAAGGTGTGTTTAAAGTTGGCGCCAACCATGGAGGGGTGATATGGTTTGGTGCCAACTAAAGGGGGTTCTAGAAGGGGTGTAGGTGGATGGTTAGGATGGCTTGTACGGGTAGGTGTATGGTGGTGATGGATGGGTTTTTGGAGGGAAAAAGTGGTGCCAAAATAAGGGTGGTTATGGGGGTTTTGGAACCACCATTTTTGGTGGCTTTTGGAGGTCGTGATGGGGTGAAGGGTTGTGATGGTGGTGGCACCAAGTTGGTGTTGAGATGAAGCTAGGTTAAGTTAGCTAAGCTAGCTTAACTACTAGTTGAGTAGAGGAGAAGGTGGAATGGAGCTAGGGTTTAGGGAGAAGGAGCTGAGGAAGGGATGACTGGAGCTAAACTAGAGCTGGTAGTTGGTGAAGGGAGTTGCAGGGAAATACTTTAGCTGGATTAGCTTGCTAGTTCTTTGCTAGCTGCTAAGCCAAGCTAAAGTAAGCTGGCTTCTACTGAAATATGTTGAGTAAGTTGGGTTTGATTTTTTTGGGGAGGACCTAGCAAGCTGGAGTAGCTAAGGTAGCTTAACTCAACTAGGTTGAGCTAAGTGGAGTCTTTGGGAGATGCACTTGAACTGGCTTGAGCTCTGTGAAGTCATCTTTAGCTGCCTTGAGTTGAGTGGAGCTGGAAGTAGCTGGACCTGAGCTGAGGTGGACTCCAGTCAACTTAGCTAAGCTAGCTAGAGCTCCTAGTGAACTGATTGGAGCTGAGATGAGTTAGACTCAACTAAGTTAAGCTGGATCTGAGCTGACTTGAGCTAAGTGGAGCTAAGATGAGCTGCCTTGAGTTGCCATTCAGCTAAGATGAGCTGAATGGAGGTAACTGGAGCTAACCCTAACCCAAGTGAGCTGGTATCCAGCTATGATGAGCTGGATTTAGCTGAGTCCCAGCTGGAATGAGCTTCCTCTTCACCAATTGCCTTCATGAGCGCTAGGGTTTTTGGGATCTGTCTATCTATTTTTCCCTAACACTCAAATAAACATATGAAAAATACAATAAAATATGCAATACATGACTAACCTAATTGATGCCTAAATGCAGCCCAAAAACCCATTTGTGGAGTTAAAAACCTAAGAGCTAAATCTATTTTAGGGCATAAGAATGACGATAAACTGGCGTTTATCAATGGTACACCAATTATTGTTGAGGATGCAGACAAAATTGTAAGACTTCCTTTCCTGAAATGGAATTTTACCTTTTCTTTTCTTCCTCTTCTTACAAGTCCTAGACTTTCTACTTATTTTTGTTGGATAATGCTTAGGAACAATTAACAAATGCCATGGAGAAAGGAGAGGAGTTAGAGGATCCTTCTCACATTGATGTGGTTTACACAACCATAGTGGGAATTGGAAAAGAAAAATATTTTCATGGATATGGGTTAGGAGCATTTATTACATGTGGAGCACAAAGAGAGGATGAACATTTAAGGGAGAAAAATCTTGAAGCAAAGTTGGATGCTCAAGAAAAAAAGATGGAGGAAATGTTGGCATCACAATGTCATGAGATAAATAGTTTAAGAGAAATGCTAAATTCTTTGACTTGACCAAACTTGCAAATTAGGGATTCTATTGAGGTACTTTGTGTATAGTTCCTTTACTTTTAGCAATAACCCTATGTATTCATGTATCTAGTGCATATAACCCATGTACTCATTTGTAGGAAAGAATAACCCCTTAAGGAATGAGATAAGAACTTCAAAAAGGCAACATGCAAATGTTGCATCTACTTTTTCTAGAGGACAGGCACAATTTAAGTTTTTATGTATTCTAATTGATCATAACCTAGTATAGATTCTAAGTTTTTATTACTGCAGGAGGTTTCATTGCTTGGTATAGATTCTGCTAAAGTAGAAGTTGCACTTGCTCGTGTACAGATACCTGATCCAAGTCAGTGCATTGGAGGCATCCAAATTGGATAAAAATTCATAGCGGTTGTTCTTGAGGTTACAATTGAGGAAGATGAGCCTTTGATTAGGCCATTTGAACAATATCAAACTATGGGAGATGCTATCGGTTCAATCATTCGTGGCCTAAAAGACTTACTATTCCATGGTAATGGATACGTTTACCAACCATTATAACTTTTTATACTTGTTAGATTGCTAATTTACACTATTTCTTAATCCTTTTTCAAGAACTTTTAATAGATGTGGGAGCTCAAAGATGAAGAATTGATAAAAGAACATGTTGCCCACATTATCTAGTTTAGATATTGTCTGAAGTCTAGTTTAGGTGTCTTACTTTTGAATTTTGAATATACTTTTTGTATTTTTCTTGATTGTTTTGTTTGTTATTTAGCCTTGAACTCTAAAGAATGATTATAGGTTATGTGCAATGACTTCTATTTTATTGGTGGAATGATTATAGTATATTGCTTTATAATATGAGATAGCATTCAGTCAAATATTGTTTGTTACCAAGGAATTATTTTGGATGGTGGAAGCTAATGATATTTTTAGTGAAAGTTGTTAATTGGAGTGCAGATAGTTGCTGCTATTGTCCCTTTTTCAGACTTATTTTCAAACTTAAACATTTGCACTTTTTTTTACTTTGTTTTCCTATTTAGTAATTGACCTTGAAGGGCACTACTTATACCATTTTCAAGGAGATAAATATAGATAGCTCAGATGTAGTATTTGAGCAAAAAGGATGTTTTGTTATCCTAGGATTTGTTTAAATAGCTACACTCAAGGTAGAGCTTGAAGATGGAAGAAGTGGAAAAATAGAAAATGCAAAGAAATTACCATCAAGAGGTTTAATTGTCCATAATTAATTTTTTAATAATTCTTGTTGTTAACATTATTAGTTTCTTGAAAAATGAAGGGTGACTATCTTATTGTCAGCATTATAGAGGTTTGTTTGCTTGCTGATAGTTATTACAAAAGTTGGAAGATGAAGATGAGTTACTCTAATTTGGAGTGCTTCCTAAGGACAGTGCTTATTATTCTAACTTAGTCTCTTTTGAAGGTGAATCAATTTTGTAGCTTGTATCAGACACGGTGTCACGACCCAGTTCCCGAATCCCTACAGGACACGAGAATCGGACCGGCTTGACTGATCCCAAGATCTAGTCGTCCAACGAGAAAGTAACCAAAAAGTAATAAAATAAACCACATTCACCATGCAAGCAACTAAAAGTAACAAAGTACAGCAGTAAAGAAGTAACTACTACAGCACACACCACCACAACAGTATAGAATTAAAACAGGTACAAGAATATGAAGTTTACAATAAAAGAGTACAAAGGTGTAACAAAATACTCACTACTACAGAAAACAAGTACAACAAAAGTACAACTACTGGGCTCTACTAGGCCCAGCACCCTCCGCAGCCGTAGGCTCTGGCTGCTCAACACCTGGACCTGAAAAAGGTTATAAGTACAACACGTCAGTGAAACGCTGAGTAGAGTGGCAACCAGCTAACTAAGAGAAATAGTAAGGGTGGACAGGTAGCTGTTGTTTCAATTTCTTTCTTTATTTAACTATTTATTCTTTCTTTCATCACTTGGTTTATTTATCAGGTCTTTTTCTTGATCTCGAATGTTCCTCGTGGGAACGATCTTGATTGCAATCTTTTCCGAAGAGTAGAAGTAGCACGTGGTGCTCTCCTGGCCGGGAGAGTCCCCCGTGGTGGTCCTACACTCAGTCAACCACCCCAAGGTCGTTGATAGGCGTAACGGTGACTACGGCATGCATGATAAACGCACGGGTAGCTACCCCACACTGGCACGCGGTCAGTCATTTCCGTTAACGGGTGAGCCCAAAGCATAGTACGGAACCAGTATAGGGTAGAGCCCTCTCAGTAACAGGGGTCTAGCCCCTATACAGTAACTAAACAGGGGTCTTGCCCCTCCACAGTCTGTGCACCCTCACCTGACTACCCTGGTTTGCCCAATGGGCCTAACAAGTCGGTATAGGTTGGCTAGCTGAACCCTGGGCCCCGTGGGGTGGCTAGCTCTCTCCCTACAGTAGTAGCTCTCCCCGATACTGTGTACGCGAGGGCCAAAAGTCAGTACAAAGTGGCCAGACCTAACCCCGGGTCTCAACCCTAGGGTGGCTAGCTCCGCTCTGCACTAAGAGGTAATAGGTCCTCCCCTTAGTACCACGTACCCAAGAGACAACACACTTTCCCATTCACTTTTCCAGTTCCATTCTATTTATTTCCAGGAGCTCTACTCCTAATTCCCTGTAGGGTTCATGCTCATGTTTCTCAGGCCAAGCCATACTAGGTTTCGTCATTCAGGTTTACTCGCATATAGCATGTGTTTCCAACATTCAATATTTCCTTTCCAATTTATCTACAAGCAGCTCGTATTTAATTTTAAACAGCAGAAATTACAGGTAGCAGTTACTAGCAACAGTACTCTGCATTTCACAGGCAGCTGTTATCTAATTACAGGCAATTATTATTCCATCTACTCATCCAAGACTGCATTTCAGGCATTTAATACAATCATTCCAGTATTTCTGGTCCTAGGATTAATGCCATACCCTAGGATCTATCATTCAATCTAGTGTTTCTGGCCCTAGGATTCATGCCATAGCCTAGGATCTATCATTCAATTTAGTGTTTCTGGCCCTAGGATTCATGCCATACCCTAGGATCTATCATTTATTCCAGATATGCATTTATGTTTGTAATTAACTAAGGGAAGCCACTCTACCCACAAAATCGAGAGTAATGAGGGCGTGATCGGCAGGTCCACTTGCCTCCGCAACCCCCAAATCTACAACAGAACGAGGTCCTTACACAAGGATCAACCACAAGAAACCATTCAGAACACGATAAAAAGCATTCCAACAAGTAGAGGAACTTATACGAAGAAGAACAAAATCTTAAACAAGGAAATCGGACCTCGAACGGATCCTAAACGGGTCAAAAACGACAACTCTAACTCAAATCAAACATCTGGAACATCTTCCAGACGTCTTAAAAAGGGGTCCAGGGATCCTGCTGAACCGTCTGGACCTAGTTCCAGACGTCCGACTATCCCTTCGGACATCTGGAGATGCTCTCCGTCGTCTGGTGACTCGCCCAGACGTCTGAACCGCGTGGGAGGGCGTGTCCTGCGCCTTTCCGAAGCGAATCCTGCATGCGCACACAAAAATCTCTCAACACGGCACGCAACAGAGCTTCGGCGGAACGGCCTACATGGCCGTATCCGCAAAAGGAAGAAAAGGGCGCAGTACGTACCTCTCAGCCGTCTGGAGTTGCTTCCAGATGTCGTCCACGTCGTCTAGACGTAGGTCCAGACGTCTGATTCTAGGAAAAATCCCAGAATCAGAAGCTTCTTCGTCTTCTTCCTGCTGCTCACGACCACGCACGCAGCTGCTCATCCGTTGCTCTAGCTACAGCAGCGTCGGGGAAACCTCCCCAACACACACTCCGCTTCGCATACGCCGATCGGCCTCGAGCTGCTCTGGTGAGCTCTCTCTCTCTCACGGCTCGTGCACTTTCTTCTCTTCCCTCCCGTTGCTCTTCTCCTCTCCGCCACTGCACTCGACTGCAACTGCTGCCCTCGCTCTCGCTCTGGAGGAAAGGGGAAGACGGATAGATGTGGGGTGGTGAATGAGGGAGAGGGGAGGGGATATAAGTAGGCGTGAGGGGGGAAAAGGTTCTGCAGTCGGCGAGGGAAGAAGAAAGAGAAGAAGGCGGCTGGGGCTCAGTTTGCGTGCGGCACGCGCGTAGACTCGCGGTCATACGCACGCAAAAATTAATTTCCAGACGTCTGGGAATGTGTCCAGACGTTTGACCAGACGTCTGGCCCGAGTCCCAAACGTCTTAAAAGAGCTTTGATGGCACGGGTCTTAACACGGTGAAAATGAACCAGTCTGATAGCACTCTTCTTTCTAAGCAATAGGTTGTCTTGAAATAGCTCCAACAGGTATCTTCCTTTAAATTTTTTTCTACATATTCAATAGTCTATCTATGAGTTCATCTCTTCCTTTATTACCAAACAGTTTTGATTTTATTACAAACCTTAAAGAATTACTATTGTAGAATTTTAGGTTATTTGTTTCATAAGAAACCACTAGATAACTAGATTGATTCATGGAATTAGCAAAATGCCATGACAGATATTGTTATGAGCATAGAAGTGTTTACATGAAAATTTTCTTTTATTATCAATTGTGACATGTTAATTGTGCATTGCATTCACAAACATCCAATATATCAGGAAGCTAATATGTATTTATCTTTTAGCATATTAGGAAGCTAATTTTGCATTGCATTATACTCTGCAATTCATATCTTCATGAGACCAACATTAGACAATGAATGTATTGCAACATTAGACAAATATTATCCTTGTAATTCATATCTTTTGTGTGGATATCCATGATGGATATGCACACTTTCAATTTCTTCAAGCTACTCCAAACCACCAAAGAATCCCAAAATATCCTTAAGTAAATCAAATCCTATCAAATGAGTAAGAAAATAGCAACAACAATAGCAAAGTCTCCAAGTTAAAAGGCCAAGGGGAAAAATTCTAGTTGAATCCCATTTGCACCTGAAACCTATCTAAACAAGGCTGCCTGCCACAAATTAAAACTTTATCTTGCCTTCCCTGCTTAATTAAATCAACATCACTGCAATTACCATCCTTCAGCCCATTAAATGCATCAAATTATTTTGCAAATTAACCCCATGATTAGGACTTCTAGAGTTAAATCTTTTAATTTTAATCATCCCATCAGACACATGTTTGCAGAACTTTCAGTTGTCGCTTGGGCTATTAGACCACACGTTTGCAAAATTTTAGCCACTGCTAAATGCCATTTCTGACCTATAGACAAGGGCAGATCTGGTAGATAGTTTGGCTTGGAAAGAGGGGACCTTCATAGTCAAAAGTTCCTATGACATATTGATTGCAAACGCTAAAATTGTGGATGTTGTTCGAACTGTAAAAATCACCCCTTCTATCCTTGCTAAATTGAGTATTATGGCCATTTATGCAATTATTAGTTTTGTGCCCAAGAACTCAACTTGTTCATTTAGATGTTTATTGCTATGCAATTTTCATTTCCATACTATGTGCACCTCTTTAACACCTCTTCTCCCTTCAAAATAGGAACTAAGCTAATAGTCTTTACAAATGAAAAAAATAAGATTTGTACCTCCTGCCCTCCTCTAAGTTAGCAAGTTACAAATATTAGAAAAACTAACCTCCTATCCTCCCATGATCTTAAGCTTCATATAGAGCTACAAAAGTGCAAAGTTCATCTTATTTGTGATGGATAAATGATAATTGCAGCTTGAAAAAAGAAGTCAAGAATCGCCAGCTTCTTTTAGACAACCAATTTCTATGGAATAAACATAAGTTTAGCATTGGACAACTTATATTTGTTCTGTCAAATTCTATCATCATTTCATTTTTCTTAGAAGAAGCTCTTGTGCTGCATTTTCAATTGAGAATAGGATTTCAAATATTGGATTTGGTACAATTGAAGATTTTAGTGATGATGGATAGAACCTATAGATGAGAATAATATGATAAAGCATTGACAGAAATGAAGGAAATTCTGAATGTTCTTTTTTTTTCAGAAAAGGATAAGACTTGAATTTGAGGAGTGGAAGTTGTAAGCCAACTGCTTAGATTTATTTCTCTTACGTGATGTAAAGGGAAGGAGAATAAGTTGTAAATTTAATTCTATTGTTATTGGGGAACTTATCTTGTTTAGCATTAATTAACCCAACAATTCCATTTACCCTATTGTTGATAGAAGATAATGGCCCTATGGTGAGGCATTTTAAATAGTCTATAGAAAAGGTTTTAATTTGATCCATGCTCATGAACTGTCTATATCCAAAGATTTCTATTAGAGTTACTGTTGTTCCTTCATTTTTAGTCTTTATTCTTTGTTCTGTTATTGTAATATAACAAGGTAGTTGGTACCATTTTTTTTCTTTCAAAACCATGGATGCTTTATTTCCACCAGAGTTAAGATTCAAAGGTTCTGAAAATTTTCTTTGAACTTCCTCCCATTCCCCTTCAGGTAAACTACAGCTGCTGCTGTTGAAGTGCTGCTGTTGCTACTGAATTGTAGTTGCTACTGTTGAAGTATTATTACTGCTGTTGAATTGTAGGTGTTGCTGCTATGCTATGCTGTTGCCATTTAAGTGTTGCTGTTGCTGAACTACAACTGCTGCTAAACTACTGTTGTTACTGAAATGTTGTGGCTGAACTGCTTTCGCTGACCTATCACAATCAACCAATGGGGGAAGATGCTCAAGAGTAAAAGTCGAAGGAGGTATCCACCCTTTTAGCTTTGGTTTTTTTGTAAACATTTCTAACTACAGTTATTTGCTTAATATTGTAGAAACAAAAAAAGAAAGCTGTAGGTGAAAATATTATCTCTATTATCTTTTTTTGTGGTAAATGCAACTAGATATTTCTCCAATCAAAAGACTTGGGAAAAGAATGTGAATTGATTTATTGAAACATTTCGTTACTGGTTGGTTTCCTATATTTATATTTATTGGTTATTTTGATGGGTCACATTGAAAGAATGTGAACCGATGAAGTTAATCTTGTTCATGGTGGGTTCAATTCCATGTTAATCATCGACAATTAATTTATAGGTAAATTAACTTTATCCTGTTTAAAATGAAAGATGGGAAAAAGAACTTATGGCTATTGTATTACATAGAACCATTGTTGCACAATGACCTTTGTTACTTTATTTGATTAAGATGGTGGAAAATAAGGATCTAGTGGATTTCATCACTCACTACTAGAAAACTAAGGTTTAGTCATGATTATTTGGTTACGATTTTAGAAATCATTATCAAAAGTAACTTATGGTTACGATTCCACATAAAATCATAACCATTGTGAGAGAGTGAGATTTATCTTCTGTTATAATCTTTTGTCATGGGATGAGAATTGTGACAAAAGTCTTTGGTGATAGTTCCAAGTGAAATTGTGACCACCAACCTTCCTTTGGTGACGATTCTAAATGAAACTATGCTCATAACCTACCTTTTAGTGACAATATAAAATAAGATCATGACTATAACCTATCCTTTAATAACCATTTCAAATAAAATTATGACCACAACCTTACATCCAAAAATTTTCCCTTCCACCCTCTCCCAAATTTCCTCTCGAACTCCAACTTTCCCCTTCACTCTCCCCAATCTCCGTCGACATCACCTTCCCCTTCCCTCTCCCGAGTCCCCCAATCCCCAATTTCCTGACACAACAACGGCGACTCGACCTCCCGTCAGGAATCGGGTTCGATCAACTTCCATGAACAACAAGAACCTAACCAACCAGGCTCGATTCAGAGAAATTTATCATTAACCCCTACACACCTTTCTCCCCAAGCTCAGCCAGCCCGTCCGTCATCTCCCCTACCCCCCAAAGCAGAGAGAGCTCCAACTCCAACTCCAACCCCCTCCCCTTCCCCCTCAACAAAAGCCCTACTAGAGAGGTAGAAAGAGAGAGAGAGAGACCCAGAAGAGAAGGATCTCACCACCATCGCCACCACAATGGCCCACTACGACTGCGGGATCACAGTCTTCTCCCCCAACGGCCACCTCTTCCAGGTCGAGTATGCTCTCGAGGCCGTCCGTAAGGGTAACGCTGCCGTCGGCGTCCGCGGCACCGACACCATCGTCCTCGGCGTCTGCCAAGCTCCAGGACTCCCGATAGGTTATGGTGGTGGTAACAATCTCACCCTCCCTTCATCCCCTTCTATCGATCCTCACCGTAACAACTGATTCCAACCAGGTCCATGAAGAAGATCGTGAACCTGGACGCCCACATCGCCCTCGCCTGCGCGGGCCTCAAGGCCGACGCCCGCGTCCTCATCAACCAGGCCCGTGTGGAGTGCCAGAGACACAGGCTGACCGTGGAGGACTCCGTCACGGTGGAGTACATCACAAGGTACATCACCGTGCTCCAGCAGAGGTACACCCAGAGCGGCGGCGTCAGGCCCTTCGGCTTCTCCACCCTCATCGTTGGCTTCGACCCCTACATTGGCATCCCCTCCCTCTACCAGACCGACCCCTCCGGCACCTTCTCCACCTGGGAGGCCAACTCCATCGGTCGGAACTCCAACTCTATGCGGGAGTTCCTCAAGAAGAACTACCGCGACAACTCCAGCAAAGACACCGTCAAGCTCACCATCCGTGCCCTCCTCGAAGTAAGGACTCCCACGCCTTCCCTCCCTTGTAACCTATCTACTGGCACTTTCATTTTCTGATTCAATTAGCAGAAACGATTGCCTGTAAAGTCACATATCTTTGTATCTGCTCTCCCTTTTGATTTTGAGGGTAAGGAGGAGAAAGCAGTTAGGTACATCTGAACTTTGTAATAGAACATCTTGGAGGTTTGAATGCCTGCTTGAGTAAATAGATCTGATCATCTATCCCAGAGCTTATGCCAAGCTTAAGATAAAGCAGGACCATTAGGACCATCTTGCATATGATATTTGTGCCTTGGTATACATTGGTTTCCATTCCAAAACCTGCATCCTGTTGGCAGTTTCCCTCCACAAACATTTCTTGTTAAGCATGGAATAAATGGATAGCTCATGAAATTTACTCTACCAGTTTTACAGAGGTTGAATTGTAACTGGCATTGGAAAGCCAGATGTTGTCATTTTTGTTTGACTGCAAAAATAAATGAATGTGGCCAATTATGTCATCCAGTCAACAAAATATACTCTCTACGAGCGTTGAAAGAGAGGGCATCTTCTTTAGAATCATTCATCTTCGTTTTGGAATTAGTCGATTTTTTATTGTCTTCACATTTAGTTTCATCTCTTTTTTTCGGCTTGACAAGTAGAGGTGTCTGAGCTGGAGTTGCAGGCTTTAAGAAAGCAAGTTGTTAAGGAGCGAAGACAAGGAGATATCTCTCCAAAGAGGTTTGTCTCCTAAGAGAGGAGCGGGATTCGCTCGGGAGAAAGTGTGAATTACTCAAAGAAGTCTTAATGCTACTCTAAGTTTACAGCTGCAGAAAATGCAGCATTCTAACTCAGAGTTGATTTTTGCTGTAAAAGATCTGGAAGAACTCTTGGAGAAGAAAGCTAGATGGCAGAACGGCGAACTTGAACAGCAGCCTAGTCAGGGTGATGCTGTAGAGGCTACATTAAATGGAAAACAAATATCAACTTTGATTAAAGTTCCAGATTTTACCTCTAATGATAGCCCCCCTTCAGGAGTCAGGCTGCATCGTAGAGCTAATAGTTTTTAATTGTGATATTTTTTCTTTTCAATGGTTAAGCCTAATTTCTGACAGAAAGTTATTTTACCTTTGGCATTTTTTTAAAGGTGGTTGTACCTGCTGAAACATGTGGTTATTTGGGTGGCTTAGTGAGGCAGCTTTCAATAGATCAATTTGAGAATGAAGGCAGGAGGGTTACCTATGGTCCTGAAATTGCTATTGCTGCTAGGAAACTGTTAGACAGGCAGATGTCCCTCAATAATGTCTCGAAAAAGGTAGATCTGCTGCTGCTTATGAGGAAATTCCTTCTTTTTTCTTTGAAAAAGATGATGAAATCTTATATTTTTGGGTAGTCATCACTCTGGATAACTACCCTTTCCTTTTTCAAAAAAAAAAAAAAGATGATGAAATCTATTGAATTTCTATTTCTTATTTTTATAGTTGGTCCGGCATGTTTAGTCTGATTAGATTATGCTTGATGGTAGTCCATTGCATTCTTCCTGTTGCATTGAATAAGTAATCTTGAATATACAGAGGTGCCAACTAAAGTAGGAGATTTATTAGTTTTACAGCAATTTTACATGTATCCTCTAAAAGAAAATTACCTTGTGATGCAAAAGGTCAAAGCAACTTTTACATTTTTCAAGTGTAGAAATAAATCAAATTAAGACAACTTCCGGCATCTGAGTGCCTATTTGCATCAAGGATTGTTGATTGCCTGTAACAGTTTTTTTCCTTTGAATTTAATTTCACTGAAAAAGTAGTCAAAAGACAAAGACATAACCTTGGGTGCCTTTATTTCTCATCATTTGCTTATTGCCTGTCCAGGTCATTGTGCAACTTTTGAGGCCCAGGGGCTGGAAACACAGACCTCTGTGAAAATGCTGAACACATTTTTTCCAGTGAGCCAAGTGTTTTGCAACTTAAAGGCCCTATTAAAATTTTCGGAGACCTCCATGGCCAGTTTGGTGATCTTATGCGCTTGTTTGATGAGTATGGTTCTCCATCAGTGGTAGGGGACATAGGGTAAGTCTTCCTAGTGCCTTATTTTTTAAAAGATGAGATGGAATTTTGAGATTATGTTTTCCTGTTAATAGCTTTGCAGGCAAATGGAAGGTTATCATCAGTAGAGTCTTCTTGAACATGTAGTTTGTTACTCCACTTTCTTTTTGTCATATTTGACTGATTAGCTCCTTAAGCCTTTCACTATGGCATGCTATCCCCTTGCTTTTTGTGATGGGGAGATGCTAAATGCGATAAAGATGTAGGGGCCTGATAAACCACATCTTTTACAATTATTGAGGTGTGACTGAGGCTTTCCTACCTGGATCCTTTCTGCCTATATATTTTGACTCTCTCGATCTGCAGTCTAGATTTTAAAAGTTCTCAATAATGTATTGGAATTATTGCTTCAGAGCTTTGAGTGGAGTGATGGTCATTCTCACTTTGCAAAGGACAATTCATGATCTCATAATCCTTTTGCTAGAAGTGAAGGGGAGGCTCAAAATGCTATGGACAGTTTCTTGAGACAAAGGGGACTTGTGGTCCATTGTTACAAGATCACAAATTCATGTTTGGTCACGGCTAACTAACTGTCACCAAAGGTTCTCTTTGGTCACGGTTTGTCAATTAGATAATTTTACCAAAACTCAAAGTAAGTCCTGGGTAGAACATGGGGAGGCTACGCCGATTTTAAATCTGTAATTATATTTCTTTTGTATTTTTCTTTTATAAATGAAACATTCACAATGATAGCTAAAGTACTTGCGATATAAACGAGAGAGAGAGAGAGAGAGAGAGAGAGAGAGAGAACAATTTTTATAACTAGGATAATGTCATTACAACTAACTTCTAGAACTAGCCATGGGAGACCATTGCAGTGGGGGCACTATCAGGTGGACTTGCTGCTGTAGTAACAACCCCCTTTGATGTAATGAAGACAAGGAAGATGATTGCTCAAGGCAGACAGGTATCCATGAAAATTTTTGCAAGTTATGCAGGGTCAAGTTAATACTTTTTGCATTCAGTTACTTGCTAGCGTGATTGTGTAGTTGTGTTCTTTGTCTTGGGAGTGTAGGTAGGATTCAACATGAAGAAAGTAACCAAGGGAAATGTCACGATAAAGCTATGGGATCTTGGAGGCCAACCAAGATTCAGAAGTATGTGGGAACACTATTGTCATGTAGTTTCTGCCATTGTGTACGTCTTTACATTCATTTTGTTTTTCCCTCCTTTTCCTTGAAAATGTAAGATCTACATTGAAAACAGTAGTTAGTATATCAGAAAGGTAGACATAGATAATTGATAAATCGAGAAACATTTCTGGTGCCAAATGACATGCTGTCATCGCGATGTTTGGTTTTTGAACAGGGAGCTTGAATGACTACACAAGTCAAGTGATGATTCTATGTTTAGTGATTAAAGCATTCTAAGGGGGGAAGCCCATTGCAGAAAGCTCCTGCTATGTTTAAAGGGCCTATGGAAGATTGGTACTTTGGGTTTACTATGTGTAGTCTTACTTTGCATTTTCAGTGCAAGGACATGTTTCCACAACAATGATAGAATTGTTGTATTGTGTAGGGAATAGTCTTGGACCCTGATATTTAAATGATTAATTGAATCAGGGATTACAATAATAAGAATTTAAATATCAAAAGGTTATGCTTCATTGTTGATTGATTCATTATAAGTGAATCTAGGCAACTGAGAATCACTTTCGGATGTCTGGACAATGGTTAGTATTCAGAGCAACCGGGTGGTGCAAATGTACTCAGTTTCATAATTTGTTTTTAAAATGAGTGAGTTTCGTAATTTATATGTCATTAGCCAGGATCATATGTCAACCATTCTATATCTCATCATAAAAAAATCTCCATGGCTTCAATTGTCATTAGCTAGGATCAGTCATCTTGCAATCAGAATGGATTTCTTGAGGTATGAGGTCTATATGGGGGTTCTCCAGTGAAAAGCACAAGGAAATCCTCTTAGTAGTGAAGCGGCGAATTCTAACTTAGTTAAATTTTCAAGAACAATCTATATGTTTAAGATAACAAATTCTCTTGACATCACAGAGTGTGGCGCATCACAAAACCTTTTGTTTTAAAGTGTTTTCTCATTTAACTTATTAAAAAAGTTCAAATGCCTCAACTGATTCTCCAAGGAAAGAAACAGCCGCAGCTCATGTTCCTTGGTATTTTGGGTGCTAACTGCAAGGTGGCACCATGTGTGAGCAGTGGCATTTTACTGTTCTTTTTTCTTTGAAAAGGGGCATTTTGCAATTCTGAGTTTATCCTTACTGTCATTATCTTGGTAATCTAAGCAAGTATTTTGCAGATTGATTGGGCATTTTAAAGTACCTTTCAAAGATCAGGCTAGCATGGGTGATGGTGGAAGACACCCAAAGCTGCTTATTTGCATAAGTTATGGAAAACATGGTACACCTCTTCTTGAGTTTGGTTAAGACAATAGGTTTAGGAGAGATGTCATGTATAATGGATCATTTACATGTCTTTGGATGGATTTTAGGCCTCTTTTCATTTAGGCTGATGTGGAAACCATTAGCTAATGTTTAGATACAAGATCAAGAGGGAAAAGATCTTGGCTATCCCACTGGTTATCCCACTACACAAATAGGATAACCCTTTCAACTTTCAAACAAAAACGTAGGATAACCCTTCTAATACATCTTATCGCATGAAATTCTATCCCTCATCCTATACTAGGCCAAAAAGCGTCAAAAGACTTTTAGTTTGGACACCTGATTTTTTTTAATTGGGCACCAAATGTGTTAGGTGGGCTATATGCTGTTGTTTAAAAAGGAATCATTGGTCAGGTAAATGTCATTTTTTTGAGAGTAAAAAATTATTACATCATGTGTAACTATTTAGAAAACATTTGCTTTAGCATGTTTACTTTGGTTCTTACATCATCATAACCCACATTTTATGTCAGCTGATGATGATGAAGGGGCTTTGTCAGTTGCGGCAAACTTATAGCAGCTGAGCTTGAAAAAGGAAGCCTTGTTGAATGATCTAGAGGTAATAACCCAGGTGTAATATTTCCTGAAAATCTGCAAGTTAACATGGACCGCTCACATTTGATTTTTTGTAGCTTTGGATCTGGTATGAGTGCAAATTTTTCTAGCTCCCTCTTGTCGAAAACACAGAAGAGTAACTTGGATGTAGCTTCTGCTACCGTTGAGGTTACAACTGAGCCATCGGATGCTTGGTATTAGCCATGTGATCTGTATTGGCACGTATTACTCTGTCTTCATTTGGGTTCCTCCCCTAATGGATAGTTACTGTTGCACTTTCCAATTCAAAAGCCAACAATCTTGTGCAATGATATCTTGACATTTCTTATATTATCTATTCATCGGCACTGGATATCGTGCACTTGGCAAATACTTTAGGAGTTGTGGAGACTCTGGGCACTTGGTTACTCTGGTGGGGCCAAGCATGCATGGGCTGCCCTTCGATATATTCCAGATAAAATTGCAGGTAATTTGCTTTTACAGTCCCTAGTGATCTAACTGTTATTAATTGGTCTGCATGTTTAAACTTAGCTACTCTCTTTATCTCTTTGGATTAACAGTTTGAGCTGGATATTCTTTTCTTTTTTTAAAAAATAGGTTTGAGTTGGATATTAACATTTGGGATTTGTAGGAGCTAAGGTGGAATTTTAATTTGACTCACAGTTTATGTTGTGGGTTTATTTATATTTCTTACAATCACATTGTTTCAATTAATTTAAACCTAGAAATGGCTCAAGATAGATTCGAGTCAAGGTAAAAAATCCATGCAATGAGCTTCACTTAGTTTGGAAAAAGACCTTTTTGTTGTACAATTCCATTGTTGGCAATTTCTTGCAGCTCCTTGAGATGTTGCTGAATTGCTTGTCTTTTGGTGGATGTAGACTTAAATTTTTGAAGATAAAATACTTATTTATATATGTTCCTAGGTTTAGATTTGTATTTCATGTTATAAATATTACATAATATGTAACATCCTATATTTAGAGTAGTTGTATATATTTTAGGTTAATTATGTCTATTTTATGGATAGGAGGGAAGGAGATTTATTTCACGGCCTCGAATGGACGATCTGATCGTACGGATCTAATCAAGACGATAATCGGAGTCTAACGCCTCTGAAATCATCTAGATTGGAATTCCGGAGCACCATATGATGCCTGAAGAAGATTAATGGCTAGGGGATAATACGACATCCTTACAGGCTTTGGATGAAAAATTCGATCGAACGGATGAATCTGGAATGACGATCGCTGTCCGACAATGGGGGAATCATCTCTATCCAAACACCGTGGCGCCCTCTGCAATAGAAAGGACGGCCTAGATGGCACCATGTGACGTCATCTAGGCCGCCTAACATCGGCTAGTAGCGCCCGCCCACATCACACCTCATCCACGACTTCCATTCCCAGCCGTTGGATCTTGATCTAATAGCTGGGAGCCCTCATTCGTTGCGCACCCTAAGACGTCTTCTCGACCATTTGGACGGCTTGGCACATTGGTTGGGGACCCGGCCACCAAGAGAGGGGTGTGGGTTTAAATCCCTACGGCCCTCCCAATTGAGCAATTGGCATAGCAGTGCGTAAGGCTATGCGTGCGCACAATACAGCCGCAACTGCGCGCAGCGGCAGTGTAGTGCATGCAAGTGCACGCGCGACACGGTGTGGGAGGCACGGGCATGTGATGCATGGGGCAGCGGGAGCGTTGAATGGCGCAGATCTTCAGCGATAGCCTGGGTGGGTCTTTAGTGACACCTGCAGCTGTCACTAGTTTCCTGTGTGCGAGAAGCCCTTCCTCCTTCCATTATAAAAGGGCCTACCCCCTTCCATTCTTCACCATCTTTTCCTTTCTTCCACTCACCACCTCCAAGGCTTTAGAGAGAGCTTGTCTCAAGCTCGAGATGCTCCTCTAGAATAGAATCAAATATTTTTTCTCTCCCCTCATCTCCATTCATAGAGCATCTCGCGACCGTCTTCTCACCTACTTCGGGAAGTAAATCCTCGCCATGACACCGTCCTACCCCGCCCTCCAGCTCCATCCTTGTTTGTCTCGCTCCTTACCACCTTCCTCTAGGCGACGTCAGAGCGAGTCATCTTCCGAGTGATCGTCGAGGGGGATTTTTCTCATCTCCATCAATTTTTACTGCTATCTGGTGTAGTTTTTCCCACTTTCACAGTTATAGAAACACTTGATGAGATATATGTGATTGTTTCTCTCTCTGTTATATTTTACATGTAAATTAGTTAGATAAGAATTTATCGACCTAATCTCTTGCTAAAAATGCCAAAAAAATTAGAAAAGACAAAATCGACAAAAATATATAAAAGCGAAACATGTATTTTTCAAACTAAACGTTTGTCTCCTCGTATTCGACGTGGGACTCACTTTTCGAGTTTTGGTTATAAATTTTATCTGATCAACAGATTTTCTCACGAATCAAACTACGATGGGTTTTCCAAACCCAAACCCTTTCCGCGTAAATTTGCCACTATCATTTTAGCGCTGTTGCTAGAGAGGGAACACTCTTTGGTTTCTTCTTACGTTTTCCCGCATTACTTACATATTTTTCTAATTTATCTTTCTTCGATTTATTGTCTTGCAGGAACCCGATCGAGGAGCCGAAGGTGGTAGATTGGAGTAAAGTGCTGGTAGAGACATTTGTAAGTTATCCCCCCCCACCAACTAGATTTCCATTCCACAACCTAATAACTCAAACTCAAATCAACTTAGGTGCTTGCATAAATTCTAGGATAGATTTGATTGTTTGATTGTCACTTCACCTCACCTCACCCACCCGCATATATTAAAAAATAAAAATACTCTTCTCTTATGGGATTTAATTAAAAGAGATACACTTAACACCTACAAATTCACATCTTAAGGTGCACAATCACTTTGATTTTACCACTTAACTAGGATCTGACCTGTGGACCCAGTACATGATGGGAACATCATCATGAGCCATAACTAGCTCAATTTGATCTGATTAAGTCATTAAATACTCCTACATAACCATTGGAAGGTGATAATTCATTGTAAACCCTTTCAGAGACAAGAAATCAGGGTGAAAATTATAATTTTATTATCATATCTTGAATGTAGAATAATCAGATATTTCTTAAGGGTTAATTAACGGTCAAATGGTTTTACGAGTCTAATAAGTGGGTTAGTACAGATAGAAAATGATTTTCGCATGTTTTGAGAATTAAATGACATCTGAACTCTAAAAATAGACCCGTTTAATTAACTAAGGTTCTGGTCAGGATAAAATTCACCTAAACCCTTTAAAATTCATAGAAAAATATTCTTTAGGGTTTGGTATCTTCAATTTGACCATCAGAACCCATTTTGACCTAAAACAGTCAGATAGACATTTACTCTAATTTGGATAATTATGCAAATTACCTAGTCAAATTAGGTTAAAATCAAAATCCATCTTCACCATTGAATTTCTTAGGTCCAAATTAGGTTTGTACCAAAATTTGGGTCCAATCTGAGACTGTCTTAACCTAGTTTGCAATTTAGTCTTATCTGATTCTTTTATCTCACACTCATACCCCTAATTTTTGAATTTCTTACAAATAGCCTCCCAACTTTGTCTTCTTCACAAAAAGGTCCCTATCTTTATGAAATCCTATTCCTACAACTCTGACGACCTTTGATTGAAGAGAATTCCTCTGATCAATCTTTTCCAGAATTGGAAGAGAGATTTCTTGAGGAGTCATCTTTCCATTGAATTTGGTCTTGACCCCCAAGGACTTCCTAATCTCTCATGCGAACGCATAAAAGATTCGAGTATCTTTAAATTTCCAACTCCGGTGAACCTTCCAAGCTTAGGAAGCTTGCTTCTCAAGCTCTAATTGATCCTTGAGGCCAATATAAGGATCCCTAGGGCTCGGTTGAACCTTTCAGCAAAGTTTGGTGAGTCAACTACCTCTCATTCTCCTCCGCTGACCACTAAAACCCTTGCTTCGGCGACCCTCTTCAATCTTCCTCCGACCGTCCAATGACCAAATTGGTCAGCTCTCTTGACTCCTCTCTTCGTCGCGGCCCTTCCCAGCCAGAGGGAGGGTGTATCTCCACCTACTTCATCGTCGCCATCTCACCGTCTTCTCCTTCGGCACCGATCCACCACAACCGGCCGTCTCCACCTCTCAACATCTCCCTAAGTTCCCTAAACTCTCTCCCCCTCCCTCGATCATTTCTACACCTTCAGGACCTCATTTCAACCGCCGTTACGCCTCTGACCCCATTGTCGTCTTCCGCTCCGGCTACATCTCCAGCGAAGCGCCTCCACCGCCCCACACCTCCATCCTTTTCGCCACCGACTCCAAAAGCTTCATCGTGTCCTAGAGAGCAAAAGCCTTCTAGTTATTGAGGCTATTGGCTTCTCTTCAGTGCCACCAAACACTACCACCTAAGCACCACCTTCTTGAGGTCATCAGGCCTCCACCGACCTCTACACACCCTCGGACCACCACTACCACATTCACCATCACACTGCGAACCTTCCGAGCTGCTCTGACGTGGCCATTAGGTCGTATTCCTTCTTTCAGGTCTCTCGCCGGTCATCGCCACCGCTGCCATCTTTGCCACCCTATTCATAGTGTTCCAAGCCAGGCACCTCCCAGGTGCTACGCCCAGGTCGCGCGGAGAAGCTACAAGCAGGTCTCCAGGCCTTCAATTGGCATCAACATATGTTGCTGCTGCTCCAATTTGGAGAGGGAAGTCCACTGCCGGCTGCATGAAGAACAGGGGGATAACTTAGTTCCACATCGGAAACAGATGAAGCCCCCGCAGGGTTTAAATTTTTTTTGTGCTGTCGGCTTATCGCCTCAGCACGCGCAGGGGGTGAGGTCCCCACACACACGCGCATACGCACACTCACGCTCACGCTTCACGGGTCTGGGCTTCGGTCTGTTTACCCAGATACCTGGGTTTGTTTTGGTTTGCCTGGTTCTGAGAGAGAAAGAAGAGAAAAGAGAGAGGGGAGGGGGGGTTTTCTCTGTCACCTTCCTCTCAACACTTATGATATCTGAGGGAGGCCTTTGCCTCTGCTGGCGTTGTTGAGCCTTGTGCTGTGTCTTCTATGGTGCTTAAGGAGGCAGAAGAAGAGAGAAAGGGAAGGAAGAGGAAGGGTGCCCTCTTGGCACTTAAGAGTTCCATCGACTGATCTTTGAAGGGAGTGCACTGTGCGGTTATCTTACGTGGATTTAAATTGATATTGTTGAGATATTTGAAATTATTGTGAGGGGTAATTGGTGATTTAAATCACCATTTTACCTAATTCTTTTTGCACTATTTGACATTTGCTTTCATTTATATCATTATTGTTTGGAGTTCTATTATAAATTGCTCATATATTTACTTGAATTGCAATCTTGAGAATCATTTTGCTATTTGCTCCTAGTGAATACCTCGAATTTCCATTTGAGTATAAATATTATCTGTTTTTCACACTGATTTGAATTGTACTACAACACATCGATTTTAAAATCCGTTTCAAAGCGACTAACATTTTGGCACTGTTGTCGGGGAGCAAAGTGCAACTTTGATCTCTTGATTGCAATATCTAATTTGGTACTAACTTGCTCTATCTCTTTTGGCTGTGATCTATTTCAGGGATTCATTGGAGGAAGATCAGCCACACATCAGCCACTCCAGGAGTAGGTAGACCACAAATCCAATCTCTCCTAATCCCCTGATTCTGAAAAGCTAAAAGAAGAAATCAATTAGGTCAAACTTGCATTCTGTTTTTAGATTCAATCACAAACAAGTTGCCTGATTTGGTTCATTTCTAGAAAACACCCAACCCTGCTTTGTGCACCTACTTAGGGTTTAAGATATCTAGGGCTATCACCTTCTTGCTTGAGCCCTAGGTACCATGTTTTGACGAATTGAATTGGATTAATCAAGAGCCAATTAGGGTTTGCAGTTTAGGATTTTAGAGACACTTGCTTAATCAAGAATTAACCTTCCCAAATAGTGTGTGCCTAAGCCTTGGTTGAATTGATATATTCAAGCAAACCCTAAAAGCAGGCTCTTAATCTCATTTGAACACTAAAAGAGGGACCTAAATTTCTCAAAGGACAAAACAGGTGAAGTTGACCCACCTTATTGGGTCAACCAATCTTCAAATTAGGTCACCTTGTACAAAAACATCTTAAAGTTCAAGTGAAATCATAAGCACATTTGTTCTTAACTTAAAATTGGTAGACTTAAGAGGTCAAGTTCCAATTCTAGTCTACCTGGATCCTCAGTGACAAGAGAGGTCTGGTGGGGAAAACCCTATAACTCGTGGGGGAGCTCTACCATGTAGGGTTCTTTGTGGGACTCCCTCTCTGGTTGCGCAGGTAATTCTCAGTTGGATGGCTTTCTGACTTAGGAGTATCATCCGCCTAGAACCTCTATAGTCATCCAAAATTTTTGGGTGTTTTGATTGGGTCCATCACATTCTATCCCTCATCCATCGGTGCATGTTCGGGAGGTCTCTAAGACCACCCTTGAGTCCTCCATTAGTTATTCACTCCCGTCGAGGCCAAGCCTCGACCTCCCTGTTTGTGCAACAACCTAACCAAATTGATCTCTTCTAATTCATCTGAGCCTAGCTCTCCATCCATCATCATGGAGCAACCAACAGAAAACAATCTTGAGAATCAGCTTCAGTGCCTCAATGATCTATTCCAAGCTTTTGTAAACCCACCGTAGCATCTTATGATGCAAGATCATTACAATCCCACTGCGGTGGCGATCGAACCTCGAGTCCAAATCCCAACTGGAGGTTCTGATACTGAACTCAAGCTTAACATGATTCATGCTATCCCCAAATTTCATGGGCGTAATTCCGAGGATCCTTTCCAGCATATCAAGCAACTCAAGCATCTGGTCCTGACCTTCGGGTCAGAAGCTCAAAATCGGGATGTCTTACTCTTGAAAATGTTCTCTCTTGGATAAGGCTGCTCACTGGTACCAAACCCTAACGCTTCCAATCAACACATGGGTGGAACTACAATCTGAGTTTTAAAAAAAGTTACTCCTAGTTGGTCGGATAAATGCTCTACGACACTAAATCACGCATTTTATGCAGCAAGCAGAACCACTTCACGAGGTATGGGATCGTTTTCTGGATCTCATGCGAAAGTACCCCCACCACGGAGTTCCTAAATGGGAACAAGTCCAGTTTTTTTACCAGGGACTCCTTGAGGATATTCGATTATTCGTCAATGCGACTTGTGGAGGAAACATCATGGGTCAACATGAAGATACCGTGTGGGAGATTCTCGAGAACATATGCGAGAACTCCATCAATAATGAATCCATCGGCATGTTCGATCGGATGAATGGCTGTGCATTGACGAATCCAAGGGGAACACATGAGACGCATGGTCTGTCCTCTTCCATCGATTTGGAACTGATGGCCAGTCATCTGGATAATGTCTCTATTAATGAGAAGGTGGATGAACTAACTTGACACTTGCAGCAAGCTACCTTTACGCAAAACCCGTTCACGCAACTGCCCTTTGGCAGGGGGCTGTGCATAACATCTACCACTGATCTTCTAAGGGGATGGACCCGTATCCGCCCCCGTCTGATTCTGGGTTCGGAGGAGACCCTGGACTTGCCTATTCTAGTTGGGGGAGCTCTGGACCCTCATATTCTGACCTTTCTGAAGCTCCTTAGACCTGCGAGGATCTTAACGCCATCCAGAATGATTCATTCTTAAACACTTACAACCCTGGATGACGTAATCATCCTAATTTCACGTGGTTAGGGAACAATTAAAATCGGAGATCTTAATATCAGCCCTGACCACATGCTTCTTGTCCATATCAGCCGCTTCAGCCTCAGCCCAACCTAACTTATCAATCCGAGCCAACTCACGAAGATCAGATGACTCTTATCCTTTAGACTATGGCTGACATTCAGAAAATGAATGCGGCTATGCAAAAACAGCACAAAAACGAGATCACAGAGGTTCTTAATCAACTCGCCTGGATGGTAAATCCCTGCCAACCTGGTGCACTTCCTTTGCAACCTCTGCCTAACCCGAATAACGTGCCGAACCAGAGGCATGTTATGAACCTTACTCAGGGCTAAGCTTACTATGTCTATCAGGCCCCTTCTACTCGACCCAACGGGATGAAGGCTTCGACATCATACATAGGTTATCAGCAGCAACCACCTCTTTTGCCTACAACAACCCAGAATAAGGCAGGATTAAATTCGGTTACTACCCGTAGTGGCAAAGCAACACAGGATCCATCTTATCTAAGCTACTCTTAGCTTGGTGATGCAAACCCAAACCCTAAGATAGTCATCCAGGATACTCCTATCCCAGATCAAGAACCTGGATCCATTCTAGAGGAACTTGCAGAGGTTCCATTTCCGAAGGCTTTAACCAAAGGAAAAAGGAAAAATCAACCTGTGGCACTTGAGGAGGGCTTGGTCATGCTCTTTGAGCAGGTCTAAATAAACATCTCCTTGATGGATACAATACGCAACATACCGGCTTACGCATGAGTCCTGAAAGACGTGTGTACACCCAAGCATAAGCTGCGAACCAAAGGCGGGAACCTGATTGTACTGTCGGAGCAAGCTAGCTTCGTCATCTTGAATAAGCTCCCACCTAAGGCAAAGGACCCTGGTACCCCTCTAATTTTATGCAAGATCGATGATTTAGAATTTGACAAAGCCCTTTTGGATCTAGGAGCTTCCATCAATTTGATACTCACATCCCTACTATACCACTTTGAGGGATCTGAATTTAAATAAACAGAAATGACTTTGTAGTTAGCTGATCGATCTATTAAGTTACCAAAAGGAGTACTTGAGGATGTCATAGTTAGGGTACACGATTTCTACTTTTCCGTGGATTTTGTCGTCTTAGACATGGATGCTCCTGAAAACTTGAAGAATACACAGATCATATTTGGAAGACCTTTTCTAGCCACAGCTAGGACCGATATTAATTATGAGGGCCAAATTGAGTTAAAATTTGAGAGCAAGACAATAAAGATCGACATCTTTAAGGCCCAACAAGGAATTTATTGCGGAGTATTGTGCAAAATTGTGATATCGAGGCCGTGGTTGACAACCCATGTATTGATGAAAACTCGATTATTTTTGATCAACCATAAGAAGATCAAAACTCGCAATTAGAGGAGCCTGGACCTAACCTAGACACACCCATAGCTCCTTTACTCCCGATACCCACCTTGAACCACCTGCTACTATTGCTGATAACCCAGTTATGGAATTAAAGCCTCTTCTCGATTATTTAAAATACGTCTTTTTGGGTGCCAATCAGACGTTTCCTGTGATTATCAACTCCCAATTCACATCTGATCAAGAAACACGCCTGATTACTGTCCTCCAGCAGCATCGGAGAGCCATTGGATGGACTGTCAATGATCTGACTGGCATCAGCCCCTCATACTGCTGACATCACATCTATTACCGAAGAGGGCTCACAACCATCTCGTGAAATGCAGAGACGCCTAAATCCAAATCTATAAGATATCGTGAAAAAAGATCAAGTGGTTAGATGTAGGGATCATCTACCCGATCTCTGACAGTTGGTGGGTGAGTCCAATCCAAGTTGTGCCTAAGAAGGCAGGACTCACTGTGATCACGACTGAAATCGGAGAAACCATATCGACCTATATAGTTAACTCGTGGAGAGTCTGCATTGATTACAGAAGCTCAATTCCTCCACGAAGGATCATTTCCCACTACCGTTCATTGATCAGATACTTGATAAATTAGCTGGAAATCGATTCTTCTGCTTTTTGGATGGGTACTTCGGTTATAAGCAGGTTGCAATCCATCCTGAGGACTAAGAGAAGACTACCTTCACCTGCCCCTTTGGGACATACACATTTTGAAGGATGCTGTTCGGTCTCTGCAATGCACCCGCTACTTTTCAGCGGTGCATGCTTGCCATATTCTCAGATGTGGTAGGTGAATACCTTGAAGTCTTCATGGATGACTTCTTGGTATTTGGAGAATCTTTTGATGATTGCCTCCTACACTTGGTCCAAATCCTATGGGGGTGCATTGACGTGAATTTTGTTCTTTCCTGGGAAAAGAGCCACTTCATGGTACCTGAGGGAATTGTCCTGGGACATCTCATCTCTGAAAAAGGCATCTAGGTTGATCGAGTCAAGGTGGATTTGATTTCCAAACTCCCTATGCCTAGCTCGATCAAGGACATCTGATCATTTTTGAGGCACGTCGGTTTTTACCGTCGATTCATTCTCGATTTCTCAAAAATCTCGCGTCCCCTGACTAATCTTCTCTCTAAGGATGTCTCCTTTGAGATTACAGAGGAGTGCACTCATGCATTTGAGATCCTACGTGATCGAGTTACCCAAGCACTTATCCTGCAGTTCCTTGATTGGTCTCAACCCTTTGAGATCATGTGCGATGCATCTGATTATGCTGTAGGTGAGGTACTTGGGCAGAAAATAGACGGGAAACTCATGGTCATCTACTACGCTAACAAGACACTTGACGATGCTTAGCATAACTACAGTTACTGAGAAAGAGCTGCTAGCCATCGTATTTGGCTTGAAAAAATTCAGATCTTATCTTTTGGGTTCCCGTGTTATCATATACTTAGATCACACTGCAGTGAGGCATCTCCTCGCGAAGGATGCGAAACCTTAACTAATCCGCTGGATCTTGCTGTTGTAAGAATTCGATCTCGAGATTCGTGATAAGGCAGGAAAGCAGAATGTGGTAGCTGATTATTTGTCCCGTCTTCCTTCAATCATCGACCCATCTGGTCCGATCACCGAGCATTTTTCGGACGAGCACCTGCTAGCCATTCACAATCTCCTATGGTTTGTGATATTGTAAACTACTTGGTTACAGGGAAAGTCTTGCCAGATTAGGCGACTTCTAGGTGGACAAATTGATTGCTAAAGCCAAGTATATTGGGAGGAACCATACCTCTTCCACATTGGTAATGATCAGGTGATCCCGGTGATGCATTCCTAACGACGAGATCAATGACGTGATCTCATTAAGTCACGACTAGGCCTGCGGTGGCCATTTCTCTAGGCGTAAAACCGCAGCAAAAATTCTCCAGTGGGTTCTTTTGGCCCACTTTGTTCAAAGATGCACAAACGTATTGTAGAGCATGCGCTCGTTGTTAAACCCTCGGCAACATGGGTCCGCGGGATATGATGCCTTTAAACTCGATTATTGTGTGCGCAATCTTTGACATTTGGGGAATTGATTTCATGAGACCCTTTCTCGGATCTAATGGCTTCGAGTACATTCTACTCATTGTTGTTTGTCTCTAAATGGATCGAAGCTGTCCCTACAAGAACTAGTGATCATAAAGTTATCCTCCGATTTATTCAGTAGAACATCTTTACCAAATTTGGGATTCCTAAGGCCATCATCAGTGATGGCGAGTCTCATTTTAACAATGTACACTTCCAGTCCTTGATGAAAAAGTACGAGGTGTTACATCGTATCTCGACTCCTTACCACCCACAGACTAATGGACTGGTAGAACTATCAAATCGAGAGATCAAGAAGATCCTTCAGGTCACTGTTCAGCCTGATAGGAAGGATTGGTCTACTCTCCTTCTGAAAGCCTTGTGGGCATATAGGATTACCCACAAAATCCAATTAGGCATGTCTCCCTTCAGATTAATGTACGACAATGTGTTACCTTCCTGTCGAGATGGAGTACAAAGCTTATTGGGTGGTACGGAAGTGCAATCTGGATCTGATGAAGGCTGGAATACACCGTCGGTTGCAATTGAGTGAGATCGAGGAACTATGCAATGATGCGTACGAGGACTCGCGTATCTATAAAGAGCGGGTTAAAGCCTTCCATGACAGGCACATTGTACAAAAATCTTTCCACCCTGGTCAAAAAGTTTTACTCTTTGATGTTAAACTCAAAACTGTTCTTAGGAAAACTCAGATCAAAATGGATTGGACCATTCTTGGTGAGACGAATCTTTGGAAATGGAGCAGTTAAAATTAGTGAACTCAGCCTTGATTCTAAACCTTTTATCATGAACGGTCAGAGACTCAAACCGTTCGTCGAACTCACTGACTCGAATTTAGTTGCTATCTCTTTTGATCTCCATTCTCCTTGAGCATATTGCATCTGGCTGATGGTGTTAAACTCAGTACTTAACGGGAGGCAACCTGCCATCTTTTTGAAAAACCTGAAACCCTTCTTGACACATCTCATGCTGAACTCATATTACACTTTAGGGTTCGTCCATTAGAACAGTCGACCCCACCTTTGGTACCCGTACCAGAGCTTAAAATGGTCCGCAACAATCACCTCGACCCGTCCACTCACCTAAATCTGTTGTAATGTACGATCTAAGCTGAACTCAAACCCACCTAATTTGCAATGACATTGCAAATCTTAGGCATGAGGGGTATTAAAGTGCAAAACACTGTGAGAATCACTTCACAAGAAAGGGTTTCATCAAAAAAATACATATTCCAAAAAAAATAAAACATTTTTAAAAAAGAACAAAAAAAAATGGACAAGGGAGGAAATTTTTGAAAATTGCATATCATTCTGGAGGAAAAGGGGATGTGTTATAAATGTCAAAGAGGAGCAACAATTTGAAATAAAAAGAGATAATAAATAGTAAAAGATTAAGGAATCTACTTAGTTCTAGATCAAATCAAAAGAAAGAAATAAGACAAAAAGTGCGAAGAGACAGAGGTTGTTATGAACGCTGATCTTAGGCCTCTTGGGCTTGTGTTTAAGCTTAAAAATTCATGTATTTATTAAGATCTGGATAGTCTTTAAGAGGTTGAGGAAAATGAGAAGTTTAAGTGTTAGGTCTAAGGCTTAGGGATTATTCGGCCTCGTTAACTGACCCCTGGTTTGCGGGACTCGGTAACCTAAGCACCCTAATTCACATAGTCTGGTTTAGTGTGCTTAATTATCAAAATCACGCAAAAGCATTAATTCTGTTATGAAAAAGCTGCCTAGATTAGGAGCGGCTGATCAACACAAGTTGATTTCGAAGAGTTCCTGACGCGGAGAGGCGGGAAATTCCCCTCGAAGATACGTAATAACATACCTTCTACTCGGTGCTTGTCTCTTAAGATATCTAAATATCCTACCGGGGCCATGTAAGCACCTTGTGCTGATTCAGGTGTCATGGGTTGGATTATCCCGAAATGTTGATTGCCAGGGCCTGAATTTACTACAGAACGTCATGGGCGGCACTCTCAAACTGTCGAAAGCTAGAGTTCTGGGGGTTGCCATGGGCGGTGTTATCTCGAAGCGTCGAAAGTCAGGGACCCTGCAAGGATTGATGGCGGGAGGTAGGAATCCGATACAGATTATGTTGCAAAGCTAATTCGAAGCTAGAAATAAAGAAAAGAAAAGAGAGAACTCTCCAAAAACAAAAAAATTCCTCTTACAAAAACACACTGCAAACTGAATTAGGACTAAACATGTTTTAAGCACAGGTGCTTTAACCGCATAGTTCAACGAATCTTAGGTTAGTTACTGTGGACCTTAAAAACCTTTGTGGCGGATTGAGGCTAAAGCTGGTCAGGTCCGGATCTTGCTTGGTACTTGAGTACCTCTAGGCCTACTATTGATATTCTGACCTAATCTACAAAAGAAAGCACACATTAAAAATCTGAGCATAAAAAGGCATGGTTTAGAATTTGAATTAATTCCATAAGATTTTGTTAAGAGATTAGTAAAAATTAGGCACTGGGTTATGATGGGAACACCATCATGAGTCATAATTAGTTTAATTTGATCTAATTAAGTCATTAAACGCTCCTACATAATCATTAGAAGGCCATAATTCATTGCAAATCCTTTCAGAGAGAAGAAATTAGGATTAAAATTGTAATTTTTCCATCATATGTTGAATGCAGAATAATCACAGGTTTTTTAGGGGTAAATTAGGGGTCAAATGGTTTTAAGAGTCTAATAAGTGGGTTAGTAAAGATAGAAAAGTGTTTTCGCGTGTTTTAAGAATTAAATGACATCTGAAACCCTAAAAATAGACTTAATTAAATAAGGTTTTGGTCAGGATAAAATTCACCTAAACCTTCTAAAATTCATAAAAAATTATTCTCTAGGGTTTGGTACCTTCAATTTGACCATCAGAACGCATCTTGACCAAAAACAATCTCAGACAGACATTTACCCTAATTTGAATAATTGTGTAAATTACTCAGTCAAATTAGGTCAAAATCAAAATTCAACTTCACCATTAAATTCCGTAGGTTCAAATTAGGTTTGTATCAAAATTTGGGCCAAATCTGAGATTGTCTTGACTTAGTTTGGAATTTAGTTCTGTCTGATTTTTTTATCTCACATTCATGTCCCTAACTTTTGAATTTCTTACAAATAGCCTCCTAATTTTGTCATCTTCTTCACAAAAAGGTCTCTGCCACCATGAAATCCTATTCCTAGAACTCCAACGACCTTTGATTGAAGAGAACCCCTTTGATCAATCAATCCCTTCCAAAATTTGAAGGGAGATTCCTTGAGGAGTCCTCTTTCCATTGAATTCGATCTTGAGCCCCAAGGACTTCTTAATCTCTCATGCGAACGCATGAGAGATTTGGGTATCTTTAAATTTCCAACTCTGGCGAACCTTCCAGTAAGCTTCTTAAGCTCTAATCGATCCGTAAGGCCTATATAAGGATCCTTAGGGCTCGGTTGAACTTTTCAGCAAAGTTTGGTGAGTCAACCACCTCTCACTCTCCTCCTCTAGCCACCAAAACCCTTCCTTCGGCTACCCTCTTCGATCCTCCTCTGGCCGTCCAACAACCAAATTGGTTGGCTCTCTCGACTCCTCTCTTCGACGCGACCCTCCCCAGCCGAAGGGAGGGCATATCTCTGCCTACTTCATCGTCGCCATCTCACCGTCTTCTCATCCTTTGGTGCTGGTACACCACAATCGGCTGCCTCCACCTCTCAACATCTCCGTTAGTTCCCTAAAGTCTCTCCCTCTCCCTCTCCCTCGATCATTTCTACACCTTTAGGACCTCATTTCAATCGCCGTTATGCCTCTGATCCCATTGTTGTCTTCCACTCCGGCCACATCTTCGGTGAAGCGCCTCCATTGCTTCACACCTCCATCTGCTTCGCCACCGACTCCAAAAGCTCCGCCGTGTCCCAGAGAGCAAAAGCCCTCTGGTTATTGTGGCTATTGGCCTCTCCTCAGTGCCACCGAACACCACCACCTACGCACCACCTTCTCGAGGTCATCAAGCCCCCACCGACCTCTACATGCCCTTAGACCACCACCACCACATTCACCATCACATGGCGAACCTTCCGAGCTGCCCTGATGTGGCCATCAGGTCGTATTCCTTCTTTCAGGTCTCTTACCGGTCGTCGCCACCGTTGCCATCTTCGCTGCCCTGTTCATTGTGTTCCAAGCCAGGCACCTCCCAGGTGCTATGCCCAGGTCACGTGGAGAAGCTCCAGGTAGGTCTCTAGGCCTTCAATTGGCTTCAACATACGTTGCTGCTGCTCCAATTTGGTAAGGGAAGTCCACTGTCGACTTCGCGAAGAACAGGGGGACAACTTAGTCCCACATCGGAAACAGACGAAGCCCCCGCAAGGTTTAAATTGTTTTTGTGCTGTGGGCTTATCGCCTCAGCATGCACAGGGGGTGAGGTCCCCACACGCATGCCTTCGCTCACGCTCACGCCTCGTTGGTCTGGGCCTCGGTCCATTCACCCAGATACTCGGGTCTATTCTGGTTTGCCTGGTTCTGAGAGAGAAAGAAGAGAAAAGAGAGAGGGGAGTGGGGGGTTTTCTCTGCCACCCTCCTTTCAACACTTGTGATCTCTGAGGGAGGCCTTTTCCTCTGCTGGCGTTGCTGAGCCCTGTGCTGTGCCTTCTCTGGTGCTTGAGGAGGCAGAAGAAGAGAGAAAGGGAAGGAAGAGGAAGGGTACCCTCTTGGCACTTAGAGTTCCATCGGCTGATCTTTGAAGGGAGTGTACTGTGCGCTTATCCTACATGGATTTAAATTGATATTGTTGAAATATTTGATATTATTGTGAGGCGTAATTGGTGATTTAAATCGCCATTTTACCCAATTCTTTTTGCACTATTTGACATTCGCTTTCATTTATATCATTATTGTTTGGAGTTCTATTATAAATTGCTCATATATTTGCTTGAATTGCAATCTTGAGAATCATTTTGCTATTTGCTCCTAGCGAACGACCTCGGGTTTCCATTTGAGTATAAATATTATCCGTTTTTCGCACTGATTCGAATTGTACTACAACGCATTGATTTTAAAATCCGTTTCAGAGTGACTAACGGTACACTTCAACTCAATACACATAAGTGAGTAGAAATCTGATTAGGCTAAGACATTGTGCCTTAATCTGTGGTGCGAATAGGTCAATTGATTGATTTGTTTGCGTCGCATCACTTAAAATAAAATTGATCCTTCAAGTAGCTTTTCACTTAGGGTTGATTTTAAGGGCTGAACCAGGCACTCCACATTATTTTTTTGATTTCTAAAGGAATATATCATCACTAGTGTTTACAAAACATGGAGTGTTCTCCTCAACTTGATTGAATACACCTAAGATTAAACCTAAAAGCTACTAAACAAGGTTAAACCCTAAAAGACACATCATCAAATAACCTTGTTTGTAAGCCCTGGTTGTGCACGCACACATATTAACTGATCATTAAGGGCACAACTCATCTAAAGGGCCCATTACGTTGCAAGAGCATGTTCATCCCAAGCCTAAGTAAAACTGAGTAGATGTTGGCCTTAAGGATTGATTCGCTCTTCGGGGCTCAGATTGAGATTTTTTTCGATTAATCTGCTTCTACTGGTCCGTCTGAAGTCTAGCTAAGGGAGTAGCGTCAAACGATCGCGGCTGGGGTATACATTAGGAACCGGAGGTGCAAGCCAAAGAAAGAACCTTCTCCCCAGCCCCTCTCTGTAACTGGTTGGATTGACTGGATAGAAGTAGACCAAATCATTTATAATCTCAAGACAGGTCCTAGGAGTCTGTAGGTCTTTAGGCTAACCCACCTAAGGACAAGGTTGATTGCTTGTATTGCAGGGCTCCTCTCTCTTTTGATTTCTCTCCTATTCTACCATGTATCCTTGCACATCTTACACGCATTTCCCATCTTACCCTCCTACCAACACTTATCCCCAAGATGATTACTATCCCGACTTGACTTATGACTACCCATCTCTTAGCTGGGACAACTTTGATTGGGAATATGAATTCGGACCTCAGTGTCCAGGATCTAACCTTGGGCAACAAGACTATGATTACTATCCTTCCTAGAGCTACAATGATTATGGATCTCTACCCTTTGATGATCAACTTAACCAGATCTACAACCATGAAGGATATGCTGATTATAACACTTACCCTCCCCAGTATTCTACTGAATATAGGTCGCCACCATTCTTTGAACAATCTGAGACGACATACTATCAAGGAGGGACCCGAGGACCTCGACATCTTGACTCCCTTATAGATTTAACCCAAACCCACCCAAACCTGAACCGAACCATTCGGTTTAGGTGAACCAAATCCAAGACAGGGTGTTGGCTAACTTGAGAAACACCATATAATCTTTAGAAGTCTAGCCAATACCATGCACTAAAGCATTGGAGCCTGTGATAAAAATGATTGATGAGCTGAATAACTCTTTATTGGATTTGCTCCAAAATGTTAGGGATAGGGGCGTGGGTGAGTTTCTACTTGGGAAATTGTCGAGGTTGAGGATAAAATTTGTGGTTGCCCTAGTTAAATCTTAGGATGATTCTCAAGATGAATCCCCTTTAAAAGAGTTAATGTCTGAACCTGCTCAGGCGCCTGTCGGGGGGATACATGTTTTGAGACCGAGGATGACCAGGTTAGGCTAGAGCAACCCATTAAGGATGAACCGAGTTTCTCACTCGAGATCCTAGAGCTAGGGAATGACGAAGAGTATGTCTGCATGGACCATGATATGACATGATTTTGAGACATATAAATGAGGATCATGAATTCTTTTTTTCTGCGGGTGAGGAATCTCTCAGTGAAGTCTCACTGGATCTTAAGGAGAATGATTTTAGTGAGACTAATGGGTTCAAGGATTAAGATGAACTATTTGATAGCCCGATTATTGAAGATTGTGATCCGATTGGTGCTGACATGGAGGATACTGATCCTATTATAATAGATGATCCAATCGGTAGCCCTAACCTTCAACCACACCCTGAAGAGCTGAATGATCATACTTTTGAGATCATTGTACCGAAGTCAATGTTGATTCATCTACGATTTCTAGACTTGGGAGAATCATATGGGGTGAATGATATGCTAGAGGTCTTGGAACAAGAACACTTGATGTTGGAGGGTAGAAATGTGGAAATGAAAATCTGGGAGGTTAATTTTGAGGGAACTACGATTTTGGATCTAAGGGTTCCTGTTGATTTAAAATCACCTACTTTCTACCAAGACCCTTGCGATATCTTTGACGTGCAACCTATGCTCGGAATTATTGACTATCTTTCTGAGCTGAATTTTAAGTGGACATCTGAACCTTGTAAATCAAATCTACCTTTTGTACGACACTTTAATTTTGGGTTGCACACCACCAAACAATAGGCCCAGCCTCACAGGCATAATAATCTTTGATTCTGGGTGATTTTCATCCAAAACCTTAGAACCACTCAACCCTGGGGCATGGGTCTACACTACAACTTGGTTCACATTTGTGGACATCTTCTGTTGGCGGGTATGAGGATTAATCTTTTGATTTTGATTCTGACCTGCACTTATGAATTTTCAAATTCTTCTTTGTATGTATATTATGCCTAGCTGAAGGCATTAAACTTAGCACGTGTGTATACTCTCTTCTCTCTACGGAGCTGATCGGATTGTTACGAAATTCAGGTGATGTTTTGTTTACTTCGTCTTTTTCATGTCTTTATTTTTACAATGAGGACATTGCATCATTTAGTCATGGGGGGTGGATAATTAATTCCTGAAATTATTTTGTTAACTTCATAGCATTTCTTTTAGTTTCTTAAAAAAAAAAGAAAAAAAAGAAAGAAATTAGGAGAAGAGAATTTAGGTATTTGGAAGTTATTAACTTTAGAAAACGATAAGATAGGACTTGAACACTTAGACTTTTCAGGTCTTCGGGCTTAGTCAGCTTGGGTGTTCACTCGAATGTGGACTTAGTCTCGAGTTCTCGTTAAATAATTCTATTTTAATTTAGTCAATAAATTGGTGTGATAAATACACGACTTATCAACCCGCCCTCTAATTTGAGGGGACTTTAAGCCTAAGTATCTATACACTGTTTGCATTGACTCACTTTTCAGTGATTTTTTCAGAAATTGGGTAGTTAATGAATCGTCTAGGATGGTAAGGCTAGCAAGTTGATGGTAACAACTTATCGACTGGTTGTCCAGAGCTCAGCTACATGATTATTCTCTTTGTACTGCCTTTAGGTAAATCTTAGATAAAGGAAGTTACCTACTTAAAAAAGAAAAAAAGAAAAAAATAAAAAAAAGAAAAAGAAAAATAGAAAAAGGAGGCAATAAAAAAAAATAAAATCATACTTCACCGTACAAGTATGGCTGACAAGTGATCGTGGGTAACAGCTCATTGGCCAGTTGTCCAGAGCTCAGCTTACAAAAAATACACAAATAATTCCCAAAACACTTAGAGAAGAAGCATAGAAGTAGAATAAACCGTGGAGATATACATTGGGTTTGTGTTGATCCCATAAAAAAATAATAAAGAAAAAGTGGGGAGAAAGCTATCAATCGGAAAGTTAAACCTTTATGTAGAAATTCTTAAGGTCACCTAGGGTCATAGAAACCTGAAGTCCATTTTAACGGCCGTTTAGTGAATCTCACCCTTTCACAAGATGCTTAACACTTAGAGACCTTTTCGAGTCTTAGGCGGGTCGGGTAGCTGTAAAAAGTTATCCTTAAACTCTTAAACTTCAAAATTCAAAAAAATTAGAAAAGAAGAAAAAAAAAAAAGGTTTCTTCCTTTTCCAAATAAGGGGAGGACTTAGGCGGTCTGCATTCTGGTACACTTGGGTACTGTTGAGTTTTCATAATTTAGGACCTTAGTTGAAATTTTCTATTGTTAATAAACGTCTTGGCCTAAGTGATCGAATCCTAATTCTGTTTTTATACATATCGTATAGTTTAATTTTGTCAGGGACTAGCAAAAGATAGGCATGGGGGTATGATGTAGACACAATTATTGAGAATAAAATGTGTATTCATGCATATTCTTAGGCTTAGATTTGCATTTTATATTATAAATATTGCATAACATGCATCATCCTACATTTAGAATAGTGTATATTTTATGTTAATTACGTTCTTTTTATGGATAGGAGGGAAGAATATTTATTTCAGGGTCTTGGATGGATGATTTGCCCATACGGATTTGATTAGGGCGACGATCGGAGCCTAACACCTCTGAAATCCTCTAGATCGGAATCCCGTAGCACTATATGATGTCTGAAGAAGATCAATGGATAGGGGGCAATGCGACATCCTTACGGGCTTCGGATGAAAAATCTGACCCTACGGATGAATCCGGAGCAACAATCGCAATCCAACAGCATGGGAATCATCTCGATCCGAGCATTGTGGCGCCCTCTGCAATAGAAAGATGGACAACCCAGATGGAGCCATGTGGTGCCATCTAGGCCGCCTAACATTGGCCAGCAGCGCCCGCTCACGTCACACCTCATTCGCGACCTCCATTCCTAGCCGTTGGATCTTGTTCCAACGGTTGAGAGCCCTCATCCATCGTGCGCCCTAAGACGTCTTCTCGATCTTTTGGACGTCTTGGTGCATTGGTTGTGGACCCGGCCACCAAGAGAGGGGTGCGGGTTCAAATCCCCGCGGCCCCCCCAATTGAGCAATTGGCATAGTAGTGCGCAAGGCCGTGCGCTCGTAGCAGCAGCTTAGCACATGCCAGCACGAGCATGCACAACACGGCACGGGAGGCACGGACGCGCGGGCCAGTAGGAGCGTTGAATGGTGCAGATCTTTAGCGGCAGCTTGAGCGGGTCTTTAGTGACGCTTGCAGTTCTCACTAATTGCTTGTGCGCGGGAAGCCCTTCCTCCTTCCACTATAAAAGGACCTACCCCCCTCCATTCTTCATCATCTCTTCCTTTCTTCCTCTTACCACCTCCAAGGCTCTAGAGAGATCTTGTCCTAAGTCCAGGATGCTCCTCTAGAGTAGAAAATCAAATATTTTTGCCTCCCCTCGTCCCCATTCGTGGAGCATCCCGTGGCCGTCTTCTCATCTACTTCATGAAGTTGATTCTCGCTACCACGCGGTCTTGCCTTGCCCTCCATCCTCCAGTTCCGTCCTTTGTTCATCCCGCTCGCCACCTTTCTCTAGGTGACGTCGAAACGAGTCATCCTCCAAGTAACCGTCGAGAGGGATTCTTCTCATCTCCATCTATCTTTACTGCTTTCTAGTGTAGTTTTTCCCGCTTTCATAGTTGTAGAAACACTTGTTGAGATATATGTAATTGTTTCTCTCTTATATTTTGCAAGTAGATTAGTTAGATGAGAATTCGTCGACCTAATTTCCTTCTTGCTAAAACTACCAAAAAAATTTGAGCAGATAATAACAATGAAAACAAATAAAACGAAATGTGTATTTTTCAAACCAAACGTTCGCCTCTCCGTGTTTGACCTGGGACTTACTTTTAAAGTTTCGGTTATAAATTTTATTTAATCGATGAATTTTCTCGCGAATCGAACTACGACGATGGATTTTCCAAACGTAAATCCTTTCCACGTGAATCCGTTGCTATCAGTGGATCTATTTGTTATCCTCTTTTTCATGTCAACAGTTACCTTAGCATCCTAAACTAGCCCTTAAGATTGTCAATATTGATTCAAGATGTAGGGACCCGATATCTAGAGAACATATGGCAAAAGAACATTGTTTCCCTATAATTTTGGGGAGGGGGATGGGTTGATGCTCGTTTTATGTAATCTGGATCAAAACATCTCATTGTATCCATTTTATAACAGCATTGGAATAATTCCACGAATATCCTCTCAAAAAAAAAAAAAGTCAAACACTTTAACAAAAAAAATGAAATTGAATCAAACCAGTAATTGTTTGGGTATAAGATTTTCTCTCTCCACAGTGATTATGAAGAATTTAAGTTCAGTGTTGATGACTTAGATATCAGTTATGTATGAACTAGTGATCAATACCTTCTTGGCACATCACAAGTTTTCTGATGATCCTAACACCTTTGCTTTCATGAAAAAGATCCTAATCATGGACAATGATTATTTCAGCATCCTCTCTGTATCCTCCTCTCCATGCCCCACCATCCAATCAACACTAGCGGACAGAAGTCTCTTTTTTTTGTGAAGGGGTTGGTGTGTTTGGTACTGCATATTTGGTGCTGCCCCAAGAGTTTATAATTCAGTTATTCAAATTTTATTGATCATCTAAACCTTATTTGCTGAAATTTGTTCTTTTAAGTCTAGTAAGAGAGTTACTTCTGAATCCTAGTAAAGATTATTGGGCACAAATATTTTCTTATGTCAATTTTGATTGTTCAGCAACTACTTTAACGAGCTGGTACCCAGTGTATACCTTCTGTTCTCTTCACATTGCATTGCGGATGAAGTTATTTGAGCATAAACCTTTTGATAGAAGAACTGTGATGGGCTTTGGCATTCTAAATGGAATATCCATCAGCTTCCTAAATTTGTGTTTAGGGTTCAATTCCGTTGATTTCTTTCAGGTTCCAGTTTTTTCTTATCCTTGTGATGCATTTGTAAAATGTTTTTATGGTCATTATCGGAGTTAATGAGAGAGATATCATAGTTGGAAGTATGTGAATCTAAAATGTAACAGTATTTGATCTGTGATGTCATAAGCTTTTTGTAGTCAAATGGCTGATTGTCCATCCCTTGTTGACTTGTAATAGATAGCCTGATGAGTTAGAAAAATCGTGATCACAGATAAGTAATGGCTGATTGACAATAAGATGGATAGGAATCAAATGGAATTAATATTTTTTTATAAGAGACTTTTGGTCACGGTTTATAAATTGTGACCAAAGCGAACCTTTGGTGATGGTTAGTTAGCCGAGGTCAAAAGTAGTCTTGGGTGATGCTGGCCCCTTTGGTGACGGTTAAGGAACCTTGACCAAAGGAATCCTCTCTCTTCCTTGCCAAACTTTGATCATGGTTATTAATCATGACCAAAGCTTTTTGTTTGGTCACGGCTCTACAACTGTGACTAAAAGTCTTTGGTCACCATTTATAACCATGACCAAAGTTGTTAAAGTTAGCAAACTGTGGGGGCTTTGGTCACGGTTTTAAGTGAAACTGTGACCAAAGCTCTCTAGCTTTGGTTATGATTTTCGCTGGAATTGTCACCAAAGCCTTTAGTCACGATTTTGGGTGGAACTGGCACCAAAGATCCTTTCACAATGCAACTTTTGTTGACATTAACTGGTGACGGATATAAATCCTTTGGTGATGATTTTTAATCATGATCAAAACCCTTCTTTGTTATAGTGACTAGGTTCTTTTTATCTTTTGGATTTATAATTTTTCAATCTTATACTATCATAATTCTAAGCTTTCATTTGGGTGGTTATCAACTTGATAACCCTTTCTCTTTTTTAAAAAAAATCTAAGCATTTTCAAGGATGAAAAAAAAAAGATATCATTGTTGAGATTTAAGTTGCCACTGACTTGTAGATAATGAAAATACTTTTCTTAACTTGTTTATTATGTACTAGGATTAGATATTCATTCATCTTGTCCTCTTTTTGGAGGACTTGCAAGATTTTTAGGCAAGAAAGTTGCCTTCTTGTAATTGAAATTAGGAAAGGTGATGGATGATAAGGTCCTGTAGCAATGCCTTTGTCTTGTTAATACTGCTATTTTGTGTAGAAAGGGGGACAAAGTGTACAAAGAAAGGAATATGAAGTTAGGCTTAACAGACTTGCAGTGTTTGCTGTCACCCTGCAAACTCTAGTCTCAAGAATGGATATGTTTATGCCTTGTTATGACATTTTGTGGTTTCACAGTGAAGTTGGTTTGCTCATTTGATAATCTTTTAATGAAGACTTGATAAAGGAGATTTTATATGCGTAAAATATTGAGTTTGAAACATGTCGTTGTAGTTGCATAAAAATCCATCAATCAGATAATTTTACTAAAACTCAAAGTGAGTCCCGGGTAGAACACAGGGAAGTTACGTCGATTCTAAATTAGCAATTATATTTTTTTTGTATTTTTCTTTTATAAATGAAACATTCACAATAATAGCTAAAGTACTTGCGATATAATCAAGAGAGTGAAAGAGAGAGAGAGAAAACAACAATTTTTATAACTAGGATAATGTCATTACAACTAACTTCTGCAATTAGAAAGCTAGAAATATACTCTAGAAAGCAATAAAAAGATAACAGATGAGAAGTTATCCTCCTCGACGACTGCTTGTAGGACGAGTCGGACAGACGATGCCTAGAAGAAGGAGAGCGAAGACGGAGGATGAAGGGTGTATTTGGAAGAATCAGGGACGAGACAGGATGTCGACGTCGTGAGGTTCGCCTTTGGAACGGGGGCGTGAGAACAACTGGCGAGAGCTCTGCAAAGGGGGTGAAAAATTTTGATTTTTAACTCTAGCGGAGCTTCTTGTAGCTTCTGAGCACTAGAGCGAGCTTAGAACTTGAGTTCTTAGCTTTTAGAGAGGGAGAGGGATGAAGAATGGGAGGGGTAGTGGTCCTTTTATAGTGGAGGAGAGGAGGCAAAATGAAGACATGGTCAACAGTGACATTCACAATCATCGCTAAAGCTCCTTTGCAAATGTCACTACAACCCCCTGATAAGGTTCATGCACACTGGCGTTCATGCACCCACAGTAGCCTTGCTCGTTTGCCATCCAATCGTTGATGAACGATCGAGATCGTGCGAAGATCGCACGCTAGAGGGTGCGTCAGATAAAGCGTCGATCAGCACACGATCGTGTGCGTGTAGATCATGCGGTGGTTAGAGTGCCACGTCTTCGCATCCATGGTCTCTCATCTCTGACCAAACGGTCCAATTCCATTTGCGCTTTTCTTTAGTGGATTAAACCCGCTCGCTACAACTCGAACGCACGACATTTGCTTTGTTCTGAGTGCGTAATCGCTGTGCTACGCACATGGTTGTGTTATGTTTAGGAATTTCCACAGCGTGGTGGAGGCGGCTTCTTGGCCATTAGATCTTGATCCAACGGTCGAGATTACTTCACGGAGATGCTCATTAGGGGTTGATCGCATTTTTGCGTGGTTTATTAATTTAAGGTTTTAAGTCGTTGCAACGCACAAAAATGGATTTGCTTTTAAAATCTATAATCTAGATAGTGGGGTATCTAGGGTCATCCAAGGAGGCAAAATTATTTGCTAAATTAAATCTCTTGCTTTAAAGGGGACTCAACTTTCTTTTTGGTGTTTTATATATATGATTTTTTTTGATTTTTGAAATAACAGGAACACTAGAGTTTTGTTGAAAAAGACTAACCCTAATAGCTAATATCTACGTGACAAAAGTTGATTCTTTCTAAGCTCACCCTAGGCACGTGGAGGCCTAGGGTAATTAGAAAGAAAGAGTGTTTGTGCACTAGGAATAATGCGACAAAAACAATAAAAGGAATTGTGACGAAAGCTATATTAAAAAGAAGCAACTTTTAATTGAGAAAGAGAGTTTTACAAAAACCCTAGTAGAGGAATGCTTCTACTACTAGAATAAATATAACAAATAACAAAAGAAACACATCCTTTTGAAATGTTGATGAAGAGGGGAATTTCCTTGCTCCAAGCTTAGTGGCTCCTAAGCTTGAAAAGGGCTCCTCCTTCTTGGACGTCCTCCAAAGGCAAACCCTAGATGGGTCTGCCTTCTCCTTCCTAGAGTGGATGGCTCCCACTCCAATAACTCCTCCTGAAGGTGGCATGGACCACCTTTGATTCTTCCTCCAAGGGTGGTAGTGTACCACCTGTTCGCAAGCAAAATCGAGGTTTAAATCGAGGTAGTTTACCACATGTGAGGGTGAGGGTGAAGGGCTGATGGTGATGGAGATGGCCGTGCGAAGGTGGGTTGTTCGGGGGTGCGTTTGGGTAAGCGGTGGAGCGAAATAGGAGAGGGTTTTGTTTGTGGTGGAACGGCGAAGGTTATGGGGTGGTTGGCGAGGTAGATGGAGTGTATTGGTGGATATTCCTTGTCAGAGGAGCAGCCGAAGATGGGGAAGACAGAGGTGAGCGGCGTCGGTTAGTGGTTGTGTGTTTGTGAGGGTAGGAAAATTAAATAGAAAGAGAGAGGGAGTAGAAGAAGGGCTTAGCGAGAGAGTAGGGAGGTAGAGGGCTCCGGTGTTGGTCGACCGGAGCCGGAGAAGGAAGATGGTGCGGCGAGGCGACGACGTCGACTGAGGTAGAGGCACGACCTCTCGTTGGCAGGAGAGGTTTGCGAAGATGAGGGGAGGATCGTTGGCCGTCCAATTTGATGGTTGGGAGGCTTGAGGAGGTGAGCGGAGAGGGGTTGCCAAAGCTAAGTCTGAAGGTGGCTGGAGATGGAGTAGAGGAGGGTTTCTTAGGCCAAAACTTGCTGAAGAGCACGGTCGTGCCCTGGGGTCTCTTTTATAGGCCATAGGAAGCCCTTCTAAGCATGGAAAGAAGCTTTCAAGCTTGGAAGGTAGTTGCGACAATGGATACTCGAACCTTTAAAAGGTTCGCATGGCCTTTTGGGAAGGACTTAGAGCACAAGAAATGGCCTAAATGGAAGGAAACTTCCCAAGGAATCCCCGTATCAATTTTGAGAGAAATTGATTGAGAATCGAGCGAGAAATCCTCGCTCAAAACTTGATGATGAAGGTTTCACCTTCCAAAAATGGTGCAGGGACCTACTTGTGAAGAAGACAAAGAAGTTTGGGGGCTATTTGTAAGAAAATTCAAAAGTTAAGGGTCTGAATGAGATAGAAAGAGTTTGACTGGACCAAAATGCAAACTTGGTCAAGATGATCTCAGATTAGACCCAAATTTTGATACAAACTTAATATGGACCTAATGAATCCAATGGTAAAGTTAGATTTAGGTTTCGACCAAGTTTGACAAGGTAATTTATGTAAAAACCTAACTTAGGGTAAATGTTTGCCTGAGACTCTATTTTGGGTCAAGATGGGTTCTAATGGTCAAATTGAAGGTTTCAAACCCTAGAGAATATTTTTATATGAATTTTAGAGGGTTTAGGTGAATTTTATCTTGACCAGAACCTCAGTTAATTAAGCGAGTTTATATTTAGGGTTTCAAAAGTCATTTAATTCTTAAAATACGTGCAAACCCTTTTCTGTTTGTCTTAACTAACTTGTTAGACTTTTAGGACCATTTGACCCTTAATTACCTCCTAGGAAAATCTGTGATTGTACTGCATTCATGATATGATGGTAAAACTGTAGTTTTAATCTTATTTTCTTGTCTTTCCCTCAAAATGGTTATGCAGTGACTTAAGGCTCTTTGGCAGTTATGTAAGAGCATTTACTGACTTAATTGGATCAAAATGTGCTAGTTATGGCTCATGATGGTGTTCCCATCACCACCCTCAAATCCTCCTCTTCCTAGGGTAGGCGTATACCCTAGGTTGTCCTCCAATGCCTGGGTTCCTCCCTTGGATGGCGTGGGCACAAGAGAGAAGAGAAGATGGGAAGGCACCAAGGGGATAGAGTATCCCCTTAATCTTCTTCTTCTTCTTCTTCTCTCGAGGATCTATGTAGGTGGAAATATGGGTAGAAAAAATGTAGCCAAGGTTGGATTTTAATGGTGGTGGTAGGGGGTTTTTATAGTAGGAGGGGGGTAGGGTTAGTTATAGGATGGACGGCTATGATGGGGTTTAGATGGTAGTTATAGGATCCTAGGGCTAGGGTTGTTGGCACCAAAATGGAAGGGCACTTGGTGGTTGGTGCCAACTCTAGGTGGTTGCTAGGGTTAAGGGTTTAGTTAGGTGTGTTGTAGGGCTAGGATTAGATCATAGGGTGGTAGTTAGGAGATGGATGGTTATGTTTAGTTGGCGCCAATTATAGGGATGTGTGGAGATGTGGTTAGGTGTTTTGGCACCAACTAAAGGGGGGTTTAGGTGGGTTAGGTGGCGTGGGTTTTAGGAAGGGTTGGGATGGCTTTATTTGGTGGTGGTTTTGGGATTAAGGGTAGATATAGGTGGCACCAAAATGAGGGGGTGTGGGTGATGTATTTTGGCGCCAACTAGGGTGTGGTTTAGGGTAGTTAAGGGGGGACAAGGTTGGCACCAAGTGTAGGTTTCTAGAAGGGGTTAGGTAGGTGGTAGGGATGGCTTTAGGTGGTGATGTGTAGGGTTAGGATTTAAGGGGAAGTTGGCGCCAAAAGGAAGGGGTGCATGTGGTGTTTTTGGAGCCAACTTGAAGGGGTGTGAGTGGTGGTGGTTGGTGTGGGTTGGCACCAAAAGAGGTTGGGTTAGGTTGGGGTTGGTTAGGGTTAAGGTGGAGAGGTGGATGGCCATGGCATTTTTTTGGTGGAGCTAAGGGTTTAGCTAAGTAGTAGAGTGGAGGTGGAGGAATTAGGGTTTCATGGAGGAGAGCTAAAGAAGAGTATTCTGGAGCTGGTACTAGGTACTCTGGAGCTGGGACTGTTGAGGCAGCTTTAAGGGGAGCTCAACTACTGAGCTTAGCTACTTAGTTCTTATGCAAGCAGCCAAGCTTGGGTAGTTGAGCTCAGTTGAGCTGGCCTTAACCTAGCTAGAGCTATGTTGAGCTGGAACTGCATCTAATGAGAACTCCAGAGCTAGCTAAGCTACTAGTTGACAAGTAGTAGCTCAGCTAGCTTAGAGTCTAGCTATTATGAGTTGGCTGGAGTTGAGGTGAGCTGAGCTTGAGCTGAGGTGGACTCAAGTCAACTCAGTTGAGCTAGCTAGAGCTCCCAGTGAACTGGTGGGAGCTGAGAGTAGGTAGACTCAACTAAGTTGAGTTGGGTTTGAGCTGAGGTGAACTCTAGTCAACTCAGCTGAGCTAGCTAGAGCTCCCTGTGAAATAATAGGAGCTGAGATGAGCTAGACTCAGCTGAGTTGAGCTGGATCTGAGTTGACCTGAGCTAGGGTGAGCTAAGATCAGCTCTCTTGAGCTAACATTCAGCTAAGATGAGTTGAATGGAGCTGAATGGAGCTAACCTTAGTCCAAGGGAGTTAGTATCCAGCCATGATGAGCTGGAATCAGTTGAGTCCTAGCCTGATTGGGCTTCCTCTTCATCAGTTGCTTTCCGGAGTGCTAGGGTTCTGGGGATCTAACTCTCTGCTTATCCCTAACACTCCAAGAAAGACATCAAAAATAAAATAAGAAATGCAATGCATGCATAACCTAATTTATGCTTAAATGCAACCCAAAAACTTATTTGCGGATCAAAATTCTAAGAGCTAGGTTTGTTTTAATGCATAAGAATGATGATGAACTGGCATTTATCAGAGGTGAGTAGTGCCTGTGGCTGGTCTTAGGTGTCTGTGATGGTGCCACGTGGCACCATCATGGCTTTTGGTTTTCATTGCCTTGTAGGTGGCACCACAGACGTCAGATTGGGTCGATTTCGCGTCGTTGGTCTATGATCGTCAACCTAGATCCATTCGTGTGATTGAATTTGTCGTTTGAAGCTCTGAATTGCATCACCTAGTCCCTTGGCTGTTGATCTTCCTTGGATTGCACAATGTATTACAGGACTTCGATCAAGACGATTTCGGAGGCGTTGGACTTCGGTCGTTATCTTGATCAGATTCGTATGGTCGGATCGTTAATTTGAGGCCCTGAAGTAAATCTCCTCTCCTGGCCACAAAAGGACATGCATTAACTTCAATTTTATACAAACTATTCTAAATGTAGAGTGATGCTTGCTATGTAATATTTATAATATGGAATGCATCTTTAAGCTTAGGAACATGCGTAAATAAGCATTTTAACCTAAATTGATGTGTATACATCATACCCTCATGCTTATCTTTTGCTAATCCTTAGCAAAATCAAACTAAAAGCTATGTATAAGAACAAAATTAGGATTCAATTACTTAGGCCTATGTTTTTATTAACAATAGAAAATTTCAACTACGGTCCGAAACTACGAAGACTCAATAGTGCTTGGGTACCTGCCAGAATGCAAATTGCCCAAGTCGCCTTATTTTGAAAAGGGAAGCTTGATGTAGACAAATTATTGAGGGTAAAATGCCTATTCATTCATGTTCCTAGGCTTAGATTTGTATTTCATATTATAAATATTGTATAGCATGTATCACTCTGCATTTAAAGTAGTGTATATTTTAGGTTAATTGCGTCCTTTTTATGGCCAGGAGGGAAGGAGATTTATTTCAGGGTCTCGAATGGATGATCTGATTATACAGATCTGATCAGGACGACGATCGGAGTCTAACGCTTCTGAAATCGTCACGATCAAAATCCCGTAGCATCATATGAAGTTCGAAGAAGATCAATAGCTAGGTGGCAGTGCGACATCCCTATGGGCTTTGGATGAAAAATCCAGCTATACGGATGGATCCGAAACGACGATCGCAGTCCGGCAACATGGAAATCATCTCAGTTCGAGCATTGTGGCACCCACTGTAATAGAAAGAAGATGGTCGACCCAGATGTCGTCACGTGGTGCTATCTAGGCTGCCCAACATTAGCTAGCAGCGCTTGCCCACACCACTCCTCATCTGCGACCTCCATTCTTAGTCGTTGGATCTTGATCCAAAGGTTGAAAAGCTTCCTCCACCGCGTACCATAAGATGTCTTCTTGACTCAAACATCGACTTGGCCTGTTGGTGGAGGCGTGAACTTCCAAGCGAGAGGCACATGTTTGAATCCCCACAGCCCCCCTAATTTGGCATTTGGATGCACCGCAGCCACGTGCATAGCATAGGCCACCTGCACAAGCTCTCACCGCTCAGCATTCGCAGCGTGCACAGGCTCAGTGCTAATGCACATGTGTGCGCGACAAGGCGCGAGGGGCACGAGCACGTGATCCGCCGACCAGCAGGGGCGAGGGTAGATCTTCAGTGACAGTTGCGGGGGTCTTTAGTGACGATTGCGGCTATCACTAATGCCCTATGCATGAATTCTTCCTCTTCCTTCCAATATAAAAGGACTTACCCCCCTCCATTCTTCACCATCTCTTCCTTTCTTCTCCTCACCACCTCCAAGGCTTGATAAAGAGCAAAATGCAGATTTTTCAAACCAAACATTCGCTTCCCCATGTTTGACCTGGGACTCATCTCGAGTTTTAGTTATAAATATTATCTGATCGACGGATTTTCTTGTGAATCGAACTACGACGACGGGTTTTTCAAACTCGAACCCTTTATGCGACGAGATCCACCCTCATCATTTTGGTACCATTGTTGGGGAGGCAGCGCTTTTTGGTTCTTTCTATGTTTCTCCGCATTACTTACATATTTTTCTAACCTATCTTTCTTCCTCGATTCACCATCTTGCAGGAACTCGATCGAGGAGCTGAAGGCGGTAGATTGGAGTAAAGTGTGGGTAGAGATTTTTGTAAGTTCCCCCCCACTTTCCCACCTACTAGTTCATTTCACCACCTTAATAATCAAGACCTAATCTACTTAGGTGTTTTCATGAACCTTAGGTTAAAAGTTGTTTGTCTTGTTTGCCACCTCGACACATCTCACCCTCGCATAAAAAGAAAATTTAAAAAATATGTATCTAATCTAATTGTGGGGCGAAAGTAACACGCACACTATACACACCCACACTTGAGGCACATAATCTCTTTTGATTTTTACTTAACTGGGATTCCAACCTGTGGAACCGGTATACGCACAAATCAACACATAAAAGAGTAGAAATCGGATTAGGTTAATCACTTTTTGTGCCTTAATTGGTGGTGCATCTGGGTCATTTGTTTGAGTTGTTTTGGCTGCACCACCTAATCAATTTAAAACTGAATCATCTTGTAGCTACTCCATAGGATTCAAATAACTAGGTCAAGCTAGGCACTCCATGTTTTCTTGATTTATAAAGGAAAATACTTGAACTCATGCTTTAAAACTTGGTTTGCCTCACAAAACTTGATTGAATACACCTAATATTTGAATCCTAAAAGTTATTAAGCAAGATTCGAACGTTAAAATTTATCTTACAAAAATTTAATCTTGCTTGAAAAATCATTGGTTGTGCACATACACATTCATGAATTTATCATTAAGGGCACAACCCAACTAAAGGACCCATCACATTCCAATAGCACAATCATCCAAAGCCTAATTAAAACTGAGTAGACGTTGGCCTTAATGATTGATTCGCTCTTCGGGGCTTAGATTGAGATTGTTTTTGATTAATCTGCTTCAACTGGTCTATCTGATGTCTAGCTAGGGGAGTAGCGTCAAACGACCGCAGTTGGGGGGTATCAAAGGAACTAGAGGCGCAAGCCAAAGGAAGAACCTTCTTCCCAACCCCTCCCTCTAACTAGTTGGATTGACCAGATAAAAGTAGACTAAATTATTTATAATCTTAAGATGGGTTCTAAGAGTCTGTAGATCTTTAGGCTACCCACCTAAGGACAAGTTTGGTTGATTGTATTGCAAGACACCTTTCTCTCCTCTATTTTCCCACCTGATCCACCATGTATGCTTTCACACCATACACACAATTCCAATCCTACCCTCCTACCACTGGCTATCCTCAAGATGATTACTATCCCGACTTGACTTATGACTGCCCATCTCCTAGTCGGGATAACTTTGATTGGGGATATGAATATGGACCTCAGTGTCAAGGGTCTAACCCTGGACAACAAGATTATGATTATTATCCTTCTCGCATCTACAATGATTATAGATCTCCACCCTTTGATGACTAAACCAACCTGATCTACAATTAGGAAGGCTATGATGATTATAACACCTACCCTCCCTAGTATTCCGCTGAATATAGGTCACCATCATTCTTTGAACAACCCAAAATGACCTACTATCAGGGAGGATCCTGAGAACCTCAATATCTTGACTCCCTTAGATTAACCTGAACTCACCCAACTCTAAACCAAACCATTGGTTCAGGTGAACGAGGTCCAAGACAGGGTGTTGGCTAACTTGAGGAACATCATATAATCTTTAGAAGCTCAGCCAACAGCATGCACTGAAGCATTGTAGCCTATGATCAGAATGATTGATGAGCTTAATAGCTCTTTATTGGATTTGCTCTGAGATGTTAGAGATAGGGGCCCAGGTGAGTTTCTACTTGGGAAATTGTCAAGATTGAGGGTGAAATTCATGGTTGCCTTAGTCCAATCTTGGGATGATTCTCAAGATGAACCCTCTTCAGGAGATTCAATGTTAGAACCCGCTCAGGTGCCTGTCGGGGGTGATACATGTTATAAGACTGGAGATGACTAGGTTGGTCTAGAGCAATTGATTGAGGATGAACCGATTGCTTCACTTGAGATCCTCGAGATAGGGAACGATGAAAAATGTCTCCATGGACCATGAAATGACATATGATTTTGAGATATATATAAATGAGGATCAAGAATTCTTTAATTCTGAGGGTAAGGAATCTCTGAGTGACGTCTCACTTGAGTTAAGGAAAGAGATTTTAGTGAGACAAACGGGCTCGAGGAGTATGATGAACTATTTGATAGCCTGATTATTGAAGATTGTGATCTGGTTGGGGCTAACTTGGAGGATCTGAATCTTCATTTACTAAATGATTTAGTTGGTAGCCCTAATCTTCAACCACACCCCGAAGAGCTGAATGATCATACTTTTGAGATCATTGTGCCTAAGTCAATTCTGATTCAGCCACGATTTCTTGACTTGGGTAAATCATATGGAGTGAATGATATGTTAGAGGTCCCAGAACTCGAGCACTTGATGTTGGAGGATAAGAATTTGGAAGTGAGGATTTGGGAAGTTAACTTTAGGGAAAGCAGGATTTTGGATTTAAGGGTTCCTGTTGACTTGAAACTACCTACTTTCTACAAGGACCCTTATGATGTCTTTGATGTGCAACCAAAGCATAGCATAATTGATTATATTTTTGAGCCAAATTCCACATGGACAAATAGGCATAGTGATTTAGAATAATCTATTGTCTGACACTTTAGTCATGGGTTGCACACCACCAAACCACAGGCTCGACCCTGCAAATACAACAATCTTATGTTCTGGGTGATTTTCATCCAAAACCTTAGAACTACTCGACCCTGGGGCATGGTTCTACATCATAATCTGGTTCACGCTTGTGGACATCTACTGATAGGTTTAAGGATCAATCTTTTAATTTTGATTCTAACCTGTACCTGTGAATTCTTAACCTCTTCTTTGTTTGTATTTTATGCCTAGCTAAAGGCATTAAACTTAGTGCATGTGTATACTTTCTTCTCTCAGTGGAGTTGATCAGATTGTCATGAAACTCAAGTGATATTTTGCTATTCCGCTCGTATCATATCTTTATTTCTACAACGAGGACATTGCATCATTTAGGCATGGAGGGGTAGATACTTAATCCTAAAATTATTTCGTTAGCTCTGTAAAATTTATTTTATTTTCTTTAAAAAAATTGAAAATTCAAAAGGATAAAAAAAGAAAAAAATAGAATTAGGAGAAAAGAACTTAGGCTTTTGAAAGTTATTAATTTTAGGAAATGATACTTTAGGGCCTGAACATTTAGACTCCTCAGGTCTTTGGACTTAATTAGCTTGAGTGTGCACTCGAATGTGGACTTAGTCTCGAGTCCTCGCCAAGTAATTTTATTTTAATTTGGTAAATAAATTAGGGTAATAAGTACACGACTTATTAACCTACCCTCTGATTTGAGGGGACTGTAAGTCTAAGCATTTACACACTATTTGCACTTACTTTCCGACGATTTTTATGGAAATTGGGTAGCTAATGAACCGTCTAGGATGGTATGGCTAGTAAGTTGTCGGTGGTAACAGCTCATAGGTCGGTTGTCTAGAGCCCAGTCACATGACCATTCTCTTCTTGCTGCCTTTTAGGTAAATCTGATATCAAAGAGGCCACCTACTTAGAAGAAAAGAGAAAAAGAAATAGCCAAAAAGGAAAAGAAAAAATAGAAAAAGGAGAAAATGAAACAAAAAAATAGTAATAAAGCCACACTTCACGCACGAGTATGACTGGCAAGTGGTCGTGGGTAACAACCCATTGGCCGGTTGTTCAGAGTCCAGCTCACAAAAGTGCACAAATAATTCCTAAAACACAAAGGGAAGAAGCAGGGAAGTAGAATAAATCGGGGAGATATACACTGGGTTCGCCCTTGTGTTAACCTCATAAAAAAATAAAAAAAGTAGGGAGAAAGCTACCGATCAGAAAGATAAACCTTTAGGCAGAATTTTTGGTCACTTAGGGTCGTAGAAACCTGAAGTTCGTTTTAACGGCTGCTTAGTGAGTTTATCACCATTTCACAAGTGTTGTAGCGGAGAACCGTTGCAAATAGATTTGAGTTTTGAAAATCCGTTGTAGTATAATTTGCGAAGAAATTCGTCAAGAAATAAATTTTATCGAAACTCGAAAAGAATTCCGGGTCAAACACAAGGAGGCTACGTCAATTTGAAATTTACGATTATATTTTTTTTGGAATTTTTGTTTAAAGGTGAGATACAATGAATCAAAACTAAACTTGAGAGAGAGAGAGAACAAAACACTTTTATAAAATGGATAATGTTTTTATAATTAGAAAGCGAGAAATATTACAACTAGAAAGCGGTAAATATACCTAGAAAGCGGTAAATATACTCTAGAAAGTAGTAAAGAGAAGGTGGAGAGAAATCCTCCTCGATGGCTGCTTGGAGGACGAGCTGCATTGACGGAGCGCCAGGACGAAGGTGGTGAGATGTGGGACGAAGGAGAACGATGACGGATGACGGAGAATGGGGTAAGGCGACATCGTAGTAGGATCTGCTTTTCGAATGGCGGTGAGAGGAGACTGTAGAATGCTCCACGAATGGGATGAGGTGGAAAAATTATATTTTTAACTCTAGAAGAGCACGTCGGGTTTGGGACAAGCTCTTAGAGCTTTGGAGGGGGTGAAAGAAGAGAGGAAGGGATGATGAAAGTGTGGGGTTCGTAGCGTTATTTATAAGTGAAGAATGAAGGGTCAAAGGGGTCATTTCATTCTTAATCATTAAATGCATAGGTCTTTAGTGACGAATTTATTCATCACTATAGCATAAATGTGGGTAAAGGTCTGCACGCCCCCCGCTGCTTCTCCTTTGGCTTCATCGCTTATGCACATTTGTGCATTCTCAATCGTCTGATCGCGAGCTAAAAGTGTCTGATTGGGCATTCAAGTATGCATGAGATCACACGTGCTCAACCAGCAGCCCAGATCGCACCGCGTGGCACCCCCGCTGTCGCACGATCCAAATCCGACAAAGGAATTTGGTCGTGCCCACGCTTGCACTCGATTTGAGGCGAGGCGGGGCTCAAACTTGTGCCTCTTCGTGTGAAGGCATGCTACCATTGAGCTACGCAGTCTCTTGAGGTGCTTTTTTGGTTTTGAGCTTCTGTACCCTTGGCCGTTGGATCAAGATCCAATGTCTGAGGTTGATCAAGTCATTAATGAGGGAGAGAGGGCAGCGGGTGTGAATGGCCGGTGTGGGCGGTTGAGATGATGCCACGTGGCACCATCTTAACCGTCCATCTTCTATGCTTTATAAATGGTGCCACAGAAGTCGGATTGGATCGATTTTTGCGTTGTTGAGTTGCGATCGTCGATCCGAACCCATCTGTGCGGTCGGATTTGTCATCTGATGTATGGATTTACGTAATCTTGGCCCCTTGACCTTTAATCTTTCTCGGATTGCATATGATGCTACGGAAGTCCGATTAGGGCAATCTTGGAGTCGTTAAACTCCAATCGTCGCCCTAATCAAATCCTGTATGATTGGATCTTCAATCTGAGGTCCTGATATGATATTGTCCTATTTCCTGACCACAAAAAGAGAAAATTAACCTAAACTTTATACAATCTGACCTAAATGCAAGACTATGCATGTTATGCAATATTTATAATATATGATGCAACTCTACATCTAAGAACATGTAAAACTAGACAATTTATATGATATAAACATATTTACATCAACAAGATGCTTAGCACTTAGTACCTTTTGAGTCTTAGGCGGGTCGGGTAGTTGTAAAAGGTTATCCCGAAATTCTCAAACTTCAAAAGTTCAAAAAAATTATAAAAGAAGAAAAAGAAAAAAATGTAACTTCCCTTTTCAAATAAGGGGAGGACTTGGGCGGTCTGCATTCTGGTAGACACTTGGGTACTGTTGAGTTTTTGTCATTTAGGATCATAGTTGAAAATTTCTATTGTTAATAAACAACTTAGGCCTAAGCGATCGAGTCATAATTTTATTTTTATACATAGCATGTAGTTTAATTTTGCTAGGGACTAGGAGAAGATACTTATGGGGGTATGATGTAGACACAATCATTGAGGGTAAAATGCCTATTCATGCATGTTCCTAGGCTAAGATTTTCATTTCATATTATAAATTTTACATAGCATGCATCATTTTGTATTTAGAGTAGTGTATATTTTAGGTTAATTGCATCCTTTTTATGGCTAAGAGAGAAGGATATTTATTTCAGAGCCTCAGATGGACGATTTGATTGTACGGATCTGATCAGAACGACGATCAGAGTCTAATGCTTCCGAAATCGTCTGGATCGGAATCCCATAACATCATATGAAGTTCGAAGATGATCAACGGTCAGGGGGTAATTCGACATCCCTACAGGCTTCGAATGAAAAATCCAACCATACGAATGGATTCGATGTGATGATCGCAATCCAACAACGCTAAAATCATCTCAATCCGAGCACCGTGGCACCCTCTATAATAGAAAGAAGATGGACGGCTGAGATAGCGCCACGTGGTGCCATCTAGGGCCAGTAGTGCCCGCCCACACCACTCATCCGCGACCTCCAATCCCAGCCATTGGATCTTGATCCAACGGCTGAGAAACTTCCTCCACCGCGTACCATAAGACGTCTTCTCAACTCAAACATTGACTTGGCCTGTTGGTGGAGGCGTGGACTTCCAAGGGAGGGGCGCGGGTTCAAATCCCTGCTGCCCCACCCAATTTGGCATTTGGACGCACCGCAGTCGCGTGCATAGCACTGGCCATGCGCACAAACGCGCACAGCTTAGCATCCACAACGCGCATAAGCTCAGCGCCAGCGTGCGCGCATGCATGACAAGGCGTGAGGGGTACGGGTGAGTGATACGTGCACCAGCAGGGGTGAGGGCTGATCTTCAACGACAACTGTAAGGGTCTCTGGTGACGATTGCACCTCTCATTAATGCCCTATGCATGAATTCTTCCTCTTCCTTCCACAGTAAAAGGACCTAGCCCCTCCATTCCTTACCATCTCTTCCTTTCTTCTTCGCACTACCTCCAAGGCTCTAGAGAGAGCTTGTCCTAAGCCTGGGATGCTCCTCTAGAGTAGAAATCAAACATTTTCCCACCTCTCATCACTATTCATGGAGCATCCCGTAGTTGTCCCCTCACTTCCCTTCGGAAAGAAGATCCTTACCATGACGATGTCCTGCCCAGTCCTTCCTTCGTCACCATTCTCCCTCGTCCCGCTCCTCACCACCTTCATCCAAGCATTGTCAGAGTGAGCCGTCCTCTAAGCGACCGTTGAGGGGGACTCTTCTCATCTCCATCTATCTTTACTATTTTTTAGAATAGTTTTTCCGCTTTCATTGCTGTAGAAAACATTTGTTCATCAATATATTGATATTTTCTCTCTCTCTCTCTCTCTACATTGTTTTTTCAAGTAGATTAGTTAGATAATGTTTTCATCGATCTGATCTCTTGCTTGATAAAAAGCAAAACACGGATTTTTCAAACCAAACGTTTGCCTCCCCGTGTTCGACCCGGGACTCATCTCGAGTTTCGAGTATAAATATTATCTAATCGATGAATTTTCTTGTGAATCAAATTATGACGATGGGATTTCTAAACTCAAACCCTTTACATGACTTGATCCACCCTCATTAAAGATATATATTTTTTTCTATTTTTTCTTCCTTTCTAATTTTTTCTTTGGATTTTTGAGTTTGGAGTTTCAGGGCAATTTTTTATGGCTACCCAACCCACCTAAGACTCGAAAAGAACTTCAAGTTCTAAGCATCTTAACATGAAAAGGTAAGACTCACTAGACTACCGTTAAAATAGACTTTAGGTTTCTATGACCTTAGGTGACCTAAAAATTCTACCTTGCAGTTTATCTTTTTGATCGATAGCTTTCTCCCAACTTGTTTTAATTTTTTTTGTGGGTTTAACACAAGGGCGAACCCAGTGTATATCTCCCTGGTTTATTTTACTTCCCCGCTTTTTCCCTAAGCGTGTGGGAATTATTTGTGCATTTTTTTGTGTGCTGGGCTCTGGACAAATGACCAATGCACTATTACTCATGACAACTTGCTAGCTATACTTGTGCAGTGAAGTGTGACTGATATAAATACATCTATTTAATTTAAAATGCATAACTATCCATGTTCCTAGGCTTAGATTCGCATTTCATGTTATAAATATTACATAGTATGCATCATTCTGCATTTAGAGTAGTGGTATATATTTTAGGTTAATTAGGTCCTTTTTATGGTCAAGAGAGAGAAGATTTATTTCAGGTCCTCGGATGGATGATTGGACCATACGGATCTGATCAGGACGACGATCGGAGTATAATGCCTCCGAAATCGTCTAGATTGAAGTCCCGTAGCAACATACAAAGTCTGAGGAAGATCAACGGCCAGGGGCAATGCGACATCCATGCGGGTTTCGGATGGAAAATCAACTGTACGAATGAATCCGGAGTAACGATCGTAGTCCGGTAACTTAGGAATCTTCTCGATCTAAACACCGTGGCACCCTCTACAAAAGAAAGAATGGACGGTCCAGATGGCACCACGTGGCGCCATCTAGGCCGCCCAACATCGGCCAGCAATGCCTGCTCCCACCTTTCCATCATTCGTGATGTTCATTCCCAGCAGTTGGATCAAGATCCAACGACTGAGAGGCCTCTGCACTGCACGCCTCTTTGCGACTCAAAGGAGAGCCTAGCGTCGTGGCCAAGCGCCTTCTGCTGATCAAGGGGCCCAGGTTCGAGACCCACGAATAGTCCAAATCAGAAATTAGAGGCATGCACGTGCTTGGCAAGCCGCCACACAACGCAAGCACGCACATGCGTAGGCATGCGCACAGCCAGCGCAATGCCAGCGTGCGAGCGCACACGCGTGACCAGAGGCACGTGATACGCGGACCAGCTGCGGGTGTGAGCAGGCACGTGCTTGGTTGGTGCCAGCCTTCAGCGACAGTCTGGAAGACATTTAGCGATGCTTATAGTCATCACCAATTATTCACACGCCAGCAAGGCTACCTGCATGCGTGAGCGGGTGTGAGCTGCCTACAGCGACACTTACAGTGATGACCTGGAGGTCGCTAATGGTCCCATACCTATTCAAGTCTCTTCTCATCCACTATAAATGGACCTACACCCCCTCCCTTCCAAGCCATCTGTACCTACTCTACTTACACATACTTTGAAGCTCTAGCAAGCATACCAACACTCTGTTAGAGCTTGTTCTCAAGCACCCAAGATGCCTATTAGTGTAACAAAACTCTGCCCCACCAAATACTCCTCCATCTTCCCATCCCCATGATTGCACCGCAAAAAATACACCTGCAATTGTGCTGTCTTGTGGTATTTCCTAGCATTACCAGTGCATATTAGGTATCCCTAGTCGCATTTGTAAAAATACACGCATGCATGCATTTAATTGAGAGGGGAGAGTGAAATAAATGGCCTTGCAATTAACATTTTTCCTCAAGTGTTGCTTTGCAAAATTCACCATCTTTTTATTTTTAATTTTACTTGACTTTGAATTCTTCCCGCGGCTGCATGTCATGACTGGACCTTTCTCCTCGCACCATGCTCTGCAACAGCTCTCCCTGCCAGCCGCATGCAAGCCTCTCCCTTTCAGCCATGCAGAGCCAGGGCATGGCTGTGCATGCTTTCTTCTTCTTTAAAAAGAGCACGGCTCCTTCTTTGCAAAGAGAGCCTGGTCCACAAAAAGAAACCACACAGCAACTCTTCCCTTCCAGGCCATCTCCTCCCTCTCCCTCCATACGCAGCCTCTCCTCCTTGAGGAGACACTCTGCGGGCAGGAGCACCTCACAGTGGTGCACAGCCACCATTGTGAGTCCACCACCACCCAACTCATCAGAGAGCTGGTGGGCGTGGTGGTTCTCTCTTTGTTTCAACGATCAAGCCAACCCCTCCATTGCCACAAAGCTTCAAGCTTAATCAGCCACCGTGTGCCCCTGCAGTGGCCGGCCAAGCTTCACCACTCACGCCAGCCAACACCTGCAGGCCACCGCGCGCCTTGTCGCGCTCCTTCACCCACGACCCAGCCCTCTCTGCAAGCCAGCAGCCGGTGCCACTCTTCCGCGCACGCGCTGAGCTGTCCACGCCCTCCGCACTCACAGCACCGGGTGCAAGCGGTTGCGCGGCTCGCCCAGGCACTATAGTGACTGTTCACGTGTTTCAGCGGAACACTGTGGCTACAGTGAGGTAACCGGTAAGTTTCTCACTTAACCGGTCACCCGGCATGCCGCAATCGCTGCTAGCTCGCGTGCGCGTCTCGCCCCGAGCCTGCTCCAGCGCCTGCCCGCGCGTCTGCGTGCGCCCGCACCCGCCCGCGTCTTCGCCCGCTCCCTTCACCTATGTGCGCCTGTGTCTGCCTGCTCCAGCCTCTTCGCGCAGCGAGGTGTGCTGCGGTCCTCTCTCTGCGCCCACTCCCTCCAGCGCGCGCCTCTCTGCGTGCATACGCGCCTATGCATGCACGTGAAGCATCAGACGATGCCTGGCTGCCTTAGACGCCTTAACCGCACTCCTTCACGCCAACTCCAGCTCTCTCTCACAGCACTCTCTCCCTCTCTCTCTGCACACATAGACACACACACACTCACACTCTCGTACACACACCTATACACTAATATATACTTATATATATACATACATATATATATGTACATATATATATACTTATATCTATACATATAGTAGTACCTGTATACTTAAGTATTAGTATACATACATACATATATACATATATAAATCTATATACTTGTGTATATATATATATATACATATATATTTACATATATACATATACTTATATACATATAAATATATATATATACATATATATATATATTACCTATACAACTAAGTATAAGTATAGATACATATATATATATATACATATATACATATATATACATATATATTTACATATATACATATACTTATACATGTATAAATATATATATACATATATATATTACCTATACAACTAAGTACAAGTATAGATACATATACATTTACATATACACACACACACACACACACACACATATATATACACATATACTTATATATATATATATCTATCTACGTAAATCTATATACACATATTACTATATATATATATATACATATATATATATATACATCTATATAGTTATATATACATACATATACATATATCTATATATATATCTATACATATATTTACATATCTATATATATACACATATATATATATATACATATAGATATATATATTTACATATATACATATATATTTTCATATCACTTACCATACGTGGTGTCGCGGGAATATCTGCACCAATTGTTGATATTCCCCGATACACGCGTACAAAAAACGTGTTCGCACTCATCTTCCACCAATGCACCTTACACGCAGCACTTCATCCTGTTGGTTGCGTCTTCCTAGACGACGACCGACTCGACACCGTGCTACACTCCATCTCCGCCTCCACCCCCACCCCTTTATACATATATAATATATACATATATATATACTATATTTACTTTATTTCTGCTTCTCTTTCCTGCCAATAAAAAGACAAAAAATATATAAAATAGAAAAGATAATCCTTGACTTGCAGGTACTCCATCTTGTGAATAGCAAGATCCGTTTTGGAACCCTGATTTGGCTCAAAGGCAAGAACCTAATTTTGAGAGTGTGCCTCAAGGACAAGAATTATTAGAAAAAAATATAAATAGAAAAGCATTAAAAATATAATAAACGAACGGAAGAGATTCGTTGTAGGAAAGGCGTAGAAACTTGACTTCTAACCCCACTTCCCTGAGTTCGACCTTGGGCCTAAAAGTGACCAAGATAAAATCAAATAGGCCAGGTAAAAAAATATTTTGTAAAGAGATGGTTAGGCTCGATTTAGGTTAACCACTATACACACTTCAACAATAAAATCGCCATATTAACACAACCTAACTGGGTCCGACCGCAATCCCTTTCATCGCATTCATAGGTCACCTTGGAGCTGTCCTCCCACCTCCATTCCAGTAGCAGATCATTTCCGCCTTCTCACCTCCATTCTGGAGTTGCGTTGAAGCTTTCCTCTACTCGACGTCCTCCTACATCTTACCTTCGTAATCCTGCTTCCCAACTCCGAGCTTCCGCCAGCCATCGTCATCTCACCGAGCAGCCTTTTCGGGAGATTTCTTCTCACCTCCCCCTCTTCTTATGTTTACTAGATTATTGTAATTGACATTCATGCAATATATCATATTCGATTCTATCTCTCTTGTGATTGTTTGTCATTTTATTTCAAAAATAATAAAATAACAAAACCACAAAACACAAAAAAAAAAATAAATCGAAGTGCGGTTTTCACACAAAGTAAACATCGCCTCCCTGTGTTCGACCCGGGACTCCTTTGGAGTTTCGGTATAAATTATATTTGATTACGAGTTTTGCAACTACGACGACGGGTTACTAGTTACCCCGATTTCAAACTCGCAAAACCCGTGTAATCATTTTGATGTCGTTGCCAGAGAGGCAATGGGATTTACTTTATTATTTTATGCACTTCTTTGCATTTACATAGCACTAACCCAATTGTCTTTGATCTACTATCTTGCAGGTACCTTAGCATGGAGATCCAAGTGCGGTAGAGCAGAGTAAAGTGCAGGTAGAGTACTTTGTAAGTGTTCCCCACATTCCCCCCCACTAGTTTCATTTCACCATACTCATAACCAAGATCAAATCTACTTTGGTGCTTGCATAAATCCTAGGATAGAATTGTTTGTCTTATTTGCCACCTTCATCCATTTCACACCTGCATTTAAAAAAAAAAAAAATAAAAAGATACTTTTTGTGGGACGAATCAATTTACACACTTTATACACCCACATCGGAGGCACATAATCGGACTTGATTTTCATCTACTCAATCGGGATTTCGACCTATGGACTCGGTACACTAAATCAACAAATAAAAGAGTAGAAATCATATTAGGTTAATCACCTTTTTGTGCGCCTTAATCGGTGGTGCATTTGAGTCAATTGATTGTATTGTTTGGGCCACACCACCTAATTTAAAAGAAACTCATTTGTGGCTGCTCCATAGGATTCAATATTTAGGTTAAGCCAAGCACTCCATATTTTCTTGATTTATAAAGGAAAATACTTGAACACGTGCTTTCAAAACTTGGTTTGTCTCACAAAACTTTGTTGAATACACTTAACATTTGAATCCTAAAAGCTACTAAGTAAGATTCAAACCCAAAAACTCACCTCATCATTAATAATCTTACTTGAAAATTTCTTGGTTGTGCACATTCACATTTTCTCAAACAAATCATTAAGGGTACAACCCATTAAGGGTCCATCACATTCCTGAAGCACCATTGTTCCAAGCCTAACTAAAATTGAGTAGATGTTGGCCCTAAGGATTTATTCGCTCCTCGGGATCCAGATTAAAATTATTCACGATTAACCTACTTATACTAGTCAATCTGATGTCTAGCTTAGGGAGTAGCATCAAACGACTGCGGTTGGGGGGTACACTAGGAACCGGAGGAGCAAGCCAAAGGAAGAATCTTCTCCTTAGTCCCTCCTTCTAACTGGTTGGATTGCCTGGACATAAGTAGAGTAAATCATCCATAATCTTAGGATGGATTTTGAGAGTCTGTTGACCTTTAGGCTACCCAACCTAAGGATAGGCTTGCATTTTTTGTGCTATAGGGTCCCTTCTCTTCCTGTCCTTCCGACTTCCTTCCAGTGTATGCTTGGAAGTTCATTGAACCCTTGTTTGGAAGGATCTTTAGACCATTCCTGGAGGTGGAGATTGATCTATAGCCAAGTAGATCCCATAGCTGATAATAACCACCTCTCCCGCCCCTGAACCAGTAGGAGCTGATTTAGAGGTAGTTGGAAGAATTCCAGTAGATGTAGCAATGGTTCCAACGAATGAATGGTCAGGACGCTTGGCCCTTGAAGGATTTTTATGATCCTTCAAATTATGATGATCGTCCGGCGTTGTGATCCCCGCCGGTGATGTTGAGATCAAGCCCTAGGTTTTGAGTCTAATTAAATACTTTCATGGGCTTGGCTCAGAGAACTCATTCCAACATTTGGAGGACTTGATTACTCTAGTTCAGAGCACCAAATTGTGGAATGTGGATGAAGAATAGTTGCTCATGAGGCTTTTTCCCCATTCACTCAGGGATAAAGCCGCACATTAGTATCGTACCATTGGAAGACCGATTGCTACATAGATAGCTTTGAAATCGGCCTTCCTGAAGAAATTCTTCCCAATTAGGTACACCAATGTGTTGCGACGGGCAATTAGCACTTTTGCCTAGTGGCAGGGGGAATCATTTCATGGGGCCTGGGAGAGATTCCAAGATTTGTTGCGGAAGTGTCCACACCACGAGATGCCTAAATGGCAACTTGTGCAAATTTTTTATTTTGGGTTGAATGATCAACTCTGTAATCATGTAGATGCTTCTTGCTAAGGCAATTCCCTCAACAAAGACGTAGATAGCGCGTATGATTTGTTTGAGGAAATGAGTGAAAATTCCTTAAACCACGCCTCCGTGGAAACCTTCAACCGATCCCAACAAACTAGATCAAATCCAATAAGGTCCAAGATTCTCATACATCTGATATGGAATTGATCTGCAATAGATTAGATAAGATGGATCTGGTTGCTAAACGAATGGAAGAGTGGATGTCCGGAAACTCTAATTTCTTTAGATCCACTCAATCCCAGGGATTAGGATTCCATTCTTCGCAAGCTCCTACGGGACAGCAGTTTGTGAACCAGTTGGAGTCAGCTCAACCTTCGGGCCAACTATTCTCGGAATCTTATGGGTTCCAAACTAGGGCCTTTGATCCCAGTTTTACTGATCCATCTTCATCCTCATCTTATGTGGATGTTCAGGCTATGCAGGAGAATGTTAGGTCCAACCCTTACTTGAATTCCTATAATTCTGGTTGAAAAATCATCTTAACTTCTCTTGGAAAGATCATGGGCAACAGACCCAATATCGACCCAACAACTATGTACCGCAAAAACCAATGGGTCAGGGTCATGTATACACTCAGTTGCCCTTGAATCAGGTTAATCAGTCTGTGTGGAATGCTCAACAACCCGCCGAGCAGGTTGATTTAAAATTGAAGATGGTAGAAATGCATGGGTCAATGCTCTAGCTCATGCAACAAATGAAAACTTTGCTGGATACCTTGCAATCTGGACTTGGTGCAAACAACTGACAGCCCAGATCTCTACCATCACAACCTGTACCAAATCCAAGGAATGTATAGAACTGAGGTGCTAGGCCTCAAGGGTTTGATAATAATGGGGAGTCATATGCTCAAGCTCATGCTATCTATCAGGCTACCTCAGCTCCTCTTGGAGCAAACCATGTTCCTACCATAATCAACCAAGGGCCTCCTATTTGCACAACCCTCCCCAAGACACTAACCAACAGCATTTTGCTACTGCAAACACCATCACCTTGAGGAGTGGTAGTAAACACAAGGGACCTACCCAACCCCATGTCAACCCCATTAGGCCCCGTAGCTAGAATTCCAGACTCCCAACTAAGAAAGTGATCAACAAAACATCAGAGTCTGATTCAGGAGTATGTTGTTGTATGGGCAAACAGAAAAAGTCAGAGGAGAAATTGGAGGAAAGGATGTCCTTACTTCAGGCTTTCAAATTGACAATCATTTTACTCCTCGTAGCTATCAGATCAATCCCCGCCTACACCATAGGTTTACTGAATGCATATAAAGAAAGGCATAGAGCGAAATCTGAAAACAATAGGAGAGTAGTTTTGTCCGATAACATAAGCACACTGATCCTAAACAAGCTACCTCCTAAGAAGCAGGACCCAGAAGCCCCGCTGATTTCCTGCACAATAGGAAACATTACTTCTGACCGGGCCCTCATCGACTTGGGTGCTTCCATTAATGTGATCCCCACCTCACTACACATGGCATTGGGTCTAGGATACCTAAAACACACTGACATAACTTTGCAGTTAGCCGATAGATCCATTACAAAACCAAGGGGTATTTTGGAGGATGTTTTAGTCAAGGTTAATGATTTGCATTACCTTGCTGATTTCATGGTCCTGGGCATGGAAGCCCCAAAATAGCTCAACCACACCCTGATTATTTTTGGAAGACCTTTCCTGGCCACTGCCAAGTCGAGGATTGATTGTGAATCAGGAAATATAGAAATGGTCTAAGGGGATAAGACATATCGATTCAATATTTTTGAGGTCTCAAAGAAGAATAAAATTAAGTGTGGTTCGATGGAGGAGCTTGGTGGAATAGAGGAAGTAATGGCCATATGTACCTTAGACAACCCTTTAATGGTCAACTTAACCCAAACTCGGGAAGAAGATCACACGGTTGTGGAAATAGTTGAGGACAAAGCAAAAATGCGACCAATTGTAGCAACACGGGATGGGGAAGATATATATGGAATTGGAAATTTGTTGGATGATTCACGTGTTCAAGTTAAAACCCAACAACATCCTTATCCTGAATGTTTAGAGTTTGAGGTCCAACTTGTGGGTGGGAATCCTGAGGATCAGGATGGTTGGTTTAAGAACCTAGAGTGTGAAGATGAAATTGAACATTGGGGAAGAACTCTTCAAACATTAGGTATTCTAGAGTACCCACAAATCCCCAGGACATCACAAAACCCTCATCATCCTTTTTCACCTAACCATTGCACAAAGTCTATACCCAACCACACTTCCTCTGTAATAAATCAACAAAACTCCTATTGGAGACCATTTAGGCTCTCCCTGAACCACCAACTTGCCACTTTCTTTGATCATCTCTTTGGCAAGTCCATTTTCACTCTCTGGGACCCAAATCTTGGGGCCTGGAAACTGTGTTATTGCAGCCTCATTGTTAATTATATTTGATTGAGGACCTCGCCTATTTGAAGGCATTAATTTCAACACATGTAAAGACTATTCCAAACTGACTAGAGTCTCACAGAAATCAGGTGCTATTCTTCCAATTCTACTCTCCTGCATGCTTTCATTTTTCACAACGAAGACATTGCAATAGTTAAGTATGGGGGGTGGACATATTTTATAACCTTTTTGTCAACTGTAATAGTAATTTCCTATTATTTGATTAAAAAAAAAAATAAAAAAATAAAAATTTGAAAATTCAAAAAGATAAAAAAAAAGAAGAATTAGGAGAAGAAAACTTAGGCATTTGGAAGTTATTAACTTTAGGAAATGATACGATAAGACCTAGACACTTAAATTCTTCAGGTCTTTGGGCTTAATTAGTTCGGGTGTCCACTCGAATGTGGACTTATTCTTGAGTCTTTACCAATTAAAATTCATTTTAATTTGATAAATAAATTAGGATGATAAGTATGCGACTTATCAACCCACCCTTTGATTTGGGGGGACTTTAAGCCTAAGCATCTATACTCTTTTTTGCACTGACTCACTTTTCAGTGGTTTTTTTGGAAATTGGGTAGCTAATGAACTATCTAGGATGGTATGGTTGGCAAGTTGTCGGTGGTAACAGTTCATCGGCTGGTTGTCCAGAGCCTAATCATAAGACCATTTTTATTATACTGCCTTTAGGTAAATCTCAGATCAGGAAAGCAACCTACTTAAAAAAAAAATAAAAGAAAAAAATAGAAAAATAAAAAAAAGTAAAAGGAGAAAAAAATAAAAAACTAATAAAAAAGCCACACTTCATCACACGAGTATGGCTGACAAGTTGTCGTGGGTAATAGCTTATTGGCCGGTTGTCGAGAGCCTAGCTCACAAAAATGCACAATAATTCCCAAAACACTTAGGGAAGAAGTAGGGAAGTAGAATAAATTGGGGAGATATACACTGGGTTCGCCCTTGTATTGACCCCATAAATAAAAGTAGGGAGAAAGCTACCAATCGAAAAGATAAACCTTTAGGCAAGGTCAGCTAGGGTCATAGAAACCCGAAGTCTGTTTTAATGGCTGCCTAACAAGTCTTTCACTCTTATCACTAGATGCTTAGCACTTAGAGTCCTTTTTGAGTCTTGGGAGAGTCGAGTAGCCATAAAAAGTTATCTTGGAACTCTTAAACTCTAAAAGTCCAAAAAAATTAGAAAAGAAGAAAAAAAATCCAAAAAAAATGAATCTTCCCTTTTCAAATATGGTGAGGACTTAGGCGGTTTGCATTCTAGCAGACACTCGGGTACTGTTGAGTCTTCATAGTTTAGGACCTTAGTTAAAATTTTCTATTGTTAATAAACAACTTAGGCCTAAGCAATCTAATCCTAACTCTATTTTTATACATAACATTTAATTTAATTTTGTTAGTGACTAGCAAGAGATAGGCATGGGGGTATGATATAGACATATCTACTAGGTTAAAATGCCTAATCATGCATGTTCCTAGGCTTAGATTTTCATTTTATATAACAAATATTGCATAGCATGTATCATTATGCATTTAGAGTAGTATATATTTTAGGTTAATTAGGTCCTTTTCATGGTCAGGAGAGAAGATTTATTTCAGGGCCTCGGATAGACGATCGGACCGTACAGGTTTGATCAGGATGACAATCGTAGTCTAATGCCTCTGAAATTGTCTAGATTGGAGTCCCGTAGCATCATATGGAGTCTGAGGAAGATCAATGGTTAGGAGACAATGTGACATCCATATGGGTTTCAAATGGAAAATCCGATCGTATGGATGGATCTGGAGTGACGATCGCAGATCAGCAATATGAGAATCTTCTCGATCTAAGCACCGTGGCACCCTTCACAAAAGAAAGAAGAATGGACGTACCAGATGGCACCACATGGCACCATCTGGGCCACCCAACATTGGCTAGCAATGTTTGCTCCCACCTCTCCATCATCCGTGACGTTCATTCCCAGCCGTTGGACTCAAGGGAGAGCCCAGCGTAGTGGCCAAGCACCTTCTGCAGATCAAGGGGTGCAGGTTCGAGACCTGCGGATGCCCCAAATCAGAAATTGGAGGCATGTACGTGCTTGGCCAGTCGCAGCGCAGCGCAAGCACGCACGTGCGCAGGTGCGCGTACAGCCAGTGTAGCTCCAGCGTGCGAGCACGCACGCGTGACCATGGGTGCGTGATGCGCGGACCAGCTACAGGCGTGAGCGGGCACGTGCTTGGTTGGCACTAGCCTTCAGCGATAGCCTGGAAGACATTCAGCGATGCTGACAGCCGTCGCCAATTGTTCGTACGCCAGCAAGGCCAGCTGCGTGTGTGAGCGGGTGTGAGCTGCCTTCCACGACACTTACAATGACGACTTGGTGCTTGCTAATGGTCCCATACCTATTTTAGCCTCTTCTTATCTACTGTAAAAGGACCTACACCCCCTCCCAAGCCATCTCTACCTACTCTACTCCCACCAACTCTCAAGCTTTAGCAAGCCTACCAACTCTTTGTTAGAGCTTGCTCTCAAGCTCCCAAGGTGCCTATTAGTGTAACGAAACTCTGCTCGACCAAATACTCCATCTTCCCATCCCCATTCATAGGTTGCCTTGGAGCTGTCCTCCCACCTTCATTCCGGTAGCAGATCATCTCTGCCTTCTCACATCCATTCTAGAGCTGCGCTGAAGCTTGCCTCTACCCGACGTCCTCTCGCATCTCACCTCTGTCATCCTACTTTCCAACTCCTTCGTCCGAGCATCTGCCAGGCATCGTTGTCTCATGGAACAACCACTTCGGGAGATTTCTTCTCACTTGTCCCTCTTTTTATGTTTTCTAGATTATTGTAATTGACATTCATGCAATATATCGTATTCGATTCTCTCTTGTGATTGCTTGTCATTTTATTTCAAAAACAAAAAAATAACAAAATCACAAAACACCAAAAAGAAACAAATCGAAGCGCAGTTTTCATACAAAGTAAACATCGCCTCCTTGTGTTCAACCAGGGACCTCCTTGGTGTTTCGGTATAAATTATATTTGATTACGAGTTTTGCAACTACTACGACGGTATAAATTATTTATTTTTCTCCTTTTTCTATTTTATTATTATTTTTCTTCTTTTTGTTTGAGTATATATATATTTTTCTTTTTCTGAGTAGGTGGCTTTCCTAATCTAAGATTTACCTTAAGACAGTAGAAAGAGTATGCTCATGTAGCTAGGCTCTGGACAACCCGCCAATGGGTTATTACCCATGACAACTTGCCAGCCATACTACCCTAGAAAGTTCATTAGCTACCTAATTTCCGTAAAAGTTGTCAAAAAGTGGGTCAGTGTAAATAGTGTGTAGATGCTTTAGACTTAAAGTCCTCTCAAATCAGAGGGCAGGTTGATAAGCCGTGTATTTATTATCCCAATTTATTAACCAAATTTAAATAAAATTAACTTGGCGAGGACTCGTGACCAAGTCCAAATTTTAGTTGACAACCAGGGTAATTAAGCCCGAAGACCTGAAGAGTCTAAGTGTTCAAGTCCTAAAGTATCGTTTCCTAGAGTTAACAACTCATAATGCCTAGGTTCTCTTCTTTTAATTCTAATTTTTTTCTTTTTAAATAAAAGAAATTCTACGGAGCTAACAAAATATTTTAAGGATTAAGTATCTATCTGCCCATTCCTAAATGATGAATGTCCTCATTGTAAAAATAAAGGCATGAAACGAAGTAAGCAGAGTATCACCTGAATTTTGTAAAAATCTGGTCAGCTCCGTAGTGAGAAAGGAGGATACATATGTGCTAAGTTTGTTGTCTTCAGCTACACATAATATACAAATAGGGAAGAAATTAAGAATTCATAAGTGCTGGTCAGGATCAGAATTAAAAGAATGATCCTTAAACCTGCCAGCATAATATGTCCACAGATGTGGACTAGATTGTGAAGCAGGTCCATGCCCCAAGGTCAGGTAGTTCTAAGGTTCTTGATGAAAATACCCAGAACCAGAGATTGTTGTGCTTGTGGGGTCGAGCTTACGATTTTGTGGTGTGCAACCCAGCTCTAAAGTGGCAGACAATAGGTAAATTTGGTTTACTAGGTTCGGGTGTCCACTTAGAGTTCAGCTCAGAAAGATAGTCAAATATTTTATACTTGGGTTGCATGTAAAAGATATCATAAGGGTCTTGATAGAAGGTAGGTGGTTTCAGGTCAACAGGAACCCTTAGATCCAGAATCTTATTTCCTTCGGAATTAGCCTCCCAGATTTTCATTTGCAAATTTCTACTCTCCACAATCATGATTTCATATTTCAGGACCTCCTGCATATTTTTCACCCCATCTAAATTATCCATGTCCAATAATTGTGGCTGAATCACGATTGACTTAGTTATAATGATCTTGAAAGCATCATCATTCAGCTCTTTGGGGTATGGTTGAAGATTAGGGCTACTGGTTGGATCGTCTATTATAATTGGATCATAATCCTCCATGTAAACTCCAATCAGATCATAATCCTCAATTATTGAGCTATCAAATGGTTCATCATGTTTCTCGAGCACGTTAGTCTCATTAAATTATTTTCCTTAAGCTCAAGTGAGACTTCACCTAAAATTCTTCACCCTCAGAATCAAAGAATTCTTGATCCTTATTTATATATGTCTCAAAATCGTATGTTGTTCCTTGGTCTATAGAGACATTTTTCCTCACTCACTGGCATGGGGATCATGGGTGAGAAAATGACATCATCCTCGATCGGTTGCTCTAAACCAACCTGCTCATCCTCAGTCTCATAAAATGTGGCCCCCCAAACAGGCGCCTAAGTAGGTTCTAACATTGGCTCTCCTAAAGGGGGTTCATCTTGAGAATCATCCCAAGATTATACTAGGGCAACCACGAATTTCATCCTCAATCTTGACAATTTCCCAAGTGAAAACTCACCTAGGCCCTTATCCTCAATATCTTGGAGCCATTCCAATAATGAATTATTCAAATCATCAATCATTTGAATCAGGAGCTCCAATTCTTCATTGTGGGGTGTTGGCTGGGTTTCTAATGATCGTATGGTGCTCCTCAAACTGGCCAACACCCTATCTTGTACCTAGTTCACTTGAACCGAATGATTTGATTTAAGGTTGGGTGGGTTTGGGTTTAATTTAGGAGAGTCAAGAAATTGAGGTTCATGGGTCCCTCCTTGATAATAAGTCGTTTTGTGTGTTGTTCAAAGAGGGGTGGTGACCTTTATTCAGTATAATTCTGGGGAGGGTAAGAGTTATAATAATCATATCCTTCTTGATTGTAGATTGGGTTAGGTTGATCATCAAATTGTGGAGATCTATAATCAGTATAGGCATGAGAAGGATAATAATCATAGTCTTGTTGTCTAGGGTTAGACCTTGGACAATGAGGTCCGGACTCATATCCCTAGTCAAAGTTATCCAAGCTAGTGGATGGGTAGTCATAGGTGGAATCAGGGTAGTAATCATCTTGGGGATAGGTGGTGGTAGGAGGGTAGGATTGTAAATGCGTGTATGGTGTGGAAGAATACATGACGAAGTGGGAGGGAAAACAAAGGTGAGAAAGGTGTCCTGTAATACAATCAATCAAGCTTGTCCTTAAATTGGGTATCTTAAGGAGCTATGCTTCAAAAATGAACACTAACCACACAACGAATTTAATGTTGTCTTTACTCCCGAAGGTGGTAAAGTTGGGCCCGTGAAGCAGGGTGAGCATGTCTCGAGGGCCGCTAATTATGCCAAATTGCTACTTAAGTCGTTTGACAATCGGGCCCCCCAACTTAGTACCTTTTGATGGAAGAAGACGTCACTAATTTGAAATACGTTTAAGAGAATACCCTAAAATGAACTCTATGAATCCTAAGGCCAACATCCACTCCATTTTAATTAGGGCCTCGGATGATTATGCTTTTGGAATGTGATGGGCTCTTTAGAAGGGTTGCATCCTTAATGATCAGTTAATATATGTGTGCATGCACATCCAGGGTTTACAAACAAGGTTATTTGATGATGTGTCTTCTAAGATTCATCCTTGCTTAGTAGCTTTTAGGGTTCAACTTTAGGTTCATTCAATCAGGTTCAGTAGAACACTCTAAGTTTTAAAAGCACAGGTGATGATATATTCCTTTAAAACTAAAAAATAATGTAGAGTGCCTAGTTAGTTCCAAAATATTGAACCCTAAGTGCAAAGCTACTTGATGAATCAGTTTTAGATTAAGTGGTGTAGCCCAAATAGCTCAATCAATTAGCTTGTTGCACCACTTAGTTAAGACACACAAGAATGTTTAACCTAATCAAATTTCTACTCAGTTATTTGTGTATTGAGTTAAGTGTACTAGGTCCACAAGTCAGATCCCGGGTTAATTGCTAGAATCAAAGTGATTGTATGCCTTAGGTTGAGAAGTTGTGGGTGTTAAAGGTGTTTCACTCTTAGCTTAATCCCACAAGAAGGGAAGAGTAATATTTTTTTCTTTTGTATTTTTAATTTATGCGGATGGGTGAGGTGAGTGGAGTGACAATTAAACAACCAAGATCTAACCTATGATTTATGCAAGCACCTAAGTTGATTTGGGTTTGAGTAAGTGGTGAAATGAAATCTAGTGAGTGGGGGTGGGGGTACACTTACAAAACCTTCTAATTGCACTTTACTTTGATCTATTCCGCTTTGGCTCACCTTGGAAGGGTACCTGTAAGCATAGAAAGTGTTTATCGCGCTGAATCGGGTTTTAAAAGTATTGCGTTGTAATATAGCTGAAAAAGCATTCCAAACAAATATAATTTTATTACTCGAATTTAAAGTCCGAGGTTGAACATAGGGAGCAAATTGGTGTTTAGAAATCAAGATCACAATTCAGAATTTAAAAGAATATGCAATAATATTAGTATCAAAGTGCAAAAATATGGGAGTAAATGGTGATGTAGATCACAAAATACTAAAGAACTCAATGTATATGAATTAAACTCAAATTGGATGTCTGATTTGTAAATCAGATGGCTTAAAACTAATGCTACAATGCTCCTTCTGATTTCTTCTTTCTCTACTTCTCTTCTACGGCTCTTCTTTCTTCCTTCTTCTACTTCTACTCTTCTTTCTCTGCTGCTTCCTCTTCTTTTTCTTTCTCTTTGCCTTTCTCTGCCAGCTACCTCTTCTCTTTCTTTCTCTTTCTTCTTTGGCTTCTGTCTTCTACCTTTATGATCTTTCTCTTTGTCTCCTTCTTTCTGCCTTTAGATTTCCTTCTTAGTTTCTCCTTCTTCTTCCTTCAGCTTAGCTTCTCCTTCTTCTTCTTCACCTTAGCTTCTCCTTCTCTTCAGCCTGTAGCAAAACCTACTCCTACCCATGCGAAACTCTCCTTTCTCTCTTAGGTTCCGCTCTCTCAGAGCCACACGTATTCGGGTAATCGGGTCGGGTACGTACTCGGGACCAGGCCTACCAGTGTGCGGTGGTGGGCAAGGAGTGCAGGTCGGGTCAGGTTAGCCAGGTCCGTGTGGGCAATGCCGCGGATGAGACCGGGTTGGTCGAGTGAGAGGAACCTCACCCCGTGGTTTGGAGTCAATAATGCTATGGTGAAATTCAACTTATGCGCCTTCGCTCGCTTTGCAGCCGTCGATGTGGGACTAAACATGCCTTCCTTCTTTGCGTGCTTGCAGCAGAGGGTGGTTACTGCCAATTGCCTCAACTGCAACGGCCTTCGACTGGAATTGAGAGTCTGGACTCGTGCGTGAGAGTCTTCCGCGTAGCCTTGGATAGGGGCCTGGGACTGGTAAGGCCTGGAGCGACCTTAAGCTTTGCTTCAAGCTTGGTCACCAATGGCGGATGAAGCCTGCTACCTGAAATCACAAAGATGGCCTCATGGCCACATCAAATCGCTTAGGAAGCGTCGCCGAGGCACGGTGAATGTGTTGAGGTGGTTGGCGTGGCGTGGGGACGCTTGTGCGAGCATGCCTAGGGCACACTGTGTGCGAAGGTGTGGGTGTGTTTGGTGAGGTGCGTGAGTGGAGTGGCATGTTAAGTTGGGGGAAATGTTCAGTGGCGTGGGGAAGCTCATGGGCTTGTCGGCGAGGGGTGGGATGGCCTGTGGAGGTGGAGAGGCCTCCCCGGAGGTGGTGGCCGGAGATGAAGGAGATGAGGGTGATGGAGGGTGGCAGTGGTCGATTTGGAAGAATAAAGGGTGGAGAGGAATGTAGAGGGGAAAGGGAACTTATCTGGGATGATAGTGGACGAAGGGGAGACGAAGATGGCGTCGAATGCGTACTGCAATGCCGGAGACAAAGGCGCTCAGAGAGGGACGGTCGGCGAGGACGAAGAGGGGCAAGGTTGTCAGCAGGTGCTACGCGACGCGGACGAATGCAAGGAGGAAGAGTCTGCCACTGGTATTGTGGTCAGACGACGAGAGTAGGGAAGGTCGCCGAAGCTTGAAGAGCAAATCGACCGGAGGAGGAGAGAAGAATTTGAAGGGGTTTCCGATCGAATTCAAGCTTAGGGAATGCAGTTGGATCTGGGGCTTCTTAAATAGGTCTCTGGAGAGAGATTTGTGCTTGGAAGCCAAGCTTCCAAGCAAGGCATGCTCGCCAGAGAAGGAAACTCGAAAGAGACCCAAATCTCTCATGCATACGCATGAGAGATTGGGAAGAAATTAGGACATCAAACTGGGTTTACAGTAGAGGGATTTTCTCAGAGAATCTCCCTTCCAATTTTGAAGGGGATTCTCTGAGCAATCAGGGAGAAACCACCTTCCAGAGCTCGCCGGAGTAAGATTCCTCCGCTATAATGGTGGAGGGACCTAATTGCAAAAATGATGAAGCTAGGGGGTAGTGTGTAAGGGTTTTTGAAAGATAGGGGTTCAAATGTAATAAGACTGGCCATTTTTACAAAGTGGGTCAAGATGAGTTTTCCTTGGGTCCAAATTTTGGTACAAACCTAATTTGGACCTAAGGAATTCAATGGTGAAGTTGGATTTTGGGTTTGACCATGTTTAATAGGAAAACTTATGCAAAAACCCAATTTAGGGCAAATATCTGTTTGAGACCCCATTTTAGGTCAAGATGGGTTCCAATGGCCAAATTGAAAGTTCTAAACCCTTGAAAATATTTTTATATGATTTTGAGGGTTTAGGTGAATTTTATCCTGACCAGAACCTTAGTTAATCGAGTGGATCTATTTTAAGGTTTCAAGAAGTCATTATTCATAGGGTACACACAAACCCTTCTCTGTCTGATCCAACCCACTTATTATCTTATTAAGACTCTTTGACCTTTGTTTAGCCTTTGAGAAGACCCGTTGTGCTGCATTGGTAAAATTACAGTTTTACCTCTAGTTTCTTATTTTTCTCTCAAAAAGGTTATACAGTGAATTAGGACCTTCAGTTGGTTATGTAGGAGCTTTTATTCTCTTCATTGGGTCAAAATGAGCTAGTTAGGACTCATGATGGTGTTTCCATCATACCCCAATGTCTAACTTTTGCTAGTCCCTTAGCAAACTTTTAAGGTTTTAACTTTGATTCTAGACCATGTAATCTTTTTGATGCTCAAACTTGTGATGTGTGCTTTCTTCTGTAGATTAGGTTAGAATGCCAATAGTAGGCCTAGAGGTACTCAAGTATCAACCAAGATCTGGACTTGACCAGCTCTAGCCTCAGTCCACCGTGAAGGTTTTTAAGGCCCACAGGAACTATTCTAAGGTTCGTTGGACTCCGCGGTTAAAGCACCCGTGCCTGTAACATATTTTAACCTTGGTTTAGTTTGCAGTACATTTTTGTAAGAGAGAGAGAGGAATTTTCTTTGTTTGGAGAGTTTTCTCTCTCTTTTCTTTTCTATTTCTAGCTTTGGATTAACTTTACAACACGGTCTGTATCGGATTTCTAGTCCCCAACATCAATCCTCGAAGGGTCCCTGGCAGTCGATACTTCGGGATATCACCTCCCATGGCAACCCCCAGAATTTTGGCTTGCTAGATTTCGAGATAATCCCTTCCATGGCATTTTGTAGCTAAATCCAGACCCTGGCAATCGACATTTCGGGATATTGCCGCCCATGGCATCTGAACCAGCACAGGGTGCTTACATGTTCCTAGTAGGATATGTAGATATCCTAGGAGACAAGCACCGATGAGACGATATGTTATTGCACATCTTCGAGGGGAATTTTTTGCCTCTCTACGTTGGGAACTCATCCAAATCAACTTGTGTTGATCGGCTGCTCCTAATCTAGGCGACTTTTTCAAAATAATTTAAACGCATTTGTATGATTTTGATACTTATGCACACTAAACCTGACTGTGTGTGGATTAGGGTGCTTAGGTTACCGAGTCCTGCAAATCAGAGGTCAGTTAACGAGGCCGAATACTCCCTAAGCCTTAGACCTAATACTTAAGCTTCACATTTTCCCTAACCTCTTGAGGACTATCCATATCTTAGCGGATACTTGAATTTTTAAGCCTAGGAGTATAGCCCAGGAGGCCTAAAATCAGTGTTCCTACTAGTCTCTTCTGTGTTTCATTAGCACTTTCTTCCTTTCATTTTCTTTTTCCTGATATGGTCTAGAACTCAGTTATTTCCTTAATTTTTTACTAATGACTATCTCTTTTCTTTTCTTTTCAACTTATGCTCCTTTTTGACAGTTTTCACTTTTCCCCTTTTTTCTCAAGATTTGTATGGCCTCAAAATTTTCTATCCTCTTAAAATTTTTTTTCTTTTTCAAGAATTTTTTTTCATTTTTTTGGTATTTTTGGAATATGTGATTTTTTTTGATGGAACCTTTTCTTATGAAATGATTTTCACGATGTTTTGCACTTTCATACCCCCCCATACCTACGATTTGCAATGTCCCCATTATAAATTAGGTGGGTTCAAGTTTAGCTTAGATCATTCATTAAAACAGGTTCTGGGTGGGTGAACGGGACGAGGTGACTGTTACGGACGATTTCAAGCTTGAGAACAGGTACCTGAGGTGGGGTCGGCTGTTCTAATGGATGAATCCTAAAGTGCAATACGAATTCATCATAGAAATGTCAAGAATGGTTTCAGGTTTTTCAAGAATGACTGGTTGCCTCCCGTTGAGCACTGAGTTTTACGCCATCGGCTGGGTGCAATGAGCTTAGGGAGAATGGAGGGTAAAGGATGCCTCAGCCGACTTTGTATTGGTAAGGTCAATGAACGGTTTGAGTCTTTAACCGTTCATGACGAAAGGTTCTGAATCGTGCCTGAGTGGACTGATCTCGATGGCTCCATTTCCAAAGATTCGTTGGACGAGGTAAGGTTTAATCCATTTTGATCTTAGTTTTCCTGGGAACAGTTTGAGCTTGGCATCAAAGAGTAGGACTTTTTGACCAGGGTGAAAGATCTTTCTGGATATGTGCTTGTTGTGAAAGGCTTTAATCTGCTCCTTGTAAATTTGCGAGTTGTCATACGCATCGTGACGTAATTCATCGATCTCGCTCATTTGAAGCTTTCTGTGGGTTCCTGCCTTAGAAAGATCTAGGTTGCAGGTCCGTACTGCCCAATAGGCTTTGTGTTCCAATTCGACGAGAAGGTGACATGCCTTCTTGTACACTAATCTAAAGGGAGACTTACCTAATTGGGTTTTGTTTCGGTCCTATAAGCTCACAAAGCTTCCGGAAGTTGAGATGACCAGTCTTTCTTATCAGGTCGAACAGTGACCTGGAGAATTTTCTTGATTTTTCGATTTGATAGCTCAGCTAGACTATTAGTTTGGGGGTGATAAGGAGTAGAGATTCGGTGTGACACCCCGTATTTGGTCATCAGTGACCTGAACTGAGCATTAGTGAAATGGGTCCCTCCATCAGAGATTATAGCATGTGGAAGCCCGAATAGAGAAAAGATGTTCTGATGAATGAATTTAATAACCACCTTATGATCATTGGTTCGGGTCGGAATGGCTTCGATCCATTTGGACACGTAGTTAACAGCGAGTAGAATGTACTCGAAGCCGTCCGAAATAAGAAAGGGTCCCATAAAATCGATCCCCCAGATGTTGAAGATTTCACATACGAGAATCGGCTGTAAGGGCATCATATCACGGTGGCTCATGTTTCCTAAGGTCTGGCAACGAGTGCATGCCCTACAGTGATTGTATGCGTCTTTGAAAATCGTGGGCTAGTAGAAGCTGCACTGGAGGACTTTAGCTGCAGTTTTATGACCTGAGAAGTGTCCACCACATGCCTGGTCATGGCTGACGAGTCAGTTTTCGCTTTCGAAAATGATGAATAAGAAGATTTATCGTTGTATTTCTAAGTGGTGGAAAAATGACTGATCAAAACAATTAGAATTAAAATTAAAATTAAACCACTCACAGGAGAGCTGGTCGTGTCCACAGGGAGGCAATGGTCAATTTAAACTCGCAGTTAGGTAGAAATCAAGTTCGCTGAAAAATTCGTCAAATCAAATAATGCCCATATAGCTCTGAATGTAAACCTTAAATTTATGGAGAAGTTAAGGGTTGTTGACGTAGGGTATGCCATGTACTTTTCACTTGCATGCATACTAAAATGTAATTCAAAATTAAATGTAATGCATGTAGCGATGAATCAATGACTTAACAATTCTCTAGAAGAATAAGCATAAAGCCAAATATTCACCACAATAAAATAACAATAAACCAAAAATATTTTTCTTTTCGGCAATGGTATGAAATGTAACTACTAATTCAACCAAAAACAGAGGTTTCTACTTCTCTCCTCGCGCACGGGAGAAAGGTTTATTGGAGGAGCCCTTCTGGGATTAGGTTGGCCGGAGCAAGGGCTTCTCGGTGGTGGCGGCGACAGGTTGCGAGGTGGCTGGAGCCGGTTAGATGGAGCTCCGGCGAAGGGTGGTTTCTGGCGGTGGCTGCAGTTGCTAAAGATGGTGGTGCGGCGCTGCTTGCGTAGGCACGCACGGGCGCTCGCGGGGCAGAGCGAAGTTGCTGGAAGCGTTCAGACCGTGCGGCGAGGGTGTCGAGGCCGCGGTTGCTCGTTGCTGAAGACGTTCAGGCCGGTGGTGCAGTGCTGCTTTCGTGCAGCCGCACAGGCGTGCGCGGTCACGCATAGGTGCATAGGGTGTGGGGCCGTTGGAGGCGCTGCGCTGGGACACGCGGCTGCTGGAGGTCACTGCGTGGGTCGGTGAGGGCGCGCGCGGGGGTGGCGCATTGACAGAGGTGTGAGGGCGCTACAGTTGCTGGAGCTGCACGCTGCAGGCAGCATGCTGGAGGCACTGTGCGGTTACATGTGGCTGGGCTGGTGCCCGCTGCCTACTGCAGGTGTGGCACATGGTGAAGGTTGCAGCTCCTGCTGTTGGCGTTGAAGTGGAGATGGTGATGGGTTTTGTGTGGGGGCAAATCACTGAAGGTGGTTTCTAGCGGTGGTTGATGGCGGTGGTTGCGTGGCCTTTAGGCACAGGCTCACGGTGAGTTGCATAAGCCACTGATGGCACAGCGGTCTGTTACACCGCCTGCCCACGGTGGAGTGGTCTTGTGCTCGCGGTGGAAGGCCGGTGGTGTGGAATGAAGAAGCTTTAGGCTCTGCGCAGTGGTAGGTTGGAATGGTGGTGGCCTCCCTTCTAATGGTGCGGTTGCCTTTCTTTTATGCTGTTGGGGAAGACACACCAGCAGACGTTCGCTGAAGGAGAGGTGAAATGATGGCATCGTGGGGCACGCGCGACTCTCCTGCATGCGATACTGGCAACCGTTGGAGAGAAAAACAAATAAAATAAAGAAAAGAAATATGGGGTTATTTATGTGCAAACCCTTAACTTTTATGTTAAACACTAAATGTAATGCAACCTATTTCAATGCATGATATTCTAAATAAATTCTAAATGACATTATCAATGCATGTAATGCATGAGATTTATGTTATCCTATTTACATATTAATGTATGCTATATAAATGTACATGTTAGCTTAATGTCTAGGCATTAAAATACGTAAATAGCCCACAAATATGGGCTCATCAATGGCAAAGGTCAATATGTCCTGAATTTTCACTCCCGAGATACATCGTCGAATGATTTGATCAGCTCCGATGCGGAAAAGATATGGGTCTTCCCAGAAGTAATACTTGGCATCGGAAAGCAATTTGTCCTTTTTGGCCTTCGGTCAATCGGATGGGATCTAATGTGATGCCAGGTAGTTTACTAGATCAGCAAACCATGAAAGCTTTATACTGATAGTCGGGAGGTGCTCATTAGGAAAATGTTTTGTAATGGGTCCGGAAGGGTCGATAATATTAGAAAGAAGGCGGGACAAGTGATCAGTTACCACGTTCTGTTTTCCCTCTTTGTCGCAAATCTTGAGGTTAAACTCTTGCAACAGTAAGATTGAGTGGATTAATCAAGGTTTCGCATCCTTCTTCATAAGGAGATGCCTCATAGCCGTGTGATCAGAGTAAATGATAACACGGGAACTCAGAAGATATGATTTGAACTTTTTGAGGGCAAATACTACGGCTAGCAGGACTTTTTCAGTAACTGTGTAGTTACACTGAGCCTCGTCAAGTGTCTTGCTAGCGTAGTAGATGACCACGGGTTTCCCGTCAATTTTCTACCCAAGTACCGCTCCTACAGCGAAATCAAATGCATCGCACATGATCTCAAAGGGTTGAAACCAATCAGGGACTGTAGGATCGGAGCTTGGGTAACTCGATCACGAAGGATTTCAAATGCTTGAGTGCATTCCTTGGAGATTTCAAAAGGAACATCCTTAGATAGTAGAGTGGTCAGGGGGCACGCGATCTTCGAGAAATCAGGAATGAATTGACGGTAAAAACTGACGTGCCTCAGAAAAGATCGGATGTCCTTGATCGAGCTAGGCATAGGGAGTGTGGAAATCAAATTCACCTTGGCTCGATCAACCTGGATGCCTTTTTCTTATATAAGATGTCCCAGGACAATTCCTTCAGGCACCGTGAAATGGCACTTTTCCTGGGAAAGAATCAGATTCACGTCAAAGCATCGCCTGAGGATCTGGACCAAGTGCTGGAGGTAATCGTCAAATGATTTGCCAAACACTGAAAAGTCATCCATGAAGACTTCCAGATAATCACCTACCATATCTGAGAATATGGCAAGCATGCACCCCTGAAAAGTAGCGGGTGCATTGCAGAGACCGAACGGCATCTTCCAAAACGCGTATGTCCCGAAGGGGCAGGTGAAAGTGTTCTTTTCTTGGTCCTCAGGATGGATTGCAACTTGGTTATAACCGGAGTACCCGTCCAAAAAGCAGAAGAACCTATTTCCTGCTAGTTTCTTGAGGATTTGATCAATAAATGGTAGTGGGAAATGATCCTTCTTTATGGAGGTATTGAGTTTTCTGTAATCATTGCAGACTCTCCACGAATTCGCCACACAGGTCGGTATGATTTCTCCGGTTTCAATCGTGATCACGGTGAGTCCTGCCTTTTTAGGCACAACCTTGATTGGACTCACCCACTGATTGTCGGAGATTGTGTAGATGATCCCAGCATCTAACCACTTGATGATATCCTTCCTCACGACCTCCTACAAATTAGGATTCAGACGTCTCTGCATTTCATGGGAAGGTTGTGTGCCCTCTTCAGTATAGATGCGGTGTGTGCAGTAAGAGGGGCTGATGCCAGTCAAATCATCGAGAATCCATCCAATGGCTCTTCGATGTTGCTGGAGAATAGTAATTAGATGGGATTCCTGATCAGGTGTGAGTCTGGAATTGATAATCATAGGAAACATCTGATTGGAACCCAAAAAGACGTACTTTAGATGATCGGGAAGAGGTTTAAGTTCCAAAATAGGGTTATCAGCAGCAGTGGGTGGTTCAGGGTGTGTGTCAGGAGCAAGGGAATTAGTTATTGGTGTGTCTAGGTCAAGTTCGGACTCCTCTAATTGCGGGTTTTGATCCTCTTGTGGTTGATCAGAAGTAGTCAGGTTTTCTTTAATATATGGATCATCAACCACAGCCTTGATATCACATATCTGTTCTATAACTCTGCAATTAATCCCTTGTTGGGCCTTAAAGATGTCAATCTTTAATGTCTGTTTCCCAAATTTCAGTTCAATTTGGCCCTCCTCACAATTTATGTTGGCCCTAACAGTGGCCAGAAAGGGTCTCCCTAGTATGATCGGTGTGTTCTTCGGATTTTCTAGAGCATCCATATCCAAGACTACGAAGTCCACCAGGAAATAGAAATCCCGAACCCTAACAATGACATCCTCAAGAACTCCTTTAGGTGACTTAATAGATCGATCAGCCAACTGTAATGTCACCTCTGTTGGTTTGAGCTCAGATTCCTCAAGATGGTCAAGTAGGGATGTAGGTATTAGGTTTATGGAGGCTCCTAGATCCAAAAAAGCTCTATCAAATTGGATGTCACCAATTGTATAGGAAATCAGGGGAGTACCTGGGAATTTTGCCTTAGGTGGGAGTTTGCTTAAAATTGCAGAGTTGGCTTGCTTTGACAATACGATTGGGCTCCCACTTTTGGTTCGCGGCTTACACTTAGGTGTACACACGTCTTTCAGAAATCGTGCGTAAGCTGGTACATGGTGGATCGCATCCATCAAGGGGATGTTTATCTGGACTTGTTCAAAGAGCTTGACCAGGTCCTCAGGTGCCACGGGTTTGTTTGTCCTCCTTCCCTTGGTCAAGGCCTCTGGAAATGGAACCTTAGAAGGTTCCTCTAGAATAGGTCCAGGTTCTTGATTTGGGACAAGGGTATCCTGGATGACTATCCTAGGGCTTGGGTTACTACTACCAGGCTGAAAGTTGTTTGGGTAAGGTGGGTCTTGTGTTGCTTTGCCACTATGGGTTGTAACTGCATTTAGTCCTGCCTGGTTTTGGTTTGGTGTGGGTAAAATAGGTGGCTGCTATTGGAATCCTGAATATGATGTCGAAGCTTCCATCTCGTCGGACGATGGAGCAGAAGGGACCTGATAAATCATGTGGGCTTGGCCCGGATTTGGGTTCATAACGCGCCTCTGGTTCGGCACGTTAATCGCCAGGTTGGTGGGAATTTACCATCTGGGCGAGTTGATTGCGAACCTCTGTGATCTCATGATTGTGCTGTTTCTTCATGGCTGCATTCGTCTTTTGAATGTCGGCCAGAGTCTGAAGGATAAGAGTCATTTGATCTGTCTGAGTTGGCCCAGATTGATAGATGGGGTTGGGCCGAGGTTGAGGCGGTTGATATGGACGAGGAGCTTGTGGACGGGGTTGATATGGTGGTCTCTGATTCTGATTGTTTGTCGCCCACAGGAAATTGGGATGATTCCGCCATCCAGGGTTATAGGTGTTAGAGAATGGGTCATTCTGGATGGCGTTGAGGTCCTCGCAGATTTGAGGAATCTCAGAAAAATCAGAGTACGAGGGTTTAGAGTTCCCCCAACTAGAGGGCAGGATTGGAGTTTCCTTCGGTCCTAGAGTCAGACGGGGGTGGATATGGGTCCATCCCCTGAGAAGATCGGTGATAGATGTTATGCACAGCTTCCCTCCTAGAGGGTAGCTGTGCGAGCGGGTTTTGCGCAGAGGTGGCTTGCTGCAGATGTTCAGTTAGCTCGTCCACCTTCTTCTCAATGATAGAGACCTTGTCCAAATGACTGGCCATCAATTCCAAGTCAACTGATGCAGACAGGCCTTGCGTCTCGTGTGCTCCCCTTGGATTCGTTGATGTGCAGGCATTTGTCCGGTCGAATAAGCCCATGGAATCATTATTGATGGAGTTTTCGCACATATTCTTGAGAATCTCCCACACAGTGTCTTTGTGTTGACCCATGATATTTCCTCCGCAAGTTGCATTGACGAATAAGCGGATATCTTCACGGAGTCCTTGGTAAAAAGACTGGACTTGTTCTCATTTAGGAACTCCGTGATGGGGGCACTTTCACATGAGATCCAGGAAATGATCCCATACTTCATGAAGTGGTTCTCCAGGATGCGGTGTGAAGTGTGTGATCTGGTGTCATAAGGCATTCATCCGACCAACTGGGAAGAACTTTTTCAGAAACTCGGATTGTAGTTCAACCCATGTGTTGATTGGATGTGTTTGAGTCTAATACCAGTGAGCTGCTTTGTCCATGAGAGAGAAGGAGAACATCTTCATGAGAAGAATATCTTGATTTTGGATATCTGACCCGAAGGTCTGGGCTAGATGCTTTAGTTGTTTGATGTGCTGGAAAGGATCCTCGGAATTGAGCCCATGAAACTTTGGAATAGCATGAATAATGTTGGGTTTGAGTTCAGAATCAGGACCTCCAGCTGGGATTTGGACTCGAGGTTCGATTGCCACCGCAGCAGGATTGTAGTGATCTCGCATCATAGGACGCTGCGGTGGATTCACAAAGGCTTGGAATAAATCATTAAGGCACTGAAGTTGGTTATCAAGGTTATTCTCTTCTACAGGTTGTGCCATGATGATGGAAAAAGGAGAATTGGATTCATATGAATCAGAGAAGATGTCTATGTGATGGGGTTGCTGCACAAACACGGAAGTCGAGGCCTGTCCTCTACGGGAGTGAATGACTAAAGGAGGCCTCAAAGGTGGTCTTAAGGATCTCCTACCGAACATGCACCGATGGTCTGGATGAGAGTAGAATGTGATGGACCCAATCAAGACACCCAAAATCTTTGCATGACTATAAAGGTTCAGGGCGGATGATACCCGTTTGTCAGAAAGCCATCCACCTGAGAAATACCTGGGCAGCTAGAGAGGGAGAGTCCCGCAAAGACCCCTACACGGTAGAGTGCCCCCATGGGTTGCAGGGTTTCCCCCACTCGACCTCTCTTTTTACTGATGTTCTAGGTAGACCAGAATGGGGACTTGATCTCTTAAGTCTACCAGTTTTATTAAAGAGCAAGGGTGCTTAAGATTGCACTTAAACTTTAGATGTATTGAGTGCAAAAAGTGACCTAATTTCAAGGTTGGTTGACCCAACAAGGTGGGTTAACTTCACCTATTTGTCTTTTGAGAAGTTTTGGGTCCCTTCTTTTAAGATTCAAGTGAGATTAAGAACCTGAATTTAAGGGTTTTCTTGAATAAATCACTTCAACCAAGGCTTAGGCACATCTTTTTGGAGAGTTGATTCCTGTTTATGAAAGTGTCTCCAAAACCCTGAATTGAAATCCTTAATTGGCTCTAATCTTGGTCCAAGTTAGTTTGCCAAATGTGGTATCTAGGGCTCAAACAAAAATGTGGTAGCCCTAGTTAACTTAAATGGGTGCACAAATCAATTTTGTTGAAATCAAATCAGGCAACTTGATGAATTAGCTAAGAATGTAAAGGAAGTAGCCCTAATTGATTTTATCATTTTTTTTCCTTTTTAGAATTAGGGGCTTAAGAGAAAGTAATTAGAAACACATTTTACGTGATTTTGATATTTATGCGTACTGAATCAGACTGTGTGTGAATTTGGGGGTTGTTGACGTGATCTCGATCGTGTTTTAACAATTAGTTACGTCGTAGTATAGGTGTTCAAGCGTTAACATGAGTTTGAAAAGTAATTGTGGCAAAAAGAAGAAATTTGGACGTCTGATCATGGGATTAGACGTCTTAAAAATATGTTTTCTTCTCTCTTGTTCTCCTTTCTTCTTTGTGCTTCTTCTTTCTTCTCTGCAGTTGCCTTGCTTCTTTCTTCTTATTTTCTTCTGCGGGTCTTCTTCTGTTTGGCTCTGCTTTCTCTTCTTCCTTCCTTGGTTCTGTTTCCCTTTGCCTTCAGCTTCTCTTCTTCTTCTACTTGTCTTGACCTTTCTTTATTTCTTCTTTCTTCTTCAGTTCCTCTTCTCTTTTTCCTTCGCTTCTTCCTTTCCTTCTCTTTTTCCTCTACGAAGGCTTCCTTCCTTCTGCTTCTCCTTCTCAGCGGCTAAGTGTCAGCTTCTCTTCTCCCTTCTGCCTTCCTTGCACAAACTAAAGAAGAACAAAACCTACCCCTCTACCCACACACGCGTCTCTCTCTCAGTGTAAACCACTCTTCAGCACGCTCTCCCAGAGTCGGGTAAACGGGTCGGGTCGCACACCCGGGTTCAGGCGCATCGGCGTGAGGGTGGTGCACGAGGAGTGCTCAGGATAGTGTCGGGTTGGGTCGGGTCGCCAGATCCATGTGGAGAACTCACGGACGAGGGGGTGAGAATAGGTGAGGGACCTCACCCCATGTGCGTTCGGAGGCAACGGGCTTATATCACAAAAACAATATAAATCACTCCAGCGCTTTATAGCTAACCGAGGTGGGACTATTGTTCCACCTCTATTTCGTGCACGCCTGCAGGAGTCCGTCCTCCAATTGCCACAGCTGCAGGCTTCGCGGTGCCACTCTCTGAAACAGATGTCTTCGCGATGCCTCCCCGAGTTAGCTGCACCTGGAGCCTTGAAGAATTGCAGCCTGGAGCAAGCAAGAAGCTTCCTCGAGTCACCGCTAATGGTGGCTGTTACGAACGCGTGGCCCAGACGTCGGACCAGACGTCTTACCAGACGTCTGGGATCGTTTCCAGACGTTTGGAAAACAGTTATTTTTCGCACGAGAGATTTGTCTGCGCGCCTGTGCGCTCAGACCCGCGATTCCTCTCTCTCTGCAGCTGCAGACCTGCCGCGCACTCTCTCCCTCCTCCTCGCGCGGCCTTAAAAGGCCACGCCACCCCTCCTGTCGTCTCCACCGTCCCCTTCCTCTTCTCCTTCCTGTGCGCGAGAGCGAGCGAGCGCGAGGGCGGCAGTGGCGGCCACAGTGAGCGCGGAGGAGGTGCGGCGTGCGAGGGCGGAGCTCTGCCGTGAGGGCGAGCTCACCGGAGCGGCTTGGCCGGCCGGCGGAGGGCGCAGGGGGCGCGGAACGACTCGAAGAGGGACCTGCTGCGGTTTGAGCAGCAGACGCGCGAGGTGCGACGCGGGCGGCGTCGCGAGCGGAAGCCGGGTGGTGCCCTGTTCTGGAAAAATTTCCAGAATCAGACGTCTGGGTTGATAGCCAGACGGCGAGGGAGACGTCTGGAAGATCATACAGACGTCTGAAAGGTGAGTATTCCGCTTTCTTCTTCCTTCCTGTCGACTGACCGTACTGAGGGAGGGAGTTGGCTGTGCGCAGGCTAGGTGATTCGCCATCCAACGCGAATCAGACGTCTAGCTGTTGTACCAGACGGCGGAAGCGACCTCCAGACGTCCGGGGTGACCATAGGACGTCTGGGAGCTAGACCAGACGTCCCCGCAGACTTCTGGATGTCTGGGAAACCACGCTGAGCAGGTAATTCTCTGATCCACTTTTTAAGACGTCTGGAAGAAGTTCCAGACGTCTGATTTTGCACAGTATCGTCTTTTTCGACCCGTTTAGGGCCCGTTCGGGCTCCGTTTTCCGCGATTTGAGTTGCGTTCTTTTCAGAATTAATTCCTCTACCCGTCTATAGTAGCTATACACTGTTTTGAGACTTTCCTTGTGTTTGATCCTTGTGATAGGACCTCGTTCAGTTGCAGTCTTGGGAGTCGCGGAGGCACACGGGATTCCCGATCACACCCCCATTACTCCCGTTGTACCTGGTAGAGTGGCTCTAAGTTATTAATAAAATCTGTTAAATTATGAAACCATAAATAGAACCTAGGACATTGCATGAATCCTAGGAATGAGAAATAGATGGAATGATAGCTACTAGGTGTTGCATGAATCCTAGGACTGGAAAACTAGATTGTATGATAGATCCTAGGATATGGCATGAATCCTAGGATGGGAAAACTAGTGGAATGTATAATACTGCAGTCTTGGAAAATGGAAAGAGATATAAAGTTGCCTGTAATTTGAATTAACAGCTGCCTGTTGTGAAGAGATAACGTGGTTGAGAACATGGATTGTAAGAATGTGAAACTGGAAAGTGAAACCTGGATGTTTGAGTAAAAAGGATGGAACCCTACAGGGAAGTAGGAGTAGAACTCCTGGAAAGTGAATGGAATAGTTTTGGGGAAGTGAGCTGGCCCTTGAGTACGGAGTACCAAGGAGAGCGACTGTCCCCCCTGTTTAGTGCAGAGCGGAGCCAGCCGCCCCAGGGACCTGGGGTTAGGACTGGCCACTCTGTATCGACTTGCTGGCCCTCGCGTACGTAGTACCGAGGAGAGCTACTAGTGTAGGGAGGTACTAGCTACCCCACGGGCCCCGGGGTTCTGCTAGCCTCCCACACCGACTTGTTAGGCCCGCTGGGGCAAACCAGGGTAGTCAGGCGAGGGTGCGCGGACTGAGGGGCAAGGCTCCGGTTTGGTTACTGTGGAGGGGTTGGACCCCTGTTACTGAGAGGGCTCTGCCCTGTACTGGTTCCGTGCTGTGCTTTGGGCGCACCCGTTAACGGAAACGACTGACCGCGTGCCAGTACGGGTTAGCTACCTGTGCGTTTATCGCGCGTGCCGTAGTCACCGTTACGTCTGTCAGTGACCTTGGGGTGGTTGACTGAGGGTAGGATCACCACGGGGGACTCTCCCGGCCAGGAGAGCACCACGTGCTACTTCTACTTTTTGGAAAAGACTGCAATCAAGATCGTTCCCACGAGGAACATTCGAGATCAAGTAAAAGATCTGAGAAATAAATGAAATAGTGAGACAATTGAAAGATGTAAATAAAGAAAGTAATAGAACATAACAGCTACTGTACACTCTACTGTTGTCTTTAGTTTTAGTTGCCACTCTACTCAGCGTTTTGCTGACGTGTTACACTTGTTACCTTTTTCAGGACCAGGTGTTGAGTAGCCAGGGTCAACGGCTGCAGAGGACGCTGGGCCGAGTAGGGTCCAGTAGAGTTACTACTATCTTTTGTACCTCTTTGTTCCCGTTATAGTGAGTAGTTCTTGTTTCCGCTGTACTTTTCTTTACCTGCAGTTCATGTTATATGATAAATGTTGTTCTACTGTTGTGGTGGTATACTGTAGTAGTTTCTTTCCTTACTGCTGTACTTTCTTACTGTTAGTTATATTCATGCTGAATGTGGTTTATTTTACTGCTCTTTTGGTTACTTCCTCGTTGGACGACTAGGTCTTGGGATTAGTCGAGTCGGTTCGGTTCTCGTGTCTCGTAGGGACTCGAGAACCGGGTCGTTACAGTGGCCAGGGCATGAAATTTATCTGACACGAAAAGAGCCTTGCAGCTTAATCAGATCACCGGGGGACCTTCGCCGTGTCACGGCGAAGGTGTGGCACTAGGTGGCAGGCCACGGGGTGGCCTAGTCGTGGGTGCCTAGGTCGCCCTGTGGCCGGTTGGATGGGTGTGATCGGGGGGTAGTTGTGGAGGTGTAGAGGGACTGTGGATGAGTGGAGGGTACTCAGTGAGGTGAGGCAGAGGTTATGCGATGGTCAGCGAGGCGTGTGGGGCTGTGGAGCGATGGGAGCGTCTTGCCGAAGGGTGGCCGGAGATGAAGATGGTGGTGAACAGTGGCGGTCGAGGGGCGTTTGGTGAAATAAAATGAGGGAAATGAAAGAGGGGATAGAGAAGAATAGTTTTAACCTAACTAAAGGGACGAAGGGGGCGAGAAGGCGGCCGGCAGTACCTGCTGTCGCTGGAGAGGAAAGTGTCCAGTGGAGGAAAACGGCGGCGACGATGGGGCTAGGGCAGCTCGTGCGGGTGTTGCGCGACGCGGAGGAGGATGAGGAAGATGGCTCTGCCACTGGTTTTGTGGCAGAGCGACGAGGAAGTGGAGGGGGGCTCGCCGGAGCTCGCTGGACCCCTTGGCCGGAGAAGAAGATGAATTTGAGGTGGAATCCCGGCCAAGTCGAGCTGAGGAGGTGCGACCGGAGTTGGGGGTTAATTTATAGGTGCTAGCCGAGCTTCTGGTGCATGGAGGGCAAGCCTTCTGCCACTGACGCCTCACCGGAGATGGAAGGTAGTTAGATACCCAAATCTCTCGTGCGTTCGCATGAGAGATTGGGTGCAAATTAGGGATTGGGATTGATTTCAGATGGAAGGGAATTCCTCAAAGAATCTCCATTCCAATTCTGGGAGGAGATCTCCGAAGGATCTGAGAGTATCCCCCTTGCCTTCCTCGCCGGAGAAGGATTCTTCCCCAATAATGGCGGAGGGACCTGATTGTATGATTGGAGAGGAAGCTAGGGGGGTTTATTTGATGGTTTTCTAAAGATAAGGGTCAAAATGTAATTGGGTGTACCAAATTGCAAAGTAGGTCAAGATGACCTCTCATTTGGTCCAAATTTTGGTATAAACCTAATTTTGACCTAAGGAATCCAATTGTGAAGTTGGATTTCTGGTTTGACCATGTTTGACTGGATATTTTGCGTAAAATCCCAAATTAGGTCAATTGATGAGCTAGGACCCTAATCTAGGTCAAACTACGTTCAAAAGGCCAAATTGAATGTTCTAAACCCTAGGGGATATTTTTCCATGATTTTTAGAGGGTTTACTTGATTTTTATCCTGACTGAAACCTTGTTGAATTAAGCGGGTCTGTTTTAGGGTTACCAGATGTCATTTAATTCCTGGATTGCACGTAAACCCATTTCTGATTGAGCCAACCCACTTTTTCTCTTATTCAGACCATTTGACCTATGTTTTGCCTTTGAGAAATCCCGTTTATGTACTGCAATGGTAAAATTACAGTTTTAACCTTTATTTCATGTTTTCTTTTCAGAACACTTATTCCTCCAATTAAGCCCTCTTCTAAGTTATGTAGGAGCTTTTGTTCTCTTTATTAGGTAAAAATGAGCTAGTTATGGCTTATGATGAGGCTCTCATCATTCCCCTATGCCTAGCTTTTGCTAGTCCCTTAGCAAAATTTCAAGGTTTTAACTTCTGTTCTAGACCCTGAGTGTCTATCATCAATTCTGATATGTGCTTTTCTTTTTTCTTTTGTGATTAGGTCAAAATGTCGACAATAGGCCTAGAGGGACTTAAGTACCAACCAAAATCTGGACCTGACCCGCTTTAGCCTCAGTCCTTTGCAAAGGTTTTTAAGGCCCACAGAAACTAACCTAGGGTTTGTTGGACTCTGCAGTTAAAGCACCCGTGCTTGAGACATTTTTAGCCTAGGTTCAGTTTGCAGTGCATTTTTTGCAAGAGAGAGACAGAAGATTTATTTGTTTGGAGAGCTTTCTCTCTCTTTTCTTTTTATTTCTAGCTTCGGATTAGCTTCTCAACATGGTCTGTATCAGATTCCTCATTCGCATCATCGATCCTTAAGCGTCCCAGGCTATCGATGCTTCGATATAGCATTGCCCATGGCAACCCCCAGAACCCTGGCTTTTGAGATTTCGAGATAATCCCGCCCATGGCGTTCCGTGGCCGAATTTGGACCCTGGCGATCGACATTTTGTGATAATGCCACCCATGGTATCTGAACCAGCAGAGTGTTTACATGCCCCCAGTAGGATATTTAAATATCCTAAGAGATGAGCACCGAGGAGATGATATGTTGTTACGCATCTTCGAGAGGAATTTCCCGCCTCTCCACGTCGGGAACTCGTCCAAATCAACTTGTGTTGATTGGCCTCTCCTAATCTAGGTGACTTTTTTAGAACATTGAAACGCATTTTTCGTGATTTTGATATTTATGCGCATTGAACCAGACTGTGTGTGAATTTTTGGGTTGTTGACGTGATCTCGATCGTGCTTTAACAATTAGTTACGTCGTAGTATAGGTGATCAAGCGTTGTCAACAAATAAAAGTTTATTACTCGAAAACCTAAGTATCCGAGGTCGAACACAGGGAGTAATTGGAATTTATTACTTATCTCAAGAATGTAATTGAACACTTAATTACTCAAAACGTAATTCAAAATATATAAATGCATGAGTTTGAAAAGTAATTGTGGCAAAAAGAAGAAATTTGGACGTCTGATCATGGGACCAGACGTCTTAAAAATATGTTTTCTTCTCTCTTGTTATCCTTTCTTCTTTGTGCTTCTTCTTTCTTCTCTGCAGTTGCCTTGCTTCTTTCTTCTTATTTTCTTCTGCGGGTCTTCTTCTGTTTGGCTCTGCTTTCTCTTCTTCTTCCTTCCTTGGTTCTGTTTCCCTTTGCCTTCAGCTTTTCTTCTTCTTCTGCTTGTCTTGACCTTTCTTTATTTCTTCTTTCTTCTTTAGTTCCTCTTCTCTTTTCCCTTCGCTTCTTCCTTTCCTTCTCTTTTTCCTCTACGAAGGCTTCCTTCCTTCTGCTTCTTCTCCTTCTCAATGACTAAGTGTCAGCTTCTCTTCTCCCTTCTGCCTTCCCTGCACAAACTAAAGAAGAACAAAACCTACCCCTCTACCTACACCCACGTCTCTCTCTCTCAGTGTAAACCACTCTTCAGCACGCTTTCCCAGAGTCGGGTAAACGGGTCGGGTCACGCGCCTGGGTTTAGGCACACCGGCATGAGGGTGGTGCGCGAGGAGTGCTCGGGATAGTGTCAGGTCGGGTTGCCAGATCCGTGTGGTGAACTCACGGATGAGGCGGTGAGAATATGTGAGGGACCTCACCCCATGTGCGTTCGGAGGCAACGGGCTCATATCACAAAAATAATATAAATCACTCCAGTGCTTCATAGCTCACCGAGGTGGGACTATTGTTCCACCTCTATTTTGCGCACGCCCGCAGGAGTCCGTCCTCCAATTGCCACAGCTGCAGGCTTCACGGTGCCATTCTCTGAAACAGATGTCTTCGCGATGCCTCCCCGAGTTAGCTGCACCTAGAGCCCTGAAGAATTGCAGCCTGGAGCAAGCAAGAGGCTTCCTCGAGTCAATGCTAATGATGGCCGGGGCATGAAATCTGTCTGACACGAAAAGAGCCTTGCAGCTTAATCAGATCACCGGGGGACCTGCACCGTGTCACAGCGAAGGTGTGGCACTAGGTGGCAGGCCACGGGGTGGCCTAAGCGTGGGTGCCTAGGTCGCCCTGTGGCCGGTAGGATGGGTGTGATCGGGGGGTAGTTGTGGAGGTGTAGAGGGACTGTGGATGAGTGGAGGGTACTTAGTGAGGTGAGGCGGAGGTTATGCGATGGTCGGCGAGGTGTGTGGGGCTACGGAGCGATGGGAGAGTCTCACTGGAGGGTAGCCGGAGATGAAGAAGATGGTGGTGAACAGAGGCGGTCGAGGGGCGTTTGGTGAAATAAAATGAGGGAAATGAAAGAGGGGATAGAGAAGAATAGTTTAACCTAACTAAAGGGATGAAGGGTGCGAGAAGGCGCCGGTAGTACCTGCTGTCGCCAGAGAAGAAAGTGTCCAGTGGGGGAATGCGGCAGCGACGACGGGGCTAGGGTAGTTCGCGCGGGTGTTACGTGACCCAGAGGAGGATGAGGAAGACGGCTCTACCACTGGTTTTGTGGCAGAGCGACGAGGAAGAGGAGGGGGGCTCGCCGGAGCTCGCTGGACCCCTTGGCCAGAGAAGAAGATGAATTTGAGGTGGAATCCTGACCAAGTCGAGCTGAGGAGGTGCAGCCGGAGTTGGGGGTTAATTTATAGGTGCTGGCCGAGCTTCTGGTGCATGGAGGAAAAGCCTTCTGCCACCGACGTCTCGCCGGAGATGGAAGGTAGTTAGATACCCAAATCTCTCGTGCGTTCGCACGAGAGATTGGGTGCAAATCAGGGATTAGGATTGATTTCAGATGGAAGGGAATTCCTCAGAGAATCTCCCTTCCAATTCTGGGAGATCTCTGAAGGATCTGAGAGTATCCCCCCTGCCTTCCTCGCCGGAGAAGGATTCTTCCCCAATAATGGTGGAGGGACCTGATTGTAAGATTGGTGAGGAAGCTAGGGGGGTTTATGTGATGGTTTTCTAAAGGGAAGGGTCAAAATGTAATTGGGTGTACCAAATTGCAAAGTTGGTCAAGATGACCTCCCATTAGATCCAAATTTTTTTAAAAACCTAATTTGGACCTAAGGAATCCAATTATGAAGTTGGATTTTAGGTTTGACCATGTTTAACTAGACATTTTCGGTAAAAACCCAAATTAGGTCAATTGATGAGCTATGACCCTAATCTAGGTCAAACTAGGTTCCAAAGGCCAAATTGAATGTTCTAAACCCTAGGGGATATTTTTTCATGATTTTTAGAGGGTTTACTTGATTTTTATCCTGACCAGAACCTTGTTGAATTAAGTGGGTTTGTTTTAGGGTTACCAGATGTCATTTAATTCCTAGATTGCACATAAAGCCATTTCTGATTGAACCAACCCACTTTTTCTCTTATTCAGACCATTTGACCTATGTTTTGCCTCTGAGAAATCCCATTTATGTACTGCAATGGTAAAATTACAGTTTTAACCTTTATTTCATGTTTTCTTTTCAGAACACTTATTCCTCCAATTAAGCCCTCTTCTAAGTTATGTAGGAGCTTTTATTCTTTTTAGTAGGTCAAAATGAGCTAGTTATGACTCATGATGAGGCTCTCATTTGGGGTGAGCGGTGGCTGTAGCCTGTCTTAGGCGATTGTGATGGCACCACGTGGTGCCATCATGGCTGTCCATTTTTTTTACTTTGTAGGTGGCACCACAGGCATTGGATTGGGTCGATTTTTACATCGTTGGGATACGATCGATGATCTAGATCCATCCGTGCAGTTGGATTTATTGTTTAAATCTTTGAATTGCATCGCCTAGCCCCTTACCCATTGATCTTCCTCGGATTGCACAATGTGTTACAGGACTCTGATCAAGATGATTTCGGAGGTGTTGGACTCCGATCGTCATCTTGATCAGATACATATGATCGAATCATCAATTCGAGGCTCTGAAAAAAATCCTCTTCTGGTGACAAAAGGATGCACATTGACCTAAAATTTATAGAAACTGTTCTAAATGTAGAATAATGTATCTATGCAATATTTATAATATGGAATGCATCTCTAGGCTTTGGAACATGCATAAATAAGCATTTTAACATAAATGGATGTGTATACATCAAGACTTTGTGGATGACTATTGATAGGTCTACTTTAGTAGACAATAAGTGTGCCTAAGAACAATTAATTCTATGATTAAATGAGACTTTAAACATATAATACCCTGGAAAGTTAATGGAGTCGTGCGTAATTCCTTAATGCAGTACATGTTGCATATAATTAATTATTCTTGTGCGAACTTATTACATGGGATAATTCAAAATAGGATCTTACATATGAATTATGAGAAGTTTTGTTGAGAAAGAATGATTGAGGGATGTTGCCAAACTAAGAAACACAAGATAGAGTTCATATTTGGTTCCATCAAATTTCTAAAAATCTCATTGAATCTCTCTTTTCTTTTTGGTTTTCGGTAATCTCTCTTACCAAAAAAAGAAGAAACCCTCTGTCATTGCTCCCTCTCCGTTAATCTCTCTCATTCTCTTATTATTTTCTCTTTCTCTTTATAACAGGATGCAAAGACCTGGGAGCCATCATCTTCCTGCCACGAGGAAGACCCTAACTTCCAACCTCTTGCCCCAACAAAGTCCCAATGTCGACCACCGTGGCTAGTCTTGACATTCATCACCATGCTACACCTCCTCACTGCAATTTCCCTCTCGTCACCTCACTGCGATTTCCCTCTCGTCACCGCGAGTTCATCACCACACTCTGCTGTCTTCTACGACCGTGACCGTGATTCACCACTATGCCAACAGAGCCACCACTGTGCTCTGCCTGATGGTCCCATTGATTGCGTAGCAATCATTGGACTTAAATGACCTGAATTAAGTTAGAACTTAGCTTGATTGCAGTGTAATTCATGCATTAGTGGCATACATTTCATCTTTTCTGGTTTACATAAATAATAAGGAAAAAATGTTATAACATACCGATTAGTGTATTATGTGAATTGTAGGCAATAAGAAGCTTAGGAGATGGCTTAGAGCTGAATCTGAAGAAGGGAGGAAGTTAGAGCTGCAGCAGAGCTGGCGTAGAAGCCTTAGAATAAATATAAAGACATAATGTAGGGAATAGGTATACTACGTTACTAGTAGAATTTTAATGCATGAGTTAAATTATGAAGAACATAGGATGATAGCCCTAGATACCTTCCTAAACCCTAGTCACCCTTAGATTAGGTCACCCTAGCCTAGAGAACCTCAAAACCCTTATTCCAACCCATATCTGGATGTCTAGGTAGGATAGTGGACATCTAGAACCCCTAGACACCACTCACAGAGCCATAACCAAATTCTGCTGGAATATTGGACGTCTAGACAAGGTGTTAGACATCCAATTTCTGCAGAATTCCAAGACAGAACCTAAACTCCACTTATATTCAACTTTGGATGTCTAGACTAGAGACTTGGACTTCTGATTTTGAACTATAAGTCGTCTGATTAATAAATTAGACGTCTGGAACCCCTCTCTAGTTACTATTTTTGAAATCAATCCTAGATCTTGATTTCTTAAGACCCTAAACCCAATTCTACACCCTAGGGAACCTAAATTAAGGTGCCCAAAGCCTAGTACACTACCCCAAGACCGTCTTAAGAACCAAGTTAGGTTCTCATTAAACATAATTGACTTGGATCTAAGTCAATTACACTTCACCTAGCCAATTGGACTCATAGAGTCTAATTGAGCTCAAACCTCAACCAATGCAAGTCTAATTGGACTCAGTGAGAGTCCAATTGACTCAAGCCTGACCTAATTGTAAACTCTCTCTCCCAATTACACACACATTGACCCAATTAAACTTGGTTAAGTTTAATTGGATCAATCACTTAGTAATAGGATACACATATACCTATTTCTAGACACCTTAATTCAACCAACCTAGCATGGACCTAGGTGGTCCATTTGACCACCTATTCATGCACACACACACGCACATATTCATGCATACACACCCACACATACGCACACCTAGCCGCCAGTCTAGAGAAGTCTCTAGAATGGCCACACATGTTCATTCTTAGATCCACAAAAAGTGGATCTAAGAAGACTAATAATAGACCCAAGGGTTGGCCACTCTAGAGAAGTCTAGAGACTTCTCTTGAGAGCACCTTGGTCATCCAAGAGTCTATATAAGACTCTCCTTGTACGGCCAAGAGACCCATCTTGGATGCCACCTCCATCTCCAACACCATTGGTGAGCTCCTCCACCTTCAATCACCACCACCCTCATGTCCAAGATCCAAGCAACTCTACCACCTTCTCAAGAGGCCGACCCACCACCTTGGCTGTTCCTCTCTTTCCTCCTACCACCCCAAGCTACATGGCCATTAGAGACCACCTCTAATGCCCTAAAGTTCTAGTAGCTAGATTAGTGTTCTTCATGCTTAATTCTTGCATTATTATCTATTAATATGAGTAGTAATCATCTGCCTTGATGAATGCATGAATAATCTACTTAGATCCATGCATGCATAACATTTCTGCTAGTGACAATTATTGTTTTCAAGCTTTCATGTACAAGCCTTCCTCCAGAAACCCTTGTAATGACATGCTAATATTCTTGAAGAAATAAAAATCAAAGTTGCCTACTTCATATTTCCATATCTTATGTGCAATTGAAATGTCAGTTCTGAAAGATATAGAGGACCTAACGATTAACGAATATTTTGTGAGTCGCCATCGAAGAGTTGAAATCGTGTGCACCAACACACATACTTTCACGTTTATACTATTTTTGACTCATGTGCATGCTTTATGAGTTAACAATGTAACCAGCGAATCCTATATTCGTATCCTAAATACTGGAGTACAATTCTAAGCAAGTAGAAAAATCAAATAAATTTCTCTCTTAAATGCCTCCCTAAGATCAAATGGGATTCACCGTCTCGTTATATAATTTTTGTTTGAATTGCATTTCGCGACTATACTATGACTTAAAAATCAATTACTTCATGATTTTTGATAACTCCAAAAGAGATAAGAAGTGCAGGTTGTGTTGTGTTGGAAACTAGCCATAGGATGTAATCTAGAGATCGGCTTGAAGGTACTCGCACCGGGGATTTGAGGATGGTGGAGGATCCTGTTGATTGGGTGGATCAAAGAGCAAATGGCTTAGAAGAGTCGTGTTCTTTGTATGTAAATAGTAGTTGAGGAGGGCACCCCCAAGTCTGTTGGGTAAATTATGGAAGAGGCCCTTATGGGTGAAGTGGTAGGAATTTTGTAGAGGAGCCCATAAGTGACATGTTTCAAAAACCAAAGGGTCCCTAAAAACTTGCAAATGAGTCGTCATGACTTTTTAGGTGAATAAAATGTGAAAGGATGATATGTTTAGGACCCAGATGCAAAACTCTAAATACAAGGTCTTAGTGATGTCCAAATGCAATAAAGTTTTTATGGCATATGAATTGAACATATTATAACATATTACAACCCTTGATTTGTACTTTTAAGTTCAAATTGTGTTCAAGTAGCATTCTTCTCATCCATTTGCATAATTAAAAGATAATCTCTTAAAAGTGACCTAATTATGCGATTTTAGTACAAATTTGATATTTTAGATCATTTTCATTAATTCACACACTTAACCCATTTATCATGTTAATATGATAGTGTTTAACTTAGTTTCTAGCTTAACTTGTGCTTTTAGGTATGATGAGCCATACCTCATCATATCGAGGGGAGATTGCAATAGGAATCAGAGCAGAAGGGGTGTCGAAGATCGTGGGATGATCGGGGGAGATTAGTGAGTAATCAATGGGGAAGGGTGGGAGGGCTTGGCGTATGCAAGAGATTTAAGCAGACTCCCATATTTGTAATTTCCAATTATATTTTGAAAATTGTAATTAATTTTTATTATCTTAAAAAATTATATGATTTTAACAATCACATTATTACGGTCATAAAAAATAAGTAATTTTGTAAAAGTATATTTTAAACAATATCTTGGTGCATTAATTAACATAAGTTTTCAACATTGCTATCACATTGCTTTAATTCATGCGAGCATATTTCTCAACACTAAATGGAATTATAAGGCCTTTTATATTTAAAGCGATAAGTTTAAGTTTAGTTTTACCCTTTTTATGTTTTTAAAAGAAAAATGTAGAAGATGAAATATTGGACTTCTTTCACCTACATCAATTTGTCATTCAATAGAAATATTATAGTAGCGTAATTAGGTAAAAATTGCCTCTAAATTAAAGAATATAATGGCAAATATATTTGCCACTAATGTTAATTGTCATTTGGCAAAAATATTATAGTGGTGTAAGTAATAATTGCCACTAAATTGAAGGCAATAGTAGCAAATATAATTTCCATTAATGCTAATTGTTATTTGACAAAAATATTATAGTGGTGTAAGTAACCATTGCCACTAAATCGAAGGCAATAGTGGTAAACATATTTGCCACTAATAGTAATTATTGTTTGACAAAATGTTACAGTGGTAAATACAAATGAATTAGTGGAAAATGTATTATATGTCACTATCTAATTCGCTACTAAAGGGCATTTCTTTTTGTACGGAGCATAATTCAGCGATTTAGAGGTAACTACCCATATCTTAGATTAGGATTAGATTCGATTTCTAGATATAAAAAAATCAAAAAAAAATTTAGGTGCTTTGCTTGATCCATAGGATGGAAAGTTTCTTTGGTTTATTTCATTTCAAGAAAAAAACTCTCTTTGGTGGACATTATATTTTGGAAATCAACAAAATCACCTCCTTTAAATTCGGACTGCAACCAATTTGTTTTTCGAAAAACATTTTCTGAATTTTTAGACAACCAAAAATTCTGAAATTGCTCTTGGTTGTAGGTATTGAAGTTTGGAAGATCGTGTCCAAATTTCATATCCATATGACATATATTGAATTTTTAAACATTTGCCAACTGTACTAATGTCCGATCAGATTTTTCTTCCTGATTTTTTATATTCAAAAAGTCATAGCAATTTTTATACTACTTCAATTGACCTATAATTTCTGGCGTTAGATTCTTGTGATAATTATGAATCTAGGACAAATCTAAAAAAAATATTTTGAGCACATTTAATTCACAGAAAGCCCAAACACTGACTAGGGGTCAAAACAAACCTAAAGACCCTTGTGCACTATTAAATCTGAAAAAAATACAACACGTGCTTTAAAAATTCTGAAAAGAATTCTGATCACCCTACTTAGTGGTGCACTAGGACCATTGGTTGCTTTGCTTGGGTCATACCACACTAGGCCTTGTGGATTTAAATTTCACCATTTAGAAGTATTTGCTCTTAGGAATTTCACTTTAAGGTAGAGTACACTTGCATTTCATACTTAAAGAGAATTTATCAGAAAGATTGGGTCTTGTAAAACTCCTTGTGTGCTTCACTAGAACCTTATTTGAATTTATTTGACCAAGTGAATCCTAAAATACACTAACACAAGCATTGAACCCTAAAAGTCACCACATCAACTAAGCTTGTATTGTGAACACCTTTGATTGGCATGCACACACATATGAATTAAATTAACTGGGCACCCAGTCCCCTCACTCCCATCATCTAATCTTGTATACTTTAAATCCCAGACCCTAATTAACTTGATAGATGAGCCAACTAGGTTGGATTTTATTTTCCAAATTGGAGATATAACTAATTGATTGTATTCGAGGCGTTATCTATTTGGACCGACTGGTGATAAGAAAGGTTGGTGCGGTAACTACGTTAACGTCTAGTGGTGTCTCGTCATGCGGGGTGTTCGAGGGGTTCCCACCCTTCTGACCAGCCAAGTAATTGAAGGGTTAGGTCATTTAGCTAGGGTTACCTAAATTTTGACTGGGTCCAATAGGTGCAACCCTTTAGGGCTAGAATTTGATTGCTTGTATTGTGCACACACTTCTCTTTCCTATTCTCTTTGCATCTGTAATATTCTTCAAAATGTATGCACGGAACTAGATCACAAAATCCGCACTTGGTGCCACCTCTGCAAAGCAAATCGAGGAGATTGATTATTGGTGAATCCAATTCTACATCTAACTCGAACTCTGATCTTTATTTGATTGCTAACCCAGCTAACGAGAATCTATAACCAAATTAGATGGATCCTCAGACCTAGATCCAGAAACTCTAACTCCAGTTGAATTAGTTCCAATAGAGCTATCAAACCCAAATGCAGGAGCTTCTTGAGATTTTACAGATCCAATTAGGAAGACCCTTGAGGGATTTTTACAACCCTGCCCAAAATCAGCACCAACCTTACGTTAGGGTCCTACCTGTAGAAGCTAAATTTGAAATTAAGCATTCCACTCTAGAACTCCTACCTCATTTTAAGGGCAACAATGATGAAGAGCCCTTGCAATTCATAGAAGAGTTTGTAGCCATTAATGAGACAATTAAAATTCCCAATCTACATGATCATGTGCTTAAAATGAAGCTCTTCCCTTTTTCCCTAAAAGAGAAAGCTAGTCATTGGTTTTGGTCTATAGGAAGGCTTGTTAACACATGGGGGGAGCTAAGAAGTGCCTTCCTGAAGAAAATTTTCCTAATTGGAAAAACCAATCCACTTAGAAGAGCTATCACCACCTTCTCTCAACACCCTAAAGAACCATTGCATGAAGCTTGGGAGGGACTCATGGATTTAATTAGAAAATGATCGCATCATGAGGTTCCTAGATGACAGCTAGTGCAAATCTTTCATCACAGGCTTAATGATCACATGAGGAGCCTTTTGGATGCCACTTGTGGACAACTTTATGTGTAAAGATGAAAATAGTGCTTTTGATTTATTTATGAATATGAGTGAGAATTCCATGAATAATATCTCTATGAAAACTTATGAAAGATCCATGCAAACTAGAGGTGGAATTTATGAGGTCTTGTAGTGCTCCAGTAATGTGGATATAAATTTGATCTATTAAAAGATGGACAAAGTCGAGGTTGTTTCCAAAAAATTGGATGAGCTAATGAGCCGCAATAGGAAGGGAGCAACCCTCCCATCACCCACTATCCAAAATCCCTTAGAAAGGGAGTTTGTGAATAAGCTGCACATGCTCAAGATGTGAGCCAACTGACTTAGGACCCTTTGCATGGGACCCATGTAGGGACCCTTAATCCCTACTATCTTGACTCCACACTCCTATCCTCATCATCATCTAGATATAAGGATGTGTTAGCTATCCAAGGGAATAGTAGAAACAATCCTTTCTCCAACACCTACAATCTTGGTTCGAGAAACCACCCAAAATTTCTCTTGGAAAAGCTAGGTGCAAGTGACCCAACAGATTGCACAACCTAGACCCTATCAGATGAACCAGGGTCGGACTTATCAATCTTTGCCCCCTAACCAGCCTAGCCAAACTGAGTTGGCTATATTAAATTAGAACCAGCGACTGATGGACACAAATCCTTTCATGTTGCAAGCTATGCAATAGTTGTCCCAGTCCATCAGGGATCTGAAGAACCAAATAGGACCTAAGACTAATGATAGACCTATTGGTGACCTACCCTCACAACCCCTTCCATACCCTAGAAATGCGCCAATTAGAGGAAATTTGCCTCAAGGGGTTAATTAGAATCAAGCTCATATGAATCAACAAGCTCCTCTGACTCCATCTGGTTTCAATCTTCCTCCACATCTTGCTATTCCTGGATCTATTTATAATTTGGTTCCTCAATCGGATTTGTACTCCATGCCTAGCTCTTCCCAAGATCTGAATCAGTATCCACTTGCTTCAGCCATCTCAGTCACACTAAGAAGTCGAAGATTGCCCAGGATCCCGTTATGACTCCTATTCTACACTCTAGGGGTCTTGGTACACCTAACTTGGTAAAGGAACCTGTTGTAGAGGAGGATCAGGCTCATGATTCTAATGACTCAGAAATCCAAATCCCTTTTCTTGAGGCCTTGAATAGGCTTATGAAGAAGAAGCCTGAATCTACTACTGAGACTTGGTTGGATGTGTTCAAATAACTACATATCAATATCCCGCTCTTGGAAGCTATTGAACACATCCCATCTTGTGCTAAATTTTTGAAGGAATTGACTACTATGAAGCACAGGTCGAAATCTAATAATCCTAGTAAGGTTATCCTGGCTGAACAAGCTAGCTCGATTATCTTAAATAATCTTCCCTCTAAGAAGAAAGATGCAGGAGCCCCTCTGATTCGTTATTCGATTGGGGATATTAGTTTGGATAAGGCTTTATTGGATTTGGTGCCTCCGTTACTCTAATCCCGACTATATTATATGAGAAATTTGGTATAGGTGACCTGAAGCCCATTAATGTGACACTTCAGCTAGCCGACCAAACTATCACCACGCCATGTAGGATTTAGGAGAATGTGATTGTTCGTGTCAAGGACTTTTACTTCCCTATTGATTTTCTAGTTGTTGACATGGAGGTGCTCAAATGACTCTGTAATACCCCGATCATTTTAGGCAGACCTTTCCTTGCTACTACTAAAGCCGACATTGATTGTGAATCTAAAAAGATGGAAATTGCCTTTTGATATAGAAAGATGCAACTAAATGTTTTGATGGCAATGAAAAATTTTGATGATTGTGGAGCTATTTAGGATTTCATGGATGATGATATTGAGGAAAGCATGGCTATTAATCTTATTGAAGATCCTCTACTAGCATGTTTAACTTAACTAAGGAAAGAACTTGATTTGGAACCTAAGTGCAAGGAGGTCTGCACATATTTGAATCTAGCGCCTGACTTTAGACTCACTTTGAATCCTCTTGTGGAGAGGCTACCTGCGTCATCTTCACCTACTTAGCTACCCTCACTTATGGTCCCACTTGAATTGGAATTAAGGTTCCGCCTAAGTTGTTTGAAATATGTCTTCTTAGAACCTAATCTGACCATCCCTGTGAGTATTAACTCCCATCTGACCAGTGATCAAGAACTTAAATTGACTAAGGTCCTAAGTGCAAATAAGCAAGCTATTGGATGGACCATTTCTCATTTGAAGGGTATCAGTCCTGCTTACTGCACCCACAAGATATACTTGGAAGAAGATGCATGACCTTCTCATGAATTATAAAGGAGAATTAACCTAAATATGGGGAGGTCGTCAAAAAGGAAATAATTAAGTTGCTTGGTGTGGGCATTATTTATCCCATTTCTGACAGTCCTTGGGTAAGCCCAATTCAAGTTGTACCTAGGAAAGCAAGGCTAACTGTGGTGACCAATGACAAGGGCGAATCCATCCCGACACACTCCACGATTGCATGCCAAGTCAATATTGATTATATATGACTCAATTTTTCCACTACGAAGGATCACTTCCCACTACCTTTTATTAATTAGATCCTAGAGAAATTGGCGGGAAGGAAACTTTTTTGTTTCTTGGATGGATATTCTGGATATAACCATGTTGCAATTAGTCTAGAGGAGCAAGAAAAGACAACTTTTACATGTCCCTACAGAACCTTTGCTTTTTGTAAAATGTTGTTTGGATTATGCAATGCACTTGCGACTTTTCAAAGGTGCATGATGGTGATCTTTTCAGACATGATCGGTGACTATTTGGAAGTCTTCATGGATGATTTTTCAATTTTTGAAGATTCCTTTGATGAGTGCCAAAGCAACCTAGAAAAGATTTTGAGGCGATGCATTGAAGTGAACTTGGTCTTAAGTTGGGAAAAGAGCCATTTTATGATCCAAGAAGGGATTTTACTTTGACATATTGTACCTGAAAGGGGCTTGGAAGTTGAATGAGATAAAGTTGATTTGATCTCTAATTTACCACCTCCTAGCTCTGTTTGACAAGTTAGATCTTTCTTGGGGCTTGTTGGCTTTTATAGAAGATTTATAAAGGATTTGTCAAAGATTTCTAGGCTCTTGACAAATCTTTTGACCAAGGATAACACCTTTGATTTTACTCCTGATTTCACCTAATCTTATTAGACTCTTAAGAACTCTATGACCAAAGCCCCGATATTGCATCCACTTGATTGGTCCCATCCTTTTGAAATCATGTGTGATGCATCATATTTTACTCTTGGTGCCGTCCTTGGATAGAAAATTGAGAAAAAAACCCATGGTGATTTATTATGCTAGAAAACCTTTGATGATGCTCAAAGGAATTACAAGATTAGAGAAAAAGAATTGCTAGCTATGGTTTTCAGACTTGAGAAGTTTAGATCTTACATTATTGGATCCCACATGGTTTTTTATATTGATTATACAACTCTGTGGCACTTGTTGATGAAAAAAGATGCTTAACCAAGGTTAGTTATAATGATTTACTTTTACAAGAATTTGACCTTGAAATTAGTGGAAAGGCCGGTGCTCAGAATGTTGTGACTGACCATCTTTCACAACATAATCTCGATAATCTTGGCCCTGCACCTCCAATTCGATATCAATTCCTAGACAAACAAATCTTGACCATAGGCCATAAGGGACTTCCCTGGTATGTTGATTTGGCAAATTACCTGGCTACAGGGAAAATACCCAATGAATGGAGTAAACAACAAAAATTGAGGTTTATCTCTAAAGCTAAATATTATTTTTGGGAAGATCCTTTGTTATTCAGGCTTTATGCAGATCAAATTATTAGGAGATGTGTGCCTGAATCCAAATTTTCAAGTATCTTGGCCTTTTGTCATAATATGGCCAGCGAAGGACATTTCTTAGGAAAGAAAACCATTTTAAAAGTGTTGTAGTGTGGACTTTATGGGCCAACTTTTTTCAAAGATGAACATAATTTTTGTAAAGCATGTATTCGATGTCAATCTTTAGGAAGTATGACAAGAAGAGATATGATGCCCCTTCAACCAATTCGGATTATTGAAATATTTGAAGTATGGGGTATAGATTTTATGGATCCTTTCACAGCATCACATGGATTTCAGTATATATTACTTGTTGTGGATTATATTTCTAAATGGATTGAGGAAATTTCCACTAGATCAAATGGCCATAAGATTGCTATTGATTTGGTGAAGAAGAGTATCTTCTTGAGACTTGGTATGCCTCAAGCTATAATTAGTGTTGGTGGGGCTCATTTTACTAATGCCCAATTTTGAGGATTATTGAGTAAATATGCGGTGCAACATAAGATTGCTACACCTTATCATCTTAGGCTAATGGGCAAGTGGAAGTCCCAAATCGGGAGATTAAGAATATACTCCAAAAGAATATCAGACGTGACAGAAAGGATTGGCCCGTGAAAGTAGATGATGCTTTATGGGCTTACACCGCCTACAAGAACTCGATTGGGATGTCTCCTTATAGATTAATTTATGGTAAATCTTGTCATCTTCCTGCTAAGTCGGAACATAAAGCCTATTGGGCTATCAGGAAGTGTAATCTTAATTTGGATAAGGCTGGACAACATAGGAAACTCCAACTCAATAAACTAGACGAAATCAGAAGAGAGGCCTATGAAAGTGCTAAGATCTATAAGGAAAAGTCAAAGGCCTTTCATGATAAGCATATCAGTAGAAAATCTTTTGAACCTAATCAGAAAATCTACCTCTTTGATAACAAACTTAGACTCTTTCTTAGCATTCTTAGATCCAAATGGATTAGACAGTACACTGTGGTTCAACCCTATTCCAGTGGAGCTGTTGAAATCTATGATCCTAAAATTGGGCAACAATTTGTGGTGAATAGACAGAGATTGAAGATTTATTACGAGAATGTTGCAAAGGTGCCTCTAATTAACAGTACACCACTTCTGGAATCTTCTAAGTTGGATTTTACTGAGTCTGGCTGTAGATATAAAATTCAACGCTTACTGGGAGGCCACCCAACGTTTGTAAATAATCTTCTTATTTGCTTTGAAATTTTTATTTAGGTATGGAGAGGATTGAGTATTGATTTCTTTAGAACTCTCATATTTCTGGGTAACATCTATTCTTTTTATATGTTTATTACAAGCATTGAGGACATTACATGAAATAGACATGAGGGGGATAGATAATATTTTTCAGAGTCGTTCTTATTTATCTCCATAAATATAGGTATTAGTGGCTTTTCTCGAATTAGTTGTGTCATTGAAAAATAGTACTTATTTAAACAAAATGACAAAAGAAGAAAAAAGAGAAAAAAAGAAGAAAAAAATCATGATTTTTAGAGTTTGAGCTATAAAATATTGGAAATTTTGATTTTGAGGATTTACTGATCTTCGGAAAAGTACGAACAAAATATTTTCGCTTAGACTCTCCAGGTTGTATGTTGACTTAATTATCTTGAGTATTTACCTAAATCTGGATTTATTTTCTTGAGTCTTTGAAAGGAGTCTGGGAAAGCTAGAAGTATTAAGTCAAAGGAGTGATAAGTGAATGACTTATCGTTCCGCCCTTTGGTTTGGATAGTCTTGGAGTTCCATGCATCTTCATTTGCATAGTGTACTAACTCATCTTTTGGACAAGTAAATCCAAAGGACCTTGCCATGTTTCTAGCTCTTAGGACTGTTCTTATTTATAGGGGAATGAATTTAGAATGGATGAAGGAGAGCCACTCACCTAGAAAAATGATTTTTAGAAAAACATATATTGATATTTATCCATAAAAAAATGGGGAGAAAAATATGAAAAAAAACACCCCACCAAAAAAAAGAGTCTCACTATATATGGATGCTATCCTTTCGATTTTCAAAATAAAAACACCTCGCTACAAATGGGTGTTAATCCTATAGAAAAAAGAAAAAAATATAGAGAAAAAATTAGGAATAAGAGACCAATGGGTCTAGGTGGGGAGATATGCACTTAGTGTGTTGACCTCATGGTAGAAAAGTGGTGTGGAAAAAATTGCCAAATCTTAGTATAGCCTAACTGAAGATAGGATTGTCTCGAAGAGAGTATAGAAATATTTTAAGTTTTATTGAATACTAGGAATCAACTTAGTTGCCCATTTGGCGAGTGTTCGACCGCGAAACGCATTAAAAGATGCTGTATTGTTGTAGTTGCGAATCACGACAAAACAAATACTATTTATAGATTTTTCGGTAAGTACCAAGTCGTTCGTAGGGAAGCAAAACATAATTTTTATACAAAAGCTTTTCAGAAAGTTGTTCTAAGTAAATATTTATAAATTGATATATTTATGGATAGACAAGCATTCATGAGATCGGATAAATATTTTATTGATTAAGAGGATGTCTCATAAATCTAATGTAATTTAATAACATGAAATAAAAGAATAAACTATGGAGGAGGAAACGAAGAAGAGAATGTGGAGGAGATGATGGAGCCGCTTGTGGGATGCTTGTGAGAAGTGCGGCAGCAGTTCAGATCCAGGGAGCTGGGAAGAAGACCGGAGAGAAGTTACAGAGAGAGAGGCTGGAGATTTGCCTGGTGGGAGTTTTTTCTCAAGTGGGGGCCTTGTGATAGCGATTTCATGCGGTTTGTTAAAATACATCGTTGTAACGCGTAAAATCGATCAACTCTTAAATTTATATTCCTAGATAGGAGAGTATCTAGGGTCGTCCAAGTAGGCAATAGGTTTGTAATAGTGATTCTCATGCTCAAAATACAAATCTCAACTTTCTTTTTGGTAATTTTTTAATATACCATTTTTTTTTGTTTTAAACTAAGGCAACATGCGAACTAGTGGCGGAAAAGGTGATTTACACTTCAATTTAAATACTACTTCTATGTGGCAAGTAGAGCCTCTCCCTAAGCTCACTCTAGGAAAGTGGGGGCCTAGAATAATTATGGAGAGGGAGTGAAGAATGCTAAAAAAAATAAGCAAATAGAGATGCAAACAAGAAAACTTGCAAGAAGGAAATTTGATAAATGAAAAAGGTGTTTTATAAAAAGGCCTAGTACAGGAAAGTTCTACTACTAGAAAAAAGCAAATAAGAAAAGAAAACACAAATCCTCTAGATAGATGGTGAAGAAGAGGGCTTCTTGCTCCAAGGTTGGTGGCTCCCAATCTTGAAAAGAGTCCTTCAACTCCTTCCTTGCAGTGCTCCGCCAAGGTGATGTCCTCCAAGGCAAGCCCTAAGGGGGCGTGCCCTAAGCTTTTCTCCAAGGGTGGACGTCCACCATAGGTCCTTCTCCCTTGCCTGGCCGTCCTCCTTGAAGTGGAAGAGTCCTCCTTCTTGGCGTGGCTCAAGTTGAAGAGAGTGGGGAGAAGAAGGCACCAAAAGGGTTGGTGATGTGCCCTTTTAATCTCCTTCTCTACTCCTTCTTCTTGGCCGTAGGTATAGGTGGTTTAGGTAGCAAATTACACTAATGGAGGATGATCTAAAATGGTTGTAGGTGGTGGGTTTTTATAGAATAGGAAGGGGGCTAAAGTGTCCCTTGAAATGGAGGGCCAAGATGGAATGATGGAGGTGGTTAAGGATCCAATGGCCAAGGGTGTTTGGCGCCACCTTAAGAGACACCAAGGGGGTAGTTATGGGGGTTGACACCCCTTGATGTTGGCGCCAAAATGGGCCTTCTAGAAGGCTATTAGGTGACGCCACCTTAGGATTCTAGAAGGGGGGTATGTGGATGGCTAGGATGGGTTATGTGGCTAGGTGTAGGGTGGATGAAGGGGCTGAAAGTGGCGCCAATATAGAGGTGGTTAGGGGTGGTTTTTGGCACCAACTTTAGGTGCCTTTTGGTGGAGATAGTGGGGTGAAGGGATGGCTAGGAGGTGGCGCCAACTTGAGTAGGGTAGCTAGCTTAGGTAGGCTTGAGTTGGAGCTAGCTAGGGTTGATTTTGAAGGTAATGGATGGCCAAGGAGCTGGTTGTTAGCTAAGCTAAGCTAAGCTAAGATAAGCTAAGCTAGCTTAGCTAAAGGTGGAGTAGAGGAGAAGGTAATGGAGCTAGGGTTTGGAGGAAGGAGCTGAGGAGGAGAAGTCTGGAGCTGGAGCTGGCTACTACTGAAGAGGCTGGCATGGGGCTACTCTAGCTGGCTTAGCTTGCTAGTTCTTTGCTAGTTGCTAAGCCAAGCTAAAGTGAGCTAGCTTCTACCAAAATGAGCTGAGGTGAGCTAGGTCTGGTGCTCCCAGGGAGAATCAAGCTGGTTGAGGCAGCTAAGGTAGCTTAACTCAACTGAGTTGAGCTAAGCTGAGTCCCCGGGAGTTGGACTTGAGCTTCCTGAGCTGGGATGAGTTCTTCTTCAGCTGGCTGGAGTTGAGTGGAGCTGGATGTAGCTAGATCTGAGCTGGGGTGAACTCCTGGCAACTTAGCTGAGCTAGCTAGAGCTCCCTGTGGACTAGTGGGAGCTGAGATGAGCTAGACTCAGCTAAGTTGAGCTGGATCTGAGCTGACTTGAGCTAGGGTGAGCTAAGGTGAACTCTCTTGAGCTGCCATCCAGCTGAGATTAGCTGAATGGAGCTGGGATGAGTTAACCCTAGTTCAAGTAAGCTAGGTTCCAGCTGCGGTGAGCTGGATCAAGCTGAGGTGAGCTGGGTCAAGCTGAGGTGAGCTAGATCATGCTGAGTTCCAGCTAGTCTGGGCTTCTTCTTCACCATTGGCCTTCTTGAGTGCTAGGGTTTTAGGGATCTATATATCTGTTCATCCCTAACACTCACAAAAACATATTAAAAAGATAATAAAAAATGCAATGCATGCCTAACCTATTTTATGGCTAAATGCAGCCCAAAAACCCGTTTACGGAGTAAAATTCTAAGAGCTAGGTTTGTTTTAATGCATAAGAATGATGATAAACTGGCGTTTATCACCTTGGGGCTCTTTTTATAGCTTTAATGAGGGGCAAAGTAGGCATTTAAGCCCCCAAAACCATGCAACAACCTTTGCCTGATCAGATCCGTCGATCGGGAGATCAACGGACTAGATCAAGCTTCAAAAAACCTTCCCAAATGCCTTATACGTGTGGATCTCTCCTTTGGCTGACACGTGGCATGCTCAATGCCCTTGATCCGCAATCGGACGGCTTTTGTTTGCCTCACCTGCACCACCTTCGTACTTCATCCGTAGGTGCAGAAATCATGCAAGTGCTCCATGCTCGATCCTTAGTCGTCTAATCTTGCGATCGGATGGCTTAAAAGCACTTCACCCACTGCCTTTGAATTCCTACCGTGTGCACACGCACATTTGGTTGTGCGTGATCACGCACGTGGCCATTTGACACTCATTAGCGTGCCTCGCCTCTGCACCCACACTGTCGATTGGAGATCCAATGGTGCAATTTCATTTGCGCTCCACCGCCTTCTAATTTCATGCGCCAGGCGATTCAAACTCATGTTGTTCACTCTTGCGTGGGTGTGCTCTCTGCTGTGCTACGTGCACGGATTGTCGCGCTTGCCATTTCGTGTGCAGCTGTCATCAGCTGTTGGACCTCTATCCAATGGCTGAGCTTGATCTTCCTTGATGAGGTGTGGCTGGAGCAATGATAAGGGAGCATCCTGGCCATTGGATGATGATCCAATGGCCCACAATGCACGGAGGGAACCCTTCAGAGATTGGGGCAGTGCTCTTAGGCGGCTGTGATGGTGCTACGTTGGGACATCATGGTCGTCCATCTTCTCTTCGTAAAGATCATGTTGTAGATCTTCGGTTGAGATGATTTTTGCGTCGTTGGACTGCGATTGTTGATCTGGATCCATCCGTGTAGTCGGATTTGGCGTTTGAGGTCTGAATTTCCACCTCTTTACCTCTTGGTCATTGCTCTTCTATGGACTCTGTAGAATGCTACAGGAGTCAGATCAAGGCGATCTCGGAAGCATTGGGCTCCCATCATTGATCTGAGCAAATCCATACGGTTGGATTTGTCATTCGTAGCCCTGAATTCTCTACAATCAATATCATCTCTCTTTTAGAGCATAGAATGGTAGCATTATTCATAAAGCTACCAAACTAACTACTATGCAAATTATGATGCTTATGCATGATTGTTCCTAGGTTATGCTAGAATATAACTTAATTCAGGTAGATTAAGTCGTATGATTGCTGTGCAATCACACCCCAATGCCTGAATTTTGCTAGTCCCTAGCAAATATAAGACTAAATACATAGTGGTGCTAAATGACTAATTTTTATCAAGAGCTCAACTAGGGATTTATTTCTTTTGTTTTTATCCGAAACCTTAGAAATCCAGATAGTCATGAAAGTGTATTATTGTAGCCTATACAACAGATCCAAGTGAAAAATCAATCCACATCTAAAGCTCATACTTGACTCTTAGTAAAATTATACTAGGATAGGCAAACTTCTTCCCTCGAGATTGTAAAAGAATCTGTAATTTTAGCCCCGACTTTTGGCTTAGGTAGATGTCTGAGTCAAGTAGGTTTGTATTTGGTGGCTCACACTCTTTTGGTGCTACATATAGGCTAGTATTACAGAATCTAGATTTCCAGACTATTAAATAAATCAACTCAAAGAGAGGCGGAGAAACTATACTATCTTTAGTTCTTTTATACCCATTCTCTCTCTTTCTTTTTTCCTTTTCTTTTCTTTTTCTTTTTTGAGCTGACAATCTCACTAGATTTGTCAGTATATTTAGTGGCTCTCATGGCATTAACACTTTGATTAAGTTCTAATAACCCTATGACTAAGTTGGAATTCCTCGACCAGTATTCGGGCAATTAGAAATACAGAAAAGTAGGTCAAGGCTGTATTTGGTGGATTGTAAAGAGAATGGGTATTGTTACCTCAATGTGCTAAACAATGTAATTAACACACACTCTTTTTTTTTTCTTTTGTTCTATTTCTTTTTTTTTTGCTTTTCTCTTACTTTTCTTCTTTTCTTCTTTTCTTACTAACATAACACAGTACCCATGTACATTTTTATTCACAAGGGATTATCGGGATTGCAGGTGTTCAAGGATATCGGGTGACTTATTTGGTGGAAGTGTCTACTCTCGGCACTAGGAAAGGAATGAATGGGATAACGTATTTTTGACCTTAACATTAATACCCTTCTTCAGCCGAGGATTCTATAAAGGACAGTCGTAACCATCCACCTTAGTCCTAATTTTATTAGAACTCGCTCTCTGTGCATTTGCCTTAGTTGGTAGCTCTCCAAAAATTCACACACTAAGAATTTGTACGCAGGAATCGAGAGCGAAAACTATGCCTAACTCCAAGTATCACTATCCAATTACCCAGAAACTAAGATTTCTTATACTAGCCTTAGAGCACCAGTAGACTCTCTATTCTCACTTCGCATTTGTTTGGTGGATCTACTAGATGGTTTGCCTGACTCTCTAATTATTGTCCAAGTGCTCAGGAGAAGAAGCATTATTTCTTCTTGACAAACTAAAGATGTTTATCGGTCTTCACAGAGGATCCATTGCAAATTTTATGTATACGTGTGAAATTGTACTGGATTCTAAATTTAGGAATCAACTTAAGAGTAAATCCCTAATAAAACCTTCTTAATAAAAATTCTTTATGCCTGAATGCAATTTTTTTTTTCTTAACATAAAAATAAGACATGCAATGTCCACCCCCCATGCCTATTCATTACAATGCCCTTATTGAAATGTATTTAAGAAAATTAAAATGTACTAAGCAAAAGGAGGGGATATCACCTGACCGGGCTTGTTAATCTAGGTCAGCTTGGATAGAGAAATACCTGTATAGAATATTGGATTGCCTCCCAGCTAGCGTTAAGTTTAACGTCATTTGCCGGACTCAGTTCAACTCTAAAATGATTCTAGAAGGTTGATGTGACTATCAGAAATGGGATTAAAGTTTTGAGTGATGTAAGGATTCAACCTTTGACCATTTACCTTTGTCTCATGGCCAGTCCTGGGATCTAGAATGAGAATAGCTCCATGAGGGAAAACTTTTCTTACAATAAAAGGACTTGTCCATTTTGACCTTAATTTTCTCAGAAAGAGCTTCAAGCGTGCATCAAATATCCAAATCTTTTGATTAGGGATAAATCTTTTTCGAGAGATATACTTATCATGTAAAACTTTTTTCCTATTCTTATAGATTCTCACATTATCATAAGCGTCATTCTGGATTTCCTCCAATTCAGTCAATTGGAGTTTTCTTTGTCCTCCAGATTAATCAAGATTTAGGTTAAAAGTTTTGATTGCCCAATAAGCTTTATGTTCAAGTTCAATAGGATGATGGCAAGATTTTCCATAGACCAAATGGAATGGAGGCATTCCAATTAGAGTTTTATACACAGTCCGGTAGGCCTAGTGAACGTCATCTATTTTAGTAGACCAATCCTTCCGATCTGGGCAGACCATCTTTTGAAGGATTTTCTTAATTTTCCAATTGGAAATTTCAGCTTATTCGTTGGTCTGTGGATGGTATGGAGTAGAGATTCTGTGTGTGACTCCATACTTAGTCAGTAAGGTCCTGAATTGATTGTGAGTGAAATGTGACTTGCCATCACTAATCAAGGTCTTTGGTACACCAAACTGGCTAAAGATGTTTTTCTTAACAAGTCCATGACCACTTTATGGTCATTGGTTTGGGTGGGATGATCTCAATCCATTTGGATACATAGTCGACTACAACCAAATGTATAGGTATCCAAACGAATTGGTAAAAGGTCCCATAAAATCAATACCCCAAACATCAAAGATTTTGACTTCAAGGATTGGATTTAGGGGCATCATATCCTTCCTAGTCATGTTTCCTAGAGTTTGGCAATTAATACATGACCTACAGAAATTGTAAGAGCTGCAAAATAAAGATGGCCTGTATAATCCACTTTGTAGTAGCTCCTTGGATGCCGTCTTTTTTCCGAAGAAGTGACCTCAATGAGCAAATTTATGGAAAAATTATAGCACACTTGTGATCTCCTCGTCTGGAACATGACGGATAACTTGATCCGTGCATATTTTGAATAGTTTCGGGTCTTCCCAAAAGTAGTATTTGGGATCGGAAATTAACTTATCCTACCTATGCTTAGGCCAATCCACAGGTAATATTCCGATGGCCAAATAGTTAATGATGTCTGCAAACTAAGGTAGTTTGCAAACAATCAAGAGAGTCTCATCAGGGAATGAATTAGAGAATTGAGGAGTTGTAGATTCTATAAGGATTCTAGAGAGATGATCTGCTACTACATTTTGGGCATCAGATTTGTTTTTGATTTCTAAATCTTATTCTTGTAGTAGAAGGATCCATCTGATTAATCTAGGTTTTGCATCCTCCTTAGACATCATGTGCCTTAATGCAGTTGATCTGTGAAAATTGTGACATGAGATCCAAGTAGTTATGGTCTAAACTTCTTTAGAGCAAAAACTACTGCTAGCAACTTTTTTTTGTAGTGGTGTAATTTCTTTGAGTCTCATCAATATTTTACTAGCGTAGTAAATCATGGAAGGTTTCTTAATCTTTTGTCCTGAGACCACGCCAATAGCAAAATAAGAAATGTTGGTCATGATTTCGAATGGATGATCCCAATTGGGAGGTTGTAGGGTGGGTGATTATGTAATGGCCTCCTTCAGTAGATTGAAAGCCCTTAAGCAGCTTGAATCAAAATCAAAGGTTTGATCTTTCACCAGTAGATTAGTTAAGGGCTTCGCCACCTTAGAAAAATCCTTAATAAATCGACAGTAAAATCCCACATGTTCAAGGAATGGTCTTACTTGTTTAGCCGTCGAAGGTGGCAGAAGTTTAATGATAGTGTCTACCTTAGCTTTATCAACTTCAATTCCTCTTTCAGACACAACATGGCCAAGGACTATGCCTTCCCTAACCATGAAGTGGCTCTTTTCCCAAGATATGATAAGGTTTACCTCTATGCATTTTTGTAATGTTTTCTCCAGATTGATCAGACAAGATTCAAAAGAGTCCCTGAACATAGAAAATCATCCATAAAGATTTCCATAAAATAACCCACCATGTCTGAAAAGATTGCAAGCATGAACATTTGAAAAGTTGCTGATGCATTGCATAATCCAAAAGGCATCCTACGAAAGGCGAATGTTCCATAGGGACATGTGAAGGTAGTTTTCTCTTGATCATCGGGGTGGATAGCTACTTGATTGTAGCCAGAGTAGCCATCCAAGAAATAAAAGAACTTTTGGCCGGCTAGTCTTTCAAGAATTTGATTAATGAAGGGAAGTGGAAAGTGGTCTTTGTTAGTTGCATTATTCAGCTTCTTGTAATCGATACAGACTATCCAAGAGGAAGCTGTGTAGGTGGGAATCAATTCCCCATTATCATTAGTAATCACAGTCAACCCAGCTTTCTTAGGAACCACTTGCACAGGACTGATCCATGGGTTGTCAGAGATTTGGTATATTATTCCCGCATCTAACCACTTAACCATCTCTTTTTTCACAACCTCACACATATTAGGATTCAATCAACTCGGCATTTCTTGGGAGGGTTTGGATCCGTCGTCAACATAAATTCTATAGGTGTAGTAAGTAGGATCGATTCCCTTCAGATCTAGTGTCCAACCAATTGCTCTACTGTTTCTTCCCAAAACTTGAATTAGTTGATTTTTCTGAGTTTGGATTAGATAAGAGCTAATGATCACTAGATAAGTGTAATCAGATCCCAAGAAAACATATTTAGATAATCAGGAAGAGGTTTTAGCTCAGGTTTGGGTCCTTGGGATGAAGGGTCCAAAGGTGGATCACAGTATCCTCAAGAGGTCTTGGAATCAAGTCAGTGATTGGGCGATTGACCTCTTTATTGGTTTGGGGATCAAGGCCTGTAGGATCGAATTGGGACACACCTAACTTCATACAATATTCAATAGTATGATCCACATCCACAGAATCTTCTATCTATCCACAATCCTTGAATTGTTTGATAGCCTTAAAAATATTAATCTTTGTCTTCCTATCCTCGAATTTGATTTCCATACTGCTAGATTCACAGTCAATATTAGCTTTGACAGTAGTTAAAAATGGTCTTCCCAAGATTATTGGGGTGTTCTTTAAATTCTCTAATACCTCCATGTCAAGGATCAAGAAATCCATAGGAAAATAAAAATCACGAACCTTGCCAATTATATCCTTAATAATTACCCATGGTGTGGTCACAGTTCGATCAGCCATCCGTAGTGTGACCTCAGTAGGTTTTAACTCTCCATAGTTAAATTTTTCATATAACATTGTGGGGATCAAATTAATGGAGGCACCTAAATCTAACAGAGCCCTATCGAAGGTAGTATCTCCAATAACATAAGAGATCAGAGGGGCTCCAGGATCTTTTTGTTTTCAGGGCAGGTTTCTAAGGATAACTACACTAGCTTGTTCAGATAACACTATCCTTTTAGATGATTTGGCGTGTTGTTTAGGTGTGCACATTTCCATCAAAAATTTTGCTCAGGCTGGGATTTCTCAATTGCTTCAAGGAGTGGTATGTTCACCTGGACTTGTTTAAAAATATCAAGCCACTCCTCAGATGGATTGGTTTTCTTTTTCCTAGGTTTGTTCAAGGCTTCAGGAAAGAGTGCTTGAGTGAAATCATGAGTGTTTAGGTCCTGATCCTTGTCTTCTTGATTAGCTTGGTCTCCAGGTCAGATTCAGGCTCCTCAAGATCTTGACTAGATTTAGATTTGGAGGGGTAATGATCTTGGATTTGTCTCCCCTTTCTTAAGGTTACGACACTTGCAAAGGCATTATAGTTAGAAGGTTGAGGTGGGTTCTGCAAAATAGGCTGAGCTTAGTTAAGGTTAGGGTTAACAAAGCTTGGTGGGTGTAGGGGGGCACATTGAGCTCTATGTGCCTGTTGCTCTCGTGTGTTGTTTTGGTTAACCTTATTAAAGTTCCTTGGGTTGGGGATGGGTTAGGATGGCAGCATCCCGTGTTGCCTAGCATCTACCAATTGGTCTAGTCGTCATGTCAATTTTGCCCTCAATTGATTCATTTCTCGCATTTCCTTGAGAACTAGACTCAGTTCAGATGGTTGGGCTTCCTAAGTAGGTTGTGGTTGGTATGTGTGTGGTTGTGTGTACCTACTGGGTTGCCCATAAGTGTTAGGCTTAGTCAAGTTAGGTCCCTGGGCAGATTTTTGACTTCACCAAGCAAAGTTAGGATGCTTACGTCATCCAGGGTTGAAGGTGTTTGAATATGGGTCATTTTTAGTGTATCCGTGGAGTGCATTAACATCCTTAGGATAATTAGGCATCGGGATGCCTAATTCAGAATTTGAGGGCATCAAAGTCCCTCCTTAGTACCCAGGAAAAGATGGGTCCAAGTAAAGTTGGCTCATGGGTGGAGTCATGGTCAGGTCATTAATATTGTGCACTATTTCTTTACCTACAGGGTTGGGGAGTTGCGTATAGGTTAACATAGAAACTCCTTCAGTAGGCATAGGATTTATTCTGGAATATGTACCTAAGGAACTCCTACCCATCAGAAGGTTATCCAATTTCTTATCCAAACTCTCTACATTTTTTCCAATGTGTTCCACTTTATCCAATCGTTGTGCAATTAGTTGTAAATCAATCGAGTTTGAATTATCTTGAACTTAATAGACTTTGCTCCTTGGTTGATTTGATCTATTGAAGGCAGACATTGAGGTATTATTGAGGGAATTCTCACTCATATTCTCGAATAATTGAAAGGCTCCCTCAGCATCTCTACGTAGAAAATTACCCCCACATGCTGCATCAACAAAATTCTTCAAATTGTCACTTAACCCATAATAGAAAATATGGGCCAAGTGCCACTATGGAATCCCATGATGAGGGCATTTCCTGGCTAAGGCATTAAATCTCTCCCAAGCCTCATGTAGTTGCTCCCTAAGGTTCTGCTTAAAGGTTGTAATGGCACATCTAAGGGCATTTGTTTTTCCTATGGGAAAGAATTTCTTTAGAAAAGTACTTCTTAAATCTTCCCAAGTTAGGATTGGCCTACCAATTGTCCTTAACCATTGAGCAGCTTCATCTTTTAAAGAAAAAGGGAACATTTTCATCATTAAGATATCCTCATTCATGTTCCAAGGGCTAAAGGTCCTTCCTATGTGTAGAAGTTCTTCAAGGTGGTGGAAGGGGTCATCAGAATTATGGTCATGGAAGTGGGGAATCAGATTGATGAGTTTTGGTTTTAGTTCAAAATCATCCCCATCTTGAGGTACCCTGACAAAAGGTTCAGGTTGGGAATTATGAGGATTATAAAAGTCTCGAAGAGGCTGGTCTGCTCTCCCATGTTGGTTCGAGTAATGGCCTGCACTATGACCTCCATCTGTCTGTCATGATGCCAGCCTTGCTTAGTAATCTGCCTCTGTAAAAGAGCCATTGGATCCAGATTTTGTTCATCCTCTTTGATCTCATCTTTCTCATGGTGACTAGCCATTGAAGGGGGTTTAGAGTCAGATCTTAGACAATCAAGTCTTCTCCTAGAATTTCTTTCTAAAGGTGGAAGCAAATTAGGATGTAGAGATCTTTTACCTTGCATGCACCGGAAGAATGTCTATAGATGAGTGGGAGAAGACAGCTGCGATAATTCCCTACCCTTTCAGTACAAGCAATCAAGCTAGTCCTTAGAGTGTCAACCCTAAATAGACCAAATCCTAGCTCCTAAAACATCACTAGGTTAGATCAACCTTTGAATTACTTGGCTAGCAAGAAGGGTGGGACCCCCTAGGACACCTCACACGACTGGACACCACTAAGGGTTAACGTGGTTACCACACTGACCTTTCTTGTCATCAGTAGGTCCAAGTAGATAAGGCCTTGACCTTAGCCCAATCTAATTTCAAGTCACCAAGAAAATTAGTCCTGCCTAGGGCACGTATACTTAGTTTTAAGCTTAGGCTTGAGGTGCTTTTGGAATATGATGGGTGTTGTCCTTAGAATTGATTTCAGAAGAGTGAAGTGCACATCCAAGGGGTTCACAAGCAATTTTTTTTTCCTAATGAAGTGAATTTTAAGGTTCAATTGCTTGTATTAGTGAATTTTAGAGTTCACTTGAGTAAATATCTTCAAACAATGATTTTGATGAGGCACACAAGAGGTTTTGTAAGTCTGAATTGTTTGATATATTTCTTTTAAGTATGAAAATGCAAGTGTGCTCTACCTTAATGTGAAATCCTATGAGCAAATAGTGCTAGATGGTCCTTTTAAGTCCAAAATTAAGTGGTGCGACTCAAACAATGCAATCAATTGATCTTATTGTACCGCTAACTAGGCACTCAAAAAATATTTTTTTCAAGAATTTTAATGCACATTTTCTAATTTTTTCAGATTTAAAGTATACTGGGAGTTCTGTAGTCTATTTTGATCTCCAGTTGGTGATTTAATAGTACGTGCAACCAAATGTGTAGAAAATATTTTTTTAAGATTTTTTCTAAATTCTTGATTTTCACAAAAATTCAGTGCCATAAATTTCAAGTCAATCGGAGTTGTATAAAAATTCCTATAATATTTTGAACTCCAAGAAATCAAGACCAATAACAGATTTGATAATAGTTCAAATTTTTTTGTAACTCAGAATGGCACAAAATTTGAATATGTTGTTCCAGACTTCAAAACCCACGTCAACTGAAAAGTTTAGAGTTTTTGGACATGTGAATTTTAGGGAATTGAATTTTTAAGAGGAGAGTTTGTTTTAGACAGAAAATATAGGAGGTGGCTTTGTTGATTTTGAAGAGATAATATCCGCTAAAAGGGATTTTTTTTTTCAAAAAGGAAGCAAATGCTAACCTAAGGTTCAAGAAAAACACCTATTTTTTTTGGATTTTTTTCTCGAAAGGAAATCTAATCTAAATTATAAGATATGAGTACTTACCTGAGATTCGAAACCTGCAATTTTTTCGTTGTTGCATTTCTTCTTAGATTTCCACACTTCCTGCACACACAAATTCAACGAAAATAAAGCAAGTTAGAAATCTCAAATAAGCACTAGAGAGAATGGCTTCAAAAATTTCTGTTGCCTCCTCAACAACGGTGCCAACTTGTTCGACCACGAAATGCGTTAAAAGTTGTATCGTTGTAGTTGCAAATCACGTCAAAACAAATAATATTTATAGATTTTTGGGAAGTATCGAGTTCGCAGGGAGGCAAAACATGATTTTTATTCGAAATCTTTTTAGAAAGTCATCCTAAGCAAATATTTATATATTTATATTTGTATATATATAGACAAGTATTCATGAGATCGGATAAACATTTTATTGATCAAGAGGATGTCTCATAAATCTAATGTAATTTAATAAAATGAAACAGAAGAATAAACTATGGAGAAGGAAAAGGTGAAGAGAATGTGGTGGAGATGATGGAGCCGCTTGTAGGATGCTTGTGAAAAGTGTGGCAACACTTTAGATCTAGGGCATTGGGAAGAAGATTGGAGAGAAGTTGCAGGGAGAGCGGTTGTAGATTTGGCTGGTGGGAGTTTTTTCTCAACTGGGGGCTCAGGGGCTCTTTTTATAGCTTTAATGAGGGGAAAAGTAGGCATTTATGCCCTCAAAATCGTGCAACAACCATGGGTTGATCAGATCCGTGGATCAGGAGATCAACAAACTAGATCACGCTTCAAAAAACCTTCCCAAACACGTTATACACGTAGATCTCTCCTCTGGTTGACAAGTGGTGCACTTAGTAGCCTTGATCCGCAATTGCACGACTCTGATTCACGCTCATCGACACCACCTTCTCTCTTCAACAACAGACGTTGAAATCATGCAAGTGCTCTGCGGTTGATCCTCAGCCGTTCGATCACGCGATCCGATGGCTTAAAAGCACTGCTCCCACCACCTTTGAATTCCTACCGCACACATGTACATTTGGTTGTGCGTTATCATGAGCGTGGCCATCTGATGCTCATCAGTGTGCCATGCCTCTGCACCCACATCGTCGAACGATGCGATTTCATCTTCTCCAACGATGCGATTTCATCTGCGCTCCATTGCCTTCTAATTTCATGAGCCAGGCATTTCGAATGTGTGTCGTTCGCTCTTGCATGGGTGCGCTCTTCGCTGTGCTATGCACGTGGATTGTTGCACTTGCCATTTCGTGTGCAGCCATCATCAGCCGTTGGATGGAGATCCAATGGCTGAGCATGATCTTCCTTGATGAGGCGTGGCTGGAGTGCCGGTGTGGGAGCATCGTGGCCGTTGGATGATGATCCAACGACTGACAATACATGGAGGGAACCCTTTAGAGATTGGGCCGATGCTCTCAGGCGGTTGTGATGGCACCACATGGCGCTATTGTGGCCGTCCATCTTCTCTTCTTTGTAGATTATGTTGTAGGTCTCCGATTGAGATGATTTTTGCGCCGTTGGACTACGATCACTATTTTAGATCCATCCATGTAGTTGGATTTGGCATCTGAAGTTTAGATTTCCACCTCTTTGTGTCTTGGTCCTTACTCTTCATTAGACTTTGTAGAATGCTATGGGAGTCTGATCAAGGTGATCTGAAAAGCGTTAGGCTCCCGTCATTGTTTTAAGCAGATCCGTACGGTTGGATTTGTCATTCGTAGCCCTAAATTCTTTGCTGTCAATATCGTCTCTCTTTTAGAGCATAAAATGGTAGTATTATCTATAAAACTACCAAACTAACTATTATGCAAATTATGATGCTTATGTGTGCATTGTTCCTAAATCATGCTAGAATCTAACTTAATTTAGGTAGATTAGGTTGTATGATTGTTGTGCAATCAGCGAGTCACATTATTTCACAAACAAAATGCTTGTTTCTCACATTCAATTTGAACCTTGGGTGGCTTGACTTAGTCATGGAAAGTTACTCTAGCGACCCAAGTCCGAAGGCTAATAAGATTCCTTATTTGATTTAGGTGGTCCAAATTTGAGTTAATACTTTAGAACTGTTCAGTTTTCAATATTAAGGTTTTGTGTATAATTCCTTTGCTTTGGTGAAAAATCAAGATTGAGGATTTTGATTTTACATAGCTCAAAGCTCACAAGTTGGTTTCTTCTGTAAATGTTATTTTCTCGCAGCTTTTCTTTTTTTGCTTAGTGTTTTTCTCAAGGACTAGCAAAAGATAGGCATCCAAGTGTGATATTTTCATATATACTTATGTTAATTAATGCCTAACTAATGTTAGTCTAAAGGTAATTTGGCTTAGAATGCATTCAATTAGGTTGGATTAGTCATTTTAGGTCATTCTATACATAATGTATACTTGTGTGCTTTTGTGCAATTTTACCTGTATTTGTTTCTGGTACCTTGATGTATTTATTTTTATATGTGCAGATACAAAATTTTACGTTAATCAGAGCAAGGTTGGTTGGACTTTCTGAGTTGAGCTCATTTGAAAAAGGACTAGACTAGTTAGTGGACCTATTTGGAAGCCTACTTAGCCCTAGAATCCCATCATGATTAGGAATCCAATTAAACCTAGAACCCTAATCTAGTTGGGAACCTAATTAATTCGCCCACATAGCCAACCACTTGACTTATTTAGCTAACCTACATGACCGGCCAATTAAATCTATGATACACCTAAAATTTATCCTCTCTAACAACCTAAGTAAGCACCACCTAGTTTCCTAATCCCCCACCACCACATATTTCCCCATGTAATCCCACATCCCTTACCTATCCCAATCCATGCATCTCACGTAACTCACTATTCGTGGCGTAGATCGCGTAAAAGATAAATACGTTGTAGTATAGCATGAACTACATCTTGACAAATAAATGTAATGGAACTAGGAGTCCGATCGATCACAGAGAGGCAGAAAAACGTTTTTGATTTCATTTACTTATTCTAAATCTACTTACTAAATAATAGACACAATGAATCACAATATATATCATATAGAGAACTCAAACAAGGATTGCATACATGAAACTAAACTAAATGATAACATGAATGTAAACTACTTATGGAATAGAACAAGGGCACCACAGGTAGATCGTGGTGGCCTTTTGGAGAGGTTGAGAGAAGCAGCAGCGATCTGGCAGGGTGGCCCAACGGATTCTTCAGACGGATGCAGAGAAGACGGGAAGAAGAAGAGAGAGAGGTAGAAGAAGGAAGAAGAGAATGAAGAGAGAGTTTAGAGTTATCTCCAAGGGGGGGCCTTTTAGTCTTTTTATAGCATTTTTCTCTCGTGCAAATCCTTTCCCGATTGGTTTATTCTGGTACTGCAACGTGGTGCTCTACGTGCCCTCGGATGCAGATTGCACGGCTTCCGCTCTCCCGTGCCTTCGCTTTTCTGCTTTTGCCGTATGCCTTCAAATCCTGCCTTCTCGACAAATAAAATTAACGGAACTGAGAGTCCCAGTCGATCACAGGGTGGCAGAAAAATGCTTTTGATTTCATTCACTTATTCCAAATCTAGTTACTAAATATTAGACACAATGAATCACAATATATATCACATAGAGAACTTGAACAAGGATTGCATGCATGAAACTAAACTAAATGATAACATGAATGTAAACTACTTTTGGAATAGAACAAGGGCACCATGGGTAGATTGTGGTGGCCTTTTGGAGAGGTTGAGAGAAGCAGCAGCAATCTAACAGGGTGGCCCAACGGATTCTTTAGATGGAGGTAGAGAAGACGGGAAGAAGAAGAAGAGAGAGAGGTAGAAGAAGGAAGAAGAAGAGAATGAAGAGAGAGTTTAGAGTTATCTCCAAGGGGGGGCCCCTTTTAGTCTTTTTATAGTTTTTTTTTTCTCGTGCAAATCCTTTCTCAATCGATTTATTCTGGTGCTGCCACGTGGCGCTCTATGTGCCCTCAGATGTAGATCGCACGGATCCCTCTCTCTTGCGCATTCACGTTTCTGTTTTTTCCATATGCCTTCAAATCCCACCTTCTCGACAAATAAAATTAATGGAACTGGGAGTCCTGGTCGATCACAGGGAGGTAGAAACACGCTTTTGATTTCATTCACTTATTCTAAATCTAGTTACTAAATAATAGACACAATGAATCACAATATATATCACATAGAGAACTCGAACAAGGATTGCATACATGAAACTAAACTAAATGATAACATGAATGTAAAGTACTTTTGGAATAGAATAAGGGCACCATGGGTAGATCGTGGTGGCCTTTTGGAGAGGTTGAGAGAAGCAGCAACGATCTGATAGGGTGGCTCAATGGATTCTTCAGATGGAGGCAGAGAAGATGGGAAGAAGAAGAAGAGAGCGAGGTAGAAGAAGGAAGAAGAAGAAGAGAATGAAGAGAGAGTTTAGAGTTATCTCCAAGGGGGGGCCCTTTTATTCTTTTTATAGCTTTTTTTCCCCGTGCAAATCCTTTCCCGATCGGTTTATTCTGGTGCTGCCATGTGGCGCTCTACACATCCTCGGATGCAGATCGCACAGCTCCCGCTCTCCCGTGCCTTCGCGTTTCTACTTTTGCCGTATGCCTTCAAATCCCGCCTTCACGATCAGACGACTTAGACAACTGCAGCACTGCGCCTTCGCAAATCCTAAGTGCGATTCATGTGCCTTCTTGATTTCGCTCAACCCGCACAATCGTGCATTCCACCCGTGGTACGCTCTGATTGTGCCACGTGGCACGCTGTGCGTCGTCGGATCGCGCAATTACGCCTGCACGTGTTCGCCGCGACGCCGCATCAATTTTGTGCAGCGCAAGGCTTCAACCCGCGTCCCGCGCTTATGTGCGCGCATGCGCGAGCCAACGCGCTGTGCTAACCATTTAGTAAATGTACTTGTTAGTTTCCATTTATACTCATCCAATTTGGGCGAGCGACGTGGCGTGCTCGTGGCCGTTCATGTTCTTTTCCTTATATCTGGTGATGTAGGCCTCTGATTAAGTTGATTTCTGCACCGTTGGATTGTGAACATCGATCCAGATCCATCCGTATGGTTGGATTTGTCATCTAAGGTCCAGATCTTCTTCAATTTTCCCCTTGGCTCTTGCTCTTCTGCAGGCTCCCTAAGGTGCTATGAGAGTCTGATTGATGCGATCTTGGATGCGTTGGACTCCCATCGTTATTCCGAACAGATCCATAAGGTTGGATCTGTCATCTGTAGCCCTGGATTACCTGCAATCATTAATACCTCTCAAATAATATAGTTTAATACATAAAACACATATACCAACTACGATGCAAAATATGATGCATATGCATACAGAATGTTCATGTTAATCTAAGTTTTAGCTTAATTCAAGTGAGTTAGGGCCTATGATTGCTGTGCAATCATACTCCCATGCCTAAATCTTGCTAGTCTTTAGCAAGTGCAAGACTAAATGCATTTTATCAAGAGTTAAACTAGAGATTTAGTTCTTTTTGTTTTATCAAAAATTCAGAATCTAGATAACCATTAATATATAATGTTGTAGCTCCTGCAGCGGATCCAAGCGAAGAGTTGATACACATTTAAAGCTTGTACTTGACCCCTAGTAAAATTCTGTTGGGATAAGCAAACCTCTTCTCTCGGAGTAATAAACTATTCTCTGATTTCAGGCCCGATGTTTGGCTTGGGAAGGAGATGTCTGAGTTACTAGATTTGTATTTGGTGGCTCAATCTCTTCTGGTGCTACTTAGAGACTAGTATTTTAGAATTTTAGAATTTCAGATTATTGAATAAATGAACTTAGAGGGGCTGGAAAAACTATGCTCTCTTTAATCTTTTGTACTCTTTTCTCTATTTTTTTTTCCTGAGCTCACATCTCACCAGATTTGCAAATGTATTTGGTGGTCACACATGGTATGACACTTTTAATTAGGTTCTGATAACCCTATGACTAAGTCAGAAGCCCTCAGCCCGTATTTAGGTGATCAGAAATATAGGAACATAGGTTTCGACTGTATTTGGTAGTTCTTGAGGGTGGTAGGTGTTTTTGCCTCAAAACATTTCAAAACATTTAACTTGACTCACATTACGAACTGTTTTACATAACACCTTTTTTTTTTGGCTTTTTTTTTGAGCAAACAACTCTTTTGTATGCAATTCTATAGGCACAATGCCACAACATGACATATTGCTGTATTTATTAGCACAACATAAAACAACATACATACTTTTATACGTGAGGCATTCTTGGGGATTTTTGGGATGACCAAGAGGATCTCGGGTGGCTTATTTGGTGGAAGTGCTTATTCTCAGCACCGGGTATGGAATGGATAGATGACATATTTCTGACCTTGACATCAATACCCTCCTTCAGTAAAGGTTTCCGTAGAGGATGGTCGTGACCATCCACCTCAGTCCTAGTTTTATTAGAACCCGCTCTTTGTATTTCTACCTTATTTGGTAGCTCTCGTATGGAATTTCTCACAGATGTAGTACGCAAGAACTGAGAGCGAAAACTATGCCCAACTCCAAGTGTCATTATTCAATTATTAAAGATTCCTTATACTTGCATTAGAGCACCAGTACCCTCTACTCTCACCTCACATATGTTTTGGTGGATCTACTAGAAGATAGTTCACCTTACTCCCTGATTGCTGTCCAAGGGTTTAGGAGAAGAAGCGATGCTTCTTTTCGACAAACTAGAAATGTCTATCAATTTTCATAGAGGATTCATTGCAAAATCTACATGCAAGTATGAAATTATACTGGATTCTAAGTCTAGGAATCTACTAAAGAATAATTCTCTAATAAAACCTCTTGATAAAATGATCTAATCCCCCAATCGTTGGCAGAAAATTTTTAGTTTTTATGAACTACCCCCCTATGCCTAAGTGTTTGCATGTCCTCATGCATGAATAAAAGAAATAAGGCAGGGTGTATATGGATAGAAATCACCTGAAACTGCTTCTGAGTTGTCATTCAGTTCATGCCATTAATGCAATGTCATACACAATATGCAAAATAATATGTGAGAACGAAATATGCTATACATATATGTATAAGTGCAACTGTGATACCTAAATGCGAAGTCTAAATGCTATGCCTTACTACGGTGCTGAGTTTAATGCCTCCAGCTGGGTGAAACTCATCAAATGGATCAATGACTGCAGGAGATAGACTAAAGATAGGTAGGAAGATGTGTTCCACTATCATCAACGGGCCAATAATGTAGAGTAGTTGCCTGTGAATACCAAGGCCACAAGGTCGACAGAATAGAATCACAAGGCCTGGAATAGGTTGTAGCCAGGTGCTACAAGAGAAATAAATCTGGGTGCCAGAGTTATAGGGAGCAAGTAGTAGCCATGAGGGATCTAGAGTCGGACACCGGTCATACGGGTCTTGAAAGTGGTGAAACAGGAATGGAGGGACCCGTGTGGTGTAATCAGAAATGGTGTAAAGAACCATTTCATGATTGGATTTGGGTGTTGGTGGTTGCAGAGTAGGTGTGTTGAATATGATTTTGTGTTCCATCCTAACTGCTGTATTTTCACCCAAATCATTCTCATTCTTGGGTTGATTAGGAATCTCGTACGGATCACCCAAATTCTGCTCATGGTGTGAATCGTCAAATGTATTGGGCAGCAATTTATTTTCCCCAAGGTGTGAAGAATCATAATACAGTAAAGCCTCAAATTCTTTCATTTTCTACTCTATGGCTTTGGTGAAATCCTCAATATCCAAAAGCGAAGATGCGAAAGAATCTGTGATAAATTCGTTTGACTCCAAATCTAAAAATTCCTCTAGATTTTGCAGATTATCCTGACAATAAAAAATGGTGTTTTTAGTTGATTCTTTCTCAGCTTCGATTGGATTCTCTGGTAAGTCAAAATTACCCGCATGGATCTTAATATATTTATCATCTAAGCTTGTCATGAGGGTTTTAGGCAATTTCACTCCAGATCTCTTATAATCCAAATCATTGGCCTCATTAAGTGATATACCCAAGTCTCAGAATGTACCAAGTCTTGGGTGTCATGATCCTCCATCTCTATCTCCCAAGATTCAGGATTTTTAGATTGAAAATCGATCATGGGACTTTCCTCACTATTTTCTAGGCTAGGGCTCTCAACTAATTTCTTTTCAGATATGCCAAGAACATTTCCCTTAATTCCATCTGCTATCTTATCTCTCACTTGAAAATCACCTACACTTTCTACTTCGGGCGTGTCAGTCGAAGAATCCCTAAAAGTCATCTTAAGTTCCTTAAAATCTTCTAGGCTAGTCTGAACTTGGTACTGCAAAAGGAGTATATCTTGAAGTGTGCGAGTTTGTTGATTCATCCTAGCCATAGATTCTAGTTCTTTAAGGGCTTCCATCAGAGATTCTTCGGTTGCAATCAAAGTCTGTCTCTGCCCTGGATCAGTAGTGATTTGGATTTGATGTAGAAATCTCACAACTGTGTCCTTGTACTTTGCTGTTGTTTGTTGCAGTCTGAGAAGTAGTTGCGAGTCTATTGGTGGCTCCCCAGTGGTGATTTGTGTGGACATGGCCTTAAATGCGAGTCTCAGGGAAGATGGAGCCTTATAATAGATTTGGTCTGGGGAATCAAAAGGGTGGCGGGTGTGTTCAGTGCAGTTATAGGTTGCGGTTGATTCCTTAACCTTGAGTGGCTCACCATCCACCTACGGTACATTCTCTTTGAATTCAGGGCCCCTAGAGGTGATGTCTTGGGTTCTTTGTCTTTCATCCTGAATTGCTTTTCTTAAGTCTTCATATTCCCTTTTTTTGACCTCCTTTGCTTCTTGGACTATTTGAATCAGTTCGACGATCTGAGGGTTCTTGTGAGATGTAGGAGCCTGCCTTTGGTGGGACTGATCAAGATAATTAGTCATCATGATGAGATCTCAATCCCACATGGAGAGTGTCTCTAAGTGCTACAAGATCTATGTTGATGTCCAAGAGGTTGAGGTGGGTATGTCCCAGGCCTGAGGAGTCTACGTATCTGAATAATGAGGAGCAATCTCCCACCCATAAGAGGTTGGGGTAGAACCCTGATAATGGTAAGACAAGGAGTATGGTCCGTGATTAAGATGGTCAAGGGACACTAGAAGGGTCCTAAAATTAGTGGCAGAATGGACTAGTGGCAGAATAAGGCATGGGCTTTGTAATCAAATTGGTCCTTAAAATTAGTTGACCATATTTTTCGTTCAAGTTCAAGTTGAAAATTTGGTGAGAGACCGACTGCAAGAAATTCCTACCTCTTAGGCTAACCCAGCCAGGCTGGTTACGAGGGGACTACGAGGAAGGTTCTTCCTCCGATTTTCACCTTCGGTTCCGTTACCCTACAGCCGTGATCATTTGACGCTACCCCGTAGCCTTAAACACCAGGTTTTGCAAGAGAAGTTGTAACTCCTCAGTAGTTTCAAGCCAAATGCAGGTTATTTGATGCGTTTTCGTGAATTCTTTACCTATCTCTTCAATGTAGTAGATGGTGGGCGGTCCACAAGGTGACTCGCCTCACCAATTAACTCTTGGGCTCGTCAGAGTCCAAGTTAGTCAATGTGGTCCTAGTGGCTCATGCACTTCTAAGTCCTTAAATTGTAGACCACAATTCAAAAGTATACTCTAAGTTAAGATGGAATCCAAATGATTTAAAACTTGGCATGAAGATTTCTTTTACAATAAGCTTTCTATAGAGTATTTTTTCAGAATTTTTATTATTTCCAGCAAATAGTTATGACTTTTTAACTAGCAAGGGGTTAAATTTGGGATTTAGACCCCATGTTGGTTTTTCTGTTGGAAATGATATCAAATAAGCTCCAAAAATTTTGTAAAAATATGATATTCAAAGCTAATTTGATTATCTTTCAAACCCCACAAATTTTGAGTCAATATGATTTGTATGTTGGTCAGAAATAATTTTCAAATTTCATAACAATTCTATTTTCGAGCAATCTGACACATATGTACTCTACCAATTTTTAAAAATTCCACAGAAGAAATTTCTTTTTTGGGAAAAATAGCATTAGAAACATAATTTAAAGATCAACTTCCAGTCCAAATTTCAGTATTTTTGGAGCATTAGAAACATGGCTATTGAATTTTGAATATAACACTTTCTGGTCAAATTTTCAATAGGAATGTGTGCACCTGATTTCCGCTGCACCCACGTCGATTCGTTCGTCGCTTCTTCGATTTAATCCTACACACAAAAATAGTATGTTAAAGATGAAATCAAAAGTTGCTTTGGCTCCCCGGCAACGACGCCAATTTGTTCATGGCGTAGATCGCGTAAAAGATAAATACGTCGTAGTATAGCACGAACTACATCTCGACAAATAAAATTAATGGAATTGCGAGTCCCAATCAATCACAAGTAGGCAGAAAAATGCTTTTGATTTCATTCACTTATTCTAAATCTAGTTACTAAATAATAGACACAGTGAATAACAATATATATCACATAGAGAATTCGAACAAGGATTGCATATATGAAACTAAACTAAATGATAACATGAATGTAAACTACTTATGGAATAGAACAAGGGCACCACTGATAGATCGTGGTGGCCTTTTGGAGAGGTTGAGAGAAGAAACAGCAATCCGACAGGGTGGCCCAACGGATTCTTCAAACAGAGGTAGAGAAGACGGGAAGAAGAAGAAGAGGGAGAGGTGGAAGAAGGAAGAAGAAGAGGATGAAGAGAGAGTTTAGAGTTATCTCCAAGGGGGGACCCCTTTTAGTCCTCTTATAGCTTTTTTTTCCCATGCAAATCCTTTCCTGACCTATTTATTTTGGTGCTGCCACGTGGCACTCTACGCGTCCTCTGATGCAGATCGCATGACTCCTGCTCTCCCGCGCCAGAATCGTTGGACTACGAACGTCGATCAGGATCCATCCGTATGGTTGGATTTGTTATCTGAGGTCTGAATCTTCTTCAATTTGCCCCTTGGCTCTTGCTCTTCTATAGACTCCCTTGGGTGCTACGGGAGTCTGATTGATGTGATCTTGGATGAGTTAGACTCCTGTCGTTATTTCGAACAGATCCATAAGGTTGGATCGGTCATCTGCAGCCCTGGATTACGTACAATCATTAATACCTCTCAAATAACATATTTTAATACATAAAACACATATGCCAACTACGATGTTGAATATGATGCATATACATATAAAATGTTCATGTTAAGCTAAGTTCTAGCTTAATTCAGGTGAGTTAGGGCCTATGATTGCTGTGCAATCAGTCACCCAACACACAATGCAAGCCCATCCTACATAATTCCCATGGAAACACCTCCTCTTATCTCCACTAAACAAACCCCAATCCTATCTACGTAAAACCAACACTCAAATCCCATGAACAACCCAAATCTCCAACGCACCCTATCCCACCATTGAAACTACATTGACTTTACCATGCAATACCCATCCACCAAACTCCCCAACGTGCACACAACACCTATCTTTTTCCCTTAAAAAATTAAATCGCATTCTCCCCACTAAAATCGAACCCATGATCCCACATGCACATCAAATTCACCCTCATGTAGAATCTCTGAACCTTCCCATGCAAAGCCCACACAAACACCATGTAAACTCCATTGTAATTCCACCAAATACCGAAACCCACACCATCCTACGTAAGTGATAAATACGCATTTCTTCATGATAAAATGCCTACTTAGGTCAGTTCCTATGCCTAACATTGCATTTTGCATTGTAAATAATGTATAACATTTATTACATTGCATTTAGGATAATTTGTGTAATCTATATATTAATATCTACATTTTATATGGCCTGATGGCAATGCGACATCTTTACGGGCTTCGAATGAAAAATCCGATAGTACGGATTGATTTGGAATGAGTATCGCAATCCATCAATGAAGAAACCACTTCGATTAGATCTCCATAGCACCCTCTACAACAAGAAGAAGGTGGATGGCTATGATGGCACCTTGTGGTGCCATTGTAGCCCTCCAGCCTAATCGTAGCCACTCCTCCCAAGATGCACTTGCGAAATCTCGGTCGTTGGATTCGAATCCAATGGTTTTCTAGGTGCCACGTCACCTACCTCAAGCCAAGTGAGGCAAGCTTCACGCAATCTTGATCATTGGATCTTCATGGGTGCGTGAGCCTTAATTCCTAAACGAGACTCAAACCTACTCTCAACGTAGCGATTAGCAGTTTGACTCGCAATGCTTGGATGATCGATTAAAGCCCTGCCAGTAGAAGTAATCCACTGAAGCGCACACAGGTAAAATTTGTCCATTGATGGGTGATTGAGCGGCGAAAGAAGCTGCTGCATGGCATCACCCGATGCATGCGACCCACACACATGAGATCTGATGCATGGAAGGATGCACGATTGTACGTGCACCAGGGTGGCACAAGGCTTAAGTCATCTGACGTGATCTCCATCGTCTGATCGGGTGGGGCACAATCTGAAGCATCCTTTCCTGCACGATCAGTGATCAATAGATTTTCGCTTGCAGAAATAATGTATCAGAAAATATGTTATCGTAGTAAAATCATGTGGTGGAAAATCCTGAACAAAAATATTTCATGAAAACTAATCACGAAGAGTTAGGTCGTATCCATAGAGAGGAATAGATCAATAAATTCACAAATAATTTTGCCTTGTATTCGTCCAATCGAGTGCGAGATTCATGCTCAAATTTGATGCAAAATGCAACAAAAAGAAGAGACATAATAATTTAAGAATGTAAGGTTATGTCTATAATTTTTCCCAATAAAATACTCGGTAAAGATGTGATCAAAATTTCACATAATTTCCAGTTGTATACGTGCTAGCAAGGAATTATTCAAATCTGAATCCAAATCCAATATGAATTGATGCACATAACATAAGACAATTCAAGAAAGCATAAGTGCATTATTGCAATTTACCTGAATATATTTAATGCTTCAAATAAATGAATAGTGATTGGCAATGGCAATTTTGGTAAATAGAAATTGAACCCAAAACAGGGGATTCCTTCCCTTTGTGCATGCGCAAAGAGGGAACGACGGTGGAGGCCGAGGAGCTCAAGGAAGGTTAAGGCAGACGAGAGCTACGCAGGGGCGATGACGGTGTGTCGATCGGTGGCTGGAGCTCTCGTCGGTGACGAGGGTCGACGGCAACGGTGGCGGCTCACCAGTGTGCGCAGGCTATCGTGGGCGGTTCTGAGGCTGTGGCCGTGCTCGTGAGGGTGTGGCGAGTATGTTGAGTTGATGGCGTGGCGAACGGATGTCTGTGGCGGTGGCTGCGTTTTTGGGTGATTTGGGTTTTTTCAGTTGGCAAAGAGGAGGAAGAAGAGGAAGAGGAAGAGGAGAGATAGTAGGTGAGGGCATGGTGGTGATGGGGCTGCTACGGTGGTGATGGGGAGGGCCTTTGGGTTTGGGTGAGGGTAGTCGAGAGGTTGGCTGTGGTGTGAGTTATGTTGGCGAGGGGGGTTGGTTTTGGTAGTGGTGAAGGTGGTAGATGATAGGCGTGGATGTCATGGTGGCTGTGTGCTGTCACCACTCGGCCCTCACGGTGGAGCTTGCAGTGAAGATGGAGCCTGCTTCAGATCATGCTGCACGCCATGTCCATGGTGTAGGTAGGGATCACGGTGGCGGAGATGGATGAGGTCCCTGTAGGGGAAGAAGGTGATATATCTTCCATGGGTTCTCTATTTTGATTTTACCTCTATCATTCTATTCTCTCCCGAGATCTCTGCCTTTCTCCAACAGTAATAGTGAGGCGGTGGCTTTGGAGGAGGTGCTGCTTATGGAGAGGATTCTTTGTGAGTGAGAGGGATGCGGTGTGTTTGAAATCCGTCAGCGTCATCAGACGTCCAGAATAAGCTTTGGACGTCTTAAACATCACATTTGGTTGACCTTGAAGTCTACGATCAAATAAATGTAGATAATTATTAATACTATAAAATAAATTATGAAAACTTAAATTATATTGCATGCATTTATTTAATAAGCAAATATAAATATTAGTACATTCTAAAATGTAAGAATTAACCAACTTAAGCTAAAAATTAGTTCGCTATTGTGAACTCATCAAATACCCCAATGTCTAAGTTTTGCTAGTTCCTAGCAAAATGTGAAAAACAATGGAAGTAACCAAAAGATTTATTCTTTTCTTATTCCAAAAATTTAGAGATCCAGACAAATGTGAAGTGATAGTAGCTTAGCTAATGGATCTAAGTGAAAAACGAACTTTCATTAAAGCTTGTACTTTACCCTTGACAAAATTCTATCGGGGTAGGCAACTACTTCCCTCGGGAATAATGTAGGAAATGATTTATAATTTGATTCCAATTTTTTAGATTAGGTAGGAGACACTGAGTTGAAAGGATTTATATTTGGTGGCTCACACTCATCTGGTGCTACATGTAGTCTAGTACTGTAGACTCTAAATTTGTAGTCTATCAAATGGGTCAACCTAGAGAGAGGCTAAAAACTGTGCTCTCTTAACGCTCCTTTGCACTCACTCTTTTTCCTTCTTTTCTTTTTTTTTTTCTTCTTGCTTTTCTGAGATCACATATCTTGCTAGATTTTGTAAATGTACTCAATGTTTGGTGACCTCACATGGCATTCACACTTCAATTAAAGTCCTAATAACCCTACAACTAAGTTAGAGGTCTTCAGCCAGTATTCGGGCAATCAAAAATACTAAAAAGTAGGTATGGATCATATTTGGTGGATCGCAATGGATGTTTTTGTTGCCTCAAAAACATCGATACATAATGAAAAATGACATGAAGATATAACTACAAGCTTGAACTCTTCTTTTTTTTTTCTCTCTTTCTTTTTTTTGTTTATATTTTTCTAAGTATAAATGTTTCTTCTTTTTTTTTTTTCTTTTGCTATTTTTTTTAACTACTAACAAAAAACGATGCAAACTTTTATCCATGAGGCATTATTGGGGAAAATGATGTTCAAGAGGATATTGTGTGGCTTATTTAGTAGAAGTGCTAACTCTTCGTACCAGGAAGGAATGGATAGGACAAGCGTATTTCTGACCTTTGACATTACTACCCTCTTTCAGCCGAGTACTTTATGAAGGATGGTCGTAACCATCCACCATAGTTATAGTTTTATTAGGACTCAATCTCTATGTATCTGCCTTATTTGGTGACTCTCAAGAATTCACACAATGTTTGCACACAGGAATAGGGAGAGAAAACTATTCCTAACTCTGAGGTATCATCTAATTATCTAGAACTTTGGAGTCCATGCATTAGACTTAGTGCACCAGTAGTCTCTCTACTTTCTTCTCATAAATATTAGGTGGATCTAATAAAAGATAGTTTGCTTGACTCCCTTCAAATTGTCCAAGGATTAAGTAGACTAAAAATGCTTATTGGTTTTCTACAAAGATCCATTACCCAGTCTATGCGCAAGTGAAGTAACTATACTGGATTCTAGACTTAGAAATAATTTAAGAAGAAAATCTTTAATGACATCTCTTTGATAAAGATATTTTCCAGGGCTAACCAATTCAGCTAAAAAAAATAGAAGAAATTTTATTTTTTTTTGCCAATGCACCTAACCTAAATGCATGAATACTGCCTAAAAATGCAAAATGCACCCCCGATGCCTAAATCCTATAGTGTTCTCATTGTTAAATTAAAACAGGGGGAGAAAGGAAGAAAATCACCTAATGAAGGTGTTATTCGGGACATTAGGTTGCCTCCCAACAAGCGCTGCATTTTCTATTAGCAGCTAGACTTATAGAGAACTTGTAAGTCTGGTTCCAAACAGAAAGAACAAGGCCTCAAAAATATGCGTAAAATCGCAGGCCTAAAGAATAAGCTACCCCAGATGTTAGCGAGCTGATGATGCAGCGTTATTCCAAGTGCTCACCAGAAGACATGATAGCAAACAATCTTGCAAGCTACTTGGAGAGGTCTAGGAAAAATATTAATAGAAGGGACCTCTTGAAACATGAGTAGAGGATAATAAGGATCCTCTAAAGTAGGAAGGGTTTTAAATGATATAATCATTAGTACGTCAAACCCTTAAATGGCGGGAGTAAAAGTACAAGTATCAATCCAAACTTGCCATTCCACTCGATGATGTATTGGTCTGATATACTCCCCAGAAAGAATGTATGTGAGCAAAGACCTGAGCCAAGGATTAGGTAAGGAATCTACAGGTTGGTTGAGTGATTGGGTGGTAATTATTAAGTCCAAAGAGGGCTTAGTCTGATTAGGTTCCACTCCCAATAAGAATTCTTCTTCCACATTCTTACATAACTTCATTGTTTCATAAACTTCCAATTGCTTCTCTACACTAGATGAGTCATGTATAGAATTCATTATCTCATTATCATTAGTAGACTCATGATCAACATGCTTTGACGATAGTTGGGTTTCCTGGGAAGTAGCGAAATCATAATTATCATCAAGTCCATCCCTGGGTTCTTTCTCGTCAATTACATCCTTTTCGGAGACTTTGTGTGCTACTTCATCTTTAATATCTTTAGGATTGTCATTCTCAATGTTATGGAGAAAGCCTATATGACTCAATTCATTGTTCTGCTCGGGGCATAAATCCTCAATTGATACATATTGTCCTGAGAGTCTCTCTTAGGCTTCTCAATCTTGTGTTCGTCATCCTCCAACATCAACTCTATATCTTCGTGATTTTGCGGAGGATGATTTTCAAAATCAAAAGAAGGAATCCATATTTCACCAACTCGTTAATATCCTCGGGGGTAAGTCCTCAAATAACACATAATTCCCTCGAGATTCACTCTAAACTCTAAGTTTGGGTTCCTCTATTGGGTTATCATCCTCCTCTAAAATAGACTCTTTGTATCCCTTAGACCAAAATTGATCCAATTCATCTTCCATTCCCTTAGGGTCAACTTCATTGGGCACATGTAAATCTTTAGAATGCTTAATGTAGGTGTTGGTTCCCTAAGTAGAGGGTCAGGATTAAGCTCACTAAGGGTAGAATGGAGTTCCACCACATGATTAATAAGGGAAGTAGCATGAATAATATGACCTTGAACTGGGTTCTTAAGGGTAAGAAAAATACTGTCAGTGGGGTCAAGGTCCTCAAGTGGTACCATCTTCCCTTTCTTTTCACTCCAATATAGCTCAGGTGGATAATAATTAAGATAGTTCTCCTCCAGTGGTTGTGTCTCATGGGGAGAGTCTAAGTGATAGCTAAAAATGGGATCCCTATTATTCGTTGTTTCCTCAGAATCTTTTTAATGATCACAGTTGCACGGGTAGGGATCGGAATCAATAGTAAGAGAGTAGCTAAGCTGACGAATTTGCTTATTCAATTATTGAGTATTCCTCAACATCTCTCCCATAGTCTCCATCATTTCTTTTTGTTGTTTTTGCATTTCTATCATAAAAGAGGAGAGGCTACTGGCAGATTGGGGAGGATAGTCAGTCTCAGGCTTTGGTTGCCTAGGGGTATCGGTCCAACCTTGATGAGAAAAATCATGAAGGGTGGGAGGGTTGGGTGTTTGCAAACTGAAAAATTCTTCTCCTATCTCTGCTCGAAAGTTGGAGTTATTATGCCATCACTCCCAGGATAGTAATATGATTGATACCATGAATTGTCATTGTACGCATCAAAGGATGGAGATGCTCGGGGTAGGGGATCCTAATTAAAAGATGGGAAGTATTGACTCTGATAATCCAAATGATAGGAGTAGGGGTGATTGTTGGAGGGGTTCTATTGAGGAGTTTTGAATGTCTCGTTGTAGTAAAATCTCCTAAATAGAACTCTCAACAAATAAAATTTATTACTAGAATATCTAAATAAAGTTTGAGGTTGAACATAGGGAGAAAATATGGAATTCACGCGCTAATCTTCAATTAAAATATGAGCATAGGAAATAAGCCAAGAATAATGATGTTTAATAAATGTTAATCTGTCACATTAGATATTCAATGAATAACATAAGAATTTCAAGACTTAAAGAGACCAAAAAGATATCTAAGATAAAATAATGGTGATTTGAATCACCAATTATTAGTCTAAGCATATATATATCAAAGTCATTAATGTCCAATAAATGAATAGTGCTCAGACGTCTGGATATCAAGTCAGACGGCTTAAATGTCGCCTATTACAGTGCTTTTCTTTTGATTTTCAGTTGTTCTTCTATCTTCTCTTCTTTTGCATGAGTTTCTACCTCTTCCTCTTCTTCTCTGGCCTTAGCTTCCTCTCTTCTTTCTTCTTCCTTTTCCTTCTTCATAGAGGATCTTCTCCCTTTCAGTGACTAAGTGTCGCTCAAAGCCTTGAGGAGTAAAACCCACCCCTTCCCTGCTCTCTCTCTTTCCATTCTTTCCTTCCTTTCTCAAATAGCTGTGTAATCGGGTATGTGGGCATGCATAGTAACTGAGTCCAGGGCTGCATGCGTGGGGATGTAGCCAAGGAGTGAGAGGTTTAGGCAGGTTAAGAGGGTCGTGAGGTGTATAGGGTCTTGAACCCGTATGCTGGGCGAGATGGCTATGTGAGAAATTCACTTTATGTAGCTCAAGCGACTCCTTCATTAACGAGGTGGGACTAAAGTCCCATATCTTCCTTGTGAGGCTATAGTGGAGCTTCTTTGAGCAATTGGGGAGGTTCCCTAATTGCGTCCTTTGATTGACTGCCCAGGAAGACACCTGGGATGAATCTGCAGCACTTGGAGCGTGAATTGGGGAAGAATCATGGTTGGAGGACTGTGAACGAAGCAGTGGCGACGACGGAGGACGGCAAACCCTGAAAATCAAGAACATGGCCTCTCGGCCCAATCAAAAGTGTTCAGGAGCATCGTCGGACCACGGTGAGTGTGTGGGTGGTGGTTGCATGAAGAATTAGGGCTTGAGGTAGTTGGTCGGTGGCAGAAAAGGTAAGCGAAGGATGGGTTGTTCAGTGGGTGGTGTGAGGGGCTGAATCAGTGAAATAGGAGAGGGGTTTTGATGGGCGTGAGCTAGTAGAGGTTGTGGGGTCGTTGGCGAGGCGGTTGGCGGCTTGTGGTGTGATATGGACCTCATCGGAGGTATGGTCGGAGGTGGAGAGGATGACGCTGATTGGCAGCATCGAGGGTTGTTTTTGGATTTTGAATAAAGGGAATGATAAGAGAGGAAGAAAGGGTCCTAATTACTTACTCTAAGGGACGAAAGGGATAGGAAGGATGCCGGGTATTATGTGGCCGGCACAGTGGAAGGAAGGGCTTCCGATGAGGGAGAACGACGAGGAAAAGAGGGGATGACGACCCTCACTGGTATTGCGAGCAGCAGAGGAGCTTGAGGAAGAGCAACCGGCCAGATATAGTCTGTGATGGCCAGCAAAGAATGTAGATGGGGAAGCTCATCGGAGTTCGCAGAGCTTTTGGCTGGGGAGAGGAGAAGAAGGTGGAGACACCTGCCAAAATGAGCTAAGGAGGTAAGGCAGGCATCCAGGGTTCTTTATATAGGCCTCAAGGGAGCTTTCCAAGCTTGGAAGCTTCGAAGCTTCATGAAATAGGAGATCCAATCCTTCAAAAGATTCGCATTAGGTTTCGAGTAGGAATTAGAGCCCAAGATGTGGCTTAGATTGTAGGGAAATCTCTTAGGAGTCTCCCATCCAATTTTGGAAGAGATTAGGTGAGAAATCAGAGAGAACTCCTTCATTGAAGGTCACCGGTGGTGGTTTTAGGAGTTTGAAGGCTGTGGGGACGTATTTGTGAAGAAGATGATGAAGTTAGGGGGTATTTGGAATATATTTTGAAAGCCAGGGTTTGAGAGAAGAATCAGACTGGACCAAAATGTAAACTAGGTCAAGATGATCTTTAATTGGGCCTACATTTTTATAAAAACCTAATTTGGACCCAACGAATCTGATGGTGAAGTCGAATTTAGGTTCTGACCAAGTTTGACTAGGTAATTTGTATAAAAACCCAAATTAGGGTAACTGTCTATCTGAGACTCTATTTTAGGTCAAATTGGATTCCAATAGTCAAATCAGAGATATCAAACCTTAGGAAATATTTTTATATGATTTTTAGAAGGTTTTGGTGAATTTTATCCTGTCCGTAACCTCAGTTAATTAAGCGGGTCTATTTTTAGGGTTTCAGATGTTCATTAATTCTCAAAATGCATGAAAACCCGTTTCTGTCTTCATGAACCCTCTTATTAGACATTTATGACCATTTTACCTTCAATTAACTCCTGAGAAACCCCATGATTGTTCTGCAATTATGATATTCTGTCAAAACTACAGTTTTACCCCTATTTTAATGTGTCTCTCAGAATGGATGTGTAGTGAATTATGGTCTTCTGGCAGTTATGTAGGAGCATTTATCTATTGATTATGACTAATTAAGGCTAGATCTAGTTGATGATGATGTTATCATCAGTGATCCATTTCTTTAAGCCAAACAGATTTAACTCTATTAGGACTTAGAAGAAATCAGAATAAAAGCAGAAACTTCCTAGAGAGTTCTACTTCTGTCAAAACAAATGCAAATATAGTGGGATTTATTTTTGGTAGATTCTAGGTCTTAGAATTAAGTGTTCAGTTGGTGGCCAAACAAGTTTTGCAAGAGTTACGCTTCCTAGGAGAACCTTTGTTGGTGCCTACAACCTACTCGCAAGGGATGGAAGTCTCGAATCGAGCCCATGCATGAGGAATCGAAGTAACTTGGTGGATAGACTTGTTGATTTCTGACTAACTTCCCTTGTGGTGCAAAAAGGAGAGGTAGAAATTTGTCTAGTGACCTTATGTGTGATGTGCGCAATGTCTCAGGTGTAAAACACATGTACGCGTTTTGTGTTTTAAAATCCCACAATCAAGTGCTTTCGCATGCAATTTCAAGTCATTGATTTGAAAGTCCAACCTCTTAGCAGTCTCAATTTCTTAAGGTGACCATTGAATTAATAAATTCAAAGACTTTAGTGGTCTTAGATTTAAGTCCAATGCGAATGCATGACAGGTAATTGAAGCTCAAGAAAAGATATACCTTACTCCAGCGTCTTTGTGCAAGATGTTTGCAATGCAGAAATATGAACTAGATGCTGCTCATTCAATCCTAAATGCTCGTCGTATAGATATGCAGTTTATAGCAGGCAGTTCGCTTTTCTCTTTTCTCTTTTTTTTTTTCTTTTAATAATAAGCAAACAAACCTAATCTAATTGAACTAGCTAACTAACTAACATGCAGTTCAAATAATTCCAATAAACCTATAATCTAAATAAAATGGGAACACACTCCCAAAACTGGCCCCAAAATACAAGGGCGAGAAAAAAATAACTATGCTAAATCTTAAAGAGTCTATTCTAAAATTCTAAATCAGAAATCTAAGAGCCAGGATCCTCCTAGATGTTTCTCCATGCATCTTCAGGTGCATGGGATTAAGGCCCACAGACTCCTATATCCGTCCTCTAGGTGGTGTCAAGGTCCACCAAACATATCATCTTTGCTGCGTGCTCCTCCTCCTCAAGAATGTACCTTGCACAGAATAATAGAGAATAGTCAGAAATAAATCAAGTGAATCTATTGTGTCTGTTGCCTCCCCAGCAACGGTGCCATTTGATTGATAGGTTTTCGCTTGCAGAAATAATGTATCAGAAAAATATGTCGTCGCAGTAAAATCACGTGGTGGAAAATCCCGAAGAAAAATATTTCAATAAAACTAACCACGAAGAGTTAGGTTGTATCCACAAAGAGGAACATATTAATAAATTCATAAATAATTTTGCCTTGTATTCATCCAATCGAGTGCAAGATTTGTTCTCAAATTTGATGCGAAATGTGACAAAAAGAAGACAGAATAATTTAAGAATGCAAGGTTATGTGTATAATTTTTTCCCAATAAAATATTCAATAAAGATGTGATCAGAATTCCACATAATTTCTCGTTATATATGTGCTAGCAAGGAATTATTCAAATCTGAATCTAAATCCAATATGAACTGATGCACATAATATAAGTCAAGCCAATTCAAGAAAACGTAAGTGCATTGTTGCAATTTACCCTAATATATTTAATGCAACAAATAAATGAATAGTGATTGGCAATGGCATTTTTGGCAAATGGAAATTGAACCCAAAATAGGGGATTCCTTCCCCTTGTGCATGCGTGAAGAGGGAGTGATGGTGGAGGTTGAGGAGCTCGAGGAAGGTCAAGGTGGACGAGAGCTACGCGAAGGCGGTGATGGTGTGTCAAATGGTGGCCGGAGCTCTCGCCGACGACGAGGAGGGCCGGCGGCTCGTCGGTGCGTGCAGGCTGTCGTGGGCGGTTCTGAGGGCGTGGCAGTGCTCGTGAGGGTGTGGCAAGTCCGTTGGTGTCGACAACATGGCGAATGGAGGTCCGTAGTGGTGGCTACATTTTTGGGTTGTTTGGGTTCTTTCCTTTGGCAGAGAGGAGGAAGAAGAAGAGGAAGACGAGCAACAGTAGGCGAGGGTGTGGTGGTGATGGGGCTGCTGCGGTGGTGATGGGGAGGGTTTGGGTGAGGGCATTCGAGAGGTTGCTGGTGGTGTGGGTTATGTTGGTGGGGGGGGGGGGGGGGGGGTTGGTTTTGGAGATGGTGAAGAAGGTGGTAGATGATAGGCATGGATGTCGTGGTACTCGTGTGCTGTCACCACACAGCCCTCGCGGTGAAGATGGAGCTACTTCAGATCACGGTGCACGCCATGTCCATCGTGTAGGTAGGGATCACGGTGGCGGAGATGGATGAGGTCCCCGAAGGGGGAGAAGGTGTTATATCTTCTACAGGTTCTCTATTGAGATTTTCCCTCTATTATTCTCTTCTCTTGAGATCTCCACCCTTCTCCAATGGCAACAGTGAGGCGGTGGCTTTGGAGGCGGTGTTGCACGTGGATAGGGTTATTTGTGAGAGAGAAGTGTTGAATGCGGGTTACTACGCTAACGTATTTGGTTTTGAAAACCTGTTGTTATAGTTTGAAAGCGAAGAACTCGTGTTCAACAAATAAAATTTATACCGGAATAGAAATCCTAGGTCGAACTCAGGGAGGCGGACGTTTGATTTAAAAATACGCGTTTGTTTTATTTGTCACGAAGCAGAATAATTGATTAGAAACTATCTATTTACAATAAATAGAAGAGAGAGAGAATATTACAAACAAAAACCAAAACGAGACGTAGAATGAACGTGGAATTCATTGTCAAAGAGATTATTCATTACACTACTCATTACGACTAGAAAGCAGAAAATGGTTACACTAGAAAACAGTAAATCTACTCTAGAAAGCATTAAAAAGAATGGAGAGAGAAATATGCTCCTCGACAGTTGCTTGGAGGACAAGCTGGACAAGACGACACCTGGAAGAAGGGGAATGGCACGGGAAGGAGGACGAAGAGGGAAGAATGGGAACGAAGTAGCACGTCATCATCGTCGTGTGATCCACTTCCGAAAGGGATGCGAAAATTTGACTTTATCTCTTGAGAAGCATCCCAGGTGTGGGACAAGCTTCTCTTGAGCTTTGGATAGGGAAAGAAGACAAGGAAGGGATGAAAATTTCGTATGGAGGGTGCTCCTTTTATAGTTGCAAGGAGTGAGGGAAATTTGATCTTTTTAATTTGAAAAACATTAATTCTGGACCTTTAGTGACGGATAAAACCATCGCTAAAGGTCTGAACGTGGCCTTCGTGGGCGGTGCTCATGGGCCCGCTCGCCTCCCCCTCGTGAAACACACGTTCACGTTCTTGAAATCTCAGCCGTTCGATTGCGAGATCGAACGGTTGAGATGCGTCCTTGTCGCTCCTCAATCGCACGCTCGCCCGCATATGATCTTGCGTTCATGCCGTGCGTCCGATCACGCGCTCATGTAATTGGGCACATGCAACCACCCGATCTTCATCGTGCGGTCGAATGCACGCGTGCATTCGCTCCAAGTGAGGCATCCAGTGGTCTCGAACGTGCGCCTGTGCTTCATGTTTGAGCACTCGACCAATTGTGCTATGCGTTTGGATGGGTGAGCGGGCTCGAACGTGCGCCTGTGCTTCATGTTTGAGCACTCGACCAATTGTGCTATGCGTTTGGATGGGCGAGCGGGCTAACTCATGCGCGCGCAATCAAGACCGTTGGATCTCAATCCAACGGTCGAGGTAGCTCTTCAGATGATGCTTCAGAGAATGGGTGTGTCGGTTGGGATGCATTCTCAGCCGTTGGATCTTGATTTAACGGCAGAGATGCATGGATGCTAGCGGCTTTAGAAGTTGAAGATGGCCGGTTGGGCGGCTGAGATGGTCAAGTGGCACCATCTTGGCCGTCCATTTTCTAGATGATGTAGATGGTGCCACGGGTGTTTGATTGAGTCGATTTTCGCACCGTTAGGCTGCGATCATCGATCCAAATCCATCCGTGTGGTTGGATTTGTCATCTGAAGTGCGGATTCACACCATCTTGGCCCTTGATCTTCTAGGGTTCCTCGGTCTCTATCTGATTCTAAAAATGTCAGATTAGGGCGATCTTGGAGTCGTTGAACTCCAATCGTCGCCCTGATCAAATCTGTATGGTTGGATCATTGATCCGAGGCCCCGATAAAAATTTGCCCTGTCCCTGAAGATAAAAGGAGACAATTAACCTCCATCTTATTCAAACTAATCTAAAGGCAAGATGATGCATGCTATGCAATATTTATAGTATGTAATGCAATTCTATGCTTAAGAACATGCATAAATAGACATCTCATGTAGTGTAAACTTGTTTACATCACACCCTATGCCTATATTTTTCTAGTCCCTAGCAAAAACTATATGTTATTTATAAAAGAATTAGGTTGGATTATTTGGGCATGAGTTATTTTCAATCTTTAAGAAAATATTTACTTAGGATCTGAACTTTCAAAGATACAATAGTGCCTGGGTATTTGCCAAAATGCAGACCCCCTCAAGCTCTCGCCTTATTCAAAGAAAATTTCTTTTCCTCTTTTTCTTCTTTTCTAATTTTTTTTTTTTGGATTTTCAAGTTTTAGGGTTTAAGAGTGGCTTTCTATGTCCATTCAACTCACCCAAGATTTAATGAGAACCCTAAGTTCTAAGCATCTTATTGTGAATGTGATAGACTCGTTGATCGACAGTTAAAACGGACTTCGGATTTCTATGCCTCTAGGTGACCTTAAAAAGAGAATTCTGCTTAAAGGTGTATCTTTACAGCCAGTAGCTTTCTCCCTATTTTTGTTTTTCTGGAGTCGACACAAGAATGAATCCAGTGTATATCTCCCCGGTTTATTCTACTTCTCCGCTTCTTCCTCAGTGTTTTGGGAATTTTTAGTGCATTTATTGAGCTGGGTTTTGGATAACCAGTCGATGAGTTGTTACCACCGACAACTTGCCAGCCATACTCGTGCGGCGAAGTGTGGCTTATTTCTTTTATTTTCTTTTTTTCTTTTCTCCTTTTCATTTTCTTTTCTTTTTGACTTTCTTTCTCTTTATTTTTTTTTTTAAGTAGGTGGCTTCCCTGGTCTAAGATTTACCTAAAGGCAGCAAAAAGAGAATGATCCAGTGACTGGGTTTTGGACAACTTACCTATGGGCTGTTACCCAAGATAACTTGCCACCCATGTCTCCCTAGAAGGTTCATTAGCTACCCAATTTCCGTTAGAATCGCCGATTAACGAGTCATTGACAAGATAGTGTGTAGATGCTTTAGGCTTAAAGTTCCCTCAAATCAGAGGGCGGGTTGATAAGTCGTGTACTTATCACTTAAACTTATTTATTCGAATTACAATAGAATTCAAGATGGCGAGGACTCGAAAAAATAAATCCACATTTAGTGGATGCACGAGCCAATTAAGTCCAAAGACCTGAAAAGTCTTTGTGTTCAGATCATAATGTAATATTTCTAAAGATTGAAAAGTCCCAATGTCCAAGTATTCCTTCTTAATTCAATTTTTTTTAACTAAATAAAAGAAAATTAAATGAATTTATGGAGCTGACGAAATAATTCAGCGATGAATATCCACCCCCCCATGCCTATCTAATGCAATGTCCTCATTGTATTAAAAAGACAAAATAGAGTGGAATAGAGCAGAAAGCACCTGAATTGCATGAACGATGGGTTCACTCTGAGATAAAGAAAAATTTGTATATGTGTTGAATTTAGTGCCTTCTGCTAGGCACACTGTACAAAGAAGAGAAATAAAGAATTCACAGGTGCAGATCAGAATCAGAATAAAAAGAAGAAACCTCTGACCTACCAGTAGATGTCCACTAATGTGGACCAGATTGTGGTGCAGACCCATACCCCATAATCAAGAATATCTAAGGTTCTGAATAAAAATTACCCAAAACCTAAAATCAATATGCAAGTGGGGTCGGGCCTGCGATTTATGAGGATGCAACCCAAGGCCAAAGAGTCGAGTTACAGAGAATTCAGTATCGAAAGGATAATCAATGAATGTATGCTTGGGTTGAACATCCTCAGAACACATGTCATAAGTGTTTTGGTTTGATGGTTTCAGATGAATTGAAACCCTTAGACTCGGTCTTCTATTTCCTCTGGAATTTGCTTCCAAAATCAAAATTTCCCAGCTCCTATCCTCCTTATTCAGAATGTCAAATTCCGGGAACTCCTGCATATTAATCACCCCGTTTGATATTTCTAAGTCTAAATGATGTGGCTGAATTAGAATTGACTTGGGTCTAGTTATCTCAAAAACAAAATCATCAGTAAGCTCAATGGGGTGTAACTGACAATCAGGGCATTGGATTGAATCTTCCAGAAAATGCGATTCTGGATCCTTAATGTGAGCCCAAATAAGATCAATTTCCTCAATTATTGGGCTATAAAATGATCTATCAGATTCCTCAGGCCCAATCATCTCACAAAAATCATGTTATGTAAACTCGCGTGAGACTTCACAACTTGAATCTTCACCATCAAAATCAAAGAAATCCAAAAATATTAATGTATGTCCCAAAATCATCTGTCATTTTCTGGTCCATGGAGACATATGCTTCCTCGTACCCTAGCTCAGGGATTTCAGGTGAAGAAATCAGATCATCCTTTATTGGTTGCTCTAATTCAATTTGGTTTGCCTCGTAACACGTGTCCCTCCAAACAGGTGCCTGATCGGGTTCTGACATTGGCTCTTCTGAAGGGTGTTCATCCTGGGAATCATCCCAAGATTGAACCAAAGCAACCACAAATCTCATCCTCAATTTCGCTAACTTCGCAAGTAGAAACTCACGCGGGTTTTTATCCTTAACATCCTAAAGCCAATCCAAAAAATACATGTTCAAATCATCAATCATCTCAATCAGGGGTTTCAATTTTTCAATGCAAGGTATTGGCTGAACTTCTAAAGATTACATGATATTCCTCAAATTAGCCAGAACCTTATCTTGAACCTGATTATCCTGAACCAAATGACTTGTTTCAGGGTTGGGTGTGTTTGGGATCAATGCAGAGGAGTTAATGAATTGAGATTCGTTATGCCCTTCTTGATAATAGGTTATTTCGGATTGTTCAAAAGGTGGTAATGACCTAAAGGCAGTGTAATCAGAGGATGGGTAAGAATTAGTGTATCATCCTTGATTATAGATCGTATTAGGTTGTCCATGAAAGGGTGGGATCTATAATCAATGTGGCTCTAAGAAGGATAGAAATCACAATTATGGTATTCAGGGTTAGACCCTAAACACGGAGGTCTGGAATTGTGTCCCCAATCCTAATTAACCGATGGTTGATTACAGTATGAGTCGGGATACTCGTCATGTTGAGGATAACTCATAACAAGAGGGAAAGAGTGGGAATGCATATAAAATGTGGAAGGATTCATGATAGATGGGAGGAAAAAAGGTGCCCTACAACACAAGCAATCAAACCTGTCCTTAAGTGGTCTAGCCTAAAGACCTACAGACTCCCAGAACCCGTCTTGAGCTAAAGAAACGATTTGATCTGCTTCTATCTATTCAATCCAACCAATTAGGAGGGACTGGGGAGAAGGTTCTTCCTTTGGCTTACACCTCCTATTCCTAGTGTACCCCCCAGCCATGATCGTTTGATTCTGCTCCCCTAGCTAGCATCAGATTGAACAGTAGAAACAGACTAATCGAAAATAATCTTGTTCTCGGCTCCAAAGAGTGAGTTGAATCCTTAAGGCCAACGTCTACTTTGTTTTATTGAGGGCTAGGTTTGAATGTGCTTTGGAATGTGATGGGCCCTTTATCTGGGTTGTGCCCTTAACGATTGATTGATTTGTGTGTGCGTGCACAACCAGTGATTTTCAAGCAGGATTATTTTTTTGATGCAATGAATTTTAGGGTTCAAATCTTTCTTAGTAGCTTTTAAGATTCAACTTTATGTATTTTCAAATAAGTTTTGTTGGCACACCAGGTTTTGAAAGCATAGGTAAAGATGTTTTCCTTTAAAACTTAAAAGAATGTGGAGTGTCTGGTAAATCCCTAAGAGTTGAACCTACGCGGCAACTACTTGATGAGTTGATTTTAATTGAAGTGGTGCGACCCAATCAACTCAAACAATTGGCCTGTTGTACCACTTAATTAGGCACACAAGTGATTACCTAATCTAATTTCTACTCAATTATGTGTTTGAATGTGTGTACCGGTTCCAAAGATCGATTTATTGGTTGAGTTTGAAAATTAGATGAGGTTGTGTACCTCTGTGAGATTTTTTTATTTTTCTTTTTAAATGTGGAGGTTGAGGTGGGTGTGGGTGTCAAACAAACAAACAAAACCAACCTTAGAGTTTATAAGAACACCTAGGTTGATTTTTATTTGTGTTATTACATGGTCAAATGAAACTAATGGGTAGGAGGTGGGGGATAACTTACAAAACCTTTAACAGCACTTTGCTCCAATCTACCACTTTTGCTCATCTCAAGAGAGTACCTGCAATTACAATAAGAAAAAAGAGAAGTTAGGTAAATGATTCGTAAGTTGGAAAACGCAAAAAAAAATCAAAGAGCGTCGCCTCCCCAGCAACGGTGCCAAAATGTTGAATCCCCGGCAACGGCATCAAAATGTTGAATGCAGGTTACTACGCTAACGTATTTGGTTTTGAAAACCTGTCATTGTAGTTTGAAAGCGAAGAACTCGTGTTCAACAAATAAAATTTATACCGGAATAGAAATCCCATGTCTAACTCAGGGAGGCGGACGTTTGATTTAAAAATACGCGTTTGTTTTACTTGTCACAAAGCAGAATAATTGATTAGAAACTATCTATCTATTTACAATAAATAGAAGAGAGAGAGAATATTACAAACAAAAATCATAATGAGACGTAGAATGAACGTGGAATTCATTTTTAAAGAGATTGTTCATTACACTACTCATTACGACTAGAAAGCAGAAAATGATTACATTCGAAAGTAGTAAATCTATTCTAGAAAGCATTAAAAAGAATGGAGAGAGAAATATCCTCCTCGACGATTGCTTGGAGGACGAGCCAGACGGGATGACGCCTGGAAGAAGGGGAACGACGTGGGATGGGGGACAAAGTGGGAAGAACTGGAACGAAACAGCACGTTGTCGTCGTTGTGAGATCTGCTTCCGAAAGGGATGTGAAAATTTGACTTTATCTCTTGAGAAGCATGCCGGGTGTGGGACAAGCTTCTCTTGTGCTTTGGAGAGGGAGAGAAGGAAGGGATAAAAATTTCGTATGGAGGGGGTCTCCTTTTATAGTTGCAAGGAGTGAGGGCAATTTAATCTTTTTAATTTAAAAAAATTAATTCTGGACCTTTAGTGATGATAAAACCATTGCTAAAGGTCTAAACGTGGCCTTCGTGGGCAGTACTCGCGTGCCCACTCACCTCCCGCATGTGAAACACGCGTTCATGTTCTTGAAATCTCGGCCGTTCGATCGCGAGATCGAACGGCTGAGATGCGTCCTCGCTGGGCCTCAACCGCGCGCTCGCTCGCATCTGATCTTGCACTCATGCCATGCGTCTGATTGCACGTTCATCTGATTGGGTGCGTGTAGTCGCTCGATCTTCATTTTGCGGTCGAATGCACGCGTGCATCCGCTCCAAGTGAGGCGTCCAGCGGTCTCGAACGCGCGCCTACGCTTCGCATTTGAGCACTCGACCAACTCTGCTATGCGCATGGTTGGGCGAGCAGGCTAACTCATTCGTGCGTGATCAGGACCGTTGGATTGAGATCCAACGGTTGAGGCAACTCTTCAGATGATGCTTCAGAGAATGGGTGCGTCGGTTGGGATGCATTCTCAGCCGTTGGATCTTGATCCAATGGTGGAGATGCGTGGATGCTAGTGGCTTGAGAAGTTGAAGATGGCTGATTGGGCTGCCGAGATGGCACCACGTGTCACCATCTTGGTTGTCCATCTTCTGAATGATGTAGATGGTGCCACGGGTGTCTGATTGAGTCAATTTTTACGCCGTTAGGCTGCGATCATCGATCCGAATCCATCCGTGTGGTTGGATTTGTCATATGAAGTGTGGATTCACACCATCTTGGTCCTTGATCTTCTAGGGTTCCTCGGTCTCTATCTGATGCTACAGATGTCTGATTAGGGCGATCTTAGAGTCGTTGAGCTCCAATCGTCGCCCTGATCAAATTTGTATAGTTGGATTTTTGATCCGAGGCCCCGAGAAAAATTTTCCCTGTCCCTGAACATAAAAGGAGATAATTAACCTTCATTTTATTCAAACTAATCTAAATGTAAGATGATGCATGCTATGCAATATTTATAGTGTGTAATGCAATTCTATGCTTAAGAACATGCATAAATAGACATCTTATGTAGTGTAAACATGTTTACATCAAGAAGGATGCGGTGTGTTTGAAATCCGTTAGCATCATCATACGTCCAGAATAAGCTCTGGACATCTTAAAAATCACATTTGGCTGACCTTGAATTTTACGATCAAATAAATGCAGATAATTATTAATACTATAAAATAAATAATGCAAACTTAAATTATATTACATGTATTTATTTAATAAGCAAATATAAATATTAGTACATTCTAAATTGTAAGAATTAACCAGCTTAGGCTAAAAATTAGTTCATTATTGTGAACTCATCAATTAGAGCCCTTCATCTGCGATCCAAGGGTGGCGATTCACTCCACTGCGGCTCAATGGACGCACGTGATGGCAGCTGGAGATGCGAGATGGATGGCTAGCAAAGCATGAACGTGATCAACACGTGAGATAGATGGCTAGCACATCCCGCTACAGCGAGTGCGTGAGTGAGCGTGTGTTGGCTATAACGACGCTTGAGCGGGATCTACAGCGATGTCCTGGAGGTCGCTAATTGTCTCATACCCATTTTTAGCCCCCTTTCATCCACTATATAAGGACCTACACACCCCGTTGCCTATCCATCTCAACCTAGATATTCCTCACCCACTCAAGAGCTCCAAGATGCCTCCCAAGCTCCCAAGAGATCATTCCCAAGCTCTACGGCCTCTTATTAGTGTAATACTCCCTTACACCAAATACTTAACCTTACCCTCACCTCCTTCATATATGACCGCAGAGCCATCCCCTCACCTCCATTCAAGTAGACGATCACCTCGACTTCCTCATCACCATTCCTACATCTTGGTCAAGAGACCCTCTACCCCAATTCCTCCACCTCATCCCCGATGTCGACCACCTCATCTCCTCCATCTAAGCCGCTGGCAAGTGCCGTCTTCTCGCCAGACATTCGATCTGGGAGATTTCTTCTCATTTTCATTCTGTTAATTTTTTTTGGCATAATCTCTATTTAGTGTAATAAACATTATTCTGGATATATCAGATTCCTTCCATGTCTCTACTCTCTCCCTCTTGATTTATTTTCGTTGGAAAATTACCTTGGCTAGTTCATTATATAACTGCAAAAAAATCACAAAACCTTAAAATTACCAAAAAGAAACAAAGAGAAACACAAATTTCAAGGAAACAGTCGCCTCCTTGTGTTTGACTTGGGACTCCCTTGGAGTTTTGATATAAATTTTTTTGGTAGCGATTTTGCTACTATGACGACGGGTTCTCCAAAACCCTAACTTTTTCTCATGAAAACACACTCACCATATTGGCACCGTTGCCGCAAAGGCAACAGAATTTGCTTTCTTTTTCCATGTTTTTTTGCATTTACTTATTTACTAACCCCTCTTGCCTCTGATTTATTGTCTTGAAGTTATCTTAGCAAGGAGATCTAAGTGCGGTAGACCAGAGCAAAGTGTAAGTAAAGTGGTTTGTAAGTGCCCCCACATTCCCCCCCCCCCCCCCCCCAGTTTCTCATTCCACCACATAAATAACCAAGACTTAATCTACTTTGGTGTTTGCATAAACCCTAGGATAGAAACTATTTATCTTGTTTGCCACCTCTACACATCTCACCCTTTGCATATATATAAAAAAATTCTGATTGTGGGACAAATTAACACACACACTACACACACCCACATTTGAGGCACATAATCTCGTTTGATTTTATCTATTCAACCGGGATTCCAACCTGTGGAATTGGTATGCGCATCAACACACATAAAAGTGTAGAAATCAGATTAGGTTAATTATCTTTGTGTGCTTTAACTGGTGGTGCATCAAGGCCAATCGGTTGAATTGCCTGGGCCACACCACCTAATTTAAAACTGATTCATCTTGTAGCTACCCCATAGGATTCAGATAATTAGGTCAAGGTAGGCACTTCATATTTTCTTGATTTATTATGGAAAATACTTGAACTCGTGCTTTCAAACTTGGTTTGCCTCATAAAATTTGGCTGAATACAGCTAATATTTGAACCCTGAAAGCTTCTAAGCAAGATTTGAACCATAAAATTCACTTCATCCTTACTAATCTTGCTTGAAAACTTTTGGTTGTGCACAAACACACATTCTCAATGAATTATTAAGGGCACAACCTATTAACAAGGTCCATCACATTCTGAAAGCACTACTATCTCAGGCCTTAATTAAAATTGAGAAGACGTTGGCCCTTGGATTCATAGAGTCCGTTTCAGGGTACTCTCTTGAACGCACTTCGAATTATTGTTGTCTCCGTGCTTAAAAAGGTGCTAAGTTTGGGGGCCCAATTATTAAATGACTTAAGTAGGGGTTTGGCATAATTAGTGGCTCTCGGGACATGCTCCCTCTACTTCGTCGGCCCAACTTTACCATCTTTGGGAGCAAGGACAACACTAAATTCGTTATGTGGTTGGATATTATTTTTGAGGCATAGGTCCTTAGGCTACCCAATTTAAGGATAGGCTTGTATTTTTGTGTTGCAGGGTTCCATTTTCCCCATCCTTCCGACATCCTTCCGATACATGCTTGGAGGGAGGTCATTGAATCCTCGCTTGGAAGGACCTTTAGACCACTCCCGGAGGCGGAGGTTGAGTCATAGTCAAATTGATCCCATGGCTGATCAACAACCACCTCCCCCACCCCTGAACCAGTAGGAGTTGATTCAGAGGTAGTTGGAAGAGTTGCAACAGATGCAGCAATGGTTCCAACGGATGAATGGTCAGTTCACTCAGCCCTTGAAGGATTTCTATCATCCTTCAAATTACAGGGAATGCCCCATTGTCATGATTCCCACAAGAGATGTAGAAATCAAGCCCCAGGTTTTAAGTCTGATTAAACATTTCCATGGGCTTGGCTCTGAGGATCCATTCTAGTACTTGGAGGATCTGACCACTTTGGTTTAGATCACCAAAGCTAGGAATGTGAACGAAGAGCAAATGATCATGATGCTTTTTCTCCATTCTCTCAGGGATAAGGCCGCACATTGGTACCGGACCATTGGAAGGCCAATAGAAACTTGGGATGCTCTTAAGTCGGCTTTCCTAAAGAAATTCTTCCCAATTGGATGGACCAATGCTTTGCGATGGGCAATTACCACTTTTGTCCAGTGGTCGGGGGAACCGTTTCATGGTGGCTGAGAGTGATTCTAGGATCTTTTGCGTAGGTGTCCACACCACGAGGTGCCAAAGTGGAAACTCGTGCAAATATTTTACCATGGGTTGGTAGAACAACTTTGTAATCATGTGGATGCCTCTTGTGGAGGCAATTTCCTCAATAGGGATGTAGATAGCACATATGACTTGTTCGAGGAAATGCATGAGAATTCAATAAATCATGCCTCCATGGAGACTTTCAACTGGTCCCAACAACCTTGCTCAAATGCTAATGAAATTCAGAACTCTCATTCATTTGACATGGAATTGATTGCAATAAATAAGATAAGGTAGACCTGGTTACTAAAAGGATGGAAGAGTGGATGGATGGAAATTCAGGAAGCACTTCTACACCCACTCAATTCTAGAACTTGGGATTCCATTTTTCATGAGCATCCACTGGGCGGGAGTTCGTGAACCAACTTGAGTCGGCTCAACCTATGAGCCGAAATTTCTCGGAACCTTGTGGGTTCCAAATTGGGGCCTTTGATCCTAATTTTTCTGATCATTCCTTTTCTGCATGCTCACCCTATGAGGATGTGTATAACTTATAGGAGAATGGCAGGTCCAACCCATGTTCCAACACTTATAACCTAGGTTGGATGAACCACCCTTACTTCTCCTAGAAGAATCAGGGGCAACAGACCCAGATACGACCCAGCAACTATGCAACTCAAAGATCTATGGGTCAGGGTCAAGTATACACCTAGTTGCCCCCGAGATAGGTTAATCAGCCATCTTCGAATGCCCAACAACACACAGTGCAAGCTGACTTAAATCGAAAGATGGTAGAAATGTAAGGATATATGCTCCAGCTAATGCAGCAAATGAAGTCATCACTGGACAACTTGTAATCTGGGCTTATTGCTAGCACTCGACAACCCAGATCTCTACCATCTCAACCTGTACCCAACTTCCGCAATGTACAAAATCAAGGCAATACAGCCAAGGGTATGGGAATCAAAGGGACCCACACACACATGCTCAGGTGGTTGAGCAGGTCCTTCTACCTCTTTTAACCTTGGTTATCTATTTAATCAATCCCCTCCTATCTTTCCTAACCCATATGCGTCTGCAAATTTTGTCACCTTGAGGAGCAGGAAGCAAACCCAGGACCCCGAACTACCTTCTTCTAGCAACCAAGACCCTAGTGAGCTAAGGAAGAAAAGGAGAAAGTTGAAGAATAAAACAAGGCTCAGGAACTTGAACTTGAGGACACCACCCACATCCCATTCCCTGAGGGCTTATTAAAAACTAGGAGGTAGAAACCCCTAGACAACAACGAGGAGCTCCTGAATATATTCAAGAATGTTGAGATTAATATCCCGCTCCTCGATGCTATTAAGCACATCCCAACTTACACCAAGTTCTTGAAAGATTTATGTACTCAAAAGCATAAGCCAAAAGAACCCACCCCGAGGATGGTGATACTCTATGAGTAGGTTAGTTCTGTTATCTTGCACCACCTTCCTTAGAAGAAGAGAGATCTTGGTGCCCCCTTGATTTCATGTGTCATTGGGGATTACACTTTTGATAGGGCACTATTGGATCTAAGTGCATCCATCAACTTAATCCTGACCTCTCTCTATGAAAGTTTAGGTTAGGGGAACTTAGCCCAACCTCAGTAATGCTACAATTAGCAGACCGTTCGGTCACCATACTGAAAGGCATTATTGAGGACGTGATTGCCAAGGTCAAGGACTTCTATTTTCCTATAGATTTTCTAGTCATTGACATGTCTGTATTTAAAGATTTGAGGAACACACCCATCATTTTGGAGAACCCATTCCTAGCTACCATCAAGGCCAACATAAATTGTGAAAGCGGTAGTATGGAAATCGCCTTTGGGGATAGGAAACTGACACTTGATATTTTTAAGGCGAATAAATTTGAGGATTGTGGATTTATTGAGGACATCAAGGATTTGGATCATAACATTGAAACCTATTTAATGATTAATGCCCTCAAGGATTTCACCAGTACTAACAATATTGACCCACAAACCTATAAGCACCTCTGTTTTGATATACCAAAATTATGTTTATTGCTATGCTAACATTTTAGGACTATCTCGGATTAAAGCATCAAAGCGTCTTTCAAGTCAAGAGAAGAGAGTTGTTGATGTGTGTCTTTTTATCTTTATTTGAGTCTAGGACATTATTGTAAGGAACCTCAAATAAAACTCAAATATGGATTTTTTGCGTATCTTTTCAAAACCAATCCTTTTAGGGTTATTGATCGACCAAACTAGTTAATTGATTGATCAAATTATCTTGATCAACCAACCAAGTTAATTGACCGATCAAATTAGCCCATTTCAGGAAGTTGAGAAAAATTCTTTTGATCGATCAACCAAATTAATTGATCGATCAATCAGTAATCGACCAACCACCTTAATATATTGACCAAATTACCTTTTGATCGAACAATTTAATTTCCTATTTAGGAAAAACTTTTAGAATAATTAGATGTCGTACGCAGCACATTCTTTCATTACTTTCAAATAGAAATACCATTCAAAGATAGAGCTTCTCATGCTTATTTCCAAAGGCTTTCATGCCCTGTTTTTCAAGTTCTTCAAAAGCACGATGCTTCGAACCTCTGCGGAAAAATCAGTTTGATCCTTTATTGAGGTTCCATAGAAGTTATTCTTGTTATTCTATTTTGTTGTTTTGATTTATGGATTCCAAGTTTGTTTGGAAGATCCATGGTTGTTGTTTTTCTTCTCTTTAGGATAAAAAGGAAGTGATTGTAAGAGGTTGTGCCACCCTCATTCAAGTGGTACGGTTTAGTAGATTTGCTAGCATTGCCTAGTTGGAAAAATCCTAAGTTGGAAGGCTTAGGTAGTGGTTTTCACCCGGATTAGGTTTCCACTATAAGTTAGGTGTACTCTGTGCATGAATCATTGGTTCTTTATTTTTTAATCTGTGCATATATTTTAAAGTAATACTATTCACCCCTCCCCTTTAGTATTTAGTTGCGATCCACAGGTTATTCTACCACTCACACTTGGTATTAAAGCCTAGTTGTCCAAAAGATGTCAATGTCATCTGTCGTGACAAACGTTGAGGGGCAATCTGCTGTTCGTCCTCCTCTCTTTGATGGGACGAACTACAAATACTGGAAGACTAGGACGCAGATCTTCCTAGGATCCATGGACTTCAAGGTATAGGATGTCATCGCATCCAAATACACTCATCCTAAAATCAAGGAAGGAGTGGCGGTGACACTAGATCAGAAAAAGATGGCAACCTACAATGCCAAAGCTATGAATGCAATCTTTTGTGGGCTTTCAAGAGTAGAATTCAACCGTGTCTCTGCTTACAAAATAGGATACGAGATCTGGAGCATCCTCAAAGTCACCTATGAAGGGACAACTAAGGTAAAAGAAACTTGAGTAAATTTACTAATGCAAAATTATGAGCTTTTTAGGATGAAGAAAGGCGAGTCAATCAAGGAGATGTTCATGAGGTTTATGGACATCATAAACTCTCTAAGAAACCTAGGTCAAGAGATAAAAAATGAAGCCTTGGTGAGAAAGATACTCCGATCACTTACCAGTGATTGGGATACCAAGACCATAGCCATACAGGAGTTGAAAGATCTATCTACCCTAAAACTAGACGATCTTATCGGAAGCCTTGTGGCCTACAAAGTTCAAGTTCAGCACATGAAGGAACATGAAGATGAAGGAATAAAGAAGAAAGCTGTAACCCTTGAAGCCATTCAAGAAGCTGAAGAAACTTCAAGTGGAGAAGAAGAGGAAGATATAGCACTCTTGTCTAGAAAATTTAAGAAGTTCCTCAAGGATAACAAGAACTGGAGGAAGAAGAAAGAAGAAACCAAGAATGATGCAGTCATCTGTTACAACTACAAGAGAAAGGGACACATCAAGAAGGATTGTTTGCTTCTCAGGAAGGAATCAGATAAGTAGAAGAAGCACTTCAGAAAAGATGGAAAGAAGAAAGCTTTTACTACAACTTGGGATGAGTCAGACTCACAGGAAGAAGAAACCTCAGGAGAGGAAGCTCTTCTAGGTCGTATGGCACTAGAAGATGAGGTACCATCCTTTACCCAAGATGAATTATTAGAAGTATTCTTTAAGATGCATGATATAGCAAAATCATTAAAATTAGAAAACAAAAACCTAGTAAAAGCTTTAGGTAAAGAAAAAGCACAAAAAGAAGAACTTTAAAATCAAAATAAAGAGTTATCTGTTGAGATCATTGCATTAAAATCACAGATAAACAACTTCGAAGTAGATATAGACAAATTAAAAGAAAACTCTACTATTATGTTAAATGACCTAACTAGATTCACAAATGGAAGTAGAAACTTGCATAAATTGTTAGGAACACAAACCCAAAGCACCACAAAATTTGGGTTAGGCTATATACCAAAAAATAGCCATGAAGCATCTAGTTCTAGCCATAACAAAGAGAAAGGTAGCGTGCCAAAGCAGGAAACGCAAACTAACCATCGTGGACTCAAACAAAAATGGATACCAAAAAGTATTTTGCAATCTTCTTTTGTAGGTTTTGTAGATTATAAGAAGTGGACTTTCCAACAAATCAATGGAACATTGAAGCCACTTTATCAAACAAAGCCTCACAATCACAAAACAATGACAGGAAAAAGAAAGGTGGATAATGGACAGCAGCTGTTCCAAGCACATGACCGACGAGAAAGACCTATTCCTGCGGTTCAACCATCAGGAAGGTGGTATGGTCACATTTAGGAATAACCACAAGGGCTGTATTATTGGTACTAGCTAAATTGGTAACTCTTCTACCTCTTTTGATAACATGCATTTAGTTAAAGGTTTAAAACATAATCTGTTACGTATAAGCCAAATATGTGATAAAGGGAATAAAATTACGTTTATGTCAAAAGGTTTTAAAATTCTTAATAAAGAAACAAAACAAATTATTTTTAAAGGAAATGGACACAAAGACATTTACACTGTAAACTTCGACAAATGCAACAGTCTTGAATGTTTAGTCGTATCTGATGAAGAAGCAACACTTTGGCATAAACGACCAGGTCATGTTCACATGGGCAACATTAGTAAACTTGTGAAACATGAACTTGTCAAGGGTCTGCCAAAGATCAACTTCAAGAAAAGCAAAGTTTGCGATTCTTGTCAAGTTGGTATGCAAACCAAAAACCCGTTTAAGCCAAAAAGGATGGTTAGCACTTCTCAGCCCCTGGAGCTACTTCACTTAGACTTGTTCAAACCAACCAAATCCAAAAGTTTAGGCAGGTGCAGATACTGTTTAGTCATAATTGATGACTTTTCTAGATTTACTTGGGTATCTTTTTTTAAAAATAAGGACTTAGCCATAGATGCCTTTAGCAAACTAGTTAGAAGATTACTGAATGAGAAATGATGTGAGGTAATTAGGATCTGAAGTGATCATGGTGGAGAATTTGAAAATGAATCTTTTTCAAATTTTATGATCAATATGGAATCAAACATGAATTTGCCTTCCCTAGAGCTGCACCTCATAATGGTGTAGTCGAGAGGAAAAATAGAACTTTGCAAGTGTGTGTCCACGTAATGCTATGCGAGTCAAAGCTGCCTCGATATTTTTGGGCTAAGGCTGTAAACACTACTTACTATATCCAGAATAGAACCTTGATCAGACCAATCCTAAGGAAGACACCTTTTGAACTCTATTATGGAAGAACACCTAGAATTTTCTACTTCAAGATTTTCGGATGTCGATGCTTTATACTTAACACTAAAGATAATCTTGATATGTGATGGGAACACCATCATGAACCATAACTAGCTCATTTGGACCCAATCAAGTCAGTAAATGCTCCTACATAATTGCCAGAGAGTCACAAGTCACTACATAATCATTCTGAGGGAAAAATAGGAAACTAGGGTTAAATTGTAATTTTACCAGCTTATCGTAAATTTAATACATCCACCAATTTTCTTAGGGATTGGATGAAGGTCAAATGTCTTAAAAAGATAACAAGTGAGTTAGAATAATCAGAAAGGGGTTTGCACGTGTTCTGAGAATTAAATGATTTTTTTAAACCCTAAAAATAGATCCTCTTAATTAACTGAGGTTTTGATTAGGATAAAATTCACCTAAACCCCCTAAAATTCATAAAAAAATATTCTCTAGGGTTTGAACCTTCAATTTGACCATCAGAACTTGTTTTGACCGAGAATAGAGTTACATACAGACATTTGGCGTAATTTAGGTTTTTGCATAAATTACCCAGCCAAACATGGTAAAAATCAAAATCCAACTTCACCATTGGATTCCTTAGGTCCAAATTAGGTTTGTACCAAAATTTGGACCCAAGATGAGTTTGTCTTGACCTAGTTTGCAATTTGATCCTGTCTAATTACATTTCTACCCTTAACTTTCAAAATATTTTCAAATAGACCCCTAACTTTACTGTCGTTCTCACAAAAAGGTCCCTATTGCCATTAAAACATATTCCTACTTGCTCTGGCGACCTTAAATTGGAAAGAACTCCCTGATTTCTTGACGAATCCCTTTCAAATTTGAAAGGGAAGTTCGTCAAGAAATTCCCATCCTTTTGAACCTTATCCTAAGCCCTAAAACTTACCTAATCTCTCATGCGAACGCATGGGAGATTTGGGTATCAAGGAATTCCCAAACTTCGACGAGCTTTCCAAGCTTGGGAAGCTTGCTTCCCTAAGCTCTAATCGCCCTCTGATGACCTATAAAAGAAAGCCCAGGCCAGGCTGAACCCCTCAAGCTTGAATTCGACCAGAGTAACCCTCAAATTGTTCTCTCCTTCAGTCGAATTGCTCTTCAGGCTCCGACGACCCTCCTTGCCTCCCCTCGTTGTTTGACCATAATACTAGCGGCAGATTCTCCTTCCTTGCCTTCTTCTACGTTGAGCAGTACCCGTCGGCATCCCTATCTCTTCATCCTCGCCATCCACCCCTTATTAGAGTAGCTTCATCTTCGACATCGGCCATACCTCAACCGGCGCCAACTCCGCTCCCTGTCGTCTGCTACCTCTCCTAAATGACTCCTCATCTTGCACTCTTCATTTCCAGACACTCGCAACTTCATTTCAACCGTCGACTCGCCCTTCGCAACTTCATCTTCCAACTCGCCGACAGACCTCTGGCGAGCCTTAGTGGCTTCCACACTCACCCAACTACGCCGCTTCCATGCTCCTCACCATCGCCTCGACCCACCGACCAAAACCCCTCAAGTAATTGAGGGGATTGGCCTCTCTATTGCCTCCCCTGACTCACGCACTCTCACACACATTCTGCAAGGTCGATAGACCTCCACACCCACTCACATGCGACGCCACCACCATAGTTACATTCCCTGATGTCCGGCGAAGCTCTTGAGCACTTCTGATGTGCCGCGAGGCCATGTTTATGTTTTCAGGTATAGGTCCTTCAGCCACCAATAACGGAGCATCTTCGAGCATGCTTCAGTAGCGCTCGTGAGGTTCCAGCACCAGGGACACGCCCCAGGTGAAGCGGAATCCACCCAGGAAGAGGATTTGGTGATCAATTGGGTGCTTTGATTGTGTCCCAAACCTCAATTGGAAGGACCTTCCTCGGCTCTTGTTGAACGAAGGAGGGGGACTAAGATAGTCCCACCTCGTTGGCTGAAGAACGCCTACAGTGGCATAAATTGAAAAAGTGATACGGCCTTATCGCCTCGACACACAGGGGGGTGAGGTCCCCCTTACGCTCCCCTCACATGCCTCGTCCGTGACACCTGACCCCACGAACTTGGTGCGCCCAGCCCGCCTAAGCCATTCACTCCTCGGCTGCGACCATGCCCGTAGCCTTGGTCCTGGGTTTGCGCTTACCGATTACTCGGTTACCCATTGAGAGGCCCTGGGAGGGTGGAGCCTAAGAGAGAGAGAAGGAGAGATCGCGTGGGGTAGGGGGAGGGTTTTGCTGCAGAGAGAATTGGCTGACACTTAACCAATTCAAGAAGTTTCCCCCTCTATGCGAAGTAACTGAACAGAGAAAGAAGAAGAAGGCTTGAGTAGCAGAGGAAGAAAGAAAGAGGAAGAAGAGACAAAGAAGAAGAAGAAGAGAAGGGCCCGCACAAGAAGAAGAGGAGCACAAGAAGAAATAGAGAAGAAGAAGAAGAAACAGAGAAGAAGGAGAAGAAAAACCTTAGCACTGTAGCACAGGGGTACTGAAGACATCTGATACTTTAATTGCATATATTTGAGACTTGATTTAAGTGTTATTTGTGAGGAGTAATTGGTGATTCAAATCACCATTTTACTCCATTCTTTTAGGCATATTGGTCCTGACATTGTTACAATCTTTACTCTTGACTTAAATTGTGATCTTGAGCTTTAAATTCCATATTGCTCTCTGTGTTCGACCTCGGAACCTTTTCGAGTAATAAAATTTATTTGTTTGAGCGCTATTTTGGGTATACTACAACACGACAATCTTAAAACACCAATTTAGGAAGCGAGCAATAAGTTCGATCCTAAAAGCTTGGAAGGGATTTTCTTAGGTTATTCAACCAAAAGTAAAGCCTATAGGGTCTTTAATAAGAAGAACTCTATTGTTGAGGAAACCATGCATGTATCATTTGATGAAACATTAGTTCCACCTAAATCTTCTACGATTGATGATGATGAACTAGTACATGATCCATCTAACATTCTAGAAGAGAATATTTCTAATGAACTACCCAAAGATATCTCTTTTGTGAAAGATCAACCTAAAGAACTGGTAATAGGAGAATTGTTAAAGGGAGTTAAAACCAGATCTTCCCTTAACACATTAGCCTTTACAGTCTTTGTTTCTCAATTAGAACCTAAAAATGTAAGGAAGATGAGCTAAATCAATTTAAGAAAAATCAAGTGTGGGAACTTGTTTCAAAGCCTGAATCACAAAGCATTGTAGGAACCAAGTGAGTTCTTAGGAATTAAACTTGATGAATCAGGAAATGTAGTTAGAAATAAAGCTAGACTTGTGGCTCAAGAATACGATCAAGAAGTAGGAATAGATTTTGATGAAACATATGCGCTTTTTGCTCAACTAGAATCTATTAGAATGTTGCTAGCTTTTGCAGCCCATATCCAATTCAAACTATTCCAAATGAATGTCAAAAGTGTCTTTCTAAATGATTTCATCAAGGAGGAAGTCTTTGTTAAACAACCTCCAGGTTTCGAAGATCCGAATCATCCAGAACACGTATACAAATTAAACAAAGTATTATATGGTCTAAAACAAACTCCACGAGCTTAGTATGATAGATTAAAGTCATATCTAATTGACAATGAATTTAAAATTGGTCAAATAGATCCAACCTTTTTTACCAAAAGAAATGAAAATGATCTCTTAATAATTAAAATATATGTAGATGATACCATTTTCGGTGCTACTAATGATCTACTTTGCCAAGACTTTGCAAAGATAATGCAGGATTAATTTGAGATGAGCATGGTGAGTGAACTCAAGTTTTCCTAGGTCATCAGATTGATCAGCTATCCTCTGGAATCTTCACATCTCAAACAAAATACATAGTAGAGATACTGAAGAAATTCTCGATGGTTGAAGTCAAAGGTAAAGAAACACCAATGGCAGCTTCTTCTCAATTGAAAGCTGATGACACCGATAAATCAGCATATCAAAAACTATACAGAAGAATGATAGGATCTCTATACTATTTAACTGCAAGTAGACCTGACATTTTATTTTGTACTTGTTTGTGTGCTCGCTTTCAAGTAAACCCTAAAGAAACACATCTACATGCTGTTAAAAGAATACCTAGATATCTAAACAATACACAAGACTTAAGACTTTTTTATCTGAAGTTAGACACATTGGAATTATATTCCTTTTGTGATGCTGACTATGCGGGTAGCTTCACAGATTGAAAGAGTACTAGCAAAACATGTTAATTTCTTGGAAATTCCCTAGTCTCTTGGTTCTCTAGAAAACAAAATACTGTATCACTATCCACAATAGAAGAATAATATGTAGCAGTAACTTTAGCTTGTTTAGAACTATTGTGGATGAAACAAACATTTCAAGACTTTGGCTTATCTTATAAGAATAACAAAAATTTGTGTGACATGGCAAGTGTATTAACCTATCCAAAAATCCAGTACAACTCTCTAGGACCAAACATATAGATGTTAGACACCACTTTCTTAGAGATTATGTCTTGAAAGGGGATATTAATTTAGAATTTGTTAACACAGAAAATCAACTAGCTGATATATTCACAAAACCTTTACCAAAAGAAAGGTTTAGTCAAATTTGTCATTCACTAGGTTTACCTAGATTAAAAGAGCTTAATTGGCGTAATAATTGCATCTTTTACTATTTTGATCGATTAAATATTCCTATTTGATCGACCAAAACTTGATTTTTGCCTAGCGGGAAGTTTCTTCCACAACTTTGACTTTTAATTGATCAATCAAAATTTTTGATTGACCAATCCATTTGGGCGGGACTTTTTCCCTCTAAACAGTCAAACTCTGATCAACCAATTAACTCTTTTGATCCATCACTTCTCATTTTGATAAACCAAAAACTAGTTTTGATCAGCTAAAACTGGCGGATTCTCTTTTCGAATATTGCGATCTTTTTTCCTCGTTTCGCATTCACAATCAACTTTTACCAATTATAACCTATGTGATTAGTTGCCTTAAGTGCATTTACCTATTTTAGTAATCACGTTCTCTATAAAACACTTCATTTTTTACCCCAAACACCTATCTTTTACCCTACAAACTCATTTGGTTCCCACTCCACGAAAAGTCACCCGACCCCACTCCTCTCCTTTGGCCGTGTGATCGAACAACGACCGCCGCCTCCAACCACCTTGTGCACAAGCCTCCTATGTGCGTGGATCACCCGTGCTCCGATTCTCATGAGTGCATGCTTACTTGTCGCCTCCTCGCACCTCCATGTTCACGGTGACTTCAACATCCTTGCATGCTCTCCATCCGGCCTGCTTTTGATCGACCAACTTTGGTTCGATCTCGGTACATTCTAAACCTTGAATACATCCATTTCTTTGGATTTTTCTTGTGTTTACAATGTGCTTTGACTTACTCTTACATGATTGATCTTATTTGTGTATTTTTCTTGAGAAATTCATGTAGCATAAGTGAGTTATCATCTGGTCAAATGTTCTTTTTTTCTGATCTAAGGTCTTTTGGTGAACCAAACTCCTTTGTTGATAGACCAAAAGTTTGGTTCATCTTTGGTCGACCAGTCACCTTTGTTGATCAACCAACCTTGATTGTTTTGCTCTTTACCATATGGCACCCAAACGTGCATGTGGCTCTTCTAGTCATCGTGATGACACTTTTGATCATTTTTCATTACCGAGGTTGCTTGCGACCGTTTTTCATTGTTTGTAAAATTCTCTCTGCATATCAGTAGACCTATTGACTTCATTATTTCGAGTCTGTTTTCCTTGGTATCCATGAAAAATTTGCATACCATTAGATTTTGTGACTATTTGAGTGGAACTTATATGCGGGTTCCTGGCATAGCCGCATTCCTGTTGTTGATCCCATGACCTGCCACCTATTTTTCGCCAACATTGAGTTGACCTCAAACGACTATGGGATAGAAGTTCTGGTCAATGAGGATGTTTTGACCGAGATTCTTGGCTGTCCTTCTATTGGACCTACTTTTCTTGAGTTGCATCAGCAGACTCAGTATGATACCATCAGGGAGACCCTACTCACTCCCTCTCATTTTGACTTGGGCCGTCCTGCCAGGTCACCCTACTTTCGACGCTTGCCTCGTTTTCTGAATCATCTTTTTGTGGAATTTTATGTCCAAGTCAACATCTTTTGAGAACTGCCCTGGCATTATCCCATCTTCGACGCTTTTATGAAGAACAAATGGTTCAATTGGAACCATTTGATTCTTTACCTCATGAATAAGCCACCAAGTAGCTCCTTCCAATTTGGGACACTTCTCTCTCATATCTTTGTCCTCTTTAGTGTGCCCATGGACATTAATCATAAACAGTTTATCACTCGTGTCTCTATCTTCGATAAACTCACTTATGCGAAGATGGAGCAAGCACAGGGAGCCTGTGGTAAGGAAGCGGCATAGGAGCAACAGTAGTAACAGGAGCAGACAGTAGTACCTCCTCCGTTCCCACCTTATGAGCACTTCACTGAGACATGTCCACCTCTAGTGCGAGCATCTCCATCTTTCTACGATCAGGACTGGAGTCTCTTGTACAGAGAGCTCTCAGGCAGGAACTTTGTCAGTATTCAGAATGTGACCAATTGTATATCTTTGATGATGCATCGGTAGCGGGAGACTGACATGGTTATGATGAGGCACGAGCATCAGGTATCAGACTACCTGAATGCTTAGAGTCAGTTCTTGGACAGACTTGGAGAGTCCGTTCATAGCATTCAGCAGCAGCTTCACTGACCTCCTCGACCTCGTCATTCGACTACCATGCCTTCAGCACCTCCTCCTCCTCCTACATCATGAGCATCACCAGCAGCACCATTAGCATCAGCAAGACCAGGTGACCAACAGATTACTCCTCGCAGGATGTCAAGGCAGTCGACACCACGTTCTTTATCTCAGTGACGCCTTTGTCTTGGTCAGCCTACATCATTTGAGAAATCAAATTCATTGAACCTCGAGTTGGACACTGATCTTCAGAGCATTATGGATGCCATCATGGCATCATTAGATGATTAGATGTTATATTCGTTTCTATCTCTATCTTGACATGTATAACTTAATTTTTCATGTATCTTTTCAAAACCAATCTTTTTAGGGTTATTGATCGATCAAACTAATTAATTCATCGACCAAATCATCTTGATCGACTAGCCAAGTTAATTGACCAATCAATCAGCGATCGACCAAAAACCTTAATTGATCGACCAACTTGTCTTTTCATCGACCAATTAACCTTAATTGATCGATCAATTTAATTTTCTATTTAGGCAAAGCTTTTAGTATAAATAGAGGTCGTACGTAGCCCATTCTTTTATAACTTTCAAACAAAAATACCATTCAAAGATAGAGCTTCTCATGCTTATTTCCAAAGTCTTTCACATCTCGTTCTTCAAGTTCTTCAAAAGCACAACACCTCGAATCTCTACAGAAAAATCGGTTTGATCCTTTATTGAGGTTCCATAGAAGTTATTCTTGTTATTTTATTTTGTTGTTTTGATTTACGGATTCCAAGATTGTTTGGAAGATTTGTGGTTGTTTTTGCTTCTGTTCAGGATAAAAAGGAAAGTGATTGTAAGAGGTTGTGCCACGCTCATTCAAGTGGTATGGTTTAGTGGATTGGCTAGCATTGCCTAGTCGAAAATATCCTAAGCTGCATGGCTTAGGTAGTGATTTTCACCTAGATTGGGGTTTCACTATAAATCAAGTGTACTCTGTGTATGAATCTTTGGTGCTTTATTTTTTAATCTGTGAATATAATTTAAAGTAATACTATTTACCCCTCCCTTCTAGTATTTAGTTACGATCCACAGGATATCCTACCACTCACAAACCCTCTGTGGTTGACTCGCCACACCCTGAAGAGGTTGCTGATTTCATTCATTCCCAACCTCTTCCTCTAAATCGTCCTGATGAATCTTAATCAGCATCCTCCTTACACTCTATCCTAAACCCACCCTAACATGAGCTAAAACCATTGCCTAAGAATTTAAAATACAATTTCTTAGGACCTAAGAATATGCTCCCTGTGATTATTAGTGCTGATTTGACTAAGGAGCAAGAATTGAGATTGATTAAGGTCCTTTAGAATAATAAAGAGGCAATTGGTTAGACCATCCACGACCTTAGGGGGATTGAGTTATCTTACTGTAATCATCATATTTTTGTGAAAGATGGATCCTGCCCTTCTCGCGAATTGCAAAGGAGACTAAACCCTAATATGCGAGAAGTGGTCAAGAAGGAAATAATCAAGTGGCTTGATGTAGGCATTATTTACTCGATCTCAGATGGTCCTTAGGTTAGTCCTGGTCAGATTGTGCACAAAAAGGTGGGGATAACTATAATGACTAATGAGAAAGGGGAATCCTTCACCACCTGTTCAGCTTCCACTTGGAGAGTTTGTATCGATTATAGGGAGTTAAACACTGCCACCAAAAAGGACCATTTCCCTTTGCCATTCATTGATTAAATCCTAGAAAGGTTAGCTGGGGAAAAGTACTTTTGCTTCCTGGATGGTTATTCGGGATATAACCTAGTCCTTATCCATCCCGAAGATCGGGAGAAGACAACTTCCGCACATCCCTACGGAACCTTTGCATTCCGTAGAATGCCGTTTGAGCTCTGCAATGCACACGCGACTTTTCAAATGTGCATGCTGACCATTTTTTCTGACATGGTGGGAGATTGTCTTGAGGTGTTCATGGATGATTTCTCCATTTTTGAAGATTCCTTCAAGTCATGCGTAGCTAACTTGGAATTGATCCACAAGAGATGAATCAAGACATGGCTGGTTCGTAGTTGGGAAAAGAGCCACTTCATGATTCAAGAAGGCATTGTCTTGGGTATGTGGTCTCTAATCGGGGTATTGAGGTTGATAAGGCTAAGGTGGATGCCATCTCTAAACTTCCGCCACCCACATCTGTGAAACAAATTCGATCATTCCTTGGTCATGTGGGTTTCTATTGGAGATTCATTAAGGACTTTTCGAAGGTTGCTTGACCCTTGAGTAACCTTCTGGCTAAAGATACGCCATTTGAATCGTGCCGTAAGGCATTTGATTTATTGAAAATGCCAGTTATCTGCACCTCGGTGTTGCAACCATCGGTCTGTACAACCCCATTTGAGATTACGGCTGATGCATCTGATTATGAGGTCGGGGTAGTCTTGGGTCAGAAGATAGATAAGAAGGCCTCTGTTATCTACTAAGCTAGAAAAACTTTGGACAAGGCCAAGAGGAAATACACTGTTATTGAAAAAGAGTTGCTAGCTATAGTCTTTGCTCTGGGAAAATTTAGGGCTTATCTTTTAGGTTCTCGTGTTATCTACACCGACCACTCGGCCTTGAAATATCTCTTGGCCAAAAAGGATGCCAAGCCTTGGCTTATTCGTTAGATTCTTTTACATCAAGAATTTGATCTTGAAATCGAAAACAAATTTGGGGCACAAAACGTAGTGGTGGATCACCTTTCGTGAATCCTGATTGATTCTCCTCATCCAAATATCCCTATCTCAGACACTTTTCTGGATAAGTCTATCCTTACAGTATCAAGTATCCAAACACCCTGGTTTACGGATATCATTAATTATTTGGCCGTTGGTCAAATTCGCTAGAATTGGACCAAGTAACAACGAGATATTCTTATGTCTGAGGCCAAATATTATTTTGGAATGATCTCAAGCTATACCACATCGGCGCGGACCAGATTGTTCGACAATGCATCTCGAAAAATGAGTTCCTTAGTATGCTTGAGTTCTGCCATGCATCTACGTGTGGTGGAATTTTTCTGGGAAAATAACAGTAGCAAAAATTTTGCAATTTCGATTCTATTGGCCATCGTTATTTAAGTATGACAAGGAATTCTCAAGGTCGTGTGCCCGATGCCAGGCACTCAGGAGCATGGCCAAGAGAGACATGATGCCCTAAACCCGATACTTCCCATTGAAATTTTCAATGTTTGGGGCATCGATTTCATGGGACCATTTCCTCCTTCATTTGGACACCAGTATATTCTGGTTATTGTGGATTACGTGTCCAAATGGATTGAGGCAACTCCCACCTGGACCAATGACTACAAGGTGGTCGTCGATTTTGTGAAGAAAAAATCTTTAGTCGATTTGGGATTCCTCGGGCCTTTATTAGTGATGGTGGCATGCATTTGACTCATACCCAGTTCAAGAATCTACTAGCAAAATACGGGGTGAATCATCAGATTTCCACACCCTACCACCCCTAGATGAACGGACAGGTCGAGGTCTCCAATTAGGATATCAAGAACATGCTGCAGAAAATGGTTAGGTCTGATAGGAAGGATTGGACCCAAAAGCTGGATGATGCTCTTTGGGCTTACCGTACGGTGTACAAAACGCCTATTAGTGTGGCTCCATTCCATCTTGTGGTTGGTAAGGTGTGTCACTTACCCGTAGAATTAGAACATCGGGAATTTTGGGCCATCAAGAAATGCAATCTTGACCTAGAGTTAGCTAGGAAGACCAGGAAACTCTAACTATTTGAGTTGGAGGAGCTTAGAAATGATGCCTACGAGAATGCCAAAATCTACAAGGTAAGGACCAATGCTCTTCATGACCAGATGATTTCCCATAAGAGCTTTGAGCCAAACCAGAGGGTTTGGCCTTTTGATTCTCGACTTAAGCTCTTTCCCAGCAAGCTTAGGTCTAAGTGGAATGTCCCGTTCATTATTGATCAAATTTTTCCTAACGAGGTAGTTGAAATAACTGACCCAAAGATAGGTAATTCCTTTAAGGTAGATGGGAAACATCCTAAACCTTATGTTGACCATGTGCTCCCTGAACCCATCTTGGGCAAGGTTGCTCTCACCTTGATCTAATCTTTATTGGCTGAACATCGCCTAGCTGAAGGCACTAAACTTAGCATGGGTATAGGTTGTTTTGGAGCTGATCGGAGTTTCATAGAATACAAGTGATATTCTTCCTATTCTGTCCTCCTTTATGCTTTTATTTTTCAATGAGGACATTGCATTAGCTAGGCAAGGGGGGTGGATACTTTATGATTTGATTATTTTGTCAGCCCGTAACAGTAATCTTCTATTATTTAAAAAAAGAAACTAGAATTAGGAGAAGAGAACTTAGGCATTAGGAGTTGCAAACTTTAGGAAATGGTACTTTAGGACTCGAACACAAAGGCTCTGCAGGTCTTCGGGCTTAATCAGCCCGGGTGTCCACTAAAGTGTGGACTTGGTCTCGAGTCCTTGCCAAGTAATTTTATTCTAACTTGGTTAATAAATTGAGGTGATAAGTACATGACTTATCAATCCATCCTTTGATTTGAGGGGACTTTAAGTCTAAAGCATCAACACAATATTTGCACTAACTCACTTTTCAGCGATTTTTATGGAAATTAGGTAGCTAATGAACCTTTTAGGGTGGTATGGCTAGCAAGTTGTCGGTGGTAATAGCTCATTGGCCGGTTGTCTATAGCCTAGCCACATGACCATTCTCTTCCTGTTGCCTTTAGGTAAATCTTAGATCACAGAAGCCACCTATTTAGAAAGAAAAGAAAAAAAAAGAGAAATACCCAAAAAATAAAAAAGAAAAGAAAATAAAAGAAGAAAAAAATATAAATAAATAATCCACACTTCATCGCACCAGTATGGTTGGCAAGTTGTCGGTGGTAACATCTCATCGGCCAGTTGTCCATAACTCAACTCATGAAATGCACAAAAGTTCCAAAACACTTAGGGAAGAAGTGTGGAAGTAGAATAAACTGGAGAGATATACACTGGGTTCGCCCTTGTGTTAACCCCATAACAAAATCAAGTAGGGAGAAAGCTATCAATCGAAAAGATAAACCTTTAGGCATAATTTTTAGCTCACCTCGGGTCGTGGAAACCTGAAGTTCGTTTTAATAGCCGCCTAGTGAGTCTATCACCTTTCATAAGATGTTTAGAGCTTAAAGTTTTTTTCGAGTCTTGGGTGGGTTGGGTAGCTGTAGAAAGCTGCCCCGAAACCCTAAATTCAAAAATCCAAAACATTTACAAAAGAAGAAAAATAGAAAAAATGTATGTTCCCTTTTTAAATAAGGTGAGGACTTGGGCAGTCTACATTTTGGCAGGCACCCGCGCACTGTTGAGTTCTTGTAATTAGGTCCTTGGTGAAATTTTCTAATGTGACCAATAAATCTTGCCTAAGTGATGAAATCTTGATTCTATTTTATACATATCATTTAGGTTAATTTTGCTAGGGATTAGCAAATGATAGGCATGGGGGTATGATAAATATGCATTTCTTCATGATAAAATGCCTACTTATGTCAGTTCCTAAGCTTAACATTGCATTTAGCATCGTAAATAATGCATAACATTCATTACATTGCATTTAGGATAATTTGTGTAATTTGTATATTAATATCTGCATTTTATATGGCTAGGGGGCAATGCGACATCTTTATGGGCTTCGGATGAAAAATCCAATCGTACAGATGCATTCGGAATGACAATCGCAGTCCATTAGTGCAAAAACCACTCCAATCAGAGCTCTATACCACCCTCTACAAGAAGTGGATGACCATGATGGCTCCACGTGGCACCATTGTAGCCCTCCAGCCCAACGACAACCACTCGTCCCAAGCCGCACTTGCGAAATCTCAGCCATTGGATTCGAATCCAACGATCATCAAGGGCCACGTTGCTTGCCTCAAGCTAAGCAAAGACAAGCTTCACGCAATCTTGACCGTTGGATCAAGAATCAACGGTCATGGGTGCATGAGCCTTAATTCCTAAATGAGACTCAAACCTGCCCTCAACGCAAAAGTAGGCGCTTCGACTCACAACGTGCGGATGACCGATCAAAGCCCCACGTTCGGAAGTAATCTACTGTAAGTGCACGTTGGTAAAATTCATTCGTCGATGGGCAATCGAGTGGCAAAGGAAGCGGCTACATGGTGTCACCTGATGCGTGCGACCCACACAAGCGAGATCCGACATGCGGGTGGACGTGCGATCGTATGCCACTAAGGGGGCGTGAGGCTTAAGTCATCTGATGTGATCTCCGTTGCCTGATCGGGTGGGGTGCGATTTGAAGCATCCTATCCCGTGTGATCAGAGCCCTTCATTTGCTATCCAAGGGTGGCGATTCACTCCACCATGGCTTAGCGGAAGAACACGATGGTAGCTGGAGATTCGAGATGGACGACCAGCGAAGCACGAGCATGATCAACGCGCGAGATGGACGGCTAGCACAACTCGCTACAGTAAGTGTGTGAGCGAGCGTGAGTTGGCTATAGTGATGCATGAGCAGGATCTACAGCGACGTCCTGGAAGTCACTAATTGTCTCATACCCATTTTTAGCCCCCTCTCATCCACTATATAAGGACCTACACACCCCCCTTGCCTACCCATCTCTACTTAGCTATTCCTCACCCACTCAAGAGCTCCAAGAGGCCTCCCAAGCTCCCAAGAGCTCATTCCTAGGCTCCACGGCCTCCTATTAGTGTAATACTCCCCTACTCCACCAAATACTCAACCTTACCCTTACATCCTTCATAGGAGACCGCAGAGCTATCCCCTCACCTCCATTCAGATTGACAACCACCTCCACCTCCTCATCACCATTTCTACAGCTTAGTCAACCGACCCTCTACCTAGATTCCTCCTGCACCTCATCCCCAATGTCCAGTACCTCATCTCCTCCATCCAAGATACCACCAACTACCGTCGTCTCGCCAGACATTCGCTTTGGGAGATTTCTTCTCATCCTCATTCTGCTGTTACTTTTTTTTTTAGCATAATCTCTGTTTAGTGTAATAAACATTATTTTGGATATCAAGTTCCTTCCATATCTCTACTCTCTTTCTCTTAATTTATTTTCGTTGGAAAATTACCTTGGCTAGTTCTTCATTATAAAAATACAAAAAATCACAAAACCCTAAAAATACCAAGAAAAAACAAAGCAAAATGCAGATTTTAGGGAAATAAACATCACCTCCCTGTGTTCATCTTGGGACTCCTTTGGAGTTTCGATATGAATTATATTTGGTAGCGATTTTTGTGACTACGATGATGGGTTCTCCGAAACCCTAACCTTTCCTCGTGAAAACACTCTCACTAGTAAGTGTCAACCTATTCCTATGCAAAATATAAAAATAAATAAATAAATAAATCCACATACGTGACCTTTCCCTCTATACCCATCGAACATTAAATTCCTATCCCATTCAACCAATACCCACCAGCTACCTTCCCTCCAATACTCTCCACCAAACTCACAACATCCTATTATTAATTTAGACCCTTGATTTATCCTTAACAAAAACCTAACCTATCCTATCACCTAGCCTTAAATCCTAACCCTTGATCCTTAACCTATTAATCCTAGTCATCCAAATTAGTGATCCTAGGCACTCTAGGTCAACCAATAAGAAGCCTCCCTATTTCCTATAAATACACCTAGCCTCCCCCCTGATTCATTCCATCTACTACTGCTTAGAAATTCCTTTCCACTTCCAAATAGATCCACCAACTAGAATTAGTCCTCTACTTCTTCCTTCTCCACTTGGAGATTGTTGGTGTGCCTTCGCATCTGCATCTACGCGGATGCTCTAAACTTCGCCTTCAAAGCCTTTCCTTTGCATTTCTTTAATCTAGTTTTAGTTGTAGTAATTGTGGAAGCATTCCAATAGTTGTAATCCTAGTTCTTCTTCTGGCAAACTATTCTTATTCAATAAAAGTTCTAGTATTTATTTTTTCAACTTGTCTTCAATTTGTAAGCTTTCTAGTATTTAGTTAGAGTTGCATGTCTAGTTTTAGTAGTCATCTTGCTTGATAATCAATTCTAGTTCTAGTATTGGCAAGTGAATTGGAAAGTGATTTTGATCTATGTGGCTCCTTGCGAATGACTCAAACTCTCATATTTTCATTCAAAAAATCTTATGAGTTTGTTCTGATTTACAAATTTCAAAAGCTTCTGTGCGCATTTATTGTGACAAAAAGTGATTACTCGCAATTAAATCCATGAACAAAACTAAACACTTCACCCTAAAACCTCCAATAAGGTGTAATCTAATTTAATTGATGAGATTCTTTCTATTGACTCACCCTTGCTAGTTTAGGATGGTGGGGTTGGAATGGACTGTCTTAGCGACTCTGAGAGACACTTAGGTGGGATCTCTGATCCAAGCCTTCCCTCTTTGGTGATGCTAGATATTAAGGTATTTGGTACTCCCACAGATTACTTTTGTCGCCTCCATGTAGGAGGAAGACCAAGCCCTACTCGGGAGACACTTAGGCATAGACCTAGAGTCCAACCCACCCTCCTTGAGCGAGCCTAGTCCTAATGGAACAAGATCTGAAGAGTATCAGCTCGTCATCACAGCCACCATTGACCTCATAGTGGGAGGAAGTTTAATATAATGGAATTCACGTTTGCATACATTGATTGTTGATCAAATGTACCTAGTGAAATCACTCTCCACACCTAGATTTGACTCCAATGATTATTCTGACACAATCTCTGTAGGAGTTGAATCTGCAACTGATTACACTACTTGGGTCTCGCCTATCATTCATCATCATTACCAGGACCCATATGATTTTTCCCACACACATAACTTTGCTCATACTCGAGCCACCCACATTCATCACCTTTTTGGGATGCCTCCATCTTCATTTCTTCCGGGAACTTGCATTTATCTATCTTAATTTGGTAGCACCTACTTGTAGGTTACCTTAAGCCCCATTTTAGTATAATTCCAACTCTTTGGGCTTGGACTTCATGGACAGCTGGTCCGTATTTGTGGTCCACTATTCAAGAACAAAGTAAAACTTCTTATCATTTTACTCGCCATTCCCAATACTGTATGGACATATCCTTTCTGAGTTTACTTTCGACTAGAGGCGTTAAACTTAGCACTTATGCATAGTAAATTTTTTTTAGCATATTTTCCTTAATATTTTCGTAAATATCATAGGTATTGGAATATGCTCATTCCCAAAAAAAATTCAGATGCAATTCTAGGTGATTTCTACCCTTTATTATGCTTTTCACTAATTTCTATTATGTTCATCTATGTTTATTTTCATGCATGAGGACATGCAAGAATTTAGGAATTGGGGGGTAGTACACATTTGTTGAATATTTTCTGCCAACTCCTAAGATTTTTAGCATGATCTATAGGGTTTTAGTATAATTTTTGCATCTACATCTATGCTTGAATAAGTTTTCCGATATGTTTTTCAAATAAAGGTCTTTTAAAAAGAAAAAAAGAGTCTTGTTTTGGGAATTTAAGTTAGAAAAGATCAATTATTCTTGATTTTGAGGATTTACTGACCTTAGGAAATGCAGAACAAAGTCTTTTATCCTAGACTCTTCAGATCTTTATAGACTTAATTTCTCAAGTATTTACCTAAATCTGGATTTGTTTTCCTGAGTTGTTGAAGGGATTTGAAAAAGCCAATAGTATTAAGTTAAAAGAGTAATAAGTAAATGATTTATCTTCCTACCCTATGATTTGAATAGTCTTTAAGTCTCAAGCAACTTCAACTACATTGTGCACAGACTTGTCTATTGGATGACTTTATTAAGTCCTTAGTGGTTAATAAGATCTAAAGGACTTTGGCTGTGTTCTCTACCTCTTAGGATTGTTCCTATTTGTAGGGGATGCATTTAGAATGGATGAAGGAAAGCCACTTACCTAGAAAAAAAGATTTGGAGAAAATGAGAAAAAAAGTGAAAATGAGAAATGAGAAGGAAAAGAAAAATTTTCAACCTTATCCTATGAACCACATAGAAATAAAATGCAGCTCATTACAAATAGGTACAAATTCTTCCACCAAATAAATTAAAGTATCTCGCTACATATGGATGCTAACCTTTTTCCAGTGCATATTATAGTAAAAACACCTCACTACATATGGGTGTTCACCTATAGATTTGAAAAATTCAATGATTTAGGAACCCACCTAGGAGATATACACCTAGAGTGTTGACCTTGGGATAGAAAAGTGCTGAGGAGAAAGCTACCAAATCCTAGTATGGCCTAACCAAATACAGGATTGTCCTAGAAAGAGCATAGAAATATTCTAAGTTTTATTGAATGCTATGAGTCAATCTAATTTTCCATTTTGGTGAGTTGCACTATTTCACACACAAGATGCTTGCTTATCACATTTGTTTTAAATCTTGGGTGGGTCAACCTAGTTAGAGAAAGTTACTCTCGCAACCCAAGTCTGATGGCTAATAGGATTCCTTATTTGATTCAAGTGGTCTGGATTTGAGTCAGAACTTAAGAGCTGTTGAGTCTTTGCTGCTAAGGATTTGTCTGTGATTTCCTCTCGTTGGTGAAAAAGCTTATTGAGATTTTTTATTTGACATAGCTTGAACTCTTTGTCGATTTCACATTTCAAACTAAATTTAAAAAACTATTTTTGACTTCCACTCTATTTTTCAAAAAACTACTCTCATTTTTCGCATATAGGTTTTGACAGGGACTAGCAAAATTAAGGCACAGGGGTATGATTGTGCAGCAATCATAGATCTTAATCATCCTAAATAATGCTAGAATCTTATCTAATTTGTAAATATTACATTCATTACATGCATATCATGCATTGCATCATTTTCTATTGCTGTACATAGAATAATGTGAGATTATCTTGTTATTTAATATCTTTATTGCTAATTGTAAGTAAATAGATGACCCAAATAAAGTCGGACATGAAATAAATCAGAATAAAGTGAGGAAAAGAAGAAGAATGAAGAGGCTGGCTCCAGTCAAGAGGAGAGAGGAGGATATCCTTATCCCTACCACTAGAAACCCTAAGACAGCCTTCCCAGGCCCAAAAACACCCTCGATCCACGAGGATTTCCTAACCTTAGAACCTAAAACATGGATAGCACTATCCATGTTCCTATCTACACTATCCCTATCCCTAACCACCACTTAGGTCAACCTAAACCTAGAACCCAAAACCTAGATAACACTATCCATAGATCCTATCCCACTATCAGTGTTCCTAAACCACCTATCCCTATCCCAATTTCCTGTTAGAATCCCACGTAGGCTCACCATCCCTCAATTGACCTAATTTGGAGTCAATTTGGTCCACCTAGACCTAAGCTACATCTAATTAGGTGCACTTACACATAATTGGACCAACCTACATCTAATTGGGTTCATCAATACCTGGATAGGCTAACCCAGAATCTATTAGGTTCACTTAGATCCTAATTGGTTCCTATTGACTCCCCACCACCTAATTAGACTAGGACCCACCTAATATAATTGACCCAACCTAATTCAACCTAAACTGACACACTGGACACCACGAAATTCAAACCACACACACATAACCCTTTCCTAATTTACCCTACTCATAATTATGGTCAATAACCTAACCTAATTGCTACCAAAAGTTGCACCCATTTTGTGGAGCCACCAAAAGTGGTAGCTAAACATAACACCTCACATGAAAGCCATAATTGAATTGTCCCACAAGGCATTCCCTTCCTCTTCAACTTGCGACCTTCTCCCTTCCTAAAAACAGTAAGGACGATGACCTCTTTCTCCACCATCAACACTAAGGCCATCCACCATAGTCCCCCTTCCAAGGGTGTCTTCCTCTCCTCCAAGGTGCCATGGATTGCTAGCAAGGGAGCTTCTCCTCCAAGGCTTCATGGGTGATTGCTAGAAGAAGAAGAAGGGTGCCCACCCACTCTTCCTTCTTCCTCATTGGTGTGGCTCGTCTCTTCTCCATAGAGATGATGCTCTCTATTTTCTTCTCAAGGACAACCATGGAGAAGACCACCTCCAAGGTCTTCTCAAGGATGGCTAGAGAGAAGAAGGGTGATCCTTCACCTTTTCTACTTGGGTGACCTTCTTCCTCCTTGGAAGAGGATCCACGATTTCTCTTCTTCCTTCTTCTTGGATGGCCACAAGTTCCTCCATACCTTGGTTGGCCGTCCTCTCTTCTTAGTAGGCATGTAAATGAGTTTGCAACCCAAGTTCTAGCCTAAACTGTTACACAAAAGTCGATGGCCTTTGTGGCATTTTTGGCGTGAGGGATTTCATTTATTTTTATGTATTTCATTTCATGCAACTTGTTATGTTAGTTGGTGTATTTCTTCTATGGTGATGTTTCTTGAATGGGTAGATGGTTAGATTTGAATTTTTTTTATATGAAATTCAAGTTTTTGATGTTTTTTCCATTGTAGTATCCACACCAACCCAACCACCAAGGTAGGTTGGCTATCCACCATCATCCACACACATCAACATCATATGCCTAGATTATGGTTTAATCAATTAGCTATTAGATTAGTTGCTTTGAGTAGTTAGGTTAGTTATTTAGGTTTCGTATTCGTCTTTGCAAAATTGTAAAGAAAATACGAAAACAAAAAGACCAAAAGTACTATGTTAGATCTAGATTAAGGTTTTCGCTTAACTTTGTTAGACTTAAGATCACTTTAGTTCTTGTATTTGTTTTCACTTTCAAAAAAGAAAAGAAAACACAAAAAATTACAAAAGAAAAGACCCAAAAAGATAAGATCTAGATTAGATGGTGAAATGAATCTTAATCTAAAGAACTTGCGATTTTCAAAATGCCTCCTAGGGACGACCGAGACTTATGTAATTAAAAAGATAAAATTGATGCAAGTTTTGTAAGCATACAAATATTTTTGATTAGGGATTTTGCATGACTATACTACAAACTAAAATGATTTTTCCAAATATCAAATCTCACGTGAATCGACCTTATCACCTGCTCAAAGAGTATCACCTTCCTCGAGGTGGTTCCTTCGGCTTACACTTCTACATGCATAAATCCTTTAAGAATTTAGCGTAAGCTGGGATATGTTTTATAGCATTGAGGAGCCAAATGTTAATCTCCACTTGTTTAAATATATTCAGGAGCTCCTCATTGCTTTCTATGGGTTTCTTCTTCCTGGATTTTAGTAAGGCTTCAAGGAATGAAATGTGGGTTGGATTGTCTATTTTGGGTTCTTGAGCCTTAATCACTTCTTTAGTTTTCTCCACTTTTTCCTCAGGGTCACCCCAGGTCATGTTTGCTAGAAGATGGTCCATTTGGGTCCTGGGTTTGCTTTCCACACCTTAAATTGACAGAATTTGCAGAAGAATATGAGGGTGCCTGCAGATTGTAGTAGTATACTAGAGGGGAGGGGTGAATAGTATCGGTTAAAAATTTCAAATTAAATGTACACAAATAAATCCACAAAAGAATCAAGCACTGATAACACTTGGATTTATAGTGGAAACCTAAATTGGGTGAAAAGCACTACCTAAGCCTCTTAGCTTAGTATTTTCTGACTAGGCAAAGCTAGTCAATCCATTGACGTACCACATGAACGAGGGTGGCACAACCTGTATAAAATGATCTCTTCTCTTACTATCCTGAAGAGTGTAAGCACCTCTGTATTGATACACCAAAATTATGTTTATTGTTAGACTAACATTTCAGGACTATCTTGGATTAAAGCATCAAAGCATTATTCAAGTCAAGAGAAGATAGTTGATGATGTGTGTCTTTTTATCTTTATTTGAATCTAGAACATTATTGTAAGGAATCTCAAATAAAACTCAAATACGGATTTTTCGCATATCTTTTCAAAACCAATCTTTTTAGGGTTATTGATTGACCAAACTAGTAAATTGATCGACCAAATCATCTTGATCGACCAACCAAGTTAATTGACTGGTCAAATGAGCCCATTTTAGGAAGCTGAGAAAAATCCTTTTGATCGACCAACCAAGTTAATTGACCGATCAATCAGTGATCGATCGACCACCTTAATTGATCGACCAAATTACCTTTTGATAGACCAATTAACTTTAATTGATCGACTAATTTAATTTCCTATTCATGCAAAACTTTTAGTATATATAGAGCTTGTACACATCCCATTCTTTCATAACTTTCAAATAGAAATACCATTCAAAGATAGAGCTTTTCGTGCTTATTTCCAAAGGCTTTCATGCCCCGTTCTTCAAGTTCTTCAAAAGCACGATGCCTCGAACCTTTGCGGAAAAATCAGTTTGAACCTTTATTGAGGTTCCATAGAAGTTATTCTTGTTATTCTATTTTGTTGTTTTGATTTATGGATTCCAAGTTTGTTTGGAAGATTCATGGTTATTGTTTTCGCTTCTCTTCAAGATAAAAGGGAAGTGATTGTAAGAGGTTGTGCCACCCTCGTTTAAGCGGTACAGTTTAGTGGATTAGATAGCATTGCCTAGTCAGAAAATCCTAAGCTGGGGGCTTAGGTAGTGGTTTTCACCCGAATTGGGTTTCCACTATAAATCAGGTGTACTCTGTGCATGAATCTTTGGTCCTTTATTTTTTAATCTATGTATATGTTTTAAAGCAATATTATGCACCCCTCCCCTCTAGCATTTAGTTTCAATCCACAGGATATTCTAACACTCACACTTGGTATCAGAGCCTAGTTGTCCGGAAGATGTGAATGTCATCTGTCGACACATACGCGGAGAGGCAATCTGCTGTTCATCCTCCTTTCTTTGATGGGATGAACTATAGATACTGGAATACTAGGATGCAGATCTTCCTAGAATCCATGGACTTAGAGGTATGGGATGTCATCGCATCCAAGTACACTCATCCTGAAATCAAGGAAGGAGTGGCGGTGACACAAGATCAGAAAAAGATGGCAACCGATAATGCCAAAGCTATGAATGCAATCTTCTGTGGGCTTTCAAGAGCATAATTCAATCGCGTCTCTGCTTACAAAATAGCATACGAGATCTGGAGCATCCTCAAAGTCACCCATGAAGGGATAATGATAAACACCAATTTATCATCATTCTTAAGCATTAAAACAAACCTAGCTCTTAGGATTTTACTCCGCAAACGGGTTTTTGGGCTGCATTTAGGCATAAAATAGGTTAGGCATGCATTGCATTTTTTATTGTCTTTTTGATATGTTTTTGTGAGTGTTAGGGATGAACAAATATACAGATCCCTAAAACCCTAGCACTCAAGAAGGAAAATGGTGAAGGAGAAGCTCAGACTAGCTGGAACTCAGCTTGATCCAGCTCACCACAGCTGGAACCTAGCTCACTTGAACTAGGGTTAGCTCATCCCAGCTCCATTCAGCTAATCTCAGCTGAATGGCCGCCCAAGAGAGTTCATCTTAGCTCACCCTAGCTCAAGTCAGCTCAGATCCAGCTCAACTTAGCTGAGTCTAGCTCATCTCAGCCTCCACTAGTCCACAGGGAGCTCTAGCTAGCTCAGTTGAGTTGACAGGAGTTCACCCCAGCTCAGATCCAGCTACATCCAGCTCCACTCAACTCCAGCCAGCTGAAGAAGAACTCATCTCAGCTCAGGAAGCTCAAGTCTAGTTCCCGGGGACTCAGCTAAGCTCAACTCAGTTAAGCTAAGCTACCTTAGCTGCCTCAACCAGCTTGATCCTCCCCGGGAGCACCAGACCTAGCTCACCTCAGCTCATTATGGTAGAAGCTAGCTCACTTTAGCTTGGCTTAGCAGCTAGCAAAGAACTAGCAAGCTAAGGCAGCTAGAGTAGCTCCATGCCAGCCTCTTCAGCAGCAGCCAGCTCCAGTTTCAGCTCCAGACTTCTCCTCCTCAGCTCCTCCTTCCAAACCCTAGCTCCAACACCTTCTCCTCTACTCCTCCATTAGCTAAGCTAGCTTAGCTTAGCTTAGCTTAGCTTTGCTCCAACTTCCTTGGCTTGTACCACCCCAAAAACCCACCTAACAACTCCACCCAACTAGCTCCACCAAAGCTCCACATAAGCTAACCTACTTGGCACCAACCTAGCCTACCCACCACCTCCAAAAGACACCTAAAAGTGGCTCCAAAACCACCCTAACCACCCCCTTGATGGTGCCACTTTTCCCTCCAAAATTCCCCTTCACCTCCACCACACAATTCCCCTTAAATCCATCTCCACCATCCACCTAACCCCCCTTCTAGAAGACCCTAGGTTGGCACCAAAATGGTGGTGTCTCTCCACCACCAAAAGCCACCAACACCACCATAACCACCCCCTTTAACACCCCTTGGGTTGGTGCCAAACACCCTTGGCCATAGGATCACCAACCACCTCCATCCTTCCATCCTAGCCCTCCATTTCAAGGGGCACCTTAACCCCCCATCCTACCCTATAGAAAGACCACTACCCACTACCATTCAAAGCATCCTTGGCTAACAAACTCACTCTCATATTCCACCTAGAAGCCCACGTCTAAGAGAGAAGAAGAAGAAGATTAAGGGGATATTCTGTCCCCTTGGTGCCTTCCCCTCTTCCCTTCTCTCTTGGGTCACGCCAGCCAAAGGAGAAGCCAGGCAAGGAAGATCTTTGGAGATCTTGAAGGTGGTCCACGCCACCTTGGAGGAGTTTTTGAGGGTGGTGCACGCCCACCCCTTGGAGAGAGCATTGAAGGTGGTAGCTTCCACCTTGGAGGAGCTCTCAAGGAAGGAGAAGAAGGAGGCCCTCTTTTCAAGCCAAGGAGTAGCTAGGCTTGGAGCAAGAAGAATCCCTTCTTCATTAAATTTTGCAAGAGGATTAGTGTTTCTTTATTTTCTTTTAAATTTGTTTAGTTCTAGTAGAAGCATTCCTCTACTTGTCCTTGAAAAGAACACTAATTCTAGTCAATTAAATTGCCTTCTTTTAGCTTTTTATTGCAATTGTTACTTTTGGTTCTAGCACTTGTTTCACCTCTTCTTCCTAATTACTCTAGGCCTCCACTTTCCTAGAGTGAGCTTAGGAAGAAGATATTTCTATTTTTTAAATTTTAGTTAAGAAATTGTAGGTTTTAGTACTTTCCGTTACAATTCGCATTTTGCCCTCGTCTTTTCAAAACAAAAAAAATTGCATATTTAAAATAACAAAAAGAAAGTTGAGATCTATTTGTAAGCAAGAGGATTAATTTTGCAACCATTTGACCTCCTTGGACAACCCTAGATACTTCCCCTATTTAGGATATAAATTTAAAAGTGAAAGCAGATTTGCGTGTTACAACAACGTTAAAAACCTGCTTTTACAAATCACGCGTACTTCGCTATCAGATAACTAAGGTAAAAGAAACTTGAGTTAATTTACTAAAGCAAAATTACACACTTTTCAAGATGAAGAAAGGCGAGTCAATCAAGGAGATGTTCACGAAGTTTATGGACATCATAAACTCTTAAAGAAACCTAGATCAAGAGATCAAAAATGAATCCTTAATGAGAAAGATACTCCGATCACTCACCAGTGATTGGGAGACCAAGACCACAGCCATACACGAGTCGAAAGATCTGTCTACCCTAAAACTAGACGATCTTATCTGAAGCCTTATGGCCTATGAAGTTCAACTTCAGCACATGAAGGAACATGAAGATGAAGGAATAAAGAAGAAAGCTATAGCCCTTGAAGCCATTCAGGAATCCGAAGAAACTTCAAGTGGAGAAGTGGAAGATATAACACTCCTGTCCAGAAAATTTAGGAAGTTCCTCAGGATAAGAAGAACTAGAGGAAGAAGAAAGAAGAAACCAAGAACGATGTAGTCATCTGTTACAACTGCAAGAGAAAGGGATACATAAATAAGGATTGCCCACTTCTTAGGAAGGAATCAAATAAGTAGATGAAGCATGTCAGAAAAGACGGAAAGAAGAAAGCTTTTACTACAACTTTGGATGAGTCAGACTCAAGTTTAGAGGAAGAAGAAACCTTGGGAGAAGAAGCTCTTCTAGGTCTTATGGCACTAGAAGATGAGGAAAAAGAAGAAAGAAAGTGGATAATGGACAACGGCTATTCCAAGGACATGATCGGTGAGGAAGACCTATTCCTGTAGCTCAATCATCAGGAAGGTGGTATGGTCATGTTCGGGAACAACCACAAGGGCCGTATTATTGGTATTGGCTAAATTGGTAACTCTTCTACCTCTTTTGATAATGTGCATCTAGTTAAAGTTTTAAAACATAACCTGTTAGGTGTAAGCCAAATATGTGATAAAAGGAATAAAATTACATTCACATCAAAAGGTTTTAAAATTTGTAATAAAGAAACAAAACAAATTATTCTTAAAGGAAATAGACACAAAGACATTTACACTGTAAACTTAGACAAATACGACAGTCTTGAATGTCTAGTCGTATCTGACGAAGAAGCAACACTTTGGCATAAACGACTAGGTCATGTTCACATGGGCAACATTAGTAAACTTGTGAGACATGAACTTGTCAAGGGTCTTCCAAAGATCAATTTCAAGAAAAGCATAGTTTGCGATTCTTGTCAACTTGGTAAGAAAACAAATAATCCATTTAAACCAAAAAGATGGTTAGCACTTCTCAACCCCTGGAGCTACTTCACTTAGACTTGTTCGGGCAAACCAAATCCGAAAACCTAAGCGGGTGTAGATATTTTTTAGTCATAATTGATGACTTCTCTAGTTTTACTTGGCTATCTTTCTTAAAAAGTAAGGACTTAGCCATAGATGCCTTTAGTAAACTAGTTAGAAGATTACTGAATTAGAAAGGATCTGAGGTAACTAGGATCAGATGTGATCATGGTGGAGAATTTGAAAATGAATATTTTTCAAATTTTTGTGATTAATATGAAATCAAACACGAGTTTGCCTTCCTTAGGGCTGCACCTCAGAATGGTGTAGTTGAGAGGAGAAATAGGACTTTGCAAAAGTGTGCCTGCACAATGCTGTGCGAATCAAAGCTACCTCGATATTTTTGGGTTGAGGTTGTAAACACTGCTTGCTATATCCAGAATAGAACCTTGATTAGATCAATTCTAAAGAAGACACCTTTTGAACTCTATCATGGATGGACACCTAGAATTTCCTACTTCAACATTTTTGGATGTCGATGCTTTATACTTAACACTGAAGATAATCTTGATAAGTTCGATGTTAAAAGCTCGGAAGGGATTTTCTTAGGTTATTCAACTAGAAGTAAAGCTTATAGGGTCTTTAATAAGAAGAACTCCATTGTTGAGGAAACCATGCATGTATCATTTGATGAAACATTAGTTCAACTTAAATCTTCTACGATTGATGATGATGAACTAGTACATGATCCATCTAACATTCCATAAGAGAATATTTCTAATGAACTACCCAAAGATATCTCTTTTGTGAAAGATCATCCTAAAGAATTGGTAATAGGAGAATTGTCAAAAGGAGTTAAAACCAGATCTTCCCTTAACACACTAGCCTTTACAGCCTTTGTTTCTCAAAAATGTTAAGGAAGCCTTCTCGGACAACTGTTGGATTACTGCTATGGAAGATGAGCTAAATCAATTTAAGAAAAATCAAGTATGGGAACTTGTTTCAAATCCTGAATCACAAACCATTATAGGAACCAAGTGGGTTTTTAGGAACAAACTTGATGAATCAGGAAATGTAGTTAGAAATAAAGCTAGACTTGTGGCTCAAGGATACAATCAAGAAGAAGGAATAGATTTTGATGAAACATATGCACTTGTTGCTCGACCAGAATCTATTGGAATGTTGCTAGCTTTTGCAGCCCATATGAAATTCAAACTCTTCCAAATGGATGTCAAAAGAGCCTTTCTAAATGGATTCATCAAGGAGGAAGTCTTTGTTAAACAACCTCCAGGTTTTGAAGATCCGAATCATCCAGAACACGTATACAAATTAAACAAAGCACTATATGGCTTAAAATAAGCTCTACGAGCTTGGTATGATAGATTAAAATCATATTTATTTGACAATGAATTTAAAATTGGTCAAATAGGTCCAACCTTATTTATCAGAAGAAAAGAAAATGATCTTTTAATAATTCTAATATATGTAGATGATATCATTTCAATGCTACTAATGATCTACTTTGCCAAGACTTTGCATAGGTAATGCATGATCAATTTGAGATGATCATGATGGGAGAACTCAAGTTCTTCCTAGGTCTTCAGATTGATCAGCTATCCTCTAGAATCTTCACATCTCAGACAAAATACATAGCAGAGATACAGAAGAAATTCTAGATGGATAAAGTCAAAGGTAAAGAAACACCAATGGCAACATCTGCTCAGTTGAAAACTGATGACACAGGTAAATCAGTTGATCAAAAACTATACAGAAGCATGATAAGATCTCTATTATATTTAATTGCAAGTAGATTTGACATTCTATTTTGTACTTGTTTGTGTGCTCGCTTTCAAGTAAACCCTAAAGAAACACATCAACATGCTGTTAAAAGAATACTTAGATATTTAAACAACACACAAGACTTAGGACTTTTTTATCTGAAATTAGCACATTGGAATTATATCCCTTTTATGATGTTAACTATGTGGGTAGCTTTACAGACCGAAAGAGTACTAGCAGAACATGTCAATTTCTCAGAAATTCCCTAGTCTCTTGGTTCTCTAGAAAACAAAATACTGTATCACTATCCACAATTGAAGCAGAATATGTAGCCGCATCTTTAGCTTGTTCACAACTATTGTTGATGAAAAAAATATTACAAGACTTTGGCTTATCTTATAAGAATAAAAATATTTTGTGTGACACCACAAGTGCTATTAACCTAACCAAGAATCCAGTACAACACTCTAGGACCAAACATATAGATGTTAGACACCACTTTCTTAGAGATTACATCTTAAAAGGGGATATCAATTTAGAATTTGTTAACATAGAAAATCAACTAGCTGATATATTCACCAAACCATTACCAAAAGAAAGGTTTAATCAAATTTGTCATTCACTAGGTTTATCTTGATTAAAAGAGTTTAATTAATTGCTTAATAAATGCATCTTTTACTGTTTTGATCAATCAATCTTTGATCGATCAAATATTCCTATTCGATCAACCAAAAGTTGATTTTTCTCTCCACAACTTTGACTTTTAATCGATCAATCAAAAATTTTGATCGATCAATCCGTTTGGGCAGCACTTTTTCCCTCCAAACATTCAAACTCTGATCGACCGATTAACTCTTTTGATCAATTACTTCTCGTTTTGATCGACCAAAAACTCATTTTGATTGACCAGAAACTAGTTTTGATTCAACCAAAACTAGCGGATTCGCTTTTCAAAGATTACGATCTTTTTCCTCGTTTCACGTTCGCAATCAACTTTTACCAATTCTAACCTATGTGAATAGTTGCCTTAAGTGCATTTACCTATTTTTCTAATCACAATCTCTATAAAACACTTCATTTTTTACCCCAAACACCTAATTTTTACTCTACAAACTCATTTGGTCCCCACTCCACCAAAAGGCACCCGACCCCACTCCTCTCCTTTGGCCGTGTGATCGACCAACGACTGCCACCTCCAACCACCTTGTGCACAAGCCTCCTCCGTGCGTGGATCACCGTGCTCCGATTCTCATGAGTGCATGCTTACTTGTCGCCTCCTCGCACGTCCATGCTCATGTGACTTCGACATCCTTGCACGCTCTCCATCTGGCCTCCTTTTGATCAACCAACTTTGGTTCGATCTCGGTACATTCTAAACCTTGAATACATCCATTTCTTTGGATTTTTCTTGTGTTTACAATGTGATTTGACTTAGTCTTACATGATTGATCTTATTTGTGTATTTTTCTTGAGTAATTATGTAGGATAAGTGAGTTTATCATCTGATCAAACGTTCTTTTTTTTCAATCTGAGGTCTTTTGGTTGACCAAACTCCTTGGTTGATCGACCAAATGTCCGATTCCTTTTGGTTGACCAGCCACCTTTGTTGATCAACCAACCATGATTTTTTTGCTCTTTAACATATGGCACTCAAACTTGCACGTGACTCTTCTAGTCATCGTGATGACACTTTTGATCATTTTTTCAATACTAAGGCCGCTCGCGACCATTTTTCAATGGTTGCAAAATTCTTACTGCATGTCGGTAGACCTGTTGACTTCACTTATTTTGAGTCTATTTTCCCTAGTATCCATGAAAAATTTGCATACCATCAAATTTTGCGACTGTTTGAGTGGAACTTTTTTGCGGGTTCCAAGCATAGCTGCAATCCCATTGTTGATCCCATGGCCTGCCACCTATTTTATGCCAATCTCAAAGATATAGGTGAAGGTGCCAACATCGAGTTGACCTCAAACATCTACGGGATAGAAGTTATTATCAATGCAGACGTTTTGACAAAGATTCTTGGCTGTCATTCTGTTGGACCTACTTTTCTTGAGTTGCATCAGTAGACTCAGTCCGAACAATCAGGGAGACCCTACTCACTCCCTTTCATTTTGACTTGTGTCATCCTACCAAATCACCCTACTTTCAACGTTTGCCTCATTTTCTAAATCATGTCTTTTTGTGGAATTTTATGTCCAAGTCCACATCGTTTGAGAACTTCCCTAGCATTATGCTGATCAACCTCTATGCTTTTATGGAGAACAAACGGTTCAATTGGAACCATTTGGTTCTTTACCTCATGAGTAAGCCACCCAACAACTCCTAGTTTGAAACACTTCTCTTTTATATCATTCTCCACTTTAGTGTGCCCATGGACATTAGTCATAAACATTTTATCACTCATGTGTCTATCTTCGATAAACTCACTTATGAGAAGATGGAGCAAGCACAAGGAGCCCTTGGTGAAGAAGCAGCACAGGAGCAGCAATAGTAGTAGGAGCAGGCAGTAGTGCCTCCTCTGTTCCCACCTTATAAGCACTTCATTGTGACATGTCCACCTCTAGTGCGACCATCTCCATCTTTCTATGGCCAAGACTGGAGTCTCTTGGATAGACAACTCTCAGGCAAGGACTTTGTCACTATTCAGGATGTGATCAGTGGTATATCTTTGATGATGCATTGGCAGTGGGAGACTGACATGGTTATGATGAGGCACGAGCATCAGGTGTCAAGCTACCTGAATGCTCAGAGTCAGTTCTTGGACAGACTTGGAGAGTCCATTCATAGCATTTAGCAGCAGCTTCACCAACCTCCTTGACCTTGTCATTCGACTACCATGCCTTCAGCACCTCCTCCTCCTCCTCCCATATCATCAACATCACCAGCAGCACCATCACCGTCAGCAGGACCAGGTGACCAACAGATTACTCCTCGTAGGATGTCTAGGCTGTCGACACCACGTTCATTAGCTCAGCAATGCCTTTGTCTTAGTTAGCCTGCATCTTTTGAGAGATTAGATTCACTAGACCTCAAGTTGGACACTGATCTTCAGAGCACTATGGATGCCTTCATGGCATCATTAGATGATTAGATGTTATATTTGTTTCTATCTCTATCTTGGCATGTATAACTTAAATTTTCTTAGAACATTTATATTCTATGCACTACTTATCTAGACTCTTTATTTATGCATGAAGACTATCACTCTCAGTTGCGTTTCGCTTTAGCTCTCTTATATTGCATGATATTTATGATGCTTGAATTACATGTTTAAGGGGGAGTTAAATGTAAAATCACAAGCAGCATGTCTTACTTTTTGCTGAAACAAAAGGGGGGAGAATTTTACAAAACTATTTTCAAATTTCATAATTATAATTTTATTCTCATCAAAAAGGGGGAGAATGTAAGCACCTCTATTTTGATACACCAAAATTATGTTTATTGCTAGACTAACATTTCAGGACTATCTCGGATTAAAGCATCAAAGCATCCTTCAAGTCAAGAGAAGATAGTTGCTTATGTATCTTTTTATCTTTATTTGAGTCTAGGACGTTATTGTAAGGAACCTCAAATAAAACTCAAATACGGATTTTTCATGTATCTTTTTGAAACCATTCTTTTTAGGGTTATTGATCAACCAAATCATCTTGATTGACCAACCAAGTTAATTGACCGATCAAATTAGCCTATTTTAGGAAGTTGAGAAAAATCCTTTTGATCGACCAACCAAGTTAATTGACCTATCAATTAGTGATCGACCAACCACCTTAATTGATTGTCAAATTTAATTTTCTATTTAGGAAAAACTTTTAGTATAAATAGAGGCCATACGTAGCCCATTCTTTCATAACTTTCAAATAGAAATACCATTCAAAGATAGAGCTTCTCGTGCTTATTTCCAAAGGCTTTCATGTTTTGTTCTTCACGTTCTTCAAAAGCGTGATGCCTCGAACCTCTACGGAAAAATTGATTTGATCCTTTATTGAGGTTCCATAGAAGTTATTCTTGTTATTCTATTTTGTTGTTTTGATTTATGGATTCCAAGTTCGTTTGGAAGATCCATGGTTGTTTTTGCTTCTCTTCAAGACAAAATGGGAAGTGATTGTAAGAGGTTGTGCCACCCTCGTTCAAGTGGTACAGTTTAGTAGATTGGCTAGCATTGCCTAGTTGAAAAATCCCTAAGTTGGGAGGTTTAGGTGGTAGTTTTTACTCGAATTAGGTTTCCACTATAAATTAGGTGTACTCTGTGCATGAATCTTTGGTGCTTTATTTTTTAATCTATGCATATATTTTAAAGCAATACTATTCACCCCTCCCCTTTGGTATTTATTTTCGATCCACAAGATATTCTACCACTCACAAAGAGAAGCAATAACAATGGATTTCTCCCAACATCTTGGGATCTGTTAATCAAAAATAATAATATATAAGAATAATATGAACCTATGGAACCTCAATAAAAGTCAAACTAGAATTTCAATGGAGGTTTGAATCGTCGTGCTTTGGAAGGTGTGAAAACAGGAGTGAAGAAGCACTTGGAGAGTAAGCACGGAAAGCCCTTTACTTTGAATGGATTTTCTACTTTTTGTTGTGTTGAAAAAGGGTGAGTACGACCCTTTTTATACTATTAAATCGACCTGAAAAGGAAATCAAATTGGTCGGTCAATTAAGGTAGATTGGTCAATCAAAATGATGTTTGGTCGATCAATCTAGTTATTTGATTGATTAATTATTGGTTGATTAATTAACCTAAATGGTCGATCAAAAGTGTATTAATCAACTTCCTAAAATAGGTTGATTTATCGATTAATTAATATGGTTGGTGAATTAATTAATTTAGTTGGCTGATCAATAACCCTAAAAGTTATTTTTAATGAGAATAGCGAAAATCCATTTGACACTAATTTTGAGGTTCCTTACAAAAAATAATATTCTAGACTCAATAAAGATGAAAGGAACATTGAGATACAAATCAGCATTCTTCTAGCTTTGATCCATGAGAGAAGCTTTGATCCATGATAGAGTCCTAAAATATTAGTCTCACAGATAGCATAATTTTGGTGCATCAAAATAGAGGCAACAGAGGTACTTACATTCTCCTTTTTGATGACAATAGAACTATAATTATGTTAAAGAGTTATGCATAATATCTCTCCCTTTTTGTTTCAGCAAAAAGTAAAACATGCAGCTATTAACTTAAACATCTCCCCCTTAAACATGTAATTAAAGCAGTAATAATTCTAACATCCAATTTAAAGATAGAAATATTTGGCTAAGAGATATAACCATGCATATAACTATAAGGCAAAATTGAGTCCAGATAAACATAGCAAGGATAAAAATAGTCTACAAGAAATATAGAGTACTACAATACATAAAGCTAATCAAAGCAGAAACTAAGCTAAAGCTACTTTAAAGATGCCATAAAAGCATCCATCATGCTCTGGAGGTCGGTGTCTAACTCGAGGTCCATCAAGTCAGATCTCCTTAAAGAAGTAGGCTGGCCAGGACATAGGTGTCTTTAAGTTGATGATTTGGGGATCGACTGCCTGGATGTCTAGTGAGGAGGTGTCACCTGCTAATTTGGTACTGAAGGAGGAGGAGGAGGAGGTGTTGCTGATGATGGAGGCACAGTAGTGGATTGGCGAGGACGAGGAGGCTTGTGAAGCTGTTGCTGAGTCCTGTGAATAGACTCTCCAAGTCTATCCAAAAACTGGCCTTGAGCATTTAGGTATTCGAATACTTGATGCCCATGTCTCATCATCACCCTATCTATCTCTCTCTGTAGGAGCATCATCAAGGAGATACCATCATCCACATCCAGAATGCTGACGTAATCTCTGCCTGCAAGTGGTCTATCGAGAAAGCCCCAGTTCTGCTCGTAGAAGGATAGAGTAGGTCACACTAGAGGAGGACAGATCATTATAAAATGCTCATATGGTAGGAAAGGAAGAGATATGACAGAGGATTCCTGAGGCTACTGTTGCTGCAGCTGGTCTGCATCCTCACCACGAGCTCCTTGAGCTTACTCCATCTTTGTATAAGTGAGCTTATCAAATGTGGAGACTCACGTAATGAATTATTTATGATTGATATTCATTGGAACACTAAAATGTTGGAAGATATGACAGAGAACTGTCCCAAACTGAAAGGAGATGGAAGGTTGCTTGCTCATCAAATATAGAATCAAGTGGTTCCAGTTGAATCACTTGTTCTTAAGAAAGGCATAAAGTGTAAGGAGCATGATACCAGGGCAGTTCTCAAAAGAGGTCGAGTTAGACATGATATTCCAAAGAAAGACACGATTAAGAAAATGTGGAAGATGACGGAAATAAGGAGACTTGGCAGGATGACCCAAGGAATAGTGCGAGGGAGTGAGCAAGGTCTCCCTAATAAAATCTATGTCTGCTGGTGAAGCTCCAGAAAAGTAGGACCAACAGACGAACACCCGAGAATCTTAGAAATGATATATGCATTAACTAAGACCTCTATGCCATAGACATTCGATGTCAACTAGATGTTGAAACCTTCACCTATATTCTTAAGATTTAGATAAAATAGGTAACATGCCATGGGATCAACACTGGGTATGCGGCTATTCTTGGAACCCGCATAAAAGTTGCACTCAAAAAGGTGTAAAATTTGGTGATATACAAAATTTTCACGGATCTTGAGAAAGACTCAAAATAGGCAAAATCTATCGGATGACGAACATGCAGGGAAAGTTTGGCTAAAATAGAAAAATGCTCATGAGCGGCCTCAGTGATAAAAAGGCGATCAAAAGTGTCATCACGATGAGTAGAAGAGGGGGCACGTTCGTGTTTGGGAGCCATAACAGTACTGAAAAAGCATGTTGGTCGATGAAATAAGGGATATTGGTCAATCAAAAACGAAATGGATAGAGTTCTAAAAAATCAGCTTTTGGTCGATCAACCAAGAATTTTGGTTGACCAAAAGCGAACAGATGTGAAAAAATATATGTTTCCACAAGTGATAAGCTCACAAATACTACAAGATTCAACATGGAATCATAAGATCACATAAGACAATCATCAGATCAAGTCATAGCACATCTAATACTCAAGAAAAATCCAAAAGAAACGGATTTAATCCAATTTTTAAAGTGTACCATGATTGATCAAGGGGGCACACTGTGGAGAGATGGTAGTGCGGGAGGACACACAAAGGATGCTCATTGCAGCGCAATGTTTCTTGCTCTCGGGAGGTGCGGTGGTGGTCAGTGGTGCCAGGGTTGTAGGTCGATCAGGGAGGCCTAAGGAGGAGAGGTGGGGTCGGGTGGACGATGTTTGGTCGATGGAGGTGTTTGGATGTGGGACCAAATGTGGGGTATGGGTAGTAAAAAAGTAGGTTTTGAGGTAAAAACATTGCTGTTTTATACAAAGTGAGTTGGTGAAAAAGGTAAGTATATTTAGGGTAGGTTATCGGGTAGATTAGGTGCGATTAAGATGATTAGGGGTGTGATTAGAGGTGATTTGGATCACAATCGTAAAAAGCAAATCTGCCCAGTTTTGGTTGATCAAAACCATGTTTTTGTCGATCAAAGCAAAAAAATGATCGATCAAATAGGCTTGTTGGTTGATCGAGGTTCAAACAATTAGAGGGAAAATTCTTGCCCAACTGGATTGGTTGATCAAACAACTAAGTTGAACAATCAAAAGTTAAATTTCTGGAGGGAAATTTCCTGCCAGAGATTTTGGTTGATCAATCAAGGTAAATTGAGTGACCAAACAGTTTGGTCGATCAATTTTATAAATTGATCGATCAATGGCTGAAAAAGATGCATTCCTCATTATCAATTAAGCTCTTTTAACTAGATAAACTTTTTGAATGGCAAATAAGATTGAATCTTTCTTTTGGTATAGGTTTCGTAAATATATCAGCTAATTGATTTTCTATTTTAACAAATTCTAAATTAATTTCACCTTTTAGGACATAAGCTCTTAGAAAATGATGCATAACATCAATATGTTTAGTCGTAGAGTGTTGAATAGGATTTTTAGATAGATTTATGACACTAGTGTTGTCACAAAGTATTTTGTTATTCTTATTGGATCGTTCAAAGTCTTCTAGAGTCTATTTCATCCATAATAGTTGTGAACCTGCTAAAGATGCAGCTACATATTCAGCTTTTGTTGTTGATAGTGAAACAATGCGTTGATTTCTAGAAAACGAGGAGACTAGGAAATTTTCGAGAAATTGACATGTTCCATTAGTACTCTTTCGATTTGTAAAGCTACTCGCATAATTAGCATAACAAAAGGAATAAACTTCCAATGTGGCTGAATTTGGATAGAGAAGTCCTAGATCTGATGTGTGGTTTAAGTATCTAAGTATTCTTTTAATAGCATTTAGGTGAATTTCTTTAGGATTGACTTGAGAACGAGCACACAAACAAGTATTGAAGAGAATATTAGGTCTATTGGTAGTTAAGTATAATAAAGTACCTGTCCTGCTTTTATTCAACTTCTGATCTACAGACTTACCTGTCTCATTAGATTTTTGCTTCTATATAACTTCTGATCTATAGACTTACCTGTCTCATCAGACTTTTGTTGAGTGGAGGCTGCCATAGGTGTTTCTTTTCTTTTTACCTTGTCCATGGAGAATTTCTTTAAGATCACCATGGTGTACTTGATTTGAGATATGAAAATTCTGGAGGATAGCTACTCAATTTGAAGTCTAAGAAAGAATGAAGTTCTCCCATCATACTCATCTCAAACTGATCCTACATTACCTTTGCGAATTCTTGGCATAAAAGATCATTAGTAGCACCGAAAATGATGTCATCTACATAAATTTGTATTATTAGTAGATCATTTTCTTTTCTTTTTGTGAATAAGGTTGGATCCACTTTACTAAATTTAAAATCATTTTCAATTAGATAAGTTTTTAATCTATCATACCAATCTCGTGGAGCTTGTTTTAGATCATATAATGCTTTGTTTAATTTGTATATGTATTCTAGATGATTAGCATCTTCAAAACCTAGAGGATGTTTAACATAGACTTCCTCCTTGATAAATCCATTTAGAAAGGCACTTTTGACGTCCATTTGAAAGAGTTTAAAATCCATGTGGGGGGTAAAGGCTAGTAATATTCTAATGGATTCTAGGCAGGTTACAGACGCATATGTTTCATCAAAATCTATTCCTTCTTCTTTATTATACCCTTGGGCCACAACTCTAGCTTTGTTCCTAATAGCTTCTCTTGATTCATTTAGTTTATTCCTAAAGACCCAGTTGGTTCCTATAATAGTCTGAGAATCAGGTTTTGGAACAAGTTCCCATACTTGATTTCTTTTGAATTGATTCAACTCATCTTCCATTGCAATAATCCATCAATTGTCAGAAAAAGCATCCTTAATATTTTTAGGTTCTAATTGTTAAAACAAAGGTTGTGAAAACTAAAGTGTTGATATAAGATCTAGTCTAAACTCCTTTGGATAATTCTTCTATCACCAATTCATTTGGATGATCCTTCATATAGAATATATCTTTGGGTAGTTCATTCGAAATGTTTTCCTCTGATATGTTTGAAAGATCTTCTATTAGGTCATCATCATTATTTACAGAAGACTGAGGATAAACTAGTTTCTCATCAAAAGATACATGCATAGTTTCCTCTACAACAAAATTCTTCTTGTTAAATAGTCTATAGGCTTTACTTCTAGTTGAGTAACCTAAGAAGATTCCTTCTGAACACTTAATATCAAATTTATCAAGATTATCCTTGGTGTTAAGTCTAAAATATCTACAACCAAATATCTTGAAACAGGAGATTCTAGGTGTTCTTCCATGATAGAGTTCAAAAGGTGTTTTGTTTAGGATTGGTTTAATCAAGGATCTATTTTGGACATAGTAAACAGTGTTTACAGCCTCAGCCCAAAAATATCAAGGCAGCTTTGACTCGCACAACATTGTGCGGACACACTCTTGCAAGGCTCTATTTTTCCTTTCAACTACACCGTTCTGAGCAGTGGCTCTAAGGAAAGCAAATTCATGTTTTATCCTATATTGATCATAGAAATAAGAAAAAGATTCATTCTCAAATTCTCTGTCATGATCACTTCTAACACTATTGACTTCAGTTCCTTTCTCATTCTATAGTCTTCTTATAAGCTTACTAAAAACATCAATAGTTAGATCCTTACTTTCTAAGAAAGATACCCAAGGTAAATCTAGAAAAATCATCGATTATGACTAAACAATATCTGCACCCGCTTAAGCTTTCAGATTTGGTTGGTCCAAACAAGTCTAAGTGAAGTAGTTCCAAGGGTTGAGAGGTGCTAATCATCCTTTTTGGTTTAAAAGGATTTTTGGTTTGTTTACCAACTTGACAAGAATCGTAGACTTTGCCTTTCTTGAAGTTGATCTTTGGAAAGCCTTTGACAAGCTCATGTTTCACAAGTCTACTGATGTTTCTCATGTGAACATGACCTAGTCATTTGTGCCAAAGTATTGCCTATTCATCAGATGCGACAAGATATTCAAGGTTATCACATTTGTCGAAGTTGACAGTATAGATATCTTTGTGTTTGTTTCCTTTAATAAGAATTTCTTTTGTTTCTTTATCTCATATTTTAAAACCATTTGATGTGAAAGTGATTTTATATCCTTTATGACAAATTTGACTTACACTAAAGAGATTGTGTTTTAATCCACTTACTAGATGCACATTATCAAAGGATGTGGTGGAGCTACCAATTTGGCTAGTACCAACAATACGACCCTTGTGGCTATTCCCAAATGTGACCGTACCACCTTCTTGGTGGTGGAGTTGTAGGAATAGGTCTTCCTCTCCGGTCATATGCTTTGAATAGCCGTTGGCCATGATCCACCTTCTTTCTTCTCGATCCTGTCATTTGCTTATGTTTGTGAGGTCTTTGATTCTTGGAACTGTAAAGTGGCTTCGAATTTCCATTCATTTCTTGATATGTCCACCTCTTATAATCTACTTTACCTACAAAACAAGATTTCAAAAGTGCTTTTGGTACCCACTTTTGTTTGGGTCCATGGTGGTTAGCTTGTCCTGCATGTTTAGGCAAGCTACCTTTCTCCTTCCTTTGGCTAGGACTAGATGCTTCATGCTCGCTTTTAGGTATATAGCCTAACCCAAATTTTGTGGTGCTCTGAGTTTGTGTTCCTAAGAAATTACCTTTAGTGAATTTAGCTAGATCATTTAAGAGAATAGTAGAATTTTCCTTGAGCTTATTTATATCTACTTTCAAATTATCTATTTGTGATTTTAGTAAAGTAATTTCAGTAGATAGCTCTTTATTTTGTAAAGCGAACATATCTTTTTGTGTTTTCTCTTCTCCTAAGGCTTTTGCTAGGCTTTTATTTTCTATCTTTAGTGACTTAGCTATGTCATGCATCTCAAAGAAGGCTCTTAGTAATTGATCTTGTGAAAAGGAAGTTACCTCATCTTCTAGAGCCATATGTCCTAGGAGTGCTTCTTCTCTGGAGGTCTCTTCTTCATCTGAACTTGAATCTGACTCATCCCAGGTGGCTTGAAGTGCCTTCTTCTTTTCATCTCTTTTGGGAAATCTTTTCTTTTCTGATTCCTTCTTGAGAAGTGGACAATCCTTCTTGATGTGTCCCTTTTGTTTGCAGTTGTAGCATATAATGGTTTTACTTTAGATTCTTCTTTCTTCTTTCTCCAACTCCTCTTGTTCTTGAAGAACTTTCTAAACATTTTGTAGAGAAGAGCTATGGCTTCCTCTTCATCTTAGCTTGAAGAGTCTTCTGATTGATGGTTAACTTCGAGTGTCATGATCATCTTCTTGACCCCTTCATTTTCATGCTCCTTCATGTGCTGAAGCTAAATACCTATGCCATTAAGCTACTGATAAGATCATCTAGTTTCAAAGTGGATCCTTCGACTCTTGTATGGTTGTGGTCCTTGTCTCCCAATCGCTGGTGAGAGAATGGAGGATCTTCCTCACCAAAGCTTCATTCTTGATTTCTTGGTCAAGATTCCTTAGAAGTATATAATGTCCATGAATGTTGTGAACATTTCTTTGGTTGACTCTCCCTTCATCCTGAAAAGCTCATAATTTTGTGTTTGTAAATTAACTCTAGTGGGTGACTTTTAGGATGCTCCAGATCTTGTAGGCTGTCTTGCAAGCTGACACGCGGTTGAATTCTACTCTGGAAAGCCAGTAGAAGATCCCATTCAAGGCCTTCACATTGTGCGTTGCCATTTTCTTCTGATCCAAAGTTGCTGCCTGATTAGCCCATCTTTGTGGGCTATTTAAGTATTTAAGTGTCTCAATATTAAGTTAATATTTAAGTGCCTCGATATTCCACCCGCGTGTTGCAGCTACGCCCTTCAGCAGCCTGCCGCCGTCCACTTCAGTGCCTCCTCCAGTGTGTAGTACCACACTTGCTCACACAGCAAGCACGCTCATCTAGCAGCAGCCTGAGCACGTGGCTGCACGCACCTCGTCCTCGCATGCGTGGCTGCGCACACCACTCGCGTCTCTACACACAATAGTAGAGAGCTCCACCGCACCCACCAACCCTTCTCCTTGCTGTGATTCACTCCGACCACCATTTCCCACGAGACCAGCACCATTGGAAGCGGAGTGGCTCCTTCTACCTCTGACGAGAAGCTCCTCTTTGATCTGCACCTCCTCCGTGTGTGGAGAAGCTCAAAGCAACCTCCCCTATTTTTGCACAGTAAATCCTTTATTAGTTTTTACGATTCATGCCATTATGGACTTCATTTTCTGATTTAATTATCATGGTGAATTTATGAGAACCTCTTTCATTGTTTAGCTTATTAAGCAATCAATTTCTCAACCCTAATCTAAGTGGATTTCCATTCAAATCATGGAGGATTCTTGCTATAGGAGAAGCTTAATTTGTAATTATATTTAAGTACCATTGTGAGGATTTTATTCTTATTATATTATGGTACATATTACATTGAACCCCCTCCTATTTGGCTTAAACACAATTTTAGCATGTGCTTTCATTAAAACACATAACTAATGCGATTTCTCAACATAATTTTTGAAGGAAATCATCTGTGAACAATAATTTTTATTTATTGCGAGTTTGTAATAGCTATTGCCTCCTTGTGGATACGACCCGCTCTCGTGTGAGTGGTTTAATTTTAATTCTAATTATTTTGTTAAGCTATTTTCCACCACTTTGATACTAAAATGACGAATCATCTTAATCATATTATTCGAAAGTGAAAACAATCTTACAAAATGGCGCCGTTGCTAGGGAGGCAATAGGCTTAATTAAATTTCATTCATTCATTTGTTCACATTGATTTAAATTTTGAATCATATTTAACTCTGGATTTTTTTTATTCTGGTTTGAGTGCAACGATCTGCGACGCACATTCTATGACTTGCCATCACACCAGCCATCGTGAGAGGTGACCCTTGACGTCGCCAGAGGGGAAATCATTCGAGCCACCTTGTAAGGAACTAGATTGCCAGGAGGGGAAGGATGAGGACGTGACGATCGTCTCTGCACATTTTGTTGTTGATTTGATTAGAGTAGGATTAAGACTTTTGACTTAATTTTTCTTGCACATTTTGGTTTGAGACCCTTGTTCTGGAGTACATTTTTAGGGGTTTGTTCCCCGATTTTGTTTTAAGCCCATGTTGGGTGGATAATTTTCGAGAGCCTGCTCCCTTTTCTTTAGATCTAGGTTTTTATTTTATTTTGTGGTTGTTTATCATTTTCTTTGCTTGTGCATAAGTAGCTAAACAAAAGAAAAAAGAAAAGAAATGAGCTGCTTGCTAGAAGCTGCCTACCTTAGGATGACCATTTAGGTGTGAATGAGCAGCCTCTAGATTTATTTTGTTTGCATTTACGGGCATCTTGCATTGCTGATTGCTAGAGGAAAGGTACATCCTCTTTCTTTACAATCTGTATTGTTCACGCATGTGCATTTGGATTTAATTGCAAGATCACCTAATTGAATTGAAAAGATCTAACAAGTGGTCACATATTTTCTTGAAAAAGGACTTTAAGTTAAGGAGGAACAATAAAAATCAAGGACTTGAATTGAGACATTGTGTTGCGGTTCAAAATTCAAAACTCAAAATTTTATGATGTATGCACACTTATATCTCTTGCACCACAGCATGCATTTAGACACTCCTAGGTCTTGGAACTACTAGGACAAGAGCCCTCCTACTGTTGGATTCTGAAGTGTTCGGAACTTGAGATCAAAGGTTTTGTAAATCCAATGAGGGGGATACCCTGTCACGGATTTTTGGGGGTAGTTAAGAAGCACCGCGAAAGCACAGCTTCAAAGGAAGGCTTAGGCCTACTTGCATCCCTCGATCTTCCATTTTTGGAGTTGCTCTACCATTTGAGATTTAGGGAAGAACACCTAATCTCCAACTAGGTCTTTTTAGGCATTTCGAAGGTTGACAATAGACGTGTAATTGATTGGGCAACTTGCTTTGTCACCTACAATTTGAACTAAAGTCAAAAGCCTAAATTTGTAAAGACTGAACAAGTCCTTTTGAATTGTGCTTGTAGTGCTTGCTTTGTAGGTGATCTCTTAGGAGACAACTTGTGTTTGATCCTGAACCTGAATGAATCTTAAGAAGGAACCTCCTAAGGGAAGAAATGGCTGGTTAAAGGAGCCTTAAGGAATATTTCATTCCAACCAATCAAGCTGGCCCTGCATTACGTAGACCTGGAGGGGACAATCCTTATGAGATCAAAAATAGTGCCATATCCTTGTTACCCTCCTTTTACGGTACTGCTAGGGAAGACCCTTATAGTCATATAGAGGAATTCACTGAGGTTTGTTTCAAGGTGAAGCTGTAGGGCATTACTGATGACGCTCAAATGCGGACCCTCTTTCCCTTCTCCCTCAAGGACAAAGCCAAGTATTGGTATCATACCCTTGATGATATTAACACTTGGGATGCCCTGAAGGAGTTTTTGAAGTACTTCCCCATGAGCAAAACAAATCACTTTAGGAGGGAAATTATGAGTTTTGTTCAAAAGGATGAGAAAGCTTTCCATGATGCGTGGGAGCGCTTTAATGACCTGTTGAGACTTTGCCCACATCATCAGGTGCCTAAGTGGTAGCTGGTTGAAAGTTTCTACACCGGACTTAATGATTCGCACAAGCAGACTGTGGATGGTGCCTGTGCAAAAACCTTTCTATCTAAGACTAAGGATGAAGCTTGGAACCTTTTTGATACTTTGAGTGAGAATTCTATTCACTTGAATTCTGCCTACATGGATAGAAAACCCAGTCTCATGCAAAGAAAGTTGGAGGTGAATGACGCAAGGGACACCCAGAATTTAGCCTATTAGATTCAATTGTTGAATCAAAACATGGAAAGGCTTATGTTGAGCCTGGGCCAATTTGTATCTAACACCTCCACATCCCAAGCTTCTAAATGCTCCATTTTCCAAGGCAATATACATGCCACTGTGGATTGCCACTTGGCCTCTCAATTCCTCGAGCTTGTATAGGTGGATCTGAATGTCGCTCAAGGGTTCCATCCTAGACCTCGTAATGACCCTTTTTCCAACGCTTATAATGAGGGATGGAGGAATCACCCAAACTTTTCTTGGAGACAAGGGAATGTTTCAAATTCAGGGAATTATAAACCACAACCCTTTCAAAATCAACAAATGAACCAACCTCAAACCTTTGCCCAACCTAAGACCTCTGAGATGAATGAATTGAAGGCAATGTTGAGAACTATGCAAGAAAGTCAAAGTGCCATCATCCAATCTCATGACAAGGCTATACATGAAATGAAATCACAGATAGGACACCTTATTGAGGCCGTTGGATAGAGGGAAACTGGGAAGCTTCCCAGTGCTGCTGAGGAGAATCCTAAAGGAAAAGGGATTATCTTTAGGGAGCATTCTCAGGTGGTGACTATTCTGAGTGGGAAAGAAATTTCCAAACCCGATGCTCCTATAGTCTCACCCTCTGAAAAACCATCCACCCCAACTTTGACCCCCATCGGAGAAGACTTGCCCAAATCTCATCCGCTTGAAATCACCTCACCGGAAGAAGTTGCCCCCGTTCCACCCCTTACTCGACATGACAACCCTTCCACCCAGAGATCGAAAGTGCCCTTTCTAGAGTGCTTATCCACCTCTGGGCAGACTTCTGTTGGCTCATCTGGAGCCAAAGATAAGACAGATGAGATCGTGGAAACTTTCAAGCAAGTGCAGATTAACTTGCCTTTGCTTGAAGCTATCAGGCAGATTTTGTCTTATGCCCGCTTCTTAAAGGACCTGTGCATGAAAAAGCGACAGCTAGGAAATAGGTCAAATCAAAAGTTGTCCTGCCTAATTATGTTAACTCAATTGTTCAACATGGCACACCCACAAAACTTAAGGACCTAGGAGCCTTGTACATCTCAGTGGTTTTTGGTGACTTACAGATTGATGAGGCTCTACTTGATCTAGGTGCGGGGGTGAACATCCTTCTGAGCTATGTGTATGAACAACTTGGGGGAGGCAATCTGAAGCCGAGCCTGGTAATCCTCCAAGTTGCTGATCAATCACTTAAGACACCACGGGGAATTTTGGAAGATGTCCTCATGAGAGTGGATGATTTCTTCTTCCCCGTCGACTTCTTAGTTTTGGACACTGACCCTACCAACAAGCCAACCAAGCCCCCATCATTTTGGGTTGCCCCTTCCTTGCAACTTCGCATGCTTCAATCAATTGCAATACTGGGGCATTGAAAATGGGCTTTGGGAATAGGAAAATCCAACTTAATGTGTTTGATGTAAACAAGCTAGGCTTAAGGATTGTTCTCAAGTTGAGGTGATAGATGACCTGATTGAAGAGACAACCCTTGTAATGTTATGTGATGACCCCCTTCAGCATGTCATGCTAAATGAGCATTCCCATCTCTTGGAGGAATGTGAAGGGGATATACTAGCACTTGAGGAGTTGCTGGGTGTTTCTGCTGAGTCTCTTTCCCCATCATCTCTGCCCAAGGTAGATCTGCTACCTGAGATGGGGACATCTATTCTAAAACCCTCAACCATATAAGCCCTCAACCTTGAGTTGAAAGCCCTCCCTGACACTCTCAAGTACGTCTTCTTGGGTGACAATGATATGCTCCTCGTTATCATTTCGGCTGTGCTATCTGAGGCATAGGAGGGAGCCCTGATTGAATGCTTGTCTAGGCACAAGGAAGCTATTTCTTGGAGCATTGCTAACATTAAGGGCATAGACCCTACACTCTGCATGCACCACATTTATATTGATGATCCCATCAAGCCATTTAGGGACATGCAAAGACGTCTGAACCCTAATATGAGGGAGGTGGTTTAAAAGGAAATCCTAAAGTGGTTGGACGCTGGGATCATTTATCCCATTGTAGATAGCAAATGGGTAAGTCCAATTCATGTGGTGCTAAAGAAGGCAGGTTTTACTATGGAATTTAATGACTAAGGTGAATAAGTTGTGACTAGACCCTCAACTGGATGGAGGGTCTGTATTGATTACCGCAGGCTGAACACCGCTACCCAGAAGGATCACTTTCCCTTGCCTTTTATTGATCAAATTCTTGAGAAATTAGCAGGGAGTAAGGACTATTGCTTTCTCGATGGATATTCTGGGTACAACCAGGTTGTAGTCTTCTCTGATGACAAGGAGAAGACGACGTTCATGAGTCCTTACGGTACCTTTGCATTTAGCCGTATGCCGTTTGGATTATGTAATGCCCCTGCAACCTTCCAGCGGTCTATGATGTCCATTTTCTTCTACATGATTGATGAGTGTGTTGAAGTGTTTATGGATGACTTCTCCATTTATGGCTCGTCTTTTGACTAGTGTCTCCTGCACCTGGAGAATGTGTTGAAGCAATGTAAGGAGACTAGTTTAGTCATCAACTGGGAGAAAAGCCACTTCATGGTATAGAAAGGAATTGTACTTGGGCATGTTGTGTCTGAGTGAGGCTTGGAAGTAGATAAAGCCAAGATTGATTCTATTTCCAAACTCCCATTGCCCACGAATGTCAAACAGATTATATCCCTTTTGGGCCATGCTGGCTTTTATAGGCGCTTTATTAAAAATTTTAGTAAAATTTCTAGGCCACTGTGTGACCTGTTGGCGAAGGAATCTTTGTTTGGGCCTGGATAGGTTGTGTTAATATGGTGATTTTATCGCTGAAATGAGTATAGTGGTTAACCTAAATCGAGCCTAACCATCTCTTTACAAAATTTTTTACCTGGCCTACTTGATTTTATCTTGGTCACTTTTAGGCCCAGGGTCGAACTCAAGGAAATGGGATTAGAAGAAGTTTCTACGCCTTTCCTACAATGAATCTCTTCCGTTCATTTATTATGTTTTTGGTGTTTTTCTATTTAAGATTTTTTTCTGATAATTTTTGTCCTTGAGGTTCACCCTCAAAATCAGGTTCTTGGCTTTAAGCCAAATTAGGGTTTCAAAACAGGTCTTGCTATTCACAAGACTGAGTACCTGCAAGTCAAGGATTATCTTTTCTCTTTTGTATATTTTTTTTATCTTTTTGCTGGCAGGAAAGAAAAATAGAAATAAAGTAAATATAGTATATATATATGTATATATTATATATGTATAAAGGGGTGGGGGTGGAGGTGGAGATGGCATGTAGCACGGAATCAAGTCGGTCGTCGTCTAGGAAGATGAAACCAACAGGACGAAGTGCCGCGTGGAGTGTAGGATGGATGGGTGAAAGATGTGTGTGAAGACACTTTCTGTATGCGTGTATCGAGGAATATCAGCAACGATCTATACTTATACTTAGTTATATAAGTAATAATATATATATAGATATATATATATGTATGTATGTATACTAATACTTAGTTATATAAGTACTAATATATGTATAGATATATGTGTATATATATGTATATAAATAAATAAATATATATATATAAATAAATATGTATATATATATAAGTATATAGTAGTGTATAAGTGAGAGTGTGTGTGTGCGAGAGTGTGAGTGTGTGTGTGTATGTGTTTGTAGAGAGAGTGAGAGAGTGCTGAGAGAGAGAGAGAGAGAGAGAGAGGGAGAGAGAGAGAGATCGTCTGCTGAGGAAGAAGGCACGGGCAAGTTAAGTCGTTTGCACGCAGCTGCCGTCATCTGATGCTGCACGCAGGAGCGTGCACTCGCATGCGCAGGCATGTAGGCGCGCGCTGGAGGGACTGGGCGCGGGGAAGGGACTGCAGCGCACCGCGCTGCGCACTGAAGCGGGTGAAGATGCGGGTGCTGGAGCGGGCGGGGGTAGAGATGCGGGCGCGGGCGTGCGTGGACGGATTGGCACCGGTAGCGGCGCGGAGAGAGAGTGCCGGGTGACTGGATAAGTGAGAAACTTACCGGTCACCGCATTGTAGCCACAGTGTCGCGCTCTCTAGCGTGAATAGTGGCTATAGTGCGCGCTCGGCTTGCGCGACCACCTGCGCCCAGTGCTGAGTGTACGGGCGCCGTTGAGCGAGCTGGCGCGCGCGCGGAAGGTCTGCGTCGGCTGTTGGCGTGCGTGAAGCCGGCTGGGTCGCGGGTGGAGCTTCGTGGCAGGGCGCACGGGGAGGGGTGAGGGCGGCCTGCTGACGTGCGTAGAGGGCGCAGAACAGGCGGCCGAGGCACGTGGAGGGCTGCGTTGCTGCTACTGACGCCTTGCTACTGCTGCTACGGAGCTTGAGCTTCAAAGCTTGAAGCTCCTGTGGCAATGGCAGAAATGCTTTGAACGATGAAATCAGAGCTGGGAACCACCACGCCCACCGGCTCTTTGATGAGTGTGGTGGTGGTGGTGCTCCACTGTGAGCTGCTCCTGCCCGCAGCCTAGCTCTTCAAGGAGAAGAGAGGCTGCGCATGGAGGGGAGAGGGGAGGAGGCAGCCTGGAGGAAGCTGCTGTGTGTTCTTTTTTTGTGTGGACCAGGCTCGGCTCAAAGAAGAAAGCCGTGCCCTTTTTAAAGAGGATGAAAGCAAGCACAGCCATGCCCTGGCTGTGCATGGCTGTGCATGCGGCTGCAGGGCAAGCAGTTGCAGGGAATGGCACGGGGAAGAAGCTGCCATGCCTTGTAGCCGCGTGGAGGAAATTCAAAGTCAAATAGAAGTAAAAAATAAAGATGGAAATTTTGCGAGGCAGCACTTGAAGAATTTGTCAATTACAAGGCCATTTTACTCACTCTCCTCCCCTCTCAAATAAATGCATGCATTCGTGTATTTTTACAAATGCAACTATGGCTACCTAATATCCACTGGCAATGCTAGAAAATAGCACAAGATGACACAATTGCAGGTGTATTTTTCCTGTGCAATCATACCCTCATGCCTATCTTTTGCTAGTCCCTAGCAAAACATTTTTTTGTATTGTATTTAGAAATGATCTTAAGCTTAAGATTTTCTTTTGAGCCGACATAGGTGTGTTTATTGTTGGATATTGTGAGAACCAATTGCAGAGAAGACTACCAGTACTTTAAGTCTCACATGACATAGATCATCTCTCGACTAACTAGGACTCTTGATATTTAAACCTTAAGTACGATTTCCAGGACCCAGGAGGTTTTTGCCGTACTCGAGAGCTCAAGAGATTATGGCTTGTGCTTTGTAAAGGATCAAGACTGACTAGATGAACATTAAGACTCAAGCCCAGGGTTTCACGAATTTTTAAGTGCAGGTTGGTCCCAGTTTCAGCTCGTGTCTTCGGATTGACCCTTAAAAAGATGACGGAAAACTCAACTCCCATAATCTGACATTTGTGGCTTAAAGAAAACAGGGTATTTGCCCTGAAGAACTTTTTTGTAGGAAGATTTTACAGACATTTGTGGGATATACTAATTTATTTGCATCTTTTTTTTTTTTGAAACACGTGTCAGTATATCTCTTACAACATTATTTGGAGGAGCACACTTTTCTTTTTGGTGGGAGAGTTCCTTCTTGGTGGAAAGAGTCTCTCCTAAACACAGGACTAGAGCCTGGGATAAAAAGTCTACCTGCATGCACAGGTAAGGACTCCACCTTCCCTAATGAACACTAGGGTTGGATCTTATGTTCACCTGGTCTTTCTTGACATGTGTAGTGTGAATCAAGATTACTTAGGCTCTCAAGTAGAAGAAAACCAATGAATCCTGTACTGGTGTCTCAGGTACAAGAATACATCCTAAGTTAGGAGAGATTCCGATCTATTTTGTCAATGCTCAAGTGAATTAAGTCGAGCCCGAGCGAATCAAGCTTCTGTGGCCTAGAAAGTCTTCAAAACAGTGGTTGAATATCCATAAACACTTATTGTATTTCTATTTCAGCCTTTAGATCATTACTAAACACCATTTTTTTTTTACATATTTATAAATAGGTGGAAACTGCATGATACCATAAAATACCCAGATCCTATGGATGCCTATCCAACCCCCCATGCCAAACGATGCTATGTCCTCATATGCATGTAGGGTAGGGTAGAGAAAGGACGAAGGATCGGGTAACGAGAGCTGAGGTGCAGGGTATATAGCAGGGTGGTAGGGTGGGTGGATGGTGGGTGGTGAGGTGAAAAGTGAAGTGAGCGTGACAGTGAAGTGAAAAGTGATGGTGGATGGTGAGTGTTATTGGGGTGCCTCCCAACAAGCATTGAATTTAACATCCCCAGTTGGACTCAGGATGAGGCACAACATTAGTTACCCTCCAGCGGGGCAACTGTTTCTCCAACGGGGGCAGGTTCATGATTAAGATAGGGTTTCAAATGCTGCCTATTGACCATATATTTATGCCCAAATTTGGGATCTTCAATCTCAACGGCCCCATTGGGAAATGGTCTCGAGACAAGGAAAGGACCAGTCCATTTGGACTTCAGTTTACCAGGAAAGAATTTGAGCCGGGCATTGTAGAGCCAAACTTGCTGAGATGGCTCAAATTCTCTCCGCCGAATACGGCTGTCGTGAAAAGCCTTAGTGCATTGTTTGAAAGTTAAAGTAGAATCATAGGCTTCACGACGGAGCTCTTCCAGCTCCTGGAGTTGGAGTTTCCTTTCTCGACCACAAAGGTCTGGGTCGAGGTTACATTGGTGAATCGCCCAATAAGCACGGTGTTCCAACTCCATGGGAAAATGACAAGGCTTCCTGTAAACGATTCTGTAAGGAGACATACCAAGGGGAGCCTTGAAGGCAGTCCGATACGCCCAAAGTGCATCAATCAGCTTGTCGGACCAGCCCTTACGGTCAGGCCGAACCGTTTTCTGGAGAATTTGCCTGATTTTCTGGTTCAACACTTCTGCCTGGTCGTTCGTCTGAGGATGATACGAGGATGCGATACAATGGTGGACTCCGTATTTCCTTAGAAGTGCCCGAAAAGAAGCATGGGTAAAGTGGCTTTCTCCATCTGAGATAATGGCTCGAGGGATCCTAAAGCGCGTAAAGATGTGGTCTTTGACAAATCGAGTGGATTTAACATGGTCAGCACGACATGTGGGAATAGCCTCGATCCATTTCGAAACATAATCAATAGCCACGTGAATGAATTCGAAGCCGTTGGAAGGAGGAAAGGGACCCATGAAATCAATTCCCCAAATGTCGAAGATTTTTGCAGCTAGGATGGATTGCAATGTCATCATGTCACGACGTGACATTGACCCTAACGACTGGCACCTAGTGAAATGTTTGGCATACTTGTGTGCATCCTGGTGAAGGGAGGGCCAAAAGAAACCGCACTGCAACACCTTGCTGCAGTATTTCTCCCAGAGAAATGGCCTCCGTAGGCCTGATCGTGGCAGAAGGAGAGCACACTGGGGAATTCGTTGTCAAGAATACAGCGACGGATGATTTGATCAGTACCTATGCGAAAAAGAAGTGGATTATCCCAGAAATAATACTTTACTTCTACCATGAGATGCTCGTGTTGGTTTTTAGGCTAGCCATGTGGAAGGGATTCAGAAGCAAGGTAATTGGCAATGTCGGCATACCAAGGTCCACTTGCCACATTAATTGCCAATAAGTTCTCATCAGGAAAAACCTCATTGATCGGCAGAGTAAGTCCAATATGGTCAGGGTCCAATCTGGAAAGATGATCAGCCACAACATTCTGGGCTCCGGCCTTATCACGGATCTCAATGTCAAATTCTTGGAGCAGAAGGATCCAACGAATCAATCTAGGCTTGGCATCCTTCTTGTGCATGAGATGGCGAATGGCCGCGTGATCAGTGAAAACAATAACATGTGAGCCCAGAAGGTAACAGCGGAATTTCTCCAGCCTAAAGATGACCGCCAGTAGTTCTTTTTCAGTGGTAGTATAATTACGTTGGGCCTCATCCAACGTCTTACTGGCGTAGTACACCACGAAGGGGTGTCTATTGTGTCTTTGTCCCAGGATGGCTCCGACTGCAAGGTCGGAAGCATCACACATGAGCTCAAAGTCGAGGGACCAATCAGGTGGCTGGAGAACAGGGGCCTTGGTGACAGCATTACGCAGCTGCGTGAATGCTCGTATGCAATCAGGGTCCATATCGAAGGGTACGTCGGTCGATAGGAGATGAGTTAAAGGTCGAGAAATTTTGGAGAAATCTTTGATGAATCTCCTATAGAAATCGACGTGTCCCAAGAAGGAGAGGATTTGTTTGATAGAGCCAGACATAGGTAAATCAGCAATTACATCAAGCTTAGCTCTGTCAACCTCGATACCCCTATCGGAGATGATATGTCCGAGAACAATTCCCTCGTGTACCATAAAATGACTTTTTTCCCAAGAAAGCACGAGGTTTACATCAATACATCTCCTAAGGATACGGGTCAGGTTGGCAAGACAGTCATCGAAAGATGGTCCAAAGATCGAAAAGTCATCCATGAAGACCTCGAGAAAGTCACCCACCATGTCATGGAATATCGCCAGCATATATCTCTGGAAAGTTGCTGGCGCGTTATAAAGTCCGAACGACATCCTTCTAAATGCAATGGTGCCGAATGGGCAGGTAAAGGTGGTTTTCTCTTGGTCCCGAGGGTCAATTGCCACCTAGTTATATCCTGAGAATCCATCCAGGAAATAGAAAAATTTATTTCCCACCAACCGCTCCAGGATTTGGTCAATGAAAGGTAGCAGAAAGTGGTCTTTCTTAGTTGCAGCATTGAGTTTCCTATAATCTACACACACTCTCCAAGACGTAGGAGTGCGTGTAGGGATGGATTCGCCGCTGTCATTGACACGGATGGTGAGTCCTGCCTTTTTGGGCACAACGTGAATCGGACTCACCTAGGGGCTATGCTGATCGGGTAGATTATACTCGCATCCAGCCACTTAATAATTTCCTTCTTAACGACCTCCTGCATGTTAGGGTTGAGACGTCACTGCATCTCGCGGGAAGGTTGAGCCTCCTCCTCCGTATATATACGGTGAGTGCAATAGGAGGGGCTAATGCCAGTTAAGTCTGATAAAGACCATCCAATGGTTGCCTTGTGTTCCATAAGGACCTTCGTTAGTTTGCACTGTTGCTCCCTGGTCAATTTTGAACTGATGATTATGGGGAGCGTTTCTTTTTGTTCCAGGAAAACATATTTAAGTGTACTAGGCAGTTCTTTCAGCTCGGGAGTGGATGGTGAAAGATCTGGTATTTCTTGGGATGAGAGTGTCCCAGGTGGATCAGAAAACAAGTCAGGAGGAAGAAGTTGACCCTCAGATTGGCCAAGAATAGGGGCTTCTTGGATAGATGGATCCAAAAAGGAATAGCCCCAGTGAGTAGTATGTGGGCTCAAGGTCCCAGTGTGGAGTTGCAAATCCGCCTGATTTTGTGGGAAAGAAAGGGCAATCCGGTCTTCAAGAGTGTGGACCGGCGGTGAGTAGCCCGGATATGACTCAGACCACGAGGTATGGGAAGCGGAGAAAACCTCGTTAGAAGTCTGGTCAGGAGAAGGTATGAGAATAGGGAGGGATGTGGGAACGTCACAATACGTGTCGGTTAGGCAATCATCTGTGTTTACAGGTAATCCGCAGTAGTCAGAATAGGTCCCAATTAGCCCGCTACACGTGCTGACGGCCATGTCCTCGTCAGACGTATCATCCTCGATGCAATCGCAATCAAAGCTCTTGGCTGCCTTGAAGATGTTAAGCTTGAGCTTTTCAGATCCAACGGCAATCTCAATACAGCCTGACTCACAGTCGATATGGGCTCGGGCTGTGGCCAAGAAAGGTTGACCAAGGAGATCGGACAATCAGAAAGTGAGTTAGGAACTTAATGATGGGTTGTTATGAATGTGTGGTGTATGATAATGGTGTTGGTGATAGTAATTGTTAATGATGTTGAGATATGTTGTGATTTGAAACACCATTAGTGTCATTGTAGTGAGTTGTATGGGATACCAATCATTACAACCATTATTATTTACTTAGCTAATTTTTACTGATTTTATTCCAGGTCGTTCACTGGGAGGCAATTATTGAATTACATCATTCTTTTATCTCAAAATTATCCTCTAATTCCAAAAAGAAGCTTTACATTTAATAAAGAAAATGAATGAATGAAGTCATGGTTTGCCTATTCACAAAGAATTAATTGTAATGCTTGCAAAAACTAACTATAAACAAGCACCAAACAATTCATCACTATTCTTTAAATTATGTCTTTACAAGTTATAATATTAATACTTATATGAAAGTGCATAATCGACTAAGATTACATAGTATATTAACTTAACTTACTAGTCTGATACCTACAGCAACGCAAACAATAGTTACAGTGACAGATGTAAGCGTCGCTAGATCCCAGAAAACACTATATACAAACTTAAGGAGGGAAACTGGGGTCTGTAACGATGATTATGGTGACGTTTTGTTCTGTTAGTAAATGTATGAGTTTATTTATATAAAAATAATTGGCTATACTACATATACATATATATATTTATATTTCCCTTGTATGTGTATTTACTTGCGTATGTACATCTCTCTCTTCTCCTTCACACTAATCTTCATCAGATGTTCTTCTTCTTCTGTGTTTTCATTCTGCCTTAGTGAATTTAACACACCGTGGCTGAGAGGCACTTACTATCGTCATTAGCTCTCCTTAATTAGTTAAAAATGTGTTTAATTTGCGGGCATGCCTTTCGAGGGATACACAGCACCCAGAGGGTGGGACCAAACCTCTACTAAGCGCACCTTAATTCTCATTAGGCTGCTTAATTACATGTTTGATAACTCAGCTCAGGGCCTTCTCAGCCCACACACACACACGCCTCTCCCAGGGCCTCGGCCCCACAGATCATGCTCAGAATGCTCAATGGTATGCTCAGTATGAATGTATATGTTGTTTCGGGCACCCGGCGCCCGTGACGACTATACAGCCTATACACAAATTCCTTAAATACCGTTGCGCGCATTTTGCAGCGCACGATGTGGCGCTATTTGAGCGCCATATCTGCGCTAAAAAATGCGTGCAGCTGTGGGCTGAAGGAGATTTTGGCCCTCAATTCGAGGGCCATAATTTATTTAAAAATAAAAATAAATTATGGAAAATAAACTATTTACATAATACTATACAATTGTTCAATTAATTTGAAATTTTAATTAGATTTACTATATAAATAAATTCACTAAAGTAAACTATTTTTACACATTGATTTTGATGTTTTATTCTTTAATTACTTACAAATTAGCTACTAAATGGTCTAATTGACCTCATACAGAGTTAGAATACATATATAAGTATTTTATAGACATTTTTATTATATTTTTCCGAATTAATTTCTGTGTTATTTACATTTAAATAGCAATTTTGATTGTTTTGCTTATAAATTAAGTTAAACTAATATAATCAGGTATAAATATACTTAAATTAGCTTAAATTACTTAAAGTATATTAGTCTTAGTATACAGGTTCAATTAACTTAATTATAATTCTAAATTACTAATTTAACTAATTTAATTTAACAACTTAGCTATAAACTTAATAAATTCATTATTTATTATGTATAGAGGATTAAATTAAAGTAAAAGATTTTATTTACTTGTAATCTACATATGCATAGATATATACAGTTTTATAATTTAATTTTCTTAATTATGCTATCTACTGATCTAGTTAGTTTAATAATACGTACAAATTAGTTCAATTTATATATAGTTATATAATTATTGTATTTACTGTCTAAACTAAATCAAAAACCTAATTTACAGTATTCATTATATTTACATAGTAAGTTATACAGTATATATATATACACTACCTATTTACATATATAGCCTAGTATATAGCTTATGTCTATATAAGTATACCTAATATACAAAGTAATATATATATGTATATATATATATATTTATGTATTTATTTTTGGTCCTTTTGGGTGTTTCATTTAATTTTTTACTGTTGTTACAGATCTGACAGAATTAGGAGAGAAGAAGGGAAGAGTTGACTGAGGAGAGAAAGAGGCTTGTTTTACTATCTTTTAAAGTTTTTAACCCTTTTTATCATGTTTATGATTGCCTTCTTTCTATATAGCATGAAATTTAGGATGTGTTTACCCACCTTAATACAGTCTTGAGTTAGGTTTCCAATTTTAAATCATGTTTGGGTGGTTATTTTCAACTAAACTAGCTGATAACAATTGAGAAGGATAAGACATGCATGCACAGAAATTAGAGTTCAGTAATTAAACAAGAAGGTTTGTATACACAGGGAATGAAATACAATCAGATGTCAGCTATGTTCAAAACATAATCTACAGGGTTTTACAGTAAAATTTATCTGCTACAACTTAGAGCAATCAGACAGTAGCAGCAAATTGGACTTTCAGACTGCCCCTGCAGTAGCTCAGATTAGATTCCAAATGGTCTAACTGCTGCTGCAGTTAGTCTATTTGGGATGAAATGTGAGTTGGAGAGAAGAAAAATGTAGCTGCAAGATGCAACACTTTGCTGTGTCCATTGGGATTAGAATAAAAAAAATCCAAACTGAAAAAGAAAATATCTCTCAATCCCTAATCTGATAAGGGTTTCATTTCTCACTAAAATCACTAAATACCCCAATTCAAATGCAAAAACCCTTATAAAAAAACTCACTTCAGATTAAATCCACAAACGTCTCTGATTTAACTCTTCCTAATGCTATAGACAGCATGAAGAAAGAGTTAATTCAGTCAATCAAAGTCCTTAGTTTAATTCCCAATTTTTGAAACCTTAAGGAGTATTGAGAACTCCTTAGGTTAGGAAATCACCAAACAGCCATTCAAAACACACTCATGAATGCAAGATCAGACTTCAAATCACTACAGTGATTATCCTTAGATCTAACTTGCATTCAATGCATTCAAAACATTATCAAATCAGATCTATGTATGGCTCTTCTGAGATGACTTCTGTCACCAGAAAACCTCTCAGATTCCTTACCAACAATGAATTCAAATCAGACTTCATTCAATTTGTCAGATCAACTAGTAAAACCAAATTGAAGGAAAAATCCTTGAAATCCAAATTGATGAGAAATCTGACAAACTGAAAATTCGATTCAATCCAGGGGCTTTTGTGACCAAGAGTGAGGTGAATGGGAAGCCCCTTAAGTGCTTTTTGACGCAAATTTCAGATCTGAGGTTGAAAACCAATCAGATCTGAAATTGGGTCAGAGTGTATGGGTGGAAAGCGAGAAACAAGTCGTGGAAAATCAGAACTGGATATGAAAGTATGGAGAGGGAGAGAATTTGAAAACATGGCTATATGAAATCTTCCCCTCTGATCTGAAATGATTAGAGGAGGTGAGTGGGGGAAATTAAAGCCTAATTCTACTGCTACAGCTACTTTATCCTACAACGAAATTGAACATTAACAATTACATTAATTCTACTCTAAACTACTTAACTACAGCTAAAACTAATATGCGGAATTATAAACCTATTCTAACAGGAAGAATGGGACCTATGGGTCCTTATCCGGTGGCTAAGGAGGAAGAAGGGAGGAAGATGAGTCCAGCAGAGGGAAGGGTCTGCTAGTAAGGCTCTAGGGTTGTCCTCAGGTGCTACGAAGTCCTTAGCGACGAGGAGGTCGAGAGAAGGTGATGATTTCACAGTTGGTGGCTGTGAAATCAGAGACTTGATGGGGAGGATGAACTGGAGTGGACAAATGATCGCTAAGAGGTGTAGGAGGGAGCGATCCCTTGCACGCAACACCACTGAGGTGCTTAAGTAGCATACTCAGTGGCTGAGATCACCGCGCAGGTGAGGATAATCAAAGGCAACCGGCGGCGAGGATGAGAGGAGCGGAGCATGCGTCGAGCTATGCTCAAAATCTGACCGTCAGATGAGATTTGGGGAGAGGGGTGATAACACGCGTCGAATCATGCGAAGCTTCCATTCAAATCTAACCTCAGATCAGGATCATGAAGAGCGATGGATGGTTGAGATTGGCCGTGTTCTTTGCACGCTACAGTGCGTGCGAAGAGCAGCAGGCCATTCTCTGAAATAACGGAAAAATTGCAGACAAACCCTTGCACGAAGGGGTAGAAGATTAGCGTGCAGGCCCATAAGTGAAAAGAATTACAACAGGAAGGGCCCTGCAGCCTTTCAAAAGGGTCCCTGCAGCTTACAAGTAGGTCCAAAGAGGAGTTTTTAAGGGCGAGGGTGTAATGCATGAAAGACCTAAGTGTAAACTACCTATTTCATAACCTAAATGATGTCCAATTGCCTTCAAATTTTTATATGTGCTTAATTGAACATTTAAGACATTAATTATACTTCTGATTTGGCCTTTCAAACTTTTTTATGTGTTCAATTGACGCATGGATCATCATTTGTACTTTGCTTTCAGAATATCTCGTTTTGTGACCTAATTATGAAGTTTTAACACAGAGTAAAGGTTTTAGGTCTTTTTTCTTTAATTCCCACACTTAACCCTTTTTATCTGTTAATTTGATGTTGTTTTACTCAGTGTCTAGCTTAACTTCAGCTTTTTAGCTATGATGAGTAGCCACTCATCAGAACTTCCATATCTAAAACAAGAAAGTCAACAGGAAAATAGAGATTGTTGACCCTAACCACCATGTCTTCCACCACAACCTTTGGGATTTTGACAGAACAATTTGCCAACTATAACGTGATAGGGGTGGGTTTCAGATTTCCTAGGGAAAATTTTTCGAGCATGATGGTTGGTATAAGATTGATGGAAGATCCCAGATCAAGCAGGGCACGGTTAAAATTGCAACCTTGGATGCTATAGGAAATAAGCGGTGTGCCCGGATCTTTTTGCTTCGGTGGTAGATTTGATAGTATAGCACAACTCGCATGAGGCGAGAGAACCACCAGATTCTTAGTTTTCTTTGATTGTCGCCTGGGTGTTGTGTAGTCTTTGAAAAATTAGGCGACAGTAGGTATGTGGTCGATAGCCTCTAGCAGGGGTACCTTGATTTCAACATCCCTGAACAAATTACGTAGGTTATCAAAGGCCTGCGTATCCTTCTTTTAGCCTTTTGGCTCCCTCAGTAGAGCCTCAGGGAATGGGACTGATTTTGGCACCAATTTCGACGTATCGTCCTCTCGCGAATGCAGTGCGCATCCCGAATGAGAGGGCGATGAAGAAGATGGGCTAGGATCAGGTCGAGGCGGATCGACAGTCTGCTTACCGCTCCTCGTAGTGATCGCATTGGATGATGTGGGTCCAGTGGGATCATACGGCAGAGGAGGGTTCGCAATAGGGACATAAGAGTGAGGTGCTGCAGCGGGATTAGCCTGAAATCCCGGTGGAATGCTCGGAGCCTGCAGAATTTGATGAACCTACCACTGAGAAGGTCGTACCTGTGGTTGAGGACCACGGGGTACAAAATTTCGTGGGTTGGGTGCAGGTTGGGCTGGGAGAGTGCCCTGAGATCGAGTCGCCATGCGTAGTTGACTGATCTTAGCATTCTGCTACACCAATTGGTGCTGAAGAGAGGTCATGTTCTCTTCAAGGCACTTTGACATTTCCGTCATCATTCGCATCAATTTTTCAGGAGGACTTGATGCGTGTTTGATTTACGGTACGCAAGGTCCCGATGGCGGATTTGCCATAGGATTAGACTGGGCCCTTGGGATGACGGGTGCAGACGGTTGCATTGGTCCACCAGCGGGGTTTTGGCACTACAGGTTACTAGACTGATGAGAGCCTTATTATGAGCCATAAATAGCTCATTTTGACCCAATAAAGAAGATAAAAGCTCCTACATAACCTAGAAGAAGGCTTAATTGAAGGAACAAGTGCTCTGAGAAGAAAACATGAAATAAAGGTTAAAACTGCAATTTTACCATTGTAGTACATAAACGGGATTTCTCAGAAGCAAAACATAGGTCAAATGGTCCAAATAAGGTAAAAAGAGGGTTGAGTAAATCAGAAATGGGTTTATGTGCAATCTAATAATTAAATGACACTTGGTAACCCTAAAACAGACCCGCTTAAATTAACAAGGTTCTAGTCAGGATAAAAATCGAGCAAACCCTCTAAAAATCATGGAAAAACATCCTCTAGGGTTTAGAACACTTAATTTGGCCTTTGGAACCTAGTCTGACCTAGATTAGGGTCCTAGCTCCTCAATTAACCAAATTTGGGTTTTTACGCAAAATGTCCAGTCAAACAAGGTAAAACCTGAAAATCAACTTCGCCATTAGATTCCTTAGGTCCAAATTAGGTTCATACCAAAATTCGGACCTAAGGGGAGGTCATCTTGACCTACTTTGCAATTTAGTACACCCAAATCACAAATAGGTCCCTATCTTTTGAATATCCTTGCAAAGAGCCCCCCAAGTTCTTCGCCCCCTTTGCAATCCGGTCCTGCCGCCATTGTTAGGGCAGAACCGAGCTCCGACGAGGTTCAGAGAGGGATTGCTCTCTAATCCCTCAGAGATTCCCTCCCAGAAATGGAAGGGGGTTTCTCTGAGGAATTCCCCTCCTTATAAAGCCAATTACAATTGCTGGTGTGAACCCAATCTCTCGTGCGAACGCACGAGAGATTTGGGTATCCGCCTTCCTTCCAACTCCGGCAAGCCGGTAGACCTAATTGCGCGCTCTTCACCCACTGATAGGAGCGGCCAGCACCTATAAAACACCCCCTAGACCCTGCCGCAGGACCTAAGCTTGATTTTGACGGAGATCCCCTCCAAATTCCCTCTCTCCCATCTCCGGCCAAACGACCCGCAAGCTCCGGCGACCTCCTCCCCTCCGTCTCGTCGCTCTGCTGCCATACCAGCAGCAGAGTCCTCTCCGCCTCTTCCTCCCGCGTCGCGCTGTACCCCGCGCGCGTGCTCCTGACCTCATCTTCGTCTCCGCCTCCTCCCTCAGGGTCTTTCTTCCCCGACGACGGCAGTTACGAGCCGTCCTCTCCACTGCCTCCCTTCCTTCCAGACAACCCCAGATACATTCTCCATCCTCTCCTCTCTCTTTTCCCCCTACTATTTTACTTGATTACCCCTCGACAGTACCTAACCACCTCCATTGTTCTCGCCTCCGACCGCCCTCCGGCGAGCTGCCCACACCACTCTGCCCCTCCACACGGCTCGCCAACCCCCTTGTGAGCTTCGCCTCACCACCAGGAACCCATTCCACCCCATCATTGCCACTCCAGACCTCCACAAGCACCCCCCGACCAACCCACCATCTCCAGCCACTGGTTGACCTAGGCACGCACTCCTAGGTCGACCTGCAACCTGCAGCATCGCCCACCGCCTTCGTCGTGCTACGGCGAAGGTTTCCAGCTATTCTGATTGGGCCAATATGCCGTTCTGTTGGATGTCAGGTGTACGCCCCGGCCGCCATTAACAGTCGAAGCAGCAGGGAGCTTGGAGCAGCTTCGGGCATCAGGCTTCCCAGGCTGCAGGTGCAGTAGACTCTCGCGAAGGTCGCGAAACGAACAAGGCCAGCCAGTCTCACAGAGGAGCCATCAGCTTGGGCAATCGAGTGACGAAATCTATGCGGGCGCGCGTGAAGGCAAGACCGACCAGATAGTCCCACATCGTGGGATTGCAAAACTCAGGTATCCTATAAATTATTTTTGTGTTTTCTTCTTACTGCCTCCGTAAGCACAGGGGTGAGGTCCCTCACTGCCCCACACGCCTCGTCCGTGGCTTGATCTCGCGGATCTGGCGGATCCGACCCGACCTAAACCTACGCACTCCTCGCGCATCACCACTTGCCGGTGCGCCTGGTCCCGGGTGCGAATCCGACCCAACTACCCGCGTGGCTCTGGGAGAGCGTGCTTGAGTGAACTGCTTGAGAAAAAGAGAGACGCTTGAGTAGAGGGACAGGGGTAGGTTTTTGCTACTGTGTGGTGTGCAGGAAGGAAGAAGTGACCGAGGTAGCGAACACATAGCAGTTGAAGAACAGGGAGAGAAGAAAGAAGAGGCTGTGTAGCAGTGAAAGGAGAAGTCTTCGCAGAGAAGAAGAAGAAGGAAGACAAGGTAGAAGAGAGAGAAGAACAAAGAAGAGGCCAAGTGAAGACTGCAAAGAGATCAGAAGAAGAAGAAAGAAGAAAGGCAAGGCAGGAGAAGAAGGAAGATACAGAAGCAGAAAGGAGAAGAAGAGAGAAAGAGAGATCACATTTAAGACGTCTGATACAGAAATCAGACGTCCAATTCTACTTTTTTTTCACAAATCCTTTTTAAAATTCTCTCTTTGAATCAATTATATTTGCAATTAACAGTTGTATTCTTTGCTTTTACAAAGTACTGAGATTGCTCCCCGTGTTCGACCTCGGATACTCTAGTTGTTCGAGTAATAAAATTCTTTATATTTGTTTAAACGTTTTGTCGGTTATACTACAATGTAATACACTTTAAATCCACACAAAATCGTTGAGAACATTTTGGCGCCGTTGCCGGGGAGCAACGGGCACTTTTAAAGCTTTTGATTACAACTTTTCTATCTAATATCTAACTTAACTTCTCTCTTTTGTTGTGTTCAAGTAGGGAAAGCAAAACAAAAAGGAAAGAACAATAACTGCACAACAGACTCTCCAAGGAACAGGTAATCTCCATAAGCCCTCTCTCTTAACCCTCTCGCAATCTAAAAAGGAAGAAAAAGAGAAAAATCAACTTAGGGCTACCTGTTTCATATTTAGTAACTCATCAAGTTGCCTGATTTTCATTTCAACATATTTTTGTCTGTTCATCCAACTAAGGCAACTAGGGCTAAAACTTTCTTGATTGAGCCCTAGGTGCTAATTTCTAAGGCAACTAAATTGGACCCACTAGAGCCAAGTTAGGGATTGCAAAGCTAGGGTTTTTAAAGACACATCTTCTCTAAAACAAAGAAACAAACTTTTCAAAAAGAGGTGTGCCTAAACCGTGTTTGAAACGATTTATACAAGAGGAACCCTAAGCAAATCAGGCTGATAATCCATTTGAACCATAAAAGGAAGGACCTAAAAGCTCTCAAAGGAACAAGAGGTGAAGTTGATCCCTTGGGTCAATCAACCTTAACATTAGGTCACTTTTGCACTCAAAATACTTAAAAGTTCAAGTGGAACATTAAGCACCTTGATCTTAAAATAAAAAAAGGTAGACTTAAGAGGTTAAGGTCTCCATTCTAGTCTACCTGGAACCGCAGTGACAAGAGAGGTCGGGTGGGGGAAACCCTGTAACCCGTGGGGACGCTCTACCATGTAGAGGTCTTTGCGGGACTCTCCCTCTCTGGCTGCCCAGGTATTTCTCAGGTGGACGATCTTCTTATTCAGGGATCCATCTGCCCCGAACCTCTATAGTCACCCAACAATTCTTGGGTGTCTTGATTGGGTCCAGCACCTTCTAATCTCATCACATCTTTCGGTGCATGTTTGGTAGGAGGTCCTTAAGACCACCTTTAAGACCTCCTTTAGAAATTCATTCTCGTCGAGGCCAAGTCTCGACGCCCTTGTTTGTGCAGCAACCCCACCACATAAATCTTTCATCTGATTCAGACCCTGATTCTCCTTCTTCTCCCATCATGGCACAACCCATTGAAGAGGAGAATAACCTTGAACACCAACTTCAACGCTTGAACGATCTCTTTCAGAACCTTGTAAACCCACCGTAGCGACCTATGATGCAAGATCACTATAATCCCGCTGCGGTGGCAATCGAACCCCGAGTACGAATCCCAATTGGACCTGATTCTGAACTGAAGCCTAATATGATTCATGCCATACCGAAGTTCCATGGGCTTAACTCTGAGGATCCATTCCAACACATTAAACAACTCAAGCATCTGGCCCAGACCTTCGGGTCAGATGTACAAAACTGGGATATCCTACTCATGAAAATGTTTTCGTTCTCCCACTTGGACAAGGCTGCACACTGGTATCAGACTCAGACCTGCCCGATCAACACATGGGAGGAATTACAGTCTGAATTTTTGAAAAAATTCTTCCCTGTTGGCCGGACGAATGCCTTGCGCCACCAGATCACTCATTTCACTCAACAACCGGGAGAACCTCTTCACGAAGCTTGGGATCGATTCCTAGATCTCATGCGAAAGTGCCCCCATCACGGAGTTCCTAAGTGGGGACAAGTCCAGTCTTTTTACCAGGGACTCCGTGAGGATATTCGTCTATTCGTCAATGCAACATGCGGAGGAAACATCATGGGCCAACACGAGGCCACGGTGTGGGAGATTCTCAAAAACATGTGCGAGAACTCCATAAATAATGACTCCTTGGGCTTATTCGACAGGACGAATGCCCGCGCATCGACGAATCTAAGAGGGACACATGAGATGAAGGACCTGTCCACTTCTGTCGACTTGGAACTGATGGCCAGTCAGTTGGACAAGGTCTCTATTATAGAAAAGAAGGTGGATGAGCTAACTCGACATTTGTAGCAAGCCACCTCTACGCAAAACTCTTTTGCACGACCTCCTCTGGCAAGGGAAACAATGCAAAACATATACCACCAACCTGCCAAGGGGATGGACCCATATCCACCCCCGTCTGCCTCTCAGACCGGAGTGACCTCCGATCCCTTCTACTCGAGTTGGGGGAACTCTGAACCCTCGTATTCTGACTTTCGTGAGGTTCCTCAGAACTGCGAGAACCTCAACGCCATCCAGAATGACCCATACTCTAATACCTACAACCCTGGATGGCGAAATCATCCTAACTTTCAGTGGGTGGGAAATTCTCAAAGACCACCATATCAACCCCGTCCACAAGCTCCTCGTCCATATCAGCCGCCTCAGCCTCGGCCCAATCCCACCTACCAATCCAGGCAAAATCAGGATCAACTGACTCTTATCCTTCAAACACTGGCTGACATTCAAAAGACGAATGCAGCAATGCAAAAACAACACAAGGACGAGATCACAGAGGTTCGCAACCAACTGGCCCAGATGGCAAATTCCCGCCAACCTGGCACCCTTCCTTCGCAACCTCTGCCCAACCTAAATAACGTGTCGACCCAGAGGCGCGTTATGAATCCAAATCCAGGCCATGCACATTTGATTTATCAGGCCCCTGCTACTCCATCACCAGACGGGACGGAGGCTTCAACATCTTATGCAGGATTTCAGCAGTAGCCACCCCTCCTACCTAACCCAAACCAAAATCAGGCCGGATTAAACTCTGTAACAACACGTAGTGGTAAAACAACACAAGACCCACATTATTCGAACCACTCCAAGCCTGATAATCGCCAAGACCCTAGGGTAGTCATCCAAGATACTACTGTCCCAGATCAAGAACCTGGACCTATCCTAGAGGAACCAGCTAGGATCCCATTTCCTGAGGCCCTGACCAAAGGAAAAAGGACAACCAAACCTGTGGCTCCTGAGGAGGATCTGGTCAAGCTCTTTGAACAGGTCCAGATAAACATCCCGTTGATGGATGCAATTCGCCACATACTGGCTTACGCAAGATTCTTGAAAGACATATGTACACCTAAACGTAAGCCGCGAACCAAGGATGGGAATTCGATCGTACTGTCAGAGCAAGCCAGCTCTGTCATCTTGAGCAAACTCCCACCCAAGGCTAAAGACCCAGGAACTCCCTTGATTTCTTGTAAAATTGGTGAAACCCAACTTGATAGAGCCCTACTAGACCTAGGTGCCTCCATAAATTTAATACCTACATCCCTCCTTGACCACCTTGAAGAATCTAAACTTAAACCCACTGAGGTGACATTGCAGTTAGCCGATCGATCCATCAAGTCACCCAAAGGAATACTCGAGGATGTCATTGTTAGGGTACGGGATTTTTATTTCCCAGTGGACTTCATAGTACTGGACATGGATGCACCTAAGAACCCAAGGGACACACCAATCATATTAGGGAAACCCTTTTTGGCCACTGCTAGGGCCAATATAAATTGCGAAGAGGGCCAGATAGAATTAAAATTTGGGAATCAAAATCTGAAGATTGACATTTTCAAGGCCTAACAAGGGATTAATTGCGGGGTTATAGAGGAAATTTGTGATGTCGAAGCCGTGGTTGATGAACTGCTTATAGAGGACAACCTGATTATTCCTGATCAACCACTAGAGAATCAAAAACCGCTAACAGAGGAGTGCGAACATGATCTAGACACACCTATGACTCCTACCATTGCTCCCGATACAAACCCCGAACCACCCGCTGCTGCTGACAATCCTGTCATGGAACTCAAGCCCCTTCCCGAACATCTGAAATACGTCTTTTTGGATTCAAATCAGACGTTTCCTGTGATTATCAATTCTCGACTCACACCTGATCAGGAACTCTGTTTGATTTCTGTTCTCCAGCAACATCGTAGAGCCATTGGATGGACTCTAGATGATTTGACTGGTATAAGCCCTTCATACTGCACACATCAAATCTACACAGAAGAAGGCTCACGACCTTCAAGAGAAATGCAAAGACGCCTAAACCCTAACCTACAGGAGGTTGTGAAAAAGGAGATCATAAAGTGGTTAGATGCAGGGATCATCTACCCGATCTCCGACAGTCGTTGGGTGAGTCCAATACAAGTGGTGCCCAAGAAGGCAGGACTTACCATCATCACGACTGAAATCGGAGAAGTCATTCCTACCCAAATAGCTAATTCGTGGAGAGTCTGCATTGATTACAGAAGACTAAATTCCTCCACGAAGAAGGATCGTTTCCCACTTCCGTTTATTGATCAGATCCTCGAGAAACTAGCGGGAAATAGATTCTTCTGCTTTCTGGATGGGTACTCTGGTTACAATCAGGTGGCAATCTATCCAGAGGACCAACAAAAGACCACATTCACCTGCCCCTTCGGGACGTACGCATTTTGAAGGATGCCATTCGGTCTCTGCAATGCACCTACAACTTTTCAGCGGTGCATGCTTGCCATATTCTTAGATATGGTAGGTGATTATCTGGAAGTCTTCATGGATGACTTTTCAGTTTTTGGACAATCATTTGACGATTGCCTCCAACACTTGGTCCATATACTCAGGCGGTGCATCGAGGTGAATTTGGTTCTTTCCTGGGAAAAGAGCCATTTCATGGTGCCTGAGGGAATTGTCCTGGGACATTTAATCTCGGAGAAAGGCATCCAAGTAGATCGAGCTAAGGTTAACCTGATTTCCAAGCTCCCTATGCCTAGCTCGATTAAGGACATCCGATCTTTTTTGGGGCACGTCGGTTTTTACCGTCGATTCATCCCTGATTTCTCAAAAATCGCGCACCCCCTGACCAATCTTCTCTCCAAGGATGTGCCTTTCGAGATTTCCAAGGAATGCACTCAAGCATTTGAGATCCTACGTGACCGAGTCACCCAAGCCCCAATCCTACAGTCCCCTGATTGGTCTCAACCCTTTGAGATCATGTGCGATGCATCTGACTTCGCTGTAGGAGCGGTTTTGGGGCAGAAAATTGATGGGAAACCTGTGGTCATTTACTACGCCAGCAAAACACTGGATGAGGCTTAGCGTAACTATACGGTTATTGAGAAAGAGCTGCTGGCCGTAGTATTTACCCTGGAAAAATTCAGATCATACCTTCTGGGTTCCCGTGTTATCATATACGCGGATCACACAGCTGTGAGGCATATCCTTGCAAAGAAGGACGCGAAACCTCGATTAATCCTATGGATCTTGCTGTTGCAAGAATTTGACCTTGAGATTTGCGACAAGGCGGGAAAGCACAATGTGGTAGCTGATCAGTTGTCCCGCCTTCCTTCTGAAATTATTGATCCTTCCGGACCTATTACAGAACATTTCCCTGATGAGCACCTCCTGACTATCAGTACAAGTCTTCCATGGTTCGCCGATATAGTTAATTACCTGGCATCACATCAGATTCCGCCCGATTGGCCGAAGGCCAAAAAAGACAAATTGCGCTCCGATGCCAAGTATTACCTATGGGAAGACTCGTATCTATTCCGGATTGGTGCTGATCAGATAATCCGACGATGCGTCACGGAAGTGGAAATCAAAGACATACTCTCATTCTGCCATGACCAGGCATGCGGTGGACATTTTTCTGGACATAAAACCGCATCGAAAGTCCTCCAGTGTGGCTTTTACTGGCCCACAATTTTCAAGGATGCATTCGATCACTGTAAGGCATGTTCCCGTTGCCAGACTCTGGGCAACATGAGCCATAGAGACATGATGCCTCTACAGCCGATCTTGGTATGCAAAATTTTTGATATTTGGGGGATTGATTTCATGGGACCCTTTCCGACCTCGGATGGCTTCGAATACATCTTACTCGTAGTTGACTATGTTTCCAAGTGGATAGAACCCATTCCAACCCGAACCAACAATCATAAAGTCGTTATAAAATTCCTTCATCAAAACATTTTCTCGAGGTTTAGGATTCCGCGTGCTATAATTTCCGACGGAGGGACCCATTTTACAAACGCTCAGTTCAGGTCACTGATGACCAAATACGGGGTGTCACACCGAATCTCTACTCTTTACGACCCCCAAACTAATGGTCTAGCTGAGCTATCTAACCGAGAGATCAAGAAGATCCTTCAGGTTACTGTTCGACCTGATAGAAAAGATTGGTCTTCTCGGCTTCTGGAAGCATTGTGGGCCTATAGGACCACCCACAAGACCCAATTAGGAATGTCTCCCTTCAGACTAGTGTACGGGAAGGCATGTCACCTCCCCGTCGAATTGGAGCATAAAGCCTATTGGGCAGTACGGACCTGTAATCTCGACCTTTCTAAGGCTGGAACCCATAGAAGACTTCAAATGAGCGAGATCGATGAATTACGCCACAACGCGTATGAGAACTCGCGAATTTATAAAGAACGGGTTAAAGCTTTTCACGACAAACACATTTCTAGAAAGGTCTTTCATCCTGGTCAAAAAGTTTTACTCTTTGATGCCCGACTCAAATTATTCCCAGGAAAGCTAAGATCCAAGTGGGTCAGACCCTACCTAGTTTGATAAATCTTCGAAAATGGAGCCATTGAAATAAGCCCACTTAGCCACGATTCTGAACCCTTTGTCGTGAACGGTCAGAGACTCAAGACGTTCATTGACATGACCGATATAGATTTGGCTGAGTCATCCTTTACCCTCCATTCCTCTTAAGCTCATTGCGCCCAACCGATGGCGTAAAACTCAGTGCTTAACGGGAGGCAACCCGTCATTCTTTGAAAAACCCGAAATCGTTTCTGACATCTCTATGCGGAACTCATATTGCACTTTAGGGTTCATCCATTAGAACAGCCGACTTCACCTCAGGTATACCTACCCGAGATTAGAAATCGTTCGCAACAAGTCACTTCGACCTATTCACTCACCACACACCTGTCCTAATACATGAACTAAGCTGAATTCGAACCCACCTAATTTACAATGGGGACATTGCAAATCTTAGGCATGGGGGGGATATGAAAGTGCAAAATGTCAGAAAATTCATATCAAGAAAGGGTTTCACAAAAAAAAAAAAGACTTGATAGAGGGGAGGAACAATTCAGGGTCATATAAATGAGAGGAGGAAAAGAAAGAAAAATGACAAAAAGGAGCACAAAATGAAAATGAAAAGAATTAGTCATTAGTAAAAGGTTAAGGGGTTAACTGAAGTTCTAGACCAAAAAAAAAAAAGCGGAAAAGAAAAGTGCTATGGAGACATAACAAGAGATTAGCGGAAACGCTGGTCTTAGGCCTCTTGGGCTAGATTTGTTAGCTTAAAAATTTGCGTATCTGTTAAAATCTGGATACTCCTCAAGAGGTTGAGGAAAATGCGAAACTTAAGTATTAGGTCTAAGGCTTAGGAAGTATTCAGCCTCGTTAACTGACCTCCGGTTTGCGGGATTCGGTAACCTAAGCACCCAAATTCACACACAGTCTGGTTCAATGCGCATAAACATCCAAATCACGCGAAAAGCGTTTAATGTTCTGAAAAAGTCACCTAGATTAGGAGCGGCCAATCAACACAAATTGATTTGGACGAGTTCCCAACGCGGAGAGGCGGGAAATTCCCCTCGAAGATGTGTAACAATATATCGTCTCCTCGGTGCTTGTCTCTTAGGATATTTAAATGTCCTACTGGGGGCATGTAAGCATTCTGTTGGTTCAGATACCATGGGCGGCATTATCACGAAATGTCGATCGCCAGGGTCTGGATTCGACCACGGAACTCCATGGGCAGGATTATCTCAAAATCTCGAAAGCCAGGGTTCTGGGGGTTGCCATGGGCGGGATTATCTCGAAATCTCGAAAGCCAGGGACCCTTGAGGATTGATGATGGGGATGAGGAATCCGATACAGACCATGTTGAGAATCTAATTCGAAGTTAGAAATAAAAAGAAAAGAGAGAGAAAAGCTCTCCAAACAAATAAATCTTCTATCTCTCTCTTACAAAAAAAAAATGCACTACAAACTGAACTTAGGCTAAAAATGTCTCAAGCACGGGTGCTTTAACCACGGAGTCCAACAAACCCTAGGATAGTTTCTGTGGGTCGTAGAAACCTTTGCGGAGGACTGAGGCTAAAGTAGAACAGGTTCGGATTTTGGTTGGTACTTGAATACCTCCAGGCCTATTGTCAGCATTCCTACCTAATCACAAAAGAAGAAGCACTTATCATTATTGACAGACATTCAGGGTCTAGAACGAAAGTTAAAACCTTGAAATTTTACTAAGGGACTAGCAAAAGCTAGGCATGGGGGTATGATGAGAGCCTCATCATGAGCCATAACTAGCTCATTTTGACCCAATAAAGAAGATAAAAGCTCCTACATAACCTAGAAGAAGGCTTAACTGAAGGAACAAGTGCTCTGAGAAGAAAACATGGAATAAAGGTTAAAACTGCAATTTTACCATTGCAGTACATAAATGGGATTTCTCAGAAGCAAAACATAGGTCAAATGGTCCAAATAAGGTAAAAAGAGGGTTGAGTCAATCAGAAATGGGTTTATGTGCAATCTAAGAATTAAATGACACTTGGTAACCCTAAAACAGACCCACTTAAATTAACAAGGTTCCAGTCAGGATAAAAATTGAGTAAACCCTCTAAAAATCATGGAAAAACATCCTCTAGGGTTTAGAACACTTAATTTGGCCTTTGGAACCTAGTCTGACCTAGATTAGAGTCCTAGCTCCTCAATTAACCAAATTTGGGTTTTTACGCAAAACTTCCAGTCAAACAAGGTCAAACCTGAAATCCAGCTTCGCCATTGGATTCCTTAGGTCCAAATTAGGTTTATACCAAAATTCTGACCTAAGGAGAGGTCATCTTGACCTACTTTGCAATTTAGTACACTTAAATCACAAATAGGTCCCTATCTTTTGAATATCCTTGCAAAGAGCCCCCCAAGTTCTTTGCCCCCTTTGCAATCCGGTCCTGCTGCCATTGTTAGGGCAGAACCGAGCTCCGGCGAGGTTCAGAGAGGGATTGCTCTCTAATCCCTCAGAGATTCCCTCCCAGAAATGGAAGGGGGATTCTCTGAGGAATTCCCCTCCTTATAAAGCCAATTACAATCGCTGGTGTGAACCCAATCTCTCGTGCGAACGCACGAGAGATTTGGGTATCCACCTTCCTTCCAACTCCGGCAAGCCGGTAGACCTAATTGCACGCTCTTCACGCGCTGATAGGAGCGGCCAGCACCTATAAAACACCCCCCAGACCATGCCGCAGGACCTAAGCTTGATTTTGACGGAGATCCCCTCCAAATTCCCTCTCTCCCATCTCTGGCCAAACGACCCGCAAGCTCCGGCGACCTCCTCCCCTCCGTCTCGTCGCTCTGCTGCCATACCAGCAGCAGAGTCCTCTCCGCCTCTTCCTCCCACGTCGCGCTGTACCCCGCGCGCGTGCTCCTGACCTCATCTTCGTCTCCGCTTCCTCCCTCAGGGTCTTTCTTCCCCGACGACGGCAGTTACGAGCCGTCCTCTCCACTGCCTCCCTTCCTTCCAGACAACCCCAGATACATTCTCCATCCTCTCCTCTCTCTTTTTCCCCTACTATTTTACTTGATTACCCCTCGACAGTACCTAACCACCTCCATTGTTCTCGCCTCCGACCGCCCTCCGGCGAGCTGCCCACACCACTCTTCCCCTCCACACGGCTCGCCAACCCCCTCGTGAGCTTCGCCTCACCACCAGGAACCCATTCCACCCCATCATTGCCACTCCAGAACTCCACAAGCACCCCTCGACCAACCCACCATCTCCGGCCACAGGTTGACCTAGGCACGCATGCCTAGGCCGACCTGCAACCTGCAGCATCGCCCACTGCCTTCGCCGTGCTACGGCGAAGGTTTCCAGCTATTCTGATTGGGCCAATAGGCCGTTCTGTTGGATGTCAGGTGTACGCCCCGGCCGCCATTAACAGCCGAAGCAGCAGGGAGCTTGGAGCAGCTTCGGGCATCAGGCTTCCCAGGCTGCAGGTGCAGCAGACTCTCGCGAAGGTCGCGAAACGAACGAGGCCAGCCAGTCGCACAGAGGAGCCATCAGCTTGGGCAATCGAGTGACGAAATCTATGCAGGCGCGCGTAAAGGCAAGACTGACCAGATAGTCCCACATCGTGGGATTGCAAAGCTCAGGTATCCTATAAATTGTTTTTGTGTTTTCTTCTTACTGCCTCCGTAAGCACAGGGGTGAGGTCCCTCACTGCCCCCACACGCCTCGTCTGCGGCTTGATCTCGCGGATCTGGCGGATTCGACCCAACCTAAACCTACGCACTCCTCGCGCATCACCACTTGCCGGTGCGCCTGGTCCCGGGTGCGAATCTGACCTGACTACCCGCGTGGCTCTGGGAGAGCATGCTTGAGTGAACTGCTTGAGAAAAAGAGTGACGCTTGGGTAGAGGGACGGGGGTAGGTTTTTGCTACCGTGTGGTGTGCAGGAAGGAAGAAGTGACCGAGGTAGCGAACACTTAGTAGCTGAAGAACAGGAAGAGAAGAAAGAAGAGGCTGTGTAGTAGTGAAAGGAGAAGTCTTCGCCGAGAAGAAGAAGAAGAAGAAGAAGAAGAAGGAAGACAAGGCAGAAGAGAGAGAAGAACAAAGAAGAGGCCAAGTGAAGACTGCAAAGAGATCAGAAGAAGAAGAAGAAGAAAGAAGAAAGGCATGGCAGGAGAAGAAGGAAGATATAGAAACAGAAGGGAGAAGAAGAGAGAAAGATAGTTCACATTTAAGACGTCTGATACAGAAATCAGACGTCCAATTCTACTTTTTTTTCACAAATCCTTTTTAAAATTCTCTCTTTGAATCAATTATATTTGCATTTAACAATTGTATTCTTTGGTTTTACAAAGTACTGAGATTGCTCCCCGTGTTCGACCTCGGATACTCTAGTTGTTCGAGTAATAAAATTCTTTATATTTGTTTAAACGTTTTGTCGGTTATACTACAACGTAATACGCTTTAAATCCGCACAAAATCATTGAGAACATAGACCATGCGAAATTTGGATGATTTCACCACCCTGGGTCATAAGTGGCAGAGAACGGGTTGTTCCCCAGGGTGCAAGCATCTTCTATGCCAGAAGACATGTCCTCATGTAAATACACATCTGAGCACACGAAGGCTTGGTCCTTCGTGTCAAAATACTGGCTTGCAGAAGCCAGATCCACATGACTTACCGAATCGCTCGGCGCGACACTCGGTAAGGAAGGTCTTATGGGGTTTCTCGGGATAAGCCTGGTGTTGGAAGAGTTGGAAGTGTGACTGATGGGTCGGCCTGGATAGGTTGTTAATATGATGTTTTTATCGTTGAAATATGTATAGTGGTTAACCTAATTCAGACCTAACCATCTCTTTACAAAATTTTTAACCTGGCCTAATTGATTTTATCTTGTCACTTTTAGGCCCAGGGTCGAACTCAGGGAAGTGGGGTTAAAGTCGAGTTTCTACGTTTTCCTTAAAACGCGTCTCTTCCGTTCGTTTATTGTGTTTTTGGTGTTTTTCTTATTTAGGTTTTTTATGGTAATCCTTGTTCTTGAGGCACACCCTCAAAATTGTGTCCTTGGCTTTTAGCGAAACAGAGTCCCAAAACAAGTCTTGCTACTCGCAAGACGGGGGTACCTGCAAATCAAAGATTATCTTTTCACTTTTATACCTTTTTTTATCTTTTTACTAAGAAGGAAGATAACAGATAGAAAGTAAATATAGTAGCTATAGATATATATTTATATGTAGTATATATATAAAGGGGTGGGGGTGGAGATGACTATGGAGTGTAGCAGTATGTCGAGTCAGTCGACGTCTAGAGAGACGCAACCAACACGACTAGGTGCCGCGTGGAGTGTGATGGAGGATGGATGATGTATGGACCACGCTTTTTTTTTGTACGCGTGTATTAGGGAATATCAGCAACTGGTGCAGATATTCCCGTGATACAGCGTATAGTAAATAACGTGAAAATATATGTACATATGTATGTATATGAGTAAATATATCTATATGTATATAAATGTATAAGTATATATGTATAGATATATATAGATATATATGTATTATATATATATATAGGTTGTATATGTATATATGTATATAGCTATGTATATATGTATATAAGTATATATATATAATACTATATAGATGTATATATATATATATGTATATAAGTATATATGTATCTAGATATATATATATATATATATATGTGTGTATATATATAAGTATATAGATATGTATATATATATATGTATATATATATAAGTATATGTATAAGTATATAGATATATATATACGTGTATATATATATATATATAGATATATTATATATATGTGTGTGTATACATAAATATATAGATATACTATGTATATAAGTATATATATATATATATATATAAGTATACGTATAAGTATATAGATATATATAAGTAGATATATATTTATATATATTATATATATATGTATATATATTATATATATATGTATGTATACATAACTATAGATATTACTATGTATATAAGTATATATATATATATATATGTATGTATATATTATATATAGATGTATATAAGTATATATATGTTACTATAAGTGTGTGAGTGTGTGTGTATGTGTTGGTATAGGTGTGTGTGCGTCGGTGAATGTGTGTGTGTGTGTTGCTGTGAGTAAAAAAAACAGAGAGAGAGAGAGAGCGAGAGAGAGAGAGAGAATACGTGAGAGAGAGAGAGATGGAGAGAGAGATCAGCAGAGAGAGAGATAGAGAGCGCCAGAGAGAGAAAGAGCGGGCGGGAGAGATCGCGAGTGCGGATGATGGCAGCGAGTTAAGACGTCTGCTCGCGGCGGCGGACGTCTGACGCCGCGTCGTCTGAAGGCGGAGGCGGACGTCTGAAGACGGCGGGTGCGGGCGCGCCTTCGCGCAGGGTTCTGCAGGCCTGCGCGAAGTCGACGAGCGGGTGATGGCGCGGAGGAGCGGGCGTGGAGGAGGTCTGCAGGTGGTCGCGGAGGGTCGCGGAGGGGGCAGGGGTCGGCGTGAGGCCGTAGCCGGCCGCTGCAGTGCGCGCGGCGGCGGGCTACGGGTGCAACTGCGAGGCGGACAGAATGGAGACGGAGGCGGGGAACGGGCCTGCAGGCGCGCGCGGAGGGTTGCGCGCCTGCGGGGAAGGTCGCGGAGGAGGCGGGGGGTGCTGCTGCTGCTGCTGTCGCCGCGATTTAGCTGCTGCTGCTGCTGCTTCAAGCTTCGGAGCTTGAAGCGGCAGCAATGGCGTGGAGACGAATACGAAGAGAAAAGAAAACACCACGCCCACCGGCTCGTTGAAGAGCTGGGCGGTGGTGCTCCCACTGTGGTGGTGTGCACCACAGTGGGTTCTCCTGCTCGCCGGGTGCCTCCTCGACGGAGGGCCGACGTATGGGAGGGGAAAGCGGTGGAGAAGATGGCTGCGGGTTTTTTTTCAGCAGCTGCAGCAGCTGCGTCGCGAGGATGAAGCTGCAGCTACTTATAGAGGAGGGGAGAGTGGCGTGCCGGCTGCAGCAGGGAGAGGGTGTGCGAGTTGTAGCTATAGGGAGCGGCGTTGGCAGGGAGACGTGACGGGAAGAAGTGCTGCGTGGCTGTTGCATGCAGCTGCGGGAAGAGTGCAGCCGCGGGAAGGATGCAGCCGCGGGAAGGAGAGAAAAGAAGAAATCAAGAGGAAAAATAAAAAGAGGGTGATTTTGCAAGGAGGCACTTGAAGAAAAATGTAACTATGTAGGCGATTGTTTCACTCCTCTTCCTCTCTTGATTAAATGCATGCATGCAAGTGTTTTTACAAATGCGATTACAGGATCCTATTATGCAATGTTAATGCTAGAAAATAGCACAAGAAGGCGTTATTACAGGCGTGTTTTGAGGTGCAAACATATACCCCCATGCCTATCTTTTGCTAGTCCCTAGCAAAATAGTATTTAGAAATGATCTTAAGCTGAAGATTTTCTTCTGAGGTGATACAGGTGTGTTTACTATGGAATGTTGTGAGAACCAATTGTAAGGAAGACTACCAGTACTTTAAGTCTCACATGACATAGATCATCTCTCAACTAACCAGGACTCTTGATATTTAAACCTTAAGTACGATTTCCAGGACCCAGGAGGTTTTTGCCATACTCGAGAGCTCAAGAGGTTATGGTTTGTGCATAGTGAAGGATCAAGACTGACCAGATGAACCTTAAGACTCACTCCCAGGGTTTCACGAATTTTTAAGTACAAGTTGGTCCCAGTTTCAGCTCGTGTTTTTGGATTGACCCTTAAGATGATTACGGAAAACTCAACTCCCATTTTCTGATATTTTTTTGTGGCTCACCGAAAAACAAAGTATGCAGACATTAATGAGATATACTGACTCTTTTAAAACATCTCTCTTTTTTTCTTTTTTTTTTTCTTTTTTTTTTTCCTAACAACTCTTTTTTTTTTTTTTTTGAAACACGTGTCAGTATATCTCTTACAACACATTTTGAAGGAGCACACTTATTTTTCTTTTTGGTGGGAGAGTTTCTTTTTGGTGGAAAGAGTCACTCCTAAACACAAGACTAAATGCTGGGATAAAAAGTCTACCTGCACGCACAGGTAAGGACTCCACCTTCCCTAATGAACACTAGGGTTGGATCTTATGTTCACCTGGTCTTTCCTGATATGTGTAGTGTGAACCAAATTTACTTAAGCTCTCAAGAAAAAGCAAACCAACGGATCCTGTACTGGTGTCTCAGGTACAAGAATACGTCCTTAGTTAAGAGAGATTTTGATCTATTTCGTCAATACTTTAAGTGAATTAAGCCGAGCCTGAGCGAATCAAGCTTCTGTGGCTTGGAAATTCTTCAAAACAGAGGTTGAATATCCATAAACACTTATTGAATTTTTTTGTTTCAGCTTTCAAATCATTACTAAACACCATTTATTATTAATATATATATATATTATTATTTTTTCTTTTTTTTTCTTTTTCTTTTTCTTTTTCTTGCATATTTATAAATAGGTGGTAATTGTCTGATACCATAAAATATCCGGATCCTATGGATGCCTATCCACCCCCCCATGCCAAACAATGCTATGTCCTCATATGCATGCAGGGAAAGGCAGAGAACGGACGGCAGATCGGGTAACAGGAGCTGAGGTTCAGGGTATAGATCAGGGTGGAAGGGTGGGTGGATGGTGGGTGGTGAAGAGAAAAGCGAAGTAATCGTGATAGAGGCGTGAAAAGTAATGGTGGATGGTGAGAGATTTGGTGTTTTCTGGGACGAGAGTGTCCCAGGCGGATCAGAAAACAGATCAGGAAGAGGAAGTTGGCCCTTAGATTGGCCAAGAAGGGGGGCTTTTTGGATAGATGGGTCCAAAAGGGAATAGCCCCGGTGAGTAAGATGTGGGCTCAAGGTCCCAGTGTGGATTTGCAAATCCGCCTGATTTAGCGGGAAAGAAAGGGCAATCCGATCTTCCATAGTGTGGACCGACGGTGAGCAGCCCGGCGATGACTCAGACCACGAGGTATGGGAAGCGGAGAAAACCTCGTCAGAAGTCTGGTCAGGAGATGATATAGGAATAGGGAGGGATTGGGGAACGTCACAGTTTGTATAGGTCAGGCAGTCATCAGGTAATTTGCAGCAGTCTGAATTGGCTCCAATAAGTTCGATACACGTACTGACAGTCATGTCCTCGTCAGACGTGTCATCCTTGATGTAATCGCTATCAGCATGAGAGTGCGATGCTGCAGCGGGATTAACCTGAAATCCCGAAGGAATACTCGGAGCTTGCAGAATTTGATGAACCTGTTCCAGAGAAGGTTGTACCTGTGGTTGCGGACCACAGGGTACAAAGTTTTGCGGGTTTGGAACAGGTTGGGTGGGAAAAGTGCCCTGAGATCGAGTCGCCATGCTTAGTTGACTGATCTCAGCATTCTGCTGCGCCAAATGCTGAAGAGAGGTCATGTTCTCTTTATGGCGCTTTGACATTTCCGTCATCATTCGCATCAATTTATCAAGAGGTTTTGATGCGTGTTTGGTTTTCTGTACGCAAGGGCCTAATGGCGGATTTGCCATAGGATTAGATTGGGCCCTTGGGATGACGGGTGCGGACGATCGCCTTGGTCCACCAGCGGGGTTTTGGCGCTGCGGGTTGTTAGACCATGCGAAATTTGGATGATCGTGCCACCCTGGGTTATACGTGGCAGAAAACAGGTTGTTCCCCAGGGTGCAGGAGTCTTCTATGCCAGAAGACGTGTCCGCATATGTGTTCGAGCACACGGAGGCTTGGTCCTCCATGTTGAAATACTGGCTCGCAGAAGCCAATTCCACATGACTTACCGAGTCGCTTGGCGCGACACTCGATAAGGAAGGTCTTGCAGGGTTTCTCGGGATAAGCCTGGTGTTGAAAGAATTGGAATTGTGACGAAGTGGTGAGGTGGGGGTGTGTGCCATGTTTGTGGAGGAGGAGGATGATTCGGCTCTTTTTTTAGATTTAGCAGTCAATTCAAACAGTTCAGGGTTTTGTGGCCTCCTCCAAAACATGCACTACGCAGGAAGAATTGGGGGGGATAAGAGGGGAAAAGCGATGAGAGAAATGACGCCGCAAAGGTACACTTGATTACAAATCAATACAGTCAAGTTCCTAACCTCTACAGTGTGCCCTTAGACCTAAAGATCTAAGTTACCTACTATCACGAACTACGGAACCGAATGAGAGCACCGCGGAACCACCGGGCCAGATTGAAAGGCCGTTTGCCCCAGTCTTAGACACCCGATAGCACGCGGGAACTCTCACCAGCACGTAGTCGCTACACACAGGTAGTTAGACCTCCAATCCTTAGTAAGGGTCAAGTTACTACCAGTTTTAATTAGAGGCTTAGGGTCAAGTGCTTTTGGAATGTGAAGGGCGTTGTTTACGGGTAATGCCCAAGTGATTGATTTTAAGAGTGTGTAAGAACAAGCATGCAACGGGGAAATCTCCCCGAATTGAAGTTTTTATTGGCGAATGGTTTTTAGAGTTCAGCCTTAAGTAGTATGAATTTTAGGGTTTTGCTGAATTACCAATTCAACCAATCTCCAGGTTTTGCAAGAATACAGGTTTTTTTTTTTTTTTTCTAAAGCCCAAGAAACCCTTCTTCAATTATCAGTTAGTTAATGCATGCTAAAATGCAATGGGCTACCCTAAATGGAGATTTTCTAAGTGTGGATGCACGAATCAGTTTTATATCAATGTGACAGGGAGCCAAAGCACTTCAATTCAAGTGCTCCCAATCACCAGAAATGATTTCCACACACAAGGCTTCAACCAAAAGATAAAGAAAATAAAATTGTTGGGGTTGAAGTATTCAGGATCGAATCACAGGCAAGTTTGAAAAGTCGTGGTGGGGTTGGAATCAACTCAATTCCAAGTCTCCCCACCAAAAATGTGATCCTGAATTAAAGATAAGTGAGGCAAAAGAGGGATACAAGCAATCTTTTTCTTTGCCTCAAAGAATACTTCCACGACGAAAAATCTAAGAATCAAGATTCTCGGATTTTCGCTATGCGAAGTAAGGCGGGAAATCCGGGGCAGTGGGAGTGAAGACAACTAATCAATCAAGTTAATTTTAATCCACTTGCCCTCAAGAAATCCCAAGAAGTTTTTCTAGTTTTTAGTTTTAAATTTTTTTTTTTTTTATTTTTTTATTGTGGTGGCAAGTTAACCCTAATTTGATGAGAAAAGAAACCTACTTGTTCGGCAATGTGTGCGAAGCTCCAATGCGATGTCGGCGTCTTCACGCTCTCGTTCCCGCCTTGGATCTGCTCACGTCCTCGACTTCGTCAGCCTTCTTCTCCTTCCACCAGGTTCACCTGCACACCAAAAACAACAATACCGTGAAGAGAGAAGAGACAAATTTAAAGGAATTGGATAGAAACTTACTCGAAAGCGCACTTCCCCGGCAACGGCGCCAGAAGAAAGTCATGATGGGTCGGCCTGGATAGGTTGTTAATATGATGTTTTTATCGTTGAAATATGTATAGTGGTTAACCTAATTCAGACCTAACCATCTCTTTACAAAATTTTTAACCTGGCCTAATTGATTTTATCTTGTCACTTTTAGGCCCAGGGGTCGAACTCAGGGAAGTGGGGGTTAAAGTCGAGTTTCTACGTTTTCCTTAAAACGCGTCTCTTCCGTTCGTTTATTGTGTTTTTGGTGTTTTTCTTATTTAGGTTTTTTATGGTAATCCTTGTTCTTGAGGCACACCCTCAAAATTGTGTCCTTGGCTTTTAGCGAAACAGAGTCCCAAAACAAGTCTTGCTACTCGCAAGACGGGGTACCTGCAAATCAAAGATTATCTTTTCACTTTTATACCTTTTTTTTATCTTTTTACTAAGAAGGAAGATAACAGATAGAAAGTAAATATAGTAGCTATAGATATATATTTATATGTAGTATATATATAAAGGGGTGGGGGTGGAGATGACTATGGAGTGTAGCAGTATGTCGAGTCAGTCGACGTCTAGAGAGACGCAACCAACACGACTAGGTGCCGCGTGGAGTGTGATGGAGGATGGATGATGTATGGGACCACGCTTTTTTTTTGTACGCGTGTATTAGGGAATATCAGCAACTGGTGCAGATATTCCCGTGATACAGCGTATAGTAAATAACGTGAAAATATATGTACATATGTATGTATATGAGTAAATATATCTATATGTATATAAATGTATAAGTATATATGTATAGATATATATAGATATATATGTATTATATATATATATATAGGTGTATATGTATATATGTATATAGCTATGTATATATGTATATAAGTATATATATATAATACTATATAGATGTATATATATATATATGTATATAAGTATATATGTATCTAGATATATATATATATATATATATGTGTGTATATATATAAGTATATAGATATGTATATATATATATGTATATATATATAAGTATATGTATAAGTATATAGATATATATATACGTGTATATATATATATATATAGATATATTATATATATGTGTGTGTATACATAAATATATAGATATACTATGTATATAAGTATATATATATATATATATAAGTATACGTATAAGTATATAGATATATATAAGTAGATATATATATATATATATATATATATGTATATATATTATATATATATGTATGTATACATAACTATAGATATTACTATGTATATAAGTATATATATATATATATATATATGTATGTATATATTATATATAGATGTATATAAGTATATATATGTTACTATAAGTGTGTGAGTGTGTGTGTATGTGTTGGTATAGGTGTGTGTGCGTCGGTGAATGTGTGTGTGTGTGTTGCTGTGAGTAAAAAAAATAGAGAGAGAGAGAGAGCGAGAGAGAGAGAGAATACGTGAGAGAGAGAGAGCTGGAGAGAGAGATCAGCAGAGAGAGAGATAGAGAGCGCCAGAGAGAGAAAGAGCGGGCGGGAGAGATCGCGAGTGCGGACGATGGCAGCGAGTTAAGACGTCTGCTCGCGGCGGCGGACGTCTGACGCCGCGTCGTCTGAAGGCGGAGGCGGACGTCTGAAGACGGCGGGTGCGGGCGAGCCTTCGCGCAGGGTTCTGCAGGCCTGCGCGAAGTCGACGAGCAGGCGATGGCGCGGAGGAGCGAGCGTGGAGGAGGTCTGCAGGTGGTCGCGGAGGGTCGCGGAGGGGGGCAGGGGTCGGCGTGAGGCCGTAGCCGGCCGCTGCAGTGCGCGCGGCGGCGGGCTACGGGTGCAACTGCGAGGCGGACAGAACGGAGACGGAGGCGGGGAACGGGCCTGCAGGTGCGCGCGGAGGGTTGCGCGCCTGCGGGGAAGGTCGCGGAGGAGGCGGGGGGTGCTGCTGCTGCTGCTGTCGCCGCGATTTAGCTGCTGCTGCTGCTGCTTCAAGCTTCGGAGCTTGAAGCGGCAGCAATGGCGTGGAGACGAATACGAAGAGAAAAGAAAACACCACGCCCACCGGCTCGTTGAAGAGCTGGGCGGTGGTGCTCCCACTGTGGTGGTGTGCACCACAGTGGGTTCTCCTGCTCGCCGGGTGCCTCCTCGACGGAGGGCCGACGTATGGGAGGGGAAAGCGGTGGAGAAGATGGCTGCGGGTTTTTTTTCAGCAGCTGCAGCAGCTGCGTCGCGAGGATGAAGCTGCAGCTACTTATAGAGGAGGGGAGAGTGGCGTGCCGGCTGCAGCAGGGAGAGGGTGTGCGAGTTGCAGCTATAGGGAGCGGCGTTGGCAGGGAGACGTGACGGGAAGAAGTGCTGCGTGGCTGCTGCATGCAGCTGCGGGAAGAGTGCAGCCGCGGGAAGGATGCAGCCGCGGGAAGGAGAGAAAAGAAGAAATCAAGAGGAAAAATAAAAAGAGGGTGATTTTGCAAGGAGGCACTTGAAGAAAAATGTAACTATGTAGGCGATTGTTTCACTCCTCTTCCTCTCTTGATTAAATGCATGCATGCAAGTGTTTTTACAAATGCGATTACAGGATCCTATTATGCAATGTTAATGCTAGAAAATAGCACAAGAAGGCGTTATTACAGGCGTGTTTTGAGGTGCAAACAGTGACGAAGTGGTGAGGTGGGGGTGTTAGCCATAAAACGGGCGGGGTTGGCCAGAAGCTCGTCCAGCTTCTTGTGCACTACGAGGACTTCATCCAATTTTTGTGAGATAAGGCTGAGATCAGTGGATGAATGGGAGGGTCCCGTGTCAACTTCGTGGACATTACGGGGTAGGCTGGTACGATTAAAGGCAACAATGGAGGCATTGTTCATTGAGTTTTCGCTCATACTTTCAAATAATTCGAATGCTCCATTCTAGTCTTTATTCATAAAATTCCCTCCACAGGAAGCATCTGCAATCTACTTCAAAGTCTCATTTAGCCCATAGTAGAAAATCTGGGCTATATGCCACTTAGGCAGACCATGGTGTGAACCTCATGAAACTGTTCGCCGTTTTGTTGAGTAAATGAAGTGATAGCACGGCGAAGTGCATTGGTTCGCCCAATTGGGAAGAACTTCTTGAGAAACGCTATTCACATCTCTTCCCAAGAGTGGATGGTTCTCCCAAGGGTGCGTAACCACTGCAACGCTTTATCCCAGAATGCAAAATGGGAATATTTTCATGAGGATTATAGGTAACCCGATATTTCAAGATTTAACTGTTTCAGCCAATCGGGTTAGGTATTCCAAGTGGAGAAAAGGATCTTCACTTGCAAGACCATGGAAGTGAAAATTTATCAGGCCAATTATGTTAGGTTTCAATTCAAAGACGTCCCCGCCCATGGGGACCCTAATTTATCCTATGGTCTCTGTAGTAGTGGGATTCTGATAGGAGCTAAGAGACCTAGGCTCCTCCCTTTCGGGAGGGTTCTGCATTTCCTCCAATGTCTCCTTAATGGCCTCAATTTATTCATTATACATTTCCATTTGGGCTTGGAGGCGGGTTATGGTATCTAAGGCTCCACCACCTGGTGGGTTTTGAGGGCGGTTTCCTCCCTCGGGATTTGGGGGTGGGAGTGCAGCCATGTTTGTGGAGGAGGAGGACGATTCGGCTTCTTTTCTAAAATTATCAGGCAATTCACACAGTTCAGGGTTTTGTGACCTCCTCCCAAACATGCACTACCGCAGGAAGAATTTGGGGGGATATGAAGGGAAAAGAGATGAGAGAAATGACGCCGCAAAGGTACACTTGATGACAAATCAATACAATCAAATTCCTAACATCTACAGTGTGCCCTTAGACCTAAAGATCTAGGTTACCTACTATCATGAACTGCGGAACTGAATGCGAGCACCACGGAACCACCGGGCCAGATTGAAAGGCCGTTTGCCCCAGTCTTAGACACCCGATAGCATGCGGGAACCCTCACCAGCACGTAGGCACTACACATTGGTAGTTAGACCTCCAATCCTTAATAACGGTCAAGTTGCTACCAATTTTAGTTAGAGGCTTAGGATCAAGTGTTTCTGGAATGTGAAGGGCGTTATTTATGGGTAATGCCCAAGTGATTGATTTTTAGAGTGTGTAAACCAAGCATGCAATGGGGAAATCTCCCCGAATTGAAGTTTTAATTGGTGAATGATTTTTAGAATTCAGCCTTAAGTAGTATGGATTTTAGGATTTCGCTGAATTACCAATTCAACCAATCTCTGGGTTTTGAGAGAATACAAGTTTTCTTCTAAGCCCAACAAACCCTTCTTCAATGTCAGTTGGTTAATGCATGCTAAAATGTAATGGGCTTCCCTAGATGGAGATTTCTATGTGTGGATGCACGAATCAATTTTAGATTAGTGTGAAAGGGAGCCAAAGCACTTCAATTCAAGTGCTCCCAATCACCAAATTGATTTCCACACACAAGGCTCAACCATAAGATAAAGAAAATCAAATTGTTGGGGTTGAAGTATTCAGGATTGAATCTTAGGCACGTGAAAGGTCGTGGAGGGGTTGGAATCTACTCAATTCCAAGTCTCCCCACAAAAAATGTGATCCCGAATTACAGATAAATGAGGCAAAGAGGGATAGCAATCAATCTTTTTATTTTTTTGCCTCAAAGACTACTTCACATGGCGAAAGATTCAAGAATCAAGATTCTAGGATCTTCGCTATGTGAAGTTTGGCGGGAAATCCCGGGGTAGTGGGAGTAAAGACAAACAATCAAACAAGTGATTTTTAATCCACTTGCCCCAAGAGATCCCAAGAAGTTTTTTTTAGTTTTTTTTTATTAAGGTGACAAGTTAAGCTAAGTTGCTAAGAAAGAAAGACCTACTTGTTCAGCAATGTGTGCGAAGCACTAGTGCGGTGTCGACGTCTTCACTCTCTCGTTCCCGCCTTGGATCTGCCCACATCTTCGACTTCATCTGCCTGCCTTCTCCTTGCAACAGGTTCACCTGCACAGCAACAAACAAAAACACCCGTGAAGAGAAGGGTGTGAGAAGAGAAAAATTAAAGGAATGGAGTAGAAACTTACTTGAATGTGCATTTCCCCGGCAATGGCACCAGAAAAGAGGGTGTGTTCGGGCCTGGATAGGTTGTGTTAATATGGTGATTTTATCGTTGAAATGAGTACAGTGGTTAACCTAAATTGAGCCTAACCATCTCTTTACAAAATTTTTTACCTGGCCTACTTGATTTTATCTTGGTCACTTTTAGGCCCAGGATCGAACTTAGGGAAGTGGGATTAGAAGAAGTTTCTACGCCTTTCCTACAACGAATCTCATCCATTTGTTTGTTATGTTTTTGGTGTTTTTCTATTTAAGATTTTTTTCCAATAATTTTTGTCCTTGAGGTACACCCTCAAAATCAGGTTCTTGGCTTTAAGCCAAATTAGGATTTCAAAACGGGTCTTGCTATTCGCAAGATTGAGTACCTGCAAGTCAAGGATTATCTTTTCTCTTTTGTATTTTTTTTTTAATCTTTTTACTGGCAGGAAAGAGAAATAGAAATAAAGTAAATATAGTATATATATATGTATATATTATATATGTATAAAGGGGTGGGGGTGGAGGTGGAGATGGCGTGTAGCACGGTGTCAAGTCGATCGTCGTCTAGGAAGATGCAACCAACAGGATGAAGTGCCGCATGGAGTGTAGGATGGATGGGTGAAAGATGTGTGCGAAGATTCTTTCTGTACGCGTGTATCAGGGAATATCAGCAACCGGTGCAGATATTCCCGCGATACAACGTATGTTAGGTGATATGAAAATATATATATGTGTATATATGTAAATATATATCTATATGTATATATAGATATATATATGGTTATAATTATATAGGTGTATATGTAGTTATATATGTATATATATATATATATATATATGTATGTATATGTATGTATATATAACTATGTAGATGTAAATATATATAGTAATATATGTATATAGATATATGTAGATAGGTATGTATATATAGTTATAGATATATATGTATATATGTATGTATATTTGTATATATATATATGTATGTATAAGTATGTGTATATATATGTATATATATATATATATGTATCTATACTTATACTTAGTTATATAAGTAATAATATATATATATGTATACTAATACTTAGTTATATAAGTACTAATATATGTATAGATATATGTATATATATATATATATGTATATAAATATATATATATATATATATATATATATATATGTATATATATATAAGTATGTAGTAGTGTATAAGTGAGAGTGTGTGTGTGTGAGAGTGTGAGTGTGTGTGTGTATGTGTCTACAGAGAAAGTGAGAGAGTGCTGTGAGAGAGAGAGAGAGAGAGATCGTTTGCTGAGGAAGAAGGCGCAAGGGAGTTAAGTTGTCCGCATGCAGCTGCCATCGTCTGATGCTGCGTGCAGGAGCGTGCACGCGCATGCGCAGGCATGCTAAGAGGCACGTGCTGGAGGGAGTGGGTGCGGGGAAGGGACCGCAGCGCACCGCGCTGCGCGTTAAGGCGGGTGTGGGCGCGAAGAAGCGGGCGCTGAAGCGGGCGGGCATACGCGAGAGCTAGCACTGGAGCAGGCATGAGGAGAGACGCAGGCGCGGGCGTGAGTGGACGGGTTGGCGCCGGTAGCAGCGCGAAGAGAGAGCGTCAGGTGACCGGCTAAGTGAGAAACTTATCGATCACCGCACTGTAGCCATAGTGTCGCGCTCTCTAGAGTGAACAGTGGCTACAGTGCGCGCTCGGCTCGCATGACCACCTGCACCCGGTGCTGAGTGTGCGGGCGCCACTGAGCGAGCTGGCGCGCATGCGGAAGGTCTGCGCCGACTGCTGGCGTGCGTGAAATTGGCTGGGCCGCGGGCGGAGCTTCGAGACAGGGCGCGCGGGGAGGGGCGAGGGCGGCCTGCTGACGTGCATAGAGGGCGCGGAATAGGTGCCTGAGGCGCGTGGAGGGCTGCGTTGCTGCTGCTGACTCCTTCCTGCTGCTGCTGCGGAGCTTGAGCTTCAAAGCTTGAAGCTCCAGTGGCAGTGGCGGAAATGCTTTGAACGATGAAATCAGAGAGGGGAACCACCACGCCCACCGGCCTTTGATGAGCTGGGTGGTGGTGGGACTCACAATGGTGGTGGTGCACCACTGTGAGCTGCTCCTGCCTGCAGCGTGGCTCTTCAAGGAGAAGAGAGGCTAGGTATGGAGGGGAGAGGGGAGGAGGTGGCCTGGAGGAAGCTGCTGTGTGTTCTTTTTTTGTGTGGACCAGGCTCGGCTCAAAGGAGAAAGCCATGCCCTTTTTAAAGAGGAAGAAAGCAAGCACAGCCATGCCCTGGCTGTGCATGCAGTGCATGCAGCTGCAGGGCAAGCAGTTGTAGGGAATGGCATGGGGAAGAAGCTGCCATGCCTTATAGCCGCTCGGAGGAAATTCAAAGTCAAATAGAAATAAAAAATAAATATGGAAATTTTGTGAGGCAGCACTTGAAGAATTTGTTAATTACAAGGCCATTTTATTCACTCTCCTCCCCTCTCAAATAAATGCATGCATGCGTGTATTTTTACAAATGCGACTATGGCTACCTAATATGCATTGGCAATGCTAGAAAATAGCACAAGATGGCACAATTGCAGGTGTATTTTTGTTGTGCAATCAATCCTCCTTCAATTTTGATTTAAAGTGTACTGAGGCCTTTCAAACTCTGAAGGAGGCCTTGATCTCTGCACCTATTCTCTGAGCTCCTGATTGGAGACTCCCATTTGAGTTGATGTGTGATGCTTCGGATTAGGTAGTGGGAGCAGTCCTTCGACAAAGGGTTGAGGGAAGACCTCATTATGCCAGCAAGACTTTAACCGAACCATAGCAAAACTACACCATCACTGAAAAGGAATTACTTGCTATAGTCTTTGTTATGGAGAAGTTTAGGTCTTATCTTCTTGGGTCTAAGGTGGTTATTTTCACTGATCATGCGGTAGTGAAACATCTCATTGCTAAGAAATATTCTAAGTCACATCTGATTAGGTGGATCCTACTCCTTCAAGAATTTTACTTGGAGATACGTGAAAAGAAAGTAGAAAATGTTGTGGTTGACCACCTGTCTCGCCTTCCACTTAATGACTCTCTATTTGGAGACATCCACGAGACATTTCTTGATGAAACTCTTATGGCGGTAACACCAACTTCACCTTGGTATGCTGATACCGTCAATTACTTGATCACTGGAGAAGCTCCTGGCTCTTGGGATGAGAAGAAAAGAAAGAGATTCATTTCCCAAGCTAGATACTTTCAATGGGAAGAGCCTGAATTATTTAGAATTAGACAAGACCAAGTATTGAGATGATGTGTACCTGAAGAGGAGCAGCAAAGTGTGTTGAGTTTTTGCCATGAACTTCATTGTGGAGGGCACTTTGGTGCTAAGAAAACTACTTTTAAGGTTCTTCAGTCCGATTTTTGGTGGCCTTCGTTATTTAAGGATTCTCATAATTATGTTAAGGCCTGTATTAGATGTCAATGGACTGGAACGATTGGGAAGAGGAATGAGATGCCTCAACACCCTATTCAATCTATTGAAATTTTTGATGTGTGGGGAATTGACTTTATGTGCCCCTTCCCTTTTGTTGAACGTCGGGTCGCTACGCTAACATGTTTGGTTTTGAAAAATCTATCGTCGTAGTATGAAAGCGAAGAACTCATGTTCAACAAATAAAATTTATACCGGAATGAAAATCCCAGGTCGAACACAGGGAGGCGGACGTTTGATTTAAAAACACGTGTTTGTTTTATTTGTCATGAAGTAATTCAATTGATTAGAACTATCTAACCATTTACAATAAATCGAAGAGAGAGAGAGAGTAAGAGAGAGGGAATAATACAAACAAAAATCAAAAGAGATATAGAATGCACATGAAATTCATTATCGAAATGATTGTTCATTACACTAAATATTAAGACTAGAAAGCGGGAAAATGATTACCCTAGAAAGCAGTAAATCTACTCTAGAAAGGAGTAAATCTACTCTAGAAAGCATTAAAAGAATGGAGAGAGAAATATCCTCCTCGGCGGTCGCTTGGAGGACGAGCCGGACGGGACGATGCCTGGATGAAGGAGGACGAAACAGGATGAAGGAGGATGAAGCAGGAAGAACGAAAATGGGGCAGCACGTCGTCGTCGTCGCAGGATCCGCTTCCAAAAGGGGAACGAAAAATTACTTTATCTCGCGAAAAGCATCCCGGGTGTGGGACAAGCTTCTCTTGAGCTTTGGAGAGGGAGAGAAGAGAAGGGATGAGAATTTAGTATGGAGGGGGTCTCCATTTATAGTTGCAAGGAGTGGGGGCATTTTGATCATTCCTATTTTAAAAAATTAATTCAGGACCTTTAGTGATGGATAAAATCGTCGCTAAAGGTCCGAACGTGGGCGTAGTGGGCGACGTACGCGCGCCTGCTTGTTTGCCTGCGCGTGTAATGCACGTACACGTCCAGCCGCTTTCAACCGTCCGATCATGAGATCGGATGGCTTAAGTCGTGCCTTCACCCGCTCCTCAGTGCGCGCCTGCTCGTGTACGATCCCAAGTCACGCGCGGGCGTGCAATAGTGCGTGGGGCGGTTGGGCATGCACGACTGTTCGATCACGATCCAGCGGTCAATCGCGCCCGCTCGCCCGCACCGCTCACCCGCTTCTCGCGTTTCGAACACGCGCCGCCCGCTCTCGATAAAGCCTTCGCCCACTGCGCTTTGGAGGGGAGTTGGTCGCGGAGATGAATTCAGGCGCACGCATCCACAGCTGTTGGATGCGCATCTAACAGTGGAGAAGCGATGCCCTGATTGAGGAAGAGAAGGTGCGGCGGATGCTTCGACCGGTTGGGCAGCTGAGATGGCACCACGTCTTCTGGATGAGGTAGATGGTGCCACGGGTGTCGGATTGAGTCAATTTTTGCACTGTTAGGTTGTGATCGTCGATCTGAATCCATCCGTGTGGTCGGATTTGTTGTTTGAAGTGTGGATTCACATCATCTTGGCCATTGATCTTCTAGGGTTCCCCGATCACTAACCGATGCTACAGATGTTTGATTAGGGCGATCTTGGAGTCGTTGAACTCCAATCGTCACCCTGATCACATCTGTATAGTTGGATCTTCGATCCGAGGCCCCAATAAGAAGTTTGCCCTATCCCTAAACATAAAAGGAGACAATTAACCTCCATTTTATTCAAACTACTCTAAATGCAAGATGATGCATGTTATGCAATATTTATAACATGCAATGCAATCCTATGCTAAGAACATGCATAAATAGACATCTTAAGTAGTGTAAACATGTTTACATCATACCCCCATGCCTATCTTTTGCTAGTCCCTAGAAAAAACTATATGCTATTTATAAAAGAATCAGGTTGGATTATTTGGGCTTGAGTTATTTTCAATCACTAAGAGAATGTCTACTTAGGATATGAACTTTCAAAGATACAACATTGCTTGAGTATCTGCCAAAATGCAGAATGCCTCAAGCCCTCACCTTATTCAAAGAAAAATTTATTTTTCTCTTTTTCTTCTTTTCTAATTTTTTGGATTTTCACGTTTTAGGATTTAAGAGTGGCTTTTTACGGCCATTCAACTCACCCAAGACTTGATGAGAACCCTAAGTTCTAAGCATCTTATTGTGAATGTGATAGACTCGTTGACTGACAGTTAAAACGGACTTCGAATTTCTACGCCTCTAGGTGAACTAAAAAAATTTTGCCTAAAGGTGTATCTTTACAACTGGTAGCTTTCTCCCTACTTTTACTTTTTTACGAGGTCAACACAAGTGTGAATCCAGTGTATATCTCCCCGGTTTATTTTATTTCTTCGCTTCTTCCTATGTGTTTTAGGATTTTTCAGTGCATTTATTGAGTTGGGTTCTGGACAACCAGTCGATGAGCTGTTACCACCGACAACTTGCCAGCCATACTCGTGCGATGAAGTGTGGCTTATTTCTTTTTTTTTCTTTTCTCATTTTCTTTTTGATTTTTTTTTCTTTTTGATTTTTTCTTTTTAAGTAGGTGGCTTCCCTAGTCTAAGATTTACCTAAAGGCAGTAAAAAGAGAAAGATCCAGTGACTGGGCTCTGGACAACTTACCTATGGGCTATTACCCACAATAACTTACCAGCCATATCACCCTAGAAGGTTCATTAGCTACCCAATTTCTATTAGAATCGTCGAACAACGAGTCAGTGACAAGATAGTGTGTAGATGCTTAAAACTCAAAATTTCCTCAAATCAGAGGGTGGGTTGATAAGTCGTGTACTTATCACTCAAACTTATTTACTCCAATTAAAATAGAATTTAGGTTGGCGAGGACTCGAAAAACAAATCCACATTTTAGTGGATACACGGGCTGATTAAGTCCAAAGACCTGAAGGGTCTTTGTGTTCAAATCATAATGTATTATTTCCTAAGACTGAAAATTTTCTTAAACCCAAGTTCTCTTTCCTAATTCCATAAAATTTTTTTTTAATAAAAGAAAATAAAACAAATCTATGGAGTTGACGAATAAATTCAGAGATGAATATCCACCCCCCGATGCCTATCTAATGCAATGTCCTCATTGTATTAAAAAGACATAAAATAGAGTGGAATAGCATAGAAAGCACCTGAATTGCGTGAATGTCAGGTTCACTTCGAGATGAAAACTAAAAACAACTGTATACGTGTTGAATTTAGTGCCTTTAGCTGGGCGCACTATACAAAGAAGAGAAATAAAGAATTCACAAGTGTAGGTCAGAATCAGAATAAACATAAGAAACTTCTGACCTGTCGGCAAATGTCCATAGATGTGGACCAGATTGTGGTGCAGACCCATACCCTATAATCGAGAATATCTTAGGTTTTGGATAAAAATTACCTAAAACCTAAAATCAGTATGCAAGCGGGGTCGGGCCTACGATTTATGAGGATGCAACCCAAGACCAAAAAGTCAAGTTACAGAGAAATCATGCTCAAAGGGATAATCATTGAATGTATGCTTACGTTGGACATTCTCAGAACATATGTTGTAAGGGTCCTGGTTTGATGGCTTTAGCTTAATAGGAACCCTTCGACTTAGTCTTCTACTTCCTCCGGATTTAGCTTCCCAAATCAGAACTTCCCAGCTTCTATCCTCCTCATTTAGAATATTAAATTTTGGGACCTCTTGTATATTAATCACCCTATCTGAAATTTCCAAGTCTAAAAGGTGTGGTTGAATCAGAATTGACTTGGGTCTAATTATCTCAGAAATAGAATCATTGATAAGCTCAATGGGGTGTAACTGAGAATCAGGGCATTTAATTGAATCCTCTAGAAAATGTGATTCTGGATCCATAATGTGAGCCCTAATAAGATTACTTTCCTCAGTTCTTGGGCTATCAAATGATCTTTCAGATTCCTCAGGCCCAATCGTCTCACAAAAATCATATTCTGTAAACTCGCGTGAGACTTCGCAACTTAAATCTTCACCATCAGAATCAAAGAAATCAAGATCTGTATTAATGTATGTCTCAAAGTCATCTGTCACGTTCTATTCCAAGGAGACATACGTTTCCTCGTACCCCAGCTCAGGGATCGTAGGTGAAGAAATTAGATCTTCCTTAATTGGTTGCTCTAATTCAATCTGGTCAGCCTCGTAACACGTGTCCCCCCCAACAGGTGTCTGAACGGGTTCTGACATTGGCTTTCCGGAAGGGAGTTCATCCTGGGAATCATCCCATGACTGAACTAGAGCAACCACAAATCTCATCCTCAGTTTTGCTAACTTCCCAAGTAGAAACTCACCCGAGTTCTTATCCTTAACATCCTGGAGCCAATCCAACAAGTACATATTCAAATCATCAATCATCTGAATCAAGGGCTCCAATCTCTCAATGTAAGGTATTGGTTGAACTTCTAAAGATTGTATGATATTCCTTAAGTTAGCCAGAACCTTATCTTGAACCTGATTACCCTGAACCAAAGGAGTTGGTTCAGGGTTGGGCGGGTTTGGGATCAATGCAGGGGAATTAACACATTGAGATTCGTTATACCCTTCCTGATAATAGGTCATTTCAGATTGTTCAAAAGGTGGTGATGACCTAAAGGTAGTGTAATCAGAGGATGGGTAATGATCAGTGTATCCTTCTTGATTGTAGATCGTATTAGGTTGTTCATGAAAGGATGGCGATCTATAGTTGATGTGGCTCTGAGAAGGATAGAAATCACAATCAAAGTGTTCAGGGTTAGACCTTAAACACGAAGGTCTGGAACTGTATCCCTAATCCGAGTTATCCTAACTAATTGATGGTTGATTACAATACGAGTCTGGATAATCGTCATGTTGAGGATAATTCAAAACAGGAGGGAAAGAGCGGGAATGCATATAATATGTGGAAGGATTCATGAGAGATGGGAGGAAGAAAGGCGCCCTACAATACAAATAATCAAACCTGTCCTTAAGTGGCCTAGCCTACAGACCTACAGACTCCTAAAACCCATCTTGAGATAAAGGAACGATTTGATCTACTTCTGTCTGTTCAATCCAACCAGATAGAAGGAGGGACTGGGGAGAAGGTTCTTCCTTCGGCTTGAGCCTCCGGTTCCTAGTGTACCCCCCAGCCGCGATCGTTTGATTCTGCTCCCCTAGCTAGACATCAGATTGAACAGTAGAAATAGACTAATCGAAAATAATCTCGTTCTGAGCTCTGAAGAGCGAGTCGAATCCTTAAGGACAACGTCTACTCTGTTTTATTTAGGGCTAAGTTTGAATGTGCTTTGGAATGTGATGGGCCCTTTATCTGGGTTGTGCCCTTAATGATTGATTGATTTGTGTGTGCGTGCACAACCAGTGGTTTTAAGCAAGATTATTTTTGATGTGGTGAATTTTAGAGTTCAAATCTTGCTTAGTAGCTTTTAGGATTCAACTTTAGGTGTTTTCAAACAAGTTTTGTTTGCACACCAGGTTTTTAAAGGACTGGTGAAGATGTTTTCCTTTGAAGCTTAAAAATAATGTGGAGTGCCTGGTAAATCCCTAAGAGTTGAACCCAAGTGGTAGGTACTTGATGAGTTGATTTTAATTGAAGTGGTGTGGCCTAATCAACTCAAACAATTGGCCTATTGCACCACTTAATTAGGCACACAAGTGATTTCCTAATCTGATTTCTACTCAATTATGTGTTTGAATGTGTGTACCGGCTCCAAAGATCGGTTTACCGGTTGAGTTTGAAAATCAGATGAGGTTGTGTACTTCTGTGAGATATATATATATTTTAAATGTGGGGGTTAGTTCAGGTGTGAGTGTCAAACAACAAACAATCTAACCATAGAGTTTATAGCAATACCTAAGTTAATTGATGTTTGTGTTATTATGTGGTGAAATGAAATCTAATGGGTGGGAGGTGGGGGATAACTCGCAGAACCTTCCACAGCCCTTTACTCCAATCTACCACTTTTGCTCGTCTCAAAAGAGTACCTGCAATCACAATAAGAAAGGAGAGAAGTGAGGTAAATGATTCGTAAGTTGTAAAAACGCGATGAAGAGAAATCAAAGAGCGTCGCCTCCCCGGCAATGGCACCAAAATGTTGAACGTTGGGTTGCTATGCTAACGTGTTTGGTTTTGAAAAACCTGTCGTCGTAGTATGAAAGTGAAGAACTCATGTTCAACAAATAAAATTTATATCGGAATGAAAATCCCGAGTCGAACATAGGGAGGCGGACGTTTGATTTAAAAACACGCGTTTGTTTTATTTGTCATGAAGTAATTCAATTGATTAGAACTATCTAACCATTTACAATAAATCGAAGAGAGAGAGAGTAAGAGAGAGAGAATAAATACAAACAAAAATCAAAAGAGATATAGAATGCACATGGAATTCATTATCGAAAGGATTGTTCAATACACTAAATATTACGACTAGAAAGTGGGAAAATGATTACAGTAGAAAGCAGTAAATCTACTCTAGAAAGCATTAAAGAATGGAGAGAGAAATATTCTCCTCGACGGTCGCTTGGAGGACGAGTCGGACGGGACGATGCTTGGACGAAGGAGGATGAAGTAGGATGAAGGAGGGCGAAGCAGAAAGAACAGGAACGGGGCAGCACGTCGTCGTCGTCGTGGGATCCGCTTCCGAAAGGGGGACGAAAAATTGACTTTATCTCACGAGAAGCATCTCGGGTGTGCGACAAGCTTCTCTTGAGCTTTGGAGAGGGAGAGAAGAGAAGGAAAGGATGAGAATTTCGTATGGAGGGGGTCTACTTTTATAGTTGCAAGGAGTGGGGGCATTTTGGTCATTCCAATTTTAAAAACATTAATTCTGGACCTTTAGTGATGAATAAAATCGTCGCTAAAGGTCCGAATGTGGGCGTAGTGGGTGACGTGCACGCGCCCACTCGCTTGCCCGCACGTGTAACGCGCTCACACGTCCAGCCGCTCTCAGCCGTCCGATCATGAGATCAGATGGCTTAAGTTGCGCCTTCGCCTGCTCCTCAGCGTGCGCCTGCCCGCATACGATCCCGCATCACACGCGGGCGTGCAATAGTATGTGGGGCAGATTGGGCACGCGCGGTCGTTCGATCGCGATCGAGTGGTCAATCGTGCCCGCTCGCCCGCACTGCTCACCCACTTCTCACATTTCGAATGCGCACCGCTCGCTCGCGATGAAGCCTTCGCCCACTACGCTACGGAGGGGAGTTGGTCGCAGAGACGAATTCAGGCGCGTGCATCCACAACCGTTGGATGCGCGTCCAACGGCGAAGAAGCAGCGCTCTGATTGAGGAAGAGAAGGTGCGGCGGATGCTTTGGTCGGTTGGGCGGCTGAGATGGCGCCACGTGGCGCCATCTAAGCCGTCCATCTTCTGGATGATGTAGATGGTGCCACGGGTGTCGAATTGAGTCGATTTTCGCACCGTTAGGCTACGATCGTTATTCGAATCCATCCGTGTGTTTGGATTTGTCGTTTGAAGTGTGGATTCACACCATCTTGGCCCTTGATCTTCTAGGGTTCCCTGGTCACTAATTGATGCTACAGATGTCTGATTAGGGTGATCTTGGAGTCGTTGAACTCCAATCGTTGCCTTGATCACATCTGTGCGGTTGGATCTTTGATCTAAGGCCCCAATAAAAAGATTGCCTTGTCCTCGAACATAAAAGGAGACAATTAACCTCGATTTTATTCAAACTACTCTAAATGCAAGATGATGCATGTTATGCAATATTTAAAGCATGCAATGCAATCCTATGCTCAAGAACATGCATAAATAGACATCTTAAGTAGTGTAAACATGTTTACATCACCTTCATCCCATGGTTATGAATATATCTTGGTGGCAGTTAATTATGTCTCTAAATGGATAGAAGCCATTTCTACGTGCACAAATGACCACTCTGTGGTTTTGAAATTTATGAAGGCCAATATCATATCTTGTTTTGGCTACCCCAAGATCATTATAAGTGATGGGGGACCTCATTTGCAAAACCACCACTTCAATCGACTACTTAGGAGTTTGGGAGTGAATCACAAGGTTGCTATCCCTTACCATCTTTAGACAAGTGGCCAGGTTGAAGTGTCAAATAGGGAGAGAAAAAATATTTTAGAAAAAGCCATTAGACCTGATAGGGAAGACTGGTCCTAAAAGCTCGATGATGCTTTGTGGGCGTATCGAACAACCTATAAGACCCCTTTGGGTACATCTCCCTTTCGGATTGTGTATGGGAAAGCATGCCATTTAGCCGTTGTGCTGGAATATAGGGCACTTTGGGCTATTCGAAGTGTTAACATGGATTTACAAAAGGCGGGTAAGGCATGACTTTTGGAGTTAAGTGAGCTTGAGGAGCTGAGGAGTGATGCTTATGACACCTCTCAAGCTTGTAAGGAGAGAACTAAGGTCTTGCATGATAGGTATATCCTTAGAAAGACCTTTGAGCCCAACCAACAAGTCTGGCTTTTCAATTCCAGAATTAAGCTTTTTCCAAGGAAATTAAAATCTTGTTGTGATTGGCCTTACATAATCACTAAAGTGTTTCCACATGGAGCTGTGGAGATTACAAGCCCTTCCTCTTCAGCAACTCCCTTTATCGTCAACAGTCAACGGTTAAAACCATACATTACTTCGGATGGCCATCTGGTTGACGAGGTCACTCTTGAGGAGCCTTAGCTCCTACCATTCTTTGCCTCAAGTAGTATCTTCCTTTAACTATTTTGTTTCCAATGAGGACATTGTTTGAACCAAGCATGGGGGAGAGGACCTGAGGCATCTGTTTATAGCATGTCTACATTTTGCATTCATTCATGCATATTGCATTCAAAAAAAAAAATTTGTATTATTGAGCTTAATTGGCTGGGCCTTGCATTCTTAAGTAAACCAGAACTTTAGGTTAGACTAAGTTGATTCTAGGTGTTGAACTTTAGAAGCTAAGTGAACTACTACCTTTAGACCTTTAGGGTCCTTTGTGGACTTAAAAACTTAAGTAGGAGTTAAGTTGTGGACCATTCCTCAAGAGGTTGAGGAAGGAAAGCTAGGGATTGAGTTAAAGGTTGGGTAGTACTTGGAGTCTTGTTCTACCTTTTGGTTTATAGGTCCTTGTAACCTAAGCATCCACATTTCACACACACTTGGTCTCGTGTAAGTAAGTGATCACCCTAATTCATTTATTTAAGAAAAGTTGGTTCTCTTAGTTTTGACTTAGGAGAAGCTTGAAAACACAATTTGATTGGAAGAGTTCCAGCCGTAGGAGAGGTGGAGTATATACTCACCTTGAGGATGCGATGATAACATGTTACCTCCTCGGTGCTTGTCTCTTAGGATATCCATCCTACTGGGGGCATGTAAGCGCATTGTGCGGTTCAGGTACCATGGGCAGTACTATCTCGAAGTGCCGATTGCCATAGGCCTGAATTCGCTTAAGAAATCCATAGGCGATACTATCTCGAATTGTCGATTGCCAGGAGTTCTTGGGGTCACTATGGGTGGTGCTATCTTGAAGCATCGAAAGCCAGGCACCCTTCGAGGTTCGGTGATGGGAACAATGAATCTGACACAGACTATGTTGATAGCTGATCCAAGGTTAGACTTAGAGGAATCAAACAAAATTATATATATTAAAAAAAAATCCATTTTCCTCTCTAGGTTGGCAATCATACCAACCTCAAATAACTTAGACCAATGCACATGCACATATGCTTTAATCTCAGGGATCAATAAACCCTAGGGTAGAGTTAGAAATCAGGAAAACCTATGCCTGCAACTCGTCTTTAGCCGACCTAGTCTGTAACTTAGCAACTACTTGGGAACCTTAGGTCTAAAGTCTGAACTTAACATGTTTCTAAAGGAAGACAGGTTGGGTTGGCTAGTCTACTTGGAGTGCTAGGTTACTGCTTAGATTTTCTAGGGACTAGCAAAAAGTAGGCATGGGGGTATTTGATTAGCCCATATTTGTGGTCTATTTAAGTGCCTCGACATTAAGTTAATTTTAACATTTAGATAGGGTACATTAGGATGTAATTAAATTAATTCATATTTTTAGCTTAAGTGCATAATTCATGCATGGCATCCATATCTAAATGCATTTAAAATTAACCTAGGATTGCATACATTTGATTAGTTAAATAATTAGGTGCCTTACATACATTGTTTTAATTAACATAGAAGTTAAGGAGTTATGTATAAATAATCCTAATTATTTTATTATTCTTCTTCTCCCTTTTGCAAGTAACCGCTTCTTCTCCGCCTCCTCCTGCGCATTCACTTGTCTAGCATTCACTCAATAGTGGCCTGTTTGAATTTCAAAATCTTTGTAGCTGTGGCTACAAAGGAGGAGGAATGGCTTCCATTCAGAGGAGGCCACCACCCCTTTCCTCACTGTGCAGAGAACCTAGTTTCTCATCTGCTCCTCACCATCAGCCTCAACTGCGGCAGCACGACTCCACCACCGTGGGCGTGTGGTGTGACAGCCCGCACTGCCAATCAAAGTCCCTGCATCACCGTGCTTCTTCTTCATCAGCTCGTCAACCATCAGCACCATCCCCGCGCATGTCCCTCTCCATGCGCAGGCACCTCCTGCAGCATGCACCAAGCGCAGGCATCGCCCTCCAGCACCCGGCACGCGCAAGTACCTTCCGCAGCAGTGCCATTCCCGTGTGCCTGCCCCTTGCAGTAACCTACTCGCGCGCAGAGTGCACGGCACCTCTGCTTGTGCCTCCCTTGCTACACCTTTGCCCGCAGCACCTCCAAGCGCTGCCCAGTGGCAACAGCGTGTCCACCAGGCACCGATCCTCGCCTCCAACTGCGCGTGCAGAGCGTGCACTACTCCAGTCGCTCCGCTTGCGTGCTGCACTTGTGCCCTTCAGTAGCCCACCGCTGTCCACTTCAGTGTCTCCGCCAACGTGTAGGAACACGCTTGCTCACATAGCAGGCATACACATCCAGCAGCAGCTCGAGCGTGTGGCTACACGCACCTCCTCACCGCATGCGCGGCGGTGCGCACCACCCTCATCTCCTCATCTTTGCACACAACAGTAGAGAGCTCCACTGCACCCACCAACCCTTCTCCTCACTGTGACTTGCTTTGATCACCATTTTCCACGAGACCACCACCATTGGAAGCGACGTGGCTCCTTCTACCTCCGACGAGAAGATCCTCTCTGATCTCCACCTCCACTGTGTATGGAGGAGCTCAAAGCAACCTCCCCTATTTTTGCACAGTAAATCCTCTATTAGTTTTTATGATTCATGCCATTGTGAACTTCATTTTCTGATTTAATTATCATGGTGAACTTATGAGAACCTCCTTCATTGTTTAGCTTATTAAGCAAATAAATTTCTCAACCCTAATCTAAGTGGATTTCCATTCAAATCATGGAAGATTCTTGCTATAGGAGAAGCTTAATTTGTAATTATATTTAAGTACCATTGTGAGGATTTTATTCTTATTATATTATGGTACATATTACATTGAACCCCCTCCTATTTGGCTTAAACACAATTTCCGCATGTGCTTTCATTAAAACACATAACTAATGTGATTTCTCGACATAATTTCTTAAGGAAATCTTTTGTGAATAATAATTTTTATTTATTGTGAGTTTGTAATAGCTATTTCCTCCCTATGGACACGACCCACTCTTCTGTGAGTGATTTAATTTTAATTCTAATTATTTTGTTAAGCAATTTTCCACCACTTTGATACTAAAACGACAAATAATCTTAATCATATTATTCGAAAGCGAAAATCGTCTTACCATTGCCACTCCCTCCTTAATCTCAAGGCATGTGTATTTTGAGGCAATGACATCCCACATCTCAAAATCCATTGATCCTAGGAAAATCTTCATCCTAGTCTTCTAGTATCCGTAGTTTGTTCCATCAAATAATGGAGGTCGAACTGCTGACTGTCCCTCTGCATACATGTTGATAGATGATTTTTACATCTTTCGGACAACGAGGGCTGATACCAAGGGAGGGTGTCTGTGGATCGTAATAGTATACTAGAGGGGAGGGGTGGATAGTATCGCTTAAAAGTTTCAAATTAAATGCATACAAATAAATTCACAAAAGAATCAAGCACAAATAACACCTGGATTAATAGTGGAAACCTACACTGGGTGAAAATCACTACTTAAGCCTCTCAGCTTAAGATTTTTCTGACTAGACGAGCTAGTCAATCCACTAACGTACCACTTGAACAAGGGTATCACAACCTCTTTACAATGATCTCTTCTCTTACTATCCTAAAGAGAAGCAACAACAACAACAACGGATTTCTCCCAACAACTTGGGATCTGTTAATCAAAAGCAACAATATATAAGAACAATATGAACCTATGGAACCTTAATAAAAATCAAACTAGAATTTCAACAGAGGTTTGAATCATTGTGCTTTAGAGGGTGTGAAAATAGTAGCGTAGAAGCACTTATAGAGTAAGCATGGAAAGCTCTTTACTTTGAATGGATTTTCTACTTATTGTTGTGTTGAAAAAAGATGCGTACGACCTCTATTTATACTATCAAATCGACCTGAAAAGGAAATCAAATTGGTCGACCACTTAAGGTAGATTGGTTAATGAAAATGATGTTCGATCGATCAATCTAGTTATTTGCTCGATCAATTATTGACCAATTAATTAACTTAAATGATCGATTAAAAGTGTATTAATCAACTTCCTAAAATAGGCTGATTTGATTGATTAATTAATTTGGTTGGTTGGTCAATGATTTTGGTTGATCAATTAATTTAGTTGGTCGATCAATAACCCTAAAAGATTATTTTTAATGTGAAGAGCGAAAATCCATTTGAAACTTATTTTGAGGTTCCTTACAAAAAATATATTCTAGACTAAATAAAGATAAAAAGAACACTGAGACATAGATCAACATTCTTCTAGCTTTGATCCATGAGAGAGTCCTGAAATATTTGTATGATAGATAGCGTAATTTTGGTGCATCAAAACAGAGGTAACAGAGGTACTTACAGAATTTGGGTTTGGAACTTAGGGAGGATTGGGAAAGGTTGGTGGAGCTTAGTTTGGTAGGTATCCAAGATTAGAAGAGGAGGGACCCTGCTCAACCACCTGAGCATGTGCGTGTGGATCCCTTGGATTACCATACCTCGCTACTCTGTTGCCCTGATTTTGGGCATTCCTTGGATTGGGTACTGGTTGAGATGGTAGAGATTTAAGCTCTTGGCTATTAGCAATAAGCCTAGATTATAAGTTGTCCAGTGGGGTTTTCATCTGTTGCATGATCTGGAGCATAGAACCTTGCATCTTTACCATTTTTGGTTCAAATTAGCCTACCCTATGCGTTGTTGGGTATTCCAAGTAGGCTAACTATACCTGGTTCAAGGGCAACTGAGTATATATGTGACCTTGACCCATAGGTCTCTATGGTGCGTAATTGCCAGGTCAAGCTTGGGTCTATTGTCCCTAATTCTTGCAAGAGAAGTTAGGGTGGTTCCTCCAACCCGAATTATAATTGTTCGAGTACGGGTTGGACCAAGTATTCTCTTGGATTACCTGAACATCATCATAGCATGAGGATGAAGAGTAAGAAGGATCAGAAAAATTGGGATCAAAGGCCCCAGATTGAAACTTATGGGGTTACGAGAGTGTTGGCTCAAAGGTTGAGCTGACTAGAGTTGATTCACAAACTCTTGTCCCATGGGAGTTTGCCAAGAATGGAATCCCGAATTTAGGGATTGAGTGATCTAGAAGTGTTTATAGAGTTTCCATCCATCCACTCTTCCATTTTCTTGGCAATCGGATCCACCTTACTATGTTTGTTGTAGATCAATTCCAAATCAAATTTATATGAATTAGTTTGAACTTCATTGGCATTTGATTGAGGTTGTTGGGATTGTTTGAAAGTGTCCATGGAGGCATGATTGGTCGAATTTTTTTTCATTTCATCAAACAATTCATATGCGCTATTTGAGTCTTTGTTGAGGAAATTGCCTCCTCAAGAAACGTCCACGTGGTTACGGAGTTGATTAGTCAATCTGTGAAAGAAGATCTACACGATTGTCATTTAGGCACCTCATGATGTGGACACTTCCATAATAGATCCTAAAATCACTCCTAGGTAGCATGAAGCAGTCCCCCCGGCCGCTGGGCGAAAGTAGTAATCACCCATCGTAGAGCATTGGTCTGCCCAACTGGAAAGAATTTCTGCAGGAAGGCCAATTTCAATTATGTCCAAGTAGCGATTGGTCTTCCTATAGTGCGGTACCAATGTGCGGCCTTGTCCCTAAGTGAGTGGGGGAAAAGCCTCATGATCATTTTCTCCTCGTCTGCATTTCCTGATTTGTGGTTAGAACTAAGGTGGTTTGATCCTCCAAATGTTAGAATGGATCCTCAAAGCTAAGCCCATGGAAGTGTTTGATCAGGCTTAAGGCTTGGGGCTTGATTTCTACGTCACTAATAAACACTAGTTTATTAATATTCTTAGGCTAAAATCACACATAGCTCCTAGGGCTTCTGCATTCGCATTGTGATTTTAGGTAAGCATCCAGCATTATAAATATCACATAATATGCATCATCATGCATTTATGTTAATTTGTATAAATTGTATGTTAATTTTCTTATTTTATTGGCTAAAGGACACGGTAACATCTTTCTAGGCTTCAAATTAAAGATCTGACCGTACGAATGTGATCAGGGTGATGATTGGAGTCCAACACCTCCGAAATCACCCCATCTGGCATCCGTACCATCTTGTACAAATCACATAAGATCAAAGGCCAAGGGGCAAGGTGGTGAAAATCCAAACCTTAGACGACAAATCCAACTGTGTGGATGGGTTCGGATCGAAGATCGTAGGCCAAAAGTGTGAAAGTTGATTCAATCCAACATCCATGGCATCTCCTATGAGAAATAGAAGATGGACGGCCTAGATGATGCCATGTGGCATCATCCAAGCTACCCAAGGCCATCCATAGCCTCCTCTCTTCATCCGTGTCTTTGCATCCTAATCGTTGGATCTTGATGCAACGGTTGAGATCTGCTCTCTGGGTTATTGAAGCAACTCCACCTCAGCATTTCGAAGAGTAAGCTACATCAATTTCTAGCCATTGGATTATCATGCAATGGCTAGAGAGAAACCACACCTTAGTTAGAGGAGGACACTATGATTAGGGTCATTGGATCTTCATTGAATGGCCTTGGAGCTCCACGTTGCCAAAGCGAGAAATGCAAATTCTTGATGCAAAGTGTGGGATAGCGTGGTGGTTGAGTGGCTTATCCCCAAGGAAGGACATGAGATCAGGCCCCCACAAGCATCAAAATCCTCAAATCACAAGGCTCATGCTCAATTGGTCGTGTGATCACCATTGGGGGGAAATAAAGGTGCCATGTGGCACAATGAGAGCCGTCCAAGTTGATAATGCTCCATCAAATGTGATCTGAAGGGGTGCAAAGGTGATTGATTGTAAGACTTTATATCTCCATCAAACCACCCTCATTCCATGTGCCCCAATGAGTATGTTCACCTTTATTAACGGCTACATGCATCTCTAAAGGCCTTGCAATCAATTTTAAGGCCGAAAATGCCCTTCTACTCACCTATAAAAGGGCACCTACACCCCTCCATCTTCATCCCTTCCTTTCCTTCTCACCTCTCCTAAGAGTTAAGAACAAATGTTCTAAAGCTCACTCTAGTGCTCCCAAGCTATGGAAAGCTCCGTTAGGGTTAAAAACAAATATTTTTCCTGCTTCTCATTCCGTTCCTTGAGCTATTTTCAGTTGTCTTCTTGCCTCCATTCTAGAAGCGAATCCCATGACGACAATGTCCAGCCTCATCCCCGATTCATCCAGCTTTGTTCTCCCACCTCAGTCTCCGTTCCTTGTCCTCAAGGCGTCATTTGATTGGCTCATCCTCCAAGCATTTGTCGAAGAGGATAATTTCTCTTCCCTTATCTCTTTACTGCTTTCTAGTGTAGATTTCAATTTCTAGCATTAGTTTTGTAGTAAATAATTTGTAATAAACATTTGTGTAGATATAGAAGTGGTAGCGAAAATACACAATTTGTTAAATATGCAAATTAAGCCATTGAGATGAGTATCTTTGCATTCAACTTTTACAGTTTATAAACCTAAATAGTGGTGGTATCTAGGGTCCTCCAAGGAGGCCAATTTGTTAGTCAAATAAGTGATCTCTCTCTCTCTCGCATCTTAAATCAACACTTTTCTTTTTGTATTTTGATTTTGCAACTTTTTATGTTTTGAAATAATAGGCACAATTGCATAGATGGATACACTAAAGAAGACAATGCCTATCAAGTTGACCTAAGTCACAGAAATTATTTCCTCTTTCTAAGGTCACCTTAGCCAAGTGCACCTAGTGTAATTAGAAAGATGGAAAGTGGGTGCTGAACAAATTTAAAACTACTAATTAAAAGCACATAGAAGGTCAACGCACAAGATGAACAAAATGCTTGATTGATTAAAAAGTACGCAACTACTTGGAGAGCATAGTTGTGTGGATGGGAACCAAACAAGTAATCCCTAGGTAGAGGAATGCTTCTTCTACTCTACAAAATCTAAATATAGAAAATGGAAAAAGATAAAAGAAAGTCACCTTCGCTCTAAGCTTAGCAGCTTCTGAATTTGAAGGTTCTTCCTGTAGGTTCCCTACTAGGAGGGTGACGTAATAATATGCGGAAATAAAATATAAAGCAATCTCACAAAAATCAATCACAAAATATACACAGGTATTTTTAGGTGGAAACCCAAACCGGGTGAAAACCACCACCTAACCCTCTCGAGTTAGGATTTTCCGATCAACCAAGTTGATCAAAATCCACTAAACAAATCACTTTAAACGAGGGTGATTCAACCTCAGTACAACCACGCTACAAGTACGAGGGTAGCGTTCCTCAACCCCTTCTCTCCACAAGAAGGATTTTGTCCCACGAAGGAGACGGGAATTCGCAAAGCGAATACCCAACCAAAATACAAAGATAAAATAAAATAACAGTCCTATAGAGCCAACAAAATTAAACCTAGCTTCTATAGGAAATAGGAAACTCCCCTTTGCAAGGAGTGCGTCGACGATGACGCGGTGCGTGTGCCACGCGACGGCGCTACGTCGCTCTCGTTAACAACGCCGGGAGAGCGGGTGCGCGAAGGGAATGATGCTCTCAAGATGATGGAGCTTGAGCTTAGAGAGCAAGTGCTTCTTGGACACAAGAGAGTGGAAATACTTGATCTTAGTGTATCTTGGTCTCTCTAGGTGTATATCTTGTGTGTCTAAGTGTATCCAAGTGTGTTTCTAAGTGTTGCAAAGGCTCCCCTCTATTTATAGAGGCCTTAGGAAGGCTTTGGAAGGCTTGGAAAAGCTTCCATAGCCGTTGGGTGCAAAGCCCAAGAGAATCAGGCCGAAATCAGGACAATGATTGCATTTGACAGGGTTATCAGACGTCTAACTCTGGCATCAGACGTCTGGAAGGCCACTTTAAGACGTCTGATTACAAGGTCAGACGTCTGATTCTATGCGGGTTTCTCCCTGACTTGAATCAGATCTAAACAGGGTTTTTGCGCAAGTCCATCAGACGACATACAGGACGTCTGGCACTATGTCTGGACGTCTGGAAACCTACTTTTACTGTGGGAATTGATTTCCAAACGTTGCAACGGCTAGAAAATCTCTGAGAAGAGATTTTGGGTCAGCCGAGGCAAAACGGTCATTTATCAGACGTCTGTAAAGTCCTATGGACGTCTGATAAGGCTCTAACGGTCATATTCTTGAGCGTCTTCTAAGCCAGCCAACGGTCCACTAACTGGACATCTGGCAAAGTCATCAGACGTCTCCTAAGACGTCTGGTCTAAGGTATGGACGTCTGATTTCATCAGACAGAACTAACTATGTCCAGCTTAACAGTTATCAGACGTCTGAAACAACAGTCAGATGTCTTAAAATTCTTTATCAGACGTCTGATTTTGGGATTAGACGTCTGGAAATGCTGTTTGAGCCCTATATTGGTTTTCTAAGTATTCTACAGAAAACCTAAGTATCCTAGGGTTGTGCAGGTGTTCCTAGGACTACGTTTAGGGTACTTTGAGGCTCTTTAACATAATGTTCTAAGGAATCAAAAAGAGCAAGAAAATAAATACAAGAGATACATGAAAGGATAAAAAAGAATCTATCCTATTCTTCTTGTCTTCCATCTCCAATCTTTCGCTCCACGAGAACCTCCTGTGTTTTCCGTCAAGCTCCTCCAATCCGTCCTGGATGCGAGCTCGAACTCCGTCTAAACACGTCCTCATTTGCAATTGACCTGAAATCTAGGACTCAAATTGCAAATGTTAAATAACACGTGTTTTGTTATCATCAAAACAAATGATCGTGGTGCTCTAGCACCAACACTTCCTTCTCCTTGATAGCTTCTCCTTCAAGTCCTCTAGTGGTGGATGTCCACCTTGTTTCTCCTCTACTTGGCTGTCCACTAAGTGTGCTCCCAAGCCTTGTGGTACAAGGAAAAAGAGAGGAAGAAGAAGGCACCAAGAGAGAAAGGAGGTGTTCCCTTAATCTTCTTGTCTCCTCCTCCTTGGCTGAATAGAATAGGTGATATGGGTAGAGAAAATGTAGCTTGGGATGGCCTTTTAGTGGTGGTTATAAGTGGTACATATAGGAAGGGAAGGAGGGGGGTTGGAGTTGGGTTTTTGGATGGTTAGGATGAACTTATGGAGGTGGTTATGGGATCCAATGGTGGAGATGGATGGCGCCAACCCAAGGGGTATGTAGGGTGGTGGATATGGTGGTGTTGGTGGCTTTTGGTGGTGGTGACATGATGAGCATATATTTTGCAAGAAAAGTTAGGGTTTTTTAAAACCCATCGTTGTAGTCAGAAAAATTGCTTCCAAATAAAATTTACCGAAATTCAAAGTGAGTCCCAGGTCATACACAGGGAGGCGAACATTGGTTTTGAAATCCACGCTTTCGATTTTATTTGTTTTTGTTGTTTTTATCTTTTGAGATTTTTTTTGGCATTTTGTAAGATAGAATATCAATTAGAATAGTTGTTATCTAATATACTCTAATAGAATAGGAGAGAGAGAGAGAGAGAACATCAATATATATATCTAAATAGAGTTTTCCACAGATAATCGAGAAATTACAACTAGACTTGAAAGCGATAAAAGATAAAGGTGAGAAGAATCCCCCTCGACGGTCGCTTGGTAGATGACTCACTCTGACGATGCCTGGATGATGATAACATCATCATGAGCCATAACTAGCTTTAATTAGTCAAAATCAATTGACAAAGGCTCCTACATAATCACCGAAGAGTCATAACTCACTGAATAACTATTTTGAGAGGAATACATTAAAATAGGGTTAATTCCGTAGTTTTAACAGCATATCATGAATACAGAATAATCATAGGGTTTCCCAGGTGTTAATCTAAGGTCTAATGAGCATTAAAGACTAATAAGAGGGTCATTGAAGACAGAAATGGGTTTTCGCGTATTTAGAGAACGGATACATGTCCCAAAACCCTAATTTCAGACCCACTTAAGTAAAAAAGGTTCTGGTCAGGATAAATTTCATCTAAACCTTCTAAAATTCATAGAAAAATATTAATAAGGTTTGGTACCCTTGATGCGACCATTGGAACCCATTCTGACCTAGAATAGTGTCTTAGACAAAAAGTTATCCTAATTTGAATTTTTCCACAAATTGCCTAAACAAACTTAATCAAAACCAAAATCCAACTTTACCATCAGATTCCTTGAGTCCAAATTAGGTTTGTACCAAAATTTGGGCCTAATCAGAGATCATCTTGACCTAGTTTGCATTTTGGTCCAGTTAGACTCTCTCTCTCAATTAGCCCTCAACTTTTGAATTATTTACAGATAGATCCCTAGGTTTCTTTTCATCTTTGCAGTTAGGTCCCTTTTGCCATTAGTGTGAATAGAAGCTTCACCATTGAGATTTGAGTGAGGGCTTCTTGCTTGATTCTCAATGAAACACTCCCAAAATTGAAAGGGAGATTCCTTAAGGAATTCCCTTCTAAATGAACCTGGCCATGGACCCCAACTCCTTCCCAATCTCTCATGAGAACGCATGAAAGATTTGATTACCCTTTTTGCGTGAAACTCTCGAGGCTTGAAAGCTTATTTTCTTGCTTAGAAACACCCCCTAAGGCCTATAAAAAGACCTAGGATGCAATTTTGCTCTTCCTTAGCTAGGCTTGGCCTCAAATCCCTCTTCTTTCCCTATCTCTAGCCTCCTCCAACCTAAGCTCCGATGGCCTCCCTTCTCCTTCATCCTATGGATGACTAATGACCAAATTGGCCTGTCCCTCTTCTTCCTCACGCTCGTTCACATCTCGCCAACCACAACTAGGGCAGCCACCCCCTTTCCTCGCTGCCGTCTCCCTCAACAATGGTGTTCTCTTCCACGGCACCGATCAATTGCAGCCGACACCCTCCTACCCCTTTTGACCATTAAACTTATGTTTCCTCACTTCCTCTTCCCCTCTACTCTCTTTCCCCCTCCTTAAACTCTTGTTTCAATTGCCATTCATGCCTCTCCCTCTCCATCTTCCCCTGCTCCGGTGATGCCTCCCCGACGCTACACACCACCAAACTCCACCACTCTACTTCCAAAAGCTCCACCTTACCTTACCACACAAAACCCCTCACCAAGTTCATCGATTCACCCACCCACCAGGCTCGACCTCATCGCACCACCTTCTCACCTCCATCCAGCCACCACACATGCTAACACGCCACACAGACACCACGACCACCTTCGCCAACACTTGGTGAGTTTCTTGAGATGTTTTAATGTAGTTGTGAGGACGTATCTCATGTTTCAGGTAGTCATCACTCTCCGCCATCGCCGTCATCATGCCCGACCACGTTCGCAGTACTCTGACGAGCTCAAGGCTTAACTCCAAGCTCCAGGTGCTGCAGTTTAGCTTTAGGGCCTTTCCCAAGCCCTCAATTAGAGACCTCGCTTGCGATTTCACCCTTAATTGGAGACCTTACCCGTAATTTCACCTTTAATTGGAGGCATCTCCTCCTACTGCTGCTGTGAGAAGGAGGGGGACAAAGATTGTCCCACCTTGTAGATTGATAGGCGCCCAACCACGCATAATAGGATTTTATGCTAAGGCCTCTTTGCCCAAGCACTGGGGGTTAGGTCCCCATTAACCCTTTACACCCGATAACCCGCCTACTATTCACTCCTCGCTTGTGACACCACGCCGTAAGGTTGGACAATATTCTAGACCTGGTTACCCATGTATGGCTCCGAATATGCCCTTGTCTTGGGAGAGGAGGAGGATTTGTGAGAGAGCAGGGGAGGGCTTTGTTGCGTGCTCCTCTACCTTGTGCTAAAGAGAAAAGTACCCCAATGTGACACTTAGTCGCAAAAGGGAGTTGGTTCCCCTATGCTGTGAAGGAGAAGAAAGGGAAAGCCTTTGAAGAAGAGACTAAGAAGAAGAAGGTTTGAAGAGAAAGAAAAGGCATTGAAAAAGAGACACCTTGTGCAACTGAGCCTAAGTGTTGAGACACTTAAGTCGTCTGAGGAAGGAAACCAACGTCTGATCTGAGTTGATGATAACATTATTGCATTATTTAAGTACTATAGTTTACATTTGAATTCAGATTGGAATAATTGAGTGCATTCTTAATTAAAGAGGATAAGTGGTGATTCAAATCACTATTGTTTTTATTCTCTTTCCTTTTGCTTCACCATACATTGGTTCTTATTGAATATATTTTTGAGTATTTGATTCATTGAATATCATTTATAGCATCTATTTATTGTGTTCATCCATTTTAATTCAAGATTAATGTTGTGAATTCCATTATTTGCTCCCTGTATTCGACCTCGGACTCTTCTTTGATTCTGAGTTATAAATTTAAATGATTTGAGCGATGTCTTATACTACGAAGCGTTTCTTAAACAACGAATTCACTAAAACATTTTGGCGCCGTTGTCGGGGAGCAATGCGCAATTCACACATTAGACTTATTTTTCTTGATTTTTATCTGAGTACTAAGTTGCCCTATTTGCTTTGCTTGTGATTTTGCGAGGTACATCACGAAGAGATCCTCCGTGGAAATCAACCACTTCTGGGGCAAGTAAAATTCTCTTCTTCCCTAATCAATCTCTGATGTAAACATGTTTACACTACTTAAGATGTTTATTTATGCATGTTCTTAAGCATAGGATTGCATTACATACTATAAATATTGCATAGCATGCATCATCTTGCATTTAGATTAGTTTGAATAAATGGAGGTTAATTGTCTCCTTTTATGTTCAGGGACAAAGCAAAATTTTTATTAGGGCCTTGGATCGAACATCCAACCATACAGATGTGATCAGGGCGACGATTGGAGTTCAACAACTCTAAGATCCCCCTAATCAGACATCTGTAGCATCAGATAGAGATCGGGGAACCCTAGAAGATCAAGGGCCAAGATTGTGAATCCTCACTTCAAATGACAAATCAGACCGCATGGAAGGATTTGGATCGACGATTGCAGCCTAACGGCGTGAAAATCAACTCAATCCGACAACTGTGGCACCATCTACATCATCCAGAAGATGGACAGCCAAGATGGCACCACGTGGCACCATCTCGGTCGCCCAACTGACTGCCCTCAACTTTTGAAGCTGCTAGCACCCACGAATCTCTTCCGTTGGATCAAGATCCAACGACTGAGATTGCATCCCAACTGGTGCACCCATCCTCTGAAGCCGCGCCTGAAGAGTCGCCTTGACCGCTGGATCTCAATCCAACGGTCCTGATCACGCGTGCACGAAGCATCTTTGAGACATAAATGCTGCTGTAGTGCAGCGGGTGAAGGCACTTACGCGACGTGAGCATGCATTTCATGTGCGGGAGGCGAGCGGGCGGTGCACGTCGCCCACGATGGGGCTTTAGCGACGGTTTTATCCGTCACTAAAGACCCCTGATTTAATGTTTTGAGATTAAAAAGATCAAATTGCCCTCATTCCTTGCAACTATAAAAGGAGACCTCCTCCATACGAAATCTTCATCCCTTCTTTCTCTTCTCTCCCTCTCCAAAGCTCAAGAGAAGCTGGTCCCATACCTGGGATGCTTCTCAAGAGATAAAGTCTAATTTTCGTCCCCCTTTCGAAAGTGGATCCCGCGACGACGACGGCGTGCTACCCCATTCCCGTTCTTCTCGCTTTGTCCTCTTTCATCCTACTCCATTCCCGTCTTCCAAGCGTCGTCCCGTCTGACTCGTCCTCCAAGAGATCGTCGAGGAGGATATCTCTCTCCCCATTCTTTTACTGCTTTCTTGAGTAGATTTACTTCTTTCTAGAGTAGACTTACTGCTTTCTAGTGTAATCATTTTCTGCTTTCTAGTCATAATGTTTAGTGTAATGAACAATCTCTTTGATAATGAATTCCATGTTCATTCTACATCTCTTTTGATTTTTGTTTGTAATATTCTCTCTCTCTCTCTCATTCTCTCTCTCTCTTCTATGTAGTGTAAATAGATAGATAGTTTCTAATCAATTAATTTACTTCGTGACAAATAAAACAAGTGCGTATTTTTAAATCAAACATCTGCCTCCCTGTGTTCGACCCAGGATTTCAATTCCGGTATAAATTTTATTTGTTGAACGCAAGTTCTTTGCTTTCAAACTACGACGACAGGTTTTCAAAACCAAATACGTTAGTTTAGCAACCCGTAGCTTCAACATTTTGGTGCCGTTGCTAGGGTAGCGATGCTCTTTGATTTTTTTTTCACGTTTTATAACTTACAAATCATTTACCTCACTTCTCTCCTTTCTTATTATAATTGCAGGTACTCTTTTGAGATGAGCAAAAGTGGTAGATTGGAGCAAAGTGTTGTTGAAGATTTTGTAAGTTATCCCCCACCTCCCACCCATTAGTTTTCATTTCACCGTGTAATAACACAAACATCAATCAACCTAGGTATTCTTATAAACTCTAAGGTTAGTTTTGTTTATTTGTTTGAAACCCACACTTGCCTCGACCTCCACATTGAAAAAGAAAAATTTAAAAAAAAATCTCACAGAGTTACACAACCTCATCTGATTTTCAAACTCAACCGGTAAATCGATCTTTGGAGCTGGTACACACATCCAAACACATAATTGAGTAGAAATCAGATTAGGTAATCACTTGTGTGCCTAATTAAGTGGTGCAATAGGCTAATTATTTGAGTTGATTGGGCCGCACCACTTCAGTTAAAATCAACTCATCAAGTAGCTACCACATAGGTTCAACTCCTAGGGATTTACTAGGCACTCCACATTCTTTTAAGTTTTAAGGGAAAACGTCTTCACCTGTGCTTTGAAAACTTGGTGTGCCAACAAAACTTGTTTGAAAATACCTAAAGTTAAATCCTAAAAGCTACTAAGCAAGATTTAAATCCTAAAATTCACCACATCAAAAGTAATCTTGCTTGAAAACCACTGGTTGTGCACGCACACACACATCAATCAATCATTAAGGGCACATCCTAGATAAAGGGCCATTACATTCCAAAGCACATTCAAACCTAGCTCCAAATAAAACAGAGTAGACGTTGGCCTTAAGGATTTGACTCTCTCTTCAGAGCCCAGAACGAGATTATTTTCGATTAGTCTGTTTCTACTGTTCAATCTAATGTCTAGCTAGGGGAGCAGAATCAAACGATCGTGGTTGGGCGATACACTAGGAACCGAAGGCCCAAGCTGAAGGAAGAACCTTCTCCCCAGTCCCTCCTTCTAACTGGTTGGATTGAACAGACAGAAGTAGATCAAATCATTCCTTTATCTCAAGATGGGTTTTGGGAGTCTGTAGGTCTTTAGGCTAGCCCACTTAAGGACAGGTTTGATTGCTTGTATTGCAGGGCACCTTTCTTCCTCCCGTCTCTCATGAATCCTTCCACATTTTATACGCATTCCTGCTCTTTCTCTCCTGTTTTGAATTATCCTCAACATGACGATTATCCCGACTTGTACTGTAATCAACCATCAGTTAGTTGGGATAACTTGGATTGGGGATACAGTTCCGGACCTCCGTGTTTAGGGTCTAACCCTAAACACTATGATTGTGATTTCTATCCTTCTCAAAGCCACATCGATTATAGATCGTCACCCTTTCATGGACAACCTAATACGATCTAGAATCAAGAAGGATACATTGATCCTTACCCATCCTCTGATTACACTGCCTTTAGGTCATCACCACCTTTTGAATAATCTGAAATGACCTATTATCAGGAATGGTATAACGAATCTCAATTCGTTAACTCCTCTGCACTGACCCCAAACCCACCCAACCCTGAACCAACTCATTTGGTTCAGGGTAACCAGGTTCAAGATAGGGTTCTGGCTAACTTGCGAAATATCATACAATCTTTAGAAGTTCAGCCAATACCTTCCATTGAAAGATTGGATCCCCTGATTGAAATGTTTGATGATTTGAACAAGTATTTGTTGGATTGGCTTCAGGATGTTAAAGAGAAGAACCTGGGTGAGTTTCTACTTGGGAAGTTAGCAAGATTGAGAATGAGATTTGTGGTTGCTTTGGCTCAATCATGGGATGATTCCCAGGATGAACCCCCTTCAGGAGAACCAAGGTCAGAACTCGCTCAGGCACCTGTCGGGGGGGTTACGTGTTATGAGGTTGACTAGATTGAATTAGAGCAACCAACTAAGGATGATCTGATTTCTTCACCTGAAATTCTTGAGCCAGGGTACAAGGAAATGTATGTCTCCATGGATCGGAAAGTGACAGAAGATTTTGGGGCATACATTAATACGGATCTTGATTTCTTTGATTCTGATGGTGAAGATTCAAGTTGTGAAGTCTCACACGAGTTTATAGAATACGATTTCTGTGAGACGATTGGGCCTGAGGAATCTAATAGATCATTCGATAGCCCAATAACTGAAGAAACTGATCTTATTGGGGCTCACATTATGGATCTAGAATCTCATTTTCTGGAGGATTCAATCAAATGCCCTGATTGTTAGTTACACCCCATTGAGCTTATCAATGATTCTATTTTTGAGATAACTAGACCCAAGTCAATTCTGATTCAGCCACATCTTTTAGACTTGGAGATTTCAGATGGGGTGATTAATATGCAAGAGGTCCCTTGGGTTACACTCTTTGAATGCTTGCCATCTCTGTGGGTTACACTCTAACAGTACGTCGCATATTTTCTCCTCTTGCCTGGTCACCGACAAGATTTGGAGGATGATTTTCTTAGAACCTCTTCCCACCTGGGATTCCCTTTGGCAGAGGTTCATTGCTCCTAGACGACCATTTGGGGTATGGCTGCCATTTTGTGGTGTGTGTGGAGGGCGCGTAATGATAAATTTTTTCAGGAGAGACCGGTTAGGTGTGAGAACATTGTAAATGAATGCTGGTCCCTCATACACAGCTGGGGATCTTTTTTGTAATGTTTTGGTTGATATGAAATATACTGCCCTCCGGATTGCTATCGGTTCACGATAGCAGTCCTCACTGTTTAAAAGAAAATATGCAAGAGGTCCCGAAACTTGACATTTCGAATGAGGAGAACAGAAGCTGGGAAGTTCTGATTTGGGAAGCAAACTTTGGAGGAAATAGAAGACTAAGTCGAAGGGTTCCAATTCATTTGAAACCATCAAACTAGGACCCTTACGACATTTGTTCTGAGGATGTCCAACGCAAGCATATATTCATTGATTATCTTTTCGATATCGAATTCTCTGTAAGCTGACTCTTTTGTCTTGGGTTGCATCCTCATAAATCGTAGGCCTGACCCCGCTTGCATACTGATTTTAGGCTTTGGGTAATTTTTATCCAGAACCTTAGATATTCTTGATTATGGGGTATGGGTCTGCACCACAATCTGGTCCACATCTGTGGACATCTGCTGGTAGGTCAGAGGTTTCTTCTGTTTATTCTGATTCTGATCTGCGCTTGTGAATTCTTTATTTCTCTTCTTTGTATAGTGTGCCTTGTTGAAGGCACTAAATTCAGCACGTATACAATTTTTTTTAGTTTTATCTCGAAGCGGACCTGACATTCACTCAATTCAGGTGCTTTCTACTCTATTCCACTTTGTTTTATCTTTTTAAGACAATGAGGACATTGCATTAGATAGGCATGCGGGGTGGATATTCATGTCTGAATTTATTTGTCAACTCCGTAGATTTGTTTTATTTTCTTTTATTTATATGAAAAAAAATTATGGAATTAGGAAAGAGAACTTGGGTTTAAGAAAATTTTCAATCTTAGGAAATACGGCATTATGATCTGAACATAATGACCCTTTAGGTCTTTGGACTTAATTGGCCCGTGTATCCATTAAAATGTGGATTTGTTTTTCGAGTCCTCAGCATCTTAATTCTATCGTAATTGGAGTAAATAAGTTTGGGTGATAAGTACACGACTTACAAACCCGCCCTTTGATTTGAGGGAACTTTAAGCCTAAAGCATCTACACACTATCTTGTCACTGACTCATTAATCGGCGGTTCTAATGGAAATTGGGTAGCTAATGAAACTTCTAGGGTGATATGGCTGACAAGTTATCATGGGTAACAACCCATAGGTAGGTTGTCCAGAGCCCAGTCACTAGACCATTCTCTTCTTGCTGCCTTTAGGTAAATCTTAGACCAGGGAAGCCACTTACTCAAAAAAAAAGAGAAAAAAAAGAAGAAAAGAAAAGGGAAAAGAGAAAAGAAAAAAAGAAATAAACCACACTTTGCCGCACGAGTATGGTTGGCAAGTTGTCGGTTGTAACAGCTCATCGACCGGTTGTTCAGAACCCATCTCAATAAATGCACTGAAAATTCTCAAAACACTTAGGAAGAAGCGGAGAAGTAGAATAAATCGAGGAGAAATACACTGGATTCACCCTTGTGTTGACCCCGTAATAATAAAAGTAGGGAGAAAGCTACCAGTTGTAAAGATACACCTTTAGGTAGAATTCACTTTTTAAGGTCACCTAGAGGCGTAGAAATTCGAAGTCCATTTTTTCTACCGGTCAACGAGTCTATCACATTCACAATAAGATGCTTATCACTTAGGGTTCTCATCAAATCTTGGGTGAGTTGAATGGCCGTAGAAAGCCACTTTTAAACCCTAAAACTCGAAAATCCAAAAAAATTAGAAAAGAAGAAAAAGAGAAAAAGAAAATTTTCTTTGAATAAGGCGAGGGCTTGAGGCAGTCTGCATTTTGGCAGACACCCAGGCACTGTTGTGTCTTTGAAAGTTCAGATCCTAAGTAAACATTTTCTTAACGATTGAAAATAACTCATGCTCAAATAATCCAACCTGATTCTTTTATAAATAGCATGTAGTTTTTGCTAGGGACTAGCAAAAGATAGGCATGGGGGTATGATGTAAACATGCTTACACTACTTAAGATGTCTATTTATGCATGTTCTTAAGCATAGGATTGCATTGCATACTATAAATATTGCATAGCATGCATCATCTTGCATTTAGATTAGTTTGAATAAATGGAGGTTTTTGTCTCCTTTTATGTTCAGGGATAGGGAAAAATTTTTATCGGGGCCTCAGATCGAAGATCCAACCATACAGATGTGATCAGGGTGACGATTGCAGTTCAATGACTCTAAGATCGCCCTAATCAGACATCTCTAGCATCAGATAGAGATCATGGAACCCTAGAAGATCAAGGGCCAAGATGGTGTGAATCCGCACTTCGAATGACAAATCCGACCGCATCGAAGGATTCGGATCGACGATCATAGCCTATCGACATGAAAATCGACTCAATCCGACAATTGTGGCACCATCTACATCATCCAGAAGATGGACGACCAAGATGGCGCCACATGGCGCCATCTCAGCCTCCCGACCAACCGCCCTCAACTTCTGAAGCCGCTAGCACCCACGAATCTCCGCCGTTGGATCAAGATCCAATGGCTGAGATTGCATCCCAACTACTGCACCCATCCTCTGAAGCCACACCTGAAGTGTCGCTCTGACCGTTGGATCTTAATCCTAACGGTCTTGATCGCGCATGCATGAAAGCATCTTTGCAACATAAACGCCGCTGTAGCACAACAGGTGAACGTGCTTACTTAATGCAGCGGCGCATTTTCGATTCCTCATGAGCAGCTGCTGAGGCATGGGTGAGCGAGCTCCGCGACCGCTTGATCACAATCGAGCAACTGCGGGCGTTCAATCCAGACCACGCGCTATTGCACGCTCGCATGTCATGCGAGATCGCACGTGGTGAGTGCGCGATGAGGAGGTGGGCAAGGGTGCATCTCAGCCGTTCGATCTCGCTATCAAACGGCTGAGAATCGAAGGACATGAGCACGCATTTCATGCATAGGAGGCCAGCGGGCGGCGCACGTCACCCGCGATGGGGCTTTAGTGACGGTTTTATCCGTCACTAAAGACCCCTAATTTAATGTTTTGAGATTAAAAGGACCAAATTGGGAGTGTAGGCACCACCTTTCGGAGGAAATGGGGAGAAGGAGAGTGGAGGGTGATTGACGATGGGCGGAGGGCGGCAGTGGGGCGGAGCCATCTTGGGCTAGCGCAGAAGGTGAATGGAAGACATGGAGATTGAGGGCTTGGAGGAGAAGGGAGTGGATTTGGCAGGAGAGGTTCTTTAGGTCGTCTGAAAAAGCTCGAAGACGTCCCTGGAGGAGGAAGAACGGAGATGTTCTCTGTTTCAGATGCAGATGAAGGGGGCATGTGGCAGTGATTTGTAAAAACCCCCTGATCTACTTGGAATGAGGGGTGAAGGACACAAGTGCGAGTCATGCCCTAGGAGGATCCCTTTGCGATCACATAGGGCCATATCGCATCTTGTCTGGAGGGTTAAGAATGAAACTCATCCGCCACCACCGCCGATTTTGGGTAGGCACACAATTGAAGTTAAGATACCATCTTTGGAAGAGATCCCGACTGCAGAGATCACACTGAGAGGTGCTTTGATTGGGGAGATCATGACAGGCATGCCATCGATCGAAATGCTTCATAATCTGGTACGTTCCTTAGATCTTCTATCTGCGGGTTGGAAAGTTGCCATGTTATCCCATTCTCGCTTCTTGGTGTATGGTTTGAGCATGCTGGATGTAGAATGATTAAGATTTCGTTCAAGTATCTTTGAAGACTTCATTGTGATTTGGAGAATGGTCTCTCCATTTGATGGGGCTCTGTCTGAGTGGCCTCCATAAAGAGTGACCTCTAGGAGGATTCTTCTTGAGATCTCTGAACTGCCACTGCACCTGCGGTGAAAGGGAGTTGTCTCTAAAATGCTATCAGGCTTTGCATCAATCTGTGATGGTTCTGAAGTTCTGATCGGAGAGGGGGACATTAGGTCTCTAAGAATTGAGGTGGAAGTTACCAATGCTGGTTCAATTCCTGATTCGATCACAATCAGATGTGGGGACACCTCTTGGCTTGTTAGGCTAGCTATTCTTGGACAGGTTGAATGTGGTCAAGATAAGTCGTCTGAGGAAGAACTAAAGTCTGGAACCAACAATGAGGCGAGAAAATAGAGTGACAGCTGTGGACGCACCCCTCCTGCTAATGCTCCTGATCCCAAAAAGTGGAAGGACTGTCATTGTGTCATGGCTGAGGAAGATCAGATGGAAGATGTTACAGCTGCTGATAACAGACTAGCTATGATAGTCAAAGAGGACGGCTGTCTGGAGGTTGCTGAGACTGATTTGGCAGATTCTGAGATGAACTGCAATATGGAAATGGGCAGTACAGGAAGGGAGTTGAGGCTTAAAGAGCTAGTCCAGTTGCCTTTTGCTATTCCAGCTGACTTGCAGTATGGCAGTGGTTCCAATAAAAAAAGAGGTGTGGGTAGATCTCCATACATGTTGAGAAGGAGAAGGAAGGAGACCTTGCCCCCTATTATGGAGCAAGATATTGCTAAATCCATTATCGTAGAATATGTGGGCTACAAGGCCAATGGGGATCTTTCTAATGAGGAATGAGAGTTTTGTCTTGGAATGTGCGTGGGCTACGCAACAAACAAAGAAGGGCTTCATTGTGTAGATATCTCTCTGAGTGGGAGATAGATTGTGCCCTTATACAAGAGACTCACTTGGAGAGGGAGAATGGTCAAGAATGGGACTGTTTTAAGCAATTTGGCTGTAGTGATATTGTGGCTAAGGGTGCTACTGGTCAGTCTGGTGGACTAGCTTTTTGGTGGAGAAAATCTTCCATTTCAGTAACTGAGATTATTCGTGATAGGTTCTTAATTTCTTGTAGATGTCAATCTCCCCAAGGTGATATGGAATGGTTTATATCATGCATTTATGGTCCTTGTGTGGCAGTAGACAGAGTTGTCTTGTGGGAGGAACTCTATGCAATGCATCAAAGAGTGCAAGAGACCCCATGGTTGTTAGGGGGTGATTTCAATTGTTATCTTTCTGGTGATGATAACCTGGATGGGAGAGTGGACAGTTCTACAGCTGGCTTCCAATTGGTTGTGCAGAACATGGGCTTGACTGAATATCCCATCAGTGGTGTGGAATATACTTGGAGGAATGGCAGTGGACAGATTTCCAAATTGGACAGATTCTTTGGTAGTCCTAGTTTGTTAGAGAGATATTAGCTATCTACTGTTTTGAGCCTTGATAGGCCGTTCTCTGACCACATGCCTTTGGTTTGGGATAGTGGGGTGAATGTAGACACGGGATCATACTTCAAACTCAAGAGATCTTGGTTTAGGGAAGAAGGCTTCGTGCAAATGGTTTCTCAGTGGTGGCAACGCAAGGATGTTCAAGGCACTGCCACACAGTAGTTTGCTGCAAAATTGGCTGGTCTGTGTGAAATGTTGAAAGAATATGGGCAGGCTGTGAATCTGATCAGAGACTAGAAGAGGAGGGAAGCCTTGACAGTCATTAGGGATTTGGATCTGAAAGAGTGTAGGCTGGATTTGAACCAACAGGAGCAGCAGCTGAGGCAGTAGATGCAAGCAGTTGTGGGGGATGAAGATCTGAAAATAGAAATGGATTGGCGTGAAAAATCTAGACAGCTTTGGCTTAAAGAGGGTGATGCGAACACAAAATTTTTCCACCTTGCGGCCAGTGCTAGAAGGAGATTCAACCTTATTTCATCTATTAAAGTTGAAGAAAGAAATATTACCTCTGTTAAGGAGATCAGATCTGAAGCAAGTAAATTTTTTAAAGAAACTTCCAAGGCTACTCCAAGAGGTTCTTGGAGGATGGTAGCAATGGATTTCCCATGTGTAACTAATGAATAGAGTGACATGCTTGTGACTCCTATTTCTGAACAGGAAGTGCTAAAGGCTATTAAAGAGTTAAATAATGAAGGGGCTCCCGGTCCAGATGGATTTCAGGTGTTTTTCTACAAAGAGCTATGGAATGTTGTTAAGGTGGATGTGTTAAAGGTTATTCATGAGTTTGAATTGGGCAACTCTGGATTTTAGAGGCTGAACAAATCCTATCTGTTTTTGTTGCCTAAGAAATCAAGTGCGGAAAGTTTTTCTGATTACAGACCCATTGCATTATCTAATTCCATCTACCTTATTATTAGTAAGGTTATTGCTAACAGATTGCGGGAGGTTTTAACGGACTTGATAATGCCTGTTCATTCAGCTTTTCTTCCTGGGAGATTGTTACAAGAGTCATTCATTGTGGCGTAAGAGATTGTTATGGGTTGGTGAAGGACAAAATCCAAGGCTTTCTTATGGAAAGTAGATTTTTCCAAAGCCTATGATTCTGTCTCCTGGTCATACTTGAGGGAGATTCTTAGGAGGAAATTTCCACCCTTATTGATACAATGGGTGAAGAGATGCATTACGACAGCCTCTTTTTCCCCGTTGATAAATGGTAAACCGTGTTGTTCTTGGATTCAGCCCCAATGTGGAGTAAGGCAAGGTTACCCTATTGCCCCTCTGATTTTTAACCTTGCGGTGGATACTTTGGCTAGATTTGCCTGCAAATTGGCTGTGGATGATTTTATAAGGGGGTATTTAATGTCTAATCATAGGGCTCTAGCCCCTATACTTCAGTATGCTGATGATACTATTTTTCTTGTGGAAGGGGGGAAGAGAGAAGCGCAGGCTCTGTTACATATGGTAAAATTTTTTGGAGAGGTTTCTGGTCTCAGATTGAATGGAAGTAAATCCTCCCTGGTCTGTTTTGGGATGAATAATGGTTTACAGAATGAGATCTCCACCATTCTTGATACACCTGTGGTTCCACTGCCAATTAAATATCTGGGTCTGCCTTTGAAATGTTCTAAGATGAAGAAAGTAGATTGGTCTTTCCTCTTCAAAAAGGTAGCTATGAAATTGGAGGGCTGGAGCAGTAGATTCCTATCAAAAGGGGGGAGGTATATATTACTGAATTCTGTTATCACTTTGATTCCTATTTTCTTTTTCTCTATCCTTAGAGCTCCGAACTCTATTTGGAAAAAGCTGGAGGTGATGAGGAAAAGATTCTTTTGGAAAGGGGTCGCTCATCAAGGGCCCTTTTTTCAACCCTTGAAGTGGGAATCAATTTGCAAACCAAAGAAGCTGGGAGGCATGGGTGTTAGATCCCTTAAAGAATTCAATGAAGCTTTACTATTGAAGTGGGTTGTTCGGTTGCTGCAGGGGGAAAAAAAATATGGACAGAAATTATACAGGATAGTTATGGGAGTTCCAATGATGAGATAAATTATCTTAATCCACGTAAACCATCCCCCTTTGGCTTTCTGTGGTGCGAGCCCTGAAGGAAAATTGGAATTTTTTCAAATTTGTTTTAGGTGATGGAAAAAGCTTCAAGTTTTGGTTGGAAAATTGGGTACATGGAGGGCGTTTAAAGACAGGTTCTCCCTTGCTTATGCTACGACTGCACATCAAAATGCGGTGGTAGCAGATTATTGGGATGTTGATTTGGAGCAGTGGTTGTTAAATAATGGTGGGAGGAATAATCATGAAACAAGAACTCGAGTAGAGAATGAACGTCTCATGCAAGAGCTTGCTGCTTTCAAACCCATGCCTCATGAATATGACACATACAAATGGGAAGGTAATTTCTCTACTGCGGCTGCTTATGACAGATTGATAATGTCCTCCAGGATGGCGGAAGATGAACAAATGGGGAAAAAGCTATGGAAGTTAAAAATACCACTAAAGTTACAAATTTTCTTATCGCTTTGCAGGAGAAATGGATTGATTACTGGAGATCTGAGGCACAGAAGGATGGGGACCCCCACCCAGTTTTGTTATTTATGTGGGCTGCATAATGATTCTAGAGTTCATATCTTCTTTTCATGTGCGATCACTGATTATGTTTGGAGGAGAGTATGCAATGAGTCCTTACCCACTTGGGGAAATTTGTGGTGCTATCTTGTGGATGGGAATAAGCCTTATATACATATGGTGGCTGTGTTATTGGTTGTATGGAGGGTTAGAAATGAGTGTGTTTTTCAGGAGACCCTAGTTCATTTGGAAAATATTGTAAATTTATGCTGGAGTCTCATACAGTATTGGGGGTCGAACTTGTAAATATTTTTTATTATCAATAATAGCTCTCCTGGTTTGCCATCGGTGATTTGATAGCATTCCTTTCTTTTTCAAAAAAAAAAAGACCAAATTGCCCTCATTCCTTGCAACTATAAAAGGAGACCTCCTCCATACGAAATCTTCATCCCTTCTTTCTCTTCTCTCCCTCTCCAAAGCTCAAGAGAAGCTTGTCCCACACCTGGGATGCTTTTCAAGAGATAAAGTCCAATTTTCGTCCCCCTTCCGGAAGTGGATCCCGTGACGACGACGACGTGCTGCCTCGTTCTCGTTCTTCTCGCTTTGTCCTCCTTCGTCCTGCTCCGTTCCCTGTCTTTCAGGCATCGTCCCATCCGACTCATCCTCCAAGTGATTGTCGAGGAGGATATCTCTCTCCCCATTCTTTTACTACTTTCTAGAGTAGATTTACTACTTTCTAGAGTAGACTTACTACTTTCTAGTGTAATCATTTTCTGATTTCTAGTCATAATGTTTAGTGTAACGAATAATCTCTTTGATAATGAATTCCATGTTCATTCTACATCTCTTTTTGATTTTTGTTTGTAATATTCTCTCTCTCTCATTCTCTCTCTCTCTCTTCTATTTAGGGTAAATAGATATATAGTTTCTAATCAATTAATTTACTTTGTGACAAATAAAACAAACGCATAATTTTAAATCAAACGTCCGCCTCCCTGAGTTTGACCTGGGATTTCAATTCCGGTATAAATTTTATTTGTTGAACGTGAGTTCTTCGCTTTCAAACTACGATGACAGGTTTTCAAAACCAAATACGTTAGCGTAGCAACTCGTAGCTTCAACAATCTCTGAATCTTTGGAAGCGAAAAAAGGAAACAGATAATTAGGATCCACTTGCCTTATTTTCTAGTAAACATCATTTCTATGGCAAGTTTCCTGATTTGCGAATTCAAAATAAAAATCTGATTGAAGATTTAGACATTTCTATTTAGTGATCCATACCCAAATTTCCTATACTTACTAGGGATTCATGTTTAATTTCTGATCATCTTGGACTACGCACTTCTTGCTTGAAGTCCAAGATGTACATTTGAGATTAAATTGGGCTTGAAATAAAACTAATTAGGGTTTCTACTCTAGGGTTTTGAATTAGTTCACACTTGCTTGAATTAAAAGTAATTTAACCCTCCTACATTTGTGTGCCACCAAACCCTTGCTTGAAAAGTCTAATCAGAAGAACCCTAAAATCAAGCTCTAAATTCACTTGAACCCTAAAAAAAACTTTGGATCTAATAACCTGAGACTCAATTCAATGTGATCTTTGGGTCTTGACCCAGATTTCATTCTCCATGTTTTAATGCAGGTCAGGTGAAGTTGGTCTACTTTGTAGGCCAACCAACCACAAAATTAGGTCACAAATTGAATCAACTTCTAATCAAGTGAAATCCAAGGCACAAATAAGGAATAAAATTGGTAGACGTAAGGTCTCAATTCATACATTCCGGTCTACATGGAATTGTAGTGACAAGGAAGGTCGGGTGGGGAAAACCCTATAACCTGTGGGGACGCTCTACTGTGTAGGGGTCTTTTTGAGGCTCTCCCTTTCTGGCTTCCTAGGTACTTCTCGGGTGTGTGGATTTTTGATGCAGAGGTATCATCCACCTCAAAACAAGGCTTACTCATCCAAAAATCTTTGGATGCCTTGATTGGGTCCAATTCAAATCCAGTCCCTCATCTTTTCCTTGAAGCACATACACAGGAAAGGTTCCTAGGTTTTTAACCTAGAGGCTCTCATTAGAATTGTTCTTCATGGGGATTTCTAATCTTATCCAATCACTTCAATCTAAACCTGAGTTTGATTCTACATCTTGATTCACCCACCTGATTTGAAAATGCAACCTAACAAATTAGAAAGACCTTTTAGGAAATCTAAATCCCAACTAAGCATGAAAGAAAAGATGATTGAGGATGCTCTGAGACATCATGATGAAGGCTACAAAAAGTCAGATCCATCTTGACACATTCAGGTTAACATATCAGAAACAACAACCTACATTACAAATCGTGCCCAACTGATAATAACAGAGATGAAAAATGGTTCAACCCAGGATATTCTCATGATAGGATTCATTGAAATAGAAAGATTACATAACATTGAGCATCTTTAAAGTCTGACAAATCCACCACTTTGGGAAAAGCACCAAGATGACCTTGAGAAATGAGAAAACTTGATAACTATGTTGAAATAGGTCATAAGACAAATTTACCCATATCAGAAGTCAGAAATTGATGATCTCCCAGAATCGGGGATAAAGAATAGAGGTTGTTGTGGACTCCCAACCCAAATGGAATCAGATTCAAACTTCATAACAATTGACTTGCCTGATCTTAATGAGGGTTGGGAGGATCCAATTGCAGGTGTTCCCAAGTCTAAACCAGCCTTAGAAAGCTTTGAAGCTTGTCCATCAAGCTCAGATTTCCCAAACACCTATAATGATAAGCTCGAACAGAACCTCTCGAGAATGTAATTCCTGAACCTTATCCTATTAAGGTAATTCTCGAGAGTGATCCTGACATCCCAATTGAGCCTAGCCCAGATTGTAGTGATCCAATTCCTACCATTAACCTAAAATTCAAATCGAAACCTACTTGGGATGATTATGAGGCTTAGTGTGATGAGAACCAGATTTTGGATCTGGATTATGATTATGGGCCTATGTTCGATGATTACACCTCTCCAACCTACTCAGAAATACAAATTGATTTCACAGAAGTCTAACTGATCTATGATACAGAAACAGAAGAGTTGGAAGAGTTGGGATTCGATTGGGTCCATCCTAGGAGCCATGAACCTGAGCATATGCTTAATAAGGACACCTCTTTGAGCTCAGAATTTAAGATTAGGTTAGATCCAAGTCAGGTTGTTGATTCTACGCACCATGATTCATTCTACAATGGAAATCCTGATCTAGAATCAAGTTCAGACACAGATCTTCGTAAATTCTCTGATGATTTCGAATCAAACTCTAATTTCAGAGAACCATTATTTCCTAACAATTATGAACCATTTTACAACCTCAACATCCATGATCCGTTCTTTGATTCTGATGTTGAGGCCAATGATTTGGACCTCAAAGAAGCCACACCTTCTGATCCACACATTGAGCCTTCCAAAATCCGATCTCAACCCTGACCCACCACCGGAATCAACTTCTACTTAGATTCACCTCTCTCTGATCCAAGTGCATATGATTCTCCTCCATCTTTTGATCAGATTTTAGACATTGATCAGACCAATAATCACTTCTTATCTTTTTCTGATCCTACCAGTAGGGTTCCTACATCCTCAACTTTGTTTTCTTTTGAGGATCCCTACTCTGACCATATTGAGCCAACTCAACCAAACCTTGGATTTACATTTCCATATCTCTTTGAGCCTCAAAGAATCTAGTGGGATCCACATCTATTGATTCACATCCTTCAACCCACTAGACTGATTGGGTTTGGGCTACATTATCAGCTTGTTGATCTGAACAAGCACCTGGTTGGACCAACTAGGCTATTAATCAAGGTGCTTGTTCTGCAAAACTCATCTGATTTGACTACTCCTCCTTAACCACCTTCTACTCGGCTGAAGGCATTGAATTTAGCACTTAACGGGAGGCAAACCATCATTTCAGAAACTCGAGACCCTTCTAATCACCTCTTGAGCTACACTCCTACTACACTCTTGAGTTCAACCTTAGAATAGCCAACTCCACCTTTGGTACTTGTATCAAAGCTTGAATTCATTCGTAATAGTCATCCCGACCCGTTCACCTTCCCTTGATCCTATTCTAAACTTTGAACTAAACTGATTTTGTACTCGCCTGGTTTACAATGAAGACATTGCAAAACTTAAGCATGGGAGGTGTTAAAGTTTAAAAATATGGAAATTCAATTCTCTGAGGGGTACTCACAAAAAAATACATATTTACATATTAAAAAAAAATTTCAGAGAAAGGGGAGGAAATTTTTTGAACTAAATTGAAAATCGTTCTTGAGGAGGAAAAGATAGGAGAATTCAAATGTCAAAAAGGAGAAAAATCAAGAACAAAAATGATAGTCATTAGCAATTGATAATGGAGTTTACTTAAATTTTAGACCTAATCAAAAAGAAAAGAAAAATTAAGTCCTAAAAATAAAGAGACAAGGAAATTAGTATGAGTGTTGATCTTAGGCCTCTTTGGCTTGTTTTTATGGCTTAAACATTCATGTATCTGTTAAGATCTGGATTAGTCCTTAAGAGGTTGAGAAAAATGCGAAGCTGATGTATTAGGTCTAAGGCTTAGGGATTATTCAGCCCTATTGCCTGCCCATTGGTTTTTGGGACTTGGTAACCTAAGCACCCAAAATCACACACTTAGTCTGGTTCAGTGCGCTTAATAAATAAATATCATGCCAAAAGTGTTCTGCTCTGTAAAGCCATCTCGAAGATCTAGTGCAGGAGCGGTTGGACAACACAGGTTGATTGGACAAGTTCCTAGCATGGAGAGGTAGGAAATTCCCCTCGAAGATGTGTAATAACATATCGTCTCCTCGGTGCTTATCTTTTAGGATATCGAAATATCCTACCAGGGGCATGTAAGCATCTTGTACTGGTTCAGGTGCCATATGCGGGATTATCCTGAAATGTTAATTTCTAGGACCTAAATTTAGCTATAGAACACCATGCTTGACACTATCTCGAAGTGTTGAAAGCCAGGGTTCTAGGGGTTGCCATGGGCAGTGCTATCCTAAAGCTTTGAAAGTCAGGAACCCTTTGAGGATTGATGGTGGGGACAAGGAATCCGATACGGACCATGTTTAGGGCCAATTCAAGGCTGGATCTAGGGAAATCTAAAAAGAAAAGAGAGAAAACTCACCAAATAAAAGTGCTTCTATCTCTCTCTCTCATAGAAATGCACTAGTAAACTGAACTTGGATATGTTATGTCTATGCACGGGTGCTTTAACTGCTTGGTTCAACGAACCTCTAGGTAGTTTTTGCAGGCCGTGGAAACCATTGTGGCAGGCTCAAGCTGAAGCTGGTTAGGTCTGGATCTTGATTGATACTTGAGTACCTTTAGGCCTACTGTTAACATTTTGACTTAATTTTCTAAAAGAGTAAAATAAGAATCAGGCATCTGAACTTCAATACATGGTCTAGAACTCCAATTCTTTCCTTAAGATTTTACTAAGAGACTAGCAAAAGTTAGGCATGGGGGTATGATGATAACATCATCATGAGCCATAACTAGCTTTAATTAGTCAGAATCAATTGAAAAAAGCTTGTACATAATCACCGGAGAGTCATAACTCACTGAATAACCATTATGAGAGGAATACATTAAAACAAGGTTAATTCTGCAGTTTTAACAGCATATCATGGATGCAGAAAAATCATGGGGTTTCCCAAAGGTTATATAAGGTATAATCATCATTAAAGACTAATAAGAGGGTCCTTGCAGACAGAAATGAGTTTTCATGCATTTCGAGAACGGATACAGAACCCAAAACCTTAATCTCAGATCTGCTTAAATAACTGAGGTTCTGGTTAGGATAAATTCCATCTAAACCTTCTAAAATTCATAGAAAAATATTACATAAGTTTTGGCACCCTTGATTTGACCATTGAAACCCATTTTGACCTAGAATAGAATCTCAGACAAAAAGTTACCCTAATTTGTCTACGCAAATTACCTAGTCAAACTTGGTCAAAACAAAAATCTGACATTGCCATCAGATTCCTTGGGTCCAAATTATGTTTGTATCAAAATTTGGGCCCAATAAGATATCATCTTGACCTAGTTTACATTTTGGTTTAGTTAGACTCTTTCTCTCTTAATTAGCCCCTCAGTTTTTGAATTGTTTATAGATAGGTCGCTAGGTTTCTTGTCGTCTTTGTAGTTATGTCCCTACAACCATTAGTGCGAACAAAAGGTTCATTGTTGAGATTTGAGCGAGGACTTCTCGCTCGATTCTCAATCAAACACTCCCAAAATTGAAAGGGAGATTCCTTAAGGAATTCCCATCCAAATGAACCCGGTCATGGACCCCAACTCCTTCCCAATCTCTCATGCGAACATATGAAAGATTTGGGTACCCTTTGTATGTGAAACTCTCGAAGCTTGAAAGCTTCTTTCCTTTCTTAGAAACACCCCCTGAGGCTTATAAAAAGACCCAGGACTCAATTCTACTCTTCCTTAGGTAGGTTTGGCCTCAAATCCCTTTTCTTCCTCTATCTTCGGCCTCTTCCAACCTAAGCTTCGACGACCTCCCTTCTCCGTCATCCTATGGATAGCCAATGGCCAAATTGGCCTGTTCCTCTTTCTCCTCACGTTCGTCCGCGTCTTGCTAGCCACAGCGAGGGCAGCCTCCCCCTTTCATCGCCGCTGTCTCCCTCAACGGAGGTGTTCTCTTCCATAGTGCCAGTGAATAACAGCCGATGCCCTTCTACCCCTTTCGGCCATTAAACTTAGGTTTCCTCACTTCCTCTTCTCCTCGACTCTCTTTCCCCCTCCTTAAACTCTTGTTTCAACCGCCGTTCAAGCCTCTCCCTTTTTGTCTTCCCCTGCTCAAGCGAAGCTCCAACGATGCATCCCCGATGATACACACGACCAAATGCCACTGCTCCACTTCCAAAAGCACCACCTCACCTCATTGCACAAAACCCTTCACCTAGTTCCTCGATTCACCTGCTCAAAAACCCCACCGGACACGACCTCATCCTCACCACCTTCTCGCCTCCGTCTGTTCACCACACACCCTAACACACCACACAAACACTACGACCACCTTCACCAACACTTGGCGAGTCTCCTGAGATGTTTTAATGTGGCTGTGAGGCCGTATCTCGTGTTTCAGGTAGTCGTCGCTCTCCACCATCACCGCCATCATGCCCGACCATGTTTGGAGTACTTTGACTAGATCAAGGCTTAATTCCACTCTCCAGGTGTTGCGATTTAGCTTCAAGGCCTTTCCTAAGCCCTCAATTAGAGATCTCACCTACGATTTCACCCTCAATTTGTGGCATCTCCTCCTATTACTACTGTCCGAAGGAGGGGGACAAAGATAGTCCCACCTCATGGATTGAGAGGCATGCAACCACGTATATTAGGATTTTATGCTAAGGCCTCTTCGCCCAAGCACTAGAGGTCGGGTCCCCATTAACCTCTCACACCCGATAACTGGCCTACTATTCATTCCTCACTTGCGACACCACACCTGCAAGCCTGGACACTATTCTTGACCCGGTTACCCGTGTATGGCTCCAAATATGCCCTGGTCCTGAGAGAGGAGGAGGAGGAGGATTTGTGAGAGAGTGGGGGAGGATTTTACTACGTGCTCCTCTACCTTATGCCAAAAAGAAAAGTACCCCTATGTGACACTTAGTCGCTAAAGGGTGTTGGTTCCCCTATGCTATGATGTAGAAGAAAGGGAAAGCCTTTGAAGAAGAGACTAAGAAGAAGGTTTGAAGAGAAAGAGAAGGCATTGAAAAGAAGGAGATGCCTTGTGCTGCTAAGGCTAAGTGTTGAGACACTTAAGCTGTCTGAGGAAGGAAACCAACGTCTGATCTAAATTGATCATAACACTTTGCATTATTTAAGTATTACAGTTTACATTTCTATTTTGATTAGAATAATTGAGTGCGTGCTTAATTAAAGAGGATCAGTGGTGATTCAAATAGCCATTATTTTTATTCTCTTTCCGTTTTGCTTCATCATACATTGGTTCATATTGAAAATTATTTTGAGTATTTAATTCATTGTATATCTTCTATAGCATCTGTTTATTGTGCTCATCCATTTCAATTCAAGATTAATGTTGTGAATTCCATTATTTACTCCCTGTGTTCAACCTCGGACTCTGATTAGAATAACTGAGTGCGTGCTTAATTAAAGAGGATCAGTGGTGATTCAAATCGCCATTATTTTTATTCTCTTTTCGTTTTGCTTCATCATACATTGGTTCATATTGAAAATTATTTTGAGTATTTAATTCATTGTATATCTTCTATAGCATCTGTTTATTGTGCTCATCCATTTCAATTCAAGATTAATGTTGTGAATTCCATTATTTACTCCCTGTGTTCAACCTCGGACTCTTCTTTGATTCTAAGTTATAAATTTAAATGATTTAAGCAATTTTGTCCTATACTACAATGCATTTCTTAAACAACGACGGATTTGTTGAAACACTGGATGACGGCCATGGGATGCTCAATAGAGGGGGGTGAGAAGTAGGAAATATATTTGATTTTATACTCTAAAGGAGCATCTTGGGCTTGGGACATGCTCTCTCTAGAGCCATGGAGGTGGTGAGGAAGAGAAAGGATGAGATGATGAGAAATGGAAGGGGTAGGGGTCCATTTATAGTCATGGAGAAGAGGCTTGGTCGTTCATGGGTCAACAGTGACATCAAAGAGTCGCTAAAACTCCACCTTAGATGTCTCTAAAAGTCCTGCTCATGCCCGCTCGTTGCTGTCGCGCACGTTTTCTGAGGTGTGGTCGAAGGTGAACCGTTCAATCGAAGATGGATAGTTGGGATTGCATGACATGTCAGATTGCATGTTCATCCACGTGTACAACTACGTGTTTCACCCAACTGCATCCACGTTGATCCATTGCACCCCGTGGTGCATCTCTTGTCATTTGATGGAAATCTAGCAGCTTTATTTAGCCGCTCCCACCTATGCGGTCAATTGCATGGGCCAGAGGAGTTGAACCCACTTGGTGGGTTTGCAAGTGAAGATCGTGACCAATGCAGTACGTGGCTGGATTGTCGAACAAAGGATCGAGGTGGCACAAGATCTCGATCGTTGGATGGAGATCCAATGGTCGAGAATCAATGTTGATGAGCTCCTTAGATAAAGCGAGCAACATGGAATCACAAGGGCAGTTGGATGGACATCCAACGACCTAGATCTCATAAGGGAAACACCTTTGAGGAGGGGCAGCTAATAAGGGTGGATTTGGGTGGCTAGGATGGTGCCACGTGGTGCCATTCTGGTCGTGCATCTTCTCTACTTTGTTGGTGGCACCACAGACGTTTGATTGGGTCAATTTTTGCACCGTTAGGTTGTGATCATCGATCCGGATCCATTCGTGCGGTTGATTTTGTTGTTTGAATCTCTGTATTATGTCACCTAGCCCCTTAGCAATTGATCTTCCTCGGATTGCACAATCTATTATAGTACTCTGATCAGACGATTTCAGAGGCGTTGAACTCCAACTGTCATCCTGATCAGATTTGTATGGTCAAATTATCAATCAGAGGCGTCGTAATAGTTCTCCTTTTCTCCTAACCACAAAAAGAAGTGAATTAACCTATAATTTATACAATCCATCCTAAATGCAGAATGATGCATGCTATGTAATATTTATAATGTGAAATGCAATGTTAAGCTTAGGAACTCGCATAAATAGACTTTTTATCATGAATAAATGTGTATTTATTATACCCCCATGCCTATCTTTTGCTAGCCCCTAATAAAACTAAACTATACGTGATTAGCCCATAGTTGTGGGCTATTTAAGTATTTAAGTGCCTACACATTAGGTTAATTCTAACATTTATTTAGCATAAATTAGGATGTAAATAGATTAATTCATAGTTTTAATTTAATTACATAATCCATACATTGCATTCATATCTTAAGTGCTTTTAGAATTAGCTTAGAATAGCATTCATCTAATTAGACAACCAATTAGGTACATTATTTTCATTAACATAGAAGTTGAGGGTCTGTATATAAATGACCCTAATATTTTAACATTATTTTCTTTACTCTTCTCCTTGCAGGAACGGCTAGCTGCCGCTCCAACGTCGAACGGCCACAGTGAAGACCCATTCAAGGGGGAGCGGATGTGGTGGATCTGGTCGGGCGGCTGATTTCAAACTTGTGCAGGCCACTACAAAAGGAGGAGGGAGGCAGCCGAGCTCGGGAGGCCTCCACCACCGACCCACCACTGTGCAGAGAGAACTTCTCTCTTCCACTCCATACTGCCGGCCTCTACTATGGCGGCGAGTCTCCATCACCGTGGGCGTGTGGTGTGACAGGCCACACCGCCATCTGGAGCTCGTCCGCATCACTGTGAGCACCTTAGCGTGCATCTCCCTCGCCGTCGTCGCCGACCACCACCATCGAGCTACTGATTCAGCCACCCTTTCAGTAACTTAAGATGTTCGGGAAATTTCCCAGACGTCTGAAGCTACCCGCTCACCTCCACCCACTCGCCTGCGTACCCATCTGCAGTCCACTCGCACCCGCTCTCCACGCAGCACCCTCCACCCTCTCACCTCCAACAGCCACGTCTTCCTCAGCCTGCTGCACCCTCCAAACACACAAGCTCCCACGCCCGCAGCATCCTCCAATAACGCCTGCAGACCAACCCACGCCACCTTCCAACCGCGCCCATCTCCACGCGCTCACTGGCTGCAGCGCTCTCCATGCGTCTGCAGACTTGCGCACAGCTGCAGACTAGCCCATGCCATCCAACAACGCCTGCAGACCCGTGCAACCATCCTCAACCGCGCCTGCACCCTCTTCCTCACGCCTGCAGACCAGCGACCGCTCTTCCCCGCGCCTGCAGACCAGTGCCCGCCCTTCCCCGCGCCTGCACTCCCGTGCCCACGCTAGCCGCAGCAGCGCCCACGCCAGCAGTAGCAGCCACCCCCGTAGCAGCAGCGCGCGGCAGACTTCACGCCAACAGACCGTGTACGCCCACCGGCTGCAGCACCTCCGCCGGAGCTCGTCCGGCCACCTCCGGCCGCCGCGCGACTCGCCGCCACCACCGATTCGAAGCCTCAGTCCAAGGGACCTCCTCCGAGCTTCCCGCGCTCGGCCATCCGCTCCTCATCGCGCAAGACAAAGGGGAAAAATTCCCCTATTTTGCTACAGTAAACCATCAATTAGAAATTACATTTTCTGCCATTCTCTTTTTAATGATATTTTATTGATTCGGCATTGCGGAAAATATCCTCTAGTTTCTCATAATTTCCATTTCAGCATTGTTTCTTGCTTAAACCTTAATCTAAAGGCAATCTTGGCTTGATTCTTGTCCAAACTAACTACGAACGAACGTTTTTAATTGGTGCAAATTTTAATACGTCATTGCCTCCCTGTGGATACGACTCGCTCCTCTGCGAGTGGTTATTTCTTCTTAAATATTGATCAGTCGATTTTTCCACCACATTAAACTGCAACCGACTTAAAAGCGAAAGATCGATGAGTCAAATGGCGTCTGTTGCCGGCAACGGCCCCATTTGACTCATCAATCTTCCGTCTTTGGATTTACTTGACCATTTGAGATTTTGGGAAGAATACCTAAGTTCCAACTAGGTCTTTTTAGGCATTTCGAAGGTTGACAATAGGCGTGTAATTGATTGGGCAACTTGTTTTGTCACCTACAATTTGAACTAAAGTCAAAAGCCTAAATCTATAAAGACCAAACAAGTCCGTTTGAATTGTGTTTGTAGTGCATGCTTGGTAGGCGTTCTCTTAGGAGACAACTTGTATTTGATCCTGAACCTGAAAGAATCCTAGGAAAAGACCTTCCAAGGGTAGAAATGGCTGGTCAAAGGAGCCTTAAGGAATATTTCATCCCAACCAACCAAGCTGGCCCAGCACTACGTAGACCTGGAGGGGACAATCCATATGAGATCAAAAGTAGTACCATATCCTTGCTACCCTCCTTTTATGGTACTACTAGGGAAGACCCTTACAGGCATATCAAGGAATTCACCGAGGTCTGTTCCACGGTGAAGCTGCAGGGCGTTACTGATGATGCTCAAATGCGGACCCTCTTTCCCTTCTCCCTAAAGGACAAAGCCAAGTATTGGTATCACACCCTTGATAATATAAATACTTGGGATGCCCTGAAGGAGTTTTTGAAGAAGTACTTCCCCATGAGCAAAACGAATCACTTTAGGAGGGAAATTATAAGTTTTGCTCAAAAGGATGGGGACGCTTTTCATGATGCATGGGAGCATTTTAACGATTTGCTGAGACTTTGCCCACATCACCAGGTGCCTAAATGGCAATTGGTTGAAAGGTTCTACACCGGACTTAATGATTCGCATAGGTAAACTGTGGATGGTGCCTGTGCAGGAACCTTTCTATCTAAGACTGAGGATGAAGCTTGGAACTTATTTGATACTTTGAGTGAGAATTCTATTCACTTGAATTCTACCTACATGGATAGAAAGCCCACTCTCATGCAAAGAAAGTTGGAGGCGAATGAAGCAAGGGACACCCAGAATTTAGCCTATCAAATTCAATTACTGAATCAAAACATGGAAAGGCTTATGTCGAACCCGAGTCACACCTAACACCTCCACATCCCAAGCTTCCGAATGCGTAATTTGTCAAGGCAATACACATGCCACTGTGGATTGCCACTTGGCCTCCCAATTCCCTGAGCTTGTACAAGCGGATTTGAATACCGCTCAAGGGTTCTGTCCAAGACCTCGTAATGATCCTTTCTCCAACACTTATAATGAGGGATGGAGGAACCACCCAAACTTTTCATGGAGACAAGGAAATGTCTCAAATTCAGGGAATTACAAACCACAATCCTTTCAAAACCATCAAATGAACCAACCTCAGACCTTTGCCCAACCTAAAACCTTTGAGATGGATGAATTGAAGGCGATGTTGAAAACTATGCAAGAAAGTCAAAGTGCCATAATCCAATCTCATGACAAGGCTATACATGAGATGAAATCACAAATTGGACACCTTGTTGAGGTCGTTAGACAGAGGGAGACTGGGAAGTTTCCCAGTGCTACTGAGGAAAATCCTAAAGGAAAAGGGATTGTCTTTAGGGAGCATGCTCAAGCGGTGACTATTCTGAATAGTGGGAAAGAAATTTCCAAACCCGATGCTCCTATAGTCTCACCCCTTAAAAAACCATCCACCCCGACTTTCACCCCCACTTGAGAAGATTTGCCCAAATCTTCTCCGCTTGAAATCACCTCACTGGAAGAAGTTGCCCCCGTTCCACCCCTTACTCGACATGACAACCTTTCCACCCAGAGATCGAGAGTGCCTTTTCTAGAGTGCTTATCCACCTCTGGGCAGACTTCTGCTGGCTCATCTGGAGCCAAAGATAAGACGGATGAGATTATGGAAACTTTCAAGCAAGTGCAGATTAACCTGCCTTTGCTTGAAGCTATCAGGCAGATTCCGTCTTATGCCTGCTTCTTAAAAGACTTGTGCACGAAAAAGTGGCATTCTAGAAAACTGGTCCAATCTAAAGTTGTCCTGCCTGATTCTGTTAGCTCAATTGTTCAACATGGCACACCCCCGAAACTTAAGGACCCAGGAGCCCCATATATCTCTGTAGTTATTGGTGACTTACAAATTGATGAGGCTCTGCTTGATCTGGGTGCGGGGGTAAACATCCTTCCGAGCTATGTGTATGAACAACTTGGGGGAGGAAATCTGAAGCCTAGCCCTGTAATCCTTCAAGTTGCTGATCGATCACTTAAGACACCACGGGGAATTTTGGAATATGTCCTCGTAAGAGTGGAGGATTTCTTCTTTCCCATTGACTTCTTAGTTTTGGACACTGACCCTACCAACAAGCCAACCAAACCCTCCATCATTTTGGGCCGCCCCTTCCTTGCAACTTCCCATGCTTCAATTAATTGCAATACTGGGGCATTGAAAATGGGCTTTGGGAACAGGAAAATCTGGCTTAATGTGTTTGATGCTTACAAACAAGCTGGACTTGAGGATTGTTCTCAAGTTGAGGTGATAGATGACCTGATTGAAGAGGCAACTCCTGCAATGTTATGTGATGACCCCCTTCAGCATGTCATGCTAAATGAGCATTCCCATCTCTTGGAGGAATGTGAAGGGGATATACTAGAACTAGAGGAATTGCTAGGAGTTTCTGCTGAGTCTCTTTCCCCATCATTTCCGCCGAAGGCAGATTTGCTACCTGAGATGGGGATATCTATTATGAAACCCTCAACCATATAAGCCCCCAACCTTGAGTTGAAACCCCTCCCTGACACTCTCAAGTATGTTTTCCTAGGTGCCAATGATACGCTTCCCGTTATCATTTCTGCTGTGCTGTCTAAGGCACAGGAGGGAGCCTTGATTGAATGCCTGTCTAGGCACAAGGAAGCTATTGCTTGGAGCATTGCGGACATTAAGGGTATAGACTCTACACTCTGCATGCACCACATTTATACTGATGATTCCATCAAGCCTTTTAGGGACATGCAGAGACATCTGAACCCTAATATGAGGGAGGTTGTAAAAAAGGAAATCCTGAAGTGGTTGGATGCTGGGATCATATATCCCATTGCTGATAGTAAATGGGTCAGTCCCATTCATGTGGTGCCAAAGAAGGCAGGCTTTACTGTGGAACTCAACGACCAAGGTGAACAAGTTGTCACTAGACCTTCAACTGGATGGAGGGTCTGTATTGATTACCGCAAGCTAAACACCGCTACCCAGAAGGATCAGTTTCCTTTGCCTTTTATTAATCAAATTCTCAAAAAATTGGCAGGGAATAAGTATTATTGCTTTCTCGATGGATATTCTGGGTACAATCAGGTGGCAGTCTTTCCTGATGACCAAGAAAAGATGACATTCACGAGTCCTTACGGTACTTTTGCATTCAGGCGTATGCCGTTTGGATTATGTAATGCCCCTGCAACTTTCCAGCGGTGTATGATGTCTATCTTTTCGGACATGATTGACGAGTGTGTTGAAGTATTTATGGATGACTTCTCTATTTATGGCTTATCTTTCGACCAGTGTCTCCTGCACCTGGAGAATGTGTTGAAACGATGTAAGGAGACTGGTTTAGTCCTCAGCTGGGAGAAAAGTCACTTCATGGTACAGAAAGGAATTGTACTTGGGCATGTTGTATCCGAGCAAGGTTTGGAAGTAGATAAAGCCAAGATTGATTCTATTTCCAAACTTCCATTGCCTACGAATGTCAAACAGATTAGATCCTTTCTGGGCCATGCTGGCTTTTACAGGCGCTTTATTAAAAATTTTAGTAAGATTTCTAGGCCACTTTATGACTTATTGGCGAAGGAATCTTCCTTCAGTTTTGATTCAAAGTGTGCCGAGGCCTTTCAAACTCTAAAGGAAGCCTTGATCTCTATGCCTGTTCTCCATGCTCCTGATTGGACACTCCCATTTGAGCTTATGTGTGATGCTTCGGATTATGCAGTGGGAACAGTCCTTGGACAAAGGGTTGAGGGAAGACCTCATGTGCTGCATTATGCAAGCAAGACTTTAACTGAACCTCAGCAAAACTACACCGTCACTGAAAAAGAATTACTTGCTGTAGTTTTTGCTCTGGAGAAGTTTAGGTCTTATTTACTTGGGTCTAAGGTGGTTATTTTTACTGATCATGCAGCAGTGAAACATCTCATTGCTAAGAAAGATTCTAAGCCATGTCTGATTAGGTGGATCTTACTCCTTCAAGAATTTGACTTGGAAATACATGAAAAGAAAGGAGTAGAAAATGTTGTGGCTGACCACCTGTCTTGCCTTCCTCTTAATGACTTTATTTCTGAAGACATTCGCGAGACATTTCCCGATGAAACTCTGATGGCAGTAACATCAACTTTACCCTGGTATGCAGACATTGTAAATTACTTGGTCACTGGACAAACTCCTGCCTCTTGGGATGAGAAGAAAAGAAAGAGATTCATTTCTCAAGCAAGATATTTTCATTGGGAAGAGCTAGAATTATTTAGAATTGGACAAGACCAAGTATGGAGACTTTGTGTGCCTGAGGAGGAACAACAAAGTGTGCTGAGTTTTTGCCATGAACTTCATTGTGGAGGACACTTTGGTGCTAAGAAAACTGATTTTAAGGTTCTCCAGTCCGGTTTTTGGTGGCCTTCCTTATTTAAGGATTCTCATAATTTTGTTAAGGCCTGTATTAGATGTCAACGGACTGGAATGATTGGGAAGAAAAATGAAATGCCTCAACATCCTATTCAATCTGTTGAAATTTTTGATGTGTGGGGAATTGAATTTATGGGCCCCTTCCCGTCGTCCCATGGTTTTGAATATATCTTGGTGGCAGTTGATTATGTCTCTAAAAGGATAGAGGCCACTCCTACGCGCACAAATGACCACTCTGTGGTTTTGAAATTTGTGAAGGCCAATATCATATCCCGTTTCGGCTGCCCCAAGACTATTATAAGTGATGGGGGACCTCATTTCCGAAACCACCACTTCAATCGGTTAATTAAGAGTTTGGGAGTGACTCACAAGGTTGCTACCCCTTACCACCCTCAGACAAGTGGCCAGGTTGAAGTATCAAATAGGGAGATAAAAAATATTTTGGAAAAGACCGTTAGACCTGATAGGAAAGATTGGTCCCAAAAGCTCGATGATGCTTTGTGGGCTTATCGAACGGCCTATAAGAACCCTTTGGGTACTCCTCCCTTTCGGATTTTGTATGGAAAAGCGTGCCATTTGCCTGTTGAGTTGGAACATAAAGCACTTTGGGCTATTCGAAGTGTTAACATGGATTTAGAGAAGACAGGTAAGGCACGATTTCTAGAATTAAGTGAGCTTGAGGAGCTGAGGAATGATGCTTATGACACCTCTCAAGCTTATAAAGAAAGAACTAAGGTCTTGCATGACAAGTTTATTCTTCGAAAGACCTTTGAACCCAACCAACAAGTCTGGCTTTTCAATTCTAGACTTAAGCTTTTTCCTGGGAAATTAAAATCTCATTGGGATGGGCCTTACATAATCACCAAAGTATTCCCCCATGGAGTTGTGGAGATCAAAAATCCTTCCTCTTCAGCAACTCCCTTTATCGTCAACGGTCAATGGTTAAAACCATACATAACTTTAGATGGCCATTTGGTTGACGAAGTCACTCTTGAGGAGCCTTAGCTCCTACCTTTCTCCGCCTCAGGTAATATCTTCCTTTAGCTATTTTTTGTTTTCAATGAGGACATTGTTTGAACCAGGCATGGGGGAGAGGACCTGAGGCATTTTTTTTATAGCATATAAAAAAAAAAAGAAGAGAGAAAAAGAGAAAAAAAAAGAGAGAAAAAAAAAATTGAGCTTAACTGGCTAGATCTTGCAGTCTTAAGCAAATCAGAACTCTAGGGTAGACTAAGTTAATTCTAGGGTCAAACTTTAGAAGCTAAATGAGCTACTAGCTTTAGACCTTTAGGGTCCTTTGTGGACTTAAAAACTTAAGTAGGAGTTAAGTTGCGGACCATTCCTCAAGAGGTTGAGGAAGGGAAACTAGGGTTTGAGTTAAAAGGTGGGGTAGTACCTGGAGTCTTATTCTACCTTTTGGTTTATGGGTCCTTGTAACCCAAGCATCCAAATTTCATGGACTTGGTCTTGTAATCAACTTAATTTCTGTCTTTCTGAAAAGAGATTTGGTTCTCTTAGTTTTGACTTGAGAGGCTTGAAAACACATTTTGATTGGAAGAGTTCCCGCCATAGGAGAGGTCGAGTATATACTCACCTTGAGGATGCGATGATAACATATTACCTCCTCGGCGCTTGTCTCTTAGGATATCCATCCTACTGGGGGCATGTAAGCGCATTGCGTGGTTCAGGTACCATGGGTGGCCCTATCTTGAAGTGCCGATTGCCATAGGCCTGAATTCGCTTAAGAAATCCATGGGCGATACTATCTCGAAGTATCGATTGCCAGGAGTTCTTGGGGTCGTTATGGGCGGTGCTATCTCGAAGCATCGAAAGCCAGGCACCCTTCGAGGTATGGTAATGGGGACAATGAATCCGACACAGACCGTGTTGATAGCTGATCTGAGGTTAGACTTAGAAGAATCAAACAAAAAAAAGAAAAGAAAAGAAAAAAAAAGGTATATATATATAAAAAGAAATCCTTTAACTCAAATAACTCAGACCAATGCACAGGCACGGATGCTTTAATCTCAGGGATCAATAAACTTTAGGGTAGAGTCAGAAATCAGGGAAACTTGTGCCTGCAACTATTCTTTAGCCGACCTAGTCTGTAACTTAGCAACTACTTGGGAACCTTGGGTCTAGAGCCTGAACTTAATATGCTTCTGAAGGAAGACTAAGTGAGTTGACTAGTCTACTTAGAGTGCTAGGTTTCGCTTAATTTTGCTAGGGACTAGCAAAAACTAGGCATGGGGGTATTTGATTAGCCCATAGTTGTGGGCTATTTAAGTATTTAAGTGCCTACACATTAGGTTAATTCTAACATTTATTTAGCATAAATTAGGATGTAAATAGATTAATTGATAGTTTTAATTTAATTACATAATCCATACATTGCATTCATATCTTAAGTGCATTTAGAATTAGCTTAGAATAGCATTCATCTAATTGGACAACCAATTAGGTACATTGTTTTCATTAACATAGAAGTTGAGGGTCTGTATATAAATGACCCTAATATTTTAACATTATTTTATTTACTCTTCTCCTTGCAAGAATGGCTGGCTGCCGCTCCAACGTCGAACGGCCGCAGTGAAGACCCATTCAAGGGGGAGCGGATGTGGTGGATCTGGTCGGGCGACTGATTTCAAACTTGTGCAGGCCACTACAAAAGGAGGAGGGAGGCAGCCGAGCTCGGGAGGCCTCCACCACCGACCCACCACTGTGCAGAGAGAACTTCTCTCTTCCACTCCATACTGCCGGCCTCTACTGTGGCAGCGAGTCTCCATCACCGTGGGCGTGTGGTGTGACAGGCCACACCGCCATCCGGAGCTCTTCCGCATCACCGTGAGCACCTTAGCGTGCATCTCCCTCGCTGTCGTCGCCGACCACCACCACCGAGCTACTGATTCAGCCACCCTTTCAGTAACTTAAGACGTCCGGGAAATTTCCCAGACGTCTGAAGCTACTCGCTCACCTCCACCCACTCGCTTGTGTACCCATCTGCAGTCCACCCGCACCCGCTCTCCACGCAGCGCCCTCCACCTGCTCACCTCCAACAGCCACGTGTTCCTCAGCCTGCTGCACGCTCCAAACGCACATGCTCCCACGCCCGCAGCATCCTCCAACAACACCTGCAGACCAGCCCACGCCACCTTCCAACCGCGCCCATCTCCATGCGCTCACCGGCTGCAGCGCTCTCCACGCGCCTGCAGACCCGCGCACAGCTGCAGACCAGCCCACGCCATCCAACAACGCCTGCAGACCCGCGCAACCATCCTCAATCGTGCCTGCACCCTCTTCCTCGTGCCTGCAGACCAGCGACCGCTCTTCCCCGCGCCTGCAGAACAGCGCCCGCCCTTCCCCGTGCCTGCACTCCCGTGCCCACGCCAGCCGCAGCAGCGCCCACGCCACCAGCAGCAGCCACCCCCGCAGTAGCAGCGTGCGGCTGACTTCACGCCAACAGGCCGCGTACGCCCACCGGCTGCAGCACCTTCGCCGGAGCTCGTCCGGCCACCTTCGGCCGCCACGCGACTCGCCGCCACCACCAATTCGAAGCCCTCGCTCCAAGGGACCTCCTCCGAGCTTCCCGCGCCCGGCCATCCTTTCCTCGTCGCGCAAGACAAAGGGGAAAAATTCCCCTATTTTGCTACAGTAAACCATCAATTAGAAATTACATTTTCTGCCATTGTCACTTTTTAATGATATTTTATTGATTCTTCATTGCAGAAAATATCCTCTAGTTTCTCATAATTGCCATTTCAGCATTGTTTCTTGCTTAAACCTTAATCTAAAGGCAATCTTGGCTTGATTCTTGTCCAAACTAACTATGAACGGACATTTTTAATTGGTGTGAATTTTAATACGTCATTGCCTCCCTGTGGATACGACCCGCTCCTTTGCGAGTGGTTATTTCTTCTTAAATATTGATCAGTCGATTTTTCCACCACATTAAACTGCAACCGACTTAAAAGCGAAAGATCGATGAGTCAATACGCTATGTATAAAAATAGAATTTGGACTTGATCTCTTAATAACAAGTTGTTTGTTAACAAGAAGAGATTTCAACTATGGTCTTAAACTACAAAGAGTCAACAGTGCCCGGGTGCTTGCCAAAATGCAGACCGCCTAAGTCCTTGCCTTATTTTGAAAAGGGAAAATACTTTCTTTTTTAATTTTTTTTCTTCTTTTCTAATTTTTTTGGATTTTTGAGTTTAGAGTTTCTGGGTAGCTTTTTATGGTTACCTAACCCACCCAAGATTCGAAAAGAACTTCAAGTCTTAAGCAACTTAACATGAAAAAGTGATAGACTCATTAAGCGGCCGTTAAAACAGATTTCAAGTTTCTACGGCCCTATGTGACCTAACAATTCTGCCTTAAGGTTTATCATTTCGATCAGTAGCTTTCTTCCTACTTATTTTAATTTTTTTTTATGGGGTCAACACAAGGGCAAACTCAGTGTATACCTCCTCAGTTTATTATACTTCCCTATGTCTTCCCTAAGTGTTTAGGAATTATTTATACATTTTTTATGAGTTGGGCTCTTAACAAACACCCTATGGGCTGCTACCCATGGTAACTTGTCAGCCATACTTGTGTGGTAAAGTATGGCTTGTTTATTTTTGTCCTTTTTCTTTTCTTTCTTTTTTTTTGTTTGAGTATATATTTTTTTTTCCTTTTCAGGGTAGGTGGCTTCCCTGTTCTAAGATTTTCGTAAAAGAAATAGAATGAGTATGGTTAGGTAGCTGGGTTTTGGATAATCGGTCAATGGGCTGTTACCCAAGACAACTTACTAGTCATACTACCCTAGAAAGTTCATTAGTTACCTAATTTTTGTAAAAACTACTAAGAAGTGAGTCAGTGTAAATAGTGTGTACATGCTTTAGACTTAGAGTCCCCTCAATTCTGAGGGTAGGTTGATTAGTCGTGTACTTATCACTCCAATTTATGAACCAAATTAAAATAAAATTAACTTGGTGGGGAATGAAGAAATAGGTCCATATTTTAGTGGACACTTGGGTTGATTAAGCTCGAAGACCTGGAGAGTCTAAGTGTTCAGGTCCTAAAGTAGCATTTCCTAAAGTTAACAACTCCTAATGCTTAAGTTCTCTTCTCTTACTTTTTTTTTTGTCTTTTTGAATTAAATTTTTTCTTTTAAGAAAATAAAAGAAGTTCTACGGAGCTAACAAAGTAATCTCAAGATTAAGTATCCACCCCTGCATGCCTAAATGATGCAATGTCATTGTAAAAATAAAGACATGAAAAGGGTGGAATAAACAGAATATCACCTGAATTTTCTGATAGATCCGGTCAGCTTCACAAAGAGAAAGGAGTATATACACGTTCTAAGTTTAATGCCTTCAGCTGGGCATATTATACAAACAAAGAAGAGGTTAAGAATTCATAGGTGTTGGTCAAAATCAAAGTAAAAATATTGATCTCAGGACCCACCAGTAGAAGATGTCCACAGATGTGGACCAGATTATGATGTAGTCCCATGCCCCAGGGTTGAGTGGTGCTAAGGTTCTTGATGAAAATCACCTAGTACCGTAGATTGCTGTGCTTGCGGAGCTGAGCCTGCAGTTTTGTGGTATGCAACCCAAGTCTAAAATAGTGGACAATTGGTAGATCTGGTTCGATAGATTCAAGTGTCCACTTGGAGTTCAGCTCAGAAAGGTAGTCAATTATTCTGTACTTGGGTTCCATGTCAAAGATTTCATAAGGGTCTTGATAGAAGATAGGTGGTTTCAAGCCAACAGGAACCCTTAAATCCAAACTTGTATGTCTCTCAGAAGTAGCCTCCTAGATTTTCATTTCGAAATTTCTACCCTCCAAAATCAGGGTTCCGGGACCTCTAGATCGTTGTACACCCCAATTATAATATCCATGTCAAACAATTGTGGCTGAATCAGAATTGACTTGGGTCAGTTCTTTGGGGTTTGGTTGAGGAATGGGGCTATTGATTGAATCATGCAATAATTCAGGATCAAAATTATCCATGTCTGCCACAGTAGGATCAAATTCCTCGCTTATCGGGCTATCAAATGGTTCATCATTCTCCTCGAGCTTGTTTGCCTCACTAAAATTGTTTTCCTTAACTTCAAGTGAAACTTCACTCAGAGATTCCTCACACTCAGAATTAAAGAATTCTTGATCCTCATTTATATGTGTCTCAAGATCATATGTTGTTCCTTGTTCTATAGAGACATATTTTTCCTTGCTTACCAGCTTGTGGAACTTGGGTGAGAAAATCAATTCATCCTCAATGGGTTTCTCTAGACCAACCTGGTCTATCCCAGGTCTCATAAAATGTGTCCCCCCGACAGGCACTTATGCGGGTTCAGACATTGGCTCTTCTGAAGGGGATTTGTCTTGGGAATCATCCCAAGATTGAACTAAGGTAACCACAAATTTCATTCTCAATCTCGACAAAAATTTCCCTAGCAAAAACTCACCCGAGCCCTTATTCTCACTATCTTGCAGCCAATCCAATAACAAACTATTTAGATCGTCAATCATTTGAATCAGGGGCTCCAATTCTTCATTGCGGGGTGTTTGCTGGGTTTCTAAAGATCGTATGGTGTTCCCAAAATTGGCCAACACCCTATCTTGGGCCTGGTTCACTTGAACTGAATGTTTCGATTTAGGGTTGGGTAGGTTTGGGTTAAATCTAAGGGAATCAAGATATTAAGGTTCTAGGGTCCTCCCAGATAGTAGGTCATTTTGGGTTGTTAAAAGAATGGTGGTAACCTATGTTTAGCATAATCCAAGGGAGGGTAAGTGTTATAATCATCATGTCCTCCTTGATTGTAGATCAGGTTAGATTGATCATCGAAAGATGGAGATCTATATCCAGTATAGGCATGAGAAGGATAATAATCATAGTCTTGTTGTCCATGTTTAAGTCCTGGACATTGAGGTTTGGAATCATATCCCTAATCAAAGTTATCCCGGCTAGTGGATGGTTAGTTATAAGTCGAGTAGGATAGTAATCATCTTGGGGATAAGTGGTGGTAGGAGGGTAGGATTGGAAATGCGAGTATGGTGTAGAAGAATACATGAAGTAGGAGGGAAAATAGAACAAAGAAAGGTGCCTTGCAATACAATCAACCAAACCTGTCCTTAGGTGGGTAGCCTAAAGACCTATAGACTCCTAATGGGTCATGTTTCGTGAATTAAAATTAGGGTTTGGAGAACCCGTTGTTGTAGCTCGCAAAACGTGTCTACTAAATACAATTTATAATCGAATTTCCAAGGGAGTCTAGAGTCAAACACAGGGAGGCGATGTTTACTTTGTTTGAAATCTGTGCATTATTTTGTTTCTTTTTGATGTTTTGGGGTTTTGTTATTTTTTTCTTTTGTTTTTATAGAAGAAGCAAGAAAGATAGATCACAAGAGAGATGAAACAACTATGATATATCACACAAATGTTTATTACAATAATCTATCAAGTCATGAAAGAGATAGGGGTGAGAGGAAATCTGCCGAATCGGTTGTTCGGCGAGACGGTGATGCCTGGTTGAAGCTTGGATGAAGGAGGTAAGATGTAGGACGACGAATGTGAGATGCAGGAGGATGATAGGTAGAGGAATGCTTCATCGAGCTCTAGAATGGAGGTGAGGAGACGGAGGCGATCTACCGGAATGGAGGTGGGAGGACGGCTCCAAGGCAGCCTATGAAGGTGGTGGGGTGAAGGATGAATATTTGGTGGGAAAAAAGAATATTACACTAATAGGAGGCCTTTGGAGGTTGAGAGTATGCTCTAATGGAGCTTTGGTAGGCTACTAGAGCTTAGGAGTATGTGGGAGTGGACTAGGTAGAGATGAAGAGGAATGGGGGGTGTAGGGGTGTTTATATAGTGGAGGGAAGAAGAAATTCGTGTAGAGGGCTGTAGTGATAGCTGCAAGCATCACTAAAGACCCCTGCAGTTGTCGCTGAAGATCGCGCCCCCATCGCTCACGCCCGCAGCTATCCTTGCACCTACAAGCAATTAGTGACAGCTGTAAGCGTCACTAAAGGCCCACCCAGGCTGTCGCTGAAGGTCTGTGTCAACTCACTCACTCGCCCACACACGCTCATGGTTGGATCAGGTGTGGACCATTGGCAGCCGTTGGATCAAAGGTAGACGGTTGAGATGGTGCGAGGATCGTGCGCTTGTTGTCGCGTCAAATTGGGCATATTACAACGCATTCCTGTATGCATGCAGATTATGCGGGTCTGATTATTCCACGTCACCTCCCTCTCTACTGCTTGATGGCCATCCAAAGGGCATAGTTCAATTGTGCCCGCGCTCGCGAGATCGCCTCCCCCATCGTGGCTTTAACTCACGCTTGCGGTTTGCGAGTGCTTGTCTTCACCATTGCACCAAAGCCACGGTTTGTCGAGCAAACATCTTGATGGTCGAGCGCCCTTGGCCTTTGGATCAAGATCCAACGGCCTAGATTTGATGTCTGACTGGAGAAAGAGAGCTATGCTGATCCTTGGGTGGCTGTGGGTAGTCTAGATGATGCCACATGGCATTATCTGAGTCATCTATCTGATATGCTTTGTAGATGATGCCACGAACATTGGATTGGGTCGATTCTCACGCTGTTGGGTTGCGATTGTTGATCGGGATCCATCCATGTGGTTGGATTTGGCATTTAAAGCTCTGAATTATGTCACCTAGTACCTTAGCCATTGATCTTCCTCGAACTACATATGATGCTACGGGGTTCCGATCTAGATGATTTTGGTGGCATTAGACTCCAATCATCGTGATGATCGGATTCGTATGGTTAGATCGTCCATTCGAGACCCTGAAAATAAATCTCCTTCTCTCCTGGTCATAAAAAGGATGTAATTAACCTAAAATGTACACAACTACTATAAATGCAAGATGATGCATGCTATGCAATATATATGATATGAAATGCAAATCTAAGCCTAGGAACATGCATGAATAGGTTTTTTAACCTAATTAAATGTGCCTACATCAACTTCCTGAACTTGTCTTGAAATTACCCTACAACATACTTGACCTTTGACGTCGGTTAGAAACTGATGGCAAAGGTGTTTAAATTGATGCTAAAAAGCAATGGCATTAATAGCGACGTCATTTCATTTTGCCATCGTTTATAAAGGAAATCCGATGTCAAATTATCATTACCTGAGTGGATGGATTGGAGCTTTTATTGTCACTTTATAATCGATGGCATTTGTATTTACCATCATTTATAAAATAAGCGACGGGGATTGTATATCACATTTTCCCGCCTTAATGCGCTACTTTTGGATGTTTGTCATCGTTTAAATGTAAACGCTATCGCTTCAAAAAGCGATGATGTAAATATTCATGCTATCTCTTCTTACATAAGCGATGACAAATAGCAATTTTTTCAAAATAATAAAAAACTTAAACCTCGTCGTTTATTATTATTTGTCATCTCTTGATAAGCGATAGCGTTAATATTTTTGTCGTCACTTCTATAATAAGCAACGACAAATAGTCACCCTTGTTAAAAAAAATTACCTTTTAATATTGTCGGCTACTTCAAAAGCAACGGCAAAGGTAGGAGTATTTCTTTTTTAAATCTGAAAATTGAAGTATTTGCAGTCAATAGATTTGCCAAAAAGAATGTCTTAATCAAGATCAGTAGCAAAACTAGCAGTAGGGAGACATGAAACAACGAGAAGACCAAGGAGATAATTCAAGCGAATAGCGACAATATGCAAGGGATGAGCACATCATAAAGCACATATCTCAGTAATCCTATATCTACGGTTATGTCAAATAGGAAGAAGGTTTAATTCCTGTAGTGCAAATAAACATACCAATCCAAAAGATAAGTATGGGCAATGATGCAGGAAACATAGAAGAAAGATGATATTTATATTATTAATCTGCATGTCAATAAGTGCATAAGCTCATTTAATTTTCCCATTCCCGTGACAAAAGGCCAAGGTAGCCAGAAAAGCAATCAAAAAAGGGAAAAGAAATGTATAACAAAAAAGGCCAACACAAAAAGTTCAAAGGGTTTGCAAAGAAGCACAATTAAATCTGTTGGTAAAAGCTTTGTGGAAAACATTATACTACCTAAGTTTAGCTTTATAATTATCAATTATCTCCTGCTTCTCCTGTGATGAATACCATATAACACTAGGAATGACAAAATATGAAAGCTTCCTACAAATAGGGCAAGCTCGTAGAGTTGAGTTCACATCCAAGCCTGAATCGGGAGAGCTCTTATGCCAATTGTAGATACATGATATGCAGAAAGGATGGTCACATACAGAGAGCAGACCAAACTTCCTTGCAGTAGCTGTTGGTTTAGAAAGAACACGATCCAAGCAAACACTACATTCAATTTCTTCACTATACCTCAAAGCTTCAATGTGCTTCCTATTTTTTTGGAATAATGTAATGTGTTCCTCCCTCTCATTAGCATGGAAAGGATGCAAATAGTTTTTCCTACATGTTGAACATAAATCTCCATGAATGTAAGGGCATCTATCACCATAGGGATAATTACTAGCAATAGCAATGAACAAATTGGATGGTCAGGCACATCTGACGAGACACTTTAATATGGTCGTACTATCATCGACTACCATAGGAGCAAATGCCTTTCTAATAGAAGGTGCAAATTTTCCATAAATATACATATTGATATTACAAGCCAGTATCATGACATTAAATAGAAGAAATAGCTTCACATGTAACTCATGTTGTTTGGTTGTGCTTTCCAATCATGTGAATATTCACAATGTTCACCTTTAAGATAGGCCTCATGGACAAAGAACTTGCATTGTATCTTGAAAGGAAAAATGCACAAATAAATACAAAGTATAAACAATTTAAAAAGATGTTTCTTATTTCTTGCTTGAAAGGCTTTCAAACCTCAAATCAAAAAGAAATTGAAGGAGAATGCAAATATAGTCACCATCTCTGGGCCACTATCCTTTTTACCCCTTCAAAAGAAAAACATGGCCACAAAGATAATAACTACTGCCACCTAATTTCCTGGTGACTATCTAAGCAAAATTACCCTTAGCATCACAAATAAGTTGCAAGGTCCAGCAAGGTGTACTTGCTGAACAAGACCAAAACATTTTAGTTCCACATACTTCCTGCCAAATGAAACATAATAAAAATTGCTTCCAAAGTCAATAAGCTCTTTCTTTGCTCTAGATTTAGGTTTTGTTCACAGTTTATGGGAAGTTTGGAATAGGTATTACCAACCTAGTCTGTTGAAGTTCATGACAACAACTAGTTTATATTCATTTTTATTTCACTTTACCAGTTTTCTTCTTTCTTTCCCTGTTAGTCTTCCCAATTTTTCTCTCATTCTCAATTAGTTATTTGTTACCTGCTCCTGAATAAACAAAGTCATGTTTCAATGAACATGTATAACTCTATATATCAAAAGAATTTTCTTAGAAAATTACAAGAGGGATATATGGATTTTTCAGAACACAATCCTCAGAAGTAATGAATTGTAGAAATTATTCTTTTCAACTAAAATTTCATGACCACAAAATGTTAAGCTGCCAAGTAAAGAAAATTCAATATAATGTCCAGAACAAATGAAATCAAGGGATACAAGAACAAGGATTCAAAGTAAAACCTTGGTCACCACCTCCCTATTAAGGAAAATGCATAAAAACCCAATTATAATACATATATGAGTAGAATAATAGCACAAATGAAACAAGAAAAATCTACTAGCCAATAAGTGGAATCTTGCACAAAATTTCTATGCCCAAACAAAATCACATACCTTTTTTTCCTTAAATCTTTCATAGCTTAAAAAGAACAAAATACAAAATAGGCTTCATTCTTAATGGTAAATAAAGACAATAGATGTACAAAAACTAAAATATGTATTGCACTTTCACTAAATTATAATTTTCTTTTGACGAGAAAAAAAATTACAATAATGATAAGAAACATTTGAGCCATAGGCTTTCTAGTCGTGGAAAGGTCATTTTTGACCTTTCTCATATTTGAACAAGAATTTAGCATTAAATGAGGGAACTTTCATGAAAAGAGTAAAGATGAAGGTCATTAGTAATTAGACAATATTACAGCATACTATAGCTAAACATTATAAGAAAGTTGTCCATGTTTTCCTGGGATTATGTATCAAGAGATAATTAAACTAGATAAAAAACTTAAAGTTTGAAACTCCAAATAATATGGCAAAACACGATATACAAAACAAGAGATATAAAAGCCTATAAGAAATTTAGATTGGAAGAAAAACAAATATCAAACATTTAAGTTGGTAGCTAGTGAGTGACCAGATTACTAGAGGAGCCAAGCCGGTGACACCATTTCCTTGAGATGGTGCTAGAAATAATTCATTCTCCAAAGGGATGACATTTCTTAAGTTCTTCTTGACTTCCATAGGTCGAAGAAACCACAATACAACCACTTTTTTTTGTTTGTCTACAGATTCATATATTTTAATAAGCTTGCCAATGTGAGGCAAGATGTCATCTTTCTCAAATAGAAGCATGCAATCATAAAGGTAGTATTCTGTTCCCACATATGTAAATGACCAGTAAAACTAGGCTCCTCGTGAAGAGCAAGATCCTTTTTTCCTCCCCCATGCAAACTGGGCACTGACACCATTTCCTTCCTTAGTTGGTGGCATCCTTTTCTTGTTCCATCTTCAAGAGATCAAAAACAACAATGCAAGAATATGGTTGTGCATGAAGAAATATGTACTCATGAAAAGAAAATGTCACAAAGAAAAATTGCCAATTAAAATTCCACATTCCACACAACTGCATGCCTGACAAATATATCTCCCCCCCCACCCCCCTAAAGGCTATTTGAATATTTTGAATTCCACATTTAGGAGGGCCTTTAAGACTTTCGCATTCATCACAGGTTAATGAATTAGATATGTCCACAACACTTGTGGTGAGGGTAGAAAGATGCAGGCAGTGGTTATGATCCCACTAGCTGATGCAACTACATTCAAACTATGAAAAAATATGTTTCAAAATTTATTTTTTGAATCTTACTAATTCAGCTAGAGATAATCTAGTGATGGAATGGTCGTCTACCTTGACCCCAATTTGAGGTAAGCTAGGATGGAGGGGCCCATTTGTCCTGAGACAGGAATGTGCTACCATACTTGTGATTAATGCCAATGTCATTTGATGTAAGGTGAGAAAAAGAAAGTTAAAGTAACCAACAAATTCCTAAAAAATTAATGAACTATTTTAACTCCCTTTCTATATAATTCATCAATGGCAAGTTACAATATCAAGAGTACACAAGAAAAAGCTCTTTTCCATATTTCTGTTGCTCAAAATCAGTTTCTATCCTACTCAAACTCTGCAAGAATGGTCCTTAATTAACAGGCCCAAGGACAGCTATAGGACAATACCGTCATTGCCATCTAGAATCTTTCATAAGCAACATTTTAAGAGTAAAAAGATTGGATGCCATACCATGGAATATTGCATGCTCTCAAAAAATACAAGCACTTTACCATAGTGATGTAAACACATTTACACTACTTAAAATGTCTATTTATGCAAGTTCTTAAGCATAGGATTGCATTGCATGCTATAAATATTGCATAACATGCATCATCTTGCATTTAGAGTAGTTTGAATAAAATGGAGGTTAATTGTCTCCTTTTATGTGCTTGGACAGGGCAAACTTTTTATCAGGGCCTCGGATCGAAGATCCAACCGTACAGATGTGATCAGGGAGATGATTGGAGTTCAATGACTCCAAGATCGCCTTAATCAGGCATCTGTAGCATCTGATAGTGATCGGGGAATCCTAAAAGATCAAGGGCTAAGATGGTGTAAATCCACACTTCAAACAACAAATCCGACTACACGGATGGATTTGGATCGATGATCGCAGCCTAACGAGGCAAAAATCGAGTCAATCCGACACCCATGGCACCATCTACAACATCCAGAAGATGGACGGCCAAGATGGTGCCACGTGGCGCCATATCAGCCATCCAACCGGCCCCAACACCGCCGCACCTTCTCTTCTTCAATCAGAGCACTGCTTCTCCACCGTTGGATCAAGATCCAACGGTAGTGGATGCGACGCCTTGATTTCGTTCGCGCGACCTTTTGGTTGAGGCGGCACAACGGTCCAGCGCCTTAACGTGAGGCACGAACGTGAGTTCGAGTCGCGGCAAGCGTGCGAGTGGCATGGAATTGCGTGAGCGGGCGAGCGTCAGATCTTGATCAGGTGGCCATCCGCGCTCAATAGTGTCGACGCGCTATCTCATGCCCGCGCCTTACGCGGCATCGCACGTGGGCGGGTGTGCGTTGAGGAGTGGGGGAGGCGCATCTTAAACCGTCTGATCTCGCGATCGGATGGCTGAGATTTGTTGAACGTGTGGCATGCGTTGAGCTCGCATGGAAGCCAACAGCCGCGCGTTCAACGCGCACTACACCCACGATGGGGCTTTAGCAACGGTTTTATCCGTCACTAAAGACCCCTTATTTAATGTTTTAAAGATGTAATGACCAATTTTCCCCCACTCCTTGCAACTATAAAAGGAGACCCCCTCCACATGAAATTCTCATCCCTTCCTTCTCTTCTCTACCTCTCCAAAGCTCAAGAGAAGCTTGTCCCACACCCAGGATCCTCCTCACAAGATAAAGTCCAAATTTTCATCCCTGTTCAGAAGTGGATCCCACGACGACGACGTGGTGCCCCGTTCCCATTCTTCTGCTTCGTCCTCCTTCGTCCTGCTCCGTTCTCTTTCATCCAGGCATCGTCCCGTCTGGCTCGTCCTCCAAGCGATCGTCGAGGAGGATAACTTCTCTCTCCCATTCTTCTTTATAGCTTTCTAGTGCATAATTTTCTTGCTTTCTAATGTAGCTAATTTCTCGCTTTCTAGTGTAATCCTTATTTGGTTTTATTGTATAAACATTTTGAAATATTGAATGCATGTTTTCTCTCTCTCTCTCTCTTTTAGTCTGATAACTTCATTGTAGTTACATCGCCTCACTTTTTAAGAAAATTCTAAAAAAAATATAATTGTGAATATAGATCGACGTAGCCTCCCTATGTTCGACTCGGAATTTCAATTTCGATATAAATTTTATTTGTTGAACATGAATTCTTCACTTTCAAGCTACAACGACAAGGTTTTAAAACCAAATACGTTAGCGTAGCAATTCGTATGTTCAACATTTTGGCGCTGTTGCCGGGGAGGCAACGATTTTCGATCTTTTTTTCGCATTTCTTGCACTTTATTTTTTTCTAACTTGCTTTCTCTTGTGTCTATTATTTTGTAGAGACCTCCATCGAGGAATCATCAAGCGGTAGATTGGAGTAAAGTGCAGTTGAAGACAACTGTAAGTGCTCCCCATTCTTCCCCCCTCCATAGATTTCATTTGCCACATTAAATCCAAATTCCAATTAACCTAGGTGTTTGCATAAATCCTAGGAATAGTTTGGTTGTTTGGATTCTCACTCACATTCATTCCACACTCATTTATAGAAAAAACAACAAAAAGATAATCTTGTGGGGTAATTTTCAACAAACACACAACATACACCCACATTCAAGGCACTTAATCAAATTGATTTGTTTCTACTCAATCGGGTTCTGATTTGTGGAACCGGTACACACAAAGCAACACATAAAAGAGTAGAAATCATTCTAGGTTAACTATCTTTGAGTGCCTAACTTAGTGGTGCATTTGTGGCCAATTGTTTGAGTTGTTTGGGCCGCACCACTCTATTTAAAATTAACTCATCAAGTAGCTCCTCCTTAGGGTTTTCAATCTAGGTCTATTTCAGGCACTCCTCTTTCTTTCTAGTTTTAAAGGAAAACAATCTTCACCTGCGTTTGACAACTTGGTTTGCCTAGAAATTTGATTGCGATCCACCTAATTTGAAACCCTAAAAGCTACTTAAGCAAGATTTGAACATTAAAATTCACACATCACAAATAATCTTGCTTGAAAACCCTAGTTGTGCACACACTTACACAAATCTCAATCAATCATTAAGGGCACAACCCATTTTAAGGGCCCATCACATTCCATAAGCACCACAATCCCAGGCCTTAATAAAATTGAGTAGACGTTGGCCTTAAGGTTTGATTCGCTCTTCATGGCCTAGTCTGAGATTGTTTTTTATTAATCTACTTGTACTGATTAATCTGATGTCTAGCTAGGGGAGTAGCGTCAAACGACCACGGCTGGGGGGTACACTAGGAACCGGAGGCGAAAGCCGAAGGAAGAACCTTCTCCCCAGCCCCTCCTTCTAACTGGTTAGATTAAACAGTCGCAAGTAGAGTAAATCATTTACAGTCTTAAGGCGGGTTTTGGGAGTCAGTAGATCCTTAGGCTATCCCACTTAAGGACAACCTTGTTTTGTTGTGTTGTAGGGTCCCTATCCTTAGTCCTTCCGACCTTCTCCTAGTTTATGCTGGGTAGAAGGTCATTTAATCCCCGATTGGAAGGACCATTAGAACATTCTAGGAGGTGCAAGTTGGATTTTGGTCAAATTGATCCCATGGCCGAACAACAGCCTCCTCTGCTTGGAAATCCATAGGAAGAATTTCGAAGGCAGCTGGAACAAATGCATAGAATGCAGGAATGGTTCCAGAAAATGCAGGGCGCTCATCCCTTGAAGGATTTTTATGATCCTTCAAATTACGAGGAATGTCCCGGCATCCAGATTCCAGCTGGTGACATAGAAATCAAGCCCCAGGTGTTAAGCCTGATTAAACATTATCATGGGCTTGGCTCCGAAGATCTGTTTCAGCATTTAGAGGACTTGACCACTTTGGTCCAGACCACCAAGGCTCGAAACGTAAACGAGGAGCAAATGATCATGGGGCTCTTCCCCCACTCTCTTAGGGATAAGGCCGCGCATTGGTATAGGACAATAGGAAGACCAATTACAACTTGGAATGAGTTGAAATCGGCCTTTCTGAAGAAATTCTTCCCAGTCGGACGTACCAATGCTTTGAGACGGGCAATCACTACCTTTACCCAGCGGCCAGGGGAGCAGTTTCATGTGGCCTGGGAGCGATTCCAGGACTTATTGCGGAGGTGTCCACACCACGAGGTGCCGAAATGGCAACTCGTGCAGATCTTCTATCATGGGTTGACTGAGCAACTCAGAAATCATGTGGATGCTTCTTGAGGAGGCAATTTCCTCAATAAAGATGCAGATAGTGCACATGATTTATTTGAGGAAATGAGTGAGAATTCAATTAATCATGCCTCCATGGATACTTTTAACCGATCCCAGCAGCCCAGATCAAATGTCAATGAAGTCCATGACTCTCATTCATTTGATATGGAATTGATTTGTAACAAACTTGATAAGGTGGACTTTGTTGCTAAGAGAATGGAAGAGTGGATGGCTGGTAATTCTATGAACAACTCTCGATCCACTCAATCCCAAAATTCAGGATTCCATTCCTCACGAGCTCCTTCTAGATGGGAGTTCGTGAATCAACTCGATGCGGCTCAACCTGTGAGTCAGCATTTTTCGGAACCCCACGGGTTCCAAACTGGGGCCTTTGATCCCACTTTTTCTGATCCTTCCCTTTCTTTCTCTCCATCCTCACCCTATGAGGATGTCTGTGCCATACAAGAGAATGTTAGATCCAACTCCTACTCGAATGCCTATAATCCTAGTTGGAGAAACCACCCTAACTTCTCTTGGAAAAATCTGGGGCAACAGACCCAATTCCGACCCAGCAACTATGCTTCGCAATGACCAATGGGTCAGGGTCAAGTATATATTCAGTTGCCTCCGAATCAGGTCAATCAGCCAGCTTGGAATGCCCGTCAACCCGCACGGTAGGCTGATTTGAACCTTCAAATGGTAGAGATGCAAGGATCCATGCTCCAGCTCATGCAGCAGATGAAAAACTTGCTGGACAACTTGCAATCCGGGCTCATTGCTAACTCTCATCAACCCGGATCTCTACCATCCCAACCCATACCCAACCCACGAAATATTTTGAATTCGGGCAACCAAGCCCATGGGTATGAAAATCAGAGGGACCCACACGCACTTGCTCAGGTGGTTGAGCAGGGTTCCTGGTCTTCTTCTTCTTCTGCAAATCAACAATTCATGGTTAATTAAGCCCCTCCAATCTTTCCTAACCCTCCCCAAGACCCAAATTCTTATGCATCTGCAAATTCTGTAACTTTGAGGAGTGGTAAGAAGACTCAGGATCCACAACCACACTATTCTGATCTTTTGAATCCTGAAGAACCTGAGGAGAGAGAGGAGAATTCTGAAGGAGAAATTAACGCTCAGGAACCTGATTCCAAAGATCTAACTCATGTTCCTTTTCCTGAAGCCTTGACCAAATCAAAGAAGAAGAAGTCTGTTGATACCAATGAGGAGCTTCTGAATCTATTTAAGAATGTTGAGATTAATATCCCACTCCTCGATGCTATCAAGAACATACTGGCTTACGCAAGATTTTTAAAGGAATTAGGTACACAAAAGCATAAGTCGAGAGAATCTATTCCGAGGAAGGTGGTACTCTCCGAGTAGGCTAGTTTTGTTATCCTACACTATCTCCCTCAGAAAAAGAGAGATCCTGGTGCTTCATTGATTTCTTGCATTTTTGGAGATTACACATTTGATAGAGCACTTTTGGATCTGGGTGCATCCATCAACCTAATTCTGACTTCTCTTTACGAGAAGTTTGGGTTAGGTGAACTTCGGCCAACTTCAGTAACGGTACAATTAGCGAACCGCTCGGTCACAAACCCGCGAAGCGTTATTCAAGATGTTAAAGTTAAGGTCAAGGATTTCTATTTTCTTGTAGATTTCCTTGTCCATGACATGGATGTACCTGATAATCTGAGGAACACACCCATCATTCTGGGGTGTCCGTTCCTGGCTACCGCAAAGGCCAACATTAATTGTGAAAGCGGTAGCATGGAAATCGCCTTTGGGGACCAACGAATGAAATTAGATATTTTTAAGACGATCAACAAATTTGAGGATTGTGGATTTATTGAGGAACTTGTTGAGGATAATGATAACATTGAAACTTGTTTGATGGTTTCTTCAATTGAAAGTTCCTCTTTGGATGATGAATTTGACCCGCAACCCTCTATGGCTGACCTGACATCTTCGAAAGAGGTTATTGATTTTGTTCACTCACAACCTCTTCCTCTTGTTGAATCTTTAGCATCTACCCTACCATTAATCATCAAACCACCCCAGCTTGAATTGAAACCATTGCCCGAGAATTTGAAATATCAATTTTTAGGACCTCAAAAGACGCTCCCTGTGATTATCAGTGCTAAATTGACAAAGGAGAAAGAGATTAAATTGATCAAGGTCCTAAAGGAACATAAGGAGGCAATTGGTTAGACCATTCATGACCTAAGGGGGATCGAGCCATCTTACTGTAATCATATAATATTTTTGGAAGATGGATCCCGCCCTTCTCGCCAGATGCAGAGGAGATTGAATCCAAATATGCGAGAAGTGGTCAAAAAGGAAATTATCAAGTGGCTCGATGCAGGGATTATTTATCCAATCTCAGATAGTCCCTAGGTAAGTCCCATACAGATTGTTCCGAAGAAAGCCTGGATTACTGTTGTGACTAATGAGAGAGGAGAATCTGTCACAACTCGTTCAGCTTCCTCTTGGAGGGTTTGTATTGATTATAGGAAGCTGAACACAGCCACTAAAAAGGATCATTTTCCCCTGCCCTTCATCGATCAAATCTTGGAAAAATTAGCCAAGCAAAAGTACTTCTGTTTTCTTGATGGCTACTCGGGATACAACCAAGTTCCTATCCATCCCAAGGATCAGGAAAAAACTACTTTCACCTATCCCTACGGAACCTTTGCTTTTCTTAGGATGCCTTTCGGGTTACGCAATGCACCTGCGACTTTTCAAAGGTGTATGCTAGCCATATTTTCTGACATTGTGGGAGAGTTTATAGAAGTCTTCATGGATGATTTCTCTATTTTCGGAGAATCATTTGACTCTTGTTTGGCTAATCTGGAAATGATTCTTAAGCGATGTATCAAAACACGATTGGTCCTTAGCTGGGAAAAGAGTCATTTCATGACCCAAGAAGGCATCATTTTGGGCCATGTAATCTCTGAACGGGGAATTGAAGTGGATAAAGCTAAGGTTGATCCTATTGCTAAACTTCCTCCTCCCACATCTGTTAAACAAATCCGATCATTTCTTGGCCATGTGGGATTTTATCGAAGATTCATCAAGGATTTCTCGAAGGTTGCTCGTCCTTTGACCAATCTTCTTGCCAAAGAAACGCAGTTTGTTTTTGACGAATCATGCCGAAAGGCATTTGATTTCCTGAAAACGGCAGTCACCTGTGCTCTAATTTTGCAACCACCAATTTGGACAACCACTTTTGAGATCATGACCGACGCTTCTGATTACGCGGTCGGGGCTATCTTGGGTCAGAAAATTGATCGAAAGCCCTCTGTCATCTTCTACGCTAGTAAACTCTGGATGAAGCCCAGAGGAATTACACTGTTACTGAAAAGGAATTACTAGCTGTAGTGTTTGCTTTAGAAAAATTCAGGGCTTATCTCTTAGGGTCTCATGTTATCATCTATACTGACCACTCGGCCTTGAGACATCTCTTGGCCAAAAAGGATGCTAAACCCCAACTTATTCATTGGATTCTTCTTCTTCAAGAATTTGATCTTGAAATCAAGGATAAAATCGGGGTACAAAATGTGGTAGCGGATCATTTGTCGAGACTCCTAGGTGATTCTTCTTGTCCGGACATTCCGATTGTTGACACTTTTTCGGACGAAACTATTCTTACAGTTTTAGGTGTCCACACCCCATGGTTTGCTGACATTGTTAACTATTTGGCCGTTGGTCAAATCCCCCAGGATTGGACCAAGCAACAATGGGATAGACTCAAATCTGAGGCTAAATACTATTTCTGGGAGGACCCTGAATTGTATCGCATCAGCTTTGATCAGATTATTCGCCGATGCATACTGGAGAATGAATTCAACAGTATACTCGAGTTCTGCCATGCATCTGGGTGTGGTGGACATTTCTCCAGGAAAAAGATGGCTGCAAAAATCTTGCAATCTACCTTCTATTGGCCATCTTTATTCAAGGATGCCCAAGATTTCTCAAGGTCATGTTCTCGATGTCAGGCACTTGGGAGCATAACTAAGAGAGACATGACGCCCCTAAACCCTATTCTTCCCGTCGAAAATTTTGATGTTTGGGGCATCGATTTCATGGGACCCTTTATCCCTTCATTTGGACATCAGTACATTCGTGTTGCTGTTGATTATGTGTCCAAATGGATTGAGGCAATTCCTGCTCGAACCAATGACCACAAGGTGGTCATTAATTTTGTCAAGAAAAATATCTTCAGTAGGTTCGGGATTCCGAGGGCTATCATTAGTGATGGTGGCACTCATTTTACTAATGCCCAATTCCAGAATTTATTGGCCAAATACGGTGTTAATCACCGAATTTCTAAAGCTTACCATCCTTAGACGGATGGACAAGTCGAGATCTCCAATCGAGAGATTAAAAACATTCTACAGAAAATGGTTAGGCCTGATCGCAAGGATTGGACTCAAAAGCTTGAGGACGCTCTTTGGGCCTACCGTACGGCGTATAAAATGCCCATTGGCATGTCTCCATTTCGCTTGGTGTATGGAAAGGCGTGCCATCTACCCATAGAAATTTAACACAGGACATTCTGGGTGATCAAACAATGCAATTTAGATCTGAATCTAGCTGGGAAGACCAGGAAACTCCAACTATCTAAGTTGGAGATGCTTAAAAATGATGCTTATGAGAATGCCAAGATCTACAAGGCTTGGACCAAAGCTCTACATGATCAACTGATTTCCCGCAAGAGCTTTGAGCCAAACCAGAAGGTCTGGTTATTCGATTCTAAACTTAAGCTCTTTCTTGGCAAACTTAGATCTAAATGGAATGGCCCATTCATAATTGACCAGATTTTTCCAAATGGAGCCATTTAGATTTCTGACCCAAAGACGGGTAACACATTTAAAGTCAACGGTCAACGTCTGAAGCCTGTTGTTGACCGTATTCTTCCAGAACCCGTCTCAGACTCAGTTGCTCTAGCCATTCTGCGACTTCTTTGGCTGGACTTTGCCTAGCTGACAACATTAAACTTAGCAGTTGTATATATGACACAAGGCTGATACGAGCTTCATATTCAGGTGACATCTTTCATATTCTACCCTTTCTTTCATGTCTCTTTTTCAATGAGGACATCGCATCAGCTAGGCATGGGGGGGTGGATTCATTTTTGAATCATTTGGTCAGCTTTGTGAAATTCATGTAAATTATTTTTCTCTTCTTATTTATACATAAAAAAAAATCAAAATTAGGAAGGATTAGTTGGACATTAGGACTTTTCAATCTTAAGAAATTTTACGTTAGGATCTGAACACAAAGACCCTTCATGTCTTTGGACTTAATTAGCTTGTGTATCCACTAAAATGTGGATTTGTCTTTCGAGTCCTCGCCATTTTAATTCTATTGTAATTGGAATAAATAAGTTTGGGTGATAAGTACACGACTTATCAACCCACCCTCTGATTTGAGGAAATTTTTGAGTTTAAAGCATCTACACACTTTCTTTACACTGACTCGTTGTTCGGTGATTTTAACGGAAATTGGGTAGCTAATGAACCTTCTAGGGTGATATGGCTGGCAAGTTATCGTGGGTAACAGCCCATAGGTAGGTTGTCCAGAGCCCAGTCACTGGACCTTTCTCTTTTTGCTGCCTTTAGATAAATCTTAGACCAGGGAAGCCACCTACTTAAAAAAAAAAAATCAAAAAGAAAAAGAGAAAAGAAAAAAAGAAATAAGCAACACTTCGCCGCACGAGTATGGCTAGCAAGTTGTCGGTGGTAATAGCTCATCGACCGGTTGTCCAGAACCCAACTCAGTAAATGCACTAAAAATTCCCAAAACACTTAGGAAGAAGCAAAGAAGTAGAAGAAATCGGGGAGATATACACTGGATTCACCCTTGTGTTGACCCTGCAAAAAAAATAAAACTAGGGAGAAAGCTACCGGTTGTAAAGATACACCTTTAGGCAAAACTCTTTTTAGGTCACCTAGAGGCGTAGAAATCCGAAGTCCATTTTAATTGCTGGTCAACGAGTCTACCACATTCACAATAAGATGCTTAGAACTTAGAGTTCTCATCAAATCTTGGGTGAGTTGAATGGCTGTAGAAAGCCACTCTCTAACCCTAAAACTTAAAAATCCAAAAAAATTTGAAAAGAGGAAAAAGAGAAAAAGAAATATTTCTTTTAATAAGGCAAGGGCTTGAGGCGATCTGCATTTTGGTAGATACCCGGGCACTGTTGTGTCTTTGAAAGTTCAGATCTTAAGTAGACAATTTCTTAATGATTGAAAATAACTTATGTCCAAATAATCCAACCTAATTCTTTTATAAATAGCATATAGTTTTTGCTAGGGACTAGCAAAAGATAGGCATGGGGGTATGATGTAAACACATTTACACTACTTAAAATGTCTATTTATGCATGTTCTTAAGCATAGGATTGCATTGCATGCTATAAATATTGCATAACATGCATCATCTTACATTTAGAGTAGTTTGAATAAAATGGAGGTTAATTGTCTCCTTTTATGTGCTTGGATAGGGAAAACTTTTTATCAGGGCCTCAGATCGAAGATCCAACCATACAAATTGGAGTTCAACGACTCCAAGATCGCCCTAATCAGGCATCTGTAGCATCTGATAGTGACCAGGGAACCCTAGAAGATCAAGGGCCAAGATGGTGTAAATCCACACTTCAAACGACAAATCCGATTGCACGGATGGATTCGGATCGACGATCGTAGCCTAACGACGCAAAAATCGAGTCAATCCGACACCCGTGGCACCATCTACAACATCTAGAAGATGGACGGCCAAGATGGTGCCACGTGGTGCCATCTCAGCCGTCCAATCGGCCCCTGTTTGCACCTCAAAACACGCCTGTAATAACGCCTTCTTGTGCTATTTTCTAGCATTAACATTGCATAATAGGATCCTGTAATCGCATTTGTAAAAACACTTGCATGCATGCATTTAATCAAGAGAGGAAGAGGAGTGAAACAATCGCCTACATAGTTACATTTTTTTTCAAGTGCCTCCTTGCAAAATCACCCTCTTTTTATTTTTCCTCTTGATTTCTTCTTTTCTCTCCTTCCCGCGGCTGCGTCCTTCCCGCAGCTGCACTCTTCCCGCAGCTGCATGCAGCAGCCATGCAGCACCTCTTCCCGTCACGTCTCCCTGCCAACGCCGCTCCCTATAGCTGCAACTCTCACGCCCTCTCCCTGCTGCAGCCAACACGCCCCTCTCCCCTCCTCTATAAGTAGCTGCAGCTTCATCCTCGTGACGTAGCGGCTGCAGCTGCTGAAAAAACCCGCAGCCATCTTCTCCACCGCTTTCCCCTCCCATACGTCGGCCCTCCGTCGAGGAGGCACCCGGCGAGCAGGAGAACCCACTGTGGTGCACACCACCACAGTGGGAGCACCACCGCCCAGCTCTTCGACGAGCCGGTGGGCGTGGTGCATTCCCTCGCTTCGTTTTTTCTCTTTAACGCCATTGCCGCCGCTCCAAGCTTCGAAGCTTGAAGCCACGGCAGCAGCAGCCCAGCAGCAGCAGCAGCAAGTCCTCCGCGACCCTCCGCGACCACCTGCAGACCTCCTCCACGCTCGCTCCTCCGCGCCATCGCCCGCTCGTCGACTTCGCGCAGGCCTGCAGAACCCTGCGTGAAGGCGCGCCCGCACCCGCCGTCTTCAGACGTCCTCCTCCGCCTTCAGACGACGCGGCGTCAGACGTCCGCTGCCGCGATCAGACGACTTAACTCGCTGCCATTGTCCGCGCTCTCGATCTCTCCAGCCCGCTCTCTCTCTCTCTGCTGATCTCTCTCTCCCGCTCTCTCTCTCTCACGTATTCTCTCTCTTTTGCACTCACTCACAGACACACACTACACCAACACACACACATCTTCACCGACACACACACACACCCACACACACACTTACACTATACGTATAGTTATATATAGTAACATATATATACTTATATACATCTATATATAATATATACATATATATATATATATACACACTTATATACATAGTAATATCTATAGTTATGTATACATACATATATATATAATATATATACATATATATATAATATATATATATATATATATCTACTTATATATATCTATATACTTATACATATACTTATATATATACATATATACTTATATACATATATATATACACACATATATATATATATATCTAGATACATATATACTTATATACATATATATATATATACATCTATATAGTATTATATATATATACTTATATACATATATACATAGCTATATACATATATACATACATATATATATATACATATACACCTATATATATATATATAATACATATATATCTATATATATCTATACATATATACTTATACATTTATATACATATAGATATATTTACTTATATACATACATATGTACATATATTTTCACGTTATTTACTATACGCTGTATCACGGGGATATCTGCACCAGTTGCTGATATTCCCTGATACACGCGTACAAAAAAAAGCGTGGTCCCATACATCATCCATCCTCCATCCACACTCCACGCGGCACATAGTCGTGTTGGTTGCGTCTCTCTAGACGTCAACTGACTCGACATAGTGCTACACTCCATCGTCACCTCCACCCCCACCCCTTTATATATATACTACATATAAATATATATCTATAGCTACTATATTTACTTTCTATCTGTTAGCTTCCTTCTTAGTAAAAAGATAAAAAAGGTATAAAAGTGAAAAGATAATCTTTGATTTGCAGGTACCCCGTCTAGCGAGTAGCAAGACTTGTTTTGGGACTCTGTTTGGCTAAAAGCCAAGGACACAATTTTGAGGGTGTGCCTCAAGAACAAGGATTACCATAAAAAACCTAAATAAGAAAAAATACCAAAAACACAATAAACGAACGGAAGAGACGCGTTTTAAGGAAAACGTAGAAACTCGACTTTAACCCCACTTCCCTGAGTTCGACCCTGGGCCTAAAAGTGACAAGATAAAATCAATTAGGCCAGGTTAAAAATTTTGTAAAGAGATGGTTAGGTCTGAATTAGGTTAACCACTATACATATTTCAACGATAAAAACATCATATTAACAACCTATCCAGGCCAACCCATCATGACTTTTCTGGCGCCGTTGCCGGGGAGGTGCGCTTTCGAGTAAGTTTCTATCCAATTCCTTTAAATTTGTCTCTTCTCTCTTCACGGGTATTGTTGTTTTTTGGTGTGCAGGTGAACTTGGTGGAAGGAGAAGGAAAGCAGACGAAGTCGGGAACGAGAGCAGATCCAAGGCGGGAATGAGAGCGTGAAGACGCCGACATCGCATTGGAGCTTCGCACACATTGCCGAACAAGTAGGTTTTCTTTTCTCATCAAATTAGGGTTAACTTGCCACCATAATAATAATAAAAAAAAAAAAATTTAAAAACTAAAAACTAGAAAAACTTCTTGGGATTTCTTGAGGGCAAGTGGATTAAAATTAACTTGATTGATTGGTTGTCTTCACTCCTACTGCCCCGGGATTTCCTGCCTTACTTCGCATAGCGAAAATCCGAGAATCTTGATTCTTAGATTTTTCGCCGTGGGAAGTATTCTTTGAGGCAAAGAAAAAGATTGCTTGTATCCCTCTTTTGCCTTACTTATCTTTAATTCAGGATCACATTTTTGGTGGGGAGACTTGGAATTGAGTTGATTCCAACCCCACCATGACTTTTCAAACTTGCCTGTGATTCGATCCTGAATACTTCAACCCCAACAATTTTATTTTCTTTATCTTTTGGTTGAAGCCTTGTGTGTGGAAATCATTTCTGGTGATTGGGAGCACTTGAATTGAAGTGCTTTGGCTCCCTGTCACATTGATATAAAACTGATTCGTGCATCCACACTTAGAAATCTCCATTTAGGGTAGCCCATTGCATTTTAGCATGCATTAACTAACTGATAATTGAAGAAGGGTTTCTTGGGTTTTAGAAGGAAAACCTGTATTTTTGCAAAAACCCGGAGATTGGTTGAATTGGTAATTCAGCAAAACCCTAAAATTCATACTACTTAAGGCTGAACTCTAAAAACCATTCGCCAATAAAAACTTCAATTCGGGGAGATTTCCCCGTTGCATGCTTGTTCTTACACACTCTTAAAATCAATCACTTGGGCATTACCCGTAAACAACGCCCTTCACATTCCAAAAGCACTTGACCCTAAGCCTCTAATTAAAACTGGTAGTAACTTGACCCTTACTGAGGATTGGAGGTCTAACTACCTGTGTGTAGCGACTACGTGCTGGTGAGAGTTCCCGCGTGCTATCGGGTGTCTAAGACTGGGGCAAACGGCCTTTCAATCTGGCCCGGTGGTTCCGCGGTGCTCGCATTCGGTTCCGTAATTCGTGATAGTAGGTAACTTAGATCTTTAGGTCTAAGGGCACACTGTAGAGGTTAGGAACTTGACTGTATTGATTTGTAATCAAGTGTACCTTTGCGGCGTCATTTCTCTCATCCCTATTCCCTTCTCATCTCCCCAATTCTTCCTGTGGTAGTGCATGTTTGGGAGGAGGTCACAAAACCCTGAACTATTTGAATTGACTGATAAATCTAGAAAACAAGTCGAATCGTCCTCCTCCTCCACAAACATGGCTGCACGCCCACCCCCAAATCCCGAGGGAGGAAACCGCCCTCAGAACCCACCAGGTGGTGGAGCCTTAGATCCCATAACCCGCCTCCAAGCCCAAATGGAAATGTATAATGAGCAAATCGAAGCCATTCAGGAAACATTGGAGGAAATGCAGAACCCTCCCGAACGGGAGGAGCCTAGGTCTCTTAGCTCTTATCAGAATCCCGCTGCTACAGAGACCATAGGACAAATTCGGGTCCCCATGGGCGGGGATGACTTTGAATTAAAACCAAATATAATTGGCCTAATCAATTTTCACTTTCATGGTCTTGCAAGTGAAGACCCATTTCTCCACTTGGAAGACCTAACCCGACTTGCTGAAACCGTTAAACCAAGAAATGTCGGGTTATCTATAGTCCTCATGAAGATGTTCCCATTTTCATTACGGGATAAAGCGTCGCAATGGTTACGCACCCTTGGGAGAACCATCCACTCTTGGGAAGAGATGCGAACAGCGTTTCTCAAGAAGTTCTTCCCAATCGGGCGGACCAATGCGCTTCGCCGTGCTATCACTTCATTTACGCAACAAAATGGCGAACAATTTCATGAGGCATGGGAGAGGTATAACGACCTCCTCAGGAAGTGTCCGCACCACGGTCTGCCTAAGTGGCATATAGCCCAGATTTTCTACTATGGGCTAAATGAGACTTTGAAGCAGATTGCAGACGCTTCCTGTGGAGGGAACTTTATGAATAAAGACGAGAATGGAGCATTCGAGCTGTTTGAAAATATGAGTGAAAACTCAATGAACAATGCTTCCATTGTCGCCTTTAATCGTACCAGCCAGCCCTGAAATGTCCACGAAGTTGACATGGGACCCTCCCATTCATCCACTGATCTAAGCCTTATTGCACAAAAACTGGATGAAGTCTCCGTCGTGCACAAGAAGCTGGACGAGCTTCTGGCCAACCCCGCCTGATCTATGGCAAACACCACCTCTTCACCACTTCGTCACAATCCAAGTTCTTCTAATACCAGGCTTATCCCGAGAAACCCCGTTAGACCTTCCTTACCGAGTGTCGCGCCAAGCGACTCGGTAAGTCATGTGGAACTGGCTTCTGCGAGCCAGTATTTCGACACGAAGGACCAAGCCTCTGTGTGCTCGGACGCATATCTACATGCGGACGCGTCTACTGGCATAGAAGATGCTTGCGCCTTGGGGAACAACCCGTTCTATGCCACTTATAACCCGGGGTGGCGTAATCATCCGAACTTTGCATGGTCCAACAACCCGCAGCGCCAAAACCCCGCGGGTGGACCAATGCGACCGTCCGCACCCGTCATCCCAAGGGTCCAGTTTAATCCTATGGCAAATCCGCCATCAGGCCCTTACGTACCACAAACTGAACACGCATCAAGCCCTCTTGACAAATGGATGCGAATGATGACGGAAATGTCAAAGCGCCATGAAGAGAACATGACCTCTCTTCAGCACCAATTGGCGCAGCAGAATGCCGAGATCAGTCAACTACGCATGGCGACTCGATCTCAGGGCACTCTTCCCGCCCAACCTGTTCCAAACCCACGAAATTTCGTGCCCCGTGGTTCTCAACCACAGGTACGACCTTCTCAGGGACAGGTTAATCAAGTTCTGCAAGCTCCGAGCATTCCACTGGGATTTTAGGCTAATCCTGCTGCAGCACCACACTCTTATATCCCCATTGCAAACCCTCCACCGTATGATCCCACTGGACCCGCATCGTCCAATGCTATCACTACGAGGAGCGGTAAGCAGACCGTCGATCCACCTCGACCTGATCCTGGCCCATCTTCTTCATCACCCTCTCATTCGGGATGCATACCGCATTCGCGAGAGGATGATGCACCAAAACTTGTGCCAGAATCAGTCCCATTCCCTGAGGCTCTACTAAGGGAGCCAAAAGGCAAAAAGAAAAATACGCAGGCCTTTGACAACCTACGTAATTTGTTCAGGGATGTAGAAATCAAGGTACCCCTGCTCGAGGCAATCGACCACATACCTACTGTCGCTCGATTTTTCAAAGACTACACAACACCCAGGCGACAGTCAAAGAAGACTAAGAATCCGGTGGTTCTCTCGCCTCATGCGAGTTGTGCTATACTGTCAAACTTACCACCGAAGCAGAAAGATCCGGGCACACCACTGATTTCCTGTAGCATCCAAGGCTGCAGTTTTAACCGTGCCTTGCTTGATCTAGGATCTTCCATCAATCTCATACCGACCATCATGCTCAAAAAATTTTCCTTGGGAAATCTGAAACCCACCCCTGTCACGTTACAGTTGGCAGATCGTTCTGTCAAAATCCCGAAGGGTGTGGTGGAAGACGTGGTGGTTAGGGTCAACAGTCTCTGTTTTCCTGTTGACTTTCTTGTTTTAGATATGGAAGTTCCTAGTTCACTTTCTGATTGTCCGATCATCCTCGGTCGACCTTTCTTGGCCACAGCCCACGCCCACATCGACTGCGAGTCGGGCTGTATTGAGATTGCCGTTGGATCTGAGAAGCTCAAGCTTAACATATTCAAGGCAGCCAAGAACTTTGATTGCGATTGCATTGAGGATGACACGTCTGACGAGGACATGGCCGTCAGCGCGTGTATCGGACTAATTGGGACCTATTCGGACTGCTGCGGATTACCTATAAACACTGATAACTGCCTGACCAACGCATACTGTGACGTTCCCCAATCCCTCCCTTGTCCAATACCTTCTCCTGGCCAGACTTCTGACGAAGTTTTCTCTGCTTCCCATACCTCGTGGTCTGAGTCATATCCGGCCTACTCACTGTCGGTCCATACTCATGAAGACCGAATTGCCCTTTCTTCCCCGCCAAATCAGGCGGATTTACAAATCCACACTGGGACCTTGAGCCCATATACTTCTCACTGGGGCTATTCATTTTTGGATCCATCTATCCAAGAAGCCCCTCTTCTTGGCCAATCTGAAGGCCAGTTTCTTCCTCCTAACTTGTTCTCCTACCCGTCTGGGACACTCTCGTCCCAAGAAATGCCAGATCCTTCCCCATCCACTCCCGAGCTAAAAGTGCTGCCTAATACACTCAAGTATGTTTTCCTGGGACCAAATGAAACGCTCCCTGTAATCATCAGTTCAAAATTAACCATGGAGCAGGAGTGCAAACTAACTAAGGTCCTCCAAGAACACAAGGCAGCTATTGGATGGTCCTTATCAGACTTATCTGGTATTAGTCCCTCCTACTGCACTCATCGTATATATACGGAGGAGGAGGCTCGACCTTCTCGCGAGATGCAGCGACGTCTCAACCCTAACATGTGGGAGGTCGTTAAGAATGAAATCATTAAGTGGCTGGATGCGGGTATAATCTACCCGATCAGCGATAGCCCCTGGGTGAGTCCGATTCACGTTGTGCCCAAAAAGGCAGGACTCACCATCCGTGTCAATGACAGGGGCGAATCCATCCCTACACGCACTCCTACATCTTGGAGAGTGTGTGTAGATTATAGGAAACTCAATGCTGCAACCAAGAAAGATCACTTCCCGCTACCATTTATTGACCAAATCCTAGAGCGGTTAGCGGGAAATAAATTTTTCTGCTTCCTGGATGGATTCTCAGGATATAACCAAGTGGCAATAGACCCCCGAGACCAAGAGAAAACCACTTTTACCTGCCCTTTCGGCACCTTCACCTTTAGAAGGATGCCGTTCGGACTTTGTAACGCGCCAGCAACTTTCCAGAGATGCATGCTGGCGATATTTCATGACATGGTGGGTGACTTTCTCGAGGTCTTCATGGATGACTTTTCAGTCTTTGGACCATCTTTCGACGAATGTCTTGCCAACCTGACTCGCATCCTTAGGAGATGTATTGATGTAAACCTCGTGCTTTCCTGGGAAAAAAGTCATTTTATGGTGCACGAGGGAATTGTTCTTGGACATATCATCTTCGATAGGGGTATCGAGGTTGACAGAGCTAAGCTCGATATCATTGCTGATTTACCTGTGCCTGGTTCTGTCAAACAAATCCGCTCCTTCTTGGGACACGTCGGTTTCTATAGGAGATTCATCAAAGACTTCTCCAAAATTTCTCGACCCTTAACTCATCTCCTATCAACCGACGTGCCCTTCGACATGGGCCCTGACTGTATACAAGCATTCACGCAGCTGCGTAATGCTGTCACCAAGGCCCCTGTTCTCCAGCCGCCTGATTGGTCCCTCAACTTTGAACTTATGTGTGACGCTTCAGACCTTGCAGTCGGAGCCATCCTGGGACAAAGACGCGATAGACACCCCTTCGTGGTATACTACGCCAGTAAGACGTTGGACGAGGCCCAGCGTAATTATACTACCACTGAAAAGGAACTACTGGCAGTCGTCTTTGGGCTGGAAAAATTCCGTTCTTACCTTCTGGGCTCTCACGTTATTGTTTTCACTGATCACGCGGCCATTCGCCATCTCATGCACAAGAAGGATGCCAAGCCTAGACTGATTCGTTGGATCCTTCTGCTCCAGGAATTTGACATTGAGATTCGTGATAAGGTCGGAGCCCAGAATGTTGTGGCTGATCACCTTTCCAGACTGGACCCTGACCATATTGGACTTACTCTGCCAATTAATGAAGTTTTTCCTGATGAGCACCTATTGGCAATAAATGGGGCAAGTGGACCGTGGTATGCCGACATTGCCAATTACCTTGCTTCTGGATCTCTTCCACGTGGCTGGCCTAAAAACCAGCGCGAGCGTCTCATGGCAGAAGCAAAGTATTATTTCTGGGATAATCCACTTCTTTTTCGGATAGGTGCTGATCAAATCATCCGTCGCTGTATTCCTGACAGTGAGTTCCCCAGTGTGCTATCCTTCTGCCACGATCAGGCCTGTGGAGGCCATTTCTCTGGGAGGAAAACTGCAGCCAAGGTGTTGCAGTGCGGTTTCTTTTGGCCCTCCCTTCACCAGGATGCGCACACTTATGCCAAACATTGCACTAGGTGCCAGTCATTAGTGTCAATGGCACGTCATGACATGATGCCCTTGCAACACATCCTAGCTGCGGAAATCTTCGACATCTGGGGAATTGACTTCATGGGTCCCTTTCCTCCATCCAACAGCTTCGAATTCATCCTCGTGGCCGTCGACTATGTTTCAAAATGGATCGAGGCTATTCCCGTGCGCCGTGCTGACCATGTTATCTCCACCCGATTCGTCAAAGACCATATCTTTGCGCGTTTTGGGATCCCTCGGGCCATTATCTCGGATGGAGGAAGCCACTTTACCCATGCTTCTTTTCGGGCACTTCTGAGGAGGTACGGAGTCCACCATCGTATCGCATCCCCGTATCATCCTCAGACGAACGGCCAGGCGGAAGTGTCGAACCGGCAAATCAAGCAGATTCTCCAGAAAATGGTTCGGCCTGACCGTAAGGATTGGTCCGACAAGCTGACTGACGCACTTTGGGCGTATCGGACCGCCTTCAAGGCTCCCCTTGGTATGTCTCCATATAGAATCGTTTACGGGAAGCCTTGTCATTTGCCTGTAGAGTTGGAGCACCGCGCTTATTGGGCGGTTCGCCAATGTAACCTCGACCCAGACTTGTGTGAACGAGAAAGGAAACTCCAACTCCAAGAGCTGGAAGAGCTCCGTCGTGAAGCCTATGATTCTGCTCTAACCTTTAAACAACGCACTAAGGCTTTTCACGATAGCCATGTTCGGCGGAAGGAATTTGAGCCATCTCAGCAAGTTTGGCTCTATAATGCCCGACTCAAATTCTTTCCTGGGAAATTAAAGTCCAAATGGACTGGTCCTTTTCTGGTCTCAAGACCATTCCCCAATGGGGCCATCGAAATTGAAGATCCCAAATCTGGGCGTAAATTTACGGTCAACAGGCAGTGTTTGAAACCCTATCTGACTCATGAACCTGCCCCCGTTGGAGAAACCGTTGCCCTGCTGGAGGGTAACTAATTCTTTGCCTCATTCTGAGTCCAGCTGGGGACATTAAATTCAGCGCTTGTTGGGAGGCACCCTAACAGCACTCACCATCCACCATCACTTTTCACACCTCTATCGCAATCACTTCACTTTTCTCTTCACCACCCACCATCCACCCACCCTTCCACCCTGATCTATACCCTGAACCTCAGCTCTTGTTACCCGATCTTCCATCCTTCCTCTGCCTTTCCCTGCATGCATATGAGGACATAGTATTGTTTGGCATGGGGGGGTGGATAGGCATCCATAGGATCCGGGTATGTTATGGTATTATACAGTTCCCACCTATTTATAAATATGCAAAAAAAAAAAAAAAATATATATATATATATATATATATATTAATAATAAATGGTGTTTAGTAATGATTTGAAAGCTGAAACAAAAAATTCAATAAGTGTTTATGGATATTCAACCTCTGTTTTGAAGAATTTCCAGGCCACAGAAGCTTGATTCGCTCAGGCTCGGCTTAATTCACTTAAAGTATTGACGAAATAGATCAAAGTCTCTCTTAACTAAGGACGTATTCTTGTACCTGAGACACCAGTACAGGATCCGTTGGTTTGCTTTTTCTTGAGAGCGTAAGTAAATTTGGTTCACACTACACATATCAAGAAAGACCAGGTGAACATAAGATCCAACCCTAGTGTTCATTAGGGAAGGTGGAGTCCTTACCTGTGCGTGCAGGTAGACTTTTTATCCCAGCATTTAGTCTTGTGTTTAGGAATGACTCTTTCCACCAAAAAGAAACTCTCCCACCAAAAAGAAAAATAAGTGTGCTCCTTCAAAATGTGTTGTAAGAGATATACTGACACGTGTTTCAAAAAAAAAAAAAAAAAAAAAAAGAAAAAAAGAAAAAAAAAAGAGAGATGTTTTAAAAGAGTCAGTATATCTCATAAATGTCTGCATACTTTGTTTTTCGGTGAGCCACAAAAAAAAATATCAGAAAATGGGAGTTGAGTTTTCCGTAATCATCTTAAGGGTCAATCCAAAAACACGAGCTGAAACTGGGACCAACTTGTACTTAAAAATTCGTGAAACCCTGGGAGTGAGTCTTAAGGTTCATCTGGTCAGTCTTGATCCTTCACTATGCACAACCTTAACCTCTTGAGCTCTCAAGTACGGCAAAAACCTCCTGGGTCCTGGAAATCGTACTTAAGGTTTAAATATCAAGAGTCCTGGTTAGTTGAGAGATGATCTATGTCATGTGAGACTTAAAGTACTGGTAGTCTTCTTTACAATTGGTTCTCACAATATTCCATAATAAACACACCTGTATCACCTCAGAAGAAAATCTTCAGCTTAAGATCATTTCTAAATACTATTTTGCTAGGGACTAGCAAAAGATAGGCATGGGGGTATATGTTTGCACCTCAAAACACGCCTGTAATAACGCCTTCTTGTGCTATTTTCTAGCATTAACATTGCATAATAGGATCCTGTAATCACATTTGTAAAAACACTTGCATGCATGCATTTAATCAAGAGAGGAAGAGGAGTGAAACAATCGCCTACATAGTTACATTTTTTTTCAAGTGCCTCCTTGCAAAATCACCCTCTTTTTATTTTTCCTCTTGATTTCTTCTTTTCTCTCCTTCCCGCGGCTGCGTCCTTCCCGCGGCTGCACTCTTCCCGTAGCTGCATGCAGCAGCCACGCAACACCTCTTCCCGTCACGTCTCCCTACCAACGCCGCTCCCTATAGCTGCAACTCGCACGCCCTCTCCCTGCTGCAGCCAACACGCCCCTCTCCCCTCCTCTATAAGTAGCTGCAGCTTCATCCTCGCGACGTAGCGGCTGCAGCTGCTGAAAAAACCCGCAGCCATCTTCTCCACCGCTTTCCCCTCCCATACGTCGGCCCTCCGTCGAGGAGGCACCCGACGAGCAGGAGAACCCACTGTGGTGCACACCACCACAGTGGGAGCACCACCGCCCAGCTCTTCGACGAGCCGGTGGGCGTGGTGCATTCCCTCGCTTCGTTTTTTCTCTTTAATGCCATTGCCGCCGCTCCAAGCTTCGAAGCTTGAAGCCATGGCAGCAGCAGCAGCAGCAAGTCCTCCGCGACCCTCCGCGACCACCTGCAGACCTCCTCCACGCTCGCTCCTCCGCGCCATCGCCCGCTCGTCGACTTCGCGCAGGCCTGCAGAACCCTGCGCGAAGGCGCGCCCGCACCCGCCGTCTTCAGACATCCGCCTCCGCCTTCAGACGACGCGGCGTCAGACGTCCGCCGCCGCGAGCAGACGACTTAACTCGCTGCCATTGTCCGCGCTCTCGATCTCTCCAGCCCGCTCTCTCTCTCTGTTGATCTCTCTCTCCCACTCTCTCTCTCTCACGTATTCTCTCTCTTTTGCACTCACTCACAGACACACACTACACCAACACACACACATCTTCACCGACACACACACACACCCACACACACACTTACACTATACGTATAGTTATATATAGTAACATATATATACTTATATACATCTATATATAATATATACATACATATATATATATATATACACTTATATACATAGTAATATCTATAGTTATGTATACATACATATATATATAATATATATACATATATATATAATATATATATATATATATATCTACTTATATATATCTATATACTTATACATATACTTATATATATATACATATATACTTATATACATATATATATATATACATATCTATATACATATATATATACACACACACATATATATATCTAGATACATATATACTTATATACATATATATATATACATCTATATAGTATTATATATATATACTTATATACATATATACATAGCTATATACATATATACATACATATATATATATACATATACACCTATATATATATATAATACATATATATCTATATATATCTATACATATATACTTATACATTTATATACATATAGATATATTTACTTATATACATACATATGTACATATATTTTCACGTTATTTACTATACGCTGTATCACGGGGATATCTGCACCAGTTGCTGATATTCCCTGATACACGCGTACAAAAAAAAGCGTGGTCCCATACATCATCCATCCTCCATCCACACTCCACGCGGCACATAGTCGTGTTGGTTGCGTCTCTCTAGACGTCAACTGACTCGACATAGTGCTACACTCCATCGTCACCTCCACCCCCACCCCTTTATATATATACTACATATAAATATATATCTATAGCTACTATATTTACTTTCTATCTGTTAGCTTCCTTCTTAGTAAAAAGATAAAAAAAGGTATAAAAGTGAAAAGATAATCTTTGATTTGCAGGTACCCCCGTCTAGCGAGTAGCAAGACTTGTTTTGGGACTCTGTTTGGCTAAAAGCCAAGGACACAATTTTGAGGGTGTGCCTCAAGAACAAGGATTACCATAAAAAACCTAAATAAGAAAAAACACCAAAAACACAATAAACGAACGGAAGAGACGCATTTTAAGGAAAACGTAGAAACTCGACTTTAACCCCACTTCCCTGAGTTCGACCCTGGGCCTAAAAGTGACAAGATAAAATCAATTAGGCCAGGTTAAAAATTTTGTAAAGAGATGGTTAGGTCTGAATTAGGTTAACCACTATACATATTTCAACGATAAAAACATCATATTAACAACCTATCCAGGCCGACCCATCAGCCCCCAACACCACCGCACCTCTTCTTCAATCAGAGCGCCGCTTCTTCGCCGTTGGATCAAGATCCAACGGCAGTCGATGCGGCGCCTTGATTTCGTCCGCGCGACCTTTTGGCTGAGGCGGCACAGCGGTCCAGCTCCTTAATGCGAGGCGCGGACGCGAGTTCGAGTCGCGGCAAGTGTGCCAGCGGCGTGGAATTGCACAAGCGGGCGCGCGTCAGATCTTGATCGGGCGGCCATCCGCATTCAATAGCGTCGACGCGCTATCTCACTCCCGCGCCTTACGCGGCAACGCACGCGGGCGGGTGCGTGTTGAGGAGTGGGGGAGGAGCATCTTAAGCCGTCTGATCTCGCGATCAGACGGCTGAGATTCGTTGAACGTGCAGCATGCGTTGAGTGTGCGTGGAAGCCAGTAGCCGCGCGTTCAACACCCACTACACCCACTATGGGGTTTAGCGACGATTTTATCCATCACTAAAGACCCCTTATTTAATGTTTTAAAGATGTGATGACCAATTTTCCCCCACTCCTTGCAACTATAAAAGGTGACCCCCTCCAAATGAAATTCTCATCCCTTCTCTTCTCTACCTCTCCAAAGCTCAAGAGAAGCTTGTCCCGCACCCGGGATGCTCCTCGCAAGATAAAGTCCAAATTTTCATCCCCGTTCGAAAGTGGATCCCACGACGACGACATGCTGCCCCGTTCCCGTTCTTCTGCTTCGTCCACCTTCGTCCTGCTACGTTCTCTTTCGTCCAAGCGTCGTCCCGTCTGGCTCGTCCTCCAAGCGATCGTCGAAGAGGATAACTTCTCTCTCCCATTCTTCTTTATAGCTTTCTAGTGTAGAATTTTCCTGCTTTCTAATGTAGCTAATTTCTTGCTTTCTAGTGTAATCCTTATTTGGTTTTATTGTATAAACATTTTGAAATATTGAATGCATGTTTTCTCTTTCTCTCTCTCTTTTACTCTGATAGCTTCATTGTGATTACATCACCTCACTTTTTAAGAAAAATTCTAACAAAAATATAATTGCGAATATACATCGACGTAGCCTCCCTATGTTCGACTCGAAATTTCAATTTCGGTATAAATTTTATTTGTTGAACACGAATTCTTCGCTTTCAAGCTACAACGACAAGGTTTTAAAACCAAACACGTTAGCGTAGTAATTCGTACATTCAACACATAGAATAGGTGGAGAAGCAACCTATCACCATCCTCCATACAGTGGAAATATTTTGCTTTTCACTCAAGACAATAGACGTAGCAATCTTCAAATTATTGCTAAATCAGCTATGCAATATGTCCAAGGAACTCCTAGACTCCACATACAATAACAAAAAATAGTATAATAGACAGCTATGCACATCATAAAGCCATGGTTATATCACTTTCTCTTTGTCATCCAAACATAATCCTCATAAGATCCAAAGTTAATAAAAGTTGATATGGGAAACATCATTCAATGTCTTGTTATTCAGCTGTAGATATTGCAAGCAATTTCTAGTAACATATCTTTTGCTTGTACATGCATCTCATGCAAAACATTCCAAAGAATCACTACTATCAAAATAAATTCACCTCCTAAAGATGCACCTACCAGAAGGGTAGCTTTCACAACTATCATAACTAAACCCATTATCATCATCCCCTGGCAGTTGTTCCATCTTAGATATATATACCTTTAAAACATTGGAGCAAATTTATCCTTGAGTTCCAAATGTTGAACAAATCACTACCCACATTATCATCTAAGAGTTTGAATCAAAAACTTCTTAATACAATTAAGGCTATCTGTTCCTAGTACTAACTCTACAACAAGGTATGCACACTAATTACCTACCTTGTCTCTGTAAACCCTTGCCAAACATTGAGGGGCAAAGGAATGACCATCAAAGTTGGTCCACAAAATTTTCATCAAGTCAAATCTGCAAGTACATCAACCCTCAAAATTAGCCAAACATGTTGAGAAGGTGGATTCTTGTTCCAAGAACGTCAGATTTTATTCAAACTATGGTTTAAGATGCCATTTTTTCCCCTTCTTTTTTTTTGAAAGGAAAAGGAATGCTATCGAATCGTCGATAGCATTCCAGGAGAGCATTTATTGATTATATGAAAGAAATGGATTACAAGAGTGAACCCCACATATGTATGAGATTCCAGCAGTTGATTACAATATTATCCACACTCACTGGTCTCTTCTGAAACAAACTCTCATTTCTAGGTCTCCACATTGACCATAACACAGCCACCATGGGCATATATGGCTTATTTGAAATAAAAAAAGAACTCCACAGATCATCCCATGTGGGAATAGAATCCCTGCAGACCTTCCTCCAAACACAATCTATTATCATGCATGTGGAGAAAATATGAAGACGGGAATCATTGTGCATCCCACACAAATGGAAAATTGAGAAGGGTTGCCCATTCTCCTATGCCTCATATCTTCCATTATCAAACCATCTCTTCTTCACAACCACAAAAAAAATTGCACCTTCAATGGTACTTTCAATTTCCATAACTTCTTCCCAACCTCATCCACCTCTGCCGACTTGGAAGAAAGGATGAGTTTCTCATAGGCAGCCACTAACGAAAAGGTCCCATCCCATTTATATGTACCACACTCCTTTGGTGTAGGTCTAAAAGTAGTAAGTTCCTACAGGAGGCATTCATTTTCTGCCCATGTTCTTGTTCCATGTTCGTTCCCTACCTCATTGTTTAACGTCCAAATCTCAGAAGCCATGCCCCAATAATCACACACCAAAGCATTTTTATCAGTGGCAGCCGAAAATGCAAGAGGGTACCTATCCTTATCACCCCTCTAGGCAACCATTTTTCTGACCAGAATTTAAAGCTTCTCCCGTCACCCAAGACAGATTTGAATAAATTCCAAGTGTCAGCTAAGGCATGCACCACTGAGGTCCAGAAGGGAGATAGCTTATGAGGATTCAAGCGACTCTTCTCATCATTTGTCACCCCATAACTATCATGAATGATTTTTGTCGAAAGTTTTTGTTCCCCTTGCAGCATCTGAATCTCCCATTTCAACAACAAGGCATCATTAAACTCTTTGAGAGATCTGATTCCCATGGCACCATACTTCTTAGGAGAATAAATAGAATCCCATTTAACAGGTTGGAAGAAGGTACCTTGGTGAGAAGCCCCTTTCCAGAGGAACCTTTTGTGCATAACGTCAAGTTTTTTCCAGATTGACTTTGTAGCTCGAAGGACAAGGAACAAGAAAACTGGAATGGATGTGATAACTAAATTTAACAGGATAAACCTCCCCCCTTTGGACAAGTAACGGCAACTCCAGCCTTCTAACTTCGTAGCCACCTTCTCAAAGAGAAAAGTCCAATCATTTTTCTTCATTTTTGTGCACTTCAGTGGTAGCCCCAGGTATTTAATTGGCAATGATATCACAGGCGTGCCCAGGATGTTGGAAATGTCACACTGGTCTGTACCATTCATTCCAAAGCAGACCAAGGAGGACTTACTTCCATTTAATTTCAACCCAGAAATTTCACCGAATATGTTGACCATATAATATAGTGCCTGTGCTTCCCTTTTCCCACCTTCCACAAAAAAAATAGTGTCATCCGCATACTGAAGAATGGGGGCCAAAGCCCTTCTGTTTGTCATCGAATATCCCCTTATCGTCCCATCTGCTGCCAACTTGCAAGCATATCTTGCCAAAGTATCCACTGCAAAATTAAAGATCAATGGGGCTAAGGAGTAACCTTGCCGCACCCTACACTAAGGCTGGGTCCAAGCTCGACATGACTTCCCATTTATCAAAGGGGAATAGGAGGCAATCATGATGCACCGTTTCACCCATTGTATCCAAAGAGGGGGGAATTTTCTCCTTTTAAGAATTTCCCATAAATACGTCCAAGAAATTGATTCATAAGCTCTAGAGAAGTCCCATTTATCAAAGGGGAATAGGAGGCAATCATGATGCACCATTTCACCCATTGTATCCAAAGAGGGGGGAATTTTCTCCTTTTAAGAATTTCCCATAAATACGTCCAAGAAATTGATTCATAAGCTCTAGAGAAGTCTACCTTCCTTAGGAAGGCCTTGGATTTTCGCCTATGCCATCCCATCACCATTTCTTGAGCCATATGAATGATTCTTGTAGTGACCTCCTAGGTAAGAATGTAGACTGGACAGGCATAATCAGGTCTTGCAATACATCAAGAATTCTGTTAGCTAGAATTTTGCTGATCATAAGATAAATGGAATTCGACAATGCAATAGGCCTGTAATATGAAAATTGCTCCACACCCAACTTCTTTGGTAACAAGAACAAATAAGACTTGTTCAGTCTTTCAAATCCAAAGTTGCCCTTTTCAAACTCATGTATAACTTCCATCATATCCTTCTTAAGAACATTCCACATTTCCTTGTAGAAAAGAACTTGTACCCCATTTGGTCTTGGCGCTCCCTCATTATTCAAACCTTTGATAGCTTCCACAGTTTCCTGTTCAGTAAAAGGGGCAACTAACATAGTAGCTTGTTCATTGCTAACACATGGGAAAGCAGCCGAAGCCATCCTCCAGGAGCCTCTTGGTGCAGCTTAGCTGTTTCTTTAAAGTAACGGGCAGCTTCAATTCTTATCTCATGAGTGGAGGTAATGGTTCTCTCGCCCACTTTGATAGAGGAGATGAGATTGAATCTTCTTCTAGCACTGGCAACATGATGAAAGAATTTTGTGTTGCATCCCCTTCCTTGAGCCACAGTTATCTAGACCGCTTACGCCAATCCATCTCTTTCTTTAAATCGTCCTCCCCAATGACTTGCTGCCAAAATTTCCTTAGCTCCTACTCTTGGGCACTCAGAACCACCCTGGATTCCTTCATGTCAAGCCTTTGGACCTCAGCTAGTGCCTCAGCTCTCTTCTACTCCTTGATAGCCACCACTGTCTACCCATATTCCTTTAGCATTGTATGCATATCTGCCAGCTTTAATGCAAGCTTCTGTGTAGTTGAGCCATTACAATCTTATTTTGCCACCAACTGGACAACATGTCTATAAACCCCTCTTCTCTGAACCATGACTTTTTGAGTTTGAAGTATGAACCAACATCAGCACTCGCCCCACAATCCCACACAATTGGTGTGTGATCAGAGAATGGCCTGTAAAGGCTCATAGCAGAAGATAAATGGAACCTCTCTAGGAGACTGGGGTTGCCAAAGAACCTGTCCAACTTAGATAAGAGCCCATTGCCATTTCTGCAGGTAAATTCAACCTCAATGATAGGGTATTCAGTGATGCCCAAGCTCTGCACAGTTAGTTGAAACTCAACCATTGCACCATCAGTACTGCCACCAGGTCTGTCCCCACTTGATAAGGAGTAATTGAAGTCTCCGCTGACAAGCCATGGCACCTCTTGGACCTTCTGATGCAGTACTAATAGGTCCTCCCAAAGCTCCACCTGACCAGCTACTGCACAAGGTCCATATACACATGAGATGAACCAATCCAGATCACCTTGAAGGTTCTGACATCTACAAGTAAGCACATGTCTGTCATGGTGGATTTCAGTCACTTTAAGACTGGATTTTTTCCACCTTATTGCCATCCCACCAGATCTGCCATTTGTAGCCATCCCCACATAGCCCGCTCTCCCAGATTATCTCAGAGAGTCCCAGACAAGGCTATTTTCATCATCCAAGTGCGTCTCTTGAATAAGAGAACAGTCAATCTCCCACTCCACAAGATATCTGATAAGGGAAGCCCTTCTCACTTTATTGCGCAACCCACGCACATTCCTTGCTAAGACTCCCATCCCTTGCATGGATGATCCCCTTGAGCCAAATTTCCACATATTCAACCATCAGGTGTAGGAAAAGGAATTTGATTCACATCCCTAAGGACACTTATTCCACTGCTATCTTCTATTTCCTCCCCCGAATTCACGTCCTTACAATTGGTGGATTTGCCAGGGTCCTCATGTATTTGGTTAGCACTCCCCATGATAGTATCATCAACCATAGTCATCTGACCCCACTCTACGACATCCTTGTGGCAGTCTTTCCTCTTCTTTGGCTCAGGTGCATCATCTGAGGGCTTACGACCCTCCAGTTCCTCCTGTTGTACCTCTCCAGATCTATCAACAGACGTCTTATCCTAACCTAGTTTTGGTAATATAAATTTCTACCCTACCACTGATAGGCGAATAAGCCACGAAGAACCCCCACACCTGAGGATGATTTTACCTAGTAGTGACCTAGTTCTAAAGATAGCCTTGAATTGTAGTAGACGGGCATCACCTTCCCCGATTGTAATCTCAATATCACCACTAATAGATGCAAAGCCAGTGATCATCTTGGAGACCACAACTCTAGATCTCAAATGTAGAGGCAATCCCTTGATTGCAAGTGTCACCCGCCTGGTACCCAATCTCTGAGGAGGGCGATCAGGGAGTGCCCCATCAAAGGGAGAGACCAACCTCCACAGCACACTGATGTTCTCAAAGGTACTCGAGCGAAACCGTAGCCTTTCTACATCTAGCATCCCCAGACCAAAAACAAGAAAATAGGTCTGGGATAGCACAGCAACCTTCAGCCCGATGAGACAAGGGATAGGGAACTCACCAATTGATGGAACCTTTCAATAGAAGGATTGCCAGTCATAACTTCACCGATCAAAGCACCACTCAGCATCATCTCTGCAGAAAGAATATCCTCAGAGAATGGCATCTCCACATCGATCGTGTGGCCAATTTGCGCCAACGGCGGGTGCAGCTAGGGCTCCTTTAGAACCTCCTATTTTGGGTGTCGAGGGTTCATCTTCATATGTTGCAGCCTAACCCTTGTGCACGAATCATGTTTGTGACCATCTCCCCCACACGCCAACCACACAAGGGTATTTCTACACATCGCCGCCATATGCCCTCTTCATCTACACCTATAGCACAGAACCTCTCCATTCATCCTCCTCCAGCCCTCTCTCGAAACAAATCTGGTTGCCCTACCCTCATAAGACTACCATCTCCTCTCCCTCATCCCCAACCCTAGCCGCACCCTCACCTTCTTCTCCCGTCACCTGTTGCCACTCTCTCACCTTCTTCCCCTTCTTTTTGAGAGGAAAAAGGATGAGTGACCATAGGCCATTCAAACCATAGTTTACAATACTAAATATATGTCACTAGAGCTAATATCGAGGCAACCAAACACTTCATAGGAAGGGGGCACTGGCAGAGGGGGGTAAGGAGGATGATCAGAGGAGGAGGAGAGGTGGAGGGGGGTAGGAGGACAAGTAGGAGGAGAGGTGAAGGGGGTGGTGGTGGCGAGCAATGCTGGAAGATAGGTGGTGGTGGTCGAGGGTTGATAGGAGGGGGTAGGGAGGAGGAGTGTGGAGGCAAGGAAGAGAAGTATCTGGGTGGTGATGAGGAGGAAGAGGATGGCGGCGAGGAAGAGAAGGAGTAGGAAGAGGAGATGGGCGAGGAGGAGGAGGGCTGCATGGAGGAGGAAGAGGAGGGGCCATGGACGAGGAGGAGCAAGATGACGATGAGGAGGGCTATGGGGAGGAGGAAGAGGAGGGGGTCGTGAACTAGGAGGAAGATCATGAGGAGGAGAGCAGCAGGGATGAGTTACCTAAGGAGGAGGACGGTGAGGGATGATAGACGATGACTAGCAATCGAGGAGGGGCGACGACGAGGAGAAGCACTGATTGAGGAGGAGAAGCGATGAGGAAGGGCTACGTGTCTACAAGGAAGAGGGTTTACACGAAGTGTGGGGGGACGAGGGGGCTCCATGAGATGATAGATTGACTGACATTTGCCATCGATTTTATTATAAAGCGACGGCAAATGTCTAACTTTATCTGAATACTCACGTCTAAATTTTAGTGGCTTCTGCGGGTAAATTTTATCGACATTTTCCCCATTGCTTTTTATAATAAACAACAACAAATATTTATTACATATCACTTTTCGAAAGAGGTGGAGAGGGTTAGTTTTATTGATGTATTCACCATCGCTTATAGAAATAAGCAACGTCAAAAATATTTTTGCTGTTGCTTAGAAAACCGATGGTAAATAACCAACAGTAAAATAGGTTTTTCTAGTAGTGTGAAAGAAATGATTCAGTATACTTCTATCCGATCAATCCAACCAGTCAGAGGGAGAGGTTAGGGAGAAGGTTCTTCCTTTGGCTTGCACCTTTAGTTCCTTTGATGCCCCCAATCGTTGTTGTTTGATGCTACTCCCCTAGCTAGACATCAGATGAACTCGTAGAAGTAGATTAATCATTAAAAATCTCAGTTGGAGTCCTAAAGAGTGAGTTAATCCTTAAGGCCAATGTCTACTCAGTTTTAATTAGGCTTGGGATGGTTGTGCACTTGGAATGTGATGGGCCCTTTAGATGAGTTGTGTCCTTAATGGTCAATTAAAATGTGTGTGTGCACAACTAGGGTTTTCAAACATGGTTATTATGATGTGTCATTTAGGGTTTAACCTTGTTTAGTAGCTTTGGGGGTTTAATCTTTAGGTATATTCTATCAGGGTTTAGTGGAACACTCCAAGTTTAGTAAACACAGGTGTAGATATATTCCTTTAAAAATTAGAAATAATGTGGAGTGCTTGGTTTAGCCCTCAAAATCAACCCTATGGGACAAGTTACTAATGAATCACTTTTATCTTAAGTGGTGCATGACGAGTCGATTTTCCACTTTCGATTGAGTTTCGTAAAAGAAATAACGCGTTGTAGTATTTAAGTGGTGGAAAAATCGACTAATCAACAATAAAAATAACCACTCACAGAAGAGCGGGTCGTGTCCACAGGGAGGCAATTATGCAATAAACTCTCGATTATTTCGTATTGTTTCACTCAAGTGCGAAATCCCTAGTCAAATCTGACATAAAATGCGATGGAAAGAAGATTCACAATAACAAGATAAGGGTATATGTGCAATTTTACCTCACTGAAATCCTCAATAAATATATGATGATTTTATGTAATTTTCAATTGACATATACTAGAGAAAATTGGTGCAAATGTTAATCCCAAAATAATCTTGAAACAGGTGAATATCAATAACGTGTAATTATCAGAAAGCATGAGTGTGCATTCGCAATTTTGCCACAATAAAATAATCATAAATGAAAATTAATTTCTGGTGGCAATGGCATTAAATGTAATTTTTAATCAACTTGAAAATGGAGGATTTGTTGCAGCGGCTTGTGCACACCAGAGGAGGAGAGACGGACGTCAAGGCTGCCGCTGAAGATCACCCCGCTCAGGCCGCACCCGATGGTGGTGACGGTGCGATTGATGGCAGCCTGTGGTGGCTGCAAGAAGGAGAAGAAGGTGGCAGGCAGTGGTTCTACACGGCATGGCAGGGGCGCGGGTGGGGCGAGGCGCCTGCACTGTGGTGAGGGCGGGCAAGCTAAGCCGCTGGAGCGAGGCTGCAGGGGTGTGCGGAGGTTCTGCAGCAAGGGCACGCTAGGTGGTTTGCAGAGAGGAGCACTAGGCACTGGAGAGGCGCTGGCTGAGGCAGGCGCTGGAGGCGCGGGTGCGATTTTGCCTGCGGTGGAGAAGGTGCCTTCGGGGGGGGCTATGCGGGTGCAGCAGATGCAGGATGGGGCGCTGGCTGGAGCGGTGCTGGCTGGAGATGCTGGTGAGGTGAGGTGGGTGCCTGCAGGCTGCTTGGTGAGGGCATTTGGCTATGCTGGGTGCAGGCGGGTGGATGGGTGCTTGCGGTGGAGGCTATGGCTGGCGTAAAGGTGATGCACTGTAGAGGGGGAAGCACTGTGGTGGGGAAGGTGCGGTGCTTGCAGGCATGCAAGGGCATGCAGAGAGTTTCCTACATGGGTGCAGTTTGCACCTGCAGTGTGCTGGTGGCAGGTGCACCTGAGGCGGCTGCAGGCTGGAGTGTAGAGGGGCACGTACAGGCGGTGGTGAAGGCGTGCAGCGCCTGCGGGTGCGATTGGAGGGAGAGGTGGATGGTGGATGCAGGTGCAGGCTGGAGGGTTGTTTGCAGTGGGGGACTTGGTGCATAGTGCACATGGTGGTTCACAGGGTCTGCCCTCTCCACGGTGGAGAAGGTAGATCCCCTCCAGAGCGAGGAAAAAGCCCCCTTCATCCAACTTTTCCCCACCGTTTTATGTCCTCTCCCTACGTGCGTGAGTTAAGGGATTTTCAAATCCCTTAACTATTTTTGGCCGGCGGCTGTTGAGGGTGTTGAGGCCGCCGGAGATTGGGTAAGGTGAAGTCGGTTGTTTGGGAAATTTATTTCACCCCCTACTCTTTTCCAAATATCATTCCTGCACATAAAAACATAAAATCATTACATTTTAAGTTATAGAATGCTATAAAATAGATGTAAACATAAATCATGATGCATGCAAACATTCTATAACTTAATGTAGTTATTAACAAACTTAAAAGGTAAGATTAAAGTTACTTAGGCGTAATATTAGTCCATTAAAATGGTCTCATGAAATACCCCCATGCCAAAGATTTGCTAGTCCCTAGCAAAAATGAAAAATAATAGAAGTAATTAGAAGATTTCTTCTTTTCTTATTTCAAAACTTTAGAGATCCAGAAAAATGTGGCGTGATAATAGCCTAAGTAACGGATCCAAGTGAAAAAGTCAATTTGTATTGGGAGTTCATTTTTCACCCTTGGCAAATATTTCTTTCAGGATAGGCAACTACTTCCCTCAGGAATAAAGCAGAAGATAATATGTAATTTGACCCCAGCTTTTGGCTTAGGTAGGAGATATCGAGTAGAATGGATTTGTATTTGGTGGCACACACTCCTCTGGTGCTACATGTAGTCTAGTACTACAGACTCTAGATTAATAGACTATTAGACAAGTCAACTCTGAGAGAGGCTAAACAACAGTGCTCTCTTGATGTTCCTGGGCACTCCCTCTTTTCTTTCTTTTTGAGATCACAAATCTCGCCAGATTTAGAAATTGTACTCACAATTTGGTGGCCTCACATGGCATCCACACTTCAATTAAAGTCCTAATAACTCTACAACTAAGTTAGAGTCCTCAACCAGTATTCAGGTGATCAGAAATACTAAAAGGTAGGTATGGGTCATATTTGGTGGAATGCAATAGGTGTTCTGTTGCCTCAGAAATAATGTTACATTATAACTTGGACCTTTTTTTTTGTAATATAACTATTTCTTCTTTTTTTTCTTTCTGTTTCTTTTTTTTTCTTTTTTTTTCCTTTTTTTTTTTTAATCAGCATAATACGACACAAACTTTTATTTATGAAGCATTATTCGAGATGATGATATTCAAGAGGATGTTGTGTGACCTATTTGGTGGAAGTGCCTATTCTCGGCACCGGGAAGGAATGGATAGGACATGCGTATTTCCGACCTTTGACACTATTACCTTCCTTTAGTCGAGGACTCTATGAAGGACTGTCGTAACCATCCACCATAGTTATAGCTTTATTAAGACTCAATCTCTGTGTATTTGCCTTATTTGGTGACTCTCAGGAATTCACACAAAGTACGCACATAGGAACAGAGAGTGAAAACTATGCCTAACTCTGAAGTATCATCATTTAATTATCCAAAACTTAAGAGTCCTTGCACTAGACTTAGCGCACCAGTAATCTCTCTACTTTCTTCTCACAAATATGAGGTGCATCTACTAGAAGATAGTATGCTTGACTCCCTATTAACTGTCCAAGGGTTTAGTAGACTACAAATGTTTATTGGTTTTCTTGAAGGATCCATTACCAAGTCTACATGCATGTGAAATAAATGTACTGGATTCTAAATTTAAGAAATAATTTAGGAAGAAAACCCTCCACTGACAAAGGTCTTTTGCTAGGGACTAACCCATTCAGCTCAAGAAAAGAGAATTTTTTTTATATGCTAACCTAAATGCATGAATACTTCCTAAAATGCAAATGCACCTCCCCATGCCTAAATCCTACAATGTCCTCATTGTAAAATTAAAACAAGAGGAGAAAGGAAAGACATCACCTGACAACAGTGTTATTCAGACCACTGTGCTGCCTCCCAACAAGCACTGTATTTTCTGTCAGCAGCCAGACTTAGAAGGAACCTATAAGTCTGGTTCCAAACAGACAAGGTTAGGCCCTAAAAATATGCGTAATAGCGTAGGCCTAAAAAACAGATAGCTAGGAATGTTGGCAAGCTGATGATGCAATGTAATACCAAATGCTCGCTAGAAGATATGAAAGCGAAGAACCTCGTTGGCTGCCTTAGGAGGTTTAGGAATAATAAACGGAATATGAAAAGGGACCTCCCGAAACGAAATAAGTGGAGGATAACAAGGATCCTCCAAAGCAGGTTAGGTTTTAAAAGATATACACATTATTAGTTCAAACCCTTGAATGACGAGAGTAAAAGTACAAGAATCAAACCACACTCGCCATTCTACCCGAGGATGTACTGGCCTGATATGTTCTCCAGAAAGAATGTACATGAGCAGAGATCTGAGCCAAGGATCGGTTAGGGAGTATAAGGGTTGTTTGTAGTGTTGGAAGGTAATGGTTAAGTCTAATGAGGGCTTAGTCGGTGTTAGGTCTAATTCCAACAATGATTCAGATTGTGTATACTCCCTAACAGTTGTAGACAACTGCATATTACCCTGCCTAATATTGATGATCGGAGTCATACTTGAATCAAGGGTAGATTCCAAATTACAACTCTTTGATGGCAGGGTTAAAATATTTGAATCATTATTATTAAGCTCATCCCCGAATTCGTTTGGTTCACTTAAATTTTTGTTGGGGTGTATATGTGATCCATTAGGAGTTGGATCAGTATCCTTAATTATTCCTAAAGGAGGATCAGTCTTAATGGTTTGGAGCAAGCCTATATCACTGAATTTGTTATTCTTCTCGGGGTATAAATCCTCAATTGACGTGTTTTGTCCCTGAGAGTCTCCAATAGACTTCTCGCTATTTTGTTTTTCCTCCTTTAATAGCAACTCCTATTTTGATGGAGGATGACTCTCAAAAGAAGGGAGGAATCTAGATTTAATCATATTATTTCTATCCTTTAGAGGTAAATCCTCAAATAATAAATAATTCCCTTGTGATTCACTCCAGATTTTCAATCCAAGTTCCTCTATTGGTGCATCCTCATTTTTTGAATTAGACTCTTCATATCCTTGAGACCAAAATTGATCTAATTCATCCTCCATTCCGTTAGGGTCACCTTCATTGGGTGCATTTAAATCCTCAGGATACTGAATGGTAGGTGTTGACTCCCTAAGTGGAGGGTCAGGAGTAGGCTCACTAGGGCTAAAATGAGATTCCACCAAATAATCAGTAGGGGAAGTGATAAGAATAATACAACCTTGACCCGGGTTGGTAGGGGTAAGGAGAATACTGTCATTGGGGTCAAGGTCCTCATGAGGTACCATCTTCCCTTGCTTTTGACTCCAATATAGTTTAGGTGGATAATCACTATGATCGTTGTCCTCTAGTGGCCGTGTCTCATTGGGAGAGTCCAAGTGATAGCTACATAAAATTGGATCCCTATTGTCATTAGGTTCCTCAGAATTATTTTCATGATCATGATCGTATGGGTAGGGATCAGGATTATTGGGAAGCGTGTAGCTAAGTTGTCTTATTTCTTCATTTAATTGTTGACTATTCCTCAACATCTCTCCCATTGATTCCATCATTTCCTTTTGCTGTTTTTGCATTTCTATTATAAAAGAGGAGAGGCTACTATTATCAGGTTGGGGAGGATAGTGAAATTCAGGCTCTGGTTGCCTAGGGGTATCGGTCCAACCTTGATACGAAAAATAGTGAATGGTGGGAGGTTTGGGTGTTTGCATGGAAGTGGGGATTTCAGGGTTGGGAAATCCCGCTCCTAGGCTCTGCTCAAAAGTGGGAGTTATCAAGCTAGTACTCCCAGGATAAGAATAAGAATGATCCCATGAATCGTAAATGTACCCATCAAAGGATGGATACGCTCGGGGCATGGGATCCTGATTAAAAGATGGGAAGTATTTACTCTGATAATCTAAGTGATAGGAGTAAGGGTAATCCATTTCTTTAAGCAAAACAGTTTTAACTCTCTTAGGATTTAGCAGAATTCAGAATACAAGCAAAAACTTCCTAGAGAGTTCTACTGTCAAACCAAAAGAAAATTTAGTGGGATCTATTTTTAGTAGATTGTAGGTCTTAGAATTAAATGTTCAATTGGTGGCCAAACAAGTTTTTCAAAAAATTACACTTCCTAGGCCAACCTTCGCTGTTGCCTATAACCTACTCGCAAGGGATGGAAGTCTCGAATCGAGCCCACACACGAGGAACCAAAGTAACTTGGTGGATAGACTTATTGATTTTTGACTAACTTCCCTTGTGGTACAAAAGAGGAGAGGTAGAAATTTATCTAGTGACCTTATGTGTGAGGTGCACAGTGTCTCAAGTGTGCAAACATTCGATTGTATTTTGATTTTTGAAATTTCGTAAACAGGATCCTTTTGCACACAATTTTCAGTCACAGATTTTAAAGTCCAACCTCTTAACAATCCCAATTTTTAAAGTGACCACTAAATTAATTTGATTCAAGCACTTAGTGGTCTTAGATTTAAGTTCAATGCATATGCATGACAGGTAATTGATGCTCAAGAGAAGACGTACCTTACTCCAGCTTTCTTCATGCAATGTATGCAATGCAGTAAAAATAAACTAGATGCTGCTCATTCAATCCTAGATGGTCGTCCTATAGATATGCAGCTTCTAGTAGGCAGTTTGAATTTTTTTTTTTTTTAATAGTAAACAAACAGACCTAATCTAACTAACTAACTGAAATGCAGTTCAAACAATGCAAATAATCCTATAATCTAAATAAATGGGAACATGCTCCCGAAAATACGCTCCCGCATACAAGAGCGATAAGAAATAAAGTGGCACTGGGAACACGTTCCCAAAAATACCCGACAAGGGTCTAAAAGATAGAAATTAAATTCTAATGTCTATCTAAACTAAATCTAACTAAGATCTATTGACTAAATCAGAAATACGCTTCTCCGTAAGCCTATGTGCGTGGGATCAAGGCCCATGTGCTCCTGTTTCTGACCTCCAAGTGGCATCATGGTCCACCAAAAAGATCGTCTCCACCGTGTGGGTCGTTCAGGTTCAATGTTGTCGCTCTACTGCTCCTCTCACCGTGTCAGATTCCTCGCATAAAAAAAATGATCTGATGATTGTGCAACTCAGAATATTAAAAAAAATAATAACGTGAATCTATTGCGTATGTTGCCTCCCCGACAACGGTGCCAATTTGACAAGTCGATTTTCTACTTTCGATTGAGTTTCGCAAATGAAATAATGCGTTGTAGTATTTAAGTGGTGGAAAAATCGACTAATCAACAATAAAAATAACCACTCACAGAAGAGCAGGTTGTGTCCACAGGGAGGAAATTATGCGATAAACTCTCGATTATTTCATATTCTTTTGGTCAAGTGCGAAATCCCTAGTCAAATCCAACATAAAATGTGATGGAAAGAAGATTTACAATAACTCAAAAATATAAGGGTATATGTGCAATTTTCCCTCACTAAAATCTTCAATAAATATATGATGATTTTATGTAATTTTCAATTTACATATACTACAGAAAATTGGTGCATATGTTAATCCCAAAACCAATCTTGAAACAGGTGAATATCAATAACGTGCAATTATCAGAAAGCATGAGTGTGCATTCACAATTTTGCCACAATAAAATAATCATAAATGAAAATTAATTTCTGGTGGCAATGGCATTAAATGTAATTTTTAATCAACTTGAAAATGGAGGATTTTTTGCAGCGGCTTGTGCACACAGGAGGAGGAGAGACGGCCGTCAAGGCTGCCGCTGAAGATCACCCCGCTCAGGCCACACCCGATGGTGGTGACGGTGCGATTGATGGCACCCTGTGGTGGCTACAAGAAGGAGAAGAAGGTGGCAGGCGGTGGTTCTACACGGCATGGCAGGGGTGCGGGTGGGGCGAGGTGCCTGCACTGTGGTGAGGGCGGGCAAGCTAAGCCGCTGGAGGGAGGCTGCAGGGGTGTGCAGAGGTTCTGCAGTGCTTGCAAGGGCATGATAGGTGGTCTACAGAGAGGAGCACTAGGCACTGGAGAGGGGCTGGAGGCGCGGGTGCGGTTTTGCCTGCGGTGGAGAAGGTGCCTGCAGGGGGGCTATGCGGGTGCAGCAGATGCAGGATGGGGCGCTAGCTGGAGCGGCGTTGGCTGGAGATGCTGGTGAGGCGAGGTGGGTGCCAGCAGGCTGCTTGGTGAGGGTGTTTGGCTGTGTTGGGTGCAGGCAGGTGGATGGGCGTTTGCGGTGGAGGCTGTGGTTGGCGTGAAGGTGATGGCGCTGCAGGGGGAAGCGCTGCGGTGGAGAAGGTGCAGTGCTTGCAGGAGTGCAAGGGCATGCAGAGAGTTGGCTGCGCGGGTGCGGTTTGCAACTGCAGGGTGCTGGTGGCAGGTGCGCTTGAGGCGGCTGCAGGCTGGAGTGCAGGGGGGCGCGTACAGGCGGTGGTGAAGGCGTGCAACGCCTGTGAGCGCGGCTGGAGGGAGCGGTGGATGGTGGATGCAGGTGCAAGTTGGAGGGTTGTTTGCAGTGGGGGACTTGGTGCACAGTGCATACAGTGGTTCACAGGGTCTGCCCTCTCCACGGTGGAGAAGGTAGATCCCCGCCAGAGCGAGGAAGAAGCCCCCTTCATCCAACTTTTCCCCACCTTTTTATCTCCTCTCCCTGCGTGCATGAGTTAAGGGATTTTCAAATCCCTTAACTATTTTTGGCCGACGGCTATTGAGGGTGTTGAGGCCGCCGGAGATTGGGTGAGGTGAAGTCGGTTGTTTGGGAAATTTCTTTCACCCCCTACTATTTTCCAAATATCATTCCTGCACATAAAAACATAAAATCATTACATATTAAGTTATATAATGCTGTAAAATAGATGTAAACTTAAATCATGATGCATGCAAACATTCTATAACTTAATGTAGTTATTGACAAACTTAAAAGGTAAGATTAAAGTTACTTAGGCGTAATATTAGTCCATTAAAATGGACTCATCAATGCAGCCTAAATAGCTAAATTAATTGGACTGTTCGCACCACAGATTAAGGCACATAAAATGTCTTAACCTAATCGGATTTCTACTTACTTATGTGTATTAAGTTGAAGTGTACGGGGTCCATAGGTCAGATCTTGGGATAAGTGGTAGAATCAAAGTGATTGTATGCCTTAGGTCAAGAAATTTGTGAATGTTTAAGGTGTGTCAATTTTAGTTTAATCCGACAAGAAGAGAAGAATAATTTTTTTTTGCATTTTTAATTTATGACGATGGTTGAGGTGGCGCCTCATCATTTTGGGTGAGGTGAGGTGAATTGCCAATCAAGCAACAAGGACTAACCTAGGGTTTATGCAAGCACCTAGGTCAGTTTGGGTTTGATTTATTAGTGTGGTGAAATGAAATATATAGTGGGGGTGGTGGGTATACACTTACAGAACCTTCTAACAACACTTTACCCCGATCTATTCCGCTTTGGTCCACCTTGGAAGGGTACCTGTAATCACAGAAAGAAAGGAGCAAAGTGAGCTAAAAAGTTATGCAAGGTAGAAATGCAAGGAAAACCAAACAACACTCCCTCCTCAACAACGGTGCCAAAATGATAAGCTCATATTTCGTGAGAAAAGTTAGGGTTTTGGAAAACCCATCCCCGTAGTCGCAAAAATCACTACCAAATAAAATTTTCGAAAACCTAAAGTGAGTCCTGGGTCGAACACAGGGAGGTGAATGTTTGGTTTTGAAATCTATGCTTTCGATTTTATTTATTTTTGTTGTCTTTACCATTTGAGATTCTTTTGGTATTTAATAAGACAGAATATCAAGTGGAATAGTTGTTATCTAATCTAATAGAATGAGAAAGAGAGAGAGAACATCAATATATATATCTAAATAGAGTTTTCTACAAATAATCGAGAAATTACAACTAGACTAGAAAGCAATAAAAGATAAAGGTGAGAACAATCCCCCTCGACGGTCGCTTGGAGGACAACTCGCTCTGACGGTGCCTAGATGACGGTGGTGAGGAGGAAGATGAAGGATAATGTTGGAGGAAGGAGGTCAGGGCATGATGTCGTCATGGTGGGGATCTTCTTTTGGAAGGTGGTGAGAGGATGGCCACGAGATGCTCCATGAAGGGGGGTGAGAAGTGGGAAAAATATTTGATTTTATACTCTAGAGGAGCATCTCGGGCTTGGGACAAGCTCTTTCTAGAGCCTTAGAGGAGGTGGAAGAGAGAAAGGAAGAGATGATGAGAAATGGAAGGGGTAGGGGCCCTTTTATAATGAAGGAGAAGTGGCTTGGTCATTCTTGGGTCAATAACAACAACAAAGGCATTGCTAAAACTCCGCCTTAAACGTCGCTGAAGGTCCAACTCATGCCCACTTATAGCTACTGCACACGCTCGTTGAGGCATGTTCGAAGGCGAACCATTTGATCGAAGATGGATGGCTTGGATTGTATGAAGATTGCATGCTCAGATCATGCACTAGAGGGTTCCTCAGATCACGTGTTCATCTATTCGTGCAATCGGACATTTTGCTTAATTGCATCAGCGATCATCCATTGCGTTGCATGGCATGTCTCGTGCCGTTCAATGGAAATCGAGCAGCTATATTTAGCCACTCCAACCTGTGCGGTCAATTACAAGCATCAGAGGAGTCAAACCTACACCACAGGTTTGCGAGTGATGGTTGCGGCCAATACGGCACATGGCTAGATTGTCGAACGGAGGATTGAGTTGGCGTGAGATTCTCGACTGTTCGATGGAGGTCCAATGGTTGAGATCAAAGTTGATGAGCTCTTCAGATGAAGCGGGCGACATGGCATCACAAGGGCTGTTGGATGTCCATCCAATGGCCTAGATCTCATGAGGGAAATGCCTTTGATGAGGGGTAGTTGCTGGGGGCGGATCTGGGTGGCTGGGATGGTGCCACATGGTGCCATTCTGCCATCCATCTTGTTTGCTTTGTAGGTGACACCACAAATGTTAGATTGGGTCGATTTTCATGTTGTTGGGCTGTGATCGTTGATCCAAATCCATCAGTGTGGTTGGTTTTGTCGTTTAAAGCTCCAAATTGTGTCACGTAGCCCCTTAGCTATTGATCTTCCTCAGATTGCACAATGTGCTATAGGACTCCGATCAAGATGATTCTTGAGGGGTTGAACTTTGATCATCATCCTGATTAGATCCGTACAGTTGGATCGTCAATCCAAGCCCCAGAATAAATCTCCTTTTCTCCTAGCCACAAAAAGAAGTGAATTAACCTATAATTTATGCAATCTATCCTAAATGCAAAATGATGCATGTTATGCAAAATTTATAATGTGGAATGCAATGTTAAGCTTAGGAAGTTGCATAAATAGACTTTTTTTCATGAATAAATGTGTATTTATCAAGACACACCATAGTTAGAGCTAAAATGAGGGCCTTTTAGAAGGGTTGGTTTGTGCCAATAATTCAAGGGTTGAGATGTGTTTTATGGATGATGGATGGTGGAGATTCATGGGATTTTGGAGAGAAGAATTGGCGCCATATGTGGGTGGTTGGTGCCACTTTTTCATGACTCTTGGAGTTGGTGGTGGTGTGAAGAGGTGTGTGCATGGTGGTGCCATGTTGGAGTGGAGGTAGGTAGCTTAAGTGGTGGTCTTGTAGTAGAGTTAAGGTGGAGCTAGCTTAGGGTTCAAGGTTGGCCAAGGTAAGGGAGTAAGAGCTGAGCTAGGCTAGCTTAGCCATCTTTGGTAGTTGAGAAGTAGTGGAAAAGATGTTCTGCTGAGGAGTTGAATTGAGCTGCACTGAAGCTGGCTGCTTCTGAAGACAACTGGAGAAGAGTTCAATAGCTAGCTTAGCTGGCTAGTTCTTTGCTAGCTGTTAAACCAAGCCAGATTGAGCTTGATTCTTCAATTCTGAGCTGAGGTAAACTAGAGGTGATCTTACCAAAGATTACCTAGGTAGCTGAGGTAGCTAGTTTAAGTCAAATAGCTAAGCTCAACTAAGTTGAGTTGAGTTTGGTCTTTGGGAGCTGGAGTTGAGCTGGCCTGAGCTGGGTGATGACTCTGCAGCTGACTTAGCTTAGCTAGTTGATAACTAATAGCTATGTTAAGTCAAGTGGAGCTGGCTGGAGCTAGATTAGAGTTGGGATCAACTGAATTGTGCTAGTATGAGTTGCTATCTAGTAGAGGTGAGCTAAATGGAGCTGAGATGAACTAGCTTGAGCTACCATTCAGCTGAGGTGAGTTGAATGGAGCTAGGAATAGGTTGATCCAGCTAGAATGACCTGGAATCCAGTTGGGATGAGCTAGATCCAACTGGGATGAGCTGGATTCAGCTGAGATCGAGTTGTATGAGTTTCTTCTTCATCTTCTACTTTCTTGAGTGCTAGGGTTTGTGGGATTTGACTCTCTACTTATCCTTGACACTCAAATAAACATATTAAAAATACAAAAAAAATGCAATGCATGCCTAACCTGGGAGAATGCCTAAATGAGGCCCAAAAACCCATTCACGGAGTTTAAACCCTAAGAGCTAGGTCTATTTTAGGGCATAAGAGTGATGTTAAACTGACGTTTATCACACCCCCATGCTTATCTTTTGCTAGTCTATTAGTAAAACTATTTCCACAAAATGGATTTTTGGGAATGACCAATTTTTTTACTTTGAGGAGAATAAAATTATGGTACTTCAATTAATTGAAAATAGGAAAGGTAAGGGATTTGTTAGAGGTAAAACATCGGGATTCGTGTTTGGATCCTAGGGTTAGATGGATCAGGATCAATGTATCCTTCAAAAATTCATAGATTAACTCTTTTTTAATTCAAATGACTCGATAATGGTTTAGTAGTTAGGATTTCCTTTGTTCTCGAATCTGACTTGTAACTTGTATAACCATTAAAATCTTGTGTCAGTGCTTTGTGAATTGCCAACTTTATTGGGGTATTTATATGGTCGTGTTATTGAAACTTCTTGTTTTTAGTTCCCCCATGCTTATCCTTAGCTTAGTCCTACTGCAAATGTGTCGGGATCAAATTTCCTATTACCAATCCTCGAGGAGGCTTTGGCACTGGCACTTCAAGATAGTACCGTCCATGACACATCCCAAGAGCTTACAACCGCAAAACAGAAAGCAATGTAAAGGGGGCCTCCAAGCGAACTCTGACCCTTACTCCAATGCTATGGGTAGAGCATCGTCCAAGGCACCTGAGCCGCAAAAATGCTCTTTAATGATCCATCTAATGATTTGAAATTTAGATATAGTGTAGTGCGGAGGCGATAACATGTTGACATTGCATGCTCAAAAGGGGTATTTTCCTCCTTCCTAGTAGTGGGAACACATTAATCATCTACCTCAGATTATCACTAAGACTAAATAAGGGACTTTTCTAATTTTTTTCTAATCATTTTGGCTTGAGTAGTGTTGGCTTTGCGTGTGAAATTTTTTTGACACACGGATTCCAAAAGAGATGCAAATTTTTTTTGGGTTGGAGACTAAGCCAACTTGTTTTTAAGTTGCAAAAAGATTTCAAGTCACCTGAATCATCAAGAGATCAGGTGGAGTTTATCGAAAGATACTTGATCTAGTTTAAAGTAAACCCAGAAGTTCTAACAATCAGATTAGCATCTTAGTCCCTAGTTTGTTAAACACTAAATCCTAGTCTACCTTGAGGTGAACTTTCAACCTTAGTCTTGAGTCTTCAAAATTTCCTTAAAATTTTTTTATGAAATTTCTAATTTTTAAGAAGATGCATGCAAAGAGGAAAAAAGTTTGAATGTTTTTTGGTTTCGAAAATCTTGAAACGATCATCAAAATTTAAAAACACCCCCCATGCTTATGATATGCAATGTCCTTATGTATTAGTGATGCATGCGGCTTACTCAACTCAGTAATTAAGTTAATTTCACTTAATTAAGAGTAGAAAAAGTCACTTAGGTTAATTTGAAGTTGTGTCGGTTGTGTAGTATATGGTCGAATTAACCTAACATTTTAGAAATTTTTACTGGTTGAGTTCAGGTCGTTCACTGGGAAGTATAATAATTTTTTCCAAATTCACCAATTTTCTTTTATTTCTTTATAAGTTTAGGAGGTATAACTAGGTTGATTTTAAAACATGAATTTTTCCAAAATATTTAAACTATAAGGAATATACAAAATTCCATATGCAAAACATATTTACTCAAATGATGTTTATTTTCCAATTTTATTTCAAAAGAAATTAAGGCAATAAAAGTTGTTCTATTAAAACATGCCTTTTTACAATTAAGAACAAAAAGTAATTAAAATGATGAAAGAGAAATAATATTCTTCATTTATTTTCTTCAGCCTCTTATCTTCTCCTTTTCTTTCTCTTCTTTTCCTTTATTTTTATTTTCTCTCGAGCTCTTTTCTTACCTCTCTTCTTCTGTTCCTGCCTTCTCTTCCTGTCACTTATTCTCTTTCCCTTAGTCTTCTCCTGCCTTCTTCTCTTCCCTTAGTGCCTGTTCTTCTTTCTTTCCTTTGCTTTAGCTCTTCAACTCAACCTTAGCTTTAGCTTTCAGTACTTAGTCATCAGCTTCTCTGCTTCTCTTTCAATTCCCTTAGACTTTCACCTGAATCAGGTTTTTTTACTTTTTAACCAAAAATTATTTTATTTGCAGTGAGGTCCTTTCGAGGATATACAGCACCCTGAGACCAGGGTGGGACCAGACCCTACTCGGTCATCGCCTAATCTCAATTAGGTTCGATTTCGGTTTATTCCATATCAGTTCATAGTTTCGAGCCAATCCGGCTCAACCCAGCTTCCCAGACCTCGCCCTCCTAGGGCACATTCGCTCACTGCCACTCGGGCGCACACCCGCAAGCACACAAGCCCGCACACACACATGCACATGCTCAGAATGTTCAGAATGCTCAGATCGGTAACCGGTGCACCGAGAACTGATGACTGAATAGCTAGGGTAACAAAATCGTTTATCCCCATGTGCACGCTCAGAAACTAACGATGTGGGACTATCGTAACCCCTACCAAACCCAACTTCAAATGATCATAACTCCCAGCTTAGAACTCTAAATCAAGTGATTTAAAGTTTGTTAGAAATCTCTAAGGTTGATCTAAACAATTACAGGGTCAATTTAAGGATTAGAGGATGTTTTCCTCTTCAATTTGAAGAGTGAAATAAGGGGTTCCTATGGGTTATTTATGCCTGGAAATTGTTTTTAACTTCACAGAGTCCTCAGATGGACTTTTCTCTCTCATTTAAAGGTTTGTACAGGTTATACAAGTTATTCCGCATTTGTTAGAGTAAGATTTAAACTCTCTAGACCTTTAGATAGTGTACAGAAGGTTGATGCTTCTTAGAAAGCTTTAAAGATCGAATTTTCAGTCTGAAATGGATGAACAGACACAGAGAAACATCTCTGATTGATTTAAACTAATTCCAAGGGTTGTAATTGACTTATCTAGGCAGGATTCAAGTTCATATCTCATCAAAGTGCTTCTCCTGTTAGTTTGGTTTCGAAAGTAACCCAAACTAATAGGAACTAAAATCCTATCAAAATACATATTTGAGCTCAGTCAAATCTCTCTAAAACAATCCAGCAGAATCTCAGAATCTGTTTAAGCCTCTCAATTCATCAAATCATGCTCAGATTCAGAATATCAAACTCATGTTTGACTGTGAAGGCACAAAAATTGACTTTCCGTTCAAAGCTTCTCCATAGGAAATCAAAGCCTCAATTAAAGTCTTTTCAACCTCAGGAACTTATGCAGATCTTTAGATAAGTGTTCTAACTCATATTCCTAGGGTTTTAGGCTTGCCGCCTGAGGTTCAAAATGTGCTTGTTCGTCAAAAAGATTCAGAAGTTGTTACAGTGGAATGAGGTCATGAATAGCTTCAGTGCAAATGAGGTCATGAACAGCTTCAGTGCATTGCACTGAAGCTGTTCATGACCTCATTCCACTGTAGCAACTTCTGAATCTTTCTGACGAACAAACACATTCTGAAGCTTCTAGGATCCTTAAATGCTTCTTAAATTTCTCTGTCAGACTTCTCCAACTCCGCCGGAGTTGGAGACGATGAAGTCATATCTACAGCTCCAGACATTAAAATCTCAATTTAAATACCTCATCACAATCAATGATCCTCAAATCATTGATCTGGTGCTTCTTGCTAAGTTCTAGAGGCTGAAGCACAGATTTGGCTCGCCGGAGCTCACCGGAGCTTTGGTGCATCTAGAAAATATGTAAAGTGTACACAGATTGTGGAAACTTGTCATTTTTTAATCTAAAAAGGATCCTGAGGTTGCAAAGAACCTCAGTATCACATTTAATTCTTCATTTGTCTCTTTATATGTAAGATTTGAAAAATCTGATTTGAATTAAGCTCAGGACTTATTTAACCACTCAATTGAGAGGTTATAACAAGTCAACAGATAATAGCAGTCATAATTATATAGTTAATTAATAGTTTCAACTACTCCTGAGCCACCATTGAGAGCGAGCTCAGGAGCTTAATTAAGATTTGGGCGTTTAATTTATATGTGATAATAATATTTATTATAGTGTGGATTAGGGTCCATAAGTGGTGAATAGATGATGAAGAATCCAATGGAGGTGAAATTAAGCCTACTACTGTCACCATGGACAGTGACAGTAGTTGATGGAGGTGAAATGTGAATTAGGCTATTTGGTGATCAGTTAAACGATTAAATGTGCTAGAAATGATTATGAGGGTTAAAGGAAGGTGGACAGTGAGTTAAAAAGACAAGATTAAAGCTCTGACGAGCTCAAGGAGCTCACCGGAGTTGGAGAAGATGAAACTAAAATTCTAAAATTACTCTAATCTAACTACCTAAACTAACTAACTAAGCTAACCTACTCCTACTCCTAATCTACTATTACCTAGACGAAGGGGTCAATAGGGTTCCGCCGAAGTCTCATGGCGGATGATGAAATTAGAGGGTGGAAGAAAGATCTCCGGTGGCCGGATTTGAGGTGGAGCGAAGGATTCCTTGGGTCGGCGCCTGTGTCAGAGACATAGAAGACCATGGTGGATCTCCTCAGTTAATCAGAATGAATGGAGGAAGTCAGAAAATGAGATGGAGTCGCCATAGTTTTGGACGAATAGCCTATCGAAGTCGACTACAGTGTTAGAAGAGGGAAGGGAGCCAACTTGAGTAAAATCTGAGGGTTGAGGGGGTATTTATAGTAGTTGGTGGCGAAGAGAATGGTGGGGTCTGGCCGAAGAAGGAGCTTGAGGAGCTTAACCTCCGTTGTCGTCTCCAACGACGGTGAGGTTATCTCTCACTGAAAAATAGGATTTTTAGTTAATCCAGACCGGTGGATCGAGAGGTGGTGGTGAGCGCAAGCTACAAGAGCTTGGACAAAGAAGGTTGATGTCGGCAGGGAGGTGATCATGCGGTGGCGTGACTCTCCGTCGCCAGGCGTTCATTCGGCTGAAGAAGAAGAAGAAGGAGGAAAGGGACTTATATGTAATAAAACTTAAGGACCTATGTTAGAAATAAAGACCCGATTTTAATGAATATTAAGGACCAAAGTGTAAACCCAGGTTTTGAAGGTGTTATTTTAACTTAGATCTTTCTCAACTTTTTATATATGTTAGTAAATAAGGTAAATATTATGTTTTCACCTTGAATTTACATTTTTGACCTTTTAGATTAATTTATTAGATTAAGTAAAATTACTTAAGTTATTATACTCTTAGGTATTCATTATTTTTAAGTTACTTAACTTATTAATTAAGGGAATGATTTATAAGATTTCGAGTCCAATTATTAACTAAATTATTAATAATGTTAATTTAATGATAAAATGTCATTTTTAACTTATTTTAAGGTCCTTTACTAAATATCCCTTATTCTATAATTAACCCATATATGTTCATAACCTTAGCTAATTAACTAGGAAGACTAGGTTATTAGGGGTAATTAGAGATCATGATGAGTGTCTCATCATACCCCCAAGCCAAAGTTTTGCTAGTCACTAGCAAAATTAACTAAGACTATGATGATTTAAAGCACTTGGGTTTAAATTATTATAAATAGTAACTATGTAGAGGAAAGCTTAGGTCAGAAATTTTTTAAAGTTTAATATAAATGATTAATGTATAGAGCACATGTGAAAATTTTCTTACTTATATTTATACTTATAACATTTTCAAAACATACTTCAAACAATTTGTAAACAAGAATTTAATTCAGAATTAGAATTCTTCAAAAATCTCTTAATCTTTGTAATTATTCTTAACTCAAATTAGAATACAAAATGTTTTAAGAAAAACAAAACTTAAGAATTGAGAATTAAATTTTAACTCAAAAACTCAAATAAATTTAAGTCAATCCTTTATTTATGATATTTGATTTTTATCAATATAAGTTTAAGCAAATTAACCAGATACTCATTATTAATCAAACTTAGAGTAGTAAAACTCTGATTTACTAGCCTACAGCACTAAAGATTAACTTCTAGACTTAGGATTCTGTCAATTTTTCTCCTTTAGGTCTCAACTTGAAATCTTCAAAACCCAATTTCTTAGGCTTCATTGCCCATACCAAGGTTCAGTAGCTATGATTTTAAAACATCTGTGCTTAGTGAAGAGAATTGTCCTAAAGACATCCAAAGTTGCAAAAATCCACATCTTAAGACATCATTTTCCAATCCCAATTATTCCAATTCAAGCCTTTGGCTTGGCCTTACTCAGGTTTGGTTGCTTTCTCTTCACCAGTTTTCTATCCTGAGGTCAACACTTTTTGTGTATATCTCCCCGGTGGACCATTAGTCTCTTATTCCTAATATTTTTTTCTCCATATTTTTTTTGTTCACTTTTTCTATAGGTTAGAATACCCATTTGTAGCGAGGTGTTCTTTTTATTTGATGGAAGGAAGGGTAGCATCCATTTGTATTGAGATGCTTTTATTTATTTGTGGAAAAACTACATAAGCACCCTTTTATAACAAGGCACTTAACTGCAGGGTGTTTTATTTATTATTATTATTTTTTCTTTCTTTTTGTTTTTCATTTCCCTCCTCATTTTTCTTACTAACTTTATTCTCCAAATCCTTTTTCTAGGTGAGTGGCACATCCTTCACCCTTTTAAGAACCACCCCGTGGAAATCATTGGACTAAAGAGGATTCAGAACTGATCTCTTAACCTCTGTGTTTTCACGGTCTCAAATGCCAACAAGACAATTCTATGTGTGTGAATTTAGATGTTTAGGTTACTTAGCTCTCAAACTAGAGCTTGGACAACAAAGCCCTTTACTCTTAGGTTCTTCAAATTCTTAGTTTCCTCCTATAGGATCCGTCAAGACAAAATTTACCAAGTCTAGTTATTTATCTTTTGCTTGTAAGTTTTGTAAACTAATATTCTACCAACTCTATTTAATTAACTCTGAATATCTAGCCTTTTACTTAACTTCATGATAAAATAAAATTTTTAAAAAGCAAAAGGATTACTTAATCTAATTGATTAAAAATTTATAATTTAATTCCAAAACTTAAGTTTAAAATCTTAACACACTTAGTTTCTTAACTAAGGTAACAATAGAAAAACAAATCTTTAAAAGATTTAAAAGATTCCTAATTCAAATAAAATCTTGTTAAAAAAATTTTAAACACAAAAGTGTGTTTTTACAAAATGTTTAAATAAAATCTAATTAAGAATTGCATGCTCTTAAATATTCTATATATATTCTATATACATTTTAAACTTTTGACCTAAAAGAAAATTAAGCTCTTAATTACAATATGTATATATATTCTTCTTCTTTTCTTCTTTATTAAAAATGAATATACCCCTCTTATTATTTTTATGAATTTTTTTTCAAATTTTTGTATTTATATATTTTTATTTTTATGTATATAAGATTTTTCAATTTTTATGATTTTTTTTTCAAAATTTTTTCAAATTTTTATGAAATTTTTTTATTTTTTATCATTTTTGGAATTTCTATTTTTTAAAATTTCGTGGATATTTAATTTTTATGTGTTTTTTTTATTTAACCCACACTTAAAGTGAAAATTTCACTTCAACACCCCCCCAAGCCAAAATTTTACAATGTCCTCATTGTAAGAAGGGTGAAAATACATTACACTTTATTTAGTATAGGGTGATGGAAGGAGTTGCATAGAGGAGATTAAAATCTCTATGCAGACGATTTTGAGTCTGACCAAAGGTCAGAGTGGTCAGTCGGACTAAATGAAGGTAATCAATATGATATGAAGTGAAATTTTAAAGTGTAGAAGAAAATCAAAATGATGAAAACAAGAAACAGTTATGTACAAGTGCTAAGTTTTATGCCTTCAGCTAAGCGTAAACCCTCGTAGTAAAGAGCTCCTAAAAAGAATAGGTATATGGTAAAAACAGAGGAGTTATGAAAGAATTAGATCAAAAGATTAGAAAATAGATTAAACCACCCAGTCAAAACTTGTCCAGAAATTGCCTAGAATAGATCTCGCAGAGCCAAAAATCAGATTCTCGTGAAAATCTTTGAAAGATTAGAGTGAATCTTGTAAAGATTAGATCTGATTTAGGTTGAGATGTAGAATGTTAAAGATTAAGGCAATTTCTAAAAGATGATTCCACCAAGTTCAGAAGAGCAGCAAAATCAGTTTTGATTCTCAGTAATAGGTGGGTCATTTTGACACAAAATAGGTTGCTGATGCGGGTTTGATGGATTATTTCAGGTAGTACAGAGGACGGGTTATGATTAGAATCAAAGGCCTGATTAATGAAATGGACTTGGCCTTGGTTTTGCCTAGGATTTGGTAGATTCCTAGGATTCGGAATTGGCTGAGATGGAAGAGTACCTGGCTGACGAGACTCAGCCAAAAGTGTGATTTGATTTCGTAAATTAGCCAACTCTACTTTACATTGCCTATGGATCTCAGCGAGAGCTTCAGCATTTTGTCGCTGACTCTCTGACACAGCTCTTAAAATTTGATCTAGCTGTGTATCTCTAATAGGCCTAGAGTAATTCTGCATACTCATCTGGCTAGGCCTTAAATTTGATTGCTGAGGAGGCAATGGAGGTGGGTTAAAATGGGTCTGATTCGGATAATTTGGTCATTGATTTTGAGTTTGATCCGCCTAAGAAAAATTTGCGTGGCTTCTCCATCCAGGATTATAGGTATTTGAATAAAGGTTTGGTCTTGGAATATTTTCCTAGATGGCGTGTAATCTAAAAAGATATGGCGTGTTTTTTGCAATAGTTAAGGGTGGGTAAGATTGTGGGACAAAGGTCCTTCCTTGGGTTAGTGAAGGAGTAGATAGAAAACCCAAGGAAGATGGATCTCTAGAATCCATATTATTCACAAATTCCCTCCCCATGGAAATTTGTGAAATAGGTGAATACGCGGGATTCATAGCAAGTAGACGCGTAAGAGTCTTCATTGTGTTTCTAACCTCGTCGAGATGCTTTGCTACGATATCTACTTTGTCCAGTTTTTCTGCAATAATTTCTAAATCCTTTGAACTGGACAGATTACCGATCTCGTGAATGCCCTTATGCAGATTTTGATGATTCGTGTTTTCTCCCCACGTAAATTGCGACATTGATGCGTTGTTGATCGAGTTTTCCGCCATCCCTTCAAATACTTCTGAAGTGGATTTTGCATTCGTGATTTAGAAAATTCCCTCAACAAGAGGCATCGACTAGATTGTGAATGCCCTCTTGTAAACCATAATAAAAGATGTGCATGAGTTGCTAATGAGGGATATCATGATGTGGGCATTTCCTTTGCAATTCATGAAAATGTTCCCATGCTTCATGAATTGGTTCTCCTTTATTTTGATTGAAAGTAGTAATAGGTCACCTTAAAGCATTGGTTCGACCAATAGGAAAGAATTTCTTCAAAAATGCGGATTCAAGTTCAGCCGAAGTTGAGATTGGTCTTGCTATAGTTCTATAGCAATATGCTGCTTTATTTTTAAGGCTAAAAGAGAACATTTTATTAGTAGGATTTCCCTATTTTGATTTCGAGGACCAAGAGTTTGGGATAAATTTTTAAGATCTTCTATATGTTGAAATGGATCCTCGGATGCAAATCCATGAAAGTGGGAGATTAAACCTATAATGTTTGGCTTTAATTCAGGTTCATTCTCCCCAATAGGAATCCTAACATTAGGCTCTACTTGTGCATTAGATGGGTTATAATAATCTCTAAGTAGAGGCCTTGGATGTTGGATTGGTAAATCAGGGTTTTCAAAACCCGCCTCAGGTTGAGGTGAAGGACGGGTTTGAAGAGTCTGTAAATTATTTAAGGCTGCTGTTAAAAGATTAATTTGTCTTGTTTGCTCTAGCATCCTAAGATTCTGGTTCAGGAGTGCCTCATGAACATCAAAAGGCGGCATCTCCCCCTAACCAGAAGAAGGAATCTCGGGATTAAGATTTTGCATTGGATCCATGGAAGTAGATGGATAAAACAGGAAAACCAATGGTTGCTTATCTGCAACTGACCTAGGATCACCTGTCAACGGTGGTGCAAGAGGTGGATGCAAGGATCGCCTCTCATCCATAAACGGAAAAATAACGTGCAAAGGCACACGCACACCACCGATAAGAAAACAGTGGCACAAAAAACCCATAAAACAGTGCAAAAGACGCGAGTTTTGCTCTTTCTTCAAAGGAAAGAAGAGATTCCTAAGATACACAAAGTAATTTGACGCAAACAAATAGAGTAACAGTATCAAAATACGTGTCCTAATTCGTGACTACGCAGGTGCGTACCTTAAAGCTGAAAGGTCTAAGGTCTAGGATTGAGACCGCTCACTACTGGTTCCCCGGGGCTCTAGTAGTGAGATAGACTTGCTGATCTTCGGCTAAAGCCCTAAGAGGTGCAAAGAGGAGAGGTAGAAAAATAGACTCGTGTGACTCTATTGATCGCGCTGTGTGCGCGATAGCATGCAACAGATGATAGCGATATAAAAACCCGCATGCATTCTGCAAATAGATTTATGTCACAAATTTTACTTCCTCTTTTTAAAAATCTTTTACAAAAATCTATCAATTAAACTACAATGGCTGCTTTCTTAATTCTTTCCAAACAAAAATATGTGGTCTTTTTAAATCTCAGAGGACAGGGATCTACGTGAGTTTTCTCATGTTTTCCTGCTGATGCGAGAAAAATAGTTTAAAATTCCCGAGTCAGATCGCACTAATACTAGCAGGAAATGCATTCCTAAGAGTGTATGCCTATGTTATGCTGCTGCTAGTCAGAAAAAGATGTATTTTTGTATTTTTTAATTTTTAAATGCAACAAAACAAAAGATTAAGAAATACTCACAAAAATAAAAACAACAAAATCCCACCTTCTCCTGAGATCATCCATGAAGGTAAACTTGAAAAGAAGATAGAAAATAAAAATAAAACAAAAGAAAAACAAAATACAACTAATTAGAACAAAAGTTAGTAAAAACAAAAATATATGTACAAAATACCTCATAATTAGACAACTAATCCTTTTAAATTTTAGTGAGCCAAAATTTTACCTCCCCGGCAATGGCGCCATTAAAATGATGCGTGCGTCTTACTCAACTCAGTAATTAAGTTAATTCCACTTAATTAAGAGTAGAAAAAGTCACTTAGGTTAACTCGAAGTTGTGTCGGTTGTGTAGTATAGGGTCGAATTAACCTAACATTTTAGAAATTTTTACTGGTTGAGTCCAGGTCATTCACTAGGAGGTATAATAATTTTTTTTCAAATTCACCAATTTTCTTTTATTTCTTTATAAGTTTAGGAGGTATAACTAGGTTGATTTTAAAATATGAATTTTGCCAAAATATTTAAACTATAAAGAATATACAAAATTTCATATGCAAAACATATTTACTCAAATGATGTTTGTTTTCCAATTTTATTTCAAAAGAAATTAAGGCAATAAAAGTTGTTTTATTAAAATAGGCCTTTTTACAAATAAGAACAAAAAGTAATTAAAATGATGAAAGAGAAATAATATTCTTCATTTATTTTCTTCATCCTCTTATCTTCTTCTCCTTTTCTTTCTCTTCTTTTCCTTTATTTTTATTTTCTCTCGAGCTCTTGTCTTACCACTCTTCTTCTGTTCCTGCCTTCACTTCCTGTCTCTTATTCTCTTTCCCTTAGTCTTCTCCTGCCTTCTTCTCTTCCCTTAGTGCCTGTTCTTCTTTCTTTCCTTTGCTTCAGCTCTTCAACTCAACCTTAGCTTTAGCTTCCAGTACTTAGCCATCAACTTCTCTGCTTCTCTTTCAATTCCCTTAGACTTTTAGTTGAACCGGGTTTTTTTACTTTTTAACCAAAAATTATTTTATTTGCAGTGATGTCCTTTCGAGGATACACAACACCCTGAGACCAGGGTGGGACTAGACCCTACTCGATCGTCTCCTAATCTCAATTAGGTTCGATTTTGGTTTATTTCATATCGATTCATAGTTTTGAGCCAATCCAGCTCAACCCAACCTCCTAGACCTCGCCCTCCCAGGGCACATTTGCTCACGCCCACTCGGGCGCACACCTGCAGGCACACAAGCCCGCACACACACATGCACATGCTCAGAATGTTCAGAATGCTCAGATCAGTAACTAGTGCGCTGAGCGCTGACGACTGAATAGCGGGGTTAACAAAATCATTTATCCCCATGCGCACTCTCAGAAACTGATGATGTGGGACTATCATAACCCCTTCCAGACCCAACTTCAAATGATCATAACTCCCAGCTTAGAGCTCCAAATCAAGTGGTTTAAAGTTTGTTAGAAATCTCTAAGGTTGATCTACACAATTATAGGGTCAATTTAAGGATTAGAGGATGCTTTCCTCATCAATTTGAAGAGTGAAATAAGGGGTTCCTATGGGTTATTTATGCCTGGAAATTGTTTTTAACTTCACAGAGTCCTCAGATGGACTTTTCTCTCTCATTTAAAGGTCTGTACAGGTTATACAAGTTATTCCGCATTTGTTAGAGTAAGATTTAAACTCTCTAGACCTTCAGACAGTGTACAGAAGGTTGAAACTTCTCTGAAAGCTTCAGAGATCGAATTTTCAGACTAAAGTGGATGAACAGACATAGAGAAACATCTCAGATTGATTTAAACTAATTCCAAGGGTTGTAATTGACTTATCTAGGTAGGATTCAAGTTCATATCTCATCAAAGTGCTCCTATTAGTTTGGTTTCGAAAGTAACCCAAACTGACAGGAACTAAAATCCTATCAAAATACATGTTTGAGCTCAGTCAAATCTCTCTAAAACAGTCCAACAGAATCTCATAATCTGTTTAAGCCTCTCAATTCATCAAATCATGCTCGGATTCAGAATATCAAACTCATGTTTGACTGTGAAGGCACAAAAATTGACTTTCCGTTCAAAGCTTCTCCACAGGAAATCAAAGCCTCAGTTAAAGTCTTTTCAACCTCAGGAAGTTATGCAGATCTTTAGATAAGTGTTCTAACTCATATTCCTAGGGTTTTAGGCTTGCCGCCTGAGGTTCAAAATGTGTTTGTTCGTCAGAAAGATTCAGAAGTTGTTACAGTGGAATGAGGTCATGAACAGCTTCAGTGCATTGCACTGAAGCTTCTAGGATCCTTAAATGCTTCTTAAATTTCTCTGTCAGACTTCTCCAACTCTGCCGGAGTTGGAGAAGATGAAGTCATATCTACAGCTCCAGACATTAAAATCTCAATTTAAATACCTCATCATAATTAATGATCCTCAAATCATTGATCTGGAGCTTCTTGCTAAGTTCTAGAGGCTGAAGCATAGATTTGGCTCGCTGGAGCTCACCGGAGCTCTGGTGCATCTAGAAAATATGTAAAGTGTACACAGATTGTGAAAACTTGTCATTTTTTAATCTAAAAAGGATCCTAAGGTTGCAAAGAACCTCAATATCACATTTAATTCTTCATTTGTCTCTTTATATGTAAGATTTGAAAAATCTGATTTGAATTAAGCTCAGGACTTGTTTAACCACTCAATTGAGAGGTTATAACAAGTCAACAGATAATAGCAGTCATAATTATATAGTTAATTAATAGTTTCAACTACTCCTGAGCCGCCATTGAGAGCGAGCTCAGGAGCTTAATTAAGATTTGGGCGTTTAATTTATATGTGATAATAATATGTATTATAGTGTCGGTTAGGGTCCATAAGTGGTGAATAGATGATGAAGAACCCAATGGAGGTGAAATTAAGCCTACTACTATCACCATGGATAGTGACAGTAGTCGATGGATGTAAAATGTGAATTAGGCAATTAGGTGATCAATTAAACAATTAAATGTGCTATAAATGATTATGAGGGTTAAATGATGGTGGGCAGTGAGTTAAAAAGACAAGATTAAAGCTCTGGCGAGCTCAAGGAACTCGTCGGAGTCGGAGAAGATGAAACTAAAATTCTAAAATTACTCTAATCTAACTACCTAAACTAATTAACTAAGCTAACCTACTCCTACTCCTACTCATAATCTACTATTACCTGGATGAAGGGGCCAATAGGGTTCCGGTGAAGTCTCATGGTGGACGATGAAATCAGAGGGTGGAAGAAAGATCTCCGGCGGGCAGATTTGAGGTGGAGAGGAGGATTCCTTGGGTTGGCACCTGTGTCAGAGATGTGGAAGACCATGGTGGATCTCCTCGGCTGATCAGAATGAATGGAGGAAGTCGGAAAATGAGATGGAGAGTCGTTGGAGTTTTGGACAAATAGCCTATCGAAGTCGGCTACAGTGTTAGAAGAGGGAAGGGAGCCAACTTGAGTAAAATATGAGGGGTGAGGTGGTATTTATAGTAGTTGGCGGCGAAGAGAATGGCGGGGTCTGGCCGAAGAAGGAGCTTGAGGAGCTTAACCTCCGTCGTCGTCTCCAATGACGGTGAGGTTATCTCCCACTGAAAAATAGGATTTCCAGTTAATCCAGACTGGTGGATCAAGAGGAGGTGGTGAGCACAAGCTGCAAGAGCTTGGACAAAGAGGGTTGATGTCGGTAGGGAGGTGATCATGCGGTGGCGTGACTCTCCATCGCCAGCCGTTCATTCGGCTGAAGAAGAAGGAGGAAAGGGACTTATATGTAATAAAACTTAAGGACCTATGTGAGAAATAAGGACCCGATTGTAATGAATATTAAGGACCAAAATGTAAACCCAGGTTTTGAAGGTTTATTTTAACTTAGATCTTTTTCAACTTTTTATATATGTTAGTAAATAAGGTAAATATTATGTTTTCACCTTGAATTTACATTTTTGACCTTTTAAGATTAATTTATTAGATTAAGTCAAATTACTTAAGTTATTATATACTTAGGTATTCATTATGTTTAAGTTACTTAACTTATTAATTAAGGGAATGATTAATAGGATTTCGAGTCCAATTATTAACTAAATTATTAATAATTTTAATTGAATGATAAAATGTCATTTTTAACTTATTTTAAGGTCCTTTACTAAATATCCCTTATTCTATAATTAACCCTTATATGTTCATAACCTTAGCTAATTAACTAGGAAGACTAGGTTATTAGGGATAATTAGAGATCATGATGAGTGTCTCATCAATTAGAAAGGGAAAGGATATCACCTTAGTGATTATGGTCGGGCTTCGGATAGTCAAAACCTAGAGAAACAAAAGGAATGCAGGAAAAATAATGGGTTACCTCCCATCTAGTGTTATCTTTAATGGCATTTAGCCAAGCATGAAATGATGCACGGAAGAGGGTAAGTCATGTGGATAGTTGGACACCTGAATACCCTTTAGAATTAAATTTTCCTCTTGGTCCCATAAAAGGAAAGTGGTGGAAGTAAGGGGGTTGAAGTAAGTGGAAAAAATGGAAGAAATACCATAGTCTGTCCAAGGTTTCAATTCAGGATCAAGGCCACTCGAGGGGTTTAGATGGTAGGTCCAAGGGAAAGGGAGTAGGGGAAAAGTTAGTGAGATGAAGGGTTGGTGAATTTAGTGTGGGAGGTTGAGGTGAAATTAGAGTGGGCAGGTCTGGTAAGTAGTCAAGAAGAGATTTTGAGTGAAGACACGGCTCCAAGTCATTGATGTTGTTGACCATTGATTCAGAGTCAGATTCTTCGAAGAAATTACGGTAGGGAAGAGAATCTACTAGCATTATTTCCTCCACCAAATTAGATATTTCAATATTCAAGTCCTCAAAGAAGTTATCATCATCATGGAATCGCTTGGGGGATTTGAAAATATCCACAGTAATTGTTTGGCCAGCATAAGTGATATCCATTTTACTAATATGGCAATTTATATTGGCTTTTGCGGTGGACAAAAAGGGTCTTCCAAGAATGATACGGGCATTAATTAGAGATTTAGGTACCTCAATGTCAAGAGCTAGAAAGTTAACAAGGAAGACATAGTTTTGGACCTTGATAAGAACATCCTCGACAATCCACTAGGGTTTGATTGAAGATTGGTCAGTTAATTGTAATGTAACCTTGACAGGCTTGTGATCATCGATCTTAAATTCCTCGAAAAGAACCATGGGGATGATATTGACTAAGGCACCAAGATCGAGAAGGGTGTAGTTTAAAGTACTATCATTAATAATTACAAAAATTAGAGGCACACCTGGGTCTTTCATCTTGGGAGGCATCTTGCTCTGTATGACAGAGCTTAGTATCTCCAAAAGATGCACCTTTCCTAGGTTTTTGGTTTTCCTTTTTGGAGTGCAAATATCTTTCAAAAACTTGGCATAGGTAGGTATATATTTGATCGCATCTAGGAGAGGGATGTTGATATGAACTTGCCCAAATAATTCCATGATTTACCCATTTGTCGGCTAAGATTTCTTTTGTTTGGGGGTGGTGGAGTGTAAAGCTTGGGTGAATGGGATTAGAGTTTTGCCTAGGAGATTTTGGTCTGTTTCCTCCTGGGTGAAGGTGGAAGGAGAGTCAACTTGCACAAGTATAGGGTGGGTTTCATCATTTTGGTGGGAAGGCCCAAGATTTGCACTTGTTTTCCCACTCGTCAGTGTAACTGCATTAGCAGTTTGGTTATTTTTGGGAGGAGGTGGGGGGGGCCTGATGTTGTTGGAAACCTAGGGGGTGCTGTGGTGTTGGGTTGATGGGAGGCTAATGGTTGTGATTCGAATTTCTACCCTCATAGTGGTTCCTCTGATTGGTAGGGTTGGGTATGGGCTGGGAAGGCAGATGTTCTGCAGGTTGCTAAGTCAGAGTAACCCCAATCTGATTGTGGAGGTTGGTAACAACATGGGTTACCTCTAACTTTTGACTTTGCATCCCCTATAGGGTTTTCATATAACCTGGGAATTGATATCTTCTTGAGATGGCCCAGGTTGGTAAAAAGTCTGATTCTGCCCATACCCTCCAAATTGGTTTTGTTTCTGAGAGGGAACCTAATTGGGCAAGGAGTGTGTTGGGTAGTTCATCCAATTTGAGTTGGAGTGCTCCTGGAGGGTGGAAATATTCTCAGTGTAAGTCCTCGATGAACCATATAAAGTCTTAGGAAAATGATTATGCTTAGCAGGGACAAATTGAGATTATGCAAGTCTTCTCTCTTCAGAATGTTAGGAGGTGTTACATGAGGAGCCTGGTTGGATGTGGTAAGTTTTTCCTTGATTTTCTTCTAATTTATATGCATCTAGTCGAGTCTGTAGGCAGTCAATTGAAGATCATCTTAGGTAATGGGAATTGATTGAGTGCTGATCTCATGAACACCAAATTGTAGGTTGGTAGTTCTTCCGAAGGTGTTCATGGATGCACGATTAAATGAGTTTTCAATCATTTCTTCAAATAGCTCATAGGCGCTCTCAACATCTTTGTTCAAGAAGTTGTTGCCACATGATGCGTCAATGAAATGTCAAAGTTGATCTTCTAATCTATGGTAGAAGATCTACACGAGCTGCCATAAAGGAACCTTGTGGTGTGGGCAACTTCTTAAAGGATCCAGGAAGCGTTCCCAAGCATCATGTAAAGTCTTGCTAGGTTTTTGCTATTAGGTCGTAATAGATCTTCACAAGGAATTTGTACGACCAATGAGGAAGAATTTTTTAAGGAAAGCACTTTTTAACTGAGGCCATGTGTTAATAGGTCTACCAATAGTTCTAAACTAATAAGCGGCCTTGTCTTTAAGAGAAAGCAGGAATAACAACATTGCCATAAATCTTATCACACATTGCGAGAATAGGTTGCTGTGCGAGGAGCTTGAGTACTTGAAGATGGTTGAACGGGCCTTCTGTTGGAAGGCCATGGAAGTGCATGATTAAGTTCAGAACAACTTGTTTAATCTCAAAGTCCCCTTCTGGTATGATCACTCTCGGTCTATCCTCATAATTTGAAGAATCATAAAAATCCTTAATAGGAATGACAAGTTGCTGATGGGGTGGCAGGTTTTGCCCTTGGTTTGCTAGGTTCATGATAGTCCTAGCCAACTGTTGTTGGTTTACTTGAAGTTGAGCCAGTTGTTCAGCCTTTATATATAACGGATTGGGTGGGGAGCCTTGGTTTGTTGATTGGGCGTCTCAGCATTAGGTAGATTTTGAGGTAGCTCCTGGCTAGGTAAGGGAGGGAGGGGGAAGTCAAAATGTGGGTTAAAGGCGGTTGTAGATGGATTCGTGGGTCTGTTTTGTTTATTTTACATGTTTTTGCAAAAAGAGAATGAATGTGGACAAAGTGATCTTTTTATGCGTGGGGCAAAATCAAGTTGTCCTTCTACATGTGGATTTTTGGATAGTTGCCCGTGCATACAAGAGGAAAGACGAGGGCGAGAGAAGGGAAAGATGGGAAGTGTGCAACCAAGCAAACAAAATCTAAGCCTAGCTTAAAGTAGACTTCTTAAGAACCTAATACTTGGGAACCCGAAAAATCAAGAAATCAATAAGTGGACCTTCTTCCTAGAATTAACCCAGCTAGACTATAGAGGTGGCTAGAGCCCAAGCATGTCCTGGGAAAATCACCAGGGGCTTGTGTAAAACCATACCTATCATTTGACTTCCCTCTTAGTCTAACATCGCATTTATTAAGGGAATTAGGAATGCTTAGAGATAACTTGAAATTTAGATATCAATCCTAGAATGAAATGAAGTCCGTAGTGGTCAAGTGACTACTAATTTTAATTTAGGCTTAGGAACTTAAAGTGCATGGGAATGTGATGGGTGTTAGCTGAGGTAATGCCCCATTATTTCTTTTTTTGTGTGTGTGAATTTGGGTGGGACTGTGATGCCCAAAGCCAAAACAAGGAGGTTTGAAAACAAGGATTAAGATTAAAGGATTTTAGGGTTTGATAAGATTTAATAAAACTTTTAAGATTCTCTCTTGTTAATGATTCAAACAAGTTTGAAATGCTTCACACAATATAGAAATCAAGTTTTGGAGTTGGTGAAAGCCAATTCCTTTAGTTGGATTGTGTGACTAAGAGAACATCAAAACCCTAACATTGAAAATCCTATGTATGCAACTCCTGAAAATGAATCTCTTTTTAAAATATTTTTAGATGGTGGTCCAAACATGACAAACAGCATGACCACCTGATAAGAAATCAAACAAGGAATCCAAAAATAATTTTTGAAGATTTTAAGAAATTATTTCATATTTTTTTAGAACTTTTCTTATTGCTGGTGTCAGAAGTAAAAAATGATAGATTTGGAAGAATGGTTTTGTAGAAACCTCAAATAGCTTCAGAAATTTTTACGAAGTTTTTATGATGTATAGAATTTCTCAAAGTTTTCAGAAATATAACGTTTACCTAAATTTGATGAGTAGAAAAATTTATTAAATTCACAGATAGTAAGAAAATAGTAAGGAAATAAGGTTTGACCCTTGTTTACACCATGAATTTTTTAATTTTTTCTAGTTGTCAAAACCTTTTGAAATTTGTACTTAAGATTTCTAACTCAAATAGTCTTCCATGGATGAAGCTTGAGGATTTTTGGAAGTCTTTAGGTGACAAAACTAGATTTTTGAAAATTAAGATTGAAGTCTGGATTTTAAAAAATTAGACACCAATAAGGAGTGGTCGAGAATTGAAGCAAACAAGCAAAAGAATGATTTTTAGGGTTCCACCACCCTTAATATTTCCTGTTTTTTCTTTTTTTTTGATAATTTAAAGAATTTTTTAAAATATTTTTGTTTTTAATGAAAGAAATGGCCTGGGGTACTAACCTGAAGTATGTGGGAAGACAAGACACTTAAAGCTTTCTGCTCTAAGCGAATCTGAATCCCATTCTCGCTCCTGATTCACACCTAAACAAAGCAAAACACAAATCTTGTGAAGACTCAAGTAAGCAGGAGATATGAAAGAATATCAACTAAGCCGTGCTTCCCTGGCAATGGCATCAAAAAGTTGTAGGGAAAATACACAATTTGTTAACTATGCAAATTAAGTCCTTGAGATGCGTATCTTTGCATTCAAATTTTACAATTTATAAACCATGGTAGGGGTGATATCTAAGGTTGTCCAAGGAGGCCAATTTGTTAGTCAAATAAGTGATTCTCTCTCTCACCTCTTAAATCAACACTTTTCTTTTTGTATTTTGATTTTGCAACTTGTTATGTTTTGAAATAACAGGCACAATTGCAAAGATGACTATGCTAAAGAAGACTATGCCTATCAAATAGACCTAAGTGACAAAAATTATTTCTACTTTCTAAGCTCACCCTAGGCAAGTGCACCTAGGGTAATTAGAAAGATTGAACATGGGTGCTCAACAAATTTAAAACTGCCAATTAAAAGCACATAAAAGAGTAATGCACAAGATGAACAAAATGCTAGATTGATTAAAAAGTACACAACTACTTGGAGAGCTCACTTGTGTGGATGGGAACCACACAAGTAATCCCCTAGTAGAGGAATGCTTCTTTGACACTACAAAATAGAAAAATAGAAAAAGGAAGAAGGTAGAAGAATCTCTGCGCAGATGGAAGTCACCTTCTCTCCAAGCTCAACAACTTCTGAACTTGAAGAAGGGTTCTTCCTTCTCCTTGATAGATTCTCCTTCAAGTTCTCCAATGGTGGACGTCCTCCACCTTGTTTCTCCTCTTCCTAGCCATTGACCAAGTGTTCTTCAAAAACTTGTGGCACAAGGAAAAAGAGAGGAAGAAGAAGGCACTAAGAGAGCAAGGAGGTGCTCCCTTAATCTTCTTCTTCTCTCCTCCTCGTCGGCCGAATAGGATAGGTGATATGAGTAGAGACAATGTAGCTTGGGATGGCCTTTTAGTGGTGGTTAGATGGGGTACATATAGGAAGGGAAGGAGGTGGGTTGCAGTTGGGTTTTTGGATGGTTAGGATGGAGTTTAGGAGGTGGTTATGGGATCCAATGGTGGAGATGGATGGTGCCAACCCATGGGGTATGTAGGGTGGTGGTGTTGGTGGCTCTTGGTGGTGGAGAGACACCATAGTTCGCACCAAAATGAGGGCCTTCTAGAAGGGTTGGTTGGCGCCAACAATTCAAGGGTTGAGATGGGTTTTATGGATGATGGATGGTGGAGATTGATGGGATTTTGGAGGGAAGAATTGGTGCCATATGTGGGTGGTTATTGATAAGTTCATTTTTATGAACCACAATTAAGCCTAAGTATATTTAGATCACATTAGCTAGAGGTTTTTAACATAGAACCTACATCATATTTGTGATTAAATTGCATGGGATGTAATAATTTCTTTTTAATCTATTATATTGAATTAATTGCATACAGGAGGAAAAGGAAATTTCATCACTCAATCCACTCGTGCGCATGCTTACGTCAGTTCCACACCAGCTGGCTTTGCATATGGGTCGAGGCCAAAATTAGCATGAATTTGAAATCCCTTGACTGGAGGAGTGATTGAAGGAGCGGGCCGTTATTGTTGAGGGGTATTAAAATCTTCTTAATCTCTTCCATGATGGCCACCTGGGGCTCCTTGGTGAAGTGTATTTTAACGAGTGAAATGAGGGTTTCGGGAGAATCCGTCGTCGTAGTCGCAAAAATTGCTACCAAATAAAATTCATACCAAAACTCAAGATGAGCCCTGTGTCGAACATAGGGAGGTGAATGTTTGGTTTTGAAATCCGCACTTCGATTTTATTTGGTTTTGGTGTTTTTATCTTTTGCATTTTTTTTTGGAATTTTAACAGGCAAGAGATTAGGTCGACAAAATATTTATCTAACTAATCTACTTGCAGATAGAGAGAGAAAATCATATATCTCAAAGGGTTTGCTACAGATAAGAAAGCGGAAAACTACACTAGAAAGCAGTAAAAATAGACAGAGGTGAGAAGAGTCCCCCTCAATGGCTTCTTGGAGGATGATTCGCTCTGATGTCGCCTAGATGAAGGTGGTGGTAAGCTAGAGGAACGAGAATGGCAGTGGAGGAAGGAGGATGGGGCAGGATGGTGTCACAGCGAGGATCTTCTTCCTGAAGGTGGTGAAAGGATGGCCACAGGATGCTCCACGAATGGGGTGAGAGGCGAGAAAAAATGTTTAATTTCTACTTTAGAGGAGCATTTCAGGCTTGGGACAAGCTCTCTCTAGAGCCTTGGAGGTGGCAAGGGAGAGAAAGGAAGAGATGATGAAGAATGGGAAGGGTAGGGACCCTTTTATATTTGAGAGGATGCATTTCGTACATAAGACATTTAGTGACAGCCATAAACATCGTAGAAGATCTGCTACAGCCATCGCTGAAGGTCGAGCTCATGCACCCGACGCATGATGCTCGCACGCACTCTATGCACCCATGTCGTGTGCGCAAGTTGGCGCTCACTGCTATTTGCCTCCACGTGCACACTGTATGTTGCCGCTGCGTCGATGTGCACCCACGCTACTGTCCGTGCCTGTGCGTTGTGCATGCTTGTGGTGCTACATGCACGCCCATAGGTGGCCTAGATAGCACCAAGTGGCACAATCTAGGTCGTCTATCTACTTTCCTTTGTAGGGGCTTCTACAGAAGTCAGATTGAGTCGATTTTGCGTCGTTCGGTTGCGATCGTCGACTCGAATCTATCTGTGTAGTTGGATTTGTCATTTGAAGCTTTGATTCGCATCACCTAGTCCCTTGACCATTGATCTTCCTCAGATTGTGCATGGTGTTATGAGGTTCGGAGGCATTGGTCTCTGATCGTCATCTTGATTAGATCTATATGGCTGGATGTCAATCTGAGGCCCTAAATTAAAACTCCTCTCTTGGTCATAAAAGGATGCAATTAACCTAAAATTTATACAGATTACTCTAAATGTAGAATGCTGCATGCTATGCAATATTTATAATATGGAATGCATATCTAAGCTTAAGACATGCATACATAGGCATTTTAACCTAAATGGATGTGTCTACATCACTCCTCATGTGCACATTGTGACCCAAGCGCACACTATAGTCTTGGACTGCCTCTCCTCTGCTCACATTGATGAGGTGGTTCTCAGTGACAGAGAGCACCACTACCATTAGTTGGTCCCTCCACTGTCACCACCTTCATCACCACCATCAACACCAACTCCTTCACCTTCTTCTCCATGCACTCCATGGGCCCAACTCCACAACTTGCCACCATCAGCTGCTCATCTTCATCTTTGTCTTCCCTTTCTTATTCACCACCTGCAACTCTGAAAGAACCCAAACCCGTCACCTTCACCACCAGGGTTTTCTCCCTCAGATTCCATAGACCGACCAACGGGAGGACCCGACCGAAGGGAGGAAAGATAATAATAAATATGGAGCCTGAGGGATAGGCAGGTGGAGCCCGAGGGATGGGCGGGTGTAGCTATTGGAGCTGTTAGCATGCCGCAACATGCATCAGAGGCGATAGCCGGTCAATAGGAGGGTGAGGGTCACAGGGAGAGGGAACCACCACCCCTTGGGGTGAAGTGGTTCTACCTTAATTAGACATATAACCTCACCCTCCAAAGGGGGGCATGGGGGGTTTCCCCCCCAGATTCCTTATTAAATTCAGAGTCAACAAAAGAGTTGATTGAGTGCTACCCTTAACAGCCCAACATCCACGCTACTCGCCAGCAGCCCCATCACCATTTCCATAACTCCCTCTAGCCACCACCTCTACACACAGGCATCCCCTCTGTCTAACCTCCTCGCCCTCGGGCATGGGCACGCCACCAATAGCATAGCTAGCTTTTCCCTACCCATTCCACCTAGTGTGCCACATGCGGTCGCTCCACCTCTAGCATGCCTCAGCCGCTCGCGCCCCTCACGTGTCCTCACACTCACTGTGCATGGAGCTCTCCTCTCCATGAGTTTCTGCAACACACAGAGCTACAACCACCGCCACCCACTACCTTCCTCTCTTCTATCTCACCATCTCCAAGCACCCTGCATCGAGCTGCCATTACCATCCGGTGTAGCCCCACCGAACAGACCTCTGGCGAGCTTCACACCTCTGGCCATTCCCTCCACTTCGCACATGAGCTCGAGGAAGAAGTCCCCTATTTCGAGTTGTATTTCTATTTACGATTGATGCCATTACTACATTCATTTTCAGATTTCATTATTCTAGTGAATTTATGAGAATCCCCTCCATGGTTTGACTTATTTGGGACATCAATTGAAACCAATCTCCTAACTTTAATCTATGTGGATTTTCATTCATTTCTCAGAAGAATCTTAGTATAGGAGAAGCTTTATTTGTATTTACATTCAAGTGTCATTTTGAGTAATTTATTCTTATTTTATTATAGTGCACATTACTTGGAACCCCCTCTTATATTGCATAAAGAAGATTTCAACATTACTTATCATTGTTTGCTGAACTTAAAGAGGGTTTTGACTTGATTTCTTCGGTTAATCATCAGTGAAAATTTTATTCTGAATTGTGCGAGTGTTAATGGGCACATACCTCCCTATGGAGACGACCTTCTCTCTTGAGAGTGGATATTTGATTTGTTTTGATGGTCGATTTTCCACCACTCCTTACTCTTTCAACATGTCATTTTACATGCGAAAATTCTTGAAAAGCAAAAATTGGCTTGTCAAATGGCATCATTGCTGGGGTGGAAACAGGCCTAATAAACTCATACATTTTTCCTATCCACATTGATTTATTATTGATTCTATATATATATTGATCTATTATCTTGGTTTGGGTGCCACGTGTATCACGTGGAATAGGGAGAGCTGCACTAGTTGCATTTTGGTGGGCCTTGATTCCACCTAGCGAGGAGGCGAGTAGCTGGCAGATCGAGAAGCCTGGAGTTTCATCAAGGTGGATTTCTCCTATCCTTGTCTTATTTAATTAGGTGTTAGAATAGACTTTAGTCTTGTTAGACTTTATTTCATTGCTTTCTTGCCCTTGTAAACTAGGGCTGGTTTTTGGGAGAGTGTCCCCATTTCTTTAGATATTAGTTTCATTTCATTTTTGTGAGTCTTCATTAATGTACTTTGATTGTGCTTACAAAGAAAAAAAAATAAAAATAAAGGGTTGAGTCATCTGCCAGAAGCCACATATCCATAGACGATCATATAGGAGTGTTTGAGCAGCATCTAGATTTCTTCTCTGCATTGCGTGCATCCCTGCATTGTAGAGTGTTGGAGAAAGGTGCATAATTCCTATCTTTTGCATTAGCTATCTGTTCACACATTGCATCTGAGACTTAATTGAAAAGACCACTTAATTTGATTTGAAGAGATTAATCAAGTAGTTACCTTAATAAAGAAAAAGGAGGTTAAAAGAAAAGAAGAGAAAGATCAAAATTCAAAGGGAGTGTGTTGCAAACTTGATTGTGATTTTCAAAAAGAAAAAAATCACTTTTCACGGTGTGATGAACACTTCCTACACTGATCATGCACATTAGGCACTGCACTAGGTCTCAGACCCTTAAGGCTATAGGCATTGATCTCTTTATCAGTGCAAACCCTACTATATACTTTGTGATGGTGGTATTAACATTTGCCCAAGTGACTCGATACTTTAAGGAGGGGGACACCCCTTAAAGTGACCAAAGGGTAGTTAAGAGGCACTGCTAATGCATCACCTCAAACGAAGGGTTCGCCCTACTTGCATCCTTTGGTTCCATCCTTGGAGTACCTTTTCACTTGAGTATTTGAGAATATCATTGCAATAAGGTGTAAGTCATTAGGGAACTCGAAGGTCAACTTAGGGTGTGTAATTGAATTAAAAAACTTGTTTCGCCATAGATAAGAACTAAGTGACCTCAACCTCCTTAACAGAAAGTGGCCAGGATCTCAAGTGCCACGTTTCTCTTATACAACTTAAGTGGGAATGGGGAAACACTACCTTGACTCTATTTGGCCATTCTGGGAAGTTGGTTGTACCTAAATTGCATTAACAAGATAAATTTGCCTTGTGTTCGCTTTTAATATGCTTAGTAGGTGCTCTATTAGGAGGAGTCTTATTTTTAACTCGGAACCGGAGTGAATTGTCAGGTGATGTTTGTCAGATGCGTTTGTGTAAAAAATGTTCGTTGTAGCATGTTTTACGATGTCAATTTTACTTAGAAAAATAATCGAATGTGAGTCCGAGTGTCGAACATAGGGAGGCAAAGTATTGAATCTTCTACTCACTTTCGTGTCACAAAAATATCGCTTTTGATTCGCTTGCAAAAGGAGAGAATGAAAAGAGAGAGATAGGGAGAGAGAGGGAGAGAGATAGAGAGAGGAGGAATAAGGTTAGAGAAACATGATGTGAATAATATATCAAAGATGTATTCTATTAATTATCAAATGTTATGATGAACAAAATATAGATGAATGCATCAAATGAAAAATGTGCTACACTATCACATAAAATCAAACTAAGACAAGGAAGAAGATGGCGTTGAGGCAGCCACGGCGGTGGAGGAGCTTTTGTCAGCAGTTCAGCGACTTCAAGACTTTTCTTGGAGATCTAGAAGGTGGTGGTATTTCTTAGGTAGATGACTGATGCAAATGGGAGGGGAAGGGTCCTTTTTATAGTTGAGGAAAGGGCTCAAATTCATCATTAGGTTAATAGTGACATTCAAAATGTCGCTAAAGACCTGCCGCATCCATTGCACTTTCCCCCGCCCTCGCACCTTCAACGTACGCACAACTGCTGTGTGGTCTACGTGCACGGCTGAAATCAAACTTCGCCCGCTGTCTCAAATTGCACCTCACACGTGTTGGATTGGGCATACTTGAGTGCGTGATCATGTGTGTTTCGTGCGGATGGCTAGATGACGCTCGTCACGCCCACTTCTTGACCGTAGATCAGATCAAATGACACGACTTTCAATTAGGGTACACAAGGTGAGGCACCTCTGTGATTCGAACCCGCACCTGTTGGAGTGGATAAGGCCTTCAATCGCTGTGCTATCTATGCGGATGGTCGCACCGACGACGCAACGTTCGAGCGATGGCGTGCATTGGATGAAGATCTGATGGAGGTGAACGCGTGATGAAAGATCAGTTGAAGCATGATGGAAAGCATGAGCAGTGGCCACGTGATGCATTTTGGGCCGTTGATTAGTGGATCAATGGTCAGGACTTCTTGAGCATGTTGTGGGAGCTACAGAGGTCAGATTGGAATGATTTTGAGTCCATTGGACTCTGTTTGCTGATTTGGATGCATCCATATGGTCCAATCGCTCATTTGAGACTTGTTTCAAAATGGACTTGTGTATATGGTCATTAAATATTGATTCTAAGCGATTAAAAGGTAAAGATCAAGTAGTATGCATGCAATGCTCCCAAGACCATTATAATGTCATTATTGCACAAGTATCCCCGAAATTGACTCAATTGATAATATTAACACTGAACATTGTAGAGTCATCATACCCCAATGCCCACCCCTTGTTAGTCCTTAGCAAGGTTTAACCTAAATACTATTTACAACTAAAATTAGGAATTGATTGCTTAGGTAGAAGTTGCTTGTCAACAGGAGGAAATTTCTACTAAGAACCTAACTCGTTAAGACTCAACAGTGCCTGGGTTGCCTTCCAAAATGCCGACCGCTAGTGTCCTCGCCTTATTCTATATAAAAGCAAATACATTTTTTTTTCTTTTTCATCTTTTCTAATTTTTTTGGATTTTTTGTATTGAGGATTTCAAGGTAACTTTATATGGCTACCCAATCCACCCAAGACTCGAAAAGGATTCTTAGTACTAAGCATCTTATTGTGATAGTGATAGACTTAATGGCAATTAAAACGGACTTCAGGTTTCTACGCCCCTAGGTGACTCGAAAGAAAAAAAATGTTGGCTAAAGGTGTATCTATCTGATCGGTAGCTTTCTCCCTACTTTTTATTTTGTAGAGTCAACACAAGGACGAACCCAGTGTATATCTCCATGGATTATGCTACTTCCCTGCTTCTTCCTTAAGTATTTTAGAATTCTTATGCATTTCATGAGCTGGAATCTAGACAACCGGCCAATGGGCTATTACTGATGAGAGGCTCATCATGACTTCTTATTACTCCTAATTAACTAGTTTCCCTAGTTAATTAGCTAGGAATATGCATATATAGGGTTTAATTACGTAATAAGGGGTAAACCATTAAAGGACCTAAAAATAAGTTAAAAATGCTAAATTATAAGTCAATTAATATTAATAATAACTTAATTAATAAATGGACTCGAAATATCATTAATTAGTTACCTAATTAATATCTAATTTAACTTAAGCATAATTTATACTTAAGTATGTAATAACTTAAGTAATTTAATAAATTAAATAAATTTAGCTAAAAAGGTCAAAAATGTAAATTCAAGGTATATATATAATATTTATCTAATTTATAATCATATTCAAAGATGAAAAAGAATTAAATTAAATAAGCCTTGAAAACCTCAATTTACATTTTAGTCCTTAGGTTCATTGCATTTGAGTCCTTTATATGCACATAGGTCCTTAAGTTTTTTTGCAAATAGGTCCCTGTGAACGTAGTGTTCTTCCTCTTCTTCTTTCTCACATTGAATGGCTGACGAGCGGTGGTGAAGACACCACCTGATCACCTCACATCCGGTGTCATTCCTTCCTTGCCAAGCTCCTGGAGATTGCGCTCACCCTTTTCATTCCATCCTACAGTTTGGATGATCTTGAAATCCTAATTAGGGCTCAAGGTTAAGCTCACCAACATCGGAGATGATGCTGGTGGTTACCTTGAACCTAGACCTTCTAGCGTCCAGATACAACCCCCTTCACAGCAGTCGCAACCTATAAATACCCCTCGACCCCTTCGATTTCAGGGGTCAGTCCCCTTTCCTTCTTCCCCAACTGTGGCCGGCAATAGGCTATTCCTCCTCTACCTCCGACAACCTCTCAATCCCCTATTGGAGCTCCTCCATGCGAGGGACTCACCTCTGTCACCTGCTCTTCCCGTCCGAACGGTTGTGATAGAGCCTTGGAGCGCTGCATCCCCTATCTCACCGCTTTCAGCTTCTCACTGGAGCTCTATCCCTTGCCTTCTTATTTCTTCCTCCATTATGAGCCGTCGATGGAGCTTCTCACCTCCCTTTCATCTAGGTAAGTAGCCTTAACTCATATGAGTAGGTTAGCAGTGGTTTGGAGTAGGTGTAGCTTATATTTAATGCACTTTTAATTCAACTCCCTCAGCTACAGTGAGGCCAAGTCTAGCCTCGTTCGGCCTTCGTTCACACTTTCAAGAATTGTCTCACTTTTCTTATCTCTCCACGATCCATTTCCACTTCCTTCCACTCGATATTATCACCTATACCGCCTAGACCAACTCACCGTCACCGACAACCTCCGTTGTCTATGGAGGAGGTCAGCGAGCCTTCTCCACCTCCAATAGGGTCTCCTAGCACCTATACATCACCTTAAGACCCTTCCCAACCCTCGATCTCCCTTAATTGTCTACCTAGTCACTTATACCAACTCACACACACCTCGACACTTCACTGTCCATGGTGAAGTGTCCAGAAGCTATCTCACACCCACTTAAGGTCCGTCATCACCCCTATAACACCTAAGGACCTCAGCACTTCTGTCAATTTCTCTTACAGAGCCTCCTATTAGAAAGGCCTAAATTTCCCCCTTCTCTGAGCTTGTTGTCAATGGCAACCCAGAGAAGTGTAATTCACCCAATTACCTAGTTCATCAGTGTCGTCTCACTCCATAGAACCTTTCCCCTCACTTAATTGAGTGAGGGGAGGTATTCTGAGCTCTATCAAACTTAGAATGCTTGATTGTTGAATTCCATGAACAATCTTTTATTCTAATCATTCTTTGAACCAATTGGGGAGATCTTAGGATCTGTCTAGGTCCTAGGAATCTCCATGGGTCAGTAATGGCCTCATTTACTATGTTTTTCTTCACTGTACATCAGAATCATACTCACCAGAGCTCCGATGAGCTCCAGCGAGTCGAAATTGCAATTTAGCCTATAAAACTTTGTGCAAAGCTCCAGATTAATTGTTTAGGGCTTATGGATCATGTTTCTATTGCTGATTTTTAGTTTTGATGTCTGGAGCTTGACATAAGCTTCTATCCTCTCCAACTACAATGGAGTTGGAGAGACATCTCCATTAGGGTTTAATTTGTTTTAAGAGGTTCAAAAGCAAGATTGAGAACTGTAGAATTCATCCTAGCCCTCTGATCTCTTGTAGAACCTGTGATTTGTTCTGCCGAACAAACTACCTCAGAGTCTCAGGCGACGAGTCTGCAAGCCCTAGGAAGCTTGATCAAAACCTATTTTGAAGCTCTGACCACATTCCTGAGGTTGTTTAGAGTCGATCCAGAGCTATGATTTGATCAGAGAAGGATTAATTTGGAAAGTCAACTCCTGGGGCATTTCAGTCAATTGTTGGTCACTAGTAGGGAATTCTTGGGTAAAATTAATGTTTATTGAGTTAAATTGACTGTTAGGATGCTGTGGAAGTTGTTAGAATTGATCAGAAGTTGTTTTATTGAGGTTTTAGGCCAAATTAGATTTCTGTCCAGTTTAGGTTATTTTTGAGCCCATACTAAGTTCATGGTGTTCTTGGTGAGTTTCAATTATCAATTTAGTCTAGATGGGATCCTAACAACCTTCAGAGGTTGTTCGATTAGTTGCTGCTGGTCGTTAGCTCTCCAATGGTTAATTCAGCATTTGAATTGAAGCTTCAGAGCATTAGTACGAAGCTCTGAGCTGCATTCCTCTTCCTGTAGCTGCTTTAAGTCCCCTTCTCCATTAGTTTGCTATGGAATCATCAACTGAAGGTGATTCATATCTCATCTGGAGGTGAGAAGTTCTCCTGTAGGTTAAAAGACCTGATTTCTTCTTCTGCAGGCCATGAATGGCCTAGTGAACCCTTCTTCTTCGTCATTCAAATTGAAGGGAAAAATATGGTTTGTGCATCAAATTGATGCATGTTCCTGATATAGTACATCAAGAGCTTTTGATCGAGCCTTTGCTAGATCGATTTGGTGAGCAGAGCTGGCCGGAATCATCAGCCGAAGTTTGGCTGATATCGGGCTGGAGTTGGAAAAGATAGGCCCACATCAGGAGTTCTCAAGCATTGGCACTGGTATAATACCAAAAAGTGAGGAGGATGTTTCGGTAGTCAGCACAGGGTGCAAAATGAAATTAGCATATGGCGTGGGCGCATGTGCATGCACGTGCCTGTGCATGGGTGTGTGTGTGCGCCTATGGGCATGGTTGTGTATGGGCTCGAGAGTTGGCGTGGGCCTGGGAGGCCGTATATTGTGCATGGACTTGAATTGGCATAAATCCACCTATTAAAATAACTAGGCCTGAGCTCAAGTAGGGTATGTTCCCGCCAAATTAGGTGATGTGTATCGCCAAATGAGCTTGGGCTGCCCATTAAATCTAATTTTTATAATTGAAGACTCAATGGGTTAAGTGTTGTTGCGAATTTGGTTTAGTGTGGACATACGGCACAGTAAAGATGATAAAGAAAAGAAGAGGAGAAAAGGATGTGAGAAGAAAAAGAGAGTGACATAGGGTAAAGGAAAAGAAAGGGAGTGAGAGAGAGAGCAACAACAGATTAGAAAGGAAATAACAAAGAAGAAGAAAAGGGCTGAAGAAAGAACGAAGGAAAGGAATAGAAAGAAGTGAAATCAGATGTCTTGACTTCTACTTTTAAGACATCCAATACTATTATTAGATGCCTAATTTGCCTTATTATTGCATTTTCATGTTCTTTTATTGTATTTTGAGCTTTCAACATTATAAAAGGCAATTATATTTCTTGTATATCATTTTCTTGCCTTAACCTCTTTTAATTAGATTTAATTGTTGTAAGAAACATGTTTACATGATTTTTAATGTTAGATTTTGTGTAAATATGTTCTTTTTTAATGGAATGTTGCATGCTTTTATTTGAACATCTCTTATGCAATTATTCATGTACTTAAAGTATTTTAATTATAAACTGATTGATTAAGTAGTTAGTAATTTATGCTTAGGAATTAAATGATGAATTAAGATTACTATTATGCTTCCCAGTGAATGACCTGGACTCAACCAGTTAAAAAGAACTTAAAATCTAAAATGTTAGGTTAATTTAACTCTATACTACACTCATGATAACAAATCGAGTTAACCTAAGCAACTTTCTCATGCAATTAATTAAGCCTAAATAGCTTAATTAACTATGTTGAGGGATCTGACCCATCAGTTACCCACAACTTTCCAGCCATACTGGTGCGGTGAAGTGTGGCTTATTTCTTATTTCTTTTCTCCTTTTCTATTTTCTGCTTGTTTTTATTCCTAAATAGGTGGCTTTCCTGATCTAAGATTTACCTAAAGGCAGTAGTGAAAGAGAGTGGTCCTATGGTTAGGTTCTGGACAACCTGCCAATGGGCCATTACCCAGGACAACTTGGCAGCCATACCACCCTAGAAGGTTCATTAGCTACCCAATTTCCATTAGAACTGCCAATGAGTGAGTCAGTGCAAAACGTGCATAGATACTTAGACTAAAAATCCCCCCAAATTAGAGGGTAGGTTGATAAGTTGTATACTTATCACCCTACTTTATTGACCAAATTAATATACATTAAGGTGGCGAGGACTTGAGACCAAGTCCACATTTTAGTGGACACCTGAAGGGTTTAAGCGATAAGGTCCCTAACATATCATTTCCTAAAGTCGACAAGCTACTAATACTTAAGTTTTCTTTTCCTAATTTTATTTCTTTTTATGAACAAAAATAAAATTAGTTCAAGCTGATAATTTTGTACTTAGATCCTATGAATTACTACCCCCCCATGCCTATGTTGGACAATATCCTCATTGGAAAAATAAATGTATGCAAGGGAGTAGGGAAAGAAATCACCTATGTTGTAATCGTGAATCCAATCAGCTTGAAACCTTTGGGTTGCCTCCCAAGAAGCACTAAGTTTTGTGCCTCCAGCTGGGCATGATGCACAAATAAGATTGGTCTGGGTCAAGGAGGTGAAAACAAAATCAATCAGACCCAGAGTCTGAAGTCCGCCGATGCGAACTAGGTTGTGGTGGAGTCCCCTCCCTAAGGGACGGGAACTCTACAACTGGTGTAACATGCATGCCAGTGTTTGTTCCTCTCTTAGTCTATAGGCATGTAGAGAAGTTGATTTGGATGAGCATAGCCTAAATCTAAAATGCCGGACACTAGAGATGTAGGTTTTGTAATCAGCTTCTGTCCCTTTAAAGTTGTAATCCCCCAGAGGTATATCAATTCTAGTGCATTCGGGTTGCAAGCTTTCAATTTTGATAGGGCATGTAACAAAATCAAGAGTTTCAGAATAGGCCCTAAAATCAAGCGTGAGGTCTCTCTCCAAATAAAAATCCATCCCTTCTTCAACTAGAGTTGCATTGCTTATTCCCTCCCATTCCGTGACCCCAAGAATATTATCTTCAACCTCTTTCATATCAAACTCAATTTTTGAGGTTGTATTAAAGGTAGGGCTAATCTCATCCTCTAGCTTAGATTCTTTACCTTGGCCCTCCTCTAAACTTGTGATGGGAATTTTAAATGATTCGAAATCGATTATTTCAGAATTGTAATCCTACTCCCCATATTCAATTTTGGATGTCTCTTCCACCAAATCACTTTCCTTGGGAAGATTAGATTTGAATTCAATGAAATCATCTCCCAAATTCTTAGTTTCCTTTTGATTTTTACCCTCAACCTTCCCCAAGGAATCCTTACTGACATTCTCTAATGAGTTGTCCAATAGTGGAGACATATTAATGATGGACTGAACCAATTTTGGGCAACTAGGTGTAGTCCAATTGATCATTACGGGGCCTTGCTTCCTAGATTCAGTAAGAGGGGTTCTTTTCAATAGTTTTCTTTGGCCCTCTTCCTCCAGTTCTTGGAACATATCCATCATGGCTTGTTGCCCTTTAATCAATTCTTGATTCTGTCTTTGCAACTCCAACTGAAGGTTATCAAGAACTTATAGAGTGTCATTAGGTTTCCCTTGGATTTACTCATTAGTATTTAAATCAGAGTTGGGAGGGTATGGTTGAGGATGTGTGCTAGAGTCTGTACTGGGGTTTAAGTTCTTAGGTGGGTCCTCTATTCTATCATTTTCAGGGTCCAATTCTTCAAGAGGAACCATTTTTTGTTTTGTCTTACTCCAGAATAATTGAGGTTCTAAGTCCTCCTGCCAGTCGGATTCTTTATTGGGGGTCCAAATCAAAGTTTGATCATTCTTGATTTGCGTAGGTTTATGATCATCCTTTGATTTCCACTTTTCTAGAATCCCTTCCAATCCATAGGTCAAGTAGGAGACATCCTTGAATTTAGATGGCCTATCTTGGTTATGGTCATGGGAAGGGTAGGGGTCTTGGTGTTCTCCTAGAGTGTAGGTCCTATCAAATTGATTAGTGGGTGGGTGGGACCTAAAAGAAGAGCCATCAAAAGGAGAATCAAGGTAAGTATCCTCAAGGTTTGGGTCATACCCCAGAGTGGGTGGGTTGGAAGTATCCCAATAGGAAGTTGATGCATGTTGAGTAAATTTGGGATAGTTGGGATAAGGGAGATATTTTGGGTACTCAGGGCCTGGATTAAGTCCCCGACTAGGTAGTTGGTTATCCCAAGTAAACTGTGGATACAACCCACTTGGGTTAGAATACAAATCATGTTGGGGATAGTTTGGAAATGAAGGATAGGCATTGAAATCCATGGTTTGGAAGAAGTAGAGGGATGAGCAAATTAAGTGTGCACAATTGGGTGCAAGGACCTAAAGCCAAAACAAGTGTTCTTTAGCAAGCAACATTAAGATGTGTGATTTTTAGGGTTTGAATCTTGCTTTAATGGCTTTTAATATTTCAATTGTTTATGCATTCAAACAAAGCACAAATGTATAGTCACATGGTTGGTGAAGAGTGATTTTCTTTAAGGCCTTTTGTGTGGCTATAAAGTTAAAAACTCCCTAGTGTGGAAGATCCTTGGGTGTAAAGCTTCTACTCAATGAATCTTTTTTTTTTTTGGGATGTTTTCAAGAAGGGTCCAATAAAAACAAGAAATAACCCTATCCTAACCAAAATCAAATGATCTTTTCAACAAAATTAATTTCAGAATTTTTTGAGGATGATAAACCACCCAAATTCATAGTTTTTCAGGAGGGGGTCAATCTGTCCAAAACTTTTAGATAAGTGTGCAAGTTTAAGATTTTGATCAGAATAAGCACTAATCAATTTCAAATTCAAAAATGATAACCAGAAGAAGTGTATACAATTTTGAGATCTTTCAAAAATTATAAATTTCTCACAAATCTGAGCTACATGAAGTTCGCAGCAGTAAGAATAATCTTCAGATCTCTTGAACTTAGGACAACCTTGCTCACATCCAATAGAGAATTTATCACAGCCAAACCACAAGAAGTTTGGCTTTAAAAATTGAAGGGGAGTTTGCCTATTGGAAGGGGCACCTTTGAGATTTTTTTCAAAATTTTAAGGTGTATAGGGTCCTTGAATCATGTCCTCAACCCAAGTCCAGAAAATGATCTTGCGAAGTTAATGGGTTGCAAACTTAATGGTGGTGTTTTCTTTGACAAACAAATGAGAAAGGATTTTTTAACACACCACCATTTTCTGTGGTCCAAAGATAAGAAGTTTCCTTTGGATCATGGGAAGACAAGATCAAACCTTCAGGTCGATGGCGGTCTTCTTCTTGCTCATCCCTTGATCCAACTCGGCTCATTCTCCTCCCATTGCTGATGCATGAGGTTCCTACAACCACAAGAAGAGAGAGAAGAGCAAGTTAGATAACACGAGTATAAATAATGACAAAGAAAATGAAAGCAAATAAGATATCCATTGCCTCCTCGGCAATGGCGCCAAAATCTGACGTTCGTCGGATGCGTTTGCGTAAAAAACGTTTGTTGTAGCATGTTTTACGATGTCAATTTTACTTAGAAAAGTAATCGGATGTGAGTCCGAGTGTCGAACATAGGAAGGCAAAGTATTAAATCCGCTAGTCACTTTCGTGTCACAAAAATATCACTTTTGATTCGCTTGCGAAAGGAGAGAATGAGAAAGAGAGAGATAGGGAGAGAGGGAGAGAGAGAGAGATTGAGAGAGAGAGGGGAGGAATAAGGTTAGAGAAACATGATGCGAATAATATATCAAAGATGTATTCTATTAATTATCAAATGTTATGAAGAAAAAAATATAGATGAATGCATCAAAGGAAAAACATGTATTACATTATCACATAAAATCAAACTAAGATAGGGAAGAAGGTGTCGAGGTAGCCACGACGGTGGAGTTTCCATCGGCAACTCAGCGACTTCAAGACCTTTCTTGGAGCTCTAAAAGGTGGTGGTATCTCTTGGGTAGATGATTGATGCAAATGGGAGGGGAAGGGCCTTTTTATAGTTGAGGAAAGGCTCAAATTCGTCATTGGGTAAATAGCGACATTCAAAATGTCGCTAAAGACTTGCCGCATCCGTCGCCCTTGCCTCCGCCCTCGTGCCTTCAACGCACGCACAGTTGTCGTGCGATCCATGTGCGCTCTGCTTAAGCCATCCAATAGAAGATCGAACAGCTGAAATCAAACTTTGCCCACTGTCTCAAATCGCGCTTCATGCGCGTTGGATTAGGCGTACTCGAGCACATGATTGTGTGCGTTTTGCGCAAATGGATGGATGGCACTCGTCGTACCTGCTTCTTGATCGTAGATTAGATCGAACGACCTGATTTTCAATTGGGTCGTGTGAAGAGAGGCACCTCTGTGATTCGAACCCGTGCCTGTTGGAGTGGAGAAGGCCTTCGACCACTGTGCTATCTACGCAGATGGTTGCGGCGACGATGTAGAGTTCAAGCGATGGTGTGCGTTGGATGAAGATCTGACGATGGTTGCACATGTATTCTCGAAATTGACTCTAATTGATAATATTAATGCTGAACATTGTAGAGTCATCATTAGGAAAGCTAACCAAGAAAAAAGAAAGATGGCAAAAGAAATACCGAAAGAAGAAATTAGGGCTGGCAAAAATCCGAGAACCTTGAGAAACTATTTCCTACCTACAACTCACCAAGCCCTATCTATCCGAAGGCCTGGAGTGCATAATCCCTATGAGATCAAGAGCAATACCTTATCTCTGCTACCCTCTTTCTATGGTACTGCTAGGGAAGATCCCTATGGGCATCTTGAGGAATTCATTGAGGTCTATTGCACGGTGAAGCTTCAGGGCTTTGCTGATGAAGCCCTGATGAGGACCTTATTTCCATTTTCCTTAGAGGATAAGGCCAAGCACTGGTATCATACCCTCGATGGAAGGGTAAATGATTGGGCTACCCTTAAGGGAGAATTTTTGAAGAAATAATTTCTATGAGTAAAACCAATCATTACAGAAGAGAGATCATGAGTTTTACTCAGCAGAAGGGGGAGCAATTTCACGAGACGTGGGAGTGCTTTAATGACCTGGTTAGGTTGTGCCCACACCATCAAGTGCCAAGATGGCAATTGGTCGAGAGGTTCTATAACGGCTTATCTAAATGGCATAGGCAAACCATTGATGCGGCCTGTGCTGGAACCTTCATGACCAAAACCGAGGATGAAGCCTGGGCATTATTTGAAATATTAAGTGATAATTCCATACATATGTCCTTTGCCTATTAAGAAAGAAAACCATCGATTTTGTAGAGGAAGATGGAGGCCCATGAGGCTGGGATTACTCAGGATTTGGTTTATCAGATTCAATTGTTAGATGAAAATTTTGATAGGCTTTTAGCAAACCTTGACATCCATCCGCAAGCAGCCTCTATTGTCTAGCCTCCTAGTGAATGCTCCATTTGCCAAAGCACTTCACACGCTACTGTGGAGTGCCACTTGGCAAACCAGTTCCATGAGTTAATGCAGGGAGACCTGAATACAGCCCATGGTTTCCGACAACCCCCTAGTTCTAACCCATATTCTAATACCTATAATCTGGGGTGGCGGAACCATCCAAGCTTTTCTTGGAAGCAAGGTGATGCTTCCAACTCAGGGAATGCAAGACCCCAACCTTCCCAACCCGTATGCTAGCCATCCTATGTAAACCCTCCTCAGAACAAGCCCTCTGAGATTGATGAACTAAAAGCCAAGATGAAAGTGATGCAAGAGCATCAGAATACAGTCGTCTAATCTCAGAATAAGATGATCTCTGATATGAAATCCCAAACAGATCATCTTACTGAGGCAATTAGGTAGCAGGATCCGAGGAAGTTGCCTAGCTCTTCTGATGAGAACCCAAAGGGTAAGGGGGTCATATTCAGGGAGCACAGTTAAGCTATGACCATGCCAAGGACTAGCAAAGAAATAGCCAAACCTGATAGCCTTCCTACGGTCACCTGTTAGAATTCCACTCTTGCTTCGACCTTGACTTCCACCCTCACCGACGAAGAGCCACATTGCTCTCCCTCGCTTGAAAGCACCTGCTCGGAGGATGTCATCATTCTGCCACCCCTTTCCCTGACACGACGACCCCTCCACCCAAAAGCCGAGGGTGCCATATCCAGAGTGCCTATCTGCTATCATCTGGAGCCAAGGATAGGATGGATGAGATTATGGACACTTTTAGGTAAGTCCATATTAACATGCCATTGTTGGATGCTATCAAGCAGATCCCATCCTATGCCAAGTTTCTAAAGGACCTGTGCACCCAAAAATGTCTATCTAGGAGACAAGTCCAAGCGAAGGTCATCCTGCTTAACCATATCAGCTCAGTGCTCCAACATGGTACACCACCTAAATTGAAAGACCCAGGGCCCTTGTATATTTCAATGGTTATAGGTAACCAATGCATTAGCTAGGTTCTGCTTAATCTGGGTGTAGGGGTGAACGTTTTACCAAGCTCTGTCTACAACCACTTGGGAGGAGGTGATTTGAAGCCTATTCCTGTCATCCTCCAGGTTGTAGACAGATCGATTAAGACACCACAGGGATTTCTAGAAGATGTCCTTGTGAGAGTGGACTACTTCTTCCCAGTTGATTTTCTCATACTTGACACTGAGCCATCAAATAAGCCCACTAAACCATCCATTATTTTGGAACGCCCCTACTTGGCCACAGCCAACACCTCTATAAATTGTAGATTAAGGGCACTTAAAATGGGCTTTGGGAATAGGAAAATTCGATTAAATGTTTTTGATGCCTACAAGCAACTTAGATTGGAAGATTGTTCGTAGCTTGTGGTGTTTGATGAAATCATTGAAGAGACAACTCAAGCACTCTTATGTAGTGATCCCCTTTAAATGGTCATATCTAAGGACCATCCTCCGATCATTGAAGAAAATGAAGGAGAAAAGAGTTGCTGGGAGTACATACTGAGTCTCTATCCCCTCCCAGGACTCTGAAGGTAGACTCCCTAGACTCTGAAGGTAGACCCACTACCTGAGGCGGGGACATCTTAGCTAGTACCCTCAATCCAAAAGGCTCTTGAGTTGGAGGTTAAACCTCTCCCGAGCACATTGAAATATACTTTCCTTGGCTCTAATGACACACTCCCTATCATCATCTCGTCTGCATTATCTGAATTGCAGGAGGGAGCTTTGCTCAAGTGTTTACAAAGGCATAAGGAAGCTATTGCTTGGTCGATAGCTGATATTAAGGGTGTTGACCCCTCCCTCTACATGCATCATATATACACGGATCAGTCCATGAAACCCTTTTGAGACAAGCAGAGAAGACTTAACCCCAATATGTGGGAGGTTGTTAAGAAGGAGGTTCTGAAATGGCTAGATGCGGGAATTATCTATCCCATTTCAGACAGTAAATGGGTCAGTCCGATACATGTGGTGCCTAAGAAGGCAGAAATTGCTGTGGAAGAAAATGACAAAGGAGAGTTGGTGACCACTAGATCTTCAACTGGCTGGAGGGTCTGCATTGATTACCATCGTTTAAATATGGCTATTGATGAGAGCCTCATCATGAGCCATAACTAGCCCATTTTAACCTAATAAAGAGAACAAAAGATCCTACATGACTTAAAAGAGGGCTTAATTGGAGGAATAAGTGTTCTGAGAAGAAAACATGAAATAAAGGTTAAAACTGCAATTTTACCATTGCATTACATAAATGAGATTTCTCAGAGACATAGCATAGGTCAAATGGTCTAAATGAGATAAAAAGTGGGGTGAATCAATCAGAAATGGGTTCATGTGCAATCTAGGAATTAAATGACATTTGGTAACCCTACAACAGACCTGCTTAATTCAACAAGGTTACAGTTAGGATAAAAATCAAGTAAACCCTCTAAAATTCATGGAAAAATATCCCCTAGGGTTTAGAACATTTAAATTGGCCTTTGGAACCTAGTTTGACCTAGATTAGGGTCCTAGCTCATCAATTGACCCAATTTGGGTTTTTACGCAAAATGTCTAGTCAAACATGGTCAAACCTAAAATCCAACTTCACCATTGGATTCCTTAGGTCCAAATTAGGTTTGTACCAAAATTTGGACCTAAGGGGAGGTCATCTTGACCTACTTTGCAATTTAGTACACTCAATCACATTTTGGTTCCTATCTTTTGAAAACCATCACATAAACCCCCTAGCTTTCTCGCCAATCTTACAATCAGGTCCCTCCGCCATTATTGGGGAACAATCCTTCTCCGGCGAGGATGACAGGGGGGATATGCTCAGATCCCTCAGAGATCTCCTCCGAGAATTGGAAGGGAGATTCTTTGAGGAATCCCCTTCCATTTGAGCCCGATCATGATCTCTGATTCTTGTCCAATCTCTCGTGCGAACGCACGAAAGATTTGGATCCCAACCACCTTCCTTCTCCGGTGAGACGAAGGTGGCTAAAAGCTTGCCCTCCACACACCAGAAGCTCGGCCAGCACCTATAAAAAGACCTCCGACCCTCTACGAAATCTCTCAGACTTTTCTTGGCTGTAGAATCCTCCAAATTTCATCTCTCCTCTCTCCAGCCAAGAAACCCGCAAGCTCCGATGATTACCTCTCCTCCTTCTCATCACTCTGCTGCCATACCAGTAGCAGAGTCTACTCCGCCTCATCTTCCCGCGTTGCGCCGCACCAAGCGCACGCTTCCCTGACCTCCTCCTCGTCGTAGTCATCTCCCTCAGGGTTATCTTCTCCGACGATGGCACAAACGAGCCGTCTGACTCCGCAGCCCCCTTTCACTCCCAACAGTCCAGATAAGTTCCCCATCTTCCACTCTTTCATTTCCTCACTTTATTTCACACAATCGACCCTCAACCGTCCCTATGCACCGCCACCTTCCTCATCTCCGGCCACCCTCCGGCGAGACGCTCCCGTCGCTCCGCAACCCCACACGTCTTGCCAACCATTGCATAACCTCCGCCTCACCTCACTAAGCACCCTCCACTCATCCACAGTCCCGTGACACCACCACAACAACCCCCTGAACACACCCACCCGTCTGGCCACAGAGCGACCTAGGCACCCACGCCTAGGCCACCCCGCGGCCAACCATATAGCTCCTCACCTTTGCCGTGACACGGCGAAGGTCCCCCGGTGATCTGATTTGGCAGCGAGGCAATTTTTGTGTCAAACAGATCTCAAGCTCCGGCTGCCATTGACTGTAACTCGAGGAAGCTCCACTCTTGCTCCAGGCCTCAGGACTGTAAGATTCTAGGTGCTGCAAACTTGGGCAGGTCTTGCGAAGATAGTTAACCCAGCAAGCAACGCCAACAGAGCCTGCAATTGAGGGAATTGAAGGCACGGTCTGCTGCGAGAGCACGAGGGAAAGCGGTGGGCTTTAGTCCCACATCGGTAAGTCACGACACACGCATATCCTTTATATTATTTTTGTCATATAGGCTGGTTGCCTCCAGTCACACTTGGGGTGAGGTCCCTCACCTTAACATTGCACCTCGTCCGCGAGTTCACCACGTGGATCTGGTGCGACCCGACCTGACCTTGTCCTAAGCACTCCTTGTACACCACCCTCACGCCGATGCGCCTAGACCCGGGTACGCGATCCGACCCGTTTACCTGGATCTGGGAGAGCGTGTTGAGAGTGGTTTACACATAGAGAGAGACATGTAGGTAGAGGGTTAGGTTTTGCCGTGCGTAGTTGTGTGCAGGATGCAGGGACTTAGCCGCTGCAAGCAGAGGAAGAAAGAAGGAAGGAGGCTCTACCAAGTAAGAAAGGCAAGGCAGAAAAGAAGAAGAAAAGCCAAAGGGAAACAGAAGAAAGAAGGAAGGAGGCTCTGCAGAGGAGAAAGAAAGGTAGGGAAGAGAAGAAGAAGCAAGGCCAAGGAGAACAGAACTGAAGAAGAAGAAGACAAGGGGCAGATAAAGATTCAAGAAGGCAAAGGAAAAGAAAAGAAAGAAGAAAGCCAGACCTTGGTTGCAGGAAGAAAAGAAATAAAGAAAGAGAAACATAAGCAACAAGGGAAGAGAAAAGAAGGAGCTCTATTTTAAGACGTCTGATATTTTGTGTCAGACGTCCATTTTTTGTTTCCTTTGAGCAATTTCTTTTTATATCACTCTCATTGAACGAGTCATTTATTCTCATTTAAAAAGTTATGTTCTCAAGTTTTGGAAATACTCAGATTGCTCCCTGTGTTCGACCTCGGATACTCTGATTTTTGAGTTATAAATTTTTACTTGCTTTCGCGGAAAGTTCATCTATATTACAACACAATACTTGTTAAAACATGATCTAGCCGCATCAACATTTTGGCGCCGTTGCCGGGGAGCAACGGGCACTTCTAAAGCTTTTAATCACAACTTCTGATCCAATATTGACCTAATTCCTCTCTTTTATTGTGTTTGTCTCAGGGAAAGCAGAGAAAAGAAGAGCTGCTACACAACAGACACTCAAAGGAACATGTAATTCTCATTAGCCCTCTCTCTTAACTCTCTCAAAGTCTGAAAAGGAACAAAAGAAGAATCAACTTAGGGCTACTTGTTTCATACTTAGTAATTCATCAAAGTTGCTTGATTTTTATTTCAACACATTTTTAACTGCTCATCCAACTAAGGTAACTAGGGCTAAAACTTTCTTGATTGGGCCCTAGATACTAAATTTTGAGGCAACTAAATTAGACCAACTAGAGCCAACTTAAGGATTGAAAAGCTAGGGTTTTTAGAGACACATCTTCTCTTAAACAAAGAAAAAAAAGTTTTTCCAAAAAGCGGTGTGCCTAAACCTTGTTTGAAAAGATCTATACAAGAGAAACCCTAAGCAAATCAGGCTTTTAAATCCATTTGAACCTTAAAAGAAAGGACCCAAAAGCTCTCAGAGGAACAAGAGGTGAAGTTGATCCCTTAGGTCAACCAACCTTAAAATTAGGTCACTTTTTCACTCAAAAGACTTAAAAGTTCAAGTGGAACCTTAAGCACCTTGATCTTAAAGTAAAAAAGGTAGACTTAAGAGGTCAAGGTCTCCATTCTAGTCTAGCTCGAACCGCAGTGACAAGAGAGGTTGGGTGGGGGAAACCCTGTAACTCGTGGGGACGCTCTACCGTGTAGGGGTCTTTGCGAGACTCTCCCTCTCTGGCTGCCCTGGTACTTTTCAAGTGGACGACCTTTCTGACTAAGGGGTATCATCCGCCCCGAACCTCTATAGTCACGCAACAATTTTTGGGTGTCTCGATTGGGTCCAGCACCTTCTAATGTCATCACATCCTTTGGTGCATGTTTGGTAGGAGGTCCTTAAGACCATCCTTAAGACCTCCTTTAGAAATTCACTCTTGTTGAGGCCAAGCCTCGACGCCCTTGTTTATGCAGCAACCCCACCACATAAATCTTTCATCTGATTTAGAACCAAGTTCTCCTTCTCCCATCATGGCACAGCCCATTGAAGAGGAGAACAACCTTGAGCACCAACTTCAATGCCTGAATGATCTCTTTCAAAACTTTGTAAACCCACCGCAGTGACCTATGATGCGAGATCACTATAATCCCGCTGTGGTGACGATCGAACCTCAAGTCCGAATCCCGATTGGAGGTCCTGATTCTGAACTGAAGCCCAATATGATTCATGCCATACCAAAGTTTCATGGGCTTAACTCTGAGGATCCATTCCAACACATTAAACAACTCAAGCATCTGGCCCAGACCTTCGGGTCAAATCCACAAAATCGGGATATCCTACTCTTGAAAATGTTTTCGTTCTCCCTCTTGGACAAGGCCGCCCATTGGTATCAAACTCAGACCTGTTTGATCAACACATGGGAGGAACTTCAGTCCGAATTTTTGAAAAAATTCTTCCCCGTTGGCCGGACGAATGCCTTGCACCACCAGATCACTCATTGCACTCAACAACCAGGAGAACCTCTTCACGAAGCATGGGACCGATTCTTAGATCTCATGCAAAAGTGCCCCCATCATGGAGTTCCTAAATGGGAACAAGTCCAGTCTTTTTACCAGGGACTCCATGAAGACATTCGATTATTCGTCAATGCAACGTGCAGAGGAAACATCATGGGTCAACATGAGGACACGGTGTGGGAGATTCTTAAAAACATGTGCGAGAACTCCATAAATAATGACTCCATGGGCTTATTCGACAGGACGAATGCCCACGCATCGACGAATCTGAGAGGGGCACATGAGATGCAGGACCTGTCCACTTCCGTCGACTTGGAACTGATGGCCAGTCGGTTGGACAAGGTTTCTATCATAGAAAAGAAGGTGGACGAGCTAACCTGGCATTTACAGCAAGCCACCTCTGTGCAAAACTCTTTTGCACGACCACCTCTAAAAAGGGAAACTGTGCAAAACATCTACCACCAATCTGCTAAGGGGATGGACCCATATCCACCCCCGTCTGCCTCTCGGACCGGAGTGACCTCCGATCCATTCTACTAGAGTTGGGGGAACTCTGAACCCTCGTATTTTGACTTTCCTGAGGTTCCTCAGAACTACGAGGACCTCAACGCCATCCAGAATGACCCATTCTCCAATACCTACAACCCTAGATGGCGAAATCATCCTAACTTTCAGTGGACAGGAAATTCTCAGACTCAAAGACCACCATATCAACCCCATCCACAAGCCCCTCGTCCATATCAACCGCCTCAGCCTCGGCCCAATCCCACCTACCAATCTGGGCCAAACCAGGATTAAATGACTCTTATCCTTCAAGCACTGGCTAACATTCAAAAGATGAATGCAGCAATGCAAAACCAGCACAAGGATGAGATCACAGAGGTTTGCAACCAACTGGCCCAGATGGTAAATTCCCGCCTACCTGGCACCCTTCCATCGCAACCTCTGCCAAACCCAAATAACATGCCGACCCAGAGGCATGTTATGAATCCAAATTCAGGCCACGCACATTTGATTTATCAGGCCCCTGCTACTCCATCACCAGACGGGATGGAAGCTTCGACATCTTATGCGGGATTTCAGCAACAGCCACCCCTCTTACCAAACCTAAACCAAAATCAGGCCGGATTAAACTCTGTAACAACACATAGTGGTAAAAAAACCCAAGATCCACATTATCCGAACCACTCAAAGCCTGGTAGTAGCCAAGACCCTAGGATAGTTATCCAAGATACCACTATCCCAGATCAAAAAACTTGACCTATTCTAGGGGAACCAACTAAGATTCCATTTCCTGAGGCCTTGACCAAAGGAAAAAGGATAACCAAACCCATGGCCCCCAAGGAGGATCTGGTCAAGCTCTTTGAACAGGTCCAGATAAACATCCCCTTGCTGGATGCAATTCGCCACATACCGGCTTACATAAGATTCTTGAAAGACGTATGTACACCTAAACATAAGCCGCGAACCAAGGATGGGAATCCGATTGTACTGTCAGAGCAAGCTAGCTTTGTCATCTTGAGTAAACTCCCACCCAAGGCTAAAGAGCTAGGAACTCCCCTGATTTCTTGTAAAATTGGTGAAACCCAATTTGATAGAGCCTTACTAGATATAGGTGCCTCCATAAATTTAATACCTACATCCCTCCTTGACCACCTTGAAGAATCTGAACTTAAACCAACTGAGGTGACGTTGCAGTTAGCTGATCGATCCATCAAGTCACCTAAAAGAATACACGAGGATGTCATTGTTAGGGTACGGGATTTCTACTTCCCGGTGGACTTCATAGTACTGGACATGGATGCACCTGAGAACCCAAGGGACACACCAATCATATTAGGGAGACCCTTTTTGGCCACTACTAGGGCCAACATAAACTGCGAAGAGGGCCAGATAGAATTAAAATTTGGGAATCAAACTCTGAAGATTAGCATTTTTAAGGCCAAACAAGGGATTGATTGTGGGGTTATAGAGCAAATATGTGATATCAGAGCCGTGGTTGATGAATTGCATACAGAGGACAACCTGATTATCCTTGATCAACCACTAGAAAATCAAAACCCGCCAACAGAGGGGTACGAACATGATCTAGACACACCTGACTCTGATCCTTGTTCCTAATACAAACCCCGAACCACCTGCTGCTGCTGACAGTCCTGTCATGGAACTCAAGCCCCTTCCTGAGCATCTGAAGTACGTCTTTTGGGATTCCAATCAGACGTTTCCTGTGATTATCAACTCTCGACTCATACCTGACCAGGAACTCTGTTTGATTACTATTCCCCAGCAAGATCATAGAGCCATTGGATGGACTCTCGATGATTTGACTGCATAAGCCCTTCATACTGCACACATCGAATCTACACAAAAGAAGGCGCACGACCTTCACGAGAAATGAAAAGACGCTTAAACCCTAACCTGCAGGAGGTCATGAAAAAGGAGATATAAAGTGGTTAGATGCAGGGATCATCTACCCGATCTCCGACAGTCGTTGGGTGAGTCCAATACAGGTGGTGCCTAAAAAGGCCAGACTTACCATCATCACGACTGAAATTGGAGAAGTCATTCCAACCCGAATAGCTAACTCATGGAGAGTCTGCATTGATTATAGGAGACTCAATTCCTCCACAAAGAAGGATCATTTCCCACTACCGTTTATTGATCAGATCCTCGAGAAACTAGCAGGAAATAGGTTCTTCTACTTTCTTGATGGGTACTCCGGTTACAACCAGGTGGCAATCCATACAGAGGACCAAGAAAAGATCACATTCACCTACCCCTTCGGGACGTACACGTTTCGAAGGATGCCTTTCGGTCTCTGCAATGCACCTGCAACTTTTCAGCGGTGCATGCTTGCCATATTCTCAGATATGGTAGGTGACTATCTGGAAGTCTTCATGGATGACTTTTCAATTTTTGGAGTATCATTTGACGATTTCCTCCAGCACTTGGTCCAAATACTCAGGCGGTGCATCGATGTGAATTTGGTTCTTTCCTGGGAAAAGAGCCATTTCATGGTGCCTGAGGGAATTGTCCTGGGACATTTAATCTTGGAGAAAGACATCCAAGTGGATCAAGCTAAGGTTAACCTGATTTCCAAGCTCCCTATGCCTAGCTTGATTAAGGACATCCAATCTTTTTTGGGGCACGTCGATTTTTATTGTTGATTTATCCCTGATTTTTCAAAAATCACGTGCCCCCTAACTACTCTTCTCTCCAAGGATGTGCCTTTCAAAATTTCCAAGGAATGCACTCAAGCATTTGAGATCCTACGTGACTGAGTCACCCAAGCTCCGATCCTACAGTCCCCTGATTGGTCTCAACCCTTTAAGATCATGTGCGATGCATCTGACTTCACTGTAGGAGCAATTTTGGGGCATAAAATTGATGGGAAACCTGTGGTCATTTACTACGCCAGCAAAACACTAGATGAGGCTCAGCATAACTTACGGTTACTGAGAAAGAGCTGCTAGCTGTAGTATTTGCCCTAGAAAAATTCAGATCATACCTTTTGGGTTCCCGTGTTATCATATACTCGGATCACATAGCTGTGGGGCATCTCCTTACAAAGAAGGACGCGAAACCTCGATTAATTCGATGGATCTTGCTGTTGCAAGAATTTTACCTTGAGATTCGTGAAAAAGCAGGAAAGCAAAATGTTGTAGCTGATCACTTGTCCCATCTTCCTTTTGAAATAATTGACCCTTCCGGACCCATCACAGAACATTTTCCTGATGAGCACCTCCTGACTATCAGTACAAGCCTTCCATAGTTCGCAGATATAGTAAATTACCTGGCATCACATCAGATTCCGTCCGATTGGCCGAAGGCCAAGAAGGACAAATTGCGTTCCGATGCCAAGTATTACCTATGGGATGACCTGTATCTATTCCGCATTGGTGCTGATTAGATAATTCGACGGTGTGTCGCGGAAGTGGAAATCAAAGACATACTCTCATTTTGCCATGACCAGGCATGCGGTGGACATTTCTTAGGACATAAAACCGCATCAAAAGTCCTCCAGTGTGGCTTTTACTGGCCCACAATTTTCAAGGATGCATACGATGACTGTAAGGCATGTTCCTGTTGCCAGACTTTGGGCAACATGAGCCATCGAGACATGATGCCTCTACAGCCGATCTTGGTATGCGAAATTTTTGATATCTAGGGGATTGATTTTATGGGACCCTTCCCAATCTCGGATGGCTTCGAATACATCTTACTCGCAGTTGACTACGTGTCCAAGTGGATAGAAGCCATTTCGACCCGAACCAAAAATCATAAAGTTGTTATCAAATTCATTCATCAAAACATCTTCTCAAGGTTCGGGATTTCACGAGCAATAATTTTCGACGGAGGGACCCATTTCACAAACGCTCAGTTCAGGTCACTGATGACCAAATACGGGGTGTCACACCGAATCTCTACTCCTTACCACCCTAAACTAATGGTCTAGCTGAGCTATCAAACTGAGAGATCAAGAAAATTCTTTAGGTTACTATTCGACCTGACAGAAATGATTGGTCTTCTCGGCTTCCGGAAGCATTGTGGGCCTATAGGACCGCCCACAAGACCCAATTAGGAATGTCTCCTTTCAGACTAATGTACGGGAAGGCATGTCACCTCCCCGTCGAATTGGAGCATAAAGCTTATTGGGCAATACGAAATTGTAATTTAGATCTTTCTAAGGCTGGAACCCACAGAAGACTTCAAATAAGCAAGATCGATGAATTACGCCATGACGCGTATGAGAACTCGCGAATTTACAAAGAACGGGTTAAAGCTTTTCACAACAAACACATTTCTAGAAAGATCTTTCATCCTGGTAAAAAGGTTTTACTCTTTGATGCCTGACTCAAATTATTCCCAGGAAAGCTACGATCTAAGTGGGTCGGACCCTACGTAGTCCGACAAATCTTTGAAAATGGAGCTATTGAAATCAGCCCACTCAGCCACAATTCCGAACCCTTTGTTGTGAACGGTCAGAGACTCAAACCGTTCATTGACATGACCGATACAAATATGGCTGAGTCATCCTTTACCCTCCATTCCCCTTGAGCTCATTGTGCCCAGCCGATGGCGTAAAACTCAACGCTTAACGGGAGGCAACCCGTCATCCTTTGAAAAGCTCGAAACCTTTTCTGACATTTCTGCGTAGAATTCATATTGCACTTTAGGGTTCATCCATTAGAACAGCCAACTTCCCCTCAGGTACCCCTTCTCGAGATTAGAAATCATTCGCAACAAGTCACTTCGACCCATTCACTTGCCACACACCTGTCCTAATGCATGAACTAAGCTAAAATCGAACCCACCTAATTTACAATGGGGACATTGGAAATCTTAGGCATGGGGGGGTATGAAAGTGCAAAATGTCAGGAAAATTCATATCAAGAAAGGGTTTCAATTCAAAAAAAAAAAAGACTTGAAGAAGGGGAGAAACAATTCAGGGTAATACAAAATGAGAGGAGGAAAAGATTAAAATGCCAAAAAAGGAGCACAAAATGAAAAAGAAAAAGTTATCAGTAAAAGATTAAGGGATTAACTGAAGTTCTAGACCAAATCATGAAAAGAGAAAAAAAAAGTGCTAAGGTGACATAATAAGAGATTAGTGGGAACGCTGATTTTAGGCCTCTTGGGCTAGATTCTTTAGTTTAAAAATTCACGTATCCGCTAAAATCTGGATAACCCTCAAGCAGTTGGGGAAAATGCGAAGCTTAAGTATTAGGTCTAAGGCTTAGGAAGTATTTGGCTTTGTCGACTAACCTTTGGTTTGCGGGATTCGATAACCTAAGCACCCCAAATTCACACACAGTCTGGTTCAATGCGCATAAATATCCAAATCATGCAAAAGCGTTTAATGTTATGAAAAAGTCACCTAGATTAGGAGCGACCGATCAACACAAGTTGATTTGGACGAGTTCCCGACACGGAGAGGTGGGAAATTCCCCTTGAAGATGCGTAACAACATATCATCTCCTCGGTGCTTGCCTCTTAGGATATTTAAATATCCTATTGGGGGCATGTAAGCACTCTGCTGGTTCAAATGCCATGGGCGGCATTATCACGAAATGTCGATCGCCAGGGTCTAAATTCGGCCACAAAATGCCATGGGCGGGATTATCTCGAAATCTTGAAAGCCAGGGTTCTGGGGGTTGCCATGGGCGGTGCTATCTCGAAGCATCGATAGCCAGGGACCCTTAAGGATTGATGATGGGGATGAGGAATCCGATACAGACCGTGTTAAGAAGCTAATCCGAAGCTAGAAATAAAAAGAAAAGAGAGAGAAAGCTCTCCAAACAAATAAATCTTCTATCTCTCTCTTACAAAAACGCACTGCAAAACTGAACCTAGGCTAAAAATGTCTCAAGCACGGGTGCTTTAACCGCAGAGTCCAACAAATCCTAAGTTAGTTTCTGTGGGCCTTAAAAACCTTTGTGGAAGACTGAGGCTAAAGCGGGTCAGGTCTAGATTTTGGTTGGTACTTGAGTACCTCTAGGCCTATTGTCAGCATTCTGACTTAATCACAAAAGAAAAAGAGAAGCACTTATCATAATTGATGACAGACACTCAGGGTCTAGAACGGAAGTTAAAACCTTGAAATTTTGCTAAGGGACAAGCAAAAGCAAGGAATGGGGGTATGATGAGAGCCTCATCATGAGCCATAACTAGCCCATTTTAACCTAATAAAGAGAATAAATGCTCCTACATGACTTAGAAGAGGGCTTAATTGGAGGAATAAGTGTTCTGAGAAGAAAACATGAAATAAAGGTTAAAACTGTAATTTCACTATTGCAGTACATAAACAGGATTTCTCAAAGATAGAACATAGGTCAAATGGTCTAAATGAGATAAAAAGTGGGGTGAATCAATCAGAAATGGGTTCATGTGCAATCCAGGAATTAAATGACATTTGGTAACCCTAAAATAGACCCACTTAATTCAACAAGGTTATGGTCAGGATAAAAATCAGGTAAACCCTCTAAAATTCATGTAAAAATATCCCCTAGGGTTTAGAACATTTAAATTGGCCTTTGGAACCTAGTTTGACCTAGATTAGGGTCCTAGCTCATCAATTGACGTAATTTAGGTTTTCATGCAAAATGTCCAGTAAAAAATGGTCAAACCTAAAATCCAACTTCACCATTGGATTCCTTAGGTCCAAATTAGGTTTGTACCAAAATTTGGACCTAAGGGGAGGTCATCTTGACCTACTTTGCAATTTAGTACACTCAATCACATTTTGGTCCCTATCTTTTGAAAACCATCACATAAACCCCCTAGCTTTCTCGCCAATCTTACATTCAGGTCCCTCCACCAATATTGGGGAAGAATCCTTCTCCGGCGAGGAAGACAGGGGAGATATGCTTAGATCCCTCAGAGATCTCCTCCGAGAATTGGAAGGGAGATTCTCTAAGGAATCCCCTTGCATTTGAGCCCGATCATGATCTCTGATTCCTGTCCAATCTCTTGTGCGAACGCACGAAAGATTTGGATCCCAACCACCTTCCTTCTCCAGTGAGATGACGGTGGCTAAAAGCTTGCCCTCCACGCACCAGAATCTCGGCCAGCACCTATAAAAAGACCTCCGACCCTCTGTGAAATCTCTCAGACTTGTCTTGGCTGTAGAATCCTCCAAATTTCATCTCTCCTCTCTCCAGCCAAGAAACCAGCAAGCTCTGATGATTACCTCTCCTCCTTCTCGTCGCTCTGCTGCCATACCAGTAGCAGAGTCTACTCCACCACATCTTCCCACGTTGCGCTGCACTAAGCATACGCTTCCCTGACCTCCTCCTTGTCCCCGTTATCTCCCTCAGGGTTATCTTCTCCGACGACGGCACAAACGAGCCATCTGACTCCACTGCCCCCTTTCTCTCCCAATAGTTCAGATAAGTTCCCCATCTTCCACTCTTTCATTTCCTCACTTTATTTCACACAATTGACCCTCGACCATCCCTGTCCACCGCCACCTTCCTCATCTTTGGCCACCCTCTGGCGAGACGCTCCCGTCGCTCCACAGCCCCACACGTCTCACCGACCATCGCATAACCTCCGCCTCACCTCACTGAGCACCGTCCACTCATCCATAGTCTCGCGACACCCCCACAACAACCCGCCGAACACACCCACCCATCTGGCCACGGAGCGACCTAGGCACCCACGCCTAGGCCACCCTGCAGCCTGCCGCATAGCTCCTCACCTTTGCCGTGACACGGCGAAGGTCCCCCGATGATTTGATTAGGCCACGAGGCAATTTTTGTGTCAGATAGATCTCAAGCTTTGGCCGCCATTGACGGCAACTCGAGGAAGCTCCATGCTTTCTCCAGGCCTCAGGACTGCAAGATTCCAGGTGCTGCAAACTTGGGCAGGTCTTGCGAAGATAGTTGACCCAGCAAGCGACGCCAACAGAGCCTACAGTTGAGGGAATTGAAGGCACGGTCTATTGCGAGTGCATGAGGGAAAGCGGTTGGGCTTTAGTCCCACATCAGTAAGTCACGACGCACGCGTGTCCTTTATATTATTTTTGTGATATAGGCCGGTTGCCTCCAGTCACACTTGGGGTGAGGTCCCTCACCTTACCACTGTGCCTCGTTCACGAGTTCACCACACGGATCTAGCATGACCCAACCCGACCCTGTCCTAAGCATTCCTCACACACCACCCTCACGTCGATGCTTTTGGACCTGGGTGCGCGATCCGACCCGTTTACCTGACTCTGGGAGAGCATGCTGAGAGTGGTTTACACAGAGAGAGAGAGACGCACGGGTAGAGGGTTAGGTTTTGCTGTGCGTAGTTTTGTGCAGGACATAGGGACTTAGCCACTGCAAGCATAGGAAGAAAGAAGGAAGGAGGCACTGCCAAGGAAGAAAGGCAAGGCAGAAAAGAAGAAGAAATGCCAAAGGGAAACAGAAGAAAGATAAAATATTGGAACCAAGGCCAAAACTCCCTTGTTTGCTAATGTTGGAACCTTGATCCACATCTTGTTTTGGTGTTAAAAAAATTATTATGCATTAATGTTTGCCAGTAAGTGTTTTTCAGATTTAGGTGAAGGATCAAGGCAAATAGGAAATGATGGAGGCTTGATAAAAAGGAGAGAAACGACAAGAAAGAGTCAAGGAGGAGAAGATCATCTTCGACCTTTTAGTTTAGATTTTATATTTATAGATTGTATATGCCTCTTAATAAAGATTTATAACTTAGATCGTAAAATCAATAAGAGATAAATTAGGATTTATATTGCGAACATTTTCTAAGTACCTAATTGATTAATTTACTTAAAATAAGTACTTGTAAGCAAGTACCGGTACTGTTCATTAGTACTGGCATTTACAAGGCACAGGTTTGAGAATTTGTCTCAAACTGTGAAGAACAAGTATCGGTACCAACCATGAGTATCGGTACATGTTGGCCACAGGTTGAAGCCTTAATTCTGACCTGAACCTTACAAGTACCAGTATTCATGATGAGTACCAGTACAGGTAGGTTACTATGCCCAAGGAATTCCAAACCTGAGAGTCTCAAGAACCAGTACCCATGATAAGTATCGGTACCAGGACTCATGTACTGGTGGCAGTGAGCTGCTAGTACCGGTACAGGTACTTTAGTACCAGTACCAGCTCTATAAAATAGAATGGCTGGAATATTAATCTTGTAAATGTGAACGTTGGGAATTAAATCCCAACATCTAGTAGACGACTTTTTGAGGTCCTATCTCTATAAAATGAGTCTTAGACTCTAAGTTTGCATACATGAAACACAAGAAAAGATAATAAAAATTCCTAGAGCTATATTTCAAATTTCCACCATATTTTCAAGAGAAAGAAGCTTGCCATTCACTCTCTACATTCCTGCAAGCTCAATGACATGTTTTTGTCACGTATCTACAAAGCGATTCATGTCCATCCTAGGCTCTCAATTGGTATTCATTTTAGTTATTGTTGGGTGGCATAGGAATTTTTGTTGTAAGACTTTTCTTTCTTACACCAGTTCTTATTTGTGTTTTGAGCTTGTTGCTCATTGGGTTTTAACAAACCCGTTATTGTACTTCGGTTGAGGTAACCTGTTAATTACCTCATTTATTAAATTGATTTCCTCGGGGCTGAGGGAATCGGGTTAAAAATCCTAAGTTGGGAGGCTTAGGTAGTGGAGTACCCAAGGGAGGAGAACCACTATACATATTGTGCCAATTTCTGTGGTTTGATATTTGTGCAAATCTTTGTTGTATTACTAATATTTTGTTTGTGTTTTTATGCATGTAGCCATCTATTTAGATCTTATCAAGTGGTATCAGATCTAGGTTATGAGAAGACGTAACAACTAAACTTGCAATGGCATCTACATCAACGTGCACTGAAGGACAGTTTTTTACCTGTCCTCCCTATTTCGATGGGATGGACTATGGGTATTGGAAGAGGAGGATGCAAGTCTTTCTTAAAGAAATGGATGAGGAGTCTTGGACCCTCATTCAAGAAAAATATTCAGATCTGGAGCCGCAAGAAGGAGTAGCGTGGACAACAGATCAAAAGAAAAACATCATGAGCAACACGAGAGTGATGAATGCACTGTATTGTGTGTTATCAAAGGAGGAATTCAACAGCATCTCAGTGTGCGAGTTAGCAATTGAAATATGGAACACTCTCGAGGTCACCTACGAAAGTACAAACAAGGTAAAGGAAACACGTATTTTTATTTTAACAGAAAATTATGAGTGTTTCAGGATGGAAAAAGGAGAAACAATCAAGGACATGCACACAAGATTTGGAGAGATAATGAATCCAATGAAAAATCTAGGAGTCAAGCTGAAGGAGGAGCAGCTTGTAAGGAAGATCTTAAGATCACTTACAAGTGATTGGTCCCCAAAGACCACATCGATCCAAGAGGCAAAGGATCTGTCCACTCAACCCTTGGATGATCTAATTGGAAGCCTCATGGCATATGAAGTCCAATTGGAGAATATCAAGAAGAACGAGAAGGCAAGAAGCAACAAGAAAAGTATTGCTTTTAGAGTAATCAAGGAGGACTTGAACTCAACAACATCAGAATCCGAAGACGAGGAGATGGAAATGCTTACTAGGAAATTCCATAAATTCCTCAAGAAATAAGGTAAACAAGTAAATAAAATTTCTTCTAATATTATTTTTTATGAGTGTAAGAAGAAGGGTCATTTGCGAAAGGATTTCCCCTTAAACAAGAATGAGGACAATAGGAAAGAAACAAAGGAGCTCAAGAAGAATAAGAAGAAGAAAGCATTTAAAGGAACATGTGATGATAGCGACTCTAACATGGACACTGACTCTAGTGAATTGGATGAAGACGAGGTCGCACACCTTTGTCTTGTTGCAACTTCAGATGACACAGATGAAGAGGAAAATCCTGATTTTTCTTTTGAAGAATTATTAGAAGCTTATGAAGAACTATATCATAAAGATAGGTTATTTAAAAGGAAAATAAGGTTTTAAAGAATAATTATCAAACATTAGAAATAGATAAATCATGTTTAGAAATGTAATTAGAAATGTCAAAAGAGACCAAGAATCAATTGCATGCAAAGATACTAGAATTGGAAGATATTTATGAGCACTTTGAAAGGACTTTGAATAATCTTAAAACAACAACTAGGCTAAACACTAACTTCTATGATTCATTAAAATCAAAATTTCAAAGTAAAAAAAGCACACAAACTAGATCATGTGCACCTAGGCATGCATGGATGTACCAAAAGGCCAAAAATCTCAAGAATTATAGATCAACACAAAAGTGGTCTATAAATCTTAGGGCATGAAAGGTACTAACTTAAAAGTACCCACAAGAAAATGGGTATCGAGAAAAGACATTTTACATTGTTTTGCAGGAATAGATCGAAGAGATCAGTGGGTGTTTAAGGTACACAACGGAACATTTCAACCTTTCTATAGGTTGAATGAAGACCAAGAACGATGGCCAACAGAGTTTGGTACCCACATTCATCACTCTATTACTGGTAAATTTTATGGTTTGACATTTTTCTTACCCCTTCATTTTTCTGTGATTGACAAAAAGGGGGAGAAAAAAAAAATAGTAATATTTTTAGGGGGAGTATATATTGAGGGGGAGGATTAAATTAATTTTTTTTTCCTTCATATAACATTGTTAATTTTTTTTCTTAATTATCTATTTGCAAGATAGTTTTTTCAACACCAAAAAGGGGGAGATTGTTGGAACCTTATTCCACATCTTATTTTGGTGTTAACAAGGTTATTATGGATTAATGTTTGCCATTAAGTGTTTTTCAAATTTAGGTGAAGGATCAAGGCAAATAGGAAATGATGGAGGCTTGATGAAAAGGAGAAAGATGACAAGGAAGAGTCAAGGAGGAGAAGATCATCTTCGACCTTTTAGTTTAGATTTTATATTTATAGATTGTATATGCTTCTTAACAAAAAATTATAACTTAGATCGTAAAATCAATTAGAGATAAATTAGGATTTATACTGCGAACAATTTCAAAGTATGTAATTGATTAATTTACTTAAAGCAGGTACTTGTAAGAAAGTACCGGAATTGTTCATCAGTATAGGTATTTGCAAGGCACAGGTTTGAGAATTTGTCTCAAACTGCGAACAAATACCGGTACCAACCTTGAGTACCGGTATATGTTGGCCACAGGTTGAAGCCTTAATTCTGGCCTGAACCTTACAAGTACCGGTACCCATGATGCGTACCGGTACAGGTAGATTACTATGTCCAAGGAATTCCAAACCATGGAGTCGTAAGTACCAGTACCCATGATGAGTACCGGTACCAGTACTCATGTACTGGTGGCAGTGAGCTACTAATATTGGTATAGGTACTTTAGTACCGGTACCAGCTAGCTGTTGGCTTAAAACAGAACGACTGGAATATTAATTTTGTAAATGTGAACGTTGGGAATTAAATCCCAACATCTAGTAGACGTCTCTTTGAGTTCTTATCTCTATAAAATGAGTCTTGGACTCTTAGTTTGCATGCATGAAACACAAGAAAAGACAAGAAAAATTCCTAGAGCTATATTTCAAATTTCCACCATATTTTCAAGAGAGAAAGAAGAAGCTTGCCATTCACTCTCTCTACATTCCTACAAGTTCAACGATGTGTTTTTGTCATGTATCTATGAAGCGATTCATGTCCATGCTAGGCTCTCAATTGGTATTCATTTAAATTATTGTTGGGAGTCATAGGAATTCTTGTTGTAAATGTTTTCTTTCTTACACCAGTTCTTATTTGTTTTTTGAGCTTGATGCTCGTTGGGTTGTAACAAACCTATTATTGTACTTGGGTTGAGGTAACCCGTTAATTACCTCATTTAGTAAATTGATTTCCTCGAGGTTGAGGGAATTTGGTTAAAAACCCTAAGCTAGGAGGCGTAGGTAGTGGAGTACCCAAGGGAGGGGAACTACTATACATATTGCGCCAATTTGTATGGTTTGATATTTGTGCAGATCTTTGTTGTATTACTAATATTTTGTTTGAGTTGTGTGAGTAGCCATCTCTTTAGATCCTATTAGCCGATATAGTGAACTATTTGGTCACGGGAATTACCCTCAGTACTTAGGACAAGTAGAAGCATGACAGGTTTCTTGCCAAAGCTAAATTTTATCATTGGGAGGAACCTGAGTTGTTTAGAATGCCCTGACCAGCTATTTCACCGTTGCGTCCCTGATGTAGAACAAAGGAGTGTTCTGAGTTCTTGCCATGACCTCCACAGTAGAGGACATTTTAGTGGGAAAAGACTACCTAGAAGGTTCTTCTGTCTGGCTTTCAGAGATGCACATGCGTATATGAGCGCATGTCTATGTTTCCAACTGACAAGAACCACTGGAAAAAGGGATGAGATACCCCAGCAAACTATTCTCCCTGTTGAAATCTTTGATATCTGGGTTATCAACTTCATGTGTCCCTTTCCAGTGTCCTTTAGATATGAGGATATCTTTGTTGCTGTCGATTATGTATCTAAATGGATAGAGGCCATACCCACATGAGCCAATGACCACGTTGTGGTGTTGGAATTTATTAGGACCAATATCATTTTGCGATATGATTTCCCAAGGACAATCATAAGTGATGGAGGACCTCACTTCAAAAATGTGCACTTCATGAGACTACTCTAAAATTTGGGAGTTAACCACATGGTAGTGACATCTTACCATCCCCAAATGAGTGCTCAAGTCGAAGTATTGAATAGGGTGATCAAGCGCATTCTTGAGAAAACTATTAGGCCTGACCATATGAATTGGTCTAAGAAACTGAATAATGCTCTTTGGGCCTACAGGACAGCGTATAAGACTCCCTTGAGTACGTCACATTTTAGGCTCGTTTATGGAAAAGCTTGCCACTTACCTATGGAAATCCAACACAAGGCTTATTGGGCCATTAAAAATGTTAATCTAAATTTGGATAAAGCAGGTAAGGCTCGTATGCTCGAATTGAGTGAGCTTGAAGAGCTGCACAATGAAGCATACGAAACCACCCAAACTTATAAGCAATGTACAAAGGTCTTCCATGACAAGCACATCATTAGAAAGACCTTTGAGCCGAACTAGTGGTTATGGCTTTTCAATTCCAGACTCAAATTATTGCCTTGTAAGATCAGGTCCCGTTGGGATGGGTCGTATGTTGTGATAGAAGCCTTCCCACATGGTGTTGTAGAAATTTAGAACCCCACGTCAAGAGAGTGCTTCAAGCTAAATGGCCCAACGTCTCAAACCATACATAACTCTTACTGATGGCTAGGTATGGATGCACTAAAGCTTGAGGAGCCTTAGTTCCTCCCACTCTCCTACTCAGGTGATATTCTTTTATGTCTTTAATTTTGCAATGAGGACATTGTCAATCTTAGGCATGGGGGGCTATAACATGAGGGTGTTTTATAGCATTTATAAATAGTGGCATGCATTTAGGTGCATTAGTTGTTCAAAAAAAAAAAAAAAACTTCTCACTTTGTTGAGCTGAATTGGTTAGTCCCTGCATTTTCTTTGGATGAATTCATCCAAGTTCTAGGCTGGATCAATTGATGAGATAAGGCCCAAAGTGTCTTACCTCAAGAGATAAATGAGAGTTACTATCTTTAGATCTTTAGGGCTATGAGAGACTAAAAAGGTTGAGTATCCATTGAGATGCAGATTATTCCTCGAGTGGTTGAGGAAGTTGCGAAGCTAAGGTATTAAGTGAAGGGCTAGGGAAGTATTTGATACCCTTATTTATCCCTTTATTTGTAGTTTCTGGTAATCTAAGCATCCACCCTTACACACACTAAGGTCTTGTTTAGGATGCTTAATAAAGTGATTGCCTTAATCATTCCTTTCTTGAAGAAAACTTGGTTCTCTAGGCTTTGACTTAGGAGAACTTGAAACACAAGCTCATTGGATGAGTTCCTGCTGGTTGAGAGGTGGAGTATATGCTCTCCTAGAGGATGCAATGATAACATGCCACCTCCTTGGCACTTGTCTCCTAGGATATCCATCCTACTGGGGGCACGTAAGCTCATTGTGTGATTCAGGTACCATGGGTGGCCCTATCTCGAAGTACCGATTGCCACAAGATTGAATTTGCTTAAGAATACTATGGGCAACACTATCTCGAAGTGTTAATTGCCTTGGTTTCTTGGGGTTGCCATGGGTAGTGCTATCTTGAAGCATCAAAAGCTAGGCACCCTTCGAGGTTCATTGATGGGGACTATGTTGATAGCTGATTCGAGGTTGGACTTGGATGGATTAAGCAAAGAAAAAAGAATTACAAAAGAAAAATCACAAGCACATTTGCTTTTTCTCTTGTTGGCAATCATACAAACAAATATTTATTCACCTACAGACTGAATAAAGACCACTTGCACTTATGCACAAATGCTTAAACTTTTGAGACCAACAAATTTTAAGGTAGGCTAGGGAGTCTGAAAAACCTTTGTCGGCAACCCAAAACCCATGCTAACTAGGTCTGTACCTTGATCGACACTTAGATACCTTAAGATTTAGAGGTCGTATCTCAAACTAATTTTTGGAAGTGAGGTATGATAAGGCACCCTAACGGTTAACTCCAGCTTGGGATCTTTGTTGTTCTACACAGAGTTTGCTTGGGAATAGCAAAACTTAGGCATGGGGGTTTTTGTTAGGTTCATTTTTATGAACCATAATTAAGCCTAAGTATATTGAGATCATGTCAATTAGAAGTTTTTAACGTAGAACCTACATCATATTTGTGAATAAATTGCATGGGATGTAATAATTGCTTTTAATCTATTATATTGAATTAATTAAATGCAAGAGGAAAAGGAAATTTGATCATTCAATCCTCTCATGCGCACGCTCACGAAAGTTTCGCACCAGCTAGCCTTGCATATGGGTTGAGGCCAAAATTAGCATGAATTTGAAATCCCCTGACTGGAGGAGTGATTGAAGTAGTGGGCTATTATCACTGAGGGGTATTCAAATCTTCTCCTTCGTCACTTCCACGATGGCCACCGAGAGCTCCTCGTGCGCACACTATGACCTAAGAGCACACTGTGGTCTTAGTGTGCTCCGCCTCTCGTCCACTTGCCTCAACAAGGTGGTGCTCGATGATAGAGAGCACCAACATCATCAGTCGCTTCGTCCACTGTCACCACCTTCGTCACCACCATCAACACCAACCCCTTAACCTTCTTCTCCACTCACTCCACAGGCCCAACTCCACAACCCACCACCATCAGCTGCTCATCTTCATCTTCCTCTTCCTTTTCTTCTTCACCACCTGCAACTCTAAAAGAACCCAAAGTCGTCGCCTTCACCACCGCCTCAACAGCCCGACATCCACGCTACTCGCCAACGACCCCATCACCATTTCCACAACTCCCTGTAGCCATCACCTCTTCATGTAGGAATCCCCTCCATCTAGCCTCCTCACCCCCACGCGTAGGCACGCTACCAGTAGCAAAGTTAGAACCTCCCTACTTGTTCCACCTAGCGTGCCACACATGGCCACTCAACCTCTAGCACACCTCAGCTGCCTGTGCCCCTTGCGTGTCCTTACACCCTCTGTGCATGCAGCTCTTCTCTTCATGAGTTTCAGTAACAAACAGAGCTGTAGCCACCGCCACCCACCACCTTCCTCCCCTCCGTCCCACCGTCTCCAGCCACCTTGCATTGAGCTACCACTGCCATCAGGTGAGGCCCGACCCACCGGACCTCTGGCGAGCTTCGCACCTCCGGCCATTCCCTCCTCTTCACATACAAGCTCAGGAAAGAAAACCCTTATTTCAGGTTGTATTTCCATTTATGATTGATGCCATTGCCATATTCATTTTTTGATTTCATTATTCTAGTGAATTTATGAGAATTCCCTCCATGGTTTGACTTGTTTGGCACATCAATTCAAACCAATCTCCTAACCTTAATCTATGTGGATTTTCACTTAATTCTTGTAAGAATCTTGCTACAGAAGCTTTATTTGTATTTACAATCAAGTGACATTTTAAGGAGTTTATTCTTATTCTATTTTAGTGCACATTACATGGAACCACCTCTTATCTTGCATAAAGATGATTTCAACATTACTTATCAATGTTAACCTAGGTTAAAGAGTGTTTTGACTTGATTTCTTCGGTTAATCATCCGTGAAAATTTTATTCCGTATTGTGCGAGTGTTAATGGGCACGTACCTCCCTATAGAGAGGACCCACTCTCCTGAGAGTTGTATTTGATTTGTTTTGATGGTCGGTTGTCCACCAGTCCTTATTATTTTGATGCATCATTTTATGTGCGAAAATTCTTCCAAAGCAAAAATCATCTTGTTAGTTATGGAGGCTAGTTGGTGCCACTTTTTGGTGATTCTTAGAGGTGGTGGTGGTGTGAGGAGGTGTGTACATGGTGGCACCTTGTTGGAGTGGAGGTAGATAGCCTAAGTGGTGATCATGGAGTAGAGTTAAGGTGGAGCTTGCTTAGGGTTCAAGGTTGGCCAAGGTAGGGAGTAAAAGCTAAGCTACGCTAGCTAAGCTAGCTTAGCTAGTAGAGGAGTAGTGGAGAAGATGTTTTATTGAGGAGGAGCTAAATTGAGCTATGGTAAGCGTGTATTTCGCGAGTGAAAGTTAGGGTTTTGGAGAACCTGTCGTCATAGTTGCAAAAATCGCTACCAGATAAAATTTATATTGAAACTCTAAGGGAATCCTAGGTCGAACACAGGGAGGCGAATGTTTGGTTTTGAAATCCATGCTTTCAATTTTATTTTCTTTTGTTGTTTTTATCTTTTGCAATTTTTTTGGTATTTTAATAAAAAAGAGATCAGATCGACAATACTTTATCTAATTAATCTACCTACAAAATAAGAGAGAGAGAGGCAACATCAATGTATGTCTCAAAGAATTTGCTACAAATAAGAAAGCAAAAAACTACATTAAAAATGAAAAAGATAGAGAGAGGTGAGAAGAATCCCCCTTGATGGTCTCTTAGAGGATGACTGTCTCAGACGGCACCTCGGACGAAGGTGGTGAGAGGCTAGAGGAAGGACATGGCATAGGATGACGGAAGGCAGGGCAGGATGGCGTCGCGATGAGGATCCTTTTTAGGAAGGTGGTAAAAGGACGACCAAGGGATGCTCCATAGATGGAGGTGAGAGATAGGAAAAATACTTATTTTCTACTGTAGAGGAGCAACATGGGCTTGGGACAAGCTCTCTCTAGAGCCATAGAGGTGGTGAGGGAGAGAAAGGAAGACATGAAGAAGAATAGGAGGGATATGGGTCACTTTATAGTGGATGATAGGAGACAATTCGTGCATGGGACATTTAGTGACATCTAAAGACGTCGCTAAAGATCCATGCCCGCTGACAAGTCAATTTTTCGCTTTCGATTAAGTTTCGCAAATGAAATAACGCGTTGTTGTAGTATTTAAGTGGTGTAAAAATCGACTAATCAACAATAAAAATAACTACTCCGAGAAGAGCGGGTCGTGTCCACAGGGAGGCAATGATGCAATAAACTCTTGATTATTTCGTATTGTTTCGATCAAGTGAGAAATCCCTAATCAAATCCGACATGAAATGCGATGGAAAGAAGATGTACAATAACTCAAAAATATAAGGGTATATGTGCAATTTTTCCTCACTGAAATATTCAATAAATATGTGATGATTTTATGTAATTTTCAATTGATATATATTAGAGAAAATTTATGCACATGTTAATCCCAAATCCAATGTTTAAACATGTGATATCAATAAGGCGCAATTATCAGAAAGTATGAGTGTGCAGTCAGAATTTCACCACAACAAAATAATCATAAATTAAAATTGATTTTTGGTGGCAATGGCATTGAATGTAATTTTTAATTAACTTAAAAGCAGGCGATTTCACCTCTCTCCTCCTTGCGCATGGGAGAGAGGTTCAATTAAGGAGAGACTCCCACGGGAGGTTGGCTGAAGCGAGGCTGTCGCGGTGATGGCAGCAGTGCATCGTGAGTTGGCCAGAGCTGGCCTGCCAGAGGAGAGGAGTGGCGGTGGTGGAGAAGCTGCAGCCGGTCACGCGTGCTGCAGGTGCAAGGAGACGCGGAGGCATCAGCACGTAGTCGTTCTGCAGAGCACACAGGTGTGCGCGGACGTAGTTGTGGTTGCTGCTGCAGGTGCTGGCACGCGATTACAGGTGGTGGTGCGGCAAAGTGCAGGCACACGCACTGAAGTGCACGCAATCTGAAAGCACGGGGTGAGGCGTTGCAGGCCCGCAGGGAGGGCGCAGGCGTTCTGCTGTTGAGGGCATGCACGGACCTGCAGGCATGCAAGGGCCTCGTCAATGTGTTGGTTACCTATAACCACTGAAATATACAGGGCCCCTGGGTCTTTCATTTTGGGGGGTGTTCCATGCTGGAGAATCGAGCTAACATGGTCAGGCAGGATGACCTTTGTTTGGACCTATTTCCTAGATCAGCACTTCTGGCTGCACAGGTCCTTCAGAAACTTGGCATAGGATGGAATTTGTTTAATCGCTTCCAATAGATGCAAGTTAATCTGGACTTGCCTAAAAGTATCCATAATCTCTTCTATCCTATCCTTGGCTCCAGATGAGCCAACAGAAAATTCCCCAGGAGCAGATAGACACTCTGGATAGGGTACCCTCGGCTTCTGGGTAGAGGGGTTGTCATGGCGGGAAAGGGGTGGTGGAAGGATGACATCCTCATTGTGGGTAATTTTGTGTGAGGGAGAGCAGTGTGGCTCTTCCTCGATGGAGATGGAAGTCGGGTCAAGTGTGGAAGGGGAATTCTGAGATGTAACCGTAGGAGTGTTATCAGGCTTGTCAATCTTTTTTCCACTCCTCAACACGGTCACTGCTTGGGCGTGCTCGCTGAATACAACCCCCTTGCCCTTAGGGCTCTCCTCAGAAGAGCTAGGCAGCTTCCCCGGATCACATTGCCTAACTGCCTCAGTAGGATGACCAATTTGGGATTGCATATCAGTAATCATCTTATTCTGAGATTGGATAACCATATTCTGATGCTCTTGCATTGCTTTCATCATAGCCTTCAGTTCATCCATCTCAGAGGGCTTATTCGGAGGAGGGTTTTCATAAGAAGGTTGGTATATGGGCTGGGGAGGTAAGGGTCTTGTATTCCTTGAGTTAGAAGCATCATCTTGCTTCCAAGAGAAGTTTGGATGGTTCCGCCACCCTAGATTATAAGTATTGGAATAAGGGTTATTGTGAGGGGGGTGGAAACCTTGGGTCGCGTTCAAGTTGGCCTGAATCAACTCAGAGAATTGGTTTGCCTGATGGCACTCCGCAGTGGCATGCGTTGTGCTTTGGAAAATGGAGCATTCTCTTGAAGCCTAAAAAATAAAGGCTACTTGCGGGTTCATGCCGGGGTTTGTTAAAAGCCTATCAAAGTTTTTATTCAATAGTTGACTCTGATAAGCCAAATCCTGAGAAGCCCCAGCTTCATGGGCCTCTATCTTCTTCTGAAAGATTGATGGTTTTCTTTCTTGACAGGCATAGGACAGATGTATGGAGTTGTCGCTTAATGTTTCAAATAATTCCCAGGCTTCATCCTCAGTTCTGGTCATGAAGGTTCCTACACAGGCTGCATCGATGGTTTGCCTATGCCTTTCAGATAATCCGTTATAGAACCTTTCGACCAACTGCCATCTTGGCACTTGATGGTGGGGGCATAACCTAAGAAGGTCACTAAAGCGCTCCCGAGTCTCATGAAATTTCTCCCCTTCCTATTGAGTAAAACCCATAATCTCTCTTCTGTAATGGTTGGTTTTACTCATAGGAAAATACTTTTTCAAAAATTCTCCTTTAAGGGTGGCCCAATCATTTACCCTTGCATCGAGGGTATGATACCAGTGCTTGGCCTTATCCTTTAGGGAGAAAGGAAATAGAGTCCTCATCAGGGCTTCATTAGTAAAGCCCTGGAGCTTCACCGTGGAACGGACCTCGGTGAATTCCTCCAAATGCCGGTAGGGGTCCTCCCTAGTAGTACCATAAAAAGAGGGCTATAAAGATATGGTACTGCTCTTGATCTTATACGGATTATCCCCTGCCGGTCGTCTTAGTGCTTGTGCAGGTTGGTTAGTTGGAATAAAATAGTCCCTTAGGGTCCTTTGTTGATTTGCTCCTTGATTAGCCATTCCTTCTTTTTCCTCTCCTAGGTGAGCTCTCCTAAGAATTCTCTCAGGCTCAGGATTAAACACTAGACTACCCTTAAGGGAGAGTCTACCAAGCATACAAAATACAATTCAGGTTCTTATTGAGTAAGTGAAGCCTCCACTCCAAAGATAAGTCAAAAGATCAAGACTTATCCCTCCGTTCCCACGTAAGTGGTATAAGAGGGGTGTGGAGTTGAAATCTTAACCTTCTTTATTATGGAGGTTGAATTAGTTAATATAAATGGCCAAACAAATTTTTCACTGCAATTACGTGCCTTAATTCATCCTTCGAGTGCCCTAGGACCTATACTTTGCTTTGATGATACTCCTAGGTGATCAAGTGAGAAGTTACTCCAAGGGCAAACAAAGGGATGCAAGTAGGGCGAACCCTTCCTTTTAGGCGATGTGTATGCGGTGCCCCTTAACTACCCTTTTGTTCCTTTAAGGGGTGACCCCTCCGTGCAGTATCAAAACACTTGGTCAAAAGATAGTATCATCACCACCATTAAGCACAATAGGAGGGTTTGCATCAATAAAGAGATCGGTGCCTATATCCTTAAGGGATCGAGCCTTAGTGCGGTGCCTACTGTGTGTGCTCAATGTCAGAAGTGTGCAACACACTGCAAATCTTTGTAATTTCTTTTGAAATCACAAACAAGTCCCTTAGCATCAAATCAAATGTGAATTGCTTTTAGGGTTGAATCTGATTATCAGTCCCACTTTTAGTTATGTGACCACTGAATTAGTAAATTCAAACAACTTGGTGGTCTTGAATTTTAATTTGAATGCAAATGCGTGAACAGGAGCTGGATGCAAAAGTTAGAAAGGTGTACCTGTCTCCAGCAATCTTCATGCTAATATGCTTGCAATGCAATAATAAGATCTAATGTGCTGCTCAATCACCCCTAAATGCACGCACCTAAGGGCATGCAACTTCTAAATAGGCAGCTCGATATTGTCTTTGTTGGTTTTAATGGCAGGCAAGCAGAAAGTAGAATCTCGCATGCAAAAAAATGTAAGCCCTAGTAGCTAAAGAATGTGGGGACAAACCCCCGAAAATTCAGCCCCAATTACTACAAGGGCGAAAAGATAGAAATAAATTTTGTGACGATGGAGAATCCTTTGTGAAAGTAGGATCTTGGTCTCCTACGTCTTTTCCTCATGTGGCTTAGCTCGTGGCTGTTGTCGCTGCTTTGTTGGGCCTCGTCAGATTCCTTGCACAGTAAAAAAATTGATCAGATAATTGCACAACTCAGAATATTCAAAAATAATGAAGTGAATCTATTACGTCTTTGCCTCCCCTGCAACGGCAGCAATTTGACAAGTCGATTTTCCGCTTTCGATTAAGTTTTGCAAATGAAATAATGCGTTGTTGTAGTATTTAAGTGGTGGAAAAATCCACTAATCAATAATAAAAATAACCACTCCTAGAAGAGCGGGTTGTGTCCACAGGGAGGCAATGATGCAATAAACTCTATTATTTCGTATTCTTTCGATCAAGTGCAAACTCCCTAATCAAATCCAACATGAAATGAGATGGAAAGAAGATACACAATAACTCAAAAATATAAGGGTATATGTGCAAGTTTTCCTCACTAAAATATTCAATAAATATGTGATGATTTTATGCAATTTTCAATTGACATATATTAGAGAAAATTTGTGCACATGTTAATCCCGAAACCAATGTTGAAACATGTGAATATCAATAACATGCAATTATCAGAAAGCATGAGTGTGCAGTCAGAAGTTTACCACAATAAAATAATCATAAATTAAAATTGATTTTTGGTGGCAATGGCATTGAATGTAATTTTTAATTAACTTAAAAACAGGGGATTTGACCTCTCTCCTCATTGCATATGGGAGAGAGGTTCAATCGAGGAGAGACTCCCACGGGAGGTTGGCTGGAGCAAGGCCGTCACGGTGATGGCAGCGGTGCGTCGTGAGTTGGCCGGAGCCAGCCTGCTGAAGGAGAGGAGTGGCTACGGTGGAGAAGGTGCAGCCGGTCGAGTGTGCTGCAGGTGCAAGGAGATGCGGAGGCATAGGTGCGCTGTCGTTCTGTAGAGCGCATAGGCACACGAGGATGTGGGTGTGGCTACTGCTGCAGGTGCTAGCACGTGGTTGTAGGTGATGGTGAGGTGAAGTGCAAGCGCATGCACTGAAGTGCGTGTGGTCTGGAAGCATGGGGTGAGGACCTGCAGGCCCGCAGGGAGGGCGTAGGCATTCTGCTGTTGAAGGCACGCGCGGACCTGTAGGCGTGCAAGGGCAGGTAGGTGCTGGAGGCGGGCGCGCCTGTAGTGGTGGAGAGTGCGATGATGGCGAGGGTGCTGAAGGGGCACGAGCGTTCTGCAGAGGTGAAGTGCAGCGCCCGCATGTGCTGCTTGGAGGGCGCGGTGTTGTGGGCATGCAAGGCAGGTGCAGGATCGGGTGGTGTTGGAGGGGTGCAGACCTGGCGCTAGAGAGGGGGAAGCACCTGCGGGGAGAAGGTGCAAGGGCGGCGGGCAGTAGGGTGCAGGTGCAGCTGTGCCTACGCCTGCAGATGGCGCGGATGCGCGGTGGGCAGGAGGAGTGTAGGTTGTTGGTGTTTGCGGTGGAGGGTGCGTGGTGCACAGTACAAGCACGGTTGCACGGTTCCTTCTCTTCCCCCCTTTCCAATCCCCTTCGCCTCTCCTCTATATTTCTTCTCTTCTGCCACCCAAGGGATTTTCAAAATCCTTTTTCTAATTTTAGCCGGTGGCGATTTGCATTTGTTGAGGGATGCGTTGAGGGTGGCCAGATGATGGGGAAAAGATGGCGCCAGTTGTTCTTTTCCCAATATTCTTCCTGCACATAAAAACATAAAATCATTACATATTAAGTTATAGAATGCTATGAAATAGATGTAAACTTAAATCATGATGCATGCAAACATTCTATAACTTAATGTAGTTATTAACAAACCTAAAAGGTAAGATAAAGTTACTTAGGTGTAATATTAGTCCATTAAAATAGACTCATCACCTGTTGGCACTTGCACATGCGCATGCAGCATGCGCATACCGCTGTCGTCGTAAGGTTGAATCTCCACCGTCAAATCTTCATTGGAGGGCTGTGGATCGCATGGGTACCACACTCTTGAAATCAGATCGGATGGCGCATGGAATCGTGCGCTCGATATCACATTCCTGCACGGGCGTATCCGTGACCATCCGTGCGTCCATGTGGATGTGCACGCACCATCGATCATCAATCGCGTGGTCAAATTTGTGTGCACCTCGTAGCTGAAGAGGATTCAAAGTGCTAGAGGAGTCGAACCCGTGTCGCGGGTTTGCGAGTGGTGATCTCGACCAATGTGTTGTGGCCGCAGATGGTCGAGCAAGTGTTCAAATGGCCGTAAGCTCTTGACCGTTGGATCTCGGTCCAACGATCGACATCTCATCAAGGGCTTCTTTTTATAGTTTACAAGCACAACTACGATGGATCTCAGCCATTGGATTGAGATCCAACGACTAGGTTCGCTCGGTGGGGATGTGGTTGAGATACTACGGCCGGTGTTGGGTAGCTGTGATGGCGCCATCATGGCTGTTCATCTTCTTTGCTTTGTAGGCGGCACCACAGATGCCGAATTGGGTCGATTTTTGCATTGTTGGGCTGCGATCATCAATCCGGATCCATTCGTATGGTTGGATTTTGCATCTGAGGTTTGGATTGGCACCACCTTGCCCCTTCACCTTTGATCTTCTCAAACTACATAAGGTGCTATGGAACTCTGATCAAGACGATTTCAGAGGCGTTGGACTTCGATTATCATCTTGATTAGATCCATATAGTTGGATCGTCAATCCGAGGCCCCAAAATAAATCTCCTCTCATGGCCATAAAATGACAAGAATTAGCCAAAACTTTATATAGGCTATTCTAAATGTAGAATGATGCAAGCTAAGCAATATTTATACAATGGAATGCATATCTAAGCCTAGAAACATGCATAAATAGGCATTTTAACCTAAATGGATGTGTCTACATCATACTCTTATGCCTATCTTTTGCTAGTCCCTAACAAAATCAAACTAAATGCTATGTATAAAAATAAAATTAGGACTCGATCGATTATGGCGTTAGTTGTTTATTAACAAAAGGAAATTTCAACTAGGGTCCTAAACTATAAGACTCAACAGTGCCCAAGTGCCTGCCAAAATGTAGACTGCCCACGTCCTCGCCTTATTTCGAAAAGGGAAGATACATTTTTCTATTTTTTTCCTTCTTTTCTTTTTTTTTTTGGATTTTTTTGAGTTTAGAGTTTCGGGGCACCTTTCTACGGCTACACAACCCACCGAAGCCTTGAACAGAATTTTAAGTTCTAAACATCTTTGTAAATCTGATACTCACTAAGCGGCTGTTAAAACGGACTTCAGGTTTCTACGAGGTGACATTAAGAGTTTATGCCTAAAGGTTTATCTATTCAACTGGTAACTTTCTCCCTACTTTTTTAAATTTTTTTATAGGGTCAACATAAGGGGGAACCCAGTGTATATCTCCCCAGTTTATTCTATTTGCCTGCTTCTTCCCTAGGTGTTTTAGGGATTATTTGTGCATTTTTATGAGCTGGGCTCTAGACAACCAACCAATGGACCGTTATCCATGGCAACTTGCTAGCCATACTCATGCGGTGAAGTGTGGTTTATTTTTTTTCTCCATTTTCTTTTTTTATAATTATTTTTTCTTTTTGAGTAATATTTTTTTCCTTTTCTGAGTAAGTGGCTTCCCTAATTTAAGATTTACCTAAAGGCAATAGAATGAGGATGGTCATGTAGCTGGGCTCTGGACAATCAGCCAATGGGCTATTACCCATGACAACTTACCAGCCATACTACCCTATAAAGTTCATTAGCTACCTAATTTCCATAAACACCATCGAAAAGTGAGCCAGTGCAAATAGTGTGCAGATACTTTAAATTTAAAGTTCCCTCAAATCAGAGGGCGGGTTGATAAGTCACATACTTATCACCCTAATTTATTAACAAAATTAAAGTAAAATTAACAAGGCAAGGACTTGAGAACAGGTCCACATTTTATCGGACCCCCGGGCTGATTAAGCATGAAGACCTGAAGAGTCTAAGTGTTCAGGTCCTAAAGTATCATTTCCTAAAGTTAACTCCTAATGCCTAAGTTCCCTTCTCCTAATTCTAATTTTTTTTTGTATTTTTGAATTTTAAAATTTTTTCTTCATATATGAAAATAGAAGAAATTCCACAGAGCTAACAAAATAATTTCAGAATTAAGTATCCACCCCCATGCCTAAATGATGCAATGTCCTCATTGTAAAAGTAAAGACATGAAAAGGACGGAATAAACAAAATATCACCTAAATTTCATGGAAATCCGATCAACTCCATAGAGAATGTGGAATATACACACGTGCTAAGTTTATTGCCTTTAGCTAGGCATAAATTACTAACAAAGAGAAGGTTAAGAATTCACAAGTATGGGATAAGATCAAAATCAAAAGATTAATCCTTAAACCCAACAACAAAAGATGTCCACAGATGTGGACTAAATTGTGATGAAGACCCATGCCCTAGGGTCGAGTGGTTCTAAGGCTTTAGATGAAAATCACCCAGAATTAGAGATTGCTACGCTTGTGGGGCCAGGCCTGCGGTTTGGTGGTGTGCAACCCAAGTCTAAAGTGTCGGACAATGGGTAGATCTAATTCACTAGGTTCAGATGTCTACTTAAAGTTTGTCTCAGAAAGATAGGCAATTGTTATGTGCTTGGGTTGCACATCCTTAAAGTCAAAAATATCATAATGGTTCTGGTAGAATGTTGGTGGTTTTAGGTCAACAGGAACCCTTAGATCCAAAAATGTGTTTCCCTCAGAATTAACCTCCTAGATTTTCATTTCTAAATTTCTACCCTCTAAAATCAATGTTTCTTGGACCTCCAGGTTGTTATACACCCCAGCCAAGTCTAACAAGTGTGAATGAATCAAAATTTACCTTGGTTTAGTAATCTCAAGAATCAAATCATCATTATGCCTAATGGGGTGTGGTTGAGGAATGGGGCTATTGATTGAATCTTCTAGTAAATCATGATTTGGTTCCTCCAAGTTAGCCCCAATAGAATCACAATCTTCAATGATTGGGCTCTCAAATGATTCATCATGTTCCTCAAGCCCGTTAGTCTCACTTAATCATTCTTCTTAAGCTCAAGTGAGACTTCACCTAAAAATTCTTCACCCTCAAAATCAAAGAATTCTTGATCCCCATTTATATGTCTCAAAATCGTATGTCATTTCTTAGTCCATGGAGACATATTTTTCCTCACTCCCTAGCTCAGGAATCTCAGGTGAGAAAATTGGTTCATCCTCAATGGGTTGCTTTAGACCAACCTCGTCATCCCCGATCTAATAAAAATTGTCCCCCATATAGGTGCCTGAGCAGTTTATGACATTCGATCTCTTGAAGGGTGTTCATCCTGGGAATCATCCCAAGATTGGACTAGGGCAACTGAAACGTTGGCTTCGAGAGATAACCGGGTTTTATTGTTATAGCGTTGTAGTATAGCCAGTTATTGCCATCATTTCAAATATATAAAATTTTTTTACTCGGAAAATAAAAGAGAGTTCCCGAGGTCGAACTCAGGGAGCAAGTTGTATTCTAGGGGTACAAGTTTCTTTTACAAAAAGAAAGAGAGAGAGAGAGAATTTGTTGGCTTCTTTCTTCTTCTCTTCTTTTCTCTTTGCCTATCTTCTTCTGCTTGACTCTTCTGCTTTATCTGCAGCAGTAGTGATGCTTTTCTTCTTTCAATTCTTGTTTCTGCTCGTCTCTTTCTTTTTCTTCTCCCTTGTGGTCCTGTTCTTCTTTTTCTTCTTTCTTTCTTCTTTTCCTTTCTTCAGACCTTCTTCTTCTCTTGTTCTTCTTCTTCTTTCAGTTCTTGTCTTGGCCTCTCTGCGTTCTCCTCTGCCTCGCCTTCCTTCTCCTTCCTTGCCTTCAGGACGTCGTCTGATTTTCCAATCAGACGACTTAAACCGCCGCTGCTACAGTGCCGCTTGGTGATCCTCCTTCCTTCAGCCTTCGTCTTCTTCCACGGTTCTTCTTCACCTGTGCCTGCACACTTACACAGCTTGATCAGAGAGGGGCAAAACCTATCTCTACCCTCCCCCCGCGTCTCTCTCTCTCAGAAGCTACTCTTGGGAAAGCTCTCCCAGAGCTGCCGGGTAGTCGGGTACGGGTCGCGCCCGGGTCCAGGCCCACCGGCGTGCGTGGTGGGCGAGGAGTGCAGGTCAGTCTAAGTCGGGTCGGGCCAGGTCCGCGGGGCGTGAGCGCGGACGAGACCGGGTAACCGGGCGGGTGAAGGGGACCTCACCCCGTGTGCTGAGGCAATAAGCCTCCAGCACTTTTTCACTTTATACCGCTGCGCCTCTTCAGAGTTTTCCGAGGTGGGACTAAATGTCCCACCCCGAGTTGGCGCCCACGCGGAGGAGACAGCTGGTAATCGCGGCGTTATGCGAGGCCTTCACGCGAGGGCTTCGCTTCAGCTGCAGCCTGACGCTTTGTCGAAATGCCTCGCAAGGCCTGGGAGTCGAATCTGGGCATGGCGCGCCTGCAGCTGCAGGCGGAAGCAGCTCCTTTAAGCACGGCAATGGCGGCGGAGGTCGGGTGACCTGTTCACAGCAAAACGGCCTCTCGGCCTAATCAGAAGGTGCCGGGAGCTTCGCCAGAGTGCGGCGAAGCTCGTGTGGGTGGTGGCGAGGCGTGGGGCGGCGTGCAAGGGCTGCCCTAGGTCGGACTGTGGGTCGGAAGATGGGTTTGTTCGGTGGGGTTGCAGAGGGTGATGTGGGGGAAGTGGAAGGGCGGGGGTTGATCAGGGTGAGGAGGCGGAGGTTCTGCGGTGGTCGGCAAGCCGTGTGGGTTGCTGGGGTGATGGGAGCGGCTCGTCGGAGGATGGCCGGAGGCGGAGAAGGTGAGGGTGAGGGGTCGGAATCGAGGGCGACAGTAGATGTTTAAAGTGAGGAAAAGGAAGAGGGGAGAAAGAGGAGGAGCTCTACCTACTTAGCAGGAGGAGGAGGGGCCGGAGCGGGCGACAGTCGTATCGACTGTCGCCGGAGAAGAAGATGCCCGGGGGAAGGGGCGGCAGCGAGCAGAGGGCCGGAGAGGCGCCAGCTGGGTGCGGCGTGGCGCGGGAAGAGCAGGGGAAGAAGTCTCTGCTGCTGGTATTGTGGCAGAGCGAAGAGGAGGAGGAGGAAGAACCGCCGGAGCTGGTGGGCGTCTGCCGGAGTGAGAAGAGAGGAAAGTTGGGGGTTTTCTCCGTCAGATCCAAGCTGGGAAGAACGGTGGAGCGACGGGGGTATTTATAGGGACCGAATCAGGGAGGAAGGCGGAGGGAGACGACGTGTCTCCCTCGCCGGAGGATGCCGGAGATGGAAACCCATACCGTCTGTGCGTTCGCACGGCCGGTATGGTGGGTTACAGCGACCAGGGGGGTGTCCCTGCGACGGCTGACGACGCAGGGCACCCCCGGTTTACTTGCCAGGCTCTCCCCCTCACCCTACGCGGCGCCATGCTCCGCGCAAGGTCGCCGGAGCATGGTGCTGGCAGGTTTTGCAGGGGGACCTGAACGCAAAGAACGAAGGAGAGTTAGGGGCCAAAATGCGAGGGTTCAAAAGTTGAGGGCCAAAAAGTAAATATATGAGGACCAAAGTGTAAAGTTGGTCAAGAAGGTTTCTTCTTAGGCTCAAGTTTTTATACATGACTAATTAGGACCTAAGGAATCTGATGGTGAATTTCATTTCTATATTAAACCTTGTTTGACCGGTCAATTTATGCGAAAATCCAAATTAAGTTATTAATTGGGCATGGTTCTCAATGTAGGTCAAAATGGGTTCTGAAGGCCAAATTGAAGGTTCTAAACCCTAGAGATTATTTTTCTATGAATTTTAGAGGGTTTATTCTATTTTTACTTTGCCTCGAACCTCGTGAATTGAAGTGGATTTGTTTTAGGGTTACAGATTATCATTTAGTTCCTTGGAATTGCTGTAGCCCTTGCTAAATCATCTCATCCCACTTTTATTCTTATTAAGTTGCTTTGACCTATGTTTGGACCCTGAATTACCCTGTATGCAGATTATACTGGTAAAATTGCATTTTTACCCCTTATGACTTATTTTCTCCTTAAACTCAGAATTCTCTGAGTTAAGCCTTTCCTTGAGTTATGTAGGAGCTTTTATCCTTTGTATTAGGTCAAAATGAGCTAGTTATGGCTCATGATGAGGTTCTCATCAGCAACCAAAAATTTCATCCTCACTCTCGACAATTTCCCAAGTAGAAAATCACCTGAGTCCCTATCCTTAACATCTTGGAGCCATTCCAATAAATAACTATTAAGGTCATCAATCATTTTGATCATAGGCTCCAATGCTTCAATGCATGGTGTTGGCTGAGCTTCTAAAGATTGTACCATGTTCCTCAAGTTAACCAACACCCTATCTTGGACCTGGTTCACCTGAACTGAATGGTTCGATTTAGGGTTGGGTGGGTTTGGGTTAAATATATGGCAGTCAAGAAATTGAGGTTTTTGGATCCCTTCCTAATAGTAGGTCATTTCTGGCTATTTAAAGAATGGTGGTAACCTATGTTCAGCATAATCCAAGAGAGGGTAGGTGTTATAATCGTTATATCCTTTCTAATTGTGGATCGGGTTGGTTTGTTCATAAGAGGGCGATGATCTATAATCAGTGTAGCTCTGGGAAGGATAATAATCTTGATCATGATGCCCAGGGTTAGGTCCTGGACATTGAGATCCGGAATCATATCCCCAATCAAAGTTATCTCAACTAGTAGTCAGGTGGGGATAGTAATCATTTTCAGGATAACTAGTGGTAGGAAGGTAGGATTGGAATTGTGTGTACGGTGTGGAAGAATACATGATGAAATAGGAGGGAAAATAGAGGAAAGAAAGGTGTCATGCGGTACAATCAATCAAACCTATCCTTCGGTGGGTTAGCCTAAAGACCAACAAACTCCTAGGACCCATCTCGAGATGACAGAAACAATTTGATTTACTTCTATCTGGTCAATCCAACCAGTAAGAGGGAGGGGTTGGTGATTGTGTAGCTCATAGGACTTAACTAACCTGAATTAAGTTAGAACTTAGCATAAGGGTAGCGTAATTCTTGCATAAACAACATACATTACATCCTTCTTATTTTATTTAGATATGCATAAAATAATGCTATAATGTACTGATTAGTGCATCATTTGGATTGTGGGAAATTAGAAGCTCAGGAGATGGCCTGAAGTTGGATTTGAAGTAGGGAAGAAGATAGAACTGCAGCAGAGCTGGAGCAGAAGCCCTGGAATAAAGAAGAAGAAATAATGTAGGAAGGGGTGTACTACTATACTAAGTAGAATTTTGATATAGAGTTAAATTATGAAGAATATAGGACTTTTCCTAGCGTTAGGATAGCCCTAGAGACCCTCTTAAACCCTAGTCACCCTTACATTAGGTAACCTTAGCCTAAGATACTTCAAAACCATCATTCCAGCCCATATTTGGACGTCCAGGTATGTTGTTGGATGTCCAGAACCCTTAGACAACACCCGCAGGCATAGAACCTAATTCTACTGGAAAATTGAACATCCAAACAAAGTGTCAGATGTCCAATTTCTATAGAATCTGAAGATAGAACCCAAACTCCTCCTTGACTCAACATTGGACATCCAAACCAGAGTTTTGGACTTCCAATTTTGAAGTATAAGTCGTTTGATTGTAAAATTAGATGCTAGGAGCCCTTCTCCAATCCCTATTTTTGAAATCAAGTTTTGATCTTCAATTCCTTAGCCCCTAAACCCAATTCTACACTTCAGGGAACCTAAACTTAGGTGCCCTAAGCCTAGTACACCACCCAAAGACACTCCTAAGAACCTAATTAGCTTCTCACAAAGCCCAATTGACTTGGATCAAGGCAATTACACTTCACCTAGTCAATTGGACTCTATGATCTCAACCAACACAAGTCTAATTAGACTCAGTGAGAGTCCAATTGACTCAAGCCCAACCTAATTGGGTATCTTCTCTCCCAATTAGACATACATTCACTCAATTAAACTTGTGACAAGTTTAATTGCACATTCACTTTAGTATGAGGGTTTATAAACCTAATTCTAGAAGCCTACCTAGACCTATCCACCTAAACCTATACTACTCGACCTAGACAACATAACCACACCCAACTAGTCACGCACACCCACACCCACACACACACATAGCCACCACCTCTAGTGTTCTCTAGAGCCTTCCAAAGGTGGCGCCACCTTGAAGACTAAAAATAGTCTTCAAGGAGTCCACAACTTACCTCCTTAGAAAGTGGATCTAAGGAGACCCACTCTCTACATCTCTAGCGGCCACCTAAGCCTGCTTCTAGAGAATTCTATAATTCTCCATAGAGCCACTCCATTGGCCACCCAAAAGTCTAAAAAGATCCTCTTGGACTGCCATGCACCCCATCTAGCCATTCAACTTTAGCTCCATTTCATGTGCACGTCCATCCACGAGGACCATCACCATCACCACTCCCACCTCCATGCCCAAGGCTAGAGAAGCTCTGCACCACCTCTCAAGAGGCCAGCCTATCCACCATTGGTCGCCCCTCTTTCTCCTTCCTACCACCTCAATCTCCACAGGCCTTTAGAGACCACCTCCGCTACCCTAAGTTCTCATAGATAAGTTGTTCTTCATAATCTAATCTCTGCATTAAATTCCTGCCTAGTTGTGTAGTCATCTTCTACTTGGATGATGCATGTGTAATCTTCGGTAGATACGTACATGCATCCATTTTCTTCTAGCTAGAATTCTCGCTTTAATCACTCTTTTACAAGCTTTCCTCAACAATTGACTGTAATGGCAATATTTGTGAAGGAATGAAATCAAAGAAATCATCATTTTATCTATCTCTATTATGATCATGAGTTGCCTGATTTAATTTCCTATGACATTGCAACAAGATGTTGGTTTCTGAATACATAAATGACCTTGCGATTGACACATTTTCTGTTAATAGCCATCACAAAGTTAGAATGGTGCATATTAGTACACACATGTTCACATTCATTGTTTATTTAACACATGCACAAGTAGTTAAGGTTAACAACACTACTGGAGAGACTTTCTAAACCGGCATACAATCTTAAGCAAGTAGTCAAAAGATCAAAAATCAATCTCTCCTTTCTAAGCGCCTCCCTAAGATCGATTGCAACTCACCATCTCGTAATTAAAATGTTTTGTTGCATTGTATTTCGTGCTATATTATGATGCTTTTCCTATCAAATCCGTGATTTACGACCACAACAAATGGTGCCATTGCAGGGGAGGCAATGAGATTTTGATTTGTGATTTTTGTGACCTTAACACTGACAAATTTGCTTCTGCTTATTTTTTGATGTGAAGGAAATGAAGAGTGGAATCTGCGCACACATCGGGAGTAGTAAAAAAAAAATTAGGTGCACATCACTATCTTAGCTTAAGATTTCCCTTTCTGAACCCCAGGTAGATTTGAATTCTAATTAGAATTTGATTTTTGAAAAATAAAAGAAAAAAATCTGCATATTTTCCTTAGAAAAAAAATTAGGTTTTAGATTTAGGGTTGCTTTTGAATCTTAAGTTAGTGTTATTGTTTGAAAAAAAAATAAAGGAAAAAAAATTAAAAAATTTTCCCTTAAAAAAAAAAGTTTTGAAAAGGTTTGAAAAATAAAGATTTGAAAAAGACGAATAAAAATTGCAAAAAGAAGAAAAAAAATATTTTGGTGGAAAAGTGGGATTTTGAATTTTAAACTCTTTCAAAGCCTTTTCACCATCTAGCAAAATTTGAATTCAATTTTCGAATATTTATTGAGCCAAAAATTTTAAAATACGGGCATAAGCTCTATGTTTAAACCAGCTTTCAAAAGGCATTGTTCATTTGAAAAATTTGAATCATGGAAGTTTTAAAATTTAGCGAATTACAAGGGAGTCAAACTGACTCACATTTGAAAATTTTCAAATTTCAAAAAGTGATTCCAAATATCACGCAAATCAGATTTGATCGTAAATGGTGGGGTTTGAACGATTGTCAAGTTAACTTTCATTTTCATATTTTTCCCTAATTTTTTGAATTTATTTGATACTCTTTCATATTGAAAGATTGACAAAGGGTCAAAATTTTACATCTGACCTTGCAATAGTTAAAAATTCATATTTATTCGGTTAAAATAGAAAAAATTTCAAAAAAGTATTCTATAGAAAGATAATTGAAAAAGGAATCTTCTTGTCAAATTTCAAATCAATTGGATTCAAATTTTGTCGTAGAGAATAATTTGAATTTGAATATTGGTTTGCAGCACACTTAGAACTTGCATGAACCCTAGACTCAACTTTAAGGGTTATATTCTAGAGACCACATTGGGCTAACCTAGACTTAATCAAGTCTAGTGGCTAGCCAGTGAGCTTGGTCACCTTGTGGACCACTCACCAAAAACCCCATTTAAAGAAAAAGGTTAAGGAAAAATAACATAAAGCATGTTAATTAACCTGAATTCGTTGTCATAATACTGGGTCATCACACTCGCCTTAGCCAAATCTGCAGGGTAAAATCAAATGATCGCAGCTCAGGGGTACAAAGGAATCAGAGGTGAAAGTTAATGGAAGAGCCTTCCCCTTAGTCCCCTCGTCTAGATTGGCTAGGTTAGCTTAGGGGGCTGGGATTACTTGCAGTCGGTTCTACATCGAATTTTTCTTCATTAAGTAGAATCTTAATGAAAAATCCAATCACCTGACCCTAAGGACCAATTGATTGACAAGGCCTTAGCCTTGTTTGTCTTGGTTGCACCAACCTAGGGGTTGGTTGGTGTATGAAAGGAAGGAGGTCACTTAGACCTCAACTGGTTGGATCTTGGGAGCCAATCCCAAGGAGGTGAAGGCGATTTGTCGCATCACCCAGACCATCTTCTCACCCTTCTTCTTCTTCTACTCTCTTAGCCGAGATGGCAACCGTAGACTCGACCTGGTCAGGATCCAGCAAATCTGGACCCGATGGCTCACCTAAAAGCCCAGGTTGTCGAATCAGAGGAGCGATATTGGCAGAATATCGATTGAATCTTGACGACAATAGATAGAATGCAGCATCCACCCCGAGGAGAATAGCTATGGGATTTCTATGATCAGGTTGTACCGATTCTCGCACCTCAAGTCCGAATTCCCATAGGAGGAGATGCGTTCGAGTTAAAACCCAATGTGATTAGCTTAATCCAGAATCACTTCTATAGGAACTCGAACGAGGATCCATTCCAGCATATAGAGGACCTGAGTCGAATCACGAAAATGGTTTGACCTAGGAATGTTGACCTGGGAATTATTCTCGCGAAGCTTTTTCCATTCTCTCTCAAGGACAAAGATTCATATTTGTTCAAGACCATCGAGAGGCTAATAAGAACATGGGTGGAATTACGACGTGAATTCATGCAAAAGTTCTTCCCGATCGGTTGTACGAATGCGATGAGGTGTGCGATTACAACTTTCTCCTAAGGACTTGGGGAGAAGTTGCATGATGCCTGGGACCGATTTCATGATCTCTTTAGGAAATGCCTGCACCATGGTGTACCCAAATGGCACTTGGCTCAGATCTTTTACCATGGATTGGATGACACATCGATATTTGGTCGATGCATCTAGTGGTGGGAATTTCCTCGCAAAAGACAAGAACAACACATTTGCGTCGTTCGAGTCTTTGGTGGAGAATTCTATCAATGTCACGTCAATGAACCAATTCTAGCGACCTGGACAGCAACGAGTAAGTGTCCATGAGGCTTCAGCCGAATCAGCTCGAGCCGATATGGACATCATCACCAAGCAGTTGGAAAAGGTGGATTTGCTAGGTAAGAAACTCAACGAATTGATTTGAGCTCAACCTGATTTAGTACGAAATTCTACTGCATCTAGATCCTCCTATGCATCCAAACCCCACCTACTCGTGTTAATTTACTCACTTGAGATGCATCTTCTCCATATTCATGGCATCCTACATATCAAGATCGCACGAATAATCTCATCTGGTGCCTCAAAATCAGGGTTACACACCGTATGAAGATTTTGATGTGTATTCCCATGATGAATATACATCTCGGACGTCGTCGGCCTACGAAGACATCAACGCTATTCAGGGATACAGGAGTAATAACCCATACTAGAAGGCGTATAACCCTGGTTGGTGCCAGCATCCGAACTTCTCTTGATCTGGTAATTCGCAGAGACCACACCAAGATCACACTACTAGACCAGGAAATATGGGAATGCGCAGAGCACATATCCAAGGTAGCAGCCATTCTCATCTCAGTAGCAGCAATCCCATTCTATATACCAGCCGCTACATCAAGCAGTCGGTCACCCTCTAAAGCGGGCCAACCCTTTAGAGGCATTAAAAGAGAAGCTGCATGAATTGATGCAGAAATCGATGTAGGATAACTTGCAAATTATGATGGTGATGGCTGACCAGATATAGAACATCCAAAACACGTAGAACTAGCTATTGCAGGAGCATAGGAATCAGGGAGCCTTGCTCTCCCAACCTATCTCGAACCCATGATATGTGTAGAACTAGGGTGCCTCACCTAGGGTTTAGGCACAACAGGGACAGGATGGTTACACTCAAGGCCAGCCAGCTTTGTTGTAGAACCTTGTTTACGTTGCCCCTTCTGCTCCACCACCTCAAGGACTGCATGTCGATGTGAAAGCTATTTCAGTGAGGAGTGGGAAGAAACATACGACCCACCAATTAAATTGGTGGGTCCTAATTTTTCACTCCCTTCATTGCAGGATGGTTCGACTCCATCTCAAGAGCCATCTACGGTAGATAAGGGCAAGAGGCCCATTGACCCTGAGATTCCCCTCCCTTTTCCAGAGCCTTTGACATTAAATGTAGCATGGAAAAGGGATATGTCGAATTTTGAGGACCTGAAATTGATGTTCAAAGAAGTACATATTTAGGTCCCTTTCTGTTGGAGCGGAGAATCTATGCAAAATGGTTTGAGTTTTAAAACTCCTTGTTGTAGTGCAATTTGTGAGAAAAATCGTCAACAAATAAATTTAATCGAAACTCGAAAGGAATTCCAGGTCGAACACAAGGAGGTGGACATTGATTAAAACCTATGTTTGTTTTATTTGTCACGAAGCAGATTAGCTGGTCGAATTGAATCTAAACTAGCCATCTACTTAAAGAATAATGAATAGAAGAGAGAGAGAATATTACAAATAAAGACAAAATAGAGATAGAATAAACATGGACTTCATAACCACAGAATGATGTCTATTCCAACTAACCACTACAGTAGAAAGTGGGAAATCTTACAACTAGAAAGTGGTAAATCTACTCTAGAAAGCAGTAAAAAGTAGGTGGAGAGAAGTTACCCTCGACAGTTGCTTGGAGGACGAGCTGCGTTGACTGAGCGCCTAGACAAAGGTGGTGAGATGAGGGATGAAGGAGAACGATGACAGACGATGGAGAATAGGGCAGGGCGACGTCGCAGTGGGATCTGCTTCCCGAACGATGGTGAGAAGACAACCATAGGATGCGCCATGAAGGGGATGAGAAAGTGAAAAAGTTATATTTTTAACTCTGGAGGAGCATCCCAAGTTTGGGACAAGCTCTTAGAGCTATGGAGGGGGTGAGAGAAGAGAGGATGGGATGAGGAAGTGGAGGTTGTAGGGCTATTTATTGGTGAAGAATAGAGGGGCATAAGGCTCATTTCATCTTAAAACATTAAATGAGAGGGTCTTTAGTGATAGATATAAATGTCACTAAAGACCCCACGTCGTTGAAGAACATGTGCACGTCTCCACCACCTCTCCTTCCTCTGCACACAATGCTCTTACACGTTCTCTCCCTATCAGTTGTCTGATGAGGAATCAATGGCCCAGAACGCACGATCGCACGCCTTTACAAATCGCGCATCCCACGCGTGAGATTGGGTGTGGGACTAGGCATCGTCTTGCACGTGCAGCTGATTGATCCCTCAGAGCCATTGGCGCTTGATCGGGTGGCTTGATTTCATGCTCGCGCACGAGGAAGAGGGGCGCTGCACTCGATTCAAATGCGGGACCTCTACGCGTGTAACGTCTTAACCACTACGCTATGGCCTCTCTTGAGACAAGCTTCTGATTTAAGGCACACATGTCTATGGATGTTGGATCAAGATCCAAAGGCCCATATTAGATGAATGCATGAGGAAAGAAAGAGCAGCGGGTGTTCTTGGGTCGGTGTGGGTAGCTAAGATGGCACCACGTGATGCCATCTAGGCCATCCATTTTCCAATGCTTGTAGATGGTGCAACAGATGTCAGATTGGATCGAATTTTGCATCGTTGGGCTACAATTGTCGATCCAAATCCATCCATGCAGTCAGATTTGTCATTTGATGTACTGATTTATACCATCTTGGCCCCTTGACCTCTAATCTTTCTTGGACTGCATCTGATGCTACAGAATTACGATCGAGGTGATCTTGGAATCGTTGAACTCGAATCGCCACCCTGATCAGATCCGTATGGTTGGATCTTCAATCCGAGACCCTGCATAAATGTTGCCCTATCACCTGACCATAAAAAGAGATAATTAACCTAAATTTTATACAATCTAACCTAAATGCAAGATGATGCATGTTATATAATATTTACAATGTATGATGCTTCTATGATACTAAGAAAATGCATAAATAGACATTTTAGGCTATTCGGATGCATACACATTACACCCCCATGCCTATCTTTTGCTAGTCCTTAGCAAAAACTATATGCTATTTATAAAAGAATTAGGTTGGATTTCTTGGGCAAAAGTTATTCTTCAACACTAGGAGATATTTACTAAGGACCTGAACTATAAGGACACAACAGCGCTTGGGTGTTTGCCAAAATGCAGACTGCCTCATGCCCTAGCCCTATTCAAAGAAGGATCTTTTTCTTCTTTTCATCTTTTCTTTTTTTTTTTTGGATTTTTTGAGTTTAGGGTTTCGGAGCAGCTTTCTACGACCACTCAACCCACCCAAGACTCGATGAGAACTCTAAGTTCTAAGCATCTTTTTGTGTGAAACATGATAGACTCACTAATCAGCGATTAGAACAGACTTCCGGTTTCTACGCCCCTAGGTGACCATGAAAAGAAATTCTACTTGAAGGTGTATTTATTCGACAAGTAGCTTTCTCCCTACTTTTATTTTTATGGGGTCAACAAAAGAGCGAACCCAGTGTATATCTCCCCGACTTATTCTACTTCTCCGCTTCTTCCTAAGTGTTTTGGAATTAAACATGCATTTCTTGAGCTGGGATCTGGATAACCTACCAATGGGCTATTACCCACGATAACTTGCCAGCCATATTCGTGCTATGAAGTGTGGCTTATTTCTTTTTCTCTTTTCTTTTCTCCTTTTCTATTTATTTCTTTTCATTTTGGATATTTTTCTTTTTCTTTCCTTTCTTTAAGTAGGTGGCTTCGCTGATCTAAGATTTACCTAAAGGCAGTAGGAAAAGAATGGTCATGTAATTGGGCTCTGGACAACCTACCAATGGGCTATTACCCACAAAATCTTGCCAGTCATACCACCCTAGAAGGTTCATTATCTACCCAATTTCCGTAAAAACCACCGAACAATGAGTCAATGCGAAAAGTGTGTAGATACTTTAGACTATAAGTTCCCTCAAATCAGAAGACGGGTTGATAAGTCATGTACTTGTCACCCTAACTTATTTAACCAATTAAAAATTGAGTTTAGAATGGCGAGGACTCGAGAAACAAGTCCCCATTTTAGTGGATATCCGAGCTGATTAAGCCTGGAGACCTGAAGGGTCTTAGTGTTCAAGTCATACAGTTTGATTCTCTAAGATTGAAAATTTTCTAAAGCCAAAATTCTCTTTCCTAATTCCATAATTTTTCATTTTAATAAATAAAAAGAAAACAAAAAGAATCTACGGAGCTAACGAAATAATTCAGAGATGAATATCCACCCCCCCATTCCAATCTAATGCAGTGTCCTCATTGTATTAAAAAGACATAAAATAGAGTGGAGTAGAGTAGAAAGGACCTAATTTGCATGAATAATAGGTCAGCTCCGAGATGAAAAGAAATTGTATACGTGCTAAATTTAGTGCCTTCAGGTAGGCACACTATACAAAGAAGAAATAAAGAATTCACAGGTGCAGGTCAAAATCAGAATAAGAAAATCTGTCTTTGGACCTACCAGGAGAAGATGTCCACAAATGTGGACCAGATTGTGATGTAAACCCTTGCCCCATGGTCGAGTATATCTAAGGTTCTGGATAAAAATTACCTAAAACTTGATGTCAGTATGCAAGCAAGGATGAGCCCACGGTTTGTGAGGATGCAACCCAAGTCTAAAAGGTCAGATAACAGAGCGATTAAGCTCAAAAGGATAATCTATGAATTTGTGCTTGGGTTGCACATCCTCAGAACAAATGTCGTAAGGGTCTTGGTAGAAGGTTGGTAGTTTCAGGCAAATAGGCACCCTTAGACTCAGTCTTCATTTTCAAAGCACCTTTGGAAGATGGTGACAGGAGGGGGGAGTAATGGCGATGAAGGATGGAGGACATGGAGGTCTAAGGCTTGGAGGAGAAGGGAGCAGAGGGGAGATTCCACTACCAGAGACAAGGTGACGGGCATGGGGCTTATGAACAGTGGTTGGCCTAGGGCTAACAAGGAGATCTTGTGCTTTTGCTACCGAAGGAGGGGACACATGGCGGCGGTGCTGTTCCCTTTGGTGTGCTTGGCATACGGCGGCCATGACCATAAACGAGATTCATGTATATCCAGTAGAGGACAATCAAGTGGTAGGATTTTTATGCACACCAGAAATACTTGGAATGAGGGTCCACTGCTTCCACTGCTGCCACCGCCCACATATGGGGGTCACATGGTGGATGTTGAAATTTCCTTGACGGAGGACATCAGATTCACTGAATTGGTTTTGAGGGGGCCTTTAATTGGAGAGGTAATGACCGGTATCCCCATCATGGAAAAGCTTCAGCAAATGGTAAACTCTCTATCTCTATCAACTAAACGATGGAAGATTTTTGTTCTATCCACCACGTGGTTTGTGGTTTTTGGTTTGGGGATGATCAATGTCGAACAACTATGGTTTAGATTGAGTGTTTTTGAAAGTTTGACAGTGATTTAGAGATTGGTCTCGCCTTTTGATGGGTCCTTACCTGAGCGGCCACCTCAGAGGGCTGGATCCAGGTTAGGGACTTTGGGAATCAAAGGCCTTTCGTTACATTTGTGATCAAAGGAGGTGGTTACATTCATGATTGCAGGCTTTACAACATTGGCAGAAGATGCAGAGGTTGGACCGAGGGACGGCGATGGTCGAGTGCTGAATGTTTTGGTGGATGTCTTCACGAAAGGGTCGGTAACCGAGAAGGTTATCCTTCGGTGTGGGGGAAGTTCTTGGCTGCTTCAATTGGTTTTTACCCCTGGTGATACAACTGGGCTTCGACAACAGGTTAAGACGTCTTATGCTAAAGTTGTGAGAGAAGATGATGGCTTAGAATAGATGGGACAAGAAACACCAGATGAAGCTCCTGAACCCAAGAAACGCAAGGACTGCCACCATCTGGGGAATAGTGAAGAAGGGATGGAAATAGTCTTGATTGTACAAATTGCGGATGAGGAAACTCTACCTGGTGGGGTGTTGCAAGAAATCCCTGTCAATAACATGAGAAGCCAATCCAACATTTTGGTCATGGAAGGGTTGAAAGTTGGGGTAGGTGCATCATCTATGGTAGGGATTGGAAGGTCTCCATACAACCTTAGATAGTGGCATCAGACCAAACATGTCAAGATGGATGAAAATGCCATAGCTGCCATTCTTAAAGTGGGGAAGGTTCAGACCCCTAAGAATGGGGGTGTCCAAGGAGATAGATGAGGATCCTCTCTTGAATGTGCGTGGGTTGCACGACAAAGTCTGGAGGGCAACCCTCTCAAGATATTTGAGGGAGTGGGAGATTGAATGTGTGCTTATACAAGAGTCGCATGTAGAAAATGCAGATGGGGGGATGTGGAATGAGTTGCTAATGTCAGGGATAGCTGACTGTGTGGCCCTTAATTCCCAAAGCAGATTTGGTGGTATCGTCTTCTGGTGGAGGAAGGCTTGTCTACATGTGATGGAGGTTCATAGAGCTAGACATTTGATAACTTGCAAGTGCCAGAAGATTCAAGGGGAGGATATCTGTTTCATCACTGGGGTTTATGGTCCTTGTGACGCCTCTATCAGACCTGAATTGTGGAAGGATCTGTCCATAGTAGCAGCACTTGTACAAGAGGTACCCTAGCTTGTGGGCAGGGACTTTAATTGTGTGTTAACAAGTGTGGACCAACCCAATGGAGGGATGGACAATGCTTGTCTTGGTTTCCAGCTGATGGTATAGAATTTAGGCCTGAATGAATTCCCATTGTCTAGAGTGGAATTTGATGTCGAAGATCGATAGGTTCTTCGGGAATACTGACCTGCTAAAGGGATTTCATTTATCATTAGGTACTAGACTAGAACGTCCATTTTCAGATCACACACCATTGGTTTGGGATAGCGGAGAATAGGTGCATTTAGGCTCCTATTTCAAATTTAGAAGGTCATGGTTGAGAGAACTTGGCTTTCGTGAAATGCTTGAGGGGTGGTGGAGGGCCAAATAGGTTGAGGGGTCAACTATAATCAGATTGGCCTCCAAGTTGGCTGCCATGCGCACTATGCTTAAGGAGTATGGGGCTGTGATTTCTTCGTTAAGATACCAAAGGCGACATGAGGCTTTGATAGAACTTCACTGCTTAGATGAAAAGGAGGTCACATCCCTGTTATTTGATCAGGAGCTTGACACAAGGAGTTGGTAGAAGGTGATATTGGAGGAGGACCTAAAGCTTGAGATGGACTGGAGAGAACGACGCTCAAGGCAGCTATGGCTTAAAGAGGGGGATGCCAATACCATATACTTCCACCATGCTGCAAGTTCACATAGGAGATATAATGTAATATCTTCTATTATCAAAGATGGGCAGAGATTAGTGTCTATGCAAGAAATCAGGTCTGAAGCTGTTAATTACTTCAGGGAGACTTCACGGGTAGCATCTAGGGGCACGTGGAGAATGTCTGCTAATGTGGCTCGGATATTTGATGAGCAAGCTAGCAGGCTGGTTGTAGGCATATCTGAAAAAGAAATGGTGGATGCTATAAATGTTCTGAACAGTGAAGGATCACCGGGCCCCGATGGTGTTCAAGTATTCTTCTACAAAGAGATGTGGAGTTTACTGGGTAAGGAAGTGATGGAGGTGATTTGGGAATTCGAAAGAGGGAATTATGGTTTTGATAAAATAATCTGGTTATACATTTTCCTACTACCGAAGATGCAAGGGGATGAAAAGTTTTCTGATTTTAGACCTATTGCCCTTTCAAATTCTATTTACTTGGTGGTGAGCAAAATATTAACAAACAGATTGCGGTTGGTTCTCCATGATCAAATCCATCCAGTCCAGTCTGCATTTCTTCCTAATAGGTCATTACAGGAGTCCTTTATTATGACCCAGGAGATGGTGAGTGGCTGGCATAGGTGGAAGTGTAAAGCCTTCATGTGGAAGGTGGACTTCTGTAAGGCTTATGACTCGATTGCTTGGCCATACTTGTGGGAAGTGCTTAAAAGAAGAGGCTTTCCTCGTACTTGGATGCAATGGATGAAGTGGTGCATTACCACCACTTCCTTTACCCCTTTGGTCAATGGTAGGCCATGTGGGGCATGGAAATAGCCACAGTGTGGAGTCAGACAAGGGTGTCCACTTGCTCCATTGGTTTTTAATCTTGTGGTCGATAATCTTGCTAGATATGCATGCATGCTGTTTGAAACTGGTATTATAAGAGGCTATTCCTTATCCATGAGGAGATCCTCGACTCTTGTGCTACAATGCATCGATGATACTGTCTTTTTTGTGGAAGGGGCTGAAACTGAAGCTCAAGCTCTGAGGCATATGGTGAAGCTTTTTGGGGAGATTTTTGGGTTGAAGTTGAACAGAGAAAAATCCTCTTTAGTTGGTTTTGGGCTCGCTAATCAGGAACAACATGCCATCTCTTCTATTTTCAGAAAGCCACGTATCACACTTCCAATCAAGTATTTGGGGCTGCCATTGAGATGTTCTAAGTTGCGGTAAAATGATTGGAATGTTCTCTTCGACAAAATCTTTGTGAAGGTAGAAAGATGGAATAGTCGATTCCCGTCCAAGGGTGGGAGACTCATCCTATTGAAATCTGTCATCACTTCTATTCCAGTTTTTTACTTTTCCATGTTCAAGGCTCCCAAGTCAATTTGGATGCGTATTGATGTGATGCAGACGTGATTTTTCTGGAAGGGGGCTCACCATGAAGGAAAGTTTATGCAACCGCTAAAATGGGAACTCTTATGTCTGCCTAAGGAGTTTGGTGGATTGGGTATTAAGGCCTTAAAAGAGTTTAACAAGGCGTTGCTGCTCAAGTGGGCTATTAAAGTCCTGAATGGTGAAGAGAAGGTATGGTCTAATATCATCAAGGATAGTTATGGTAGCTCCAATAGTGCATTGAAGAGGCTTTACCCAGCTCAACCTTCCCCGTTTTGGCGCTTTGTCATTCAGGCCTTGAAGAACAACTGGCATCTACTGTAGCCAGTTCTAGGAGACGACAGTGCGTTTAACTTTTGGAAAGAGGAATGGTCCTGCCTTGGCATCTTGAAATATGCTTACCCGAGAACATATATGGTTTCTGTGGACATGGACTGTGCAATAAGCACTTGCTGGTCTGAATAGGAGGAGGGTTGGCGAATTTCAGGTTTGGAAATTAATAGGGAGGGCACTCGTTTAGGTTAGGAGATGTGTTCGATGCGCTAAATCAGTGTTTTAAAAGGTGTCACGTTGCAGTATAGCTGAAATAGCATTCAAACAAATACAATTTTTATTACTCGAAAAGATTCCGAGGTCGAACACAGGGAGCAATATGGAATTTAGAAATCAAGATCACAATTTAAACTAAAAGAATTTGCAATAATATTAGGTATCAATGTGCAAAAAGATGGGAGTAAAATAGTGGTTTAAATCACCATATACTCCTACAATATTAACTAAGGAACTCAATGTATATGTTTGAAATGAAAGCTCAAATATGTCATCTGATTTGTAAATCAGATGACTTAAAGTGATTTTCTTCTTTTTCTTCTCCTTCCTTCTCTAGCTTTGTCTTTCTCTTCAACTTCTTCTCTTTCTCAACTGTGGATTCTTGTTTTTCTTCTTTTTCTCCAAGCCTTTACCTCTTCTTCTTCTGAGCCTTGCTTTGTAACTCCTCCTCTTCTTCAGCCCTTCTTCTTTTCTTCTTTAGAATTTGTCTAACTGTTAGGGCCAAGCTTCTCAGGGCAAAACCCTCCCCTAACCCGTGCAACTCTCCTTCTCTCTTTCTCTCTTTAGGATCCGCTCTCCTAGAGCCATAGGTAATCAGGTTATCGGATTCAGGTGCATACCTGGGTCCAATCTCACCGGCGTGTGGTGGTGAGTGAGGAGTGCAGGTCTAGGTGGGTTATCGGGTCGAACCAGGTCCATGTGTACGTGTCACGAATGAGGCTGGGTGAGCAGGTGAGAGGGGCCTCACCCTGTGTTATGAGGCGAATAGCCTCTAACACAAATTCAATTTATGCAGGTGCACTGCTTCAGTACTTTCCGATGTGGGACTATCCCACTTCCTTCTTCGCATGTGAACGGCTGTAGAGGATGTGACCAATTGAAGGTGAAGAGGAGGTAGATTCCTCCACTTAGCAGCCTAGGTCGCTTCTTGGGCTGAATCCACACTACTTGGACACAACACTTGTAGTTGCAGATTGCTAGAACACGCTTCAAGCTCCTTCGAAGCAGCTACGGCAATGAAGTGAACCTATATCCTGAAAATCACAAAGAAGGTCTCTCGACTGTGTTAAAACGCTCAGGAAGCGTCGCTAGAGCATGGCAAACTTGTAGAGAGGATTGGCGTGGCAGATGGATGCGTGAAGGTGGTTGTGTTAGGGGGGAGTTTGGGTGGATGATGGAGCGAATGGAGTGACGGCAAAGGTGCGAAAAAGTGAAGTGGAGGTTTTGGTGTGGTCGGCGAAGGATTTGGAGTTGGGGCGTGGTCGGGCTCGGATAGGTTGTTTTAATATGGTGATTTAATCGTTGAAATGAGTATAGTGGTTAACCTAAATGGAGCCTAACCATCATTTCACAAAATTTTTTTACCTGGCCTACTTGATTTTATCTTGGTCACTTTTAGGCCCAAAGTTGAACTCAGGGAAGCAGGATTAGAGGTGAATAAGTTTCTACGCCTTTCCTACAACGAATCTTTTCCGTTCGTTTATTATGTTTTTGGTGTTTTTTCTATTTAAGATTTTTTCTGATAATTTTTGTCCTTGAGGTACAACCTCAAAATCAGGTCCTTGGCTTAGAGCCAAATTGTTCTTGGCTTTGAGCCAGATTACGGTTCCAAAACTAGTCTTGCTATCCGCAAGACTGAGTACCTGCAAGATAAGGTTATCTTTTCTCTTTTACTATTTTTTTATCTTTTTAATAGCAGGAAAGAGAAAAAGAAATAAGATAAATATAGTATATATGCATATATATAATATATATATATATATATATATATATATATATATATATAGGGGTGGGGTGGAGGTGGAAATGGCATGTAGCATGGTGTCGAGTTGATCGTCGTCTAGGAAGATGCAACAAATAGGACGAAGTGCCTCATGGAGTGTAGGATGGATGGGTGGAAGGTGTGTGCGGAGATGCTTTCTGTACTCGTGTATCAGGGAATATTAGCAACTGGTGCAGATATTCCCGCGATACGTGTGGTAGGTGATATGAATATATATATATATATGCATATATATAAATATATATATAGATATGGTTATAATTATATAGGTGTATATGTAGTTATATATTGATATATATATATATATATATATGTATGTATATGTATATGTATATATATATATATATAGATATGTAAATATATATATAGATAGATGTATGTATATATATATATATGTATATTTATAATGAGATATATATGTATGTATATATAACTATATATATATATATATATATATATATATAGTAATATATTTATATAGTTATATATAAGTGTATATGTAGATATATTAGTATAAGTATCTATGTATATAGATATATGTAGATATATATATATATATGTATGTATTTATAGTTATAGATATATATGTATATATGTATGTATATTTGTATATATATATGTATATATACTTATACTTAGTTGTATAGGTAATAATATATGTATATATATATATATATATATATAGGTATATAAAAAAATATATATAAATATATATATGTATGTATATATATATATAAGTATATAGTCGTGTACAAGTGAGTGAGTGTGTGTACAAGAGTGTGTGTGTGTGTATGTGTCTGCAGGAGGGAGTGAGTGAGTGGCTGTGAGAGAGGGAGAGAGAGAGAGCGTCTGCTGGAAGAAGAGGGTGCGGCGAGTTAAGTCGTCCGAAGGCTTCAGTCGATGTATGGTGGTGCGCGCAGGAGCGTGCACGTGCAGGCGCAGGCACGTGCAAGCGCAAGCGTGCACTGGAGGGAGCGGTGTGAGGGCACAGCGCACCGCGCTATGCGCTGAGGGGACCGCGGGCGAAGAAGTAGGCGTTGGGAGGGATGCGGGCGTAGGCGCTGGAGCGGGCGGGGGGAGAGACGCGAGCGCGGGCTAGAGGCGGTTGTGGCGCGGAGAGAGAGCACGTGGTGACCGGATAAGTGAGAAACTTTCCTGTCACTGCACTGTAGCTACAGTGTCGTGCTCTTTAGCGTAAACAGTAGCTACAATGCGCATTTGGCTTGGGCGACCAGCTGCATCCGGTTCAGCGTGCGCGGGCGCTATGGAGTGGGCTGGCGCACGCGCGGAAGGAGCTACGATGGCTGCTGGCGTGCGCGGTGGCCTGCGCGCGGGCGAGAGGCTGCTACACCATGTTGCTGCTGCGGTTGAGCTTCAAAGCTCGACTGTGTGGAAATGGAGGAAGAATGTTGAGCAGGTGAAACAGCGAAGTGAACCACCACGCCCACCGGCTCTTGGATGAGCTGGGCGGTGGTGGGACTTACAGTGGTGGTTGTCGACCACTGTGAGCTGCTCCTGCCCGCAACGTGTCTCCTTAGGAGGAAGAGATGCTGCGTATGGAGGGGAGAGGGGAGGAGACGACCTTAAGGAAGGAGATGCTGTCGCTGTTGTGTTGGACCAGGCTCACTGCAAGGAAGATGGCTATGCCCTTTTTAAAGAGGAATGAGGCATGCACAGCCATGCCCTGGGCTTCATGCATGGCTAAGCATGTGGCTGGCAGGGAGTGGCGTGAAGAAGAAGCAGCCATGCCCTGTAGCCGTGTAGAGAAGAAGAATTTCAAAGCCAAATAAAAATAAAGATGGTGATTTTGCGAGGCAGCACTTGAAGAATACGTTAATTACAAGGTCAATTTATTCACTCTCCTCCCCTCTCAAATAAATGCATGCATGCGTTTATTTGTACAAATGCGACTATGGCTACCTAATATGAAATGGCAATGCTAGGAAATAACACAAGATGGCACTTTTATTGGTGTATTTTTGCTGTGCAATCATACCCCCATGCCTATCTTTTTCTAGTCCCTAGCAAAACATTTTGTACTATATTTAGAAATGATCTTAAGAGGAAGATTTTCTTCTGAGGCGACATAGGTGTGTTTATGTGTTGGATATTGTGAGAACCAATTATAGAGGAGACTACCAATACTTTAAGTCTTACATGACATAGACCATCTCTCAACTAACCTGGACTCTTGATATTTAAACCTTAAGTACGATTTCCAGGACCCAGGAGGTTTTTGCCGTACTTGAGAGCTCAAGAGATTATGGCTTGTGCATAGTGAAGGATCAAGACTGACCAAATGAACATTAAGACTCAAGCCTAGGGTTTCACAAATTTTTAAGTGCAGGTTGGTCCTAGTTTCAGCTCGTGTCTTTGGATTGACCCTTAAAAAGATGACGGAAAACTCAACTCCCATTTTATTACGTTTGTAGCTCAAAGAAAATAGGGTATTTGTAACTTGCCCTGAAGAACTTTAGTAGGGGGAAGACTTTACAGACATTTGCGAGATATACTGACTTATTTGTATATCTCTTTTTTTTTCTTTTTTGAAATACGTGTCAGTATATCTCTTACAACTTTATTTGGAGGAGCACACTTTTCTTTTGGTAGGAGAGTTCTTTTTGGTGGAAAGAGTCTCTCCTAAACACAAGACTAAAGCCTGGGATAAAAAGTCTACTTGCACGCACAGGTAAGGACTCCACCTTCCCTAATGAACACTAGGGTTGGATCTTATGTTCACCTGGTCTTTCTTGATATGTGTAGTGTGAACCAAGATTACTTAGGCTCTCGAGTAGAAGCAAACCAACGAATCCCGTACTGGTGTCTCAGGTACAAGAATACGTCCTAAGTTAGGAGAAATTCCGATCTACTTTGTCAATGCTCAAGTGAATTAAGCCGAGCCTGAGCGAATCAAGCTTCTGTGGCCTAGAAAGTCTTCAAAATAGTGGTTGAACATCCATAAACACTTATTGTATTTTTGTTTCAGCCTTCAGATCATTACTAAACACCATTTTTTTTATTAACATATTTATAGGTAGTTGGAGACTACATGATACCATAAAATACCCAGATCTTATGGATGCCTATCCACCCTCCCATGCCAAACGATGCTATGTCCTCATATGCATGCAGGGTAGGGTAGAGGAAGGACCAAAGATCAGGTAACGAGAGCTGAGGTGTAGGGCAAACAGCAGGGTGGTAGGGTGGGTGGATGGTGGGTGGTGAAGTGAAAAGTGAAGTGAACATGACAAAGGGGAAGTGTTGTTGGGGTGCCTCCCAACGAGCGCTGAATTTAACGTCCCCAACTAGACTTAGAATGAGGCACGGCATTAGTTACCCTCCAGCGGAGCAATAGTTTCTCCAACGGGGGTAGGTTCATGAGTAAGATAGGGTTTCAAACGCTGCCCATTGACCATAAATTTATGCCCAGATTTGGGATCTTCAATCTCAACGGCCCCATTGGGAAATGGTCTTGAGACCAAGAAAGGACCAGTCCATTTGGACTTTAGTTTCCCAGGAAAGAATTTGAGCTGGGCATTGTAGAGCCAAACTTGCTGAGATGGCTGAAATTCTTTTCGCCGACTACGGCTGTCGTGAAAAGCCTTAGTGCGTAGCTTGAATGTTAAGGCAGAATCATAGGCTTCACGACGGAGCTCTTCCAGCTCTTGGAGTTGGAGTTTCCTTTCTCGACCACACAGATCTGGGTCGAGGTTACATTGGCGAACCACCCAATAAGCGCGGTGCTCCAACTCCACGGGCAAATGACAAGGCTTCCCGTAAATAATTCTATAAGGAGACATACCAAGGGGAGCCTTGAAGGTGGTTCGATATGCCCAAAGTGCGTCAATCAGCTTGTTAGACCAATCTGTACGGTTAGGCCGAACCGTTTTCTAGAGAATTTGCTTGATTTGCCGGTTCTACACCTCTACCTGGCCATTCGTCTGAGGATGATACGGAGATGCGATACAATGGTGAACTCTGTATTTCCTCATGAGTGCCTGAAAAGAAGCATGGGTAAAGTGGCTTCCTCCATCCGAGATAATGGCTCGAGGGATCCCAAAGCACGCAAAGATGTTGTCTTTGACAAATTGAGTGGATACAATATGGTCAGCACGGCACGTGGGAATAGCCTTGATCCATTTCAAAACATAATCAACAGCCATGAGAATGAATTCGAAGCCATTGGAAGGAGGAAAGGGACCCATGAAATCAATTTCCCAAATGTCGAAGATTTTCGCAGCTAGGATGGGTTGTAAGGGCATCATGTCACGACGTGACATTGACCCTAACGACTGGCACCTAGTGCAATGTTTGGCATAATTGTGTGCATCCTAGTGAAGGGAGGGCCAAAAGAAACTGCACTGCAACACCTTGGCTGCAGTTTTCCTCCCAGAGAAATGGCCTCCGCAGGCCTGATCGTGGCAGAAGGATAGCACACTGGGGAATTCACTGTCAGGAATACAGCGACGGATTGTTTGATCAGCACCTATTCGGAAAAGAAGTGGATTATCCCATAAATAATACTTTGCTTCTACCATGAGACGCTCACGCTGGTTTTCAGGCCAGCCACGTGGAAGGGATCCAGAGGCAAGGTAATTGGCAATGTCGGCATACCAAGGTCCACTTGCCACATTAATTGCCAATAGGAGCTCATCGGGAAAAATCTCATTAATCGGCAGAGTAAGTCCAATATGGTCAAGGTCCAATCTAGAAAGATGATCAGCCACAACATTCTGGGCTTCGACCTTATCGCGGATCTCAATGTCAAATTCTTGGAGCAGAAGGATCCAACGAATCAGTCTAGGCTTAGCATCCTTCTTATGCATGAGATGGCGAATGGCCGCATGATCAGTGAAAACAATAACATGTGAGCCCAGAAGGTAAGAGCAAAATTTCTCCAGCCCAAAGATGACCGCCAGTAGTTCTTTTTTAGTGGTAGTATAATTACGTTGGGCCTCGTCCAATGTCTTATTGGCGTAGTACACCACGAAGGGGTGTCTATCACGTCTTTGTCCCAGGATGGCTTCGACTGCGAGGTCGGAAGTGTCACACATGAGTTCAAAGTCGAGGGACCAATCAGGTGGCTGGAGAACAGGGGCCTTGGTGACAGCATTACGCAGCTGCATGAATGCTCGTATGCAGTCGGGGCCCATATCGAAGGGTACGTCGGTCGATAGGAGATGAGTCAAAGGTCGAGAAATCTTGGAGAAATCTTTGATGAATCTCCTATAGAAATCAACATATCCTAGGAAGGAGCGGATTTGTTTGATAGAGATAGGCACAGGTAAATCAGCAATTATATCAAGCTTAGCTCTGTCAACCTCGATACCCCTATCGGAGATGATATGTCTGAGAACAATTCCCTCGTGTACCATAAAATGACTTTTTTCCTAGGAAAGCACGAGGTTTACATCAATACATCTCCTAAGGATACGGGTCAGGTTGGCAAGACAGTCATCAAAAGAGGGTCTAAAGACTGAAAAGTCATCCATGAAGACCTCGAGAAAGTCACCCACCATGTCATGAAATATCAGTAGCATACATCTCTGGAAAGTTGCTGGTGCGTTACAAAGTCCGAACGGCATCCTTCTAAATGCAAAGGTGACGAAGGGGCAGGTAAAGGTGGTTTTCTCTTGGTCTCGGGGGTCAATTGCCACCTGGTTATATCCTGAGAATCCATCCAGGAAATAGAAAAATTTATTTCTCGCTAACCACTGCAGGATTTGGTCAATGAAAGGTAGCGGAAAGTGATCTTTCTTAGTTGCAGCATTGAGTTTCCTATAATCTACACACACTCTCCAAGATGTAGGAGTACGTGTAGGGATGGATTCGCCGCTGTCATTGACATTGATGGTGAGACCCACCTTTTTGTGCACGACGTGAATCAAACTCACCCAGGGGCTATCGCTGATCAGGTAGATTATACCTGCATCCAGCCACTTAATAATTTCCTTTTTAACGACCTCCCGCATGTTAGGGTTGAGACGTCGCTGCATCTCGCAGGAAGGTCAAGCCTCCTCCTCCGTATATATACGGTGAGTGCATTAGGAGGGGCTAATGCCAGTTAAGTCTGATAAAGACCATCCAATGGCTGCCTTGTGTTCCATAAGGACCTTCGTTAGTTTGCACTCTTGCTCCCTGGTCAATTTTGAACTAATGATTACGGGGAGCATTTCATTTGGTCCCAGGAAAACATACTTAAGTGTACTAAGTAGCTCTTTCAGCTCAGGAGTGGATGGTGAAAGATTTGGCATTTCTTGGGACGAGAGTGTCCCAAGCGGATCGGAAAACAAGTCAGGAGGAAGAAGTTGGCCCTCAAATTGGCCAAGAAGAGGGGTTTCTTGGATAGATGGATCCAGAAAGGAATAGTCCCAGTGTGTAGTATATGGGTTCAAGGTCCCAGTGTCGAGTTGCAACTCCTCCTGATTTGGTAGGAAAGAAAGGGCAATCCGATCTTCAAGAGTGTGGACCGACAGTGAGTAGCCTGGATATGACTCAGACCACGAGGTATGGGAAGTGGAGAAAACCTCGTCAGAAGTCTAGTCAAGAGAAGGTACGAGAATAGGGAGGGATGGGGGAATGTCACAATATATGTTGGTCAGGCAAGCGTCAGTGTTTAAAGGTAGTCCGCAGCAGTCAGAATAAGTCCCAATTAGTCTGATACACGCGCTGACGGCCATGTCCTCGTCAGACGTGTCATCCTCGATGCAATCGCAATCAAAATTCTTGGCTGCCTTGAATATGTTAAGATTGAGCTTCTCAGATCCAACAGCAATCTCAATATAGCCCGACTCGCAATCAATATGGGCGCGGGCTGTGGCCAAGAAAGGTTGACCAAGGATGATCGGACAATCAGAAAGTGAACTAGGAACTTCCATATCTAAAGCAAGAAAGTCAACAGGAAAACAGTGACTGTTGACCCTAACCACCACATCTTCCACCACACCCTTTGGAATTTTGACAGAACGATCTGCCAACTGTAACGTGATAGGGGTGGGTTTCAGATTTCCTAAGGAAAATTTTTCGAGCATGATGGTTGGTATAAGATTGATGGAAGATCCTAGATCAAGCAGGGCACGGTTAAAATTGTAGCCTTGGATGCTACAGGAAATAAGCGGTGTGCCCGGATCTTTCTGCTTGAATGGTAGATTTGACAGTATAGCACAACTCGCATGAGGCGTGAGAACCATTGGATTCTTAGTTTTCTTTGACTGTCGATTGGGTGTTGTGTAGTCTTTTAAAAATCGGGCAACAGTAGGTATGTGGTCAATAGCCTCTAGCAGGGGTACCTTGATTTCAACATCCTTGAATAGATTACACAGGTTATCAAAGGCCTGTGTATCCTTCTTCTTGCCTTTTGGCTCCCTCAGCAGAGCCTAAGGGAATGAGACTGATTCTAGCACCAATTTGGGTGTATCGTCTTCTCGCGAATGCGGTGCGCATCCTGAATGAGAGGGTGATGAAGAAGACGAGCCAGGATTAAGTCGAGGCAGATCGACGGTCTGCTTGCGGCTCCTCGTAGTGATTGCACTGGATGATGCGGGTCCAGTGGGATCATAAGGCGGAGGAGGGTTTGCAATAGGGACATAAAATTGAGGTGCTGCAGCGGGATTAGCCTGAAATCTTGGTGGAATGCTCGGAGCCTGCAGAATTTGGTGAGCCTGCCCTTGAGAGGGTCGTACCTGTGGTTGAGGACCACGGGGTATGAAATTTCGCGGGTTGGGAACAGGTTGAGCTGGAAGAGTGCCCTGAGATCAAGTCACCATGCATAGTTGACTAATCTCAGCATTCTGCTGCGCCAATTGGTGCTGAAGAGAGGTCATGTTCTCTTCATGGTGCTTTGACATTTCCGTCATCATTCGCAATAATTTATCAGGAGGACTTGATGCGTGCAATAATTTACCGCAAACAGAACACGTCATGGAATAGCGCCACATCATGCGCTGCAAGTCAAGCGTAGCGCTTTATATGTTAATTGTGCATCAGCAAAGCAGTCGTCACGGCGCAAGGCACCCGAAATGGCATCCTATTCCATTCGACCCAATGTTCTCTGTCTGATTTGTGATGTGTGTGTGGGGCCGGGGGCCTGAGCGTGGGAGCATTTGTGGCGATTAGGCTGAGGCCTGACGCTGAGCTAAAAACGTAATTGAGCCACCTAATCTGTGATTAGGGCGCGCTTAATTGAGGTCTAGTCCCACCGTGAAGGTGCTGTGTATCCCTCGGAAAGCGCGCCCGCAAACTAAGCACGTTTTAAACTAATGACATTAGCCTAACCCCCTCCCCACTACAGCCTCTGAAGTATCTTAAGACAGAAGAGTTAACACAGAAGAAAAGAACAGACGAGTTAAGTTAACACAAGAGATAACAAGAACAGAAAGACAGTAGAATAAGTAATATACATACGTATAAGTAAACCCACATAATTACTAACAGAATAAAATGACACTATAAACGTCGCTAAAGACCTCAGTTTGCTTCTTTAGGTTGTATATAGTGTTTTCTGAGATTTAGCGACGCTTATATCTGTCACTGAAACTGCTGTATATGTTACTATAAATAAGAAACTGATTAGTTAAGCCTCTACACCATTGCATCCTAAGGTATTGTATACTATTATGTTAGAATTAATAGTATAACTTGTAAATACATAGTTTAGAGTATAATAATAGATTGTTTGATGCTTGTTCATAGTTAGTATTTTTGCAAGCATTTCTTAGTAATTAGGTAAATAAAACACACATTCATTCATTCTTTAATAAGATGTAAAGTTTCTTTTTGGAATTAGAGGATAATTTTGAGATCAAAGAGTGATCGAATTAAATTCAATAAATTGCCTCCTAGAGAACGACCTGGAACAAAACTAGTAAAAATTAGATAAATAAGCAAATGATAATAATGGTTGTAATGACTGGTACTCACCCATACTCACCACTATACGACATTCTTAATGTTATATTATACACCCTATACTACAACGACATGATCATAACAATAATCATTCATCATCATACAACCATTGTGTTATATACACATTATACAACACCATACATCATTTTTTGGCGCCGTTGCTGGGGAGGCAACGCTCTTTACGCCAAAATTACCCTTTAATTCATTTGTATATAGAAATTCTTCATTTCATTTCATTCATTGATTGTAATTGCTTTCTTCCATTGATTTATTTGTGTATACATTCCTTTATTCTTTTACTAATCATTTATTCTTCCACAGCAATTGAGGAGTGTCGTCTTCCTGGTGGAGTCGCTGTGCTCCAGATCCGTCTTCCTGGTGGAGTTTTGCCTCGAAGTAGCTGTAGAATTTTAGTATTAGTTTTAGTGTAGATAGTTTTAGGTTTATTAATTAGGAACAATTGTTAGTCATAAGTTGTGAGAGCTTGTTCTCACACAATTTCTGTAATAATTTTGGACTGTCTGGACTTTATTTCTTTATCTTCTTAATTTCTTTCCTTACTTTTGAATTGCATATAAAAATATTTTTCAAAAAAAATCAAAAAAATCAAAAGATCAAAAAGACCTCATACTTATCTAGCAGCAGCAGAACCTTAGGCATCCATTTTTAGGATTGCATATCTTTCCTGCTAGATTTTAATTCAAGTCAAATCTGCATTAGAAGATTGCTGGAGTCAGGTACGCATTTCTTACCTAACTCTAACTCCTGCCATATTTGCATTTGACTTAAAGTTAAGAAGACGACTACTTGTTCTGAATTTATTAAAAAGTGAAACGAGCAGCATAGAAAACACATTTTAATCACTTCAATCAAATCAAAAGGAGATATTCAAAATTGGGTGAAACCATGTTTGAGATTTTAATCGCCTTGTGTTGAATGTTATCGTGCACACAGCACGATCACTTAAGGCCACAATACACGGGTTTCTACCTCATCTTTCTGCAACCACAGGATCTGGATTCGCACGCTCAGTCTTATCTAGATTCCCAGTGGATTTTAGAGGTATGCACATCGCTAGGTTTATCTTAGGATGAGTACAATTGTTTGAAACAATTGCTTGCGTACAACATAATTTTGCGTAGCAGCCTCTAGGAAAAATTTCTCCAATTTGTTTCGATTGATTGGTCTTTCTTGAATTGAGATTTTATTGGGATTCTTCTGTTTTTATTATGAACGTTATTAAAATTTTCCCATTGAGTTGGATCGAATTAGAGTAAACGTGATTTCAAAAACCAACTTAATGGAAGGTAGGAGATCCCAAAACCCAGAACTTGTACTCCCCTTGGGTACTGCTACCCAAGCTACTACATCTTTCTCTTTGCCCTCCACTTCTAATCCTTTACCTCCCGAGTCTCAAAATCCTATTCACAATCCCATTCACTAAGAGGATGATATTGAGTCATCACAATTTGAGGATTTTGAAGAACTTCCTCCAGACTTAGTTGCACATCCTCTACCACAGCAACCACCTATCCCTAGGTTCCAACCTCCACCTTATCCTAATCATCCTAATCCACCCCCGGAGAGAGGACCTATGCCTCATCTTCAGCACCTTTTCGATACACAACTACAAATGAATACCTTAACCCAACAGGTGCAACAGCTTGCTCAAGCTGTAAATCTTTTAGCTAACCCCCAACCACAACCACTTCAACCTAGAAATCCTCAGGAACCACCCCAACCCCGTAGACCTCAACTACGGGATTATTATAATCCCGAAGTTGCCCAACCAATGCCTGTGGTACGTTATCCCAATGGGGGTCGTGCTGCTGAACTGAAGCCGAACATTATAGCACTCATTCCTCACTTCCATGGACTTGCTTCTGAGGACCCTTTTCAGCATTTACAAGAGCTGAAGAATCTTGCCCAAGCTTTGGGTCCGCAAGGACATGATCAGCACACGCTTTTGATGAAAATGTTCTCCTTTTCATTAAAAGATAAGGCAGCCTTTTGGTTTAGAACACTTGCACGGACTACACCTATAGATTCCTGGGCTTCTTTAGAACATGAGTTCTTAAAGAAGTACTTTCCTGTAGGCCGCACTAATGCCTTAAGGCGTCCTGTAGGCCGCACTAATGCCTTAAGGCATGCCATCACCACCTTCACCCAGAATTCAGGAGAACCTATGCATGAGGCTTGGGAGAGATTCCACGAGCTTTTGAGAAAATGTCCCCACCATGGTGTCCCACGCTGGCAACAGGTTCAGATCTTCTACCTTGGACTCCATGATGACACACGGAATTTTGTAGATGCCGCTTGTGGAGGCAATTTCCTGTGTCGGGACGAGGACTCAGCCTTTGAGCTCTTTGAAGACATGGTCGAAAACTCTATTAATAATGCTTTAATGAGCGTGTTTAATAGAAAGTCTTCACATTCCCACTCACACACGGGGGTACATGAAGCCCAATCCAGTAGCAAAGACTTAGAGATAGTGGCTAGTCAATTGGATAAAGTGGGCTTAATCGAGAAGAAAGTAGATGAAGTATGGAAATTTCTCTCAAAACACCCATCTTCTTCTTCTCAGTCACCAGCACAAAACACTTCTTCTCAGTTTCCCACAGGGAGGAAAACTGTGAATAACCTTTCTGTGACACAAACTGCATTACCGGATTTTCCATTTCTATATCCTTCACCAGTTGGAGGAACCTTTGTTCCCTGCACCTTCTGGAGCTTCGGAGGAGCTTCATGCCATTCACAATGATCCTTTCACACAAACCTATAACCCTGGATGGTGTAATCATCCAAATTTCTCATGGTCGGGAAATTCACAGAGACCTCCTTTTCAACAACCTTCTGCACCACCACTGCACAACCCGATCTGAGCACCACCTCCACAATCACACGGATATCCACCGCGTACCTACCAACAACCCCAACCCAGGCCCACCAAATACTCTCAATCTGGGCCTACACGAGATGACCAGTTGGGGTCTATCATGAAAGCTCTTACTGATATGCAACAACAGAATATTGCTATGCAGCAAAGACAGGACGCGGCCTTAGCTGAGATGAGAGCCCAGCTATCACACTTGACAGAGTCTCGTCAACCACATTCACTCCCATCACAAGCACAACCCAACCCTAGGAACATACCTGCTCAAAGGTATGTCCAACCTAGACCAGCACTGCAAGACCAAACACATGACATTTCACAACCAGTGCACAACACTGAATTCTTCACTGACTCAAATTCTTCTCTTGCACAAACACAACCACCTCTGCTACCTAACAATGATTTACCATCTACCTCTAGAGCTGAACTAAATGCCATAGTCACTAGGAGTGGTAAATGCACACTAGATCCACCTCTTCCAACACCTACCACTTCTAGTTCTTCTCCTCCACTTCCTACTTCTCCTCTACCTATGACTGAACCTCTCACAACTCCAGTACCTTTTCCTGAAGCTTTAAAGAAGAAGGAGAAAGGAAAGAAAAAGACCTGTGTGGCACCTGAGGAGGATTTGCTTAAGCTCTTTGAGCAAGTCCACATAAACATCCCCTTGTTGGATGCAATCCTCCACATCCCTCTTTACGCTAAGTTTTTAAAAGACCTATGTACACCTAAGCGTAAAGCAAGAATTCAAAAAGGGAGTAGTCCAATCATTCTCTCGGAACAAGCTAGTTCCATCATCTCTAGTACCCTCCCAACTAAGATGAAAGACCCAGGCACCCCTCTCTTATCCTGCATGATAGGTAACACCACATTCAATAGAGCACTACTTGACCTAGGTGCTTCCATCAATCTTATCCCAACCTCTCTACTGACACATTTTGAGGATGGCAATCTGAAGCCAACCGAGGTGTCCCTGCAATTAGCTGACAGATCAGTTAAGACACCTCAGGGAGTGTTGGAAGATGTCATAGTGCAGGTCAAGGATTTTTACTTCCCTGTAGACTTTATAGTCCTTGACATGGAAGTACCTGAAGATATCCAGAATACACCTATCATTTTAGGAAGACCTTTCTTGGCTACGGCCAAGGCAAACATCAATTGTGAGGAGGGCCTTATAGAATTAAAGTTTGGAGATCAGAAAATAAAAATTGATATTTTTCAGGCCCAAAGAGGACCAACCTGTAGTTTAATTGAAGAAATCTTCTCCCTGGATTCATTGGATCAATTGGTTGAGGACACCTTGATCAATTCATTAAATTTAGAACCTCAACACTCTTTGGACTCTGACTTGACTTCCACTGAGATACCAAATTTAGAGACTGAGGACCTTCCTCCTATTCCATTAGTATCTCTAGGATCTCCTGAAACTTTCACACCTGCTCCTTCTGATCCTGTGCCTGTTGAACTCAAACCTCTTCCTGACTCTCTCAAATATGTTTTCTTAGGACCTGATCAGACCTATCCGGTGATTGTTAACTCTTCCCTTTCTTCTGATCAAGAGTCACAACTCTTATCTGTCCTAAGAGCACATAGACAGGCTATAGGATGGAGCCTTTCTGACCTTACTGGCATCAGTCCTTCTTATTGCACACATAGGATTTTCACTGAAGAAGGATCTAGACCTACTAGACAGCCCCAGCGTAGATTAAACCCTACATTACAAGAGGTGATAAAAAGTGAAATGATTAAATGGCTGGACAATGGAATTATCTACCCAATTTCTGACAGTAGATGGGTAAGTCCTGTTCAGGTTGTGCCAAAGAAGGCTGGACTTACCATCGTCACCACTGATTTTGGAGAAGTCATCCCTACATGCATTGCTAGTTCATGGCGAGTATGTATAGATTACCGAAAACTCAACCAAGCCACGAAGAAAGATCATTTCCCTTTGCCCTTCATTGATCAAATACTGGAAAGATTGGCAGGGAATAGATTTTTCTGCTTTTTGGATGGCTATTCAGGATATAATCAGGTGGCAATTCACCCCGATGATCAGGAAAAAATGACATTCACCTGCACCTACGGAACCTTTGCATTCCGTAGGATGCCTTTTGGATTGTGCAATGCACCTGCTACATTCCAGCGGTGTATGTTTGCAATCTTTTCCGACTTAGTAGGCGATTGTTTAGAAGTCTTCATGGATGACTTCTCGGTCTTCGGGAGCACATTCGATGCATGTCTAGACCACCTGACCAAGGTCCTGCAAAGATGCATTAATGTGAATCTGGTACTTTCCTGGGAGAAATCTCATTTCATGGTAACTGAAGGACTTGTATTAGGTCACCTTATTTCTGAGAGAGGAATTGAGGTTGACCGCACGAAGGTAAAGTTGATTTCTGATTTACCACTACCTTCGTCGGTTAAGCAAATTCGATCTTTCCTCGGGCATGTTGGTTTTTATCGCCGCTTTATAGCGGATTTCTCGAAAATAGCCCGACCTCTCACTACTCTCCTCTCTAAAGACGTAGACTTCTAGATCTCTGACGATTGTGTTCGTGCCTATACGACACTTCGTGATCTGATTACCAAGGCACCCATACTGCAACCCCCGAATTGGTCTCACCCTTTTGAGATCATGTGTGATGCCTCTAATTATGCAGTAGGAGTTGTCCTTGGTCAAAAATTGGATGGGAAACCCACAGTCATCTATTACGCTAGCAAGACCTTAGATGAAGCTTAGAGGAATTACACCGTCACAGAAAAGGAATTGCTAGCTGTAGTATATGCACTGGAAAAATTCAGACCTTATCTTTTAGGTTCCCACATTATAGTCTACACTGACCACACGGCAGTTCGATATCTTCTCGCCAAGAAGGACGCGAAATCTCGTCTGATTAGATGGATCCTACTTTTACAGGAATTTGATTTAGAGATTCGTGATAAGGCTGGAAAGCAGAATGTGGTAGCTGACCACTTATCCCGCCTTCCTTCTGAAATGATTTCTCCTTCTTTACCCATCTCTGACCACTTCCCTGACGAGCAATTGCTGGTCATTCATTCTGATCTTCCCTGGTATGCTAACATTGTCAACTACCTGGCTTCTGGACTCATCCCCACTGATTGGGTCCGACATCAAAAGGACAGACTTAGATCCGAGGCCAAGCACTATTACTGGGAAGAACCTTGGCTTTTCAAGCATTGTAAAGACCAGATCTTTAGGAAGTGTGTCCCTGATAAGGAGATTAGAAGTGTCTTATCATTCTGCCACAACCAGGCGTGCGGTGGTCACTTCTCTGGCAAAAAGACCGCTGCAAAGATTTTGCAGAGTGGTTTCTATTGGCCCACAATCTTCAAGGATGCACACGAATATAGCAGGGCATGTTCACGCTGTCAGTCTCTCGGTAGTATTGGCCGCCGAGACATGATGCCCTTGAATCCGATCATGGTGTGCGAAATCTTTGACATTTGGGGCATTGACTTCATGGGACCTTTTCCTAAATCTTATGGCTTCGAGTACATATTGTTGGCAGTTGAGTATGTTTCAAAATGGATTGAAGCCATCCCCTCAAGGACTAATGATCATAGAGTTGTGACACAATTTGTTCAAGATTTCATCTTCTCTAGATTCGGGGTACCTAAAGCCATCATTAGTGATGGAGGGTCTCATTTTAGAAACACACATTTTTAGTCCCTACTTCAAAAGTATGGGGTGTCACATAGGATTGCTACATCTTATCACCCTCAAACCAATGGACTTGCTGAATTATCTAATCGGGAGATCAAAAAGATTTTACAGACTACCATCCGACCTGATAGAAAGGATTGGTCTTCCCGCCTTTCTGATGCGTTGTGGGCATATAGGACAGCCCACAAAACCCCTTTAGGCATGTCTCCTTTTAGACTTGTGTATGGGAAACACTGTCACCTTCCCGTAGAATTAGAGCACAAAGCCTATTGGGCCATCAGAAAGTGTAACTTAGACTTAGAGAAGGCCGGTGATCTTAGGAAATTACAAATGTCTGAGCTCGATGAATTAAGGAATGAATCTTATGAAAGCTCAAGGATGTATAAGGACAAACTTAAGGCCTTCCATGACCGTCACATTCTTAGGAAATCTTTTCACCCTGGTAAAAAAGTCCTCTTTGACTCTAGACTGAGACTCTTTCCTGGGAAGTTAAGATCAAAATGGATTGGACCTTTCAAAATCTTGAGATTATTTGATAATGGAGTCGTTGAGATCACTGAACTTGACAAATCTGAACCCTTTATTGTTAATGGACAAAGACTGAAACCTTTCATTGAGCCGCATGATCTCAGACTTGTCAATTCCACCATTTCGCTCCTACATTTTGAGCTACCAACTAAGTTTTCGCCTAGCTGAAGGCGTTAAACTTAGCAAACACCTACCCTTGTATATAGCTATTTTACACCTTTCTTACTCTTGCCTTTATTTGCATATAGTGTCTACCCTTGCATTCTGAGCATACATTCATTGACACACATGTCATGCATTTCACTTCCTAGCCCGACTATTCACTCTGATCCTAGATCAGACTTAAAATCGTCCGCACAGAGATTTTATCTCCTCATTCCGACTTTCTTCCATCACCCAGTCTAGGATAGTGAAAAGCAGAGCATACATTTGCATCCACCCTTTCATTCAATGAGGACATTGAAACATTTAAGCATGGGGGGGTGTAAATGGTAAACCATTTAAACCAAAATGCAATTGTAGACACAACTATAGTATGTATAGTATTATCAAAAAATTATATACTTCAAAAAAAATTGAAAAATTTTGAAAAAATTTTGAAAAAAAAAATTATTACAAAGCTAAAAATACAAAAAAATAACAAATCAGAAAAATTCCAAAAACACAATAAGGGGCATGTACTTTATTTGAAGGAGGACATTCATTTCAAGAAGGGAGGGAGAAAAAGAAAAGATAAGTGTTTAAATATGATCTTATAGCTAAAAACAAAAAAAAAAATACAGAAATGATCATCAACACAAATAGTGTATGGCAGTTCTGAAATAGCAAAAAGAGACTAAGAATGCATTAAGGAAATTTAATGGAAGCTGGCGAATGCATTCAAAACAAAGTATAAACAGAATCATGAAAGGCTCTTCTGATTGGTTCTCTGTCACCAGAGAACTTCTCAGAGTCCTTGCCCACAATGAAAACCAAAAATCCCTTCAATTTGTCAGATCTGTCAAAACATTTCAGAGAGTAAAAATCCTTTAAAATCCAAATCAAAAGTGCTCTGATAAACTGAGGCAATCCATTTAAAACAGAGGGGCTTTTGTGAAACAAATGGAGTGAGTGAGAAGCCCCAAATGGTGCTTGTGACACCACTTTCAGATCTGAGGCAGTGCACCATCAGATCTGAAATTGGGTCAGGATGTGTGGGTGATTGATGAAAAATTCGTCGTTAAAAGGAAAAACAAGAATCAGAATTTGGATGATGGAAAAACAAAACATGAAGAGGGAGATAAATTGAATAATGAACAGATGATTCTTCCCCTCTGATCTGGACTGATCAGAGGAGGTGAGGGAGGGGATCTAATACTAATTCTACTCCTAAGACTAATCTAACTACAGCTAACATTAAACACTAACAATTAAAACTAAATGTATTCTAAACTACTGCAAACTAAATCTAACACTACTTGTGCAGAATTAAAAACCTAAACTAAAAGGAAGAATGGGACCTATGGGTCCTTAGCTGGCAGCTAAGGAGGAAGAAAGGAGGAGGGTGACTCCAGTGGAGGGAAGAGTCTGCTAGTGAGACTCCAGGGTCGTCCTCAGGTGCTACGAGGTCCTTAGCGACGAGGAGGGTCGAGAGCAGGCGATGATTCCACAGCCGGTGGCTGTGAAATCAGGGTCTAGATGAGGAGGAGAGATTGGAGTGGACGAATTGATCGCTAAGAGATGTAGGCCAGAGCGATCCTTTGCGCACGACACCACTGAGGTGCTTAAGTAGCAGCTCAGTGATTGGAATCACCGCAAGGGTGAGGTTAATCAAAATTAAGCCGGCGGTGAGGATGAGATGGGTAGAGCGCGCGGCGAGTCAAGAGAGAGATCTGACCGTCAGATGAGATCTGGGAAGAGAGGTGAACGCATGCATCGAATCGCGCGAAGGTTCCATTTGATTCTAGCCGCAGATCGAGATCAAAAGTGCGATGGACGGTCGAGAATGGCTGTGTTCTTCGCGTGCTACAGTGCGCGTGAAGAACACAGGCTTCTCTCTGAAATGAGGGAAAACTTGCAGGAAGACCCTTGAACGAAGGGGTAAAAGAATAGCGTGCAGGTCCAAAAGTGAAAAGAACTATAACTGGAAGGGCCTTGCAGTCATACAGAAGGGTCCCTGCGGCTTGCAAAAAGGTCCAAGAAGGAGTTTTGAAGGGTAGAAATGTAATGCATGAAGGACCTAATTGTAATCTATTTATTTCTAAGCCTAAATGATGTCCAATTGCTTTCAAATTTTTACATGTGCTTAATTGAACATTTAAGACATTGATTTTACTTCTGATTTATCTTTTCAAACTTGTTTATGTGTTCAATTGATGCATGGATCATCATTTGTTCTTTAGTTTTCAGAATATCTCATTTTTGTGACCTAATTAGGAGGTTTTAACACACATTAAAAGTTTTAGGTCTTTTCTTTAATTCCCACACTTAACCCTTTTTATATGTTAATTTGATATTGTTTTGCTTAGTGTCTAGGTTAATTTCAGCCTTTTAGCCATGATGAGTAGCCACTCATCAGTGGGGGTGTTTGCCATAGAACAGGCGGGGTTGGCCAGAAGCTCGTCCAGCTTCTTATGCATGATGGAGACTTCATCCAATTTCTGTGCGATAAGGCTGAGATCTGTGGATGAATGGGAGGGTCTCGTGTCAACTTCGTGGACATTACGGGGTAGGCTGGTACGATTAAAGGCGACAATGGAGGCATTCTTCATTAAGTTTTTGCTTATATTTTCAAATAATTAGAATACTCCATTCTCATCTTTATTCATGAAATTCCCTCTGCAGGAAGTGTCTGCAATATGCTTCAAAGTCTCATTTAGCCCATAGTAGAAAATCTGGGCTATATGCCACTTAGGCAGACCGTGGTGCGGATACTTCCTGAGGAGGTCATTATATCTCTCCCATGCCTCATGAAACTGTTCGCCGTTTTGTTGTGTAAAGGAAGTGATAGCACGGCGAAGTGCATTGGTTTGTTCGATTGGGAAGAACTTCTTGAGAAACGCTGTTCGCATCTCTTCCCAAGAGTGGATGGTTCTCCCAAGGGTGAGTAACCACTGTGACGCTTTATCCCGCAATGAAAACGGGAACATTTTCATGAGGACTATTGATAACCCGATATTTCTTGGTTTAACTGTTTCAGCCAATCGGGTTAGGTCTTCCAAGTGGAGAAAAGGATCTTCACTTGCAAGACCATGGAAGTGAAAATTTATCAGGCTAATTATGTTAGGTTTCAATTCAAAGTCGTCCCCACCCATGGCGACCCAAATTTGTCCTATGGCCTCTGTAGCAGCGGGATTCTGATAGGAGCTAAGAGACCTAAGCTCCTCCCGTTCGGGAGGGTTCTGCATTTCCTCCAATGTTTCCCTAATGGCTTCAATTTGTTCATTATACATTTCCATTTGGGCTTGGAGGCAGGTTATGGGATCCAAGGCTCCACCACCCGGTGGGTTTTGAGGGCGGTTTCCTCGTTGGGATTTGGGGTGGGCGTGCAGCCATGTTTGTGGAGGAGGAGGATGATTCGGCTTCTTTTCTAAAATTATCAGACAATTCAAACAGTTCAGGGTTTTGTGACCTCTTCCCAAACATGCACTACTGCAGGAAGAATTGGGGGGATACGAAGGGAAAAGGAGATGAGAGAAATGACGCCGCAAAGGTACACTTGATGACAAATCAATACAATCAAATTCCTAACCTCTACAGTGTGCCCTTAGACCTAAAGATCTAAGTTACCTACTATCACGACCTACAGAACCGAATGCGAGCACCGCAGAACCACCGGGCCAGATTGAAAGGCCATTTGCCCTAGTCTTAGACACCCGATAGCACGTGGGAACCCTCACCAGCACGTAGGCGCTACACGCAAGTAGGTAGACCTCCAATTCTTAATAGGGGTCAGGTTGCTACCAGTTTTAGTTAGAGGCTTAGGATCAAGTGCTTCGGGAATGTGAAGGGCGTTATTTACGGGTAATGCCCAAGTGGTTGATTTTATAAAGTGTGTAAACCAAGCATGCAATGGGTAAATCTCCCCGAATTGAAGTCTTAATTGGTGAATGGTTTTTAGAGTTTCAGCCTTAAGTAGTATGGATTTTAGGATTTCTCTGAATTACCAATTCAACCAATCTCTGAGTTTTGAGAGAATACAAGCTTTTTTTCTATGCCCAACAAACCGTTCTTCAATGTCAGTTGGTTAATGCATGCTAAAATGCAATGGGCTTCCCTAGATGGAGATTTCTATGTGTGGATGCACGAGTTAATTTTAGAGTTGTGTGAAAGGGAGCCAAAGCACTTCAATTCAAGTGCTCCTAATCACCAGAATGATGTTCCACACACAAGGCTCAACCACAAGATAAAGAAAATCAAATTGTTGGGGTTGAAGGATTCGGGATCGAATCTTAGGCACGTGAAAGGTCATGGTGGGGTTGGAATCAACTTAATTCCAAGTCTCCCCCCCAAAAATGTGATCCCAAATTGCAGATAAATGAGGCAAAGAGGGATGGTGGGAAATCTCGGGGCGGTGGGAGTGATGACAAACAATCAAACAAGTGATTTTTAATCCACTTGCCGCAAGAGATCCCAAGTGTTTTTTTTTTTTAGTTTTTTTTTCTTTTCTTTTCTTTTTTATTAAGGCGACAAGTTGACCTAAGTTGCTAAGGAAGAGAGACCTACCTATTCAGCAATGTGGGTGAAGCTCCAGTGTGGTGCTGGCAACTTTACGCTCTCGTTCCCACCTTGGATCTGCCCACGTCTCCGACTTTGTCTGCCTGCCTTCTCCTTGCAACTAGTTCACCTGCACACCAACAAACAAAAACACCCATGAAGAGAAGGGTGTAAGAAGAGAAAAATTAAAGGAATGGAGTAGAAACTTACCTGAATGCGTACTTCTCCGGCAACGGCACCAGAAAAAGTGTGGTCGGGCTCAGATAGGTTGTGTTAATATGGTGATGTAATCGTTGAAATGAGTATAGTGCTTAACCTAAATCGAGCCTAACCATCGTTTTAAAAAATTTTTTTACCTGGCCTACTTGATTTTATCTTGGTCACTTTTAGGCCTAGGGTCGAACTCAGGGAAGTGGGATTAGAGGTGAATAAGTTTCTATGCCTTTCCTACAACGAATCTTTTCCGTTCGTTTATTATATTTTTGGTGTTTTTTCTATTTAAGATTTTTTCTGATAATTTTTGTCTTTGAGGTACAACCTCAAAATTAGGTCCTTGGCTATGAGCCAAATTGTTCTTGGCTTTGAGCAAGATTAGGGTTCCAAAGCTGGTCTTGCTATTAGCAAGATCAAGTACCTGCAAGACAAACATTATCCTTTCTCTTTTACTATTTTTTATCTTTTTAATAGTAGGAAAGAGAAAAAGAAATAACATAAATATAGTATATATGTATATATATATAATATACATATATAGGGGTGGGGGTGGAGGTGGAAATGGCGTGTACCACGGTGTCAAGTTGATCATCGTCTAGGAAGACGCAACCAACAGGACGAAGTGCCGCGTGGAGTGTAGGATGGATGGGTGGAAGGTGTGCGCGGAGATGCTTTCTGTACTCGTGTATCGGGGAATATCAACAACTGGTGCAGATATTCCGGCGATACATGAGGTAGGTAATATGAAAAAATATATATATATATATATGTATATATATAAATATATATTTATATGTATATATATAGATATGGTTATAATTATATAGGTGTATATGTAGTTATATATGTATATATATATATGTATAGATATGTAAATATATATATAGATAGATGTATGTATATATATATATGTATGTATATATAACTATGTATAGATATATATATATGTATAAAGTAATATATGTATATAGTTATATATATGTGTATATGTAGATATATTAGTATAAGTATCTATGTATATAGATATATGTAGATATATATATATGTATTTATAGTTTTATAGTTATAGATATATATGTATATATGTATGTATATATGTATATATATATATATGTATAAATATATGTGTATATATATATATATATGTATTTATACTTATATTTAGTTGTATAGGTAATAATATATGTATAGATATATGTATATATATATATAAGTATATAAATATATATATATATATATATATGTATATATATATATATATGTATATAAATATATATATATATGTATATATATATATAAGTATATAGTTGTGTACGAGTGAGTGTGTGTGTGTGTATGTGTCTGCAAGAGGGAGTAAGAGAGTGGCTGTGAGAGAGGGAGGGAGAGAGAGAGAGCGTCTGCTGGAAGAAGAGGGCGTGGTGAGTTAAGTCATCCGAAGGCTTCAGCCGACGTCTGGTGGTGCACGTAGGAGCGTGCACGCGTAGGCGCAGGCGTAGGCGCGCGCAAGCGCAGGTGTGCACAGGAGGGAGCGGTGTGAGGGCACAGCGCACCGCGCTGCGCACTGAGGGGAACGTGGGCGAACAAGTGGGTGCTGGGAGAGACGTGGGCACAGGCGCTGGAGCGGGCGCGGGGAGAGACGCGGCCGTGGGCTGAAGGCAGTTGTGGCACGGAGAGAGAGCACACGGCGACCGGATAAGTGAGAAACTTTCCGGTCACCGCACTGTAGCTACAGTGTCGCGCTCTCTAGCGTGAACAATAGTTACAATGCACGCTCGGCTCGGGCGACCAGCTGCATTCAGTTCAGCGTGTGCGGGAAATGTGGAGTGGGCTGGCGGGCGAGCGGAAGGAGCTGCACCGGCTGCTAGCGTGCGCGGTGGCCTGCGCGTGGGCGAGAGGCTGCTGTGCCGTGCTGCTGCTGCGGTTGAGCTTCAAAGCTCGACTCTGTGGCAATGGCGGAAGAATGTTGAGTGGGTGAAACAACGAAGTGAACCACCTCACCCACCGACTCTTGGATGAGCTGGGCGGTGGTGGGACTCACAGTGGTGGTTGTCGACCACTATGTGCTGCTCCTGCCCACAGCGTGTCTCCTCAGGAGGAAGAGATGCTGCGTATGGAGGGGAGAGGGGAGGAGACGGCCTGGAGGAAGGAGGTGCTGTCGGTGTTGTGTTGGACCAGGCTCACCGCAAGGAAGATGGTTGTGCCTTTTTTAAAGAGGAATGAGGCATGCACAACCATGCCCTATGCTTCATGCATGGCTAAGCATGCAGCTGGCAGGGAGTGACACGAAGAAGAAGCAGCCATGCCCTGTAGCTGCACGGAGAAGAAGAATTTCAAAGCCAAATAAAAATAAAGATGGTGATTTTGCGAGGTAGCACTTGAAGAATGCGTTAATTACAAGGCCAATTTATTCACTCTCCTCCCCTCTCAAATAAATGCATGCATGTGTTTATTTTTACAAATGCGACTATGGCTACCTAATATGCAATGGCAATGCTAGGAAATAACACAAGGTGGCACTTTTATTGGTGTATTGTTGCTGTGCAATCATGGCATAATCGGGGAACTTCGTCGGAGCGATTGCTGAAGCAGAAGACGTAGTCACGGAGGAGTGTCAGTGGTCGGATTCGAAAAATAAAGAGAGGAGAAGAAAGTAGCTGAGATAAGGAACCTAAGAATCTACTCTAAGGATGAAAAGGTGAAGGGATTCCCATGCGGTGTGGTTGCTAGACGTGGGGAAGATGAACCTCCATAGGGAGAGACAACGGCAAAGATGGGGAAATGACGACGACGGCTGGTATTGCATGATGAGGAGGACAATGAGGAAGATGAATCTGCCACTGGTTTTGTGGTTAGATGATGAGAGGAGTCGGAGAGAGACCGCTGGATCTTGCGTAGATATGCCGCCAAAGAGGAGAGAGGAAGAAGGGGACTTTAGGCCGAGTTTCAAGCTTGAAGAGTTCAGGAAGATCTGGTAGCCCTTTTATAAGGACCTAGAGGCAAGGAATGCTTAGAAAACAAGCTTTCCAAGCTTGGGAAGCATCGTTGGATTTAGGAGTTTCTTGAGGCCTAAATCTCTCATGCGTTTGCTTGAGAGATTGGGAAAGATTCGGAGCACATGGATAGGTTCAAATTGATGATTTCTCAAAAAATCTCCTTTTCAATTTTACAAGGGAATCGCTAAGCAATCAGGGAGAACTCCCCAGTCAAAGATCACCGGAGTAGGTTTCCATCGCGATAATGGTGGAGGGACCTAATTATAAAGATGATGAAGAAATTAGGGGGCTATTTGAAAGGATTTTGAAAGTTAATGGCATAAATGTAATTAGACAGGACCAATTTGCAAACTAGGTCAAGAAAAGCTCATCTCGGATCCAAATTTTGGTACAAACCTAATTTCGCCCTAAAAAATTCAATGGTGAGGTTGGATTTTGGTTTTGACCTTGTTTGACTAAGTAATTTATGAAAAAATGCAAATCAGGGCAGATATCTATCTAAGACTTTGTTTTGGGTCAAGATGGGTTATGATGGTTAAATTGAAAGTTCTAAACCCTATAGAATATTTTTATATGAATTTTAGAGGGCTTAGGTGAATTTTATCCTGATCAAAACCTCAGTTAATTAAGCGGGTCTATTTTTAGGGTTTCAAAAGTCATTTAATTCTCAGAACACGTTCAAACACTTTTCTGTCTATCTTATCCACTTGTTAATTTTTTAAGACCAATTAACCTCCATTCAACCCCTACGAAAACCCTTGGTTGTACTGCATTCAAGATGAGCTGGTAAAATTGTAGTTTTAGCCTTAATTTCTTATTTTTCTTTCAAAATGAATATGCAATGATTTGTCACCTCTAGCAGTTATGTAGGAGTATTTATTGACTTAATTGTGTCAAAATGAGCTAGATATGACTCATGATGTTGTTCCCATCATAACCCCATGCCTAGCTTTTGCTAGTCCCTTACCAAAATTTTAAGGTATTAACTTTGATTTAAGACCATAAAATCTTTTGATGCTTAAAAACTTTGCTGTGTGCTTCCTTTTGTAGATTAGGTTAGAATGCCGATAGTAGGCCTAGAGGTACTCAAGTACCAACCAAGATCCGAACCTGACCAGCTCTAGCCTCAATTTACCGTGAAGGTTTCTAGGGCCCACAGGAACTAACGTAAGGTTCGTTGAACTCCGCGGTTAAAGCACCCGTGCTTGTAACATGCTTTAGCCTTGGTTCAGTTTGCAGTGCATTTTTGTCGGATAGAGAAAGTAGGATTTTTCTTTATTTTTGGAGAGTTTTCTCTCTCTTTTCTTGTTATTTCTAGCTTTGATTTGGCTTTATAACATGGTCTCTATCAGATTCCTAGTCCCCATCATCAATCCTCGCAGGGTCCCTAGCAATCGATGCTTCGAGATAGCACCACCCATGGCAACCCCCAGAACCTTGGCTTTAGAGATTTTGAGATAATCCCACCCATGGCATTCTGTAGCTAAATCCAGACCCTGGCAATTGACATTTCGGGATAATGCCGCCCATGGCATTTGAACTAGCACAGGGTGCTTACATGCCCCCGGTAGGATATGTAGATATCCTAGGACACAAGCATCGAGGAGACGATATGTTATTGCACATCTTCGAGGGGAATTTCCTGCCTCTTCGCATCAGGAACTTATCCAAATCAACTTGTGTTGATCAGCCGCTCCTAATCTAGGTGACTTTTTTCAGAACAATTTAAATGCATTTGCACGATTTTGATACTTAGGAGCACTAAACCAGACTATGTGTGGATTGGGGTGCTTAGGTTACCGAGTCCCGCAAACCATAAGTCAGTTAATGAGGCTGAATAATCCCTAAGCCTTAGACCTAATACTTAAGCTCGCATTTTCCCCAACCTCTTGAGGATTATCCAGATCTTAGTAGGTACTTGAGTTTTTAAGCCTAGGATTATAGCCCAAAAGGCCTAAAATCAGCGTTCCTACTAATCGCTTCTTTGTTTCATTAGCACTTTTTACCTTTCTTTCTTTTGATATGGTCTAGAACTAAATTAATTCCTTAATTTTTTACTAATGACTACCTCTTTTTCTTTTCTTTTCAAATTGTGCTCCTTTTTGACATTTTTAACTCCTCCCCTTTTTCTTCTTAAAATTTGATATGCCATCAAAATTTCCTCTCCTCTCATATTTTTGTTCTTTTTCAAGAATTTTTGATTTTTTTTGGTATTTTTGGAATATGTGATTTTTTTGATGAAACCCTTTCTGGTGAGATGATTTTCATTGCATTTTGCACTTTACTACCCCCCATGCCTACAATTTGCAATGTCCTCATTGCAAATTAGGTGGGTTCGAGTTCAGCTTAGATCATTCATTAGAACAGGTGTTGGGATGACTGTTGCAGATGATTTCAAGCTTGGGTACGGGTACTAGAGGTGGAGTCAGCTGTTCTAATGGATGAACCGTAAAGTGCAATATGAGTTCAGCATAGGATGTGTTAGGAAGGGTTTCGGGTTTTTTCAAAAATGACGGGCTGCCACTAGTTAAGCGCTAAGTTTAACGCCATCAGCCAGGTGCAATGAGCTCTGGGAGAATGGAGGGTAAAAGATATCTCAGCCAAATTCGTATCGGTGAGTTCAATTAATGGTTTGAGTCTCTGATCGTTTACAACAAAAGGTTTTGAATCGTGACTGAGTTGACTGATTTCGACAGCTCCATTTCGAAAGATTCCTTGGACAAGGTAAGGTCCAATCCATTTTGATCTGAGTTTTCCTTGGAACAGTTTGTGTTTGGCATCAAAGAGGACTTTTTGACCAGGGAAAGAGATATTTCTGGATATGTGCTTGTCGTGAAAGGCCTTAACCCACTCTTTGTAAATTCATAAGTTCTCATATGTGTCGTGGCATAATTCATTGATCTCGCTCATTGGAAGCTTTCTGTGGGTTCCTGCCTTAGAAAGATCGAGATTGCAATTCTGTACTGCCTAATAGGCTTTGTGCTCCAATTCGACGGGGAGGTGACATGACTTCCCGTACACTAATCTGAAGGGAGACATGCCTAATTGGGTTTTGTGGGTGGTCCTATAAGCCCACAAAGCTTCCAGAAGTTGGGATGACCAATCTTTTCTGTTAGGTCAAACAGTGACCTGGAGGATTTTCTTGATCTCCCGATTTGATAGCTTAGCTAGACCGTTGGTTTGGGGGTGATAAGGAGTAGAGATTCGGTGTGACACCCCGTATTTGGTCATCAGTGATCTGAACTGAGCATTAGTGAAATGGGTCCCTCCATTAGAGATTATGGCACATGGAATCCTGAATCGAGAAAAGATGTTTTGATGAATGAAGTTGATTACTACCTTGTGATCATTGGTTCGGGTCGGAATGGCTTCGATCCATTTGGACATGTAGTCAACAACGAGAAGAATGTACTTGAAGTCGTCCGAAATAGGGAAGGGTCCCATAAAATCAATCCCCCAATCATCAAAGATTTCACATACGAGAATCGACTGTAAGGGAATCATATTACGGTGGCTCATGTTGCCTAAGGTCTGGCAACGAGTGCATGCCTTACAATGATTGTATGTGTCTTTGAAAACCATGGGCCAATAGAAGCCGCACTGGAGGACTTTTGCTATGGTTTTATGACCAGAGAAGTGTCCACCGCATGCCTGGTCATGGCAGAAGGACAAAATGTCCTGAATTTCTGCTTTCGGAACACATTGTCAGATGATTTGATTAGCACCAATGCGAAAGAGATACGGGTCTTCCCAAAAGTAATACTTGGCATCGGAGAGCAACTTGTCTTTCTTAGCTTTCAACCAATCGGATGGAATGTGATGTGATGATAGGTAGTTTACTAGATCAGCAAACCATGGAAGCCCCGTATTGATAGTCTGGAGGTGCTCATCAGGAAAATGTTCTGTAATGGGTCCAGAAGGGTCAATAATGTCAGAAGGAAGGAGAGATAAGTGATCATCTACCACGTTCTATTTCCCTGCCTTGTCATGAATCTCAAGGTCAAACTCTTGCAATAGCAAGATCCAGCGGATTAGTCAAGGTTTCACGTCCTTCTTTGCAAGGAGATGCCTCACAGCTTTGTGATCTGAGTAAATGATAACACGAGAGCTCAGAAGATATGATATGAACCTTTCCAGGGCAAATACTATGGTTAGCAACTCTTTCTCAGTAACTGTGTTGATACACTGAGCCTCGTCAAGTGTCTTTCTAGCATAGTAGATGACCACGGGTTTCTCATCTATTTTCTGCCCAAGTACCGCACCTACAACGTAATCAGATGCATCTCACATGATCTTAAAGGGTTGAGACCAATCAGGGGACTGTAGGATCAGAGCTTGGGTAACTCGATCATGCAGGATCTCAAATGCTTGAGTGCATTCCATAGTGATTTCAAATGAGACATCCTTAGATAGCAGACTAGTTAGGGGGTGTGCGATTTTCGAGAAGTCTGGAATGAATCACCTATAAAAATCAATGTGCCCTAGGAAAGATCGGACGTCTTTGACCGAGCTAGGAATAGGGAGTTTGGAAATCAGATTTACCTTAGCTCGATCAACTTGGATACCTTTCTCAGAGATTAGATATCCTAGGATATTTCCCTTAGGAACCATGAAGTGGCTCTTTTCTTGGAAAGAGACAAATTCACTTCGATGCACCACCTTAGGATCTGGACCAAGTGTAGGAGGTAATCGTCAAATGATTCGTCAAAAACTGAGAAGTCATCCATGAAGACATCTAGATATTCACCTACCATATCTGAGAATATGGCAAGCATGCACTATTGAAAAGTAGCAGGTGCATTGCAGAGACCGAAAGGCATCCTTCGGAATGCGTATGTCCCGAAGGGGCAGGTGAAAGTGGTCTTCTCTTGGTCCTCAGGATGGATTGCCACCTAGTTGTAACTGGAGTACCCATCCAAAAAGTAGAAGAATCTATTTCTAGCTAGTTTTTCGAGGATCTGATCAATAAACGGTAGTGGGAAATGATCCTTCTTTGGGGAGGTATTGAGTCTTCTGTAATCAATGCAGACTCTCCATGAATTTGCTACACGGGTCAGTATGATTTCAATGGTCTCAGTCGTGATCACGGTGAGTCATGCCTTCTTAGGCACAACCTGGATTGGACTCACCCACCAACTGTCAGAGATTGGGTAGATGATCCTAGCATCTAACCACTTAATGATCTCCTTCTTCACGACCTCCTACAGATTACGATTCAAACATCTCTGCATTTCATGGAATGGTCGTGTTCCCTCTTTAGTATAGATGCGATGTGTACAATAAGAGGGGCTGATACTAGTCAAATCATCGAGAGTCCATCCAATGGCTCTTCATTTTTGCTAGAGAATATAAATCAGATGAGATTCCTGATCAGGTGTGAGTCTGGAGTTGATAATCACATGAAACGTCTAATTGGAACCCAAAAAGACATACTTTAGATGATTGGGAAGAGCCTTTAGTTCTAAAATAGGGTTATCAGCAGCAGCAGGTGGTTCAGGGTGGGTGTCGGGTGCAAGGGAAGGAGCTATGGGTGTGTCTAGGTTGAGTTTGGACTCCTCTAATTGCGGGTTTTGATCCTTTTGTGGTTGATCAGAAGTAGTCAGATTTTCCTCGATATACCGATCATCAACCACAACCTCGATATCACATATTTATTCTATAACCCCGCAATTAATCCCTTATTGAGCCTTAAAGATGTCGATCTTTAGTGTCTGGTTCCCAAATTTTAGTTCAATTTGTCTGTCCTCACAATTAATGTTGGCCCTAGCAGTGGCCAGAAAGGGTCTCCCTTGTTAATTGGTGTTTCTCGGATTTTCTGGAGCATCCATATCCAAGACTATGAAATCTACCGAGAAATAAAAATCCCGAACCCTAACAATGACATCCTCAAGAACTCCTTTAGGTGACTTAATAGATCGATCTGCCAACTGTAATGTCACCACCTCTGTTGGTTTTAGCTCAGATTCCTCAAGATGGTCAAGTAGGGATGGAGGTATTAGGTTATGGAGGCTCCTAGATCCAATAATGCTCTATCAAATTGGATATCACCAATTGTATAGGAAATCAGGGGAGTACCTGGGTATTTTGCCTTAGGTGGGAGCCTACTCAAAATGATGGAGCTAGCTTGTTCCTACAATACGATTGGGCTCCCACTTTTGGTTCGCAGCTTACGCTTAGGTGTACGCACGTCTTTTAGAAATCGTGCGTAAGCTGGTACGTGGAAAATTGCATCCATCAAGGAGATGCTTATATGGACCTGTTCAAAGAGCTTGACTAGGTCCTCTTCAGGTGCCACGGGTTTGGTTGCCCTCTTTCCCATTGTCAAGCCTCGAGAAATGGAACCTCAGATGGTTCCTTTGGAATAGATTCAAGTTCTTGATCTGGGACAGAGATATCTTGGATGACTATGCTATGGTTTGGGTTAGCACTACCAGGCTGAAAGTGGCTTGGGTAAGGTGGGTCCTGTGTTGCTTTGCCACTATGGGTTGTAACTGAATTCAGTCCTGCCTAGTTCTGGTTTGGTGTAGGTAAAATAGGTGGTTGCTGCTGAAATCCCGAGTATGATGTTGAAGCTTCCATCCCATCGGGTGATGGAGCAGAAGGGGCCTAATAAACCATGTGGGCTTGGCCTTGGTTTAGGTTTATAACACACCTATGATTTGGCATGTTATTGGGATTAGGTAGAGGTTGCGAAGGGAGTGTACCAGGTTGGCAGGAATTTGCCATCTGGGTGAGTTGATTGCGAACCTCTGTGATCTCATCTTTATGCTGTTTCTGCATAGCCGCATTCATCTGTTGAATGTCAAACAGAGTCTGAAGGATAAGAGTCATTTGATCTCCTTGAGTTGGCCTAGATTGATAAGTGGGGTTGGGCCGAGGTTGAGGTAGCTGATATGGACGAGAAGCTTGTGGATGGGGCTGATATAGTGGTCTCTGATTCTGATTGTTTCCCGTCCACATGAAATTAGACTGATTTCGCCATCCATGGTTATAGGTATTAGAGAATGGGTCATTCTAGATGGTGTTGAGGTCTTCGCAGGTCTGAGGAACCTCAACGAGGGTTTAGAGTTCCCCCAACTAGAATAGGCAGGTCCGGAGTTTCCTTCGACCCTAGAGTCAGACGGGTGTGGATATGGGTCCAACCCCAGAGAAGATCGGTTGTAGATGTTATGCACGCTTCCCTCCCAGAGGGTGACTATGCGAACGGGTTTTGCGTAGAGGTGGCTTGCTGCAGATGTCGAGTTAGCTCATCCACCTTCTTCTCAATAATAGAGACCTTGTCCAAATGACTGGCCATTAGTTCCAAGTCGACAGAAGAGGACAGGCCCTGTGTCTCATGTTCTCCCCTTGGATTCATCGATGCATGGGCATTCGTCTTGTCGTATATGTCCATGGAATCATTATTGATGGAGTTCTCACACATATTCTCAAGAATTTCGCAAACAGTGTCTTCGTGTTGACCCATGATATTTCCTCTACAAGTTGCATTGATGAATATTTGGATATCTTCACGGAGTCCCTGGTAAAAAGACAGTACTTGTTCCCATTTAGGAACTCCGTGATGGGGGCACTTTTGCATGAGATCCAGGAAACGATCCCATGCTTCGTGAAGTGGTTCCTCAGGCTGTTGTGTGAATTGCGTGATCTAGTGTCGTAAAGCATTCGTCAGACCAACTGGGAAGAACTTTTTCAAAAACTCGAATTGTAGTTCCACCCATGTGTTGATTGGACGCGTTTGAGTCTGATACCAATGAGGTACTTTGTCCATTAGAGAGAAGGAGAACATTTTCATGAGAAGAATATCCCAATTCTGAACATTTGACCCGAAGGTCTGGGCCAGATGGTTGAGCTATTTAATGTGCTGAAAAGGATCCCCGGAATTGAGGCCATGAAATTTCAGAATAGCATGAATCATGTTGGGCTTGAGTTCAGTATTAGGACCTTCAGTCGAGATTTGGACTCAAGGTTCGATCGTCACTGCGGTAGGATTGTAATGATCTCGCATCATAGGATGCTATGGTGGATTCACAAAGGCTTGGAATAGATCATTAAGGCGCTGAAGCTGATTCTTGAGGTTGTTCTCTTCTGCTGGTTGTGCCATGATGATGGATGAAGGAGAATTAGGCTTAGATGAATCAGAAGAGATGCCTATGTGATGGGGTTGCTGCACAAACATGAAAGTCGAGGCCTGGCCTCGACGGGAGTGAATAGCTAATGGAGGCATCAAGGGTGATCTTAAGGATCTCTTACCAAACATGCATTGATGGACTGGATGAGAATAAAATGTGATGGACCCAATCAAGACACCCAAAAATTTTTTATGACTGTAGAGGTTCGGGGCGGATGATACCCCTTAGTCAAAAAGCCGTCCAACTATGAATTACCTAGGCAGCCAGAGAGGGAGAGTCCCATGAAGACCCCTACACGGTAGAGCGTCTCCACAGGTTACAGGGTTTCCCCCACCCAACCTCTCTTGTCACTGATGGTCTAGGTAGACCAGAATGGGGACTTGAGCTCTTAACTCTACCAGTTTTACTTAAGAGCAAGGGTGCTTAGAATTTCACTTGAACTTTAAGATGTATTAAGTGCAAAAGTGACCTAATTTAAAGATTGGTTAACCCAAAAAGGTGGGTCAACTTCACTTGTATTGTCCTTTGAGAAGTTTTAGGTCCCTCTTTTAGGATTCAAGTGAGATTAAGAGCCTGATTTTAGGGTTTGCTTGAATAGATCAATTCAACCAAGGCTTAGGTACACATTGTTTGGGAAAGATTCAATCTTGATTATGTAAGTGTCTCTAAAATCCTAACTTGGAATCCTTAGTTGGCTCTTGTTTTGGTCCAATTTGGTTTGTCAAATGTGGTATCTAGGGTTCAAACAAGAATGTGATAGCCCTAGTTATCTTAAGTGGGTGCACAAATTAGAGGTTGCTATTTAAATCAAATCAGGCAATTTGATGAATTATCTAAGAATGGAAGGCGAGTAGCCCTAATTGATTTTTTCCTTTTAACCTTTTCAGAGATAGGGTCTTAAGAGAGAGTAGATAGAGTTTACCTGCCCCTAGCATGTTTGATGTGTGGTTGAACTTTATTCAATGAATCTCTCCCTGAAACAACATAGAGATAAAGCAAGTTAGTACCAAATAAGGAATTGCAATCAACAGTTCTAAATTTCCCATTGCTTCTCAACAATGGCGCCAAAATGTTCGATGCATTAAATCGATGTTTTAAAGGGTGTCACGTTGCAGTATAGCCAAAACAGCGTTCAAACAAATCCAATTTTTATTACTCGAAAAGATTCCGAGGTCGAACACAGGGAGCAATATGGAATTTAGAATTCAAGATCACAATTTAAACTAAAAGAATTTACAATAATATCAGGTATCAATGTGCAGAAAGATGGGAGTAAAATGGTGGTTTAAATTACCATATACTCCTACAATATTAACCAAGGAACTCAATGTATATATTTGAAATGAAGGCTCAAATATGTCATCTTATTTGTAAATCAGCCGACTTAAAGTGATTTTCTTCTTTTTCTTCTCCTTCCTTCTCTGGCTTTGTCTTTCTCTTCAGCTTCTTCTCTTTCTCAACTGTGGCTTCTTCTTCTTCTTTTTCTCCAAACCTTCACCTCTTCTTCTTCTGAGCCTTGCTTTGTAACTCCTCTTCTTCAGCCCTTCTTCTTTTCTTCTTCAGAATTTGGCTAAGTGTCAGGGCTAAGCTTCTCAGGGCAGAACCCTCCCCCAACCTGCACAACTCTCCTTCTCACTTTCTCTCTTTAGGATCTGCTCTCCCAGAGCCACAGGTAATTGGGTTATCGGATTCAGGCACGTACCTGGGTTTAGGTTCATGGACGTGCGGTGGTGAGTGAGGAGTGTAGGTCTAGGCGGGTTATCGAGTCAAACTAGGTCCATGTGTACATGTCATGGACGAGGTCAGGTGAGCAGGTGAGAGGGACCTCACCCATTTATGCAGGTGCACTGCTTCAGCACTTTCCGATGAGGGACTATCCCACTTCTTTCTTCGCATGCGAATAGCAATAGAGGATGCAACCAATTGAAGGTGAAGGGGAGGTAGACTCCTCCAATTAGCAGCCTAGGTCGCTTCCTGGGCTGATTCCATGCTACCTGGACACAACACCTATAGCTGCAGGTTGCTAGAACATGCTTCAAGCTCCTTCGAAGTAGCTACGGCAATGGTGTGAACCTATATCTTGAAAATCACAAAGGTCTCTCGACCACATTAAAACGCTCAGGAAGCATTGCCATAGCACGGCGAACTTGTAGAGAGGATTGGCATGGCGGATGGATGCATATGGTGGCTAGTCGGAGTCGGACTGTGTGCATGAAGTTGGTTGTGTTAGGAGGCGAGTTTGGGTGGATGATGGAGTGAATGGAGTGAGGGGAAAGGTGCAGAAAAGTGAAGTGGATGTTTTGGTGTGGTTGGTGAAGGATTTGGAGTTATGGCATGAGCGGGGGACTTCGCCAGAGGGATTGCCAGAGTGGAAGGCGATGAAGTCTCAGAGGAGCATCAGTGGTCGGATTTGGAAAATAAAGAGAGGAGAAGAAAGTAGGGGAGATAAGGAACCTAAGAATCTACTCTAAGGATGAAAAGGTGAAGGGATTCTCATGCCGGTGTGGTTGCTGGATGTTGGGAAGACGAACCTCCATAGGAAGAGACGGTGGCAAAGATGGGCAAAGGACGGCGACGTTTGGTATTGCACGATGCGGAGGACGGTGAGGAAGACAAATCTGCCATTGGTTTTGTGGTTAGACGACAAGAGGAGTCAGAGAGAGACCGTCGGAGCTTGCGAAGATTTGCAGCCAAAGAGGAGAGAGGAAGAAGGGGACTTCTGGCTGAGTTTCAGGCTTGAAGAGTTCAGGAAGATCTGGCGACCCTTTTATAAGGACCTAGAGGAAAGGAAAGCTTGGAAAACAAGCTTTCCAAGCTTGGAAAGCCTCATCGGATTTAGGAGTTTCTTGAGACCCAAATCTCTCATGCATTCACATGAGCGTTTCGGAAAGATTCGGAGCACATGGACGGGTTCAGATTGAAGACAATTTCTCAATGAATCTCCCTTCCAATTTTGGAAGGGATTTGCCAAGCAATCAGGGAGAACTCCCCAGTCAAAGATCGCCGGAGTAGGTTTTCACCACGATAATGGTGGAGGGACCTAATTGTGAAGATGACAAGAAATTAGGGGCTATTTTAAAGGATTTTAAAAGTTAAGGGCATAAGTGTAATCATATAGGACCAATTTGTAAACTAGGTCAAGACAAGCTCATCTTGGGTCCAAATTTTGGTACAAAACTAGTTTGGCCATAAGGAATTCAATGGTAAGGTTGGATTTTGGTTTTGACCATGTTTGACTAGGTAATTTATGTAAAAACCCAAATTTGGGCAAATATCTATCTAAGACTTTGTTTTGGGTCAAGATGGGTTCTGATGGTTAAATTGAAAGTTCTAAACCCTATAGAATATTCTTCTATGAATTTTAGAGGGTTTAGGTAAATTTTATCCTGATCAGAACCTTAGTTAATTAAGCGGGCTTATTTTTAGGGTTTCAAAAGTCATTTAATTCTCAGAACACGTGCAAACCCTTTTTTCTCTATCTTATCCCACTTGTTATCTTTCTAAGACCAATTGACCATCATTCAACCCCTAAGAAAACCATTGGTTGTACTGCATTCAAGATGAGTTGGTAAAATTACAGTTTTAGCCCTAGTTTCTTATTTTTTTTCAAAATGAATATGCAATGACTTCTGACTCTCTTGCGGTTATGTAGGAGCATTTATTGACTTAATTGGGTCAAAATGAGCTAGTTATGGCTCATGATGGTGATCCCATCAAGATGTTGAGATTGATTTCAGACCTCCAAAACTTTAGATCGAGGGCTGGAATGGAGGATAGATATGTGTGGAATGGTATCTATATAGTGATGCGTTCCTATAATCAAATTCTAGAGTCAAATAGAGCCATGGACGGGGATCCAGTTGGAAAAAAATCTGGCTCTTGAAAGTCCCATTGAAAGTCCAAATTTTTATATGGTTGTGTAGAAGGGAGGGCCTGATCACTGGGGAGCTGAGACACAGGAGGATGGGGGCTGATCTACATGAGTGTCCTCTATGCAGTCTTCATGTAGACAGCGTGGGACATATATTTTCCACATGCCTGGTTATAGATGCAATATCAAGAAAAACATGTCATGAGCTGCTTCCTACTTAGGACACTTTGCGGTAGAATTTCCTAACGCGGGACAAACCACATATGCATATGGCGGAGACTATGTGGAGTGTTTGGAGGGCGAGGAATGTGAGGTTGTTTCAGGAGAGACCAGTCTATGTTATGCAAATTGTAAATGAGTCCTGGTTCCTCATACATTTATGGGGATCTAATTTGTAATGACCCTTGCTGTTCATTTTTAGATGATGAATAAAATGCCCCTATGGATTGCTATCATGTTTCGATAGCTTTCCTTTCCTTTTCAAAAAAAAAATTAGAATTTTAACTTTGGGACCTCCTGCATATTAATTACCCCATCTAAAATGTCTAAGTCCAAGATTTTTTACTGAATCAGAATTGACTTGGGTCTAGTGATCTCAAAATCAAAATCATTAATATGCTCAGGATGTAATTGAGGAATGGTTCTTTGAATTGAATCCTTTATGAAATTAGGATCTGAATCCACCATTCGAGCCTCAACAGGATCAAGTTCCTCAATTTTAGGGCCATCAAATCATTTATTGAATTCCTCAGGCCCAGTCGTCTCACTGAAATCGTGCACTATAAACTCAGGTGAGACTTCGCATAATGATTCTTCACCTTCCGAATCAAAGAATTCTAAATCCGCATTAATGTATGCCTCAAAATCATCAATCACTTTCTGTTCCAAGGGGACATATGTTTCCTCGTACCCCAGCTCAGGGATCTCAGGTGAAGAAATCAATTCATCCTTATTTGATGCTCTAGAATAACTTGGTCAACCTTAGTCTCGTAAAATGTGTCTCCCCCTACAAGTGCTTGAGCGGATTTTGACATTGACTCTCCTGTCAGGGGGTTTATCCTGGGAATCCTCCAAAGATTGGACTAGAGCAATCACAAATCTCATCCTAAATTTTGATAACTTCCCAAGTAAAAACTCACCTGGGCCTTTATCCTTAACATCCTGGAGCCAATCCAACAAATACTTATTAAGATCGTCAATTATTTCAATCAGAGGCTCCAATTCTTTAGGGCAAGGTGTTGGCTGAACTTCTAGAGATTGAATGATATTCCTTAAGTTAGCCAACACCTTATCTTGGACTTGGTTAACCTGAACCAAATGGTTTGGTTCAAGTTTGGGCGGGTTTGGGTTCAGTGTAGGGGAATCAACGAATTGAAATTCTTGATACCTTCCTTGATAATAGGTCATTTTGGGTTGTCCATAAGGAGGTGGTGACCTATATGCAATGTAATCTGGCGAAGGGTAAGGATCAACATATCCCTCTTGATTGTAGATCATATTAGGTTGTCCAAATGAGGGTGATGATCCATAATCGATGTAGCTCGGAGAAGGATAAGAATCAAGATCATGGTGTCTAGGGTTAGACCCTGAACACAGAGGTCTGGAATTGTATTCTCAATTAGGATTATCCCAACTAGAAGATGGATGAGAGTAAGTCTGGTTGGAATAACAATCATTTTGGGAATAAGTAGTGGTAGGAGGGTAGGAGTGGATGTGCGAATAAGATGTGGAAGGATCCATGACAGATGGGAGGAAGAAAGGCACCTTGCAATACAAACAATTAAACATGTCCTTAAGTGTGCTAGCCTAAAGACCTATAGACTCCCAGAACCCATCTTGAGATGAAGAAACAATTTGATCTATTTCCTTTCGGTCAATCCAACCAGTTAGAGGGAAGGGCTGAGGAGAAGGTTCTTCCTTTGGCTTGTGCCTCTGGTTCCTAGTGTACCCCCTAGCCATGATCGTTTGATTCTACTCCCCTAGCTAAGCATCAAATTGAATGGTAGAAACAGACTGATTGAAAATAATCTCGATCTGGGCTCCAAAGAGTGAGTCCAATCCTTAAGGCCAATGTCTACTCTGTTTTAATTAGGGTTAGGTTTGAATGTGCTTTGGAATGTGATGGGCCCTTTATCTTGGTTGTGCCCTTAATGATTGATTGATATGTGTGTGCGTGCACAACCAATGGTTTTCAAGCAAGATTATTTTTGGATATGGTGAATTTTGGGGTTTAAATCTTGCTTAGTAGCTTTTAGGATTCCACTTTAAGTGTATTCAATCAAGTTCAGTTGCCACACCAAGTTTTGAAAGCACAGGTAAAGATGTTTTTCTTTGAATTCAAACTAAAAATGTGGAGTGCCTAGTTTAGTCCTAAATGTTGAACCTATTTGGCAGCTACTTGATGAGTTATTTTTAATTCAAGTGGTACACCCCAAACAACTCAAACAATTGTCCTGATGCACCACTTAATTAGGCACACAAGTGATTACCTAATTTGATTTCAACTAAATTATGCGTTGATGAGTGTACTAGTCCCAACGATTGGGTTATCGGTTGAGTATGAAGAATCAAAAGAGGTTGTCTACCGCAGTGAGATTTTTCAAATTTTTCTTTGTATGCAGAGGGTGAGGCAGGTGCAGGTGACAAACAAATAATCAAAACTACCCTTAGAGCTTATTCAAGCTCCTAGGTTAATTAGGGTTTGTGTTATTAAGTGATGGAATGAAATCTAGTGGGTGGGGAGGTGGGGGTAAACTTACAGATCCTTCAACAGCACTTTACTCGAATCTACCACTTTTGCCCTTCTCATGAGAGTACATGTAATCACAATAAGAAAGGAGAGAAGTGAGGTAAAAGATAAGTAAAGCGGGAAAACACAAAAAATCAAAGAGCGTCGCTTCCCTGGCAATGACTCCAAAATGTTGGAGTGGAGAATCTACGCTAAATGATTTGAGTTTTGAAAACTCGTCGTTGTAGTGTGATTTGCGAGAAAAGCCGTCAACAGATAAATTTAATCGAAACTCGAAAGGAATTTCGGATCGAACGCAGGGAGGAGGACATTTGATTAAAAATTTCAGTTGTTTTATTTGTCACAAAGTAGATTAGCTGGTCAAATTGAATCTAAACTAGCCATCTAGTTAAAGAATAATGAATAGAAGAGAGAGAGAATATTACAAATAAAGATAAAATAGAGATAGAATAAACATGGCTTTCATAATCACAGAATGATGTCTATTACAACTAACCATTATAGTAGAAAGTGGGAAATCTTACAAGTAGAAAGCAGTAAAAAGAAGGTGGAGAGAAGTTATCCTCCTCGACGGCTCTTGGAGGATGAGCCATGTTGATGGAGTGCCTGGACGAAGGCGATGAGCTGCGGGATGAACAAGAACGACGACGAACGATGGAGAATGGGGCAGGGTGACATCGCAGTAGGATCTACTTCCCAAACGGCGGTGAGAAGACAACTGTGTGATGCTCCACGAAGGGGATGAGGTGAAAATTTTGTATTTTTAACTTTAGAGGAGCATCCCAGGTTTGGGACAACCTCTTAGAACTTTGGAGGGGTTGAGAGAAGAGAGGAAGGGATGAAGAAAAGGTGGAGGTCATAGGGCTATTTATCGGTGAAGAATGGAGGGGCACAATTCTCATTTCATCTTAAAATATTAAATGAGGGGGTCTTTAGTGACGGATATAAATGTCACTAAAGACCCCATGTCGCTGAAGAACATGTGCATGACCTCGCCTCCTCTCCTTCCTCTGCACACAATGCTCATGCACGTTTGCACTCTCTCAGCTGTCCAATGATGAATCAATAGCCCAGAACGTGCAACCACGCACCTTTACAAATTGTGCCTCCTGCACATGAGATCGGGTATGGGATTAGGCATCATCTTGCATGTGAGGCTGACTGATCCATCAGACCCGTTGGCGCTTGATCCGATGGCTTGATTTCACACTCATGTGCAAGGAAGAGGGGCGCTGCACTCGATTCGAATGAGGACCTCCGCATGTGTAATGCCTTGACCACTATGCTACAACCTTTCTTGAGGCAAGCTTCAGATCTGAGGTGAGCTTCAGATCTAAGGCACATGCGTCTATGGCCGTTGGATCAAGATCCAATGGCCAAATCAGATGAGCGCATGAGGAGAGAAAGAGCAATGGCCATTCTTGGGCTAGTGTGGGTGACTAAGATGGCACCATGTGGCGCCATCTAGGCTATCCATTTTCCAATGCTTGTAGATGGTGCAACAGATATCAAATTAGACCAATTTTCACACCGTTGGGCTATGATTGTCGACCCGAACCCATCCGTGTCGTTGAATTTTTCATCTAATGTACTGATTTACACCATCTTGGCCCCTTGACCTCTGATCTTTCTCGGACTACATCTATGCTATGAAAGTTCGATCAGGGCGATCTTGGAGTCGTTGAACTCCAATCGTCACCCTGATCAAATCTGCACAGTTGGATCTTCAATCCGAGGCCCCAATTAAATGTCTCCCTGTCACTTGACCATAAAAAGATACAATTAACCTAAAATTTATACAATCTAACCTAAATGCAAGATGATGCATGTTATGCAATATTTACAATGTATGATGCTTCTACGACACTAAGAACATGCATAAATAGACATTTAAGGCTATTCAGATGCATATACATCACTTTCCTCAAGGCCATCGATCACATTCTGGCTATCGCTAGGTTCTCTAAGAAGTATTGTACCTTGAAGCGACTGTAGAAGAATGGATGACAGGAGGTAGTATCGAAGGAGGCTAGCACCATGATTCTAGCCAACCTTTCGCCTAAGAAGAAAGACCCTAGTACCCCACTCATTTCCTACTTTTTGCAGGATTCTCCATTTGATCGGGCCCTTCTTGATCTGGGTTCATCCATCAACCTAACTCCCACTATCTTATATGATCGATTTCAATTTGGGGAGTTAAAGCCCACCTCGATTACTATTCAATTAGTTGGTCGATCAGTGAAAACACTGAGGGGGGTGGTTAAGAACGTGATCGTTGAGGTCCATGGATTCTGCTTTCCCATGGACTTTTTCATTCCAGATATGGAGGTTCCTCCTAATCTCCGTGATGCACTAATTATTTTGGCTCGCACATTTTTGGCGACAGCCTGAGCAAACATTAACTATCATCCAGGTGTATGGAGATTGCCCTAGGAGAGGAATGACTGAGATGATATATTCAGGGCATAAGCAACTTTGACTGTGATCACATTCAGGAGGATGGCGAAGACGAAGAATCGGTAGTCTGTGGTAACATTGGGCACCTTTATGAAGACTCAATGTCTCATTCATCTTCACTATCAAGGTATCAAGACCTCGATCCACACGGGACTAAGACCACCGAAATGCACATTTCTACCCATGGATCTAATTGTTTGGGGTGTTCATCTGATCATAACACCCTCGACTCTGACTATCCTGATCCACATATTACTAAATCACCCTTGCTAATGCAGGAAGGTGTGACTCCAACAAATGAGTTTCACGTTAATTGATGACTCTATAATGTTCTATGTTAATATTATCAATTAGAATCAATTTCGGGAATACTTGTGTGATAATGACATTATAATGGGCTTGGAAGCATTGCATGCATATTTCTTGATCTTTACATCGTAATCACATAGAATCAATGTTTAATGACCATGTGCACAAGTCCATTTTGAAACAGGTCTCAGATGAGAGATCGGTCCATACAAATGGATCCGGATTGGCGAACGGAGTCCCATAGACTCAAAATCATCCTAATTCGACCTCCGTAGCTCCCACAACAAGCTCAAGAAGTCCTGACCATTGATCCACTGATCAACGGCCCAAAATGTGACACGTGCCCGCTGCTCATGCTTTCCATCACACTTCAACTAATCCTCCATCATGCATTCACCATCGTCAGATCTTCATCCAACGCACGGCATCGCTCAGACGCTGCGTCGTCGCCGTGACCATCCGCGTAGCACAGCGGTCGGAGGCCTTCTCCACTCCAGTAGGTGTGGGTTCGAATCACAGAAGTGCCTCTCCACGTGTTCCCCAATTGAAAATCGGGTCATTTGATCTGATTTATGGTTAAGAAGCGGGCACAACGAGTGCCATCCAGCCATCTGTGCGAAATGCGTGAGATTACACGCTCGAGTACACCCAATCCAATGCATGTGGGGAGCAATTTGAGGCGCGAGGGAGGTTTGAATCTAGTTGTCTGATCTTTGATCGGACAGCTTAAATGACTCATGCATTATGCGCACACGGAGGTAGCTGGAGATTTGAGGCATGAGGGTGAGGGCAAGGGCAACGAATGCGGCATGTCTTTAGAGACATTTTGAATGTCGCTATTGACCCAATGATGAATTTGAGCCCTTCTTTCAGCTATAAAAAGGGCCCTTCCCCTCCCATTTGCGTCCACCATCCACCAAAGTGATACCACCACCTTCTAGAGCTCGAAGCAAGGTCTTGAAGTCATCGAGCCACAAACAGAAGCTCCTCCACTATCTTGGCTGCCTCAACGCCGCCTTCTACCTTCTCTTAGTTTGTTTCTATGTGATAGTGTAGTACATGTTTTTCATTTGAAGCATTCGCCTATATTTTTTTCATCATAACATTTGATAATTAATAAAATACATCTTTGATATATTATTTGCATCATGATTCTCTAACCTTATTCCCCCCTCTCTCTCCTTATCTCTCTCTTTCTCGTTCTCTCCTTTTGCAAGCGAATCAAAAGCGATATTTTTGTGAGACGAAGGTGAATAGCGGATTCAATACTTTGCCTCCCTATGTTCGACACTTGGACTCACATCTAATTATTTTTCTAAGTAAAATTGACGTCGTAAAACATGCTACAACGAACGGTTTTTATGCAAATGTGTCTGATGAACGTCAGTTTTTGGTGCCGTTGCCGGGGAGGCAATGGATCTTTTATTCGCTTTCATTTTCTTGGTCATTATTTAAACTTGGGTTATCTAACTTGCTCTTCTCTCTCTTCTTGTGGTTGTAGGAACCTTGTGCATCGGCAACGGGAGGACAACGAGTCGGGTTGGATCGAAAGGAAGTGCAAGAAGAAGACCGCCATCGACCTGAAGGCTTGATCTTCTCTTCCCATGATCCAAAGGTAACTTTCCATCCTTTGACCAAGAAATGGTGGTGTTATAAAAAAAAACTCCCTTTTGTTTGTCGAAGAAAAACACCACCACTAAGTCTTCAACTTGTTAACTTCGAAAAAAATCATTTTCTGGACTCAGATTGAGGACATGATTAAAGGATCATCTACACCTCTAAAAATTTTGAAAAAAATCTCAAAAGTACCCCTTCTAGTAGGCGAACTCCCCGTCAAAGTTTAGAGCCAAACTCTTTGTGGTTTGGCCATGAAAAAATCATTACTGGAAGTGCTCAAGGTTATCCTATGTTTTGGAGATCTATAGGGTATTCTTACTGCTGCGAACTTCACACAGCTCAGATTTGTGAGAGATTTATATTTCTAGAAAGATTTTGAAATTTTCTACACTTCATCTGAATAACACTTTTGTATTTAAGATTGATTAGTGCATGTTCTAATCAAGATATTAAACTTGTGCACTGATTTAGAGGTTCTGGATAGATTGTCCCCTATTGAACATCGGAGGACTACACTATCAGAGTTGGTTTTGAAAACCTGTCATTGTAGTTCGAGTAGTGAAGAACTCGGGTTCAACAAATAAAATTTATACCGAAAAAGAAATCTCGGGTCAAACTCAGGGAGGCTACGTCGATCAAAATTCGTAATTATATTTTTTTGCATTTTTGTTTAAAGAGCGGAATAATCACAATGAAATGGAATAAATATAGACAATAAGAGAGAAAGAGAGAGAGAAAAAATATTCACTTGATGTTGCAAAATGTTTTTACAACAAAGAAAGCGAGAAAAGATTACACTAGAAAGCGAGAAATTATTACACTAGAAAGCAGGAAAAAGGAATGGGAGAGAGAAGTTATCCTCCTCGATGATCGCTTGGAGGACGAGCTGGATGAGACAATGCTTGAAGTGGGAAAAAGGAGGTTGAAGCAGAAGGAATGGGAACGAGGCAGCAAGTCATCGCCGTCGCGGGATCCGCTTCCAGAATGGGGGCGAAAAAATTGATTTTAGCTCTTGAGGAGCATCCTGGGTGTGGGACAAGCTTCTGTTGAGCATTGGAGAGGGAGAGAAGAGAAGAAAGGGATGAGAAATTCGTATGGAGGGGGTCTCCTTTTATAGTTGCAAGGAGTGGGGGCATTTTGGACATTTTAATTTCAAAAACATTAATATGGGACCTTTAGTGATGGACTTAAACGTCACTAAAGGTCTGTTGTGGGCGACGTGTGCACGCGCTGTGCGTGCCCGCTCTTCTTCTTCAGCCAAAATGAATGCGCACGTATGCACACTTACAGCCGTTCGATCAAGAGATCGAATGGTTGAGAGTAGCTATGCCCGCGCCACGCGCCCGCGTGTGATCACGCGTAAGCACTGCGCATCTGATCGTGCATGGGCGCTATCGCTCGCTCCTCGCTGCCCGATCTTTATCGCACGGCTCTGATCGTGCACTCGCTCCATGCCCGCTCTTCGATTTCAAGCGCAGTGCAGGTCGAACACGCGCCCTTCGCTCGTGAAGGGGCGTTCGACCGCTGCACTACGCCACCTCTTTAGGCAAGCGGGCGCTTTTGTGCGCATGGCTTCGCAGCCATTGGATGAGCATCCAATGGTCGAGATCAAGCGAGCGGGTGAAGAAGGAAGGTTGCGGTCGATGCTGGGTGGCTATGATGGTGCCACGTGGCACCATCTATGCCGTCCATCTTCTGAGTTATGTAGATGGTGCCACAGGTGTCGGATTGGACCGATTTTCACACCGTTAAGCTATGATCGTCAATTCGAACCCATCCATGCAGTCGGATTTGTCGTCTGAGGTGAGGATTGACACCATCTTGGCTCTTGCTCTTTAAGGTTCCTTAGTCTCTATCTGCTGCTACGGATATCCGATTAGGAAAATCCTATAGTCGTTGAACTCCAATCGTTGCCTTGATCCGATCCGTACAGTTGGATCTACGATCCGAGGCCCTGATAAAAGGTTGCACTATCCCTGATGTTTGCACCTCAAAACACGCCTATAATAACGCCTTCTTGTGCTATTTTCTAGCATTAACTATGTATATTATAATCCTGTAGTCGCATTTGTAAAAACGCTTGCATGCATGCATTTAATCATGAGAGGAGGAGAAATGAATAAATGGCCTCGTAATTCACATTTTATCTCAAGTGCCTCCCTGCAAATTCCACCTTTTTATTTTTCCTCTTGATTTCTTCTTTTTTCTCATTCCCGTGGCTGCCTTCTTCCCGCGCCCACATGCACTCCATGCTGCGATGCCATACCCTGCCAACGCCTCTCCCTGCGGTTGCCACTCTCCAACGCCTCTCCCTGCTGCTGCCATGCCTCCCCGCCATGCTCTCCTCCTCTATAAAGCCGCAGCTCTTCCTTGCGACGAAGAAAGGGGGAGCTGCTGAAAAGACCCCACAGCCACCACCTTCCTCTCCACCGTTCTCCCCTCCCATACGCCGGCCCTCCGTCGAGGAGGCACCCGGCGAGCAGGAGAACCCACTCTGGTGCACACCACCACAGTGGGAGCACCACCGCCCAGCTCTTCAATGAGCCGGTGGGCGTGGTGTCTTCTTTTCTTTTCATTTTCATCTCCGCGCCATTGCTGCCGCTTCAAGCTCCGAAGCTTGAAGCAGCAGCAGCCAAACCGCGGCGGCGGCAGCAGCAGCAGCTCCCCTCGCTCCTCCGCGACCTTCCCCGCAGGCATGCAACCCTCCGCGCGCGCCTGCAGGCCCATTCCCCGCTCAAGTCTCCGTTCTGTCCACGCTGCAGTTGCACCCGCAGCCGGCCGCCGCGCGCACTGCAGCGGCCGGCTACGGCCTCGCGTCGCCCCCCTGCCCTCCTCCGCAACCCTCCGCGACCGACTGCAGACTCCCCGCCGCCTTCTCCGAGCGCGCCATCGCCCGCTCTCCGTCCTCGCACCCGGTCTGCAGGAGACGCCTCACGTCCACTGCACGAAGGCGCGGTGCACCGCGACGGTCAGACGTCCGCCGCCGCGAGCAGACGTCTTAACTTGCTGCCATCGTCCGCGCGCTCGATCTCTCCAGCCCGCTCTCTCTCTGCTGATCTCTCCCACCCGCTCCCACTCTCTCTCTCCCGCTCTCTCTCTCTCACGTATTCTCTCTCTCTCTCCATTCTCTATCTCTCTCTCTCTCTCTTTTATTTAACTCACAGCAACACACACACACACATTCACCGACGCACACACACATTCACCGACACACACACACACACACACTTATAGTAACATATATACATATATATATATATATACATACATGTATCTATATATATATACTTATATACATAGTATATCTATATAGTTATGTATACATACATATAATATAATATATATATACATATACATATATAATATATATATATATATACACATACTTATATACATATATATATATACATATCTATATACTTATACATATACACATATATATATATATATATCTAGATACATATATACTTATATACATATATATATATACATCTATATAGTATTATATATATATACTTATATACATATATACATACATATATATATAATATATATATATATATATATCTACTTATATATATATATCTATATATTTATACATATACTTATATATATATACATATATACATAGCTATATACATATATACATACATATATATATATATATATATATATATATACATATACACCTATATATATATACATATATATCTATATATATCTATACATATATACCTATATATTTATATATATAAATATATTTACTTATATACATACATATGTACATATATTTTCACGTTATTTACTATACATTGTATCGTGGGAATATCTGCACCAGTTGGTGATATTCCCCGATACACGTGTACAGAAAGCGTGGACACATCCATCCTCCATCCACACTCCACGCGGCACCTAGTCGTGTTCGTTGCGTCTCTCTAGACGTCGACTGACTCGACATAGTGCTACACTCCATCGTCACCTCCACCCCCACCCCTTTATATATATCTGCATATAAATATATATCTATAGCTACTATATTTACTTTCTATCTATTAGCTTCCTTCTTAGTAAAAAGATAAAAAAAGGTATAAAAGTGAAAAGATAATCTTTGATTTGCAGGTACCCCGTCTTGCAAGTAGCAAGGCGTGTTTTGAAACTCTGTTTTGGCTAAAAGCCAAGGACACAATTTTGAGGGTGTGCCTCAAGAACAAGGATTACCAGAAAAAAACCTAAATAAGAAAAATACCAAAAACACAATAAATGAACGAAAGAGACGCGTTTTAAGGAAAACGTAGAAACTCGACTTGAACCCCACTTCCCTGAGTTCGACCCTGGGCCTAAAAGTGACAAGATAAAATCAATTAGGCCAGGTTAAAAATTTCTGTAAAGAGATGGTTAGCTTCAAATTAGGTTAACCACTATATATATTTCAACGATAAAATCATCATATTAACAACCTATCTGTGCCGACCCATCATACTTTTCTGGCGCCGTTGCCGGGGAAGTGCGCTTTCGAGTAAGTTTCTATCTAATTCCTTTAAATGTCTCTTCTCTCTTCACGGGTATTGTTGTTTTTGGTGTGCAGGTGAACCTGGTGGAAGGAGAAGAAGGCTGACAAAGTCGAGGACGTGAGTAGATCCAAGGCAGGAACGAAAGTGTGAAGACGCTGACACCGCATTGGAGCTTCGCACACATTGCCGAACATGTAGGTTTTGTTTTCTCAACAAATTAGGATTAACTTGCCACCACACACAAAAAAAAAAAAATTAAAAACTAAAAACTAGAAAAACTTTTTGGGATTTCTTGGAGGCAAGTGGATTAAAATTCACTTGATTGATTTGTTGTCTTCACTCCCACTGCCTCGGGATTTCCCGCCTACTTCGCATAGCGAAAAATTCAAGAATTTTGATTCTTGTATTTTTCGCCGTGTGAAGTATTCTTTGAGGCAAAGAAAAAGATTGCTTCTATCCATCTTTTGCCTCACTTATCTTTAATTCAGGATCACATTTTTGGTGGGGAGATTTGGAATTGAGTTAATTCCAACCTCAGCACGACTTTTTCAACTTGCCTGTGATTCGATCCTGAATACTTCAACACCAACAACTTTATTTTCTTTATCTGTTGGTTGAGCCTTGTGTGGACATTCTTCTTTGTGATTGGGAGCACTTGAATTGAAGTGCCTTGGCTCCCTTTCACATTTATATAAAATTGATTCATGCATCCACACTTAGAAATCTCCATTTAGGGTAGCCCAGTGCATTTTAGCATGCATTAACTAACTGATAATTGAAGAAGGGTTTCTTGGGCTTTAGAAAGAAAACCTGTATTCTTGCAAAACCCGGAGATTGGTTGAATTGGTAATACAACAAAACCCTAAAATTCATACTACTTAAGGCTTAACTCTAAAAACCATTCGCCAATAAAAACTTCAATTCGGGGAGATTTCCCCGTTGCATGCTTGTTCTTACACACTCTTAAAATCAATCACTTGGGCATTACCCGTAAACAACGCCCTTCACATTCCAAAAGCACTTGACCCTAAGCCTCTAATTAAAACTGGTAGTAACTTGACCCTTACTAAGGATTGGAGGTCTAACTACATGTGTGTAGCGACTACGTGCTGGTGAGAGTTCCCGCGTGCTATCGGGTGTCTAAGACTGGGGCAAACGGCCTTTCAATCTGGCCCGGTGGTTCCGCGGTGCTCGCATTCGGTTCCGTAGTTCGTGATAGTAGGTAACTTAGATCTTTAAGTCTAAGGGAACACTGTCGAGGTTAGGAACTTGATTGTATTGATTTGTAATCAAGTGTACCTTTGCGGCGTCATTTCTCTCATCTCTTTTCCCTACTAATCTCCTCAACTCTTCCTCCGGTAGTGCATGTTTGGGAGGAGGTCACAAAACCCTGAATTGCTTGTATTGACTGATAAATCTAGAAAAAGAGCCTAATCATCCTCCTCCTCCACAAACATGGCACACACCCCCGCCTCACCACTTCGTCACAATTTTAATTCTTTCAACACCAGGCTTATCCCGAGAAACCCTGCAAGACCTTCCTTATCGAGTGTCGCGCCAAGCGACTCGGTAAGTCATGTGGAACTGGCTTCTGCGAGCCAGTATTTCAACACGGAGGACCAAGCCTCCGTGTACTCGGACACATATGCGGACACGTCTTTTGGCATAGAAGATGCCTGCACCCTGGGGAACAACCCATTTTCTGCCACGTATAACCCAGGGTGGCGCAATCATCCAAATTTCGCATGGCCCAACAACCCGCAGCGCCAAAACCCCGCTGGTGGACCAGTGCGATCGTCCGCACCCGTCATCCCAAGGGCCCAGTCTAAGCCTATGGCAAATCTGCCATCAGGCCCTTGTGTACAGAGAACCAAACACGCATCAAAACCTCTTGATAAATTGATGCGAATGATGACGGAAATGTCAAAGCGCCATAAAGAGAACATGACCTCTCTTCAGCATTTGGCGCAGTAGAATGCTGAGATCAGTCAACTAAGCATGGCGACTCGATCTCAGGGCACTTTTCCCGGCCAACCTGTTCCAAACCCGCAAAACTTTGTACCCTGTGGTCCGCAACCACAGGTACAACCTTCTCAGGAACAGGTTCATCAAATTCTGCAAGCTCCGAGTATTCCTCCGGGATTTCAGGTTAATCCCGCTGCAGCACCGCACTCTTATGCTGATAGTGATCACATCAAGGATGACACGTCTGATGAGGACGTGACTGTCAGTACGTGTATCGAACTAATTGGAGCCGATTCAGACTGCTGCGAATTACCTGACGACTGCCTGACCAACACAAACTGTGACGTTCCCCAATCCCTCCCTATTCCTGTACCTTCTCCTGACCAGACTTCTGACGAGGTTTTTTCCGCTTCCCATACCTTGTGGTCTGAGTCATCGCCGGGCTGCTCACCGCCGGTCCACACTATGGAAGACCGGATTGCCCTTTCTTTCCCGCTAAATCAGGCGGATTTGCAAATCCACACTGGGACCTTGAGCCCACATCTTACTCACCGGGGCTATTCCCTTTTGGATCCATCTATCCAAAAAGCCCCCCTTCTTGGCCAATATAAGGGCCAACTTCCTCTTCCTGATCTATTTTCTGATCCGCCTGGGACACTCTTGTCCCAGAAAATGCCAAATCTCTCACCATCCACCATTACTTTTCATGCCTCTATCACGATTACTTCGCTTTTCTCTTCACCACCCACCATCCACCCACCCTTCCACCCTGATTTATACCCTGAACCTCAGCTCCTGTTACCCGATCTGTCGTCCGTTCTCTGCCTTTCCCTGCATGCATATGAGGACATAGCATTGTTTGGCATGGGGGGGTGGATAGGCATCCATAGGATCCGGGTATTTTATGGTATCAGACAATTACCACCTATTTATAAATATGCAAGAAAAAGAAAAAAGAAAAGAAAAAAAATATATATATATATTAGTAATAAATGGTGTTTAGTAATGATCTAAAAGCTGAAACGAAAAATACAATAAGTGTTTATGGATATTCAACCTCTGTTTTGAAGAATTTCCAGGCCACAGAAGCTTGATTCGCTCAGGCTCGACTTAATTCACTTAAAGCATTGATGAAATAGATCAAAATCTCTCCTAACTAAGAACGTTTCTTGTACCTGAGACACCAGTACAGGATCCGTTGGTTTGCTTTTTCTTGAGAGCTTAAGTAAATTTGGTTCACACTACACATATCAGGAAAGATCAGGTGAACATAAGATCCAACCCTAGTGTTCATTAGGAAAGGTGGAGTCCTTACCTGTGCGTGCAGGTAGACTTTTTATCGCAGGCTTTAGTCTTGTGTTTAGGAGTGACTCTTTCCACCAAAAAGAAACTCTCCCATCAAAAAGAAAAATAAGTGTGCTCCTTCAAAATGTGTTGTAAGAGATATACTGACAGGTGTTTCAAAAAAATAAAAAATAATAAAAAATAATAAAAAAAAATATAAAAGGAAAAAGAGTTGTAAAAAAAAAAAAAAAAGAATATGTTGCAAAAGAGTCGGTATATCTCATAAATGTCTGTATACTTTGTTTTTCGGTGAGCCACAAAAAAAAAAAAATCAGAAAATGGGAGTTGCGTTTTCATCTTAAGGGTCAATCCAAAAACATGAGCTGAAATTGGGACCAACCTGTACTTAAAAATTCGTGAAACCCTGGGAGTGAGTCTTAAGGTTCATCTGGTCAGTCTTGATCCTTCACTATGCACAAACCATAACCTCTTGAGCTCTCGAGTACGGTAAAACCTCCTGGGTCTTGGAAATCGTATTTAGGGTTTAAATATCAAGAGTCCTGGTTAGTTGAGAGATGATCTTTATCATGTAAGACTTAAAATACTGGTAATCTTCTCTACAATTGGTTCTCACAATATCCGATAATAAACACACCGATATCACCTCAGAAGAAAATCTTCAGCTTAAGATCACTTCTAAATACGGTTTGGTAGGGACTAGCAAAAGATAGGCATGGGGGTATATGTTTGCACCTTAAAACACGCCTATAATAACGCCTTCTTGTGCTATTTTCTAGCATTAACTATGTATATTATAATCCTGTAGTCGCATTTGTAAAAACGCTTGCATGCATGCATTTAATCATGAGAGGAGGAGAAATGAATAAATGGCTTCGTAATTCACATTTTATCTCAAGTGCCTCCCTGCAAATTCCACCTTTTTATTTTTCCTCTTGATTTCTTCTTTTTTCTCATTCCCGCGGCTGCCTTCTTCCCGCTCCCACATGCACTCCATGCTGCGATGCCATACCCTGCCAACGCCTCTCCCTGTGGTTGCCACTCTCCAACGCCTCTCCCTGCTGCTGCCATGCCTCCCCGCCATGCTCTCCTCCTCTATAAAGCCGCAGCTCTTCCTCGCGACGAAGAAAGGGGGAGCTGCTGAAAAGACCCCACAGCCACCACCTTCCTCTCCACCGTTCTCCCCTCCCATACGCCGGCCCTCCGTCGAGGAGGCACCCGGCGAGCAGGAGAACCCACTATGGTGCACACCACCACAGTGGGAGCACCACCGCCCAGCTCTTCAACGAGCCGGTGGGCGTGGTGTCTTCTTTTCTTTTCGTTTTCATCTCCGCGCCATTGCTGCCGCTTCAAGCTCCGAAGCTTGAAGCAGCAGCAGCAGCAGCAGCCAAACCGCGGCGGCGGCAGCAGCAGCAGCTCCCCTCGCTCCTCCGCGACCATCCCCGCAGGTGCGCAACCCTCCACGTGCCCCTGCAGGCCCATTCCCCGCTCAAGTCTCCGTTCTGTCCACGCCGCAGTTGCACCCGCAGCCGGCCGCCGCGCGCACTGCAGCGGCCGGCTACGGCCTCGCGTCGCCCCCCTGCCCTCCTCCGCAACCCTCCGTGACCGACTGCAGACTCCCTGCTGCCTTCTCCGAGCGCGCCATCGCCCGCTCTCCGTCCTCGCACCCGGTCTGCAATAGACGCCTCACGTCCACTGCGCGAAGGCGCGGTGCATCGCGACGGTCAGACGTCCGCCGCCGCGAGCAGACGTCTTAACTCGCTGCCATCGTCCGCGCGCTCGATCTCTCCAGCCCGCTCTCTCTCTCTGCTGATCTCTCCCGCCCGCTCCCGCTCTCTCTCACGTACTCTCTCTCTCCCGCTCTCTCTCTCTCACGTATTCTCTCTCTCTCTCCGTTCTCTATCTCTCTCTCTTTTATTTAACTCACAACAACACACACACACACATTCACCGACGCACACACACATTCACCGACACACACACACACACACTTATAGTAACATATATACATATATATATGTATACATACATATATCTATATATATATACTTATATACATAGTATATCTATATAGTTATGTATACATACATATAATATAATATATATATACATATACATATATAATATATATATATATATATACACATACTTATATACATATATATATATACATATCTATATACTTATACATATACACGTATATATATATATATATATGTAGATACATATATACTTATATACATATATACATACATATATATATAATATATATATATATATATCTACTTATATATATATCTATATATTTATACATATACTTATATATATATACATATATACATAGCTATATACATATATACATACATATATATATATATATATACATATACACCTATGTATATATACATATATATCTATATATATCTATACATATATACCTATATATTTATATATATAAATATATTTACTTATATACATACATATGTACATATATTTTCACGTTATTTACTATACATTGTATCGTGGGAATATCTGCACCAGTTGCTGATATTCCCTGATACACGTGTACAGAAAGCGTGGACACATCCATCCTCCATCCACACTCCACGCGGCACCTAGTCGTGTTCGTTGCGTCTCTCTAGACGTCGACTGACTCGACATAGTGCTACACTCCATCGTTACCTCCACCCCCACCCCTTTATATATATACTACATATAAATATATATCTATAGCTACTATATTTACTTTCTATCTATTAGCTTCCTTCTTAGTAAAAAGATAAAAAAAAGGTATAAAAGTGAAAAGATAATCTTTGATTTGCAGGTACCCCGTCTTGCAAGTAGCAAGGCGTGTTTTGAAACTCTGTTTTGGCTAAAAGCCAAGGACACAATTTTGAGGGTGTGCCTCAAGAACAAGGATTACCAGAAAAAAACCTAAATAAGAAAAATACCAAAAACACAATAAATGAACGAAAGAGACGCGTTTTAAGGAAAACGTAGAAACTCGACTTGAACCCCACTTCCCTGAGTTCGACCCTGGGCCTAAAAGTGACAAGATAAAATCAATTAGGCCAGGTTAAAAATTTCTGTAAAGAGATGGTTAGCTTCAAATTAGGTTAACCACTATATATATTTCAACGATAAAATCATCATATTAACAACCTATCTGTGCCGACCCATCACCTGACCATAAAAAGGAGACAATTACTATACAAGTTATACAACTTGGTCAAATGCATTATTATGCATGTTATGCACTATTTACAATGTATGATGCTAATGTGACACTAAGAACATGCATTAATAGACATTTTAGGTTAATCAGATGTATGCACATCACACCACCATGCCTATCTTTTGCTAGTCCCTAGCAAAAATTACATGCTATTTATAAAAGAATTAAGTTGAATTACTTGGGCATATGTTATTTTCAACATTGAGAAATTTTTTCACTCAAGATCTAAACTTTCAAAGACACAATAGCGCCCGGGTATCTACCAAAATGTAGATTGCCTCAAGCTCTCACCTTATTCAGAGAAAAATCTCTTTTTCTCCTTTTCTTCTTTTCTAATTTTTTTGGATTTTTGAGTTTAGGGTTAAAAAGTAGCTTCTACGGCCACTCAACCCACCTAAGATTTGATGAGAATCCCAAGTTCTAAGCATCTTATTGTGAATGTGATATACTCATTGATGATAAATGATAGTTTATCATCATTCTTATGCTTTAAAACAAACCTAGCTCTTAGAGTTTTGCTCCGCAAATAGGCTTTTGGGCTGCATTTAGGCATTAACTAGGTTAGGCATGCATTGCATTTTCTTTTGTTGTTTTAATGTGTTTTTGTGAGTGTCAGGGATGAACAAATATATAGATCGCTAAAACTCTAGCACTCAAGAAGGCAAATGGTGAAGGAGGAGCTTAGACTAGCTGGAGCTCAGCTTGATCTAGCTCACCACAACTGGAACCTAGCTCACTTGAACTAGGGTTAGCTCATCCCAGCTCCATTCAGCTAATCTCAGCTGAATGGCAGCTCAAGAGAGTTCATCTTAGCTCACCCTAGCTAAAGTCAGCTCAGATCCAGCTCAACCTAGTTGAGTCTAGCTCATTTTAGCTCCCACTAGTCCACAGGGAGCTCTAGCTAGCTCAGCTGAGTTGATTGGAGTTCAGCCCAGCTCAGATCCAGCTACATCTAGCTCCACTCAACTCTAGCCAGCTGAAGAAGAATTCATCCCAGCTCAGGAAGCTCAAGTCCAGCTCCCGGGGACTCAGCTTAGCTCAACTTGGTTGAGCTAAGCTACCTTAGCTGTCTCAACTAGCTCAATCCTCCCCAGGAGAACTAGCCCCAGGATCAACTAACCACCTCCATCTTCCCATCTTAGCCCTCCATTTCAGGAGTCACCTTAACCCCCCATCCTACCCTATAAAAAGACCACTACCCACCACCATTCAAACCATCCTTGGCTAGCAAATTCACTCTCATACTGTACCTAGAGCCCACGCCTAAGAGAGAAGAAGAAGAAGAAGATTAAGGGGATATTCTATCCCTTTGGTGCCTTCCCCTCTTCCCTTCTCTCTTAAGCCTACGCCAGCCAAAGGAGGAGCCAGGCAAGGAAGATCTTTGGAGGAGATCTTGAAGGTGGTCCATGCCACCTTAGAGGAGAATTTGAGGGTGGTGCACGCCCACCTCTTGAAGGAGAGCATTGAAGGTGGTAGCATCCACCTTGGAGGAGCTCTCAAGGAAGGAGAAGAAGGAGGCCCTCTTTTCAAGCCAAGGAGCAGCTAGGGTTGGAGCAAGAAGACTCCCTTCTTCAACAAATTTTGCAAGAGGATTTGTGTTTCTTTTATTGCTTTTAGATTTTTTCATTTCTAGTAGAAGCATTCCTTTACTTGTGTTTGAAAAGAACACAAATTTTAGTTAATCAAATTGCCTTCTTTTTAATTTCCTATTGCAATTGTTACTTTTGTTCTTGCACTTATTCTACTTCCACTCCCTAATTACTCTAGGCCTCCACTTGCCTAGAGTGAGCTTAGGTAGTGGACATTTTAATCTCTTAAGTTTTAGCTTAGCATTTTAGGTGTTAGCACTTTTTCATTACAATTCATACTTTGCCCATATTATTTCAAAACACAAAAAATATATATATTTAAAATACCAAAAAGAAAGTTGGGATTTATTTTTAGCAATAGAATTGAATTGCAATTTTTGCCTCCTTGGACGACCCTAGATTCTCCCCTATCTAGGATACAAATTTAAAAGCGTATGCGAATTCGCATGTTACAACGACAGTAAAAACCCGCTTTTACAAATCACGCCAAACTTCGCATCAATTGATCGGCAATTAGAACAGACTTCGGGTTGCTATGCCTCTAGGTGACCTTAAAAAGAGAGTTCTGCCTAAAGGTGTATTTTTACGACCGGTAGCTTTCTCCCTAATTTTACTTTTATGGGGTTAACACAAGGTTAAATCCAGTGTACATCTCCTTAGCTTATTCTACTTCTTTGCTTCTTCCTAAGTGTTTTGGAAATTTTTAGTGCATTTCTTGAGCTAGGTTCTGGATAATCGATCGATGAGCTATTACCACCGACAACTTGCCAGCCATACTCATGTGGCGAATTGTGGCTTATTTCTTTTATTTTCTTTCTTTTCTTTTCTTTCTTTTCTCCTTATTCTTTTTCTTTTTATTTTATTTTAACTTTTTTTTTTTTAAGTAGGCGGCTTCCCTGGTCTAAGATTTACCTAAAGGCAGCAAGAAGAGAATGGTCCAGTGACTGGGATCTGGACAACCTACCTATGGGCTATTACCCACGATAACTTGCCAGTCATATCACCCTAGAAGGTTCATTAGCTACCCAATTTCCATTAAAATCACCGAACAACAAGTCAGTGACAAGATAGTGTGTCGATGCTTAGACTTAGTTTCCTCAAATCAGAGGGCAGGTTGATAAGTCATGTACTTATCACCTAAACTAATTTAATCAAATTATAATATAATTCAGGATGGTGAGGACTCCAAAAGCAAATCCACTTTTTAGTGGATACCTGGGTTGATTAAGCCCAAGGACCTGAAGCGTCTTAGTGTTCAGATCCTAATGTAATATTTCCTAAGATTGAAAAGTCCTATTGTCTAGGTATTCCTTCCTAATTCAATTTTTTTATGTATATATAAGAAGAGAAATAGAATTTACAAGAATTTCACAGAGCTGACAAAATGATTCAAAAATGAATCCACCCCCCCATGCCTAGCTGATGCAATGTCCACATTGAGAAAAAGAGACATGAAAGGAAGGGTAGAGTATGGAAGATATCACCTGAATATGAAGCTCGGGTTAGCTTTGAGTCAGATTGTACAGCTGCTGAGTTTAATGCTGTCAGCTAGGTGAAGTCCAGCCAAAGAAGTCACAACATGGCTAGAGCAATTGTGTTTGAGATGGGTTCTGGAAGAGTATAGTCAATAACAGGCTTCAGACATTGACCGTTGACTTTGATTGAATTACCCATCTTTGGGTCAAAGATCTGAACAGCTCCATTTGGAGAAATCTAGTCGATAATGAATAGTCCATTCCATTTCAACCTAAGTTTGCCAGGAAAGAGCTTAAGTCGAGAATCGAATAGCCAGACCTTTTGGTTCGGCTCATAGCTCTTGCAGGAAATCAATTGGCCATGTAGAGCTTTGATCCGAGCCTTGTAGATCATAACATTCTCATATGCATCATTTCTAAACTCCTCCAACTCAGATAGTTGGAGTTTCCTGGCTTCCCGGCTAAATTCAGATCTAGATTGCATTGCTTGATTGCCCTAAATGCCCTATGTTCAATTTCTACAGATAAATGGCACTCCTTTCCATACACTAGACTAAACGAAGACATGCCGATGGGCATTTTATACGTCATACGATAGGCCCAAAGAGCATCCTCAAGCTTTTGAGTCCAATCTTTGCGATTAGGCCTAACCGTTTTCCACAGAATATTCTTAATCTCCCGATTAGAGATGTCGGCCTTTCCATTTGTTTGGGGATGATAAGGTGTGGAGATTTGATGATTAACCCCGTATTTAGCCAGCAAATTACGAAACTGGACATTAGTGAAATGAGTGCCACCATCATTGATAATGGCCCTCGGAATCCCGAACCTACTGAAGATGTTCTTCTTGACAAAATTGATGACCACCTTGTGGTCATTAGTTCGGGTGGGAATCGCCTTGATCCATTTGGACATGTAATCAACAGCAACAAGAATGTATTGATGTCCAAATGAAGGGAGGAAGGGTCCCATGAAATCAATGCCCCAAACGTCGAAGATTTCGATAGGAAGAATTGGGTTTAGGGGATTAGATCTCTCTTAGTAATATTCCTGAGTGCTTGGCATCGAGAACACGACCTTGAGAATTCCTGGGCATCCTTGAATACAGACAGCCAATAGAATCCAGATTGCAAAATTTTTGCAACCGTCTTTTTCCCGAAGAAGTGTCCACCACTCGCAGATGCATGGCAGAACTCAAGTATACTGTTGAATTCATTCTCTAGAACACATCGGTGAATAATTTGATCAGAGCCGAATTGGCACAGTTCAGGGTTTTCCCAAAAGTAATATTTGGCCTCAGATTTGAGTCTATCCCCTTGTTGCTTGGTCCAATCCTGGGGGATTTGACCAACGACCAAATAATTAATTAACAATGTCAGAAAACCACAGGATTTGGATGCCTGAAATTGCAAGGATGGTTTCGTCTGAAAAAGTATCAGCAATTGGGATGTCCAGATGAGAAGAATCACTTAGAAGTCTTGACAGATGATCCACCACCACATTCTGTACCCCAGATTTATCCTTGATTTCAAGATCAAATTCTTGAAGCAGAAGAATCCAACGAATAAGTCGGGGTTTGGCATCCTTTTTGGCCAAAAGATGTCTCAAGGCCGAGTGGTCGGTATATATAATGATGTGAGACCCTAAGAGATAAGCCCTGAATTTCTCTAGGGAAAATACTACGGTTAGTAATTCCTTCTCAGTAATAGTGTAATTCCTCTTGGCCTCGTCCAGAGTTTTACTAGCGTAGTAGATGACAAAGGGCTTCCTATCAACTTTTTAACCCAAAACAACCCCAACCGCGTAGTCAGAAGCATCGGTCATGATCTCAAAAGGGGCTGTCCAAACAGGTGGTTGCAACACTGGAGCACAAGTGACTATCATTTTAAGAAAATCAAATGCCTTATGGCATGATTCATCGAAATCAAATGGTGCTTCTTTGGTGAGAAGATTGCTCAGAGGACGAGCAACCTTCGAAAAGTCCTTGATGAATCTCTTGTAGAATCCCACATGACCAAGAAATGATCGAATTTGTTTAACAGATGTAGGAGGAGGAAGTTTAGCGATAGCATCAACCTTAGCTTTATCCACTTCGATTCCTCGTTTACAGATTACATGACCCCAGACGATGCCTTCTTGTGTCATGAAATGACTCTTTTCCCAGCTAAGGACCAATCATGTTTTGATGCATCGTTTAAGAATCATTTCAAGATTAGCTAGACAAGAGTCAAACGATTCTCAAAAATTAGAGAAATCATCCATGAAGACTTCCATAAAATCTCCTTCCATGTTAGAGAATATAGCCAGCATACACCTTTGAAAAGTCACAGGTACATTACATAAGCCGAATGGCATCCTATGGAAAGCTAAGGTTCCATAGGGATAGGTGAAAGTAGTTTTTTCCTGATCCTTGGGATGGATAGGAACTTGGTTATATCCCGAGTAGCCATCAAGAAAACATAAGTACTTCTGCCTAGCTATTCTTTCCAAGATTTGATCAATGAAAGGCAGAGGGAAATGATCCTTTTTCGTGGCTGTGTCCAGCTTCCTATAATCGATACAAACCCTCGAAGAGGAAGCTAAATGAGCTATGACAAATTCTCCTTTCTCATTAGTCATAACGGTAATCCCGACTTTCTTGGGAACAATCTGCAAGGGGACTTACCCAAGGACTATCAAAGATCAGATAAATGATTCTTGCATCGAGCCACTTAATAATCTCCTTCTTGATCACTTTTCGCATATTTGGATTTAATCTCCTCTGCATCTGGCGAGAAGGGCAGGATCCATCTTCCAAAAATATTCTATGATTGCAATAAGATGGCTCGATCCCCCTAAGGTCATGAATGGTCCAACCAATTGCCTCCTTGTGTTTCTTTAGGCCCTTAATCAGTTTAATCTCCTGCTCCTTTGTTAATTTAGCACTGATAATCACATGGAGCATCTTATGGAGTCCTAAAAACTAATATTTCAGATTCTCAGGCAATGGTTTCAATTCAAGCTGGGGCAGGTTGATGATTAAAGGAAAGGAAGATGATGATGAAGACTCATCAAGAGGAAGAGGTTGAGAGTGAACAAAATCAATAACCTCTTCAGAAGATGGCAGGTCTGCCATAGAGGCTTGCGGGTCCAATTCATCTTCAGAGGGGGAACTTTCAAATGTAGAAACCATCATACAAGTTTCAATATTCACATTATCGTCATCAAGTTCCTCAATAAATCCACAATCCTCGAATTTATTAATCGCCTTAAAAATATCCAATTTCATTATTTGATCTCCAAAGGTGATTTCCATGCTACCGCTTTCATAGTTAATGTTGGCCTTAGCGGTAGCCAGGAATGGATGCCCCAGAATGATGGGCGTGTTCCTCAAATTTTCAAGTACATCCATGTCAAGGACAAGGAAATCTACAGGAAAATAGAAATCCTTATCCTTAACAATAACATCTTCAATAATGTCTCACGGATTTGTGACTGAACGGTCCGCTAACTACAACATTACTGAAGTTGGCCAAAGTTCACCTAATCCAAACTTCTCGTAAATAGAAGTCGGAATTATGTTGATGGATGCACCCAGATCCAGTAGTGCTCTATCAAAAGTGTAATCTCCGATGACACAAGAAATCAAAGGAGCACCTGGATCTCTCTTTTTCTGAGGGAGGTGGTGCAGGATAACAGAACTAGACTGCTTAGAGAGTACCACCTTCCTCGGAATAGATTCCCTTCACTTACGCTTCTGTGTACATAAATCCTTTAAAAATCTTATGTAAGCTGGTATATGCTTGATAGCGTCGAGGAGTAGGATATTGATCTCGACATTCTTGAAAATATCCAGAAGCTCCTCATTACTATCAACAGACTTCTTCCTTGATCTGATCAAGGCTTCAAGAAAAGGAACATGAGTCAGATCTTTGGAATTAGGTTCCTGAGCCTTGATTTCTTCTCTAGAGTTCTCCTTTCTCTCCTCAGGTTCTTCAGGATTCAGTAAATTAGAGCAGTGTGGTTGTGGATCCTGAGTTTGTTTACCACTCAAGGTAACAGAATTTGCAGATGTATATAAGTTTGGGTCTTGGGGAGGGTTAGAAAAGATTGGAGGGGCTTCATTAGCCAAGAATTGTTGATTTGTAGAAGAAGAAGAAGAAGAGGAAGGACCCTACTCAACCACCTGAGCATGTGCATGTGGGTCCCTTTGATTTCCGTACCCATGGACTTGATTGCTTGGATTCAGGATATTTCATGGGTTCGGTACGAGTTGAGATGGTAGAGATTTGGGTTGACGAGAATTAGCTATAAGCCCAGTTTGCAAGTTGTCCAGCGAGGTTTTCATTTGCTACATGAGCTGGAGCATGGATCCTTGCATCTCTACCATTTATCAGTTCAAATCAGCCTGCCCTACAGGTTGACGGGCATTCCAAGCTGGCTGATTGACCTGATTCAGGGGCAACTGAGTATAAACATGACCATGACCCATTGGTCGTTGTGGAGCATAGTTGTTGGGTCGGAATTGGGTCTACTACCCTGGATTTTTCCAGGAGAAGTTAGGGTGGTTTCTCCAACCCGGATTATAAGCATTGGAGTAGGGGTTGGATCTAACATTCTCCTGTACAGCATAAACATCCTCTTAGGGTGAGGATGGAAAGAAAGAAAGGGAAGGATCAGAGAAACTGGGATCAAAGGCTGTGGGATTTTTCCAGCACAAACATCCCCAATTTGGAACCTGTGGGGTTCCGAATAATGCTGGCTTGTAGGCTGAGTTGCATCAACTTGATTCACGAACTCCCATCCAGAAGGAGCTCGCGACGAATGGAATCCTGAATTCTGGGATTGAGTGGATCGAGAGTTGTTCACTGAATTTCCAGCCATCCACTCCTCCATTCTCTTAGGAACCAAGTCCACCTTATCAAGTTTATTACAAATCAATTCCATATCGAATGAATGAGAGTTGTGGACTTCATTAACTTTCGATCTGGGCTGCTAGGACCGGTTAAAAGTATCCATGGAGGCATGATTGATCGAATTCTCGCTCATCTCCTCAAACAAATCGTGTGCGCTATCTACGTCTTTGTTGAGGAAATTGCCTCCACAAGAAGCGTCCACGTGATTTCTGAGTTGCTCAGTCAACCCGTGGTAGAAAATCTGTAGGAGTTGCCATTTCGGCACCTCGTGGTGTGGACACCTCCGCAATAGGTCATGGAATCGCTCCCAGGCCACATGAAATTGCTCCCCTGACCGCTGGGTAAAGGTAGTGATTGCCCGTCTCAAAGCATTGGTACGTTCGACAGGGAAGAATTTCCTCAGAAAGGTCGATTTGAACTCATTCCAAGTTGCAATTGGTCTTCCTATAGTCTTGTACCAATGAGTGTCTTTATCTCTAAGAGAGTGGGGGAAGAGCCTCATGATCATTTGCTCCTCATTCACGTTTCGTGCCTTGGTGGTCTAGACCAAAGTGGTCAAGTCCTCCAAATGCTGAAATGGGTCTTCAGAGCCAAGCCCATGGAAATGTTTGATCAGGCTTAACACCTAGGGCTTGATTTCTATGTCTCCGGTAGGAATTTGGACGCCAGGACGTTCCCCGTAATTTGAAAGATCATAAAAATCCTTCAAGAGCTGAGCACCCTGCATTCTCTAGAACCATTCTTGCATTCTCTACATTTGTTCTAGCTACCTTCGAAATACCTCCTGTGGATCCTGAGGCAGCAGAGGCTGTTGATCAGCCATGGGATCAATTTGGCCAAAATCCAATCTATGCCTCCTAAAACTCTAGTGGTCCTTCCAATCGGGGATTCAATGACCTTCTTCCCAGCATAAACTAGGAAAAGGTCGGAAGGACTGGGATAAGAACCCTGCAGCACAACAAAACAAGCCTGTCCTTAAGTGGGTAGCCTAAGGATCTATGCACTCTCAAAACCCGCCTTAAGATTATAAACAATTTACTCTACTTGTGTCTGCTCAATCCAACCAGTTAGAAGGAGGGACTGGGGAGAAGGTTCTTCCATCGACTTGCGCCTCCAGTTCTTAGTGTGCCCCCCAGCCGCGGTCATTTGATGCTACTCTGCTATCTGGACATTAGATTGATCAGTACAAGTAGGTTAATTGTAAACAATCTCAGACTAGGCCCCAAAGAGTGAATTTGTCCTTAAGGCCAACGTCTACTCAATTTTATTGAGGCCTAGGATTGTAGTGCTTATGAAATGTGGTGGGCCCTTAAAATGGGTTGTGCCCTTAATGATCAATTGAGTATGTGTAAGTGCATGCACAACCAGGGTTTTCATGCAAGATTATTTGTGATGAGTAGATTTTAATGTTCAAATCTTGCTTAAGTAGCTTTTAGGGTTTAGAATTAGGTTGATTTCAATCAAGTTTGAGGCAAACTAGGTTTTCAAACAAGAGTGAAGATTGCTTTCCTTTTAAAATAAGAAATAAAGTGGAGTGCCTGGTATGAAACTAGATTGAAAACCCTAAGAGGAAGCTACTTGGTGAGTTGATTTTAGGTTGAGTGGTGCAGCCCAAACAACTCAAACAATTGACCACAATTGCACCACTGGGTTAGGCACACAGAAATAATTAACCTAGAATGATTTCTACTCTTTTATGTGTTGATTTGTGTCTACTAGTTCCACATCTCAGAATCCGATTGAGTAGAAGAAAATCAATTAGGTTAAGTGCATTGAATGTGGGTGTATGTTGTGTGTATGTTGAATTACCCCACAAAATTATCCTTTTAATTTTTTTATATGCGAGAGTGAAATGTGAGTGTGAGTGGAAATCCAAACAACCAAACTAATCATAGAATTTATGCAAACACCTAGGTTAATTGAAATTTGAATTTAATGTGATGAAATGAAATCTATGTTGGGGGAAGAATGGGGAGCACTTACAGTCATCTTCAACTGTACTTTACTTCGATCTACCGCTTGACGATTCCTTGATAGAGGTATCTACAAAACAATAGACACGAGAGAAAGCAAGTTAGAAGATAGTAAAGTGTGTGAAATGTGAAAAGAAGATCGAAAAATCATTGCCTCCCTGGCAATGGTGCCAAAATGTTTAACGTCGGAGGACTACGCTATCGAAGTTGGTTTTGAAAACCTGTCATTGTAGTTCGAGTAGCAAGGAACTCGGGTTCAACAGATAAAATTTATGTCGGAAAAGAAATCCTAGGTCAAACTCAGGGAGGCTACGTCGATCAAAATTTGCAATTATGTTATTTTGTGTTTTTGTTTAAAGAGCGGAATAATCACAATGAAATGGAATAAATATAAACAATAAGAGAGAGAGAGAGAAAACATTTACTTGATGTTGCAAAATGTTTGTACAACTAAGAAAGTGAGAAAAGATTACACTAGAAAGCGAGAAATTATTACACTAGAAAGCAGGAAAATTCTACTCTAGAAAGTAGGAAAAAGGAATGGGAAAGAGAAGTTATCCTCCTCAATGATTGCTTGGAGGACAAGCCGGATGAGACAATGCCTGGAAGATGAGGAACGGAGTGGGAAGAAGGAGGTCAAAGCAGGAGGAACAGGAACGAGGCAGCACGTCGTTGTCGTGGGATCTGCTTCCAGAATAGGGGCAAAAAAATTGATTTTAGCTCTTGAGGAGCATCCTGAGTGTGGGACAAGCTTCTCTTGAGCTTTGGAGAGGGAGTGAAGAGAAGGAAGGGATGAGAAATTCATATGGAGGGGGTCTTCTTTTATAGTTGCAAGGAGTGGGGGCATTTTGGACATTTTAATTTCAAAAACATTAATATGGGACTTTTAATGACGAACTTAAACGTCACTAAAAATTCATCGTGGGCAACGTGTGCGCATGCTGCGCACGCCCACTCTTCTTCTCCACCCAAAATGCATGCGCACGTATGCATGCTCACGGTCGTTCGATCACGAGATCGGACGGTTGAGAGTAGTTACCCGTGCCGCGCGCCCACGTACGATCACGCATAAGCGTTGCGTGTTTGTTTGTGCGTGGGCGCTATCGCTCACTCCTTGCCACCAGATCTTCATTACACAGGTCTGATCGCACGCCTGCTCTTCGTTTTGAAGCGTAGCGCAGCCCAAACACGTGCCCTTCACTCGCGAAGGGGCGCTCGATTGCTGCGCTACGCCTCCTCTTTACGCAAGCAGGTGCTTTTGTGCGAGCAGCTTCGCGGTCGTTGGATGAGCATCCAACGGTCGAGATCAAGCGAGCGGGTGAAGAAGGAAGACTGCGGCCGATGTTGGGAGCTACGATGGTGCCATGTGGCACCATCTAGGTCATCCACCTTCTGAGTGATGTAGATGGTGCCATGAGTGTCGGATTGGACCAATTTTTGCATTGTTAGGCTGCGATCGTCGATCTGAACCCATCTGTGCTGTCGGATTTGTCGTTTGAGGTGCGGATTAACACCATCTTGGCCCTTGCTCTTTAAAGTTCATCAGTCTCTATCTGGTGCTACAAATGTCCGATTAGGGTGATCTTGGAGTCATTGAACTCCAATCGTCACCCTAATCAAATCTGTATGGTTGGATCTTCGATCCGAGGCCCTAATAAAAAGTTGTCCTATCCCTAACCATAAAAAGAAGACAATTACTATACAATTTGTACAACTTGATCTAAATGCATGATTATGCATGTTATGCACTATTTATAATGTATGATGCTAATGTGACACTAAGAACATGCATTAAGAGACATTTTAGGTTAATCAGATGTATGCACATCAACCCCCTCTTGGAAAAATGTTAATATGGGTGGTCTACTATCAAAAAATTCTGAAATCAATTCTGTTGAAAAGGACATTCAATTTTGGTCAGGATAGGGTCATTGCTTATTTTGATTGGACCCTTCTTGACAAAATCTTAAAAAAGGATTCATTGAATAGAAACTGTACATCCTAGGATCTTCTACACTAGGGAGTTTTGATTTTATATAGTCACACAAAAGGCCTTAAAGAAAATCAATTTTCACCAACCGTGTGCCTATACGTTTGTGCCGTGTTTGAAGGTGTAAACAAGTGAGAACTTTAAATGACATTAAAGCAAGATTTAAATCCTAAAAATCACACATCTTAATCTTGTCTGTGACGGAACACTTGTTTTGGCTTTGGGTCCTTACACCTAATTGTGAACACACTTCTCACATCAATTTCCCTTCGCATCTCTCCTGGTTCTTCTCTGGTGTATGCACGGAAGGTGATCACTTCATCTCGAATTGGTTGCTTTAGATAGAGAAACTAGGAGGAAACTTGGTTTTGCTAGGGCTGAGACTGAGGACATGGCTGACCCATGAGTTGAGGAGGCTGAGGATCAACCTCAATCCAATGCCATGGCCATGATTTAGGCACAGATTACTGCCAACCACCAACTTCAGCAACAATAGATTCACACCATCATGCAGGCCATACATCGACTATAGAACCCTCAGGGGAAAAATCAAGGACAGAACCCTTAAGGACAACCCCCACTGAACCCACCACCACCCCTTGAGGGCCAACCAAGGCCTCTCTGTGATTTTTGCGATATGTCTGCCATCCGAGTAGAGCCATACCTTAGGGTCCCCGAAGGGGGAGATGATTTTGAGATAAAACACAGTGTACTTAGCTTGATTCAAAGCCATTTCCATGGGAGCTCAAATGAAGACCCTTTCCAACACCTAGAGGACTTAGAGCGGATTGCTCGGACTGTAAAACCTAGGAACATCAATTTAGATATTGTTTTAATCAAGATGTTCCCATTCTCCCTAAGAGACAAAGCGTCTCATTGGTTTAAGACTTTAGGGAGACCCATCTACACTTGGGCAGAATTAAGGCATGCTTTTCTTAAGAAGTTTTTCCCTATAGGAAGAACTAATGCCCTTAGGAGAGCCATTACTACTTTTACCCTGCAAAGTGGAGAGCAATTTCATTAGGCGTGGGAGAGATTTAATGAATTATTGAGGAAATGCCCACACCACGAGGTTTTAAAGTGGCAATTGGCCTAGATTTTCTACCATGGTTTGGACAACAACTTTAGGAATTTTGTGGATGCTTCATGTGGAGGCAACTTTTTGAATAAGGATGAGGAGAGCACATTTGAGCTCTTTGAATCAATGAGCGAGAATTCACTTAACAATGCCTCCATGACCCAATATAATCGGTCCAGTCAACCCCGTGGTGGGATTTATGAGGTGCAAACCAATTCTGGAATGGTTGACATGGACATTATTGCCAAGAAGTTGGATCGGGTTGAGTTGGTGGATAAAAAGATTGACGAGCTGTTGAACCAAACCCGAACCCCATTATAGACCTTCTCCCTAGCCAAGGGAGCTCACAATGTGGGCTTGGTTCAATCTATGAACCAAATACACCATGAACAACCCCTGACCATGTTCCAAGGAGGGACCTTTGATCCCTCAAACTTTGATTACTCTTTCCCCTCTCCTTCAGCACCTTCTACCTTTGAAGATGCCTAGGCCATCAAGGGATTTTCTAAGCCAGACCCTTTCTCTAACACTTACAACCTTGGATGGCGCAACCACCCAAACTTTGCTTGATCGAATAAAAAATAGAATCAATTCCAAAACCAACCTAGGCAAAACCCTCCCTCCTATCAGCAAGGTCCACCTACTAAATCCCCTATAACCAGAATAGGGCGGCCCCTACACAGAACCAAATGGACACCCTGGTTAAAATGATGGCTGATATGAATCAGAAACATTAGGAGGAGATGGCATTAATAAAGGGACAGTTGAGCCAGCTGTTGGATAACAAACAATAGGGGTCCCTTCCTTCTCAACCACAACAGAACCCGAGGAATGAATGAATAGAGGCTGCAATCCTCAAGGGTTCCAATCAAATTAGGGAAAAGGCCACATAATCCAACAAGGCCCACAGACACCTCCTGGGTTTAGTGCTTCTTCTTCTTCTCAAGGATCTAACCATTGTTCCAATGCTTTAGCCAATGCGGTTACCTTAAGAAGCAGCACTCAAACCCAGGACCCCAAATGGCCAACCCCTCCGTGACTTCACTACCTGGGATGCTTGATTCTGAGGATGAGCGGAAGGAACCCAAGGATCAGGAGCCTGAACCATTTCAAACCCAAATACCATACCCTGAAGCCTTGGAGAAAATAAAGAAAAAGAGAAATGTGGCTGAGAACGAGGAGTTGGTGGAGATTTTTAAACAAGTATAGATTAATATACCTCTCCTCGATGCAATCAAGCATATCCCAGCTTATGCTAAATTTTTGAAGGATGTTTGTACACCTAAGCATAGGCTGAGAACCCAAGCACTTAGGAAGGTAGTGCTCTTGGAATAAGCTAGTTCAATGATATTGAGCATCCTACCTCCGAAAAGAACTGACCCTGGAGCACCTCTAATATCTTGGAATATTGGTGACAAGATGTTTGATAGAGCACTCTTGGACTTATTTGCTTCAATTAACTTAATCCCGACTATCCTTTATCACCAGTTTGGATTTGGGGAATTAAAGCCCACACCTGTGACTATCCAACTGGCTGATCGATCTGTGAAAACCCCGAAAGGGGTAGTTGAGGATGTAATTGTTCGGGTTAAGGACTTCTACTTCCCAGTTGACTTTTTAGTCCTTGACATGGAAGTCCCCGAACAACTACAGAACACACCCATCATCCTGGGTAGACCCTTCTTGGCTACAGCCAAGGTGAACATTGATTGTGATACGAGATGTATGGAAATCGCCTTCGGAGATAAGAAGATGCAATTAGATATCTTCAAGGCAACTAAGTCTTTTGATTGCTGTTGGGTCAAGGAGTACGATCCCGTGGAAACCCTAGTTGAAGAATGCCTCACGGTAAGCTCTTTAGAAGACCATCTGATTCAACTAGTTGATAACTTCCCTGACCCATCCTAGTCCTTGGAGGTTGAAATCTGTAGAACTGATTACCATCAGCAACCTCCCTTTGAGGAGATTGATGTTAATCAACTCCCACCCTTCCCTTACCCATCAAACATTGTCCCACCTGCACCTGAATTGAAGCCTTTGCCCAACAACCTTAAGTATGTCTTCCTAGGACCTGATCAGACTTTCCTTGTGATTATCAATGCACACCTAACTAGGGACCAAGAACTTAGGTTTACTACTACCCATTTTGAACATCAGGTAGCTATTGGGTGGACAATTTCTAACTTAAGGGGAATTAGCCCTATTTATTGTACTCACAAGATCTATTTGGAAGATGGGGCTCGACCTTCTTGCTAGATGCAAAGGTGATTGAACTCAAATATACGAGAGGTCATTAAAAAGGAAATAATCAAGTGGCTTGATGCGGAAATCGTCTACCCAATTTCCGATAGCCCCTGGGTGAGCCCTACTCAAGTAGTACCAAAGAAGGTTGAGCTCACTATGGTCACAAATGACCAGGGCAAATCCATCCCCACCTGCAGCATAATCGCATGGTAGGTGTGCATTGATTATAGGAAGCTTAATGAGGCTACTAAAAAGGACCACTTTCCCTTACCATTCATTGACCAGATTCTCGAACGATTGACATGGTAGAAATATTTTTGCTTCTTGGATGGATATTCAGGATATAACTAGGTTGCTATTGCACCAGAGGACCAAGAGAAGACCACATTCACTTTCCCGTATGGCACGTTTGCATTCCACTGTATGGCATTCGGGTTATGCAATGCACCCGCTACCTTTCAGCGTTGCATGTTAGCTATCTTTTCAGAAATGGTAGGTGAATATTTGGAGATCTTTATGGATGATTTCTCTATGTTTGGAGGCTCATTCGACCATTGTCTTAGTAACCTAGAAAAAATCTTGAAGCGATGTATCGAGGTCAACCACATTTTAAGCTGGGAAAAGAGCCATTTTATGATTTAAGAAGGGATCATCCTTGGTCACATTGTCTCGTAGAGGGGCATTGAAGTTGATCGAGCTAAGGTTGATTTAATTTCCAAACTTCCACCTACTAGCTCGGTCAAGCAAATCCAATCATTCCTAGGACATGTTGGCTTCTATAGAAGGTTTATTAATGATTTTGCCAAACTTTCCAAGCCTTTGACTGACCTTCTAGTCAACGACATACTTTTTGACATGGCACCTGATTGCAGCAATGCCTACAACACCATTAGGGATACAAACTCAACTACACCTATTTTACAAGCCCCGGACTGGTCCCAGGAATTTGAGATAATGTGCGATGCATCAGATTTTGCTATTGGAGCAGTCCTAGGACAAAGAAGAGAGAAAAAACCCATGGTGATCTACTATGCAAGCAAAACTTTGGATGAGGCTCAACGGAATTATACTATCATGGAAAAAGAACTACTTGTTGTAGTTTCTAGAATAGAAAAGTTCAAATCATATCTTCTAGGATCCCACTTGACTATTTACACTGACCAGTCGACTATCCGGCATTTGCTAGCCAAAAAGGATGCTAAACCCAGGTTAATCAGATGGATCCTGCTCTTGGAAGAATTTAACCTGGAAATACACGACAAAGCCGAGTCCAAGAACGTTGTAGCCGACCACTTAACCAGACTTCACCCAGAACACATTGGACCCTCATTACCCTTAATCGACACAATCCTTGATGAATAACTTCTTACCGTGCATGGAAGGAGTCTACCCTGGTTTGCGGACTTATTCAACTATTTAGTGGTAGGGCAGACTCTGCATGGCTAGTCCAGACAGCAGCAGGATAAGTTCTTGGCTAAGGCCAAGCATTATTTTTGGGATGATCCTATGCTGTTTAGACATTGTGCTGACCAAATCATTAGGAGGTGCATTCCTAAAGAGGAAGTTCAAAGTGTGCTATCCTTTTGTCATGACAAAGCCTATGGTGGCCACTTCTCTGGGAAGTAGACGGCTGCAAAAGTTTTGCAGTCTGATTTTTACTAGCCATCACTTTTCAAGGATGCACATAACTTTGCAAAGACTTGCACTAGATGGCAGACCTTAGGGACTATGACCAGGAAAGATATGATGCCTCTACAACCCATCTTGATCATCAAAATTTTCGATGTCTGGGGCATTGATTTATGGGTCCCTTCCCACCATCAAATGGTTTTGAGTATATCTAGTCTCAGTGGACTACGTCTCGAAATGGATTGAAGCCGTACCAACTCGAAAATGTGACCATAAGGCTATCATGGACTTTGTTAAGAAAAATATCTTTTTCCGATTAGGGATACCAAAAGGCATGATCAGTGATGTTGGGAGTCACTTCATTAATGCCCAATTTCGTTCCCCACTTAAGAAATATGAGGTCACTCACTTAATTGCCACCCTGTATCACCCGCAAACAAATGGGAAAACTGAGGTATCAAATAGGCAAATTAAAACTATTCTACAAAAAACTGTGAGACCTGAGCGGAAGGATTGGTCCACACGATTGGATGATGCCCTTTGGGCATACAGGACTGCCTTTAAGACCATGATAGGCATGTTTCCTTATCGATTAGTCTTTGGCAAAGCTTGCCACCTTCCAGTTAAGTTGGAGCACCGGGCATACTGGGTTGTTAAGCAGTGCAATATGGATTCCCAGATGGCTGGAACTCAAAGGAAGCTCCAACTCTCCAAGCTCGAGGAAATTCGTCGGGATGCTTACAAGAATAATAGACTTTATAAGGAGAAGATGAAAGCCATCCATGACAAACATATTAATAGAAAAACTTTTAAGCCAAATCAGCAAGTCTGGCTATTTGATGCAAGACTTAAACTCTTCCCCGAGAAACTGAGATCTAAGTGGACGGGACCATATCAAGTGGTCAAACCTTATCCCAACGTGGCGGTTGAAATTGCCAATCCCAAGACTGGGCAAACCTTCACTGTTAATGGTTAATGACTAAAACACTTTCTTGCCCAGATCCCCCTAAAGGAAGTTGTGACCCTCATTGGGAGTTAAACTACAATTGCGCCTACCTGGAGGCATAAAACTTAGCGCTTCATGGGAGGCAACCTAGAGGTTTCAGCTGACCGGATTCACAATTAAACCTCAGGTGATTTCTTTCCCTAATCCTTTGTATACATTTATTTTTCCAATGAGGACATTGCCCAACTTAGGCATGGGGGAGTGGTAATTCATAGGATTTTAGTACAAAATTGTCAGCTTGAACTATTTTTTTTTCTTTTTATATAAGAAAAAATTAAAATTAGGAAAAGAAAACTTAGGTATCAGAAGCTTGTCGACTTTAGGAAATGATATGTTAGGGACCTAATTGTCGAATCCCTACTCGGAGAGGGTGAGATCAGTGTGACGTAAAAAATGCAGAATTGAAATATAAACAATCTCACAAAATAAGCAATCACACAAAGTACATGAAGATTTATAGGTGGAAACCCAAACCGGGTAAAAACCACCACCTAACCCTCTCGAGTTAGGATTTTCCGATCAACCAAGTTGATCAAATCCACTAAACGAATCACTTTAAACGAGGGTGATTCAACCTCAATTACAACCACGCTACAAGTGTGAGGGAGCGTTCCTCAACCCTTTCTCTCCACGAGAAGGATTTTGTCCCACGAAGGAGACGGGAATTCGCAAAGCGAATACCCAACCAAATAACAAGGATAAAATAACAAATAATCCTATAGAGCCAACAAAGTAATTTTAAACCTAAGCTTCTATAGGAATTAAGAAACTCCCCTTTGCAAGGAGTGCGTCGAGTTGATGACGCGGTGTGTGAGCCACGCGATGGCGCAACGTCGCTGTCGTGAACTACGGCGGGAGAGTGGGTACGCAAAGCTTGATGCTCTCAAGATGTAGAACTTGAGCTTAGAGAGCAAGAGAGACACAAAATGGTTTGAAAGTGTATTGCAAGGTGCGTTTCTTGTGTATCTAGGTGTGTGTTTGTGTGCAAGAGGTTCCCCTCTATTTATAGAGGCCTTAGGAAGGCTTTGGATGGCTTAGGAAAGGCTCCATAGTCGTTGGGTGCAAAGCCCAAGTGAATCAACCAGAAATCAGGAACAATCATTGCACTGACAGGGTAATTAGACGTCTGATTCTGGCATCAGACGTCTGGAAGACCACTTTAAGACGTCTGATTTCAAGGTTAGACATCTGATTTCGTGCGGGTTCCTTCCTGACTTGAAACAGATCTAAACAGGGTTCTAGCGCAAGTCCATCAGACGACATACAGGACGTCTGGCACTATGTCTGGACGTCTGGAAACCTACTTTTTCGTGGGAATGGATTTGCAACGGCTAGAAAATCTCTAAGAAGATATTTTCGGGTCAGTCGAGGCAAAACTGTCAATTATCAGACGTCTGGAAGGGCTTAAGGACGTCTGATAAGGCTCTAACGGTCATATCCTTGAGTGTATGCTAAGAGAGCCAACGGTCCACTAATTGGACGTCTGGAAAAGTCATCAGACATCTCCTAAGACGTCTGGTCTAAGGTTTGGATGTCTGATTTCATCGGACAGAACTAGCTATGTGTAACCTAAATGTTATCAGACGTCCGAATCAACAGTCAGACGTCTTAAAACACATTATCAGACGTCTGATTTGGGAATTATATGTCTGGAAATGCTGTTTGAACCCTATATTGGTTTTCTAAGTTCTCTAAAGAAAGCCTAAGTATCCTAGGGTTGTGCCGGTGTTCCTAGGACTACTATTAGGGTACTTTGAGGCTCTTTAACATAATTTTCTAAGGAAATAAAGAGCAAGAAAATAACGAAAAATGTACATGAAAGGAATAAAATGGAATTCTATCCTATTCTTCTTGTCCTTCCATCTTCAATCTATCGCTCCTCGTGAATCCCCTCTGTTCTCCATCAAGCTCCTCCAATCCGTCCTGGATGCGAGCTCGAATTCCGTCTAATCACGTCTACATTTGCAATTGACCTGAAATCTAAGACTCCAAGTGCAAATGTTAAATAACACATGTTTTGTTATCATCAAAACAAATGATCGTGGTGCTCTAGCACCAACAATAATCGCCAAGACCCTTCAGGTCTTCAGACTTAATCAGTTCTGGTGTCCACTAAAATGTGGACTTGGTCTTGAGTCCTGGCCACCTTAATGCATATTAATCTGGTCAATAAAGTAGGGTGATAAGTATATGACTTATCAACAACCCATCCTGTGATTTGGGGGATTTTTAGTCTAAGCATCTACACATGTTTTGCATTGACTTACTCATTGGCGATTCTAACGGAAATTAGGTAGCTAATGAAATTTCTAGGGTGGCATGGCTGGCAAGTTGTCATGGGTAATAGCCCATTGGTAGGTTGTGTAGAGCCTAACCACAGGATCATTCTCTTCTACTACTGCCTTTAGGTAAATCTTAGATCAGGAAAGCCACCTGCTTAAAAAAAAAAATAGAGAGAAAATAGAAAAGGAGAAAAGAAATAAGAAATAAGCCATACTTCACCGCACGAGTATGGCTGGCAAGTTGTCGTGGGTAATAGCCTATTGGCTGGTTATCCAGGTCCCAACTCATAAAATGCACAAGAATTCCAAAACACTTAAGGAAGAAGCAGGGAAGTAGCATAATCTGGGGAGATATGCACTGGGTTTTCCCTTATGTTGACCCCACAAAAGTAAAAAGTAGAGAGAAAGCTACTGGTCAGATAGATACACCTTTTTGCAACATTTATTTTTCTTTTGGGTCACTTAGGGGCATAGAAACTCAAAATCTATTTTAATTGCCATTGAGTGAGTCTATCACTATCACAATAAGATGCTTAGAACTAAGAATCCTTTTCGAGTCTTGGGTGGATTGGGTAGCCATAAAAAGTTACCCTGAAATCCTAAACACCAAAAATCCAAAAAAAATTAGAAAAGATGAAAAAGGAAAAAAAATGTATTTGCTTCTATACAGAATAAGGCGAGGACTCAGGTGGTCAGCATTTTGGTAGGCAACCTAGGCATTGTTGAGTCTTAGCGAGTTAGATTCTTAGCAGAAATTTCCTACAGTTGACAAATGACTTCTACCAAAGCAATCAATTCCTAATTTTAGTTGTAAATAACATTTAGATCAAACCTTGCTATTGACTAGCAAGGGGTGGGCATGGGGGTATGACGACTCTACAATGTTCTATGTTAATATTATCAATTAGAGTCAATTTCGGGGATACTTGTGTGATAATGACATATTATAATGGGCTTGGGAGCATTGCATGCATATTGCTTGATCTTTACATTTTAATCGCTTAGAATCAATGTTTAATGACCATGTGCACAAGTACATTTTGAAATAGGTCTCAGATGAGCGATTGGACCATATGGATGGATCCAGATTGACAAACGGTGTCCAACGGACTTAAAATCATCCCAATATGACCTCCATAGCTCCCACAACAAGCTCAAGAAGTCCTGACCGTTGATCCACTAATCAATGACCCAAAATGCGACACGTGGCTGCTGCTAATGCTTTCCCATCGCACTTCAATTGATCCTTCATCGTGTGTTCACCTCCATTAGATCTTCATCCAACGCACGCCATCGCTTGAATGCTGCGTCGTCGCCGTGACTATCCGCGTAGATAGCACAGCAGTCGGAGGCCCTCTCCACTCTAGCAGGCGTGGGATTGAATCATAGAGGCACCTCTCCTCGCTTGCCCCAATTGAAAATTGGTTCGTTCGATCTAATATATGGTCAAGAAGTGGGCACGACGAGTGCCATCCAGCCATCCACGCGAAATGCGCGTGATCACGCACTCGAGTACGCCTAATCCAACACACGTAGGGCACGATTTGAGGCACGGGTGAGGTTTGAATCTAGCCATCCGATCTTAAATCGGACAGCTTAAACGACTCGTGCACTATGCGTGCATAGAGGCAGTTAGAGATTTGAGGCGCAAGGGTAGGGGCAAGGGCAACGGATGCGGTGGGTCTTTAGAGACATTTTGAATGTCGCAATGGACCCAATGACAAATTTAAGCCCTTTCCTCAACTATAAAAGGGGCCCTTCCCCTCCCATTTGCATCCATCATCCACCTAAGAGATACCACCACCTTCTAGAGCTCTAAGCAAGGTCTTGAAGTCGCCTAGCCACCGCTGAAAGCTCCTCCACCGCCATGGCTACCTCGACACCATCTTCTCTCTTGTCTTAGTTTGATTTTATGTGGTAGTGTAGTACATGTTTTTCATTTGAAGTATTGATCTATATTTTGTTCAACATAACATTTGATAAATAATAAAATACATCTTTTATATATTATTCGCATCATGATTCTCTAACCTTATTCCCCCCTCTCTCTATCTCTCTCTCTCTCCCCTTCTCTCTCCATATCTCTCTCTTTATCATTCTCTCCTTTTGCAAGCGAATCAAAAGTGATATTTTTCTAACAGGAAAGTGATTAGTGGATTCAATACTTTGCCTCCATGTGTTCGACACTTGGACTGACATCTGATTATTTTCTAAGAAAAATTAACATCATAAAACACGCTACAACGAACAATTTTTACGCAAATGCATCTGACGAACGTCATTAATGCAGTCACGATTGACTATGTTGCAAGTGGCGAATCAGTGGGAATCCCCGCACATCAAAACCATCAGATTTTTGCCATTGATTCTATTTCTCCAACTCCTACTCCCACTTCTGAATCTGACCCACTCGTGATTGAACTGAAGCCCTTTCCTAACTCACTTGAATGTGTTTTTAGGAAAAAATGAGACATACCCAGTTATCATTAGTGCTCACTTAACCCAAGAATAGGAATATCAATTGATTTCTATATTACAAGATCATGGGGCTGCTATTGGGTGGAGTATTGCTGATCTCCGCGGAATTCACCCCTCATATTGTACTCATCACATTTACACGGATGAGGAGGTGAAACCCTCGAGACAACCTCAACGATGGCTGAACTCGAATATGCTAGAGGTTGTTAAGAAGGAGATCATCAAATGGCTGGATGCAAGCATTATATACCGATCTTTGATAGCCAATGGGTGAGTCCAATATAGGTTGTGCTCAAGAAAGTAGGACTCACCGTAATAAAATACGATAAGGGTGAATCCATCCCAACACACACCACGACATCATGGCCGGTTTGCATAGATTATAGGAAACTAAATACAACTACCCAAAAGGATCACTTTCCTTTATCGTTCATTGATCAGATCTTAGAGCGGTTAGCTGGGAGCAGTTTCTTTTGCTTGTTGGATGGATACTCTGGGTATATCCTGGTAGCAATTAGCTCGGAAGATCAAGACAAGACCACATTCACATGTCCCTTTGGAACAATCGATTTCAAGCGAATGCCCTTCGGCCTCTGCAATGCACCAGCGACATTTCAGAATTGCATGATGGCCATCTTCTTTGACTTGATAGGGGATTATGTGGAGGTGTTTATCGATGATTTCTCCATTTTGGGAGATGATTTCGCATCTTGTCTTGATAACCTCACCAAGATCCTAAAATAGTGTATCGAAGTAACCCTAGTACTCTCATGGGAGACAAGCCATTTCATGGTGAGGGATGGCATTGTACTAGGCCACAGGATCTCTTCTGATGAACTCTAGGTTGACTGAGCTAAATCTGAAATCATATACCGATTAACTTCACCTACCTCAGTTAAATAAATCAGAATATTCTTACATCACGTCGGATTTTACCAAAGATTTATACAGGATTTCTTGAAAATCGCGTGCCCATTGATGAATCTCTTGGTATTCGATGTCCCATTTGATTTTAATGCCTCATGTCTCAGTGCTTTCGAGACTTTGCGAAGTGCTATTTCTGATTTGCTAATTCTCCAACCACCCGATTGGTCGCTCGACTTCGAGATGATGTACGACGCATCCGATTTCACCATTGGAGCTTTTTTAGGCCAAAGTCGGGAGCGACAACCTTTTGTTATATACTATGCTAGAAAGATGCTGAATGAGGCTCAGCGTAATTATATTGTCACTGAAAAGGAGCTACTAGAGGTAGTATTTGGGTTGGAGAAATTTCGCTCATGTTTACTAGGGTCCAAGGTGATAATTTTCACAGACCACTCCGCCCTTCAGCATTTGCTGGCAGAAAAGGATGCCAAACACCATCTTATTAGATGGATCCTTCTCTTATAGGAATTCGATGTTGAAATATGTGACAAAGTCGGAGCACAAAATGTTGTGGTTGATCACTTATCTAGACTAGACCCAACCCACATCCATATTCTCTATCGATTTCTGATAAATTCTTGGATGAATCTCTTTCGGCAATTCATTCTGACGAGTTTCCCTGGTACGTGGATTTCATGAATTATCTTATCACATGCAAGATCCTGCAAATCTATGCAAGGACCAGAAACTCAAATTCATATCTGAGGCCAATTTCTATTTCTTGGATGAGCCTTTGTTATTCTGCATTAGACTAGACCAGATCATTAGGCGGTGCATCCTAGATTCTAAGATCTCTAGTGAGTTATCTTTTTGCCACAACGAAGTCTATAGAGGTCATTTCTCATGCGAAAAAACTACTACAAAGATTTTTGCAGTTAGGATGTTTCTGTCCAACAATGTTCAGGGATGCACACGATTACGCTATATGCTGCAAGCGATGCCAGTTGACCGGTTCTATCACCAAGAGAGACATGATGCCTCTCCAACCCATCTTAGTCATAGAAGTGTTTGATGTATGGGGCATCAATTTTATGGGCCCTTTACCAAATTCTCATGGCTTCGAGTGCATACTCCTCGCTGTTGATTATGTCTCGAAGTGGATTGAAGCAATCCCGGTGAGACAGGCTGGTCATATGATCATCATTTCTTTCGTACGGGAATACATTTTTGTGAGATTTAGTGTACTCCATGCCTTGATTAGCGATAAGGGAAGTCACTTCATCCACACCCATTTTAGGTCATTATTAAAGAAATATGGGGTACAACATCGCATAGCCACCCCATATCATTCGTAGACCAATGGGCAGGCTGAGGTGTCTAACTGTCAAATCAAGTAGATTCTCCAGAAGACGGTTAGAATAGATAGGAAGGACTGGTCCGATAGATTAATCGATGCACTCTAGGCATGCTTCTACAGTAAATGGCCAGCACCTCAAGCCATTTATGGCCCAGGAACCTCCTCCTACTGATGAACCATTCATTTCATTGAGGACGTGTGATTGAGTTTTCACCCAGTTGGAGGTGTTAAACTTAGCATTTATAAACTCAGCATCTATAAATACACATATACATACTTTCTACACACAGCATATTTTCCTCTAGCATATTTTTTCGCATATTCCATATCATCAGGTTGGCCTGTGCTGAATGAAAAATTCAGGAGAAATTCTAGGTGATTTCTACCCACTTACTCCCTGTCGTAATCTATTTCTTTTATATTCATGCATGAGGACATGCAAGAACTTAGGCATGGGGGGGGGGTAGATGCATCAAAACTGAAAATTTTTTATGCCAACACATAGGAAAACCTTAGAGCAGCATGTTAATTGTACTTAGGGTCTTAAATTTAAGAGCAACCGACTCCACCGCTAATGTTTGCATTGGAGCTAGAAATCGTTCGCTCATCTTTTTGTTCTGAATTAAGGACTAAGTTGAATGTAACCTGATAAGGGAACAACATTAAAGTACAAACCAGAAGAGGTTATTTGTATATTGCATATATACATGTTGCATTTATGAATATGACTTTTATCAAGAGGATGCATTAAGGATTTTTATTCTTTAGTTGATTCCCATAATCTGGAATCCAGTATAATTTTCACACTCACACATAGATTTTGCAATGGATCCACTTTGAGGACTGATAAACGTCTTTAGTCTGTTGAGAGGAAGCAGTGCTGCTTCTTTTCTTGAACCTTCGGATAGCCTTATGGAGTCAAGAGAATCTTCTTCTAAAAAATCCACCAAATAGTGTGAGATGAGAGTAGAGTGTTACTGGAGCTCTAAGATTAGTGCAAGGAATCTAGAATTCTAGATAATTGAGTGATGATACTCAGAGTTAGGCATAGTTTTGCTCTCAGTTCTCACATATAATTGACTACATAAATTTTTGAGAGCCACCAACCAAGGCAAATACATAGCGATCGAGTTCTGATAAAACTAGGACTAAGGTGGATGGTTACAACCATTCTTTACAGAATCCTTAGCTGAAGGAGGGTATTAATGTCAAGGTCAGGAATACGCTGTCCTATCCGTCTTTCCTTGGTGGTGAGAGTAGGCACTTCCACAAAATAAGTCACCCAATATCCTCTTGAACACCACAAATTCCCAACAATGCCTCCTAAATAAAATTTGCATAAGTCATGTGCAGTATTGAATTGTGTTGAAAAAAATATATAGAAAAAAAATGAAAACGAAAGAAAGAAAATAAAAATATATATACAAAAAAGAGAGAACAAAAAAATTAGAAAAAAAAGAGAAAAGTTGAGGCAGCATTACCCACCACATTTGTGATCCACCAAATATGGCCTTAACCCATTTTCCAGTATTCCTGACCATCTGAATACTGGCTGAGGAATTCTAACTTAGTGTTAGGGTTATTGGAACTCTATTAAAGTGTTAATGTCATATGAGACCACCAAATATGGAGTATGTGTATAAATCTGGTGAGATTGTGAACTCAAAAAGAAAAAGAAAAGAAAAAGAAAAGAAAAGAGAAAAAGAGAGTGAATACAAAGGAACCAAAGAGACCATTGTTTTTCTCGCTTTTCTTTGGGTTGATTCACTTAATAATTTGGGAATCTAGAATCTGTAGTACTAATTTCTATATAGCACCAAATGAGAGTGAGCCACCAAATACACACCTTTTTGCCTTAGACATTCTCTACCTAAGCCAAAAGCCAGGGTGGAAATCACATAATATCTTGTATACCCCAAGGGAAGAAGTTTGCCCATCCAGCTAGAATTTTACTAGGGGTCAAGTATAGGCTTTAGAGGTAAATTGATTTTGCACTCGAATCCATTGCAGAAGCTACATAGCTGCACTTTCACAATTGTCTGGATTTCTAGATTTTAGTATGAAAACGAGAAGGAAAAGAATCTTGAGTCTTATGCTTGATAAAAATAATCTGTCCTTTAGGGACCCAGTTATAGATAACTTAGTTTACATTTGTTAGGGACTAGTAAGATTTAGGCATGGGGGTATGATTGGGCAACAATCATAAGACTCAACTTACCAGAATTAAGTTAGAACTTAGCATAATGGTAGCATAATTCATGCATAAATAGCATACATTGCATCCTTCAATTTTATTTGGATATGCATAAAATAATGTTATAATGTACTGATTAGTGCATCATTTGGATTGTAGGTAATAAAAAGCTTAACAGATGGCCTAAAGTTGGATCTGAAGTAAGGAAGAAGCTAGAACTGTAGCAAAGCTGGAGTAGAAGCCCTGGAACAAAGAGGAAGAAATAATGTAGGGAGAGGTATACAACTCTACTAAGTAGAATTTTAATGTAGAGTTAAATTATGAAGAACATAGGACCTTTTCTAGCCTTAGGATAGCCTTAGAGACCCTCCTAAACCCTAACCACACTTAGATTAGGTCACCTTAGCCTAGGATACCTCAAAACCATCATTCCAACCCATATTTGGATGTCCAAAACCCTTAGACACCACTCACAGGCCTAGAGCCTAATTCTGCTAGAAAATTAGACATCCAGACAAAGTCTCAAATGTCCAATTTCTGCAGAATCCCAAGACAGAACCCAAACTCCTCCCTGACTCGACATTGGACGTTGAAACTAGAGTATTGGACTTTTGATTTTGGAGTATAAGTCATCTGATTGTAAAATCAGACCTCTGGAACCCTTCTCCAATCCCTAATTTTTAAATCAACCTTGGCTCTTGATTTCCTAAGCCCTTAAACCCAATTCTACACTCTAGGGAACCTAAACTAAGGTGCCCTAAGGCTAGTACACCACCCAAAGACCCTCCTAAGAACCTAATTAGGTTTTCACTAAGCCCAGTTAACTTGTATCAAGGCAATTACACTTCAACTAGTCAATTGGACTCACAGAATGAGCTCAGATCTCAACCAACACAAGTCTTATTAGACTCAGTGAGAGTCCAATTGACTCAAGCCCAACCTAATTAGGTATCTTCTCTCCCAATTAGAGATACAATCACTCAATTAAGCTTGTGATAAGCTTAATTGCACATTCACTTTAGTATTATGGTTTATAACCCTAATTTTAGAAGCCTACCTAAACCTAACCACCTAAACCTATAGGACTCGACCTAGACCACCAAACCACACCCACCTAGTCATGCACACACACACCTACACACATACATAGCTGCCACCTATAGAGTTCTCTAGAGCCTGCCAAAGGTGGCGCCACCTTGAAGAATAAAAATAGTCTTCAAGGAGTCCACAACTGACCTCTTTAGAAAGTGGATCTAAGGAGACCCACTATCTACCTCTCTATCCACCACCTAAGCCCACTTCTAAAGAATTCTATAATTCTCTACAGAGCCACTACCTTGGCCACCCAAGAGTCTATAAAATGACCCTCTTGGATGGCCATGCACCCCGTTTAGCCATTAACCTTTAGCTCCATTCCATGTGCACCTCCATCCACGAGCACCATCATCATCACCACTCCCACCTCGACACCTAAGGTTAGAGAAGCTCTCCACCGCCTCTTAAGAGGCTGCCCCTCTTTCTCCTTCCTACCACTTCAAGCTCCACAGGCCTTTGGAGACCACCTCCACGACCCTGAGTTCTCGTAGATAAGTTGTTCTTCGTAGTCTAATCTCTGCATTAAATTCCTGCTTAGTAGTGTATTCATCCTGTACCTGAAAGATGCATGCGTAATCTTTCGTAGATACATGCATGCATCCATTTTCTGCTAGCTAGAATTCTTGCTTTAATTACTCTTGCACAAGCTATCCTCAACAATTGATTGTAATGACAATATTTGTGAAGGAATGAAATCAATGAAATCATATTTTACCTATCTCTCTTATGATCATGAGTTGCCCCATTTAATTTCCTATTACATTGCAACAAGATGTCGATTCTTGAATACATAAATGACCTTGCGATTAACGCATTTCTGTTAGTAGCCATCGTGAAGTATAACGGTGCATACTAGTACACACACGTTCGCATTCATTATCTATCTGACACACACACACATAGTTATGGTGAATAACTCGACTAGCGAGACTTACATTCACAGGCTGGAAATTGGCAGACAATCTTAATCGAGTAGTCAAAAGATCAAAAATCAATCTCACCTTTCTAAATGCCTCCCTGAGATCGATCAGGACTCACCGTCTCATAATTAAAATGTTTTGTTGAGTCGTATTTTATGCTATACTAGGATGCTTTTCCTATCAAATCAATGATTTACAACCATAATAGTTGGCGAGAAGGTTCTTCCTTTGGCTTGCACCTCTGGTTCCTTTCATGCCCCCCAACCGCTGTCATTTGACGCTACTCCCCTAGCTAGACATTAGATTGACCAGTAGAAGCAGATTAATTGAAAAAGATCTCAGTTGGAGTCCCAAAGAGCGAGTTAATCCTTAAGGCCAATGTCTATTCAGCTTTAATTAGGCTTGGGATGATTGTGCTCTTGGAATGTGATGGGCCCTTTAGATAGGTTGTGCCTTTAATGATAAGTTAATATGTGTGTGCGTGCACAACCAAGGTTTGTAAACAAGGTTATTTGATGTGTCTTTTAGGGTGTAACCTTCTTTAGTAGCTTTTAGGGTTTAATCTTTAGGTTAGTTCAATCAAGTTAGTAGAACACTCCAAATTTTGAAATCAAAAGTGATGGCATATTCCTTTAAAAGTCAAAATTAATGTGGAGTACCTATTTCAACCTTAAAAATCAATCCTATGGGGCAAGCTACTGATGAATCACTTTTAAATTGCGTGGTGCAACCCAAATAGTTCAAGCAATTGGTCTGTTGCAACACTTGATTAAGGCACACAAAAATGTTTAACCTAATCAAATTTCTACTCACTTATTTGTATGTTGAGTTAAGGTGTACCATGTCACAGGTCAGATCCTAGGTTAAGTGGTAGAATCAAAGTGATTGTGCACCTTAAGATGAGAATTTGTGGGTGTTTTTTTTTTTGAAAGAGTGAGGAGTGCCATTGTTAACAATGGCAGACCGGGAGCATTTTATTCAAATAGAAAAAGCAATCAGGAAAAAATTACAATGGAATTTTCCCACACCTCGCTATAATATTTACAAGGAGACTCTCCATGCTCCCATTAACACCCAACATTCATTGACAATGCTCCTCACATTTATTGATGTCCCAAGAAATAACTTCTTGTTATGAGCACACCAAATGCACTATAAGGCTCCAGCCATCAATTGACGTGGCTTGGAAGAATTTCTGAAACATGTCCATAAGTCTTCCCAAGAGGGTAAGGCTTCATCGAAGATGGTCCTCCATATTTAATCTGTTACTAGGCAAGTAGAAAAAATGTGTAAGGCACAGTAGGTGGGGAAGTTGCAAAGAGGGCAATTTTGGGATGGTACACCCAATCTTGTGTGCCTTAGATCACCTGTGATGAGTCCATTTCTTCTACTCAACCAAAGAAAAATTTTTATTTTCAGAGGTATTTTTAAATGCCACACCATTGTGCAATCCTTGTCTATCAGTGATGGATTGGAAGATTCTCCACCAGTCAGCCAATTGTAGGACTTAGGAGAGAACGGTCCATGAATCCATGCAAATTTGTCATAGCCTCCCATTGGTTCAAAGGTTTCCAGTTCTCTCCTTAGCTGCTCTAGTTCCTCTTCCAGTCTACCCTGCTATCTTGCTGCATGATTCAGCAAGTCCCATCTATTGTGCAGCAAATCCCAACAGTCCTTCACCACTGCTGATTTATCTGCTATAGCATTGTAAACACAAGGAAATATGGAATTTAGGGGTCCCAGGTTAGACCACTTGTGCCAAAAGGAGAAGTGTTGGCCATCACCAAGTATCGAGGCAAAGTGTTTCCAATTCTCATGCATGGCAGCCCATACTGATTTCCAGAATGGGGACTGTCTGCATGGGGTAGTAGTGCATCTGGTTACATAAGACCGGCCGTGTACATCTTTAATGATCATAGACCAAGACCTGTCAATGTCTTCAATGATCTTGATAGCCCACTTCAGCAGTAGGGAGTCATTGAACTCCTTCAGCGAACGAATGCCAAGACCACCACTTTTTTTGGGAACACATAACTGCTGCCATTTCAAGGGGTGGAGAAATCTGCACTCTGATTTTGCCCCTTTCCAAAAGAATCTCTTACACAGCTTGTCAAGTATTTTCCAAATGGATTTTGGATCTTTGAAAACTAAGAAGAAGAAGATCGGAATGGAAGTGATGACCGAGTTCAGAAGGATAAGCCATCCTCCTTTGGAGAAGTATCGACTACAACTTTCAAGCTTGGCAGCTACTTTCTCAAATAAGGGATTCCAATCAAACTTCTTAAGTTTAGTGTCACGTAGGGGCAGACCTAGATACCTGATAGGCAGGTTCACGATGGGTGTGCACAGACTGATAGCAAGTGACTCCCGCTCTTGATTGTTTAGCCCAAAGTAGATGAGTGATGATTTTTGACAGTTTAGCTTCAGACCAGAGATGTCACCAAACATGGAAACCATTGTGTATAGGACCTTTGCTTCATTTCTTCCACCTTCCACAAATAATACGATGTCATCTGCATATTGTAAAATGGGCGCCATATTTCTAGAATTAGATAGTGAGTAACCTTTCACCAAACCTGCTACTAAGAGTTTGCAAGCGAAGCAAGCCAGAGTATCTACTACGAGATTAAAAATAAGTGGGGCCAACGGTAGCCCTGCCTAACTGCACACTGTGGTTGGATCCACACTCAACATGGTCTACCATTAATTAGAGGGGAGAAGGATGAGGTAGCTATGCACCTTTTCATCCATTGAATCCATTTTGGAGGGAAGCCCCTTCTTTTCATGATCTCTGATAAATATGGCCAGGATACTGAATCAAAACCCCTTGAGAAGTCAACCTTCCACATGAAAGCTTTGCATTTTCACCTACGCCATCCACAGACCATCTCTTGCGCTACTATAAAAGACTCTTGCAGTGAACAGTTGGGGAGGAACACTGACTGAACCAGATTTATAAGATGTGCCAGGACACCTCTTAGTCTGATTACCAAGACTTTGCTAATTATCAAATAAATAGAGTTTGTCAATAATATCGGTCTAAACTCTTGCAAACTTTCCGCTCCTTGTTTCTTTGGAAGTAGAAAAAGGTAGGATTAGTTTAACCTTTCGAAGCCTGAGTTACCTTCTTGAAACTCTTTTATGACTTCCATCACATCTGATTTAACCATCGACCAAAACTCCTTGCTGAAGAAGACTTGGAATCCATCAAGGATTGGGAAGCCTTCAGAATTTTGGCTAGCAATAGCAGTCTCTACTTCCTGGACCGTGATGGGCACAATCAAATGCTCAGTTGCAACTTCCTCAACCCTAGAGAAATCAGGGTTTGCGAGTCTCCAGATCCCTCTTCCGGAGGTTTTAGAGACTTCTCGAAAGTGCCTAACAGCTTCTCTTTTGATGTTCCCTGAGGAAGTCAGAACTTGGTCTCCTGATCTTGGAGAGGAGATATAATTAACTCTTTTTCTAGAACTCGTAGCCATATGGAAAAATTTTGTATTTGTGTCTCCTTTCAGCCATAGTTTCCTGGACTTTTCTCTCCAATCAATTTCCCTTTTTAGATCATCTTCTAGGACTGCTTCTTGCCAAATCTTGCGTTGCATGCATTCTTCAGCCGATAATTGCTCCCTATCTCTTTTACATCAAGAAGTTGTACATTCTTTAGGGCCTCTATTCTCTTTTGGTCTCTCATGACCTAATTGTCTTCGCTGAATTCTTTCATGACAAGTTTTAGTTCTTTGAGCTTAGTGGCAAGTCTGAAAGTAGCTGAGCCCATCGCCTCCTTAGATGACCACCAGTTAGTAATCATTTCCTTGCATCCCTCTTCTCTGAGCCAGGACTTTCTAAACTTAAAGTAGGAGCCAATTTGAGAGTCTTCCTCACTCACCCATAATAAAGGAGTATGGTACGAGAATGGCCAGTCTAGCCCCTTTACTGATGAAAGCTGAAATCCCTCCAATAGCTCCACATTGCCTAAGAAGCGTGATAAGTCAATTTTTCGCTATGCGTTGCAGTATTTAAGTGGTGGAAAAATTGACTAATCAACAATAAAAATTACCACTAACAGAAGAGCGGGTCATGTCCACAGGGAGGCAATTATGCAATAAACTATCGATTATTTCGTATTCTTTTGGTTAAGTGTGAAATCCCTAGTCAAATCCGACATAAAATGCAATGGAAAGAAGATTCACAATAACTCAAAAATATAAGGGTATGTGTAATTTTCCCTCACTGAAATCCTCAATAAATATATGATGATTTTATGTAATTTTCAATTCACATAAACTAAAGAAAATTGGTGCACATGTTAATCCCAAAACCAATCTTGAAACAGGTGAATAATAATAACATGTAATTATAAAAAAGTAGAGTGTGCATTTGCAATTTTGCCATAATAAAATAGTAATAAATCAAAAATTAATTTCTGGTGGCAATGGCATTAAATGTAATTTTTAATTGAAGTGAAAACAAAGCTTTCACTCTCTCTCCTCCTCGCGAGAGAGAGAGAACACTGGCGGGGCATTAACACGCAAGGGAGGTTGGCGAAGATGAGACCGATCCGATGGAGGTTGCGGCGCCGACGGAGATGGCCGACGGGAGGAGGAGTGCCTCCGACCTGTTGGAGAAGAAGGCAACAGCCGTAGCCACGCATCTGGCTTCGCTCGGGTGCACGCCTGCGGGAGCGGTGGTGCTGGTGCGGTGAGGAAGGTTTGCAGAGGGGAGGGCGCGCTGCAGATGGCGCACTCCTGCGGGCGCGGCAGGAGGGCTCGTGGATGAGGGCAGTGCAGCGTCTTCAGTGAAGGGCATTGGAGGAGGGGCAGAGCGCTTGCGGTGCAGCTGAGGGAACGCTGGACGCCTGCGGGCGAGCGAGCGGGTTCTTGCAGAAGAGCGCGCACTTGCAGGCGCGGGTGGTGAGGTCGAAGCGAGGTGCTGGTTCTGAATAGGTCTGCAGGCGATGGAGAAGGTGCGGTGCGTGCGTGCCTGCAGACGTTGGGTGAGAGGCAGAGCGGCTGCTTGCGCTGGCTGCTGGCATTGGGCGTACCTACGGGAGTGGGCAAGATAGAGCGGGCGCCTGGTGGTGCTGGTGCGATGGTGCGCCTGAAAGCGATGGAGGCTGAGGTGCGGGCCTGGTGGCAGGCAGAGCGCCTGCGTGGATGCAGGCACTATGCGGGATGGGGTGCTCGCTGGAGCAGTTGATGAGGCGAGGCAGGTCTGCAGAGGGGAGGGCACGTTCCAGGGAGGCACTGGAGGTGGATGGGCGCTTGTGTGGTGAGTGGAGAGGCAGCTGGAGATTGAGCACGCCTGCAGGTGCGGCAGGTGTTTTGGTGCACAGTGCACACGAGTTACACTGCCCTTGGTTGATCCAGCCCCTCGTCTCCTTTCTCCGCCTCCTCTTAACTCCTCTCCTCCGCCCTTCCAGGGATTTTCAAAAATCCTTTCTAAATATGGCCTCGTTTGTTGAGGGAGGGTGGCGGAAGATTTGATAAATGTGCGTGAGGAGTTGTGGCTGGCATCGGATATGTGTTGGGGAAATTTATTCCCCCCCCTTGTTCTTTCCAATTATTATTCTTGCAATCATAAAAACTTAACATCATTACATATTAAGTTATAGAATATTATAAAATAGATGCAAACTTAAATCATGATGAATGAAAACATTCTATAACTTAATGTAGTTATTAACAAACCTAAAAGGTACAATTAAAGTTACTTAGGCGTAATATTAGTCCATTAAAATGGACTCATCAAATACCCCCATGCCTAAGATTTGCTAGTCCCTAGCAAAAATGAAAAATAATAGAAGTAATCAAAAGATTTCTTCTTTTCTTATTTCAAAACTTTAGAGATCTAGACAAATGTGAAGTGATGATATCCTTAGTAACAGATCCAAGTGAAAAAGCTAATTAGCAGTGGGATTTTGTACTTCACCCTTGGTAAATATTGCTGTCGGGATAGGCAACTATTTCCTTCGGGGATAAAGCAAAGGATAATCTGTAATTTGACCCCGACGTTTGGCTTAGGTAGGAGATATCGAGTTGAATGGATTTGTATTTGGTGGCACACACTCATCTGGTGCTACATATAGTCTAGTACTGCAGACTCTAGATCTCTAGACTATTAGACAAGTCAACTCTGAGAGAGGCTACACAACTGTGCTCTCTTGATGTTCCTAGGCACTCCCTCTTTTCTTTCTTTTTGAGATCACAAATCTAGCCAGATTTAGAAATTGTACTCACTATTTGGTGGCCTCACATGGCATCCACACTTCAATTAATGTCCTAATAACTCTACAACTAAGTTAGAGTCCTCAACCAGTATTTGGGCGATCAGAAATACTAAAAGGTAGGTATGGGTCATATTTGGTGGAACGCGATAGGTGTTCTGTTGCCTCAAAAATAATGTTACATTATAACTTAGACCCTTTTTTTGTAATATAAATATTTCTTCTTTTTCTATTTCTTCTTGTCTTTTCTCTCCCTCTTCTTTTTTTTTTTATAATATAAATCAGCATAATACGACATAGACTTTCATTTATGAGGCATTATTTTGGATGATGATGGTCAAGTGGATAGGACAGGTGTATTTCTGACCTTTTACACTATTACCCTCCTTCAGCTGAGAACTCTATGAAGGATGGTCGTAACCATCCACCATAGTCATAGCTTTATTAAGACTCCATCTCTATGTATCTGCCTTATTTAGTGACTCTCAGGAATTCACACAAAGTACGCACACAAGAACAGAGAGTGAAAAACTACGCCTAACTCTGACGTATCATCATCTAATTGTCCAAAACTTAAGAGTCCTTACACTAGACTTATTGCACCAGTAATCTCTCTACTTTCTTCTCACAAATATGAGGTGGATCTACTAGAAGATAGTATGCCTGACTCCCTATGAACTGTCTAAGGGTTTAGTAGACTACAAATGCTTATTGGTTTTCTTCAAGGATCCATTACCAAGTCTACGTGCACGTGAAATAAATGTACTGGATGCAAAACTTAAGAAATAATTCAAGAAGAAAAACCTCCAATGACAAAGGTATTCTACTAGGGACTAACCCATTCAGCTCAAGAAAAGAGACTTTTTTTTATATATATAAATATGTATGCAAATATTTATAAATGCTATAAATATTCTTAGGTTATACCCCCCCATGCCTAAGACTGACAATGTCCTCATTGGAAAAATGCAAACATAGAAGAATATCACCTGAGGAGGAGAGTGGGAGGAGCTAAGGCTCCTCAAGCAGAAGTGCGTCCAAAACCTGGCCATCAGAAAGAGTAATATACGGTTTAAGTCGTTGGCCATTTACCTTAAAACTCGCACCTGAAATAGGGTTCCGAATCTTTATAGCTCCATGGGGGAAAGTATTGATAACAACGTATGGCCCATTCCAGTAGGACTTGAGCTTTCCAGGGAATAATTGAAGTCTAGAATTGAAAAGCCAGACCCATTGGTTGGGCTGAAAAGTTTTTCTAATGATGTGCTTGTCATGGAAGACTTTTGTACGTTGCTTTTAAGCTTGAGAGGTTTCATAAGCTTCATTATGAAGCTCCTCAAGCTCACTTAATTCTAACATACGTGCCTTTCCCGCTTTATCTAGATTAAAGTTAATGTGTTTAATAGCCCAATAAGCTTTATGTTGGATTTCAATGGGAAGGTGGCACGCTTTTCAGTAGATAAGATGGAAAGGAGACATGCCCAAGGGAGTCTTATACGCAGTTCTGTAGGCCCAAAGAGCATCATTTAGTTTTTTAAACCAATCCTTCTGATCAGGCCTGATAGTTTTTTTCCAAAATTTGCTTAATATCCCTATTAGACACTTCAACTTATCTACTCATTTGGGGATGATAAAGTGTGGCTATCATATGGTTGACTCCTAAATTTTGGAGTAGTCTTGTGAAGTGTACATTCTTAAAGTGAGGTCCTCCATCACTTATGATCGTCCTTGGGCACCCATACCGAGAAATGATATTAGCCTTAACAAAGCCCAAGACCACGGAATGGTCATTAGTTTGCGTGGGTATGGCTTCTATCCATTTCAATACATAGTCAACCACCACTAGGATGTATTCATATCCGAAGGACACAGGAAAGGGACCCATGAAGTCAATGCCACAAATATCAAAGATTTTAACAGGGAGAATAGGTTGTTGGGGCATCTCATCCCTTTTTCCAATGGTTCCCATCTGCTTGCAACCTAGACGTGCACCCACATATGTATGTGCATCTCGAAATAATGTGGGCCACCAAAAGCCAGACTGAAGAACCTTATGGGCAGTCTTCTTCCAACTAAAATGTCCCCCACAATGGAGGTCATGGCAGAAGCTCAAAACACTTCTTTGTTCTTCGTCAGGGACGCAGCAGTGAAAAAGCTGGTCAGGGCCTATTCTAAAAAAATCGGGTTCCTCCCAGTGATAAAATTTAGCATTGGCGAGAAACCTGTCTCGATTCTGCTTGTGTAACGACCCGGTTCCCGAGTCCCAACGAGACACGAGAACTGAACCGACTCGACTAATCCCAAGACCTAGTCGTCCAACGAGGAAGTAACCAAAAGAGCTATAAAATAAACCACATTCAGCATGAATATAACTAACAGTAAGGAAGTACAGCAGTAAGGAAAGAAACTACTACAGTAGATACCACCACAACAGTAGAACAACATTTATCATATAACAAGAACTACAGGTAAAGAAAGTACAGCGGAAACAAGAACTACTCACTATAACAGAAACAAAAGAGGTACAAAAGACTGTGGTAAACTCTACTGGACCCTACTCGGCCCAGCGTCCTCTGCAGCCGCTGACCCTGGCTGCTCAACACCTGGTTCTGAAAAAGGTAACGAGTGTAACACGTCAGCAAAACGCTGAGTAGAGTGGCAAACTAACTAAAGACAACAGTAGCTGTTATGTTCTATTACTTCCTTTATTCACATCTTTCAATTTTTCTCACTATTTTATTTATTTCTCAGATCCTTTACTTGATCTCAAATGTTCCTCGTGGGAACGATCTTGTTTGCAGTCTTTTCCAAAAGTAGAAGTAGCACGTGGTGCTCTCCTGGCCGGGAGAGTCCCCCGTGGTGATCCTACCCTCAGTCAACCACCCCAAGGTCACTGACAGACGTAACGGTGACTACGGCACGCGCGATAAACGCATAGGTAGCTAACCCGCACTGGCACGCGGTCAGTCGTTTCCGTTAACGGGTGCGCCCAAAGCACAGCACGGAACCAGGGCAGAGCCCTCACAGTAACAGGGGTCCAACCCCTCCACAGTAACCAAACTGGGGCCTTGCCCCTCCACAGTCCGCGCACCCTCGCCTGACTACCCTGGTTTGCCCTAGTGGGCCAAAGAAGTCCGTGAGGGAGGCTAGCAGAACCCGGGGCCTGTGGGGTAGCTAGTACTCTCCTAACACTAGTAGCTCTCCTCGGTACTACGTACACGTGGGCCAGCAAGTCGGTACAGAGCGGCCAATCCTAACCCCGGGTCCCTGGGGTGGCTGGCCCCACTCTGCACTAAACAGGTACAGGTACTTCCCTTGGTACTGCATACCCAAGAGACAGTACAAACTACATCTCAGTTCCATTCCTTTTTCTTTCCAGGAGTTCCACTCCTAATTCCCCGTAGGGTTCCAGCTCTTTATCTCAGAACATCATATGTTTCACTTTCCAGTTTCACGTTCTCACAATCCATGATCTCAATCATGTTTCTTTATTCATAACAGGCAGCTGTTAATTCAATTTACAGGCAGCTTTATATTCCTTTCCATTTTCCAAGACTGCAGTATTATACATTCCACTAGTTTTTTCCATCCTAGGATTCATGCCACATCCTAGGATCTAGCATACAACTAGTTTTCCAGCCCTAGGATTCATGCATCACCTAGGAGCTATCATTCCATACATTTCTCATTCCTAGGATTCATGCAATGTCCTAGATTCTAGTTATGGTTCCATACTTTAATAGATTTTAATAATAAACTTAAGCCACTCTACCAGGTACAACGGGAGTAATGGGGGCATGATCGGGAGTCCCGCGTGCCTCCGCGACTCCCAAGACTGCAACTGAACGAGGTCCTATCACAAGGATCAAACACAAGGAGTGTCTCAAAATAGTGTATAGCTACTGTAGATGGGTAGAGGAATTAATTCTGAAAAGAACGCAACTCGAATCACGGAAAACGGAGCCCGAACGGGCCCTAAACGGGTCGAAAAAGATGATACTGTGCAAAATCAGACGTCTGGAACTTCTTCCAGACGTATTGAAAAGTGGATCAGAGAATTACCTGTTCAGCGTGGTTTCCCAGACGTCCAAAAGTCTGTGGGGACGTCTTGCCTATCTCCAAGACGTCCGATGCTAACCAAGGACGTCTGGAGGTCGCTCCCGCCGTTTGGTACAACAGCCAGACGTCTGATTCGCAAAGGATGCAGAAACACCTAGCCTGCACACACCCAACTCCCTCATTCAGTACGGTCAGTCGACAGGAAGGAAGAAGAAGGCGGAATACTCACTTTCAGACATCTGTATGAGCTTCCAGACGTCTCCCTCGCCGTCTGTCTATCAACCCAGACGTTTGATTCTGGAAATTTTTCCAGAATCAGGGCACCACTCGGCCTCCGCTCGCGATGCCGCCCACATCGCACCTCGAGCACTTGCTGCTCAGACTGTAGTAGGTCCCTCTCCACGTCGTTCCGCGCCTCTCGCGCCCTCCGCCGGCCGACCAAACCGCTCCGGCGAGCTCGCCCTCATGGCAGAGCTCCGCCCTCGCACGCCGCACCTCCTCCGCGCTCACTGCAGCTGCCGCTGCCGCCCTCGCGCTCGCTCGCTCTCGCGCACAGGAAGGAGAAGAGGAAGGGGACGGTGGAGACGATAGGAGGGGAGGCGTGGCCTTTTAAGGCCGCGCGAGGAGGAGGGAGAGAGTACGCGGCAGGTCTGCAGCCGCAGAGAGAGAGAGGGAAAATGAGAGAGAGAGAGGAATCGTGGGTCTACGCGCACAGGCGCGCAGACGAATCTCTGGTGTGAAAAATAACTTTTTTACAGACGTCTGGAAACGATCCCAGACGTCTGGTCAGACGTCTGGATGTTCTCCCAGTCGTCTTGTCAGACGTCTGGGCCACCTCCCAGATGTCTTAAAAGACGTCTGGGGCACGCGTTCGTTACAATATAACAAACTCAAAGGAAGTTTCGTCCCCGAAACTTGCGCCAACTAGGGTGCGGTAAAAGACGTCCAAATAACCATAACAAACTCAAAGAGGACCGAAGCCGGTCCGAAAAGACGTACCCGCGAAAACTCCGGGTACCGCTCCCGCATTGCCGCCTCAGGCTCCCAGGTAGCCTCCTCGTACCGCTGGCTCCTCCACAAAACCTTTACCAGGGGTACTTGCTTTCGTCTCAAACTGTGAACGGCTCGGTCTAGGATCTGCACTGGCCGCTCGAGGTAGGTCAGGTCGTCGCTCACCTCGACGCTCTCGTGACTCAGTAGGTGACTGGAATCGGCTATGTACTTCCTGAGGTTGGACACGTGGAACACGTCGTGCACACCAGAAAGCTGCGGGGAAGGGCAAGTCTGTAAGCAACGGGTCCAACCCGCTCCTGGACCTCAAAGGGCCCTAAGAACCTCGGCGCGAGCTTCCCTCTCACCCCAAACCGCTGTAGGCCCTTCATGGGCGAAACACGAAAGAAGACATGGTCCCCAACCTCAAACTGCACCTCTCTGCGTCTCCGATCCGCGTAGCTCTTCTATCTGCTCCTGATAGTGCAGAGTCGTCTGTGGATCTGCTCAACTACCTCCTGACTCTGCCGGATCAACCTGGGGCCAACATCCCACTTGGTCCCCACCTCAACCCAACTCAAGGGTGCCGTACACTTTCGTCCGTACAGAGCCTCGTAGGGAGCCATGCCGATGCTCGAGTGATAACTGTTGTTGTATGCAAACTCCGCCAGGGGCAGGTGCTCCTCCCAAGAGCCCCTCCAGTCCAGTACACAGGCACGCAAAAGGTCCTCAAGTGTCTATATCGTGCACTCACACTGTCCGTCCGTCTGGGGGTGGTAAGCCGTGCTAAACCTCAACCTCGTCCCGAAAGCCTGCTGAAACTCAGCCCAAAACTGGGACGTAAAGCGGGCATCTCGGTCGGATACGATCTCTCGCGGAACTCCGTGTAGTCGTACCACATCACGGATATACCTCTCTGCCAACTGTGCTGGTCCCAAAGTGATTCGAATCGGCAAGAAACGCGCCGCCTTCGTCAGTCTATCCACTATTACACAGACTACGTCGTGACCCCACTGGGTAACGGGTAAGCCCACCACCAAGTCCATGGTGATGCTCTCCCACTTCCACTCTGGCACTGGAAGCGGCTGAAGCGGCCCTGCAGGCCTCTGATGCTCAACTTTCACCTGCTGGCACACTAAGCACTGTGGCACGAACTCACCCACATCCCGCTTCATCCCTCTCCACCAAAACTCGCGTCTCAAGTCGTGGTACATTTTCGTGTTCCCGGGATGTATGGTGAATCTGGAACCGTGTGCCTCAGTCAAGAGCTCTCTCAACAGCTCCTCGTCTCTCGGAACGCACAACCGTCCCCTCAAACGTAGCACCTGGTCTGTGAAAGAGAAGTCCCCTGGGTCTCCTGATAGTACTCTGTCGCGCAAAGACGGCAAGTACGGATCTACCATCTGTCCTGTGATGATGCGGTCCATCAACTCTGGCCTAGTCTGCCGTGTCACCGTCACTGCCCCACAGTACCCTCGTAACTCTAGAGGTCGCCAACTGCCCGCCTCCTCCAAAAGGCTCCAACTTTGTAACTGTAGACTGACCAAGCGTGCGGGCGCCTTACGGCTCAAGGCGTCAGCCACCACATTGGCCTTTCCCGGGTGGTAGGAGATGCTGCAGTCGTAGTCCTTCAGGAGCTCCAACCAACGTCTCTGTCTCATGTTGAGCTCCTTCTGGTCAAAAAGATATCTGAGGCTCTTGTGATCTGTAAAAATCTTGAAGGTCTCACCGTACAAGTAGTGCCTCCAGGTCTTCAGCGCGAAGACAATAGCTGCTAACTCTAGGTCGTGGGTAGGGTAGGTATGCTCATGGGGCTTCAGTTTCCGCGAAGCGTAAGTGACCACGTGACCCCTCTGCATGAGCACACCTCCTAACCCCTGCAAGTAAGCGTCCGTGTACACAACGAACCCGCCACTACTGTCAGGGATGGTGAGCACGGGAGCCGAGGTCAACCTCTCCTTCAGCTCCAGAAAACATGCCTCACAGGCATCTGTCCAAGCGAAAGGCACGTCCTTCCGGGTCAACTGTGTCATAGGACGTGGAATCTGTGAAAATCCTCTGATGAACCGTCTGTAGTAGCCAGCTAGTCCCAGGAAACTGCGGATCTCAGTGACTGAACGCGGTCTCTCCCACCTGAGCATTGCCTCGACCTTGGCGGGGTCCACCGCCAGGCCGTCTCCAGAGATCACATGACCCAAGAAGGTCACCTCCCTCAACCAGAACTCGCACTTGCTGTATTTGGCGTACAGCCTGCGTCATCTCAGAGTGTCCAGAACCATCTGCAAGTGCTGTCCGTGCTGCGTCAGATCTCTAGAATAGATGAGTACATCATCTATGAAAACCACCACGAACTGGTCCAAGTACGGTCTAAACACCTGGTTCATCAGGTCCATGAAAGCAGCGGGGGCATTGGTCAGCCCAAACGGCATGACCAAAAACTCGTAGTGTCCGTACCGGGTGCAGAAAGCTGTCTTGGAGACGTCGGTCTCCCTGATCCTCAACTGGTGGTATCCAGACCTCAAGTCTATCTTGGAAAACACCGTGGCACCCCGCAACTGGTCAAACAAATCGTCGATCCTCAGCAGCGGATATCTGTTCTTGATGGTGACCCTATTCAGCTGTCGGTAGTCCACACAAAGGCGTAGGGTCCCATCCTTCTTCTTCACAAACAGTACCGGGGCTCCCCAGGGAGACGCACTGGGCCTCACGAAACCTTTCTCCAAAAGGTCTTGCAACTGGGACTTGAGCTCTCGCAGCTCAAGCGGTGCCATCCTGTATGGCGTGGTGGAGATGGGGCTGGTCCCTGGTATTAGTGAGATCTCAAACTCGATCTCACGCTCGGGTGGTAGTCCTAGTAACTCGTCTGGAAACACGTCGGGGTACTCTTTGACCACCGGGATGCTCTGGAAGTCTGCCACGGGGCTGGGTTCTGCCACCACACAAGCTAGGAAGCCCTCACATCCCTGGGTCAAAAGTCTCGCCGCCCGAAGTGCCGAAATGCACCTGAAACCTCCATCCACTGGCTGTCCGTGAAACTCGAAAGAAGGCAACTCCGGAATGGAGAAGACAATCTTCCTCTCAAAACAGTCCACCAAGGCGTGGTAAGCGGACAGCCAATCCATCCGCAGAATCACACCAAAGTCCTCCATCTGGATCATAATCAGGTCAACTGGCAGGCTATGTCCCCCGACGCTGACCCCGCAATCCGTGTACACCTCCTCAGCTATAAACAGCTGACCACTCAGACCTCTGATTACGAACGGATTCTCTAACAGTGTATAATCCTGGTCCAGACTAACTGTGAAACTGGCTGCGACAAACGAGTGCGTAGCGCCGGAATCGAAAAGTGTGTAAACGAGCCTGCCAGAAACTGCAACCATACCTGCTACCACGGATCCCGAAGCTATGGAGTCCCTTTGTGTTAGGGCGTTGATACGCCCCTCAGCTCTAGGTGCGGACGAAGCAGCCAAACTCTACGTCGGACGGGTAGGTGCTGGCAGGTACCCTCCTCGCGACTGCTGTCCTCCTCCTCGTGCCTGGGAACCGCGGCCTCCTGCGCGCCCTCCAGTGCTCTGCACGGGAAGTATCTGCTGACCTCTTGCCCTAGATGGGCAGTCCCTCCTGACGTGGCCCGGCTGGCCACACTGGTAGCAGAGGGGAACCTGACTCCCGCCCTCAGTGGGTCCCTGTTGTCGGCTATGCGGGGGTCCGGTGCTGGTGGCTGGCCCCTGTCGAGGGCCCCCAAAGGCCACTGATGGCCCTGCAAATCGTGACGGCTCTCCTGTGGACTCCACGTGTCTCCTTTGAGTTCTCCTAACACGCCTAGTGTGACAGCGGAAATCTCGTTCCACCACCAACTCCCCTGTCGTACGCTCGGAAGGGGGAGGAGGGGGTGGCGACGTGGGTGGAAGCTGAAATTCTTCTCGAACCACCTCTAGAATCAGTTGGACGAGGTCCGGAGACGGTATGCTCAGGAGAAGAGGAGGGGTAGCATGTACTCCAAGCCCGACACATCTGTCCCTCGAGCCCCGACCTCGGCCGCGCCCGCGGCCCTCCCTCCTAGCTCCACGACGAGGCATCACCTACAATGGAGACGCGAAACAAAACGAAAACATCAAAACCGACGGTACCTAACGAAACTTCTAAGAGCTCAAGTCAGGAGATATGTTGTGGTGGCTACTCAAGCTATAAACATGCGAATTGGTTATTTTCCAGTCAGTTGATTCACTTCTCGGGACGACCTTGCTCTGATACCATTTTGTAACGACCCGGTTCCCGAGTCCCTACGAGACATGAGAATCGAACCGACTCGACTAATCCCAAGACCTAGTCGTCCAACGAGGAAGTAACCAAAAGAGTAGTAAAATAAACCACATTCAGCATGAATATAACTAACAGTAAGGAAGTATAGCAGTAAGGAAAGAAACTACTACAGTAGAACAACATTTATCATATAACAAGAACTGCAGGTAAAGAAAGTACAGCGGAGACAAGAACTACTCACTATAACAGAAACAAAAGAGGTACAAAAGACTGTGGTAAACTCTACTGGACCCTACTCGGCCCAGCGTCCTCTGCAGCCGCTGACCCTGGCTGCTCAACACCTGGTCCTGATAAAGGTAACGAGTGTAACACGTCAGCAAAACGCTGAGTAGAGTGGCAAACTAACTAAAGACAACAGTAGCTGTTATGTTCTATTACTTCCTTTATTCACATCTTTCAATTTTTCTCACTATTTTATTTATTTCTCAGATCCTTTACTTGATCTCGAATGTTCCTCGTGGGAACGATCTTGATTGCAGTCTTTTCCAAAAGTAGAAGTAGCACGTGGTGCTCTCCTGGCCGGGAGAGTCCCCCGTGGTGATCCTACCCTCAGTCAACCACCCCAAGGTCACTGACAGACGTAACGGTGACTATGGCACGCACGATAAACGCACAGGTAGCTAACCCACACTGGCACGCGGTCAGTCGTTTCCGTTAACGGGTGCGCCCAAAGCACAGCACGGAACCAGGGCAGAGCCCTCTCAGTAACAGGGGTCCAACCCCTCCACAGTAACGAAACCAGGGCCTTACCCCTCCATAGTCCGCGCACCCTCGCCTGACTACCCTGGTTTGCCCTAGTGGGCCTAACAACTCGGTGAAGGAGGCTAGCAGAAACCCGGGGCCCGTGGGGTAGCTAGTACTCTCCTAACACTAGTAGCTCTCCTCGGTACTACGTACACGAGGGCCAGCAAGTCGGTACAGAGCGGCCAATCCTTACCCCGGGTCCCTGGGGTGGCTGGTCCCTTTCCAGTTTCACGTTCTCACAATCCATGATCTCAATCATGTTTCTTTATTCATAACAGGCAGCTGTTAATTCAATTTACAGGCAGCTTTATATTCCTTTCCATTTTCCAAGACTGCAGTATTATACATTCCACTAGTTTTTTCCATCTTAGGATTCATGCCACATCCTAGGATCTAGCATACAACTAGTTTTCCAACCCTAGGATTCATGCATCACCTAGGAGCTATCATTACATACATTTCTCATTCCTAGGATTCATGTAATGTCCTAGATTCTAGTTATGGTTCCATACTTTAACAGATTTTAATAATAAACTTAAGCCACTCTACCAGGTACAACGGGAGTAATGGGGGCGTGATCTGGAGTCCCGCGTGCCTCCGCGACTCCCAAGACTGCAACTGAACGAGGTCCTATCACAAGGATCAAATACAAGGAGTGTCTCAAAATAGTGTATAGCTACTGTAGACGGGTAGAGGAATTAATTCTGAAAAGAATGCAACTCGAATCGCGGAAAACGGAGCCTGAACGGGCCCTAAACGGGTCGAAAAAGACGATACTGTGCAAAATCAGACATCTGGAACTTCTTCCAGACGTCTTAAAAAGTGGATCAGAGAATTACCTGTTCAGCGTGGTTTCCCAAACGTCCAGAAGTCTGCGGGGACGTCTAGCCTATCTCCAAGATGTCCGATGGTAGCCAAGGATGTCTGGAGGTCGCTCCTGCCGTCTGGTACAACAGCCAGACGTCTGATTCGCAAAGGATGCAGAAACACCTAGCCTGCGCACACCCAACTCCCTCCCTCAGTACGGTTAGTCGACAGGAAGGAAGAAGAAGGCGGAATACTCACTTTCAGACGTCTGTGTGAGCTTCCAGACGTCTCCCTCGCCGTCTGTCTATCAATCCAGACGTCTGATTCTGGAAATTTTTCCAGAATCATGGCACCACTCGGCCTCCGCTCGCGACGCCTCCCGCGTCGCACCTCGCGCACTTGCTGCTCAGACTGCAGCAGGTCCCTCTCCGCGTCGTTCCGCGCCCCCTGCGCCCTCCGCCGGCAGGCCAAACCGCTCCGGCGAGCTCGCCCTCACGGTAGAGCTCCGCCCTCGCACGCCGCACCTCCTCCGTGCTCACTGCGGTCGCTGCTGTCGCCCTTGCGCTCGCTCGCTCTCGCGCACAGGAAGGAAAAGAGGAAGGGGATGGTGGAGACGACAGGATGGGAGGCGTGGCCTTTTAAGGCCGCGCGAGGAGGAGGGAGAGAGTGCGTGGCAGGTCTGCAGCCGTAGAGAGAGAGAGGGAAAAAGAGAGAGAGAGAGGAATCGTGGGTCTGCGCGCACAGGCACGCAGACGAATCTCTGGTGCGAAAAATAACTATTTTACAGACGTCTGGAAACGATCCCAGACGTCTGGATGTTCTCCCAGACGTCTTGTCAGACATCTGGGCCACCTCCCAGATGTCTTAAAAGACGTCTGGGGCACGCGTTCGTTATAGCTTGTCCCAAGTACTGGGGGTAATGCCCGTGACCATATAGTTCACTATGTCAGCGAACCAAGGAGTTTTAGCTTTCACGGCCATCAGAGACTCATCCAGGAAAGTCTCTTGAATGCCGTCAGTAGGGTTTGATGCCTCAATAGGGATCCTAGACAAATGGTTTGCTACCACATTCTCAACTCCTTTGTGTTTAATTTCTAGGTCAAATTCTTAGAGTAGCAGAATCCAATGAATTGGGCGAGGTTTGGTGTCCTTTTTAGCCAGAAGATGCTTTAGGGTCGAATGATCAGTGAACACTACAACCTTGGATCCGAAAAGATAGGACCAAAACTTTTCCAAAGAAAATACTATAGCAAGTAATTCCCTTTCAGTGACCATGTAGTTTTGATGAGGATCTGTAAGGGTCTTGCTGGCATAATGTAGCACATGAGGTTTTCCATCAACCCTTTGACCTAAGACCTCTCCCACTGCAAAATCAGAAGCATCGCACATAAGTTCAAATGGGAGGGTCCAATCTGGTGCTTGGAGAATCGGCGCGATTATGAAGGCTTTCTTCAAAACTTGGAAAGCCTTGCCACATCTATCATCAAAATCGAAGGAGACATCCTTCGCTAACTTATAAAATCCAACATGGCCAAGGAAAGACCTAACCTGACGAACATTGGCGGTCAATGGAAGCTTAGAGATGGAATCGATTTTTGCGGTGTCCACCTCTAATCCTCTCGCAGAAACTACATGCCCTAACACAATGTCCTATTGGACCATAAAGTGGCTTTTCTCCCAGCTAAGCACCAGCTTTGCCTCTTTGCAACGGGTTAAGACTTTATCAAGGTGCGAAAGGCATAGGTCAAACGACAAGCCATAAATGGAGAAGTCATCCATGAAAATTTCAACGAACTCGTTGATTATATTAGAAAAGATAGCTACCATACAATGTTGGAAAGTGGCAGGAGCATTACATAACCCGAATGGCATTCGGCTGAACGCAAAAGTGCCATACGAACTCATGAAGGTGGTACGTTCCTGATCATCAGGAAAAATGGCTATCTGATTGTACCTAGAGTACCTGTCAAGTAAACAAAAGTACTTGTTTCCCGCCAATCGTTCCAGAATTTGATTGATAAACGGTAAGGGGAAATGGTCTTTATGGGTAGCTGTGTTTAAACGGCGGTAATCAATGCAAACCCTCCAACCAGTTGAGGGTCTAGTGGTCACCAATTCACCTTGGTCAATCTCTTCCATAGTGATTCCTACCTTTTTCGGAACTATGTGAATAGGATTGACCCATTTACTATCTAAAATGGGATAGATAATCCTTGCATCCAGCCATTTCAAAATCTTCTTTCTAACAACCTCTCGCATATTTGGATTGAGCCTTCTTTGCATATCTCAGAAAGGCTTCACAAACTCGTCTGTGTATATATGATGCATGCAAAGAGAGGGATCAATGCCTTAATATCAGCAATTGTCTAGGCAATTGATTCCTTGTGCCCTTGTAAACACTCAAGCAGAGCTCCCTCCTACAATTCAGATAATGCAGACGAGATAATAACGGGGAGCGTGCTATTAGGGCCAACGAAAGCATATTTCAATGTGCTTGGGAGGGGTTTCAACTCCAATTCAGGAGCCTTTTGGATTGAGGGTTTTAGTTGAGATGTCCCTGCCTCAGGCAGCGGATCTACCTTCACAGTCCATGGTAGGGACAGAGACTCAGTGTGTATCCCCAGAAACTCTTCTAGTTCGGGCATTTTCCTTTCAGTTTCTTTAATAATCGAGGGATGGTCTTGAGATATGACCTTCTGAAGGAGATCTCTACATAAGAGTGCTGGAGTAGTCTCTTCAATTATTTCATCGACGACCTTAATCTGAGAACAATCTTCAAATCCGGGTTGCTTGTAAGTATCAAAAACATTCAATTGGATCTTCTTGTTCCCAAAGCCCATTTTAAGTGCCCCAGATCTACAATTTATACAGGCATTGGCTATGGCCAAGAAGGGGCATCCCAGAATAATGGACGGCCTTGTGGGCTTATTAGATGGGTCAGTATCAAGTACCAGAAAGTCAACGGGGAAGAAGAAATCCTCCACTCTCACAAGGACATCTTCCAACAATCCCCATGGTGTCTTAAGTGATCTGTCTGCAACTTGGAGGATTATTGGACTAGGCTTTAGCTTGCCTCATCCCAAAAAGGTCATAGACAGAGCTCAGTAGAATGTTTACCCCCGCACCCAGATCGAGAAGAGCCTCATCAATGTGTTGGTTACCTATAACCACTGAAATATACGGGGCCCCTGGGTCTTTCATTTTGGGGGGTGTTCCATGCTGAAGAACTGAGCTAACATGATCAGGTAGGATGACCTTGGTTTGGACCTGTTTCCTAGATCGGCGCTTCTGGGTGCACAAGTCCTTCAGAAACTTGGCATAGGACGGAATCTGTTTAATCTCTTCGAACAGAGGCAAGTTAATCCGGACTTGCCTAAAAGTATCCATAATCTCTTCTGTCCTATCCTTGGCTCTAGACGAGCCAACAGAAGATTCCCCAGGAGTAGATAGGTGCTTTGGATAGGGCACCCTTGGCTTCTGGGTAGAGGGGTCGTCATGGCGAGAAAGGGGTGGTGGAAGGACGACATCCTCATTGTGGGTGATTTTGTGCGAGGGAGAGTGGTATGGCTCTTCCTTGAGTGAGATGGAAGTCGGGTCAAGTGTGGAAGGGGAATTCTGAGATGTAACCATAGGAGTGTTATCAGGCTTGTCAATCTTTTTTCCACTCCTCAACATGGTCACTGCTTGGGCGTGCTCCCTGAATACAACCCCCTTGCCCTTAGGGTTCTCCTCAGAGGAGCTAGGCAGCTTCCCCAGATCACGTTGCCTAACTGCCTTAGTAAGATGACCAATTTGGGATTGCATATCAGTAATCATCTTATTCTGAGATTGGATAACCATATTCTGATGCTCTTGCATTCTTTCATCATGGCCTTCAGTTCATCCATCTCAGAGGGCTTATTCGGAGGAGGATTTTCATAAGAAGGTTGGTATATGGGCTGGGGAGGTAAGGGTCTTGTATTCCCTGAGTTAGAAGCATCACCTTGCTTCCAAGAGAAGTTTGGATGGTTCTGCCACCCTGGATTATAAGTGTTGGAATAAGGGTTATTGCGAGGGGGCAGAAACCTTGGGCCGCATTCAAGTCAACCTGAATCAACTCAGGGAATTGGTTTGCTTAATGGCACTCCGCAGTGGCATGCATTGTGCTTTGGCAAATGGAGCATTCTCTTGAAGCCGGAAAAATAGAGGCTACTTGTGGGTTCATGCCAGGGTTTGCTAAAAGCCTATGAAAGTTTTTATTCAATAGTTGAATTTGATAAGCCAAATCCTGAGAAGCCTCGGCTTCATGGGCCTCTATCTTCCTCTGCAAGATTGATGGTTTTATTTCTTGATAGGCAGAGGACAGATGTATGGAGTTGTCGCTTAATGTTTCAAATAATGCCCAGGCTTCATCCTCAGTTCTGGTCATGAAGGTTCCTGCACAGGCTGCATCAATGGTTTGCCTATGCCTTTCAGATAATCCATTATAGAACCTTTTGACCAACTGCCATCTTGGCACTTGATGGTGGGGGCGTAACCTAAGAAGGTCATTAAAGCGCTCCCAAGTCTCATGAAATTGCTCTCCTTCTTGTTGAGTAAAATCCATAATCTCTCTTTTGTAATGGTTGGTTTTACTCATAGGAAAATACTTTTTCAAAAATTCTCCCTTAAGGGTGGCCCACTCATTTACCCTTACATCGAGGGTATTGATGAGTGGCTACGCATCATGGCTAAAAAGCTGAAGTTAAGCTAGACACTGAGTAAAACAACATCAAATTAACAGATAAAAAGGGTTAAGTGTGGGAATTAAGGAAAAAGACCTAAAACCTTTACTCTGTGTTGAAACTTCGTAATTAGGTCACAAAATGAGATATTCTGAAAATAAAGCACAAATGATGATCCATGCGTCAATTGAACACACAAATAAGTTTGAAAGGCCAAATTAGAAATACAATTAATGTCTTAAATGTTCAATTAAGCACATATAAAAATTTGAAGGCATTTGGACATCATTTAAGCTATGAAATAGGTAGTTTACACTTAGGTCCTTCATGCATTACACTCTTGCCCTTAAAAATTCCTATTTGGACCTACTTGTAAGTCGCAGGGACCCTTTTTAAAGGGTACAGGGCCCTTCCTATTGTAGTTCTTTTCACTTATGGGCCTGCACGCTAATCTTCTACCCCTTTGTGCAAGGGTCTGTCTGCAATTTTTTCATTATTTCAGAGAATGGCCTGCTGCTCTTCGCACGCAATGTAGCATGCGAAGAACACGGCCAATCTCAGTCGTCCGTCGCTTTTCATGATTCTGATCTGCGGTTAGATTTGAATGGAAGCTTCGTGCAATTCGACTCGTGCGATCACCCCTTTCCCCAGATCTCATCTGACGGTCAGATTTTGAGTATAGCTCGCCGCGCGCTCCGCTCCTCTCATCCTCGCTGCCGGTTGCCTTTTGATTATCCTCACATGCGCGGTGATCTCAGCCACTGAGTATGCTACTTAAGCACCTCAGTGGTGTCGCGTGCAAGGGATCGCTCCCTCCTACACCTCTTAGCGATCATTCATCCACTCCAGTTCCTCCTCCCCATCCAGCCTTTGATTTCACAGCCACCGGCTGTGAAATCATCACCTTCTCTCGACCTCCTCATCGCTAAGGACTTCGTAGCACCTGCGGATGACCTTGGAGCCTCACTAGCAGACTCTTCCCTCCGTTGGAGTCATCTTCCTCCCTTCTTCCTCCTTGGCCACCGGCTAAGGACCCATTGGTCCCATTCTTCCTGTTAGAATAGGTTTATAATTCTACATATTAGTTTTAGCTGTAGTTAAGTATTTTAGAGTAGAATTAATGTAATTGTTAATGTTCAATTTCGCTGTAGGATAAAGTAGCTGTAGTAGTAGAATTAGGCTTTAATTTCCCCCCCTCACCTCCTCTGATCATTCCAGACCAGAGGGGAAGATTTCATATAACCATGTTTTCAAATTATCCCCCACTTCATACTTTCATAACCAGTTTTGATTTTCAACGACTTGTTTCTCGCTTTCCACCCATACACTCTGACCCAATTTCAGATCTGATTGATTTTTAACCTCAGATCTGAAATTAGCGTTAAAAAGCACTTAAGGGGCTTCCCATTCACCTCACTCTTGGTCACAAAAGCCCCTTGATTGAATTGAAATTTTCTGTTTGTTAGATTTTTCCTCAATTTGGATTTCAAAGATTTTTCCTTCAATTTGGTTTTAACTGCTTGATCTAACAAATTGAATGAAGTCTGATTTGAATTCATTGTTGGTAAGGAATCTGAGAGGTTTTCTGGTGACAGAAGTCATCTTAGAAGAGCCATACATAGATCTGATTTGATAATGTTTTGAATGCATTGCATGCAAGTCAGATCTAAGGATAATCACTGTAGTGATTTGAAGTCTGATCTTGCATTCATGAGTGTGTTTTGAATGGTTGTTTGGTGATTTCCTAACCTAAGGAGTTCTCAATACTCCTTAAGGCTTCAGAAACTGGGATTTGAACTAAGGGCTTTAATTGATTGAATTAACTCTTTCTTCATGCTGTCTATAGCATTAGGAAGAGTTAAATCGGTGATGTTTGTTGATTTAATCTGAAGTGAAGGTTTTTATGAGGGTTTTTTGCCTTGAATTGGGGTATTTATGATTTTAGTGAGAAATGAAACCCTTGTCAGATTGGGGATTGAGAGAGATTTTCTTTTTCAGTTTGGATTTTTGATTCTAATCCCAGTGGACACAGCAAAGTGCTGCATCTTGCAGCTACATTTTTCTTCTCTCCAACTCACATTTCATTCCAAATGGACTAACTGCAGTAGTAGTTAGACCATTTGGAATTTGATATGAGCTGCTGCAGGGTCTGAAATGTCCATGTTGCTGCTATTGTCTAATTGTTCTAAGTTGTAGCAGATAGGTTCTAATGTAAAACCCTGTAGACTTTATTTTGAACATAGCTGACATTTGATTGTATTTCATTTCTTGTATATACAAACTTTCTGGTTTAAATAACTGAACTCTAATTTCTGTGCATGCATGTCTTATCCTTCTCAATTGTTGTCAGCTAGTTTAGTTGAAAATAACCACCCAAACATCATCTAAAATTGGAAACCTACCTGAGGACTGCATTAAGGTGGGTAAACGCATCCTAAATTTCATACTGTATAGAAAGAAGGCAATCATGAACATGATAAAAAAGGTTAAAACTTTAAAAGACAGTTAAACAAGCCTCTTTCTCTCCTCAGTCAACTCTTCCCTTCTTCTCTCCTAATTCTGTCAGATCTGTAACAGTAAAATTTAAAATGAAACACCCAAAAGGATAAAAAATAAAAAAAAATATATATACATATATATTACTTTGTATATTAAGTATACTTATATAAACTTAAGCTATATACTAGGCTATATATGTAAATAGGTAGTGTATATATATATATATACTGTATAACTATGTAAATATAATGAATACTGTAAATTAGGTTTTTGATCTAGTTTGGACAGTAAATACAATAATTATATAACTATATATAAATTGAACTAATTTATATGTATTATTAAACTAACTAGATCAGTAGATAGTATAATTAAGGAAATTAAACTATAAAACTGTATATATCTATGCATATGTAGATTATAAGTAAATAAAATCCTTTACCTTAATTTAATCCTTTATACATAATAAATAATGAATTTATTAAATTTATAGCTAAGTTGTTAAATTAAATTAGTTAAATTAGTAATTTAGAATTATAATTAAGTTAATTGAACCTGTATACTAAGACTAATATACTTTAAGTAATTTAAGCTAATTTAAGTATATTTATACCTGATATATTAAGTTTAACTTAATTTATAAGCAAAATAATTAAAACTGCTATTTAAATGTAAATAACACATACATTAATTTGAAAAAATATAATAAAAATGTCTATAAAATACTTATATATATGTATTCTAACTCTGTATGAGGTCAATTAGACCATTTAGTAACTAATTTATAAACAATTAACCAATAAAACACCAAAATCAGTGTGTAAAAATAGTCTACTTTAGTGAATTTATTTATATAGTAAATCTAATTAAAATTTCAAATTAATTGAACAATTGTATAGTATTATGTAAATACTTTATTTTCCATAATTTACTTTTATTTTTAAATAAATTATGGCCCTCGAATTAAGGGCCAAAATCTCCTTTAGCCTACAGCTGCACACGTTCTTCAGCGCAGATGTGGCGCTCGAATAGCACCACATCATGCGCTGTAAAACGCGCACAGCGATATAAGTTGAATTTCGTCATATGCAGTGTAGTCGTCATGGGTGCTGGGCGCCCGAAACAACATATACATTTGATACCTTTGAGCATATACTGAGCATACCATTGAGCATTCTGAGCATGATCTGTCGGGCTAGGGGCCCGGGGAGAGGCATGTGTGTGCGTGGGCTGAGAAGGCCCTGAGCTGAGTTATCAAACATGTAATTAAGCGGCCTAATGAGAATTAGGGCACGCTTAGTAGAGGTTTGGTCCCACCCTCTGGGTGCTGTGTATCCCTAGAAAGGCGCTCCCACAAATTAAACACATTTTTAATTAATTAAAGAGAGCTAATGACGATAGTTAAATGCCCCTCAGCTATGGTGTGTTAAATTTACTAAGGCAGAGTTAAAACACAGAAGAAGAAGAACATCTGATGAAGATTAGTGTGAAGGAGAAGAGAGAGAGAAGATGTACATACATAAGTAAATACACATACAAGAGAAATATAAATATATATATGTATATGTAGTATAGCCAATTACTTTTATGTAAATTAACTCATACATTTACTAACAAAATAAAATGTCACCATAATCATCGCTACAGACCCCAGTTTCCCTCCTTAAGTTTATATATAGTGTTTTCTGGGATCTAGCGACGCTTACATCTGTCACTATAACTATTGTATGTGTTGCTGTAGGTATCAGACTAGTAAGTTAAGTAATATGCTATGTAATCTTAGTCTATTATGTACTTTCATGTAAGTATTAATATTATAACTTGTAAAGACATAGTTTAAAGTTTAGTGATGAATTGTTTAGTGCTTGTTTATAGTTAGTTTTTGCAAGTATTACAATTAATTCTTTGTGAGTAGACAAACCATGTCTACATTCATTCATTCTTTATTAAATGTAAAGCTTCTTTTTGGAATTAGAGGATAATTTTGAGATCAAAGAGCGATGTAATTCAATAATTTCCTCCTAGTGAACGACCTGGAATAAAACCAGTAAAAATTAGATAAGTAAATAATAATGGTTGTAATGACTGGTATCCCATACAACTCACTACAATGACACTAATGGTGTTTCAAATCACAACATACCAACAACATCATTAACAATTACTACAACACATCATCACATCATCATACACAATCATTCACACTATTATTAGGTATGATACCAGTGCTTGGCCTTATCCTTAAGGGAGAAAGGAAATAGAGTCCTCATTAGGGCTTCATCAGTAAAGCCTTGGAGCTTCACCGTGGAACAGACCTTGGTGAATTCCTCCAAATGCCGATAGGGATCCTCCCTGGTAGTACCATAAAAAGAGGGCAATAAAGATATGGTACTGCTCTTGATCTCATACAAATTATCCCCTACTGGTCATCTTGGTGCTTGTGTAGGTTGGTTAGTTGGAATAAAATAGTCCCTTAGGGTCCTTTGTTGATTTGCACCTTGCTCTGCCATTCCTTCTTTTTCGTCTCCTAGGTGAGCTCTCCTAAGAATTCTCTCAAGCTCAGGATCAAACACTAGATTACTCCCAAGAGAGCATCTACCAAGCATACAAAACACAATTCAGGTTTTTATTAAGTTATAGCTCCACTCCAAATATAAGTCAAAAGATCAAGACTTGAAATCTTAACCTTCATTATTGCGGAGGTCGAATTAGTTAATATAAATGGCCAAACAAGTTTTTCACTACAATTACGTGCCTTAATTCAACCTTCAAGTGCCCTAGGACCTGTACTTTGGATGATACTCCTAGGTGATCAAGTGAGAAGTTACTCCAAGGACGAACAAAGGGATGCAAGTAGGGCAAACCCTTCCTTTGAGACGATGCATATGTGGTGCCCCTTAACTACTCTTTTGTTCCTTTAAGGGGTGTCCCCCTCCGTGAAGTATCAAAACACTTGGTCAAAAGATAGTATCACCACCACCACAAAGCATAATAGGAGGGTTTGCACCGATAAAGAGATCAGTGCCTATAGCCTTAAGGGATCGAGCCTTAGTGCGGTGCCTAATGTGAGTGCTCAGTGTTAGAAGTGTGCAACACACCGCAAATCTTTGTAATTTCTTTTGAAATCGTAGACAAGTCCCTTAGAATCAGATCAAATGTGAATTGCTTTTAGGGTTGAATCTGATTATCAGTCCCACTTTAGTTATGTGACCACTGAATTAGTAAATTTAAACAATTTGGTGGTCTTGAATTTTAATTTGAATGCAGATGCGTGAACAGGAGCTGGATGCAAAAGTTTGAAAGATGTACTTGTCTCCAGCAATCTTCATGCTAATATGCTTGCAATGCAATAATAAGATCCAATGTGTTGTTCAATCTCCCCTAAATGCACGCACCTAAGGGCATGAAACTTCTAAATAGGCAGCTCAATGTTTTCTTTGTTGGTTTTAAAGGCAGGCAAGTAGAAAATAAAATATCCCATGCACAAAAAAATAATGTAAGCCTTAGTAGCTAAAGAATGTGGGGACAAACCCCCAAAAATTTAGCCCCAATTACTACAAGGGATAAAAGACAGAAGTAAATTTTGTGACAACGGAGAATCCTTTGTGAAAGTCGGATCTTGGTCTCCTACATCTTTTCCTCGTGTGGCTTAGCTCATGGCTACTGTCGCTGCTCTGTTGCACCTCATTGCCTCGTCAGATTCCTCGCATAGTAAAAAAAAAATGATCAGATAATTTCGCAACTCAGAATATTCAAAAACAATGAAGGAAATCTATTGCGTCTATTACCTCCCCGGCAACGGTGCCAATTTGATAAGTCGATTTTCCGCTACGCGTTGTAGTATGTAAGTGGTGGAAAAATCAACTAATCAACAATAAAAATTCCCACTCACAGAAGAGTGAGTTGTGTCCATAGGAGGCAATTATGCAATAAACTCTTGATTATTTCGTATTCTTTCGGTTAAGTGCGAAATCCCTAGTCAAATCCGACATAAAATGCGATGGAAAGAGATTCACAATAAGTCAAAAATATAAGGGTATATGTGCAATTTTCCCTCACTGAAATCTTCAATAAATATGTGATGATTTTGTGTAATTTTCAATTGACATAAACTAGAGAAAATTGGTGCACATGTTAATCCCAAAACCAATCTTGAAACAGGTGAATAACAATAACGTGTAATTATCAGAAAGTATGAATGTGCATTTGCAATTTTGCCATAATAAAATAATAATAAATCAAAAATTAATTTTCGGTGGCAATGTAATTAGATGTAATTTTTAATTGAAGTGAAAATAGAGCTTTCACTCTCTCTCCTCCTCGCGAGAGAGAGAACACCAGCAGGGTAGTTAACATGCAAGGGAGGTTGGCGAAGACGAGGCCGATCCGATGGAGGTTGTGGCATCGACGGAGATGGCTGGAGGTGGTCGGTAGGCGGAGGAGGGCCTTCGGCCTGTTGGAGAAGAAGGAAACAGCCGCAGCCACGCGTCTGGCTTCGGTCGAGTGCGCGCCTGCGGGAGGGGTGGTGCTGGTGCGGTGAGGCAGGTCAGCAGAGGGGAGGGCGCACTGTAGATGGCGCACGCCTGCGGGTGTGGCAGGAGGGTGCGTGGATGAGGGCAGTGCAGCACCTTCAGTGAAGGGCACTGGTGGAGGGGCAGAGCGCCTGCGGTGCGGCAAGAGGGCTACTGGCGTTGGGCGCGCTTGCGTGAGCGGGCAAGGTGGAGCGGGCGCCTGGTGGTGCTGGTGCAGTGGTGCGCCTAAAGGCGGTGGAGGCTAAGGTGTGGCCCTGGTGGTAGGTAGAGCGCATGCGGGGGTGCGGGTGCTATGCAGGATGGGGCGCTGGCTGGAGCGGCTGGTGAGGCTAGGTGGGTCTGCAGAGGGGAGGGCGTGCTACAGGGAGGCGCTGGAGGGTGGATGGGTGCTTGTGTGGTGACTGGAGAGGTAGCTGGAGATGGGCGCACGCTTACAGGTGCGGCAGGTGGTTTGGTGCATAGTGCACACGAGTTACACCATCCTTGGATGATCTAGCCCCTCCTCTCCTTTCTCCACCTCCTCTTAACTCCTCTCCTCTGCCCTTCTAGAGATTTTCAAAAATCCTTTCTAAATATGGCCTCGTTTGTTGAGGGAGGGCAGCAGAAGATTTGATAAATGTGCGGGAGGAATTACGGCTGGCACTGGATATGTGTTGGAGAAATTTATTCCCCCCCTTGTTCTTTCCAAATATTATTCCTACAATCATAAAAACGTAACATCATTACATATTAAGTTATAGAATACTATAAAATAGATGTAAACTTAAATCATGATGAATGCAAACATTCTATAACTAATGTAGTTATTAACAAACCTAAAAGGTACTATTAAAGTTACTTAGGCGTAATATTAGTCCATTAAAATGGACTCATCAAAGCGATCTAGCTTTGATTTCTGCCCACTCTCGTTTCTTCAGGTGTATTCAGCCCCCGTAGAGCGGTAAACTGATAGATTAAGAGTTGAGATAGCCATGTAAAATCCTAAGGAGCTGCCATACATTCTACCACTTCCTCTATCATCTTCATTCAAGGTAAAATTAAAATCTCCCCCTGTTAGCCAAGGTCTCCCTTCCACCAGTTCTGTAGCCCGTGAAAGCTCTTGCTAAAGGGTGCTTCTTGCACTGTCAGCAGATGGGTCATAGGCACAGGATACAAAAATTTCTTGGTCAATTGTCAGTAACTTGAATTTACATGTGATGGTATACTACTCCCTCCTTACATCCATCAAATGTAATTTCGTGCACCTCCAACAAATTGTAATCCCTCCTGATCTCCCCTGTGCAATAACATCTCTGATATCAGCCAGGTCACTTTGCATATGGGACTTCCATAAGTATTTGCAATCCTCTTCAATTTGCATCTCTTGTAGCAATGCACAGTCAGCTTCCCATTCATGGAGATATCAAGCAAGAGAAGCTCTTCTAACTCCATCGTGCAGCCCATGCACATTCCATGTGACAACTTTAATAAATGTGTTTGATCATCACCCCTTTGCCCCATCTTCCTTTTCTCCAGATTGAGTACAGAAGCTATGGATTTTTTGTTAATTCTCTGACCTCCACCTATTGTTCTTCCTCTAAGCTTATAGGGAGAGCAACCCGATTTGGCTGCTGAGGATGAGCCAACCCCATATTTCAATCCCTCTAGAGCCTCAAAAGTAAAGTTGACCTGCTTGCCTTTATTTGCCATCACTTCATCTTGCTACCCATGTGCATTCCCACATACAGGCATAATTTCTCTCCCTTTGCGGTATTCAAAATTCTCCTCATCTCCCTACTGGTTTCGGGTAGGCATGTTCGTCAATTCACCCTATGTTGCTAGGCCATGAAGTCTCTTTCTCTTCTTCGATTCATGGTTTTCTTGATGGAGTGGTTGATTTTCAAAGTTGTTACCCTACCCCTCAACCACTTCTGCATATGATTTCTGTTGCCCAAGTTCCTGTTTGTCATCTCGGTGAAGGAAAAATCGCACATGGAGAAGTCATGAACTCCCACCATATCTAATGATTATTTTTCTTGGAACTTGGCCACCCCTAGTCAGTTTGATTTCAACAGAAGTGCATCTTCCATCTCCCTCCAACAAACCCACACTTGCTCCAACAACTACGGTTGCAAAGCTAGAAATCGCATTTGAAACAACACTATGGACTCTCAGATGCAGGGGTAATCCTCTGATTTCCGAAGTCCCCATTCACACATGTGCTTTTTAGGGAGGCCACTCCTATAACACCCCATCAAATGGAGATACTAATCTCCAGATGACATTCAGCCCTTCAAAGAGACTAGTGCGAAAGCGAAGTCTCTCAACATCCATCATACCCAGACTAAACAGCAAAAAATGCGAACGCCCCAGAATTGCAATCTTCCACCCTTTAGAAGATAGGGATAAAGAACTCACCAAATTCTTGGCTTGTGGGAATGAAATCATCCCAGTCATGGCCTCGCCAATTAGGGCTCCACGCAATAACATCTCCGCGTCACCAGCATCCTTCGATATGGGGATCTCCATGTCAATAACATGACTAAAAACTTCAGGCGGAGGTGGAGGCTGAAGACTTTTCTTATTTAGGTATTTACAGTATACCTCTCTACCTGGACAATAAAAAGGTTTTCTTCTGCAAGCATCCTTTTTAAGTCCAAATCCTCTGCATGCTACATAGAGAGTAAAGGAATTGCAGGTCGCAGCCATGTGCCCTCTTCTTCTACATCTGTAACAAACGATCTCAGCATTTTCTCATCTAACAGAGCTCCATCTGCCACTGTCCTCTTTGTTTCGATGACCAGTCAACTAGGACAGTCCTTTTCAATCTCTCTGATGCTAGTTTTTGGGCATCCAAACCCTGCAGCCCTCGTTCTCCTCTCCACCACCGCCGTCACCGCCTTGTCTCCTCACCACTGACATGGTCCTAGTTCTATCAGAATTTGTGGGTGTTAAGTGTGTCTCTTTTAGCTTAATCCCATAAGAAGAGAAGAGTATTTTCTTTTTGCGTTTCTAATTTCTACAAATGGGTGAGGTGAAGGGAAGTGACAATCCAAAAATTAGATCTAACCTAGGGTTCATCCAAGCACCTAAATTGATTTGATTTTCAGTTATTAGGTGGCAAAATGGAACCTAGGGTGGGGGTGGTGGGGATACACTTACATAACCTTCATCCACACTTTTCTCCGATCTAACCACTCTGGCCCACCTCAGAAGAGTACTTGCAATCACAATAAGATCAGATAAAAAGTGAGATAAAAGTTAAGGTGGAAAAAATGGAAAAACCAAAGAGCGTTGCCTCCCCGACAATGGTGCCAAAATGGTGAGCATGTATTTCATGAGTGAAAGTTTGGGTTTTGGAGAACCCGTCGTAATAGTCGCAAAAATCGCTACCAGATAAAATTTATACCGAAACTCCAATGGACTCCCAGGTCGAACATAGGGAAGTGAATGTTTAGTTTTGAAATCCACGCTTTCGATTTTTTTATTTTCGTTGTTTTTATCTTTTGCGACTTTTGTGGTATGTTAATAGGCAAGAGATCCGATAAACAAAACTTTGTCTAACTAATCTACTTGCAAAATAAGAGAAAGAGAGAAAGAGAGAGAACATCAATGTATATCTCAAAGAGTTTGCTATAGATAAGAAAGCAAAAAACTACACTAGAAAGCAAAATGATAGAGAGAGGTGAGAAGAATTCCCGTCGATAGTCTCTTGGAGGACGACTCACTTTGACGGTGCCCCAGATGAAGGTGGTAAGAGGCTGGAGAAAGCAGAACAGCATCGGAGGATGGAGGGTGGGGCAGGATGGCGTTGCACCGAGGATCTTCTTCCAGAAGGTGGAGAGAGGATAGTCACGGGATGCTCCACAAATGGGGTTGAGAGGTGGGAAAAAATGTTTGATTTTCTACTTTAGAGGAGCATTCTGGGCTTAGGACAAACTCTCTCTAGAGCCTTAGAGGTGGCGAGGGAGAGAAAGGAAGAGATGAAGAAGAATGGGAGGGATATGGGTTCTTTTATAGTGGTGGATAGGAGACAATTCGTGCATTGAACATTTAGTGACATCTAAAGTTGTTGCTAAAGATCTGCCCCAATCGTCACTGAAGATCCGTACCTACTGGCGTGTGCTCCGCTGTCATCACAAGGTTGAATCTCGACCGTCAAATCTTCATTGGAGGGCTTTGGATCACACTGGTATTGCACTCTTGAAATCGCGTCGGATGGGGTGTAGGATCGTGCGTTCAATCACACATTCCCATGTGGGCATATCCATGACCATCCATGCATCCACGTTGATGTGCGCACACCGTTGATCGTTGATCACATGGTCGAATTTGTACGTAACCCAAGGCTGAAGAGGATGGAAAGCGTTGGAGGAGTTGAACCAGCACTGCAAGTTTGCGAGTGGTGATCTCGACCAACGTGCTGTGGCCATGGATGGTTGAGAGGGCATTCTGATGGCCGCAAGCTCTTAACCGTTGCATCTTGATCCAATGGTCTAGATCTCATAATGGCTTCTCTTTAAAGTTGACAGGTGTGACTGTGATGGATCTCCGTCGTTGGATTGAGATCAAACAATTAGGATCGCTCGGCTGGGATGTGGTTGAGATATTACAGCTGGTGTTGGGCAGCTGTGATGGTGCCACATGGTGTCATCCTGGCCGTCCATCTTCTTTGCTTTGTAGGTGGCACCATGGACGTCGAATTGGGTCTACTTTCACAGTGTTAGGTTGTGATCGTCGATCCAGATCCATCCATGTAGTTAGATTTTGCATCTGAGGTTAGGATTGGCACCACCTTGCCCCTTTGCCTTTGATCTTCCTCAGACTGCATAAGGTGCTACAGAACTCTGATCAAGATGATTTTGGAGGTGTTGGACTCTGATTGTCATCTTAATCAGATCCATACAATCAGATCGTCAATCCAAGGCCCCAAAATAGATCTCCTTCTCTCTTGGCCATAAAAGGACACAAATTAACCTAAACTTTATACAAACTATTCTAAATGTAGAATGATGTAGGCTATTCGATATATATACTATGGAATGCATATCCAAGCCTAGGAACATACATAAATAGGTAGTTTAACCTAAATGGGTGTGTCTACATCAAGCTGCATTGAAGCTAGTTGAAGCTGGCTACTGTTGAAGAGAACTGGAGAAGAGTTCAATAGCTAGCTTAACTAGCTAGTTCTTTGCTAGCTACTAAACCAAACTAGATTGAGCTTGATTCTTCAATTCTAAAATGAGGTGAGTTGGAGGTGATCTTCCCGAAAATTACCTAGATAGTTGAGGTTGCTAGCTATTCGTCGTGGATCTTGCGTTTTCGAATAGGAAAATGGCCATTATGTCGTAGTATAGCGCAAAATCCTATCAAAACAAAAATACTTGTAATAACGAGATGGTGAGTCCCGATCAAACTCAAGGAGGAATTATGATCTCTCTCTCTGCTTGCTAAAACTCATGTCGATTTATAATTATTTACATATTCATGCCCGACATGTTGTTGCTAAAAAAATGAGAGATTAAAACAGGCAACTTTAATCACAATAAAATATGACAATGAAGCTCAAGGTGATTTTTGCAACACACACACAAATATATATGATCAGATGATTTTCATTAAATCTAGAATGGTTGCTATAGAGCGAAGCTCGAGGAAAGTTTGTACATGAAAGCTTAAACAATAAAACTATCTATCAGAAAATGATTGCATGCGTGGATCTATGGGGAGATTACTCATGCATCATTTAGGGGGAAGAGAGCTACACTACTAAAGCAGAAAATTCAAGCAGAGAAAACTTTGAAGAACTATGAGTCACTTATCTATTCTAGCAGAAAGAAGGGCATCGGAGGTGGTCTCCAATGGCCATTGAGATGGAGGTGGTAGGTAGAAGAAAGAGGGGCGACCAATGGTGATTAAGTCAACCCTTCGAGGGAGAAAGGAGAGGTGATCTTGGCTCATGGCGTGGAGGTGGTGATGGCCATGGTGGGGGAACTCGTGGAGGTGCACATGAGGGTGGAGGTGAAAGGCTATGGCGATGGGTGGATATTTTTAGAACCAAGATAGGTTGCAAGTGGCTATCTAAGGGTCTTTAAATAGACCCAAGGGAAGCTCTCTAGAGAGGTGTACACCTCTCTAGAGAGAGCCCCAAGGTGGCCGGCCAAGATGAGGTGGAGGTGGTTTTTAGATCAACAAAATGTGGAACTAAGAATTTGAATTACTCTTGTTGCCATTTTTAGCAACCAAGTTAATGATTGCACGACAATCATAGGCCTTAATTCGCCTGAATTAAGGTAGAACCTGGCTTAACATGGGCATTCTACATGCATACACATCATACTTTGCATCCCAGATGATTTATATATTTTATCCATAATAATGCACTATTTGAAAGGTATTAATAATTGTAGGTAATTCAGGGTTGTAGATGACTAATCCAACCTTATAGATCTATTTGGAATGACTATGGGAGTCCAACGCTTCCAAGAAAGCATCAATCAGACACCTGTAGCACCCTAGGGAGTCTACAGAAGAAGTAGGATCCAAGGGGCGAATTGAAGAATATCCGGACCTCAGATGATAAATCCAACCACACGGATGGATCCAGATTGATGTTTGCAATCCAACGGCTTAGAAATCAACTCAATTGGAGGTCTACATCGTCAAATACAAGGAGAAGAAGATGGATGGCTATGATAGCACCATGTGGTGACATCGGAGCCACCCCTCACCGTGCCCCAATCTAGGAAGGAAAGCTGTGGGTCGTTGGATCGTCATCCAACGGACGTGATGTAGCCACATAGCCCGCCTCCAGCAACTTCATCAAGCGAGGGCTACATCTCGACTGTTGGATATCCATCCAACGGCCAAGGGCGGTTGTGCGGAGATTTGGAAATTGCAACAATCAATATGTGTAGCACAATGGAGAGAGTGCTTAACAGCCAACATGCAATGTGGGAGTCAGCAGTGCGCGGATGAAATTCAATCGCAGGTTCTTCATCAGGTAGTGGAGTGGCGGATGCATGGTGGACACATGAGCATCAGATGAAGACGCATGTGATGATGCGTGCCTTAGGAGTCATTTGGGCGTAGCACACGACTTTTAAGCCGTCCGATCGAGAGATGAGACGGCTAAGATGGGTTAGAAAGATGAGGTGCAGATTGAGGTCGAGCAAAGGGCATGCAGGTGAAGGATTGAGGCCGAGCAGAGGCTGTTAGATGTAGATCCAAGGGCGCACAGTGCGCCATGTGTCAGCACCAGATCAAACTGTGGATGGAAGAAGGATTTCGAAGGCTTAATCAGGACTGTTGATCTCCCGATCAACGGATCTTATTAATCTGAAGCCTTTGCATGAAATTAAGGGCTCTAATGCCCTAAATGCCCTTCACAAAATCTATAAAAAGTGACCTAAGGGACCCCTTTGAAAGGCATTCCTTAGTTTTTTCTTCTTCCTCATTCTACAACTCCTCTCCCTTCTTCCCGTCTTCTCTGCATCCGTCTCTGCATCTCCATCTGAAGCGTCTGTTGGGCCACTCTGACGAATCGCTGCTGCTCTTCCCAACTTCTCCAAAAGGCCACCACAGACCACCTGTAGTGCCGTTATTATGTTACAATAGTAGTTTGTTTACATTCATGTTTTCATTTTATCGCATATATCTAATTCAATCTCTCTTTGTGATGTGGATATTGTGATTGATTGTTTCTAATACTTGGTACTTATACTTGGAACAAACGCATGAAATTAAAAGTGCTTTCTTCTTCCTTGTGATCGACCGAAACTCACCAGTTCCATTAATTTATTTGCTTGAGACGTATTTTGTGCTATACTACAACGCAATTATCTTCTACGCAATCTACACGTCGAACAAATTAGTACCGTTGCCGGGGAGGAATGGCGACTTTTGATTTTTGTGAATGGTACAACGACATGAAATGGTGAATGAGGCAAAGCGGGCACTGTGAAAATCAGGTGCACACATTCTTATTAGAAACTCGGACAAAAATTAAGTGTCATATTTGAAATTCAATAGCCATGTTTCTGAGGCTCCAAAAATTCTGAAATTTCGATTGGAACTATATCTTCAAACTATCTTTCCAACGCCGCCTTTTCCAAAAGGAAATTTTTTTCTGTGGAATTTTTAAAAATTTGTGGAATACGTACTGGTTAGATTACTTGAAAACATAACTTTTATGAACTTTAGAAATCAATTTTGACTAACATACAAATCAAATTTACTCACGATTTATGGGGTTTGAAAGATAATCAAATTATCTTTCATTATCATATTTTTATAAAATTTTTGGAGCACATTTGATGTTATTTTTGATAAAAAAACCAACATGGGGTCTAAATCCTAGATTTGACCCCTAGTTTGTTGAAAATTCATAACTAATTGTTGGAAATAGTAAAAATGTTGAAAAAGTACTCTCTAAAAATATTATTAGAAAAGGAATCTTCTTACCATGTTTCAAATCATTTGGATTCCATCTTACTTTAGGGTATATATTTGAATTGTGGTCTTTAATTTGAAAAAAACTTAGAAGTGCATAAGCCAATAGGACCACATAGACTAACTTGGACTTTGACGAACCCAAAAGTTAGTCAGTGAGCCGAGTCACCTTGTGGACCACCCACCATCTACTAAATTAAAGAAACAGGTTAAAATTCACAAAAATATCAAATAACCTGCATTTGGCTTGAAACTACTGGGGAGTTCCAACCTCTCCTGCAAAACCTGGTGTCTAAGCCTGTGGGGTAGTGTCAAATGACCGTGGCTACGAGGTAATAGAATAGGAGGTGAAAGCCGAGGAAGAACCTTCCTCGTAGTCCCCTCATAACTAGCCTGGCCAGGTTAGCCTAAGAGGCGGGAATTCCTTGCAGTCGATCTCTCGTCGAATCTTTTTTTAATAACACAAACTTAAACGAAAAATCCGGTTGTCTGATCTAAAGGACCACCCTACTTAACAAGGCCTTAGCCTTGTTCTGTTTGACTACACCAACCCTTTGAGTTGGTGTATGCAAGGAAGGTCGTTAGGACATAAACTTGTGGGACCTTAGGAACCGAACCCAAGACGATAGAGGCAATTTTTGCTTGACCTCTCTTCTCAACCTTCTTCCACTCGATTAGCTGAGATAGCTAATCCTAGCCCTCAAGTTGGTCAGGACTCTCAGAATTAGGACCCAATGGCTCATCTGGAAGTCAGGGTTGAGGAAATGGAACAGAAATATGAGTAGAGCATCAATATGATTCTCTCAATACTCAATAGGATGTAGCATCCACCATGCGTAGAACAATTGCAGGACTTCTACGATCCAGCAGCAACAATTATAGCACCTCAGGTCCAAATTCTTACCGGCGGAGACGCACTTGAGTTGAAGCTGAATATCATAAGTCTAATTCAGACTTATTTCCATGGAAACTTGAATGAGGATCCCTTCCAGCACATCGAAGATCTTAGTTGAATTGCAGAGTCTGCTCAACCTAGAAATGTAGATATCAGAATTGTTCTCATGATGCCTTTTCCTTTTTCTCTCAAGGATAAAGATACTTATTAGTTCAAGACCATCGAGAGGCCAATTGGAGCCTGGGAGGAATTACATCGTGAATTCCTCCAAAAGTTCTTCTTGATTGGTCGCACAAATGCTATGAGGCGCGCAATCACGACCTTTGCCCAAGGACCTCGAGAGAAGTTGCATGACGCCTGGGATAGATTCCAGGATCTTCTCAGGAAGTGCCCACACCATGGTGTACCCAAATGGCACCTCGCTCAAGTCTTTTACCATGGGCTGGATGACACACATCGGTACCTGGCCGATGCATCTAGTGGTTGGAATTTCCTCATGAAGGAAGAGAATAGTGCATTTGAATTGTTCGAGTCCTTAGTAGAGAACTCAATAATGCTACCTCAATGAACTAGTTCTAGAGACCTAGACAACAACGAGTCAGTGTCCACGAAGCTTAAGCTGAGTCTGCCCAAGCCAATATGGACATTATCACCAAAAAGTTGGATAAGGTGGATCTGCTCAATAAGAAGCTTGATAAATTAATGCGAGAGAGATCTGGATCTTCTGGCAGCACTGCTCCATCTTACTCCTCCCTGGCATCTCGAGCCCCCTCTGCTCGTACATATCAGTTCACTCGAGATGTTTTCTCTCCATCTCTGCGGGATCTTACGTACCAAGAACTTGTGAACAATGTGGATCTGGCACTGTACAATCGGGGTTACGCACCACATGACGATGCAAGTGTGTATACTTTTGATGCATTTACATCTGAGACGTCTTCGGCCTACGAAGATGTCAATGCTATTCAGGATTATGGGTGTAACAACCCATATTCTAAAACATATAACCCTGGTTGGCGCCAACATCCCAATTTCTCCTAGTCTGGTAACCCACAAAGACCAAGTCAAGCTCTACACTAACAGACCAGACAATATGAGAATGTGCAGAGCACATACCCAAGGCAGTAGCAATTACCATTGTAGCAACAGACACGCCCTATCTATCAGCCGCTCCACCAAGTTGCCAACTACCGTCCAAAGTGAGTCGACCCTTTGGAGTCTTTGAAGGAGGAATTACAGGCATTAATTCGGAAATCTACTCATGACAACCTGCAAATAATGAAGGCAATGGCTGACCAAATATAGAGCATACAAAATACGCAAAACCAGATGATTTAGGAGGATAGGTCACAGGGAGCTTTGCCTTCCCAACCTATCCCAAACCCAAGATATGTATAGAATCAGGGCACCCCGCCTAGATTCCAAGCAACACAGGGGTAGGCACATGTTGTTCTGCAAGCACCTCCCGCACCACCCGGTTATGGGCTCGGTCAGCCACCTCTGTTGCCAAACCCTGTGTATCTAGAACAACCTACTCCTCTACCCCTTCATGGATAGCACGCCGATGCAAAAGCTATCACTTTAAGGAGCGGAAAGACTACAGAAGACCTGTTACCTAGGCAAGCAGGTAATGATTTTTCCTGCACTCTATCGTAAGATGGCTCACAACCCTCTTCCTCTCACAGGCCATCTTCATTATATAAAGGAAAGAAGCCCTTAGACACTGAAATTCCCGTCCCTTTTCCTGCGTCTCTAACATGAGATTCAGTACGGAAAAAGGACATGCGGAATTTCGAGGACCTGAAATCTATGTTCAAGGAAGTTCACATTCAGTTCCCTCTCCTTGAAGCAATAGATCACATCCCTGCTGTAGCTAGGTTCTTCAAGGACTATTGTACTCCAAAGCGACAGTAGAGAATTGGACGACAGGTGGTATTATCTGCGGAAGCCAACACGATTATCTTGGCTTACTTACTGCCCAAAAGGGACCTGGGTGTTGACGTGGCGAGATCGTTGTTTTAAAGGATGTTACGTTGTAGTATAGATGAAATTGCCTCGAAAATAAATAAGAATTTATTCCTCGAAAACCTAAGTATTTAAGGTTGAACACAGGGAGCAAATAAATTTATTCACTAATCTCAATAATGTAATTGAACAGTTAGAGTTACTCAAAACCTAATTTAGAGTATAAATGCAAGAATTTAGGAGTTAAAATTGTAGCAAAAATACAAATGGACATCTGATTCTATAATCGGACGTCTTAAATGATAGCCTTTCTTCTTTTCTCTTTAATTCTGCTCTTTCTTCCCTCTTTGACTTAGCTTTCTCGGCCCCCTTGATGTCTTTCTTCCTTCCTTCTTCAACTTTCTGTTCATTTCTCCTTCTTCGTTGCCTTCTGCCTTTACCTTTCTTCCTTCTCTTTCTTCTCTTGCACTGTGCCTTTCTCCTTCTTCTTCCTCTTTCTTTCTTTCTCTGACTTTCCTCTTTCCTTAGCTTTTCTATTCTTCTCTGACTTGGGCCGTCTGCAACTCTTCTTCCTTGTCTCTTCTTGGCTCCTTTCCTTACTGTGGTTTAGTCCTTCTTCTTTATTCTTCAGCCGCACTTCTGCTGTAGTGCTTCTCCTTCACTTAGCTTCTGCCTTTCTACGGCTAACTGTCCTTCCCTTCTTTGCTTTCACCTTGCCTTAGCTACGCCTTTCTCTTCCTTTTTCTCTTCTTTGTCCCTACGCATGCACACAGAAGCAGAACCTATCCCCTACCTTCCCCCTCATCTCTCTCTCTATTTCTCGCTTAGGTATGCTCTCCCAGAGCTGGGTAATTGGGTCGGGTTTCATGCGCTGGGTCCAGGCGCACCGGTGTGGGTGTGATGCACGAGGAGTGCTAGGTCTAGGTAATCAGGTCGGGTGCCAGGTCTACGGGGGCAGGTCACGGATGAGGCGTGAGGGCGAGTGACCTCACCCTGTGTTACTTGAGGCATCTATCTAAAAGCACAAAATCAATTTTTCCTACGCTCCGTGCTCGTGCATTCACGAGGTGGGACTAAATGTCCCACCCGCTTCTGCGCTTGCACCCGCAGGAGACCTTCTTCAATTGCCACAGCCTCAGTCACCTACTAAGCCAATTGTCTGACTGTGTGAGTTTGCGACACCAATCCGCTTTACCTGGAACTCTGACGCCTAGAGCATGCGACCTGGAGTGTTGCTGCAAGCTTCTTGATTCAGTGTCAATGGTGGAAGGTGGTGCCAACCTGAAGTTCATGAATATAGCCTTGCGGCCCCATTAAAACACACGACAAGCTTCTCCGTGTCTTGGCGAAGGTGAGACGGTGGGTGGCAAGCTGTGGGGCGACCTAGGAGTTCGTGCTTAGGTCACCCTGTGGCCGTGCTTATGGGTTTTCTCAGGGGGCATTTAGGGAGGTGTTGGCAGTCGATGGATGGGCGGAAGGTGATCAGTGGACGATGGCGGAAGTGGTGAGGTGTTTGGTGAGCTGTGTGGAGGTGCGGAGCGGTGGAAGCACCTCACCGGTGTGCGGCCGGAGATGGAGAAGATGGAGGTTGACAGTGGCTGCGAGGGGTCGAAAGTGGAAATAGAAAGGGAGGAATTGAAGAGAAGATAGAGAGGAGTATTTCTAACCTAGCTGAGTGGACAAAGGGGGAGAGGAGGCGGCTGGCTATGCCTACTGTCACTGGAGAAGATGGTGTTAAGCGGAGGAAGAGCGGTGATGACGACGGGGCTAGAGGCATGTGTGTGGGTGTTGCACGACGCGGAAGAAGGTAGTGAAGGTTGATCTGCCACTGGTATTGTGGCAGAGTGACAAGAAAGAGGAGGAAGGCTCGTCGGAGCTCGCTTGACTCCTGACCGGAGGAGAAGAAGATGAAATTAGGGTAGATCTCCAGCCAAGTCGAGCTGAAGAGATGTGGCCGGAGTTGAGGATCCTTTTATTGGCATTGACAGGGGCTCTTGTGCTTGGAAGAAAAGCTTCCAAGTGCGAGAGTCCTCACCGAAGAAGGAATCAGTTGGAGACCCAAATCTCTCATGTATTCGCACGAGAGATTGAGTGCGAATCAGAGATTGCAATCAAGCTCAGATGGAAGGGAATTTCTCAGAGAATCTCCCTTCCAAATCTGGGAGATCTCTGAGGGATCAAGTACTCCCCCTCCATTCCTCATCGGAGTAGGATTTCTCCCAATTAATGATGGAGGGACCTGATTGTAAGAGTGGCGAGGAAGTTAGAGGGGTCTACGCAAGAGTTTTCAAAAGTTAGGGGCCAGAATATAATTAGGTGGACTATTTTGCAAAGTAGGTCAAGATGACCTCCCCTTAGGTACAAATTTTGGTACATACCTAATTTTCACCTAAGGAATCCAATGGTGAAGTTGGATTTTAGGTTTGACCATGTTTGACTAGACATTTTACAAGAAAAACCCAAATTAGGTCAAATGATGAGCTCGGACCCCAATCTAGGTCAAAATAGATTCCAAAGGCCAAATTGAAGATTCTAAACCCTAGGGGATATTTTTCCATGAATTTTAGAGGGTTAAATTAATTTTTATCCTGACCAGAACCTTGTTGAATTAAGCAGGTCTTTTTTAGGGTTACAGAATGTCATTTAATTCTTGGATATTGCATAATAACCCATTTCTGACTGAACCAACCCAATTTTTATCTTATTCAGACCATTTGGCCTATGTTTTGCCTCTGAGAAATCTTGTTTATGTACTGCAATGGTAAAATTACAGTTTTAACCCTTTTTTCATCTTTTCTTCTCAGAACATTAATTCCTTGAATTTGGCCCTTCTCCAGGTTATGTAGGAGCTCTTATTCTCTTTGTTAGGTGAAAATGAGCTAATTAGGGCTCATGATGAGGCTCTCATCTTACCCCCATGCCTAGCTTTTGTTATTCCCTTAGCAAAATTTCAAGGTTTTAACTTATGTTCTACACCCTAAGTTTCTATCACCAATTATGATAAGTGCTTCTCTTTTTCTATTGATTAGGTTTGAATGCCAACAATAGGCCTAGAGGTACTCAAGTATCAACCAAAATATGGACCTGACCAGCTTTAGCCTCGATCCTCCGCAAAGGTTTTTAAGGACTATAGAAATTATCCTAGGGTTCGTTGGACTCTGTGATTAAAGCACCCGTGCTTGAGACATTTTTAGCTTAGGTTCAGTTTGTCATGCGTTTTTGTAAGAGAGAGACAGAGGATTTATTTATTTGGAGAGTTTTTTCCCTATTTTATTTTTATTTCTAGCTTTGGATTGGCTTCTCAACATGGTCTGTATCGGATTCCTCGTCCCCATCATCATCCTCAAAGGTCCCTGGCAATCGATGCTTCGAGATAGCACCGCCCATGGCAACCCCCAGAACCTTGGCTTTTGAGATTTCGAGATAATCCCGCCTAGGGCATTCCGTGGCTGAATCCAAAGCCTGGCAATCGACATTTCGTAATAATGCTGCCCATGGTATCTAAACCAGCAAAGTGCTTACATGCCCCTGGTAGGATATTTAAATATCCTAAGAGACAAGCACCGAGGAGACGATATGTTGTTACGCATCTTCGAGGGGAATTTACCACCTCTCCGCACTGGGAACTCATTTAAATCAACTTGTGTTGATCGGTCGCTCCTAATCTAGGTAACCTTTTTCAGAACATTAAAACACTTTTGCATGATTTTGATAGTTATGCGCACTGAACTAGACTGTGTGTGGATTGGGGTACTTAGGTTACCGAATCCTGCAAATCGAAGGTCAGTTAACGAGGCCGAATACTCCTTAAGCCTTAGACCTAATACTTAAGCTTCGCATTTTCCCCAACCTCTTGAGGGTTATCCAGATTTTAGCAGGCACTTGAATTTTTAAGCCTAAGAGTCTAGCCCAAAAGGCCTAAGATCAGCGTTCCTGCTAATCTCTCTTTGTGTCTCATTAGCACTTTCTTCTCATTTTTTCTCTTTTCTTGATGTGGTCTAAAACTTTGGTTAATTCCTTAATCTTTTACTAATGACTATCTCTTTTTCTTTTTCATTTTGTGCTCCTTTTTGTCTTTTTGCTCTTTTTCTCCTCCTTATGATTATATGGCTCACAAAATTTTCCTCCCTCCATTTTTTGTTCTTTTTCATAATTTTTCAATTTTTTTTATGCTTTTGACATATGTGAATTTTTTTGTGAGAATCCTTTTGACTTTTTTCTTGGTTTTGTATGTATGCACTTTACCACCCCTCCATGCCTGAGTTTTGCAATATCCTCATTGTAAACGGAGGGTATGAAATAGTGTTGGGTTCAAGGGCTTAGAACAGGATACATCGGGTGGATGAATGGGTCGGGAATGAACTGATGCAGATGATTTCAAGCTCTGGTATGTGTACCAGAGGTGGGATCAACTATCTAAGGCTGAACTCAAGGTGCAATAGACATGCAATACAGATGGATAATCAGATGGGTCTCTATTTCTGGAATGATGGGTTGCCTCCCGTTAAGTGCTAAATTCAACGCCTTCAGTCGAGCAGAACATGGGGTGGAGAGGGGGTGTTCCAATCAGCGGAATTTTGTAAAACAAGCACCTTGATTAAGAGCCTAGTTGGTCCAACCAGGTGCTTGTTAAGATCAGTGGGCTGATGATGCAGCCCAAACCCAATCAGTCTGGTGGGTTGATTGATGTAGATCAACAGATGCAGAACCCACCATATGCAATGTGGCTCGAATGGATATGGAAATGAAAACTCGAGTTTAGGTTGAGTCGAATCAGCCTGGTTAGAGTAGGTGATGAGTCCATTAAAATGGACTAATATTAAGCTTAAGAATATTTAATCGTATAGTTTAGGTATGTTAATAATGGCAATTAAGTTATAGAATAATTGTACACCTCATGATTTAAGTTATAACATTCCATAACTTAATGATTTTATTATTTTTATATGTAGGTAATAAAATACACAAAGAGCAAGGGTGGGGGGATAATTTCCCCAAACAGCCGCAACTCTTTCCCGCCTCCCCCGCCGGACATTTGGGTAATATTCTCTTCCACCGCCTTTCTCAACAACTGTGACCGGGGATTTGGGAAAATCCCTGAACTCACGCGCAAGGGAGGAGTTAAAGAGAGGAGGTGAGAAGAGAGAAGGATCTCCCCCCCCCTTGCGGGGAACGTCTCTCTCTTCTCCACTGTGGAGAGGGCGAGCACTGTGCCGCTCCGTCTCTACCTCAAGCAGTAGCGCCCGCGCGCCATCACCTGCCTCTCCCTCAGCCACCGTAGGCAACCGCACACCATCAGCCCGCACCTCACTGCAAGCGCAGGCCCGCATGCCAACTTCCAGCTGTCCCTACAGCACCGCACCATCAGCCCGCATCCTCCCTTCCAACCGTCCTTCCATCATGCCTCTACCGCATAGCACACACACACCGCTCCACCTCCAGCCGCACCCACAAGTGCTCCCAACCGCACGTCCACTGCAGGCGCACCTCCCTGCAGAGCGCCATCATGCCTTCGCAACCGCCCGCAGGCGCTCTCAACTACACGCCACTCGTCCCTGCAGAAGGCGCTCCCGCACTCCCTACCTGCAGTGCACCATCCAGCGCGCCCCACCGCTCCAACACTGCAGGCGCTCATGCCTTCCGCCCGTGTGCTCCACCTCCAGCCACTGCAGGCCGCTTCCTATCTTCAAGCACTCACCAACTGCAGCCACCTCCAGCCACAAAGAAGCGTGCTCCACCGCCCATCTGCCACCGTAGCCGGCAGGCAACCGCGCACCAGCGCGCGCGGGCAAGCCTGCAAGGCCACGCCGCCCACAGCGCCCTCCAGCAGACCGGCGTTCTTCACCTCCAGCCACCTCTGCCGTCGCCGCTGCCACCATCGGAGAGCCCCCGTCCTTGCCGTCCTCCTGAGCTTCGCAACTGCCCTGCCGGTGTTCTCTCTCTCTCTCTCGAGGAAGAGAGAGAGCAAATGCTCTATTTTTGATAGAATTAAAAATTACATTCAATTCCATTGCCACCGATTTTATTTTTTTTACTATTATATTGTGACAGAATTGCATTCACGCACTCAATGTTATTTCTAATTGCATGGTATTAATATTGGCTAGTTTAAAGATTGATTTTGGACTTGATTTAAGTACTAATTGTCTTTAGTACACATCACATGAAAATTGCACTAATTCATACTAAATTTATTGAGGATTTTTGTGAGGGAAAACTACACTTACACCCTTAACTTTTTAGGTTATTGCAAACCTACTTTCCTTCACATTTTAAGTCCAATTTGGAAAGGTATTTCGCACTATCCGAATAACATTAAATAATTAAGTATTGATTGCATCATTGCCTCCCTGTGGACATGACCCGCTCTTCTGCAAGTGGTTATTTTCATTATTTTTGATTAGTCGATTTTTTCCACCACTTAAATACTATAATGCTAAGCGAAAAGTCGACCCACCAAATTGGTGCCGTTGCAGGGGAGGCAACAGATGCAATAGATTTACTTTATTATTTTTTAAATCTTTTGAGTTGTGAAATTATCTAATCATCTTTATTATTTTGCAAAGAATCTGACACGGTGACGAGGCACAATGAAGCGACGACTTTGAACGTGAACAACGTGCACGGCGGAGATGATCTTTTTGGTGGACCTTGACGCCACCTGGAGGATGACAACAGGAACATGTGGGCCTTGATCCCACCCATTTAGGCTTATGGAGAAGCCTATTTCTGATTTAGGCCGTAGGTCTTAGTTAGATTTAGTTAGATAGACATTAGAATTTAAATTACTGTCTTTTAGGGCCCTTGTTGGGTATTTTTGGGAATATGTTCCCATTTATTTAGATTATAGGATTATTTGAATTATTTTAAACTGCATTTCAGTTAGTTAGTTAGATTAGGTCTGTTTGTTATTATTATTTAAAAAAAAAAATCAAACTACCTACTAGAAGCTGCATATCTATACGACGATCATCTAGGACTGAATGAGCAGCATCTAGTTTATTTTTTATTGCACTGCATTCATCACTGCACAAGGAAAGCTGGAGTAAGGTACGTCTTCTCTTGAGCATTAATTACTTGTCATGCATATGCATTGAACCTAAATCTAAGACCACAAAAGTGTATGAATCAAATTAATTTAGTGGTCACTTTAAACAAATTGGGACTGTTAAGAGGTTGGACTTTAAAATCTGTGACTGAAAATTATGTGCAAAAGGATCCTGTTTGCGGAATTTAAAAAAATTAAAACACGATCATATGCTTACACACTTGAGACACTGTGCACCTCACACATAAGGTCACTAGATAAATTTCTACCTCTCCTCTTTTGCACCACAAGGGAAGTTAGTCGGAAATCAACAAGCCTATCCACCAAGTTACTTCGATTCCTTGTGTGTGGGCTCGATTTGAGACTTCCATCCCTTGCAAGTAGGTTATAGGCACCAACGAAGGTTGGCCTAGGAAGCGTAATTTTTGCAAAACTTGTTTGGCAACCATCTAAACATATAACTCTAAGACCTACAATCTACTGAAAATAGATCCCGTTGAATTTGCATTTGCTTTGACAATAGAACTCTTTAGGAAGTTTTCTGCTTATATTATGAATTTTGCTAAAGCCAAGAGAGTTAAAATTATTTTGCTTAAAGAAATGGATTATTCTTAATCCTATCATTCAGATTATCAAAGTCAATACTTCCCATCTTTTAATCAAGATCCCATGCTCCGAGCATATCCATCCTTTGATGGGTACATTGATAATTCATGGGATCATTCTCATTCTTACCCTGGGAGTACTGGCTTGATAACTCCCACTTTTGGGCAGAGCCTAGGAGCAGGATTTTCCAATCCTGAAATCCTTCCTTCCATGCAAACACCCAACCCTCCCACCCTTCATGATTTTCCGTATCGAGGTTGGACCAATACCCCTAAGCAACCAGAGCCTGAAATTGACTATCCTCCCCAACCTGATAATAGTAGCCTCTCCTCTTTTATGATAGAAATGCAAAAACAACAAAAGGAAATAATGGAATCAATGGGAGAGATGTTGAAGAATAGTCAGCAATTAAATGAAGAAATAAGACAACTTAGCTGCACGGTTCCCAGTAATCCTAATCCCTGCCCATCCGATCATGATCATGAAAATAATTCTGAGGTACTTAATGACAATAGGGATGCAATTTCATGTAGCGATCACTTAGACTCTCCCAATGAGACATGGCCACTAGAGGACAGCAATCATAGTGATTATCCCCCTGAACTATATTGGAGTCAAAAGCAAGAAGATTATTGTTCCTATCACTTCCCCTCTTGATTATTTGGTGGAATCCCATTCTACTCTTAGTGAACCTACTCCTGACCCTCTACTTAGGGAATCAACACCTATCATTCAATATCCTGAGGATTTAAATGCACCTAATGAAGGTGACCCTAAGGGAATGGAGGATGATCAATTCTGGTCTCAAGGATACGAAGAGTCTAATTCAGAGGATGAGGATGCCCCAACAGAGGAACATGGACTGAAAATCTGGAGTAAATCATAGCAGAATCATTTATCATTTGAGGATTTAGCTCCAGAGGATAGAAATAATATGATTAAATCTAGATTCCTCTTTTCTCTTGAGAGCCATCCTCCATCAAAACAGGAGTTGATATTAGAGGAGGATAAACAAAATGAGAAGTCTATGGGAGACTCTCGGGGGCAAAACATGTCATTTGAGGATTTATACCCCGAGAACAATAGCGAATTCAATGATATAGGCTTCCTCCAAAATATTAAGACTGATCCTCCGTTAGAAATAATTGAAAAAACTGATCCAACTCCTAATGAATCACATATACACCCCGACAAATATTTGAGTGAACCAAACAAATTTGGGGATGGGCGGAATGATAATGATTCTGACATTTTGACCCTGTCATCAAAAAGTTGTAGTTTGGAGTCTACCCTTGATTCAAATATGACTCCGATCATTAATGCTAGGCAGGATAACTTGAAGTTGTCTACTACTGTTAGGGAGTGTACACAATTCAAATCATTGTTGGAATTGGACCTAACACATACTAAGACCTCATTGGACTTAACCATTACCTTCCAACACTACAAACAACCCTTATACTCCCTAACCGATCCTTGGCTCAGATCTCTGCTCATGTACATTCTTTTTGGAGACTATATCAGGCTAGTACATCCTAGAGTAGAATGGCAAGTATGGATTCATGCTTGTACTTTTACTCTCGCCATTCAAGGGTTTGAACTAATAATGTGTATATCTTTTAAAACCCGTCCTGCTCTGGAGGATCCATGTTACCCTGCACCAATTCCATTTCGGGAGGTCCCTTTTTATATTCTATTTATTATCCCTAGGCCTCCCAAGGTAGCCAATGAGGTTTTTCGCTTTCATATCTTCTGGCGAGCATTTGGAATTACATTACATCATCAGCTCGCCAACATCCGTGGTTACCTGTTTTCTAGGCCTTCACTGTTACGCATATTCTTAGGGCCTAACCCTTTCTGTTTGGAACCTGACTTATAGGTTCCTTATAAGTCTGGCTGCTGACAGAAAATGCAGCACTTGTTGGGAGGCAACCCAGCAAACTGTGTCAGGTGATTTCTTTCCTTTCTCCTCCTATTTTAACTTTACAATGGGGACATTGTAGGATATAGGCATGGGGGAGTGCATTTGCATTTTAGGTGCATTCATGCACTTAGGTTAGCATATAAAAAAAAAAAAAATCTCTTGAGCTGATTGGGTTAGTCCCTAGCAGAATACCTTTGTCATTGGAGGTTTTCCTTCTTGAATTATTTCTTAAGTTTAGAATCCAGTACATTTATTTCACATGCACGTAGACTTTGTAATGGATCCTTGAGGAAAACCAATGAGCATTTGTAGTCTACTGAACCCTTGGACAGTTCATAGAGAGTCTGGCATACTATCTTCTAGTAAATCCACCTCATATTTGTGAGAAGTAGAGAGATTACTGGTGCGCTAAGTCTAGTGCAAGGACTCTTAAGTTCTGGATAATTAGATAATGATACTTCAGAGTTAGGCGCAGTTTTCACTCTCTGTTCTTGGGTGAGTACTTTGAGTGAATTCCTGAGAGTCACCAAATAAGGCAGATACACAGAGATTGAGTCTTAATAAAGCTATAACTATGGTGGATGGTTACGACCGTCCTTCATAGAGTCCTCAGCTGAAGGAGGGTAATAGTGTCAAAGGTCAGAAATACGCCTGTCCTATCCATTCTTTCCCGGTGCCGAGAATAGGCACTTCCACCAAATAAGCCACACAACTTCCACTTGACCGTCATCATCCCTAATAATGCCTCATAAATAAAAGTCTGTATCATGTTGTGTTGATTGAAAAAGAAACAAAAATAAGAAAAAAAGAAAAAAAAAGAAGAAATAGAAAGAAGAAAAAGAAAAAAATAGTTATATTACAAAAAAAAAAAGGGGGTCCAAGTGTATGATGTAACACTATTTCTGAGGCAGCAAACACCTATCGCGTTTCACCAAATATGACCCATACCTACCTTCTAGTATTTCTGATCACCTGAATACTAGTTGAGGACTCTAACTTAGTTATAGAGTTATTAGGACTTTAATTGAAGTGTAGATGCCATATGAGGCCACCAAATAGTGAGTATAATTTATAATTTTGGCGAGATTCGTGATCTCAGAAAGAAAGAAAAAAAAGAGAGTGCCTAGGAACATCAGGAGAGCACAGTTATGTAGCCTCTCTCAGAGTTGACTTGTCTAATAGTCTGGAGAGATAGAGTTTGCAGTACTAGACATATGTAGCACCAGTTGAGTGTGTGCCACCAAATACAAATCCATTCAACTTGATATCTCCTACCTAAGCCAAGCGCCGGGGTCAAGTAACAGATTATCATCTGCTCTATCCCCGAGGGAAGTAGTTGCCTATCTTGACAGAAATTTTTGCCAAGGGTGATGTATGAACTCCCAATGCGAATCGGCTCTTTCACTTGGATCTATTACCTAGGCTATCAGCACTTCATATTTGTTTGGATTTCTAAAGTTTTGAAATAAGAAAAGAAGAAGTCTTCTGATTACTTCTATTATTCATTTTTGCTAGGGACTAGCAAATCTTAGGCATGGGGGTATTTGATGAGTGCATTAAAATGGACTAATATTAAGCCTAAGAATATTTAATCGTATAGTTTAGGTATGTTAATAATGGCAATTAAGTTATAGAATAATTGTACACCTCATGATTTAAGTTATAACATTCTATAACTTAATGATTTTATTATTTTTATATGCAGGTAATAAAATACATAAAGAGAAAGGGTGGGGGGATAATTTCCCCAAACAGCCGCAACTCTTTTCCCCCCTCCCCCGCCGGACATTTAGGTAATATTCTCTTCCACCGCCTTTCTCAACAACTGTGACCGGGGATTTGGGAAAATCCTTGAACTCACGCGCAAGGGAGGAGTTAAAGAGAGGAGGCCAGGAGAGAGAAGGATCTTCCCCCCTGCAGGGAACGTCTCTCTCTTCTCCACTGTGGAGAGGGCGAGCACTGTGCCGCTCCGTCTCTACCTCAAGCAGTAGCACCCACGCGCCATCACCGGCCTCTCCCTCAGCCACCGTAGGCAACCGCACACCATCAGCCCACGCCTCACAGCAAGTGCAGGCTCGCATGCCAACTTCCAGCCGTCCCTGTAGCACCGCACCATCAGCCCACATCCTCCCTTCCAGCCGTCCTTCCATCATGCCTCTACCGCACAGGACACACACACCGCTCCACCTCGAGCCGCGCCCGCAAGTACTCCCAACCGTGCGTCCACTGCAGGCACACCTCCCTATAGAGCGCCATCATGCCTTCGCAACCGCCCGCAGGCGCTCTCAACTGCGAGCCACTCGTCCCTGCAGAAGGCGCTCACGTGCTCCCTGCCTGCAGTGCACCATCGAGCGTGCCCCACCGCTCGTGCGCTCAACCACCAGCCACTGCAGGCCACTTCCTATCTTCAAGCGCTCACCAACTGTAGCCACCTCCAGCCACAAAGAAGCGTGCTGCACCGCCCATCTACCACAGCAGCCGGTAGGCAACCGTGCACCAGCGCGCGCGCGTAAGCCTACAAGGCCACGTCGCCCACAGCACCCTCCAGCAGACCTGCGTTCTTCACCTCCGGCCACCTCCGTCGCCGCCGCTGCCACCGTTGGAGAGCCCCCGTCCTCGCCGTCCTCCTGAGCTTCGCAACTGCCCTGCCGGTGCTCTCTCGCGAGGAAGAGAGAGAGCAAATGCTCTGTTTTTGATAGAATTAAAAATTACATTCAATTCCATTGCCACCGATTTTATTTTTTTATTATTATACTGTGGCAGAATTGCATTCACGCACTAAAAGTTATTTTTAATTGCATGGTATTAATATTGGCTAGTTTAAAGATTGATTTTGTACTTGATTTAAGTACTAATTGTCTTTAGTACACATCACATGAAAATTGCACTAATTCATCTTAAATTTATTACGGATTTCTGTGAGGGAAAGCTACACTTACACCCTTAACTTTTTAGGTTATTGCAAACCTACTTTCCTTCACATTTTAAGTCCAATTTGAAAAGGTATTTCGCACTATCTGAAATAACATTAAATAATTAAGTATTGATTGCATCATTGACTCCCTGTGGACATGACCCACTCTTCTGTGAGTGGTTATTTTCATTGTTTTTGATTAGTCAATTTTTTCCACCACTTAAATACTATAACGCTAGGTGAAAAGTCGACCCACCAGTAGGGTTCCGAGAAATATCAGTGAATAAGGTGGAAACCCTACAGGGGTGATTAGAGAATGATGGATCATGTTTTTCAGTCAGATCAATGCTTGATGCCTGGTATAGATGTGGAGTTGAATCATCTGCAATCGGCTCAGTGAGAGGTGAATCAGAATAGAAATTGAATCCGATTGCAGGTCGAGGTTGAGAATAAGTTTTGATTGGTTCTGTATGTGTGGAAGAGGTGGCTTCAATGAGAATTGTGTGTGAGGGCTATTCTAGAAAGAAGTGACAGGTGGTCTCATGTAGAGAGTCCTCATAGTAACTTCCAAAATCAAAAGCGAATGCCTGGAGAGTATCTATGGGATATTGGAAATCAGAGTCGAGAAAAGGTTCGTATTCTGGGTCGCAATCACTCTCAGCATTTTCTCGTTCTGATTCCTGAGGATCGAAAAGAAATGATTCCATGTCGTTGGAACCTGAACTGAGATCAATGATCTTAGGAATCGGGACCTCAGAATCGAAGTTAAAGAATGAGTCATATGAGTTGAGGTTGTAAATTGGCTTGTTATAATTAGGAAGCAGATTTTCTCCGATGTTATGGTCAGATTCGAAATTGTCAGAGAGTTTGCGAAAATCAAAATCTGAATGAGATTCTAGATCATGAGTTCCACCATAAAATAAATCATATGCTGTAGATTCAGCAGCCTGACTAGGGTCTAGCCTAGATGTTGATTCTAAGGTTAAAAAGGTGTCCTTATCTGGTATAAGCTCAGGTGCCAAGCTGGTAGGACAGACCCAATTGAAACCCCACTCATCCAACTCCTTAGTTTTTGTATCATAAATTAGCATGACATTCGAAAAATTGATTTGTTTCTCTGAGAATGTTGGTGAGGGATATTCATCAAATAGAGGCCCAAAATCATATTCTTCATTGAAAAATTGATCTTCCCTATATGGGGCCTCGAAATCTTCCCAATAGGTTTCAGATCTAGATTCTGGGCTTAGGATGTGGCTTGAATCACTAGAATCTAGGTTCGAGTAACCTTCGAGGGTCACCTTATCAGAATAAGGGGTGAAATTTACATCCTTGAGAGGTTCAGTTCTACTTTCCTTATTACAGGAGTTTTGGAATTCTAAGCCTGGTGATTCATGGTCTAGGGTTGGCTCAACATTATGTTTTCCTACAATTGGAACTTCCCAACCTTCTTCATTATCAGACACATTATACTCCATCAGGGTTGGGAGTCCACAACCATTTTGTGCCTCAAACTTGTGATCAGATTGATCCTCAATATTGTCCCATGATGGTTCGTCCTCTGTTTGTGGCATATACGGGTATTTCTTGTCAATAATTTGTTTCAATAATCTCATCGTTTCTTCCCATTTTTCAAGATCATCTTGGTGTTGCTCCCAAAGTACAGGATTTGTTATGCATTGAAGGTATTCAAGATTGTGCAATTTTTCTATCTCAATGTATCCTGTGATGAGCATGTCTCGGGTTGACCCTTTTGTGGCTTCTGCCAATAACACTTGGATACAGGTTATGATGAAGGTTTTGGTTGTTGGGACATCGACCTGAATGTTTTCTACTGGTGTTGAGGTTTTGTCTTCCTTTTCATAGAATTTCTGGGCATCCACAATCATCCTATCTCTCATGGATCTCCGGGATTCATGTTTCTTGAATGGTAGTCCTAAGTGGTTTGGCTGCATATTTGGATCAGGTGGTGGAATCAAGATGTAGAATCAAAGTTTGAATCAAGATGTAGAATCAAGTTGTGAAGCGAATAGATCTGAATACAGAGTCCCACTGAAGTTTTATGTGTGTACTCTAAAGAGAAAAGATGAGGGACTGGAGATGTTTTTGACCCAATCGAGGCACCTAAAGATGTTTGGATGACTATGGAGGTTCAGGGCGGATGATACCCCTGGATCAGAAGGTCGTCCACTTGAGAATTACTTGGGCAGCAAGAGAGGGAGAGTCCCACAAAGACCCCTACATGGTAGAGCATCCCCACGGGTTACAGCATTTCCCCCACCTGACCTCTCTTGTCACTGAGATTCTAGGTAGACCAGAATGGGGACCTTGACCTCTTAAGTCTACCACTTTTAGGATCAAAGGTGCTTTTAGGGTTTTCACTTGAACTTTAGATGTTTTGATGTTGTGACCTAATTTGGAGGTTGGTTGACCCACAAGGTCAACTTCACCTGACCTGTCCTAAAGATGGTAGAATGATTCTAGGTCAAGATCTTGAGATCACCCTGATTTGACTTCCAGTTTATTAGGTCCAGGATTTTAAGATTCAAGTGATTGTAGGGCTCAATTTTTAGGGTTTATCTTGTATAGATCTCTTCAATCAGGAGCTTGGGTAGCACACTGATGCAGGAGGGTTTATTTCCTTTTAAATAGGCCTGTGTGACTAGCACTCCAAAAACCCTATTGTAGAAACCCTAATTTGGTTCTATTTCCAATCCTCTTTTTCACAAAAGTTCTCTTTGGACTCAAAAACAAGAAGTGTGTTGTCTGCAGAGATTAAGCATGATTTCTATTAGGCATAGGAATTTGTGGGTTAGATCTCTAAAAGATCGCTTCTACTTCAATAAGTTTTGAAAAATTTTCGCAAAATCAGGAAACCATTGCCTTAAGTATGGTAATTACTATAGAAAGAGGGCAATTGATTCCTAAGTTGGTTCCTTCTTTTTGTCTTTCAAGGATTAGGAGATGGATTTTTTGGAAGAAGAGAGGTTACCTTGCCTGGAGTGGTTGACTTGCGCGGGAGATCTTCTCGTGAAATACCTAGCAAGATCACAACAAAATGAATAGGGCAAGTTAGTGTTCAAATATAATAAAAAAGAATGTAGAGACTATTGATAAATTACGCGTTGCTCCCCAGCAACGATGCCAAAATGTTGACGTGGCGAGATCATGGTTTTAAAGGATGTTATGTTGTAGTATAGAAGAAATCGCCTTGAAAACAAATAAGAATTTATTACTCGAAAACCTAAGTGTCTGAGGTCGAACACAGGGAGCAAATGGAACTTATTCACTAATCTCAATAACGTAATTGAACACTTAGAGTTAATCAAAACCTAATTCAGAGTATAAATGCAAGAATTTAGGAGTTAAAATTGTAGCAAAAATAGAAATGGACGTCTGATTCTATAATCAGACGTCTTAAATGATAGCCTTTCTTCTTTTCTCTTCAATTCTGCTTTTTCTTCCCTCTCTGACTTAGCTTTCTCGGGCCCATTGATGTCTTTCGTCCTTCCTTCTGTTGGTTCTAGAGCACCACGATCATTTGTTTTAATGAAAACAAAACACGTGTTATTTAACATTTGCACTTGAAGTCTTAGATTTCAGGTCAATTGCAAATGTAGACGTGATTAGACGGAATTCGAGCTCGCATCCAGGATGGATTGGAGGAGCTTGATGGAGAACAGAGGGGATTCGCGAGGAGCGATAGAGTGAAGATGGAAGGACAAGAAGAATAGGATAGAATTCTATTTTATTCCTTTCATGTACTTTTGTCTTTATTTTCTTGCTCTTTATTTCCTTAGAAAATTATTTTAAAGAGCCTCAAAGTACCCTAACAGTAGTCCTAGGAACATCGGCACAACCCTAGGATACTTAGGTTTTCTGTAGAGAACTTAGAAAACCAATGTAGGGTTCAAACAGAGTTTCTAGACGTCTAATTCCCAAACAAGACGTCTGATAATGTGTTTTAAGACGTCTGACTGTTGATTCAGACGTCTGATAACATTTAGGCTGGACATAATTAGTTCTGTCTGATGAAATCAGACGTCCAGACCTTAGACCAGACGTCTTAGGAGACGTCTGATGACTTTGCCAGACGTCCAATTAGTGGATCATTGGCTCTCTTAGCATACACTCAAGGATATGACCGTTAGAGCCTTATCAGATGTCCTTAAGCCATTCCAGACGTCTAATAATTGACCATTTTGCCTTGACTGACCCGAAAATCTCTTCTCAGAGATTTTCTAGCCGTTGCAAATCCATTCCCACGAAAAAGTAGGTTTCTAGACGTCCAGACATAGTGCCTGGTGTCCTGTATGTCGTCTGATGGACTTGCACAAGAGCCCTGTTTAGATCTGATTCAAGTCAGGAAGGAACCCGCATGAAATCAGATGTCTTAAAGTGGTCTTCAGAGGTCTGATGCCAGAATTAGACGTCTAATTACCCTGTCAGTGCAATGATTGTTCCTGATTTCGGGTTGATTCACTTGGGCTTTGCACCCAACGGCTATGGAGCCTTTCCTAAGCCTTTCTAAGGCCTCTATAAATAGAGGGGAACCTTTGCAACACAAACACACACCTAGCTACACACTTTCACACTCTTTTGTGTCCAAAAAGACTCTCTTGCTCTCCAAGCTCTAATTCTTCATCTTGAGAGCATCAAGCTTTGCGCACCCGTTCTCCCGCCGTAGTTCACGAGAGCGCCGTCGTGTTGTTCACGCATCCGCGTCGCCAACGCACTCCTTTCAAAGGGAAGCATCCTATTTCTTATAGAAGCCTAGGTTTAATATTACTTTGTTGGCTCTATAGGATTATTGTTATTTTATCTTTGTTATTTGGTTGGGTATTCGCTTTGCGAATTCCCGTCTCCTTCGAGGGACAAAATCCTTCTCGTGAAGAGAAGGGGTTGAGGAACGCTACCCTTGCACTTGTAGCGTGGTTGTATTTGAGGTTCAATCACCCTCGTTTAAAGTGATTCGTTTAGTGGATTTGATCAACTTGGTTGATCAGAAAATCCTAACTCGAGAGGGTTAGGTGGTGGTTTTCACCCGATTTAGGTTTCCACCAAAAAATTATTGTGTACTCTGTGATTGAATTTTTTGTGAGATTATTTTATTTTCATTTCCGTAATTTTTTACGTCACGCTGATCTCACCCCCTCCGAGTAGGGAAATCACAATTGGTATCAGAGCAGGTCTCGCGTTATCGACGTTACAAACCGGCAAGGATCAAGATATGGAGGGAAAAGTATTCGTGTGCACCGAAGGAAACGATACCTCGCAACCACCATACTTTGCAGGTATAGATTTCGTTTATTGGAAAAATCGTATGACTATGTGGTTGCAGGCCTTTGACTTCCGGGTGTGGGAAAAATGCAAATCCGCATTTATGATTCCCAAGAAACCCGCAAGAGGTTACTCAGAAGATCAGGTTCAGAATCTCAACCTCAACGCAAAGGCAATGAATGCCTTGTATTGCGCGTTGAGTCCGAAAGAGTTGGAGCAAATCCAAGAGTGCACTACCGCCCATGAGATATGGAGGAAGTTAGAAGACACTCATGAGGAGACGAGCTCGGAAGAAGATCTCGAGAAGAAGACCGCGTGCCTTGGATTCATGGCCATCACGGATAACGACAGCGACGACAACGACAATGAGGTAAACTCAGATTTACAAGATGCTTTTAATGAGTTGTATGAGCTTAGTAAATCACTAAAAATAGAAAACAAAAGCATGAAAAAGAATCTTAGTTTTCCTAAATCTGAAAATGGAAGGCTAGAAAATAAACTTAAGGATCTAGAAATAAGCCCTAGTTCTAACACTTCTGAAAATGAAAATTTGTTTCCAGAAAATAAAAATCACATCAATGAAAATAATAAATTGATTGAGGAAAATGATTGTCTAAAGTTAGAAATCTGTGATTTAAAGACTAAGATGCATACTATAGAAAAAGAAATCGCATGTCTTAGGGAAAACACTAACAAATTAATCAACAAAGTAGATGATTTATATAGCCCTAAGATTGAGAAAGGATCTCCATCAAGGAGACCCACTAACAGATCCGGATCCAAGCCCACTTTGATATCGAAAAAAGAATTGGAATCTTGTTTTGTAGTTTTCAGGGATGACTACAACACAAAGGACTGGACCTACAAGCTCAAAGCTGGTCAACTCAAGTTGGGAGAACCAAGGAGTAGACCAAGGAGGAGAACGAGAAGACAGACGAGATGGCGAACAAACAATGATCCCGCATCACGTCGACCACCAGACTGGAGACCGACGCCAATGCCCGGGCCTCCAAGCTACGGATGGGAGCCCCATCCGATGTGGCATCCACCACCATTTAGGCCAGTTTATTGGCCATGGTAGGTGAGGTAAAAATTCTTTACCCTATCCTTTTATCATAGGCATTTAGATAGGGGGAGCAAAAAATTATAAGCTAATTGTCAATTTTTAAGGGGGAGATATAAGGTAGCTAAATTTCCTTTAGAAAGGAGGAGAAAAATAATAGCTATCTTATTGTTAAAGAAAAGGGGGGAGGACATTACCTTTGTTAAAAGAAATTGATAGAAGAGCATGTTTTAAGGGTAAGTTATAGGAAAACAATTAAACCGTTTTGGTAATGTTAAAAAGGGGGAGGATTTTTTTTGCATTATTATTTATGGTTTTGTCATCATCAAAAAGGGGGAGATTGTTGGTGCTAGAGCACCATGATCATTTATTTTGATGATAACAAACCACGTGTTATTTAACATTTGCACTTGGAGTCTCAGATTTCAGGTCAATTGCAAATGTAGACGTGATTAGATAGAATTCGAACTCGCATCTAGGACAGATTGGAGGAGCTTGATGGAGAATAGAGGGGATTCACGAGGAGCGATAGAGTGAAGATGGAAGGACAAGAAGAATAGGATAGAATTCCATTTTATTCCTTTCATGTACTTTTGTCTTTATTTTCTTGCTCTTTATTTCCTTAGAAAATTATGTTAAAGAGCCTCAAAGTACCCTAACAGTAGTCCTAGGAACACCGGCACAACCCTAGGATACTTAGGTTTTCTGTAGAGAACTTAGAAAACCAATGTAGGGTTCAAACAGAGTTTCCAGGCGTCTAAGTCCCAAACCAGACGTCAGATAATGTGTTTTAAGATGTCTGATTGTTGATTCAGACGTCTAATAACATTTAGGCTGGACATAACTAGTTCTGTCTGATGAAATCAGACGTCGAGACCTTAGACCAGATGTCTTAGGAGACGTCTGATGACTTTGCCAGACGTCCAATTAGTGGACCGTTGGCTCTCTTAGCATACACTCAAGGATATGACCGTTAGAGCCTTATCAGACATCTTTAAGCCATTCCAGACGTCTGATAATTGACCGTTTTGCCTCGACTTACCCGAAAATCTCTTCTCAGAGATTTTCTAGCCGTTGCAAATCCATTCCCATGAAAAAGTAGGTTTCCAGACATCCAGACATAGTGCCTGGTGTCCTGTATGTCGTCTGATGGACTTGCACAAGAACCCTGTTTAGATCTGATTCAAGTCAGGAAGGAACCCGCATGAAATCAGACGTCTGACCTTGAAATCAGACGTCTTAAAGTGGTCTTCCGGACGTCTGATGCCAGAATTAGACGTCTGATTACCCTGTCAGTGCAATGATTACTCCTGATTTCGAGTTGATTCACTTGGGCTTTGCACCCAACGGCTATGGAGCCTTTCCTAAGCCTTCCAAAGCCTTCTTAAGGCCTCTATAAATAGAGGGGAACCTTTGCAACACAAACACACACCTAGCTACACACTTTCACACTCTTTTGTGTCCAAAAAGACTCTCTTGCTCTCCAAGCTCTAATTCTTCATCTTGAGAGCATCGAGCTTTGCGCACCCGCTCTCCCGCCGTAGTTCACGAGAGCGCCGTCCTGTTGTTCACGCATCCGCGTCGCCGACGCACTCCTTTCAAAGGGAAGCATCCTATTTCTTATAGAAGCCTAGGTTTAATATTACTTTGTTGGCTCTATAGGATTATTGTTATTTTATCTTTGTTATTTGGTTGGGTATTCGCTTTGCTAATTCTCGTCTCCTTCGAGGGACAAAATCCTTCTCGTGAAGAGAAGGGGTTGAGGAACGCTACCCTTGCACTTGTAGCGTGGTTGTATTTGAGGTTCAATCACCCTCGTTTAAAGTGATTCGTTTAGTGGATTTGATCAACTTGGTTGATTGGAAAATCCTAACTCGAGAGGGTTAGGTGGTGGTTTTCACCCGGTTTGGGTTTCCACCAAAAAATTATTGTGTACTCTGTGATTGAATTTTTTGTGAGATTGTTTTATTTTCATTTCCGTAATTTTTTACGTCACGCTGATCTCACCCCCTTCGAGTAGGGAAATCACACCTTCTTCTTCAGCTTCCTCTTCTTTTCTCCTTCTTCTTTGCCTTCTGCCTTTACCTTTCTTCCTTCTCTTTCTTCTCTTGCACAGTGCCTTTCTCCTTCTTCCTCTTTCTTTCTTTCTTTCTCTGACTTTCCTCTTTCCTTAGCTCTTCTATTCTTCTCTGAGTTTGGCCATCTGTAGCTCTTCTTCCTTGTCTCTTCTTGGCTCCTTTCTTTGCTGTGGTTAAGTCCTTCTTCTTTCTTCTTCAGCCACACTTCTGCTACAGTGCTTCTCCTTCCCTTAGCTTCTACCTTTCTACGGCTAAGTGTCCTTCCTTCCCTTCTCTTTCACCTTGCCTTAGCTACGCCTTCCTCTTCTTTTTTCTCTTCTTCTTCCCTGCGCATGCACACAGAAGCAAAACCTATCCCCTACCCTCCCCAGCATCTTTCTCTCTATTTCTCGCTTAGGTACGCTCTCCCAAAGCAGGATAATCAGGTCGGGTTTCGTGCACCCTAGTCCAAGCACACTGACATGGGTGTGATGCGTGAGGAGTGCTAGGTCTAGGTAATCGGGTCGGGTGCTAGGTTCGTGGGATCAATTGCCACAGCCTCGGTCACTTGCTAAGCCAATTGCCTGGCTGTGTGAGTTCATGACACCAATCCGATTTACCTAGAACTCTGATGCCTAGAGCACGTGACCTGGAGCGCTGCTGCAAGCTTCTTTCTTCAGCATCAATGGCGGAAGGGGGTGCCAGCCTAAAGTTCAAGAATACAGCTTTGCAACCCCATTAAAACACATGAGGAGCTTCACCGTGTCTTGGCGAAGGTGAGACGGTGGGTGGCAGGTCATGGGGCGACCTAGGTGTGCGTGCCTAGGTCACCCTGTGGCCGTGCTTATGGGTTTGCTCAGGAGGCATTTAGGGAGGCGTTTGTGGTCGATGGATAGGCGGAAGGTGATCAGTGGACGATGGAAGAGGTGGTGAGGTGTTTGGAAAGGCATGTGGAGGTGCAGAGAGGTGGAAGTGCCTCGCCAGTGGGCGGTCGGAGATGGAGAAGATGGAGATGGACAGTGGCTGCAAGGGGTCAAAAGTGGAAATAGAAAGAGGGGAATTGAAGAGGGGATAGAGAGGAGTATTTCTAACCTAGTTGAGTGGATGAAGGGGGAGAGGAGGCGGCTGGCTGTACCTGCTGTCGCTGGAGAAGATGATGTCCAGGGCCAGAAGAGCGACGATGACGACGAGGCTAGAGGCGCGCGCGTGGGTGTTGCACGACACAGAGGAAGGTGGCAAAGGCGGCTCTACCATTGGTATTGTGGCAAAGCGAAGAGAAAGAGGAGGAAGGCTCGTCAGAGCTCGCTGTACTCCCGACCGAAGGAGAAGAATATGAAATTGGGGTAGATCTCCGGCCAAGTCGAGCTGAAGAGATGTGACTGGAGTTGAGGATCCTTTTATAGGCATTAGCTAGGGCTCTTATGCTTGGAAGACAAGCTTCCAAGCGGGAGAGTCCTTACCGGAGAGGGAATCAGTTGGAGGCCCAAATCTCTCGTGCATTCGCACGAGAGATTGGGTGCAAATCAGAGATTGTAATCAAGCTCTGATGGAAGGGAATTCCTCATAGAATCTCCCTTCCAAATCTGGGAGATCTTTGAGGGATCAAGGAGTACTCCCCTCCATTCCTCGTCAGTGTAGGATTTCTCCCCATTAATGGTGGATGGACCCGATTGTAAGAGTGGTGAGGAAGTTAGGGGGGTCTAGGCAAGAGTTTTAAAAAGTGAGGGGCCAGAATGTAATTAGGTGGACTATTTTACAAAGTAGGTCAAGATGACCTCCCCTTAGGTCCAAATTTTGGTAAAAACCTAATTTGGACCTAAGGAATCCAATGGTGAAGTTGGATTTTAGGTTTGACCATGTTTGACTGGACATTTTACACAAAAACCTAAATTAGGTCAAATAATGAGCTCAGATCCCAATCTAGGTCAAAATAGGTTCCAAAGGTCAAATTGAAGGTCTTAAACCATAGGGGATATTTTTACATGAATTTTAAAGGGTTTAATTGATTTTTATCCTAACTAGAACCTTGCTGAATTAAGCAGGCCTGTTTTAGGGTTACAAAATTTCATTTAATTCTTTGATTGCAAAATAACCCATTTCTGACTGAACCAACCCGCTTTTTATCTTATTCAGACCATTTGACCTATGTTTTGCCTCTGAGAAATTCCATTTATGAACTGCAATGGTAAAATTACAGTTTTAACCTTTTTTTCCTATTTTCTTCTCAGAACATTAATTCCTTGAATTAGGCCCTTCTTCAGGTTATGTAGGAGCTCTTATTCTCTTTCTTAAGTCAAAATGAGCTAGTTAGGTCTCATGATGAGGCTCTCATCACTAGGCACACCATTGGTTTCCTACTTTTTGCAGGATTCACCATTTGATAGGGCCCTTCTTGACTTGGGGTCATCCATAACCTAACTCCCACTGCAGTATTTGATCGATTTTGATTCAGGGAGTTAAAGCCCACCTCAGTTACCATACAGTTGGCTGACCGATCAGTGAAAACGTCGAGGGAGGTGGTTGAAAATGTGATCGTGAAAGTCCAGGGATTCTGCTTTCCAGCGGACTCTTTTGTTAATGATATGGAGATTCCTCCTAATCTCCGTGATGCACCGATTATTCTAGGTCGCCTATTCTTGGAAACCGCCAATGCAAACATCGATAGTGCATCAGGATGCATGGAGATTACCCTAGGGAACGAAAAGCTTAGACTAGATATTTTTAGGGCATCAAAGAACTTCGATTGCGATTTAATCGGGGATGATGGTGAAGATGAAGATTTAGCTTTCTGTGGGAACATTGGGATCCTCTGCAGTGACCTAATGGCACATTCATCTTCACTATCAGGGGTCTTAGATCGCGATCCACGTAGGACTAAGACTAATGACATACATATTTCAACCCGTGGATCCGATTGTCATGGGTGTTCATCTGCTCCTAACACCCTTGATCCTGACTATCCTATCCTATCTAGCACTGATATCTTAAGATAGGATTACATGACCACAATAGACGGATTCTCCATTAGTCAGGATCAGCAGATTTTCGCTGTTGTTTCCTCTCCTCCCCTGCATAAACCCTTTCCCCACCCTTCTCTACTACAGTTACAGCCCTTACCTGATTCGCTCAAGTACGTGCTCTTAGGAGTAGTGAGATGTATCCTGTGATTATCAATGCTCACTTGACTTCAGGCCAGGAAACCAATTAATTTCTATTTTGCAAGCACATAGGGTTGCTATCAAGTGGGGCATTACTGATCTCCACGGGATTCGCCCCTCATATTGCATGCACCATGTCTAGACTGATGAAGGGGTGAGACCATCGAGAAAACCTCAGAGACGCCTAAATCCAAATATGTTAGAGGTTGTCAAGAAGATCATTAAATGGCTGAATGCAGGCATTATCTATCCAATTTCTGATAGCTAGTAGGTGAGTCCCATTCAGATTATGCCCAAAAAGGTAGGACTCACCATGATTAAAAATGAATTGGGCGAATCCATCCTGACCCGCACCATGACTTCTTGGCAGGTCAGCATTGATTATAGGAAGCTAAACTCGACTACAAAAAAGGATAATTTTCCATTGCTCTTTATTGATCAGATTTTAGAATGGCTGGCCAGGTGTAGTTTCTTCTACTTTCTGGATGGGTACTCCAGGGACAATCAAGTAGCGATCAACCTGGAAGATCAAGACAAGATGACTTTTATGTGTCCCTTCAGAACATTGGCTTTTAAGCAGATGCTCTTCGACCTCTGCAACACACCAGCTACTTTTTAGCGATGCATGATGGCCATCTTTTTAGACATGATCGGGGATTGCGTAGAAGAGTTCATGGATGACTTCTTTATGTTTGGAGATGATGTTTTGTCTTGTCTTGATAACCTCACAAAGATCCTGAGGAGATGTATAGAAGTTAAGCTAGTACTTTCATGGGAAGAAGGCCATTTTATGGTGAGGGATAGCATCATACTAGGTCACAGGATCTCCTCTAATGGACTCAAGGTCAACCAAGCTAAGTCTGAATCCTTTCGCGATTACCTCTGCCTAGCTCGGTTAATAAAATCAGATCATTCTTAAGGCATGCCAGATTTTGTTGAATTTTATCAAAGATTCATTCAAGATTTCTCAAAAATTGCTTGTACATTAACGAATCTTCTGGTAACCGACACTCCCTTTAATTTTGACTCATGTCTCAGTGGTTTCGAGACCTTGCGAAGTGCTGTTTCAACTGAACCTATTCTCCAATCTCCCGACTAGTCTCTCGACTTCGAGATGATGTGTGATGCCTCCAACTTCGTTGTCGAAGACGTTCTTAGCCAGTGTCGAGAGCGCCATCCATTCGTAATATGATACGTTAGCAAAATGCTGAACGAGGCTCAGTGTAACTATACAATCACTGAGAAAGAATTACTAGCTGTGGTATTCAAGTTGGAGAAATTTAGGTCATACTCGAGTCCAAAGTTATCATCTACACTGACCATTTCACCCTCCAGCATTTATTGCCAAAGGAGGATGTCAAACCCCGCTTTATCAGATGGATCCTTCTTTTTCAGGAATTTGATGTTCAAATTTGTGACAAAGCCAGAGCCCATAATGTTGTGGTCGATCACTTGCCTCTACTAGACCTACACTATATTCCGTACTCCCTGCTAATATCAGACCGATTTCTGGATGAGCCTCTACTGTCTATTAACTCTACTGAGTCTCCTTGGAATGCTGATATAGCAAACTATCTCGTTGCAGGAAGGCTACTAGTGAGATTATCTAAGGATCAAAAACTCAAATTTATATCAAAGGCTAAATTCTATTTTGGGATGACCCACTGCTCTTTCACATTGGGGCTGATCAGATCATTCGCATATGCATCCCTGATTCAGAGATCTCTAGTGTGCTATCCTTATGCCACAGTGATGCTTATGGGGGTCATTTTTTGGGCGGAAAGACCGCTGCAAAGATTTTGTAGTCGGGATTTTTCTAGATGATGCAACGTGTTTTCCGTGTGCAAAATCAGGGTTAAGAGTAACCTATCATTGTAGTCACAAAACTCATTCTCAAATAAAATTTTACCGAAACTCCAAGGGAGTCCCAGGTCAAACACAGGGAGGCGACATTACTTAGCTTGAAAATCGTGCTTTGCTTTGTTTGTTTTTGGTTATTTTTATCATCTCTAATTTTTTTAGCTTTTAACAAGAAAGAGATCAGGTAGATGACTTCTAGCTAATCTACTTGCAACAATATAAGAGAGAGAGAAAGAGAGAGAAATAATCATCTATTTATAAACAAATGTTTGTTACACTACGAAAGCGGAAAATCTACACCACAAAAGCATAAAAGATAGAATGAGGTGAGAGAAATCCCCCTTGACGGTCGCTCGGACGATGACTCGCTCTGAGGTCCCCTGGAGGAAGCTGGTGAGAAGCGAGACAAAAGGGGATGGAGCCGGAGGAAGGAGGATGGGGCAGGACGGCATCGCGGCGAGGATCTTCTTCCTGAAGGGAGCTGAGAAAACCATAGGATGCTCCACGAAGGGGGGTGAGAAGTAAGGAAAAGTTTGGTTCTACTCTAGAGGAGCATCCCAAGCTTGGGACAAGCTCTCTCTAGAGCCTTGGACGTGGTGAGATGAAGAAAGGAAGACAAGGTTTGGAATGGTGGTGGGTAGGTCCTTTTATAGTGGAGGAAGAACAAAATCGCATCTGGGTCATTACTGATGTCTGTAAATGTTGCTACAGATCCACCCTTTCTGTCGATGAAGATCAACGCCTTCACTTCGTTTGCTGCCGTGCACGGGCCATTAGTGACAGCTGCAAGCATCACTAAAGGCTTTCATCGTTGAAGATTCGCGCATATCCCCGTTGCTCACACCCTGTTGGTGCACGCATCGCAAGCTACTTGTCGCGTGCGCACGCTCGCGTGTTGGCACTACGGTGCAGGTGCTGGCATGCGTACATGCATTGCATTGCACCTGCTATGCACATGCTTGCACTACATTGCGGCTGCTTCTGGCGCTCAATTGGGTAGGCAGCGAGTTTCGAACACACACCCCTTCATTGAATGCCCATGCCTCCACCACTGTGCCATGACATCCAGATCATCGCACAAACATCTTAATGCACGCGATGGTGATGTGTCCTCAGCCGTTGGATCTTGATCCAATAGCTGTGGTGCGAGATCAGCGATGATGAGGAGGCACCTTCAGTTGCTGCTGGCCAGTGTTGGGCAGCCTGGATGGCACCACATGGCACCATCTGGACCGTCCATTCTTCTTTCTATTGCAGAGGGTGCCACGGTGCTTGGATCGAGTTGATTTTCGCGTAGCCGGACTGCAATCGTCACTTCAGATCCATCTGTATGGTCAGATTTTTCATCCGAAACCTGTAAGGATGTCACATTGCCCTCCTAGCCATTGATCTTCATTGAACTTCATATGATGCTATGGGACTCCAATCTAGACGATTTCAGAGGCGTTAGCCTTCAATCATTGTCCTGATCAGATCCGTATGGTCCGATCGTCCATCTGAGGCCCTGAAATAAATCCTCTTCTCTCTTTACAACAAAAAGGAAGCAATTAACCTAAATTATATACAACCACTCTAAATGCAGAATGATGCATGCTATGCAATATTTATAACATGAAATGTAAATCTAAGCCTAGGAACATGCATGAATAGGCATTTTACCCTCAATAATTATGTCTACATCATACCCCCATCCCTATCTTTTGCTAGTCCCTAGCAAAATTAAATTACATGCTATGTATAAAAATAAAATTAAGATTAGATCACTTAAGCCTAGGTCGTTTATTAATAATAGAAAATTTCAACTAAGGTTCTAAACAATGAAAACTCAACAGTACCTAGGTGTCTACCAGAATGTAGACCGCCCAAGTCCTCGCCTTATTTGAAAAGGGAAGATACATTTTTTTATTTTTCTTACTTTCTAATTTTTTTGTACTTTTGGAGTTTGAGAGTTCCAAGAAAACTTTTTACGGCTACCTAATGACGAGTCGATTGTTCGCTTTAAAGTCGTTTGCAGTTTTATGTGGTGGAAAATTGACTAATCAATATTTAAAAAGAAATAACCACTCGCAGAAGAGCGGGTCGTATCCACAGGGAGGCAATGATGCATTTAAATTCCCGCCAGTTAAAAACGTTTGTTTGTAGTTAGTTTGGACAAGAATCAAGCCAAAATTACCTTCAGATTAAGGTTGAATCAAGAAATCATGCTGAAATAGCAATTCTGAATAACTAGAGGATATTTGTCGCAATGCAGAATCAATAAAATATCATTAAAAATTGACAATGGTAGAAAATGTAATTATTAATGGCCATGTTACTGTAGCAAAATAGGGGATTTTTTCCCCTATGCCGTGCACGACAAGGAGTGGACGGCCGGACGCGGGAAGCTCGAAGGAAGTTCCTTGGACCGAGGGCTTCGAAGCGGTGGTGGCGGTGTGTCACGCGGCGGCCGGAGCTCCAATGGAGGTGGCTGCAGCCAATGCTGCAGCTGCTATTGGCAGGTGGTGTACGCGCTACAGGCGGGTGCGCGTTGGCTGGAGGGCGTGGGAGGACTGCTGCAGGCGTGGGTGCACGCTGCAGCCGGTGTTGCACGTTGGCTGGAGGCTGTGCACGGCGTGGAGTGGATGCGGGAGTGAGCGGGTGAGGTTGCAGGCGGAAGGTGAGCGGGAGTGAGCGGTGAGGCACTGCAGGCTGAGCTGTTGCTGGAGTGGTTGCGCGCGCTATTGGCAGGCGGTGCGCGCGTGGGCTTCAGAGGCTGGAGGGCGTGCGAATGAAGGCTACAGGCGCGGGGGTGGTGCTGGAGCAGACGCGGGAAGGCTGCAGGCGGGTGCGCGCGGCCTGTTGGTGGAGGGTGCAGGTCCGGCTGCAGGCTGTGCATGCCTTGCGTGCGGCTGGAGGTGCTGGGAGACTATTGGCCGTGGGGGTGGCGTGGGTGCGCAGGCTGGAGGGCATGGTTCAAGTGCTGGAGGTGAAGTGGGCGGACGGTGGTGTTGCTGGAGTGGGGGGTGGGCTTCAGACATCCGGGAAATTTTCCAGATGTCTTAAGTGACTGAGAAGATGATTGCAGGGACGGTGGTTGTTGATGATGACGGCGAGGGCGGTCCACGACGAGGTGCTCACGGTAATGCGGACGAGCTCCGGATGGCGGTGTGGTCTGTCACACCACATGCCCACGGTGGTGGAGACTCGTCGACATGGTTGAGGCCGGCGGTGTGGTATGGAAGAGAGAAGATCTCTCTGCACAGTGGTGGGTCGGTGGTGGAGGCCTCCCGAACTCGGCTGCCTCCCTCCTCCTTTTGTAGTCGCTTGCATAGATTTGAACGGAGAGGCGGGAGTAGATCCACATTCTCCCCTAGTCCTTGAATGCAGGCTTTAGTGCAGCAGCTGGTGGTGCTGGAGAGGCAGCCGAAGGAAATGCAGCCGTTCCTGCAAGAAGAAGAATAAAGAAAATAATGTTAAAATATTATGGTTATTTATATATAAACCCTCAACTTTTATGTTAACTTAAATTAATGCATGCAATGTACCTAATTGGTTAACTAATTAAATGAATGCAATTATAAGTTAATTCTAAATGCATTTAAAGATTAATGTGATGCATGAATTATGTAATTAAATTAGAAATATGAATTAATCTATTTACATCCTAATTTATGCTAAATAAATGTTAGAATTAACTTAATGTCTAAGCACTTAAATAGCCCACAAATATGGGCTAATCAAATACCCCCATGCTTAGTTTTTGCTAGTCCCTAGCAAAATTAATCGAAACCTAGCACTCCAAGTAGACTAGTCAACTCACTTAGTCTTCCTTCAGAAGCATATTATGTTTAGACTCTAGACCCAAGGTTCCTAAGTAGTTGCTAAGTTACAGACTAGGTCGGCTAAAGATGAGTTGCAGGCACAAGTTTCCCTGATTTCTGACTCTACCCTAAAGTTTATTGATCCCTGAGATTAAAGCATCCGTGCCTGTGCATTGGTCTGAGTTATTTGAGTTAAAGGAAATTTATATATATATATATTTTTTATTTGATTCTTCTAAGTCTAAACTCAAATCAGCTATCAACACGGTCTGTGTCGGATTCATTGTCCCCATCACCATACCTCTTAAGGGTGCCTGGCTTTTGATGCTTCGAGATAGCACTGCCTATAATGACCCCAAGAACTCCTAGCAATCGACACTTTGAGATAGTATCACCCATGGATTTCTTAAGCGAATTCATGCCTATGGTAATATGCACTTAGAGATAGGGCCGCCCATGGTACCTGAACCGCACAATGCGTTTACATGCCCCTAGTAGGATGGATATCCTAAGAGACAAGCACCAAGGAGGTAATATGTTATCATCGCATCCTCAAGGTGAATATATACTCCCCTCTCCTACGGCGGGAACTCTTCCAATCAAAATGTGTTTTCAAGCCTCTCCTAAGCCAAAACTAAGAGAATCAAATCTCTTTTCAGAAAGAAAGAAATTGAGCTAATTACCAGATCAAGTGTGTGAAATTTGGATGCTTGGGTTACAAGGACCCCTAAACCAAAAGGTAGAACAAGACTCCAGGTACTACCCCACCTTTTAATTCAAACCCTAGCTTCCCTTCCTCAACCTCTTGAGGAATGGTCTACAACTTAACTCCTACTTAAGTTTTTAAGTCCACAAAGGACCCTAAAGGTCTAAAGCTAGCAGCTCATTTAGCTTCTAAAGTTTTACCCTATAATTAATTTAGTCTACCCTAGAGTTCTGATTTGCTTAAGAATGCAGGACTTAGCCAGTTAAGCTCAAAACTTTTTTCTTTTTTTTTTTATATGCATGCTATAAAGAAAATGCCTCAGGTCCTCTCCCCCATGCCTGGTTCAAACAATGTCCTCATTGAAAACAAAAATAGCTAAAGGAAGATATTACCTGAGGCGGAGAATGGTAGGAGCTAAGGCTCCTCAAGAGTGACTTCGTCAACCAGATGGCCATCTAAAGTTACGTACGATTTTAACCATTGACCGTTGACGATAAAGGGAGTTGCTGAAGAGAAGGATTTTTTATCTCCACAGCTCCATGTGGAAATGCTTTGGTGATTATGTAAGGCCCATCCCAAGGAGATTTTAACTTCCCAGGAAAAAGCTTAAGTCTGGAATTGAAAAGCCAGACTTGTTGGTTGGGCTCAAAGGTCTTTCGATGAATAAACTTATCATGCAAGACCTTAGTTCTTTCTTTATATGCTTGAGAGGTGTCATAAGCATCATTCCTCAGCTCCTCAAGCTCACTTAATTCTAGAAGTCGTGCCTTACCTGCCTTCTCTAAATCCATGTTAACACTTCGAATAGCCTAAAGTGCCTTATGTTCCAACTCAAGTAAATGGCACACTTTTCCATACACAATCCGAAAGGGAGAAGTACCCAAAGGGGTCTTATAGGCCGTTCGATAAGCCCACAAAGCATCATCGAGCTTTTGGGACCAGTCTTTCATATCAGGTCTAACAGTCTTTTCCAAAATATTTTTTATCTCCCTATTTGATATTTCAACCTGGCCACTTGTCTGAGGGTGGTAAGGGGTAGCAACCTTGTGAGTCACTCCCAAACTCTTGATTAACCAGTTGAAGTGGTGGTTTTGGAAATGAGGTCCCCCATCACTTATAATAGTCTTGGGGCAACTAAAACGGGATATGATATTGGCCTTCACAAATTTCAAAACCACAAAGTGGTCATTTGTGCGCGTAGGAATGGCCTCTATCCATTTAGAGGCATAATCAACTGCCACCAAGATATATTCAAAACCATGGGACGACGGGAAGGGTCCCATAAAGTCAATTCCCCACACATCAAAAATTTCAATAGATTGAATAGGATTTTGAGGCATTTCATTCTTCTTCCCAATCGTTCCAGTCCGTTGGCATCTAATACAGGCCTTAACAAAATTATGAGAATCCTTAAATAAGGAAGGCCACCAAAAATCGGACTGAAGAACCTTAAAAGTAGTTTTCTTAGCACCAAAGTGTCCTCCACAATGAAGTTCATGGCAGAAACTCAGCACACTTTGTTGTTCCTCTTCAGGCACACAACATCTCAAAACTTGGTGTTGTCCAATTCTAAATAATTCTGACTCTTCCCAATGAAAATATCTTGCTTGAGAAATGAATCTCTTTCTTTTCTACTCATCCCAAGAGCCAGGAGTTTGTCCAGTGACCAAGTAATTTACAGTGTCTGCATACCAAGGTAAAGTTGGTGTTACCGCCATTAGAGTTTCATCGGGAAATGTCTTGCAAATGTCTCCAGAAAGAGAGTCATTAAGAGGAAGGAGAGATAGGTGGTCAGCCACAACATTTTCTACTCCTTTCTTTTCACGTATTTCCAAGTCAAATTCTAGGAGTAGGATCCACCTAATCAGACGTGGCTTAGAATCTTTCTTAGCAATGAGATGTTTCACTGCTGCATGATCAGTAAAAATAACCACCTTAGACCCAAGTAGATAAGACCTAAACTTCTCCAGAGAAAAAACTACAACAAGTAATTCTTTTTTAGTGATGGTGTAGTTTTACTGAGGTTCGGTTAAAGTCTTGCTTGGATAATGCAGCACATGAGGTCTTCCCTCAACCCTTTATTCAAGGACTGCTCCCACTGCATAATCCGAAGCATCACACATAAGCTAAAATGGGAGTGTCCAATCAGGAGCTTGGAGAATAGGCACAGAGATCAAGGCCTCCTTTAGAGTTTGAAAGGCCTCGGCACACTTTGAATCAAAACTGAAGGAAGATTCCTTCGCCAACAAGTCACAAAGTGGCCAAGAAATCTTACTAAAATTTTTAATAAAGCGCCTATAAAAGCCAGCATGGCCCAGAAAGGATCTAATCTGTTTGACATTCGTAGGCAATGGAAGTTTGGAAATAGAATTAATCTTGGCTTTATCTACTTCCAAACCTTGCTCAGATACAACATGCCCAAGTGCAATTCCTTTCTATACCATGAAGTGACTCTTCTCCCAGCTGAGGACTAAACCAGTCTCCTTACATCGTTTCAACACATTCTCCAGGTGCAGGAGACATTGGTCGAAAGACGAGCCATAAATGGAGAAGTCATCCATAAACACTTCAACACAGTCGTCAATCATGTCCGAAAAGATAGACATCATACATCGCTGGAAAGTTGCAGGGGCATTACATAATCCAAACGACATACGCCTGAATGCAAAAGTACCGTAAGGACTCGTGAATGTCATCTTTTCCTGGTCATCAGGAAAGACTGCCACCTGATTGTACCTAGAATATCCATCGAGAAAGCAATAGTACCTATTCCCTGCCAATTTTTTGAGAATTTGATCAATAAAAGGCAAAGGAAAGTGATCCTTCTGGGTAGCGGTGTTTAGCTTGCGGTAATCAATATAGACCCTCCATCTAGTTGAGGGTCTAGTGACCACTTGTTCACCTTGGTCGTTGAGTTCCACGGTAAAGCCTGCCTTCTTTGGCACCACATGAATGGGACTGACCCATTTACTGTTAGCAATGGGATATATGATCCTGGCGTCCAACCACTTCAGGATTTCCTTTTTTACAACCTCCCTCATATTAGGGTTCAGACGTCTCTGCATGTCCCTAAAAGGCTTGATGGAATCATCAGTATAAATGTGGTGCATGTAGAGTGTAGAGTCTATACCCTTAATGTCAGCAATGCTCCAAGCAATAGCTTCCTTGTGCCTAGATAGGCATTCAATCAAGGCTCCCTCCTGTGCCTCAGATAGCACAGCCGAAATGATAACCGGGAGCGTATCATTGGCACCTAGGAAAAAATACTTGAGAGTGTCAGGGAGGGGTTTCAACTCAAGGTCAGGGGCTTGTATGGTTGAGGGTTTCCAATAGATGTCCCCATCTCAGGTAGCAAATCTACCTTCGGCGGAAATGATGGGGGAAGAGACTCAGCAGAAACTCCTAGCAATTCCTCTAGTTCTAGTATATCCCCTTCACATTCCTCCAAGAGATGGGAATGCTCATTTAGCATGACATACTGAAGGGGGTCATCACATAACATTGCAGGAGTTACCTCTTCAATCAGGTCATCTATCACTTCAACTTGAGAACAATCCTCATGTCCGGCTTGTTTGTAAGCATCAAACACATTAAGCCAGATTTTCCTGTTCCCAAAGCCCATTTTCAATGCCCCAGTATTGCAATTGATTGAAGCATGCGAAGTTGCAAGGAAGGGGTGGCCCAAAATGATGGAGGGTTTGGTTGGCTTGTTGGTAGGGTCAGTGTCCAAAACTAAGAAGTCAAAGGGAAAGAAGAAATCCTCCACTCTTATGAGGACATCTTCCAAAATTCCTCATTGTGTCTTAAGTGATCGATCAGCAACTTGAAGGATTATAGGGCTAGGCTTCAGATTGCCTCCCCTAAGTTGTTCATGCACGTAGCTCGGAAGGATGTTCACCCCCGCACCCAGATCAAGTAGAGCCTCATTAATTTGTAAGTCACCAATAACTACAGAGATGTATGGGGCTCCTGGGTCCTTATGTTTCGGGGGTGTGCCATGTTGAACAATTGAGCTAACAGAATCAGGCAGGACAACTTTTGATTAGACCTGTTTTCTAGATTGCCACTTTTTCTTGCACAGGTCCTTTAAGAAGCGGGCATAAGACGGAATCTGCTTGATAGTTTCAAGCAAAGGCAGGTTAATCTGCACTTGCTTGAAAGTTTCCATAATCTCATCCATCTTATCTTTGGCCCCAGATGAGCCAGCAGAAGTCTGCCCAGAGGTGGATAAGCACTCTGGAAAAGGCACTCTCGATCCCTGGGTGGAAGGGTTGTCATGTCGAGTAAGGGTGGAACGGGGGCAACTTCTTCTGATGAGGTGATTTCAAGCGGAGAATATTTGGGCAAGTCTTCTCCGGTGGGGGTGAAAGTCGGGGTGGATGGTTTTTTAGGGGGTGAGACTATAAGAGCATCGGGTTTGGAAATTTCTTTCCCACTCCTCAGAATAGTCACCGCCTGAGCATGCTCCCTAAAGACAATCCCCTTTCCTTTAGTATTTTCCTCAGCAGCACTGGGGAGCTTCCCAGTCTCCCTCTATCTAATGGCCTCAACAAGGTGTCCAATTTGTGATTTCATCTCATGTATAGTCTTGTCATGAGATTGGATGATGGCACTTTGACTTTCTTGCATAGTTTTCAACATCGCCTTCAATTCATCCATCTCAGAGGTTTTAAGTTGGGCAAAGGTATGAGGTTGGTTCATTTGATGGTTTTGAAAGGATTGTGGTTTGTAATTCCCTGAATTTGAGACATTTCCTTGTCTCCATGAAAAGTTTGGGTGGTTCCTCCATCCCTCATTATAAGTGTTGGAGAAAGGGTCATTACGAGGTCTTGGACGGAACCCTTGAGCAGCATTCAAATTGCTTGTACAAGCTCAGGGAATTGGGAGGCCAAGTGGCAATCCACAGTGGCGTGTGTATTTCCTTGACAAATTAAGCATTCAAAAGATTGGGATGTGGAGGTGTTAGGTACGAATGAACTCGGGTTCGACATAAGCCTTTCCATGTTTCGATTCAATAATTGAATCTGATAGGCTAAATTCTGGGTGTCCCTTGCTTCATTCGCCTCCAACTTTCTTTGCATGAGAGTGGGCTTTCTATCCATGTAGGCAGAATTCAAGTGAATAGAATTCTCACTCAAAGTATCAATAAGTTCCAAGCTTCATCCTCAGTCTTAGATAGAAAGGTTCCTACACAGGCATCATCCATAGTTTCCCTATGCAAATCATTAAGTCCGGTGTAGAACCTTTCAACCAGTTGCCATTTAGGCACCTGGTGTTGTGGGCAAAGTCTCAGCAAGTCGTTAAAACGCTCCCACGCATCATGGAATGCTTCCCGATCCTTTTGAACAAAACTCATAATTTCCCTCCTAAAGTGATTTGTTTTGCTCATGGGGAAGTACTTCTTCAAAAACTCCTTCAGGGCATCCCAAGTATTTATATTATCAAGGGTGTGATACCAATACTTGGCTTTGTCCTTTAGGGAGAAGGGAAAGAGGGTCCGCATTTGAGCGTCATCAGTAACGCCCTGCAGCTTCACCGTGGAATAGACCTCAGTGAATTCCTCAATATGCCTGTAAGGGTCTTCCCTAGTAGTACCATAAAAGGAGGGTAGCAAGTATATGGTACTACTTTTGATCTCATACGGATTGTCCCCTCCAGGTCTACGTAGTGCAGGGCCAGCTTGATTGGTTGGAATGAAATATTCCTTAAGGCTCCTTTGACTAACCATTTCTACCATTGGAAGGTCTCTTCTTAGGATTCTTTCAGGTTCAGGATCAAATACAAGTTGTCTCCTAAGAGAATGCCTACCAAGCATGCACTACAAAGACAATTCAAAAGGACTTGTTTGGTCTTTACAAATTTAGGCTTTTGACTTTAATTCAAATTGTAGGTGACAAAACAAGTTGCGCAATCAATTACGCGCCTATTGTCAACCTTCGAAATGCCTAAAAAGACCTAGTTGGAACTTAGGTATTCTTCCCTAAATCTCAAATGGTCAAGTAAATCCAAAGACAGAAGATCGAGGGATGCAAGTAGGCCTAAGCCTTCCTTTGAAGCTGTGCTTTCGTGGTGCTTCTCAACTATCCTCAAAAATCCGTGACAGGGTATCCCCCTCTTTGGATTTACAAAGCCTTTGATCTCAAGTTCCGAACACTTCAGAATCCAACAGTAGGAGGGCTCTTGTCCTAGTCTTTTCAAGACTTAAGAGTGTCTAAATGAGTGTTGTGGTGCAACAGATATAAGTGTGCATTCACCGCAAAAGATTTTGAATTTTGAATCGCACGCCAAGTTTGAAAATCAAATCCTTGGTTTAAAATGTCCCTCCTTTAATTAGTCCTTTTTCTAGAAAATATGTGACCACTTGTTAGATTTATTCAGTACAGATTAGGTGGTCTTCATATTAAGTACTAATGCAATGCATGATCGAGAATAGGATGCAAAGTAAGAAAATGCGTACCTTGCTTCCAGCAATCAATAATGAAAGAATGCACGCAATGCAGAGAAATAAATCTAGAGGCTACTCATATAGACCTAAATGGTTCGTCCTAGGGCAGGCAGCTCTTTTTTTTTATTTTATTTTATTTTTTTAAACTACTTATGCACAAGCAAATAAAAGTAATCAATAAACTAGAAACCTAAATCTAAATAAAAGGGAACAGGCTCCCAAAAATTACCCAACACGGGCCTAAAACAAAATCGGGGAACAAACCCCTCAAAATATACCCCAGAACAAGGGTTTCAAACAAAATGAAATAAAAAATTAAATCTAACGTCTTAATTCTATTCTAATCAAACTAGCGACTAAATATACAATGATGTCTGTCGTGTCCTCGTCCTTCTCCTCCTTTCCAAAATGGCTCATCCAATTCTCCTCTGGCGATGTCAAGGGTCGCCTCTCACAATGGCTGATTCTTGCATAAGTTTTCTCGCATAGAAAAGAAAATAATAAATGGTCAAATCACTGTGAAATTGACAAATAATCAAAATAAAATCAGGTGAAATTATTGCGTCGGTTGCCTCCCCAGCAATGGCGTCATTTGACTAGTTGATTGTTCGCTTTAAAGTCGTTTGCAGTTTTATGTGGTGGAAAAATCAATTAATCAATGTTTAAAAAGAAATAATCACTCGCAGAAGAGCAAGTCGTATCGACAGGGAGGCAATGGCATATTTAAATTTGCACCAGTTAAAAATGTTTGTTCGTAGTTAGTTTGGACAAGAATCAAGCCAAAATTGCCTTCAGATTAAGGTTGAATCAAGAAATCATGCTGAAATAGCAATTTTGAATAACTAGAGGATATTTGTCGCAATGTAGAATCAATAAAATATCATTAAAAATTGACAATGGCATAAAACGTAATTATTAATAGCCATGTTACTGTAGCAAAACAGGGGATTTTTTCCCCATTGCCGTGCGCGATAAGGAGTGGACGGCCGAACGCGGGAAGCTTGGAGGAAGTTCCTTGGACCGAGGGCTTCGAAGCAGTGGTGGCGGCGTGTCGCGCAGCGGCCGGAGCCGACCAGACGGAGCTCCGGAGGAGGTGGCTGCAGCCAGTGCTGCAGCTGTTGTTGGCGGTGCTGCGCACGCTGCAGGCGGGTGCGCGCTGGCTGGAGGGTGCGGGAGGACTGCTGCAGGCATGATTGCGTGTTGCAGCCGGTGCTGCACGCTGGCTGGAGGCTGTGCGCGGCCTGGAGTGGATGCGGGAGCGAGCGAGTGAGGTTGCAGGGGGAAGGTGAGCGGGCATGAGCGGTGAGGCACTGCAGGCTGTGCTGTTGCTGGCGTGGTTGCGCGCGCTGTTGGAGGGCGGTGCGGCGTGGGCTTCAGAGGCTGGAGGGCATGCGGATGAAGGCTGCAGGCATGGGGGTGGTGCTGGAGCAGACACGGGAAGGCTGCAGGTAGGTGCGCACAGCCTGTTGGCGAAGGGTGTGGGTGCGACTGCAGGCTGTTGCCGCCTTGCGTGCAGCTGGAGGCACGGGAAGACTACTGGTCGTGGGGGTGGCGTGGGTGCGCAGGCTGGAGGGCGTGGTTCAGGTGCTGGAGGTGAAGTGGGCAGACAGTGGTTGTTGCTGGAGTGGGGGGTGGGCTTCAGACATCCGGGAAATTTTCGGGACGTCTTAAGTGACTGAGAAGATGATTGCAGCGACGGTGGTTGTTGATGACGACAGCTAGGGCGGTGCACGGCGAGGTGCTCATGGTAATGCGGATGAGCTCCGGATGGCGGTGTGAACTGTCACACCACACACCCACGGTGGTGGAGACTTGTCGCCACGGTTGAGGCCGACGGTGTGGAATGGAAGAGAGAAGATCTCTCTGTACAGTGGTGGGTCGGTGGTGGAGGCCTCCCGAGCTCAGCTGCCTCCCTCCTTTTGTAGCCGCTTGCATAGATTTGAACAGAGAGGCAGGAGCAGATCCACATTCTCCGCTCATCCTTGAATGCAGGCTTCAGTGCTGCAGCTGGTGGCGTTGGAGCGGCAGCCGAATGAAATGCAGCCGTTCCTGCAAGAAGAATAAAGAAAATAATGTTATAACATTATGGTTATTTATATACAGACACTCAACTTTTATGTTAACTTAAATTAATGCATGCAATGTACCTAATTGGTTAACTAATTAAATGAATGCAATTCTAAGTTAATTCTAAATGCATTTAAAGATGAATGCGATGCATGAATTATGTAATTAAATTAGAAATATGAATTAATCTATTTACATCCTAATTTTTACTAAATAAATGTTAGAATTAACTTATTGTCTAAGCACTTAAATACTTAAATAGCCCACAAATATGGGCTAATCACCTGACCCACCCAAGACTCGAAAAGGACTCTAAGTGCTAAGCATCTAGTGAAAAGAGTGAAAAACTCACTAAGCTGTCATTAAAATGGACTTCAGGTTTCTACGACCCTAGGTGACCTTGCCTAGAGGTTTATCTTTTCGAACGTAACTTTCTCCCTACTTCTTTTATTTATGGGGTCAACATAAGGGCGAACCCAGTGTATATCTCCCCGATTTATTCTACTTCCCTACTTCTTCCCTAAGTGTTTTAGGAATTATTGTACATTTTTGTGAGTTAGGATCTAGACAACCGACAATGGGCCGTTACCCACGGTAACTTGCCAGCCATACTCGTGCGGTGAAGTGTGTTTTTGTTTTTTTTTTGTTTTCTCCTTTTTCTATTTTTTTCTTCTTATTATTTTTTTCAACTAGGTGTCTTCCCTGATCTAATATTTACCTAAAGGCAGTATGATGAAAATGGCCTTGAGGCTAGGCTCTGGACAACCGACCAATGAGCTATTACCATTGATAACTTGCCAGCCATACCACCCTAGATAGTTCATTAGCTACCCAATTTTCGAAGAAACCACCAAAAAGTGTGTCAGTGCAAAAAAAGTGTGTAGATGCTTAGGCTTAAAGTCCCCTTAAATCAGAGGGCGGGTTGATAAGTCGTGCAGTTATCACCCCAATTTATTGATTGATTTCAAATAAAAATAACTTGGTGAGGACTCAAGACTAAGTCCACATTCGAGTGGACACCCGGGCTAATTAAGCCCGAAAGCCTGAAGAGTCTAAGTATTTAGGTCCTATCGTATCATTTCCTAAAGTTAATAAATTCTAAATGCCTAAGTTATCTTCTCTTAATTCTTTTTTTTTTTTTTTAAATAGAACTAAAAGAAATTCTACAGAGTTAACAAAATGATTTTAGGATAAAGTATCCACCCCCCCATGCCTAAATGATGCAATGTCCTCATTGTACAAAGGCATGAAAAGGGCAGAGTAAATAGAATATCACCTAAATTTCATGAAAATCCAGTCAGCTCCGCAAAGAATGTGAAATATACACACGTGCTAAATTTAATGCCTTCAGCTAGGCATAACATCATACAAGGAAGAAATTGAGAATTCACAAGTGTAGGTCAGAGTCAAAATAAAAATATTGATCCTCAGATCCACCAGTAGAAGATGTCCATAAACATGAACCAAATTATGGTGTAGACCCATGCCCCACGATCAAGTGGTTCTAAAGTTCTGGATGAAAATCATCCAGAACCGAAGGTTTTTAAGCTTGCGGGGTCGGGCCTGTGGTTTTGTGGTGTGCAACCCAAGACCAAAGTGTCGAACAACGAGTAAAGATGGTTCAATAGGTTCAGATGTTCTCTTAACATTCAGCTCAGAAAAATAATCAGCTATTTCAAGCTTGGGTTGCATGTGAAAGATATCGTAAGGGTCCTGGTAGAAAGTAGGTGGTTTCAAGTCAATAGGTACCCTTAGATCCAAAATCAAAGTTCCCTCAGACTTAGCCTCCCAAATTTTCATTTCAACAATTCTATCCTCCAACATCAAGAGCTCAGGCTCCGAGACCTCCACCATATCATTCACCCCATATGATTCACCCAAGTCCAGAAATCATGGTTGAATCAAGATTGACTTGGGCACAATGATCTCAAAAGTCAGCTCTTCGAGGTGTGGATGAGGAATAGGTCACTAATTGAATCATCATGATTCGGATCCTCCAAGTTAACCCAAACCAAATCAAATTCCTCTATTATCAGGCTGTCAAATGGTTCATCAGATTCCTCATGATTGTTTGTCTCACTAAAATCCTTCTCCTTAAGTTCAAGTAAGACGTCACCAAAAGATTCTTCACCCTCAGAGTCAAAGAATTGATGATCCACGTTTTTATATGTCTCAAAATCATAAATCATTTCATGATCCAAGGAGACATAATTTTCTTCATTTCCTGACTTGGGGATCTCAGGTGAATCAATCGGTTCATCCTCAAATGCTTGCTCTAGACCAATCTGGTCATCTCTGGTCTCATAATATGTATCCCCCCCAACAGGTGCATGAGTGGGTTCAGATGTTGGCTCTCCTAGAGAGGGTTCATCTTGAGAATCATCCCAAGATTTGATTAGTGCAACCACAAATTTCATCCTCAACCTCTACAACTTCTGAAGAAGAAACTCACCTAGGTCCTTATCCCTAACGCTTTGGAGAAAATCCAATAAAGAGCTATTAAGCTCATCAATCATTTCTATCATTGGCTCCAATGCTTTAGTGCATGGTGTTGGCTGAGCTTCTAAAAAGTGGATGGTGTTCCTCAAATTAGCCAACACCGTGTCCTGGATCTGGTTCACCTGATCAGACTGGTTCGGTTCAGGTTTGGGTGGGTTTGGGTTAAATCTAAGGGAATCAAGATATCAAGGTTCTCGGGCCTTTCCCTGATAGTAGGTCATTTTAGGTTGTTCAAAGAATGGAGGTGACCTATGTTCAGCATAATTCTGGGGAGGGTAGGTGTTATAATCAACATATCCTTCTTGATTGTAGATCAGGTTGGGTTGATCGTCAAAGGGTGGAGATCTATAATCTTTGTAGCTCTGGGAAGGATAGTAGTCATAGTCTTGCTGTCCAAGGTTAGACCCTGGACACTAAGGTTGGGATTCATATCCCCAATCAAAGTTATCCCGACTAGCGGATGGGTAATTACAAGTAAAGTCGGGATAGTAATCATCTTGGGGATAAGTTGTGGTAGGAGGATGTGTGTAAGATGTGGACGGGTACATGGTGAAGGATGGAAATCAGAAGAGAAGGAAGGAGCCCTACAATACAAAAGTACAATCCTGTCCTGAGGTTGGGTAGCCTAAATGTCTACAGACTCTCAGAATCCGTCCTAGGATTATGGATGATTTACTCTACTTATGTTTAGGCAATCCAACTAGTTATACGGAGGGACTAGGGAGAAGGTTCTTCCTTTGGCTTGCACCTCCGGTTCCTAGTGTACCCCCCAGCTGTGGTCGTTTGACGCTACTCCTCTAGCTAGACATCCGATTGACTAGTATAAGCAGGTTAATCATGAGCAATCTCAATCTGGATCCCGACGAGCGAACCAGTCCTTAGGGCCTGTCTAATAAATTTTAATTAGGCTTGGGATATTGGTGCTTTAGGAATGTGATGGGCCCTTAATGGGTTGTGCCCTTAATGATTTGTTTGAGAATGTGTGAATGTGCACAACCAAGAAATTTTCAAACAAGATTATTAATGATGAGGTGAGTTTTAGGGTTAGAATCTTGCTTAGTAGCTTTTAGGATTCAAATATTAGGTGTATTTAATAAAGTTTTGTGAGGCAAACCAAGTTTTGAAAGCACAAGTTCAAGTGTTTTTCCTTTATAAATAAAAAGAATATGGAGTTCCTAGCTTGACCTAAATATTGAATCTATGGGGTAGCTACAAAATGAATTTCTTTTAAATTAGGTGGTGTGGCCCAAACAATTCAATCAATCAGCTCAAATGCACCACTGATTAAGGCACATAGAAAGGTGATTAACCTAATATGATTTCTACTCTTTTATGTGTTGAATTAGTGTACTAGGTCCACAGGTCAGAATCCCGACTGAGTAGATGAAAATCAAGTTACGTTATGTGCCTCCGATGTGGGTGTATAAAATGTGTAAATTGATTCGTCCCACAGAAAGTATCCTTTTGTTTTTTTTTTATATAAAATGTCAGGGTGAAATAGATGAAGGTGGCAAACAAGACACACAAAGTCTATCCTAGGGTTTATGCAAACACCTAAGTAGATTAAGTCTTGGTTATGGGTATGGTGAAATGAAACTAGTAGGGGGGATGTGGGGGACACTTACAAATTACTTTACCCATAATTTACTTCGGTCTACCACACTTGGATCTCCATGCTAGGGTACCTGCAAGACAGTAGATCAAAGACAAGTCGGATTAATAATATGAAAATGTAAAGAAACGTAGAAAACAAGAAAGTAAATTCCATTGCCTTCCCGGCAACAGCACTGAAATGATGCAACGTGTTTCGCGTGTTTGAAATCGGGGTTAAGAGTAACTCACCATTGTAGTCGCAGAACTCATTATCAAATAAAATTTTACCAAAATTTCTAGGGAGTCCCGGATCGAATACAGGGAGGCGACAATTACTTAGCTTGAAAATCATGCTTCGTTTTGTTGTTTTTGGTCATTTTTATCTTCTCTAATTTTTTTAGTTTTTAGCAAGCAAGAGATCAGATCAATGACTTCTAGCTAATCTACTTGCAACAATATAAGAGAGAGAGAGAGGGAGAGAAACAATCATCTATTTATAAACGAATGTTTGTTACACTACAAAAGCGGAAAATCTACACTACGAAAGCATAAAAAGATAGAATGAGGTGAGAGAAATCCCCCTTGATGGTTGCTCAAAGGATGACTTGCTTTAATGTCACCTGGAGGAAGGTGGTGAGAAGTGGGACGAATGGGGACGTAGTCGGAGGACGGAGGATGGGGCAGGATGGCGTCACGATAAGGACCTTCTTCCTGAAGGGAGGTGAGAAGATGGCCACAGGATGCTCCACGAAGGTGGGTGAGAGGTAGGGAAAAGTTTGGTTCTATTCTAAAGGAGCATCCCAGGCTTGGGACAAGCTCTCTCTAGAGCCTTGTATGCTATTAACCACCACCATACCTAGATCTTTTGGCTTCATATTTTTCCACCTTCATCCCACCATAGCCACGGCCAAGAGGGGAAGAAGAAGATTAAGGGGACATTCTATCCCCTTGGTGCCTTCCCCTCTTCCCTTCTCTCTTGTGCCCCCACTAGCCAGTGGAGCAGCTAGGCAAGGAAGAGTGTAGGAGGAGGTTTTAAGGGTGGTCCACTCCAACCTAGGAGGAGTCTTGTGGGTAGAACTCATCCACCCTTGGAGGAGCAAGGGCATACCCCCCTAGGGCTTGCCAAGGAAGATGCCAATTTGGAGGAGCTTTTCAAGGAAGGAGAACTTTTCAAGCCTAGGAGCAGTCGAGCTTGGAGCAAGAAGCCTCTCCCCTTCAACATTATCATCTAGAGTGTTTGTGCTTTACATCTTTTGTATTTAAATTTAGAGTAGAACATTCCTCTACGTGTCTTCTATAAAACATATTTCTACTTAATTAAAGTTGCCTTCTTTTCATTTTTCTTGCATCTTTGCTAATTGTTGTTTCTGGCACTTTTCACTCCCTCTCTCTAGTTACCCTAGGTCTCCACGTACCTAGGGTGAGCTTAGAGAGAAGGCATTTTTGTCACTTAGGTATTACCATTAGCAATTAGGTGTGATCGTTTTCCCGCATACATTTGCATAATCGGCCGTTATTTAATAGCACAAAAAAATCTTATACTCAGAAAACCTAAAACAAAAGTTGATTTCCTTTTCATCAAGCAAGATTTTTAAGAGTGCATTCCCGCCTCCTTGGATGACCCTAGATACCACCACTATTTAGGTTTAGAAATTTTAAAAGCGATTGCAAATTAACGTGTTACAATGACTCAAAACCTACTTTTACAAATCACACTTTTCTCCGCGTCACTTTTTGGTGCTGTTGCTTGGGAGGCACGGGTTAGTCACATATTTTATCTCTCTCTTGCATTATTAGGTCTTCACAAATTTTGTTTTGTGTTTTGTTTAGGTGTGAACAAGGAGCAAGAGTGGGATTCAGATTCGCATGGAGAGGGATACTTGAAGTGAATTTGTCTTCCCACGTACTTCAGGTTAGTAGCCCTGGCCATCTCTTGTATCATCATCAAAATCTCTTAAAACAATATTTAAATTTTCAAAAAAAATCAAAAACAAGAAAAATTAAGGGTGGTGGAACCCTAAAACTTTTTGTGTTGCTTGTTTGCTTCATTTTTCCAGCACTTTTACCCTATTGGTGCTTGATTTTTGAAAATCCAGACTTCTATCTTGACTTTCAAAAATCAGATTTAGGCATTTAGGAGCTTCCTAAATTCACCAAATTTCACCTAGGAAATCCCCTTTGAGTCAGGAACCTTGAGTCCAATTTTCAAGAAATTTTTATGAATAGAAAAAATAAAAAAATTCATGGATTGAATAGGGGTCAAACCATGTTTTCTTACTATTCTTATAGTTCGTGAATTTTATAAATTTTTATATTCATCAGATTTAGGTAAACATGATATTGATGAAAACTTTGAGAAATTTTCTACATCATAAAAAATTTTCTAAAATTTTTGATGTCATTTGTGGTTTCTCCAAATCTATCAATTCTCAAAATCTATCAATTCTGACTCTTGACAGTAATAAGAAAAAAATTCCAAACAAATATCAAACAGTCTCCTAAAATCACAAAAAAATAATTTTTGGATTCCTTGTTTGATTTTATATCAAGTGGTGGTGTTGTTTTCTTGTTTGAATCACCACTCTTAATGATTTCATAAAAAAAGATTCATTTAGGAGTTGCATAACTAGGATTTTCAATCCTATGGTTTTGATTTTTTTCTCTTTTGGTCTCGCATACACTCCAAGGAATTGATTCTCACCAACTTACAACTTGATTTTCTTATTTGTGTGATCACTTTCAAACTTGTTTGAATATTTAAAAAGAGAATCATAAAATCTACAAAATTTTATCAAAACCGTAAAATCCTTTCACAAAAATCCTTGTTTGCAAACCTCCTATTTTGGCTTAGGCCTCACTTCTCGCCCAATTTTAGAACACACAAAAATTGAAATAATCAGCCATTACCCCAATTAACACCCATCACATTCCTTGTGCACTTTAGCCTCCTAGACCTAATTAAAATCTATAACAATTTGACACCTAAGGTTTCATTAAACCTAGGCTTGCTACATAGGTCTTAAGATTTCCTTAGTTGGTTTCAATTCCTTTATCTATATCTGGTGCCAGATTGAGGAGTTGTCGAACGGTAAGGTGCAAGTTTATACAAGCCCCTAGTGATTTTCTTAGGACATGCTTAGGCCCAACCCTCCCCTTAATCAGTCTAGGCAGATTTATTGAGGGAACGATTATTAGCTACTAATTTCTTATCTCTTAGGTAGACCAAGTCTGAGGTAATTTTTACGGAGTCACCCTTAAGTTAGGTCTAGAATTTTTCTTGCTTGGTTGCACACTTATTCTTCTCATCTTTCCTTCCTCTCCTCTCCATTCTTCCATTGCATGCACTGGTAACGGTCCCAAAATCCACACTTGGAGGGAATTCTTGATTCTGCTGCCCTGCACAAAAAGACTTTCTTCCTCTCATTTTCATTCTTCAAAAATGGAAAATCCCAAAAATAGGTCCTACGCCGCTTCCACCTCTCATCGTCAAAACACTTATGATCCCACCTCTAATCCTGTTTCTAACCCTTCCACCCAAAATCCACAATTTAACCCACTTTTTGACTTACCCATCTCCAACTTGTTCGTCCTAGATCTACTTGAGAAGCCACAAGGACAAAATCAAGGCCCCCCACCCAATCCCTTGTACATGATCGTTGAGCAATTGGCTCAACTACAAGCAAACCAATAACAATTGGCTAGGATTATAACGAACCTAGCTAACCAAGTGCAAAACCCGCCACCTCATCAGCAGCCTATCATTCCTCTTAATGATTTTTATGATCCTTCCGGTTATGAGGACATACCAGGGGTGGTCATACTAGAATGGGACTTTGAGATTAATCTTGCCATTCTAACCTTAATCGAGCACTTCCATTTTCTTCCTTAGGAAGACTTGTTTAGCCACCTTGAGGAACTTACTCTCCTCACACAAATGACTTGTTCTAGCAATGTGCGAGAGGATTTATGGCTGATGCGGTTATTCCTACTTTCCCTAAAGGATAAGGCCGCATACTAGTTCAGAACCATTGGAAGACCTATTACCACATGGCCTCAGCTCAAAAGTGCTTTCCTTAAGAAGTTCTTTCCCATAGGTCATACTAATTCCCTACTAAGACCTATTGTAACGGCCGAGTCCCTACGAGACACGAGAATCGGACCGACTCGAATAATCCCAAGACCTAGTCGTCCAACGAGGAAGTAACCAAAAGAGTAGTAAAATAAACCACATTCAGCATGAATATAACTAGCAGTAACAAAATACAGCAGTAAGAAAAGGAACTACTATAGTATACACCACCACAATAGTAGAACAACAAATATGTACATAACATGAAGTTTACAATAAAGAAGTACAAGGAGTAACAAGGAACTACACACTACAGTGGCAGAAAGTACAAAAAGAACTGTGGGTAACGCTACTGGACCCTACTCGGCCCAGCATCCTCTGCAGCCGCTGACCCTGGCTGCTCAACACCTGGTCCTGAAAAGTAACGAGTGTAACAAGTTAGCGAAATGCTGAGTAGAGTGGCAGCTAAAAACTAAGGAAGCAGTAGAGTGTACAATAGCTATTATATTTTACTTTCTTTATTTGCGTCCTTCTATAATTTCATGATTTATTTATTTCTCAGATCCTTCACTTGATCTCGAATGTTCCTCGTGGGAATGATCTTGATTGCAGTCTTTTCCGAAAAGTAGAAGTAACACGTGGTGCTCTCCTGGCCGGGAGAGTCCCCCATGGTGGTCATACCCTCAGTCAACCACCCTAAGGTCGCTGACAGACGTAACGGTGACTACGGCACGCGCGATAAGCGCACGGGTAGCTACCCCGCACTGGCACGCAGTCAGTTGTTTCCGTTAACGGGTGTGCTCAAAACACAGCACGGAACCAGTATAGGGCAGAGCCCTCTCGTAACAGGGGTCCAACCCCTCCACAGTCCACGCACCCCCGCCTGACTACCTTGGTTTGCCCAGTGGGCCTAACAAGTCAGTGTAGGAGGCTATCAGAACCTCGGGGCCCGTGGGGTACCTAGTGCTCTCCCTACACTAGTAGCTCTCCTTGGTACTGCGTACGCGAGGGCCAGCAAGTCGGTGTACAGTGGCCAAACCCACCCCGGTCTCTACCTGAGGGCGGCAAGCTCCCCTCTACACTAAGAGGTAATGTGTTCTCTCTTTGTTACCACGTACCCAAGAGACAACACACTTCCACGTTTTACTTTCTCAGTTCCATTCTATTCTCTTTTCAGGAGTTCTACTCCTAATTCCCCATAGGGTTAGTATTCTTTTTGTTTGGCCATTGTAGGTTTCACTGTACCAGTCTTACGTTCATGCAACCCATACTCTTAATCATGTTTATTCATTCATAACAGGCAGCTATTAATTTACAGGAAGCTATTAATTCCTTTCCACTTTTCCAAGACTATAATATATATATATATATATATATATATATATATATTCCACTAGTTTTCCAGTCCTAGGATTCATGCCGTACCTTAGGATCTATTATTCAATCTAGTTTTCCAGTCCTAGTATTCATGCAATACCCTAGGATCTATCATTCAATCTAGTTTCTCAGTTCTAGGATTCATGCAATACCCTATACTCTATTAATTATTCTACAATTGTAATAAATTATGCTAAATAAATTAAAAGCCACTCTACCAGCTACAACGGGAGTACTGGGGGCGCGGTCGGAAATCCCACGCGCCTCTGCAACCCCCAAGACTGCAATGGAATGGGGTCCTAACACAAGGATCAAACACAAGGAGTTTCTCAAAATGGTATATAATTACTGTAAACGGGTAGAGGATTTTATTCTGGAAAGAACGCAACTCGAAACGCGGAAAACGGACTATGAACGGGCCCTAAACGGGTCGAAAACGACGAAACTGCCCAAAATCAGACGTCTGGAACCTATTCCAGATGTCTTAAATTGTGGGTCAGAGCGTACCTTCATTCTGTGTAGTCCCTCAGACATCCAGAAGCCTGCGGGGGCGTCTAGCTTAGTTCCCAGACATCCGATGGTCACCCCAGACATTTGGAAGTCCTTCCCGTCGTCTGGCACTACGGCCAGACGTCCGATTCACGTGGGATGGAGAGCCCTCGCACCCTCCCAAGCAAAACCTGCATGCACCCATACCTGCTCTCAGTACGACAGGTCACTGACGAAGGCGCGACGGACGGCTGCATGGCCGTACGTGCGAAAAGGAAGAAGACCGAAATATCTTACCTGACAGACGTCTGGACAGTCCTCTAGACGTCTTCACCGTCGTCCCGTCGTAAGCCCAGACATCTGATTCTGGAAAAATTTGCAGAACCAGAGTTCAACTCGCTCTCCGCCCGCGACACACGGCCGCGCCGCGCCCCGTCTGCCTGCTGCTCGAGCTGCAGCAGTCCCTTTGCGATACTCCACGCCTGCTGCTCCCCCCCGCCGGTCGGCTCTAGCTGCCCCGGCAAGCTCGAGCCTTCACGGTCAAGCGTCTCCTCCCTCGCGCAACACCTCCTCCCGCACACTCGCCACGACCGCTGCTGCTGCCGCTCGCTCACTCGCTCGTGCTCTCGCACCGGCTGGGAGAAGAAGATGAAGGACGTGGAGGAGATGAGGGTGAGGGAGAGGGCGAAGGGCCTTATAAGGCCACACGGGGAGAGAGAGAGAGAAGCGCTGCACCCTGCAGGAGGAGAGAGGGAAAAAGAGGGAAGAGAGCGGCGGGTGCAGGTCTGCGCACGCATGCGCACAGACGCAACCCGTACACCGCAAAAATTTAATACCAGACGTCTGGAAAGGGTTCCAGATAGCTGGTTAGACGTCTGGGCCACTTCCCAGACATCTGAAAAACCTGTCTTGAGGCCGCGTTAGTAACACCTATTATGACCTTTCAACAAAAATTTGGCAAGACTCTTCTTGATGCTTGGAAATGATTCCAAGATCTCTTAAGAAGTTTCCTGCACCATAAGATTCCCTTATGATAGCTTGTGCAGATCTTCTATCATGGATTAGAAGATCAAATTCGATGTTTCATCGATGCCTCATGTGGTAGCAACTTCTTAAATAAAGACGCTGAAAGTGTCTATGATTTATTCGAGGAAATGAGTGAAAACTCCTTTAATCACACATTCATGAACACCTTTGGCAGAACTTCAAACCCACAGTTTGGTGTTCATGAAATAGGCACTCAATCCTTTCCCATCACCCAAGATGATCTACAAATGATTGCCCAATGACTCGACTAGATGCAAATAAATCAAAAGAAATTTAAGGGAAGACTTGCCACACCCATCCAAGCTCCACAGGTTCCACATCTAACCCTGCCTAACATTCCACGGAGAGAAAATTTGCACAATTTAAACACTACCCCTACTGAATATAATCAATATTCTGAGGCTTTCTATGGTTCACTGGGGAATTACACATATCCAAATCCTAACCTCATTGACAATATCTCTGCCCTCCAAGAGCAATTTAGAAATTCCTCCAATTGAAAGAACTACCCGAACTATCCTTGGAACAACCTGGTTCCTCCCTAAAAACCAAATCAATTTGGAGGGTATGGGTCAAATTAGAATTTTTATCAACTTGGGCCATCTCAAGAAGTCATCAATGCCCAGATGATGAAAACCCTACAGAAAATGCATAACAAAATGACGGAGTAACCTACGCTATTACAAATCTGAATAGTTAGATTGGGTTTACTCCAACTCAGAGACCTGTAGGACATTTATCATCCCAACCCATGCCCAACCCTCATAATCAACATAGCCATTATCAGGGCAAAAATCAAAAGCACTATAATTAGCCTCCCATTAATCCTACACCTCAGGAGCCATCCAGGTTTTCACAACAACAGGTCCCCCACCTCCTCCAAATAATAATCCGATTGCACATGTAGTTACTTTGATGAGTGGAAAAACCAACACTGATCCCGAACCTTCACAACAACCTAGTAAAAACCCTATCATTCCTATGCAAATTGTCTCTCAATTCCCCACTCAGGAAGAAAAAGAAACACAAAAATCACAAGACACGACTCCTGTCCCTTTTCCCCAAGCTCTCCCCTCCACCACCAACCGAAAAATAAATCTGAGCCCACGACTGGAGAACTCATGGATTTATTTGGGCAAGTTTAGTTCAATATCCCTCTCCTAGATGCAATCAAGTATATACCTACCTATGCCAATTTTTAAAAGATATCTGTACTCCCAAAAGGCAAACTAAAAACTTAGGACACGTGCATCTTTCAAAAATAGTAAGGTTTGTTATAAAGAGCAAACTACCTCCTAAGATGAAAGACCTACATGCACCATTGATTTCAGTAATTATCGATGATACCACTTTCAATCACACCATTCCCCATCTCGGTGCCTCAGTTAATATCATCCCCATGATTTTATTTGAAGAATTTCATATCGGTGATTTGAAACCTATCGAGGTTACCCTACAAATAGATGACCGATCTATAATCAAACCCCATGGGTTTGTTGGGATGTCCTTGTCAAAGTCTATAATTGTGTCTTCCTCGCAAACTTTCTAGTCCTTGACATTGAGGTACCCAAATCTCTGATTAATGCCCCAATAATTCTTGGACGACCTTTTTTGGCTACTGCAAAAGCAAATATAAATTGCCATACAGGCAAAATGGATATCATTTGCATAGGCTAAACCATCACTCTCGATATTGTCAAATCCTCCAAGAGATTCCATGACAATGATAAATTTTTCGAGGACTCAGATATAGAAATATCCAATTTGGTGGAGAGGACAATGTTATTAGATACCTTTCCCAACCATAATTTTTTTGAGGACTCTGACTCTGAATCATTGGTCAGCGAAATATGTGACTTGGAGCCTTATCTTCCATTAAAATCTCTTCCGATTTATCCCCCTCACCCACACACTCTTCTCTCACCCCACCCTTGCACACTAACCTCACCCAACCATCATCATTTCTTTCTCACTCCCTTTCCATTAGAACTACCACCAGCCCCTCCCAAGTATGGCATTCATCAGGAATTAAAACCCTGGCTAGACTTGGGTCACCCTTCCAATTTTGATCCCCATATTCCTACCACTCATCTATTAGGGGATCCAGAGGAAGACCATTTTCATGTGGGTATTCAAGTGTCCAATTATTTACACAGTGTTTCACCTTTTGTGCATAAATTCACTCTCAACTAAATGGCGTAAAAGATAGCACTGGATGGGAGGTAACCCATCATTTTTTCTACTTTTCATTTTTCCATTTTTTCAGCGATTTTACCTATCCTAATGTTAACCGCCTTCACCAAGGTAATCTCTTTTCCTTCCCAATTGCATGTGGACATGCCATATCTTAACCATGGGGGGGTGTCTTTAAATTTTGATGATCAAATCAGGATTTTCAAAACTCAAAATAATGTAATTTTCTTCTTTTATTTTCTTCTTGCATAACTAAAGAAATAAAAATGTTGAAAACTTTTTGAGGAAATTTTGAAATCAAGACTAAGGTTGAACATTCACTTTTGATACAATGGGATTTAATCTTTAACAAGCAAGGGATAAGGATATGGATCCGATTATTAGAATTTCATGGTCTATCTTTAGACTAGATCAAATATCCTTCTCTAAAATTTCACCTGAACTCATGATAGTTTAGGTGACTTGATCCCCCTTTATAACATGGAAAGTATCTGGCTTGGTTTCCGATTCAAGAACTTGCATCTCATGCAAAATTTCTTGTGTCAAAATTCACACACAAACCAACACCTAAAAAATAATTAGAAAAATCCCTTTATTTGGCCTTAGTAAAAGTTCGAAGTAGATCATTGGTTTGAGTTCCCACCGTAGAGGAGGAAAATGCCTCCTTTGAGGACTCGATGTCAACATGTTACTACCGTGGTGCTGCTCTATATCTATGTTTCATATCTTTAAACAAAGCATTAAGGAACATTTTTGCAACTTAAGTGTCTTGGATGGTGCTCTACCCAAAGCGTTGAAGCATGAGCTTGAGTTTGCTTGGAGTGCCCCTTTACACCGCATTATTTTTTGGGGTTATGAGCTCCTGGGTGATACCATGGACAGTACTATCTCGAAGTACTAGTGCCAGAGCCCCATCAAGGATTGGTAACAAGAATGATGATCCCAACATATCTATTATAAGACTAAGCTAAGAATAAGCATGGGGGAGACAAAAAGAAAAAATTAAACCAAAAACAAAACCTTATAAATGTTGGCTTTTCACAAGCATAGACACAAGGTTTTAAATGATATTGCAAGTTGTGAATCAGATTCAAGAGCCAAACAAACCCTACCTACAAAAATTTAAAGTCATATGAATTAACAAGGGGGTTAATTTGCGAATTTTGGGAGGATATATTTGTAACGACCCGGTTCCCGAGTCCCTACGAGACACGAGAACCGGACCGACTCGACTAATCCCAAGACCCAGTCGTCCAACGAGGAAGTAACCAAAAGACAGTAAAATAAACCACATTCAGCATGAATATAACTAACAGTAAGAAAGTACAGCAGTAAGGAAGAAACTACTACAGTAGGCACCACCACAACAGTAAAACAACATTTATCATATAACAAAAACTGCAGGTAAAGAAGGTACAGCGGAAACAAAACTACTCACTAGAACAGAAACAAAAAGGGGTACAAAGCTGGGGTAACTCTACTGGACCCTACTCGGCCCAGCGTCCTCTGCAGCCGCCGACCCTGGCTGCTCAACACCTGGTCCTGAAAAAGGTAACGAGTGTAACACGTCAGCAAAACGCTGAGTAGAGTGGCAAACTAACTAAAGGCAACAGTAGAGTGTACAGTAGCTGTTATGTTCTATTACTTCCTTTATTTACATCTTTCAATTTTTCTCACTATTTCATTTACTTCTCAGATCCTTTACTTGATCTCGGATGTCCTCGTGGGACGATCTTGATTGCAGTATTTTCCAAAAGTAGAAGTAGCACGTGGTGCTCTCCTGGCCGGGAGAGTCCCCCGTGGTGATCCTACCCTCAGTCAACCACCCCAAGGTCACTGACAGACGTAACGGTGACTACGGCACGCGCGATAAACGCACAGGTAGCTAGCCCGTACTGGCACGCGGTCAGTCGTTTCCGTTAACGGGTGCGCCCAAAGCACAGCACGGAACCAGGGCAGAGCCCTCTCAGTAACAGGGGTCCAACCCCTCCACAGTAACCAAACCGGGGCCTTGCCCCTCCACAGTCCGCGCACCCTCGCCTGACTACCCTGGTTTGCCCTAGTGGGCCTAACAAGTCGGTGAAGGAGGCTAGCAGAACCCCGGGGCCCGTGGGGTAGCTAGTACTCTCCTAACACTACTAGCTCTCCTCGGTACTACGTACACGAGGGCCAACAAGTCGGTACAGAGCGGCCAATCCTAACCCCGGGTCCCTGGGGCGACTGGCCCCACTCTGCACTAAACAGGTACAGGTACTTCCCTTGGTACTACGTACCCAAGAGACAGTACAAACTACATCTCAGTTCCACTCCTTTTTCTTTCCAGGAGTTCCACTCCTAATTTCCCGTAGGGTTCCAGCTCTTTATTTCAGAACATCATATGTTTCACTTTCCAGATTCACGTTCTCAAATTCCATGATCTCAAACATGTTTCTTTGTTCATAACAGGCAGCTGTTAATTAAATTTACAGGCAGCTTTATATATTCCTTTCCATTTTTCCAAGACTGCAGTGATATACATTCCACTAGTTTTTCCATCCTAGGATTCATGCCATATCCTAGGATCTATCACACAATCTAGTTTCCGGCCCTAGGATTCATGCAACACCTAGGAGCTATCATTCCATATATTTCTCATTCCTAGGATTCATGCAATGCCCTAGGTTCTAGTTATGGTTCCATACTTTAACAGATTTTATTAATACTTAAAGCCACTCTACCAGGTACAACGGGAGTAATGGGGGCGTGATCGGGAATCCCGCGCGCCTCCGCGACTCTCAAGACTGCAACCGAACGAGGTCCTATCACAAGGATCAAACACAAGGAGTGTCTCAAAACAGTGTATAGCTACTGTAGGCGGGTAGAGGAATTAATTCTAAAACGAACGCAACTTGAATCGCGGAAAACGGAGCCCAAACGGGCCCTAAACGGGTCGAGAAAGACGATACTGTGCAAAATCAGACGTCTGGAACTCCTTCCAGACGTCTTAAACGGTGGATCAGAGAATTACCTGTTCGACTTGGTTCCCCGGACGTCCAGAAGTCTGCAGGGACGTCTTTCCTAGATCCCAGACGTCCGATGGTCACTCCGGACGTCTGGAGGTCACTCCCGCCGTCTGGTACAACTTCCAGACGTCTGATTCGCAAGGATGACGAATCAGAAAGCCTGCGCACAGCCAACCCCCCTCCCTCAGTACGGTCAGTCAACAAAAAGGAAGGAGAAAGCGGAAACTCACCTTTCAGACGTCTGTGTGATCTCACAGACGTCGACCTTGCCGTCTGGATATCAATCCAGACGTCTGATTCTGGAAATTTTTTCCAGAATCAGTGCCCTGCTCGGCCTCCGCTCGCGACGCCGCCCGCGTCGCACCTCGCGCGTACGCTGCTCCGCCCGCAGCAGGTCCCTCTCCGCGACGCTCTGCGCCCCCTGCGCCCTCCGCCGGCCGGCCATGCTGCTCCTGGCGAGCTCGCCCTCACGGCAGAGCCCCGCCCTCGCACACCGCAGCTCCTCCACGCTCACTGCGGCTGCCGCTGCCGCTGCGCCCTCGCGTCCGCTCGCTCTCGCGCACAGGCAGGAGAAGAAGGAGGAAGATGGTGGAGACGGGAGGGGAGGCGCGCCCCCCTTTTAACGCCGCGCGAAGAGGAGAGAGAAGGCGGTCGCAGCCGCCTGCAGCCGCAGAGAAAGAGGACAGAACGCAGGTCTGCGCGCACAGGCGCGCAGACGAATATCCCGTGCGAGCATAACTGTTCGCCAGACGTCTGTAAACTATCCCGGACGTCTGGTCAGACGTCTGGATGTGATCCCAGACGTCTTTACAGACGTCTGGGCCACCTCCCAGACGTCTTAAAAGACGTCTGGGGCACGCGCTCGTTACAATATAACAAACTCAAAGGAAGTTTCGTCCCCGAAACTTGCGCCAACTAGGGTGCGGGAAGAAGGTGTCCAAATAACCATAACAAACTCAAAGAGGACCGAAGCCGGTCCGAAAAGACGTACCCGCGAAAAGCTCCGAGTACCGCTCCCGCATTGCCGCCTCAGGCTCCCAGGTAGCCTCCTCGTACCGCTGGCTCCTCCACAAAACCTTTACCAGGGGTACTTGCTTTCGTCTCAACCTGCGGACGGCTCGGTCTAGGATCTGTACTGGCCGCTCGGGGTAGGTCAGGTCGTCGCTCACCTCGACGCTCTCGTGACTCAGTACGTGGCTGGGATCGGCTACATACTTCCTGAGGTTGGACACGTGGAACACGTCGTGCACACCAGAAAGCTGCGGGGGAAGGGCAAGTCTGTAAGCAACGGGTCCAACCCGCTCCAGGACCTCGAAGGGCCCCACGAACCTCGGCGTGAGCTTCCCTCTCACCCCAAACCGCTGTAAGCCCTTCATGGGCGAAACACGAAGAAAGACGTGGTCCCCAACCTCGAACTGCACCTCTCTGCGTCTGCGATCTGCGTAGCTCTTCTGTCTGCTCCTGACAGTGCGGAGTCGTCTATGGATCTGCTCAACTACCTCCTGACTCTGCCGGATCAACCTGGGGCCAACCTCCCACTTGGTCCCCACCTCAACCCAACTCAAGGGTGCCGTGCATTTCCGTCCGTACAGAGCCTCGTAGGGAGCCATGCCGATGCTCGAGTGATAACTGTTGTTGTATGCAAACTCTGCCAGGGGCAGGTGCTCCTCCCAAGAGCCCCTCCAGTCTAGTACACAGGCACGCAAAAGATCCTCAAGTGTCTGTATCGTGCGTTCCGACTGTCCGTCCGTCTGGGGGTGGTAAGCCGTGCTAAACCTCAACCTCGTCCCCAAAGCCTGCTGAAACTCAGCCCAAAACTGGGACGTAAAGCGAGTATCCCGGTCGGATACGATCTCCCGCGGAACTCCGTGTAGTCGCACCACATCACGGATATACCTCTCTGCCAACTGTGCTGGTCCCAAAGTGACTCGGATCGGCAAGAATCGTGCCGTCTTCGTCAATCTATCCACTACTACCCAGACTGCGTCGTGTCCTCGCTGGGTAACAGGTAATCCCACCACCAAGTCCATGGTGATGCTCTCCCACTTCCACTCTGGCACTGGAAGCGGCTGAAGCGGCCCTGCAGGCCTCTGATGCTCGGCTTTCACCTGCTGGCACACTAAGCACTGCTGCACGAACTCACCCGCATCCCGCTTCATCCCTCTCCACCAGAACTCGCGTCTCAAGTCATGGTACATTTTCGTGTTTCCGGGATGTATGGTGAATCTGGAACCGTGTGCCTCAGTCAGGAGCTCTCTCAACAGCTCCTCGTCTCTGGGGACGCACAGCCGTCCCCTCAAGCGTAACACCTGGTCTGTGAAAGAGAAGTCCCCTGGGTCCCCTGACAGTACTCTGTCGCGCAAAGACTGCAAGTACGGATCGGCCATCTGTCCCGTGATGATGCGATCTATCAACTCTAGTCTGGTCTGTCGTGTCACCGTCACTGCCCCACAGTACCCTCGTAACTCTAGAGGTCGCCAACTGCCCACCTCCTCCAAAAGGCTCCAACTCTGTAACTGTAGACTGGCCAAGCGTGCGGGCGCCTTACGGCTCAAGGCGTCAGCCACCACATTGGCCTTTCCCGGGTGGTAGGAGATGCGGCAGTCGTAGTCCTTCAGGAGCTCCAACCAACGTCTCTGTCTCATGTTGAGCTCCTTCTGGTCAAAAAGATATCTGAGGCTCTTGTGATCTGTAAAAATCTCGAAGGTCTCACCGTACATGTAGTGCCTCCATGTCTTCAGCGCGAAGACAACGGCTGCCAACTCTAGATCGTGGGTAGGGTAGGTATGCTCATGGGGCTTCAGTTGCCGCGAGGCGTAAGCGACCACGTGACCCCTCTGCAAGAGCACACCTCCTAACCCCTGCAAGGAAGCGTCCGTGTACACAACGAACCCGCCACTACTGTCAGGGATGGTGAGCACGGGAGCCGAGGTCAACCTCTCCTTCAGCTCCAGAAAACACGCCTCACAGGTGTCTGTCCAAGCGAAAGGCACATCCTTCCGAGTCAACTGTGTCATAGGATGTGCAATCTGCGAAAACCCTCTGATGAACCGTCTGTAGTAACCTGCCAGTCCCAGGAAACTGCGAATCTCAGTGACTGAACGCGGTCTCTCCCACCTGAGCACTGCCTCGACCTTGGTGGGATCCACCGCCAGGCCGTCTCCAGAGATCACATGACCCAAAAAGGTCACCTCCCTCAACCAGAACTCGCACTTGCTGTATTTGGCGTACAGCCTGCGTCGTCTCAGAGTGTCCAGAACCATCCGCAAGTGCTGTCCGTGCTGCGTCCGATCTCTAGAATAGATGAGTACATCATCTATGAAAACCACCACAAATTGGTCCAAGTATGGTCTGAACACCCGGTTCATCAGGTCCATGAAAGCAGCGGGGGCATTGGTCAGCCCAAACGGCATGACCAAAAACTCGTAGTGTCCGTACCGGGTGCGGAAAGCTGTCTTGGAGACATCGGTCTCCCTGATCCTCAACTGGTGGTATCCAGACCTCAAGTCGATCTTGGAAAACACCGTGGCACTTCGCAACTGGTCAAACAAATCGTCAATCCTCGGCAGCGGATATCTGTTCTTGATGGTGACCCTATTCAGCTGTCGGTAGTCCACACAAAGGCGTAGGGTCCCATCCTTCTTCTTCACAAACAGTACCGGGGCTCCCCAGGGAGACGCACTGGGCCTCACGAAACCTTTCTCCAAAAGGTCCTGTAACTGAGACTTGAGCTCTCGCTGCTCAAGCGGGGCCATCCTGTATGGCACGGTGGAGATGGGGCTGGTCCCTGGTACTAGTGAGATCTCAAACTCGATCTCACGCTCGGGCGGTAGTCCTGGTAACTCGTCTGGAAACACGTCGGGGTACTCTCTGACCACCGGGATGCTCTGGAAGTCTGCCACGGGGCTGTGCTCTGCCACCACAGAAGCTAAGAAGCCCTCACACCCCTGGCTCAAAAGTCTCGCCGCCCGAAGTGCCGAAATGCACCTGAAACCTCCGTCCACTGGCTGCCCGTGAAACTCGAAGGAAGGCAACTCCGGAATGGAGAAGACAATCTTCCTCTCAAAGCAGTATACCAAGGCGTGGTAAGCGGACAGCCAATCCATCCCCAGAATCACTCCAAAGTCCTCCATCTGTATCATAATCAGGTCAGCTGGCAGGCTGTGTCCCCCGATGCTGACCCCGCAACCCGTGTACACCTCCTCAGCTACAAACAGCTGACCACTCGGACCTCTGATTACGAACGGATTCTCTAACAATGTATAATCCTGGTCCAAACTAACTGCGAAACTGGCTGCGACAAACGAGTGCGTAGCGCCGGAATCGAAAAGCGTGTAAACGAGTCTGCCAGAAACTGAAACCATACCTGCTACCACGGATCCCGAAGCTCTGGCGTCCCTGTGTGTTAGGGCGTTGATACGCCCCTCAGTTCTAGGTGCGGACGAAGCAGCCACACTCTGCGTCGGACGGGTAGGTGCTGGCCGGTACCCTCCTCGCGACTGCGGTCCTCCTCCTCGCGCCTGGAAACCGCGGCCTCCTGCGCGCCCTCCAGTGCTCTGCACGGGAAGTATCTGCTGACCTCCTGCCCTAGATGGGCAGTCCCTCCTGACGTGGCCCGGCTGGCCACACTGGTAGCAGAGGGGAACCCGACTCCCGCCCTCAGTGAGTCCCTGCGGTCGGCTAGGCGGGGGTCCGGTGCTGGCGACTGGCCCCTGTCGAGGGCCCCCAAAGGCCACTGATGGCCCTGCACAACGTGACGGCTCTCCTGCGGACGCCACGTGTCTCCGTTGAGTTCTCCTAACACGCCTGGTGTGGCGGCGGAAATCTCGTTCCACCACTAACTCCCCTGTCGTACGCTCGGAAGGGGGAGGGGGTGGTGACGTGGGTGGAAGCTGAAATTCTTCTCGAACCACCTCTCGAATCAGTTGGACGAGGTCCCGAGACGGTATACTCAGGAGAAGAGGAGGGGTAGTATGTATTCCAAGCCCGACATATCTATCCCCCGGGCCCTGACCTCGGCCGCGCCTGCGGCCCACCCTCCTAGCTCCACGACGCGGCATCTCCTACAATGGAGACGCGAAACAAAATGAAAAGCTTCTAAACAGACGGTACCTAACGAAACTTCTAAGAGCTCATGTCAAGAGATATGTTGTGGTGGCTACTCTAGCTATAAACATGTGAATTGGTTATTTTCCAGTCAGTTGATTCACTTCTCGGGACGACCTTGCTCTGATACCATCTTGTAACGACCCGGTTCCCGAGTCCCTACAAGACACGAGAACCGGACCGACTCGACTAATCCCAAGACCCAGTCGTCCAACGAGGAAGTAACCAAAAGACAGTAAAATAAACCACATTCAGCATGAATATAACTAACAGTAAGAAAGTACAGCAGTAAGGAAGAAACTACTACAGTAGGCACCACCACAACAGTAAAACAACATTTATCATATAACAAAAACTGCAGGTAAAGAAGGTACAGCGGAAACAAAACTACTCACTAGAACAGAAACAAAAAGGGGTACAAAGCTGGGGTAACTCTACTGGACCCTACTCGGCCCAGCGTCCTCTGCAGCCGCCGACCCTGGCTGCTCAACACCTGGTCCTGAAAAAGGTAACGAGTGTAACACGTCAGCAAAACGCTGAGTAGAGTGGCAAACTAACTAAAGGCAACAGTAGAGTGTACAGTAGCTGTTATGTTCTATTACTTCCTTTATTTACATCTTTCAATTTTTCTCACTATTTCATTTACTTCTCAGATCCTTTACTTGATCTCGGATGTCCTCGTGGGACGATCTTGATTGCAGTATTTTCCAAAAGTAGAAGTAGCACGTGGTGCTCTCCTGGCCGGGAGAGTCCCCCGTGGTGATCCTACCCTCAGTCAACCACCCCAAGGTCACTGACAGACGTAACGGTGACTACGGCACGCGCGATAAACGCACAGGTAGCTAGCCCGTACTGGCACGCGGTCAGTCGTTTCCGTTAACGGGTGCGCCCAAAGCACAGCACGGAACCAGGGCAGAGCCCTCTCAGTAACAGGGGTCCAACCCCTCCACAGTAACCAAACCGGGGCCTTGCCCCTCCACAGTCCGCGCACCCTCGCCTGACTACCCTGGTTTGCCCTAGTGGGCCTAACAAGTCGGTGAAGGAGGCTAGCAGAACCCCGGGGCCCGTGGGGTAGCTAGTACTCTCCTAACACTACTAGCTCTCCTCGGTACTACGTACACGAGGGCCAACAAGTCGGTACAGAGCGGCCAATCCTAACCCCGGGTCCCTGGGGCGACTGGCCCCACTCTGCACTAAACAGGTACAGGTACTTCCCTTGGTACTACGTACCCAAGAGACAGTACAAACTACATCTCAGTTCCACTCCTTTTTCTTTCCAGGAGTTCCACTCCTAATTTCCCGTAGGGTTCCAGCTCTTTATTTCAGAACATCATATGTTTCACTTTCCAGATTCACGTTCTCAAATTCCATGATCTCAAACATGTTTCTTTGTTCATAACAGGCAGCTGTTAATTAAATTTACAGGCAGCTTTATATATTCCTTTCCATTTTTCCAAGACTGCAGTGATATACATTCCACTAGTTTTTCCATCCTAGGATTCATGCCATATCCTAGGATCTATCACACAATCTAGTTTCCGGCCCTAGGATTCATGCAACACCTAGGAGCTATCATTCCATATATTTCTCATTCCTAGGATTCATGCAATGCCCTAGGTTCTAGTTATGGTTCCATACTTTAACAGATTTTATTAATACTTAAAGCCACTCTACCAGGTACAACGGGAGTAATGGGGGCGTGATCGGGAATCCCGCGCGCCTCCGCGACTCTCAAGACTGCAACCGAACGAGGTCCTATCACAAGGATCAAACACAAGGAGTGTCTCAAAACAGTGTATAGCTACTGTAGGCGGGTAGAGGAATTAATTCTAAAACGAACGCAACTTGAATCGCGGAAAACGGAGCCCAAACGGGCCCTAAACGGGTCGAGAAAGACGATACTGTGCAAAATCAGACGTCTGGAACTCCTTCCAGACGTCTTAAACGGTGGATCAGAGAATTACCTGTTCGACTTGGTTCCCCGGACGTCCAGAAGTCTGCAGGGACGTCTTTCCTAGATCCCAGACGTCCGATGGTCACTCCGGACGTCTGGAGGTCACTCCCGCCGTCTGGTACAACTTCCAGACGTCTGATTCGCAAGGATGACGAATCAGAAAGCCTGCGCACAGCCAACCCCCCTCCCTCAGTACGGTCAGTCAACAAAAAGGAAGGAGAAAGCGGAAACTCACCTTTCAGACGTCTGTGTGATCTCACAGACGTCGACCTTGCCGTCTGGATATCAATCCAGACGTCTGATTCTGGAAATTTTTTCCAGAATCAGTGCCCTGCTCGGCCTCCGCTCGCGACGCCGCCCGCGTCGCACCTCGCGCGTACGCTGCTCCGCCCGCAGCAGGTCCCTCTCCGCGACGCTCTGCGCCCCCTGCACCCTCCGCCGGCCGGCCATGCTGCTCCTGGCGAGCTCGCCCTCACGGCAGAGCCCCGCCCTCGCACACCGCAGCTCCTCCACGCTCACTGCGGCTGCCGCTGCCGCTGCGCCCTCGCGTCCGCTCGCTCTCGCGCACAGGCAGGAGAAGAAGGAGGAAGATGGTGGAGACGGGAGGGGAGGCGCGCCCCCCCTTTTAACGCCGCGCGGAGAGGAGAGAGAAGGCGGTCGCAGCCGCCTGCAGCCGCAGAGAAAGAGGACAGAACGCAGGTCTGCGCGCACAGGCGCGCAGACGAATATCCCGTGCGAGCATAACTGTTCGCCAGACGTCTGTAAACTATCCCGGACGTCTGTTCAGACGTCTGGATGTGATCCCAGACGTCTTTACAGACGTCTGGGCCACCTCCCAGACGTCTTAAAAGACGTCTGGGGCACGCGCTCGTTACAATATAACAAACTCAAAGGAAGTTTCGTCCCCGAAACTTGCGCCAACTAGGGTGCGGGAAGAAGGTGTCCAAATAACCATAACAAACTCAAAGAGGACCGAAGCCGGTCCGAAAAGACGTACCCGCGAAAAGCTCCGAGTACCGCTCCCGCATTGCCGCCTCAGGCTCCCAGGTAGCCTCCTCGTACCGCTGGCTCCTCCACAAAACCTTTACCAGGGGTACTTGCTTTCGTCTCAACCTGCGGACGGCTCGGTCTAGGATCTGCACTGGCCGCTCGGGGTAGGTCAGGTCGTCGCTCACCTCGACGCTCTCGTGACTCAGTACGTGGCTGGGATCGGCTACATACTTCCTGAGGTTGGACACGTGGAACACGTCGTGCACACCAGAAAGCTGCGGGGGAAGGGCAAGTCTGTAAGCAACGGGTCCAACCCGCTCCAGGACCTCGAAGGGCCCCACGAACCTCGGCGTGAGCTTCCCTCTCACCCCAAACCGCTGTAAGCCCTTCATGGGCGAAACACGAAGAAAGACGTGGTCCCCAACCTCGAACTGCACCTCTCTGCGTCTGCGATCTGCGTAGCTCTTCTGTCTGCTCCTGACAGTGCGGAGTCGTCTATGGATCTGCTCAACTACCTCCTGACTCTGCCGGATCAACCTGGGGCCAACCTCCCACTTGGTCCCCACCTCAACCCAACTCAAGGGTGCCGTGCATTTCCGTCCGTACAGAGCCTCGTAGGGAGCCATGCCGATGCTCGAGTGATAACTGTTGTTGTATGCAAACTCTGCCAGGGGCAGGTGCTCCTCCCAAGAGCCCCTCCAGTCTAGTACACAGGCACGCAAAAGATCCTCAAGTGTCTGTATCGTGCGTTCCGACTGTCCGTCCGTCTGGGGGTGGTAAGCCGTGCTAAACCTCAACCTCGTCCCCAAAGCCTGCTGAAACTCAGCCCAAAACTGGGACGTAAAGCGAGTATCCCAGTCGGATACGATCTCCCGCGGAACTCCGTGTAGTCGCACCACATCACGGATATACCTCTCTGCCAACTGTGCTGGTCCCAAAGTGACTCGGATCGGCAAGAATCGTGCCGTCTTCGTCAATCTATCCACTACTACCCAGACTGCGTCGTGTCCTCGCTGGGTAACAGGTAATCCCACCACCAAGTCCATGGTGATGCTCTCCCACTTCCACTCTGGCACTGGAAGCGGCTGAAGCGGCCCTGCAGGCCTCTGATGCTCGGCTTTCACCTGCTGGCACACTAAGCACTGCTGCACGAACTCACCCGCATCCCGCTTCATCCCTCTCCACCAGAACTCGCGTCTCAAGTCATGGTACATTTTCGTGTTTCCGGGATGTATGGTGAATCTGGAACCGTGTGCCTCAGTCAGGAGCTCTCTCAACAGCTCCTCGTCTCTGGGGACGCACAGCCGTCCCCTCAAGCGTAACACCTGGTCTGTGAAAGAGAAGTCCCCTGGGTCCCCTGACAGTACTCTGTCGCGCAAAGACTGCAAGTACGGATCGGCCATCTGTCCCGTGATGATGCGATCTATCAACTCTGGTCTGGTCTGTCGTGTCACCGTCACTGCCCCACAGTACCCTCGTAACTCTAGAGGTCGCCAACTGCCCACCTCCTCCAAAAGGCTCCAACTCTGTAACTGTAGACTGGCCAAGCGTGCGGGCGCCTTACGGCTCAAGGCGTCAGCCACCACATTGGCCTTTCCCGGGTGGTAGGAGATGCGGCAGTCGTAGTCCTTCAGGAGCTCCAACCAACGTCTCTGTCTCATGTTGAGCTCCTTCTGGTCAAAAAGATATCTGAGGCTCTTGTGATCTGTAAAAATCTCGAAGGTCTCACCGTACAAGTAGTGCCTCCATGTCTTCAGCGCGAAGACAACGGCTGCCAACTCTAGATCGTGGGTAGGGTAGGTATGCTCATGGGGCTTCAGTTGCCGCGAGGCGTAAGCGACCACGTGACCCCTCTGCAAGAGCACACCTCCTAACCCCTGCAAGGAAGCGTCCGTGTACACAACGAACCTGCCACTACTGTCAGGGATGGTGAGCACGGGAGCCGAGGTCAACCTCTCCTTCAGCTCCAGAAAACACGCCTCACAGGTGTCTGTCCAAGCGAAAGGCACATCCTTCCGAGTCAACTGTGTCATAGGATGTGCAATCTGCGAAAACCCTCTGATGAACCGTCTGTAGTAACCTGCCAGTCCCAGGAAACTGCGAATCTCAGTGACTGAACGCGGTCTCTCCCACCTGAGCACTGCCTCGACCTTGGTGGGATCCACCGCTAGGCCGTCTCCAGAGATCACATGACCCAAAAAGGTCACCTCCCTCAACCAGAACTCGCACTTGCTGTATTTGGCGTACAGCCTGCGTCGTCTCAGAGTGTCCAGAACCATCCGCAAGTGCTGTCCGTGCTGCGTCCGATCTCTAGAATAGATGAGTACATCATCTATGAAAACCACCACAAATTGGTCCAAGTATGGTCTGAACACCCGGTTCATCAGGTCCATGAAAGCAGCGGGGGCATTGGTCAGCCCAAACGGCATGACCAAAAACTCGTAGTGTCCGTACCGGGTGCGGAAAGCTGTCTTGGAGACATCGGTCTCCCTGATCCTCAACTGGTGGTATCCAGACCTCAAGTCGATCTTGGAAAACACCGTGGCACTTCGCAACTGGTCAAACAAATCGTCAATCCTCGGCAGCGGATATCTGTTCTTGATGGTGACCCTATTCAGCTGTCGGTAGTCCACACAAAGGCGTAGGGTCCCATCCTTCTTCTTCACAAACAGTACCGGGGCTCCCCAGGGAGACGCACTGGGCCTCACGAAACCTTTCTCCAAAAGGTCCTGTAACTGAGACTTGAGCTCTCGCTGCTCAAGCGGGGCCATCCTGTATGGCACGGTGGAGATGGGGCTGGTCCCTGGTACTAGTGAGATCTCAAACTCGATCTCACGCTCGGGCGGTAGTCCTGGTAACTCGTCTGGAAACACGTCGGGGTACTCTCTGACCACCGGGATGCTCTGGAAGTCTGCCACGGGGCTGTGCTCTGCCACCACAGAAGCTAAGAAGCCCTCACACCCCTGGCTCAAAAGTCTCGCCGCCCGAAGTGCCGAAATGCACCTGAAACCTCCGTCCACTGGCTGCCCGTGAAACTCGAAGGAAGGCAACTCCGGAATGGAGAAGACAATCTTCCTCTCAAAGCAGTATACCAAGGCGTGGTAAGCGGACAGCCAATCCATCCCCAGAATCACTCCAAAGTCCTCCATCTGTATCATAATCAGGTCAGCTGGCAGGCTGTGTCCCCCGATGCTGACCCCGCAACCCGTGTACACCTCCTCAGCTACAAACAGCTGACCACTCGGACCTCTGATTACGAACGGATTCTCTAACAATGTATAATCCTGGTCCAAACTAACTGCGAAACTGGCTGCGACAAACGAGTGCGTAGCGCCGGAATCGAAAAGCGTGTAAACGAGTCTGCCAGAAACTGAAACCATACCTGCTACCACGGATCCCGAAGCTCTGGCGTCCCTGTGTGTTAGGGCGTTGATACGCCCCTCAGTTCTAGGTGCGGACGAAGCAGCCACACTCTGCGTCGGACGGGTAGGTGCTGGCCGGTACCCTCCTCGCGACTGCGGTCCTCCTCCTCGCGCCTGGAAACCGCGGCCTCCTGCGCGCCCTCCAGTGCTCTGCACGGGAAGTATCTGCTGACCTCCTGCCCTAGATGGGCAGTCCCTCCTGACGTGGCCCGGCTGGCCACACTGGTAGCAGAGGGGAACCCGACTCCCGCCCTCAGTGAGTCCCTGCGGTCGGCTAGGCGGGGGTCCGGTGCTGGCGACTGGCCCCTGTCGAGGGCCCCCAAAGGCCACTGATGGCCCTGCACAACGTAACGGCTCTCCTGCGGACGCCACGTGTCTCCGTTGAGTTCTCCTAACACGCCTGGTGTGGCGGCGGAAATCTCGTTCCACCACTAACTCCCCTGTCGTACGCTCGGAAGGGGGAGGGGGTGGTGACGTGGGTGGAAGCTGAAATTCTTCTCGAACCACCTCTCGAATCAGTTGGACGAGGTCCCGAGACGGTATACTCAGGAGAAGAGGAGGGGTAGTATGTATTCCAAGCCCGACATATCTGTCCCCCGGGCCCTGACCTCGGCCGCGCCTGCGGCCCACCCTCCTAGCTCCACGACGCGGCATCTCCTACAATGGAGACGCGAAACAAAATGAAAAGCTTCTAAACAGACGGTACCTAACGAAACTTCTAAGAGCTCATGTCAAGAGATATGTTGTGGTGGCTACTCTAGCTATAAACATGTGAATTGGTTATTTTCCAGTCAGTTGATTCACTTCTCGGGACGACCTTGCTCTGATACCATCTTGTAACGACCCGGTTCCCGAGTCCCTACGAGACACGAGAACCGGACCGACTCGACTAATCCCAAGACCCAGTCGTCCAACGAGGAAGTAACCAAAAGACAGTAAAATAAACCACATTCAGCATGAATATAACTAACAGTAAGAAAGTACAGCAGTAAGGAAGAAACTACTACAGTAGGCACCACCACAACAGTAAAACAACATTTATCATATAACAAAAACTGCAGCTAAAGAAGGTACAGCGGAAACAAAACTACTCACTAGAACAGAAACAAAAAGGGGTACAAAGCTGGGGTAACTCTACTGGACCCTACTCGGCCCAGCGTCCTCTGCAGCCGCCGACCCTGGCTGCTCAACACCTGGTCCTGAAAAAGGTAACGAGTGTAACACGTCAGCAAAACGCTGAGTAGAGTGGCAAACTAACTAAAGGCAACAGTAGAGTGTACAGTAGCTGTTATGTTCTATTACTTCCTTTATTTACATCTTTCAATTTTTCTCACTATTTCATTTACTTCTCAGATCCTTTACTTGATCTCGGATGTCCTCGTGGGACGATCTTGATTGCAGTCTTTTCCAAAAGTAGAAGTAGCACGTGGTGCTCTCCTGGCCGGGAGAGTCCCCCGTGGTGATCCTACCCTCAGTCAACCACCCCAAGGTCACTGACAGACGTAACGGTGACTACGGCACGCGCGATAAACGCACAGGTAGCTAGCCCGTACTGGCACGCGGTCAGTCGTTTCCGTTAACGGGTGCGCCCAAAGCACAGCACGGAACCAGGGCAGAGCCCTCTCAGTAACAGGGGTCCAACCCCTCCACAGTAACCAAACCGGGGCCTTGCCCCTCCACAGTCCGCGCACCCTCGCCTGACTACCCTGGTTTGCCCTAGTGGGCCTAACAAGTCGGTGAAGGAGGCTAGCAGAACCCCGGGGCCCGTGGGGTAGCTAGTACTCTCCTAACACTACTAGCTCTCCTCGGTACTATGTACACGAGGGCCAACAAGTCGGTACAGAGCGGCCAATCCTAACCCCGGGTCCCTGGGGCGGCTGGCCCCACTCTGCACTAAACAGGTACAGGTACTTCCCTTGGTACTACGTACCCAAGGGACAGTACAAACTACATCTCAGTTCCATTCCTTTTTCTTTCCAGGAGTTCCACTCCTAATTTCCCGTAGGGTTCCAGCTCTTTATTTCAGAACATCATATGTTTCACTTTCCAGATTCACGTTCTCAAATTCCATGATCTCAAACATGTTTCTTTGTTCATAACAGGCAGCTGTTAATTAAATTTACAGGCAGCTTTATATATTCCTTTCCATTTTTCCAAGACTGCAGTGATATACATTCCACTAGTTTTTCCATCCTAGGATTCATGCCATATCCTAGGATCTATCACACAATCTAGTTTCCGGCCCTAGGATTCATGCAACACCTAGGAGCTATCATTCCATATATTTCTCATTCCTAGGATTCATGCAATGCCCTAGGTTCTAGTTATGGTTCCATACTTTAACAGATTTTATTAATACTTAAAGCCACTCTACCAGGTACAACGGGAGTAATGGGGGCGTGATCGGGAATCCCGCGTGCCTCCGCGACTCTCAAGACTGCAACCGAACGAGGTCCTATCACAAGGATCAAACACAAGGAGTGTCTCAAAACAGTCTATAGCTACTGTAGGCGGGTAGAGGAATTAATTCTGAAACGAACGCAACTCGAATCGCGGAAAACGGAGCCCAAACGGGCCCTAAACGGGTCGAGAAAGACGATACTGTGCAAAATCAGACGTCTGGAACTCCTTCCAGACGTCTTAAACGGTGGATCGGAGAATTACCTGTTCGGCTTGGTTCCCCGGACGTCCAGAAGTCTGCAGGGACGTCTTTCCTAGATCCCAGACGTCCGATGGTCACTCCGGACGTCTGGAGGTCACTCCCGCCGTCTGGTACAACTTCCAGACGTCTGATTCGCAAGGATGACGAATCAGAAAGCCTGCGCACAGCCAACCCCCCTCCCTCAGTACGGTCAGTCGACAAAAAGGAAGGAGAAAGCGGAAACTCACCTTTCAGATGTCTGTGTGATCTCACAGACGTCGACCTTGCCGTCTGGATATCAATCCAGACGTCTGATTCCGGAAATTTTTTCCAGAATCAGAGCCCTGCTCGGCCTCCGCTCGCGACGCCGCCCGCGTCGCACCTCGCGCGTACGCTGCTTCGCCCGCAGCAGGTCCCTCTCCGCGATGCTCTGCGCCCCCTGCGCCCTCCGCCGGCCGGCCAAGCCGCTCCTGGCGAGCTCGCCCTCACGGCAGAGCCCCGCCCTCGCACGCCGCAGCTCCTCCGCGCTCACTGCGGCTGTCGCTGCCGCTGCGCCCTCGCGTCCGCTCGCCCTCGCGCACAGGCAGGAGAAGAAGGAGGAAGATGGTGGAGATGGGAGGGGAGGCGCGCCCCCCCTTTTAACGCCGCGCGGAGAGGAGAGAGAAGGCGGTCGCAGCCGCCTGCAGCCGCAGAGAAAGAGGGCAGAACGCAGGTCTGCGCGCACAGGCGCGCAGACGAATATCCCGTGCGAGCATAACTGTTCGCCAAACGTCTGTAAACTATCCCGGACGTCTGGTCAGACGTCTGGATGTGATCCCAGACGTATTTACAGACGTCTGGGCCACCTCCCAGACGTCTTAAAAGACGTCTGGGGCACGCGCTCGTTACAATATTGATCCTGATTCGTCTAATTTTTTGGATCCAAAAATGAATCTCAACATTTATCCATAACAAATCTCGTACCTCTCATGTTTTAATCAACCAGGTTCCCATGATCTCCATCTCCTGAAATAAGTTGAAAAAATTAGTTGTCCCAGAAATTCCTTTTTGTGAAAATTTGTTTTGCTAAGAGACTAGCAAAAGATAAGCATGGGGGTGTAATAAATGCAAATTTATCATCATTCTTATGCCCTAAAGATAAGCATCATACTGCATTTAGGCATCAATTAGGTTAGGCATGCAATGCATATTTTGTTGTGTTTTTGACACATTTATTTGAGTGTTAAGGATGAACAGATAATCAGATCCCTAAAACCATAGCACTCAAGATGGCCACTAGTGAAGAGTAAGCTCATTCCAGCTAGGTCTTAGCTAAATCCAGCTCATCATAGCTGGATACCAGCTCACTTGAGTTAGGGTTAACTCCACTAACCTCCATTCAGCACATCTTAGCTGAATGGTAGCTCAAGGCAACTCATCTTAGCTCACACTAGCTCAAGTTAGCTCAAACCCTGCTCAACTTAGTTGAGTCTAGCTCACCTTAGCTCCAATCGGTTCACTGGGAGCTCTAGCTAGCTCAACTAAGTTGATAGGAGTTCACCTCAGCTTAGGTCTAGCTACTTCCAACTCTACTCAACTCAAATCAGCTGAAGATAACTTCATATAGCTCAGGCCAGCTCAAGTCCAGCTCCCAGGGACTCCACTTAGCTCAACCTAGTTGAGCTAACCTATCTTAGCTACTCTAGCTAGCTAGGTACTCCCCGAGAATATTATACCTAGCTCACCTCAGCACATTTTAGCAGAAGCCAGCTCACTTTAGCTTGGTTTAGCAGCTAGCAAAGAACTAGCAAGCTAAGCCAGCTAAAGTAGCTCCCTATAGTTCCCTTCAGCAGCCACCTGCTATGGTTCAACTTTAGACATTCCTTCCTTAGATCCTCTTCCCTAAACCCTAGCACCATCCCACCTCCTCTTCTACTCAACTACTAGATAAGCTAGCTTAGCTAGCTTAGCATAGCTACATTGTAGCTCCCACTAGCCATCCACCACCTACAATCTAAATCCGCATCACCAGCTAACTAGTCCATCTAGCTCCACCTACTCCTACCTTTGTTGGCACCAACCAACATGCAACCCTTGGCCCCTCAACAACCACCGAAATTCACCTTGTTTTGGCACCAAACCCCCTTCTAGAATCCCTTTGTTTTGGCACCAAAACACTACCATATGATGGCCCTACACCTAATCATCTAAACCATCTCCACCCTCCATTAAGTGGCACCAATGAACACCCTTCCGGAACACTTTTTTTGGTGCCAACTCAAGAGACACCAAGGATGGTAATCACCACCTTTGAGTTGGCACCAACCTATAGTAGCCCTAGGATCATCTAACTACCCTAAAGACCCATCCTAACCATCCATCCTTAAAGCCACCTACAACCCCCATCCTTTCCTATATATATCCCTATTAACCCCCACCATACCTGGATCCTTTGGCTTCATATCTTTCCACCATCATCTTGCCATATCCATGGCCAAGAGAAGAACAAGAAGATGAAGATTAAGGGGACACTCTATCCCCTTGGTGCCTTCCCCTCTTTCCTTCTCTCTTGTGCCACCACTAGCCAAAGCAGCAGCCAGGCAAGGAAGGCCTTAGGAGGAGGTCTAGAGGGTGGTGCACGCCAACCTAGGAGGAGTCGTGTGAGTGGAACTCATCCACCCTTGGAGGAGCAAGGGCACGGCCCCCTAGGGCTTGCCAAGGAAGACACCAATTTGGAGGAGCTTTTCAATGAAGGAGAAGAAGGAGAACTTCTTTTCAAGCCCAGGAGCAGCTAATCTTGGAGCAAGCAGCCTCTCCCCTTCACCATTATCATCAAGAGGGTTTATGCTTTACTTCTTCTGTATTTTCAATTTAGAGTAGAAGCATTCCTCCACTTGTCTTTTGTAAAACATATTTCTACTTAATTAAAGTTGCCTTCTTTCCATTTTTGTTGCATCTTTTCTAATTGTTGTTTCTAGCACTTTTCACTCCCTTTCTCTAATTACCCTAGGTCTCCACGCACCTAGGGTGAGCTTAGAGAGAGGCCATTTTTGTCACTTAGGTATTAGCAATAGCAATTAGGTGTGATCATTTTCCCACATACATTTGCGTAATTGCCTGTTATTTAAAAATCCAAAAAAAATCTTATATTCAAAAAACCTAAAAAGAAAGTTGATTTCCTTTTTGTCAAGCAAGATTTTTAAAAGTGCATTTCTACTTCCTTGGACGACCTTAGATACCACCACTATCTAGGTTTATAAATTTTAAAAGCGATTGCGAATTAGCGTGTTACAATGACTCAAAACCCACTTTTTACAAATCGCGCTTTTTTCAGAATCAGGACAACCATATAAGATTGTACGAGCAGCCTCTAGATTTCATTTTCTGCATTGCATGCATTTCATTGAAGATTGCTAGAGACAAGGTACATTCTACTTTCTTTACATCTTATTCTGATCATGCATTGCATTTTGGACTTAAAGACAAGACCACCTATATTGTTTTGAAATAATTAACCAGTGGTCATCTCAATTTCTGAAAAAGGATTTTAACTAAAGGAGGAACATTAAAACCCAAGGAGTTGATTTGAGACATTTAGCTACGGTTCAAAATTCAAACTTAAACTTTTACGGTGTATGCACACTTATTTGATCTGTGCATCTAGACACACATTTAGACACTCCTAGGTTTTTTGAGCTGTTAGGAAAGAACACTCCTTCCGTTGGATACCAAAGTGCTTGAAACTTAAGATCAAAGGTTTGCAACTCCAAGGAGGGGGATACCTGTCACAGATTATTGAGGGTAGTTAAGAAGCACTGCGAAAGCACAGCTTCAAAGGAAGGCTTAGGCCTACTTGCATACCTTGATCTTCTATCCTTGGAGTACTTTACCATTTCAACTTTAGGGTAGAGCACCTAAGCTCCAACTAGGTCTTTATTAAGGCATTTTGTAAGTTGAAAATAGGCACGTAGTTGATTGGGCAATTTGTATTGTCGTCTACAACTAGATTTAAATTTCAAAGGCCTTAATTGATTAAAGACATAAAAAAAAAGTCCTTTTGAATTATGTTTGCATTGTTAGTGTATGCTTGGTAGGTGATCTATTAGGAGACAACTTGTCTTTGATCCAGAACTTGAAAGAATCCTTAAGAAAACCAACCAAAAGAGAAGAGTGATGGCTGAGGAAGGAGAAAATAGGATTGTGGAAAACCAACAATCTTTGAGAGACTATTTTATCCCTACCAACCAACCTAGCCATTCACTGAGAAGACCTAGTGGGAACAATCTTTATGAAATCAAGAGCAGTACCATATCTCTATTTCCCTCATTCTATGGTACTTCTAGGGAGGACCCTTATAGGCATTTGGAGGAATTCACTGAGGTCTGTTCCATGGTGACATTGTAAGGTGTTACTGATGATGCCCAAATGTGAACCCTCTTTCCCTTCTCCCTCAAGGATAAGGCGAAGCATTGGTATCACACTCTAGATGATAGAGTGGATACTTGGGATGCCTTGAAGGAGAGTTTTTGAAAATGAGTACCTCCCCATGAGCAAAACTAATCATTATAGGAGAGAAATCATAGGCTTTGCTCAACAAGATGGAGAGCAATTTCATGATGCATGGGAGCACTTTAAAGATTTGTTACGCTTATGTCCCCATCATCAGGTGCTAAGATGGAAACTTGTAGAAAGGTTCTACAATAGGTTAAATGAAAAGCATAGGTAAACAGTGGATGGTGCCTGTGTAGGAACCTTTCACACAAAAACTGAAGATGAGGGTTGGGAGCTTTTTGAGACCTTGAGTGAGAATTCTATCCACCTAAATTCAGCCTATTTGGATAGGAAACCCACTATTATGCAACGAAAGATTGAGGCAAACGAGGCTAGGGATACCCAAAATTTAGCCTTTCAAATTCAGTTGTTGAACCAAAATATGGAAAGGCTTATGTCGAACCATAACCAACTCACACCAAATGCCTCAATTTCCCAAGCTTCAGAATGCTCCATTTGATAAGGCAATACGCACGCCACTGTGGATAGCCACTTGGCCTCCCAATTCCCTGAACTTGTACAGGCAGATCTGAATGTTGCCCAAGGGTTCCGTCCTAGACCCTGTAATGATCCTTTCTCCAACACTTATTTCGAGGGCTGGAGGAACCACCCAAACTTTTCATGGAGATAAGGGAATTTCTCAAATTCAAGTAATTATAAACCACAACCCTTTCAGAACCAACAAATGAACCAACCTCATACCTTTGCCCAACCAAAGACCTCTGAGATGGATGAATTGAAGGCGATGTTGAGAACTTTGGAAGAAAGTCAAAGTGCCATCATCCAATCTCATGACAAGGCTATACAGGAAAAGAAATCACAGATAGGACACCTTGTCAAGGCCATTGGACAGAGGGAGACTAGGGAGCTTCCCAATGCTGTTCTGGAGAATCCTAAAGGAAAAGGGATGGTCATTAGGGAGCATGCCCAGGTAGTGACTATTCTAAGTAGGAAAGAAATTTCCAAACTTGAAGCTCCTATAGTCCAACCTTTTGAAAACCCATCCACCCTGACTTTCACCCCCACTAAAGAAGAGCTGCCCAACTCTCCACTTGAAATCACCTCACTGGAAGAGGTTGTTTCCATTCCACCCCTTACCCGAAATGACAACCCTTCCACCCAAAGACCAGGAGTGCCCTTTCCAGAGCATTTATCTGACTTTAGGTAGACTTCTGCTGGCTCATATGGAGCCAAAGATAGGACAAATGAAATCAAGGAGACTTTCAAACAAGTGCAGATTAACCTACCTATGCTTGAAGCTATTAGGCAAATTCCATCCTATGCCCGCTTTCTAAAGGACCTGTGCATGAAAAAGCGCTAATCGAGGAAACAGGTCTAATCAAAAGTTGTCTTGCCTGATTCTGTTAGCTCAATTATACAACACGGGACACCCCTGAAGCTTAAGGACCTAGGAGCCCCATACATCTCGATGGTCATTAGCAACGTACATATAGACAAGGCTCTGCCTGATCTGGTTGTGGGGTAAACATCCTTCCGAGCTACGTATACAAACAACTTGGAGGAGGCAATCTGAAGCCTTCGCCCATAATCCTCCAAGTTGCAGACCGGTCCTTAAAGACATCACGGGGCCTGCTCGAAGATGTCCTCGTGAGAGTGGAGGATTTCTTATTCCTTGTTGACTTTCTGGTATTGGACACTGGCCCTACCAACAAACCAACCAAGCCCTCCATCATCTTGGGCTGCTCTTTTCTTGCGACTTCTAATGCTTTAATTAATTGTCACACTGGGGCATTAAAAATGGGCTTGGAAATAGGAAAATTTGGCTAAATGTGTTTGTTGCTTATAAACAAGCTGGATTTGAGGTTGTTCCCAAGTTGAGGTGGTAGATGACCCCCTTCAGCATGACATGCTAAATGAGCATTCCCATCTCTTTGAGGATTGTGAAGGGGATGTACTAGAAGTTGATGAGTTGCTTGGAGTTTCTATTGAGTCTCTTTCCCCATTGTACATGCCTTAGGTAGATTTGCTACTTAAGATGGCGACATCTATTATGAAACCCTCAACCATACAAGCCCTCGACCTTGAATTGAAACCCCTCCCAGATACTCTCAAGTATGTATTCCTTGGCCCAAATGATACGCTCCCTGTAATCATCTCATCTGCGCTATTTGAGCTACAAATGGGAGCCTTGCAAGACTACTTATCACGGCACAAGGAAGCCATAGCTTGGACAATCACTGATATTAAGGGTATATACTCTACACTTTGCATGCATCACATTTATACTAATGATTCCATCAAACCATTTCAAGGCATGCAGAGACGTCTTAACCCCAACATGAGAGAAGTGGTTAAAAAGGAGATTCTGAAGTGGTTGGACACTGGGATCATATATCCCATTGGGGATAGCAAATGCGTTACTCCAATCCATGTGGTGCCGAAGAAGGCAAGCTTTACAGTAAAAACCAATGACCAGGGAGAACAAGTGGTGAATAGATCCTCAATTGGTTGAAGGGTCTACATAGACTATCGCAAACTAAACATCGCTACCTAGAAGGATCACTTTCCCCTGCCCTTTATTGATTAGATCCTCGAGAAATTGACAAGGAACAAGTATTTCTGCTTTTTAGACGGATCCTCGAGAAATTGACAAGGAACAACTATTTCTGCTTTTTAGACGGATATTCTGGGTATAACCAGTTGCAGTCGTCCTTGATGACCAGGATACGGCAACTTTTACTAGTCCCTACGGAACTTTTGCATTCAGGCATATGCCATTTGGATTATATAATCCACCGGCAACCTTCCAGCGGTGTATGATGTCCATTTTCTCGGACATGATTGACGAGTGTGTCGATGTTTTTATGGATGACTTCTCCATTTATGGCTTGTCTTTCAACTAGTGTCTTTTGCACTTAGAGAATGTGCTGAAGAGATGTAAGGAGACCGGTTTAGTCCTTAGCTGGGAGAAGAGACATTTCATGGTACAGAAAGGCGTTGTAGTTGGGCATGTTGTGTCTGAGAGGGGTTTGGAAGTAGATATGGCTAAGGTTGATTCTATTTCCAAACTTCCATTGCCCACAAATGTCAAACAGATTAGATCCATTCTAGGCCATGTGGGCTTTTATAGCCTATTTATTAAGAATTTCAGCAAAATTTCTAGGCCACTTTGCAACCTGTTGGTGAAGGATTCTCCCTTCGATTTTGATTCAAAGTGTTCCAAGGCCTTTCACACTCTGAAGGAGGCCTTGATCTCTGTGCCTATTCTCCAACCTCCAAATTGACCACTCCCATTCGAGCTGATGTGTGATGCTTCAGATTATCCCATGGTAGTTGTCCTTGGACAAAGGGTTGAGAGAAGACCTCATGTGCTACACTATGCTAGCAAGAACTTAACTGACCCACAACAAAACCACACTGTGATAGAAAAGGAATTACTCGCCACAGTATTTACTTTGGAGAAGTTTAGGTCTTATCTCCTTGGGTCTAAGGTGGTCATTTTTAATGATCAAGTGGCAGTGAAGCACCTCATTGCCAAGAAAGGTTCTAAGCCATGACTTATTAGGTGGATCTTACTCCTTTAAGAATTTGACTTGGAGAATCGTGAGAAGAAAGGAGTGGAAAATGTAGTGGCTGACCACCTATCTCTCCTCCCACTTGATGACTCTCCATCTGGAGACATTTGCGAGACATTTCCTAATGAAACCCTTATGGCTGTAACACCGACTTCACACTGGTATGTTGATGCCATCAATTACTTGATCACTGGAGAGACTCCTGGCTCTTGGGATGAGTAGAAAAGGAAGATTCATTTCGTAGCATAGATCTTCATTGGGAAGAGTTGGAACTATTTAGAATTGGACAAGAGCAAGTACTACGACGTTGCGTGCCTGAAGAGGAGCAAAAAGTGTTTTGAGATTTTGTCATGAGATTCATTGCAAAGGACACTTTGGTGCTAAGAAAGCAACTTTTAGGGTTCTCTAGTCCAATTTTTGGTGGCCTACTTTATTTAAGGATTCTCATAACTTTGTTAAGGCTTGTATTAGATGTCAATGAACTGGAACAATTGGGAAGCAAAATGAGATGCCCCAACACCCCATCCAACCTGTGGAAATTTTTGATGTATGGGGGATAGACTTCATGGGTCCCTTCCCTTCATCCCATGGATATGAGTATATCTTGTTGGCAGTTGATTATGTTTCTAAATGGATAGAGGTCATTCCTACGCACACAAATGACCACTCTGTGGTCATGAAATTTGTGAGAGTCAATATCATATCTCGCTTTAGCTACCGCAAGACAATTATAAGTGATGAGGGACCACTTCAATTGGCTACCTCGTTTCTGGAACCACCACTTCAATTGGCTACACAAGAGTCTAGGACTAACTCACAAGATCGTTACCTCTTACCATCCTTAGACGAGAGGCCAGGTTGAAGTGTCAAACAGGGAAATCAATAACATTTTTGAAAAGACTGTTATGCCAGATAGGAGGGATTGGTCCCAAAAGCTAAATGATGCTTTATGGGCTTATCGAACAACCTACAAAATCCCTTTAGGTATGTCTCCCTTTTGGATAATGTATGGGAAAGCGTGTCATTTACCTGTTGAGCTTGAACATAGGGCACTCTGGTCTTCGAGCTTAATTAGCCCAGGTGTCCATGCAAATGTGGACCTTTTTCTTAAGTCCTCGCCTTCTTTAATTCATTTCTAATTGATTAATAAGTTGGGGGGATAAGTACACGACTTATCAACCCACCCTCTAATTTGAGGGGACTTATAGTCTAAGCATCTGCACACATTTTGCATTGACTCATTTCTTGGTTGTTTAAAGGAAATTAGGTAGCTAATGAACCTTCTAGGGTGGTATGGCTGGCAAGTTGCAGTGGGTTTGATGCCACATTGGCCAATTGTCCAGTGCCCAGACACATGACCAATTCTTTTTGACTGCTACCTTTACGTAAATCTTAGATTAGGGAAGCCACCTGCTTTAAAAAAAATAATTAAAATTAAAAAATAGAAAAGAGGAAAAAAATAAATAAGCCATACTTCACCACACGAGTATGGTTGGCAAGTCACCGTGAGTTTGAAGCCATATTGGCTGGTTGTCCAGAATAGAGTTCACAAAATGCACAAATTATTCCTAACACTTACGAAGATGCGGGGGAAGTAGAATAAACCGAGATAAATACTAGGTTTACCCTTGTGTTGACCCCATAAAAATAAAAGTAGGAAGAAAGCTACCTGTCTAAAAGATACACTTTTAGGTAGAATTTTTTTAGGGTCACCCAGAGTTATAGAAACCTAAAGTCTGTTCTAATTGCCGATTAATGAGTCTATGACTTTTTAACATTAACATGCATAGAACTTAAAGTTCTTTTCAAGTTTTGGGTGGCTTTGATGGCTGTGGAAAGTAGCTCTGAAACTGTAAATTCAAAACACCAAAAAAAAAATGGCAAGAAGAAAAAGAACAAAAATGTATTGCTTTTGAATGATGTGAGGGCTTGGGTGGTTTGCATTTTAGTAGGCACCTACACGCTGTCGAGTCTTTGTACTTTAGATTCTTAGTTGAAATTTTCTATGGTTGATAAATAACTGTCACCTAAGTAATTTGATCCAAATTCTGTTATAAATAGCATGTAGTTTAGTTTTGCCAGGGACTAGTAAAAGATAGGCATGGGAGTGTGATATACACACATCTAATTGGCTTAAAATGCTAATTTTTGCATGCTCCTAGGTCCATAGAAGCATCCAACATTATAAATAATATATAACATGCATTATCATGGATTTAAATTAATTTGTATAAATTGTATATAAATTTTCTTATTTTATTAGCTAAAGGATAGGGTGACATCTTTCTGAGCTTTAGATTGAAGACACTACAACAAAGAAGGGTTAAAAAACCGTGACAAAAGGGTTTAGAACAGTCACCAATTAATGTCACCAAAAGTTGTATGGTAGAAGGGTATCTGGCGATAGTCTGAACCAAAAGCGTGACTAAAGGATTTGGTCACGGTCAGTTTAAAACCGTGACAAAATACTCAGCTGTACTTTTTTGGTCATGGTTGTAAATTGTGACAAAAGACTTTTCGTCATTGTTGCAAAACCGTGACAAAAGGAAGAGCTGTGGTCACAAAAAAAAAAGGCTTCCTTTGGTCATGGTTCCCTAACCGTCATAAAAGGGCCACCATGACCAAGGGGTCCCTTTGGTCACGGTTTATAAACCTTGACCAAATATCTATTAAAATAAACATAAATAAATAAATGTAAATATGTTTGATGGGGCCAATAACTGAAATATCTGAAAAAAAAAGAAAATTTTCTATGGCGCAAAACAAAATGTAAATATTTGCAGCTTTATGTCATATCTTGCAGCCCTGTAAAACATATGCATACATCTATTCTCAATAAACAATCATTATTTACTCCTAACAATATGTTAAGAGCTCATACTCAAAAATGGAATCTCATTGTTTTCTAAGTTGAGATGATTGTCTTTCACATTTACTTTAAATGAAATTTAGATGGGTTGCCAGAATTTCACTTCAAAACAAATTAGCATTTTGGCCTGATGGCAGGAATGATAACAAAGAGGCATGGCTTGCAGGAGACCCTAGATGAAATTTAAGAGTCAAAACTTAACAAAAGTGCTCTGTCCATAACAATATACATAGTTGTACAAATTCTTAATCATGGTTGCTTATAGGTCACTCACCTGCCAGTATCACCAGAACCTAAAGGCTTTATTGGCCTAAAATGTTTTAAATGTTGGGGGGAGGAGATGAGAAGTCATGTGGAAAGATGGGGAGGAGTGAGGGAGCCCATGAAGAGGAGGGGTGGTGAACAGGAGGAGGGAAGGGCATTGGCAAGAAGAAGGGAGGAAGGGGCGTTGGCGAGAAGGAGAAGGGAGGGAGGGTCATCACAGAAGGGGAAAACTAGAAGATTGGTGACAAGATCATTAGGATTTGAAAAAGCTAAAATGTTAGAAAGATTGAATCCTAATCAATCCAATGGTGGGGGTTGTGGGCTACACGACTTTGTGTGTGTGTGTGTGTATAACATAATACTTTGACAATGCAGTGTAGAGAAGATGTCATAATCCTATGACATTGTGGAAAGCTGTGGGCTCATCATCAAAGGGGAAAGATGTGCAGTCCCCATACAAATTGAGTGGAAGGAGAGCTGGAGTGACCAAAAATCCAGTGAAGAGAAAGTTGCAACCATTCTAAATGTAGAGAAGAGGGCAGGGGGACAGAAGGGGACTCTAGAGTTCTGGAGATGAAGGTGATCACATTGAATGTGTGTGGGTTGCGTGATAGGGTGCGGAGGGCTTCCTTGGCCCATTACCTTCTTGAGTGGGAGGTGGACTGTGCCTTATTATAGGAAACTCATATAGGAGGAGGGGATTTTTTGTTGCAGTTGCTGCTCCAAGGGGGTCAAGCTGATGTTAGAGCAATGGATGCACCTGGAAGGGCAAATTTATGGTCTCATGTAGATTTCAAGCCGTAGGGGATGATCAGGATTTGATATCTCATGTGTGTATGGTCCATGTGCGGACAATTTAAGAAACGAGTTGTGGCAAGTGTTTCATGTGATGGCGAACAAGACAAATAGGGTGCCTTGGCTTGTAGGTGGAGACTTCAATATCATCTTGTCTGAAAAGGATTGATGGAATAGAAGGGTGGATAAGGCCTCACTTGGCTTTCAGTTGGTGGTGTCAGAGGTTGGACTGAATGAGTACCCATCAACCGGGGTAGAATTCACATGGCGAGGGGGGAATGGGCTAGTCTCAAAGTTGGACAGGTTCTTTGGGAGTGTCGAGATGCTGGAGAGATTTCAACTCTAATTAGTCGTGGGTTTGGATCACCCCTTCTTAGACCATACCCCATTACTATGGGATAGTGGGGAGGAGTCATATGTTGGTACTTATTTCAAATTCAGGAAATCTTGGCTAAGGGAGGAAGGCTTCAAAGAGATGGTCAACTGCTGGTGGGAGCACAAGCAGGTGGAAGGATCTACTACTTGTCGCTTGGCTAGGAAATTGAAGGACTTGAGAGTGATGTTGAGGGAATATAAACAAATGGTGGAGATTGTGAGAACCTAGAGACGGTCTGAAGCATTATCCATGGTGTGGTTGTTGGACGAGAAGGAGAACAGTGGATAGTTGGCTGAGGATGAGGTGGCACAGAGGAAACACTGGAGAGGGGTGGTTCAAGTAGAGGACCTAGCAAGGGAAGTGGACTGGCAAGAGAAGTCAAGACAACTACGGTTGAAGGACAGAGATGCAAACACGAAGTTGTTTCATATGGCAGTAAGCTCTAGAAGGAGAATGAATTTCATCTCTTCCATGAAGGTAGGTGATACGGTGCTAACTTCCTCAGATGAGATTAGAAGGGAGGCAGCTAGATATTTCAAGGAAGCCTCAAGATCAAAAGGGAGAGGAGGGTGGAGGCTGGCAACTTCAAACCTCTCCCGAGTGGGAAATGTAGCAGCTGCAAAAATGACAGAAGGTATCTCAGATTAGGAAGTACTGGAGGCCATGGCCAGGTTGAATGTAGAGGGATCTCTAGGTCCACACGAATTCCAAGTCCTTTTTTATGAGGAATTTTGGCATGTGGTCAAAGGGGACGTGATGGAGGTTATTAAAGAATTCCAAAGGGGCAATTCAGGTATGGAGAGAATAAACATATCTTACATGTTCTTACTACCAAAGAACATTGGGGTAGAGACATTGGCAAACTTCAGGCCTATTGCACTTTCGAACTTGATTTATTTAATCATTAGCAAAGTGTTGGCAAATAGATTGAAGTACATTTTGACTGACTTAATTAGCCCAGTGCAATCTGCTTTCCTTCCCAATAGATCACTACAAGAGTCATTCATTGTAGTGCAAGAGGTGGTCTTGGGGTGGAGCAGGAGAAAGAGCAAAGCATTCATGTCCAAGGTAGATTTTAGTAGAGCCTACGACTCAGTAGAGAGATCATACCTTTGGGAGATTTTTAAGAGGAGGGGCTTCCCATCACTTTGGATATAATGGATGAATTGATGCATTGTCACATCCTCATTCTCCCCTCTCTTGAATGGGAGGCCATGCGGAGTGTGGATACAACCTCAATGCGAAGTGACGCAAGGGTATTGTTCGACCCTTCTTATTTTTAATTTGGCAGTGGACACCATAGCGCACTTTACTTGTAAGCTGGCAGATGCCAGTTTGGTTAGGGGGTACTCTTTGTCAAATTCTAGAGCTCTAGCACCAATACTGCAGTATGCCGACGACATAGTGTTCTTTGTGGAAGGAGGGCTTTGTGAGGCGAAGACCCTATTTACAATGATCAACAAATTCGGTGAGATATCGGGCCTAAGGTTGAATGGAGCAAAGTCATCACTGATTTGCTTTGGCATGACAAGCTGGGAGGGTGAGGCAATTTTAGCCACCTTGCATACTCCAACTGCCACACTCCTAGTGAGGTATTTAGGTCTACCCCTAAGCGATAACAAATTGAAGAAGAGTGATTAGGCCTCTCTATTTGAGAAAGTGAACGCCAAACTGGAATCCTGGAGTAGTAGATTCTTATCGAAGCAAGGACGATTGATTTTGCTCAACTCATTCATCACTTCGATACCGGTCTTCTTTTTCTCGGTGTTCAGATCTCTGAAGTTAATATGGAAGAGGTTGGATGTGATGAGGAAGCACTTTTTCTGGAAGGGTGCAAAGGTGGAAGACAGGTTCTTGCATCCGATGAAGTGGCCACAACTTTGTGCCTCGATCAAGGGGGGGGATGGGCATCTGTTCGTTGAAAGAATTTAATGATGCTTTGCTCCTGAAGTGGGCAATTAAGCTGATAGTGGAGGATGGAAAGATGTGGCCCCAACCAATCAAGATGTGGACCCAAGAATTCAAATATAGATTCAGGAAGGAGTTATGACGGACAGCGACTCAGGGACGGCGGTCGGTGGTAGTAGGGGTGATGAAGGGTGGCGTACTTGGAGGTCGAGGGTCTCTGATGCTCACGGCAGAAGGGGGACGGAGGCAAGGTGGTCTGATGGTAGGGAAAAAAGGTGTATGACCGGACTATCTGTTTCCTCTGCCGATGGCGAGGACATATGGCAGCCACTTGTCAATCTCCCGGGGTGTGCTTGGGCTGTGGGGGATTCGGTCACAAAAGGGACTCGTGTCAATTTTTAGGGGGTCAAATGAAAGAATGTCTTTTCCCACGCTGGGGACATTTCAATCGTAGAGCTGTGCAGATACCGCCTCCACCCCCATCTCTGCGCAAGATGGGGGGACTTACGGTTGATGTGGAGGTTCCTGTGACAGAAAGCATCAAAGCGGCAGAGATGGCCCTACGCGGAGCTCTGGTTGGGGAGGTTATGTTTGGAAGACCGACGGTGGAAAAGGTTCGCACCCTGGTAAACTCTCTCTCCCTCTCGAGTAGCTCCTGGAAGATTTCTTTTTTATCAAATACACGCTTTGTCCTCTTTGAATTGGATATGGTGGATGTTGAGAAGCTACGGTTTCAAACATCCTGCAACGATGGGATCACGGTGATTTGGAGACTGGTTTCCCCTTTGATGGAGCTTTGGTGGAGAGACCACCCCAGAGAGGGGGTTCCAGATCAGGAAAACTTGAGATCGAGGGGCTGCCTCAGCATCTGAGGTCGAAGGAGGTCGTTTCATCGATGATCTCAGGCTTTGCATCAGTGTCAGAGGATGCGATTGTCAGGTTACTGGAGGGCGATGGGCACCTGCTGAATGTGAGGTTTGATGTATTTATAGCTGGCTGTGTACTTGAGAATCTGATTCTGAGATGTGGTGGGAGCTCCTGGATGCTAAGGCTGAGGTTTCTGGTGGGAGACACTGTTGCAAAGCAACTTAAGTCGTCCGGGCCTGCAGCTGATGAGGAGGCGGTTGTGCAAGAACTGGGCACGGTTCACGGCAATGAACCCCTAACTATCAAAATTCGTAAGGACTTTCGTGTGGGGGAGATGGGGGAGGATCAAAATGGAGAAGAGGAGGATTTGGGCGAGGGGGTAACGGCTGGACCAACGACCACGATGGCAGGGGATATGCTGGCAGGTGACATGGAGAACATGGAGCAGGAGACTCATGTCACATAGATTGAATCTTTGAAGGATAAACAAGATCTGCAGGAGAAGGAAGGCCTTAATTGTGAAGGTGGTTCTCACTCCAAGACTGGTAAGGGCAGGTCACCATATAGCCCCCGACAGAGAAAATCAAAGACTATCACTATGATGGATGAAGATGAGGTGGCGAGAGTTTTGCAGGTGTGCAAATGCCAGGCCTTCAGGGGGAAGGGATCTGGTGAGGACAGATGAGAGTCCTCACTTGGAACGTGCGTGGGTTGCGCGACAAAAGCCAGAGGGCTTCTCTGATGAGATATTTAAGAGAATGGGGAATCGACTGTGCGCTCATTCAAGAGACACACATTGAAGGTAGATCTGATAGGCTTTGGTCTGACTTGCTAGCTTCAGGGCTGAATGATTTTGTGCAGATTGATGCACAAGGGAGGTCGGGTGGTATTGCTATTTGATGGAGGAAGGGGTGGGCTCAATGTTTGGAGGTGCACAAAGCTAGGCATTTTCTAACATGCAAATTTCAGGCAAGTGCTGCATCTACCAGGCAAGTGCTGTGGGAGGAATGGGCTGCTATGGCTGAGTTGGTGCAGGGGGGAATGTGGTTGACGGGTGGGGATTTCAATTGTGTATTAACAGGAGCAGATAGGCCTAACGGCAACAGAGACAGTTCGGCTATAGGCTTCCAGATGACGGTTCAGTCACTACAGTTGTGCGAGTTTCCATCCTCGGGGGTGGAATTTACTTGGCACAATGGAAATGGATTGGCTTCCAAATTAGATAGATTTTTTGGGAATGTGGACATTCTGATGAGATTCCAACTGTCGTCAGTAAGTGGATTGAATCGACCTTTTTCTGATCACACCCCTTTGGTGTGGGATAGTGGGGAAGAAAATCATGTTGGTTCTTATTTTAAAATGAAAAGATCATGGCTGAAGGAACTGGGTTTCTATCAAATGATCAGCTCTTGGTGGTGAGCTAAAAAGGTGGAGGGGTCTGTTACTGTTAGATTAGCAACCAAGCTGGCAGGTTTGCACACGATCTTAAAAGAATATGGTCTTACTGTTAATTTGATGAGGCAACAGAGGAGGAATGAAGCTCTGAATAAAATCCAGTAGCTGGATTCTAAAGACGCAGCTGGCCCTTTATCTGAGGAAGAGTTGGCTGAAAGGAAACTATGGCAGGGTGTGATACTGGATGAAGATCTGAAACAAGAAATAGATTGGAGGGAGAGATCAAGACAATTATGGCTTAAGGAGGGAGATGCAAATACGAAAAATTTCCACCTTGTGGATAGCTCTCAGAGACGTGTTAACCTTATTTCCTCTATTCTTAGGGATGGGTAGAGGGTTACCTCCATTCAGGAGATTAAATCTGAAGCTGCTAAATTTTATAGAGAGGCATCTCGGGCAGCTAAGAGGGGGAAATGGAGGATGGCAGGTAGTGATGGTCCTAGTGTGACGAGTGATCAGGCTGCACAACTGACTACACTTATCACTGAACAAGAGACCTTACAGGCAATCAGGGATTTGAATATGGAAGGCTCCCCGGGCCCTGATGGAATACAAGTCTTCTTTTACAAAGAGATGTGGAGTGTGGTGGGCAAGGAAGTGATGGATGTTATCAAAGAATTTGAGGTGGGAAACGCTGGGTTTGAGAGGATTAACAAGTCATATCTCTTCCTCCTACCTAAATCAATGGGAGTAGAAAAATTCTCAGACTTTAGGCCAATCTCCCTATCTAATTCCATCTATCTTGTAATCAGTAAGATTTTGGCTAATAGGCTCAGAAATGTTCTACAGGACTTGATCCATCCGATACAACCTGCCTTCCTACCTAATAGATCACTTCAGGAATCCTTTATCTTGGCTCAGGAAATGGTCAGTGGATGGCATAGAAGAAAATGCAAGGCATTCTTGTGGAAGGTTGATTTCCAGAAGGTGTATGATTCGATCTCTTGGCCGTATCTCTGGGAGGTTTTTAGAAGGAGAGGCTTTCCCCCTTTATGGATCCAACGGATGAAAAGGTGTGTCACTACTGCTTCCTTCTCTCCACTGATTAATGGGAAGCCTTGTGGAGTATGGATCCAGCCTCAGCGTGGGGTTAGACAAGGATGTCCTCTTGCTCCGTTGATTTTTAACGTTGCGGTGGATGGGCTTGCAAGGTATGCTTGCAAACTGGCAGAGGTGGGCATAATTAAAGGATATTCACTATCTAATAGGAGAACTCTGGCCCCCATTTTACAGTATGCAGATGACACAATTTTCTTTGTTGAAGGATCCATGCCTGTGGCACATGCTCTGGGGTTACTGGTGAAGATATTTGGTGATATTTCAGGCTTATGTTTGAACAAGGAAAAATCTGTATTGATCTGTTTTGGCATGAGTGAGTAGGAGCAACTGGAAGTGGAGGGTACACTGGGGTCACCTCGAGCTAAGCTGCCACTGAAGTACTTAGGATTACCACTGAGGGCAGCAAAACTGAAAAAATCTGATTGGAATGTCTTGTTTGATAAGGTTGATGGAAAATTGAAAGGATGGAGTAGTAAATTTCTGTCTAAGGGTGGCAGATTGATCCTTCTCAATTCGGTCATTAGAGCCATACCGGTCTTCTATTTTAGCATATTCAGGGCTCCAAAGTGTATATGGAAGAGATTGGATGCTATGAGGAAGAGATTCTTTTGGAAAGGAGCAGGTCATGAAGGCTGTTTCATGCAGCCCATCAGCTGGAGCAAGATCTGCAAGCCAAAAGAAATTGGTGGTATGGGAATTAAAGCACTCAAAGATTTCAATGAGGCTTTATTGATCAAATGGGTCATCAGGATCTTGGACTGCAAGGAGGGGCTGATGGCTGATTTGGTCAGGGACAGCTATGAGGGATCAAACAATAGTCTGCAAAGGTTGCAGCCAAAGAAACCTTCTCCTTTCTAGCGTTCAGTGATCAGTGCAATCAGCATTTATTGGCATCTACTGCAGCCTAGGCTCGGAGATGGCAGAAATTTCAGCTTGTGGAATGAATGGTGGTCTGACTTGGGGATACTGAAAGAGGCCTACCCGAGAGCTTATGCAGCAGCTGCAGACAAGGAAGCCACAGTCAGTAGCTTGTGGTCTGATGCTGAAGACTGCTGGTGGCTGGAAGAGCTGCAACAATGCAGGGCTGGCACTCGGCTATGGGAGGAGAGGCAGAATCTGCTGGCTAGTCTGCAGTAGGTGCAGCTGACGACGAGTGTGACGGATACATACGGATGGCAGGGTATCTTCTCAGTGTAGCACGCGTATGAAAAAATTATTAGATCTAATAATGTGGTGGATTGTGATCCTATTGACAGAAAGATTTGGCTCTTGAAAATCCCTTTGAAGGTTCAGATATTCTTGTGGCTTTGCAGACGGGAAGGTTTGATCACTGGTGATCTAAGGCACAGAAGGATGGGGACTACCCTGAATGCTTGCCCTCTGTGTGGCATGTTCTCTGACAAGGCAGCACACATTTTCTCGTCATGTTTGGTCACCGACAAGATCTGGAGGATGGTTTGTTTGGAACCTCTCCCCTCTTGGGACTCTCTATGGCAGAGGTTCATCACTCCTAGCCAGCCATTAGGGGCTATGGCAGCTACTTTGTGGTGTGTGTGGAGGGCGCGTAATGACAAACTCTTTCAAGAGAGACCAGTGAGATGTGAGAATATTGTAAAGGAGTGCTGGTCTCTCATACATAGTTAGGAATCTACTTTGTAATACTTTTTTGATAAGAAATATACTGCCCTCCGGATTGCTATCGGTTCATGATAGCAATCCTCACTACTTTAAAAAAAAAACTAATCAAGGAGACCTATGGACCTACGCAGGTGTAGCTATGGACAAAGGCTCCAAATCGGCCTTCGCCATTTTGGAAGTCAGTGAGGAGAGCAATTCAAGAGCACTGGTCTAAATTTGCACCTGTCCTAGGGCATGGAAGACACTTCGCTTTTTGGACTGATGAATGGTCTGATCTGGGCCAACTGAGCGTGGCATATCCAAGAGCATTTGCTGCAGCCATGGATAGTAGGGCATCAGTCAGGGACTGTTGGGATGATGCGAATGCCAGGTGGGTCCTTACTGTAGTAGGTGCACGTGATGGAGGTCGAATGTAGGTGGAGCAAGCACGACTGATAGCAAACTTGGAAGCCTTCAAGCCAGTGGGTGTGGTGGATGGCTTTTGCTGGAAGCATGGCTTGTTCACTCCATCCAAGGTGTATAGAAGGTTGCTGGACTCCATAGATGTAGCCCCCACAGTCGAAGACAATGACTACGCCAAAGTGTGGACTCTGAAAATTCCACTCAAAATTAAGATTTTTTTGTGGTTATGCAGGCATGATGGACTTATTATAGGTGAAATAAGGAGTAAAACATTGGAAGCTCCAGCTCAGAATTGCCCACTATGTGCTTTCCCCACGGACAACAGGATGCACCTATACGCATCATGCTTAGTGATGGATCAGATCTGGAGGGGAGTCTGTGGGGAGCCTTTACCCACGTGGGATGGTCTCTGGAGGAATCTCTAGGTGATAAGGAAGCCGCAGGTGAAGATGGTGGCAGTTATGTGGAGTGTGTGGCATGCTTGCAATGAGCATCTGTTTAGAGGGGGATCCATTAATGTGGGGGCCATTCTAAGGGAGTGTTGGGTGCATGTGAAAGAGTGGAGTGATTCCATGTAATGCCTTTTTTCTTGCATGAATAAAAGGATCCTACTATCGTCATCGATAGCACTCCTCATCTTTTCAAAAGAAAAAAACTGCAAAATCCTTGAGTAAATATACAGACTATATTCAATTGGACCATAATGTCAATAACTGAATCACCTGTCCGTAAAGTAAAAGGCTTCTTCCACTCCATCACCATGATGGACATCTATATCAATATATAGAACTCAGGCATGATATTTGAGAAACTCCAAGATTCCCAACACCAAGTCATTGATATAGCAAAAGCAAGATGCTTCGCATTTTTTGGCATGATGTAGACCACCAAACCAATTAATAGCAACGTCAGAAAGCTGGTGGTTTAATCTCTTCATAGCATCTGGAACAAAGGTCTTGTTAATCAATGTTCATCAAAGTAGTAATTGCAATGCTAGGAGAGAAAATGGCATCAATAAACCTCGAAGGTAGGAAATAAATTTTCTTATGAATGAATTTTCTAAACAAAATATGATATTCCTTTAAAAGTAGGAAACCACTTCAGAAGCAGTTGCAAATTGCTGTCCCTTTTGTCCCTCACATTAACATCAAGAAGTAGCAACCAATGTAAGAAATTTGGATAACCCTCCTGATGTTTGTTGATTGATCATCAATTTAATTTCATTTTACTACTATAAATTTTTAAAATGTTCCGAGGTTGAACTCAGGGATCAAACTTGATTTTAGAAGCAAAAAGATCACAATTCACAATACTGTAATGTTTTACAAAAAATGTAGAGAATAAAAGTAGAATGTGTCATCTCTTTTTCTTCTTTTCTCTCCTTCTTCTTTGCTCCCTCTCTTTTCTCTTTTTTTTTTTTGTCTTCAGACGTTTGACTCTAGGAATCAGACACCTTAAGTGGCAACTACTATAGTGCACGTCATCTCTTCTTCTTCTCTTTAGCTGCTGCTGCTACTTCTTCTCCTTGGCTTTTTCTTCTTTTCTTCTTTTCCTTTCTGCTTGGTCTTCTTCTTTGCGGTAGCTCCCTCCTTCTCTTTTATTTTCTTCTTCTTTGGCTCTGCTTCTGCTTCAGCTCCTTCTTCTGTCTTCTTTTTCTTCCTTTCCTTCTGCACTTTGCCTTCTTCTTCTTCAGCTCCTACTCCTGCGGTTAAGTCCTTAGCCTCTTCTTCTTCTTCAGTTGGCTTCTCCTCTTCCTCTTCTTCTGCTTCTTCTTCTTCAGCTCCTACTTCTTCTTCTTCCCTGCATAGGCACGGTTATGCAAACTCTCCTTCTTCTTTGCTCCCTCTCTTTTCTCTTTTTTTTTTTTGTCTTCAGACGTTTGACTCTAGGAATCAGACACCTTAAGTGGCAACTACTATAGTGCACGTCATCTCTTCTTCTTCTCTTTAGCTGCTGCTGCTACTTCTTCTCCTTGGCTTTTTCTTCTTTTCTTCTTTTCCTTTCTGCTTAGTCTTCTTCTTTGCGGTAGCTCCCTCCTTCTCTTTTATTTTCTTCTTCTTTGGCTCTGCTTCTGCTTCAGCTCCTTCTTCTGTCTTCTTTTTCTTCCTTTCCTTCTGCACTTTGCCTTCTTCTTCTTCAGCTCCTACTCCTGCGGTTAAGTCCTTAGCCTCTTCTTCTTCTTCAGTTGGCTTCTCCTCTTCCTCTTCTTCTGCTTCTTCTTCTTTAGCTCCTGCTTCTTCTTCTTCCCTGCATAGGCACGGTTATGCAAAACCTACCCCTACCCTCCCCGCATCTCTCTCTTTCTATTTCTCTCTCAAGTCACAGCTCTCTCAGAGCCAGCTTGGTTATCGGGTCGGGTATACGTGCTGAGGACCAGGCCCACCAGCGTGCGGTGGTGGGCGAGGTGTGCATGGGTAGTTGGGTCAAGACCAGGTCCACATAGCGTGGGGTCACGAACAAGGTGCGAGTGGGCGAGGGACCTCACCCCGTGTAGTTGGAGGCGATAAGCCCAATGCACAAAATCAATTTATGTACCTGTGCTCGCTCAAAAATGCCTGAGGTGGGACTAAACTTCCCACCTTTCTGTCGCATGCCTAGCAGCAAGAGTCATGTCCAAGTAAAGCTGTAGCTTCAGCCTTCAGTGCCAATTGGCTGCCTAGAGCTATACGCGGAAGTATTCCGCGTCACTTGGGACTACTGGCCTGGAGCGGGGGAACCTGAAGCGAGATCACAAGAAAGCTTCTTACTGTCGTCAATGGCGGAAGGGGCCGCAACCTTGAAATCACAAGGACAGCCATGCAGCCCTATCAGATACCTTGGGGAGCTTTGAAAAGGTGTGGTGAAGGTGGCCTGGGGGTCAGCGTGGTGTGAGGGCTGCTTTGTGTGTTGTGCTTGAAGGTGGGTGTGTTCGGGGGGAGGAAACAGTGGGTGGCGCAGTGAATGGAAGGGCAAAGGATGATCAGTGGGAGGTGATGAATCTTAGGGACTGGTCGGCGTGGGGTGGAATGGTCTATGGTGGTGGAATGGCCTCGCCGAAGTTGGTGGTCGGAGGTGGGGATGGTGATGGTGGACTGTGGTGTCGAGGGGTCAAAAGATCAAATTAACAGAGGGGAAATAAAGAGGAGAGTGTGGGAAGCTTATCTAATTGAGTCCAGAGCGAAGGGGGAAGGCTGATGGCGAGCGGTTGGTACTGCCATCGCCGGAGACGAAGGTGCCAGGGGGAGGAGATGGCGACGAGGAAGAGGGGTTGGAGGGTGCCCGCTGGTACGACGCAGTGCGGTGGAGGATGGCGGAGTAGGCTCTGCCACTGGTATGGAGGCAGAGTGATGAGAGAGGGGAGGAGGAGTCACTGAAAGCTCTGGAAGTTCGACCGGAGTTGGGAAGAGATGAATTGGAGGGGGATCTCAGGCCAAATCGAGCTTGAAGGATGCAGCGTGGAGTGTTGCTCCTTAAATAGGCAAAGGCTGGCCGGGAGGAACGCGAGAGCGGCGGGAAGGTCACGCCAGAGGTATGGCCGACCGGAGACCCATACCTCTCACGCATTTGCACGAGAGGTATGGCAGGCTTTAGGGCATGGGGAGCAGCCCATGTAGTAGGGGGCTCCGCTGGGAGCTCCCCTTTTAAATCTGGGGCCGGCTCCCCATGCAAATCAGGCGCCATCCTTCGCGCAAAGTCGCTGAAGGTATGGCCTTCTGCTGCAGGCGGCAAAGGGACCGAAATGAATAAAATGACGAGGAAGTTGAGGGGGTAAATGAAAGGTTTCAAAAAGTTGAGGGTCAGAAAGTAATTTTGAGGACCAATTTGCAAAGTGGGTCAAGACGACCTTTCCTTAGATCCAAATTTTGGTATAAACCTAATTTGGACCTAAGGAATCCAATGGTGAAGTTGTATTTTATGTTTGACCACGTTTGACTAGACATTTTGCATAAAAACCCAAATTAAGTCAAAAATTGGGTATGGACCCCAATCTAGGTCAAAATGGGTTCCAAAGGCCAAATTGAAAGTGATAAACCTTAGAGGATATTTTTTATTGAATTTTAGAGGGTTTAGTTGATTTTTATCTTGCCTTGAACTTTTTGAATTAAAGTGAGTTTGTTTTAGTGTTACAGAATGTCATTGAATTCCTATATTTCGCCATAACCCTTTTCAGTCCAAACCATCCCACTTTTTCTCTTATTAAGTTCACTTGACCTATGTCTAGATCCTTAGAAATCCCGTTGATGCACTGTAACGGTAAAATTGCAATTTTACCCCTTGTGTCATGTTCTATTCTCAGATCAACAATCCCCTAAATTAGGCCTTCCCTTAGGTTATGTAGGAGCTTTTATTCACTTTATTAGGTTAAAATGTGCTAGTTAGGGTTCATGATGAGGTTCTCATCATACCCCCATGCCTAGCTTTTGCTAGTCCCTTAGCAAAATTTTACGATTTTATCCTCTATTCTTGACCATGAGTTCCTTTCACCAATTTTGATAAGTGCTTTTTCTTTTCTTTTCCTATTGATTAGGTTAGAATGAGAACAATGGGCCTAAAGGTACTCTAGTACCAACCAAGATCCAGACCCGTCTAGCTTTAGCCTCGATCCTTAGCAAAGGATTTTAAGGCCCAGAGGAACTACAGTAAGGTTTATTGGACTCTGTGGTTAAAGCACCCATGCTTGAGACATTTTTAGCCTTAGTTCAATTTGCAGTGTGTTTTGTAAGAGAGAGATAGAGGGTTTATTTGTTTGGAAAGTTTTCTTTCTTTTTTCTTTTTAATTCTAGCGTAGGATTGGCTTCACAACACAGTTTGTATCGGATTCCTCGTCCCCACCATCAATCCTCAAAGGTCCCTGGCAATCGATGCTTCGAGATAGCACCGCCATGGTAACCCCCAGAACCCTGGTTTTCGAGATTTTGAGATAATCCTGCCCATGGCGTTCCGTGGCTAAATTTAGACCCTGGCAATTGACATTTCATGATAATGTCATCCATGGTATCTAAACTAGCAGAGTGCTTACATGCCCCCAGTAGGATATGTAAATATCCTAAGAGACAAGCACCGAGGAGACGTATCTTTGAGGGGAATTTTCCACCTCTCCACGCTGGGAACTCGTCCAAATCAACTTGTGTTGATTGGTCGCTCCTAATCTAGGTAACATTTTTAGAACATTAAAATGCTTCTGCGTGATTTTGATAGTTATGCTCACTGAAGTAGACTATGTGTGATTTGGGGTGCTTGGGTTACCGAGTCCTGTAAATCGAAGGTCAGTTAATAAGGCCGAATACTCCCTAAGGCTTAGACCTAATACTTAAGCTTTTCATTTTCCTCAACCTCTTGAGGAATATCCAGATCTTAACGGGTACTAAGAGTCTAGCCAAAAGGCCTAAGGTTAGCGTTCTTACTAATCTTTTTGTGTTTCTTTAGTACTTTTTCTTTACTTTTCTTTAATGTGGTCTAGAACTTCGGTTAATCCCTTAATTTTTTTACTAATGACTATCTCTTTCTTTTTCATTTTGTGCTCCTTTTTAGCATTTTTCTCTTTTTCTCCTCCTCATTATGTAAAGCCCATAAAAATTTCTTCCCTTCCCCCATTTTTTTGTTCTTTTTAAAAAATTTTTAATTTTTTGGTGTTTTTGACATATATGATTTTTTTTGTTGGAATCTTTTCTTATTATGAGTTTTTATTACACTTTCATGCCCCTCCATGCTTAAGATTTGTAATGTCCTCATTGTAAATTAGGTGGGTTTTTATTCGGCTTGGTTCATGCATTAGGACAGGTATTGGGTGAGTGGATGGGTCGAGGTGATTGTTGTGGATGATTTCTAATCTCAGGTATGGGTACCTGAAGTGGAGTCGACTGTCCTAAAGGATGAACCCTAAAGTGCAAAGAAATGGCAGGAAAGGTTTTGGGTTCTCAGAAGAATGATGGGTTGCCTCTCGTTAAGCGCTGAGTTTTACACCATCAGCTAGGCGCAATGAGCTCAGGGAGAATGGAGGGTAAAGGATGACTCAGCCAAATCTGTATTAGTCACGTTAATGAACGATTTGAGTCTCTGACCGTTCACGACAAAGGGTTCGGAATCGTGGCTAAGTGGACTGATCTCGACGGCTCCATTACCAAAGATCTGTCAGACTAGATACGGATCGATCCACTTGGATCGCAGCTTCCCAGGGAAGAATTTTAGTCGAGCATCGAAGAGTAGGACCTGACCAGGGTGAAAGATCTTTCTAGATATGTGCTTGTCATGAAAGGCTTTAACCCTCTCTTTGTAGATTTGCAAGTTTTCATATGCATCGAGGCGTAATTCATCAATCTCACTTATCGGAAGCTTTCTGTGGGTTCCAGCCTTAGAAAGATCTAGGTTGCAGCTCCGTACTACCCAAGAGGCTTTATGCTCCAGTTCGACGGGGAGGTGACATGCCTTACCATACACCAGTCTGAAAGGTGACATGCCTAATTGGGTCTTGTGGGCGGTGTTATAAGCCCACAAAGCTTCCAGAAGTCGGGATGACCAGTCCTTCCTATCAGGTTGAATAGTAACCTGAAGGATTTTCTTGATCTCCCGATTTGATAGCTCAACTAGACCATTAGTCTGGGGGTGAGAAGGAGTAGAGATTCGGTGTGACACCCCGTATTTGGTCATCAGTGATCTGAACTGAGCATTTGTGAAATGGGTCCCTCCATCAGAAATGATCGGTCGTGGAATCCCGAACCGTGAGAAGATATTTTGGTGAATGAATTTGATAATGATCTTGTGATCACTGGTTCAGGTTGGAATGGCTTTGATCCATTTGGACACGTAGTCAACAGCGAGTAAAATGTACTCAAAGCCGTCCGAGATGGGGAAGGGGCATATAAAATCAATCCCCCAAATATCAAAAATCTCGCATACGAGAATCAGCTGTAAAGGCATCATGTAGTGATGGCTAATGTTGCCCAAAGTTTGGCAACGGTTGCATGCCTTATAGTGATTGTATGCATCCTTGAAGATAGTGGGCCAGTAAAAGCCATGCTGGAGGATTTTCGATGTGGTTTTGTGCCCAGAGAAATGGCCACTGCATGCCTGGTCTTGGCAGAAAGAGAGTATGTCCTGAATTTTGACCTCCGGGACACATCGTCGAATAATTTGGTCAGCACCTATGCAGAATAAGTATGAGTCTTCCTAAATGTAATACTTGGCATCAGAGCGCAATTTGTCTTTCTTGGCCTTCAGCCAATCAGATGGGATTTGATGTGATGCCAAGTAGTTTACTATATCAACAAACCATGGAAGGCCTGTACCAATAGTCAAGAGGTGCTCATCAGGAAAATGCTCCATGATGGGTCCGAAATGGTCAATGATCTCAGAAGGAAGGCAGGACAAGTTTTTAGCCACTAGGTTCTATCTTCCCACTTTGTCGCGAATCTCGAGATCAAATTCTTGCAATAGCAAGATCCATCGGATTAACCGAGGCTTCTTCGCATCCTTCTTCGTAAGGAGATGCCTCACAGTTGTGTGATCCGAGTAGATAATAACGTGGGAACCTAGGAGATATGATCTGAAATTTTCAAGGGCAAATACTACAGCTAGCAGCTCTTTCTCCGTAACTGTGTAGTTATGCTGAGCCTCATCAAGTGTCTTGCTAGCGTAGTAGATGACCACGGGTTTCCCGTCAATCTTTTGCCCTAAAACCGCTCCTACAATGAAGTCAGATGCATCACATATGATCTCAAAGGGTTGAGACAAATTAGGGGACTGTAGGATTGGGGCTTGGGTGACTCGATCATGAAGGATCTCAAATGCTTGAGTACATTCCTTGGAAATCTCCAAAGGTACATCATTGGAGAGAAGAGTGGTCAGGGGGTGCATGATTTTTGAGAAATCAGGGATGAATCGATGGTAAAAATCGACATGCCCCAGAAAAGATCGGATGTCCCTAATCGAGCTAGGCATAGGAAGTTTGGAAATTAGGTTAACCTTATCTTGATCCACTTGGATGCCCCTCTTAGAAATCAGATGTCCCAAGACGATCCCCTCAGGCACCATGAAGTGGCTCTTTTCCTAGGAAAGAACCAGATTCATGTCAATACAATGCTTGAGTATATGAACCAAGTGTTGGAGGCAATCATCAAATGATGTCCCAAATACTGAGAAGTCATCCATGAAGACTTCCAGATAATCACCTACCATATCAGAGAATATAGCAAGCATGCACCGCTGAAAAGTCACGGGTGCATTGCAGAGACCGAAAGGCATCCTTCAGAATGTGTATGTCCTGAAGGGGAAAGTGAATGTGGTCTTTTCTTGGTCTTCTGGATAGATCGCCACTTGGTTGTAACGGGAGTACCCGTCCAGAAAGTAGAAGAATCTATTTCCTGCTAGTTTTTCGAGGATCTGATCAATAAACGGTAGTGGGAAATGATCATTCTTTATGGAGGAATTTAGTCTTCGGTAATCAATACAGACTCTCCATGAGTTTGCTATATGGGTAGGTATGACCTCTCCGATTTCAGTTGTGATGGTGGTGAGCCCTGCCTTTTTAGGCACAACTTGGATTGGGCTCACCCAGCAACTGTCGGAGATCGGGTAGATGATCCCTGCATCTAACCACTTAATGATCTCCTTTTTCACGACCTCCTGCAGATTAGGGTTTAGACGTCTCTGCATCTCACGTGACGGTCGTGCGCCCTCTTCAGAGTAGATGTGGTGTGTGCAATAAGAGGGACTTATTCCAGTCAAATCATCGAGAGTCCAACCAATGGCTCTACAATGTTGCTGGAGAACAGTAATCAGATGGGATTCCTGGTTAGGGGTGAGTTTGGAGTTTATAATCACAGGAAGTGTCTGATTTAAACCCAAAAAAGACATATTTCAAATGATCGGGAAGGGGCTTGAGTTCCAAAATGGGATTATCAGCAGCAGCGGGTGGTTCAGAGTGTGTGTAAGGAATAAGGGTAGGAGCTATGGGTTTGTCTAAATCAGGTTCAGACTCCTATAATTGTGGGTTTTGCTCTTCTTGTGGTTGATTAGGGATACTCAGGTTGTCCTCAAAATGCAGTTCATCAACCACAGCTCTGATATCACATATTTGTTCTACCACACTGCAATTAATTCCTTGTTGGGCTTTAAAGATATCAATCTTAAGGGTTTGGTTTCCAAATTTCAGCTCTATTTGGCCCTCCTCACAGCTTATGTTGGCCCTAGCAGTGGCCAGAAAAGGTCTCCCTAGTATAATTGGTGTATCCCTTGGATTCTCAGGTGCGTCCATGTCTAGAACTATAAAATCTATTGGGAAGTAGAAATCCTGCACCCTAACAATAACATCCTCGAGAACTCCCCTAGGTGACTTAATGGATCGATCAGCTAACTGCAATGTCACCTCAGTCGGTTTCAGCTCAGATTCTTTAAGGTGGTTAAGTAGGGTGGGTATCAGGTTTATGGAGGCACATTGGTCTAACAATGCCCTATCAAATTGGGTTTCACCAATTTTACAGGAAATCAGGGGAGTGCCTGGGTCTTTTGCCTTGGGTGGGAGCTTAATCAAAATTACAGAGCTGCCTTGCTCTGACAGTACGATCGGACTCCCACTCTTGGTTCACGGCTTACGCTGGGGTGTACACATGTTTTTCAAGAATCGTGCGTAAGCCGATACGTGGTGGATTGCATCCATCAAGGCGATGTTTATTTGGAGCTGCTCAAAGAGCATGATCAGATCCTCCTCAGGAGCCACAAGTTTGGTTATCCTTTTTCCATTGGTCAAGGCCTCGGAAAATTGAACCTTTGTTGGTTCCTCTAGAATAGGTCCAGGTTTTTAATCTGGGACTGGGACATCCTGGATAACTATCCTAGGGATTGGATCACTACCAGACTTGGAGTGGTTTGGATAAGGTGGGTCTTGGGTTGCTTTACCACTACGGGTTGTCACAGAGTTTAATCCTGCCTGGTTCTGGTTGGGGGTTGGTAAGATGGGTTGCTGCTGTTGATAACTTGCATAAGAGGTTGATGCTTCCATCCTGTCAAGTGATGGAACAGAAGGGGCCTGATAAATCATGTGTGCTTGGCCTGGGTTTCGGTTCATAATGCGTCGTTGGGTCAGCACGTTATTAGGGTTTGGCAGAGGTTGTGAAGGAAGAGTGCCCGGTTGGTGGGAATTCGCCATCTGGGTGAGTTGGTTGCGAACCTCTGTGATCTCGTCCTTGTGCTATTTTTGGATAGCCGCATTCATTCTTTGAATGTCAGCAAGAGTTTGGAGGATGAGGGACATTTGGTCTAGGTTGGGCCTGGATGGGTAGGTAGGGTTGGGCCTAGGCTGAGGCAGTTGATAAGGATGAGGTGCTTGTGGACGGGGTTGATAAGGTGGTCTTTGGTTCTGAGAATTTCCCGCCCACTGGAAATTGGGATGATTTTGCCATCTAGGGTTGTAGGTGTTGGAAAATGGGTCATTCTAGATGGCGTTAAGGTCCTCGCAGGTCTGAGGAGCCTCAAGAAAGTCAGAGTATGGGGGATCAGAGTTCCCTTGACAAGAATAGAAAGGATCGGAGGTCCCTCCAGTCTTGGAGTCAGATGGGGGTGGATACGGGTCCATCCCTAGAGAAAATCAGTGGAAAATGTCTGGCACAGTTTCCCTCGTGGTAGGTGGCTGTGCGAAGGAGTTCTGCGTAGAAGTGGCTTGCTGCAAATGCTGAGTCAACTCGTCCACCTTCCTCTCAATAATAGAGACCTTGTCCAATCAACTGACCATCAGTTCCAAGTCGACAGATGCAGACAGGCCCTGCGTCTCATGTGCTCCCCTAAGATTCGTTGATGCACGGGTATTCGTCTGGTCGAATAAACCCATTGAGTCATTGTTGATGGAGTTCTCGCACATATTCTTAAGAATCTCCCACATGGTGTCCTCATGTTGACCCATGATATTCCCTCCGCAAGTTGCATTGATGAATAATCTAATGTCCTCACGGAGTCCCTGGTAAAAAGACTGGACTTGTTCCCATTTAGGAACTCCATGATGGGGGCACTTTCTCATGAGATCCGAAAATCGATCTCAAGCCTCATGAAGCAGTTCTGCCATTTGCTGGGTGAAGTGAGTAATCTGATGGCGCAAGGCATTTGTCCAACCAACGGGAAAGAACTTCTTCAGAAACTCAGATTGAAGTTCATCCCAGGTGTTAATCGGACGGGTCTGTGTCTGATACCAATCAGCTGCCTTGTTCATGAGGGAGAAAGAGAATAACTTCATGAGTAAGATACCCCTATTTTGCGTACCCGACCCGAAAGTCTAGGCCAGATGCTTGAGTTGTTTGATATGTTGGAAGGGATCTTCAGAGTTAAGCCCATAGAATTTAGGTATGGCATGAATCATATTGGGCTTCAATTCAGAATCAGGTCCTCCAGTCGAGATTCGGACTCGAGGCTCAATTGCCACCGCAGTAGGATTATAGTGATCTCGCATCATGGGGCACTGCAGTGGGTTCATGAAATTCTGGAAGATGTCATTAAGACGTTGAAGCCGGTGCTCAAGATTATTCTCTTCTTCAACAGGCTATGACATGATGGAATAAGAAGGGGAACTAGGTTCAGAATCAGAAGAAAGGTCTATGTGGAGGGGTTGTTGCACAAACAAGGGAGCTAAGGCTTGGCCTCGGGGAGAGTAGATTTCTAGAGGAGGTTTCAAGGACCTCCTACCAAACATGCATTGATAGACTGGATGAGGTTAGAACGTGTTGGACCCAATCAAGACACCCAAATATGTTGGGTGACTATAGAGGTTCGAGGTGGATGATACCCCTTGATCAGAAGGTCATCCACCTGAGAATTACCTGGGCAACCAGAGAGGTTGAGTCCCGCGAAGACCCCTACATGATAGAGAGCCCCCACAGGTTACAGGGTTTCCCCAACACGACCTCTCTTGTCACTGAGATTCCAGGTAGACCAGAATGGGGACCTTGACCTCTTAAGTCTACCACTTTTAGTTAAGATCAAGGTGCTTAGGGTTGCACTTGAACTTTAAGCCTTTTGTGTGCATAAGTGACCTAATTTAAAGGTTGGTTGACCCAAAGGATCAAGTTCACCTCTTTTTTCCTGCAAGAGCTTCTTAGGTCCTTTCTTTTATTGCTCAAGTAGATTAAGAGCCTGATTGCTTAGGGTTTCTCTTGAATAAGTCTTTTCAAACAATGGCTTAAGCACACCTCTTGGATTTTTCAATTCTTTGCTTAGAAGATGTGTCTCTAAAAACCCTAGCTTGGAATCCTAGGTTGGCTCTAGTTGGTCCAAGTGAGTTGCCTCAGATATGGGTAACTAAGGCTCAATCAAGAAAGTTTTAGCCCTAATTACCTTAAGTAGATATGCAGTTAAGATGTGTTGAAAGGAGAAATCAGGAAACTTTGTGAATTACTAAGTATGGAAGACAGGTAACCCTAGATTGATTTTCTTTTGTTTTTTTTTTCTCTTTAGAAGATGAGGGGCTTTAAGAGAGAGGGTCGAAAGTTACCTGTCCCCTGGTGTGGTTGTTGTGCAGCTACTTGTCTTTTCTTGCCTTCATTTCCTACACAACAAAAGAGAGATTAAGTCAGAATAAAATAAAAAATTGTGATTTTGAAGCTTCTAAAATGCTTGTTGCTCCCCGACAACGGCGCCAAAAATTGATGTTTGAGGTTGATTGATCATCAATTTAATTTCATTTTATTACTCGAAATTTTTAAAATGTTCCGAGGTCGAACTCAAGGAGCAAACTTAATTTAGAAGCAAAAAGATCACAATTCACAATACTGTAATGTTTTACAAAAAATGTAGAGAATAAAAGTAGAATGTGTCTTTTCCTTTTCTTCTTTTCTCTCCTTCTTCTTTGCTCTCTCTCTTTTCTCTTTATTTTTTCTGTCTTCAGATGTCTGATTCTAGGAATCAGACGCCTTAAGTGGCATCTGCTACAGTGCACGTCTTCTCTTCTTCTTCTCTTTGGCTGCTGTTGCTGCTTCTTCTTCTCCTTGGCTTTTTCTTCTTCTCTTCTTTTCCTTTCTGCTTGGTCTTCTTCTTTGCGGCAACACCCTCCTTCTCTTTTCTTTTCTTCCTCTTTAGCTCTGCTTCTGCTTCAACTCCTTCTTCTGTCTTCTTCTTTTTCTTCCGTTCCTTCTGCACTATGCCTTCTTCTTCTTCTTCAGCTCCTGCTCCTGCGTTAAGTTCTCAGCCTCTTCTTCTTCAGTTGGCTTCTCCTCTTCCTCTTCTTCTACTTCTTTTTCTTCAGCTCCTACTTCTTCTTGTTCCCTACACAGGCACGGTTATGCAAAACCTACCCCTACCCTCCCTGCATCTCTCTCTTTCTATTTCTCTCTCAGGTCACAGCTCTCTTAGAGCTAGCCAGGTTATCGAGTCGGGTATACGAGCCCGAAAATAGGCCCACCAGCATGCAGTGGTGGGCGAGGTGTGCACAGGTAATTGGGTCAAGACTAGGTTCGCGTAGCGTGGGGTCGCAGATGAGGCGCAAGTAGGTGAGGGATCTCACCCCGTGTAATTGGAGGTGATAAGCCCAATGCACAAAATCAATTTATGTACTTGTGCTCACTTGAAAACACCCGAGGTGGGACTAAACTTCCCACCTTTCTGTCGCACACCAAGCAGCAGGAGTCACGTCCAAATAAAGCTACAGCTTCAGCCTTCAATGCCAATTGGCTGCCTGGAGCTAAACGCGGAAGTATTCCGCGTCACCTGGGACTACTGGCCTGCAACGGGGGAACCTAAAGCAAGCTCACAAGCAAGCTTCTTACTATCGTCAATGGCAGAAGGGGTCACGACCCTGAAATGACAAGGACGGCCTTGCGGCCCTATCAGATACCTTGGGAGCTTCGCCAAGGTGTGGTGAAGGTGGCCTGGGGGTTAGCGTGGCGTGAGGGCTGCTGTGTGTGTTGTGCTTGAAGGTGGGTGTGTTCGGGGGGAGGAAACAGTGGGTGGAGTGGTGAATGGAAGGGTGAAGGATGATCAATGGGAGGTAATGAAGCTTAGGGACTGGTCGGCGAGGGGTGGAATGGTTTATGGTGGTTGAATGGCCTCGTCGAAGTTGGTGGTCGGAGGTAGAGATGGTGATGGTGGACTGTGGTGTCGAGGGGTCGACAGATCAAATTAACAGAGGGGAAATAAAGAGGAGAGTGAGGGAAGCATATTTACTTGAGTCTAGAGCGAAGGGGGAAGGCTGATGGCAAGTGGCTGGTATTACCGTCGCAGGAGACAAGGGTGCTAGAAGGAGGAGATGACGACGAGAAAGAGGGGTTTTAGAGCACCCGCTGGTATGGCACGGTGCGGCAAAGGACGGTGGAGCAGGCTTTGCCACTGGTATGATTACAAAGCGACAAGAGAGGGGTGGAGGAGTCATCAGAAGCTCTGCTAGTTTGACCGGAGTTCGGAGGAGACGAATTGGAGGGGGATCTCAGGCCAAATCGAGCTTGAAGGATGCGGCGTGGTGTGCTGCTCCTTAAATAGGCAAAGGCTGGCCAGGAGGCACGCGAGAGTGGCAAGAAGGTCACGCCGGAGGTTTGGCCGACTGGAGACCCATACCTCTGGCGCGTTCGCACGAGAGGTATGGTGGGCTTCAGGGCATGGGGAGCAGCCCATGCGGTAGGGGGCTCCGTAGGGAGGTCCCCTTTCAAATCTGGGGCCGACTCCCCATGCAGATCAGGCGCCATCCTCCGCGCAAAGTCACCAGAGGTATGGCTTTCTGTTGCGGGTTGTAGAGGGACTGAAATGAAGAAAATGACGAGGAAGTTGAGGGGGTAAACACATGGGTTTCAAAAAGTTGAGGGTCAGAAAGTAATTTTGAGGACCAATTTGCAAAGTGGGTCAAGGCAACCTTTTCTTTGGTCCAAATTTTTGTATAAACCTAATTCAGACCTAAGGAATCCAATAGTGAAGTTATAATTTTGGTTTGACCACGTTTGGCTCAACATTTTGCATAAAAACCCAAATTAGGTCAAAAATTGGGTATGGACCGCAATCTAGGTCAAAACTGGTTCCAAAGGCCAAATTGAAAGTGCTAAACCCTAGGGGATATTTTTCCATGAATTTTATAGGGTTTAATTCATTTTTATCTTGCCTGGAACTTTGTCAGTTGAAGTGGGCTTGTTTTAGGGTTACAGAATGTCATTTAATTCCTAGATTTTTCCATAACCCTTTTCTGTCCAAAACATCCCACTTTTTCTCTTATTAAGTTAACTTGACCTATGTCTATACCCTTAGAAATCCTATTGATTCACTGCAATGGTAAAATTACAGTTTTACCCCTTGTATCATGTTCTATTCTCAGATCAACAATCCCCTGAATTAGGCCTTCCCTTAGGTTATGTAGGAGCTTTTGTTCACTTTATTAGGTTAAAATGTGTTAGTTAGGGTTCATGATGAGGTTCTCATCACCTTCACGGCACCCACATATGCGAAAATCTCTTTCCCAACAAAGCCTTCAATTGTGATGATTTGCATTATCTGATTAGAACCACAAATAAGCATGAAGAGTAGTGGATTTCCAGCAAACAAAGTATAATTAAAGTATCCACTTTTAATGATTTTGTTTCCCTTTAGAAAGCCATTTCATGGATTTAACCTCCAGAGCAAGCAATCCCATAAAAAGATCATGCCATAAAGCACAAATAGAGGGATTGGAAACAAGTGGTAGTGAACTTGCAGTCTCTGGAAGTAAACCTAGGAGTTGACGAAGTCATAAAAGAATAGAAAGACCAGAATAGTGTGCTTGGTTATCATTTAACTTTTCCAGAGAATGTGAGTGACACATCAACTAAAAGCAAGGAGAAAAATCACATCAAATAGTTGGATATATGAAAAAGTACCAACCAACATTCCAGCTAGAGGCACTGATAACTTGCAATGCAACTAGCATTGAATATAACTTTGCTGAATTCCAATAGTTTCTAAACAAAGAATAGAGAACTAAAGAAGAATTCAAAATAAATATCGTAGTTGTGAGGTTAACAACCTGAAGAAAAATCTCCAAAAAAAGAAAAAAGAAAGAACCATACCTTTAAGTGACCTTATGCTACAACAATCAATATATAGAAGAATAATAAGATGATGTGATATAGATATGGTTCAATCGATGATAGTAGAAGATAATTTGTATGCTACCTTTAGCTTCCCTGAACATTTAGATTTTTTTACATTTTCCTCACAAATAAAAATTATAATTTGGTATAAAGTAAATCAAAAGCAAAAATATAAAATTGAATTGAAGCCCATCCAAGCAGATCAATGATTCTCAAAATCTAACATTGGTCATGCAGGCCATCATATATACTTTTTATCTTGAAAAACATTGTAATAACCAATCTCCAGTATGATTCAAACACCTGAAACCATACTGAATTAGATAACTAGTGCCTTATTTTGTAACTCAATCCTAAGCCCATAAACAAACTAAGCCACAAAGCCTTTTCCCTCTCCAAGAACTGTTGCCACATCACAAACAAAGAGTTTTCATACTTTTTGTTTTTCCTAGCCAATGCCCTCATATTGATGAGCTCCAAGACATTCTCCTCCATTAATCCTGCTCTATCCAATGCCTTGTCTTTCAATTGCTGCAACACCTACCAGGTAAGAAGTGGTGACAAGTGTCATGACTAATATTATAAGTTAGAAGCCATTGTAATATTGCTTCATGATACCTCAGAATAAGGCAAATGATAGAGCAAACCAAGGACATCCAGAGCCTCCTTTACTATTGCTTCTAGAGCAACAAGAGAGTGAACTATGGGTAGCTGATGGGAACACCATCATGAAACCTAACTAGCTCATTTTGACCCAATGAAGAGAATAAATGCTCCTACATAACCAACTGAAGGTCATAATTCACTGTATAACATTTCTGAGAGAAGCATAAGAAACTAGGGGTAAAACTATAATTTTACCAATGCAGTATAACCACGGGTTTTGTCAAGGGCTAAACAAAGGTCAAATGATCTTAATAAGATAACAAGTGGGTTGGATTTGACAAAAAAGGGTTTGTGTGTGTTATGTGAATTAAATGACTTCTTGAAACCTGAAAAACAAACCCACTTGATTAACCAAGGTTATGGTTAGGATAAAATTCACTTAAACCCTCTAAAAATCATAGAAAAATATTCTCTAGGGTTTAATATCTTCAATTTAGCCATTAGAACCCATCTTGACCTAAAATGGGGTCTTAGACAGATATTTACCCTAAATTGGGTTTTTTCATAAATTTCCTAGTAAAACATGGTTAAACACAAAATCTAACTTCACCATTGGATTCCTTAGGTCCAAATTAGGTTTTCACCAAAACTTGGACCCAAGATGAGTTTTCCCTGACCTAGTTTGCAGAAAGGTCCAGTCTGATTACATTTCTACCACTAACTTTCAAAAACCCTTGCTAACAGCCCCATAGCTTTCTCGTTGTCTTCACAAGTAGGTTCCTCCGCCATTATCACAGAGGAAATTGACTCCGACAACCTTTGACAGAGGAGATCTCTTTGATTTCTCAGAGAATCTCCTCCCAAATTGAAAAGGAGATCCCCTAAAAAATTCTCTCTCGTCTGAACCCATTGATGAGCTTCGATTCCTTCCCAATCTCTCATGCAAATGCATGAGAGATTTGGGTATCCTAACAAGCTCCCATCTCCGAAAACTTCCAAGCTTGGGAAGCTTGCTTCCCAAGCCCTAACCGACCTCCAAAGCTTGATTTAAAGAAGCCCAGATCGCCCCAACTCCTTTACTCATTATTTTGACTGTGAATACCTCAAATTCCTTTCTTCCCCTCATGGTCATAGGCTCCTCGATGTCCGGTGAGCTTCCCTGCTCCACCTCCTCATCCGACCTCCATACCTGCAGGGGATTCATCTTCCCTGACTTCATTTGCATCTTGCCATTCCAGTAGGCACTTCTCTCCCTTCGTCCTCGCCGATCCCACATCACTGGAGCCATCTTTGTCTCCAACGTTAGCCATACCAGACCCAATGCCTTCGCTCACCCCCCTTCATCCCTTAATGCCCTAGATAAGTCCCTGACCCCTCTAATTTCTTTCCACATTTATTCCACACCAAATCCACCACTGCTGCCCATCACAACTCATCTCTGACCACCCCCTTCGGCAAGGCCATCCCACCTCCACAAGCCACCACAACCCTCGCCAACAAGCCCATGAGCTCCACCTCACGTCACTAATCCTTTCCCCTCACTCCACTCACCGTGCCACTCACCCAAACACCTTCCCGAACACACCCACTCACTCGCACACAGTGTGCCCTAGGTATGCTCTTACAGGCACCCATGAGCCATGCCAACACCCCCAGTACATCCGCCGTGCTCCGGTGACGCTTACTGAATGATTTGACATGGCTGTGAGGCTATTCTTGTGTTTTAAGGTAGCAGGCCCCATCTGCCATTGCTACCGAGCTTCGACGAAGCTTGCAACTGCTCCAAGCCTTGCTACTCCAGGTGTTGCTGTCCCAAGCTGCGCAGAATTCTCTCATGCATGCATCTAGTCCCTCAGTTAGAGTCTTGTGCCTCTGCAGCCTCGCCAATTGAGAGAGTCACTCCCTGCTATAGACACGCGGAAGACAGGTGGGACATTTAGTCCCACCTCGGAATTGAAAGAGCACCCACATCGAGATAAATTGTAAAAGTGAAAGAGGATGTTCGCCTCAGATCTACAGGGTGAGGTCCCACTCACCCGACCCAGTCTCATCCGCGACACGCCCCCGCGGACCAGGCTTGACCTGACCTGACTTGCACTCCTCACCCATTGCCACACACCGGTGGGCCTGTTCCCGGGTACACACCTGACCTGATTACCTGAATTCCTGTGTGGCTCTCGGAGAGCGAATCCTAGGAGAGAAAGTGAGGAGAGTCATGTGGGTAGGGGTGGGGTTTTGCTACAGGGTTCTCCAATCGATAGTTATTTGCATTCTGAAGAAGTAAAAGAAGCTAGAGAAGGAAGAAGAGAAGAAGAGGAGGACCGCAGGGCTTAAGGCAAAAGAAAGAAGAAGAAGAGAAGGCCAGAGCAGCTAAGGGCCAAGGAAGAAGAAAGGCAAAGGAAGAGGAAAGACAGAAGACAGACAAATCTATAGAGAAAGAGAAGGATCGCAAAACGATGAAGGAGCCAAAAGCTAAAGAAGAAGAAGTGAAGGCCTAAAGTGAAGAAGAAGAGCAAAGGCAAAGGAAGAGAAGAAAAGAAGAAGAGATCAGACACTTTAAGTTGTCTGATTCCTTCATCAGATGATAGATCATAGCTTACATTGCATATTCATATATTGAATTACTTGGTGATATTGTTGAAGTATTTGGTAACCTACATCCCCATTTTACTCCCATATTTTTGCACTTTGATACTGCTATTATTGCAATTTCCTTTAGTTTAAATTGTGATCTTGATTTCTAAATACCAATTTGCTCCCTGTGTTCGATTTCAGAAATCTTTTCGAGTAATAAAATTATATCTATTTTGAACATATTTCGACTATAATACAACACAAACACTTTTTAAACCCTGATTTAGTGCAACGAACATTTTGGCGCTGTTGCTGCAGAGCAACGGACAATTTAGAATTCTCGAATACAATTCCTGATTTGGTACTAACTTGCTATATCTTTTTTATTGTGGTTGTTTCAGGGAGAACAAGCATGGAAGAAAGTCAGCTGCACAACAAACACACCAAGGGTAGGTAACTTCTGATTACTCTCTCTCTTAAGCCTTTCATTCTGAAAAGGAAAAAAAAGGATAAAATCAATTAGGGCTACTTGCTTTACATTCTTAGCTAATTCATCAAGTTGCCTGATTTGATTTCAACAAAAACTTAATTTGTGCACCCATTTAAGGTAACTAGGGCTTCCACATTCTTGTTTGAGCCCTAGATATCACATTTGGCAAACTAAATTGGACCAAAATTAGAGCCAATTAAGGATTCCAAGTTAGGGTTTTAGAGACACACTTGCATAAACAAGAATCAACTCTCCAAAATGATGTGTGCCTGAGCCTTGGTTGAATTGATCTATTCAAGAAAACCCTAAAAATCAAGCTCTTAATCTCACTTGAATCCTAAAAGAGGGACCTAAAACTTCTCAAAGGACAATAGGTGAAGTTGACCCTCCTTGTGGGGTCAACCAATCTTGAATTAGGTCACTTTTTCCACTCAATACATCTAAAGTTCAAATGAAATTCTAAGCACCTTTGCTCTTAAATAAAATTGGTAGACTTAAGAGGTCAAGTCCCCATTCTGGTCTACCTGGAACATCAGTGACAAGAGAGGTCAAGTTGGGGAAACCCTGTAACCTGTGGGGGCACTTTACCGTGTAGGGGTCTTTGTGGGACTCTCCCTCTCTGGCTGCCTAGGTATTTCTCCGGTGGACGGCTTTCTAACTAAGGGATATCATCTGCCCGAACCTCTATAGTCATCCAAATTTTTTGGGTGTCTTGATTGGGCCCATCACATTCTACACTCATCCATACCATCGGTGCATGTTCGGTAGGAGATCCTTAAGACCATCCTTGGGGCCTCCTTTAGTCATTCACTCCTGCTGAGGCCAAGCCTCGACTTCCATGTTTGTGTAGCAACCCCATCACATAGACATCTCTTCTAATTCATCTGAGCCTAATTCTCCTTCATCCATCATCATGGCACAACCTGCAGAAGAAGAGAATATCCTTGAGAATCAACTTGAATGCCTTAATGATTTATTCCAAGCCTTTGTGAATCCACCATAGCATCCTATGATGCGAGATCATTACAATCCTACTGTGGTGGCGATCGAACCTTGAGTCAAAATCCCAGTTGGAGGTCCTAATTCTGAACTCAAGCCCAACATGATTCATTCTATTCCAAAGTTTCATGGGCTCAATTCCGAGGATCCTTTTTAGCACATCAAACAACTCAAGCATCTGGCCCAGCCCTTCGAGTAAGATGTCCAAAATCGAGATATTATTCTCATGAAGATGTTCTCCTTCTCTATCATGGATAAAGCAGCTCACTGGTATCAGACTCAAACGCATCCAATCAGCACATGGGTTGAACTATAATCCGAGTTTTTGAAAAAGTTCTTCCCAGTTGGTCAGACGAATGCTTTACGACACCAAATCACACAATTCACACAGCAGCCTGGAGAACCACTTCACGAGGCATGGGATCATTTCCTGGATCTCATGTGGAAGTGCCCCCATCATGGAGTTCCTAAATGGGAACAAGTCCAGTCTTTTTACTAGGGACTCCATGAAGATATCCATTTCTTCGTCAATGCAACTTGTGGAGGAAATATCATGGGTCAACAGAAAGACACTATGTGGGAAATTCTTGAGAATATGTGCGAGAACTCCATCAATAATGACTCCATGGGCTTATTCGACTGGACGAATGCCCGTGCATCGACGAATCCTAGGGGAGCACATGAGATGCAGGGCCTATCCTCATTTGTCGACTTGGAATTGATGGCCAGTCGTTTGGACAAGTCTCTATCATTGAGGAGAAGATGGATGAGCTAACTCGACATCTGTAGCAAGCCACCTCTGCATAAAATCCATTCGCATAGCTGCTCTCTGGGAGGGAAGCTATGCATAACATCTATCACCGATCTTCTCAGGGGATGGACCCATATCCACCCTTGTCTGACTCTAGGGCCGGAGGAAACTCCAGCCCTACCTACTCTAGTTGGGGGAACTTTAAACCCTCGTACTCTGACTTTTCTGAGGTTCCTTAGACCTGCGAGGACCTCAACACCATCTAGAATGACCCATTCTCTAATACCTACAACCCTGGATGGTGGAATCATCCTAATTTCCTGTGGGCGGAAAATAATCAGAATCAAAGACCACCATATCAACCCCGTCCACAAGCTCCTCGCCCACATCAGCCACCTCAGCCTCGGCCCAACCCCACCTATCAATCTGGGCCAACTCAGATAGATCAAATGAATCTTATCCTTCAGACTCTGGTTGACATTCAAAAGATGAACGTGGCTATGCAAAAACAACACAAAGACGAGATCACAGAGGTTCACAATCAACTTTCCCAGATAGCGAATTCCCGCCAACCTGGCACACTCCCATCGTGACTTCTACCGAATCTGAATAACGTGCAAAACTAGAGGTGCATTATGAACCCAAATCTGGGCCAAGCCCACATGATTTATCAGGCCCCTTCTGCTCCATCACCTGACGGGATGGAAGCTTCGACATCATACTCGGGATTTCAGCAGCAGCCACCTATTTTACCTACACCAAACCCGAACCAGGTAGGACTAAATTCAGTAACAACCCATAGTGGCAAAGCAGCACAAGATCCACCTTACCCAAGCCACTTACAGCTTGGTAGTGCTAACCCAAACCCTAGGATAGTCACCCAGGATACCCCTGTCCCAGATCAAGAACCTGGACCTATTCTAGAGGAACCATCCAAGGTTCCATTTCCCGAGGCCTTGACCAAGGGAAAGAGGACAACCAAACCTGTGGCACTTGAGGAGGACCTGGTCAAGCTCTTTGAATAGGTCCATATAAACATCCCCTTGATGGATGCGATTCGCCACGTACCAACTTATGCACGATTCCTGAAAGACGTGTGTACACCTAAGCGTAAGCCACGAACCAAAAGTGGGAGCCCAATCGTATTGTCAGAGTAAGCTAGCTCTGTAATTTTGAGCAAACTCCTACCTAAGGCAAAAGACCTAGGTACTCCCATGATTTTTTGTACAATTGGTGATATCCAATTTGATTGAGCTTTATTGGATCTAGGAGCCTCCATAAACCTAATACCTACATCCCTACTTGACCATCTTGAGGAATTTGAGCTCAAACTGACAAAGGTGACATTACAGTTGGCGGACCGATCTATTAAGTCACCTAAAGGAGTTCTTGAGGATGTCATTGTTAGGGTTTGGGGTTTCTATTTCCCGGTGGATTTCATAGTCTTGGATATGGATTCTCCAAAAAATCTGAAAAACACACTAATCATACTAGGGAGACCCTTTTGGCCACTGCTAGGGCCAACATTAATTGTGAGGAGGGCCAAATCGAACTAAAATTTGGGAACCAGACATTAAAGATTGACATCTTTAAGGCCCAATAAGGGATCAATTGCGGAGTTATAGAACAGATATGTGATATCAAGGCTGTGGTTGATGATCCGTATATTGAGGAAAACTTGACTACTTTTGATCAACCATAAGAGGATAAAAATCAGCAATCAGAGGAGTCCAAACTTGACCTAGACACACCCATAACTCCTTCCGTTGCTCCTGACACACACCCTAAACCACTCGCTACTACTGATAACCCTGTTTTGGAACTAAAGACTCTTTTTGAACATCTAAAGTATGTCTTTTTGGGTTCCAATCAGACATTTCATGTGATTATCAACTCCTGACTCACACCTGATCAGGAATCCTGTCTGATTACTATTCTCCAGCAGCATCGAAGAGCCATTGGATGGACTCTCAATGATTTGATTGGCATCAGCCCCTCTTACTGCACACACTGCATCTATACTAAAGAGGGCACACAACCTTCCCGTGAAATGCAGAGACGTCTGAATCCTAATATGCACTAGGTCATGAAAAAGGAGATCATCAAGTGGTTAGATGTTGGGATCATCTACCCAATCTCCAACAGTCGGTGGGTGAGTCTAATCCAAGTTGTGCCTAAGAAGACAGGACTCACAGTGATCATGACTAAAATCGAAGAAATCATACCGGCCCGTGTGGCAAATGCATGGAGAGTTTGCATTAATTACAGAAGACTCAATACCTCCACAAAGAAGGATCATTTCCCACTACCGTTTATTGATCAGATCCTCGAGAAACTAGCGAGAAATAGATTCTTCTGCTTTTTGGATGGGTACTTTGGTTATAACCAAGTGGCAATCCACCCTAGGGACCAAGAGAAGACCACTTTCACCAATCCCTTTGGGACGTACGCATTCCAATGGATGCCTTTGGTCTCTGCAATGCACTTGCTACTTTTCAGCAGTGCATGCTTGCCATACTCTCAGATATGGTAGGTGATTATTTGGAAGTCTTCATGGATGACTTCTCAGTGTTTGGCGAATAATTTGACGATTGCCTCCTGCACTTGGTCCGGATCTTCAGGCGGTGCATTGACGTGAATCTAGTTCTTTCCTGGGAAAAGAGCCACTTCATGGTGTCTGAAGGAATTGTCCTGGGGCATCTCATCTCAGAAAAAGGCATCTAGATTGATCTAGCCAAGGTGAATCTAATTTCCAAAATCCCTATGCCTAGCTCAGTCAAGGACATCCACTCTTTCCTGGGGCACATCAGTTTTTACCGTCGATTTATTCCTGATTTCTCAAAAATCGTGTGCTCCCTGACTACTCTACTATCTAAGGATGTTCCTTTTGAAATCTCTAAGGAATGCACTCAAGCATTTGAAGCCCTGCGTGATCGAGTTACCCAAGCCCCGATCCTACAGTCCCCTGATTGGTCTCAACCCTTTGAGATCATGTGAGATGCATCTGATTTCACTGTAGGAGCGATACTTGGGTAGAAAATTGACGAGAAACCCGTGGTAATCTACTACGCTAGCAAGACACTTGATGAGGCTCAGCATAACTACACTGTTACTGAGAAAGAGCTACTAGCCGTAGTATTTGCCCTGGAAAAATTTAGATCGCATCTTCTGGGTTCCCGTGTTATCATTGACTCTAATTACACAACTGTGAGGCATCACCTTGCAAAGAAGGATGCAAAACCTTGACTAATCCGCTGGATCTTGCTGTCGCAAGAATTTAACCTCGAGATTCGCGACAAAGCAGGAAAATAGAACGTGGTAGCTGATCACTTGTCCTTCCTCCTGACATTATTGACCTTTCCGGACCCATTACGGAACATTTTTCGAATGAGCACCTCCTGACTATCTGTATAGGGCTTCCATGGTTTGCTGATCTAGTAAACTACCTGGCATCACATCAGATTCTGTCTACTTGGACAAAAGCCAAGAGAGATAAATTACTTTCTGATGCCAAGTACTACTTTTGGGAAGACCCGTATCTTTTCCACATCGGTGCTGATCAAATCATTCGACGATATGTCCCAGAAGCGGAAATTCAGGGCATCTTGTCCTTCTGCCATGCCTAGGCATGCGATGGACACTTCTCTGGTCATAAAAATGCAGCTTAAGTCCTCCAGTGCAGCTTCTATTGGCCCATGATTTTCAAAGACGCATACAATCACTGTAAGGCATGCACTTGTTGTCAGACCTTGGGAAACATGAGCCATCATGATATGATGCCATTACAGCCGATTCTCGTATGCAAAATCTTCAACGTCTAGGGGATCAATTTTATGGGATCCTTTCCTATTTCGGACGGCTTTGAGTACATTCTACTCGGTGTTGACTACGTGTCCAAATGGATCGAAGCCATTCCAACCTGAACTAATGATCATAAGGTGGTTATCAAATTCATTCATCAGAACATCTTTTCTCGATTCAGGATTCCATGTGCTATAATCTCTAATAGAGGGACCCATTTCACCAATGCTCAGTTCAGGTCACTGATGACCAAATACAGGGTGTCACACCGAATCTCTACTCCTTATCACCCCTAAACTAATGGTCTAGCTGAGATATCAGATTGGAAGATCAAGAAAATCCTCCAGGTTATTGTTCGACCTGACAGGAAAGACTGATCATCTCAACTTCCGGAAGCTTTGTCGGCTTATAAAACCGTCCACAAAACCCAATAAGTATGTCTACCTTTAGATTAGTGTACGGGAAGGCATGTCACCTCCTCGTCGAATTGGAGCACAAAGCTTATTGGGAAATACAAAATTGCAATCTTGATCTTTCTAAGGCAGGAACCCACAGAAAGCTTTAAATAAGAAAGATTGATGAATTACTCCACGACACATATGAGAACTCACAAATTTACAAAGAGTGGGTTAAAGCCTTTCACGACAAGCACATATATGGAAAGATCTTTTACCCTAGTCAAAAAGTCCTACTCTTTGATGCCAAACTCAAGCTATTCTTAAGAAAACTCAGATAGAAATGGATCGGACCTTACCTTGCCCGACGAATCTTTGGAAATGGAGCCGTCAAAATCAGTCAACTCAGCCACGATTCAGAACCTTTTGTCGTGAATGGTCAGAGACTCAAACCGTTCATTGAACTTACTGATACAAATTTGGTTGAGACATCTTTTACCCTCCATTCTCCCTGAGTTCATTGCACCCAGCCGATTGCATAAAACTCAGCCTTAACGGGAGGCAACCTGTCATTTTGAAAAACTTGAAACCTTTCTTGACATTCCTATGCTGAAATCATATTGTACTTTAGGGTTGATCCATTAGAACAGCTGACTCTACCTCAGGTACCCATACCCGAGCTTGAAATCATTCACAACAGTCATCCCAACCCATTCAACCACCCAAAACCTGTTCTAATGAATGATCTAAGCTGAACTCAAACCCACCTAATTTACAATGAGGACATTGCAAATCGTAGGCATGGGGGTGTATGGAAGTGCAAAATGTTGTAAAAATCATCTCACAGGAAAAGGTTTCATCAAAAAAATCACATATCCCAAAAGTACCAAAAAAATAAAAAAAATCTTGAAAAAAAGATAAAAAAATGAGAGAGAAAATTTTTTTGAGGGCATACCAATTTTGAGGAGAAAAAGGGGTGAAGTTAAAAATGTCAAAAAGGAGCACAAGTTGAAAAGAAAAGAAAAAGTGATAGTCATTAGTAAGAAATTAAGGAATTGACTTAGTTCTAGACCATAAAGGAAGAAAATGAAAAGGCAAAAAGTGCTAATGAAACACAGAAGAGATTAGTAGGAACGCTGATTTTAGTTCTCTTGGGCTATAATCCTAGGCTTAAAAATTCAAGTACCCACTAAGATCTGGATAATCCTCAAGAGGTTGAGGAAAATGCGAAGCTTCAGTATTAGGTCTAAGGCTTAGGGAGTATTTAGCCTCGTTAACTGACCTCTAGTTTGCGGGACTTAGTAACCTAAGCACCCCAGTCCGTACACAGTCTAGTTTGGTGCGCATAAGTATCAAAATCACGCAAATGTGTATAAATTGTTTTGAAAAAGTCAAAAGATTAGGAGCGGCCAATGAACACAAGTTGATTTGGATGAGTTCCCGGTGCAGAGAGGTGGGAAATTCCCCTCGAAGATGAGCAATAACATATCGTCTCCTCGGTGCTTGTCTCCTAGGATATCTACATATCCTACCATGGGCATGTAAGCACCCTGTACTGGTTCAGATGCCATGGGAGGCATTATCTCGAAATGTCGATTGCCAGGGTCTGGATTTAGCTACAAAATGCCATGGGTGGGATTTTCTTGAAATCTCGATTGCCAGGGTTCTGGGGGTTGCCATGGGCGATGCTATCTCGAAGCATCAATTGCCAGGGACCCTTCGAGGATTGATGATGGGGACTAGGAATCCGATACAGACCATGTTGTGAAGCCAATCTGAAGCTAGAAATAAAAAGAAAAGAGAGAGAAAACTCTCCAAAAGTAAAGAAAATTCCTCTATCTCTCTCTTACAAAAATGCGCTGCAAACTGAACCAAGGCTAAAACATGTGACAAGAATGGGTGGAGGAGTTCAACAAACCTTAGGATATTCCCTGTGGGCCTTAAAAACCTTCGTAGCAGACTGAGGCTAGAGCTGGTTAGGTCTGGATCTTGGTTGGTACTTGAGTAACTCTGGGCCTACAATCGGCATTCAAACCAAATCCATAGAAAAAAGTACACATCATAGCTTTTTTTAGCATTAAAAGATTTCATGGTCTAGAATCAAAGTCAAAAACTTAAAATTTTGCTAAGGGACAACCAAAACCTAGGCATGGGGGTATGATGAGAACACCATCATGAGCTCCTACATAACAAACTGAAGGTCATAATTCACTACATAACCTTTCTGAGAGAAACATAAGAAATTAGGGGAAAAACTATAATTTTACCAATGTAGTACAACCATGGGTTTTCTCAAGGGCTAAATAAAGGTCAAATGGTCTTAATAAGATAACACGTGGGTTGAATTTGACAGAAAAGGATTTATGTGTGTTATGTGAATTAAATGACTTCTTAAAACCCTAAAAACAAACCCACTTGATTAACCAAGGTTATGGTCAAAATAAAATTCACTTAAACCCTCTAAAAATCATATAAAAATATTCTCTAGGGTTTAATACCTTCAATTTGTCCATTAGAACCCATCTTGACCTAGAATGGGGTCTTAGACAGATATTTACCCTAAATTGGGTTTTTTCATAAATTTCATAGTCAAACGTGGCTAAACACAAAATCCAACTTCACCATTGGATTCCTTAGGTCTAAATTAGGTTTGTATCAAAACTTGGACCCAAGATGAGTTTGCCTTGACCTAGTTTGCAGAAAGGTCCATTCTGATTACATTTCTACCACTAACGTTCAAAAACCCTTGCTAACAACCCCCTAGCTTTCTCGTCATCTTCAAAAGTAGGTCCCTCCACCATTATCATGGAGGAAACCTACTCTAGTGACCTTTGACAGAGGAGATCACTTTGATTTCTTAGAGAATCTCCTCCAAAATTAGAAGGGAGATCCTCTGAGAAATTCTCTCTCGTCTAAGCCCATTGATGAGCTTCGATTCCTTCCCAATCTCTCATGCGAACACATGAGAGATTTAGGTATCCTAACAATCTCCCATCTTCGAAGACCTTCCAATCTTGGGAAGCTTGCTTCCCAAGCCCTAACCGACCTCCAGATCTCTATTTAAAGAAGCCCAGATCGCCCTGACTCCATACTCGATTTCGGCCATGAATACCTCAAATTCCTCTCTTCCCCTCATAGCCGTAGGCTCCTCGATGTCCGGCAAGCTTCCCTGCTCCTCCTCATCCTCCGACCACCATACCTACGACGGATCCATCTTCCCTAGCTTCATCCGCATCTCATCGTACCAGCAAGCACTTCTCTCCCTTCGTCCTCGCCGATCCCACCTCACAGAAGTCATCTTTGTCTCCGACGTCGGCCATACCAGACCTGACACCTTTGCTTACCCCTGTTCATCCCATAATGCCCTAGATAAGTCCCTGACCCCTCTACTTTCTTTTAGCATTTATTCCACACCAAATCAACCACTGTCGCCCATCGCACCTCCATCTCTTCCATCTCCGACCACCCACTCCGACGAGGCCATCCCACCTCCACAAACCACCACAACCCTCGGCGACAAGCCCACGAGCTCCGCGTCACGTCCCTGATCCTTTGCCCTCACTCCACTCACAGCGCCGCTCACCCAAACACCTCCCCGAACACACCCACTCACTCCCACATGGTGTGCCCTAAGCATAATCTCACAAGCACCCACGAGCCACGCCAACAACCCCAGTACATCCGCTGTGCTCTAGCGACGCTTCCTGAATGATTTGACGTGGCCGCAAAGCTGTTCTTGTGTTTTTAGGTAGCAGGCCCCATCCACCATTGCTGCCGAGCTTCAACAAAGCTTGCAACTGCTCCAGGCCTTGCTGCTCCAAGTGCTACTGTCCCAGGCTGCGCGGAATTCTCTCGCACACTCATCCTGGCCCTTAGTTGGAGTTGTGTGCCTCTGCAGCCTCGCTAATTGAGAGAGTCACTCCCTGCTGCAGACGTGCGGAAGACAGGTGGGACATTTAGTCTCACCTCGGAAGTGAAAGAGCACCCACACCCAGATAAATTGTAAAATTGAAAGAGGTTGTTCGCCTCAGATCCACGGGGTGAGGTCCCACTCACCCAACCTGATCTCATCCATGACACGCCCTCGCAGACCTGGCCTAACCCAACCCAACCTGCACTCGTTGCCCACTATCGCATGTCGATGGGCCTGGTCTCAGGTATGTACCCAACCCGATTACTCGAATTTCGGTGTGGCTCTGGGACAGCGAATCCTAGGAGAGAAAGTGAGGAGAGCCGCATGGGTAGGGGTAGGGTTTTGCCATAGGGTTCATCGGCCGACACTTTGTTGCAATCCAAAGAAGAAGAATTCAGAGAAGGAAGAAGAGAAGAAGAGGAGGGCCGTAAGGCATAAGCCAGAAGAAAGAAGAAGAGAAGGCCAGAGTAGCTAAGGGCCAAGGAAGAAGAAAGGCAAAGGAAGAGGAAAGACAGAAGATAGAGAAAGCTAAAGAGAAAGAGAAGGATCACAGAAGGAAGAAGAAGCCAGAAGCTGAAGAAGGAGAAGCGATGGCCTGAAGAGAAGAAGAGCAAAGGCAGAGAAAGAGAAGAAGCAAAGAAGAAGAGATCAGACACTTTAAGTCATCTGATTCCTTCATTAGACGATAGATCATAGCTTATATTACATATTCATATATTGAATTACTTGGTGATATTGTAGAAGTATTTGGTGATCTACATCACCATTTTACTCCCATATTTTTGCACTTTGATATTTCTACTATTGCAAATTCCTTCGATTTAAATTGTGATCTTAATTTCTAAATACCAATTTGCTCCCTGTGTTCGACCTCGGAAATCTTTTTGAGTAATAAAATTATATCTATTTTGAATGCTATTTCGGCTATACTACATTGCAAACACTTTTTAAACCCCAATTTAGTGCGACGAACAGTAGCTACCGCTTCTTCTTCTGATAGATACTTAGTGGGAAAGTACCACTTGAGGTAAATATAACAAATTAAAGTGGAAATATCAACTCTACACGGAAGTCTAGTATAGAATGATCAACGTGCAAAAGGAAATCTTAAGCTGAAGAAGAAAGTTACATACTTTGAACTTCTTTAAATTGATATTTATTAACTTTAATGGCTCCAAAAGACTATCTAAAGCAACCATAGCATGAATGTCATCTGACATTGCAGCCAAGAAATTAGTGAAGAAATTGTTGATGATCTTTTGGTCTACAGCTAAGACTCGGTGATTGCTACTCTCTTCTCAGAAGGGTAAAAAAGCCTCCTTGCAGTCATAAATAGTCTGAAAAATGAGAAAAGGACCAAACTATCCAGGTTAAATATTCAAACTTGCATGGTTCTTCAGTCTTTAAACATGTTTCCTGAGTTGCTCAAAGATAAAGTCAATTTAACACTGAACAGATTATCAATGATATTGCACATAGAATTATAAACTTGAAACCTTTCCAATGAAAGGAAATTATAGACTTTTTACCTTTCCCGATAAATGTAAAAAACATGGTCTGACGCATTTTGAAGTAGTTTGTTTGTGTAATTGACATCAAATCAGTAATGCGTGCGTAATAAGAAGAATCTTAAAACGAATGGATGAAATCTTGCCACAATCTTTTTTGAAACAAAAAAAATCATTAAATATTTCTAGAAGCAATTCCAAAGAAATGAATTTCTAATTCCAACCCTTACATCACGGATTGTGAAAAAATTCTTTAGCGACTTCGACATTTTTTCATTATTAATGTTAATGAAGCCATGCATTATGCATTCAATAGCTCACGTTACTCTCTAGGCAGGCAGCACAACTTTGGGCAAGATCACTCTCATGATGTGGGAATACCAAGTCTTTCCCTCCACCATGGATATCGAAGGAATGTCCTAACTTATGTGCACTCATTGCACTGCACTCAGTATGCCATCCAGGCTTGCCAGGACCCCATTTGCTCTCCTAACTGGGCTTGCCAAGTTTTGTAGACTGTAAAACCATGTCCAAGAGGATCAGCTAAAAGTTTACCATACAACCTTAAAAAATGCAGTCATTGTTTAAAAATTCACCTTCCAAAGTGCAAAATGCATAGGATTCCTTTTTCTCGTATCCACAAAAACTTGCCCACCACCTCCAGCTTGATTATCATCCAACTTTCTTCCAGAAAGGAAGCTATAGGTTGGCAACTTGTCTACAAAAAAGTATACATCTCCATCCAAGGTATACACACACCCACTCTCAATAATCTGTTAATGTAGGAATTGTATAAATTCTTTTTCAAAGAAACAAGCAATGTCCATGAGAAAAGGCAAACTAAATATTCCATCTCATGATCTTGAATGATTTTAAAACACATGTAATTAGCATTATTCTATGAAACTGAAATTAGATGAAACCAACAATACAATATAATTAGCATAAAGCACAAATAGTCAAAATTTGATGAGTGCATCCTTGTACAATTCATGGTCAAACTGTAGTTCCTTTGACTTGATGCACATGGTGATGCATTTGAAGAATGTTCAAGCAAGGAAATGAACCATCAAGGACATGGAAAATGCCATGTCTCTTCAAACTTAGAAAATTCTAAGAACTATGGAAACTCGATTAAAACGACAAACCCAAGCAAGAGTAAAATAAAATGCAACTTGTCTCAAATACCCCAAGAGTCGAACACAGTAACAAAAAATTTAACATAAATATACCTTGTACACTTGTTTTATGAATTGTTGCCACATCATAAAAAAAGGTACTATACTTATTCCAGCAACACCCCCCCCCACACCCACTAGTAATCTCTACCCTTTTAGGAACAACTTCTCGAAACCCTAAATTGTCCATTAACAACACCTTCTCTTCCTATGCTTAGCTCCTCTTCCAATTTCTAAGTAATTGTTACTAATTACAACTGGAGGGTACAGAAGAAGAGGTTGTTGTGCACATGGGAAGAGAGTTGGCTTTCCTCCTCCAATTGGGTTGGCTCCATTGTGTGACCCCTTGTGTCTCTCCTTCCCCTTCTTCCTCCCCTTCCTCTTCCTTGTCCTCCTCATGACCCTCACCATCCTCTTCATTTTCCCTTTGCTCATCTTTCCATGCATGATTTCTTGGCAAGAGATAATTATAAGAATATGGAAGAATACCGTGGAAGGATGGGGTGTGGGGATAAGAAGGAGGGAACATGACAAAGTGAGGTGAGGAGACGCTACGATTTCGTGGAGGTGGTGGTCTTGAGGGTAGGAGTGGAGGCACTGCTATCGCCGCCATTCTCGAGGAAGGGAGGAGGTGTTCAAGGGAGGTGATGCCCCTACCTTCAACAGGGGAGGTGATGCTGTCGAGGGAAGGTATGGTCGGGTGGAGGGATGGTGACGCTGTCGGGGAGGTGATGGGAGCAAGAGTAGGGGTTTTACGAAAAAAATTTGGAGGGAGGTGAGGGACGATTTTGTAGGTAATGGAAAAACACTTTTGTCATGGTTTTGAAGTCTTTGGTCACAATTCTAAGTGGAACCGTGATCGAAGGATTTAGTCATTATGTTTAAAATCGTTACCAAAAGAAAAAAAATATAATTTAGGTCTCACCTACCTTTTTGGTCACAGTTTTAGGTGGAACCATGACCATAAGTTACTTTTGGTGATGATTTTACAAACCGTGACCAAATAGCCATGACTAAAACCTATATTTTTATTAGTGAGATTTGACCATATGGATGTAATTAAAGTGATGATCGGATCCAGCGCCTCCGAAATCACCCCAATCTAACATTCGTATCATCTTGTACAAGAAATAGAAGATCAAAATGCAAGGGTCAAGGTGGTGAAAACCCAAACCTTAGATGACAAATTCAACCACGGGGATGGGTTCAGATCGACGGTCGCTGCCCAACAATGTGAAAATGATTCAATCCAACAGCCATGGCACCACCTACGAGCAATAGAAGATGGATGGCCTAGATGATGCCACATGGCATCATCCAAGCCACCCTAGGCCATCCGGAGCCTCACCTCTTTTTTTGTGCCCTTGCATCCTAGCTGTTGGATCTTGATCCAACGACTGAGATCCCTTCTTTGGGTTACTACAGCAACTCGACCTCCACATTTCAAAGGGAACACTAAATCAATTTCTAGTCATTATATCATCATCCAATGGCTAGAGAGAAGCCATCCCTTAGCTAGAAGATGAGGACACTGCGATTTGAGCCATTGGATCTTCATCCAGTGCCCATGGAGCTCTAGGTCGCTAGAGCAAGAAATACAAATTCTTGACAAAAAGTGGGGGATAGCGTGGTGGTTGAGTGCCTTATCCCTAAGGAAGGACGCAGGATCAAGCCCCAGCAAGCACCAAAATTTGCAAATCACAAGGCTCATGCTCAATTTGTCGTGCGATCACCATCAGAGGGAAATGAAGGCACCACGTGGCCTAATGAGAGTCATCCAAGCTAATAACACTTCATCAGATGCGATTTGTAGGGATGCAAGGGTGCACAATCGTAAGACTTTGGATCTCCACCAAATGACCCTCATTCCAACACCCTAACGGCTATGTTGACCTTCACTAACAGCTACATGCTTCACTAAAGGCCTTGCAATCAAATTTAAGTCCGAAATGCCCTTCTCCTCATCTATAAAAGGGCACCTACACCCCTCCATCTTCATCCTTTCCTTCTCTTCTCACCTCTCCTAAGAACAAAGAAGAAGTGTTCTAAAGCTCACTCTAGTGCTCCCAAGCTACAGGAAGCTTCACTAGAGTTAAAAATAAATATTTTTTCTACTTCTGATCCCACTCGTGGAGCTCTCGCCAGCTATCTACTTACCCCTATTCTGGAAATAGATCCCACGACGATGACGTCTTGCCTCGTCCCCGGTTCATCCATCTTCATCTTCCTTCCTCTATCTTTGTTCCTTATCCTCCAAGCATCATTTGATTAGTTCGTCTTGCAAGCATTCGTCATTGAGGATAATTTCTCTTCCTTTTTCTCTTTACTACTTCTATTTTAGATTTCAATTTCTCACAATAGTTTTGTAGTAAATAATTTTTAGTAAACATTTCTTAAGATATAGAAGTAATTTCTCTCTCTCTCTTTATTTTCTTGCAAGTAGAATAGAATAGTTAAAAATATTTTGACTCAATCTCTTAAAGAAAATACAAAAAAAAATAAACGTAGATTTCCATAAATAGAATGTAGCCTCCCCATGTTTGACCTGGGACTCACTAGAGTTTCAGTAAATTATTTGATAATGAATTTTCTGCAAGACGAGTTTAAATCACTTTTCTCACACGAAATATTCGCTTATCAACGCATGAGAGCATTGGTGGCTAGCTAATTGATAAGTTGGCTGGTCACAAGGCACACTAGGCAATCATGCATGGAGGAGGTGTAGTTGGGTTCAACTGGCCATGGTGATACTGACTAGCTATGTTTCTCACTTACCAGATCACGCGAAGAGAGGAGTGAGTGTGGGCTTGTGTCATCGACTAAGTGAGAAACGAGCCAGTGACCAAGAAAGGAAAATGAATCGCGATTGAAGTATTGATCGTAAATAGAGAGAGAAGTATTGCGAGCTCTACTTGTGATCAAAATAAAGACAAAAATAACAAAACAAAAATGAGAACCACCACGTCTACCTGCTCACTATGGAGCTAGATGGTGGTGGATCCTCGTCGTGGTGATTGCAACCACTCTAGGCTGCTCCAAGTTGTTAGCAAGGTCTCTCAATTCCATTTATCTAATTATTGGAAAAATTTTGGCCAATATATTGAAGAGGGTACTAGAGGACTTGATCAGCCAAGTGTAATCTGCCTTTCTTCTCGATAGGTCTTTGCAGGAATCTTTCATTGTTGCAAAGGAAGTTGTGATGGAGTGGCGTAGAAGGTGTAAGGCCTATATGTGGAAGGTGGACTTCAAACAAGCGTACGATTTAGTATCTTGGCCCTATCTATGAGAAATTTTTAAGCAAAGGGGATTCCCTTCTATTTGGATCCAATGGATGAAGATATGCATAACAACAACATCCTTTTCTCCACTGATCAATGGGAAACCGTGTGGTAATTGGATTCAGCTGCAAAGTGGAGTTCGACAGGGATGCCCTCTGGCTCCCTTGGTCTTCAACTTGGCCGTGGATACCCTTGCTAGGTTTGCTTGGAAGTTATCAAGTGTGGGCATAGTGAGAGGGTATTCGATGTCAAACTCCCATTCTTTGGCACCGATTCTCCAATACGCTGACGATATAGTCCTTTTTATGGAGGGTGGTGCAAGGGAAGCTAAGGCGTTGTTTAGCATGGTATCTATTTTTGGGGAAATTTCTGGCTTGAAGCTCAATGGCGATAAGTCTTCCCTGATCTGCTTTGGAATGGAGGGGCAGGTGAGTGGCACAATTTCTGAAATTCTGCACACTCCAATCACAACCCTGCCCGTGAAATATTTGGGGATGCCACTGAAAGACTTGAAATTGAAAAAAAGTGACTGGAACGTCCTCTTCGACAAAATCGCTGCGAAGCTTGAGAACTGGAGTAGTTGATTTCTATCGAAGGGTGGGAGACTGATCCTTCTTAATATTATCATCACCTCCATTTCGGTGTTTTATTTCTCCATGTTCAGATCTTCGAAATCTGTATGGAAGAGGTTGGATGTGATGCACAAACAGTTCTTTTGGAAAGGGGTTAAGTCTAAAGGGAATTTCCTCCAACCGATGAAATGGCATGGGATATGTAGACCAATGAAGGAGGGTGGTATGGGGATATGATCTCTAAAGGAATTCAATGATTCCCTACTATTGAAATGGGCGATTAAACTTCTTGGTGGTGGCAGCAACTTGTGGACTGAATTGATCATGGATTCATATGGAGTTTCACACATGGAGCGGTCAAGATTGAAGCCCTGCAAACCTTCACCTTTCTGGAAATTAGTGGCCAAGGCTATGCAAGAGAATTGGCATCACTTCAAGCCGCTGCCTGGGGATGGTGCAGACTTTATGTTTTGGACTGACCAGTGGTCTTAGAGGGGGCTGCTAAATGAGAGGTATCCACGAGCATTTGATGTAGCAGCAGATAAGGCAGTATCAGTGGTCAGTTGTTGGGATGCAAACCGCAAGCTTTGGGCACCAGCTGGGCATAACCTGCGTGAAGGTGGTAGAGCAAGTGAATAGATGGACAGATTGCTTCATGATCTGAAAAGCTTCGCGCCAATGGGTGGAGTGGACAGGTTTGAATGGTCCCATGGAAGATTTACATCTACTACAGCATACATTGTTTTATTGCTTGTAAATGATCCAACCGACATGGAGGAGATTGATAGACAAAGTGCAGGTTATGGAAGCTACGCATACCCCTTAAAGTGCAAATTTTCCTTTGCCTGTGTAGAAGAGAAGTACTTATCACGGGAGAGTTGCGATACAAACGGATGGGAATCCAACTACAACATTGCCTCCTTTGTGATTTCCTCACTGATAGCACGAGACATTTATTCTCATCATGTTTGGTAACTGACCAAATATGGAGATCCATGTGTGGATATCCCTTGCCAATGTGGGAAGGCCTTTGGAGCGATTTTCAAATGCATGGGAAACCACAAGTATCTATGGTAGCCATGCTTTGGAGTGTGTGGAGGGTTAGAAATGAGAAGTAATTTAAGGGGTTGTCGGTGTGTGTGGGGAAAATTGTGTGGAGTTGTGACTCTCTTGTTCAGGCGTGGAGTGATTCTTTGTAAATTCTTATAGTTGATTTTTTAACAGAATAATTCCCTGTTTGCTATCATTTTTTATAGCATTCCTTTCAATCTCAAAAAAAAAAAAAAAACAAGATCTCTCAACTAGTGAGGCTGCTAGGATAGGAGAGGAAGAGAAGGAGAGAAGAGAGAAGAGGTTGTGTGGTCAACATGGTGGTGGTATGTGCTTTGTGAGGTATGTACGAGTAAGTGAGGTGGTTGCCGACCCTCAACAGTGGATGTGGGGGTATGGTTTTATAAGTGAGGGGTGGGGTGTGCAGTGCATGGAAGTGGCTATTAGGGTAGGATTTGGGTAATTTGTAGGATATGCACTTGAGATTTTGGGTAAATAAGGTAGATGTTTATTCAGGGAAGATGTGATATGGGATAAGGTTTGCACTCACAAATTAAGGGAACCCAACTCAGCTTCTCTCTCACAGTTATTAATGCATGTATCCTAGATGTATAGAATACAAGATTAAGAATCAAATCTAGATGTGTAATCCTAGAAAATAGCCAACGATTGACTATTTTATTGGCGTGAATTACTGCACAATCAGCAAGCCTAACTAGAAAAATCCCATTACCACATGTATAAACCACCAAGACATGAAATCGCAACATGCTTCACCCAAATCCCATATACAAACATGGATTTGAATCTCATAACATCCCCCTTTACAACATTTACTCATAGGAACAAAAGAATGAAATGAAAGAGGGGAAACCCTACCTTTGAGAGGAGCTTCTCCTTCTCTCTTTTCACTTCTCCTAAGCATAACGGCAACAATGGCAGCGCCAACAGTAGTAGCAACATGACGGTGATATTATTATATATATTTACATTAATTATGTGTAACTAATAAATGAAAGAGGGGAAACCCTACCTTTGAGAGGAGCTTCTCCTTCTCTCTTTTCACTTCTCCTAAGCATAACGGCAACAATGGCAACTCCAACAAGTGCAGCAACATGGTGGTGATATTATTATATATATTTACATTAATTATGTGTAACTAATAAATGAAAGAGGGGAAACCCTACCTTTGAGAGGAGCTTCTCCTTCTCTCTTTTCACTTCTCCTAAGCATAACGGCAACAATGGCAGCTCCAACAGTAGCAGCAACATGGCGGTGATATTATTATATATATTTACATTAATTATGTGTAACTAATGCTAATCTAAGGGTAGAATAGGGTAGAATGAATTTGGTTAGGTCAGTTTAGTCATATAGGTGCATTTTGTAAATATTGTAAAAGTTTTGACTTTTTACAATTTTACATTGACTTATATCTAGTACCTTGATGTCTATTGTGTGATATGTGTAGGTATTAGGCTTGGAGCAATTTGGAGCCCCATAAATAGGCGATTCAAGATTGATCTCACTTGGAAGAGGGTTGAGTCAATTAGACCCAAACTAAATTAACCTTAGGTCTAGCCCAATTTAGTAACCTAACTAACCTTAACCTAGAGCCTAATTACCTAACCTAATTAACAAACCTAGAGGCAGCCATGAGCCTTAATTTTAGACCCAATATGTCTAGCTAAAAATATGTCCTATCCCTTAGAAAAATAAAACATAAACCAAATCCTATTCTTAATCTCGAAATTCGTAATAGCCTAAGACATGTCTAGTATTTTGGCCATAACTTTTGAATTTTAAGTTCTAATTTAGTGATTCAAGTTGCATTGGGAAGTTGATATTAAGGGCTACAATGTTTCTTTTATATGCAATATGAAATTCGAAATAGAACAAGGCCACAAATTTGAGACAAGTGAAAGTAATCCTATAAGTGGTTGTTGCAACAACCTCCATCCAATCCCAACAAAAACTAAATCTTATCTCCCCCCTCCATTTTAGATCCAAAGGTCCTTATCCTAGTCATCCTAGCAACCCCCTTAGATTTAATCTAGACCACTCAAAGCCTTGATCCTAGGGAACCTAAACCAACCAATAGGAAGCCTCCAACATTCCTATAAATACACCCATAGCCGACCCACCTTGGACCTTCTCTTCCTTAGAAAAAATCCTCCCACCTTCTTCCACCACCTCCTAACTAGAACACCTAGAACTACACAATGGTCGTCCACCCTTAGTGTCACCCTCTTCCACCAAGCATTCCTCTACTGGACATCCTCCACTGCATCCTTTTTGGCTCTATCGACGAATCTCTCTACCACTGTTACTGTGCTCCAAATCTTCTCTCTTTCTCTCTCTCCCAATTCTAGTTGCTATAGTAGAATAGCATCTAGTTTTATTTCTCAAAACACTAGCTGTAATCATTTTCTAGCATCAATAAAAGCATTTTTTTTATGATCTCCATCCCTTACTCTCTCTCTCTTTAATCTTAGTTAGTATTAGTGCATATTTGCTTTTGTTTGCATATGTGATTTTCGATTCTTGTCTTCCCGTGTTCGACCTGGACTCCCAAACGATTACTTTATTTAAATTGATAGCAATTCTACGTACTACAACAAAAATTAATTACTTATTACATAAATCCATTGTAAGTTTTTGGCGCCATTGCCGGCGATGCAATGGATTTCTCTTGCATATTTTCTTCCATATTTTGCATTCGTGTCTTTAACTTAATTTTCTTTATTTCTGTAATTACATGTAGGATTTCATGGCGACATGAGATCTTGTGGATAAACAGTAGAAATGGAGCAAAGTGTGAGTAGAGACATCTAGGTAGGTTTCGCATTTTAGTCTAGGATCATTCATGAAACATAGGTTAGAATTGCATTAAAAAAAATATCGTCATTTGTCCATCTAGATTAGATGTGTATCTCGATTCTTAGGTTAAAAATTTTCTTGAGTTGTTTGCATAAAAAAAAAGATGCACTTTTGGTGGACATTATGCCTTTCATATCCCCAAAACCACCATCCTAAAATTTGGCCTACTGACTAATTCATGTTTCAAAAATCATTTCTCAAATTTATATTTGCTTAAAAATTCTAAAACTGCTCCTGGATGTCCTTTTTGAAGTTAGTAACTAACCACGGAAATTTTACAACCTAACTCTTAATAAAATAAATTTAAAAACTCATGTACTAGACCCTAGCAGAAATATGTTCTGTTCTTGAGTTTGAGTATTTTAATTTTAATATTTTTTTTCACAAACCAAAATTGCATGAAACAACTTTCATTAGTTTCATAATCAAAATACCTATCTTTCAAAAAATTGTGAAATTTTTTTAGGAACGACACTACTTATTCGCATAAAAAACTAACTGGGGGTCTTTTCTAACTTTTAGACCCCAGTGCACAAAAAATATGAAAAAATTATTTTTAGGGACTCGAAATTCTTGAAAAAAATATTTTTTGGATTCCCTATTCGGTGATGTTTGAGAAACCATAGTTTTTCTATATTGGGCTGCACCACTTGAACTAATTAAAAGCAATTCATCTTCTAGAAGATGCCTACCTAGGTTAAAATTCTTAGGGTTTTCAACTAGGCACTCATATTTTTCTAAACTTTAAAGGAAATATACTATCATCCGTGCTTGCAAAATGTTTTGTGTGCCTTCACATGAATCTTGTTTGAATCTATTATCTCATTGAAACCCTAAAATCCCTCTCTAAATAAAATCAATCCTAAAAGTCATTTCATCAGAAAAATCTTGTTTAAGGACCTTTAGTTATGCACTTCACTGGTAGCAATTTTAAGGGCAACACCCCTAATGCCCTTCACATTCCAAAAGCACTTTAAGCCTAAGCCTAAAATTGAGTAGACGTACCCTAGGTAGGACTAATCTACTTGGTAACTTGAAGTTAGATTGTGCTCAGTTCAAAGCCTTATCGACTTGGGCCAACTGGTGAAAAGAAAGGTCAATGCAGTAATCGTGTTAACCCCTAGTGGTGCCCCACCGTGCGGGTTGTCCTTAGGTGTCCCACCTTCTGGCCAGCCAATTAATTCAAGGGTTGGTGTAACCCAATTGTATTTTGGGTTGCCAGGATTAGGTCTAATTAGGATATGCACTATAAGGATGAGTTTGATTACTTGTATTGAGAGGGTGGGTGTCCTCTCATCTATCTTCCCTCACATGCCTCCATTTCTTCTAAACCATGGATTTTAATGCTTATCCCTCCTATCTTATTTATCCCTAGCATGGTTTATATTCTGACCCAAGTAGACCATATCCACAGTCTACTTGGGATGACTCTCATCCAAGTTTGGCGTACACCTAACATCCTAGGTACTTTAGGTATTTATCTTATCCCAATACCAACACAATTCCTATCCCAATTTCATCCAACCCACATCACCCTCCTATTGGGATAGTTCTACCTTCTCTAACCAGGGATATGAATCAAACTCTGTGTTTACAAATGATAGCTTTAATCCTACTTGCAATGATCTTTATTCAAGATCCTTGTCCCTTGATGAGCAATCATATAGGATTTACAAGTTAGAAGGATATCAAGACTCCTACCCTTCCCAGGATAATAACCAGGATAAGTCAACTGAATCTGAAGATCTCTCTTACTTGGCCTATGGATTGGAAGGGATTTTAGAGAAATGGAAATCAAATGAGCCTCATTCACTTGATAAAGATCTTGATTTGGTGGAAGAAAATGTAATGTTAGAATTCCTTTGGAGTGAAAATAAGTTAGTTTCCATTGACCATGGCTCCACCCTAAACTTGAGTCCCAATCATGCAAATACTTCACCCACCAAAACCTATTCTCTTAATAAAACTCAAGGAAAAATCAATGATACCCAATATCGCCTTCAGTTGGAGATTAATAGATAGAACTAGCAATTATTTGAAATGAAGGCTAAAATGATAGATATTCTAGCAATTGGATGAAGAAGGCCAAGGAAAAATGATTTCAAGTAATAATTTTGTGGAATTTATAAGATGAGGCCTTACATGTATTGATTGGACTACAGCTAATGCACCTAAACTAGTTCAATCATCCATTGATATTCACTTTGCTCAAGTGGTGGAAAATAATTTTTAAAATGTCATTAAGGATTAAGTAGGTTTTTTATTTTGAGATATGTGAAAGAAACCAAAATTCCCAAGTGAATATGGAGAACTTTGAAGCTATTGATAATGGAATTGGGGTTGATGTCTCTGAACTCAGATTTGATTCTCTAGAGACATCTAAAGTTGAAGATGGGGAGACAAACCCTGATTGTGAATACTTTGATTATGAATTATTTGAAAACCCCATCCCAAATCTAGAGGAGGGTTAAGAGAAAGAATCTAAATCTAATTTGGATGATGAAATCAAAATAAGCTCTACCTCGACTTTAACCTTAGAGGTTGAGCCTGATCTGAAAGAGGTTGAAGATAAAGAAGCTCTTCTGAGGAACAGTGATAAGGAGGATTCACATATGGAAATAATTTTTTTGAAGTAGGGAATTGATTTTTATTTTGAGAGAGAGATTTTATGATTGATTTTTGGGCCTATTGTGGGATTTTGAATTTTGATACAAGCCCTATTAAAATAGAATCTGTGCAACCTGAATATGAGTTAATTTGTTAACATTTTGTCGATTCAATCTTTAAAAGGACACGTGCTGAATACTTGGCTTTTATCTCTAGTGTCCGACACATTAGATTTGGGTTGCACTCATCCAAAGAAAGATCAACTCTACAAGCTCGAAGAATAAGAGATGAAAGGATGCGGGCATGCGTGACCCACCACTTGCACAATTTTCATTACTTAGGGTTAGGACTGCACCACAATCTTGTCTGGATATGTGGACCTTCAATTTTGGACCCTTATGATCTAATATCTATGTTTATTTTGACTCTTTCTAGTATATTGTTGATATCTTCTTTATGGGGTTAACTAACATAACTACATCAAGCTGTAGACGTAAAATTTAGCACTTGTTGGGAGGCAACACATTGAATTAGGTTAGCTTATTTCTTGATTTGGTTGATTCAGGTCTAGACATAATAGAGCTTTTTTTGTCAAAAGTCATGAGTTATCAGGTGATATCTATTTCTTGTCTTATGTGTGTTGCAGGCATTGAGGACATTGCATGAAATAAGCATGAGGGGGTAAATATTATTTTGAGTCAATTATTTTTCCCTAAAATTTTATACATACCATACCATAGTTTGTTTTTTGCATCATGTTATCTGATTCTAAAAAAAAAAGCAAAAGAAAAAATCAATGTTTTTAAAGCTTGAGTTACGAAAGAAAGTTGAATTACTTCAATTTTGTGGAATTACTGATCTTAGGAAAAGTACAAACATAGTTTTTCCATTTAAACTTTTCAAGTCATATGTCGACTTAATTATCTCGAGTATTTACTAAAATATGGATTTGTTTTCCTGAGTCTTTGAAAGGATCCAAAAAAGCTAAAAGTATTAAGTCAAAAGGGTGACGAGTGAATGACTTATCTCTCTACCCTATGGTTTGGATAGTCTTTGAGTTCCAAGCATCTTCACTTGCACATTACACTGACTCATCATCTGGGTGATTTTCTTGAATCCTTAGTGGTCAATAAGATTTAGTCTTAGGGCACAAGATCCAAAGGACTTGGTCATGTTTCTAACTCTTAAGACTGTTCCTGTTTGTAGGGGATGCATATATAATTGATGAAGGAGAGCCACTCACCTAGAAAAATGACTGTGACAAAGAAGATAACCCAAAAAAATGAGTAGTCGGAGGAAGTTATAAATAATAATAGAAAAAAAGAGAAAAAACAAGAAAAGAAAAGAAAAAATATATATATCCCTTTCATCTCTTATCTACACGAGTGCATCCCAATCACTATCATAGTGAGATAACCAACAAGAGACGTAGGAGTCCAGTTAGGGAGATATACACCTTGTGTGTTGACCTCGGGACAGAAAAGTGGCAAGGAGAAAGCTGCTAAATCCTAGTATGGCCTAATTGAAGATGGCATGTCCTAGAAAGAGCATAGAAATATTCTAAGTCTTATTGAATACTAGGAATCAACTTAGTTGCCCGTTTAACAAGTCCCAAAAAAGATCACACACAAGATGCTTACATCTCACATTTGATTCAAACCTTAGGTGGGTCGACTTAGTTAAAGAAAGTTACCGTACCGACCCAAGTACGATGCCTAATAAGATTTTGATTTGATTTAGGTCCTCTGGATTTGAGTCGATACTTTTGAATTGTTAAGTCTTTGTCATTCAGATTTTTTGTATGATTCCTTTGCTTTGGTGAAAAATCGAGATTGGAGATTTCCAATTTGAATTAAGCTCAAAACTCGCAATTCCATTTCTCGTGTAAATATTATTTTCTCAGTTGGTCAATCTCTATTTTACTTGACGACTAGCAAAAAAATAGGTATGGGGATATGATATTACTATATATATTTACATAATTATGCCTAACTAATGCTAATCTAAGGGTTGAATAGGGGTAGAATGCATTTTGTTAGGTCAGTTTAGTCATATAGGTTCATTTTGTAAAAGTTGCAAAAGTTTGGGTTTTTCTACAATATTATCCAAACTTATATTTGGTACCACGATGTATTTTCTGTGATATGTGCAGGTATCAGGTTTGGAGCAATTTGGTGCCCTATAAATAAGAGATTAGAGATTGAGCTCACTTGGAAGAGGGTTGAGTCAATTATGCCCGAACCCAATTTAGGAACCTAATTAACCTTAACTTAGAGCCTAATTGCCTAGTCTAATTAACCAACCTAGAGGCCGGCGATGAGCCTTAATTTTTGACCCAATATGGCCAGCCAAAACTAGGTCCTATCCCTCAATTAGAAAAACAAAACCTAAACCAACACTTATTCCTAATCTCAAAATTCGTAACAGCCTGACACATGCCTAGTATTTTGGCCATATATTTTGTATTTTTAGTCCAAATTCAGTGATTCAAGTTGCGTTGCAAAGCTGATTTCGAGGAATACAACTTTACTTTTATATATAATTTGAAATTTGGAACAAAACAAGGCCACAAATTTGAGATAGGTGTAGGAAATCCTATAAGGTTGTTGCAAGAACCTCCATCCAATCCAAACAAAAACCAAACCTTATCTCCTCCCTCCATTTTAGATCTAAGGTCCTTATCCTACCTATTGTAGCCACCTCCTTAGATATAATCTTGACCATCCAAATCCTTAGTCCTAGGCAACCAAAACCAACCAATAGGAAGCCTGCAACATTCCTATAAATACACCCATAACTGACCCCCCTTGGACCACCACTTCCTTAGAAACAAGTACCCAACCTTCTTCCACCACCTCCCAAGTGGAACACCTAGAACTCCACCATTGTCATCTACCATTAGGGTTACCCTCTTCCAGCAAGCATTCCTTTATTGGATGCCCTCCTCTACATCCATTTCGGCTCTATCGACGGATCTCACCACCGTCGTGACTATGCTCTAGATCTTCTCTCTTTCTCTCTACTCTAGTTGTTCTATTAGAATATCATCTAGTTTTATTTCTCAAAACTCTAGTTGTAATAATTTTCTAGCATCAATAAAAGCATTTTTTTATGATCTCTATCCCTTACTCCATCTCTCTTATCTTAGTTAGTATTAGTGCATATTTGCTTTAATTTGCATACGCGATTTTTGATTCTTGTCTCCCCATGTTCTACTTGGACTCCCAATTTGGTTACTTTATTAAAATTGATAGCGATTCTACGCACTACAATGAACGTTAATTACTTATCGCGTAAATCTGCCATTAGGCAACCTCTCTAATGATGGCTACTGCGATGGTAATGTCCGACAAGGAATGTGGCTGGTTGGCCAGAGGTGGTGGTGGAGCCCTTCTCCGCCATTGAAGTAGGAATAGCATGAGGAGGAAGGCAAAAAAATGAGATTTTTTTTTTGTTTTTAATTCCTTTCAACCTTTTATGAGGGAATAATTTTGAGAAAGTCCTTCCACCCAAAGTACACATTATTAAAGAGTCTTCAAACTCAAGATACGTTACATATTGCCCCTCATCTTTTTATTACATAAGCATTTGCTAATTAATTCAAGGGATTACTCAATTCTTAAGGTTATCAATACCTAATTAAGGTTCCTAAAGCCCTTAATCCACCATTAAGTAACCAATTAGGATTTTAGATAGCTAATTAAACACAAATAAAATTGAAGCCCTTATAGACCCGAGTGTAGCACCGTAGTTAGGTAGTTGTAGTCATAAATCTATTTTTTGTGTTTTCTTTCCTATTTTGGTTTTTGCAACACTCTGTTAGTTTCTTTTCAGTGTTGGTTCTGCTTTCTTTAGCTGTCCTCGTACATTGGATGGTTGTGAGTATTTTAATAACATATTTTCTAGTTCAATTTTTCCTATTGTTTCATATTTACATGTGATGTGATGTGCTATAAAAGAATTATTATTCTATGTTTATGCTATGGATGACCAGATTTTGGGGATTTGGCAAATCAACTCAAGTTCCTACTAGGGTAGGGTCTCGAGTTGTAACAACTATCCAAAAAGAATGATGTTGGAATTATGGGCCATTAGTAATACAACTTGAGTAGAATCAGGCAATCAATGATTCAGATCAAAATATTACATCACATTTACACACTAATGTGGTTAGTTGGGTTCCTTAGTACAAGTGGGAGATTATACTGTAGCCTTGTTGGTTATAACTGTTGATAGATATGAAAGATCCAAATGATTTATATCAAGCATTTTGATAAGACATCAAGAATCATTATGATATCCAATAGTTGCCTCCAAATTGAGAAAGGATGACAATCTTCTTGAGAGATTATTGTCTAACAAATGCTTTTGATGCACATACTCTACAAAAGAATGGAGATTTGGGACTATCACATAGGTTGAGTCAAGTGGTTGGCTTGACAAGATGGACAAGTAGGAAGTTATCTTATCATTATTATAAAGAAGGTGTATCGCATAGGTTGAGTCTGTGCTTAAATATACACATTTGGTGGATCGATGATCGATGCACCCAACATTGCGTTGAGATTAGAAAGCTGGTGTGTATATGAGTGCATAGGAAACACATGATCTATTCAAGGGATCACATAGCTCTATTATTGTAGGTATACATAGTGGATTGGGAGACACAAGCTCACTTTGTGTGTATTGGGATGTATGAAATTCCATGAATAATAGTATGGGTCCTGAGTAGACCCATACATGAAAGAGAAGATAGTCCTTGGAAAGGAGCTAATCTTCAATCTTGTAATGCCTTAAAATCTAGGTCTTGAGTTGTTTCAGAGTGGTTTGAATCATTTCAAACCCAAAGACACGCATTGGGTTTGGTGTGAGTATTTACATGTCATAAAATGTGTAGAAATGTGTGTTCTGGTGACCTCTTGCTCAAACCTCATCAAAAGGGTACCATGTATGGTATCATTGGATTTCTCTCATCACAAGCTTACCAACGATGCTTGTGTTGCACGAATCTGAGGTGTGTAGCTTAAGTTTGGTCGAAATAAGTCAATAAGGACTAAAATGTCAAATAAACCAAAACTAGAGGTAATTTTAGTATTGTTCCCACAAATCCCAACCTTAAACCTAATTTGGTTCTATAAAAAGGGCTCCTTGAGTTGAGGATCGTAATTCTCTTGTTAGGTGATGAGAACCTCATCATGAGCCATAACTAGCTCATTTTGACCTAATACAAAGGATAAAAGCTCCTACATATCTCAAGGAAAGGCTTAACTCAGAGAATTCTGAGTTTGAGAAGAAAACAAGTCATAAGGGGTAAAAGTGCAATTTTACCAGTATAATCCGCATACAGGGTAATTCAGGGCCCAAACATAGGTCAAAGCAGCTTAATAAGAATAAAAGTGGGATGAGATGATCTAGCAAGGGCTACAGCACTTCCAAGAAACCAAATGATAATCTGTAACCCTAAAACAACCCACTTCAATTCACAAGGTTCGAGGCAAAGTAAAAATAGAATAAACCCTCTAAAATTCATAGAAAAATAATCTCTAGGGTTTAGAACCTTCAATTTGGCCTTTAGAACCCATTTTGACCTACATTGAGAACCATGCCCAATTAATAACTTAATTTGGGTTTTTGCGCAAATTGACCAGTCAAACAAGGTTTAATATGAAAATGAAATTCACCATCAGATTCCTTAGGTCCTAATTAGTCATGTATAAAAACTTGAGCCTAAGAAGAAACCTCCTTGACCGACTTTACACTCTGGTCCTCATATATTTATTCTTTGGCCCTCAACTTTTGAACCCTCGCATTTTGGCCCCTAACTCTCCTTCGTTCTTTGCAGTCAGGTCCCTCCTGCAAAACCTGCCAGCACCATGCTCCGGCGACCTTGCGCGGAGCATGGCGCCGCGCAGGGTGAGGTGGGGGACCTGGCAAGTAAACCGGGGGTGCCCTGCGTCGTCAGCCGTCGCAGGGACACCCCCCTGGTCATTGTAACCCACCATACCGGCCGTGCGAACGCACGGACGGTATGGGTTCTTGTTTCCGACTATCCTCCGGCGAGGGAGACACGTCGTCTCCCTCCGCCTTCCTCCCTGTTTGATCCCTATAAATACCCCCCGTTGCTCCACCGACCAGGGCAGCCTGGATCTGACGGAGAAAATCCCCAACTTTCTTCTCTTCTTCCTCCGGCAGACGCTCACCAGCTCCGGCGGTTTCCTCCCCCTCCACCTCTTCGCTCTGCCGCAATACCAGCAGCAGAGACTTCCTCCCCTGCTCTTCCTGCGCCACGCCGCACCCAGCTGGCGCCTCTCCGGCTCTCTGCTCGCCGCCGCCCCTTTCCCTGAGCATCGTCTTCTCCGGCGACAGTCGATACGACTGTCGCCCTGTTCCTCCCCCTTCGTCCCTGCAAGTAAGCTAGAGCTACTCCCCTTCTCCTCCTCTTTCTTTCCCCGCTTTCAATTTATTCAATTAAGCCCTCTACCGACCCTGACCACCTTCACCCCCTTCGCCTCCGACCACCCTCCGGCGAGCCGCTCCCATCACCTCAGCAACCCACACGGCTCGCCGACCCTCACCGAACCTCCGCCTCATCACACTGAGCACCCCCCACCCCTCCACTGCCACTCCACACCTCCGTAACACTCCCCCGAACAAACCCATTCCTCCGGTTGCAGTCCGACCCAGGGCTGCCGCCAGACACCTCCTTGCGGCCTGCCGCGCAGCTCCTCACCTTCGCCGTGCCACGGCGAAGGTTCCCCAGTGGTTTGATCAGGCCGCGAGGCCATATTCGTGTCCGACAGGTTTTGAGGTTCGACCGCCATTAACGCACATTGAAGCAGCTTCTCCCGCACTCCAGGCTTGAGGACTCCAGGTCTCCAGCTGCTGCGGAGTATGGGGAGTCTTGCGAAGGCAGCCAGCCAGCAACCTATGCAAATAGAAGCCGTAGCTGCAGAAGCCAGGCTGCGGTCTCCCAGCAGGCGCACGCGAGGAACGGTCTGCGTTTAGTCCCACATCGGTAAGCCTCACACCCGTTCCACTGTTTAAATTGATTTCGTGCACTAGCCTTATTGCCTCAGTACACGGGGTGAGGTCCCCTTACACCCACCCGGTTACCCGGTCTCGTCCGCGCTCACGCCCCGCGGACCTGACTCGACCCGACTTAGACTGACCTGCACTCCTCGCCCACCACGCACGCCGGTGGGCCTGGACCCGGGCGTGACCCGAACCCGATTACCCGGCAGCTCTGGGAGAGCTTTCCCAAGAGTGGTTTTAGAAAGAGAGAGAGACGCGGGGGGGGGGAGGGTAGAGTAGGTTTTGCCTCTGACGAAAAACTCTGAAGTGTGCAGGCACAGGCGAAGAAGAAGACCCGCGGAAGAAGAAGGAGCTGCACTGTAGCAAATGCATAGTTAAGTCGTCTAAGCACCGGGTCAGACGACGGAAGGTCAGCAGCCAGAGCAGGAAAGAAGGCAGGCTGAAGAAGAAAGAAGAGCAACGGCCAAAGAAGAAGAAAGGAAGACTTAGTAGCTGAAGGCAGATGCTCTGCAGCCATAAAGAAAAAAAAGGGAAAAGAGAAAGGGTCACCACAATTGCAGAAAAAGAAGAAGGGAGGCCAAGACAGAAACCAAGGAGAAGAAGAAAGAGATCTGAAGAGGAGCATCACCTCTGCAGAACGAAGAAGAAGAAGAAGGAGCTCTGAAGAAAGAGGAACATCACCAAAGCAGGAACAGCAAGAAGAAGAAGAAGAGCATCACCATTGCAGAAGAAGAACATCCCCTCTGCAGAACAAAGAGAAAAGAAGACAACAAATTCTTTCCCTCTCTCTTTCTTTTTGTAAAAGAAACATGTATATCTCTAGAATACAACTTGCTCCCTGAGTTCGACCTCGGGAACTCTTTTATTTTCCGAGTAAAAAAATTATATTTGAAGTGTTGGTAATAACCGGCTTTACTACAACGTTATAACAAACAAAAACCCGGTTGAAACTAGCAACTCCATTAGGCCACTTAGATTTGGAGAGAAAGAGAGAAGAAAGAAGAAATCAAACTAAGAAATTAGGTTTCGTATTTATTGGGACTTTCTAATCATAGGGAGAAGTTTCATCTTGCTACCGCAATTGTCATGGTAGTAGTGGTGGTGCATGACGTACGTTTGACACATGGCAGCGGCGACTCCCGATGTTGCGACGTGTGGCAAAGGCGTTATAACACATGTGTTTGTGCAAAGAGGTGCAACATAGGCATGCCCAATCATCTTTGTGTGGCTGATCATGTGGTTGTGGTATATGCGGTACGATTTGTGCAAGCTATGTAGCATGAATTAGTGGTCAACACATGGCAAGTGTGGGCTGGCAGTGGTTCGCTTGAATCGGCCTGTTTGGTTTTGTTCAGTTTAGGATGCCCTTGCGCTTTTTGACTGGTTCAAGGCCTTCCTGATGTCAGAATTTGACAAATAAGTTGTCGTTGGAATCCTATCGATACATACTATGCGTTGGTACTCTTTATGTTCATTTTTGTGTACTTTTTATTGCATAAAAAATCAGAAATGTGGTTAATGAGTTTCCAACCCTGTTTTTAGCACACTTGGTCAGGAAATTTGCTAAGTGCATGCATGGAGTACGAGCAAGATGCATATAATTTTATATTTATTTATGTCAATTAATGCCCAACTAATGTTTGTTTGATGGTAATTTGGGTTGAATTGCATAAATATAGGTTAGATTAGTATTTTTGAGCATCATGTAAATAATGCATAGTTTTGGGTTTTTATGCAATTTTTCACTTAGCTATATCAGGTGCCTTTATGTATCTATTCATATGTGTTTAGGTACTAGGTTTCATATTGATTGGAGCATAGCTAAAGGGAGTTTTTAATTTGAGTTCAATTAGAGAGCAAGACTAGGTCTAGTTGGTGAACCTAATTAGAAGTCCAATTAACCTAAAACCCTAGTCCAAATAGGACCCTATTATCCTAAACCCACAGCCTGCCACCTAACCTAATTAGCTAACCTAAAAGGCTGGCCATGTGCCTTGATTTTAGATGCAATTTGGCCAGCCAAGATAGATCATATCCCTTTGGCTGGCCTTGCAATTTAGATCATATCCCTTTGGCTGGCCACATTAGATAGAAAAAAACCCAACTACCCTAGCCTCCATCCTAGCCCTTCATATTCCATCCAATGGGCTTCCTAAAACACCCATCCTAGCCAGCCCCTTTGATCTAATCCTAGCCATACACCTCATTAATTCAAGGCACCCTAAAGCAACCAAAAGGAAACCTCCCTAATACCTATATATACCCCTAGGCATGTCCCCCCTTAGTAATCTTTTTCCTACTTAGCTTCCTACTTCAAAATAGCAATACCAACTAGAACTAGTCCTCTATGTCTTCTTCCAACCCTTGGAGATCTTTGGTGCGCCTATGCATTTGATACTACGCCACTGCTCCAGACTTCATCTTCGATGCCCTTAGTTCTTAGTCTTTATTTTTAGTGTAGGATCTGTAAATCACAATCACACTAGAAGGGGGGATAAATAGTGTGGTATAAAAAAAAATTTGCAAGACAAATCAAACCACAAAATGCACAAGATATATAGTGGTTCCCCTCACTTGGGTACTCCACTACCTAAGTCTCCCAACTTAGGATTTTTAACCCGATTCCCTCAACTCGGAGGGAACCAATTTATTAAAACTTGAGGCAATTAACGGGTTACCTCAACCCAATTACAAGATATTGAAAAGAAATAAAGATACAAGTGTAAGCAAAATACAAATAAAATCTTACAACTAATCTCTAAGTCTCCAACAATTATATGCTTAATTTGAGTACGTAAATTAAGGCATAAAACAAATGAATTTTTCAGAGAAGAACATGATCGCCTTGATGACTTGTTGTAAGAGGAAAATCACCTTAAGAGATTTGCAACAAGACAAGCTCTTTTGTAGCTAATAATTTGAAAAATAATGGTGTAGGCAAAGAGAATTTTGGATTCTTGGTTGTGTGCAAAAGACACTCAAAGAGTGCTTATATAACCCACTAAGCAACTTCCTTATGATTACTAGCCGTTAGGGGTAATTTGGGAAGATTAAGGATACATTTAATTGCAAAATAGCCATTCAGATTGGTCACAACGGTTAGTTGGTACTGGTACTAAACTTTTGGTATCGGTATTGACTACTTATAGTCAGCCCAACTAAGTCACCAGGTACCGGTACTCATGATGAGTACTGGTACTTGTGACTCACAGATTTGGGTCCAGTGACCTACATGTACCAGTACTAGTGATAAGTACCAGTACTTGTAAAGTCCAGGCAAAAAGCAAGTGCACAAACTGTGACCACTTAGTACCGGTACTCATGATGAGTACTGGTACTTGTTGTTCACAGTTTGGGACTTAGGCCCAAACCTATGCCTAGCATGTATCGGTACTTATGACCAGTATCGATGCTTTCTACCAGTATCAATTTTTAGAGAAATCCAACTTACTCTAAACGACTTGATTTCAAAAAAGATCGATTTTGAGTTTTGAAATGAGTGAATGAACGATTTTCTAAACTAATTATGTCTACTTTGTTTTTAACTTCTAGATTCTATTTTACTTATTAGGAGACGTACAAAGATTCTAAAGAACAATTAATACAACAAAAACTAGTCTTCTAATCTTCTTCCTTCATATGCAATCTTGTTGCCTGCATCCATAGGTTCTTTTCACCTCTAATACTTCATAAACACATTAGATTTAAAAATGATTTTGTTAACACCAAAACATAGAAGAGAGATGGAACTAGGTTCCAACAATCTCCCCCTTTTTGATATTGACAAAACAAATAAGGTAATACTCGTATTTAAAAATAAATAGAATTAATAAGAGAAGAATAAAACAAACTCCACAAGGAGTGAAAAACCTCCCCCTCAAACTACGCTCTCCTATTTTAAATATAAAGTATAATCTTTTCTCTCCCTTTTTGTCAAGCAAGCAAAAAGATGAGCAAATAATAGAAATGAAACATAACATGATACATGAATAAGCAACAATTTCACATAAACAAAAAAAGCATGAATCATAACATGATAAAGTTCATTAAGATAAGACTTGAAACATTCGTAACACATAATTGTCTTAAAAGTCATACAAATTTAACAAGCATCAAAATGAAAATTAAGTAATTTCTAGGACATTTTCTAATTAGCTTTTGCACATGTCCACCATCATCATCATCATCGTTGTCATCATCATCATTGTCTTCATCATCCTCGTTGTCATCATCATCTTCATCTTCATCATCACTTTCTTCATAAGAAACTTCTTCATCTTCCGTGTCTTCTTTATCATCATCATCATCATGAAGAATAGGTTCTTCTTCCGCCATTGATACATGTGATGGATCTTGAAAATGCTTCTGCCTTCTTTCACTGTACTCTTGAGGTGCTTTTGGTTGAGTCTTCTTCCTTTGTTTAGGTTGTTGAGTGGAAGAAGTGACATGGGAGGACTCAATAGAAAGAGAAAGATCATGGAATTTGCGTTCCATGTGATGGAAGGCAAAATTTAGATTGGTTAAATTTTGACTTATGTAGTTGAAGGTATTTATCAAATTAGGATTAGTTCCAGACACATTAGATATATTTACCCAAGGTGTTTTCTCTTCTGGATATAGATAGGTTATAGGAACGAAAGTGGAGGATAATTCAGGAGGTGGATGAGAAGAAGATTGAGCATTTGGATCAACTTCTTCGCCATCACTGGAGGATTCCTCTCTAGTAGGTTTCACTCCCATTTTTCAGAGAATGGACCATTTAAAATCAACCACTTTTCTGATAGGAGTAAAATTAGAGAGGTCAATTTTATTTTTATGAAGAAGTGTGACACCAAGATATCCAATGTAAAGCTGATGCGTGGTAATAGGGTCTAAGAAAGTGAATGAAAATTGTGTTCAAATTGACCAGAAAGCTCGTAATGATAGCATAAATCAAGTGTAAAATATCAACAGGTATTTTGTAAAATCCTGAATTTTTAGCCCTTAAATTCCATGCTAAGATACGAAAAAGGACACGTGCAAAAAGGGTCATCTTTGAGGCAACCAATGCTTTGCCCTGACAATTAGGGAGGAAAAGAGTTTCATGGATTTTATGAGTAGGAAATTGCTCCTTAAGTGTGTTAAATGCATGACCTTCATTAGGATATTCAGTAATGGTTGATAAGAATTTAGTTGTGATGGTGATTTTCTGATCGACAACATTTGTTGTAAGACAACGTGACCTCGGTTTTCTTATTCTTGGAGGTTAGCAAAGAATAGATAATTAACATCAGGGTACACTCCAGGAACATCAGCAAAGAATGACTCATCAAAGAAATGCAAAAGATTTTGTTCTGAAATGCGAGTGGTAAAACTAAAGAGTTGAAGAGAGAAATCTTTCCACTCAACTGGCCTACAATGATGGAGTTTTAATCCTTTATACCAATCAAATTTTGACTTAGCATTCTCATTAACGCAGAACTTGTGAAAAGCGTCTTAAGGTGCTTTTCCCTTACTTTTTGATTTAGGTGCCATATGTAAACATGCAATAATAAGGAATAGGAAAACAATTAGAAATATAGACAATTTCCTTTCATGTGTTTGTACCAAAAAGAAACACATTTAAGCTTGCATGTACCGATACTGATGATTGGTACTGGTTGATTTCTATTCCAACCAAAAATTTGAGCTAGTACCGATATTCCTCTTTAGTACCGATATCTGCTCACTAAAGCAGGCACTACTACGCCAAGCTAGTACCGGTACCAGTGATGGGTACCGGTACCACCTGGTTCCTGACATGAATGGAGTGTAGCAGTAGAAAAGTTTTTGATAGAAAGAAAACAGGATGCAAGATGACTCAAAGAAGCAAGAAATGATAAGAAGATAAGAGTGTACCTAGAGTTGAGGCTTAGAGATGATTTATCTCTTCTTGGCTAGGGTTTGGAGAGGCTCTTGTGAAGAGGACTAAGGTTTGCAAGTGACAAAATGAGGCAAGTGTTTGTAGTTGGCCGCTTTTATATGGGATGGGTCATGTGCTAGTCACATGACCACTTAAGTGGTTGAAAGAAATGAAATTAACTTAGGTGTTGAAAAAAATAATGTAGTCAACAAACTAAGTTAAGAAACCATATTGCAAACAACACACAAATATTTTCAGACATATGGAAATATTACAGCTTACCCTTTTTTTTTAAAAAAATGTGGGTAAATTGCAGTGAGGCCCTCATGGATTTTTATAAATACAAGCAAGTTCCATTACAATCAACTTATTAATTTTGAATCTCTTTTATTGTACAAAGCCTTAATTTTCTCCTTATAAAGCAGAATCTTTCTGCTGCAAGAGGTTGTAAAGATGTCTACTAATTGGTTTTGTGTGTCAATGAATTCTAATTGAATTGATCCTTGAAGCACATTATCTCTAAGGAAATGATGTCTAACATCTCTGTGCTTGGTACGTGAATGATGAACCAGATTTTTGGATAAATTTATTGCACTTATATTATCACATAAAATTTTGGATTGTGCAAAAATCAATCCAAAGTTGAATAAAGTCTATCTCATCCAAATGACCTGTGAGCAAGTAAGTGAAGCAGTAATATATTCTACTTCAGTTGTAGAAAGTGAAACACAAGTTTGTTTCTTAGAGAACCATGAGACTAGAGATTCTCCAATAAAATAACATGTGCCGCTAGTGCACTTTCAGTCTGTCCAACTCCTTGCATTATCAGCATCACTATAGAATAATAGATCTAGGGATTGTGCTTTAGGATAGAAAAGACCAAGGTCTTTTGTGCTATTTACGTATCTAAATATTCTTTTTACTACATTAAAATGAGATTCCTTAGGTTTGGATTTGAATCTCACACATAAACATGTAGCAAAAAGAATATCAGGTCTTGAAGTTGTAAGATATAGTAGTGAACCTATCATGCCCTGATGTTTCTTTTCATCTACTCTTTTACCGGATAAATCTTCACCAAGAGAAGCAGATAGAGCAATTGGAGTCTCTTTGCCATTTACATTTTTAAAGTCAAATTTCTTGAGAATTTCAAGAACATATTTTGTTTGACTAATGTAAATTCCTATGTCTAATTGTTGAATTTGGAGTCCTAAAAAGAATCTGAGTTCACCCATTAAACTCATTTCGATCTCAGCCTTCATAGTCTCATAGAAATGTTGACACAGGGACTCCTTAGTTGATTCAAATATAATATCGTCAATATATATTTGAACCAATAGGATGTCATCTCCTTCTTCTTTTACAAAAAGAGTTGAATCAACCACTTCAACCCTATATCGGTGCTGAAGAAGAAAGGTCCTAAGCCTATCATACCTGGCCCTGGGATCTTGTTTAAGTCCATATAAAGCCTTATTGAGCTTGTATACGTGCTCTGAGTGTGCTGGGTCCTCAAACCCAGGTGGTTGATGAACATAAACTTCTTCATTAATATAACCAATAAGAAAGGCGCTCTTGACATCCATTTGATATAACTTGAAGTCCTTTGCACTTGCAAAGGAAAGTAGCATTCGTATGGACTCCAAGTGAGCAATAGTAGCATATGTCTCATCAAATTCAATACCCTCCTGTTTGTTATAGCCTTGAGCTACAAGTTTGGCTTTATTCCTGATTACTGAACTAGATTCATCCAATTTATTTTGGAATACCCGATTGGTTCCAATGATGGAATTACCCTCATGGGAGGGTACCAAGTTCCATACATTATTCATTGTAAATTGGAGTAGCTCCTCCTGCATAGCTACAACCCATGATTCATCCTTTAATGACTCATCAAATTTCTTGGGTTCAAGTTATGAAACAAAGGCATTATGGACAAAATTAGCTCTAAAGTGAAATCGGGTTTTTATACCTTGTTCAATATCACCTATGATTTGTTCTTGAGGATGATCTTTATGGTATACCCATTCTTTTGGAAGATCATGTACATTTCGTGTATCTTCCATTTTTGATACATCAATGAAGGGGGTATCTTCATCATCAGAATCTAAATGATTGGGTTCAGGTTCACCTAAGTTTGTTTCATCAAATCAAACATGCAGGGATTCTTCTATAACAAAAGTTCTTTTATTAAAGACTCGATAAGCTTTGCTTCTTGTCGAAAATCCAATAAAAATGCATTCATCAGCTTTAGCATCAAACTTATCAAGCTGATCATCGATGTTTAATAAATAACATCAACTTCCAAACACCCTAAAATATGAAATCATATGAGACTTCTCATAATAAAGCTCACATGGAGTTTTCTTAATAATAGTCCTTAAGAGAGTTCTATTAAGAACATAGCATGCCATATTAATGGCTTCTACCCAGAAATATTTTTGAAGCCCAAATTCCAAGAGCAAGGTTCAGGCGCATTCTTGTAGAGTGCGATTCTTGAGCTCTATAACACCATTTTGAGATGGCGCCTGAGGAAATGAAAATTCATGGGTTATGCCAAAATTGACATAAAAACTTGAAAATATTTCATTTTCAAATTCACCCCCATGATCAGTCCTAAGTCTAAGAATAGAGGATGATTTTTCCTTTTGAAGTCTTCGAGCAAGACTTAGGAAGGAATCAAATGAGTCATCCTTATGTTTCAAGAAGATGACCCAAGTGAACCTAGAGAAGTCATCAACAATAACTAAGCAAAATCTTGATCCATTTAGACTCTTAAATCATATTGGTCCAAATAAACCAAGATGTAACAATTCTAAAGGTCATGTTGTTGAAACTAAGTCTTTAGGTTTAAAAGAAGCTTTGTGCATTTTTCTGAGTTCACAAGATTTGCACAAAACATCCTTTTTATAAGTTAGTTTGGGTAGGCCCCTTACTAACTCATTTTTGGCTAACCTATTAAGATGTTTGTGATTAATGTGACTTAGCCTACGATGCCAAAGATCTACTTCAACATGGGATGTAAGCAGACATTTTACAAATTTCTCTTATGAAAAATGAAGAGCATAGATATTTTCATGTCTAAAGTCTTCAATTAAAATCATATTTGTTCCTTCTTTTAATACTTTAAATAAAATTTTAGTAAACAAAACATCACATCCATTATCACATACTTGACTAACACTAAGCAGGTTATGTTTTAAATTTTCTACTAATAGAACATTACGTACCTACTTACAAGAATTACCTATTATACCCTCACCAATAATGCGACAACGTTTGTTGTCGCCCAACTTGACGTGTCCTCCATCTTCGATTCTGGTCCACTTTATAAAGAGGTCGGAGTGTCCCGTCATGTTCTTGGAACACCCATTGTCTGGGATCCATTTGTCCTTCTTAACTTGTAAAATAGTTTATTAAATATATTTTAGGTACCCATTTTCTTTTGGGTCCTTGATGGTTAGTACCCTTTAAATCCTTAGGTTTATATATCACTTTAGTGTTAGATCTATAATTCTTAGGATTCTTGACCTTTTGATAAATCTATGCATGTCTAGGTACATGTGATTTATTTTGTGTATTCTTTTTATTACTAAATTTGGCTTTTAAATTATAACAAAATTTTGTATTCAGCCTAGTTGTTTTTAGATTATTCAAAGTGTCCTCAAAATGTTCATAAATATCTTCTAATTCTACAATTTTAGCATGTAATTGATTATTATTTTCTTTTGACATTTCTAGCTCTATTTCTAAACAAGATTTCTCTATTTCTATGGTTTTATAACTGTCATGCAAGATCTTATTTTCCTTTTTAATTAACCTAGCTTTATGATACAAATCTTCATATGCTTGTAATAATTCATTAAAAGTAACTTCAGATTCTACCTCATTTTCTAAACTATCATTGTTCGCCATTACACAGAGATGTGCAACTTCTGTTTCTTCTGATTCCTCAGAAGATGATTCCGTGTCGGAATCATTATCATCCCAAGTCGCCTGGTATGCCTTTCTTGAAATCTTCTTCTTCTTCCGATCAAGTTCTTTGTCTTTCTTCTTTTCTTTCTTCTTCCTTTTGATCATTGGACAATCCTTTCGTACGTGCCCCTTCTTCTTACACTCAAAACAAATAATGTCATTTGTAAAGTTATTTACTTTCTTACCTTATTTTCGGATGAATCTTTTGAATCTTCTCGTTAGAAGAGCAAGCCCCTCTTCTTCATCGGAGTTGGAATCATTGAGGTCAGACTCCTTCATAGTTTTAAAAGCAAGCTCCTTCTTGTTGGCTAGGGATTTTTCTTCAATCTTCTTCATATTTTCCAATTGGACATCATATGCCATGAGACTTCCAATCAAGTCATCCAAGGAGAGAGTAGACAGATCTTTCACCTCTTGAATGGCTATGGTCTTTAGAGACCAATCGCTTGTAAGGGATCTCAAGATCTTTCTTACAAGCTAGTCCTTCAGCTTGACTCCAAGGTTCTTCATTGGATTTATGATCTCTCCAAATCTTATGTATATTCCTTTGATTATTTCACCTTTCTGCATCTTGAAACACTCATAGTTTTCTGTTAGAATAGAAATATGTGTTTCTTTTACCTTACTTGTACCTTTATAGGTGACTTGCAATGTGTTCCATATCTCGTATGCAGACTCGCATGCAGAGATATGGTTAAACTCTTCCCTTAATAATGCACAATAGAGTGCATTCATCGCTTTCGCATTTCTCACGATCCTTTTCTTTTGTTTTGTAGTCCAAACAACACCTTCCTATGGCTCTGAATCTGTGTACTTCTCTTGGATAAGAGTCCACGTGTCCTCATCCATGGCCTTAAGGAAGATTTGCATCCTCCTCTTCCAATATCCATAGTCCATCCCATCAATGTAGGAAGGATGTGTGGATGACTGTCCTTCGGTGTGCTTGACTGGAGATGCCATTGCGAAAGAGAATGGTTACTTCTTCTACTCAACTCGCCTTGAAACCACCTGTAGGATTTGTAAATCACAAGCACACTAGAAGGGGGGATGAAAAGTGTGGTAGAAAAAGAAATTTGCAAGAAAAATCAAACCACAAAATGCAAAAGATATATAGTGGTTCCCCTCACTTGGGTACTCCCCTACCTAAGTCTCCCGACTTAGGATTTTTAACCCAATTCCCTCAAACCGGAGGGAATCAATTTACTAAAACCTGAGGTAATTAACGGGTTACCTCAACCCAATTACAAGATATTGAAAAGAAATAAAGATACATGTGTAAGCAAGGTACAAATAAAAGCTTACAACTAATCCCTAAGTCTCCAACAATTATATGCTTAATTTGAGCATGTAAATTAATCTAACGAGAAAATTAAGGCATAAAACAAGCAAATTTTTCAGAGAAGAACACGAACGCCTTGATGACTTCTTGCAAGAGGAGAATGGCCTTGAGAGAATTGCAACAAGACAAGCTCCTTTGCAGCTAGTAATTTGAGAAACGAATGTGTAGGCAAAGATAGAATTTTGGATTCTTATTGTGTGCAATAAACACTGAAAGAGTGCTTGTATAACCCACTAAGCACCTTCCCTATGATTACTAGCCGTTAGGGGCAATTTGTGAAGATTAAGGATACATTTAATTGTAAAATAGCCATTCAGATTGGCCACAATGGTTAGTTGGTACCAGTACAAAACTTTTGGTATCAGTACTGACTGCTTATAGTCAGCCCAACTAAGTCACCAGGAACTAGTACTCATGATGAGTATCGGTACTTGTGACTCACAGATTTGGGTCCAGTGACCTACATGTACTGGTACTAGTGATTAGTACTGGTACTTGTAAGGTTTAGGAAAAAACCAAGTGCACAAACTGTGACCACTTGGTACTGGTACTCATGATGAGTACTAGTACTTGTTGTTCATAGTTTAGGACTTAGGCCCAAGCCTATGCCTAGCATGTATCGGTACTTATGACCAATATTAGTACTTGCTACAAATACCACATTTTGTAAGTTTAAGTCAGTTTTTAGAGAAATCAAACTTACTCTAAATGACTTGATTTCAAAAAAAGTTGATTTTGAGTTTTAAAATGAGTGAATGAACGATTTTCTGAACCCTAATTATCTATACTTTGTTTTTAACTTCTAGATTCAGTTTTACTTGTTAGGAGACATACAAAGATTCTAAAAAATAATTAATACAACAAAAACTAGTCTTCTAATCTTCTTCCTTCATATGAAATTTTGTTGCTTGCATCCATAAGTTCTTTTAACCTATAATACTTCATAAACACATTAGATTTAAAAATGATTTTGTTAACACCAAAACACAGAAGAGAGAAGGAACTAGGTTCCAACATTTAGTTCTAGTTGTAATTAGATTTGATTTTAAGCATTCTTCAAGTTGTAATCATGTTCTGACATTTGATTTCGTAATAAAATTCTAGTTGTATGATTCAACTTGCCTTCAAGTTATTTGCTTCTTTCCAGCAATTACTCTAGTACTAATTATAGTTTTATTAGTTAGAAATTGCATGCTAGTATTTCTAGTGGATTTAGTTCTATTTCTATTATTTCTTTACCTACTTGCAATTTTGTTAGCGTAGTTAATTAGGAAAGCGAAGTTATTTTGATTGTTTCCCTGCGAATGACTTGGACTTCATCTTTGAAATTCAATTTTCATATTTTTACAAGTTCGACTTGAAATAAATTTAAGAGTTTCTATGTGTTTATACTACAAAGAAAACATATTTTTGCAATCACCTCTACACTTAGAACAATGCAGCGTGTGTTTGCATGCCCTTTATGCATTGTTTCGAGTCATAGTGCATTTTCGCATTTAGGAAATAAGAATAAAATGATCGAGTAGTCTATTGATTGAATGGATTTTTCTCTTCTAGCAAAATAATAATAAAATGATGTCATAGTATTTTTGGTGTGGTGGAAAACCTTCGATCAAAGGGATAAGCATGCAATGATTAATCATAATCCTTAGCTAAATCAAAACATGCATTTTAACAAATCAAATCACTTATAGAGAAAATATCTTATTTGTAGGGAGAAATGGACCAAATAATAGTCATAAATTATTACCCTGCATATTAAGCCCCACATATATAATGGAGGAATTAGTTTCCATAAGAAATAAATGAGAAGGGGTGTGCAGCCATAAAAGAGTGAGGGAATGGGAGTGTAAGAGTAGCAGAGAAAGAGAGAGGACAAGAGAGTAAAAGAACACAATGTAATATAATAAACTAAAAACCAATGTTCCCAATTATTACCTCAACCATGTCATTGCACTTAATACCCATGTCACTATTCCAAAATAGGGGATGGAATGGGAACGACCCTCGCTCCTGGAGGAGGCTTTCACAGGCAGTGAGAAGCTTCGAGGAAGGAGGCTGGAAAAAGGTCATCTCAATGGTGGTGGCAGCACAGGCTAAGACAGCTGCATGATGGCAAGGAGGCCAGTGGCAAGGGGTTGCCGTAGGCATCTATGGATGGCTGGGTGGCATAGCAATATACAGCGGTTGCTCTGATGGTATTAGCAGCGAGAGGGGGTGGTGGAAGATGCTTCGATGGCAAGGTGGAGCGGAGGAGGTTATTAGTTCACATAAGAATAAGATGAGTAGGGGAGGTGGCTGATGGTTGAAGAAGAAGAAAAAGAAGAAGAGAAAGATGAGGGGGGTGTGTGGTGGAGTGGTAGTGATGGTGGTTTGCTGTGGTATGATGAAGGTGGTGATGGAGATGGGTTCTTCTTAGCATGTTGAAGGTGAAGAAGAAGAAAGAAGAATTAGACAAAGAACGACTATGTGGGAGGGTGATAGTTCACACTAGGAGGGCATGGTGAAGGTGGTGGCGAGCAGATGTCACCAGACTTGCTGTCACTAAGGAGGATGAAGAGGTGGTTGTGGTAGTGGTGATTGATAAACACTAGTATATCATCATTCTTATACTTTTAAATACATCTAGCTCTTAGGGTTTTAACTTCATAAACGGGTTTCTGGGCTGTATTTAGGCGTCACTTAGGTTAGGCATCATTGCATTTTGGAAGTTTTAACATGTTTATTTGAGTGTTAAGTTTGAACAGATATCCAGATCCCTAAAACCCTAGCATTCAGGAAGGCAGCAGGTGAAGAGGAAGCTCATTCTAGTTGGATCCTAGTTGGATCCTAGTTCATTTTAGTTGGATCAACTCATCTTTAGCTCCATTCGTCTCAGCTGAATGGTAGCTCAAGCTAGATCACCTCAGATCCATTCAGCTCACCTCAATTAGATGGCAACTCAAACTAGCTCAAGATAGTTGATACCAGCTCCATTCTAGCTCCTCCCTCTCAGAAAAGCTCGTTGGAAAATCAACCTGACTAGGACTACCTATTGCCATCAACTAGCTAGACCTAGTCAGCTGAAGATGACCTCAACCAACTCAGGCCAGCTCAAGTCCAGCTCCTAGAGACTCAACTCATCTTAACTTAGTTGAGCTGAGCTATTTGACCTAAGCTAGCTACTCCAACTAGCTAGGTAATCCTTAGGAAGACTAGACCCAACTCACCTCAACTCATATCAGCAGAAGCCAACTCATCTTAGCTTGGCTTAGCAGCTAGCAAAGAACTAGCAAGCTAAGTCGTAGCTCCTTGCAGTTCTCTTCAGCAACCATCAGCTCCAATGAAACTCTGGGCAACTCCTTCAAGCTCCTCACCTCCTAAACCCTAGCTTCCTCCACTACTACCCTACTATCTTAGCTAGCTTAGCTAAGCTCAACACCATCTCCACTCCATGGCCGTTCAGCCTCCTTACCTATCCCCACCTTAACCCTATTTAGACCTAACCCTAAACCACCATAGCTGGTGCCAAAACACACCACTAGCACCTCTTTAAAGTGGCACCGACAATGGCACCTTTTCCTCCCATAACCACCACCCTAACCACCATATAACCACCACATAAGGTGGAGCCAAAAAGGACCACACACCTCCCCATTTTGGCACCAACTTAGAAGCCTATCTCTACCCTACACCTATCCCCAAAAGACCATCTCCACCGTCCACCTCAACCCTCTTCTAGAACATATGTTTTGGTGCCAAACCTAAGGGACACAAACACCTTAGGTGTCCTTTGGGTTGGTGCCAATACACCCTAACCCTAGGATCCTTTAACCACCTTATAATTCCATCGTAGCTGTCCCCATCAACCCCCCATTAACCACATCAAATGTGGCGCCAACCCTCCTCCAAGCACACCTACCCACACCTCTTCACATGGCACCAACTCATCACAAACCTTCATCCCACATCTACCACCTAAAGACCTAATCCTAACCCTACATCCACCTCCTTGCCAACCCTCCTAAACCAAACAAGAGTTGGTGCCAACTCCACTCAACCCCATCATAACCACCACTCAAGACAAGCCTACAGTCCATGCCAACCATAATCCATCCTTCACCCATTAACTACCTAATCCTAGCCATCCACAACACCATCCTACCCTTAACTCTAGTTAACACCAATCAACACCCATCCATTCTATAAAAAGGCCATCAACCACCCACTTCCATTCCAACCTTGGCTACATTTTCTTAGTGTCCTTCCACCTATATTCCACCAACCATATTCGGCCAAGAGAAGAAGGAGAAGAAGAAGATTAAAGAGACACTCTGTCCCCTTGGTGCCTTCCCCTATTCCCTTCTCTCTTGTGCCCACGCCAAGGAGTCCATTTCCAAGGAGAGCCAAGCAAGGAGGACGGCCAAAGAAGAGGATTCTTAGGGTAGCCCATGCATACCCATGGAGGAGTTTTTAAAGTAGAATCCTTCCACTCTAGAAGGAGCAAGCCATGCCCTATCTAGGGTTTGCCAAGGAGGAGAATCATCATCTATTGGAGGAGTACTTCAAGGAAGGAATTGGAAGGTCTTTTGTAAAATAATTTTTCATCCTATATGAGAGCTGCCTTTCTTTTTTGTTGCAATTAATTACTTGCCTTCTTGTTAGTTAGTGCACTCACCCTCTCTCTGATTACCCTAGGTCACCACGTACCTAGGGTGATCTTGGAGAGAGGCTCTTGCTATCACTTAGGCTCTATTATTTAGGCGTAATCTCTTTTCGCATTCTCCTATTCTATTGTACTTTATTTAAAAAATCCATAGAAATCTTATATTCAAAATTACAAAAAGAAAGTTGATATTTGTTTTGTTAAGAAAGAGACTTTGAATTTGCATTTCTGCCTCCCTTGGGATGACTTGAATACTCTCTGAGTACTTGGTATTTACAAATTTCAAAAGTGATCAGATTAACCTGTTGCAAGGACAAAAACCCTGGTTTATCAAATCACACCTTTTCGTGATCACTTTTTGGCATCGTTCCTAGGGAGGCATGGCTTTGCATTATCTTATTTCTCTTGCTTGATATGTGGATCTCATCTCCTTCTCTTTCATTCTTCTAGTGTGTGGAGGTACTGTAGGAAGAAGATGGGATTTTTGGAAGTGAAAGCTTAAAGTCCCTTGTCTTCCAACGGATTCGAGGTTAGTGCCTTCTCTCTTATCACATAAGTCCAAAAAACTATCAAAAAAATACTAAATCAAGCTTTCAAGATCAAAAACATCTAAATTTGGTAGAGTGGTGATTCCTAAATATCATTGTTTGCTTGCTCACATTATTTAGCACCACTTTACCCAAGGTGTTGGTGTTCTGATTTTCAGGTCCAGACTTCTATCTAGATTTCAAAAATCAATTCTCTACATCACAGGCCTCTTAAAATCTTGAAATTTCACCCAAAGGTTCCAATTCAAGTTAAGAACATTTTTTCCAAATTTTAGCGTACTTGGACTTGTAGAGAATTTTTAAAAATTTGTGGACCACAAGGGGGTCATCACCTCTAATTTCATTATTTTGTTACTATTCGTGAATTTTAGGAATTTTCTATTTATCCAATTTCTGTGAAATTTCACTTTCTGAAATCCTTGTGAAATTTCATACAACACATAAAATCACAAATGTTTTTGGTGGCTAGTGGTGTTGCTGAAAAGTCCAAAATACCCTTGGGTATCATTTCTGGACTTTGACACTAGCATAAAAGAAAATCCCAAAAACATATAAAAGGAATTCCTAAAATCACAAAAAAATATTTTTTGGAATCCTTGTTTAATTTTCCTTCTAGTACTGGTGTTGCTTAATTTGTTTAGACCACTACTTAACGAGAAAAGCTTGAAAAGATTCATTGATAGTAAAATTTTTGCTTAAGATTCAATTTAATTATGATTTGATAGGATCTAAAGAGAGATAGCTACACGCATAAACACTCAAACACAATATCAGTAATAATAAGAAAGATTCACTCAAATTACAAACACAGAAATTGGCCTAAGATGTATAGCGGTTCCCTTCTCGCTTGGGTACTTCACTACCTAAGCATCCCAGCTTAGGGTTTTTAACCTGATTCCCTTAACCTCGAACAAATCAATTTACTAAATGAGGGAATTAACGGGTTATCTCAACCCAAGTACAACAACAAGTTTATTACAACCGAACGAGCAACAAGCTCAAAATACAAATAAGAACTGGTGTAAGAAAGAGAACTCTTATGTTGATGCATCTTGATTGTGTTTTAACAGTTAGTTACGTCATAGTATAGGTGATAAAGCATTGTCAACAAATAAAAATTTATTACTTGAAAACCTAAGTATCCAAGGTTGAACACATGGAGCAATTGGAATTTATTACAAATCTCAAGAATGTAATTGAACACTTAATTACTCAAAACTTAATTCAAAATATATAAATGCATGAGTTTAAGAGTCAAAGGTGGCAAAAATAAGGAATCTGGATGTCTGATCATGGGATCAGACGTCTTAAAAAGATGTTTTCTCCTATCTTGTTCTTCTTCTGACTTCTGATTTTCTTCCCTTCTTCTTCCTTGTTTCTTCACTACTATCCTCTTGCCTTGCTTCTTTCTTATTTTCCTCTATCTTATACCTTGCCTCTCCTCTGTAGTTTCTTTCTTCTTTTCTCTGCGGGTCTTCTTCTTCCTTGGCTCTGCTTTCTCTTCTTCTATTTGTCTTTCCCTTTCTTTATTTCTTCTTCAGTTCCTCTTCTCTTTGGCTTTGCTTCTTCCTTCTGCCTGGCCTTTCCTTCTCTTTTTCCTCTACAAAGCTTCCTTCCTTCTCCTTCGCTTGCAGCAGCTAAGTCTTTGCTTCCTTCTTCCTTGTTTATTCTACACAAACCAAAGAGGAGCAAAACCTACCCCTCTACCCACAGCTGCATCTCTCTCTCTGTATATCACTCTTCAGCACGCTCTCCCAGAGCCAGGTAATCAGGTCGGGTCGCGTGCCCGGGTCCAGGCGCATTGGCGTGGGTGTGGTGCACGAGGAGTGCTTAGGAGTGTATCGGGTCGGGTCACCAGATCCGTGTGATGAGCTCAAAGATGTGGCACTATGTATAGGTGAGGGACCTCACCCCATGTGTTATCGGAGGCAACCAGCCAATAGCATAAAATCAATTTAAACTACTCCAGCACCTTATAGCTTACTGAGGTGGGACTATTGTTCCCCTGCTCTTTTTCACGCACCCGCAGTAGACCATCCTCCAATTGCAGCACTGCAGGCCTCTTGACGCTACTCTCTTGAACAGATTACTTCACGAGGCCTCCCCGAGTCTGCTGGACATGGAATCCTGGAGCATTGCAGCCTGGGACGAGCTTGCAACCTCCTCGAGTCACCGCTAATGGCAGTTGGAGCGCGAACCCTGCCTGACACAAAAAGGGCCTTGCGACTCAATCAGACCATAGGAGCACCTTCACCGTGTCACAGCGAAGGTGAGGTGGTAGGTGGCAAGCCATGGAGCGGCCTAGGCGTGCGTAACTAGGTCTCTCTGTGGCCGGATGGATGGGTTTGGTCGAGGGGCAGTTGTGGTGGTGTAGAGGGCCTGTGGATGAGTGGAGGATATTCAGTGGAGTATGGCGGAGGTTATGCGGGGGTTGGCGAGACGTGTGGGGCTGCGGAGTGACAGGAACGTCACGCCGAAGGGTGGTCGGAGATGAAGAAGATGGTGGTGGACAGCGGTGGTCAAGAAGCGTTTGGTGAAATAAGGTGAGGGAAATGAAAGAGGGGATAGAGGCGAACATTTCTAACCTAACTAAGTGATCAAAGGGGGCAAGAGGGCAGCTGGCTGTACCTGCTGTCGTTGGAGAAGAAAGTGTCCAGTGGAGGAAGATGGCGGAGACGACGGGGCTAGGGCTGCTCGCGCGGGTGTTGCGCGACGTGGAGGAGGATGAGGAGGACAGCTCTGCCACTGGTTTTGTGGTAGAGCAATGAGGAAGAGGAGGGGGGCTCATCGGAGCTCGCTGGACCACTTGGCTGGAGGATAAGAAGAGGAAAATGAGGTGGAATTCCGGCCAAGTAGAGCTGACGAGGTGCGGCCGGAGCTGGGGGTTAATTTGTAGTCATAGGAAGGGACTCCTGTGCTTGGAAGCCAAGCTTCCAAGCGCGGGAATCCTCGCCGGAGATGGAAACAGTTAAGAGACCCAAATCAGGTATCAGGATTGAGTTCAGATGGAAGGGAATTCCTCAAAGAATCTCCCTTCCAAATCTGGAAGGAGATCTCTGAGGAATCAAAGAATATTCCCTCTCTATTCCTCGCCGAAGCAGGATTTCTCCCCAATAATGGAGGAGGGACCTGCTTGTAAGAGTGGCCAGGAAGTTAGGGGGTTTATGCAATGGCTTTCTAAAGATAGGGACCAAACTGTGATTGGGTGTACTAATTTGCAAAGTGGGTCAAGATGACCTCCCCTTAGGTCCATATTTTGGTACAAATTTAATTTAGACCTAAGGAATCCAATGGTAAACTTGGATTTTAGGTTTGACCATGTTTGACTGGACCTTTTGCGTAAAAACCTAAATTAGGTCAATTTATGAGCTAGGACCCTAATCTAGGTCAAACTAGGTTCCAAAGGCCAAATTGAATGTTCTAAACCCTAGGGGATATTTTTCCATGAATTTTAGAGGGTTTACTTGATTTTTATCCCGACCGGAACATTTTTGAATTAAGCGGGTCTGTTTTAGGGTTATACGATGTCATTTAATTCCTGGTTTGCACATAAACCCATTTCTGATTGAACCAACCCACTTTTTATCTTATTTAGACCATTTGACCTAAGTTTTGTCTCTGAGAAATCTTGTTTATGTACTGCAATGGTAAAATTACAGTTTTACCCTTTATTTCATGTTTTCTTCTCAAAACACTTATTCCTTCAATTAAGCCCTCTTCTAAGTTATGTAGGAGCTTTTATTCTTTTTAGTAGGTCAAAATGAGCTAGTTGTGGCTCATGATGAGTCTCTCATCTTCTTACAACAAGAATTCCTATGCCTCCCAACAAGTATATAAATTATATTATTGATTTGAGATCCTAGGATGGACGTGAAATGCCTTAAAAAATTACGTGAAGACAACACGTCGATGAGTTTGCAAAAGCATAGAGGTTGAGAGCAACAAACTACTTTTTCTCTTCAAAATATTATGGAAATATGAAATGTAGCTCTAGAATTTTTCTCTTCTATTTCATATATATCTTATATGCAAAACTGAGAGTCCTAGGGTCTTTTTCTAGAGTTAAGACCTAGGTTACTCGGCTACTAGACGTTGGGGTTTAAATCCCAGCATTCATGGTCTCAAAATTAATTTTCTAGCCGTTCAGATTTGAGCCAACGGCTAACTAGTACTGGTACTAAAGTACAGGTACTGGTGCTAATGAGTTAACTTTTTATATTTTAAATTAACTTGTTTCAGGCAGTAACTATTGGATACCATTACTAATCATGAGTACCGGTACTCATTGCTTCCAGATTTGGGTTTTAAACACTAAAAACAAATCTACAACCCACTTGGTCCGGTACTAATCATGAGTACCGGTACTCGCGGGGTACAAGTTTGTTTCTTTGAAAAGATCTAAACCTAAACTCACATGTACCAGTCCTAAACTTTAGTGTTGGTACTTATGGGTTAACAAGTACCTTTTTTAAGTAAATTAATCAATTACGTTCTTTGAAAATGATCGTAGAATAAATCCTAGTTTATCTCTAATTAATTTTATGATCTAAGTTGATTCTTTGTTAAGAGGCATATATTTTATAAAATAAAAAATCTAATCTAGAAAATCTAAAGGTCGAAGATGATTTTCTCCTCTTCAACTCTTCCTTGTCATCTTGCCTCCTCCTTGATCTTCACCTAAATATGAAAAGCATTCAATTGCAAACATTAATCCATAATAATTTTATCAACACCAAAACAAGATATGGAAAAAGGTTCCAACAATCTCCCCTTTTTTGGTGTTGACAAAACTATCTTCCAAATAGATAATTATGGAAAAAATAAATTTTAGCAATATCATATAAAGGAAAATTATTTAGTTAAATCCTCCCCCTCAATATATGCTCCCCCTAAAAATATTACAATTTGCCCTTTATTTTTCTCTCCCTTTTTGTTAATCATCAAAAAATGAAGGGTTAAAAAAAATATCATACCAAAAAATTACCAGTAGTTTAATGGTGCTTGTGGATACCAATCTCCACCAGTCCACCTTTCTTGATCTTCTTGTAGTTTGCAGAATGGTCGGAGTATTCCATTTTTTGCCTTGAACACCCATTGATCTTTCTGATCACAGTGATCTAACCCTGCAAAACAATGTGAAATATCATTTCTAGGTACCCATTTTCTTGTGGGTCCCTTTGTGTTAGTATCTTTCAAATCCTGAGATTTATAGACCTTTTTAGTGTTGGATCTATAATTCTTGGGATTTTTAGCCTTTTGATACATCCATGCTTGCCTAGGTGCATGTAATTTATTTTGTGTATTCCTTTTACTCTGAAATTTTGATTTTAAAGAATCACAAAATTTAGTGTTTAACCTTGTAGTTGTTTTGAGATTATTTAAAGTCTCCTCAAAATGCAAATAAATATCTTCTAACTCTACTATCTTTGCATACAATTGATTATTAGTCTCTTTTGACATTTCTACTTCCATTTCTAAACATGATTTGTCTACTTCTAATGTTTGATAATTATTCTTTAAAACTTTATTTTCCTTTTTAAACATCTTAGCCTTATGATATAACTCTTCATAGGCTTCTTTCAATTCATCAAGAGTAAAGTCAGCATTTACCTCATTGTCCGTGTCTTCCGTAGTGGCTACCAAACAAAGGTGTGTGACCTCATCGCCATCAAAAATAGTGTCCATGTTGGAGTTGCTATCACTCCACGTTGCTCTAAGAGCTTTCTTCTTCTTTGTGTTTTCTTCTTTTGTGTCTTCCTTCTTGTTTATAGGGCAATCCTTTCGCAACTGGCCCTTTTTTTGCAGTCATAACAAATAATATTAGATGAAACTCTATTGATTTCCTTACTGACAACTCCACATTCAATGATGATAATCCCATCAACTAGGGTGAGTTTTGAGGATATATGCGCACTAATAACATGTCATAATAGGCATAGGAGCAATGTATGCATTCCAAGTTAAGATTGCTTATGAATCAATGTTTAATAGCCATATGTACAAGTGTGTATTGAAACATGCTTCAGATGAGCAATCGGTCCGCACAGATAGACTCAGATCGACGAATCGAGTCCAACAGACTCGAAATCACTCAAATCCGACATCTGGAGCTCCCTCAACTAGCCCAAGAAGTTCTAGTCGTTGATCTGATGATCAACGACCCACAGGAGACCATGTGGCAGCATCCAACGTGCCCCCACCCATAGCGCACCACATCTTCATCGTGCTCAGCAACTTTAAGCCGTCCGATTCACCAATTGGACGACTAAGAATTAACAAGCTTCACCCGCCTGCGCCCCTCACCCGCATGCCCTTGTAGCCTCAACGTCAGATCTTGACCGTTGGATTTCCATCCAAAGGTCGACACGTCCCCGTGCCTAATCTCGTCTCTGCGATCAACTAAGAAAGCAGTGCAGCAGTGTCCTCCTCGCCCTCGCATTGAGAGGCGAGTGTTCGAATCGCGCCGCGCTTCAAATCGTGGCCCAACGCGTACCGTGGCTAATTCGAGCCGTCCGATCAGCACCGAGCGATGCAGATGGATGCAACACAGCTCGCCTTCAAGAGCTCGATGGGCACAAGCGCAATAACGTGTGAGGCACGTGCTTCGCAAGTGTGATCTAAACTAGCATCGTGGGTGAATTGTCAGCCTTCCAATCTTCGATCGAATAGCTCACAGCGAAGGCACACGGATCATGGGGGGTGGCTTGAGAAGAAGTAGAATGCACGCCTCAACAGACCGGTGGCCAGAGGGCTTCAGCGACATTTTTGGAAGGGGTTTAGCAATGTCCTTTAGCGATGTCTAGGACATCGCTAAACCCCCTTACCTCAATTAGAAGCCCTTTTCTCCTATTTAAACCCCTTCAACCACCCCATTCAAGGGCATTGAATACACACACACCTTCCACCCTACTCCTAGCTCCTTCCTAGCTTCATTAAGCATACCTCACACTCGCCGGAGTTGTCAAGCCTCCGACGGAGCCCTCCTCCACCACCATGGCTGATGAGTCCATTAAAATGGACTAATATTAAGTCTAAATATATTTAATCGTATAGTTTAAGTTGTTAATAATGGAAATTAAGTTATAGAATATTTGTATGCCTTATAATTTGAGTTTATAACATTCTATAACTTAATTATTTTGTTATTTTTGTGTGCAGGTAATAAAACCAGAAAGAACAAGGTGGGAGGATAATTTCCCCGAACAGCCGATTCTTTCCCCCCTCCCCCATCGGACATTGGGGCAATCTCCACCAACACTCACCGGCCAAAAATAGAAAGGGATTTGTAAATCCCTGGATTGGCTCACGGAGGGAGAGGGCTTAAAAAGAGAAGAGGCTATGTGCACGAGAAGAGGATCTTTCCCCCCTGGCGGGGAACTGCTTCACGGTGGAAGAGGGTGGACACTGTGTGACTCGTGTGCACTGTGCCTGCACCTACCCGCTCATGCACCTACAAGCCAAACACCATTAGCGCTCTCCTCGTCTCTAGCGCACCGCTCACGCCACCCAGCCAGCGCGCCTACTTCTCCCGTGCGCCTGCCTCCATCCATCTGCAGGGGCATCCCCCAGCGCACCCACAGGCGCACTCCACCTCTGCCCGCTCCGCCCTCTCCAGAACCAGCGCATCCTCCTCCCCGCAGCCCGCAGGCCAATCAGTAGGCGTGGCACCACGTGCCCCAGCATCCTCTCCTTGCGCGTCCCTGCATTCCCCTCCTCCAGCCTGCTATTGAAGATGCCCGCACGCCTTCTCCCCTCGCGCGGTACCGCGCGCCCCGCCGTTCCACCTTCCTGTAAGCGGACAGCAAGCGTCCTACCACCCTGCAGCGCTTGCTCCAACCTCTGCGAGCGACCGCGCGCTCTTCTGCAAGCAAGCTGCACAGCCTTCCGCGCTACAGCAGGCGCAGGGACGCACCCACCCGGCCTTCACCGTTCGAACAGCCGCAGCAGCAGCCGTGCACAGCAGCCTTCTCCGGCCACCTCCGCCGGCTCCGCTGCCACCGTCGGAGAGCCCTCGTCCTCGCCGTCCTCCTGAGCCTCGCAACTGCCCCGCCGATGCTCTCTCTCTCTCGTGAGGAAGAGAGAGAGCAAAACGTCTGTTTTTGTTTGAATTAGAAATTACATTCAATGCCATTGCAGGCAATTTCATTTTTTTTATTAATATTATATTCTGGCAGAATTGCATTCACGAACTCACAGTTCTTTTTAATTACATGGTATTAATAGTGGCTAGTTTAAACAATGATTTTGGACTCGATTTAAGTACTAATTGTCTATAGTACACATCACATGAAAATTGCATTAATTCATCCTAAATTTATTGAGGATTTCTGTGAGGGAAAACTGCACTTACACCCTTAGCCTTTTAGGTTATTACAAACCTACTTTCCTTCACATTTTAAGTCCAATTTGCAAAGGAATTTCGCACTATCCGAAATAACACTAAATAATTAAGTATTGATTGCATCATTGCCTCCCTGTGGACACGACCCGCTCTTCTGCGAGTGGTTATTTTCATTGATTTTGATTAGTCGATTTTTCCACCATTTAAATACTATAACGCTAAAGCGAAAAGTCGACCTACCAAATTGGCGACGTTGCCGGGGAGGCAACAAATGCAATAGATTTACTTTATTATTTTTAAATCTTTTGAGTTGCGAAATTATCTAATCATCTTTATTATTTTGCAAGGAATCTGACACGGTAACGAGGCGCAGCAAAGCGACTACTTTGAACGTGAACAACGCGCACGGCGGAGATGATCTTTTTGGTGGACCTTGACGCCACCTGGAGGATAACAACAGGAATACGTGGGCCTTGATCCCATGCATTTAGGCTTACGGAGAAGCCTATTTTTGATTTAGGCAGTAGGTCTTAGTTAGATTTAGTTAGATAGACATTCGAATTTAAATTACTATCTTTTGGGCCCTTGTTGGGTATTTTTGGGAATGTGTTCCCATTTATTTAGATTATAGGATTATTTGAACTATTTTAAACTGCATTTCAGTTAGTTAGTTAGATTAGGTCTGTTTGTTATTATTATTTAAAAAAAAAAAATCGAAATGCCTACTAGAAACTGCATATCTATAGGACGATCATCTAGGACTGAATGAGCAGCATCTAGTTTATTTTCTATTGCATTGCATTCATTACTGCACGAAGAAAGCTGGAGTACGGTACGTCTTCTCTTAAGCATTAATTACTTGTCATGCATATGCATTAAACATAAATCTAAGACCACTAAAGTGGTTGAATCAAATTAATTCAGTGGTCACTTTAAACAAATTGGGACTGTTAAGAGGTTGGACTTTAAAATCTGTGACTGAAAATTGTGTACAAAAGGATCCTGTTTGCGGAATTTAAAAAAAAAATCAAAACACGATTATATGCTTGCACACTTGAGATACTGTACACCTCACATAAGGTCACTAGATAAATTTATACCTCTCCTCCTTTGCACCACAAGGGAAGTTAGTCAGAAATCAACAAGCCTATCCACCAAGTTACTTCGGTTCCTCGTGTGTGGGCTCGATTCGAGACTTCCATCCCTTGCGAGTAGGTTATAGGCACTAGCGAAGGTTGGCCTAGGAAGCGTAATTTTTTCCAAAACTTGTTTGGCCACCAACTAAACATATAACTCTAAGACCTACAATCTACTAAAAAAAGGTCCCGTTGAATTTGCATTTGCTTTGACATTAGAACTCTTTAGGAAGTTTTCTGCTGAATTTTGCTAAATCCTAAGAGAGTTAAAATTGTTTTGCTTAAAGAAATGGATTACTCTTACTCCTATCATTCAGATTATCAGAGTCAATACTTCCCATCTTTTAATCAAGATCCCATGCTCCGAGCGTATCCATCCTTTGATGAGTACATTGATAATTCATGGGATCATTCTCATTCTTACCCTGGGAGTACTGGCTTGATAACTCCCACTTTTGAGCAGAGCCTAGGAGCGGGATTTTCCAATCTTGAAATCCCTACTTCCATGTAAATGCCCAACCCTCCCACCCTTCATGATTTTCCGTGTCGAGGCTGCACCGACACCCTTAGGCAACCAGAGCCTGAAATTGACTATCCTCCCAAACCTGATAATAGTAGCCTCTCCTCTTTTATGATAGAAATGCAAAAACAACAAAAGGAAATAATGGAATCAATGGGAGAGATGTTGAGGAATAGTCAACAATTAAATAAAGAAATAAGATAACTTAGCTACACGGTTCCCAATAATCCTGATCCCTACCCATCCAATCATGATCATGAAAATAATACTGAGGTACTTAATGACAATAGGAATCCAATTTCATGTAGCGATCATTTAGACTCTCCCAATGGGACGCAGCCACTAGAGGACAACAATCATAGTGATTATCCACCTGAACTATATTGGAGTCAAAAGAAAGAGAAAATTATTGTTCCTATCACTTCCCCTCTTGATTATTTGGTGGATTCCCATTCTACTCTTAGTGAGCCTACTCCTGACCCTCCACTTAGGGAATCAACACCTATCATTCAATATCCTGAGAATTTAAATGTACCTAATGAAGGTGACCCTAAGGGAATGGAGGATGATCAATTCTGGTCTCAGGGATATGAAGAGTCTAATTCAGAGGATAAGGATGCCCCAACAGAGGAACCTGGACTGAAAATATGTAGTGAATCACAGGAGAATTATTTATCATTTGAGGATTTAGCTCCAGACGATAGAAATAATATGATTAAATCTAGATTCCTCCTTTCTTTTGAGAGTCATCCTCCATCAAAATAGTTGATATTAGAGGACAAACAAAATGAGAAGTTTATGGGAGACCCTCGAGGATAAAACACGTCATTTGAGGATTTATACCCTGAGAACAATAACGAATTCAATGATATAAGCTTCCTCCAAAATATTAAGACTGATCCTCTTTTAGAAATAATTGAGGATACTCATCCAACTCCTAATGAATCACATATACACCCCGAAAAATATTTCAGTGAACCAAACGAATCTGGGGATGAGCTGAATGGTAATGATTCTTACATTTTGACCCTGCCATTAGAAAGTTGTAATTTGGAGTCTACCCTTGATTCAAATATGACTCCGATCATTAATGCTAGGCAGGATAACTTGAAGTTGTCTACTACTAGGGAGTGTACACAATTCGAATCATTGTTGGAATTGGACCTAACACCTACTAAGCCCTCATTGGACTTAACCATTACACTCCAACACTATAAACAACCCTTATACTCCCTTACCGATCCTTGGCTTAGATCTCTGCTCATGTACATTCTTGCTGGAGAACATATCAGGCCAGTACCTCCTAGGGTAGAATGGCGAGTTTGGATTGATGCTTGTACTTTTACTCTCACCATTCAAGGGTTTGAACTAATAATGTGTATATCTTTTAAAACCCGTCCCGCTCTGGAGGATCCTTGTTATCCTCCACCTATTCCGTTTCGGGAGGTCCCTTTTCATATTTCGTTTATTATCCCTAGACCTCCCAAGGTAGCCAATGAGGTTTTTCGCTTTCATATCTTCTGGCGAGCATTTGGAATTACATTGCATCATCAGCTCGCCAACATCTGTGGTTACCTGTTTTCTAGGTCTGCACTGTTATGCATATTCTTAGGGCCTAACCTTTTCTGTTTGGAACCCGACTTACAGGTTCCTTTTAAGTCTGGCTGCTGACAGAAAATGCAATGCTTGTTGGGAGGCAACCCAGCAAATTGTGTTAGGTGATATTTTTCCTTTCTCCTCCTATTTTAATTTTACAGTGGGGACATTGTAGGATTTAGGCATGGGGGAGTGCATTTGCATTTTAGGAAGTATTTATGCATTTAGGTTAGTATAAAATAAAAAAAAGAGAAAAGAGCTGAATGGGTTAGTCCTTAGCAAAATACCTTTGTTATTGGAGGTTCTTCTTCTGGATTATTTCCTAAGTTTAGAATCCAGTGCATTTGTTTCACGTGCACGTAGATTTGGTAATGGATCCTTGAGGAAAACTATTGAGCATTTGTAGTCTACTGAACCCTTGGTCAGTTCATAGAGAGTCAGGTATACTATCTTCTAGTAAATCCACCTCATATTTGTGAGAAGAAGTAGAGAGATTACTGGTGTGCTAAGTCTAGTGCAAGGACTCTTAAGTTCTGGATAATTAGATGATGATACTTCAGAGTTAAGCATAGTTTTCACTCTTTGTTTCTGGGTGCATACTTTGAGTGAATTCCTGAGAGTCACCAAATAAGGCAGATACACAGAGATTGAGTCTTAATAAAGCTATAACTATGGTGGATGGTTATGACCATCCTTCATAGAGTCCTCAGCTGAAGGAGGGTAATAGTGTCAAAGGTCAGAAATATGCCTGTCCTATCCATTCTTTCCCGGTGCTGAGAATAGTCACTTCCACCAAATAAGCCACACAACTTCCTCTTGACCATCATCATCCCTAATAATGCCTCATAAATAAAAGTCTGTAACGTGTTGTGTTGATTGAAAAAGAAACAAAAATAAGAAGAAATAAAATTAAAAAAAAAAGAGAGAGAGAAAAGAAGAAGAAAAAGAAGAAATAGAAAGAAGAAAAAGAAAAAAATAGTTATATTACAAAAAAAAAAAGGGGGGTCGAAGTTTCTAATGTTTCTGAGGCAACAGAACACCTATTGCATTCCACCAAATATGACCCATACCTACCTTCTAATATTTTTGATCGCCTGAATACTGGTTGAGGACTCTAACTTCGTTATAGAGTTATTAGGACTTTAATTGAAGTGTAGATGCCATGTAAGGCCACCAAATAGTGAGTATAATTTCTAATTCTGGCGAGATTTGTGATCTCAGAAAGAAAAAAAAAAAAGATAGTGCCCAGGAACATCAGGAGAGCACAGTTACGTAGCCTCTCTCAGAGTTGACTTGTCTAATAGTCTAGAGAGCTAGAGTCTGCAGTACTAGACTATATGTAGCACCAGTAGAGTGTGTGCCACCAAATACAAATCCATTCAACTTATTATCTCCTACCTAAGCCAAGCGCCGAGGTCAAATTTCAGATTATCGTCTGCTTTATCCCTGAGGGAAGTAGTTGCCTATCTCAACAGAAATTTTTGCAAGGGTGATGTACGAACTCCTAATGCGAATCGGCTCTTTAACTTGGATCCGTTACCTAGGTTATCAGCACTTCACATTTGTCTGGATTTCTAAAGTTCTGAAATAAGATCAAAAGGAGTCTTTTGATTACTTCTATTATTCATTTTTACTAGGGACTAGCAAAACTTAGGCATGGGGGTATTTGATGAGTCCATTAAAATGGACTAATATTAAGCCTAAGTATATTTAATCGTATAGTTTAAGTGTGTTAATAATGGCAATTAAGTTATAGAATATTTGTACGCCTTATAATTTGAGTTTATAACATTCTATAACTTAATTATTTTGTTATTTTTGTGTGCAGGTAATAAAACCAGAAAGAACAAGGGTGGGGGGATAATTTCCCCAAACAGCAGATTCTTTCCCCCCTCCCTCGCCGGACATTGGGGCAATCTCCACCAACACTCGCCGACCAAAAATAGAAAGGGATTTGTAAATCCCTAGATTGGCGCACAGAGGGAGAGGGCTTAAAAAGAGAAGAGGCTGCGTGCACGAGAAGAGGATCTTTCCCCCCTGGCGGGGAACTGCTTCACGGTGGAAGAGGGTGGACACTGTATGACTCGTGTGCACTGTGCCTGCACCTACCCGCTCATGCGCCTGCAAGCCAAACACCATCAGCACTCTCCTCGTCTCTAGCGCACCGCAGCGTGCGCACCGCTCACGCCACCCCGCCAGTGCGCCTACTTCTCCTGTGCACCTGCCTCCATCCATCTGCAGGGGCATCCCCCAGCGCACCCAAGGCGCACTCCACCTCTGCCCGCTCCGCCCTCTCCAGAACCAGCACATCCTCCTCCTCGCAGCCCGCACGCTGATCAACAGGCACAGCACCACGCGTCCCAGCATCCTCTCCTTGCACGTCCCTGCATTCCCCTTCGCCAGCTCGCTACTGAAGATGCCCGCACGCCATCTCCCCACGCGCTGCACCACGCGCGCCGCTGTTCCACCTTCCTGCAAGCAGACAGCAGGCGTCCTACTACCCTACAGTGCCTGCTCCAACCTCTGCGAGCAACCGCGCGCTCTTCTGCAAGCAAGCCGCGCTGCAGCAGGCGCAGCGACGCACTTGCCCGGCCTTCACCGCTCGAACAGCCGCAGCAGCAGCCGTGCACAGCAGCCTTCTCCGGCCACCTCCGCTGCCGCCGCTACCACCGTCGGAGAGCCCCCGTCCTCGCCGTCCTCCTGGGCCTCGCAACTGCCCCGCCGATGCTCTCTCTCTCTCGCGAGGAAGAGAGAGAGCAAAACCTCTATTTTTGTTTGAATTAGAAATTACATTCAATGCCATTGCAGGCAATTTCTTTTTTTTATTAATATTATATTTTGGCAGAATTGCATTCACGCACTCACAGTTCTTTTTAATTACATGGTATTAATAGTGGCTAGTTTAAACAATGATTTTGGACTTGATTTAAGTACTAATTGTCTATAGTACACATCACATGAAAATTGCATTATTTCATCCTAAATTTATTAGGGATTTCTATGATGGAAAACTGCACTTACACCCTTAACCTTTTAGGTTATTACAAACCTACTTTCCTTCACATTTTAAGTCCAATTTGAAAAGGAATTTCGCACTATCCGAAATAACATTAAATAATTAAGTATTGATTGCATCATTGCCTCCCTGTAGACACGACTCGCTCTTCTGCGAGTGGTTATTTTCATTATTTTTTATTAGTCAATTTTTTCACCACTTAAATACTATAACGCTAAAGCGAAAAGTCGACCTACCAATGGCTACCTTGCCTCCTCCTCTCTCTCTCTTTACCTTAGTTTTTTATTGGTTTTATTTAAACTTTTAGCTATTGTTGTATTTGCAAACAAACTCAAGTTGCATGCTAAATGTTAAAGCTGATGTTTCCTATGTAGCTTCCATGTTGTTCAAATGAATGTCGCGATTTAAAGACAAACTCTAACCCTACTCTCTCTCCTTCTCTCCCTCTCTCTCTCTTTCTCATTTTCTCGCAAGAAAATCAAACTTCCTGTGACAACTAAAGGCATCAAAGTACTCCGATTTCACGCCTCCTAGTGTTCGACACTTGGACTTACCAAATCCAATCTTTAATTAAAATCGACGTCATGAACACATGCTATAATGACACAATTAAACAATCGTGTCCCACGCATATCAGTTTTTGGCGTCATTGCCAGGGATGCAACAGATTTATTTTGTTGCTTTCATCTTGCATTCGTATTCACATCGTCTAACTCATTTTCTCCCTCTACTTGATTGATTCCAGGAACTCTATGCGTGGGCGGTGAAGGAGCGCGATTCGCGACGGTAGAGATGGAGTAAAGTGCGGTGAAGACCAATTGTTAGTATCACTCCACCCTTTGGTTGTTTGCATGCTTAAAAAAGAAAAATAAAAAAAAAAATATAAAAAGAAATTGGCGTGGTGAATGACTACTTGACCTACATTCCAAACTCATCACCCAACAAAGTAAATTACACCCTAACATTCTTAACGACATAATATTTTTGAGTGTTCTTCTTTCTTTTGAGTGGTGTTTGCGAAGCCACCGTGATTTGACTTGGGCCACACTACTCACCATAACTAAAATCAACTCACCTGGTAGAACTGCATGAACACTAGGGTGAACTCATTAGGGTTGCTTTTCTAGGGCCACATCACTCTAAAGGAAATCGACTTTCACCTGTTGTGTGTAAAACTTTATGTGCCAACCTGAACCTTGTCTGAAAACACTAAGGCACTTCAACCCTAAAAGGCACTAAATTAACGAAAAACGTTAAAAGACACCACATCTTAAAATCATTGCTTGAGAACCATGTCCTGTTAAGTGCACATACGCTCAAATCGATTAACTAAGAGGCATAACCTCAATCAACGCCTCATCACATATCTTGAGCACAAGTACTAGCCTAACCCCTCATTAAAATGGAGTAAACATGCCCTAGGCAGGACTAGTTTAAGTTGGAGGTGTGATTTGGTTTGCTGGGCATTTGGCCTTCGTTCCCTTTGTAGAATCTAGTGTCTAGGCTACGAGGAAGTGTCAAACCACTGCGGTTGTGGGGTCTACGGAATCGACGGCGAAAGCCAAAGGAAGAACCTTCTCTTCAATCTCCTTGTAATCAACCTGGCCATATTAACATTGAGAAGGGTGGTTAAGTGCTTACAGGCTTGATCATTCCCTTTGAGTCTTCTAGGTCACCTAAGGTATACACTGTAAGGACTAGACTTGTCTGCTTCTTTGTGCATACACATCTCGCACCTGTCTCTCTCTACATCCCTCTCCAATCTTCCCTAGTGTATGCACGAGAGACAATCACTGCATCCTGAGCTATTTGTTTTGGGTAGGGAAATCAGGTGGAGACCTGATTTTTCATGAGAAATGGCTGAACCAAGAATTGATGAGGTTGAGGACCAACCCCCACCCAATGCTATGGCCATCATTCTGGCCCAGATCTTTGCCAACCACCAACTTCAACAACAACAAATCCCAACTATCATGCAAGTCATACATAGATTGCAAAACCCTCAAGGGCAACCCCCACTAAACCCACCTAACACACCACAACCTCCGGAGGGCCAACCTAGGCCCCTCGCGACTTTTATGATCCGTCTACTATTCAGATCGAGCCACAGCTTAGAGTCCCCGAAGGGGGAGATGGTTTTGAGCTGAAACCTAATGTCCTGAGCCTGATTCAGAGCCACTTTCATGGGAGCTCAAATGAGGACCCCTTCCAACACCTAGAGGACCTTGACCGGATCGCTAGAACTGTGAAACCAAGGAGCATCAGCTTAGACATTGTTTTGATTAAGATGTTCCCTTTCTCCCTGAAAGACAAGACATCTCATTGGCTTAGATTAGAACCTTAGGGAGACCCATCTCCACCTAAGAGGAATTGAGGCATGCATTTTTGAAGAAATTCTTCTCCATACGTAAAACCAAGGCCCTCAGGAGAGCCATTACCACATTTACACTCCAAGGTGGGGAACAATTCCATGAGGCGTGGGAAAGATTTAATGAGTTATTGAGGAAATGCTCACACCATGAGGTTCCAAGGTGGCAATTGGCCCAAATCTTCTACCACGGTCTGGACAGCAACCTTAGGAACTTTGTTGATGCCTCTTGTTGAGGTAACTTTTTGAACAAAGATGAGGAGAGCTCATTCGAACTCTTTGAGTCCATGAGTGAGAATTAGCTCAACAATGCCACCATGACCAAGTTTAATCGATCCAGTCAACCTTGTGGTGGGATCTATGAGGTGCAAGCAAATTCTGGAATGGTTGACATGGACATTATAGCCAAAAAGTTGGATCGAGTTGAGTTGGTGGACAAAAAGATCGATGAGCTACTAAACCAGACCAGGAACTCGCTACAGACACTCTCCCTAGCAAACGGAGCTCACAATGTAGACTTAGTGTAATCGATGAGCCAAATGCACCTGGAACAACCCCTGACCATGTTCCAGGGAGGGACCTTTGCTCCCTCAACCCATGGTTGCTCACTTCCCTCCCCCTCAACACCTTCTATCTTTGAGGATGTCCAAGCTATCCAAGGTTACTCCAAACCTGATCCCTTCTCCAACACCTACAATGCCGGATGGCATAATCACCCAAATTTTGCCTGGACAAACCAAAAATCAAACCAATTCCGGAACCAACCCAGCCAAATCCCCCTTCCTATCAGCAAGGCCCGCCAATTAGACCACCCAATAATCATAATAGGGCAGTCCCTCCCCCTCAAAACCAAATGGACACATTGATAAAAATGATGGCTGACATGAATCAAAAACACCAGGAAGAAATGGCCTTAGTGAAGGGATAGGTAAGCTAGTTGTTGGATTGTAAACAACAAGGATCCCTTCCTTCTTAGGCACAACCGAACCCGTAAAATGTGATTAACAGAGGCCCCAATTCGCAAGGGTTCTAAGGCAATCCCAGACATGCGCACATAGTCCAGCAAGCCCCATAAACACCCCTTGGGTTTGTTGCTCCTTCTTCTTCTTCTCAAGGATCTACCCATGGTCCCAACACTTCTGCCATTGTGGTAACCTTGAGAAGCAGCACTAAAACCTAGGACCCCAAATGGCCAACCCCTCCCATGACCTCACTTCCTAAGATACCCGAGCCTAAGGGTGAGTAGGAGGAACCCAAGGACATGGAGACTGACCCGATTCAAACCCAAACACCATACCATGAGGCCTTAGAGAAAAGGAAGAAAAAGAAAGTTGTAGTTGAGAATGAGGTGCTGTTGGAGATTTTCAAATAAGTCCAAATTAATATTCCACTCCTTGAAGCAATTAAACATATCCAGCTTAGGCTAAGTTCTTGAAGGATGTCTGTATGCCGAAGCGTAAGCCAAAAACCCAAGCACCTAGGAAGGTAGTGCTCTCAGAACAAGCTAGTTCAGTGATATTTAGCAGCCTGCCTCCTAAATGAACTGACCTAGGAGCACCCCTAATTTCTTATAATATCAGGGACATGACATTTGGTAGAGCGATCTTGGACTTAGGTGCTTCGATCAACCTCATCCTGGTGACCCTATATCACCAGTTTGGATTTGGAGAATTGAAAACCACATCTATGACCATCCAATTGGCTGATAGATCTGTGAAAACCATGAAGGGGGTACTCGAGGACATAATTGTTCGGGTCAAGGACTTCTACTTCCTCATCGACTTTTTGGTTCTCTACATGGAAGTCCCTGAACAACTACAAAACACACCCATCATCCTGGCTGACCCTTCTTAGCTACAGTTAAGGCAAACATTGATTGCGACACGGAACGTATGGAAATCACCTTTGGAGATAAGAAGATGCAATTGGATATCTTCAGGGCAGCCAAGCCTTTTGACTGTGACTGGTTTGAGGAGCACGATCTCGTGGAACCTCTGGTTGAAGAAGGCCTCACTCTCAGCTCTTCAGCAGACCATCTGACTCAATCGGCCGATGACTATCCTGACCTATCCCAGTCTGTGGAGATTGACATTTGCAAAGTTGATTACCTTCCACAACCACCATTTGAGGAGATTGATGTTGATCAACTCCCACCTTTCCCTTACCCATCGAATGTTGTCCCACCTACACCCAAACTGAAGCCTTTGTCCGATAATCTCAAGTATGTCTTCCTTGGACCTGACCAAACCTTCCCTGTGATTATCAATGCCCATTTAACTAGGGAATAAGAGCTTAGGTTGACTGCAACCCTCTTTGAACATCGGGTAGCCATTGGATGGACAATTTCTGACTTGAGGGGAATTAACCCTACTTATTGCACTCACAAGATCTATTTGGAAGATGGGGCTCGACCTTCTCGCTAGATGCAGAGACGAATGAACCCGAATATGCGAGAGGTCATTAAAAAGGAAATAATCAAGTGGCTTGACGCTGATATCATTTACCCAATCTCTGATAGCCCCTGGGTGAGCCCCACTCAATGGTACCCAAGAAAGTTGAGCTCACCATTGTCAGCAATGATCAGGGTGAATCCATCCCCACCCGAATCGCTACTGCATGGCAGGTGTGCATCGACTATAGGAAGCTTAATGAGGCCACCAAGAAAGATCATTTCCCTCTGCCATTCATTAACTAGATTCTCGAGCAATTGGCAGGGCAGAAATATGTTTTTCTTCCTGGATGGATATTCAGGATACAACCAAGTTGCTATTGCACCGGAAGATCAAGAGAAGACCACATTCACTTGTCCATATGGCATGTTCGCATTCTATCATATGCCATTCGAATTATGCAATGCACCCGCTACCTTTCAGTGTTGCATTCTAGCCATCTTTTCAGAGATGGTGGGTGAATACTTGGAGGTCATTATGGATGATTTCTTCATGTTCGGGAATTCATTCGACCATTGTCTTAGCAATTTAGAAAAGATCTTGAAGCGATGTATCAAGGTCAACCAGGTTTTAAGTTGGGAAAAGAGCCATTTCATGGTTCAGGAAGGGATTGTCCTCGGTCACATCGTCTCGCATAGGGGCATTGAAGCAGATCGAGCTAAGGTTGATCTAATTTCCAAACTTCCACCTACTAGCTCAGTCCGACAAAGCTGATCTTTCCTAGGACATGTTGGCTTCTATAGAAGGTTCATTAAAGATTTCTCCAAACTCTCTAAACCCTTGACTGACCTTCTAGCCAACGATGCCCTTTTTCACATGACACCTGATTGCATCAAGGCTTATAACACTCTCAGGGAAAAAGTCTCCACTGTGACTATTTTACAACCCCTAGACTGGTCCCAGGACTTTGAGATTATGTGCAATGCATTAGATTTTGCCATCAACGCTGTCCTAGGACAAAGAAGAGAAAAGAAACCCGTGGTGATCTACTACGTGAGCAAGACGTTGGATGAGGCTCAATGAAATTATACTGTCACAGAAAAAGAATTGCTCGCTGTAGTCTTTGGATTAGAAAAGTTTCGACCATATCTTCTGGAATCCCACGTGACGATGTACACTGACCACTCAGCTATTCGGCATTTGTTGGCCAAAATGGATGCTAAATCTAGGCTCATCAGATGGATCCTGCTCTTGTAGGAATTTGACTTGGAAATATGCGCCAAAGCTGGATCTAAGAATGTCATAGACGATCGCTTGTCCAGAGTCCACCCAAACCACATCGGACTTTCATTACCCTTGACTGACACCTTTTCTGATGAACAACTTCTAGTCATGCAAGGAAGAAAGCTACCCTGGTATGTAGACTTCGCCAACTATTTGGTGGTAGGACATACTCCGCACGATTGGTCTAGACAATAATGGGATAAGTTCTTGGCTGAAGCCAAGCACTATTTCTGGGATGATCCCATGTTGTTTAGAATCTGTGCTGACCAGATCATTAGGAGGTGTATTCCAGAGGAAGTAGTCCAAAGTGTGTTATCCTTTTGTCATGACCAAGCCTGTGGTGGCCACTTTCTAGGGAAGAAAACGACTGCAAATGTTTTGCAGTCCAGATTTTACTAGCCCTCCCTATTCAAGGATGCACACAACTTCGCTAAGACTTGCTCTTGCTACCAAACATTAGGGACTATGACCAGAAAGGACATGATGCCCCTCCAACCCATTCTGATTATTGAAATCTTCGATGTTTGGGGCGTAGATTTCATGGGTCCCTTCCCACCATCTAATGGCTTTGAGTACATACTAGTCTCATAGACTATGTCTTGAAATGGATCAAAACTGTCACCACTTGAAGATGTGAGCATAAGGTTGTCATGGACTTTGTTAAGCAAAACATCTTCTCTCGGTTTGGGATACCGAAGGCCATGATCAATGATGGTGGGAGTCACTTTATTCATGCCCAATTCGCCCCTTGCTTAGAAAATACAGGGTTACTCACCGCATTACCAACTCATATCACCCACAAACAAATGGGAAAACTGAGGTCACCAATAGGCAAATCAAGAACATTTTGCAAAAGATTGTGAGACCTGACTGGAAGGATTAGCCCACACGACTGGATGATGCCCTTTGGGCATACAAGACCGCTTTTAAGACCCTGATAGGTATGTCACCTTATCGCCTGGTCTTTCGCAAAGCTTACCACCTTTCGATCGAGATGGAACATCGGGCTTACTAGGCTATTGAGCAGTACAACATGGATTCTCAATTAGCTGGAGCACAGAGGACACTGCAACTCTCCGAGCTTGAGGAAATTCATCGGGACACATATGAGAATAGATGACTTTACAAAGACAAGATGAAAGCTGTCCACAACCGACACATCCATAGGAAAACCTTCGAGCCCAACCAGCAAATCTGGCTTTTTGATGCTCGACTCAAACTTTTCCCCAGGAAGCTGAGATCAAAATGGACAGGACCATATCAAGTGGTCAAACCTTATCCCAATGAGGCGGTTGAAATTGCAGATCCTAACACTAGGAAAACCTTCACAATAAACGGCCAGAGATTAAAACATTATGTTACCCAGGTACCCCAAAAGGAAGCAATCACCCTCATTGAGGGTTAACACGGAGCTTCGCCCAGCTGGAGGCAATAAAGTCAGCGCTTCCTGGGAGGAAACCCAGAAGATTAAGACTGATTAGGAACATGGCAACACTCAAGTGATTTCTTTTTGTACCCCCTTTGCATACATTTATTTACCAATGAGGACATTGTCCAACTTAAGAATGGTGGGGTGGTAATTCGCATTTTCTGAGTTTATATTATCAGCCTGAATTATATAATAAAAAAAAAAATTAGCAAGGAGAACTTAGGCATTAGGAGCTTGTCAACTGTGGGAAATAATACGAGAAGAACCTGGACACCTAGAATTTTCAGGCCTTCAGGCTTAATCAGCCCTGCTGTCCATTAAAATGCAGATTTAGCCTCGAATCCTCGCTACCTTAATTTACATTAATCTAATCAATAAAGTAGGGTGATAAGTATACGACTTATCAACCCACCCTCTGACTCGGAGGGACTTTTAGTCTAAGCATCTACACACATTTTTATACTAACTCACTCCTCGGAGATTCTAACAGAAATTGGGTAGCTAATGAACCTTCTAGGGTGATATGGCTGGCAAGTTGTCGTGCGTAACAGCCCATTGACCTATTGTCCAGAGCCCAGCCACGAGACCACTTTCTTCTATTGCCTCTAGGTAAATCTTAGATCAGGGAAGCCACCTATTAAATAACAAAAGAAAAAGAAAAAAAGAAAAGGAAAAATGAAAAAGGGAGAAATAGAAAAATAGAAAATGAAGAAAAAGAAAAAATAAATAAGCCACACTTCACCGCACGAGTATGGTTGGCAAGTGGTCGTGGGTAACTGTCCATTGGCTGGTTGCCCAGAACCCAGCTCACTAAATGCACAAAAAGTCTGAAACACTTAAGGAAGAAGCGGGGAAGTGGAGCAATCCAGGGAGATATACACTGGAAACACCCTTGTGTTGACCCCATGCAAAATAAAAGTAAGGAATAAGGAAGAAGCGGGAAAGTGGAGCAATCCAAGGAGATATACACTGGAAACACCCTTGTGTTGACCCCATGGAAAATAAAAGTAGGGAAAATGCTACCAATCTGATAGATACACCTTCAGGCAAGCATTTCCTTTTCCGATCACCTAGGGGTGTAGAGACCCGAAGTCTATTTTAATTACCATTGAGTGAGTCTATCACAATATTCACACCAAGATGCTCAGCTCTTAGAGTCTTTTTCGAGTTATGGGTGGCTTCGGTAGCCGTAAAAAGTTACTGACACACTTTTAACTCCAAAAATCCAAAAAAAATGAAAAAGAAAAAAATAAAAATAATATATATATATATGTATATATGCTTTAAAGAGAGGATTTGGTCGGTTCGCATTTTAGCAGACACATGGGCATTATTCAATCTTTGTAGATCAAGCTCTTAGTATATTTCCTCCTATTGACAAGCAACAAATGTCTAAGTAATCAATTCCTAATTCTGACTGAAATAATGGCTAGGATAAACCTTGCTAGGGACTAGCAAGGGATAAGCATGGGGTTATGATAACTCCACATTCAATGATGATAATCCCATCAACTAGGGTGAGTTTTGAGGATATATGCGCACTAATAACATGTCATGATAGGCATAGGAGCACTGCATGCATTCCAAGTTAAGATTGCTTATGAATAAATGTTTAATGGCCATATGTACAAGTGCATATTGAAACAGGCCTCAGATGAGCAATCGGACTGCACAGACGGACTCAGATCGACGAATTGAGTGCAACAGACTCGAAATTGATCAAATTCGACATTCAGAGCTCCCTCAACTAGCCCAAGAAGTTTTGGTCATTGATCTGATGATCAACGGCCCACAAGTTGCCACGTGGCAGCATCCAATGCACCCCCACCCACAGCGCACCACCTCTTCATCGCGTTCAGCAACTTTAAGCCGTCCGATCCACCGATCGGACGACTAAGAATTGACAACCTTCACCCCGCCGCACCCCTCACCCGCACGCCCTCGCAGCCTCAGCATTAGATCCTGACCGTTGGATTTCCATCCAACAATCGACACGTCCCTACGCTTGATCTTGTCTCCACGACCAACTGAGAAAGCAGCGCAGCAATGCGTGCCTCACCCTCTCATTGAGAGGTGAGCATTCGAATCGCATAGCGCTTTAAATCGCAGCCCTACGTGCACCGTGGCTAATTCGAGTCGACCGATCAGCATCGAGCGGTGTGGATGGATGCAATGCGACTCACCCTCAAGCGCCCAATGGGCACACACGTGATAACGTGCGAGGCACGCGCTTTGCAAGCGTGATCTGAACCATCATCACAAGTGAATTCTCAACTATCTAATCGCTCACAGCGAAGGCACATAGATCGTGGGGGGCGGCTTGAGAAGAAGAAGAACGCATGCCTCAATGGACCAATGGCCAGAAGGCTTTAATGATGTTTTTGGAAGGGGGATGTTGCTAAACTCCCTTACCTCAATTAGAAGGCCTTTTCTCCTATTTAAACCACTTCAACCACACCATTCAATGGCATTGAATATGCACACACCTTCCACCCTACTCCTAGCTGCTTCCTAGCTTCCCCAAGCATACCTCACACTTGCCGGAGTTGTCAAGCCACCGACGGAGCCCTCCTCCACCACCGTGGCTGCCTTGCCTCCTCCTTTATCTCTCTTTACCCTAGTTTTATATTGCTTCTATTTAAGCTTTTAGCTATTGTTGTATTTGCAAACAAACTCAAGTTGCATGCTAAATGTTAATGTTGATGTTGTTTCCTATGTAGCTCCCATGTTGTTCGAATGAATGTCGGGATTTAAAGACAAACTCTAACCCTACTCTCTCTCCCTCTCTCCCTCTTTCTCTCTCTCTCTTTCTCATTTTCTCACAAGCAAACCAAACTTCCTGTGACAACTAAAAGCAACAAAGTAATCTGATTTCCCACCTCCTCGTGTTCGACACTTGGACTCACCAAATCCAATCTTTAATTAAAAATGATGTCGTGAACACATGCTATAATGACACAATTAAACAACCACATCCGGCGCACGTCACTTACCTTTTTTTTGAAGAAATTTCCAGAACATTCTCATGAGCATCTCCATCTCTTCATCTTTGAATTCTGAGGTGCTTGAATTCATGTCCTCAATTGCTCTAAAGGAAATACTCTTCTTCTTGCTTATTGTCTTCTCATCATTCTTCTTCATGTTCTCCAGTTGAACCTCATAGGCCATGAGACTTCCAATCATATCATCAAGAGAAAGGACTAACAGGTCCTTTGCCTCTTGGATCGCTGTGGACTTAGGAGGCCAATCACTTGTAAGAGATCTTAAGATCTTTCTTACAAGTTGTTCCTCTGTCATCTTGACTCCAAGATTCTTCATGGGGTTCACGATCTCTCCAAACCTCGTGTACATATCTTTGATTGTCGCTCCTTTCATCATCCTGAAGCACTCATATTCTTTAGTTACAATGGAAATACGGGTTTCTTTTACCATGTTCCTTCGTAGGTGACCTCAAGAGAGTTCCAAATTTTGTATGCGAACTCACATGTTAAAATTTGGTTGAACTCTTCCTTTGATAATGTGCAATAAAGCATATTCATGGCCTTTGCGTTGCTCACTATTTTCTTCTTTTGATTCGCCTTTAGCACTACTCCTTCCTTCATTAGATCTGAATACTTTTGTTGGATAAGGCTCCACGATTCTTCATCCATCGCCTTAAGGAAGACTTGCATCATCCTCTTCTAGTACCGATAGTCCATCCCATCGAAGTAGGGAAGATGAGTTGAAGATTGATCTTCCATGGGCCCTGATGTTGATGCCATCGCGAGTCGGGTTGTTACGCCATCCCACAACCCGCTCTGATACCACTTCATAGGATCTAAAGGTAGATAACTACACGTACAAACACTCAAACACAATATCAATAATAACAAGAAAGATTTGCACAAATTACAAACACAGAAATTGGCACAATATGTATAGTAGTTCCCAACTCTCTTGGGTATTCCACTACCTGAGCCTCCTAGCTTAGGGTTTTTAACTCAATTCCCTCAACCATGAGGGAATCAATTAACTAAATGAGGTAGTTACTGGGTTACCTCAACCCAAGTACAACAATGGGTTTGTTACAACCCAACAAGCAACAAGTTCAAACTACAAATAAGAACTGGTGCAAGAAAAAGAACTCTTACAACAAGAATTCCTATGCCTCCCAACAAGTATATAAATTATATTACCGATTTGAGAGCCTAGGACAGATGTGAAACTCCTTAAAAAATTGTGTGAAGACAACATGTCGATGAGTTTGCAAAAGCGTAAAGAGGTTGAGAGCAGCAAACTACATTTTCTCTTCAAAATATTGTGGAAATATGAAATGTAGCTCTAGAATTTTTCTCTTCTATTTTATAGATATCTTATATGCAAAACTAAGAGTCCTAGGGTCTTTTTATAGAGTTAGGACCTAGGTTACTCATCTACTTGATGTTGGGATTGAAATCCCAATGTTCGTGGTCTCAAAATTAATTTTCTATCCGTTCAGATTTGAGCCAACGCTAACTGGTACTGGTACGAAAGTATGGGTACAGGTGCTAGTGACTTACTATTTTATCCTTTAAATTAACTTGCCATAGACAGTACTGATGAGAACCTCACCATGAGCCATAACTAGCTCATTTTGACCTAATACAAAGGATAAAAGCTCCTATATAACTCAAGGAAAGGCTTAACTCAGAGAATTCTGACTTTAAGGAGAAAATAAGTCATAAGGGGTAAAAATGCAATTTTACCAGTATAATCTGCATACAGGGTAATTCAGGGTCCAAACATAGGTCAAAGCAACCTAATAAGAATAAAAGTGGGATGAGATGATCTGGCAAGGGCTACAACAATTCCAAGGAACTAAATGATAATCTGTAACCCTAAAACAAACCCACTTCAATTCACGAGGTTCAAGGCAAAGAAAAAATGTAATAAACCCTCTAAAATTCATAGAAAAATAATCTCTAGGGTTTAGAACCTTCAATTTGACCTTAGGAACCCATCTTGACCTACATTGAGAACCATACCCAATTAATAACTTAATTTGGATTTTTGCATAAATTGACCAGTCAAACAAGGTTTAATCTAGAAATAAAATTCACCATCAGATTCCTTAGGTCCTAATTAGTCATGTATAAAAACTTGAGCCTAAGAAGAAACCTTCTTGACCAACTTTACACTTTGGTCCTCATATATTTACTTTTTGGCCCTCAACTTTTGAACCCTCACATTTTGGCCCCTAACACTCCTTCGTTCTTTGCGTTCAGGTCCTCCCTGCAAAACCTGCCAGCACCATGCTCCGGCGACCTTGCGCGGAGCATGGCGCCGCGCAGGGTGAGGGGGAGGGTCTGGCAAGTAAACCAGGGGTGCCCTGCGTCGTCAGCCGTCGCAGGGACACCCCCTGGTCACTGTAACCCACCATACCGGCCGTGCGAACGCACAGACGGTATGGGTTTCCATCTCCGGCGTCCTCCGGCGAGGGAGACATGTCGTCTCCCTCCGCCTTCCTCTCTGATTCGGTCCCTATAAATACCCCCGTCGCTCCACCGTTCTTCCGAGCTCGGTCCTGACGGAGAAAGACCCCCACTTCCTCTCTTCCCACTCCGACAGGAAGCCCTCCAGCTCCGGCGGCCTCCCCTCTTCCTCCTCGTCGCTCTGCCGCACCACCAGCTGCAGGGTTGCTCTCCCTCACTCTTCCCGCGCCACGCTGCACCCAGCTGGCGCCTCTCCGGCCCTCTGCTCGCCGCCGCCCCTTCCCCCGGGCATCTTCTTCTCCGGCGACAGTCGTATTGACTGTCGCCCGCTCCGGCCCCTCCTCGTCCTGCTAAGTAGGTAGAACTCCTCCTCTTCCTCCCCTCTTCCTTTTCCTCACTTTATACATCTACTGTCGCCCTCGATTCCGACAAATCACCCTCACCTTCTCCGCCTCCGGCCATCCTCCAGCGAGCCGCTTCCATCACTCCAGCATCCCACACGGCTCGCCGACCTGCACATAATCTCCGCCTCCTCACCCTGATCCATTTCCGCCCCTCCACTTCCCCCAAATCATCCTCTGCAACTCCACCGAACAAACCCATCTCCCGACCCACAGTCCGACCTAGGGCAGCCCTTAGGCTCCGCCCCGCCGCCTGCACACCCCCCGACCACCTTCGCCGTGCCACGGCGAAGGTCCTCCGCGTTTCTGATTGGGCCGAGAGGTCGTTTTTCTGTGGGCAGGTACCTGCGCTCGTCGCCGCCATTGTTGAAGCGAAGCAGCTTCTTCACCTGCTGCCCCAGGTGCGCCACGCCCAGGTTACGCTCCCAGACAGCGCGAGGCGCCTTCGCGAAGTACCAGGCTGCAGTCGAGTCGAAGCTCTCGCGCGAAGCCCCCGCGCTTCGCCTCGACGACCGCTGCTTCCTCCGCGCAGGTACCGAAATTGGGGTGGGACATTTAGTCCCACCTCGTAACCTTTCAAAGGAGAGCGCCCACATAAAGGCAAAAAGTGCCTTATGCTCGTTGCCTCCGGAGCACGGGGTGAGGTCCCTCTCACTCACTCGCTTTCTCGACCCGGTCTCGTCCGCGACCACGCCCCGCGGACCTGGCCCGACCCGACTTAGACTGACCTGCACTCCTTGCCCACCACGCACGCCGGTGGGCCTGGATCCGGGCGCGACCCGTACCCAGCTACCCGGCAGCTCTGGGAGAGCTATCCTATGAGCGGATTCTGTGAGAGAGAGACGCGGGGGGAGGGTAGAGATAGGTTTTGCCCTTCTCTGATCAAGTTGTGTAAGTGTGCAGGCACAGGTGAAGAAGAACCGTGGAAGAAGACGAAGGCTGAAGGAAGGAGGATCACCGAGCAGCACTGTAGCAGCGGCGGTTTAAGTCGTCTGATTGGAAAATCAGATGACGTCCTGAAGGAAAAGAAGGAGAAGGAAGGTGAGGCAGAGGAGAACACAGAGAGACAAGCAGAAAGAGCTGAAAGAAGAAGGTCTGAAGAAAGGAAAAGAAGAAAGAAAGAAGAAGAAGAAGAACAAGACCGCATGGGAGAAGAAAAGAAAGAGACGAGCAGAAACAAGAACTGAAAGAAGAAAAGCATCACTACTGCTGCAGATAAAGCAGAAGAGCCAAGCAGAAGAAGATAGGCAAAGAGAAAAGAAGAGAAGAAGAAAGAAGCCAACAAATTCTCTCTCTCTCTCTTTATTTTTTTGTACAAGAAACTTGTATCTCTAGAATACAACTTGCTCCCTGAGTTCGACCTCGGGAACTCTTTTATTTCCGAGTAACAAATTGTATTAAACTGGTAATCACCTCTCTATACTATACTACGATGAAATAATAAACACTATAGAGGAAGGAAGCCCACCAGTTTTTGGCGCCGTTGCCAGGGGTTAACGGCTATTCTAGAGGTAAACATTCCTGTTTCTTTTTAATTTCTGATAATCTCCTCTCTTTTGTGCAGCTACAGGAAATCAAGAAGACAAGCAACCGCACGACAACCACTCCAAGGACAGGTATTTGTTTTTTTTTCCTCTCGTTATTAACCCCTAAACTCTAAAGAGGAAGAAAAGAAAAGAACAAGCAATATAGGACTAACCTGTCTTCCATACTTAGTAACCATAAAAAGTTGCATGTTTTCAACTCATTACTCCTGCACACTATTAAGGGTATTTAAGGGCTAACACATTCTTGCTTGAGCCCTAATTACCCAACAAAGAGCTAACTGGACCAAGTAAAGCCAACCTAGGATCCAACACTAGGGATTTAGAGACACACTCCTTAAGCAAGAATTGAGAAAACCAAATGAAGTGTGCCCAAGCCCTTGTCTGAAAATACCTATCCAAAGAAAACCTAAAACAATTGGCTCTCTAAACACTTGAACCCTAAAAAAAAAAAAAAAAAAAAAACAAGACCTAAAAGCTCTCAAAGGAAACAAGAGGTAAAGTTGACCCCTTGGGTCAACCAACCTTAAATTAGGTCACTCTTTGCACTTAAAAGACTAGAGTTCAAGTGAAACCTTAAGCACCCTGATCTTAAAGTAAAAATTGGTAGACTTAAGAGGTCAAGATCCCCATTCTGGTCTACCTGGAACCGCAGTGACAAGAGAGGTCGGGTGGGGGAAACCCTGTAACCCGTGGGGACGCTCTACCGTGTAGGGGTCTTCGCGGGACTCTCCCTCTCTGGCTGCCCAGGTAATTCTCAGGTGGACGATCTTTCTGATCAAGGGGTCCATCTGCCCCACACCTCTATAGTCACCCAACACATTTGTGGGTGTCTTGATTGGGTCCAGCACCTTCTAAACTTACCTCTTCCAACAGTGCATGTACGGAAGGAGGTCCTTAAGACCACCCTTAAGACCTCCTTTAGAAATTCACTCTCTCCGAGGCTAAGCCTCGGCTCCCTTGTTTTTGCAGAAATCATTCACATAGCCCCTCTTTCCTCTGATTCTGAACAAAGTCCCCTTCTTCCATTAATTCAAACTTCTGATTCTATCTTGATTCCACCACCTGATTCGAAGATGCAGCCTAATTACCTAGCAAGACTACCATATAAAAAACCTGAATATTTGAGATCCATGAAAGATAAGATAATTGAGGATGCCCTTGAATTCTATGAAATCAAATATAAACCCTCAACACCAATAGAAAACATTCAGGTTGATGTCCCAACAACCACAGCTTTCATCATAAACTGTGCCCAGATTCTATTGACAGAAGTTACAAAAGGATCAACTCGAGATATGCTCATGACAGGATACATTGAGATGGAAAAATTACACCAATCTGAATACCTTCAATGCTTGACAAATCCTGTACTTTGGGAACAACACCAAGATGCCCTTATGAAACGGGTAGAAATGATGAAATCAGTAGAACAAATTATCAACCAGAAATACCCGTATATATCAGAAATAGAGGATGAACCATCTTGGAACAATATTAAGGAACAATCCAGTTTCCCAGATCTCGGGGCTGGGGCACAAAGTGGTTGTGAAATCCCAACCCAAATAGAAGACAATGTTGAATTAGGAGAACACAATGATGAGCCAAACTTAGACCATGAATTACCAAGCCTAGAATTTCAAAACTCCTGCAATAATGAGATCAGAACTGAACCTTCTGAGGGTATAAATTCCGCCCCTTATTTTGATAAGGTGGCCCTCGAAGGTTATTCGGACTTAGGTTCAAATAATTATACCCACATCCTAAGCCTAGAACCTAGATCTGAAACTTATTGGGAAGATTATGAGGCCCCTTATGAGAAAGATCAAATTTTTACAAAATATGATTCCGGGCCTCTATTTGATGAATATCCCTCTCCAACATCTTCAGAAAATCTGATCGATTTTCCAGAGAACATGCCAATTTATGATACAGAGACTGAGGAGTTGGACGAGTTGGATTTTAATTGGGTCTATCCTACCAGCTTGGAGCTTGAGCCTAGACAGAATACCTTTTCGAGCCCAGAATTGACATATAGGCTAGACCCCAATCAGGCTGCTGATTCCACATCTGATGATTTTTGCTGTGGTGGAATTCATGATCATGAATCTCATTGTCGCCAACTCTCCGACAATTTCAAATCTGACTATAATTGCGGAGAGATTCCCCTTCCTGAACACGCTAGGCCTATCTACGACCTCAGTTCTCATGACTCTAACTCTGACTCTGAGGTCCTGATTCCCGAGATCACTGATAACACAGAATCATTCCTTTTCGATCCTCAGGAACCAAAAATAGAAAATGCCAAGAGTGATTGCAACCAAGAATCCAAATTTTTTCTCGAATCCGATTCCTTTCATCCTACAAACACTCTTCCGGCATTTGATAGTTACCCAGAGGACTCTCTACAGAAAATCACCTATCATCTGTTTCTAGAAGAGCCCTCGTACACAATGGCCACCTCATCCGCACACACAGAACGGATCAAAACCTCTTCCAAACCCCGACCCGCAACTGGACTCAATTTCTATTCAGATTCACCTCTCACCGAGCCGATTGCATTTCCAACTCAGGTTCTGAACACTGATCAGACTACATACCACGCCCCATCATTCTCTGATCACCCCTATAGGGTTTCCACGTCATTCATTGATTATTCTACGGATCCCTACTCTGATTAGGCTGATTCGACTCAGCCAAACCCTACGTTTACACTTCCACATCCATCTGAGCTTCATAGTTTATGGTGGGCTCCACACCTTTTTATCCACATCTATCAACCCACCAGATTGATTGGGTTTGGGCTGCATCATCAGCCTGTTGATCTGAACAAGCACCTGGTTGGACCAACTAGGCTCTTAATCAAGGTGGTTGTCTTACAAAACTCTGTTGATTTGACCATCCCCTCTCCATCACATTTCCCGCTTGGCTGAAGGCATCAAATTTAGCGCTCAAGGGGAGGCAACCCGTCATTCTCTTTGAAAACCTGAAACTTGTTCTGACACCTTTTTGCACTTGAAGTTCACACTTTAGGACAGCCGACTCCACCTCAGGTGCTTGCATCTGAGATTAGAAATCGTCCGCAACAGTCACCCCGACCCATTCACTCATCAAAACATCTGTCCTAATCTATGAACTAAGTTGAATAAAAACCCCTAGGTTACAATGAGGACATTGCAAATCTTAGGCATGGGGGGGTATGAAAGTGCAAAACTTGTAAGAAAAGGTTTCAAACAAAAAATTCACATATGCCAAAAACACCATAAAAATTAAAAAATTCTTCGAAAAAGAATAAGAGGGAAAGAGGAGAAGGAAATTTTGTGAAGAAGGAGAAAAGAAACAAAAAGAAAAAAAAGGAGCACAAAATTATGAGAAAAAAGTGATAGTCATTAGTAAGGAACTAAGGAATTAACCTAAGTTCTAGACCTCACTCAAGAAAATAACTAAAAGTGCATAATGAGACTAGTAAGAACACAAACCTTAGGCATTCTTGGATAGACTCTTAGTACCAATTAAGATCTGGACACTCCTCAAGAGGTTGAGGAAAATGAAAAGCTGAAGTATCAGGTCTAACGCTTAGGGAGTATTTGGCCTCGTTAGCAAATTTTTGGTTTACGGGACTTAGTAACCTAAGCACCCTAACCTCACACACAGCCTGGTTCAGTAAGCGTAAAAATCAGAATCACGCAGAAGCGTCGCAAAATTCTGAAAAGAACACCTAGAATAGGAGCGGCCGATCAACACAAGTTGATTTGGACGAGTTCCCAGCGCGGAGAGACGGGAAATCCCCTCGAAGATGCGTAACAAAATATCATCTCCTCGATGCTTGTCTCTTAGGATATTTACATATCCTACTGGGGGCATGTAAGCACTCTGCTGGTTCAGATTCCATGGATGGCATTATCTCGAAGTGTCAATTGCCAGGGTCTGAATTCAGCCACGGAACACCATGGATGGGATTATCTCGAAATCTCAATAGCCAGGGTTCCGGGGGTTGCCATGGGCGGTGCTATCTAAAAGCATCGATCGCCAAGAACCCTTGAGGATTGATGATGGGAGCAAGGAATCTGATACAGACCGTGTTGAAAAGCCAATCCTAGGCTAGAACTAAAAAAAAAAAAAGAGAGAGAGAGAAAACTCTCCAAACAAAATAACTTTCTATCTCTCTCTTACAAAACGCACTGCGAACTGAGCCAGGGCTAAAATCATTTCAAGCACGGGTGCTTTAACCACAAAGTCCAATAAACCTTAGGTTAGTTCTTGTGGGCCTTAAAAGCCTTTGCTACGGACTGAGGCTAAGGCTAGACAGATTTGGATCTTGATTGGTACTAGAGTACCTTTTAGGCCTATGGTCAGCATTCTAACCTAATCTGAGCTCAAATGAAAAAGCACTTATCTAAATCTATTAAGAACTTCATGGTCTAGAACAAGGGTTGAAACCTTAAGTTTTTGCTAAGGGACTAGCAAAAGCTAGGCATGGGGGTATGAAGAGAACCTCATCATGAGCCATAACTAGCTCATTTTGACCTAATACAAAGGATAAAAGCTCCTATATAACTCAAGGAAAGGCTTAACTCAGAGAATTCTGAGTTTAAGGAGAAAATAAGTCATAAGGGGTAAAAATGCAATTTTACCAGTATAATCTGCATACAGGGTAATTCAGGGTCCAAACATAGGTCAAAGCAACCTAATAAGAATAAAAGTGGGATGAGATGATCTAGCAAGGGCTACAGCAATTCCAAGGAACTAAATGATAATCTGTAACCCTAAAACAAACCCACTTCAATTCACGAGGTTCAAGGCAAAGAAAAAATGGAATAAACCCTCTAAAATTCATAGAAAAATAATCTCTAGGGTTTAGAACCTTCACTTTGACCTTAGGAACCCATCCTGACCTACATTGAGAACCATACCCAATTAATAACTTAATTTGGGTTTTTGCGTAAATTGACCAGTCAAACAAGGTTTAATCTAGAAATAAAATTCACCATCAGATTCCTTAGGTCCTAATTAGTCATGTATAAAAACTTGAGCCTAAGAAGAAACCTTCTTGACCAACTTTACACTTTGGTCCTCATATATTTACTTTTTGGCCCTCAACTTTTGAACCCTCGCATTTTGGCCCATAACTCTCCTTCGTTCTTTGCGTTCAGGTCCTCCCTGCAAAACCTGCCAACACCATGCTCCGGCGACCTTGCGCGGAGCATGGCACCGCGCAGGGTGAGGGGGAGGGTCTGGCAAGTAAACCAGGGGTGCCCTGCGTCGTCAGCCGTCGCAGAGACACCCCCCTGGTCGCTGTAACCCACCATACCGGCCGTGCGAACACACGGACGGTATGGGTTTCCATCTTCGGCGTCCTCCGGCGAGGGAGACACGTCGTCTCCCTCCGCCTTCCTCTCTGATTCGATCCCTATAAATACCCCCGTCGCTCCACCGTTCTTCCGAGCTCGGTCCTGACGGAGAAAGACCCCCACTTCCTCTCTTCCCACTCCGACAGGAAGCCCTCCAGCTCCGGCGGCCTCCCCTCTTCCTCCTCGTCGCTCTGCCGCACCACTAGCTGCAGGGTTGCTCTCCCTCGCTCTTCCCGTGCCACGCCGCACCCAGCTGGCGCCTCTCCGGCCCTCTGATCGCCGCCGCCCTTCCCCCGGGCATCTTCTTCTCTGGCGACAGTCGATACGACTGTCGCCCGCTCCGGCCCCTCCTCGTCCTGCTAAGTAGGTAGAACTCCTCCTCTTCCTCCCCTCTTCCTTTTCCTCTCTTTAAACATCTACTGTCGCCCTCGATTCCGACAAATCACCCTCACCTTCTCCGCCTCCGGCCATCCTCCAGCGAGCCGCTTCCATCACTCCAGCATCCCACACGGCTTGTCGACCTGCACATAATCTCCGCCTCCTCACCCTGATCCATTTCCGCCCCTCCACTTCCCCCAAATCACCCTCTGCAACTCCACCGAACAAACTCATCTCCCGACCCACAGTCCGACCTAGGGCAGCCCTTAGGCTCCGCCCCGCCGCCTGCACACCCCCCGACCACCTTCGCCGTGCCACGGCGAAGGTCCTCCGCGTTTCTGATTGGGCCGAGAGGCCGTTTTTCTGTGGGCAGGTACCTGCGCTCGTCGCCGCCATTGTTGAAGCGAAGCAGCTTCTTCACCTGCTGCCCCAGGTGCGCCACGCCCAGGTTACGCTCCCAGACAGCGCGAGGCGCCTTCGCGAAGTACCAGGCTGCAATCGAGTCGAAGCTCTCGCGCGAAGCCCCCGCGCTTCGCCTCGACGGTCGCTGCTTCCTCCGCGCAGGCACCGAAATTGGGGTGGGACATTTAGTCCCACCTCGTAACCTTTCAAAGGAGAGCGCCCGCATAAAGGCAAAAAGTGCCTTATGCTCGTTGCCTCCTGAGCACGGGGTGAGGTCCCTCTCACTCACTCGCTCTCTCGACCCGATCTCGTCTGCGACCATGCCCCGCGGACCTGGCCCGACCCGACTTAGACTGACCTGCACTCCTCTCCCACCACGCACGCCGGTGGGCCTGGACCCGGGCGCGACCCGTACCCGGCTACCCGGCAGCTCTGGGAGAGCTATCCTATGAGCGGATTCTGTGAGAGAGAGACGCGGAGGGAGGGTAGAGATAGGTTTTGCCCTTCTTTGATCAAGCTGTGTAAGTGTGCAGGCACAGGTGAAGAAGAACCGTGGAAGAAGACGAAGGCTGAAGGAAGGAGGATCACCGAGCGGCACTGTAGCAGCGGCGGTTTAAGTCGTCTTATTGGAAAATCAGACGACGTCCTGAAGGCAAAGAAGGAGAAGGAAGGCGAGGCAGAGGAGAACACAGAGAGACAAGCAGAAAGAGCTGAAAGAAGAAGGTCTGAAGAAAGGAAAAGAAGAAAGAAAGAAGAAGAAGAAGAACAGGATCGCAAGGGAGAAGAAAAGGAAAGAGACGAGCAGAAACAAGAACTGAAAGAAGAGAAGCATCACTACTGCTGCAGATAAAGTAGAAGAGCCAAGCAGAAGAAGATAGGAAAAGAGAAAAGAAGAGAAGAAGAAAGAAGCCAACAAATTCTCTTTCTCTCTCTCTCTTTATTTTTTTGTGCAAGAAACTTGTATCTCTAGAATACAACTTGCTCCTTGAGTTCGACCTCGGGAACTCTTTTATTTCCGAGTAACAAATTGTATTAAACTGGTAATCACCTCTCTATACTATACTACGACGAAATAATAAACACTATAGAGGAAGGAAGCCCACCAAGTACCTATTGGGTATCAGTACTAATCATGAGTACCGATACTCATTGCTTTTAGATTTGGGTTTTAAACACTTAACACAAATCTGCAACCCACCTGTATTGATACTAATCATGAGTACCAGTACTTGTTGCCTCTAGTACCGGTATTGATCATGAGTATCGGTACTCGTGGGGTACATGTTTGTTTCTTTGAAAAGGCCTAAACTTGTAACTCACATATACTGATGCTAAACTTTAGTACCGGTACTTGTGGGTTAACAAGTACCTTTTTTTAAGTAAATTAATCAATTACGTGCTTTGAAAATGAGCTTAGTATAAATTCTAGTTTATCTCTAACTAATTTTATGATCTAAATTGATTCTTTATTAAGAGGCATACATTCTTTATTAAGAGGCACTCCTTGATCTTCACCTAAATTTGAAAAGTACTAAATTGCAAATATTAATCTATAATAATTTTGTTAACACCAAAATAAGATGTGAAACAAGGTTCCAACAAGGTTTGATTTCATTTCTTTGCCCCACAATATATAAAGGAATCTTATCTTCATTAAGAGAACTTGGTTTTCTTGTGATTGTGGAGTTCAAAACTTGTTTGAAAGCATAACAAGAGAACCCTAAAAAGCATCACTAATATCATATCCTAAAAGAAGAAAAATAAAAATTTTGTGTGACAAGTTTGATTTGGCATTGGACTCACTCTATCCAATTCGTACACACATTAAGAAAAGAAATAACTGGGCATCAACCCATTCAATGCCCATCACATTTCCTGTGCACATTTAGGAACCCAAGCCTATTTAAAACAAGTAGTCATTTGACCACTTAAGGACTTCACAGATACTAGCATTGATATCCGGCATCTACGAATCATTAAGCACTCTTAATCCCTTTAGAAAATGCTAGGACAGACTTAGAGGGAAGTCAAATGACGGGTGTGGGATTACACAAGCCCCTAGTGATTTTCCCAGGATATGCTTGGGCCCAATCCACCTCTTTAGTCTAGCCAAGTGATCCTTAGGAAGTGGGTTCACTTATTGATCCGTTATTTATCAGGTTCCCAAGTCTTAGGTTTCGCTTAGGAGTAACCTTAAGGCAGATTTAGGCTTGGTTGCTTGCTTTGCACACTTCTACTCATCTCTTCTCTTCTCTCCCCTCCCCATCTTCCAATTACATGCACGGGCGAAGGTCCCAAAACCCACATGTCGAGGGGCCATTTGATTTTGACCCTACATCAAAAGATTTATATTTTCTTCTCCCTTTCATCATTCCTCTAACCTAAATATGGAAACATGGAAAATAGGTCCAGGAATTCTACTTCTAACCCCTCCGCTTCCACCTCCCAACCCAACCCTAACCCCAATTTGCAAAACTTGTCAGCTGACCCACAAGCTGATTGTCCCATTCCTAACTTTCCACATTTGGAGCTACCACAAAATCAAGAAAGGCCATGGTAATTTCAAACTCGAAATGCTAATCCCCTTTCCCTCATGGTCGACCAATTGGCTCGACTGTAACAAAACCAACAATAGTTGGCTAGGACAGTCACAAACCTAGCCAACCAAAGATCGGGTCAGCCACCTGGGGAATCTCTTGTGCCACTTAAGGATTTTTATGATCCTTCCAACTATGAAGAGACTTGGGGTGGTTATACCCAAAGGGTATTTTGAAATTAAATTCACCATCTTGAACTTAATTAAACATTTTCATGGTCTTCTGAGAGAGGACACATTTAGCCACATCGAGGAGCTAACTGTCCTCACTCAAACTACCCTATCCCGCAATGTGCGGGAAGATTTATGTCTTATGAGACTTTTCCCTCTCTCATTAGAAGATAAGGCTGCTGTAGAACCTGCGAGTTGCTATGCTAACGTGTTTGGTTTTGAAAACCTGTCGTCGTAGTTTCAAAGTGAGGAACTCGTGTTCAACAAATAAAATTTATACCAGAATGGAAATCCCAGGTCAAACTCAGGGAGGCAGACGTTTGATTTAAAAATACGCATTTGTTCTATTTGTCACGAAGCAGAATAATTGATTAGAGATTATCTAACTATTTACAATAAATAGAAGAGAGAGAGAGAATAAGGGAGAGAGAATATTACAAACAAAAACCAAAAAGAGATGTAGAATGAACATGGAATTTCATCATCAGAAAGATTGTTCATTACACTAGAAAGCGAGAAGATGATTACATTAGAAAGCAGTAAATCTATTCTAGAAAGCAGTAAAAAGAATGGGGAGAGGACATCCTCCTCGATGGTCGCTTAGAGGATGAGTCGGATGGGACGACGCCTGGACGAAGGAGGATGGAGTAGGATGAAGGAGGACAAAGCAGGAAGAACAGGAACGGGGCAGCATGTCGTCGCCAACGTGGGATCCGTTTCCGAAAGGGGGACGAAAAATTGACTTTATCTCGCGAGAAGCATCCCGGGTGTGAGACAAGCTTCTCTTGAGCTTTGGAGAGGGAGAGAAGAGAAGGAAGGGATGAGAATTTCGTGTGGAAGGGGTCTCCTTTTATAGTTGCAAGGAATGAGGGCAAATTGGTCTTTTAAATCTCAAAACATTAAATATGGGATCTTTAGTGATGGATAAAACCGTCGCTAAAGCCCCATCGTGGGCGACGTGTGGTGGAGAGTGCGCGCCCACTCTCCTGCTCGCGCGCGTAATGCGCGTCCACGTTTAGCTTCACGATCGGATGGCTTATCTCACGCCTCCGCTCGCTCCTCAGCGCGCGCACCCGCATGCAATCCCACATGAGGTGTGGCGTGAGATACGGCGTAAGCGAAATTGCGCGTGCGCGACCACTCGATCGCGATCTAGCAGTCAATCGCGCCTACTCACTGCTCCCCAGCAGCCGCTCGTCACGATTCGAACGCGCGTCGCTCTCTCGCGTAAGCGCGTTCACCCACTGCATTGTGGAGGAGAAATGGTCGCGCGGATGTTTTGTGGTGCAGCTGCCGACACCCATTGGATCATGATCGTGTGGTCCAGATCTAATGCGTAGTGGTCTTCAAGATCAGCTGGGCCAATTTGGGCGGCCGAGATGGCGCCACGTGGTGCCATCTTGGCCGTCCATCTTTTGGATGATGTACATGGTGCCATGGTTGTCGGATTGAGTCGATTTTCGCGTCGTTAGGCTGCAATCATCGATCCAAATAAATCCGTGCGGTCGGATTTGTCGTTTGAAGTGTGGATTCATACCATCTTGGTCCTTGATCTTCTAGGGTTCCCCAGTCTCTATCTGATGCTACAGATGTCTTGGTCATCTTGAAGTAGTTGAACTCCAATCGTCGCCCTGATGACATCTGTACGGTTAGATCTTTGATCCGAGGCCCCGATAAAAAGTTTGCCCTGTCCATGAACATAAAAGGAGATAATTAACCTCCATTTTATTCAAACTAATCTAAATGCAAGATGATGCATGTTATGCAATATTTATAGTATGCAATGCAATTCTATGCCCAAGAACATGCATAAATAGACATCTTAAGTAGTGTAAACATGTTTACATCATACCCCCATGCCTATCTTTTGCTAGTCCCTAGCAAAAGCTATATGCTATTTATAAAAGAATCAGGTTGGATTATTTGGGCTTGAGTTATTTTCAATCATTAAGAAAATGTTTACTTAGGATCTGAACTTTCAAAGACACAACAGTGCCCGAGTATCTGCCAAAATGCAGACTGCCTCATGCCCTCGCCTTATTCAAAGAAAATTTTATTTTTCTCTTTTTCCTCTTTTCTAATTTTTTTGGATTTTCAAGTTTTAGGGTTTAAGAGTGGCTTTCTATGGCCATTCAACTCACCCAAGATTTGATGAGAACCCTATGTTCTAGGCATCTTATTATGAATGTGATAGACTCATTGATTGGCGGTTAAAACAGACTTCAGATTTCTATGCCTCTAGGTGACCTTAAAAAGAGAATTCTACCTAAAGATGTATCTTTACAACCGGTAGCTTTCTCCCTACTTTTATTTTTACAGGGTCAACATAAGGGTGAATCTAGTGTATATCTCCCCGATTTATTTTACTTCTCCACTTCTCCCTAAGTGTTTTGGGATTTTTCAGTGCATTTATTAAGTTGGGTTCTGAACAACCGGTCGATGAGCTGTTACCACCGACAACTTGCCAGCCATGCTCATGCGGCGAAGTGTGGCTTATTTCTTTTTTTCTTTTCTTTTCTCCTTTTCTTTTTGACTTTTTTTTCTTTTCTTTTTTTTTAAGTAGGTGGCTTCCCTGGTCTACAATTTACCTAAAGGCAGCAAAAAGAGAAAGATCCAGTGACTGGGCTGTGGACAACCTACCTATGGGCAGTTACCCACGATAACTTGCCAGCCATATCATCCGAGAAGGTTCATTAGCTACCCGATTTCTATTAAAATCGTCGAACAACGAGTCAATGCGAAGAAAGTGTGTAGATACTAAAACTCAAAGTTCCCTCAAATCAGAGGGTGGGTTAATAAGTCGTGTACTTATCACCCAAACTTATTTACTCAAATTACAATAGAATTAAGGTTGGCGAGCACTCGAAAAATAAATCTATATTTTAGTGGTTACACGGGCGGATTAAGTCCAAAGACCTGAAGGGTCTTTGTGTTCAGATCATAATGTAGTATTTCCTAAGATTGAAAATTTTCCTAAACCCAAGTTCTCTTTCCTAATTCCATAATTTTTTTTATATATAAAAAAAATAAAACAAATCTACGTAGCTGATGAATAAATTCAGAGATGAATATCCACCCGCCCATACCTGTCTAATGCAATGTCCTCATTGTATTAAAAAGACATAAACAGAGTGGAATAGAATAGAAAGCACCTAAATTGCGCGAATGTCAGGTCCACTCCGAGATAGAAACTAAAAAGAACTGTATACATGCTGAATTTAGTGCCTTCAGCTAGGCACACTATACAAAGAAGAGAAATAAAGAATTCACAGGTGCAGGTTAGAATCAGAATAAACATAAGAAACCTTTGACCTATCAACAGATGTCCACAAATGTGGACCAAATTGTGGTGCAAAGCCATACCCCATAATCGAGAATATCTCAGGTTCTGCATAAAAATTACCCAAAACCTAAAATCAGTATGTAAACGGGGTCGAGCCTGCGATTTATGAGGATGCAACCCAAGACCAAAAAGTCAGGTTACAGAGAAATCAAGCTCAAAAGGATAATCATTGAATGTGTGCTTGGGTTAGACATCCTCAGAACAGATGTCGTAAGGGTCCTGGTTTGATGATTTTAGATGAATTGGAATCCTTAGACTTAGTCTTCTATTTCCTCCAAAGTTTACTTCCCAAATCAGAACTTCCCAACTCCAATCCTCCTCAATCAAAATGTTAAATTCCGGGACCTCTTACATATTAATCACCCCATCTAAAATTTCCAAGTCTAAAAGATGTAGCTGAATCATAATTGACTTGGGTCTAATTATCTCAGAAACAGAATCAACGATAAGCTCAATGGGGTGTAACTGACAATCAGGGCATTTAATTGAATCCTCCATAAAATGTTATTATGGATCCATAATGTGAGCCCCAATAAAATCAGTTTCCTCAATTATTGGGCTATCAAATAATCTATTAGATTCCTCGGGCCCAATCGTCTCACAGAAATCATGTTCTGTAAACTCACGTGAGACTTCGCAACTTGAATCTTTACCATCAAAGAAATCAAGATCCATTTTAATGTATGTCCCAAAATCATCTGTCACTTTCTGATCCATGGAGACATACGTTTCCTCGTACCCTAGTTCAGGGATCTCAGATGAAGAAATCAGATCATCCTTAATTGGTTACTCTAATTCAATCTGGTCAGCCTCGTAGCACGTGCCCCCCAACAGGTGCCTAAGCAGGTTCTGACATTAGCTCTCTTGAAGGGAGTTCATCTTGGGAATCATCCCATGATTGAATCAAAGCAACCACAAATCTCATCCTCAATTTCACTAACTTCCCAAGTAGAAACTCACCGGGTTCTTATCCTTAACATCCTGGAAACAATCCATCTAATACTTATTCAAATCATCAATTATTTCAATCAGAGGCTCCAATCTCTCAATGCAAGGTATTGGCTGAACTTTTAAAGATTTTATGATATTCTTTAAGTTAGCTAGAACCTTCTCTTGAACCTGGTTACCTTGAACCAAATGAGTTGGTTCAGGGTTGGGCAGGTTTGGGATTAGTGCAGAGGAGTTAACGAGTTGAGATTCATTATACCCTTCCTGATAATAGGTCATTTCAGATTGCTCAAAAGGTGATGATGACCTAAAGGCAGTGTAATCAGAGGATGGGTAAGGATCAGTGTATCCTTATTGATTATAGATCGTATTAGGTTGTCCATAAAAGGATGACAATCTATAATCGATGTGGCTCTGAGAAGGATAGAAATCACAATCACAGTGTTCAGGGTTAGACCCTAAACATGGAGGTCCGGAATGTATCCCCAATCCGAGTTATCCTAACTAACTGATGGTTGATTACAGTACAAGTCAGGATAATCGTCATGTTGAGGATAATTCAAAACAGAAGGGAAAGAGCCAGAATGCTTATAATATGTGGAAGGATTCTTGATAAGCGGGAGGAAGAAAGGTGCCCTGCAATACAAGCAATCAAACCTATCCTTAAGTGGGCTAGCCTAAAGACCTACAGACTCCTAAAACCTGTCTTGAGATAAAGGAACGATTTGATCTACTTCTGTCTGTTTAATCCAACCAGTTAAAAGGAGGGACTGGGGAGAAGGTTCTTCCTTCGGCTTGCGCCTCCGGTTCCTAGTGTACCCCCCAGCCGTGATAGCTTGATTCTGCTCCCCTAACTAGACATCAGATTGAACAATAGAAACAGACTAATCGAAAATAATCTCGTTCTGAGCTCCAAAGAGTGAGTCGAATCCTTAAGGACAACGTCTACTCTGTTTTATCTAGGGCTAGGTTTGAATGTGCTTTGGAATGTGATGGGCCCTTTATATGGGTTGTGACCTTAATGATTGATTGATTTGTGTGTGCATGCACAACCAGTAGTTTTCAAGCAAGATTACTTTTGATGCAGTGAATTTTAGGGTTCAAATCTTGCTTAGTAGCTTTTAGGATTCAACTTTATGTGTTTTCAAACAAGTTTTGTTGGCACACCAAGTTTTGAAAGCATGGGTGAAGATGTTTTCCTTTAAAACTTAAAAGAATGTGGAGTGCCTGGTAAATCCCTAATAGTTGAACCTAATCGGCAACTACTTGATGAGTTGATTTTAATTGAAATGGTGTGGCCCATCAACTCAAACAATTGGCCTGTTGCATGAAAAGGGATGTGGTCGGGCCCGGATAGGTTGTGTTAATATGGTGATTTTATCATTGAAATGAGTATAGTGGTTAACCTAAATCAAGCCTAACCATCTCTTTTACAAAATTTTTTACCTTGCCTACTTGATTTTATTTTGGTCACTTTTAGGCCCAGGGTCGAACTCAGGGAAGTGGGATTAGAAGTCAATAAGTTTCTACGCCTGTCCTACAACGAATCTCTTCCGTTCGCCTTATTATGTTTTTGGTGCTTTTCTATTTAAGATTTTTTTCTGATAATTCTTGTCCTTGAGGCACACCCTCAAAATCAGGTTCTTGACTTTGAGCCAAATTAGGGTTTCAAAACTAGTCTTTGTAAGACTGAGTACCTGCAAGTCAAGGATTATCTTTTCTCTTTTATATATATATTTTTTTATCTTTTTACTGGCAGGAAAGAGAAGCAGAAATAAAGTAAATATAGTATATATATGTATATATTATATATGTATAAAGGGGTGGGGGTGGAGGTGGAGATGGCGTGTAGCACGGTGTCGAGTCGGTCGTCGTCTAGGAAGATGCAACCAACAGGACGAAGTGCCGCGTGGAGTGTAGGGTGGATTGGTGGAAGATGAATGCGAACCCGCTTTCTGTACACGTGTATCTGGGAATATCAACAACTGGTGTGGATATTCCCACGACACAACGTATGGTAGGTGAAATGAAAATATATATATGTATGTATATATGTAAATATATATCGATATGTATGTATATAGATATGGTTATAATTATATAGGTATATGTGTACTTATATATGTATATACATATATATAGGTATGTAAATATATGTATAGATAGATGTATGTATATATATATATAATGGTATATATATGTATGTATATATAACTATATATGTAGATATAGAAATGTATATATATATATCTATAGGTATATATATAGTAATATATGTATATAGTTATATATATGTGTATATGTATATATATATATTAGTATAAGTATTTATGTATAAAGATATATGTAGATAGATATACAAATATATATATATATATGTATTTATAGTTATAGGTATATGTATGTATATATATATATTTATATATATATGTATAAATATATGTGTATATATATATGTATATATATATATATGTATGCATACTTATACTTAGTTGTATAAGTACTAATATATGTATAAATATATGTGTATATATATATGTATATATATATATGTATATATATCACTATATATATGTATATGTATATATATATATAAGTATATAATAGTGTATAGGTGAGTGGGTGTGTGTGCGAGAGTGTGAGTGTGTGTGTGTATGTGTCTGCAGTGAGAGTAAGAGAGTGCTATGAGAGAGAGAGAGAGAGAGAGAGACTGCTAGAGTGAAGAAGGCGTTTAAGTCTTCTGCAGCCTCCAAGCGTCATCCGGTGGTCCACGTGCACGCGCAGGCGCATAGGCGTGCGAAGAAGCGCACACGCAGGAGGGAGAGGGCGTGGGGGAGAGACTGCAGCGCACTGCACTGCGCGATGAGGCAAGTGTAGGCGAAGGCACTATGCGCTGAGAGGACGCTGAAGCGGGGACTGAAGCGGGCGGGCGTATGCGGGCGAAGGCTCACGCGGGAGCGGGCGTTTGAGCGGGTGCGGGGATAGACGCGGGCGCGCACACACGGGTTGTAGACGGTCACGGTGCCTCGGGTGATCGGATAAGTAAGAAACTTACCGGTCACCACACTGTAGCCATAGTGTTCCGCTGACTAGTGTGAACAGTGGCTACAGTGCTGCTCTGCTCACGCGACCGGGTACCAGTGGTTCCGTGAGTGCGGGCAGTGTGGAGAAGCTGCGCCGGCTGCTGCCTTGTGTGGAGAGGCGGATGAAGACGCGAAGAAGCGGGAGGTGAGGGCGGCCTGCAGGTGCACGTGGTGGAGGTTTGCGACAGGGCGTGCGGTGGTCGGCGCCTTGCTGCTGCTGCTGCAGAGCTTGAGCTTCAAAGCTTAGCTCTGTGGCAATGGTGGAAATTGCTTGGAAAGGTGGAATTAGAGCGGGGAAGACCACCACGCCCACCAGCTCTTTGATGAGCTGGGTGGTGGTGGGACTCACAGTGGTGGTTGTGCACCACTGTGAGTTGCTCCTACCTGCAGCGTGGCTCTTCAAGGAGAAGAGGCTACGTATGGAGGGGAGAGAGGAGGAGGCGGCCTGGAGAAGAAGGTGCTATGTGTTCTTTTTTTTTTGTGTGGACCAGGCCACACCGCAAGGAAGAAGGTTGAGCTCTTTTTAAAGAGCAAAGAGGCATGCACAACCATGCCCTAGCGGTGCATGGCTCTGCATGGCTGGCAGGGAGAGCTTGTTGCAGAGAATGGTGCGAGGAAGGCCAGCCATGCCATGCAGCCACAGAGAAGAAAATAAAAATAAAAATAAAAATAAAAATAAAGATGGTGAATTTGTGAGGTAGCACTTGAGGAAAATGTAAATTACAAGGCCAATTATTTCACTCTCCTCCCCTCTCAAATAAATACATGCATGCATGTATTTTTACAAATGCGACTATGGATACCTAATATGCACTGGTAATGCTAGGAAATAGCACAAGACGACACAATTGTTGTTGTATTTTTGCTATGCAATCATTGCACCACTTAATTAGGCAAACAAATGATTACCTAATCTGATTTCTACTCAATTATGTGTTTGAATGTGCGTACTGGCTCCAAAGATCGATTTACCTATTGAGTTTGAAAATCAGATGAGGTTGTGTACCTCTGTGAGATTTTTTTTATTTTTTTATATTTTAATGTGGAGGTTGGGGCGAGTATAGGTGTCAAATAACAAACAATCTAACCTTAGAGTTTATAAGAACACCTAGGTTGATTGATGTTTGTGTTATTATGTGGTGAAATGAAATCTAATGGGTGAGAGGTGGGGGATAACTCACAGAACCTTTAACAACACTTTTCTCCGATCTACCGCGTTTGCTCGTCTCAAAAGAGTACCTGCAATCACAATAAGAAAGGAGAGAAGTGAGATAAATGATTCGTAAGTTGTAAAAACGCGAAGAAAAATCAAAGAGCATCGGCTCCCTGGCAATGGCGCCAAAATGTTGAACCTGTGAGTTGCTACGCTAGCGTGTTTGGTTTTGAAAACCTGTCGTCGTAGTTTGAAAGCGAAGAACTTGTGTTCAACAAATAAAATTTATACCGAAATGGAAATCTTGGGTCGAACTCAGGCAGGCAGATGTTTGATTTAAAAACACGCATTTGTTTTATTTGTCACAAAGCAGAATAATTGATTAGAGATTATCTAATTATTTACAATAAATAGAAGAGAGAGAATATTATAAACAAAAACCAAAAAGAGATGTAGAATGAACATGGAATTTCATCATCAGAAAGATTGTTCATTACACTAGAAAGCAGAAAATCTACTCTAGAAAGTAGTAAATCTATTCTAAAAAGTAGTAAAAAGAATGGGGAGAGAGATATCCTCCTCGACGGTTGTTTGGAGGATGAGCTAGACGGGACGACTCCTGGACGAAGGAGGACGGAGCAGGATGAAGTAGGACGAAGCAGAAAGAACGGGAATGGGGCAACACGTCATCGTTGTCGTCGCGGGATCCACTTCCAAATGGGGGACGAAAAATTGACTTTACCTCGTGAGAAGCATCTCGGGTGTGAGACAAGCTTCTCTTGAGCTTTGGAGAGGGAGAGAAGAGAAGGAAGGAATGAGAATTTCGTGTGGAGGGGGTCTCCTTTTATAGTTGCAAGGAATGAGGGCAAATTGGTCTTTTAAATCTCAAAACATTAAATAGGGGGTCTTTAGTGAAGGATAAAACCGTCGCTAATGCCCCATCGTGGGTGACGTGTGGCCAAGCACGCGTGTCCACTCGCCTGCTCATGCGCGTAACGCGCGTCCACGTTCAGCTGATCTCAGCCGTCCGATCATGAGATTGGATGGCTTATCTCACGCCTCAGCCCGCTCCTCAGTGCGCGCGCCGACGTGCGAACCCACGTGAGGCGTGGCGTGTGATACGGTGTGAGCACAATTGCACGCCTGTGACTGCTTGATCGTGATCAAGCAGTCAATCGCGCCCACTCACTGTGCCCCAGCAACTGCTCACCGCGATTTGAACGTGCATCGCTCGCTCGCGTAAGTGCGTTCACCTGCTGCATTGTGGAGGAGGAATGGTTGCGCGGATGTTTTGAGGTGCGGCTTCCCACACCTATTGGATTGCGATCGTGCGGTCCAAATCTAACATGAGGTGGTCTTAAAGATTAGCTGGGCCCGTTTGGGCGGCCGAGATGTCACCACGTGGTGCCATCTTGGGCGTCCATCTTCTGGATGATGTAGATGGTGCCATGGTTGTCGGATTGAGTCTATTTTCACGTCATTAGGCTGCGATCATCGATCCGAATCCAGCCGTAAGGTTGGATTTGTCATTTGAAGTGTGTATTCACACCATCTTAGCCCTTGCTCTTCTAGGGTTCCTCGATTTCTATCTGATGCTACAGATGTCTTATTAGGGCGATCTTGGAGTCGTTGAAGTCCAATTGTCGCCCTGATCACATCTGTACGATTGGATCTTCGATCCAAGGCCTCGATAAAAAGTTTGCCCTGTCCATGAACATAAAAGGAGACAATTAACCTCCATTTTATTCAAACTAATCTAAATGCAAGATGATGCATGTTATGCAATATTTATAGTATGCAATGCAATTCTATGCTTAAGAACATGCATAAATAGACATCTTAAGTAGTGTAAACATGTTTACATCAGCTGCATATTGGTTCAAGATGATTAGATGTCCTATCACTACTTGGCCCCAATTAAAAAGTTATTTTCTTAAAAATTTCTTTCAATAAGTCGTACAAATGTCTTAAGACGATCAATTACGACCTTTCAACAAAAGCCTGGTGAACCTCTCCATGAGTCTTAGGAGAGATTTCAGGAATTACTAAGGAATTGCTCCCACCATGAAATTCCATGATGGCAGCTAGTGTAGATCTTCTATCATGGATTAAAAAATCAATTGAAACAATAGTGCTTCATGTGGGGGGAATTTCCTTAATAAAAATGTTGATAGTGCCTACCTTCTTTTTAAGGAAATGAGTGAAAACTCATTCAATTTAGCTTCAATGGATACTTTTGGTAGGACTACCAACCCAAGACTTGGAGTAAATGAAATTGACTCCAAATCCACATCAATTCTAGTCACACAAGATGATCTACACATGATAACTTAACAACTAGATCAGATGCAAATTAACCAGAAAGAAATGGAAGAAAAGCTTACCCAAAAACAAGCTCCTTACTCGAACCCCTCTCACCTTCTGAAAAGAGAAAATCTACACAATATTGGTGCTACTCCTGCTGAGCAGCAATATTCATCTGAATTTTCAAAAGATTTGATTGGACTTTTGATTTCAAGAATCAAAATCTTTTTAACCGCATCACTAAAAACATTTAGGCTCTCCAAGAGCAATTTAGAAATTCCTCCAATTCCTACAATCAAAATTAGAGGACAACTCAAATCCTTCCTGGAAAGCCCCGAATCTACTTCCGTTTCATAGGCAAAGTCAACTTAGGGCTTATGGGTAAAACATATATCAACCTGGGCCATCTCAAGAGGATGTCAACACCTAGGTCATGAAAACTCTACAGGGAATGCAGACTCAAATGATGGAAGTAACCCACATGGTAACCAATTTACAGAATCAAGTAAAGGTTACTCTTAATCCTAAACCTGTTGGCAATCTGCCATCCTAGCACATGCCCAACCCAAATAATCAACAGAGCCAATATTACGGTGGATATCCCACTCAACCCGTTTACCCAGCACCCACCAAGTTTCAATCAAAACTAAGCATCCTATCCTCCTCCTAGAAACAACCATACTGCAAATGCAGTAATGCTGAGGAGTGGGAGAACTACTCATGATCCCTCACCTGCTCAAGATACCTACTTCAAAGAAAAGTAGATCAACTCTTCTCCCTCTTCCTCTAATCCCTTTCAGGAACTTGTAACTATAAAACAAGACAATCCCATACCTTTCCCACAAGCCCTTCACTCTTCATACAATAAGAAAAAGAAATTTGAGCCATTGATAATGAATTAATGGATATTTTTGGGAAAGTAGAAATAAATATCCCTCTCGTTGATGCCATAAAATATATGCCTACCTATGCAAAGTTCTTAAAAGATTTATGTAACCCAAAAGGAAGCCAAGAAACTTAGGCATGGTGATTCTCGTAGAGACAGTGAGCTGAGTTGTGTAGAGAAAACTACCTCTGAAAAAGAAAGATCTAGGCACTCCCTTGATTCAAGTGGTCATTAATGAGACTTCTTTTGATTGCTCCTTGTTGGATCTCGATGCCTTAATTAATCTCATCGCTACTGTTGTATTTGAAGAATTCAAGATTGGTGAATTAAAGCTTGTCGAGGTTACACATCAATTAGCTGATCGATCTACAATTAAACCAAAGGAGATTGTTGAGGATATCTTTGTCCAGGTCCAAAATTGTCTATTTGTCGTAGACTTTTTGCTTTTGGACATAGAGGTACTGGAAGCGCTGAAAAATGACCCTATAATTCTTGGAAGACCATTTTCAGCCATCACTAAAGTAAACATTGACTGTGATTCTGGAAATATGAAAATCATGTGCGGTGGTGAGTCTATTACCCTAGATATTTTTTAAGCTTCAAGGGTATTCTAAGAACCAGATTTCTTTGACTACTCGGATTCAAAAATTGAAAATTTTGTGGAGCAAACAATGCAAAATTCACAAATGGGATCTTGCTTTGCAGTTAATATGGTTCCTGAACCATCCTCTGATTTAACCCACCCTCCCACCCTAACCACACCATCAGCACCTAATTCTTCACCTAACTCCTCTCTTCACCAATGGACCAACAAGTAGAAATCATTTTGGAGTTGGGCCCCCAACCGGAGTTAAAACCTTTTCCCAACTCCCTTAAATATGTTTTCCTAGGACCTAATCAAACCATGCCCCTGATTTTCAATTACGGACTTACTAGGCCTCAATTCTCTAGATTTTGAGTAAAAATAGAAAAGCTATTAGCTGGACCCTTTCTGACCTTAAGGCTATCAATCTGTCTTATTGCACTCATAGAATATATCTTGAGGACAACTCTCGCCCCTCCCACCAATCACAAAGGTGCTTGAACCCTAATATGCAAGAGGTGGTCCAAAAGGAGATAATAAAGTGGCTTGATGCTAATATCATCTACCTCATTTCTGATAGTTCTTGGGATAGTGCCACGCAAGTAGTGCCTAAAAAAGTTGAACCAACCATTGTCACAAATGAACATGGGGAAAATATAGCCACTCAGACTGCTTATTCTTGGCGTGTGTGCATGGATTATCATAAATTGAACACTAACACGAGGTGATTCTCATGCATGTTTTGAAAACAGAGATCTCGTCGTAGTATAGTGCGCAAAAATGCTCGTCAAAGATAATTTATAAAATAATGAGACTTGAGTCCCAGTTGTTCATCGCTGGGAGGCGATTAGAAAGTGTAGATTTGAATTCAATCTTGCTCGCTCTACTTATTCAGAAATGCATGCCAATTTACAATAATTCGTATTGATGCATGACATGCTTAGTTGCAAAAGAATACAAATTTGACGCATGCAACTTTAATCACAAGGAAATATGGCAATCAGCTCATGGTGATTTTCGCACATAGACATAGAGATATATAAAAGATGATTTCATTTATTTCATCATGGTGGCTACAGAGTGAAGCTCGCGGAAAGCTTGTACAGGAAAGCTTGAAAGCAATAAACTAGCTAACAGAAAATGACTGCATACATGAATCTATAGGGGGATTATGCATGAATCATTGGGGGAGAATATGGAGCTACACTACTAAGCAATAGTAAAGCGGTAAATCTATGAAGAACTATTATACTTATCTAACTGAAATAAGGGCATTCAGAGGTGGCTCCGATGGCCTTTGACTTGGTTGAGAGGAGAAGGAGGGGCAGCCAATAATGCTTAGGTCAACCCTTGGAGAGAGGTTGGAGGTTGGTTGTGCACGTTTCACATGTTAGAAATAGTGGTTACAAGTAACCTGTTGTTGTAGTTGCAAAACACGTTGATCAGATAAAATTTATACTGAAACTCCAAGGGAGTCCCAGGTTGAACACAGGGAGGTGACGTTTACTTTATTGAAAATCGTGCTTCATTTCATTTCTTTTTGGTATTTTGGGGTTTTGTTATTTTTTTGTATTTTTGAAATAAAAGAAAACAAGCAAATGTATCACAAGATAGAGATGTGGAACAAATATTATATATATTACTTCCAATGTCAATTACAAGAAACTATGAAAGCATATAAATAAAGGGAGGTGAGAGGAAATCTCCCGAATCGGCTGTTCGGCGAGACGACGGTGCCTGGAGGAAGCTCGGACGAAGGAGGTGAGAAGCGAGACGACGAAGGTGAGATGTTCGAGGACGTCGGGTTGAGGAAAGCTTCGGTGTAGCTCTAGAATGGAGGTGAGAAGACGGAGTTGACCTACTATTGGAATGGAGGTGGGAGGATGGCTCCAAGGCAACCTATGAAGGGAGATGGGAAGTTGGAGGAGTATTTGGTGGGGCAGAGGTTCGCTACACTAATAGGTGCCCTGGGAGCATGAGAACAAGCTCTAATGGAGCGTTGGTGAGCTTGCTAGAGCTTGGGAGTAGGTGGGAGTAGAGTAGGTACAGATAGCTTTGAAGGGAGGGGGTGTAGGTCCTTTTATAATGGAGGAGAAGAGGCTAAAAATGGATAAAGGACCTTTAGCGACCTCTAGACCGTCGCTGGAAATGTTGCTGTAGATAGCTCACCTCCACTCACACCCTTAGCTGGCTCTGTTGGCTTGCAATGACATAGCGATGGCTGTAAGCGTCGCTGTAGGTCAGCCCAGTTGTCGCTAAAAGCTGGTGCCAATCACCCTTGCGCCCGCGTCGCGTTGCCCCGCTCATCACGCCCGCTGACCACATGCTCCTGCCTGTGTGTACTCTTACTCTGTGCTGGCGTGCGCGCTTGCCATGCGCTGGCGTGCGTGTGTGCGCAAGTGCTGCCTTGCGCTAGTGCTGCTGCTCCATGTGCCCACCTAATTACGAAATGGGGGCTATGGGGATTCGAACCCGCACCCTCCTTTTGCAAACCAACGCTCCCACCATTACGGCAAACCTTCCCTTGTGTCATGTGGAGTGGCTTGGTGCATCCGCTTCCCAGCCGTTAGATCTTAATCCAACGGCTAGGATTGAAGGGCGTGGATGGAGTTGAGCGGTGCTGCTGGCCGGTGTTGGGCGGCCTAGATGGTGCCATGTGGTGCCATCTGGGCCATCCATCTTCTTCTTGTAGCGGGTGCTACAATGCTCAGATCAAGATGATTCCCACGAAGCCGAACTGCGATCGTCGCTTCGGATCCATCCGTACAGTCGGATTTTCCATCTGAAACCCGTATGGATGTTGCATTGCCCCCCTGGCCATATAAAATGGAGGAATTAATATATAAAATATACAACTATCCTAAATGCCATGCAATGGATGTTATGTAATATTTATAACATGATATGCAATGCTAAGCCTAGGAACTATCAAAAATAAGCAATTTATCATGAATTTATGTGTGTTCATTAGAGGTGATCTGGGCCTAGCGTGGAGGTGATGGGGATGCCATGGTGTGCTCGTGGAGATGGAGGTGGAGTAATGGAGGTGGAATGAGGCTAAAACTAGATGGAAGGCTAGATGGGTGCAAATGGCCACCCAAAGGTCCTTTAAGTAAACCCAAAGTAGCCTCTCTAGAGAAGTGTGGAACTCTCTAGAGAGGCCTATGGTGGGAGCTCATGGGAGAGTGAGAGAGAGGATGGATGGGTGGTTTTTAGATCCACATTTGGTGGATCAAAAAATTGAATGCATCTTGGTTGTTATTTTTAGCAACCAAGGCAACAACACATGGTAGAGAGTTCTAGAGAACTCTAGGCTAGGAATTTTTGTGTAGATGGCATGTGTGGGTGTGTGTGGGTCGAAACCTAGGTGGCTAGGTTGATTAGGTTAGGTTCTATTGGGTTTAGGTCAAGGTAGGTCTCAAATTAGAGTAGTAAACCCTAATTCATTAATGTAAAATCCAATTAAACTTGATACAAGTTTAATTGGATGTGTGAAACCCTAATTGAGAGTAAAATAACTCAATTAAGGTAGTTTTAGGTCAATTGGACTCTCACTGAGTACAATTGGACAGTGTGTGCTGAGATCAGGGCTTAATTGGACTCAATGAGTCCAATTGAATAGGCTAATGGAATTGACTAAGATCCAAGTCAATTAGGTTTAGTGAGAACTTAATTATGTCCTTAGGGAGGTCTATAGGTGATGTCCTACAGTTTGGGTACCTTAATTTAGGTTCCTATGGGGTTGGAATTGGGTTTATGGACTTAGGAATTCAAGATCCAAGCTTGAATTCAAAAACAAGAACTAGAGAGTAGTTCCAGATGTCTGACAATAGTGTTAAATGTCTTAAAATGAAAAGTTAGATGTCCAGACTTTTTTCCTGGACAACCAAACAGAGGCTGGAAAGAATTAAGGTTTTGTCTACAGAAATTGGACGTCCAAACCAAGTGTCTGGACATCTTAAAATGCTGTAGAAGTGGGTTTTAGGTGCACGGGTTGTGGCTAAGGGTTTTGGACGTCTTATAACTCATTTGGACATCCAGATAGAGGCTTGAAATAGGGTTTTAGGGCTTCCTGTGGTACAGTGACCGAATCTAAGGGTGGCTAAGGCTTAGGGAAGCTTCTAGGCTATCCTAGGACTAGGATGGACCTAAGTTCTTCGTAATTTACTGCTTTATTCCTGCTAAAGAGAATAGCATACCTCAACCCCTTACATTATTGTCTACTGCATCTTATTCTTGGTCTTCCGCTCTAGCTCTGCTGCAACTCTGGCTTCAAGTCCAGCTTCAGATCTAGTCTCAGATCCAGCTCCTAAGCTTCTTATTTCGTGCAATTTGTATAATGCACCTAATTAGTATATTATAGCATTATTCTATGCATAGCTATAGGAGGAACAATAAAGATGCAAATAATACTTATGCATGCATGAACTACCCTAACTTATGCTAAGTCCTAGCCTAATTCTGGATAATTAAGAGCTATGATTGCTATGCAATCAAACACCGCCACCAAGAAGGACCATTTTTCGCTCCCATTTTTTGATCAAATCATGGAGCAATTAGCTGGACATGTTTACTATTACTTTATCGTTGGTTATTCCATCTATAATCAAGTTGCAATCCATCCTGAAGATCAGGAAAAAACTACTTTCACTTGCCCCTTCAAAATCTTTATTTTCCGGTAGATGCCCTTTGATCTGTGTAACGACTTACGACTTTTCAAAGGTGTATGCTTGCGATATTTTCAAATTTGGTAGGTGAATGTCATGAAGTTTGTGGATGACTTCTCTATTTTTGGGGACTCCTTTGATTTATCTTAAAAATCTTGAAAGGGCACTCAAAAAATGTATAGAAGTTAACTTGGTCCTCAGTTGGGAGAAAAGTCAACTCATGGTCTAGGAAGGTATCGTCTTGGGCCATGTCATCTCTAAAAAAAGAATTGCGGTAGATCATGCCAAAATTGATGCTATCTCTAAACTCCCACAGCCCACTACTATCTAATAGATCCGATCTTTCTTGGGGCATGTGGGCTTCTACCGCCATTTCATCAAGAATTTTTTCCAAATCTCCATGCCCTTAAGTCAATTACTCACCAAAGACTGGCCTTTCAATTTCACAGAACAATGCCTAGAGAGCATTAATCATTTGGAGAAGGATGTCACTGAGCACTAATTTTATAGAGACCTGACTGGAATTGTCCCTTTGAATTAATGACAGATGCCTTTGATTTTGCTGTGGGGCCATTCTAGGGCAATGTATTGACAAGAAGCCTGTTGTGATCTATTATGCTAGTAAAACCCTAGATGCACAATGAAATTACATGGTAACCAAAAAAGAACTTCTTGCCATAGTTTTTGCACTTGAAAAATTCTACTCATATCTATTGGGCTCACATGTCACTGTTTATACCGATTACTCAATACTCAATTATCTGCTGAACAAGAAAGATGTGAAACCTTACTTCATTTGTTGGATCTTGCTGCTCCAAGAATTTGACATGGAAATCAAGGATAAGGCAGGGTTGCAAAATGTAGTGGCTGACCAACTCTCTCATCTTATGATGAATGATGTGTTGACCCCTCCAGATGTTTTCCCTGAGGAGACCATTTTAGCTGCCAATACCCTCCCCTGGTTTGCACCAATTGCAAACTATCTAGCAATAGAATGAATCCCTGTTGATTGGCCAAAAACCAAATGTGATAAGTTCTTTATTGACATTAAATATTATTCTTGGGAGGGGCCCGACCTTTTCCGCATCTACGCTGATCAAGTCATTCGTCGGTGTGCTTGAATTAGAATTTCATGATATTTGGACACACTGTCATTCAATGGCCTATGGTGGTCATTTCTTGGGCAAGAAAATTGTAGCTAAAGTCCTCACTTCTAGATTCTTTTGACCAAGCTTGCACAAAGATGCTCACTCTTTTGTTCGGTCCTGTCTGTGTTGCCAGAGCATTGGCAACATGACTCGAAAGGATATGATGTCCCTGAATCCAATATTAGAGGTTGAAATTTTTTATGAATGGGGCATTGACTTCATGGGACCATTCATCAACTCATGTGGGTATTTATACATACTACTCATAGTTGACTATGTATTGAAATGGATTGAACCAATACCCACATGCACCAATGATCACAAGGTTGTTGATTTCATTAAGAAATTTTTTTTTTCGTGATTCGACATCCCTAAGGCCATCACCAGTGACGAAGGATCACATTTCACCCACTCTCAATTTCGTTACCTATTATCTAAATATCGAGTTAACCATAAAATTTTCACTCCTTACCACCACTAAACAAATGTCTAGGTAGAAGTTTCTAACTACGAAATTAAAAATATTTTGCAAAAAATTGTTATATCCGATTGAAAAGACTCGTTTAATAAATTGGACGATGTTTTCTAGGCCTATCGTATGGCTTTCAAAACCCCTCTTGGCATGTCCCCATTCCATCTAATTTTTTGAAAGGCATGTCATCTCTCGGTAAAACTCAAACACAGAGCTTTTTAGGCAATCAAACAATTAAACATGGATTTATTTGAAGCCAATAAACAATGGAAATTATAATTAACTGAATTGTAAGAATTACATAATTTCTCTTACGAAAATACATGGATTTATAAAGACCAAACAAAGAAATTTCATGATAAATATATCATTCAAAAACATTTTGATATCAATCAGCGTGTTTGGCTTTTCAACGCATGTTTACGCATTTTTCCTTGTAAACTTAAATCCAAGTGTACTGACCCATTTATTATCCTCAAAACTTATCCATATGTCATAGTTGACCTTTTTGATCCACAAATGAGTACTACCTTTCAAGTCAACAGCCAATGTTTAAAGCCCTACTTACACAATTCCTCGAATCTCCCATCCAACACTACTGATTTAATTGACCTACCTTCTAATGATCACTGATGCACTTCACGCCTAGCTGAATTGCTTAAAAGATAGCACTAGATGGGAGGTAACCCATCATTTTTTCTGCTTTTCATCCTTCATTTTATTTTTAAGGGGTTTTGATTATCCTAATTCTGAACGCCTTCACCAAGGCGATTTCTTTTCCCTTCTCACTGCATGAGGACATGGCATATCTTAGGCATGGGGGTGTTTTCAAATTTTGGCAATCAATTTAGGATTCTCAAAACCTAAAAACATTCAAATTTTTGTTTCATTTTACATGCATACCCAAAAAAAATAAATAAATAAAATAAAATGTTCAAAACTTTTTGTGGAAATTTTGAAATTGGGACAAAGGGTGAAGATTCATCTTAAGGTACAATGGGATTTAATCTTTAACAAACTAGGGATTAAGATGCAGATTTGATGGTTAGAATCTCTGGGTCTATTTTAGACTAGATCAAGTATCCTCCTCTAAATTTCACCTAAACTCATGATGACTCAGGTGACTTGATTTCCTTTTGTGATCTGGAAAATACTTGGCTTAATTTTCGATCCAAAAACTTGTGACCCTTGAAAAATTCTTGTGTCATATTTCACACACAAAGCAAGCACCTAAAAACATTTAAAAAAAGAAATTAGAAAAGCCTTTTGTTTAGTCTTAGTAAAATCCCAAGAAGATGATTGGTTTGAGTTCCCACCGTTGAGGAGGAAAGTGCCTCGTTTAAGGACACGATGTGAACATGTTACCGCCTCGACGCTGCTCTATATCCATATTTCATATCTTTAGATGGAGCATAAAGCACAATTTTGCAGCTCAAGTGCCTTGGACAATGCTTTACCCATAAAGTAGGAGCAAGAGCTTGAGTTCGCTTGGAGCGCCTGATAGACGACTTTTCGCTTAGCGTTATAGTATTTAAGTGGTGGAAAAATTGACTAATCAAAAACAATGAAAATAACCACTCGTAGAAGAGCGGGTCGTGTCCACAGGGAGGCAATGATGCAATCAATACTTAATTATTTAATGTTATTTCGAATAGTGCGAAATCCCTTTTCAAATCGGACATAAAATGCGAAGGAAAGTTGATTTGCAATAACCTAAAATGTTAAGGGTGTAAGTGCAGTTTTCCCTCATAGAAATCCTCAATAAATTTAAGATGAATTCATGTAGTTTTCACTTGATGTGTAATAAAAACAATTAGTACTTAAGCTAAGCCAAAAATCAACCTTTAAACTAGTTAATATCAATACCATGCAATTAAGAAGAACTATGAGTGTTTGAATGCAATTCTGCCACAATATAATAATCAAAAAATCAAATTGTTGGCAATGGCATTGAATGTAGTTTCTAATTAAGATAAAAACAGAGCTTTCCTCCTCTCTCCTCCTCGCGAGAGAGAGAGAGAGAACCGCGGGGGTCGATATGAGGCTCAAGAGGACGGCGAGGTCGAGAGCTTTCCAACGGTGGCAGCGGTGGCGGTGGCTGGAGCTCCGGCCTGTGGAGCAAGAGGGCATAGCTGCTATTGCAGCTGTTCGAGTGGGCACACGCGTGCGCTGGTGCGCAGGCAGAGAGCTCCTGCAGGCTGCGGATGCAGGGAGGAGTGTCATGGCGTGGATGCACGCAGGCAGAGAGTGCCTGCAGATGGCGGTGGAGCATGCTTGTAGATGGGCGGTGGTCTGCAAGAAGGTGGAGCGGTTGGGGCGCGCTGGACGAGAGGCGCGGGCTTGTGCGTGAGCGCTTGCTGTGGAGTGGGGCTGCAGGGGTGCGTGAGCGTGTGGTTGGAGATCTGCCTGCAGCAGGAGGAGCTGGTGATGGCGCTACCTGTGGCTTGGTGGCTTGGTGGATGCTGCAAGGAGGCGCAGCAAGGGAGAGGCACGCTGGCTGAATTGCTACGCCTGGCAGTGGTGAAGGCGCACAATGCCTTCAGGAACTGGATGGAGCGGCTGGAGAGGCAGGTGTGCCTGCAGGCGCGGGTGGCTGTGCGGCTGTGGGGTGAAGGCGGGTGGTGCAGGGATGCGCTGGAGGATGGATGGGGTGATGGCGCTAGAAGGGAGGATGCGCCTGCGGGCGCGGCCTGGCATGGACGCTGGAGATGGGTGCTTGGCGCACAGTGCACGTGATGGGTCATAGGGTTTGCCCTTTCCACGGTGAAGCAGTTCCCCGTGAGGGGGAAAGATACCTTCCTCTCTCCTCGCCTCCTCTCTTTAACTCCTCCCTTGCACGTGAGTTCAGGGATTTTCCCAAATCCTTAGTCACAGTTGTTCAGAAAGGCGGCGGAAGAGAAGATTACCCCAATGTTCGGCGGGGGAGGGGGAAAGAGTTGCGATTGTTTGGGGAAATTTATCCCCCCACCCTTGCTCTTTGTGTATTTTATTACCTGCACATAAAAATAATAAAATCATTAAGTTATAGAATGTTATCATGAGGTGTACAATTATTCTATAACTTAATTGCCATTATTAACATACCTAAACTATGCGATTAAATATTCTTAGGCTTAATATTAGTCCATTTTAATGGACTCATCAGCGCCCCTTTACACTACATTGTGTTTTGGGGTTTTGAGCTCTTGGGTGGTGTCTTAGATAGTGCTATCTCAAAGTGCTGGCGCTAGAACCCCCTCAAGGATTGGTAACAGGAATGATGATCCCGACACATTTGTTGTGGGATTAAGCTAGAATAAGCATGGGGGAGGAAAAAAAAAGTTCCAAAAACATGACCTTATAAATGTTGTCAATCACAAGCACTAGCACAAGGTTTTAAAAGATTATACAACTTGCGAATCAGATTCAAGAGCCAAAGAAATCCTAACCACAAAATAATTTCGAGTCATTTGAATTAATAAGGAGTTAATTAGTGAATTTTTGAAGGATACATTAATCCCAATTTACTTAATTTTTTGACCCAAAAAGGAATCCTGATATTTATCTTTAAGAAATCCCATTCCTTTCAAGTTTTAATCAACCAAAGTCTCGTGATCTCCTTTCAATCAAAAGTAAAAAAATTATCCTTTCCCAAAGAATCCATTTTGTGAAAATTATTTTGCTAAGAGACTACCAAAAGATAACCATGGGGGTATGATAGAAACTAGTTTATCATCATTCTTCTGCTCTAAAACAAATCTAGCTCTTAGGGTTTTAACTTTGCAAACGGGTTTTCGAGCTGCATTTAGGCATCACTTAGGTCAGTCATGCATTGCATAGTTTTTGGTATTTTTAACACATTTATTTGAGTGCTAGGGATGAATAGATTACCAGATCTCTAAAATCGTAGCATTCAGGAAGGCAGCAGGTGAAGAAGCTCATTCCAGCTGGATCCAGCTTATCTCAACTGGATCCTAGTTCATTCTAGCTGCATCAACTCATCTTTAGCTCCATTCAACTCATCTCAGCTAAATGGTTGTTTAATTTGGTTCACCTCAACTCCATTTAGCTCACCTAAGCTGTGGTAGCTTAAACTAGCACAAGACAGTTGATCCTAGCTCCATTCTAACTCCTCCAACTTAGAATAGTTCACTAGAAAATCAACCTAACTAGGACTAGCTATTGTCATCAACTAGCTAGACCTAGTTAGCTAAAGATGATCTCAACCAGCTTAGGCCAGCTCAAGTCCCGCTCTCAGAGGCTCAACTCAACTCAACTTAGTTGAGCTGAGCTACTTGACCTAAGCTAGCTACTCAAGCCAGCTAGGTAATCTCTGGGAAGACTAGTCCCAGCTGTTGGTCGACGATAGAGGATTTTCAAGATGCGTTCATTGTAGTATACTCCTAAATCTCACAACAAATCATTTAAATTTATAAACTCAGAATCTAAAAGGAGTCCAAGGTCATTCGCAGGGAGCAAATATGGAATTCACACATTGATCTTCATTTAAAATAGATGAGCAAAATCAATTGATCATAATAGCAAATATTTAATGAATGAAAATCGATCAAGTTGATATTCAAAAGATCATGAGATAAAAAGAATAAAGAGAATCTAAAAAGTGGTGATTTGGATCACCAATTAGGTCCTCTAATTAAGCATGCATCTCATATTCAAATAATCAAATAGTATCTCAATCAACTTAATCAAATGTTAACTTAGTACTTAAATAACTCAATAATGGTCCTCAATTAGATTAGATCAGACATTACGAGTATAGCATCAAGTGCCTTAAGTGTCAATAGAACACAATGCCTCACAGAAGGCACACAAGCACAAGGCTCTTGAGAGAGCCTTCTTCTTCTTTAGAACCTTCCCTTCCTCAAGCATAGGGCACGGCCAACACTTCAGAGGCTAAGTGTTGAGAGCCTCTCCTCTTTAGGACAGGGGCACAAGGATAGCATAGCAAAAACATCCCCCTCCTCTTAGAAATCTCTCCTTTCTCTCTCTCAAACCTAGGTCTAAACGGGTATATGGTCGGGTATTCGGGTCTTGAACAGGGACTAGGCCTACGGGCGTGTGTCGCAGGCGAGGAGTGGATGTGTATAAGTGAAGCAGGGACCTGACCACCGTGTGCTTGGGCAGAGAACAAGAGGCACAAATTCCACTTAAAGGTCATCGCACGCACATCAACTGACGATGTGGGACTATTGTCCCCCACCTTCTTTGCATGAATGTTGTAGCCAATGCTTCCTTCAATTGATGGTGCTCTAGTTGTTGTGAAGCCCAATTGAAGCAACATATGGTGTCCTGAGGCAAGTCTGCAACACCTAGAGTTAGAGGTAGCAGTGATAGCAGTCGAAGCACTACTAGCAAGGGTGGAGAGAGATGGCAGTGATGGCAAGCTTTGGTCGAAACCTGAAACACACATATGGGCTCAAAAGCCCTAGTTAAATGGTCCAAGAGCATCGCCAAGTGATGGCGAAGGTGCTCGTGGTTCTTGTATGGCGTGGGGTAGCGTATAGTGGTTGGCCAGTGTCAGAATCGATGACCAGATGCGTGTGTGTTTGGGGGAGTTATGAGGTGAGTGACTGATGAAATTGGGTGAGGGATTTTGAAGGTGGTGGTATGGCAATGCTAATGGAGGTGGTGGCATGGTGTTTGGTGGCTTGTGGCATCGACGGAGGCCTCACCGAAGCTTGGCCGACTGTGGAGAAGATGGAGGGGTAAAGGGCAAACAATGGGTCAAATTGAAGTGGGGAAGGAGTGGTTCTAACCTAAAGGAGAGAAAGAGATTGGCCTAGTCTAAGGGATGAAAGGGAGGAAGTTGGCGCTAGCTAGGATGATGAAGTCTCTGGTGGGTTAGGACGACAGCAACGATGAGGAAGGCGACTACTGCTATGGCTGGCGAGGAGTGAAGAAATGTGAGGAAGGTTGTGTTGCTCCCAATTTGGCTGTTGGGAGGTCGTAGGAAGACAGGGGAGGAGGCCCGTCGAAGCTGGTTGGAGGAGGTCGGAGGGAGAGATCTTAGTGAGGAAATGCGGCCAATCCAAGCAAAGGAGTTAGGTTTTGCAATGGGGAAGCTTTTATAGAACTCCAGCAGAGCTCTAAATAAGGAAACAAGCCCACAATGGCTTGTTCTTGACACAAGAAATACCCACTGATCTCATGGGTTTGCTAGAGCAATAAGATGCGATTTGGAACTCCAAATTACCTTTAGATGATTCCTCGCGATGTGAACACCAATCCCACCAAATTTGGTGGGATTTGGTGCTGATTTGAGTAGGATTAGGAGTTAGCAAAGCCACCCTGGAGGTCGGTTGACCTCCAATGGTTGTAGGGATTGTTTTATGAAAAAGATGAACTTAGGGACCAATCTGCATGGATTTCAAAAGTTGAGGGGCTAATTGAGAGAGAAAGAGTCTAACTAGACTAAAATGCAAACTAGTCCATGATGAACTCTGATTGAGCCCAAATTTTGGTACAAACCTAATTTTGACCCAAGGAATCTAGTGGTGAACTTGGATTTGAGTTTTGATCAAGTTTGACTGGGCAATTAGTGTAGAAATCCAAATTATGGTAGAACTATGTCTAAGACTTTGTTTGAGGTCAAAATGTGTTTTAAAGGTCAAATCAAGAATACCAAACCTTAGGGAATATTTTTTTTATGAATTTTAGAAGATTTAGATGAATTTTATCTTGACCATAGCCTCAATCATTTATGTGGGTCTGAAATTAGCCTTTTGGGTGCTGTATCAGTTTTCAAAATGCGTGGAACCCCATTTCTACTTGTGTGGACCCTCTTATTAGACTTTAATGTTTATTATACCTTAGATTAACCCCTGGAAAACCTCGTGGTTACTCTACTTTCATTATATAATGTTAAAACTGCAGAATTAGCCCTGATTTAATGTATTCCTCTCAGAATGGATGTGCAAGGAATTATGGCACTCAGGCGACTATGTAGGAGCATTTGTCACCTGATTCTGATTAATTAAAGCTAGTTATGGCTCATGATGATGTTTTCATCACCAGCTCATATCAGCAGAAGCCAGTTCATCTTATCTTGGCTTAACAGCTAACAAAGAAAAAGTAAGCTAAGCTAGCAAGATAGCTCCTGATGAAAACACCATCATTAGCCATATATAGCTTAGTTAGTCATATTCCATTGATAAATGCTCCTACATAACCGCTAGAAAATCGTAATTCATAGCAAATCCACTCTGAGAGATAAATAGTAAAATAGTGATAAAACTGCATTTTTAACAGAATATCCTAAATGCAGAATAATCACGGGGCTTCCTAGGGATTTATTGATGGTCAAATGGTCATAAATATCTAATAAGTGGGTTCATGCAGAATGAAATGGGTTTTCACATGTTTCAAGAATTAAATGACATCTGAAACCCTAAAAGCAGACTCGCTTAATTCACTGAGGTTCTGGTAAGGATAAAATTCACCTAAACCTTCTAAAAATCATAGAAAAATATTCTCTTAGGCTTGATATGCTTGATTTGACCATTAGAACCCAATTTGACCTAAAATAGAGTCCCAGATAGATAGTTGTCCTGATTTGGGTTTCTACGCAATTTACCCAGTCAAACTTGGTCAAAACCTAAATTCGACTTCACTTTTAGATAGTCGAGTTATAAGTATTATTTGTTTGAGTGTATTTATCCCATACTACAAGGCATATCTTAAACAAAGACTAATTCACACCTCAACTTTTTGGCGTAGTTGCCAAGGAGCAACGCATAATTCATCGCTATTCTTTGCTTTATCTGATTATATTTGAGTTCTAACTTGCCATGTTTGATTTCTTGTGATTTTGCGAGGTAATTCATGAGGCAATCCTTTGCTTAAAACAGCCACTCCCGGGGCAGGTAATTTCTATTCTTCCTTAATCAACCTCCTTGTCTTAGGAATATAAAAAGGAAACAATCAATTAGGATTCATTTGCCTTATTTTCATACTAATTTTCATTTAAAGGCAAGATTTCCTAATTTGCAGAAATTTTCAAATATAATTGAAGATTAAGACGATTCTAATTAGAAACCCCCTACCATAAGCTCCTGTGCCTATTAGGGATTATGCTTAAATTCTAAGCATCTTAGACTACACACCTTCTTGTTTGAAGTCCAAGGTGTACATCTTGAGATTTAATTGGACTTGAAATAGAGCCAACTAGGGTTTCTACTCTAGGGTTTTGAAGTGTTAGTTCACATTTGTCTGCATTAAAGGAAATTAACCCTCCCTCATTTGTGTGCTACCCAAGCTCCTGTTTGAAAAGATCTAATCAAGAAGAACCCTAAAAATCAGGCTCTAACATTCACTTGAACTCTAAAATTATGGACCTAATAACCTGAGAGTCAATTCAGGGTGATTTCTGGGTCTTGACCTAGATTTCATCCTGCCATCTTTAGGGCAGGTCAAGTGAAGTTGGTTTACTTTGTGGGCCAACCAACCTTCAAACTAGGTCAGAAGTCAAATCAACTTCTAATCAAGTGAAATCCAAAGCATAAATTAGGAATAAAATTGGTAGACTTAAGGTCTTAAGTCCATACATTCCAGTCTACTTGGAACCACAGTAACAAGGAAGGTTGGGTGGGGTAAACCCTGTAACCTGTGGGGATGCTCTACCGTGTAGGCGTCATTGCAGGGCTCTCCCTTCCTGGCTGCCTAGGTATTTCTCGGGTGTGTAGATTTCTGATTTAGAGGTATCATCTGCCTCAAAACTGCCTTAGTCATCCAAAAATCTTTGAGTGCCTTGATTGGGACCAAATAAAATCCAATCCCTCATCTTTTCTTTAGAGTACACACATAGGAAGGTCATTAGGTTTTTAACCTACAAGATCTCATTAGATTTTCGTAGGAATTTCTTTCAGATCTAATCAAGTTCCAATCTGATCTTGAGTTTGATTCTACACCTTGATTCCACCACCAGATTTTTACAACATGCCAACTTAGGAAAGACCAATTAGGAAACCTGAATCCAAAATGATCATAAAAGACAAAGTGATTGAGGCCACCCTTAGATATTTTGAAGATTATCTAGCCAGCATTATTCAGGTTAATGTCCTAGAAATAACAGAATTCATTATGAACCGTGTTAAACTATTGCTTACTCAACTAGAAAATGGTTCAACCTAGGTGATCCTCATACCAATTTCAATGAAGTTTACAAATTGCATACAACAGAGGGTTTACATTGCTTTGCAAATCCATCACTTTGGAAGATACATGAAGATATCATTGAGCAACGTGCAGATGTTCTAAGTCTATTAAGAAAAGCCATCGATGAGACATCTTGGAATGATTCTAAAGCTTCTCCAAAGCCTGGGTTAGATGATCATAGTTGTTATGGACCCCCAACTCGAATGAATTCAGATTCAAATTTCAGAGCAATTAACATTCCTAATCTTAATGAGGGTGGGGAGGATCCAATTGCAAGTGTTCCCAATTTTGAGCTAACCCTAGAAAATCAAGAACCTGGTTAACCAAGCTTAGATTTCCCTGACACCTGTAATAATGAGCCTAAAACATACATTATCGGGAATGTAAATCCTGAGCCTAATCTTGTTAAGGTGATTCTCAAGATTGATTCTGACATCCCTGTAGAAACCAGCCTAGATTCTAGTGATCCAATCCTTACACTTAACCTAGAATCTGGATTTGAGCCTACTTGCAATAATCATGAGGCCCAAAATGATGAAAGTCAAATTTTGAATTTCAATTACGATTCTGGGCTTGTATTTGATGAATACACCCTCCAACTTCCTCTGAGACATAGATCAATTTTTCGGAAGTCACGCCAATTTATGATATGAAAACTAAGGAGCGACAAGAGTTGGGACTAGATTGTGTCTATCCGAGGAGCCAAGACCCTGAGCCCATGCCTAATAAGGACACCTTTTAAAGCTCTAAATCTGAAACTAGGATAGATCCAAGTCAGGTTGTTGATTCTACTTATCTTGATCCTTTCTGTGGTGGAACATCTGATCTGGAATCAAATTCAGAACATGATCTTCACAAGTTCTCTGATGATTTCAAATCTTACTTTGATTTTGGAGAACTATTGTTTCCTAATGACTTCAACCCGATTTGCGACCTTAGCAATTACAACCCATCCTTTGATTCGGACACTGAGGTCATTGATTTAAAAGAAACAACCTCTTCTACACCACATACAGAACCTTCTCATATCCGAACTCAACCACGACCTGCAATCGGAATCAACTCCTACTCTGATTCTCCTCTTGATGATCCGATCACATATTATTCTCCATCTTTTCATTGGGATTCGGATATCGATCAAACTACAAATCACATCCCATCCTCCTCTGATCACTTTTGTAGGGCTCCTACATCCTCCACAGACTCCTTTTCATTCAAGGATCCCTACTCTGACCAGGCTGAATCGAATTAGCCAAACCCTAGATTTTCATTTCCACATCCTTCTGAGTCACAGAGTATCTGGTGGGCACCACATCTATTGATTCACATCCATCAACCCACCAAACTGATTGGGTTTGGGCTACATCATCAGCCTATGGATCTAAACAAACACCTGGTTGAACCAACCAAGCTTTTGATTAAGGTACTTGTTGTACAAAACTTCTCTAATTTAACCACTCCTTATCCATGACCATTTTATGCTCGGCTGAAGGCATTGAATTTAGCACTTAATGGAAGGCAACTCGTCATTTAAAAAACTTGAGATCCTTCTGATTATCCTTTTGAGCTTCATGTCTATTACACTATGAGTTCAATTTTAGAACAGCTGACTCTACCTCTGGTACTCGTACCAGAGCTTGAAACCATCCGCAATAGTCATCCCAACCCGTTCACCCACCCTTTTGACCCTGTTCTAACCCTTGAACCAAGCTAATTTCATACCCTCTGGTTTACAATGAGGACATTGTAAAACTTAGGCATGGAGGGTTTTAAAGTGCAAACACATAAAAATTCAAGTTTTTGAAGGGTTCTCAGAAAAGAGTTACTCATTGAAAAAAATCAAAAAAATAAAAAATTTAAAAAGAACAAAAAAATGGAAAGGGGAGGAAATTTAGTGAGCTTAAAATTGCATATCATTCTTGAGGAGGAAATGGGGAGGTATTTTAAATGATAAAAAGGAGCTACAATTTGAAACAAAAAGGTGGTAGTCATTAGTAAATGATTATGGAATCTACTTAAGTTCTAAACCAAATCAAAAGAAAAAAATTAAGTCCTAAAAGGATAGAGGACATAGAGATTAGTATGAGTGCGAATCTTAGGCCTCTTGGGCTTGTTTTAGGCTTAAACATTCAAGTATCCATTAAGATCTGGATAGTCCTCAAGAGGTTGAGGAAAATGCGAAGCTTACGTATTAGGTCTAAGGCATAGGAAGTATTCAGCCTCGTTAACTAGCCTCTGGCTTGTAGGACTCAGTAACCTAAGCACCCTAATCTACACACAAGTCTGATTCAGTGCGCTTAATAATCAATATCACGCAAAAGCATTTAATTCTGTTAAAAAAAAGCTACCTAGATTAAGAGCGACTTATCAACACAAGTTGATTTGGATGACTTCCCAGTGTATAGAGGTGGGAAATTCCCCTCGAAGATGAGCAATAACATATCGTCTCCTCAGTGCTTGTCTCCTAGGATATCTAAATATCCTATCGAGGGCATGTAAGTACCTTGTGCTGGTTCAGGTGCCATGGGTGGTATTATCCTAAAATGTCAATCTCCAGGGCCTGAATTTAGCTACAGAACACCATGTGTGGCACTATCTCGAAGTGTTAGAAGCCAGGGTTCTGGGGGTTGCCATGGGCAGTGCTATCTGAAAGTATCGATAGCCAGGGACCCTGCGAGAATTGAAGGTGGGAGCAAGGAATTCGATACAAGCCATGCTTTTGAGAAAATCTGAAGCTAGAAATAATCAAGAAAAAGAGAGAGAAAGCTCTCCAAAAATGAAAAAAATTCTTCTATCCCTCTCTCTTACAAAAATGCACTGTAAACTAAACTTGGACTAACCTTGTTTCAAGCATGGGTGCTTTAACCGCTGGGTTTAGCAAACCTTTGGATAGTTTTTGTGGGCCTTAGAAACCTTCGCAGCGGACTGAGGCTAAAGCTGGTCAGGTCTGGATCTTTGTTGGTATTTGAGTACCTCTAGGCTTACTATTAGCATTCTGATCTAATTTCTAAAAAGAAGAAAAATTTAGGACTTTGAGCATCAAGGCATGGTCTAGAATTCGAGTTAATTTCATAAGATTTTGCTAAAAGACTAGCAAAAGTTAGTGATGTAAACACATTTACACTACTTAAAATGTCTATTTATGCATGTTCTTAAGCATAGGATTGCATTTCATGATATAAATATTGCATAACATGCATCATCTCGCATTTAGAGTAGTTTGAATAAAATGGAGGTTAATTGTCTCCTTTTATGTGCTTGGACAGGGCAAACATTTTATTGGGGCCTCGGATCAAAGATCCAACCGTATGGATATGATCAGGGTGACAATTGGAGTTCAACGACTCCAAGATCGCCCTAATCAGGCATCCGCAGCATCAGATAGAGATCGGGGAACCCTAGAAGATCAAGGGCCAGGATGGTGTAAATCCACACTTCAGATGAATAATCCGACTGCACGGATGAATTCGGATCGACGATCGCAGCCCAACGACACAAAAATCGAGTCAATCCGACATCCGTGGCACCATTTACAACTTCCAGAAGATGGACGGCCAAGATGGCGCCACGTGGTGCTATCTCAGTCGCCCAAACAGCCGCTGGCATTTTGTGAAGGCCCCCGCCCGATTGCTCTCCGCCGTCAGATGGAGATCCAATGGCTGTGGCCGCCCGGCGCTTAAAACGTGCGCTCGACCATCCGTGCCCCGCAGCGCAGCGGTCGAGCGGGCTTACGCGAGCGCGGGGCGTGGGTTTGAGCCGCGGTGAGGGGATTGGAGGCACGGGTAATTGAGGCGCGTGGAGCGTCGGATGGAGATCGTGCGGTCACGGGCGCCTGATAGCACCGACGCGCGATTGGATGCCCCGCGTAACGCACGATCGCACGCGTAGGTGGGCGGGTTGCAGCAGGCGCGGACGCGATTTAAGCCGTCCGATCTCGTGATCGGACGGCTGAAAAGCGCTGGACGTGCGCGAGCATTGAGGAGTGGGCAGTCGAGGAGGTGTGCGTGGGCGCGGCGGCGACGGCCACGTCGGGGCTTTAGTGATGGATTTATCTGTCACTAAAGACCCCTTATTTATTATTTTCAAGATGAAATGTCCATTTTGCCCCCACTCCTTGCAACTATAAAAGGAGACCCCCTCCATACGAAATTCTCATCCCTTCTTTCTCCTCTCTACCCCTCCAAAGCTCAAGAGAAGCTTGTCCCACACCCGGGATGCTTCTCGCGAGATAAAGTCCAATTTTCGTTCCCCTTCGGAAGTGGATCCCACGACGACGACGGTGTGCTGCTTCGTTCCCATTCTTCTGCTTCGTCCTCCTTCATCCCACTTCATTCTCCTTCGTCCAGGCGTCGTCCCGTCCGGCTCGTCCTCCAAGCAACTGTCGAGGAGGATTTCTCTCTCCCTATTCTTTTTACCACTTTCAAGTATAGATTTACTGCTTTCTAGATTAATCTACTCATCCTCTAAGCAACCGTTGAGGAGGACATTTCTCCCTCCATTCTTTTAATGCTTTCTCGAGTAAATTTATCGCTTTCTAGAGTAATTATTTTATGCTTTCCAGTTGTAATGAACAATCTCTTCAATGCAAAAATTCCTTGTTTATTCTACATCTCATTTTGATTTCTCTATGTAATATTCTCTTTCTCTCTTACTCTCTCTCTATCTTCTATTTATTGTAAATAATTAGATAGTTCTAAATTGAATTATTCTGTAACAAACAAAAAGAAATGCGTAGTTTTTAAATCAAACGTCCACCTCCCTGTGTTCGACCCGGAATTTTAATTTCGGTATAAATTTTATTTCTTGAACACGAATTCTTCGCTTTCGAACTACAATGACAGGTTTTCCAAAACCAAACACATTAGCGTAGGTTCGTACACGTTCAACATTTTGGCGCCGTTGCCGGGGAGGCAACGATCTTTGATTTCTCTTCGCGTTTTGTAACTTACAAATCATTTGCCTCACTTTTCTCCTTTCTTATTGTAATTGCAGGTACTCTTTTGAGGCAAGCAAAAGTGGTAGATTGGAGTAAAGTGCTGTGGAAGGTTTTGGAAGTTATCCCCCATTCTTTCCCCCTCCATTGATTTCATTCGCCAGATTGAATCCAAATTCTAATTAACCTAGGTGTTTGCATAAATCCTAGGAATAGTTTGGTTGTTTGGATTCTCACTCACATTTATTCCACCTTCATTTATATAAAAAAAAGCAAAAGGATAATTTTGTGGGGCAATTTTCAACAAATACACAATGTACACCCACATTTAAAGGCACTTAACCGAATTGATTTGTTTCTACTCAACCGGGTTCTGATCTGTGGGATCGGTACACATAAAGCAACACATAAAAGAGTAGAAATCATTCTAGGTTAACCATCTTTGTGTGCCTAACTTAGTGGTGCATTTGTGGCCAATTGTTTGAGTTGTTTGGGCCATGCCACTTCAAATAAAACAAACTCATCAAGTAGCTTCCTATTAGGTTCAACTCTTAGGGATTTACCAGGCACTCCACATTCTTTTTAAGCTTTAAAGGAAAACATCTTCACCTGTGCTTGTAAAACTTGGTGTGCCAACGAAACTTGATTAAAAACACCTAAAGTTGAATCCTAAAAGATACTAAGCAGGATTTGAATCTTAAAATTCACCACATCAAAAATAATCTTGCTTGAAAACCACTGGTTGTGCACTCACACACGAATCAATCAATCATTAGGGGCACAACCCATTTAAAGGGCCCATCACATTCCAAAGCACATTCAAACCTAGCCCTAAATAAAACAGAGTAGACGATGGCCTTAAGGATTGGACTCGCTCTTCAGAACCCAGAATGAGATTATTTTCGATTAGTCTGTTTCTATTGTTCAATCTGATGTCTAGCTAGGGGAGTAGAGTCAAACGATCATGGCTGGGGGGTACACTAGGAACCGGAGGCGCAAGCCGAAGGAAGAACCTTCTCCCCAGTCCCTCCTTCCAACTGGTTGGATTGAACAGACGGAAGTAGATCAAATCGTTCCTTTATCTCAAGACGGGTTTTGAGAGTCTGTAGGTCTTTAGACTAACCTATTTAAGGACAGGTTTGATTGTTTGTATTGCAGGGCACCTTTCTTCCTCTCATGTATCATGAATCCTTCCACATATTTCACGCATTCCCGCTCTTTCCCTCCTGTTGTAAATTATCCTCAACATGACGATTATCCCAACTCGTATTGTAATCGACCATCAGTTAGTTGGGATAATTCGGATTGGGGATGCAATTTCGGACCCCCATGTTTAGGGTCTAACTCTGAACACTTTGATTCTGATTTTTATCCTTCTCAGAGCTACATCGATTATAGATCGTCTTCCTTTCATGAACAGCATAATACGATCTACAATCAAGAAGGATACACCGATCTTTACCCATCCTCTGATTTCACTACCTTTAGGTCATCACCATCTTTTCAGCAATCTGAAATGACCTATTATCAGGAAGGGTATAACGAATCTCAATTCGTTAATTCCCCTACATTGAGTCCAAACCCGCCCAACCCTGAACCAACTCATTTGGTTTAGGTTAACCAGGTTCAAGATAAGGTTCTGGCTAACTTGAGGAATATCATTCAATCTTTAGAAGTTTAGCCAATACCTTGCATTGAGAGATTGGAGCCCCTGATTGAAATGATTGATGATTTAAACAAATCTTTGTTGGATTGGCTCCAGGATGTTAAGGATAAGAACCCAGGTGAGTTTCTACTTGGGAAATTAGCAAAATTGAGGATGAGATTCGTGGTTGCTTTGATTCAATCTTGGAATAATTCCCAGGATGAACCCTCTTTAGGAAAGCTAATGATAGAACCCGCTCAGGCACCTGTTGAGGGGGACACGTGTTACGAGGCTGACCAGATTGAATTAAAGCAACCAATTAAAGATGATCAGATTTCTTCACCTGAGATCCCTGAGCCGGGTTACGAGGAAACGTATGTCTCCTTGGAACACAAAGTGATAAATGATTTTGGGACATACATTGATACGGATCCTGATGGTGAAGATTCAAGTTGCGAAGTCTCACGCGAGTTTTCTGAACACGATTTCTGTGAGACGATTGGGCCTGAGGAATCTGATAGATCAATTGATAGCCCAATAACTGAGAACACTGATCTTATTAGGGCACACATTACGGATCCAGAATCGCATTTTCTGGAAGAATCAATTCAATGCCCTGATTATTAGTTATACCCTGTTGAGCTTATTAATGATTCTAATTCTGAGATAATTAGACCCAAGTCAATTTTGATTCTGCCACATCATTTAGACTTGGAGATTTCAGACGGGGTGATGAATATACAAGAGGTCCTGGAATTTGATATGCTGAATGAGGAGGATAGGAGTTGGGAAGTGTTGATTTAGGAAATTAATTTTGGAGGAAATGGTAGATTGAGTCGAAGGGTTCCTTTTAAGCTGAAACTATTAAATCATAACCCTTACGACATTTGTTTCGAGGATGTCAAACCCAAGCACACATTCAGCGATTATCCTTTTGAGCTTCAATTCTCTGTAACCCGACTTTTTGGTCTTGGGCTGCATCCTCATAAATCGCAGGCCCGACCCCGCTTGCATTCTGATTTTAGGTTTTGGGTAATTTTTATCCAGAACCTAAGATATTCTCGATTATGGGGTGTGGGTCTGCACCACAATCTGGTACACATCTGTGGACCTCTACTGACTGGTCAGAGGATTCTTCTGTTCATTCTAATTCTGACCTGCACATGTGAATTCTTCATTTCTTTTCTTTGTATAGTGTGCCTAGCTGAAGGCACTAAACTCAGCACTTATACAGTTCTTTTTTGCTTTCATCTTGGAGTGGACCTGATATTCACGCAATTCAGGTGCTTTCTACACTTTTCCACTCTGTTTTTTGTCATTTTAATACAATGAGGACATTGCATTAGATAGGCATGGGGGGGTGGATATTCATCTCTGAATTCATTCGTCAGCTCCGTAGATTTGTTTATTTTCTTTTATAAAAAAAAAAAATTCGAAATTAGGAAAGAGAATTTGGGTTTAAGAAAATTTTCAATCTTAGGAAATACTACATTAAGACCTGAACACAAAGACTCTTCAGGTCTTTGAACTTAATCAGCCCGTGTATCCACTAAAATGTGGATTTGTTTTTCGAATTCTCGCCAACTTGAATTTTATTTTAATAGGAGTAAATAAGTTTGGGTGATAAGTACACGACTTATCAACCCGCCCTCTGATGTGAGGGAATTTTGAGTCTTAAGCATCTACACACTTTCTTTGCACTGACTCGTTGTTCGACGATTTTAACCGAAATTGGGTAGCTAATGAACCTTCTAGGGTGATATGGCTGGCAAGTTATCGTGGGTAACAGCCCATAGGTAGGTTGTCCAGAGCCCAGTCACTGGACCTTTCTCTTTTTGCTGCCTTTAGGTAAATCTTAGACCAGGGAAGCCACCTAATTAAAAAAAGAAAAAAAAAATTCAAAAAGGAGAAGAGAACAAAAAGAAATAAGCCACACTTCGTCGCACGAGTATGGCTGGCAAGTTGTCGGTGGTAACAGCTCATCGACCGGTTGTCCAGAACCCAGGTCAGAAAATGCACTAAAAATTCCCAAAACACTTAGGAAGAAGCGGAGAAGTAGAATAAACCGGGGAGATATACACTGGATTCACCCTTGTGTTGACCCCGTTAAAAAATAAAAGTAGGGAGAAAGCTACCGGTTGTAAAGATACACCTTTAGGCAGAATTCTTTTTGAGGTCACCTAGAGGCATAGAAATCTGAAGTCCGTTCTAGTTGCCGGTCAACGAGTTTATCACAATCACAATAAGATGCTTAAAACTTAGGGTTCTCATCAAATCTTGGGTGAGTTGAATGGCCGTAGAAAGCCACTCTTAAACCCTAAAATTTGAAAATCCAAAAAAATTAGAAAAGTGTAAAAAGAGAAAAAGAAATTTTTCTTTGAATAAGGCGAGGGCTTGAGGCGGTCTGCATTTTGGCTGATACCCGGGCACTGTTGTGCCTTTGAAAGTTCAGTTCCTAAGTAGAAAATTTCTTAATGATTGAAAATAACTCAGGTCCAAATAATCTAACCTAATTCCTTTATAAATAGCATATAGTTTTTGCTAGGGACTAGCAAAAGATAGGCATGGGGGTATGATGTAAACATATTTACACTACTTAAAATGTCCATTTATGCATGTTCCTAAGCATAGGATTGCATTTCATGATATAAATATTTCATAACATGCATCATCTCGCATTTAGAGTAGTTTGAATAAAATGGAGGTTAATTATCTCCTTTTATGTGCTTGGACAGGGCAAACATTTTATCGGGGCCTCGGATCAAAGATCCAACAGTATGGATATGATCAGGGCGACGATTGGAGTTCAACGACTCCAAGATCGTCCTAATCAGGCATCCGTAGCATCAGATAGAGACCGGGGAACCCTAGAAGATCAAGGGCCAGGATGGTGTAAATCCAAACTTCAGATGAACAATCCGACCGCACGGATGAATTCGGATCGACGATCGCAGCCCAACGACACAAAAATCGAGTCAATCCGACATCCGTGGCACCATCTACAACTTCCAGAAGATGGACGGCCAAGATGGCGCCACGTGGCGCCATCTCAGCCGCCCAAACAGCCGTTGGCATTTTGTGAAGGCCCCCGCTCGATCGCTCTCCGCCGTCAGATGGAGATCCAACGGCTGTCGCCGCCCGGCGCTTAAAACGTGCGCTCGACCATCCGTGCCCTGCAGCGCAGCGGTCGAGCGTGCTTACGCGAGCGCGGGGCGCGGGTTCGAGCCGCGGTGAGGGGATTGGAGGCGCGGGTAATTGAGGCGCGTGGAGCGTCGGATGGAGATCGTGCGGTCGCGGGCGCCCGATAGCGCCGACGCGCGATTGGATGCCCCGCGTAACGCGCGATCGCACGTGCAGGCGGGTGGGTTGCAGTGGGCGCGGACGCGATTTAAGCCGTCCGATCTCGCGATCGGATGGCTGAAAAGCGCTGGACGTGCGTGAGCATTTAGGAGCGGGCAGCCGAGGAGGCGCGCGTGGGCGCGGCGGCGACGGCCACGTCGGGGCTTTAGTGATGGATTTATCCATCACTAAAGACCCCTTATTTATTATTTTCAAGATGTAATGTCCATTTTGCCCCCACTCCTTGCAACTATAAAAGGAGACCCCCTCCATATGAAATTCTCATCCCTTCTTTCTCCTCTCTACCCCTCCAAAGCTCAAGAGAAGCTTGTCCCACACCCAGGATGCTTCTCGCGAGATAAAGTCCAATTTTTGTTCCCCTTCGGAAGTGGATCCCGTGACGACGACGGCGTGCTGCTTCGTTCCCGTTCTTCTGGTTCGTCCTCCTTCGTCCCGCTTCGTTCTCCTTCGTCCAGGCGTCGTCCCGTCCGGCTCGTCCTCCAAGCAACCGTCGAGGAGGATTTCTCTCTCCCTATTCTTTTTACCGCTTTCTAGTATAGATTTACTGCTTTCTAGATTAATCTACTCGTCCTCTAAGCAACCGTCGAGGAGGACATTTCTCCCTCCATTCTTTTAATACTTTCTAGAGTAAATTTATCACTTTCTAGAGTAATTATTTTATGCTTTCCAGTTGTAATGAACAATCTCTTCAATGCAAAAATTCCTTATTTATTCTACATCTCATTTTGATTTCTCTGTGTAATATTCTCTTTCTCTCTTACTCTCTCTCTCTTCTATTTATTGTAAATAATTAGATAGTTCTAAATTGAATTATTCTGTAACAAATAAAAAGAATCGCGTAGTTTTTAAATCAAACGTTCGCCTCCCTATGTTCGACCTGGAATTTTAATTTTGCTATAAATTTTATTTGTTGAACACGAATTCTTCGCTTTCGAACTACAACGACAGGTTTTCCAAAACCAAACACGTTAGCGTAGGTTCGTACACATTCAACAGTTAGTCATAGGGTATCATGATAATGTCATCATCAGTCATATCTAGCTTTAATTAGTCATATTCCATTGATAAATGCTGCTACATAATCGCTAGAAAATCGTAGTTCATTGCAAATCCATTCTGAGAGACAAACAGTAAAACAAGGGTAAAACTACAGTTTTAACATAATATCCTAAATGAAGAACAATCACGGGGTTTCCTAGGGATTTATTGAAGGTCAAATGGTCATAAATATCTAATAAGTGGGTTCATGCAGAACGAAACAAGTTTTCATGCGTTTCGAGAATTAAATGACATCTGAAATCCTAAAAATAGACTCGCTTATTTCATTGAGGTTTTGGTCAGGATAAAATTCACCTAAACCTTCTAAGAATCATAGAAAAATATTATTTAAGGTTTGGTATGCTTGATTTGACCATTGGAACTCAATTTGACCTAAAATAGTCTCAAACAGACATTCGCCCTAATTTGGGTTTCTACATAATTTGCTTAGTCAAACTTGGTCAAAACCTAAATCTGACTTTACTTTTACATATTTGAGTTATAAATATTATTTGTTTGAGTGCATTTATACTATACTACAATGCATATCTTAAACAAAGAAAATTCGTGCCTCAACAGCTCCTTGCAATTCTCTTCAACAAACATCAACTCCAGTGAACCTCCAGGCAGCTCCTTCCAGCTCCTCTCCTCCTAAACCCTAACTCCCTCCACTAACCACCACCCTAACCACCTTATAATTACAACCTAAGGTGGCTCCAAAAAGGACCACACACCTCCCCACTTTGGCGCCAACCAAGAAGTTATCTCTACCCTACTCCTATCCCCATAAGACCATCTCCACCATCAACCTCAACCCTCTTTTAGAACCTATGTTTTGTTGCCAAACCTAAGGGACACAACCACCTTGGGTGTCCTTTGGTTTGGCACAAATATACCCTAACCCTAGGATCCTTTAGCCACCCTATATTTCCATCCTAGCTGTCCCTATCAATCCCTCCTTAATCACATCAAATGTGGTTCCAACCCTCCTCCAACGACACCTACTCACACCTCTCCACATCGTGCCAACTCACCAGAGCCCTTCATCCCATAACTACCACCTAATGACCTAATCCTAACCATACATTCACCTCCACACCAACCCTCCTAAAGAAAAAAATAATTGGTTCGAACTCCACTCAACCTCATCATAAGCACCACTCAACACAACCCAACACTCCACACCAACCTTAATCCACCCTTCATCCATTAACTACTTAATCCTAGCCATCCACAAGACCATGCCACCCTTAACTCTAGTTAACACCAACCACCACCCATCCATTCTATAAAAAGGCCATCAAGCACCCAATCCATTCCACCCTTGGCTACACTTTTTTGGTGTTCTTTAACCTATATTCCACTAGCCATATTCAGCCAAGAGAAGAAGGATAAGAAGAAGATTAAGGAGACACTCTTTCTCCTTGGTGCCTTTCCCTCTTCCCTTCTCTCCTGTGCCCATGCCAAGGGGTCCATTTCTAAGGGGAGCAAGGCAAGTAGGATGGCCAAAGAGGAGGATTCTTAGGGTGGCCGATGCCCACCAAAAGAGGAGATTTTAGAGTGGAATCCTTTTGCTCTAGAAAGAGCAAGGGATGCCCTATCCAGGGTTTTCCAAAGAGGAGAATCATCATCTACTGTAGTACTTCAAGGAAGGAATGGGAAGGACCTTTCTAAGTCCAAGAGGAGCTAAGCTTGGAGCAAGGACCTTTTACTCTTTTCCATCATCTTTACGAGAAATTTGATCTTACTTGCTTGTTTAAATTTTTGTAGTAGAAGCATTCCACTGCCATTTTTGCAAAATAATTTTTCTTCCTATATAAAAGTCACCTTTCTATTTTTATTGCACTTAATTACTTGCCTTCTAGTTAGTGCACAAACCCTCCCTCTAATTAACCTAGGTCTCCACGTACCTAGGGTGAGCTTGGAGCGAGGCTCTTACTGCCACTTAGGCTTTAGAAATTGGGTGTAATCTCCTTTTGCATTCCCTTATTGATGAGGCATGTTTCGGTAAAGGAAAGTTGGGGTTAGGAGAAACCTGTCACTGTAGTTGCAAAACACACTATCAAATATAATTTTTAACCGAAACTCCAAGCGAGTCCAATGTCAAACACATGAAGGCGATGTTTACTATCGTTGAAATCCATGCATCATGTTGTTTCTTTTTGGTGTTTTAGGTTTTGTTGTTTTTTTCTTTTGATTTTGTAATAAAGAGGCAAGCAAGATAATTTCACAAAGTGGAGGGAACAAATGGATATATCACAATGTCATTCAATCATCAATACAATATGCGAAAATATAAAAGAGATAGGGGTGAGAAGAAATCTCCCAAATCAGCTGTTTGGCGAGAGGATGGCACTTAGTTACAACTTGGATGAAGGAGGTGAGATGCTGGACGATGGGGGTGAGATGCAGGACGCCAGGTAGAGGAATGCTTCACCAGGGATTTGGAATGGAGATGAGGAGGTGGAGGTGATCTTCTACCGGAATAGAGGTGGAAGGATGGATTCAAGGCTTCCTGTGGGATGGAGGAAGAATATTTGGTGGGGTATAGGAGCATTACACTAATAAAAGGCCTTTGTAGCTTGGGAATGAGCTCTAGGGGTGCTTTGATAGGCTTTTAGAGCTTAGGAGTAGGTGGGAGTAGAGTTGGTATAGATGGTTTGGAAGGGAAGGGGTCATGGGGTTTATATAGTGGAGGAATGCATGTGTTTTGCATGCACGAATCTTCAACGACATTTAAAACGTCGCTAAAGACCTGCCAGGGGTGTTGCTAAGCATTCAAGCGCCTCTACTAGCATGAGGAGGTGCGACTGAGCTGGCACAGTGCATGAAGAGCTTGAATCGTTGGATCAGGCACGCATGGCTGAGATCATGAGGAGGGTGTGCATGCTTGATGGCATTTGAATTCCATAGCCATTGGATTCTTCATCGCACGACTGGGAGGAGCCCACGAATCGCACCCTCGCTGGTTTGAACGAGTGAGGATCACACCTTTGAGAAGATTCGACGATTGAGAGTGCATTCGATCGTCTTAAATGAGCACTTATGATTGCATGCGTGCCATCTGGCGTGCCTCCTCTCATCGCTAGGTGTCATCAGATCGCTCGTGAGTAATCTCGACTGCTCGATCAAGATCGAGCGGTCCAATTTCGCCGGAACTAGAGCGAGTGAGGAGGGTTGAGGCTCAAACCCACTCCTCTCGTTTGAGGAGGGGGTGCACTATCGTTTGGCCAATGAGCTGCTTGGTCGCATGGAGATGAGGTGCAGCCGCGTGCCTCGACCATTGGATGAAGATCCAACGGTCGAGAGGAAGCCTTCCTTATTGCACTTTAGAGGAGAAATCGGCCAATGTAGAGCATTTCTTAGCTGTTGGATTGATATTCAATGGCGGGGATCACTCCTTGCGTGAAGCTAGGGAGGCTATGGCTCGTGTAGGGCGACCTAGATGGTGCCACATGGCTCCATTTGGGCCGTCCATCTTCTTCTTATAGAGGATGCTACGGAGCTCTGATCGGGGTGATTTTTGCACTAATAGACTGCGATCGTCGCTCCAGATCCATTTGTATGATCAAATTCTTCATTCGAAGCCCATAAAGATGTCGCACTGCCTCCTGGCCATATAAAGTGTCGGAATTAATGTACAGAATATACAACTATGCTAAATGCAATGCAATGAATGTTATGCAATATTTATACTATGATATGCAATGCTAGGCCTAGGAACTATCATAAATAACCATTTTATCATGAATTCATGCATGTTTATCACCTACTCTATTGCCCTTTATTTCAAAAATCCAAAAAAATCTTATATTCAAAATTACAAAAAGGAAGTTGATTTCCGTTTTGTCAAGCAAGAGACTTTGAATTACCATTTCCACCTCCCTTGGGATGACTTGAATACTCTTCAAGTATTTATAAATTTTAAAAGCAATTAGATTTGCAATGACAAAAACCATATTTTATCAAATCACACTTTTTTGCCATCAATGATAGAGGAGAATGATGGAAAGTAAAAGAGGATGCAGTGGAGGTAGAGCGTAATGAGAAGAGAGTTGCAATATGATGTGAGTGATCGACCTCTTTAAAATCGCCTTCGCCTTCGATCCACAATGCATGGTCGCTTGCTATCTTTGTCTTACGTTTCAAATTGCTTGCCAAAGAAAATAATAGCTAGCTTGCAAGGGTCACGACCCAATCATGGGATTTACTATGTATTCTCGGGTGGAGGACGAATTACAAACATGTCCAATCATGTCTTTTTATTTCCATTCATGTCTGGCTGCATTTCCTTAACCCTGCAAAAGGAAAGAAAAAGAAAGTAAAGCTAAACCTCATTCTATGTTAATCCTTATGCCCGTAGATGCCCTGATCCATTAATAAACAAATACTTGAGTGATTAATTAGTCCATTAACATGGACTTATCAAATACCCCCATGCCTAAACTTTGCTAATCCTGAGCGAAATCTGTAGAGAATGCCAGAGTTCCTGGCTTGAATTAACTGTCAGGGTGCCAGATGTAGCAGGTTTTGCACGTTTAAAAATCAGGGTTAAGACTAACCCATCGTCGTAGTTCCAAAATGCGTAATCAAATATAATTTATACCGAAACTCAAAGGGAGTCTTGGGTCAAACACAGGGAGGCGACATTTACTTTGTATGAAAATCGCGCTTAAATTTGTTTCTTTTTGGTGTTTTAGGGTTTTATTATTTTTGCTGTTTTAGAAATAAAATGACAAGCAATCACAAGGGAGAGATGGAATCAATTATGATATATTGCATGAATGTCAATTACAATAAACTATGAAAGCATAAAAGAGAAAGGGGTGAGAGGTAATCTCCCGAAGCGGCTGTTCGGTGAGACGACGGTGCCTGGTGGAAGCTTAGACAAAGGAGGTGAGGAGTGGGACGACGGAGGTGAGTGTAGGAGGACATCAGGTAGAGGAAAGCTTCAGGGTCACTCTGGAATGGAGTTGAAAAGGCAGAGATGATCTACTATCAGAATGAAGGTGGGAGGACGGCTCCAAGGTGACCTATGAATGGTGATGGGAAGAGGGAGGAATATTTAGTGGGGCATAGGTTTGCTACACTAATAGGAGCCTTCGGAGCTTGAGAGTAAGCTCTAACAAAACGTTAGTAGGCTTACTAGAGCTTAGGATTAGGTAGGAGTAGAGTAGGTAGAGTTGGTTTGGTAAGGGGGTGCGTAGGACTTTATATAGTGGATGGGAAGAAAAGCATCCCATGCACAAGCATTCAGCAATAGCTACAAGCATCACTAAACGCCGCTCACCCTGTCACCAAAAGATCCGTGCCTCTTCAATGCCATGGCTGGCTCATGCACTGCGCAGGCCATTTAGTGACAGCTGCAAGTGTCACTAAAGGCCCGCTCTTCTGTCACTTTAAATCCCACACCCATCGCTTACCTGCAACTGTCTGCTTGAAGAGATCTCTATCGCTGGATCCGTCATCGTGCGACTAGGATGCGCCCTCAGTTCGCACCCCCGCAGATTCAAATGCAAGCATATAGCGCCTTCGAGAAGATCCGACGACCGAGAGCGCATCCGGTGGTCTTAAACGAGCACCCCTGATTGCTTGCGTGAGATTGCACGTTCTCGAGGAGCATCGACGGCCGCGTGCAGCGTTCGCACTCAACTGTGCATCCACGTAGCCTCATCTCGATCACTAATCCATGATCAGGCAATTGAATTTGAGGCGCTTCTTGATAAATGCCAGTTTATCATCATTCTTAGGCACTAAAACAAACCTAGTTCTAAGGGTTTTGCTCCGCAAATGGATTTTTGGGATGCATTTAGGCATTAACTAGGTTAGGCATGCAATGCATTTTTTCTTATCTTTTTAATGTGTTTTTGTGAGTGCTAGGGATGAACAGTGATACCGATCCCTAAAGCCCTATCACTCAAGAAGGCAACTGGTGAAGAAGAAGCTCAGACTAGCTGGGACTTAGCTTGATCCAGCTCACCACAACTGGAATCCAGCTCACTTGGACTAGGGTTAGCTCATCTTAACTCCATTCAGCTCATCTCAGCTGAATGGCAGCTCAAGAGAGCTCATCTTAGCTCACCCTAGCTCAGGTTAGCTCAGATCCAGCTCAACTTAGCTGAGTCTAGCTCATCTCAGCTCCCACTGGTCCACAGGGAGCTCTAGCTAGCTTAGCTGAGTTGACTGGAGTTCACCCCAGCTCAGGTCCAGCTACTTCCAGCTCCACTCAACTCCAGCCAGCTAAAGATGAATTCATCCCAGCTTAGGAAGCTCAAGTCCAGCTCCTGGGGACTCAGCTTAGCTCAATTGAGTTGAGCTAACCTACCTTAGCTGTCTCAACCAGCTTAATCCTCCCCGGGAGCACTAGACCCAGCTCACCTCAGCTCCATTCAACAGAAGCTAGCTCACTTTAGCTTGGCTTAGCAGCTAGCAAAGAACTAGCAAGCTAAGCCAGCTAGAGTAGCCCCATGTTGACCTCCTTAGTAGCTGCCAGCTCCAATTCAGCTCCAGATTCTTCATATCCAGCTCCTCCCGTCAAACCCTAGCTCCAACACCTCCTCCTCTACTCCACTACTAGCTAAGCTAGCTTAGCTTATCTTAGCTATGCTCCATCTCCCTTGTCTTTTACCACCTAAAAACCCTACCTAACAACTCCACCAACTAGCTCCACCTAAGCTTCACATAAGCTTACCCTACTTCCACCTCACTTTGGCGCCAACCTAGCCTACCCACTACCTCCAAAAGACACTACAAAGTGGCACCAAAACCACCCTAACCTCCCTCCTTATTAGTGCCACTTTTTCCCTCCAAAATCCCCTTCATCTCCACCACATATCCTCCCTTAAACCCATCTCCACCATCCACCTAACCCCCCTTCTAGAAGCCCTCATGGTGGCACCAAAACCAAGGCATCTCTCCGTGGTTTACGCCACCTTTAGGTGGCCCTTCACCACCATAACCACCACCTTCGCACGCCCTTACTTGGCACCAACTCTCCTTAGCCCTAGGATCACCTAACCACCTCCATTCTCCCATCTTAGCCATCCATCTCAAGAGCCACCTTCACCCCCTCATCCTACCTTATAAAAGGACCAACACCCACCACCTTACAACCCATCCTTGCCTAGCAAAATACCTCTCATACTCTACCTAAAGCTCACTCCCAAGATAGAAGGAAAAGAAGAAGATTAAGGGGATATTTTGTCCCCTTGGTGCTTCAAATGAAAAACATGAACTACACTATCACATAAAATCAAACTAAGGCAAGGAAGAAGACGGAGTCGAGGCAGCCACGGTGGTGGAGGAGCTTTCGTCGACAGCTCAGCAACTTCAACACCTTGGTTGGAACTTTAGAAGGTGGTGGTGTTACTTAGGTAGATGATGAGCAAAAATGGAGGAAGGTAGGCCCTTTTATAATGGAGGGAGAAGGCCAAAAATCATCCTCGAGTCAACAGTGATAGCTGCAAGCGTCACTAAAGACTCGCTACATGCATCGCCTAGTGTGAGTGTATTTCACTTGATTAAGAAAATAATAGAATGATATGTCATTGCAATTTATGTGGTGGAAATCTCTCAATGAAAGATTAAAATAGATATCAATTTAAACCACAAAAAGGATGTCGTATCTACAGGGAGGAATAGATCTAATAAATTCACAAGTACAGAGTTATAATGTTTGCAGACACCTTCACGAAATCAATTCGATGAATATACTACTCTAAATGGAACTTGCAATTTCATGAAAAGTTCAAGGCTATTTACGTAATTTTCATGTCAGGAATAAAGCTCCCAAAAGTATGTATATGATGCATGTGTAGTGGCATATCATGTAAGTTTGAATTGCATGCAAATCTGAATTAAATTTCAATGTTAAATGATGCACATAACACAAGTTAAGCAAATTCACGAAATTGTAAGTGCACCCATGCAATTTTGCCTGAATAAAATAATATAATATTCAAGTGACAATGGTAGGAAATGTAAATTCTAATTCCTTCAAAAATAGAGGAAAATTCCTCTCTCTTTACCACACATTGGAGGAGGCGTTGTCAGTAGTTTGCTTGGGAGGAGGAGTTCCACTGGAGGAGAGGATCTCATAGACAATGACGGTGAGGCGGGAGATGGTCGGTGGCGGCCAACCGGACAGCAGGTGGCGGCGGAGAGGAGCGGTAGGGACTGCAGCTACCTTAGGTGGTTGCTGTGCATGGTCTGCTGCGCGTGCACAATGGCGCGGTTGCACGCAAGCACTGCAGCGTGCGAGCGCGGCTACGCGTGGGCGCGGTTGCGTGCAAGTGTGGCTGGCGAGGGTTGTGCGGGGGCGCAGTTGCTGTGGTGGGTTCTTTTGGTTGTTTGAAGGTGGTTTGAGAGAAGTAGAGGAAGAAGAAGATGGAGAGGTGCAAGGGCGCAGGTGTCTGCATGCTGTGTGTGCGCCTGGCGTGGCTGGCGAGGGTTGCGTGCACAAGGGTGCGGTTGTGCACGAGCGCTGCTACGTGAGGGCGTGGCTACGTGTGGGCATGGTTGCACGCATGCATGGCCGACACTAGGCTGCTCTACTGCTGGAGCACTTGGATAGGTGCGCTTGGCGTGGCCTGTGAGGGTTGAGAGGGCCACAGTGCAGGTTCTCCTCACGGTGTGTGTTCCAGATGATCCCTCTCCCCTAGAGAGTGAGAATTAATTATCCCATGTGACTTTTATCTCCTCCCGTCCATTCTTTTTCCCCGACGCAATTCAAGGGATTTTAAATCCCTTACTAAAATTGGCCATCGTTAGCTGTTCTGAGAGTTGGGTGGCCAATTTGTTGAGGCCGGCAAGAGTTGAGAGGTCCTCGTGGGGGGGGGGGGGGGGAATTCTTTTCAAAAGACCCTAGTTTCTTCGTAAAATTGTTCCTCCTCTTCTCCCATTTTCTTGATTACTTGTTAACTCTTAAAAAAGCCTGATGGAGTGGATCAAGTGGAGGAGATGGATAGGGTGCGCTATGTGTGTGACCTACATGAGAGAGTGGCACATTGAAATATAACATAAGTTATTCCTACAATAATGAAATATAAAATAATTATTTATATACATAATAAGTTATAGAATGCAATAGAATAGATGTAAATTTAAGTAATGATGCATGCAATCATTCTATGACCTAATGTAGCTATTAACAAACATAAAATATAAGAACAAAGTTAATTTAGGCGTAACAATAGTCCATTAAAATAGACTCATCAAATACCCCCATGCCTAAGATTTGCTAGTCCCTAGCAAAAGTGAAAAATAATAGAAGTAATCAGAAGATTTCTTCTTTGAGGGAGGGACTTTGAGGGTGATCAGGGAAAGAATCTGGGACGATGAGGGTAGGACTACATGGAGATCTAGGGCATGGAGGCTGAAGGAGAGGAGAGGATCCAACGCTATTGGCAGATGGGGGGCGGATATGAGGAAGACAGATAGAGGAAGTTCAGGGGTAGTAGAAAGATCGTGTGCTTCCGGTGCCAGCATTGGGGCCATATGGTGGCTGTATGTCGCTCTCCCATTGTGTGCCTTGTGTGCGGTGGTTACGGCCATAAGCGGGATTCATGTAAGGCAACTGATGGGTAGATGAAGGCCCGTTCGAATCTGCGCACTAGAGATTTGAATGTTAGGGCGTAGCCGCCACCACCACCGCCCCCTTGTACCTATAGGGTTCACACGGTCCACGTTGAGGTTCCTATGATAGAGAACATAAGAGTGGTAGAGTTGATATTGAGAGGGGCGCTGATCGATGAGGTAATGGCCGGTAATCCATCTTCTGAAAACCTGCACAATTTGGTAAGCTTTCTCTCTCTCCATCGACCAACTCCTGGCAAATCGCTTTTCTATCACCCGCATGGTTTGTGCTCTTTGGTTTGGGGATGATGGATGTCGAATGTTTGCATTTTCAATCAAGCTCTTTTGAAGGTTTAATGGTGATTTGGAGGTTAGTCTCTCCCTTTGATGGAGCCTTGCCGGAGAGGCCACCTCGGAGATTAGGCTCCACGTCAGGGAGACTTGAGATCAAAGGTCTGTTGCTACACCTAAGGTCAAGAGAGGTGGTGGGGACCATGATATCCGGATTTTCCCTAATGGCAAAAGATGTGGAAGTTGGGTTGATGGAGGGAGATGGACGGGTCCTGAGTGTGATGGTTGATGTCTTCAAATCAGGGTCGATCCCTAACAGACTGATTCTGAGATGTGGGGGTAGCTCTTGGTTGTTGCTATTGAGTTTCACTGTGGGTAACAGTGCTGTGAAGAAGTTGCATGATAAGCCGTCTGATTTGTAAGCTGTTGAAGAGGTGAACTTACAGGTCTTGTGCAGGCCTTCTCCTGAAGAGGCTCTGATAACAAAAAAGCGCAAGGACCATCATCTGGGGGAAATGGGGGAGATGATGGTCGAGGAGCTGGTGGAGTCAGTCAGGAAGGAAACAATGATGCCTGTGATCGAAGATGCAAGGGATCCACAACCAAGTGTTGACGACACTAAGATGTAGGTGTTAAAAGAGATTTTGCCTAACTCTTTGAAGACCCAACAGAAGTTGCAAGAGGTGGAAGGTCAAAAATTTGGTACTGGATCTGATACCAAATATGGTAAGGGCAGACCACCCTATAGACTTAGAGGAAACCAAAGTCTGATTTGCTTTTGGATGAGAACACGATTGCTGTGATTATGCAGGTCAATAAGTGTCAAAGCCAAAAGGTGGAGGGATCTCATGAAGGAAGATGAGAATCCTCACATGGAATGTGTGTGGGTTGCACGAAAAAAGCCAGAGGGTTTCTTTGATGAGATACTTGAGAGAGTGGGAGATCGATTGTGCGATCATACAAGAGACTCGTATTGAGAATGAGTCTGATAGAGTATGGAATAACATGATGGCTGCGGGGGCAAATGAATGTGTGTTGCTTAATGCACATGGTAGGTCAGGGGGCATTGTTATTTGGTGGAGAAGGGCTTGGGCACACATTTTGGATGTACACAAGGCTCAAGATCTGATGACTTGCAAGTTCCAAACTCACCAGGGGCAAGATAGTATCTAGATTACAGGTGTGTATGGCCCTTGTGTTGCATCTGTGAGACAGGAACTATGGGAGGATTGGGCTGTAGTGGCTGAACTTGTGCAAGGGGAAGCTTGGCTGATAGGAGGAGATTTCAATTGTGTGCTGACAAGGATAGATAGGCCATATGGTGCTACAGACAGTTCATCTGTTGGATTTCAGTTGGTATTTCAATCCCTTGGTTTGAATGAATATCCATTATCAGGAGTTGAGTTCACTTGGCGTAATTGTAATGGCTTATTATCAAAGATTGATAGATTCTTTGGGAGTGTTACTATCCTTGATAGATTTCAACTGTCAAGCGTTGCTGGACTGGACCACCTTTTCTCTGACCACACTCCTTTGGTCTGGGATAGTGGTGAAGAGATCCAAGCAGGCTCATACTTCAAGTTCAGAAAATCTTGGTTGAGAGAGCCTGGATTCCATGAGATGATTGGCTCATGGTGGCTAACGAAATAGGTGGAGGGCTCAGCTGCTATCAGGTTTGCCTCCAAGCTGGCAGCTCTACGTACTGTTCTAAAAGAATATGGAGATATTGTGGTCACACTGAGGCAGCAGAGGCATGTAGAGGCTTTGAACTGCATTCAGATGTTGGATTCTAAGGAAGCAGTAGCCCTTTATCTGATGAGGAGCTTGCAGACAAAAGAATGTGGCAGAGGATGGTAGTGGAGGAGGATTTCAAATAGGAGATTGATTGGAGGGAGAGGTCAAGACAGTTGTGGCTCAAGGAGGGAGACGCCAACACAAAATTCTTTCACCTTGCTGCCAGCTCTCAGAGGAGAGTAAATTTTATCTCTTCCATTCTCAAAGATGGGCATAGACTGCCCTCTATGCATGAACTAAGGGCAGAGGCTATCAGGTACTATAGGGGGTCTTCACAGGTAACAAAGAGAGGGGAATAGTGGATGGCTGTGAGTGATGCGCCTAGAGTTACAAGTGATCAGGTCTCTCAACTGACAGCTACTATCACTGGACAAGAAACTATGAATGCTATTAAAGATCTAAATATGGAAGGCTCCCCCAGACCACATGGTATCCAAGTGTTCTTTTATAAAGAAATGTGGAGTGTGATTGGCAAGGAGGTGATGGAAGTAATAAGAGAGTTTGAGAAGGGCAATGTAGGTTTCAATAAGATCAATAAATCTTATCTTTTCTTGTTGCCAAAGACAATGGGAGCTGAGAAATTTTCATACTTTAGACCGATTTCTTTGTCGAATTCCATTTATTTAGTGGTGAGTAAGATATTGGCAAACAAATTGAGAACTGTTCTGCATAGTTTGATCCATCCTGTATAATCTGCCTTTCTACCCAATAGATCCCTACAAGAATCTTTCATTATGGCCCAAGAAATGGTGAGTGGATGGCACAGAAGGAATGTAAGGCATTCACGTGGAAAGTGGACTTCCAAAAGTCCTACGACTCGATTTCATGGCCATACATTTGGGAGGTTTCCCCCCAATATGGATCCAGTGGATGAAGCGATGTATCACAACTGCTTCCTTCTCCCTACTGATCAATGAGAAATCGTGTGGTGCTTGGATTCAACCTCAATGTGGGGTTAGACAAGGATGTCCTCTAGCCCCCTTGATTTTTAATCTTGCAGTTGATGGACTCGCAAGATATGCGTGTAAAATGACAGAGGCGGGTGTCATCAGAGGATATCCACTTTCCAACAGGAGGACTTTGGCTCCTATTTTACAATATGCAAACGACACGATTTTCTTTGTGGAAGGGTCCATTCCTGCTCCCCATGCTTTAGGACATATGGTGAAGATCTTTGGAGACATCTCTGGTCTGAAATTGAATAGGGAAAAGTCTACATTGATATGTTTTGGCATGAACGATCAGGAACAGAACACACTAGCAACAACACTGGGTACACCTCGATCTAAACTGCCAATTAAATATATGGGGCTGCCATTACGATCTGCGAAAATGAAGAAGAATGATTGGAATGTTCTTTTCGACAAGATTTCTGTTAAACTAGAAGGGTGGAGAAGTAAATTTTTGTCAAAGGGTGGGACTCCTAAATTTAGCGATAACCTCTATCCCGATGTTCTATTTCAGCATCTTTAAAGCCCCGAAATCTATTTGGAAACAGTTAGACGTAATGCGGAAGAAATTTTTTTGGAAAGGGCTAGACATGAGGGGAGGCTCATGCAGCCTATGAAGTGGGAACAGATCTGCCGCCCAAAGGAAATCGATGGACTGGGGATTAAGGTGCTTAAGGAATTCAATGAGGCTCTTCTGATCAAATGGGCAATCAAGATGTTTGAGGGCAAGGAAGAAATCTGGACAGACCTGATTAGAGATTGCTATGGTGGATCCAACAGTGCATTGAAGAGGTTACATCCAATCAAACCATCCCCTTTTTGGAGATCGGTCATCCTAGCAATTAAAACCAATTGGCATTTGATGCAGCCCAAGCTTGGAGATGGCTGTGATTTCAGTTTGTGGAATGAGCAATGGTCAACGATGGGATTTCAGTTTGTGGAATGAGCAATGGTCAACGATGTAGATTCTAAGAGATGCCTATCCAAGAGCACATGTATCAGCTACAGATAAAGAAGCCCCTGTTAGCAGCCTATGGTCTGATTCAGGGAACTGCTAGAGGCTTGAAGGATCTAATTTCTGCAGAACAGGTACACGGTAGTGGGAGGATAGGAAGAATCTACTATCTGCATTGCAGCAGATCTGTCCTAGATAGGGCATGGCTAATACATATGGCTGGAATGGGAAGAATACAATGCAGCAGGCTTATGAAAAGATTATCAGGTCAAACACAAATGTGGAGAGTAACCCGAATGATAAGAAAATATGGCTATTGAAGATTCCACTGAAAGTGCAAGTTTTCCTATGGCTTTGCAGGAGGGAAGGCTTGATCACGGGTGACTTTAGACACAAAAGAATGGGGACAACATTAAATGCCTGTTATCTCTGTGGGTTACACACTGACAGTGTGTCTCATATTTTTTCCTCATGTTTGGTCACAGACAAGTTATGGTGGAAAATATGTCTGGAACTTCTACCTACTTGGGAATCCCTTTGGTAGAGGTTTACTACACCTGGACGACCATACAGGTGTATGGCCGCTACCCTGTGATGTGTGTGGAGGGCGAGAAATGAAAAGTTATTTCCGAAGAGACCAGTTCGGTGTGAGCTAATTGTAAATGAGTGATAGTCCCTCATACATAGATGGGGATCCAATATGTAACTATCCTTTGTGTTTTATTTGTTTAGTATGAAATAAAATGCCCTCTGGATTGCGATCGTTTCACGATAGCTTTCCTCACAGTTAAAAAAAAAAAAAGATTTCTTCTTTCCCTATTTCAAACATTTAGAGATCCGTACAACTGTGAAGTGATAATAGCCAAGACAATAGATCCAAGTGAAAAGCCAATTCACATTGGGAGTTTGTACTTCACCCTTGGTAAATATTTCTATCAGGATAGGCAACTACTTCCCTCAGGGATAAAGCAGAAGATAATCTATAATTTGACCCCAGCTTTTTGGCTTAGGTAGGAGATATCGAGTTGAATGGATTTGTATTTGGTGGCACACACTCATCTAGTGCTACTTGTAATCTAGTACTACAGACTCTAGATCTCTACACTATTAAACAAGTCAACTCGGTGAGAGGCTAAACAACTGTGCTCTCTTGATATTCCTTTGTGCTCACTCTTTTCTTTCTTTTTTTTTTCTGAGATCACAAACCTAACCAGATTTTGTAAATGTACTCACTATTTGGTGGCCTCACATTGCATTCACACCTCAATTAAAGTCCTAATAACTCTACAACTAAGTTAGAGTTCTCAACCAGTATTCGGGCGATTAGAAATACTGAAAGGTAGGTATGGGTCATATTTGGTAGATCACGATGGGTGTTTTTGTTGCCTCAGAAACATCATCACGAAGATAAAACTGTAAACTTGGACTCTTTTCTTTTTCTTTTCTCTCTCTTTTATCTTTTTTCTTTAATATAATTGTTTCTTTCTTTGTTTTTCTTTTTTCTCTTTTTCTTTCTTTATAAATCAACATAACATGATGCAGACTTTTATTTATGAAGCATTATTAGGGATGATGATGGTCAAGAGGATATTATGTGGCTTATTCGGTTGAAGTGCCTACTCTCGGCATCGAGAAGGAATGGATAAGACAAGCGTATTTCTGACCTTTGACACTATTAAACTCCTTCAGCCGAGGACTCTATGAAGGACGGTCATAAGCATCCACCATAGTCATAGCTTTATTAAGACTCAATCTCTGTGTATCTGCCTTATTTGGTGACTCTTAGGAATTCCCACAATGTACGCACACAGGAACAGAGAGAGAAAACTATGCCTAACTCTGAAGTATCATCATCTAATTGTCCAAAACTTAAGAGTCCTTACACTACACTTAGCGCACCAGTAATCTCTCTACTTTATTCTCACAAATATGAGGTGGATCTATGATGTAAACATGCTTACACTACATAAGATGTCTATTTATACATGTTCTTAAGCATAGAGTTGCATTGCATACTATAAATATTGCATAGCATGCATCATCTTGCATTTAGATTTGTTTGAACAAAATGGAGGTTAATTGTCTCCTTTTATGTTCAGGGATAGGGCAAAATTTTTATCGGGACCTCGGATCGAAGATTCAATGGTACAGATTTGATCAGGGTGACGATTGGAGTTCAACGACTTCAAGATCGCCCTAATCAGACATCTATAGCATTAGATAGAGATCGGGGAACCCTAGAAGATCAAGGGCCAAGATGGTGTGAATCTGCACTTCAAACGACAAATCTAACCACACAGATGGATTCAGATCGACGATCGCAGCCTAACGGTGTGAAAATCGACTCAATCCGACAACTGTGGCACCATCTACATCATCTAGAAGATGGACGGCCAAGATAGCGCCACGTGGTGCCATCTCAGCTGCCCAACCGACCGCTACACCCACCGCACACTCTCTTCTTTGACGATTCTCTGCCATTGGATGTGCATCCAATAGCTGTGGATGCCCACGCACAATTTGTAAGCGTGACACAAACGCGCTTGTAGCGCGTTGGTCGAACGCGCTTTCGCAAATGGAGGATGCACATTCGAGTCTCGAGGATCGGGCGAGCAGGCACGGGCGAGTGGGCGCGAGATGAGTTGGATCATGATCGGTCGGTCGCAAGTGCTCAATAGCGCCCATGCGCTATCTCACGCCCTTGCGTGACGCACCATCACATGCAGGCGTTATGGCTTGAAGAGGCGCGGTGAGGGTGCATCTCAGCCATTCGATCTCACGATCGAACGGCTGAGAATCGAAGGATGTGAGCCCACGTTGCATGCGCGGGAGGCGAACGGGTGGTGCACATCGCCCATGAGGGGGCTTTAGCGACAATTTTATCCATCACTAAAGATCCCTTATTTAATGTTTTGAGATTAAAGAGACCAAATTGCCCTCATTCCTTGCAACTATAAAAGGAGACCCCCTCCATACGAAATTTTCATCCCTTCTCTCCTCTACCTCTCCAAAGCTCAAGAGAAGCTTGTCCCACACTCGTGATGCTCCTTGAGAGATAACGTCAAATTTTCACTCTCATTTCTGAAGCGGATCCCATGACGACGGCAACGTGCTGCCCCATTCTCGTTCCTCTTGCCTCGACCTCCTTCTTCCTGCTCCATCCTACTTCATCCAGGCGACGTCTCGTCCGACTCGTCCTCCAAGCAATCATCGAGGAGGGTAACTTCTCTCTCCCATTCTTCTTTACAGCTTTTTAGGGTAGAATTTTCCTACTTTCTAGTGTAGTTGATTTCTCGCTTTTTAGTGTAATTCTTCTTTGGTTTCACTGTATAAACATTTTGAAATATTGAGTGCATGTTTTCTCTCTCTCTCTCTTTCTCTCTCATTATTCTGATTGTTAATATTGCTTCCTTGTAATTACATCACTTCGCTTTTCAACAAAAACTCTAGAAAAAATATAATTGCGAATATAGATCGACGAGCCTCCCTGAGTTAAACTCGGGATTTCTATTCCGGTACAAATTTTATTTGTTGCACACGAGTTCTTCGCTTTCATACTATGACGACAAGTTTTCAAAACCAAATATGCTTGCGTAGCAATTCGTAGCTTCAACATTTTGGCACCGTTGCCAGGGAGACGATGCTCTTTGATTTTTTTTTTGCGTTTTATAACTTACAAAACATTTACCTCACTTATCTCCTTTCTTATTGTGATTGCAGGTACTCTTTCGAGATGAGCAAAAGCGATAGATTGGAGCAAAGTGCTGTTGAAGGTTTTGTAAGTTATCCCCCACCTCCCACCCATTAGTTTTCATTTCACCACATAATAACACAAACATCAATCAACCTAGGTGTTCTTATAAACTCTAAGGTTAGTTTTGTTTGTTTGTTTGACACCCACACCTACCTCAACCTCCACATTTAAAGAGAAAAATATAAAAAAATCTCACAGAGGTACACAACCTCATTTGATTTTCAAACTCAACCGGTAAACCGATCTTTCGAGCCAGTACACACATCCAAACACATAATTAAGTAGAAATCAGATTAGGTAATCACTTGTGTGCCTAATTAAGTGGTGCAACAGGCTAATTGTTTAAGTTGATTGGGCCCCACCACTTCAATTAAAATCAACTCATCAAGTAGCAGCCACATAGGTTCAACTCTTAGGGATTTACCAAGCACTCCACATTCTTTTAAGCTTCAAAGGAAAGCATCTTCACCTATGCTTTCAAAACCTAAGGTGCCAACAAAACTTGTTTGAAAATACCTAAAGTTGAATCCTAAAAGCTACTAAGCAAGATTTGAACCCTAAAATTCACCGCATCAAAAGTAATCTTGCTTGAAAACCACTGGTTGTGCATGCACACACACATCAATCAATCATTAAGGGCACAACCTAGATAAAGGGCCCATCACATTCCAAAGCACATTCAAACCTAGCCCTAAATAAAACAGAGTAAACGTTGGCCTTAAGGATTCGACTTGCTCTTCGGAGCCCAGAATGAGATTATTTTCAATTAGTCTATTTCTACTGTTCAATCTAATGTCTAGCTAAGGGAGCAGAATCAAACGATCGCAGCTGGGGGATACGCTAGGAACCGGTGGCGCAAGCTGAAGGAAGAACCTTCTCCCCAGTCCCTCCTTCTAACTGGTTTGATTGAACAGACATAAATAGATCAAATCGTTTCTTTATCTCAAGATGGGTTCTGGGAGCCTGTAGGTCTTTAGGATAGCCTACTTAAGGACAAGTTTGATTGCTTGTATTGCAGGGCGCCTTTCTTCCTCCCGTCTCTCATGAATCTTTCCACATATTATACGCATTCCCACTCTTTCCCTCCTATTTTGAATTATCCTGACTCATACTGTAATCAACCATTAGTTAGTTGGGATAACTCAGATTGGGGATACAGTTCCAGACCTCCATGTTTATGGTCTAACCCTGAACACCATAATTGTGATTTCTATCCTTCTCAGAGCCACATCGATTATAGATCATCACCCTTTCATGGACAACCTAATACGATCTAGAATCAAGGAGGATACACTGATCCTTACCCATCCTCTGATTACAATGACTTTAGGTCATCACCACCTTTTGAACAATCTAAAATGACCTATTATCAAGAAGGCTATAATCAATCTCAATTCCTTAACTCTGCACTGATCCCAAACCCGCCCAACCCTGAACCAACTCATTTGGTTCAGAGTAACCAGGTTCAAGATAAGGTTCTGGCTAACTTGAGAAATCTCATACAATCTTTAGAAGTTTAGCCAATACCTTCCATTGAAAGATTGGAGCCCCTAATTGAAATGATTAATGATTTAAATAAGTACTTGTTGGATTGGCTCCAGGATGTTAAGGAAAGAACACGGGTGAGTTTCTACTTGGGAAGTTAGCGAAATTGAGAATGAGATTTGTGGTTGCTTTAGTTCAATCGTGGGATGATTCCCAAGATGAACTCCCTTTAGGAGAGCCAATGCTAGAACCCGCTCAAGCACTTATTGGGAGGGACACGTGTTACGAGGCTGACCAACTTGCATTAAAGCAACCAATTAAGGATGATTTGATTTCTTCACCTGAAATCCCTGAGCCAGGGTGCGAGGAAATGTATGACTCCATGGAGTAGAAAATGACAGATGATTTTGGGACATACATTAATACGGATTTTGATTTCTTTGATTCTGATGGTGAAGATTCGAGTTGCAAAGTCTCACGTAAGTTTACAGAACACGATTTCTGTGAGACGATTGGGCCTGAGGAATCTGAAAGATCATTTGATAGCCCAATAACTGAGGAAACTGATCTTATTACGGCTCACAATACGAATCCAAAATTGCATTTTCTGGAGGATTCAATCCAATGCCCTGATTGTCAGTTACACCCCATTGAGCTTATTAATGATTCTATTTTTGAGATAACTAGACCCAAGTCAATCCTAATTCAGCCACATCTTTTAGACTTGGAGATTTCAGATGGGGTGATTAATATGCAAGAGATCCCGAAACTTGACATTCCAAATGAGGAGAATAGAAGCTGGGAAGTGTTGGTGCTAGAGCACCACGATCATTTGTTTTGATGATAACAAAACACGTGTCATTTAATATTTGCGCTTTGAGTCCTAGATTTCAGGTCAATCGCAAATGGATACGTGATTAGACGGAGTTCAAGCTCGCATCCAGGACGGATTGGACGAGCTTGATGGAGAACAGAAGAGTTTCGCGAGGAGCGATAAATTGAAGATGGAAGGAAATGAAGAATAGGATAGATTTCCTTCTTTTATACTTGTATTTTTCATTTCTTTTGTTGCTCTTTATTTCCTTAGATAATTCATGTTAAAGAGCCCCAAAGTACCCTAACAGTAGTCCTAGGAACACCTACACAACCCTAGGATACTTATGTTTTCTGTAGAACACTTAGAAAACCAATATAGGGTTCAAACAGCACTTCCAGACGTCTAATTCTAAAATCAGACGTCTGATAAAGTATTTTAAGACGTTTGACTGTTGTTTCAGACGTCTAATAACTGTTAGGCTGGACATAGTTAGTTCTGTCTGATGAAATCAGACGTCTGAGGAGACGTCTGATGGATTTGCCAGACGTCCAATTGGTGGACCGTTGGCTGGCTTAGCAAACACTCAACATTATGACCGTTAGAGCCTTATCAGACGTCCTTAGGCCTTTCCAGACGTCTAATAAATGACCGTTTTGCCTCGGCTGACCCAAAATCTCTTCTCAGAGATTTTCTATCCGTTGCAACGTTTGGAAATCAATTCCAACAGTAAAAGTATGTTTCCAGACATCCAGACATAGTGCCAGACGTCCTATATGTCATCTGATGGACTTGCACTAGAACCCTGTTTAGATCTGATCCAAGTCAGGAAGCAACCCACCCAAAATCAAACGTCTGACCTTTGAACCAGACGTCTTAAAGTGAAGTTCCAGACGTCTGATGCCAGAATTAGACGTCTGATAAGCCTATCAGAACAATGATTGTTCCTGATTTCGGGCTGATTCTCTTGGGCTTTGTTCCCAACGGCTATAGAACCTTTCCTAAGCCTTCCAAAGCCTTCCTAAGGCCTCTATAAATAGAGGGGAACCTTTGCAACACCAAGACACACTAAGACACACCTAGAAACACCAAGACACACCTTGCAATATACTTTCAAACCTTTTTGTGTCCCTCTTGCTCTCTAAGCTCAAGTTCTACATCTTGAGAGCATCAAGCTGTTGCGCACCCGCTGTCGCACCGTTGTTCACGAGATCGACGTTGCGCCGTCGCGTGGTACACGCATCCGCGTCGTCGACGCACTCCTTTCAAAGGGAAGCATCCTATTTCCTATAGAAGCTAGGTTTAAAATTACTTTGTTGGCTCTATAGGACTTGTTTCTTTTATCTTTGTTATTTGGTTGGGTATTCGCTTTGCGAAATCTCGTCTCCTTCGCGAGACAAAATCCTTCTCGTGAAGAGAAGGGGTTGAGGAATGCTACCCTCGTACTTGTAGCGTGGTTGTATTGAGGTTGAATCACCCTCGTTTAAAGTGATTCGGTTAGTGGATTTGATCAACTAGGTTGATCGGAAAATCCTAACTCGAGAGGGTTAGGTGGTGGTTTTCACCCGGTTTGGGTTTCCACCTAAAAATACTTTGTGTACTTTGTGTGATGGATTATTTGTGAGATTGTTTATATTTTATTTCCGGAATTATTACGTCACCCCCTCCTAGTAGGGAAACTTTCAATTGGTATCAGAGTAGGTTCTTGCGAGTTCGGAGTAACACCCGGCAAGAAGATCATGGAGGGAAGCATAGCCGCAATCAGAATCTCCGAAGGGTAGTCCACCGTCCGACCACCCTATTTCGACGGGAGGGACTTCGGATATTGGAAGTTGAGGATGAAGACGTGGCTCCAAGCCATTGAATTCGAGGTATGGGGATGTTGCGAAACCCCATACGAGATCCCGAAGCAACCTTAAGGAGGCTACTCGTAGCTGCAGATTCGAGAGCTTTCACTCAACGCAAAGGCAATGAATGCCCTGTATTGCGCATTGAGTCCGAAAGAGTTCAAGAAAATCCAAGAGTGCACTACCACCCACGAGATATGGAGGAAGTTAGAAGACACTCATGAAGAAATAAGCTCGGAGGAAGAAGAAGAAGAAAAAGAAGAAGAAATCGCTTGCTTTGGTTTCATGGCCAGAGGAAGCAATAGCGATAGTGAAAGCGGAAGCGACTCCGACAAGGAGGTAAATCTTGATCTACAAGAAGCCTTTAATGAACTTTTTGAAGTTAGTAAATCACTAAAAAGAGAAAATAATAGCATTAAAAGGAACCTTAGTTTTCTTAAAAATGAAAATGATTGGTTAGAAAAATAAATTAAGGACATAGAAGCTAGTCCTAAAAATGACAACCTATTATTAGAAAATCATAACCTCATCAATGAAAATAATAAATTGATTGAGGAAAATGATAGTCTAAAGTTAGAAATCTATGATTTAAAGACTAAGATGCAAACTATAGAAACAGAAATCGCATGTCTTAGGGAAAATTCTAACAAATTAATCAACAAAGTAGATAATTTTTATAGCCCTAAGGTTGAGAAAGGATCTCCGTCATGGAGACCCGCTAACAAATCCGGATCCAAGCCCACTTGGATACCGAAAAAAGAATTGGAATCTTATTTTGTAGGTTTCAAGGATAACTACAACACAAAGGACTGGACTTACAAGCTCAAGGCTGCTCAACTCAAGTTGGGAGAACCAAGGAGTAGACCAAGGAGGAGAACAAGAAGACCGACGAGACGACGAACAAGCAATGGACCCGCCGCACGTCGACCCCCAGATTGGAGACCGGCACCAATGCCTGGGCCTCCAAGCTACGGATGGGAGCCCCATCCGATGTGGCTTCCACCACCATTCGGGCCATTTTATTGGCCATGGTAGGTGAGGTAAAAATTCTTGACCCTATCTTTGTTTATCAGTAGCATTTAAATAGGGGGAGTTAAAATTTATGAGCTAATTGTCAATTTTTAAGGGGGAGATATAAGGTAGCTAAATTTCCTTTAGTAAGGGGGAGAAAAATAATAGCTATCTCATTATTACAAAAAGGGGGAGGCATTACCTTTGTCAAAAGAAATTTATAGAAGAGCATGTCTTAAGGGGGAGTTATAGGAAACGTAAAATCAATTAAACATTTTTGATAATGTCAAAAAGGGGGAGGATTTTTTTTGCATTATTATTTATGGTTTTGTCATCATCAAAAAGGGGGAGATTGTTGGTGCTAGAGCACCACGATCATTTGTTTTGATGATAACAAAACACGTGTCATTTAATATTTGCGCATTGAGTCCTAGATTTCAGGTCAATCGCAAATGGATACGTGATTAGACGGAGTTCGAGCTCGCATCCAGGACGGATTGGACGAGCTTGATGGAGAACAGAAGAGTTTCACGAGGAGCGATAAATTGAAGATGGAAGGAAATGAAGAATAGGATAGATTTCCTTCTTTTATACTTGTTGTATTTTTCGTTTCTCTTGTTGCTCTTTATTTCCTTAGATAATTCATGTTAAAGAGCCTCAAAGTACCCTAACAGTAGTCCTAGGAACACCTGCACAACCCTAGGATACTTAGGTTTTCTGTAGAACACTTAGAAAACCAAAATAGGGTTCAAACAACACCTCCAGACATCTAATTCTAAAATCAGACGTCTGATAAAGTATTTTAAGACGTCTGACTGTTGTTTTAGACGTCTGATAACTGTTAGGCTGGACATAGTTAGTTCTGTCTGATGAAATCAGACGTCCAGACCTTGGACCAGACGTCTGAGGAGACGTCTGATGGATTTGCCAAACGTCCAATTAGTGGACCGTTGGCTGGCTTAGCAAACACTCAAGATTATGACCGTTAGAGCCTTATCAGACGTCCTTAGGCCTTTGCAGACGTCTAATAAATGACCGTTTTGCCTCGGCTGACCCAAAATCTCTTCTCAGAGATTTTTTAGCCATTGCAACGTTTGGAAATCAATTCCCACAGTAAAAGTAGGTTTCCAGACGTCCAGACATAGTGCCAGACATCCTATATGTCGTCTGATGGACTTGCACTAGAACCCTGTTTAGATCTGATCCAAGTCTGGAAGCAACCCGCCCAAAATCAGACGTCTGACCTTTGAATCAGACGTCTTAAAGTGAAGTTCCAGACGTCTGATGCCAGAATTAGACGTCTGATAAGCCTGTCAGAACAATGATTGTTCCTGATTTCGGGCTGATTCTCTTGGGCTTTGTTCCCAACGGCTATAGAACCTTTCCTAAGCCTTCCAAAGCCTTCCTAAGGCCTCTATAAATAGAGGGGAACCTTTGCAACACCAAGACACACTAAGACACACCTAGAAACACCAAGACACACCTTGCAATATACTTTCAAACCTTTTTGTGTCCCTCTTGCTCTCTAAGCTCAAGTTCTACATCTTGAGAGCATCAAGCTGTTGCGCACCCGCTCTCTCGCCATTGTTCACGAGAGCGACGTTGCGCCGTCGCGTGGTACACGCATCCGCGTCGTCGACGCACTCCTTTCAAAGGGAAGCATCCTATTTCCTATAGAAGCTAGGTTTAAAATTACTTTGTTGGCTCTATAGGACTTGTTGTTTCTTTTATCTTTGTTATTTGGTTAGGTATTCGCTTTGCGAATTCCCGTCTCCTTCACGAGACAAAATCCTTCTTGTGAAGAGAAGGGGTTGAGGAATGCTACCCTCGTACTTGTAGCGTGGTTGTATTGAGGTTGAATCACCCTCGTTTAAAGTGATTCGGTTAGTGGATTTGATCAACTAGGTTGATCGGAAAATCCTAACTCGAGAGGGTTAGTGGTGGTTTTCACCCGGTTTGGGTTTCCACCTAAAAATACTTTGTGTACTTTGTGTGATGGATTATTTTTGAGATTGTTTATATTTTATTTCCGGAATTATTACGTCACCCCCTCCTAGTAGGGAAACTTTCAACTGGCATCAGAGTAGGTTCTTGCGAGTTCGGAGTAACACCCGGCAAGAAGATCATGGAGGGAAGCATAGCCGCAATCAGAATCTCCGAAGGGCAGTCCAAAGTCCGACCGCCCTATTTCGACGGGAGGGACTTCGGATATTGGAAGTTGACGATGAAGACGTGGCTCAAAGCCACTGAATTCGAGGTATGGGGATGTTGCGAAACCCCATACGAGATCCCGAAGCGACCCCAAGGAGGCTACTCGCAGCGGCAGATTCGAGAGCTTTCACTCAACGCAAAGGCAATGAATGCCCTGTATTGCGCATTGAGTCCAAAAGAGTTCAAGAAAATCCAAGAGTGCACTACCGCCCACGAGATATGGAGGAAGTTAGAAGACACTCATGAAGAAATGAGCTCGGAGGAAGAAGAAGAAGAAAAAGAAGAAGAAATCGCTTGCTTTGGTTTCATGGCCAGAGGAAGCAATAGCGACAGTGAAAGCGGAAGCGACTCCGACAACGAGGTAAATCTCGATCTACAAGAAGCTCTTAATGAACTTTTTGAAGTTAGTAAATCACTAAAAAGATAAAATAATAGCATTAAAAAGAACCTTAGTTTTCTTAAAAATTAAAATGATAGGTTAGAAAAATAACTTAAGGACGTAGAAGCTAGTCCTAAAAATGATAACCTATTATTAGAAAATCATAACCTCATCAATGAAAATAATAAATTGATTGAGGAAAATGATAGTCTAAAGTTAGAAATCTATGATTTAAAGGCTAAGATGCAAACTATAGAAAAAGAAATCGCATGTCTTAGGGAAAATTCTAACAAATTAATCAACAAAGTAGATAATTTTTATAGCCCTAAGGTTGAGAAAGGATCTCCGTCAAGGAGACCCGCTAACAAATCCGGATCCAAGACCACTTGGATACCAAAAAAAGAATTGGAATCTTGTTTTGTAGGTTTCAAGGATAACTACAACACAAATGATTGGACCTACAAGCTCAAGGCTGGTCAACTCAAGTTGGGAGAACCAAGGAGTAGACCAAGGAGGAGAACAAGAAGACCGACGAGACGGCGAACAAGCAACGGACCCGCCGCACGTCGACCACCAGATTGGAGACCGGCACCAATGCCTGGGCCTCCAAGATACGGATGGGAGCCCTATCCGATGTGTCATCCACCACCATTCGGGCCATTTTATTAGCCATGGTAAATGAGGTAAAAATTCTTGACCATATCTTTGTTTATCAGTAGCATTTAGATAGGGGGAGTTAAAATTTATGAGCTAATTGTCAATTTTTAAGGGGGAGATATAAGGTAGCTAAATTTTCTTTAGTAAGGGGGAGAAAAATAATAGCTATCTCATTATTACAAAAAGGGGGAGGCATTACCTTTGTCAAAAGAAATTTATAGAAGAGCATGTCTTAAGGGGGAGTTATAGGAAATGTAAAATCAATTAAACATTTTTGATAATGTCAAAAAAGGGGAGGATTTTTTTTGCATTATTATTTATGGTTTTGTCATCATCAAAAAGGGGGAGATTGTTGGTGCTAGAGCACCACGATCATTTGTTCTGATGATAACAAAACACGTGTCATTTAATATTTGCGCTTTGAGTCCTAGATTTCAGGTCAATCGCAAATGGATACGTGATTAGATGGAGTTCGAGCTTGCATCAAGGACGGATTGGACGAGCTTGATGGAGAACAGAAGAGTTTCGCGAGGAGCGATAAATTGAAGATGGAAGGAAATGAAGAATAGGATAGATTTCCTTCTTTTATACTTGTTGTATTTTTCGTTTCTTTTGTTGCTCTTTATTTCCTTAGATAATTCATGTTAAAGAGCCTCAAAGTACCTTAACAGTAGTCCTAGGAACACCTGCACAACCCTAGGATACTTAAGTTTTCTGTAGAACACTTAGAAAACCAATATAGGGTTCAAACAACACTTCCAGACGTCTAATTCTAAAATCAGACGTCTGATAAAGTATTTTAAGACGTCTGACTGTTGTTTTAGACGTCTGATAACTGTTAGGCTGGACATAGTTAGTTCTGTCTGATGAAATCAGACGTCCAGACCTTAGACCAGACGTCTAAGGAGACGTCTGATGGATTTGCCAGACGTCCAATTAGTGGACCGTTGGTTGGCTTAGCAACCACTCAACATTATGACCGTTAAAGCCTTATCAGACGTCCTTAGGCCTTTCCAGACGTCTAATAAATGACCGTTTTGCCTCGGCTGACCCAAAATCTCTTCTCAGAGATTTTCTAGCCGTTGCAATGTTTGGAAATCAATTCCCACAGTAAAAGTAGGTTTCCAGACATCCAGACATAGTGCCAGACGTCCTATATGTCGTCTGATGGACTTGCACTAGAACCTTGTTTAGATCTGATCCAAGTTAGGAAGCAACCTGCCCAAAATCAGACGTCTGACCTTTGAATCAGACATCTTAAAGTGAAGTTCCAGACGTCTGATGCCAGAATTAGACGTCTGATAAGCCTGTCAGAACAATGATTGTTTCTGATTTCGGGCTGATTCTCATGGGCTTTGTTCCCAACGGCTATAGAACCTTTCCTAAGCCTTCCAAAGCCTTCCTAAGGCCTCTATAAATAGAGGGGAACCTTTGCAACACCAAGACACACTAAGACACACCTAGAAACACCAAGACACACCTTGCAATATACTTTCAAACCTTTTTGTGTCCCTCTTTCTCTCTAAGCTCAAGTTCTACATCTTGAGAGCATCAAGCTATTACGCACCCGCTCTCCCACCGTTGTTCACGAGAGCGACGTTGCGCCGTCACGTGGTACACGCATCCGCGTCATCGACGCACTCCTTTCAAAGGGAAGCATCCTATTTCCTATAGAAGCTAGGTTTAAAATTACTTTGTTGGCTCTATAGGACTTGTTGTTTCTTTTATCTTTGTTATTTGGTTGGGTATTCGCTTTGCGAATTCCCATCTCCTTCGCAAGACAAAATCCTTCTCGTGAAGAGAAGGGGTTGAGGAATGCTAGCCTTGTACTTGTAGCGTGGTTGTATTGAGGTTGAATCACCCTCGTTTAAAGTGATTCGGTTAGTGGATTTGATCAACTAGGTTGATCGAAAAATCCCAACTCGAGAGGGTTAGGTGGTGGTTTTCACCCGGTTTGGGTTTCCACCTAAAAATACTTTGTGTACTTTGTGTGATTGCTTATTTGTGAGATTGTTTATATTTTATTTCCGCAATTATTACGTCACCCCCTCCTAGTAGGGAAACTTTCAGGAGGTTCTGATTTGTGAAGCAAACTTTGGAGGAAATAAAAGACTAATTCTATGGGTTCCAATTCATCTAAAACCATCAAACCAGGACTCTTATGACATCTGTTCTAAGGATGTCCAACCCAAGCACACATTCATTGATTATCCTTTGGAGCTTGAATTCTCTGTAACCCGATTTTTTGGTCTTGGGTTGCATCCTCATAAATCGCAGGCCCGACCCCGCTTGCATACCGATTTTAAGTTTTGGGTAATTTTTATCCAAAACCTTAGATATTCTCGATTATGGGGTATGGGTCTACACCACAATCTGGTCCACATCTGTGGACATCTACTGACAGGTCAGAGGTTTCTTCTCTTTATTCTGATTCTGATCTACACCTGTGAAATGTTTATTTCTCTTCTTTGTATAGTGTGCCTAGCTGAAGGCACTAAATTCAACACGTATATAGTTTTTATTTATCTTGGAGCATACCCGACATTCACGCAATTCAGGTGATTTCTACTCTATTCCACTCTGTTTTAGGTCTTTTTAATACAATGAGGACGTTGCTTTAGATAGGCATGGGGGGTGGATATTCATCTCTGAATTTTATTCGTCATCTCCGTAGATTTGTTTTATTTTCTTTTGTTTATATTAATAAAAAATTATGGAATTAGGAAAGAGAACTTGGGTTTAAGAAAATTTTCAATCTTAGGAAATACTCCATTATGATTTGAACACAAAGACCCTTCAGGTCTTTGGACTTAATCGACCTATGTATCCACTAAAATGTGGATTTATTTTTCGAGTCCTCGCCATCTTAATTCTATTGTAATTGGAGTAAATAAGTTTGGGTGATAAGTACACGACTTATCAATCCACCCTCTAATTTGAGGGAACTTTAAGCCTAAAGCATCTACACACTTTCTTATCACTAACTCATTAATCGGCGATTCTAACAGAAATTGGGTAGCTAATGAACCTTCTACGGTGATATGGCTGGCAAGTTACCGTGGGTAACAGCCTATAGGTAGGTTGTCTAGAGCCCAATCACTGGACCATTCTCTTTTTGCTACCTTTAGGTAAATCTTAAACCAGGGAAGCCACCTACTTAAAAAAAAAAAAGAGAAAATGAAAGTCAAAAAGAAAAAAAAAAGAAAAGGAGAAAAGAAAAGAAACAAAAGGAATAAGCCACACTTCACCGCATGAGTATGGCTAGTAAGTTGTCGGTGGTAACAGCTCATCGACCGGTTGTCTAGAACCTAGCTTAATAAATGCACTGAAAATTCCCAAAATACTTACGAAGAAGCGGAGAAGTACATTAAATTGGGGAGATATCCACTGGATTCACTCTTGTGTTGACCCCATAATAATAAAAGTAGGGAGAAAGCTACCGGTTGTAAAGATACACATAATTGCACAGCAATCATAGGTCTTAATTGACCTAGATTAAGATAAAACTTAGCATAAGTTAGGGAAATTCATGCATGCATAAGCATTATCTGCATCTTTACTGCTTTACTTTAGCTATGCATAAAATAATGTTATAATGTGCTGATTAGATGCATTATGTCAATTGCAGGCAATAAGCTGATCTGGAGCTAGATCTGGAATAACGGGAGTTGTAGCAGAGCTGGAGCAGAAGGCTTAGTTTAGATATAGGAACAATAATGTAAGGGGATTAAAGGTTCTCTATTCTACTAAGTAGGAATAAAATAGTAAAATATGAAGAGCTTAGGTCCATCCTAGCCCTAGGATAGCCTAGAGACTTCCCCAAGCCTTAGCCACCCTTTGATTAGGTCACAACACCCTAGGAAGCCCTAAAACCCTAACTCCAACCCTTATCTGGATGTCCAGATAAGTTATAGGACGTCTAGGAACCTTAGTCATCTCCTGCACACCTCAAACCCACTTCTGCAGTGTTATTGGACATCCAGAAACTTTGTCAGACGTCTAATTTCTGCAGAATACCCAAAATCAGCCTTGATTTCCCCTGACTCAGATTGGACGTCCAGAACTGAAGTCTGGACTTCTGATTTTTGAGTATAAGTTGTCTAATCACATTATTGGATGTTTGGTACTAGTCTCCAGTCCCTGTTTTGAGATTCATGTCTTGATCTTGGATCTCTAGCTCCCAAGACCTAAACCCAACCCCATAGGAACCTAAATTAAGGTGTCCTAACCCTAGTACATCACCCTTAGACCTACCTAAGGACCTAATTAGGTCCTCACCAAACCCAATTGACTTAGATCGAAGTCAATTACCTTCACCTAAGTCAATTGGACTCATTGAGTCCAATTAAGCTTAGATCTCAACCCGCACAAGTTCAATTAGACTTAGTGAGAGTCCAATTGATCTAAACCCAACCCAATTGAGCTATTTAACTCTAATTAGGTTCACACTCATTCAATTAAACTTAGGTTAAGTTTAATTGCATTTTCCCCTTAGCAATTAGGGTTTGTAACCCTAATACAAGACCTACACCTACCCAAATCCCTTAGGACCTAACCTAAGCCACCTAGCCACATAGAGCACGACCACACACACACACAACCCCCCAATCATGCACACACACTTCTCTAGAGTTCTCTAGAACTCTCTTTGAAGTGGCGCCACCTCTTGGTTGCCAAAATTAGCAACCAAGAGGCATTCAAAATGACATCCATAATTTTTGGATCTCATAACCTCTTGGTCGGCCACTCTTGGACTCTCTCTAGAGAGCTCCACACCTCTCTAGAGAGAAGCCATTGGGTCTATAAAAAGACCCCATGGGCGGCCAAGTGACCCCATTGACATCCCTTGGCTTTCATTGGCACCACTCACCTCACTAGCTCCATACACGCCCACCTTCACTTAGTTTAGCTACTCCACCTCCACGAGCTCACCACCATCATGGAGGACATCATGTCGGGATGCTGGATCAATCCTCCCTCTCTCCAAGGGTCGGCCTAAGCTACATTGGCCGCCCCTCATTCCCCTCTCGACCACTCCAAGGCCATCGGGAACCACCCCTGAATGCCCTCTATTCTGCTAGATTTAGTTTATGCTCTGTAATATTTACTTCTTTTATTACTTCTTTGTAGCGTAGTCTTAACTTCTCCCCCAATGATGCAAGCGAAATCCCCCCATTGATTCTTGTATGCAGTCATTTTCAGGTAGCTAGATTTCCATATCAAGCATTTATGTATAGGCTTTCCTCTATCGTTTTTGTTGCAAACAACTCTCCCGCTAAATGAATGAAACATGCTTTTATATATATATATATGTCTCCATGTTCTGAAATCACAATGAGCTTATTGATTGCTATCATATTTGCGTGATTCAAGTTGCCTATTTCTAACTCCTAAAATTCTTGCAACTAAGCATGTCGTACTAAAATACATAATAATCATGAACCGGCATGTGATTCTAAATAAGGTAGAGCAATAGAATATCGATTTCTGAAGTAAACAAATCTTCCTAGAGAAGAACGTCTGGGACTCAAGTCTCATAATCTTTACAAACTTAATTTTTGATGGACGTTTTTGCGCGGCTATACTGCGATTTTCGACGACTTTCAAATTCGTGAGAACGATTCTCGCCAATTGGCGTTGTTGCCAAGGAGGTAACATCATTTCTATGATTTCTATCTTGAAACTATCACTGACAAATCTCTCACTGCTTTTTTTTTTGATGTGCAGGAAAAATGTAAGAAAAACAGGATCTGCGCACACATTGAGTGTGGCAAAGAAAAAATCAGGTGCACATCATCTCTCCTTAGATTAGGTTTTTTTTTCCTACACCCTAGGAGTAGATTTACTTTCTGCACTTTCCTTTGAAAAATTCCTTGTGGAAAATAAAAGAGATTTTTCGTGAAAAAGAAAAAAAAATCAAAAAGAAAAATTTTGAAAAAAAAAACCTAGATTAGTTTTCCTTTTGAATCTTAGGTTAGTTCGAAAAAGAAAAAAAAAGGATATTTTCTTTCAATCTTTTGAAAAAATCTTTTTGAAAAAAAGGTGCAAAAGTTTAAAAAAAAAAAAGAAAAAAATCATTTTTGGTGGAAAGCTTAGATTTCAAATTCAAACCTCTTTAAAAAACTTTTCTACCACCTTATGATTTTCGACTAGATTTCAAGCTTGATTTAAAAATTTGATTGCAAAAGAATTTGTAAGCGAAAAATTCTAAAATTTGGGCTAAATCTTCATTTTCAAACCATCTTTCAAATGACTATTTTCTTGAAAAAATTCTAAGTATGCAATTTTTAAAAATTCGCGAAGTGCATGAGGGTTAGACTGACCCAGATTCAAAATCTTTCAAATTGCAAAAAGCAATTTTGAGCAATCCACGAATATATTTTGACTAAAAATGGTGCGGTTTGAAAGCTGATCTCATTAGGTTTATTTTCCATATTTTTCCTGAATTTGTAATGGTCATTTGATACTATTTCAAAGTAAAAAACTGACTAGGGTTCAAAATTCCAGATCTGAACCGCTAGTATTCAAAATTCTTTAAAAATTCGGTTGGAATAGTAAAAATTTCCAAAAGATATTCTCTAGAAAGCTAATTGAAAAAGGAATCTACTGACAAAATTTCAAATTAATTGGATTCCAATTATTATCAGAGAACAAACATTACTTTTGTTGTCTGCTAAAATAGAAAAAGAAAAACCCTAGAAGTGCATGAAACTTACGTTGAATCTTTAGGGTTACAACTAGAGACCACACTTTGGGCTAACCTAGACTTAACCAAGTCTAGTTAGCTGATGTCCTTGGTCACCTTATGGGCCACTCACCACCAACCCCACTAAAGAAAATTGGTTAAAATTAAATTTAGAACACGAAATCAACCCGAGTTTGTTGTCATACTACTGGGTGTTTTTAATCTCTCTTGCCAAACATGGTAACTAAGTCTGTGGGGTAGTGTCAAACGACCGTGGCTCGGGGGTCAACGGAACCAGAGGCATAAGCCCAAGGAAGAACCTTCCCCTTAGTCCCCCCGTAACCAGACTGGCTAGGTTAGCTTGAGAGGCGGGAATCAATTTCAATCGGTTGAACGATGAACTTATCTTCAGGAATTCAAATTTCTAACGAAAAATATGGTCACCTGATCCATAAGGACCATTTGATTGACAGGGCCTTACCCTTGTTCTGCTTGGCTACACCAACCCAGGGGTTGTTTGGTGTATGCAAGGAAGGAGGTCACTTCGACCTCACTTGGTTGGACCTTGGGAGCTACTCCCAAGGAGGTGAGTCACTTCTTTTATCTGCTCAGCCAAAATGGCTATCCCTAGATCTGGACATAATCAGGATCCAAAAGAGCTGGACCCACGAGCTTATTTGAGAGCCCGGGTCATTGAATCAGCTCAACCTTGGGATCAGAACCCAAGGTGGTGAAGATGACTTTTTGCTTCGCCTGATCCTTCTCCTCGGGTTACTGAAATGGTTAACCCACATCCTAACCTTGGATATTATGATCCATTCTAGCCGGTTCCTCAAAGGACTGCATCCTATAACCCAGGATATGGATTTCATACTCCTGCTTCGCACCCATGGAATATGGGTAGACCTGATTCACCCCCTGGAACCCCTGAAGAGCTACCGGTGCATATACGACTGCATTACAGAATACAGAGAGCTATAGCGAGTGCTAAGGAAAAGGCTGCATCCTATCTACATGAAATCTAGGCTATCATTGATCCGAACCAAAGACAAAGCTAGATTCTGCATCAACAAGCTGTGATGGAGCTCCTTTGAGAAACAACAGAGATGACAAGGCTAATGAGACAAAATCGGGAAACTCAAGAACTACTACTTTTGAGATATCAAGTGGAAAATAGCCTTGAAGACCTCGAGGAATTCGAAACGATTACGTCGGAAGGACACACAAAAGATTCTCGAGAGTAGATACTGGAAGATCACTCAGGGAAAAAAGAATCTAGCGTGGATATGAGACAGGAGCAGGAAGTATGCCGAATGGGTTCATCTGAAATTATGGAGGAAAGGACTGATATCTCCAGGAATGTGCCGCAATCAGATTATCCTGAATCCTGGGAGACACCTCTCAGGTTAGATAACCCAATCGAGACAAGGGAAGTAGATGCAATTGAGGATATGGATCTTGAGGCAAGCATTACATGCGACACTACTGATCAGCCTAAGCCACTTCCCGTTGTAGGTGAACCTGTGTTGGAGCCAACATCCTTTGATCTGCACTCTTCTTTCACCTACATCCCTAATTCGAAAGCTAGAGATTTTGAGATGACACTTTCTATCCTCGAGCCTGACATCCGAAGACCAGAAATAGCTATGGATGCCGGAATTACTGAGGAACTCAATGCATATAAGGGTGCAGCTTTGAGCAGAATGAGCTGGGGACACACCTATCATCCTAGTCAATCTAATGGATGGCTCGACTCTGAGCCTGAGGAGACAGCCTCCAATGAATCAAAGATGAGAACCGATAAGGACGAAGTAATTTCTAACGAGGATTTTAGTGACCTCCCCATAGATCTACTTTCACAGATACCCCCATATGACCCAGAGCCTGGAGAGGGCATGATCTTTGATGTCAATTATTATTATGCAGATCCCTATGACTCAGATTCTGGTTCTGAGATACATTTTGATCTACTCCCTCAGCAACCTTCTGCTGGATTGTGGGACATGATAAATCAGCTGAATCAACATCATGATCCCCCCTCTGATTATCCTCTATTCTCCACCACTACTCCACACTTTCTTATAGCTAGACTTTTTGGAGTAGGGGTGCACAATCAGCTGGTTTGAATCTTCAGACCACTGATCTTAGGAACATATGAGCACATCTTTCTCCTAATCTTGGCCAGCTCCTATGCTAGAATTGATACACCTAATTGAGTTTTGGACCAGCTGGAAGCGTTAAACTCAGCATGTATAGATACCATTCACTCCACATTCCACCATCATTCATTTATAACCATTTTTATGCATAGCATATTTTTGTTTTAGCATATTTCCCTTTTGTATATTGCATGTTAACAGGTTGGTCAGTGCTGAATATAATTTCAGAAGCAATTACAGGTGATTTCTACCCATTCTCTCTCTGCATTATTTATTTTCTTTTATATTCATGCATGAGGCATGCAAGAACTTAGGCATGGGGGGGGTAGAGACAACAAAAACTAAAATGAAAAATTTTTGCCAACACTTAAGAAAACCTTGGAGCTGCCTGTAAAATGTACTTTAGAACCTTAAATAAAAGAACAATTGACTCCACCTCCAATGCTCACATTGGAGCTAGAAATCGTTCGCAACAGCGACTTCCGACTCACCCGCTCACCTTTTGTTCTAAATTTAGGGTCAAGCTGATTGTAACCCGATACGAGAAATTCACGAAGTATAAATTATATGAGGTTACATGTTTATAGCATATATACATATTGCATTCATGAATAAGATCATTTTATTAAGAGATTGCATAAGGGATTTTATCCTCTAGTTAATTCCTGTAATCTGGAATCCAGCACAACTTTTCACACACACATAGAATTTGCAATGGATTCATGGTGAAGGTTGATAAACATCTTCAGTCTGTTGAGAAGCAGTGCTTCTTTTCCTGAACCCCTGGACAGTGTTTTGGGAGTCAGGCATATTTTCTTCCAAAAATCCACCAAATAGTGTGAGATGAGAGTAGAGTGTACTGGTGCTCTAAGATTAGTGCAAGGAATCTGGAATCCTAGGTAATTAGGTGATGACACTTTGAGTTTAGACATAGTTTTTGCTCTCGGTTCCCACGTATACATTTTTGTGCGAAATTTTGAAAGCCACCGAATAAGGTAAATATGCAAAGAGCGAGTTTTCATAAAACTAGGGCTAAGGTGGATGGTTATGACCATTCTCTACGGAATCCTCAGCTGAAGGAGGGTATTGATGTCAAAGTCAGAAATACACTGTCCTATTCGTCACTCCCGGTGCCATGAGTAGGCACTTCCATCAAATAAGCCACCCAATGTCTCTTGAGTACCACCAATCCCTAATAATGCCTCCTCAATAAAGTTATGGATGTGTTATGTTGAAAAAAAAAAAAGCGTTGAGAAGAAAGAAAAGTTGAAAAGAAAAAATTAGAAGAAAAAGCAAAGAAAAGAATGAATATTTAGTGTTTATTTCATCAAGGCAATACCACCAAATAAAATTGAAATCCACCAAATATGGCCCCAAACTTTTTTCTTGTGTTTCTGACTGCCTAAATACTGGCTAAGGAATTCTGACTTATTGTTAGGGTTATGAGAATTTAATTAAAGTGTTAATGCCTCGTGAGACCACCAAATACTGATCATATATGTGAATCTGGTAAGATAGTGAGCTCTAAGAAAAAGATAGCATAGTTTTTCTCGTCTTTCTCTATATTGAGTTACTTAGTAATCCGGGAATCTAGGTTCTGTAGTACTAGTCTCTATGTAGCACCAAGTGAGAATGAGCCACCAAAAATATAATCCTTTCCCTCAGAGATTCTTTACCTAAGCCTAAAGCCGAGGTGAAATTCATAGAATATCTTGAGTACCCTGAGGGAAGAAGTCTACCTATCCCGCTAGAATTTTTACTAGGGGTCAAGTACAGGCTTTAAAGGTGTATTGGTTTTTACTCGAATCCATTGAAAAAGCTACATAGCCGCACTTTCACGATTGTCTGGATTTCTAGAGCATAGGATGAAAATAAAAAGGAGAAAAATCTCTATGCATACACTTGATAAAATAATCAGTCCCTTAGGGACCCTTTCTATAAATAAATTACTCTTGCATTTGCTAGGGACTAGCAAGATTTAGTCATGGGGGCATGATTGCACAGCAATCATGGGTCTTAATTGACCTAGATTAGGCTAGAACTTAGCATAAGTTAGGGAAATTCATGCATGCATAAGCATTATCTGCATCTTTAATGCTTTACTTTAGCTATGCATAAAATAATGTTATAATGTGCTAATTAAGTGCATTATGTCAATTGCAGGCAATAAGCTGATCTGGAGCTGGATCTAAAACTAGATCTGGAATAACGGGAGTTGTAGCAGAGCTAGAGCGGAAGGCTTAGTTTAGATATAGGAACAATAATGTAAGGGGATTAAAGGTTTGCTATTCTATTAAGTAGGAATAAAGCAGAAAAATGTGAAGAGATTAGGTCTATCCTCGCCCTAGGATAGCCTAGAGACTTCCTCAAGCCTTAGCCACCCTTAGATTAGGTCACAACAACCTAGGAAGCCCTAAAACCCTAGTTCCAACCCTTATCTGGACGTCCAAATAAGTTATAGGATGTCCAGGAACCTTAGCCATCTCCTACACACCTTAAACCCACTTCTGCAGTGTTATTAGACGTCCAGACACTTTGTCAGACGTCCAATTTCTGTAGAATACCCAAAATCGACCTTGATTTCCCCTTGACTCAGATTGGACGTCCAAAACTAAAGTTTGGGCTTCTGATTTTTGAGTATAATTCATCTGATCACATTATTGGACATCTGGTACTGGTCTCCAGTCCCTGTTTTGAGATTCAAGTCTTGATCTTGGATCTCTAGCTCCCTAGACCTAATCCCAACCCCATAGCAACCTAAATTAAGGTGTCTTAACCCCAGTACATCACCTCTAGACCTACCTAAGGACCTAATTAGGTCCTCACCAAATCCAATTGACTTAGATCAAAGTCAATTACCTTCACCTAAGTCATTTGGACTCATTGAGTCCAATTGAGCTTAGATCACAATGCACACAAGTTCAATTGGACTTAGTGAGAGTCCAATTGATCTAAACCCAACCCAATTGAGTTATTTCACTCTGAATTAGGTTCACACTCATTCAATTAAACTTAGGTTAAGTTTAATTGCATTTTCCCGTTAGCAATTAGGGTTTGTAACCCTAATTCAAGACCTACACCTACCCAAACCCCTTAGGACCTAACCTAAGCCACCTAGCCACATAGAGCATGACCACACACACACACACACACACCCATTCACGCACACACGCTTCTCTAGAGTTCCCTAGAACTCTCTTTGAAGTGGCGCCACCTCTTGGTTGCCAAAATTAGCAACCAAAAGGCTTTCAAAATGAGATCCATAATTTTTGGATCTCATAACCTCTTGGCCAGCCACTCTTGGACTCTCTCTAGAGAGTTCCACACCTCTATAGAGAGAAGCCATTGGGTCTATAAAAAGACCCCATGGGCGGCCAAGTGGCCCCATTGACATCCCTTGGCTTCCATTGGCACCACTCACCTCACTGGCTCCATACACGCCCACCTTCACTTAGGTTAGCTACTCCACCTCCATGAGCTCACCACCATCATGGAGGACATCATGCCAGGATGCTGGATCAATCCTCCCTCTCTCCAAGGGTCGGCCTAAGCTACATTGGCCACCACTCATTCTCCTCCCGACCACTCCAAGGCCATCAGGGACCACCCCTGAATGCCCTCTATTCTGCTAGATTTAGTTTATGTTCTCCATAATTTTTACTGCTTTTATTACTACTTAGTAGTGTAGTCTTAACTTCTCCCCCAATGATGCATGCGAAATTCCCCCACTGATTCTTGTATACAGTCATTTTCTAGTAGCTAGATTTCCATTTCAAGAATTTATTTACAAGCTTTCCTCTATCATTTTTATTTCAAACAACTCTCCCGCTAAATGAATGAAACATGCTTATATATATATATATATGTCTCCATGTTATGAAATCACAATGAGCTTATTAATTGCTATCATATTTACGTGATTTAAGTTGCCTATTTCTAACTCTTAAAATTCTTGTAACTAAGCATGTCGTACTAAAATACGTAATAATCATGAACTGGCATGCGATACTAAATAAAGTAGAGCAATAGAAGATCAATTTTAGAAGTAAACAAATGCCTCCTAGAGAGGAATGACCAAGACTCAAGTCTCGTAATCTTTACAAACTTAATTTTTGATGGACATTTTTGCGTGACTATACTACGATTTTCGACAGCTTTCAAATGCATGAGAACGGTTCCCGCCAACACCTTTAGGCAGAATTCTCTTTTTAAGGTCACCTAGAGGCATAAAAATCTGAAGTCCATTTTAACTGCCGATCAATGAGTCTATCACATTCATAATAAAGATGCCAAGAACTTAGGGTTCTCATCAAATCTTGGGTGAGTTGAATGGCCGTAGAAAGCCACTCTTAAACCCTAAAACTCGAAAATCCAAAAAAATTAGAAAAGAAGAAAAAGAAAAAAAGAAAATTTTCTTTGAATAAGGTGATGGCTTGAGGCAGTCTGCATTTTAGCAGATACCCGGGCACTATTGTGTCTTTGAAAGTTCATATCCTAAGTAAATATTGTCTTAATGATTGAAAATAACTCATTCCCAAATAATCCAACCTGATTCTTTTATAAATAGCATATAGTTTTTGCTAGGGACTAGCAAAAGATAAGCATGAGGGTGTGATGTAAGCATGTTTACACTACATAAGATGTCTATTTATGCATGTTCTTAAGCATAGAATTGCATTGCATACTATAAATATTACATAGCATGCATCATTTTGCATTTAGATTAGTCTGAATAAAATGAAGGTTAATTATCTTCTTTTATGTTCAGAGATACTGTAAAATTTTTATCGGGGCCTCGAATCAAAGATCCAACCGTACAGATTTGATCAGGGTGACGATTGGAGTTCAACGACTCCAATATTGCCCTAATCTGACAATTGTAGCATCAGATAGAGATCGGGGAACAATAGAAGATCAAGGGCCAAGATGGTGTGAATCCGCACTTCAAACGACATATCCGACCACATGTATGGATTCAGATCGACAATCACACCCTAATGACGTGAAAATCGACTCAATCCGACAACCGTGGCACCATCTACATCATCCAGAAGATGGACGACCAAGATGGTGCCACGTGGCACCATCTCAGCCACCCAACCGGCTGCTACACCTGCCACACCCTCTCTTCTTCGACGATTCTCCACCATTGGATGCGCATCCAACGACTATGGATGTGCACGCACAATTTGTAAGCGCGACACAAATGCTCTTGTAGCGCATTGGTCGAACGTGCTTTAGCGAAGGGAGGACGCGCGCTCGAGTCGCGAGGAGTGGGCGACTAGGTGCGGGCGAGCGGGCATGAGGTGTGTTGGATCGTGATTGGTTGGCCGCAAGCACTCAATAGCACCCACACGCTATCGCATGCCCGTGCGTGACGTGCCATCAGACGTGGGCGTTGTAGCTTGAAGAGGTGTGGCGAGGGTGCATCTCAGCCGTTCAATCTCACGATTGAACGATCGAGAATAAAAGGATGTGAGTGCATGTTGCATGCACGGGAGGTGAGCAGGTAGTGCACGTCACCCACGAGGGGGCTTTAGCGACGGTTTTATCCGTCACTAAAGACCCCTTATTTAATATTTTAAGATTAAAAAGACCAAATTGCCCTCATTCCTTGCAACTATAAAAGGAGACCCCCTCCATACGAAATTTTTCTCTTCCTTCTCTCCTCTACCTTTCCAAAGCTCAAGAGAAGCTTGTCCTACGCCCAGGATGCTCCTCGAGAGATAAAGTCAAATTTTCACTCTCATTTTGGAAGCGAATCCTGCAATGATGACGACGTGCTACCCTGTTCTCATTCCTCCTGCCTCGACCTCCTTCTTCCTACTTCATCCTACTTCATCCAGGCGGTGTCTCATCTGGCTCATCCTCCAAGTAATCGTCGAGGAGGATAACTTCTCTCTCCCATTCTTCTTTACAGCTTTCTAGAGTAGAATTTTCCTACTTTCTAGTGTAGTTGATTTCCCACTTTCTAGTGTAATTCTTCTTTGGTTTCATTGTATAAATATTTTGAAATATTGAGTGCATGTTTTCTCTCTCTCTCTCTCTCTTTCTCTCTCATTTATTCTGATTGTTAATATTGCTTCATTGTAATTACGTCGCTTCGCTTTTCAACAAAAACTCTAAAAAAAATATAATTACAAATATAGATCGACGTAGCCTCCCTGAGTTCGACCTGGGATTTCTATTCCGATACAAATTTTATTTATTGAACACGAGTTCTTTTCTTTCATACTACGATGATAGGTTTTCAAACCCAAATACGCTAGCTTAGTAACTCGTAGCTTCAACAATCTAATAGAAGATAGTATGCCTGACTCCCTATTTACTGTCCAAGGGTTCAGTAGACAAAATGCTTAGTGGTTCTCTTCAAAGATCCATTACTCAATCTACGTACAAGTGAAGTAAATGTACTGGATTCTAAACTTAAGAAACAATTTAAGAAGAAAAATCTTTAATGACACCTCCATGACAAAGATGTTTTGCTAGGGACTAACCAATTTAGCTCAAGAAAATAAGAGTTTTTTTTTTTTATATGTCCTAAATGTATGCAAATATTTATAAATGATATAAACATTCTCAGGTTATACCCTTCCATGCCTAAGACGGACAATATCCTCATTGGAAAAATGCAGGCATAGAAGAATATCACCTGAGGAGGAGAGTGGGAGGAGCTAAGGCTGCTCAAGCCAAAGTGCATCCAAAATCTGGCCATCTGAAAGAGTAATATAAGGTTTAATTCGCTGGCCATTTACCTTAAAGCTCGCACCAGAAGTAGCGTTTCGAATTTTTACAGCTCCATGAGGGAAAGTATTGATAACAACGTATGGCCCATCCTAGCAGGACTTAAGCTTTCCTAGAAATAATTTAAGTCTGGAGTTGAAAAGCCAGACCCACTAGTTAGGCTTAAAAGTCTTTCTAATGATGTGCTTATCATGAAAGACCTTTGTACGTTGCTTGTAAGATTGAGAAGTTTCATAAGCTTCATTATGAAGCTCCTTAAGCTCACTTAACTCTAACATACGTGCCTTTCTCGCTTTATCCAGATTCAAGTTAACATTTTTAATAGCCTAATAGGGTTTATGTTGGATTTCAATGGGAAGATGGCAAGCCTTTCCGTAGACAAGACAGAAAGAGACATGCCCAAGGGAGTCTTATACGCGATTCTGTAGGCCTAAAGAGCATCATTTAGTTTTTTAGACCAATCCTTATGATCGGGCCTGACAATTTTTTCTAAAATTCACCTAATCTCCCTATTAGACACTTCAACTTGTCCACTCGTTTGGGGATGGCAAGGTGTGGCTATCATGTGGTTGACTCCCAAATTTTGGAGTAGTGTTGTGAACTGTATGTTCTTGAAGTGAGGTCCTCCATCACTTATGATAGTCCTTGGGCATCCGTACAGAGAAATGATATTAACCTTAACAAAGCCCAGGACCACGGAATGGTCATTGGTTCGCGTGGGTATGACTTCTATCCATTTCGATGCAAAGTCCATAGGCACAGGGATGTACTCATATCCGAAGGACACGGGATAGGGACCCATGAAGTCGATGCCCCAAATATCAAAAATCTCAACAGGGGGATAGGCTGCTGGGGCATCTCATCCCTTTTCCCAATGGTTCCCATCTGCTGGAAATGTAGACATGCGTCCACATATGTATGTGCATCTCAGAATAATGTGGGCCACCAAAAGCCAAACTAAAGAACCTTATGGGTAGTCTTTTTCCCACTAAAATGTCCCCCACAATGGAGGTCATGGCAGAAACTCAGAACGCTTCTTTATTCTTCATCAGGGATGCAATGGCGGAAAAGCTGGTCAGGGCCTACTCTAAAAGGCTCGGGTTCCTCCCAGTGATAAAATTTAGCGTTAGCAAGAAACCTGTCTTGCTTCTAATTGTCCCAAGTACTGGGGTTAATGCCCGTAACTAGATAGTTCACTATGTTAGCGACCCAAGGAGTTTTGGCCTCCACGGCCATCAGAGACTCATCAAGGAAAGTCTCTTGAATACCGCCAGTAGGGTTTGATGCCTCAATAGGGATCCTAGACAGATGATCTGCAGTCACATTCTCAACTCCTTTCTTATCTTTAATTTCCTGGTCAAACCCCTGGAGTAGCAGAATCCAACGAATTAGGTGAGGTTTGGTGTCCTTTATAGCAAGAAGATGCTTTAAGGCAGAATGATCAGTGAACACCACAACCTTGGATCCCAAAAGATAAGATCGAAACTTTTCCGAAGCAAATGCTATAGCAAGAAGTTCCTTTTCAGTGACCGTGTAGTTTTGCTGAGGATCTATAAGGGTCTTGCTGGCATAATGTAGCACATGAGGTTTGCCATCAACCCTTTGACCTAAGATCGCTCCCACTGCAAAATCAGAAGCATTGCACATTAGCTCAAACGAGAGGGTCCAATCTGGTGCTTGGAGAATCGGTGCAGTAATAAGGGATTTTTTTAAGACTTGGAAAGCCTTGCCAATCTATCATCAAAATTGAAGGAGACATCCATCGCTAACAGGTCGCAGAGTGGCTTAGAGATTTTACTGAAATCTCTAATGAAGAACCTATAAAATCCAACATGGCCAAGGAAAGATCTAACTTGACGAACATTGGCGGGCAATGGAAGCTTAGAGATGGAATCAATTTTTGCGGTGTCCACCTCTAATCCTCTCTCGGAAACTATATGCCCTAACACAATGCCCTGCTGGACCATAAAGTGGCTTTTCTCCTAGCTAAGCACCAGCTTTGCCTCTTTGCAATGGGTTAAGACTTTATCAAGGTGCGAAAGGCATAAGTCAAACGACGAGGCATAAATAGAGAAGTCATCCATGAAAATTTCAACAAACTAATCGATCATATCAGAAAGATAGCCATCATACAATGTTGTAAAGTGGCAGGAGCATTACATAACCTGAATGGCATTCGGCAGAACACAAATGTGCCACACGGATCGTGAAGGTGGTATGCTCCTGATCGTCAAGAAAAATGGCTATCTAATTATACCCAGAGTACCCATCAAGAAAACAAAAGTACTTGTTCCCCACTAGTCGTTCCAAAATCTGATCGATAAATGGTAAGGGGAAATGGTCTTTCTGCGTAGTCGTGTTGTCGTGTTCAAACAGTGATAACCAATGCAGACCCTCCAACCAGTTGAGGGTCTAATGGCCACTAGCTCTCCTTGGTCATTCTCTTCCACAGTGATTCTTGCCTTTTTGGGTACTACATGAATAGGACTGACCCATTTACTATCTGAAATGGGATAGATAATCCCTGCATCCAGCCATTTCAAAATCTCCTTTTTAACAACCTCCCACAGATTGGGGTTGAGCCTTCTTTGCATGTCTTAGAAAGGTTTCATGAACTTGTTCGTGTATATATGATGCATGCAAAGGGAGGGATCAACACCCTTAATATCAGCAATTGACTAGGCAATTGCTTCTTTGTGCCTTTGTAAACACTCAAGCAGAGCTCCCTCCTACGATTTAGATAATGTAGACGAGATAATAATATGGAGCATGTCATTAGGGCTAATTAAAGCATATTTCAATGTGCTCAGGAGGGGTTTCAACTCCAACTCAGGAGCCTTTTGGATTGAGGGTTTAAGTTGAGATGTCCCTGCCTCAGGTAGCAGATCTACCTTCACGGTCCAGGGTGGGGACAGAGACTCTGTGTGTATCCCCAGCAACTCTTTTAATTAGGGTATTTCCCTTTCAGTTTCTTTAATAATCAGAGGATGGTCCTTAGATATGACCTTTTGAAGGGGATCTCTACATAGGAGTGATAGAGTAGCCTCTTCAATTATTTTATCAATGACCTCAATCTGAGAACAATCTTCAAATTCGAATTGCTTGTAAGTATCAAAAACATTCAATTGGATCTTCTTGTTCCCAAAGCCCATTTTAAGTGCCCCTGATCTACAATTTATAGAGGCGTTGGCTATGGCCAAGAAGGGGCATCCCAGAATAATGGATGGCTTTGTAGGCTTATTAAATGGGTTAGTATCTAGCACCAGAAAGTCAACAGGGAAGAAGAAGTCCTCCACTCTCACAAGGACATCTTCTAGCAATCCCCGTGGTGTCTTAAGTGATCTGTCTGCGACCTGGAGGATGACTGTACTAGGCTTTAACTTGCCTCCTCCTAAAAGGTCGTAGACAGAGCTCGGTAAAATGTTCACCCTTGCACCCAGATCGAGCAAAGTCTCGTCAATGTGTTGGTTACCTATAACCACTGAAATATACGGGGCACCTAGGTCCTTCATTTTGGGGGGTGTTCATGTTGGAGAACCGAGCTAACATGGTTAAGCAGGATGACCTTGGTTTAAACCTGTTTCCTAGATGAGTGCTTTTGGGTGCACAGGTCCTTCAGAAACTTGGCATAAGATGGGATCTATTTGATAGCTTCCGATAGAGGCAAGTTGATCTGGACTTGCTTAAAAGTGTCCATAATCTCCTCCATCCTATCCTTGGCTCCAGACGGGCCAACAGAAGATTCCCCAGGAGTAGATAGGCACTCTGATAGGGCACCTTCGGCTTTTGGGTAGAGGGGTCGTCATGGCGGGAGAGGGGTGGTGGAAGGACGACATCCTCATTGTGGGTGATTTCAAGCGAGGGAGAGCAATGTGGCTCTTCCTCTGTGGAGATGGAAGTCAGGTTGGGTGTAGAAGGGGAATTCTGAGACATAATCATAGGAGTGTTATCAGGCTTGTCAATCTTCTTTCCACTCCTCAGCATGGTCACAGCTTGGGCATGCTCCCTGAATACGACCCCCTTGGCCTTAGGGTTCTCCTCAGAAGAGCTAGGTAGCTTCCCTGGATCACATTGCCTAACTGCCTCAGTAAGATGACCAATTTGAGATTTCATATCAGTAATCATCTTATTCTGAGATTGGATGATCGTATTCTGATGCTCTTGCATCGCTTTCATCATGGCTTTAAGTTGATCCATCTCAGAGGTCTTATTCTGAGGAGGGTTTTCATAAGATGGTTGGTATATGGGTTGGGGAGGTAATGGTCTAGTATTCCCTGAGTTAGAAGCATCACCTTGCTTCCAAGAGACGTTTGGATGGTTTTGCCACCACAAATTATAGGTATTGGACTAAGGGTTATTGCGAGGAGGTGGGCGAAATCCTTGGGCCAGGTTTAAGTCGACCAGAATCAACTCAGGGAATTGATTTGCCCGGTGGCACTCCGCAATGGCGTGCGTTGTGCTTTGGCAAATGGAGCATTCACTTGAAGCCTGAAAGATAGAGGCTGCTTGCGGGTTCATGTCAAGGTTTGCTAAAAGCCTATCAAAGTTTTTATTCAATAATTGAATCTGATATGCCAAATCCTGAGAAGCTCCAGCTTCATGGGCCTTTATCTTCCTCTGCAAGATTGATGGTTTTCTTTCTTGATAGGCAGAGGACAAATGTATGGAATTGTCGCTTAAAGTTTCAAATAATGCCTAGGCTTCATCCTCAGTTCTGGTCATGAAGGTTCCTGCACAGGCTACATCGATGGTTTGCCTATGCCTTTCAGATAATCCGTTATAGAACCTTTCGACCAACTACCATCTTGGCACCTGATGATGGGGGCATAACCTAAGAGGGTCATTAAAGCACTACCAAGTCTCATGAAATTGCTCCCCTTCCTGTTGAGTAAAACCCATAATCTCTCTTCTGTAATAGTTGGTCTTACTCAAAGGAAAATACTTTTTCAAAAATTCTCCCTTAAGGGTGGCCCAATCATTTACCCTTGCATCGAGGGTATGATACCAGTGCTTGGCCTTATCCTTTAGGGAGAATGGAAATAGAGTCCTCATCAAGGCTTCATTAGTAAAGCCCTGGAGCTTCACCATGGAACAGACCTCGGCGAATTCCTCCAAATGCCGGTAGGGGTCCTCCCTAGTAGTACCATAAAAGGAGGGCAACAAAGATATGGTATTGCTCTTGATCTCATATGGATTATCCCCTACCGATCGTCTCAGTGCTTGTGCGGGTTGGTTGGTTGGAATAAAATAGTCCCTCAAGGTCCTTTATTGATTTGCTCCTTGATCAGCCATGCCTTCTCTTTTCCTTCTTAGGTGAGCTCTCCTAAGAATTTTTTCAGGCTCAAGATCAAACACTAGACTACTCTCAAAAGAGCGTCTACCAAGCATACAATATCAATCACAATTCAAGTTCTTGTTGATTAAGTAAGTGAAACCTCCACTCTAAAGATAGGTCAAAAGGTCAAGGCTTATCCCTCCGTTCCCACGTAAGTAGTATAAGAGGGATGATGACTTGAGATCTTAACCTTCTTTGTTGTGGAGGTAGAATTGGTTGATATAGATGGCCAAACAAGTTATTCACTGTAATTACACAACCTAATTCAACCTTTGAGTGCCCTAGGACCTATACTTTACTTAGATGATACTCCCAAGTGATCAAGTGAGAAGTTACTCCAAGGACGAACAAAGGGATGCAAATAGGGCGAACCCTTCCTTTGAGGTGATGCGTATGCGGTGCCCCTTAACTACCCTTTTGTTCCTTTAAGGGGTGTCCCCCTCCGTGAAGTATCAAAACACTTGGTCAAAAGATAGTACCACCACCACAAAGCACGATAGGAGGGTCTGCACCGATAAAGAGATCGGTGCCTATAGCCTTAAGGGATCGAGCCTTAGTGCAGTGCCTAATGTGCATGCTCACTGTCAGAAGTGTGCATCACATCGTAAATCTCTTTTTTTTCATATTTTTGAAAATGAAGACAAGTCCCTTTGAATCATATCAAGTGTGATTTGATTTTAAGGTCAAATCTGATTATCAATCCCACTTTCAGTTAGGGGACCACTGAATTAGTAAATTCAATCAACTTGGTGGTATTTGAATTTTAATCCAAATGCAAATGCGTGAACCAGAGCTGTTTGCAAAAGTTAGAAATGTGTACCAGTCTCCAGCAATCTTCGTGCCGATATGCTCGCAATGCAACAATGAGATCTAATGTGCTGCTTAATCACCCCTAAATGTGCGCACCTAAGGGCATGCAACTCCTAAATAGGCAACTTAATATTTTCTTTTATTTGTTTTAAAGGCAAGTAAGCAGAAAAATGACTCACGCATGCAGAAAAATGCAAACCCTACTAGCTAAAGAATGTGGGGACATACCCCCAAAAATTCAGCCCCAATTACTACAAGGGCAAGAAGACAAAAATAAATTTTTTGCTGAAGGAGAATCTCCTATGAAAGAGGGATCCAAGTCTCCTATTTCTTCTCCTCATGTGGGCGTCACTCAAGGTTGATGTTGCTGCTCTACTGCGCTAGTTGCCCCGTCAGATTCCTTGCACAAAAAGATAAAGAATACTCAGAAATAATAAAGTGAATCTATTGCATCTATTGCCTCCTTGGCAATGGTGCCATTTGGTGTGAGAGTATTTCGCTTGATTAAGAAAATAATAAAATGATATGTCATTGTAATTTATGTGGTGGAAATCTCTCAATCAAAGATTAAAATAGATATCAATTTAAACCACGAAAAAATGTCATGTCCACAGGGAGGAATAGATCCAATAAATTCACGAGTAGAGAGTTATAATGTTCCCAGACACCTTCGCGAAATCAATTCGATGAATATGCTACTCTAAATGGAACTTGCAATTTCATGAAAAGTTCAAGGTTATTTATATAATTTTCACATCAAGAATCAAGCTCCCAAAAGTACGTATATGATGCATGTGTAGTGGCATGTCATGTAAGCTTGAATTGCATGCAAATCTGAATTAAATTTCAATGTTAAATGATGCACATAACACAAGTTAAGCAAATTCATGAAATTGTAAGTGCACCCATGCAATTTTGCTTGAATAAAATAATCCAATATTCAAGTGACAATGGCAGGAAATGTAAATTCTAATTCCTTCAAAAAAAGAGGAAAATTCCTCTCTCTTTAGCGCACGTTGGAGGAGGTGTTGCTAGCGATTTGCTCGGGAGGAGTTCCACCGGAGGAGAGGATCTCGTAGACGATGACGGTAGGGTAGGAGATGGCCAGTGGCGGCCGGTCAGACAGCAAGTGGCGGCGGAGAGGAGCAGCAGGGACTGTAGCCGCCTCAGCTGGTTGGTGCGCACCGCAAGGGTGTGGTTGCGCGCGGGCGCTGCAGCATACAAACGTGGCTGCGCGCAGGCATGGTTGCGTGCAAGCGTGGCCAGCAAGGGTAGCATGGGGGCGCGGTTGCTGTGGTGGGTTCTTTTGGTTGTTTGCAAGCGATTTGAGAGAAACATAGGAAGAAGAAGATGGAGAGGCACAAGGGTGCCGGCGTCTGCGTGCGGTGTGCGCACCTGGCATGGCTGGCGAGGATTGTGCACACAAGGGTGCGGTTGCGCACGAGCGCTGCTGCGTGCAGGCGTGGCTACGGCTGGTTGCACGCAAGAGTGGCCGGTGCTAGGCTGCTCTACTGCTGTAGCACTTGGAGAGGAACGCTTGGTGTGGCTGGCGAGGGTTGAGAGGGCCACAGTGCAAGTTCTCCTCACGGTGTGCGCAGGGTCCACAGTGGTGCGTTCCAGATGATCCCCCTCGCCCAGATAGCAAGAATTAATTATCCCATGTGAATTTTATCTCCTCCCGTCCATTCTTCTTCCCCGGTGCAATTCAAGGGATTTTAAATCCCATACTAAAATTGGCCACCGTTAGCCCTTCTGAGAGTTGGGTGGCCAATTTGTTGAGGTCGGCGAGAGTTGAGAGGTCCCCGTTGGGGGGGGGGGAATTCTTTTCAAAAGAACTTGGTTTCTTCACAAAATTGTCCCTCCTCTCCCATTTTCCCAGTTACTTGTTAATTGTTAAAACATCCTGATTGAGTGGATCAAGTGGAGGAGATGGATAGGGTGCGCTGTGTGCATGACCTGCATGAGAGAGTGGCACGTTGAAATATAACATAAGTTATTCCTACAATAACGAAATATAAAATAATTATTTATATAAAAAATAAGTTATAGAATGCAATAGAATAGATGTAAACTTAAGTAATGATGCATGCAATCATTCTATGACCTAATGTAGTTATTAACAAACATAAAATGTAAGAATAAAGTTAACTTAGGCATAACAATAGTCCATTAAAATGGACTCATCATCGCCTTTGCAACCACCCTAGCACCTTCAATCCTCCAGTAGCTCCACACGGCTCACACTCCTTGTTGTCCATGCGTGCGCTGGCTCACGCTCGTCCACGCTGCCACTGCCACACTGCTCCCGGCACAGGCTGCGCAAGCCCGCACATGCCTACGCGTGCATGCATGCACTGCTTGCTCTGCCGCATTGTTGCTGCCCAAGAGCCCAATTGAGAGGTAGCGGGATTCAAACCCACACCCACTCTTTGAGAGGCACCTTCACGACTGATGAGCCAAGGCCACTCTTTCTCACAAAGAAGACTTATGGGCGCATGGTGGAGACGATCTCTCAGCGGTTGGATCAAGATCCAATGGTTCAGAGTGGTTGATGCCTTGATGAATGATTAGCCCATAGTTGTGCGCTATTTAAGTATTTAAGTGCCTAGACATTAGGTTAATTCTAACATTTATTTAGCATAAATTAGGATGTAAATAGATTAATTCATATTTCTAATTTAATTACATAATTCATGCATCTTATTCATATTTAAATGCATTTAGAATTAACTTAAAATTGCATTAGTTAACTAATTAGGTACATTGCATGCATTAATTCAGGTTAACATAAAAGTTGAGGGTTTGTATATAAATAACCATAATATTTTATCATTATTTTTTATTCTTCTTCTACGTGCAACAGCTGCACTTCTTCCTCCAGCTGCCACAGTGAAGAACCCAATCAAGGAGGAGCGAATGTGTTGGATCTGGTTGGGAAGCTAATTTCAAAAGAGAGGAGGAGGCAGTCGAGCTCACCAGACCTCTATCCCCGACCACCACTGTGCAGAGAGTTCGTGTCTAGTCCATTCCACACCGCTAGCCTCAACCGTGGCGACGAGTTTCCACCACCGTGGGCGTGTGGTGTGACAAGCCACACCGCCATCCGAAGCTTGTCCGCATTACCGTGAGCACCTCAGCGTGCACCTCCCTCGACATCATCACCAACAACCACTGCCGCAGCCACTGCAATTTCACTCCTCAGTCAGTTAAGACGTCCGAGAAGTTTCCCGAACATCTGAAGCTCCTATAGCACACCTTCATAGGCTTTCCCTATCCTTAGTTCTTTTTCCAGCCACCAGTCATAGCTACACCGCGTGACCCTTCCATCCTACAACGCTAATCCCCAGCCCACACGCGCCTTCCTGCCGCACATCTGCAGCAGCAACCTCCATTTCACGCCCACACCAACCGCGCATGTACACTCCCTGCCATCTACAGAAGTGCGCCCCTACGGCTGTAGCGCCCGCCCACACCTCTTGTAGCATTCCCCCGCACACCTCTAGCTGCGCGCAAGGCCGGCACGGCCAGTACCATCCAATAGCAGCTGCAGCCTTCCCGCACCACGCCTTCTGCCTGCACATGCCCCTGCTGCACCTCACCGCCACCTCCAGTGCTAATAGCTAGCCCATGCACGCACATCACCTCCAGCTTCTAGCAGCATCCACAGCAGGTGCAGCCTTCCCGCACCACGCCTTCCGCCTGCAGCGCTCCTTGCCATCTACAGCGCGCCCATGCTCTCCAGCCTACAGTGCACCCGCATCATCCTCCTGCGCCTACCACCTACAATAGCATCCGCTTCCACTAGAGCGCACCCTCCAGCAACCCTCCGCGTGCTCAATTGCAGCGCATCCACAACACTAGTGCGTGCGCACGAACCACCTACAGCAGTGTTCAACGCGTGTGCACAGCCGCCCCTCTTCTAGCAGCTAAAGCCACTGTTGACTGCTACCTTCGCTGAAGCTCCATTCGGCCAACTCCGGCCACCGCTCGACGTGCAGCTGCCACCACCGCGACAGCCTCACTTCAACCAACCGTCTGTGCAAACCTCTCCTCGATTGAACCTCTCTCTCGATCGCGAGGAGGAGAGAGGTAAAATTATCTATTATGGACATAATTAGTTATTAGATTTCATGCCATTGCCAAGAAAAATAATTTTGGTTTATGAATATTTTGTTGTGGTAAAATTTACAACTTCATACTCAAGCTCCCTTACAATTGCGTAGCTTTTGTAATTAACATTGTTTGACATTGGTTTTGGAATTTAAATGTGCACAAATTTTCTTTAATATGTGTCAATGGAAAATTGCATAAAATTATCACATGTTTATTGAATATTTCAGTGAGGAAAAATTGCACATCTACCCTTATGTTTTCAAGATATTGTGCATCTTCTTTCCATCACATTTCATGTCAGATTTGACTATGGATTTCTCACGAGATTGAACGAATATGAAATAATTGAGATACTATTGCATCATTGCCTCCCTGTGGACACGACCTGCTCCTAACTGAGTGGTTATATTAATTATTGATTAGTCAATTTTTCCACCGCATAAAACTACAGATGACTTTAAAGTGAACAATCGACTCGTCAAATGGCGCCGTTGCCGGGGAGGCAATAGATGCAATAATTTCACCTGATTTTATTTTGATTATTTCTCAATTGCACAGTGATTTGACCATTTATTATTTTTCTATGTGAGAAATTTGTGCAATAATCAACCATTGTGAGAGGCGACCCTTGACGTCGCCAGAGGAGAATTGGTCGATTTACTTTGAAAAGGAGGAGAAGGACGAGGACGTGACGGTCATCATTATGCATTAAGTCACTAATTTGGTTAAAGTAGAATTAAGACTTTAGATTTAATTTTTCATTGCATTTGGTTTGAAACCGTTGTTTTGGGGTATATTTTGAGGGGTTTGTTCCCCGATTTTGTTTTAGGCCCGTGTTGGGTAATTTTTGGGAGCCTGTTCCCTTTTCTTTAGATTTAGGTTTTTAGTTTATTGATTATTTTTATTTGCTTGTACATAAGTAGCTTAAAAAAAATATAAAATAAAAAAAATGAGCTACCTACTAGAAGCTGCCTGCCCTTAGGATGAACCATTTAGGTCTGTATGAGCAGTCTCTAGATTTATGTCTCTGCATTGCGTGCATTCTTGCATCGTTGATTGCTGGAAGCAAGGCATGCATTCTCTTACTTTGCATCCTATTCTTGATCATGCATTGCATTAGGACTTAATGCGAAGACCACCTAATCTGTACTGAATAAATCTAACAAGTGGTCACATATTTTCTAGAAAAATGACTAATTAAAGGAAGGATATTTTAAAAACCAAGGATTTGATTTTCAAACTTGGCATGCGATTCAAAATTCAAAATCTTTTGCAGTGTATGCACACTTAGTTCGCTTGCACCACAGCACGCTTCTAGACACTCCTTAGGTTTGGAAATACTAGGACAAGAGCCCTCCTATCGTTGGATTCTGAAGTGTTCGGAACTTAAGATCAAAGGTTTTGTAAATCCAAAGAGGGGGATACCCTATCACGGATTTTTGGGGGTAGTTGAGAAGCACCGCGAAAGCATAGCTTCAAAGGAAGGCTTAGGCCTACTTGCATCCCTCAATCTTTCGTCTTTGGAGTTGCTCTAACATTTGAGATTTAGGGAAGAACACCTAAGCTTCAACTAGGTCTTCTTAGGCGAGCATAGGTCGACAATAGGTGCGTAAATTGATTGAACAAATTGTATTGTCACCTACAATCTGACTTAAAATCAAAAGCCTAAATTGGGAAGGACCTAAAAGGTCCTTTTTGAATTGTGTTTTGCTTGGGGAATTCTGATTGAGGTGTGAGTTAGAATGGACCACATTGATTTTCATCCTTTCACATCTTGCCCACACCCTCACCCCCACTATGCATCCTTTGATCCCATATGCCGAGACGGTCCATCCCTTGATGGACATTGACCGGTCGATCTTTCGCTTTTAAGTTATTTGTAGTTTAATGTGGTGGAAAAATCGACTAATCAATTTTTAATAAGAAATAACCACTCGCAGAGGAGCGGGTCATATCCACAGGGAGGCAATAACGTATTAAAATTCTTGCCACTTAAAAATGTTTGTTCGGAGTCAATTTGGACAAGAACCAAGCCAAGATTGCCTTTAGAGTAAGGTTTAAGCAAGAAACAATGCTGAAATGGCAATTATGAGAAACTACAGGATATTTTCCGCAATGCAGAGTGAATAGAATATGATTAAAATGTGGCAATGGCAAAAAATGTAAATTTTAATTAACGTTTTACTGTAGCAAAACAGGGGAATTTTTCCCCGTTGTCTTGCGCGACGAGGAGCCAATGGTCGGGCGCGGGAAGCTCGGAGGAGGTCCCTTGGATCAAGGGCTTCGAATCGGTGGTGGCGGCGACTCGCGCGGCGGTCGGAGGTGGCCAGACGAGCTCTGGCGGAGGTGCTACAGCCGGCAGCTTGCGCAGCCTGTTGGCGTGAAGTCCGCCGCTTGCTGCTGCTGCGGGGGTGGCTTCAGACGGGTGCGCCGGTGGTTGCACGTGGAGATGGTGAAGGCTGTAGGTGCAGGGAAGGTGGCGTGAGCGGGCGTGAGGGCTGGAGGTTGTGCACGCCTTGCATGCGGTTGGAGATGAGCGGGCTGCTGCGACGTGGGTGGTGGAAGTGAAGTGAGAGGACGGAGATTGCTGCTAGAGTGGGGGTGGACTTCAGACGTCCGGGAAATTTCCCGGACGTCTTAAGTGACTGAAAGGGTGATTGCACGGTGGCTCGGCGGTGGTGGTTTGCGACGACGGCGAGGAAGATGCACGCTAGGGTGCTCACGGTGATGCAGGCGAGCTCCGGATGGCGGTGTGGCCTGTCACACCACACGCCCACGGTGGTGGAGACTCGCCGCCACGGTAGAGGCCGGCAGTGTGGAGTGGAAGAGAGAGGTTCTCTCTGCACAGTGGTGGGTCGGTGGCGGAGGCCTTCTGAGAACGGCTACCTCTGTGCTCCTTTTGTAGTGTCTTGAACAATTTTGAAATCAGCCGCCGACCAGATCCACCACATCCGCTCCCCCTTGAATGGCTTCATCACTGCAGCAGCCGGGCGTTGGAGCGGCAGCCAGCCGTTCTGAAAGAAGACGAATAAAGAAAATATTATTAAAATATTAGGGTTATTTATGTATAGACCCTAAACTTCTATGTTAATAAAAACAATATACCTAATTGGTTATCTAATTAGATGAATGCTATTCTAAGCTAATTCTAAATGAACTTAAGATATGAATGCAATGTATGGATTATGTAATTAGATTAAAACTATGAATTAATCTATTTACATCCTAATTTATACTAAATAAATGTTAGAATTAACCTAATGTGTAGGCACTTAAATACTTAAATAGCCCACAACTATGGGCTAATCAAATACCCCCATGCCTAGTTTTTGCTAGTCCCTAGCAAAATTAAGCGAAACCTAGCACTCTAAGTAGACTAGTCAACTCACTTAGTCTTCCTTCAGAAGCATATTAAGTTCAGGTTCTAAACCCAACGTTCCTAAGTAGTTGCTAAGTTACAGACTAGGTCGGCTAAAGACGAGTTGCAAGCACAAGTTTCCTTGATTTCTGACTCTACCCTAAAGTTTATTGATCCCTAAGATTAAAGCATCCGTGCTTTTGCATTGGTCCGAGTTATTTGAGTTAAAGGAATTTTTTTTTTTTTTTAATATATATACCATTCTTTTTTTTTTTTTTTGTTTGATTCTTCTAAGTCTAACCTCAGATCAGCTATCAACACGGTCTGTGTCGGATTCATTGTCCCCATTACCATACCTCGAAGGGTGCCTGGCTTTCGATGCTTCGAGATAGCACCGCCCATAACGACCCCAAGAACTCCTGGCAATCGACACTTCGAGATAGTATCGCCCATGGATTTCTTAAGCGAATTCAGGCCTATGGCAATCGGCACTTCGAGATAGGGCCGCCCATGGTACCTGAACCGCGCAATGCGCTTACATGCCCCCAGTAGGATGGATATCCTAAGAGACAAGCACCGAGGAGGTAATATGTTACCATCGCATCCTCAAGGTGAGTATATACTCCACCTCTCCTGCGGCAGGAACTCTTCCAATCAAAATGTGTTTTCATGCCTCTCTTAAGCCAAAACTAAGAGAACCAAATCTCTTTTCAGAAATTAAGTTAATTACCAGACCAAGTGTGAAAAATTTGGATGCTTGGGTTACAAGGACCCGTAAACCAAAAGGTAGAATAAGACTCCAGGTACTACCCTACCTTTTAACTCAAACCCTAGCTTCCCTTCCTCAACCTCTTGAAGAATGGTCCGCAACTTAACTCCTACTTAAGTTTTTAAGTCCACAAAGGACCCTAAAGGTCTAAAGCTAGTAGCTTATTTAGCTTGTAAAGTTTGACCCTAGAATTAACTTAGTCTACCCTAGAGTTCTGATTTGCTTAAGACGGCAAGATCTAGCCAGTTAAGCTCAAAACCTCTTTTTTTTTTTTATATATATATATTTTTTTTTTCTTTTCTTTTTTATTTTTTTTTCTTTCTTTTTTTTTTTATAAATGCATGCTATAAACAAAATGCCTCAGGTCCTCTCCCCCATGCCTGGTTCAAACAATGTCCTCATTGAAAATCAAAAATAGCTAAAGGAAGATATTACCTGAGGCGGAGAATAGTAGGAGCTAAGGCTCCTTAAGAGTGACTTCGTCAACTAGATAGCCATCTAAAGTTATGTACGGTTTTAACCGTTGACCGTTGACGATAAAGGGAGTTGCTGAAGAGGAAGGATTTTTGATCTCCACAGCTCCATGGGGGAATACTTTGGTGATTATGTAAGGCCCATCCCAACGAGATTTTAATTTCCCAGGAAAAAGCTTAAGTCTGGATTTGAAAAGCCAGACTTGTTGGTTGGGTTCAAAGGTCTTTCGAAGAATAAACTTGTCATGCAAGACCTTAGTTCTTTCTTTATAAGCTTGAGAGGTGTCATAAGCATCATTCCTCAGCTCCTCAAGCTCACTTAATTCTAGAAATCGTGCCTTACCTGCCTTCTCTAAATCCATGTTAACACTTCGAATAGCCCAAAGTGCTTTATGTTCCAACTCAACAGGTAAATGGCACGCTTTTCCATACACAATCCGAAAGGGAGAAGTACCCAAAGGGGTCTTATAGGCCGTTCGATAAGCCCACAAAGCATCATCGAGCTTTTGGGACCAATCTTTCCTATCAGGTCTAACGGTCTTTTCCAAAATATTTTTTATCTCCCTATTTGATACTTCAACCTAACCACTTGTCTGAGGGTGGTAAGGGGTAGCAACCGTGTGAGTCACTCCCAAACTCTTAATTAACCGATTGAAGTGGTGGTTTCGGAAATGAGGTCCCCCATCACTTATAATAGTCTTGGGGCAGCCAAAACGGGATATGATATTGGCCTTCACAAATTTCAAAACCACAGAGTGGTCATTTGTGCGCGTCGGAATGGCCTCTATCCATTTAGAGACATAATCAACTGCCACCAAGATATATTCAAAACCATGGGACGACGGGAAGGGGCCCATAAAGTCAATTCCCCACACATCAAAAATTTCAACAGATTGAATAGGATGTTGAGGCATTTCATTCTTCTTCCCAATCGTTCCAGTCCGTTGACATCTAATACAGGCCTTAACAAAATTATGAGAATCCTTAAATAAGGAAGGCCACCAAAAACCAGACTGGAGAACCTTAAAAGCAGTTTTCTTAGCACCAAAGTGTCCTCCACAATGAAGTGCATGGCAAAATGTCAGCACACTTTGTTGTTCCTCTTCAGGCACACAACGTCTCAAAACTTGGTCTTGTCCAATTCTAAATAATTCTGGCTCTTCCCAATGAAAATATCTCGCTTGAGAAATGAATCTCTTTCTTTTCTGCTTATCCCAAGAGCCAGGAGTTTGTCCAGTGACCAAGTAATTTACAATGTCTGCATACCAAGGTAAAGTTGGTGTTACCGCCATCAGAGTTTCATCGGGGAATGTCTCGTGAATGTCTTCAGAAATAGAGTCGTTAAGAGGAAGACGAGACAGGTGGTCAGCCACAACATTTTCTACTCCTTTCTTTTCACGTATTTCCAAGTCAAATTCTTGAAGGAGTAAGATCCACCTAATCAGACGTGGCTTAGAATCTTTCTTAGCAATGAGATGTTTCACTACTGCATGATCAGTAAAAATAACCACCTTAGACCCAAGTAAGTAAGACCTAAACTTCTCCAGAGCAAAAACTACAGCAAGTAATTCTTTTTCAGTGACGGTGTAGTTTTGCTGAGGTTTAGTTAAAGTCTTGCTTGCATAATGCAGCACATGAGGTCTTCCCTCAACCCTTTGTCCAAGGACTGCTCCCACTGCATAATCCGAAGCATCACACATAAGCTCAAAGGGGAGTGCCCAATCAGGAGCTTGGAGAACAGGAGCAGAGATCAAGGCCTCCTTTAGAGTTTGAAAGGCCTCGGCACACTTTGAATCAAAACTGAAGGAAGATTCCTTCGCCAATAAGTCACAAAGTGGCCTAGAAATCTTACTAAAATTTTTAATAAAGCGCCTGTAAAATCCAGCATGGCCCAGAAAGGATCTAATCTGTTTGACATTCGTAGGCAATGGAAGTTTGGAAATAGAACCAATCTTGGCTTTATCTACTTCCAAACCTTGCTCAGATACAACATGCCCAAGTACAATTCCATTCTGTACCATGAAGTGACTTTTCTCCCAGCTGAGGACTAAACCAGTCTCCTTACATCGTTTCAACACATTCTCCAGGTGCAGGAGACACTGGTCGAAAGACGAGCCATAAATAGAGAAGTCATCCATAAATACTTCGACACACTCGTCAATCATGTCCGAAAAGATAGACATCATAAACCGCTGGAAAGTTGCAGGGGCATTACATAATCCAAATGGCATACGCCTGAATGCAAAAGTACCGTAAGGACTCGTGAATGTCGTCTTTTCCTGGTCATCAGGAAAGACTGCCACCTGATTGTACCCAGAATATCCATCGAGAAAGCAATAATACTTATTCCCTGCCAATTTTTTGAGAATTTGATCAATAAAAGGCAAAGGAAAGTGATCCTTCTGGGTAGCGGTGTTCAGCTTGCGGTAATCAATACAGACCCTCCATCCAGTTGAGGGTCTAGTGACAACTTGTTCACCTTGGTCGTTGAGTTCCACAGTAAAGCCTGCCTTCTTTGGCACCACATGAATGGGACTGACCCATTTACTATCAGCAATGGGATATATGATCCCAGCGTCCAACCACTTCAGGATTTCCTTTTTTACAACCTCCCTCATATTAGGGTTCAGACGTCTCTGCATGTCCCTAAAAGGCTTGATGGAATCATCAGTATAAATGTGGTGCATGCAGAGTGTAGAGTCTATACCCTTAATGTCAGCAATGCTCCAAGCAATAGCTTCCTTATGCCTAGACAGGCATTCAATCAAGGCTCCCTCCTGTGCCTCAGACACTGGGATACATTTTACTCCTATTATAGGAGTATTGGCCTGGTCAAGCCCCAAATCAGTGAGCAGAACCTAGGAGCAAGATTTACTTTGTCCAATATCCCACACACCATAGAAATACCCAACCCACCCTCCCTGAAAAATTATTATGGTTGGAAAGACACTCCTGGGTACTATAAGCCTGAGCCTGACTTCTCTCATGATAGAAATGACCTCTCCTCTTTGAAGATGGAAATACAGAAAATGCAAAATGAAATGATTGAATTGTTAGGAGAATCTTCGAGAGTAGGCCAACAAGAAAGAGATGAAATTAGCCACCCAATCTACCCCATTGAGGATGACGTACACCCCTCTACAATAGATGCATCTCTCGTGGGAGAGCTACACTTTAAGTTGGAGGGAAATTCTAGGGAGAATAGCTACTTTTCGAGGATTGATTTTGAAACCTCCCCATTAGATGACACTTCCTTGAGAGATCCACACCTTAGGTGGGAGGAAGATACACATGAAAGTAGCTATGCATTGGATGAAGAAAGGTGGCAACCCGAGGAAGATGATGATAAGGTTGAGTATCCACCTGAATTATATTGGAGTCAAAAGAAGGGAATGATGGTACCATTGGAAGACCTCAACCCAGATGATAGGATTTTCATGACATTTGATGAAGTGGGTCGAAGTCAAGTTGTTAATCCTACCCTCCTTTCTGATCACGATATGGAACTCAAGCCCACCCTTAGGGAACTTAACCTTAAAGAAATTGACCTATCTGAGGAGTCTGATGTTACCAGTGTAAACCATTTACCTCAGATAGACCACCCTAGGGGATCTGCTGAGATATTAAATGATTCTAGACCTCAGGTACATGATGAATTGTGTGATGAGGAGAAAGATGAATTATATGAGGGACCTACATTCAAGATTTGGAGTGACACTAAGGGTTATTATGTCTTATTTGAAGAGTTAGCCCCTGAGGATGTCACAAATTTGACCAAATTAGGTTTCCTTAGCACAACCATTGATAATATTTCTCCTCATGATGAAATGATGGAAAATTTGGAAGCAATTTCTAAGATTTATGTGGATTCACATATAGACTCTGGGGAAGATTTGAGTAAAGAACAAAAACCCGGGGATGACATTGATAGGATAATCCCTAGATCTGTTGCTTCCAACCTGCTTTCATTCATTTCGAAGTCACCCTCTGATTTGCTTATTTCTGAAAGTGAAATTATGACTCCTGATGAAGAGCAGGAAGATAGATGTAATGGTGCAAGGAATGCTAGGGATGAAATTGAGGATTTAGAAAGAGTGTTAGGGATGGACACCGAGCTGATTAAACCAAACCTAGATCTTATGGCCATCCCGCAACCTCGTAACTTGGACACCCTAGATGATCCTTGCCTTAGAGAATTGCTCACTTTTGTTCTGACCAGGGGGCTTAACAGACCAATATTTACCGTAATGGAGTATCGGGTATGGATTGATGATTTCTTTAGTCAGTCCATTACCCTGGGGGTTTATCTTTGCACCATTCCTTCCCCATACCTTTTGGAGGATCCATGTCATCCTCCCCCTACCCCTTTGGAGGTTGTTATACCTGTTTATCCTTTAGAACCTCCTTTGGTAACCTGGGAAGATTTCATTCCCATCTTAGTTGGGCGAGCATTTGCTATCGGGATTCATCATCAGCTCGCCAACATCCTAGGTTACCTATTTTCTAGGCCAACATTGCTTTGCTCATTTTTAGGGCCTATTTCTATAATTCTTGAACCTGATTTGCAGGTTCTTTGGCTATTCAGCCCAGCTCTGACCCAGGTAATATCCTTCTTTGCAATGAGGACATTGCAGATTTTAGGCATGGGTGGTGTACTTGGGGATATACATAGCATAGTGTATTCATTGCATACATTTGCATAAAAAAAAAAGTTTTGAGCTTAACTGGCTAGATCTTGCAGTCTTAAGCAAATTAGAACTCTAGGGTAGACTAAGTTAATTCTAAGGTCAAACTTTTGAAGCTAAATGAGTTGCTAGCTTTAGACCTTTAGGGTCCTCTGTGGACTTAAAAACTTAAGTAGGAGTTAAGTTGCGGACCATTCCTCAAGTGGTTGAGGAAGGGAAGCTAGGGTTTGAGTTAAAAGGTGGGGTAGTACCTGGAGTCTTGTTCTACCTTTTGGTTTACGAGTCCTTGTAACCCAAGCATCCAAATTTCACACACTTGGTCTGGTAATTAACTTAATTTCTTTCTTTCTGAAAAGAGATTTGGTTCTCTTAGTTTTGACTTAGGAGAGGCTTGAAAACACATTTTGATTGGAAGAGTTCTCGCCGCAGGAGAGGTGGAGTATATACTCACTTTGAGGATGCGATGATAACATATTACCTTCTCGGCACTTGTCTCTTAGGATATCCATCCTACTGGGGGCATGTAAGTGCATTGTGCGGTTCAGGTACCATGGGCAACCCTATCTCGAAGTGTTGATTGCCATAGGCCTGAATTCGCTTAAGAAATCCATGGGCGATACTATCTCAAAGTGTCGATTGCCAGGAGTTCTTGGGGTCGTTATGGGTGGTGCTATCTCAAAGCATCGAAAGCCAGGCACCCTTCGAGGTATGGTAATGGGGACAATGAATCCGACACAGACCGTGTTGATAGCTGATCTGAGGTTAGACTTAGAAGAATCAAACAAAAAATAATAATAATATATATATTATTCTTAAAAAAAAATAAAAGAAAAAAATTTTTTTCCTTTAATTCAAATAACTCAGACCAATGCACAGGCACGGATGCTTTAATCTCAGGGATCAATAAACTTTAGGGTAGAGTCAGAAATCAGGGAAACTTATGCCTGCAACTCGTCTTTAGCCGACCTAGTCTGTAACTTAGCAACTACTTGGGAACCTTGGGTCTAGAGTTTGAACTTAATATGTTTCTGAAGGAAGACCAATTTGGTTGACTAGTCTACTTGGAGTGCTAGGTTTCGCTTAATTTCGCTAGGGACTACCAAAAACTAGGCATGGGGGTATTTGATTAGCCCATAGTTGTGGGCTATTTAAGTATTTAAGTGTCTAGACATTAGGTTAATTCTAACATTTATTTAGCATAAATTAGGATGTAAATATATTAATTCATATTTCTAATTTAATTAATTAATTCATGCATCTTATTCATATTTAAATGCATTTAGAATTAACTTAGAATTGCATTAGTTAACTAATTAGGTACATTGCATGCATTAATTTAGGTTAACATAAAAGTTGAGGGTTTGTATATAAATAACCATAATATTTTATCATTATTTTTTATTCTTCTTCTACTTGCAACGGCTGCATTTCTTCCTCCAGCTGCTGCAGTGAAGAACCCAATCAAAGAGGAGCGGATGTGTTGGATCTGGTCGGGCAGCTGATTTCAAAAGAGAGGAGGAGGCAGCCGAGCTCACCAGGCCTCCATCCCCGACCACCACTGTGCAGAGAGCTCATCTCTCGTGCATTCCACACTGCCAGCCTCAACCGTGGCGACGAGTCTCCACCACCGTGGGCGTATGGTGTGACAGGCCACACCGCCATCCGGAGCTTGTCTGCATTACCGTGAGCACCTCAGCATGCACCTCCCTCGACATCGTCACCAACAACCACCGCCGCAGCCACTGCAATTTCACTCCCCAGTCAGTTAACATGTCCGGGAAGTTTCCCAGACATCTGAAGCTCCTACAGCACACCTTCATCTTCCTTCCCTATCCCTCGTTCTTTTTCCAGCCACCAGTCACAGCTACACCGCACAACCCTTCCATCCTCCAACGCTAATCCCCAGCTCACACATGCCTTCCTGCCGCACATCTGCAGTAGCAAACTCCATTTCATGCCCACACCAATTGCACACGTACGCTCCCTGCCATCTGCAAAAGTGCACCCCTACGGCTGCAGCGCTCGCCCGCACACCTGTAGCAGCGCCGCACCTCCTGTAGCATTCCCCCGCACACCTCCAGCCGCGCGCAAGGCAGGTACGGCCAGCAGCATCCAGCAGCAGCTGTAGCCTTCCCGCACCACGCCTTCCGCCTGCGCATGCCCCTGCTGTGCCTCGCCGCCACCTCCAGCGGTAACCGCCAGCCCACGCACGCGGATCCCTCCAACTTCCAGCAGCATCCACAAAAGCTGCAACCTTCCCGCGCCACGCCTTCCGCCTGCAGCGCTCCTTGACATCTATAGCGTGCCCGCACTTTCCAGCCTGCAGTGCACCAGCACCGTCCGCCTGCACCTACCACCTGCAACAACATCCACTTCCACCAGAGCGTGCCCGCCAGCAACCCTCTGCGCCCTCAACTCCAGCGCGCCCACAACACCAGTGCGTGCGCACGCACCACCTACAACAGCGCTCAACACGCACGCACAGCCGCCCCTCTTCCAGCGGCTACAGCCACCGTTGATAGCTACCTTCGCCGGAGCTCCATCCGAATGACTCTGGCCACTGCTCGACGTGTGGCTGCCACCACCGCGATGGCCTCACTTCAGCCAACTGGCTGTGCAAACCTCCTCGATTGAACCTCTCTCCCGATCGTGAGGAGAAGAGGTAAAATGCTCTGTTATGGACTTAATTAGTTATTACATTTCATGCCATTGCCAGGAAAAAGAATTTTAATTTATGAATATTTTATTGTGGTAAAATTTACAACTTCATACTCAAGCTCTGTTACAATTGAGTGGCTTTTGTAATTAACATTGTTTAACATTGGTTTTGGAATTTAAATGTGCATAAATTTTCTTTAATACATGTCAATGGAAAATTGCATAAAATCATCACATGTTTATTGAATATTTCAGTGAGGAAAAATTACACATCTACCCTTATATTTTCAAGATATTGTGCATCTTCTTTCCATCACATTTCATGTCAGATTTGACTACCGATTTCTCACAAGATTGTATGAATATGAAATAATTGAGATATTATTGCATCATTGCCTCCCTGTGGACACGACCTACTCCTAATTGAGTGGTTATATTAATTTTTTATTAGTCAATTTTTCCACCACATAAAACTACAAACGACTTTAAAGCAAACAATCGACTCGTCAATGAAGAGTGGGTGCTGGCCGGTGTTGAGCAGCCTATATAGCGCCATGTGGTGCCATCTGGGCCATCCATCTTCTTTTTATTGTAGGAGGTGCCATGGTGCTTGGATCGCGATGATTCCCGTGCTGCCGGATTGAGATTGTCGCTCTGGATCATTCCGTTTGGTCGGATTTTTCATCCGAGACCCGTAAGGATGTTGCATTGCCCCCTGGATGTTGATCTTTCTCGAGCTTGTTGTGACAGCTATGGAGGCCGAATTGAAGTGATTTTGAGTTTGTTGGACACATTTTGTTGATCTAGATCCATCTGTACGGTCTGGTCAAAATAGACTTTTGCACATGGTCATTAAACATTCATTCTAAGCGATTAAAATGTAAAGATCATGAAATATGCATGCAATGCTCCCAAGCCATTGTAATATGTCATTATCGCACAAGTATCCCCAAAATTGACTCTAATTGGTAATATTAACACTGAGAATTATGGAGTCATCATGCCCCCATGCCTACCCCTTGCTAGTCCCTAGCAAGGTTTGACCTAAATTCTATTTACAACTAAAATTAGTAATTGATCACTTAGGTAGAAGTTGCTTGTCAACAGGAGGAAATTTCTACTAAGAACCTAACTGGCTAAGACTCAATAGTGTCTAGGTTGCCTGCCAAAATGCCAACCACCCGAGACCTCGCCTTATTCTATATAGAAGCAAATACATATTTTTTTTTATTTTTCATCTTTTTTATTTTTTATTTTTGAATTTTTACTATTGAGGATTTCAGGGTAACTTTTTATAGCTACTCAATCCACCCAAGACTCGAAAAGAATTCTTAGTACTAAGCATCTTATTGTGATAGTGATAGACTCACCCAACGGCAATTAAAACGGACTTCAGGTTTCTACACCCCTAGGTGACCCGAAGAAAAAAAAATGTTGCCTAAAGGTGTATCTATCTGACTGATTGCTTTCTCCCTACTTTTTATTTTTGTGGGGTCAACACAAAGGCGAACCCAGTGTATATCTCCCCGGATAATGCTACTTCCCTGCTTCTTCCTTAAGTGTTTTGGAATTCTTATGCATTTTATGAGCTGGGATCTGGACAACCGGCCAATGAGCTGTTACCCATGACAACTTGCCAGCCATACTAGTATGGTGAAGGGTGGCTTATTTTTTATTTCTTTTCCCCTTTTCTATTTTCTTTTCTTTCTTTTTCTTTTTTTCTCTTTTTTTTTATGTAGGTGGCTTTCCTGATTTAAGATTTACCTAAAGGCAGTAGTGAAAAAGAATGGTCCTGTGGCTGGGCTTTGGATAACCTGCCAATATGACAACTTGCCAGCCATACCACCCTAGAAGGTTCATTAGCTACCCAATTTCCATTAGAACTGCCGATGGGTGAGTCAATGAAAAACATGTGTAGATGCTTAGACTAAAAATCCCCCCAAATCAGAGGGTGGGTTGATATGTCATATACTTATCACCCTACTTTATTGACCAGATTAATATACATTAAGGTGGTGAGGACTAGAGACCAAGTCCACATTTTAGTGGACACCTGGATTGATTAAGTCTGAAGACCTGAAGAGTCTTAGCGATTAGGTCCCTAACATATCATTTTCGAAAGTCGACAAGCTTCTAATACCTAAGTTTTCTTTTCACAATTTTAATTTTTTAATTTTTAAAATTTTTCTTCTTTTTTTTATTAAAGAAAATAAAATTAGTTCAAGCTGACAATTTTGTACTCATATCCTATGAATTACCACCCCCTATGCCAATGTTGGACAATGTCCTCATTGGAAAAATAAATGTATGCAAAAGAGTAGGGAAAGAAATCACCTGAGTTGTGCGCTGGTGCATGCTGGTACACGCCCTGCTACGCAAGCGTGCACACGCCCACACGTGCATGTGCACGCTACTCACTCTACCACGTTGCTCGCTCTACCGTGTTGCTACTACCCAAGCGACCAATTGATGGGTAGCGGGTTTCGAACCCATGCCCTCTCTTTGAGAGGCTCCTTCACGACTGATGAGCCAAGGCCACTCTTTGTCACAAAGAAGACTTATGGGCCCGCGGTGGAGACGATCTCTCAGCCGTTGGATCAAGATCCAACCGCTGAGAGTGGTTGATGCCTTGATGACGAGTGGGTGCTGGCTAGTGTTGGGTGGACTAGATTGTGCCACTTGGCGCCATCTATGCTCTCCATCTTCTTTTTGTGGTAGGAGATGCCACAGTGCTTGGATCGCGATGATTCTCATGCTGTCGGACTACAATCGTTGCTCTAGATCCATCCGTACGGTCGAATTTTTCATCTGAGGCCCATAAGGATGTTGCATTGCCCCCTGGACGTTGATCTTTCGCAAGCTTGTTGTGGGAGCTACAGAGGCCAAATGGGAGTGATTTCGACTCCGTTGTCTATTCATCGATTTGGATACATTTATACGGTCCGATCGCTCATCTGTGACCTATTTCAAAATAGACTTTTGCACATGGTCATTAAACATTCATTCTAGGAGATTAAAATGTAAAGATCATGCAATATGCATGTAATACTCCCAAGCCTATTATAATATGTCATTATCACACAAGTATCCATGAAATTGACTCTAATTGATAATATTAACACTGAACATTGTAGAGTGATCAACTAACTAGCCATGCTAGCTAAAAAGTCATCAAGTAGTTCGATGACAACTCATCTCTAGCTCATGCAACTTATTTTCAACTCAACTCCTTCAAGCTTAGCTACTAGTTGAGAACTAGCTAGCTAAGCTAGCTGAGGAGTCCATAAGCAGCTTAGCCCCAGCTCATCTTAGCTCCAAGAAAGCTGATGTTAGCTCCTTTCAGCTGAACCCCACTCAGCTTGGCTACTAGCAAAGAACTAGCTAGCTGAGCTAGCTGCAGAGTCTACAAGAAGCTCTTGATCAACTACCATCAGTTTCAAGCAAGCATAGAATAGCTCAAAGTAACTCCTCCTAGCTTTTGCCATCTACTAGCTAGTTAAGCTAGTTCCAACTCCTTTTCTCCCTACTCCTCCTCAAATGGCTGGCCACCCTACTCTAAAAACCACCTCCTCCTTCTCCTATTTTTGGCACACAAACACTACATAACCACCTCCACCTAAGGCTCCCTTTCAAGGGTGGTGCCACCTTAGGTATCCCTTTAGCCAACACCATCTATAACCACAACCAATTATTGGTGCCTACTTTCCCTCCAAAACCACCACCACATCCACCATTCATCCACTACCAACTCTATCTTAGCCATCCAATCTTGGTACCAAAACACCACCTTCTAGAATCCTAGGGTTGGCACCAAAATGACGTTGTCTCTTCTTGTTGGAAAAGACAAATATTGTTGGCACCAACAATATTTGTCTTTTCATCCCATAACCACCACCCCACTCCATTTTATATATACCGTACCATACCTACACTTAATTCCCATCTTTGGTTACACAATTCCTACACCAAAAACACCATTCAAGGCTAAGGAAGAAGGGGTTAGGCATGCACATTAGAAGGGTTCCACTCCATGCCCTTCTAATCTCTACACCCTAATATCTTCTTCCTTGGAACCAAGCCAACGATCATCGTTTTGGAGGATGGTGATGAAAGACTCATCATGGCTCCTAATTCAACAATATTAACTAGTTTTTCTAACTAAATCACTAGTAAATAACAAGTAAGCAGGGTTAATTATACAATAAGTTTATAAGATGTAAGGACCTTATTTATATGTTGAAATAACTAAATTAAGGGTTAACATAATTTTATTAATGTTTAATTAATAATTAGGACTCAAACCCAAGCATTTAGCTATATATAAGTGATACATACGCATTTATTCAAGATAAAATGCCTACTTATGTCAATTCCTAAGCTTAACATTGCATTCCACAGTATAAATGCTACATAACATTCATCACATTGCATTGAGGGTTATTTGTATAAATTGTATAGTAATTCATGCATTATTGTGGCCAGGAAATAGGGTGAGACATTTCAAAGCTTCAAATGAAAAATATGACCATTCGAATGAATCTGGAGTGATGATTGCAGTCTGGCAATGCGAAAATCATCTCAATCCGAGCATCGTGGCATCCTCTACAAGCAAAGAAAGGTGGACGGTCTAGATGGTGCCATGTGGCACCATCCAGATCACCCAATGTATCCACCCTTCTTTCCCAAAAATGCCTCCCCCGTAAGATCCTAGTCGTTGGACGAAAATCCAACAGCTAAGATTTCACGACTAGCAACTGAGGGAAACTTACAAATGCAACACACCTAACCACTTAGCGTAATGGTCTAAAGAGGAACTCACATCCACAGGACACACAACCAAATCCTACCTCGCGAATTGATTTTGCTTTGAGGCGAGCACAGGAAACTTGAGTCTCCATGGGTGATCAAGCGGCGAAGGAAGCAGCGACGTGGCGCTCTGAGCACCGTGAGATATACACTCATGCGATAATGCATGGATGCACGCCGAATCACATGTGCGTGATCGAGGGCACTCAGTTAAGATGATTGCTAGCACTCTCCACCTTCTGATTGTAGAGAAATGCAATACATGCACGTTCAAAATGATGCGAAGGTGCAAGATTCATGCGCTCTCCACAACAAGGTGATTGGGATCGGATAGTTGGCATTTACCCTCTCCAGAGAAGGCATAATGCGCTTAATTTTGAAGCACATGATCTACTTTCGCTTTCCATACTATGATGAACATCCAGTGGCTGCAGATGATCGAGCACCTTCCAGCTATGTTGTGCGGACACGCCAGCACTAAGCTCGCAATACGCACGCTCGTGTGCTACGCTGCGCGCAGCTGTGCATCAGCAATGCGTGCGCGATGAGTGTCTTGCATGCGACAATGGATGCAAGGCTATGGAGGACCCCTTCACTACACCTATTTAAACCCACCTTCACCTCCCCTTTTGCCTTCATCTCTACCTATGCCATTCCAACCTATCTAGGAGCTCAAGAACCTACCAATCTCCCAAAAGCTCCATTCCCAAGCTTTATGGGAACCCTATTAGTGTAGATCCTATCCCTCCATGAAATATTCCTGCCACATCACATCCCCTTCATAGGGAACCTCAGAGCTTTCTCCCCACCTCCATTCAAGTAGATGATCACCTCGACCTCCTCATCACCATTTCCACAAGCTTGGCGAAGCTTTCCTCTACCCGAATTCATCTTCCGCCTTCTCCCTGATGTCCAGTGATGCAGACACATTTATTTAGGATAAATTGCCTATTTATGCATGTTCCTAGGCCTAGGTGTGCATTCCATACTATAAATATTGCATAGCATGCATCATTCTACATTTAGAGTAGTTTGTGTATATTTTAGGTTAATTAATGTCCTTTTGTGGCCAGGAGAGAAGGAGATTTAATTTGCAACCTCAAAATGTCAATCCGACCATACAGATCTAATTAGGATGACGATCGGAGTCCAACGCCTTCGAAATCATCTTGATCAGAGTCCTATGGTACCTTATGCAGTCTGAGGAAGGTCAATGGCCAAGGGATTGGATGATGCAATTCGGAGCTTCAAATGACAAATTTAACCATACGGATGAATTCAGGTCGACGATCGTAGCCCAACGATGTAAAAATCAACTCAATCTCACTTTTGTAGTATCCCTTACAATGGAACGAAGATAGATGACCCAGATTGCACCACGTGGCACTATCCAGGCTACCCATGGAGGCTTACGCACCACTACACACGTGCAACGCATAGGCATGCGTAGTAGCAGACGTGCGGAAGTAGCATAGCGTGCTCAGCACATGGAGGTAGTGCAGCACCAACGAGCACGTGCAAGAGCACTGCATGTGGGGTGTGTGAGCTAGAGCTTTAGCGACGCTTGTAACTGATCTTCAGCAACATTTATGTCCATCACTAAATGTCCTATGTATGAAATGGATCCTTTCCTCCATTATAAAAGGACCCCTACTCCTCCCATTCTTCTTCATCTCTTCCTTTCTTTCCCTCACCACCTCCAAGGCACTAGAGAGAGCATGTCCCAAGCCTGGGATGCCCCTCTAGAGTAGGAAACCAAATATTTTTTCGCCACTCATCCCCCTTTGTGAAGCATCCCGTGGCTGTCCTCTCACCACTTTGGGAAGTAGATCCTCGCCACAACACCGTCCCATCCCTCCCTCCACCCTCCGATGTTGTCCTTGTTTGTTCCTCACCTCACCACCTTCATCCGGGCACCGTCAAAGTGAGTCGTCCTCCAAAAGACCTTCAAGGGGATTCTTCTCACTACTCTATCTTTTCACTTTCTAGTGTAGTTTTTTTTTACTTTCTTATCTGTAGTTGTAGCAAACATTTGTTTTGAAAGTATATGTGATTTTCTCTCTCTGCAAGTAGATTAGATAGAAATTATTTTGACCTAATCTCTTTATAAAAATAGAAAAAAATTACAAAACATAAAAACAACAAAAAGAAATAAAATCGAAGTGCGGATTTCACCAAACCAAACGTCCCCTCCCCATATTCGACCAGGGACTCCCTTTTAAGTTTTGGTATAAATTTTATTTGGTTAGGGGATTTCTATGCACTACGACGACGGGTTCCCAACTTAAATCTTTTTGTGTACGAAATCAAGCTCATCATTTTGGTGCCGTTGCCGAGAAGGCAATGCTCTTGGGCTTTTCTGCATTTCCCGCCTTAACTTTTTGCTCACTTTGGTCCTTTCTTTCTGTGATTACAGATACCCTTCCAAGGCTAGCCAAAGCGAAATAGATTGGAGTAAAGTGCAGTTAGAAGGTTTTGTAAGTGTACCCCCACCACCCCTACCCATTAGATTTTCATTCCGTCAACTAATAACTCAAACCCAAATCAACCTAGGTGCTTTTACAAATCCTAAGGTAGATCTGATTGTTTTATTATCACTTCACCTCACCTCACCCACCTGCATAAATTAAAAAAATAAAAAAATACTCTTCTCTTGTCGGATTTAAGTGAAAGTTACACACATTAAACACCCACAACTCTCGACCTAAGGTTCACCACTCTACATTAATTAACTTAATCAGAATCTAAATTATGGATCCAGTACACCTTAATTCAACACACAGATAAGTGAGTAGAAAATTTGCATAGGTTAAACAACTATGTGCCTTAATCAAGTGGTGCAGCTGGCCAATTGCTTGAACTGTTTGGGCCACACCACTCAATTTAAAACTGATCCATCAAGTAGCTTGCCATTTAGGGTTGATTTGTAGGGCTGAACCAGGCGCTCCACATTATTTCTGATTTTCAAAGGAACATATCTATAACTATGTCTTCAAAACTTTGAGTGTTCTATTAAACCTTAATTGAATCAACCTAAGGACTAAACCCTAAAAGCTACTAAACAAGGTTAAACCCTAAAAGACACATCATCAAAACCTTGTTTGAAAGCCATTGGTTGCACGCACACACATATTAATTGATTTTTAAGGGCATAACCCATCTAAAGGGCTCATCACATTCCAAGAGTACAATCATCCCAAGCCTTAATTAAAATTGAGTAGATGTCATTGAGTACATTTTAGGGTGTTCTCTTAAACACATTTCGAATTAATGACATCTGCTTACTTCAAAAGGTGCTAAGTTGGGGGTCCCGATTGTCAAACAACTCAAGCAAGCAAGGGTTTGGCATAATTAGCAGCCCTCAGGACATGCTCCCCCTACTTCGCTGGCGCAACTTTACCATCTTTGGGAGTAAGGACAACACTAAATTCATTGTATGGTCAGAGTTCATTTCTGAAGAATAGGTGTTTAAGCTACCCAATTTAAGGACAGGATTGATTGATTGTATTGTAGGACACCTTTCTCTGTTCTTTTTTCCCTCCTACTTCACTATGTATTCTTCCACACCACACTCTCATTTTGAATCCTACCCTCCTACCAACACTTATCCTCAAGATGATTACTATCCTTATTCGACTTATGATTCCCCATCCACTAGCCGAGATAACTTTGCTTGGGGATATGAATCCCGACCTCAGTATCCAGGGCCTAACCCTGGACAATAAGACTATGATTATTATCCTTCTTATGCCTACAATTATTATAGATCTCCACCCTTTGATGATCAACCTAACTAGATCGACAATCAAGAAGGATATGATGATTATAACTCTTACCCTCCTCAGGATTATGTTGAACATAGGTCACCACCATTCTTTGAACAACCCAAATTGACCTATAATTAGGGAGGACCTCAATTTGTTGGCTCCCCTATTTTTAACCCAAACCCACCCAACCTTGAACCAAACCTTTAGGTTCAGGTGAACCAGGTCCAAGATAGGGTGTTGGCTAACCTGAGAAACACTATACAATCTTTAGAATCTCAGCCAACACCATGCATAGAAACATTGGAGCCCATGATAAAAATGATTGATGAGCTTAATAGTTTGTTATTGGATTGGCTCCAAGATGTTAATGATAGGGTCCCACGTGAGTTTCTACTTGGGAAATTGTCGAGATTAAGGATGAAATTCGTGGTTGCCTTAGTCTAATCTTGGGATGATTCTCAAGATGAACCCTCTTTAGGAGAGCCAATGTCTGAACTCACTCAGGCGCTTGTTGGGGGGATACAATTTTTGAGATCGAAGATGACCAAGTTGGCCTAGAGTAACCGATTAAGGATGAACCGATTACCTCACCCAAGATCCCCAAGATAGGAAATGAGGAAAAATATGTCTCCATAGACCAGGAAATTATAGATAACTTTGAGACATATATAAATGAGGATCATGAATTCTTTGATTCTGAGGGTGAGGAATCTCTTGGTGAAGTATCACTTGAGTTTAAGGAGAATGATTTTAGTGAGACTAATGGGCTTGAGGAGCATGATATTTAATAGCCCAAAAACTAAGGATTATGATACGATTGGAGCTGACATGGAGGATTCTGATCCTAATATAATAGATGATCCAATTGGTAGCCCTAATCTTCAAACACACCCCAGAGAGATGATTGATTTTGATTTGCAAATGATTGAAACCAAGTCAATTCTGATTCAGCCATAATTGTTTGACTTGGATATCTTTGATGGGGTGTACAACGATCATGAGGCCCCGAAAATCGAACACTTGATCTTGGAGGATAGGAATTTGGAAATGAAAATCTAGGAGGCTAATTCTGAGGGAAGTACAATGTTTGATTTAAGGGTTCCTATTGATCTAAAGCCACCAACCTTCTATCAGGACCCTTGTGATATCTTTGCCGTGCAACCCAAGTACAGAATAATTGATTATCTTTCTGAGCTGAACTCTAAGTGGACACATAAATCTACTAAACCAAATCTACCAATTGTCCACCATTTTAGTCTTGGGTTACACACCACCAAATCGCAAGCTTGGCCCCACAAGCACAACAATCTCCGGTTCTGGGTGATTTTCCACATCTATGGCCATCTTCTTCTAGAGAGTTTGAGGATCATTGTTTTAATTTTAATCTTAATCTGCACTTGTGAATTCCTAATTTCTTCTTTGTTTGTATATTATGCCTAGCTAAAGGAAATAAACTTAGCACAAGTGTACACTTCCTTCTCTCTATGGAGCTGACTAGATTTTCATAAAATTCAGGTGATATTCTATTACTCTACACTTTTCATGTTTTTATTTTTACAATGAGGGCATTGCATCATTTAGGCATGGGTGGGTGGATACTTAAATATGAAATTATTTCGTTAACTCCATGGAATTTCTTTTATTTTCTTAAAAAAATCAAATTCAAAAAGATAAAAAAAAAAGAATTAGGAGAAGAGAACTTAGGCATTAGGAGTTGTTAACTTTAGGAGACGATACTTAAGGACTTGAACACCTAGACTCTTCAGGTTTTTGGGCTTAATTAGCCTAGGTGTCCACTGAAATGTGGACTTGGTCTCGAGTCCTCACTAAGTTAATTTTATTTTAATTTGGTAAATAAATTAGGGTGATAAGTACACTGCTTATCAACCCAGCCTCTGATTTGAGGGGACTTTAAGTCTAAGCATCTACACACTATTTGCATTGACTCACCTTTCAGTGGTTTTTATGGAAACTACATAGCTAATGAACATTCTAGGGTAGTATGGCTGGCAAGTTATCATGCGTAATAGCCCATTGTTTGGTTGTCCAGAGCCCAGCTACATGACCATACTCATTCTACTACTTTTAAGTAAATCTTTGATCAGGGAAGCCACCAACTTAGAAAAAGAAAAAAATGATACTCAAAAATAAAAAGAAAAAAAAATAGAAAAATAAACCATACTTCGCCGCACGACTATGGCTAGCAAGTTGCTATTGGTAATAGCCCATTGGCTGGTTGTCTAGAGCTCAGCACACAAAAATGTTCAAATAATTCCTAAAACAATTAGGGAAGAAGTGGGGAAGCAGAAAAAACTAGGGAGATATACACTGGGTTTGCCTTTTTGTTGAACCCATAAAGAAAGAGGTAGGTAGAAAGCTACCGATCGGAAAGATAAAACTTTCGGTAGAAACTCTTAAGGTCACCTAGGGTCATAGAAACCTGAAGTCCATTTTAATGGATGCCTAGTGATTCTTTCACTCTTTCATAAGATGCTTAGCACTTAGAGTCATTTTCAAGTCTTGGATGGGTCAGGTAGCCGTAAAAAATTATCCTGAAACTCTCCAATAAAAAAAGAGGTAGGGAGAAAGCTACCAATCAAAAAGATAAACCTTTAGGTAGAAACTTCTAAGGTCATCTGGGGTCATAGAAACCTGAAGTCCATTTTAATGGCCGCCTAGTGAGTCTATCACTCTTTCATAAGATTCTTAGCCCTTAGAGTCCTTTTCAAGTATTGGGCGGGTCAAGTAACCATAAAAAGTTATCCCAAAACTCTCAACTCCAAAATTCCAAAAAAATTAGAAAAGAAGAAAAATAAGAAAAAAAAGTGTATCTTCCCATTTCAAATAAGGCGAGAACTTAGGCGGTCTACATTTTGCCAGGCACCTAGGCTCTATTGAAGTCTTCGTAGTTCAAGACAATATTTGTAATTTTTCTATTGTTAATAAACAACTTAGGCTTAAGTAATTGAGTCCTAATTCTAGTTTTATACATAGCATTTAGTTTGATTTTGCTATGGACTAGCAAAAGATAGGCATGGCAGTATGATGTAAACACATTTATTTAGGATAAAATGCTATTTATGCATGTTTCTAGGCTTAGATGTGCATTCCATACTATAAATATTGCATAGCATGCATCATTCTGCATTTAGAGTAGTTTGTTTATATTTTTGGTTAATTCATGTCCTTTTGTGGCCAGAAGAGAAGGAGATTTAATTCAGAGTCTCGAATTGATGATCCGATCATACGAATTTGATAAGGATAATAATCGGAGTCCAACGCCTTTGAAATCGTCTTGATCAGAGTCCTGTAGCACCATATGCAATCTGAGGAAGATCAAAGGCCAAGGGACTAGGTGATGCAATTTGGATCTTCAAATGACAAATCCGATCACATGGATGGATTTGGATCGACGATCACAGCCCAACGGTGCAAAATCGACTTAATCCAACTTTTGTAGCAGCTCCTACAAAGGAAATAAGATTGACAGCCCAGATTGCACCACGTGGCGCTACCCAAGCCACCCATGGGTGCGCACGCACCACCGCACATGTGCAGCATATGGGCGTACGCAGCAGCGGGCATGCGGAAGCAGCGCAGCATGCACATCACGTAGAGGCAACGTATCGCTAGCGGGTGCGTAGAGTACACACACAAGCACCATGCGTGGGGCACGTGAGCTGGAGTTTTAGTGATGGTTGCAACGGATCTTCAGCGACAATTATGTCCATCAATAAATTTCCTATGTATGAAATGGATCCTTTCCACCACTATAAAGGACCCCTATCCCTCACATTCTTCATCTCTTTCTTTCTTTCCCTCACCACCTCCAAGGCTCTAGAGAGAGCTTGTGTTAATGCGTGAAATTGATGTTTTAAAGGATGTAATCGTTGTAGCAAGTCAAAATCACTTGAAAACACTTAAAATTTATAACTCGCAAGTATGAGGTCATTCACTAGGAGCAATAATGGCAATTCATTCTCACATATCACAATTCTAGGAAAAATATAAGCAATTAAGAATATAAAAATAATCAAGAATGATATATCAATAGATCCAAATACCAATGTGCAAAAAGATTAGGGTAAAATGGTGATTTGAATCACCAAATTACTCGTTAAGTTTAAACCTCACAAATATATGAATAATAAGCACAACCACTATCAGAGTCAAATGCCTCAGACGATAGAGATAAGCTATCAGACTGCTCAAGTGAAGCCTGCTATAGTGCCTTCTAGAGGCTAAAGGGCCTCTTCCTTCCTTCCTTCAAGCCTCAAGAGAAAGGCACAACACAGCACCAATCAGAGGCACAAAAGCCTCTCAGCAGCTAAGTATAGAGAGGGTAGGAGCAAAGGCAAAACCCCCCCACCCCTATCTCTTTTCTCCTCTTCTCTATTTGACCTGTGTAATCGAGTCGCTAATCGAGTATCCAAGCGGGTGTTCGAATCCGAGCAAGGAAACTAGGGCTACTAGGTGTGAGAGGTAGTCGAGGAGTGAGCAGGTGTGAGTGAAGAGGGACCCAAGCCCTCGTGTACTGGGCAAGGGGTCGTGGGTGGAAATCCCTCTTATCTTGTGTCGAAGGCTCCCATTCCAACGATGTGGGACTTTCTTTCTTACTATGCTTCGCAACATAGCGGTAGATGGAGGGGCTTCCAATTGAAGTCAAAGGTGAGCTCGTGGCATGGAATTAAGGGTCTGGAAGGATGCCTAGGAGTTGCCTGCGAAGCTTGGGACTGAAACCTGGAGAGGATGTGGCCGGAGGAATGAAGGCATAGTCAGAGGAGATGGGGCAGTGGTGGAGCCCTGATGGAGTACCTTAAATAACTAATACGGCCTTACAGCCACGTCAAAGTAGCTCAAGAGTTTCGCTGTAGCACGGCGAGGGAGATGGTGGCAATGGCGTGCGGTGAGAGTGGTCGTGGTGGCTGGCAAAGGCAGAATGTGAGTGCGGAGGTAGAGGTATTCGAGGAGATGATTGGTGCAGTAATCCCCTTAATTTCTTGAGAGATTTTGCTCGTGTGGACACAACGTTGGTGTAGGAATCGGAGGCGACTGGTTTGGTGGCATGTAGTTGGTTGTCGAGGTCACTGGAGGTATGCCAAAGATGGGGGAAACTATACTAAAGCAGGCATATTCGTGAGTGGACCTAAAGTCTAATGATGCTGGGAGGATCAGTGGATGAAGAGGAGTCAATGTGGGTAGCTAACGGAAGAAGGGTAGTTGGAGAATGAGTCGGTCATGATGAGCCAGTGCCGGAGAAGGAGAATGCTCTAAGAAGGGGGATGACAACGATGAGGGGACCAGAGAGTGCCGCATCAGTATTGCGCGACGTGGAATGAAGAGGGGAGTCAAAACCTGCCGCCTATTGTATGTGGCGGCTGGCGAGGGAGTCAGAGGTAGAGGGTCGCTAGAGCAGAGCTTGGAGCAGACTAGAGAGGGAGAGGAAGAAGATTTTATGGCCCAGAAACTCGCTAGAGAGGACTAATGCAACTCTAGGAGCTTATATAGAGCTCCTAGGCAAGTTCTAGATCAGGAAACAGCTTGTTGAGCTCATAACTCAGAGAATAGGATTCATGGAATCCTTGCATTCGTACGGTGTGTAGGATTAACTCCAATCCCTAAAAAGGGGTTGGATGGATTCCTAATTGCCTAAACATTCATCCTTTTAATTTTGGAAGGATTTGGAGTTGAAATGATAGAGATCTTCTCTCTTGAAGCTTGGATCTTTGGTTTTACACTTGCCATGGTGGCAGGGACCCATTTGAAGAAGATGACGAGATGTTTTACACCTGCCATGCGAATATTTCAAAAGTTGAGGTGTTATGTGAGAGAAAAAGAATCAGACTAGACTAAAATGCAAACTAGGTCATGATGATCTCTGATTGGGCCCAAATTTTGGTACAAACCTAATTTGGACTGAAGGAATCTGATGGTGAAGTTGAATTTTGGTTTTGACCAACTTTGACTGGGTAATTAAGATAGAAACTCAAATTAGGGCAACTTCTTATCTAAGAGGCTGCTTTAGGGGAAAATAGGTTTAGATGGTCAAATCAAGGAAATCAAACCTTATAGAATATTTTTCTATGAATTTTTGAAGGTTTAGGTGAATTTTATCATGACCAGAACCTCTTCTAATTAAGCAGGTCTGAAATTAGGGTTTTGGGTTGTTAATTCTCGAAAAGCATGAAAACATGCTTCTATCTAAATGAACACACTTATTTGACTTTAATGCTCATGTGACCTTTAATTTACCCCTAGCCAGCCCCTTGGTTATTTTGTGTTCATGGTTTACAATTAAAATTACAAAATTAACCCTGGTTTCTTGTTCTCTTCTCGAAATACAATGTGGTGGAGATATAACCCTCAAATGACTATGTAGGAGCTTTTATCTTTTATTCTAGACTAAAATGGACTATTTAGGGCTCATGATGGTATTCCCATCATGCTCCCTTTCCTAGCTTTTATTAGTCCCTTAGCAAAACATCCTATGGATCAAACCAAGTCTCTAGGTCAGATGAAGCTGTCAGGGTGCCTTACCAAGCTACAACTCTAGAAATCAGATCAAAATACCAATAATCGGCCTAGAGGTACTCAAGTACCAACCAAGATCCAAACCTGCCTAGCCTTCATCCTGAGTTTTTCGTGAAGGTTTCTAAGGCCCGCAAAAACTACCTAGAGGTTTGTTGACCCCAGTGGTTAAAGCACCCATGCATAAATGTAACATGTCCAACTTTAGTTTGCCAGTGCATTTTTGTAACAAAAAGATAGAAGGATTTTCATTTGGAGAGTTTCCTCTCTTTTCTTTTTACTTTCCCCTAAATCCAGCCTTGAATTGGCCTTAAACATGGTTTGTATCAGATTCCTTGTCCCCGCCATCAATCCTCGAAAGGTTTCTGGCAATCGATGCTTTAGGATAGCACCGCCTGTTGCAACCCCCAGAACCATGGCTTTCGACACTTCATGATAGTGTTTCCCATGGCATTCTGTAGCTAAATTCAGGCTTTGGCAATCGACATTTCGGGATAATCCTACCCATCACACTTGAACCAGCATAAGGTGCTTACATGCCCCCAGTAGGATATTTAGATATCCTAGGAGACAAGCACTGAGGAGACAATATATTATTACTCATCTTCAAGGGGAATTTCCCACCTCTTCGCGCCAGGAGCTCGTCTAATCAACTTGTGTTGTTGAGCCTCCCCTAAGCTAGATCTTTGAGATGCCTTTTCAGAATAGAACAATTTTGGCAAATTTTTCTTTCTTAAGCTCACTGAACCAGACTAAGTGTGTGATTTTGGGTGCTCAGGTTACCAAGTTCCGTAAGCCAAAGGGTAGGCAACGGGGTTGAATAATCCCTAAGCCTTAAACCTTATACATTGCCTCACACTTTCCTCAACCTCTTGAGGATTAATCTGCATCTTAACAAATACTTGAGTTTTTAAACCATAGAATAGATCCCAAAGGCCTAAGATTGGTATCTACTACTAATTCGCTAAGTTTTAGCCTTCCAGGTATTAATTCATCATATGATCCAAACTAGAAGTTAGGTAGGTTCCATATTCAATTTCAAGGGACTCTCTTTTTTTTTCTTTTTATTTGCTCCTTTTTCTCCTTTCTTTTCCTTTCCTCTCTTTTTTCATTTACCTCACAATGGCCTCGCCTTTCCTCTTTTCTCCAACCTTTTTGTTTTTTTTTGTTTTTTGATGAAACCCTTCCATGCATTGATTGCACATCATTTTGCAATTTAATACCCCCAATGCCTACGATTTGCAATGTCCCCATTATAAATTAGGTGGGTTCTACTTCAATTCAGATCGTACATTAGAATAGGTGGGCGGTGAATGGAGTCAGTTATTCTAATGTACGAACCCTAAAGTGCAATATGAATTCAGCAAAAGGATATGTCAGGAAGGTTTCAGGTTTTTTTCAAAGGTCGACGGGTTGCTTCCCATTAAGTGCTAAGTTTAACGCCATCTACTAGGCGCAATGAAGCTCAGGGAGAATGGAGATCAAAAGATACTGTAGCCAAATTTGAGTTAGCATGTTCATTGAATGGTTTGAGTCTCTGACCGTTCATGACAAAAGGTTCAAAATCACGGCTGGGTTCACTGATTTCGATAGCTCCATTTTCGAATACTTGTCCCACTAAAAATGGTCCAATCCATTTAGATTGGAGTTTGCCTGGGAAGAGCTTGAGTTTGGTATCGAAGAGTAGTACTTTCTGACTAGGATGGAATGTCTTGCGCAATATGTGCTTATCATGAAAGGCTTTTACCCTGTCTTTATAGATTCGCGAGCTCTCATACACGTCATTGCATAATTCCTTGATCTCGCTCAATTGTAACCGACAGTGGATTCTAGCCTTTGAAAGATCTAGATTGCACTTTCGTACTGCCTAATAGGCCTTGTTCTCAATTTTGACCGACAGGTGACAAGCCTTCCTGTACACGAGTTTGAAGGGAGACATGCCAAATTGGGTCTTACTAGCGGTCTTATAAGCCAACAAAGCTTTCGGAAGGTGGGTCGACCAATCCTTCCTATTAGGCTGAACAGTGACCTGAAGGATTTTCTTGATCTCCCTATGTGACAGTTCAGCCAATCCACTAGTCTGGGGGTGATAAGGAGTCGAGATTCAGTATGACACCCCATACTTTGTCATCAGGGATCAGAACTACGTATTTGTGAAATGGGTCCCTCCATCAAAAATGATGGCACGTGGAATGTCGAACCAGGAAAGATGTACTGATGAATGAACTTGATTACGATTTTATGATCATTGGTTTTGGTCGGGATGGCTTCGAGCCATTTGGACACGTAGTCCACAGAGAGGAGAATATACTCAAAGCCATTGGATTTAGGGAAGGTACCCATGAAATCAATCCCCCAAATATCAAAGATTTCACACACGAGAATCGGCTGTAGAGGCATCATATCACGGTGGCTCATGTTGCCCAGGGTCTAGTAGCGATTGCATGACTTACAGTAATTGTGTGCGTCCTTGAAAATTATGGGCTAATAAAAGCTGCACTGAGGACTTTTGCTGTAGTCTTATGTCCCGAGAAGTATCCGTTGCAGGCCTGGTCATGGCAGAAGGATAGGATGTCCTGGATTTTCGCTTCTGGAACACATTGTCTGATGATTTGATCAACACCAATGTGGAAAAGGTACGGTTCTTCCTAAATGTAGTACTTGCCGTTGGAACATAACTTGTCCTTCTTGGCCTTCAGCCAATCAGATGAGATCTGGTGTGATGCCAAATAGTTCACCATGCCAGCATACCAGGGAAGTCCTGTATCAACTGCAGGAGGTGCTCATCAGGAAAATGCTCTGTGATGTCTCCGGAAGGGTCGATAACAGAAGAAGGCGAGACAAGTGGTCAGCTACCACATTCTGCTTTCCCGCCTTGTCATGAATCTCGAGATCAAATTCTTGCCATAGCAAGATCCATCAGATTACTCAAGGCTTTGTGTCCTTCTTCGCAAGCAAGTGCCTCACTACAGTGTGATTCGAGTATATGATGACGTAGGAACCCAAGAGGTATGATCTGAATTTTTCCAGGCCGAATACTACGGCCAGCAGCTTTTTCTCTTTAACTATATAGTTACGCTGAGCCTCGTCAAGTGTCTTGCTGGCGTAGTAGATGACCACAGGTTTCCTATTGATTTTCTACTCTAACACTGCTGCCGCTGCATAGTCAGATGCATCGCACATGATCTCAAAGGGTTGAGACCAATTAAGGGATTGCAGAATTGGTGCTTGGGTAACTCGATCATGCAGGTTCTCAACTACGTGAATGCACTCACTTGTTATCTCAAACTGAGTGTCTTTCAATAAAAGATTCATCAAGGGGCACACAATATTCGAGAAATCGGGTATGAATCGATGGTAAAATCCAATGTGCCCTAGGAAAGATCTGATGTCCTCAACCGAGTTGGAACTGGTAGCTTGTAAATCAAATTTACCTTAGCCTGGTCGACTTGGATGCCTTTCCCAGAGATAAGATGCCCTAGGACTATATCCTCAAAAACCATGAAGTGGCACTTTTCGTAGGAAAAACTAGGTTCACATCAATGCACCTCCTGAGGATTTGGATTAGACCTAAGAGGTAATCATCAAAAGATTCACCGTTCCCCTACCATATCGAAAAATATGACCAGCATGAATCACTGAAATGTAGCGGGTGCATTACATAACCCAAATGGCATCCTACAGAATTCTTATGTATTGTAGGGGCAGGTGGAGGTGGACTTTTCCTAATCCTCTAGATGAATTGCCACCTTATTGTATCCGGAGTACCTATCCAAAAAATAGAAAAATCGATTTCCCACTAGTTTTGTGAGAATCTGATCAATAAATGGTAGAAGAAAATGGTCTTTCTTCGTAGAGGCATTTAGTCTTCTATAATCAATGCAGACTCTCCACGAGTTTGCGATACGGATCTTGATGGTTTCCCCAGATTCGATTGTGATAACGATGAGCCCTGCCTTCCTAGGCACAACCTGGATTGGGCTCACCCAACGGCTGTTCGAGATAGGATAGATGATACCAGCATCTAACCATTTGATGATCTCTTTCTTCACAACCTCCTAGAGATTCAGATTGAGTCGTCTCTGCATTTCTTGAGATGGTCGTGAGCCCTCTTCTGTGTAGATACGGTGCGTGCAACAGGAGGGACTGATGCCAGTTAAATCATCGAGAGTCCATCCAATTCCTTTCCGATGCTGTTGGAGGATAGAAATCAATTTTTTTTCTTGGTTAGGTGTGAGTCGAGAATTGATGACCAAAGGAAACATGTGGTTCTAACTCAAAAAGACATATTTCAAATGATCTGAGAGGGGTTTCAACTCCATAACAGGATTATCAACAGCAGCAGGAGGCTCGAAGTAGGGCTCAGGAGAAAAGGTAGGAGCTGTAGGTGTATCTGGGTTAGTTTTAGGCTCCTCTAGCTGTGGGTCGTGACCTTCTTGTGGTTGAGGATCAGAAACAATCAGGTTTTCCTTTATAAGTGGGTCCTCAATCACAGAACCAGTATCACATACTTGTTCAGAGTTCCCCCAACTAGAGTAGGCTGGCCTAGAGTTTCCTCCAAGATCGTAATCAGATGAGGGTGGATAGGCATCCATCCCCTGAGAAGAGTGGTGATAGATGTTATGCACAGCCTCCCTACTAGAGATCGGTTGCACAAACGGGTTCTGCTATGCTGAAGTGGCTCTCTGGCAGTGTCAAGTCAATTCATCCACCTTCTTCTCCATGGTTGAGACTTATCCAAGCAGTTAGCTATCAACTCGAGATCGACTGACGTGGAAAGGCCTCGAGTCTTGCGTGCCCCTCAATTATTTGCCAATGCATGGGTGGTCGTTCGGTCATGCACACCCAATGACTCATTATTTTGGGATTTCTCACACATATTCTTGAGAATCTCCCAAATCGTGTCTTCATGCTTATCCATGATGTTGCCATCATAGGTTGCATTGATAAAGAGCTTGATATCATCACGGAGCCCATGGTAAAAGGACTGGACTTGTTCCCATTTTGGAACTCCGTGATGGGCACACTTGCACATGAGATCCAGAAAATGGTCCCATGCCTCATGAAGAGGTTCTCCCGCTTCTTGCAAGAAGTGCGTGATCTGATGCTGCATAGCGTTTGTCCCACCAATGGGAAAGAATTTTTGTAAGAATTTGGTCTGAAGTTCTCCCCAAGTGGTGATTAGATGAGTCAACGTCTGAAACCAATCAGCGACTTTATCCAAGAGAGAAGGAGAACATTTTCAGGAGTAAGCCATCCCAATTTTGTATAGATGGCCCGAAGGTCTGGGCCAGATGCTTCAGATGCTTGATGTGCTGGAAGGGATCCTCAGAGATCAAGCCATAGAATTTCAGGATCGTGTGAAGCATACTTGGCTTGAGCTCCACCTCAGGTCCTCCCACAGGGATTTATACTCTAGGCTCGATTTCCACCACAGTGGGATTGTAGTGATCTCGCATTTAAGGACACTGTGGTGGGTTGATGTATGCATGGACTAGATCTCTAAGGTAATCGAATTGATGCCGAAGGTTGGATTCTTTTTCATAATGCTTCATGGCTGTGATTGGAGATTCAGGGTTAGAAACGGAAGAGTTGGAGGTGATATTGATCAGATCAGGAAGTTGCACAAACAAATGGGCTGAGGCTAGACCTCAACGAGAGTGGAAAGCTAACGGAGGCCTTAAGGGTGTTCTTAAGAACCTCCCAAACATGCACTAAATGGAGTAGATGAGGGATAGAATGTCCGACAGACCTAATCAAGTCACCCAAATAAGCTTGGACAACTAAGGAGGTCCAAGGGGAATGATACCTCTTGATTAGAAAGTCGTCCACCCGAGAATTACCTGGGCAGCTAGGAAAGGAGAGCCCCGTGAAGACCCCTGCATGGTAGAGCATCCCCACGGGTTACAGGGTTTTCCCCACTTGACCTTCCTTGTCCCCGCGGATCCAAGTAGACCGGAATGAACTACTTGACCCCTTAAGTCTACCAATTTTAATCTTGGATTGCGGTGCTTACAATTTCACTTGACTTGTAGAATTGATTTATGCTTGGTGACTTAATTTGAAGATTGGTTACAAGGTGGATCAACTTCACCAGACCTGTCCTTGTTATTAAGTCCCAATTTTAAGATTCAAGTGGATTATTAGAGCTTGATTTTAGGGTCTCCTTGATTAGGTAACTTCAAGCAAGGGCTTAGGTAGCACACGATGTGGGACAATCAGTTCTTGTTATTTCAGGCACGTGTGTTTCTCAACCCTACGATGAAAACCCTAATTTAGCTCTTTTTAGTCCAATCAATTTCTTTCAAATTTGGCACTTAGGGCTCAATCAAGAAGGTGAGTAGCCCTAAGTACCTTAAATGCCTAGTAGGTGCAGGAATCTTGGAGAGGGGTTTCTAAATAGATCAAGTTAGGCAACTCGGAAGTGATTAATTCTAAATAAGGAATGCAAGTTGACCAAATTGATTTTTCCTTTTTTAATCCTTCTAGAAATAGGGGTTTACGAAGAAGGAAATGAAGTTACCTACCCCTGGAGTGGCTATCATGCAACTGATCTTCCCCTGTGTACCTTACATAGCCACAACAAATCAGATAAAGCAAGTCAGATTCAAATCAGAAATTATAGTCAGTAAAATTGAACTACACACTGCTCCCTGGCAACAACGCCAAAATATTAACGTGCGAAATTGATGTTTTAAAGGATGTAATAATCGTAGCAAGTAAAAATCACTCGAAAACACTTAAAATTTATAACTCGCAAGTACGTGGTCATTTACTGAGAGTAATAATGGCAATTCATTCTCACAAATCACAATTCTAAGCAAAATATAAGCAATTAAGACCAGAAGAATAATGAAGAAAGATATATCAATAGATCAAAATACCAATGTGCAAAAAGATTAGGGTAAAATGGTGATTTGAATCACCACATTACCCTTTAAGTTTAAACCTCACAAATATATGAATAATAAGCACAACCAATATCAGAGTCAAATGCCTCAGACGACAGAGATAAGCTATCAGACGACTTAAGTGAAGCCTGCTACATTACCTTCAAGAGGCTCAAGGGCCTCTTCCTTCCTTCCTTCAAGCCTCAAGAGAGAGACACAGCATAACACCAATCAGAGGCACGAAAGCCTCCCAGCAGCTAAGTATAGAGAGGGCAGGAGTAAGGGCAAAAGGCCCCCCACCCCCTCTCTCTTTTCTCCTTCTCTTCTCTTTCAGACTCGTGTAATCGGGTCGCTAATCCGATATTCAAGCGAGTATTCGGATTTGGGTAGGGCGACAAGGGCTATCTGGTGTGACAGGTAGTCGAGGAGTGAGCGGGTGTCAGTGAAGTGGGACCTGACCCCTCATGTATTGGGCTAGGAGTCGTGGGCAAAAATCCCTCTTATCTTGCATCGTAGGCTCCCAATCCCATGATTTAGGACTTTCTTTCCTACTATGCTTCGCAGCATAGCAGCAAATGGAGGGGCTTCCAATTGAAGTTGAAGGAGAGCTCGTGGCATGGAATTGAGGGTCTGGAAGGATGCCTGGGGGTTGCCTATGAAGCATGGGACTGAAACCTAGAGCGGAAATGGAAGAAGGACTGAAGGTGTATTTGAAAGAGTCGGGGTGGTGGCGAAGCTCCGGTGGAGTACCTGAAACAGGTAATACGGCCTTACAGCCATGTCAGAGTAGCTCAGGAGTTTTGCTGCGGTACAGCGAAGGTGATGGTGGTGGTGGCATGCAATGAGAGTGGTCGTGGTGGGCTGGCAAAGGCGGAATGTGAGCGCAGAGGTGGAGGTGTTCGGGGAGATGATGGGCACAGTAATCCCCTCAATTTCTTGAGGGGTTTTTCTCACATGGACACGAAGAAGGTGTAGGAGTCAGAGGGGAGTGGTTTGGTGGCGTGTAACAGGTTTTCGAGGTGGCTGGAGGTATGCCAGTGATGGGGGAGACGACGGTGGAGTAGGTGGAATCGTGAGTGAACCTAAAGTCTAATGAACTTGGGAGGATCCATGGATGAAGAGGAGTTAATGTGGGTAGCTAATGGACAAAGTGGAGTTAGGGAAAGTGTCGGCCATGATGAGCCAATGCCAAAGAAGGAGAATGCTCTGGGAAGGGGGACGGCAATGAGGAGGGGGCCGGAAAGTGCCGTGCTGGTATTGCGCAATGCGGAATGAAGAGGGGAGTCAGAACCTACCGCCTATTGTATGAGGCGACCAAAGAGGGAGTTGGAGGTAGAGGGTCATTGGAGCAGAGCTTGGATTAGACCAGAGAGGGAGAGGAAGAAGGTTTTATGGCCCAGAAACTCGCTAGAGAGGATGGTTGCAACTCCAAGAGCTTATATAGAGCTCCTGGGCGAGTTCTAGATTAGGAAAGAGCTTGATTGACCTCGCAACATAGGGAATAGAATTCTTCGAATCCTTTCATTCGCACGGTGTGTAGGATTAATTCCAATCCTTAAAAAGGGGTTGGATGGATTCCTAATTGCCTAAACATTCATCCTTCCAACTTTGGAAGGATTTGGAGTTGAAACGGGAGAGATCTTCTCTCTTGAAGCTTGGATCTTTGGGTTCACACCTGCCATGGAAGCAGGGACCCATTTGAAGAAGATGATGAGAAGTTAGGGGCCTCTTTGCAAATATTTCAAAAGTTGAGGGGTTATTTGAGAGGAAAAGAATCAGAATGGACTAAAATGCAAACTAGGTCAAGATGATCTTTGATTGAGCATAAATTTTCGTACAAACCTAATTTAGACCCAACGAATTTGATGGTGAAGTTGGATTTTGGTTTTGACCAACTTTGACTGGGTAATTAAGGTAGAAACTCAAATTAGGGTAACTTCTTGTCTGAGAGGTTGCTTTAGGTCAAAATAGGTTTAGATGGTCAAATCAAAGATACTAAACCTTATGGAATATTTTTCTATAAATTTTAGAAGGTTTAGGTGAATTTTGTCATGATCAGAACCTCTGTTAATTAAGTAGGCCTAAAATTAGGGCTTTGGGTTGCTACTAATTCTCGAAAAGCATGAAAACCCGTTTCTATTTGCATGAACCCACTTATTTGACTTTAATGCTCATTTAACCTTTAATTCACCCCTAGCAAACCTCTTGGTTATTCTGTGTTCATGATTTAATATTAAAATTATAGAATTAACCCTGGTTTCTTGTTCTCTTCTCAAAACATAATACAGTGGAAATATAACCCACAAATGAATATGTAGGAGCTTTTATATTTTATTTCAAACTAAAATGGGCTAGTTAAGGCTCATGATGGTGTTCCCATCAGCTTGTCCCAAGCCCAGGATGCTCCTCTTGGGTAGAAAACCAAATATTTTTCCCACCTCTCATCCCCCTTTGTGGAGAATTCCGTGGCCATCCTCCCACCACTTTAGGAAGTAGATCCTCACCGCGATGCCATCCCATCCCGCCCTCCATCCTCTAAGGTCGTCCTTATTCATTCCGCTCCTCACCACCTTTGTTCGGGCTTTGTCAAAGCGAGTCATCCTCCAAGCGACCGTCGAGGTGGATTCTTCTCACCACTCACTATCTTTTCGCTTTCTAGTGTAGTTTCTTTTCATTCCTTATCTGTAGTTGTAGCAAACATTTATTTTGAAAGTATATGTGATTCTCTCCCTCTCTCCCTCTATAAATAGATTAGATAGAAATTATTTCGACCTGATCTCTTGCCTTATAAAAAAAAAAAATTACAAAGGATAAAAACAACCAAAAGAAATAAAATCAAAGCGTAGATTTCATAAAACCAAATGTCACCTCCCCGTGTTTGACCCGGGACTCCCTTTCGAGTTTCGGTATAAATTTTATTGGGTTAGTGAATTTCTACACACTACGACTATGGGTTTCCAACTCAAATCTTTTTGCATATGAAATCGCACTCACCATCCAGCATCTGTCCTCCATCTAACTTGCTACCAAGCACCGTCATCTCACCAGGCATCCGTTTTGGGAGATTACCTCTCACCTTTATCTCTTTTAGTGTGCTTGACTTATTGGAATTGTCATAAACATTATTTCATCTCAAGTTATCAAGTTGTGTTTCATCTATCTATTCCCTTTATTTAGTTTGCAAGTGGTTTTATCATTGTCCTTAAATACCAAAAAAATAACAAAACCCTAAGAACACCAAAAAGAAACAAATCGAAACACTATTTTCAAGAAAACAAACGTCACCTCCCTGTGTTCGACCTGGGACTTATGGGTTGCTGGTGGATCGGAAAGTATACTAGAGGGGAGGGGTGAATAGTATCGCTTAAAACATATTATGAAATAAAAATAAATCCACAATAGAATCAAGCACAGATTACACCTGGATTTATAGTGGAAACCCAAATCAGGTGAAAACCACTACCTAAGTCTCTCAACTTAAGATTTTCCCGACTAGTCAAGGTTAGTCAATCCACTATCATACCACTTGAACGAGAGTGGCACAACCTCTTTCCAAACCACTTCTCTATACAACTTGAAGAGAAGCACAACAACAACAGCAACAGATCTTCCCCAACAACTTGGGATCCATTAATCAAAATAACCATGTAAAAGAATAATATAGAACTATGGAACCCCAATAAAAATCAAACCAGAATTTCAGTGGAGGTTTGAAATGACGTGCTTTAAAAGTCATGAGAAACGAAGAGTAGAAGCACTTGAAGAAGCATGAGAAGCTCTATTCTTTTGGAGGATTTTTCTAAAGTTATGTGAAAAAGGGCTACGTATGACCTTTATTTATACTAAAAATTCAACCTAAAAGGGAAATGAAATTTGTCAATCAATTAAAGTAGATTGGTTGATCAAAACGAGATTTGGTAGATCAATCTAGGTATTTGATCGGTCACTAATTGGTCGATTAATTAGCTTAATTTGTCGATCAGCAAGGTATTAATCAACTTCCTAAAATGGGCTGGTTTGATCAATTAACTAAGTTAGTCGGTCAATCAATTAGTCTTATCGATCAATCAAAAACCCTAGAAATTGATTTTTAGAGAAAAGTGCGAAAATCCATTTGAGTTTTATTTTGAGGTTCCTTACAACAATATCCTAGACTCAATAGAAATAAAAGACACAGACCAACATCCATCAGATCTTGATCCAAGAGAGAAGCTCTGATCTATGATAGTCCTGAAATATTAGTCTTGCAATAAACATATTTTTGGTGCATCAAAATAGAGGTGCTTATATTCTCCCCCTTTTTGGTGACAACAAAATTATAATTATGAATTGAAATATTATGCATAATATCTCCCCCATTTTGTTTCAGCAAAAAGCAAACATGCTGCTATCATTTTCAATTAACTCCCCCTTAAGCTTGTAAATGAAGCAACAATAATTTCAACTGCAATTTATAGAGAGTAAAATATATCTGAGAGAGATAATATCCATGCATATAACAATAGTATAAAAGAGTCTAGATAAGCAAAGCAAAATAAAAAAGTCCACAGAATATAAAGTTTTACAATCCAATGAAGCTAAGAAAAATAGAAACTAATGCTAAAGCTACTCGTCTAACGATGCTATGAACGCATCCATCATGCTCTGGAGGTCTGTATCTAACTCGAGGTCCATCGAGTTAGATCTCTCTAAGGAGGCAAGCTGGCCAAGACATAAGCGACACTGAGTTGACAATCTCGGTGTTGACTGCCTAGATGTCTTGCGAGGTGGTGTGACCTGCTGGTCTGTTGGTGTTGCTGCAGTGGAAGGAAGAGGAGGTGCTGCTGATGATGGAGGCATGGTAGTAGATTGGTGAGAACGAGGAGGCTGGTGAAGCTACTGCTGAATCCCATGTATAGACTCTCCAAGTCTATCGAAGAACTGGCTTTGAGCATTCAGATATTCTAATACCTGATGCCTATGTCTCATCATCACCATGTCTGTCTCTCTCTACCGATGCAACATCAAAGAAATACCATCTATCACATCCTGTATACTAACAAAATCCCTTTCTGTAAGAGGTCTATACAAAAGGCCCCACTCCTTCTCATAGAAGGATGGAAAGGGTCGCACTGGAGGAGGATAGGTCGTAGTAAAGTGCTCATAAGGTGGGAAAGGAGGGAGTGTTGATGGTTCCTACTACTGCTGCTACTCCTAGGCTACATCCTCACCACAGGCTCCCTGAGCTTGCCCCATCTTTGTATAAGTGAGCTTATCAAACATGCAGACTCTAATGAAAAATCGTTTATGATTTATATCAATGGGAACACTGAAATGTAGGAAGATGTTGAAAAGAAGTGTCTCAAATTGGAAGGAGCTGGTGGGCTGCTTGCTTATCAAATACAGAATCAAGTGGTTCCAATTGAATCGCTTATTCTTAGGAAAGGCATAAAGAGCAATGAGAATAATGCCAAGGCAATTCTCAAATAAAGTAAACTTGGACATAAAATTCCATAAAAATACATGATTAAGAAATCGTGGAAGATGGCGAAAATAAGGGGACTAGGCTAGACAACCCATGTCAAAATGGGAGGGAGTGAGCAAGGTCTCCCTAATGGTATCTGTCTGTGTCTGTTGGTGAAGCTCAAGAAAGGTAGGACCAACAGACAGACAACCAAGAATCTTTGAAATCACATTTGTATTGACCATAACCTTTATGCCATAGACATTCGAGGTCAACTCGATGTTGAAACCTTCACCTATATTCTTTAAGTTGGCATAAAATAGGTGACAAGCCATAGGGTCAACACTAGGAATGTAGCTATGTTTGGAACCCGCATAAAAGTTTCATTCAAAAAGACATAAAATTTGGTGATATGCAAATTTTTTGTAGATTCTAGGAAAGAAAAACTCAAAGTAATAAAAATCGACTGGTCAACCAACATGCGGGGAAAGTTTAGCTAGAAGTGAAAAATGATCACGAGCGGCCTCAGTGATGAAAAAGCGGTCAAACGTATCATCACGATGAGAAGAAGAGGAGGCACGTGCACATTTAGGAGCCATTTCAAAATTGAAGTTGCACGTTGGTCGATCAAATAGGGATTTTTGGTCGATTAAAAATGAGTCAAACAGAGTTTTGGAAAAAATTGACTTTTGGTCGATTAACCAAGAATTTGGTTGACCAAAAGTGTTCAGATGCGAAAAAAATGAGTGTTTCTGAGTGATAAGCTCACAAATACTACAAGATTTCACAAGCAATCACAAGATTAAGTAATAAAAACATTAGATATATTCATAGCACATTACTCAAAGAAAATCCTAAAAGAAATGGATTTAATCCAAGTTTCGAGTGTACTATGATCGATCAAGTAATGGCCGATCAAGGGAGGACGGCGAGGATGGAAATGGCGATGAGGACAACCAACGAGAGGTGTGCACGGCCGATTCATGCAAGATGCTCGAGGTCGTACAGAGAGGTTTGGTGGGGAGGAGGCATCAAGGGTGTTGTTGCATGCATGGAGGATGCATGAAGGCTTTGTGTCTTGCTCGTGTGAGGAATGGCGATGGTCGTAGGCTGCATGAAGGTTGGTTAATCACTGTCAGTGGAGGAGGAGAGGTGGTGTCAGGTGGAGGTGTTTGTTCGGTGGTGGAGAAGGTGTGGGGACCAAATGTGGGGTATAGGTTAGTAAAAAATATGATTTGGTGGTAAAAACGGTTGTGTTTTATAAAAAAGATGATTAGCAAAATAGGTAAAAACATTTTAGGTAGATAATCAAGGTGATTAAGGTCGGTTAGGATGATTAGGAGCAAGATTCAAGGTAAAAGATTGCAATCTCGAAAAGTGAATCCACCTAGTTTTGGTCGATCAAAATAGAAAATGATCGATCAATTAATCTTATTGGTCAATTAGGGTATAAACAATTAGAGGGAAAATCCCTACCCAATCGGATTTGTCAATCAAATAATTAATTTGATGGATTGAAACTCAAATTTTTGGAGGGAAATTTCACACCAAAGAATTTGGTCGATCAATAAAGGATTTTGATCGATTAAAGTGGTTTGGTCGATCAATTTCAAAAAATTGATCAATCAACAATTGAAAACATATCAATCAAACAGATCAATTAAGCTCTTTTAACCTAGATAAACTTAAGGCAAGGTAGAGTAGGTTAAATCTTTCCTTTGGCAAGGGTTTTGTGAAGGTATCAGCTAATTGATTTTCTATATTAACAAATTCTAAGTTGATTTCTCCTTTTGAGACATAGTCTCTTAGAAAGTGGTGTCTAACATCAATATGTTTAGTCCTAGAGTGTTGAACTGGATTCTTAGATAAGTTTATGGTACTAGTGTTGTCACAAAGTATTTTGTTATTCATTTAGGATAGGCCAAAATCTTGTAGGTTTGTTTCATCCACAATAGTTGTAAATAAGCTAAAGAAGTAGCTACATATTTTGCTTCGGTTGTTGAAAGTGAAACAATGTGTTGTTTTCTAGAGGACCAAGAGACTAGGGAATTTCTGAGAAATTGACACATTCCACTAGTACTCTTTTGATATGTAAATCTACCCACATAATCAGCATCGCAATAGGAATATAGTTCCAGTGTGTCTGACTTCAGATAGAAAAGTCCTAAGTCTCGTCTGTTGTTTAAGTATCTAAGTATTCTTTTAACAGCATTTAGATGTATTTCCTTAGGATTTACTTGAAAGCGAGCACACAAACAAGTGCAAAATACAATATCAGGTCTACTAGCATCAAGTATAATAAAGATCCTACCATGCTTCTATACATTTTCTGATCTACAAACATACCTATGTCATCAGATTTTAGTTGTGTAGAAGCTGCCATAGGTGTTTCTTTTCCCTATACTTTGTCCATGGAGAATTTCTTCAACATCTTTGTGGTGTGTTTGGTTTGTGATATGAAGATTCTATAGGATAGTTGGTTAATTTGAAGCCTAAGAAAGAATCGAAGTTCTCCCATCATGCTTATTTCAAATTGATCCTACATTACCTTTGCAAATTCTTGGTATAACAGATCATTAGTAGCACAAAAGTTGATATCATCTACATAGATTTGTACTATTAAGAGATTGTTTTCTTTTCTTTTTGTGAATAAAGTTGGATCTATTTTACCAATTTCAAACTCATTTTCAATTAGATAAGTTTTTAATCTTTTGTACGAAGCTCATGGAGCCTATTTTAGACCATATAATGCTTTATTTATTTTGTATACATATTCTGGATATTTAGCATCTTCAAAACCTGGAGGTTATTTAACATAGACCTCCACCTTGATGAATCCATTTGGAAAGGCACTTTTGATGTCCATCTAAAAAAGCTTGAATTCTATATTGGCAACAAAGGCTAGCAACATTCTAATAGATTCTAGGTGAGCTACAAGTGCATATGTTTCATCAAAATCTAATCCTTCTTCTTGATTTTATCCTTGGGCTACAAGTCTAGCTTTATTTCTTACTACTCCTAATTCATTAAGTTTATTCCTAAAGACCCACTTAGTTCGTATAATGGTTTGTGAGTTAGGCTTTAGAACAAGTTCCCATACTTGATTACCTTGGAATTGATTAAGCTCATCTTCCATAGCAATAATCCATGAATTGTCTGAAAAGGCTTCCTTAACATTTTTGGGTTCTAACTGAGAAAGCAAAGGCTGTGAAAGCTAAAGTGTTGACGGAAGATTTGGTTTGAACTCCTTTAGGTAGTTCTCCTATCACCAATTCTTTTGGATGATCTTTCATAATGGAAATATCTTTAAGTAGTTCATCTGAAATGTTCTCTTCTAGAATGTTTGATGAGTCATCTATTAGGTCATTACCATCATTTGCAGAAGATTTAGGTTGAGGTAGTGTTTCATCAAATGATAAATGCATAGTTTCCTCAACAATAGAATTCTTCTTGTTGCAAACTCTATAGGCTTTACTTCTGGTTGAATAACCTAAGAAAATTCCTTATGAACTCTTAACATCAAACTTATCAAGATTATATTTGGTGTTGAGTATAAAATATCTACAGCCAAATATCTTGAAGTAAGAAATTCTAGGTGTTCTTCCATGAAAGAGTTCAAAAGGTGTTTTATTTAGAATTAGTCCAATTATGGATCTATTTTGAATGCAGTAAGCAGTGTTTACCACTTCTGCCCAAAAATATCGAGGTAGCTTTGACTCGCACAGTATTGTGTGGGCACACTCTTGCAGGATCCTATTTTTCCTTTCAACTACACCATTCTGAGGTGCGGCTCTAGGGAAAGCAAATTCATGTTTTATCCCATATTGATCACAAAACTTAGAAAAAGATTCATTCTCAAATTCTCCTCTGTGTCCACTTCTAATCCTAATTACTTCAGATCCTTTTCCATTTTGTAGTCTTCTTATAAGCTTGCTAAAAGCATCAATGGTTAAATCTTTACTTCTTAAAATGGATACACAAGTAAATCTAGCGAAATCATTGATTATGACTAAATAGTATCTGCACTTGCTTAGGCTTTCGGATTTGGTTGGTCCGAATAAGTCTAAGGGAAGTAGCTCCAGGGGTCGAGAGGTGCTAACTATCCTTTTTGGTTTAAAATGATTTTTGGTTTGTTTACCAACTTGACAAGAATTGCAAACTTTGCTTTTCTTGAGGTTGATCTTTGGCAGACCTTTGACGAGCTCATGTTTCACAAGTCTACTAATATATCCCATGTGAACATGACCTAGTCGACTGTACCAAAGTGTTGCCTCTTCGTCAGATGTGACAGACATTCAAGACAGTCACATTTGTCGAAGTTGACAGTATAGATATCTTTATGTCTGTTTCCTTTAACGATATTTTGTTTTGTTTCCTTATCTCATATTTTAATTCCATTCGAAGTGAAAGTGATTTTATATCCTTTATCACATATTTGACTTACACTAAGAAGATTATGTTTTAGTCTACTAACTAAATGTACATTACCAAAAGATGTGGAGGAGTTACCAATTTGGCTAATACCAACTATATTGCCCTTGTGGTTGTTCCCAAATGTGACCATACCACCTTCCTGTTGGTGGAGTTGTAGGAATAGGTCTTCCTCTCCAAGCATATCTTGGAACATCCGTTGTACATGATCCATCTTCTTTCTTTTTGATCTTGTCATTGGTTTACATTTGTGAGGTCTTTGTTTGGTTGATCTATAGAGGGGCTTCAGAGTTCCATTGGTTTCTTGATATGTCCACTCCTTATAGTCTACTCGACCTACAAAATAGGATTGCAAACGTGATTTTGGTACCCATTTTTGTTTGGATCTATGGTGGTTAGCTTGTGCTACCTGTTTAGGCAAGCTACCTTCCTTTTTGTTTTTGGATAGAACTAGATGCTTCATAATCATTTTTAGGTATGTAACCTAACCCAAACTTTGTGGTGCTCTGGGTTTGTGTTCTAATAACTTATGCAAGTTTTTACTAACTTTAGTTAATTTTGCCAAGTCATGCAAGAGAATAGCAAAATTTTCTTTTAGCTTATCTATATCTACTTTTAGATTGTCTACATGTGACTTTAATAAAGTAATTTCAACAGATAATACTTTGTTTTGTAAGGTAAGCATATCTTTTTGTGCTCTTTCTTGTCCTAATACTTTTGCTAGGTTTTTATTTTCTAATTTTAGTGACTTAGCTATGTCATGTATCTCAAAAATGCTTCTAGAGTTCATCTTGTGAAAAAGAGGTTACCTCATCTTCTAGAGCCATCAGTCCTAGAAGAGCTTCTTCTCTAGAGGTTTCTTCTTCTAAACTCAAATTTGATTCATCCTATGTTGCTGTAAAGGCCTTTTTCTTCCCTTCCTTTCTGGGAAATTTCTTCATTTCTGACTCCTTGAGACTTGGACAATCCTTCTTGATATGTCCTTTTCTCTTGCAGTTGTAACAGATAATGGCATCTGCTTTGGATTCTTCTTTCTTCTTTCTCCAGCTCCTCTTATTTTTGAGGAACTTTCTGAACTTTCTAGAGAGAAGGCCTATGTCTTCCTCTTCATCTTTGCTTGATGAATCTTCAGATTGTTGATTGGCTTCGAGGGCCACGGTCTTCTTGACTTCATCTTTATGCTCCTTCATGTGTTGGAGCTGGACCTCATAAGCCATCAGACTTCTAATAAGATCCTCTAGTTTTAGAGTGGATAGATCTTTTGATTCTTGTATAACTATTGTCTTTGTCTCCCATTTGCTAGTAAGCAATCGAAGGATCTTTCTCACCAGAGCTTCATTCTTTATATCCTGATATAGATTTCGTAGGGAATTTGTGATGTCCATGAATCGTGTGAACATCTCTTTGATTGACTCCCCCTTTTTATCCTGGAAAGCTCATAATTTTGAGTTAGTTAATTAACTCTGGTTTCTTTTACCCTTGACGTTCCCTCATGAGTGACTTCGAGGATGCTCCAAATCTCATAGGTTGTCTTGCTGGCTGAGAGTTAGTTGAACTCCACTTTGGAAAGCCCGCAAGAGATTGCATTCATGGCTTTTGCGTTATGCATTACCATCTTCTTTTGATCTAGAGTTGCTGCCATACCCTCCTTGATCTCGAGGCATGTGTACCTACAGGCAATGACAACCCATACTTCAAAGTCCATTGACTTTAGGAACTGCATCTTGGTCTTCCAATAACCATAGTTCGTTATATCAAATAATAGAGGTCGAACTGCCAATTGACCCTTTCCATACGTGTCAACAGTTGATTTGGACATCTTCTAGACAACCTTGCTCTGATACCAAATGTGGTTTGCCTGTGGATTGTAAAGTATACAAAAGGGGAGGGGTGAATAGTATCACTTTAAAAAATATTATGAAACAAAATAAATCCACAATAGAATCAAGTACAGATTACACCTGGATTTATAGTAGAAATCCAAACCGAGTGAAAACCACTATCTAAGCCTCACAGCTTGGGATTTTCCTGACTAGTCGGGGCTAGTCAATCCACTATTGTACAACTTGAACGAGGGTAGCACAACCTCTTTACAAACCACTTCTCTATACAACCTAAAGAGAAGCACAACAACAACAATAATGGATCTTCACCAACAACTCGGGATCCGTTAATCAAAACAACAATGTAAAAGAACAATATAAAAGTATGAAACCTCAATAAAATCAAAGAAAAATTTCAACGGAGGTTTGAAATGACGTGCTTTAAAAGGCGTAAGCAACGAAGTGTACTAGCGGTTAAAGAACCACAAGAAGACCTATTCTTTTGGAGGATTTTTATATTGAAAGTTATGTAAAAAAGTGCTACATACGACCTCTATTTATACTAAAAATTTGACCTGAAAAGGAAATGAAATTGCTCGATTAATTAAGGTAGATTGGTCGATCAAAACAACATTTGGTCGATCAATCTATTCATTTGATCGATCACTGATTAGTCGATTAATTAACTTAATTGGTTGATCAAAAGGGTATTAATCAATGTCCTAAAATGGGCTGGTTTGATTGATTAACTAAGTTAGTTAGTTAATCAATCAATTTAGTTGATCAGTTAGTCTTATTAGTCAATCAAAAACCCTAGAAATTGAATTGTAAAGAGAAGTGTGAAAATCCATTTGAGTTTTTTTTTTGAAGTTCCTAACAACAATATCCTAGACTCAATAAAAATAAAGGACATAGATCAGCATCCATCTGATCTTGATTCAAGAGAGAAGCTCTGATCCGTGGTAGTCCTGAAATATTGGTCTTGCAATAAACATAATTTTCGTGCATTAGAACAGAGGTGCTTACAAGACTCACCTTGAGTTTTGATATAAATTTTATTTGGTAGCGATTTTTGCGGCTACAACGAGAGGTTTTTCCAAAACCCTAACTTTTCCTCGCGAAAATACGCTAACCATTTTGGTGTCGTTGCCAAGGAGGCAATGGAATTTGCTTTCTTTTCCCATTTTTCTTTGCATTTACTTATTTACTAACCCCTCTTGCCTCTGATTTGCTATCTTGCAGGTATCCTAACAAAGAGATCCATGTGCGGTAGACCGGAGTAAAGTGCGGGTAAAATGGTTCATAAGAGCCCCCACATTTCCCCTCCACTAGTTTCACCCTTTCCACCAAAGAAATAACCAAGACTTAATCTACTTAGGTGTTTGCATAAACCCTAGGATAGAAATTGTTTGTCTTGTTTGCCACATCCACTCATCTCATCCCCACTTGTAAAAAAAATTCTTCTGATTGTAGGACAAGAATTAACATACATACTACATACACTCACATTTGAGGCACATAACCTCTTTTGATTCTATCTACTCAACTGGGATTCCGACCTATGGAACCAATACACACACAAATCAACACATAAAGGAGTAGAAATCAGATTAGGTTAATCACCTTTTGTGTGCTTTAATTGGTGGTGCATCAGGGCCAATAGGTTGAATTGCTTGGGCTGCACCACCTAACTTAAAACTGATTCATCTTGTAGCAGCCCCGTAGGATTCAAATAATTAGGTCAAGCCAGGCATTCCATACTTTCTTGATTTATAAAGGAAAATACTTGAACTCGTGCTTTCAAACATGGTTTGCCTCACAAAACTTGGTTGAATACACCTAATATTTGAATCCTAAAAGCTACTAAGCATGATTCAAACCTTAAAATTCACTTCAACCATAATAATCTTGCTTGAAAACTTTTTTGGTTGTGCACATACACACATTCGCAATGAATTATTAAGGGCACAACCCATTAACAGGGCCCATCACATTCCGAAAGTGCTACTATCGTAGGCCTTAATTAAAATTGAGTAGACGTTGGCCCTAGGATTCATAGAGTCCATTTCAGGGTACTCTCTTGAACGTATTTCGAATTAGTGATGTCTACTTGCTTCAAACAGTGTTAAGTTGGGGGCCCTGATTGTCAAATGACTTAAGCAAGTAAGGGTTTGGCATAATAACTGCCCTCGAGACACGCTCCCCCTACTTCGCAGGCCAAACTTTACCATATTCCGAAGCCACGACAACATCAAATTTGTCATGTGGTTGGAATTTTTTCTGAAGCATAGGTCTTAGGCTACCCAATTTAAGGACAGGCTTGCATTTTTTGTGCTGCAGGGCTCCTTTTCCCAATCCTTCCGACTTCCTTCCAGTGCATGCTTGGAAGGTCATTGTATCCTCGCTTGGAAGGACCTTTAGACCATTCTCGAAGGTGGAGGTTGAGTAATAACCAAGCAGATCCCATGGCTAATCAACAACCACCTCCCAGACAAAGTGGTTTTGCACATGTTTTTAAATACATTATCAAATTCGTAGTATAGTTGCACTAAACCCTTTAGTAAAAAATATTTAGTTATTTATTGAAACTCGCATATATTTCTCTATTTTATAACTTGAGTCCCAGTCATTCGTCTCTGGGAGGCGTGAGAAATGACTTTTAGATTTGGATCCACTTTTCTAAACTATATCTAACCTAACCTAATCCTTTTTATCTTTTTTGTATTTTGAGATTTTATCATGTTTTTGATTTTTGTTTTGAAAAGGGAAATGAAACCTAGATCTAAATATGCTAGCATAAACCTAATTCTAACCTAACTAATGGACGTGTATTCACAATGACAAACAAAAGTATATCACTAATTATTCAAAGAAAAACTACTCATGCATTAACTAATTATATGAAGTTGCAAAAGAATACAAAAAAAGAACTAAATTAAGAGAATAATAGGATCAACCAAGAGAGGCTATGAAGAAGCCTTCTTGACAGTCCAAGAGGAGAAAGAGAGGAAGGGTGTGGGCTCATCTTCTAAAGAGGGAGAAGAGGGCGTGTCCATGAAGAAGAAAAGGAGAAGAGGGTGGTGGACCCTTTCTCTTCTAGCCATCCTTGAAGCCTTGGAGGAGAACACCTTGGAGCTTCACTTTGTTGTCCATGGAGGAGCACCTCAAAGGACCTTCTTTAGGCATCCATGGAGGACATCTTAGAGAGGAGGAGGAGGAAGATGGCTTTGGAGGGTGGAAGGGAGGGTGTTGGTGGTCGCAAGTTGAGGTGGAGAGAAGAGAATGGAATGGCCTCCACTTCTTTTTGCTTAAATGGGAACTGGCTTCCTAAAATAGGTAGTCACCACCTATTTAGGATCTAGGTTTGACACATAGGTTTTATGGTTTGGTTTTGGTAGGATTAGAAAAGGAAGGTGTGTGTGTTTAAATTTCATAGAGTGATGTTGTGTGGGTTTCGGTAAATCTAGGTTAGGTCAACCTAGATTAGGTGAGTATGGACCTAATTTGGCTTAGGAGAGCCTAATTGGATAGAAGTGAACCTAATTGAGTCTAGGTCAAGTCTAATTGGATGTGTGTGTGTGATTAGGCTAAGGTAATCCTAATAGGTATGCATCAATTAGATCCTTGGTGGGTCTAATTAGGTTGAGGTGCACCCAATCAGCTGTTGATGCACCCAACTAGGTATGGGATAGTTTAATTGGGTTAGGTATAGGATAACTAAGGGTATGGATGGTGGGATAGGCTTAGGAGGTCACTAATTAGGTTTCCTAGGGTGTTTGGTGGGGTTTCTAGGTCAAAAGAGGCAAGCTCGAGCTTCTAGCACCAAAAATAGGAACTAGGGATGACCTCCAGACATCTAGACAAGTGATCAGATGTCTTATACTCCAAAATTGGACATTTGGAAGTTAGGTTGGATGTCTAATTCTGTGTCAGTGCGAGTTTTGGCTTCTTGGATTGAGTTTCTGTAGAAATCAGACATCCAGCCTAATATCTGGATGTCTAGAAAGGTGCTGGAGAGTGAGTTTTGGGTTTTCTAAGGTAGGTTTTGGTTCCTAAGTGTTTGGCAGAGGGACAAGGTGGATAAGAACATGGATAGTGCTATCCATGTTTTGGGTTCTAAGGCTAAGATGTCCTAATGGAAGTGGTTTTGTGTTTAGGAAGGCTGTGTTAGGGTTTTCACGGGTAGGAATAAGGCTACCCTCCTCACTCCTCTTGGCTGGATGAATCTTCTTCTATCTTTATTACCTTATTCCACTCTATCACTTTAGTACCTGCAAATAACAATAAAAACATTAAATAGCAAGATATCTCATCTTATTCTATATAAAATGATGTAATGCATGATATGCTTGATATGAATGCAATATTTACAAATTAACCTAGGTTGTTTCATCCATAAGTCTAGAAATCCAAACAATCATGAAATTATAGTGATGGTAGCTTATGCAATCGACCCAAGTGAAAAGCCAACTCACACTTAAAGTTCATACTTGACCCTTAGTAAAAATTCTATCGAGATAGGCAAACTCTTCCCTTGGGGATACGTAACAAATATTCTATAATTTTACCTCATCCTTTTAGCTTAGGTAGAAGATGTCTAAGTCAAGTGGTTTTATATTTGGTGGCTCACACTCATCTGGTGATAGATATAATCTAGTACTACATATTCTAGATTTCTAGACTATCAAACAAATCAACCTAGAGAGAAGCTAAAAACTGTGCTCTCTTTAGTTCCTTCCTGCTCTCTCTTTTTCTTCCCTTTTTCTTTCCAAGCTCACAATCTCACCATATTTTGTCAATGTGCTCAATTTTTGGTGGCCTCACATGGCATTAACACCTTCATTAAAATTCTGATAACCCTACAATGAAGTCAGAATTCCTCAGCCCGCATTCAGGCGGTCAGATATACAGAAAGGTAGGTATGGGCCATATTTGGTGGATCTCAATGGTAGTGGGTTTTGTTGCCTCAATGTAAATGACTCAAAAATGAAATAAACAAATAAAAACAATTATGAACTCAACACTTTTTTCATAATTTTTCTCTATTTTTTTCTTTTCTTTTTTTTTCTTCTTTCTTTTTATTCGTATATATATTTTTTCATTTTTCTTTTATTTTGTGCATATCTATGAACACAACACAACACACACAAATTTTATTCAAGATTCATTATTAGGGATTGGTGATGTTCAAGAGGATATCAGGTGGCTTATTTGGTGGAAGTGTCTACTCTCGACACCATGAAGGAAACAAATAGGACAATTTATTTTCTGACCATTGACACTAATACCGTCCTTCAGCTGATGATTCCACAGAGGATAGTTGTGACCATCCACCTTAGTCATAGTTTTATTAGAACTCCATCTCTGCATATCTACCCATTTGGTGGTTGATGTATATACATCTAAGTAGCCTAAAATGTCTATTTATGCATGTTCTTAGTGTTATAGAAGCATCATGCTTTGTAAATATTGCATAACATGCATCATCATGCATTTAAGTTAATTTGTATAAATTGTATAGTAATTCGCCTATTTTTGTGGCCAGGGATAAGGCAATATTTATCAGGGCCTCAGATAAAAGAACCAACTGTATGGATCTGAACAGGGCAACGATCGGAGTTCAACGACTCCACGATTGCCTCGATCGGACCTCCGTAGTATCAGATATAGTCTGAGAAAGATCAGAGGTCAAGGGGCCAGGTGGTGTAAATCCGTACCTCAGACGAAAAATCCAACCACAAGGACGGGTTCAATCAATGATTGCATCCCAACGACGCAAAAATCGATCCAATCTAACGTCTGTGGCACCACCTGCAAGTAAAGGAAGATGGATGACCCAGATGGCACCACATGGTGCCAACCAAGCCGCCTGAAGGCACCAGCGCTCCCATCCTCATCAAAGAAGCCTTGATCTTAGCCATTGGATCTTGATCGAATGGTTGAGAACATGCCACATTGCTCCCCAGGCAGCGCTCTCATCACATGAAGGATAAGGATGCTTGATCTCGACCATTGGATTGCTATCTAATGATCGAGAGCGAACGCACCTTAAAACAAAAACTCGAATAAAGGTGGGGTGTAGAGCACTGGTCGCACGCCATCTCAAGCAACACATAGCACGAGTTTGAGCCACGCGGAGTAGTTAAATCCGCTGAAGGCGAGTGTAGGCGAAATTCGCCTGTTGGATGGTGATTGGGTGGTGATAGATCAAAATCGTGGCATGCAGATAGGTGTTAATTGCGCACAAGCGTGATGATGAGCGACTTGATGTTCCATCATATGTGGGTGCACTTAACGTTTGAAGAGGAAGTGGCATGCATGGATCTCAGTAGTCGGATGTGCGATCAGACGGTTGAGATTGTGTGTACGTGATTAAAGGCGTTAACGGCTAGAGGCGAGGCGACGTTGATGTGGCCATTGTGGAGAGTCGGATCAAAAGCAAGCGGTGGAGATGAGGTGCATGCCTGCAGCGACGTGCATCTACAGTGACGCACGTATCCCTCAATAAAGGTAGTAGAGTTTAACGTTGAAAGCTAAAATTCCTCTTTTTCCCCTATGTATGCAACTATATAAAGGCCTTATGCCCTCCACATTCTTTTCATCCCTTCCATCATCTCTCTCCCTCTCTAAGAGCTAAGAACTCAAGTTCTAAAGCCCACTCTAGTGCTCCCAATCTACGGGAAGCTCCGCTAGAGTAAAAATACAAATTTGTCCACCTCTCAACCCCTTCGCAGAGCTCTCGCCAGCCATCTTCTCACCCGTGTTCTGGAAGTGGATCCCACGACGCTGATGCCCTGCCTCACCCTCAATTCTTCCCGATTCGTCCTCCATCTTCGCTCTCCTTCCAGGTGACGTCTATCCGGCTCGCCCTCCAAGTAGTCGTCGAGGAGGGTAACTTCTCACCCCCTTCTCTTTATCACTTTCTAGATTAGATTTCCCGCTTTCTAGTTGTAGTTGTAATGACATTATTCTTATTATAAAAGTTGCTTTGTTTTCTCTCTCTATCTCTCTTTCTTTTTCTCTCTCTTTCTAGTTTTGGTGTTTATATTGCAAGTAGAATAGCGATCACTGTGAATGTCTTGTTTATAAAAAAAAATTACAAGAAAAAATATAACTACAGATTTCAAATCGATGTAGCCTCCTCGTGTTCAATGCAGGACTCATTTTGAGTTTTCGTAAAAATTATCTGATTGACGAATTTTCTCGCGAATTGCACTATGACAATAGGGCTTTCTAAACTCAAATCTTTTCGCTACGAATTTCTGCTACATCATTTTGTCACCGTTGCCAGGAGGCAATGTATCTCAATTTCTTTTCCACATTCCTCACACTTATTTGCTTTCTAACTCTCTTGTTTTCCTTTTCTATTGTCTTGCAGGTACTACAACCAGGAATCTTCAAGCCGTAGAAAGGAGTAAAGTGCAGTTGAAGACAACTGTAAGTGCTCCCCCATTCTTTCCTTCTCGATAGACTTCATTCCATCATCTTAATTCAAACCCTAATTAACCTAGGTGATCTCATAAACTCTAGGATTAGTTTTGTTGTTTTGATTGCCACCTCCACTCACCTCACCCGCTCTTATAAAAAAAAATCTAAAAAAAAAATCAAAGAGGTACACAACCTTTTTTGATTCTTCATATTTAATAGGTAATCCAATCTTTGGAACCGATACACTCATCGACACATAATTGAGTAGAAATCAGACTAGGTAACCACTTGTGTGACTAACTCAGTGGTGCATTAAGGCCAACTACTTGAGTTATTTGGGCCGCACCACTTCATATAAAAATAACTCAACAAGTAGCTTGCTCATTAAGGCTATCAGTTAAGGTCAATACCAGGCACTCCACTTTATCTTGATTTCAAAGGAAAACATCTTCACTCGTGTTTGGAAAACTTGGTGTGCCTCCTAAATTTGATTGAAATCACCCTAATTCAAACCCGAAAAGCTAATTAAGCAGGATTTGAACTCTAAAAGCCACTCATCCAAATAATCTTGTTTGAAAACCCTGATTGTGCACTCACTCACACTTATTGAATCAATCATTAAGAGCACAACTCATTTTGAGAGCCCACCACATTCCAAAAGCACTACTATCCCAGGCCTAATCTAACATCAAGTAGATGTTGGCCCTAAGACACATCAGTCCATTTCAGGATATTTCTCATACTATGGTGACATCTACTTTCTCCAGAAGGTGCTAAGTTGGGTGATCTGATTGTCAAACAACTTAAGCAGGCAGGGGTTTGGCATAATTAGCGACCTTCGGGACACGCTCCCCCTATCTCGCCATCCCAACTTAACCAGCTTCTGGATTAAGGAAACACAAAATTCGTGTTATGGCTTGAGTCTATTTTGGAGCATAGGTCCTTAGGCTACCAAACTTATGGATAGGCTTATATTATTGTGCTACAGGGTTCTTATCCCTAGTCCTTCCAACCCCTTCCTAGTTTATGCTTGGAAGGAGGTCATTGAATCCCCACTTGGAAGGACCATTAGACCAGTTTAGGAGGCATAGGTTTAATTTTACTCAAATTGATCCCATGGCTGATCAACCACCTCCTTTGCCTCAGAATCTGCAAGAGATGCTGCAAAGGAAACTAGAACAAATGCAGCAAATTCATGAATGGTTCTAGAGAATGCATGGTCAGGGCACTCAGCCTTTGAAGGATTTTTATGATCCTTCTAAATACGGGGAACATCCCGATTTCCAGATTCTAGCTGGTGATGTAGAAATCAAGCCCGAGGTGTTAAGACTGATAAAACATTTTCATGGGCTTAGCTCTGAATACCCGTTTCAGCATTTGGGGGACTTGACCACTTTGGCCCAGACCACCAAAGTGCGAAACATGGATGAGGAGCAGATGATCATGAGGCTCTTCCCCCACTATTTAAGGGATAAGGTCGTACATTGGAAACAGACAATTGAAAGACCGATAGCAACTTGGAATGAAGTTAAATTGACTTTCCTAAAGAAATTCTTCTCGGATGAGCATACCAATGCTTTGCGATGAGTGATTACTACTTTTGTCCAGCGGCTGGGGGAACCACTTCGTGGTTCCTGGGAGTGATTCCAGAATCTGTTGCGGAAGTGTCCACACCACGAGGTACCGAAATGGCAACTTGTGCAGATCTTTTATCATGGGTGACTGAGAAACTCCGTAATCATGTGGATGCTTCTTACGGAGGTAATTTCCTTAACAAGGATGCAGATAGTATGCATGAATTGTTTAAGGAAATGAGTGAAAATCCCATCAATCATGCCTCCATGGATACTTTTAACTAGTCCCAACATCCTAGATCATAAGTTAATGAGGTCCATGACTCTCATTCATTTGATATGGAACTAATTTGCAATAGACTTGATAAAGTGGACCTGATTGCAAAAGGAATGGAAGAGTGGATGGCTGGAAACTCTACAAATACTTCTCGATCCACTCAATCCTAGAACTCACGATTCCATTCTTCATGAGCTCCTACTAGACTGGAGTTCGTAAATCAATTGAAAGTAGCTCAACCTGCAAGCTAGCATTACTCAGAACCCCATGGGCTCCAAACTGGGGCCTTTGATCCCAGTTTCTACAATCCTTCTCCTTCTTTCCCACCATCCTCACCCTATGAGGATGTGTATGCTGTATAGGAGAATGTTAGGTCCAACTGATGGGAACACCATCATGAGCCATAACTAGCTTAATTTGATCTGATTAAGTTTCTAAATGCTCTTACACAAACAACCGAAGGTCATTTTTCATTGCATAAGCATTCTGAGGGAAAGATAAGAAATTAGGGTTAAAACTATAATTTTACCATCAAATCATGAATGCAGTATAATCACAGGTTTTTCCAGGGGTTAATTAAGGGTCAAATAGTCCTAAAAGGTCAACAAGTGGGTTATAACAGTCAGAAATGGGTTTACATATGTTTTGAGAATTAGATGACTTTTGAAAACCTAAAGACAGATCTGCTTAAGTAACTGAGGTTTTGGTCAAGAAAAAATTCATCTAAACCCTTTAAAATTCATATAAAAATATTCTCTAGGGTTTGGAACCTTTAATTTGACCATCAGAACTCGTTTTGACCCAAAACAGAATCACAGATTGACATTTACCCTAATTTTGATTTTTTCATAAATTACCCTATCAAACATGGCCAAAACCAAAATCCAACTTCACCATTGGATTCCTTAGGTCCAAATTAGGTTTGTACCAAAATTTGGACTCAAAATAAATTTATCTTGACCTAGTTTGCAAATTAGTCCTATCTAATTTCATTTTTACCCTTAACTTTCAAAATCCTCTCAAATAGGCCCCTAAATTTGTCATCGTATTCAAAATTAGGTCCCTCCTACATATTGTGGAGAAATCCTTCTTCGGCAACCTTTGATTGAAGAGAACTTCTCTGTTCAATCAATCCCTTCCAAAATTGGAAGCGAGATTCTTGGAGGAATCATCTTCCTTCTAAATCCGTCCATGAGTTCCATACCTTCCCAATCCCTCATGCGAACACATGAGAGATTTGGGTATCTTTCAAAATCCTACTCCGGCGAGCATTCCTAGCTTGGAAGCTTGGCTTCCAAGCTCAAAACTCTCTCTAGATCCCTTTATAAGGACCTCAAAGCTCGTCGATCTCCTCAGACTTGATTTCAGGCTGTGCAACCCTCCTTTCCTCCCTCCTTGACAGCCCGAAAAGCTCCTCAAGCTCCAACGACTTCCTCCGACTCCTCTCATCGTCTGACCACAAAACGTGCCAGATTTACCTCTCTCTAGTCCACTCTTGGCCGTACCAGCAAGAGCCCTTCTACCTCTATCATCATCGTTGTCCCCATCACCAGAGTACCTTCTTCGCCAGCGCCGACCTACCAATGTCAGTGCTAATCTCCCTCCTTTCGTCCACTTAGAATAGATAGATTAGTTCCGTAGCACTTTTAGTTTAGTTTTATACTCAAAAACCCCAAAAACAACCCCACGACACTGACGTTCGTCTTCATCTTCTCCACCTCAGTCAACATCTCTGGTGAGGCTCTCCGTCCGCTACACCGCACCATAAACCAGTCCACCTACCTCAAAAGCTCTGCCATCCTTCCACCAACCAAATCCCTCTCTTATTTCGCTCCATCACTCACCCAAACCATCTTTTGAACAAACCCACCGTCACACCAACACTCTGAGGTTGTCAGACCTCCTCACACCACCAATCACCTCGGCACCATCACAATTGCACTCGTCGTCGTCTGGCGATGCCTCTTGAGCATTTTAACATGATTGAAAGGCCTTATTTCTGATCACAGGTGGCAGGTTATCATCACCATTTTCGAAGCTTCGACACAAGCTCAAAGCCTTTCTCTAGGAACAGTGAAGCCCCAAGTGAAGTCCCAGGCATTGCAGACTTGCATCAGGATCATCCCTGGACATTCGATTGGAACCATTAACTACTCTTTCGATGGCAATTGAATGAAGCAGTTGTTCCAACCTGCTGTGCGAAACACCAGGGATGGATAGTCCCACATCGTGGACTATGGAGCAATTGCAGTGATATAAGATGGAAAAGTGTTGAGGGCTTATCACCTCAACACTTAAGGGGTGAGGTCCCTCACACCCCTCATGCTCCTCGTTCGTGACATCTACCTTGCGGACCTAGTGCGCCCGACCTGATTACCCGCCTATTATGTCTTACTCCTCGGCTGCCACTCATGGCTGGCAGCCCTAGACCTGGGTACGCAAACTGGATAATCTTGTACTGTTGGAGGCTCTAGGAGAGAGTGACCTAAGTAGAGAAAAGAAAGAGAGTCTACGTGGGGGAAGGGGGGTTTTTGCTCTTGGCAGAAACTGGCTGACACTTAGCCAAATTCAAGAAGCCTCCCCCCTCTGCATGTGAAGAAGGAGAATAGAAGAGGGACAGAAGAAGAGCCGTAGCTGAAGAAAAGAGACAAGAGAAAGAAGAGAAGGGAAGAAGAAGAGGAAGAAGAGAAGAGATAGAAGCCAAATAAGAAGGGCCGAAGAAGAAGAGGAGGTAAAAAGAAAGGGTTAGATAAAGAAAGAAGAAGAGGCTGAGTAGAAGAGAAGGAGAGAAAGAAGAAGAAATAGGAAGGGAAGAGCACTGTAGCATCAGACGTTTAAGTCGTCTGATTTATAAATCAGACATCCGAATTGAGTTTATTTCATATATATATACTTTGAGTTCCTTTGCTAATTTTGTAATGAGTATTTGGTGATCTAAATCACCATTTTACTCCTATCTTTTTGCACCTTGATCTTGTTATTATTGCAAATTCTTTTACACTATAAATTGTGATCTTGAGCTTTAAATTCCACATTGATCCTTGTGTTCGACCTCGGAACTGTTTTCGAGTAATAGAATCTATTTGTTTCAACATGACTTCCACTATACTACAACACTTCATTTTAAACTCAATTTCGCCACGTTAACATTTTAGCGCCATTGCCGGGGAGCAACGAGCAGTTTAGAACTCTTGATTGCAATTGCTTATTTGGTACTAACTTGCTTTATCTCTTTATTGTTGTTTCAGGAGGGATTCATTGAAGAATGTTCAACCGCACATCAAACATGTCAACGGCGGGTAAGTTCCAATTACTCTTTCTCTATAGCCCCTGATTCTAAAAAGGTTAAAAGGAAGAAAAATCAGTTGGGGCTACTTGCTTTCCATAGATAATTCATCAAGTTGTCTGATTTGATTTAAACAACAAGCTTTGATTTGTGTGCCCACTTAAGGTAACTAGGGTTATCACATTCTTGTTTGAGCCCTAGATACCACATTTGACAAACTAAATTGAACCAAAACAAGAGCCAAGTAAGGATTCCAAGTTAGGATTTTTGAGACACACTTACATACTCAGGAACTGATCTTTCTAAACAAAGTGTGCCTAAGCCTTGATTGAATTGATCTATTCAAGCAAACCCTAAAAATCAGGCTCTTAATCTCACTTGAATCTTAAAAGAGGGACCTAAATTTCTCAAAGGACAAACAGGTGAAGTTGACTCACCTTGTTGGGTCAACCAATCTTTAAATTAGGTCACCCTTGCACTCAATACATCTTAAAAGTTCAAGTGAAATCCTAAGCACCCTTGCTCTTAATTAAAACTGGTAGACTTAAGAGGTCAAGTCCCCATTCTGGTCTACCTAGAACATCAGTGACAAAAGAGGTCGGGTGGGGGAAACCCTGTAACCCGCGGGGGCACTCTACCATGTAGGGATCTTTGCAGTACTCTCCCTCTCTGGCTGCCCAGGTAATTCACAGGTGGATAGCTTTCTGACTAAGGGTATCATCTGCCTCGAACCTCTATAGTCATCCAAAATCTTTGGGTGCCTTGATTGGGTCAATATCACATCCAATCTGTCCTCCCTTCTATTTAGAGCACACACACAGATTTTCTTGAGAATCTTTTTCAAATCTAATCAATTTCGATCTAAACTTGAATTTTGATTCAACATCTTGATTCCACCATTTGATTCAAAAATGCAGCCTGGCCACTTAGGGAAACCATTTAGGAAACCTGAATCTCAAAGATCCATGAAAGATAGAATGGTTGAGGATGCCCTCAGGTTTTATGAGATTGATGACCAAACCTCAAAACCAATTGAAAACATTCAGGTTAATGTATCAACAACAACAACCTTCATCATAAACTGTGCTCAAGTAATTATAACACAAGTAACAAATGGATCTAGCTGGGATATTCTCATGATAAGATACATTGAGTTAAAGAAATTACATAACTATGAGTATCTCCAATGCATGACGAATCCTGTACTTTGGGAAAGACACGAAGATGATCTTGACAAATGAGAAGAGATGATAAAATTATTAAAGCAGATAATCGACCAAAAATACCCATACATTCCCCAAATATTTAGCAAAACATCTTGGAACAATACTGAGGATCTATCTAATTTTTAAAATCTTGGGTTCAAGAATCAAGGTTGTTGTGAACCTCCAATGGAATATGATCAACCTAATAGACAGATTGATAAGCCTATTCTTGAGACAAGTTGGGAGAATCCAATTGTAGGAGGATACGATTTTGAACTAGCCCTAGAAAACCAAAACCCTGGTTCACCAAGCATCTAATTCCTAGACTCCTGTGATAATGAGATTGAATCATAACCTCTCGAGGGTGTAAATTCCTCCCCTTACTCTAATAAGGTGACCCCTGAAGGCAATTCTGACATCCCTGTAGAGCCCAACCTAGATTCTAGTGATTCAACCCACATCCTTAGCCTAAAATCTGGATCTAAACCTTCTTGGGATAATTACATGACCTCATATAATGAAAATCAAAGTTTGAATTTGGATTATGATTCTGGGCATTTATTTGATGAATGTACCTCTCCAACATCCTCAAAAATACAGACTAATTATTCGGAAGTCATGCCAATCTATGATACAAAAACCAAGGAGTTGGAAGAGTTGGGTTTTGATTGGGATTGCCCTACAAAACAAGAAATCGAGCCCAAACCTAATAGGGACACCTTTTTACACTCGGAATCTAAAACTAGGTTAAATCCAAGTCAGGTTGCTGAGTCTACATCTTTTGATTTATTTTATGGTGGAACCTCTGATACCGAATCAAATCCAGAACTTGATTCTTGCCAGTTCACCGACGATTTTGAATCTTATTATGATTATGGAGAACCATTATTTCCTGACAACTACGAGCCAATCTACAACCTCAGCACACATGATCCATTCTTCGACTTTGACTCTGAGGTCCCTAATCCGATGATCATTTATTTAAATTTATGTTCCATTGAGATGGAATCATTTGTTTTTGATACTCAGAATCAGAAACGGAAATTGCCAAGACTATCTACAATCCAAAGTTCGAATCTTTTCTTGACTCTGATTTCTTTCATCCTATAAACACTCTTCAGGCATTTACCTTTGAGTTTGATGGCTACTATGAGGACTCCCTAAATGAACTCACCTTTAATTCCTTTTTAGATGAGTCCTCACACACAATTCGTATTGGTGCCACCTCCTCTACATATACAGAACCTATTCAAACCCAATCTCAGCCCGACCTGCTACCTGGCTCAATTTCCATTCTGAATGCCCTCTTAATAAGCCAGTTGCAGATGATTCTTGTCCATATTTTTATCGGGTTTCAGACATCTATCAGATAAGAAATCACACCCCATCCTTCTCTGATCACTCCTGTAGGGTTCCTACATCCTCCACTGATTCTTTTTCATTTAAGGATCCCTACTCTGATCAGGCTGATTCGACTTAGCCAAACCCTAGGTATACACTTCCATACCCTTTTGAGTTCCAAAGTATATGGTGGATTCCACATCTCTTGATCTACATTTATCAACCCACTAGATTGATCGGGTTTAGGCTACATCATCAGCCTGTTGATCTGAACAAGCACCTGGTTGAACCAACCAGGCTTTTGATCAAGGTGCTTGTTTTGCAAAACTCATTTGATTTGACCACTCCTCCATACCATTTCCCGCTCAACTAAAGGTGTTGAATGTAGCACTTAACGAGAGGCAACCCGTCATTCCAAAAGAAATCGAGATCCTTCTTATTATCCTTCTATACTTCACATCTATTACACCCTGAGTTCGAGTTTAGAACAGTCGATCCCACCTCTGGTACATGTGCCAGAGCTTGAAATCATTTGCAACAGTCATTCCCGACCCGTTCGCCCACCCGATAATCCTGTTCTAATTCTTGAACCCAAAACTGTTTTGCACCCTCTATTTACAATGAGGACATTGCAAAACTTAGGCATGGGAGGTGGTAAACTGCAAGCATACAAAAAATCAAAGTTTAGAAGGGTTCTCACAAAAAATCACATATTCCAAAACTACCAAAAAAATTTAAAAAATTCTTAAAAGAAATAAAAAAATAAAAATAAGGGGAGGGAGGAAATTTTGAATATCATTTTTAAAAAGGAAAGGGGAGGAGATAAAAATGTCAAAAAGAAGCACAATTTGAAAAGAAAAGAAAAAAGAGATAGTCATTAGTAAAGGATTAAGGTATTAACTTAGTTCTAGACCAAGTCGAAACAAAGAAAATGAAAGATAAAAAGTGCAAAGAGACAAAAGAGATTAGTAAGAACGCTGAACTTAGACCTCTTGGGTTGTGATCCTAGGCTTAAAAATTTAAGTATCCACCAAGATCTAAATAGTCCTCAAGAGGTTGGGGAAAATGAGAAGCTTAAGTATTAGGTCTAAGGCTTAGGGACTATTCATCCTCGTTAACTGACCTCTGGTTTGCGGGACTCGGTAACCTAAGCACCCCAATCCACACATAGTCTGGTTCAATGTGTTTAAATATCAAAATCACGCAAATGCGTTGAATCTATTCTGAAAAAAAGAAGTTACCTAGATTAGGAGAGGCTGATCAACACAAGTTGATTTGGATGAGTTCCCGACGCGGAGAGCCAGGAAATTCCCCTCGAAGATGTGCAATAAAATACTGTCTCCTTGGTGCTTGTCTCCTAAGATATCTAAATATCCTACTGGGGGCATGTAAGCATCTTGTGCTGGTTCAGATGCCATGGGCAGCATTACCATGAAATGTTGATTTCTAGGGTCTAGATTTAGCTACAAAATGCCATGGGTGGGATTATCTCGAAATCTCAAAAGCCAAGGTTCTAGGGTTACCATGGGCAGTGCTATCTTGAAGCATCGATTACCAGGACCCTGCGAGGATTGATGGTGGGAGACAGGAATCTGATATAGATCGTGTTGTAAAGCTAATCTGAGCCTAGAAATAAAAATAAAAGAGAGAAAACTCTCCAAAAATCAAAATTCTCCTGTCTTTCTCTATGAAAATGCACTGCAAACTAAACCTAGGCTAAAACACGTTACAAGCACAGTCACTTTAACTGCGGAGTTCAATGAACCTTAGGTTAGTTCCTATGGGCCTTAGAAACCTTCACGGCGGACTGAGGCTAAAGCTAGTCAGGTCTGAATCTTAGTTGGTACTTGAGTACCACTAGGCCTATTATCGGCATTCTGACCTAATCTATAAGAGAAAGCATGCCTTATAGTTCTAAGCATAAAAAAAGTATGCTCTAGAATTAGAGTTAAGTCCTTGAGATTTTGCTAAGGGACTAGCAAAAGCTAGTCATGGGGGTATGATGGGAACACTATCATAAGCCATAACTAACTTAATTTGATCTAATTAAGTCTCTAAATGCTCCTACATAAACAACCGAAGGTTAGATTTCATTGCATAAGCATTCTGATGGAAAGATAAGAAATTAAGGTTACAACTGCAATTTTACCATCAAATCATGAATGCAGTATAATCACGGGTTTTTCCAGGGGTTAATTAAGGGTCAAATAGTCTTAAAAAGTCAACAAGTGGGTTAGAACAGTCAGAAATGGGTCGCGTATGTTTTGAGAATTAAATGACTTTTGAAATCATAAAAATAAACTTGCTTAAGTAACTGATGTTTTGGTCAGGACAAAATTCATCTAAACCCTCTAAAATTCATAGAAAAATATTCTCTACAGTTTGGAACCTTCAATTTGACCATTAAAACCTGTTTTGACCCAAAATAGAATCATAGACAAACATTTGCCCTAACTTAGGTTTTTGCATAAATTACCCAATCAAACATGGTCAAAACTAAAATCCAACTTCACCATTGGATTCCTTAGGTCAAAATTAAGTTTGTACCAAAATTTGGACTCAAAATAAGTTTGTCTTGACCTAGTTTGCAAATTGGTCCTATCTAATTTCATTTCTACCCTTAACATTCAAAATTCTTTCAAAAAGGCCCCTAACTTTGTCGTCATCTTCACAATTAGGTCTCTCCGCTATTTTCATGGAGAAATCCTTCTCCAGCAACCTTTGATTGAAGAGAACTCCTTCTCTATTCAATCAATCCCTTCCAAAATTAGAAGGGAGATTCTTTAAGGAATCCTCTTCCTTCTGAATCCATCCATGAGTTCCATAACCTTCCCAATCTCTCATGCGAATGCATGAGAGATTCGAGTATCTTTCAGAATCCTACTTCGGCGAGCATTCCTATCTTGGAAGATTGGCTTCCAAGCTCAAAACTCTCTCTAGAGCCCTTTATAAGGACCCTCAGAGCTCGCCGATCTCCTTAGACATGATTTCGGGTCGTGTAACCCCCCTTTCCTCCCTCCTTGATTGGTCAAAAAGATCCTCAAGCTTCAGCGGCTCCCTCCGATTCCTCTCGTCATCTGACCACAAAACCAGTGGCAGATTTGCCTTCCTCTCTCTCATCCGCTCTTGGCCGTACCAGGAGGAGCCCTTCTACCTCCGTTATCGTCGCCGTCCCCATCACCAGAGTACCTTCTTCCCTAGCGCTGACCAACCAACATCGGTGTTGACTACCTCCTTTCGTCCATTTAGAATAGCTAGATTAGTTCTGTAGCTCTTTTAGTTTAGTTTTATACTCAAAAACCCCCAAAACAACCCCTCGACATCAACGTTCACCTTCGTCTTCTCCACCTCCGTCAACATCTTCAGTGAGGCTCTCCATCTGCTACACCGCACCACAAACCTTACCACCTACCTCAAAAGCTCTGTCGCCCTTCCACCAACCAAATCCCTCTCTTATTTCGCTCCATCACTCACCCAACCCATTTCTCGAACAAACCCATCGTCGCACCAATAGTACGAGGTCGTCAGACCTCCTCACACCACCAATCGCCTCGGCACCATCACGATTGCACTTGTCGTCATCTGGCGATGCCTCCTGAGCATTTTAACATGGCCAAAAGGCTTTATTTCTGATTCACAAGTGGCAGGCTATCACCGCCATTGGTGAAGCTTCGACGCAAGCTTAAAACCTTGCTCCATGTAACGACCCGATTCCCGAGTCCCTACGAGACACGAGAACCGGACCGACTCGACTAATCCCAAGACCCAGTCGTCCAACGAGGAAGTAACCAAAAGACAGTAAAATAAACCACATTCAGCATGAATATAACTAACAGTAAGAAAGTATAGTAGTAAGGAAAGAAACTACTACAGTAGGCACCACCACAACAGTAAAACAACATTTATCATATAACAAAAACTGCAGGTAAAGAAGGTACAGCGGAAACAAAACTACTCACTAGAACAGAAACAAAAGGGGTACAAAAGCTGTGGTAACTCTACTGGACCCTACTCGGCCCAGCGTCCTCTGCAGCCGCCGACCCTGGCTGCTCAACACCTGGTCCTGAAAAGGTAACGAGTGTAACACGTCAGCAAAACGCTGAGTAGAGTGGCAAACTAACTAAAGGCAACAGTAGAGTGTACAGTAGCTGTTATGTTCTATTACTTCCTTTATTTACATCTTTCAATTTTTCTCACTATTTCATTTATTTCTCAGATCCTTTACTTGATCTCGAATGTCCTCGTGGGACGATCTTGATTGCAGTCTTTTCCAAAAGTAGAAGTAGCACGTGGTGCTCTCCTGGCCGGGAGAGTCCCCCGTGGTGATCCTACCCTCAGTCAACCACCCCAAGGTCACTGACAGACGTAACGGTGACTACGGCACGTGCGATAAACGCACAGGTAGCTAGCCCGCACTGGCACGCGGTCAGTCGTTTCCGTTAACGGGTGCGCCCAAAGCACAGCACGGAACCTGGGCAGAGCCCTCTCAGTAACAGGGGTCCAACCCCTCCACAGTAACCAAACCAGGGCCTTGCCCCTCCACAGTCCGCGCACCCTCGCCTGACTACCCTGGTTTGCCCTAGTGGGCCTAACAAGTCGGTGAAGGAGGCTAGCAGAACCCCGGGGCCCGTGGGGTAGCTAGTACTCTCCTAACACTACTAGTTCTCCTCGGTACTACGTACACGAGGGCCAACTAGTCGGTATAGAGCGGCCAATCCTAACCCCGGGTCCCTGGGGCGGCTGGCCCCACTCTGCACTAAACAGGTACAGGTACTTCCCTTGGTACTGCGTACCCAAGAGACAGTACAAACTACATCTCAGTTCCATTCCTTTTTCTTTCCAGGAGTTCCACTCCTAATTCCCCATAGGGTCCCAGCTCTTTATTTCAGAACATCGCATGTTTCACTTTCCAGATTCGCGTTCTCAAATTCCATGATCTCAAACATGTTTCTTTATTCATGACAGGCAACTGTTAATTAAATTTACAGGCAGCTTTATATATTCCTTTCCATTTTTCCAAGACTGCAGTAATATACCTTCCACTAGTTTTTCCATCCTAGGATTCATGCCATATCCTAGGATCTATCATACAATCTAGTTTTCCGGCCCAAGGATTCATGCAACACCTAGGAGCTATCATTCCATATATTTCTCATTCCTAGGATTCATGCAATGCCCTAGGTTCTAGTTATGGTTCCATACTTTAACAAATTTTATTAATACTTAAAGCCACTCTACCAGGTACAACGGGAGTAATGGGGGCGTGATCGGGAATCCCGCGCGCCTCCGCGACTCTCAAGACTGCAACCGAATGAGGTCCTATCACAAGGATCAAACACAAGGAGTGTCTCAAAATAGTGTATAGCTACTGTAGGCGGGTAGAGGAATTAATTCTGAAACAAACGCAACTCGAATCGCGGAAAACGGAGCCCAAACGGGCCCTAAACGGGTCGAGAAAGACGATACTGTGCAAAATCAGACGTCTGGAACTCCTTCCAGACGTCTTAAACGGTGGATCAGAGAATTACCTGTTCGGCTTGGTTCCCCGGACGTCCAGAAGTCTGCGGGGACGTCTGCCTAGATCCAAGACGTCCGATGGTCCCTCCGGACGTCTGGAGGTCACTCCCGCCGTCTGGTACAACTTCCAGACGTCTGATTCGCAAAGGATGACGAATCAGAGAACCTGCGCACAGCCAACCCCCCTCCCTCAGTACGGTCAGTCGACAAGAAGGAAGAAGAAAGCGGAAACTCACTTTCAGACGTCTGTATGATCTCACAGACGTCGACCTTGCCGTCTGGATATCAATCCAGACGTCTGATTCTGGAAATTTTTCCAGAATCAGAACCCTGCTCGGCCTCCGCTCGCGACGCCGCCCGCGTCGCACCTCGCGCGTCTGCTGCTTAGCCCGCACAGGTCCCTCTCCGCGACGCTCCGCGCCCCCTGCGCCCTCCGCCGGCCGGCCAAGCCGCTCCTGGCGAGCTCGCCCTCACGGCAGAGCCCCGCCTTCGCATGCCGCAGCTCCTCCGCGCTCACTGCGGCTGCCGCTGCCGCTGCGCGCTCGCGTCCGCTCGCTCTCGCGCACAGGCAGGAGAAGAAGGAGGAAGATGGTGAAGACGGGAGGGGAGGCGCGCCCCCCTTTTAACGCCGCGCGGAGAGGAGAGAGAAGGCGGTCGCAGCCGCCTGCAGCCGCAGAGAAAGAGGGCAGAAACGCAGGTCTGCACGCACAGGCGCGCAGACGAATCTCCCGTGCGAACCTAACTGTTCTCCAGACGTCTATAAACTATCCCGGACGTCTGGTCAGACGTCTGGATGTGATCCCAGACGTCTGGTACGACGTCTGGGACACCTCCCAGACGTCTTAAAAGGCATCTGGGGCACGCGCTCGTTACAATATAACAAACTCAAAGGAAGTTTCATCCCTGAAACTTGCGCCAACTAGGGTGCAGGAAAAAGATGTCCAAATAACCATAACAAACTCAAAGAGGACCGAAGCTGGTCCGAAAAGACGTACCCGCGAAAAGCTCCGGGTACCGCTCCCGCATTGCCGCCTCAGGCTCCCAGGTAGCCTCCTCGTACCGCTGGCTCCTCCACAAAACCTTTACCAGGGGTACTTGCTTTCGTCTCAACCTGCGGACTGCTCGATCTAGGATCTGTACTGGCCGCTCAGGGTAGGTCAGGTCGTCGCTCACCTCGACGCTCTCGTGACTCAGTACGTGGCTGGGATCGGCTACGTACTTCCTGAGGTTGGACACGTGGAACACGTCGTGCACACCAGAAAGCTGCGGGGGAAGGGCAAGTCTGTAAGCAACGGGTCCAACCCGCTCCAGGACCTCAAAGGGCCCCACGAACCTCGGCGCGAGCTTCCCTCTCACCCCAAACCGCTGTAAGCCCTTCATGGGCGAAACACGAAGAAAGACGTGGTCCCCAACCTCGAACTGCACCTCTCTGCGTCTGCGATCTACGTAGCTCTTCTGTCTGCTCCTGACAGTGTGGAGTCGTCTGTGGATCTGCTCAACTACCTCCTGACTCTGCCGGATCAACCTGGGGCCAACCTCCCACTTGGTCCCCACCTCAACCCAACTCAAGGGTGCCGTGCATTTCCGTCCGTACAGAGCCTCGTAGGGAGCCATGCCGATGCTCGAGTGATAACTGTTGTTGTATGCAAACTCCGCCAGGGGCAGGTGCTCCTCCCAAGAACCCCTCCAGTCTAGTACACAGGCACGCAAAAGGTCCTCAAGTGTCTGTATCGTGCGTTCCGACTGTCCGTCCGTCTGGGGGTGGTAAGCCGTGCTAAACCTCAACCTCGTCCCCAAAGCCTGCTGAAACTCAGCCCAAAACTAGGACGTAAAGCGGGTATCCCGGTCGGATACGATCTCCCGCGGAACTCCGTGTAGTCGCACCACGTCACGGATATACCTCTCTGCCAACTGTGCTGGTCCCAAAGTGACTCGGATCGGCAAGAATCGTGCCGTCTTCGTCAATCTATCCACTATTACCCAGACTGCGTCGTGTCCTCGCTGGGTAGCAGGTAAGCCCACCACCAAGTCCATGGTGATGCTCTCCCGCTTCCACTATGGCACTGGAAGCGGCTGAAGCGGCCCTGCAGGCCTCTGATGCTCGGCTTTCACCTGCTGGCACACTAAGCACTGTTGCACGAACTCACCCACATCCCGCTTCATCCCTCTCCACCAGAACTCGCGTCTCAAGTCATGGTACATTTTCGTGTTTCCGGGATGTATGGTGAATCTGGAACCGTGTGCCTCAGTCAGGAGTTCTCTCAACAGCTCCTCGTCTCCGGGGACGCACAACCGTCCCCTCAAGCGTAACACCTAGTATGTGAAAGAGAAGTCCCCTGGGTCCCCTGATAGTACTCTGTCGCGCAAAGACTGCAAGTACGGATCGGCCATCTGTCCCGTGATGATGCGGTCTATCAACTCTGGCCTGGTCTGCCGTGTCACCGTCACTGCCCCACAGTACCCTCGTAACTCTAGAGGTCGCCAACTGCCCACCTCCTCCAAAAGGCTCCAACTCTGTAACTGTAGACTGGCCAAGCGTGCGGGCGCCTTACGGCTCAAGGCAGCCACCACATTGGCCTTTCCCGGGTGGTAGGAGATGCTGCAGTCGTAGTCCTTCAGGAGCTCCAACCAACGTCTCTGTCTCATGTTGAGCTCCTTCTGGTCAAAAAGATATCTGAGGCTCTTGTGATCTGTAAAAATCTCGAAGGTCTCACCGTACAAGTAGTGCCTCCATGTCTTCAGCGCGAAGACAACAGCTGCCAACTCTAAATTGTGGGTAGGGTAGGTATGCTCATGGGGCTTCAGTTGCCGCGAAGCGTAAGCGACCACGTGACCCCTCTGCATGAGCACACCTCCTAACCCCTGCAAGGAAGCATCCGTGTACACAATGAACCCGCCACTACTGTCAGGGATGGTGAGCACGGGAGCCGAGGTCAACCTCTCCTTCAGCTCCAGAAAACACGCCTCACAGGCGTCTGTCCAAGCGAAAGGCACATCCTTCCGGGTCAACTGTGTCATAGGACGTGCAATCTGCGAAAACCCTCTGATGAACCGTCTGTAGTAACCTGCCAGTCCCAGGAAACTGTGAATCTCAGTGACTGAACGCGGTCTCTCCCACCTGAGCACTGCCTCGACCTTGGCGGGATCCACCGCCAGGCCGTCTCCAGAGATCACATGACCCAAAAAGGTCACCTCCCTCAACCAGAACTCGCACTTGCTGTATTTGGCGTACAGCCTGCGTCGTCTCAGAGTGTCCAGAACCATCCGCAAGTGCTGTCCGTGCTGCGTCCGATCTCTAGAATAGATGAGTACATCATCTATGAAAACCACCACAAACTGGTCCAAGTACGGTCTAAACACCCGGTTCATCAGGTCCATGAAAGCAGCGGGGGCATTGGTCAGCCCAAACGGCATGACCAAAAACTCGTAGTGTCCATACCGGGTGCGGAAAGCTGTCTTGGAGACGTCGGTCTCCCTGATCCTCAACTGGTGGTATCCAGACCTCAAGTCGATCTTGGAAAACACCGTGGCACCCCGCAACCGGTCAAACAAATCGTCGATCCTCGGCAGCGGATATCTGTTCTTGATGGTGACCCTATTCAGCTGTCGGTAGTCCACACAAAGGCGTAGGGTCCCATCCTTCTTCTTCACAAACAGTACCGGGGCTCCCCAGGGAGACGCACTGGGCCTCACGAAACCCTTCTCCAAAAGGTCCTGCAACTGAGACTTGAGCTCTCGCAGCTCAAGCGGTGCCATTCTGTATGGCGCGGTGGAGATGGGGCTGGTCCCTGGTACTAGTGAGATCTCAAACTCGATCTCACGCTCAGGCGGTAGTCCTGGTAACTCGTCTGGAAACACGTCGGGGTACTCTCTGACCACCGGGATGCTCTGGAAGTCTGCCACGGGGCTGTGCTCTGCCACCACACAAGCTAAGAAGCCCTCACACCCCTGGCTCAAAAGTCTCGCCGCCCGAAGTGCCGAAATGCACCTGAAACCTCCGTCCACTGGCTGCCCGTGAAACTTGAAGGAAGGCAACTCCGGAATGGAGAAGACAATCTTCCTCTCAAAGCAGTCTACCAAGGCGTGGTAAGCGGACAGCTAATCCATCCCCAGAATCACTCCAAAGTCCTCCATCTGTATCATAATCAGGTCAGCTGGCAGGCCGTGTCCCCCGATGCTGACCCCGCAACCCGTGTACACCTCCTCAGCTACAAACAGCTGACCACTCGGACCTCTGATTACGAACGGATTCTCTAACAATGTATAATCCTGCTCCAAACTAACTGCGAAACTGTCTGCGACAAACGAGTGCGTAGCGCCGGAATCGAAAAGCGTGTAAACGAGTCTGCCAGAAACTGAAACCATACCTGCTACCACGGATCCTGAAGCTCTGGCGTCCGTGTGTGTTAGGGCGTTGATACGCCCCTCAGCTCTAGGTGCGGACGAAGCAGCCACACTCTGCGTCGGACGGGTAGGTGCTGGCCGGTACCCTCCTCGCGCCTGGAAACCGCGGCCTCCTGCGTGCCCTCCAGTGCTCTGCGCGGGAAGTATCTGCTGACCTCCTGCCCTAGATGGGCAGTCCCTCCTGACGTGGCCCGGCTGGCCACACTGGTAGCAGAGGGGAACCCGACTCCCGCCCTCAGTGAGTCCCTGCTGTCGGCTAGGCGGGGGTCCGGTGCTGGCGACTGGCCCCTGTCGAGGGCCCCCAAAGGCCACTGATGGCCCTGCACAACGTGACGGCTCTCCTGCGGACGCCACGTGTCTCCGTTCTCGCCGGCCCTGTGAGAAGTCTGGCTGAAAGGGCCTCTTCCGCCTGCCGTCGGTCTCTCGCGTGGACGGGTTGGTCTCCTCGTAAGTCATAGCTGCCTCTACCACCCTCGAAAACGTCGGCAGCTTCAGGGGTTTGACATACCCCCGGATCGCAGGCTGGAGCCCCTCGGTGAACCTCCAAAGGCGCTCCTCCTCAGTGGCTACTGCTGTCGCTGCAAAGCGGGACAGCTCCAAGAAACGCGTGCGGTACGCGCTCACGGTCATCGTCCCTTGGCGGAGAGTGTGGAACTCCCGCCTCCTCTGGTCCTACCACGTCTGGGGAAAGTACTGCTCGCAGAAGAGGGTGACGAACTGGTCCCACGTCGGCTCGTCCCTCTCCTGTCCCCGGACCGCCCTCCACCACCGGTGTGCCGCACTCTCCAGTTGGTACGTGGCAAAGGCCACGCGGCACTCCACCGGGGGGCGAAGGGTGTCGAAGATCTTCTCCAGCTGCTCAAGCCAGTCCTCTGCCTCGGTCGGGTCCTCATCCCCCTTGAAGGAGGGGGGCTTCAGCTTCCGGAACTGTCCGAAAAGCTCGAAGTGGTGCTGTAGGGGAGGTGCTGGTGCACCTCCAGGCGAAGGTGCCTCGTGTACAGAAGTGTCGGAGGAAGGTGGGGGCGGCAGGGGCCCATCCCCTCCCTCGTGTCCAGCGCCGCGTCCGTCGCGTGGTCCCACAGAGGACTCCCCCTCTGCAACCCCAGGAGGAGGTGCTCGGGGCGGTGGGTGGAGCTCCTCTCGTACAATATCCCGTATCAGTCTGGCGAGGTCCTAGGCCTGGATGCCAGGGAGTGGTGGCTGGTCCACCGAGACGTCAACGACAGCACGTCCACCTCGCCGACCTCGCCCTCGGCCGCGCCCGCGGCCAGTCTCGCCAGTCCCACGACGAGGCATCTCCTGCAAGGAGACGCGAAACAAAACGGAAACGTCAAAACAGACGGTACCTAACAACACTTCTAAGAGCTCATGTCAAGAGATATGTTGTGGTGGCTACTCTAGCTATAAACATGTGAATTGGTTATTTTCCAGTCAGTTGATTCACTTCTCGGGATGACCTTGCTCTGATACCATCTTGTAACGACCCGATTCCCGAGTCCCTACGAGACACGAGAACCGGACCGACTCGACTAATCCCAAGACCCAGTTGTCCAACGAGGAAGTAACCAAAAGACAGTAAAATAAACCACATTCAGCATGAATATAACTACCAGTAAGAAAGTACAGCAGTAAGGAAAGAAACTACTACAGTAGGCACCACCACAACAGTAAAACAACATTTATCATATAACAAAAACTTCAGGTAAAGAAGGTACAGCGGAAACAAAACTACTCACTAGAACAGAAACAAAAGGGGTACAAAAGCTGTGGTAACTCTACTGGACCCTACTCGGCCCAGCGTCCTCTGCAGCCGCCGACCCTGGCTGCTCAACACCTGGTCCTGAAAAGGTAACGAGTGTAACACGTCAGCAAAACGCTGAGTAGAGTGGCAAACTAACTAAAGGCAACAGTAGAGTGTACAGTAGCTATTATGTTCTATTACTTCCTTTATTTACATCTTTCAATTTTTCTCACTATTTCGTTTATTTCTCAGATCCTTTACTTGATCTCGAATGTCCTCGTGGGACGATCTTGATTGCAGTCTTTTCCAAAAGTAGAAGTAGCACGTTGTGCTCTCCTGGCCGGGAGAGTCCCCCGTGGTGATCCTACCCTCAGTCAACCACCCCAAGGTCACTGACAGACGTAACGGTGACTACGGCACGTGCGATAAACGCACAGGTAGCTAGCCCGCACTGGCACGCGGTCAGTCGTTTCCGTTAACGGGTGCGCCCAAAGCACAGCACGGAACCAGGGCAGAGCCCTCTCAGTAACAGGGGTCCAACCCCTCCACAGTAACCAAACCGGGGCCTTGCCCCTCCACAGTCCGTGCACCCTCGCCTGACTACCCTGGTTTGCCCTAGTGGGCCTAACAAGTCGGTGAAGGAGGCTAGCAGAACCCCGGGGCCCGTGGGGTAGCTAGTACTCTCCTAACACTACTAGTTCTCCTCGGTACTACGTACACGAGGGCCAACAAGTCGGTACAGAGCGGCCAATCCTAACCCTGGGTCCCTGGGGCGGCTGGCCCCACTCTGCACTAAACAGGTACAGGTACTTCCCTTGGTACTGCGTACCCAAGAGACAGTACAAACTACATCTCAGTTCCATTCCTTTTTCTTTCCAGGAGTTCCACTCCTAATTCCCCATAGGGTCCTAGCTCTTTATTTCAGAACATCGCATGTTTCACTTTCCAGATTCGCGTTCTCAAATTCCATGATCTCAAACATGTTTCTTTATTCATGACAGGCAACTGTTAATTAAATTTACAGGCAGCTTTATATATTCCTTTCCATTTTTCCAAGACTGCAGTAATATACCTTCCACTAGTTTTTCCATCCTAGGATTCATGCCATATCCTAGGATCTATCATACAATCTAGTTTTCCGGCCCTAGGATTCATGCAACACCTAGGAGCTATCATTCCATATATTTCTCATTCCTAGGATTCATGCAATGCCCTAGGTTCTAGTTATGGTTCCATACTTTAACAGATTTTATTAATACTTAAAGCCACTCTACCAGGTACAACGGGAGTAATGGGGGCGTGATCGGGAATCCCGCGTGCCTCCGCGACTCTCAAGACTGCAACCGAACGAGGTCCTATCACAAGGATCAAACACAAGGAGTGTCTCAAAACAGTGTATAGCTACTGTAGGCGGGTAGAGGAATTAATTCTGAAACAAACGCAACTCGAATCACGGAAAACGGAGCCCAAACGGGCCCTAAACGGGTCGAGAAAGACGATACTGTGCAAAATCAGACGTCTGGAACTCCTTCCAGACGTCTTAAACGGTGGATCAGAGAATTACCTGTTCGGCTTGGTTCCCCGGACGTCCAGAAGTCTGCGGGGACGTCTGCCTAGATCCAAGACGTCCGATGGTCCCTCCGGACGTCTGGAGGTCACTCCCGCCGTCTGGTACAACTTCCAGACGTCTGATTCGCAAAGGATGACGAATCAGAGAACCTGCGCACAGCCAACCCCCCTCCCTCAGTACGGTCAGTCGACAAGAAGGAAGAAGAAAGCGGAAACTCACTTTCAGACGTCTGTATGATCTCACAGACGTCGACCTTGCCGTCTGGATATCAATCCAGACGTCTGATTCTGGAAATTTTTCCAGAATCAGAACCCTGCTCGGCCTCCGCTCGCGACGCCGCCCGCGTCGCACCTCGCGCGTCTGCTGCTCAGCCCGTACAGGTCCCTCTCCGCGATGCTCCGCACCCCCTGCGCCCTCCGCCGGCCGGCCAAGCCGCTCCTGGCGAGCTCGCCCTCACGGCAGAGCCCCGCCTTCGCACGCCGCAGCTCCTCCGCGCTCACTGCGGCTGCCGCTGCCGCTACGCCCTCGCGTCCGCTCACTCTCGCGCACAGGCAGCAGAAGAAGGAGGAAGATGGTGAAGACGGGAGGGGAGGCGCGCCCCCTTTTAACGCCGCGCGGAGAGGAGAGAGAAGGCGGTCGCAGCCGCCTGCAGCCGCCGAGAAAGAGGGCAGAAACGAATCTCCCGTGTGAACCTAACTGTTCTCCAGACGTCTGTAAACTATCCCGGACGTCTGGTCAGACGTCTGGATGTGATCCCAGACGTCTGGTACGACGTCTGGGACACCTCCCAGACGTCTTAAAAGGCATCTGGGGCACGCGCTCGTTACACTCCAGGTACTATGAAGCCCCAAGTGAAGTCCCAGGCACTATGGTCTTGCATCAGGGTCAACCCTGGACTTCTGATTGGAACCATTAACTGCTCCTTGGATGGCAATTGAAAGAAGCAGTTGCTGTGACCTGCTATGCGAAATGCCAGGGATGGATAGTCTCACATTGTGGACTATAGAGCGGCTGCAGTGATCTAAGATGCAAAAGTGTTGAGGGCTTTTTGCCTCAACACTTAAGGGGTGAGGTCCCTCATACCCATCATGCTCCTCGTCCATGACATCTACCCCGCGGACCTAGTGCACCCAACCCGATTACCCACCTATTCTGTCTCACTCCTTGGCTGCCACTCACGACCGGCAGCCCTGGACCCGGGTACGCAAACCCGATAACCCGATACTGTTGGAGGCTCTGGGTGAGCGTGACCTAAGTAGAGAAAGGAAAGAGAGTCTGCATAGGGGAAGGGGGCTTTTGCTCATGGCAGGAACTGGTTGACACTTAGCCAAATTCAAGAAGCCTCGACCCTCTGCATATGAAGAAATAGAACAAAAGAGGGAAAGAAGAAGGGTTGTAGCTGAAGAAGAAAGATAAGAGAAAGAAGAGAAGGGAAGAGGAAGAGGAAGAAGAGAAGAGAGAGAAGCCAAAGAAGAGGAAGAAGAAGGGCCGAAGAAGAAGAGGAGGTATAAAGAAAGGGTCAGAGAAAGAAAGAAGAAGAAGAGGCTGAGTAGAAGAGAAGCAGAGAAACAAGAAGAAATAGGAAGGGAAGAGCACTGTAGCATCAGACGTTTAAGTCGTTTGATTTACAAATCAGATGTCCGAATTGAGTTTATTTCATATATATATACTTTGAGTTCCTTAGCTAATTATGTAATGAGTATTTGGTGATCTAAATCACCATTGTACTCCAATCATTTTGCACCTTGATCTTATTATTATTGCAAATTCTTTTACATTATAAATTGTGATCTTGAGCTATAAATTCCACATTGTTCCCTATGTTCGACCTCGGAACCTTTTTCGAGTAATAAAATCTATTTGTTTTCAACATGATTTTGACTATACTACAACACTTCATTTTAAACTCGATTTCGCCGTGTGAACACCAACCCATATTCTAACTCCTATAATCTAGGTTGGAGGAACCACCCTAACTTCTGGAAAAATCCGAGGTAGCAGACCCAAATCCAACCCAACAATTATGCACCGCAAAGACCAATGGGTCAGGGTCACATATATACTCAGTTGTCCCCTAATCAAGTCAGTTAGCCGACTTGAAATGCCCGTCAACCCGTAGGGTAGGCTGATTTGAACCGGCAGAGGGTAGAGATGTAAGGATCCATGCTCCAGCTCATGCAACAAATGAAAACCTCGTTGGATAATTTGCAATCCGAGCTCAATGCTAATACCCGTCAACTCAGATCTCTACCATCTCAACCCGTACCCAACCCTCGCAACATACAGAATTAGGGCAATCAAGCCCAAGGGTATGGCAATCAGAGGGACCCACACGCACATGCTCAAGTGGTTGAGTAGGATCCTTCTTCTGCTTCATCCAATCCAGGTTATTTGGCTAATCAAGCCCCTCCTACTTTTCCTAACCCTCCCCAAGACCCAAACCCATATGCTTCTGCAAACTTTGTTACCTTAAGGAGTGGATGGCAAACTCAGGACCGAAAATTACCCTCTTCTAGTCAATCACACCCTACTGAGCCTGAGGAAGGAAAGGAGAACATTGAAGAAGAAATCAAGGCTCAAGAACCTGATTCCAAAGATCTGACTCATGTTCCATTCCCTAAAGCCTTGCTTAAACCTAGGAAGAAGAAGTTTGTTGATAGGGACAAGGAGCTCTTGAATGTATCCAAGAATGTTGAAATCAATATCCCGCTCATCGATGCTTTTAAGCACATTCTGGCTTATGCTAAATTCTTGAAGGATTTATGTACTCAGAAGCGTAAGCTGAGAGAATCTGCCTCGAGGAAGGTGATACTCTTCGAGCAGGCTAGTTCTGTTGTCCTGCATCATCTTCCTCAGAAAAGGAGAGATCTAGGTGCCCCCTTGATTTCATGTATTATCAAGGATTACACCTTTGACCGGGCACTTTTCGATCTAGTTGCATCCATCAACCTAATTCCGACTTCTCTTTACAAAAAGTTCAGATTAGGTGAATTCAGGCCAACCCTAGTAATGCTGCAGTTAGTAGGCCGTTCAGTCACAAACCCGAAAGGCGTTATTGAGGATGTTATCATCAAGGTTAAGGACTTCTACTTTCCTATAGATTTCCTCGTCCTTGACATGGATGTACCTAAAGACTTAAGGAAGACACCCATCATTCTGGGGCATCCATTCCTGGCTATCGCTAAGGCCAACATCAATTGTGAAAGTGGTAGTATGGAGATCGCCTTTAGGGGTAGAAAAATGAAACTCGATATTTTCAAGGAAATTAACAAATTTGAGGATTGTGGATATATTGAGGAGCTTGAGGATGATGATCTGAATCTTGAGACTTGTATGGCTTCTACTATCCTTAAGAATTCCTCCCACACTAATGAACCCAACTGACAACCCTCCATGGCAAACCTGCCACACCATGAAGTGGTTGTTGATTTTGTTCACTTCCAACCTCTTCCTTTAGACCGTCCTGATGAATCTTCATCGGCATCCACCTTACTCTCCATCCTAAACCCTTCCCAGCTTGAACTGAATCCATTGCCTGAGAGTCTAAAATATGAATTTTGGGACCTAATAAAATGCTTCCTATGATTATAAGTACAGAACTAACTAAGGAGCAGGAGTTGAAATTCATTAGGGTCCTAAAAACACATAAAGAGGCAATTGGTTGGACCACCCATGACCTTAGGGGAATTAAGCCATCTTATTGCAATCATCAGATTTTTATGGAAGATGGATCCCACCCTTCTTGCCAGATGCAAAAAAGATTGAACCCTAATATGCGAGAAGTGGTCAAGAAAGAAATCATTAAGTGGCCCGACATACGAATTATTTATCCAATCTCAAATAGTCCTTGGGTTAGTCTCATGCAAATTATTCCCAAGAAAGTTAGGATTACAGTTGTGACTAACAAGAGAGATGAATCTATCACAACCTGTTCAGCTTCCTCCTGGAGAGTTTTTATCGATTACAGGAAGCTGAACACAACCATGAAAAAGGATCATTTCCCTCTACCTTTCATTGACTAAAACCTTGAAAGGTTAGTCGGGCAAAAGTACTTTTGTTTCTTGGATGGTTGCTCAGGATACAACCAAGTCCCTATCCATCTTGATGATTAGGAAAAGACGACTTTCACTTGTCCCTACGGAACCTTTGCATTTCGTAGAATGCCATTTTGGCTTTGCAATGCACTTGCAACTTTTGAAAGGTGTATGCTACCCATTTTCTCAAACATGTGATGAGACACTCATCATGATCTTTAATTACCCCTAATTAACTAATCTTCCTAGTTAATTAGCTAAGGTTATGAACATATAAGGGTTAATTATAGAATAAGGGATATTTAGTAAAGGACTTTAAAATAAGTTAAAAATGACATTTTATCATTCAGTTAACATTATTAATAATCTAGATAACAATAAGACTCAAAACTCTATTAATCATTCCCTTAATTAATAAGTTAAGTAACTTAAACATAATGTATCCCTAAGTATATAATAACTTAAGTAATTTTACTTAATCTAATAAATTAATCTAAAAAGGTCAAAAATGTAAATTCAAGGTGAAAGCATAATATTTACCTTATTTACTAACATATATAAAAAGTTGGAAAAGATCTAAGTTAAAATAAACCTTCAGAACCTGAGTTTACATTTTGGTCCTTAAAATTCATTACAATAGGGACCTTATTTTTCACATAGGTCCTTAAGATTCATTACATTTAAGTCCCTTTCCTTCTTCTTCTTCAGTTGAATGAACGGCTTGCGACGGAGAGTCACGCCACCACACGATTACCACCCTACCGACATCACTCTTCTTTGTCCAAGCTCTTGCAGCTTGCGCTCACCATCTCCTCTTCATCCACAGGTCTGGATTAATCAGAAATCCTAATTTCTAGTGGGAGATAACCTCACCATCGTCAGAGACGATGCCGAAGGTTAAGCTCCTCAAGCTCCTTCGGCCAGACCTCACCACTCTCTTCATCGCCAACTACTATACATACCACCTCACCCCTCAGAGTTTACTCAAGTTGGCTCCTTGCACTCTTCTAACACTGTAGCCGACTTCGATAGGCTATTCATCCAAAACTCCAGCAACTCTCCATCTCACTTTCCAACTTCCTCCATCAATGTTGATCAGCCGAGGAGATCTGCCATGGTCTGCCGCATCTCTGACACAGGCACCGGCCCAAGGAATCCTCTACTCCACCTTAAATCCACCCGCTAGAGATCTTTCTTCCACCCTCTGATTTCGTCGTCCGCTATGAACCTTTGGCGGAACCCTATTGACCCCTTCGTCCAGGTAATAGTAGATTATGAGTAGGAGTAGGAGGAGTAGGTTAGCTTAGTTAGTTAGATAGTTAGTTAGATTAGATGTAATTTAGAATTTCAGTGTCTTCTTTGACTCCAGCGAGCTCCTTGAGCTCGCCAGAGCCTTAATTTCATCTTTTGAAATCGTTGTCCACCTTTCTTTATCTTCCACGACCATTTCTAATCCACTTAATCATTAATTGAATCACCTAATCGCTTAATTCACATTTCACCTCCACTGACTATTGTCACTGTCCATGGTGACAGTAGTGGGCTTAGATTCACTTCCACTGGGTTCTCCATCATCTATCCATCACTTATGGACCCTAATCGACACTATAATACATAGAATTACCACATATAAATTAAACGCCCAAATCTAATTTAGCTCCTGAGCTCACTGTCAATGGAGGCTCAGGAGTAGTTCAAATCATTAATTAAATATATATTTAGTATGACAGACATCTGTTGACTTGTCTCAACCACTCAATTGAGTGGGAGATCAAGTCCTGTGCCTCAACCAACTCAATTTTCATTCAAAATAAATTCACTATCAAATCTTAATTCTAATGGACAAATGAAGAATTAAATGTGATTTTGAGGTTCCTTGCAACCTCATGATCCTTTTTAGATTAAAAATGCCACATTTAAACAATCTGTACACAATTTACATATTTTCTGGACTCACCGAAGCTCTGGTGAGCCATTCTTGAGCTTCAGCCTCTAGAATTTGTTGAGAAGCTCTAGATCAATGATTTAACTATCACTAATTAATTTGCAGATGTTTAATTAAGGATTTAGCCACTAGAGATATAGATAGATCTTCATCTTCTCCAACTCCGACAGAGTTGGAGAAGTCTATTAGTTAGGTTTAAGAAGCATTTAAGGAACCCAGAAGCTTCAGTGCAATGCACTAAAGCTATTCATGTTTTCAAATCACTGTCACAACTCTTAGAATTCTCTGATGAACAAAGTCATTTTGAACCTCAGGCGGCAAGCTTGAAACCCTAGAAATATTAGTTAAAACACCTATCTGAGAGGTTGAGCAAATTCCTAATGTTGAAAGAACTTGATTTTAGGTTTTAATTACCTGTGGAGAAGCTTTTAACAGAAAGTCAAATTTTTGTGCCTTCGCAGTAAAACTAAGTCTGATTATGGAGTTCTGAGCTCAATCTGAGGAATTGATGTGATTAAGTTGTTTCTGGGATCTTGTTGGATGGTTTTAGAGAGAATAAACTAAGCTCAGGCCTGTGTTTTGGTGAAAATTCGAACTCTGTCAATTTAGGTTATTTTTGAACCCAAACTAACAGTAGTAGCATTCTGATGAAATTTGAGATGAAATCCTTCATAGATCAATCTGTTATAACCCTTAGAACTTGTTTAATTCGATCAGTAATGTTTCTCTGTGTTTGTACATCCATTTCAATCTGAAAATTTTGAACTTTGAAGCCTTCAGAGAAGCTTTGAGCTTCTATACTATTTTTGAAGGTCTTGTGAGCTTAAATCTTACACTAGCAGATGCGGAAATAATTTGTAGAACCTGTACAGACCTTTAAATGAGAGAAAAGTCCATCTAAGGACTCTGTGAAGTTAATTATCACTTTCCAGGCAATAAATAACCTATAGGAACCCCTTATTTCACTCTTAAAATTGAAGAGGAAAACTCCTCTAAACCTTAAATTAACCCTGCAAATGTGTAGATCTATCTTAGAGCTTTCTAACAAACTTTAAATCACTTAAAACGGAGCTCTGATCTGAGAGATATGATTGATTGAAGTTGGGTCTGGAAGGGGTTAAGATAGTCCCACATCGTTAGTTTCTGAGCGCGTGCATGGGAACAAAAGCAATTTGTTATATCGGCTCTTCAGTCATCAGTGCTCAACACATCAATTACCAATCTGAGCATTCTGAACCTATCTGAGCATGTGTATGTGTGTGTGCAGGCTTGTGTGCCTGCAGGTGTGCACTCGAGTGGGCGTGAGCAAGTGTGTGCCCTGGGAGGGCGAGACCTGGGTTGCTGGTTGAGCCGGATTGGCTCGAAACTATGTACCAAAATGAAATAAATTGAAATCAAACCTAATTGAAATAAGGCGAGGACCAAGTAGGGTCTGGTCCTACCCTGGTCTCAGGGTGCTATGTATCCTCGAAAGGACCTTGCCGCAAATAAAATAATTTCTGGTTAAAAAGTAAAAAAACCCGATTCAACTGAAGGACTAAAGGAAAAGAAGAGCCGATGATTAAAGGTTAAGCTAAGTGCTGAAGGCTAAGGAAAGAAAGGAGAACAGGTACTAAGGAACAGAAGAAGAAGACTAAGGGAAGAGAAGAAGGCAGGAGCAGAACAGGAGAAAGAGAGAATAGAATCGAGAAGTAAAAGAAGAGAAAGAAGAATTAAGAAAAGGAGAAGAGGAAGAGAGAAGCTAAAGAAATGAGTTTTATTTCCTTAATTTCTTTTTGAATTTGTTTTAATTGTAAAAAGGCATGTTTTAATAGAACAACTTTTATTGCCTTAATTTCTTTTGAAATAAAATTGGAAATCTAACATGTTTACTTGTTAATAAAGTACATCACTTAAGTAGATGTGTTTTTCATATGGAATTTTGTATATTCTTTATAGTTTAAATCATTTGACAAAATTCATGCTTTTATAATCAACCTAGTTATACCTCCTGAACTTGAAAGGAAAATAAAAGAAAATTGGTGAATTTAGAAAAAAATTATACCTCCCAGCGAATGACCTAGACTCAATTAGTAAAAATTTCTAAAATGTTAGGTTAATTCTACCCTATACTACACAACTGACACAATTTAGAGTTAACCTAAGTGACTTTTTCTACTCTTAATTAAGTGAAATTAACTTAATTACTGAGTTGAGTGGAAGTTACGCTATCATTTTAATGGCGTCATTGCCAGGGAGGTAATCCCTTAATTCACTAAAATATAGTTGAATTAATTGTCTAATTAGGAGGTATTTTGTAATTATATTTCTATTTTTAATGTTTTTGTTCTAATTAGTTGTATTTTGTTTTGTTTTTGTTTTATTTTTGTTTCTATTTTCTGTCTTTTTAGGTTTACCTTTGCAGGTAATCTTAGGAGAAGGTGGGAAACTACTTTGCTATTTTTGTTTTTGTGAGTATTCCTTAATCTTTTGTTTTGTTGCATTTAAAAAGTTAAAAAATACAAAATACATTTTTATCTGACTAGCAGCAACATATCATAGGCATACACTCATTGGAGTGCATTTTTTTACTTTGCTAGTAATTAGTGCAAATCTGACTCAGGATTTTTTAACTGTTTTTCTCGCATCAATGGGAAAACACAAGAAAACCCACGTAGATCCTTATCCTCTGAGATTTAAAAGGACCACATATTTTTGTTTGAAAAGATATAAAAAGCAACCATTGTAGTTTAGATTGATATATTTTTCGAAAAAGATTAATTAAAAAGAGGAAGTAAAAAATTGTGACTTAAATCTGATTGCAGAATGCATGCAGGTTTTTTAATCGCTATCGTTTGTTGCATGCTATCGTGCACACAGCGCAATCACTAGAGTCACATGAGTCTATTTTTCTATCTCTCCTCTTTGCACCTCTTAGGGCTTTGGTCGAAGATCAACAAGTCTGTCTCACTACTATAGCCCTGGGGAGCCAGTAGTGAGCGGTCTCGATCCTAGACCTTAGACCTTTAAGCTTTAAGGTATGCACCTGCGTAGACACAAATTATGATGCGTATTTTGATACTGTTACTCTATTTGTTTGCGTCAAATTACTTTGCGTATCTTAGGAATCTCTTCTTTCCTTTGAAAGAAGAGCAAAACCCGCATCTTTTGAGTTGTTTTGCAGGTTTTTTGTGCCGCTGTTTTGCCGGTGGTGTGTGTGTGCACTTGCACACTATTTTCCATTTATGGATGGGAGGTGATCCTTGCATCCGCCTCTTGCACCACTGTTGACAGGTGATCCTAGGCCGATTGCAGATAAGCAACCAATGGTTTTCCTGTCTGACCCATCTACTTCTATGAATCCAATGCAAAATCTAAATCCTGAGATCCTTTCTTCTTCTGGTAAGGGGGAGATGCCACCTTTTGATGTTCATGAGGCGCTCCTGAACCAGAATCTTAGGATGCTAGAGCAAACTAGACAAATCAATCTTTTAACAGCAACCTTAAACAATTTACAGACTCTTCAAACCTGTCCTCCACCTCGACCTGAGGTGGGTCTTGAAAACCCTGATTTACCGATCAATCGTCCAAGGCCTCTACTTAGAGATTATTATAACCCATCCAATGCACAAGTACAGCCTAATATTAGGATTCCTATTGGGGAGAATGATCCTGAATTAAAGCCAAACATTATAGGTTTAATCCCCCACTTTCACAGATTTGCATTTGAGGATCCATTTCAACACATAGATCTTAAAAATTTATTCCAAACTCTTGGTCCTCAAAATCAAAACAGGGAAATCCTACTAATGAAAATGTTCTCTTTTAGCCTTAAAGATAAAGCAGCATATTGGTATAGAACTATAGCAAGACCAATCTCAACTTGGGCTAAACTCAAATTCGCATTTTTGAAGAAATTCTTTCCTATTGGTCGAACCAATGCTTTAAGGAAAGCTATTACTTCTTTCAATCAAAACCAAGGAGAACCAATTCATGAAGTGTGGGAACGTTTTCATGAATTGCAAAGGAAATGCCCACATCATGATATCCCTCGTTGGCAACTCATGCATATCTTTTATTATGGTTTACAAGAGGGCATTCGCAATCTAGTTGATGCCTCTTGTAGAGGGAATTGTGTAAATCGCAATGCAGAATCCGCTTCAGAATTATTTGAAGGGATGGCGGAAAACTCGATCAACAACACATCAATGTCACAATTTACACGGGGAGCAAACACAAATCATCAAAATCCGCATAAGGGCATTTACGAGATTGGTAATCCGTCCAGTTCAAAGGATTTAGAGATTATTGTAGAAAAACTACACAAAGTTGATATCATAGCAAAGCATCTTTACGAGGTTAGAAACACAATGAAGACTCTAACACCTCTACTTGCTATGAATCCCGCATATTTACCTATTTCATAAGTTCCCGCGGGGAGGGAATTTATGAATAATCTGGATTTTAGAGATCCAACTTCCTTGGGTTTTCTATCTACTCCACCAACCCAAGGAGGGACCTTTGTCCCACAATCTTACCCACCCTTTTCCCCACCCTTTCCTATTGTAGAAAACATGCCATACCTTTTAGGTTTACATGCCATCTAGGAAAACATTCCAAGACCAAACCCTTATTCAAATTCCTATAATCCTGGATGGAGAAGCCACCCAAATTTTTCTTGGGCTGATCAAAATCAAAATCGAAGACCAAATTATCCAAATTAGACCCATTTTAACCCACCTCCATTGCCTCCTCAGCAATCAAATTTAAGGACTAGCCCGATGAGTATGCAGAATTACTCTAGGCCTATTAGAGATACACAACTAGATCAAATTTTAAGAGCTGTGTCAGAGAGTCAGCGACAAAATGCTGAAGCTCTCGCTGAGATCCATAAGCAATGTAAGGTAGAGTTGGCTGATTTACGAAATCAGATCACGCTTTTGGCTAAGTCTCGTCAGCCAGGTACTCTTCCATCTCAGTTAATTCCGAATCCTAGGAATCTACCAAATCCTAGGCAAAATCAAGGCCAAGTACATTTCCTTAATCAGGACTTTAATTCTAATCATAACCTGTCCTCTATATTACCTGAAAATAATCTACCAAACCTGCATCAGCAACCTACCTATTATTGAGAATCAAAACTGATTTTGCTGATCTTCTGATCTTGGTGGAAACATTTGTAAATTGCCTTAATTTTTAACATTCTACATCTCAACCTAAATCAAATCTAATTTTTATAAGATTCACTCTGATCTTTCTGAGATTTTTCACGAGAATCTGATTTTTGGTTCTGCGAGATCTATTCTAGGTAATTTTAGGACAAGTTTTGATTGGGTGGTTTCTAATATGTTTAATCTATTTTCTTGAATCAATTCTTTCATAACTCCTCTATTTTTATCATATACCTATTCATTTTAGGAGTTCCTTACTAGGGTTTACACCTAGCTGAAGGCGTAAAACTTAGCACTTGTACATAGCTGTTTTCTATTTTTACTCCTTTTGATTTTCTTCTACACTTACTTTAAAATTTCACTTCATATCATATTGATTACCTTCATTTCGTCTGACTAACCACTCTGACTTTTGATCAGAAACGAAATCGTCCACATAAGATTTTTAATCTCCTTTATTCGACTCCTTCCATCACCCTATACTAAATGAAATGTAATATCTTTTCACCCTTCTTACAATGAGGACATTGTAAAATTTTGGCTTGGGGGGTTGTTGAAGTGAAATTTCCACTTTAAGTATGGGTTAATAAGAAAAACTCATAAAAATTGAATATGCACGAAATTAAAAAAAATAAAAATCTAAAAATGATAAAAGTTTTAAAAAATTAAAAATTTCATAAAAATTTGAAATTTTTTTTGAAAAAAAATCATAAAAATTGAAAAATCTTTTATATATAAAAAAATAAAAATACAAGAATTTGAAAATGAAAATTCATAAAAATAATAAGTGGGGTATATTCATTTCTAAAGAAGAAAAGAAGAAGTATATATATATATATTATAATTAAGAGCTTAATTTTCTTTTAAGTCAGAAGTTTAAAATGTATATAGAATATATATAGAGTATTTAAGAGCATTCAATTCTTAATTAGATTTTACTTAAATATTTTGTAAAAACATACTTTTGTTACTAAAATTTTTTAAAGAAAATAAGATTTTATTTGAATTAGGAATCTTTAAATCTTTTAAAGATTTGTCTTTCTATTCTTACCTTGAATTAAGAAACTAAGTGTGTTAAGATTTAAACTTAAGTGTTGGAATTAAATTGTAACTTTCTAATCAATTAGATTAAGTAATCCTTTTGCTTTTTGAAAATTTGATTTTATCATAAAGTTAAGTAAAAAGGCCAGATATTCAGAGTTAATTAGATAGAGAGTTGGTAGAATTTTAGTTTACAAAACTTACAGGCTAGAGATAAATAACTAGACTTGGTAAATTTTGTCTTGACAGATCCTATAGGAGGAAACTAAGAATTTGAAGAACCTGAGAGTAAAGGGCTTTGTTGTCTAAGCTCTGGTTTGAGAGCTAAGTAACCTAAACATCTAAATTCACACACATAGAATTGTCTTGTTGGCATCTGAGACCGTGAAAATATAGAGGTTAAGAGATCAGTTCTGAATCATCTTTAGTCCAAGGATTTCCGTGGGGCAGTTCTTAAAAGGGTGAAGGATGTGCCACTCACCTAGAAAAAGGATTTGGAGAATAAAGTAAAAATGAGAATGGGGGAAAAGAAAAGAAAAAAAAGAAGAAAAATAAATAAAACACCCTGCAGTTAAGTGCCTTGTTAAAGATGGGTACTTATGCAGTTTTTCCATAATAAATAAAAGCATCTCAATACAAATGGATGCTACCCTTCCTTCCATCAAATAAAAAGAACACCTCACTACAAATGGGTGCTCTAACCTATAGAAAAAGTGAAAAAAAAATATGGAGAAAAAAATATTTGGAATAAGAGACCCAGTGGTCCACCGGGGAGATATACACAAAAAGTGTTGACCTCGGGATAGAAAAATGGTGAGGAGAAAGCAACCAAACTTGAGTAAGGCCAAGCCAAAGGCTTGAATTGGAATAATTAGGATTGGAAATTGATGTCTTAAGATCTGGATTTTTGCAACTTTGGATGAGTTTAGGACAATTTTCTACACTAAGCACAAATGTTTTAAAATCATAGCTACTGAACCTTGGTATTGGGCAGTGAAGCCTAAGAAATTGGGTTTTGAAGATTTTAAGTTGAGACCTAAAGGAGAAGTATTGACAGAATCCTAGGTTTAGAAGTTATTCTTTAGTGTTGTAGGCTAGTAAATTAGAGTTTTACTACTCTAAGTTTGATTAATAATGAGTATCTGGTTAATTTGCTTAAACTTATATTGATAAAAGTCAAATATCATAAACAAAGGATTGACTTAAATCTATTTGAGTTGTTGAGTTAAAATTTAATTCTCAATCCTTAAGTTTTGTTTTCTTAAAGCACTTTGTATTCTAATTTGAGTTAAGAATAGTTACAAAGATTAAAGAGATTTTTGAAGAATTCTAATTCAGAGTAAAATTCTTATTTACAAATTATTTTAAGTGTGTTTTGAAAATGTTATAAGTATAAATCTAAGTAAGAAAATTTTCACAAATGCTCTATACATTAATCATTTATATTAACTTGAAAATTTCTGACCTAAGCTTTCCTCTACATAGTTACTATTTATAATAATTTAAACCCAAGTGCTTTAATTCATCATAGTCTTAGTTAATTTTGCTAGGGACTAGCAAAACTTTGGCTTGGGGATAGAATGCCATTTGGGCTTTTCAATGCACCTGCAACTTTTGAAAGGTGTGTGCTAGCCATTGTCTCAGACATGGTGGGAGAGTTTATGGAGGTATTCATGGGCGATTTCTCCATTTTTGGAGATTTATTTGATTCTTGCCTAGTTAACATAGAATTAACCCTTAAGAGATGTATCAAAACACGGTTGGTCCTTAGCTGGGAAAAGAGTCACTTCATGACACAAGAAGGCATCGTCTTAGGTCATGTAGTCTCTAAGTAGGGAATTGAAGTTGGTAAAGCTAAGGTGGATGCTATCTCCAAACTTCCTCCTCCCACATCTGTTAAACAAATCTGATCATTCCTAGGTCATGTGGAATTTTATAAGAGGTTCATCAAGGACTTTTCTAAGGTTGCTCAACCTTTGAGCAACCTTCTAGCCAAAGATACACCAATCAATTTTGATGAATCATGTCACAGGGCATTTGATTTTCTTAAAACAGTAGTCACTTGTGCTCCGGTGCTGCAACCACCGGTCTGGAGAGCCCCATTTGAGATCATGATCGACACTTCTGATTACATGATCAGAGCTATTTTGTGTTAGAAAATAGACAAGAAGTCCTTTATCATCTACTATGCAGGCAAAACTCTGGATGAGGCCCAGAGAAACTACATTGTTACCAAAAAGGAATTGCTAGCTATAGTATTTGCATTGGAAAAATTTAAGGCTTACCTCTTAAGATCTCATGTCATAATCTATACCGACTACTCAGCCTTGAGACATCTCCTGTCTAAAAAGGATACCAAATCCCGACTCATCTAAGGGATTCTTTTACTTCAAGAATTCGATCTTGAAATTAAAGATAAATCCAGGGTGCAAAATGTGGTGGTGGTTCATCTTTCGAGACTCCTAATTGATTCTTCTAGTCTGGATATTCCAATCACTGATACTTTTCCAAACGAGACCATTCTTGTAGTTTCAGGTGTCCAAACCCCTTGGTTTGCAGACATGGTAAATTATTTGGCTGTTGGGCAACTCCCCTAGGATTGGACCAAGCAACAATGAGGTAGACTTATATTTGAGGCCAAATATTACTTCTGGGATGTCCCTAAACTGTACTGCATCTACTCTGATTAGATTATTCGCCGATGTGTTCTGGAGAATGAGTTTCAAAGCATACTTGAGTTCCTCCATGCATCAGCATGTGGTGGACATTTCTCTGGGAAAAAGATAGTTGCAAAAATTTTGCAATCTAGATTTCATTGGCCATCTTTATTCGAGGATGCACAGTAGTTCTTGAGGTCATGTTCCCGATGCCAGGCATTTGGGAGCATAGCCAAGAGAGAAATGTTGCTGCTAAACCCGATTCTTCTTGTCAAAATCTTCGACATTTGGGGCATCGATTTCATGGGACCTTTCCTCCCTTCATTTGGACACCAATACATTCTTGTAGCTGTTGACTACATATCCAAGTGGATTGAGGCTATTCCCACTCGAACTAATGACCATAAGGTGGTCATCAATATTGCCAAGAAGAATATCTTTAGTCGGTTCAGGATTCCGAGGGCCATCATCAGCGATGGTGGTACTCACTTCACTAATGCTCAGTTTCATAATTTACTAGTGAAATACTGGTTGAATCGCAGAATTTCCACACCCTACCACCCTCAGACGAATGGACAAGCTAAGATCTCCAATCGAGAGATCAAGAACATCGTGCAAAAGACGGTTAGGCCTGATAGAAAAGACTAGATTCAAAAGCTTGATAATGCTCTTTGGGCCCACTATACAGTTTACAAGATGCCTATTGGCATGTCACCATTTCGTCTGGTGTTTGGTAAGGCATGCCATTTACTTGTAGAGATTGAACATCGGGCATTCTGGGCAATCAAGAAATGCAACTTTGATTTAAGTTTAGCTGGGAAGACCAGGAAACTCTAGCTATCTGAGTTAGAGGAGATTAGAAATGATGCATACGTGACTGCCAAGATCTATAAGGCTAGGACCAAAGCTCTTCATGACCAGCTAATTTCTCACAAGAACTTTGAGATAAACCAAAAGGTCTTGCTCTTTGATTCTCGACTTAAGCTCTTTCCCAGCAAGCTTAGGTCGAAGTGGAACGGCCCGTTCATCATTGATTGGATATTCCCAAATGAAGCCATTGACATTTCTGACCCAAAGATGGGTAATTCTTTCAAGGTCAAAGGACAGTGTCTGAAACTTTATGTTGATCGCGTTATTCTGAAACCTATCTTAGACAAGGTTGCTTGAACCTTAATCTGACTTCTTTGGCTAGACCCCACCTAGCTGATGGCACTAAACTCAACATTTGTATAGTCTGACTCAGAGCTCACTAGAGCATCATGGAATGCAGGTGATATTTTTCCATTCTGCCCTTTTCTCATGACTTTTATTTATAATGAGGACATTACATAAGTTAGGCATGGAGGGGTGGATTCATTTTATGAATCATTTTGTCAACTCTATCAATTTCTTGCAAAATTTCCTTATTTTTCCTTTTTATTTAAAAAAAATTGAATTTGGAAAAGAAATCTTAGGCTTTAGAAATTTTCAACCCTAGGAAATAATACAATAGGACCTTAACACTTAGACCCTTCAGGTCATCGGGCTTAATCAGCTCAGGTGTCCACAAAAATGTGGACTTCTTTCTTAAGTCCTCATCATTTGAAATTCATTTCAAATTGGTTAAATAAGTTAGGGTGATAAGTACACGACGTATCAATCCACACTCTAATTTGAGGGGACTTTATGTCTAAGCATCTACACACTATTTGCACTGACTCACTTTTTGATAGTTTTAATGGATTTTGGGTAGCTAATGAACCTTCTAGGGTGGTATGGCTGGCAAGTTATCGATGGTAACAGCTCATCAACCAGGTGTCCAAAGCCCAGCCACACGACCATTCTCTTCCTGCTGCCTTTAGGTAAATCTTAGATCAGAGAAGCCACCTACTTAAAGAAAAAAATAAAAAAAATAAAAAAAAGAAAAGAAGAAAGAAATAAACCACACTTCACCGCATGAGTATGGCTTGCAAGTTGCCGGTGGTAACAACTGATCGGCCGATTGTCTAGAACCTTGCTCATCAAATGCACATATAATTCCAAAAACATAGGAAGAAGTGGGGAAGCAGAATAAGCTGGGGAGTTATACATTGGGTTCGCCCTTGTGATGACCCCATAAAAATAAAAAGTAGGAAGAAAGCTACTGGTCATATAGATACACCTTCAGGCAGAATTCCTTTTCAAGGTCACCTAGGGGTGTAGAAACCCGAAGTCCATTCTGATTGGCGATCAGTGAGTCTATCACATTTCACACAAAAAGATATATAGTACTTAGAGTTCTTTTTGAGTCTTGGGTGGGTTCGGTAGTCGTGAAAGTTGCCACAAAACTTTAAACTCAAAAATCCAAAAAAATTGGAAAGGAAGAAAAAAAAATGCTTTGCTTTTGAATAATGCGAGGGCTTGGGCGCTCTGCATTTTGTAAACACCTGGGTGCTGTTGTGTCTCTATAGTTTAGGTCTTAGTAGAAATTTCCTAGTGTTGAAAAATAACTATTAATAAAGTAATTTGATCCTAATTCTATTTATAAATAGGACATAGTTTTGCTAGGGACAAGCAAAAGATAGGCATGGGGGTGTGATGTATATACATCTAAGTAGCCTAAAATGTCTATTTATGCATATTCTTAATTTTATATAAGCATCATGCATTGTAACTATTGCATAACATGCATCATCATGCATTTAGGTTAATTTGTGCAAATTATATAGTAATTCACCACTTTTTGTGGCTAGGGACAAGGAAATATTTATCGAGGCCTTGGATTGAAGATCCAACCGTACGGATCTAATCAGGGCGACGATCTGAGTTCAACGACTCCGAGATCGCCTCGATCGAAACCCTATAGTATTAGATATAGTTCAAGAAAGATTAGATGTCAAGGGGTTAGGTGATATAAATCTATACCTTAGACGACAAATCCAACTGCATGGATGGGTTTGGATCGACGATTGCAGCCCAACAGCATAAAAATTGGTCCAATTTGACATTTGTGGCACCACCTACAAGCAAAGGAAGATGGACATCCCAGATGGCTCCACGTGGTGCCATCCAATCTACTCGAAGACACTGGTGCTCCTCTCCTCATCAAAGAAGCCTTGATCTCAGCCATTGGATCTTGATCCAATGGCTAAGAAGGCACCACATTGCTCCCCAGGTGGTGCTCTCATCACTTGAAGGATAAGGACGCTTGATCTCGATCGTTGGACCACCATCCAACGATCGAGAGTGAACATGTGTTAAAACAAAAACTCAACTAAAGGTGGGACATAGCACGTTGGTCTCATGCACTCTCAAGCAACACACAACACCAGTTCGAGCCATGCGGAGCAACCAAATCCTCTGAAGGCGAGCACGGGCGAAATTCGCTCGTTGGATGGTGATTGGGCGACGATGGATCGAAGACATGCCACATGGAGAGGCATTAATCGCTCAACAATGCAATGATACGCAATCAAACATGCCATCATACATGGGCAAACTTAATGTTTGAAGTGGAAGTGGCATGTGTGGATCTCAGCCGTTGGATGTGCGATCGGACAACTGAGATCGTGTGTACGTGATCAAAGGCGGAATAGTTGAAGGTGGGGTGACATTGACGTGGCGCATTGTTGAGCTTCGGATCAAAATAAAGTGGTGGAGATGGGGTGACATCAACATGCATCTACAATGACACACGTATCCGTCACTAAAGGCAGCAAAGTTTAATGTTGAAAGCTAAAATGCCTCTTTTGCCCCTATGTATGCAACTATATAAAGGCCTTACACCCTCCACATTTTCTTCATCCCTTCCATCATCTCTCTCCCTCTCTAAAAAGTAAGAACTAAAGTTCTAAAGCTCACTCTAGTGCTTCAAAGCTATGGGAAGATCCGCTAGAGTAAAAATACAAAATTTTCCACCTCTCAACCCTTTTGCGGAGCACTCGCCAGCCGTCTTCTCACCCCCATTTTGGAAGTGGATTCCATGATGCCAGTGTTCTACCTCACCTCCGATTCTTCCCGTTCTGTCCTCCGTGCTTTGTCTTCACTCTCCTTCTTCCAAGTAATGTCTATCCAGCTCGTCCTTCAAGCAACCATCAAGGAGGATAACTTCTCACCCATTTCTCTTTATCACTTTCTAGATTAGATTTCATGTTTTATAGTTGTAGTTGTAATGGCATTATTTTAAGTATAAAAGTTATTTCTCTCTCTCTTTCTATCTCTCTCTCTTTTTCTCTCACTTTCTAATTTTAGTGTTTATATTGCAAGTAGAATAGCAATCATTGTGAATGTCTTGTTTATATACAAAAATTACAAAAAAATATAATTGAGGATTTCAAATCAACGTAGCCTCCCCGTGTTTGACATGGGACTCTTTTTGAGTTTTAGTAAAAATTATCTGATTGACAGATTTTCTCACGAATTGCAATAGAGTTTTCCAAACTCAAGTCTTTTCGCTACGAATTTCCTCTTCTTCAGTGGCTCTCAAGAATTCTCACAAGATTCGTACGTTGGAACTTGAGAACAAAAACTATGCCTAACTCCAAGTATCATTATCTAATTATCTAGACACTAAGAATCCTTGCACTAGACTTAGAGCACTAGTAGACATTCTACTCTCACCTCACAACTATTAGGTGGATTTACTAGAAGACGGTTTGCCTGACTCTCTAACCACTATCCAAGGGTTTAGGAAAAGAAGCAATGCTTCTTCTCAACAAACTAAAAATGTGTATTGGTTTTCATAATGGATTCGCTATAAAATCTATGTGCAAGTTAAACATTGTACTGGATTCTAGATTCAAAATCAACACAAGAGTAAATCCCTAATAAAACTTCCTTGATAAAAATTAATGCATGAATGCAATATATATAAATGCTATGTATAACCTTTCAAAGCTGCACTTCAAAGTTTTCCCTAATTCAGGTTACAATTAGCTCGGCCTTAAATTTAGAACAAAAAGGTGAGTGGATGAGTTAGAAGTGGTTGTTGCGAACGATTTCTAGCTCCAATGTGAACGTTGGAGGTGGAGTAAGTTGTTCTTAATTTAAGGATCCTAAAGTGCATTTAGCTTGATGTACTAAAGGTTTTTCCTAGGTGTTGGCAGAAAAATTTTTCAGTTTACATGTACTACCCCCCCATGCCTACTTTCTTGCATGTCCTTAAGCATGAATATAATGAAAAATAAATTAAGATGGGGAGTAAATGGGTAGAAATAACCTGGAATAGCTCCTAAATTTTTCATTATGCTTATTCCAACACCTAAGAAGTAAAATAAATATGCAAGAAAATATGCTAGATAAAATATGATATATATAAGTGCTGAGTTTAACGCATCCAACTGGACGTAAACTTGAAAAGGATATGTCAATATAGCATTAAGAATGGCGAGTAAAATGATAAAAATTTTAATCTCGTTCACCAATAGTGGCCGCAAATGCAGACTAGCTATCCATGAATTTCAAGACTAAATAATCAGAAAAATATATAGTTGGGGCTTCGGATTATCTGCAGCCAAGTGCTACAGTAGAAAGATAGATAAATGTGGGTGTCAGGAAGAAATGAAGATGAAGGCATCCCAAAGAGGTGATGGAGAAGATGGGTGGTTAGGGTATGAGCAGAGTCGTGTAGGGAAAAATCATATGGGTCCTTGTTGGTCTCGTAAATCGAGGATTTGATTAAAACACATAGTAGTATAGTTGCGAAATACGACTCAACAAAAATTATGTTAACGAGATGATAAGTCCCAGTCGATCCCACGGAGGCATTTAGAAAAGTGAGATTGATTAGTTATTCTTTTCTTCACTACTTGCTTAAAACTGTACCCCGGTTTCTAAGGTGTGAGCTAAAGATGCACCCTTACATAGTAAATGTGTGAGTACGTTAAATAGATCACGAATGTGAATGATGGGAACACCATCATGAGCCCTAACTAGCCCAATTTGGTTAGTTAAAGTAGATAAAGGCTCCTACATAACTATCAGAGGGTCTTATGTGCATTCTATTCTATTTTAAGAAAAAGAGAACACAGGGTTATTTCTATAATTTTAATGCATTTCATAAGTACAGTATAACCACGAGGAATTCTAGGGGTTAATTAAAGGTCAAATGATCAAAAATGTCTAATAAGAGGGTTCGCATAGACAGAAATGGGTTTTCACGCATTTCAATAATTAATGGACATCAGAAACCCTAATTTCAGACTCGCTTAAGTAATTGAGGTTCTGGTCAGAATAAAATTCACTTAAACCTTCTAAAAATCATAGAAAAATATTCTATAAGGTTTGGTATCCTTGATTTGACCTTCTGAACTCATTTTGACCTAAAATAGAGTCTCAGATAGGAAGTTGCCCTAATTTTGGGTTTTTACATAAATTACCTATTCAAACTTGGTTAAATCAAAATCCAACTTCACCATCAGATTTCTTAAGTCCAAATTAGGTCTGTACCAAAATTTGGGCTCAATCAGAGATTATTTCGACCCAGTTTGCATTTTGGTCCATTCAGATTCTTTCTTTCTCACATACACCGCTAACTTTCAAAAATCCTTACAAAGACCCCCCTAAATTCATTGTATTCTTTGCATTTAGGTCCCTACCACCATGGCATGTGTGAACCCACGCAGCCAAGCTCTCAATCAGAGATTCCTCCTTGATTACTTGGCCAATCCCTTCCAAAATTGCAAGGGACAACCTTGAGGAGTTTCCTAATTGATTAAATCTAATCCTAAACTCCAAATCTCATAGAGATCATGTGAAATCCTTGAAAGAAAGAGTTCGTACTCCCTGATTTCCAAGCTTGCAAGCTTTGTTTCTAAGCTTGGAAGCTCGCCCAATGGCCTATATAAGACCCTCCTTGCCTACCTTACCTCCTTAGCGAGTTTTTGAGCCACAATTCCTCTTTTTTCCCTACCTTTGGCTCGCTCCAACTTGTCTTCGGTGACCTTCTACCTCTAGCCTCTTCGTCAGCCGCCATGTACAATAGGCGGTCGGATTCGACTTCCCTCTTCATTCCACACCTCGCCATACCTATGAGGCGCCTCCTAACCCCTTCATCGTCGCCGTCTCTATCATCGGAGCCTTCACCTTCTCAGGTGTCGGCTATACCACAATCGATGCCAACTCTGTCATCCTTCATCTGATAGCTAGTCCCCTTGAATCATCATCAACTGCTCATCATCACTACTCCTCCAAAATTCGACTTCGACCACTCACGCACCTGCTCCGAGTCCATCTTCCATCTCGCCAGCGTACCTTCGGCGAGGCATTCCCACCGCTACACTCACCCTAAATGCCTGCCACTACATCTGCGAGCATTGCCTCACTTCACTAAGTAAAAGCCCCAAAGAAATTTGCAGCTAATCTCTCTCTATCGCCTCACATGACTCACGTATTTTCATATGCCTTCTGATGGTCGTCAGGCCTCTCTGACCACCTTCACAGCATGCCACCGCCACCATAGCCTTTGCTGCACTCACACGACTCTCCTGAGCTCTTTTGACGTGGCCCTTAGGCCATTTTCATTATTTCAAGTGTCCACCCTTTGGTAGCCATTGATACAGCTCCTCCAAGTGACCTTGGAGCTGTGCAACGTGGATTCCCTTCAGGCATCTTTCCAGGCTCACAATTGGCAGAGAACGAGCCCCCTTTGACTGCAATTGGAAGCTCCTTCAACTACTGCTCACATGAAGAAACTGTGGTAATTTAGTTCCACATCATGGACTGAAGACTTGTCGAAGGCACATAAATTGAATTCTTATTTCTACCCTATCGCCCAAGAACATGGGGGTCGGGTCCCCTTCACGCACTCAGCACATGCTTACCCACATACCTTTATACCCGCCTAATGCACTCCTCGCTTGCGACCCCACGCCCGTAAGCTTGGTCAAACGAATCCCTGAATACCCGATTACATGCTTGGTTACTTGAAAAGAGAAGAGAAAGAGGAGAAAGAGAGTAGGTGGGGGGTTTTGCTCTTCAGAGAGAAGACCCAACACTTTGCTACTGAGAAACTTAAGAAAACCCTTCTACATGAGAGAAAGAAGAAAGAAGAAAAGCTGAAGAAAGGAAGAAGAAAGGAAGAAGAAAAGAGCCTAAACACTATAGCAGGGGGACATTTAAGTCATCTGCCTTGAGAAACGGATGTCTAATCCTTCTGACATTATGCACTGTGTCCTTGTGCTTACTTATGTTATGTGGATTGTTTGGTTGATAATATTGTGCCCTTATCTAAGATAATTGTAAAGTGGTAGTTGGTGATTTAAATCACCATTTTACCCCATTGCTATTGATTCTCATGTATACATCATTCTTGCATGGAATTTTTATTATAAATTGCTTATATTTGTGCTTATATTGTGATCTTTGAGATTAAATTGCAATACTTGCTCCCTGTGTTCGACCTCAGATTTTTTGTTGATTCTTCAATATATAAATTGTATCTGTTTCTGAGCTATTTTGGCTATATTATAATGAAGTGATTTAAAACCCCGTTCTAGCCACGTTAACAGTGAAGATGTCAGTTGGTGTGTGCACGACCTTGATAATACGATGACGGCTAGTGGAAAACATATCGATTGCTAATTCATTTATATCTTCAGAAAGAGACATTTTAGTTGCAACATGATAGGAATATAAAGTAGACAACTAATATAGAAATAGATATCATGAAAGTATTGATTTTATTTTCTCAAGAATGGTTATCATTACAATTGGCTTTAAAGACATGCCTATACATGAAAGATTAAAGTAGGACTTCTAGCTAACAGATATGGGTGTATGCATGGATCTAAGAAAGATTATGCATGCATCTTGTAGGCAGAAGATTACTACATTACTAAGTAAAAAATTAATGCAAGAATTAAACTATGAAGAACCAATCTAGCTAAGAGAACTTAGGGCATTGGAGGTGGTCTCCAATGGAATGTGTGGCTTGAGGTGGTAGGCAGGAAGAGAGGAACGGCCAATGTGGGTAGGCCGTCCTTTTGAGAAGGTGGTGGAGTTGGTGCTCTTGGATGTCCAAAGGTGCTTGGAGGTGGAGGGAGCTCGTGGAGATGAATATGGAGGAAGAAGTCAATAATGGAGAGTCCAAGATGGCGGACTTGTGGCTGTCCAAGGGGTCTCTAAATAGACTCTTCGGTGGCCTTCAAGTGGTCTCTCTAGAAAACTATAGAAGACTCTAGAGAGACCCTTAGGTGGCCGTCCACTTGGTCTTGAGTGGGACTTCTTAGATCCACAAATTGTGGATCTAAGAATGGACCAGTTTGGTTGCTATTTTTGGCAACTCAAAGTGGCACCACTTAGGGAAGGCTCTAGAAAACTCTAGAGTGGGTAGCTATGTGTGGATGTGTGTGTGTGTGCGTGCACGAGTAGGTGGTCAAGTGGACCAGTTGGTCCACTTCTAATTATGTCTAGGTTGGTCCTATTTAGGTGTGTAAAATAGGTTTAAGTGTAAAATATTACTGGATGGTTGATCCAATTAAACTTAACAAAGTTTACTTGGGCTAACATGTGTTCAATTGAGAGTGAAAATCCCCAATTAGATTAGGCTTGAGTCAATTGGAATCTCACTAAGTCCAATTAGACTTGTGCTAGTTGAGATTTGAGCTCAATTGGACTCTGTGAGTCCAATTGGCTAGGTAAAGTGTAAATGATTTCATCCAAGTCAATTGGGTTTAGTGAGAACCTCATTAGGTACTTAGCTAGGTAATGGGTTAGCCAATTGGACTAAGTAGTTCCAATTAGACTTGCTTGGGTTGATTTCAATCAATCATATTCAGTCTAACCCTAATTAGGTTCTACTAAGCCTAATTAGACTTGAATAGGTAGAGGTGAATCAATTGGATTCAGGTGCACCTAATCAAGTAGGAATGCAGACAATTGGATGTAGGCTAGGTGATTGGGTTTGGGGCTGAGTCCAATCAGACTAGTTTGAGCCTAATTAGATTGGGATTAGCCTAAACAGGTTCATCTGGACCTAATTAGAGCAGGGCTAACCCAATTGCCTCCAATTGAGCTAATTGGGATATTGAAGAACCTAAATGGGATTCTAAGGTAGGAATTTAGTTTGGGATAAGAGGGTTGGGTATAGCGATAATGGATAGTGGGAATCTGGATATTGTTGTCTAGGTTTTGGTTGAAGTAGGGAAATTGAGGTTTAGGGATAAGGGTATCCCAGTAGGGGATTAAGAGTTTGGATAATGTGGATAAGGGCATGGATAGCACTATCCATATTTTAGTTTTAAACTAAATTAGCCTAATAGGGAGATGGATTAGGGATATGGACATGGATAAGGTTATCCTAGAGACTAAGGATATGGATAGGGTTGTCCTAATGTTAGGGATAAGTGCAGGGGTGGCCTAATGTTCTTCATAATTTAATCTAAGCATTAAGATTCCACCAGTAATGTAATATACCTCTTCTACACTATCTTATTTACAACTTTATTCCAAACTTTCGCTCCAGCTCTACTGCAGCTTTGGCTTCTTCCCTACTTCAGATCCAGCTTCAGGTCATCCTCTAAGCTTCTTATTGGCTACAGTCCAAATAATGCAATAATGAGTACATTATAACGTTATTTTATGCATATCTAAATAAAATAGGAAAGATGCAATATATGCTGTTTATGCATGCATTACACTACAATTACGCTAAGTTCTAACATAATTCAGGTCATTTAAGTCCTATGATTACTGCACAATCAGTCCTGATAATGGTGATGAATGGAAGGCATGACCCAAGTTGTGTGATCAGATATGGAAATCAAGGTCTAGTGATCAATCTCTGTGTCTCTCAAAGATGTTTCTTCCTGAGTATCATCATCTTGTTTTTCCAAATAATTCAATTCCATTTCCCAATTATCACATGATTCAGTGAACTTTTTAGCTTCCTTAGATAACTTATCATATGTAATCCCTAGTAATTTTTCAATCTATTGAATATCTTTTTCATAAGGGGATGTTTCCTCCTCACTTAGATGGAATTGGGCATTAGATTTGGTAGTGAGTTCCTCCATGAGAGTGGAATGGGTTGAATCATTGATTGAGGAGTCATTGAAGTCATTTTGATTTTGTTACTTAGTGTATGTGATCATCTGTATAAGTTCAACAATGTCTGCATGGGTATCCTCAAATACAACAAAATCATATTCAGTCCCATTAATGCCTAGTTCCTCAAAATGAAATGATTGATATTTAGGCCCTAAATCATGATCAAGATCATCAAATGAATCTCCCTCCTCAACTTCAATAGGAACATTAGTATCATCCACCTTGGTTGTCTGATCTACAGAATCTTCAATGACCACCTCAGAATCACAAATCTGTTGTGGCACGGTTGACCCAAATTCGAACATTTCTGATTTTTGTTTCTCATCCCAAATTCTATGAAGCTCTTTTCTTATATCATCATAGTCTCTCGCATTAGCTTCTTTTGTTTCATGAAACATTTTGATCAATCGGATAATCTAGGATTCATTGCAAGGGGTTTGAATTGGGCTAGGTTGGTCAAGGTAGTCAACCATACTATATAAGATTTGATCTTGTATTGAGGGTGACTCTTGTGATTTAGTAGATTCTTGATTCAGGTCATTTGGTCCTACCTAGGTGTCAATTGCCATGGTTTCTTCCGAATTACCCTCTGAAAAACTTTCTGTATCATCCAAAAAATACCCAGACTTTGTTTTCTTAGCGGCTACAAAAATATCAAAGTAAATCTTCTCATGCCGCTACTCATTTCAGTACATCTTGAGTAACAGTCAATCTGTGCATTGGTCATATCCAAGAAAGGGCGACTGATGTAAACATGTTTACACTACTTAAGATGTCTATTTGTGCATGTTCTTAAGCATAGGATTGCATTGCATGCTATAAATATTGCATAACATGCATCATCTTGCATTTAGAGTAGTTTGAATAAAATGGAGGTTAATTGTCTCCTTTTAGGTGCTTGGACAGGGCAAACTCTTTATCATGGCCTCGGATCGAAGATCCAACCGTATAGATGTGATCAAGGCGACTATTAGAGTTCAACGACTCCAAGATCGCCCTAATCAGGCATCTGTAGCATCAGATAGTCACCGGGGAATCCAAGAAGATCAAGGGCCAAGATGGTGTAAATCCACACTTCAAATGACAAATCCGACTGCACGGATGGATTCGGATCAACGATCACAGCCTAACGACACAAAAATCGAGTCAATTCGACACCCGTGGCACCATCTACATCATCTAGAAGATGGACGGCCAAGATGGCGCCACGTGGTGCCATCTCAACTGCCCACTCGCCAGCATGCAATTGCTGAAGCCCCCGCATCCGCCCTTCTCCATCTTTGGATCTTGATCCAACAGTTGTGGACGCGCGCGCCTTAAATCGTACGCATGACACTTTCCACCGCGTAGCGCAGCGGTCGCGAGGCGTTGCACGTTCACAGGATGCGGGTTCAACTCGCGATCTGGGGGGCGCGCGATTAGAGGCGACTGCCCGATCGGCTGTGTGTGGCCCAGATCATCTGGTAGCGCCCACGCACTATTGCACGCACGGTGAGGATGCGGCATCATACGTGGGCGAGCGTGCAGTGCAGGCGGGCGAAGGCGCAATCTAAGCTGTCCGATCTCGCGATCGAATGGCTGAGGATGGCTGAACGTGCGCAAGCGTTGCGCACGCAGGCAAGCGAGCGGGCGCGCGGATGCTGCCCACTACGCCCATGTTCAGACCTTTAGCGACAGTTTTATCCGTCACTAAAGGTCCTGAATTAATGTTTTTAAAGATGTAATGACCAAATTGCCCCCACTCCTTGCAACTATAAAAGGAGACCCCCTCCACACTAAATTCTCATCCCTTCCTTCTCTTCTCTCCCTCTCTAAAGCTCAAGAGAAGCTTGTCCCACACCCGAGATGCTTCTCGCAAGATAAAGTCAATTTTTTGTCCCCCTTCAGAAGTGGATCCCGCGATGACGACGGTGTGCTGCCCCATTCCCATTCTTCTGCTTCATCCTCCTTCGTCCAGGCGTCATCCCGTCTGGCTCGTCCTCCAAGCGACCATCGAGGAGCATATTTCTCTCCCTATTCTTTTTACTGCTTTCTAGAATAGATTTACTGATTTCTAGAATAGATTTACTGCTTTCTAGTGTAATCATTTTCCCGCTTTCTAGTCGTAATATTTAGTGTAATGAACAATCCCTTTTGATAATGAATTCCATGTGCATTCTATATCTCTTTTGATTTTTGTTTGTATTATTCTCTCTCTCTTTTATTTATTGTAAGTAGTTCTAATCAAGTGAATTATTTCGTGACAAATAAAATCAAACGCATAGTTTTTAAATCAAACATCCGCCTCCCTGTGTTCGACCTGGAATTTTCATTTCGGTATAAATTTTATTTGTTGAACACGAGTTGTTCTCTTTCATACTACGACGACAGGTTTTCAAAACCAAACACGTTAGTGTAGCAACTTGTACGTCCAACATTTTGGCGTTGTTCCCGGGGAGGCGACTCTCTTTGATTTTTCTTCATGTTTTCTAACTTACAAATCATTTACCTCACTTCTCTCCTTTCTTGTGATTGCAGGTACTCTTTCGAGATAGGCAAAAGCGGTAGATTGGAGTAAAGTGCTGTGGAAGGTTTTGTAAGTTATCCTTCACATCCCACCCATTAGATTTCATTCCACAGCATAAGAACACAAACAACAATCAACCTAGGTGTTCTTATAAACTTTAAGGTTAGATTGTTTGTTGTTTGACACCCATACTCACCCCAACCCCCACATTAAAAAAAAAAAAAAATCTTACAGAGGTACACAACCTCATCTAATTTTCAAACTCAACCAGTAAATCGATCTTTGGAGCCGGTACACACATCCAAACACATAATTGAGTAGAAATCAGATTAGGTAATCACTTGTCTACCTAATAAAGTGGTGCAACAGGCCAATTGTTTGATTTGATTGGGTCGCACCACTTCAAATAAAATTAACTCATTACGTAGCTGCCACTTAGGTTCAACTAGTCACTCCACATTCTTTTTAAGTTTCAAAGGAAAATATCTTCACCTGTGCTTTCAAAAACCTGGTGTGCCTACAAAACTTGTTTGAAAACACCTGAAGTTGAATCCTAAGAGCTACTAAGCAAGATTTGAACTCTAAAATTCACCACATCAAAAGTAATCTTGCTTGAAAACCACTGGTTGTGCACGCACACACAAGTTAATCAATCATTAAGGGCACAACCCATTTAAAGGGCCCACCACATTCCAAAGCACATTCAAACCTATCCCTAAATAAAATAGAGTAGACGTTGGCCTTAAGGATTTGACTCGCTCTTCAGAGCCCAGAATGAGATTATTTTCGATTAGTCTATTTCTACTATTCAATCTGATGTCTAGCTAGGGGAGCAGCATCAAACGATCACGGCTGGGGGGTACACTAGGAACCGGAGGCGCAAGCCGAAGGAAGAAACTTTTCCCCAGTCCCTCCTTCTAACTGGTTGGATTGAACAGACAGAAGTAGATCAAATCGTTCCTTTATCTCAAGACAGGTTTTGGGAGTCTGTAGGTCTGTAGGCTAACCCACTTAAGGACAAGTTTGGTTGTTTGTATTGCAGGGAGCCTTTCTTCCTCTTGTCTCTCATGAATCCTTCCACATATTACATGCATTCTCGCTCTTTCCCTCCTATTTTGAATTATTCTCAACATGACGATTATCCCGACTCGTACTGTAATCAACCATCAGTTAGTTGGGATAACTCGGATTGGGGATACAGTTCCGGATCCTGTGTTTAGGGTCTAACCCTGAACACTATGATTGCGATTTCTATCCTTCTCAAAGCCACATTGATTTTAGATTGTCAACCTTTCATGAACAACCTAATACGATCTATAATCAAGAAGGATACACTGATCCTTACCCATCCTCTGATTACACTACCTATAGGTCATTACCACCTTTTGAACAATCTGAAATGACCTATTATCAGGAAGGGTGTAACGAATCTCAATTCGTTAATTCCCCTACTTTGATCCCAAACCCGCCCAACCCTAGACCAACTCATTTGGTTCTGGGTAACCAGGTTCAAGATAAGGTTCTGGCTAACTTGAGGAATATCATTCAATCTTTAGAAGTTCAGCCAATACCTTGCATTGAGAGATTGGAACCCCTGATTGAAATGATTGATGATTTGAATAAGTCTTTGTTGGATTAGCTCCAGGATGTTAAGGATAAGAACCTGGGTGAGTTTCTACTTGGGAAATTAGCGAAATTGAGGATGAGATTTGTGATCGCTTTGATTCAATCATGGGATGATTCTCAGGATGAACACCCTTTAGGAAAGCCAATGACAGAACCAGCTTAGGCACCTGTTGGGGGGGACACGTGTTACGAGGCTGACCAGATTGAATTAGAGCAACCAATTAAGGATGATCTGATTTCTTCACCTGAGATCCCTGAGCCAAGGTACAAGGAAACATATGTCTCCATGGACCAGAAAGTGACAGATGATTTTGGGACATACATTAATACAGATCTTTATTTCCTTGATTCTGATGGTGAAGATTCAAGTTGCGAAGTCTCACGCGAGTTTATAGAACATAATTTTTGTAAGACGATTGGGCCTGAGGAATCTGAAAAATCATTTGATAGCCCAAGAACTGAGGAAACTGATCTTATTAGGGCACACATTATAGATCCAGAATCGCATTTTCTGGAGGATTGAATTCAATGCCCTGATTTTCAGTTACACCCCATTAAGCTTATTGATGATTCTATTTCTGAGATAATTAGACCCAAGTCAATTTTGATTTAGCCACATCATTTAGACTTGGAGATTTCAGATGGGTGATTAACATGCAAGAGGTCTCGGAATTTAACATTCTAATTGAGGTGGATAGGAGTTGGGAAGTTCTAATTTGGGAAGTTAACTTTGGAGGAAATAGAAGATTGAGTTGAAGGGTTCCTTTTAAGCTGAAGCCATCAAACTAAAACCCTTACGACATCTGTTCTGAGGATTTCCAACCCAAGCACGCATTCAATGATTATCCTTTTGAGCTTCAATTCTCTGTAACCCGACTTTTTGGTCTTGGGGTTACATCCTCATAAATCGCAGGCCCGACCCCACTTGTATATAGATTTTAGGTTTTGGGTAATTTTTATCCAGAACCTCAGATATTCTCGATTATGGGGTATGGGTCTACACCACAATCTGATCCACATCTGTGGACCTCTGCTGACAGGTCAGAGGATTCTTCTATTTATTCTGATTCTGACCTGCACCTGTGAATTCTTCATTTCTCTTCTCTGTATAGTGTGCCTAGCTAAAGGCACTAAATTCAGCACTTATACAGTTCTTTTTAGTTTCTATCTCAGAGCGGACCTGACATTCACGCAATTCAGGTGCTTTTTACGCTATTCCACTCTGTTTTATATCTTTTTAATACAATGAGGAATTGCATTAGATAGGCATGGGGGGGTGGATATTCATCTCTAAATTTATTCGTCAGCTTCGTAGATTTATTTTATTTTATTAAGAAAAAAAGTTTGGAATTAGGAAAGAGAACTTGGGTTTAAGAAAATTTTCAATCTTAGGAAATACTACATTATGATTTGAACACAAAGACCCTTCAGGTCTTTAGACTTAATCAGCTCGTGTATCCACTAAAATGTGGATTTGTCTTTTGAGTCCTCGCCATCTTAATTCTATCGTAATTGGAGTAAGTAAGTTTGGGTGATAAGTACATGACTTATCAACCCACCCTCTGATTTGAGGGAATTTTGAGTCTTAAGCATCTACACACTATCTTGTCACTGACTCGTTGTTTGGTGATTCTAACGGAAATTGGGTAGCTAATGAACCTTCTAGGGTAATATGGCTGGCAAGTTATCATGGGTAACAGCCCATAGGTAGGTTGTCCAGAGCCCAGTCACTGGACCTTTCTCTTTTTATTGCCTTTAGGTAAATCTTAGACAAGGGAAGCCACCTACTTAAAAAAGGAAAAAAAAAATCAAAGGGAAAAGGAGAAAAGAAAAAAAGAAATAAGCCACACTTCGCCGCATGAGTATGGCTGGCAACTTGTTGGTGGTAATAGCTCATCGACCGGTTGTCTAGAACCCAGCTCAATAAATGCACTGAAAATTCCCAAAACACTTAGGAAGAAGTGGATAAGTAGAATAAATTGAGGAGATATACACTGGATTCACCCTTGTGTTGACCCCGTAAAAAAATAAAAGTAGGGAGAAAGCTACTGGTTGTAAAGATACACCTTTAGGCATAATTCTTTTTGAGGTCACCTAGAGGCATAGAAATCCGAAGTCCGTTTTAACTGCCGATCAATGAGTCTATCACATTCACAATAAGATGCTTAAAACTTAGGATTCTCATCAAATCTTGGGTGAGTTGAATGGCCGTAGAAAGCCACTCTTTAACCCTAAAACTTGAAAATCCAAAAAAAAAAAATTAGAAAAGAGGAAAAAGAGAAAAATAAATTTTTCTTTGGATAAGGCGAGGGCTTGAGGCAGTCTGCATTTTGGTAGATACTCGGGCACTGTTGTGCCTTTGAAAGTTCACATCCTAAGTAGACAATTTCTTAATGATTGAAAATAACTCAAGCCCAAATAATCCAACTTGATTCTTTTATAAATAGCATATAGTTTTCGCTAGGGACTAGAAAAATATTGGCATGGGGGTATGATGTAAACACGTTTACACTACTTAAGATGTCTATTTATGCATGTTCTTAAGCATAGGATTGCATTGCATGCTATAAATATTGCATAACATTCATCATCTTTCATTTAGAGTAGTTTGAATTAAATGGAGTTTAATTGTCTCCTTTTATGTGCTTCGACAGGACAAACTTTTTATCAGGGCCTTGGATCGAAGATTCAACCGTACGGATGTGATCAAGGCAATGATTGGAGTTCAACAACTCCAAGATCGCCCTAATCAGGCATCTGTAGCATCAGATAGTGATCGGGGAACCCTAGAAGATCAAGGGCCAAGATGGTGTAAATCCACACTTCAAATGACAAATCCGACCACATGGATGGATTCGGATCGACGATAGCAGCCTAACGACACAAAAATCGAGTCAATCCAACACCCGTGGCACCATCTACATCATCCAGAAGATGGATGGCCAAGATGGTGCCAAGTGGTGCCATCTCGGTTGCCCAATAGCCCGCATGCAACCGCTGAAGGCCCGGCATCCGCCCTTCTCCATCGTTGGATCATGATCCAATGGCTGTGGACGCGCGTGCCTTAAATCGTTCGCGCGACACTTTCCACCGCGTAGCGCAACGGTCGCGAGGCGTTGCGCGTTCATAGGACACGGGTTCGACGCGTGATCTGCGAGCACGCACGATTAAAGGCGACTGCCAGATCGGCTGTGGGTGGCCTAGATCATCCGATAGCGCCCACACGATATTGCACACACGGCAAGGACGCCGCATCGCACGCAGGCGGGCGCGCAACGCAGGTGGGTGAAGGCACGATCTAAGCCGTCCGATTGCGATGGCTGAACGTGCGTAAGCGTTGCGCGTGCGAGCAAGAGAGCGGGCGCGTGTGCGCCGCCCACTATGCCCACGTTTAGACCTTTAGCGACGATTTTATCCGTCACTAAAGGTCCTGAATTAATGTTTTTAAAGATGTAATGACCAAATTGCTGCCAGTCCTAGCAACTATAAAGGAGACCCCCTCCAGACGAAATTCTCATCCCTTCCTTCTCTTCTCTCCCCCTCTAAAGCTCAAGAGAAGCTTATCCCACACCCGGGATGCTTCTCGTAAGATAAAGTCAATTTTTCGTCCTCCTTCAGAAGTGGATTTCGCGACGACGACGACGTGCTGCCCCGCTCCCATTCTTCTGCTTCGTCCTCCTTCGTCCAGGCGTCGTCCCATCCAACTCATCCTCCAAGCGACTGTCGAGGAGGATATTTCTCTCCCCATTCTTTTTATTGCTTTCTAGAATAGATTTACTGCTTTCTAGTGTAATCATTTTCCCGCTTTCTAGTCGTAATATTTAGTGTAATGAACAATCCCTTTTGATAATGAATTCCATGTGCATTCTATATCTCTTTTGATTTTTGTTTGTATTATTCTCTCTCTCTCTCTTTTATTTATTGTAAGTAGTTCTAATCAATTGAATTATTTCGTGACAAATAAAATCAAACGTGTAGTTTTTAAATCAAACGTCCACCTCCCTGTGTTCGACCCAAAATTTTCATTTTGGTATAAATTTTATTTGTTGAACATGATTTCTTCGCTTTCATACTACGACGACAGGTTTTCAAAACCAAACACGTTAGCATAGCAACTCGTACATCCAACAGCGACCCAGGATGATGGGTGAATCACTTAGCTTCTCCGGTATATCAATGTCCAAAATAATAAAATCAACCAGAATGCTGAGACCTTGCACTTTAATGATCACATCATGAACTACCCCTTATGTGTGTTGATGGAGCCATCTACCTTTTTATTGGTGACAGGTGTGTGGTGTAGATCTCCAGGTCTGGTGCAGTAAAAAAGAATGGTAGGAATCAAGCTGATGGAAGACCCGAGATCCACAAGGGCTCTATTAAAGGTGAATCCCTTGATGGCACAAGATATGAACAGTTTGTCAGGTCGACCTTTTTGGGTGGTAGAGTACCAGAAACAAATGCACTTATTTTAGCAGATAAAACCACCTCTCTAGGTGTGCAAGTCTTTTTCTTTTCTTGTCACTCTTTATTTAAGGCCCCGGGAATGGGTAAATAAGTCAAATCAACTTCAGGAGCCTTTTTCTTCCTTTTGTCCTTAGAGTCTAAGTTAGAATTGGATGCAAATTTGGTCCTAAGATTTTTGGTTGAGCCTGAATCAGATCATTTGGGTGGGCTCCTTGCTTTTCTCTTTCTTTTAGAGGCCAAAGAATTGGCACCTGCACAATGGCACATGTGATAAATTAGAGGAGGGGTCAGAAGAATAGGTGGAGAATAGAAGTGAAGAGGAGTGTGCATTCAAGGATAGAATGATTCTTGAAGTCTCTTGATTTGATCCCCTTGAGATTTCACTTGATTTTCTAAATTAGTCAGCCTTTCTTCATTTTTCTTGTTAAAGTCCAACAAAAGGTTCATGATATCCTTAAGGGTGGTTGTGGGTTGGGTTGGACTAGATGGTTGCCCTAAAGTGGATTGAGTGGAGTACTAGGCTGGCCTAGATTGATCTTGAGTTTGATTTTTTTCTCTATGGAGGCCATGAAAGATCTGGATTGTCTCTCCACTCTAGGTTATACGAATCAAGATATTAATCAAAGTGTGTATCACCCTGAGTGGGGCTGACTATAGAGGGAGTTAATTGAGAACCTGATGTGTGGTCCTATACTTGTGATCCATTCTTCCAATTCTTTAGTGATATATCATCAAGTATAGGTGTATCAAAAATGGTGCATTCCCCAAATGATCTATCCAAATCATGAAGTAGGTCCAAAGGTGCCTTCTGGGTTGGCTGAGTCCAGGTTGCCTCCCCAAGGAAGCAAGAGTTAGTAGACTAGCTAATGGATCCAAAATATGCGTCAATTGATCCATTATGCTCGTTATTCTAGGTCTCTTATTCCTAGGATAAGTGATAATGTTGAAATTGTTCCTGGCATTGTCTAATTTGCTCCAGGAGCTTGGCACATTGATCTTTATAATCCTTGTTGTACTCTCGAAATTCAACAACTATCGCCTTCAATCGGTTCTAATCTAGATTAGGGTTGGAACCCTGAGGTTCAAGTTCAAAATAAGTTGGGGGATAAGGAGTATGAGAATAATCATATACCAGCTACTGCAGATGAGTCTCCCGACCAGGAGGAGTCAAAATCATGGTTGGGTTGGGAGAGGGTGAACCCTGATGTTCGGGGCATAAATTGCCTAAAAGATGAGCAGGTTGTAGTATAGTGCAAAATACATCTCGAGCAAGTAATTAATGGAACTGGTGAGTCTCGGTTGATAACAAGGAGGCAGGAAGCACTTTTGATTTCATGCGTTTGTTCCAAATATAACTACCAAGTAATAGAAATAATCAATCACAATATCCACATGATAAGGAGATTCAATTTGGTATATGTGATAGAATGAAAACATGAATGTAAACAACTACTACTATAACAGAATGAGGGCACCATGGGTGATTCGTGGTGGCCTTTTGGAGAGATTGGGAGGAACAGTAACGATCCGTCGGGGTGGCCCAATGGATGCTTTAGATGGGGATGTAGAGACGGAGGCAGAGAAGATCGGAAGAAAAAGAAGAGAGAGAAGTTGTAGGAGGAAGAAGAAGAAAACTAAGAGAATGCTTTAAAAGGGGACCCTTAGACCTCTTTTTATAGCTTTTGTGAAGGGCATTTAGAATATTTGAGCCCTTAATCCTGTGTAAAGGCTTTAGGTTAATCTGATCCGTTGATCTGGAGATCAACGGTCCATATTAAGCCTTCTAAATCCTTCTTCCATCCATGGCTTGATCTGGAGCTGACATGTGGCACATTATGCACCCTTGGATCTGCATCTGATGGCTTCCACTCGCCCACCGCTCGCCATCGATCAGGGCCTGAAATCCTAAAGCTTCTCAGCCATCTGACCTCTCGATCGGATGCATCAAAAAGCCTGCGCAGCACCTGCTGAATCGTAAGGCATGCATCATCGCACGCGTCTGCATCCGACACTCCTGCGTTCGCCACACGTTCACCGCCAATCAACACGATGAAGATCCTGTGGTGGAATTTCACCTGCAGGTGACCGACTCCCATTCGCGCTTCGAACCCGCATCGCGTGCTATCTATTAAGTGCAGTCTTCACTGTGCTAAGCATGCATATTATCGCGGTTTCCAAATCTTGTGCATCTGCCCTCGGCTGCTGGATTAGAATCCAATGGTCGAGATCTCTCCATTGCTTGATGAGGCGGCTGGAGGTGGGCGACGTGGTTGCATCACAGTCGTTGGATGACGAACTAATGGCTTACGGCTTTCCTTCCCAGATTGGGGCACGATGACAGGCAGCTACGATGGTGACATGTAGCACCATCGTGGCCGTCCATCTTCTTCTCCTTGTATCTGATGATGTAGGCCTCCGATTGAGTTGATTTCTACGCCATTAGATTGTGAACATCGATTCGGATCCAACCGTGTAGTTGGATTTGTCATCTGAGGTCCGAACATTCTTCAATTTGCCCCTTGGCTTCTGCTTCTTCTGCAGCCTCCCTAGGGTGCTACGAGAGTCTGATTGATGCACTCTTGGAATCATTGGACTCCCGTTGTCATTCCAAATAGATCCATATGGTTGGAGCAGGCATCTGTAGCCTTGGATTACTTGCAATTAGTAATACCTCTCAAATATCACATTATTTTGTATAAAACATATAAATCATCTAAGTTGCAAAGTACATTGTGTATGCATGCAGAATGCCCATGTTAAGCTAGGTTCTACCTTAATTCAGGCAAATTAGGGCCTATGATTGCTGCAAAATCATACTCCAATGCCTAAATCTTGCTAGTACCTAGCAAGTGCAAGACTAAATGCATTTTATCAGGAGTTTAACTAATGGTTTATTTCCTTTTGTTTCATAATAAAAATTCAGAATCCAGATAACCATGAATATGTAATGTTGTAGCTTCTGCAACGGATCCAAGTAAAGAGTCGATATAATTTAAATCTTGTACTAGACCCCTAGTAAAATTTTGTTGGGATAGGCAAACCTCTTCTCTCGACGATATAAACTATTCTCTAATTTTAGCCCTGACTTTTGGCATAGGTAGAAGATGTTTGAGTTAATTGGATTTGTATTTGATGGCTCACTCTCTTCTGGTGCTACATAGAGACTAGTATTTCAAAATCTAGATTTCTAGCGTATTGAATAAATTAACTTAGAGAAATGCTGGAAAACTGTGCTCTCTTTAATCTTTTGTACTTTTTCTTTTCTCTCTTTCTTTCTCTATTTTTCTTTTTCTTTTTCTTCCTGAGCTCACATCTTATTAGATTTTCAACTGTATTTGGTTGTCTTGCATGACATTACACTGTAATTAGGTTTTAATAACCCTACGACTAAGTCAAACCCCTCAACCCATATTCAAGTGGTCAGAAATACAGAAAAATAGGTTAAGGCTGTATATGGTGGTTTGTGGGGATGGTGGTGTTTTTGCCTCAAAACTACTTGACTTACATAACTCAAACATCTTAACATAACACTTTTTTTTTTTACAAGCAAATATCTCTTCTATATGCTTTTTCTTCTCTATTTTATATATATATATCTACTAGCACAATGCCATTGCAAACATGACATAACACAACAATGTAACACGACATACATACTTTTATTCATGAGGCATTATTTGGGATTTTCGGGGATGACCAAGAGGATCACGAGTGGCTTATTTGGCGAAAGTGCCTACTCTCGGCACCGGGTAAGGAACGGATAGGATGACATATTTCTGACCTTAACATCAGTAGCCTCCTTCAGTCGAGGATTCCATAGAGGACAGTTGTGACCATCCACCTTAGTCCTAGTTTTATCAGAATTGGCTCTCTATGTTTTTGCCTTATTTGGTGGCTCTCGTACAAAATTTCTCACAAAATTAGTATGCAAGAACTGAGAGCGAAAACTATGCCCATCTCTAAGTGTCATTATTCAATTATTCGAAGTTAAAGAATCCTTACACTAGCCTTAGAGCACCAGTAGACTCTCTACTCTCATCTCACATATGTTTTGGTGGATCTACGAGAAGATGGTTCACCTGACTCCCTAATTGCTATCCAAGGGTTCAGGAGAAGAAGCAATACTTCTTCTTGACAAACTATAGATGTCTATCAATTTTCACAGTGGATCCATTACAAATTCTACATGCAAATGTGAGGTTATACTAGATTCTAAGCTTAGGAATCTACTAAATACTAAATCTTTAATAAAACCTCTTGATAAAATGATCTAATTCCCCTCTTGTTGGTAGAAAATTTTCAATTTTTATGGATTACCCCCCATGCCTAAGTCGTTTCATGTCCTCATGCATAAATAAAAGAAATAAGGCAGGGTGTATGTGGTTAGAAATAACCTGAACTTACTTCTAAGTTGTCATTCAACTCATGCCATCACTTCAATGCCATACACAATATGCAAAACAATACGCAAAATAATATGCGAAAATGAAATATGCTATGTATATATGGTATGTATGTATGTATATGTGCTGAGTTTAACGCCTTTAGCTGGGCAACTCATCAGTCACATGTCCTCGAGAAGATGTATCGTTTCATCAGTAGGAGGAGGTTCTTGGGAAAGCAATGGTTTGAGGTGCTGGCCATTAACCGTAAAAACATGCCTAGATTTCGAGTCTCTAATTTGGATCGCCTCATTAGGATACGGGTGGACCACCAGAAACGGCCCCATCCATTTGGACTTGAGCTTTCCCACAAAGAATTTGAGTCGGGAGTCAAACAGCCAGACATGTTGGTTAGGTGCAAACTCCTTCCTCTAGAAGTGTCGATCATGGAAAGCCTTTGTCATGTCTGTATATTTTTGCATTCTCGTAAGCTTCCCACCTAATCTCCTTTAATTCATTGAGCTGGAGCTTCCTTTCATAACCACCCGTCTTGAGGTTAAAATTACACTTCTGCAATGCCCAAAAGGCATGGTGCTCTAGCTCTACAGGAAGGTGATTGCCCTTTCCATACACTATGCGGTATGGCGACATTCTGAGCGGGGCCTTGTACGCGGTCCAATATGCCCAAAATGCATCAACCAACCGATTAGACCAATCCTTCCTATTAGGTCTAACCATCTTTTGAAGGATAAGCTTGATTTGACGATTTGATACTTCAACCTGGCCATTGGTCTGTGGGTAATACATGGTAGCAATGCAGTGCTGCACCCCGTATTTCTTCAATAATGACCTGAAATGGGCATGGATCAAGTGACATCCCCCATCGCTTATCAGGGCACAAGGAACTCCGAATCTCACAAAAATGAATTCCTGGATGAAGGATATAACAGTCTTATGATCAGCATGTCTTACCAGGATAGCTTCTACCCACTTTGAGACATAGTCTACTGTGAGGAGTATATACTCAAAGCCATGAGAGTTTGGGAAGGGGCCCATAAAGTCGATGCCCCAGACGTCGAACACTTCTATGACAAGAATAGATTGGAGAGGCATCATGTCTCTCCAAGTCATAGAACCGACTACCTGGCATTGCTTACAGCACTTTGCAAACTCGTGTGTATCTCTGAAAATGGTTGGCCAGAAAAATCTCTACTGCAAAATCTTTGCAGCGGTCTTTCGACGAGAAAAATGACCCCCACAAGCATCGCTATGGCAGAAGGATAGAACACTAGAGATTTTCAAATCAAGGACTCATCTAAAGATGATCTTATCAGCCCCAAAGAAAAAGAGCAGTGGATCATCCCAAAAATAGAATTTAGCCTCTAATATAAATTTGAGTTTTTGATCCTTGGATAATCCTGCAGGTATCCTGCCTGCGAAGAGATAGTTTACTATATCAGCGTACCAAGGAAACTCAACAGAGTTGATAAACAGCAGAGACTCATCCGAAAAATGGTTTGATATCGGCGGGGAGTACAGAATGTAGTCTACGTCTAGCTGAGACAAGTGATCCACCACAACATTATGGGTTTCGACTTTGTCACATATTTCGACATCGAACTCCTACAAAAGAAGGATCCATCTGATAAGGTGGGGCTTGGCGTCCATTGCCAACAAATGCTGGAGGGCAGAATGGTCAATGTAGATGATAACTTTGGACCCGAGTAAGTATGACTGTATAGTATGACCTGAATTTCTCCAACCCTAATACCACAACTAGCAATTCTTTCTCAGTGACTGTATACTTACATTTAGCCTCATTCAGCACTTTGCTAGCGTAGTATATTGTGAATGGATGGCACTCCCGATACTGGCCAAGAATGGCTCCGACAGCGAAGTCGGAAGCATCACACATCATCTCGAAGTCGAGCGACCAGTCAGGGGTTGGAGAATAGGTGCACTTGAAATAGCTCTTCGCAAGGTCTCGAAAGCATTGAGACATGAGGAGTTGAAATCAAAGGGTGTGTCGGTTATCAGAAGATTCGTTAATGGATGAGCAATTTCCGAGAAATCTCGAATGAATCGTTGATAAAATCCGACATTCCCTAAGAATGATCTAATTTGCCTGATCGAGCTAGGTGGAGGCAATCGTAAAATGATTTTAGACTTAGCTCGGTTGACCTCGATTCCACTAAAGGAGATCCTGTGTCCTAGTACGATGCCATCCCTCACCATAAAATGGCTTTTTTCCAATGAAAGTCCTAGGTTAACCTCATACATCTGCTCAGGACCTTTGTGAGGTTATCAAGACAAAATGAAAAATCATCTCCAAGCATGGAGAAGTCATCCATAAACACTTCTACGTACTCCCCGATCGTGCTTGAAAAGAAGGCCATCATGCAATGTTGGAAAGTAGTTGGTGCATTGCAGAGGTAGAAGGGCATCCGCTTAAAAGCAAATGTTCTGAAGGGACAAGTAAAATTCCTCTTGTCTCAATCTTCCGGGTTGATTGGTACTTGACTGTACCCGGAGTATCCATCCAGAAGGCAGAAGAAGCTACGCTCGGACAGTTGTTCTAGAATCTAATCAATAAAGGGTAAAGGAAAATGATCCTTTTTGGTAGCTGAGTTTAGCTTCCTATAATCAATGTAGACCCGCCAAGAAGTTGTCGTGTGGGTTGGGATGGATTCGCCCAATTCATTTTTGATTATGGTGAGTCCCACCTTTTTGGGCACAATTTGAATGGGACTCACCAATTGGCTATCGAAAATAGGATATATAATGTCTGTGTCTAGCCATTTAATGATCTCCTTCTTGACACCTCCAACATATTTAGATTTAGATGTCTCTGAGGTTGTCTCGACGGTCTCACCCTTCATCAATGTAGATATGGTGCGTGCAATATGAGGGGAAAATCCCATGGAGATCAATAATGCCCCACTCGATAGCAGCCCTATGTGCTTGAAGAAAAGAGATCAACTGGTGTTCTTGATCCAGAGTCAAGTAAGAAATGATAATCATGGGATACATCTCACTTTCTCCCAGAAACACATACTTGAGCGAATCAGGTAAGGGCTATAACTCTAGTAGCAGAGGGTGGGGAGGGAGTTTATGAAGGGGGGAGAGGAGGTAACATTGGAAATTTGCTGACCCTGAATACTAGAGAATCCGTCTACTATGGTCATGTAATCCTGTCTTAAGATATCAGTGCTAGATAGGATAGGATAGTGAAGATCAGGGGTGTTAGAAGCAGATGAACACCCATGACAACCAAATCCATGGGATGAAATGTATATGTCATTAGTCTCAGTCTCGTGTGGATCGCAATCTATGACCCTTGATAATGAAGATGAATGTGCCATTAGGTTGCTGTAGAGGAGCCCAATGTTCCCACAAAAAGCTGAATCTTCATCTTCACTGTCCTCCTTGATTAAATCACAATCAAAGTTCTTTGATGCCCTGAAAATGTCCAGTCTAAGCTTTTCATTTCCTAGGGCAATCTCCATGCATCCTGATGCACAATCAATGTTTGCGTGGGTGGTTGCCAAAAATGGGTGACCTAGAATAATCAGTGCATCACGGAGATTAGGAGGAACCTCCATATCAAGAATGAAAAAGTCCGCTAGAAAGTAGAATCCTTGGACTTTTAAAATCACATTTTCAACCACCCCCCTCGGCATTTTCACTAATCAGTCAGCCAACTGTATGGCAATCGAGGTGGGCTTTAACTCCCCAAATTGAAATCGATCAAATACTACAGTGGGAGTTAGGTTGATGGACGACCCCAAGTCAAGAAGGGCCCTATCAAAAGGGGATTCCTGCAAAAAGCAGGAAATCAGTGGTGTGCCCAGGTCCTTTTTGGGCGATAAGTCTACTAAGATAACTGCACTGGCTTCCTCAGATAATACTGCCTGTCATCCGATTCTCTACTGTCGATTCAGAGTACAGTAGTTCTTGAAGAACCTAGCAATAGTAGGGATGTGATCTATTGCTTTGAGGAGAGGGACTTGAATGTGAACTTTCTTGAACATAGATTTTAGGTCCTCGAAATTCCACGTGTCCTTTTTCTGTGTTGAATCTCGCGTTAGCGCTACAGGAAAATGAATGGGAATTTCAAGGTCTAGGGGCTTTTGTCCCTTATCTAATGAAGATGGCTTGTAAGAAAAAGAGGGTTGTGAGCCATCTTGCGGTAGAGCACAGGAAAAATCATTACCTACTTGCCTAGGTAGCAGGTCCTATGTGTGGGTTTGGCCCTACGAGGAGGGGTGACATAATAAAAGCGGAAATAAAATAATAATCTTACAAATAAGCAATCACACAAAGTACACAAGAATTTTTTAGGTGGAAACCCAAACCGAGTGAAAACCACCACCTAACCCTCTCGAGTTAGGATTTTCCGATCAACCTAGTTGATTAAATCCACTAACTGAATCACTTTAAAATGAGGGTGTTTCAACCTCAGTACAACCACGCTACATCTATGAGGGTAGCGTTCCTCAACCCCTTCTCTCCACGAGAAGGATTTTGTCCCACGAAGGAGACGGGAATTCGCAAAGCGAATACCCAACCAAAAGACAAAGATAAAATAAACAAGTCCTATAGAGCCAACAAAGTAATTATGAACCTAAGCTTCTATAGGAATTAGGATGCTTCCCTTTGAAAGGAGTGCGTCAGCGACGCGGTGCGTGTGCCACGCGATGGCGCAACGTCACTCTCGTAGACAACGGCGGGAGAGCGGGTGCACAAAGCTTGATGCTCTCAAGAGAATGGAGCTTGAGCTTGGAGAGCAAGAGCTAGCTATGACACAAGAGAGTGTGAAAGTGTGTAGCCAAGTGTGTCTTGTGTTTCTCTTAGTGTGTAAAGGCTCCCCTCTATTTATAGAGGCCTTAGGAAGGCTTTGGAAGGCTTAGGAAAGGTTCTATAGCCGTTGGGAACAAAGTCCAAGAGAATTAGGCCGAAATCAGGATAATGATTACATTTGACAGGGTAATCAGATGTTTAACTCTTGCATCAGATGTCTGGAAGGCCACTTTAAGATGTCTGATTCCAAGGTCAGACGTCTGATTCTATGCAGGTTTCCTCCTGACTTGAAACAGATCTAAGCAGGGTTTTTGTGCAAGTCCATCAGACGACATACAGGACGTCTGGAACTATGTCTGGACGTCTGGAAACCTACTTCTACTGTGGGAATTGATTTCCAAACGTTGCAACGGCTAGAAAATCTTTGAGAAGAGATTTTGGGTCAGCCGAGGCAAAACAGTCATTTATCAGACGTCTGGAAAGGCCTAAGGACGTCTGATAAGGCTCTAACGGTCATAATCTTGAGCGCCTGCTAAGCTAGCCAACGGTCCACTATCTGGACATCTGGCAAGTCCATCAGACGTCTCCTAAGACGTCTGGTATAAGGGTCTGGACGTCTGATTTCATCAGACAGAACTAACTATGTCCAGCCTAATAGTTATCAGACGTCTGAAACAATAGTCAGATGTCTTAAAATACTTTATCAGACGTCTGATTTGGGAATTAGACGTCTGGAAGTGCTGTTTGAACCCTATATTGGTTTTCTAAGTATTCTACGGAAAACCTAAGTATCCTAGGGTTGTGCCGGTGTTCCTAGGACTACTGTTAGGGTTCTTTGAGACTCTTGAACATAATTTTCTAAGGAAAATAAAAAGAGCAATAAAATAAAGACAAGAGATATAAGAAAGGATTAAAAAGAATCTATCCTATTCTTCTTGTCTTCCATCTTCAATCTATCGCTCCACGCGAACCTCCTCTGTTCTTCGTCAAGCTCCTCCAATCCGTCCTGGATGCGAGCTCGAACTCCGTCTAAACGCGTCCACATTTGCAATCGACCTGAAATCTTGGACTCAAATTGCAAATGTAAATAACACGTGTTTTGTTATCATCAAAACAAATGATCGTGGTGCTCTAGCACCAACACTATGTAGTCTTTCCTCTCCTTAAGATGATAGCTTTTGCATCAACGTGCTGTCCATGAAGAGGCAGAGGAGTGGGTTGGTCTGGAAACACAAGGTTTGGCAACAGAGGTGGCTGACCGAGTCCATAACCAAGTGGTGCGGGAGGTGCTTGCAGAATAGCATGTGCCTACCCCGATGGTGCTTGGAATCTAGGCTGGCCACCCTGATTCTGCACATATCTCGGGTTTGGGATAGGTTGGGAGGGTAAAGCTCCCTGTGACCAATGCTCCTGCATCATCTGGTTTTGCGTGTTTTGTATGCTCTGTATTTGGTCAGCCATTGCCTCCATTATTTGCAGGTTGTCATGAGTAGATTTCTGAATTGAAGCCTGAAATTCCTCCTTCAAAGACTCCAAAGGGTTGGCCCACTTTGAACGATAGTTGGCATCTTGGTGCAGAGGTTGATAAATAGAATGGGTTTGTTGCTGCTAAGACAGGAATGGCTGTTGCCCAGGATACGTGTTCTGCACATTCCCTCATTGTCTGATTTGGCAATGTGGAGCTTGACTCGATCTCTGAGGGTTACCAGACCAAGAGAAATTGGGATGCTAGCACCAATTGGGGTTATACATCTCAGAATACGGGTTGTTACACCCATAACCCTGAATAGCATTGACATCTTCGTAGGTCGAAGATGTCTCAAATATAAATTCATCAAAAGAATATGCACTTGCATCATCATGTGGTGCATAAGCCTGATTGTACGACGCCATATCCATAATGTTCATGAGTTCCTAATATGCAAGATCCCACGGAGATGGAGAGAAAACATCCTGAGTGAATGGATATGTAGGAGCAGAGGGGGCTCGGGATGCTTGAGAGAAGTACGATGCAGCAGTGCTACCAGAAGTTCCTGATCTTGCTCGCATTAATTCATCGAGCTTTATATCGAGCAGATCCACCTTTGATGTAAACATGTTTACACTACTTAAGATGTCTATTTATGCATGTTCTTAAGCATAAGATTGCATTCCATACTATAAATATTGCATAACATGCGTCATCTTGCATTTAGATTAGTTTCAATAAAATGGAGGTTAATTGTCTCCTTTTATGTTCATGGATAGGGCAAACCTTTTAGCGGGACCTCAGATCGAAGATCCAACTGTACAGATGTGATTAGGGCAACGATTGGAGTTCAACGACTCCAAGATCGCCTTAATCTGACATCTGTAGCACCAGATAGAGACCAAGGAACCTTAGAAGATCAAGGGCCAAGATGGTATGAATCCGCACTTCAAATGACAAATCTGACTGCACGGATGGATTCAGATCTATGATCATAGCCTAACGACGTGAAAATAGACTCAATCCAACAACCGTGGCACCATCTACATCATCCAGAAGTTGGACGGCCAAGATGGCACCACGTGGCGCCATCTCGGCCTCCCAATCATCCGCACGCACCCGCTGAAGGCGTCCACATTAACGTTTCCCTACCGTTGGATCAAGATCCAACGGCTGGGATGCATCTGCGCTTAAGTTAAGCACCCACCCATCCGCATGCATAGCGCAGTGGGCGAGAGCGCTTAACTGAGGCGCTGGCGTAGGTTCGAATCACAGCGGGCATGAGCAAGCGGGCGCGTGTGACCGTGCAATGAGAATTGAGCGGCTGTGGGCACTCGATAGAGCCCACCACTATTGCATGCCACGCCTCACATGGGATCGCACGCAGGTGCGAGCGCTGAGGAGCGGGTGGAGGCACGAGATAAGCCGTTTGATCTCACGATCAGATGACTGAGATCGGCAGTACGTGAACGCGCGTTGCACGCGCGAGCAGGCAAGCGGGCACGTGCTCTCCGCCACACGTCGCCCACGATGGGGCTTTAGCAATGGTTTTATCCATCACTAAAGATCCCTTATTTAATGTTTTGAAATTTAAATGACCAAATTGCCCTCACTCCTTGCAACTATAAAAGGAGACCCCCTCCACACGAAATTCTCATCCCTTCCTTCTCTTCTCTCCCTCTCAAAAGCTCAAGAGAAGCTTGTCCCACACCCAGGATGCTTCTCACGAGATAAAGTCAAATTTTCGTCCCCCTTTCGGAAGCGGATCCCGCAACGACGACGACGTGCTGCCTCATTCCCATTCTTCCTGCTTCGTCCTCCTTTGTCCAGGCATTGTTCCATCCAGTTAGTCCTCCAAGTAACCGTCGAGGAGGATATTTCTCTCTCCATTCTTTTTAATGCTTTCTAGAGTAGATTTACTGCTTTCTAGTGTAATCGTTTTCTGCTTTCTAGTCATAATGTTTAGTGTAACAAACAATCTTTTTAATGATGAATTCCATGTTCATTCTACATCTCCTTTTGGCTTTTGTTTGTAATATTCTGTCTCTCTTACTCTCTCTCTCTTCTATTTATTATAAATAGTTAGATAGTTCTAATCAATTAATTTTCTTCGTGACAAATAAAACAAATGCGTATTTTTAAATCAAACATCCGCCTCCCTGTGTTCGACCCGGGATTTCTATTCCGGTATAAATTTTATTTGTTGAGCACGAGTTCTTCACTTTTATACTATGATGATAGGTTTTCAAAACCAAACACATTAGCGTAGCAACCCGAGCATTCAACATTTTGGCACCGTTGCCGGGGAGGCGACGATCTTTGATTTTTCGTCGTGTTTTATAACTTACAAATCATTTACCTTACTTCTCTCCTTTCTTATTGTGATTGCAGGTACTCTTTTGAGATGAGCAAAAGTGGTAGATCGGAGAAAAGTGCTGTTAAAGGTTCTATGAGTTATCCCCCACCTCCCACCCATTAGTTTTCATTTCACCACATAATAACACAAACATCAATCAACCTAGGTGTTCTTACAAACTCTAAGTTTAGATTATTTGTTGTTTGACACCCACACCCACCCCAACCTCTACTTTTAAAAGGAAAAATAAAAAAAGAAATCTTACATAGGTACACAACCTCATCTGATTTTCAAGCTCAACCGGTAAACCAACCTTTGCAGCCGGTACACACATCCAAACACATAATTGAGTAGAAATCAAATTAGGTAATCACTTGTGTGCCTAATTAAGTGGTGCAACAGGCCAATTATTTGAGTTGATTGGACCGCACCACTTCAATTAAAATCAACTCATTAAGTAACTGCCACTTAGGTTCAACTATTAGGGATTTACCAGGCACTCCACATTCTTTTTAAGCTTCAAAGGAAAACATCTTCACCTGTGCTTTCAAAACTTGGTGTGTCAACAAAACTTGTTTGAAAATGCCTAAAGTTGAATCCTAAAAGCTACTAAGCAAGATTTGAACCCTAAAATTCACCACATCAAAAATAATCTTACTTGAAAACCACTGGTTGTGCATGCACACACACATCAATCAATCATTAAGGGCACAACCCATATAAAGGGCCCATCACATTCCAAAGCACATTCAAACCTAGCCCTAAATAAAATAGAGTAGACGTTGGCCTTAAGGATTCGACTCATTCTTCAGAGCCTAGAACGAGATTATTTTCGATTAGTATGTTTCTACAGTTCAATCTGATGTCTGGCTAGGGGAGCAAAATCAAATGATCACGGCTGGGGGTACACTAGGAACTGGAGGCACAAGCCGAAGGAAGAACCTTCTCCCCAGTCCCTCCTTCTAATTGGTTGGATTGAACAGACAGAAGTAGATCAAATCGTTCCTTTATCTCAAGATGGGTTTTGGGAGTCTGTAGGTCTTTAGGCTAGCCCACTTAAGGACAAATTTGATTGTTTGTATTGCAGGGCACCTTTCTTCCTCCCATCTCTCATGAATCCTTCCACATATTATACGCATTCCCGCTCTTTCCCTTCTATTTTGAATTATCCTCAACATGACGATTATCCCGACTCATACTGTACTCAACAATCAGTTAGATGGGATAACTCAGATTGGGGATATAGTTCTGGACCTCCGTGTTTAGGGTCTAACCCTGAACACTATGATTGTGATTTCTATCCTTCTCAGAGCCACATCGATTATAGATCATCAACCTTTCATGAACAACCTAATACGATCTACAATCAAGAAGGATACACTAATTCTTACCCATCCTCTGATTACACTGCCTTTAGGTCATCACCACCTTTTGAACAATTTGAAATGACCTATTATCAGGAACGATATAATGAATCTCAATTCGTTAATTCCCCTGCATTAATCCCAAACCCGCCCAACCCTGAACCAACTAATTTGGTTCAGGGTAACCAAGTTCAAGAGAAGGTTCTGGCTAACTGGAGGAATATCATACAATCTTTAGAAGTTCAGCCAATACCTTTCATTGAGAGATTGGAGCCTTTGATTGAAATGATTGATGATTTGAATAAGTATTTGTTGGATTGGCTTCAGGATGTTAAGGATAAGAACCCGGGTGAGTTTCTACTTGGGATGTTAGCGAAATTGAGGATGAGATTTGTGGTTACATTAGTTCAGTGGTGGGATGATTCCCAGGGTGAACTCCCTTCAGGAGAGCCAATGTCAGAACCTACTCAGGCACCTGTTGGGGGGGACACGTGTTACGAGGCTAACCATATTGAATTAGAGCAGCCAATTAAGGATGATCTAATTTCTTCACCTGAGATCCCTGAGCCAGGGTATGAGGAAACGTATGTCTCCATGGATCAGAAAGTGACAGATGATTTTGGGACATACATTAATATGGATCTTGAATTCTTTGATGGGGAAGATTCAAGTTGCGAAGTCTCACGCGAGTTTACAGAACACGATTTCTGTGAGACGATTGGGCCTGAGGAAGCTGATAGATCATTTGATAGCCCAATAATTGAGGAAACTGATCTTATTGGGGCTCACATTACTGATCTAGAATCACATTTTCTGGAGGATTCAATTCAATGCCCTGATTGTCAGTTACACCTCATTGAGCTTATCGATGATTCTATTTCTGAGATAATTAGACCCAAGTCAATTCTAATTCAACCACATCATTTAGACTTGGAGATTTCAGATGGGGTGATTAATATGCAAGAGGTTCTGGAATTTGACATGCTGAATGAGGAGGATAGGAGCCGGGAAATTATGATTTGGGAAGCAAGCTCCGGAGGAAGTAGAAGATTGAATCGAAGGGTTCCTATTAAGTTGAAATCATCGAACTAGGACCCCTATGACATTTGTTCTGAGGATGTCGAACCCATGCACACATTCAATGATTATTCTTTTGAGCTTGAATTCTCTGTAACCCAACTTTTTGGTCTTGGGTTGCATCCTAACAAATAGCAGGCTCGACCCCGCTTGCATACTGATTTTAGGTTTTGGGAAATTTTTATCCAGAACCTGAGATATTCTCGATTATGGGGTATGGGTCTGCACCACAATTTGGTCCACATTTGTGGACATCTGCTGACAGGTCAGAGGTTTCTTCTATTTATTATGATTTTGATCTGTACCTGTGAATTCTTTATTTCTCTTCTTTGTATAGTGTGCCTAGCTGAAGGCACTAAATTCAGCACGTATACAATTCTTTTTAGTTTTTATCTCGGAGCAGACCTGACATTCACGCAATTCAGGTGCTTTCTACTCTATTCCACTCTATTTTATGTCTTTTTAATACAATGAGGACATTGCATTAGATAGGCATGGGGGGATGGATATTCATCCTTGAATTTATTTGTCAGCTCCATAGATTTGTTTTATTTTCTTTTATAATGAAAAAAAAATGGAATTAGGAAAAAGAACTTGGGTTTAAGAAAATTTTCAATCTTACGAAATACTACATTATGATCTGAACACAAAGACCCTTCAGGTTCTTGGACTTAATCAGCCCGTGTATCCATTAAAATGTAGATTTGTTTTTCGAGTCCTTGCCAACCTGAATTCTATTTTAATTGGAGTAAATAAGTTTGGGTGATATGTACACGACTTATCAACCTGCCCTATGATTTGAGGGAACTTTGAGTTTTTAGCATCTACACACTTTCTTTGTACTGACTCGTTGTTCGGCTATTCTAACAGAAATTGGGAAGCTAATGAACCTTCTAAGTTGATATGGCTGGCAAGTTATCGTGGGTAACAGCCTATAGGTAGGTTGTCCAGAGCCTAGTCACTGGACCTTTCTCTTTTTACTGCCTTTAGGTAAATCTTAGACCAAGGAAGCCACCTACTTAAAAAAAAAAAAGTCAAAAATAAAAGGAGAAAAGAAAAGAAAAAAATAAGTCACACTTCGCCACACGAGTATGGCTGGCGAGTTGTTGGTGGTAACAGCTCATCGACCAGTTGTCGAAAACCCAAGTCAATAAATGCATTGAAAAATCCCAAAAGCTTAGGAAGAAGTAGAGAAGTAGAATAAACCGAGGAGATATACACTGGATTCACCCTTGTGTTGACCCCGTAAAAATAAAAGTAGGGAGAAGGCTACCGGTTGTAAAGATACACCTTTAGGTAGAAATTTTTTTTTTCACCTAGAGTCATAAAAATCTAAAGTCTGTTTTTACCGCTAGTCAACGAGTCTATCACATTCACAAAAAGATGCTTAGAAGTTAGGGTTCTCATCAAATCTTGGGTGAGTTGAATGGCCGTAGAAAGCCACTCTTAAACCCTAAAACTCGAAAATCCAAAAAGATTAGAAAAGAAGAAAAAGAGAAAAAGAAATTTTTCTTTGAATAAGGCGAGGGCATGAGGCGATCTGGACTTTGGCAAATACTCGGGCACTGTTGTGTCTTTGAAAGTTCAGATCCTAAGTAAGCATTTTCTTAATGCTTGAAAATAACTCAAGCCTAAATAATCCAACATGATTCTTTTATAAATAGCATATAGTTTATGCTAGGGACTAGCAAAAGATAGGCATGGGGGTATGATGTAAACATGTTTACACTACTTAAGATGTCTATTTATGCATGTTCTTATGCATAGGATTGCATTGCATACTATAAATATTGCATAACATGCATCATCTTTCATTTAGATTAGTTTGAATAAAATGGAGGTTAATTGTCTCCTTTTATGTTCATGGACAGGGCAAACCTTTTATCGGGGCATCCGATCGAAGATCCAATCGTACAGATGTGATCATGGTGACGATTGGAGTTCAACAACTCCAAGATCGCCCTAATCAGACATCTATAGCATTAGATAGAGACCAAGGAACCCTAGAAGATCACGGGCCAAGATGGTGTGAATCCACACTTCAAATGACAAATCCGACTGCACGGATGGATTCGAATCGACGATCGTAGCTTAACGGCATGAAAATTGACTCAATCTGACAACTGTGGCACCATCTACATCATCCAGAAGATGGACGGCCAAGATGGTGCCATGTGGCATCATCTCAGCCGCCCAATCATCCGCACGCACCCATTGAAGGTGTCCACATCAACGTTTCCCCGCTGTTGGATCAAGATCCAACGGCTGGGACGCATTCGTGCTTAAGTTAAGCACCCGCCCATCCGCACGCGTAGCGCACTGAGCGAGAGCACTTAACTGAGGCACTGGCGCGGGTTCGAATCACAGGGGGCGCAACGAGCGGGCGTGTGCGATCGTGCGATGAGAATCGAGCAGCTGTGGGCGCTCGATAGTGCCCATGTGCTATTGCATGCCACACCTCACGCTGGATAGCATGCGGGTGCGTGTGCCAAGGAGCAGGTGGAGGCACGAGATAAGCCGTCTGATCTCACGATCGAACGACTGAGATCGGCAGTACGTGAACGTGCATTACTCACCTGAGCAGGCAAGTGGATGCACGTGCTCCACCACCCGTCGTCCACGATGGGACTTTAGCGATGGTTTTATCCGTCACTAAAGACCCCTTATTTAATGTTTTGAAATTTAAATGACCAAATTGCCCTCACTCCTTGCAACTATAAAAGGAGGCCCCCTCCACATGAAATTCTCATCCCTTCCTTCTCTTCTCTCCCTCTCCAAAGCTCAAGAGAAGCTTGTCCCACACCCGAGATGCCTCTTACGAGATAAAGTCAAATTTTCATCCCCCTTTCGGAAGTGGATCCCGCGACAACAACGGCATGCAACCCCGTTCCCGTTCTTCCTGCTTCGTCCTCCTTCGTCCAGGCGCTGTCTTGTCCAGCTCGTCCTCCAAGAGACCGTCGAGGAGGATATTTCTCTCCATTCTTTTTAATGCTTTCTAGAGTAGATTTATTGCTTTCTAGTCATAATGTTTAGTGTAATAAACATATTTTTAATAATGAATTCCATGTTCATTCTACATCTCTTTTTGGCTTTTGTTTGTAATATTCTCTCTCTCTCTTCTATTTATTGTAAATAGTTAGATAGTTCTAATCAATTAATTTTCTTTGTGACAAATAAAACAAACATGTATTTTTAAATCAAATGTCCGCCTCCCTGTGTTCGACCTGGGATTTCTATTCCGGTATAAATTTTATTTGTTGAACACGAGTTCTTCGCTTTCATACTATGACGACAGGTTTTCAAAACCAAACACGTTAACGTAGCAACATGAGCATTCAACAACCTTGTCTAGCTTTTTGGTGATAATGTCCATGTCGGCTCAAGTAGACTCGACTTGAGCTTCATGGACACTGACTCGTTGCTGTCCAGGTCACTGGAACTAATTCATTGAGGAGGCATTCATCGAGTTCTCTGCTAAGGACTCGAATAGTTCAAATGCTCTGTTCTCGTCCTTCGCAAGGAAATTCCCACTGCTAGATGCATCGGCCAGGTACCGATGTGTGTCATCCAGCCCATGGTAAAATACTTGAGTGAGGTGCCATTTGGGTACACCATGGTCTGGGCACTTCCTGCGAAGATTGTGAAATCTATCCCAGGTGTCATGCAACTTCTCTCCAGGGCCTTGGGCAAAAGTCGTGATCGCGTGCCTCATATCATTTGTTCGACCGATCGGGAAGAACCTTTGGAGGAATTCACAACGTAATTCCTCCCAGGCTCCAATTGGCCTCTCGATGGTCTTGAACCAATAAGCAACTTTATAATTGAGAGAAAAAGGAAAAAGCTTCATGAGAAAAATTCCAATATCTACATTCCTAGGTCAAACTGACTCTGCAATTTGGCTCAGATCTTCGATGCGCTGGGAGGGATCCTCATTCAAGTTTCCATGGAAATGAGTCTAAATCGACTTATGATATTCGGCTTCAACTCGAATGCATCTCCACCTATAGGAATCCAGACCTACGGTGCTATAATTATTGTCGCCGGACCATATAAGTCCCGCAATTATTCTCTGCGTGGTGAATCCTGCATCCTGTTGAGTGTTGTGAGAATTCTGTCAATGCTCTGCACATATTTCTATTCCATTTCCTCGACCTTGGCTTCTAGACGAGCCATTGGGTCCTGATTCTAAGGGTCTTGACAAACTCAAGGACTAGGATTAGCCATTTTAGCTAATTGAGTAAAAGAAGGTTGAGAAAAGAGGTCGGGCGAAAATCACCTTTACCGCCTTGGGTTCGGCTTCCAAGGTTCCACAAGTATAGGTCCTAACGACCTTCTTCCTTGCATACACCAACTCAACAGGTTGTTGCAGTCAAGTAGAACAAGGCTAAGGCCTTGTTAATCAGAGTGGTCCTTTAGATCAGATGACCAGATTTTTCATTTAAGTTTGTGTTAAAAACTTCGGTGAGAGACTGCCTGCAAGGAATTACTACCTCTCAGGCTAACCCAGCCAGTCTGGTTACTAGGGGACTACGAGGAAGGTTCTTCCTTCAGCTTTCACCTCCGGTTCCGTTCCTTGTAGCTGCTGTCATTTGACGCTACCCTGCAGGCTTAAACACCAGGTTTTGCAGGAAAGGTTGGAACTGCTCAGTAGTTTCAAGCCAAATGCAGGTTATTTGATACATTTTTGTGAATTTTTAACCTATTTCTTCAATTTAGTAGATGTTGGCGGGTCCACAAGGTTACTCGTCTCACCTACTAATCTTAGGCTCGTCGGAGTCCAAGTTAGTCTATGTGGTCCTATTGGCTCATGCACTTCTAGTTTTTTTTTTCAAATTGAATACAATAATTCAAATGTATACTCTAAAGTATGATGGAATCCAAATGAGTTGAAATTTGGCAAGAAGATTCCTTTTTCAATAGGCTTTTCAGAGAGTATTGTTTTCAAAATTTTTATTATTTCCAACAATTAGCTATGAATTAAGGGGATACTCTATGTCTAACAACAGGGATTTGGCCCCCATTCTCCAATATGCAGATGACTATTTTTTTTGTGGAAGGTGGGAAGAAGGAAGCGTAAGCACTATACTACATGGTAAAAATTTTTGGTGAGATTTCTAGCTTAAAACTCAACGGAAGCAAGTCCTCCTTGGTTTGCTTTGGTATGAATGGAATAGACCAGAATGACATATCCACCATCTTGGTCACACCTGTGATTTCACTGCCTGTCAAATACCTGGTGTTACCTCTGAAGTGCACAAAACTGAGGAAAGCAGATTGGTCCTTCCTATATGAAAAGGTGGCTACGAAATTAGAGGGCTGGAGTATTTTCTACTTATCAAAAGGTGGGAGGTATATTTTACTAAACTTAGTCATCACGTCCACTCTAGTTTTTTTTCTTTTCTGTTCTTAGAGCCCCAAAATCAATTTGAAACAACTTGACGTGTTGCACAAGAGGTTCTTTTGGAAAGGGGCTTCTCATTAAGGGGCTTTCCTCCAACCTGTAAAGTAGGATTCAATTTGTTTGCCAAAGAAGTTCGGCAGCATGGGAATCAGGTCCCTTAAAGAATTTAATGATGCCCTGCTTCTGAAGTGGGCTAATCAGTTGCTTCAAGGGGAAAAAAAATGTGGACAGATATCATCCAAGATAGCTATGGGGTGGCCAATGATGAGAAGAACCGCCTAAATCCACATAAACCATCTCCTTTTTGGTCATCAGTGGTGTGTGCCTTGGCAGATAATTGGAGTCTTTTCAAGTCAATCTTAGGTGATGGGAAAAGCTTCAAATTTTGGTTAGAAAATTGGCTGCCTGGTGGGATGATAAAAGACAAGTACCCTCTTGCATTTTCAGCTGCTACTGATAAAGCTATTGTGGTATATGACTACTGGGACATGGCCTCCGAAAATTGGTCTTTGAACAATGAGATGTGGAATGGTCATGAAACAAGAACACGAGTAGAAAATGAACGTCTTATGCAGGAACTTGCTGCTTTCAAACCCACACCTGAGGAGTATGACACATACAAATGGGAGGGAACATTCTCCTCAGTGGCTACTTATGATAAACTTATCAATTCATCTAGAATGGCTGAAGTGGATGAGGTTGGGAAAAAGCTATGAAAATTGAAGGTACCATTGAAGGTACAAATTTTTTTGTGGTTATGCAGAAGAGATGGCCTGATAACTGGAGATTTGAGGCATAGGAGAATGGGCACCCCCACTCACTTCTGCCACTTGTGTGGGATGCATAATGATTTCAGTATTCATATTTTTTCTACCTGCATGATTACAGATTGTGTCTGGAGGAAGGTGTGTAGGGAATCTATTCCCATGTGGGAGAGCCTCTAGATTTCTTTCTTGAGGGTGAATAAGCCATACTTTCCCATGGTGGCAGTTCTATGGTTTGTATGGAGAGCTAGAAATGAGAGCTTGTTTCAGGAAAGTCTAGTTAATGTAGATAATATTGTCAATAATTGCTGGAATCTCATACACCAAGGGGGTTCACTCATGTAACCTTTTTATTATCTTTTTATTAATAAAAGCTCTCCTAGATTGCTATCGGTGATTCGATAGCATTCCTTTTTACCTCAAAAAAAAAATTAGCTATGAATTTTTAACAAACTAGGGGTTAAATCTAGGATTTAGACCTCGTATTAGTTTTTCTATTGGAAACAATATCAAATATGCTCCAAAAATTTTGTAAAAATATGCTATTGAAAGCTAATTTGATTATATTTCAAACCCCACAAATCGTGAGTAAATTCAATTTTCATGTTAGTTAGAATTGATTTCTAAAGTTCATAGAAGTTCTATTTTGAAGCAATCTGACCAGCATGTACTCAAATTTTTAAAAATTCCACAGAAGGAATTTCTTTTGGGAAAGGTGGCATTGGAAAGAAAATTTGAAGATCTAGTTCCAGTCTAAATTTCAGGACTTTTGGAGCATCAGAAACATGGCTATTGAATTTTAAAGATGACACCTAATTTTTGGCCGAGTTTCTAATAAGAATGTGTGCACCTGATTTTCGCAGCATCCACTTTGCCTCGTCCGCCGCTTCGTGTCATTGTCCCTACACACAAAAGTACTATCTTAGAGATAAAATCAAAAGTCTCCGTGCCTCCCTAGCAATAGAGCTAATTTGTTCGGGGTGTAGATGGCGTAAAAGATGAGCACATTGTAGTATAGCGCGAAATACGTCTCGAGCAAATAATTAACGTAACTGGTGAGTCCCAGTAGATCACAGGGAGGTAGGAAGCACTTTTGATTTCATGTGTTTGTTCCAAATATAAGTACCAAGTAATAGAAACAATCAATCACAATATCCACATTACAAAGAGATTGAATTTGATATAGCAATAGAATGAAAACATGAATGTAAATAACTACTACTGTAACAGAATGAGGGCACCACGTGTGGTCCGTGGTGGCCTTTTGGAGAGGTTGGGAAGAGCAGCAACGATCCATCAGGGTAGCCCAACGAATGCTTCAGACGGAGGAAGAGAAGATGGGAAGAAGAGAGAGAAGTTATAGGAGGAACAAGAAGAAAACTAAGAGAATGCTTTAAAAGGGGACCCTTAGGACTCTTTTTATAGCTTTTGTGAAGAGCATTTAGGGTATTTGAGACCTTAATCCTATGCAAAGGCTTCAGATTAATCAGATTTGTTGATCGGGAGATCAACAATCCTAATTAAGAATTCTAAATCCTTCTTCCATCCACGGCTTGATCTGTTACTTACACGTGGCACACTGTGAGCCCTTGGATCTACATCCGACGGCTCCCACTCGCCTACCGCTCACCCTCGATTAGCGCCTCAAATCCTAAAGCTTCTCAGCCATTCGATCTCTCGATCGGATGGCTTAAAAAGCCTGCATAGCACTTGCTGAGTCCTAAGGTGCACGTCATCACGTGCATCAACATTCGATGCTCCTGTGCTCGCCACGCGTTCACTATTGATCCACCTAACGAGGATTCTGCAATGGAATTTCACCTGTGGGTAGCCGACTTCTAATGGCGCTTAGAACCCATGTCGCACTCTATCTATTAAGCGCGCTCTCCACTGCACTAAGCATGTGGATTGTCACAGTTTCCAAATCTTGTGCAGCCACCCTCGGTAGTTGGATGGGAATCCAACAGTCGGGATCCCTCCCTTGCTTGATGAGGCAGTCAGAGGCAAGCGATGTGGCTGCATCGCAGCCATTGGATAATGATCCAACGGCCCACGGCTCTCCATCCCAAATTGGGGTGCGGTGAGGGGTGGCTGCGATGGCACCACGTGGCGCCATTGTGGCCGTCCATCTTTTTCTCCTTGTATCTGATGATGTAGGCCTCCAATTGAGTTGATTTTTGCACCGTTGGACTGCGAACATCGATCTGGATCCATCTGTTCGGTTAGACTTGTCATCTAAGGTCCGAATATTCTTCAATTTGCCCCTTGGCTCCTGCTTCTTCTACGACCTCCCTAGGGTGCTACGAGAATTTGACTGATGCACTCTTGGAAGCGTTGGACTCCCATCGTCATTCCAAACAGATCCATAAGGTTGGATCAATCATCTACAGCCCTGGATTACCTGCAACTATTAATACCTCTCAAATAGCACATTATTTTGTATAAAACATATAAATCATCTAAGATACAAAGTACGGTGTGTATGCATGTAGAATTCCCACATTAAGCTATGGTCTACCTTAATTCTGGCAAATTAGGGCCTATGATTGCTGTGCAATCACCTGAGGGTAACAAGGATGATATGGGTTCATGGATCTTCAAGAAAAGAAGAGGATAAAGATAAAAGGTCTTCCTTAGGAAGACACAACCAGGCAAAGGCCTAGAATAAGAGAAAGCCCCAAATCAAGCAAACAAGCTAGCCCTAAATTATATACACTAAATGGACCTAAACTTAGCACCCTGAAATGGACTTGGGTTAAACGAAGCCTTGAATTACTTGGCTGGCCAGAATGGTGGGACCCCCTAGGACACCTCGCATAGCGGGACGCCACTAGAGGTTAATGCCGTTACCGCACCGACCTTTCTTGTCACCAGATGGTCCAAATAGACAAGGCCATGATTTTTTAGCCAATTAAACATCAATTACCAAGTGAGTTAGTCCTGTCTAGGGCATGTCTACTTAGTTTTAGGCTTGGGCTTGAAGTGCTCTTGGAATGTGATTGGGTGTTATGGGGGTGTTGCCCTTAAAATTGGATTTAGCAATGTGAAGTGCACAGACAAAGGATTTGTAATACAAGCTTTAATTGGTGTAGTGGCTTTTATGGTTCAAGTGCTTATATTAATTTCTTTTAGGGTTTCCTTGTTTAAGTCAATTCAAACAAGGTTGTAGTGAAGCACACAACAAGTTTTCCAAGTCCCAACTTATTTTATGAATTTCCTTTAAGTATGGAATGTAAATGTGCTCTACCTTAATGTGGAAACCCTAATATCAGATAGGTCTAGATGATTATTTTAATTCAAACAAGGTAGAAGTGGTGCAACCTAATCAAAGAAAACAATGGTCCTAATGCACCACTACTAAGTGAAATAGACCTAAGTAGTTGCCTAACTTGAAATGTAAATCAGTTTAATTCAAGTAGGTGTGGGGGTCAATCAAGAAATCAACCTCACCTACTAGGCAACTAAGTTGAGTGAAGTCAGTTTCGGTCTCTAGAAAAAAATTAAACCCTAAAGTTATATGTCCTAAGGCTTATGCTTTTCTAAAAAAACTATAGTCAGACCTTGCTATAGCTTGAAATCACTCCCCATATCAGTAAATGAAGCCAAATAAGATTAAATTTGAAAGAGATCTTCATTTTCCAATACGACATTCAAGGATTATTTTTTTAAGATTTTTACTATTTCGTACAATTTTTCACAAATTGTTTAGTGTCAGAGGGTCAAAAAGGCCAGATGACCCCCAGTGAGTAATTTAGTTTGAAATAGCATAAAAAAGTCAAAAAATTCTTTAAAAATTATATAAAAACCTAGGTTTTAGTGGCTTTCCACCCCCACAAATTTTAAATCAATCTGACTTATATAGAGGTCAAAATTAATGTTTAAATTTAGATAAAATCAATGTACGGACTTTCTAACCCCCATCCACTATACGAATTTTTAAAATTTGTATAGTGCGAGTTTTTCCAAATAAAATATGGAGTTAGAAATCTAGTTTGAAACCATAATACCAAATCGAATATCAAGATTTTTGAATTCCTAATTTGTCAAAAATTAATTTTTTAAAATCAAAATCAATTTCAGGCCAAGTTTATAAATATAGAGTTGGTGTATTTTAGGTAGTCTCCAAGTCAAATATACACCAAACAAAGATTTTTTTTTTTTTCAAATCTGAAAATTAGAATTTGAATATATATATATATATATATATATTTCAAACCTAAGGAAAGAACCAAATAGAGGATCAAGAATAATACCTGGCATCTTCAGCACGGGTTGATGCACGCACAAATCCTCATCTTAACCTACAATCAAACAAACCCAAAAAATGTTAAGCAAATGAAAATCCAAATCTAAAAAATCACTTGTTGCATCCTCGGCAATGGCACCATTTGACAAACCAGTTTCATGTGTATTTTGAAATACGTTGTTGAATTTGTAGTATAGTTGCACTAAACCCTTTAATCAAAAATATTTAGCTCTTTAACGAAACTCGTATAGATTTACTCTTTTATAACTTGAGTCTCAGCCGTTCGTCTCTTGGAGGTGTGAGAAATGAGTTTCAGATTTGGATCCACTTTTCTAATCTTAATCTAACCTAACCTAATCTTTTTTGTGTTTTTTGCATTTTGCGATTTTTTCGTGTTTTTGATTTTTTTGTTTTGCAAAGTGGAATGAAACCTAGATCTAAATATGCTAGCGAAAACCTAATTCTAACCTAACTAATGGGTGTGTATTTACAATGACAAACAAAAGCATATCACCAATTATTAAACAAAAACTAATCATGTATTAACTAATTATATGAAGTTGCAAAAGAATACATAAAAAGAACTAAACTAAGAGAATTGTAGGATCAACCAAGATAGGCTATGAAGAAGCCATCTTGGCCGTCCAAGAGGAGAAAGAGAGGGAGGGCGTGGGCTCATCTTCCAAGGAGGGAGAAGAAGGCACGTCCATAAAGAAGAAGAGGAGAAGAGGGTGGTGGACCCTTTCTCTTCTTGTTGTCCTCGAAGCGTTAAAGGAGAGCACCTTGGAGCTTCACTTTGTCATCCATGGAGGAGCACCCTGGAGGACCTTCTTTAGGCATCCATGGAGGATGTCTTGGAGAGGAGGAGGAAGAGGACAGCCTTGGAGGGTGGAAGGGAGGGTGTTGGTGGTCACAAGTTGAGGTGGAGAGAAGAGAATGGAATGGAATGACCTCCACTTCTTTTTTCTTAAATGGGAACTAGCTTTATAAAATAGGTAATCACCACCTATGTAGGATCTAGGTTTGGCACATGAGTTTTAGGGTTTGGTTTTGGTAGGAATAGAAAAGGAAGGTGTGTGTGTTTAAATTTTGTATGGTGATGTTGTGTGGGTTTTGGTAAATCTAGGTTAGGTCAGCCTAGATTAGGTGGGTATGGACTTAATTGGGCTTAGAAGAATCTAATTGGATAGGAGTGAACCTAATTGGGTCTAGGTCAAGTCTAATTGGATGTGTGTGTGATTAGGCTAAGGTAATCTTAATAGGTATGAGTCAATTAGATCCTAGGTGGGTATGATTGGGTTCAGGTGCACCCAATCAACTATAGATGCACCCAATTATGTATGGGCTAGTTTAATTGGATTAGGGATAGAATAACTAAGAGTATGGATAGTGGGATAGGCTTAGGAGGTTTCTAATTAGGTTTCCTAAGGTGTTTGGTGGGGTTTCTGGGTAAAAAGAGGCAAGCTCAAGCTTCTAGCACCAAAAATTGGAACCAGAGAAGACCTCCAAATGTCCAGACATGTGATCAGACATCTTATACTCCAAAATTGGACGTCTGGAAGTTAGGTTGGACATCTAATTCTGTGTCAATGCGAGTTTTCGCTTCCTGGATTGAGTTTCTGTAGAAATTAGATGTCCAGCCTAATATCTGGACGTCTAGAAAGGTGCTGGAGAGTAGGTTTTGGGTTTTCTAAGGTAGGTTTTGGTTCCTAAGTGTTTGGGAGAGGGATAAAGTGGATAAGAACATGGATAGTGTTATACATGTTTTGGGTTCTAAGGCTAAGATATCCTAATGGAAATGATTTTGGGTTTAGAAAGGCTGTCCTAGGGTTTCTAAGGGTAGGGATAAGGCTATCCTCCTCACTCCTCTTGTCTGGATCAGTCTTCTTCTCTCTTTATTGCATTATTCTACTCTATCACTTTAGTACCTGCAAATAACAACAAAAACATTAAATAGCAAGATATCTCATCTTATTCTATATAAAATGATGCAATGCATGATATGCATGATATGAATGAAATATTTACAAATTACGCTAGGTTCTAACATTATTTAGGTTGATTAGTACCGATGATTGTTGCGCAATCACTCCCCCACCATCAAACCAGCAAGAGCTGATTCAGACATAGTTGGAAGAACTGCAGTAGATGCAGCAATGGTTCTAATGGATGAATGGTCAGGATGCTCATCCCTTGAAGGATTTTTTTGATCCTTCAAATTACGAGATCGTCCTGGCATTGTGATCCCCGCTGGTGATGTTGAGATCAAGCCCTAGGTTTTGAGTTTGATTAAACACTTTTACATGCTTGGCTCAGAAGACCCATTCCAACATTTGGAGGATCTGAGCACTCTGGTTCAAACCTCCAAATCACGAAATGTGCATGAAGAACAGATGCTCACGAGGCTTTTCCCCCATTCACTAGGGGATATGGCTGTACATTGGTACCATACCATTGCAAGATCGATTGCTACCTGGACAGCTTTGCAACGGGTAATTACCACTTTCGCCCAGTGGCCAAGGGAATCATTTCGTGGGGCCTGGGAGCGATTCCAAGATCTGTTGTAGAAGTGTCCACACCATGAGGTGCCTAAATGGCAATTTGTGTAGATTTTCTACCACGAGTTGAATGATCAACTTCGTCATCATGTGGATGCTTCTTACGAAGGATGTTCATCCCCATCCTATGAGGATGTTCATGCAGTATAGGAGAATGTTAGGTCCAACCCTTACTCAAATTCCTCTAATCCTAGTCGGAAAAATCACCCTAACTTCTCTTGGAAGGATCAGTGGTAGTAGACCTAATATCGACGCAACAACTATGAATCATAGAATCCAATGGGTCAGGGTCATGTATATACTTAGCTGGCCACAAATTAGGTTAACCAGCCCATGTGGAATGCCCAACAATCAATCGAGTAGGCTGATTTAAACCTGAAGATGGTAGAAATGCGAGGGTCAATGCTTTAGCTCATGCAACAAATGAAAACATTGCTGGACACCTTGCAATTCAAACTTAGTGCAAACAATCGATAGCCTGAATCTCTACCATCACAACTTGTACCAAACCTAAGGAATGTGCAGAACTGAGGCATTGGGCCTCAAGGGTTTGGTAATAGTGGGGAGCCACATGCTCAAGCTCATGCTATCTATCAGGTTACCCCAATTCCTCCCAGAGCTAACCAAGTTCCTACCATAATCAATCAAGAGTCTCCTATTTTGCCCAACCCTCCCCATGGCGCTAACCAACAACACTTTGCCACCACAAATACCATCACCTTGAGGAGTGGTAATAGATACAAGGGTCCCACCCAACCCTACGTCAATACCATTTAGACCCATAATAAGAACTCTAGACTCCCAACTAAGAATGTAATCAACAAAACATTAGAGTCTAATTCGGGAGTATGTTGTTGTATGGGAAAATAGAAAAAGCCGAAGGAGAAATTGGAGGAAAGGATGTCCTTACTTCAGGCTTTCAAATTGACAATCATTTTACTCCTCACGACTATTAGATCAATCCCCATCTACTCCAAAGCTTTACTGAATTCATATAAAGAGAAGTGTAGAGTTGAATCTGAAAACACTAGGAGAGTAGTCTTGTTTGACAACACAAAAACGCTAATCTTGAACAAGCTACACCCTAAGAAGCAGGACCCAGGAACCCCACTAATTTCCTACACAATAGGAAACACTACTTATAATGGGGCCCTCCTCGACTTGGGTACTTCCATTAATGTGATCCCTACCTCACTACACAGGAAACTGGGTCTAGGCCACTTGAAACACACTGACATAACTTTGTAGTTGGCCGATAGATCAATTACAAAACCAAGGGGTCTCTTGGAAGATGTTTTAGTCAAGGTTAATGATTTGCATTACCTTGTTGATTTCATGGTCCTTGACATGGAACCACCAAAACAGCTCAACCACACCCCAATTATTTTGGGAAGAGCTTTCTTGGCCACCACCAAGGCAAGGATTGATTGTGAATCGGGAAATATCAAAATTACCTCAGGGAATAAAACAAATTGATTTAATATTTTTGAGGTCTCAAAGAAGGACAAATTTAAGTGTGGTTTGATGGAGGAGCTTAGCAGAATAGAGGAGGTAATGACCATACACACATTAGACAACCCCTTAATGGCTAACCCAACCCAAACTCAGGAAGAAAATCACATGGTTTCATGGGTAATGGTGGACAATGAAGACATGCAACCAACAATGGCAAACTAGAATGAGGAAAATATTCATGAAATTAGGAATTTGTTGGAAGATTCACCTAATCAAGTTAAACCCAACAATGTCCTTATCCTTAACTTTTAGAGTTTGAGGTTAAACTAATGGGTGGAAATCACGAAGATTAGAATGGTTGGACTAAGCACCCAAATTTTGAGGATGAAATTGAACTTTGGGGAGAAACTCTTGAAAATCTTGGTCTTGTAGAGTGCACACACACATTACAAACCCCCAACACATCATAAAAGCCTCAACGCCTTTTCTCGCCCAACCATTGCACAAATCCTAAACCCACCCAAACCTCCTCTGTTTTGAGTCTACAAAACTCCTATTGGAGACCATTTGGGCTCTCTCTGCATCACCAGCTTGCCACTTTCATTGATCATCTCTTTGGTAAGCCTACTTTCACCCTCCAGGACCCATATCTTGGGGCCCAAAAAATTTTCCCTTTCAGCCTCAATGTTTATAATTTTTGTTTGAGGACTAGTAGGCATGGGGGGGTGGATACTTGATGATTTGATATTTTGTCAGTTCTGTAATAGTTATTTCAGTCATCAAAAAATAGAAAGCAAGAAAAAATTAATTAAAAAAAAAAGAATTAAGAGAACACCTAAACACTTCAAGTCTTCGAGCTTAATCAGCCTGGGTGTCCACTAAAATGTGGACTTGGTCTCGAGTCCTCGCCAAGATAATTTTATTTTAATTTGGTCAATAAATTAGGGTGATAAGAATACGAATTATCAACCCTCCCCCTGATTTGGGGGGACTTATAGTTTAAGCATCTACACACATTTTGAACTGACTCACTCCTTGACGTTTCCAATGGAAATTGGGTAGCTAATGAACCTTCTAGGGTGGTATGGCTGGCAAGTTACAATAGGTAATAGCCCATTGGCCGGTTGTCCAGAGCCTAGCCACAAGACCATTCTCTTGCACCATTGCCTTAAGTTAAATCTTAGATCAGGAAAGACACCTACTTAAAAAAAACATATGAAAAACATTTAAAAATATAGAAAAAGGAGAAAAAGAAAAAGAAAATAAAAATATGCTACACTTCACTACACGATTATGGCTGGCAAGTTGTCGTGGGTAACAGCCAATTTGCCGGTTGTCCAAAGCCTAGCTCACAAAAATGTACAAGTAATTCCTAAAACACTTAGGGAAGAAGAGGGGAACTAGAATAAATTGGGGAGATATACACTGGGTTCACCCATGTGTTGACCCCATAAAAAAATAAAAGTAGGGTGAAAGCTACTGGTCAGATAGATACACCTTTAGGCAACATTCTCCTTTTCAAGGTCACCTAAAGGTGTAGAAACCTGAAGTCTGTTTTAATTGCCGTTGAGAGAGTCTATAACAAATTTTCATGACAAGATGCTTAGCACTTAGAGTCCTTTTTTGAGTCTTAGGTGGGTCGGGTAGCCGTAAAAAGTTATCCCGAAACTCTCAACTCCAAAAAAATTCAAAAAAATTAGAAAAGAAGAAAAAGCAGAAAAAAATGTATCTTTCCTTTTCAAAATAAGGCGAGGACTTGGGCAGTCTACATTTTGGCAAACACTCGGGCACTAGTGAGTTTTTGTAATTATATCCTTAGTTGAAATTTTCTAATGTGATCAACAAATCTTGCCTAAGTGATCAAATCTTGATTCTATTTTATACATAGCATTTAGGTTAATTTTGCTAGGGACTAGCAAAAGATAGACAAGGGGGTATGATAAATACACATTTATTCATGATAAAATGCCTACTTATGTCAGTTTCTAAGCATAGCATTGCATTCCACAATATAAATACTGCATAACAATCATCATATTGCATTTAGGGTTATTTGTATAAATTTTATAGTAATTCATGCATTATTGTGGCTAGGAAATAAAGCGAGACATTTTCAAGTTTCAAATGAAAAATCCGACCATACGGATGAATCCGAAGCGACGATCGAAGTTTGGCAACACAGAAATCATCTCGATCCGAGCATCGTGGCGTCCTCTATAAGCAAAGAAAGGTGGACGGTCTAGATGGTGCCATGTGGCACCATCCATATAACCCAATGTATCTACCCTTCCTTCCTAAAGACAACTCCCATGAGAGATCCTAACTGTTGGATGAAAATCCAACGGCTAAGATTGCATGACCAGTGGCTGACGGAAACATACAAGTGCAACACACCTGACCACTTGGCGCAACAATCCAAAAAGGAACTCGCTTCCATGGGATGCACGACCGAATTGCGTCCTGAGAATTGATTTTGAATTGAGGTGAGCATGGGAAAATTGAGTTGTGGATGGGCGATCGATCGGTGAAGGAAGTGGTGATGTGGCGCTCTAAGCGCCATGAGATCTATGTTGGACCCTAGTTCCATCTCTCTTCTATGTTTTGGTGTTAACAAAACCATTTTAAAATCTAATATGTTTATGAGGTAATTTCAGGTCAAAAGAATTTGTGGATGCAAGCAAAAAGATTGCACATGAAGGAAGAAGTTTTGAAGACTTTAGTTTTTATTGTATCTTAGAATTTTTGTATGTCTCCAAACAAGTAAAACATAAACTAGGTGTTAAAATCAAGGTAGAGATAACTATTTTCAGAATATCATTCATTTACTTGATTCTTAACTCAAAATCGACTCTTTCGAAACAAAGTCGCCTAGAGTAGATTGGATTTCTCTAATTGATTTACACTAATGATCTTTGGTACTTGTTAGGCACAGGTTTGGACCTAAGTTCCAAACTATGAACATCAAGTACCAGTACTCATCATGAGTACCGGTATCAAGTTGTCACAGTTTGTGAACTGGTTTTTGCCTGGACCTTACAAGTACCGGTACTCATCATGAGTACCGGTACATGTAGATACAGGATTCAAGACTGTGCGTCACAAGTACCGATACTCACAATGAGTACCGGTACCCAGTGATTTGGTTGTACTGACTATATGCAGTCAGTACCGGTACCAAGAGTTCAGTACCGTTACCAACTAACCATTGTGACCAATTAGAACGGCTAGTTTGCAATTAATCATATTTCTAATGTTCCTAAAATACCTCTAACGGCTAGAATTTATGGGAGAGGTGATTAGTGGCCTATATAAGCACTCTTTGAGTGTTGTTTTTCACACATCTCTTAAAAAATTATACTCTTGCCTACACCTTCAATTCTCATTTTCCAAGTTGAAAAAGAGCTTAGTTTGTTGCATACATTTCAAGGCATCTCACCATTTGCAACAAATCAGCAAAGGCGATCGTATTTTTCTGTAATCAATCGTTTGTTTTATGCCTTAGTTTTCTTAGTTATACTTGTTATAAGATATATTCTTGTTGGAGACTTAGGAAATAGTTGTAAGCTTCTATTTACATTTTGCTTACACCTGTATCTTTATCTCTTTTTATATCTTGTAATTGGGTTGAGGTAACCCGTTAATTACCTCTGATATTAGTAAATTGATTCCCTCTGAGTTGAGGGAATCAGGTTAAAAATCCTAAGTCAGGAGACTTAGGTAGTGGAGTACCCAGGTGAGGGGAACCACTATATATCTTGTGCCTTTGTTTTTGTGGTTTATTTTATCTTGCAATTTTTATTTCCCACACTATTCATCCCCCCTTCTAGTGTGCTTGTGATTTACAAATCCTACAATCTACACGCGTACAATAACATGTGGATGCACGCTGAATCACACACATGCGATCTGGGGCACTCACTTAAGATGACTGCAAGTGCTCTCCACGTCTGATATCGGAAAGGTACGATAAGCACGTGTTCAAAATGATGCGAAGTTACAAGATTCGCATGCTCTCCTTAGCAAGGCAATTGGGATCAGACAACTGGCATTCTCCCTAGCCAGCAAACATGTGATGCATGCGATTTCAAAGTACAAGATCTACTCTCGCTCTCCACCCTTTGATGAACATCCAGCAGCTGCAGAAGCTCCAGCACCGTCCAGCAACGTTGCGCGGATACGCCGGCGCTAAGCACGCGATGTGAGTGCAAGTGCGCTATGCTACATGCAGCTGTGTGCGAGCGGTGCTTGTGCAATGCATGTCTTGCTCTTAGCAGTAGATGCCAGGCCATGGAGGACTCCTTCCCTACGCCTATTTAAGCCCACCTTCACCTCCCCATTTGCCTTCATCCCTACCTATGCTATTCTTACCTATCTAAGAGCTCAAGAAGCATACTAAGCTCCCAAAAGCTCCATTCTCAAGCTCTAAGGGCACCCTATTTGTGTAGAGTCCTATCCCTCCACCAAATATTCCTCCCACATCACATCCCCTTCATAAGGAACCTCAGAGCTATCTCCTTACCTTCATTCAGGTAGGCGATCACCTCCACCTCCTCATCACCATTCCCACAAGCTTGGCATAGCTTTCCTCTACCCAAATTCATCTTGCGCTTCATCCCTGACATCCAGTGATAAGCGCTAGTTTATCATCATTTTTATGACCTAAAACTAACCTAGCTCTTAGGGTTTTAACTCCAAAAATGGTTTTTCAAGTTGCATTTAGGAATTTACTTAGGATAGGTATGCATTGCATTTTATTGTCTTTTTGATAAGTTTATTTAAGTGTCAAGGATAAGCAGAAAGTTAGATCCCGCATACCTTGGCACTCAAGAAGATAGAAGATGAAGAAGAAGCTCATTTCAGTTGGATTCTAGTGCCCTCATTCTGTTAGATTAATAGTAGTTTACTTTCATGTTTCATTTTATTACATATATATCAGATTCAATCTCTTTGTAATGTAAATGTTATTGATTGTTTCTATTCTTTAGTAATCATCTTGAGAACAAGTGTATGAAATCAAAAGTGCTTTCTGCCTTCCTGTGATCGACAGGGACTCACCAAGTTCCATTAATTTATTTGCTCGAGACGTATTTCGTGCTATAATAAACATGTTAATTTTCTATGTGATCTACGCATCGAATAAATTGGCAATTTTGTTCGTGACATAGATCGCATAGAAAATTAACATGTTGTAGTATAGCACTAAATACATCTCGAGAAAATAAATTAACGGAACATGGTGAGTCCCGGTCGATCACAGGGAGGCAGAAAGCACTTTTGATTTCATACACTTGTTCTCAAGATGATTACCAAAGAATAGAAACAATCAATAACATTCACATTACAAAGAGATTGAATCTGATATATATGTAATAGAATGAAAACATGAAAGTAAACTACTACTAATCTAACAGAACGAGGACACCACAGGTTGTTTGTGGTGGCCTTCCGGAGAGGTTGAGAAGAGTAGTAACAATCCGTCGGGGTGGCCCAACGGATGCTTCAGACGGAGGTGCAGAGATGGATGCAGAGAAGACGAGAAGAAGAAGAAAGAAAGGTTGAAGGAGGAAGACGAAGAGAATTATGAGAAGTGCCTTTCAAAAGGGGTCCCTTTGGCCTCTTTTTATAGCTTTGGTGGTGGGCAAAGAAGGCATTTGGCCCCTTAAATCCTTGTAAATGCCTTGGATTAATCAAATCCGTTGATCGGGAGATAAACGGCCCTGATTAAGCATTCCAAATCCTTCTTTTATCCCCGGTTGAATCTAGTGTTGCCACATGGTAGCCTGTGAAGCATCGATCCTCCATCGCACTGCCGCAGATCGCCCATGCACATGTCTTCGTTTCTTCTCCTTCGCCGCTCACCTCTTCTGAGTGCCCAATCATCAGTCGTCCGATCATAAGATCAAATGGCTTAAATGCATGCACCATCGCACCTTTTAATCCTAAAGCACTCACAAACGCATCCTCCCACGTGTCATCGCACGTGTCCGCATCAAACACTCTCGCTCTTGCCACCCGTTCGCTGCTGAGCTGCTCGATGGAGATCCGACTAGTGAATTCCCTCTATGCTCGCCGCTTCTCCTAAATCCACACCAAGCTCGCTTCGATCCCGCGCCGCTCGTCTCATGGAGAGAGCATTAACCAATGCACTACTCCCACGAGTTGGTTGCGTTGAAGTTTTGTTGACGCACGTTCTTGGCAGTTGGATAGGAATCCAACGGTCGAGATCTTGTTTCATTTGATGACGCAACTGAGGGCAGGCACGTGGCTGCAATCGCTGCCATTGGATTACAATCCAACGGCCTGCAGTTCTCCTTCCCAATTGGGGCATGGTGAGGGTGTGACTGTGTTGGCACCACGTGGCACCATCGTGGCCGTCCATCTTCTTCTTCTTGTATCTGATGACGTAGGCCTCCGGAGAAGTTGATTTCTACACAGTTGGACTGCGAACGTCAATCCGAATCCATCTTCTTAGTTGGATTTGTCATCTGAGGTTCGGATATCCTTTAATTTCCCCCTTGGCTCCTGATTCTTCTACAGACTCCCTAGGGTGCTACGGGGGTTTGATTGATGCATTCTTGATGTGTTGGACTCCCATCGTTATTTTGAATAGATCCGTAAGGTTGGATCACTCATTCGCAAGCCTGGGTTACCTGCAATTAATAATACCTCTCAAGTAGCACATTATTATGTATAAAACATATAACTCATGCAAGATGCAAAGTACGATGTGTATGCATGCAGAATGCCCATGTTTTTTCTTTTTTGAAACAGAAAGAAGAGCTATCGTCCTGCGATAGCAGTCCGGAGCAGTATATTATGTGCAAAGCAAGGGAGATTACAAGAAGGATCCCCAAGAATGTATGAGGGACCAGCACTCTCTTACAATATTCTCACAACATACCGACCTCTCCTGAAAAAGTTTCTCATTCCTTGCCTTCCATACACACCAAAAAGTAGCAGCCATGTGGACATGTGGTTTCCCTCTCACCTCAAAACCATGCCAAATATAATCCTACTCTGGTAATGGTTCCTGAAAAATTTTTCTCCAGATGACATCAGTGACAAGGCAAGAAGAGAAGAAGTGCTTTTCATTATCAGTGCTCATCTCACATAAAAAACATACATGATGATCAGTACCCAATCTTCTGTGGCGTAGATCACTTGTGATTAACCCATCTCTCCAGCATAGCCAAAGGAAAATTTGTACCTTGAGAGGAATTTTTAGCAAGCATATCTTCTTGTCAATGGAATCTTGTCTCCATCTCTCTTCAAAATTTAAAATTCTATTATATCCAGTTTAGACACTATAGATCCCCTCCCACAGATATCTGTCCTCCAATCCAGGCCTAGGTTTGAAACTTTCAAGGTTTGATAAAAGCCTTCTCTTTTCTTCCCATAACCGGGTAGCTCTTCTGCTACTGCTGGACTCCACATCATCCAGATTCCAACTGCTACTACTGCAGGACCAGATCTTGCTGACTATAGCATCCTTGTCAGCTGCTGCAGCAAAAGCTCTCAGATAGAGCTCCTTCAAGACCCCCATTTCAGACCATTCCTCCTTCCAGAATCTGAAAGACCTGCCATCTCCAAGTGATGGTTGCAGTAGATGGAAGTGATCAGCCAAATCCTTAGTTACAGATTTCCAGAAAGGTGATGGACAGTTGGGTTGAAGTCTGGATAACCTGCTGTTGGAAGCTCCATATCTATCTTTGATCGAAGCAGACCACGGTTTCAGATCACCTTGTAGCAGCTTAACAGCCCATTTGAGCAGCAAGGCATCATTAAAGTGCTGCAAGGACTTGATCCCATGACCACCCATCTCCTTAGGATAGTAGATTTGATCCCATTTGAGAGGCTGAAGGAAGCTGCCCTTATGTCTAGCTCCTTTCCAAAAGAATCTCTTCCTCATCACATCGAATCTTTTCCAAATGGATCTTGGTGCTTTGAAAATGGAGGAGTAGAAGACAGGGATGGAGGTGATCACCGAATTAAGCAAGATAAGCCTTCCACCTTTGGATAAAAACCTGCTATGCCAACCATCAAGTTTCATAGAGATCTTGTCCAAAAGGCAACTCCAATCACCTCTCTTCAACCTGGAAAACCTCAAAGGCAGCCCAAGATATCTGATAGGAAGACTAATGCAGGGAGTCATCAGGATGGCTGCTAAGGCTTCTTGCTCCTCCTCAGATAAACCAAAGCAGACCAAACCAGATTTGTCCCTATTTAACCTCAGTCCAGAAAGCTCACCAAAGATATCAACCAGATGATGTAGAGCCAATGCTCCATACATGGTTCCTTCAACAAAAAAGACAGTATCATCTGCATACTGAAGAATGGGAGCCAGACTGTTCCTTCAAGATAGTGAATATCCTCTAACAAGACCAGCTTCAGAAAGCTTACAAGCAAACCAAGCTAAACTGTCAACTGCCAAATTAAAGATCAAAGGGGCCAGGGAACATCCTTGCCTAATGCCACATTGAGGCTGGATCCATGCACCACAGGGTTTCCCATTTATTAAAGGGGTAAAGGAGGCAGTGGTAATACATCTCTTAACCCAAGCTATCCAGGTAGAGGGAAGCCCCTTCTTTTAAGCATATCCCATAGATAATGCCAACTAATTAAATCATAAGCCTTACGAAAGTCAACCTTCCACAGGAAGGCCTTGCATCTTATCTTATGCCAGACACAAACCATCTCTTGGGCCAAGATAAAAGATTCTTGTAGGGATCTACCCGGGAGGAAAGCAGACTGAGCAGGATGGATCAAATCTTGCAATACAGGCCTCAACCTATTTGCCAAGACCTTGCCAATCACCAAATATAGGGAGTTAGAAAGGGCAATGGGTCTAAATTCCTGGAAAGATTTAGCACTTAGGGTTTTTGGCAAAAGAAAGAAATAAAATCTATTAATTCTTTCAAAGCCAAAATTGCCACTTTGGAATTCTCTAATTACTCCCATAACCTCTGATCCCACAATGTCCCACAGTTCTTTGTAGAAGAACACCTGGATTCCATCAGGACCAGGTGATCCTTCGCAGTTGTGGTCTTTAATAGCCTTCAAAACTTCAACTTCAGATATAGGTTCAATCAGGCTGGACCCCTGAGACTCATTAATCATGGGTAGATCATTTGCTGTCATTCTCCAGTTGCCCCTACCTGCAGCTCTTGAGGATTCCTTGAAGTATCTGATGGCATCAGCTCTGATATCAGATAAGGAGGTAATTCTCTGCCCCTCTATAACCATTGATGAGATCAGATTTGTTCTCCTCCTAGAGCTAGCAGCCAAATGAAAGAATTTGGTGTTTGCATCCCCCTCACTTAGCCATAATTTTCTAGATCGCTCCCTCCAATCCATCTCCAATTTCAGGTCCTCTTCAATTACCACCCCCTGCCATCTTCTTCTATCAGCAAGATCCAATTCAAATAGATGATCCACAGCTTCCTTGGTATCCAGTTCTTGAATTTTCAGCAAGGCCTCCTGACGCTTCTGATGTCTGAGAACTGAGATAATATCTCCATACTCCTTCAGCATGCCTTTCAAAGCCATAAGCTTAGAAGCCAGTTTGGAAGTGGCTGTGCCTTCACCCTGCTATGACCTCCACCAACTGGCAAGCATGTCTCTGAACCCTAGTTCCCTCAGCCAAGATCTCCTAACTTTAAAGTAGGATCTAGCCACCACCTGCTCACCATTGTCCCACACCAAGGGTGTATGGTCAGAAAATGGACGTTCAAGACCACACACAAATGACATCTGGAAGAGATCCAACAACTCAGCATTCCCAAAAAATCTGTCAATCTTGGACATGAGCCCATTGCCATTCCTCCAAGTGAACTCAGCCCTTGATGAGGAAAATTCGCACATCCCCAAGGCCTGGACCACCAACTGAAATCCTGTGGAGGAACTGTCGACCACCCCATTAGGTCTGTCGCTCCCCACTAAAGTACAATTAAAGTCACCTCCAACAAGCCAAGCCTCCCCACCTACAAATTCTGCAGCCAGATTCCAATCCTCCCACAGTTTCTACCTCCTGTTAGGATCGTTTGGCCCATACACACCTATCACATAGAAGACAATGTCCCCCTGGCCTCTTGTGAATCTACATGTTAGAAGGTGCTTAGCCATAGAAACCACCTGTAAGCACAACATCTGCTTCTTCCACCAAATGGAAATTCCCCCAGATCTGCCATTGGAATTGACCACCACAAGGTCATTTGCAGATCCTGCCCTCATCTCTTCCCATGCCCTATCAGATGCATAATCAATGTGTGTCTCCTGAAGGATGGCACAATCAATTTCCCATTCACGCAGATATCTAAGCAGAGACCCCCTCCTGCTTCTATCGCGTAGCCCACACACATTCCAGCTCAGGACCTTCATTTGGGAATCAGGTCTATCCCCTTCCTAGCTGCAGAAGTCCTGCTAACCTTCATCATAGCTGCAACGACTAATTCATCAACCTTTTGTGTGGGAGTGTTCCTTCTAAGCCTCAGCTTACAGGGAGGTTTCCCACTCCTAGCAGTAGAAGGAGTCTTTGACTTCGAGTGCATGACTTCAGCCACAGGAGAACAGATCTGCAAGTTTAAGGAACTCAGAGGGGTCCACCATATCAGAAACAACAGGCTCATTAATCACATTCATAGTCATCCCTTCATCAGGCTCACCCAGATGGGTTTTCAGATCCTCAACCACAACTTCATTAGATCTTCCCATTAGCATCCACCATTGTAGCTGCCTCTTAGATCAGGGGTACATCAGCTACATTATCCCGAGCTTCAGACCTCATCTCCACAATTCCCAGGCTCCCAACCTCATCTACCAATTCCCTCTCTTTCGAGTATTCTACCACCACCTCCTGACAGTCACCGTGTGGTTGCAAGGAAGGTGTTTTGGACTTCAGCACCTCAACACAGGAGGGTAGGTCTTGGATCAGAGATACTTCAGCTACACCTGCTAGAGCTTCAGTCCTCGTCTCCACAACCCCCAGGTTCCCTACCTCATCAACCAATTCCCTATCTTTAGATTATTTTGCCACCATATCCTGATTAACACAATTTGGTCGCAAGGGAGGAGTTTTAGTTTTCAGCACCACAGCATAAGAGTGGGGGCGATGTCTAGGCACGACCTCTCGATCTGCCACAATAAAATTCAGAAGGAGCATCCAAGAACTGCCCCCACATCTGAGGATTAGTTTATCAGGAATGGCACCAGCCCTGAAGACCTTCACCCTCACATTCAGAACACTAGCATCTCCTTCAATCAGACCAACAACAGCATCCACGGCCACAGATGCAAACCCAGCTATCATGTTTTCCACCACCTTCCTAGATCTCAGATGCAGAGGCAGACCTCTGATCTCAAGAACACCAGACCTGGGGGCTATTCTTTTAGGGGGACGTTCAGGTAGAGATCCATCAAAAGGGGATACCAGCCGCTAGATCACTGATAGGCCACCCAAAATGCTAGTCTGAAAATAATATCTTTCAACATCTCCCGCACCGACATCAAACAACACAAATTGCGACGAAGAAATAATCTCAATCTTCCAAGCATTAGTTGATAGAGGAGGAGATCTCACCAGTTGCTGAATTTTGTCCATCGATATGGTGCCCATCATGACTTCTCCAATCAAAACACTACATAAAGCCAGCTCTGCTACCTTGACATCCTCAGTCAGGGGAACCTCCACATCCATAGCTCATCCCTCAAACATTAAGGGGGGAGGGGCATCTGCAACTCACCCCTAGGCCACGAAGGTGTATTGCAATCCCTACCCCCATAACCATCACAGGTCGCCAAGCAAGCGTCTCGTTTGTGACCAGATCCTCCACATGCCAGACACAGCAATGGACGCCGGTAGGTCACCGCCAAGTGCCCCCGAAGCTGACATCTATAGCAAGTCACCTCCCTTCGACTTCTGCCCCAACCATCTCGAAAGTCCCTCGTGCCTAGGTTCCTGACTCCACCAGGGACATGGACTCCACGTGCCTTTCTGTGCCAAGATCACGGACGCCATACCGCCCATCCGTCAGAATCATTGGCACCGGCATCGAGCCCCCTCAGGCGACCGGCCATCCAATCTGGACTTTCCCGCAGAAAGGGGAATTCAAAATTTCGCCCCGAAGAATCGACTTCCCTCACCAAGGTCATGATATTAGTAGTTTATGAAGGTGAATTTGTAGAAGTATATCTGTAGAATGCCCATGTTAAACTAGGTTCTACCTTAATTCAAGCGAATTAGGGTTTATGATTGCTACGCAATCATACCCCCATGCCTAAATCTTGCTAGTCCCTAGCAAGTGCAAGACTAAATGCATTGTATCAAAAGTTTACTAATGGTTTATTTCTTTTTGTTTCATCCAAACATTCAGAATCTAAATAACCATGAATATATAATGTTGTAGCTTCTGCAACAGATCCAAACGAACAGTCGATACACATTTAAAGTTTGTACTTGACCCCTAGTAAAATTATATTCGGATAGGCAAACCTCTTCTCTCAGGGATATAGACTATTCTCTGATTTTAGCTCCAGCTTTTGGCTTAGGTAGCAGATGTCTAAGTTAACTGGATTTGTATTTGGTGGCTCACTCTCTTCTGGTGCTACATGGAGACTAGTATTTCAGAATCTAGATTATTATATTATTGAATAACTTAACTTAGAGATGGGCTGGAACACTCTACTCTCTTTCATCTTTTGTACTTTTTCTTTTATCTCTTTCTTTCTCTCTTTTTCTTCTATTTTTTTTCTTCCTAAGCTCACATCTTACCAGATTTGCAGTTGTATTTGGTGATCATACATGGCATTACACCTTAATTAGGTTTTGATAACCCAACAACTAAGTCAGACTCCTCAGCCCACATTCAGGTAGCCAGAAATATAGAAAATAGGTTAAGGCTGTATTTGGTGGTTTATTGGGGATGGTAGGTGTTTGTGCCTCAAAACATTTAAACTTACATAGCTCAAACTTCTTAATATAACACCTTTTTTTTTCAAAAGAAAATATCTCTTTGGTATGCTTTTTTTTTCAATATATATATATCTACAGCCACAATGCCGTTACCAACATAACATAATGCAACAATTCAACACTTCATGCATACGTTTATTCATGAGGCATCATTTGGGATTTTTAGGGATGACCAAGAGGATCTTGGGTGGCTTATTTGGTGGAAGTGCCTACTCTCGGCACTGTGTAGGGAATTGATAGGATGATGTATTTCTGACCTTGACATCAATACCCACCTTCAGCCAAGGATTCCGTAGAGGACGATCATGACCACCCACCTCAGTCCTAGTTTTATCAAAACCCGCTCTCTGTGTTTTTCCCTTATTTGATGGCTCTTGTCTGGAATTTCTCACAGATTTAGTATGCAAGAATTGAGAGCGAAAACTATGCCCATGTCCGAGTATCATTATCAATTATAAAAGATTAAAGATTCCTTACACCAGCCTTAGAGCACCAGTAGACTCTCTACTCTTGCCTCACATATGTTTTGGAGGATCTACTAGAAGATGGTTCACCTAACTCCCTGATTGTTGTCCAAGGGTTCAAGAGAAGAAGCAATGCTTCTTCTCAACAAACTGGAGATGTTTATCAGTTTTCACAGTAGATCCATTGCAAATTCTACACGCAAGTATGAAATTATATTGGATTCTAAGTTTAGGAATCTACTAAAGAATAATTCTCTAATAAAATCTCTTGATAAAGCAATCTAATCCCCAATTGTTGATAGAAAATTTTTAGTTTTTATGGACTGGCCCCCATGCCTAAGTGTTTGCATGTCCTCATGCATGAATAAAAGAAATAAGGTAGGGTGTATGTGGATAGAAATCACCTGAAACTGCTTCTGAGTTGTCATTCAGCTCATGCCATTACTGTAATGCCATACACAATATGCAAAACATTATGCAAAAATGAAATATGGTATTTATATATGTATACGTGTTGAGTTTGACGTCTCCAGCTGGGCAACTCATCAGTCACATGTCCTCAAGAAGAAGTATTGTTTCATCAACAAGAGGAGGTTCCTGGGCAAAGAATGGTTTGAGGCATTGGCCATTAACTGTAAAAGCATGCCTAGATTTCGTCTCTAATTTGGATAGCCCCGTTAGGATACCGGTGGAACACCAAAAATTGCCTAGTCCACTTGGACTTGAGCTTTCCTACAAAGAATTTGAGTCGGGAGTCAAACAACCAAACCTGCTGGTTAGATACGAACTCCTTCCTCCAGATGTGTCGATCATGGAAAGCTTTTGTCTTGTCCTTGTATATTTTTGCATCCTCATATGCTTCCCACCTAATCTCCTTTAACTCACTGAGCTAGAGCTTTCTTTCATAACCTCTGGCCCTGAGGTTAAAATGACACTTCAGCACCACCCAAAAGGCACCGTGCTCCAGCTCCACAGGAAGGTGACAGGCCTTTCCATACGCCATGCAGTATGGCGACATTCTGAGTGGGAACTTGTACGTGGTCCGATATGCCCATAGTGCATCAATCAACCGATCGTACCAATCCTTCCTATCATGTCTAACCATCTTTTGAAGGATAATCTTGATTTGATGGTTTGATACTTCAGCCTGCACATTGGTCTATGGGTGATACAGGTAGCAATGCGATGCTGCACCCCGTATTTCTTCAATAATGACCTGAAATGGGCATGGATGAAGTGGCTTCCCCCATCACTTATCAGGGTGTAGGGAACTCCGAATCTCACAAAAATAAATTCTCTAACAAAGGATATAACAGTCTCATGATCAGCTAGTCTTGCTGGGATAGCTTCTACCCACTTTGAGACATAGTCTACTGCGAGGAGTATGTACTCAAAGCCATGCGAGTTCGGGAAGGGGCCCATAAAGTCGATGCCCCAGACATTGAACACTTCTACGACCAAAATGGATTGGAGAACTATCATATCTCTCCGGGTCATAGAACTGACTGTCTGGCATCGCTTATAGCACTTGGCAAACTCATGTGTATCTCTAAAAATGGTTAGCCAGAAAAATCCTGACTGCAAAATCTTTGTAGAAATTTTTCGGCCTGAGAAATGCCCCCTACAAGCATCATTGTCGTAGAAGGATAACACACTAGAGATTTCCGAATCAGGGATGCATCTACGAATGATCTGATCATCCCCAATGCAAAAGAGCAATGGGTTGTCGCAAAAATAGAATTTAGCCTATGATATAAATTTTAGCTTTTGATCCTTGGATAATCCCGCAAGTAGCCTGCCTGCGACAAGATAGTTGCTACATCAGCATACCAAGGAAACTCAACTGAGTTGATAAATAGCAAAGACTCGTTCGGAAATCGCTCTGATATCGACAGGGAGTACGAAATGTAGTCTAGGTCTAGCTGAGACAAGTGGTCCACCACAACATTTTGTGCTCTGGCTTTGTAACGAATTTGACATCAAACTCCTGCAAAAGAAGGCTCCATCGAATAAGGTGGGGTTTGGCATCCTTCTTTGCCAACAAATGTCGGAGGGCGAAATAGTCAATGTAGATGATAACTTTGGACCTGAGTAAGTATGACCTAAATTTCTCCAATCTGAATACTATGGCTAGCAATTATTTCTCATTAACTGTAAAGTGACGAGTCGATTTTCATTTTCGAAGATGATAATTAAGATGATTTGTCATTGTATTTCTAAGTGGTAGAAAATTGACTAATCAAAGTATTGAATTAAAATTAACCAATCACAAGAGAGTGGATCGTGTCCACAGGGAGGCAATGACCTATTAAGATTCACTAAATTTGAAAATAATAATGTTCACAATTAGTTTTCCTAAGTAAGTAATCTAAAAACCCCATTTTAATTAGGACAACAATGCATGTAATCACTGAACTTGCATTTCAATGAAAGATGAGGGGGTTCCTATAAAATCAATAGAATATAATATTATTAAATAAAAAATTCTCTTTTTGCAATGGCAATGAAATGTAATAATAAATCAAATGCAAAGCTGGGGAAGGATTTCCCCTTAACCATGCGCGACGAGGAAGGCTTGGCCAGAGATGCGAAGCTCGTCAGAGGTCCCTCAGGCTAGGCAGCAATCGATGGCAGTAGCAGCTCCGCGCAAGGTGGTTGGAGATAAGAAAATGGAGGTGAGGTCGATGGTGGGTGGTGGCAGGCTGTAACTTTATTTGCTGTTGAAGCTCACGAACGTGAGGGGACGCAAGTGTGTTGGGCATGCGGGCGCAGGTGGAGAGATCACGTGGGAGGGGTGAGGTTGATTGGCAAGGGATGCACGCGCTACGTACTACGCATGCTGGAAGTGTGCGCAGGCGGAGGTGCAGCGAGCGGACCTGCGTGGGCGAAGCTGCTGGAGGACGTGTGGCCGTGCATGTGGTGCTTGATGTGCATACATCTGATTAACCTAAAATGTCTATTAATGCATGTTCTTAGTGTCATATTAGCATCCTACATTGTAAATAGTGCATAACATGCATAATGATGCATTTAGTTCAAGTTGTATAAATTGTATAGTAATTGTCTCTTTTTATGGTCAGGGACAGAGAGACTTTTTATCGGGGCCTCGGATCAAAGATCCAACCATACGGATCTTATCAGGGCGACAATTGGAGTTCAACGACTCCAAGATTGCCCTAATCAGACATCCGTAGCACCAGATAGAGACCAAGGAACCTTAAAGAGAAAGGGCCAAGATGGTGTTAATCCGCACCTCAAATGACACATCCGACCGCACGGATGGGTTCGGATCGACGATCGCAGCCTAACAACGTGAAAATCGGTCCAATCCAACATTCGTGGCATCATCTACATCACTCAGAAGATGGATGGCCTAGATGGCACTATGTGGAACCATCACAGCCACCCAACACCGGTTGCAGCTCTCCTTCATCACCCGCTCGATGAATCTCAGCCGTTGGATGCCCATCCAACAATCGAGATCGCGGCACGCCACAGCTCATCCAACACCATCCTCTTTTGAAGGAGCATGCTACATTTAATCTTGACCGTTGGATGAAGCTCCAACGGCTGAGATCAGCCATGCGCAAAACACGCCACGGGACACAAACACCCGCTCAGCACAGTGGTCGAGCACGCTACGCGAGTGTGCGATGCGCGATCAAGCCCGCATCCGTAGTGCATGGGCACGCAATTAGAGCCATACGATGAAGATCCAGCGATGGAAAGCGAGTGATAGTGCCCACGCGCGATCAGACACATGACGCTTACGCGTGATTGCATGTAGGGGTGCGATGTGGGCGTAGCCACTTTAAGCTGTTCGATCTCTTGATCAGATGACTGAGAGCGCGCGAACATGCATGTGCGTTGAACAATGCAAAGGCGAGGGGGTGCTCGAGCAGCGGGCACGTCGGCCATGTTCAGGCCTTTGGTGATGGATAAATCCGTCACTAATGGTCCTGAATTAATGTTTTTCAAGTTGTAATGTCCAAAATGCCCCCACTCCTTGCAACTATAAAAGGAGACCCCCTCCATACGGATTTCTCATCCCTTCCTTCTCTTCTCTCCCTCTCCAAAGCTCAAGAGAAGCTTGTCCCACACTAGGGATGCTCCTTAAGAGCTAAAACCAAGTTTTCGCCCCCATTCCGGAAGTGGATCCCGAGACAACGACGACGTGCTGCCTCGTTCCTGTTCCTTCTTCTTCGACCTCCTTCTTCCCACTCCGCTCCTCATCTTCTAGGCGTTGTCTCATCTGGCTCGTCCTCTAAGCAATCGTCAAGGAGGATAACTTCTCTCTTCCATTCTTTTTCCTGCTTTTTAGTTGTATTAATTTCTCACTTTCTAGTGTAATCTTTTCTCGCTTTCTTAGTTGTAAAAATATTTTGCAATATAAAGTGAATGTTTTCTCTCTCTTATTGTCTATATTGATTCCATTTCATTGTGATTATTCCACCCTTTAAAAAGAACCCAAAAAAAAATATAATTGCGAATTTTGATCGACGTAGCCTCCCTGAGTTTGACTTGGGATTTCTTTATAGATTTTTCGGTGTAAATTTTATTTGTTGAATGGGTTTCTTCGCTACTTGAACTATAACGATAGGTTTTCGTCTTCAAACATTCAACATTTTGGCATCGTTGCCGGGGAGGCAACAATTTTCTGATCCTCTTTTCTCATTTCATGCACTTTACTATCTTCTAACTTGCTTTATCTCATGTCTATTGTTTTGCAGATACCTCTATCAGGGAATCGTCAAGTGGTAGATTGAAGCAAAGTGCAGTTGAAGATGATTGTAAGTGCTCCCCATTCTTTCCCCCTCCATAGATTTCATTTCATCACATTAAATTCAAATTCCAATTAACCTAGGTGTTTGCATAAATCCTAGGATTAGTTTGGTTGTTTGAATTTTCACCCACATTTACTTCACCCTCATATATATAAAAAAAATAAAAAGATATTTTTTTGGGGTAATTCAACATACACACAACACACACCCACATTCAAGGCACTTAACCTGATTGATTTTTTTCTACTTAACTGGATTCTGATCTATGGAACTGGTACACACAAATCAACACATAAAAGAGTAGAAATCATTCTAGGTTAATCATTTTTGTGTGCCTAACTCAGTGGTACAATTGTGGCCAATTGCTTGAGTTGTTTGGGCCGCACCACTCAACATAAAATCAACTCATCAAGTAGCTTCCTCTTAGGGTTTTCAATATAGGTTCATACCAGGCACTCCACTTTACTTTTGATTTTAAAAGGAAAGCAATCTTCACCCGTGTTTGAAAACCTGGTTTGCCTCAAACTTGATTGAAATCAACCTAATTCCAAACCCTAAAAGCTACTTAAACAAGATTTGAACAATAAAATCTACTCATCACAAATAATCTTGCTTGAAAACCATGGTTGTGCACGCACTTACACATACTCAATTGATCATTAAGGGCACAACCCATTTTAAGGGCCCACCACATTCCATAGTACTACAATCCCAGGCCTCAATAAAATCAATTAGACATTGGCCTTAAGGATTGATTCATTCTTTGGGGCCTAGTCTGAGATTGTTTATGATTAACCTACTTGTACTGATCAATTTGATGTCTAGCTAGAGGAGTAGCATCAAACGACCATGGCTGGGGGGTACACTAGGAACCAGAGGTGCAAGCCGAAGGAAGAACCTTCTCCCCAGTCCCTCCTTCTAACTAGTTGGATTGAGCAGACACAAGTAGAGTAAATCATTTATAATCTTAAGGCAGATTCTGGGAGCCTGTAGATCCTTAGGCTACCCCACTTAAGGATAGGCTTATTTTGTTGTGCTGTAGGATTCTTATCCCTAATCCTTCCAACCTTTTCCTAGTTTATACTGGGAAAAAGGTTATTGAATCCCCGATTGGAAGGACCACTAGAGTATTCTAGGAGGTGTAGATTGGATTTTCGCCAAATTGATCCCATGGCCGATCAACAGCCTCCTCTACCCCAGGATCCACAGGAGGTATTTTGAAGGCAGTTGGAACAAATGCAAAGAATGCAAGAATGGTTCCAGAGAATGCAGGGTGCTCAGCTCTTGAAGGATTTTTATGATCCTTCAAATTATGGGGAACGTCCCGACGTCCAGATTCCTGCTGGAGAGGTAGAAATCAAGCCCCAAGTGTTAAGCCTGAACAAACATTACCATGGGCCTGGCTCTGAAGACCCATTTCAGCACTTGGAGGACTTGACCACTTTGGCTAGACCACCAAGGCGCGAAACGTGAATGAGGAGCAAATGATCATGAGGCTCTTCCCCCACTCTCTTAGGGATAAAGCCGCTCATTAGTACAGGACTAGAGGAAAACCAATTGCAACTTAGAATGAGTTGGAATCGGCCTTTCTGAAGAAATTCTTCCCTGTAGGACGTACCAATGCTTTGAGATGGGCAATTACTACCTTTACCCAGCGGCCAAGGGAGTAGTTCCATGTTGCCTGCAAGCGATTCCAGGACCTCTTCCATAGGTGTCCACACCACGAGGTGCCGAAATGGCATCTCGTGAAAATCTACTACCATGGGTTGACTGAGCAACTTAGAAATCACGTGGATGCTTCTTGCGGAGGCAATTTCCTCAACAAAGATGCAGATAGCGCGCATGATTTATTTGAGGAGATGAGAGATAATTTGATCAATCATGCCTCCATGGATACTTTTAACCGGTCCCAGCAGCCCAGATCGAATGTTAATGAAGTCCACAACTCTCATTCATTCGATATGGAATTGATTTGTAATAAACTTGATAAGGTGAACTTGGTTGCTACGAGAATGGAAGAGGGGATGGTTGGAAACTTAATGAAGAACTCTCGATCCACTCAATCCCATAATTCAGGATTCCATTCGTCACGAGCTCCTTCTGGATGGGAGTTTGTGAATCAACTTGATGCGGCTCAACCTGCGAGCCAGCATTATTCGAAATCCCACAGGTTCCAAACTGGGGCCTTTGATCCCAGTTTAAGGCCCCAGTTTCTCTAATCCTTCCCTTTCTTTCTCTCCATCCTTACCCTATGAGGATGTTTGTGCTGTATAGGAGAATGTTAGATCCAACCCCTACTCCAATGCTTATAATCTGAGTTGGAAAAACCCACGATAGCAGACCTAATTTTGACCCAGCAACTATGCTTCACAATGACCAATGAGTTAGGGTAATGTTTATACTCAGTTGCCCCCGAATCAGGTCAATCAGCTGGCTTGGAATGCCCGTCAACCTGTAGGGCAAGTTGATTTGAATCGACAAATGGTAGAGATGCAAGGATCTATGCTCCAACTCATGCAGCAAATAAAAACAATGTTGGACAACTTGCAAACCAAGCTCATAGATAATTCTTGTCAACCCGGATCTCTACCATCTCAACCTATACCCAACCCACGAAATATCCTAAATCCAGGCAATCAAGTGCAGGGGTACGGAAATCAGAGTGACCCACACGCACATGCTTAGGTGGTTGAGCAGGGTCCTTCCTCTTCTTCTTCTTCTGCAAATCAATGATTCTTGGCTAATGAAGGCCCTCCAATCTTTCCTAACCCTCCCCAAGACCTGAACTCCTATGCATCAGCAAATTTTGTTACCTTGAGGAGTGGTAAATAAACTCAGGATCCACAACCACACTATTCTAATTTACCAAATCCTGAAGAACCTGAGGAGAGAAAGGAGAACCCTGGAGAAGAAATCAAGGCTCAGGAACTTGATTCTGAAGATCCGACTCATGTTCCTTTTCCTGAGGCCTTGATCAGATCAAGCAAGAAGAAGTCTGTTGATAGTAATGAGGAGCTTCTGAATATTTTCAAGAATGTCGAGATCAACATCCCGCTCATCGATGCTATCAAACATATACCAACTTACATGAAATTTTTAAAGGATTTATGAACACAGAAGCATAAGTCGAGAGAATCTATTCCGATGAAGGTCGTACTCTTCGAGCAGGCTAGTTCTTTTATCCTACACCACCTCCCTCGGAAAAAGAGAGATCTAGGTGCTCCTTTGATTTCATGTGTTATCGGATATTACACTTTTGATAGAGCACTGCTGGATCTGGGTGCATCCATCAACCTAATTCTGACTTCTCTTTTCGAGAAGTTTGGATTAGGTGAGCTTCGACCGACTTCAGTAACGCTGCAGTTAGCGGACCGTTCGGTCACAAATTCGCAAGGCGTTATTGAAGATGTTATTGTTAAGGTTAAGGATTTCTATTTTCTTGTAGATTTCCTTGTCCTTAACATAGATGTACCTAAAAATGTAAGGAACACACCCATCATTCTGGGGCATCCGTTCCTGGCTACCACTAAGGCCAACATTAACTGTGAAAGCGGTAGCATGGAAATTGCCTTTGGGGATCAAAGAATGAAATTGGATATTTTTAAGGCGATTAATAAATTCAAGGATTGTGAATTTATTGAGGAACTTGAGGATGATAATATGAATATTGAGACTTATATGATGGTTTCTGCATTTGAAAGTTCCTCCTCTGATGATGAATTGGACCCGCAACCCTCTATGGCAGACCCGCCATCTTCTGAAGAGGTTATTGATTTTGTTCACTCTGAACCTCTTCCTCTTGATTAGTCTTCATCAGCATCTTCCTTACCTTCAATCATCAACCTGCCCCAGCTTGAATTGAAACCATTGCCTGAGAATCTGAAATATCAATTTTTAGGACCACATAAGATGCTCCCTATTGATGTAAACACATTTACACTACTTAAAATGTCTATTTATGCATGTTCTTAAGCATAGGATTGCATTTCATGATATAAATATTGCATTACATGCATCATCTTGCATTTAGAGTAGCTTGAATAAAATGGAGGTTAATTGTCTCCTTTTATGTGTTTGGACAGGGCAAATATTTTATCGGGGCCTCGGATCAAAGATCCAACCGTATGGATATGATCAGGGTGACGATTGGAGTTCAACGACTCCAAGATCGCCCTAATCAGGCATCCGTAGCATCAGATAGAGACCGGGGAACCCTAGAAGATCAAGGGCCAGGATGGTGTAAATCCGCACTTCAGATGGAAAATCCGACCACACGGATGAATTCGGATCGACGATCGCAGCCGAACGACACAAAAATCGAGTCAATCCGACATCCGTGGCACCATCTACAACTTCCAGAAGATGGACGGCCAAGATAGCGCCACGTGGCGCCATCCCAGCCGCCCAATCGGCCGCAGGAGTCTGGTGAAGACCGCGCACCGTCTCCTCTCCGCCGTTGGATCTCAATCCAACGGCTGTGGACGCATCGTTTTAAAAGCATCCGCGCGACCATTTGGGCGAGGCAGCGCAGCGGTCCAGCGCCTTATCGCGAGGCGCTGGCGCGCGTTCGAGCCTTGCCAAGCGATTTCTGAGGCAGGCGGGCGCGCTCCAATTGACCGCACGATCGCGATCCAACGGCCGCGCACGCCCGATAGCACCGACGCGCAATTGGACGCTTTGGTGAACGCGCGATCGTACGCGCAGGCGGGCGGGCGGCAGCGGTGAAGGCGCGATTTTAAGCCGTCCGATCTCGCGATCGGACGGCTGAAAATCAAGCGGCGTGCGTAGGCGTTACGCGCGCGGCCAGCCGAGCGGGCGCGCGTGGGCGCGGCGGCGACGGCGACGGCGGGTCTTTAGCGACGATTTTATCTGTCACTAAAGATCCCTTATTTATTATTTTGAAGATGTAATGTCCATTTTGCCCCCACTCCTTGCAACTATAAAAGGAGACCCCCTCCATACGAAATTTTCATCCCTTCCTTCTCCTCTCTACCTCTCCAAAGCTCAAGAGAAGCTTGTCCCACACCCGGGATGCTTCTCGCGAGATAAAGTCCAAATTTTCGTCCCCCTTCGGAAGTGGATCCCGCGACGACGACGGCGTGCTGCTTCGTTCCCGTTCTTCTGCTTCGTCCCGCTTCGTTCTCCTTCGTCCAGGCGTCGTCCCGTCCGGCTCGCCCTCCAAGCGACCGTCGAGGAGGATAACTTCTCTCTCCCATTCTTATTTACAGCTTTTCTAGTGTAGAATTTTCATGCTTTATAGTGTAATTGATTTTCCGCTTTCTAGTGTAACTTTCATTTCGTTTGCTTGTATAAACAATTGAAATATTGAATGCATGTTCTCTTTCTCTCTCTCTCTCTCTCTCTCTCTTAGTTTGATAGCTCCATTGTAATTATTTCACCTTGTTTATCAAAAATCCTAAAAAAACATAATTGCGAATATAGATCAATGTAGCCTCCCTGAGTTCGACCCGGAATTCTTTTTCGGTATAAATCTTATTTGTTGAACACGAATTCTTCGCTTTCGAACTACAACGATAGGTTTTTCCAAAACCAAACACGTTAGCGTAGATTCGTAATCGTTCAAGATTTTGGCGCCGCTGCCGGGGAGGCAACGATTTCCGATCTTTTCTTCGCATTTCTTGCACTTTATTTGTTTTCTAACTAGCTTTCTCTTGTGTCTATTATTTTGCAGAGACCTCCATCAAGGAATCAACAAGCGGTAGACTGGAGTAAAGTGCAGTTGAAGACAACTGTAAGTGCTCCCCCATTCTTTCCCCCTCCATAGATTTCATTCGCCACATTAAATCCAAATTCCAATTAACCTTGGTGTTTGCATAAATCCTAGGAATAGTTTGGTTGTTTGGATTTCTACTCACACTCATTTCACCCTCATTCATAAAAAAAAAATAATAACAAAAAGATAATTTTGTGGGGTAACTTTCAACAAACACACAACACACACCCACATTCAAGGCACTTGATTAACTTGATTTGTTTTCCACTCAACCGGGTTCTGATCTGTGGAACCGGTACACACAGAGCAACACATAACAGAGTAGAAATCATTCTAGGTTAACTATCTTTGAGTGCCTAACTTAGTGGTGCAATTGTGGCCAATTGTTTGAGTTGTTTGGGCCGCACCACTTTATTTAAAACCAACTCATCAAGTAGCTCCTCCTTAGGGTTTTCAATCTAGGTATATTCTAGGCACTCCGCTTTCTTTCTGATTTTAAAGGAAAACTATCTTCACCCGTGTTTTACAACTTGGTTTGCCTAGAAATTTGATTGCAATTCACCTAATTTGAAACCCTAAAAGCTACTTAAGCAGGATTTGAACATTAAAATTCACACATTATAAATAATCTTGCTTGAAAACCCTGGTTGTGCACGCACTTACACAAATTTCAATCAATCATTAAGGGCACAACCCATTGTAAGGGCCCATCACATTCCATAAGCACCACAATCCCAGGCCGTAATAAAATTGAGTAGACGTTGGCCCTAAGGTTTGATTCGCTCTTCAAGGCCTAGTCTGAGATTGTTTTTGATTAACCTACTTGTACTGATTAATCTGATGTCTAGCTAGGGGAGTAGTGTCAAACGACCGCGGCTGGGGGGTACACTAGGAACCGGAGGCGAAAGCTAAAGGAAGAACCTTCTCCCCAGTCCCTCCTTCTAACTGGTTGGATTATACAGACGCAAGTAGAGTAAATCAGTTACAGTCTTAAGGCTGGTGTTGGGAGTCAGTAGATCCTTAGGCTACCTCACTTAAGGACAGACTTGTTTTGTTGTACTGCAGGGTCCCTATCCCCGGTCCTTCCGACCTACTCCTAGTTTATGCTGGGAAGACGGTCATTGAATCCCTGATTAGAAGGACCATTAGAACATTCTAGGAGGCGCAAGTTAGATTTTGGTCAATTTGATCCCATGGCCGAACAACAGCCTCTTCTACCTGGAAATCCACAGGAAGAATTTCGAAGGCAGCTGGAACAAATGCAGAGAATGCAAAAATGGTTCCAGAGAATGCAGGGCGTTCAGCCCTTGAAGGATTTTTATGATCCTTCAAATTACGGGGAACGTCCCGGCGTCCAGATTCCAGCCGGTGACGTAGAAATCAAGCCCCAGGTGTTAAGCCTCATTAAACATTATCATGGGCTTGGCTCCGAAGATCTGTTTCAACACTTGGAGGACTTGACCACTTTGGTCCAGACCACCAAGTCTCGAAACGTAAACGAGGAGCAAATGATCATGAGGCTCTTCCCTCACTCTCTTAGGGATAAGGCCGCGCATTGGTATAGGACAATAGGAAGACCAATTACAACTTGGAATGAGTTGAAATCGGCCTTTCTGAAGAAATTTTTCCGAGTCGGTCGTACCAATGCTTTGAGACGGGCAATCACTACTTTTACCCAGCGGCCGGGGGAGCAGTTTCATGTGGCCTGGGAGCGATTCCAGGACTTATTGCGGAGGTGTCCACACCACGAGGTGCCGAAATGGCAACTCGTGCAGATTTTTTATCATGGGTTGACTGAGCAACTCAGAAACCATGTGGATGCTTCTTGCGGAGGCAATTTCCTTAATAAAGATGCAGATAGTGCACATGATTTATTTGAGGAAATGAGTGAGAATTCAATAAATCATGCCTCCATGGATACTTTTAACCGGTCCCAACAACCCAGATCAAATGTCAATGAAGTCCATGACTCTCATTCATTTGATATGGAATTGATTTGTAATAAACTTGACAAAGTGGACTTGGTTGCTAAAAGAATGGAAGAGTGGATGGCTGGCAATTCTGTGAACAACTCTCAATCCACTCAATCCCAAAATTCGGGATTCCATTCTTCACGAGCTCTTTCTGGACGGGAGTTCGTGAATCAACTTGATGCGACTCAACCTATGAGTCAGCATTTTTCGGAACCCCATGGGTTCCCAAATGGGGCCTTTGATCCCAGTTTTTCTAATCCTTCCTTTTCTTTCTCTCCATCCTCACTTTATGAGGATGTCTGTGCTGTACAAGAGAATGCTAGATCCAACCCCTACTCGAATGCCTATAATCAAGGTTGGAGAAACCACCCTAACTTCTCTTGGAAAAATCCGGGGCAACAGACCCAATTCCGACCCAGCAATTATGCTCCGCAACGACCATTGGGTCAGGGTCAAGTATATACTCAGTTGCCTTCGAATCAGGTCAATCAGCCAGCTTGGAATGCCCGTCAACCCGCAGGGTAGGCTGATTTGAACCATTAGTTAGCGGATCATTCGGTCACAAACCCGCGAGGCGTTATTGAAGATGTTATAGTTAAGGTCAAGGATTTCTATTTTCCTGTAGATTTCCTTGTCCTTGACATGGATGTACCAGATAATCTGAGGAACACACCCATCATTCTGGGGCGTCCGTTCCTGGCTACCGCAAAGGCCAACATTAATTGTGAAAGCGGTAGCATGGAAATCGCCTTTGGGGACCAACGTATGAAATTAGATATTTTTAAGGCGATCAATAAATTTGAGGATTGTGGAGTTATTGAGGAACTTGATGAGGATAATGTTAATATTGAAACTTGTTTGACAGTTTCTTCAATTGAAAGTTCCTCTTTGGTTGATGAATTTGACCCGCAACCCTCTGACTTAACATCTTCGGAAGAGGTTACTGATTTTGTCCACTCACAACCTCTCCCTCTTGTTGAATCTTCAGCATCTACCCGACCATCAATCATCACCCCACCCCAGCTCGAATTGAAACCATTGCCCGAGAATTTGAAATATCAATTTTTAGGACCTCAGAATACGCTCCCTGTGATTATCAGTGCTAAATTGACAAAGGAGCAAGAGATTAAATTGATTAAGGTCCTAAAGGAACATAAGGAGGCAATTGGTTGGACCATTCATGACCTTAGGGGGATCGAGCCATCTTACTGCAATCATAGAATATTCTTGGAAGATGGATCCCGCCCTTCTCGCCAGATGCAGAGGAGATTGAATCCAAATATGCGAGAAGTGGTCAAAAAGGAAATCATCAAGTGGCTCGATGCAGGAATTATTTATCCAATCTCTGACAGTCCCTGGGTAAGCCCCGTTCAGATTGTTCCAAAGAAAGCCGGGATTACTGTTGTGACTAATGAGAAAGGAGAATCTGTCACAACTCGTTCAGCTTCATCTTGGAGAGTTTGTATTGATTACAGGAAGCTGAACACTGCCACTAAAAAGGATCATTTTCCCCTGCCCTTTATTGATCAAATCCTGGAAAAATTAGCCGGGCAGAAGTACTTCTGTTTTCTTGATGGCTACTCGGGATACAACCAAGTTCCTATCCATCCCGAGGATCAGGAAAAAACTACTTTCACCTGTCCCTACGGAACCTTTGCTTTTCGTAGGATGCCTTTTGGGTTATGCAATGCACCTGCGACTTTTCAAAGGTGTATGCTAGCCATATTTTCCGACATGGTGGGAGAGTTTATGGAAGTCTTCATGGATGATTTCTCCGTTTTCGGAGAATCATTTGATTCTTGTTTGCTTAATTTGGAAATGATTCTTAAGCGATGTATCAAGACAGGATTGGTCCTTAGCTGGGAAAAGAGTCATTTCATGACCCAAGAGGGCATCGTTTTGGGTCATGTAATCTCTGAACGGGGAATTGAAGTGGATAAAGCTAAGGTTGATGCTATCGCTAAACTTCCTCCTCCCACATCAGTTAAACAAATCAGATCATTTCTTGGCCATGTGGGATTTTATCGAAGATTCATCAAGGACTTCTCGAAGGTTGCCCGCCCTTTGAGCAATCTTCTTGCCAAAGAAACACCGTTTGTTTTTGACGAATCATGCCAAAAGGCATTTGATTTCCTAAAAACGGCGGTCACCTGTGCGCCAATTTTGCAACCACCTATTTGGACAACCCCATTTGAGATCATGACCGATGCCTCTGATTACGCGGTCGGGGCTGTCCTGGGTCAGAAAATTGATCGAAAGCCCTTTGTCATTTACTACGCTAGTAAAACTTTGGATGAAGCCCAGAGGAATTACACTGTTACTGAAAAGGAATTACTCGCTGTAGTATTTGCGTTGGAAAAATTCAGGGCTTATCTCTTGGGGTCTCATGTTATTGTTTATACAGACCACTCGGCCTTGTGACATCTCTTGGCTAAAAAGGATGCTAAACCCCGGCTTATTCGTTGGATTCTTCTTCTTCAAGAATTTGATCTTGAAATCAAGGATAAAACTGGGGTACAAAATGTGGTGGCGGATCATTTGTCGAGACTCCTAGGTGATTCTTCTTGTCCGGACATTCCGATTGCTGACACTTTTTCGGACGAAACCATTCTTACAGTTTTAGGTGTCCGCACCCCATGGTTTGCTGACATTGTTAACTATTTGGCCGTTGGTCAAATCCCCCAGGATTGGACCAAGCAACAACGGGATAGACTCAAATCTGAGGCCAAATACTACTTTTGGGAGGACCCTGAACTGTATCGCATCGGCTCTGATCAGATTATTCGCCGATGCATACCGGAGAATGAATTCAACAGTATACTTGAGTTCTGCCATGCATCTGGGTGTGGTGGACATTTCTCCGGGAAAAAGACGGCTGCAAAAATTTTGCAATCTGGCTTCTATTGGCCGTCTTTATTCAAGGATGCCCAGGATTTCTCACAGTCATGCCCTCGATGCCAGGCACTCGGGAGCATAACTAAGAGAGACATGATGCCCTTAAACCCTATTCTTCCTGTCGAAATTTTCGATGTTTGGGGCATTGATTTCATGGGACCCTTTATCCCTTCATTTGGACATCAGTACATTCTTGTCGCTGTTGATTATGTGTCTAAATGGATTGAGGCAATTCCCACCCGAACCAATGACCACAAGGTGGTCATCAACTTTGTCAAGAAAAATATCTTCAGTAGATTCGGGATTCCGAGGGCTATCATCAGTGATGGTGGCACTCATTTTACTAATGCCCAATTCCGGAGTTTATTGGCCAAATACGGGGTTAATCATCGAATTTCCACACCTTACCATCCCCAAACGAATGGACAAGCTGAGATCTCTAATCGAGAGATCAAGAACATTCTGCAAAAAACGGTTAGGCCTGATCGCAAGGATTGGACTCAAAAGCTTGAGGACGCTCTTTGGGCCTACCGTACGGTGTATAAAACACCTATCGGCATGTCTCCATTCCGTCTGGTGTATGGAAAGGCGTGTCATCTACCCGTAGAGATTGAACACAGGGCATTCTGGGCAATCAAACAATGCAATCTAGATCTAAATCTAGCTGGGAAGACCAGGAAACTCCAACTATCTGAGTTGGAGGAGCTTAGAAACGATGCTTATGAGAATGCCAAGATCTACAAGGCTCGGACCAAAGCTCTACATGATCAAATGATTTCCCGCAAGAGCTTTGAGCCAAACCAGAAGGTCTGGTTATTCGATTCTAAACTTAAGCTCTTTCCTGGTAAACTTAGATCTAAATGGAGTGGTCCATTCATAATTGATCAGATCTTTCTAAATGGTGCCGTTCAGATTTCTGACCCAAAGACGGGTAACACCTTTAAAGTCAACGGTCAACGTCTGAAGCCTGTTGTTGACCATAATCTTCCAGAACCCGTTTCAGACTCTGTTGCTCTAGCCATTCTGTGACTTCTTTGGCTGGACTTCGCCTAGCTGACGGCATTAAACTCAGCAGTTGTACATATAACACAAGGCTGATACGAGCTTCATATCCAGGTGACATCTTTCATATTCTACCCTTTCTTTCATGTCTCTTTTTCAATGAGGACATTGCATCAGCTAGGCATGGGGGGGTGGATTCATTTTTGAATTAGTTGGTCAGCTTTGTGAAATCCATATAAATTGCTCTCTTTCTAAAAAAAAAAAAAAAAAAAAAAAATAGGAAGGATTAGTTGGACATTAGGACTTTTCAATCCTAAGAAATTTTACATTAGGATCTGAACACAAAGACCCCTCAGGTCTTTGGACTTAATTAGCCTGTGTATCTACTAAAATGTGGATTTGTCTTTGAGTTCTCGCCATCTTAATTCTATTATAATTGGAATAAATAAGTTTGGGTGATAAGTACACGACTTGTCAACCCACCCTCTGATTTAAGGGAATTTTGAGTTTTAAGCATCTACACACTTTCTTTGCACTGACTCGTTGCTCGGCAATTTTAATGGAAATTGGGTAGCTAATGAACCTTCTAGGGTGATATGGCTGGCAAGTTATCGTGGGTAACAGCCCATAGGTAGGTTGTCCAGAGCCCAGTCACTGGACCTTTCTCTTTTTGCTGCCTTTAGGTAAATCTTAGACCAGGGAAGCTACCTACTTAAAAAAAAAAAAAAAAAAATCAAAAAGGAGAAAAGAACAAAAAGAAATAAGCCACACTTCGCCGCACGAGTATGGCTGGCAAGTTGTCGGTGGTAACAGCTCATCGACCGGTTGTCCAGAACCCAGCTCAGAAAATGCACTAAAAATTCCCAAAACACTTAGGAAGAAGCGGAGAAGTAGAATAAATCGGGGAGATATACACTGGATTCACCCTTGTGTTGACCCCGTTAAAAAAAATAAAAGTAGGGAGAAAGCTACCGGTTGTAAAGATACACCTTTAGGCAGAATTCTTTTTGAGGTCACCTAGAGGCGTAGAAATCCGAAGTCCGTTTTAATTGCCGGTCAACGAGTCTATCACAATCACAATAAGATACTTAAAACTTAGGGTTCTCATCAAATCTTGGGTGAGTTGAATGGCCGTAGAAAGCCACTCTTAAACCCTAAAATTTGAAAATCCAAAAAAAAAAAAAAAAGAGTAAAAACAGAAAAAGAAATTTTTCTTTGAATAAGGCGAGGCTTGAGGCGGTCTGCATTTTGGCTGATACCCGGGCACTGTTGTGTCTTTGAAAGTTCAGTTCTTAAGTAGACAATTTCTTAATGATTGAAAATAACTCAGGTCCAAATAATCTAACCTAATTCTTTTATAAATAGCATATAGTTTTTGCTAGGGACTAGCAAAAGATAGGCATGGGGGTATGATGTAAACACATTTACACTACTTAAAATGTCTATTTATGCATGTTCTTAAGCATAGGATTGCATTTCATGATATAAATATTGCATTACATGCATCATCTTGCATTTAGAGTAGCTTGAATAAAATGGAGGTTAATTGTCTCCTTTTATGTGCTTGGACAGGGCAAATATTTTATCGGGGCCTCGGATCAAAGATCCAACCATATGGATATGATCAGGGTGACGATTGGAGTTCAACGACTCCAAGATCGCCCTAATCAGGCATCCGTAGCATCAGATAGAGACCGGGGAACCCTAGAAGATCAAGGGCCAGGATGGTGTAAATCCGTACTTCAGATGGAAAATCCGACCACACGGATGAATTCGGATCGACGATCGCAGCCGAACGACACAAAAATCGAGTCAGTCCGACATCCGTGGCACCATCTACAACTTCCAGAAGATGGACGGCCAAGATAGCGCCACGTGGCGCCATCCCAGCCGCCCAATTGGCCGCAGGAGTCTGGTGAAGACCGCGCACCGTCTCCTCTCCGCCGTTGGATCTCAATCCAACGGCTGTGGACGCATCGTTTTAAAAGCATCCGCGCGACCATTTGGGCGAGGCAGCGCAGCGGTCCAGCGCCTTATCGCAAGGCGCTGGCGCGCGTTCGAGCCTCGCCAAGCGATTTCTGAGGCGGGCGGGCGCGCTCCAATTGACCGCACGATCGCGATCCAACGGCCGCGCGCGCCCGATAGTGCCGACGCGCAATTGGACGCTCTGGTGAACGCGCGATCGTACGCGCAGGCGGGCGGGCGGCAGCGGTGAAGGCGCGATTTTAAGCCGTCCGATCTCGCGATCGGACGGCTGAAAATCAAGCGGCGTGCGTAGGCGTTACGCGCGCGGCCAGCCGAGCGGGCGCGCGTGGGCGCGGCGGCGACGGCGACGGCGGGGCTTTAGCGACGATTTTATCTGTCACTAAAGATCCCTTATTTATTATTTTGAAGATGTAATGTCCATTTTGCCCCCACTCCTTGCAACTATAAAAGGAGACCCCCTCCATACGAAATTTTAATCCCTTCCTTCTCCTCTCTACCTCTCCAAAGCTCAAGAGAAGCTTGTCCCACACCCGGGATGCTTCTCGCGAGATAAAGTCCAAATTTTCGTCCCCCTTCGGAAGTGGATCCCGCGACGACGACGGCGTGCTGCTTCGTTCCCGTTCTTCTGCTTCGTCCTCCTTCGTCCCGCTTCATTCTCCTTCGTCCAGGCGTCGTCCCATCCGACTCGTCCTCCAAGCGACCGTCGAGGAGGATAACTTCTCTCTCCCATTCTTATTTACAGCTTTTCTAGTGTAGAATTTTCCTGCTTTATAGTGTAATTGATTTTCCGCTTTCTAGTGTAACTTTCATTTCGTTTGCTTGTATAAACAATTGAAATATTGAATGCATGTTCTCTTTCTCTCTCTCTCTCTCTCTCTTAGTTTGATAGCTCCATTGTAATTATTTCGCCTTGTTTATCAAAAATCCTAAAAAAACATAATTGCGAAATAGATCAACGTAGCCTCCCTGAGTTCGACCCGGAATTCTTTTTCGGTATAAATCTTATTTGTTGAACACGAATTCTTCGCTTTCGAACTACAACGATAGGTTTTTCCAAAACCAAACACGTTAACCGTAGATTTGTAATCGTTCAACACCTATGATTATCAATGCTAAATTAACAAAGGAGTATGAGATTAAACTGATTAAGGTCCTGAAGGAACACAAGGAGGCAATTGGTTGAACCATTCATAACCTTAGGGGGATCGAGCCATCTTATTGCAATCACAGAATATTTTTGGAAGATGGATCCCACCCTTCTCCCCAGATGTAGAGGAGATTAAATCCAAATATGTAAGAAGTGGTCAAGAAGGAGATTATTAAGTGGCTTGTTGCAGGAATCATTTATCCGATCTCTGATAGTCCTTGGGTAAGTCCCATGCAGATTGTTCCCAAGAAAGCTGGGATTACCATTGTGACTAATGAGAAAGGAGAATCTGTCACAACTCGTTCAGCTTCCTCTTGGTGGTTTATATCGATTACAGGAAGCCGAACATGGCAACGAAAAAGGATCATTTCCCTCTGCCTTTCATTGATCAAATATTGGAAAGATTAGCCGGGCAAAAGTACTTCTATTTTCTTGATGGCTACTCGGGATACAACCAAGTTCCTATCCATCCCAAGGATCAGGAAAAAACTACTTTCACCTGTCCCTATGGAACCTTTGCTTTCAGTAGGATGCCATTCGGCTTATGCAATGCACCTGGACTTTTCAAAGGTGTATGCTGGCCATATTCTCTGACATGGTGGGAGAGTTTATGGAAGTCTTCATGGGTGATTTATCTATTTTTGGAAAATCGTTTGACTCTTGTCTAGCTAATCTTGAAATGATTCTTTAACGATACATCAAAACAAGACTGGTCCTTAGCTGGGAAAAGAGTCATTTCATGACACAAGAAGGCATCGTCTTGGGTCATGTAATCTCTGAACGTGGAATCGAAGTGGATAAAGCTAAGGTTGATGCTATTGCTAAACTTCCTCCTCCCACATCTGTTAAACAAATTCGATCCTTTCTTGGTCATGTGAGATTCTACAAGACATTCATCAAGGACTTTTCGAAGGTTTCTCATCCTGTGAGCAATCTTCTCACCAAAGAAACACCATTTGATTTCGACGAATCATGCTGTAAGGCATTTGATTTTCTTAAAACGACAGTCACTTGTGCTCTGGTGCTGCAACCACTGGTTTGGGCAGCTCCTTTTGAGATCATGACCGATGCTTCTGATTACACGGTCGGGGCTGTTTTGGGTCAGAAAGTTGATAGGAAGACCTCTGTTATCTACTACGCTAGTAAAACTATGGACAAGGCCCAGAGGAATTACATTGTTACTGAGAAGGAATTACTAGCCGTAGTATTTGCTTTGGAGAAATTCAGGGCTTATCTCTTAGGGTCTCATGTCATTATATATACAGACCACTCAGCTTTGAGACATCTCTTGGCTAAAAAGGATGCCAAACCCCGGCTTATTCATTGGATTCTTTTGCTTCAAGAATTTGATCTTGAAATTAAGGATAAATCTAGGGTACAGAATGTGGTGGCAGATCATCTGTCGAGACTTCTGAGTGATTCTTCTCATCCAGACATTCCGATTGCTAATACTTTTCCGAACAAAACCATCCTTACAATTTCAGGCATCCAAACCCTGTGGTTTGCTAACATTGTTAATTATTGGGCCGCTGGTCAAATCCCCCAGGATTGGACCAAGCAACAACTGGATAGATTCAAATCTGAGGCCAAATATTACTTCCAGGGGGACCTTGAACTGTACTGCATCGACTCTGGTTAGATTATTCATCGATACGTTCTGGAGAACGAATTCAATAGTATTCTCAAGTTCTACCATGCATCTGCGTGTGGTGGACACTTCTCTGGGAAAAAGATGGCTGCAAAAATTTTGCAATCTGGATTCTATTGGCCATCTTTATTCAAGGATGCCCAGGAATTCTCAAGGTCGTATTCCTGATGCCAGGCACTCGAGAGCATAACTAAGAGAGATGTGATGCCCCTAAACCTGATTCTTCCTATTGAAATCTTCGATGTTTAGGGCATCAACTTCATCGGACCCTTCCTCCCTTCGTTTGGACATCAGTAAATTCTTGCCACTGTTGATTACGTGTCCAAATGGATCGAGGCAATTCCCACTCAAACCAATGACCACAAGGTGGTCATCAATTTTGTCAAGAACATCTTCTGCAGGTTTGGGATTCCGAGGGCCATCATTAGCGATGGTGGCACTCATTTCACTAATGCCCAATTCCATAATTTACTGGCAAAATATAGGGTTAATCACCGAATCTCCACATTTTACCATCCCTAGATGAATGGACAGGCCAAGATCTTCAATTGGGAGATCAAGAATATTATGCAAAAAATGGTTAGGCCTGATCGCAAAGATAGGACTCAAAAGCTTTAGGACACTCTTTGGGCCTACCATATGGCATATAAAATGCCCATCGGAATGTCTCCGTTTCATCTGGTGTATGGAAAGGCATGCCATTTACCTCTAGAAATTGAACATAGGGTGTTACAACCCGGTTCCTGAATCCCTACAGGACCCGAGACCGGCTCAACTCGACTAATCCCAAGACCTAGTCGTCCAACAAGAAACAACCACAAAGCAGGAAAATAAACCACATTCACTATGCGAGGTAACTAACAATAAAAAGTACAAGTAGTAAAGGAAGTAAAAGCTGCTAAATAGTACATACCACCACAACAACTGGAAAATAAAATAAAAGCACAGTAACAGAAAGGAAGTACAACAACAGTAAGACTACTACTACTGGGCATGACTAGGCCCAGCACCCTCTGCAACCGGTGAATCGGGCTGCTCAACTCCTGGACCTATAAAGAGTTATGAGTAAAACAGAGTTAGCAAATGCTAAGTAGAGTGGTAACCAAACTATCTAACGCAGTAAAAGATAACAGTTACATTTATCTTTTCCAATTATTTTAATTTACAAGTAATTTCCTTTCACCCATTGGTTTACATTCAAATTTCTTTCTGATCTCAAATGTTCCTCGTGGGAACCATCTTGATTGCAGTCTTTTCCAAGAGTAGAAGGCACACGTGGTGCTCTCCTGGCCAGGAGAGTCCCCCGTGGTGATCCTACACTCAGTCAACCACCGTGAGGTCATGAACAGACGTAGCAAGTATGCCCAAAGTACAGCATGGAACATCATAGGGCCTAGCCCTCTCAGTAATAGGGGTCTTGCCCCTCCACAGTCCGTGCACCCTCGTCTGACTACCCTGGTTTGCCTAGTGGGCCTAACAAGTTGGTGTAGGGCGACTAGCTGAACCCTGAGCCCCGTGGGGTGGCTAGCTCTCTCCCTACACTAGTAGCTCTCCCCGGTACAGTGTACGCGAGGGCCAACAGAAGTCGGTGTAGAGTGGCCAATCCTAACCCCGGGTCCCAACCCAAGGGCGGCTAGCTCCGCTCTACACTAAACAGGGGACAGTCGCTCTCCTTGGTACCACGTACTCAAGGGCCAACACACTTCCCACTAACATTTCCAGATCTTTCCATTCATCCACAGGAGCTCTACTCCTAATTCCTCGTAGGGTTCATGCTCATATTCACCATATTATTCCTTACCAAGCTTCATCATTCACAATTCCATTCTCGTGTTATACACATGCAACTCGTATTTCCATAAATTAACATATGCAACAAGTGATATCACAGGTAACTATTTAGTTATCTTAGCCATTTCATATTCTAACAGGCAGCTCATATTCATTAACAAGCAGTTATTTACAATTCAGCTCATCATTTATGATTGTAATCTCAAACATGCAAACAGTGCAACTATTTCTCGTCCTAGGATTAATGCCACATCCTAGGTTTCTAGTTATCTAAATTTCATAGATGCATTTATATTTTATAAGTAGAACAGGGGGAAACCACTCTACCAGACAATCCAGGAGTACTGGGGCCTCGAACGGCAGACTCACATGCCTCTGCAAGCCCCAAACACGCAATAGAGTGAGGTCCTATACCAAGGAACATAGCATAATGGAATGTTCAAAATAGTATAAAAAGGTTTCTAACATGTAGAGGAACTCACAAAGAAATCATAGATATCTCGTTTGCGTAAAACGGACTCCAAACAGACCCTAAACGGGTCAAAAATAGAACTGCAGAGCCAAATTAGACGTCTGGAACAAGGTCCAGATGTCTTAAAAGTCACCAGAGCCTCACCTCTCATCCCTGTGTCGACCTCAAACGTCCAGGACTCCAATTTGACCATCTTGACTCAGCTCTAGATGTCCTACCTCTCCTCTAGCCATTTGGGAGTGCCTCCGGTCGTCTAGTAAGCTGTCTAGACATTCAAAATGCATGGGAGGGCATGCCTCCCACCTTCCCAAAGCTGCTCCTGCGCACGACAGAGCAGCAAATCCCCTTTTAGCCAAACAAATCAGCTCTCTGGTGTGGCCTACATGGCCATAACCGCAAGAACGTACCTATGCGAAACCTCGCTTTCAGATGTCCGGTGTCATCACAAAACATCTAGCCCGTCGTCTGGAGGGCACTCCGGACGTTTGATATTGGAAAAATCACAGTATCAGAATGAGCTCCTGCTCCTCTCGCCGCACTCCGTCGCGACTCCTCCCTCTCGACTGTAGCTCCAACCGCTGCAGGAAGTCAAAGACAGCTTCCCCCGATGCACTCCTCCTCCCGCACGCACCGTGGCGGCTATGCACACTCCGATGAGCCTCTCTGAGCTCACGAGCTCGACCTCCTCTGCCTCTCTTCACGCCGCTCCTCCTCCTCGCTCTTGCTCCCTCTCTCTCGCTCGTCTCTCTCACGGTAGTGGAGAGGAAGTAAGGTGGTGGTGATGGAGTGGAGAGGGGAGGAAGGGGTGGGGGCTCTTATATAGAGAGTGGGGGTTAGGGTTCGGTGAGGGAGGAGAAAAGAAGAAGAGAGAGAAGGAAAGCTGTCTGCGGGCAGCCAGAGTGTAGAACCGACCCTGAGTACAGATTTTTTAATTTCCAGACGTCTGGGAAGGGGTCCAGATGTCTGACTGCCAATCCAGACATCTTAAAAGGCTCAAAACAGAATAGGTCTTTACATAGGGCATTCTGGGCAATCAAGTAGTGCAATCTAGATTTGAGTTTAGACGAGAAGACCAGGAAATTTCAACTATCTGAGTTGAAGGAGCTTAGGAATGATGCATATGAGAATGCCAAGTTCTACAATGCTCGGACCAAAGCTCTACATGACCAATTGATTTCCCGCAAGAGCTTTGAGCTGAACCAGAACGTCTGGCTATTAGATTCTCAACTTAAGCTCTTTCCCGACAAACTTAGGTCAAAATGGAACGGTCCGTTCATTATGGACCAGATATTTCCAAATGGAGCTATCCAGATTTCTGACCCGAAGATGGGTAATTCATTCAAAGTCAACGATCAATGTCTGAAGCCTGTTATTGGCCGTACTATTCCAGAACCCTTCTCAGACACGGTTGCTCTAGCCATGTTATGACTTCTTTGGTTGGACTTCGCCTAGCTGATGGCATTAAACTCAGCAGTTGTACAACCTGACTCGGAGCTGACCCGAGCTTCATATTCAGGTGATATCTTCCATACTCTACCCTTCCTTTCAAGTCTTTTATTATCAATGTGGACATTGCATCAGCTAGGTATGGGGGGGTGGATTCATTTCTGAATCATTTTGTCAACTCTGTGAAATTTTTGTAAATTCTATTTCTCTTCTTGTATATACATAAAAAAAAATTGAATTAGGAAGGAATACTTGGACATTAAGACCTTTCAATCTTAGGAAATATTACAATAGGATCTAAACACTAAGATCTTTCAGGTCTTTGGGCTTAATCAGCTCGGGTATCCACTAAAATGTGGATTTATTTTTTGAGTCCTAGCCATTTTGAATTCTATTTTAATGTGTGTAGAATGTGTAGAACATTGCACTCACAACAAAATAAAAAGATCCAGAGTTAAATATGATTCAAAATTTAAATCAATGTGAACAAATGAGTGAATGCAATTTTATTAAGCCTGTTGCCTCCCCGGCAACGGCGCCATTTGAGAAGTCGATTTTCACTTTCAATTAAGTTTCACACATAAAATGACACGTCGTTTTAGTATCAAAGTGGTGGAAAATTGCTTAACAAAATAATTAAAATAAACCACTCGAGAAGAGCGGGTCGTGTCCACAAGGAGGCAATGACCTATTAAGACTCGCTAAATTTGAAAATAATAATGTTCACAATTAGTTTTCCTACGTAAGCAAGCTAGAAACCCCTTTTAATTAGGATAACAATGCATGTAATCACTGAACTTGCATTTCAATGAAAGATGAGGGGATTCTTATAAAATCACTAGAATATAATATTATTAAATCAAAAATTCTCCTTTTGCAATGGCAATGAAATTAATAAGAAATCAAATGCAAAACAAGGGAAGGATTTCCCCTTCACCGTGCATGACAAGGAAGGCTTAACTGAAGGCGCGAAGCTCGTTGAAGGTCCATCAGGCTAGGCCGCACTCAATGGCGGTAGCAACTCAGTGTGAGGTGATTGGAGATGGGAGAACGGAGGAGAGGTCGACGGTGGGTGACGGTGGGCTGCAGCTCTATTTGCTGTTGAAGCTCGCGAAGGTGAGGGTACGCGAGTGCGCTGGGCGTGCGGGTGCGGATGGAGAGCTTGGGTGGGTGGGGTGAGGTTGATTGGCAAGGGATGCATGTGCTACCTACTATGCGTGCTAGAAGTGTTCACAAGAGGAGGTGTAGCAAGCAGACATGCGTGGGCGAAGCTGCTGGAGGATGTGCGGCCGCGTACATGGTGCTACAGCTGCAACTGCTGCATGGACAAGTAGTGCCTGCGCGCAGCGCGGGAGGTGCTGGTGGAGGTGCAATGCGCTCTGTACGCAGGGAAAGCTACTGCTGGTGATGCGTACAACAGGCACGTGGGTGCGTGCGTGCAACTGCACGGGGAGCCGACGAAGTACTTGCTTCACACAATGTTTCTGCAAGGCATGAGGTGCGTTGAGTTGCTGTAAGCACGTGAGTGGATGGGCTAGTGGCGAGGAGGGCAGTGAGGAGGTGCACGCATGTTGCTGCAGTTGCAGCTACTGCGTGAGCTGGGTGGTGACAAGTGAAGTTGGGTTTGTTTTTGAGGTGGAAGAGAAACAGAGGAGAAAGTGGTGGGGGATGTGAAGTTGGTGGTCAAGGAGTTGCACGGTGAGTTTGTAGTGTGGAGCTCTGCGATGGCGGTGCGAGCTGTCACCCCGCACGCCCACGGTGGCGAAGCTCCGCCGTAGTTGGCCGGTGGTAGTGGAGCAGATGAGAACAAGTTCTCTACATGGTGCGGAGTGGGGATGGAGGCCTCCTCTGAATGGCAGTCGTTCATCCTCCTTTGTAGCTGTGGCTACAAGGATTTGAAATCCAAACAGGCAGGAGGAGATCCACCGTCGAGTGAATGCTGGCAGCTGTGAAGAGTGAATGCGCAGGAGGAGGAGGCGGAGGCAGAGCGGTTACCAACAGAAGGAGAAGAAGAAGAATAATAAAATAATTAGGATTATTTATAGATACTCCTTAACTTCTATGTTAATTAAAACAATGTATGTAATTCACCTAATTAATTAACTAATCAAATGCATGCAATTCTAGGTTAATTCTAAATGCATTTAGATATAGATGCCACACATGAATTATGCACTTAAGCTAAAAATATGAATTAATTTATTTACATCCTAATGTATGCTATCTAAATGTTAAAATTAACTTAATCTCTAGGCACTTAAATGCTTAAATAGCCCAGAAATATGGGCTAATCATATAGTTACACTGAGCCTCGTTCAGTGTTTTGCTGGCGTAGTATATTACAAATGGATGGCGCTCCCGACACTGGCCAAGAATGGCTCCGATAGCGAAGTTGGAAGCGTCACACATCATCTCAAAGTCAAGTGACCAGTCGAGGGGTTGGAGAATAGATGCACTGGAGACAACGCTTTGTAAGGTCTTGAAAGCACTGAGGCATGAGGAGCCGAACTCAAAGGGTGTGTCGGTTACCAGAAGATTCGTTATTGGAAGAGCAATTTTCGAGAAATCTCGAATGAATCTTCGATAAATCCGACATGCCTTAAGAATGATCTGATTTTCCTAACTGAGCTAGGTGGAGGTAATCATGAAATGATTTCAGACTTAGATCGATTGACCTCGAGTCCATGAGAGGAGATCATATGACCTAGTACAATGCCATCCCTCACCATAAAATGGCTTTTCTCCCATGAAAGTACTAGGTTAACCTCTATACATCTCAAAATCTTTGTGAGGTTATCGAGACATGACGAGAAATCATCTCCAAACATGGATAAGTCATCCATGAACACTTCTACGTAGTCCCCAATCATGTCTAAAAAGATGGCCATCATGCATTGCTGAAAAGTAGCTGGTGCATTGCAGAGGCCGATGTTCCCACAGAAAGCTGAATCTTTGTCTTCACTATCCTCTTCAATCAAGTCATAATCAAAGTTCTTTGGTGCCTTGAAACTGTCTAGTCTAAGATTTTTGTTTCCCAGGGTAATCTCCAAGCACCCTAATGCATAGTCGATGTTTGCATGGGTGGTTGCCAAAAATGGGCGACCTAGAATGGTTGGTGCATCATGGAGATTAGGAGGAACCTCCTTATGAAGAACAAAAAAGTCCACTGGAAAGCAAAATCCTTGGACTTTTACGATCACATTTTCAACCACCCCCCTCAGTGTTTTTACAGATCAGTCAGCCAACTGTATGGTAACCGAGGTGGGCTTTAACTCCCCAAATCGAAATCAATCAAATACTGCGGTGGGAGTTAGGTTGATGGACAACCCTAAATCAAGAAGGGCCTTATCAAAAGGGGAATCCTGCAAAAGGCAGGAAATTAGTGGTGTACCTGGGTCCTTCTCATTGGGAGGTAAGTCAGCTAAAATGACTATGCTGGCTTCCTCAGATAATACCGCTTGTCATCCGATCCTCTGCTGCTGCTTCGGAGTACAATAATCCATAAAGAACCTAGCAAAAGCTGGGATGTGATCTATTGCTTTGAGGAGAGGGACTTGAACGTGAACTTCCTTGAACAAAGATTTCAGGTCCTCGAAATTCCACGTGTGCTTTTTCCATGATGAATCTCATGTTAAGGCTGCAGGAAAGGGGATGGGAATTTCAGGGTCTAAGGGCTTCTTTCCCTTATCTAATGAAGATGGCTTGTGAGAGGAAGAGGGTTGTGAGCCATCTCGTGGTATAGCACGTGAAAAATCATTACCCGCTTGCCTAGGTAGCGGGTCCTATGTAGTCTTTCCGCTCCTTAAGGTGACAGCTTTTGCATTGGCATGCTGTCCATGAAGGGGCAGAGGAGTGAGTTGGTCTGGATACACAGGGTTTGGCAACAAAGGTGGCTGACCGAGCCCATAACCTGAAGGTGCAGGAGATGATTGCACAATAGTGTGTGCCAGTCCCTGTGGTGCTTGGAATCTAGGCGAGGCACCCTGATTCTGCACATATCTCGAGTTTGGGATAGGTTGGGAGGGCAAAGCTCCCTATGATCTATGCTCCTGCATCATATAGTTTTGCGTATTCTATATGCTCTGTATTTGGTCAACCATTGCCTTCATTATTTGGAGGTTGTCATGGGTAGATTTCCAAATTGATGCCTGTAATTCCTCCTTCAGCGACTCCAGAGGGTCGGCCTGCCTTGGAGGGTAGTTAGCAGCTTGGTGCAGCGGCTGATAGATAGAGCATGTCTGTTGCTGCTGAGATGGGAATGGCTACTGCCTAAGATATGTGTTCTGCATATTCCCGTATTGCCTGGTCTGGCAGTGTGGAACTTGACTCGATCTCTGTGGATTACTAGACCAGGCAAAATTGGGATGCTGGCACCAACCAGGGTTATATGTTTCAGAATACAGGTTGTTACACCCATATCTCTAAATAGCATTGACATCTTCGTAAGCTGAAGACATCTCAGATGCGAATTCATCAAAAGAATATGCACTTGCATCATCATGTCGTGCGTAACCCTAATTGTACGGTGCCAAATCCATATTGTTCATAGGTTCCTGGTATGCAGGATCCAGTGAAGATGGAGAGAAAACATCCCAAGTAATCGGATATGTACGAGTAGAGGGGGCTCAGGATGCTTGAGAGGAGTGAGATGGAGCAGTGCTGCCAGAAGATCCAGATCTCACTCGCATTAATTCATCGAGCATCTTATCGAGCAGATCCACCTTATCCAGCTTTTTGGTGATAATGTCCATGTTGGCTCGAGCAGACTCAACTTGAGCTTCATGGACATTAACTTGTTGTTGTCCAGGTCACTAGAACAGGTTCATTGAGGCGATGCTCATCTAGTTCTCTGCTAAGGACTCGAGCAGTTCCAATGCACTGTTCTTGTCCTTCACAAGAAAATTCCCACCGGTAGATGCATCAGCCAAGTACCGATGTGTGTCATCCAGCCCGTGGTAAAATACTTGCATGAGGTGCCATTTGGGTACACCATGTTGTGGGCACTTCCTGAGAAGATCATGGAATCTATCCCAGGAGTCATGTAGCTTCTCTCTAGGGCCTTGAGCAATGGTCATGATTGTGTGCCTCATGGCATTTGTTCGACCGATCAAGAAGAACTTTTGGAGAAATTCGTGATATAATTCCTCCCAGATTCCAATTGTCCTCCCGATGGTATTGATCCAATAAGCAGCTTTATACTTAAGAGAAAAAGGAAAAAGCTTCATGAGAACAATTCCAATATCTATATTCCTGGGTCGAATTGACTGCAATCCTACTCAGGTCTTCGAGGTGCTGGAAGGGATCCTCATTCGAGTTTCTATGGAAATGAGTCTGAATTAGACTTTTGATATCCAACTTTAACTCGAATGCGTCTCCACCAGCGAGAATTCAGACCTGAGGTGCTATGATTGTTATCGCTGGATCATATAAATCCTACAATTGTTCTCTGCATGGTGGATGTTGCATCCTGTCGAGTGTCATGAGAATTCGATCGATGCTCTACTCATATTTCTATTCCGTTTCCTTGACCATGGCTTCCAGACGAGCCATTGGGTCCTGATGAACTCGAGGACTAGGATTAGCCATCTTAGCTAATCGGATGGAAGAAGGTTGAGAAGAGAGGTCAAGCGAAAATTGCCATTGCCGCCTTGGGTTTGGTTTCCAAGGTCTTGCAAGTTCAGGTCTTAATGACCTTCTTCCTTGCATACACCAACCCAAAGGGTTGCTGTAGTCAAGCAGAACAAGGCTAAAGCCTTGTTAATCAGAGTGGTCCTTTAAATCAGATGACCTGAATTTTCGTTTAAGTTTGTGTTATTGAAAATTCGGCAAGAGACCAACTGTAAGGAATTCCCACCTCTGAGGCTAACTCGGCCAATCTAGTTACCAGGGGAGTATGAGGAAGCTTCTTCCTTCTGCTTTCACCTCTGGTTCCATTACCTTGCAGGCTTAGTCACTAGGTTTTGCATGAGAGGTTGGAACTACCCAGTAGTTTCAAGCCAAATGTAATTTATTTAATGTATTTTTGTGAATTCTTAACCTATTTCTTCAATGTAGTAGATGGTGGGCAGTCCACAAGGTGACTAACCTCACCAACTAACTTTTGGGCTCGTCGGAGTCCAAGTTAGTCAATGTGGTCCTAGTGGCTCATGCACTTCTAAGTTCTTTCTCAAATTGAAGACCACAATTCAAAAGTATACTCTAAGGTAAGATGGAATCCAAACAACTTGAAACATGGCAAGAAGATTGCTTTTGTAATAAGCTTTTCATAGAGTATTTTTCCAAAATTTTTCTCTATTTCCAGCAATTAGTTATGAATTTTTAGCTAACCAGGGGTCAAATATGGGATTTAGACCCTGTGTTGGTTTTTCTGTTGGAATCTATATCAACTATGCTCCAAAAATTTTGTAAAAATATGATATTGAAAACTAATTTGATTATCTTTCACACCCTACAAAGTTTGAGTAAATTTGGTTTGTATGTTAGCTAGAATTGATTTCTAAAATTTGTAGAAGTTCTATTTTCAATCAATCTGACCAGTATATACTCCACGAATTTTTAAAAATTCCACAGAAGGAATTTCCTTTTGGAAAAGGTGGTGTTGGAAAGATAATTTGAAGATCTAGTTCTAGTCCAAATTTTAAGATTTTTGGAGCATTAAAAACATGGCTATTGAATTTTAAAGATGACACTTACTTTCTGGCCAAACTTCTAATAGGAATGTGTGCACATGAATTTTGCAGTGCCCGCTTTTCCTCATTAGCCGCTTCGTGTCATTGTTCCTGCACACAAAAATACTGTATTAGAGATAAAATCAAAAGTCACCTTGCCTCCCCGGCAACAGTGCCAATTTTGTTCGCGGCGTAGATCACGTAGAAAATTAACACGTAGTATAGCATGAAATACGTCTCGAGCAAATAAATTAACGGAACTTAGTGAGTCTCGGTCGATCACAAGGAGGTAGAAAGCACTTTTGATTTCATACACTTGTTCTCAGGATGATTACTAAAGAATAGAAACAATCAATAACATTCACATTGCAAAGAGATTGAATCTGATATATATGTAATAGAATGAAAACATGAAAGTAAACTACTACTAATCAAATAGAATGAGGGCACCACGAGTAGTTCGTGGTGGCCTTCTAGAGAGGTTGAGAAGAGCAGCAACAATCCGTCAGGGTGGCCCAATGGATGCTTCAGATGGAGGTGCAGAGACGGATTCAGAGAAGATAGGAATAAGAAGAAGAAAGAAAGGTTGACGAAGGAGGAAAAAGAAGAGAATTATGAGAAGTGCCTTTCAAAAGGGCACCCTTTGGCCTCTTTTTATAGCATTGGTGGGGGGCAAAGAAGGCATTTGGCCCCTTAAATTCGTACAAATGCCTTGGATTAATCAGATCCATTGATTGAGAGATCAACGACCCTGATTAAGCCTTCCAAATCCTTCTTGTATCCCCAGTTGAATCTAGTGCTGCCACGTGGCAGCCTGTGAAGCATCGATCCTCCATCGCACGGCCGTAGATTGCCCACCCGCGTGCCTTCGTTTCTTCTCCTTCACCGCTCACCTCTTCTTAGTGCCCAATCATCAGTTGTCTGATCGTAAGATCGGATGACTTAAACACACACTCCATCGCGCCTTTGAATCCTAAAGTGCTAGCATGCGCGTCTCCGCACGCGTCATCACACATGTCTGCATCCAACACTCCCGCTCTCACCACATGTTCACTGCCGAGCCACTCGATAGAGATCTGACAGGTGAATTCCCTCTGTGCTCGCCGCTTCTCCTAAATCCACACCAGGTGCACCTTAATCCCACGCCGCCTATCTCATGGAGAGAGCGATAACCAACGTGCTACTCCCACGAGTTGGTTGCGTTGAAGTTTTGTTGGCATGCGTTCTCGGTCGTTGGATGGGAATCCAACGGTCAACATCTCGTCTTATCTGATGACGAGGCTAAGGGCAGGCGCATGGCTACGATCGTGGCCATTGGATGACGATCCAACAGCCCGCAATTCTACTTCCCAATTGGGGTGAGGTGAGGGGGCAGCTACGATGGTGCCATGTGGCACCAATGTGGTCGTCCATCTTCTTCATGTATCAGATGACATAGGTCTCTGATTAAGTTGATTTCTACACCGTTGGACTGCGAACATCGATCCGGATCCATCCGTGTAGTTGGATTTGTCATCTAATGTTTGGATATTATTTAATTTCCCCCTTGGCTCTTGCTTCTTCTGCGATCTCCCTAGGGTGCTACGGGAGTCTGATTGATGTGCTCTTGGATGCGTTGGACTCTCGTCATTATTTCGTGTAGATCCATATAATTGGATCGCTCATTTGCAACCCTAGATTACCTACAATTAATAATACCTCTCAAATAGCACATTATTATGTATAAAACATTTAACTCATGCAACATGCGAAGTACGATGTGTATGCATGCAGAATGCCCATGTTAAGCTCGGTTCTACCATAATTTAGGTGAATTAGGGTTTATGATTGCTGCGCAATCAAATTACAGGTAGACCCAACTCATCCGACTTGGATCCCAGCTCAATCTAGCTGGATCAACTCATCCCTAGCTCTGTTCAGCTCATCTCAGCTGAATGTTAGCCTTAGCTAGTTCACCTTAGCTCCATTCAGCTCACCATAGCTGGATGGCAACTCAAATTAGCTCAAGTCAATTGATCCTGGCTCCTCCAACATAAAAGAGTTCACTGGTAGTTCAACCTGACTAGGACTAGCTACTAGCTAGACCTGGTCAGCTGAAGATGACCTTAACCAGCTCAGGCCAGCTCAAGTCCAACTCCCGGAGGCTTAACTCATCTCAACTTAGTTGAGCTAGCCTACTTGACCTAAGCTAGCTACTCTAGCTAGCTCGGTAATCTCTTGGAAGATCAGACCTAGCTTACCTCAGCTCACATCAGCAGAAGCTAGCTCATCTTAGTTTGGCTTAGCAGCTAGCAAAGAACTAACAAGCTAAGGTAGCTCCTTGCAGCTCTCTTTAGTAGCCACTAGCTCCAGTGCAACTAAAGATAGCTTCCTCTTGCTCATCACCCTCAAAACCCTAACTCCCTTTGCCTCCTACCCTACTCATCTACTAGCTAAGCTAGCTTGGCTAGCTTAGCTTAGCTAGTCCACCTCCATGGCATCCCTACATAACCCTAAAACCTACCTACCTTTGCACCACCTACTAGCCCTAAACCTAGTCCACCTAAGCTCCCCTACTCCCAATCCATTTTTGTGCCAAAACTAGGCACCCTTTGGTCCCTCAACCACCACCAAGAGACACCTACAATTGGCACCAAAACCTCCCTTTAACTACCCTCCAATTGGTGCCAAAACACTAAGCTATCTCCACCCTACACATCACCTCCCAATTCATCCTAACCATCCCTTTTCCCTCCAAAACCAATCCTTCTAGAATCCACTCTCCTTTGGCACCAAATGCACACATCCCTACACCCATGGACATCCACCAAAAGTAGCCTCCAATCCATAACCACCAACCCTAGCATCCCTTTAGGTGGCGCCACCTAAATCTGGCCATTCATCCCATAACCATCTCCTTAAACCTAATCCCAACCCTCTATAATCCATGCCAACCAACCCGCTCTCCATTCCTATTGATACCCTATCTAACCACCACCATATCATCATCTCCTCTCCAATAGATAGGTTCCACCTATACCATTAGTTAGGTTCTTACATCCATGCCAAGGAAGAAGGAGAGGAGAAGATCAGGGGGCAACCTACCTGCCCCCTTGGTGCCTTCTTCCTCTCTCTCCTCTCACTTAGCCATGCCAAGGAGGAGGTCATCTTGAACATAGAGGGGATGGCCAAAAAAGGAGGATCTTCATCAAGTTGGTCGATGCCCACCTTGGTGGAAGAGCTTAAAGGAATACCAATTGAAGAAGGAAGAGAAGGAGAACTCCTTTCAAGTGTAGGGCAACCACACTTAGAGCAAGGGCCACCCGGATCTTCTAACAGAATCACCCTTTCTTCTTTATCTTCTACTCTACCTTTTGTGTTAGGTAGTAGTTTAATATTCTTGTAGAAGCATTCCTCTACCTGTATTTTACTCTTCTAGTAATACAAATTTTCATTGCCTTCCAAGTTCATGTTTGAAATTAGTGTGTTTTTCTTCTCTTATTAGTGTAATGCACATCACACTCTTCTCTTCTAATTACCCTAGGAGTACTTGCTTAGGGTGAGCTTAGAGGAGAAAACTTCATTATTGTCACTTAGGGTTAATTGTATCGTGATTCATCTTCACATCAATCGTGATTATTTCCAAAACTATAAAAACAACAAAAATGAAAATCACAAAAATATTTGTGTTGATTTGAGAGGCAAGAGGGAGAACCAATTCATGTGATTAACAAATTGGCAGCCTTGGACAACCCTAGATACTCCACTATCAAGGAATATAAATTGTAAAAGTTGATTGCAAAGATATGCATTACAATGACATCAAAACCCACTTTTAACAAAACACGTATTTTTGAGATCAACCAGCATCTCTCCTCTTCCGTCCAAGCTGTTGCCAAACACTGTCGTCTCACCAAACATCCATTTTGGGAGATTTCATCTCACCTTTATCCCTTTTAGTTTGCTTTGGTTATTGTAATTGTAATAAACATTATTTCATCTCAAGTTATCAAGTTGTGTTTCATCTCTCTACTCTCTTTATTCAGTTTGCAAGTGGTTTTATCATTCTCCTAAAATGCCAAAAAAATAACAAAACCCTAAAACACCAAAAAGAAACAAATTGAAACATGGAATTCAGGAGAACAAACATCGCCTACCTGTGTTCGACCTAGGAATCACATCAAGTTTTGGTATAAATTTTATTTGGTAGCGATTTTGCAAGTACGACGATGGGTTTTTCCAAAAGCCTAACTTTTCCTCGCGAAAACACGCTAACCAATAAGTAGTATATTTAACGTATACTATTTATATTACCTGAAGCTGTTAATTAACTTAATAATCTTAATTAGTTAAATAAATATAGCTAAAAGGGACAAAAATGTAATTCAACGGTATAAATATATTATTTGATGTACTTATAATACATGAAAAAGTTGAAAAATAAATAAATTAAAATGCCCAATAAAAATGAATGTTTGCATTTTAGTACTTAGGTTTCATGTCAATTGAGTCCTTTCATCACACCTAAGTCCTTTTTTATTTACTTTTAGGTCCCAATGTACATTTCCTCCTTCACTCTTCTTCTCCACGAACAGGCAACATTCACTGGTGACCAGAGTCATCGATGACCATCTATCTGATGTTTATCCTTCTCGGCCATGGTCATAGAGCTCCACTCCAACTTCTTTTCATCCAATGGCTCAAATGAACCATTAGTCCTACTTCTTTAGCATGGTAACCTTACCATCATCGGAGACGACGATGGCCATTACCTTGAATCTAGACATTTTTCTAGCTAGGTACATCGCCCCCTACACTTTATTGAACCTTATAAATACCCATGGAGGCCATTGATTGGAGGCCAGTGACTCCCTAACCCACTTCCCCAAACTGAATTGCTATTAAGCTATTCTGCCAATCTTTGGTGACTTCCTTTCCATTCCTTCTAGTCTTCTCTACATGAGGCAACCTCTCCTCCATCTTCATCCTCCTCCATCGCATCTATGGGCATGGTTACAACATCAATCTCTCTTCCTACTGTACGTTCTTCACCGGAGCTTCTGCTTCTTCTTCCTCTGATTTCCTCCGCTCCGATGAGGCATCGGCGGACTTCTCCTATCTCTTTCTTCTAGGTAACAGTAACCTAGCCTTTTGTTTTTACTTTAGATTAGATTTAGGTAGTTAAATAGCTTAGATAGTTAATTAAATGTCAAGATTTTTTGCTCTTCTTCGACTCTAACAAGACCTCTTAGGCTTCGTCGGAGCTCAATTCACTTCGATTTCATATTGATCATCTTCTTCATCACTCCACAATCACTCTCCACTTCTTCCCATCTTCGATTAGATAATGATCATAAAACACCTAAATCATCCTCAACTCCTGATCACCATTAACTATAATGGAGATTGGGAGTTATTTCCATTAAATCATTCATCTAATCACCTTCGCCCTACTATATAGAATATTTCACGTCAATCTGTTGAGGACTTCATTGATTAGAATGCTCTATATGACTTAGAATTAATTTTAGATCAATTCAAGTTTGTGCATCTATTTTAAGTTTTTAATGAACAAATTGATGAGTCCTTGGGGTTACTAATTACCTCAGGCAGCTTTTAGTACTTAGTAATTATAACATGTTTAGTATAGTAGTTATGTTATTATTAAGTTTATAACTTAATTAAGTAATTGATGTAAACACATTTACACTACATAAAATTTCTATTTATGCATGTTCTTAAGCGTAGGATTGCATTTCATGATATAAATATTGCATAACATGCATCATCTTGCATTTAGAGTAGTTTGAATAAAATGGAGGTTAATTGTCTCCATTTATGTGCTTGGATAGGGCAAACATTTTATCGGAGCCTCGGATCAAAGATCCAACCATATGGATGTGATCAGGGCGACGATTGGAGTTCAACGACTCCAAGATCGCCCTAATCAGGCATCCGTAGCATCAGATAGTGACTGGGAACCCTAGAAGATCAAGGGCCAGGATGGTGTAAATTTGCACTTCAAATGACAAATCTAATCGCACGGATAAATTCGGATCGACGATCGCAGCCCAACGACACAAAAATCGAGTCAATCCAACATCAGTGGCACCATCTACAACTTCCAGAAGATGGACGGCCAAGATGGTGCCATGTGGCACCATCTCGGCCGCCCAAACGGCTGCTTACATTCTACGAATGCCCCGCACCCACTCGCTCTCCGCCGTTGGATCTCAATCCAACGGCTGTGGTCAGCCGCGCTTAAAAGCATCCGCTCGACCATCCGCGCCTCGTTGCGTAGCGGTCGAGCACGCTTACGCGAGCAGCGGGCGCGAGTTTGAGTCGTAATGAAGGGCTGGAAGGTGCGGGCGATCGGGCGTAGGTGGGTGTTGGATCTTGATCAGACGGCCGCGCACGCCCGATAGCGTTCATGCGTGATTGAACACGTGGCAAGGACGCACGATCGATCGTAGGCGAGCGCGCAGCGCAGCGGGTGAAGGCACGACTTAAGCCATCCGATCTCGCGATGGGACGGCTGAGGATCACTAAACGTGCGCATGCTCATGCGTGCGAGTAGCTGAGCAGGCGTGAGTGGGCACGAGAGCTACGCCCACATTGGGGGCATTAGTGACCGATTTATCCGTCACTAAAGGCCCCTCATTTATTATTTTGAAGTTGTAATGACTATTTTGCCCCCACACCTTGCAACTATAAAAGGAGACCCCATCCATATGAAATTCTCATCCCTTCCTTCTCTTCTCTACCCCTCCAAAGCTCAAGGGAAGCTTGTCCCACATCCGAGATAAAGTCCAAATTTTCATCCCCCTTCAGAAGTGGATCTCGCGACGACAACGGCGTGCTACTCCGTTCCCGTTCTTCTGCTTCGTCCTCCTTCGTCCTGCTTCGTTCTCCTTCGTCCAAGCGTCGTCCCGTCCGACTCGTCCTCCAAGCAACCGTCAAGGAGGATTTCTCTCTCCCTATTCTTTCTACTGCTTTCTAGCATAGATTTATTGCTTTCTAGTGTAGTTTTGTTCATCCTCCAAGCGACCGTCGAGGAGGATATTTCTCCCTCAATTCTTTTAATGCTTTCTAGAGTAAATTTATCACTTTCTAGTGCAATTGTTTTATACTTTCTAGTTGCAATGAACAAATCCTCCTAATGATAAATTCTCTGTTTATTCTATATCTCATTTTGATTTCTATGTGTAATATTCTCTCTCTCTTACCCTCTCTCTCTCTTCTATTTATTGTAACTAATTAGATAGTTTTAAATTGAATTACTTCGTGACAAATAAAAAGAAATGCGTAGTTTTTAAATCAAACGTCTGCCTCCTTGTGTTCGACCCAGAATTTTCATTTCGGTATAAATTTTATTTGTTGAACATGAATTCTTCGCTTTCAAACTACAACGACAGGTTCTCCAAAATCAAACACGTTAGCGTAGCGATTCGTACGTTCAACATTTTGGCGCCGTTGCCGGGGAGGCAACGCTCTTTGATTTCTCTTCGCTTTTTGTAACTTACAAATCATTTACCTCACTTTCTCCTTTCTTACTGTAATTGCAGGTACTCTTCTGAGACGAGCAAAAGTGATAGATTGGAGTAAAGTGCTGTGGAAGGCTTTGTAAGTTATCCCCCATTCTTTCCCCCTCCAAAGATTTCATTCGCCACATTGAATCCAAATTCCAATTAACCTTGGTGTTTGCATAAATCCTAGGAATAGTTTGGTTGTTTGGATTCTCACTCACATTCATTCCACCTTCATTTATATAAAAATAAATAAAAAGATAATTTTATGGGGCAATTTTCAACAAACACACAACGTACACCCACATTCAAAGGCACTTAACCGAATTAATTTGTTTCTACTCAACCGGGTTCTGATCTGTGGAACCAGTACACATAAAGCAACACATAAAAGAGTAGAAATCATTCTAGGTTAACCATCTTTGTGTGCCTAACTTAGTGGTGCATTTGTGGCCAATTGTTTGAGTTGATTGGGCCGCACCACTTCAAATAAAATAAACTCATCAAGTAGCTGCCAATTAGGTTCAACTCTTAGGGATTTACCAGGCACTCCACATTCTTTTTAAGCTTTAAAGGAAAACATCTTCACCTATGCTTGCAAAACCTAGTGTGCCAATGAAACTTGTTTGAAAACACCTAAAGTTGAATCCTAAAAGCTACTAAGCAAGATTTGAACCTTAAAATTCACCACCTCAAAAATAATCTTGCTTGAAAACCACTGGTTGTGCACGCACACACAAATCAATCAATCATTAAGGGCACAACCCATTTAAAGGGCCCATCACATTCCAAAGCACATTCAAACCTAGCCCTAAATAAAACAGAGTAGACGTTGGCCTTAAGGATTGGACTCGCTCTTCAGAATCCAGAATGAGATTATTTTCGATTAGTCTGTTTCTACTGTTCAATCTGATGTCTAGCTAGGGGAGCAGAGTCAAACGATCGCGGCTGGGGGGTACACTAGGAACCGGAGGTGCAAGCCGAAGGAAGAACCTTCTCCCCAATCCCTCCTAACTAGTTGGATTGAACAGACGGAAGTAGCTCAAATCATTCCTTTATCTCAAGACGGGTTTTGAGAGTCTGTAGGTCTTTAGGCTAACCCATTTAAGGACAGGTTTGATTGTTTGTATTGCAAGGCGCCTTTCTTTTTCCCGTGTCTCATGAATCCTTCCACATATTTCACGCATTCCCGCTCTTTCCCTCCTGTTGTGAATTATCCTCAACATGACGATTATCCCAACTCGTACTATAATCAACCATCAGTTAGTTGGGATAATTCGGATTGGGGATATAGTTCCTGACCTCCGTGTTTAGGGTCTAACCCTGAACACTTTGATTCTGATTTCTATCCTTCTCAGAGCTACATCGATTATAGATCGTCTTCCTTTCATGAACAGCCTAATACGATCTACAATCAAGAAGGATACACCGATCCTTACCCATCCTTTGATTTCACTGCCTTTAGGTCATCACCATCTTTTCAACAATTTGAAATGACCTATTATTAGGAAGGGTATAACGAATCTTAATTCGTTAATTCCCCTGCATTGAGCCCAAACCCGCCCAACCCTGAACCAAATTATTTGGTTTAGGTTAACCAGGTTCAAGATAAGGTTCTGGCTAACTTGAGGAATATCATACAATCTTTAGAAGTTCAGCCAATACCTTGCATTGAGAGATTGGAGCCCCTGATTGAAATGATTGATGATTTGAATAAGTCTTTGTTGGATTGGCTCCAGGACGTTAAGGATAGGAACCCGGGTGAGTTTCTACTTAGGAAATTAGCAAAATTGAGGATGAGATTCATGGTTGCTTTGATTCAATCTTGGGATGATTCCCAGGATGAACCCTCTTCAAGAGAGCCAATGACAGAACCCACTCAGGCACCTGTTGGGGGGGACATGTGTTATGACCAGATTGAATTAAAGCAACCAATTAAGGAAGATCTGATTTCTTCACCTGAGATCCCTGAGCCGGGTTACAAGGAAACGTATGTCTCCTTGGAACAGAAAGTGACAACTCATTTTGGGACATACATTGATACAGATCCTGATGGTGAAGATTCAAGTTGCGAAGTCTCACGCGAGTTTTCTGAACACGATTTCTGTGCGACGATTGGGCCTGAGGAATCTGATAGATCATTTGATAGCCCAATAATTGAGGAAACTGATCTTAGGGCACACATTACAGATCCAGAATCGCATTTTCTGGAGGATTCAATTCAATGCCCTGATTGTCAGTTACACCCCGTTGAGCTTATTGATGATTCTAATTCTGAGATAATTAGACCCAAGTCAATTCTGATTATGCCACATCATTTAGACTTGGAGATTTCAGACGGGGTGATTAACATGCAAGAGGTCTCAGAATTTAACATTCGAAATGAGGAGGATAGGAGCTAGGAAGTTCTGATTTGGGAAGTTAATTTTGGAGGAAATGGAAGATTGAGTCGAAGGGTTCCTTTTAAGCTGAAACCATCAAATTAGAACCCTTACGACATTTGTTTCGACGATGTTAAACTCAAGCACACATTCAACGATTATCCTTTTGAGCTTCAATTCTCTGTAACCCGACATTTTTGTCTAGGGTTGCATCCTCATAAATCGCAGGCCTGACCCCGCTTGCATTCTGATTTCATGTTTTGGATAATTTTCATCCAAAACCTAAGATATTCTCGATTATGGGGTGTGGGTCTGCACCACAATCTAGTCCACATCTGTGGACCTCTGCTGACAGGTCAGAGGATTCTTCTGTTCATTCTGATTCTGACCTGCACTTGTGGTTTCTTCATTTCTTTCCTTTGTATAGTGTGCCTAGCTGAAGACACTAAATTCAACATATATACAGTTTTTCTTAGTTTTCATCTCAGAGCGGACCTGACATTCACGCAATTCAGGTGCTTTCTTCACTTTTCCACTCTATTTTATGTCTTTTTAATACAATGTGGACATTGCATTAGATAGGCATGGGGGGGATTTTCATCTCTGAATTCATTCGTCAGCTCCGTAGATTTGTTTTATTTTCTTTTATAAAAAAAAAATTTCGGAATTAGGAAAGAAAATTTGGGTTTAAGAAAATTTTCAATCTTAGGAAATACTACATTATGATTTGAACACAAAGACCCTTCAGGTCTTTGGACTTAATTAGCCCGTGTATCCACTAAAATGTGGATTTGTCTTTGAGTCCTCACCATCTTAATTCTATCGTAATTGGAATAAATAAGTTTGGGTGATAAGTACACGACTTATCAACCCGCCCTCTGATTTGAGGGAATTTTGAGTCTTAAGCATCTACACACTTTCTTTGCACTAACTCGTTGTTCGGCGTTTTTAACGGAAATTGGTAGCTAATGAACCTTCTAGGGTGATATGGCTAGCAAGTTATCATAGGTAACAGCCCATAGGTAGGTTGTCCAGAGCCCAGTCACTGGATCTTTCTCTTTTTCTTGCCCTTAGGTAAATCTTAGACCAGGGAAGCCACCTGCTTAAAAAAAAAAAAAATCAAAAAGAAAAGAAGAAAAGAACAAAAAGAAATAAGCCACACTTCGCCGCACGAGTATGGCTGGCAAGTTATCGGTGGTAACAGCTCATCAATCGGTTGTCCAGAACCTAGCTCAGTAAATGCACTAAAAATTTCCAAAGCACTTAGGAAGAAGCGGAGAAGTAAAATAAATCGGGGAGATATACACTGGATTCACCCTTGTGTTGACCCCATAAAAAAATAAAAGTAAGGAGAAAGCTATCGGTTGTAAAGATACACCTTTAGGCAGAAGTCTTTTTGAGGTCACCTAGAGGCATAGAAATCCGAAGTCCATTTTAATTATTGATCAATTAATCTATCACAATCACAATAGGATGCTTAAAGCTTAGGGTTCTCATCAAATCTTAGGTGAGTTGAATGGCCGTAGAAAGCCACTCTTAAACCCTAAAATTTGAAAATCCAAAAAAAAAATTAGAAAAGAGTAAAAAGAGAAAAAGAAATTTTTCTTTAAATAAGGCGAGGCTTGAGGCGGTCTGCATTTTGGCTGATACCCAGGCACTGTTGTGTCTTTGAAAGTTCAATTCCTAAGTAGACAATTTCTTAATGATTGAAAATAACTCAGGTCCAAATAATCCAACCTAATTCTTTTATAAATAACATATAGTTTTTGCTAGGGACTAGCAAAAGATAGGCATGGGGGTATGATGTAAACACATTTACTCTACTTAAAATGTCTATTTATGCATGTTCTTAAGCATAGGATTGCATTTCATGATATAAATATTGCATAACATGCATCATCTTGCATTTAGAGTAGTTTAAATAAAATGGAGGTTAATTGTCTCCTTTTATGTGCTTGGACAGGGCAAACATTTTATCGGGGCCTCAGATCAAAGATCCAACCGTATGGATGTGATCAGGGCGACGATTAGAGTTCAACGACTCTAAGATCGCCCTAATCAGGCATACGTAGCATCAGATAGTGACTGGGGAACCCTAGAAGATCAAGGGCCAGGATGGTGTAAATCTGCACTTCAGATGACAAATCCGACCACACGGATGAATTTGAATCTACGATCATAGCCCAACAACACAAAAATCGAGTCAATCCGACATCTGTGGCACCATCTACAACTTCCAAAAGATGGATGGCCAAGATGGTGCCACGTGGTGCCATCTCGGCCGCCCAAACAGCTGCTTACATTCTACGAAGGCCCCGCACCGCTCGCTCTCCACCGTTGGATCTCAATCCAACGACTGTGGTCAGCCGCGCTTAAAAGCGTCCACTCGACCATCCGCGCCTCGTAGTGCAGCGGTCGAGCGCGCTTACGCAAGCGGCGGGCGCGGGTTCGAGCCACAGAAAAGGGCTGGAAGGCGCGGGTGGGCGTTGGATCTTGATCGGACGGCCGTGCGCGCCCGATAGTGTTCACGCGTGATTGAATGCGCGGCATGGACGCGCGATCACACGCAGGCGCGCAGCGTAGTGGGTGAAGGCACGCTTAAGCCGTCCGATCTCGCGATCGGACGACAGAGGATCGCTAAACGTGCGCATGCGTTGCGCGCGCGAGCAGCTGAGCAGGCGTGCATGGGCGCGAGAGCTACGCCCACGTTGGGGGCTTTAGTGACGGATTTATTCATCACTAAAGACCCCTCATTTATTATTTTCAAATTGTAATGACTATTTTGCCCCCACTCCTTGCAACTATAAATGGAGACCCCATCCATACGAAATTCTCATCCCTTCCTTCTCTTCTTTGCCCCTCCAAAGCTCAAGAGAAGCTTGTCCCACACCCGGGATGCTTCTCGCGAGATAAAGTCCAAATTTTCGTCCCCCTTCGGAAGTGGATCCCGCAATGACGACGGCGTGCTGCTCCGTTCCCGTTCTTCTGCTTCATCCTCCTTCATCCTACTTCGTTCTACTTCGTCCAGGAGTCGTCCCGTCCGGCTCGTCCTCCAAGCAACCGTTGAGGAGGATTTCTCTCTCCCTATTCTTTTTACTGCTTTCTAGCATGGATTTACTGCTTTCTAGTGTAGTTTTGTTCGTCCTCCAAGCGACCGTCGAGGAGGACATTTCTCCCTCCATTCTTTTAATGCTTTCTAGAGTAAATTTATCGCTTTCTAGTGCAATTATTTTATGCTTTCTAGTTGTAATGAACAAATCCCCCTAATGATAAATTATCTGTTTATTCTATATCAAATTTTGATTTCTATGTGTAATATTCTCTCTCTCTCTTACCCTCTCTCTCTCTTCTATTTATTGTAGCTAATTAGATAGTTTTAAATTGAATTACTTCGTGACAAATAAAAAGAAACGCGTAGTTTTTAAATCAAACGTCCGCCTCCCTATGTTCGACCCAGAATTTTCATTTCGATATAAATTTTATTTGTTGAACACGAATTCTTCGCTTTCAGACTACAACGACATGTTCTCCAAAATCGAACACGTTAGCGTAGCGATTCGTACGTTCAACAGTAATCCTAATATCTATTAAATAAGTCAGTAATTATATAACTTAATTAAACAAAAAAGTTATAAACTAATTAAGTAGCTAATAGTTGTACTTAATAAGTCATGTTAATAAGTAAATTAAGTAATATAAGCTAAGAATATATATAGTTAGTTAATTATTGCAATTATTTAATAAGGATAAGAATTAAATTAAGAATAAATGGTGAATGATATGCTTAATTTAGCCTCCTAGTAAATGACCTGGACATAACTACTAAAAGTTTATAAAATGTGGCAATTACCTTACTCGCTATACTATAACTTAACAATGACTAATTAACTATGTAAGGTAGTTGTACATCAGATGGCTAGGCAAGGAGAGAAGGGTGGCGAACGTCCACCCTTGGAGGAGCCAGGGGGAGCATCATCTTGGAGCTAGAAGAAGTCCTCAAGCCGGAAGCAGTCGCACTTGGAGCGAGGATCTTCTTGTCCTTTCGAGAGACTCTTCCATTTCTTTATCCTTTCATTTACTTTTTTTATGAAAGGATGAGGAATGCTATCAAAGACAATAGTAGACTAGGGTTCTTTTATTCATAAGCAAATAGAGCCATTACATAGAGTCACTCCACTCTCTTACATGCACCCAACAATCCCTCACAATAGCTCCCACATTACGAGAACCCCCCCCTAAAGAGATGTTCATTATGAGCACGTCAAGCACACCACATAATAGCCACCATCCTCATCTATAGCTTCCTGATGAGTCCATTTTAATGGACTATTGTTACGCCTAAGTACTTCAATTCTAGCATAGTATGTTTGTTAATAATCACATTAACTCATTAAATAAGTGCATGCATCATTACTTGAGTTTTTATTTATTTTATTGCATTTTATAGTATGTAATTATTTGATGTTTTGTTGCAGGAATGATATTGGAAAGAACAAGGGGGGGGGGGGTAAAATTTCCCCAACAAACAGCCAGCCACAACACAAATATCTCATCCTTCGACCGCCCTTAAAAACTTCCCTCAACAAATGCAAACAGTGTTGGCCAAATTTAGAAAAGGATTTTGAAAATCCCTTGGGAGGTGGAAGAGAAGAGATATAGACGAGAGGTGGAGGGGATTGGAGAGGGATCCATCATCCACTGCGTGCACTGTGAACATCGAAGGCCATCCATCAACCATGCAACCAGCGTGCACTGTGCACACCGCGCACCCGCGCCCTCTACAGGCACAGGCCACAGCCAAGCCCTTCCATGCACTGCCCTTCACCGCACCAAACCTTCAAGCCTGCAGGCGACCCACGCCCGCAAGTGCTGCGCGCCCTCACCGCACCCTCTGCAGGCGTAGGCCTCCCTGCACCCACGCTCTCTCCAGTGCACAGCAGGCGCCACGCCCCTCCAGCGCCCTTGCGCACCAACCTTCAGCAGGCAGCAGTCCCCCTTGCGCATCTTGCAAACATCGCAGCACCTTCCAACGCCAGCAGTAGCAACGACAGCCAACCTGCACAAGCTCCACCGCCAGCCAACCTCTGCCTCCGGCCACCTCGACCCACGTCAAGAACACCGACGTGAAGCCACCACTCTCACGCACCTTCCTCAAGGACCTCGCAGCTAGCTGAGCCTCTTCACGTGCGCAAGGAGGAGAGAGAAATTTTCCTCTGTTTTGGGTGAAATTAAAAATTACCATTTGTGCCATTGCCAAACACTATTGCATTATTTAGTGGATTAATATATTTGAGTGAAGTTGCATGCTTGCCCTTACATGTTATAGTATTTCTTTCATGCACTTAACTTTTAAATGGTGATGTGATAAATACATAAGATCTCATCCATACACTCACATGACCTAAAAGAGAAGGCCAATATTTTGAAATACAACTATTTTACATGCCATTACAAGTTATTTCATGAAAGGAAAATTATATCCCTATCCCTGCATTTTTTAAATAATTACATGTTCCTTCTTTTCGCTTTATTTCGCATCAGATTTGAAACATATTGCACACGTGATTGAATAAGTACAAAGGAAAAAATTATTTTGTGAACTTATTAATCTGTTCCTCCCTGTAGATATGACATCCTTTTCGTTGTTTAAATTTATATCTATGTTAATCTTTGATTAAGAGATTTCCACCACATTAATTATAATGACATATCCTTCTAGTGTTATCATAAATAAGCAAAACTCTCTATCAAATTGGCGCCATTGCCGGGGAGACAACAGACGCAATAGATTCACTTCATTATTTTTGAATATTCTGAGTTGCGTAATTATTTGATCAATTTTTTTTTATTGTGCGAGGAATCTGACGAAGCGACAAGGCTCAACAGAGCGGCGACAGCAACCACGAGCTATGCCACACGAGGAAAGACGTAGGAGACCAAGATCCCACTTTCTCAAGGGATTCTCCATCGTCACAAAATTTATTTCTATCTTTTCGCCCTTGTAGTAATTGGGGCTGAATTTTTGGGGGTTTGTCCCCACATTCTTTAGCTACTAGGGTTTACATTTTTTGCATGCGTGATTCTATTTTCTGCTTGCTTGCCTTTAAAACCAACAAAAGAAAATATTGAGTTGCCTGTTTAGAAGTTGCATGCCCTTAGGTGCATGCATTTAGGGGTGATTGAGTAGCACATTAGATCTTATTATTGCATTGCAAGCATATTAGCATGAAGATTGCTGGAGACAGGTACTCCTTTCTAATCTTTGCATCCAGCTCATGTTCATGCATTTACATTCAAATTAAAATTCAAGGCCACCAAGTTGTTTGAATTTACTAATTCAGTGGTCGCATAACTAAAAGTGGGGCTGATAATCAGATTCAACCCTAAAATCAATTCACATTTGATCTGATTCTAAGGGACTTGTCTACGATTTCAAAAGAAATTACAAAGATTTGCGGTGTGTTGCACACTTCTGACACTGAGCACTCACATTAGGCACCGCACTAATGCTCGATCCCTTAAGGCTATAGGCATCGATCTCTTTATTGGTGCAAACCCTCCTATTGTGCTTTGTGGTGGTGGTGATACTATCTTTTGACCAAGTGTTTTGATACTCCACAGAGGGGGACACCCCTTAAAGGAATAAAAGGGTAATTAAGGGGCACCACATATGCATCGCCTCAAAGGAAGGGTTCGTCCTACTTGCATCCCTTTGTTCGTCCTTGGAGTAACTTCTCACTTGATCACCTGGGAGTATCATCCAAGCAAAGTATAGGTCCTAGGGCACTAGAAGGTTGAATTAAGGCACGTAATTGTAGTGAAAAACTTGTTTGGCCATTTATATTAACTAATTCAACCTCCGCAACGAAGAAGGTTAAGATTTCAAGTCCACGCCCCTCTTATGCCACTTACATGGGAATGGAGGGATAAGTCTTGATCTCTTGACTTATCTTTGGAGTGGAGGCTTCACTTAATAAAAACCTGAATTGTGTTTTGTATGCTTGGTAGATGCTCTCTTGAGGGTAGTCTAGTGTTTGATCCTGAGCCCGAGAGAATTCTTAGGAGAGCTCACCTAGGAGAGAAGAGAGAGGGAATGGCTGATCAAGGAGCAAATCAATAAAGGACCCTAAGGGACTATTTTATTCCAACTAACCAACCTGCACAAGCACTAAGACAACCAACAGGGGATAATCCGTATCAGATCAAGAGCAGTACCATATCTTTATTGCCCTCCTTTTCTAGTACTACTAGGGAGGACCCCTACCAGCATTTGGAGGAATTAACCGAGGTCTGTTCCACGGTGAAGCTCCAAGGATTTACTGATGAAGCCCTAATGAGGACTCTATTTCCTTTCTCCCTAAAGGATAAGGCCAAGCACTGGTATCATACCCTCAATGCAAGGGTAAATGATTGGGCCACCCTTAAGAGAGAATTTTTGAAAAAGTATTTTCCTATGAGTAAAACCAACCATTGCATAAGAGAGATTATGGGTTTTAGTCAACAAGAAGGGGAGCAATTTCATGAGACTTGGGAGCACTTTAATTATCTTCTTAGGTTATGCCCCCACCATCAGGTGCCAAGATGGCAGTTGGTTGAAAGGTTCTATAACGAATTGTCTAAAAGGCATAGGCAAACCATCGATGCAACTTGTGCAGGAACCTTCATGACCAGAACTAAGGATGAAGCCTGGGCATTATTTGAAACATTAAGTGACAACTCCATACATCTGTCCTCTACTTATCAAGAAAGAAAATCATCAATCTTGCAGAGGAAGATAGAGGCCCATGAAGCCGGGGCTTCTCAGGATTTGGCTTATCAGATTCAACAATTGAATAAAAACTTTGATAGGCTTTTAGCAAACCCCGACATGAACCCGCAAGCATCCTCTATCTTTCAGGCTTCAAGAGAATGCTCCATTTGCCAAAGTACAACGCACTCCACTGCGGAGTGCCATCAGGCAAATCAATTCCCTGAGTTGATTCAGGCCGACTTGAACGTAGCCCAAGGTTTCCGCCCCCTCGCAATAACCCTTATTCCAATACCTATAATCTAGGGTGGCGGAACCATCCAAACTTCTCTTGGAAGAAAGGTGATGCTTCTAACTCAAGGAATACAAGACCCTTACCTCCCCAACCCATATACCAACATTCTTATGAAAACCCTCTTCAGAATAAGCCCTCTAAGATGGATGAACTGAAGGCCATGATGAAAGCAATGCAAGAGCATCAGAATATGGTCATCCAATATTAGAATAAGATGATTACTGATATGCAATACCAAATTGGTCATCTTACTAAGGCAGTTAGGCAAAGTGATCCAGGGAAGCTGCCTAGCTCTTCTGAGGAGAACCCTAAGGGCAAGGGGGTTGTATTCAGGGAGCACGCCCAAGCAGTGATCGTGTTGAGGAGTGGAAAAAAGATTGACAAGCTTGATAACACTCCTATGGTTGTCTCAGAATTCCCCTTCCACACCTGTCCTGACTTCCATCTCCACAGAGGAAGAGCAACACTGCTCTCCCTCACACAAAATCACCCACAATGAGGATGTCATCCTTCCACCACCCCTTTCCCGCCATGATGACCCCTCTACCCAGAAGTCGAGGGTGCCCTATCCAGAGCGTCTATATACTCCTGGGGAATCTTCTGTTGGCTCGTCTGGAGCCAAGGATACGACGGAAGAGATTATGGATACTTTTAGGCAAGTCTAGATTAACCTTCCTCTATTGGAAGCTATTAAACAGATTCCATCCTATGCCAAGTTTCTAAAGGACCTATGCACCCAGAAGCGCCGATCTAGGAAACAGGTCCAAACCAAGGTCATCCTGCCTGACCATGTTAGCTTGGTTCTCCAGCATGGAACACCCCACAAAATGAAAGACCCAGGGGCCCCGTACATTTCAGTGGTTATAGGTAACCAACACATTGACGAGGCTCTGCTCGATCTGGGTGCAGGGGTGAACATTCTACTGAGCTCTGTCTACAACCTTTTGGAAGGAGGCAAGCTAAAGCCTAGTCCCGTAATCCTCCAAGTTGTAGATAGATCACTTAAGACACCACAGGGAATGTTGGAAGATGTCCTTGTGAGAGTGGAGGATTTCTTCTTCCCTATTGACTTTCTGGTGCTTGATATTGACCCATCAAATAAGCCTACAAAGCCATCCATTATTCTAGGATGCCCCTTCTCGGCCACAGCCAATGCCTCTATAAATTGTAGATCTGGGGCACTTAAAATGGGCATTGGGAACAAGAAGATCCGATTGAATGTTTTTGATACTTACAAGCAATTTGGATTTGAAGATTGTTCTCATATTGAGGTCGTTGATGAAATAATTGAAGAGACTACTCCAACACTCTTATGTAGAGATCCCCTTCAGAAGGTCATATCTAAGGATCATCCCTCGATTATTAAAGAAACTGAAAGGGAAATGCCTGAATTAGAAGAGTTGCTGGGGATACACATTGAGTCTCTGTCCCCACCCTGGACTGTGAAGGTAGATCCGCTACCTGAGGTGGGGACATCTCAACTAAAACCCTCAATCCAAAAAGCTCCTGAGTTGGAGTTGAAACCCCTCCTGAGCACATTGAAATATGCTTTCCTTAGCCCTAATACAACGTTCCCCATTATTATCTCGTCTGCATTATCTGAATTGCAGGAGGGAGCTCTACTTGAGTGCCTACAAAGGCACAAGGAAGCAATTGCCTGGTCAATTGCTGATATTAAGGGTGTTGATCCCTCTCTTTGCATGCATCATATATACACGGACGAGTCCATGAATCCTTTCAGAGACATGTAGAGAAGGCTCAATCCAAATATGCGGGAGGTTGTTAAAAAGGAGATTCTGAAATGGCTAGATGTAGGGATTATCTATCCCATTTCAGATAATAAATGGGTTAGTCCTATTCATGTAGTTCCCAAAAAGGCAGGAATCACTATGGAAGAGAACGACCAAGGAGAGCTGGTGACCACTAGACCCTCAACTGGTTGGAGGGTCTGCATTGATTACCGCCGTTTAAACACAGCTACCCAGAAAGACCATTTCCCCTTACTGTTTATCAATCAAATTTTGGAACGATTGGTGGGGAACAAGTACTTTTGTTTTCATGATGGGTACTCTGGATATAATCAGATAGCCATTTTTCCTGACGATTAGGAGTGTACCACCTTCACGAGTCTGTATGGCACATTTGCATTACGCCGAATGCCATTCGGGTTATGTAATGCTCTTGCCACTTTCCAATGTTGTATGATGGCTATCTTTTCTGATATGATCGACGAGTTTGTTAAAATTTTCGTGGATGACTTCTCCATTTATGGCTAGTCGTTTGACCTATGCCTTTCGCACCTTGATAAAGTCTTAACCCGTTGCGAAGAGGTAAAGCTGGTGCTTGGCTGGGAGAAAAGCCACTTTATGGTCCAGCAGGGCATTGTGTTAGGGCATATAGTTTACGAGAGAGGATTAGAGGTGGACACCGCAAAAATCGATTCCATCTCTAAGCTTCCATTGCCCGCCAATGTTCGTCAGGTTAGATCTTTCCTTGGCCATGCTGGATTTTATAGGCACTTCATTAGAGATTTTAGTAAAATCTCTAAGCCACTCTGCAACCTGTTAGCAAAGGATGTCTCTTTCGATTTTGATGATAGATGTGGCGAGGCTTTCCAAGTTTTGAAGAAAGCCCTCATTACCACGCCGATTCTCCAAGCACTAGATTGGACCCTCCCGTTTGAGCTTATATACGATGCTTTTGATTTTGCAGTGGGAGCGATCTTAGGTCAAAGGGTTGATGGCAAACCTCATGTGCTGCATTATGCCAGCAAGACCCTTATGGATCCTCAACAAAACTACACGGTCACTGAAAAGGAACTACTTGCTGTAGTATTTGCTTTGGAAAGTTTCGATCTTATCTTTTGGGATCCAAGGTTGTGGTGTTCACTGATCATTCTGCCCTAAAGCATCTTCTTGCTAAAAAGGACACTAAACCTCGTCTAATTCGTTGGATTCTGCTACTCCAAGAATTTGACCTAGAAATTAAAGACAAGAAAGGAGTTGAGAATGTGGTAGCAGATCATTTGTCTAGGATACCTATTGAGGCATCAAACCCTGCTGGCAGCATTCAAGAGACTTTTCCTGATGAGTGTCTAATGGCCGTGGAAGCTAAAACTCCTTGGTTCGCTAACATAGTGAACTATCTGGTCACGGGCATTACCCCTAGTACTTGGGACAAGCAGAAGCGAGACAGGTTTCTTGCCAACACTAAATTTTATCACTAGGAAGAACCTGAGCTTTTTAGAATAGGCCCTGACCAGCTTTTTGGCCGTTGCATCCTTGATGAAGAACAAAGAAGTGTTCTGCGCTTCTGCCATGACCTCCATTATGGAGGACATTTTAGTGGGAAGAAGACTGCCCATAAGGTTCTTCAGTCTGGCTTTTGGTGGCCCACATTATTCCGAGATGCACATACGTATGTGGGCGCATGTCTACATTGCTAATATAATGGTTGTTAATGAGGTGTTTGCTGTAAAGTCGTTGGTTGTGTAATGAAAATATCATTAGTGTCATTATAGTGGGTTGTATGGGATACCAGTCATTGCAACCATTATTATTTACTTATCTAACTTTTACTTGTTTTATTCCAGGTCGTTCACTGGGAGGCAATTATTAATTTACATCGCTCTTTGATCTCAAAATTATCCTTTAATTCCAAAAAGAAGTTTTACATCTAATAAAGAACGAATGAATATAGACATGGTTTGCCTACTCACAAAGAATTAATCGAAATGCTTGCAAAAACTAACTATAAACAAGTACCAAACATTTCATCACTATATTCTAAACTCTCTTTACAAGTAATAGTATTAATTCTTACATGAAAGTACACTACCAACTAAGATTACATAGTTTACTAACTTAACTTACTAATCTGACACCTACAGTAACACATACAATTACTATAGTGACAGATGTAAACGTCACTAGATCCCAGAAAATACTATATACAAACTTAAAGAGGGAAACTTGGGTCTTTAGCGACGGTTATGGAGACGTTTTATTATATTAGTAAATGTATGAGGTTATTTACATAAAACTAATTGGCTATACTACGTATACATATATATATACATTTCTTTTGTATTTGTATTCACCTTCGTATTTACATCTTCTCTCTCTCTCTTACTCCACACTAATCTTCTTCTGTTATTCTTCTTCTTCTTTATTTTAATTTTGCCTTAACAGATTCCACAAACTGCGGCGTAGAGGTAATTAACTACTGTCATTAGTTCTCCTTTAATTAATAAAAAATGTGTTTAATTTGCAGGCACGCTTTTCGAGGGATACACAGCACCCGGAGGGTGGGACCAAACCTCTACTAAGCGTGCCCTAATTGTAATTAGGCCGCTTAATTCCGTTTTATCAAGCTCAGATCAAGGCTTTCTCAGCCCATGCACACACACCTCACCGGGCCCCCGGCCCCACAATGCTCAATACAATCTCAACAGTATGCTCAGAGTATATAGCGCATGTTGTTTCAGGCGCCCGACTCCCGTGACGACTACGCTACTTAGGAAGAAAATCAATATAAGTCTCCACGCGCACTTTGCAGCGCACGATGTGGCACTATTCGAGCGTTGCATCTGTGCTGAAAAGTGCGCACAACTGTGCGCTAAAGGAGATTTTGGCCCTCAATTCGAGGGCCATAATTTATTTAAAAATAAAAATAAATTATGGGAAAATGAAGTGTTTACAGGATACTATACAATTGTACAATTAATTTGAAATTTTAATTAGATTTACTATATAAATCAATTCACTAAAGTATACTATTTTTACACACTGATTTTGGTGTTTTATTCTTTAATTACTTATAAAGTAGCTATTATATGGTCTAATTGACCATATACAGAGTTAGTATACATGTATAAGTATTTTATAAACATTGTTATTGTATTTTTCAGAGTTAATTTTTGTTGTATTTACATTTAAATAGCATATTTGATTATTTTACTTATAAATTAAGTTAAAATAATATAATAAGGTATAAACATACTTCAACTAGCTTAAATTATTTAAGATATATTAGCCTAAGTATACAGATTCAATTAACTTAATTATAACCCTAAAGTACTAATTTATCTAATTTAATTTAACAAATTAGCTATTAACTTAATAAATTCATTATTTATTATATATAAAGAATTAAATTAAGATACGGGATTTTATTTACTCATAATTTACATATGCATAGATATATACAGTTTTATAGTTTAATTCTATTATTTATACTATCTACTGATTTAGTTAGTCTAATAATACATATTAATTAGTTTAATTTATAGATAGTTATATAATTATTGTATATACTATCTGAACTAAATCAGATACCTAGTTTACAGTATGCAATATATTTACATAGTTATTTGTACAATATATGTATATATACTACCTATTTACATACATAACCTAGTATAAAGCTTATGTTTATAAGAGTATACTTAATATACAAAGTAATATAATTTTTTTTAGGTCTTTTGGGAGTTTTTCACTTTTTATTGTTTTTATAAATCTTATAGAAATAGGAGATGAGAAGGGAAGAGTTGGCTGAGGAGAAAGAGGCATGTTTAATGTCTTTTTAAGTATAACTCTTTTTATCAAGCTTCATGAATGCCTTATTTTCATTCAGCATGAAATTTAGAAAGTGTTTACCAATTTTAATACAGTCCTCAGTTTAGTTTCCTTTTTAAATCATGTTTGGACAGTTAGCTTCAATCAAACTAGCTAACAACACTTGAAAGAGTTAAAACAAGCATTCACAGAAATTAAATTTCAATTATCAGGAAAGCTTGCATTCATAAGGGAAGCAAAATATCTGTATGTTAGCTACATTTCAAAACATATTTTACAGGTTATTACATCAGATTAGATCTGCTACAAAATTAGGACAGTTCAACAGGAGCAACAGCAAAAATTTTACAGACCAAACCCTGCAGCAGCTTAGATCTAATTCCAAATGGTCTAACTGCTACTGCAGTCAGTCCAATTGGGATGAAATCTGAGTAGGGAGAGAAGAAAAATGTAGCTGCAAGGTGCAGCACTTTGCTGTGACCACTGGGATTAAAAAAAATCATAAATCCAAACTAAAAAAAAGAAAAAGACTCTCAATTCCCATTTGACAAGGGTTTCATTTCTCACTAAAATCACTAAATAACCCAATTCAAATGCAAAAACCCTTATCATCAGATTAAATCAACAAAAATACTGATATAACTCTTCCTTAAGATATAGACAGCATGTAGAAAGAGTTAATTCAATTACTTGCAATTCATAGTTCAAATCCCAGTTTCTGAAACCTTAAGGAGTATTGAGAACTCCTTAGGTTAGGAAATCACCAATACATTCATCCAAAACAAACTCATGAATGCAAGATCAAACTTCAAATCACCACAGTGATTCTCCTTAGTTCTGTTTTGCATTCATTGCATTAAAAACTTCATCAAACTCAAATTTGAATATGGCTCTTCTGAGATGAATTCTGACATCAGAAACATCTCAGATTCCTTGCCAACAATGAACTCAAATCAGAATTTATTCAATTTGTCCAATCAAAACAGTAAAAACCAAATTAAATGAAAAATCCTTGAAATCCAAATTAAAGAGAAATCTGACAAACTGATAATTTCAACTCAAACCAGGGGCTTTTGTGAACAAGAGTGAGGTGAATGGGAAGCCCCTGAAGTGCTTTTTGACGCCAATTTCAGATCTAAGGTTAAAAACCAATCAGATCTGAAATTAGGTTAGAGTGTATGGGTGGAATGTGAAAAACAGGTCGTGGAAAATCAGAAGTGAATATGAAAATATGGAGAGGGAGAGAATTTGAAATCATTACTATGTGAAACCTTCCCCTCTGATCTGGAATGATCAGAGGAGGTGAGGGTGGAATTTATAGCCTAAATCTACTACTACAGCTACTTTATCCTAACAGCAAAATTAAACACTACTAATTACATTAATTCTACTCTAAACCTACTTAACTACAGCTACAACTAATCTGTAGAATTATAAATCTATTCTAACAGGAAGAATGGGACCTATGGGTCCTTAGCCGGTGGCTAAGGAGGAAGAAGGGAGGAAGATGACTCCAGCGGAGAGAAGAGTCTGCGAGTGATGCCCCAGGGTCGTCCTCAAGTGCTACGAAGTCCTTAGCGACGTGGAGGTCGAGAGAAGGTGACAATTTCACAGTCGGTGGCTGTGAAATCAGAGGCTTGATGGGGAGGAGGAACTGGAGTGGACGAACGATCGCTGAGAGATGTAGGGAGCGATCCTTTGCGCATGCCACCACTGAGGTGTTTAAGTAGCACACACAGTGGCTGAGATCACCGTGCAAGTGAGGATAATCGAAGAGGTAACCGGCAGTGGGGATGAGAGGTGAGGAGCGCGCGGTGAGCCAATCTCAAAATCTGACCGTTATATGGGATCTGGGGAGAGGGGTGATCGTACGTGCCGATTCGTGCGAAGCTTCCATTCAAATCCAACCGCAGATCGAAATCGTGAGAAGCAATGGACGGCCGAGATCGATCGTGTTCTTCACATGCTATAGTGCGTGCGAAGAGCAGCAGGCCGTCCTCTAAAAAAAATGGGAAAATTGCAGGAAAGACCTCTGCACGAAGGGGTAGAAGATTTGCGTGCAGGCCTATAAGTGAAAAGAATTACAATAGGAAGGACCCTGCAGCCTTTCAAAGGGGTCCCTGCGGTTTACAAGTAGGCCCAAAAAGGAATTTTTAAAGGCAAGAGTGTAATGCATGAAGGACCTAAGTGTAAACTACCTATTTCATAGCCTAAATGATGTCCAAATGCCTTCAAATTTTTATATGTGCTTAATTGAACATTTAAGACATTAATTATACTTTTGATTTGGCCTTTCAAACTTATTTATGTGTTCAATTAACGCATGGATCATCATTTGTACTTTGCTTTCAGAATATCTCATTTTGTGACCTAATTATGAAATTTTAACACAGAATAAAGGTTTTAGGTCTTTTTCTTTAATTCCCACACTTAACCCTTTTTATCTGTTAATTTGATGTTGTTTTACTCAGTGTTTAGCTTAACTTTAGCTTTTTAGCCATGATGAGTAGCCACTCATCAATTGCCAGCAGACGGGAACCATTGGAAGAAGAAATGAGATGCCCCAACAACCTATCCTCCCTGTTGAGATCTTTGATATTTGGAGCATTGGCTTCATGGGTCCCTTTCCTGTGCCCTTCAGATATGAATACATCCTTGTGGCTGTAGACTATGTATCGAAATGGATAGAAGCCATACCCACGTGAACCAATGACCATTCAGTGGTCTTGTGCTTTGTTAAGGCTAATATCATTTCTCGATATGGGTGCCCAAGGACGATCATAAGTGATGGAGGACCTCACTTTAAGAACGTACACTTCATAAGACTACTCCAAAATTTGGGAGTTAACCACATGATAGCCACACCTTATCATCCCTAAACGAGTGGACAAGTTAAAGTGTCTAATAGGGAGATTAAGTGAATTTTAGAAAAAGCTATCAGGCCTGATTGGAAGGATTGGTCTAAAAAACTAAATGATGCTCTTTGGGCCTACAAAACTACGTATAAGACTCCCTTGGGCATGTCTCCTTTCCGTCTTATCTACGGAAAAGCCTGCCACCTTCCCATTGAAATCCAACAGAAAGCTTATTAGGTTATTAAAAACGTTAACTTGAATATGGATAAAGTGGGAAAGGCACGTATGTTAGAATTAAGTGAGCTTGAGGAGCTTCGTGATGAAGCCTATGAAACTTCTCAAGTTTACAAGCAATGTACAAAAGTCTTCCATGATAAGCACATCATTAGAAAGACTTTTGAGCCCAACCAGTGGGTCTGGTTTTTCAATTCTAGACTTATATTATTTCCTAGAAAGCTCAAGTCCCGCTGGGATGGGCCATATGTTGTTATCAATACTTTCCCTCATGGAGCTGTAGAAATTCGGAACCCTATTTCAGGTGCAAGCTTTAAGGTAAATGGCCAACGACTTAAACCTTATATTACTCTTTCAGATGGCCAAGTTTTGGACGCACTTCGGCTTGAGGAGCCTTAGCTCCTTCCACTCTCCTCCTCAGGTAGTATTCTTCTATGTCTGCATTTTTCCAATGAGGACGTTGTCAGTCTTAGGCATTGGGGGGTATAACCTGAGAATGTTTATAGCATTTATAAATATTTGCATACATATTTATATATATATATATATCTTATTTTCTTGAGCTGAGTGGGTTAGTCCCTAGGAAAATACCTTTGTCATTGGAGGATTTTCTTCTTGAATTATTTCTTAAGTTTAGAATCCAGTACATTTATTTCACGTGCACGTAGACTGGGTAATGGATCCTTGAAGAAAACCAGTAAGCTTTTGTAGTATACTGAACCCTTGAACAGTTAATAGGGAGTAAGGCATACTATCTTCTAGTATATCCACCCCATATTTGTGATATGAAAGTAGAGAGATTACTGGTGCGCTAACTTTAGTGCAAGGACTCTTAAGTTTTGGACAATTAGATGATCATACTTTAGAGTTAGGCATAGTTTTAGCTCTCTGTTCCTGTGTGCGTACTTTATGTGAATTCCTGAGAGTCACCAAATAAGGCAGATACACAAAGATTGAGTTTTAATAAAGCTATGACTATGGTGGATGGTTATAACCGTCCTTCATAGAGTCCTCGGTTGAAGGAGGGTAATAGTGTCAAAGTTCAAAAATATGCCTGTCCTATCCATTCCTTCCTGGTACCGAGAATAGGCACTTCCACCAAATAAGCCACACAATATCCTCTTGACCATCATCATTCCTAATAATGCCTCATAAATAAAAGTCTATGTCGTATTATGTTGATTTATATATTTAAAAAAAAAGAGAGAGAAAAGAAAAGAAGAAAAAGAAGAAGCAGTTATATTACAAAAAAAAAAGGAAAAAGAAGAAGAAAAGAGAGAGAAAAGAAAAACAAAAGAAAAAGTCCAAGTTTATAATGTAACATTGTTTCTGAGGCAACAGAACACCTATCGCGATCCACCAAATATGACCCATACCTACCTTTCAGTATTTCTGATCACCTGAATACTGGCTAAGGACTCTAACTTAGTTGTAGAGTTATTAGGACTTTAATAGAAGTGTGGATGCCATGTGAGGCCACCAAATAGTGAATACAATTACTAAATCTGGCGAGATTTGTGATCTCAGAAAGAAAAGAAAGAAAAGAGTGAGCGCCCAGGAACATCAAGAGAGCACAGCTGTTTAGCCTCTCTTTGAGTTGACTTGTCTAATAGTCTAGAGATCTAGAGTCTGTAGTACTAGACTACATGTAGCACAAGATGAGTGTGTGCCACCAAATACAAATCCATTCAACTCGATATCTCCTATCTAAGCCAAACGTCGGGGTCAAATTATAGATTATCTTCTGCTTTATCCCCGAGGGAAGTAGTTGCCTATCGCGACAGTAATATTTACCAAGGGTGAAGTACGAACTTCCAGTGTGAATTGGTTTTTTCACTTGGATCTGTTACCTAGGCTATCATCACTTCACATTTGTCTAGATCTCTAAAGTTTTGAAATAAGAAAAGAAGAAATCTTCTAATTATTTCTATTATTTTTGCTAGGGACTAACAAATCTTAGTCATGGGGGTATTTGATGAGTCCATTTTCATGGACTATTGTTAAGCCTAAATACTTCAATTCTAACATAGTATGTTTGTTAATAATCACATTAAGTCATTAAAAAAGTGCATGCATCATTACTTGAGTTTTTATTTATTTTATTGCATTTTATAGTATGTAATTATTTTATGTTTTGTTGCAGGAATGACATTGGAAAGAACAAGGAGGGGGGGTAAAATTCCCCCAACAAATGGCCAGCCGCAACACAAATATCTCATCCTCCAGCCACCCTTAAAAACTTCCCTCAACAAATGCAAACGGTGTTGGCCAAATTTAGAAAAGGATTTTGAAAATCCCTTGGGAGGCAGAAGAGAAGAGATATAGAGGAGAGGCGAAGGGGATTAGAGAGGGATCCATCATCCACTGCGTGCACTGCGAACATCGAAGGCCATCCATCAACCATGAAACCAGCGTGCACTGTGCACACCATGCACCCGCACCCTCTATAGACGCAAGCCATAGCCAAGCCCTCCCATGCACTGCCCTTCACCGCGCCAAACCTTCAAGCCTACAGGCAACCCATGCCCGCAGGCGCTGCACGCCCTCTACAGGCACAGGCCTCCCAGCACCCATGCTCTCTCCAGTTTACAACAGGCGTCGTGCCCCTCCAGCACCCTTACGCGCCAACCTTCAGTAGGCAGCAGTCCCCCTTAAGCATCCTGCAGACACCACAGCGCCTTCCAGCGCCAGTAGTAGCGGCGACAGCCAACCTGCAGCAAGCTCTGCCGCCAGCCAACCTCTGCCTCCAGCCACCTCGACCCACATCGAGAACACCGATGTGAAACCACCACTCTGACGCACCTTCCCTAAGGACCTTTCAACCAGCCGAGCCTCTTCACGCGTGCAAGGAGAGAGGAATTTTCCTCTCTCCTTGGGTGAAATTAAAAATTACCATTTGTGCCATTGCCAAACACTATTGCATTATTTAGTGGATTAATATATTTGAGTGAAGTTGCATGCTTGCCCTTACATGTTATAGTATTTCTTTCATGCACTTAACTTTTAAATGGTGATGTGATAAATACATAAGATCTCATCCATACACTCACATGACCTAAAAGAGAAAGCCCCATGTTTTGAAATACAACTATTTTACATGCCATTACAAGTTATTTCCTGAAAGGAAAATTATATCCCTATCCCTACATTTTTTAAATAATTACGTGTTCCTTCTGTTCACTTTGTTTCGCATCAGATTTGAACACGAATTGCCTACGTGATTGAATAAGTACAAAGGAAAAAATTATTTTGTGAACTTATTAATCTGTTCCTCCCTGTGGATACGACATCCTTTTCGTGGTTTAAATTTATATCTATGTTAATCTTTGATTGAGAGATTTCCACCACATTAATTACAACAACATATCCTTCTAGTGTTATCATAAATAAGTGAAACTCTCTCCGTCAATTCCCAGTCATCAAAATTTTCCTTCAAAGGTCATCCTACGTGGGTAAAAGTTCCCCATATACTCCCCTCCAGATCTGGTCCGTCACCAAACAAGAGGTGAATAGATGGATCCTGTTATCCGTATCAAAATCACATAATGGTCAATTCTGCAGTGGAGCACCTAGCCTCCTACTTCTTAATTTGCCAGTTACAAGCCCATTCTTCCTACATAACCAAAGGAAGATTTTATGCTTGAGAGGAATCTTCATTTTGCACACCATGGCACAATCATAATTTGCAGATGTGGGAGCACCAGCCATGCCAACCATCAGCCTCTTGTAAGCCTTGGTAGATGTGAACTGACCATGTATCCATCGATAGCCATCCTCCCCTTCTGCCGGCTGAAACACAGCCAAATCAGCAAGCAACCGCTCCTGCTCTATTTGAGTTCTTTCCCCCTTGCGCGCAACAGTTGCATTAAGAGCCCACCTGCCAAGAGCCTCATCCCAACATTCCCTGACCAACACCCTACTATCTGCTGCAGCAATAAAGACCCTTGGGTATTCCTCACTTAGCTTGCTCTGATCAGACCACTCATCTTCCCATAATGCAAAGTTTCAGCCATCCCCCAATGCAGGTGTAGACTCTAACCAATGATCTCAGACTACCCTCCTCACTGACTACCAAAATGATGAAGGTCGACTTGGAGTTTTATTCCACATCTGCACCTGTGTAGGGCCATACGACTCTTTAATTACCTAGGACCACAACTTGCCATCTTCCACAATTAACTTGATTGCCCACTTCAGAAACAAAGCGTCATTGAACTCTTTCAAAGATCGAATGCTCAATGCTCCCTTTGACGGAGGCCTACAGAGGTGCTGCCATTTCACCGGATGTAGGAACCTACCTTCCACCTTCACACCCTTCCAGAAGAAACGCTTCGGCATCACATCCAACCTCTTCCAAACAGACTTCGGGGGCCTAAATACCGAGAAAAAAAAGACCAGAATCGAAGTGATGACTGAATTTAGCAAGATCAGTTGTCCACCCTTCGACAAAAACCTCTACTCCAAGACTCCAGTCTTGCATTTACCTTCTCAAAGAGAGAGGCCCAATCACTCTTCCTCAACTTCTTATCTGTCAAAGGTAGGCCCAAGTATCTCACCGACAGTGTGGATGGGGACGTATGCAAGGTGGCTAAAATTGCTTCACTCTCCTTAGCTGTCATACTGAAAGATATCAAGGATGACTTTGCTCCATTTAGTCGCAAGCCTGAAATCTCACCGAATATACTAATCATAATAAATAGAGACTCCGCCTCACTGAGCCTACCTTCTACATAAAACACGATGTCATTAGCGTATTGCAATACAGGTGCCAGAGCTTGCGAATTTGTTAACGAATATCCCCTAACCACTCCCACACCTGCCAACTTGAAGCTAAACTGCACAATGGTGTCCACTGCCAAATTAAAGATAAGTGGGGCCAATGGACATCCCTACCGCACCCCACATTGTAGCTGAATCCACACACCACAGGGCTTCCCATTCACAAGCAGGGAGAAGGAGGAAGTGACAATACACCTCTTCATCCATTGAATCCACAGGGGAGGGAAGCCCCTCCTCTTAAAAATCTCCCACAGATATGGCCATTCTACTGAATCGTAAGCTCTACTGAAATCAACCTTCCACATGAATGCTCTGGTCTTTCTCCTCTTCCATCTAGAGACCACCTCTTGTGCCACAATGAAAGACTCTTGTAAAGATCTATTCGGGAGAAAAGCCACTTGCTCTGGACTAATCAAGTCGGACAGCACACACTTCAACTGGTTTGCCAATACCTTACTAATGATTAGGTAAATTGAGTTCAACAGTGCAATGGGTCTAAAATCAGACAGAATCTCTACCACACTACACTTAGGCAAAAGAAACAAGTAAGATTTGTTTATTCTCTCCATGCCTGAGTTGCCCCTTTGAAACTCTCTAATAACCTCCATCACATCCCCTTTGACCACTGGCCAGAATTCCCTGTAGAAAAGTACCTGAAATCCATCTAGACCTAGAGAGCCCTCTGCATTCAACCCAGGCATCACCTCCACCACCTCCTGATCTGAAATATTTTCTGTCAACTTAGCTACTGCTGAGCTTCCCACCCAGGGGAAGTTTTAGGCTATCATTCTCCACCCCCCTCTCCCTCTCATTCTCGAGGATTCCTTGAAGTACCTAGCTATCTCTCTTCTAATTTCATCAGAGGATGTAAGCACCGAATCCCCTCTCTTCAAAGAAGAGATGAAATTCACTCTCCTTCTATCACTCATTGCCATATGAAAGAACTTCATATTTGCATCCCCCTCTTTCAATGATAACTGCCTAAACTTTTCACTCCAGTCCATTTCCCTAGTCTTGTCCTCAACTTGAATCACTCCCTGCCAATGCTTCCTCTAAGCCTCCTCGTCCACTGCCAATCACTCCGTATTCTCCTTCTCATCCAGCAAATGCACCATAGACATAGCTTCAGGCCTCCACTGATTTCTAATGATCTCTATTATTTGCCAGTACTCCCTCAACATCACTCTCAGGTCTTTCAATTTCATAGCCAAACGATAGGTGGCTGATCCTTCCCCCTTCTTCTGCGCCCACCAGTAGCCAACCATCTCCTTGAAGCCTTCCTCCCTCAGCCAAGACTTCCTGAATTTAAAGTGCCCACATGGGATTCCTCCTCACTGTCCCAAAGTAGTGGGGTGTAGTCCGAAAAATGGCAAGCCAACCCCATGACCTACAAGAGTTGATATCGCTCTAACATCTCCAAATTCCCAAAGAACCTGTCCAACTTAGAGTCCAGTCCATTACCCCCTCGCCAAGTGAACTTAGCCTCGCTGAAGGATATTCATTCAAACCCATCTCCGACACCACTAACTGAAAGCCAAGCGAGGTCCTATCCACCCTTCCATTCCATTGATCATTCACATATAGAACACTATTGAAATCCCCACCTACAAGCCAAGGCAGCCCATTTGTATTTCTCGCCCTCACACGCAGCTCCTACGAGAGCATGTTTCTCCAATTGTCCACACAAGGACCATACACACATGAAAGACCAGCTCCTACGCATCCCCAGTTTTCTGAAATATGCACGATAGCACAAAGTTACCCCTCCAAACCTCTTTCAAACTCAAACTCGACTTCTCCCACCACACGACCAGCCTTCTTACCCTTCCAATCGCATCCACAGCTTTAAAATCAGCCTGCCCCATTGCAATAGAGATTGCCAGAGAGAATCCCCTCCTTCTATGTGTGTCCCCTGTACCAAAGCACAATCCACCTCCCACTCGTGAAGATATCGAGCCAACGACGCCCTTTGCACTCTATCATGTAACCCATGCACATTCCAAGTGAGCACCTTCATCCCTGGGGCTTCGAGGCCCCTTGCTGCCCTCCGGCCATCTTCTCAACCTTCAGAATGCCTACTATCTTCCCTTAACTGTAAGATTGGCCTCCAACAACTCTCCTTCCCCTCAATTTATATGGCGACATCACATACTTCCCCCTTGATGAAGAACCCACCCCGTAGCTCAACTCCCCTGGTGCCAAGAATGAAAAGTTATCTGGATTCTGTGGAGTAGCCTCACAGACCTCTTGCTACCTCCGTACATTAGGATTCACAACAACAAGCTCCCTTCCCCCACCTTCATCCTACTCCAACACAACCATTGATAGTGGTTGGTCCAACTCCTTCATCTCCTTCATTTCAATGTTCGGCACCTCTGACCAGTGAAGCTCTTTCCTCTCTTTTGCCTCCTGTTTGGCAAAACTCCTAGCTCTATCCTCATGTGTGTCAGTCTGGATGTCCATCTCCTCAACCTGCACAGTTGGAACCTCCTCTTGCACACTAACCTCACTACAGAAAGCTAATTTCAGCCAGAGAAGCCAAGAACTGCCCCCGCACCTAAAGATGACTTTGTCTGGGATTGGACCCCCCCTTGTCACCTTCACCACAACCTTAATCGATCTCCCGTCTCCCTCACAAAGACCAACCATTGCACTCTCTGCCATAGTTGCAAAGTTGGCAATCACTCCAACCCATCACCCCCTTTGTTCTTAGATGCAATGGCAATCCCCAGATCTCGAAGAACCCTCTTCTAGTCTCAACCCTCTGAGGTGGGCGATTGCGAAGAGCACTGTCAAACAGAGATACCAGTCTCCATACCACCGTCACCCCATCAAAGCTAGCTATGAAAAAATGGAGCCCTTCCACATCCATCATGCCCAAATCAAAAAGCACAAACCTCACCCCTCCAAATGAGCCAACTTCCACCCCTAAGAGGAAAGAGAGAGAGACCTTACCAGGCTTTAAATCTTCTCAAAGGCATAGGTGCCAATCATAATCTCACCGATGAGCAGCCCCCTGATCGTGAACTTCGCTGCCCTGGTTTCCTCAGATTGAGGCACTTCCACATCATACACCTACCCCAACCCCTTCGGTAGTGGTGGCGGTGGTAACGGTGGTGTCTCACTTGCTCCATGAGCCCAAACTTGCCTACCATCATGTTGAGCCATCCTCCCCTTCATTCTACAATCAGACTTCCTGTGTCCCCACCCCCCACAAGCCAAGCATAAAGTAAGCGACCTACACACAGTCGCCATATGCCCTCTCCTTCTGCAACGATAACATAAAACCTCTGCATTCCCTCCTTGCCTTCGCCTCCACATCTCACCAACCATTTAGGCTGCCCGTGGAGCTACCCATGCCTCTTCCATCCTCTCCCTCTGACACCGTCTCCTAGACCTCCAAACCCTTTAGCTGTTGTCCACCTTCCAAACCCTGCTCCTCTTCTCCTCTCCATCCCCTCAATTTCATCCAAAAAGAACTAATCTTTTCATTTATTTTTTTTGTAGAAGCATTCCTCTACATGGGGATTAATTTTCTAGAATCCCCTACACAATTAAGCTCTCCAAGTATTTGTAAACATTGGTCTTCCTTATTATTAAATCAAGTACCTTTCATTTTATGTGATTTTATGTTCAAGTTTCTTTAATTTCTTTATTGTACTCACTCCACCTTTTTAATTATCCTAGGTGCACTTGCCTGGAGTGAACTTGGAAGGATAGGACTTTGATAAGTCTACAGTATTTTAGGATAAGATGCCTATTTATGCATGTTCCTAGACTAGTTAGATGCATCTAGCATTGTAAATATTACATAACATGCATCATCGTTCATTTAGATTAATTTGTATAAATTATATACTAATTCACTTATTGTAATGACTAGGACATAAGGCGACACATTTTGGCTTTATAAGAAGAATCTAACCATACGGATGTGATCAAGGCAACAATCGGAGTCCAACACCTCTGAAATCGCCCCGATCAGACCTCCGTAGCATCCTTTACAAGCCAAAGAATGTTAACGGCTAGGGGATAGGATGATGCTAATTAGGGCATAAAATGGAAAATCCAACCATACGAATGGACTTAGAGAAATGATCGCAGTCCATCAATGTGAAAATCGCCTCAATCGAAGCTCTCCAGCATCTACTACGAACAATTGAAGATAAACAACCATGATGGCACTACATGGAGCCATCACATCCATCAAAATTGCACGCACAAGTCCTTTGCTCGCTCGCACCCTTAATCTTGACCGTTGGATCTCCAACAAGTGGTCAAGATCTTGCCTCACACATGCTGCACCTACTCTTCACTCCGTAAAAGCGCCTTATCTCGCGATCTTGACTGTTGGATCATCAACTAACAGTTCGGATTAACCACCAACATCCACACCGCAATGGCGAGGGCACGAGTATCTCAAGTAAGGCATGCAGGTTCGACCCACGATTTTCCCCTCCCTCATCACTTGCCTACCTTAATCCAACCGCTGGATTAAGAATCGATGGGGTGGAGCACACCACATCACTCACATCAGCTAGCGAGCTTAGTGGTTCGAGTGTGCCATCCTCAACGAAGAGACTCACATTCGATCCACCATCAGCACCTCAATCCTTTCGCACCGCACCATAATTTTGACCTCACAATCATGATCGAGCCACGACAGCAACCCACCTCTCTTCACATTCTGAATGCGCGAAGAGTGCAAGATGTCACTCGTCGACTCGTGATCGCGTGCAAACAAAGGCAACACATGGCATGCCAGATGGAAAGCACATGATACATGTGATCATATACATGTTATGCGATCAGTGCGCAATCTTGGCCTTCATTCAGTATCTTGCAGGTGATGATCATTCTCGCTGCGATTGTGTGAGATGAGTGTTCATTGAGGGGCATGATCAAGAGCTTCTCTCAGTCGTACAATGGAGATTGCGTGGCTGACATTATTTGCATCATCTATAGTTGGAGCCCAAGCTAGGTGCGAGAAACGAGCCACATGCCTTGTGTAGGCAAATTAAGGCCCCCTAACGCACCTAAAGGCCAAAATCCACCCATCCAAGAACCTATATAAGGCCTACACCCTCTCCCCTTCCTCTTCATCTTTACTTTTCTCCTCCTCACCTCTCCTAAAGCTTTAGAAAGCCTCCCAAGCTCCCATAAGCCTAATCATAAGCCCTAGGGTCCCCTATTAGTGTAGAAATCCTCTCCCTCCACATATATTTCATACTACCCCTCACCTCCCTCATAGGGAATCCTAGGGTTGTCCTCTCACCCCCATTCAGGTAGTAGATCAACCATATCACCTCATCCCCATTCCCTTACTTTAGAACCCTCTTCCCTTACCTCATAATCCCCACTAGCTTGGCGTAAGCTTTCCTCTACCCTTATTCCTCCTATATCCCATCCCCATCATCCTACTCCACATCACCTTTGTCCAGTGGCTGCTAGGTGCCATCGTCTCGTCAGGCAATCATCTTGGGTGATTTCTTTCACCTCTCTTTCTCTTTTATTGTATTATCTGTATTTCTAATAAAACTTTTTTTAGTTATAATATAAAATCTCTCTCTTTCTTTATCTCTATCTCCCTCTCTCTCTTTTTCGCTTTACTTATCTGTCTAATTAAATTAGAATTGGTTAACCTAGAAATTGTTCCTACCTATTCTCTTGCTCAATTAAAATACCAAAAAAATTACAAAGGGCAAAAATACCAAAAATAAATAAATCAAACGTGGATTTTTGTAAAAATTAAACATTGCCTCCTCGTGTTGGACCCGGGACTCATAATCCTTGTTACAAATATTATTTGATAAGCCAAATTTTTCTGTGAAAATATGTTTCTCTCTCCTGAAACCCTAAACCACATTTTCTCGCATGAATTTTCTAGAATATCATTTTGCCACCATTGCCTGGGAGGCAACGGACTTTGATTTGCCACCGTTATTCTACACTTACTTATTTTCTAACCTCTCTTATCTTTAATCTATTGTCTTACAAGTACTCGATCAAGGGTAGCCAAAGGTGGTAGACCGTAGTAAAGTGCGGGTAGACAATCTGTAAGTGCATCCCTAGTCTCCCACCCATTAGATCACTCCACCATGTAAATAACTCAAGCCCTAATCAACCTAGGAATTTTATAAACCCTAAGAAAGATTGTGGCATTTGTTTGTCACCTTTACTTGCCTCACCCACTTGCATATATATATAAAATAAAAAGAAAATCATCTTTGATTGTGGGATACGATTAAAATGTACATGTTTGCACCTCAAAACACGCCCGTAATAATGCCTTCTTGTGCTATTTTCTAACATTAACATTGCATAATAGGATCCTGTAATCGCATTTGTAAAAACACTTGCATGCATGCATTTAATCAAGAGAGGAAGAGGAGTGAAACAATCGCCTACATAGTTACATTTTTCTTCAAGTGCCTCCTTGCAAAATCACCCACTTTTTATTTTTCCTCTAGATTTCTTCTTTTCTCTCCTTCCCGCAGCTGCATCCTTCCCGCGGCTGCACTCTTCCCGCAGCTGCATGCAGCACTTCTCCCTGTCACGTCTCCCTGCCAACGCCGCTCCCTATAGCTGCAACTCGCACACCCTCTCCCTGCTGCAGCCGGCACGCCACTCTCCCCTCCTCTATAAGTAGCTGCAGCTTCATCCTCGCGATGCAGCTGCTGCAGCTGCTGAAAAAACCCGCAGCCATCTTCTCCACCGCTTTCCCCTCCCATACGTCGGCCCTCCGTCGAGGAGGCACCCGGCGAGCAGGAGAACCCACTGTGGTGCACACCAGCACAGTGGGAGCACCACCGCCCAGCTCTTCAACGAGCCGGTGGGCGTGGTGTTTTCTTTTCTCTTCGTATTCGTCTCCACGCCATTGCTGCCGCTTCAAGCTCCGAAGCTTGAAGCAGCAGCAGCAGCAGCTAAACCGCGGCGACAGCAGCAGCAGCAGCACCCCCCGCCTCCTCCGCGACCTTCCCCGCAGGCGCGCAACCCTCCGCACGCGCCTGCAGGCCCGTTCCCCGCCTCCGTCTCCGTTCTGTCCGCCTCGCAGTTGCACCTGTAGCCGTCCGCCGCGCGCACTGCAGCGGCCGGCTACGGCCTCGCGCCGCCCCCTGTCCTCCTCCGCGACCCTCCGCGACCACTTGCAGACCTCCTCCACGCTCGCTCCTCCACGCCTTCGCCCGCCCGTCTCCTTCGCGCACGCCTGCAGGAACCCTACGCGAAGGCGCACCCGCACCCGCCGTCTTCAGACGTCCGCCTCCGCCTTCAGACGACGCGGCGTCAGACGTCCGCCGCCGCGAGCAGACGTCTTAACTCGCTGCCATCGTCCGCGCTCTCGATCTCTCCAGCCCGCTCTCTCTCTCTCTGGTGATCTCTCTCTCCCGCTCTCTCTCTCTCACGTATTCTCTCTCTCTCCCGCTCTCTCTCTCTCTGTTTTTTTACTCACAGCAACACACACACACACATTCACCGACGCACACACACCTATACCAACACATACACACACACTCACACACTTATAGTAACATATATATACTTATATACATCTATATATAATATATACATACATATATATATATACTTATATACATAGTATATCTATATATTTATGTATACACACACATATATATAATATATCTATATATATATATATACACGTATATATATATCCATATACTTATACATATACTTATATATATATACATATATACTTATATACATATATATATATATACATATCTATATACTTATATATATATACACATATATATATATATATATCTAGATACATATATACTTATATACATATATATATATATATACATCTATATAGTATTATATATATATACTTATATACATATATACATACATATATATATATACATATACACCTATATATATATATATATAATACATATATATCTATATATATCTATACATATATACTTATACATTTATATACATATAGATATATTTACTCATATACATACATATGTACATATATTTTCACGTTATTTACTATACGCTGTATCGTGGGAATATCTGCACCAGTTGCTGATATTCCCTAATACACGCGTGCAAAAAAAGCGTGGTCCCATACATCATCCATCCTCCATCCACACTCCACGCGGCACATAGTCACGTTGGTTGCGTCTCTCTAGACGTCGACTGACTCGACATAGTGCTACACTCCATCTCTACCTCCACCCCCACCCCTTTATATATATACTACATATAAATATATATCTATAGCTACTATATTTACTTTCTATCTGTTATCTTCCTTCTTAGTAAAAAGATAAAAAAAGGTATAAAAGTGAAAAGATAATCTTTGATTTGCAGGTACCCCGTCTTGCGAGTAGCAAGGCGTGTTTTGGAACTCTGTTTTGGCTAAAAGCTAAGGACACAATTTTGAGGGTGTGCCTCAAGAGCAAGGATTACCAGAAAAAAACCTAAATAAGAAAAATACCAAAAACACAATAAACGAACGGAAGAGACGCGTTTTAAGGACAACGTAGGAACTCGACTTGAACCCCATTTCCCTGAGTTCGACCCTGGGCCTAAAAGCGACAAGATAAAATCAATTAGGCCAGGTTAAAAATTTTGTAAAGAGATGGTTAGGTCTGAATTAGGTTAACCACTATACACATTTCAACGATAAAAATATCATATTAACAACCTATCCGGGCCGACCATCATGACTTTTCTGGCGCCGTTGCCGGGGAGGTGCGCATTCGAGTAAGTTTCTATCTAATTCCTTTAATTTGTCTCTTCTCTCTTCACGGGTATTGTTGCTTTTTGGTGTGCAGGTGAACTTGGTGGAAGGAGAAGGAAAGTAGACGAAGTCGGGAACGAGGGCAAATCTAAGGCGGGAACGAGAGCGTGAAGACGACGACACCGCATTGGAGCTTCGCACACGTTACCAAACAAGTAGGTTTTCTTTTCTCAGCAAATTAGGATTAACTTGCCACCACAAAAAAAAAAAAAAATTTTAAAAACTAAAAACTAGAAAAACTTCTTGGGATTTCTTGAGGGCAACTGGATTAAAATTCACTTGATTGATTGGTTGTCTTCACTCCCACTGTCCTGGGATTTCCCGCCTTACTTCGCATAGCGAAAATCCGAGAATCTTGATTCTTAGATTTTTCGCCGTGGGAAGTATTCTTTGAGGCAAAGAAAAAGATTGCTTGTATCCCTCTTTTGCCTCACTTATCTTTAATTCAGGATCACATTTTTGGTGGGGAGACTTGGAATTGAGTTGATTCCAACCCCACCACGACTTTTCAAACTTGCCTGTGATTCGATCCTGAATACTTCAACCCCAACAATTTTATTTTCTTTATCTTTTGGTTGAAGCCTTGTGTGTGGAAATCATTTCTGGTGATTGGGAGCACTTGAATTGAAGTGCTTTGGCTCCCTGTCACATTGATATAAAACTGATTCGTGCATCCACACTTAGAAATCTCCATTTAGGGTAGCCCATTGCATTTTAAGCATGCATTAACTAACTGATAATTGAAGAAGGGTTTCTTGGGTTTTAGAAGGAAAACCTGTATTTTTGCAAAAACCCGGAGATTGCTTGAATTGGTAATTCAGCAAAACCCTAAAATTCATACTACTTAAGTCTGAACTCTAAAAACCATTCGCCAATAAAAACTTCAATTCGGGGAGATTTCCCCGTTGCATGCTTGTTCTTACACACTCTTAAAATCAATCACTTGGGCATTACCCGTAAACAACGCCCTTCACATTCCAAAAGCACTTGACCCTAAGCCTCTAATTAAAACTGGTAGTAACTTGACCCTTACTAAGGATTGGAGGTCTAACTACCTATGTGTAGCGACTACGTGCTGGTGAGAGTTCCCACGTGCTATCGGGTGTCTAGGACTGGGGCAAACGGCCTTTCAATCTGGCCCGATGGTTCCGCGGTGCTCTCATTCGGTTCCGTAGTTCGTGATAGTAGGTAACCTAGATCTTTAGGTCTAAGGGCACACTGTAGAGGTTACGAACTTGACTGTATTGATTTGTAATCAAGTGTACCTTTGCGGCGTCATTTCTCTCATCCCTTTTCCCTTCTCATCTCCCCAATTCTTCCTGCGGTAGTGCATGTTTGGGAGGAGGTCACAAAACCCTGAACTATTTGAATTGACTGATAAATCTAGAAAACAAGTCGAATCGTCCTCCTCCTCCACAAACATGGCTACACGCCCACCCCCAAATCCCGAGGGAGGAAACCGCCCTCAGAACCCACCAGGTGGTGGAGCCTTAGATCCCATAACCCGCCTCCAAGCCTAAATGGAAATGTATAATGAGCAAATCGAAGCCATTCGGGAAACATTGGAGGAAATGCAGAACCCTCCCGAACGGGAGGAGCCTAGGTCTCTTAGCTCTTATCAGAATCCCGCTGCTACAGAGACCATAGGACAAATTCGGGTCCCCATGGGCGGGGACGACTTTGAATTAAAACCAAACATAATTGGCCTAATCAATTTTCACTTTCATGGTCTTGCAAGTGAAGACCCATTTCTCCACTTGGAAGACCTAACCCGACTTGCTGAAACCGTTAAACCAAGAAATGTCGGGTTATCTATAGTCCTCATGAAGATGTTCCCGTTTTCATTACGGGATAAAGCGTCTCAATGGTTACGCACCCTTGGGAGAACCATCCACTCTTGGGAAGAAATGCGAACAGCGTTTCTCAAGAAGTTCTTCCCAATCGGGCGAACCAATGCGCTTCGCCGTGCTATCACTTCATTTACGCAACAAAACGGCGAACAATTTCATGAGGCATGGGAGAGGTATAACGACCTCCTCAGGAAGTGTCCGCACCACGGTCTGCCTAAGTGGCATATAGCCCAGATTTTCTACTATGGGCTAAATGAGACTTTGAAGCAGATTGCAGACGCTTCCTGCGGAGGGAACTTTATGAATAAAGACGAGAATGGAGCATTCGAGCTGTTTGAAAATATGAGTGAAAACTCGATGAACAATGCTTCCATTGTCGCCTTTAATCGTACCAGCCAGCCCCGAAATGTCCACGAAGTTGACACGGGACCCTCCCATTCATCCACTGATCTAAGCCTTATTGCAAAAAACTGGATGAAGTCTCCGTCGTTCACAAGAAGCTGGACGAGCTTCTGGCCAACCCCGCCCGATCTATGGCAAACACCACCTCTTCACCACTTCGTCACAATCCAAGTTCTTCTAATACCAGGCTTATCCCGAGAAACCCCGTTAGACCTTCCTTACCGAGTGTCGCGCCAAGCGACTCGGTAAGTCATGTGGAACTGGTTTCTGCGAGCCAGTATTTCGACACGGAGGACCAAGCCTCCGTGTGCTCAGACGCATATCTACATGCGGACGCGTCTTCTAGCATAGAAGATGCTTGCGCCCTGGGGAACAACCAGTTCTCTGCCACTTATAACCTAGGGTGGCGTAATCATCCGAACTTCGCATGGTCCAACAACCCGCAGCGCCAAAACCCCGCGGGTGGACCAATGCGACCGTCCGCACCCGTCATCCCAAGGGTCCAGTTTAATCCTATGGTAAATCCGCCATCAGGCCCTTGCGTACCACAAACTGAACACGCATCAAGCCCTCTTGACAAATTGATTCGAATGATGACGGAAATGTCAAAGCGCCATGAAGAGAACATGACCTCTCTTCAGCACCAATTGGCACAGTAGAACGCCGAGATCAGTTAACTACGCATGGCGACTCGATCTCAGGGCACTCTTCCTGCCTAACCTGTTCCAAACCCGCGAAGTTTCGTGCCCCGTGGTTCTCAACCACAGGTACGACCTTCTCAGGGACAGGTTAATCAAGTTCTGCAAGCTCCGAGCATTCCACCAGGATTTCAGGCTAATCCTGTTGCAGCACCACACTCTTATATCCCCATTGCAAACCCTCCTCCACCGTATGATCCCACTGGACCCGCATCGTCCAATGCTATCACTACGAGGAGCGGTAAGCAGACCGTCGATCCGCCTCGACCTGATCCTGGCCCATCTTCTTCTTCGCCCTCTCATTCGGGAGGCATACCACATTCGCGAGAGGATGATGCACCAAAACTTGTGCCAGAATCAGTCCCATTCCCTGAGGCTCTACTAAGGGAGCCAAAAGGCAAAAAGAAAAATACGCAGGCCTTTGACAACCTACGTAATTTGTTCAGGGATGTAGAAATCAAGGTACCCTTGCTCGAGGCAATCGACCACATACCTACTGTCGCTCGATTTTTCAAAGACTACACAACACCCAGGCGACAGTCAAAGAAGACTAAGAATCCGGTGGTTCTCTCGCCTCATGCGAGTTGTGCTATACTGTCAAACTTACCACCGAAGCAGAAAGATCCAGGCACACCACTGATTTCCTGTAGCATCCAAGGCTGCAGTTTTAACCGTGCCTTGCTTGATCTAGGATCTTCCATCAATCTCATACCGACCATCATGCTCAAAAAATTTTCCTTGGGAAATCTGAAACCCACCCCTGTCACGTTACAGTTGGCAGATCGTTCTGTCAAAATCCCGAAGGGTGTGGTGGAAGACGTGGTGGTTAGGGTCAACAGTCTCTGTTTTCCTGTTGACTTTCTTGTTTTAGATATGGAAGTTCCTAGTTCACTTTCTGATTGTCCGATCATCCTCGGTCGACCTTTCTTGGCCACAGCCCGCGCCCACATCGACTGCGAGTCGGGCTGTATTGAGATTGCCGTTGGATCTGAGAAGCTCAAGCTTAACATATTCAAGGCAGCCAAGAACTTTGATTGCGATTGCATTGAGGATGACACGTCTGACGAGGACATGGCCGTCAGCGCGTGTATCGGACTAATTGGGACCTATTCGGACTGCTGCGGATTACCTATAAACACTGATAACTGCCTGACCAATGCATACTGTGACGTTCCCCAATCCCTCCCTTGTCCAGTACCTTCTCTTGGCCAGACTTCTGATGAGGTTTTCTCCGCTTCCCATACCTCGTGGTCTGAGTCATATCCGGGCTACTCACTGTCGGTCCATACTCATGAAGACCGAATTGCCCTTTCTTCCCCGCCAAATCAGGCGGATTTACAAATCCACACGGGGACCTTGAGCCCATATACTTCTCACTGGGGCTATTCATTTTTGGATCCATCTATCCAAGAAGCCCCTCTTCTTGGCCAATCTGAAGGCCAGTTTCTTCCTCCTAACTTGTTCTCCTACCCGTCTGGGACACTCTCGTCCCAAGAAATGCCAGATCCTTCCCCATCCACTCCCGAGCTAAAAGTGCTGCCTAATACACTCAAGTATGTTTTCCTGGGACCAAATGAAACGCTCCCTGTAATCATCAGTTCAAAATTAACCATGGAGCAGGAGTGCAAACTAACTAAGGTCCTCCTAGAACACAAGGCAGCTATTGGATGGTCTTTATCAGACTTATCTGGTATTAGTCCCTCCTACTGCACTCATCGTATATATACGGAGGAGGAGGCTCGACCTTCTCGCGAGATGCAGCGACGTCTCAACCCTAACATGCGGGAGGTCGTTAGGAATGAAATCATTAAGTGGCTGGATGCGGGTATAATCTACCCGATCAGCGATAGCCCCTGGGTGAGTCCGATTCACGTTGTGCCCAAAAAGGCAGGACTCACCATCCGTGTCAATGACAGGGGCGAATCCATCCCTACACGCACTCCTACATCTTGGAGAGTGTGTGTAGATTATAGGAAACTCAATGCTGCAACCAAGAAAGATCACTTCCCGCTACCATTTATTGACCAAATCCTGGAGCGATTAGCGGGAAATAAATTTTTCTACTTCCTGGATGGATTCTCAGGATATAACCAGGTGGCAATAGACCCCCGAGACCAAGAGAAAACCACTTTTACCTGTCCTTTCGGCACCTTCACCTTTAGAAGGATGCCGTTCGGACTTTGTAACGCGCCAGCAACTTTCCAGAGATGCATGCTGGCGATATTTCATGACATGGTGGGTGACTTTATCGAGGTCTTCATGGATGACTTTTCAGTCTTTGGACCATCTTTCGACGAATGTCTTGCCAACCTGACTCGCATCCTTAGGAGATGTATTGATGTAAACCTCATGCTTTCCTGGGAAAAAAGTCATTTTATGGTGCACGAGGGAATTGTTCTTGGACATATCATCTCCGATAGGGGTATCGAGGTTGACAGAGCTAAGCTCGATATCATTGCTGATTTACCTATGCCTGGTTCTGTCAAACAAATCCGCTCCTTCTTGGGACACGTCGGTTTCTATAGGAGATTCATCAAAGACTTCTCCAAAATTTCTCGACCCTTAACTCATCTCCTATCAACCGACGTGCCCTTCGACATGGGCCCTGACTGTATACAAGCATTCACGCAGCTGCGTAATGCTGTCACCAAGGCCCCTGTTCTCCAGCCGCCTGATTGGTCCCTCGACTTTGAACTTATGTGTGACGCTTCAAACCTTGCAGTCGGAGCAATCCTGGGACAAAGACGCGATAGACACCCCTTCGTGGTATACTACGCCAGTAAGACGTTGGACGAGGCCCAGCGTAATTATACTACCACTGAAAAGGAACTACTGGCAGTCGTCTTTGGGCTGGAAAAATTCCGTTCTTACCTTCTAGGCTCTCACGTTATTGTTTTCACTGATCACGCGACCATTCGCCATCTCATGCACAAGAAGGATGCCAAGCCTAGATGATTCGTTGGATCCTTCTGCTCCAGAAATTTGACATTGAGATTCGTGATAAGGTCGGAGCCCAGAATGTTGTGGCTGATCACCTTTCCAGACTGGACCCTGACCATATTGGACTTACTCTGCCAATTAATGAAGTTTTTCCTGATGAGCACCTATTGGCAATAAATGTGGCAAGTGGACCGTGGTATGCCGACATTGCCAATTACCTTGCTTCTAGATCTCTTCCACGTGGCTGGCCTAAAAACCAGCGCGAGCGTCTCATGGCAGAAGCAAAGTATTATTTCTGGGATAATCCACTTCTTTTTCGGATAGGTGCTGATCAAATCATCCGTCGTTGTATTCCTGACAGTGAGTTCCCCAGTGTGCTATCCTTCTGCCACGATCAGGCCTGTGGAGGCCATTTCTCTGGGAGGAAAACTGCAGCCAAGGTGTTGAAGTGCGGTTTCTTTTGGCCCTCCCTTCACCAGGATGCGCACACTTATGCCAAACATTGCACTAGGTGCCAGTCATTAGGGTCAATGGCACGTCGTGACATGATGCCCTTGCAACACATCCTAGCTGCGGAAATCTTCGACATCTGGGGAATTGACTTCATGGGTCCCTTTCCTCCATCCAACGGCTTCGAATTCATCCTCGTGGCCGTCGACTATGTTTAAAAATGGATCGAGGCTATTCCCGCGCGCCGTGCTGACCATGTTATCTCCACCTGATTCGTCAAAGACCATATCTTTGCGCGTTTTGGGATCCCTCGGGCCATTATCTCGGATGGAGGAAGCCACTTTACCCATGCTTCTTTTCGGGCACTTCTGAGGAGGTACGGAGTCCACCATCGTATCGCATCGCCGTATCATCCTCAGATGAACGGCCAGGCAGAAGTGTCGAACCGGCAAATCAAGCAGATTCTCCAGAAAACGGTTCGGCCTGACTGTAAGGATTGGTCCGACAAGCTGACTGACGCACTTTGGGCGTATCGGACTGCCTTCAAGGCTCCCCTTGGTATGTCTCCATATAGAATCGTTTACGGGAAGCCTTGTCATTTGCCTGTGGAGTTGGAGCACCGCGCTTATTGGGCGGTTCGCCAATGTAACCTCGACCCAGACTTGTGTGAACGAGAAAGGAAACTCCAACTCCAAGAGCTGGAAGAGCTCCGTCGTGAAGCCTATGATTCTGCTCTAACCTTTAAACAGCGCACTAAGGCTTTTCACGACAGCCATGTTCGGCGGAAGGAATTTGAGCCATCTCAGCAAGTTTGGCTCTATAATGCCCGACTCAAATTCTTTCCTGGGAAATTAAAGTCCAAATGGACTGGTCCTTTTCTGGTCTCAAGACCATTCCCCAATGGGGCCGTCGAAATCGAAGATCCCAAATCTGGGCGTAAATTTACGGTCAACGGGCAGCGTTTGAAACCCTATCTGACTCATGAACCTGCCCCCGTTGGAGAAACCGTTGCCCTGCTGGAGGGTAACTAATTCTTTGCCTCATTCTGAGTCCAGCTGGGGACATTAAATTCAGCGCTTGTTGGGAGGCACCCTAACAGCACTCACCATCCACCATCACTTTTCACACCTCTATCGCAATCACTTCACTTTTCTCTTCACCACCCACCATCCACCCACCCTTCCACCCTGATCTATACCCTGAACCTCAGCTCTTGTTACCCGATCTTCCATCCTTCCTCTGCCTTTCCCTGCATGCATATGAGGACATAGCATTGTTTGGCATGGGGGGGTGGATAGGCATCCATAGGATCCGGGTATGTTATGGTATTATACAGTTCCCACCTATTTATAAATATGCAAAAAAAATATATATATATATATATATATATATTATAATAAATGGTGTTTAATAATGATCTTGAAGCTGAAACAAAAAGGCAATAAGTGTTTATGGATATTCAACCTCTGTTTTGATGACTTTCCAGGCCACAAAAGCTTGATTCGCTCAGGCTCGGCTTAATTCACTTAAAGCATTGACAAAATAGATCAAGATCTCTCCTAACTAAGGATGTATTCTTGTACCTGAGACACCAGTACAGGATCCGTTGGTTTGCTTTTTCTTGAGAGCTTAAGTAAACTTGGTTCACACTACACATATCAGGAAAGACCAGGTGAACATAAGATCCAACCCTAGTGTTCATTAGGGAAGGTGGAGTCCTTACCTGTGTGCGCAGGTAGACTTTTTATCCCAGGCTTTAGTCTTGTGTTTAGGAGCGACTCTTTCCACCAAAAAGAAACTCTCCCACCAAAAAAAAAAAAAGTGTGCTTCAAAATGTGTTGTAAGAGATATACTGACACGTGTTTCAAAAAAAAAAAAAAAAAATCAGAAAATGGGAGTTGAGTTTTCCGTCATCATCTTAAGGGTCAATTCGAAGACATGAGCTGAAACTGGGACCAACCTGTACTTAAAAATTCGTGAAACCCTGGGATTGAGTCTTAATGTTCATCTGGTCAGTCTTGATCCTTCACTATGCACAAACCATAACCTCTTGAGCTCTCGAGTACGGCAAAAACCTCCTGGGTCCTGGAAATCGTACTTAAGGTTTAAATATCAAGAGTCCTGGTTAGTTGAGAGATGATCTATGTCATGTGAGACTTAAAGTACTGGTAGTCTTCTTTACAATTGGTTCTCACAATATTCCATAGTAAACACACCTGTATCACCTCAGAAGAAAATCTTCAGCTTAAGATCATTTCTAAATACTATTTTGCTAGGGACTAGCAAAAGATAGGCATGGAGGTATATGTTTGCACCTCAAAACACGGCTGTAATAACGCCTTCTTGTGCTATTTTCTAGCATTAACATTGCATAATAGGATCCTGTAATCGCATTTGTAAAAACACTTGCATGCATGCATTTAATCAAGAGAGGAAGAGGAGTGAAACAATCGCCTACATAGTTACATTTTTCTTCAAGTGCCTCCTTGCAAAATCACCCTCTTTTTATTTTTCCTCTTGATTTCTTCTTTTCTCTCCTTCCCGCGGCTACATCCTTCCCGCGGCTGCACTCTTCCCGCAGCTGCATGCAGCAGCCACGCAGCACTTCTTCCCGTCACGTCTCCCTGCCAACGCCGCTCCCTATAGCTGCAACTCGCACACCCTCTCCCTGCTGCAGCCGGCACGCCACTCTCCCCTCCTCTATAAGTAGCTGCAGCTTCATCCTCGCGACGCAGCTGCTGCAGCTGCTGAAAAAACCCGCAGCCATCTTCTCCACCACTTTCCCCTCCCATACGTCGGCCCTCCGTCGAGGAGGCACCCGGCGAGCAGGAGAACCCGTCGAGGAGGCACCGCCCAGCTCTTCAACGAGCCGGTGGGCGTGGTGTTTTCTTTTCTCTTCGTATTCGTCTCCACGCCATTGCTGCCGCTTCAAGCTCCGAAGCTTGAAGCAGCAGCAGCAGCAGCTAAACCGCGGCGACAGCAGCAGCAGCAGCACCCCCCGCCTCCTCTGCGACCTTCCCCGCAGGCGCGCAACCCTCCGCACGCGCCTGCAGGCCCGTTCCCCGCCTCCGTCTCCGTTCTGTCCGCCTCGCAGTTGCACCTGTAGCCGTCCGCCACGCGCACTGCAGCGGCCGGCTACGGCCTCGCGCCGCCCCCTGTCCTCCTCCGCGACCCTCCGCGACCACCTGCAGACCACCTCCACGCTCGCTCCTCCACGCCTTCGCCCGCCCGTCGCCTTCGCGCACGCCTGCAGGAACCCTACGCGAAGGCGTGCCCGCACCCGCCGTCTTCAGACGTCCGCCTCCGCCTTCAGACGACGCGGCGTCAGACGTCCGCTGCCGCGAGCAGACATCTTAACTCGCTGCCATCGTCCGCGCTCTCGATCTCTCCAGCCCGCTCTCTCTCTGCTGATCTCTCTCTCCCGCTCTCTCTCTCTCACGTATTCTCTCTCTCTCCCGCTCTCTCTCTCTGTTTTTTTACTCACAGCAACACACACACACACATTCACCGACGCACACACACCTATACCAACACATACACACACACACACACTTATAGTAACATATATATACTTATATACATCTATATATAATATATACATACATATATATATATATACTTATATACATAGTATATCTATATATTTATGTATACACACACATATATATAATATATCTATATATATATATATATACACGTATATATATATCTATATACTTATACATATACTTATATATATATACATATATACTTATATACATATATATATATACATATCTATATACTTATATATATACGCATATATATATATATATATATCTAGATACATATATACTTATATACATATATATATATATACATCTATATAGTATTATATATATATACTTATATACATATATACATAGCTATATACATATATACATACATATATATATATACATATACACCTATATATATATATATAATACATATATATCTATATATATCTATACATATATACTTATACATTTATATACATATAGATATATTTACTCATATACATACATATGTACATATATTTTCACGTTATTTACTATACGCTGTATCGCGGGAATATCTGCACCAGTTGCTGATATTCCCTAATACACGCGTGCAAAACAAGCGTGGTCCCATACATCATCCATCCTCCATCCACACTCCACGCGGCACATAGTCGTGTTGGTTGCGTCTCTCTAGACGTCGACTGACTCGACATAGTGCTACACTCCATCGCTACCTCCACCCCCACCCCTTTATATATATACTACATATAAATATATATCTATAGCTACTATATTTAATTTCTATCTGTTATCTTCCTTCTTAGTAAAAAGATAAAAAAAGGTATAAAAGTGAAAAGATAATCTTTGATTTGCAGGTACCCCGTCTTGCGAGTAGCAAGGCGTGTTTTGGAACTCTGTTTTGGCTAAAAGCCAAGGACACAATTTTGAGGGTGTGCCTCAAGAACAAGGATTACCAGAAAAAAAGGAAACGTAGGATTACCAAAAACACAATAAACGAAAGGAAGAGACGCGTTTTAGGGACAACGTAGGAACTCGACTTGAACCCCACTTCCCTGAGTTCGACCCTGGGCCTAAAAGCGACAAGATAAAATCAATTAGGCCAGGTTAAAAATTTTGTAAAGAGATGGTTAGGTCTGAATTAGGTTAACCACTATACACATTTCAACGATAAAAATATCATATTAACAACCTATCCGGGCCGACCATCAGTACACACCTTAAATACCCACACACTTCAGGTGCATCACTTTTGTCTGATTCAATCACTTAATAGGGAATTCGATCTATGGACCTGGTACACCTGCACTAATTACATGCATAAGTGATTAGAAATTAGAATAGGCTAAATCATTTTGTGTGCCTTAATCAGTGGTGCAATAGGCCAATTGACTGAACTGTTTAGGGTGCACCACTTAATATAAGACAAATTCACCAAGTAGCTGCCCCATAAGACTCAATTTTTAGGGCTGGATCAGGCACTACATATTGTTTTCCAGTTTTAAAGGAATATATCTAGGCCCTTGATTTCAAGACCTGGTGTGCCTCACTGAACTTGATTGAACAAACCTAAAAATTGAACCCTAAATGCTACTAAAGAAGTTTAAACCCTAAAATACAAATCATAAACTAACCCTGTTTGAAAACCCTAGTTGTGCACACACACACAAATTAACTGATTTTTAAAGGCACAACCCATTAAAAGGGCCTATCACATTTCAGAGCACATTTAAATCCAATCCTAATTAAAATTGAGTAGACGTTGGTGTTAAGGATTGACTTGCTCTTTAGGGCTCAGACTAAGATTATTTTCAATTAATCTACTTCTACCGATCCATCTGATGTCTAGTTAGGGGAGTACCATCAAATGAAAGTAGTTGGGGAGTATTAAAGGAACTAGAGGTGAAAGCCAATGGAAGAGCCTTCAACCCAATCCATCCCTCTAACTGGTTAGATTGACAGAATAGAAGTAGACCAAATCATTCGTAATCTTGAGCTAGGTTTTGAGAGTCTATAGGTCTTTAGGCTACCTGCTTAAGGATAGGTTTGGATTGTTTGTATTGTAGGGTGCCTTTCTCTTATTTATTTTCCCTCTTACATCTCCATGTACTCTTTCACTTCACACACACACACACTTCCACTTCTACTCTCTAAACACACCCTATCCCTAATATGATCAGTATCCTGACCCAACCACCACCCACCCATCCACTAGCTGGGATAATTTTGATTCGGAATATGATTTCCGCCCTCAATGTCCAAGGTCTAGCCCTGGACATCAAGACTTTGATTACTACCCTTCTCCGAGCTACACTGATTATAGATTTTTTCCTTCCTATGAAGAACCTAATATGTTCTACAATCAAGAAGGATATGATGACTATAACCCCTACCCTTCCCAAGATTACACTGAATATAGGTCACCACTCCTTGACGAACAACCTGAAATGACCTTTTATCAGGGAGGATCCCAAGAACCTCAATTTCTTGGCCCTCATAGACTAAATCTAAACCCACCCAACCTTGAACCGAACCATTCAGCTCAAGTGAATCAGGTCCAAGATAGGGTGTTGCTAAGTTGAGGACAACTATACAATCTTTGGATGCTCAGCCACTACCCTATAGTGAAGCATTGAAGCCACTGATTAAAATGATTAACGATCTTAACAGTTCCCTATTGAATTGACTCCAATAGGTTAAAGGTAAGGACCTGGGTGAGGTGTTACTTGGGAAGCTGTAATGGTTGAGGATGAAATTTGCGGTTGCTCTAGTCCAATCTTAGGATGATTCTCAGGATGAACCCTCTTTAGGAGAATCGATCTCAAAACCCTTTCAAGCACCTATAAGGGAGGGCATGTTTTATGAAACTTGGGATGACAAGGTTGATTCCGAGCAACCAACATAGGATAAACTGGTTTCTTCACTCGAGATCCTCGAACCAGGGTACAAGGAAAATTATGCCTCTACAAACCAAGGAATAAAATGTGATTACGAGACATATATCTATGAGGATCAAGATTTCTTTAATGCTAAGGGTGAAGGATCCTTAAGTGAAGTCTCACTTGAAAATTAGAGTTTCAAAAGAATCTTAGTGAGACAAATGGGTCTGAACAACTTGATGGATTACTTAATGACTCTCTAACATATGATTGAATTGGGGCTAACATGGAGGATCCAAATCCTAGTTTCATGGATGATTTAATTAGTCGCCCCATTCCTCAACCACACATTGAAGTGCATAATGATATCTTTTTTTCTTGAAAAGAGGAAGCACAAAATACTAAAGCATTAGTAGTTGTCCAATTTTTATTAATCAAGAAGGCAAGGAATTGTTACAAACTAAGGGAGCCAAACATTTACATCTAGGCAATTGTTCTCCACCCAAAGCCTCCCATTGTTAAAGACCACGTCATTCCTTGCCTTCCAAATTGCCTACATGGCCGCCGCAATCTTCACTCTTGATCTGGATGGATCTGCCAGCTGAACCCAGAGGTCATCCCAAGAATGCATCGTTGATGATAGGGCCCTCCTCCATACATCGTTGGAAACCAAGCAGGTGCTAAACGGATGTGCAACATCATCGTTGCCAAAACCACAAAGGGGACATGTAGCAAGGGGAATTCCCATGAGGAGAGATCTCACCACCCCCATCAACAAACCTCCTCTTCTAACCATCCAGAGAAACACCTGTACTTTAAGTGGCACCTTCATCTTCTAAATCAAAGCATAATGCCATCGATGTGTATCCTGGTCATTGCTCCCGATCATGAGGTCATACGCCTTAGTGGGAATGTAAAGACCATTCCTCCACATTAAGCTATCCACCCCATTAGATGGCTTGAAGGCCACCTCACTCGATTTGAGTGCATATGGTTCCCCCTGTGGGACCATCTTCTAGCATTGGTTTCCCAGATCCCACCAGCCCACAACCTTGGCATCCTTTTGCACTGCTCTATCAAATCATCAGGGAAAAGATCCTTGAGGCATCCCTTCCCACTCCAATCGTCCTCGCAGAAGCAAAAGTGGGTACCATCACCTAGTCTAGGTGTAAAAAAATGGCATTGGTTATTAACAACTGATAGCGATTTTACGCAGTTTGTTAATTAGGTCGTTGTAACGCGTAAATTCACTTTCGCTCTTAAATTTATAATCTTAGATAGGGAAGTATCTAGGGTCGTCCAAGGAGGAAATATGGTTGCAAAATTGATTCTCTTACTAGGAATATAAATCTCAACTTTCTTTTTGGTATTTTTTTTCAATATATCATTTTTTTATTTTTAAGCTAAGGCAACATGCGAACTGATGGCGGGAAAAGTGATTTACACTTCAATTTAAATACTACTTCTATGTGGCAATTAGAGCCTCTCCCTAAGCTCACTCTAGGCAAGTGGAGGCCTAGAATAATTAGGGAGAGGGAGTGAAGAATGCTGAAAATAAGCTAATAGAAATGCAAACAAAAAAAAATGCAAAGAAGGCAACTAGATAATTGATAAAGTGTTTTACAAAAGGCCTAGTAGAGGAAAGCTTGTACTACTAGAAAAATGCAAATAAGAAAAGAAAACACAAATCCTCTAGATAGATGGTGAAGAAGAGGGCTTCTTGCTCCAAGGTTGGTGGCTCCCAATCTTGAAAAGAGTCCTTCAACTCCTTCCTTGCAGTGCTCCACCAAGGTGATGTCCTTCAAGGCAAGCCCTAGGGGGGCGTACCCTAAGTTTCTCTCCAAGGGTGGACGTCCACCCTAACTCCTTCTCCTTTGCCTGGCCATCCTCCTTGAAGTGTAAGAGTCCTCCTCCTTGGCGTGGCTCAAGTTGAAGAGAGTGGGGAGAAGAAGGCACCAAAGGGGCTGGTGATGTGCCCCTTTAATCTCCTTCTCTACTCCTTCTTCTTGGCCGTAGGTATAGGTGGTTTAGGTAGAAAAATATACTAAGGGAGGATGCCCCAAAATGGTGGTAGGTGGTGGCTTTTTATAGAATAGGAAGGGGGCTATGGTGACCTTTGAATTGGATGGCCAAGATGAGTTGATGGAGGTGGTTGGAGATCCCATGGCCAAGGAGAGTTGGTGCCACCTTAAGGGACACCAAGGGGGTAGTTATGGGTGTTGACACCCATTAGTGTTGGCGCCAAAATGGGCTTTCTAGAAGGCTATTAGGTGGCGCCACCTTAAGGTTCTAGAAGGGGGGTATGTGGATGGCTAGGATGTGTTATATGGGTAGGTGTAGGGTGGATGAAGAGGCCGAAAGTTGGCGCCAAAATGGGGGTGGTTAGGGGTGGTTTTTGGTGCCAACTTGAAGTGTCCGTTGGTGGAGATAATGGGGTGAAGGGGTGGCTAGGTGGTGGCTCCAACTTAAGTAGGGTAGCTAGCTTAGGTAGGCTTGATTTGGTGGAGCTAGCTAGGGTTGAATTTTAAGGTAATGGATGGCCAAGGAGCTGGTTGTTAGCTAAGCTAAGCTAAGCTAAGATAAGCTAAGCTAGCTTAGCTATAGGTGGAGTAGAGGAGAAGGTAATGGAGCTAGGGTTTGGAGGAAGGAGCTGAGGAGGAGAAGTCTGGAGCTGGAGTTGGAGCTGGCTGCTGCTAAAGAGGTTGGCATGGGGCTACTCTAGCTGGCTTAGCTTGCTAGTTCTTTGCTAGTTGCTAAGCCAAGCTAAAGTGAGCTAGCTTCTACCAAAATGAGCTGAGGTGAGCTAGGTCTGGTGCTCCCAGGGAGAATCAAGATGGTTGAGGCAGCTAAGGTAGCTTAGCTCAACTGGGTTGAGCTAAGCTGAGTCCCCGGGAGCTGGACTTGAGCTTCCTGAGCTGGGATGAGTTCTTCTTCAGCTGGCTGGAGCTGAGTGGAGTTGGATGTAGCTGGATCTGTGCTGGGGTGAACTCCTGTCAACTTAGATGAGCTAGCTAGAGCTCCCTGTGGACTAGTGCCAGCTGAGATGAGCTAGACTCAGCTAAGTTGAGCTGGATTTGAGCTGACTTGGTCTAGGGTGAGCTAAGGTGAACTCTCTTGAGCTACCATCCAGCTGAGATTAGCTGAATGGAGCTGGGATGAGCTAACCCTAGTTCAAGTAAGCTAGGTTCCAGGTCCGGTGAGCTGGATCAAGCTGAGGTGAGCTAGATCAAGGTGAGGTGAGCTGGATTAGGTTGAGTTCCAGCTAGTCTGGGCTTCTCCTTCACCATTTGCCTTCTTGAGTGCTAGGGTTTTAGGGATCTATATATCTGTACAACCCTAACACTCACAAAAACATATTAAAAAGACAATAAAAAATAAAATGCATGCCTAACCTATTTTATGCCTAAATGCAGCCCAAAAACCCGTTTGCGGAGTAAAATCCTAAGAGCTAGGTTTGTTTTAATGCATAAGAATGATGATAAACTGGCGTTTATCACACCCCCATGCTTATCTTTTGCTAGTCTCTTAGCAAAACTTAAAATGGAATTTTTGGGAAATCTAATTTTTTCGACTTTTGAGGAGAAAAAGAGATTAATGGACCTTGGTAGATTAAAACACTGGAGGTACAGGATTTGTTAAAGATAAACATCGGGATTTATTTTTGGATCCAACCATTAGATAGAACGGGATCAATATATCCTCCAAAAAATTCACAAATTAACCCCTTGTTAATTCAGATGACTTGAAATGTTTATTTTTAGGATTTTTCTGGCTCATGAATCTGATTCACAACTTGCAAATTCCTTTGAAACCTTGTGTCTGTGCTTGTGAAAAGCCAACATTTATAAGGACGTGTTATTATTATTATTATTATTTTCTCTCCCATGCTTATTTTTAGCTTAGTCTTACAACAGATGTGTTGGGATCATCATTCCCGTTACCATTCCTCGAGGGGGCTCTGGTGCCAGTACTTCGGGATAGCACTGTCCATGACACCACCCAGGAGCTCACAATCCCAAAACACGATGCGGTGAAAAGGGGCACTCCAAGCAAACTCAAGCTCTTGCTCCGACGCTATAGGTAGAGCACTGTCCAAGACACTTGAGCTGCTGAAATGCGCTTTAATGCTCCGTCTAAAGATATGAAATATAGATATAGAGCAGCGCCAAGGTGGTAACATGTTGACATCGCATCCTCAAAGAAGGTATTTTCCTTCTTCTCGGCAGTGGGAACTCAAACCAATGATCTGCTTCAGACTTTTACTAAATCCAAACAAGGGAGCTTTTCAAATTTTTAGTTGTTTTTAAGTGTTGGCTTGTGTGTGAAAATTGACACAAGAAGTTTCTTGAGACCCGCATGTTTTTGAATCAGAAACTAAGTCAAATACTTTCCATATTACAAAATAGGATCAAGTCACTTAACTATCATGAGTTCAGGTGGAATTTTAGAGAAGGGTATCTGATCAAGTCTAAAATAGACCCTGGAATTCTAATGATCTGATCCATATCCTCATCCTTAGTTTGTTAAAGATTAAACCCCATTGTACCAGAAGTAAAATTTTATACCTTTGTCTCGATTTCAAAATTTTTTTCCTCAAAAAGTTTTCAACATTTTTATTTTTTATTTTTTATTTTTTTTGGGTATGCAAGCAGGAAATAAATTAAAGAAAATTGCATGTTTTTAGGTTTTGAACATCCTAAATCGATCGTAAAAATTTAAAAACACCCCCCCATGCTTAAGATATGCCATGTCCTCATGCATTAGGAGGGAAAATGGATCACCTTAGTGAAGAACGATCGGGTTTAGGATGAATAAAACCTGGAAAAAGAAGAAAAAAGGAGAGCAAGAAAAAATGATGGGTTACCTCCCATCCAGTGCTATCTTTTACGCCATTCAGCCGGGTGTGAAGGTATGTATAGAAGACGAAAAATCATGTAAATAATTAGACACTTGGATGCCCACAAAAAAGGTGTCTTCGTCTAGATCCCTAGAAAATTGATTAGAAATAATATTGGGATCAAAGTGAGATGGAAATTGATAAGTGTGGCCCGAGTCTGGCCATGGTTTTAATTCAGGTTGGGTGCCAAGCTTGGGCGAGGTTGGTGGCAGGTCCGTAAGAAAGGGGTCAGGGAAGGAATGGTGAGTTAGTGTTGAAAAATTAGGTGCGTGAATAGTGGGTGGATTAGGGGGGTTATCAGGAATAAATTTGGAGTCAAGACAAGTTTCCGGAACACAGATTTCGCCGACCACTGAGTCTGAATCAGAGTCCTCAAAAAAATTGTGGTCGGTAAGGGTATCTATTAACATTGTCTCCTCCACCATATTGGAAATTTCAGTATCTGAGTCCTCAAAGAAGTTATCATCATGGAATCTCCTGGAGGATTTAAAAATATCTAAAGTGATAGTTTGGCTTGCACAGTTGATATCCATTTTGCCTGTGTGGCAATTGATATTTGCCTTTGCAGTGGCCAAAAAGGGGCGTCCAAGGATTATCGGGGAGTCCAATAATGATTCGGGTGCCTCAATGTCAAGAACCAGAAAGTCTGCAGGGAAGACACAATTCTAGTCCTTGACTAATACATCCTCGACAATCCCACGAGGTTTGATTGTAGATCGGTCAGCTAATTGCAAGGTAACCTCGACGTGTTTTAATTCACCGATATGAAATTCTTCGAATAAACTCGTGGGAATAATATTTACTGAGGCACCAAGATCAAGGAGGGCACGATTAAATGTAGTGTCATCAATAATTACAGAAATTAAAGGCGCCCCCGGATCTTTCATCTTAGGAGGTAGCTTACTCTGTATGACAGAGCTTACTGTCTCCAAAAGATGCACCTGTCCTAGATTTTTGGCCTGCCTTTTAGGAGTACAAATCTCTTTTAAAAATTTAGCATAGCCAGGTATATATTTAATGGCATCTAGGAGAGGGATATTGATATGAACTTGCCCAAATAGCTCCATGAGTTCTTCTGTAGTGGGCTCAGATTTCTTTTTTTTGTTGGTGGTGGGGTAGAGAGCTTGTGGGAAAGGGATCTTGTCTTGAGATTTTGGTTTTTCTTTTTGTTCCTGATGGGGAGGTGGGGAGTCAATTTGCACATGTATCTTACCAGGTTCGTGTGAATGCCCAGGGTCAGTGGTGGTTTTCCCACTCCTCAAAGTAACTGCATGTGCAGTCGGATTATTATTTTGAGGAGGTGGGGGGGCCTGTGATTGGAGAAACCTGGGCGGCTGCTGAGGTGGTGGATTAGGAGGAGGTTGATTTGGATAATGTGGATTTTTGCCCATATAATGGTTCCCTTGGTGATTGGGATTGGGTATGGGTTGGGACGGAAGATGTCCTACAGGTCTTTGCGTGGGAGCAACCCCAATCTGATTGTTCAGATTTGTGATGTTGCGGGTTACTTCCGTCATTTTTGTTTGCATATCCTGCAGGGTCCGCAGCATCTGGGCATTGATATCTTGCTGGGATGGCCCATGATGGAAGTTTGGATTCGACCCATACCCATTAAAATGATATGGTTGGGAGGAAACTTGATTATTCCAGGAGTAGTTTGGGTAATTGTTCCAATTGGAAGAATTTTTAAAGGGCTCCAAGATGGCAAAAATATTTTGGGTGGGGTTAAGATCTGGGTAATTGAAATTCCCCAGTGAATCATGGGCAACCTCAGAATAATCAGCAGGAGTAGTGTTGAGATTGTGCAAATTTTCTCTTCGTGGAAAGTTAGGTTGGGTTAGATGTGGGTGTGGAGCTTGAATTGATGTGGCGAGTCTTTCCTCAATTTTCTTCTGATTAATATGCATCTGGTCGAGTTTCTGAGCGATCATTTGAAGATCGTCTTGGGTGACCGGGATAGATTGAGCGCCTATTTCATGAACACCAAATTGTGGGTTTTGGGTTCTGCAAAATGTGTTCATGTAAGCTTGATTAAATGAGTTTCCACTCATTTCTTCAAATAGGTCATAAGCACTTTCAGCATCTTTATTTAAGAAGTTGCCTCCACACGAGGCATCAACAAACTGTCGGATTTGATCTTCTAATTCATGATAGAAGATTTGCACGAGCTACCATAAAGGAATCTCGTGGTGCGGGCAACTTCTTAAAAGGTCTTGAAATCTTTCCCAAGAATCATGGAAAGTTTCGCCAGATTTTTGGTGAAAGGTCGTAATAGATCTTCGTAAGGAATTGGTATGACCTATGGGAAAGAATTTCTTGAGGAAGGCACTCTTGAGTTGAGGCCATGTTGTGATGGGTCGGCCAATGGGCCTGAACCAATAAGCGGCCTTATCTTTGAGAGATAATGGAAAAAGCCGCATCAGCCATATGTCTTCTTGCACATTTCGGGAATGGGTTGTCTGTGCAAGAAGAGTTAGTTCTTCAAGGTGGCTGAAAGGGTTGATGGGTCGGCCCAAATAGGTTGTTAATATGATATTTTTATCGTTGAAATGTGTATAGTGGTTAACCTAATTCAGACCTAACCATCTCTTTACAAAATTTTTAACCTGGCCTAATTGATTTTATCTTGTCACTTTTAGGCCCAGGGTCGAACTCAGGGAAGTGGGGTTCAAGTCGAGTTTCTACGTTTTCCTTAAAATGCATCTCTTCCATTCATTTATTCTGTTTTTGGTATTTTTCTTATTTAGGTTTTTTTCTGGTAATCCTTGTTCTTGAGGCACACCCTCAAAATTGTGTCCTTGGATTTTAGCCAAAACAGAGTTTCAAAACACGTCTTGCTACTTGCAAGACGGGGTACCTGCAAATCAAAGATTATCTTTTCACTTTTATACCTTTTTTTATCTTTTTACTAAGAAGGAAGCTAACAGATAGAAAGTAAATATAGTAGCTATAGATATATATTTATATGTAGTATATATATAAAGGGGTGGGGGTGGAGGTGACGATGGAGTGTAGCACTATGTCGAGTCAGTTGATGTCTAGAGAGATGCAACCAACACGACTATGTGCCGCGTGGAGTGTGGATGGAGGATGGATGATGTATGGGACCACGCTTTTTTGTACGCGTGTATCAGGGAATATCAGCAACTGGTGCAGATATCCCCGCGATACAGCGTATAATAAATAACATGAAAGTATATGTACATATGTATGTATATAAGTAAATATATCTATATATATATATAAATGTATAGTTATATATGTATAGATATATATATATATATATATATGTGTATATATATGTATATAAGTATATATATATATTACTATATATATGTATATATATATATATGTATATAAGTATATATGTATCTAGATATATATATATATGTGTGTATATATATATGTATATAAGTATATATGTATATATATATAAGTATATGTATAAGTATATAGATATATATATACGTGTATATATATATATATAGAGATATATTATATATATATGTATGTATACATAACTATATAGATATACTATGTATATAAGTATATATATATAATAGATATATGTATGTATATATATATATATGTATGTATATATATGTTACTATATATAACTATACGTATAGTGTAAGTGTGTGTGTGGGTGTGTGTGTGTGTCGGTGAAGATGTGTGTGTGTTGGTGTAGTGTGTCTGTGAGTGAGTGAAAAAGAGAGAGAGAGAGAGAGAGAGATAGAGAGCGCCAGAGAGAGAAAGAGCGGGCGGGAGAGTTGGTGATGGCGTGAGTTAAGACGTCTGCAGATGGCTGCCGACGTCTGATGGTCGCGGATGCAGGCACGTCTTCGTGCGGAGAAGGTGAGGCGTCTGCAGGCCGGGTGCGAGGAAGGAGAGCGGGCGATGGCGTGCTCGGAGAGGGCGGCGGGGAGTCTGCAGTTGGTCGCGGAGGGTTGCAGAGGTTGGCAGGGGGCGGCGAGAGGGCCTGGCCGGCCGCTGCAGTGCGCGCAGCGGCCGGTCGCGGGTGGAATGGCAGAGGCGACAGAGCAGAGGCGGAGGCGGGGAACGGGCCTGCCGGCGCGCGCGAAGACGACGGGCAGGCGAAGGCGCGGAGGAGCGAGCGTGGAGGAGGTTCTGCAGTGGTCGCGGAGGGTCGCGGGGGTCGGCGCGAGGCCGTAGCCGGCCGCTGCAGTGCGCGTGGCGGCCGGTCGCGGGTGGAATTGCGGGGTGGACAGAACAGAGATGGAGGCGGGGAACGGGCCTGCAGGCGCGCGTGGAGGGTTGCGCGCCTGCGGGGAAGGTTGCGGAGGAGGCGGGGGGTGCTGCTGCTGCTGCTGTTGCCGCGGTTTAGCTGCTGCTGCTGCTGCTTCAAGCTTCGGACCTTGAAGCGGCAGCAATGGTGTGGAGATGAAAACGAAGAGAAAAGAAAACACCACGCCCACCGGCTCGTTGAAGAGCTGGGCGGTGGTGCTCCCACTGTGGTGGTGTGCACCACAGTGGGTTCTCCTGCTCGTCGGGTGCCTCCTCGACGGAGGGCCAGCGTATGGGAGGGGAGAACGGGCGAGGAAGGTGGTGGACTGCAGGGTGGCGTTTTTCAGCAGCTGCGTCTCTCCCCCTCCTTTTCGTCGCGAGGAAGAGCTGCGGCTTTATAGAGGAGGAGAGCATGGCGTGGAGCATGCGGGGAATGGGGGAGAATGGCAGCTGCAGGGAGAGGTGCGGGAAGGACAGCAGGGAGAGGCGTTGCATGCAGCATGGCGTGGACGAAATTCAGCCGTGGGAAGTAGAAAAAAAAGAAGAAATTAAGAGGAAAAATAAAAAGGTGGAATTTGCAAGGAGGCACTTGAGATAAAATGTGAATTACGAAGCCATTTATTCATTTCTCCTCCTCTCATGATTAAATGCATGCATGCAAGCATTTTTTACAAATGCGACTATAGGATTATAATATACATAGTTAATGCTAGAAAATAGCATAAGAAGGCGTTATTATAGGCGTGTTTTGAGGTGCAAACAAGGGTCTTCCCTAGGAAGGCCATGAAAGTGTTTAATTAGGTTCAGGACCGCAGGCTTGATCTCAAAGTCCCCCTCCGGTATGACCGCCCCTGGTCGTTCCTCATAATAAGACGGATCATAGAAATCTTTTAGAGGAACAACAGGTTGCTGACGGGGTGGTGGGTTTGGCCTTGGACTGGCTAGGTTTTGGATGTTCCTAGTCAATGTTTGTTGATTGGAATTTAATTTATTAATCTGATCGGCCATCAATCTTAAAAGATCAGGTAGGGGGTCTTGATGTTGTGTGTGGGGCAACTCAAGATTAGGAATTTCCAAGTGTGGGAAGTTACTGGTGGTTGGGTTTTGGGTGGAAGGGTTAGAATTAGGGTTAGTGGTGGGGTTAGAGGTGGACGTGAAAGGGTCAGTGGACCTATTTTGTTGTGTTTCCATCTTTTCAGGAGAAGAAGACAGAAAAAGTGGTCTTTTTACGTGGGGGGCGAAATCAAATGGTCCTTCCAAGTGCGGATTTTGAGACCGTCGCCCATGCATAAAATGGAAGAACGGGAGGGGAGGAGAAGAGAAAGAGATGAGAGAAAGTGTGCAATTCAAACAAATAAAACTAGACCTAACTTAAATTTGACTCCCTAATAATAACCTAAGACTTGGTCTATATAGGAAATAAGTAGTCAATAGTGAATACCCGTTCTGTCAACAAATCTAGCCAAGTTGCTTAAGGGGAGGTTTGGGCCCAAACGTTTCCCAGGGAAGACCCCAGGTGCTTGTACAAACCCACGCCTGGTCATTTGACACGGCCCCTCAGCCTGAACACCAGATACAGATGACAGAATTGGTATTAACTAAAGAGAACTTAAGACCTAAATAGCAAGCCTAAGTTGATAAAGCCTTAGGGGTCAAGTTGCTACAAATTTTAATTAGGTCTAGGATGCTATAGTGCACACGGAATATGGAGGGTGTTTATTGGGTTGTTGCCCTGTTATTTGATTTTTTTTGTGTGTGTGCAGGAATTGGAGAGTGGTTCCAATGAAAATCAAGTTGTCACACAATTTTTTTGTATTTATGTCTTTTAGGATTCAATTTAATTAAATGAGTTTTAGGGTTTTTTTCTTTAAGCTTTCAAACAAGTTTGAAAGTTCACAATCAAAGGAAAGACAAGTTGTATGTGTGATTGTATATTTCCTTTTAATTGAGTCTCTAAAGAGAGAAGAAACCCTAAGCCAATTATCCTTAAGACAGAAATTTAACTACCAATGAATTATTTTTAGCTTTCTGAATTAAGTAGTGGTCCAAATAAGTCAAACAACACCACTACTTTGAATAAAATCAAACAAGGATTCCAGAAAAGATTTTTGTAAGATTTTAAGAATTTGTTTGGTAATTTTTTTCAATTTTTAATTGTACTGGTGTCAAAGTTCAGAAATAATACCCGTTGGTATTATGGATTTTTCAGTATTACCACCGACCTCAGAAAATTTTTATAATTTTATATGATGTGTAAAATTTCACAAGGATTCCAGTAAGCTAAATTTCTCAAAAATTGGATGAGTATAAAAATTTTGAAAATTCGTGGATAGTAGCAAAATAGGAAGATTAGAGGGTGTGACCCCTCTGCTATCCACGAATTTTTAAAAATTAAATACAAATCCAATTGTTTTGAAATTTGGAAAATATGTTCCTAACTTAATTAGGAATCACTCTATGAAATTTTATGATTTTAGGAGGCCTGGGGTTTTAGGAATCGATTTTTCAAGTCCAGACAGAAATCTGGACCAGAAAAACAGAACACCAATGCTTGCAATGGAATGGTGCTAAAGAAGCATACAAGCAAACAATGGATTTTATAATGCACCACTCCACTTAATTAAAGTGTTTAGGGTCCTGAAAGTCAAGTTTAATAGATTTTTGGTAGTTTTAATTATGTGACCAGAAAGACGAACCAACCTGAATTTCCGCGGGAAGAAACAGATCTTTGAGCTCTCGCTTCCAGATTCCCGCCTCCCCGCTGTAGTTTCTGCACACAAAAAAGAAAGAAAGAGAAGGGGATGAGATCCACTTCAAGCAAGAGAAAATTAGTTAATGCAAAAGCCGTGCCTCCCCGGCAACGGTGCCAAAAAGTGATAGCGATTTTACGCGGTTTGTTAATTAGGTCGTTGTAACGCGTAAATCCGCTTTCGCTCTTAAATTTATAATCCTAGATAGGGAAGTATCTAGGGTCGTCCAAGGAGGCAATATGGTTGGAAAATTGATTCTCTTTCTAGGAATATAAATCTCAACTTTCTTTTTGGTATTTTTTTCAATATATCATTTTTTTGTTTTTAAGCTAAGGTAACATGCGAACTGATGCCGGGAAAAGTGATTTACACTTCAATTTAAATACTACTTCTATGTGGCAAGTAGAGCCTCTCCCTAAGCTCACTCTAGGCAAGTGGAGGTCTAGAATAATTAGGGAGAAGGAGTGAAGAATGCTGAAAATAAGCTAATAGAAATGCAAACAAAAAAAAATGCAAAGAAGGCAACTAGATAATTGATAAAGTGTTTTACAAAAGGCCTAGTAGAGGAAAGCTTGTACTACTAGAAAAATGCAAATAAGAAAAGAAAACACAAATCCTCTAGATAGATGGTGAAGAAGAGGGCTTCTTGCTCCAAGGTTGGTGGCTCCCAATCTTGAAAAGAGTCCTTCAACTCCTTCCTTGCAGTGCTCCGCCAAGGTGATGTCCTTCAAGGCAAGCCCTAGGGGGGCATGCCCTAAGTTTATCTCCAAGGGTTGACGTCCACCCTAAGTCCTTCTCCTTTTCCTGGCCATCCTCCTTGAAGTGGAAGAGTCCTCCTCCTTGGCGTGGCTCAAGTTGAAGAGAGTGGGGAGAAGAAGGCACCAAAGGGGCTGGTGATGTGCCCCTTTAATCTCATTCTCTATTCCTTCTTCTTGGCCGTAGGTATAGGTTGTTTATGTAGAAAAATATACTAAGGGAGGATGCCCCAAAATGGTGGTAGGTGGTGGCTTTTTATAGAATAGGAAGGGGGCTATGGTGACCTTTGAATTGGATGGCCAAGATGAGTTGATGGAGGTGGTTGGAGATCCCATGGCCAAGGAGAGTTGGTGCCACCTTAAGGGACACCAAGGGGGTAGTTATGGGTGTTGACACCCATTAGTGTTGGCGCCAAAATGGGCTTTCTAGAAGGCTATTAGGTGGCGCCACCTTAAGGTTCTAGAAGGGGGGTATGTGGATGGCTAGGATGTGTTATATGGGTAGGTGTAGGGTGGATGAAGAGGCTGAAAGTTGGCGCCAAAATGGGGGTGGTTAGGGGTGGTTTTTGGCACCAACTTGAACTGTCCTTTGGTGGAGATAATGGGGTGAAGGGGTGGCTAGGTGGTGGCGCCAACTTAAGTAGGGTAGCTGGCTTAGGTAGGCTTGAGTTGGTGGAGCTAGCTAGGGTTGATTTTTAAGGTAATGGATGGCCAAGGAGCTGGTTGTTAGCTAAGCTAAGCTAAGATAAGATAAGCTAAGCTAGCTTAGCTATAGGTGGAGTAGAGGAGAAGGTAATGGAGCTAAGGTTTGGAGGAAGGAGCTGAGGAGGAGAAGTCTGGAGCTGGAGCTGGAGCTGGCTACTGTTGAAGAGGCTGGAATGGGGCTACTCTAGCTGGCTTAGCTTGCTAGTTCTTTGCTAGTTGCTAAGCCAAGCTAAAGTGAGCTAGCTTCTACCAAAATGAGCTGAGGTGAGCTAGGTCTGGTGCTCCCAGGGAGAATCAAGCTGGTTGAGGCAGCTAAGGTAGCTTAGCTCAACTGAGTTGAGCTAAGCTGAGTCCCCGGGAGCTGGACTTGAGCTTCCTGAGCTGGGATGAGTTCTTCTTCAGCTGGCTGGAGCTGAGTGGAGCTGGATTTAGCTGGATCTGAGCTGGGGTGAACTCCTATCAACTTAGCTGAGCTAGCTAGAGCTCCCTGTGGACTAGTGGCAGCTGAGATGAGCTAGACTCAGCTAAGTTGAGCTGGATCTAAGCTAACTTGGGCTAGGGTGAGCTAAGGTGAACTCTCTTGAGCTGCCATCCCGCTGAGATTAGCTGAATGGAGCTGGGATGAGCTAACCCTAGTTCAAGTAAGCTAGGTTCCAGCTGCGGTGAGCTGGATCAAGCTGAGGTGAGCTGGATCAAGCTGAGGTGAGCTGGATTAGGTTGAGTTCCAGCTAGTCTGGGCTTCTCCTTCACCATTTGCCTTCTTGAGTGCTAGGGTTTTAGGGATCTATATATCTGTACATCCCTAACACTCACAAAAACATATTAAAAAGACAATAAAAAATGCAATGCATGCCTAACCTATTTTATGCCTAAATGCAGCCTAAAAACCCATTTGCGGAGTAAAATCCTAAGAGCTAGGTTTGTTTTAATGCATAAGAATGATGATAAACTGGCGTTTATCAACAACTCCTGCAATTGAGGCCCAGAAAGGGGAAGGCTTGGTAGGTTGAAGGTTGTCTGCCATTGTCTCACCTCCGTATGCATCCGTAATGAGATCCTCCCACATCTCGTCATCTCCCTTCAGGGTTTTCATACTTCAGTAGAAGGGAGTCGCCAAATTCCTTAAGTGCACGTACACCAAGACCACCTCTCTTTCTTGGTTTGCAGATATTGGACCACTTTATCAGCTGCATGAACCTCCCCTTATGTCCTGCACCCTTCCAAAAGAAGCTCTTTCACAATAGTTCCATCTTCTTGATCACTGTCCCAAGTGGCCTAAAAATGGAGAGTAGAAAAACTAGCATGGTCAATAAGATCGAGTTGAGAAGGACCAATCTTCCTCCCTTGGAGAGTAGCTTCTCGCAGCAGCCCACCAACCACACAGACATCTTCTCTAGGAGGTCTTTCCAGTCCCTCTCCAACATCTTCTCTCTCAATAGCAGGCCCAGATAACGGATCGGTAGATGTGCCATGGGTATTTCTAAGGTTGTGGAGATTGCTTCCTAACTGGTAACCACGAGCCCAAAATAAATCAGTGAAGACTTCGCTTCGTTTATTTTTAGATATGTGATCTCTCCAAAAATATCCATCGGGTGCTTCAGAAGGATTGCCTCCCTATGTTCCCCTTCAACGAAAAATGCCGTGTCGTCAGCATACTGTAGAACAAGCGTCAGAGCATGGTTATTCGTCAAGGAATGGCCATGTAACAGTCCTCCCTTGCATGCCTTGAATGCAAAGCGACCAACGTATCCATCGCCATAATGATGACTAGAGGTGTGAGTAGGCATCCTTGCTTCACATCTGATGTAGACACATCAATTTAGGTTAAAATGGCTATTTATGCATGTTACTAAGCCTAGAGATGCATTCCGTATTATAAATATTGCATAACATGCATCATTCTACATTTAGAATAGTTTGTCTAAATTTTAGGTTAATTTACGTCCTTTTGTGGCTAGGAGGGAAGGATATCTATTTTAAGACCTCGAATTGACAATTTGACCATATGGATCTAATCAGGATAGCGAACGGAGTTCAATGCCTCCAAAATCATCTTGATCGAAGTCCCATAGCACATTATGTAGTTGAAGGAAGATCAAAGGCCAAGGGACAAGGTGGTGCCAATATGAACCTCAGATGACAAATTCAACCGCACAGATGGATCCGGATCGACGATAGCAGCCCAACGACATGAGAATCGATCCATTCCAACATCCGTAGCGCCACCTACAAAGTAAAGAAAATAGACAGCCATGATGGTGCCACATGTTGCAATCACAACCACCCAAATCCATCCAAGCCCCTCCTCTCCATTTTGCAGGTAGCACCATCTCACGATCCCAACCATTGGATCGCGATCCAATGGCTAAGAATCACCTCTGCGCACCGCTCTACTTCCAAGGAGAACACGGAGATGAAATCTCGACTGTTGGATCGAGATCCAATGGTCAGGAGTAGGTGCACATGGTTTCAACTTCTAGACAATCCACATTGGTAGTGCATTGGGTAGCTCCATCGCCTACGGCGTAAGGACCCACGATTGAAGACCCTCACATGGATTAATTCGCCGTAGAGCACACACGGGTGAAATTCACTCGTTGGATCTGATTGGGTGGTAGAGAAGGAGGTGACGTGGCACAATCAGGGTCGCGTGATCAGAATGCGGTGATAACACGTTGATCGATGCACCATCTGACATGATCTGAAGGGTCTGATCATTGCGTGATCGTGGCCGCTCATCTTGGATCCAATGGTGGAGAGCAGCCTTGCAAGAAGATAGTTGTGAGTGCACTCCATGCGTGTGTGCGAGCGTGAGTTGGGTTCTATAGTGACATTTGTGGCGGAGCTACAACAACGATTTTGATGTCACTATTGACCCTTGAACGGCTAAACCTTCCTCGTCCACTATAAAAGGACCCCTACCCCTCCCATTCTTCTTCATCTCTTCCTTTCTCTCCCTCAGCACCTCCAAGGCTCTAGGGATAGTTTGTCCAAGCCAGGATGCTCCTCTAGAGTAGAAAATCAAACATTTTTTCCCACCTCTCACCCCCATTCGTGGAGCATCCCATGGTCGTCCTCTCACCACCTTCAGGAAGAAGATCCTCATTGCGATGTCGTCCTACCCTGTCCTCCTTCCTCTGCCACCGTTCTCCTTCCTTTAGCTTCCCACCACCTTCATCCAGGCAATGTCAGAGTGGGTCATCCTCCAAGCAGCCATCAAGGGAAACTCTTCTCACCTCTATCCTTTACTGCTTTCTAATGTAGTCAATTATCCGTAGAAATCTTTGTTTGAAAATATATGTTGATTGTTTCTTTCTCTCTCTCTCTTTCTCTTATTTTGCTAGTACATTAGTTAGATAAAGTTTTATCGATCTAATCTCTTGCCTCATAAAAATACCAAAAAATTGCAAAAGCTAAAAGTAATAAAATAAAGTAAAATCGAAGCACGGATATCACAAAACCAAACATTTGGCTCCCTATGTTCGACCCAGAACTCACCACAAGTTTCGATATAAATTTTATTTGATAGCGATTTTTGCAACTACGATGATGAGTTCTCCAAAACCCTGATTTTTAGTCACAAAAGCACACCCACCAACACCCTTCTGTTGCTAGATCCATCTTCCTGATGGCTTGCCATTTACTAAAGGTGAGAAGGAAGATGTGATAATACACTGCTTAAGCCATTGAATCCACAACTCTGAAAATTCCCTCCTAAAGATTTCCCACAAATACATCCACAAGACTGAGTTGTAGGCTTTGGAGAAGTCCACCTTCCACAGAAAAGCATTCTTATTTCTTCTCACCTAACCAGAGACCATCTCCTACTCCAATATGAAGGATTCTCGGAGAGAACGCCCCTTCAAAAAGGCAGCCTGAACTGGGCTGATCAAATCCAGGGGAATTACATGTGTTTATGCACGATGAGGAGATTTAAGGAATGGTCTCCATAGTACACTCAAATTGCACAACAAACACTTCAATTTATAAAACTCAGATTCTAGTTGGAGTCCGATGTCGTTCAAAGGGAGAAAATGTGGAATTCACGCACTAATCTCTATTCGGAATAAATGAGCATAGTAAAATTGAGCACAATAAAAAGATATACAATTAATAAATTGCTTAGAATGATATTCAAATGTAATCAATATATCTCAAAGAATATAGAGACAAAAAGAATAAAGAAACCTAAAAAGTGGTGATTTAGATCACCATTTAGATCCCTCTACTTAAGCGCATCTCTTATTTAAATTACTCAAATTTCTCAACATTAACTTCAATCAATAATCCACGTTAACTTAAGTTCACAGTAACATATGAAATAATGCCACAATGCTTTTGAAGCAAATCAGATGTCACCCACACTTCTCAGACGACTTAACTCATCATAGGATAGCCCCACAAAGGCACACAAGGACACCAAGGCCTCTCAAGGCACAACACAAGAGCCAACTTTCCTCAGAGGCCAAGTATCAAAGCCTTCTCCTTTACCACGTGCCCTAAGGCATTCAACCGCATAGCAAAACCCTCCCCCCTCCTCTCACAAATCCTTCTCTTCTCTCTCAGACCCAAGGCTAATCAAGTATATAGGCGGGTTATCATATCTGGGCAGGGGACCAGGCTCCCAGGCATGGTGGTGAGCGAGGTGTGCATGCGCATGTGAGAGGGACTAGACCCCTCCTGACTTGGGCAGTAAGCAACTATCACAAAATCATAATATAAGTTGTTGGCACATTGAAATCCCATGATGCGAGACTATGTTGAGCTCTCCTCCTTGTGTGCATAGTGGCTGGGATTACCAAGCAAGCCGAGCTGCTGTTGTCATGCTTCATTCAATTGGTGCTCTAGATAGGGTCCTGAGGTAAGTTCGTAGCAACTAGAGGTGGTATTGAAGAAGAATATGGCCGGAGAGCTGTAGTTTGAGCCGGAGAAGACGGTGGCGATGGTGGCACTCTGGCGAAACCTGTAACTCACGAATATAGGTGTTAGGCCCCAATCAGATGGTCCATAAACATTGCCAGAGGACAGCGAGGGGGTGGCGGTGTCGATTTGGTGTGGGAGAGTCTAAGGTGGCCAGATGGAATCAGGTTTTGTGAGCGAATACTGGGTTGTTCGGTGGGGCGAAGGAGTGGATAGAACAACAAATAGGTAGAGGCATTTTGGTCATGGAGGTGTGGCAGAGATTTTGGGAGACTTGGCAGAGCGTGTGGCGATATGTGGAGTGCGGAAGGCTTTGCAAGAGCATTGCCAGGGAGGAGGAAGATGGTGGGAGAGAGGATGTATTGACGGTCGAATTAGGATAGGATGGATCCTAATCCAAACTATGGAGAGAGAGAGAGAGAGATTTAGAACCTAATTAAGGATGAAGGGGGCGAGGGAGGCATCGGCTTTGATTGGCCTCCAGTGATAGAGCAGCGAGGAAGAAGGACATCTGGACACTCCTAATTTGTCTGTCGGGGAGTAGAAGAAGGAGATGAAGACGATCCTGCTACCTATGGTATGTGGTAGTAGGAGAAGAAGTCACAAAGAGAGGAGTCACCAGAGCTACAGTGGAGGTGGCCGATGAGAGGGATTTGTTGAAGAACTACAACCAAACTAAGCTAAGGAGCACTATATCAAGTTCTAGAGCTTTATCTAAAGTTTTTGAGCAATCTCTAGACAAGGAAAGGGCTCTACAAGTAATGAGATTGAAGGAAAAACACCCATGATTCTCATGCGTTTGCATGAGCTTTTCATACCAGATTTGAGTCCCAAATCAAGTCCAAACAATTCCTTACCATGTGAAGATCAATTCCACCAAATTTGGTGGGATTTGATGAGGATCTGATACTGTTTTGGCGTGGTCAAAAGTTGCTTGGTGGTCGGTTCACCCCCATTGGTGGCAAGGACCCATTTGCATGGACGATAAGGAAGTTAGGGACCTATTGGCAAAGATTTTGAAAGTTGAGGGGTTAATTGTATGAAATAGAGTTTAAATGGACTTAAATGTAAACTAGGTCAAGATGGACTCAGATTGGGCCCAAATTTTGGTAGAAACCTAATTTTGACCCAAGGAATCTAGTGGTGAAGCTGGATTTGAGTTTTGACCAAGTTTGGTTGGGAAATTTTCATAGAAACCTAAATTAGAGCAAAATTCCGTTTGAGACTCTATTCAAGGTCAAAATAGGTTCAGATGGTCACACCAAGGATACTAAACCTCAAGGAATATTTTTATATGAATTTTAGGAGGTTTAGATGATTTTTATCCTGATCAAAACCTCTGTAATTCAAGTAGGTGTGAAATTAGGGTTTCAGGTGCTGATGCGATTTTCGAAATACGTGAAACCCTATTTCTATCTGTATGGACCCATTTATTAGATCTTAATGCACATTTGACCTTAGATTAACCTTTGGAAAATCCTGTGGTTACTCTACTTTCATGATGTGATGTTAAAACTGTAAAATTAACCCTAATTTAGTATTTTTATCTCAAAATGGATTTAAATGGAATTATGTCTCTCAAGTGATTATGTAGGAGCATTTGTCACTTAATTTTCAATAAATAAATCTAGTTATGGGTCATGATGATGTTACCATCATACCCCCATGCTTAACTTTTGCTAGTTCCCAGCAAAATCTTATGGAAAGATCTAGATCTCTAGACCATGTTTTGATGTTCAGATGCCTGATTTGTGCCATTCTCTAGAAATTAGGTCAGAAAGCCAACAATTGGCCTAGAGGTACTCAAGTATCAATCATGATCCAGACCTAACCAGCTTCAGCCTGAGTCTTCAACGAAAGTTTCTAAGGCCCACAAAAACTACACAGAGGCTCGTTGAACCCAGTAGTTAAAGTATCCGCGCGTAGAATGTAACATGTCTAGGTTCAGTTTGCCAGTGCATTTTTATAAGAGAGAGATAGAAGGATTTTTCATTTGGAGAGTTTTCTCTCATCTTTATATTTTTCCCTAGATCCCACCTCGAATTGGCCCTGAACACGGTCAGTATCAGATTCCTTGTCCCCACTATCAATCCTTGAAGGGTCCCTGGCTTTCAATGCTTCAGGATAGCACTGCCCATGGCAGCCCCCAGAACCTTGGCTTTCGACACTTCACGATAGTGCCACCCATGGCATTTTGTAACTAAATTCAAGCCTTGGCAATCAACATTTCAGGATAATCCCTCCCATGGCACCTGAACCAACACAAGGTGCTTACATGCCCCCGATAGGATATTTAGATATCCTAGGAGACAAGCATCGAGGAGACGACATATTATTATGCTTCTTTGAGGGAAATTTCTCACCTCTCCACGTGGGAACTCGTCCAATCAACTTATGTTGTCGAGCCACTCCTAAGCTAGATCTTTGAGATGTCTTTTCATAACAGACTACTTTTGGCATGATTTACTTTGTTAAGCACATTAAACCAGACTGGTGTGTAATTTTGGGTGCTTTGGTTACCAAGTCCCACAAACCAAATGGTAGGCAACAAGGCAGAATAATCCCTAAGCCTTAGACCTACTACATTAGCCTCGCACTTTCCTCAACTTCTTGAGGACTAATCCAGATCTTAACAAATATGTGAATGTTTAACCCTAAAATAGGCGTAAGAGGCCTAAGATCAGCATTCATACTAATCTCCTTGTCTCTGGTACTTTAGGACTTAATCTTTCTTTTGATTAGATCTAGAACCTAAGTAAAACCCATGATCATTTACTATGACTATCATTTTTTCTGATTTTTTCTTCTTTTTGACATTTTGAATTCCCTCCTCTTTTTCCTCCTCAAGAAGGATTTGCAATCAATTCACAAAATTTTCCTCCCTTTTCTCCATTTTTTTTATTTTTCATTTTTTTAATATTTTGAATATATATTTTTTTGTGAGAACCCCTTAGAGAATTGAATTTCCATATGTTTACACTTTAACACCCCACTATGCCTAACTTCAATCAATAATCCACATCAACTTAAGTTCACAGTAACATATGAAATAATGCCACAGTGCCTTTGAAGCAAATCAGACATCGCCCACCCTTCTTAGAATTCCATTTGAGAGTTTGTTCAAGGTCAAAATAGGTTCAGATGGTGACACCAAGGGTACCAAACCTCAAGGAATATTTTTCTATGAATTTTAGGAGGTTTAGATGATTTTTATCCTGATCGAAAGCTCTGTAATTCAAGCGGGTCTGAAATTAGGGTTTTAGGTGATGATGCAATTCTCGAAATGCATGAAACCCTATTTCTATCTGTATGGACCCACTTATTAGATTTTGATGCTCATTTGACCTCAGATTAACCCCCATAAAACTCCGTGGTTACTCTGCTTTCATGATGTGATGTTAAACTGTAGAATTACCTCTAATTTAGTGTTTTTCTCTTAAAATGGATCTGAATGGAATTATGTCTCTAAGGTGATTATGTAGGATCATTTGTCATTAGATTTTTACTAAATAGAGCTAGTTATGGCTGATAATGCTGTTACCATCAACACGTAACCTATTTGCAATCACCTTCCCAATTATTAGAAAGATAGAATTAGAAAAGGCGATGGGGCGGAAATCTGAGCACTCCACTGTACCCTATTTTTTTGGTAGCAAGAAAAGTAGGGATTTGTTAATTCTCTCTATCCCGTTGTTCCCCTGTTGGAACTATGTCATCACCTACATAACCTCCTAGCCCACCACTGGCAAGAACTCTTTATAAAATAAAATCAAGAAACCATCTAGGCATGGAGAGCCTTCAGCAGTAAGGCCCTTCAATGCCCCCACCACTTCTTCACTAAATGGCAAACAAAGTCTATCCCCGTCTTCCCTGTGAACACATAGCATATCAAAAGAGTTCAGGTGCCATTCGCCTCTTGGTCTAGGATAGGTGACATCAAAAAAATAACGGTTTGACAAATTGCACATCCCCTGCACGAATTCTACTTTATGACCACCATAAGATAGAAATGATAATAAGTTGGCTCTTCTGCGTACACTGGCGAAGCTGTGGAAGAACTTGGTGTTGGAGTCCCCCTTTTCAACCATAACTGGCACGAATGCTAACGCCAATCTATCTCTCTATGCAATTCGTCCTTATAGATAGTTGTCTAGAGCTCTCTTCATTGATGTGTTTCCTTTTCAAAAAGTGGTCCACTCTCCTCCTTGGCATCCAGCAACTTCAACCCCTCAAGAGCCTCCTTCCTTTTTCGATTCCTAGCAGTCGCAATGGGCTGCTTATACTCAAATAAAAGGAGACGTAACCCCTTCAACTTCGCTGCCAAGCACTGGGTAACTGTCCCTTGCAGCTCTTGGGATTCCCACCATGAAGTGACCATCTCCTTGAAGCCATCCTCATTTAGCCACGATCACTGAAATTTAAAATAGGTATGTGAGTTCATCTGATGTAAACATGTTTACACTACTTAAGATGTCTATTTATGCATGTTCTTAAGCATAGGATTGCATTGCATGCTATAAATATTGCATAACATGCATCATCTTGCATTTAGAGTAGATTGAATAAAATGGAGGTTAATTGTCTCCTTTAATGTTCATGGACAGGGAAAACTTTTTATCGGGGCCTTGGATCGAAGATTCAACCGTACAGATGTGATCAAGGTGACAATTGGAGTTCAACAACTCCAAGATCACCTTAATCAGGCATCTGTAGCATCAGATGAGATCGACGAACCCTAGAAGATCAAGGGCCAAGATGGTGTGAATCCACACTTCAAATGACAAATCCGATCGCATGGATGGATTCGGATCGACAATCGTAGCCTAACAGCGCGAAAATCGACTCAATCCGACAACCGTGGCACCATCTACATCTTCCATAAGATGGACGGCCAAGATGGTGCCACGTGGCACCATCTTAGTCGTCCAACCAACCCTCAAGACCGCCGTTGCCTCTCCAGAGGAAATCCAATGCACGATCTATGCCATTGGATCTTCATCCAACGGCTGTGGATGTGTGCGCTTGATTTCATCCGCGTGACCATCTCATCGATGCAACACAGCGGGCGAAGGCTTTATCACGAGCGGGCTGCGCACGTTCGAAACACGAGAAGCAGGCGAGCGGTGCGAGCAAGTGGGCAGATTGACAGCTCGATCGTGATCGGATGGTCGCACGTGCCCAATCTGCCCCACGCGCTATTGCACGCCCATGCATGATGCTCGATCGTACGCGGGTAGGCGCGCGTTGAGGAGCGGGTGAAGGCACGACTTAAGCCGTCCGATCTCACGATCGGACGGCTGAGATCGGCTGGACGTGCGCGTGCGTTAAACGCGTGACAGGCGAAGAGGCGCGTGCGTGCCACCCACTACGCCCACGTTCAGACCTTCATCGATGGTTTTATACGTAACTAAAGGTCGTGAATTAATGTTTTTAAAATTAGAATGACCAAATTGCCCCAACTCCTTGCAACTATAAAAGGAGACCCCCTCCAAATGAAATTCTCATCCCTTCCTTCTGTTCTCTCCCTCTCCAAAGCTCAAGAGAAGCTTGTCCCACACTCAGGATGCTTCTCACGAGATAAAGTCAATTTTTCATCCCCTTTTCGAAAGCAGATCCCATGATGACGACGACGTGCTGCCCCATTCCCATTCTTCCTGCTTCGTTCTCCTTTGTCCTGCTCCGTCCTCCTTCGTCCAGGTGTCGTCCCGTCTGGCTCGTCCTCCAAGCGACCGTCGAGGAGGATATCTCTCTCCCCATTCTTTTTAGTGCTTTCTAGAATAAATTTACTACTTTCTAGAGTAGATTTACTGCTTTCTAGTGTAATCATTTTCCCGCTTTCTAGTGTAATGAACAATCTTTCTGATGATGAAATTCCATGTTCATTCTACATCTTTCTTTTGATTTTTGTTTATAATATTCTCTCTCTCTCTCATACTTTCTCTCTCTTCTATTTAGTGTAAATAGATAGATACTTTCTAATCAATTAAATTACTTCGTGACAAATAAAATAAATGCGAATTTTTTAAATCAAACATCCGCCTCCCTGAGTTCTACCTGGGATTTCTATTCCTGTATAAATTTTATTTGTTGAACACGAGTTCTTCGCTTCCAAACTACAATGACAAGGTTTTCAAAACCAAATATGTTAGCGAAGCAACCCGATGTTCAACATTTTGGCGCCGTTGCTGGGGATTCAACATTTTGGCACCGTTACCAGGGAGGCGATGCTCTTTGATTTTGTCTTCGCGTTTTCTAACTTACAAATCATTTACCTCACTTCTCTCCTTATTGTGATTGTAGGTACTCTTTTGAGATGAGCAAAAGTGGTAGATTGGAGTAAAGTGCTGTGGAAGGTTTTGTAAGTTATCCCCTACTTCCCACCCATCAGTTTTCATTCCACCAAATAATAACACAAACATCAATCAACCTAGGTGTTCTTATAAACTCTAAGGTTAGATTGTTTGTTGTTTGACATCTACACCCCCCCCAACCCCCACATTAAAAAGGAAAAATTTTTAAAAAAAATCTCACAGAGGTACACAACCTCATCTGATTTTCAAACTCAACCGGTAAACCGATCTTTAGAGCCGGTACACACATTCAAACACATAATTGAGTAGAAATCAGATTAGGTAATCACTTGTGTGCCTAATTAAGTGGTGCAACAGGCCAATTGTTTGAGTTGATTGGGCCTCACCACTTCAATTAAAATCAACTCATCAAGTAGCTTCCACTTAGGTTCAACTCCTAGGGATTTACCATGCACACCACATTCTTTTAAGGTTTAAAGGAAAACATCTTCACCTGTGCTTTCAAAACCTGATGTGCCAACAAAACTTGTTTCAAAACACCTAAAGTTGAATCCTAAAAGCTACTAAGCAAGATTTGAACTCTAAAATTCACCGCATCAAAGGTAATCTTACTAGAAAACCACTGATTGTGCATACACACACACATCAATCAATCATTAAGGGAACAACCTAGATAAAGGGCCCATCACATTCCAAAGCACATTCAAACCTAGCCCTAAATAAAACAGAGTAGATGTTGGCCTTAAGGATTTGACTCACACTTCAGAGCCCAGAACGAGATTATTTTCGATCAGTCTGTTTCTACTGTTCAATCTGATGTCTAGCTAGGGGAGCAGAATCAAACGATCGTGGCTGGGGGGGTATAGTAGGAACCGGAGGTGCAAGTCGAAGGAAGAACCTTCTCCTTAGTCCCTCCTTCTAACTGGTTGGATTGAACAGACAGAAGTTGATCAAATCGTTCCATTATCTCAAGATGGGTTTTGGGAGTCTGTAGGTCTTTAGGCTAGCCCACTTAAGGATAGGTTTGATTGCTTGTATTGCAGGGCGCCTTTATTCCTCCCATCTCTCATGAATCCTTCCACATATTACATGCATTCCCGCTCTTTCCCTCCTGTTTTGAATTATCCTCAACATGACGATTATTCCGACTCGTACTGTAATCAACCATCAGTTAGTTGGGATAACTCAGATTGGGGATACAGTTCCAGACCTCTGTGTTCAGGGTCTAACCCTAAACACTTTGATTGTGATTTCTATCCTTCTCAGAGCCACATCAATTATAGATCATCATCCATTCATGAATAACCTAATACGATCTACAATCAAGAAGTATACACTGATCTTTACCCATCCTCTGATTACACTGCCTTTAGGTCATCACCATCTTTTGAACAATCTGAAATGGCCTATTATCAAGAAAGCTATAACGAATCTCAATTCGTTAATTCCCCTGCATTGATCTCAAACCCGCCCAACCCTGAACCAACTCATTTGGTTCAGGGTAACCAGGTTCAAGATAAGGTTTTGGCTAACTTAAAGAATATCAAACAATCTTTACAAGTTCATCCAATACCTTGCATTGAAAGATTGGAGCCTCTGATTGAAATGATTGATGATTTGAACAAATATTTGTTGGATTGGCTCCAAAATGTTAAGGATAAGAACCCGGGTGAGTTTCTACTTGGGAAGTTAGCAAAATTGAGGATGAGATTTGTGGTTGCTTTGATTCAATTGTGGGATGATTCCCAGGATGAACTCCCTTTAGGAGAGCCAATGTCAGAACCCACTCAAACACCTATTGGGGGGAACACATGTTACGAGGCTGACCAGATTGAATTAGAGCAACCAATTAGGGATGATCTGATTTCTTCACCTGAGATCCTTGAGCCAGGGTACGAGGAAACGTATGTCTCCTTGGAGAAGAAAGTGACAGATGATTTTGAGACATACATTAATACGGATCTTGATTTCTTTGTTTCTGATGGTGAAGATTCAATTTGCGAAGTCTCACATGAGTTTACAGAACATGATTTTTGTGAGATGATTGGGCCTGAGAAATATGAAAGATCATTTGATAGCCCAATAACTAAGGAAACTGATCTTATTGGGGCTCACATTACAAATCCAGAATCGCATTTTATGGAAGATTCAATCCAATGCCCTGATTGTCAGTTACACCCCATTGAGCTTATCGATGATTCTGTTTCTGAGATAATTAGACCCAAGTCAATTCTAATTCAGCCACATCATTTAGACTTGGAGATTTCAGATGGGGTGATTAATATGCAAGAGGTCCTGGAATTTGACATGCTGAATGAGGAGGATAGGAGCCGGGAAATTTTGATTTGGGCAGCAAGTTCTATAGGAAGTAGAAGACTGAGTTGAAGGGTTCCTATTAAGATGAAATCATTAAACCAGGACCCTTACGACATCTGTTCCGAGGATGTCCAACCTAAGCATACATTCAATAATTATCCTTTTGAGCTTGAATTCTCTGTAACCTGACTTTTTGGTCTTGGGTTGCATCCTCATAAATTGCAGGCTCGACCCCGCTTGCATACAGATTTTAGGTTTTGGGTAATTTTTATCCAGAACTTGAGATATTCTCGATTATGGGGTATGGGTCTGCATCACAATCTGGTCCACATTTGTGGACATCTACGACAGGTCAGAGGATTCTTATGTTTATTCTGATTCTGACCTGCACTTGTAAATTCTTTATTTCTCTTCTCTGTATAGTGTGCTTAGCTGAAGGTACTAAATTCAGCACATATACAGTTCTTTTTAGTTTCTATCTCGGAGCAGACCTGACATTCATGCAATTCAGATGCTTTCTACCCTATTCCACTCAGTTTTATGTCTTTTTAATAAAATGAGCACATTACATTAGATAGGCATGGGGGGGTGGATATTCATCTCTGAATTTATTCGTCAGCTCCGTAGATTTTTTTTATTTTCTTTTATTAAAAAAAATTTGTGGAATTAGAAAAGAGAACTTTGGTTTAAGAAAATTTTCAATCTTAGAAAATACTACATTATGATTTGAACATAAAGACCCTTTAGGTCTTTGGACTTAATCAACCCGTGTATCCACTAAAATGTGGATTTATTTTCTGAGTCCTCACCAACCTAAATTCTATTTTAATTAGAGTAAACAAGTTTGGGTGATAAGTACACGACTTATCAACCCACCCTCTGATTTGAGGGAATTTTGAGTTTTAAGCATCTACACACTATCTTGTCACTGAGTCATTTTTTGGCGATTCCAACAAAAATTGGGTAGCTGATGAACCTTCTAGGGTGATATGGTTGGCAAGTTATCGTGGGTAACAGCCCATAGGTAGGTTGTCTAGAGCCTAGTCATTGGATCTTTTTCTTTTTACTTCCTTTAGGTAAATCTTAGACCAGGGAAGCCACCTACTTAAAAAAAAACATCAAAAAGAAAAGGAGAAAAGAAAAAAAAAAGAAATAAACCACACTTCACCGCACGAGTATGGCTAGCAAGTTGTCGGTGGTAACAACTCGACTGGTTGTCCAGAACCCAGCTCAATAAATATACTGAAAATTCCCAAAACACTTAGGAAGAACCGGAGAAGTAGAATAAATCGAGGAGATATACAATGGATTCACCCTTGTATTGACCCCATAAAAAAAATATAAAAGTTGGGAGAAAGCAACCGGTTATAAAGATACACCTTTAGGGAGAATTCTTTTTTAGGTCACCTAGAGGCATAGAAATCCGAAGTCCGTTTTAATTGCCGGTCAACGAGTCTATCACATTCACAATAAGATGCATAGAACTTAGGGTACTTACCAAATCTTGGGTGAGTTGAATAGCCGTAGAAAGCCACTCTTAAACCCTAAAACTTGAAAATCCAAAAAAAATTAAAAAAGAAGAAAAAGAGAAAATTAAATTTTTCTTTGAATAAGGCGAGGGCTTGAGGCTGTCTGCATTTTGGTAGATACTCGGGCACTGTTGTGTCTTTGAAAGTTTAGATCCTAAGTAAACATTTTCTTAGTGATTGAAAATAACTCAAGCCTAAATAATCCAACCTGATTCTTTTATAAGTAGCATATAGCTTTCGCAAGGGACTAGCAAAAGATAGGCATGGGGCTATGATGTAAACATGTTTACACTACTTAAGATGTCTATTTATGCACGTTTTTAAGCATATGATTGCATTGGATGCTATAAATATTGCATAACATGCATCATCTTGCATTTAGGGTAGATTGAATAAAATGGAGGTTAATTGTCTCCTTTTATGTTCATGGACAGGGAAAACTTTTTATTGAGGCCTCGGATCGAAGATCCAACCGTACAGATGTGATCAGGGCAACGGTTGGAGTTCAACGACTCCAAGATCACCTTAATTAGGCATTTGTAGCATCAGATAGAGACCAGGGAACCCTAGAAGATCAAGGGCCAAGATGGTGTGAATCCACACTTCAAACGACAAATCCGACCACAAGGATGGATTCGGATCGACAATCGCAGCCTAACGGCGTGAAAATCGACTCAATCCGACAACCGTGGCACCATCTACATCCTCCAGAAGATGGACAACCAAGATGGCGCCACGTGGTGCCATCTCAGCCATCCAACCGACCCTCAAGACCCCACTGCCTCTCCAAAGGAAATCCAACGCACAATATGGGCCGTTGGATCTTCATCCAATGGTTGTGGATGCGCGCGCCAGATTTCATCTGCGTGACCATCTCGCGGACGCAACGCAGCAGGCGAAGGCATTATCGCTAGCGGGCGGCGCACGTTCGAAACGTGAGAAGCAGGTGAGCGGTGCGGGCGAGCGGGCGCGATTGACCGCTCGATCACGATCGGACGGTCGCGCGTGCCCAATCCGCCCCACATGCTATTGCACGCCAGCGCGTGACGTGCGATCGTACGCAGGCGGGCGTGTGCTGAGGAGCGGGCGAAGGCACGACTTAAGCCGTTTGATCTCATGATCGGATGGCTGAGATCGGTTGGACGTGCGTGTACGTTGAGCACGCGACATGTGAAGAGGCACGTGTGTGCTACCCACTACGCCCACTTTAGGACCTTTAGCGACGGTTTTATCCGTCACTAAAGGTCATGAATTAATGTTTTTAAAATTGGAATGACCAAATTGCCCCCACTCCTTGCTACTATAAAAGGAGACCCCCTCCACACGAAATTCTCATCCCTTCCTTCTCTTCTCTCCCTCTCCAAAGCTCAAGAGAAGCTTGTCCCACACCCAGGATGCTTCTCGCGAGATAAAGTCAATTTTTCGTCCCTCTTTCGGAAGTAGATCCCGCGACAACGACGACGTGCTACCCCGTTCCCATTCTTCCTACTTTATTCTCCTTCATCCTACTCCGTCCTCCTTCATCCAGGCGTCGTCCCATCCGGCTCGTCCTCCAAGAAATCGTCGAGGAGGATATCTCTCTCCCCATTCTTTTTACTGCTTTCTAGAATAAATTTACTACTTTCTAAAGTAGATTTACTGCTTTCTAGTATAATCATTTTCCCGCTTTCTAGTGAATGAACAATCTTTCTGATGATGAAATTCCATGTTCGTTCTACATCTTTTTTTTATTTTTGTTTGTAATATTCTCTCTCTCTCATTCTTTCTCTCTCTCTTCTATTTAGTGTAAATAGATAGATACTTTCTAGTCAATTAAATTAGTTCGTGACAAATAAAACAAATGCGAATTTTTTAAATCAAACATCCGCCTCCCTGAGTTCGACCCGGGATTTCTATTCCAGTATAAATTTTATTTGTTGAACACGAGTTCTTCGCTTTGAAATTACAACGATAAGGCTTTCAAAACCAAATACGTTAGCGAAGCAACCCAACATTCAACATCATCCCTTCTCCACTTTCCCAAAGAATAGGCATATGATCTGAGAAGGGATGCACTAAGGCCACCACCGAGGCCATATGGAAAGAATCCAATAGGTTCACATTGCACATGAACCTATCAAGTAGGGACATCTGACCACTACCGCACATCCAAGTATACATAGAACCCGACACTGGTTGATCCAACAAATCTAACTTTGACACAATGGACTGGAATCCAAATGTGGAGGAGTTTGTGTGCCTATCTAGTCTGTTAGCAGAGGATAACGTTGCATTGAAATCCCCTCCTATCAGCAAAGCTCCTCCCTATACCTGCTCTGCAGTTGCCTTCATCTGATCCCACAAAATAGGTCTTTCATTCTGAGCACAGGGTCTATACTCACAGGAGACGAAGAAGATGAAACTATCACTAATTCTTACCAACCTACACATAAGGATGAAGGAATCTGCCTACCAATCCGTGATCTGGCACACATCCTTCTTCCACCAAATGCCAAATCCACCTGCCCTTCCATTCACCTTCACATATTTGAGATCAGCCTCTCCATTCATCGTGAGAGGGTGCCACACAAATAAGTTATCACTTTCTAAGTGCATCTCTTGAAAAAGGCCACAATCTATTCTCCATTCCCACAAGTACCTAGCTAGACTCCCCCCTCTAGCTTTGTTGCGCAGCCCATGCACATTCCAAGATAGTGCCTTCAACATGATATCTCCTCTTTCCTCTTCTGCTTTGATGGAGATTGAATCACCTTCAAAACACCTGCCACCACATCAACATCTTATGCAAAGGGTGATTGCACTGGTATTGCACTGGTCCCTTGCTCCTCAAGTTGTATCTTCTATGACCACCAGATCCATCACCTTTCTTTGTCAAGGACCCCACCTACTACGACACTCCATCGGTAGCATGGAAAGTAAAGCTATCGACCACAGATTGGATGACACGTTGCGTGTCATTGTCATGCACCGCTGATATAGACACATCTATTTAGGTTAAAATGCCTAATCATGCATGTTCCAAGGCTTAGATTTGTATTACATGTTATAAATACTGCATAGCATACATCATTCTGCATTTAGAGTAGTTGTATGTATTTTAGGTTAATTAGGTCCTTTTTATGGTCAAGAGAGAAGAAGACTTATTTCAAGGCCTTGGATGGACAATCGGACCATACAGACCTGATCAGGATGACAATCAGAGTCTAACGCCTTCGAAATCATCTAGACCGAAGTTCGTAGCATCATATGATGTCTGAGGAAGATCAACGACCAGGGGGCAATGCAACATCCATATGAGTTTTGGATAGAAAATCTGACTGTACGGATGGATCCAAAGCGACGATCGTTATCCAGCAACGTGGGAATCATCTCGATCTGAGCACCGCATCACCTTCTGCAACAGAAAGAAGAATGGATGGCCCAGATGGCACCACGAGGCACCATCTAGGTAGCCCAACATCGGCTAGCAACACCTGCTCCCACCTCTCCATCATCCGAGACCTTCATTCCCAGCCGTTGGATCTTGATCCAACGACTAAGAAGCTCTCCTCCAACGCAAGCGTTAAGCCATTTGCTCGACACAGCAGATGTCTTGGTGTGTTGGTTGGGGCATTGGACTCCAAGGGAGGGACGTGGGTTCGAATCCCCGTAGCCCCCCAATTGAGGAATTGAGCACAGTAGGGTCAAGGCACGTGCGTGCATGCACGGGGCGCAGTGTAGTGTGATAGCGCGCAGCAGAGCGACAGCGTGGACCAGCCTGAGCAAGCGTGCGCGATACGAGCACGTGAAGAGCGTAGCGCTAGCGAAGTGTGTGCCAATGGGGATATGCACAGGTCTTCAGCAATAGTTGCACGGGCCTTTAGTGACTCTTGCAGCTGTCACTAATGGCTAGTGCGTGCCAACAAAGGAATTGAAGGTGTGGATCTTCAGCGACAGAAATGGCGAATCTATAGCAACGTTTACGGACGTCAGTAATAACCCAGATGTGAATTTGTTCTTCCTCCACTATAAAAGGACCTACCCACCACAATTCCAAACCATCTCTTCCTTTCTTCACCTCACCACCTCCAAGGCCTTAGAGAGAGCTTGTCCCAACGCCAGGATGCTCCTCTAGAGTAGAAAATCAAATGTTTTCCCTCCTCTCATCCCCCTTTGTGGAGCATCCTGCAGCCATCCTATTACCTCCCTTTGGGAAGAAGAACCTCGCCGGGACATCGTCCTGCCCCACCCTCCATCCTCTGGCTCCGTCCCCGTTAGTCCTGCTCCTCACCAACTTCCTCCAGACGACATCAGAGCGAGTTGTCCTCCAAGCGACCGTCGAGGGGGATTTCTCTCACCTCTTTCTATCTTTCTTTCACTTTCGTAGTGTAGATTTTCCTCTTTCGTAGTTGTAACAAACAATTCTTTATGAATAGATGATTGTTTCTCTCTCTCTCTTTCTCCCTCTCTCTTAAATTTTTGCAAGTAGATTAGCCAGAATTCATTGACCTGATCTCTTGCTTTCTAAAAATACCAAAAAAATTAGAAAAGATAAAAATGACCAAAAACAAATAAAAGTGAAGTGCGGATTTTTCTAAAACCAAATGTTCGCCTCCCCGTGTTCCACCTGGGACTCACTTTTCGAGTTTCGATTATAAATTTTATATGATTGACACGTTTTGAGAGCTACGACGATGGGTCCTCCAAACCCCGATTTTAATTCATGAAACACACCTAATCAACCACCATCATACTAGATTTGTCACCCTCTTCCATCTTCTCCTCCATGTTACTCACTTCCCCCTTCTCCTCCACAAGTTTCCATCTCTTCTTTGCCCTTGCTTAACCACCTCTCGACTCTTGAACCACCTTTTTCCACTATATCTCTATGGCCCCTTTATGGTCAGCCTATCTCACCTTCACGTTTGGTCTCCCATTTGACCTCTGGTGCACCCGGACTTCAATGCAAAGTAGCCATGACAATCCCCTACACCTTAGAACCACTCTATTTGGAAAGTCACCCCCATGACATAGCAAAACCTCAACCTTCACCAAACTTCTGTCTCCTTCCATCAAGCCAACATGCACCTCATCCTTGATGGAGTCGAACCTAGCTACCACTTGGCCAACCATCATCAGTGAGTGCACGTGTAACGGCAATCTCTGGATGATCACCCACCCACTTCTAATTACCACTCTCTAGGGAGGCCTTTCGAGAAGAGCACCGTGGAAGGGGGAGACAAGCCTCCAAAGGACTGAGAGTTCACCCAACTTGGAAGTACGGAACTTCAACTGTTCCACATTGGTCTCAACTAGGCCGAAGGCTAAGAAGCGAGATATACCCGAAGTAGATATCTTCCAGAAAGAAGATGAGAGGTTTAAAGAAGTTACCAACTCCCATACCTTCTCTAATGAGGCAATACCATGCAACACCTCCCCGATCACAACTCCTCAAAGGATGTACTCCATCGCTAAGGTTTCTGGCATCATGGGAACTTTCATGTCAAGTGTCAGTGGCGGGGGAGGCAGAGGGGGACCTCTCCCATCCCTCGTTCTGACCCCCCTCTCCTCCACAAACACAACTTCTCCTCTCGCACCAGGGTCCAACCTCTGGTCAGTCACACTAGGGTTTCCCCCTCGCCTGGGATAATTGTTCCCAACGTAATCTCTTTGCATCACCACGCTCTTGCATGAAGCACGTCGATGCCCTAGGCTATCACAACCAAGACACACAAATGTGTTCTGACATACCACTGCCACATGGCCTCCCTCCTAGCATTGGAGGTAGACCACCTCCGACCCATGATTTTTCCAACAATCCCCTTCGCTCTCATGTCCAAGGTGTGACCTCCAGGACTAGTTTCCCCTCCGTCTTCATAAGTCACCCCCCCAATTGCCCCTCCCATCACCTCTGTATTCTCCACACTTGCATCTTTGTTTTTTAAATCATTGAATCCAAGTCAACTTTGATTCAACCATAAGTTTTGGACTTGGACAATTCAGATGGGATCAGTAACACTCTAGAGATCCTGAAAATCTTATTTTGGACGATAGGAACTTGGAAATAATAATCTGGGAAGATAATTTTGGGGAAGACAGAAGTTTGGATCATAGGGTTCCTATATGCCTTGAACCACTAACATTTTACTGGGATCATTTTGATATTTTTGATTCTGTGGCCATGAAACCCAAGTGTATTATCCTTTTGAGCGAAGTTCTAAGTGGACAAGCACTCGTATTGATTTAGACCTAACCTTTGTCCAAAATTTTAGACTTGGGTTGCATGCTCCTAAACTACAAACCTGGCCCCATAAGTAGAAAGATCATCTGTTCTGGGTAATTTTCATTCAGAATCTTAGAACCACCCGACCTTAGGGCATCAAACTGTACCTCAATCTGGTCCACATTTGTGGAAACATTCTCACGGGTCCAAAGGTCAATCTTCTTATTCTGATTTTGACCTGCCAATCTGAGTCTTTAATCTCTTCCCTCTATTTATGAACTATGCCTAGCTGAAGGCCCTAAACTCAGTAACTGTATAGTCTATTTTTATTTGAAGCTGACCAAATCGTCAGGGAATTCAGGTGATATTCAGATTATCCTACTCCCTTTCATGCCTTTCCTATACAATGAGGACATTGCATTAGCCAAGAATGGGAGGATGGATATACTTATTTCTGAATCATTCTGTCAACCCCAGAGATTGTTGATTTTTTATTTATTTTTATAAAAAAATAGAATTGGGAAAATAGAACTTAGGCATTGGGAGTTTTCAACATTAGGAAATAATACAAGAGCCTGAGCAGCTAAACCCTTTAGGTCTACAAGCTTAATTAACTCAGGTGTCCACTATATGTTGACCTGTTCTCAAGTCCTTGCCAACAAAGAAATTATTTTCAATTGGTTAAATAAGTTGGGGTGATAAGTACATGACTTATCAACCTGCCCTCTGATTTAAAGAGACTTGAAGTCTAAGCATCCACACACCATTTGCACTGGCTCACTTCTTAGGCGATCTTAACAGAAATTAGGTAGCTAATAAATGTACTAGGGTGGTATGGCTGGCACGTTGTTGTGAGAAACCCCTCATAGATAGGTATCCAAAGCCTAGCCACGCAACCTAATCTCTTTGGCCATTGCTTTTAGGTAAATCTTAGATCAATGAAGCTACCTTCTTAGGAAAAAAAATAGCAAAACACCCCAAAAAGAAAAGAAAAAAAGAAAAATAAAAAAATAATAAAAAATTAAATAATAAGCTACACTTCACTGCATGGGTATTGATGGTAAGTTGCCATGGGTAACCCCCCATTGCCGTTTGTCCAAAGCCTAGCCCTAAAAGATTCATGAATAATCCCAGAACTTAGGGAGAACGGGGGAAGTAGATAAACCTGGGGAGATAGACATCGAGTTCGCCCTTAAATCAACCCCATCGAAAATAAAAGAGGGAGAAAGCTACTGGTTGAATAGATAAACCTTTAGGTAGAAATTTTTCATTTATGGATACCTAGGGTTTGTAGATACCTGAGGTCTACTATGATTGTTGTTGAGTGAGTTAATCATAATTACACAATAAATATGCTTAGCACTTAGAGTCTTCATAAGTCTTGAGTGGGTTGGGTAGCCAAAGAAAGCTGTCCCGAAACCTTAAACAAAAATTTCAAAAAAAATAGAAAAGGAGATAAATAAAAAAATATATCTTCTCTTTTGTGTATGAAATAAGACGAGGACTTGGGCAGTCTGCATTTTGGTAGGCACCCGGGTGCTGTTGAGTCTTTGGAGTTTAGGTCCTTAGTATAATTTTCTACTATTGATAGACAACACGTGCCTTAGTAATCAATTCTTCTTTCTTTCTATAAATAGTATTTAGGTTAGTTTTGCTAGGGACTAGCAAAAAATAGGCATGGGGGTGTGAAAAGTCTACAGTATCTTAAGATAAAATGCCTATTTATGCATGTTCATAGACTAGTTAGATGCATCTGGCATTGTAAATATTGCATAACATGAACCATCGTGCATTTAGATTAATTTGTATTAATTATATACTAGTTCACTTATTTTAATGACCAAGAGATAGGGTGACACATTTTTTAGTTTAGATGAAGAATCTAACTGTATAGATGTAATCAGGGTGACGTACAGAGTCCAACACCTCCAAAATTGCCCTGATCGAACCTCCGTAAATTTGGATCGTAGTCCATTGATGCAAAAATCACCTCGTTTGGAGCTCAGTGGCATCCGCTATGAACAATTGAAGATGGGCAGCCATGATGGCACCACGTAGTGCCACCAAAGCCATGCAAATCGCCAACGCAAGTCCTCTACTCACCTGCACCCTTGATCTTAACCATTAGATCTCCATCCAACAGTCAAGATCTCATCTTACCCACGCCATAGCTGCTCTTCACTCCGCAAAGGTGCCTCATCTCGCAATCATGACTGTTGGATAATCATCCAACAGTCTGGATTAACCACCAACATCCATAGTGCAATGGTGAGGGCACGTGTATCTCAAATAAGGCATGCGGGTTCGAGTTGCGATCTACCCCCCTGGCCTTATCACGTGCTTGCCTTAATCCAACTACTGGATCAAGAATCGATGGCATGGAACATGCCACGTCACTTACATTAGTTGGTGTAGATCAATGGTTCGAGCACATGCCCCTTAATGAGGAGATGTATGCTCGATCCCCCATTAGCACCTCAATCTCTTTGTGTCATACCTTAATTTCAATCGCATGATCGCGATTGAGTGGTCGTGATCGAGCAACAACAGCAACCTGCCTCTCTTCACATTCTCAACATGTGAAGCATGCGTAATCTTAATCATTGAGTCGCGATTGCGTGGAGACCAAGGCACCACGTTGCATACCGGATGGAAAGAGCTTGATATGTGCAATCATACACATGTTATGTGCAATCTGGTGGGTGCAATCAATGTGAAATCTTGGCCTTTCATCCACGATCAAATGGGTGCTTCATCTCCACAAAGAGGAATTAGACTATTAAAGTAGTGCATTGCGCTTCGTTTAATTGGGAATCTCAGTGGGCATGCATACTAGTTATTTCACTTCATTTTCAACATAAGTTTAGCATTTATGTAATTACTTAAGAATATAGCGAGGTTATATGCAAAATCACCACTATGGCATACGTGAATCATAATCATAGTACTGACAAATATCATCAATATAAATCAAAACTGAACCCATTACCTATAATCAATATCCCATACTTGATTAGTTAAGAGATAAATGCACTTTTCATCATTAAAATAAACCTGAGGGACATTCATGCAAATCTATCTTAATATAATAAGAGGTAAATAAATGAATAGTATTTTCTAGAATGGCATTTAACGTAATTATTAATATGAGAGGAAATAGAGGATTTCTCCACTCTCCACCTTGCGTGATGTGCGAACCAAGGTTGGTCGTGAGGTGCTCAGAGGACGTAGAGGGCGCGGAGGGGGTTCCAATGACGTTGGTCTCACAGCCGGAGGCGATTGGAGGCAGCCAGCCGAAGGAAGAGGACGCTGGCGGAGGTCGAGGTGGAGGTTCTGCGTTCTTGGCCGTTCACAGCCTCTATGGCCCATGAGATGCTTGGTGGTGCTCGGAGATGCTCGACATCGAGTTTGGTGGTTGGTGGAGGCTCAGAGGAGTGGCTGCGTGGAGGGGGGACGGCGGCTTTGGGTTCCTTCCTGTAGAGCTGCAGGCTGGTTAAAGAAGAAGGAGAAGAAGAAGAACAAGCCAGGCACATGCAGCAAGTTGGAGCGCGGGCATGCGGTTGCGCAGCTGTGGATGCGTATGTGCACTTTGGCTACTCATGCACGCGGCTGGAGTGTGATAAACACCAGTTTATCATCATTCTTATACACTAAAACAAACCTAGCTCTTAGGATTTTACTCCGCAAACGGGTTGTTTGGGCTGCATTTAGGCATAAATTAGGTTAGGCATGCATTGCATTTTTTATTGTCTTTTTAATATGTTTTTGTGAGTGTTAGGGATGTACAGATATATAGATCCCCAAAATCCTAGCACTCAAGAAGGCAAATGGTTAAGGAGAAGCCCAGACTAGCTGGAACTCAGCTTGATCCAGCTCACCTCAGCTTGATCCAGCTCACCGCAGCTGGAACCTGTTGGTGCTAGAGCACCACGATCATTTGTTTTGATGATAACAAAACACGTGTCATTTAATATTTGCGCTTTGAGTCCTAGATTTCAGGTCAATCGCAAATGGATACGTGATTAGACAGAGTTCGAGCTCGCATCCAGGACAGATTGGACGAGCTTGATGGAGAACAGAAGAGATTCGCGAGGAGCGATATATTAAAGATGGAAGGAAATGAAGAATAGGATAGATTTTCTTCTTTTGTACTTGTTGTATTTTTCGTTTCTTTTGTTGCTCTTTATTTCCTTAGATAATTTATGTTAAAGAGCCTCAAAATACCCTAACAGTAGTCCTAGGAACACCTGCACAACCCTAGGATACTTAGGTTTTCTGTAGAATACTTAGAAAACTAATATAGGGTTCAAACAGAGTTTCTAGACGTCTAATTCCCAAATCAGATGTCTGATAAAGTATTTTAAGACGTCTTACTGTTGTTTAAGACGTCTGATAACTATTAGGCTGGACATAGTTAGTTCTGTCTGATGAAATCAGACGTCCAGACCTTAGACCAGACGTCTTAGGAGACGTCTGATGGATTTGCCAGACATCCAATTAGTGGACCGTTGGTGGCTTAGCAAACACTCAGGATATGACCGTTAGAGCCTTATCAGACGTCCATAGGACTGTCCAGACGTCTGATAATTGACCGCTTTGCCTCGGCTGACCCAAAATCTCTTCTCAGAGATTTTCTAGCCGTTGCAACGTTTGGAAATCCATTCCCACAGAAAAAGTAGGTTTCCAGACATCCAGACATAGTGCCAGATGTTCTATATGTCGTCTGATGGACTTGCACAAAAACCCTGTTTAGATCTGATCCAAGTCAGGAAGAGACCCGCCCAAAATCAGACGTCTGACCTTGAAATCAGACGTCTTAAAGTGAACTTCTAGACGTCTGATGCTAGAATTAGACGTCTGATAAGCCTGTCAGAATAATGATTGTTCCTGATTTCGGGCTGATTCTCTTGGGCTTTGTTCCCAACGGCTATAGAACCTTTCCTGAGCCTTCCAAAGCCTTCCTAAGGCCTCTATAAATAGAGGGGAACCTTTGCAACACAAAGACACACCTAGAGAGACCAAGATACACAAGAAACACTTTGCAATACACTTTCCACTCTCTTGTGTCCTATGTAGCACTTGCTCTCCAAGCTCACGTTCCATTCTCTTAAGAGCATCAAGCTATTGCGCACCCGCTCTCCTGCCGTTGTTCATGAGAGCGAAGTTGCGCCGTCACGTGGTACACGCATCCGCGTCGTCGACGCACTCCTTTCAAAGGGAAGCATCCTATTTCCTATAGGAGCTAGGTTTAAAATTACTTTGTTGGCTCTATAGGACTTGTTGTTTATTTTATCTTTGTTATTTGGTTGGGTATTCGCTTTGCGAATTCCTGTCTCCTTCGCGAGACAAAATCCTTCTCGTGGAGAGAAGGGGTTGAGGTACGCTACCCTCGTGTAAGTAGCATGGTTGTATTGAGGTTGAATCACCCTCGTTTAAAGTGATTCGGTTTAGTGGATTTTTATCAACTTGGTTGATCGGAAAATCCTAACTCAAGAGGGTTAGGTGGTGGTTTTCACCCGGTTTGGGTTTCCACCTAAAAATACTAGTGTACTTGTGTGATTGCTTATTGGTGAGATTATTTATATTTTATTTCCGCAATTATTACGTCACCCATCCTGGTAGGGCCGGAAATCTACAGAACCTAGCTCACTTGAACTAGGGTTAGCTCATCCCAGCTCCATTCAGCTAATCTCAGCTGAGCGGCAGCTCAAGAGAGTTCATCTTAGCTCACCCTAGCTCAAGTCAGCTCAGATCCAGCTCAACTTAGCTGAGTCTAGCTCATCTCAGCTCCCACTAGTCCACAGGGGGCTCTAGCTAGCTCAGCTGAGTTGACAGGAGTTCACCCCAGCTCAGATCCAGCTACATCCAGCTCCACTCAACTCCAGCCAGCTGAAGAAGAACTCATCCCAGCTCAGGAAGCTCAAGTCCAACTCTCAGGGACTCAGCTTAGCTTAACTCAATTGAGCTAAGCTACCTTAGCTGCCTCAACCAGCTTGACCCTCCCCGGGAGCACCAGACCTAGCTCACCTTAGCTCATTATGGCAGAAGCTAGCTCACTTTAGCTTGGCTTAGTAGCTAGCAAAGAACTAGCAAGCTAAGCCAACTAGAGTAGCTCCATGCCAGCCTCTTCAACAGTAGCCAGCTCCAGTTTCAGCTCCTGACTTCTCCTCCTCATCTCCTCCCTCCAAACCCTAGCTCCAACACCTCCTCCTCTACTCCTCCATTAGCTAAGCTAGCTTAGCTTAGCTTAGCTTAGCTATGCTCCAACTTCCTTGGGCTTGTACCACCCGAAAACCCACCTAACAACTCCACCCAACTAGCTCCACCTAAGCTCCACATAAGCTAACCTACTTGGCACCAACCTAGCCTACCCGCCACTTCCAAAAGACACTTAAAAGTGGCGCCAAAACCACCCTAACCACCCCCTTGATGGCACCACTTTTCCCTCCAAAATTCCCCTTCATCTCCACCACACAATTCCCCTTGAATCCATCTCCACCATCCACCTAATCCCCCTTCTAGAAGACCCTAGGTTGGCGCCAAAATGGTGGTGTCTCTCCAGCACCAAAAGCCACCAACACCACCCTAACCACCCCCTTTAACACCCCTTGGGTTGGTGCCACACACCCTTGTCCATAGGATCACTAACCACCTCCATCCTTCCATCCTAGCCCTCCATTTCAAGGGGCACCTTAACCCCCAATCCTACCCTATAAAAAGACCACTACCCACCACCATTCAAGACATCCTTGGCTAGCAAATTCACTCTCATATTCCACCTAGAAGCCCACGTCCAAGAGAGAAGAAGAAGAAGAAGATTAAGGGGATATTCTATCCCCTTGGTGCCTTCCCCTCTTCCCTTCTCTCTTGGGTCACGCCAGTCAAAGGAGAAGCCAGGCAAGGAAGATCTTTGGAGGAGATCTTCAAGGTGGTCCACGCCACCTTGGAGGAGATTTTGAAGGTGGTGCACGCCCACCCCTTGGAGAGAGCATTGAAGGTGGAAGCTTCCACCTTGGAGGAGCTCTCAAGGAAGGAGAAGAAGGAGGCCCTCTTTTCAAGCCAAGGAGCAGCTAGGCTTGGAGCAAGAAGGCTCCTTTCTTCACCATTTTTGCAAGAGGATTTGTGTTTCTTTTCTTGCTTTTAGATTTGTTTAGTTCTAGTAGAAGCATTCCTCTACTTGTCATTGAAAAGAACACTCATTCTAGTCAATTAAATTACCTTCTTTTAGCTTTTTATTGCAATTGTTACTTTTGGTTCTAGCACTTGTTTCACCTCTCCTTCCAAATTACTCTAGGCCTCCACTTGCCTAGAGTGAGCTTAGGAAGAAGATATATCTATCTTTTAAGTTGTAGTTAAGCAATTGTAGGTGTTAGTACTTTACGTTATAATTCGCATTTTGCCCTCATCTTTTCAAAACAAAAAAAAAATTACATATTTAAAATACCAAAAAAAAAGTTGAGATGTGTTTTTAGCAAGAGAATTGAATTGCAATTTTTTCCTCCTTGGACGACCCTAGATACTCCCCTATCTAGGTTTATAAATTTAAAAGCGTATGCGAATTCGCGTGTTACAACAACATTGAAAACCTGCGTTTACAAATCAATCATAATCCACCATCACTTTTTGGCGCTGTTGCCGGGGAGGCACGGCTTTGTATTAATTAATTTTCTCTTGCTTGAAGTGGATCTCATCCCCTTCTCTTTCTTTCTTTTGTGTATGCAGGAATTACAGCAGGAAGGCGGGAATCTGGAAGCGAGAGCTCAAAGTTCTTTTTCTTCTCGCGAAATTCAGGTTGGTTCCTCTTTCTGGTCACATAATTAATTAAAACTACCAAAAACATATTAAACTTGGCTTTCAGAATCCCAAACAATTTAATTAAGTGGAGTGGTGCCCATATAAAATCCATTGTTTGCTTGAATGCTTCTTTAGCACCACTCCATTGCAAGTATTGGTGTTCTATTTTTCGGGTCTAGATTTCTGTCCGAACTTGAAAAATTGATTCCTAGCACCACAGGCCTCTAAAAATCATAAAATTTCATACAGTGATTCCCAATTAAGTTTGAAACATCCGTTCCAAATTTCAGATCAATTGGATTTGTATTTAATTTTTAAAAATTCATGGATTGCAGAGGGATCACACCCTCTAATCTTCCTGATTTGCTGCTGTCCGCAAATTTTTAAAATTTTTATACTCATCCAATTTTTGTGAAATTTAGGTTGCTGGAATCCTTGTGAAATTTTACACTTCACATAAAATCACAAAGAATTTTCTAAGGTCAGTGGTAATACTGAAAAGTTCACAATACCCACGGGTATCATTTCTGGACTTTGACACCAGTACAATTAAAAATTCAAAACAATTATCAAACAAATTTCTAAAATCTTACAAAAATATTTTCTGGAATCCTTGTTTGATTTCACTCAAGGTAGTGGTGTTGGTTGCATTGATTGGACCACTATCTATTCAAAAAGCTTAAAAATAACACATTGGTAGTTAAATTTCTGTCTTAGGAACAATTGGCTTAGGGTTTCTTCTTTCTCTTTAGAGACACAATTTAAAGGAAATATACAATCACCCATACAACTTGTCTTTCCTTTGATTGTGAACTTTCAAAATTGTTTGAAAACTTAAAGAGAAAAACCCTAAAACACATTTAATTAAATAAAATCCTAAAAGACAAAAATACAAAAAAAAAAAATTGTGTGACAACTTGATTTTCATTGGAGCCACTCTTCAATTCCTACACACACACAAAAAAATAAAAATAACAGGGCAACATCCCAATGAACGACCTCCACATTCCATGTGCACTATAGCATCCTAGACCTAATTAAAATTTGTAGCAACTTGACCCCTAAGACTTTATCAACTTAGGCTTGCTATTTAGGTCTTAAGTTTTCTTTAGTTAGTACCAATTCTGTCATCTATATCTGGTGTTCAGGCTGAGGGGCTGTGTCAAATGACCAGGCGCGGGTTTGCATAAGCACCTGGGGTTTTCCCTGGGAAACGTTTAGGCCCAAACCTCCCCATAAGCAACTTGGCCAGATTTGTTGATAGAACGGGTATTCACTACTGACTACTTATTTCCTATATAGACCAAGTCTTAGGTTATTATTAGGGAGTCACATTTAAGTTAGGTCTAGTTTTGTTTGTTTGAATTGCACACTTTCTCTCATCTCTTTCTCTTCTCCTCCCCTCCAATTCTTCCAAGTAGTGCATGCACGGGCGATGGTCCCGAAAACCACACCTCGAGGGACCATCTGATTTCAGCCCCCGCAGTAGGAAATCATTGTTTTCTTCCCCCTCCTCTTCTACGACAATGGAAAACCTAGGAAGCCGTCAAACAAATTCTGCTTCCACTTCTAACACGTCAGCCGACCCACAAGCTAACTTCACCCTCCCTCATCTTCCTAACTTGGAGCAACCAGAAAAACCAATAGGGCCAGGTGGCCCTCCAATTGTAACCCAAAATATAAATCCCTTTGCATTAATGGTCGACCATTTGGCTCGACTACAACAATATCAAGAAGATCTAGCTAAGACTGTCATGAACCTAGCTAATCAAGGACAAAATCCACCACCCCGCCAACAGCCTATCGTTCCTCTTAAGGATTTCTATGATCCTTCCAATTATGAGGAAAGACCAGGGGTGGTCATACCACAAAGGGATTTTGAGATTAAACCAGCCATTCTAAACCTTATCAAGCATTTTCATGGTCTTCCAAGAGAGGACCCTTTTTGTCATCTCGAGGAATTAACTGTCCTCACTCAAACCACTTGTTCCCACAATGTGCAGGAAGACGTGTGGTTAATGAGACTCTTTCCTCTCTCTCTTAAAGACAAAGCATCGCATTGGTTTAGAACGGTTGGGCACCCTATTACCACCTGGCCCCAATTAAAAAGTGCTTTTCTTAAAAAAAATTTTCCGATCGGTCGAACAAATGCATTAAGAAGATCCATAACGACCTTTCAACAAAAAATTGGTGAACCCCTCCACGAAGCCTGGGAAAGATTTCAGGAACTTCTAAGAAGTTGTCCCCACCATGAAATTCCACAATGGCAGTTAGTGCAAATCTTCTATCATGGATTAGAAGATCAATTGAAATGATTTGTGGATGCCTCATGTGGAGGCAATTTTCTTAACAAAGACGCCGAAAGTGCCTATCTTCTCTTTGAAGAAATGAGTGAAAACTCATTTAACATGACTTCAATGGCCACTTTTGGCAGGTCACAAAACCCCAGACACGGAGTCCATGAAATTGACTCGAAATCCACCTCTGTTCCAGTCACACAAGATGATCTATATATGTTAGCTCAACGACTGGACGAGATGCAAATTCACCAAAAGAAAATGGAAGAAAAGCTCATAAACAAACAAGCTCCACACGTCCACTCTCCACACACTAACCCCCCACACATTCTCCGAAGAGAAAATCTACACAATATTGATGCCACATCTGCTGGCCAGCAATTTTTGGCTGATTTCCCGCAAGATTTGACTGGGAATTTTGATCAAAATATTTTTGATCCCACTTCGGAAAATATCTATGCTCTCCAGGAGCAATTTAGAAACCCCTCTAACACTTCCAATCAAAACTGGAGGACTAACCCAAATCACTCCTGGGAAAACCCGAATCCAATTCCTTTTCCCAAACAAAACTATTTTGGGAATTAAGGGCAACCTATGTATCAACCTGGACCATCCCAGGATGATATTAATAATCAGGTCATGAAAACTCTGCAAGGAATGCAAACTCAAATGACAGAAGTAACCCACATGATTACCAACTTGCAACACCAAGTTAAGGTTACTCCTGATCATCGACCTATTGGGAATTTACCTTCCCAACCCATGCCCAACCCAAATAATCAAAGGAATCAATTCCAAGGTGGATATCCCAGTCAACCCATTCAGCTAGGACCTCAGCATCCGCCGGGTTTTAATAACAGCCAGGTCCCCCATCCTCATCCTAGAAACAACTAGACTGCAAATGCAGTTACCTTGAGGAATGGGAAAACCACTCACAATACCCTACCTGTTAAAGAAACCCGCTCTAATGACACATATTAACTCTTCCCCTCCTATTGTTCAAGAACCAATTCATGCAAAACAAGGCAACCCTACCCCATTTCCACAAGCCCTCCACTCTTCAAAAAAGAAAAAGACAAAATCCGAGCCCACTGAGAAGGAACTAATGGATTTATTTGGCAAGTAGAAATTAATATTCCTATCCTAGATGCCATTAAATATATGCCTGCCTATGAAAAATTCCTAAAAGATTTATGTACTCTGAAAAGGCAACCCAGAAATTTAGGAAAGGTAATTCTTCCGGAGACAGTCAATTCAGTTGTGCAGAGCCGACTGCCTCTTAAGAGAAAAGATCCTGGCGCCCCCGTAATCCAGGTTATCATTAATGATACCACATTTGATCGCGCTTTGTTGGATCTTGGTGCCTCAATTAATCTTATCCCCACAGTTGTTTTTGAGGAATTTAAGATCGGTGAATTAAAGCCTATTGAGATTACTCTCCAATTAGCCGACGACCGATCTATGATTAAACCAAGGGGAATTGTTGAAGATGTTCTTGTCCGGGTAAGAAATTGTCTATTTGTAGTAGACTTTTTAGTCCTGGACAGAGAGGTACCTGAAGCACTTAAGTTTGCCCCAATTATTCTTGGAAGACCATTCTTAGCCACCGCCCGCGCCAATATTGATTGTGATTCTGGAAAGATGAAGATCATGTGTGGTGGTAAATCTGTAACCCTAGACATTTTTCAAGCTTCTAGGCGATTCCAAGAACCAGATTTCTTTGATGATTCAGATTCAGAAATAGAAAACATTGTGGAGGAAACTTTGCAGATTTCCCATTTAGGTTCCTGTTTTGCTGTAAATACGATTCCTGAGCAATCCACTTTTTCTCACCCTTCCACCCCAACCACATGTCTAGCTAACATTCCAGCTGACCCTTTCACTCTCACCTCACCTCTAACCCAAAAAGAAGAAACTCTTTCAGAATCGGGCCCACAATTGGAATTAAAACCTTTGCCCGATTCCCTTAAATACACCTTCCTGGATCCTAATCAGACCCTACCGCTGATTATAAATTCTAGACTTACCGGGGCACAAGAGCACAAACTCCTCCAGGTTTTGAGTAAATATCGGAAAGCTATTGGTTGGACCCTTTCTGATCTTAAGGGTATTCATCCGTCCTATTGTATGCATCATATATATTTAGAGGACGATTCTCGCCCCTCCCGCCAACCACAAAGGCTCTTGAATCCTATTATGCAGGAGGTGGTAAAAAAGGAGATTATTAAGTGGCTGGATGCTGATATCATCTACCCCATTTCTGACAGCTCATGGGTTAGTCCAACACAAGTTGTCCCCAAATAGGATGGACTAACAGTTGTCACTAATGATAATGGGGAAAATGTAGCCACTCGAACCGCTTCTTCTTGGCACGTGTGCATCGATTACTGATAATTAAACACCGCCATCGAGAAGGATCATTTCCCGCTCCCCTTTATTGATCAAATCTTGGAGCGTTTAGCCGGACGAGATTTTTACTATTTTTTGGACGGTTATTCCGGCTATAATTAAGTAGCGGTTCATCCTGAGGACCAGGACAAAACAACTTTCACTTGCCCCTTCGGAACCTTTGCTTTCCGAAGAATGCCCTTCGGTCTTTGCAACACACCTGCAACTTTTCAAAGATGCATGCTTGCAATTTTTTCAGACCTGGTAGGTGAATGTTTAGAAGTCTTTATGGATGACTTCTCTGTTTTTGGAGATTCTTTTGACCATTGTCTCAAAAATCTTGAAAGAACTCTCCAAAAGTGCATAGAAGTTAATCTGGTCCTCAGCTGGGAAAAAAGTCATCTCATGGTCTAAGAAGGTGTTGTCTTGGGCCATGTTATTTCAAAACAAGGAATCGCGGTAGATAAAGCAAAAATTGATGCTATATCTAAGCTCCCACCCCCAGTACTGTCAAACAGATCAGATCCTTTTCGGGTCATGTGGGTTTCTACCGTCGATTCATACAAAATTTTTCCCAAATCTCCAAGCCCTTAAGTCAGCTTCTCACTAAAGACCAGCCATTTGATTTTAATAAAAAGTGCCTGGAGAGTTTTCTGAGGTTGAAGAAAGAGGTTACTGAGGCACCAATATTGTAGGGACCTGATTGGAATAGTCCCTTTGAATTAATGACAGATGCCTCAGATTTTGCTGTAGGGGCCGTTCTAGGGCAAAGAATTGGCAAGAAGCCTATTGTGATCTATTATGCTAGCAAAACCCTTGATGATGCACAACGGAATTACACGATTACTGAAAAGGAACTTCTTGCCATTATATTTGCCTTAGAAAAATTTAGATCTTATCTATTGGGGTCACATGTCACTATTTATACCGACCACTCAGCAATTAAATATTTGCTGACAAAGAAAGATGTGAAACCCCACCTTATTCGTTGGATTCTGCTGCTCCAGGAATTTGACCTGGAAATCAAGGATAAGGCGGGATTGCACAATGTAGTGGCCGACCATCTCTCTCGTCTTATGATGAATGACATAATGAACCCGCCAGATCAGTTCCCTGATGAAAGTATCTTAGCTGCTACAACCCTCCCTTGGTTTGCACCCATCGCAAACTACTTAGCAACAGAACAAATCCCCGCTGATTGGCCGAAAACAAAACGGGATAAGTTCTTTACTGATATTAAATATTATTTTTGGGAGGAGCCAGACCTTTTCTGCGTTTGTGCCGATCAGGTCATTCGACGATGTGTCCCCGATTCTGAAATCCATGATATCTTGACACATTGTCACTCAATGGCCTGTGGCGGACATTTTTCAGGCAAGGAAACTGCAGCTAAAATCCTTAATGCAGGATTTTATTGGCCCAGCTTGCACAAAGATGCTCATGACTTCGTTCAGTCCTGTGTGCGTTGCCAGAGCATCGGCAACATGACTCGGAAGGATATGATGCCCCTTAATCCTATTTTAGAAGTTGAAATTTTTGATGTTTGGGGCATCGACTTCATGGGACCGTTCATCAACTCTGGTGGGTATTTATATATTTTAGTCGCAGTCAACTATGTTTCTAAATGGATAGAAGCAATACCCACCCGCACTAGTGATCACCGTGTGGTTGTCGAATTTCTTAAGAAAAATATTTTCTCAAGATTCGGCATACCAAAAGCCATTATCAGTGATGAAGGCTCACATTTCACCCACTCACAATTCTGTCACATTCTTTCTAAATATGGGATTAATCATAAAATTTCCACACCATATCACCCCCAAACAAATGGCCAGGCTGAAGTTTCTAACCGGGAAATTAAAAATATTTTACAAAAGACGGTTAGGCTCGACCATAAAGATTGGTCCACAAAATTGGGCGACGCTTTATGGGCCTACCGTACTGCTTTTAAAATTCCGCTTGGCATGTCTCCCTTCCATCTAATTTTTGGGAAGGCATGCCATCTCCCGGTAGAATTAGAACATAGGGCTTTTTGGGTAATAAAACAACTCAATATGGATTTATCTGACGCCGGTAACCATAGAAAATTACAAATAACTAAATTGGAAGAATTATGTAATTTTTCCTATGAAAATCCAATGATTTATAAAGACCGAACAAAGAAATTTCACGATAAATATATTGTTCGGAAACACTTTGACGTTAATCAACACATTTGGCTTTTCAATGCGAGATTACGTCTTTTTCCTGGCAAATTAAAATCTAAATGGACCGGCCCCTTTATTGTCCATAAAACATATCCATATGGCGCTGTTGACCTTTTTGATCCAAAAACTAATTCGACATTTCAAGTCAATGGCCAGCATTTAAAGCCCTATTTTGACCATACGCCTAAATTTCCGTCTGAATCTTTTAATTTTACTGAGCCAGCCACCCTTGATCACTAGTGTACATCACGCCCGGCTGAATGGCGTAAAAGATAGCACTGGATGGGAGGTAATCCATCATTTTTTTTCCTACATTCCTTTTTTCTTTTCCAGGTTTTGATCATCCTAAACCCAACCATTCTTCACTAAGGTGATCGCTTTTCCCTCCTAATGCATGAGGACATGGCATATCTTAAGCATGGGGGGGAGTGTTTTTAAATTTGACGATCGATTTAGGATTTTCAAAACCTAACAAAAAAAAAATGTAATTTTCTTTAATTTATTTCCTGCTTGCATACCCAAAAAATAAAAATGTTAAAAACTTATTGAGGAAAAATTTTGAAATCGGGACTAAGGTCGAGAAGTTCACTTTTGGTACAATGGGATTTAATCTTTAACAAACTAAGGATGATGATTTGGATCCGATCATTAGAATTCCAGGGTCTATTTTAGACTAGATCAGATATCCTTCTATAAAATTCCACCTGAACTCATGATAGTTCAGGTGACTTGATCCTATTTTGTAATATGGAAAGTATTTGTCTTAGTTTCTGATTCAAAAACTTGCGTGTCTTGAGAAACTTCTTGTATCAATTTTCACACACAAGCCAACACCTAAAAACAATTAAAAATTTGAAAAACTCCCTTGTTTGGACTTAGTGAAAGTCTGAAGCAGATCATTGGTTTGAGTTCCCATCGCCGAGAAGGAGGAAAATACCTCCTTTGAGGATGCGATGTCAACATGTTACCGCCTCGGCGCTGCTCCATATCTATATTTCATATCTTTAGATGGAGCATTAAAGCGCATTTTAGTAGCTCAAGTGTCTTGGACGGTGCTCTACCTAGAGTGTCGGAGCAAGAGCTTGAGTTTGCTTGGAGCGCTTCTTTACACCACATCGTGTTTTGAGGTTGTGAGCTCCTGGCTGGTGTCATGGACAGTGCTATCTCGAAGTACTGGTGCCATAGCCCCCTCGAGGAATGGTAATGGGAATGATGATCCCGACACATCTATTGTAAGACTAAGCTAAAAATAAGCATGGGAAAACAAAAAGTAATAAATAAATTAACACGCCCTTATAAATGTTAGCTTTTCACAAGCACAGACACAAGGTTTTAAAGGATTTTGCAAGTTGCGAATCAGATTCATGAGCCAGAAAAATCCTAAAATCAAACATTTCAAGTCATCTGAATTAATAAAGGGTTAATTTGTGAATTTTCTGGAGGATATATTGATCCCGTTCTATCTAATGGTTGAATCCAAAAATAAATCCTGATGTTTATCTTTAACAAATCCCGTACCTCCTGTGTTTTAATCTACCAAGGTCCCTTAATCTCTTTTTCTCCTCAAAAGTCGAAAAAATTAGATTTCCAAAAATTCCATTTTCCAAAAAATTAAAGTTTTGCTAAGAGACTAGCAAAAGATAAGCATTTGGGTGTGATAAACGCTAGTTTATCATCATTCTTATGCATTAAAACAAACCAAGCTCTTAGGATTTTACTCCGCAAATGGGTTTTTTGGGCTGCATTTAGCCATAAATTAGGTTAGGCATGCACTGCATTTTTTATTATCTTTTTAATATGTTTTTGTGAGTGTTAGGGATGTACAGATATATAGATCCCTAAAACCCTAGCACTCAAGAAGGCAAATGGTTAAGGAGAAGCCCAGACTAGCTGGAACTCAGCTTGATCCAGCTCACCTCAGCTTGATCCAGCTCACCGCAGCTGGAACCTAGCTCACTTGAACTAGGGTTAGCTCATCCCAGCTCCATTCAGCTAATCTCAGCTGAGTGGTAGCCCAAGAGAGTTCATCTTATCTCACCCTAGCTCAAGTCAGCTCAGATCCAGCTCAACTTAGCAGAGTCTAGCTCATCTCAGCTCCTACTAGTACACAGGGAGCTCTAGCTAGCTCAGCTGAGTTGACAGGAGTTCACCCCAGCTCAGATCCAGCTACATTCAACTCCACTAAACTCTAGCCAGCTGAAGAAGAACTCATCCCAACTTAGGAAGCTCAAGTCCAGCTCCCGGGGACTCAGCCTAGCTCAACATAGTTGAGCTAAGCGACCTTAGCTGCCTCAACCAGCTTGACCCTCCCCAGGAGCACCAGACCTAGCTCACCTTAGCTCATTATGGTAGAAGCTAGCTCACTTTAGCTTGGCGTAGTAGCTAGATAAGAACTAGCAAGCTAAGCCAGCTAGAGTAGCTCCATGATAGCCTCTTCAGCAGCAGCCAACTCCAGTTTCAGCTCCTGACTTCTCCTCCTCAGCTCCTCCCTCCAAACCCTAGCTCCAACACCTTCCCCTCTACTCCTCCATTAGCTAAGCTATCTTAGCTTAGCTTAGCTTAGCTTAGCTATGCTCAAACTTCCCTAGCTTGTACCACCCCAAAAACCCACCTAACAACTCCACCCAACTAGCTCCACCTAAGCTCCACATAAGCTAACCTAGTTGGCACCAACCTAGCCTACCCACCACTTCCAAAAGACACCTAAAAGTGGCGCCAAAACCACCCTAACCACCCCCTTGATGGCACCACTTTTCCCTCCAAAATTCCCCTTCATCTCCACCACACAATTCCCCTTGAATCCATCTCCACCATCCTCCTAATCCCCCTTCTAGAAGACCCTAGGTTGGCACCAAAATGGTGGTGTCTCTCCACCACCAAAAGCCACAAACACCACCCTAACCACCCCCTTTAACACCCCTTGGGTTGGCGCCACACACCCTTGTCCATAGGATCACTAACCACCTCCATCTTTCCATCCTAGCCCTCCATTTCAAGGGGCACCTTAACCCCCCATCCTACCCTATAAAAAGACCACTACCCACCACCATTCAAGACATCCTTGGCTAGCAAATTCACTCTCATATTCCACCTAGAAGCCCACGTCCAAGAGAGAAGAAGAAGAGGATTAAGGGGATATTCTGTCCCCTTGGTGCCTTCCCCTCTTCCCTTCTCTCTTGGGTCACGCTAGCCAAAGGAGAAGCCAGGCAAGGAAGATCTTTGGAGGAGATCTTGAAGGTGGTCCATGCCACCTTGGAGGAGATTTTGAGGGTGGTGCACGCCCACCCCTTGGAGAGAGCATTAAAGGTGGAATCTTCCACCTTGGAGGAGCTCTCAAGGAAGGAGAAGAAGGAGGCCCTCTTTTCAAGCCAAGGAGCAGCTAGGCTTGGAGCAAGAAGGCTCCTTTCTTCACCATTTTCGCAGGAGGATTTGTGTTTCTTTTCTTGCTTTTAGATTTGTTTAGTTCTAGTAGAAGCATTCCTCTACTTGTCATTGAAAAGAACACTCATTCTAGTCAATTAAATTGCCTTCTTTTAGCTTTTTATTGCAATTGTTACTTTTGGTTCTAGCACTTGTTTCACCTCTCCTTCCTAATTACTCTAGGCCTCCACTTGCCTAGATCGAGCTTAGGAAGAAGATATATCTATCTTTTAAGTTGTAGTTAAGCAATTGTAGGTGTTAGTACTTTACGTTACAATTCGCATTTTGCCCTCATCTTTTCAAAATAAAAAAAAAATTACATATTTAAAATACCAAAAAGAAAGTTGAGATGTGTTTTTAGCAAGAGAATTGAATTGCAATTTTTGCCTCCTTGGACGACCCTAGATACACCCCTATCTAGGTTTATAAATTTAAAAGCTTATGCGAATTCGTGTGTTATGACATTGAAAAGCTGCTTTTACAAATCACGTGTAATCCGCCATCAGAGTGTGGGCTTCGCTTGCCGCTGGTTCTCGTGGAAGATGCTTGGAGAGTGGTCTACAATGGTGGCGTGAGCGCTGCGCGTGTGCGGTTGGAGCATGATGGTGGTGCAATGACGCGTAAGGGTATGCGCTGCTGCACACGGACGAGGCCGGTGATCTGCAGTGGTGGCATCCACGCGTGATGTAAACATGTTTACACTACTTAATATGTCTATTTATGCATGTTCTTAAGCATAGGATTGCATTGCATGCTATAAATATTGCATAACATGCAGCATCTTGCATTTAAAGTAGTTTGAATAAAATGGAGGTTAATTGTCTCCTTTTATGTTCATGGACAGGGCAAACTTTTTATTGGATGTGATCAAGGCGACGATTCGAGTTCAACAACTCCAAGATCGCCCAAATTAGACATCTGTAGCATCAGATAGAGATCAAGGAACCCTAGAAGATCAAGGGCCAAGATGGTGTGAATTCACACTTCAAACAACAAATCTGACAGCATGGATGAATTCGTATCGACGATCGCAGCCTAACGACGCGAAAATCGACTTAATCTGACAACCGTGGCACCATCTACATCATCTAGAAGATGGACAGCTCAGATGGTGCCACGTGGCACCAACTAAGTCGCCTAACCAACCAAAGCACCACCGCACCGTCTCTTCTTCAATCAGAGCGTCGCTTCTCCGCCGTTGGATGCGCATCCAATGGCTGTGGATGCGCGCGCCTGATTTCATCCGCGCGACCTTCTCAACTGCGTAGCGCAGCGGAGACAACGCTGCGGGCGAAGTAGAGGTCACGGGGTCGAGCCCCCGCAAGCCTCAAATCAGGCACTGGCAAGCGGGCACGAGGAGCTTCGAATCGCAATCGAACGTTCACACGCACCCAATTATCCCCACGCACTATTGCACGCACGGTGAAGACGCGTCATCTTACGCAGCCGTGCGCGCGCTAAGGAGGCGGGCGTAGCGCGATCTAAGTCATCCGATCTCGCGATCGAACGGCTGAGAATGGCTGGACGTGCGTGCAGGCAAGCAAGCAGGTGTGCGCGCGTCGCCCACTACGCCCACGTTCAGACCTTTAGCGACGATTTTATCCATCACTAAAGGTCCTGAATTAATGTTTTAAGAGTTGTAATGACCAAATTGCCCCCACTCCTTGCAACTATAAAAGGAGACCCCCTCCACAAGAAATTCTCATCCCTTCCTTCTCTTCTCTACCTCTCCAAAGCTCAAGAGAAGCTTGTCCCACACCCGGGATGCTCCTCACAAGATAAAGTCAAATTTTCGTCCCCCATTCGGAAGTGGATACCGCGACGATGATGACATGCTGCCCCATTCCTGTTCTTCTGCTTCATCCTCCTTCGTCCTGCTCCATCCTCCTTAGTCTAGGCATCGTCCCGTCCGGCTCGTCCTTGGCAATGGCACCAAAATGTTGAACGTACGAGTTGTTACGCTAACGTGTTTGGTTTTAAAAAAAACCTGTCGTTGTAGTATGAAAGCGAAATGGAAGGACCATTAGAGTATTCTAGGAGGCAAAAATTAGATTTTGGTCAAATTGATCCCATGGCCAACCAACAGCCTCCTCTACCTGGAAATCCATAGTAAGAATTTCGAAGGCAGCTGGAACAAATGCAGAGAACGTAGGAATGGTTCCAGAGAATGCAGGGCACTTAGCCCTTAAAGGATTTTTATGATCCTTCAAATTACGCGGAACGTCCCAGTGTCCAGATTCCAGCCGGTGACGTAGAAATCAAGCCCCAGGTGTAAATCCTGATCAAACATTATAATGGGCTTGGCTCCGAAGATCCATTTCAGCACTTGGAGACTTGACCACTTTGGTCCAGACCACCAAGGCACGAAACGTAAACGAGGAACAAATGATCATGAGGATCTTCCCCCACTCTCTTAGGGATAAGGTCGCGCATTGGTATAGGACAATAGCAAGACCAATTACAACTTGGAATGAGTTGAAATTGGCCTTTCTGAAGAAATTCTTCCCAATCGGACGTACCAATGCTTTGAGATGGGCAATCACTACCTTTACCCAGCTGCCGGGGGAGTAGTTTCATGTGGCCTGGGAGCGATTCCAGGACCTATTGCGGAGGTGTCCACACCACGAGGTGCCGAAATGGCAACTCGTGCAGATCTATCATGGGTTGACTGAGTAACTCAGAAATCATGTGGATGCTTCCTACGGAGGCAATTTCCTCAATAAAGATGCAGATAGTGCACATGATTTATTTGAGGAAATGAGTGAAAATCCAATCAATCATGCTTCCATGGATACATTTAACCGGTCTCAGTAGCCCAGATCAAATGTCAATGAAGTCCATGACTCTCATTCACTTGATATGGAATTGATTTGTAACAAACATGATAAGGTGGACTTGGTTGCTAAGAGAATGGAAGAGTGGATGGCTGGCAATTCTATGAACAACTCTCAATCCACTCAATCCCAAAATTTGGGATTCCATTCTTCACGAGCTCCTTCTGGACAGGAGTTCATGAATCAACTTGATGCGGCTCAACCTGTGAGTCAGCATTTTTCGAAACCCCACAGGTTCCAAACTGGGGCCTTTGATCCCAGTTTTTCTGATCCTTCATTTTCTTTCTCTCCATACTCACCCTATGAGGATGTCTATAATGTACAAGAGAATGTTAGATCTAACCCCTACTCTAATGCTTATAATACGGGTTGGAGAAATCACCCTAACTTCTCTTGGAAAAGCCCAAGGCAACAGACCCAATTTCAACATGGCGACTATGCTCCGCAACGACCAATGGGTCAAGGTCATGTATATACTCAGTTGCCTCCGAATTAGGTTAATCAGCCAACTTGGATGCCCGTCAACCTGCAGGGCAGGCTGATTTGAACCGATAAATGGTAGAGATGCAAGGATCCATGCTCCAACTCATGTAGCAAATGAAAACCTCACTGGACAACTTGCAGTCCGGGCTCATTGCTAACTCTCGTCAACCTGGATCTTTACCATCCCAACCCGTACCCAACCCACGAAATATTATGAATTCAGGCAACCAAACCCATGGGTACAGAAATCAGAGGGACCCACACGCACATGCTCAGGTTGTTGAGCAAGGTTCCTCGTCCTTTTCTTCTTCTTCTTCTGCAAATCAGCAATTCATGGCTAATCAAGCCCCTCCAATCTTTCCTAACCCTCTCCAAGACCCAAATTCTTATGCATCTGCAAATTCTGTCACTTTGAGGAGCGGTAAGCAGACTTAGGATCCACAACCACATTATTCTGATCTTTTGAATCCTGAAGAACCTAAGGAGAGAGAGGAGAATTTTGGTGGAGAAATCAAGGCTCAGGAATCTGATTCCAAAGATCTGACTCATGTTCCTTTTCCTGAAGCTTTAATCAAGTCAAAGAAGAAGTCTGTTGATAGCAATGAGGAGCTTCTGAATCTATTTAAGAATGTTGAGATCAATATCCCGCTCTTTGATGCTATCAAGCACATACCGGCTTACGCAAGATTTTTAAAGGAATTATGTACACAAAAGCGTAAGTTGAGAGAATCTGTTCCGAGGAAGGTGGTACTCTCCGAGCAGGCTAGTTCTGTTATCCTGCACCACCTCCCTCAGAAAAAGAGATCCAGGTGCTCCGTTGATTTCTTGCGTCATCGGAGATTACACATTTGATAGAGCACTTTTGGATCTAGGTGCATCCATCAACCTAATTCCGACTTCTCTTTACGAGAAGTTTGGATTAGGTGAACTTCAGCCTACTTCAGTAATGCTACAGTTAGCAGACCGCTTGGTTACAAATCCGTGAGGCGTTATTGAAGATGTTATAGTCAAGGTCAAGGATTTCTATTTTCCTGTAGATTTCCTTGTCCTTGACATGGATGTACCTGATAATCTAAGGAACACACCCATCATTCTGGGGCATCCGTTCCTGGCTACCGCTAAGGCCAACATTAATTGTGAAAGCAGTAGCATGGAAATCGCCTTTGGGGATGAACGAATGAAATTGGATATTTTTAAGGCAATCAATAAATTTGAGGATTGTGGATTTATTGAGGAACTTGATGAGGATGATGAAAATACTGAAACTTGTTTGATGGTTTCTTCAATCGAAAGTTCCTCCATTGATGACGAATTCAACCCGCAACCCTCTATGGCTGACTTGCCATCTTCTGAAGAGGTTATTGATTTTGTTCACTCACAACCTCTTCCTCTTGTTGAATCTTCAGCATCTACCCTACCATCAATCATCAACCTGCCCCAGCTTGAGCTGAAACCATTGCCTGAGAATTTGAAATATCAATTTTTAGGACCTCAGAAGATGCTCCCTGTGATTATCAGAGCTAAATTGACAAAGGAGCAAGAGATTAAATTGATCAAGGTCCTGAAGGAACATAAGGAGGCAATTGGTTGGACCATTCATGACCTCAGGGGGATCGAGCCATCTTACTGTAATCATAGAATATTCTTGGAAGATGGATCCCGTCCTTCTCGCCAGATGCAGAGGAGATTAAATCCAAATATGCGAGAAGTGGTCAAAAAGGAAATCATCAAGTGGCTTGATGCAGGAATTATTTATCCAATCTCTGATAGTCCTCGGGTAAGTCCCGTACAGATTGTTCCGAAGAAAGCCGGGATTACCATTGTGACTAACAAGAGAGGAGAATCTGTAGCAACTCGTTCAGCTTCCTCTTGGAGGGTTCGTATTGATTATAGGAAGCTGAACACAGCCACTAAAAAGGATCATTTTCCCTTGCCCTTCATCGATCAAATCTTGGAAAGATTAGCCAGGCAGAAGTACTTCTGTTTTCTTGATGGCTACTCGGGATACAACCAAGTTCCTATCCATCCCGAGGATCAGGAAAAAATGAATTTCACCTGTCCTTACGAAACCTTTGCTTTTCGTAGGATGCCTTTTGGGTTATGCAATGCACCTACGACTTTTCAAAGGTGTATGCTAGCCATATTTTCTGACATGGTGGGAGAGTTTATGGAAGTCTTCATGGATGATTTCTCAGTTTTTGGAGAATCATTTGACTCTTGTTTGGCTAATCTGGAAATGATTCTTAAGCGATGTATCAAAACACGATTGGTCCTTAGCTGGGAAAAGAGTCATTTCATGACCCAAGAAGGCATTGTTTTGGGTCATGTAATCTCTGAACGGGGAATTGAAGTGGATAAAGCTAAGGTTGATGCTATCGCTAAACTTCCTTCTCCCACATCTGTTAAACAAATCCGATCATTTCTTGGCCATGTGGGATTCTATCGAAGATTCATCAAGGATTTCTCGAAGGTTGCTCGTCCCTTGAGCAATCTTCTTGCCAAAGAAACGCCGTTTGTTTTTGACGAATCATGCTGAAAGGCATTTGATTTCCTGAAAATGGCAGTAACCTGTGCTCCAATTTTGCAACCACCAATTTGGATAGCCCCTTTTGAGATCATGACCGACGCTTCTGATTACGCGGTCGGGGCTGTGTTGGGTCAGAAAATTGATAGAAAGCCCTCTGTCATCTACTACATTAGTAAAACTCTGGATGAAGCCCAGAGGAATTACACTGTTACTGAAAAGAAATTACTAGCTATAGTGTTCACTTTGGAAAAATTCAGAGCTTATCTCTTAGGGTCTCATGTTATCATCTATACCGACAACTCGACCTTGAGATATCTCTTGGCCAAAAAGGATGCTAAACCCCAGCTTATTCGTTGGATTCTTCTGCTGCATGAATTTGATCTTGAAATCAAGGATAAAATCAAGGTACAAAATGTGGTAGCGGATCATTTGTCGAGACTCCTAGTTGATTCCTCTCATCCAGACATTCCGATTGCTGACACTTTTTCGGACGAAACTATTCTTAAAGTTTTAGGTGTCCACACCCCATGGTTTGCTAACATTGTTAACTATTTGGCCATTAGTCAAATCCCCCAAGATTGGACCAAGCAATAATGGGATAAACTCAAATCTGAGGCCAAATACTACTTCTGGGAGGACCCTGAGTTGTACCGCATCGACTCTAATCAAATTATTCACCGATGTATACCGGAGAATGAATTCAACAATATACTCAAGTTCTACCATGCATCTGGGTGTGGTGGACATTTCTCTGGGAAAAAGACGGCTGCAAAAATCTTGCAATCTGGCTTCTATTGGCTGTCTTTATTCAAGGATGCCCAGGATTTCTCAAGGTCATGTTCTCAATGTCAGGCACTCGGCAGCATAACTAAGAGAGATATGATGCCCCTAAACCCAATTCTTCCTGTCGAAATTTTCGATGTTTGGGGCATTGATTTCATGGGACCCTTTCTCCCTTCATTTGGACATCAGTACATTCTTGTTGCTGTTGATTATGTGTCCAAATGGATTTAGGCGATTCCCACCCGAACTAATGACCACAAGGTGGTCATCGATTTTGTCAAGAAAAATATCTTCATTAGGTTTGGGATTCCAAGGGCTATCATCAGTGATGGTGGCACTCATTTTACTAATGCCCAATTCCAGAATTTGTTGGCCAAATACGAGGTTAATCACCGAATTTCCACACCTTACCATCCCCAGACGAATGGACAAGCCGAGATCTCTAATTGAGAGATCAAAAATATTCTGCAGAAAACAGTTAGGTCTGATCGCAAGGACCGGACTCAAAATCTTGAGGATGCTCTTTGGGCCTACCGCACGGCATATAAAATGCCATCGGCATGTCTCCATTCCATTTGGTGTATGGAAAGGCTTGCCATCTACCCGTAGAGATTGAACACAGGGCATTCTGGGTGATCAAACAATGCAATTTAGATCTGAATTTAGCTAGGAATACCAGAAACTCCAACTATCTGAGTTGGAGGAGCTTAGAAATGATGCATATGAGAATGCCAAGATCTACAAGGCTCGGACCAAAGCTCTACATGATCAACTGATTTCCCGCAAGAGCTTTGAGCCAAACCAGAAGGTCTGGTTATTTGATTCTAAACTTAAGCTCTTTCCTGGCAAACTTAGATCTAAATGGAATGGCCGATTCATAATTGACCAGATTTTTCCAAATGGAGCCATTCAAATTTCTAACCCAAAGACGGGTAACACATTTAAAGTCAACGGTCAACGTCTGAAGCTGTTATTGATCGTATTCTTCCAGAACCCGTCATAGACGCAGTTGCTCTAGTCATTCTGTGACTTCTTTGGCTGGACTTCGCCTAGCTGACGGCATTAAACTCAGCAATTGTACATATGACATAAAGCTGATACGAGCTTCATATTCAGGTGACATCTTTCATATTCTTCCCTTTCTTCATGTCTCTTTTTCAATGAGGACATTGCATCAGCTAGGCAAGGGGGGGTGGATTCATTTTTTAATCATTTGATCAGCTTTGTGAAATTCATGTAAATTGTTCTTCTCTTCTTATTTATAAAATTAAAAAAAAAGGAGAGAGAATTAGGAAGGAATAGTTGGACATTAGGACTTTTCAATCTTAGGAAATTTTACATTCGGATCTGAACACAATGACCCTTCAGGTCTTTGGATTTAATTAGCCCGTGTATCCACTAAAATGTGGATTTGTTTCTCAAGTCCTCACCAACCTAAATTCTATTTTAATTGGAGTAAATAAGTTTGGGTGATAAGTACACGACTTATCAACCACCCCTCCGATTTGAGGGAACTTTGAGTTTCTAGCATCTACACACTTTCTTTACACTGACTCGTTGTTCAACGATTTTAACAGAAATTGGGTAGCTAATGAATCTTCTAGGGTGATATGGCTGGCAAGTTATCGTAGGTAAGAACCTATAGGTAGGTTATCTAAAGCCCAACCACTGGACCTTTCTCTTTTTACTGCGTTTAGGTAAATCTTAAACCAATGAAGCCACCTACTTAAAAAAAAAAAATCAAAAAGAAAACGAGAAAAAAAAAAAATATGCCACACTTCGTCGCATGAGTATGGCTGGTAAGTTGCCGATGGTAACAGCTCATCGACCAGTTGTCCAGAACCCAGCTCAATAAATGCACTGAAAATTCCTAAAACACTTAGGAAGAAGCGAAGTAGAATAAACCGGGGAGATATAAACTAGATTCACCCTCATGTTGACCCCATAAAAAAAATAAAAGTAGGGAAAAAGCTACCGATTGTAAAGATATACATTTAGGGAGAATTTTTTTTTTTGGTCACCTAGAGGCATAGAAATCCGAAGTCTATTTTAACTGTCGGTCAATGAGCCTATCACATTCACAATAAGATGCTTAAAACTTAGGGTTCTCATCAAATCTTGGGTGAGTTGAATGACCGTAGAAAGCCACTCTTAAACCCTAAAACTTGAAAATTAAAAAAAATTAGAAAAGAGGAAAAAGAGAAAAAGAAATTTTTCTTTGAATAAGGCGAGGGCTTGAGGCGGTCTGCATTTTGGCAGATACTCGGGCACTGTTGTGTCTTTGAAAGTTCAGATCTTAAGTAAACAATTTCTTAATGATTGAAAATAACTTATGCCTAAATAATCCAACCTGATTCCTTTATAAATAGCATATAGTTTTTGCTAGGGACTAGCAAAATATAGGCATGGGGGTATGATGTAAACATGTTTACACTACTTAAGATGTCTATTTATGCATGTTCTTAAGCATAGGATTGCATTGCATGCTATAAATATTGCATAACATGCATCATCTTGCATTTAGAGTAGTTTGAATAAAATGGAGGTTAATCATCTCCTTTTATGTTCATGGACAGGGCAAACTTTTTATCGACGCCTCGGATCAAAGATCCAACCATACAGATGTGATCAAGGCGACGATTGGAGTTCAACGACTCTAAGATCGCCCTAATTAGACATCTGTAGCATCAGATAGAGATTGAGGAACCCTAGAAGATCAAGGGCCAAGATGGTGTGAATCCACACTTCAAGAGATAAATCCGACTGCACGGATGGATTCGGATCGATGATCGCAGCCTAATGGCATGAAAATCAACTCAATCCGACAACCGTGGCACCATCTACATCATCCAAAAGATGGACGGCTCAGATGACGCCACATGGAGCCATCTTAGCCACCCAACCAGCCAAAGCACCACCGCACCGTCTCTTCTTCAATCAAAGCGTCGCTTCTCCACCATTAGATGCGCATCCAACGGTTGTGGATGGGCGTGCCTGATTTCATCCGTGCGACCTTCTCGACTGCGTAGCGCAGCAAAGACGACGCTGCAGGCGAAGCAGAGGTCACAGGGTCGAGCCCCCGCGAGCCTCAAATCAGGTGCGGGTGAGTGGGCACGAGGAGCGTCAGATCACGATTGAACAGTCATGTGTGCCCAATCCGGCCCACACACTATTGGACACGCGGAGAAGATGCAGCATCGTACGCGAGCAGGCGTGCGCTGCGGAGGTAGGCGTAGTGCGATCTAAGCCGTCCGATCTCGCAATCGGATGGCTGAGAATGGCTGGACGTGCGCGTGGGTTGAGCGTGCGAGCAAGCGAGCAGGTGCACATGCACCGCCCACTACACCCACGTTAAGACCTTTAGCGACAGTTTTATCCGTCACTAAAGGTCTTAAATTAATTTTTTAAGAGTTGTAATGACAAAATTACCACTCCTTGCAACTATAAAAGGAGACCCCCTCCACACGAAATTCTCATCCCTTCCTTCTCTTCTCTACCTCTCCAAAGCTCAAGAGAAGCTTGTTCCACACCTGAGATGCTCCTCGTGAGATAAAGGCAAATTTTCATCCCCCGTTTGGAAGCAGATCCCGTGACGATGATGACGTGTTGCCCCGTTCCTATTCTTCTAGTTCGTCCTCCTTCGTCCTGCTCCATCCTCCTTCATCCAGGCATCGTCCTGTCTGGCTCATCCTCCAAGTGATCGTCGGGAGGATAACTTCTCTCTCCCATTCTTCTTTACAGCTTTCTAGTATAGAATTTTCCTGCTTTCTAGTGCAGCTGATTTCCCTTTTTCTAGTGTAATTCTTATTTGGTTTTATTGTATAAACATTTTTGAATTATTGAATGCATGTTCTCTCTCTCTCTCTCTCTCCCTTTTTTAGTCTGATTGTTGTTATGGCTTCATTGTAATTACATCCCTCACTTTTCAAGAAAAATTCTAAAAAAATATATAATTGTGAATATAGATCGACGTAGCCTCCCTGTGTTCGACTCGAAATTTTCATTTCGGTATAATTTTATTTGTTGAACACAAGTTCTTCACTTTCATACTACAACGACATGTTTTTTTTAAAACCAAACACGTTAGCGTAGCAACTCGTACGTTCAATAGTGCGTGAAGCTGGCAGTTGGGTTCTTTTGAGGTTGAGGAAGGTGGCAGGTTGAAGACAACAGCGAGCGGTTGTCACCACGCTCGTTGTCACCCAGGAGGATGAAGAGGTGGCCATAGTGGAAGCTCATAGTGATTCACAGTGTTCACTCATTGCACAGTGTATCCCAAGAGCACGGTGGTAGTCTAATTCATGGTGCACGCCTATTGCACGATGGTGGCTAAGAGGGAGGTGATCCCCCACCGAGAATGAGAAGAAGATTCATTATCCCATGCGACTTTTATCTCCCCCTTCTATTCTTCTTCACCGGTGCAATTCAAGGGATTTTAAATCCCTTACTAAAATTGGCCACCATTAGTAGTTCGGAGATTTTTGTGGCCGATTTGTTGAGGTTGACGAGAGCCAGGAGATCCCCGTGGGGGGGGTGGGGAATCTTTTCAGAAGACCCTAGTTTCTTCACAAATTTGTTCCTCCTCCTCTCCCAATTTCTCGGTTACTATTAACTCTTAAAATATCCTGATGGAGTGGATCAAGTGGAGGAGATGGAGAGGGTGTGCTGTGTGCGTGACCTACATGAGAGAGTGGCACGTTGAAATGTAATATAACATAAGTTATTCCTACAATAATGAAATATAAAATAATTATTTATATACATAATAAGTTATAGAATTCAATAAAAAATATGTAAACTTAAGTAATGATGCATGCAATCATTCTATGACCTAATGTAGTTATTAACAAACATAAAATGTAACAATAGTCCATTAAAATGGACTCAGCAGTGATGATCATTCTCATTGCGATTGTGTGAGATGCGTGCATTTGAGGGGTGCAATTAAGGGCTTCTCTTAGCTGCACAATGGAAATCGGGTGGCCGACATTGTTCCTTCCATCATCTGTAGCTGGAGCCCAAGTTGAGTGTGGGAAATGAGCCTCATGTCTTGTGTGGGCAAATTAAGGGCCCCCAATGCACCAAAAGGCTAAAATCTACCCTTCCAAGCACCTATATAAAGCCTACACACTCTTCCCTTCTCTTCATCTCTACGTATCTCCTCCGTACCTCTCCTAAAGCTTTAGGAAGCCTCCCAAGCTCCCATAAGCGAGGATCATTATGTCAGGACTATCCCCATAATTTTGAAGGATCATAAAAATCCTCAAGGGTTCAACACCAACACCATTCATTCATTGGAACCATTCTTACTTTTTCTACTACTAGTCTAGTTGCCTCTGAAGTAGCTCCTATTGGTTTTGAGGTGGAGGTGGTGGTGGTTGGTTATCATCCATGGGATCTGCTTGGCTGCAACTTAACCTTCACCTCCAAGAATGGTCTAAAGGTCCTTCCAAAGTGAATTCAATGACCTTCTTCCAAGCATGCACTAGAAGGAAGTCTGAAGGACACTGAGTAAGCCCTGGAACATAAGAAAATAATCATGTCCTTAGGTAGGGTAGCCTAAAGGCCTACAGACTCTGAGAACCCATCTTAAGATTAAGAATGATTTCGTTTACTTCTATCCAGTCAATCCAACCACTTAGAGGGAGGAATTGGGGACAAGGTTCTTCCTTTGTCTTGCACCTCGGCTCCTTTGATACCCCCCAACTATTATCATTTAATGATACTTCCCTAGCTAGACATCAAATGAATCGGTAGAAGAAAATTAATAGTAAGTAATCGTAATATGAGCCCCGAAGAGCGAATCCAATCCTTAAGGCCAATGTCTACTCGATTTTAGTTAGGCTTAGGATTGAGTCTGCTTTGGATTAATGTAATGGCCCCTTTAAATGTGTTGTGCCCTTAATAATCAGTTAAAGTGTGTGGGCGAGCACAACCAGGGATTTTTAAACAATGTTATTAAGCATGATATGTCTTTTAGGCTTCAACCTTGTTTAGTAGTTTTTAGGATTTAGATTCTTAGGTATATTTATACAAGATTTTATGAGGCACTCCAAGATTTAAAATCACGAGTATAGATGTATTCCTTCGAAAATCAGAAAAGAATATGGAGTGCCTAGCTTAGTCCTAAAGATTGAATCCTATAGGAAAACTTCTGAATGGATCACTTTTAAATTAAGTGGCGCTACTGAAATAGATCAAGCAATTGGCCTTTCGCACCACTAATTTAAGGCACACAGTGATGTTTAATCTATTCAAATTGCTAGCAACTTATGCATATATTCAATTTAAGTGTATCAGGTCCATAGATCAGAATCTCGGTTGAGTGACTAAATCAGGAAAGAATGGTGCGTGATCAAGCGCTAAAATGGTGTTTGAAAATATGATCCAATATTGCATTGTAGTCTACAAATTTAGTGGTAAAAATGTGCGATCAAAACAAATGAAATAAACCACTCTAAGGAGAGCAAGTCATGTCCATAGGGAGGCAAGCACCCATGAAAACTCACAAGAATCGAAGAAACAATGTTCACAAATGATTAGTCAAAGAAACTGTGCCCAAAATCTACTTTTGATTAAGAAAGCAATGAGGATTCAAGCTAGAATAGCAATTTAGCCAAAGAGGAGGGGTTTTCCATGTAAATTCATCATATTAATTAAATAAAATAACAGATTTGTGGCAATGGCATGACTTGTAAATACTAATTGGGAGAAAAATAGGGGAGTTCTTTTCCTTGTTGTGTGTGCGCACGAGGTGTGATGGCTGGAGGCAAGAGCTCGCCAGAGGTCAAGTGTAGTAAGGGCTCCATGGTTGTGGCAGCAGCGAGGTGTGGCGTGGTCGAAGCTGGCCTAACGGAGGGCACAACATCGGCGATGATGGGTTTGTTGTTGGTTGTGTGTGGTTATTGAGTGGAGTCGTGGATGTAGGGGAAGGTGCGGTAGGCCGTGGCGAGGAGAATGATGATGTTGATGGTGAGTTCGGCAGCCTGAGGTGGCCATTAGGTGGTGGTGGTGGTGGTGGGTACTTTTGGTGGAGTTGCAGGGGGTGATGTGTTCTTCACGAAGACGAAGATGAATAGCAGAGGTGACGGTGGATGTGGGCGATTCCTACTGGCTGTAGCATGAGCATAAACGGTCATGCTACTCGCATGCTTGGAGGGGTTGTGCATAGGAGTAGTAACAAGGAGTTGGCCACTTGTTGGAGGTCAACGATGGTGGAGTAGTTGATGCTGGCATTGCACGTGAGGTGAGGCTGGCTGTTGCTGGTCGCTTTGGCGTAAAGGTGGTTGGGGTGATGATAAGGAGAGGAGGGCAACTCTGAGGACAGTGATGGTAAGGAGTGGTGCTGGAGCGACGGCCTGCTGGAGGTGGCGGTGGTGGGTTCGTTGAGGCCTGTAAATAGAGAAACGAAGATGAAGGTGAATAATATCATACAAAAGAAAATAAAATAAAATAAAAGAGAGAATAAAGACAAAGAAGTTCTTCGTGTGGCCGACGAGGCACAAGCTCACAGCGAGTGGTCAAGTTCATCGGCTTGGTAAGACGACCTGTCGCCTCGCCAGCCTATGGTTGGCGATGCCCTTCCCGAAGACCACAGTGGTGGGCGAGGCATGGTGATGGAGCAGGCAGCATCTCAATGAGTACGATCGTAGAAGGCTTCTTCTTGTATTGCAGGGAAGGTAGAGGAGATAGAGCATCGGTGCATTAGCCATCAATGCTAGATTTAGCATTTACAGCCATGAAAGCAACAATGAAGGGTAGTCCTACAGCCGTTGAAAGAAGAAAAGAGTGAATAAAGAAATAAGAGTTATTTATGCACAACTCCTCACACAACACTCTTAATCCTATTTCAATGCATGTAATGTGCGTATGCATGCAAATGAAATTAAAACTATCCTACATAATGCATGTTATCCTAATTAAGCTTTAAATCCTATTTACACATGAATAAAATAGGAATGCAAGTAGAATTAAACTAATCTATTTACATACTAATGTATGCTATGTATATGTTACTATTAATCTAATGTTTAGGCCTTTACATATTAAATTAGCCCACAAATATCAGCTCATCGAATGCCCTCGTGCCTGGTTTTTACTAGTCCCTAGATAACTTAAGCAATAACCTAGCAATCCAAGTAGACTAGTGTTGGGTTCGTAGAGTACATATTTAATCAGAAATGCATCGTAGTACAATTACGAAATATGATCAACAAAAATAATTTCTAAGATAATGAGACTTGAGTCCCAGTCGTTCATCTCTGGGAGGCATTTTGTTAATGCAAATTCAAATTCGATCCCACTTGCTCTACTCGTTCAAAATCGCATGTCGATTTATACTAAATACATATTGATACACGACATGTTGTTGCCAGAATATTAGAAAGTGAAAATATGCAACTTTAATCACACCAAAAGATGATAATCAGGCACATGGTGTTTTTCAACATATAAATATATATAAATATTTTCATTGAGGGATGATGGTGGTTACAGCACAGGTAGCGGAATGCTTGTACAGGGAAATTTAAATCTAGCTAGCAGAAAACGACTGCATAAATGATTCTATAGGGTGGATTATTGATGTGTATACATTAGATTAACCTAAAATGTCAATTAATGCATGTTCTTAGTGTCACATTAGCATTATACATTGTAAATAGTGCATAACATGCATAGTCAAGCATTTAGGTCAAGTTGTATAAATTGTATGGTAATTGTCTCTTTTTTATGGCCAAAGACAGGGCAACTTGTTAATCGGGGCCTCGAATCAAAGATCCAACCATACAAATCCGATCAGGGCGACGATTGGAGTTCAACGACTCCAAGATTGCCCTGATCGAACATCCGTAGCACCTGATAGAGATCAAGGAACCCTAAAGATCAAGGGCCAAGATGTCATTAATCCGCACCTTAGACGAAAAATCCGACTACACGAATGGGTTCGGATCGACGATCGCAGCCTAATGTCACGAAAATCGATCCAATCTAACACCCGTGGCACCACCTACAACACTAATAAGATGGACAGCCTAGATGGTGCCACATGGCGCCATCATAGCCGCCAAGCACCAACCGCAGCTCTTCAAGCAACGCTTGATCTCGACCGTCGAATGAAGATCCAACGGCTGAGATCGACCATGCACAAAATCATCATCGCACCTCAACTGCACACGTAGTGTAGCGGTTAAGGCACTGTGTAGGCGGGAGACGAAGGTTTGAATCTCATGCAGAATCGCCTCCTCGCATGCGAGCACGCCATCGCAGTCGTGCGATTGACATCGAGTGGCATGGATCAGCCGATAGCGCCCACGCGCGATTAGGTGCGTAGCACGAATGCATGATCGCAAGTGGGGGCGCGGCATTGGCGAGGAGCGGTTTAAGCCGTCCGATCTTGAGATAGAATGGTTGAGCGTGCGCGAATGTGCACATGCGTTGAGAGAGTAAAGGTGAGGGGGCGCACGTGGGGCACATGCACGTCGACCACATTTAGGCCTTTAATGACGGATTTATCTGTCACTAAAGATCCTGAATTAATGTTTTTGATGTTGAAATGTCCAAAGTGCCCCCACTCCTTACAACTATAAAAGGAAACCCCTACCTTACGAATTTCTCATCCCTTCCTTCTCTCTCCCTCTCCAAAGCTTAAGAGAAGCTTGTCCTACACCCGATGTTGAACAATTTACGAATCGCTACGCTAACGTGTTCGATTTTGGAAAACCTATCATTGTAGTTCGAAAGAGAAGAATTCGTGTTCAACAAATAAAATTTATACCGAAATGAAAATTTTGGGTCGAACACAGGGAGGCGAACATTTGATTTAAAAACTACGCATTTCTTTTTATTTGTCACAGAATAATTAAATTTAAAACTATCTAATTATTTACAATAAATAGAAGAGAGAGAGAGAGTAAGAGAGAAAGAGAATATTACACAGAGAAATCAAAATGAGATGTAAATAAACAAGAAATTTTTCATTAAGGAGATTGTTCATTTCACTCTTACAACTACAAAGAATAAAATAATTACTCTAGAAAGCGATAAATTTACTCTAGAAAGCATTAAAAGAATGGAGGGAGAAATGTCCTCCTCGATGATTGCTTGGAGGACGAACAAAACTACACTAGAAAGCAGTAAATCTATACTAGAAAGTAGTGAAAAGAATAGGGAGAGAGAAATCCTCCTCGACGATTGCTTGGAGGACGAGCCGGACGGGACGACGCCTGGACGAAGGAGAACGAAGCAGGACGATGGAGGACGAAGCAGAAGAACGGGAACGAAGCACCACACCGTCGTCGTCACGGGATCCACTTCCGATGGGGAACGAAAATTGGACTTTATCTCACGAGAAGCATCCCGGGTGTGGGACAAGCTTCTCTTGAGCTTTGGAGCGGTAGAGAGGAGAAGGAAGGGATGAAAATTTCGTATGGAGGGGGTCTCCTTTTATAGTTGCAAGGAGTGGGGGCAAAATGGACATTACAACTTCAAAACAATAAATGAGGGGTCTTTAGTGACGGATAAAACCGTCACTAAAGCCCGCAACGTGGGCGTAGCTTCCGTGCCCACGCGCGCCCGCACAGCTACCCGTGCGCGCAACGGTTGCGCATGTTCATCGATTCTCAGCTGTCCGATCGCGAGCTCAGACGACTTAAGATGCGTCTCCGCCCGCTAGTTGTGCGCCTGCCTGGCACGTGCGATCGCGCATTCACACCGCGCGTTCAATCGCGTGTGAACGCTATCGGCCACGTGCCCCAAATCAAGCAAACAAGCTAGCCCTAAATTATATACACTAAATGGACCTAAACTTAGCACCCTGAAATGGACTTGGGTTAAACGAAGCCTTGAATTACTTGGCTGGCCAGAATGGTGGGACCCCCTAGGACACCTCGCATAGCGGGACGCCACTAGAGGTTAATGCAGTTACCGCACCGACCTTTCTTGTCACCAGATGGTCCAAATAGACAAGGCCATGATTTTTTAGCCAATTAAACATCAATTACCAAGTGAGTTAGTCCTGTCTAGGGCACGTCTACTTAGTTTTAGGCTTGGGCTTGAAGTGCTCTTGGAATGTGATTGGGTGTTATGGGGGTGTTTCCCTTAAAATTGGATTTAGCAATGTGAAGTGCACAGACAAAGGATTTGTAATACAAGCTTTAATTGGTGTAGTGGCTTTTATGGTTCAAGTGCTTATATTAATTTATTTTAGGGTTTCCTTGTTTAAGTCAATTCAAACAAGGTTGTAGTGAAGCACACAACAAGTTTTCCAAGTCCCAACTTATTTTATGAATTTCCTTTAAGTATGGAATGCAAATGTGCTCTACCTTAATGTGGAAACCCTAATATCAGATAGGTCTAGATGATTATTTAAATTCAAACAAGGTAGAAGTGGTGCAACCTAATCAAAGAAAACAATGGTCCTAATGCACCACTACTAAGTGAAATAGAGCTAAGTAGTTGCCTAACTTGAAATGTAAATCAGTTTAATTCAAGTAGGTGTGGGGGTCAATCAAGAAATCAACCTCACCTACTAGGCAACTAAGTTGAGTGAAGTCAGTTTCGGTCTCTAGAAAAAAATTAAACCATAAAGTTATATGTCCTAAGGCTTATGCTTTTCTAAAAAAACTATAGTCAGACCTTGCTATAGCTTGAAATCACTCCCCATATCAGTAAATGAAGCCAAATAAGATTAAATTTGAAAGAGATCTTCATTTTCCAATACGACATTCAAGGATTATTTTTTTAAGATTTTTACTATTTCGTACAATTTTTCACAAATTGTTTAGTGTCAGAGGGTCAAAAAGGCCAAATGACCCCCAGTGAGTAATTTAGTTTGAAATAGCATAAAAAGTCAAAAAATTCTTTAAAAATTATATAAAAACCTAGGTTTTAGTGGCTTTCCACCCCCACAAATTTTAAATCAATCTGACTTATATAGAGGTCAAAATTAATGTTTAAATTTAGATAAAATCAATGTACGGACTTTCTAACCCCCATCCACTATACGAATTTTTAAAATTTGTATAGTGCCAGTTTTTCCAAATAAAATATGGAGTTAGAAATCTGGTTTGAAACCATAATACCAAATCGAATCTCAAGATTTTTGAATTCCTAATTTGTCGAAAATTAATTTTTTAAAATCAAAATCAATTTCAGGCCAAGTTTATAAATATAGAGTTGGTGTATTTTAGGTAGTCTCCAAGTCAAATATACACCAAACAAAGATTTTTTTTTTTCAAATCTGAAAATTAGAATTTGAATATATATATATATATATATATTTCAAACCTAAGGAAAGAACCAAATAGAGGATCAAGAATAATACCTGGCATCTTCAGCACGGGTTGATGCGTGCACAAATCCTCATCTTAACCTACAATCAAACAAACCCAAAAATGTTAAGCAAATGAAAATCCAAATCTAAAAAGTCACTTGTTGCATCCTCGGCAATGGCACCATTTGACAAACCAGTTTCATGTGTATTTTGAAATACGTTGTCGAATTTGTAGTATAGTTGCACTAAACCCTTTAATCAAAAATATTTAGCTCTTTAACGAAACTCGTATAGATTTACTCTTTTATAACTTGAGTCTCAGTCATTCGTCTCTTGGAGGTGTGAGAAATGAGTTTCAGATTTGGATCCACTTTTCTAATCTAAATCTAACCTAACCTAATCTTTTTTGTCTTTTTTTGCATTTTGCGATTTTTTCGTGTTTTTGATTTTTTTGTTTTGCAAAGTGGAATGAAACCTAGATCTAAATATGCTAGCGAAAACCTAATTCTAACCTAACTAATGGGTGTGTATTCACAATGACAAACAAAAGCATATCACTAATTATTAAACAAAAACTAATCATGTATTAACTAATTATATGAAGTTGCAAAAGAGTACATAAAAAGAACTAAACTAAGAGAATTGTAGGATCAACCAAGATAGGCTATGAAGAAGCCATCTTGGCCATCCAAGAGGAGAAAGAGAGGGAGGGCGTGGGCTCATCTTCCAAGGAGGGAGAAGAGGGCACGTCCATAAAGAAGAAGAGGAGAAGAGGGTGGTGGACCCTTTCTCTTCTAGTTGTCCTCGAAGCGTTAAAGGAGAGCACCTTGGAGCTTCACTTGGTCATCCATGGAGGAGCACCCTGGAGGACCTTGTTTAGGCATCCATGGAGGAGCACCCTGGAGGACCTTGTTTAGGCATCCATGGAGGATGTCTTGGAGAGGAGGAGGAAGAGGACAGCCTTGGAGGGTGGAAAGGAGGGTGTTGGTGGTCACAAGTTGAGGTGGAGAGAAGAGAATGGAATGGAATGACCTCCACTTCTCTTTTCTTAAATGGGAACTAGCTTTAGAAAATAGGTAATCACCACCTATGTAGGATCTAGGTTTGGCACATGAGTTTTAGGGTTTGGTTTTGGTAGGAATAGAAAAGGAAGGTGTGTGTGTTTAAATTTCGTATGGTGATGTTGTGTGGGTTTTGGTAAATCTAGGTTAGGTCAGCCTAGATTAGGTGGGTATGGACCTAATTGGGCTTAGAAGAATCTAATTGGATAGGAGTGAACCTAATTGGGTCTAGGTCAAGTCTAATTGGATGTGTGTGTGATTAGGTTAAGGTAATCTTAATAGGTATGAGTCAATTAGATCCTAGGTGGGTATGATTGGGTTCAGGTGCACCCAATCAACTATAGATGCACCCAATTATGTATGGGCTAGTTTAATTGGATTAGGGATAGAATAACTAAGAGTATGGATAGTGGGATAGGCTTAGGAGGTTTCTAATTAGGTTTCCTAAGGTGTTTGGTGGGGTTTCTGGGTAAAAAGAGGCAAGCTCAAGCTTCTAGCACCAAAAATTGGAACCAGAGAAGACCTCCAAATGTCCAGACATGTGATCAGACATCTAATACTCTAAAATTGGACGTCTGGAAGTTAGGTTGGACATCTAATTCTATGTCAGTGCGAGTTTTGGCTTCCTGGATTGAGTTTCTGTAGAAATTAGATGTCCAGCCTAATATCTGGTCGTCTCGAAAGGTGCTGGAGAGTAGGTTTTGGGTTTTCTAAGGTAGGTTTTGGTTCCTAAGTGTTTGGGAGAGGGATAAAGTGGATAAGAACATGGATAGTGTTATACATGTTTTGGGTTCTAAGGCTAAGATATCCTAATGGAAATGGTTTTGGGTTTAGAAAGGCTGTCCTAGGGTTTCTAAGGGTAGGGATAAGGCTATCCTCCTCACTCCTCTTGTCTGGATCAGTCTTCTTCTCTCTTTATTGCATTATTCTACTCTATCACTTTAGTACCTGCAAATAACAACAAAAACATTAAATAGCAAGATATCTCATCTTATTCTATATAAAATGATGCAATGCATGATATGCATGATATGAATGAAATATTTACAAATTACGCTAGGTTCTAACATTATTTAGGTTGATTAGTACCGATGATTGTTGCGCAATCACTCCCCCACCATCAAACCAGCAAGAGCTGATTCAGAGATAGTTGGAAGAACTGCAGTAGATGCAGCAATGGTTCTAATGGATGAATGGTCAGGATGCTCATCCCTTGAAGGATTTTTTTGATCCTTCAAATTACAAGATCGTCTTGGCATTGTGATCCCCGCTGGTGATGTTGAGATCAAGCCCTAGGTTTTGAGTTTGATTAAACACTTTTACATGCTTGGCTCAGAAGACCCATTCCAACATTTGGAGGATCTGAGCACTCTGGTTCAAACCTCCAAATCACGAAATGTGCATGAAGAACAGATGCTCACGAGACTTTTCCCCCATTCACTAAGGGATATGGCTGTACATTGGTACCATACCATTGGAAGACCGATTGCTACCTAGACAGCTTTGAAATCAGCCTTCCTAAAGAAATTCTTCCCAATTGGATGAACCAATGCTTTGCAACGGGCAATTACCACTTTCGCCCAGTGGCCAAGGGAATCATTTCATGGGGCCTGGGAGCGATTCCAAGATCTGTTGTAGAAGTGTCCACACCATGAGGTGCCTAAATGGCAATTTGTGTAGATTTTCTACCACGAGTTGAATGATCAACTTCGTCATCATGTGGATGCTTCTTACGAAGGATGTTCATCCCCATCCTATGAGGATGTTCATGCAGTATAGGAGAATGTTAGGTCCAACCCTTACTCAAATTCCTATAATCCTAGTTGGAAAAATCACCCTAACTTCTCTTGGAAGGATCAGCGGCAATAGACCCAATATCGACCCAACAACTATGAATCATAGAATCCAATGGGTCAGGGTCATGTATATACTTAGCTGGCCACAAATTAGGTTAACCAGCCCATGTGGAATGCCCAACAATCCATCGAGTAGGCTGATTTAAACCTGAAGATGGTAGAAATGCGAGGGTCAATGCTTCAGCTCATGCAACAAATGAAAACATTGCTGGACACCTTGCAATTCAAACTTAGTGCAAACAATCGATAGCCTGAATCTCTACCATCACAACTTGTACCAAACCTAAGGAATGTGCAGAACTGAGGCATTGGGCCTCAAGGGTTTGGTAATAGTGGGGAGCCACATGCTCAAGCTCATGCTATCTATCAGGTTACCCCAATTCCTCCCAGAGCTAACCAAGTTCCTACCATAATCAATCAACAGTCTCCTATTTTGCCCAACCCTCCCCATGGCGCTAACCAACAACACTTTGCCACCACAAATACCATCACCTTGAGGAGTGGTAGTAGATACAAGGGTCCCACCCAACCCTACGTCAATACCATTAAGACCCATAATAAGAATTCTAGACTCCCAACTAAGAATGTAATCAACAAAACATTAGAGTCTAATTCGGGAGTATGTTGTTGTATGGGCAAATAGAAAAAGCCGAAGGAGAAATTGGAGGAAAGGATGTCCTTACTTCAGGCTTTCAAATTGACAATCATTTTACTCCTCACGACTATTAGATCAATCCCCATCTACTCCAAAGCTTTACTGAATTCATATAAAGAGAAGTGTAGAGTTGAATCTGAAAACACTAGGAGAGTAGTCTTGTTTGACAACACAAAAATGCTAATCTTAAACAAGCTACACCCTAAGAAGCAGGACCCAGGAGCCCCATTAATTTCCTACACAATAGGAAACATTACTTCTAATGGGGCCCTCCTCAACTTGGGTACTTCCATTAATTTGATCCCTACCTCGCTACACAGGAAACTAGGTCTAGGCCACTTGAAACACACTGACATAACTTTGTAGTTGGCCAATAGATCAATTACAAAACCAAGGGGTCTCTTGGAAGATGTTTTAGTCAAGGTTAATGATTTGCATTACCTTGTTGATTTCATGGTCCTTGACATGGAACCACCAAAACAGCTCAACCACACCCCAATTATTTTGGGAAGAGCTTTCTTGGCCACCACCAAGGCAAGGATTGATTGTGAATCGGGAAATATCAAAATTACCTCAGGGAATAAAACAAATTGATTTAATATTTTTGAGGTCTCAAAGAAGGACAAATTTAAGTGTGGTTTGATGTAGGAGCTTAGTAGAATAGAGGAGGTAATGGCCATACACACATTAGACAACCCCTTAATGGCTAACCCAACCCAAACTCAGGAAGAAAATCACATGGTTTCAGGGGTAATGGTGGACAATGAAGACATGCAACCAACAATGGCAAACTAGAATGAGGAAAATATTCATGAAATTAGGAATTTGTTGGAAGATTCACCTAATCAAGTTAAAACCCAACAATGTCCTTATCCTTAACTTTTAGAGTTTGAGGTTAAACTAATGGGTGGAAATCACGAAGATTAGAATGGTTGGACTAAGCACCCAAATTTTGAGGATGAAATTGAACTTTGGGGAGAAACTCTTGAAAATCTTGGTCTTGTAGAGTGCACACACACATTACAAACCCCCAACACATCATAAAAGCCTCAACGCCCTTTCTCGCCCAACCATTGCACAAATCCTAAACCCACCCAAACCTCCTCTATTTTGAGTCTACAAAACTCCTATTGGAGACCATTTGGGCTCTCTCTGCATCACCAGCTTGCCACTTTCATTGATCATCTCTTTGGCAAGCCTACTTTCACCCTCCAGGACCCATATCTTGGGGCCCAAAAAATTTTCCCTTTCAGCCTCAATGTTTATAATTTTTGTTTGAGGACTAGTAGGCATGGGGGGGTGGATACTTGATGATTTGATTATTTTGTCAGTTCTGTAATAGTTATTTCAGTCATCAAAAAATAGAAAGCAAGAAAAAATTAATTAAAAAAAAAAGAATTAAGAGAACACCTAAACACTTCAAGTCTTCGAGCTTAATCAGCCTGGGTGCCCCCTAAAATGTGGACTTGGTCTCGAGTCGTCGCCAAGATAATTTTATTTTAATTTGGTCAATAAATTGGGGTGATAAGAATACGACTTATCAACCCTCCCTCTGATTTGGGGGGACTTATAGTTTAAGCATCTACACACATTTTGAACTGACTCACTCCTTGACGTTTCCAATGAAAATTGGGTAGCTAATGAACCTTCTAGGGTGGTATGGCTGGCAAGTTGCAATGGGTAATAGCCCATTGGCCGGTTGTCCAGAGCCTAGCCACAAGACCATTCTCTTGCACCATTGCCTTAAGTTAAATCTTAGATCAGGAAAGCCACCTACTTAAAAAAAACATATAAAAAACATTTAAAAATATAGAAAAAGAGAAAAAGAAAAAGAAAAGAAAAATATGCTACACTTCACTACACGATTATGGCTGGCAAGTTGTCGTGGGTAACAGCCAATTTGCCGGTTGTCCAAAGCCTAGCTCACAAAAATGTACAAGTAATTCCTAAAACACTTAGGGAAGAAGAGGGGAACTAGAATAAATTGGGGAGATATACACTGGGTTCACCCTTGTGTTGACCCCATAAAAAAATAAAAGTAGGGTGAAAGCTACTGGTCAGATAGATACACCTTTAGGCAACATTCTCCTTTTCAAGGTCACCTAAAGGTGTAGAAACCTGAAGTCTGTTTTAATTGCCGTTGAGAGAGTCTATAACGAATTTTCATGACAAGATGCTTAGCACTTAGAGTCATTTTTTGAGTCTTGGATGGGCCGGGTAGCCATAAAAAGTTATCCCGAAACTCTCAACTCCAAAAAAATTCAAAAAAATTAGAAAAGAAGAAAAAGCAGAAAAAAATGTATCTTTCCTTTTCAAAATAAGGCGAGAACTTGGGCAGTCTACATTTTGGCAAACACTTGGGCACTAGTGAGTTTTTGTAATTATATCCTGAGTTGAAATTTTCTAATGTGATCAACAAATCTTGCCTAAGTGATCAAATCTTTATTCTATTTTATACATAGCATTTAGGTTAATTTTGCTAGGGACTAGCAAAAGATAGACAAGGGGGTATGATAAATACACATTTATTCATGATAAAATGCCTACTTATGTCAGTTTCTAAGCATAGCATTGCATTCCACAATATAAATACTGTATAACAATCATCATATTGCATTTAGGGTTATTTGTATAAATTTTATATTAATTCATGCATTATTGTGGCTAGGAAATAAAGCGAGACATTTTCAAGTTTCAAATGAAAAATCCGACCATACAGATGAATCCGAAGCGACGATCGAAGTTTGGCAACACAAAAATCATCTCGATCCGAGCATCGTGGCATCCTCTACAAGCAAAGAAAGGTGGACGGTCTAGATGGTGCCATGTGGCACCATCCATATAACCCAATGTAGCTACCCTTCCTTCCTAAAGACAACTCCCATGAGAGATCCTAACTGTTGGATGAAAATCCAACGGCTAAGATTGCATGACCAGTGGCTGACGGAAACATACAAGTGCAACACACCTGACCACTTGGCGCAACAATCCAAAAAGGAACTCGCTTCCATGGGATGCACGACCGAATTGCGTCCTGAGAATTGATTTTGCATTGAGGTGAGCATGGGAAAATTGAGTTGTGGATGGGCGATCGATCGGTGAAGGATGTGGTGACGTGGCGCTCTAAGCGCCATGAGATCTATGTTGGACCCTAGTTCCATCTCTCTTCTATGTTTTGGTGTTAACAAAACCATTTTAAAATCTAATATGTTTATGAAGTAATTTCAGGTCAAAAGAATTTGTGGATGCAAGCAAAAAGGTTGCACATGAAGGAAGAAGTTTTGAAGACTTTAGTTTTTATTGTATCTTAGAATTTTTGTATGTCTCCAAAGAAGTAAAACATAAACTAGGTGTTAAAATCAAGGTAGAGATAGCTATTTTCAGAATATCATTCATTTACTTGATTCTTAACTCAAAATCGACTCTTTCGAAACAAAGTCGCCTAGAGTAGATTGGATTTCTCTAATTGATTTACACTAATGATCTTTGGTACTTGTTAGGCACAGGTTTGGACCTAAGTTCCAAACTATGAACATCAAGTACCGGTACTCATCATGAGTACCGGTATCAAGTTGTCACAGTTTGTGAACTGGTTTTTTCCTGGACCTTACAAGTACCGGTACTCATCATGAGTACCGGTACATGTAGATCACAGGATTCAAGACTGTGCGTCACAAGTATCGATACTCACAATGAGTACCGGTACCCAGTGATTTGGTTGTACTGACTATATGCAGTCAGTACCGGTACCAAGAGTTCAGTACCGTTACCAACTAACCATTGTGACCAATCAGAACGGCTAGTTTGCAATTAATCATATTTCTAATGTTCCTAAAATACCTCTAACGGCTAGAATTTATGGGAGAGGTGATTAGTGGCCTATATAAGCACTCTTTGAGTGTTGTTTTTCACACATCTCTTAAAAAATTATACTCTTGCCTACACCTTCAATTCTCATTTTCCAAGTTGAAAAAGAGCTTAGTTTGTTGCATACATTTCAAGGCATCTCACCATTTGCAACAAATCAGCAAAGGCGATCGTATTTTTCTGTAATCAATCGTTTGTTTTATGCCTTAGTTTTCTTAGTTATACTTGTTATAAGATATATTCTTGTTGGAGACTTAGGAAATAGTTGTAAGCTTCTATTTACATTTTGCTTACACCTGTATCTTTATCTCTTTTTATATCTTGTAATTGGGTTGAGGTAACCTATTAATTACCTCTGATATTAGTAAATTGATTCCCTCTGAGTTGAGGGAATCAGGTTAAAAATCCTAAGTCAGGAGACTTAGGTAGTGGAGTACCCAGGTGAGGGGAACCACTATATATCTTGTGCCTTTGTTTTTGTGGTTTGTTTTATCTTGCAATTTTTATTTCCCACACTATTCATCCCCCCTTCTAGTGTGCTTGTGATTTACAAATCCTACAATCTACACGCGTACAATAACGTGTGGATGCACGCTGAATCACACACATGCGATCTGGGGCACTCACTTAAGATGACTGCAAGTGCTCTCCACGTCTGATATCGGAAAGGTACGATAAGCACGTGTTCAAAATGATGCGAAGTCACAAGATTTGCATGCTCTCCTTAGCAAGGCGATTGGGATCAGACAACTGGCATTCTCCCTAGCCAGCAAACATGTGATGCATGCGATTTCAAAGTACAAGATCTACTCTCGCTCTCCACCCTCTGATGAACATCCAGCAGCTGCAGAAGCTCCAGCATCGTCCAGCAACGTTGCGCGGATACGCCGGCGCTAAGCACGCGATGTGAGTGTAAGTACGCTATGCTACATGCAGCTGTGTGCGAGCAGTGCTTGTGCAATGCATGTCTTGCTCTTAGCAGTAGATGCCAGGCCATGGAGGACTCCTTCCCTACGCCTATTTAAGCCCACCTTCACCTCCCCATTTGTCTTCATCCCTACCTATGCTATTCTTACCTATCTAAGAGCTCAAGAAGCATACCAAGCTCCCAAAAGCTCCATTCTCAAGCTCTAATGGCACCCTATTTGTGTAGAGTCCTATCCCTCCACCAAATATTCCTCCCACATCACATCCCCTTCATAAGGAACCTCAGAGCTATCTCCTTACCTTCATTCAGGTAGACGATCACCTCCACCTCCTCATCACCATTCCCACAAGCTTGGCATAGCTTTCCTCTACCCAAATTCATCTTGCGCTTCATCCCTGACATCCAGTGATAAGCGCTAGTTTATCATCATTTTTATGACCTAAAACTAACCTAGCTCTTAGGGTTTTAACTCCAAAAATGGTTTTTCAAGTTGCATTTAGGAATTTACTTAGGATAGGTATGCATTGCATTTTATTGTCTTTTTGATAAGTTTATTTAAGTGTCAAGGATAAGCAGAAAGTTAGATCCCGCATACCTTGGCACTCAAGAAGACAGAAGATGAAGAAGAAGCTCATTTCAGTTGGATTCTAGTGCCCTCATTCTGTTAGATTAATAGTAGTTTACTTTCATGTTTCATTTTATTACATATATATCAGATTCAATCTCTTTGTAATGTAAATGTTATTGATTGTTTCTATTCTTTAGTAATCATCTTGAGAACAAGTGTATGAAATCAAAAGTGCTTTCTGCCTTCCTGTGATCGACAAGGACTCACCAAGTTCCATTAATTTATTTGCTCGAGACGTATTTCGTGCTATAATAAACGTGCTAATTTTCTATGTGATCTACGCATCGAATAAATTGGCAATTTTGTTCGTGACATAGATCGCATAGAAAATTAACATGTTGTAGTATAGCACTAAATACGTCTCGAGCAAATAAATTAACGGAACATGGTGAGTCCCGATCGATCACAGGGAGGCAGAAAGCACTTTTGATTTCATACACTTGTTCTCAAGATGATTACTAAAGAATAGAAACAATCAATAACATTCACATTACAAAGAGATTGAATCTGATATATATGTAATAGAATGAAAACATGAAAGTAAACTACTACTAATCTAATAGAACGAGGGCACCACAGGTTGTTTGTGGTGGCCTTCCGGAGAGGTTGAGAAGAGTAGCAACAATCCGTCGGGGTGGCCCAACGGATGCTTCAGACGGAGGTGCAAAGACGAATGCAGAGAAGATGGGAAGAAGAAGAAAGAAAGGTTGAAGGAGGAAGACGAAGAGAATTATGAGAAGTGCCTTTCAAAAGGGGGCCCTTTGGCCTCTTTTTATAGCTTTGGTGTTGGGCAAAGAAGGCATTTGGCCCCTTAAATCCATGTAAATGCCTTGGATTAATCAAATCCATTGATCGGGAGATAAACGGCCCTGATTAAGCATTCCAAATCCTTCTTTTATCCCCAGTTGAATCTAGTGTTGCCACATGGCAGCCTGTGAAGCATCGATCCTCCATCGCACTACCGCAGATCGCCCATGCACATGTCTTCGTTTCTTCTCCTTCGCCGCTCGCCTCTTCTGAGTGCCCAGTCATCAATCGTCCGATCATAAGATCAAATGGCTTAAATGCACGCACCATCGCACCTTTTAATCCTAAAGCGCTCACAAACGCATCCTCCCACGCGTCATCACACGTGTCTGCATCAAACACTCTCGCTCTTGCCACCCGTTCGCTGCCGAGCCGCTCGATGGAGATCCGACTGGTGAATTCCCTCTATGCTCGCTGCTTCTCCTAAATCCACACCAAGCTCGCTTCTATCCCGCGCCGCCTGTCTCATGTAGAGAGCATTAACCAATGCACTACTCCCACGAGTTGGTTGCGTTGAAGTTTTGTTGACGCACGTTCTTGGCAGTTGGATAGGAATCCAATGGTCGAGATCTTGTTTCATCTGATGACGCAACTGAGGGCAGGCACGTGGCTGTAATCACTGCCATTGGATTACAATCCAATGGCCTGCAGTTCTCCTTCCCAATTGGGGCACGGTGAGGGGGTGACTGTGTTGGCACCATCGTGGCCGTCCATCTTCTTCTTCTTGTATCTGATGACGTAGGCCTCCGGAGAAGTTGATTTCTACACAGTTGGACTGCGAACGTCAATCCGGATCCATCTTCTTAGTTGGATTTGTCATCTGAGGTTCGGATATCCTTTAATTTCCCCCTTGGCTCCTGATTCTTCTACAGACTCCCTAGGGTGCTACGGGGGTTTGATTGATGCGTTCTTGATGCATTGGACTCCCATCGTTATTTTGAATAGATCCATAAGGTTGGATCACTCATTCGCAAGCCTGGGTTACCTGCAATTAATAATACCTCTCAAGTATCACATTATTATGTATAAAACATATAACTCATGAAAGATGCAAAGTACGATGTGTATGCATGCAGAATGCCCATGTTTTTTCTTTTTTGAAACAGAAAGAAGAGCTATCGTCCTGCGATAGCAGTCCGGAGCAGTATATTATGTGCAAAGCAAGGGAGATTACAAGAAGGATCCCCAAGAATGTATGAGGGACCAGCACTCTCTTACAATATTCTCACAACATACCGACCTCTCCTGAAAAAGTTTCTCATTCCTTGCCTTCCATACACACCAAAAAGTAGCAGCCATGTGGACATGTGGTTTCCCTCTCACCTCAAAACCATGCCAAATATAATCCTACTCTGGTAATGGTTCCTGAAAAATTTTTCTCCAGATGACATCAGTGACAAGGCAAGAAGAGAAGAAGTGCTTTACATTATCAGTGCTCATCTCACATAAAAAACATACATGATGATCAGTACCCAATCTTCTGTGGCGTAGATCACTTGTGATTAACCCATCTCTCCAGCATAGCCAAAGGAAAATTTGTACCTTGAGAGGAATTTTTAGCAACCATATCTTCTTGTCAATGGAATCTTGTCTCCATCTCTCTTCAAAATTTAAAATTCTATTATATCCAGTTTAGACACTATAGATCCCCTCCCACAGATATCTGTCCTCCAATCCAGGCCTAGGTTTGAAACTTTCAAGGTTTGATAAAAGCCTTCTCTTTTCTTCCCATAACCGGGTAGCTCTTCTACTATTGCTGGACTCCACATCATCCAGATTCCAACTACTACTGCTGCAGGACCAGATCTTGCTGACTATAGCATCCTTGTCAGCTGCTGCAGCAAAAGCTCTCAGATAGAGCTCCTTCAAGACCCCCATTTCAGACCATTCCTCCTTCCAGAATCTGAAAGACCTGCCATCTCCAAGTGATGGTTGCAGTAGATGGAAGTGATCAGCCAAAGCCTTAGTTACAGATTTCCAGAAAGGTGATGGACAGTTGGGTTGAAGTCTGGATAACCTGCTGTTGGAAGCTCCATATCTATCTTTGATCGGAGCAGACCACGGTTTCAGATCACCTTATAGCAGCTTAACAGCCCATTTGAGCAGCAAGGCATCATTAAAGTGCTGCAAGGACTTGATCCCATGACCACCCATCTCCTTAGGATAGTAGATTTGATCCCATTTGAGAGGCTGAAGGAAGCTGCCCTTATGTCTAGCTCCTTTCCAAAAGAATCTCTTCCTCATCACATCGAATCTTTTCCAAATGGATCTTGGTGCTTTGAAAATGGAGGAGTAGAAGACAGGGATGGAGGTGATCACCGAATTAAGCAAGATAAGCCTTCCACCTTTGGATAAAAACCTGCTATGCCAACCATCAAGTTTCATAGAGATCTTGTCCAAAAGGCAACTCCAATCACCTCTCTTCAACCTGGAAAACCTCAAAGGCAGCCCAAGATATCTGATAGGAAGACTGATGCAGGGAGTCATCAGGATGGCTGCTAAGGCTTCTTGCTCCTCCTCAGATAAACCAAAGCAGACCAAACAAGATTTGTCCCTATTTAACCTCAGTCCAGAAAGCTCACCAAAGATTTCAACCAGATGATGTAGAGCCAATGCTCCATACATGGTTCCTTCAACAAAAAAGACAGTATCATCTGCATACTGAAGAATGGGAGCCAGACTGTTCCTTCAAGATAGTGAATATCCTCTAACAAGACCAGCTTCAGAAAGCTTACAAGCAAACCAAGCTAAACTGTCAACTGCCAAATTAAAGATCAAAGGGGCCAGGGAACATCCTTGCCTAATGCCACATTGAGGCTGGATCCATGCACCACAGGGTTTCCCATTTATTAAAGGGGTAAAGGAGGCAGTGGTAATACATCTCTTAACCCAAGCTATCGAAGTAGAGGGAAGCCCCTTCTTTTAAGCATATCCCATAGATAATGCCAACTAATTAAATCATAAGCCTTACGAAAGTCAACCTTCCACAGGAAGGCCTTGCATCTTATCTTATGCCAGACACAAACCATCTCTTGGGCCAAGATAAAAGATTCTTGTAGGGATCTACCCGGGAGGAAAGCAGACTGAGCAGGATGGATCAAATCTTTCAATACAGGCCTCAACCTATTTGCCAAGACCTTGCCAATCACCAAATATAGGGAGTTAGAAAGGGCAATGGGTCTAAATTCCTGGAAAGATTTAGCACCTAGGGTTTTTGGCAAAAGAAACAAATAAAATCTATTAATTCTTTCAAAGCCAAAATTGCCACTTTGGAATTCTCTAATTACTCCCATAACCTCTGAGCCCACAATGTCCCACAGTTCTTTGTAGAAGAACACCTGGATTCCATCAGGACCAGGTGATCCTTCGCAGTTGTGGTCTTTAATAGCCTTCAAAACTTCAACTTCAGATATAGGTTCAATCAGGCTGGACCCCTGAGACTCATTAATCATGGGTAGATCATTTGTTGTCATTCTCCAATTGCCCCTACCTGCAGCTCTTGAAGATTCCTTGAAGTATCAGATGGCCTCAGCTCTGATATCAGATAAGGAGGTAATTCTCTGCCCCTCTATAACCATTGATGAGATCAGATTTGTTCTCCTCCTAGAGCTAGCAGCCAAATGAAAGAATTTGGTGTTTGCATCCCCCTCACTTAGCCATAATTTTCTAGATCGCTCCCTCCAATCCATCTCCAATTTCAGGTCCTCTTCAATTACCACCCCCTGCCATCTTCTTCTATCAGCAAGATCCAATTCAAATAGATGATCCACAGCTTCCTTGGTATCCAGTTCTTGAATTTTCAGCAAGGCCTCCTGACGCTTCTGATGTCTGAGAACTGAGATAATATCTCCATACTCCTTCAGCATGCCTTTCAAAGCCATAAGCTTAGAAGCCAGTTTGGAAGTGGCTATGCCTTCACCCTGCTATGACCTCCACCAACTGGCAAGCATGTCTCTGAACCCTAGTTCCCTTAGCCAAGATCTCCTAACTTTAAAGTAGGATCTAGCCACCACCTGCTCACCATTGTCCCACACCAAGGGTGTATGGTCAGAAAATGGACGTTCAAGACCACACACAAATGACATCTGGAAGAGATCCAACAACTCAGCATTCCCAAAAAATCTGTCAATCTTGGACATGAGCCCATTGCCATTCCTCCAAGTGAACTCAGCCCCTGATGAGGAAAATTCGCACATCCCCAAGGCCTGGACCACCAATTGAAATCCTGTCGAGGAACTGTCGACCACCCCATTAGGTCTGTCACTCCCCACTAAAGTACAATTAAAGTCACCTCCAACAAGCCAAGCCTTCCCACCTACAAATTCTGCAGCCAGATTCCAATCCTCCCACAGTTCCTGCCTCCTGTTAGGATCGTTTGGCCCATACACACCTATCACATAGAAGACAATGTCCCCCTGGCCTCTTGTGAATCTACATGTTAGAAGGTACTTAGCCATAGAAACCACCTGTAAGCACAACATCTGCTACTTCCACCAAATGGAAATTCCCCCAGATCTGCCATTGGAATTGACCACCACAAGGTCATTTGCAGATCCTGCCCTCATCTCTTCCCATGCCCTATCAGATGCATAATCAATGTGTGTCTCCTGAAGGATGTGATGAGAGCCTCATCATGAGCCATAACTAGCTCATTTTGACCCAATAAAAAAGATAAAAGCTCCTACATAACCTAGAAGAAGGCTTAACTGAAGGAACAAGTGCTCTAAGAAGAAAACATAAAATAAAGGTTAAAACTGCAATTTTACCATTGCAGTACATAAACGGGATTTCTCAGAAGCAAAACATAGGTCAAATGGTCCAAATAAGATAAAAAGTGGGTTGAATTAATCAGAAATGGGTTTATGTGCAATCTAAGAATTAAATGACACTTGGTAACCCTAAAACAGACCCGCTTAAATTAACAATGTTCCGGTCAGAATAAAAATCAAGCAAACCCTCTAAAACTCATAGAAAAACATCCTCTAGGGTTTAGAACACTTAATTTGGCCTTTGGAACCTAGTTTGACCTAGATTAGGGTCTTAGCTCTTCAATTAACCTAATTTGGGTTTTTACGCAAAATGTCCAGTCAAACGAGGTCAAACCTAAAATCCAACTTCACCATTGGATTCTTTAGGTCCAAATTAGGTTTGTACCAAAATTTGGACCTAAGGGGAGGTCATCTTGACCAACTTTGCAAGTTAGTACACCCAAATCACAAAGAGGTCCCTATCTTTTGAATATCCTTGCAGAGAGGCCCCTAGGTTCTTCGACTTCTTTGCAAACCGGTCCTGCCGCCATTGCTAGGGCAGAACCGAGCTCCGACGAAGTTTCGAGAGAGATTGCTCTCTAATTCCTCAGAGATTCTCTCCCAGAAATGGAAGGGAGATTCTCTGAGGAATTCCCTTCCTTTAAAGCCAATCAAATTCGCTGGCGTGAACCCAATCTCTCGTGCGAACGCACGAGAGATTTGGGTATCTTTCTTCCTTCCAACTCCGACAAGCCGGCTGACCTAATTGCGTGTTTTTCACGCACTGATAGGAGCGGCCAGCACCTATAAAACACCCCTCGGACCCGGCCACTCATCTTAAGCTTGATTTTGACGGAGATCCCCTCCAAATTTCTTCTCTCCCATCTCCGGCCAAACGACCCACAAGCTCCGGCGACCGCCTTCCCTCCTTCTCGTCACTCTGCTGCCATACCAGCAGCAGAGTCCTCTCCGCCTCTTCCTCCCGCGGCGCGCTGTACCCTGTGCGCAAGCCCCTGACCTCATCTTCGTCGCCGCTTCCTCCCCCAGGGTCTTTCTTCCCCGACGACGGCAGTCACGAGTTGTCCTCTCCGCCGCCTCCCTTCACTCCAGACAACCCCAGATACGTTCTCCACCCTCTCCTCTCTCTTTTCCCCCTGTTATCTCCCTTGATCGACCCTCGACAGACGCTAACCACCTCCATCGTCTTCGCCTCCGACCGCACTCCGGCGAGCCGCCCACACCACTCCAGCCCTCCACACGGCTCGCCAACCACCTCGAAAGCTCCGCCTCACCTCCAGGAACACACTCCACCCTACCACTGCCACTCCAGCACTCCACAATCACCCCCCGACCAACCCACCATCTCCGGCCACAGGTTGACCTAGGCACGCACACCTAGGCCGACCCGCGGCCTGCAGCACTGCCCACCTCCTTCGCCGTGCCACGGCGAAGGTCTCTAGCTATTCTGATTTGGCCGAGAGGCACGTTTTGTGTACGACAGGATTTGAGCCGCTGCCGCCATGGACGACCTCTGATGAAGCTCCCACGAAGCTCCAGGCACCCGGTCTTCCAGGCTACAGGTGCTGCATACTAGCACGAGTGTCGCGAGGTGAACGAGTCCAGCCAAGGAGCGCTAGCAAAGCCAGCAGCTGCGGGGCAATCGCACGACAAGGCTTCTGTAGGCGCGCGTGAAGCCGAGACCAGATAGTCCCACATCGTGGGATTGCAACCGTCAGGTACCATATAAGTTGTTTTTGCGCTTTACTCTTATCGCCTCAGTAAGCACAGGGGTGAGGTCCCTCACTGACCCCACCCTCCTCGTCCGCGGCCTGACCACGCGGACCTGGCAGATCCGACCCGACCAAGACCTACGCACTCCTCGCGCATCACACACCTGCAGGTATGCCTGGTCCCGGGTACGATCCGACCCGATTGAGACTGTGGCTCTGGTAGAGCGGTTAGAGTGAATTGCTTGAGAGAGAGACACGCGCGGGTAGAGGGAGAAGGGTTAGGTTTTGCTCCTGTGCAGGCAGGCTGATCGCAGGAGAAGGACTTGGCCGTTGCAGAAGAAGGAGAAGCAAGACAAAGAAGAAGAAGAAGGCAACGAAGAAAGGAGAAGCAAGACAGAAGAAGAAGAAAGAAAGAAGTCTTCGCAGGAGAAGAAGGAAAGCAGAAAGATTAGAAGTCTTCGCAGAGAAGAAGAAGAAGGACAAGGGAAGATTGCAAAGAGATCAGAAAGGCAAAGCAGAAGAAGGAAAAGAGAAAGAAAGATCACATTTAAGACGTCTGATACATAAATCAGACGTCTAATTCTATTTTTTTTACATCTTTCTTAAAAACTCTTTGAATCAATTATATTTGCATTTAACAGTTGTATTCTTGGGTTTTACAAAGTACTGAGTTTGCTCCCTGTGTTCGACCTCGGATACTCTAGTTGTTCGAGTAATAAAATTATTTATATTTGTTTAAACGTTTTGTCGGTTCTACTGCAACGTAATACGCCTTTAAATCCGCACAAAAACGTTGACAACAGGATGGCACAATCAATTTCCCATTCACGCAGATATCTAAGCAGAGACCCCCTCCTGCTTCTATCGCGCAGCCCACGCACATTCCAGCTCAGGACCTTCATTTGGGAATCAGGTCTGTCCCCTTCCTAGCTGCAGAAGTCCTGCTAACCTTCATCATAGCTGCAACGACTAATTCATCAACCTTTTGTGTGGGAGTGTGCCTTCTAAGCCTCAGCTTACAGGGAGGTTTCCCACTCCTAGCAGTAGAAGGAGTCTTTGACTTCGAGTGCATGACTTCAGCCACAGGAGAACAGATCTGCAAGTTTAAGGAACTCAGAGGGGTCCACCATATCAGAAACAACAGGCTCATTAATCACATTCATAGTCATCCCTTCATCAGGCTCACCCAGATGGGTTTTCAGATCCTCAACCACAACTTCATTAGATCTTCCCATTAGCATCCACCATTGCGGCTGCCTCTTAGATCAGGGGTACATCAGCTACATTATCCCGAGCTTCAGACCTCATCTCCACAATTCCCAGGCTCCCAACCTCATCTACCAATTCCCTCTCTTTCGAGTATTCTACCACCACCTCCTGACAGTCACCGTGTGGTTGCAAGGAAGGTGTTTTGGACTTCAGCACCTCAACACAGGAGGGTAGGTCTTGGATCAGAGATACTTCAGCTACACCTGCTAGAGCTTCAGTCCTCGTCTCCACAACCCCCAGGTTCCCTACCTCATCCACCAATTCCCTATCTTTAGAGCATTCTGCCACCATATCCTGATTAACACAATTTGGTCGCAAGGGAGGAGTTTTAGTTTTCAGCACCACAGCATAAGAGGGGGGGCGATGTCTAGGCACGACCTCTCGATCTGCCATAATAAAATTCAGAAGGAGCATCCAAGAACTGCCCCCACATCTGAGGATTAGTTTATCAGGAATGGCACCAGCCCTGAAGACCTTCACCCTCACATTCAGAACACTAGCATCTCCTTCAATCAGACCAACAACAGCATCCACGGCCACAGATGCAAACCCAGCTATCATGTTTTCCACCACCTTCCTAGATCTCAGATGCAGAGGCAGACCTCTGATCTCAAGAACACCAAACCTGGGGGCTATTCTTTTAGGGGGACGTTCAGGTAGAGATCCATCAAAAGGGGATACCAGCCGCTAGATCACTGATAGGCCACCCAAAATGCTAGTCTGAAAATAATATCTTTCAACATCTCCCGCACCCACATCAAACAACACAAATTGCGACGAAGAAATAATCTCAATCTTCCAAGCATTAGTTGATAGAGGAGGAGATCTCACCAGTTGCCGAATTTTGTCCATCGATATGGTGCCCATCATGTCTTCTCCAATCAAAACACTACGTAGAGCCAGCTCTGCTACCTTGACATCCTCAGTCAGGGGAACCTCCACATCCATAGCTCATCCCTCGAACATTAAGGGGGGAGGGGCATCTGCAACTCACCCCTAGGCCACGAAGGTGTATTGCAATCCCTGCCCCCATAACCATCACAGGTCGCCAAGCAAGCGTCTTGTTTGTGACCAGATCCTCCACATGCCAGACACAGCAATGGACGCCGGTAGGTCACCGCCAAGTGCCCCCGAAGCCGACATCTATAGCAAGTCACCTCCCTTCGACTTCTGCCCCAACCATCTCGAAAGTCCCTCGTGCCCAGGTTCCTGACTCCACCAGGGACATGGACTCCACGTGCCTTCCTGTGCCAAGATCACGGACGCCATACCACCCATCCGTCAGAATCACTGGCACCGGCATCGAGCCCCCTCAGGCGACCGGCCATCCAATCTGGACTTTCCCGCCGAAAGGGGAATTCAAAATTTCGCCCCGAAGAATCGACTTCCCTCACCAAGGTCATGATATTAGTAGTTTATGAAGGTGAATTTGTAGAAGTATATCTGTAGAATGCCCATGTTAAACTAGGTTCTACCTTAATTCAAGCGAATTAGGGTTTATGATTGCTACGCAATCATACCCCCATGCCTAAATCTTGCTAGTCCCTAGCAAGTGCGAGACTAAATGCATTGTATCAAAAGTTTACTAATGGTTTATTTCTTTTTGTTTCATCCAAACATTCATAATTTAAATAACCATGAATATATAATGTTGTAGCTTCTGCAACAGATCCAAACGAAGAGTCGATACACATTTAAAGTTTGTACTTGACCCCTAGTAAAATTATATTCGGATAGGCAAACCTCTTCTCTCAGGGATATAGACTATTCTCTGATTTTAGCTCCAGCTTTTGGCTTAGGTAGCAGATGTCTAAGTTAATTGGATTTGTATTTGGTGGCTCACTCTCTTCTGGTGCTACATGGAGACTAGTATTTCAGAATCTAGATTATTATATTATTGAATAACTTAACTTAGAGATGGGCTGGAACACTCTACTCTCTTTCATCTTTTGTACTTTTTCTTTTATCTCTTTCTTTCTCTCTTTTTCTTCTATTTTTTTTCTTCCTAAGCTCACATCTTACTAGATTTGCAGTTGTATTTGGTGATCATACATGGCAGTACACCTTAATTAGGTTTTGATAACCCTACGACTAAGTCAGACTCCTCAGCCCACATTCAGGTAGCCAGAAATATAGAAAATAGGTTAAGGCTGTATTTGGTGGTTTATTGGGGATGGTAGGTGTTTGTGCCTCAAAACATTTAAACTTACATAGCTCAAACTTCTTAATATAACACCTTTTTTTTTCAAAAGAAAATATCTCTTTGGTATGCTTTTTTTTTCAATATATATATCTACTGCCACAATGCCGTTACCAACATAACATAATGCAACAATTCAACACTTCATGCATACGTTTATTCATGAGGCATCATTTGGGATTTTTAGGGATGACCAAGAGGATCTTGGGTGGCTTATTTGGTGGAAGTGCCTACTCTCGGCACTGTGTAGGGAAAGGATAGGATGATGTATTTCTGACCTTGACATCAATACCCACCTTCAGCCAAGGATTCCGTAGAGGACGATCATGACCATCCACCTCAGTCCTAGTTTTATCAAAACCCGCTCTCTGTGTTTTTCCCTTATTTGATGGCTCTTGTCTGGAATTTCTCACAGATTTAGTATGCAAGAATTGAGAGCGAAAACTATGCCCATGTCCGAGTATCATTATCAATTATAAAAGATTAAAGATTCCTTACACCAGCCTTAGAGCACCAGTAGACTCTCTACTCTTGCCTCACATATGTTTTGGTGGATCTACTAGAAGATGGTTCACCTAACTCCCTGATTGTTGTCCAAGGGTTCAAGAGAAGAAGCAATGATTCTTCTCAACAAACTGGAGATGTTTATCAGTTTTCACAGTAGATCCATTGCAAATTCTACACGCAAGTATGAAATTATATTGTATTCTAAGTTTAGGAATCTACTAAAGAATAATTCTTTAATAAAATCTCTTGATAAAGCAATCTAATCCCCAATTGTTGATAGAAAATTTTTAGTTTTTATGGACTAGCCCCCATGCCTAAGTGTTTGCATGTCCTCATGCATGAATAAAAGAAATAAGGTAGGGTGTATGTGGATAGAAATCACCTGAAACTGCTTCTGAGTTGTCATTCAGCTCATGCCATTACTGCAATGCCATACATAATATGCAAAACATTATGAAAAAATGAAATATGGTATGTATATATGTATACGCGTTGAGTTTGACGTCTCCAGCTGGGCAACTCATCAGTCACATGTCCTCAAGAAGAAGTATTGTTTCATCAACAAGAGGAGGTTCCTGGGTAAAGAATGGTTTGAGGCATTGGCCATTAACTGTAAAAGCATGCCTAGATTTTGTCTCTAATTTGGACAGCCCCGTTAGGATACGGGTGGAACACCAAAAATTGCCCAGTCCACTTGGACTTGAGCTTTCCTGCAAAGAATTTGAGTCGGGAGTCAAACAACCAATCCTACTGGTTAGATACGAACTCCTTCCTCCAGATGTGTCGATCATGGAAAGCTTTTGTCTTATCCTTGTATATTTTTGCATCCTCATATGCTTCCCACCTAATCTCCTTTAACTCACTGAGCTAGAGCTTTCTTTCATAACCTCTGGCCCTGAGGTTAAAATGACACTTCAGCACCACCCAAAAGGCACCGTGCTCCAGCTCCACAGGAAGGTGACAGGCCTTTCCATACACCATGCAGTAGGGCGACATTCTGAGCGGGAACTTGTACGTTGTCCGATATGCCCATAGTGCATCAATCAACCGATCGTACCAGTCCTTCCTATCATGTCTAACCATCTTTTGAAGGATAATCTTGATTTGATGGTTTGATACTTCAGCCTGCACATTGGTCTGTGGGTGATACAGGTAGCAATGCGATGCTGCACCCCGTATTTCTTCAATAATGACCTGAAATGGGCATGGATGAAGTGGCTTCCCCCATCACTTATCAAGGTGTAGGAAACTCCGAATCTCACAAAAATAAATTCTCTAACAAAGGATATAACAGTCTCATGATCAGCTAGTCTTGCTGGGATAGCTTCTACCCACTTTGAGACATAGTCTACTGCGAGGAGTATGTACTCAAAGCCATGCGAGTTCGGGAAGGGGCCCATAAAGTCGATGCCCCAGACATTGAACACTTCTACGACCAAAATGGATTGGAGAACTATCATATCTCTCCGGGTCATAGAACTGACTGTCTGGCATCGCTTATAGCACTTGGCAAACTCATGTGTATCTCTAAAAATGGTTAGCCAGAAAAATCCTGACTGCAAAATCTTTGTAGAAATTTTTCGGCCTGAGAAATGCCCCCTACAAGCATCATTGTCGTAGAAGGATAGCACACTAGAGATTTCTGAATCAGGGATGCATCTACGAATGATCTGATCATCCCCAATGCAAAAGAGCAATGGGTTGTCGCAAAAATAGAATTTAGCCTATGATATAAATTTTAGCTTTTGATCCTTGGATAATCCCGCAGGTAGCCTGCCTGCGACAAGATAGTTGCTACATCAGCATACCAAGGAAACTCAACTGAGTTGATAAATAGCAAAGACTCGTTCGAAAATTGCTCTGATATCGACAGGGAGTACGGAATGTAGTCTAGGTCTAGCTGAGACAAGTGGTCCACCACAACATTTTGTGCTCTGGCTTTGTCACGAATTTGACATCAAACTCCTGTAAAAGAAGGCTCCATCGAATAAGGTGGGGTTTGGCATCCTTCTTTGCCAACAAATGTCGAAGGGCGAAATAGTCAATGTAGATGATAACTTTGGACCTGAGTAAGTATGACCTAAATTTCTCCAATCTGAATACTATGGCTAGCAATTGTTTCTCATTAACTGTAAAGTGACGAGTCGATTTTCATTTTCGAAGATGATAATTAGGATGATTTGTCATTGTATTTCTAAGTGGTAGAAAATTGACTAATCAAAGTATTGAATTAAAATTAACCAATCACAAGAGAGTGGATCGTGTCCACAGGGAGGCAATGAGCTATTAAGATTCACTAAATTTGAAAATAATAATGTTCACAATTATTTTTCCTAAGTAAGCAATCTAAAAACCCCATTTTAATTAGGACAACAATGCATGTAATCACTGAACTTGCATTTCAATGAAAGATGAGGGGGTTCTTATAAAGTCAATAGAATATAATATTATTAAATCAAAAATTCTCTTTTTGCAATGGCAATGAAATGTAATAATAAATCAAATGCAAAGCTGGGGAAGGATTTCCCCTTAACCATGCGCGACGAGGAAGGCTTGGCCAGAGATGCGAAGCTCGTCAGAGGTCCCTCAGGCTAGGCGGCAATCGATGGCAGTAGCAGCTCCGCGCAAGGTGGTTGGAGATAAGAAAATGGAGGTGAGGTCGATGGTGGGTGGTGGCAGGCTGTAACTTTATTTGCTGTTGAAGCTCACGAACATGAGGGGACGCAAGTGTGTTGGGCATGCGGGCGTAGGTGGAGAGATCACGTGGGAGGGGTGAGGTTGATTGGCAAGGGATGCACGCGCTACATACTACGCATGCTGGAAGTGTGCGTAGGTGGACGTGCAGCGAGCGGACCTGCGTGGGCGAAGCTGCTGGAGGACGTGTGGCCGTGCGTGTGGTGCTTGATGTGCATACATCTGATTAACCTAAAATGTCTATTAATGCATGTTCTTAGTGTCATATTAGCATCCTACATTGTAAATAGTGCATAACATGCATAATCATGCATTTAGTTCAAGTTGTATAAATTGTATAGTAATTGTCTCTTTTTATGGTCAGGGACAGAGAGACTTTTTATCGGGGCCTCGGATCAAAGATCCAACCATACGGATCTGATCAGGGCGACGATTGGAGTTCAACGACTCCAAGATTGCCCTAATCAGACATCCGTAGCACCAGATAGAGACCAAGGAACCTTAAAGAGCAAGGGCCAAGATGGTGTTAATCCGCACCTCAAATGACACATCCGACCACACGGATGGGTTCGGATCGACGATCGCAGCCTAACAACGTGAAAATCAGTCCAATCCAACATTCGTGGCATCATCTACATCACTCAGAAGATGGATGGCCTAGATGGCACTACGTGGCACCATCACAGCCACCCAACACCGGTTGCAGCTCTCCTTCATCACCCGCTCGATAAATCTCAGCCGTTGGATGCCCATCCAACAATCGAGATCGCGGCACGCCACAGCTCATCCAACACCATGCTCTTTTGAAGGAGCATGCTACATTTGATCTTGACCGTTGGATGAAGCTCAGCATGCGCAAAACACGCCACGGGACACAAACACCCACTCAGCACAGTGGTCGAGCACGCTACGCGAGTGTGCGATGCGCGATCAAGCCCGCATCCGTAGTGCATGGGCACGCAATTAGAGCCAGACGATGAAGATCCAGCGATGGAAAGCGAGTGATAGTGCCCACGTGCGATCAGACGCATGACGCTTACGCGTGATTGCATGTAGGGGTGCGATGTGGGCGTAGCCACTTTAAGCCGTTTGATCTCTTGATCAGATGACTGAGAGCGCGCGAACATGCATGTGCGTTGAACAATGCAAAGGCGAGGGGGTGCTCGAGCAGCGGGCACGTCGGCCATGTTCAGGCCTTTGGTGATGGATAAATCCGTCACTAATGGTCCTGAATTAATGTTTTTCAAGTTGTAATGTCCAAAATGCCCCCACTCCTTGCAACTATAAAAGGAGACCCCCTCCATACGGATTTCTCATCCCTTCCTTCTCTTCTCTCCCTCTCCAAAGCTCAAGAGAAGCTTGTCCCACACTAGGGATGCTCCTTAAGAGCTAAAACCAAGTTTTCGCCCCCATTCCGGAAGTGGATCCCGAGACAACGACGACATGCTGCCTCGTTCCTGTTCCTTCTTCTTCGACCTCCTTCTTCCCACTCCGCTCCTCATCTTCTAGGCGTTGTCTCATCTGGCTCGTCCTCTAAGCAATCGTCAAGGAGGATAACTTCTCTCTTCCATTCTTTTTCCTGCTTTCTAGTTGTATTAATTTCTCACTTTCTAGTGTAATCTTTTCTCGCTTTCTTAGTTGTAAAAATATTTTGCAATATAAAGTGAATGTTTTCTCTCTCTCTCTTATTGTCTATATTGATTCCATTTCATTGTGATTATTCCACCCTTTAAAAAGAACCCAAAAAAAAATATAATTGCGAATTTTGATCAATGTAGCCTCCCTGAGTTTGACTTGGGATTTCTTTATAGATTTTTTGATATAAATTTTATTTGTTGAATGGGTTTCTTCGCTACTTGAACTATAACGATAGGTTTTCGTCTTCGGACATTCAACATTTTGGCACCGTTGCCAGGGAGGCAACAATTTTCTGATCCTCTTTTCTCATTTCATGCACTTTACTATCTTCTAACTTGCTTTATCTCATGTCTATTGTTTTGCAGATACCTCTATCAGGGAATCGTCAAGCGGTAGATTGAAGCAAAGTGCAGTTGAAGATGACTATAAGTGCTCCCCATTCTTTCCCCCTCCATAGATTTCATTTCATCACATTAAATTCAAATTCCAATTAACCTAGGTGTTTGCATAAATCCTAGGATTAGTTTGGTTGTTTGAATTTTCACCCACATTTACTTCACCCTCATATATATAAAAAAAACAAAAAGATATTTTTTTGGGGTAATTCAACATACACACAACACACACCCACATTCAAGGCACTTAACCTGATTGATTTTTTTCTACTTAACTGGATTCTGATCTATGGAACTGGTACACACAAATCAACACATAAAAGAGTAGAAATCATTCTAGGTTAATCATTTTTGTGTGCCTAACTCAGTGGTACAATTGTGGCCAATTGCTTGAGTTGTTTGGGCTGCACCACTCAACATAAAATCAACTCACCAAGTAGCTTCCTCTTAGGGTTTTTAATATAGGTTCATACCAGGCACTCCACTTTACTTTTGATTTTAAAAGGAAAGCAATCTTCACCCGTGTTTGAAAACCTGGTTTGCCTCAACCTTGATTGAAATCAACCTAATTCCAAACCCTAAAAGCTACTTAAGCAAGATTTGAACAATAAAATCTACTCATCACAAATAATCTTGCTTGAAAACCATGGTTGTGCACGCACTTACACATACTCAATTGATCATTAAGGGCACAACCCATTTTAAGGGCCCACCACATTCCATAGTACTACAATCCCAGGCCTCAATAAAATCAATTAGACATTGGCCTTAAGGATTGATTCGTTTTCTGGGGCCTAGTCTGAGATTGTTTATGATTAACCTACTTGTACTGATCAATTTGATGTCTAGCTAGGGGAGTAGCATCAAACAACCATGGCTGGGGGGTACACTAGGAACCAGAGGTGCAAGCCGAAGGAAGAACCTTCTCCCCAGTCCCTCCTTCTAACTAGTTGGATTGAGCAGACACAAGTAGAGTAAATCATTTATAATCTTAAGGCGGATTCTGGGAGCCTGTAGATCCTTACGCTACCCCACTTAAGGACAGGCTTGTTTTGCTGTGCTGTAGGGTTCTTATCCCTAGTCCTTCCAACCTTTTCCTAGTTTATACTGGGAAAAAGGTCATTGAATCCCCGATTGGAAGGACCACTAGAGTATTCTAGGAGGCGTAGATTGGATTTTCGCCAAATTGATCCCATGGCCGATCAACAGCCTCCTCTACCCCAGGATCCACAGGAGGTATTTTGAAGGTAGTTGGAACAAATGCAGAGAATGCAAGAATGGTTCCAAAGAATGCAGGGCACTCAGCCCTTGAAGGACTTTTATGATCCTTCAAATTATGGGGAATGTTCCGACGTCCAGATTCCTGCTGGAGAGGTAGAAATCAAGCCCCAAGTGTTAAGCCTAATCAAACATTACCATGGGCTTGGCTCTGAAGACCTATTTCAGCACTTGGAGGACTTGACCACTTTGGCTAGACCACCAAGGCACGAAACGTGAATAAGGAGGAAATGATCATGAGGCTCTTCCCCCACTCTCTTAGGGATAAAGCCGCTCATTAGTACAGGACTAGAGGAAAACCAATTGCAACTTAGAATGAGTTGGAATCGACCTTTCTGAAGAAATTCTTCCCTGTAGGACGTACCAATGCTTTGAGATGGGCAATTACTACCTTTACCCAGCGGCCAAGGGAGTAGTTCCATGTTGCCTGCAAGCGATTCCAGGACCTCTTCCATAGGTGTCCACACCACGAGGTGCCGAAATGGCATCTCGTGCAAATCTTCTACCATGGGTTGACTGAGCAACTTAGAAATCACGTGGATGCTTCTTGCGGAGGCAATTTCCTCAACAAAGATGCAGATAGCGCGCATGATTTATTTGAGGAGATGAGAGATAATTTGATCAATCATGCCTCCATGGATACTTTTAACCGGTCCCAGCAGCCCAGATCGAATGTTAATGAAGTCCACAACTCTCATTCATTCGATATGGAATTGATTTGTAATAAACTTGATAAGGTGAACTTGGTTGCTACGAGAATGGAAGAGGGGATGGTTGGAAACTTAATGAACAACTCTCGATCCACTCAATCCCAGAATTCAGGATTCCATTCGTCACGAGCTCGTTCTGGATGGGAGTTTGTGAATCAACTTGATGCGGCTCAACCTGCGAGCCACCATTATTCGAAATCCCACAGGTTCCAAACTAGGGCCTTTGATCCCAGTTTAAGGCCCCAGTTTCTCTAATCCTTCCCTTTCTTTCTCTCCATCCTTACCCTATGAGGATGTTTGTGCTGTATAGGAGAATGTTAGATCCAACCCCTACTCCAATGCTTATAATCCGAGTTGGAAAAACCACCCTAACTTCTCCTGGAAAAACCCAGGATAGCAGACCTAATTTTGACCCAGCAACTATGCTCCACAATGACCAATGAGTTAGGGTAATGTTTATACTCAGTTGCCCCCGAATCAGGTCAATCAGCTGGCTTGGAATGGCCGTCAACCTGTAGGGCAAGTTGATTTGAATCGACAAATGGTAGAGATGCAAGGATCTATGCTCCAACTCATGCAGCAAATAAAAACAATGTTGGACAACTTGCAAACCAAGCTCATAGATAATTTTTGTCAACCCGGATCTCTACCATCTCAACCTATACCCAACCCACGAAATATCCTAAATCCAGGCAATCAAGCCCAGGGGTACGAAAATCAGAGTGACCCACACGCACATGCTTAGGTGGTTGAGCAGGGTCCTTCCTCTTCTTCTTCTATAAATCAATGATTCTTGGCTAATGAAGGCCCTCCAATCTTTCCTAACCCTCCCCAAGACCTGAACTCGTATGCATCAGCAAATTTTGTTACCTTGAGGAGTGGTAAATAAACTCAGGATCCACAACCACACTATTCTAATTTACCAAATCCTGAAGAACCTGAGGAGAGAAAGGAGAACCCTGGAGAAGAAATCAAGGCTCAGGAACTTGATTCTGAAGATCTGACTCATGTTCCTTTTCCTGAGGCCTTGATCAGATCAGGCAAGAAGTCTGTTGATAGTAATGAGGAGCTTCTGAATATTTTCAAGAATGTCGAGATCAACATCCTGCTCCTCGATGCTATCAAACATATACCAACTTACGTGAAATTTTTAAAGGATTTATGAACACAGAAGCATAAGTTGAGAGAATCTATTCCGATGAAGGTGGTACTCTTCGAGCAGGCTAGTTCTTTTATCCTACACCACCTCCCTCGGAAAAAGAGAGATCCAGGTGCTCCTTTGATTTCATGTGTTATCGGATATTACACTTTTGATAGAGCACTGCTGGATCTGGGTGCATCCATCAACCTAATTCTGACTTCTCTTTTCGAGAAGTTTGGATTAGGTGAGCTTCGACCGACTTTAGTAACGCTGTAGTTAGCGGACCGTTCAGTCACAAATTCGCAAGGCGTTATTGAAGATGTTATTGTTAAGGTTAAGGATTTCTATTTTCTTGTAGATTTCCTTGTCCTTAACATAGATGTACCTAAAAATCTAAGGAACACACCCATCATTCTAGGGCATCCGTTCCTGGCTACCGCTAAGGCCAACATTAACTGTGAAAGCGGTAGCATGGAAATTGCCTTTGGGGATCAAAGAATGAAATTGGATATTTTTAAGGCGATTAATAAATTCAAGGATTGTAAATTTATTGAGGAACTTGAGGATGATAATATGAATATTGAGACTTATATGATGGTTTCTGCATTTGAAAGTTACTCCTCTGATGATGAATTGGACTCGCAACCCTCTATGGCAGACCCACCATCTTCTGAAGAGGTTATTGATTTTGTTCACTGTGAACCTCTTCCTCTTGATTAGTCTTCATCAGCATCTTCCTTACCTTCAATCATCAACCTGCCCCAGCTTGAATTGAAACCATTGCCTGAGAATCTGAAATATCAATTTTTAGGACCACATAAGATGCTCCCTATGATTATCAGTGCTAAATTAACAAAGGAGTATGAGATTAAACTGATTAAGGTCCTGAAGGAACACAAGAGGGCAATTGGTTGAACCATTCATAACCTTAGGGGGATCGAGCCATCTTATTGCAATCACAGAATATTTTTGGAAGATGGATCCCACCCTTCTCCCCAGATGTAGAGGAGATTAAATCCAAATATGTGAGAAGTGGTCAAGAAGGAGATTATTAAGTGGCTTGTTGCAGGAATCATTTATCCGATCTCTGATAGTCCTTGGGTAAGTCCCATGCAGATTGTTCCCAGGAAAGCTGGGATTACCGTTGTGACTAATGAGAAAGGAGAATCTGTCACAACTCATTCAGCTTCCTCTTGGTGGTTTATATCGATTACAGGAAGCCGAACATGGCAACGAAAAAGGATCATTTCCCTCTGCCTTTCATTGATCAAATATTGGAAAGATTAACCGGGCAAAAGTACTTCTATTTTCTTGATGGCTACTCGGGATACAACCAAGTTCCTATCCATCCCAAGGATCAGGAGAAAACTACTTTCACCTGTCCCTATGGAACCTTTGCTTTCAGTAGGATGCCATTCGGCTTATGCAATGCACCTGGACTTTTCAAAGGTGTATGCTGGCCATATTCTCTGACATGGTGGGAGAGTTTATGGAAGTCTTCATGGGTGATTTATCTATTTTTGGAAAATCATTTGACTCTTGTCTAGCTAATCTTGAAATGATTCTTAAACGATACATCAAAACAAGACTGGTCCTTAGCTGGGAAAAGAGTCATTTCATGACACAAGAAGGCATCGTCTTGGGTCATGTAATCTCTGAACGTGGAATCGAAGTGGATAAAGCTAAGGTTGATGCTATTGCTAAACTTTCTCCTCCCACATCTATTAAACAAATTCGATCCTTTCTTGGTCATGTGAGATTCTACAGGACATTCATCAAGGACTTTTCGAAGGTTTCTCATCCTGTGAGCAATCTTCTCGCCAAAGAAACACCATTTGATTTCGACGAATCATGCTGTAAGGCATTTGATTTTCTTAAAACGACAGTCACTTGTGCTCTGGTGTTGCAACCACTGGTTTGGGCAGCTCCTTTTGAGATCATGACCGATGCTTCTGATTACACGGTCGGGGATGTTTTGGGTCAGAAAGTTGATAGGAAGACCTCTGTTATCTACTACGCTAGTAAAACTTTGGACGAGGCCCAGAGGAATTACACTGTTACTGAGAAGGAATTACTAGCCGTAGTATTTGATTTGGAGAAATTCAGGGCTTATCTCTTAGGGTCTCATGTCATTATATATACAGACCACTCAGCCTTGAGACATCTCTTGGCCAAAAAGGATGCCAAACCCCGGCTTATTCATTGGATTCTTTTGCTTCAAGAATTTGATCTTGAAATTAAGGATAAATCTGGGGTAGAGAATGTGGTGGCAGATCATCTATCGAGACTTCTGAGTGATTCTTCTCATCCAGACATTCCAATTGCTAATACTTTTCCGAACAAACCATCCTTACAATTTCAGGCATCCAAACCCTGTGGTTTGCTAACATTGTTAATTATTGGGCCGCTGGTCAAATCCCCTAGGATTGGACCAAGCAACAACTGGATAGATTCAAATCTGAGGCCAAATATTACTTCCGGGGGGACCTTGAACTGTACTGCATCGGCTCTGGTTAGATTATTCACCGATACGTTCTGGAGAATGAATTCAATAGTATTCTCAAGTTCTACCTTGCATCTGCGTGTGGTGGACACTTCTCTGGGAAAAAGATGGCTGCAAAAATTTTGTAATCTAGATTCTATTGGCCATCTTTATTCAAGGATGCCCAGGAATTCTCAAGGTCGTATTCCTGATGCCAGGCACTCGAGAGCATAACTAAGAGAGATGTGATGCCCCTAAACCTGATTCTTCCTATTGAAATCTTCGATGTTTAGGGCATCAACTTCATCGGACCCTTCCTCCCTTCGTTTGGACATCAGTAAATTCTTGCCGCTGTTGATTACGTGTCCAAATGGATTGAGGCAATTCCCACTCAAACCAATGACCACAAGGTGGTCATCAATTTTGTCAAGAACATCTTCTGCAGGTTTGGGATTCCGAGGGCCATCATTAGCGATGGTAGCACTCATTTCACTAATGCCCAATTCCATAATTTACTGGCAAAATACAGGGTTAATCACCGAATCTCCACATTTTACCATCCCTAGATGAATGGACAGGCCAAGATCTTCAATTGGGAGATCAAGAATATTATGCAAAAAATGGTTAGGCCTAATCGCAAAGATAGGACTCAAAAGCTTGAGGACACTCTTTGGGCCTACCATATGGCATATAAAATGCCCATCGGAATGTCTCCGTTTCGTCTGGTGTATGGAAAGGCATGCCATTTACCTCTAGAAATTGAACATAGGGTGTTACAACCCGATTCCTGAATCCCTACAGGACCCGAGACCGGCTCGACTCGACTAATCCCAAGACCTAGTCATCCAACAAGAAAAAACCACAAAGTAGGAAAATAAACCACATTCACTATGCGAGGTAACTAACAATAAAAAGTACAACTACTAAAGGAAGTAAAAGCTGCTAAACAGTACATACCACCACAACAACTGGAAAATAAAATAAAAGTACAGTAACAGAAAGGAAGTACAACAACAGTAAGACTACTACTGCTGGGCATGACTAGGCCCAGCACCCTCTGCAACCGGTGAATCGGGCTGCTCAACTCCTGGACCTATAAAGAGTTATGAGTAAAACAGAGTTAGCAAATGCTAAGTAGAGTGGTAACCAAACTATCTAAAGCAGTAAAAGCTAACAGGTACATTTATCTTTTCCAATTATTTTAATTTACAAGTAATTTCCTTTCACCCATTGGTTTACATTCAAATTTCTTTCTGATCTCAAATGTTCCTCATGGGAACCATCTTGATTGCAGTCTTTTCCAAGAGTAGAAGGCACACGTGGTGCTCTCCTGGCCGGGAGAGTCCCCCGTGGTGATCCTACACTCAGTCAACCACCCTGAGGTCATGAACAGACGTAGCAAGTATGCCCAAAGTACAGCATGGAACATCATAGGGCCTAGCCCTCTCAGTAACAGGGGTCTTGCCCCTCCACAGTCCGTGCACCCTCGTCTGACTACCCTGGTTTGCCTAGTGGGCCTAACAAGTTGGTGTAGGGCGACTAGCTGAACCCCGAGCCCCGTGGGGTGGCTAGCTCTCTCCCTACACTAGTAGCTCTCCCCGGTATAGTGAACGCGAGGGCCAACAGAAGTCGGTGTAGAGTGGCCAATCCTAACCTCGGGTCCCAACCCAAGGGCGGCTAGCTCCGCTCTACACTAAAAAGGGGACAGTGGCTCTCCTTGGTACCACGTACTCAAGGGCCAGCACACTTCCCACTAACATTTCCAGATCTTTCCATTCATCCACAGGAGCTCTACTCCTAATTCCTCGTAGGGTTCATGCTCATATTCACCATATTATTCCTTACCAAGTTTCATCATTCACAATTCCATTCTCGTGTTATACACATGCAACTCGTATTTCCATAAATTAACATATGCAACAAGTGATATCACAGGTAACTATTTAGTTATCTTAGGCATTTCATATTCTAACAGGTAGCTCATATTCATTAACAAGTAGTTGTTTACAATTCACCTCATCATTTATGATTGCAATCTCAAACATGCAAACAGTGCAACTATTTCTCGTCCTAGGATTAATGCCACATCCTAGGTTTCTAGTTATCTAAATTTCATAGATGCATTTATATTTTATAAGTAGAACAGGGGGAAACCACTCTACCAGACAATCTAGGAGTACTGGGGGCTCGAACGGTAGACTCACATGCCTCTGCAAGCCCCAAACATGCAATAGAGTGAGGTCCTATACCAAGGAACATAGCATAATGGAATGTTCAGAATAGTATAAAAAGGTTTCCAACATGTAGAGGAACTCACAAAGAAATCATAGATATCTCGTTTGCATAAAACGAACTCCAAACAGACCCTAAACGGGTCAAAAATAGAACTGCAGAGCCAAATCAAACATCTGGAACAAGGTCCAGATGTCTTAAAAGTCACCAGAGCCTCACCTCTCATCCCTGTGTCGACCTCAAACGTCCAGGACTCCAATTTGACCATCTGGACTCAGCTCTAGACGTCCGACCTCTCCTCCAGCCATTTAGGAGTGCCTCCGGTCGTCTAGTAAGCTGTCCAGACGTTCAAAATGCATGGGAGGGCATGCCGCCCACCTTCCCAAAGCTGCTCCTGCGCACGACAGAGCAGCAAATCCCCTTTTAGCCAAACAAATCAGCTCTCTGGTGTGGCCTACATGGCCATAACTGCAAGGACGTACCTATGCGAAACCTCACTTTCAGATGTCCGGTGTCATCACAAAACATCTAGCCCGTCGTCTAGAGGGCACTCCGGACGTTTGATATTGGAAAAATCACGGCATCAGAATGAGCTCCCGCTCCTCTCGCCGCACTCCGTCACGGCTCCTCCCTCTCGACTGCAGCTCCAACCGCTGTAGGAAGTCAAAGACAGCTTCCCCCGACGCACTCCTCCTCCCGCACGCACCGTGGCGGCTGTGCACACTCCGATGAGCCTCTCTGAGCTCGCGAGCTCGACCTCCTCTGCCTCTCTTCACGCCGCTCCTCCTCCTCGCTCTTGCTCCCTCTCTCTCGCTCGTCTCTCTCACAGTAGTGGAGAGGAAGTAAGGTGGTGGTGATGGAGTGGAGAGGGGAGGAAGGGGTGGGGGCTCTTATATAGAGAGTGGGGGTTAGGGTTCGGTGAGGGAGGAGAAAAGAAGAAGAGAGAGAAGGAAAGCTATCTGCGGGCAGCCAGAGTGTAGAACCGACCCTGAGTACAGATTTTTTAATTTCCAGACGTCTGGGAAGGGGTCCAGATGTCTAACTGCCAATCCAGACATCTTAAAAGGCTCAAAACAGAACAAGTCTTTACATAGGGCATTCTGGGCAATCAAGTAGTGCAATCTAGATTTGAGTTTAGACAAGAAGACCAGGAAACTTCAACTATCTAAGTTGAAGGAGCTTAGGAATGATGCATATGAGAATGCCAAGATCTACAATGCTCGGACCAAAGCTCTACATGACCAATTGATTTCCCGCAAGAGCTTTGAGCCGAACCAGAAGGTCTGGCTATTAGATTCTCGACTTAAGCTCTTTCCCGACAAACTTAGGTCAAAATGGAATGGTCCGTTCATTATCGACCAGATATTTCCAAATGGAGCTATCCAGATTTCTGACCCGAAGATGGGTAATTCATTCAAAGTCAACGATCAATGTCTGAAGCCTGTTATTGGCCGTACTATTCCAGAACCCTTCTCAGACACGGTTGCTCTAGCCATGTTATGACTTCTTTGGTTGGACTTCACCTAGCTGATGGCATTAAACTCAGCAGTTGTACAACCTGACTCAGAGCTAACCCGAGCTTCATATTCAGGTGATATCTTCCATACTCTACCCTTCCTTTCAAGTCTTTTATTATCATTTCTGAATCATTTTGTCAACTCTGTGAAATTTTTGTAAATTCTATTTCTCTTCTTGTATATACATAAAAAAAAATTGAATTAGGAAGGAATACTTGGACATTAAGACCTTTCAATCTTAAGAAATATTACAATAGGATCTAAACACTAAGACCTTTCAGGTCTTTGGGCTTAATCAGCCTGGGTATCCACTAAAATGTGGATTTATTTTTTGAGTCCTAGCCATTCTGAATTCTATTTTAATGTGTGTAGAATGTGTAGAACATTGCACTCACAACAAAATAAAAAGATCCAGAGTTAAATATGATTCAAAATTTAAATCAATGTGAACAAATGAGTGAATGCAATTTTATTAAGCCTGTTGCCTCCCCAGCAACGGCGCCATTTGAGAAGTCGATTTTCACTTTCAATTAAGTTTCACACATAAAATGACACGTCGTTTTAGTATCAAAGTGGTGGAAAATTGCTTAACAAAATAATTAAAATAAACCACTCGAGAAGAGCGGGTCATGTCCACAAGGAGGCAATGACCTATTAAGACTTGCTAAATTTGAAAATAATAATGTTCACAATTAGTTTTCCTACGTAAGCAAGCTAGAAACCCCTTTTTAATTAGGATAACAATGCATGTAATCACTGAACTTGCATTTCAATGAAAGATGAGGGGATTCTTATAAAATCACTAGAATATAATATTATTAAATCAAAAATTATCCTTTTGCAATGGCAATGAAATTAATAAGAAATCAAATGCAAAACAAGGGAAGGATTTCCCCTTCACCGTGCACGACAAGGAAGGCTTAGCCGAAGACGCGAAGCTCGTCGAAGGTCCATCAGGCTAGGCCGCACTCAATGGCGGTAGCAACTCAGTGTGAGGTGATTGGAGACGGGAGAACGGAGGAGAGGTCAATGGTGGGTGACGGTGGGCTGCAGCTCTATTTGCTGTTGAAGCTCGCGAAGGTGAGGGTACGTGAGTGCGCTGGGCGTGCGGGTGCAGGTGGAGAGCTCGGGTGGGTGGGGTGAGGTTGATTGGCAAGGGATGCATGTGCTACCTACTATGCGTGCTAGAAGTGTGCACAAGAGGAGGTGTAGCGAGCGGACGTGCGTGGGCGGAGCTGCTGGAGGATGTGCGGCCGCGTGCGTAGTGCTACAGCTGCAACTGCTACATGGACAAGTAGTGCCTGCGCGCAGCGCGGGAGGTGCTGGTGGAGGTGCAACGCGCTCTGTACACAGGCAAAGCTACTACTGGTGATGCGTGCAACAGGCACGTGGGTGTGTGCGTGCAGCTGCATGGGGAGCCGACGAAGTACTTGCTTCACACAATGTTTCTACAAGGCATGAGGTGCGTTGAGTTGCTGTAAGCGCGTGAGTGGATGGGCTAGTGGCGAGGAGAACAGTGAGGAGGTGCGCGCATGTTGCTGCAGTTGCAGCTACTGCGTGAGCTGGGCGGTGACAAGTGAAGTTGGGTTTGTTTTTGAGGTGGAAGAGAAACAGAGGAGAAAGTGGTGGGGGATGTGAAGTTGGTGGTCAAGCAGTTGCACGGTGAGTTTGTAGTGTGGAGCTCTGCGATGGCGGTGTGAGCTGTCACCCCGCACGCCCATGGTGGCGAAGCTCCGCTGTAGTTGGCCGGTGGTAGTGGAGTAGATGAGAACAAGTTCTCTACATGGTGCGGAGTGGGGATGGAGGCCTCCTTTGAATGGCAGTCGTTCATCGTCCTTTGTAGCTGTGGCTACAAGGATTTGAAATCCAAACAGGCAGGAGGAGATCCACCGTCGAGTGAATGCTGGCAGCTGTGAAGAGTGAATGCGCAGGAGGAGGAGGCGGAGGCAGAGCGGTTACCAACATAAGGAGAAGAAGAAGAATACTAAAATAATTAGGATTATTTATAGATACTCCTTAACTTCTATGTTAATTAAAACAATGTATGTAATTCACCTAATTAATTAACTAATCAAATGCATGCAATTCTAGGTTAATTCTAAATGCATTTAGATATAGATGCCACACATGAATTATGCACTTAAGCTAAAAATATGAATTAATTTATTTACATCCTAATGTATGCTATCTAAATGTTAAAATTAACTTAATGTCTAGGCACTTAAATGCCTAAATAGCCCAGAAATATGGGCTAATCATATAGTTACACTGAGCCTCGTTCAGCGTTTTGCTAGCATAGTATATTACAAATGGATGGCACTCCTGACACTGGCCAAGAATGGCTCCGACAGCGAAGTTGGAAGCGTCACACATCATCTCGAAGTCAAGTGACCAATCGAGGGGTTGGAGAATAGATGCACTAGAGACAACGCTTTGTAAGATCTTGAAAGCACTGAGGCACGAGGAGCCGAACTCAAAGGGTGTGTCGGTTACCAGAAGATTCGTTATTGGAAGAGCAATTTTTGAGAAATCTCGAATGAATCTTCGATAAATCTGACATGCCCTAAGAATGATCTGATTTTCCTAACTGAGCTAGGTGGAGGTAATCATGAAATGATTTTAGACTTAGATCGATTGACCTCGAGTCCATGAGAGGAGATCCTATGACCTAGTACAATGCCATCCCTCACCATAAAATGGCTTTTCTCCCATGAAAGTACTAGGTTAACCTCTATACATCTCCTCAAAATCTTTGTGAGGTTATCGAGACATGACGAGAAATCATCTCCAAACATGGAGAAGTCATCCATGAACACTTCTACGTAGTCCCCAATCATGTCTAAAAAGATGGACATCATGCATCGCTGAAAAGTAGCTGGTGCGTTGCAGAGGCCGAATGGCATCCGCTTAAAAGCGAATGTTCCAAAGGGACACGTAAAAGTCATCTTGTCTTAGTCTTTCGAGTTGATTGCAACTTGATTGTACCTGGAGTATCCATCCAGAAAGTAGAAGAAACTACGCTTGGCTAGACATTCTACAATCTGATCAATAAAGGGCAACAGAAAATGATCCTTTTTGGTAGCCGAGTTTAGCTTCCTGTATTCAATGCAGACCTGCCAAGAAGTCATGGTGTAAGATGGGATTCGCCCAATTTATTTCTGATTACGGTGAGTCCCTTCTTTTCGGCCACATCTAAATGGGACTCACCCATTGGCTGTCGAAAATTGGATAGATAATGTCTGCGTCTAGCCATTTAATGATCTCCTTCTTTGACAACCTCCAACATATTTGGATTTAGGTGTCTCTGAGGTTGTCTTGACGATCTCACCCCTTCATTAGTGTAGATATGGTGAGTCCAACATGAGGGGCAAATTCCATGGATATCAGCAATGCCCCACTCGATAGTAGCCCTATATGCTTGCAGAATGGAGATCAACTGGTGTTCCTGATCCGGAGTCAAGTGAGCATTGATAATCACAGGATATGTCTCACTTTCTCCCAGAAACACGTATTTGAGCGAATCAAGTAAGGGTTGTAACTCTAGTAGCGGAGGGTGGGGAGGAGGGTTATGCAGGGGAGGAGAGGAAACAATAGTGGAAATTTGCTAATCCTGACTAATGAAGAATCCACCTGCAGTGGTCATGTAATCCTGTCATAAGATATCAGTGTTCGATGGGACATGATAGTCAGGATCAAGGGTGTTAGGAGCAGATGAACACACATGACAACCAGATCCATGGGACAAAATAGGTATATCATTAGTCTCTGTCTCGTGTGGATCGCGATCAAAGACCCTTGATAGTGAGGATGAATGTGCCATTGGGTCACTGCAAAGGAGCCCAATGTTCCCACAGAAAGTTGAATCTTTGTCTTCACTATCCTCTTCAATCAAGTCACAATCAAAGTTCTTTGATGCCTTGAAACTGTCTAGTCTAAGATTTTCGTTTCCCAAGGTAATCTCCAAGCACCCTGATGCATAGTCGATGTTTGCATGGGTGGTTGCCAAAAATGGGCGACCTAGAATGGTTGGTGCATCATGGAGATTAGGAGGAACCTCCTTATGAAGAACAAAAAAGTCCACTGGAAAGCAAAATCCTTGGACTTTTACGATCACATTTTCAACCACCCCCCTCAGTGTTTTTACAGATCAGTCAGCCAACTGTATGGTAACCGAGGTGGGCTTTAACTCCCCAAATCGAAATCAATCAAATACTGCGGTGGGAGTTAGGTTGATGGACAACCCTAAATCAAGAAGGGCCTTATCAAAAGGGGAATCCTGCAAAAGGCAGGAAATTAGTGGTGTACCTAGGTCCTTCTCTTTGGGAGGTAAGTCAGCTAAAATGACTATGCTGGCTTCCTCAGATAATACCGCTTGTTGTCCGATCCTCTGCTGCCGCTTTGGAGTACAATAATCCATAAAGAACCTAGCAAAAGTTGGGATGTGATCTATTGCTTTGAGGAGAGGGACTTGAATGTGAACTTCCTTGAACAAAGATTTCAGGTCCTCGAAATTCCACGTGTGCTTTTTCCATGCTGAATCTCATGTTAAGGCTGCAGGAAAGGGGATGGGAATTTCAGGGTCTAAGGGCTTCTTTCCCTTATCTAATGAAGATGGCTTGTGAGAGGAAGAGGGTTGTGAGCCATCTCGTGGTATAGCACGTGAAAAATCATTACCCGCTTGCCTAGGTAGTGGGTCCTATGTAGTCTTTCCGCTCCTTAAGGTGACAGCTTTTGCATTGGCGTGCTGTCCATGAAGGGGCAGAGGAGCGAGTTGGTCTGGATACACAGGGTTTGGCAACAAAGGTGGCTGACCGAGCCCATAACCTGAAGGTGCAGGAGATGATTGCACAATAGTGTGTGCCAGTCCATGTGGTGCTTGGAATCTAGGTGAGGCGCCCTGATTCTGCACATATCTCGAGTTTGGGATAGGTTGGGAGGGCAAAGCTCCCTATGATCTATGCTCCTGCATCATATAGTTTTGCGTATTCTATATGCTCTGTATTTGGTCAACCATTGCCTTCATTATTTGGAGGTTGTCATGAGTAGATTTCCAAATTGATGCCTGTAATTCCTCCTTCAGCGACTCCAGAGGGTCGGCCCGCCTTGGAGGGTAGTTAGTAGCTTGGTGCAGCGGTTGATAGATAGAGCATGTCTGTTGCTGCTGAGATGGGAATGGCTACTGCCTAAGATATGTGTTCTGCATATTCCCGTATTGCCTGGTCTGGCAGTGTGGAACTTGACTCGATCTCAGTGGATTACTAGACCAGGCAAAATTGGGATGCTGGCACCAACCAGGGTTATATGTTTCAGAATACGGGTTGTTACACCCATATCTCTAAATGGCATTGACATCTTCGTAAGCTGAAGACATCTCAGATGCGAATTCATCAAAAGAATATGCACTTGCATCATCATGTGGTGCGTAACCCTAATTGTACGGTGCCAAATCCATATTGTTCATAGGTTCCTGGTATGCAGGATCCAGTGAAGATGGAGAGAAAACATCCCAAGTAATCGGATATGTACGAGTAGAGGGGGCTCGGGATGCTTGAGAGGAGTGAGATGGAGCAGTGCTGCCAGAAGATCCAGATCTCACTCGCATTAATTCATCGAGCTTCTTATCGAGCAGATCCATCTTATCCAGCTTTTTGGTGATAATGTCCATGTTGGCTCGAGCAGACTCGACTTGAGCTTCATGGACATTAACTTATTGTTGTCCAGGTCACTAGAACAGGTTCATTGAGGCGATGCTCATCTAGTTCTCTACTAAGGACTCGAGCAGTTCCAATGCACTGTTCTTGTCCTTCACAAGAAAATTCCCACCGCTAGATGCATCAGCCAAGTACCGATGTGTGTCATCCAGCCCGTGGTAAAATACTTGCATGAGGTGCCATTTGGGTACACCATCTTGTGGGCACTTCCTGAGAAGATCGTGGAATCTATCCCAAGAGTCATGTAGCTTCTCTCCAGGGCCTTAGCAATGGTCATGATTGTGTGCCTCATGGCATTTGTTCGACCGATCAAGAAGAACTTTTGGAGAAATTCGTGATATAATTCCTCCCAGATTCCAATTATCCTCCCGATGGTATTGATCCAATAAGCAGCTTTATCCTTAAGAGAAAAAGGAAAAAGCTTCATGAGAACAATTCCAATATCTATATTCCTGGGTCGAATTGACTGCAATCCGACTCAGGTCTTCGAGGTGCTGGAAGGGATCCTCATTCGAGTTTCTATGGAAATGAGTCTGAATTAGACTTTTGATATCCAACTTTAACTCGAATGCGTCTCCACCAGTGGGAATTCGGACCTGAGGTGCTATGATTGTTATCGCCGGATCATATAAATCCTACAATTATTCTCTGCATGGTGGATGCTGCATCCTGTCGAGTGTCATGAGAATTCGATCGATGCTCTACTCATATTTCTATTCTGTTTCCTTGACCATGGCTTCCAGACGAGCCATTGGGTCCTGATGAACTCGAGGACCAGGATTAGCCATCTTAGCTAATCGGATGGAAGAAGGTTGAGAAGAGAGGTCAAGCGAAAATTGCCATTGCCACCTTGGGTTTGGTTTCCAAGGTCTTGCAAGTTCAGGTCTTAATGACCTTCTTCCTTGCATACACCAACCCAAAGGGTTGCTGTAGTCAAGCAGAACAAGGCTAAGGCCGTGTTAATTAGAGTGATCCTTTAAATCAGATGACCTGAATTTTCGTTTAAGTTTGTGTTATTGAAAATTCGGCAAGAGACCAACTGTAAGGAATTCCCACCTCTGAGGCTAACTCGGCCAATCTAGTTACCAGGGAGTATGAGGAAGCTTCTTCCTTCTGCTTTCGCCTCTGGTTCCATTACCTTGCAGGCTTAGTCACTAGGTTTTGCAAGAGAGGTTGGAACTACCCAGTAGTTTCAAGCCAAATGTAATTTATTTAATGTATTTTTGTGAATTCTTAACCTATTTCTTCAATGTAGTAGATGGTGGGCAGTCCACAAGGTGACTCACCTCACCAACTAACTTTTGGGCTGGTCAGAGTCCAAGTTAGTCAATGTGGTCCTAGTGGCTCATGCACTTCTAAGTTCTTTCTCAAATTGAAGACCACAATTCAAAAGTATACTCTAAGGTAAGATGGAATCCAAACAACTTGAAACATGGCAAGAAGATTTATTTTGTAATAAGCTTTTCATCGAGTATTTTTCCAAAATTTTTCTCTATTTCTAGCAATTAGTTATGAATTTTTAGCTAACCAGGGGTCAAATATGGGATTTAGACCCTGTGTTGGTTTTTCTGTTGGAATCTATATCAACTATGCTCCAAAAATTTTGTAAAAATATGATATTGAAAACTAATTTGATTATCTTTTACACCCTACAAAGTTTGAGTAAATTTGGTTTGTATGTAAGCTAGAATTGATTTCTAAAATTTGTAGAAGTTCTATTTTCAATCAATCTGACCAGTATATACTCCACGAATTTTTAAAAATTCCAGAGAAGGAATTTCCTTTTGGAAAAGGTGGTGTTGGAACGATAATTTGAAGATCTATTTCTAGTCCAAATTTTAAGATTTTTGGAGCATTAAAAACATGGCTATTGAATTTTAAAGATGACACTTACTTTCTGGCCAAACTTCTAATAGGAATGTGTGCACATGAATTTTGCAGTGCTCGCTTTTCCTCGTTAGCCGCTTCGTGTCATTGTTCCTGCACACAAAAATACTGTATTAGAGATAAAATCAAAAGTCGCCTTGCCTCCCCGGCAACAGTGCCAATTTTGTTCGCGGCGTAGATCACGTAGAAAATTAACACGTAGTATAGCATGAAATACGTCTCGAGCAAATAAATTAACGGAACTTAGTGAGTCTCGGTCGATCACAAGGAGGTAGAAAGCACTATTGATTTCATACACTTGTTCTCAGGATGATTACTAAAGAATAGAAACAATCAATAACATTCACATTACAAAGAGATTGAATCTGATATATATGTAATAGAATGAAAACATGAAAGTAAACTACTACTAATCAAATAGAATGAGGGCACCACGAGTAGTTCGTGGTGGCCTTCTAGAGAGGTTGCGAAGAGCAGCAACAATCCATCAGGGTGGCCCAATGGATGCTTCAGATGGAGGTGCAGAGACAGATTCAGAGAAGATAGGAATAAGAAGAAGAAAGAAAGGTTGACGAAGGAGGAAAAAGAAGAGAATTATGAGAAGTGCCTTTCAAAAGGGGACCCTTTGGCCTCTTTTTATAGCATTGGTGGGGGGCAAAGAAGGCATTTGGCCGCTTAAATCCGTGCAAATGCCTTGGATTAATCAGATCCGTTGACTGAGAGATCAACGACCCTGATTAAGCCTTCCAAGTCCTTCTTGTATCCCCAGTTGAATCTAGTGCTGCCACGTGGCAGCCTGTGAAGCATCGATCCTCCATCGCACGGCCGTAGATTACCCGCCCGCGTGCCTTCGTTTCTTCTCCTTCGCCGCTCACCTCTTCTTAGTGCCCAATCATCAGTTGTCTGATCATAAGATCGGATGACTTAAACACACACTCCATCGCGCCTTTGAATCCTAAAGTGCTAGCATGCGCATCTCCGCGTGCGTCATCACACGCGTCTGCATCCAACACTCCCACTCTCACCACATGTTCACTGCCGAGCCGCTCGATAGAGATCTGACAGGTGAATTCCCTCTGTGCTCGCTGCTTCTCCTAAATCCACACCAGGTGCACTTTAATCCCACACCGCCTATCTCATGGAGAGAGCGATAACCAACGTGCTACTCCCACGAGTTGGTTGCGTTCTCGGTCGTTGGATGGGAATCCAACGGTCGACATCTCGTCTTATCTGATGACGAGGCTAAGGGCAGGCGCATGGCTACGATCGTGGCCATTGGATGACGATCCAACAGCCCGCAATTCTCCTTCCCAATTGGGGTGAGGTGAGGGGGCAGCTACGATGGTGCCATGTGGCACCAACGTGGTCGTCCATCTTCTTCATGTATCAGATGACATAGGTCTCTGATTAAGTTGATTTCTACACCGTTGGACTACGAACATCGATTCGGATCAATCCGTGCAGTTGGATTTGTCATCTAATGTTTGGATATTATTTAATTTCCCCCTTGGCTCTTGCTTCTTCTGCGATCTCCCTAGGGTGCTACGGGAGTCTGATTGATGTGCTCTTGGATGCATTGGACTCTCGTCGTTATTTCGTGTAGATCCATATAATTGGATCGCTCATCTGCAACCCTGGATTACCTACAATTAATAATACCTCTCAAATAGCACATTATTATGTATAAAACATTTAACTCATGCAAGATGCGAAGTACGATGTGTATGCATGCAGAATGCCCATGTTAAGCTCGGTTCTACCTTAATTTAGGTGAATTAGGGTTTATGATTGCTGTGCAATCAAATTACAGCTAGACCCAACTCATCCCAATTGGATCCCAGCTCAATCTAGCTGGATCAACTCATCCCTAGCTCTGTTCAGCTCATCTCAGTTGAATGTTAGCCCTAGCTAGTTCACCTTAGCTCCATTCAGCTCACCATAGCTGGATGGCAACTCAAATTAGCTCAAGTCAATTGATCCTGGCTCCTCCAACATAAAAGAGTTCACTGGTAGTTCAACCTGACTAGGACTAGCTACTAGCTAGACCTGGTCAGCTAAAGATGACCTTAACCAGCTCAGGCCAGCTCAAGTCCAACTCCCGGAGGCTTAACTCATCTCAACTTAGTTGAGCTAGCCTACTTGACCTAAGCTAGCTACTCTAGCTAGCTCGGTAATCTCTTGGAAGATCAGACCTAGCTTACCTCAGCTCACATCAGCAGAAGCTAGCTCATCTTAGTTTGGCTTAGCAGCTAGCAAAGAACTAACAAGCTAAGGTAGCTCCTTGCAGCTCTCTTTAGTAGCCACTAGCTCCAGTGCAACTAAAGATAGCTTCCTCTTGCTCATCACCCTCAAAACCCTAACTCCCTTTGCCTCCTACCCTACTCATCTACTAGCTAAGCTAGCTTGGCTAGCTTAGATTAGCTAGTCCACCTCCATGCCATCCCTACATAGCCCTAAAACCCACCTACCTTTGCTCCACCTACTAGCCCTAAACCTAGTCCACCTAAGCTCCCCTACTCCCAATCCCTTTTTTTGCCAAAACTAGGCACCCTTTGGTCCCTCAACCACCACCAAGAGACACCTACAATTGGCACCAAAACCTCCCTTTAACTACCCTCCAATTGGTGCCAAAACACTAAGCTATCTCCACCCTACACATCACCTCCCAATTCATCCTAACCATCCCTTTTCCCTCCAAAACCAATCCTTCTAGAATCCACTCTCCTTTGGCACCAAATGCACACATCCCTACACCCATGGACGTCCACCAAAAGTAGCCTCCAATCCATAACCACCAACCCTAGCATCCCTTTAGGTGGCGCCACCTAAATCTGGCCATTCATCCCATAACCATCTCCTTAAACCTAATCCCAACCCTCTATAATCCATGCCAACCAACCCGCTCTCCATTCCTATTGATACCCTATCTAACCACCACCATATCATCATCTCCTCTCCAATAGATAGGTTCCACCCATACCATTAGTTAGGTTCTTACATCCATGCCAAGGAAGAAGGAGAGGAGAAGATCAGGGGGGCAACCTACCTGCCCCCTTGGTGCCTTCTTCCTCTCTCTCCTCTCACTTAGCCATGCCAAGGAGGAGGTCATCTTCAACATAGAGGGGATGCCCAAAAAAGGAGGATCTTCATCAAGGTGGTCGATGCCCACCTTGGTGGAAGAGCTTAAAGGAATACCAATTGAAGAAGGAAGAGAAGGAGAACTCTTTTCAAGTGTAAGGCAACCACACTTAGAGCAAGGGCCACCCGGATCTTCTACCAGAATCACCCTTTCTTCTTTATCTTCTACTCTACCTTTTGTGTTAGGTAGTAGTTTAATATTCTTGTAGAAGCATTCCTCTACCTGTATTTTACTCTTCTAGTAATACAAATTTTCATTGCCTTCCAAGTTCATGTTTGAAATTAGTGTGTTTTTCTTCTCTTATTAGTGTAGTGCACATCACACTCTTCTCTTCTAATTACCCTAGGAGTACTTGCTTAGGGTGAGCTTAGAGGAGAAAACTTCATTATTGTCACTTAGGGTTAATTGTATCGTGATTCATCTTCACATCAATCGTGATTATTTCCAAAACTATAAAAACAACAAAAATGAAAATCACAAAAATATTTGTGTTGATTTGAGAGGCAAGAGGGAGAACCAATTCATGTGATTAACAAATTGGCAGCCTTGGACAACCCTAGATACTCCACTATCAAGGAATATAAATTGTAAAAGTTGATTGCAAAGATATGCATTACAATGACATCAAAACCCACTTTTAACAAAACACGTATTTTTGAGATCAACCAGCATCTCTCCTCTTCCGTCCAAGCTGTTGCCAAACACTGTCGTCTCACCAAACATCCATTTTGGGAGATTTCATCTCACCTTTATCCCTTTTAGTTTGCTTTGGTTATTGTAATTGTAATAAACATTATTTCATCTCAAGTTATCAAGTTGTGTTTCATCTCTCTACTCTCTTTATTCAGTTTGCAAGTGGTTTTATCATTCTCCTAAAATGCCAAAAAAATAACAAAACCCTAAAACACCAAAAAGAAACAAATTGAAACACGGAATTCAGGAGAACAAACATCGCCTACCTGTGTTTGACCTAGGAATCACCTCAAGTTTCGGTATAAATTTTATTTGGTAGCGATTTTGCAAGTACGACGATGGGTTTTTCCAAAAGCCTAACTTTTCCTCGCGAAAACATGCTAACCAATAAGTAGTATATTTAACGTATACTATTTATATTACCTGAAGTTGTTAATTAACTTAATAATAAAAGGGACAAAAATGTAATTCAACGGTATAAATATATTATTTACTGTACTTATAATACATGAAAAAGTTGAAAAATAAATAAATTAAAATGCCCAATAAAAATGAATGTTTGCATTTTAGTACCTAGGTTTCATGTCAATTGAGTCCTTTCATCACACCTAAGTCCTTTTTTATTTACTTTTAGGTCCCAATGTACATTTCCTCCTTCACCCCTCTTCTTCTCCACGAACTGGCAACATTCACTGGTGACCAGAGTCATCGATGACCATCTATCTGATGTTTATCCTTCTCGGCCATGGTCATAGAGCTCCACTCCAACTTCTTTTCATCCAATGGCTCAAATGAACCATTAGTCCTACTTCTTTAGCATGGTAACCTTACCATCGTCGGAGACGACGACGGCCATTACCTTGAATCTAGACATTTTTCTAGCTAGGTACATCGCCCCCTACACTTTGTTGAACCTTATAAATACCCATGGAGACCACTGATTGGAGGCCAGTGACTCCCTAACCCACTTCCCCAAACTGAATTGCTATTAAGCTATTCTGCCAATCTTTGGTGACTTCCTTTCCATTCCTTCTAGTCTTCTCTACATGAGGCAACCTCTCCTCCATCTTCATCCTCCTCCATCGCATCTATGGGCATGGTTACAACATCAATCTCTCTTCCTACTGTACGTTCTTCGGCGGAGCTTCTGCTTCCTCTTCCTCTGATTTCCTCTGCTCCGATGAGGCATCGGCAGAGTTCTCCTATCTCTTTCTTCTAGGTAACAGTAACCTAGCCTTTAGTTTTTTCTTTAGATTAGATTTAGGTAGTTAAATAGCTTAGATAGTTAATTAAATGTCAAGATTGTTTACTCTTCTTCGACTCTAACAAGACCTCTTAGGCTTTGTCGGAGCTCAATTCACTTCGATTTCATATTGATCATCTTCTTCATCACTCCACAATCACTCTCCACTTCTTCCCATCTTCGATTAGATAATGATCATAAAACACCTAAATCATCCTCAACTCCTGATCACCATTAACTATAATGGAGATTGGGAGTTATTTCCATTAAATCATTCATCTAATCATCTTCGCCCTACTATATAGAATATTTCACGTCAATCTGTTGAGGACTTCATTGATTAGAATGCTCTATATGACTTAGAATTAATTTTAGATCAATTCAAGTTTGTGCATCTATTTTAAGTTTTTAATGAACAAATTGATGAGTCCTTGGGGTTACTAATTACCTCAGGCAGCTTTTAGTACTTAGTAATTATAACATGTTTAGTATAGTAGTTATGTTATTATTAAGTTTATAACTTAATTAAGTAATTGATGTAAAAACATGTACACTACATAAAATTTCTATTTATGCATGTTCTTAAGCATAGGATTGCATTTCATGATATAAATATTGCATAACATGCATCATCTTGCATTTAGAGTAGTTTGAATAAAATGGAGGTTAATTGTCTCCTTTTATGTGCTTGGACAGGGCAAACATTTTATCGAAGCCTCGGATCAAAGATCCAACCATATGGATGTGATCAGGGCGACGATTGGAGTTCAACGACTCCAAGATCACCCTAATCAGGCATCCGTAGCATCAGATAGTGACTGGGGAACCCTAGAAGATCAAGGGCCAGGATGGTGTAAATTTGCACTTCAAATGACAAATCTAATCTCATGGATGAATTCGGATCGACGATCGCAGCCCAACAACACAAAAATCGTGTCAATCCGACATCAGTGGCACCATCTACAACTTCCAGAAGATGGATGGCCAAGATGGTTCCACGTGGCACCATCTCGGCCGCCCAAATGGCTGCTTACATTCTAAGAATGCCCCGCACCCGCTCGCTCTCCGCCGTTGGATCTCAATCCAACGGCTGTGGTCAGCCACGCTTAAAAGCATCCGCTCGACCATCCGCGCCTCGTTGCGCAGCGGTCGAGCACGCTTACGCGAGCGGAGGGCACAAGTTCGAGTCGTAGCGAAGGGCTGGAAGGTGCGGGCGATTGGGTGCAGGTGGGTGTTGGATCTTAATCAGACAGCCGCGTGCGCCTGATAGCGTTCACGCGTGATTGAACGCGTGGCATGGACGCGCGATCGATCGTAGGCGAGCGAGCAGCACAACGGGTGAAGGCACGACTTAAGCCATCCGATCTCGCGATGGGACGGCTGAGGATCGCTGAACGTGCGCATGCTCATGCGCGCGAGTGGCTGAGCAGGCGTGAGTGGGCACGGGAGCTACGCCCACATTGGGGGCATTAGTGACCGATTTATCCGTCACTAAAGGCCCCTCATTTATTATTTTGAAGTTGTAATGACTATTTTGCCCCCACACCTTGCAACTATAAAAGGAGACCCCCTCCATATGAAATTCTCATCCCTTCCTTCTCTTCTCTACCCCTCCAAAGCTCAAGGGAAGCTTGTCCCACACCCTAGATAAAGTCCAAATTTTCGTCCCCCTTCGGAAGTGGATCTCGTGACGACAACGGCATGCTACTCCGTTCCCGTTCTTCTGCTTCGTCCTCCTTCGTCCTGCTTCGTTCTCCTTCGTCCAAGCGTCGTCCCGTCCAACTAGTCCTCCAAGCAACCGTCAAGGAGGATTTCTCTCTCCCTATTCTTTCTACTGCTTTCTAGCATAGATTTATTACTTTCTAGTGTAGTTTTGTTCATCCTCCAAGCGACCGTCGAGGAGGACATTTCTCCCTCCATTCTTTTAATGCTTTCTAGAGTAAATTTATCACTTTCTAGTGCAATTGTTTTATACTTTCTAGTTGCAATGAACAAATCCTCCTAATGATAAATTCTCTGTTTATTCTATATCTCATTTTGATTTCTATGTGTAATATTCTCTCTCTCTCTTACCCTCTCTCTCTCTTCTATTTATTGTAACTAATTAGATAGTTTTAAATTGAATTACTTCGTGACAAATAAAAAGAAACGCGTAGTTTTTAAATCAAACGTCCGCCTCCCTGTGTTCGACCCAGAATTTTCATTTCGGTATAAATTTTATTTGTTGAACATGAATTCTTCGCTTTCAAACTACAACGACAGGTTCTCCAAAATTGAACACGTTAGCGTAGCGATTCGTATGTTCAACATTTTGGCGCCGTTGCCGGGGAGGCATCGTTCTTTGATTTCTCTTCGCGTTTTGTAACTTACAAATCATTTACCTCACTTTCTCCTTTCTTACTGTAATTGTAGGTACTCTTCTGAGACGAGCAAAAGTGATAGATTGGAGTAAAGTGCTATGGAAGGCTTTGTAAGTTTTCCCCCATTCTTTCCCCCTCCATAGATTTCATTCGCCACATTGAATCCAAATTCCAATTAACCTTGGTGTTTGCATAAATCCTAGGAATAGTTTGGTTGTTTGGATTCTCACTCACATTCATTCCACCTTCATTTATATAAAAATAAATAAAAAGATAATTTTATGGGGTAATTTTCAACAAACACACAACGTACACCCACATTCAAAGGCACTTAACCGAATTAATTTGTTTCTACTCAATCGGGTTCTGATCTGTGGAACCAGTACACATAAAGCAACACATTAAAGAGTAGAAATCATTCTAGGTTAACCATCTTTGTGTGCCTAACTTAGTGGTGCATTTGTGGCCAATTGTTTGAGTTGATTGGGCCGTACCACTTCAAATAAAATAAACTCATCAAGTAGCTGCCAATTAGGTTCAACTCTTAGGGATTTACCAGGCACTCCACATTCTTTTTAAGCTTTAAAGGAAAACATCTTCACCTATGCTTGCAAAACCTAGTGTGCCAATGAAACTTGTTTGAAAACACCTAAAGTTGAATCCTAAAGGTTACTAAGCAAGATTTGAACCTTAAAATTCACCACCTCAAAAATAATCTTGCTTGAAAATCACTGGTTGTGCATGCACACACAAATCAATCAATCATTAAGGGCACAACCCATTTAAAGGGTCCATCACATTCCAAAGCACATTCAAACCTAGCCCTAAATAAAACAGAGTAGACGTTGACCTTAAGGATTGGACTCGCTCTTCAGAATCCAGAATGAGATTATTTTCAATTAGTCTGTTTCTACTGTTCAATCTGATGTCTAGCTAGGGGAGCAGAGTCAAACGATCGCGGCTGGGGGGTACACTAGGAACCGGAGGTGCAAGCCGAAGGAAGAACCTTCTCCCCAATCCCTCCTAACTGGTTGGATTGAACAGACGGAAGTAGATCAAATCATTCCTTTATCTCAAGACGGGTTTTGAGAGTCTGTAGGTCTTTAGGCTAACCCATTTAAGGATATGTTTGATTGTTTGTATTGCAAGGTGCCTTTCTTTTTCCCGTGTCTCATGAATCCTTCCACATATTTCACGCATTCCCGCTCTTTCCCTCCTGTTGTGAATTATCCTCAACATGACGATTATCCCAACTCGTACTATAATCAACCATCAGTTAGTTGGGATAATTCGGATTGGGGATACAGTTCCTGACCTCCGTGTTTAGGGTCTAACCCTGAACACTTTGATTCTGATTTCTATCCTTCTCAAAGCTACATCGATTATAGATCGTCTTCCTTTCATGAACAGCCTAATACGATCTACAATCAAGAAGGATACACCGATTCTTACCCATCCTCTAATTTCACTGCCTTTAGGTCATCACCATATTTTCAACAATTTGAAATGACCTATTATCAGGAAGGGTATAACGAATCTCAATTCGTTAATTCCCCTGCATTGAGCCCAAACCTGCCCAACCCTGAACCAAATTATTTGGTTTAGGTTAACCAGGTTCAAGATAAGGTTCTGGCTAACTTGAGGAATATCATACAATCTTTAGAAGTTCATCCAATACCTTGCATTGAGAGATTGGAGCTCCTGATTGAAATGATTGATGATTTGAATAAGTCTTTGTTGGATTGGCTCTAGGACGTTAAGGGTAAGAACCCGGGTGAGTTTCTACTTAGGACATTAGCAAAATTGAGGATGAGATTCATGGTTGCTTTGATTCAATCTTGGGATGATTCCCAGGATGAACCCTCTTCAAGAAAGCCAATGACAGAACCCACTCAGGCACCTGTTGGGGGGGACATGTGTTATGACCAGATTGAATTAAAGCAACCAATTAAGGAAGATCTGATTTCTTCACCTGAGATCCCTGAGCCGGGTTACAAGGAAACGTATGTCTCCTTGGAACAGAAAGTGACAACTGATTTTGGGACATACATTGATACAGATCCTGATGGTGAAGATTCAAGTTGCGAAGTCTCACGCGAGTTTTCTGAACACGATTTCTGTGCGACGATTAGGCCTGAGGAATCTGATAGATCATTTGATAGCCCAATAATTGAGGAAACTGATCATAGGGCACACATTACAGATCCAGAATCGCATTTTCTGGAGGATTCAATTCAATGCCCTGATTGTCAATTACACCCTGTTGAGCTTATTGATGATTCTAATTCTGAGATAATTAGACCCAAGTCAATTCTGATTATGCCACATCATTTAGACTTGGAGATTTCAGACGGGGTGATTAACATGCAAGAGGTCTCGGAATTTAACATTCGAAATGAGGAGGATAGGAGCTGAGAAGTTCTGATTTAGGAAGTTAATTTTGGAGGAAATGGAAGATTGAGTCGAAGGGTTCCTTTTAAGCTGAAACCATCAAATTAGAACCCTTACGACATTTGTTTCGAGGATGTTAAACTCAAACACACATTCAACGATTATCCTTTTGAGCTTCAATTCTCTGTAACCTGACGTTTTTGTCTTGGGTTGCATCCTCATAAATCGCAGGACTGACCCCGCTTGCATTCTGATTTCATGTTTTGGATAATTTTCATCGAAAACCTAAGATATTCTCGATTATGGGGTGTGGGTCTGCACCACAATCTGGTCCACATCTGTGGACCTCTGCTGACAGGTCAGAGGATTCTTCTGTTCATTCTGATTCTGACCTGCACTTGTGGTTTCTTCATTTCTTTCCTTTGTATAGTGTGCCTAGCTGAAGGCACTAAATTCAACATATATACAGTTTTTCTTAGTTTTCATCTCGGAGCGGACCTAACATTCACGCAATTCAGGTGCTTTCTTCGCTTTTCCACTCTATTTTATGTCTTTTTAATACAATGTGGACATTGCATTAGATAGGCATGGGGGGATTTTCATCTCTGAATTCATTCGTCAGCTCCGTAGATTTGTTTTATTTTCTTTTATAAAAAAAAAATTTCGGAATTAGGAAAGAGAATTTGGGTTTAAGAAAATTTTCAATCTTAGGAAATACTACATTATGATTTGAACACAAAGACCCTTCAGGTCTTTGGACTTAATTAGCCCGTGTATCCACTAAAATGTGGATTTGTCTTTGAGTCCTCGCCATCTTAATTCTATCGTAATTGGAATAAATAAGTTTGGGTGATAAGTACACGACTTATCAACCCGCCCTCTGATTTGAGGGAATTTTGAGTCTTAAGCATCTACACACTTTCTTTGCACTAACTCATTGTTCGACGTTTTTAACGGAAATTGGGTAGCTAATGAACCTTCTAGGGTGATTTTGCTAGCAAGTTATCATGGGTAACAGCCCATAGGTAGGTTGTCCAGAGCCCAGTCACTGGATCTTTCTCTTTTTCCTGCCCTTAGGTAAATCTTAGACAAGGGAAGCCACCTACTTAGAAAAAAAAAAAAATCAAAAAGAAAAGAAGAAAAGAACGAAAAGAAATAAGCCACACTTCGTCGCACGAGTATGGCTGGCAAGTTATCGGTGGTAACAGCTCATCAATCGGTTGTCCAGAACCCAGCTCAGTAAATGCACTAAAAATTTCCAAAGCACTTAGGAAGAAGCGGAGAAGTAAAATAAACCGGGGAGATATACACTGGATTCACCCTTGTGTTGACCCCATAAAAAAATAAAATTAAGGAGAAAGCTACCGGTTGTAAAGATACACCTTTAGGCAGAAGTCTTTTTGAGGTCACCTAGAGGCATAGAAATCCGAAGTCCGTTTTAATTACCGATCAATTAATCTATCACAATCACAATAGGATGCTTAATGCCTAGGGTTCTCATCAAATCTTAGGTGAGTTGAATGGCCGTAGAAAGCCACTCTTAAACCCTAAAATTTGAAAATCCAAAAAAAAAAATAGAAAAGAGTAAAAAGAGAAAAAGAAAATTTTCTTCAAATAAGGCGAGGCTTGAGGCGATCTGCATTTTGGCTGATACCCAAGCACTGTTGTGTCTTTGAAAGTTCAATTCCTAAGTAGACAATTTCATAATGATTGAAAATAACTCAGGTGCAAATAATCCAACCTAATTCTTTTATAAATAACATATAGTTTTTGCTAGGGACTAGCAAAAGATAGGCATGGGGGTATGATGTAAACACATTTACTCTACTTAAAATGTCTATTTATGCATGTTCTTAAGCATAGGATTGCATTTCAAGATATAAATATTGCATAACATGCATCATCTTGCATTTAGAGTAGTTTAAATAAAATGGAGGTTAATTGTCTCCTTTTATGTGCTTGGACAGGGCAAACATTTTATCGGGGCCTCAGATCAAAGATCCAACCGTATGGATGTGATCAGGGCAACGATTAGAGTTCAACGACTCCAAGATCGCCCTAATCAGGCATACGTAGCATCAGATAGTGACTGGGGAACCCTAGAAGATCAAGGGCTAGGATGGTGTAAATCTGCACTTCAGATGACAAATCTGACCACACGGATGAATTTGAATCTACGATCGTAGCCCAACGACACAAAAATCGAGTCAATCCGACATCCGTGGCACCATCTACAACTTCCAAAAGATGGATGGCCAAGATGGCACCACGTGGTGCCATCTCGGCCGCCCAAACAGCTGCTTACATTCTACGAAGGCCCCGCACCGCTCGCTCTCCACCGTTGGATCTCAATCGAACGACTGTGGTCAGCCGCGCTTAAAAGCGTCCGCTCGACCATCCGCGCCTCGTAGCGCAGCGGTTGAGCGCGCTTACGCAAGCGGCGGGCGCGGGTTCGAGCCACAGCAAAGGGCTGGAAGGCGCGGGCGATCAGGCGCGGGTGGGCGTTGGATCTTGATCGGACGGCCGCGCGCTCCTGATAGTGTTCACGCGTGATTGAACGCGCGGCATGGACGCGCGATCACACGCAGGCACAGCGTAGCGAGTGAAGGCGTGACTTAAGCCGTCCGATCTCGCGATCGGACGACAGAGGATCGCTAAACGTGCACATGCGTTGCGCGCGCGAGCAGCTGAGCAGGCGTGCGTGGGCGCGAGAGCTACGCCCACGTTGGGGGCATTAGTGATGGATTTATTCGTCACTAAAGACCCCTCATTTATTATTTTCAAGTTGTAATGACTATTTTGCCCCCAGTCCTTGCAACTATAAATGGAGACCCCATCCATACGAAATTCTCATCCCTTCCTTCTCTTCTTTGCCCCTCCAAAGCTCAAGAGAAGCTTGTCCCACACCTGGGATGCTTCTCGCGAGATAAAGTCCAAATTTTCATCCCCCTTCGGAAGTGGATCCCGCAACGACGACGGTGTGCTGCTCCGTTCCTGTTCTTCTGCTTCATCCTCCTTCATCCTACTTCGTTCTACTTCGTCCAGGAATCGTCCCGTCCGGCTCGTCCTCCAAGCAACCGTTGAGGAGGATTTCTCTCTCCCTATTCTTTTTACTGCTTTCTAGCATAGATTTACTGCTTTCTAGTGTAGTTTTGTTCGTCCTCCAAGCGACCGTCAAGGAGGACATTTCTCCCTCCATTCTTTTAATGCTTTCTAGAGTAAATTTATCGCTTTCTAGTGCAATTGTTTTATGCTTTCTAGTTGTAATGAACAAATCCCCCTAATGATAAATTATCTGTTTATTCTATATCTCATTTTGATTTCTATGTGTAATATTCTCTCTCTCTCTCTTACCCTCTCTCGCTCTTCTATTTATTGTAGCTAATTAGATAGTTTTAAATTGAATTACTTCATGACAAATAAAAAGAAACGCGTAGTTTTTAAATCAAACGTCCGCCTCCCTGTGTTCGACCTAGAATTTTCATTTCGATATAAATTTTATTTATTGAACACGAATTCTTCACTTTCAAACTGCAGCGACAGGTTCTCCAAAATCGAATACGTTAGCGTAGCGATTCGTACGTTCAACAGTAATCCTAATATCTATTAAATAAGTCAGTAATTATATAACTTAATTAAACAAACAAGTTATAAACTAATTAAGTAGATAATAGTTGTACTTAATAAGTCATGTTAATAAGTAAATTAAGTAATATAAGCTAAGAATATATATAGTTAGTTAATTATTGCAATTATTTAATAAGGATAAGAATTAAATTAAGAATAAATGGTGAATGATATGCTTAATTTAGCCTCCTAGTAAACGACCTGGACATAACTACTAAAAGTTTATAAAATGTGGCAATTACCTTACAAGCTATACTATAACTTAACAATGACTAATTAACTATGTAAGGTAGTTGTACATCAGATGGCTAGGCAAGGAGAGAAGGGTGGCGGACGTCCACCCTTGGAGGAGCCAGGGGGAGCATCATCTTGGAGCTAGAAGAAGTCCTCAAGCCGGAAGCAGTCGCACTTGGAGCGAGGATCTTCTTGTCCTTTCGAGAGACTCTTCCATTTATTTATCCTTTCATTTACTTTTTTTCTGAAAGGATGAGGAATGCTATCAAAGACAATAGTAGACTAGGGTTCTTTTATTCATAAGCAAATAGAGCCATTACATAGAGTCACTCCACTCTCTTACATGCACCCAACAATCCCTCACAATAGCTCCCACATTACGAGAACCCCCCCCTAAAGAGATGTTCATTATGAGCACGTCAAGCACACCACATAATAGCCACCATCCTCATCTATAGCTTCCTGATGAGTCCATTTTAATGGACTATTGTTACACCTAAGTACTTCAATTCTAGCATAGTATGTTTGTTAATAATCACATTAACTCATTAAATAAGTGCATGCATCATTACTTGAGTTTTTATTTATTTTATTGCATTTTATAGTATGTAAATATTTTATGTTTTGTTGCAGGAATGATATTGGAAAGAACAAGGAGGGGGGGTAAAATTCCCCCAACAAACAGCTAGCCACAACACAAATATCTCATCCTTCGACCGCCCTTAAAAACTTCCCTCAACAAATGCAAACAGTGTTGGCCAAATTTAGAAAAGGATTTTGAAAATCCCTTGGGAGGTGGAAGAGAAGAGATATAGAGGAGAGGCGGAGGGGATTGGAGAGGGATCCATCATCCACTGCGTGCACTGTGAACATCGAAGGCCATCCATCAACCGTGCAACCAGCGTGCACTGTGCACACCGCGCACCCGCGCCCTCTATAGGCACAGGCCACAGCCAAGCCCTTCCATGCACTACCCTTCACCGCACCAAACCTTCAAGCCTGCAGGCGACCCACGCTCGCAAGCGCTGCGCGCCCTCACCGCACCCTCTGCAGGCGTAGGCCTCCCTGCACCCACGCTCTCTCTAGTGCACAGTAGGCGCCGCACCCCTCCAGCGCCCTTGCACACCAACCTTCAGCAGGCAGCAGTCCCCCTTGCACATCTTGCAAACACCGCAGCACCTTCCAACGCCAGCAGTAGCAACGACAGCCAACCTGCACAAGCTCCACCGCCGGCCAACCTCTGCCTCCGGCCACCTCGACCCACGTCGAGAACACCGACGTGAAGCCACCACTCTGACGCACCTTCCTCAAGGACCTCGCAGCTAGCTGACCCTCTTCACGTGCGCAAGGAGGAGAGAGGAATTTTCCTCTGTTTTGGGTGAAATTAAAAATTACCATTTGTGCCATTGCCAAACACTATTGCATTATTTAGTGGATTAATATATTTGAGTGAAGTTGCATGCTTGCCCTTACATGTTATAGTATTTCTTTCATGCACTTAACTTTTAAATGGTGATGTGATAAATACATAAGATCTCATCCATACACTCACATGACCTAAAAGAGAAAGCCCCATGTTTTGAAATACAACTATTTTACATGCCATTACAAGTTATTTCCTGAAAGGAAAATTATATCCCTATCCCTACATTTTTTAAATAATTACGTGTTCCTTCTTTTCACTTTGTTTCGCATCAGATTTGAACACGAATTGCCTACGTGATTGAATAAGTACAAAGGAAAAAATTATTTTGTGAACTTGTTAATCTGTTCCTCCCTGTAGATATGACATCCTTTTCGTTGTTTAAATTTATATCTATGTTAATCTTTGATTGAGAGATTTCCACCACATTAATTATAATGACATATCCTTCTAGTGTTATCATAAATAAGCAAAACTCTCTCTGTCAAATTGGCGCCATTGCCGGGGAGGCAACAGACGCAATAGATTCACTTTATTATTTTTGAATATTCTGAGTTGCGCAATTATCTGATCAATTTTTTTTTATTGTGCGAGGAATCTGATGAGGCGATAAGGCTCAACAGAGCGGCGACAGCAACCACGAGCTATGCCACACGAGGAAAGACGTAGGAGACCAAGATCCCACTTTCGCAAGGGATTCTCCATCGTCACAAAATTTATTTCTATCTTTTCGCCCTTGTAGTAATTGGGGCTGAATTTTTGGGGGTTTGTCCCCACATTCTTTAGCTACTAGGGTTTACATTTTTTGCATGCGTGATTCTATTTTCTGCTTGCTTGCCTTTAAAACCAACAAAAGAAAATATTGAGTTGCCTGTTTAGAAGTTGCATGCCCTTAGGTGCATGCATTTAGGGGTGATTGAGTAGCACATTAGATCTTATTATTGCATTGCAAGCATATTAGCATGAAGATTGCTGGAGACAGGTACACCTTTCTAATCTTTGCATCCAGCTCCTGTTCATGCATTTGCATTCAAATTAAAATTCAAGGCCACCAAGTTGTTTGAATTTACTAATTCAGTGGTCGCATAACTAAAAGTGGGACTGATAATCAGATTCAACCCTAAAATCAATTCACATTTGATCTGATTCTAAGGGACTTGTCTGCGATTTCAAAAGAAATTACAAAGATTTGCGGTGTGTTGCACACTTCTGACACTGAGCACTCACATTAGGCACCGCACTAAGGCTCAATCCCTTAAGGCTATAGGCATCGATCTCTTTATCGGTGCAAACCCTCCTATTGTGCTTTGTGGTGGTGGTGATACTATCTTTTGACCAAGTGTTTTGATACTCCACAGAGGGGGACACCCCTTAAAGGAATAAAAGGGTAATTAAGGGGCACCGCATATGCATCACCTCAAAGGAAGGGTTCGCCCTACTTGCATCCCTTTGTTCGTCCTTGGAGTAACTTCTCACTTGATCACCTGGGAGTATCATCCAAGCAAAGTATAGGTCCTAGGGCACTCAAAGGTTGAATTAAGGCACGTAATTGCAGTGAAAAACTTGTTTGGCCATTTATATTAACTAATTCAACCTCCGCAACAAAGAAGGTTAAGATTTCAAGTCCACGCCCCTCTTATGCCACTTACATGGGAATGGAGGGATAAGTCTTGATCTCTTGACTTATCTTTGGAGTGGAGGCTTCACTTAATAAAAACCTGAATTGTGTTTTGTATGCTTGGTAGATGCTCTCTTGAGGGTAGTCTAGTGTTTGATCCTGAGCCCGAGAGAATTCTTAGGAGAGCTCACCTAGGAGAGAAGAGAGAAGGAATGGCTGATTAAGGAGCAAATCAATAAAGGACCCTAAGGGACTATTTTATTCCAACTAACCAACCTGCACAAGCACTAAGACGACCAACAGGGGATAATCCGTATCAGATCAAGAGTAGTACCATATCTTCATTGCCCTCCTTTTCTGGTACTACTAGGAAGGACCCCTACCAGCATTTGGAGGAATTAACCGAGGTCTGTTCCACGGTGAAGCTCCAAGGATTTACTGATGAAGCCCTAATGAGGACTCTATTTCCTTTCTCCCTAAAGGATAAGGCCAAGCACTGGTATCATACCCTCAATGCATGGGTAAATGATTGGGCCACCCTTAAGAGAGAATTTTTGAAAAAGTATTTTCCTATGAGTAAAACCAACCATTACATAAGAGAGATTATGTGTTTTACTCAACAAGAAGGGGAGCAATTTCATGAGACGTGGGAGCACTTTAATGATCTTCTTAGGCTATGCCCCCACCATCAGGTGCCAAGATGGCAGTTGGTTGAAAGGTTCTATAACGGATTGTCTAAAAGGCATAGGCAAACCATCGATGCAACCTGTGCAGGAACCTTCATGACCAGAACTAAGGATGAAGCCTGGGCATTATTTGAAACATTAAGTGACAACTCCATACATCTATCCTCTACTTATCAAGAAAGAAAATCATCAATCTTGCAGAGGAAGATAGAGGCCCATGATGCTCGGGCTTCTCAGGATTTGGCTTATCAGATTCAACAATTGAATAAAAACTTTGATAGGCTTTTAGCAAACCCCGGCATGAACCCACAAGCATCCTCTATCTTTCAGGCTTCAAGAGAATGCTCCATTTGCCAAAGTACAACGCACTCCACTGCGGAGTGCCATCAGGCAAATCAATTCCCTGAGTTGATTCAGGCCGACTTGAACGTAGCCCAAGGTTTCCGCCCCCCTCGCAATAACCCTTATTCCAATACCTATAATCCAGGGTGGCGGAACCATCCAAACTTCTCTTGGAAGCAAGGTGATGCTTCTAACTCAAGGAATACAAGACCCTTACCTCCCCAACCCATATACAAACATTCTTATGAAAACCCTCCTCAGAATAAGCCCTCTAAGATGGATGAACTGAAGGCCATGATGAAAGCAATGCAAGAGCATCAGAATATTGTCATCCAATCTTAGAATAAGATGATTATTGATATGCAATACCAAATTGGTCATCTTACTAAGGCAGTTAGGCAAAGTGATCCAGGGAAGCTGCCTAGCTCTTCTGAGGAGAACCCTAAGGGCAAGGGGGTTGCATTTAGGGAGCACGCCCAAGCAGTGATCGTGTTGAGGAGTGGAAAAAAGATTGACAAGCTTGATAACACTCCTATGGTTGTCTCAGAATTCCCCTTCCACACCTGTCCTGACTTCCATCTCCACAGAGGAAGAGCAACACTGCTCTCCCTCACACAAAATCACCCACAATGAGGATGTCATCCTTCCACCACCCCTTTCCTGTCATGACGACCCCTCTACCCAGAAGTCGAGGGTGCCCTATCCAGAGCGTCTATCTACTCCTGGGGAATCTTCTGTTGGCTCGTCTGGAGCCAAGGATAGGACGGAAGAGATTATGGATACTTTTAGGCAAGTCTAGATTAACTTTCCTCTATTGGAAGCTATTAAACAGATTCCATCCTATGCCAAGTTTCTAAAGGACCTATGCACCCAGAAGCGTCGATCTAGGAAACAGGTCCAAACCAAGGTCATCCTGCCTGACCATGTTAGCTTGGTTCTCCAGCATGGAACACCCCACAAAATGAAAGACCCAGGGGCCCCATACATTTCAGTGGTTATAGGTAACCAACACATTGACAAGGCTCTGCTCGATCTGGGTGCAGGGGTGAACATTCTACTGAGCTCTGTCTACAACCTTTTGGAAGGAGGCAAGCTAAAGCCTAGTCCCGTAATCCTCCAAGTTGTAGATAGATCACTTAAGACACCATGGGGAATGTTGGAAGATGTCCTTGTGAGAGTGGAGGATTTCTTCTTCCCTATTGACTTTCTGGTGCTTGATATTGACCCATCAAATAAGCCTACAAAGCCGTCCATTATTCTAGGATGCCCCTTCTCGGCCACAGCCAATGCCTCTACAAATTGTAGATCTGGGGCACTTAAAATGGGCTTTGGGAACAAGAAGATCCGATTGAATGTTTTTGATACTTACAAGCAATTTGGATTTGAAGATTGTTCTCAAATTGAGGTCATTGATGAAATAATTGAAGAGACTACTCCAACACTCTTATGTAGAGATCCCCTTCAGAAGGTCATATCTAAGGACCATCCCTCGATTATTAAAGAAACTGAAAGGGAAATGCCTGAATTAGAAGAGTTGCTGGGGATACACATTGAGTCTCTGTCCCCACCCTGGACTGTGAAGGTAGATCCGCTACCTGAGGTGGGGACATCTCAACTAAAACCCTCAATCCAAAAAGCTCCTGAGTTGGAGTTGAAACCCCTCCCGAGCACATTGAAATATGCTTTCCTTAGCCCTAATACAACGTTCCCCATTATTATCTCATCTGCATTATCTGAATTGCAGGAGGGAGCTCTACTTGAGTGTCTACAAAGGCACAAGGAAGCAATTGCCTAGTCAATTGCTGATATTAAGGGTGTTGATCCCTCTCTTTGCATGCATCATATATACACGGACGAGTCCATGAATCCTTTCAGAGACATGTAGAGAAGGCTCAATCCAAATATGCGGGAGGTTGTTAAAAAGGAGATTCTGAAATGGCTAGATGCAGGGATTATCTATCCCATTTCAGATAATAAATGGGTTAGTCCTATTCATGTAGTTCCCAAAAAGGCAAGAATCACTATGGAAGAGAATGACCAAGGAGAGCTGGTGACCACTAGACCCTCAACTGGTTGGAGGGTCTGCATTGATTACCGCCGTTTAAACACAGCTACCCAGAATGACCATTTCCCCTTACTGTTTATCAATCAAATTTTGGAACGATTGGTGGGGAACAAGTACTTTTGTTTTCATGATGGGTACTCTAGATATAATCAGATAGCCATTTTTCCTGACGATTAGGAGTGTACCACCTTCATGAGTCTGTATGGCACATTTGCATTACGCCGAATGCCATTCAGGTTATGTAATGCTCTTGCCACTTTCCAATGTTGTATGATGGCTATCTTTTCTGATATGATCGACGAGTTTGTTAAAATTTTCGTGGATGACTTCTCCATTTATGGCTAGTCGTTTGACCTATGCCTTTCGCACCTTGATAAAGTCTTAACCCGTTGCGAAGAGGTAAAGCTGGTGCTTAGCTGGGAGAAAAGCCACTTTATGGTCCAGCAGGGCATTATGTTAGGGCATATAGTTTACGAGAGAGGATTAGAGGTGGACACCGCAAAAATCGATTCCATCTCTAAGCTTCCATTTCCCGCCAATGTTCGTCAGGTTAGATCTTTCCTTGGCCATGCTGGATTTTATAGGCGCTTCATTAGAGATTTTAGTAAAATCTCTAAGCCACTCTGCAACCTGTTAGCAAAGGATGTCTCTTTCGATTTTGATGATAGATGTGGCGAGGCTTTCCAAGTTTTGAAGAAAGCCCTCATTACCGCGCCGATTCTCCAAGCACTAGATTGGACCCTCTCGTTTGAGCTTATATACGATGCTTTTGATTTTGCAATGGGAGTGATCTTCGGTCAAAGGGTTGATGGCAAACCTCATGTGCTGCATTATGCCAGCAAGACCCTTATGGATCCTCAACAAAACTACACGGTCACTGAAAAGGAACTACTTGCTGTAGTATTTGCTTTGGAAAGTTTCGATCTTATCTTTTGGGATCCAAGGATGTGGTGTTCACTGATCATTCTTCCCTAAAGCATCTTCTTGCTAAAAAGGACACCAAACCTCGTCTAATTCGTTGGATTCTGCTACTCCAAGAATTTGACCTAGAAATTAAAGACAAGAAAGGAGTTGAGAATGTGGTAGCAGATCATTTGTCTAGGATACCTATTGAGGCATCAAACCCTGCTGGCGGCATTCAAGAGACTTTTCCTGATGAGTGTCTAATGGCCGTGGAAGCTAAAACTCCTTGGTTCGCTAACATAGTGAACTATCTGGTCACGGGCATTACCCCTAGTACCTGGGACAAGCAGAAGCGAGACAGGTTTCTCGCCAACACTAAATTTTATCACTGGGAAGAACCCGAGCTTTTTAGAATAGGCCCTGACCAGCTTTTTGGCCGTTGCGTCCCTGATGAAGAACAAAGAAGTGTTCTGCGCTTCTGCCATGACCTCCATTATGGAGGACATTTTAGTGGGAAGAAGACTACCCATAAGGTTCTTCAGTCTGGCTTTTGGTGGCCCACATTATTCCGAGATGCACATACGTATGTGGGCGCATGTCTACGTTGCTAATATAATGGTTGTTAATGAGGTGTTTGTTGTAAAGTCGTTGGTTGTGTAATGAAAATATCATTAGTGTCATTATAGTGGGTTGTATGGGATACCAGTCATTGCAACCATTATTATTTACTTATCTAACTTTTACTGGTTTTATTCCAGGTCGTTCACTGGGAGGCAATTATTAATTTACATCGCTCTTTGATCTCAAAATTATCCTTTAATTCCAAAAAGAAGTTTTACATCTAATAAAGAACGAATGAATATAGACATGGTTTGCCTACTCACAAAGAATTAATCGAAATGCTTGCAAAAACTAACTATAAACAAGTACCAAACATTTCATCACTATATTCTAAACTCTCTTTACAAGTTATAGTATTAATTCTTACATGAAAGTACACTACCAACTAAGATTATATAGTTTACTAACTTAACTTACTAATCTGACACCTACAGTAACACATACAATTACTATAGTGAAAGATGTAAACGTCACTAGATCCCAGAAAATACTATATACAAACTTAAAGAGGGAAACTTGGGTCTTTAGCGACGGTTATGGCGACGTTTTATTATATTAGTAAATGTATGAGGTTATTTACATAAACCTAATTGGCTATACTACGTATACATATATATATACATTTCTTTTGTATTTGTATTCACCTTCATATTTACATCTTCTCTCTCTCTCTTACTCCACACTAATCTTCTTCTGTTATTCTTCTTCTTTATTTTAATTTTGCCTTAACAGATTCCACAAACTGCGGCGTAGAGGTAATTAACTACTGTCATTAGTTCTCCTTTAATTAATAAAAAATGTGTTTAATTTGCAGGCACGCTTTTCGAGGGATACACAACACCCGGAGGGTGGGACCAAACCTCTACTAAGCGCACCCTAATTGTAATTAGGCCACTTAATTCCGTTTTATCAAGCTCAGATCAGGGCTTTCTCAGCCCATGCACACACACCTCACCGGGCCCCCGGCCCCACAATGCTCAATACAATCTCAAGAGTATGCTCAGAGTATATAGCGCATGTTGTTTCAGGCACCCGACTCCCATGACGACTACGCTACTTAGGAAGAAAATCAATATAAGTCTCCACGCGCACTTTGCAGCGCACGATGTGGCGCTATTCGAGCGTTGCATCTGTGCTGAAAAGTGCGCACAGCTGTGCGCTGAAGGAGATTTTGGCCCTCAATTCAAGGGCCATAATTTATTTAAAAATAAAAATAAATTATGGGAAAATGAAGTGTTTACAGGATACTATACAATTGTACAATTAATTTGAAATTTTAATTAGATTTACTATATAAATCAATTCACTAAAGTATACTATTTTACACACTGATTTTGGTGTTTTATTCTTTAATTACTTATAAAGTAGCTATTATATGGTCTAATTGACCTTATACAGAGTTAGTATACATGTATAAGTATTTTATAAACATTGTTATTGTATTTTTCAGAATTAATTTCTGTTGTATATACATTTAAATAGCATATTTGATTATTTTACTTATAAATTATGTTAAAATAATATAATAAGGTATAAACATACTTCAACTAGCTTAAATTACTTAAGATATATTAGCCTAAGTATACAGATTCAATTAACTTAATTATAACCCTAAAGTACTAATTTATCTAATTTAATTTAACAAATTAGCTATTAACTTAATAAATTCATTATTTATTATATATAAAGAATTAAATTAAGATACGGGATTTTATTTACTCATAATTTACATATGCATAGATATATACAGTTTTACAGTTTAATTCTATTATTTATACTATCTACTGATTTAGTTAGTCTAATAATACATATTAATTAGTTTAATTTATAGATAGTTATATAATTAATGTATATACTATCTGAACTAAATCAGATACCTAATTTACAGTATGCAATATATTTACATAGTTATTTGTACAATATATGTATATATACTACCTATTTACATACATAACCTAGTATAAAGCTTATGTTTATAAGAGTATACTTAATATACAAAGTAATATAATTTTTTTTAGGTCTTTTGGGAGTTTTTCACTTTTTATTGTTTTTATAAATCTTATAGAAATAGGAGATGAGAAGGGAAGAGTTAGCTGAGGAGAAAGAGGCATGTTTAATATCTTTTTAAGTATAACTCGTTTTATCAAGCTTCATGAATGCCTTATTTTCATTCAGCATGAAATTTAGAAAGTGTTTACCAATTTTAATACAGTCCTCAGTTTAGTTTCCTTTTTAAATCATGTTTGGACAGTTAGCTTCAATCAAACTAGCTAACAACACTTGAAAGAGTTAAAACAAGCATTCACAGAAATTAAAGTTCAATTATCTAACAGGAAAGCTTGTATTCATAAGGGAAGCAAAATATCTGTATGTTAGCTACATTTCAAAACATATTTTACAGGTTATTACATCAGATTAGATCTGCTACAAAATTAGGACAGTTCAACAGGCGCAACAGCATAAATTTTACAGACCAAACCCTGCAGCAGCTCAGATCTAATTCCAAATGGTCTAACTGCTACTGCAGTCAGTCCAATTGGGATGAAATCTGAGTAGGGAGAGAAGAAAAATATAGCTGCAAGGTGCAGCACTTTGCTGTGACCACTGGGATTAAAAAAAATCATAAATCCAAACTAAAAAAAAGAAAAAGACTCTCAATTCCCATTTGACAAGGGTTTCATTTCTCACTAAAATCACTAAATAACCCAATTCAAATGCAAAAACCCTTATCATCAGATTAAATCAACAAAAATACTGATATAACTCTTCCTTAAGATATAGACAGCATGTAGAAAGAGTTAATTCAATTACTTGCAATTCATAGTTCAAATCCCAGTTTCTGAAACCTTAAGGAGTATTGAGAACTCCTTAGGTTAGGAAATCACCAATACATTCATCCAAAACAAACTCATGAATGCAAGATCAAACTTCAAATCACCACAGTGATTCTCCTTAGTTCTGTTTTGCATTCATTGCATTAAAAACTTCATCAAACTCAAATTTGAATATGGCTCTTCTGAGATGAATTCTGACATCAGAAACATCTCAGATTCCTTGCCAACAATGAACTCAAATCAGAATTTATTCAATTTGTCCAATCAAAACAGTTAAAACCAAATTAAATGAAAAATCCTTGAAATCCAAATTAAAGAGAAATCTGACAAACTGATAATTTCAACTCAAACCAGGGGCTTTTGTGAACAAGAGTGAGGTGAATGGGAAGCCCCTTAAGTGCTTTTTGACACCAATTTCAGATCTGAGGTTAAAAACCAATCAGATCTGAAATTAGGTTAGAGTGTATGGGAGGAATGTGAAAAACAGGTCGTGGAAAATCAGAAGTGAATATGAAAATATGGAGAGGGAGAGAATTTGAAATCATTACTATGTGAAACCTTCCCCTTTGATCTGGAGTGATCAGAGGAGGTGAGGGTGGAATTTATAGCCTAAATCTACTACTACAGCTACTTTATCCTAACAGCAAAATTAAACACTACTAATTACATTAATTCTACTCTAAACCTACTTAACTACAGCTACAACTAATCTGTAGAATTATAAATCTATTCTAACAGGAAGAATGGGACCTATGGGTCCTTAGCCGGTGGCTAAGGAGGAAGAAGGGAGGAAGATGACCCCAGCGGAGAGAAGAGTCTGCGAGTGATGCTCCAGGGTCGTCCTCAGGTGCTACGAAGTCCTTAGCGACGTGGAGGTCGAGAGAAGGTGACAATTTCACAATTGGTGGCTGTGAAATCAGAGGCTTGATGGGGAGGAGGAACTGGAGTGGACGAACGATCGCTGAGAGATGTAGGGAGCGATCCTTTGCACACGCCACCACTGAGGTGTTTAAGTAGCACACACAGTGGCTGAGATCACCGTGCAAGTGAGAATAATCGAAGAGGTAACCGGCAGTGGGGATGAGAGGAGAGGAGCGCGCGGTGAGCCAATCTCAAAATCTGACCGTTATATGGGATCTGGGGAGAGGGGTGATCGTACGTGCCGATTCGTGCGAAGCTTCCATTCAAATCTAACTGCAGATCGAAATCGTGAGAAGCAACGGACGGCCGAGATCGACCGTGTTCTTCACACGCTACAGTGCGTGCGAAGAGCAGCAAGCCGTCCTCTAAAAAAATGGGAAAATTGCAGGAAAGACCCCTGCACGAAGGGGTAGAAGATTTACGTGTAGGCAGATAAGTGAAAAGAATTACAATAGGAAGGACCCTACAACCTTTCAAAGGGGTCCCTGCGGTTTACAAGTAGGTCCAAAAAGGAATTTTTAAAGGCAAGAGTGTAATGCATGAAGGACCTAAGTGTAAACTACCTATTTCATAGCCTAAATGATGTCCAAATGCCTTCAAATTTTTATATGTGCTTAATTGAACATTTAAGACATTAATTATACTTTTGATTTGGCCTTTCAAACTTATTTATGTGTTCAATTAACGCATGGATCATCATTTGTACTTTGCTTTCAGAATATCTCGTTTTGTGACCTAATTATGAAATTTTAACACAGAATAAAGGTTTTAGGTCTTTTTCTTTAATTCCCACACTTAACCCTTTTTATCTGTTAATTTGATGTTGTTTTACTCAGTGTCTAGCTTAACTTCAGCTTTTTAGCCATGATGAGTAGCCACTCATCAATTGCCAGCAGACAGGAACCATTGGAAGAAGAAATGAGATGCCCCAACAACCTATCCACCCTGTTGAGATCTTTGATATTTGGAGCATTGGCTTCATGGGTCCCTTTCCTGTGCCCTTCAGATATGAATACATCCTTGTGGCTGTAGACTATGTATCGAAATGGATAGAAGCCATACCCACGTGAACCAATGACCATTCAGTGGTCTTGTGCTTTGTTAAGGCTAATATCATTTCTCGATATGGGTGCCCAAGGATGATCATAAGTGATGGAGGACCTCACTTTAAGAACGTACACTTCATAAGACTACTCCAAAATTTGGGAGTTAACCACATGATAGTCACACCTTATCATCCCTAAATGAGTGGACAAGTTAAAGTGTCTAATAGGGAGATTAAGTGAATTTTAGAAAAAGCTATCAGGCCTGATTGGAAGGATTGGTCTAAAAAACTAAATGATGCTCTTTGGGCCTACAAAACTACGTATAAGACTCCCTTGGGCATGTCTCCTTTCCGATTTATCTACGGAAAAGCCTGCCACCTTCCCATTGAAATCCAACAGAAAGCTTATTAGGTTATTAAAAATGTTAACTTGAATCTGGATAAAGTGGGAAAGGCACGTATGTTAGAATTAAGTGAGCTTGAGGAGCTTCGTGATGAAGCTTATGAAACTTCTCAAGTTTACAAGCAACGTACAAAAGTCTTCCATGATAAGCACATCATTAGAAAGACTTTTGAGCCCAACCAGTGGGTCTGGTTTTTCAATTCTAGACTTATATTATTTCCTAGAAAGCTCAAGTCCCGCTGGGATGGGCCATATGTTGTTATCAATACTTTCCCTCATGGAGCAGTAGAAATTTGGAACCCTATTTCAGGTGCAAGCTTTAAGGTAAATGGCCAACAACTTAAACCTTATATTACTCTTTCAAATGGCCAAGTTTTGGACGCACTTTGGCTTGAGGAGCCTTAGCTCCTCCCACTCTCCTCCTCAGGTGGTATTCTTCTATGTCTCCATTTTTCCAATGAGGAAATTGTCAGTCTTAGGCATTGGGGGGTATAACCTGAGAATGTTTATAGCATTTATAAATATTTGCATACATATTTATTTATATATATATATATATAAATCTTATTTTCTTGAGCTGAGTGGGTTAGTCCCTAGGAAAATACCTTTGTCATTGGAGGATTTTCTTCTTGAATTATTTCTTAAGTTTAGAATCCAGTACATTTATTTCACGTGCACGTAGACTGGGTAATGGATCCTTGAAGAAAACCAGTAAGCTTTTGTAGTATACTGAACCCTTGGACAGTTAATAGGGAGTAAGGCATACTATCTTCTAGTATATCCACCCCATATTTGTGAGATGAAAGTAGAGAGATTACTGGTGCACTAAGTTTAGTGTAAGGACTCTTAAGTTTTGGACAATTAGATGATCATACTTTAGAGTTAGGCATAGTTTTAGCTCTCTGTTCCTGTGTGCGTACTTTGTGTGAATTCCTGAGAGTCACCAAATAAGGCAGATACACAAAGATTGAGTTTTAATAAAGCTATGACTATGGTGGATGGTTATGACCATCCTTCATAGAGTCCTCGGTTGAAGGAGGGTAATAGTGTCAAAGGTCAAAAATACGCCTGTCCTATCCATTCCTTCCTGGTACCGAGAATAGGCACTTCCACCAAATAAGCCACATAATATCCTCTTGACCATCATCATCCCTAATAATGCCTCATAAATAAAAGTCTATGTCGTATTATGTTGATTTATATATTTAAAAAAAAAGAGAGAGAAAAGAAAAGAAGAAAAAGAAGAAACAGTTATATTATAAAAAAAAAAAGGAAAAAGAAGAAGAAAAGAGAGAGAGAAAAAAAACAAAAGAAAAAGTCCAAGTTTATAATGTAACATTATTTCTGAGGCAACAGAACACCTATCGCGATCCACCAAATATGACCCATACCTACCTTTCAGTATTTCTGATCGCCTGAATACTGGCTAAGGACTCTAACTTAGTTGTAGAGTTATTAGGACTTTAATAGAAGTGTGGATGCCATGTGAGGCCACCAAATAGTGAATACAATTACTAAATCTGGCGAGATTTGTGATCTCAGAAAGAAAAGAAAGAAAAGAGTGAGCGCCCAGGAACATCAAGAGAGCACAGCTGTTTAGCCTCTCTTTGAGTTGACTTGTCTAATAGTCTAGAGATCTAGAGTCTGCAGTACTAGACTACATGTAGCACAAGATGAGTGTGTGCCACCAAATACAAATCCATTCAACTCGATATCTCCTATCTAAGCCAAACGTCGGGGTCAAATTATAGATTATCTTCTACTTTATCCCCGAGGGAAGTAGTTGCCTATCGCGACAGTAATATTTACCAAGGATGAAGTACGAACTTCCAGTGTGAATTGGTTTTTTCACTTGGATCTGTTACCTAGGCTATCATCACTTCACATTTGTCTAGATCTCTAAAGTTTTGAAATTAGAAAAGAAGAAATCTTCTAATTATTTCTATTATTTTTGCTAGGGACTAACAAATCTTAGTCATGGGGGTATTTGATGAGTCCATTTTAATGGACTATTGTTAAGCCTAAATACTTCAATTCTAACATAGTATGTTTGTTAATAATCACATTAAGTCATTAAAAAAGTGCATGCATCATTACTTGAGTTTTTATTTATATTATTGCATTTTATAGTATGTAATTATTTTATGTTTTGTTGCAGGAATGACATTGGAAAGAACAAGGAGGGGGGGTAAAATTCCCCCAACAAATGGCCAGCCGCAACACAAATATCTCATCCTCCAGCCACCCTTAAAAACTTCCCTCAACAAATGCAAACGGTGTTGGCCAAATTTAGAAAAGGATTTTGAAAATCCCTTGGGAGGCAGAAGAGAAGAGATATAGAGGAGAGGCGGAGGGGATTAGAGAGGGATCCATCATCCACTGCGTGCACTGCGAACATCGAAGGCCATCCATCAACCGTGAAACCAGCGTGCACTGTGCACACCGTGCACCCGCGCCCTCTATAGGTGCAAGCCATAGCCAAGCCCTCCCATGCACTGCCCTTCACCGCGCCAAACCTTCAAGCCTACAGGCGACCCACGCCCGCAGGCGCTGCACGCCCTCTACAGGCACAGGCCTCCCAGCACCCATGCTCTCTCCAGTGCACAACAGGCGCCGTGCCCCTCCAGCACCCTTACGTGCCAACCTTCAGTAGGCAGCAGTCCCCCTTGAGCATCCTGCAGACACCACAGTGCCTTCCAGCGCCAGTAGTAGCGGCGACAGCCAACCTGCAGCAAGCTCTGCCGCCAGCCAACCTCTGCCTCCAGCCACCTCGACCCACATCGAGAACACCGACGTGAAACCACCACTCTGACGCACCTTCCCTAAGGACCTTTCAACCAGCCGAGCCTCTTCACGCGTGCAAGGAGAGAGGAATTTTCCTCTGTTTTGGGTGAAATTAAAAATTACCATTTGTGCCATTGCCAAACACTATTGCATTATTTAGTGGATTAATATATTTGAGTGAAGTTGCATGCTTGCCCTTACATGTTATAGTATTTCTTTCATGCACTTAACTTTTAAATGGTGATGTGATAAATACATAAGATCTCATCCATACACTCACATGACCTAAAAGAGAAAGCCCCATGTTTTGGAATATAACTATTTTACATGCCATTACAAGTTATTTCCTGAAAGGAAAATTATATCCCTATCCCTACATTTTTTAAATAATTACGTGTTCCTTCTTTTCACTTTGTTTCGCATCAGATTTGAACACGAATTGCCTACGTGATTGAATAAGTACAAAGGAAAAAATTATTTTGTCAACTTATTAATCTGTTCCTCCCTGTGGATACGACATCCTTTTCGTGGTTTAAATTTATATCTATGTTAATATTTGATTGAGAGATTTCCACCACATTAATTACAACAACATATCCTTCTAGTGTTATCATAAATAAGTGAAACTCTCTCCGTCAATTCCCAGTCATCAAAATTTTCCTTCAAAGGTCATCCTACGTGGGTAAAAGTTCCCCATATACTCCCCTCCAGATCTGGTCCGTCACCAAACAAGAGGTGAATAGATGGATCCTGTTATCCGTATCAAAATCACATAATGGTCAATTCTGCAGTGGAGCACCTAGCCTCCTACTTCTTAATTTTCCAGTTACAAGCCCATTCTTCCTACATAACCAAAGGAAGATTTTATGCTTGAGAGGAATCTTCATTTTGCACACCATGGCACAATCATAATCTGCAGATGTGGGAGCACCAGCCATGCCAACCATCAGCCTCTTGTAAGCCTTGGTAGATGTGAATTGACCATGTATCCATCGATAGCCATCCTCCCCTTCTGCCGGCTGAAACACAGCCAAATCAGCAAGCAACCGCTCCTTCTCTATTTGAGTTCTTTCCCCCTTGCGCGCAACAGCTGCATTAAGAGCCCACCTGCCAAGAGCCTCATCCCAACATTCCCTGACCAACACCCTACTATCTGCTACAGCAATAAAGACCGTTGGGTATTCCTCACTTAGCTTGCTCTGATCAGACCACTCATCTTCCCATAATGCAAAGTTTCAGCCATCCCCCAATGCAGGTGTAGACTCTAACCAATGATCTCAGACTACCCTCCTCACTGACTACCAAAATGATGATGGTCAACTTGGAGTTTTATTCCACATCTGCACCTGTGTAGGGCCATACGACTCTTTAATTACCTAGGACCACAACTTGCTATCTTCCACAATTAACTTGATTGCCCACTTCAGAAACAAAGCGTCATTGAACTCTTTCAAAGATCGAATGCTCAATGCTCCCTTTGACGAAGGCCTACAGAGGTGATGCCATTTCACCGGATGTAGGAACCTGCCTTCCACCTTCACACCCTTCCAGAAGAAACGCTTCGGCATCACATCCAACCTCTTCCAAACAGACTTTGGAGGCCTAAATACCGAGAAAAAAAAGACCAGAATCGAAGTGATGACTGAATTTAGCAAGATCAGTTGTCCACAATTCGACAAAAACCTCTACTCCAAGACTCCAATCTTGCATTTACCTTCTCAAAGAGAGAGGCCCAATCACTCTTCCTCAACTTCTTATCTGTCAAAGGTAAGCCCAAGTATCTCACCGACAGTGTGGATGGGGACGTATGCAAGGTGGCTAAAATTTCTTCACTCTCCTTAGCTGTCATACCGAAAGATATCAAGGATGACTTTGCTCCATTTAGTCGCAAGCCTGAAATCTCACCGAATATACTAATCATAATAAATAGAGACTCCGCCTCACTGAGCCTACCTTCTACATAAAACACGATGTCATTAGCGTATTGCAATACAGGTGCCAGAGCTTGCGAATTTGTTAACGAATATCCCCTAACCACTCCCACACCTGCCAACTTGAAGCTAAACTACACAATGGTGTCCACTGCCAAATTAAAGATAAGTGGGGCCAATGGACATCCCTACCGCACCCCACATTGTAGCTGAATCCACACACCACAGGGCTTCCCATTCACAAGTAGGGAGAAGGAGGAAGTGACAATACACCTCTTCATCCATTGAATCCACAGGGGAGGGAAGCCCCTCCTCTTAAAAATCTCCCACAGATATGGCCATTCTACCGAATCGTAAGCTCTACTGAAATCAACCTTCCACATGAATGCTCTGGTCTTTCTCCTCTTCCATCTAGAGACCACCTCTTGTGCCACAATGAAAGACTCTTGTAAAGATCTATTCGGGAGAAAAGCCACTTGCTCTGGACTAATCAAGTCGGACAGCACACACTTCAACTGGTTTGCCAATACCTTACTAATGATCAGGTAAATTGAGTTCAACAGTGCAATGGGTCTAAAATCAGACAGAATCTCTACCACACTACACTTAGGCAAAAGAAACAAGTAAGATTTGTTTATTCTCTCCATGCCTGAGTTGCCCCTTTGAAACTCTCTAATAACCTCCATCACATCCCCTTTGACCACTGGCCATAATTCATTGTAGAAAAGTACCTGAAATCCATCTAGACCTGGAGAGCCCTCTGCATTCAACCCAGGCATCACCTCCACCACCTCCTGATCTGAAATATTTTCTGTCAACTTAGCTGCTGCTGAGCTTCCCACCTAGGGGAAGTTTTAGGCTATCATTCTCCACCCCCCTCTCCCTCTCATTCTCGAGGATTCCTTGAAGTACCTAGCTATCTCTCTTCTAATTTCATCAGAGGATGTAAGCACCGAATCCCCTCTCTTCAAAGAAGAGATGAAATTCACTCTCCTTCTATCACTCATTGCCATATGAAAGAACTTCATATTTGCATCTCCCTCTTTCAATGATAACTGCCTAAACTTTTCACTCCAGTCCATTTCCCTAGTCTTGTCCTCAACTTGAATCACTCCTTGCCAATGCTTCCTCTATGCCTCCTCGTCCACTGCCAATCACTCCGTATTCTCCTTCTCATCCAGCAAATGCACCATAGACATAGCTTCAGGCCTCCACTGATTTCTAATGATCTCTATTGTTTGCCAGTACTCCCTCAACATCACTCTCAGGTCTTTCAATTTCATAGCCAAACGATAGGTGGCCGATCCTTACCCCTTCTTTTGCTCCCACCAGCAGCCAACCATCTCCTTGAAGCCTTCCTCCCTCAGCCAAGACTTCCTGAATTTAAAGTGCCCACATGGGATTCCTCCTCACTATCCCAAAGTAGTGGGGTGTAGTCCGAAAAATGGCAAGCCAACCCCATGACCTACAAGAGTTGATATCGCTCTAACATCTCCAAATTCCCAAAGAACCTGTCCAACTTAGAGTCCAGTCCATTACCCCTTCGCCAAGTGAACTTAGCCTCGCTGAAGGATATTCATTCAAACCCATCTCCGACACCACTAACTGAAAGCCAAGCGAGGTCCTATCCACCCTTCCATTCCATTGATCATTCACATATAGAACACTATTGAAATCCCCACCTACAAGCCAAGGCAGCCCATTTGTATTGCTCGCCCTCACATGCAGCTCCTGTGAGAGCATGTTTCTCCAATTGTCCACACAAGGACCATACACACATGAAAGACCAGCTCCTACGCATCCCCAATTTTCTGAAATATGCATGATAGCACAAAGTTACCCCTCCAAACCTCTTTCAAACTCAAACTCGACTTCTCCCACCACACGACCAGCCTTCTTACCCTTCCAATCGCATTCACAGCTTTAAAATCAGCCTGCCCCATTGCAATAGAGATTGCCAGAGAGAATCCCCTCCTTCTATGTGTGTCCCCTATACCAAAGCACAATCCACCTCCCACTCGTGAAGATATCGAGCCAACGACGCCCTTCACACTTTATCATGTAACCCATGCACATTCCAAGTGAGCACCTTCATCCCTGGGGCTTCGAGGCCCCTTGCTACCCTCCGGCCATCTTCTCAACCTTCAGAATGCCTACTATCTTCCCTTAACTGTAAGATTGGCCTCCAACAACACTCCTTCCCCTCAATTTATATGGCGACCTCACATACTTCCCCCTTGATGAAGAACCCACCCCATAGCTCAACTCCCCTGGTGCCAAGAATGAAAAGCTATCTGGATTCTGTGGAGTAGCCTCACAGACCTCTTGCTACCTCCGTACATTAGGATTCACAACAACAAGCTCCCTTCCCCCACCTTCATCCTACTCCAACACAACCATTGACAGTGGTTGGTCCAACTCCTTCATCTCCTTCATTTCAGTGTTCGGCACCTCTGACCAGTGAAGCTCTTTCCTCTCTTTTGCCTCCTGTTTGGCAAAACTCCTAGCTTTATCCTCATGTGTGTCAGTCTGGGTGTCCATCTCCTCAACCTGCACAGTTGGAACCTCCTCTTGCACACTAACCTCGCTACAGAAAGCTAATTTCAGCCAGAGAAGCCAAGAACTGCCCCCGCACCTAAAGATGACTTTGTGTGGGATTGGACCCCCCCTTGTCACCTTCACTACAACCTTAATCGATCTCCCATCTCCCTCACAAAGACCAACCATTGCACTCTCTGCCATAGTTGCAAAGTTGGCAATCACTCCAACCCATCACCCCCTTTGTTCTTAGATGCAATGGCAATCCCCAGATCTCGAAGAACCCTCTTCTAGTCTCAACCCTCTGAGGTGGGCGATCGCGAAGAGCACTGTCAAAGAGAGATACCAGTCTCCATACCACCGTCACCCCATCAAAGCTAGCTATGCAAAAATGGAGCCCTTCCACATCCATCATGCCCAAATCAAAAAGCACAAACCTCACCCCTCCAAATGAGCCAACTTCCACCCCTGAGAGGAAAGAGAGAGAGACCTTACCAGGCTTTAAATCTTCTCAAAGGCATAGGTGCCAATCATAATCTCACCGATGAGCAGCCCCCTGATCGTGAACTCCGCTGCCCTGGTTTCCTCGGATTGAGGCACTTCCACATCATACACCTGCCCCAACCCCTTCGGTAGTGGTGGCGGTGGCAATGGTGGTGTCTCACTTGCTCCATGAGCCCAAACTTGCCCACCATCATGCTGAGCCATCCTCCCCTTCATTCTACAATCAGACTTCCTGTGTCCCCACCCCCCACAAGCCAAGCATAAAGTAAGCGACCTACACACAGTCGCCAAATGCCCTCTCCTTCTGCAACGATAACATAAAACCTCTGCATTCCCTCCTTGCCTTCACCTCCACATCTCACCAACCATTTAGGCTACCCGTGGAGCTACCCATGCCTCTTCCATCCTCTCCCTCTGACACCGTCTCCTAGACCTCCAAACCCTTTAGCTGTTGTCCACCTTCCAAACCCTAGCTCCTCTTCTCCTCTCCATCCCCTCAATTTCATCCAAAAAGAACTGATCTTTTTATTTATTTTTGTTGTAGAAGCATTCCTCTACATGGGGATTAATTTTCTAGAATCCCCTACACAATTAAGCTCTCCAAGTATTTGTAAACATTTGTCTTCCTTATTATTAAATCAAGTACCTTTCATTTTATGTGATTTTATGTTCAAGTTTCTTTAATTTCTTTATTATACTCACTCCACCTTTTTAATTATCCTAGGTGCACTTGCCTGGAGTGAACTTGGAACAATAGGACTTTGATAAGTGATGTAAACACATTTACACTACTTAAAATGTCTATTTATGCATGTTCTTAAGCATAGGATTGCATTTCATGATATAAATATTGCATTACATGCATCATCTTGCATTTAGAGTAGTTTGAATAAAATGGAGGTTAATTATCTTCTTTTATGTGCTTGGACAGGGCAAATATTTTATCAGGGCCTCGGATCAAAGATCCAACCGTATGGATATGATCAGGGCGACGATTGGAGTTCAACGACTCTAAGATCGCCCTAATCAGGCATCCGTAGCATCAGATAGAGACCAGGGAACCCTAGAAGATCAAGGGCCAGGATGGTGTAAATCCGCACTTCAGATGGCAAATCCGACCACACGGATGAATTCGGATCGACGATCGCAGCCCAACGACACAAAAATCGAGCCAATCCGACATCCGTGGCACCATCTACAACTTCCAGAAGATGGACGGCCAAGATGGCGCCATGTGGTGCCATCTCAGCCGCCCAATCGGCCGCATGCGTCTTGTGAGGACCGCGCACCGTCTCCTCTCCGCCGTTGGATCTCGATCCAACGGCTGCGGTCGCTCGCGCTTAAAAGCGTTCGCGCGACCATTTCGTCCGCGTAGCGCAGCAGCGACGCAGTTGCGGGCGAAGCGGAGGTCGCGGGTTCGAGCCGCGGTGAGGGGGTGGAAGGCGCGGGCGAGCGGGCGCGGACGAGCGTCAGATGAAGATCCAACAGCTGCGCGCGCTCAATCAGGACGACGCGCGATTGGACGCCGGGTGTAACGCTCGATCGCACACGGGCGGGCGCGCTACGCAGCGGGCGCGGACACGATCTAAGCTAAAAATCAAGCGACATGCGTAGGCGTTACGCGCGGGCAGCCGAGCAGGCGCGTGTGGGCGCGGAGGCTACGCCCACGTTGAGGGCTTTAGCGACGGATTTATCCGCCACTAAAGACCCCTCATTTATTGTTTTGAAAGTGTAATGTCCATTTTGCCCCCACTCCTTGCAACTATAAAAGGAGACCCCCTCCATACGAAATTTTCATCCCTTCCTTCTCCTCTCTACCTCTCCAAAGCTCAAGAGAAGGTTGTCCCACACCCGGGATGCTTCTCGCGAGATAAAGTCCAAATTTTCATCCCCCTTCGGAAGTGGATCCCACGACGACGACGGCGTGCTGCTTCGTTCTCGTTCTTCTGCTTCGTCCTCCTTCGTCCCTCTTCGTTCTCCTTCGTCCAGGCATCGTCCCGTCCGGCTCATCCTCCAAGCAACCGTCGAGTAGGATTTCTCTCTCCCTATTCTTTTTACCGCTTTCTAGTATATATTTACTGCTTTCTAGATTAATCTACTCGTCCTCCAAGCAATCGTCGAAGAGGACATTTCTCTCTCCATTCTTTTAATGCTTTCTAGAGTAAATTTATCGCCTTCTAGAGTAATTATTTTATGCTTTCTAGTTATAATGAACAATCACTTCAATGCAAAAATTCCTTGTTTATTCTACATCTCATTTTGATTTTTCTGTGTAATATTCTTTTTTCTCTCTTACTCTCTCTCTCTCTCTTCCATTTTGCTGTAGATACTTAGATAGTTTAAATTGAATTTCTCGTGACAAAATAAAAATGAAACGCGAAGTTTTTAAATCAAACGTTCGCCTCCCTGTGTTCGACCCGGAATTTTAATTTCGGTATAAATTTTATTTGTTGAACACGAATCATTCGCTTTCGAACTACAACGACAGGTTTTCCAAAATCGAACACGTTAGCGTAGCTTCGTAATCGTTCAACAATAAGTCTACAGTATTTCAGGATAAGATGCCTATTTATGCATGTTCCTAGACTAGTTAGATGCATCTAGCATTGTAAATATTACATAACATGCATCATCGTGCATTTAGATTAATTTGTATAAATTATATACTAATTCACTTATTGTAATGACTAGGACATAAGGCGACACATTTTGGCTTTATAAGAAGAATCTAACCATACGGATGTGATCAAGGCAACAATCGGAGTCCAACACCTCTGAAATCGCCCTGATCAGACCTCCGTAGCATCCTTTACTAGCCAAAGAATGTTAACGGCTAGGGGATAGGATGATGCTAATTAGGGCATAAAATGGAAAATCCAACCATACGAATGGACTTAGAGAAATGATCGCAGTCCATCAATGTGAAAATCGCCTCAATCGAAGCTCTCTAGCATCTACTACGAACAACTGAAGATAAACAACCATGATGGCACTACATGGAGCCATCACATCCATCAAAATTGCACGCACAAGTCCTTTGCTCGCTCGCACCCTTAATCTTGACCGTTGGATCTCCAACAAGTGGTCAAGATCTTGCCTCACACATGCTGCACCTACTCTTCACTCCGCAAAAGCGCCTTATCTCGCGATCCTGACCGTTGGATCATCAACTAACAGTTCGGATTAACCACCAACATCCACACCGCAATGGCGAGGGCACGAGTATCTCAAGTAAGGCATGCAGGTTCGACCCACGATTTTCCCCCTCCCTCATCACTTGCCTACCTTAATCCAACCGCTGGATTAAGAATCGATGGGGTGGAGCACACCACATCACTCACATCAGCTGGCGAGCTTAGTGGTTCGAGTGTGCCATCCTCAACGAAGAGACTCATTCGATCCACCATCAGCACCTCAATCCTTTCGCACCGCACCATAATTTTGACCTCACAATCATGATTGAGCCACGACAGCAACCCACCTCTCTTCACATTCTGAATGTGCGAAGAGTGCAAGATGTCACTCGTCGACTCGTGATCGCGTGCAAACAAAGGCAACACATGGCATGCCAGATGGAAAGCACATGATACGTGTGATCATATACATATGCGATCAGTGCGCAATCTTGGCCTTCATTCAGTATCTTGCAGGTGATGATCATTCTCGCTGCGATTGTGTGAGATGAGTGTTCATTGAGGGGCATGATCAAGAGCTTCTCTCAGTCGTACAATGGAGATTGCGTGGCTGACATTATTTGCATCATCTATAGCTGGAACCCAAGCTAGGTGCGAGAAACGAGCCACATGCCTTGTGTAGGCAAATTAAGGCCCCCTAATGCACCTAATGGCCAAAATCCACCCATCCAAGAACCTATATAAGGCCTACACCCTCTCCCCTTCCTCTAAATCTTTACTTTTCTCCTCCTCACCTCTCCTAAAGCTTTAGAAAGCCTCCCAAGCTCCCATAAGCCTAATCATAAGCCCTAGGGTCCCCTATTAGTGTAGAAATCCTCTCCCTCCACATATATTTCATCCTACCCCTCACCTCCCTCATAGGGAATCCTAGGGTTGTCCTCTCACCCCCATTCAGGTAGTAGATCAACCATATCACCTCATCCCCATTCCCTTACTTTAGAACCCTCTTCCCTTACCTCATAATCCCCACTAGCTTGGCGTAAGCTTTCCTCTACCCTTATTCCTCCTATATCCCATCCCCGTCATCCTACTCCACATCACCTTTGTCCAGTGGCTGCTAGGTGCCATCGTCTCGTCAGGCAATCATCTTGGGTGATTTCTTTCACCTCTCTTTCTCTTTTATTGTATTATCTGTATTTCTAATAAAACTCTTTTTAGTTATAATATAAAATCTCTCTCTTTCTTTATCTCTATCTCCCTCTCTCTCTTTTTCGCTTTACTTATCTGTCGAAATAAATTAGAATTGGTTAACCTAGAAATTGTTCCTACCGATTCTCTTGCTCAATTAAAATACCAAAAAAATTACAAAGGGAAAAAATACCAAAAATAAATAAATCAAACGTGGATTTTTGTAAAAATTAAACATTGCCTCCTCGTGTTGGACCCGGGACTCATAATCCTTGTTATAAATATTATTTGATAAGTCAAATTTTTCTGTGAAAATATGTTTCTCTCTCCTGAAACCCTAAACCACATTTTCTCGCATGAATTTTCTAGAATATCATTTTGCCACCATTGCCTGGGAGGCAACGGACTTTGATTTGCCACCGTTATTCTACACTTACTTATTTTCTAACCTCTCTTATCTTTAATCTATTCTCTTACAAGTACTCGATCAAGGGTAGCCAAAGGTGGTAGACCGTAGTAAAGTGCGGGTAGACAATCTGTAAGTGCATCCCTAGTCTCCCACCCATTAGATCACTCCACCATGTAAATAACTCAAGCCCTAATCAACCTAGGAATTTTATAAACCCTAAGAAAGATTGTGGCATTTGTTTGTCACCTTTACTTGCCTCACCCACTTTCATATATATATAAAATAAAAAGAAAATCATCTTTGATTGTGGGAAACGATTAAAATGTACACACCTTAAATACCCACACACTTCAGGTGCATCACTTTTGTCTGATTCAATCACTTAATAGGGAATTCGATCTATGGACCTGGTACACCTGCACTAATTACATGCATAAGTGATTAGAAATTAGAATAGGCTAAATCATTTTGTGTGCCTTAATCAGTGGTGCAATAGGCCAATTGACTGAACTGTTTGGGGTGCACCACTTAATATAAAACAAATTCACCAAGTAGCTGCCCCATAAGACTCAATTTTTAGGGCTAGATCAGGCACTACATATTGTTTTCCAGTTTTAAAGGAATATATCTAGGCCCTTGATTTCAAGACCTGGTGTGCCTCACTGAACTTGATTGAACAAACCTAAAAATTGAACCCTAAATGCTACTAAAGAAGTTTAAACCCTAAAATACAAATCATAAACTAACCCTATTTGAAAACCCTAGTTGTGCACACACACACAAATTAACTGATTTTTAAAGGCACAACCCATTAAAAGGGCCTATCACATTTCAGAGCACATTTAAATCCAATCCTAATTAAAATTGAGTAGACGTTGGTGTTAAGGATTGACTTGCTCTTTAGGGCTCAGACTAAGATTATTTTCAATTAATCTACTTCTACCGATCCATCTGATGTCTAGTTAGGGGAGTACCATCAAATGAAAGTAGTTGGGGAGTATTAAAGGAACTAGAGGTGAAAGCCAATGGAAGAGCCTTCTACCCAATCCATCCCTCTAACTGGTTAGATTGACAGAATAGAAGTAGACCAAATCATTCATAATCTTGAGCTAGGTTTTGAGAGTCTATAGGTCTTTAGGCTACCTGCTTAAGGACAGGTTTGGATTGTTTGTATTGTAGGGTGCCTTTCTCTTATTTATTTTCCCTCTTACATCTCCATGTACTCTTTCACTTCACACACACACACACTTCCACTTCTACTCTCTAAACACACCCTATCCCTAATATGATCATTATCCTGACCCAACCACCACCCACCCATCCACTAGCTGGGATAATTTTGATTCGGAATATGATTTCCGCCCTCAATGTCCAAGGTCTAGCCCTGGACATCAAGACTTTGATTACTACCCTTCTCCGAGCTACACTGATTATAGATTTTTTCCTTCCTATGAAGAACCTAATATGTTCTACAATCAAGAAGGATATGATGACTATAACCCCTACACTTCCCAAGATTACACTGAATATAGGTCACCACTCCTTGACGAACAACCTGAAATGACCTTTTATCAGGGAGGATCCCAAGAACCTCAATTTCTTGGCCCTCATAGACTAAATCTAAACCCACCCAACCTTGAACCGAACCATTCAGCTCAAGTGAATCAGGTCCAGGATAGGGTGTTGCTAAGTTAAGGACAACTATACAATCTTTGGATGCTCAGCCACTACCCTATAGTGAAGCATTGAAGCCACTGATTAAAATGATTAACGATCTTAACAGTTCCCTATTGAATTGACTCCAAGAGGTTAAAGGTAAGGACCTGGGTGAGGTGTTACTTGGGAAGCTATAATGGTTGAGGATGAAATTTGCAGTTGCTCTAGTCCAATCTTAGGATGATTCTCAGGATGAACCCTCTTTAGGAGAATCGATCAAAAAACCCTTTCAAGCACCTATAAGGGAGGGCATGTTTTATGAAACTTGGGATGACAAGGTTGATTCCGAGCAACCAACATAGGATAAACTGGTTTCTTCACTTGAGATCCTCGAACCAGAGTACAAGGAAAATTATGCCTCTGCAAACCAAGGAATAAAATATGATTACGAGACATATATCTATGAGGGTCAAGATTTCTTTAATGCTAAGGGTGAAGGATCCTTAAGTGAAGTCTCACTTGAAAATTAGAGTTTCAAAAGAATCTTAGTGAGACAAATGGGTCTGAACAACTTGATGGATTACTTAATGACCCTCTAACATATGATTGAATTGGGGCTAACATGGAGGATCCAAATCCTAGCTTCATGGATGATTTAATTAGTCGCCCCATTCCTCAACCACACATTGAAGTGCATAATGATATCTTTTTTTCTTGAAAAGAGGAAGCACAAAATACTAAAGCATTAGTAGTTGTCCAATTTTTATTAATCAAGAAGGCAAGGAATTGTTACAAACTAAGGGAGCCAAACATTTACATCTAGGCAATTGTTCTCCACCCAAAGCCTCCCATTGTTAAAGACCACGTCATTCCTTGCCTTCCAAATTGCCTACATGGCCGCCGCAATCTTCACTCTTGATCTGGATGGATCTGCCAGCTGATCCCAGAGGTCATCCCAAGAATGCATCGTTGATGATAGGGCCCTCCTCCATACATCGTTGGAAACCAAGCAGGTGCTAAACGGATGTGCAACATCATCGTTGCCAAAACCACAAAGGGGACATGTAGCAAGGGGAATTCCCATGAGGAGAGATCTCACCACCCCCATCAGCAAACCTCCTCTTCTAACCATCCAGAGAAACACCTATACTTTAAGTGGCACCTTCATCTTCTAAATCAAAGCATAATGCCATCGATGTGTATCCTAGTCATTGCTCCCGATCATGAGGTCATACGCCTTAGTGGGAATGTAAAGACCATTCCTCTACATTAAGCTATCCACCCCATTAGATGGCTTGAAGGCCTCCTCACTTGATTTGAGTGCATATGGTTCCCCCTGTGGGACCATCTTCTAGCATTGGTTTCCCAGATCCCACCAGCCCACAACCTTGGCATCCTTTTGCACTGCTCTATCAAATCATCAGGGAAAAGATCCTTGAGGCATCCCTTCCCACTCCAATCGTCCTCGCAGAAGCAAAAGTGGGTACCATCACCTAGTCTAGGTGTAAAAAATGGCATTCGTTATTAACAACTGATAGCGATTTTACGCAGTTTGTTAATTAGGTTGTTGTAACTTGTAAATCCGCTTTCGCTCTTAAATTTATAATCTTAGATAGGGAAGTATCTAGGGTCGTCCAAGGAGGAAATATGGTTGCAAAATTGATTCTCTTACTAGGAATATAAATCTCAACTTTCTTTTCGGTATTTTTTTTCAATATATCATTTTTTTGTTTTTAAGCTAAGGCAACATGCGAACTGATGGCGGGAAAAGTGATTTATACTTCAATTTAAATACTACTTCTATGTGGCAATTAGAGCCTCTCCCTAAGCTCACTCTAGGCAAGTGGAGGCCTAGAATAATTAGGGAGAGGGAGTGAAGAACGCTGAAAATAAGCTAATAGAAATGCAAACAAAAAAAAATGCAAAGAAGGCAACTAGATAATTGATAAAGTGTTTTACAAAAGGCCTAGTAGAGGACAGCTTGTACTACTAGAAAAATGCAAATAAGAAAAGAAAACACAAATCCTCTAGATAGATGGTGAAGAAGAGGGCTTCTTGCTCCAAGGTTGGTGGCTCCCAATCTTGAAAAGAGTCCTTCAATTCCTTCCTTGCAGTGCTCCACCAAGGTGATGTCCTTCAAGGCAAGCCCTAGGGGGCGTGCCCTAAGTTTCTCTCCAAGGGTATACGTCCACCCTAACTCCTTCTCCTTTGCCTGGCCGTCCTCCTTGAAGTGGAAGAGTCCTCCTCCTTGGCGTGGCTAAATTTGAAGAAAGTGGGGAGAAGAAGGCACCAAAGGGGCTGGTGATGTGCCCCTTTAATCTCCTTCTCTACTCCTTCTTCTTGGCCGTAGGTATAGGTGGTTTAGGTAGAAAAATATACTAAGGGAGGATGACCCAAAATGGTGGTAGGTGGTGGCTTTTTATAGAATAGGAAGGGGGCTATGGTGACCTTTGAATTGGATGGCCAAGATGAGTTGATGGAGGTGGTTGGAGATCCCATGGCCAAGGAGAGTTGGTGCCACCTTAAGGGACACCAAGGGGGTAGTTATGGGTGTTGACACCCCTTAGTGTTGGTGCCAAAATGGGCTTTCTAGAAAGCTATTAGGTGGCGCCACCTTAAGGTTCTAGAAGGGGGGTATGTGGATGGCTAGGATGTGTTATATGGGTAGGTGTAGGGTGGATGAAGAGGCTGAAAGTTGGCGCCAAAATGGGGGTGGTTAGGGGTGGTTTTTGCCGCCAACTTGAAGTGTCCTTTGGTGGAGATAATGGGGTGAAGGGGTGGCTAGGTGGTGGCTCCAACTTAAGTAGGGTAGCTGGCTTAGGTAGGCTTGAGTTGGTGGAGCTAGCTAGGGTTGATTTTTAAGGTAATGGATGGCCAAGGAGCTGGTTGTTAGCTAAGCTAAGCTAAGATAAGATAAGCTAAGCTAGCTTAGCTATAGGTGGAGTAGAGGAGAAGGTAATGGGGCTAGGGTTTGGAGGAAGGAGCTGAGGAGGAGAAGTCTGGAGCTGGAGCTGGAGCTGGCTGCTGCTAAAGAGGCTGGCATGGGGCTACTCTAGCTGGCTTAGCTTGCTAGTTCTTTGCTAGTTGCTAAGCCAAGCTAAAGTGAGCTAGCTTCTACCAAAATGAGCTGCGGTGAGCTAGCTCTGGTGCTCCCAGGGAGAATCAAGATGGTTGAGGCAGCTAAGGTAGCTTAGCTCAACTGAGTTGAGCTAAGCTGAGTCCCCGGGAGCTGGACTTGAGCTTCCTGAGTTGGGATGAGTTCTTCTTCAGCTGGCTGGAGCTGAGTGGAGCTGGATGTAGCTGGATCTGAGCTGGGGTGAACTCCTGTCAACTTAGCTGAGCTAGCTAGAGCTCCCTGTGGACTAGTGGCAGCTGAGATGAGCTAGACTCAGCTAAGTTGAGCTGGATCTGAGCTGACTTGGTCTAGGGTGAGCTAAGGTGAACTCTGTTGAGCTGCCATCCAGCTGAGATTAGCTGAATGGAGCTGGGATGAGCTAACCCTAGTTCAAGTAAGCTAGGTTCCAGCTGCGGTGAGCTGGATCAAGCTGAGGTGAGCTGGATCAAGCTGAGGTGAGCTGGATTAGGTTGAGTTCCAGCTAGTCTGGGCTTCTCCTTCACCATTTGCCTTCTTGAGTGCTAGGGTTTTAGGGATCTATATATCTGTACATCCCTAACACTCACAAAAACATATTAAAAAGATAATAAAAAATGCAATGCATGCCTAACCTATTTTATGCCTAAATGCAGCCCAAAAACCCGTTTGCAGAGTAAAATCCTAAGGGCTAGGTTTGTTTTAATGCATAAGAATGATGATAAACTGGTGTTTATCACACCCCCATGCTTATCTTTTGCTAGTCTCTTAGCAAAACTTAAAACGGATTTTTTGGGAAATCTAATTTTTTTGACTTTTGAGGAGAAAAAGAGATTAATGGACCTTGGTAGATTAAAACACTGGAGGTACGGGATTTGTTAAAGATAAACATCGGGATTTATTTTTGGATCCAACCATTAGATAGAACGGGATCAATTTATCCTCCAGAAAATTCACAAATTAACCCCTTGTTAATTCAGATGACTTGAAATGTTTATTTTTAGGATTTTTCTGGCTCATGAATCTGATTCGCAACTTGCAAATTCCTTTGAAACCTTGTGTCTGTGCTTGTGAAAAGCCAACATTTATAAGGACGTGTTATTATTATTATTATTATTATTTTCTCTCCCATGCTTATTTTTAGCTTAGTCTTACAACAGATGTGTTGGGATCATCATTCCCGTTACCATTCCTCGAGGGGGCTCTGGTGCCAGTACTTCGGGATAGCACTATCCATGACACCACCCAGGAGCTCACAACCCCAAAACACGATGCGGTGAAAAGGGGCGCTCCAAGCAAACTCAGGCTCTTGCTCCGACGCTATAGGTAGAGCACTGTCCAAGACACTTGAGCTGCTGAAATGCGCTTTAATGCTCCGTCTAAAGATATGAAATATAGATATAGAGCAGCACCGAGGTGGTAACATGTTGACATCGCATCCTCAAAGAAGGTATTTTCCTTCTTCTCGGCGGTGGGAACTCAAACCAATGATCTGCTTCAGACTTTTACTAAATCCAAACAAGGGAGCTTTTCAAATTTTTAGTTGTTTTTAAGCGTTGGCTTGTGTGTGAAAATTGACACAAGAAGTTTCTTGAGACCCGTATGTTTTTGAATCAGAAACTAAGTCAAATACTTTCCATATTACAAAATAGGATCAAGTCACTTGAACTATCATGAGTTCAGGTTGAATTTTAGAGAAGGATATCTGATCAAGTCTAAAATAGACCCTGGAATTCTAATGATCAGATCCATATCCTCATCCTTAGTTTGTTAAAGATTAAATCCCATTGTACTAGAAGTAAAATTTTCTACCTTAGTCCCGATTTCAAAATTTTTTTCCTCAAAAAGTTTTCAACATTTTTATTTTTTATTTTTTATTTTTTTTGGGTATGCAAGTAGGAAATAAATTAAAGAAAATTGCATGTTTTTAGGTTTTGAACATCCTAAATCGATCGTAAAAATTTAAAAACACCCCCCCATGCTTAAGATATGCCATGTCCTCATGCATTAGGAGGGAAAAGGGATCACCTTAGTGAAGAACGATCGGGTTTAGGATGAATAAAACCTGGAAAAAGAAGAAAAAAGGAAAGCAAGAAAAAATGATGGGTTACCTCCCATCCAGTGCTATCTTTTACGCCATTCAGCTGGGCGTGAAGGTATGTACAGAAGACGAAAAATCATGTAAATAATTAGACACTTGGATGCCCACAAAAAAGGTTTCTTCGTCTAGATCCCTAGAAAATTGATTAGAAATAATATTGGGATCAAAGTGAGATGGAAATTGATAAGTGTGGCCCGAGTCTGGCCATGGTTTTAATTCAGGTTGGGTGCCAAACTTGGGCGAGGTTGGTGGCAGGTTCGTAAGAAAGGGGTCGGGGAAGGAATGGTGAGTTAGTGTGGAAAAATTAGGTGCGTGAATAGTGGGTGGATTAGGGGGGTTATCAGGAATAAATTTGGAGTCAAGACAAGTTTCCGGAACACTGATTTCGCCGACCACTGAGTCTGAATCAGAGTCCTCAAAAAAATTGTGGTCGGTAAGGGTATCTATTAACATTGTCTCCTGCACCATATTGGAAATTTCAGTATCTGAGTCCTCAAAGAAGTTATCATCATGGAATCTCCTGGAGGATTTAAAAATATCTAAAGTGATAGTTTGGCCTGCACAGTTGATATCCATTTTGCCTGTGTGGCAATTGATATTTGCCTTTGCAGTGGCCAAAAAGGGGCGTCCAAGGATTATCGGGGAGTCCAGTAATGATTCGGGTGCCTCAATGTTAAGAACCAGAAAGTCTGCAGGGAAGACACAATTCTGGTCCTTGACTAATACATCCTCGACAATCCCACGAGGTTTGATTGTAGATCGGTCGGCTAATTGTAGGGTAACCTCGATGGGTTTTAATTCACCGATATGAAATTCTTCGAATAAACTCGTGGGAATAATATTTACTGAGGCACCAATATCAAGGAGGGCACGATTAAATGTAGTGTCATCAATAATTACATAAATTAAAGGCGCCCCTGGATCTTTCATCTTAGGAGGCAGCTTACTCTGTATGACAGAGCTTACTGTCTCCGAAAGATGCACCTGTCCTAGATTTTTGGCCTGCCTTTTAGGAGTACAAATCTCTTTTAAAAATTTAGCATAGCCAGGTATATATTTAATGGCATCTAGGAGAGGGATATTGATATGAACTTGCCCAAATAGCTCCATGAGTTCTTCTGTAGTGGGCTCAGATTTCTTTTTTTTGTTGGTGGTGGGGTAGAGAGCTTGTGGGAAAGGGATCTTGTCTTGAGATTTTGGTTTTTCTTTTTCTTCCTGATGGGGAGGTGGGGAGTCAATTTGCACATGTATCTTACCAGGTTCGTGTGAAGGCCCGGGGTCAGTGGTGGTTTTCCCACTCCTCAAAGTAACTGCATGTGTAGTCGGATTATTATTTGGAGGAGGTGGGGGGGCCTGTGATTGCAGAAACCTGGGCGGCTGCTGAGGTGGTGGATTAGGAGGAGGCTGATTTGGATAGTGTGGATTTCTGCCCATATAATGGTTCCCTTGGTGATTGGGATTGGGTATGGGTTGGGACGGAAGATGTCCTACAAGTCTTTGCGTGGGAGCAACCCCAATCTGATTGTTCAGATTTGTGATGTTGCGGGTTACTTCCATCATTTTTGTTTGCATATTCTGCAGGGTCCGCAGCATCTGGGCATTGATATCTTGCTGGGATGGCCCATGATGGAAGTTTGGATTCGACCCATGCCCATTAAAATGATATGGTTGGGAGGAAACTTGATTATTCCAGGAGTAGTTCGGGTAATTTTTCCAATTGGAAGAATTTTTAAAGGGCTCCAAGATGGCAGAAATATTTTGGGTGGGGTTAAGATCTAGATAATTGAAATTCCCCGGTGAATCATGGGCAACCTCAGAATAATCAGCAGGAGTAGTGTTGAGATTGTGCAAATTTTCTCTTCATGGAAAGTTAGGTTGGGTTAGATGTGGGTGTGGAGCTTGAATTGATGTGGCGAGTCTTTCCTCAATTTTCTTCTGATTAATATGCATCTGGTCGAGTTTCTGAGCGATCATTTGAAGATCGTCTTGGGTGACCGGGATAGATTGAGCGCCTATTTCATGAACACCAAATTGCGGGTTTTGGGTTCTGCAAAATGTGTTCATAGAAGCTTGATTAAATGAGTTTCCACTCATTTCTTCAAATAGGTCATAAGCACTTTCAGCATCTTTATTTAAGAAGTTGCCTCCACACGAGGCATCGACAAACTGTCGGATTTGATCTTCTAATTCATGATAGAAGATTTGCACGAGCTACCATAAAGGAATCTCGTGGTGCAGGCAACTTCTTAAAAGGTCTTGAAATCTTTCCCAAGAATCATGGAAAGTTTCGCCAGATTTTTGGTGAAAGGTCGTAATAGATCTTCGTAAGGAATTGGTACGACCTATGGGAAAGAATTTCTTGAGGAAGGCACTCTTGAGTTGAGGCCATGTTGTGATGGGTCGGCCAATGGGCCTGAACCAATAAGCGGCCTTATCTTTGAGAGATAATGGAAGAAGCCGCATCAGCCATATGTCTTCTTGCACATTTCGGGAACGGGTTGTCTGTGCAAGAAGAGTTAGTTCTTCAAGGTGGCTGAAAGGGTCTTCCCTAGGAAGGCCATGAAAGTGTTTAATTAGGTTCAGGACCGCAGGCTTGATCTCAAAGTCCCCCTCCGGTATGACCACCCCTGGTCGTTCCTCATAATAAGATGGATCATAGAAATCTTTTAGAGGAACAATAGGCTGCTGACGGGGTGGTGGGTTTGGCCTTGGACTGGCTAGGTTTTGGATGTTCCTAGTCAATGTTTGTTGATTGGAATTTAATTTATTAATTTGATCGGCCATCAATTTTAAAAGATCAGGTAGGGGGTCTTGATGTTGTGTGTGGGGCAACTCAAGATTAGGGAACTCCAAGTGTGGGAAGTTACTGGTGGTTGGGTTTTGGGTGGAAGGGTTAGAATTAGGGTTAGTGGTGGGGTTAGAGGTGGACGTGGAAGGGTCAGTGGACCTATTTTGTTGTGTTTCCATCTTTTCAGGAGAAGAAGACAGAAAAAGTGGTCTTTTTGCGTGGGGGGTGAAATCAAATGGTCCTTCCAAGTGCGGATTTTGAGACCGTCGCCCGTGCATAAAATGGAAAAACGGGAGGGGAGGAGAAGAGAAAGAGATGAGAGAAAGTGTGCAATTCAAACAAATAAAACTAGACCTAACTTAAATGTGACTCCCTAATAATAACCTAAGACTTGGTCTATATAGGAAATAAGTAGTCAATAGTGAATACCCATTCTGTCAACAAATCTAGCCAAGTTTCTTAAGGGGAGGTTTGGGCCCAAACGTTTCCCAGGGAAGACCCCAGGTGCTTGTACAAACCCGCGCCTGGTCATTTGACACGGCCCCTCAGCCTGAACACCAGATACAGATGACAGAATTGGTATTAACTAAAGAGAACTTAAGACCTAAATAGCAAGCCTAAGTTGATAAAGCCTTAGGGGTCAAGTTGCTACAAATTTTAATTAGGTCTAGGATGCTATAGTGCACACGGAATGTGGAGGGCGTTTATTGGGTTGTTGCCCTGTTATTTGATTTTTTTGTGTGTGTGCAAGAATTGGAGAGTGATTCCAATGAAAATCAAGTTGTCACATAATTTTTTTGTATTTATGTCTTTTAGGATTCAATTTAATTAAATGAGTTTTAGGGTTTTTTTCTTTAAGCTTTCAAACAAGTTTGAAAGTCCAAAATCAAAGGAAAGACAAGTTGTATGTGTGATTGTATATTTCCTTTTAATTGAGTCTCTAAAGAGAAAGAAGAAACCCTAAGCCAATTATCCTTAAGACAGAAATTTAACTACCAATGAATTATTTTTAGCTTTCTGAATTAAGTAGTGGTCCAAATAAGTCAAACAACACCACTAATTTAAATAAAATCAAACAAGGATTCCAGAAAAGATTTTTTTAAGATTTTAAGAATTTTTTTCATAATTTTTTTTAATTTTTAATTGTACTGGTGTCAAAGTCCAGAAATAATACCCGTTGGTATTATGGACTTTTCAGTATTACCACCGACCTCGGAAAATTTTTATAATTTTATATGATGTGTAAAATTTCACAAGGATTCCAGTAAACTAAATTTCTAAAAAATTGGATGAGTATAAAAATTCTGAAAATTCGTGGACAGTAGCAAAATAGGAAGATTAGAGGGTGTGACCCCTCTGCTATCCACGAATTTTTAAAAATTAAATACAAATCCAATTGTTTTGAAATTTGGAAAAGATGTTCCTAACTTAATTGGGAATCACTCTATGAAATTTTATGATTTTAGGAGGCCTGGGGTTTTAGGAATCGATTTTTCAAGTCCAGACAGAAATCTGGACCCGAAAAACAGAACACCAATACTTGCAATGGAATGGTGCTAAAGAAGCATGCAAGCAAATAATGGATTTTATAATGCACCACTCCACTTAATTAAAGTGTTTAGGGTCATGAAAGCCAATTTTAATAGATTTTTGGTAGTTTTAATTATGTGACCAGAAAGACGAACCAACCTGAATTTCTGTGGGAAGAAACGGATCTTTGAGCTCTCGCTTCCAGATTCCCGCATCCCCGCTGTAGTTTCTGCACACACAAAAGAAAGAAAGAGAAGGGGATGAGATCCACTTCAAGCAAGAGAAAATTAGTTAATGCAAAAGCCGTGCCTCCCCGGCAACGGCGCCAAAAAGTGATAGCGATTTTATGCGGTTTGTTAATTAGGTCTTTGTAACGCGTAAATCCGCTTTCGCTCTTAAATTTATAATCCTAGATAGGGAAGTATCTAGGGTCGTCCAAGGAGGTAATATGGTTCCAAAATTGATTCTCTTGCTAGGAATATAAATCTCAACTTTCTTTTTGGTATTTTTTTCAATATATCATTTTTTTGTTTTTAAGCTAAGGCAACATACGAACTGATGGCGGGAAAAGTGATTTACACTTCAATTTAAATACTACTTCTATGTGGCAAGTAGAGCCTCTCCCTAAGCTCACTCTAGGCAAGTGGAGGCCTAGAATAATTAGGGAGAGGGAGTGAAGAATGCTGAAAATAAGCTAATAGAAATGCAAACAAAAAAAAAATGCAAAGAAGGCAATTAGATAATTGATAAAGTGTTTTACAAAAGGCCTAGTAGAGGAAAGCTTGTACTACTAGAAAAATGCAAATAAGAAAAGAAAACACAAATCCTCTAGATAGATGGTGAAGAAGAGGGCTTCTTGCTCCATGGTTGGTGGCTCCCAATCTTGAAAAGAGTCCTTCAACTCCTTCCTTGCAGTGCTCCGCCAAGGTGATGTCCTTCAAGGCAAGCCATAGGGGGGCATGCCCTAAGTTTATCTCCAAGGGTTGACGTCCACCCTAAGTCCTTCTCCTTTCCTGGCCGTCCTCCTTGAAGTGGAAGAGTCCTCCTCCTTGGCGTGGCTCAAGTTGAAGAGAGTGGGGAGAAGAAGGCACCAAAGGGGTTGGTGATGTGCCCCTTTAATCTCCTTCTCTATTCCTTCTTCTTGGCCGTAGGTATAGGTGGTTTAGGTAGAAAAATATACTAAGGGAGGATGCCCCAAAATGGTGGCAGGTGGTGGCTCTTTATAAAATAGGAAGGGGGCTATGGTGACCTTTGAATTGGACGGCCAAGATGAGTTGATGGAGGTGGTTGGAGATCCCATGGACAAGGAGAGTTGGCGCCACTTTAAGGGACACCAAGGGGGTAGTTATGGGTGTTGACACCCCTTAGTGTTGGCGCCAAAATGGGCTTTCTAGAAGGCTATTAGGTGGCGCCACCTTAAGGTTCTAGAAGGGGGGTATGTGGACGGCTAGGATGTGTTATAAGGGTAGGTGTAGGGTGGATGAAGAGGCTGAAAGTTGGGGCCAAAATGGGGGTGGTTAGGGGTGGTTTTTGGCGCCAACTTGAAGTGTCCTTTGGTGGAGATAATGGGGTGAAGGGGTGGCTAGGTGGTGGCGCCAACTTAAGTAGGGTAGCTGGCTTAGGTAGGCTTGAGTTGGTGGAGCTAGCTAGGGTTGATTTTTAAGGTAATGGATGGCCAAGGAGCTGGTTGTTAGCTAAGCTAAGCTAAGCTAAGATAAGCTAAGCTAGCTTAGATATAGGTGGAGTAGAGGAGAAGGTAATGGAGCTAGGGTTTGGAGGAAGGAGCTGAGGAGGAGAAGTCTGGAGCTGGAGCTGGAGCTGGAGCTGGCTACTGCTGAAGAGGCTGGCATGGGGCTACTCTAGCTGGCTTAGCTTGCTAGTTCTTTGCTAGTTGCTAAGCCAAGCTAAAGTGAGCTAGCTTATACCAAAATGAGCTGAGGTGAGCTAGGTCTGGTGCTCCCAGGGAGAATCAAGCTGGTTGAAGCAGCTAAGGTAGCTTAACTCAACTGAGTTGAGCTAAGCTGAGTCCCCGGGAGCTGGACTTGAGCTTCCTGAGCTGGGATGAGTTATTCTTCAGCTGGCTGGAGCTGAGTGGAGCTGGATGTAGCTGGATCTGAGCTAGGGTGAACTCCTGTCAACTTAGCTGAGCTAGCTAGAGCTCCCTGTGGACTAGTGGCAGCTGAGATGAGCTAGACTCAGCTAAGTTGAGCTGGATCTAAGCTGACTTGGGCTAGGGTGAGCTAAGGTGAACTCTGTTGAGCTGCCATCCAGCTGAGATTAGCTGAATGGAGCTGGGATGAGCTAACCCTAGTTCAAGTAAGCTAGGTTCCAGCTGCGGTGAGCTGGATCAAGCTGAGGTGAGCTGGATCAAGCTGAGGTGAGCTGGATCAGGTTGAGTTCCAGCTAGTCTGGGCTTCTCCTTCACCATTTGCCTTCTTGAGTGCTAGGGTTTTAGGGATCTATATATCTGTACATCCCTAACACTCACAAAAACATATTAAAAAGATAATAAAAAATGCAATGCATGCCTAACCTATTTTATGCCTAAATGTAGCCCAAAAACCCTTTTGCGGAGTAAAATCCTAAGAGCTAGGTTTGTTTTAATGCATAAGAATGATGATAAACTGGCGTTTATCAACAACTCCTGCAATTGAAGCCCAGAAAGGGGAAGGCTTGGTAGGTTGAAGGTTGTCTGCCATTGTCTCACCTCCGTATGCATCCGTAATGAGATCCTTCCACATCCCGTCATCTCCCTTCAGGATTTTCATACTTCAGTAGAAGGGAGTCGCCAAATTCCTTAAGTGCACGTACACCAAGACCACCTCTCTTTCTTGGTTTGCAGATAGTGGACCACTTTATCAGCTGCATGAACCTCCCCTTGTGTCCTGCACCCTTCCAAAAGAAGCTCTTTCACAATAGTTCCATCTTCTTGATCACTGTCCCAAGTGGCCTAAAAATGGAGAGTAGAAAAACTAGCATGGTCAATAAGATCGAGTTGAGAAGGACCAATCTTCCTCCCTTGGAGAGTAGCTTCTCGCAGCAACCCACCAACCACACAGACATATTCTCTAGGAGGTCTTTCCAGTCCCTCGCCAACATCTTCTCTCTCAATAGTAGGCCCAGATAATGGATCGGTAGATGTGCCATGGGTATTTCTAAGGTTATGGAGATTACTTCCTAACTGGTAACCACGAGCCCAAAATAAATCAGTGAAGACTTTGCTTCATTTATTTTTAGATCTGTGATCTCTCCAAAAATATCCATCAGGTGCTTCAGAAGGATTGCCTCCCTATGTTCCCCTTCAACGAAAAATGCCGTGTCGTCAGCATACTGTAGAACAAGCGTCAGAGCATGGTTATTCGTCAAGGAATGGCCATGTAACAGTCCTCCCTTGCATGCCTTGAATGCAAAGCGACCAACGTATCCATCGCCATAATGATGACTAGAGGTGTGAGCAGGCATCCTTGCTTCACATCTGATGTAGACACATCAATTTAGGTTAAAATGGCTATTTATGCATGTTACTAAGCCTAGAGATGCATTCCGTATTATAAATGTTGCATAACATGCATCATTCTACATTTAGAATAGTTTGACTAAATTTTAGGTTAATTTACGTCCTTTTGTGGCTAGGAGGGAAGGATATCTATTTTAGGACCTCGAATTGACAATTTGACCATATGGATCTAATCAGGATAGCAAACGGAGTTCAATGCCTCCAAAATCATCTTGATCGGAGTCCCGTAGCACATTATGTAGTTGAAGGAAGATCAAAGGCCAAGGGACAAGGTGGTTCCAATATGAACCTCAGATGAAAAATTCAACCACACAGATGGATCCGGATCGACGATAGCAGCCCAATGACATGAGAATCGATCCATTCCAACATCTGTAGCGCCACCTACAAAGTAAAGAAAATAGACAGCCATGATGGCGCCACATGTTGCAATCACAACCACCCAAATCCATCCAAGCCCCTCCTCTCCATTTTGCAGGTAGCACCATCTCACGATCCCAACCATTGGATCGCGATCCAATGGCTAAGAATCACCTCTGCGCACCGCTCTACTTCCAAGGAGAACACGGAGATGAAATCTCGACTGTTGGATCGAGATCCAATGGTCAGGAGTAGGTGCACATGGTTTCAACTTCTAGACAATCCACATTGGTAGTGCATTGGGTAGCTCCATCGCCTACAGCGTAAGGATCCACGATTGAAGACCCTCGCATGTATTAATTCGCTATAGAGCACACACGGGTGAAATTCACTCGTTGGATCTGATTGGGTGGTAGAGAAGGAGGTGACGTGGCACAATCAGGGTCGCATGATCAGAATGCGGTGATAACACGTTGATCGATGCACCATCTGACATGATCTGAAGGGTCTGATCATTGCGTGATCGTGGCCTCTCATCTTGGATCCAATGGTGGAGAGCAACCTTGGAAGAAGATAGTTGTGAGTGCACTCCATGCGTGTGTGCGAGCATGAGCTGGGTTCTATAGTGACATTTGTGGCGGAGCTACAACAACGATTTTGATGTCACTATTGACCCTTGAACGGCTAAACCTTCCTCGTCCACTATAAAAGGACCCCTACCCCTCCCATTCTTCTTCATCTCTTCCTTTCTCTCCCTCAGCACCTCCAAGGCTCTAGGGATAGTTTGTCCAAGCCAGGATGCTCCTCTAGAGTAGAAAATCAAACATTTTTTCCCACCTCTCACCCCCATTCGTGGAGCATCCCATGGTCGTCCTCTCACCACCTTCAGGAAGAAGATCCTCATTGCGATGTCGTCCTACCCTGTCCTCCTTCCTCTGCCACCATTCTCCTTCCTTTAGCTTCCCACCACCTTCATCCAGGCAATGTCAGAGTGGGTCATCCTCCAAGCAGCCATCAAGGGAAACTCTTCTCACCTCTATCTTTTACTGCTTTCTAATGTAGTCAATTATCCGTAGAAATCTTTGTTTGAAAATATATGTTGATTGTTTCTTTCTCTCTCTCTCTTTCTCTTATTTTGCTAGTACATTAGTTAGATAAAGTTTTATCGATCTAATCTCTTGCCTCATAAAAATACCAAAAAATTGCAAAAGCTAAAAGTAATAAAATAAAGTAAAATTGAAGCACGGATATCACAAAACCAAACATTTGGCTCCCTATGTTCGACCCAGAACTCACCACAAGTTTCGGTATAAATTTTATTTGATAGCGATTTTTGCAACTACGATGATGAGTTCTCCAAAACCCTGATTTTTAGTCACAAAAGCACACCCACCAACACCCTTCTGTTGCTAGATCCATCTTCCTGATGGCTTGCCATTTACTAAAGGTGAGAAGGAAGATGTGATAATACACTGCTTAAGCCATTGAATCCACAACTCTGAAAATTCCCTCCTAAAGATTTCCCACAAATACATCCACAAGACTGAGTTGTAGGCTTTGGAGAAGTCCACCTTCCACAGAAAAGCATGCTTATTTCTTCTCACCTAACCAGAGACCATCTCCTACTCCAATATGAAGGATTCTCGAAGAGAACGCCCCTTCAAAAAGGCAGCCTGAACTGGGCTGATCAAATCCAGGGGAATTACACGTGTTTATGCACGATGAGGAGATTTAAGGAATGGTCTCCATAGTACACTCAAATTTCACAACAAACACTTCAATTTATAAAACTCAGCTTCTAGTTGGAGTCCGATGTCGTTCATAGGGAGCAAATGTGGAATTCATGCACTAATCTCTATTCGGAATAAATGAGCATAGTTAAATTGAGCACAACAAAAAGATATACAATTAATAAATTGCTTAGAATGATATTCAAATGTAATCAATATATCTCAAAGAATATAGAGACAAAAAGAATAAAGAAACCTAAAAAGTGGTGATTTAGATCACCATTTAGATCCCTCCACTTAAGCGCATCTCTTATTTAAATTACTCAAATTTCTCAACATTAGCTTCAATCAATAATCCACGTTAACTTAAGTTCACAGTAACATATGAAATAATGCCACAGTGCTTTTGAAGCAAATCAGACGTCACCCACACTTCTCAGACGACTTAACTCATCATAGGATAGCCCCACAAAGGCACACAAGGACACCAAGGCCTCTCAAGGCACAACACAAGAGCCAACTTTCCTCAGAGGCCAAGTATCAAAGCCTTCTCCTTTACCACGTGCCCTAAGGCATTCAACCGCATAGCAAAACCCTCCCCCCTCCTCTCACAAATCCTTCTCTTCTTCTCTCTCAGACCCAAGGCTAATCAAGTATATAGGTGGGTTATCATATCTGGGCAGGGGACCAGGCTCCCAGGCATGGTGGTGAGCGAGGTGTGCATGTGCATGTGAGAGGGACTCGACCCCTCCTGACTTGGGCAGTAAGCAACTATCACAAAATCATAATATAAGTTGTTGGCACATTGAAATCCCATGATGCGAGACTATGTTGAGCTCTCCTCCTTGTGTGCATAGTGGCTGGGATTACCAAGCAAGCCGAGCTGCTGTTGTCATGCTTCATTCAATTGGTGCTCCAGATAGGGTCCTGAGGTAAGTTCGTAGCAACTAGAGGTGGTATTGAAGAAGAATATGGCCGGAGAGCTGTAGTTTGAGACGGAGAAGACGGTGGCGATGGTGGCACTCTGGCGAAACCTGCAACTCACGAATATAGGTGTTAGGCCCCAATCAGATGGTCCATAAACATTGCCAGAGGACAGCGAGGGGGTGGTGGTGTCGATTTGGTGTGGGAGAGTCTAAGGTGGCCAGATGGAATCAGGTTTTGTGAGCGAATACTGGGTTATTCGGTGGGGCGAAGGAGTGGATGGAACAACAAATAGGTAGAGGCATTTTGGTCGTGGAGGTGTGGCAGATATTTTGGGAGAGTCGGTAGAGCGTGTGGCGATATGTGGAGTGCTGAAGGCTTTGTAAGAGCATTGCCAGGGAGGAGGAAGATGGTGGGAGAGAGGATGTATTGACGGTCGAATTAGGATAGGATGGGTCATAATCCAAACTATGGAGAGAGAGAGAGAGAGATTTAGAACCTAATTAAGGATGAAGGGGGCGAGGGAGGCACCGGCTTTGATTGGCCTCCAGTGATAGAGCGGCGAGGAAGAAGGAGATCTGGACACTCCTAATTTGTCTATCGGGGAGTAGAAGAAGGAGATGAAGACGATCCTGCTACCTATGGTATGTGGTAGCAGGAGAAGAAGTCAGAGAGAGAGGAGTCACCAGAGCTACAGTGGAGGTGGCCGATGAGAGGGATTTGTTGAAGAACTACAACCAAACTAAGCTAAGGAGCACTATATCAAGTTCTAGAGCTTTATCTAAAGTTTCTAAGCAATCTCTAGACAAGGAAAGGGCTCTACAAGTAATGAGATTGAAGGAAAAACACCCAGGATTCTCATGCATTTGCATGAGCTTTTCATACCAGATTTGAGTCCCAAATCAAGTCCAAACAATTCCTTACCATGTGAAGATCAATTCCACCAAATTTAGTGGGATTTGATGAGGATCTGATACTGTTTTGGCGTGGTCAAAAGTTGCTTGGTGCTCGGTTCACCCCCATTGGTGGCAAGGACCCATTTGCATGGACGATAAGGAAGTTAGGGACCTATTGGCAAAGATTTTGAAAGTTGAGGGGTTAATTGTATGAAATAGAGTTTAAATGGACTTAAATGTAAACTAGGTCAAGATGGACTCAGATTGGGCCCAAATTTTGGTAGAAACCTAATTTTGACTCAAGGAATCTAGTGGTGAAGTTGGATTTGAGTTTTGACCAATTTTGGTTGGGAAATTTTCATAGAAACCTAAATTAGAGCAGAATTCCGTTTGAGACTCTATTCAAGGTCAAACTAGGTTCAGATGGTCACACCAAGGATACTAAACCTCAAGGAATATTTTTATATGAATTTTAGGAGGTTTAGATGATTTTTATCCTGATCAAAACCTCTGTGATTCAAGTAGGTGTGAAATTAGGGTTTCAGGTGCTGATGCGATTTTCGAAATACGTGAAACCCTATTTCTATCTGTATGGACCCATTTATTAGATCTTAATGCACATTTGACCTTAGATTAACCTTTGGAAAATCCCGTGGTTACTCTACTTTCATGATGTGATGTTAAAACTGTAAAATTAACCCTAATTTAGTATTTTTATCTCAAAATGGATTTAAATGGAATTATGTCTCTCAAGTGATTATGTAGGAGCATTTGTCACTTAATTTTCAATAAATAAATCTAGTTATGGCTCATGATGATGTTACCATCATACCCCCATGCTTAACTTTTGCTAGTTCCCAGCAAAATCTTATGGAAAGATCTAGATCTCTAGACCATGTTTTGATGTTCAGATGCCTGATTTGTGCCATTCTCTAGAAATTAGGTCAGAAAGCCAACAATAGGCCTAGAGGTACTCAAGTATCAATCAAGATCCAGACCTAACCAGCTTCAGCCTGAGTCTTCAACGAAAGTTTCTAAGGCCCACAAAAACTACACAGAGGCTCGTTGAACCCAGTAGTTAAAGTATCCGTGCGTAGAATGTAACATGTCTACGTTCAGTTTGCCAGTGCATTTTTATAAGAGAGAGATAGAAGGATTTTTCATTTGGAGAATTTTCTCTCATCTTTATATTTTTCCCTAGATCCCGCCTCGAATTGGCCCTGAACACGGTCGGTATCAGATTCCTTGTCCCCACTATCAATCCTCGAAGGGTCCTTGGCTTTCAATGCTTCAGGATAGCACTGCCCATGGCAGCCCCCAGAACCTTGGCTTTCGACACTTCACGATAGTGCCACCCATGGCATTTTGTAACTAAATTCAAGCCTTGGCAATCAACATTTCGGGATAATCCCTCCCACGGCACCTGAACCAGCACAAGGTGCTTACATGCCCCCGATAGGATATTTAGATATCCTAGGAGACAAGCATCGAGGAGACGACATATTATTATGCTTCTTCGAGGGGAATTTCTCACCTCTCCACGTGGGAACTCGTCCAATCAACTTATGTTGTCGAGCCACTCCTAAGCTAGATCTTTGAGATGTCTTTTCATAACAGACTACTTTTGGCATGATTTACTTTGTTAAGCACATTAAACCAGACTGGTGTGTAATTTTGGGTGCTTTGGTTACCAAGTCCCGCAAACCAAATGGTAGGCAACAAGGCAGAATAATCCCTAAGCCTTAGACCTACTACATTAGCCTCGCACTTTCCTCAACTTCTTGAGGACTAATCCAGATCTTAACAAATATGTGAATGTTTAACCCTAAAATAGGCGTAAGAGGCCTAAGATCAGCATTCATACTAATCTCCTTGTCTCTGGTACTTTAGGACTTAATCTTCTTTTGATTAGATCTAGAACCTAAGTAAAACCCATGATCATTTACTATGACTATCATTTTTCTGATTTTTTCTTCTTTTTGACATTTTGAATTCCCTCCTCTTTTTCCTCCTCAAGAAGGATTTGCAATCAATTCACAAAATTTTCCTCCCTTTTCTCCATTTTTTTTATTTTTCATTTTTTTAATATTTTGAATATATTTTTTTTTGTGAGAACCCCTTAGAGAATTGAATTTCCATATGTTTACACTTTAACACCCCACTATGCCTAACTTCAATCAATAATCCACGTCAACTTAAGTTCACAGTAACATATGAAATATTGCCACAGTGCCTTTGAAGCAAATCAGACATCGCCCACCCTTCTTAGAATTCCATTTGAGAGTCTGTTCAAGGTCAAAATAGGTTCAGATGGTGACACCAAGGGTACCAAACCTCAAGGAATATTTTTCTATGAATTTTAGGAGGTTTAGATGATTTTTATCCTGATCGAAAGCTCTGTAATTCAAGCAGGTCTGAAATTAGGGTTTTAGGTGATGATGCAATTCTCGAAATGCGTGAAACCCTATTTCTATCTATATGGATCCACTTATTAGATTTTGATGCTCATATGACCTCAGATTAACCCCCATAAAACTCCGTGGTTACTCTACTTTCATGATGTGATGTTAAACTGTAGAATTACCTCTAATTTAGTGTTTTTCTCTTAAAATGGATCTGAATGGAATTATGTCTCTAAGGTGATTATGTAGGAGCATTTGTCATTAGATTTTTACTAAATAGAGCTAGTTATGGCTGATAATGTTGTTACCATCAACACGTAACCTATTTGCAAGCACCTTCCCAATTATTAGAAAGATAGAATTAGAAAAGGCGATGGGGCGGAAATCTGAGCACTCCACTGTACCCTATTTTTTTGGTAGCAAGAAAAGTAGGGATTTGTTAATTCTCTCTGTCCCGTTGTTCCCCTGTTGGAACTATGTCATCACCTACATAACCTCCTAGCCCACCACTGGCAAGAACTCTTTATAAAATAAAATCAAGAAACCATCTGGGCATGGAGAGCCTTCAGTAGTAAGGCCCTTCAACGCCCCCACCACTTCTTCACTAAATGGCAAACAAAGTCTATCCCCGTCTTCCCTGTGAACACATAGCATATCAAAAGAGTTCAGGTGCCATTCGCCTCTTAGTCTAGCATAGGTGACATCAAAAAAATAACGGTTTGACAAATTGCACATCCCCTGCACGAATTCTACTTTATGACCACCATAAGATAGAAATGATAATAAGTTGGCTCTTCTGCGTACACTGGCGAAGCCGTGGAAGAACCTGGTGTTGGAGTCCCCCTTTTCAACCATAACTGGCACGAATGCTAACGCCAATCTATCTCTCTATGCAAGTCCTCCTTATAGATAGTTGTCTAGAGCTCTCTTCATTGATGTGTTTCCTTTTCAAAAAGTGGTCCACTCTCCTCCTTGGCATCCAGCAACTTCAACCCCTCAAGAGCCTCCTTCCTTTTTCGATTCCTAGCAGTCGCAATGGGCAGCTTATACTCAAATAAAAGGAGACGTAACCCCTTCAACTTCGCTGCCAAGCACTGGGTAACTGTCCCTTGCAGCTCTTGGGATTCCCACCATGAAGTGACCATCTCCTTGAAGCCATCCTCATTTAGCCACGATCATTGAAATTTAAAATAGGTATGTGAGTTCATCTGATGTAAACATGTTTACACTACTTAAGATGTCTATTTATGCATGTTCTTAAGCATAGGATTGCATTGCATGCTATAAATATTGCATAACATGCATCATCTTGCATTTAGAGTAGATTGAATAAAATGGAGGTTAATTGTCTCCTTTAATGTTCATGGACAGGGAAAACTTTTTATCGGGGCCTCGGATCGAAGATTCAACCGTATAGATGTGATCAGGGTGACAATTGGAGTTCAACAACTCCAAGATCACCCTAATCAGGCATCTGTAGCATCAGATGAGATCGACGAACCCTAGAAGATCAAGGGCCAAGATGGTGTGAATCCACACTTCAAATGACAAATCCAATCTCATGGATGGATTCGGATCGACGATCGTAGCCTAACAGCGTGAAAATCGACTCAATCCGACAACCGTGGCACCATCTACATCTTCCATAAGATGGACGGCCAAGATGGTGCCACGTGGCACCATCTTAGCCGTCCAACCAACCCTCAAGACCGTCGTTGCCTCTCCAGAGGAAATCCAATGCACGATCTGTGCCATTGGATCTTCATCCAACGGCTGTGGATGTGTGCGCCTGATTTCATCCGTGCGACCATCTCACCGATGCAACACAGCGGGTGAAGGCTTTATCACGAGCGGGCTACGCGCGTTCGAAACACGAGAAGCAGGCGAGCGGTGCGAGCAAGTGGGCGTGATTGACAGCTCGATCGTGATTGGATGGTTGCACGTGCCCAATCCACCCCACGCGCTATTGCACGCCCATGCATGATGCTCGATCGTACGCGGGCAGGCACGCGTTGAGGAGCGGGTGAAGGCACGACTTAAGCCGTCCGATCGTGAGATCGGCTGGACGTGCGTGTGCGTTAAACGCGTGACAAGCGAAGAGGCGCGTGCGTGCCACCCACTACGCCCACGTTCGGACCTTCATCGATGGTTTTGTACGTAACTAAAGGTCTTGAATTAATGTTTTTAAAATTAGAATGACCAAATTGCCCCGACTCCTTGCAACTATAAAAGGAGATCCCCTCCAAATGAAATTCTCATCCCTTCCTTCTGTTCTCTCCCTCTCCAAAGCTCAAGAGAAGCTTGTCCCACACTCAGGATGCTTCTCACGAGATAAAGTCAATTTTTCATCCCCTTTTCGGAAGCAGATCCCACGATGACGATGACGTGCTGCCCCATTCCCATTCTTCCTACTTCGTTCTCCTTTGTCCTGCTCCATCCTCCTTCGTCCAGGTGTCGTCCCATCCGGCTCATCCTCCAAGCGACCGTCGAGGAGGATATCTCTCTCCCCATTCTTTTTAGTGCTTTCTAGAATAAATTTACTACTTTCTAGAGTAGATTTACTGCTTTCTAGTGTAATCATTTTCCCGCTTTCTAGTGTAATGAACAATCTTTCTGATGATGAAATTCCATGTTCATTCTACATCTTTCTTTTGATTTTTGTTTATAATATTCTCTCTCTCTCATACTTTCTCTCTCTTCTATTTAGTGTAAATAGATAGATACTTTCTAGTCAATTAAATTACTTCGTGACAAATAAAATAAATGTGAATTTTTTAAATCAAACATCCGCCTCCCTGAGTTCTACCTGGGATTTCTATTCCTGTATAAATTTTATTTGTTGAACATGAGTTCTTTGCTTCCAAACTACAATGACAAGGTTTTCAAAACCAAATACGTTAGCGAAGCAACCCGATGTTCAACATTTTGGCGCCGTTGTCGGGGATTCAACATTTTGGCACCGTTACCAGGGAGGCGATGCTCTTTGATTTTTTCTTCGCGTTTTCTAACTTACAAATCATTTACCTCACTTCTCTCCTTTCTTATTGTGATTGCAGGTACTCTTTTGAGATGAGCAAAAGTGGTAGATTGGAGTAAAGTGCTGTGGAAGGTTTTGTAAGTTATCCCCTACTTCCCACCCATCAGTTTTCATTCCACCAAATAATAACACAAACATCAATCAACCTAGGTGTTCTTATAAACTCTAAGGTTAGATTGTTTGTTGTTTGACATCTACACCCTCCCCAACCCCCACATTAAAAAGGAAAAATTTTTAAAAAAAATCTCACAGAGGTACACAACCTCATCTGATTTTCAAACTCAACCGGTAAACCGATCTTTAGAGCCGGTACACACATTCAAACACATAATTGAGTAGAAATCAGATTAGGTAATCACTTGTGTGCCTAATTAAGTGGTGCAACAGGCCAATTGTTTGAGTTGATTGGGCCTCACCACTTCAATTAAAATCAACTCATCAAGTAGCTTCCACTTAGGTTCAACTCCTAGGGATTTACCAGGCACACCACATTCTTTTAAGGTTTAAAGGAAAACATCTTCACCTGTGCTTTCAAAACCTGATGTGCCAACAAAACTTGTTTCAAAACACCTAAAGTTGAATCCTAAAAGCTACTAAGCAAGATTTGAACTCTAAAATTCACCGCATCAAAGGTAATCATACTAGAAAACCACTGATTGTGCATACACACACACATCAATCAATCATTAAGGGCACAACCCAGATAAAGGGCCCATCACATTCCAAAGCACATTGAAACCTAGCCCTAAATAAAACAGAGTAGATGTTGACCTTAAGGATTCGACTCACACTTCAGAGCCCAGAACGAGATTATTTTTGATTAGTCTGTTTCTACTATTCAATCTAATGTCTAGCTAGGGGAGCAGAATCAAACGATCGTGGCTGGGGGGGTACAGTAGGAACCGGAGGTGCAAGTCGAAGGAAGAACCTTCTCCTTAGTCCCTCCTTCTAACTGGTTGGATTGAACAGACAGAAGTTGATCAAATCGTTCCATTATCTCAAGATGGATTTTGGGAGTCTGTAGGTCTTTAGGCTAGCCCACTTAAGGATAGGTTTGATTGCTTGTATTGCAGGGCGCCTTTCTTCTTCCCATCTCTCATGAATCCTTCCACATATTACATGCATTCCCGCTCTTTCCCTCCTGTTTTGAATTATCCTCAACATGACGATTATTCCGACTCGTACTGTAATCAACCATCAGTTAGTTGGGATAACTCGGATTGGGGATACAGTTCCAGACCTCCGTGTTCAGGGTCTAACCCTAAACACTTTGATTGTGATTTCTATCCTTCTCAGAGCCACATCAATTATAGATCATCATCCATTCATGAATAACCTAATACGATCTACAATCAAGAAGGATACACTGATCTTTACCCATCCTCTGATTACACTGCCTTTAGGTCATCACCATCTTTTGAACAATCCGAAATGGCCTATTATCAAGAAAGCTATAACGAATCTCAATTCGTTAATTCCCCTGCATTGATCTCAAACCCGCCCAACCCTGAACCAACTCATTTGGTTCAGGGTAACCAGGTTCAAGATAAGGTTTTGGCTAACTTGAGGAATATCATACAATCTTTACAAGTTCAGCCAATACCTTGCATTGAAAGATTGGAGCCTCTGATTGAAATGATTGATGATTTGAACAAATATTTGTTGGATTGGCTCCAAAATGTTAAGGATAAGAACCCGGGTGAGTTTCTACTTGGGAAGTTAGCAAAATTGAGGATGAGATTTGTGGTTGCTTTGATTCAATCGTGGGATGATTCCCAAGATGAACTCCCTTCAGGAGAGCCAATGTCAGAACCCGCTCAAACACCTGTTGGGGGGAACACATGTTACAAGGCTGACCAGATTGAATTAGAGCAACCAATTAGGGATGATCTGATTTCTTCACCTGAGATCCCTAAGCCAGGGTACGAGGAAACGTATGTCTCCTTGGAGCAGAAAGTGATATATGATTTTGAGACATACATTAATACGGATCTTGATTTCTTTGTTTCTGATGGTGAAGATTCAATTTGCGAAGTCTCACATGAGTTTAGAGAACATGATTTTTGTGAGACGATTGGGCCTGAGAAATATGAAAGATCATTTGATAGCCCAATAACTAAGGAAACTGATCTTATTGGGGCTCACATTACAAATCCAGAATCGCATTTTATGGAGGATTCAATCCAATGCCCTGATTGTCAGTTACACCCCATTGAGATTATCGATGATTCTGTTTCTGAGATAATTAGACCCAAGTCAATTCTAATTCAGCCACATCATTTAGACTTGGAGATTTCAGATGGGGTGATTAATATGAAAGAGGTCCTGGAATTTGATATGCTGAATGAGGAGGATAGGAGCCGGGAAATTTTGATTTGGGCAGCAAGTTCTGTAGGAAGTAGAAGACTGAGTCGAAGGGTTCCTATTAAGATGAAACCATTAAACCAGGACCCGTACGACATCTGTTCCGAGGATGTCCAACCTAAGCATACATTCAATAATTATCCTTTTGAGCTTGAATTCTCTGTAACCTGACTTTTTGGTCTTGGGTTGCATCCTCATAAATCGCAGGCTCGACCCCGCTTGCATACAGATTTTAGGTTTTGGGTAATTTTTATCCAGAACTTGAGATATTCTCGATTATGGGGTATGGGTCTGCATCACAATCTGGTCCACATTTGTGGACATCTACGACAAGTCAGAGGATTCTTATGTTTATTCTGATTCTGACCTGCACTTGTAAATTCTTTATTTCTCTTCTCAGTATAGTGTGCCTAGCTGAAGGTACTAAATTCAGCACATTGACGTGCCTTCGTGCGTGTGTGTTAAGAGGTGTCGTTATAGTTGCACTTGATACGTCAGTTTTAAAAGAAGTAAACGGAGGTGAGTCCGAGTGTCGATCTCAGGGAGGCGTGGAAATCGGATTTTGTTTACCACTTGTTGTCACGAAAAAGGCGGAGTTTTGCTTGCGAAAGAGACGGTTTTGAAAAGCGAGAGATAGAGAGAGTTTAGGGTTAGAAAGCTCTTGGTTTTGATCATGCACTTTAAACAGAAATTAAAAAGGCAACTAAATGGAAAATAATTTCATTAAACATGCATTCATAGTTCATGGTTTACAATATTAAATACAGGCTTCAACAAAAGTAAATGAAAGCTTAAAAGAGAGAGAGAGAGGTAGAGAGAGAGTGGAGAGCGACGAGGCAGCCACGGCGGTGGAGGAGGCTTCGTCGGCGGCTCGTCGTCTCCGGCGATTACAAGAGTGCCTAAGACTAGCTAGGAGAGGAGTGGAGTAGTTGCAAGTGGGAGAGGATGCCTTGAATGGTGGTAGAAGGGGGTTTAAATAGAGTTAAGGGCTTCCTAAAAGAAGAATGTGCTTTAGCGACATCCAGAACGTCGCTAAAACCGCTTCCAGATACGTCGGTGAAGGCCTTCTGCCGCCGGTCAGCCACCCGCCCCTCTCTCTCTTCAGGCGCGATCCGTGGATGTCGAACGAGAGCCCTCCGATTGATGATCGGACGGCTGAGATCCTCCCGCGCCTGCGCTAGGATCGCGCTTCGGGCTTGCGTGCGCGCGCGCGTTTCCGCCCGGCGTGCGTGCGCGCGTGGGAGGTGGGGTGCTGTCGTCGCGCCGCGTGGTGCAATCCTAGCCGCTCGCTTCTGATCGCGCGGCTCAATTTTGCCGCGCCCTTCGCCCGCAAGTGATTTCTGCTCCACGTGATTTGAACGCGCGTCGCCGTGACGCGGGCGTGCGCGCTAACCGTTGCGCCACGCCCGCGCTTTGTCGCAGGCGAGCGAGCGGATCTCGGCCGTTCGATCGAAGATCAACGGCCGAGATGCGTCCTTGGCTGGCTTGGGGGCGTGCGGGCGGCGGGGGCGGGGTGACGTGGCGCGTTCTAGGCCGTTGATCTCCAGATCAACGGTCAGGATTTCTTGGGCCCATTGTGGGAGCTCCGGATGTCGGATTTGGCCGATTTTGAGTCCGTTAGACTCCGTTCGTCGTCCTGAATCCATCCGTGCGGTCCGATTGCTCATCTGAGGCCTGCTTTGACAAATGCTTTACACAAATGGCCATTAATACAGTTTATAAGCAATCTTGGTACTTGATGCATGCAATGCTCCTATTCTACTTTATGTTGTGCCTTTTATTCTAAAGATGGGCCATATTCAACCTAATTACTACCCCCTTGCGTGGTGTTATCACACATATACAGTTCTTTTTAGTTTCTATCTCGGAGCAGACTTGACATTCATGCAATTCAGGTGCTTTCTACCCTATTCCACTCAGTTTTATGTCTTTTTAATAAAATGAGGACATTGCATTAGATAGGCATGGGGGGGGTGGATATTCATCTCTGAATTTATTCGTCAGCTCCGTAGATTTTTTTTATTTTCTTTTATTAAAAAAAATTTGTGGAATTAGAAAAGAGAACTTTGGTTTAAGAAAATTTTCAATCTTAGAAAATACTACATTATGATTTGAACATAAAGACCCTTTAGGTCTTTGGACTTAATCAACCCGTGTATCCACTAAAATGTGGATTTGTTTTCTGAGTCCTCGCCAACCTAAATTCTATTTTAATTAGAGTAAACAAGTTTGGGTGATAAGTACACGACTTATCAACCCACCCTCTGATTTGAGGGAATTTTGAGTTTTAAGCATATACACACTATCTTGTCACTGACTCATTTTTTGGCAATTCCAACAGAAATTGGGTAGCTAATGAACCTTCTAGGGTGATATGGTTGCAAGTTATCGTGGGTAACAGCCCATAGGTAGGTTGTCTAGAGCCCAGTCATTGGATCTTTTTCTTTTTGCTGCCTTTAGGTAAATCTTAGACCAGGAAAGCCACCTACTTAAAAAAAAACATCAAAAAGAAAAGGAGAAAAGAAAAAAAAAAGAAATAAATCACACTTCACCGCACGAGTATGGCTGGCAAGTTGTCGGTGGTAACAACTCATCGACTGGTTGTCCAGAACCCAGCTCAATAAATATACTGAAAATTCCCAAAACACTTAGGAAGAACCGGAGAAGTAGAATAAATCGAGGAGATATACACTGGATTTACCCTTGTATTGACCCCATAAAAAAAATATAAAAGTTGTGAGAAAGCAACCGGTTATAAAGATACACCTTTAGGGAGAATTCTTTTTTAGGTCACCTAGAGGCATAGAAATCCGAAGTCCGTTTTAATTGCCAGTCAACGAGTCTATCACATTCACAATAAGATGCGTAGAACTTAGGGTACTTACCAAATCTTGGGTGAGTTGAATAGCCGTAGAAAGCCACTCTTAAACCCTAAAACTTGAAAACCCAAAAAAAATTAAAAAAGAAGAAAAAGAGAAAATTAAATTTTTCTTTGAATAAGGCGAGGGCTTGAGGCTGTCTACATTTTGGTAGATACTCGGGCACTGTTGTGTCTTAGAAAGTTTAGATCCTAAGTAAACATTTTCTTAGTGATTGAAAATAACTCAAGCCTAAATAATCCAACCTGATTCTTTTATAAATAGCATATAGCTTTCGCTAGGGACTAGCAAAAGATAGGCATGGGGGTATGATGTAAACATGTTTACACTACTTAAGATGTCTATTTATGCACGTTTTTAAGCATACGATTGCATTGGATGCTATAAATATTGCATAACATGCATCATCTTGCATTTAGGGTAGATTGAATAAAATGGAGGTTAATTGTCTCCTTTTATGTTCATGGACAGGGAAAACTTTTTATTGAGGCCTCGGATCGAAGATCCAACCGTACAGATGTGATCAGGGCAACGGTTGGAGTTCAACGACTCCAAGATCACCTTAATTAGGCATCTGTAGCATCAGATAGAGACCAGGGAACCCTAGAAGATCAAGGGCCAAGATGGTGTGAATCCACACTTCAAACGAAAAATCCGACCACAAGGATGGATTCGGATCGACAATCGCAGCCTAACGGCGTGAAAATCGACTCAATCCGACAACCGTGGCACCATCTACATCCTCCAGAAGATGGACAACAAAGATGGCGCCACGTGGTGCCATCTCAGCCATCCAACCGGCCCTCAAGACCCCACTGCCTCTCCAAAGGAAATCCAATGCACAATCTGGGCCGTTGGATCTTCATCCAATGGTTGTGGATGCGCGCGCCTAATTTCATCCGCGCGACCATCTCGCAGACGCAACGCAGCAGGCGAAGGCATTATCGCTAGCGGGCGGCGCACGTTCGAAACGCGAGAAGCAGGTGAGCGGTGCGGGCGAGCGGGCGCGATTGACCGCTTGATCACGATCGGACGGTCGCGCGTACCCAATCCGCCCCACATGCTATTGCACGCCAGCGCGTGACGTGCGATCGTACGCAGGCGGGCGGGCGCTGAGGAGCGGGCGAAGGCACAACTTAAGCCGTCTGATCTCATGATCGGATGGCTGAGATCGGTTGGACGTGCGTGTACGTTGAGCGTGCGACATGTGAAGAGGCGCGCGTGTGCTACCCACTACGCCCACGTTAGGACCTTTAGCGACGGTTTTATCCGTCACTAAAGGTCATGAATTAATGTTTTTAAAATTGGAATGACCAAATTGCCCCCACTCCTTGCTACTATAAAAGGAGACCCCCTCCACACGAAATTCTCATCCCTTCCTTCTCTTCTCTCCCTCTCCAAAGCTCAAGAGAAGCTTGTCCCACACCTAGGATGCTTCTCACGAGATAAAGTCAATTTTTCGTCCCTCTTTCGGAAGTAGATCTCGCGACAACGACGACGTGCTACCCCGTTCCCATTCTTCCTACTTTATTCTCCTTCATCCTACTCCGTCCTCCATCATCCAGGCATCGTCCCATCCGGCTCATCCTCCAAGAAATCGTCGAGGAGGATATCTCTCTCCCCATTCTTTTTACTGCTTTCTAGAATAAATTTACTACTTTCTAAAGTAGATTTACTGCTTTCTAGTATAATCATTTTCCCGCTTTCTAGTGTAATGAACAATCTTTCTGATGATGAAATTCCATGTTCGTTCTACATCTTTTTTTTTATTTTTGTTTGTAATATTCTCTCTCTCTCATTCTTTCTCTCTCTCTTCTATTTAGTGTAAATAGATAGATACTTTCTAGTCAATTAAATTAGTTCGTGACAAATAAAACAAATGTGAATTTTTTAAATCAAACATCCGCCTCCCTGAGTTTGACCTGGGATTTCTATTCCAGTATAAATTTTATTTGTTGAACACGAGTTCTTCGCTTTGAAATTACAACGATAAGGCTTTCAAAACCAAACACGTTAGCGAAGCAACCCGACATTCAACATCATCCCTTCTCCACTTTCCCACAAAATAGGCATATAATCTGAGAAGGGATGCACTAAGGCCACCACCGAGGCCATATGGAAAGAATCCAATAGGTTCACATTGCACATGAACCTATCAAGTAGGGACATCTGACCACTACCGCACATCCAAGTATACATAGAACCCGACACTGGTTGATCCAACAAATCTAACTTTGACACAATGGACTGGAATCCAAATGTGGAGGAGTTTGTGTGCCTATCTAGTCTGTTAGCAGAGGATAACGTTGCATTGAAATCCCCTCCTATCAGCAAAGCTCCTCCCTATACCTGCTCTGCAGTTGCCTTCATCTGATCCCACAAAATAGGTCTTTCATTCTAAGCACAGGGTCTATACTCACAGGAGATGTAGAAGATGAAACTATCACTAATTCTTACCAACCTACACATAAGGATGAAGGAATCTGCCTACCAATCTGTGATCTGGCACACATCCTTCTTCCACCAAATGCCAAATCCACCTGCCCTTCCATTCACCTTCACATATTTGAGATCAGCCTCTCCATTCATCGTGAGAGGGTGCCACACAAATAAGTTATCACTTTCTAAGTGCATCTCCTGAAAAAGGCCACAATCTATTCTCCATTCCCACAAGTACCTAGCTAGACTCCCCCCTCTAGCTCTGTTATGCAGCCCGTGCACATTCCAAGATAGTGCCTTCAACATGATATCTCCTCTTTCCTCTTCTGCTTTGATGGAGATTGAATCACCTTCAAAACACCTGCCACCACATCAACATCTTATGCAAAGGGTGATTGCACTGGCATTACACTGGTCCCTTGCTCCTCAAGTTGTATCTTCTATGACCACCAGATCCATCACCTTTCTTTGTCAAGGACCCCACCTACTACGACACTCCATCGGTAGCATGGAAAGTAAATCTATCGACCACAGATTGGATGACACGTTGCGTGTCATTGTCATGCACCACTGATATAGACACATCTATTTAGGTTAAAATGCCTAATCATGCATGTTCCAAGGCTTAGATTTGTATTTCATGTTATAAATACTGCATAGCATACATCATTCTGCATTTAGAGTAGTTGTATGTATTTTAGGTTAATTAGGTCCTTTTTATGGTCAAGAGAGAAGAAGACTTATTTCAAGGCCTTGGATGGACAATCGGACCATACAGACCTGATCAGGACGACAATCAGAGTCTAACGCCTTCGAAATCATCTAGACCGAAGTTCGTAGCATCATATGATGTCTGAGGAAGATCAACGACCAGGGGGCAATGCAACATCCATATGAGTTTTGGATAGAAAATCTGACTGTACGGATGGATCGAAAGCGACGATTGTTATCCAGCAACGTGGGAATCATCTCGATCTGAGCACCGCATCACCTTCTGCAATAGAAAGAAGAATGGATGGCCCATATGGCACCACGTGGCACCATCTAGGTAGCCCAACATCGGCTAGCAACACCTGCTCCCACCTCTCCATCATCCGAGACCTTCATTCCCAGCCGTTGGATCTTGATCCAACGACTAAGAAGCTCTCCTCGAACGCAAGCGTTAAGTCGTTTGCTCGACACAGTAGATGTCTTGGTGTGTTGGTTCGGGCATTGGACTCTAAGGGAGGGACGCGGGTTCAAATCCCCGTAGTCCCCCAATTGAGGAATTGAGCACAGTAGGGTCAAGGCACGTGCGTGCATGCACGGGGCGCAGTGTAGTGTGATAGCGCGCAGCAGAGCGACAGCGCGGACTAGCCTGAGCAAGCGTGCACGATACAAGCACGTGAAGAGCGTAGCGCTAGCGAAGTGTGTGCCAATGGGGATATGCACAGGTCTTCAGCGATAGTTGCACGGGCCTTTAGTGACACTTGCAGCTGTCACTAATGGCCAGTGCGTGCCAACAAAGGAATTGAAGGTGTGGATCTTCAGCGACAGAAATGGCGAATCTATAGCAACGTTTACGGACGTCAGTAATAACCCAGATGTGAATTTGTTCTTCCTCCACTATAAAAGGACCTACCCACCACCATTCCAAACCATCTCTTCCTTTCTTCACCTCACCACCTCCAAGGCCTTAGAGAGAGCTTGTCCCAAGGCCAGGATGCTCCTCTAGAGTAGAAAATCAAATGTTTTCCCTCCTCTCATCCCCCTTTGTGGAGCATCCTGCGGCCATCCTGTTACCTCCCTTTAGGAAGAAGAACCTCGCCGCGACATCGTCCTGCCCCGCCCTCCATCCTCCAGCTCCGTCCCCGTTCGTCCTGCTCCTCACCACCTTCCTCCAGGCGACATCAGAGCGAGTTTTCCTCCAAGCGACCATCGAGGGGGATTTCTCTCACCTCTTTCTATTTTTCTTTCACTTTCGTAGTGTAGATTTTCCTCTTTCGTAGTTGTAACAAACAATTCTTTATGAATAGATGATTGTTTCTCTCTCTCTCTTTCTCCCTCTCTCTTAAATTTTTGCAAGTAGATTAGCCAGAATTCAATGACCTGATCTCTTGCTTTCTGAAAATACCAAAAAAATTAGAAAAGATAAAAATGACCAAAAACAAATAAAAGTGAAGTGCGGATTTTTGTAAAACCAAACATTCGCCTCCCCGTGTTCCACCTGGGACTCACTTTTCGAGTTTCGATTATAAATTTTATATGATTGACGCGTTTTGCGAGCTACGACGATGGGTCCTCCAAACCCCGATTTTAATTCGTGAAACACACCTAATCAACCACCATCACACTGGATTTGTCACCCTCTTCCATCTTCTCCTCCACGTTACTCACTTCCCCCTTCTCCTCCACAAGTTTCCATCTCTTCTTTGCCCTTGCTTAACCACCTCTCGACTCTTGAACCACCTTTTTCCACTGCATCTCTATGGCCCCTTTATGGTCAGCCTATCTCACCTTCATGTTTGGTCTCCCATTTGACCTCGGGTGCACCCGGACTTCAATGCAAAGTAGCCATGACAATCCCCTACACCTTAGAACCACTCTATTTGGAAAGTCGCCCCCATGACATAGCAAAACCTCAACCTTCACCAAACTTCTGTCTGCTTCCATCAAGCCAACATGCACCTCATCCTTGATGGAGTCGAACCTAGCCACCACTTGGCCAACCATCATCAGTGAGTGCAGGTGTAACGGCAATCTCTGGATGATCACCCACCCACTTCTAATTACCACTCTCTAGGGAGGCCTTTCGAGAAGAGCACCGTGGAAGGGGGAGACAAGCCTCCAAAGGACTGAGAGTTCACCCAACTTGGAAGTACGGAACTTCAACTGTTCCATATTGGTCTCAACCAGATCGAAGGCTAAGAAGCGAGATATCCCCAAAGTAGATATCTTCCAGAAAGAAGATGAGAGGTTTAAAGAAGTTACCAACTCCCATACCTTCTCTAACGAGGCAGTACCATGCAACACCTCCCCAATCACAACTCCTCAAAGGATGTACTCCATCGCTAAGGTTTCTGGCATCATGGGAACTTTCATGTCAAGTGTCAGTGGCAGGGGAGGCAGAGGGGGACCTCTCCCATCCCTCGTTCTGACCCCCCTCTCCTCCACAAACACAACTTCTCCTCTCGCACCAGGGTCCAACCTCTGGTCAGTCACACTAGGGTTTCCCCCTCGCCTGCGATAATTGTTCCCAACGTAATCTCTTTGCATCACCACGCTCTTGCATGAAGCACGTCGATGCCCTAGGCTATCACAGCCAAGACACACAAATGTGTTCTGACATACCACTGCCACATGGCCTCCCTCCCAGCATTGGAGGTAGACCACCTCCGACCCATGATTTTTCCAACAATCCCCTTCGCTCTCATGTCCAAGGTGTGACCTCCAAGACTAGTTTCCCCTCCGTCTTCGTAAGTCACCCCCCCAATTGCCCCTCCCATTACCGCAAGTCATCCCTCCCATCACCTCTGTATTCTCCACACTTGCATCTTTATTTTTGAAATCATTGAATCCAAGTCAACTTTGATTCAACCATAAGTTTTGGACTTGGACAATTCAAATGGGATCAGTAACACTCTAGAGATCCTGAAAATCTTATTTTGGAGGATAGGAACTTGGAAATAATAATCTGGGAAGATAATTTTGGGGAAGACAGAAGTTTGGATCTTAGGGTTCCTATATGCCTTGAACCACCAACATTTTACTGGGATCATTTTGATATTTTTGATTCTGTGGGCATGAAACCCAAGTGTATTATCCTTTTGAGCTAAATTCTAAGTGGACAAACACTCGTATTGATTTAGACCTAACCTTTGTCCAAAATTTTAGACTTGGGTTGCATGCTCCTAAACTAGAAACCTAGCCCCATAAGTAGAAAGATCATCTGTTCTGGGTAATTTTCATTCAGAATCTTAGAACCACCCGACCTTAGGGCATCAAACTGTACCTCAATTTGGTCCACATTTGTGGAAACATTCTCACGGGTCCAAAGGTCAATCTTCTTATTCTGATTTTGACCTGCCAATCTGAGTCTTTAATCTCTTCCCTCTATTTATGAACTATGCCTAGCTAAAGGCCCTAAACTCAGTAATTGTATAGTCTATTTTTATTTGAAGCTGACCAAATCGTCAGGGAATTGAGGTGATATTCAGATTATCCTACTCCTTTTCATGCCTTTCCTATACAATGAGGACATTGCATTAGCCAAGAATGGGAGGATGGATATACTTATTTCTGAATCATTCTGTCAACCCCAGATATTGTTGATCTTTTATTTATTTTTATAAAAAAAATAGAATTGGGAAAATAGAACTTAGGCATTGGGAGTTTTCAACATTAGGAAATAATACAATAGAGCCTGAGCAGCTAAACCCTTTAGGTCTACAAGCTTAATTAACTCAGGTGTCCACTAAAATGTTGACTTGTTCTCAAGTCCTTGCCAACAAAGAAATTATTTTTAATTGGTTAAATAAGTTGGGGTGATAAGTACATGACTTATCAACCTGCCCTCTGATTTAAAGAGACTTGAAGTCTAAGCATCCACACACCATTTGCACTGGCTCACTTCTTAGGCGATCTTAACAGAAATTAGGTAGCTAATAAATGTACTAGGGTGGTATGGCTGGCACATTGTTGTGAGAAACCCCTCATAGATAGGTATCCAAAGCCTAGCCACGCGACCTAATCTCTTTGGCCATTGCTTTTAGGTAAATCTTAGATCAATGAAGCTACCTTCTTAGGAAAATAAATAGAAAAACACCCCAAAAAGAAAAGAAAAAAAAGACAAATAAAAAAATAATAAAAAATTAAATAATAAGCTACACTTCGCTGCATGGGTATGGATGGTAAGTTGCCGTGGGTAACCCCCCATTGCTGTTTGTCCAAAGCCTAGCCCTAAAAGATTCATGAATAATCCCAGAACTTAGGGAGAACGGGGGAAGTAGATAAACCTGGGGAGATAGACATCGAGTTCGCCCTTAAATCAACCCCATCCAAAATAAAAGAGGGAGAAAGCTACTGGTTGAATAGATAAACCTTTAGGTAGAAATTTTTCATTTATGGGTACCTAGGGTTTGTAGATACCTGAGGTCTACTATGATTGTTGTTGAGTGAGTTAATCATAATTACACAATAAATATGCTTAGCACTTAGAGTCTTCATAAGTCTTGAGTGGGTTGGGTAGCCGAAGAAAGCTGTCCCGAAACCTTAAACAAAAATTTCAAAAAAAATAGAAAAGGAGATAAAGAAAAATATATATCTTCTCTTTTGTGTATGAAATAAGACGAGGACTTGGGCAGTCTGCATTTTGGTAGGCACCCGAGTGCTGTTGAGTCTTTGGAGTTTAGGTCCTTAGTATAATTTTCTACTATTGATAGACAGCACGTGCCTTAGTAATCAATTCTTCTTTCTTTCTATAAATAGTATTTAGGTTATTTTTGCTAGGGACTGGCAAAAAATAGGCATGGGGGTGTGAAAAGTCTACAGTATCTTAAGATAAAATGCCTATTTATGCATGTTCATAGACTAGTTAGATGCATCTGACATTGTAAATATTGCATAACATGAACCATCGTGCATTTAGATTAATTTGTATTAATTATATACTAGTTCACTTATTTTAATGACCAAGAGATAGGGTGACACATTTTTTAGTTTAGACGAAGAATCTAACTGTATAGATGTAATCAGGGTGATGTACAGAGTCAAACACCTCCAAAATTGCCCTGATCGAACCTCCGTAAATTTGGATCGTAGTCCATTGATGCAAAAATCACCTCGTTTGGAGCTCAGTGGCATCCGCTATGAACAATTGAAGATGGGCAGCCATGATGGCACCACGTAGTGCCACCAAAGCCATGCAAATCGCCAACGCAAGTCCTCTACTCACCTGCACCCTTGATCTTAACCATTAGATCTCCATCCAACAGTCAAGATCTCATCTCACCCACGCCACAGCTGCTCTTCACTCCGCAAAGGTGCCTCATCTCGCAATCATGACTGTTGGATAATCATCCAACAGTCTGGATTAACCACCAACATCCATAGTGCAATGGTGAGGGCACGTGTATCTCAAATAAGGCATGCGGGTTCGAGTTGCGATCTACCCCCCCGGCCTTATCACGTGCTTGCCTTAATCCAACTACTAGATCAAGAATCGATGGCATGGAGCATGCCACGTCACTTACATTAGTTGGTGTAGATCAATGGTTCGAGCACATGCCCCTTAATGAGGAGATGTATGCTCGATCCCCCATTAGCACCTCAATCTCTTTGTGTCATACCTTAATTTCAACCGCTTGATCGCGATTGAGTGGTCGTGATCGAGCAACAACAGCAACCTGACTCTCTTCACATTCTCAACATGTGAAGCATGCGTAATCTTAATCGTTGACTCACGATTGCATGGAGACCAAGGCACCACGTTGCATACCGGATGGAAAGCGCTTGATATGTGCAATCATACACATGTTATGTGCAATCTGGTGGGTGCAATCAATGTGAAATCTTGGCCTTTCATCCACGATAAAATGGGTGCTTCATCTCCACAAGGAGGAATTAGACTATTAAAGTAGTGCGTTGTGCTTCGTTTAATTGGGAATCTCAGTGGGCATGCATACTAGTTATTTCACTTCATTTTCAACATAAGTTTAGCATTTATGTAATTACTTAAGAATATAGGGAGGTTATATGCAAAATCACCACTATGTCATACGTGAATCATAATCATAGTACTGACAAATATCATCAATATAAATCAAAATCGAACCCATTACCTATAATCAATATCCCATACTTGATTAGTTAAGAGATAAATGCACTTTTCATCATTAAAATAAACCTGAGGGACATTCATGCAAATCTATCTTAATATACTAAGAGATAAATAAATGAATAGTATTTTCTAGAATGGCATTTAACGTAATTATTAATAGGAGAGGAAATAGAGGATTTCTCCACTCTCCACCTTGCGTGATGTGCAAACCAAGGTTGGTCATGAGGTGCTCGGAGGACGTAGAGGGTGCGGAGGGGGTTCCAATGACGTTGGTCTCACAGCCGGAGGCGATTGGAGGCAGCCAGCTGAAGGAAGAGGACGCTGGCGGAGGTCGAGGTGGAGGTTCTGCATTCTTGGCCGTTCACAGCCTCTATGGCCCACGAGATGCTTGGTGGTGCTCGGAGATACTCGACATCGAGTTCGGTGGTTGGTGGAGGCTCAGGGGAGTGGCTGCGTGGAGGGGGGACGGCGGCTTTGGGTTCCTTCCTGTAGAGCTGCAGGCTGGTTAAAGAAGAAGGAGAAGAAGAAGAAGTAGAAGCCAGGCACATGTAGCAGGTTGGAGCGCGGGCATGCAGCTGCGCAGCTGTGGATGCGTATGCGCACTTTGGCTACTCATGCATGCGGCTGGAGTGTGATAAACACCAGTTTATCATCATTCTTATGCATTAAAACAAACCTAGCTCTTAGGATTTTACTCCGCAAACGTGTTTTTTGGGCTGCATTTAGGCATAAATTAGGTTAGGCATGCATTGCATTTTTTATTGTCTTTTTAATATGTTTTTGTGAGTGTTAGGGATGTACAGATATATAGATCCCCAAAACCCTAGCACTCAAGAAGGCAAATGGTTAAGGAGAAGCCCAGACTAGCTGGAACTCAGCTTGATCCAGCTCACCTCAGCTTGATCCAGCTCACCGTAGCTGGAACCTGTTGGTGCTAGAGCATCACGATCATTTGTTTTGATGATAAAAAAACACGTGTCATTTAATATTTGCACTTTGAGTCCTAGATTTCAGGTCAATCGCAAATGGATATGTGATTAGACGGAGTTCGAGCTCGCATCCAGGACGGATTGGACGAGCTTGATGGAGAACAGAAGAGATTCACGAGGAGCGATATATTAAAGATGGAAGGAAATGAAGAATAGGATAGATTTCCTTCTTTTGTACTTGTTGTATTTTTCGTTTCTTTTGTTGCTCTTTATTTCCTTAGATAATTCATGTTAAAGAGCCTCAAAATACCCTAACAGTAGTCCTAGGAACACCTGCACAACCCTAGGATACTTAGGTTTTCTGTAGAATACTTAGAAAACTAATATAGGGTTCAAACAGAGTTTCCAGACGTCTAATTCCCAAATCAGATGTCTGATAAAGTATTTTAAGATGCCTTACTATTGTTTAAGACGTCTGATAACTATTAGGCTGGACATAGTTAGTTCTGTCTGATGAAATCAGACGTCCAGACCTTAGACCAGACGTCTTAGGAGACGTCTGATGGATTTGCCAGACGTCCAATTAGTGGACCATTGGTGGCTTAGCAAACACTCAGGATATGACCGTTAGACCCTTATCAGACATCCATAGGACTGTCCAGACGTCTGATAATTGACCGTTTTGCCTCGGCTGACCCAAAATCTCTTCTCAGAGATTTTCTAGCCGTTGCAACATTTGGAAATCCATTCCCACAGAAAAAGTAGGTTTCCAGACGTCCAGACATAGTGCCAGATGTCCTGTATGTCGTCTGATGGACTTGCACAAAAACCCTGTTTAGATCTGATCCAAGTCAGGAAGAGACCCGCCCAAAATCAGACGTCTGACCTTGAAATCAGACGTCTTAAAGTGAACTTCCAGACGTCTGATGCTAGAATTAGACGTCTGATAAGCCTGTCAGAACAATGATTGTTCCTGATTTCGGGCTGATTCTCTTAGGCTTTGTTCCCAACGGCTATAGAACCTTTCCTAAGCCTTCCTAAGGCCTCTATAAATAGAGGGGAACCTTTACAACACAAAGACACACCTAGAGAGACCAAGATACACAAGAAACACTTTGTAATACACTTTCCACTCTCTTGTGTCCTATGTAGCACTTGCTCTCCAAGCTCACATTCCATTCTCTTAAGAGCATCAAGCTGTTGCGCACCCGCTCTCCCGCCGTTGTTCACGAGAGCGAAGTTGCTCCGTCGCATGGTACACGCATCCGCGTCGTCGACGCACTCCTTTCAAAGGGAAGCATCCTATTTCCTATAGGAGCTAGGTTTAAAATTACTTTGTTGGCTCTATAGGACTTGTTGTTTATTTTATCTTTGTTATTTGCTTGGGTATTCGCTTTGCGAATTCCCGTCTCCTTCGCGAGACAAAATCCTTCTCGTGGAGAGAAGGGGTTGAGGTACGCTACCCTCGTGTAAGTAGTGTGGTTGTATTGAGGTTGAATCACCCTCGTTTAAAGTGATTCAGTTTAGTGGATTTTGATCAACTTGGTTGATCGGAAAATCCTAACTCGAGAGGGTTAGGTGGTGGTTTTCACCCGGTTTGGGTTTCCACCTAAAAATACTTGTGTACTTGTGTGATTGCTTATTGGTGAGATTATTTATATTTTATTTCCGCAATTATTACGTCACCCCCTCCTGGTAGGGCCGGAAATCTACAGAACCTAGCTCACTTGAACTAGGGTTAGCTCATCCCAGCTCCATTCAGCTAATCTTAGCTGAGTGGCAGCTCAAGAGAGTTCATCTTAGCTCACCCTAGCGCAAGTTAGCTCAGATCCAGCTCAACCTAGCTGAGTCTAGCTCATCTCAGCTCCCACTAGTCCACAGGGAGCTCTAGCTAGCTCAGCTGAGTTGACAGGAGTTCACCCCAGCTCAGATCCAGCTACATCCAGCTCCACTCAAATCCAGCCAGCTGAAGAAGAACTCATCCCAGCTCAGGAAGCTCAAGTCCAACTCTCGGGGACTCAGCTTAGCTCAACTCAATTGAGCTAAGCTACCTTAGCTGCCTCAACCAGCTTGACCCTCCCCGGGAGCACCAAACCTAGCTCACCTTAGCTCATTATGGCAGAAGCTAGCTCACTTTAGCTTGGCTTAGTAGCTAGCAAAGAACTAGCAAGCTAAGCCAGCTAGAGTAGCTCCATGCTAGCCTCTTCAACAGTAGCCAGCTCCAGTTTCAGCTCCTGACTTCTCCTCCTCAGCTCCTCCCTCCAAACCCTAGCTCCAACACCTTCTCCTCTACTCCTCCATTAGCTAAGCTAGCTTAGCTTAGCTTAGCTTAGCTTAGCTATGCTCCAACTTCCTTGGCTTGTACCACCCCAAAAACCCACCTAACAACTCCACCCAACTAGCTCCACCTAAGCTCCACATAAGCTAACCTACTTGGCACCAACCTAGCCTACCCACCACTTCCAAAAGACACCTAAAAGTGGCACCAAAACCACCCTAACCACCCCCTTGATGGCACCACTTTTCCCTCCAAAATTCCCCTTCATCTCCACCACACAATTCCCCTTGAATCCATCTCCACCATCCACCTAATCCCCCTTCTAGAAGACCCTAGGTTGGCGCCAAAATGGTGGTGTCTCTCCACCACCAAAAGCCACCAACACCACCCTAACCACCCCCTTTAACACCCCTTGGGTTGGTGCCACACACCCTTGTCCATAGGATCACTAACCACCTCCATCCTTCCATCCTAGCCCTCCATTTCAAGGGGCACCTTAACCCCCAATCCTACCCTATAAAAAGACCACTACCCACCACCATTCAAGACATCCTTGGCTAGCAAATTCACTCTCATATTCCACATAGAAGCCCACATCCAAGAGAGAAGAAGAAGAAGAAGAAGATTAAGGGGATATTCTATCCCCTTGGTGCCTTCCCCTCTTCCCTTCTCTCTTGGGTCACGCCAGCCAAAGGAGAAGCCAGGCAAGGAAGATCTTTGGAGGAGATCTTGAAGGTGGTCCACGCCACCTTGGAGGAGATTTTGAAGGTGGTGCACGCCCACCCCTTGGAGAGAGCATTGAAAGTGGAAGCTTCCACCTTGGAGGAGCTCTCAAGGAAGGAGAAGGAGGCCCTCTTTTCAAGCCAAGGAGCAGCTAGGCTTGGAGCAAGAAGGCTCCTTTCTTCACCATTTTTGCAACAGGATTTGTGTTTCTTTTCTTGCTTTTAGATTTGTTTAGTTCTAGTAGAAGCATTCCTCTACTTGTCATTGAAAAGAACACTCATTCTAGTCAATTAAATTGCCTTCTTTTAGCTTTTTATTGCAATTGTTACTTTTGGTTCTAGCACTTGTTTCACCTCTCCTTCCAAATTACTCTAGGCCTCTACTTGCCTAGAGTGAGCTTAGGAAGAAGATATATCTATCTTTTAAGTTGTAGTTAAGTAATTGTAGGTGTTAGTACTTTACGTTATAATTCGCATTTTGCCCTCATCTTTTCAAAACAAAAAAAAAATTACATATTTAAACTACCAAAAAAAAAGTTGAGATGTGTTTTTAGCAAGAGAATTGAATTGCAATTTTTTCCTCCTTGGACGACCCTAGATACTCCCCTATCTAGGTTTATAAATTTAAAAGCGTATGCGAATTCGCGTGTTACAACAACATTGAAAACCTGCTTTTACAAATCAATCATAATCCACCATCACTTTTTGGTGCCGTTGCCGGGAAGGCACGGCTTAGCATTAATTAATTTTCTCTTCTTGAAGTGGATCTCATCCCCTTCTCTTTCTTTCTTTTGTGTGTGCAGGAATTACAGCAGGAAGGAGGGAATTTGGAAGCGAGAGCTCAAAGTTCCTTTTCTTCTCACGAAATTCAGGTTGGTTCCTCTTTCTGGTCACATAATTAATTAAAACTACCAAAAACATATTAAACTTGGCTTTCAGGATCCCAAACAATTTAATTAAGTGGAGTGGTGCCCATATAAAATCCATTGTTTGCTTGAATGCTTCTTTAGCACCACTCCATTGCAAGTATTGGTGTTCTATTTTTCGGGTCTAGATTTCTATCTGAACTTGAAAAATTGATTCCTAACACTACAGGCCTCCAAAAATCATAAAATTTCATACAGTGATTCCCAATTAAGTTTGAAACATCTGTTCCAAATTTCAGATCAATTGGATTTGTATTTAATTTTTAAAAATTCATGGATTGCAGAGGGATCACACCCTCTAATCTTCCTGATTTGCTGCTGTCCACGAATTTTTAAAATTTTTATACTCATCCAATTTTTGCGAAATTTAGGTTGCTGGAATCCTTGTGAAATTTTACACTTCACATAAAATCACAAAGAGTTTTCTGAGGTCGGTGGTAATACTGAAAAGTCCACAATACCCACGGGTATCATTTCTGGACTTTGACACCAGTACAATTAAAAATTCAAAACAATTACCAAACAAATTCCTAAAATCTTACAAAAATATTTTTTGGAATCCTTGTTTGATTTCACTCAAGGTAGTGGTGTTGGTTGCATTGATTGGACCACTATCTATTCAAAAAGCTTAAAAATAACACATTGGTAGTTAAATTTCTGTCTTAGGGACAATTGGCTTAGGGTTTCTTCTTTCTCTTTAGAGACGCAATTTAAAGGAAATATACAATCACCCATACAACTTGTCTTTCCTTTGATTGTGAAGTTTCAAACTTGTTTGAAAACTTAAAGAGAAAAACCCTAAAACACATTTAATTAAATAAAATCCTAAAAGACAAAATACAAAAAAAAAATTGTGTGACAACTTGATTTTCATTGGAGCCACTCTTCAATTCCTACACACACACAAAAAAATAAAAATAACAGGGCAACATCCAAATGAACAACCTCCACATTCCATGTGCACTATAGCATCCTAGACCTAATTAAAATTTGTAGCAACTTGACCCCTAAGGCTTTATCAACTTAGGCTTGCTATTTAGGTCTTAAGTTTTCTTTAGTTAGTACCAATTCTGTCATCTATATCTAGTGTTCAGGCTGAGGGGCTGTGTCAAATGACCAGGCGCGGGTTTGCATAAGCACCTGGGGTTTTCCCTGGGAAACGTTTGGGCCCAAACCTCCCCTTAAGCAACTTGGCCAGATTTGTTGATAGAACGGGTATTCACTACTGACTACTTATTTCCTATATAGGCCAAGTCTTAGGTTATTATTAGGGAGTCACATTTAAGTTAGGTCTAGTTTTGTTTGTTTGAATTGCACACTTTCCCTCATCTCTTTCTCTTCTCCTCCCCTCCAATTCTTCCAAGTAGTGCATGCACGGGCGATGGTCCCGAAAACCACACCTCGAGGGACCATCTGATTTCACCCCCCGCAGTAGGAAATCATTGTTTTCTTCCCCCTCCTCTTCTAAGACAATGGAAAACCCAGGAAGCCGTCAAACAAATTCTGCTTCCCCTTCTAACCCGTCAGCCGACCCACAAGCTAACTTCACCCTCCCTCATCTTCCTAACTTGGAGCAACCAGAAAAACCAACAGGGCCAGGTGGCCCTCCAATTGTAACCCAAAATATAAATCCCTTTGCATTAATGGTCAACCATTTGGCTCGACTACAACAATATCAAGAAGATCTAGCTAAGACTGTCATGAACCTAGCTAATCAAGGACAAAATCCACCACCCCGCCAACAGCCTGCCGTTCCTCTTAAGGATTTCTATGATCCTTCCAATTATGAGGAAAGACCAGGGGTGGTCATACCACAAAGGGATTTCGAGATTAAACCAGCCATTCTAAACCTTATCAAGCATTTTCATGGTCTTCCAAGAGAGGACCCTTTTTGTCATCTCGAGGAATTAACTGTCCTCACTCAAACCACTTGTTCCCGTAATGTGCAGGAAGACGTGTGGTTAATGAGACTCTTTCCTCTCTCTCTTAAAGACAAAGCATCGCATTGGTTTAGAATGGTTGGGCACCCTATTACCACCTGGCCCCAATTAAAAAGTGCTTTTCTTAAAAAAAATTTTCCGATCGGTCGAACGAATGCATTAAGAAGATCCATAACGACCTTTCAACAAAAAATTGGTGAACCCCTCCACGAAGCCTGGGAAAGATTTCAGGAACTTCTAAGAAGTTGTCCCCACCATGAAATTCCACAATGGCAGTTAGTGCAAATCTTCTATCATGGATTAGAAGATCAATTGAAATGATTTGTGGATGCCTCATGTTGAGGCAATTTTCTTAACAAAGACGCCGAAAGTTCCTATCTTCTCTTTGAAGAAATGAGTGAAAACTCATTTAACATGACTTCAATGGGCACTTTTGGCAGATCACAAAACCCCAGACACGGAGTCCATGAAATTGACTCCAAATCCACCTCTGTTCCAGTCACACAAGATGATCTATATATGTTAGCTCAACGACTGGACCAGATGCAAATTCACCAAAAGAAAATGGAAGAAAAGCTCATAAACAAACAAGCTTCACACGTCCACTCTCCACACACTAACCCCCCACACATTCACCGAAGAGAAAATCTACACAATATTGATGCCACATCTGCTGGCCAGCAATTTTTGGCTGATTTCCCGCAAGATTTGACTGGGAATTTTGATCAAAATATTTTTGATCCCACTTCGAAAAATATCTATGCTCTCCAGGAGCAATTTAGAAACCCCTCCAACACTTCCAATCAAAACTGGAGGACTAACCCAAATCACTCCTGGGAAAACCCGAATCCAATTCCTTTTCCCAAACAAAACTATTTTGGGAATTAAGGGCAACCTATGTATCAACCTGAACCATCCCAGGATGATATTAATAATCAGGTCATGAAAACTCTGCAAGGAATGCAAACTCAAATGACAGAAGTAACCCACATGATTACCAACTTGCAACACCAAGTTAAGGTTACTCGTGATCATCGACCTATTGGGAATTTACCTTCCCAACCCATGCCCAACCCAAATAATCAAAGGAATCAATTCCAAGGTGGATATCCCAGTCAACCCATTCAGCCAGGACCTCAGCATCCGCCGGGTTTTAATAACAGCCAGGCCCCCCATCCTCATCCTAGAAACAACCAGACTGCAAATGCAGTTACCTTGAGGAATGGGAAAACCTCTCACAATACCCTACCTGTTAAAGAAACCCGCTCTAATGACTCATATTAACTCTTCCCCTCCTATTGTTCAAGAACCAATTCATGCAAAACAAGGCAACCCTACCCCATTTCCACAAGCCCTCCACTCTTCAAAAAAGAAAAAGACAAAATCCGAGCCCACTGAGAAGGAACTAATGGATTTATTTGGGCAAGTAGAAATTAATATTCCTATCCTAGATGCCATTAAATATATCCCTGCCTATGAAAAATTCCTAAAAGATTTATGTACTCCGAAAGGGCAACCCATAAATTTAGGAAAGGTAATTCTTCCAGAGACAGTCAACTCAGTTATGCAGAGCTGACTGCCTCTTAAGAGAAAAGATCCCAGCGCCCCCCTAATCCAAGTTATCATTAATGATACCACATTTGATCGCGCTTTGTTGGATCTTGGTGCCTCAATTAATCTTATCCCCATAGTTGTTTTTGAGGAATTTAAGATCGGTGAATTAAAGCCTGTTGAGGTTACTCTCCAATTAGCCGACCGATCTACGATTAAACCAAGGGGAATTGTTGAAGATGTTCTTGTCCGGGTCAGAAATTGTCTATTTGCAGTAGAATTTTTAGTCCTGGACATAGAGGTACCTGAAGCACTTAAGTTTGCCCCAATTATTCTTGGAAGACCATTCTTAGCCACCGCCCGCACCAATATTGATTGTGATTCTGGAAAGATGAAGATCATGTGTGGTGGTAAATCTGTAACCCTAGACATTTTTCAAGCTTCTAGGCGATTCCAAGAACCAGATTTCTTTGATGATTCGGATTCAGAAATAGAAAACATTGTGGAGGAAACTTTGCAGATTTCCCATTTAGGTTCCTGTTTTGTTGTAAATACGATTCCTGAACAATCCACTTTTTCTCACCCTTCCACCCCAACCACACGTCTAGCTAACATTCCAGCTGACCCTTTCACTCTCACCTCACCTCTAACCCAAAAAGCAGAAACTCTTTCAGAATCGGGCCCACAATTGGAATTAAAACCTTTGCCCGATTCCCTTAAATACGCCTTCCTGGGTCCTAATCAGACCCTACCCCTGATTATAAATTCTAGACTTACCGGGGCACAAGAGCACAAACTCCTCTAGGTTTTGAGTAAATATCGGAAAGCTATTGGTTGGACCCTTTCTAATCTTAAGGGTATTCATCCGTCCTATTGTATGCATCATATATATTTAGAGGACGATTCTCGCCCCTCCCGCCAACCACAAAGGCTCTTGAATCCTATTATGCAGGAGGTGGTAAAAAAGGAGATTATTAAGTGGCTGGATGCTGATATCATCTACCCCATTTCTGACAGCTCATGGGTTAGTCCAACACAAGTTGTCCCCAAATAGGCTGGACTAACAGTTGTCACTAATGATAATGGGGAAAATGTAGCCACTCGAACCACTTCTTCTTGGCACGTGTGCATCGATTACCGAAAATTAAACACCGCCACCGAGAAGGATCATTTCCCGTTCCCCTTTATTGATCAAATCTTGGAGCGTTTAGCCGGACCAGATTTTTACTATTTTTTGGACGGTTATTTCGGCTATAATCAAGTAGCGGTTCATCCTGAGGACTAGGACAAAACAACTTTCACTTGCCCCTTCGGAACCTTTGCTTTCCGAAGAATGCCCTTCGGTCTTTGCAACACACCTGCAACTTTTCAAAGATGCATGCTTGCAATTTTTTCAGACCTGGTAGGTGAATGTTTAGAAGTCTTTATGGATGACTTCTCTGTTTTTGGAGATTCTTTTGACCATTGTCTCAAAAATCTTGAAAGAACTCTCCAAAGGTGCATAGAAGTTAATCTGGTCCTCAGCTGGGAAAAAAGTCATCTCATGGTCTAAGAAGGTATTGTCTTGGGCCATGTTATTTGAAAACAAGGAATCGCGGTATATAAAGCAAATATTGATGCTATATCTAAGCTCCCACCGCCCACTACTGTCAAACAGATCAGATCCTTTTTGGGTCATGTGGGTTTCTACCGTCGATTCATACAAAATTTTTCCCAAATCTCCAAGCCCTTAAGTCAGCTTCTTACTAAAGACCAGCCATTTGATTTTAATAATAAGTGCCTGGAGAGTTTTATGAGGTTGAAGAAAGAGGTTACTGAGGCACCAATATTGTAGGGACCTGATTGGAATAGTCCCTTTGAATTAATGACAGATGCCTCAGATTTTGCTGTAGGGGCCGTTCTAGGGCAAAGAATTGGCAAGAAGCCTATTGTGATCTATTATGCTAGCAAAACCCTTGATGATGCACAACGGAATTACACGATTACTGAAAAGGAACTTCTTGCCATTATATTTGCCTTAGAAAAATTTAGATCTTATCTATTGGGGTCACATGTCACTGTTTATACTGACCACTCAGCAATTAAATATTTGCTGACAAAGAAAGATGTGAAACCCCGCTTTATCCGTTGGATTCTGCTGCTCCAGGAATTTGACCTGGAAATCAAGGATAAGGCGGGATTGCACAATGTAGTGGCCGACCATCTCTCTTGTCTTATGACGAATGACATAATGACCCCGCTAGATCAGTTCCCTGATGAAAGCATCTTAGCTGCTACAACCCTCCCTTGGTTTGCACCCATCGCAAACTACTTAGCAACAGAACAAATCCCCGCTGATTGGCCGAAAACAAAACGGGATAAGTTCTTTACTGATATTAAATATTATTTTTGGGAGGAGCCAGACCTTTTCTGCGTTTGTGCCGATCAGGTCATTCGACGATGTGTCCCCGATTCTGAAATCCATGATATGTTGACACATTGTCACTCAATGGCCTGTGGCGGACATTTTTCGGGCAAGGAAACTGCAGCTAAAATCCTTAATGCAGGATTTTATTGGCCCAGCTTGCACAAAGATGCTCATGACTTCGTTCAGTCCTGTGTGCGCTGCCAGAGCATCGGCAACATGACTCGGAAGGATATGATGCCCCTTAATCCTATTTTAGACGTTGAAATTTTTGATGTTTGGGGCATCGACTTCATGGGACCGTTCATCAACTCTAGTGGGTATTTATATATTTTAGTCGCAGTCGACTATGTTTCTAAATGGATAGAAGCAATACCCACCCGCACTAGTGATCACCGTGTGGTTGTCGAATTTCTTAAGAAAAATATTTTCTCAAGATTCGGCATACCAAAAGCCATTATCAGTGATGGAGGCTCACATTTCACCCACTCACAATTCTGTCACATTCTTTCTAAATATGGGATTAATCATAAAATTTCCACACCATATCACCCCCAAATAAATGGCCAGGCTGAAGTTTCTAACTGGGAAATTAAAAATATTTTACAAAAGACGGTTAGGCTCGACCATAAAGATTGGTCCACAAAATTGGATGACGCTTTATGGGCCTACCGTACTGCTTTTAAAACTCTGCTTGGCATGTCTCCCTTCCATCTAATTTTTGGGAAGGCATGCCATCTCCCGGTAGAATTAGAACATAGGGCTTTTTGGGTAATAAAACAACTCAATATGGATTTATCTGATGCCAGTAACCATAGAAAATTACAATTAACTAAATTGGAAGAATTATGTAATTTTTCCTATTAAAATGCAAGGATTTATAAAGACCGAACAAAGAAATTTCATGATAAATATATTATTCGGAAACACTTTGACGTTAATCAACACATTTGGCTTTTCGATGTGAGATTACGTCTTTTTCCTGGCAAATTAAAATCTAAATGGACCGGCCCCTTTATTGTCCATAAAACATATCCATATGGCGCTGTTGACCTTTTTGATCCAAAAACTAATTCGACATTTCAAGTCAATGGCCAGCATTTAAAGCCCTATTTTGACCATACGCCTAAAATTTCGTCTGAATCTTTTAATTTTACTGAGCCAGCCACCCTTGATCACTAGTGTACATCATGCCCGGCTGAATGGCGTAAAAGATAGCACTGGATGGGAGGTAATCCATCATTTTTTTTCCTACTTTCCTTTTTTCTTTTCCAGGTTTTGATCATCCTAAACCCGACCATTCTTCACTAAGGTGATCCCTTTTCCCTCCTAATGCATGAGGACATGGCATATCTTAAGCATGGGGGGGAGTGTTTTTAAATTTGACGATCGATTTAGGATTTTCAAAACCTAACAAAAAAAAAATGCAATTTTCTTTAATTTATTTCCTGCTTGCAAACCCAAAAAATAAAAATGTTAAAAACTTATTGAGGAAAAATTTTGAAATCAGGACTAAGGTCGAGAAATTCACTTTTTGTACAATGGGATTTAATCTTTAACAAACTAAGGATGAGGATATGGATCTGATCATTAGAATTCCAGGGTCTATTTTAGACTAGATCAGATATCCTTCTATAAAATTCCACCTGAACTCATGATAGTTCAGGTGACTTGATCCTATTTTGTAATACGGAAAGTATTTGTCTTAGTTTCTGATTCAAAAACTTGTGTGTCTTGAGAAACTTCTTGTGTCAATTTTCACACACAAGCCAACACCTAAAAATAATTAAAATTTGAAAAACTCCCTTGTTTGGACTTAGTGAAAGTCTGAAGCAGATCATTGGTTTGAGTTCCCATCGCCGAGAAGGAGGAAAATACCTCCTTTGAGGATGCGATGTCAACATGTTACTGCCTCGGCGCTGCTCCATATCTATATTTCATATCTTTAGATGGAGCATTAAAGCGCATTTTAGCAGCTCAAGTGTCTTGGACGGTGCTCTACCTAGAGTGTCGGAGCAAGAGCTTGAGTTTGCTTGGAGCACTTCTTTACACCACATCGTGTTTTGAGGTTGTGAGCTCCTGGCTGGTGTCATGGACAGTGCTATCTCGAAGTACTGGTGCCATAGCCCCCTCGAGGAATGGTAATGGGAGTGATGATCCCGACACATCTATTGTAAGACTAAGCTAAAAATAAGCATGGGAAAACAAAAAGTAATAAATAAATTAACACGCCCTTATAAATGTTAGCTTTTCACAAGCACAGACACAAGGATTTAAAGAATTTTGCAAGTTGCGAATCAAATTCATGAGCCAGAAAAATCCTAAAAACAAACATTTCAAGTCATCTGAATTAACAAAGGGTTAATTTGTGAATTTTCTGGAGGATATATTGATCCCGTTCTGTCTAATGGTTGAATCCAAAAACAAATCCTGATGTTTATCTTTAACAAATCCCGTACCTCCTGTGTTTTAATCTACCAAGGTCCCTTAATCTCTTTTTCTCCTCAAAAGTCGAAAAAATTAGATTTTCAAAAATTCTGTTTTCCAAAAAATTAAAGTTTTGCTAAGAGACTAACAAAAGATAAGCATTTGGGTGTGATAAACGCCAGTTTATCATCATTCTTATGCATTAAAACAAACCTAGCTGTTAGGATTTTACTCCGCAAATGGGTTTTTTGGGCTGCATTTAGCCATAAATTAGGTTAGGCATGCATTGCATTTTTTATTATCTTTTTAATATGTTTTTGTGAGTGTTAGGGATGTACAGATATATAGATCCCTAAAACCCTAGCACTCAAGAAGGCAAATGGTTAAGGAGAAGCCCAGACTAGCTGGAACTTAGCTTGATCCAGCTCACCTCAGCTTGATCCAGCTCACCGCAGTTGGAACCTAGCTCACTTGAACTAGGGTTAGCTCATCCCAGCTCCATTCAGCTAATCTCAGCTGAGTGGCAACTCAAGAGAGTTCATCTTAGCTCACCCTAGCTCAAGTCAGCTCAGATCCAGCTCAACTTAGCTAAGTCTAGCTCATCTCAGCTCCCACTAGTACACAGGGAGCTCTAGCTAGCTCAGCTGAGTTGACAGGAGTTCCACCCAGCTCAGATCCAGCTACATTCAGCTCCACTCAACTCTAGGCGGCTAAAGAAGAACTCATCCCAACTCAGGAAGCTCAAGTCCAGCTCCCGGGGACTCAGCCTAGCTCAACATAGTTGAGCTAAGCTACCTTAGCTGCCTCAACCAGCTTGACCCTCCCCGGGAGCACCAGACCTAGCTCACCTTAGCTCATTACGGTAGAAGCTAGCTCACTTTAGCTTGGCGTAGTAGCTAGCTAAGAACTAGCAAGCTAAGCCAGTTAGAGTAGCTCCATGCCAGCCTCTTCAGCAGCAGCCAACTCCAGTTTCAGCTCCTGACTTCTCCTCCTCAGCTCCTCCCTCCAAACCCTAGCTCCAACACCTTCCCCTCTACTCCTCCATTAGCTAAGCTAGCTTAGCTTAGCTTAGCTTAGCTATGCTCCAACTTCCTTGGCTTGTACCACCCTAAAAACCCACCTAACAACTCCACCCAACTAGCTCCACCTAAGCTCCACATAAGCTAACCTAGTTGGCACCAACCTAGCCTACCCACCACTTCCAAAAGACACCTAAAAGTGGCGCCAAAACCACCCTAACCACCCCCTTGATGGCGCCACTTTTCCCTCCAAAATTCCCCTTCATCTCCACCACACAATTCCCCTTGAATCCATCTCCACCATCCACCTAATCCCCCTTCTAGAAGACCCTAGGTTGGCACCAAAATGGTGGTGTCTCTCCACCACCAAAAGCCACAACACCACCCTAACCACCCCCTTTAACACCCCTTGGGTTGGCTCCACACACCCTTGTCCATAGGATCACTAACCACCTCCATCCTTCCATCCTAGCCCTCCATTTCAAGGGGCACCTTAACCCCCCATCCTACCCTATAAAAAGACCACTACCCACCACCATTCAAGACATCCTTGGCTAGCAAATTCACTCTCATATTCCACCTAGAAGCCCACGTCCAAGAGAGAAGAAGAAGAGGATTAAGGGGATATTCTGTCCCCTTGGTGCCTTCCCCTCTTCCCTTCTCTCTTGGGTCACGCTAGCCAAAGGAGAAGCCAGGCAAGGAAGATCTTTGGAGGAGATCTTGAAGGTGGTCCATGCCACCTTGGAGGAGATTTTGAGGGTGGTGCACGCCCACCCCTTGGAGAGAGCATTAAAGGTGGAATCTTCCACCTTGGAGGAGCTCTCAAGGAAGGAGAAGAAGGAGGCCCTCTTTTCAAGCCAAGGAGCAGCTAGGCTTGGAGCAAGAAGACTCCCTTCTTCACCATTTTTGCAAGAGGATTTGTGTTTATTTTCTTGCTTTTAGATTTGTTTAGTTCTAGTAGAAGCATTTTTCTACTTGTCATTGAAAAGAAAAGTCATTCTAGTCAATTAGATTGCCTTCTTTTAGCTTTTTATTGCAATTGTTACTTTTGGTTCTAGCACTTGTTGCACCTCTCCTTCCTAATTACTCTAGGCCTCCACTTGCCTAGAGTGAGCTTAGGAAGAAGATATATCTATCTTTTAAGTTGTAGTTAAGCAATTGTTGGTGTTAGTACTTTACGTTACAATTCGCATTTTGCCCTCATCTTTTCAAAACAAAAAAAAATTACATATTTAAAATACCAAAAAGAAAGTTGAGATGTGTTTTTAGCAAGAGAATTGAATTGCAATTTTTGCCTCCTTGGACGACCCCAGATACACCCCTATCTAGGTTTATAAATTTAAATGCTTATGCGAATTCATGTGTTATGACATTGAAAACCTGCTTTTACAAATCACGTGTAATCCGCCATCAGAGTGTGGGCTTCGCTTGCCACTGGTGCTCGTGGAAGGTGCTTGGAGAGTGGTCTGCAATGGTGGCGTGCGCGCTGCGCATGTGCGGTTGGTGGCGCGATGACGCGTAAGGGAATGCGCTGCTGCACACGCACGAGGCCGGTGGTCTACAGTGGTGGCGTGCACGCGTGATGTAAACATGTTTACACTACTTAATATGTCTATTTATGCATGTTCTTAAGCATAGGATTGCATTGCATGCTATAAATATTGCATAACATGCAGCATCTTGCATTTAGAGTAGTTTGAATAAAATGGAGGTTAATTGTCTCCTTTTATGTTCATGGACAGGGCAAACTTTTTATTGGATGTGATCAAGGCGACGATTCGAGTTCAACAACTCCAAGATCACCCAAATTAGACATCTGTAGCATCAGATAGAGATCAAGGAACCCTAGAAGATCAAGGGCCAAGATGGTGTGAATTCACACTTCAAACAACAAATCTGACTGCATGGATGAATTCGTATCGACGATCGCAGCCTAACGACGCGAAAATCGACTCAATCTGACAACTGTGGCACCATCTACATCATCCAGAAGATGGGCGGCTCAGATGGCACCACGTGGCGCCAACTAAGTCGCCTAACCAACCAAAGCACCGCCGCCCCGTCTCTTCTTCAATTAGAGCGTCGCTTCAACGCCGTTGGATGCGCATCCAGTGGCTGTGGATGCGCGCGCCTGATTTCATCTGCGCGACCTTCTCAACTACGTAGCGCAGCGGAGACAACGCTGCGGGCGAAGTAGAGGTCACGGGGTCGAGCCCCCGCGAGCCTCAAATTAGGCATTGGCAAGCGGGCGCGAGGAGCTTCGAATCGCAATCGAACGTTCACGCGCACCCAATTATCCCCACGCACTATTGCACGCGCGGCGAAGACGCGTCATCTTACCCAGCCGTGCGCGCGCTAAGGAGGCTGGCGTAGCGCGATCTAAGTCGTCCGATCTCGCGATCGAACGGCTGAGAATGGCTGGACATGCGCATGCGTTGAGCGTGCAGGCAAGCAAGCAGGTGTGCGCGCGCCGCCCACTACGCCCACGTTCAGACCTTTAGCGACGGTTTTATCCATCACTAAAGGTCCTGAATTAATGTTTTAAGAGTTGTAATGACCAAATTGCCCCCACTCCTTGCAACTATAAAAGGAGAACCCCTCCACAAGAAATTCTCATCCCTTCCTCTCTTCTCTACCTCTCCAAAGCTCAAGAGAAGCTTGTCCCACACCTGGGATGCTCCTCGCAAGATAAAGTCAAATTTTCGTCCCCCATTCGGAAGTGGATACCGCGACAACGACGACATGCTGCCCCATTCCTGTTCTTCTGCTTCATCCTCCTTCGTCCTGCTCCATCCTCCTTAGTCTAGGCATCGTCCCGTCCGGCTCGTCCTCGGCAATGGCACCAAAATGTTGAACGTACGAGTTGTTACGCTAACGTGTTTGGTTTTAAAAAAAACCTGTCGTTGTAGTATGAAAGCGAAATGGAAGGACCATTAGAGTATTCTAGGAGGCAAAAATTAGATTTTGGTCAAATTGATCCCATGGCCAACCAACAGCCTCCTCTACCTGGAAATCCATAGTAAGAATTTCGAAGGCAGCTGGAACAAATGCAGAGAACGTAGGAATGGTTCCAGAGAATGCAGGGCACTTAGCCCTTAAAGGATTTTTATGATCCTTCAAATTACGCGGAACGTCCCAGTGTCCAGATTCCAGCCGGTGACGTAGAAATCAAGCCCCAGGTGTAAAGCCTGATCAAACATTATAATGGGCTTGGCTCCTAAGATCCATTTCAGCACTTGGAGACTTGACCACTTTGGTCCAGACCACCAAGGCACGAAACGTAAACGAGGAACAAATGATCATGAGGCTCTTCCCCCACTCTCTTAGGGATAAGGCCGCGCATTGGTATAGGACAATAGCAAGACCAATTACAACTTGGAATGAGTTGAAATTGGCCTTTCTGAAGAAATTCTTCCCAATCGGACGTACCGATGCTTTGAGATGGCCAATGGCAATCACTACCTTTACCCAGCTGCCGGGGGAGTAGTTTCATGTGGCCTGGGAGCGATTCCAGGACCTATTGCGGAGGTGTCCACACCACGAGGTGCCGAAATGGCAACTCGTGCAGATCTATCATGGGTTGACTGAGTAACTCAGAAATCATGTGGATGCTTCCTACGGAGGAAATTTCCTCAATAAAGATGCAGATAGTGCACATGATTTATTTGAGGAAATGAGTGAGAATCCAATCAATCATGCTTCCATGGATACATTTAACCGGTCCCAGCAGCCCAGATCAAATGTCAATGAAGTCCATGACTCTCATTCACTTGATATGGAATTGATTTGTAACAAACATGATAAGGTGGACTTGGTTGCTAAGAGAATGGAAGAGTGGATGGCTGGCAATTCTATGAACAACTCTCAATCCACTCAATCCCAAAATTCGGGATTCCATTCTTCACGAGCTCCTTCTGGACAGGAGTTCATGAATCAACTTGATGCGGCTCAACCTGTGAGTCAGCATTTTTCGAAACCCCACAGGTTCCAAACTGGAGCCTTTGATCCTAGTTTTTCTGATCCTTCCTTTTCTTTCTCTCCATACTCACCCTATGAGGATGTCTATAATGTACAAGAGAATGTTAGATCTAACCCCTACTCTAATGCTTATAATACGGGTTGGAGAAATCACCCTAACTTCTCTTGGAAAAGCCCAAGGCAACAGACCCAATTTCGACACGGCGACTATGCTCCGCAACGACCAATGGGTCAAGGTCATGTATATACTCAGTTGCCTCCGAATTAGGTTAATAAGCCAGCTTGGATGGCCGTCAACCTGCAGGGCAGGCTGATTTGAACCGATAAATGGTAGAGATGCAAGGATCCATGCTCCAACTCATGTAGCAAATGAAAACCTCACTGGACAACTTGCAGTCCGGGCTCATTGCTAACTCTCATCAACCCGGAACTTTACCATCCCAACCCGTACCCAACCCGCAAAATATTATGAATTCAGGCAACCAAGCCCATGGGTATAGAACTCAGAGGGACCCACACGCACATGCTCAGTTTGTTGAGCAAGGTTCCTCGTCCTTTTCTTCTTCTTCTTCTGCAAATCAGCAATTCATGGCTAATCAAGCCCCTTTAATCTTTCCTAACCCTCCCCAAGACCCAAATTCTTATGCATCTGCAAATTCTGTCACTTTGAGGAGCGGTAAGCAGACTTAGGATCCACAACCACACTATTCTGATCTTTTGAATCCTGAAGAACCTAAGGAGAGAGAGGAGAATTCTGGTGGAGAAATCAAGGCTCAGGAATCTGATTCCAAAGATCTGACTCATGTTCCTTTTCCTGAAGCTTTAATCAAGTCAAAGAAGAAGTCTGTTGATAGCAATGAGGAGCTTCTGAATCTATTTAAGAATGTTGAGATCAATATCCCGCTCCTTGATGCTATCAAGCACATACCGACTTACGCAAGATTTTTAAAGGAATTATGTACACAAAAGCGTAAGTCAAGAGAATCTGTTCCGAGGAAGGTGGTACTCTCCGAGCAGGCTAGTTCTGTTATCCTACACCACCTCCCTCAGAAAAAGAGAGATCCAGGTGCTCCGTTGATTTCTTGCGTCATCGGAGATTACACATTTGATAGAGCACTTTTGGATCTAGGTGCATCCATCAACCTAATTCCGACTTCTCTTTACGAGAAGTTTGGATTAGGTGAACTTCGACCTACTTCAGTAATGCTACAGTTAGCAGACCGCTTGGTCACAAATCCGTGAGGCGTTATTGAAGATGTTATAGTCAAGGTCAAGGATTTCTATTTTCCTGTAGATTTCCTTGTCCTTGACATGGATGTACCTGATAATCTAAGGAACACACCCATCATTCTAGGGCATCCGTTCCTGGCTACCGCTAAGGCCAACATTAATTGTGAAAGCAGTAGCATGGAAATCGCCTTTGGGGATGAACGAATGAAATTGGATATTTTTAAGGCAATCAATAAATTTGAGGATTGTGGATTTATTCAGGAACTTGATGAGGATGATGAAAACACTGAAACTTGTTTGATGGTTTCTACAATCGAAAGTTCCTCCATTGATGACGAATTCAACTCGCAACCCTCTATGGCTGACTTGCCATCTTCTGAAGAGGTTATTGATTTTGTTCACTCACAACCTCTTCCTCTTGTTGAATCTTCAGCATCTACCCTACCATCAATCATCAACCTGCCCCAGCTTGAACTGAAACCATTGCCTGAGAATTTCAAATATCAATTTTTAGGACCTCAGAAGATGCTCCCTGTGATTATCAGAGCTAAATTGACAAAGGAGCAAGAGATTAAATTGATCAAGGTCCTGAAGGAACATAAGGAGGCAATTGGTTGGACCATTCATGACCTCAGGGGGATCGAGCCATCTTACTGTAATCATAGAATATTCTTGGAAGATGGATCCCGTCCTTCTCGCCAGATGCAGAGGAGATTAAATCCAAATATGCGAGAAGTGGTCAAAAAGGAAATCATCAAGTGACTTGATGCAGGAATTATTTATCCAATCTCTGATAGTCCTCGGGTAAGTCCCGTACAGATTGTTCCGAAGAAAGCTGGGATTACCGTTGTGACTAACAAGAGAGGAGAATCTGTAGCAACTCGTTCAACTTCCTCTTGGAGGGTTTGTATTGATTATAGGAAGCTGAACACAGCCACTAAAAAGGATCATTTTCCCTTGCCCTTCATCGATCAAATCTTGGAAAGATTAGCCGGGCAGAAGTACTTCTGTTTTCTTGATGGCTACTCGGGATACAACCAAGTTCCTATCCATCCCGAGGATCAGGAAAAAATGACTTTCACCTGTCCTTACGAAACCTTTGCTTTTCGTAGGATGCCTTTTGGGTTAAGCAATGCACCTGCGACTTTTCAAAGGTGTATGCTAGCCATATTTTCTGACATGGTGGGAGAGTTTATGGAAGTCTTCATGGATGATTTCTCAGTTTTTGGAGAATCATTTGACTCTTGTTTGGCTAATCTGGAAATGATTCTTAAGCGATGTATCAAAACACGATTGGTCCTTAGCTGGGAAAAGAGTCATTTCATGACCCAAGAAGGCATTGTTTTGGGTCATGTAATCTCTGAACGGGGAATTGAAGTGGATAAAGCTAAGGTTGATGCTATCGCTAAACTTCCTTCTCCCACATCTGTTAAACAAATCCAATCATTTCTTGGCCATGTGGGATTCTATCGAAGATTCATCAAGGATTTCTCGAAGGTTGCTCGTCCCTTGAGCAATCTTCTTGCCAAAGAAACGCCGTTTGTTTTTGACGAATCATGCTGAAAGGCATTTGATTTCCTAAAAATGGCAGTAACCTGTAATCCAATTTTGCAACCACCAATTTGGACAGCCCCTTTTGAGATCATGACCGACGCTTCTGATTACGCGGTCGGGGCTGTCTTGGGTCAGAAAATTGATAGAAAGCCCTCTGTCATCTACTACATTAGTAAAACTCTGGATGAAGCCCAGAGGAATTACACTGTTACTGAAAAGAAATTACTAGCTATAGTGTTCACTTTGGAAAAATTCAGAGCTTATCTCTTAGGGTCTCATGTTATCATCTATACCGACAACTCGACCTTGAGACATCTCTTGGCCAAAAAGGATGCTAAACCCCAGCTTATTCGTTGGATTCTTCTGCTGCATGAATTTGATCTTGAAATCAAGGATAAAATCAAGGTACAAAATGTGGTAGCGGATCATTTGTCGAGACTCCTAGTTGATTCCTCTCATCCAGACATTCCGATTGCTGACACTTTTTCGGACGAAACTATTCTTAAAGTTTTAGGTGTCCACACACCATGGTTTGCTGACATTGTTAACTATTTGGCCATTGGTCAAATCCCCCAAGATTGGACCAAGCAATAATGGGATAAACTCAAATCTGAGGCCAAATACTACTTCTGGGAGGACCCTGAGTTGTACCGCATCGACTCTAATCAGATTATTCACCGATGTATACCGGAGAATGAATTCAACAATATACTCAAGTTCTACCATGCATCTGGGTGTGGTGGACATTTCTCTGGGAAAAAGACGGCTGCAAAAATCTTGCAATCTGGCTTCTATTGGCTGTCTTTATTCAAGGATGCCCAGGATTTCTCAAGGTCATGTTCTCAATGCCAGGCACTCGGGAGCATAACTAAGAGAGATATGATGCCCCTAAACCCAATTCTTTCTGTCGAAATTTTTGATGTTTGGGGCATTGATTTCATGGGACCCTTTCTCCCTTCATTTGGACATCAGTACATTCTTGTTGCTGTTGATTATGTGTCCAAATGGATTTAGGCGATTCCCACCCGAACCAATGACCACAAGGTGGTCATCGATTTTGTCAAGAAAAATATCTTCATTAGGTTTGGGATTCCAAGGGCTATCATCAGTGATGGTGGCACTCATTTTACTAATGCCCAATTCCAGAATTTGTTGGCCAAATACAAGGTTAATCACCGAATTTCCACACCTTACCATCCCCAGACGAATGGACAAGCCGAGATCTCTAATTGAGAGATCAAAAACATTCTGCAGAAAACAGTTAGGTCTGATCGCAAGGACCGGACTCAAAATCTTGAGGATACTCTTTGGGCCTACCGTACGGCGTATAAAATGCCATCGGCATGTCTCCATTGCATTTGGTTTATGGAAAGGCTTGCCATCTACCCGTCTACCCGTAGAGATTGAACACAGGGCATTCTAGGTGATCAAACAATGCAATTTAGATCTGAATTTAGCTAGGAAGACCAGAAACTCCAACTATCTGAGTTGGAGGAGCTTAGAAATGATGCATATGAGAATGCCAAGATCTACACGGCTCGGACCAAAGCTCTACATGATCAACTGATTTCCCGTAAGAGCTTTGAGCCAAACCAGAAGGTCTGGTTATTTGATTCTAAACTTAAGCTCTTTCCTGGCAAACTTAGATCTAAATGGAATGGCCCATTCATAATTGACCAGATTTTTCCAAATGGAGCCATTCAAATTTCTGACCCAAAGACGGGTAACACATTTAAAGTCAACGGTCAACGTCTGAAGCTGTTATTGATCGTATTCTTCCAGAACCCGTCATAGACACAGTTGCTCTAGTCATTCTGTGACTTCTTTGGCTGGACTTCGCCTAGCTGACGGCATTAAACTCAGCAATTGTACATATGACACAAAGCTGATACGAGCTTCATATTCAGGTGACATCTTTCATATTCTTCCCTTTCTTCATGTCTCTTTTTCAATGAGGACATTGCATTAGCTAGGCATGGGGGGGTGGATTCATTTTTTAATCATTTGGTCAGCTTTGTGAAATTCATGTAAATTGTTCTTCTCTTCTTATTTATAAAATTAAAAAAAAAGGAGAGAGAATTAGGAAGGAATAGTTGGACATTAGGACTTTTCAATCTTAGGAAATTTTACATTCGGATCTGAACACAATGACCCTTCAGGTCTTTGGACTTAATTAGCCCATGTATCCACTAAAATGTGGATTTGTTTCTCAAGTCCTCACCAACCTAAATTCTATTTTAATTGGAGTAAATAAGTTTGGGTGATAAGTACACGACTTATCAACCAGCCCTCCGATTTGAGGGAACTTTGAGTTTCTAGCATCTACACACTTTCTTTACACTGACTCGTTGTTCAACGATTTTAATAGAAATTGGGTAGCTAATGAATCTTCTAGGGTGATATGGCTGGCAAGTTATCGTAGGTAACAGCCTATAGGTAGGTTGTCCAAAGCCCAGCCACTGGACCTTTCTCTTTTTTGCTGCGTTTAGGTAAATCTTAAACCAACAAAGCCACCTACTTAAAAAAACAAAAAAATCAAAAAGAAAATGAGAAAAAAAAAGCCACACTTCGTCGCACGAGTATGGCTGGTAAGTTGCCGATGGTAACAGCTCATCGACCAGTTGTCCAGAACCCAGCTCAATAAATGCACTGAAAATTCCTAAAACACTTAGGAAGAAGCGGAGAAGTAGAATAAACCGGGGAGATATAAACTAGATTCACCCTCATGTTGACCCCGTAAAAAAAATAAAAGTAGGGAAAAAGCTACCGATTGTAAAGATATACATTTAGGGAGAATTTTTTTTTTTTTGGTCACCTAGAGGCGTAGAAATCCGAAGTCTGTTTTAACTGTCGGTCAATGAGTCTATCACATTCACAATAAGATGCTTAAAACTTAGGGTTCTCATCAAATCTTGGGTGAGTTGAATGACCGTAGAAAGCCACTCTTAAACCCTAAAACTTGAAAATTAAAAAAAATTAGAAAAGAGGAAAAAGAGAAAAAGAAATTTTTCTTTGAATAAGGCGAGGGCTTGAGGCGGTCTGCATTTTGGCAGATACTCAGGCACTGTTGTGTCTTTGAAAGTTCAGATCTTAAGTAAAAAATTTCTTAATGATTGAAAATAACTTATGCCCAAATAAGCCAACCTGATTCCTTTATAAATAGCATATAGTTTTTGCTAGGGACTAACAAAATATAGGCATGGGGGTATGATGTAAACATATTTACACTACTTAAGATGTCTATTTATGCATGTTCTTAAGCATAGGATTGCATTGCATGCTATAAATATTGCATAACATGCATCATCTTGCATTTAGAGTAGTTTGAATAAAATGGAGGTTAATCATCTCCTTTTATGTTCATGGACAGGGCAAACTTTTTGTCGAGGCCTCGGATCAAAGATCCAACCATACAGATGTGATCAAGGCGACGATTGGAGTTCAACGACTCTAAGATCGTCCTAATTAGACATCTGTAGCATCAGATAGAGATCGCGGAACCCTAGAAGATCAAGGGCCAAGATGGTGTGAATCCACACTTCAAGAGATAAATCTGACTGCACGGATGGATTTGGATCAACGATCGCAGCCTAATGGCACGAAAATCAACTCAATCCGACAACCGTGGCACCATCTACATCATCCAAAAGATGGACGGCTCAGATGACGCCACGTGGAGCCATCTTAGCCACCCAACCAGCCAAAGCACCGCCACACCGTCTCTTCTCCAATCAAAGCACCGCTTCTCCACCATTAGATGCACATCCAACGGCTGTGGATGGGCATGCCTGATTTCATCCGTGCGACCTTCTCGACTGCGTAACGCAGCAAAGACGACGCTGCAGGCGAAGCAGAGGTCACAAGTCGAGCCCCCGCAAGCCTCAAATCAGGTGCGGGCAAGTGGGCGCGAGGAGCGTCAGATCACGATCGAACAGTCATGCGTGCCCAATCCGCCCCACACACTATTGGACACGCGGAGAAGATGCAGCATCATACGCGAGCAGGCGTGCGCTGCGGAGGTAGGCGTAGCACGATCTAAGCCGTCCGATCTCACAATCGGATAGCTGAGAATGGCTGGACGTGCGCGTGAGTTGAGCATGCGAGCAAGCGAGCGGGTGCATGCGCACCGCCCACTACACCCACGTTAAGACCTTTAGCGACAGTTTTATCCGTCACTAAAGGTCCTAAATTAATTTTTTAAGAGTTGTAATGACAAAATTACCACTCCTTGCAACTATAAAAGGAGACCCCCTCCACACGAAATTCTCATCCCTTCCTTCTCTTCTCTACCTCTCCAAAGCTCAAGAGAAGCTTGTCCCACACCTGAGATGCTCCTCGTGAGATAAAGGTAAATTTTCGTCCCCCGTTTGGAAGCAGATCCCGTGACGATGATGACGTGTTGCCCCATTCCTATTCTTCTACTTCGTCCTCCTTCGTCCTGCTCCATCCTCCTTCATCCAGGCATCGTCCTGTCTGGCTCATCCTCCAAGTGATCATCGGGAGGATAACTTCTCTCTCCCATTCTTCTTTATAGCTTTCTAGTATAGAATTTTCCTGCTTTCTAGTGCAGCTGATTTCCCTTTTTCTAGTGTAATTCTTATTTGGTTTTATTGTATAAACATTTTTGAATTATTGAATGCTTGTTCTCTCTCTCTCCCTTTTTTAGTCTGATTGTTGTTATGGCTTCATTGTAATTACATCCCTCACTTTTCAAGAAAAATTCTAAAAAAATATATAATTGCGAATATAGATCGACGTAGCCTCCCTGTGTTCGACTCGAAATTTTCATTTCGGTATAAATTTTATTTGTTGAACACAAGTTCTTCACTTTCATACTAGGACGACATGTTTTTTTTAAAAGCAAACACGTTAGCGTAGCAACTCGTACGTTCAATAGCGCGTGAAGCTGGCAGTTGGGTTCTTTTGAGGTTGAGGAAGGTGGCAGGTTGAAGACAACAGCGAGCGGTTGTCACCACGCTCGTTGTCACCCAGGAGGATGAAGAGGTGGCCATAGTGGAAGCTCATAGTGATTCACAGTGTTCACTCATTGCACAGTGTATGCCAAGAGCACGGTGGTAGTCTAATTCATGGTGCACGCCTATTGCACGATGGAGGCTAAGAGGGAGGTGATCCCCCATCGAGAATGAGAAGAAGATTCATTATCCCATGCGACTTTTATCTCCCCCTTCTATTCTTCTTCACCGACGCAATTCAAGGGATTTTAAATCCCTTACTAAAATTGGCCACCGTTAGTAGTTCAGAGATTTTTGTGGCCGATTTGTTGAGGTCGACGAGAGCCATGAGATCCCCGTGGGGGGGTGGGGAATCTTTTCAAAAGACCCTAGTTTCTTCACAAATTTGTTCCTCCTCCTCTCCCAATTTCTCGGTTACTATTAACTCTTAAAATATCCTGATGGAGTGGATCAAGTGGAGGAGATGGAGAGGGTGTGTTGTGTGTGTGATCTACATGAGAGAGTGGCACGTTGAAATGTAATATAACATAAGTTATTCCTACAATAATGAAATATAAAATAATTATTTATATACATAATAAGTTATAGAATTCAATAAAAAATATGTAAACTTAAGTAATGATGCATGTAATCATTCTATGACCTAATGTAGCTATTAACAAACATAAAATGTAAGAATAAAGTTAACTTAGGCGTAACAATAGTCCATTAAAATGGACTCAGCAGTGATGATCATTCTCATTGCGATTGTGTGAGATGCGTGCATTTGAGGGGTGCAATTAAGGGCTTCTCTTAGCTGCACAATGGAAATCGGGTGGCCGACATTGTTCCTTCCATCATCTGTAGCTGGAGCCCAAGTTGAGTGTGGGAAATGAGCCTCATGTCTTGTGTGGGCAAATTAAGGGCCCCCAATGCACCAAAAGGCTAAAATCTACCCTTCCAAGCACCTATATAAGGCCTACACACTCTTCCCTTCCTCTTCATCTCTACGTATCTCCTCCGTACCTCTCCTAAAGCCTTAGGAAGCCTCCCAAGCTCCCATAAGCGAGGATCATTATGTCAGGACTATCCCCATAATTTTGAAGGATCATAAAAATCCTCAAGGGTTCAACACCAACACCATTCATTCATTGGAACCATTCTTACTTTTGCTACTACTAGTCTAGTTGCCTCTAAAGTAGCTCCTATTGGTTTTGAGGTGGAGGTGGTGGTGGTTGGTTATCATCCATGGGATCTGCTTGGCTGCAACTTAACCTTCACCTCCAAGAATGGTCTAAAGGTCCTTCCAAAGTGAATTCAATGACCTTCTTCCAAGCATGCACTAGAAGGAAGTTTGAAGGACACTGAGTAAGCCCTGGAACATAAGAAAATAATCATGTCCTTAGGTAGGGTAGCCTAAAGGCCTACAGACTCTGAGAACCCATCTTAAGATTAAGAATGATTTCGTTTACTTCTATCCAGTCAATCCAACCACTTAGAGGGAGGAATTGGGGATAAGGTTCTTCCTTTGTCTTGCACCTCAGCTCCTTTGATACCCCCCAACTATTATCATTTAATGATACTTCCCTAGCTAGACATCAAATGAATCGGTAGAAGAAAATTAATAGTAAGTAATCGTAATATGAGCCCCGAAGAGCGAATCCAATCCTTAAGGCCAATGTCTACTCGATTTTAGTTAGGCTTAGGATTGAGTCTGCTTTGGATTAATGTAATGGGCCCTTTAAATGTGTTGTGCCCTTAATAATCAGTTAAAGTGTGTGGGCGAGCACAACCAGGGATTTTTAAACAATGTTATTAAGCATGATATGTCTTTTAGGCTTCAACCTTGTTTAGTAGTTTTTAGGATTTAAATTCTTAGGTATATTTTTACAAGATTTTATGAGGCACACCAAGATTTAAAATCACGAGTATAGATATATTCCTTCGAAAATCAGAAAAGAATATGGAGTGCCAAGCTTAGTCCTAAAGATTGAATCCTATAGGAAAACTTCTGAATGGATCACTTTTAAATTAAGTGGCGCTACTGAAATAGATCAAGCAATTGGCCTCTCGCACCACTAATTTAAGGCACACAGCGATGTTTAATCTATTCAAATTGCTAGCAACTTATGCATATATTCAATTTAAGTGTATCAGGTCCATAGATCAGAATCTCTGTTGAGTGACTAAATCAGGAAAGAATGGTGCGTGATCAAGCGCTAAAATGGTGTTTGAAAATATGATCCAATATTGCATTGTAGTCTACAAATTTAGTGGTAAAAATGTGCGATCAAAACAAATGAAATAAACCACTCTAAGGAGAGCAAGTCATGTCCATAGGGAGGCAAGCACCCATGAAAACTCACAAGAATCGGAGAAACAATGTTCACAAACGATTAGTCAAAGAAACTGTGCCCAAAATCTACTTTCGATTAAGAAAACAATGAGGATTCAAGCTAGAATAGCAATTTAGCCAAAGAGGAGGGGTTTTCCATGTAAATTCATCATATTAATTAAATAAAATAATAGATTTGTGGCAATGGCATGACTTGTAAATACTAATTGGGAGAAAAATAGGGGATTTCTTTTCCTTGTTGTGTGTGCACACGAGGTGTGATGGCTGGAGGCAAGAGCTCGCCAGAGGTCAAGTGTATAAGGGCTCCATGGTTGTGGCAACAGCGAGGTGTGGCGTGGTCGAAGCTGGCCTAACGGAGGGCACAACATCGGCGACGATGGGTTTGTTGTTGGTTGTGTGTGGCTATTGAGTGGCATCGTGGATGTAGGGGAAGGTGCGGTAGGCCGGGGCGAGGAGAATGATGATGTGGACGGTGAGTTCGGCAGCCTGAGGTGGCCATTAGGTGGTGGTGGTGGTGGTGGGTACTTTTGGTGGAGTTGCAGGGGGTGATGTGTTCTTCACGAAGACGAAGATGAATAGCGGAGGTGACGGTGGATGTGGGCGATTCCTGCTGGCTGTAGCATGAGCATAAACGGTCATGCTACTCGCATGCGTGGAGGGGTTGTGCATAGGAGTAGCAACAAGGAGTTGGCCACTTGTTGGAGGTGAACGATGGTGGTGTAGTTGATGTTGGCATTGCACGTGAGGTGAGGCTGGCTGTTGCTGGTCACTTTGGCGTAAAGGTGGTTGGGGTGATGATAAGGAGAGGAGGGCAACGCTGAGGACAGTGATGGTAAGGAGTGGTGCTGGAGCGACGGCCTGCTGGAGGTGGCGATGGTGGGTTCGTTGAGGCCTGTAAATAGAGAAACGAAGATGAAGGTGAATAATATCATACAAAAGAAAATAAAATAAAATAAAGGAGAGAATAAAGACAAAGAAGTTCTTCGTGTGGCCGGCGAGGCACAAGCTCACAGCGAGTGGTCAAGTTCATCGGCTTGGTAAGACGACCTATCGCCTCGCCAGCCTATGGTTGGCGATGCCCTTCTCGAAGACCACAGTGGTGGGCGAGGCATGGTGATGGAGCAGGCAGCATCTCAATGAGTACGATCGTAGAAGGCTTCTTCTTGTATTGCAGGGAAGGTAGAGGAGGTGGAGCATCGGTGCATTAGCCATCAATGCTAGATTTAGCATTCACAACCATGAAAGCAACAATGAAGGGTAGTCCTACAGCCGTTGAAAGAAGAAAAGAGTGAATAAAGAAATAAGAGTTATTTATGCACAACTCCTCACACAACACTCTTAATCCTATTTCAATGCATGTAATGTGCGTATGCATGCAAATGAAATTAAAACTATCCTACATAATGCATGCTATCCTAATTAAGCTTTAAATCCTATTTACACATGAATAAAATAGGAATGCAAGTAGAATTAAACTAATCTATTTACATACTAATGTATGCTATGTATATGTTACTATTAATCTAATGTTTAGGCCTTTACATATTAAATTAGCCCACAAATATCAGCTCATCGAATGCCCTCATGCCTAGTTTTTACTAGTCCCTAGATAACTTAAGCAATAACCTAGCAATCCAAGTAGACTAGTGTTGGGTTCGTAGAGTGCGTATTTAATCAGAAATGCATCGTAGTACAATTACGAAATATGATCAACAAAAATAATTTCTAAGATAATGAGACTTGAGTCACAGTCGTTCATCTCTGGGAGGCATTTTGTTAATGCAAATTCAAATTCGATCCCACTTGCTCTACTCGTTCAAAATCGCATGTCGATTTATACTAAATACATATTGATACACAACATGTTGTTGCCAGAATATTAGAAAGTGAAAATATGCAACTTTAATCACACCAAAAGATGATAATCAGGCACATGGTGTTTTTCAACATATAAATATATATAAATATTTTCATTGAGGGATGATGGTGGTTACAGCACAAGTAGCGGAATGCTTGTACAGGGAAATTTAAATCTAGCTAGCAGAAAACGACTGCATAAATGATTCTATAGGGGGGATTATTGATGTGTATACATTAGATTAACCTAAAATGTCAATTAATGCATGTTCTTAGTGTCACATTAGCATTATACATTGTAAATAGTGCATAACATGCATAGTCAAGCATTTAGGTCAAGTTGTATAAATTGTATGGTAATTGTCTCTTTTTATGGCCAAAGACAGGGCAACTTGTTAATCGGGGCCTCGAATCAAAGATCCAACCGTACGAATCCGATCAGGGCGACGATTGGAGTTCAACAACTCCAAGATTGCCCTGATCGAACATCTGTAGCACCTGATAGAGATCAAGGAACCCTAAAGATCAAGGGCCAAGATGGCATTAATCCGCACCTTAGACGAAAAATCCGACTACACAGATGGGTTCGGATCGACGATCGCAGCCTAATGTCACGAAAATCGATCCAATCTGACACCCGTGGAACCATCTACAACACTCAGAAGATGGACAGCCTAGATGGTGCCACATGGCGCCATCATAGCTGCCAAGCACCGACCGCAGCTCTTCAAGCAACGCTTGATCTCGACCGTCGAATGAAGATCCAACGGCTGAGATCGACCATGCACAAAATCATCGTCGCACCTCAACCGCACACGTAGTGCAGCGGTTAAGGCACTGTGTAGGCGGGAGACGAAGGTTTGAATCACATGCAGAATCGCCTCCTCGCATGCGAGCACGCCATCGCAGTCGTGCGATTGACATCGAGTGGCGTGGATCAGCCGATAGCTCCCACGCACGATTAGATGCATAACACGAATGCCTGATCGCAAGTGGGGGCGCGACATTGGCGAGGAGCGGTTTAAGCCGTCTGATCTTGAGATAGAATGGTTGAGCGTGCGCGAATGTGCACATGCATTGAGAGAGTGAAGGTGAGGGGGCGCACGTGGGGCACATGCACGTCGACCACGTTTAGGCCTTTAATGACGGATTTATCTGTCACTAAAGATCCTGAATTAATGTTTTTGATGTTGAAATGTCCAAAGTGCCCCCACTCCTTGCAACTATAAAAGGAAACCCCTACCTTACGAATTTATCATCCCTTCCTTCTCCTCTCTCCCTCTCCAAAGCTTAAGAGAAGCTTGTCCTACACCAGATGTTGAACAATTTACGAATCGCTACGCTAACGTGTTCGATTTTGGAAAACCTGTCATTGCAGTTCGAAAGAGAAGAATTCGTGTTCAACAAATAAAATTTATACCGAAATGAAAATTTCGGGTCGAACACAGGGAGGCGAACATTTGATTTAAAAACTACGCATTTCTTTTTAGTTGTCACAGAAAAATTAAATTTAAAACTATCTAATTATTTACAATAAATAGAAGAGAGAGAGAGAGTAAGAGAGAAAGAGAATATTACACATAGAAATCAAAATGAGATGTAGAATAAATAAGGAATTTTTCATTAAGGAGATTGTTCATTTCACTCTTACAACTACAAAGCATAAAATAATTACTCTAGAAAGCGATAAATTTACTCTAGAAAGCATTAAAAGAATGGAGGGAGAAATGTCCTCCTCGACGATTGCTTGGAGGACGAACAAAACTACACTAGAAAGCAGTAAATCTATACTAGAAAGTAGTAAAAAGAATAGGGAGAGAGAAATCCTCCTCGACGATTGCTTGGAGGACGAGCCGGACGGGACGACGCCTAGACGAAGGAGAACGAAGCAGGACGATGGAGGCGAAGCAGAAGAACGGGAACGAAGCAGCACACCGTCGTCATCGCGGGATCCACTTCCGAAGGGGAACGAAAATTGGACTTTATCTCATGAGAAGCATCCCGGGTGTGGGACAATGTAACGAGCTCGTGCCCCAGACGTCTTTTAAGACGTCTAGGAGGTGTGCCAGACGTCTGCAAACGATCCCAGACGTCTGAAAATTAGTTATTCTGGCACGATTCTTCGTCTGCGCGCCTCAGCGCGCAGGCCTGCGAATATCCGATATTCTCTGCGGCTGCAGACGCTCTGCCGCATATCTCCCTCCTCCTCGCGTGGCCTTAAAAGGGCACGCCTCCCCTCCTGTCTCCACCGTCTCCTCCTTCTTCTCCTTCAGCCAGTGAGTGGAGCATGAGCGCGAGCACGAGGGCGGCAGCGGTGGCCGCAGTGAGCGCGGAGGAGGTGCGGCGTGCGAGAGCGGAGCTCTGCCGTGAGGGCGAGCTCGCTGGAGCGGCTTGGCCGGCCGGCGGAGGGCGCAGGGGGCGCGGAACGACGCGGAGAGGGACCTGCTGCAGTCTGAGCAGCAGGCGCGCGAGGTGAGACGCGGGCGGCGTCGCGAGCGGAGGTCGAGTAGTGCCCTGATTCTGGAAAAATTTCCAGAATCAGACGTCTGGGTTGATAGGCAGACGGCGAGGACGACGTCTGCTAGCACATACAAACGTCTGAAAGGTGTGTATTCCGCTTTCTTCTTCCTTCCTATCGACTAACCGTACTGAGGGAGGCAATTGGCTGTGCGCAGGTTCGCTGATTCGCTATCCTTGGCGAATCAGACGTCTGGAAGTTCTACCAGACGGCGGGAGTGATCTCCAGACGTCCGGGGTGACCATCGGATGTCTGGGAGCTAGGACAGACGTCCCCGCAGACTTCTGGACATTTGGGAAACCACACTGAACAGGTAATTCTCTGATCCACTGTTTAAGACGTCTGGAAGAAGTTACAGACGTCTGATTTTGCACAGCATCGTCTTTTTCGACCCGTTTAGGGCCCGTTCGGGCTCCGTTTTCCGCGATTCGAGTTGCGTTATTTTCAGAATTAATTCCTCTACTCATCTACAGTATCTATACACTGTTTTGAGACACTCCTTGTGTTTAATCCTTGTGATAGGACCTCATTCAGTTGCAGTCTTGAGAGTCGCGGAGGCACGCGGGATTCCCGATCACGTCCCCATTACTCCCGTTGTACCTGGTAGAGTGGCTTAAGTTTATTATTAAAATCTGTTAAAGTATGGAACCATAACTAGAATCTAGGACATTGCATGAATCCTAGGAATGAGAAATGTATGGAATGATAGCTCCTAGGTGATGCATGAGTCCTAGGGCTGGAAAACTAGTTGTATGCTAGATCCTAGGATGTGGCATGAACCCTTGGATGGAAAAACTAGTGGAATGTATAATACTGCAGTCTTGGAAAAATGGAAAGGAATATAAAGCTGCCTGTAAATTGAATTAACAGCTGCCTGTTATGAATAAAGAAACATGATTGAGATCATGGATTTTGAGAACGTGAATCTGGAAAGTGAAACATATGATGTTCTGAGATAAAGAGCTGGAACCCTACGGGGAATTAGGAGTGGAACTCCTGGAAAGAAAAAGGAATGGAACTGAGATGTAGTTTGTACTATCTCTTGGGTACGCAGTACCAAGGGAAGTACCTGTACCTGTTTAGTGCAGAGTGGGGCCAGCCACCCCAGGGACCCGGGGTTAGGATTGGCCGCTCTGTACCGACTTGTTGTCCCTCGTGTACGTAGTACCGAGGAGAGCTACTAGTGTTAGGAGAGTACTAGCTACCCCACGGGCCCCGGGGTTCTGCTAGCCTCCTTCACCGACTTATTAGGCCCACTAGGAGAAACCAGGGTAGTCAAGCGAGGGTGCACGGACTGTGGAGGGGCAAGGCCCCGGTTTGGTTATTGTGGAGGGGTTGGACCCCTGTTACTGAGAGGGCTCTGCCCTGGTTCCGTGCTGTGCTTTGGGCGCACCCGTTAACGGAAATGACTGACTGCGTGCCAGTGCGGGCTAGCTACCTGTGAGTTTATCATGCGTGCCGTAGTCACCGTTACGTCTGTCAGTGACCTTGGGGTGGTTGACTGAGGTTAGGATCACCATGGGGGACTCTCCCGGCCAGGAGACCACCACGTGCTACTTCTACTTTTGGAAAAGACTGCAATCAAGATCGTTCCCACGAGGACATTCGAGATCAAGTAAAGGATCTGAGGAATAAATGAAATAGTGAGAAAATTGAAAGATGTGAATAAAGGAAGTAATAGAACATAACAGCTACTGTACACTCTACTGTTGCCTTTAGTTAGTTTGCCACTCTACTCAGCATTTTGCTGACGTGTTACACTCGTTACCTTTTCCAGGACCAGGTGTTGAGCAGCCAGGGTCGGCGGCTGCAGAGGATGCTGGGCCGAGTAGGGTCCAGTAGAGTTTACCACAGTCTTTTGTACCTCTTTTGTTTCTGTTCTAGTGAGTAGTTTTTGTTTCCGCTGTACTTTCTTTACCTGCAGTTCTTGTTATATGATAAATGTTGTTCTACTGTTGTGGTGGTACCTACTGTAGTAGTTTCTTTCCTTACTGCTGTACTTTCTTACTGTTAGTTATATTCATGCTGAATGTGGTTTATTTTACTGTCTTTTGGTTACTTCCTCGTTGGACGACTAGGTCTTGGGATTAGTCGAGTCGGTCCGGTTCTCGTGTCTCGTAGGGACTCGGGAACCGGGTCATTACAGACAAGCTTCTCTTGAGCTTTAGAGGGGTAGAGAGGAGAAGGAAGGGATGAAAATTTCATATGGAGGGGGTCTCCTTTTATAGTTGCAAGGAGTGGGGGCAAAATGGACATTACAACTTCAAAATAATAAATGAGGGGTCTTTAGTGACGGATAAAATCGTCGCTAAAGCCCCCAACGTGGGCGTAGCTTCCGTGCCCACGCGCGCCCGCACAGCTACCCGTGCGCGCAACGGTTGCGCATGTTCATCGATTCTCCGACGTCCGATCGCGAGATCGGACGGCTTAAGATGCATCTCCGCCCGCTCGTTGTGCGCCCGCCTGGCGCGTGCAATCGCGCGTTCACACCACGCGTTCAATCGCATGTGAACGCTATCGGGCACGTGCCCCAAATCAAGCAAACAAGCTAGCCCTAAATTATATACACTAAATGGACCTAAACTTAGCACCCTGAAATGGACTTGGGTTAAACGAAGCCTTGAATTACTTGGCTAGCCAGAATGGTGGGACCCCCTAGGACACCTCGCATTGCGGGACGCCACTGGAGGTTAATGCAGTTACCGCACCGACCTTTCTTGTCACCAGATGGTCCAAATAGACAAGGCCATGATTTTTTAGCCAATTACCAAGTGAGTTAGTCCTGTCTAGGGCACGTCTACTTAGTTTTAGGCTTGGGCTTGAAGTGCTCTTGGAATGTGATTGGGTGTTATGGGGGTGTTGCCCTTAAAATTAGATTTAGCAATGTGAAGTGCACAGACAAAGGATTTGTAATACAAGCTTTAATTGGTGTAGTGGCTTTTATGGTTCAAGTGCTTATATTAATTTCTTTTAGGGTTTCCTTGTTTAAGTCAATTCAAACAAGGTTGTAGTGAAGCACACAACAAGTTTTCCAAGTCCCAACTTATTTTATGAATTTCCTTTAAGTATGGAATGCAAATGTGCTCTACCTTAATGTGGAAACCCTAATATCAGATAGGTCTAGATGATTATTTCAATTCAAACAAGGTAGAAGTGGTGCAACCTAATCAAAGAAAACAATGGTCCTAATGCACCACTACTAAGTGAAATAGACCTAAGTAGTTGCCTAACTTGAAATGTAAATCAGTTTAATTCAAGTAGGTGTGGGGGTCAATCAAGAAATCAACCTCACCTAGTAGGCAACTAAGTTGAGTGAAGCCAATTTCGGTCTCTAGAAAAAAAATTAAACCCTAAAGTTATATGTCCTAAGGCTTATGCTTTTCTAAAAAAACTATAGTCAGACCTTGCTATAGCTTGAAATCACTCCCCATATCAGTAAATGAAGCCAAATAAGATTAAATTTGAAAGAGATCTTCATTTTCCAATACGACATTCAAGGATTATTTTTTTAAGATTTTTACTATTTCGTACAATTTTTCACAAATTGTTTAGTGTCAGAGGGTCAAAAAGGCCAGATGACCCCCAGTGAGTAATTTAGTTTGAAATAGCATAAAAAATTCAAAAAATTCTTTAAAAAATATATAAAAACCTAGGTTTTAGTGGCTTTCCACCCCACAAATTTTAAATCAATCTGACTTATATAGAGGTCAAAATTAATGTTTAAATTTAGATAAAATCAATGTACGGACTTTCTAACCCCCATCCACTATACGAATTTTTAAAATTTGTATAGTACGATTTTTTCCAAATAAAATATGGAGTTAGAAATCTGGTTTGAAACCATAATACCAAATCGAATCTCAAGATTTTTGAATTCCTAATTTGTCGAAAATTAATTTTTTAAAATCAAAATCAATTTCAGGCCAAGTTTATAAATATAGAGTTGGTGTATTTGAGGTAGTCTCCAAGTCAAATATACACCAAACAAATATTTTTTTTTTTCAAATATGAAAATTAGAATTTGAATATATATATATATATATTTCAAACCTAAGGAAAGAACCAAATAGAGGATCAAGAATAATACCTGGCATCTTCAGCACAGGTTGATGCGCGCACAAATCCTCATCTTAACCTACAATCAAACAAACCCAAAAATGTTAAGCAAATGAAAATCCAAATCTAAAAAATCACTTGTTGCATCCTCGGCAATGGCACCATTTGACAAACCAGTTTCATGTGTATTTTGAAATACGTTGTCGAATTTGTAGTATAGTTGCACTAAACCCTTTAATAAAAAATATTTAGCTCTTTAACGAAACTCGTATAGATTTACTCTTTTATAACTTGAGTCTCAGTCGTTCGTCGCTTGGAGGTGTGAGAAATGAGTTTCAGATTTGGATCCACTTTTCTAATCTAAATCTAACCTAACCTAATCTTTTTTGTCTTTTTTTGCATTTTGCGATTTTTTCGTGTTTTTGATTTTTTTGTTTTGCAAAGTGGAATGAAACCTAGATCTAAATATGCTAGCGAAAACCTAATTCTAACCTAACTAATGGGTGTGTATTCACAATGACAAACAAAAGCATATCACTAATTATTAAACAAAAACTAATCATGTATTAACTAATTATATGAAGTTGCAAAAGAATACATAAAAAGAACTAAACTAAGAGAATTGTAGGATCAACCAAGATAGGCTATGAAGAAGCCATCTTGGCCGTCCAAGAGGAGAAAGAGAGGGAGGGCGTGGGCTCATCTTCCAAGGAGGGAGAAGAGGGCACGTCCATAAAGAAGAAGAGGAGAAGAGGGTGGTGGACCCTTTCTCTTCTAGTTGTCCTCGAAGCGTTAAAGGAGAGCACCTTGGAGCTTCACTTGGTCATCCATGGAGGAGCACCCTGGAGGACCTTCTTTAGGCATCCATGGAGGATGTCTTGGAGAGGAGGAGGAAGAGGACAACCTTGGAGGGTGGAAGGGAGGGTGTTGGTGGTCACAAGTTGAGGTGGAGAGAAGAGAATGGAATGGAATGACCTTCACTTCTTTTTTCTTAAATGGGAACTAGCTTTATAAAATAGGTAATCACCACCTATGTAGGATCTAGGTTTGGCACATGAGTTTTAGGGTTTGGTTTTGGTAGGAATAGAAAAGGAAGGTGTGTGTGTTTAAATTTCGTATGGTGATGTTGTGTGGGTTTTGGTAAATCTAGGTTTGGTCAGCCTAGATTAGGTGGGTATGGACCTAATTGGGCTTAGAAGAATCTAATTGGATAGGAGTGTACCTAATTGGGTCTAGGTCAAGTCTAATTGGATGTGTGTGTGATTAGGCTAAGGTAATCTTAATAGGTATGAGTCAATTAGATCCTAGGTGGGTATGATTGGGTTCAGGTGCACCCAATCAACTATAGATGCACCCAATTATGTATGGGCTAGTTTAATTGGATTAGGGATAGAATAACTAAGAGTATGGATAGTGGGATAGGCTTAGGAGGTTTCTAATTAGGTTTCCTAAGGTGTTTGGTGGGGTTTCTGGGTAAAAAGAGGCAAGCTCAAGCTTCTAGCACCAAAAATTGGAACCAGAGAAGACCTCCAAATGTCCAGACATGTGATCAGACATCTTATACTCCAAAATTGGACGTCTGGAAGTTAGGTTGGACATCTAATTCTGTGTCAGTGCGAGTTTTGGCTTCCTGGATTGAGTTTCTGTAGAAATTAGATGTCCAGCCTAATATCTGGACGTCTAGAAAGGTGCTGGAGAGTAGGTTTTGGGTTTTCTAAGGTAGGTTTTGGTTCCTAAGTGTTTGGGAGAGGGATAAAGTGGATAAGAACATGGATAGTGTTATACATGTTTTGGGTTCTAAGGCTAAGATATCCTAATGGAAATGGTTTTGGGTTTAGAAAGGCTATCCTAGGGTTTCTAAGGGTAGGGATAAGGCTATCCTCCTCACTCCTCTTGCCTGGATCAATCTTCTTCTCTCTTTATTGCATTATTCTACTCTATCACTTTAGTACCTGCAAATAACAACAAAAACATTAAATAGCAAGATATCTCATCCTATTCTATATAAAATGATGCAATGCATGATATGCATGATATGAATGAAATATTTACAAATTACGCTAGGTTCTAACATATTCAAAGAAAATTTTCATTTTCTCTTTTTACTCTTTTCTAATTCTTTTGGATTTTCAAATTTTAGGGTTTAAGAGTGGCTTTCTACAGCCATTCAACTCACCCAAGATTTGATGAGAACCCTAAGTTTTAAGCATCTTATTGTGATTGTGACAGACTCGTTGACCGGCAATTAAAATGGATTTCGGATTTCTACGCCTCTAGGTGACCTCAAAAAGAAATCTACCTAAAGGTGTATCTTTACAACCGGTAGCTTTCTCCCTACTTTTATTTTTTTACGGGGTGTAACTGATAATCAGGGCATTGAATTGATTCCTCCAGAAAATGTGATTCTGGATCCGTAATGTGTGCCCTAATAAGATCAGTTTCCTCAGTTATTGGGCTATCAAATGATCTATCAGATTCCTTAGGCCCAATCGTCTCACAGAAATCGTGTTCAGAAAACTCGCGTGAGACTTCGCAACTTGAATCTTCACCATCAGGATCCGCATCAATGTATGTCCCAAAATCATTTGTCACTTTCTGTTCCAAGGAGACATACGTTTCCTCGTAACCCGGCTTAGGGATCTCAGGTAAAGAAATCAGATCATCCTTAATTGGTTGTTTTAATTCAATCTGGTCAGTCTCGTAACACGTGTCCCCCCCAATAGGTGCCTGAGCAGGTTCTGTCATTGGCTTTCCTGAAGAGGATTCATCCTGGGAATTATTCCAAGATTGAATCAAAGCAACCACGAATCTCATCCTCAATTTCGCTAATTTCCCAAGTAGAAACTCACCCTGGTTCTTATCCTTAACATCCTGGAGCCAATCCAACAAAGACTTGTTTAAATCATCAATCATTTCAATTAGGGCCTCCAATCTCTCAATGCAAGGTATTGGCTGAACTTCTAAAGATTGAATGATATTCCTCAAGTTAGCCAGAACCTTATCTTGAACCTGGTTAACCTGAACCAAATGAGTTGGTTCAGGATTGGGCGGGTTTGGGCTTAATGCAGGGGAATTAACGAATTGAGATTCGTTATACCCTTCCTGATAATAGGTCATTTCAGATTGTTGAAAAGATGGTGATGACCTAAAGGCAGTTAAATCAGAGGATGGGTAAGGATCGGTGTATCCTTCTTGATTGTAGAACATATTAGGTTGTGCATGAAAGGAAGACGATCTATAATCGATGTAGCTCTGAGAAGGATAGAAATCAGAATCAAAGTGTTCAGGGTTAGACCCTAAACACGGGGGTCCGGAATTGTATCCCCAATCCGAATTATCCCAACTGACTGATGGTTGATTACAATATGAGTTGGGATAATCGTCATGTTGAGGATAATTCAAAACAGGAGGGAAAGAGCAGGAATGCGTGAAATATGTGGAAGGATTCATGAGACACGGGAGGAAGAAAGGTACCCTGCAATACAAACAATCAAACTTGTCCTTAAATGGGTTAGCCTACAGACCTACAGACTCCCAAAACTCGTCTTGAGATAAAGGAATGATTTGATCTACTTCTGTCTGTTCAATCCAACCAGTTAGAAGGAGGGACTGGGGAGAAGGTTCTTCCTTCGGCTTGCGCCTCCGGTTCCTAGTGTACCCCCCAGCTGCGATCGTTTGACTCTGCTCCCCTAGCTAGACATCAGATTGAACAGTAGAAACAGACTAATCAAAAATAATCTCATTCTGAGTTCTGAAGAGCGAGTTCAATCCTTAAGGCCAATGTCTACTCTGTTTTATTTAGGGTTAGGTTTGAATGTGCTTTGGAATGTGTTGGGCCCTTTAAATGGGTTGTGCCCTTAATGATTGATTGATTTGTGTGTGCGTGCACAACCAGTGGTTTTCAAGCAAGATTATTTTTGATGTGGTGAATTTTAAGGTTCAAATCTTGTTTAGTAGCTTTTAGGATTCAACTTTAGGTATTTTCAAACAGGTTTCATTGGCGCACCAGGCTTTTGCAAGCACAGGTGAAGATGTTTTCCTTTAAAGTTTAAAAAGAATGTGGAGTGCCCGGTAAATCCCTAAGAGTTGAACCTAATTGGCAGCTACTTGATGAGTTTATTTTATTTAAAGTGGTGCGGCCCAATCAACTCAAACAATTGGCCTGATGCACCACTTAATTAGGCACACAAATAATTACCTAATCTGATTTCTACTCAATTATGTGTTGCTTTATGTGTACCGGTTCCACAGATCAGAACCCGGTTGAGTAGAAACAAATCAATTCGGTTCAGTGCCTTTAAATGTGGGTGTACGTTGTGTGTTTGTTGAAAATTGCCCCACAAAATTATCTTTTTGTTTTTTTTTATTTTTATATAAATGGAGGTGGAATAAATGTGAGTGAGAATCCAAACAACCAAACTATTCCTAGGATTTATGCAAACACCTAGGTTAATTGGAATTTGGATTCAATGTGGCGAATGAAATCTATGGAGGGGGAAAGAATGGGGGATAACTTACAAAACCTTCCACAGCACCTTACTCCAATCTACCACTTTTGCCCGTCTCAAAAGAGTACCTGCAATTACAATAAGAAAGGAGAAAAGTGAAGTAAATGATTTGTAAGTTACAAAACACGAAGAGAAATCAAAGAGCGCCGCCTCCTCGGCAACGGCGCCAAAATGTTGAACGATTTACGAATCGCTACGCTAACGTGTTCAATTTTGGAAAACCTGTCATTGGAGTTCGAAAGCGAAGAATTCGTGTTCAACAAATAAAATTTATACCGAAATGAAAATTCTGGGTCGAACACAAGGAGGTGGACGTTTGATTTACAAACTACGCATTTCTTTTTATTTGTCACAGAATAATTCAATTTAAAACTATCTAATTATTTACAGTAAATAGAAGAGAGAGAGAGAGTAAGAGAGAGAGAATATTACACAAAGAAATCAAAATGAGATGTAGAATAAACAAGGAATTTTTCATTAAGGAGATTGTTCATTTCACTCTTACAATTACAAAGCATAAAATAATTACTCTAGAAAGCGATAAATTTACTCTAGAAAGCATTAAAAGAATGGAGGGAGAAATGTCCTCGATGATTGCTTGGAGGATGAACAAAACTACACTAGAAATCTGTAAATCTATACTACAAAGCAGTAAAAAGAATAGGGAGAGAGAAATCCTCCTCGACGGTTGCTTGGAGGACGAGCCGGACGGGACGACGCCTGGACGAAGGAGAACGAAGCAGGACGATGGAGGAAGAAGCAGAAGAATGGGAACGAAGTAGCACGCCGTCGTCGTCGCGGGATCCACTTCCGAAGGGGAACGAAAATTGGACTTTATCTCGCGAGAAGCATCCCGGGTGTGGGACAAGCTTCTCTTGAGCTTTGGAGGGGTAGAGAGGAGAAGGAAGGGATGAAAATTTTGTATGGAGGGGGCCTCCTTTTATAGTTGCAAGGAGTGGGGGCAAAATGGACATTACAACTTCAAAATAATAAATGAGGGGTCTTTAGTGACGGATAAAACCATCGCTAAAGCCCCCAACGTGGGCGTAGCTTCTGCGCCCACGTGCGTCTGCTCAGCTGCCCACGCGGGCAACGCTTGCACACGTTCGTCGATTCTCAGCCGTTCGATCACGAGATCGAACGGCTTAAGATGCGCCTCCGCCCGCTCGTTGTGCGCCCGCCTGGCACGTGCGATCACGCGTTCACACAGCGCGTTCAATCGTGCGTGAACGCTATCGGGCGCGCACAACCGTCCGATCTCCATCTGACGCTCCACGCGCCTCAATTGCTCGCACCTTCTAGCCCCTCGCCGCGGCTCGAACCCGCGCCCGCCACTCGCGAAAGCGCGCTCAACCGCTGCGCTATGGGGCGCAGATGGTCGAGCGGACGCTTTTAGGTGCGGTCAACCACAGCCGTTGGATCAAGATCCAACGGAGGAGAGCGAGCGGGTGCAGGGCCTTTGTGGAATGCATGCGGCCGTTTGGGCAGTCGAGATGGCACCACTTGGCGCCATCTTGGCCGTCCATCTTCTGGAAGTTGTAGATGGTGCCACGGATGTCGGATTGACTTGATTTTTGCGTCGTTGGGCTGCGATCGTCGATCCGAATTCATCTGTGCAGTCGGATTTGTCATCTGAAGTGCGGATTTTCACCATCCTGACCCTTGATCTTCTAGGGTTCCCCAGTCACTATCTGATGCTACGGATGTCTGATTAGGGCGATCTTGGAACTCCAATCGTCACCCTGATCACATCCATACGGTTGGATTTTTGATCCGAGGCCTCGATAAAATGTTTTCCCTGTCCAAGCACATAAAAGGAGACAATTGACCTCCATTTTATTCAAACTACTCTAAATACAAGATGATGCATGTTATGCAAAATTTATATCATGAAATGCAATCCTATGCTTAAGAACATGCATAAATAGACATTTTAAGTAGTGTAAATGTGTTTACATCACCCGGGATGCTCCTCAAGAGCTAAAACCAAGTTTTCGCCCCCGTTTGACATGTTGCTTCATTCTTGTTCCTTCTGCCTCGTCCTCCTTCTTCCCGTTCCATTCCCCTTCTTCCAGGGTTGTCCCATCCGACTCGTCCTCCAAGCGATCATCGAGGATAATTTCTCTCTCCCTTCTCTTTTCGCTTTCTAGAGTAGAATTTCTTGCTTTCTAGTTGTAACAATTTCCCGCTTTCTAGTGTAATCATTTCCCGCTTTCCTAATTGTAAAACATTATTCAATATCAAGTGATTGTTCTTTCTCTCTCTTATTATTTATATTGCTTCCATTGTGATTATTTTTCCCTTTAAACAAAAATACAAAAAAAATATAACTGCAGATTTTGAGATCAACGTAACCTCCCTGTGTTCGACCCAAAATTTCTTTATGGATTTTTCGATATAAATTTTATTTGTTGAATGGATTTCTTCGCGACTCGAACTACAACGACGAGTTTTCAAATCCAATTGTGAATGCATAGTTCTCCGCCATCAACATTTTGGCACCGTTACCGGGGAGGCAATAATTTTTTGATCTTATTTTCTCATCTCACACACTTTACTATTTTCTAACTTGCTTTATCTCTTGTCTATTGTTTTACAGATACCTCTATCAGGGTAGATCGGAATAAAGTGCAGTTGAAGATGACTATAAGTGCTCCCCATTCTTCCCCCTCTATAGATTTTATTTCAAGGTGTTTGCATAAATCGTAGGATTAGTTTGGTTGTTTGGATTTTCACCCACATTCATTTCACCCTCGCATATAAAAAAAAATAAAAAGATATTTTTGTGAGGTAATTCAACATACACACAACATACACCCACATTCAAGGCACTTAACCTAATTAATTTTCTTCTACTCAACCGGATTCTGATATGTGGAATCGGTACCCTGCAAGATTTGAATATTAAAATCTACTCATCACAAATAATCGTGCTTGAAAACCCTGGTTGTGCATGTACTCACACATACTCAATTGATCATTAACGGCAAACCCATTTTAAGGGCCCACCACATTCCATAAGCACTACAATCCCAAGCCTAAATAAAATCAAGTTGACGTTGGCCTTAAGGATTTATTCACTCTTTAGGGCCTAGTCTGAGATTGTTTACGATTAACCTGCTTATACTAATCAATCTAATGTCTAGCTAGGGGAGTAGCGTCAAATGATCGCGGCTAGGGGGTACACTAGGAATCGAAGGTGCAAGCCGAAGGAAGAACCTTCTCCCCAGTCCCTCCTTCTAACTGGTTGGATTGAGCAAATGCAAGTAGAGTAAATCATATATAATCTTAAGGTGGGTTCTAAGAGTCTGTAAACCCCTAGGCTACCCCACTTAAGGACAGGCTTGTTTTGTTGTGTTGCAGGGTTCTTTTCCCCAATCCTTCTGACCTTTTCCTAGTTTATGCTGGGAATTAGGTCATTGAATCCCCGATTGGAAGGACCATTAGAGTATTCTAGGAGACGTAGATTGGATTTTGGCCAAATTGATCCCATGGCCGATCAACAGCCTCCATTGCCTCAAGATCCACAGGAGGTATTTCAAAGGCAACTGGAACAAATGCAGAGAATGCCAGAGTGGTTCCAGAGAATGTAGAGCGCTCAGGCCTTGAAGGATTTTTATGATCCTTCAAATTACGGGGAATGTCCCGACGTCCAGATTCTTGCCAGAAACATAGAAATCAAGCCCCAGGTGTTAAGCCTGATCAAACATTTCCATGGGCTTGGCTCTGAAGACCCGTTTCAGCACTTGAAGGACTTGACCACTTTGGTCCAGACCACCAAGGCAAGAAACGTGAATGAGGAGCACATGATCATGAGACTCTTCCACCACTCTCTTAGGGATAAAGCCGCTCATTGGTACAGGACTATAGGAAGACCAATTGCAACTTGGAATGAGTTGAAATTGACCTTCCTGAAGAAATTCTTCCCTGTCAAACGTACCAATGCATTGAGACAGGCAATTACTACATTCACCCAGCGGCCGGGGGAGCAGTTTCATGTTGCCTAGGAGCGATTCCAGGACTTATTGCGGAGGTGTCCACACCACGAGGTGCCGAAATGGCAACTCGTGCAGATCTTCTACCACAGGTTGACTGAGTAACTCAGAAATCATGTGGATGCTTCTTGAGGAGGCAATTTGCTCAAAAAAGACACAGATAGCGCGCACAATTTGTTTGAGGAGATGAGCGAGAATTTGATCAATCATGCCTCTATGGATACTTTTAACCGATCCCAGTAGCCAAGATCAAATGTTAATGAAGTCCACGACTCTCATTCATTCAATATGAAATTGATTTGTAATAAACTTGATAAGGTGGACTTGGTTGCTAAGAGAATGGAGGAGTGGATGGTTGGAAACTCAATGAACAACTCTCGATCCACTCAATCCCAGAATTCGGGATTCTATTCATCGGAACTCCTTTTGGACGGGAGTCTGTGAATCAACTTGATGCAGCTCAACCTATGAGCCATCATTATTCAGAACCCCACGGGTTCCAAACTGGGGCCTTTGATCCCAGTTTTTCTGATCCCTCCCTTTCTTTCTCTCCATCCTCACCCTATGAGGATGTCTATGTTGTATAGAAGAATGTTAGATCCAACCTTTACTCCAATGCTTATAATCAGGGTTGGAGAAACCACCCTAACTTATCCTGAAAAACCTAGGGCAGTAGACCCAATTCCGACCCAGCAATTATGCTTCGCAATGACCAATGGGTCAGGGTCATGTTTACACTCAGCCGCCCCCAAATTAGGTCAATCAGCCAGCTTGGAATGCCCGTCAACCCAAAGGGCTAGTTGATTTGAACCGACAAAAGGTAGAGATGCAAGGATCTATGCTCTAGTACATGCAGCAAATGAAAACCTCGCTGGAAAACTTGCAAAACAGGTTCATTACTAATTCTCGTCAACCCGGATATCTACCATCTCAACCCGTACCCAACCCATGTAATATCCAGAATCCAGGCAATCAAGCCCATGGGTACGGAAATCAGAGGGACCCACACGCGCATGCTCAAGTGGTTGAGCAAGGTGCTTCATCTTCTTCTTCCTCAAATCAATGGTTCTTGGCTAATGAAGCCCCTCCAATCTTCCCTAACCCTCCTCAAGACCCTAACCCGTATGCATCTGCTAATTCTGTTACCTTGAGGAGTGGTAAACTCAGGATCCACAACCACACTGTTCTTATTTACCGAATCTTGAAGAACCTGAGGAGAGAAAGGAGAACTCTGGAGAAGAAATCAAGGCTCAGGAACCTAATTCCAAAGATCCGACGCATGTTCCTTTTCCTGAGGCCTTGATTAGATCAAGGAAGAAGAAGTCTGTTGATAGTAATGAGGAGCTTTTGAATATTTTCAAGAATGTCAAGATCAATATCCCGCTCCTCGACGCTATCAAACATATACCGGCTTATGCAAAATTTTTAAAGGATTTATGTACATAGAAGCGTAAGTCGAGAGAATCTATTCCGAGGAAGGTGGTACTCTCTGAGTAGTCTAATTCTGTTATCCTACACCACCTCCCTCAGAAAAAGAGAGATCCAGGTGCTCCTTTGATTTCTTGTGTCATCAGAGATTAAACTTTTGATAGAGCACTGCTGGATCTGGGTGCATCCATCAACCTAATTCCGACTTCTCTTTACGAGAAGTTCAGATTAGGTGAACTTCGGTCGACTTTAGTAACGCTGCAGTTAGTGGATCACTCGGTCACAAATCCGCAAGACATTATTGAAGATATTATTAAGGTTAAGGATTTCTATTTTCTTGTAGATTTCCATGTCCTTGACATGGATGTACCTGAAAATCTGAGGAACACGCCCATCATTCTGGGGCATCCGTTCCTGGCTATCACTAAGGACATCATTAATTGTGAAAGCGGTAGCATGGAAATCGCCTTTGGGGATCAAAGAATGAAATTGGATATTTTTAAGGCGATTAACAAATTTGAGGATTGTGGATTTATTGAGGAACTTGAGGAAGATAATGTAAATATTGAGACTTGTATGATGGTTTCTACATTTGAAAGTTCCTCCTCTGAGGATGATTTGGACCCGCAACCCTCTATTGCAAACCCGCCATCTTCTGAAGAGGTTATTGATTTTGTTCACACTCAACCTCTTCCTCTTGATGAGTCTTCATCAGCATCTTCCTTACCTTCAATCATCAACCTGCCTCAGCTTGAACTGAAACCATTGCCTGAGAATCTGAAATATTAGCTTTTAGGACCACATAAGATGCTCCCTGTGATTATCAGTGCTAAATTAACAAAGGAATAGGAGATTAAACTAATTAAGGTCATAAAGGAAAACAAGGAGGCAATTGGTTAGACCATTCATGACCTTAGGGGGATCGAGCCATCTTATTGCAATCATAGAATATTTTTGGAAGATGGATCCCACCCTTCTCGCTAGATGCAGAGGAAATTAAATCCAAATATGCGAGAAGTGGTCAAGAAGGAGATTATCAAGTGGCTCGATGCAGGAATCATTTATCCAATCTCTGATAGTCCTTGGGTAAGTCCCATGCATATTATTCCCAAGAAAGTTGGGATTACCGTTGTGACTAACGAGAAAGGAGAATCTATCACAACTTGTTCAGCTTCCTCTTAGAGAGTTTGTATTGATTACAGGAAGCTGAACATAGCCATGAAAAAGGATCATTTCTCTCTGCCTTTTAATGATCAAATCCTTGAAAGACTAGCCGAGCAGAAGCACTTCTGTTTCCTTGATGCCATTCCCGAGGATCAGGAAAAAACTACTTTCACCTATCCCTACAGAACCTTTGCTTTGCATAGGATGCCATTCGGCTTATGCAATGCACCTGCGACTTTTCAAAGGTGTATGCTGTCCATATTTTCTGACATGGTGGGAGAGTTTATGGAAGTCTTCATGGACGATTTCTCTATTTTTGGAGAATCGTTTGACTCTTGTCTAGCCAATCTTGAAATGATTCTTAAACGTTGCATCAAAACAAGACTGGTACTTAGTTGGGAAAAGAGTTATTTCAAGACACAAGAAAGCATCGTCTTGGGTCATGTAATCTCTGAATGGGGAATTGAAGTGGATAAAGCTAAGTTTGATGCTATCGTTAAACTTCCTCCTCCCACATCTGTCAAACAAATTTGATCATTTCTTGGTCATGTGGGATTCTACAGGAGATTCATCAAGGACTTTTCGAAGGTTGCTCACCCTTTGAGCAATCTTCTCCCCAAAGAAAGGCCATTTGATTTTGACAAATCATGCAATAAGGCATTTGATTTTCTTAAAATGACAGTCACTTATGCTCCAATGTTGCAACCATCGGTTTGGACAGTGACGAGATAATTTTTCGCTTTCGATTAAGTTTCACAAATGAAATAACGCGTTGTTGTAGTATGTAAGTGGTGGAAAAATTTACTATCAATAATTAAAATAACCACTCAATTAGGAGCGGGTCGTATCCACAGGGAGGCAATGGCCTATTTAAACTCTCCACGGTGAAAAACCAATGCTTGCTATTAATTTTGTTAAGAAATCAAGCCAAAATCGCTTTTCAATCAAGATAAAGACTTTAACATGCTGATTTTGCAATTATGCAGAACAAGAGGAAGATGCTCATAAATGTGCCACAATAAAATATCCAATAAATTAAAAATCAACTTCCACAATGGCATTCACATGTAATTATTAATGGGGATGAAAATAATGGATTAATTCTCTCACTTCGTTGCGCATAGAGGAGACCTCGACTGGAAGCGTGAATCTCACCAGAGGTCGAGTTGGTTAAGGGCTACTCGGCGGTGGTGGCAGCTTGGTGAACGGCGGCTGGAGACAATGGCGGCAAGGAGGAGATGACAGTGAGTACGCTGGGCGACTCTTGCTGCTGCTGCTGGTGAGGGAACTCATGAGCTTCTGGCCGCAAGTGTTGCTGGAGGCGTGTAGCTGTTGAGGTGCGCGGGCCGTGCGGCGAGGACATGCGTTGGCAGAGCTGTTGCGCTCAGGGGGTGTAGTGTGGAAGCACAGGAGGCAAGGGGGCTATTGCGAGCTGGAGGTGCACTAGAGGAGGTCAGTGACGGCAATGAAGGGCCAGGCACGTGGAGCTATTGGCGGGGCACTGGAGGCAACACACGCACGTGGAAGAGAAGGCATGCTTGCTGGGTGGTAGCGGGTGCTACAGGCCAGTGTCCAGGCGCTGGAGGGGTGGGTGCGTAGTGCTGAGTAGCTACTGCTGTTGCTGAAGGCGCATAGGTGCACGCAAGGAGGTGCTGGAAACTGTGGTGTGCGGGCGGTGGTTGCAGCTGCTGCTGCTGCACGCTACAGGTGAGCTGGTTGGAGGGGCACTGGCCGCGTGGGTGAGTGGTGGACTCGGCAGCAAGTGGCAGCTGCTGCTAGTGTGGATGATGAGGGTTTTGTTGAAGTGGAGGGGAAACAGAACAACAAGAAATAAAAAGAAGACAGAAGAAGATATGGGAGTTCAAACGTCTGGGATCATTCCCAGACGTCTTAACTGGTGCAGGGATGAGGAACTAAAGGTGGTTGATGGCAGTGGTTGCTGGCAGTGGTTGCGTGGCCCTCAGGAGCATGCTCGCAGTGATGCACAAGCCACAGATGGCGCGGCGGTCTGTCACTCCACCTGCCCGCGGTGGAGTGGCTTGTGCACGCGGAAGGAGGTCGGTGGTGTGGAATGAAGAGGCTCTAGGCTCTGCACAATGGTGGGTCAGAATGGTGGTGGCCTCCCTTCTGATGATGCGGCTATCTTCTTTTATGCTGCAGGAGGAGGCACACAGGTGAACGATGAAGCGACGATATCGTGGGGTGCAGAGATCCACAATTATCACTGTGCATTTAGCTCCCACACTCTCCTGCATGCAGCCGTTGGAGAAGAAACAAATAAAGAAAAGAAATAAGGGTTATTTAATTGTAAACCCTTAAAAGAAATGTGAAATAAAATAATGCATGTAATGCAACCTAAAAGATTAACTATTCTAATGCATGCTATTCTAAATGAATTCTAAGTATGAATGCAATGCATGAAATATGTAAATAAATGAATACCTAAACTAATCTCTTTACATCTTATTGTATGCAATTTATATGCCAATATTAATCTAATTCCTAGGCATTTAAGTAACTAATTAGCCCACAAATATGAGCTCATCAAATGCCCCCATGCCTAGTTTTTGCTAGTCCCTAACAAATTCAAACAACAACCCAACTCTTCAAGTGGACTTAGCCAACCGAATCAATCTTCACTTAGAACATGTTAAGTTCAAACTTTAGACCTAAGGTTCCCAAGTAGTTGCTAAGTTACAGACTAGGTCAGCTAAAGATGAGTTGGAGGCATAGGTTTCTCTGATTTCCAACTCTACCCTAGGGTTTATTGGTCTTAGAGATTAAAGCATCCATGCATGTGCATTGGTCTGAGTTATTTAAGGTTGGTTTGATTGCCAACCAGGAAAGAAAGTAAGAAAGAGATATTTTCTTTTTTAATTGATATTTATTTTTGTTTGATTCCTCTAAGTTTAACCTTGGATAAGCTATCAGCACGGTCTGTGTCGAATTCATTGTCCCCATCACCAAACCTCAAAGGGTGCCTGACTTTCGATGCTTCGAGATAGCACCACCCATAGTGACCCCAAGAACTCCTAGCAATCGACACTTTGAGATAGTATCGCCCATGGATTTCTAAAGCGAATTTAGGCCTGTGGCAATCAGCTCTTCGAGATAGGGCCGCCCATGGTACCAGAACCGCACAATGAGCTTACATGCCCCCAGTAGGATAGATATCCTAAGAGACAAGCACCAAGGAGGTGACATGTTATCATCGCATCCTCAAGGTGAGTATGTACTCCACCTCTCCTGTGGCAGGAACTCTTCCAATCAACTTGTGCTTTCAAACTTCTCCTAAGTTAGAACTAAGAGAACCAAAATTTCTTCCAAGAAAGAAATTAAGGTGATCATTATTTACACAAGACCAAGTGTGTGTGAATTGTGCATGCTTTGGTTACGAGGACCCGTAAACCAAAAGGTAGAAAAAGACACTAGATACTACCCAGCCTTTAACTCAATCCTTAGCTTTCCTTCCTCAACCTCTAGAGGAATGGTCTGCAACTTAACTCCTACTTGAGTTTTTAAGTCCACAAAGAACCCTAAAGGTCTAGAGCTAGTACTTCAACTTAGCTTCTAAAGTCAGACACCTAGAGTCAACATAGTCTAACCTAAAGTTCTGGTTTGCCTAAGAATGCAGGACTTCGCCAATTAAGCTCAATGATGTAAAATGTTTTTTTTTTTTTCTTACGATCAAATGTATGCAATGCAGAATATTTAAATTAAATGCATGAATGCACTATGTATAAATGCTATGTACAGATGCCTCAAGTCCTATGCCCCCATGCCTAGTTCATACAATGTCCTCATTGAAAGTAGAAAGACAAAGGGAAGATATTACCTGAGGCAGAAAAGAAAGAAGCTAAGGCTCCTCGAGAGTGAGCTCGTCAACCAGCTGGCCATCCAAAGCTACATAAGGTGTTAATCGTTGGCAGTTGACGGTGAAGGGAGGTGCTAAAGAGGAAGGATTTTTTATCTCCATAGCCCCATGCGGAAATACTTTGGTGACAATATAAGGCCCATCCTAACGTGATTTCAATTTTTCGGGAAACAACTTAAGTCTGGAATTGAAAAGCTAAACTTGTTGGTTGGGCTCAAAGGTCTTTCTAAGCATGTATTTGTCATGAAGGACCTTAGTTCTCTCTTAATAAGCTTGGGAGGTGTCATAAGCATCATTCCTCAGCTCCTCAAGCTCCGTCAACTCTAGTAAACGTGCTTTACCAGCTTGCTCTAAATCCATGTTAACACTTTGGATAGCCCAAAGTGCCCTATGTTGAAGTTCAACAGGTAAGTGGCACACTTTCCCGTACACAATCCAAAAGGGAGACATACCCAAAGGGGTTTTGTAGGCTGTTCGATAAGCCCATAAAGCATCATCGAGCTTTTGGGACCAATCCTTCCTATCTGGCCTAATAGTCTTTTCTAAAATATTCTTGAGCTCCCTATTTGAGACTTCAACCTGGCCACTTGTCTGAGGGTGATAAGGGGTAGCAACCTTATGCGTTACTCCCAGACTTCTAAGTAGCCCATTGAAATGATGGTTCTGGAAATGAGGTCCCCCATCACTTATAATCATCTTGGGGCAGCCAAAGCGAGATATGATATTGGCCTTCACAAATTTCAAGACCACAGAGTGGTCATTTGTGCACGTAGGAATGGCCTCTATCCACTTGGAGATGTAATCCACTACCACCAAGATATATTCAAATCCATAAGACGAAGGGAAGGGACCCATGAAGTCTATCCCCCAAACATCAAAATTTCCACAGGTTGGATAGGGTGTTGGGGCATCTCATTCCGCTTCCCAATCGTTCCAGTCCGTTGACATCTGAGACAGGCCTTGACAAAGTAATGGGAATCTTTAAATAAAGAAGGCCACCAAAAACTGGACTGGAGAACCTTAAAAGATGTTTTCTTAGCACCAAAGTGTCCTCCACAATGAAGCTCATGGCAAAATCTCAACACACTCTGTTGCTCTTCTTGAGGCACACATCGTCTCCAAACTTGGTCTTGTCCAATATGAAATAATTCTGGCTCTTCCCAATGAAAGAATCTAGCATGGGAAATGAATTGCTTCCATTTTCGTGCATCCCAAGAGCCAGGGGTTTCTCCAGTGACCAATTGTTAACTGTATCCACATACCAGGGTGAAGTCAGTGTTACCGCCATAAGGGTTTCATCGGGAAAGGTCTCGCAAACGTCTCCAGATTGAGAGTCATCAATGGTCAAGCAAGATAGGTGGTCAACCACTACATTTTCCACTCCTTTCTTTTCATGAATCTCCAAGTCAAACTCTTGAAGGAGTAGAATCCATCTAATTAAATGTGGCTTGGAATCTTTCTTGGCAATGAGATGTTTCACTGCCGCATGATCAGTGAAAATGATCACCTTGGATCCAAGATGGTAAGACCTAAACTTCTCCAAAGCAAAAACTATAGCAAGTAATTCTTTTTCAGTGACTATGTAGTTTTGTTGTGGTTCAGTTAAAGTATTGCTAGCATAATGCAACACATGAGGCTTTCCCTCAACCCTCTGTCCAAGAACAGCTCCCACTGCATAATCCGAAGCATCACACATCAACTCAAATGGAGTATCCAGTCAGGAGCTCAGAGAATAGGCATAGAGGTCAAGGCCTCCTTCAGTGTATGAAAAGCTTCCGCACACTTTGAATCAAAATAGAAGGAAGATTCTTTTGCCAATAAGTCTCAAAGTGGCCTAGAACTTTTGCTGAAATCCTTAATGAATCGCCTATAAAAACCTGCATGGCCCAGAAAGGATCTAATATATTTGACATTTGTAGGCAATGGAAGCTTGGAAATAGAATCAACTTTGGCCTTATCCACTTCCAAGCCCCTTTTTGACACAACATGCCCAAGTACAATGCCTTTATGTACCATGAAGTGGCTTTTCTCCCAACTGCGGACAAAACCAGTCTCCTTACATCTCTTCAGCACATTCTTTAAGTGCAGGAGACATTGGTCAAAAGACGAGCCGTAAATGGAGAAGTCATCCATAAAAACCTCGACACACTCATCAATCATGTCCAAGAAAATGGACATCATACACCGCTGGAAAGTTGCAGGTGCATTACATAATCCAAACGACATACGTGATGTGTGCGTTTCACTCAACTCAATAATTAAGTTAATTTTACTTAATTAAGAGTAGAAGAAATTACTTAGGTTAACTCGAAGTTGTGTCGATTGTGTAGTAAAGGGTCAAATTAACCTAACATTTTAGAAATTTTTATTGGTTGAGTCCAGCTTGTTCACTGGGAGGTATAATAATTTTTTCCAAATTCACCAATTCTCTTTAATTTCTATAAATTTAGGAGGTATAACTAGTTTGATTTTCAAAACATGAATTTTGTCAAAATATTTAAACTATAAAGAATATACAAAATTCCATATGCAAAACATATTTACTTAAAATGATCTACTTTATTAACAAGTAAACATGTTAGTTTTTTTTAATTTTATTTCATTCCAAAGAAATTAAGGCAATTAAAAAGTTATTCTATTAAAACAAGCCTTTTTACAATTAGGAACAAAAAGTAGTTATGCAAGAAAAATAATATCCTTCATTTTATCTTCTTCAACCTCTCATCTTCTTCTTTCTTTCTTTTAGTTTCTTCTCTATCTCTCAAACTCTTTTCTTACCTTTCTTCTTTTCTTCCTGACTCTTATCCTCTTCCCTTAGTCTTCTCCTGCCTTCTCTTCTTCCCTTAATTTTCTCCTTTGTTCCTTAGTCTCTTTTCCTTAACACTCCTTAGCGCCTGTGCTCCTTCTTTGGCTTTCAGCTTCAACACTTAGCATCCTTCAGCAGCTTCTCTTTTCCTTAAACTTTCAGCTGAATCAGGTTTTTTTTACTTTTTCAACCAAAAGTTATTTTATTTGCGACGAGGTCCTTTCGAGGATACACAGCACCCTGAGACCAGGGTGGGACCAAACCCTACTCGGTCCTCGCCTAATCTAAATTAGGTTAGTTTTCGGTTCATTTATTTATCGGTTCACAATCTCGAGCCATTTCGGCTCAACCCGGCCTCCCAGGCCACTCTCGCCCTCCCAAGGCACAACCTCATTCACATGCCCCCAAGGGAGCACACCCACAAGCATAAGCCTGCACACACAAGACACATGTAATGCTCAGATCAGATCAGATGGATTCGGTAACCGGTGCGCCGATCACTGACGACTACATAGAGAGAGAAACAAATTGCTTTTATCCCCAAGCATGCTCTCGTGAATAACCGAGGTGGGACTATCCTACCCCTTCCAGACCCAAATTGAAATGTTCATAACTTTCTACCCAGAGCTCCAAATTGAATGATTTCAAGTTTGTTGGAAAGCTCTAAGGGTAATCTACGAAATTATAGGGTCAATTTAATGTTTTAATGATGTTTTCCTTTTCAATTTAAAAAAATGAAATCAGGGGTTCCTACGGGGCTTTTAAGCCTGGAAAGTGAAATTTATGTCAGGAGAGTCTTCAGATGGACTTCTCTCTTCTATTAAAAGGTCTGTACAAGTTATATAAGTGATTCCACTTCTATTAGAGTAGTTTTTAAACTCTTAAGACCTTCAGAACCTACAGAGAAGCTTTTCAGACATCAATAAGTGCAACAGACACTTTAAAGTGTTTCTAATCTATTTAGATTAATTCTAAGGGTTATAACAGATCAATCTGGGCAGGTTTTAAGTTTAAATTTCATCAGAACAGTACTCCTGTTGGTTTGGGTTCGAAAGTAACCCAAATTGGCAGAAACTAAATACTCACACATTCATTCATCTGAGCTTACTTTAATCACTCTCAGATCATCAAATAAGATTTCAGAAACAGTTTTCACATCTCAATATCTCAATTCAAGCTCAGAACTCCATTAATAGACTCATGTTTGACTATAGAAGCTCGAAAATTGACTTTCTATTCAAAGCTTCCTCCCAAGAAATTAATGCCTCGAATAGAGTCTCCTCAACCTCAGAAACTCATTCAGATCTTCATAAAGTTGTTTTAACCTTGATTCCTAGGGTTTTAGGCTCGTCGCCTGAACTTAAATAGGTGTGTGTTCGATAGAGTCATGGGAAGATTGCTACAATGTTCTAAAGGTTTAAACAGCTTCAGTGCATCACACTGAAGCTTCTGAGCTCATTAAATGCTTCTCAGATCTTTTCTAACAGACTTCTCCAACTCCACCGGAGTTGGGGAAGATGAAGTTCAAATCTATAACTCCAGTGGTTAAATCCTCAAACAAATTTCTTTAAAACAGTTAGTAATCCTTATTATACTATTCTGGAGCCACCCAACAAGTTCTAGAGGCTGTAACACAATAATGGCTCGCCGGAGCTCGCCGGAGCTCCGGTGAGTCCATAAAATGGCAAAAAGTACGTACTGATTAATAAAACTAACTATTTTTTATTCAAAAAGCATCTTGAGGTTACAAGGAACCTCAGTATCACATTTAATTCCTCATTTGTTCATTAAAATGTAAGATTTGACAGTAAGTTTGTTTTCTTAAAAGATTTGAGTGGTTAAAGCTCAGGACTTGTTTAACCACTTGATTGAGAGGTTAAATCAAGTCAATAGATGTTATTATTCATAAATATATATTTAATTTATAGTTTGAACTATTCCTGAGCCACCATGGACAGCGAGCTCAAGAACTAAATTAAATTTGGGCGTTTAATTATAGATGATAATAATAGGTATTATAATGTCGATTAGGGTTCATTAGTGGTGATAGGTGATGAAAGAACCCAATGAAGGTGAAATTAAATCAACTACTGTCACCATAGACAGTGATAGTAGTCGGTGAAGGTGAGATTTGAATTAGGCGTTTAGGTGATTTAATTAATGATTAAATGATTTAGAAGTGAACATGGAAGATACAGAAAGGTGTACAGTGAGTAAAAAGAAAAAATTAAAGCTCTGGCGAGCTCAAGGAACTCGTTGGAGTCGGAGGAGATGAAACTAAAATCTAACATTACTCTAATCTAACTAACTAAACTAACTAACTAAGCTAGCCTACTCCTACTCCTACTCCTAGTCTACTGTTACCTGGACGAAGGGGTCAATAGGGTTCCGCCGAAGGTTCATAGCAGACGACGAAATCAGAGGGTGGAAGAAAGATCTCCGGCGGGCGGATTTGAGGTGGAGCAGAGGAATCCTAGGGTCGGCGCCTGTGTCAGAGGTGTGGAAGACTATGGCGGATCTCCTCGACTACTTAAGATGGACGAAGGAAGTCGGAAAATGGAATGGGAAGTCGCCCGAGTTTTGGACGAATAGCCTATCGAAGTCGGCTACAGTGTTAGAAGAGGGAAGGGGGCAAACTTGAATAAAATCAGAGGTGTGAGGGGGTATTTATAGTAGTTTGCGGTGAAGAGAGTGGCGGGGTCTGGTCGAAGAAGGAGCTCGAGGAGCTTAACCTCCGTCATCGTCTCCGATAACGGTGAGGTTATCACCCACTGAAAAATAGGATTCTCGGTTAATCCAGACCGATGGATGAAGTGAAGGTGGTGAGCGCAAGCTGCAATACCTTGGACAAAGAGGAATGATGTCGGCAGGGCGGTGATCGTGCGGTGGGGTGACTCTCTGCCGCCAATCGTTCATTTGGCTGGAGAAGAAGAAGAAGGACTTAGAAGTAATAAAAATTAAGGACCTATGTGAGAAATAAGAACCTGACTGTAATGAAAAGTAAGGACTAAAATGTAAACCCAGGTTTTGAAGGTTTATTTTAATTTAGATCTTTTTCAACTTTTTATATATGTTAGTAAATAAGGTAAATATTATGTTTACACCTTTAATGTACATTTTTGACATTTCTAGGTTAATTTATTAGATTAAGTAAAATTACTTAAGTTATTGCATACTTAGCTATACATTATATTTAAGTTACTTATCTTATTAATTAAGGAAATGATTAATAAGATTTCGAGTCCAATTATTATCTAAATTATTAATAATGTTAATTGGATGATAAAATGTCATTTTTAACTTATTTTAAGGTCCTTAACTAAATATCCCTTATTCTATAATTAACCCTTATATGTTCATAACCTTAGCTAATTAACTAGGAAGACTAGTTAATTAGGGGTAATAAGAGATCATGATGAGTGTCTCATCAATACGCCTGAATGCAAAGGTGCCATACGGACTAGTGAAAGTTGTCTTATCCTGATCATCAGGGAAGACTGCAGCCTGGTTGTACCCAGAATAGCCATCTAAAAAGCAAAAATACTTGTTCCCTGCCAATCTTTCAAGGATCTGATCAATAAAGGGCAAGGGAAAGTGATCCTTCTGGGTAGTGGTGTTCATCTTGTGGTAGTCAATGTAGACCCTCTAACCTGTTGAGGGTCTGGTCACCACTTGTTCACCATGGTCATTTGTTTCAACCGTGAAGCCTGCCTTCTTTGGCACCACATGTATTGGACTAACCCATTTGCTATCTACGATGGGATAAATGATCCCAGCATCCAACCACTTTAGAATCTCCTTTTTAACCACTTCTCTCATCTTGGGGTTAAGACGTCTCTACATGTCTTGAAAGGGTTTGATGGAATCATCAGTATAAATGTGATGCATACAGAGTATAGAGTCTATACCCTTAATGTCAGCAATCGTCCAAGCTATGGCTTCCTTGTGCCTTGATAAGCAGTCTAACAAGGCTCTCTCTTGCACTTCAGATAGTGTAGATGAGATGATTACAGGGAGAGTATCATTTGGCCCAAGGAATACATACTTGAGAGAATCAGGGAGGGGTTTCAATTCAAGGCCGGGGGCTCGTATGGTTGAGGGTTTCATAATAGAAGTCCCCATCTCAGGTAGCAGATCTACCTTAGGCAGACATGATGGGGAAAGAGACTCAGTAGAAACTCCAAGCAATTCCTCAAGTTTTAGCACATCCCCTTCAAATTTCTCTAAGAGATGGGAATGCTCATTTAACATGACATGCTGAAGGGGGTCATCACATAAAATTGCAGGAGTTCTCTCTTCAATCAGATCATCTACCACCTCAACTTGGGAACAATCCTCAAATCCAACTTGTTTATAAGCATCGAACACATTCAGCCAAATTTTCCTATTCCCAAAGCCCATTTTTAACACCCCAGTGTGACAATTAATTGAAGCATTAGAAGTCACAAGAAAAGGGCAGCCCAAGATGATGGAAGGCTTGGTTGGTTTGTTGGTAGGGTCAGTGTCTAGAACTAGAAAGTCAACAGGGAAAAGGAAATCCTCCACTCTCATGAGGACATCTTCCAACAGGCCCCGTGCTGTCTTCAAAGAACGGTCTGCAACTTGGAGGATTAAAGGGGAAGGATTCAAATTGCCTACATAGCTCGGAAGGATGTTCACCCCCGCACCCAGAGCAAGCAGAGCCTCATCTATTTGTATGTTGCCAACGACCATTGAGATGTATGCGGCTCCTGGGTCCTTAACTTTCGGGGGTGTCCCATGTTGTATAATTGAGCTAACAGAATCAGGCAAGACAACCTTTGATTGGACCTGTTTCCTTGATTGCCGTTTTTTCGTGCACAGATCCTTAAGAAAGTGGGCATAGGACGGAATCTACCTGATAGCTTCAAGCAAGGGCAGATTAATTTGCACTTGTTTGAAAGTCTCCATTATTTCATCCATCCTATCTTTGGCTCCAGATGAGCTAGAAAAAGTCTTCCCAGAGTCAGATAAGTGCTATGGAAAGGGCACTCTCAGTCTCTGGGTGGAAGGGTTGTCATGTCATGTAAGAGGGGGAATGGGGACAACCTTTTTTGGTGAGGTGATTTCAAGAGGAGAAGAGTTGGGCTGCTCCTCTCCAGTGAGGTTGAAAGTCAGAGTGGATGGTTTTCCAAAAGGTGGGACTATATGAGCATTAGGTTTGGAAATTTCTTTCCCACTCTTCAGAATAGTCATCGCCTGGGCTTGCTCCCTAAACATAACCCCTTTCCCTTTAGGGTTCTCCTCAGATGAACTGGGAAGCTTCCCAGTCTCTCTTTTACTCATGGCCTCAACAAGGTGTCCAATTTGTGATTTCATCTCATCGATTGCCTTGTCATGAGATTGGATGATCATACATCGATTCTCCTACATGGCTTTAAGCATAGCTTTAAGCTCATCCATCTCAAAAGTCTTGGATGGTTGGGAAGTCATAGGAGGTTGATTTTACTGTTGAGTCTGAAAGGGTTGGGGTCAGTAATTCCCTGAATTAGAGACATTCCCCTGTCTCCATAAAAAATTGGGGTGGTTCCTCCATCCCTCATTATAAGTGTTTGAAAATGGGTCATTACGAGGTCTGGGTCGGAACCCTTGGGAGGCATTCAAGTTCGCCTATACAAGTTTAAGGAATTGGGAGGCCAAATGACAATCCACAGTAGCGTGCGTATTGCCATTACAAATGGAGCATTCAGAAGCTTGGGAAGCAAAGGCATTTGACGTGAGTTGGCTAGGGTTTTTCATAAGCCTTTCCATGTTTTGGTTCAATAATTGAATCTAAAAGGCCAAATTCTGGGTATCCCTAGCCTCATTTGCCTCCATCTTTCTCTACATAAGAGTTTGTTTTCTATCCAAATAGGCAGAATTAAGATGGATAGAATTCTCGCTCAAAGTTTCAACAAGATCCCAAGCCTTATCTTCAGTTTTTGTGAGAAAGGTTCCTGCATAGGCACCATCCATTGTTTGCCTGTGCTTGTCATTTAATCCATTGTAGAACCTTTCTACAAGCTGCCATCTTGGCACTTGATGATGGGGACATAAGCGTAACAAATCTTTGAAGCGTTCCCATGCATCATGAAATTGTTCTCCATCTTGTTGAGAAAAACCTATGATTTCCCTCCTGTAGTGATTAGTCTTGCTCATGGGGAAGTATTTTTTCAAAAATTCTCCCTTTAAGGCTTCCCAAGTATCCACTCTACCATCTAGAGTGTGATACCAATGCTTCGCCTTATCTTTGAGGGAGAAAGGAAAGAGGGTTCGCATTTGGGCGTCATCAGTAACACCCTGCAATCTCACTGTGGAACAGACCTCGATGAATTCCTCCAAATGCCTGTAGGGGTCCTCCCTAGAAGTACCATAGAATGAGGGCAACAAAGATATGGTACTACTCTTGATTTCATATGGATTATCCCCCGTAGGTCTTCGAAGTGTATGGCCATGTTGATTGATAGGGATAAAATAATCTCTCAAAGATCGTTGGTTTTCCACAATTCCATTCATTCTTTCCTCGACCATCTCTTTTCTCTCTTGGTTGGCTCTCCTAAGGATCCTCTCAGGTTCTGAATTAAACACAAGTTGTCTCCTCAAAGATCACCTACCAAGCATACACAAACGTACACAATTCCAAAGGACTTTTATGTCTTTAATCAATTAAGGCCTTTGAGATTTAAATCCAGCTGTAGATGACAATACAAATTGCCCAAACAATTATGTGCCTATTGTCAACCTACAAAATGCCTTATTGAAGACCTAATTGGAACTTAGGTACTTTGCCCTAAAGTTCAAATGGTGAAGTACTCCAAGGATGGAAGATCAATGGATGCAAGTAGGTCTAAGCCTTCCTTTGAAGTTGTGCTTTTGCGGTGCTTCTTAACTACCCTCAAAAATCCGTGACAGGGTATCCCCCTCCTTGGAGTTACAAAACCTTTAAGCTTAAGTTTCAAGCACTTTGGTATCCAATGATAGGAGAGTTCTTTCCTAACAGCTCAAAAACCTAGGAGTGTCTAAATCCGTGCTTTGGTGTAAAGAAGTATGCATACACCGTAAAAGGTTGATTTTTTGAACCGCATCACAATGTCTCAAATCAATTCCTTGGGTTTTATATGTTCCTCCTTTGATTAATCCTCTTTCCAGAAAATGTGACCACTTGTTAATTCTTTTCAAGACAAATTATGTGGTCTTCGAATTAAGTCCAAATGCAATGCATGATCAAGAATAGGATGCAAAGTAAGAGAATGAGTACCTTGCTTCCAGCAATCAACGATGCGAGAATGCACGTAATGCAAAGAAATAAATCTAGAGGCTGCTCATACAGACCTAAATGGTTCGTCCTAGGGGCAGGTAGCTTCTAGCAGGTAGCTCATTTCTTTTTCTTTTTTACCTACTTGTGCACAAACAAGTAGAGGATAAACAACCCACACAAGAAAACCTAGATCTAAAGAAAAGAGGAAATAGACTCCCAAAAACTACCCAACATGGGCCTAAAACAAAATCGAGGAACAAACCCCTAAAAATATACCCCAGAACAAGAGTCTCAAACCAAATGTAAGTGCAAGAAAATAAAGAAAAGTAAAGTTCTAAAACCTAAATTCTATCTACTTGACAAATTGACAGAGATGAAAATGATCACTCTAGATGTCCTCTTCACAATTGATGACAACAAAGTTCACCAATGTTCAAGCTCTTCCTCGTAAATGTGAAACTCTATTCCTCTTCTAAAGTGGTGGAAACAAGGTCCACCACGGCGTTTCTGACGTCGATGCGACAATTTGTGTGTAATATGTGTACCTCGCACCAAATCAGATAAAACAGGTTAAATATGCCTCAATTAAAAATCAATTTGAACAAATGAATAATTGCAAATTAATTAAGCCTGTTACATCCCCAGCAACGGTGCCATTTGACGAGATGATTTTCCGAAATTGGATTAAGTTTCACAAATGAAATAACGTGTTGTTGTAGTATGTAAGTGGTGGAAAAATCGACTAATCAACAATTAAAATAACCACTCAATTAGGAGCAGGTCATATCCACAAGGAGGCAATGGCCTATTTAAACTCGCCACGGTGAAAAACCAATGCTCGCTATTAATTTCATTAAGAAATCAAGCCAAAATCACTTTTTAATCAAGATAAAAAGACTTTAACATGCTGATTTTGCAATTATGCAGAATAAGAGGAAGATGCTCATAAATGTGCCACAATAAAATATCCAATAAATTAAAAATCAACTTCCACAATGGCATTCACATGTAATTATTAATGGGGATGAAAATAGTGGATTAATTCTCTCACTTCATTGCGCATAGAGGAGACCTCGACCGAAAGCGTGAATCTCACCAGAGGTCGAGTGGGTTGAGGGCTACTCGACGGTGGTGGCAGCTTGGCGAATGGCGGCCGGAGATGGAGGCGGCTAGGAGGAGATGGTAGTGAGTACGCTGGGCGACTCTTGCTATTGTTGCTGGTGAGGGAACTCGAGGGCTGCTGGCCACAAGTGCTGCTAGAGGCGTGCAGCTGCTAAGGCGCGCAGGCCATGCGGCGAGGGCACGTGCAGGCAAAGCTACTACGTGCAGGGGGTGTAGTGTGGAAGCACACAAGGCAAGGGGGCTGTTGCGCGTTGGAGGTGCACTAGAGGTCGGCGAGGGCACTGAAGGGGCAGGCACGTGGAGCTGCTGGCGGGGTGCTGGAGGCAACACGTGCACGTGGAAGAGAAGGCGTGCCTACTGGGTGCTAAAGGGCATGCAGGCCAGTGTCCGGGCACTGGAGGGGCGAGCGTACGGTGCTGAGTAGCTGCTGCTACTGCTGAAGGTGCGTAGGTGCACGCGGGGAGGTGCTGGAAACTATGGTGTGCGGGCAATGGTTGCAGCAGCTACTGCTGCACACTACAGGTGTGCTGGCCAAAGGCGCACTGGCCACACCGGTGCGTGGTGGGCTCGACCACAAGTGGCAGCTGCTACTGGTGTGAATGATGAGGGGTTTTGTTGAAGTGGAGGGGAAACAAAACAACAAGAAATAAAAAGAAGACGGAAGAAGATATGGGAGTTTAGACGTCTGGGATAATTCCCAGACATCTTAACTAGCACAAGGATGAGGAACAGATGGTGGTTGATGGCAGTGGTTGCTGGAAGTGGTTGCTACCCTCAGGCACACTCTCACAATGATGCACAAGCCACAGATGGCATGGCGGTCTGTCACCCCGCCTGCCTGCGGTGGAGTGGTCTTGTGCTCACGGAAGGAGGTCGGTGGTGTGGAATGAAGAGGCTCTAGGCTCTGCACAGTGGTGGGTCAAAATGGTGGTGCCCTCCCTTTTGATGATGAGGCTATCTTCTTTTATGCTACAGGAGGAGGCACACAGGTGGACGATGAAGCGACGATATCGTGGGGTGCAGAGATCCACAATTGTCATTGTGCATTTAGCTCCCACACTCTCCTGCATGCAGCCGTTGGAGAAGAAACAAATAAAGAAAAGAAATAAGGGTTATTTAAGTGTAAACCCTTGAAAGAAATGTGAAATAAAATAATGCATGTAATGCAACCTAAAAGATTAACTATTCTATTGCATGCTATTCTAAATGAATTCTAAGTCTGAATGCAATGCATGAAATATGTAAATAAATGAATACCTAGACTAATCTATTTACATCTTATTGTATGCAATTTATATGCCAATATTAATCTAATTCCTAGGCATTTAAGTAAGTAATTAGCCCACAAATATGGGCTCATCAGACAGCCCCTTTTGAGATCATGACCGATGCTTCTGATTACGCGGTCGGGGCTGTTTTGGGTCAAAAGATTGATAGGAAGGCCTCTGTCATCTACTACACTAGTAAAACTCTGGACGAGGCCTAGAGGAACTACACTATTACTGAGAAGGAATTACTAGCTGTAGTGTTTGATTTGGAGAAATTTAGGGCTTATCTCTTATGGTCTCATGTCATCATATATACCGACCACTCATCCTTGAGACATCTCTTGGCCAAAAAGGATGCCAAACCCCAGCTTATTCATTGGATTCTTCTGCTTCAAGAATTTGATCTTGAAATCAAGGATAAATCTAGGGTACAGAATGTGGTGGCGAACCATCTGTCAATACTTCTGAGTGATTCTTCTCATCCGGACATTCCGATTGCTGACACTTTTTCGGACAAGACCATCCTTATAGTTTCAAGTGTCCAAGTCCCATGGTTTGCTGACATCATTAATTATTTGGTCGTTGGTCAAATCCCCCAAGATTGGACCAAGCAACAACAAGATAGACTCAAATCTAAGGCCAAATATTACTTCTGGGAGGACCCTGAACTATACCACATCGGCTCTGATCATATTATTCGCCGATGCGTTCCAGAGAACGAATTCAAGAGTATACTTGAGTTCTACCATGCATCTGCGTGTGGTAGACACTTCTCCGGGAAAAAAGATGGCTGTAAAAATTTTGCAATCTGGATTTTATTGGCCATCTTTATTCAAGGATGCCCAGGATTTCTCGAGGTCGTGTTCCCGATGCCAGACACTTGGGAGCATAACCAAGAGAGATATGATGCCTTTAAACCTGATTCTTCCCATCGAAATCTTCGATGTTTGGGGCATCAACTTCATGGGACTCTTCCTCCCTTCATTTGGACATCAGTGCATTCTCGTTGCTGTTGATTACATGTCCAAGTGGTTCGAGGCTATTCCCACCCAAACCAATGACCACAAGGTGGTCATAGATTTCGTCAAGAAGAACATTTTCAGTCAATTAATGATTCCGAGGGCCATCATTTGCGATGGTGGTACTCATTTCACTAAGCCTAGTTCCACAATTTGCTGGCAAAATACGGGGTTAATCACAGAATCTCCACACCTTACCATCCCCAAACGAATGGACATGCCGAGATTTCCAATAGAGAGATCAAGAATATTCTGTAGAAAATAGTTCAGCCTGATCGCAAAGACTGGACTCAAAAGCTTGAGGATGCTCTTTGGGCCTACCGTACGGCATATAAAACGCCCATCAGCATGTCTCCATTTCGTCTGGTGTATGGAAATATGTGCCATTTACCCGTAGAAATTGAACATAGGGCATTCTAGGCAATCAACCAGTGCAATCTAGATCTGACTTTAGCCAGGAAGACCAGGAAACTCCAACTATCTGAGTTGGAGGAGCCTAGAAATGATGCATACGAGAATGACAAGATCTACAAGGCTCAGACCAATGCTCTTCATGACCAATTGATTTCCCACAAGAGCTTTGAGCCGAACCAGAAGGTCTAGCTATTTGATTCTCGACATAAGCTATTTCCCAGTAAACTTAGGTCGAAATGGAACAACCCATTCATTATCGATCAGATATTTCCAAATGGAGCTATTTAGATCTCTGACCCGAAGAAGGATAATTCATTCAAAGTCAATGGTCAACATCTGAAACCTATTATTGACCGTACTATTCCAGAACCTGTCTTAGACACAGTTGCTCTAGCCAAGTTGTGACTTCTTTGGCTGGACTTTGCCTAGCTGACGTCATTAAACTCAGCAGTTGTACAGTCTGACTCATAGCTGACCCAAGCTTCATATTCAGGTGATATCTTCTGCATTCTACCCTTCCTTTCATGTCTTTTATTTTCAATGTGGACATTGCGTGAGCTAGGCATGGGGGGGTGGATTCATTTCTGAATCATTTTGTCAGCTCTATGGAATTTTTGTAAATTCTACCTATTTTCTTATATATACATAAAAAAAATTGAATTAGGAAGGAATACTTGGACATTAAGACCTTTCAATCTTAGGAAATATTACAGTAGGATCTGAACAGTAAGACCCTTCAGGTCTTTGGGATTAATCAGCCTGGGTATCCACTAAAATGTGGATTTGTTTTTCAAGTCCTTGCCATCTTGAATTCTATTTTAATTTGATTAAATAAGTTTGGGTGATAAGTACATGACTTATCAACCCACCCTCTGATTTGAGGGAACTTTAAGTCTAAACATCTACACACTATTCGTCACTGACTCGTTGTTTGGTGGTTTTAACGTAAATTGGGTAGCTAATGAACCTTCTAGGGTGATATGGCTGGTAAGTTATCGTGGGTAACAGCCCATAGGTAGGTTGTCTAGAGCCCAGTCACTGGACCACTCTCTTCTTGCTGCCTTTAGGTAAATCTTAGACTAGGGAAGCCACCTAATTAAAAAGAAAAAGAAAGTCAAAAAGAAAAGAAAAGGAAAGAGAAAAAGGAGAAAAGAAAGGAAAACAAACAAAATAAATAAGCCACACTTTGCCACACAAGTATGGCTGGCAAGTTGTCAGTGGTAACAGCTCATCGACCGGTTGTCTAGAACCCAACTCAAAAAATGCACTAAAAATTCCCAAAACACTTAGGAAGAAGCAGAGAAGTAGAATAAGATGGGGAGATATACACTAGAGTCACCCTTGTGTTGACCCCATAAAAAATAAAAGTAGGGAGAAAGCTACCGGTAGTAAAGATACACCTTTAGGCAGAACTCTCTTTTTAAGGTCACCTAGGGGCGTAGAAATCCAAAGTCTGTTCTGATTACCCATCAACGAGTCTATCACATTCACAAAAAGATGCTTAGAACTTAGGGTTCTCATCAAATCTTGGGTGGGTTGAGTGGCTGTAGAAAGCCACTCTATAACCCTAAACTGAAAAATCCAAAAAAATTAGAAAAGAAGAAAAAGTGAAAAAGGGATCTTTCTTTGAATAAGGCGAGGGCATGAGGCGGTCTACATTTTGGCAGATACCCAAGTGCTATTGTGTCTTTCAAAGTTCAGGTCCTAAGTAAAAATTTCTTAATGTTGAAAATGATTTGTGCCCGAGTAATCCAACCTAATTCTTTTATAGATAGCATGTAGTTTTTGCTAGGGACTAGCAAAATATAGGCATGGGGGTGTGATGTACATGCATCTAATTAACCTAAAATGTCTATTAATGCATATTCTTAGTGTCACATTAGCATTATATATTGTAAATAGTGCATAACATGCATAATCATGCATTTAGGTCAAGTTGTATAAATTGTATAGTAATTGTCTCCTTTTTATGGCCAAGGACAGGGCAACTTGTTAATCGGGGCCTCGGATCAAACATCCAACCGTACGGATTTGATCAGGGCTACGATTGGAGTTCAACGACTCCATGATCGCCCTGATTGGACATTTGTAGCACCTGATAGAGACTGAGGAAACCTAAAGATAAAGGGCCAAGATGGTGTTAATCTGCACCTTAGACGACAAATTCGACCACATGGATGGGTTCGAATGGACGATGGCAGCCTAATGGCGTGAAAATCGATCCAATCTGACACTCGTGGCACCATCTACAACACTCAGAAGATGGACGGCCTAGATGGCGCTACGTGGCGCCATCATAGCCACCCATCACCGGCTGTAGCTCTTCAAGCAATGCTTGATATAGACCATCAGATGAAGATCTAACGGTCGAGATCGGTCGTGCACGAAATCATCGTCGCGCCTCAATTGCACGTGTAGCGCAACGGTTAGGGCGCTGCGTAGGCGGGAGACAAAGGTTCGAATCACATGCAGCATCGCCTCCCCGCATGCGAGCACACCATCACAGCCGTGCAATTGACATCGAGTGGCACGGATCAGCCGATAGTGCCCATGCAGGATCAAACGCGTAGCGCGATTGCCGATCACACGTGAGAGCGCGGCGCTGACGAGGAGCAGTTTAAGCCATCTGATCTTGAGATCGGATGGCTGAGCGTGTACGAACGTGTCCATGTGTTGAGAGTGCAAATGCGAGGGGCGTGCATGTGGCGCATGCACATCGGCCATGTTTAGGCCTTTAGTTACAGATTTATCCGTCACTAAAGGTCCTGAATTAATGTTTTTGATGTTGAAATGTCCAAAATGCCCCCACTCCTTGCAACTATAAAAGGAGACCCCTACCCTATGAATTTCTCATCCCTTCCTTCTCCTCTCTCCCTCTCTAAAGCTTAAGAGAAGCTTGTCCCACACCTGAGATGCTCCTTAAGAGTTAAAACCAAGTTTTTGCCCCTATTCTGGAAGCGAATCCCGCGATGATGACGACGTGCTACTTTGTTCCCGTTCCTTCTACCTCGTTCTCCTTCTTCCCACTCCATTCCCCGTCTTCCAGGTGTTGTCCCATCCAGCTCATCCTCCAAGCGATCGTCAAGGATGATAACTTCTCTCTCCCTTCTTTTTCCGCTTTCTAGAGTAGAATTTCCTGCTTTCTAGTTCTAACAATTTCCCGCTTTCTAGTGTAATAATTTCCCACTTTCCTAGTTGTAAAACATTATTCAATATCAAGTGATTGTTCTTTCTCTCTCTCTCTTATTATTTATATTTTTTCCATTGCGATTATTTCGCCCTTTAAACAAAAATACAAAAAAAATATAACTGCGGATTTTGAGATCGACATAGCCTCCCTATGTTAGACCCAGAATTTCTATATAGATTTTTCGATATAAATTTTATTTGTTGAATAGATTTCTTCGCAACTTAAACTACAACGACGGGTTTTCAAATCCAATTATGAACGCGTAGTTCTCCGCCATCAACAATTATGCATGCATCATTGGGGGATAATATGGAGCTATGCTACTAAGTAGTAAATAAATCATTAAATCTATGAAGGACTATAATCTAGTCTAGCAGAACTAAGGGCATTTAGAGGTTGGAGAAGTTGATCCTAGTCTAGGCTTGGCGTGGAGGTGGTGGCATCATGGTGGAGCTCATGAACATGGAGGTGGAGGTGGTGATGGCTTATGGAAGGTGTAGTTGTGCTAAAAGACCAAGATGGACCAAATGGCCACCCCTTAGGTCTTTTTATAGACCTAAGGGAAGCTCTATAGAGAATTATGGAATTCTCTAGAGCGACCAATGGTGGGAGCTTGTGGGAGACTGAGAGAGAGGATGGATGGTGGTTTTTAGATCCACCAAATGTGGATCTAAAAATTGAATGGCTCTTGGTTGTTAATTTTAGCAACCAAGGAAACAACACATGGTAGAAAGTTCTATAGAACTCTAGGCTAGGTATTTTCGTGTGGATGGTGTGTGTGGGTGTGTGTGGGTCAAAACTTAGGTGGCTAGGTTGACTAGGTTAGGTTCTAGTGGGTTTAGGTCAAGGTAGGTCTCAAATTTGGGTTGTAAACCCTAATTCACTTAGGTAAAGTGCAATTAAACCTAATACAAGTTTAATTGGGTGTGTGGAAACCTAATTGAGAGTAAAATAACTCAATTAAGTCAGGTCTAGGTCAATTGGACTCTCACTGAGTCCAATTGGACAATGTGTGCTAAGATCAAGGCTGAATTGGACTCAATGAGTCCAATTGAATAGGCTGATGAAATTGACTATGATCCAAGTTAATTAGGTTTAGTGAGAACCTAATTAGGTCCTTAAGGAGGTCTAGAGGTGAGGTACTAGGGTGAAGGCACCTTAATTTAGGTTCCTAGGGGGTTAGAATTGGGTTTAGGGAGCTAGAGATCCAAGATCTCGGCTTGAATCTCAAAACAGGGTCTGGAGGGCAGTTCTGGACATCCAATAAAGTTATCAGACAACTTATAATGAAAAATCAGAAGTCTAGACTTATTGTCTGGATGTCCAATCAGAGTCAGGAAGGATTCTGCAGAAATTGGGCGTCCGACCAAGTGTTTGGATGTCCAATAACACTACAAAAGTGAGTTTAAGGTGTGCGAGAGTTGGCTAAGGATTCTGGACGTCCTATAACTCATTTGGACATCCAGATAGAGGCTGGAATTAGGGTTTTAAGGTTTCCTTGGGTGCAGTGACCTAATCTATGGGTGGCAAAGGCTTGTGGAAGCTTCTACGCAGTCCTAGGGCTAGGATGGACCTAAGTTCTTCACAATTTATTACTTTATTCCTACTTAATAGAATTGCATACCTTAACTCCCTTACATTATTATCTACTACATCTAATCTAGGTCTTCCACTCCAGCTCTGCTGCAACACCAGTTATTCTTTATTCTTCAGATCCAGCTTCAAATCTAGCTTCTGATTAGCTATTACCTGCAATTGACATAATGCACCTAATCATTACATTATAGCATTATTTTATGCATAGCTAAAAGAAAATAGTAAAGGTGCTAGTAATGCTTATGCATGCATGAATTACCCTAACTTATGCTAAGTCCTAGCCTAATTTTGGTCAATTAAAACCTATGATTACTACGCAATCATACCCCCATGCCTAAATATTGCTAGTCCCTAGCAAATGCGAGACTAAATTTTTCACATAAGGGTCCATAAGGGATTGATTATTTTATCAAGTGTATGCCTAGAGATTTTTCTCCTTTCTATTTTCATACTATGCTCTAGAAATCAAGACAATCGTGAAAGTGTAGCTATGTAGCTTTTGCAATGGATTCAAGTGAAAAACTAATTCACCTCTAAAACCTGTATTTGAACTCTAGTAAAAATTCTAGTGGGATAGGTAGATTTCTTCCCTTGGGGTATTCAAGATATTCTATGAATTCCACCAAGCTTTAAGCTTAAGTAGTGAATCATAGAGGGAAAAGATTATATATTTGGTGGCTCACTCTCGACTGGTGCTACATAGAGATTAGTACTATAGAATCTAGATTCCCAAATTATTATGTAATTCAACTCAGAGAAAGACGAGAAAACTGTACTCTCTTTTGGTTCCTTTGTATTCATTCTCTCTTTTTCTTTTCTTTTCTTTTCTTTCTTTTTCTTAGAGCTCACAATCTCACTAGATTCACACATATGACCTGTATTTGGTGGTCTCATTTGGCATTAACACTTTAATTGAGTTCCCATAACTCTATCACTAAGTCAGAATTCTTCAGCTAGTATTCGAGCAGTCAGAAACACAAGAAAGGTGGGTTAAGGCCATATTTGGTGGATCTCAAATTTATTTGGTGGTATTACCTCAATGCAACTGAAATAAACACTAAATATTCACTCTTTTTTTTCTTGCTTTTCTTTCTTTTTCTAATTTTTTTTTCTCTTTTTTTTATTTCATTTTTTTAATTTTTTTTCTATGTATAATTTTTTTTTTCAACACAACACAAGCTAGCATACATTCATGAACTTTATTGAGGAGGCATTATTACGGATTGGTGGTACTCAAAAGACATTGGATGGCTTATTTGGTGGAAGTGCCTACTCACGACACTAGGAGAGACAGATAGGACAATGTATTTCTAACCTTGATATCAATACCCTCCTTCAGCTGAGGATTCCGTAAAGAATGGTCGTAACCATCCACCTTATCCCTAGTCTTATGAAAACTCACTCTCCGCGTATTTGCCTTATTTGGTGACTCTCAAAATTTCACACAAAAATGTATACGCAGGAACCGAGAGTGGAAACTATGCCTAATCTCTGAGTATCATCACCTAATTATTTAGGATTCTGGATTCCCTACACTAATCTTAGAGCACCAGTACACTCTACTCTCATCTCACACTATTTGGTGGAATTGTGGAGGAAAATCTCCCTAGCTCCCAAAATACTATCCAAGGGTTCAGGAAAAGAAGCACTACTTCTTCTTGACAAACTAATGACATTTATCAGCCTTCATCGTGAATCCATTTCAAATTCTACGTCTATGTGAAAAATTATACTGGATTTCAGATTATAGGAATCAACTATAAGATAAAATCCCTAATGCATTCTCTTAATAAGATAATCTTATTCATGGATGCACTATGTATATATGCTATAAACAAGTAACCTCTTATATTCGTACTTCATGAAATTTCCCTTTCGGGTTACATTCAGCTTGACCCTAGATGTAGAACAAAAGGTGAACGGGTGAGTTGGAAGTGGCTTTTGCAGATTATTTTTATCTCCAATGCGAACATTGGAGGTGGAGTCAGTTGTTCTTTTATTTAGGGTCCTAAAGTACGTTTGACATGCAGCTCCAGGGTTTTCCTAAATGTTGGCAAAAAAATTTTTAGTTTTGTCTTATCTACCCCCCCATGCCTAAGTTCTTGCATGTCCTCATGCATCAATATAAAAGAAAATAAATACATCAAGGAGTAAATGGGTAGAAATCACCTGGAATTGCTCCTGAATTTTAATGTTTAGCATCAGCCAACCTGACAGTATACAATATGCGAAAGGGAAATATGCTAAAAGAAAAATATGCTATGTATAAAAAATGGTATGTATAGGTGATAGATACGAAGTAGATGTTGAGTTTAATGCATTCAGCTGGGCAAAAACTCAATCAGATGTATCAGTTCTAGCATAGAAGCCAGTTAAGATTAGGAGAAAGTTGTGCTCGTATGCTCCCAGAATCAATGGTCCAGAGATGCGAACCAGCTAATTATGCACCCCTACTCCAAAAGTCTAGCTATAAGAAAGTGTGGAGTAGTGGTGGAAAATAGAGGATAATCAAAGGAGGGATCATGATGTTGATTCAGCTAATTTATCATGTCCCACAATTCAGCAGGAAGTTGTTGAGGGAGTAGATCAAAATGTATCTTAGAAACATAATCTGAGTCATAGGGATCATCATAACGATAATTGACATCAAAGATCATGCCCTCTCCAGGCTCTGGATCATATGCGGGTATCCATGAAAGTAGAAGATCAGTGGGGAGGTCACTGAAATCCTCATTAGAAATTACTTCATCCTCATCATTACTCATCTCTGACTCATCAGAGGCTGACTCTTCCGGCTCCGAGTTGAGCCATCCATTAGTTTGACTAGGATGGTAGGTAAGTCCTCAGCTCATTCTGCTTAAAGCTCACCCTCGTATGCGTTGGGCTCCTCAGTAATTCCTGCCTCAGGTAGCATATTTATTTCTTCAATCAAGTTATCAATAGCTACTTCTGGTATTCAAATGTCAAGGTCAGGGATAGAAAGTGTCATCTCATAATCTCTAGCATCTGCATTAGGGACGTAGGTGAAAGAAGAATAGTGCAGATCAGAAGATGTTGGCTCTAGCACAGGTTCACCTACAATGGGAAGTGGCTTAGGCTGATCAGTAGTGTCACATGTAATGTTTGCCTCAAGATCCATATCCTTAAATGGATATACTTCCCTTATCACGGTTGGGTTACCTAACCCAAGAGGTATCTCTTAGGATTCAAGATAATCCGATTGTGGTTTAATTCTGGAGATATCAGTCCTTTCCTCAGTTTCCTGAATGGAGTTCTCAGACGAACCCATTTTGAATATTTCCTGCTCTTGTCCCATATCCAAGCTGGATTCTTCTTCCCCCAAATTATCTTCTGGCATCTGCTCCTGAGAATCTCCTGTGTGTCCGTCCGACATAGTCATTTCAGATTCTTCAAGGTCTTCAAGGCTATTTTCCACTTGATATCTCAAAAGCAGTAGTTCTTGAGTTTCTCGATTTTGTCCAATTAGCCTTGTTATCCCTGTTGTTCCCTGAAGGAGCTCCATCACAGCTTGATATAGAATCCAGCTTTGTCTTTAGTTCAGCTCAGTGATAGCTTGGATTTCGTGTAGATAGGATGCAGCCTTTTCCTTAGCGCTAGCTATAGCTCTCGGTATTCTGTAATGCAGTCGCATATGCACTGGTAGCTCTTCAGGGGTTCTAGGGGGTGAATCATGTCTACCCATATTCCATGGGTGAGATGCAGGAGTGTGAAATCCATATCCTGGGTTATAAGATGCAGTCCTTTGAGGAGCCGAATGGTATGGGTCATAATATCCAGGGTCAGGATATGGGTTAACCATTTCGATAACCTGAGGAGAAGGATCAGGCGAAGTGAAAAGTCATCTTCACCACCTTAGGTTCTGATCCTAAGGTTGAGTTGATTCAGTGACTCGGGCTCTCAGATAAGCTCGTGGGTCTAGCTCTTCTGGATCCTGATTAGGTCCAGATCCAGGGTTAGCCATTGCAGCTAAGTAGATAGAAGAGGGTGGGGGGAGAAGATGGTCCTAGAGAGGTGACTCTCCTCCTTGGGAGCAGCTCGCAAGGTCCAACTAGTCGAGGTCTGAGTGACCTCCTTCCTTACATACACCACCCAACCCCTAGGTTGGTGTAGCCAAGCCAGACAAGGCTAAGGCCCTATCAATCAGATGGTCCTTATCATCGGATGACCAAATTTTTCATTTTAAGTTCGAATTCCTAAAGAAAAATTCGTCGTACAACCAACTAAAAGTGATTCCCACCTCTCAAGCTAACCCAGCCAGTCTGGTTACGAGGGGACTAAGGGGAAGGTTCTTCCTTCGGCTCACGCCTCTGATTTCGTTACACCTTAATCGCGGTCATTTGACACTACCCTACAAACTTAGTCACTAGGTTCGGCAAGAGAGGTTGAAGCCACCCAGTAGTACAACAACGAATTCGGGTTTGCTTACATGTTTTAAAATTAATTTGAGATTGTTTTTCTTTAGTTGGGGTTTGTGGTGAGTGGCCCACCAAGTGACCAAGCTCACTGGCTAAACACTAGACTTGACTAAGTATACACTAGCCAAAGTGTGGTCTCTAGAATGTAACCCTAAAGGTATAACCTAGGGTTCATGCAATTCTAGGGTTTTCTTCTTTGCGATTTTAGTAGACCAATGAAACACAAATAATTCTCTGGATAAAATTTGAATCCAAATAAACTAAACTTTTTCAAGTAGATTCCTTTTTCAATTATCTTTTCAAAGAATATTTTTTTGTGATTTTTACTATTTCAACCGAATTTCTAGGGATTTTTGAATGTCAGGGGGTCAAAATTGGAATTGTGACTCCTGGTTGGTTTCTCTAATTGAAATAGTATCAAATGATCTTAAAAAATTAAGGAAAAATATTGGAATTAAAGCCAATGAGATCAGCTTGCAAACCCACCATTTTTAGTCAAAACAGCTTTGCGGATTATTTAGAATTGCTTTTCTAATTATAAAAAATTTCAAATCTGGGTTAGTCTGACCCCCTTGCACTTTGCAAATTTTTAAAAATTTTGTACTTAAAATTTTTTCAAATGATTAGTTCCATTTTAAAGGTGGTTTAAAAATTAAGATCTAGCCCGAATTTTAGAATTTTTCGTTCATTAATTTTTTGGCAATTGAATTTTTAAATCAAAATTTGAAGCTTGGCTGAAAATCAGAGGGTGGTGAGGAAGCTTTTGAAAAGGTGTTTGAATTTGAAATTTAAACTTTCCACCAAAATGATTTTTTTTTAATTTTTTTTAAAACATTTTGAAATTTTCTTTTTTTTCTTACTTTTTTTTTCAAAACTAACTAATCCTAAGATTCAAAAAGGGAAACCTATTCTAACTACCTAATTTTTTTTATTTTTTTCACAAAAATAATTAGGCTTTTTTTTTCAAATGAAATTGCTAGAAGGAAATCTAACCTAAGGTTCAAATCAAACCTAGACTAAGAAATATATTATGTGCACCTGGTTTTTTTTTCCGCACTCGTTGTGTGCGCAGATCCCAATTTTTCCTTATTTTCCTGCACATGAAAAGATAAGCAGAGGAAGATTTATTAGTGAATTCTAGAGATCAAAATAAAAAATAACGTTGCCTCCCCGACAACGATGCCATTTGTTGGGTTCGTAGAGCGTGCATTTGATCAGAAATGCATCGTAGTACAGTTGTGAAATACGATCAACAAAAATAATTTATAAGATAACGAGACTTGAGTCCTGGTCGTTCATCTCTGGGAGGCGTTTTGGAAATGTAAATTCAAATTCAATCTTGCTCACTCTACTCGTTCAAAATCACATGTCAATTTATACTAAATACATATTGATACACAACATGCTGTTGCCAAGATATCAGAAATTGAAAATATGCAACTTTAATCACACCAAAAGATGATAATCAAGCACATGGTGATTTTCAACATATAAATATATATAAATATTTTCATTGAGGCATGATAGACATTACAGCATAGGTAGCAGAATGCATGTATAGGAAAATTTAAATCTAGCTAGCAGAAAATGACTACATACATGAATCTATAAGGGGGATTATGCATGCATCATTGGGGGAGAATATGGAGCTACACTACTAAGCAGGAAATAAATCATTAAAACTATGAAGAACTGTAATCTAGTCTAGCAGAACTAAGGGCTTTCAGAGGTGGGCTCTGATGGCCTTTAAATGGGTAAGAAGAGAAAGAGGGGTGGCCAATGGTGCTTAGGCTAGCCCTTGGAGAGAGGTTGGAGAAGTTGATCCTGGTCTAGGCTTGGCATGGAGGTGGTGGCATCATGGTGGAGCTCGTGAACATGGAGGTGGAGGTGGTGATGGCTTATGAAAGGTGGAGCTATGCTAAAAGACAAGATGGACCAAATGGCCACCCCTTAGGTCTTTTTATAGACCTAAGGGAATCTCTCTAGAGAATTATGGAATTCTCTAGAGAGGCCTATGGTGGGAGCTCATGGGAGAGTGAGAGAGAGGATGGATGGTGGTTTTTAGATCCACCAAATGTGGATCTAAAACTTGAATGGCTCTTTATTGCTAATTTTAGCAACCAAGGCAACAACACATGGTAGAAAGTTCTAGAGAACTCTAGGCTAGGTATTTTCATGTGGATGGTGTGTGTGGGTGTGTGTGGGTTGAAACTTAGGTGGCTAGGTTGATTAGGTTCGGTTCTAGTGGGTTTAGGTCAAGGTAGGTCTGCAATTTGGGTTGTAAACCCTAATTCACTTAGGTAAAGTGCAATTAAACCTAATACAAGTTTAATTGGGTGTGTGGGAACCTAATTAAGAGTAAAATAACTCAATTAAGTCAGGTCTAGGTCAATTGGACTCTCAATGAGTCTAATTGGACAGTATGTGCTGAGATCAAGGCTCAATTGGACTCAATGAGTCTAATTGAATAGGTTGTTGAAATTGGCTATGATTCAAGTCAATTAGGTTTAGTGAGGACCTAATTAGGTCCTTTGGGAGGTCTAGAGGTGATGTACTAGGGTCAAGGCACCTTAATTTAGGTTCCTAGGGGGTTAGAATTGGGTTTAGGGAGCTAGAGCTCTAAGATCAAGGCTTGAATATCAAAACAGGGTCAGGAGGGCAGTTCTGGATGTCCAATAAAGTTATCAGATGTCTTATAATGAAAAATTAGAAGTCCAAACTTATTGTCTAGACGTCTAATCAAAGTCAGGAGAGATTCTAGGTTCTGTCTTGGGTATTCTGTAGAAATTGGACGTCTGACCAAGTGTCTGGACATCCAATAACACTACAGAAGTAGGTTTAAGGTGTGCGGGAGTTGGCTAAGGGTTTTGGACATCCTATAACTCATCTGGACATCCAATTAGAGGCTGGAATTAGGGTTTTAAGGTTTCCTAGGGTGCAGTGACCTAATCTAAGGGTGGCTAAGGCTTGGGGAAGCTTCTAGACTATCCTAGGGCTAGGATGGACCTAAGTTCTTCATAATTTATTGCTTCATTCCTACTTAATAGAATTGCATATCTTAACTCTCTTACATTATTATCTACTACATCTAATCTAGGTCTTCCGCTCCAGCTCTGCTGAAGCACCAGTTATTCTTTATTCTTCAGATCTAGCTTCTGATCAACTTATTACCTGCAATTGACATAATGCACCTAATCAGTACATTATAGCATTATTTTATGCATAGCTAAAAGAAAGCAGTAAAGGTGCTAGTAATGCTTATGCATGCATGAATTACCCTAACTTATGCTAAGCCCTAACCTAATTTAGGTCAATTAAGACCTATGATTGTTACACAATCAACTAGCCAACCCAATCGATCTTCCCTTAGAAACATGTTAAGTTACAGACTTTAGACCTAAGGTTCTCAAGTACTTGCTAAGTTATAGACTAGGTCGGTTAAGGACAAGTTGCAAGCATAGGTTTCCTAGATTTCTATCTCTACCCTAGGGTTTATTGGTCCCAGAGATTAAAGCATCAGTGCATGTGCAATGGTCTTATTTACTTGAGGTTGGTATGATTGCAACCTAGAAAGGGAGTAAGAAGGATTTTTTTTGTAATATATATATATATATATATATATATATATTTATATATATATATATATATATATATATATTTATATATATATATATATATATATATATATTTTGTTTGATTTCTCTAAGTCTAACCTTGGATCAACTATCAACACGATCTGTGTTAGATTCATTATCCCCATCACCAAACCTCGAAGGGTGCCTGGCTTTCAACGCTTTGAGCTAGCCCAGCCCATGGCGACCCCAAGAACATCTGGCAATTGAGACTTCAAGATAGTATCACCCATCGATTTCTTAGGTGAATTTAGGCCTGTGGCAATCGATACTTTAAGATAGGGCTGCCTATGGTACCTGAACCATACAATGTGCTTACATGCCCCCAATAGGATGGATATCCTAAGAGACAAGTAGTGACGAGGTGACATGTTATCATCATGTCATCAAGGTACGTATATACTCCACCTCTTATGCGATAGGAACTCATCCAATTAAATTGTATTTTCAAGCTTCTCCTAAGTCAGAATTGAGAGAAGCAAATTTTCTTTAAGGAAGGAATTAAGGCAACCATTATTTACACAAAATCAAGTGTGTGAAATGTGGATACTTAGGTTATGAGGACTCGTAAACCAAAAGGTAGAAAAAGACACCAAGTACTACCCAGCCTTTAACTCAATCCCTAGCTCTCCTTCCTCAACCTCTTGAGAAATGGTCCACAACTTAACCCTTACTCAAGTTTTTAAGTCCACAAAGGACCCTAAGGGTCTAAAGCTAGTAGCTCAACTTAGCTTCTAAAGTCAGACACCTAGAGTCAACTTAATCTAACCTAAACCCCTAGCCTTATGCCTAAGAAGGCAGGGTCCAACCAATTAAGCTCAGTTCTATCTGGGACCTAAATGCAATTTTTTTTTTGGTGCAAATGCATGCTATGCAACGTTATGTAGATGTATGCAATTATGTGTATATATTATGTACATCCCCTAAGTACAGCCCCTATGCCTAAAATCTGTAATGTCCCCATTGCAAAGAAGGGCATTACGTGGGTTAGAGTTGGGCTACAACTATTTTGTTGGCAATAGAGTAGCCAAGGAACTTGCAAGTCTTGTTCCAAAATCAAAGAAATAGGCCCTAAAAATGAGGGTAGCAATATAGGCCTAGAAAATGGGTAACCAAGGATGTTGGCGAGCTAATGATGAATCTCGATAGCAAATGCTCACCCAACCAAGATGGAAATGAAATCTTCCCAAGTCACCGAAGGAGGCTTCAAATGATGGACATGAATAACAACCTTGAAAGGGGTAGGAGGATGACAACATTCCTCCAAGAGAAATGGGGAAGGAATAGTGCAAAGATATACCCCGAGGGTGATGGACTAACCATAGAAAGCATCAATCCATACCCAGTACCCCATTATAAGAGAAATTGGTTCATTAAGCCCCTCAATCAAAACAGAAGTGACCAGATTTCTAATCCAAGGATTGTCTAGATTGTCCAAGTTTTGAGGTTGTGGGATGGCCATAAGATCTAGGTTGAGTTTGGCCAGCTTGTTGTCCATCCCTAAAAATCTTTCTAATTCCTCAATTGTATCCCTAGCATCCCTATTGATGTCATGTATATCTTCTCACACTTCATTAGTGATCAGTTCCGCACATGGAGTCAAATTCTTAACTCCAGACATAGCCAAATCAAAGGACGACTCCCAATTAAATGAAGGCAGGTAGGAAGCAATAGATTTAGGGATTACCCTATCAATCTCATCCCTGAGTTCTTGTACATTGCTCAATTCCTCCCCGGGGTGTATATGTGAATCCACATAAATCTCAGAAGTTGCTTCCACATTTTCCATTTTTTGATTATCATGAAGAGGGATATCATCAATGGGTGTGCTAAGGAAACCTAATTTGATCAAATTTATGATATCCTCAGGTCCTAATTCTTCAAACAAGTCATAATCACCCTTAGTGTCACTCCAAATCCTAAGTGTAGGTTCTTCAAATAATTTATCATTCTCCTAATCATACAATTCATCATGTACCCAAGGTCTAGAATCATCTAAAATATCTGCAGATTCCCTAGGGCACTCTATCTGGGGTAAAAGGTTCACACTGGTAACATTTGACTCCTCAGATAGGTGAATTTCTTTAAGGTCAAGTTCCCTAAGGGTGGGTTTAAGTTCCATTAGTTGATCATCATCAGAAGAGAGGGTAGGATTAACAACTTGACTTCAACCCACTTCATTAAATGTCATGAAAATACTATCGTCTAGGTTGAGGCCTTCCAATGGTACCATCATTCCCTTCTTTTGACTCCAATATAGCTCAACTGGGTACTTAACCTCAATGTCATCCTCGGGTTGCCACCTTTCTTCATCTAATGCATATCTACTTTCATACATATCCTCCTCCCATTTAACACGTGGAACTCTAAAAGAAGTGTCATCTAGCGAGGAGGGTTCAAAATCAATCCTCGAAAAGTAGCTATTCTTTCTTACGGAATCCCCAAAATTTCCCTCCAACTTAGGGCGTGGCTCTCCCAAGGAAGATGCATGTAGCGTAGAGGGTTGCAAGTCATCCTCAAGGGTGTAAGTTAGGTGGCTAATGTCCACTTTTCCCTATTGCCACGGTAGCACTTCAGATCCAGAGCACTGGAAAGAAGACCAGAGAGAAGTTGCAAAGAGAGAGAGGCTGGGGATCTATCGGGTGGGAGTTGCCTCTCAACTGGCGGCCCTGGGGCTCATTTTATAGCTTTAATAAGGGGCAAAGTAGGCATTTTAGCCCCCAAAATCATGCAACAACATTGGTTTGATCGGATCCATCGATCGAGATATCAACGACTCTGATCGTGCCTCAAAATAACCTCAAATGAGACTTCCACGCTCGGATTCAACCTGCGGCTAACACATGGCGGCTTCTGCGTCATTCGCTCACGATCGCACAGTCCTCATGCATGCCTCGCGCACCTTGCACTCTCCTTACGTGCGCTCGATTTCAAATCACGCGCATGTAATCGCAGCCGTCTGATCTCACGATCGGATGGCTTAAAACATGTGCGACACCGTCTTAACGCATATGTGTGCAATGATGCGTTAGCGTCGGGCATGCATCCGCGCATAGGCATCACATGTCCCTTGTCACGCCATGTGTTCACCTCCGTGCCATGCGATCTTCATATGATGGTCGAATTTCACTCGAACGCCACCACCTCTTCGATTTCAAGCTGAATGCGGATCGATCACGTGTCTCGCACTCGCATGGGGGCATGCGAAGCATTGCGCCAAGCTGCTGTTGTTTTGCGTTTATGTTTTAGGCAAGTTCGCTCTCAGTCGTTTGATGGAGATCCAACAGTTATGATCTCCTCTCAGTTGATGATGAGTCGAGGCAAGGTGACGTGGCTTCTTTGAGGCCGTTGGATGATGATCCAATGATCCTCATTTCTTCCTTCAGAGGTTGGGGGCATGGCAAGGGCTGTTGGGATGGTGCCACACGGCACTATCCCGGCCGTTCATCTTCCTTACTTTGTAGACGGTGCTGTAGGCCTCCAATTGGAGTGCTTTTTGTGCTATTGGACTACGAGCGTTGATCCAGATCCATCCATGTGGTCAGATTTGGCATCTAAGGTCTGAATGTCTACCATCTTACTTCTTGGCCTCCATTCTTCTATGGATTGTACGTGATGCTACGGATGTCTGACCAAAAAGATTTTGGAAGTGTTGGATTCCCAACATCGTCCTGATCAAATCCGTACAGTCTAATCTATCAATTATGGCCTCGAATCATCTGCAATCCATATCATCTCTATTTTAGAGCATAAAATGGTAGTGCTATTTATAAGGCTACCACACTAACTACTATGCAAATTATGATGCTTATGCAAGCATTATTCCGAAGTTATACTAGAGTCTAACTTAATTCAGGTAGATTAGGTCGTGTGATTGCTATGCAATCACACCCCTATGCCTAAATCTTACTAGTCCCTAACAAAAGCAAGACTAAATGCAAAGTGGTCTTACATGACTGATTTCTATCAAGAGTTCGATTATTGATTTATTTCTTTTGTTTTCATTCAAAACTTTAGAAATTTAGACAATAGTGAATGTGTATTGTTGTAGCCTATGCAACGGATCCAAGTGAAAAGCCAATCCACATCTAAAGCTTGTACTTGACCCTTAGTAAAATTCTATTAAGATAGGCAGATTTCTTACCCTAGGGTGATAAAATAATCTATAAATTTAGCCCCAGCTTTTTGGCTTAGGTAGAAGATATTTTGAGTCAAGTAGATTTGTATTTGGTAGCTCACACTCATCTGGTGCTATACATAGACTAATACTACAGAACCTAGATTTCCAGACTATTAAATAAATCAACTCAAAGAGAGGCAGAGAAACTATGCTCTCTTTAGTTCCTTTGTACCTATTCTCTCTCTTTCTTTTTTTTCTTTCTTTTTTCTTTTTCTTCTCTTTTCTTTTGTCCTTTTTTTCTCCTTTTGAGCTCACAATCTCACCAGATTTGTCAGTATATTTGGGGCCTCTCATGGCATTAACACTTTGATTAAGTTCTAATAATCCTATGACTAAGTTAGAATTCCTTAGCCAGTATTCGAGCAGCCAGAAATATAGAAAAGTAGGTTAAGGCTATATTTGGTGGACTACAAAGGGAATGGGTGTTGTTGCCTCAATGTGCTTAACATAAAGTAGACACAATGCAATTAACACTTCTCTTTTTTTTTTAATCTTTCTATATTTTTTTTTTTTGCTTTTCTCTTTCTTTCTTTTTTTCTTTTGCCTTTTTTTATATATATTTATTTCTACCAACACAACGTACTGTAGCAACCTTGTACATTTTTATTCACGAGGCATTTTCGGGCTTAGGATGTTCAAGAGGATATCGGGTGGCTTATTTGGTGGAAGTGCCTATTCTCGGCACCAGGAAAGAAATTGCTTGGACAATGTATTTCTAACCTTGATATTAATACACTCCTTCTGTTGCGGATTTCGTAAAGGATGGCTGTAACCATCCACCTTAGTCCTAGTATTATTAGAACCTGCTCTCTACGTATCTGCATTATTTGGTGGCTCTCCAAAGGTTCACACAAAGAATTTGTACATAGGAACCTAGAGCGAAAACTATGCCTAACTCTGAGTATCATTATTCAATTACCCAAAAACTAAGATTCCTTATACTAGCCTTAGAGCAATAGTAGACTCTCTATTCTCACCTCACACTTGTTTGGTGGATCTGCTAGAAGATGTTTGCCGGAGTCCCTAATTATTATCCAAGGGCTTAGGAGAAAAAGCATTGCTTCTTCTTGACAAACTCAAGATGTCAATCGGTCTGCATAGATGATCCATTGCAAATTCTACATGTAAGTGTGAAATTCTACTGGATTCTAAGTTTAGGAATCAACTTAAGAATAAATCCCTAATAAAACCTTCTTGATAAAAATTCTTTATGCATTAATGCAATTTTTTTTTTCTGACTTAGAAACAAGACAAGGAATGTCCACCCCCCCATGCCTATTCATCACAATGTCCTCATTGAAATGTATGCAAGAAAATCAAAATGTAATTAGCAAGAGGAGGGGATATCACCTGACTAAGCTTGTTCATCTAGGTCAGCTTGGATAGAGAAAATGCAAAATTACATGTAAAGAATACTGGGTTTCCTCCCAGCCAGTGATAAGTTTAATGACATTTGCCGGACCTAAACCCAAAAAATTAATGATCAAATTAACGGGTTGAGTCAAGATTAAAATGAAGATATGATCACGCAACACAAGAATCAGAGATCCACATATGTGGATCAGTTGATGGTGAATACCAAGCCCAAAAGGTCAGAAAAACAAAATAAACAAGCTTGGTATTATTTGCGACCAAGTGCTACAAAAGAGAGAAAAATCAATACGGGTGCTAGAGTGGAAAGTAGATAGTGGCAACCCTAAGAAGTGGTGCATGAGTAAGGCAGATGAAGTGGGTAAAGAGTTGTCAGTGGGGAATAAATTATATGGGTCCTAAAAGTGATGGGAAATGAAAGGAGGAACCTGAGTAGTGTAGTCTAAAGTGGTATAAACAACCACTTCGTAAGTTAAGTCAAGTGTGGATGGATGTAGAGTAGGTGAGTCAAATAACATCTAGTGGTCCATCTCAATAGTTCCGGATTTACCCAAATCATGTTGGATATTTGAATCAGAATCCTCAATCTCATCCCTGGGGTGGTCAAAAATCTCATTCGAGTTGCCCAAATCTTGTTTTAATTCATGACGCAAATTCTTAAATGTAATGGATGGGAATTCGTTATTCCTTAGAATCATTGCCCCAGGGGGAGTAAGATTAGAATCTAGATTAATCAAAACCTCAAATTCTTTTAGTTCTATAGACTTCTGAATTTGATCCCAGTTTTCTTTCTCTTGAACTACATCCTCTGAGGGCATGTCTTCCTATTTCTCATCAACCAAATCAAACTCCTCAAAATTCCATGATTCTGCTACATTCTTTGCTTCCTCATATAAATCATCATAAGTCATCCCCAATAATTCTGCAATTTCTTGAACGTCTTTTTCATTAGGGGATTGTTTGTCTTATTCTTTCACATGTTGTTCGAGGTCTGAATCAGAGACAGAACGTGCAAAATTAGGTATCTCCACATCAACATTGTAATCCGTAGAGAGTGGTCCATTAGAATCCTAGATAAGTGGGAGAGATGGCTAAGAATTAGATAGTGTGGAAGTGGGAATGGATTCAAGTTCTAGGGGAGTTGAGTTAGAAAAATTATTTGAGTCAACCCCAGGTATGGAGTCCGAATCTTCCAAGCACATATAATTAGAAAAATTATCCGTCAATATTAGATTAGTATCATCCAAAATTGCCTAGTAGGGGCCAATCTCTTTGTTTCCATGTAATGTTTCTTCCATTTGTTCCTTATCTTGATCTTGTTCATCCTTCCTTAGTTCAAGTTCTCCCACAATTTTTGTAATGTCAGATTCAGGATCATCCTCAATGTCCAACTGTGCATCCTTAAACATAAAGGACTCATACTCCAGCCTACCGTGGATTGGTTCTTCAAAATAGAATGATTGCAATTTAGGGCCTAAACACGATATAATTCCTCAAGTGAGTCTTCCTCCTCAAAGTCAGTTTTTAGGATAACAAAATTATTTATTAGTTCAACTGTAACCCTAAGTAGGATCTGTTCTGCATAATCACAAGGCTGATGGGTGGGCTCAGTGTATGTAGAGGTTGGGATTGGATAAGATGTCATACTTATGGTTGGATTCTCAATCTTAAGTGCCTTACCACCAACTTGTGGTGCACTCAGACTAGGTTTATCACCTTGTGCTTTCCAGATTCTATTAAACTATTTTGTCAAGTTATCTGTATTTCTTTTATTAGCTTCTCTCATCTCCTAGACTACTTGGTGTAATTGGGTGATTTCGAGATCACCACCATTGTCGGGGGTTTTAGTGGGCTAAGGATAATAATTTCCAAGATTTCTCTCCTCAGTCAAATCAGAATATCTATCATTTGAATATCTAGGGTAAGAATCATATCCTTGGTTGGGTGGTGTAGGATTATCCCAATAAGAAGGTGAAGTGGGTCGAGTGGAATTGGGATGACTTGCAAAGTGATTTCGAGGATAGGATTGATCTCCTAGATATTTGGACTCTGAGGCATATCCCTAACCAGGGGAGAGATGAGTTTGGTTGAACCGGTCATGATAGTTGGTCATGCCAATTAGGTGCTGGTCCTATATGGAGAGTGTCTCTTGAGATTGTAGAGATTATTGATATCTAGAAATTTGTGTGGAATTCTGTAAGGATGAGGTAGGCCTGGATATACCCGGGGAATATGAGGTGTAGGCAAGGGAATCAAGTCCCAAGTGTTGAGGAGAGTTATCCCATCCTGAAGAACATGGAGTAAGGGAAGGGTTGGGATAGGGAGAAAAAGCAGAATAGTGGGGATCAAAAAATTATGGGTACAAGTTCTCCTTAATCAGTTCTTCCTCATGGTGATTATCCATGGGAAAGGAATCAGATTCAGAAAAATTGGGTCTTCTCTTTAGATTACTCTCTAAAGGTGGTACCAAATCAGGGTTCAGAGACCTTCTAGTGTCCATGTACCAAAAGAAAGTTAATAGATGAGAGAGAGAAGACATATGAGAGAATCCTCACCCTCACAATACAAGAAATCAAGCTAGTCCTTAGAGTGTAAACAGTAAGTAGACCTAATCTTGGCTCCCCAAAAACACAACTAGGTTAGATCAACCCTTAAATTACTTGGCTACCCAAAAGGGTAGGACCCCTTAGGACACCTCGCATGGCAAGGCACCACTAAGGGTTAACATGGTTACCACACCAACCTTTCTTGTCACCAATGGGTCCAAGAAGACAAAGCCTTGACCTTAACCCAATCTAATTTCAAGTCCCCAAGAAGATTAGTCCTACCTAAAGCACATCTACTCAGTTTTAGGCTTAAGCTTGAGGTGCTTTTGGAATATGATGGGCATTAGGGGGTGTTGCCCTTAGAATTGATTTCAAAAGTGTGAAGTGCACAGGCAAGGGGTTCACAAGCAATTTCTTATGATGAAGTGAATTTTAAGATTCAATTGCTTGTATAATTGTGCTTAAAGGTTTTTTATTTAGATGAATTCAAGTAAGGTTTTGATGAGCACACAAGTGTTTCTTTGCAAGTCCCAATCTATGAGATAGATTTCCTTTAGAAGTACGTAATGCAGAGGGTGCTCTACCTTAAGGTTTGAAACCCTAGAAGTAGATAATGCTATGATGATCTTTTTAAGTCCAAATTCAGGGAAGTGGTGTGACTCAAACAATGCAAATAGTTGGTCTTATTGCACCATTAACTAGGCACTTCAAAAGTATTATTTCCAAGAATTTTAATGCACGTTTTCTATTTTTTTCAGATTTAAAGTGTATTGGGGGTTCTACAGTCTATTTTGACCACTAATTAATGATTGAGTAATATGTACAACAAAATGCCTAGAAATTTTTTATATATATTTTTCCTAAATTTTTCATTTTTACAAGAATTCAGTGCCACAAATTTCAAGTCAATCGGAGTTATATAAAAATTCATATGATATTTTAAAATCCAAAAATCAGGAACAATAATTGATTTGATAATAGTTCAGTACATAAATTTTTCAAATTTTTGTATGACTTTGATTTATACAAAATTTGGATATGTTTTTTCTGACTTCAAAACCCATGTCCATTAAAAAATTTAGAATTTTTGGATATGCGGAATTTCAAGAATTGAATTTGTAAAATGAGAGTTTGTTTGAGCTCGAAAATCGCTAACTAGAGAGATTTTTTCTTTTTTTGAAAGCAAGCAAATGCTAACTAATCCTAAGGTTCAAGCAAGACACCAAATTTTTTTGGATTTTTTTTTTGAAATCTAAACTAATCTAAGCTACGAGTACTTATCTGAGATTAAGAACCCATTTTTTTTCCATTGTTACATGTGTCTTTTTGCAATTTTGTAATTCCAACACAATCAAAAATAGCAAGTTAGAATCTCAAATAAGCACTTTACAAGAAAAGCTTTTAAAATATTCTATTGCCTCTCCGGCAACTGTTTGCTCGAAATCATCGTTGCTTAAGATATACATTGTAGTATAGGATAAAATCACGTAAAACACTTAAATTTATAAAACTCAAATCCAGAAAGGAGTCCGAGATCATTTACAAGGAGTAATTGTGCAATTTAATTCACCAATCACAATTTATCAAAAGAATATGCAATTGAAATTAATAAGATACTCCAAATGATATTTCAATAAGAACTAGAAGAATAGTTCAAAAAGATTGAGTTAAAATGGTGATTTGAATCACCAAATTAACCCTCAATGTTAAGCTTCTTAATCTACTCAAATATTTGAATAGCAAACCACAATCAATAATCCACGTCAGTCAAGTATTCAAATGTTCCAACAGTAACCAGCAAAATCAAGCACCAGTGGGAGTCAGATGTCATCCAAAGGCTTCAGACGTCTTAACAAAAGAGGCACAGTACCACATAAGAAGCACAAGGGCTTCTCTCCTTCAAGCCTCAGAAGAGGCACAGCAACAACAACCATGAAGGCTCAAGGGCCTCACACAAAGCCCGTAGAGACTAAGCATTCTGAGAAGAGAGAGGACACGGATCCCTTGGTGGAGCAAAACCCGCCCCCCTCTTTCTCTAATTATCTTTCCTCTCTTCCCAACTCAGAATGGATCAGACCCAGGTAGCTGGGTAGACGTATCTGCCCAAACCCGTATGGTGTGACCACGGGTGAGGGCATGCGTACGCACATGTGTGAGCGAGGACCTCACCCCCTATGCATGCTGAGGCGATAAGTCATAAACACCTTTTCCTTTTATCTATAGTTATGCCCTCCTGAGTCTATGATGTAGGACTAAATCCACGAGGCTTCTTCCATGTGAGCTGTAGGAGGTGAAGGCTCCAATTGCAAGTGAAGGAGTAGCTGGAGCTTCAATTGGCTACCTGGGAGACTTCCTAGAGCTAGGCCGCAACACCTAGGAATATCAAAGAGGAAGAACTCAGCTTGAAGAAGTCGGATGGAGCTGGAGAAGGTGGTGGTGGTGGCGATTGTCTGGCGAGGTACCTGAAATGCAAAACATAGGCTAAACGCCCTAATTAGTATGCTCAGAAGGTTTGTCAGGCCACGATGAGTGCAACGGTGGTCATGGTTTGGTGTGTGTGCATGTGTGGAGGGCCAATGTTGACAAGAGCGAGGGCAGAAGGTGAGTGTGTTCGACGAGGAGGTAGAGGGCGTTAAACCCTAAATTTCTCTATGGTTTTCCAAGGGCAAGTCGTAGCGGAGCTAATGGAGATGGTACGAGGGAGTTTGGTGGTCTGTGGTGTGCGAAAGGCCTCATCGGAGGCTTGGCTGCAGTGGAAGATGACATTGGGGTTGATGTAAGCATGCTTATATCACATAAATCGTCTATTTATGCACATTCTTAAGCATATAGTTGCATCATACATTATAAATTTTGCATAACATGCATCATCATGCATTTAGGATAGGTTGTATAAATTTTAGGTTAATTTCCCCTTTTTATGGTCAGGTGATAGGGTGACATTTAATCAGGGCCTCGAATTGAAGATCCAACTGTATGTATCTGATTATGATGACAAGAGGGGTTCAACAACTCCATGATCGCCCCATTCAGACTTCCGTAACATCAGATGCAGTCCGAGAAAAATCAGAGGACAAGGTGCCATGATAGTGTACATCTGTACTTCAGAAGACAAATCTGACCGCATGAATGAATTTGGATTGACAATTGCAGCCCAATGACACGAAAATCAATCCAATCTAACATCTGTGGCACTATCTACAAGGCATAGAAAATCGACAACCAAGATGGTGCCACGTGGTGCCATCTCAGCTGCCCACACTAGCCCATGAACACCCGCACAACTCTCTCCTCAACTGCTCAATCAATCTCAATTGTTGGATCTTAAATCCAACAACCGAGATTCAATCAAGTTCACACCTCCTCTTCTGAAGGCCAACGCTCGAGCACCCTTAGCCATTGGATCTTCATCCAATGGCTGGGGGCAGTTGAGCTTAAAACATGAATGTGACCATTATAGATGATGGCACAGCAGTCATGTGGCTATGGGCAATGCAGAGGTTGTGCATTCGAGCTACGCGCACCACAAATCAAAAGCACAAGCGAAATTCACCCTTTGGATGCGGAGCGAAAGGTGGATGGAGCAACCACAAGGCCACATGGATGGGCTTAGTGCACGTACGCATGATCCAACATGGCGATGATGCTCGATCTCACGTGCAAGCACTCGTTGAAGGCGTGGGCGAGATTAAGCTTAAGCTGTCCGATCCCGCCGACGTGATTGTGCGTTGAAATAAAGGAAGAGGGGGCTGCGCTGGCGCATGCACTAAGCCCACGTTTAGGGACTTTAGTGACACTTAAATCTGTCACTAAAGACCTTGAATTAATGTCTTAAAGTATAAAATGACCAAATTTCCCACAATCCCAACAACTATAAAAGGAGACCCCTACTACTCTAATTTCTCATCCCTTCCTCTCTTCTCTCACCCCCTCAAAGGCTCTACGAGTTTGTCCCAAACCCAGGATGCTCCATTAGAGTTAAAATTAGAATTTTTCCACCTTCTCACCTCCTTTGTGGAGCATCTCGCACTTGTCCTCTCACCACCGTTCGAGAAGCGAATCCCGCTATGATGTCACCCTACCCTGTTCCCCATCATTCATCATCATTCTCCTTCGTCCCACATCTTACCGCCTTCATCCAGGCACTCCATCAACGCAGCTCCTCCTCCAAGCAATCGTCGAGGAGGATAACTTCTCTCCACCTTCTCTTTACTGCTCTCTAGCATAGATTTACTGCTTTCTAGTTGTAATTTTTCTAGCTTTCTACTGTAGTGGTTAGTTGTAATAGACATGATATTGTGGTTATGAAATTCCTATCCATTCTCTCTATTTTTATTTATTTATATCATTCTATTCTCTCTCTTCTATTAGTTATTCTTTAAGTAGATAGCTAGTGTAAATTAATTCAACTAGCTAATCTGCTTCAAGACAATAAAACAAATGCGATTTTTAATCAAACGTCCGTCTCCCTGTGTTCAACACAGAATTCCTTTTGAGTTTTGGTAAAATTATCTGTTGATGATTTTTCTTGCAAATTACGCTATGACAACGGGTTTTCCAAACTCAACTCTTTTTTCAATGATTTTCTGCTACAACATTTTGGTGTCGTTGTTGGGGACTTTCCAATTCAACAAGGGTCGAGGATAGTTGTGTGGGTCAACCTAAGGTCAAAGTGGTTATACAAGATCGGGAAGGAGAGGGAAAGATAAATAGTGACTTAGAGAGGGAGAGTGTGGAATGCTGCAACAAGTGGTTTTCACTTTCGAATTATGTTATTAGATGATTTTTTGTTTTAGTAACAAAGTGGTGGAAAATCGCTTAACAAAATAATTACAATAGAAATTAAACCACTCACAGAAGAGCGAGTTGTATCCACAAGGAGGCAATGACATATTTAAACTTGCACCGGTTAAAAGCATATGTTCACGGTTAGTCTCGCCGAGAAATCGAGCCAAATTTGCCTTCAGATTAAGAAAACATCAAGAAAACATGCTGAAATGGCATTTATGAGAAAAAGGGAGGTCACTTGCATAAATTAGCCATAATATTTAATTAATAAATTCAAAATAAAAGAGTGGCAATGGCATGTGAATGTAAATATTAATTCGGTAAGAAATAGAGCATTTGCTCCCTTTGTGCGTGCGCGATGAGGAGGCCACTGTCGGGTGTGCGGACCTTGGAGGTGGTTGGCCACGACGAGGGCTACGCGTGGGTGGTGATGGCGCTTTGAATGGCCACTAGTGGTCTCGTTGGCGACGAGGAAGGCCGGCAATGGTGGCGACAGCTCACCGGCGCAGGCGGGTTGCTGTCGGCCTTCAGAGGGTGTGGCCGAGTTTCTGTGGTCGAGGCGAGTTCATTGATGTTGGTGGCGCGAAGCTCTGAGGCTAGATGAGGCAGCTGCACAGAGGACGACAATGATAACTTTGGGTTCTGTTCGGTCTGTTGGAGGAGAAGACGGAAAAGAAGAGGACGGGTGAGTGCACGGGCGGCGACGCCATCTGGAGTAGTGCATGCTCTTCGTGCACTGCTAGTGGCTCACGCCTGCTGTGGTGGAGGTGCAGCAAGCGCGGGGTGGTGCTGTGAGTGGCAGGCACGCACGGAGGGCTGCAGACGAGGCACACGCGGGCTGGTGGAGCACACGTGCGTGGCATGATCTGCTGAAGGTGGCGCACTGTTGCTGTTGGAGACGAGAGAGCGGAGAGGAGAAGCATGCACTAATGGCCGTGCATGGAAGGGGAAACGCGGGTGTGCTGCGAGGAGGGCATGCGCTGGAGGTATGCACGAGCGGCAACTGCTCGTGTGGAAGTGCAGCGAAAAAGATGTGCGTGGGTCGTGCAGGTGGAATGACTCTACTACAGTTGGTGGAGTTGCTACGAGGAGGACGTAGGCGATGCTGGTGGTGCGCGTAATGCGCGGGAGATGTGCATGCGTATGGCTACGCGTGGCTTTCGTGTAGCGACGACCTAAATGGTTGCGAGGTGAGGGTATGGTATGTTGCAGGTGGTGGTGATGGGTTGGTTGAGTGTGTGAGGAACTGTGGAGCAGGTGAAGAAGAAGCATGGTGATGGAACGGTGGCAAGTCGTGCATCAGTAGATGCACTCACAATAGGTGAGCTTCAAGGAGCTCGTACACAGTGGCGACCAACTCCATCCTCTTGGCGCGGTGGTCTATCACCCCACCGACCCACAGTATGACGGAGTTTGGCCATGGAGGCCCACGGTGGTGAAATGGGATGATGGCCTCCACGAGCTCGGCTGCCTCCTCCTCTCCCTTGTAGTCTCAGCTGCCCCGACCAGATCCAACACACCCGCTCCTCCATGAATGGGGTCTTGAGTGCAGGCAGCTAGCGAAGATTGAATGCAGGCGGAGGAAGTGGAACGGTTGCCTGTGGGAAGAAGAAGAATAATTAATAAAATGAAATATTTGGATTATTTATACACAAATCCTTATGTTTTATGTTAATTAAAATAATGCATGTAATGCACCTAATGCCATTCTAAGTCAATTTCAAATGCCTTTAGTTATGAATGCAATGCATGAATTATGTAATTAAATCAGAAATATGAATTAATCTATTTACATCCTAATGCATGCTAAATAAATGTTAAAATTAACTTAATGTCTAGGCACTTAAATACTTAAATAGCCCACAAATATGGGCTAATCAAATACCCTCATGCCTAGTTTTTGCTAGTCCCTAGCAAATCCAAGCAAAACCTAGCACTCCAAGTAGACTAGCCAACCCAAACAGTCTTCCTTTAGAAACATGTTAAGTTCAGACTTTAGACCTAAGGTTCCCAAGTAGTTGCTAAGTTATAGACTAGGTCGGCTAAAGACGAGTTGCAGGCACAAGTTCCCTGATTTCTAACTCTGCCCTAGGGTTTATTGATCCCAAAGATTAAAGCATCTGTACATGTGCATTGGTCTAAGTTATTTGAGGTTGGTATGAATGCCAACCTAGAGAGGAAAAAGGGTTTTTTTTTGTAATATATATATATATTTGTTTGATTCCTCTAAGTCTAACCTTGGATCAGCTATCGATACGGTTTGTGTCGGATTCATTGTTCCCATCACCTAACCTTGAAGGGTGCTTGGCTTTCGTTGCTTTGAGATAGCACCGCCCATAGCCACCCCAAGAACTCCTGGCAATCGACACTTTGAGATAGTATCGCCCATGGATTTCTTAAGCGAATTCAGGTCTGTGGCAATCGGCACTTTGAGATAGGGCCACCCATGGTACCTAAACCACACAATGTGCTTACATGCCCCTAGTAGGATGGATATCCTAAGAGACAAGCGCCGAGGAGGTAATATGTTATCATCGCATCCTCAAGGTGAGAATATACTCCACCTCTCCTACGGTAGGAACTCTTCCAATCAAATTGTGTTTTCAAGCTTCTCCTAAGTCAAAACTAAGGGAGCCAAATTTTCTTTTAAGAAAGGAATTAAGGTGATCACTTACTTACACAAGACCAAGTGTGTGTGAAATTTGGTTGCTTAGGTTACACGGACCTATAAACCAAAAGATAGAACAAGACTCCAGGTACTACCCAGCCTTTTAACTCAATCCCTAGCTTTCCTTCCTCAACCTTGAGGAATGGTCTGCAACTTAACTCCTACTTAAGTTTTTAAGTCCACAAAGGACCCTAAAGGTCTAAAGCTAGTAGCTCACTTAGCTTCTAAAGTTCGACCCTAGAATCAACTTAGTCTAACCTAGAGTTCTGATTTGCTTAAGAATGCAGGGCCTAGCCAGTTAGGCTCAATAATTAAAAAATATTTTTCTCCCTATTTTTTTTTTTAAATGGAAATGTATGCAATACAGAATGCTTTAACTAAATGCATGAATGCACTATCTATAAATTCTATGTATATCCCCAAGTATACCCACCCATGCCTAAAATCTACAATGTCCTCATTACATAGAAGGATATTACCTGGGTCAAAGATGGGCTACCGTTCTCTTGTTAGCAGCCAAGTAGACAAAGAACTTGCAAATCAGGTTCAAGGATCATAGAAATAGGCCCTAAAAATGAGCAAAGTAATCTCGGCCTAGAAAATAGGTAACCTAGTGATTAGCCCATAGTTGTGGGCTATTTAAAGTATTTAAGTGCCTACACATTAGGTTAATTCTAACATTTATTTAGCATAAATTAGGATGTAAATAGATTAATTCATAGTTTTAATTTAATTACATAATCCATACATTGTATTCATATCTTAAGTGCATTTAGAATTAGCTTAGAATAGCATTCATCTAATTAGACAACCAATTAGGTACATTATTTTCATTAACATAGAAGTTGAGGGTCTGTATATAAATGACCCTAATATTTTAACATTATTTTCTTTACTCTTCTCCTTGCAGGAACGGCTGGCTGCCGCTCCAACGTCGAACGGCCGCAGTGAAGACCTATTCAAGGGGGAGCGGATGTGGTGGATCTGGTCGGGCGGCTGATTTCAAACTTGTGCAGGCCACTACAAAAGGAGGAGGGAGGCAGCCGAGCACGGGAGGCCTCCACCACCGACCCACCACTGTGCAGAGAGAACTTATCTCTTCCACTCCATACTGCCGGCCTCTACCGTGGCGGCGAGTCTCCACCACCGTGGGCGTGTGGTGTGACAGGCCACACCGCCATCCGGAGCTCGCCCGCATTACCGTGAGCACCTTAGCATGCATCTCCCTCGCCGTCGTCGCCGACCACCACCACCGAGCTACTGATTCAGCCACACTTTCAGTAACTTAAGACGTCCGGGAAATTTCCCAGACGTCTGAAGCTACCCGCACGCCTCCACCCACTCGCTTGCGTACCCATCTGCACTCCATCCGCTCACCTCCAACAGCCACGCCTTCCTCAGCCTGCTGCATCCTTCAAACGCACACGCGCCCATCAACCTTCAGCTCAACCGCGCCTGCACCCTCCAACCGCACCCGCTCTCCACACGCCTGCAGCTCACGCCATCTCCACACATTCACCGGCTGCAGCGCCCTCCTCCAACCGCGCCTGCAGACCCGCACAACCGAGCACGCCTCCGCCCACGCCTGCCGCTTGCAAGCGCCATTCACCCGCGCCTGCAGAGCCCTTCACCCACGCGCCTGCACCCTCCAACAGTGCCTGCAGTCCACGCCATTCACCCCCACGCCTGCAGAACCGCCAGCAGCGCCCTCCGCCCGCACTTGCTGCAGCCTGCACACCCCCGCCAGCTGCAGCCGCACCCGCTCAACCGCCTGCAGACCCGTCCTCCCGCGCCTGCAGACCCGTCAGCAGCAGCGCGCGAGCAGATCTCATGCCAACAGCCGCGCAAGCTCACTGGCTGCAGCACCTCCGCCGGAGCTCGTCCGGCCACCTCCGGCCGCCGTGCAACTCGCCGCCACCATCGATTCGAAGCCCTCGGTCCAAGGGACCTCCTCCGAGCTTCCCGCACCCGGCCATCCGCTCCTCGTCGCACAAGACAAAGGGGAAAAATTTCCCTATTTTGCTACAGTAAACCATCAATTAGAAATTACATTTTATTCCATTGTCACTTTTTAATGATATTTTATTGATTCTGCATTGCGGAATATATCCTCTAGTTTCTCATAATTGCCATTTCAGCATTGTTTCTTGCTTAAACCTTAATCTAAAGGCAATCTTGACTTGATTCTTGTCCAAACTAACTACGAATGAACATTTTTAATTGGTGCAAATTTTAATACATCATTGCCTCCCTGTGGATATGACCCGCTCCTCTGCGAGTGGTTATTTCTTGTTAAATATTGATTAGTCGATTTTTCCACCACATTAAACTACAAACGACTTTAAAGCGAAAGATCGATCAGTCAAATGGCGCCGTTGCTAGGGAGACAGCAGACGCAATAATTTCGCCTAATTTTATTTTGATTATTTGTCAATTGCACAGAGATTTGACCATTTATTATTTTCTTTTCTGTGTAAGAAATATTGTGCAAGAATCAGCCAGTGTGAGAGGCGACCCTTGACATCGCCAGACGAGAAGTGGACGAGCAATTTTGAAAGGAGGAGAAGGACGAGAACGCGATGGACACCATTGTATTTAGTCGCTATTTTAATTAGAATAGAATTAAGACTGTAGACTTAATTTTTCATTGCAGTTAGTTTGAAACCCTTGTTCTGGGGCTTATTTTGAGGTGTTTGTTCCCTGATTTTGTTTTGGGCCCGTGTTGGGTAACTTTTGGGAGCCTGTTCCCTTTTCTTTAGATTTAGGTTTATTTTTTTTTTATTATTACTTTTATTTGCTTGTGCATAAGTAGTTCTAAAAAAAATAGAAAAAAAAAATTGAGCTACCTGCCCTAGGACGAACCATTTAGGTCTGTATGAGCAGCCTCTAGATTTACTTTTCTGCATTGCGTGCATTCTTGCATCGTAGATCGTTGGAGGCAAGGTACGCATTCTCTTACTTTGCATCCTATTTTTGATCACGCATTGCATTTGGGATTTAATGCAAAGACCACCTAATCTGTACTGAATAAATCTAACAAGTGGTCACATTTTTTTTAGAAAAAGGACTAATTAAAGGAAGGACATTTTAAAAACCAAGGATTTGATTTTCAAACTTGGCATGCGATTCAAAGTTCAAAATCTTTGACAGTGTATGCACACTTATTTCACTTGCACCACGGCACGCTTCTAGACACTCCTTAGGTTTGGAAATACTAGGACAAGAGCCCTCCTATCGTTGGATTCTGAAGTGTTCGGAACTTGAGATCAAAGGTTTTGCAAGTCCAAAGAGGGGGATACCCTGTCACGGATTTTTGGGGATAGTTGAGAAGCACCGCGAAAGCACAGCTTCAAAGGAAGGCTTAGGCCTACTTGCATCCCTCGATCTTCCATCTTTGGATTTACTTGACCATTTGAGATTTAGGGAAGAACACCTAAGCTCCAACTAAGTCTTCTTAGGCGAGCCGTAGGTCGACAATAGGCGCGTAAATTGTTTGAACAAATTGTATTGTCACCTGCAATCTGATTTAAAATCAAAAGACTAAATTGGGAAAGACCTAAAAGGTCCTTTTTGAATTGTGTCTTGCTTGGGGAATTCTGATTGAAGTGTGAGTTAGAATGGACCACATTGATTTTCATCCTTTCACATCTTGCCCACACCCTCACCCAGACTCTGCATCCTTCGATCCCAGACGCCGAGATGGTCCATTCCTTGATGGACATAATGACAATCATTGGGATCCGTTTTACTCCTATTATAGGAGTATTGGCCTAGTTAAGCCCCAAATTAGTGAGAAGAACTCAGGAGCGGGATTTGCTTTGCCCAATATCCCACATACCAAAGAAATACCCAACCCACCCTCCCTGAAATATTATAATGGTTGGACAAGCACTCCTGGGTACTATAAGCCTGAGCCTGACTTCTCTCATGATAGAAATGACCTCTCTTCTTTGAAGATGGAAATACAGAAAATGCAAAATGAAATGAGTGAATTGTTAGGAGAATCTTTGAGAGCAGGCCAACAAGAAAGAGATGAAATTAGCCACCCAATCTACCCCATTGATGATGACGTACACCCCTCTACAATAAATGCAACTCACGTGGGAGAGCTACACTTTAAGTTGGAGGGAAATTCTGGGGAGAATAGCTACTTTTCGAGGATCGATTTTGAAACCTCCCCATTAGATGACACTTCCTTGAGAGATCTACACTTTAGGTGGGAGGAAAATACACATGACAGTAGCTATGCATTGGATGAAGAAAGGTGGCAACCTGAGGAAGATGATGATAAGGTTGAGTATCCACCTGATTTATATTGGAGTCAAAAGAAGGGAATGATGGTACCATTGGAAGACCTCGACCCAGATGATAGTATTTTCGTGACATTTGATGAAGTGGGTCAAAGTTAAGTTGTTAATCCTACCCTCCTTCTGATCACAATATGGAACTCAAACCCACCGTTAGGGAACCTAACCCTAAAGAAATTGACCTATCTGAGGAGTCTGATGTAACCAATGTAAACAATTTACCTCAGATAGAGCACCCTAGGGGATCTGCTGAGATACTAAATGGTTCTAGACCTCGGGTACATGATGAATTGTGTGATGAGGAGGAAGACGAATTATATGAGGAACCTACATTCAAGATTTGGAGTGACACTATGGGTGATTATGTCTTATTTGAAGAGTTAGCCCCTGAGGATGTCACAAATTTGACCAAATTAGGTTTCCTTAGCACACCCATTGATGATATTTCTCCTCATGATAAAATGATGGAAAATTTGGAAGCAATTTCTAAGATTTATGTGGATTCACATATAGACTCCGGGGAAGATTTGAGTAAAGAACAAAAATCCGGGGATGACATTGATAGGATAATCCCTAAATCTGTTGCTTCCAACCTGCCTTCATTCACTTCGAAGTCACCCTCTGATTCGCTTATATCTGAAAGCGAAATTGTGACTCCTGATGAAGAGCAAGAAGATCCATGTGATGGTGCAAGGAATGCTAGGGATGAAATTGAGGATTTAGAAGGAGTGTTTGGGATGGACACCAAGCAGATTAAACCCAACCTAGATCTTATGGCCATCCCACAACCTCGTAACTTGGACACCCTAGACGATCATTGCCTTAGAGAATTGCTCACTTTTGTTCTAACTAGGGGGCTTAACAGACCAATATTTCCTGTAGTGGAGTATCGGGTATGGATTGATGATTTCTTTAGTCAGTCCATTACCCTGGGGGTTTATCTCTGTACCATTCCTTCCCCATACCTTTTGGAGGATCCATATTATCCTCCCCCTACCCCTTTGGAGGTTGTTTTACCTGTTTATCCTTTAGAACCTCTTCTGGTGACCTGGGAAGATTTCATTCCCATTTTAGTTGGGCGAGCATTTGCTATCGGGATTCATCATCAGCTCGCCAACATCCTAGGTTACCTATTTTCTAGGCCAACTTTGCTTTGCTCATTTTTAGGGCCTATTTCTGTAATTCTTGAACCTAATTTACAGGTTCTTTGGCTATTCAGCCCAGCTCTAACCTAGGTAATATCCTTCTATGCAATGAGGACATTGCAGATTTTAGGCATGGGGGGGTGTACTTGGGGATATACATAGCATAATTGCATACATTTGTACATATAAAAAAAAAAAAAGGTTTTGAGTTTAATTGGCTAGATCTTGCATTCTTAAGCAAATCAGAACTCTAGGGTAGACAAAATAAATTCTAGGGTCAAACTTTAGAAGCTAAATGAGTTGCTAGCGTTAGACCTTTAGGGTCCTTTGTGGACTTAAAAACATAAGTAGGAGTTAAGTTGTGGATCATTCCTCAAGAGGTTTAGGAAGGGAAGCTAGGGTTTGAGTTAAAAGGTGGGGTAGTACCTGGAGTCTTATTTTACCTTTTGGTTTACGGGTCCTTGTAACCCAAGCATCCAAATTTCACACACTTGGTCTGGTAATTAACTTAATTTCTGTCTTTCTGAAAAGAGATTTGGTTCTCTTAGTTTTGACTTAAGAAAGGCTTGAAAACACATTTTGATTGGAAGAGTTCCCGCCGCAGGAGAGGTGGAGTATATACTCACCTTGAGGATGCGATGATAACATATTACCTCCTCGACGCTTGTCTCTTAGGATATCCATCCTACTGGGGGCATGTAAGCACATTGCGCGGTTCAGGTACCATGGGCAGCCCTATCTCGAAGTGCCGATTGCCATAGGCCTGAATTCGCTTAAGAAATCCATGGGCGATACTATCTCGAAGTGTCAATTGCTAGGAGTTCTTGGGGTCGTTATGGGCGGTGCTATCTCGAAGCATCGAAAGCCAGGCACCCTTCGAGGTATGGTAATGGGGACAATGAATCCGACACAGACCGTGTTGATAGCTGATCTGAGGTTAGACTTAAAAAAAAAAAAAAAAAGTATATATATATATATAAAAAAATTCCTTTAACTCAAATAACTCAGACCAATGCACAGGCACGGATGCTTTAATCTCAGGGATCAATAAACTTTAGGGTAGAGTCAGAAATCAGGGAAACTTGTGCCTGCAACTCGTCTTTAGTTGACCTAGTCTGTAACTTAGCAACTACTTAGGAACCTTGGGTCTAGAGCTTGAACTTAATATGCTTCTGAAGGAAGACTAAGTGAGTTGACTAGTCTACTTAGAGTACTAGGTTTCGCTTAATTTTGCTAGGGACTAGTAAAAACTAGGCATGGGGGTATTTGATTAGCCCATAGTTGTGGGCTATTTAAGTATTTAAGTGCCTACACATTAGGTTAATTCTAACATTCATTTAGCATAAATTAGGATGTAAATAGATTAATTCATAGTTTTAATTTAATTACATAATCCAAACATTGCATTCATATCTTAAGTGCATTTAGAATTAACTTAGAATAGCATTCATCTAATTAGACAACCAATTAGGTACATTGTTTTCATTAACATAGAAGTTGAGGGTCTGTATATAAATGACCCTAATATTTTAACATTATTTTCTTTACTCTTCTCCTTGCAGGAACGGCTGGCTGCCGCTCCAACGTCGAACGGCCGCAATGAAGACCTATTCAAGGGGGAGCGGATGTGGTGGATCTGGTCGGGCAGCTGATTTCAAACTTGTGCAGGCCACTACAAAAGGAGGAGGGAGGCAGCCGAGCTCGGGAGGCCTCCACCACCGACCCACCACTGTGCAGAGAGAACTTCTCTCTTCCACTCCAAACTGCCGGCCTCTACCGTGGTGGCGAGTCTCCACCACCGTGGGCGTGTGGTGTGACAGGCCACACCGCCATCCGGAGCTCGCCCGCATTACCGTGAGCACCTTAGCGTGCATCTCCTTCACCGTCGTCGCCGACCACCACCACCGAGCTACTGATTCAGCCACCCTTTCAGTAACTTAAGACGTCCGGGAAATTTCCCAGACGTCTGAAGCTACCCGCACGCCTCCACCCACTCTCCTACGTACCCATCTACACTCCATCCACTCACCTCCAATACCCACGCCTTCCTCAGCCTGCTGCATCCTTCAAACGCACACGCGCCCATCAACCTTCAGCTCAACCGCGCCTGCACCCTCCAACCGCACCCGCTCTCCACGCGCCTGCAGCTCACACCATCTCCACACACTCACCGGCTGCAGCGCCCTCCTCCAACTGCCCTTGCAGACCTGCACAACCGAGCACGCCTCCGCCCGCGCCTGCCGCTTGCAAGCGCCATTCACCCGCGCCTGCAGAGCCCTTCACCCACGCGCCTGCACCCTCCAACAGTGACTGCAGTCCACGCCATTCACCCCCGCGCCTGCAGAACCGCCAGCAGCGCCCTCCGCCCGCGCTTGCTGCAGCCTGCGCACCCCCACCAGCTGCAGCCGCACCCGCTCAACCGCCTGCAGACCCGTCCTCCCACGCCTGCAGTGCCGTCAGCAGCAACACGCGAGCAGATCTCACGCCAACAGCCGCACAAGCTCACCGGCTGCAGCACCTCCGCCGGAGCTCGTCCGGCCACCTCCGGCCGCCGTGCGACTTGCCACCACCACCGATTCGAAGCCCTCAGTCCAATGGACCTCCTCCGAGCTTCCCACGCCCGGCCATCCGCTCCTCGTCGCGCAAGACAAAGGGGAAAAATTCCCCTGTTTTGCTACAGTAAACCATCAATTAGAAATTACATTTTATGCCATTGTCACTTTTTAATGATATTTTATTGATTCTGCATTGCGGAAAATATCCTCTAGTTTCTCATAATTGCCATTTCAGCATTGTTTCTTGCTTAAACCTTAATCTAAAGGCAATCTTGACTTGATTCTTGTCCAAACTAACTATGAACAAATGTTTCTAATTGGTGTGAATTTTAATACGTCATTGCCTCCCTGTGGATACGACCCACTCCTCTGCGAGTGGTTATTTCTTGTTAAATATTGACTAGTCGATTTTTCCACCACATTAAACTACAAACGACTTTAAAGCGAAAGATCGATCAGTCACCTAGGATGTTGATGAGCTAATGATAAATCCCAATAACAAATGCTTGCACAACCAGGATGGGAATAAAATCTTCCCAGGTCACTAGAAGAGGTTCTAAAGGATAAACTGGCATAACAACCTTCAAAGCGGTAGGAGGAGGATGACAAGGATCCTCCAAAAGGAATGGGGAAGGAATGGTGCAGAGATAAACCCCAGGGAAATGGACTGACTAAAGAAATCATCAATCCATACTCGATACTCCATTACAGGAAATATTGGTTTGTTAAGCCCCCCAATCAGAACAAAAGTGAGCAAATCTCTAAGGCAAGGATCGTCTAGGGTGTCCAAGTTTTGAGGTTCCGGGATGGCCATAAGATCTAGGTTGGGTTTAATCAGCTTGGTGTCCATCCCTAACAATCTTTCCAAATCCTCAATTACATCCCTAGCATTCCTTGCACTATTGCAAGTATCTTCCTGTACTTCATCAGGAGTCAAAATTTTGCCTTCAAACATAAGCGAATCAGAGGGTGACTTCGGAACAAATGAAGGTAGGTTGGAAGCAACAGTTCTAGGGATTATCCTATCAATGACATCTCCGAGTTCTTGTTCTTTACTCAAATCTTCCTTGGAGTCTATATGTGAATCCACATAAATCTTAAAAGTTTCTTCCAAATTTTCCATCATTTCATCATGAGGAGAAATATCATCAATGGGTGTGCTAAAGAAACCTAATTTGGTCAAATTTGTGACATCCTCAGGGGCTAATTCTTCAAATAAGACATAATCACCCTTAGTGTCACTCCAAATCTTAAATGTAGGTTCCTCATATAATTCGTCTTTCTCCTCATCATATGATTCATTATATACCTGAGGTCTAGAATCATTTAATATCTGAGCAGATCCCCTAGGGTACTCTATCTGAGGTAAATGGTTTACACCGGTAACATCGGACTCCTCAGATAGGTCAATTTCTTGAGGGTTAGGTTCCCTAAGGATGGGCTTGAGTTCCATCTCTTGATCAGAAGGGAGGGTAGGATTAACAACTTGACTTCGACCCACTTCATCAAATGTCACAAAAATACTATCATCTGGGTCGAAGTCTTCCAATGGTACCATCATTCCCTTCTTTTGACTCCAATATAATTCAGGTGGATACTCAACCTTATCATCATCTTCCTCAGGCTACCACCTTTCTTCATCAAATGCATAGCTACTTTCATATATATCTTCCTCCCACTTAAGGCGTGGATCTCTCAAGGAAGTGTCATCTAATGGGGAGGTTTCAAAATCGATCCTTGAAAAGTAGCTATTCTCCCTTACATAATCGCCAAATTTTCCCTCCAACTTAAAGTGTAGCTCTCCCACTGGAGATGCATCAATTGTAGATGGGTGTACGTCATCCTCAATGGGGTAGATTGGGTGGCTAATTTCATCTCTTTCTTGTTGGCCTACTCTCAAAGATTCTCCTAACAATTCAATCATTTCGTTTTGCATTTTCTGTATTTCCATCTACAAGGAGGAGAGGTCATTTCTATCATGAGAGAAGTCAGGCTCAGGCTTATAGTACCCAGGAGTGTCTATCCAACCATTATAATTATTCAGGGAGGGTGGGTTGGGTATTTCTATGGTGTGTGGGATATTAGGCAAAGCAAATCCTTCTCCTAGGTTCTGCTCACTGATTTGGGGCTTAACCAGGCCAATACTCCTATAATAGAAGTAAAATGGATCCCAATGATTGTCATTATGTCCATCAAAGGATGGATCATCTCGATGTATGGGATCGAAGAGTGCAGAGTGGGGGTAAGGGTGTGGGCAAGATGTGAAAGGATGAAAATCAATGTGGTCCATTCTAACTCACACCTCAATCAGAATTCCCCAAGCAAAACACAATCCAAAAAGGACTTTTTAGGTCTTTCCCAATTTAGGCTTTCGATTTTAAGTCAGATTGTAGGTGACAATATAATTTGTTCAATCAATTTACATGCTTATTGTCAACCTACGGCTCGCCTATGAACACCTAGTTGGAGCTTAGGTGTTCTTCCCTAAATCTCAAATGGTAGAGCAAGTCTAAAGATGGAAGATCGAGGGATGGAAGTAGGTCTAAGCCTTCCTTTGAAGCTGTGCTTTCGCGGTGCTTCTCAACTATCCCCAAAAATCCATGACAGGGTATCCCCCTCTTTAGAGTTACAAAACCTTTGATCTCAAGTTCTAAACACTTCAAAATCCAACGATAAGAGGGCTCTTGTCCTAGTATTTCCAAACCTAAGGAGTGTCTAAAAGTGTGTCGTGGTGCAGGAGATATAAGTGTGCATACACCGCAAAAGATTTTTAATTTTGAATTGCACGTCAAGTTTGAAAATCAAATCCTTGGTTTTTAAAATGTCCCTCCTTTAATTAGTCCTTTTTCTAGAAAATATGTGACCACTTGTTAGATCTATTCAATGCAGATTAGGTGGTCTTGAAATTAGTCCAAATGCATTTGCATGACAGGTAGAAATGCAAAGTTAGAAGTGCATACCTAATTCTAGCATTCTTCATGCAATATGCAAGACAAGAATTAGATCTAGATGCTGCTCATTCAGTCCTAAATGATTCGACCTAAGGGCAAGTAGCTTTTAGTAGGTAGCTCATGTCTTTTTTTGTTTTAGTTTTTTTTTTTAGCTACTTATGCACAAGCAAATTAAAGGTAAACAATCCACAAAATAGATTAAAAACCTAAATATAAAGGAAAGGGAACAGGCTCCCAAAAATTACCCAACATGGGCCTAAAACAAAATCGGGAAACAAACCCCACAGCTATACCCCAGAATAAGGGTTTCAAACCAAATGTGCAATGAAAAATTAAGTCTAAAGTCTTAATCCTACTCTAATCAAATCAGTGACTAAATGTACAAAGATGATCGTCGCGTCCTCATCCTTCCCCTCCAAGCGATCAAATTCCTTGCAAGGTAGCTCGAACAATTTCTCCTCTGGCGACCTCAAGGGTCGCCTCTCACGATGGCTAGTGTGATTGCGAGTTGTAGAATGTGTGTCGCAGATTGTTGCACTCCCATCAAGAAAAAAAAATTCAGAGTTAAATATGATTCAAAATTTAAACCAATGTGAACGAATGAATGAATGAATGCGATTTAATTAAGCCTGTTGCATCCACGGCAACGGCGCCATTTGATAAGATGGTTTTCGCTTTCGAATTATGTTATTAGATGATTTGTCTTTTTAGTAACAAAGTGGTGGAAAATCGCTTAACAAAATAATTACAATAAAAATTAAACCACTCACAGAAGAGCGGGTCATATCCATAGGGAGGCAACAACATTTCAACTCGCACTGGTTAAAAACATATGTTCACGGTTACTTTCGTCAAGAAATCAAGCCAAATCTGCCTTCAGATTAAGAAAACATCAAGAGAACATGCTAAAATGGAATTTATGAGAAAGAGGGAGGTCACTTGTATAAATTAACCATAATATTTAATTAATAAATTAAAAAACAAAGAGTGGCAATGGCATGTGAATGTAAATACTAATTCGATAAGAAACAGACCATTTACTCCCTTTGTGCATGCAAAATGAGGAGGCCGCGGTCGGGTGTGCGGAGCTCGGAGGTGGTTGGCCACGATGAGGGCTACGCGTGGGTGCTGACGACGTGTCGAACGGCTGCCAGTGGTCTCGCTGGCGACGAGGAAGGCCAGCAATGGTGGCAGCAGCTCGTCGACATGGGCGGGTTGCTATCGGCCTTCAGAGGGTGTGGCCAAGTTTTTGAGGTCGAGGCGAGTTCATTGATGTTGGTGGCACGAAGCTCCGAGGCTAAATGAGGCAGCTGCACGGAGGAAGACTATGATAACTTTGGGTTCTGTTCGGTCTGTTGGAGGAGAAGACAAAGAAGAGGACGGGCGAGTGCACGAGCGACGACGCCAGCTGGAGTAGTGCATGCACCATGCACGCTGCTGGTGGCGCATGCCTACTGTGATGGAGGTGCAGCGAGTGTGAGGCAATGCTGTGAGTGGCAGGCACTCGTGGAGGGGTGCGAACGGGGCTCACGCAGGCTAGTGGAGTGCAGGTGCGTGGCGAGACCTGCTGAAGGTGGCACACTGTTGCTGTTGGATATGAGAGAGCAGAGAGGAGAAGCATGCACTAATGGCCGTGCGTGGAAGGGGAAACACGGGTGTGCAGCGAGGAGTGCATGTGCTGGAGGTATGCGCGAGCAGCTGCTACTCGTGCGGAGGTGCAGCGAGGAGATGTGCGCAGGCCGTGCGGGTGGAATGACTCTACTGCAGTTGGTGGAGTTGCTACGAGGAGGATGCAGGCAATGCTGATGCTGCGCGTAATGCGCAGGAGATGTGCATGCGTATGGCTGCGTGTGGCATGCGTGTGCGACGACCTGGATGGTTGCAAGGCGAGGGCATGGTATGTTGCAGGTGGTGGTGATGGGTTGGTTGAGTGTGTGAGGAACTGTGATGGAGTAGGTGAAGAAGAAGCACGGTGATGGAACGGTGGCAAGTCGTGCATCACTAGGTGCACTCACGGTAGGCGAGCTTCAAGGAGCTCGTAAATGGTGGCGACCAACTCCATCCTCTTAGTGTGGTGGTCTGCCACCCCACCGGCCCACGGTACGATGGAGTTTGGCCATGGAGGCCCACGGTGGTGAAATGTTGCACGGGGGTGAAATGGGATGATGGCCTCCACGAGCTCGGCTGCCTCCTCCTCTCCCTTGTAGTCTCAGCTACCCCGACCAGATCCAACACACCCGCTCCTCCATGAATGGGGTCTTGAGTGCAGGTAGCTACGAAGATTGAATGCAGGTGGAGGAAGTGGAACGGTTGCCTGCGGGAAGAAGAATAATTAATAAAATGAAATATTTGGATTATTTATACACAAATCCTTAAGTTTTATGTTAATTAAAGTAATGCATGTAATGCACCTAATGCCATTCTAAGTCAATTTCAAATGCCTTTAGTTATGAATGCAATGCATGAATTATGTAATTAAATCAAAAATATGAATTAATCTATTTACATCCTAATGCATGCTAAATAAATGTTAGAATTAACTTATTGTCTAGGCACTTAAATACTTAAATAGCCCATAAATATGGGCTAATCAACTACTTTTTCTCTTTCTTTTTCTTGTCTTCTCTTTTATTTTTCAGTTCAAATTGACCTCTCCTTTCCTCCTATCTCCTCTCTCTCTTTCTTTTTTTTTTGAATGAAACCCTTCCATGAATTGATTTTCACACATTTTGCACTTTAATACCCCCCCATGCCTAAGATTTGCAATGTACTCATTGTAAATTAGGTGGGTTCGAGTTCAATTCAGTTCGTACATTTTGAACAGATGGGTGGTGAACGGGTCGGAATGATTATTGCGAATGATTTCTAGCTCTGATACAAGTATCAAAGGTGGAGTCAACTATTCTAATGGACGAACCCTAAAGTGCAATGTGATTTCAGCAAAGAGATTTGTCAGAAGGGTTTTGATTTTTTCAAATATGATGGGTTGCCTCCCATTAAGGGACAAGTTTTACTCCATCAGTTAGGCACAATGAAGCTCAGGGAGAATGGAGATCAAAAGATACTGCAGCCAAATTCGAGTCGGTGAGTTCGAAGAATGGTTTGAGTCTCTAACTGTTCATGACAAAAGGTTCTGATTTGTGGCTGAGTTCATTGATTTCGACCACTCCATTTTCAAATACTCATCTTACAATGAATGGTCCAAACCATTTTGATTTGAGTTTTCCTAAGAAGAGCTTGAGTTAGGCATCAAAGAGTAATACTTTTTGACCAGGATGGAAAGATTTTCATGAAATGTGCCTGTCATGGAAGGCTTTCACCTGTTCTTTGTAGATTTGCAAGTTCTCATATGCGTCATTGCATAGTTCCTCGATCTCGCTCATTTGTAATCGACGGTGGATTCCAGCCTTCATAAGATCCAAATTGCACTTCCGTACTACCCAGTAGGCTTTGTGCTCTATTTCTATGGGGAGGTGACATGCCTTCCCGTACAAGTCTAAAGGGAGACATTCCTAACTGGGTAATATTGGTGGTCCTATAGGCCCACAATGCCTCCGAAAGGTGGGTTGACCAATCCTTCCTTTCAGGCCTAACAGTGATATGAATGATCTTCTTGATCTCCTGATTTAACAATTCAGCCAATCCATTAGTCTGGGGATGATAGGGAGACGAGATACGATGCGACACCCCTTGCTTTTTCATCAGGGACTGGAAGTGCACATTTGCGAAATGAGACCTGCCATCGCTAATGATAGCTTTTGGAACCCCAAATCTGGAAAAGATATTCTCCTGAATGAACCGAAGAATAACTCTATGGTCAATTGTTCTAGTGGGGTGATGAGAGACTCATCATGATCTCTAATTACCTCTAATTAACTAGTCTTCCTAGTTAATTAGCTAAGGTTGTGAATATATAAGGGTTAATTATAGAATAAGGGATATTTAGTAAAGGACCTTAAAATAAGTTAAAAATGGCATTTTATCATTCAATTAACAATATTAACAATTTAATTAATAATTGGACTCGAAATCCTATTAATCATTCCTTTAATTAATAAGTTAAGTAACTTAAACTTAATGTAAACCTAGGTATATAATAACTTAAGTAATTTTACTTAATCTAATAAATTAACCTAAAAAGGTCAAAAATGTAAATTCAAGGTGAAAATATAATATTTACCTTATTTACTAATATATACAAAAAGTTGAAAAAGATCTAAGTTAAAATAAACCTTCAAAACCTGAGTTTACATTTTGGTCCTTAAAACTTATTGCAATCAGGTCCTTATTTCTCACACAGGTCCTTAAGTTTTATTGCATTTAAGTCCCTTTCCTTCTTCTTCTTCTTCTTCAGCTGAATGAATGACTAGCAACGGAGAGTCACGCCACCGCACAATCACCGCCTTGTCTACATCACTCTTCTTTATCCAAGCTCTTGCAGCTTACGCTCACCACCTCCTCTTGATCCACCAGTCTGGATTAACCGGAAATCCTAATTTTCAGTGGGAGATAACCACACCGTCATTGGAGATGACGTCAGAGGTTAAGCTCCTCAAGCTCCTTCTTCGGCCAGACCCCGCCACTCTCTTCGCCGCCAACTACTATAAATACCCCCTTACCCCTCTGATTTAACTCAAGTTGGCTCCCTTCCCTCTTCTAACACTGTGGTCGACTTCGATAGGATATTCATCCAAAACTCTGGCGACTTTCCATCTCACTTCCGACCTCCTCCATCCATTATGATCAGCCGAGGAGATCCGCCGTGGTCTGCTGCGTCTCTGACACAGGTGCCAACCAAAGGAATCCTCTGCTTCACATCAAATTCGCCTACCGAAGATCTTCCTCTCCACCCTCTGATTTCATCGTCCGCTATGAACCTTTGGCGGAACCCTATTGACCCCTTCGTCCAGGTAACAGTAGATTAGGAGTAGGAGTAGGAGTAGGATAGCTTAGTTAGTTAGATAGTTAGTTAGATTAGAAGCAATTTTAGAATTTCAATGTCATCTTCCCTGACTCCGGTGAGCTCCTTGAGCTTGCCAGAGCCTTAATCTTGTCTTTTCAACTTGCTATCCACCTTCCTTTAACCCTCACGACCATTTCTTTCACACTTAATCACTTAATTGATCCCTTAATCACCTAAATCAACTTCACCGCCATCGACTACTGTCACTATCCATGGCGACAGTAGTGAGCTAATTCACCTCCACTGGGTCCATCATCATCTATCCATCACTTAGGGACCCTAATCGACACTATAATATGTATAATTACCACTTATAAATTAAACGCCCAATCTTACTTAAGCTCCTGAGCTCGCTGTCAATGGCAGCTCAGGAGTAGTTAAAATACTTAATTATATATATATTTATGGTTATTAATACTTGTTGACTTGTTTTAACCACTCAACTGAGTGGTAAAATAAGTCCTGAGCTTAATCCAAATCAGATTCTTGAAAAATGAAATTCATTGTCAAATCTTAATTCTTATGGACAAATGAAGAATTAATTGAGTTCTTGAGGTTCCTTGCAACCTCAGGAACCTTTTTAGATAAAAAATGGCACATTTTACCAATCTTTACGCAATTTACACATTTTCTGGACTCACCGAAGCTCCGGCAAGCTCCGACGAGTCATTTTTGTTCTTAAGCTTGAGAAACTTGTTGAAAAGCTCCAAATCAATGATTTAATGATCACTGATTAATTTGTAGATGTTTAATTGAGGATTTAGTGTCTGGAGCTCAGATTGGGTCTTCATCTTCTCCAACTCTGGCAGAGTTGGAGAAGTCTATTAGTTGGTTTAAGTTGCGTTTAAGGTGTCTAGAAGCTTTAGTGCAGTGCACTGAAGCTATTCATGTCTTCAAATCACTATAATAATCTTTAAAATCCTTTGACGAACAAACACATTTTGAAGCTCAAGCGACGAGCCTGAAACCCTAGAAATATTAGTTAGAACACCTATCTGAGAGGCCAAATGAATTCCTGAGGTTGAGAAGATCCTATTCGAGGACTTAATTTATTGGGAGAAGGCATTAAACAGAAAGTCAAATTTTTGTGCCTTCACAGTCAAACTGAGTCTGAGTATGGAGTTCTGAGCTTGAGCTGAGGAATTGATGAGATTAAATTATTTCTGAGATCTTGATGAATGATATTAGAGAGATTTAACTGAGCTCAGACCTGTATTTTGGTGAAAATTCAAACTCTGTCAATTTGGGTTATTTTTGAACCTAAACTGACAGCAGTGGTGTTTTGATGAAATTTGAACAGAATCCTGCCCAGATCAATTTGTTACAACCCTTAGAACTTGCTTAGATCAATCAGTAATGTTCTTAAGTGTATGTTTACCTATTTCAAGTTTGAAAATTTGAACTCTGAAGCTTTCAAAGAAGATTCAACCTTCTATACACTTCCTAAAGCTTTAAGAGTTTCAAGATTCACTCCTGCAGCTACGGAATAATATTTAAAACCTATTCAGACCTTTAAATAAGAGAGATAAGTCCATATGCGGACTCTGTAGACATAAAAACAAATTCTAGGCATTTTAACCCATAGGAACCCCTTTATTTCACTCTTAAATTGAAGAGGAAAACATCCTCTTATCTTTAAATTAACCCTGCAATCCTATAGAGTAACCTTAGATCTTTCCAACAAACTTTAAATCACTTGATTTGGAGCTCTGAGTAGGGAGTTATGATCGGTTGAAGTTGGGTCTGGAAGGGGGAACATAGTTCCACATCGGTAATTCATGAGCGTGCACATGGGAAAAAAAGTGATTTATTGCATAGGTCGTTCAGTCATCAGCACTCGGCGCATCGGTTACCTATCTGAGCATTTGAACCTATCTAAGCATATGCGTGTGTGTGTGCGAGCATGTGTGCCTGCGGGTGTGCGCCTGAGTTGGTGTGAGCGAGTGTGGCCCTGGGAGGGTGAGGCCTAGGAGGTCAGTTGAGCCGGGTTGGCTCAAGACTATGAACCAAAAAATAAACTGAAATCCAGCCTAATTGAAATCAGGTGAGGACCGAGTAGGGTCTGGTCCCACCCTGGTCTTAGGGTGCTATGTATCCTCAAAAGGACATTGCAGCAAATTAAATAATTTTTGGTTAAAAAGGAAAATAAACTCGGTTCAGCTGAAGGATCAAAGGAAAAGAAGAGCCCATGGTTAAATGCTAAGTGTTGAACTGAAGGTTAAGAAAGCAAAGGAAAGAAAAGAGAACAGGCACTACTAAGGGAACTAAGAAAGAAGAAGAAAGCTAAGGGGAAGAAAATAAGAGGCTGGAAGAGAAGAAGAAGGCAGGAACAGAACAAAAGAAAGAGAGAAAAGAGTCGAGAATAAAAGAAGAGAGAGAAGAATAAGTAAAGAGAGGCTGAAGAAAAGAAGTTTTATTTCTTAATTGTAATAAGACATGTTTTAATAAAAGAACTCTTATTGCCTTAATTTCTTTTGAAATAAAATTGGAAAACTAACATGTTTACTTGTTAATAAAGTACATCTTTTGAGTAAATATGTTCTCTTATGGGATTTTGCATATTACTTCATTTTAATCAAATATTTTGGCAAAATTCTTGCTTTTATGATCAACTTAATTATACCTCCTAAACTTAAAAAGAAAATAAAAGATAATTGGTGAATTTAGAAAGAATTATACCTCCCAGTGAACGACCTGGACTCAACCAGTAAAAATTTCTAAAATGTTAGGTTAATTCGACCCTATACTACACAACCAACACAATTTCGAGTTAACCTAAGTGACTTTTTCTACTCTTAATTAAGTAAAATTAACTTAATTACTGAGTGAGAGTTACGCATAATTTTAATGGCGCCATTGCCAGGGAGGTAACATTTTGCCTCATTTCACTCATCAAAATATTCCCTAGCTTTGCTTCATCTAAACATCATTTTAATGGTGCCGTTACCGGGGAGGCAATCCCTTAATTCACTAAAATTTAGTTGGATTAATTGTCTAATTAGGAGGTATTTTGTAAATATATATTTTTTTTAGTAACTTTTGTTCTAATTAGCTTCATTTGTTTTGTTTTTGTTTTGTTTTGTTTTTGTTTTCTGTCTTCTTTTCAAGTTTACCTCTTCGGGTAATCTCAGGAGAGGGCAGGAAACTGTTTCCGTGTTTTGCTGTTTCTTTTTTTTGTGAGTATTTCTTAGTCTTTTGTTTTGTTGCATTTAAAAATTTAAAAAAAAATAATACAAAAAATACATCTCTTTCTGACTAGCAGTAGCATATACATAGGCATACACTCTTAGGAGTGCATTATCCTGCTAGTATTAGTATGATCTGACTCGGGAAATATTTTTAACTATTTTTCTCGCATCAGCGGGAAAACACGAGAAAACCCGCATAGATCCCTGTTTTTGGAGAATTAAAAAGACCACATATTTTTGTTTGAAAAGATCTAAAAAGCAGCCATTGTAGTTTACTTGATATATTTTTGTAAAAGACTAACTAAAAAGAGGAAGTAAAATTTGTGACTTAAATCTGATTGCAGAATGCATGTGGGCTTTTCTATCGATATTGTCTGTTGCATGCTATCACGCACACAGCGCAATCACTAAAGTCACACGAGTCTATTTTTCTATCTCTTCTTTGCACCTCTTAGGGCTTTGGTCAAAGATTAACAAGTCTGTCTCACTACTAGAGCCCCAGGGAGCCAGTAGTGAGCGGTCTCGATCTTAGACCTTAGACCTTTAAGCTTTAAGGTATGCACTTGCGTAGAAACGGATTAGAACGTGTATTTTAATACTGTTACTCTATTTGTTTGCATCAAATTACTTTGCGTATCTTAGGAATCTCTTTCCTTTAAAAAAAGAGCAAAACCCACGTCTTTTGCGTTGTTTTGCAGGTTTTTTGTGCCACTGTTTTCTTAACGGTGGTGTGTGTGTGCCTTTGCACATTATTTTCCATTATGGATGGGAGGCGATCCTTGCATCTGCCTCTTGCAACACCATTGACAGGTGATCCTAGGCCGGTTGCAGATAAGCAACCAATGGTTTTCCCGTCTGATCCATCTTCTTCTTTGGATCAAATGCAGAATCTTAATTCCAAGATCCCTTCTTCTTCTCGTCAGGAGGAGATGTCGCCTTTTGATATTCATGAGGCACTCCTGAACCAAAACCTTAGGACGCTTGAGCAAACTAGACAAATCAATCTATTAACAGCAGCCTTGAATAATTTACAGACTCTTCAAACCCGTCCTCCACCTCGACCTAAGGAGGGTTTTGAAAACCCTGATTTACCGATCCATCATCCAAGGCCTCTACTTAGAGATTATTATAACCCATCTAATGCACAAGTAGAGCCTAATGTTAGGATTCCTATTAGGGAGAATGATCTTGAATTAAAGCCAAATATCATAGGTCTAATCCCCAACTTTCACGGATTTGCATCCGAGGATCCATTTCAACACATTGAAGATCTTAAAAATCTATCCCAAACTCTTAGACCTCGAAATCAAAATAGGGAAATCCTACTAATGAAAATGTTCTCTTTTAGCCTTAAAGATAAAGCAGCATATTTGTATAGAACTATAGCAAGACCAATCTCAACTTGGGCTGAACTCAAATCCGCATTTTTGAAGAAATTCTTTCCGATTGGTCGAACCAATGTTTTAAGGCGAGCTATTACTACTTTCAATCAAAACCAAGGAGAACCAATTCATGAAGTGTGGGAACGTTTTCATGAATTGCAAAGGAAATGCCCACATCATGACATCCCTCGTTGGCAACTCATGCATATTTTTTATTATGGTTTACAAGAGGGCATTCGCAATCTAGTCGATGCCACTTGTGGAGGGAATTTTCTAAATCGCGAGCAGAATCCGCCTCAGAATTATTTGAAGGGATGGCGGAAAACTCGATCAACAACGCATCTATGTCGCAATTTACGTGGGGAGTGAATACGAATCATCAAAATCCGCATAAGGGCATTCACGAGATCGGTAATTCGTCCAGTTCAAAGGATTTAGAGTAATTGCAGAAAAATTGGACAAAGTCAATATCGTAGCAAAGCATCTCGACGAGGTCAGAAACACAATGAAGACTCTTACGCCTCTAATTGCTACGAATCCCGCGTATTCACCTGTTTCGCAAATTCCTGCGGGGAGGGAATTTATGAATAATCCAGATTCTAGAGATCCATCTTTCTTGGGTTTTCTATCTACTCCTTCACCAACCCAAGGAGGAAGCTTTGTCCCATAATCTTACCCACCATTTTCTGTTGCGGAAAACACGTCATATCTTTTAGGTTTACATGCCATCCAGGAAAACACTCCAAGACCAAACCCTTATTCAAATTCCTATAATCCTAGATGGAGAAGCCACCAAAATTTTTCTCGGGTTGATCAAAATCAAAGACCAAATTATCCAAATCATATCCATTTTAACCCACCTCCATTGCCTCCTCAGCAATCAAATTTAAGGCCTAACCAGTTGAGTATGCAGAATTACACTAGGCCTATTAGAGATACACAGCTAGACCAGATTTTAAGAGCTATGTCAGAGAGTCAACGAAAAAATGCTGAAGCTCTCGCTGAGATCCATAGGCAATGTAAGGTAAAGTTGGCTGATTTACGAAATCAAATCACACTTTTGGCTGAATCTCGTCAGCTAGGTACTCTTCCATCTCAGCCAATTCCGAATCCTAGGAATCTACCAAATCCAAGGCAAAATCAAGGCCAAGTCCATTTCCTTAATCAGGCCTTTAATTCTAATCATAACCCGTCCTGCATATTACCTAAAAATAATCCACCAAACCTGCATAAGCAACCTATTTTGTGTCAAAATAATCCACCTATTACTGAGAATTAAAACTGACTTTTCTGATCTTCTAAACTTGGTGGAAACATTTATAAATTGCCTTAATCTTTAACATTTTACATCTCAACTTAAATCAAATCTAATTTTCACGAGTTTCATTCTAATCTTTTTGAGATTTTTTACAAGAATCTGATTTTGGGTTCTTCGAGATCTATTCTAGGCAATTTCAGGATGAGTTTTGATCAGGTGATTTTTATCTGTTTTCTATTTTTTTTTAATCAATTCTTTCATAACTCCTCTGTTTTTACCATATACCTATTCTTTTTAGGTGTTCCTTACTAGGGTTTATGCCTAGCTGAAGGCATAAAACTTAGCACTTGTACATAGCTGTTTAATATTTTTACCTTTTATATTTTCTTCTACACTTTAAAATTTCACTTCATATCATATTGATTACCTTCATTTAGTCCAACTGACCACTTTGACCTTTGGTCAGACTTGAAATCGTCCGCATAGAGATTTTTAATCTCCTCTATTCAACTCCTTCCATCACCTCATACTAAATGAAGTGTAATATCCTTTCACCCTTCTTACAATGAGGACATTGTAAAATTTTGGCTTGGGGGTGTTGAAGTGAAATTTTTACTTTAAGTGTGGGTTTAAAAATAAAAACACATAAAAATTAAATATCCACGAAATTTTTTAAAATAGAAATTCCAAAAATGATAAAAATTAAAAAAAATAAAAAATTTCCTAAAAATTTGAAATTTTTTTGAAAAATTCATGTAAAATTTGAAAAAATATTATATTAATAAAAGTAAAAATATATAAATACAAAAATTTGAAAAAGAAAATTCACAAAAATAATAAAAGAGGTATATTCATTTTTAATAAAGAAGAAAAGAAGAAGAAAATATATATATATTTATTATAATTAAGTGCTTAATTTTCTTTTAGGTCAGAAGTTTAAAATGTATATAGAATATATATTAGAATATTTAAGAGCATTCAATTCTTAATTAGATTTTTACTTTAAACATTTTGTAAAAACACACTTTTGTGTTTAAAATTTTTAACAAGATTTTATTTGAATTAGGAATCTTTAAATCTTTTAAAGATTTGTTTTTCTATTCTTACCTTGAATTAAGAAACTAAGTGTGTTAAGATTTAAACTTAAGTTTTGGAATTAAATTATAACTTTCTAATCAATTAGATTAAGTAATCCTTTTGCTTTTTGAAAATTTGATTTTATCATAAAGTTAAGAAAAAAGGCTAGATATTCAGAGTTGATTAAATAGAGAGTTGGTAGAATTTTAGTTTACAAAACTTACAGGCAAAGATAAATAACTAGACTTGGTAAATTTTGTCTTGATGGATCCTATAGGAGGAAATTAAGAATTTGAAGAACCTGAGAGTGAAGGGCTTTGTTGTCCAAGCTCTGGTTTGAGAGCTAAGTAAGCTAAACATCTAAATTCACACACATAGAATTATCTTGTTGGCATCTAAGACCGCGAAAACGCAGAGGTTAAGAGATCAGTTCTGAATCCTCTTTAGTCTAAGGATTTCCGTGGGGCGATTCTTGAAAGGGTGAAGGATGTGCCACTCACCTAGAAAAAGGATTTGGAGAATAAAGTTAGTAAGAAAAATGAGAAGGGGGAAAAGAAAAAAGAAAAAGAATAATAAATAAAACACCCTGCAGTTAAGTGCCTTGTTAAAAATGGGTGCTTATACAGTTTTTCCATTAATAAATAAAGCATCTCAATACAAATGGATGCTACCCTTCCTTCCATCAAATAAGAAGAACACCTCGCTACAAGTGGGTGTTCTAACCTATAGAAAAAGCAAAAAAATATGGAGATAAAAATATTAGGAATAAGAGACCCAGTGGTCCACTGGGGAGATACCTCAAGATAGAAAAATGGTGAGGAGAAAGCAACCAAACTTGAGTAAGGCCAAGACAAAGTCTTGAATTAGAATAATTGGGATTGGAAATTGATGTCTTAAGATCTAGATTTTTGCAACTTTGGATGCCTTTAGGACAATTTTCTTCACTAAGCACAGATGTTTTAAAATCATAGCTATTGAACCTTGGTATTGGGTAGTGAAGCCTAAGAAATTGGGTTTTGAAGATTTTAAGTTGAGACCTAAAGGAGAAGAATTGACAGAATCCTAGGTCTAGAAGTTATTCTTTAGTGTTGTAGGCTAGTAAATTAGCATTTTACTACTCTATGTTTGATTAATAATGAGTATCTAGTTAATTTGCTTAAACTTATATTGATAAAAGTCAAATATTATAAATAAGGGATTGACTTAAATCTATTTGAGTTTTTGAGTTAAAATTTAATTCTCAATTCTTAAGTTTTGTTTTCTTAAAAAACTTTGTATTCTAATTTGAGTTAAGAATAGTTACAAAGATTAAAGAGATTTTTGAAGAATTCTAATTTTGAATAAAATTCTTGTTAACAAATAGTTTTAAGTGTGTTTTTAAAAATGTTATAAGTATAAGTCTAAGTAAGAAAATTTTCACACATGCTCTATACATTAATCATTTATATTAAACTTAAAAATTTCTGACCTAAGCTTTCCTCTACATAGTTACTATTTATTATAATTTATATCCAAGTGCTTTAAATCATCATAGTCTTAGTTAATTTTTCTAGGGACTAGCAAAACTTTAGCTTGGGGGTATGATGAGAGACTCATCATGATCTCTAATTACCTCTAATTAACTAGTCTTCCTAGTTAATTAGCAAAGGTTATGAATATATAAGGGTTAATTATAGAATAAGAGATATTTAGTAAAGGACCTTAAAATAAGTTAAAAATGACATTTTATCATCCAATTAACATTATTAACAATTTAATTAATAATTGGACTCAAAATCCTATTAATCATTCCTTTAATTAATAAGTTAAATAGCTTAAACTTAATATAAACCTAAGTATATAATAACTTAAGTAATTTTACTTAATCTAATAAATTAACCTAAAAAGGTAAAAAATGTAAATTCAAGGTGAAAATATAATATTTACCTAATTTACTAATATATATAAAAAGCTGAAAAAGATCTAAGTTAAAATAAACCTTTAAAACCTGGGTTTACATTTTGGTCCTTAAAACTTATTACAATCGGGTCCTTATTTCTCACACAGGTCCTTAAGTTTTATTACATTTAAGTCCCTTTCCTTCTTCTCCTTCTTCTTCTTCAGCTAAATGAACGGCTGGCGACAGAGAATCACGCCACCGCACGAACACTGCCCTGCCGACATCACTCTTCTTTGTCTAAGCTCTTGTAGCTTGCGCTCACCACCTCCTCTTGATCCACAAGTCTGGATTAACCAAAAATCCTAATTTTCAGTGGGAGATAACCTCACCGTCGTCAAAGACGATGCTGGAGGTTAAGCTCCTCAAGCTCCTTCTTCGGCTAGACCCCGCCACTCTCTTCGCCGCCAACTACTATAAATACCCCCTTACCCCTCTGATTTAACTCAAGTTGGCTCCCTTCCCTCTTCTAACATTGTGGCCGACTTTGATAGGCTATTCGTCCAAAACTCCGGCGACTTTCCATCTCACTTCCGACTTCCTCCATCCATTCTGATCAGCTGAGGAGATCAGTCGTGGTCTGCCGCGTCTCTGACACAAGCACCGACCAAAGGAATCCTCTGCTTCACCTCAAATTCGCCCGCCGGAGATCTTCCTCTCCACCCTCTGATTTCGTCATCCGCTATGAACCTTCGGCGGAACCTATTGACCCTTTCGTCTAGGTAACAGTAGATTAGGAGTAGGAGTAGGAGTAGGATAGCTTAGTTAGTTAGATAGTTAGTTAGATTACATGTAATTTTAGAATTTCAGTGTCATCTTCTTCGACTCCAGGGAGCTCCTTGAGCTTGCCAGAGCCTTAATATTGTCTTTTTAACTCGCTATCCACCATCCTTTAACCCTCACGACCATTTCTTTCACACTTAATCACTTAATTGATCACCTAATCGCCTAAATCAACTTCAGCTCCATTGACTACTGTCACTGTCCATGGCAACAGTAGTGAGCTAATTCACGTCCACTGGGTCCATCATCATCTATCCATCACTTAAGGACCCTAATCGACACTATAATATGTATAATTACCACTTATAAATTAAACGCCCAATCTTAATTAAGCTCCTAAGCTCGCAGTCAATGGCGGCTCAGGAGTAGTTAAAATCGTTAATTATATATATATTTATGATTATTAATACTTGTTGACTTGTTTTAACCACTCAACTGAGTGGTAAAACAAGTCCTAAGCTTAATCCAAATCAGATTCTTGAAAAATGAAATTCACTGTCAAATCTTAATTCTAATGGACAAATGAAGAATTAATTGAGTTCTTGAGGTTCTTTGCAACCTCAGTAACCTTTTTAGATAAAAAATGGCACATTTTACCAATCTGTACACAATTTACACATTTTCTGTACTCACCGAAGCTCCGACGAGCTCCGGTGAGTCATTTTTGTTGTTCAGCTTGTGAAACTTGTTGAAAAGCACTAGATCAATGATTTAACGATCACTGATTAATTTGCAGTTTAATTGAGGATTTAGTGTCTGGAGCTCAGATTGGGTCTTCATCTTCTCCAACTCCGATAGAGTTGGAGAAGTCTATTAGTTAAGTTTATGTTGCATTTAAGGGTCTAGAAGCTTCAGTGCAGTGCACTGAAGCTATTCATGTCTTCAAATCACTGTAACAATCTTTAAAATCCTCTGACGAACAAACACATTTTGAAGCTCAGGTGGCGAACCTGAAACCCTAGAAATATTAGTTAGAACACCTATCTGAGAGGCCAAATGAATTCATGAGGTTGAGAAGATCCTATTCGAGGCCTTAATTTCTTGGGAGAAGGCATTAAACAGAAAGTCAAATTTTTGTGCCTTCACAGTCAAATGAGTCTGAGTATAGAGTTCTGAGCTTGAGCTGAGGAATTGATGAGATTAAATTGTTTCTGAAATCTTGATGAATGATATTAGAGAGATTTAACTGAGCTCAGACCTGTATTTTGGTGAAAATTCGAACTCTATCAATTTGGGTTATTTTTGAACCCAAACTGACAGCAGTGTTATTTTGATTAAATTTGAACATGAATCCTACCCAGATCAATCTGTTACAACCCTTAGAACTTGTTTAGATCAATCAGTAATGTTCTTAAGTGTCTGTTTACCTATTTCAAGTTTAAAAATTTGTACTCTGAAGCTTTCAGAGAAGCTTCAACCTTCTGTACACTTCCTGAAGCTTTAAGAGCTTCAAGATTCACTCCTGCAACTGTGGAATAATATTTAAAACCTATTCAGACCTTTAAATAAGAGAGATAGGTCCATCTGAGGACTCTGTAGACATAAAAACCAATTCTAGGCATTTTAACCCGTAGGAACCCCTTTATTTCACTCTTCAAATTGAAGAGGAAAACATCCTCTTATCTTTAAATTGACCCTGCAATCCTATAGAGTAACCTTAGAGCTTTCTAACAAACTTTAAATCACTTGATTTGGAGCTCTGAGTAGGGAGTTATGATCGGTTGAAGTTGGGTCTGGAAGGGGGAACATAGTTTCACATTGGTAATTCACGAGCACACGCATGGGAACAAAAGTGATTTGTTGCATAGGCCGTTCAGTCGTCAGCACTTGGCCCACCGATTGCCGATCTAAGCATTTGAACCTATCTGAGCATATGTGTATGTGTATGCGGGCATGTGTGCCTACGGGTGTGTGCTTGAGTGGGTGTGAGTGAGTGTGGCCCTGGGAGGGCGAGGCTTGGGAGGTCGGTTGAGCCGGGTTGGCTCAAGACTATAAATCGAAAAATAAACCGAAATCCAGCCTAATTGAAATCAGGAGAGGATAGAGTAGGGTCTGGTCCCACCTCGGTCTCAGGGTGCTGTGTATCCTCGAAAGGACCTCACCGCAAATTAAATAATTTTTGGTTAAAAAGGAAAATAAACCCAGTTCAGCTGAAGGATCAAAGGACAAGAAGAGTCGATGGTTAAATGCTAAGTGTTGAACTGAAGGCTAAGAAAGCAAAGGAAAGAAAAGAGAACAGGCACTACTAAGGGAACTAAGAAAGAAGAAGAAAGCTGAGGGGAAGAAAATAAGAGGCAGGAAGAGAAGAAGAAGGCAGGAACAGAACAGAAGAAAGAGAGAAAAGAGTCGAGAATAAAAGAAGAGAGAGAAGAATAAGTAAAAATAGGCTGAGGAAAAGAAGTTTTATTTCTTAATTGTAATAAGGCATGTTTTAATAAAAGAACTCTTATTACCTTAATTTCTTTTGAAATAAAATTGGAAAACTAATATGTTTACTTGTTAATAAAGTACATCTTTTGAGTAAATATGTTCTCTTATGGGATTTTGCATATTACTTCATTTTAATCAAATATTTTGGCAAAATTCTTGCTTTTATAGTCAACTTAATTATACCTCCTAAACTTAAAAAGAAAATAAAAGATAATTGGTGAATTTAGAAAGAATTATACCTCCCAGCGAATGACCTGGACTCAACCAGTAAAAATTTTTAAAATGTTAGGCTAATTCGACCCTATACTACACAACTGACACAATTTCGAGTTAATCTAAGTGACTTTTTCTACTCTAAATTAAGTAAAATTAACTTAATTACTGAGTTGAGTAAAGCCACCGATCATGGGGACGACTTTGATCCATTTTGAGATGTAATCAACAGCGAGTAAGATGTACTCGAAGTTGATAGATCTTGGAAAGGGTCCCATGAAATCAATTCCGCATATGTCAAAGATTCCTCACACGATGATCGAATTCAAGGGCATCATGTCGCGCGAGCCCATGTTGCCAAGGGTTTAACAATGTGCACATGCCCTACAATAAGATTGTGTATCTTTGAACATTGTGGGCCAAAAGAACCCACACTGGAGGATCTTCGCTACAGTTCTACACCCAGAGTAATGGCCACCACAGGCCTGGTCATGATAGAATGAGATGACATCGTTGACCTCATCATCGGGAATGCATCTCCAGATCACTTAGTCATCACCGACATGGAAAAGATACGGATCTTCCCAAACATAGTACTTGGCATCGAAAATCAGCTTGTTCAACCTAGAAGTCGCCCAATCTGGCAGGACTTTCCTCGTAACCAAGTAGTTCACGATGTCGATAAACTAAGGAAAACCGTTAATGGCCAAGAGATGTTCATCAAGAAAGTGCTTGGTAATAGGATCAGACGGGTCAATGACCAAAGAAGGAAGGCGAGACAAATGGTTAGCTACCACATTCTGCTTTTCTGCCTTGTCACGAATTTCAAGATTGAATTCTTGCAACAATGAGATCCAGCAGATTAATCTCGATTTCATTTCCTTCTTCGTGAGTAAGTGCCTCATTGTAGTGTGATCCGAGTAAATGATGATCTGGGAACCCAAAAGGTATGACTTGAATTTCTCTAAGCCAAATACTACAGCCAGCAGCTTTTTCTCAGTAATCATATAATTACACTGAGCCTCATCCAAATTCTTGCTGGCGAAATATATGACCACTGGTTTCTCGTCAATTTTCTGACCCAACACTGCTCCTACTGCATAGTCAGACTCATCGCAGATGATCTCGAAGGGTTGAGATTAGTTAGGAGATTGCAAGATCGGTGCTTGGGTGACTCGGTCACTCAAGATCTCAAAAGCGTGAATGCACTCACTTGTTATCTAGAAAGGTGTGTCCTTCGAGAGGAGAATCGTTAAGAGGCACGTGATTTTGGAAAAATCAAATATGAATCGATGATAAATATCGACGTACCCTAAGAACGATTTGATATCTTTGACCAAGTTAGGCACAGGTAATTTCGAAATCAGATTCACCTTAGCCCAGTCAACCTGGATACCTCTCTTAAAGACAAGATGTCCAAGTACGATGCCCTCAAGAACCATGAAGTGGCTCTTCTCCCAAGATAGAACTAGGTTCACTTCAATGCATCTCTTGAGGATCTAGACCAAATGCAGGAGCCATTGATCATAAGATTCACCGAATACCGAGAATTGTCCATGAAGACCTCAAGGTAATTACCTACCATATTGAAGAATATGGCTAGCATGCACCGTTGAATGGTGGTAGGTGTATTGCATAGCCCAAATGGCATCCTGCGAAATGCGTACGTACCATAAGGGTAGGTAAAGGTCATCTTTTCTTGATCTTCAGGATGAATTGCCACCTGATTATATCCAGAGTAACCATTAAAGAAATAGAAAAACCAATTTCCCACCAGTTTCTCGAGAATCTGGTCAATGAACGAAAGCGAGAAATGATCTTTCTTTGTGGAGGCATTTAGTTTCCGATAGCCTATGCAGACTCTCCATGAGTTTGCAATGAGGGTCAAGATGGTCTCTCCAGATTCAATCATGATAACGGTATGCCCTGCTTTCTTAGGCACAACCTGGATCGGGCTCACCCAGCGACTATCAGAGATCGGGTAGATGATACTAGCATCTAACCACTTGATGATCTCTTTCTTCATGACCTCCTATAGATTTGGATTAAGTCTTCTCTGCATCTATTGGGATGGTTGTGAGCCCTCTTCAATGTAGATATAATGTGTGCACTACGAGGGACTGATACTAGTTAGATCATCAAGAGTCCATCCGATGGCTCTATGTTGCTATTGGAGAATAAAAAACAGCTTTGTCTTCTGATCAGATGTGAGTCGGGAATTGATGATCATAAGAAATGTTTGATTGGAACCCAAAAACACATATTTCAGATGATCTGGGAGAGGTTTCAACTCCATAACTAGGCTACCAGCAGTGAGTGGGGGTTTAGATGGGCCTCAGAAGATAAAGTGGGAGCTAAGGGTGAATCTGGATCAGCTCTAGGCTCCTCTATCTGTGGGTTATAATTTTCTTGGGGTTGAGGATCAAAGATAATCAAGTCTTTCTCTGCAAGCAGATCCTCAACCATAGAACTGATGTCACACACTTCCTCGATTACCCCACAGTTTATTCCTTTCTAGGCCTTAAAGATATTAATCTTTAGTGTCTAGTTCCCGAATTTCAATTCGATCTGGCACTCTTCATAGTTGATATTTGCCCTAGCTGTGGCTAGGAATGGTCTCCCTAAGATGATTGGTGTGTTCCTCAAATTTTCAGGAGTATCCATGTCTAATACAATGAACTCTATTGGGAAATAAAAATCTCGGATCCATGCTAGAACATCCTAATAAATGCCAGTTTATCATCATTTTTATGATTTAAAACAAACTTAGCTCTTAGGATTTTGCTCCGCAAATGGGTTTTTGGGCTGCATTTAGGCATCAATTAGGTTAGGCATGCATTGCACTTTTTATTATCTTTTTAATGTGTTTTTGTGAGTGTTAGGGATATGCAGATTGTCAGAACTCCAAAACCCTAGCACTCAGGAAGGCAACTGGTGAAGAAGAAGCTCAGACTAACTAGAACTCAGCTTGATCCAGCTCACCATAGCTGGATTCCAGCTCACTTGAACTAGGGTTAGCTCATCTTAGCTCCATTCAGCTCATCTCAGCTGAATGAGCTGAATGGCAGCTCAAGAGAGCTCATCTTAGCTCACCCTAGCTCAGGTCAGCTCAGATCCAGCTCAACTTAGCTGAGTCTAGCTCATCTTAGCTCCCATTAGTCCACAGGGAGCTCTAGCTAGCTCAGCTAAGTTGACTGGAGTTCACCCCAGCTCAGGTCCTACTACATCCAGCTCTACTCAACTCCGGCCAGCTAAAGATGACTTCATTCCAGCTTAGGAAGCTCAAGTCCAACTCCTGGGGACTCATCTTAGCTCAACTCAGTTGAGCTAAGCTACCTTAGCTGCCTCACCCAGCTTGATCCTCCCCGGGAGCATTAGACCCAACTCACCTCAACTCCTTTCAGCAGAAGCCAGCTTGCTTTAGCTTGGCTTAGTAGCTAGCAACGAACTAGCAAGCCAAGCCAGCTAAGGTAGCTCCTTGCATCTCTCTTCAGCAACCACCAGCTCTAGTGCAGTTCAAGATGACTACCTCTATCTCTTCTCCCTAAAAACCCTAGCTCCAAATGCCTCCAACTCTACTCCCTACTAGCTAAGCTAGCTAAGCTGCTTAACTTAGCTAGTCCAGCACCATGGCACCAAAACCTACTACCCTACTACCTAAGCTCCAGCAAAAAGACCACCTACTCCTACTTTATTTTGGTGCCAACTATCCCTTCCATCACCACCCTACATCCACCATCAAAACCCATCTCCACCCTCCATTTTTTCCCTCCAAAATTGCCTTCTAGAAGGCATTTTTAGAGGGAAAACCAAGGCACTTCTTCATTTCCCTCCCAATTTTCCCTCAAAAAATATCCAAGCACCCCTTCATTTCCCTCCAAAAAAAACACCACAACCACCCCCCTTCCCATCCTATAAATACCCTACCCTACCACCACATAATTCCCATCCTCCATTAGTGTATTTTGCTACCTATACCACCTACACCTACGGCCAAGAAGGAGTAGAGAAGGAGATTAAAGGGGCACATCACCAGCCCTTTTGGTGCCTTCTTCTCCCCACTCTCTTCAACTTGGGCCACGCCAAGGAGGAGGACTTTTCTACTTCAAGGAGGATGGCCAGGAAAAGGAGAAGGACCTAGGGTGGATGTCCACCCTTGGAGAGAAGCCTAGGGCATGCCCCCTTAGGGCTTGCCTTGGAGGGCATCACCTTGGCAGAGCACAGCAAGGAAGGAGTTGGACTCTTTTCAAGCTTGGGAGCTACCAAGCTTGGAGCAAGAAGCCCTCTTCTTCACCATCTATCTAGAGGATTTGTGTTTGTTTTTCTTTATTGCAATTTTTCTAGTAGTAGAAGCATTCCTCTACTAGGCCTTTTTGTAAAACACTTTTTCATTAATCTAGTTGCCTTCATTGCAATTTCTTATTTGCATTTCTAATTGCTTTGTTTTTAGCATTCTTCACTCCCTCTCCCTAATTATTCTAGGCCTCCACTTGCCTAAAGTGAGCTTAGGGAGAGGCTCTACTTGCCTCTTTAGAAGTAGTATTTTGAATTTGAAGTGTAAGTCACTTTCCCACCACAATTTCGCATGTTGCCTTAATTCAAAAACAAAAAAAAAAAAGATATATTGAAAAATACCAAAAAGAAAGTTGAGATTTGTATCCTAAGCAAGTGAATCAATTTTGCAAACATTTGGCCTCCTTGGACGACCCTAGATACTCTCCTATCTAGGAATATAAATTTAAGAGTTGATCGATTTTGCGCGTTACAACGACGTATTTTACAAACTGCGTAAAATCCACGTCACATCCTCAAGAATTCCGCTGGGTGACTGATTGATCGGTCTGCTAACTGCAAGGTCATCTAAGTCAGTTTGAGCTCAATTTTCTTAAAATGGTCCAGTAGGGATGTAGGTATTAGGTTCATGGAGACTCCTAAATCCAATAGTGCTTGATCAAATTCTATATCACCCATCTTACAGGAGATCAAAGGGGTGCCAGGATCTTTTGCTTTTTGTGGGAGTTTGCTCAAGATGATCGAGCTAACTTGCTCAGACAATATGATCAGACTCCCATCTTTATTTCGCAGCTTATGCTTTGGTGTACATAAATCCTTCAGAAATCTCATGTAAGCTGGTACATGGTGGATTGCATCCATAAAGGGGATGTTTATCTAGACTTGCTCAAAGAGCCTGACCAAATCTTCCTCAAGTGCCACAGGTTTGTGTTTCCTCTTTCCCTTGGTCAAGGCCTCAGGAAATGGAACCTCTATAGGTTCCTCTAGGATTGGTTCAAGTTTTGGATCTGGGATAGGGGTGTCCTGGATAACCAACCTAGCGTTAGGCTCTAAGCTACTAGGCTGAGAGTGGCTCGGATAAGGTGGATCCTAAGTCGACTTGCCACTATGGGTGGTAATAGAATTAAGTCTCGCCTAGTTTTGGTTCGGAGTCGGCAGAAGTGGTGGTTGTTGTTGATATCCCGAGTATGATGTTGAAGCCTCCATCCCATCGGGTAATGGAGCATAAGGGGCTTGGGAAACATAGTGAGCTTCGCCCTAATTCGATTTCATAATGTACCTCTAATTCGACATGTTATTAGGATTTGGCAGAGGCTGAGACAAAAGTGCCCTAGGCTAGCGAGAATTCGCCATCTATGCAAGCTAATTTCGTACCTCTGTGATCTCGTCTTTGTGCTGTTTCTGCATGGCTGCATTAGTCTTTTGGATGTCAGCCAAGGTTTATAGGATGAGAGTCATTTGATCTTCCCTTGATGGCTCGAATTGATAATTTAGATTGGGCCTAGACTGGGCAGGCTGATATGGCCATGGAGCTTGCGGTTGGGACTGGAATTGAGATCTTGGATTTTGATTATTCCCCAACCATGCAAAGTTGGAATGATTACACCATCCAGGGTCATAGGTGTTTGATAATAGATCATTCTTGATGACGTGGAGATCCTCGCAGGTCTGAGGAACTCTAAAGAAGTTAGAGTATGAGGGTTCAGACTTCCCTCAACAAGAACAGGTAGTTCCCGAGTTTCGTCCAAACCAAGATCAGATGAGGATGGATATGAGTCCATCCCCTGGTGAGAGTGGTGATAAATGTTATGCATAACCTCTCTACCGAAGGGCGATTATGCATGCGTGCTTTGCTATGCTGAGGTGGCTCTCTACAGTTCGAGTCAATTTGTTCACCTTCTTCTCGATAGCAGAGACCTTGTCCTGGTGAGTGGCCATCAATTCCAGATCGATGGATGATGATAGGCCTTGAGTCTCATGTGCCCCTGCATGTTTGTCAATGCACGGGTAGTCGTCCTATTGAACATACCCATAGATTCATTGTTTATGGAGTTCTTGCACATGTTCTCGAGAATCTCCTAAACGATATCTTCATGCTGACCCATGATGTTGCCACCACAGGTTGCATTGACAAAGAATCTGATATCCTCATGGAGTCCCTAGTAAAAGGACTGGACCTGTTCCCACTTAGGAACTCCGTGATGGGAGCATTTTCGTATGAGATCCAGAAAGTGATCATATGCCTTATGAAGTGGCTCTCTTGGATTTTGCGTGAAGTGCGTGATCTGGTGCCCCAAAGCATTTGTCTGACTAACCAGAAAAAAATTCCTCAGGAATTCAGATTGGAGTTCTGCCCAAGTGTTGATCAGACAAGTCAGAGTTTGGTACCAGTGGGCTGCCTTATCCATGAGGAAGAAAGAAAACATCTTCATGAGTAAGATATCTCGATTCTGAATAGGTGGCCCGAAGGTCTGGGCCAGATGTTTCAACTACTAGATGCATTGGAAAGGATCCTCGGAGTTTAGCCCATGGAATTTGGGGATAGCATGGAGCATATTGGGCTTGAGTTCAGTATCAAGTCCTCCAGTCGAGATTTGCACCATGGGTTCACCATGGGTTCAATTGCTACCATAGCGAGATTGTAATGATCTCGCATCTGTGGACACTGTAGTGGGTTCATGAATGCCTGAAATAGATCGTTGAGGTGCTGTAGCTGATTCTGGAGATTGGGTTCTTCTTTTTGATTCTCTATGGATGTAGCTGAAGGAGATCTGGGCTCAGAAGCAGAAGAGTTGGAGAGATATCAATTTGGTCGGATGGTAGCACAAACAAGTGAGTTGAGGCATAGCCTCGACGAGAATGAACTGCTAATGGAGGTCTCAAGGGTGGTCTTAAGGACCTCCTCCCGAACATGCACTAATGAGCCAGATGAGGAACAAAATGTGTAATGGACCCAATAGAGGTACCCAAAAATCTTTGAATGACTAAGGAGGTTCGAGGTGGATGATATCTCTTGATCAGAAAATTACTCACCCAAGAAATACTTGGCCAACCAGGAAGGGAGAGCTTTGCAAAGACCCCTACACGGTAGAGCATCCCCATGGGTTACAGGGTTTCCCCCACCCAACATTCCTTATCACTGAGAATCCAAGTAGACTGGAATGAGCAACTTGATAGTCCTGAATTATGGTGCTTTAAATTTCACTTGAACTTTGGAATTGATTGTGATTTGTGACCAAATTTCAAGGTTGGTTAACCCACAAGGTGGGTCAACTTCACGTAACCTACCCTAAAGTTTAGGATGAGTTGAGTAATGAACCCAAAGTCACCCTGAGTGGTTTGCAAGTAGGTTATTAAGTCCCAAGTTTTAAGGATTCAAGTGAATGTTAGAGCCTTCTTTTAGGATCTTCTTGATTAGGTCAATTCAATCAAGGCTTGGGTGACACATAATGCGGAAAATTAATTTTCTTTTAATTTAGGCAAGTGTGTTTTCCATAAACCCTAAAAATAGAAACCCTAATTTGGCTCTTTTCTAGGTTCAATTCTTTCCAAGTGTGGCACCTAGGGCTCAATCAAAAAGGTAAATAACCTTAGGCACCTTAAGTCCCTAGTAGATGCAGAAATCTGGAGGGGTATGTCTAAATAAATCAAATTAGGCAACTCAAGCGATTAATTCTAAGAAAGAATGTGAGTTGATCCTAATTGATTCTTCTTTTTAATTCCTTCCAAAAATAGGGGCTTAAGAAGAAGGAAACAAGACTACCTACCCTAGAGTGGCTGTCGTGCGGTTGATCTTCTTGATGAGTACCTCGCACAATCCACAACAAATCAGATAAAATAAGTTAGAATCATATCAGAATTGTAATTAGCGAAATGAAACTGCGTGTTGCCTCCCAGCAACGGTGCCAAAATATTTACGTGAAATTCACTAGTAGAAAAAGCACTATTCGCAATGAAAATTCTTGACCGTTCAAGTAACGGTTGTGAGTAAAAGTATTCTCGACAATTATAATAGTAACAGTTGCCAAAAGTCCAGTCATTAACTTTCTTACTTGCAAAAAGTCGGGATGGTTGTGACCACTCTCGACCGTTATAAACGGTCGAGAATAATAATTTACTCGACCGTTATTACATTAACGGTCGAGGATAAATACAATCCTCGACCATGGAATATATAACGGCCGAGAAAGTCAAGTATAATTAAGTCATCTGGTTGAGACCATTGTCGACTAGTTATAACGATCGAGAATATCTTTATTTTCGACCGTTTCCATATTAACAGTCAAGGATAGTCTCATCAAAAATCGTGGCGGTAAAAAGATAATTTTCGAATGCATTCCTCAACCATTGAATCTAGAACAGTCGAGCAAAAACAGACAAAATACCCAGCGCAACCCCGACTCCTTCCCCTTCCTTTCTTCCCCTTCCTTCAGCAGAAACCCACTGTGCTGCTAACCTCCTCCGCCAACTCCGAGGGTCCTCCTCTCACCGGTGACCCCCCCACGTCATCCTGTGACCCCACCCCTCAGTAAGTGCTCCTCGCCCCTCCTTCCCTTCCTCGTTCCACCGCACCACCATGGTGACCACTGTAACCACCATGACCACCTTCCCTTCCCCGTGCCGCCGCCACCACCACCACCTTGTCGATCACCACCCCCACCTCTACAGTAGCCTACCTGCCACCACCCCCACCTCCATAGCTGGCTGCCACTGCCACCACCTTAGGCCACGACCACTTTAGGCACCACCACCACCACCTCCTCCTACCACCAGTACCACCACCTCCTCCTCCTTCTCCCACCACCATCACCCCAATTTCCCCCTTAGGGTTAGAAATTTAATTTTAGGTTAATTTAATTTTTTTTATATACTACTTAGGTTAGAAATTTAATTATGAATGCAATTTAACTATATACTTCATTTAATTATGTAAAGAGTTGAGAATTTTAATTATGAATGTTGTAATGGGTTTGATCGAGTGAATGGGGTTTTTACCTATTTGATTGGAATAATGGCGATGGGCTTGAGATGTTGTAACTGAATTTTTATTATTTATTGAGCTTACGCCTAATTTTAATGTTGGATATTGTTTTTCTTCTTTTCTTGGTAACCATGGCGAACGAAAATCCAATACATAGATTGGAGGCCATGGCAACGATGAAATGGCTTTTGGATCAATAGTGTCAGGCTAGTTGGAAAATCAGATCATTACGGCAACCACAGATCAAATTCCCACTTGGGCAATATTTGAATTCAATCCAAAGTGTTTCAATGTGTTATTCAAAGATTGATTGATGTTTGAAATGTTATAATAGAGGTCTGAGATTGATTTGAGTTGAATTTACTCTATGATTTGATTTATTCTTTCAAGCTATCTATAGCTTAAGGAATAGATTAAGTTAGGGTTTTTAAGATCGATAAAGGCTGTAATTTAATTCTCATTGAGTTCCAAGTGTTTTTCTGAATACATGCGACACTTAGTAACGAGAACTATATGTTTTGATGTTGATCGAGTACCTGAGTTGTCCTTACTTCTTTGCTGTCTATAGTGAGAATAGTAGGATTAATCAAGATTTTCTAATACTCAATGAGCATTGAATTAATCTATGAAAGTTGTAAATCATTCAAGGAGCAATTGCAATGACTTGGAATGAGATTTTTACTGAATTGGGTGCGATTAGAGATTTATTGGTTTTACTACTCAGTTCTGATGGGATTTATGAGTTCTAGTCGTTCATTCAATGTGCTGAGGTTTTGGTTAATGTTCAAATATGATTCATAGTGATTCTTGAGATTATAAATGTGTTTTTGATGAAGAATTGGAACTTTAATCAGAATGAGATGGTATGATTCATGTTTGGACAGTACCATCCACTTCATGATCACATTGACTATCATAAGTAGTTACATGTTGAAACGACACTGGTCATATGTTTTAATAACTAAATTGAACTACATGTTTGAATTGTGTTCCCAAATTGTTTGAATTATTTGATATTTATGTTTGATTATGAAATTTTTGTTACAACTTTATAGATACACACACTTGCACAAATTTAGATGCACGGTATGATAAACAATAGGAATTCTAACCCCTAGGTAACATGTTGTGGGAGGGATATAATTGTGTCAAAATACTAGCTTGTCGAGACTTATGATCATGTTATACAGACAATACAGAGTATGTGTATACCTCACGTACATACACGATGCGTTATTTTTATAACATGCCATAAGTGTCGTCATCCTTTATTCAGAGAAGTTCTGAACAAAGGGGGGTCCTTGAAGATTTGATCACAACTTAGAGTTACTTTCTGCATGTAGCTAGTGTTTAGAGAAATTTTGGTTGCATTTTCTCACTCTTCTCGGGTATACCAACTAATCTTAGCTCTATTCCCGAAGCACCCTTTAGTAGGGGCTATTGGGGATGTTGTAAGGTTAGTCTTGGGGGGTATACTAGAGAAGTGCGGGGAAATGCTGCCAAAATTTCTTCAAACACTGGTTGCATGTACGAAGTAATGTTGTGATCAAATCTTCAAGGATGGGCTATCAAGTGAAAATCTTATTAAAATATGCATTTCTTCTTTATTCGAGTATGGCTTATGAATGATCTAAAAATCACATTCTTACCTTATTCGAATCCAACTTATGAGTGGTTGTCTTTTACATTTAGGATAATTATCATGGATAAGTCGTGGATTAGTATGAGGAGTTCGAATTAGAACAACTACAAGAGTGGAGTGATTTTGTTTTTGGAGTGGGCATTTCATGATGATAGGAAGAAATTTAGATAAGGTGAATTCTTTCAGTTAATTTTATGCCCATGCAGACAGTGTTTGAATGGGTTTTTCTATGACCAAGATGCAGTTTTGGAGCATGTAATATGTAATGGTTGGTGGCGACATTACGTAAATTGGACAGCTCATGGTGAACAAATGAGAGAGTTAGGAATGAGACAATTGAAGCCTTTGAAGGAAGTGATGATAATCAAGGAGATGAATTGGATGAAATGTTACATGATATGAGAGCAGTAGACCATGACGATGTAGATGATGATGAGACATTACCAGATTGTAATGAGTTATATGATGCAGTAAAGGCAGTAGAGAATCCAATTGCTCCTAGAATAACGTCAATGTCGAAGTTGTTATTCCTTCTGAAATTGTTATAGATGAAAGTGATGAATAGAGCCACAACGAAATTAATGTCTGAGGTTCTAGAATTCATTGGAGATCTGTTAAATAATCCTATTCGATATCCTAAGTCATGGTATGATGCGAAGAAGTAGATACGTGGGCTAAGACAGAAATGCGAGAAGATTGATGCCTATCGTAATGACTGTGTCCTATACAGAAATGAGTACTTAGGGTTGATTAACTATCTTGAATGTGGTAAGGAGAGATATAAGGTAGGTGAGTCAACAAACACTGGCCGGAAGAAACAACCGGAGAAGGTTCTCCATTATTTTCCACTGATCCCTAGGCTACAACGCTTATTCATTTCCAATAAAATAGCAAAACTGATGTTGTGGCATCAGGATAATTAATCGAAAGATGGATGCATCGGTCATCCAACAGATTCTGATGAGTAGAATAGATTTAACGAGAATCACGCATTATTCGCAGAGGAGGCATGGAATGTGAGATTAGGTCTTACAAGTGATGGATTCAATCCATTTGAAAGCATGCATCCATCATATTCCATATGGCAGATGGTCATGGTAACTTACAACTTACCCCCATGGCTATGCATGCAATCTTCATTCCTGATGTTGACACTGCTTATCCCAGGACCCAAGCAACCAGCAAATGCAATAGATGTTTATCTTTAACCATTGATTGATGAACTAAAACTGTTGTGAAGTACTCAGGGTTGATTAACTATCTTGAATGTGGTAAGGAGAGATATAAGGTGGGTAAGTCAACAAACACTGGCCGGAAGAAACAACCGGAGAAGGTTCTCCATTATTTTCCACTGATCCCTAGGCTACAACGCTTATTCATTTCCAGTAAAATAGCAAAACTGATGTTGTGGCATCAGGATAATTAATCGAAAGATGGACGCATCGGTCATCCAACAGATTCTGATGAGTAGAATAGATTTAATGAGAATCACGCATTATTCGCAGAGGAGGCATGGAATGTGAGATTAGGTCTTACAAGTGATGGATTCAATCCATTTGAAAGCATGCATCCATCATATTCCATATGGCAGATGGTCATGGTAACTTACAACTTACCCCCATGGCTATGCATGCAATCTTCATTCATGATGTTGACACTGCTTATCCCAGGACCCAGGCAACCAGCAAATGCAATAGATGTTTATCTTCAGCCATTGATTGATGAACTAAAACTGTTGTGGTACAGTGATGTTCAAACATATGACGTAGACAAGAAACAATTCTTCCAGTTGCACGAAACATTACTGTGGACAATCAATGACTTTTCAGCATATGCGAATTTGTCAAGATGGAGTACGAAGGGGAAGTTCACCTATCCAATCTGTATGGATGATACTCATCACTTGATATTGCCTGAAAGCAAGAAGTTTTGTTACTTAGGGCACCACAGGTTTTTACCCATTGAACACAGATGACGAACGTCACAATTCAAGGACATATTTGATGGCAAAGCATGTCAGTATTCATCAAAGAATCCGAAGAATAAACTCAGTACAAATTCTATTAGGCTGTCAGGGATGAAAATCATGAAGACATTGCAATAGCTCAGAGAAATATGCTTAGGTCATCTTTTCAAGAATGACTTGGCTTTCTTACGACACTCAGGGTTTAGGAAGAAAAGCATATTTTTATGGAGCTTCCATATTGGAAGGATTTGACAGTGCAGCACAATTTAGATGTTATGCATATCGAAAAGAATGTAATGAACATTCTTGATGTATTAAACCTAATAGACAGCCTGAAGGATACAATTAAAATAAGGAATGATATGAAAATTTTGGGCATTCGTCCTGAGTTGCACGTTGAAGGAGGGTCTTACTTTCCAGAAGCTATATACAGTCTTACCGGAGAGCAGAGGCAAAGGATTTTCTCATTCCTTAAAGACATCCGGGTTCCAGATGGGTATTCATCGCAACTTTCACATTGCGTAAATGAAGCACAAAAGAAGATTACTGGGTTAAAAAGTCATGATTCTCATGTGTATACGCAAATCTTATTTCCACTAGCGATACGTGGGGTGATGCCTGATCCGGTAGTCAATTCTTTGACGAAGATGAGTAGATATTTTAAAGTTATCTATTCAAAAATATTAGATACCGAATTGCTAAACTATTGGGATAACCAAATTGTAATCACACTTTGTAAAATGGAGCAGATTTTCCCGCCTTCATTTTTTGACATTATGGTTCATGTCACGCTTCATCTTTCAAATGAAGCGAGAATTGCTGAACTCGTGCAATACAGATGGATGTATCCAATTGAATGATATTTGAAGAAATTGAAAGATTATGTCTTGAATAAGGCTAAACCAAAAGGGTCAATTGTTGAAGGCTATCTTGTAGAAGAATGTATTAACTTCTGTGCCATGTACATGAATGAAATAGACAATAGATTTAATCGTCTTGAGCAAAACTATGAAGGAGAATTTAATGGTAATGATGAAGATTGTCTGTCCATATTTAACATTGGAGGAAGGTTGATCCTATGAACGGAGGTTAAACACATATTGGAAATGGACTGACGTTTGCCATACTTGTATATTCTGAAGCAAATTCCAGAAGTGGATGAATTTTACAATGAATTCAAATAATCATCTAATACATCTACACATGACTTGCAGTTCCTTCATTGGTTCAAGGATCGTGTAAATAAACTGAAAGAAAATGAGGATCCACGGTGGGTATAGGATTTTGATGTAATTGCTGATACACCTTTGATATACTGACGTTACCATTCCGGATACAGAATTAATGGTTTCAGATTCAGAGTAAGATCCATTGATGATGCGAAGGCTACACAACAGGTAGGAGTTCTTGTCAATTGTGACCTAAGCACTGGTTGTGATGGGTATTACGGCCAAATTGAAGAGATTGTGGAAATGAGTTTCAAGTTTGACTGTAAGGTGGTTCCATTCAAGCGTGATTGGTTTGATATTTTTAAAGAAGGCATTGGATTCAGAATCGATAAGAAACATGGATTATTGAGCTTAAGTAAAAATCATCGCATCCTCCAATCATCAGAATCATTCACACTAGCTTATCAAGTAGCACAAGTATTTTACGTGCCTGATAATAGTAGAAAGGGATGGATTATACCAATTAAAGCTCAACCACAAGAACAATATGATGCGAGAAAAGATCTACACCCAGGTGTTGAATCTGAAGCATATCAATAAAACCCACAAAGTGAAGAACTTGCCCCTGGTGCAACTGACATTGACATATAAGGTAAATTGTCAAAAGCATTAATTCATAACCATAAATATAAATAAATTATGAAATTCTTAGTTTGTTTTGTTGAAATTGCCTTTAAATTGTTTTATCTTTTATTAAAGGTTACATTCATTTATATATCAAAACTAAAATTTCTTTTATTGCCTTCTCATATAGGTTCTTCACATTCTCCTACTGTTTGTGCACCGACTGTTTCCATTTTGTCACTATGGTGAGTTTCTTACTACTTTTTTCTTAAAATGCTATTATCATGTTAGATGTGGGGTGTGCCCACTTGGGTTTATTTTAAGAGTGGGGTGTGCCCACTTAGGTTCATTTTTTGTGTGGGGTATGCCCACTTAGATTTTTTTTTTTTGTGGGGTGTGCCCACTTAGATTTATTTCTTAAGGGGAGGGTAATTAAGGAAGGAAGAGAGAAAGGGAGAAAGGGAGAAAGAGAAGGGGAGGGTAAGGGAAGGGGAAAGAGGAGAAGAAAGAGGAGAGGAAATAAGAAGGGGAGGGTAACCAAGGAAGAAAGGGCGAAAGAGAAGGGGAGGTTAAGGAGAAAGGGAGAAAGAGAAGGGGAGGGTAATTAAGGAAGGAAGAGAGAAAGAGAAGGGGAGGTAAGGGAGAAAGGGAGAAAGAGAAGGGGAGGGTAAGGGAAGAGGAAAGAGGATAGGAAATAAGAAGTGGATGGTAACTAAGGAAGAAAGAGAGAAAGAGAAGGGGAGGTTAAGGAGAAAGGGAGAAAGAGAAGGGGAAGGTAAGCGAAGGGGAAAGAGGAGAAGAAAGAGGAGGGAAAATAAGAAGGGAAAGGTAAATAAGGAACAAAGGGAGAAAGATAAGGAGAAGAGTAAGGGGAGAAAGAGGAAGGGGAGGTTAAGAAGAAAGGGAGAAAGAGAAGGAGAAGAAAGAGGAATGGGAGGGTAAGGGAAGGGGAAACGGAATGGGAGAAAGAGGAAGGTTATTTCATTTATATACGCTCATTTCATTTTCAATTATTTGTATACTTATTTCATATGGGATTTTTGAAATATCACAATATATAGAGGAAATGCTACCAAATTTTTTTTAAAAATATTTGATTATTTGTGATGTTTTTACGTTGGTTATTTTCAAGAAAAAGGCTAATAGGAGGAGCAGGGAGGAGGCTCAGGCCTCTCAACAGCCTAAGGCCCCCCCACAGCGACCTGAGGCCCCCCGCCAGCAGCCTCAGCCTCAGGCACACCGCCAGCATCCTCAGCCTTAGCCCCAGGCACCTCGCCAATAGTTTCTGAGGCCTGGAGATTTCCAGAGTCAGGGGAGGGGAGGTAAGGGGAAGGGGAAGAGTCCGATGCTTCCTCCGACGAATCTCCAAACAGAGGATTCTGACTACGAGGAGGATTCAGCCGCCGATGAGGAGGAGGAGGATAGTACTTCATTTGATGAGGAGAACGCTAGATTGGATGATCAGCCAGAGCAGACGGCTGACCCAGATCCTTCTCAAACGGGATATTTTGCACCACCACCACCCGCCCGCAGTTTAGGTATGAATTTAAGGTTTGGTAAATGTTATGTTCTCAAAATTTTTTCTTATTTAATTTTATGTTATAATTTTGTCTTTTAGGTGCACGTAGGGGAGAGGTCCTACGTGGAACAAGGACTTAAAGAGAATTCCGCATGGGGCCTGCATTTCAGTGCGGATCACACCAGTGGGGGAAGCAGTGGACTATCCTCCATTCATCAATAGACTGGGTACGTTGACAAAGGCGATCATCCCACTGGCCCACTTCGATTGGAGGAAGGTGCCAAATGAGCTGAAAAGGCAGCTCATTCGAGAGTTCGAGGTAAAAACTAATAAATTTTGTAAATTTCTTTATATAAGTGTAAATTATGTAATAATTTTTGTTCTCTTTCTAATGTAAGCCACGTTCGAATGGGGCGATGATCCAAACATCCCCAAATATATCCTCAAGCACGTGGCAAGATTCATAAAGATTGGAGATTGGAGATGAAGAATAAGGTAAAAGATAAATTTTAACTGTATTTCTTTTTTTTCTTTACCACTATTCAAATATTATTTCTAGCATTAAAATTATATTTTTTAGTATTATAAGAACATGAATCATGATAAGGCATTGCATAATGCACCTCTTTTGAGACAAGCGCAAATTTGGAATGAAGCGTGTGAGTATTGGCATGATCCAGCGACACAGGTAAAAGTATTTCATATATTATCATTTATTCAAACATTTTATAAGTTAATAAATTGTACCTTCATTTTTAGGAGCAAGCCAAGAAAATAAGGAAAAGAGAGCTATAGCTCCACCGAAGACCCATGTCCTGGGTAGTAGTATAGACGGGATGAAATCTATATACATAAATTTCTTTAATTAATATTTTCTTTTAAACCTTACAAAATTTCTAATTTATTAAAATTAACTATTTCAAATTGTTGTAATCCGTCATGCATCAAGGTGCCCAGCTTGATCGAGTGGGAGTATATGAGGCCACTCATAGCAAGATGAGCGAAGAGGGAAATAGAGAGTGGCTTCACGACACATACCAACAGAGACACGTAAGTTAAAAAAATACAATACTGTTATTTTATTTCGTAATTACATAATTAAATGAAATTACTTAACATAATTCAATATCTTTTAGGATAATATGATCAACTTAATGCATCCTCCTAAAGATGTAAACTCCGGTACAGTTCAATAGCCACTGACAGCAGAGGAGGCCTACCGGACTATCATGCCACCTGAGCATGGCGGGTACGTCCGTAGCACAGGGAGGAGCGAGACCATATCGGGGTGGTATGGGAGAAGGGGAGCATCATCCTCTTCAGCTGAGGTGCAGGAGATGAGGAAGGAGATTGTAGCATTACATCGCAAAGATGTGGAGAAGGACCACCGGATTGAGGAGCTGATGACATTGGTCAGGGACAACACGATGCAAACTAAGGAATCCAACAAGACCATCAAGGTGCTCCTTGCATTACTTCAGAAGGGAGGAATTGATCACCCATCCTTTCATCAGTATAGAGATCGTCGTGATGACGATGATTTAGGTGATAGCGGTGCTGGAGGCGTTGGTGCCACAGCATAATTGTATTTTTTATATATATTACCATTTGTAATGAACTTTGTATACGTTACTTTTATTTATAAAATTTTAATTTTCATTTCTTCTATTTTTTTTAAATGCATAAATTTTTAAGTTGTGTAATTGATTTATACTCTTAATAGGACATTATTTACAGGTCTTTCACATAAATTAAATATATTTTAAAAAAAAAATTCCTATTATTCTCAACTATTATTTAAATAGGGTCAACAATTGTTAATATTATCGACTGTTAAAACAGTCGCTAATTTGACTTTCCCCACTGTAATAAAATAATCGTCGCTAATAGTTAACATTCTCGACTGTTTAAAATGGTCTATAAAACGAGTTTTCTTGACCATTACTCAATAACTGTCACAAAAAATTAACATTGTCAACCGTCCGTAAACTGATGAAAATATCATTATTTTCGACTGTTATTAACATACGATTGGAAATATGCTCTTACTCGACTATCTAAATAACGATCGAGGTAAATACTTTCACCGACCATGGACATTAAACGGTCGAAAAGGAGTATTACCGACCGTTGAAAACTGACGCGAGAACTACCCAAACGTCGAGTGGGGTGCGTCTTTTTTTTGACCGTATTGTTCAAGAAAGGTCGAGAAAACCCAATTACGACTGCACATTCCTCAACCCTTTTTCTCGACAGTTATTTAAACATTGGCGACCGTTATTAACGGTCGAGAATACTCAATATTCTTGTAGTGATTGTCGTTGTTTAAGATATACATTGTAGTATAGGACAAAATCGTATAAAACACTTAAATTTATAAAACTCATTTAGAAAAGAGTCCAAGGTCATTCACAGGGAGCAATTGTGCAATTTAATGCACCAATCACAATTTATCAAAAGAATATGCAATTGAAATCAATATGATGTTCAAAATGATATTTCAATAAGAACTAGAAGAATAGTGCAAAAAGATCGGGTTAAAATGGTGATTTGAATCACCAAATTGACCCTCAATGTTAAGCTTCCTAATCTACTCAAATATTTGAATAGTAAACCTCAATTAGTATTCCACGTTAGTCAAGTATTCAAATGTTACAATAGTAACTAGCAGAATCAAGCACCAATGAGAGTCAGACGTCAACAAAAGGCTTCAAACGCCATATCAGAAGAGGCACAGCACCATAGAAGAAGCACAAGGGCTTCTCTTCTTCAAACCTTAGAAGAGGCACAACAGCAACAACCACGAAGGCTCAAGGGCCTCACACAAAGCCTGCAAAGGCTAAGTATCATAAGAAGAGAGAGGAGATGGATCCCAAGGTAGAGCAAAACTTGCTCCCCTCTCTCTGATTCTCTTTCCTCTCTTCCTAGCTCAAAATGGACTAGACCCAGGTAGCCAGGTAAAGGGATCAGCCCAGACTCGCATGGCTTGACTGAGGGCGAGGGCGTGTGTATGCATGTGCGTGAGCGAGGACCTCACCCCCTATGCATGCTGAGGAGATAAGTGGTAAGCACTTTTTCCTTTTGTCTGTAGTTGCACCCTCCTGAGTCTACGATGTGGACTAAACCCACGAGGCTTCTTCGTGTGTGAGTTGCAGGAGGTGAAGGCTCCAATTGCGGGCAAAGGAGTCGTTGACAGCTTCAATTGGATGCTTGGGAGACTTCCTTGAGCTGAGCTGCAACACTTGGGATTATCAACAAGGAGGAACACAACTTGAAGATGTCAGACGGAGCTGGAGAAGGTGGTGGCGGCAGCGGTTGTCTGGAGAGGTACTTGAAATGCAAAACATGGACTAAATACCCTAATCAGTATGCTTAGAAGGTTCGCCGGACCATGGTGAGTGCAACACTGGCCATGGTTTGGTGTGTGCGTGTGTGTGGAGGGCTGGCGGTGATGAGAGTGAGGGCGGAAGGTGTGTGTACTCGATAGGGAGGTGGAGGGTGTTAAACCCTAAATTTCTTTAGGGCTTTTGGAGGGTGAGTCGTGGCAGAGCAAATGAATGTGGTGTGAGGGAGTTTGGTGGTCTATGGCATGCGGAAGGCCTCGCTGAAGGCTTGGCCAGAGCGGAAGACGATGATGGGGTCAAGGGCAGTGGTGTGGGTGAACTAAGGTCTAAGTGGTTATACGAGATGGGGAAGGAGAGGGGAAGATAAAGGAGGACTTAGAGACGAAGAGAGTGGATGGGGGTGGCCGACTATGATGGGCTGACGCCAGAGAAGGAAGAGTTGACGGCGAGTAGACGACGGAGTAGGGAGAGGCGAAGACGACCAGTCTTTGGCAGGACACGGTCGCGATGAAAAGCTGAAGAAGGAGAGCTAATCAATTTCTCTGTTGATCGGCTTGATGAAAGGGGCAGAGGAGCTCACTGGAGCCGAGGTTGTGGGTGACTAGAGAAGAGGAAGAGGGTGATTTCGGCTCTAAACTTCGTTAAGGAGCAAGGCCTTATGAGGGGGACCTTTGAAAGGTCTCAGGGCATGCTCCAAGCTTGGAAACAAGCTCGAGAAGCTTGGATTTTTAAGGAATATCCCTGATCTTGAGGAGTTCGCACGAGCTCTTGGACATGAATTAAGGTCCAAGACTTCGTTTAGATGATTGGGGATTCTCTCAAGATCATTCCTTTCAATTTTGGAAGGAATTGGTCGAGAAATCTGGGAGAAATCCCAGATTGAAAGTCGATGTGTTTGGGTTCACACTGTTAATGGTGACAGGGATCATTTTGAAGAAAACAATGAGAGGTTAGGGGTTAAATGTAAAGATTTTGAAAGCTAGGGGCTTAGGTGTGAATAATAGAGTTTAAATGGACTAAAATGCAAACTAGGTCAAGATGGACTCTGATTAGGCCCAAATTTTGTCCTTAACCTAATTTGAACCCAAGGAATCTAACGGTAAGTCAGATTTCAGTTTGACTAAGTTTGACTGGGTAATTTACCTAGAAACCCAAATAAGGGCAGAAATCTATATGTGACTCTGTTTAAGGTCAAAATAGGTTCAAGTGGCCAAATCAAGGATGCCAAACCTTAAGGAATATTTTTCTATTAATTTTAGGAGGATTAGATGAATTTTATCCTGACTGAAACCACTATAATTTAAGAGGGTTTGAAATTAGGATTTTACGTGTTGTTTTGGTTCTCAAAATGCATGAAATCCCATTTCTGTCTGCAAGTACCCACTTATTAGTCTTTAATGCTTAATTAACCTTCAATTTACCCCTTATAAACCCTGTGGTTATTCTAACTTCATGATATGCTGTTGAAATTACAGAATTAGCCCTAGTTTCCTGTCATCTTCTCAAAATAGAATGTTATGGAGTTATAACCCTCAGATGGATATGTAAAAGCATTTATCTTTTAATCCTGACTAAAAGTGGCTAGTTAGGGCCTATGATTGTGTTCCCATTAGCAACAATGCTAAGTTGTCCGATCGCGAGATGCGTAAAAGAATAGTTCTATCGTTGTAGTGCGAATTGCTACGAAACAAATAACATTTATAGAGATTTCGGTGAGCACCAAATCGTTCGTAAGGAGTTAAAACATGATTTTTATGCAAAAGCTTTTCAGAAAAGTAATTCTAAGCAAATATTTATATATGTATATATAGACATCAGATAACCAAAGAATCAGAATTTTATTGCTATTTGGGAACAGTATTCAAAATAATTATTCTAAGGAGTAGAGGAAGAGAGAGAGATAGAGATAGAAAGAGATAGCAGATGAAGGAAGATGTCGCTTGTGGGATGCTTATGCGAAGTTCAGTAACACTTCAGATCTAGAGCACCGGGAAGAAGACTAGAGAGAAGTTGTAGAGAGAGCTGGAGATCTATCTGGTGGGAGTTGCCTCTCAACTAGGGGCCCTGGGGATATTTTATAGCTTTAATGAGGGGAAAAGTAGACATTTTAGCCCTCAAAATCGTGGAACATCCTTGGTTTGATCAAATCCGTTGATCGGGAGATCAACAGCTCTGATCGTGCCTCAAAATAACCTCAAATGCGCCTTCCACACTCAGATTCAACCTACGACTGACACATGGTGGCTTCTGCGTCGTCTGTTCATGATCTCATGGTCCTAGTGCATGCCTCGCACTCTCCTTGCTCACACTCGATTTCAAATCGTGCACAATCAATCTCAGCCATCAATCGTGAACACGCATGCCACCACTGATGAATTATATTTGCATGTGATAATTAGTTAATTTTAACATTGTTTCATAGCTCAATATAAATCATTATCATAATAATAGGATTAATAGCTTAATTAACACCTCTGCATACAGCAAATTTAAATAATGTTAAATTACGCATATTTGTATATTATTATAAGATTATTCTATATATGCAGGTAGTGCAAGTTTAAAGGATTCCTATTATTATAATAGTATGGTTAACTCATTCCCATTTTAACCTCATTCTAATTTTTTTTTTTTATTCAACACGTTATCTCACCTAATTTTAATTCACGTAACCCTTTTATCATTTCCGATAGATTATTTTTATTCCCTCCATCCTTCCATCCAATTCCCTTATTTCATTCGAATAAAAATAAAAATAAAAATAACACATACACACCCACGACTCTTGTAACTCCTCTCTCATTCCCCCACTTCCTCGTAACCGCACCTCCCTCGACCCTCTTATTCTCTTGCACCTCTCCAACGAAGAATAGGTGGCGCAACTTCCCTTCGCTCCTCACCTCTCCACCGAAAATAACCATCTCCCTCTCCATCTCCCTTTCCCGCATAAAATTCCCTCCTACGGAAAAAACTTCCCCTCCTACCATCATCCCACACCACCACTAGCCATCCCTCTCTTATTCTCTCCTGTTTCCATCTCCCTGCATTAACCTTCTCCTCTACCTCCACAACAACCCAATACCGCCACCATCACAACCACTACCACTACCACCCACCTTCCTCCATCTCCCATGGCAGCAGCAACACCACCCCACCTTCGAAACCGCCACCACAGACAGCCATCGCCACCTCCTCCTCGTCCTCGTCGACGTCCACGCCAAGCCGCCGTCGCCGCTCCCTCATCTCCTTCCTCTTCCCCTCGCTCCCAACTTTCCCCTCTATGGCCTAACTCCTTCCACCTTCCTCCCAATGGACACGCACCACCTGTAGACCACCCTCGCCCTCATCTTCAACCTCGCCGGCGCTCTCTCCTTCCCTCCTCTTCGACCTCGTCGACGTCCATGCCAAGCCGTGCCGCCAGGCCGCGCCGTCCGTCCGCGACCACACCGACCTCGCAGCACCTCCTTCTCTCCTCTCCATTCCATGCCATCGACAACCTCGTCACCGCCAGCCACAACTGCCATCACCGTCGGTGCCCCTCAATTTCTCCTCCCTGCAGACGCAACGGCAACATCTCTAGCTCCTCATTTTCCTCTTCCCCGAATCCTCTGCATGAGCTCCTTTCTTTCTCTTCTACATTCTACACTTGTTGTTTTTAGTTACTGAAGAAAGAAAACTTTGAATCAGTCTAATACCATAACCTGTTTCCTTTCTTAGTGAAGTAGAATTTATTGTATAAAACTAGCCTTGCCTTATTTAATTTTCATAGTGGTGTTTGTGAAATTTCTAAATTTTAACTTACACATAGTTTGTTTCCAGCATGTTCCTAAATTGGTGGATAGATATATGTTTGTTTTTATTAAATATAAGTTTACACCTAAGTTTTAAAGTAAATGAGTAATTTAGTTTATGTTGAATCTGCTAATAGTTTAAGTTAAAGTTTTTAGGAAAGCAAATAAAAAAAAATTGTTTTATGCTTTTTAAATCATTAAGTCCCCTTTGTAGAGATTAGTTTAAGATTACTGTTACTGTAAATTATATTCTGGATGGGTAATAAGTTGTAAGTTAATTTTTATTTTTGTTTCTAATTGTATAAATTGTCCTAATCAATCTAATTAGAAATTATTTTAGAGCCTCTCAGTGAAATGACTTAGACTCACCAAATTATTAATAGTTCGATATAAATTTTAAACTTGACGTTCTTATCGTGCTACAATGACGTATTTTAACTAAAGTGATTTAGGTGCGTCACATTTATGGCACCGTTGCCGGAAGGCATTGAAACGTAATTAGGTTGCTTGTTTTATTTTAAAAATAAAAAAAATTTAAAAAATGTTTATTATCCTTGCTAGTGTTTTTGTTATTTCCTTGCATTTCTTTTTAGTTTGATTTGTCACTAACTTAGTTTATTTTCTTTGATACGAGGTACTTAGTGAACTCAGTGGATTCGCCGCGCTCATCTTCTTGGTGGCCTCAAGGTGAAGGAATCTAAGACCTGGCTGGACCATTTTAGATTTTAAGATTTTAGAAATAGCTTTAGGATTTTATTTTTATTTTAGAATTGATGTACTAGGCTTAGTGTGAGTAAGAGATTATTTTGGTTTTGTACATGACCTTTCTTAATTTTCTCCCTTTCGCTTAGTTAGTAGTGGTTTGGTAACTAATTAGGTTAATTAAAAGATTAACTAGATTTTATTTTGTTTGTGCTTTAGAAAAAAAAGAAAACTTATACATAAAAATTGTATTTTAACCTTAGAAGTTGCCTATGTAGGACAATCACGTTAGGGACTACATAACTGCCTTTAGTTTTTAATTTTTTGCGATCTACATAAAATTTGTAGAGTGTTGGAGGCAGGTACATTTTCTAAACCCACTCAAATACTTGTTCATGCATTTTTATTCTTTGCATGCATAGAATCTAATAACAGAATTAAGTTGTAACTTTGTTAAAAATCAATAAAAAGTGAAAATTTAAAAATAAAATAAAAACTAAATAAAGATTAAAACCTTAAAAATCACCTCACTTTTTGTTTAAAGAACTTGTTTGCATCATGTTTATTTCTATTTCTGTGGTTTGCACACTTGTGTGAATGGCACAAGCATGCATATAGGGTACTAGAGCCTCTCATTTAGGTTATTTTAGGCATATCGTAGGTCAATAAGGAAAATAATGTAATTTTTTCTTTTTTTTTATCACCTTACTTAATCTACATTAATAAATTTACTCTCTTAATTCATCGCATTAGTTGTTTGTATTGTGTTTTTCTTTTGTATGCTTGGTCGTAGATCTTTTATCTCCTAATTTAGTAGAACCATTAATTAAAGAACCTTGTAGGATTAGTAATAAGCAAATGGATAACCAAGAAAATCAAAATCAATTGTTGCAACAATTGCAGCAATAATTTTTGGAAATGCAATAACAACAAGGATTGTATCATAGGTTTCAACCTGTAAATCAACAAAGACCCTTAAGAGAATTTTATGATCCCTTAGGTCAAATTCCTAAGCCTTTCGTCCATATTTCAAAAGTTTATGATGATTTTGAAATAATACCCTCCGCCATAGCCTTATTACCTCATTTTTAGGGGCATAGCAATGAGAACCCTTTTCTATGAGAAATAGAAATCTAAGTGGGGATGCCCTAATGATGGGATTATTTCCATTCTCATTAAAAGATAAGGCTAAATTCTAATATCAAAATATAGGAAAACTAATAAACACTTGGGTCGAACTTCGATCTGAATTCCTTAAGAAGTATTTTCCTGTAGGTAAAACCAATGCTATAAAGAGAGCTATTATTAGTTTTACTCAGCAACCTAGTGAACATCTCCATGAAGCTTGGGAGAGACTTAAGGAGCTTTTTAGGAAGTGCCCACATCATGGAATTCCTCGTTGGCAGATAGTTCAAATATTCTACCATGGCCTTAATGAACAACTTAGGCATAATGTCAATGCTGCCTGTGGTGGGACTTTCCTAAGTAAGGGGGAAGATGAAGCTTATGAGTTGTTGAAAATATGAGTGAGAACTCCTTTAATCATGCTTCAATGGATGCTTTTGATAGGACAAATTTTAAAGGAGGAATTCATGAGATATGGAATACTAGAGAATGGGAGATGATCAACAAGAGGTTAGACAAGGTTGATATTTTAGTAAAAGAACTTGAGAGTCAAAGATCTAACCTTAGATCCCACGCATGTGAAGTTCAACCCTCTTTTGCCTCTCTTTACCAAGAATCAATGCCCATGTATAATTCTAATGTCCAAACTTCAACCTTAGATTCTTCTTCATCTTCCTACAATCAATTAGAAGATGCTCAAGCTTTTCAGGGTAACTTTAGGCAAGAATATAACCCATATTTCAACACCTATAATCCAGGTTGGTGGAATCACCCTAATTTTTCTTGGAGGAACAAAGGGTATGACATAACCAAATGTCTCAACTTAAATTCAATCCAGTTCCATTTCCAAATAACTACCAAAATAGAGTTACTCAAGATTCCCAATCATTTAGAAGTGAGTTTAAAAAGAAATTAGGAGATATGCAACAGTTAACGTTACAACTTGTCAACACTCAACAACAACTAATGAATGAAATTAGGGGTGGGAGAAATCAAAGAAAAGTTAACCGACCCCTTGGAGTTTTACCTACTCAACCAGAGCTTAACCCCATGAATTTACCTAACCCAAACCCTCCACCTGGATTCAATGGGAACCAACCCCAAATCCCTCTACTTAACCCTTTTCCAAACATTCCTAGACAACAGCAACCTCAAAATAGAGATAATAATCCTCAAGCCAATGCAAATGCTGTTACACTTAGAAGTGGTAGGATTACTAAGGAGGTAGTTCATCCCCAAACTTCAATTAACAAAGAAACTACTGAAAAGTCACCCTTAAGTTGAGAGTGATTCTAATGATGAAGAAAATGTAAAGGAAACATCTAAAGAATCTGAACTCAAAACTAATCCTACTCTCATACCATGTCACATTCACTTGAACTCTTCAAGCAAGTTCAAATAAACATTCCTTTAATTGATGCTATTCAACATATATCTTTATATGTGAAATTTTTAAAGGAATTATGCACACAAAAATGTAAAGCTAGAGTTAAGACTCTTGAAAAGATAGTCTTATCTGAGCAAATAAGTTCAGTTATTCAACAAAACTTGCCCATTAAAAAGAAAGACCCAGGTAATTCTTGGATTACTTGCATATTGGTAATCTTACTTTTAACAAAGCTTTATTAGACTTAGGAGTTTCAATAAATCTTTTACCTACTCCAATTTTTGAAAATTTGGAGTACAAGAACCCCAATCCACTTCCATTTCTCTTCAACTAGCTTATAGATCAATTAAGAATCCTAAAGAAGTTCTTGAGGATGTAATTGTCAAGGTTGAAGATTTCTATTATCCAGTTGATTTCTTAGTGTAAGATATGGAAATCCTTGAGACTATTGAGAATGCGCCTATTATTTTAGGATGACTACTTTTAGCTAGTGCTAAAGCTAACATAAATTGTGAATCAAGGATACTGGAAATAGCCTTCAGTGATAAGAAGATGCAATTAGATATTTTCAAAGTTTCAAAAAGCTTAAATTTTGATGATGACCGTAACTTAATAGAAGTAGGTCATATTGGAGAAGCTATTGAACATAAAATACTTATCACTTCAAAGAAGATATTTTCGAGGAAAATGATCAAGAGAACACCTCCATTGGTGGGAAAAATTATGAATTACCTACAACAATAATTTATGAAGAATGTGATTCAAATAGAGGTACTTCACAAAATTTTAATACTAAATTTGGTTTTGAGGATGGTTTGATAGAGTGTAATCAAGAATCATTGTGTTATGAACAGAATATGATGTTCAACCATTCTTTCACAAATGAAGAAAAAGAAATTAAGGAGTTTGAAAGTGAATTATCTTTTGAGAATGAAGTAATTCAATTAGAATTGAAGGTAAATGAAAACCTTAAAGGACAATCAGGTGATGGCAATAAGGATCTTTCAAAAATTTTTGAACTAATACCTTATGAAGATTTCAAGTTCTTACCTACTCATTTTGATGGTAAATTGCATAAGTCTTCAAAATTATTTGAGGATCCTATGTTGCTTGAGGTAACAATCACTGAGTTTAATGGTTGTAGATACATTGAAAATATGCCTAAAGAAATCAATCAAGTGTTTCAAGGTTCAAAAGAAGATAATATGGTTGAGGATTGTAAGTTAGATATAATCCCTTACTACAAGAAAAGAAGAGATCTGGACTCTTTGCCTGATGAGTGGATGAATCATTTCTTGAATTTAATTTTCTTCAAGGAGAACATTAGGCCAATTGTTGAGATTATTGGGTGGAAGACTCGGATTGATGATCAAATTTTTAGTTTTGTCACCCTAGGGATTCCTTTCATCATTCACCTTCCTATTCCTCCTTTATTCTCAAGTTTTAATGAAACTTATGATCCTGATAACTTGAGCATTATGACAAAAGAAACAATTAACCAGGTTGTTCCTATACTCATTCCCAAGTCTTATTCTACAATACACTCTACTCTTCTTGTTTACTCTTTTTGGCAACCTTTTCATATTATCATCCATCACCATTTACCCAGTACCTTCTGTTACTCACTTATTCTGAAACATCATTTCCTTATCATACTTTTAAGAGCTTTAACCAATATCTCTACTATTTCTTTAGTCTAGGTTTTTGCCCGACTAAAGGTGTAAAACTTAGCAAACATTGGAGGCAGTCCATTACCTTCTCATCCCCCTTCTTGCTTTTTAGAGCACTTAAGCACACAAGTGACTTGCACCATGACTTTCCGCGACCCCATCTTCCTCACCTTCGGTTGTTCACTTCACCATGGCACAGATCTCTCAACTAATGTATGATTGTTGATCCTACTAAAAGAGAGGGAAGTGCATCGTGAAGAGATTCATGCACTTCAAGAATCTCCCTTTTGTGGGAGAAGTAATGTGGCTAAACGGCGTAGGGTGCAATGTATGGGATTGTGCGTCAAGTGTGGTGTGTACAACCACGCCAATCATGGCATATGCCATTGGTATAAGAAATTCCATCAGGACTAGTACGCTGATTGCCTACACTTCCTCAAGTATGGACTGAGCACCAATTTCCCTTATCCTCATACTCGTCCATTTAAGAGAGCCATAGTGGAATTAGTGAACTAATACTTTGATAGATATGGCATCACCTTCACACTGCCTAACTGAAGAGGTAAGAAGGTAACCTAACACTGTAAATAAATAATTAAAAAAATGAAAAATAAAAAAAGTTGTGAATAATAAAGATAGGCAAAAACAAAAGTTCAGAAAAAAACAAAATAAAAGAAAATTCATACATAATTAAAATTTGCAAAATCATTAAAAAAGAAGTTATTTCTTTTAGGTAGTAAGGTTGATTCTTAAGATCTAAGACCAGCTTGGCGGGGATTAAAAGATAGCATTACGAGACACTAGTGACCTTGGACTCATGTGGGAAGAGTAGCACTACGAAACTCCACTCCGAGTTTACTAGAAGTTTCGTGTGTTATCAGGATTGTAGGGCTTGTTAGCATTTTAGATGGATGTGGGAGGCGTAGCACTGCGATGCTCCACATTTGGGTTATTTAGCTGGCCTCTTTTCTTTTGAGTTAACCCATTTGTACTTTAGTAGGATAGTGATTTCAAGCCAGATACGGGGATTAGTTACCTCTTGAGGATAGATTGAGTTAGCTCTAAGGTGTGTAGATTTGCGAGACCTAATAGGGTTATATCGGGGTGCTAATCTATGTCACTATACCAAGATTTCATCACGAGAGAAGAGTAGCTTTGTGAGACTTCTCGTGATTTTGTAACATCTTGAGGATCTGACGTAAAAAGACTGAATCATGGTGAATCCATGGGTCAAGTTTTCTTATAGAGGCTTTCTTTTTCTTGATCTTAAATAATCGAAAGTCCTGCTTTTCTTAAGTTTAATTTTGTATATAAACAAGGTTATTTAACCATCCTTTAGATTTTGTAAATAAATAAAATTTTATTTGTTTTTAATCTATTTTTAGGTTCGTAGGTTAGGTAAGCTGGATGGCTCACCATCACAAGTGCTTTACTACATCTGGTTGTATCTTTCTAAACTACTCCCTCTCTTTTATTTTTATGCCATTGTGAACAATGTCATTTGAGTTGGGGGTGGGGAAAACCTATTTTCTTTCCCGTTATTATTCGACTTGTTTTCGTTTTTTAATAGGTTGAGTAAGTCGTAATTTTTAAGTTTTAGCTGAATTATTTCAAAAAGAAAATCAAAACTTACATTCTTTATCTTGTATTTTGCATTAAAAAAAAGTTTTTAAAGTTTGCATACATTTAGTTGTGTTTTCCCATTTGTTTTTGCTTTTATTTTTGAAGGATGATGAAAATGCCCCTTTAACCATGAGTTGTTACCTTACGAAGTATACTTAGGTTTAATTCAGTGACTCTTCAGGTCTTAGACTTAATTATCAAGGTGATCAATTAAGATTTAGGATTTTGGCATATGTTAGGCATTTTAGTCTTGTTATTTCCTTGTAATGAGTTGAAGAGTGAAGAGTAAACGGAATTTATTTTCAACCATTGGCGAGCGTGGAAATCGCGTATTTTGAAATCGTTGGAAATCATAGTATAGTCGCAAAAATCACTCGTCAAAGATATTTGTGATAACGAAACTCTCATAGATCTTTATTCTTTTTAGAACTTGAGTCCCGATCGTTCGTCTCTGGGAGGCGTGAAAACGAATCAAGATTTGGATCGGCTTTTATAACCTAAATCTAACCTAAGCTACTATTTTTGTCTTTTTGTGTTTTTGATTTTTTTATTTCGAAAAGCGAATTGAAACCTAAATCTAGATAAACTAGCAAAAACCTAAGTGACTATGTGCATCTAAATGAGGCCATGGTGGCCGTGCATGGTGTGAATAAACCAAAGTGTCATATAGGCAAGCAAACAAGAGGATAATCAATCACAAAAACATTATGAAATTATTTATGCATAAAAAATTATCACATATCATTTACACTAGAAAGCATATAAATAGAAGAAAATCCCTCACGCTGAAAAGTTGCCACTAGGGCCATCGGCCTTGTGTGAGGGTGTAGGCTAGACCTTGGATGTGTAAACCCGTCTACACGCCTACCAAAAGTGATGGCCGGCCATAAGAGGCTATGGGTGAGGCTTCATGGCCGTCCAAGAAGAAGAAGAAGATGGGGGCTAGTGCACCCTGTAATTTCCTACTAGGAGGGGGTGACGTAATAATTGCGGAAATAAATATAAACAATCTCACAAAATAGACAATCACACAAGTACACAAGTATTTTTAGGTGGAAACCTAAACCGGGTGAAAACCACCACCTAACCCTCTCAAGTTAGGATTTTCCGATCAACCAAGTTGATCAAAATCCACTAAACGAATCACTTTAAATGAGGGTGACTCAACCTCAAATACAACCACGCTACAAGTGCGAGGGTAGCGTTCCTCAACCCCTTCTCTTCACGAGAAGGATTTTCTCCCTTGAAGGAGACGGGAATTCGCAAAGCGAATACCCAACCAAATAACAAAGATAAAAGAACAATAATCCTATAGAACTAACAAAGTAATTTTAAACCTACCTTCTACAGGAATTAGAAAACTCCCATTTGAAAGGAGTGCGTCGGCGATGCGGATGCGTGAACAACACGACGACGCTACGTTGCTCTCGTGAACTACGGTGGGAGAGCGGGTGTGCAAAGCTTGATGCTCTCAAGATGAAGAATTAGAGCTTGGAGAGCAAGAGAGTCTTTTTGGACACAAAAGAGTGTGAAAGTGTGGAGCTAGGTGTGTCTTGGTGTGTATTGGTGTGTAAAGGCTCCCCTCTATTTATAGAGGCCTTAGGAAGGCTTTGGAAGGCTTAGAAAAGCTTCCATAGCCATTGGGTACAAAGCCCAAGTGAATCAGCCCGAAATCAGGAACAATCATTGCACTGACAGGGTAATTAGACGTCTAATTATGGCATCAGACATCTGGAAGACCATTTTAAGACGTCTGATTTCAAGGTCAGACATCTGATTTCGTGCGGGTTCCTTCCTGACTTAAATCAGATCTAAACAGGGTTCTAGTGCAAGTCCATCAAATGACATATAGGACATCTGGCACTATATCTGGACGTCTAGAAACCTACTTTTTCGTGGGAATGGATTTGCAACGGCTAGAAAATCTCTGAGAAGAGATTTTCGGGTCAGTCGAGGCAAAACGGTCAATTATCAGACGTCTAGAAGGGCTTAAGGACGTCTGATAAGGCTCTAACGGTCATATCCTTGAGTGTTTGCAAAGCGAGCCAACGGTCCACTAATTGGACGTCTGGCAAAGTCATCAGACGTCTCCTAAGACGTCTGGTCTAAGGTCTGGACGTCTGATTTCATCAGACAGAACTAACTATGTCCAGCCTAAATGTTATCAAACGTCTGAATCAACAGTCAGACATCTTAAAACACTTTATCAGACATCTGATTTAGTAATGAGACATCTGGAAATGCTGTTTAAACCCTATATTGGTTTTCTAAGTTCTCTACAGAAAACCTAAGTATCCTAGAGTTGTGCCGGTGTTACTAGGACTACTGTTAGGATACTTTGAGGCTCTTTAACATAATTTTCTAAGGAAATAAAGAGCAAGAAAATAACGACAAATGTACATGAAAGGAATAAAAAGAATTCTATCCTATTCTTCTTGTCCTTCCATCTTAAATCTATCGCTCCTCGCGAATCTCCTCTGTTCTTCATCAAGCTCCTCCAATCCATCCTGGATGCGAGCTCGAATTCCATCTAATCACGTCTACATTTGCAAATTACCTGAAATCTAAGACTCCAAGTGCAAATGTTAAATAACACGTGTTTTGTTATCATCAAAACAAATGATCGTGGTGCTCTAGCACCAACAATCTCCCCCTTTTTGATGATGACAAAATCATAAATAATAATGCAAAAAATCCTCCCCCTTTTTGACATTATCAAAAAGGTTTGATTGATTTTAAATTTTCTATAACTCCCCCTTAAAACATGCTCTTCTATAAATTTCTTTTAACAAAGGTAATGTCCTCCCCCCTTTTTTTTTATAACAAGATAGCTATTATTTTTCTCCCCCTTTCTAAAGAAAATTTAGCTACCTTATATCTCCCCCTTAAAAATTGACACTTAGCTTATAATTTTTTGCTCCCCCTATCTAAATGCTTATGATAAAAGGATAGGGTAAAGGGTTTTACCTCACCTACCATGGCCAATAAAATGGCCCAAATGGTTGTGGTGGTGGATGCCACATCGGATGGGGCTCCCATCCGTAGCTTGGAGGCCCGAGCATTGGCGCCGGTCTCTAGTCTGGTGGTCGACGTGCGGCGGGTCCACCGTTTGTTCGCCGTCTCATCGGTTTTCTCATTCTCCTCCTTGGTCTACTCCTTGGTTCTCCCAACTCAAGTTGACCAGCCTTGAGCTTGTAGGTCCAATCCTTCGTGTTATAGTTATCCCTGAAACCTACAAAACAGGATTCTAATTCTTTTTTCGGTATCCAAGTGGGCTTGGATCCGGATCTGTTAGCGGGTCTCCTTGATGGAGATCCTTTCTCAATCTTAGGGCTATATAAATCATCTACTTTGTTGATTAATTTGTTAGAGTTTTCCCTAAAACATGCGATTTCTTTTTCTATAGTATGCATCTTAGTTCTTAAATCACAGATTTCTAACTTTAAACTATTATTTTCCTCAATCAATTTATTATTTTCATTGATGAGGTTTTGATTTTCTATTAATAGGTTATCAATTCTAGGACTAGCTTCTATGTCCTTAAGTTATTTTTCTAACCTATCATTTTCATTTTTAAGAAAACTAAGGTTCTTTTTAATGCGTTTGTTTTCTATTCTTAATGATTTACTAACATCAAATAATTCATTAAAAGCTTCTTGTAAGTCGTAACTTACCTCGTTGTCTGAGTCGCTTCCACTTTCGCTGTCGCTCCTCTGGCCATGAAACCGAAGCAAGCGGTTTCTTCTTCTATGGACTTTTCTTCTTCTTCTTCCTCCGAGCTGGAATCATCCTAAGTGGCTTGGAACGCCTTCTTCTTAGATTTCTTCTCCTTTTCCTTCTTCTTCTCCTTTTTGAGAAGAGGGCACTCTGGTCGCAGATGCCCTTTCTTGTTGCAATGGTAGCAACGTCTCAGTCTCTCCTTCTTCTCCTTCTTCTTTGACTCCCTACACAACTTGGAAAACTTTTTAAGTAAAATTCTAAAGTCTTCGTCGTCGGAACTTACCTCGCTATCCGATGTGGCTTTGAAGGTGAGAGTCTTCTTCGGTTTAGGCTCCGGTGTATCCTTCTCCTTTTGCTTCAACTTTGTCTCGTAGGCCATCAGATTGCCTAGGAGATCTTCCATGTTGAGCTCCTCCACTTCGTTTGCCTCCTCGATGGCGGTGACTTTCTGTTCCCATTCCGGTCCAAGGGAATGAAGAAGCTTCCCTTGAAGCTCCCCCTTGATGAAAGTCTTCCCTAAAGCTTTCAAGTTATTTACAATGAGAGTGAACCTAGTGTTCATCTCACTTAAAGATTCGTTAGGCTTCATACAAAAAGATTCAAATTCTTGAGAAAGTAAATTAATTTTAGTGGTTTTTACCTTAAACATACCTTCGTGAGTTACCTCAAGTGTGTGCCAAATCTCGTATGCGGTGGCGCATTGCGAGATTCTGTTGAACTCCTCTGAGCTGAGCGCAATACAACGCGTTCATTGTTTTTGCGTTGAGAGAGAGTTCACGAATCTGCTACTACGAGTATCCTCCGGCAGGTTTTTTTAGAATGTTGAAGGGGGTCTCACACCTGGCCAGACCGTGAAATCGGTGGCTTAAGCCACGTCTTCATCCGCAGCTTCCAGTAAGGGCAGTTGCTCCCGTCGAAGAACGGTGGAAGAGTCGTAGACTGGCCCTTGGAAATCCTACCCGCGGAACTGCTTCCCTCCATAAATCTTCTTGCTTGGTTGTTACACCGAAACAGCAAGACCTACTCTGATACCAACTGTAATTCCCTACTAGGAGGGTGACGTAATAATTGTGGAAATAAATATAAACAATCTCACAAAATAGACAATCACACAAGTACACAAGTATTTTTAGGTGGAAACCCAAACCAGGTGAAAACCACCACCTAACCCTCTCGAGTTAGGATTTTCCGATCAACCAAGTTGATCAAAATCCACTAAACGAGTCACTTTAAATGAGGGTGACTCAACCTCAAATACAACCATGCTACAAGTGCGAGGGTAGCATTCCTTAACCCCTTCTCTTCTTGAGAAGGATTTTGTCCCTCGAAGGAGACGGAAATTCACAAAGCGAATACCCAACCAAATAACAAAGATAAAAGAACAATAATCCTATAGAGCCAACAAAGTAATTTTAAACCTAGCTTCTATAGGAATTAGGAAACTCCCCTTTGAAAGGAGTGCGTCGGCGACGCGGATGCGTGAACAACACGACGGCACTACGTTGCTCTCGTGAACTACGGCGGGAGAGCAGGTGCACAAAGCTTGATGCTCTCAAGATGAAGAATTAGAGCTTGGAGAGCAAGAGAGTCTTTTTGGACACAAAAGAGTGTGAAAGTGTGTAGCTAGGTGTGTCTTGGTGTGTATTGGTGTGTAAAGGCTCCCCTCTATTTATAGAGGCCTTAGGAAGGCTTTGGAAGGCTTAGAAAAGCTTCCATAGCCGTTGGGTACAAAGCCCAAGTGAATCAGCCCGAAATCAGGAACAATCATTGCACTGACAGGGTAATCGGACGTCTAATTATGGCATCAGACGTCTGGAAGACCACTTTAAGACGTCTGATTTCAGGGTCAGACGTCTGATTTCGTGCAGGTTCCTTCCTGACTTGAATCAGATCTAAACAGGGTTCTAGTGCAAGTCCATCAAATGATATACAGGACGTCTGGCACTATGTCTGGACGTCTGGAAACCTACTTTTTCATGGGAATGGATTTGCAACAGCTGGAAAATCTCTGAGAAGAGATTTTCGGGTCAGTCGAGGCAAAACGGTCAATTATCAGACATCTAGAAGGGCTTAAGGATGTCTGATAAGGCTCTAACGGTCATATTCTTGAGTGTTTGCAAAGCGAGCCAACGGTCCACTAATTGGACGTCTGGAAAAGTCATCAGACGTCTCCTAAGACGTCTACTCTAAGGTCTGGACATTTGATTTCATCAGACAGAACTAACTATGTCCAGCCTAAATGTTATCAGACGTTTGAATCAACAGTTAGACATCTTAAAACACTTTATCAGATGTCTGATTTCTTAATTAGACATCTGGAAATACTGTTTAAACCCTATATTGATTTTCTAAGTTCTCTACAGAAAACCTAAGTATCCTAGGGTTGTGTCGGTGTTCCTAGGACTACTGTTAGGGTACTTTGAGGCTCTTTAACATAATTTTCTAAGGAAATAAAGAGCAAGAAAATAATGACAAATGTACATGAAAGGAATAAAAAGAATTCTATCATATTCTTCTTGTCCTTCCATCTTCAATCTATCACTCCTCGTGAATCTCCTCTATTCTCCATCAAGCTCCTCCAATCCGTCCTGGATGCGAGCTTGAATTCCGTCTAATCACGTCTACATTTGCAATTGACCTGAAATCTAAGACTCCAAGTGCAAATGTTAAATAACACGTATTTTGTTATCATCAAAACAAATGATCGTGGTGCTCTAGCACCAACACACCCAAGTGGAGAGAGGAGGGTGTTGCTCCCTTTCTCTACCAATGGCCGTCCTTGAAGCTTTAGAGGAGGATGAGGAGGACGGCCTTGAGCTTTTGGAGGGTGGAAGCTGTAGGTTTCCCTACTAGGAGGGGTGACGTAATAAATGCGGAAATAAAATATAAAGCAATCTCACAAAAAAAAAAAATCAATCGCACAAGTACACAAGTAATTTTAGGTGGAAACCCAAACCGGGTGAAAACCACCACCTAACCCTCTCGAGTTAGGATTTTCCGATCAACCTAGTTGATCAAATCCACTAACCGAATCACTTTAAAACGAGGGTGATTCAACCTCAGTACAACCACGCTACAAGTACGAGGGTAGCATTCCTCAACCCCTTCTCTCCACGAGAAGGATTTTGTCCCACGAAGGAGACGGGAATTCGCAAAGCGAATACCCAACCAAAAGACAAAGATAAAATAAACAACAAACCTATAGAGCCAACAAAGGAATTTAAACCTAAGCTTCTATAGGAAATAGGAAACTCCCCTTTGCAAGGAGTGCGTTGATGACGCGGATGCGTGAGCCACGCAACGGTGCAATGTCGCTCTCGTGAACAACGGCGGGAGAGCGGGTGCGCGAAGGTTTGATGCTCTCAAGGGAATGGAGCTTAAGCTTGGAGAGCAAGATTTTTTCTGGACACAAAAGAGTGTGAAAGTGTGTAGCTAAGTTTATCCAAGTGTGTATCTTGTGTCTTTCTTAGTGTCTCTAGGTGTGTAAAGGCTCCCCTCTATTTATAGAGGCATTAGGAAGGCTTTGGAAGGCTTAGGAAAGGTTCTATAGCCGTTGGGAATAAAGTCCAAGGGAATCAAGTCGAAATCAGGACAATGATTACATTTGACAGGGTTATCAGACGTCTAACTCTTTCATCAGACGTCTGAAAGGCCACTTTAAGACGTCTGATTCCAAGGTCAGACGTCTGATTTTGGGCGGGTCTCTCCCTGGCTTAGATCAGATCTAAACAGGGTTTTTGCGCAAGTCCATCAGACGACATACAGGACGTCTGGAACTATGTCTGGACGTCTGGAAACCTACTTCTACTGTGGGAATTGATTTCCAAACGTTGCAACGGCTAGAAAATCTCTGAGAAGAGATTTTGGGTCAGCCGAGGCAAAACGGTCATTTATCAGACGTCTGAAAAGGCCTAAGGACGTCTGATAAGGCTCTAAAGGTCATAATCTTGAGCGCCTGCTAAGCTAGCCAACGGTCCACTATCTAGACGTCTGGCAAGTCCATCAGACGTCTCCTAAGACATCTGGTATAAGGGTCTGGACGTCTGATTTCATCAGACAGAACTAACTATGTCCAGCCTAACAGTTATCAGACGTCTGAAACAACAGTCAGACGTCTTAAAATACTTTATCAGACTTCTGATTTGGGAATTAGACGTCTGGAAGTGTTGTTTGAACCCTATATTGGTTTTCTAAGTATTCTACAGAAAACCTAAGTATCCTAGGGTTGTGCCGGTGTTCCTAGGACTACTGTTAGGGTTCTTTGAGGCTCTTTAACATAATTTTCTAAGGAAAATAAAAAGAGCAAAAAAATAAAGACAAGAGATACAAGAACGGATTAAAAAGAATCTATCCTATTCTTCTTGTCTTCTATCTTCAATCTGTCGCTCCACGCAAACCACCTCTGTTTTCCGTCAAGCTCCTCCAATCCATCCTGGATGCGAGCTCGAACTCCGTCTAAACACGTCCACATTTGCAATTGACCTGAAATCTAGGACTCAAATTGCAAATGTCAAATAACACGTGTTTTGTTATCATCAAAACAAATGATCGTGGTGCTCTAGCACCAACAGAAGCAAGTTTTAGAGTGGAGAGTATGGATGGGAGAGTGTATGGAGATGGTCCCATTTCGTAGCTCTCTCTTTGCCCTTATGGAAGGCTCCATTTGGTTGCCACTTTTGGTGTCTCCAAAAATAGCAAATGCCACAATTTTTGGATCTAGGTTTGACACAAGTTTTTAGGGTTTCCAAGAGAGTGTGCATGGGTTTGGTGGGAGTAAAATGGAAGGTGTGTGTGTGTGTGTGGGTGTGTGTTTTTCGTAGGGCTAGGTTGTGGGTTTTGGTAGGATTAGGTGCTAAATAGGTTGGGTCAATCTAGATTAAGTGGGTGTGGACCTAATTAGGTTTAGGAAAGTCTAATTGGGTAGGAGTGAACCTAATTAGGTCTAGGTCAAGTCTAATTAGATGTGTGCATGTGATTAGGCTAGGGTAACCCTAATAGGTATGAGTTAATTAGATCCTGGGTGGATCTAATTGGGCTCGGGTGCACCCAATCAACTGTAGATGCACCCAATTAGGTATGGGATGGTTCAATTGGGTTAGGGATAGGACAAGTAGGGCTATGGATAGTGGACTAGGCTTAGGAGGTCTCTACTTAGGTTTCCTAGGGTGTCAGGTGGGGTTCCTAGGTCAAAATAGGCAAGCTAGGACTTCCAACACCAAAATCAGGAACCAGACAGCAGTATCAGGCGTCCAAGATAGTGGTCAGACGTCTTATACTACGAAATTGGACGTCTGGACACTAAATTAGATGTCCAATTCTGTGTCAGTATGAGTTTTGGCTTCCTGGATTGTTATTCTGTAGAAATCAGATGTCCAGCCAGATGTCTGGACGTCCTAAAAGGTGCTGGAGTGTGGGTTTTATGTTTTCTAAGGTTGGTTTTGGTTCCTAAGTGTTTGGGAGAGGGATAGGAACATGGATAGTGCTATCCATGTTTGGGTTTTGAGGCTAAGGTGTCCTAATGGAGGTTGTTTTGGGTTTGGGAAGGCTGTCCTAGGGTTTCTAAGGGTAGGGATAAGGCTATCCTCCTCACTCCTCTTATCTGGATTAGTCTTCTTCTTCCTTTATTGCTTTATTCCACTATCTCCATCCTAGATCACTTTATTATCTGTAAATAGCAATAAAAACCATTAACTAGCAGGATATTGTTGGTGTTAGAGCACCACGATCATTTGTTTTGATGATAACAAAACACGTGTTATTTAACATTTGCAATTTGAGTCCTAGATTTCAGGTCAATTGCAAATGTGGACATGTTTAGACGGAGTTCGAGCTCGCATCCAGGACGGATTGGAGGAGCTTGACGGAAAACAGAGGAGGTTCGCGTGGAGCGACAGATTGAAGATAGAAGACAAGAAGAATAGGATAGATTCTTTTTAATCCTTTCTTGTATCTCTTGTCTTTATTTTCTTGCTCCTTTTATTTTCCTTAGAAAATTATGTTAAAGAGCCTCAAAGAACCCTAACAGTAGTCCTACGAACACCGGCACAACCCTAGGATACTTAGGTTTTTCTGTAGAATACTTAGAAAACCAATATAGGGTTCAAACAGCACTTCCAGACGTCTAATTCCCAAATCAGACATCTGATAAAGTATTTTAAACGTCTGACTGTTTTTCAGAGGTCTGATAACTGTTAGGCTGGACATAGTTAGTTCTGTCTGATGAAATCAGACGTCCAGACCCTTATACCAGACGTCTTAGGAGACGTCTGATGGACTTGCCAAACATCCAGATAGTGGACCGTTGGTTAGCTTAGCAGGCGCTCAAGATTATGACCGTTAGAGCCTTATCAGACGTCCTTAGGCTTTTCCAGACGTCTGATAAATGACCGTTTTGCCTCGGCTGACCCAAAATCTCTTCTCATAGATTTTCTAGCTGTTGCAACGTTTGGAAATCAATTCCCACAGTAGAAGTAGGTTTCCAGACGTCCAGACATAGTTCCAGACGTCCTGTATGTCGTCTGATGGACTTGCGCAAAAACCCTGTTTAGATCTGATCCAAGTCAGGGAGAGACCCGCCCAAAATCAGACGTCTGACCTTGGAATCAGACGTCTTAAAGTGGCCTTCCAGACGTCTGATGCAAGAGTTAGACGTCTGATAACCCTGTCAAATGTAATGATTGTTCCTGATTTCGGGCTGATTCACTTGGGCTTTGTACCCAATGGCTATGGAAGCTTTTCTAAGCCTTCCAAAGCCTTCCTAAGGCCTCTATAAATAGAGGGGAACCTTTGCAACACAAAGACAGACTTAGAGACACAAGATACACACTAAGAGAAACAAGAGACACACCTAAGCAACTTAGTTCCACTCTTTTGTGTCCAAGAGAAGCCCTTGCTCTCCAAGCTCTAGTTCCATTCTCTTGAGAGCATCAAGCCTTCGCGCACCCGCTCTGCCGTCGTTGTTCACGAGAGCGACATTGCGCCGTTGCGTGGCTCATACACCCGCGTCATCGTCGACGCACTCCTTGCAAAGGGGAGTTTCCTAATTCCAATAGAAGCTTAGGTTTAAATTCCTTTGTTGGATCTATAGGTTAGTTGTTTATTTTATCTTTGTCTTTTGGTTGGGTATTCGCTTTGCGATCTCCCGTCTCCTTTGTGGGACAAAATCCTTCTCGTGGAGAGAAGGGGTTGAGGAACGCTACCCTCGTACTTGTAGCGTGGTTGTACTGAGGTTGAATCACCCTCGTTTTAAAGTGATTCGGTTAGTGGATTTGATCAACTAGGTTGATCGGAAAATCCTAACTCGAGAGGGTTAGGTGGTGGTTTTCACCCGATTTGGGTTTCCACCTAAAAATCTTTGTGTACTTTGTGTGGTTGTCTATTCTGTGATATTATTTATATTTATTTCCGCATTTTATTACGTCACCCCCTCCTGGTAGTGCCGGAAACTTTCAATTGGTATCAGAGCAGGTTCTTGCAAGATCGGAGTAACACCCGGCAAGAAGATCATGGAGGGAAGCTGTTCCACAAGTAGGATTTCCGAGGGGCAGTCCACAACCCGTCCGCCATTCTTCGACGGGAGCAACTACCCCTACTGGAAGTTGCGGATGAAGACCTGGCTTCAAGCCACCGACTTCACGATCTGGGCCAGATGCGAGACGCCATTTGAGATCCCAGAAAAACCCGCGGGAGGCTACTCGCAGCTGCATATTCGAGAGCTTTCACTCAACGCAAAGGCAATGAATGCCCTGTATTGCGCATTGAGTCCGAAAGAGTTTGATAAAATCCAAGAGTGCACTACCCCCCACGAGATATGGAGGAAGTTAGAAGACACTCATGAAGAGATGAGCTCGGAGGAAGAAGAAGAAAAGGAAGAAATCGCTTGCTTTGGTTTCATGGCCAGAGGAAGCAAGAGCAACAGCGAAAGCGACAGCAGTGACAACGAGGTAAATTTCGATTTACAAGAAGCTTTTAATGAACTATTTGAGATTAGTAAATCACTTAAGATAGAAAATAAAAGCATTAAGAAGAACCTTAGTTTTCTTAAAAATGAAAATGATAGGTTAGAAAAATAACTTAAGGACATAGAAGCTAGTCCTAGAATTGATAACCTATTATTAGAAAATCAAGACCTCATCAATGAAAATAATAAATTGATTGAGAAAAATGACAGTCTAAAAATAGAAATTTCTAATTTAAAGACTAAGATGAGTATTATAGAAAAAGAAATTGCATGTCTTAGGGAAAACACTAACAAATTAATCAATAAAGTAGATAATTTTTATAGCCCTAAGATTGAGAAAGGATCTCCATCAAGGAGACCCGCTAACAGGTCCGGATCCAAGCTCACTTGGATACCGAAGAAAAAATTAGAATCTTGTTTTGTAGGGTTCAGGGATAATTACAACACAAAGGACTGGACCTACAAACTCAAGGCTGGTCAACTCAAGTTGGGAGAACCAAGGAGTAGACCAAGGAGGAGAACAAGAAGACCGACGAGACGGCGAACAAGCAACGGACCTGCCGCACGTCGACCACCAGATTGGAGACCGGCGCCGATGCCCGGGCCTCCAAGCTACGGATGGGAGCCCCATCCGATGTGGCATCCACCACCACCATTCGGAACATTTTATTGGCCATGGTAGGTGAGGTAAAACCATTTACCCTATCTTTTTATCATAATCATTTAGATAGGGGGAGTTAAAAAATGATGAGCTAACTGTCAATTTTTAAGGGGGAGATATAAGGTAGCTAATTTTTCTTTAGTAAGGGGGAGAAAAATAATAGCTATCTTGTTGTTACAAAAAGGAGAAGAATATCACCTTTGTTAAAATAAATTCATAGAAGAGCATGTTTTAAGGGGGAGTTATAGGAAATGTAAAACCAATCAAACCTTTTTGATAATGTCAAAAAGGCGGAGGATTTTTATGCATTATTATTTACGATTTTGTCATCATCAAAAAGGGAGAGATTGTTGGTGCTAGAGCACCATGATCATTTGTTTTGATGAAAACAAAACACGTGTTATTTAACATTTGCAATTTGAGTCCTAGATTTCAGGTCAATTGCAAATGTGGACGTGTTTAGACGGAGTTCGAGCTCGCATCCAGGACGGATTGGAGGAGCTTGACGGAAAACAGAGGAGGTTTGCATGGAGCGACAGATTGAAGATAGAAGACAAGAAGAATAGGATAGATTCTTTTTAATCCTTTCTTGTATCTCTTGTCTTTATTTTCTTGCTCTTTTTATTTTCCTTAGAAAATTATGTTGAAGAGCCTCAAAGAACCCTAACAGTAGTCCTACGAACACCGGCACAACCCTAGGATACTTAGGTTTTTCTGTAGAATAATTAGAAAACCAATATAGGGTTCAAACAGCACTTCCAGATGTCTAATTCCCAAATCAGACGTCTGATAAAGTATTTTAAGACGTCTGACTGTTGTTTCAGACGTTTGATAACTGTTAGGCTAAACATAGTTAGTTCTGTCTGATGAAATCAGACGTCCAGACCCTTATACCGGACGTCTTAGGAGACGTTTGATGGACTTGCCAGACGTCCAGATAGTGGACCGTTGGCTAGCTTAGCAGGCACTCAAGATTATGACCGTTAGAGCCTTATCAGACGTCCTTAGGCTTTTCCAGACGTCTGATAATTGACCGTCTTGCCTCGGCTGATCCAAAATCTCTTCTCAGAGATTTTCTAGCTGTTGCAACGTTTGGAAATCAATTCCCACAGTAGAAGTAGGTTTCCAGACGTCCAGACATAGTTCCAGATGTCCTGTATGTCGTCTGATGGACTTGCGCAAAAACCCTATTTAGATCTGATCCAGGTCAGGGAGAGACCTGCCCAAAATCAGACGTCTGACCTTGGAATCAGACGTCTTAAAGTGGCCTTCCAGACGTCTGATGCAAGAGTTAGACGTCTGATAACCCTGTCAAATGTAATGATTGTTCCTGATTTCGGGCTGATTCACTTGGGCTTTGTACCCAACGGCTATGGAAGCTTTTCTAAGCCTTCCAAAGCCTTCCTAAGGCCTCTATAAATAGAGGGGAACCTTTGCAACACAAAGACAGACTTAGAGACACAAGATACACACTAAGAGAAACAAGAGACACACCTAAGCAACTTAGTTCCACTCTTTTGTGTCCAAGAGAAGCCCTTGCTCTCCAAGCTCTAGTTCCATTCTCTTGAGAGCATCAAGCCTTTGCGCACCCGCTCTCCCGCCGTTGCGTGGCTCACGCACCCGCGTCATCGTCGACGCACTCCTTGCAAAGGGGAGTTTCCTAATTCCTATAGAAGCTTAGGTTTAAATTCCTTTGTTGGCTCTATAGGTTTGTTGTTTATTTTATCTTTGTCTTTTGGTTGGGTATTCGCTTTGCGAATTCCCGTCTCCTTCGTGGGACAAAATCCTTCTCGTGGAGAGAAGGGGTTGAGGAATGCTACCCTCGTACTTGTAGCGTGGTTGTACTGAGGTTGAATCACCCTCGTTTTAAAGTGATTTGGTTAGTGGATTTGATCAACTAGGTTGATCGGAAAATCCTAACTCGAGAGGGTTAGGTGGTGGTTTTCACCCGGTTTGGGTTTCCACCTAAAAATCTTTGTGTACTTTGTGTGGTTGTCTATTTTGTGATATTGTTTATATTTATTTCCGTATTTTATTACGTCACCCCCTCCTGGTAGGGCCGGAAACTTTCAATTGGTATCAGAGCAGGTTCTTGCAAGATCGGAGTAACACCCGGCAAGAAGATCATGGAGGGAAGCTATTCCACAAGCAGGATTTCCGAGGGGCAGTCCACAACCCGTCCGCCGTTCTTCGACGGGAGCAACTACCCCTACTGGAAGTTGCGGATGAAGACCTGCCTTCAAGCCACCGACTTCACGATCTGGGCCAGATGCGAGACGCCATTTGAGATCCCAGAAAAACCCGCGGGAGGCTACTCGCAGCTGCGTATTCGAGAGCTTTCAGATATCTCATCTTATTCTAAATAGACTGATGCAATGCATGATATGCAAGATATGAGTGCAATATCCACAATTTAAGATAGGTTCAGACATTATCTAGGTTGATTAGGACCCATGATTGCTGTGCAATCATGCCCCCATCCCTAAACTTTGCTAGTCCCTAGCAAATGCAAGACTAAATTATTTACAGCAAGGGTCCCTAAGGGACTGGTTATTTTATCAAGTGTTTGCATAGAGATTTTTCTCCTTTTTGTTTTCATCCTATACTCTAAAAATCCAGACAATCGTGAAGGTGCAGCTATGTAGCTTTTGCAACGGATTCGAGTGAAAACTAATACACCTCTAAAGCCTGTACTTGACCCCTATTAAAAATTCTAGCGGGATAGGCGGATTTCTTCCCTCGGGGTATTCAAGATATTCTATGAATTTCACCCCGTCTTTGGGCTTAGGTAGAGAATCTTTGAGGGAAAGGATTATATATTTGGTGGCTCATTCTCACTTGATGCTACATAGAGACTAGTACTACAGAATCTAGATTCCGGGATTACTAAGTAACTCAACTTAGAGAAAGATGAGAAAAACTATGCTCCCTTTTGATTCCTTTGTATTCATTCTCTCTTACTCTTTTTCTTTCTTTTTCTTAGAGCTCACAACCTCACCAGATTCACACATAGGATCTGTATTTGGTGGTCTCACTAGGCATTAACACTTTAATTGAGTTCTCATAACCATAACACTAAGTCGGGATTCCTCAGCCAGTATTCGGGCGATCAGAAACACAAGAAAAATAGGTTAAGGCCATATTTGGTGGAGCTCAATTTTATTTGGTGGTATTGCCTTGATAAACACTAAATATTCATTCTTTTCTTCTTTTTTCTTCTTTTCCTAATTTTTTTTTTCAGTTTTTCTTTCTTTTCATCATTCTTTTTCTTTTTCTTTTTCTTTTTCTTTTTCTCTTTTTTTTTTTTTTTTTTTTTCAGCATAACACAACTGGCATACATCCATGAACTTTATTAAGGAGGCATTATTGGGAATTGGTGGTACTCAAGAGACATTGGGTGGCATATTTGGTGGAAGTGCCTACTCACGGCACCGGGAGAGATGGATAGGATGGTGTATTTCTGACCTTGACATCAATACCCTCCTTCCGCTGAGGATTCTGTAAAGAATGGTCGTAACCATCCACCTTAGCCCTAGTTTTATGAAAACTTGCTTTCCACATATTTGCCTTATTCGGTGGCTCTCACAATTTCGCACAAAAATGTATACGCAGGAACCGAGAGCGAAAACTGTGTCTAATCTCATAGTATCATCACCTAATTATCTAGGATTCCAGATTCCTTGCACTAATCTTAGAGCACCAGTACACTCTACTCTCATCTCACATTATTTGGTGGATTTTTGGAGGAAAATCTGCCTGACTCCAAAAACATTGTCCAAGGGTTCAGGAAAAGAAGCACTGCTTCTTCTTGACAAACTGAAGACATTTATCAGCCTTCACCGTGAATCCATTGCAAATTCTACGTGTGTGTGAAAAGTTATATTGGATTCCAGATTACAGGAATCAACTAAAGAATAAAATCTCTAATGCATTCTCTTAATAAAATAATCTTATTCATGAATGCAATATCTATATATGCTATAAACATGTAACCTCATATAATTTGTACTTCATGAATTTCCCGTATCGAGTTACAATCAGCTTGACCATAAATTTAGAACAAAAGGTGAGTGGGTGAGTCAGAAGTGGCTGTTGCGAACGATTTCTAGCTCCAATGAGAGCATTGGAGGTAGAGTCGGTTGTTCTTTTATTTAAGGTCCTAAAGTACGTTTTGCATGCAGCTCCGAGGTTTTCCTAAGTGTTGGCAAAATTTTTTTTTTCAGTTTTTCTGTATCTACCCCCCCATGTCTAAGTTCTTGCATGTCCTCATGCATGAATGTAAAAGAAAATAAATGCTGCAGGGAGAGAATGGATAGAAATCACCTGTAATTGCTCCTGAAATTATATTCAGCACCGGCCAACCTGTTAACATACAATATAGAAAAGGTAATTATGCTAAAACAAAAATATGCTATGTATAAAAATGGTTATGGATAGATGATGGTGAAATGGTATTTATACGTGCTGAGTTTAACGCCTCCAGCTGGGCATACACTTCAAAAAGGATATTCCAATACAGTATTGAGAATGGCAAGTAAAATGATAAGAATTTTAATCTCATTCGCCAACAGCGGACCGCAAATGCGAACTAGCTGTCCATGAATTCCAAGTCCAAATAATCGGGAAAATATGTAGATGGGGCTTGGGATTATCTGCAGCCAGATGCTACAGAAGAAAGACAGATAAATACGGGTGCCTAGAAGGAATGAAGGTGAAGGTATCCCGAAGAGGTGATGGAGAATGTGGGTGGTAGGGGTATGGGTGGAGTCATGTGGGGTGAAATCATATGGGTCCTGATAATGGTGATGAATGGAAGGCATGACACAAGTAGTGTGGTCAGATCTTGAAATCAAGGTCCAGTGATCAGTCTCTGTCTCTACCAAAGATGTTTGGGTCTCATCTTCTTCTTTTATCTCTTCCAAATTATCCAATGCCAATTCCCAATTATCACATGATTCCCCAAAATTCCTAGCTTCCTCTGATAACTCATCATATGTTATCCCCAATAATCTTTCAATTTCGTGAATATCTATTTCATAAGGGGATATTTCCTTCTTCTCACTTAGATGAAGTTGGGCATTAGATTTAGTAGTGAGTCCCTCCATGAAAGTGGAATGGGCTAAATCATTGATTGAGGAGTTGTTATAGTCTTTTTGATTTTGTTGCTCCGTGTATGAGATAATTTGAATTAATTCATCAATGTCTCCATGGGTATTCTCAAATACAACAAAATTATATTCAGGTCCCTTAATGCTTGGTTCCTCAAAATGAAATGATTGGTACTCAGGCCCTATATCAAGATCAAGATTCTCAAATAAATCTCCATTCTCAGCTTCCATAGGGTTATCTATATCATCCACCTCGGATGTTTGATCAACAAAATCCTGCATGACCACCACCGAATCGCAAATCGGTTGTGACACACCTGACCCAGATTCAAACATTTCTGGTTTTTGTTGCTCATCCTGGATTCTATGAAGCTCTTTCCTTATATCATCATATTCTCTTGCACTAGCTTCTTTTATTTCATGAATCATTTTGATCAATTGAGTAATCTGGGATTCATTGCAAGGGCCAAGGGTTTGAATTGGGCTAGGTCGATCAAGATAGTCAACCATATTATCAATGATTTGATCTGGTAGGGAGGGTGACTTATGTGATCTAGTGGATTGTTTATTCGGGTCGTGTGGTGTAATGACCCGATTCCCAAGTCCCTACGAGACACGAGAACCGGACCGACTCGACTAATCCCAAGATCCAGTCGTCCAACGAGGAAGTAACCAAAAGAGCAGTAAAATAACCACATTCAGCATGAATATAACTAACAGTAAGGAAATACAACAGTAAGGAAAGAAACCACTATAGTATATACCACCACAACAGTAGAACAACATTCATAACATAATATGAACTGCAGGTAAAGAAAAGTATAGCGGAAACAAGAACTATTCACTATAACGGAACAAAAAGAGGTACAAGAGAACAGTGGTAACTCTACTGGACCCTACTCGGCCTAGCGTCCTCTGCAGCCGCTGACCCTGGCTGCTCAACACCTAGTCCTGAAAGGTAACGAGTGTAACACGTTAGCAAAACGCTGAGTAGAGTGGCAGCTAAACTAAAGAAATAGTAAAGTGTACAGTAGCTGTTTTAAATTTTTTTTCTTCCTTTATTTATGTCTTTCTATTGTTTCACAATTTATCTATTTCTCAGATCCTTCACTTGATCTCGAATGTTCCTCGTGGGAACGATCTTGATTGCAGTCTTTTCCGAACAGCAGAAGTAGCACGTGGTGCTCTCCTGACCGGGAGAGTCCCCGTGGTGATCCTACTCTCAGTCAACCACCCCAAGGTCACTGACAGACGTAACGGTGACTACGGCACGCGCAGTAAACACACGGGTAGCTAACCCGCACTGGCACGCGGTCAGTCGTTTCCGTTAACGGGTGCGCCCAAAGCACAGCACGGAACCAGTACAGGGCAGAGCCCTCTCAGTAACAGGGGTCCAACCCCTCCACAATCACCAAACAGGGGCCTTGCCCCTCCACAGTCCGCGCACCCTCGCCTGACTACCCTGGTTTGCCCCAGTGGGCCTAACAAGTCGGTGTGGGAGGCTAGCAGAACCCCGGGGCCCGTGAGGTAGCTAGTACCTCCCTACACTAGTAGCTCTCCTCGGTACTACGTACACGAGGGCCAGCAAGTCGGTACAAAGTGGCCAGTCCTAACCCCGGGTCCCTAGGGCGGCTGGCTCCGCTCTGCACTAAACAGGGGGGACAGTCGCTCTCCTTGGTACTCCGTACTCAAGGGCCAGCTCACTTCCCCAATTCTATTCCATTCACTTTCCAGGAGTTCTACTCCTAATTCCCCGTAGGGTTCCAACTCTTCTAACTTAGAACATCCAGGTTTCACTTTCCAGTTTCATGTTCTTACAATCCATATTCTCAATCACGTTTATTTATTCATAACAGGCAGCTGTTAATTCAATTCACAGGCAGCTAGTATTTCCTTTCCACATTTTCCAAGACTGCAGTATTCATACATTCCACTAGTTTTCCCATCCTAGGATTCATGCCATATCCTAGGATCTATCATACAATCTAGTTTTCCAACCCTAGGATTCATGCAACACCCTAGGAATCTACCATTCAATCTATTTCTCATTCCTAGGATTCATGCAATGTCCTAGGTTCTATTTATGATTTCATAATTTAACAGATTATACTTAAAGCCACTCTACCAGGTACAACGGGAGTAATGGGGGCGTGGTCGGGAATCCCGCGTGCCTCCGCGACCCCCGAGACTGCAACGGAACGGGGTCCTTGTCTGTGTGGGCTCTCAGACGTCCAGAAGCCTGCGGGGGCATCTGGCCTAGTTCCCAGACGTCCGATGGTCACCCAGGACGCCTGGAAGTCGTTCCCGCCGTCTGGCACTGCAGCCAGACGTCTGATTCGCGTTGGATGCGAATCTCAAACCCTTTCAGACGTCTGGACAGTCTTCCAGATGTCGTGCCCATCGTCTGTCTAGAAGCACAGACGTCTGATTCTGGAAAGTTTTCCAGAACCAGGGCGCGACTCGCCCTCCGCTCGCGACGCCCGGGCGTGTCGCGCCTCATGCACCTGCTGCTCGAGCCGCAGCAGTCCCCCCCCCGCATCGCCTCGTGCCCACTGCGCCCCCCGTCGGCCGGCCCTAGCATCCCCGGCGAGCTTGCCCTCACGGCCGACCACCTCTCCCACGGGCAGCACCTCCTCCCACGCTCACCGCAGCTGTCGCTGCCGCTGCACCCTCGCGCTTGCTCTCGCGCTCGCTCTCGTGCACTGGCTGAAGGAGAAGAGGAAGGAGGCGGAGGTGACGGGAGTGAGGGAGAGGCGTGGCCCTTTTAAGGCTGCGCGAGGAGGAGAGAGAGAACGCGACAGAGGCATCTGCGGCCGCAGGAGAGAGGGAAAAAGAGGGAGAGAGAGAGAAAACATAGGTCTACGCGCTCAGGCGTGCAGACGAACAATAGCGTGCCAAAATAATCGATTTCCAGACGTCTGGAAATGATCCCAGACGTCTGGTCAGACGTCTGTAAGTGATTCCAGGCGTCTGGTACGACGTCTAGGCCACCTCCCAGACGTCTTAAAAGACGTCTAGAGCGTGCGTTCGTAACATGTGGTTCTACCCAGCTGTCAATTGCCATAGTTTCTTCCGAATTACCCTCCGACTCATTTTCCATATCATCAAGAAAGTACCCTGACTTTGTTTTCTTAGTGGCTACATACATATCAAAGTGAATCTTCTCATTGCCGCTACTCACCTCCATACATCCTGAGTAATAGTCAATCTGTGCATTGGCCGTAGCCAAGAAAGGTTGACCTAGAATAATGGGTGAATTACTTAGCTTCTCCGATATATTCATGTCCAAGACCACAAATTCGACTGGAAAGCTAAGACCTTGCACTTTAATAATCACATCCTGAACTACCCCCTTTAGTAGTTTGATGGAGCCATCTGCCATTCTAATGGTGATAGGAGTGTGGTGCAGATCTCCAAGTTTGGTGCGGTAGGAATCAAGCTAATGGAATACCCTAGATCCACAAGGGCTTTGTTAAAGGTGAATCCCTTTATGGCACAAGATATGAAGGGTTTTCCAGGGTCAGTCATTTTGGGTGGTATAGTGCCAAAAACAAATGCACTTATGTTAGCTGATAAAACCACCTCTTTAAGTGTGCAAGTCATTTTTTTCTTTTGTGACTCTTTCTTTAAGGCCTCAGGAAAGGGTAAATGGGTCAAATCAACTTCAGAAGCCTTTTTCTTCTTTTTGTCCCTTGAGTCTGAGTCAGAGTTGGATGTGGGTTTGGTCTTATGATTTTTGGTTGAGCCCAAATCAGGTCGTTTGGGCGGGCTCTTAGCATTTCTCTTCCTTTTAGAGGCCACAGATTTGACCCCCGCACAAGGGCATGTTTGATAGATTGGAGGAGGGGTTGGAAGAATAGGTGGAGAATAGGAGTGAAAAGGCATTTGCATTCGGGGATAAAGTGATTCTTGAAGTCTCTTGATTTGATCCCCTTGATATTTCACATGATTTTCCAACTTAGTCAGCCTTTCTTCATTTTTCCTATCAAAGTCCAACAAAATGTTCATGATATCTTCAAGGGTGGTTGCGGGTTGGGCTGGACTAGATTGTTGCCCTAAAGTGGATTGAGTGGAGTATTGGGCTGGCCTAGATTGATGTTCAGTCTGAGTTGGTCTCTGTGGTGGCCATGAAAGATCAGGATTGTTTCTCCACTCAGGGTTATACGAATTTGGATATGAAGCAATAGGTGTATCGCCCTGAGTGGGGCTGACTACAGAAGGAGTTGATTGAGAACCTGTTATGTGGTCCTGTACTTGTGATCCATTATTCCAATTCATTAGAGATATCTCATCAGGTACAGGTGTATCAGAAATAGTGCATTCCTTAATTGATCTACCCGAATCATGGATTAGGTCCAAAGGTGCCTTTTGGGTTGGCTGAGTCCAGGATGCCTGCCCATGGTAGCATGAATCAGTAGAACAGCTAGTGGTTCCAAAATATGGGTCACTAGACCCACTAGGCTGGTTGTTCCAAGTCTCTTGTCCCTGGGAGGAGTGATAAGATTGAGATTGTGCCTGAGATCGTCTAATTTTCTCTAAAAGCTTGGCACATTGATCTGTATAGTCCTTGTTATATTCTCGGAATTCAACAACTATGGATTTCAATTGGTTCTGATCTAAATAAGGGTCAGATCCATGAGATTCAGGTTCTAAATAAGATGGGGGATAAGGATAATCATATCTCAGCTGGTTAGGATGAGTCCCCCAACCAGGAGTCGAAATCATGGTTGGGTTGGGAGATGGAGGACCCTGAGGGTCAAAAGAATGATATGGGTTCATGGATATTTAAGAGAAGATGCAAATAAAGATAAGAGATAGTCTTCACATCAAATCCCTTCTCATGCAATCACACCCAAATCAGGATAAAAAAGGTTTGTTTTGAGTTTCTAAATTTAAACCCTAATGTGAATTACCTAGGGTTTGTGCTTCTTCTAAAATCTGCAGTCAGACCTTAGTCTGACTTGAAATCACTCCCCAGATCAATAACTGAAGAAAAATAGTATGAAATTTGGTAGAGATCTTAATTTTTCAATAAATTTTTCATGGAATATTTTTTTAATATTTTTACTATTTCTTGCAATTTTTCATGAATTTTTATGTTCCAGGGGGTCAAACAGACCAGATGGACCCCCTGCGAGAAGTGTAGTTTGAAACAGTATCAAAAAAAATCCAAAAATTCTTGAAAATTCATAGAAAAAACTAGGTTTCAGTGGATTTCCAACCCCACAAATTTCAAAGATATATGATTTATGTAAAGGACAGAATTAACGTTTAAATTTATAAAAAATCAGAGTGCAGACTATTCTGACCCCCTTCCACTGTGCGAATTTTCAAAATTTTTATAGTGATAATTTTTCAAATAAAAGGTGGCACTGGAAAGCTAGTTTGGAAACCTAATACCAGACCGAATCCCAAGATTTTTGGACTCCTAATTTCACAGCAATAAAGTTTTGAATCTTGTCAATATTTGGTGGCTGAATTTTCAAATCTGATTTTGGTGTGTTTAAATAGTTTCCAAGTTAAAACACACACCAAAGAAAATGAATTTTTTTTTTTAATTCAGATCTGAAATTTTGAATTTGAATTTATATATATATATTTTTTCTTTTTTTTTCTTTTTTTTCTAACCTAAGGAAGCAATAAACTAGAGAACGAAGAAGATACCTGCGGTCTTCACCACGGGTCGATATGTGCGCAGATCCTCATCTTGACACCCTACAATCAAAACAAATAGAAGTTAAGCAAATCCAAATCTCAACTCACGTGTTACCTCCCTGGCAACGGCGCCATTTAGCGAGCGTGGAAATCGCATATTTTGAAATCGTTGGAAATCGTAGTATAGTCGCAAAAACCACTCGTCAAAGATATTTGTGATAACGAAACTCTCATAGATCTTTATTCTTTTTAGAACTTGAGTCCCGATCGTTCGTCTCTGGGAGGAGTGAAAACAAATCGAGATTTGGATCGGCTTTTATAACCTAAATCTAACCTAAGCTACTATTTTTGTCTTTTTGTGTTTTTGATTTTTTTATTTTGAAAAGCGAATTGAAACCTAAATCTAGATAAACTAGCAAAAACCTAAGTGACTATGTGCATCTAAATGAGGTCATGGTGGCCATGCATGGTGTGAACAAACCAAAGTGTCATATAGGCAAGTAAACATGAGGACAATCAATCACAGAAACATCATGAAATTATTTATGCATAAAAAATTATCACACATCATTTACACTAGAAAGCATATAAATAGAAGAAAATCCCTCATGCCAGAAAGTTGCCACTAGGGCCATCGGCCTTGTGTGAGGGTGTAGGCTAGACCTTGGGTGTGCAAACCCGTCTACACGCCTACCAAAAGAGATGGCCGGCCACAAGAGGCTATGGGTGAGCCTTCATGGCCATCCAAGAAGAAGAAGAAGATGGGGGCTAGTGCACCCAAGTGGAGAGAGGAGGGTGTTGCTCCCTTTCTCTACCAATGGCCATCCTTGAACCTTTGGAGGAGGATGAGGAGGACGGCCTTGAGGTTTTGGAGGGTGGAAGCAAGTTTTAGAGTGGAGAGTATGGATGGGAGAGTGTATGGAGATGGTCCCATTTCGTAGCTCTCTCTTTGCCCTTATGGAAGGCTCCATTTGGTTTCCACTTTTGGTGGCTCCAAAAATAGCAAATGCCACAATTTTTGGATCTAGGTTTGACACAAGTTTTTAGGGTTTCCAAGAGAGTGTGCATGGGTTTGGTGGGAGTAAAATGGGAAGGTGTGCGTGTGTGTGTGGGTGTGTGTTTTTCGTAGGGCTAGGTTGTGGGTTTTGGTAGGATTAGGTGCTAAATAGGTTGGGTCAATCTAGATTAAGTGGGTGTGGACCTAATTAGGTTTAGGAAAGTCTAATTGGGTAGGAGTGAACCTAATTAGGTCTAGGTCAAGTCCAATTAGATGTGTGCATGTGATTAGACTAGGGTAACCCTAATAGGTATGAGTTAATTAGATCCTGGGTGGATCTAATTGGGCTCGGGTGCACCCAATCAACTGTAGATGCACCCAATTAGGTATGGGATGGTTCAATTGGGTTAGGGATAGGACAAGTAGGGCTATGGATAGTGGACTAGGCTTAGGAGGTCTCTACTTAGGTTTCCTAGGGTGTCCGGTGGGGTTCCTAGGTCAAAATAGGTAAGCTAGGGCTTCCAACACCAAAATCAGGAACCAGACAGCAGTATCAGGCGTTCAAGATAGTGGTCAGACATCTTATACTACAAAATTGGACGTCTGGACACTAAATTAGACGTCTAATTCTGTGTCAGTATGAGTTTTGGCTTCCTGGATTGTTATTCTGCAGAAATCAGACATCCAGCCAGACGTCTGGACGTCCTAAAAGGTGCTGGAGAGTGGGTTTTATGTTTTCTAAGGTTGGTTTTGGTTCCTAAGTGTTTGGGAGAGGGATAGGAACATGGATAGTGCTATCCATGTTTGAGTTTTGAGGCTAAGGTGTCCTAATGGAGGTTGTTTTGGATTTGGGAAGGCTGTCCTAGGGTTTCTAAGGGTAGGGATAAGGCTATCCTCCTCACTCCTCTTATCTGGATCAGTCTTCTTCTTCCTTTATTGCTTTATTCCACTATCTCCATCCTGGATCACTTTATTATCTGTAAATAGCAATAAAAACCATTAACTAGCAGGATATCTCATCTTATTCTAAATAGACTGATGCAATGCATGATATGCAAGATATGAGTGCAATATCCACAATTTAAGATAGGTTCTGACATTATTTAGGTTGATTAGGACCCATGATTGTTGTGCAATCAACCATCTGCTTAGAGGAGTTTGAAATTTAAGTATTCCCTTATATTCACTATTTACACTGATAAGTTGTCAGGCACGAATGTTCTTAGGAGTTTGGTTTTTCAGAGTCGCAAACCTTAATTACTATTCTCCACTTCACCTAGGAGGATTTCTGAACCACTTTTGGGAAGCTCTTATTAGCTTCTTGGGAAAATGAAATAAATGTACCTAACTTGTTGAGTGTGATCTAGGAGAAGAATTAGGTTTTTTAGAAAAAAAAAATATAGAAAAAAGAAAGAAAAAGAAAAAATAAAAACATCAGAAAAATTTCATAAAGTCATCTCCTTTACGCCATTCTTGGTGGGAGGCATTGTATATTTCTTGTACAAAAAAAAGGGAAAAAAGAGAACCTAATTCTAATCTTAGTTCAATACTCAACACCATTAAATAAGCTTAATACATGTCTTGGGATTTATAAGCCTTCGTGACTCAAGCCAACAAGTCCTTTGGAGCGCTTTATCACTCAGTACCCTAAGGCCAACTGGTCTGGGAGTTGCAGATGTAAGGCTCGCTACATGGGTCACGTAGAAAGCCCGATGAACCTAAGATATGCTGAGAGCTGATAAGTAGTAATCCAGCGTGTACTACGAAAGAATCTAAGGTGATTGTGGAGATTAATTAGACTAATAAATTCAGACTCTGGAGATCTGATTTCTTCCATTTTGACATGTAAACTTATTCAGTCCACAAGCACGAATACTTGATTTATTTCTAGCACTTTTCTAAACTTTGTTTGACTATAAGTTCTTTAGAAATTCACTTGTGACACTTAAGCCAGGAATGATGAGAGTCCTTTATCTTGATTTATCATTGAGGAGCTGTTGAGCCATTATTTGAACATAATGTTGTACAACTTAAGTTAAGGGAGACGATTGGTTATGGTGGGTGCTGACTTCACATTTTCATTATTTTTCTTTATTTTATTTCTGATCTTTTTCTATGGACTAGCAAAATGTAAGTTGTAGGGTGTGATGAAACTACATTTGCATGTGATAATTAGTTAATTTTAACGTAGTTTCATAGCTTAATAAAAATCATGAGCATAATAATAGGGTTAATAGCTTAATTAACACATCTGCATACAGCAAGTTTAAATAATGTTAAATTGCACATATTTGTATATTATTACTAGGTTATTCTATGTATGCAAGTAATGCAGGTAATTCAGGTTTAAAGGAATCCTATAATTATAATGGCGTGGTTAACTCATTCCCATTTTAACCCTATTCTAAATCCAATTTTTTTTATTCAACACCTAATCACACCTAATTTTAATTCACGTAACCATTTTATCCATTTCCAATAGATTATTTTTATTCCCTCCATCCTTCCTGCCAATTCCCTTATTTCATTCAAATAAAAATAAAAATAAAAATAACACACACACACCCACGACTCTGGTAACTCCGCTTTCATTCCCCAACTTCCACGTAATCGCACCTCCCTCGACCCTCTTCTTCTCTTGCACTTCTCCAATGAAGAACAGGCGGCACACCTTCCCTTCACTCCTCTCCTCTCCACTAAAAATAACCATCTCCCTCCCCCTCTCCCTTTCCCTCGTAAAATTCCCTCCTATGGAAAAAAACTTCCCGTCCTACCATCAACCCACACCACCACTGACCTTCCCTCCTCTCTTATTCTCCTCCTTTTTCCTTCTCCCTGCATTAACCTTCTCCTCTACCTCCACAACAACCCAACACCACCACCATCACAACCACCACCACTGCCACCCACCTTCCTCCTCCCATAGTGGTAGCAACACCATCACCACCTTCTAAACCGCCACCACAAACTTCCATCGCCACCTCCTCCTCGACCTCGTCGACGTCCACGCCAAGCCATCGCCGCCCCATCATCTCCTTCCTCTTCCCCTTGCTCCCAACTTTCCCCCCTGCACCCCAACTCCTTCCACCTTCCTCCCAACGGCCACGCACCACTTGTAGACCACCCTCTCCCTCATCTTTAACCTGGCCAGCACTCTCTCCTTCCTTCCTCTTCGACCTCCTCAACGTCCATGCCGAGCCAAGCTGCCAGGCCGCACCTTCCATCCGCGACCACACTGACCTCGCAGCACCTCCTCTCCTCTCCGTTCCACGCCATCGACAACATCGTCACCGCTAGCCACAACTGCCATCACTGTCGGTGCCCCTCAACTTCTCCCTACAGATGCAACGGCAACATCTCCAGCTTCTCATTTTCCTCTTCCCCAACCCCTCTACATGAGCTCTTTTCTTTCTCTTCTACGTTCTACACTTGATGTTTTCAGTTACTGCAGAAAGACAACTTTGAATCAGTCTAATACCGTAACCTGTTTCCTTACTTAGTAATGTAGAATTTATTGTATAAAGCTAGTCTTAATTGCCTTATTTAATTTTCGTAGTGGTTTTTGTGAAATTTCTAAATTTTAAATTATGCATAGTTTATTTCTAGCATGTTCCTAAATTGTTGGATAGATATATGTTTGCTTTTGTTAAATAGAAGTTTACACCTATGTTTTTAATTAAATGAGTAATGTAGTTTATGTTGAACTTGCTAATAGTTCAAGTTAAAGTTTTAGAAAAGTAAATAAAAAAAACTATTTTATGCTTTTAAATTATCAAATCCCCTTTGTAGATATTAGTTTAAGATTACTGTTAGTGTAAATTATATTCTGGATGGGTAATAAGTTATATGTTAATTTTTATTTTTGTTTCTAATTGCATAATTATCCTGATCAACCTAATTAGAATTTATTTTAGAACTTTCCTATGAAATGACTCGGACTCACCAAATTATTAATAGTTCGATATAAATTTTAAACTTGACATTCTTATCGCATTACAACGACGTGTTTTAACTAAAGCGATCCGGGCAGGTCAACCACCTCAAGGCATATGCGTGCAACGGTGCGTTAGTGTCGGGCGTGCATCCATGCGTAGGCATTCGATGGCCCTCGTCGTGCCATGCGTTCGCCTCCGCACTATGCGATCTTCATTTGACGATCGGGTTTCACTCGAACGCCACCAACTCTTCGATTTCACATTGAGCGCAAATTGATCACGCATCTTGCGCTCGCATGCAGGTGTGCGAACCCTTGGGCTAACCCTCCATTTGTGTTGCATTTATGTTTTGGGCAAGTCTTCTCTTAGCCGTTGGATGGAGATCCAATGGCTGAGATCTCTCAATTGATGATGCATGGGGGTGGGGCAACATGGCTTCTTTGAAGCTGTTGGATGACGATGCAACGGTCCTCATTTCTTCCTTCAAAGGTTGGGGGCATGGCGAGGGCTGTTGGGATGGTGCCACATGGCACTATCCTGGCCGTTCATCTTCCTTGCATTGTAGATGGTGCCGTAGGGCTGCAATTGAGATGCTTTTTGTGCCGTTGGATTGCGATCATTGATTTGGATCCATCTACGTGGTCGGATTCGACGTCTGAGGTCTAGATTTCTACCATCTTGCTTCTTGGCCTCCATTCTTCTATGGATTGTACGTGATGCTACAGATGTCTGATCAAAATGATTCTAGAAGGGTTGGACATCCGTCGTCATCCTGATCAGATTTATATGATTTGATCTATCATTTACGGCCCTGAATCATCTAGAATCAATGTCATCTCTCTTTTAGAGTATAAAATGGTAGTGTTATTTATAAGGCTACCACACTAACTATGCAAATTATGATGCTTATGCATATATTGTTCCTAAGTTATGCTAGAATCTAACTTAATTTAGATAGATTAGGTTGTATGATTGCTGTGCAATTAGCATACACTGCGAAAGATTTTAATTATGAATGTTGAATTGCACGTCAAGTTTGAAAATCAAGTCCTTGGTTTTTAAATGTTCCTCCTTTAAATAGTCCTTTTGTAGAAAATTAAATGTGACCACTTTATTAGATTGTCTCCAGACAAATTATGTGGTTTAAGGATCAAGTCCAAATGCAAATGCGTGAACAAATATAGATGCAATGAAAGAGGACGTACCTTCCCTCCAGCGATCAGCAATGCAGGATGCATGGAATGCAAAAAATAAAGTCTAGATGCTGCTTAAACAATGCTAAATGGTTGTCTCTAGGGGCAGGAAACTTCTAGCAAGTAGCTCATGTTTTCTTTTTTTTGTGTTCCTACTTATACACAATCTAGAAAAGGATAAAATAATCACAAAATAAAACAAAAACCTAAAGCTAAAGAAATGGGAACAGCATCCCAAAAAATTACCCATGTAGGGGCACCCACATAGGGGCCTAAAACAATGGCTGGGAACAAACCCCTCGAATATACCCCAGAACAAGGGTCACAAATCGAATGAACGTGCAAGAAAAACAAAATCAGGTCTAAAGATTAAATCCTACACTACTCAGTTCAATGAAGATGATAATCACTCCAAGTGTCCTCCTCTAGCAGTGGAATCAAGGTCCACCTCAATCGTGTGCATAGTGGCTATGGTTGCTCCTCCCAAATGTGTGGCTCACTAGCGGAGTCCAAGGTTGCCTAATCTCTAAGGCTGGTGTAGCAACATGTAGGAGATATCCGTACCTCGCACCAAAAAGATCGAAGTGAAATATGCCTCAAAGAAAAATAATGTGTGAACAAATAAATAAGTGCGAGTCTAATAGGCCCGTTGCCTCTCCAGCAATAGTGCCATTTGATTGAGTGCTAAAATGGTGTTAAAAAATATGATCTAATATTGCATTTTAGTATAGAAATTGAGTGATAAAAACATGCAATCAAAACTAATGAAATAAATCACTCTACGGAGAGTGGGTCATGTCCACAGGGAGGCAAGCGCCTTTGAAAACTCACAAGAGTCGAAGAAACAATATTCACTAATGATCAGTCGAAGAAACTGAGCCAAAATCCACTTTTGATTAAGAAAATAATGAGGATTCAAGCAAGAATAGCATTTTAGCCAAAGAGGAGGGGTTTCCCTTGTACATTCATCACATTAATGAAATAAGAAAAATGATTTGTGGCAATGCCATGACTTGTAAGTACTAATTGGGAGCAAAATAGGTGATTTTTTTCCTTGCCGTGTATGCACACGAGGGGTGATGGCTGGAGGCGAGAAGCTCGCTAGAGGTCAAGTGGAGCGAGGGCTCTGCGGTATTGGTGGTGGCGAGGTGCAGTGTGGCTGGAGTCGACCGGATGGAGGGCATGACGTTGACGGCGATGGGTCTATTGTTGGCCGTGCATGCTTGTCGAGCGATGTCATAGACGTAGGGGAAGGTGCGGTGGGTAGTGGTGAGGAGAATGATGATGTTGACAGCGAGTTTGCTGACTTGAGGTGGCTATTAGGTGGTGGTGGTGGTGGGTTCTTTGGGTGGAGTTCTAGGGGGTGATGTGTTCACGAAGAAGAAGATGAATAGTAGAGGCGACAGTGGCAGTAGGCAACTCCTGCTGGCTGTAGCATGAGCGCAAATGGCTGCGCTGCTTGCGCGCATGGAGGGGTTATGCATGGGAGTAGCGGCGAGGAGTTGGTCGCTTGTGGGAGGTGAACGACAGTTGGGTAGTTATTGCTGGTGCTGCGCGCAAGGTAAGGCCAGCTGTTGCTGGCTGCTTTGGCGTGAAGGTGGTCATGGTGATGCTAAGGAGAGGAGGGTGATGCTGAGGACGGCGACAGTGAGACATGGTACTGGAGTGCGGCTTGCTGGTGGTGGTGGGTTCGTTGAGGCCTGCAAACAGAGAAAAGAAGATGAAGGTGAATAATATCATGCAAAAGAAAATAAAAGGAAATAAAAGAAGGAATAAAGAGAAAGATGTTCTTCGCGTGGTTGACGAAGCACACGCTCACGATGAGTGGCCAAGCTTGCAGGCTTGGTGTGATGGCCTGTCACACCGCCGACCCATGGTTGGCGATGCACGCCCTGGAGACCATAATGGTAGGCAAGGTACGGTGATGGAGCAGGTAGCATCTCCATGAGTACGATCGTAGGAGGCTTCTTCTTATACTGTAGGTGTTACGATCCGGTTCCCGAATCCCTACAGGACACGAGACCGGCCCGATTCGACTGATCCCAAGACCAAGTTGTCCAATAAGAAATAATCAAAAAGTAGGAAAGTAACTACATTCACTATGCTATGTAACTAACAGTAAAAAGAAGTACAAGCCATAAGGAAAGAAAGTTGCTATAGTACATATCACCAGCACAACAGTAAACAGTAACAAGGTACAGAAACATAAAGGTACAAGAGTCTGAACTCACTACAATAGAAAGTACTACAAAAGAAGACTACTACTACTGGGCTCTACTGGACCTAGCACCCTCTGTAGCCGGAGACTCGGGCTGCTCAACACCTGGACTTGAAAAGGGATTATGAGTACACAAAGTCAGCGAACGTTGAGTAAAGTGGCAACCAACTAACTAAAGCAGTAAAAGTGAACAGGTAGCTGTTTATTCCAATTACTTTATTTCACAATTTATTCCTTTTCACCCATTGGTTTATTTATCAGATCTCTTTCCTGATCTCGAATGTTCCTCGTGGGAACAATCTTGATTGTAGTCTTTTCCGAAGAGTAGAAGTCACACGTGGTGCTCTCTTGGCCGGGAGAGTCCCCCGTGGTGGTCCTACACCCAGTCAACCACCCCAAGGTCACGGACAGACGTAACGGAGACTACGACACGTGTGATAAGTGCGCGGGTAGTTACCTCACACGGGCACGTGGTCAGTCGTTTCCACTAACGGGTGCGTCCAAAGTACAGCTGAAAACGTCGGATTCTGTCATATCGTTGTAGTAAAGCCGGTTGTTACCAACGTTTCATATAAAATTTTTTTACTCGGAAAAATAAAAGAGTTCCCGAGGTCGAACTCAGGGAGCAAGTTGTATTCTAGAGATATACAAGTTCTATTACAAAAATAAAGAGAGAGAGAGATTTTGTTGTTCTCTTTATTCTGCAGAGGGGGGTGCTCTTCTTTCTCTCTTTCTTTAGATCTCCTTCTTTCTCTCTGTTCAGGTGATATTCTTCTCTTGCAATGGTGGTGCTCTTCTTCTTCTTCCTGCTGTTCTTCCTTGTTTTCTTTCTTTCTTTTTCTTCAGATCTTCTTCTTCTTTGCTTGCTTCTTGCTTCTCTTCATTCCTTCTTCTTCTTTGTCTTCACCTGCCTTGACCTTTCTTTTTCTTCTTTCGCGATGGCCGTTGCTCTTCCTTCTTCTTCAGCCTGTCTTCTTTCCTGCTCTGGCTGCTGACCTTCCGTCGTCTGCCCCGGTGCTGAGACGACTTAACGATGCCTTCGCTACAGTGCAGCAGCTCCTTCTTCTTCAGCGGGTCTGCTTCTTCTTCTTTGGCCTGCACACTTCAGAGTTTTTTCGTCAAGAGGCAAAAACCTACTCTACCCCCCTCCCCCGCGTATCTCTCTCTCTGAAATCACTCTTCGGAAGCTCTCCCAGAGCGTTACCGGGTAATCGAGTTCGGGTCAGGCCCGGGTCCAGGCCCACCGGCGTGCGTGGTGGGCGAGGAGTGCAGGTCAGTCTAATCGGGTCGGGCCAGGTCCGCGGAGCGTGGTCACGGACGAGGCCGAGTCGGGTCGGGTCGGGTGAGAGGGACCTCACCCCGTGGTAACTGAGGCAAACAGATGGTGGCACTTTTGCAATTTATGTGGGTGTGTGGCTTCAGAAACTCCCGAGGTGGGACTATCCGCGCACCCCTTTTCTCTCACGCCTGCAGCAGGGATGGTGCTTCCAATTGCAACAGCTGTTGAGGCGCGCAACTCCAATTGAGGGCCAGGGTGTGTGCGCAAGACTCTTTCGCGCTGGCCGTGGCTCTTCAACCTGGGATATCTAGGCTTGGAGCAACCTCGAGCAAGCTTCGAGCTTCCTCGCCAATGGCGGTCAAGGCCTGGAACCTGAAATCAATAGAGCGGCCTCTCGGCCAAATCAGACAGGCGGGGGACCTTCGCCGTGGCACGGCGAAGGTGGTCAGGGGGTCTGCAGGGGGCGAGATGGAGCTGTCAGGTCGTCCTAGGTCAAACTGTGAGCGAGGGAGTGGGTGTGTTCGGTGGGTCTGCAGAGGGTGTTTGGTGGGAAGTGGAGGGGCGGAAGAGGATCAGGGTGAGGAGGCGGAGGTTCTGCGGTGGTCGGCGAGCCGTGTGGGTCGCTGAGGTGATGGGAGCGGCTCGCCGGAGGGTGGTCGGAGGCGGAGAGGATGAGGGTGAACAGGGTCGGTAGAGGGCTTAATTGACTAAATCGAAAGCGGGGAAAGAAAAAGGAGGAGAAGGGGAGTAAGTCTAACTTAACTGCAGGGACGAAGGGGGAGGAACAGGGCGACAGTCGTATCGACTGTCGCCGGAGAAGACGATGCCCAGTGGGGGAAGGACGGCGGTGACGACGGGGCAGAGGCAGCGCGCGCCGGTATTGCGCGACGCGGGAAGAGCAGGGGAAGAGGTCTCTGCTGCTGGTATTGCGGCAGAGCGAAGAGGAGGAGGAAGGAGAACCGCCGGAGCTGGTGGGCGTCTGCCGGAGTGAGAAGAGAGGAAAGTTGGGGGTTTTCTCCGTCAGATCCGAGCTGCTTTGGTCGGTGGAGCGGCGGGGGGTATTTATAGGGTTGAAGCAGGGAGGAAGGCGGAGGGAGACGACGTGTCTCCCTCGCCGGAGAAAGGTCGGAATACGAACCCATACCGTCCGTGCCTTCGCACGGCCGGTATGGGGGGCTACAATGACCATGGGGGTGCTCCTGCGACGGCTGACGACGCAGGGCACCCCCGGTACACATGCCAGGTCCTCCACCTCACCCTGCGCGGCGCCATGCTCCGCGCAAGGTCGCCGGAGCATGGTGCTGGCAGGGTTTTGCAGGAGGGACCTGTTTGCAAAGAACGAAGGAGAGTTAGGGGCCTAAATGCGAGGGTTCAAAAGTTGAGGGCCAAAGAGTAAATATATGAGGACCAAAGTGTAAAGTCGGTCAAGGAGGTTTCTTCTTAGGCTCAAGTTTTTATACATGACTAATTAGAACCTAAGGAATCTGATGGTAAATTTCATTTTCATATTAAACCTTGTTTGACCGGTCAATTTGCGTAAAGACCCAAATTAAGTTATTAATTGGGCATGGTTCTCAATGTAGGTCAAAATGGGTTCTAAAGGCCAAATTGAAGGTTCTAAACCCTAGAGATTATTTTTCTATGAATTTTAGAGGGTTTATTCTATTTTTACTTTGCCTCGAACCTTGTGAATTGAAGTGGGTTGTTTTAGGGTTACAGATTATCATTTGGTTCCTTGGAAGTGCTGTAGCCCTTGCTAGTTCATCTCATCCCACTTTTATTCTTATTAAGCTGTTTTGACCTGTGTTTGGGCCCTGAATTACCCTGTATGCAGATTATACTGGTAAAATTGCACTTTTACCCCTTATGACTGGTTTTCTTCTCAAACTCAGAATTCTCTGAGTTAAGCCTTTCCTTGAGATATGTAGGAGCTTTTATCCTTTGTATTGGGTCAAAATGAGCTAGTTATGGCTCATGATGAGGTTCTCATCATACCCCCATGCCTAGCTTTTGCTAGTCCCTTAGCAAAAAACTTAAGGTTTCAACCCTTGTTCTAGACCATGAAGTTTTTTAATGGTTTTAGATAAGTGCCTTTTTTTATTTGAGCATAGATTAGGTTAGAATGCTGACCATAGGCCTAAAAGATACTCTAGTACCAATCAAGATCCAAATCTGTCAAGCCTTAGCCTCAGTCTTTTAGCAAAGGTTTTTAAGGCCCGCAAGAACTAACCTAAGGTTTATTGGACTTCGTGGTTAAAGCACCCGTGCTTGAAATGATTTTAGCCCTGGCCCAGTTCGCAGTGCGTTTTGTAAGAGAGAGATAGAAAGTTTTTTCTGTTTGGAGAGTTTTCTCTCTCTTTTTCTTTTTAGTTCTAGCCTAGGATTAGCTTTTCAACACGGTCTGTATCAGATTCCTTGCTCCCATCATCAATCCTCAAGGGTTCCTGGCGATCGATGCTTCGAGATAGCACCGCCCATGGCAACCCCCGGAACCCTGGCTATTGAGATTTCGAGATAATCCCATCCATGGTATTCCGTGGCCGAATCCAGACCCTGGCAATTGACACTTCGAGATAATGCCATCCATGGAATCTGAACCAGCAGAGTGCTTACATGCCCCCCGTAGGATATGCAAATATCCTAAGAGACAAGCACCGAGAAGATGATATTTTGTTACGCATCTTCGAGGGGATTTCCCGCCTCTCCGCGCTGGGAACTCGTCCAAATCAACTTGTGTTGATCGGCCATTCCTATTCTAGGTGTTCTTTTCAGATTTTTGCGACGCTTCTGCGTGATTCTGATTTTTACGCTTACTGAACCAGGCTGTGTGTGAGATTAGGGTGCTTAGGTTACTGAGTCCCGTAAACCAAAAATTAGTTAACGAGGCCGAATACTCCCTAAGCCTTAGACCTAATACTTCAGCTTTTCATTTTCCTCAACCTCTTGAGGAGTGTCCAGATCTTAATGGGTACTAAGAGTCTATTCAAGAATGCCTAAGGTTTGCATTCTTACTAATCTTATTGTGCACTTTTCAGTTATTTTCTTGAATGAGGTCTAGAACTTAGGTTAATTCCTTAGTTCCTTACTAATGACTATCAACTTTTCTTATAATTTTGTGCTCCTTTTTCATTTTGTTTCTTCTCTCCTTCACAAAATTCTCCTCTTTTCCTCTTATTCTTTTTCGAAAATTTTTTAATTTTTATGGTATTTTTGGCATATGTGAATTTTTGTTTGAAACCTTTTCTTACGAGTTTTTGCACTTTCATACCCCCCCATGCCTAAGATTTGCAATGTCCTCATTGTAACCTAGGGGTTTTTATTCAACTAAGTTCATACATTAGGATAGCTGTTTTGATGAGTGAATGGGTCGGGGTGACTATTGCAGACGATTTCTAATCTCAGATGCAAGCACCTGAGGTGGAGTCGGCTGTCCTAAAGTGTGAACTTCAAGTGCAAAAAGCTGTCAGAACAAGTTTCAGGTTTTCAAAGAGAATGACGGGCTGCCTCCCGTTGAGCGCTAAATTTGATGCCTTCAGCCAAGCGGGAAATGCGATGGAGAGGGGATGGTCAAATCAGCAGAGTTTTGTAAGACAAGCACCTTGATTAAGAGCCTGGTTGGTCCAACCAGGTGCTTGTTTAGATCAACAGGCTGATGATGCAGCCCAAACCCAATCAATCTGGTGGGTTGATAGATGTGGATAAAAAGGTGTGGTGCCCACCATAAACTATGAAGCTCAGATGGATGTGGAAGTGTAAACGTAGGGTTTGGCTGAGCCGAATCAGCATGGTCAGAGTAGGGACCCGTAGGATAATCAGTGGTTGATGCAGGAACCCTACAGGGGTGATCAGAGAATGATAGAGCATGGTATGTAGTCTGATCAATGTTCGAAACCCGATGTGGAAATGCAATCGGCTCGGTGAGAGGTGAATCAGCATAGAAATTGAGTCCGGTTGCGGGTCGGGGTTTGGGAGAGGTTTTGATCCGTTCTGTGTGTGCGGATGAGGTGGCCATTGTGTATGAGGGCTCTTCTAGAAACAGATGATAGGTGATTTTCTGTAGAGAGTCCTCTGGGTAACTATCAAATGCCGGAAGAGTGTTTGTAGGATGAAAGAAATCGGATTCGAGAAAAAATTTGGATTCTTGGTTGCAATCACTCTTGGCATTTTCTGTTTTTGGTTCCTGAGGATCGAAAAGGAATGATTCTGTGTTATCAGTGATCTCGGGAATCAGGACCTCAGAGTCAGAGTCAGAGTCAGAGTCATGTGAACTGAGGTCGTAGATAGGCCTGGCGTGTTCAGGAAGGGGAATCTCTCCGCAATTATAGTCAGATCTGAAATTGTCGGAGAGTTGGCGAAAATGATCATGAATTCCACCACAGCAGAAATCATCAGATGTGGAATCAGCAGCCTGATTGGGTTCTAGCCTATATATCACTTCTGGGCTCAAAAAGATGTTCTGTTCAAGCTCTAAGCTGGTAGGATAGACCCCATTAAAACCTTGCTCATCCAACTCCTTAGTTTCTGTATCATAAATTGGCATGTTTTCTGAGAAATCGATCAGATTTCCTGAGGATGTTGGAGAGGGATACTCATTAAATAGAGGCCCGGAATCATATCCTGTAAAAATTTGATCTTCCTCATAAAGGGCCTCATAATCTTCCCAATAAGTTTCAGATCTAGGTTCTAGGCTTAGGATGTGGGTAGAATTATTAGAACCTAAGTCCGAATAACCTTCGAGGGTCACCTTATCAAAACAAGGGGTGGAATTTATACCCTCCAGAGGTTCAATTCTAATCTTGTTATTGCAGGAGCCTTGGAGTTCTAAGCTTGGTGATTTATGGCCTAGGGTTGGCTCAGCATTGTTTTCTCCTGCAACTTCCCAACCTATTTTAATGCTATCTTCTACCTGGGTTGGGATTTTACAACCACTTTGTGCCTCAATCCCGGGATCTGGGAAACTGAATGGTTCCTTGATACTGTTCCAAGATGGTTCATCCTCTGTTTCTGGTATATACGGGTATTTCCGGTTGATAATTTGTTCTACTGATTTCATCATTTCTACCCGTTTTATAAGGGCATCTTGGTGTTGTTCCCAAAGTACAGGATTTGTCAAGCATTGAAGGTATTCAGATTGGTGTAATTTTTCCATCTCAATGTATCCTGTCATGAGCATATCTCGGGTTGATCCTTTTGAAATTCCAGTTAATAGAATTTGGGCACAGTTTATGATGAAGGATGTGGTTGTTGGGACATCAACCTGAATATCTCCTATTGGTGTTGAGGTTTTTTCTTCTTTTTCATAGAATCTTATGGCATCCTCGATCATTTTATCTTTCATAGATCTCCGATATTCAGGTTTCTTGAATGGTAGTCTTGCTAGGTAATTAGGCTGCATAATTGGATCAGGTGGTGGAATCAAAGTTTGAATCAATATGGAAGAAGGGGATTTTGTTAATGATTTCTGCAAAAACAAAGGAGCCGAGGCTTAGCCTCGGGAAGAGTGAATTTCTATAGGAGGTTTCAAGGACCTCCTGAAAAATACTGAAGGGCTGGATGAGATAAGCAGGTGCTGGACCCAATCAAGACACCCAAAAATTGTTGGGTGACTATAGAGGTTCGGGGCAGATGGACCCCTTGATCAGAAAGATCGTCCACCTGAGAATTACCTGGGCAGCCAGAGAGGGAGAGTCCCGCGAAGACCCCTACACGGTAGAGCGTCCCCACGGGTTACAGGGTTTCCCCCACCCGACCTCTCTTGTCACTGCGGTTCCAGGTAGACCAGAATGGGGATCTTGACCTCTTAAGTCTACCAATTTTAAGATCAGGGTGCTTAAGGTTTCACTTGAACTTTAGTCTTTTTAAGTGCAAAGAGTGACCTAATTTAAGGTTGGTTAACCCAAAGGGGTCAACTTTACCTCTTGTTTTCTTTGAGAGCTTTTTGGGTCCTGTCTTTTAGGGTTCAAGTGTTTAGAGAGAGCCAATTGTTTAGGATTTTTCTTGTTAGTTATTTTCAATCAATGGCTTGGGCACACCTCTTTTGGATTTCCTCAATTCTTGATTAAGGGGTGTGTTTCTACTGAAATCCTAATGTTTGACCTTATGTTGGCTCTACTTGGTCCAGTTAACTCTTTGTTGGGCAATTAGGGCTCAAGCAAGAATGTGTTAGCCCTTAAATACCCTTAATAGTGTGCAGGAATGATGAGTTGAAAACATGCAACTTTTTATGGTTACTAAGTATGGAAGACAGGTTAGCCCTATATTGCTTGTTCTTTTCTTTTCTTCCTCTTTAGAGTGTAGGGGTTAATAGTGAGAGAAAAGATTTTACCTGTCTTCGGAGTGGTTGTGTGGTTGCTTGTCTTCTTGAGTTCCTGTAGCTGCACAAAAGAGAGGAGATTATCAGAAATTAAAAGATACAGGAATGTTTACCTCTAGAATAGCCGTTGGTCCCCGGCAACGGCGCCAAAATGAAAACGTCGGATTCTGTCATATCGTTGTAGTAAAGCCGGTTGTTACCAACGTTTCATATAAAATTTTTTTACTCGGAAAAATAAAAGAGTTCCCGAGGTCGAACTCAGGGAGCAAGTTGTATTCTAGAGATATACAAGTTCTATTACAAAAATAAAGAGAGAGAGAGATTTTGTTGTTCTCTTTATTCTGCAGAGGGGGGTGCTCTTCTTTCTCTCTTTCTTTAGATCTCCTTCTTTCTCTCTGTTCAGGTGATATTCTTCTCTTGCAATGGTGGTGCTCTTCTTCTTCTTCCTGCTGTTCTTCCTTGTTTTCTTTCTTTCTTTTTCTTCAGATCTTCTTCTTCTTTGCTTGCTTCTTGCTTCTCTTCATTCCTTCTTCTTCTTTGTCTTCACCTGCCTTGACCTTTCTTTTTCTTCTTTCGCGATGGCCGTTGCTCTTCCTTCTTCTTCAGCCTGTCTTCTTTCCTGCTCTGGCTGCTGACCTTCCGTCGTCTGCCCTGGTGCTGAGACGACTTAACGATGCCTTCGCTACAGTGCAGCAGCTCCTTCTTCTTCAGCGGGTCTGCTTCTTCTTCTTTGGCCTGCACACTTCAGAGTTTTTTCGTCAAGAGGCAAAAACCTACTCTACCCCCCTCCCCCGCGTATCTCTCTCTCTGAAATCACTCTTCGGAAGCTCTCCCAGAGCGCTACCGGGTAATCGGGTTCGGGTCAGGCCCGGGTCCAGGCCCACCGGCGTGCGTGGTGGGCGAGGAGTGCAGGTCAGTCTAATCGGGTCGGGCCAGGTCCGCGGAGCGTGGTCACGGACGAGGCCGAGTCGGGTCGGGTCGGGTGAGAGGGACCTCACCCCGTGGTAACTGAGGCAAACAGATGGTGGCACTTTTGCAATTTATGTGGGTGTGTGGCTTCAGAAACTCCCGAGGTGGGACTATCCGCGCACCCCTTTTCTCTCACGCCTGCAGCAGGGATGGTGCTTCCAATTGCAACAGCTGTTGAGGCGCGCAACTCCAATTGAGGGCCAGGGTGTGTGCGCAAGACTCTTTCGCGCTGGCCGTGGCTCTTCAACCTGGGATATCTAGGCTTGGAGCAACCTCGAGCAAGCTTCGAGCTTCCTCGCCAATGGCGGTCAAGGCCTGGAACCTGAAATCAATAGAGCGGCCTCTCGGCCAAATCAGACAGGCGGGGGACCTTCGCCGTGGCACGGCGAAGGTGGTCAGGGGGTCTGCAGGGGGCGAGATGGAGCTGTCAGGTCGTCCTAGGTCAAACTGTGAGCGAGGGAGTGGGTGTGTTCGGTGGGTCTGCAGAGGGTGTTTGGTGGGAAGTGGAGGGGCGGAAGAGGATCAGGGTGAGGAGGCGGAGGTTCTGCGGTGGTCGGCGAGCCGTGTGGGTCGCTGAGGTGATGGGAGCGGCTCGCCGGAGGGTGGTCGGAGGCGGAGAGGATGAGGGTGAACAGGGTCGGTAGAGGGCTTAATTGACTAAATCGAAAGCGGGGAAAGAAAAAGGAGGAGAAGGGGAGTAAGTCTAACTTAACTGCAGGGACGAAGGGGGAGGAACAGGGCGACAGTCGTATCGACTGTCGCCGGAGAAGACGATGCCCAGTGGGGGAAGGACGGCGGTGACGACGGGGCAGAGGCAGCGCGCGCCGGTATTGCGCGACGCGGGAAGAGCAGGGGAAGAGGTCTCTGCTGCTGGTATTGCGGCAGAGCGAAGAGGAGGAGGAAGGAGAACCGCCGGAGCTGGTGGGCGTCTGCCGGAGTGAGAAGAGAGGAAAGTTGGGGGTTTTCTCCGTCAGATCCGAGCTGCTTTGGTCGGTGGAGCGGCGGGGGGTATTTATAGGGTTGAAGCAGGGAGGAAGGCGGAGGGAGACGACGTGTCTCCCTCGCCGGAGAAAGGTCGGAATACGAACCCATACCGTCCGTGCCTTCGCACGGCCGGTATGGGGGGCTACAATGACCATGGGGGTGCTCCTGCGACGGCTGACGACGCAGGGCACCCCCGGTACACATGCTAGGTCCTCCACCTCACCCTGCGCGGCGCCATGCTCCGCGCAAGGTCGCCGGAGCATGGTGCTGGCAGGGTTTTGCAGGAGGGACCTGTTTGCAAAGAACGAAGGAGAGTTAGGGGCCTAAATGCGAGGGTTCAAAAGTTGAGGGCCAAAGAGTAAATATATGAGGACCAAAGTGTAAAGTCGGTCAAGGAGGTTTCTTCTTAGGCTCAAGTTTTTATACATGACTAATTAGAACCTAAGGAATCTGATGGTAAATTTCATTTTCATATTAAACCTTGTTTGACCGGTCAATTTGCGTAAAGACCCAAATTAAGTTATTAATTGGGCATGGTTCTCAATGTAGGTCAAAATGGGTTCTAAAGGCCAAATTGAAGGTTCTAAACCCTAGAGATTATTTTTCTATGAATTTTAGAGGGTTTATTCTATTTTTACTTTGCCTCGAACCTTGTGAATTGAAGTGGGTTGTTTTAGGGTTACAGATTATCATTTGGTTCCTTGGAAGTGCTGTAGCCCTTGCTAGTTCATCTCATCCCACTTTTATTCTTATTAAGCTGTTTTGACCTGTGTTTGGGCCCTGAATTACCCTGTATGCAGATTATACTGGTAAAATTGCACTTTTACCCCTTATGACTGGTTTTCTTCTCAAACTCAGAATTCTCTGAGTTAAGCCTTTCCTTGAGATATGTAGGAGCTTTTATCCTTTGTATTGGGTCAAAATGAGCTAGTTATGGCTCATGATGAGGTTCTCATCAACAGCACAGAACAGTATAGGGCCTAGCCCTCTTAGTAACAGGGGTCTAGCCCCTAAGAACCAAACAAGGGTCTCGCCCCTCCACAATCCACGCACCCACTCCTGACTACCCTGGTTTGTCGAGTGGGCCTAACAAGTCGGTGTAGGGTGGCTAGCTCTTCCCCTACACTAGTAGCTCTCCCTGGTACAGTGTACACGAGGGCCAAGAAGTTGGTGCAGAGTGGCCAATCTTAACCCCGGGTCCCAACCCAAGGGCGGCTAGCTTCGCTCTACACTAAACAGGGGATAGTCACTCTCCTTGGTACTACGTACTCAAGGGCTAGCACACTTCCTCACTCACATTTCTATATTCATTCCATTTATTCTAAGGAGCTCTACTCCTAACACCCCGTAGGATTCATGCTCATGTTTCTCAAACCATTCCATACCCGATTTCATCATTCACATTTCCATTCTCAGGTTATACACATGCAACTCGTATTTCTATCATTCACATTTCCATTCTAAAGTTATACACATGCAGCTCGTATTCTAGCATTTAACGAATATAACAGGTAAGGTTACATACAATTGTTTCACTAGCACAGTTAATTCATATTTCATAGGCAACTCTTGTTCATTAACAGGCAGGTGTTTTCTATCTACTCATTCAAGACTCCAATTCAATCACGCATACAGACGTTTCAAGTATTTCTCATCCTAGGATTCATGCCATATCCTAGGTTCTAATCATTCATTCCACACATGCATTCAGGTTTATAATTAAATTAGGGGGAGCCACTCTACCAGACAACCCAGGAGTATTGGGGGCTTGAACGGCAGGCTCACGTGCCTCAGCAAGCCCCGAACCTGCAACGGAATGAAGTCCTATAACAAGGAACAATCACAATGGAACATTCAGAACATTATAGAAAGTCTTCTAATAGGTAGAGGAACTCATAAGGAAAACACCAATATCTTGTTTGTGTAAAACGGATTCTAAACGGGTCAAAAACAGGGCTACTAACTTAAATCAGACATCTGGCACAATGTCCAGACGTCTTAAAAGTGTCTAGAAACACACCTCAGGCTCTGCGTCGACCCTAGACATCCAGGACGTCTTCTGGACCGTCTAGACCCAGCTCCAGATGTCTGACCACCTCTTCAGATGTCTGGGAGGGCTTCCAACTGTCTGGCAAGCTGTTCAGACATCTGAAACGCGTGGGAGGGTGTGTCCCATGCCTTCCTGAAGCAATCTCTGCATGCGACAGCAAAAATCTCCTATATTTAGCCATGCAAAACATAGCTACGGAGCGGCCTGTAAGGCCGTATCCGCAAAGGAAATGTACCTTCATGAAGATCTACCTTCAGACGTCTGGAGTCATCTCTAGACGTCCGCTCCGTCGTCTGAATGTCGTTCCAGATGTCTAATTCTGGGAAAAACCTAGAACCAGAACCTTCTCTCGCTCTCCCTCGCCGTACGTAGCCACGGCTCGCCTCCTTGCCTGCAGCTCCGGCTGCAGCAGTGTCGGGGACGACTCCCCTGACACTCTCCTCTTCCTGCACACGTCACTCCGGCCGTGCGCCCTTTGATGGGCTCCCACACAAGCTAGCAAGCTCAAGTCCCTCCTCTCCTCATGCTGGCTCTCCTCCTCGCCACAGCTCTTGCGCTCTCTCTCGCGCTCACTCCTCTCACTACAGTGGGGAGGAAGGGAAGAGGGTGGCTAGTGGAGTGGGGAGATCGAGAGGAGAAGAGGGGCCTTTTTATAAGGCTCGCTAGGGTTTGTATGAGGGAAGAGAAGAAGGGAAGGAAAAAGAGTACTGTCTGCGCATCGCTCGCATGCAGACGTGAAGGCTTGCATAAAAATTTCAATTTTCAGACGTCTGGGAAGGGGTCCATATGTTTGACCAGATGTTTGACAAGATGTCTGATCGACAATCCAAACATCTTAAAAGGCTTAGGATAGAACGGGTCTTAACAGTAGGGAAGGTGGAGAAGGAGATGGAGTGTCGGTGTGTCGGCCATCAATGCCAGATCTGGCATTCATGGCCATGAAAGCAGCAATGAAGGGTGGTCCTACAACTGTTGAAAGAAGAAAAGAGTGAATAAATAAATAAGGGTTATTTATGTGCAACTCCTCACACAACACTCTTAACCCTATTTCAATGCATGTAATGTGTGTATGCATGCAAATTAAATTATAACTATCCTATGTAATGCATGCTATCCTAATTAAGCTCTAAATCCTATTTACACATGAATAAAATCTGAATGTAAGTAGAATTAAACTAATCTATTTACATACTAATGTATGTTATGTATATGTTACTATTAATCTAATGTCTAGGCATTTACATATTAAATTAGCCCACAAATATGGGTTCATCAGTGAGCCTTAAGTTAACAATGTGGGTGTGTAAAGTGTTGATTTAATCACATCCCACAATCAGAGAAGAAACTTTTTAATATTTTTTTATATCTTAGGTGGATGTGGTTAGCTGAGGTGACAAATAGCACCCAAATCTATCCTAAGGTTTATGCAAACACCTAAATAGACTCAGATCTGAATTATTTGTTTGGCTAAATGAAATCTAGTGGGTAGGATCGAGTGTGGCACTTACAAAACCTTGACTTAGCACTTTTCTCCAATCTACTGCCCTTGGTCTTCCTTGATTGGGTACCTACAACATAGTAAATTGAAGAAACAGAGAGTTAAGAGATGAGTATGCTCGAGAAGAACCTGGAAAATCAAAGTCCGTTGCCTCCCCAGCAACGATGCCAAAATGATATGTTGAAATTTACTGAAGGAAAAATTCACATTGTAGTACGTTGCAAAATTTCATGATCAGATAAATATAATCGAGACTTGGTGAGTCCTATGTTGAACACAGGGAGGCTAATGAGTCATGTTTCACGAATTAAAATTAGGGTTTAGAGAACCCATCGTCGTAGCTCGCAAAACGCGTCTATCAAATACAATTTATAACCGAAACTCAAAGGGAGTCCCAGGTCGAACACAAGGAGCCGATGTTTACTTTGCTTGAAATCCACATTTTCTTTTGTTTCTTTTTGGTGTTTTGGGGTTTTGTTATTTTTTCTTGTGTTTTATAGAAAAAGCAAGCAAGATAGATCACAAGAGAGATGAATCAATTATGATATATTACACAAATGTTTGTTACAATAATCTATGAAAGTATAAAAGAGAAGGGGTGAGAGGAAATCTCCCGAATTGGCTGTTCGACGAGACGACGGGTCCTGGTGGAAGCTTGGATGAAGGAGGTGAGATGCAGGAAACAACAGAGGTGAGATGAAGGAGGATGCCGGGTAGAGGAATGCTTCACCAAGGCTCTGGAATGGAGGTGAGGAGATGGAGGCGATCTTCTATCGAAGTGGAGGTGGGAGGATGGCTCCAAGCCTTCTTATGAAGGTGGTGGGATGAATAACGAATGTTTGGTGGGGCATAGGATCATTACACTAATAAGAGGCCTTTGGAGCTTGAGAGTAAGCTCTAATGGAGCTTTGGTAAGCTACTAGAGCTTAGGAGTAGGTAGGAGTAGAGTAGGTAGAGATGAAGAGGAATGGGGGTTGTAGGGGTCCTTTTATAATGGAGGGAAGAAGAAATTCATGTAGATGGCTGTAGTGACAGCTGCAAGCGTCACCAAAGACCCCTGTAGCTATCGCTGAAGATCGTGCCCCCACCGCTCATGCTCGTAGCTATCTTCACACCTACAGGCAATTAGTGATGGCTGTAAGCATCACTTAAGGTCAGCCCAGGCTGTCGCTGAAGATCCACGCCTACCCTCGCCCCTACTGGCTTTTGCATCACGTGCCCCTTGTCGTGCACGCGCACTCGCGCACTGGCGCTGTGGTGTGGGTGGCTGTGCGTATGCCCGTGCTTGTGTGTGCTTCTAATTGCTAATTTCGGGGGTCCGCGTGTCTCTAACCCACGCTCCTTTGCAAGCTAATTGCTTCACCGTTGCGTCAAGCCGGCTCCTGTGACGCATAGATGTCTTATGGGCATGTGGCAGAGAGATTTTCTCAGCCGTTGGACCTTGATCCAATGGCTGGGAATGGAGGTGAAGGTGATGAGGGGGCGCCTTCCAATTGCTGTTGGTCGATGTTGGGTGGTGATTAGCCCATAGTTGTGGGTTATTTAAGTACTTAAGTGCCTACACATTAGGTTAATTCTAACATTTATTTAGTATAAATTAGGATGTAAATAGATTAATTCATAGTTTTAATCTAATTACATAATCCATACATTGCATTCATATCTTAAGTGCATTTAGAATTAGCTTAGAATAGCATTCATCTAATTAGATAACCAATTAGGTATATTGTTTTTATTAACATAGAAGTTGAGGGTCTATACATAAATAACCCTAATATTTTAATAATATTTGCTTTATTCGTCTTCTTTCAGAACGGCTGGCTGCCGCTCCAACGCCCGGCTGCTGCAGTGATGAAGCCATTCAAGGGGGAGCGGATGTGGTGGATCTGGTCGGCGGCTGATTTCAAAATTGTTCAAGACACTATAAAAGGAGCACGGAAGCTGCCGGCTGCAGCAGGCCTCCGCCACCGACTCACCACTGTGCAGAGAGATCCTCTCTCTTCCACTCCACACTGCCGGCCTCTACCGTGGCGGCGAGTCTCCACCACCGTGGGCGTGTGGTGTGACAGGCCACACCGCCATCCGGAGCTCGCCCGCATTACCGTGAGCACCTTAGCGTGCAACTCCCTCGCCGTCGTCGCCGACCACCGTCACCAACCTACTGATCAGCCACCCTCTCAGTAACTTAAGACGTCTGGGAAATTTCCCAGACGTCTGAAGTTACCCGCTCACTTCACCGCACACGCCTGAAGTCGCCTGCAGACCCCTTCCCGCACCTGCAGAACCTTCAGCGCACCCACGTCCGTCAACCTTCAGCTCAAACACGCACAACCGCCTGCAGTCCACGCCGTTCACCACTGTGTCTGCAGAACCGCCAGCAACCGACCTCTGCGCCCTCCACCGCTCACTGGCTGCTGACCTGCGCACGCCTGCAGATCAGCCCGCGCTCTCCTCCAACGCCTGCAGACCAGCCTGCAGCATCCTCCAACAGCCGCCTGCAGCTTCCACCGCGCAAGCGCCCCGCCTGCAGCTTCCACCGCGCAAGCGCCCCCTCTGCAGCTTCCACCGCACACGCCAGCGCCCGCCTGCAGACGCCCGCCTGCAGACCACCGCGCGCCAGCGCCCTCTGCAGACCTTCCGCGCGCCCACGCACAGCCACCTGCAGAACCGCCAGCGCCCGCCTGCAGACCACCGCAGCCACGCCTCCGCGCGCCAGCGCCTTCCGCAGACCTTCCACGCGCCCACGCACAACCACCTGCAGCACCTCCGCCGGAGCTCGTCCGGCCACCTCCGGCCGCCGCGCGACTCGCCGTCACCACCGATTCGAAGCCCTTGATCCAAGGGACCTCCGCCGAGCTTCCCGCGCCCAGCCATCGGCTCCTCGTCGCGCAAGACAACGGGGAAGAATTCCCCTATTTTGCTACAGTAAAGCATTGATTAAAATTTACATTTTCTGCCATTGCCAGATTTTATTCATATTCTATTCAGTCTGCATTGCGGAAAATATCCTGTAGTTTATCATAATTGCCATTTCAGCACTATTTCTTGCTTAAACCTTAATCTAAAGGCAATCTTGGCTTGGTTCTTGTCCAAATTGACTCCGAACAAACATTTTTAAGTGGCGCGAATTTTAATACGTTATTGCCTCCCTGTGGAAACGACCCGCTCCTCTGCGAGTGGTTATTTCTTATTAAAAATTGATTAGTCGATTTTTCCACCACATTAAACTACAAACGACTTAAAAGCGAAAGATCGACACGATCAAATGGCGCCGTTGCCGGGGAGGCAACAGACGCAATAATTTCGCCTAATTTTATTTTGATTATTTGTCAATTGCACAGAGATTTGACCATCTATTATTTTCTTTTCTGTGCGAGAAATTTTGTGCAAGAATCAGCCACTGTGAGAGGCGACCCTTGACGTTGCCAGACGAGAAGTGGACAAGCAATTTTGAAAGGAGGAGAAGGACGAGGACGCGACGGACACCACTGTATTTAATCGCTAATTTAATTAGAATAGAATTAAGACTGAAGACTTAATTTTTCATTACAGTTAGTTTGAAACCCTTGTTCTGGGGCATATTTTGAGGGTTTGTTCCCTGATTTTATTTTGGACCCGTGTTGGGTAATTTTTGGGAGCCTGTTCCCTTTTCTTTAGATTTAGGTTTATTTTTTTTATTATTTCTTTTATTTGCTTGTGCATAAGTAGTTCTAAAAAAAAATAGAAAAAAAGAAAAAAACGAGCTGCCTGCTAGAAGCTACCTGCCCTAGGACGAACCATTTAGGTCTGTATGAGCAGCCTCTAGATTTGCTTTTCTGCATTGCGTACATTTTTGCATCGAAGATCGCTGGAGGCAAGGTACGCATTCTCTTACTTTGCATCCTATTTTTGATCACGCATTGCATTTGGGATTTAATGCGAAGACCACCTAATCTGTACTGAATAAATCTAACAAGTGGTCACATTTTTTTTAAAGGACTAATTAAAGGAAGGACATTTTAAAAACCAAGGATTTCATTTTCAAACTTGGCGTGCGATTCAAAGTTCAAAATCTTTTACGGTGTATGCACACTTATTTCACTTGCACCACAGCACGCTTCTAGACACTCCTTAGGTTTGGAAATACTAGGACAAGAGCCCTCCTTTCGTTGGATTCTGAAGTGTTCGGAACTGGAAATCAAAGGTTTTGTAAATCCAAAGAGGGGGATACCCTGTCACGGATTTTTGGGGGTAGTTGAGGAGCACCGCGAAAGCACAGCTTCAAAGGAAGGCTTAGGCCTACTTGCATCCCTCGATCTTCCGTCTTTGGATTTACTTGACCATTTGAGATTTAGGGAAGAACACCTAAGCTCCAACTAGGTCTTTTTAGGCGAGCCGTAGGTCGACAATAGGCGCGTAAATTGATTGAACAAATTGTATTGTCACCTGCAATCTGACTTAAAATCAAAAGCCTAAATTGGGAAAGACCTAAAAGGTCCTTTTTGAATTGTGTCTTGCTTGGGGAATTCTGATTGAAGTGTGAGTTAGGATGGACCACATTGATTTTCATCCTTTCACATCTTGCCCACACCCTCACCCCCACTCTGCATCCTTCGATCCCAGACGCCAAGATGGTCCATTCCTTGATGGACATAATGACAATCATTGGGATCCGTTTTACTCCTATTATAGGAGTATTGGCCTAGTTAAGCCCCAAATTAGTGAGCAGAACTCAGGAGCGGGATTTGCTTTGCCCAATATCCCACATACCAAAGAAATACCCAACCCACCCTCCCTGAAAACTTATAATGGTTGGACAAACACTCCTAGGTACTATAAGCCTGAGCCTGACTTCTCTTATGATAAAAATGACCTCTCCTCTTTGAAGATGGAAATACAGAAAATGCAAAATGAAATGAGTGAATTGTTAGGAGAATCTTTGAGAGCAGGCCAACAAGAAAGAGATGAAATTAGCCACCCAATCTGCCCCATTGACGATGACGTACACCCCTCTACAATAGATGCATCTCCCGTGGGAAAGCTACACTTTAAGTTGAAGGGAAATTCTGGGGAGAATAGCTACTTTTCGAGGATCGATTTTGAAACCTCCCCATTAGATGACACTTCCTTGAGAGATCTACACTTTAGGTGGGAGGAAAATACACATGAAAGTAGCTATGCATTGGATGAAGAAAGGTGGCAACCCGAGGAAGATGATGATAAGGTTGAGTATCCACCTGAATTATATTGGAGTCAAAAGAAGGGAATGATGGTGCCATTGGAAGACCTCGACCCAGATGATAGTATTTTCGTGACATTTGATGAAGTGGGTCAAAGTCAAGTTGTTAATCCTACCCTCCCTTCTGATCATGATATGGAACTCAAACCCACCCTTAGGGAACCTAACCCTAAAGAAATTGACCTATCTGAGGAGTCTGATGTAACCAATGTAAATAATTTACCTCAGATAGAGCACCCTAGGGGATCTGCTGAGATATTAAATGATTCTAGACCTCGGGTACATGATGAATTGTGTGATGAGGAGGAAGACGAATTATATGAGGAACCTACATTCAAGATTTGGAGTGACACTAAGGGTGATTATGTCTTATTTGAAGAGTTAGCCCCTGAGGATGTCACAAATTTGACCAAATTAGGTTTCCTTGGCACACCCATTGATGATATTTCTCCTCATGATAAAATGATGGAAAATTTGGAAGCAATTTCTAAGATTTGTGTGGATTCACATATAGACTCCGGGGAAGATGTGAGTAAAGAACAAAAACCCGGGGATGACATTAATAGGATAATCCCTAGATCTGTTGCTTCCAACCTGCCTTCATTCACTTCGAAGTCACCCTCTGATTCTCTTATATCTGAAAGCGAAATTGTGACTCCTAATGAAGAGCAGGAAGATCCACGTGATGGTGCAAGGAATGTTAGGGATGAAATTGAGGATTTAGAAAGAGTGTTTGGGATGGACACCAAGCTGATTAAACCCAACCTAGATCTTATGGCCATCCCACAACCTCGTAACTTGGACACCCTAGACGATCCTTGCCTTATAGAATTGCTCAGTTTTGTTCTGACCAGGGGGCTTAACAGACCAATATTTTCTGTAATGGAGTATCGGGTATGGATTGATGATTTCTTTTGTCAGTCCATTACCCTGGGGGTTTATCTCTATACCATTCCTTCCCCATTCTTTTTGGAGGATCCTTGTCATCCTACCCCTACCCCTTTGGAGGTTATTTTAACTGTTTATCCTTTAGAACCTCTTCTGGTGACCTGGGAAGATTTCATTCCCATTTTAGTTGGGCGAGCATTTGCTATCGGGATTCATCATCAGCTCGCCAACATCCTAGGTTACCTATTTTCTAGGCCAACTTTGCTTTCCTCATTTTTAGGGCCTATTTCTGCAATTCTTGAACCTGATTTGCAGGTTCTTCAGCTATTCAGCCCAGCTTTGACCCAGGTAATATCCTTCTATGCAATGAGGACATTGCAGATTTTAGGCATGGGGGGGTGTACTTGGGGATATACATAGCATAATTGCATACATTTGTACATATAAAAAAAAAAAAAAAAAAAAAAAAAAAGAAGTTTTGAGCTTAACTGGCTAGATCTTGCCGTCTTAAGCAAATCAGAACTCTAGGGTAGACTAAGTTAATTCTAGGGTCAAACTTTAGAAGCTAAATAAGCTACTAGCTTTAGACCTTTAGGGTCCTTTGTGGACTTAAAAACTTAAGTAGGAGTTAAGTTGCGGACCATTCTTCAAGAGGTTGAGGAAGGGAAGCTAGGGTTTGAGTTAAAAGGTGGGGTAGTACCTGGAGTCTTATTCTACCTTTTGGTTTACAGGTCCTTGTAACCCAAGCATCCAAATTGTTCACACTTGGTCTGGTAATTAACTTAATTTCTGAAAAGAGATTTGGTTCTCTTAGTTTTGACTTAAGAAAGGCTTGAAAACATATTTTGATTGGAAGAGTTCCCGCCGCAGGAGAGGTCGAGTATATACTCACCTTGAGGATGCGATGGTAACATATTACCTCCTCGGCGCTTGTCTCTTAGGATATCCATCCTACTGGGGGCATGTAAGCGCATTGCGCGGTTCAGGTACCATGGGCGGCCCTATCTCGAAGTGCCGATTGCCATAGGCCTGAATTCGCTTAAGAAATCCATGGGCGATACTATCTCGAAGTGTCGATTGCCAGGAGTTCTTGGGGTCGTTATGGGCGGTGCTATCTCGAAGCATCGAAAGCCAGGCACCCTTCGAGGTATGGTAATGGGGACAATGAATCCGACACAGGCTGTGTTGATAGCTGATCTGAGGTTAGACTTAGAAGAATCAAACAAAAAAAAATTCCTTTAACTCAAATAACTCGGACCAATGCACAAGCACGGATGCTTTAATCTCAGGGATCAATAAACTTTAGGGTAGAGTCAGAAATCAGGGAAACTTGTGCTGGCAACTCATCTTTAGCCGACCTAGTCTGTAACTTAGCAACTACTTAGGAACCTTGGGTTTAGAACCTGAACTTAATATGCTTCTGAAGGAAGACTAAGTGAGTTGACTAGTCTACTTAGAGTGCTAGGTTTCGCTTAATTTTGCTAGGGACTAGCAAAAACTAGGCATGGGAGTATTTGATTAGCCCATAGTTGTGGGTTATTTAAGTACTTAAGTGCCTACACATTAGGTTAATTCTAACATTTATTTAGTATAAATTAGGATGTAAATAGATTAATTCATAGTTTTAATCTAATTACATAATCCATACATTGCATTCATATCTTAAGTGCATTTAGAATTAGCTTAGAATAGCATTCATCTAATTAGATAACCAATTAGGTATATTGTTTTTATTAACATAGAAGTTGAGGGTCTATACATAAATAACCCTAATATTTTAATAATATTTGCTTTATTCGTCTTCTTTCAGAACGGCTGGCTGCCGCTCCAACGCCCGGCTGCTGCAGTGATGAAGCCATTCAAGGGGGAGCGGATGTGGTGGATCTGGTCGGCGGCTGATTTCAAAATTGTTCAAGACACTATAAAAGGAGCACGGAAGCTGCCGGCTGCAGCAGGCCTCCGCCACCGACTCACCACTGTGCAGAGAGATCCTCTCTCTTCCACTCCACACTGCCGGCCTCTACCGTGGCGGCGAGTCTCCACCACCGTGGGCGTGTGGTGTGACAGGCCACACCGCCATCCGGAGCTCGCCCGCATTACCGTGAGCACCTTAGCGTGCAACTCCCTCGCCGTCGTCGCCGACCACCGTCACCAACCTACTGATCAGCCACCCTCTCAGTAACTTAAGACGTCTGGGAAATTTCCCAGACGTCTGAAGTTACCCGCTCACTTCACCGCACACGCCTGAAGTCGCCTGCAGACCCCTTCCCGCACCTGCAGAACCTTCAGCGCACCCACGTCCGTCAACCTTCAGCTCAAACACGCACAACCGCCTGCAGTCCACGCCGTTCACCACTGTGTCTGCAGAACCGCCAGCAACCGACCTCTGCGCCCTCCACCGCTCACTGGCTGCTGACCTGCGCACGCCTGCAGATCAGCCCGCGCTCTCCTCCAACGCCTGCAGACCAGCCTGCAGCATCCTCCAACAGCCGCCTGCAGCTTCCACCGCGCAAGCGCCCCGCCTGCAGCTTCCACCGCGCAAGCGCCCCCTCTGCAGCTTCCACCGCACACGCCAGCGCCCGCCTGCAGACCACCGCGCGCCAGCGCCCTCTGCAGACCTTCCGCGCGCCCACGCACAGCCACCTGCAGAACCGCCAGCGCCCGCCTGCAGACCACCGCAGCCACGCCTCCGCGCGCCAGCGCCTTCCGCAGACCTTCCACGCGCCCACGCACAACCGCCTGCAGCACCTCCGCCGGAGCTCGTCCGGCCACCTCCGGCCGCCGCGCGACTCGCCGTCACCACCGATTCGAAGCCCTTGATCCAAGGGACCTCCGCCGAGCTTCCCGCGCCCAGCCATCGGCTCCTCGTCGCGTAAGACAACGGGGAAGAATTCCCCTGTTTTGCTACAGTAAAGCATTGATTAAAATTTACATTTTCTGCCATTGCCAGATTTTATTCATATTCTATTCAGTCTGCATTGCGGAAAATATCCTGTAGTTTATCATAATTGCCATTTCAGCATTATTTCTTGCTTAAACCTTAATCTAAAGGCAATCTTGGCTTGGTTCTTGTCCAAATTGACTCCGAACAAACATTTTTAAGTGGCGCGAATTTTAATACGTTATTGCCTCCCTGTGGAAACGACCCGCTCCTCTGCGAGTGGTTATTTCTTATTAAAAATTGATTAGTCGATTTTTCCACCACATTAAACTACAAACGACTTAAAAGCGAAAGATCGACCCGATCAGGTGGCCTAGATGGTGCCACGTGGCACTATCTGGGCCATCCATTTTTTTCTGTTGCAGGGGGTGCCACGGTGCTTGGATCGATTTGATTTCCGCGCTGTCGAACTATAATCGTCACTCCAGATCCATCTGTTTGGTTGGATTTTCCATCTGTTTGGTTGGATTTTCCATCCGTATGGTTGCATTGCCCCCTAGCCATTGATCTTACTCAGACCTCATAAGGTGATATGGGATTCCAATTAGGACGATCTCAGAGGCGTTGGACTCTGATCATCCTGATCAGATCCGTACATTCGGATCGTCAATCCGAGGCCCTGAAATGAATCTTCTTCCCTCCTATCCATAAAAAGGATGTAATTAACCTAAAATATATACAACTACTCTAAATGCTGGATGATGCATGCTATGCAATATTTATAGTATGAAATGCAAATCTAAGACTAGGAACATGCATGAATAGGCATTTTACCATAAATAATTATATCTACATCATACCCCCATGCCTATCTTTTGCTAGTCCCTAGCAAAATTAAATTACATGCTATGTATAAAATCAGAATTAGGATTAGATCACTTAGACCTAAGTTGTTTATTAACAATAGAAAATTGCAATTAACTACGAAGACTCAACAGTACTCGAGTGTCTGCCAGAACGTAGACCACTCAAGTCCTCACCTTATTTGAAAAGGGAAGATACATATTTTTGTTTTTCTTCTTTTCTAACATTTTTTTAGACTTTTGGAGTTTAAGAGTTTTAGGATAACTTTTTATGGCTACCTGACCCACCCAACACTCGAAAAGGCCTCTATGAGCTAAGCATCTAGTGAAAAGAATGAAAGACTCACTAGGAGACCGTTAAAACAGACTTCGGATTTCTATGACCCTAGGTGACCTTGCTAAAAGTTTATCTTTACTAACGGTAGTTTTCTTCCTACTTCTTTTATTTATGGGTTCAACATAAGGGCAAACCTAGTGTACATCTCCCTGGTTTATTCTACTTCCGCGCTTCTTCCCTAAGTGTTTTGGGAATTATTGTGCATTTTTGTGACCTGGGATCTAGACAACTAGCTGATAAACGCCAGTTTATCATCATTCTTATGCATTAAAATAAACCTACCTCTTAGGATTTTACTCCTCAAATGGATTTTTGGGCTGCATTTAGGCATAAATTAGGTTAGGCATGCATTGCATTTTTTATTGTCTTTTGATATGCTTTTGTGAGTGTTAGGGATGAACAGATATACAGATCCCTAAAACCCTAGCACTCAAGAAGGCAAATGGTGAAGGAGAAGCTCAAACTAGCTGGAACTCAGTTTGATCCAACTCACCATAGCTGGAACCTAGCTCACTTGAACTAGGGATAGCTCATCCCAACCCCATTCAGCTAATCTCAGCTGAATGGCAGCTCAAGAGAGTTCATCTTAGCTCACCCTAGCTCAAGTCAGCTCGGATCCAACTCAACCTAGTTGAGTTTAGCTCATTTTAGCTCCCACAAGTCCACAGGGAGCTCTAGCTAGCTCAGCTGAGTTGACTAGAGTTCACCCCAGCTCAGATCCAGCTACATCCAGCTCCACTCAACTCCAGCCAGCTGAAGAAGAACTCATCTCGGATCGGGAAGCTCAAGTCCAGCTCCCGGGGACTCAGTTTAGCTCAACTCAATTGAGCTAAGCGACCTTAGCTGCCTCAACCAGCTTGATCCTCCCCGGGAGCACCAGACATAGCTCACCTCAGCTCATTGTGGTAGAAGCCAGCTCACTTTAGCTTGGCTTAATAGCTAGAAAAGAACTAGCAAGCTAAGCCAACTAGAGTAGCTCCATGCCAGCCTCTTCAGTAGCAGCCAGCTCCAGTTCCAGCTCCAGACTTCTCCTCCTCAGCTCCTCTCTTCAAACCCTAGCTCCAATACCTCCTCCTCTACTCCTCCATTAGCTAAGCTAGCTTAGCTTAGCTATGCTCCAACTTCCTTGGCTTGTACCACCCCAAAAACCCAGCTAACAACTCCACCCAACTAGCTCCACGTAAGCTCCACATAAGCTAACCTACTTGGCGCCAACCTAGCCTACCCACCACCTCCAAAAGACACCTAAAAGTGGTGCCAAAACCACCATAACTACCCCATTGTTGGCGCCACTTTCCCTCCAAAAATCCCCTTCATCTCCACCACACATCTCCCCTTAAACCCATCTCCACCCTCCACATAACCCCTCCTTCTAGAACCTTTCTTGGCGCCACCTAAGACCATCTTCTAGAAGCTATTTTGGTGCCAACTTCAAGGGGTGCCACCACCCATAACCACCCCTTAGGTGTCCCTTAGGTTAGCAGCAATTGTCCTTAGCCATAGGATCCCCAACCACCTCCATCTCTCCATCTTAGCCCTCCATTCCAAGAGTCACCTTAGCCCCATTCCTACTCTATAAAAACCCACCACCTACCACCATTTGAGAGCATCCTCAATTAGTGTATTATTCCACCTACATCCACCTATACCTACGGCCAAGGAGGAGTGGAGAAGAAGATTAAGGGGGCACATCACTAGCCCCTTTGGTGCCTTCTTCTCCCCACTCTCTTCAACTTGGGCCACGCCAAGGAGGAGGACTTTTCTACTTTAAGGAGGATGGCCAGGCAAAGGAGAAGGACCTAGGGTGGATGTCCACCCTTGGAGAGAAGCTTAGGGCAAGCCCCCTTAGGGCTTGCTTTGGAGGACATCACCTTGGCGGAGCATATCAAGGAAGGAGTTGGAGGACTCTTTTCAAGCTCGGGAGCTACCAGGCTTGGAGCAAGAAGCCCTCTTCTTCACCATCTATCTAGAGGATTTGTGTTTTCTTTTATTTATTCCAATTTTCTAGTAGAGAAGCATTCATCTACTAGGCTTTTCTGTAAAACACTTTCTCATTAATCTAGTTGCCTTCTTTGCAATTTCTTTAGTTCCATTTTTAATTGCTTTGTTTTTAGCATTTTTCACTCCCTCTCCCTAATTATTTTAGGCCTCCACTTGCCTAGAGTGAGCTTAGGGAGAGGCTCTACTTGCCACTTTAGAAGTAGTATATTGAGTTTGAGTGTAAGTCACTTTCTCGCCAACAATTTCGCATGTTGCCTTAATTTAAAAAACATAAAAATGATATATTGAGAAAGACCAAAAAGAAAGTTGAGATTTATATTCCAAGAAAGAGATTTAATTTTTTCAAAATGCCTCCTTGGACGACCCTAGATACCCACTATCTAGGTCTTACAAATTCAAGAGTTGATCGATTTTGCGCGTTGCAACGACACTAAATTGCCTAATTAACAAACCGCATTTTTTCGCGATCACTTTTTGGCGTTGTTGCTGGGGAGGCACGGCTTTGCTATTATTTCTCCTCTTGCTTGAAGTAGATCTCATCCCTTTCTCTTTCTTCTCTTTTGTGTGTGCAGGAACTATTGCAGGAAGAAAGCAGGAATCTGGAAGCGAGAGCTCAAAGTTCCTTTTCTTCCCGCGAAATTTTGGTAGGTTCCTCTTTCTGGTCACATAATTAATTAAAAACTACCAAAATATACTAAACTTGGCTTTCAAGACCCTAAACAACTTGATTAAGTGGAGTGGTGCATTTTAAAATCTATTGTTTGCTTGAATGCTTCTTTAACACCACTGCATTGCAAGTATTGGTGTTCTATTTTTCGGGTCTAGATTTCTTTCCGGAATTGAAAAATCGTTTCCTAACACCACAAGCCTCCTAAAATCATAAAATTTCACACAGCGATTCCAAATTAAGTTAGAAACATCTATTCCAAATTTCAAATCAATTAGATTTATATTTAATTTTTAAAAATTCATGGATTGTAGAGGGATCACACCCTCTAATCTTTCTATTTTGCTACTATCTGTGAATTTTTAGAATTTTTATACTCATCTAATTTTTGTGAAATTTAGCTTATCGGAATCCTTGTGAAATTTTACACATCATATAAAATCACAAAAATTTTCTGAGGTTGGTGGTAATACTGAAAAGTTCAAAATACCCACAAGTATCATTCTTTTACTTTGACACTAGTACAATTAAAAATTCAAAATAATTATCAAAAAAATTCATAAAATCTTAAAAAAATCTTTTTTAGAATCCTTGTTTGATTTTCTTCAAAGTAGTGGTGTTGTTTGACTTATTTAGACCACTACTTAATACAGAAAGCCTAAAATTAATTCATTGGTAGTAATTTTCTGTCTTAGGGATAATTGGGTTAGGGTTTCTTTCTTTCTTTTTAGAGACTCACATTAAAGGAAATTAACAATCACCAATACAACTTGTTTTTCCTTTGATTGTTAAGTTTCAAACTTATTTGAAAATTTAAAAGGAAAAAACCTAAAACACATTTAATTAAATCAAATCTTAAAAGATAAAAATACAAGAAATTGTGTGACAACTTGCTTCTTGATTGGAGCCACTCTCCAACTCCTGCACACACACAAAAAAAAATCGAAATAACAGGGCAACAACCCAATTAACGCCCTCCACATTCCGTGTGCACCGTAATATCCTAGACCTAATTAAAACTTGTAGCAACTTGACCCCTAAGGCTTCATCAACTTAGGCTTGCTATCTAGGCCTTAAGTTTTCTTTAGTTAGTACCAATTTTGTCATCTATATCTGGTGTTCAGGCTGAGGGGCTGTGTCAAACGATCAGGCACGGGTTTGTACAAGCACCTGGGGTTTTCCCTGGGAAACGTTTGGGCCCAAACCTCCCCTTAAGCAACTTGGCTAGATTTGTTGACAGAACGGGTATTCACTATTGATTACTTATTTCCTACGTAGACCAAGTCTTAGGTTTATTTTTAGGGAGTCATACTTAAGTTAGGTCTAGCTTTGTTTGTTTGAATTGCACACTTTCTCTCATCTCTTTCTCTTCACCTCCCCTTCTGTTCTTCCATTTTATGCACGGGCGACAGTCTCAAAATCCGCACTTGGAAGGACCATTTGATTTCGCTCCCCGCGAAAAAAGATCACTTTTTCTGTCTTCTCCTAAAAAAATGGAAAATTAACAAAATGGGTCCACTAACCCTTCCACTTCCACCTCTAACCTTACCTCTAACCCCACCACTAACCCTAATTCTAACCTTTCCACCCAAAACCCATCACCTTTAACTTCCCACACTTGGAGCTCCCTAATCTTGAGTTGCCCCAAACACAACATCAAGACCCCCTGCCTGATCTTTTAAAATTGATGGCTGAGCAGATTGATAAATTAAATTCCAATCAACAAACATTGACTAGGAACATCTAAAACCTAACCAATCAAAGGCCAAACCCACCACCCCGTCAGCAGCCTGTTATTCCTCTAAAAGATTTTTATGATCCGTCTTATTATGAGGAACGACCAGGGGTGCTCATACCAGAGGGGGACTTTGAGATCAAGCCTACAGTCCTGAACCTAATTAAACACTTTCATGGCCTTCCTAGGGAAGACCCTTTCAGCCACCTTGAAGAGCTGACTCTTCTTGCACAAACAACCCGTTCTCGAAATGTGCAAGAAGACATATGGCTGATGCGGCTTTTTCCATTATCTCTTAAAGATAAGGTCACTTATTGGTTCAGGACCATTGGCCGACCCATCACAACTTGACCTCAGCTTAAGAGCGCCTTCCTCAAAAAATTCTTTCCCATAGGTCGTACCAATTCCCTACGAAAATCTATTACGACCTTTCACCAAAAATCTGGTGAGACCTTCCATGATTCTTGGGAAAGATTTCAAGATCTCTTAAGAAGTTGCCCACACCATGAGATTCCTTTATGGTAGCTCGTGCAAATCTTCTATCATGGATTAGAAGATCAAATCCGACATTTTGTCGATGCCTCGTGTTGCAGCAACTTCTTAAATAAAGATGCTGAAAGTGCCTATGACCTATTTGAAGAAATGAGTGAAAACTCACTTAATCAAGCCTCCATGAACACATTTTGCAGAACCCAAAACCCGCAGTTCGGTGTTCATGAAATAGGCACTCAATCTATCCCTATCACCCAAGACGATCTTCAAATGATCGCTAAAAAACTCGACCAGATGCATATTAATCAAAAGAAAATTGAGGAAAGACTGGCCACATCAACCCAAGCTCCACACCCACATCTAACCCAACCTAACTTTCCACGAAGAGAAAATTTGCACAATCTCAACACTACTCCTGCTTATTATTCTGAGGTTGCCCATGACTCACTGAGAAATTATAACTATCCAGATCTTAACCCCACTCAAAATATTTCTGCCATCTAGGAGACCTTTAAAAATTCTTCCAATTGGAAATTACCCAAACTACTCCTGGAATAATCAGGTTTCTTCCCAACCATATCATTTTAATGGGTATGGGTCGAATCTAATCTTCCATCCTAGGCCATCCCAACAAGACATCAATGCCCAGATGATGCGAACCCTGCAGGAAATGCAAACAAAAATGATGAAAGTAACCTGCACCATCACAAATCAGAACAATCAGATTGGGGTTACTCCCACGCAAAGACCTGCAGAACATCTTCCGTCCCAACCCATGCCCAACCCTAATCACCAAGGGAACCATTATCCGGGCAGAACTCCACACTATCCGAATCAGCCTCCTCCTAATCCACCACCTCAGCAGCCTCCCAGGTTTCTGCAATCACAGGCCCCCCCACCTCCTCCAAATAATAATCCGACTGCACATGCAGTTACTTTGAGGAGTGGGAAAACCACCACTGATCCTGGGCCTTCACACAAACCTGGTGAAATACCTGTGCAAATTGACTCCCCACCTCCCCATCAGGAAGAGAAAGAAATACAAAAATCTCAAGACAAGATTCCTAACCCTTTCCCACAAGCTCTCCACCCCACCACCAACAAAAAAAAAGAAATCTGAGCCCACCACAGAAGAACTCATGGATCTATTTAGGCAAGTTCAAATCAATATTCCTCTCCTAGATGCCATCAAATATATACCTGCCTATGCAAAATTTTTGAAGGAGATCTATACTCCTAAAAGGTAGGCCAAAAATCTAGGACAGGTGCATCTTTTGGAGACAGTAAGCTCTGTCATACAGAGCAAGCTGCCTCCTAAGATGAAAGATCTTGGGGTACCTTTAATTTCAGTAATTATTTATGATACTATTTTTAATCGTGCCCTCCTTGATCTTGGTGCCTCAGTTAATATTATTCCCACGAGTTTATTTGAAGAATTTCAGATCAGTGAATTAAAACCCGTCGAGGTTACCCTGCAATTAGCCGACCGATCTACAATCAAACCTCGTGGGATTGTCGAGGATGTTTTGGTCAAGGTCCAGAATTATGTCTTCCCTGCAGACTTTCTGGTTCTCGACATTGAGGTACCTGAATCATTACTGGACTCCCCAATAATCCTTGGACGCCCTTTTTTGGCCACTGCAAAGGTAAATATCAATTGCCATACGGGCAAAATGGATATCACTTGCGCAGGCCAAACTATCAATTTAGATATTTTCAAATCTTCCAGGAGATTCCATGATGATAACTTTTTTGAGGACTCAGATATGGAAATTTCCAATATGGTGGAGGAGACAATGTTAATAGATATCCTTACCGACCACAATTTTTTTGAGGACTCTGATTCAGAATCAGGGGTCTACGAAATATGTGATTTGGAGACTTATCTTGACCCTAAATCTATTCCTGATGCACCCCCTAATCACCCTAACCCACCCACTATTCATGCACCTAATTTTTCCACACTAACTTCGCCCAATCCTCACCATCCCTTCCCCGACTCCTTTCTTACAGACCTGCCACTAACCTCGCCCAAGTTTGGCATCCAACCTGATTTAAAACCATGGCCAGACTCAGGCTACACTTATCATTTTCCATCCAACTTTGATCCCAATATTGCTTCTAATCGATTTTCTAGGGATCTAGAAGAAGAGACATTTTTTGCGGGCATCAAGTGTCCAAATATTTACATGATTTTCTATCTTCCGTGCATACTTTCACACCTGACTGAATGGCATAAAAGATAGCACTGGATGGGAGGTAACCCATCATTTTTTCCTGCTTTCCTTTTTTTCTTCTTTTTCTAGGTTTTGATCATCCTAAAACCCAACCGTTCTTCACTAAGGTGATCCCTTTTCCCTCTTAATGCATGCGGACATGGCATATCTTAAGCATGGGAGGGTGTTTTTAAATTTTGATGATCGATTTAGCATTTTCAAAACCTAAAAACATGCATTTTTCTTTAATTTATTTCCTGCTTGCATACCCAAAAAAATAAAAATGTTGAAAATTTTTGAGGAAAAATTTTTGAAATCAGGACTAAGGTTGAAAAACTCACTTTTGGTACAATGGGATTTAATCTTTAAAAACTAGGGATGAGGATGTGGATCTGATCATTAGAATTTCAGGGTCTATTTTAGACTAGATCAGATAGCCTTCTCTAAAATTCCACCTAAACTCAGGAGAGTTCAGGTGACTTGATCCTATTTTGTAATATGAAAAATATTTAGCTTAGTTTCTGATTCAAAAAACTTACATGTTTTGAGAAACTTCTTGTGTCAATTTTCACACACAAGCCAACACTTCAAAAACAACTAAAAATTTGAAAAACTCCCTTGTTTGGACTTAGTAAAAGTCTGAAGTAGATCATTGGTTTGAGTTCCCATCGTCGAGAAGGAGGAAAATGCCTCCTTTGAGGATGCGATGTCAACATGTTACCGCCTCGGTACTGCTTCATATCTATATTTCATATCTTTAGACGAAGCATTAAAGCGCATTTTAGCAGCTCAAGTGTCTTGGATGATGCTCTACCTATAGTGTCAGAGCAAGAGCTTGAGTTTGCTTGGAGCGCCCCTTTACACTGCATTGTGTTTTGGGGTTGTGAGCTTTTGGGTGGTGTCATGGATAGTGCTATCCCGATGTACTAGCACCAGAGCCCCCTCGAGGATTAGTAACGGGAATGATGATCCCGACACATCTGTTGTTAGACTAAGCTAAAAGTAAGCATGGGGGTAAGGAAAAAAAAATTAACACGCCCTTATAAATGTTGGCTTTTCACAAGCACAGACACAAGATTTTAAAGGATTTTGCAAGTTGCGAATCAGATCCATGAGCCAGAAAAATCCTAAAAACAAAAATTTCAAGTCATCTGAATTAACAAGGGGTTAATTTATGAATTTTCTGGAGGATATATTGATCGCGTTTTGTCTAATGGTTGGATCGAAAAATAAATCCCAATGTTTATCTTTAACAAATCCTATACCTCCTGTGTTTAGATCAACCAAGGTCCCTTAATCTCTTTTTCTCCTCAAAAGTCGAAAAAATTAGATTTCCCAAAAATTCCATTTTCCAAAAAATTAAAGTTTTGCTAAGAGACTAGCAAAAGATAAGCATGGGGGTGTGATAAACGCCAGTTTATCATCATTCTTATGCATTAAAACAAACCTAGCTCTTAGGATTTTACTCCGCAAATGGATTTTTGAGCTGCATTTAGGCAAAAATTAGGTTAGGCATGCATTGCATTTTTTATTATCTTTTTTATATGTTTTGTGAGTGTTAGGGATGAACAGATATATAGATCCCAAAAACCCTAGCACTCAAGAAGGCAAATGGTGAAGGAGAAGTTCAGACTAGCTGGAACTCAGCTTGATCCAGCTCACCATAGCTGGAACCTAGCTCACTTGAACTAGGGATAGCTCATCCCAACTCCATTCAGCTAAGCTAAGAGAGTTCATCTTAGCTTACCCTAGCTCAAGTTAGCTCAGATCCAGCTCAACCTAGTTGAGTTTAGCTCCTTTTAGCTCCCACAAGTTCACAGGGAGCTCTAGCTAGCTCAACTGAGTTGACTGGAGTTCACCCCAGCTCAGATCCAGCTACATCTAGCTCCACTCAACTCCAGCTGGCTGAAGAAGAACTCATCTCTACTCGGGAAGCTCAAGTCCAGCTCCTGGGGATTCAGCTTAGCTCAACTCAGTTGAGCTAAGCTACCTTAGCTGCCTCAACCAACTTGATCCTCCCTGGGAGCACCAGACCTGGCTCACCTCAGCTCATTGTGGTAGAAGCTAGCTCACTTTAGCTTGGCTTAGTAGCTAGCAAAGAACTAGCAAGCTAAGCCAGCTAGAGTAGCTCCATACCAGCCTCTTCAGCAGCAGCTAGCTCCAGTTCCAGCTCCAGATTTCTCCTCCTCAGCTCCTCTCTTCAAACCCTAGCTCCAATACCTCCTCCTCTACTCCTCCATTAGCTAAGCTAGCTTAGCTTAGCTTAGCATAGCTTAGCTATGCTCCAACTTCTTTGGCTTGTACCACCCCGAAAACCCACCTAACAACTCCACCCAACTAGCTCCACCTAAGCTCCACATAAGCTAACCTACTTGGCGCCAACCTAGCCTACCCACAACCTCCAAAAGACACCTAAAAGTGGCGCCGAAACCACCCTAACTACCCCCTTGTTGGCGCCACTTTTCACTCCACAAATCCCCTTCATCTCCACCACACATCTCCCCTTAAACCCATCTCCACCCTCCACATAACCCCTCCTTCTAGAACCTTTCTTGGCGCCACCTAAGACCATCTTCTAGAAACTATTTTGGTGCCAACTTCAAGGGGTGCCACAACCCATAACCACCCCTTAGGTGTCCCTTAGGTTGGCACCAATTATCCTTAGCCATAGGATCCCCAACCACCTCCATCTCTCCATCTTAGCCCTCCATTCCAAGAGTCACCTTAGCCCCATTCCTACTCTATAAAAACCCACCACCTACCACCATTTGAGAGCATCCTCCATTAGTGTATTATTCCACCTACATCCACCTATACCTACGGCCAAGGAGGAGTAGAGAAGAAGATTAAGGGGGCACATCACTAGCCCCTTTGGTGCCTTCTTCTCCCCACTCTCTTCAACTTGGGCCACGCCAAGGAGGAGGACTTTTCTACTTCAAGGAGGATGGCCAGGCAAAGGAGAAGGACCTAGGGTGGATGTCCACCCTTGGAGAGAAGCTTACGGCATGCCCCCTTAGGGCTTGCTTTGGAGGACATCACCTTGGCGGAGCATATCAAGGAAGGAGTTGGAAGACTCTTTTCAAGCTCAGGAGCTACCAAGCTTGGAACAAGAAGCCCTCTTCTTCACCATCTATCTAGAGGATTTGTGTTTTCTTTTATTTATTCCAATTTTCTAGTAGTAGAAGCATTCATCTACTAGGCTTTTCTGTAAAACACTTTCTCATTAATCTAGTTGCCTTCTTTTCAATTTCTTTAGTTTCATTTTTAATTGCTTTGTTTTTAGCATTCTTCACTCCCTCTCCCTAATTATTCTAGGCCTCCACTTGCCTAGAGTGAGCTTAGGGAGTGGATCTACTTGCCACTTTAGACGTAGTATATTGAGTTGAGTGTAAGTCACTTTCTCGCTAACAATTTCGCATGTTGCCTTAATTTCAAGAACATAAAAATGATATATTGAAAAAGACCAAAAAGAAAGTTGAGATTTATATTCCAAGCAAGAGATTTAATTTTTGAAAACTTACCTCCTTGGACGACCCTAGATACCCCACTATCTAGGTCTTACAAATTTAGAGTTGATCGATTTTGCACATTGCAAGGACACTAAATTACCTAATTAACAAACCGCGTATTTTCACGATCACCGGCCAATGGACTGTTATCCACGACAACTTGCCTGCCATACTCGTGCGGTGAAGTGTGATTTTTATTTTTTTGTTTTCTCCAATTTTTTTTAAGTAGGTGGCCTCTCTGATCTAAGATTTACCTAAAGGTAGTATGAAGAAAATGGTCTTGCTGCTGGGCTCTGGACAATCAGTCAATGGGCTGTTACCCACCACAACTTGCCAGCCATACCACCCTAGACAATTTATTAGCTACCCAATTTCCGTAAAACTGCCGGAAAGTGAGTCAGTGCAAATAGTGTGTAGATGCTTAGGCTTAAAATCCCCTCAAATCAGAGGGTGAGTTGCTAAGTCGTGTACTTATCATCCAATTTATTTACTAGATTAAAGATGAAATTGAATTGGCAAGGACTCAAGACTAAGTCCACATTCAAGTGGACACCCGGGCTACTTAAGCCTAAAGACCTAAAGAGTAAGTGTTCAGGTCCTATCGTATCATTTCCTAAAGTTAATAACTTCCACAAGCCTAAGTTCTCTTCTCCTAATTATATTTTTTCTCTCTCTTTTTTCGAATTTTCAAATTTTGTTTTAAAGAAAATAAAAGAAATTTTACAGAGCTAACGAAATAAGTTCAGGATTAAGTATCCACCTCCCATGCCTAAATGATGCAATGTCATTGTAGAAATAAAGACATGAAATGGGTGGAATAACAGAAAATCACCTGAGTTTCGTGACAATCCGGTAAACTCCACAGAGAACGTGAAATATACACACGTACTAAATTTATTGCCTTCATCTAGGCATAAAATACATACAAGGAAGAAATGGAGAATTCACAAGTGAGGGTCAGAATCAAAATCAAAAAATTAATCCTCAAACCCACCAACAGAAGATGTCCACAGATGTGGATCAAGTTGTGGTGCATACCCATACCCCAAGGTCGAGTGGTTCTAATGTTCTGGATGAAAACACCCAGAATCGAAGATTTATGTATTTATAGGGTCGGGCTTTCGGTTTGGCGATGTGCAACCCAAGACTAAAGTGTCGAACAACGGATTGATCTGATCCATTAAAATCTGGTGTCCACCTATAGTTCAGCTCAGGAAGATAGTCAATTATTCCAAACTTAGGCTGCATGTGAAAGATATCGTAAGGGTCTGATTGCGCAGCAATCATAGGTCTTAATTGACCTAAATTAAGCTAGGACTTAGCATAAGTTAGGGTAATTCATACATGCATAAGCATTACTAGCACCTTTACTGCTTCTTTTTAGCTATGCATAAAATAATGCTATAATGTACTGATTAGGTGAATTATGTCAATTACAGGTAATAAGCTGATCAGAAGTTAGATCTAAAGCTGGATCTGAAGAATAAAGAATAATTGGTGTTGCAGCAGAGCTGGAGCGGAAGACCTAGATTAGATGTAGTAGATAATAATGTAAGGGAGTTATGGTATGCTATTCTATTAAGTAGGAATAAAGAAATAAATTGTGAAGAACTTAGGTCTATCCTAGCCCTAGTACAGCCTAGAAGCTTCCCCAAGCCTTAGCCACCCTTTGATTAGGTCACCGCACCCTAGGAAATCATAAAACCCTAATTCCAGCCTCTATCTGGACATCTGGATGAGTTATAGGACATCTAGAACCCTTATCCAACTCCCGCACACCTTAAACCCACTTCTACAATGAAATTGGACGTCCAGACACTTGGTCAAACATCTAATTTCTACAGAATACCCAAGATAGAACTTAGAATCCCTCCTGACACTGATTGGACATCCAGACAATAAGTTTGGACTTCTGATTTTTCACTATAAGACGTCCGATAACTTTATTGGACATCCAAAACTACCCTCCAGACCCTGTTTTAAGATTCAAGCCTTGATCTTGGATCTTTAGCTCCCTAAATCCAATTCTAACCCTCTAGGAACCTAAATTAAGGTGCTCTAACCCTAGTACATCACCTCTAGACCTCCCTAAGGACCTAATTATGTCCTCACTAAACCTAATTGACTTGGATCATGGTCAACCTCTTCAGTCTATTCAATTGGACTCATTGAGTCCAATTGAGCCCTGATCTCAGCACACACTGCCCAATTCGACTCAGTGAGAGTCTAATTGACTTATACCTGACTTAATTGAGTTATTTTACTCTCAATTAGATTTCCACACACCTAATTAAACTTGTATTAAGTTTAATTGCACTTTACTTAAGTGAATTAGGGTTTACAACCCTAATTTGAGACCTACATTGACCTAAATCCACTAGAACCTATCCTAATCAACCTAGCCACCTAAGTTTTGACCCACACACACCCACACACACCATCCACACGAAAATACCTACCCTAGAGTTCTATAGAAATTTCTACCATGTGTTGTTGCCTTGGTTGCTAAAATTAGCAACCAAGGGCCATTCAACTTTTAGATCCACATTTGGTGGATCTAAAAACCACCATCCATCCTCTCTCTCACTCTCCTACGAGCTCCCACCATATGCCTCTCTATAGAATTCCATAATTCTTTAGAGAGATTCCCTTAGGTCTATAAAAAGATCTAAGACGTGGTGATTTGGTCCATCTTGGTCTTTTAGCATAGCTCCACCTTCCATAAGCCATCACCACCTCCACTTCCATGTTCACGAGCTCCACCATGATGCCACCACCTCCACACCAAGCCTAGACCAGGATCAACTTCTTCAACCTCTCCAAGGGCCGACCTAAGCACCATTAGCCGCCCCTCTTTCTCTTCTCACCCATTCAAAGGCCATGGGAGCCCACCTTTGAATGCCCTTAGTTCTGCTAGACGAGATTATAGTTCTTCATATATTTAATGCTTTATTTACTACTTAGTAGTGTAGCTCCATATTTTCCCCCATTGATGCATGCATAATCCCCCTCATAGATTCATGTATGCAGTCGTTTTCTACTAACTAGATTTAAATTTCCCTGTACAAGCATTTCGCTACCTGTGTTGTAACCACCATCATGCCTCCATGAAAATATTTATATATATTTATATGTTGAAAATCACCATGTGCCTAATTATCATCTTTTGGTGTGATTAAAGTTGCATGCTTTCAATTTTTGATATTCTAGCAATAGCATGTTGTGCAGCAATATGTATTTAGTATAAATCGACATGCGAGTTTGAACGAGTAGAGCGAGTGAGATCGAATTTGAATTTGCATTTCCAAAATGCCTCCTAGAGACAAACAACCAGGACTCAATTCTCGTTATCTTAGAAATTATTTTTGTTGATCGTATTTTGCAACTATACTACGATGCATTTCTGATCAAATACACGCTCTACTATCCCAACAAATGGTGCCATTGTCAGGGAGGCAATGTGATGGGAACACCATCATGAGCCATAAATAGCTCATTTTGATTTAATTGAGTCAATAAATGCTCCTACATAACCGCCAGAGAATCATAAACTCACTGTATAACCATTCTGAGAGAAAAATAAGAAACTATGGCTAAAATTGTAATTTTACCAGCTTATCATGAATGCAGTACAACCACGGGTTTTATCAAGGGTTGAATAAAGGTCAAATGGTCTTAATAGGATAATAAGTGGGTTAGATCTCATAGAAAAGAGTTTGCGTATGTTTTAAGAATTAAATGACTTTTGAAACTCTAAAAATAGACCCACTTAATTAACCGAGGTTCTGGTTAGGATAAAATTCACCTAAACCCTCTAAAAATCATAGAAAAATATTCTCTAGAGTTTAGTACCTTCAATTTGGCCATCAGAACCCATCTTAACCTAAAATGGAGTCGTAGATAGATATTTACCCTAATTTGGGTTTTTGCATAAATTACCCAATCAAACATGATCAAAACTAAAATACAACTTCACTATTGATTCCTTAGGTCTAAATTAGGCTTGTAGCAAAATTTGAACCCAACATGAGCTTGTCTTGACCTAGTTTGCAAAATGATCATGTCTGATTACATTTATACCCCTAACTTTCAAAAACTCTTGCATTCATCCCCTGAACTTCTTTGTCGTCTTCACAATTAGGTCCCTCCATCATATTCGCGGTGGGAACCTACTCCAATGATCTTTGACTAGGGAGTTCTCCCTGATTACTTGGCGAATCCCTTCCAAAATTGGAAGGGAAACTCCTTGAGAAATCCTCTCCAATCTGAACCCGTCCATGTGCTCCGAATCTTTCCCAATCTCTCATGCGAATGCATGAGAGAATTGGGTGTCAATGAAACTCCCAAATCCGGTGAGCATTCCTAGCTTGGAAGCTTGGATTCCAAGCTCAAAACTCTCTCTAAAGCCCTTTATAAGGACCCTCAGAGCTCGTCGATCTCCTCAGCTTGAAATTCGGCCAGAACTCCCCCTCTTCCTCCCTCCTCTTCGGCCCCAAGTCTTCGCAAGCTCTGGCGGTCTCTCTTCGACTCCTCTCATCTTCTGACCACAAAACTAGTGGTGGATTCATCTTCCTCACCGACCTCCACGTTGAGCAATACCAGCCGTCGCCGTCCTTTCCCCATCTTCACTGTTGTCTCTCCTACGGAGGTTCGTCTTCCCCATGTCCGGCAACCACACCGGCGTGGGAATCCCTTCACCTTTTCCTCCTTAGAGTAGATTCGTAGGTACCTTATCTCTCCTACTTTCTTCTCCTCTCTTTATTTCCCAAATCCGACCACAGACGATACTAAACACCTTCATCTCCTCCATCCCCGGCCACTCCTCCTGCAAGGTGTTCCCACCGCTATGCACCTCCATCCACCTCTCCGACAAGCTCACAACCTCTACCATGCCTCCCCACTCATTTCCCATCTCCCTATTAGTCATTCCATCCACCCAAACACCTTCCCAAATAAACCCACTCTCACAGACCAAAACCGCATCCGTCTGGCCACCACAGCCACTCGCGTAACATGCCACTGCCACCGTCACATTCGCCATGCCACGACGATCCTGCTGAACCTTTTGACGTGGTCATAAGGCCCCTTTTCTTGAATTTCAGGTATCAGGCCAAACCTGCCATTGACGCCGTGCTTTGAGCAAGCTTCAAGCTGCTCTAGGGCATTTCCGCTCCAGGGGATAACTCCAGGCCGTGCGGAATTAAGGCCTACAGCAGTCCAAGTCCTCATGTGAGGGCTTCAGCAATCGCAACATCATCAATTTGATCGAGTACCTTGCAGCTGCGCTACGCAGAAGAAAGGTGGGACATTTAGTCCCACCTCGGATATGAAGAACCACTTGTAGCCGCATAATACCCAAAAGTGAACGGGGTTGTTTACCTCCAATCACTGGGGGTGAGGTCCTCCTACACCTTCATTGGTCTTGTCCGTGACATCTCCCCCGCGGACCTGGCCTGAACCCAATAACCTGACCTGCACTCCACGCTCACCACCACACGCCGGTGGGCCTAGACCCGGGTACGTTCCTAAATTTGATAACCCGATTACCCGTGGCTCTGGGAGAGTGGACCCTAAGAGAGAAAGAGAGAAGGAGAGTTGCGCAGGTAGGGGTAGGGTTTTGCTATAGGGAACTTCGGTTGACACTTAGCTGGATTTCGAAGAGGAAAGCTAGAGAAGAGTTAGAGAAAGATGAAGAGGTGAAGGCCTGAGCTGAAGTGCCAGAGAAGAAGGCTTGGAGAGGAAGAGAAGGTCGTAGCTGAGGAAGCAGAGAAAGAAGAAGAGGAAGGTCTGAAGAGGACTAGGCTGCAGAAGAAAGGAAGAATCAGAGAAGGAAATAATAAGAAAAGAAGGAAGAGGCATGCAGACAAAGAAAAGCAAGAGGGGTACTGCAGCAAACGTCATTTAAGACGTCTGATAGCAAAATCAGACATCTGATTTCATTCTCTCTCCTTTAGTAAATTTGAGTAATTATTCTATGTACTAGACTTATAATTGGTGATTCAAATCACTATTATTTTGTCGAAAATTCATTTTACTCTTCATATACTCATATGCTCTACACTGCAAATTAGTTTTTGAGTAATATTTTGCATTCAAATTACATTAACTATTGAGATTAGTGTGTAAATTCCATTTGCTCCCTATATTCAACCTCGAAATCTTTTCGAGTAATAAAAATCTATTTGTTTTCAAAGAGATTTCGATGATATTACGACGCTTTATTTTAAACTCGATTTCACCACGTTAACATGTCATTTTTTATTTCGATCTCTAGAATTATCACTAATAAATCTTCCTCTGCTTGTCTTTTGATGTGTAGGAAAGCAGGGAAAAATGAGATCGATGCACACAAGTGAGGAAAAAAAAATAACAGGTGCACACCATCTATTTCTTAGTCTAGGTTTGATTTAAACCTTAAGTTAGATTTCCTTCTATCAATTTCATTTGAAAAAAAAAGCCTATTTATTTTCGTGAAAAAAATAAATAAAAGGTAGTTAGAATAGGCTTCCCTTTTTGAATCTTAGGATTAGTTAGTTTTGAAAAAAAAGTAAGAAAAAAAAATAAAATTTGAAAATCTTTTGAAAAAAAAATAAATCTTAAAAAAAGAAATTTTGTGGAAAGTTTGAATTTCAAATTCAAACACCTTTTCAAAAGCTTCCCTACCACCCTTTGATTTTCGGCCAAGCTTCAAATTTCGATTTAAAAATTCAATTGCCAAAAAATTAATGAGCAAAAAATTCTAAAATTCAGGATGGACCTTCATTTTTAAACCACCTTTCAAACAACATCATTCATTTAAAAAAATTCCAAGTACAAAATTTTTAAAAATTCACGAAGTGCAAGGGAGTCAGACTAACTCAAATTTGAAAATTTTCAAACTTCTAAAAGCAAGTTCAAGACATATGCGAATCTATTTTGACTAAAAATGATGGGGTTTGAAAGCTGATCACATTGGCTTTAAATTCCATATTTTTCCTGAATTTTTAAAGGTCATTTGATACTGTTTAAAAGTAGAAAACCTACCGGGGGTCAAAATTCCAGATCTGATCTCCTGACGTTTAAAAATCTTAAATTCGGTTGAAACAGTAAAAGTTACAAAAAAAATTCTCTGAAAAGATAATTGGAAAAGGAATCTACTTGCCAAATTTCAACTTATTCTGATTCCAATTTTTATGAGAGAATTGTTCTTATTTTCATGGTTTGCTGAAGAAGAAAGAAAAAAAACTCTAGAATTGCATGAACCCCAGATTACACCTTTAGGGTTACACTCTAGAGACCCCACATTTTGGCTAATCTAGACTTAATAAAGTCTAAGGTTTAGCCAGTGAGCTTGGTCACCTTGTGGACCACTCACCATAAACCCCATTGAAGAAGAAAAATGGGTTAAAATTATTTGTAAAACACAGAATAAACCCGAATTCATTGTCGTACTACTAGGTGGTTTCAACTGCTCTTGCCAAACCTAGTGACTAAGTCTGCAGGGTAGTGTCAAACGACTGCAGCTAAGGGGTAATGGAACCGAAGGAAAAACCTTCCCCTTAGTCCCCTCATAACCAGATTGGCTGGGTTAGCTTGAGAGGCGAAAATTACTTTCAGTTGGTTAAACGATGAATTTTCTCTTCAGGAATTAGAATTTTAAACGAAAAATCTGATCATCTAATCATAAGGACCATCTGATTGACAGGACCTTAGCCTTGTCTGGTTTGGCTACACCAACCCAGGGGTTGGGTGGTGTCTGCAAGGAAGGAGGTCACTTAGACCTCAATTGGTTGGATCTTGGGAGTCAATCCCAAGGAGGCGGAGGCGATTTGTCACTTCGCCTGGACCATCTTCTCCCCCACCATTTTCTTCCACTCGCGTAGCTGCAATGGCTAACCCTGGATCTGGACCTAATCAGGATCTAGAAGAGCTGAACCAATGAGCTTATCAGAGAGCCTGGGTCACTGAATCAGCTCAACCTTGGGATTAGAACCCAAGGTGGTGAAGATGACTTTTCGCTTCGCCTGATCTTTCTCCTCGGGTTACTGAAATGGTTAACCCATATCCTAACCTTGGATATTTTGACCCATACCAGTCGGTCCCTCAAAGGATCACATCTTATAACCCAGGATATGGATTTCATACTCCTGCTTCTCACCCATGGAATATGGGTAGACCTAATTAACCCCCTGGAACCCCTAAAGAACTACTAGTGCATATGCGACCGCATTACAGAATACAGAGAACCATAGCTAGCGCTAAGGAGAAGGCCGCATTCTATCTAAACGAAATCCAAGCTGCCACTAATCGAAACCAAAGACGAAGCTGGATTCCGTATCAAGTAGCTTTGATGGAGCTCCTTCAGGGAACAATAGGGATAACAAGGCTAATTGGACAAAATCAGGAAACTCAAGAACTACTGCTTTTGAGATATCAAGTGGAAAATAGCCTTGAAGACCTCGAAGAATCTGAAATGACGTCGAATGGACACATAGGAGATTCTTGGGAGCAGATGCCTGAAGATAATTTGGGGGAAGAAGAATCTAGCTTGGATATGAGACAGGAGCAGGAAATATTCAGAATGGGTTTGTCTGAGAACTTCATTCAGGAAATTGAGGAGGAAAGGACTGATATCTCGAAGACTAAGCCACAATCGGATTATCCTGAATTCTAGAAGATACCTCTTGGGTTAGATAACCTAACCATGATAAGGGAAGTAGATCCATTTGAGGATATGGATCTTGAGGCAAACATTACATGAGACACTACTGATCAGTCTAGGCCACTTCCCATTGTAGGTGAACCTGTGCTAGGGCCAACATCTTCTGATCTGCACTCTTCTTCTTTCACCTACATCCCTAATGTGGATGCTAGAGATTCTGTGATGACACTTTCTATCCCTGATCTTGACATCCGAAGACCAGAAGTAGCTATGGATGACTTGACCGAAGAAATAAATATGCTACCTGAGGCAGGAATTACTGAGGAGTCCAATGCATACGAGGGTGAAGCATTGAGCAGAATGAGCTAGGGACGCACCTACCATCCTAGTCAATCTAATGGATGGCTCGACTCCTAGCCTAAAGAGTCAGCCTCCGATGAATTAGAGATGAGTACTGATCAGGATGAAGTAATTTCTGATGAGGATTTCAGTGACCTCCCCATAGATCTTCTACTTTCACGGATACCCCCATATGATCCAGAGCCTAGAGAGGGCATGATCTTTGATGTCAATTATCGTTATGAGGATTCCTATGACTCAGATTTTGGTTTTGAGATACATGTTGATCTACTCCCTCAGCAACTTCATGCTGAATTGTGGGACATGATAAATCAGCTGAATCAACATCATGACCCCCCCTCCGATTATCCTCTATTTTTCACCACCACTCCACACTTTCTTATAGCTAGACTTTTGGAGTAGGGGTGCACAATCAGTTGGTTCACATCTCTGGACCACTGATTCTAGGAGCACATGAGCACATCTTTCTATTAATCTTGACCGGCTCCTATGCTAGAACTGATACATTTGATTGAGTTTTCACCCAGCTGGAGGCGTTAAACTCAGCATCTACCCCACATTCTACCATCACCTATACATGCCATTTTTATACATAGCACATTTTTCTTTTATCATATTTCCTTTTCGCATATTCCATACTATCAGATTGGTTGATGCTAAACGTTAAACTTCAGGAGCAATTCCAAGTGATTTCTACCCATTTACTCCTTGCTGTATTTATCTTCTTTTATATTCATGCATGAGGACATGCAAGAACTTAGGCATGGGGGGGTAGATAAGACAAAACTAAAAATTTTTATGCCAACATTTCGGAAAACCTTAGAGCTGCATGTGAAACGTACTTTAGGATCCTAAATAAAAGAACAACTGACTCTACCTCTAAGGCTCGCATTGGAGCTAAAAATTGTCTGCAACAACCACTTCCGACTCACCCGCTCACCTTTTGTTCTAAATTTAAGGTCAAGCTGAATGTAACTCGAGAGGAAAATTTCATAAAGTACAAATATAAGAGGTTACTTATTTATAACATATACATAGTGCATCAATGAATAAGATTATCTTATTAAGAGAATGCATTAGGGATTTTATCCTCTAGTTTATTCCTGTAATCTGGAATCTAGTACAACTTTTCACACACACGTAGAATTTTCAATGGATTCACAGTGAAGGCTGATAAACGTCTTTAGTCTATCGAGAAGAAGCAGTGACGCTTTTCCTAAACCCTTGGACAGTGTTTTGGGAGTTAAGCAAATTTTCTTCCAAAAATCCACCAAATAGTGTGAGATGAGAATAGAGAGTACTGGTGGTCTAAGATTAGTGCAAGGAATCTGAAATCCTAGATAATTAGGTGATGATTCTCAGAGATTAGGCATAGTTTTCTCTCTCGATTCCTGTGTATACATTTTTGTGCGAAATTTTAAGAGCCACCAAATGAGGCAAATACGTGGAGAGTGAGTTTTCATAAAATCAGGGCTAAGGTGGATGGTTACGACCATTCTTTACAGAATCTTCGGCTGAAGGAGGGTATTGATGTCAAGGTTAGAAATACACCATCCTATCCATCTCTCCCGATGTCGTGAGTAGGCACTTCCACCAAATAAGCCACCCAATATCTCTTGAGTACCACCAATCCCTAATAATGTCTCCTCAATAAAGTTCATGAATGTATGTTAGGTTGTGCTGTGTTGAAAAAAAAAAATTTATACATGTAAAAAAAAGAAGAAAAAGATAAAAATGAAAAAAAAAGAAAAAAAAATTAGAAAAAGAAGAAAAAGCAAGAAAAAAAGTGTGTGAATATTTAGTGTTTATTTCAATTGCATTCAGGTAATACCACCAAATAAATTTGAGATCCACTAAATAAGGCCTTAACCTACCTTTCTGTGTTTTTGACCGCCCGAATATTGGCTGAGGAATTCTGACTTAGTGTTAGGGTTATGGAACTCAATTAAAGTGTTAATGCCAAGTGCAACCACCAAATACGGATCATACGTGAGAATCTAGTGAGATTGTGAGCTCTAAGAAAAAAAAAATAGAGAGTAAGAGAGAATGAATACAAAGGAACCAGAAAAGAGAATAGTTTTTTTCACCTTTCGCTGAGTTGAATTACTTGATAATCTGGGAATCTAGATTCTGAAGCACTAATCTCTATGTGGCACCAACTAAGAGTGAGCCACCAAATAAACACCCGTATCCCTCAGACATCCTCTACCCAAGTTTAAAGCTAGGGTGGAATTCATAGAATATCTTGAATACCCCGAGAGAAGAAGTCTGCATATCCCACTAGAAATTTACTAGGGGTCAAGTATAAGCTTTAGAGGTGAATTAGCTTTTCACTCGAATCTGTTGCAAAAGCTACATAGCTACACTTCCACGATTGTCTGGATTTCTAGAGCATAGGATGAAAACAAAAAGGAGAAAAATCTCTAGGCATACACTTGATAAAATAATCGATCCCTTAGGGACCCTTCTGTGAATAATTTAGTCTTGCATTTGCTAGGGACTAGCAAGATTTAGGCATAGGGGTATGATTGCATAGTAATCGTAGGTCTTAATTGACCTAAATTAGGCTAGGACATAGCATAAGTTAGGGTAATTCATGCATGCATAAGCATTACTAGCACCTTTACTGCTTTCTTTTAGCTATGTATAAAATAATGCTATAATGTATTGATTAGGTGCATTATGTCCGGTAATAAGCTGTTCAAAAGCTAGATCTGAAGCTGGATCTAAAGCTAGATCTGAAGAATAAAGAATAACTGGTGTTGCAGCAGAGCTGGAGAGGAAGACCTAGATTAGATGTAGTAGATAATAATGTAAGGGTGTTAAGGTATGCTATTCTATTAAGTAGGAATAAGGCAATAAATTGTGAAGAACTTAGGTCCATCCTAGCCCTAGGATAGCCTACAAGCTCCCTCAAGCCTTAGCCACCCTTAGATTAGGTCACCGCACCATAGGAAACCTTAAAACCCTAATTCTAGCCTCTATCTGGATGTCTAGATGAGTTATATGATGTCCAGAATCCTTAGCCAACTCCCGTACACCTTAAACCCACTTCTACAGTGAAATTGGACGTCCAGACACTTTGTTAGATGTCCAATTTCTGCAGAATACCCAAGACAGAACTTAGAATCCCTCCTGACTTTGATTGGACGTCCATACAATAAGTCTGGACTTCTAATTTTTTACTATAAGACGTCTGATAACTTGACATCCAGAACTACCCTCCAGACCCTATTTTGAGATTCAAGCCTTTATCTTGGATCTCTGGCTCCCTAAACCAATTCTAACCCCCTAAGAACCTAAATTAAGGTGCCTTAATCCTAGTACATCACCTCTAGACCTCCCTAAGGACCTAATTAGGTTCTCACTAAACCTAATTGACTTGGATCATGGTCAATCTCTTCAGTCTATTCAATTGGACTCATTGAGTCTAATTGAGCCCTAATCTTAGCATACACTATCCAATTGGAATCAGTGAGAGTCCAATAGACCTAGACCTGACTTAAAAGAGTTATTTTACTTTGAATTAGGTTTCCACACACCCAATTAAACTTGTATTAAGTTTAATTGCACTTTACCTAAGTGAATTAGGATTTACAACCCTAATTTGAGACCTACCTTGACCTAAACCCACTAGAACCTAACCTAATCAACCTAGCCACCTAATCGACCCACACACAACCACACACACCATCCACACGAAACTACCTAGCCTAGAGTTCTCTAGAACACTCTACCATGTGTTGTTGCCTTGGTTGCTAAAATTAGCAACCAAGAGCCATTCAATTTTCAGATCCACATTTGGTGGATCTAGAAACCACCATCCATCCTCTCTCTCACTCTCCCATGAGCTCCCACCATAGGCCTCTCTAGAGAATTCCATAATTCTCTAGAGAGCTTCCATTAGGTCTATAAAAGGACCTAAGGGTGGCCATTTGGTCCATCTTGGTCTTTTAGCATAGCTCCACCTTCCATAAGCCATCACCACCTCCACCTCCATGTTCACGAGCTCCACCATGATGCCACCACCTCCACGCCAAGCCTAGACCAGGATCAACTTCTTCAACCTCTCCAAGGGCCAGCCTAAGCACCATTGGCCGCCCCTCTTTCTCTTCTCACCCATTCAAAGGACATCGGAGCCCACCTCTGAATGCCCTTAGTTCTGCTAGACTAGATTATAGTTTTTCATAGATTTAATGCTTTATTTACTGCTTAGTAGTGTAGCTCCATATTCTCCCCCAATGATGCATGCATAATCCCCCCCATAGATTCATATATGCAGACATTTTCTGCTAGTTAGATTTAAATTTCCTTGTATAAGCATTCCACTACTTGTGCTGTAACCACCATCATTCCTCAATGAAAATATTTATATATATTTATATGTTGAAAATCACCATTTGCCTTATTATCTTTTGGTGTGATTAAAGTTGCATGCTTTCAATTTCTGATATTCTGGCAACATCATGTCCTGCATCAATACGTATTTAGTATAAATCAACATGTGATTTTGAACTAGTAGAGTGAGCGAGATCAAATTTGAATTTGCATTTCCAAAATGCCTCCTAGAGACGAACGACCGGGACTCAAGTCTCGTTATCTTAGAAATTATTTTTGTTGATCGTATTTTGCAACTGCACTATGATGCATTTTTGATCAAATACGCGCTTTATGATCCCAATAGGGTCTTGATAGAAGGTAGGTGGTTTCAGGTCAACAGAACCCTTATATCCAAAATCATATTTCCCTCAAAAGTAGCTTCCCAGATTTTTATTTCGAACTTCTTATCCTTTAATATCAAGGTTTCTGGGACCTCCAGATTATTGTACACCCCATCTAAAGTACCCAAGTCCAACATTTTTGGCTAAATCAAGATTGCCTTGGGTACAATGATTTCCAAATCAAAATCAATCCCTTTAGGGTGTGGCTGAGGAATGGGGCTATTGATTGAATCATCTAGTAAATGAGGAATTGAATCCTCCAAGTTAGCCCTAATCAAATCCAAATCTTCAATGAATGGGCTATTGAATGGTTCGTCATGCTCCTTGAGCCCGTTTGTCTCACTAAAATCATCTTCCTTATGCTCAAGTGAGACTTCACTAAGAGATTCTTTACCCTCAGAGTCAAAGAATTCTTGATCCTCATTTACATATGTCTCAAAATCATATAATATTTCATGATCCAAACAGACATATTTTTCTTCGTTCCCTTGCTCGAGGATCTTGGGTGAAGTAATCAGTTCATCCTGAATTGGTTGCTCTAGACCAAGCTGGTCATCTCCGGTCTCAGAACATGTATCCCCCCTGACAGGTGCTTGAGCGGGTTCAGACATTGGCTCTCCTGAAGGAGGTTCATCTGGGGATCATCCCAAGATTGGACTAAGGCAACCACGAATTTCATTTTCAACCTTGACAATTTCCCAAGTAGAAACTCACCCAAGCCCCTATCCCTAACATGTTGGAGCAAATCCAATAAAGAGCTATTCAGCTCATCAATCACTTTTATCATAGGCTCCAATGCTTTAGTGCATGGTGTTGGCTAAGCCTCTAAATATTGGATGGTGTTCCTGAAGTTAGCCAACACCCAATCTTGGACCTGGTTCACCTAAATAAAATGGTTCAGTTCAGGGTTGGGTTGGTTTGGGTTCATTCTAGGGGATGAAGATATTGAGGTTCTCGGGTTTCTCCCTGATAGTAGGTCATCTCAGGTTGTTTAAAGAATGGTGGTGGCTTATATTCAGTGGAATACTGGGAAGGGTAGGTGTTATAGTCAACAGATCCTTCTTGATTGTAGATCGGGCTAGGTTGATCATCAAGGGGTGGAGATCTATAATCACTGTAGCTCTGGGAAGGATAGTAACCATAGTCTTGTTGTCCAAGGTTAGGCCCTGGACACTGAGGTCCGGCATCGTATCCCCAAATAAAGTTATCTCGGCTAATGGATGGGTAATTGTAAGTAGAGTAAGGATAGTAATCATCTTGGGTATAAGTGGTGGTAAGAGGGTAGGATGGGAAATGAGTGTAGGATGTGGAAGGATACATGGTAGAATAAGAGGGGATATCAGAAGAAAGAAAGAAGCCTTGCAATACAAGAAATCAACCCTATCCTTAGGTGGGTTAGCCTAAACACCTATAGACTCCCAAGACCTGTCTTGAGATTATAACAGATTTGGTCTACTTTTATCCGGTCAATCCAACCAGTTATAAGGAGAGGCTGGGGAGAAGGTTTTTCCTTTGGTTTGTGCCTCCTTTTCCTAGTGTACCCCCCAGCCGTGGTCGTTTGATGCTACTCTCCTAGCTAGACATCAGATGGACCGGCAGAAGTAGATTAATTGAAAAAAATCTTAGCCTGAGCCCCAAAGAGCGAATCAATCCTTAAGGCCAACGCCTACTCAGTTTTAATTAGGCTTGGGATGATTGTTCTCTTGGAATGTGATGGGCCCTTAAGATGGGTTGTGTCCTTAATGATCAATTCAAATGTGTGTGCGTGCACAACCAAGGTTTGCAAATAAGGTTATTTGATGATGTGTCTTTTAGGGTTTAACCTTGTTTAGTAGCTTTTAGGGTTTAATCTTAGGTGTATTCAATAAAGTTCAAGAGAACACTCTAAGTTTTGAAAGCACTGGTGATGATATATTCCTTTAGAAATCAAAAAATATTGTGGAGTTCCTGATTTAGTCCTAAAGAATAACCCTAAGTGGCAAGCTACTGATGAATGACTTTTATCTTCGGTGGTATGGCCCAAATAGCTTAATCAATTGGCCTGTTGCACCACTAGGTTAAGACACACAGATGTTTAACCTATTCAAATTTCTACTCGCTTATGTGTATTGAGTTGAAGTGTACCGGGTCCACAAGTCAGATCCCAGTTAAGTGGTAGTATCAAAGTGGAATGGTGCACCTTAAGTCAAAAGTTGCAGGTGTTTAATGTGTGTCACTTTCACTAAATCCCACAAGAGAAGAGTATTTTTTTTTTATATATGTTGGGATGAGATGGGTGGAGATGGCAAACAAACAACCAGATCTATGCTAGGGTTTATAGAAAGCACCTAAGTTGATTTCGATTTGAGTTATTACTATGGTGAAATGAAATCTAGGGTGGGGGTGGTGGGGGAAAACTTACAAATGTCTCTACCAGCACTTTACTCCAATCTATCGCCTTCAGCTCCTTGACTGGGTTCCCGCAAGACAATAAATTGAAGAAGAAAGATAGGTTAGAAAAATATGTAAGTAATGCGAAAAACACGATAAAACCAAAGAGCATTGCCTCCCTGGCAATGGCGCCAAAATGATGAGTCGTGTTTTGCGAATTAAAATTAGGATTTGGAGAACTCGTCGTCGTAGCTCGCAAAACACGTCTATCAAATACAATTTATAACCAAAACTCCAGGGGAGTCCCGGGACGAACATAGGGAGGTGACATTTACTTTGTTTGAAATCCGCGTCTCATTTTGCTTCTTTTTGGTGTTTTTGGTTTTTGTTATTTTTTCTTTTGTTTTTATAGAAAAAGCAAGCAAGATAGATCACAAGAGAGGTGAAATGTTTGTTACAATAATCTATGAAAGCATAAAAGAGATAAGGGTGAGAGGAAATCTTCTGAATCGGCTGTTCAGCGAGACGACGGTGCCTAGCGAAAGCTTGGATGAAGGAGATGAGATGTAGGACGACAGAGGTGAGATGCAGAAGGATGCCGGGTAAAGGAATGCTTCACCAAGGCTCTGGAATGGGTGTGTGGAGACGGAGGTGATCTTCTGCTGGAATGGAGGTAGGAGGACGGCTCCAAGGCTTCTTATGAAGGTGGTGGGATGAAGGATGAATGTTTGGTGGGCCATAGGATCATTACACTAATAAGAGGCCTTTAGAGCTTGAGAATAAGCTCTAATGGAGCTTTGGTAGGCGACTAGAGCTTAAGAGTAGGTGGGAGTAGAGTAGGTAGAGATGAAGAGGAATGGGGGGTGTAGGGGTCCTTTTATAGTGGAGGGAAGAAGAAATTCGTGTAGATGGCTTTAGTAACAGCTGCAAGCGTCACTAAAGACCCCTGCAGCTGTCGTTGAAGATCATGCTCCCACCGCTCATCCCCGTAGCTGTCCTCACGCCTACAGGAAATTAGTGACGGTTGTAAGCATCACTAAAGGTCTGCCTAGGCTGTTGCTGAAGATCCTCGCCCACCCTCGACCCTGCTGGCTCGCGCATCACGCGCCCCTTGCCGTGTGTGCGCGCTCTCGCACTGGTGCTGCTGTATGGGTGGCTGTGCACGCGCTTGTGCATGTGCATGCTTCCAATTGCTGACTAAGGGGTCCACGGGTCTCAAACTCGCGCTCCTTCTTTGCAAGCCAATTGCTTCACCGTTGTGCCAAGCTGGCTCTTGTGACACAAAGATGTGTTATGGGCATGCGGTGGAGAGATCTTCTTAGCTGTTGGATCTTGATCCAACGGCTGGGAATGGAGGTGAAGGTAATGAGGGGGTGCCTTCCAGTTGCTGCTGACTGATGTTGGGGGGCCTAGATGGCGCCACATGGCACCATTTGGGCCATCCATATTCTTTCTGTTGCAGAGGGTGCTGTGGTGCTTGGATCTATTTGATTTCCATGCTATCGGACTGCAATCATGGCTTTGGATCCATCGGTACGGTTGGATTTTTCATCCAAAGCCTATAAGGATGTTGCATTGCCTCCCTGGCCATTGATCTTCCTCTAATCGGATAAGGTGATACGGGATTCCGATTAGGATGATCTCGGAGGTGTTGGACTCCGATCATCATCCTGATCAGATTCATACATTCGGATCATCAATCCGAGGCCCTGAACTGAATCTCCTTCCCACCTAGCCATAAAAAGGACATAATTAACCTAAAATATACACTACTCTAAATGCAGGATGATGCATGCTATGCAATATTTATAGTACGAAATGCAAATCTAAGCCTAGGAACATGCATGAATAGGCATTTTACCCCCAATGATTGTGTCTACATCAGAGGCGACGTTTGATTATAAATTTATGTTTGGTTTAATTTCATTTTGGTATTTTTGCCTTTATATTTTTTATGATTTTAGATTTAACAAAATAACAATTTAAGATGAAGTTAAGCGATAATGAGAGAAAGAGAAAGGGAGAGAGTGATCAATTAATAAGCTTTGAGGTAAAATAAATTAAGAGAGATGAAGAGAAACACTTGCTGTATTAAAAATAGAAGTTTTATTAGAATAAAAAATAATACAACAATGACAAATGAAATGAGAGAGAGAGAGAAAGGAATCTCATGAAGTGGTTGTTTGGGGAGACTACGACGCTTGGTGGTGGCTGGACAAAAGGGATGCAAAGTTCGGATGACAAGGATGAGGTTTAGGTCAAATAACTTAGGCCAAGCTTGGGTTGAGGAACGAGGGCATCTAAGCTATAGGAATGGGGATGGCGAGGTGGATACGATCTTCTACCTGAATGGGGGTAAGGAGATAGCTCTAAGGACTCCTATGAAGGTAGTGAGGAGTAGGATGACTACAGGTAGGAAAAGGAGAGTTCTAAACTAATAGGAGGCCTTAAAGCTTAGGAAAAGGATCTTGAGAGATTTACGAGGATTCCTTAGCTCTAGGATTGGTGGTGGAGGTCTAGGTAGAGTTGGTAGGCTAAGGGTGCCTAGGGGATTTATATAGTGTTGGAAAGGAGGCTTGCTTAGCCACTTAATGCACAAGGTCACACATTGCCCACATGCACAGCACACTCTACGCGCAGTGCCTATGCAAGCTCACACATCACGCGCATCACGCATTTGTAGCATTGGCACAGTGTGGAGAAAGCCACAGTCATTGTATCTCTAATTAAGTGCCATGATCACTCGGGGCTGCATTATTAAGATCGTACCTTACATGCGCAAGATAGCATGTATCATGCTCTACTTCACCTATTGCATTACATGGCATGATCTCCACCGTTCATCATGCATCAAACGACTGGGAGCGTACAAGGATCACTCACTTAAGACACGAAGGGCATGCCCTCACTAATGCGTAGGCGACGTGGCTTCATCATGTCCGTACTCTCACAATTGAGTAGGGGAATTAATTCACCCTTGCGTTGGGGAGGGATGGTAGATTGGGGATTAAACTCTCACCACTCTTTTGAGAGGGGCGCTCGTACACCACTGAGCTATGCCCAATCATGCATGATTGTGACCGTTGGATGGGGATCTAATGGTCGTGATTAACCAAAACTGAAGTGGGATGCAAGTGACATGCTGGAGCTTTGAGTGTTGGATTATGATTCCACGGTCGAGACTGATCGAGTTGTCATGCTCTAAGGATCAAGGGGCATGGCGAGGAGCGATGTGGCCTAATCGTGGCCGTTGGATGGTAATCCAACTATTCAAATTCAATAAAAGCTTGCCCCTTTGAGAATGTGAAGGCTCTGGATAGGTGGGCGACGTGGCCACATCTTAGCCATTGGATCTTGATCTAATGGCTGAGATTAGAAGGTGCGGTTGTGAGGAAGGTTGTGGGTGGTTGTGGGAGGCGGTGATTGTACCACATGGCATCATTTGAGTCGTCCATCTTCTTTTCTTCGTAGCAAGTGCTACAAAGGTCAAATCGAGATGGTCTTCACGCCGTTGGTCTCTGATCATTGCATTGATTCCATCCATATGGTTGGATTTGTCATTTGAATCCCATTTATGTGTCGTCCTATGCCCTAGCCATTAGAAGAGATGAATTAGTACATAAATTACAAGAGCTTCTCTAGATGCATGATGATGAATGTCATACATTATTTACAATGCTAAATGCAATAACTCGGCTTAGGAATATGCATACGAGGCATCTTCCCATGAAATAACTATAGATTCTAAGAGAAGGGGGTGAGATCAAGCATGATAAATGAAATAATGCAGAATAAAATATCACAATCACACAAATAGTAATCTTACAAGCACACAATGGAATTTTAGGTGGAAACCCAAACCCAGGTAAAAGTCACCACCTAAGCCTCTCGACATGGGGTTTTCAGAGGGACCTAGTTGATCAAATCCACTATCCAAGTCACATAAATGAGGGTAAATTAACATCTTACAACCATGCTACCATGTACAAGGGTAGCGTACCTCAACCCCTCCTCTTCACAAGGAGTATTTTGTCTCGCAATGTAGATGGGAATTCGTAAAGCGAATATCTGAAGAAAGACAATATGCAAATATCCTATGGAGCAACAAAGTATAAATCTAACAAGCTACTATAGGCAAAGGAAACTTCCTTTTAATGAAAGTGCATCGGCTAGTGACGTAGAGTGCGTAATCCACGCAATGCCGGGAGAGCAGGTGCACAAGGAAGATGGTGCTCTCTAGTGTATGCTAGAAGATCTTAGAGAGCATCAACACTTTACTTGATAATCTCTCTTTGACACAAATGTGCTGGAAAGTAGTATTGCTTGGTGTATCTAACAAAGGAAGAGTGCCCCTCTATTTATAGAGGCCCTAAGAAGGGTTTAGAAGTCCTTGGAAGGCTTCTATAGCTATTGGGAATAAGTCCAAGGAAAATCAGGCTAAAATCGGGGTCATTTATGATTCTGACAAGGTTATTAGATGTCTGGGTCATCGTCTGATTTAAAGATTGGTCGTTTGATCTAGAAGGGTGAAAGATTTGAACTGAGTTGGATCAAGACGAACGTCTAAGATTCACTTTTAAGACGTTTGGGACAAAAGTCAAATGTTTAATTCTAGACGAGTTGTGTTCCTGTTTTGTCCAGACCTAAATAGGGTTTTAGGATTTAGTTGCTCAAACGTCAAGTTAGATGTCTGGTAAGATGTCTAGATGTTTGGAAAGCCAATCTTCTGCGGGAATAGATTTCCTGAGGTTTAACAGCTATAATCATCTGACAAAAGGTGAGGCTGTTAATTAGACAAAAGTTGATTTGGGTTAGATTGTAGCCTCATGTCGGTTAATTAGACATCAGGCATGCTTTACGGACGTCTAAAAGTAGATGTAAATCTCATTAACACTTAATCCTCTAAGATTAAGTCTGATAAGCCAACGATCCTCCAATTGGACGTTTGTCTAGGTCCTCAGATGTCTTGTAAGACGTCTGGACTATGGGTTAGAAATAGGTTTACAGCCTAAGTGTTTTGGATGTGTGGACAAATGGGCAAACAACTAAAAGATCAAGATCAGACGTCTGAGGTCCAGTTTGGATGTTTGATTAGGCTGTCTGAAGCCTATTTTAGTTTTTTGAGTTCTTTACGAAATGCCTAAGTATCCTAGGATAGTGTAAGTGTTCCTAGAACTTATGGTATGTTACTTGAGGCTCTTTAACAATCATGTAAGAAAATTAAAGAGCAGAGAACATAAAGACAAAAACAAAGTACATGAACAGAATAAACTTCTATCCTATTCTTCAATTTCTTTCTTCAAGCTCTCGCTCCAAGCGAAGCTCCTTCCCCTTGTTCGCTCGTGAGACGCATTAAAGATTAGTTCAGTCGTTGTACTGCGAATCACGATGAAACAAATAATATTTATAAAGTTTCGATGAGTACCGAGTCATTCCCAGGGAGGCAAAACACGATTTTTATGCGAAAGCTTTTCAAAAAGTCGTTCTAAACAAATATTTATATATATTTTTTTATATATATAGACATCAGATATTTAGAAAATTAGAATTTTATTGCTATTTGGAAATAATTTTTAAACTAGAAATCACTATGCTAAAGAGTAGATAGAGAAATAAAGAGAAAGAGCGAGAGATAAAGATAGAGAGATAGTAGATGACGACGCTACTTGTGGGATTCTTGTGTGAAGTGCGCCAACACTTTAGATCCAAAGCACTGGGAGGAAGTCCGAAGAGGAGTTGCAGAGAGAGGCTGGAGTTGTATCTAGTGGAAGTTGCCCTCAATTGGGGGATCCTAGGGCTCTTTTATAGCTTTAATGAGGGGCAAAGTGGGCATTTTAGCCCACAAAATCATGCAACAACCTTGGTTTGATCAGATCCGTCAATTGAGAGATCAACGACTCTAATCATGCTTCAAATGGCCTTCCCAAACGCTTCCTATGCACGGATGCATTCTGGTGGCACCACGTAGGACGCCCGCTTTCGTCGATCACGATCCTCTCACTGCTTGCTCTCCTCATGCATGCTCTCACATTCAAATCGCATGCCTTCAATCTCAACCGGCCTAAATCGTGCGCACCATCGCCTTAAGGAGAACACGTGGATTGGGGCATTAGCGTATGCATCAGATAGTTTGTGTTCATCGGATGGTCCTCCTCGCACCATGCACCTGCATCCACGCCCTCCGATAGTCATCCAACGGTCCAATTGAATCCAAGAGCACCGCCTTCCTGATTTGGCATGCGGCGAGGCTTGAACCTGTGGCACCATCATGGCCGTCTGTCTTCCTTTCTTTATAGATCATGCTGTAGGTCTCCGATCGAGATGATTTTTGCACCGTTGACTGCGATTATTTATCTGGATCCATCCGTGTGGTCAGATTTTACATCTGAGGCTTGGATTTCTATCATCTTGCTCCTTGGCCTTCGTTCTTCTATGGGCTGCACGCGATGCTATGGATGTCTGATCAAGATGATTCTGGAAGTGTTGGACTCCCGTCGTCATCCTGATCAGATCTATATGGTCTGATTCATTATTTGCGGCCTCTGATCAATTGTAATCAATTTCGTCTCTCTTTTAGAGCATAAAATGATAGTATTATCTATAATGCTACCAAACTAGCTATTATGCAATTTATGATGCTTATGCATTCATTTTTCGTAAGTTATGCTAGAATCTTACTAAATTCAGGTAAATTAGGTCATATGATTGCTATACAATCACACCCCCATGCCTAAATCTTGCTAGTCCCTAGCAAATGCAAGACAAAATGCAATGTAGTCCTACATGACTGATTTCTATCAAGAGTTCGATTAGTGATTTATTTCTTTTATTTTCATCCAAAACTTTAGAAATCCAGACAATTGTGAAGGTGTAGTGTTGTAGTCTATGCAATAGATCCAAGTGGAAAGCCAATCCAAATTTAAAGCTCGTACTTGACCCTTAGTAACATTCTATTGGGATAGACAGACTTCTTCCCTTCGGGTGATAAAATAATTGGTAAATTTAGCCCTAGCTTTTTGGCTTAGGTAGAAGATGTTTTGAGTCAAGTGGATTTGTATTTGGTGGCTCGTACTCATCTGGTGGTACATATAGACTAGTACTACAGAAACTATATTTCTAGACTATCAAATAAATCAACTTAGAGAGAGGCTGAAAGGCTATGCTCTCTTTAGTTCCTTCATACTCATTCTCTCTCTTTCTTCTTTTTTTCTTTCTTTTCTTCCTTTTTTTTCTTTTTGTCTTTTCTTTTCGAGCTCACAATCTCATCAGATTTGTCAATTTATTTGGTGGCCTCTCATAGCATTAACACTTTGATTAGGTTCTAATAACCCTATGACTAGGTTAGAATTTTTCAACCCATATTCAGGTGGTTAGAAATACAGAAAAGTATGTCAAGGCTGTATCTGGTGGATTGTGAAGGGAATGGGTGTTTGCTGCCTCAATGTGCTTGATATGACGTAATTAACACACTCTCTTTTTTTCTTTTTCTCTCTTTTTTTCTTTTTTTTCTATATATATATTCTACTTTTCTCTTCTTTTTATATTTATTTATTTATTTCTACCAACACAATGTACTGTACTGACCATGTACATTTTTATTCACGAGGCATTATTTGGGATTGGGGTGATCAGGTGGCTTATTTGTTGGAAGTTCCTATTCTCGACATCGGGAGAGGACTGGATGGGACAACGTATTTCTAACCTTGACATTAAAATCCTCTTTCAGCCGAGGATTCCATAAAGGATGGTAGTAACTATCCACCATAGTCCTAGTTTTATCAGACCCCACTCTTTGCGTGCTTGCCTTATTTGGTGGCTCTCAGAAATTCACACAAAGAATTTGTTCACAGGAACCGAGAGCAAAAACTATACCTAACTCCGAGTATCACTATCCAATTACTTAGAAACTAAGATTCCTTATACTAGCCTTAGAGCACCAGTAGACTCTCTACTCTCACCTCGCACTTGTTTGGTGGACCTACTAAAAGATTGTTTGCCTGATTCCCTAATTACTGTCCAAGGGCTCAGGAGAAGAACCATTGCTTCTTCTCAACAAACTATAGATGTCTATCAGTCTTCACAGAGGATCCATTGCAAATTCTATGTGTAAGTGTAAAATTGTACTGGATTCTAAGTTCAGAAATCAACTTAAGAATAAATCCCTAATAAAACCTTCTTGATAAAATTCTTTATGCATGAATGTAATTGTTTTTTTGACATAAAAATAAGACATGCAATGTCCACCCCCCCATGCCTATTCATTACAATGTCCTCATTGAAATGTAAGCAAGAAAATCAAAATGTAACAAGCAAGAGGAGGGGATATCACCTGAATGAGCTTGTTAATCCAGGTTAGCTTGGATAGGGAAAATGCAAAACTACCTGTAAAGAATAGTAGGTTGCCTCCTAGCCAGCGCAAAGCTTAGCATCATTTGCCGGACTCAATACAGTTCTAGATTGATTCTAGAAAGTTAATGTGACTATAAAAAATGGCATCACAGTTCTGAGTGATGTAAGGCTTCAACCTTTGACCATTTACCTTTGTCTCATGGCCAATCTTAGGATCCAGGATGAGAACAACTCCATGAGGGTAGACTTTTCTTACAACGAATGGACTCGTCCATTTTGATCTTAATTTTTTCGGAAAGAGCTTCAAGCACGCATCAATTAACCAAACCTTTCGACTGGGGACAAAGCTTTTCCTAGAGATATACTTATCATGTAAAGCTTCTGTCCTATTCTTATAGATTCTCGCGATACCATAAACATCATTCCAGATTTCATCCAATTCAGTCAATTGGAGTTTTCTTTGTCATCCATATTGATCAAGATTCAGGTTAAAAGTTCTGGTTGCCCAGTAAGCTTTATGTTCAAGTTCAATAGGCAGATGGCAAGATTTTCCATAGACCAAATGGAATGGAGACATCCTAATCGGAGTTTTATACACAGTCTGGTAGGCCCATAGAGTATCATCCAATTTAGTAGACCAATCCTTCCGATCAAGGCAGATCGTCTTTTGAGGGATTTTCTTAATTTCCCGATTAGAAATTTCAGCTTGTCTGTTGGTCTGTGGATGGTATGGAGTAGAGCTTCTATGAGTGACTCCATACTTGGTCATTAAGGTCCTGAATTGATTATCGGTGAAATGGGACCCGCCATCACTAATCAGAGCTTTGGGTACACAGAATCGGCTAAAGATGTTTTTCTTTACAAAGTCCATGACCACTTTATTGTCATTGGTTCAGGTTAGGATGGCCTCAATCCATTTAGATACATAATTGATTGCAACCATAATATATAGGTACCCAAATGAATTCGTAAAAGGTCCCATAAAATCAATGCACCAAACCTCAAAGATCTCGACTTCAAGGATTAGATTTAGGGGCATCATATCTTTCCTGGTCATGTTTCCTAGAGTTTGGCAATTAATACATGACCTACAAAAGTTGCACGAGTCGCGGAATAAAGCTGGCCAATACAATACACTTTGTAGTACCTTAGCTATCGTCTTTTTTCTGAGAAATGACCTCCACAAGCAAAAGTGTGGCAGAATTCTAGTACACTTGTGATCTCTTCATCTAGAACACAATGGTAGATAACTTGATTTGCACATATTTTTAATAGCTCTGGATCTTCCCAAAAGTAGTATTTGGCATCGAAAATCAAGTTATCTTGATTATGCTTAGGCCAATCCATGGGTAGTCTTCCGATGGCCAAATAGTTGACAATGTCTACAAACCAAGGTAGTTTGCAAACAGTCAAGAGAGTCTCATCAGGTAATGAATCAGAAAGTTGACAAGTTGTAGAGTCTACAAGGATTGTGGAGAGATGATCTGCAACTACATTTTGGGAACCATATTTGTCTTTGATTTCTAAATCAAATTCCTGTATCAGGAGGATCCATCTGATTAATCTGGGCTTTGCATCCTTTTTAGACATCAGGTGCCTTAATGCAGTTTGATCTGTGACAATTATGGCATGAGATCCTAATAGGTAAGGTTTAAATTTCTCCAGAGCAAAAACTATGGCTGGCAACTCTTTTTCTGTCGTGGTGTAATTCCTTTGAGCCTCATCAAGAGTTTTACTAGCGTAGTAAATCACAGAAGGTTTCTTGTCCACTTTTTGTCCCAAGACTACACCAATACCATAATTAGAGGCGTCGGTCATGATTTCAAATGGATGATCCCAATTAAGAGGTTGTAGGATGGGTGATTGTGTATTAGCCTCCTTCAGTAGATTGAAAGCCCTTAAGTAGCTTGAATCAAAATCAAAGGTTTGATCATTCACCAGTTGATTACTTAAGGGCATCGCCACCATAGAAAAATCCATAATGAATCAACGGTAAAATCCCACATGTTCAAGGAATGATCTTACTTGCTTGACAATTGAAGGTGGTAGGAGTTTAATGATAGTGTCCACCTTGGCTTTATCTACTTCAATTCCTCTTTCAGACACAACATGGCCAAGGACTATGCGCTCCTTAACCATGTAGTGGCTTTTTTCCCAAGATATAACAAGATTCACCTCTATGCATTTTTGTAAAGTATTCTTTAGATTGATTAGACAAGAATCAAAAGAGTCCCCAAACATAGAAAAATCATCCATAAAGATTTCCATGAAGTCACCTACCATGTCTGAAAAGATTGCAAGCATGCACCTTTGAAAAGTCACTGGTGCATTGCATAATCCAAAAGGCATCCTACGGAAGGCAAATGTTCTGTAGGGACATGTGAAGGTGGTTTTCTCTTAATCATTAGGGTGGATAGCTAGTTGATTGTAGCCGGAATAGCCATCCAAGAAATAGAAGAATTTTTGACTGGCTAGTCTTTCCAAGATTTTATCAATGAAGGGAAGTGGAAAGTGTTCTTTCTTAGTTGCATTATTCAGCTTCCTGTAGTTGATACAGACTCTCCAAGAGGAAGCTGTGCAGGTTGGAATTAATTCCCCATTGTCATTAGTAATCATGGTTATCCCAGCTTTCTTAGGAACCACTTGTATAGGATTGATCCATGGGCTCTCATAGATTGGGTAGATTATTCCTGCATCTATACACTTAATTATTTCCTTTCTCACTACCTCCCGCATGTTAGGATTCAACCGTCTCTGCATTTCTCGGGAGGGTCTAGATCCATCCTCAGTATAGATTCTGTGGGTGTAGTAAGTAGGACTTCTCCCTTCATATCATCCAATGTCCAACCAATTGCTCTACTATTTCTTCCCAGAACTTGGATTAATTGATTTTCCTAAGTTTGGGTTAGATAAGAGCTAATGATCACTAGGTAAGTTTGATCAGATCCCAAGAAAACATATTTAAGAGAATTAGGAAGAGGTTTTAGCTTAGGTTTGTGTCCTTGGGATGAAGGGTCCAAAGGTGGATCATAGTTAACCTCAAGAGGTCTTGGAATCAAGTTAGCAATTGGGTGACTAACCTCTTGATTAGTTTGGGGGCAAGGCCTGTAGGATCAGAGTGGGATACTCTTAACTCCATGCAATATTCCATAGTATGATCCTTAGAATCTTTTATCCTTCCAAAATCCTCAAATTGTTTAATGGCCTTAAAGATGTTAATCTTCGTCTTCTTGTCCCCAAATTTGATTTCCATACTGCCAAATTCACAGTCAATATTAGCCTTGACAGTAGCTAAAAATGGTCATCCCAAAATTATTGGGGTGTTCTCCAAATTCTTCGGTACCTCCATATCAAGGACCAAGAAATCCATAGGAAAATAAAAATCATGAACCTTGATGATTATATCCTCAATAATACCCCGTGGTGTGGTCACTAATCGATCAGCCAGCTGTAATGTGACCTCAGTAGGTTTTAGCTCTCCAAAGTTAAATTTTTCGTATAACATTCTGGGGATCAAATTTATGGAGGCACCTAAATTTAACATAGCCCTATCGAAAGTAGTATCTCTAATAACACATGATATCATAGGGGCTCCTGGATCCTTTTTTTTTTAGGGTAGGTTTCTAAGGATAACTGCACTAGCTTGTTCAGATAACACTACCCTTTTGGATGATTTGAACTGGCATTTAGGTGTGCACATTTCCTTCAAAATTTTGCATAGGCTGGGATATTTTGAATTCCCTCAAGGAGTGGTATGTTCACCTGGACTTGTTTAAAAATATCAAGCCACTCCTTAGATGGATTAGTTTCCTTTTTCCTAGGTTTGTTCAAGTCTTCAGGAAAGGGTGCTGAGAGAAATCATGAGTGTTCGGATCCTGATCCTTGCCTTCTTGATTTCCTATGTCAGATTCAGGCTCCTTAAGATCTTGTCTATGTTTAGATTTGGTGGGGTAAGGATCTTGGATTTGTCTCCCACTTCTCAAGGTTACAGCACCAACAAAGGCATTATGGTTAGAAGGTTGAGGTGGGTTCTGCAAAATAGGCAGAGCCTAGTTAGAGTTACCAAAGTCAGGTGGGTGCTGGGGAGCAGGTTGAACTATATGTGCTTGTGTGTTGTGTTGGTTAACCCTATTAAAGTTCCTTGGGTTGGGAATGGGTTGGGATGGCAGCATCCCATGTTGTCTAGCATCAACTACTTGGTCTAGTCATCCCGTCAATTCTGTCCTCAATTGATTCATTTCTTCCTTATGTCTTAGATTCATTTCTCGCATTTCCTTGAGGACCAGACTCAGATCAGAGGGCTAGTTTTCTTGAGTAGGTTGTGGCTGATATAAGCGTGGTTGTGTGTACCTACTGGGTTGCCCATACGTGTTAGGCTTAGTCAAGTTATGACCCTGGGCAGGTTTCTAACTTGACCAAGCAAAGATAGGATGGTTGCGGCATCTAGGGTTGTAAGTGTCTGAATAGGGATCATTTCTAGTGTAACCCTGGAGTTCATTCACATCCTTAGGATAACTAGGCATCAGGATACCTAGTTTAGAATTTGAAGGCATCAAGGTCCCTCCTTGGTACCCAGAAAGAGATGGGTCCAAGTAGAGTTGGCTCATAGGTGGAGCCATGGTTAGGTCATTAAGATTGTGCACCATTTCCTGACCTAAAGGGTTGGGGAGTTGGGTATGGCTTAACATAGCAACTCCTTGGGTAGGCATAGGATTTACTCTGGAATGTGTACCTAAGGAATTCCCGCCCTTTAGAAGGTTGTCCAATTTCTTATCCAAACTCTCTACATTCTTTCCAATGAGTTCCACCTTGTCCAATCGTTGTGCAATTAACTCTAAATAAATCGAGTTTGAATTATCCTTAACTTCATAAACTCTACTCCTTGGTTGATTTACTCTGTTAACGGCGGATATTGAGGCATTGTTGAGGGAATTTTCGCTCATATTCTCAAATAATTGAAAGGCTCCCTCAGCATCTCTCCTTAGAAAATTACCCCCACATGCCGCATCAACAAAATTCTTAAAATTATCACTTAACCTATAATAGAAAATATGGGCCAGGTGCCACTTTGGAATCCCATGATGAGGGCATTTCCTAGCTAAATCATTAAATCTCTCCCAAGCCTCATGTAGTTGTTCCCTAGAGTTCTACTTAAAGGTTGTAATGGCACAACTAAGGGCATTGGTTTTTTCTACAGGAAAGAATTTTTTTAGGAATGTGCTTCTTAAATCTTCCTATGTTAGGGTTGGTCTACCAATAGTCCTCAACCAATGAACAGCTCTATCTTTTAAGGAGAATGGGAACTTTTTCACCATTAAGGTACCTTCTGATGTAGACACAATTATTGAGGATAAAATGCCTATTCAGGCATGTTCCTAGGCTTAGATTTGTATTTCATGTTATAAATATTGCATAGCATGCATCATCTTGCATTTAGAGTAGTAGTGTATATTTTAGGTTAATTACGTCCTTTTATGGCCAGGAGGGAAGGAGATTTATTTCAGGGCCTCAGAAGGACAATCTGACCGTACAGATCTGATCAGGATGACGATCGGAGTCTAACACCTCCGAAATCGTCTAGATCGGAATCCCGTAGCATCATATGAAGTTCAAAGAAGATCAATGGCCAGGGGGCAATGCGACATCCATACGGTCTTCGGATGGAAAATCTAACCGTACGGATGGATCCAGAGCAACATTTGTAGTCTAGCAATGTGGAAATCACCTCAATCCAAGCACCATGTCACCCTCTACAACAATTAGAAGATGGACAGCCCAAATGGCACTACGAGGTGCCATCTAGGATGCCCAACATCGGCCAGTAGCGCCCGCCTTTGACAGAGCGAGATCAAGTTTTATAAATGCTGCATTATAGTAAGTCAAAATTGCTTGAAAACAGATAAAATTTATACTCGAATGAAAGTCCGAGGTCGAACACAGGAACAAATAGGAATTCACACACTAATCTCAATAATGTAAATGAGTACAAGAATTTAAACCACAAATGATATTCAATAAATACTAATCTGTCATTAAATATTCAATGAATTCTCATGTATCTTTGAGGCAATAAAAAACTAGAGAAGCTAAAATAATGGTGATTTAAATCACCCAAAATTCTCTAAGCATATATATCAAGTATTCAATCAATGTAAATATCTCAATAGTAAAGTAGCAAGCCTCAAATCATTCGTCGGGTTATTGAATTAGATGACTTATCCAACAAGTGCCACAGTGCTTCCCTAGCACTGTTCTTCTTCTCTTTTCTTCTTGGCTTTTTTTCTTCAACTGTTCTCTTCTTCCTCTTCTCTGTCTGTTGCTCCTTCTTCTGCTGCTTTCTCTTCATGCACAAGGGGCGGCCATCTTAGAATTGGCTAAGTGTCACACAGGGAAAAACCCTCCCCTACCCCACGCTCTCTTTCTTTCTCTCCTCTCAGGTTCTGCCCTCCCAGGGCCATAGTCAGGGTAGTCGGGTATACGGGTAGGCACGCACCTGGGACTAGGCTCATCGGCGTGGGTGGAGAGCGAGGTGTGAACAAGCTTAGGTGGGTAATCAGGTGCACCAGACCCACGTGTAGGTGCCGCGGGCAAGGCACGTGAGGGCGCAGGGTCCTCACCCCCTGTGTGTCACCTGAGGCGAATAATGCATGTGACAAAAATAACTTATGCTGCTTTGTCTGGTTGTCTACTTTCGAGGTGGGACTAAACTCCCGCCATTCCTTCGTGCAGCAGTAGGTAGCAACTATCTTCAGCCAATTTGTGCGAGGGAGGAGGTCAACGCCACAATTGACTAGTCAGGAGCGAAGCTGGGTCGATTCCACATTGCTTGATGCAGACTCCTGGAACTGCAGCTGCCAGAGAAGGCTTCAAGCAAGCTCGAAGCCTGCACGTTAATGGCGACTGGAGGTGAAAACCTGAAACACAATAATACGGCCTTGTGGCCATGTCAAAAGAATTCAAGAGGATCGTTGGTCATCGACAATTGCAATGGTGGTGGTGGCGTGCTGTAAGAAGGTGTGTGTGCGTGTGGCGAATTTAGTGAAGGTGGAGTGAGGGTGGGTTGGTCGTTGGAGCGATGGAGAGGGTGAATGCCCTAATTGATAGAGGGCTTTTGTTGGGGACGTGGTGGCGATGCTAATGGGGGCGATAGCGGCGAGGTTCGTGCGGTGGAGCGGCAGTTGGGCATTGCCGGAGCTTCGTCGGAGAGGAAGAAGATGGAGGGGGAGACGTGTGGTTGGCAGTTGTTTTGAGAGATAGAAATAGGGAAAAAGGAGGGAAGTAGAGGAACTGAAAGAACCTAGTTTAGAGACAAATGGGGGAGATATTCCTATGCCGGTGTGATGGCCGGACGTGGGGAAGACGAACCTCCGAAGGGAGAGACGGTGAGGAAGAAGGGGCTAGGGCACCTCTGATGTGATCGTCAAGACGCGGAAGAAGTTGGGGAGGAAGAAGACGCTCCCAGTTTGGCCATGGGAGGCCGTAGGACGATGGGAAGATGCTCGCCGGAGCTAGGTCGGAGGACGCCGGAGGTAGGGTTAGGAAGAGGGTTTTTGGCCAAATCCTAGCTGGGGAAATGCGTAAGGACACGGGGTCCTTTTATAGGGCTCTCGACGACATTTTGGTCTTAGGAAGCGAGCTTCCCAAGATTGGAAAGCTCACTGGAGAAAGAAATCCCAAGATACGCTAATCTCTCATGCATTCGCATGAGAGATTGGGAAAGTTTGGGAGCTTGGGAATTGGCTCAAAAGGAAGGGAATTCCATGACGAACTTCCCTTTCAAATCTGAGAGGGATTCATCAAGGACTCAAGGAGATCTTGCCAAATTTAGGTCATCGGAGTTTGTAGTAATAGGATTTATGGTGGAAGGGACCTGTTTGTGAAAATGATGACAACGTTAGGTGCCTTTTTGTAAGGATTTTGAAAGTTAAGTGCATATGTGTGATATAAAAAAATCAGACAAGACCAAATTGCAAACTAGGTTAAGACAGTCTCAGATTGGGCCCAAATTTTGATACAAACCTAATTTTGACCTAAGAAATCTAATGGTGAAGTTGGATTTTGGTTTTGACCTATTTTGACTGGGTAATTTATGCAAAAACCCAAATTAGAGCAATTGTTAGTCTAAGACTCTATTTTGGGTCAAGACGAGTTCTGATGATCAACTTGAAGGTACCAAGCCCTAGAGAATATTTTCCTATGAATTTTAGAGGGCTTAGGTGAATTTTATTATGACCAGAACCCCAATTAATTAAGCGAGTCTATTTTTAGGGTTTTAGAAGTCATTTAATTCTCAAAACATGCGAAAACCCTTTTCTGTCTGTATTAACCCACTTGTTGGACTTTTAAGACCATTTGACCCTTAATTACCCCTTGGAATAATCCATGGTTGTTCTGCATTCAAGATATGATGGTAAAATTATAGTTTTAACCCTATTTTCTTATCTTTCTCTCAGAATGATGATGCAATGAACTATGGCTCTCTAGCAGTTATGTAGGAGCATTTATTCCTTATAATGACTAAATTGAGCTAGTTATGGCTCATGATGGTGTTCCCATCACCTGCCCACACCACTCTTCATCCGCAACCTCCATTCCCAACCGTTGGATCTTGATCCAACTATTGAGAAGCCTTTGCACCGTTCTCTTTGCGACACAAAGGAGGGCTTAGCGCATTAGCTAAGCACTCTCCATAGATCAAATGGCACGAGGTCGAATCCCACTAAAGCATCATCGCTACATCAATTTAAATTCGACCGTCGGATCTTCATCGAGCGACCACAAAGCTTCCATACAGCGCAATCCCGTGGGCTAGATTCGCATATGCATGCGATCACGCGAAATCACACGCATGATCGTACGTGGGAATAAACTTAAGACATCCGCTGGCATTGTCAGCCGTCCAATGAAGATCCAGCGATGCGTGGGCCTCTCTTCAATGACAGCGGTATGCATCTTCGAAGGGTGGGATCGGCGGGTGTGCTTGAGCCTTCAAATCTTGATCAAACGGTAGGGAGGTGCTCCAACAGATGCCAGCGGAGATAGAGCACGAGCACCAATAGGCTTTAGCGACATTTGGGGCATTGGTTGGCGCGGATCTTCAGCAACGCATTTGATGTCGCTATAGACCTTGGGTAGATTTCCTCCTCTTCCCTTCACTATAAAAGGACCCCTACAGCTCCCCTTCCTTTTCATCTCTTCCTTTCTTCCTCTCACCACCTCCAAGGCTCTAGAGAGAGCTTGTTCCAAGCTCGAGATGCTCCTCTAGAATAGAAAACCAAATATGTTTCCCTCCCCTCATCCCCATTCATGGAGCATCCCGTGGCAGTCTTCTTACCACCCTTCGGGAAGTAGATCCCCGCTGCGACGCCGTCTTGCCTCACCCTCCGTCCTCCAGCTCTATCCTCATTCGTCCTACTCCTCACCACCTTCTTCCAGGCAACGCTAGAGTGAGTCGTCCTCCAAGCAACCGTTGAGGGGGATTTCTTTCACCTATTTCTATCTTTATTGCTTTTGTGGTATAGTTTTCCCACTTTCCTAGTTGTAGTAAACATTTCATTATAAAAATATATGATTGTTTTTCTCTCCCTCTCTATCTCTCTCTTTTTATTTTGCAAGTAGATTAGCTAGATTTTATCGACCTGATCTCTTGCTCAATTAAAAATACCAAAAAAGAAAAGAAAAGATAAAAACGACAAAAACAAATAAAAAGCGAAATGCAGATTTTCAAAACCAAACGTTCGCCTCCCCGTGTTCGACCTGGGACTCACTTTTCGAGTTTCTGTTGTAAATTTTATTTGATTGACGAATTTTCTTACAAATCGAACTACGACAATGGGTTTTTCAAATCCAATCCTTTCCGCATGCGAATCCGACGTCATCATTTTGGCACCGTTGCCAGGGAGGAAACACTCTTTGGTTTTTTCGCATTTTCTTTCTTTACTTACATAGTTTTGCAACTATCTTTCTTCTTCAATTTATTATCTTGCAGGAACCAGTTGAGGAGCCGAAGGCGGTAGATTGGAGTAAACTGCAGGTAGAGACATTTGTAAGTTTTCTCCAACCACCCCCACCCTAGATTTCATTTCACCACATTAACAACTCAAACCCAAATCAAGTTAGGTGATTTTTATATATCCTAGGATAGATCTGGCTGTTTTTTTGCCACCTCCACCCATCTCATCCCCTCATATATAAAAAAATAATGAAAAAATACTCTTCTATTGTGGGATTTTCTGAAAGAGACACATTAACACCCACAACTCTCGACTTAAGGCACACCACTTCACATCGATTCTACCACTTAACTGGAATCCGACCTGTGGATTCGATACACCCTAACTCAACACACCAATAAGTGAGTAGAAATCTGAATAGGTCAAATATTTGTGTGCCTTAACTAAGTGGTGAAATAGGCCAATTGATTGAATTATTTGGGCTACACCACTTAAGATAAAAGTGATTCATCAGTAGCTTGCCACTTAGGGTTGATTTTTAGGGCTGAACCAAGCAGTCCACATTTCTTTTCTGATTTCTAAATGAAAACATCATCACTAGTTCTTGTAAAACCTGGAGTATTCTACTGAACCCTGATTGAACCAATCTAAGGATTAAACCCTAAAAGCTACTAAATAAGGTTAAACCCTAAAATACACATCATCAAATAACCTTGTTTACAAACCCTGGTTGTGCATGCACACACATTTGGAATTGATCATTAAGGGCACAACCCATCTAAAGGGCCCATCACATTCTAAGAGCACAATCATCCCCAAGTCTAATTAAAACTGAGTAGACATTGGCCTTAAGGATTGATTCACTCTTCAAGGCTCAGTCTGAGATTTTTTTCGATTAATTTGCTTCTGCTAGTCCATTTGCTGTCTAGCTAGGGGAGTAGCGTCAAACTACCACGGCTGGGGGGTACACTAGGAACTAGAGGTGCAAGCCAAAGGAAGAACCTTCTCCCCAGCCCCTCCTTCTAACTAGTTGGATTGAACGGATAAAAGTAGACCAAATTAGTTATAATCTTAAGACGGGTCTTGGGAGTCTATAGGTCTTTAGGCTAACCAACCTAAGGACAGGATTGATTGCTTGTATTGCATGGCTCTTTTCTCTCTTTTGATTTCCCTCTTATTCTACCATGTATCCTTCCACATCTTACACGCATTTCCCATCCTACCCTCCTACCAACACTTATCCCCAAGATGATTACTATCCCGACTTGAATTATGACTACCCATCTCCTAGCCGGGACAACTTTGATTGGGGATATGAATCCGGACCTCAATTTCCAGGGCCTAACTTTGGACAACAAGACTATGATTACCATCCTTCCCAGAGGTACAAAGTTTATAGATCACCCTTTGATGATCAACCTAATTAGATCTACAACCATGAAGAATATGCTGATTATAACACTTACCCTCCCCAGTATTCCACTGAATATAGGCCGCCACCATTCTTTAAACAACCAGAAATGACCTACTATCAGGGAGGGACCTGAGAACATTGATATCTTGACTCCTCTAGATTTAACCCAAACCCACCCAAACCTTAACCGAACCATTCGATTCAAGTGAACCAGATCCAAGACAGGGTGTTGGTAAACTTGAGGAACACCATACAATCTTTAGAAGCCCAGCCAACACCATGCACTGAAGCATTGTAGCTTATGATAAAAATGATTGACGAGCTGAATAGCTCTTTATTGCATTTGCTCCAACATGTTAGGGATAAGGGCCTGGGTGAGTTTCTACTTGGGAAATTGTCGAGGTTGAGGATGAAATTTGTGGTTGCCTTAGTCCAATCTTGGGACGATTCTCAAGATGAACCCCCTTCAAGAGAGTCAATGTCTGAACCAGCTCAGGCACTTGTCGGGGGGGTTACATTTTCTGAGACTGGAGATAACCAGGTTGGTCTAGAGCAACCGATTAAGGATGAATCGATTACTTCACCCAAGATCCCCGAGCCAGGGAATGATGAAAAATATGTCTCCGAGGACCACGAAATGACATATGATTTTGAGACATAAATAAATGAGGATCAAGAATTCTTTAATTCTGAGGGTGAGGAATCTTTGAGTGACGTCCCACTTGAAGTTAAGGAAAATGATTTTAGTGAGGCAAACGGGCTCGAAGAGTATGACGAACCATTTGATAGCTCAATTATTGAATATTTGTATTCGTTTGGGGCTAACTTGGAGGATTTGAATCCTCATTTACTAGAAGATTCAATCAGTAGCCCCATTCCTCAACCACACCCCCAAGGGATTGATTTTGATTTGGAAATCATTATACCCAAGGAAATCCTAATTCAGCCACAAATGTTGGACTTGGGTACTTTAGATGGGGTGTACAATGATTTAGAGGTCTCAGAAATGTTGATTTTAAACGATAGGAATTTGGCAATGAAAATTTGGAAGGCTAACTCAGAGGGGAACACAATATTGGATCTAAGGGTTCCTATTGACCTAAAATCGCCAACTTTTTACCAAGACCCTTATGATATCTTTGAGATGAAACCCAAGATCAGAATCATTGATTACCTTTTTGAGTTGAAATCTAAAAGGATATCCAAACCTATTGAACCATCTCTACCCATTGTTCGACACTTTGGTCTTGGGCTGCATGCTACAAAACTGCAGGCTCGGCCCTACAAGCTCAACAATCTTTGATTTTGGGTGATTTTCACCCAGAACCTGAGAACCACTCGACCCTGGGGCATGGGCCTACACCATAATCTGGTCCACATTTGTGGACACCTACTGGCATGTCCTGTGATCAATATTTTTAATTTGATTATGGCCTACACTTGTGAATTCCTAATTTCTTCTTTGTTTGTATTTTATGCATAGCTGAAGTAATAAATTTAGGTGTATTTCCGCGTTCTCTGCGGAGCTGACCGGATTGTCACGAAATTCAGGTGATATTCTATTATTCCACCCTTTTCATGTCTCTATTTCTACAATGAGGACATTGCATCATTTAGGCATGGGGGGTGGATACTTAATCGTCAAATTATTTTGTTAGCTCTGCAGAATTTCTTTTATTTTCTTTAAAAAAAAAATAAAAATTCAAAAAGACAAAAAAAGAGTAAAAAATAGACTTAGGAGAAGAGAACTTAGGCTTTTGGAAGTTATTAACTTTAGGAAACGATACAATAGGACTTGAACACTTAGATTCTTCAGGTCTTCGAGCTTAATTAGCTCAGGGGTCCACTCGAATGTGGACTTGCCTCAAGTCCTCGTCAAGTAATTTTACTTTAATTTGGTGAATAAATTGGGATAATAAGTATACGACTTATCAACCCACCCTTTGATTTGAGGGGATTTTAAGTCTAAGCATCTACACACTATTTGTACTGACTCACTTTCAGATGATTTTTATGGAAATTGGATAGCTAATGAACTGTCTAGGGTGGTATGGTTATCAAGTTCTCGGTGGTAATAGCTCATCGACCAGTTGTCTATAGTCCAACCACACGACCATTCTCTTCATACTACCTTTAAGTAAATCTTAGACTAGGGAAGTCACCTACTTAGGAAAAAGAAAGAAAAAGTACCCAAAAAGAAAAAAAATAGAAAAAGGAGAAAATAAAAAAATAAAATCACACTTCACTGCACGAGTATGGCTGGCAAGTTGCCGTGGGTAATAGCCCAATGGTCGGTTGTCCAAAGCCCAGCTCACAAAAATGCACAAATAATTTCCAAAACACTTAGGGAAGTGGGGAAGTAGAATAAATCGAGGAGATATACATTGGATTTTCCCTTGTGTTGACCCCATAAAAAATAAAAACAGTAGGAAAATAGCTACCGATTGGAAAGATAAACCTTTAGGCAGAAATCTGTAGTCCGTTTTAATGATCGCCTAGTGAGTCTACCAGCCTTTCACAAGATACTTAGCACTTAGAGTCCTTTTCGAGTCTTAGGTGGGTCGGGTAGCCGAAAAAAGTTATCCCGAAACTCTCAAACTCCAAAACTCCAAAAAATTAGAAAAGAAGAAAAAATAAAAAAATATATCTTCCCGTTTCAAATAAGGCGAGGACTTGGGCTGTCTGCATTCTGGCAGACACCCGGGTACTGTTGAGTTTTCGTAGTTTAGGACCTTAGTTGAAGTTTTCTATTATTAATAAATGACTTAGGCCTAAGCGATAGAGCCCTAATTCCATTTTTATACATAGCATATAGTTTAATTTTGCTAAGGACTAGCAAAAGATAGGCTTGGGGTATGATGTAGACATAATTATTAAGGATAAAATGCCTATTCATGCATGTTCCTTGGCTTAGACTTGCATTTCATATTATAAATATTGCATAGCATGCATCATCTTGCATTTAGAGTAGTTGTGTATATTTTAGGTTAATTACGCCCTTTTTATAGCCAGGAGGGAAGGAGATTTATTTCAGGGCCTCGGATGGACAATCTGACTGTACGGATCTGATCAGGGCGACAATCGGAGTCTAACGCCTCCGAAATCGTCTAGATTGGAATCTTGTAGCATCATATGAAGTCTGACGAAGATCAACAACCAGGGGGCAATGCGACATCCATACGGGCTTCAGATGAAAATTTTGACCTTATGGCTGGATCCGAAGCGACGATCGCTATCTAGCAATGTGGAAATCACCTCAATCCAACCACTGTGGCACCCTTTGCAATAGACAGAAGATGGACAGCCCAGAAGGCGCCACGTGGCACCATAGGCTGCCTAACATTGGCCAGCAGTGCCTATGCATACCACTCTTCATCCACAGCCTCCATTCGCAATTTTTGGATCTTGATCCAATGGCTGAGAAGCCTTCGCACTGCTCTCCTCTTCGCGACACAAAGGAGGGCTTAGTGCATTGCCTAAGCACTCTCCGTATATCAAATGGCATGGGGTCGAATCCTACTAAAGCATCCTTGCTGCATTAATTGAAATTCGGCCACCGGATCTTCATCGAGTGACCACAAAGCTTCTATGCAGCGCAATCCTATGGGCTAGATTCGCACACGCGTGCGATCATGCAAAATCATATGCATAATCGTACACAGGCACAAACTTAAGACATCCGTTGGCGTTGTTAACTGTCTGATGCCGATCCAGCAATGCGTGCGCCTCTCTTCAATGCCAGCGGTATGTGTCTTCAAAGGGCCCAATCAGCGGGTGTGCTTGAGCCTTCAGATCTTGATCGAACGATGGGGAGGCACTCCAACAGATGCTAGCGGAGATAGAGCACGAGCGCCAGTAGGCTTTAGCGACATTTGAAGCATTTGTTGGTGCGGATCTTTAGCGATGCATTTGATGTCGCTATAGCCCTTGGACTGATTTCCTCCTCTTCCTTTCATTATAAAAGGACCCCTACACCTCTCCTTCCTCTTCATCTCTTCCTTTCTTCCTCTCACCACCTCTAAGGCTCTAGAGAGAGCTTGTCCCAAGCTCGGGATGCTCCTCTAGAGTAGAAAACCAAATATTTTTCCCTCCCCTCATCCCTATTCGTGGAGCATCCCATGGCTATCTTCTCACCTCCCTTCGGGAAGAAGATCCTCATCGCGATGCCATCCTGCCTCACCCTCCATCCTCGTTCGTCCCACTCCTCACCACCTTCCTCTAGGTGACATCAAAATGAGCCATCCTCCAAGCAACCATCGAGGGGGATTTCTCTCACCTATCTCTATCTTTATTGCTTTTGTAGTATAGTTTTCCCAATTTCCTAATTGTAATAAACATTTTATTATAAAAATACATGATTGTTTCTCTCTCTCTGTCTCTCTCTCTCTTTATTTTGCAAGTAGATTAGCTAGATTTCATCGACTTAATCTCTTGCCCTATTAAAAATACCAAAAAAAAAAAAGATAAGATAAAAATGACAACAAATAAAAAGCGAAACGCGGATTTTCAAAACCAAACGTTTGCCTCCCTGTGTTCGACCCGGGACTCACTTTTTGAGTTTCGGTTATAAATTTTATCTGATCGATGAATTTTCTCGCAAATCGAACTACGATGACGGGTTTTCCAAATCCAATCCTTTCCGTGTGCGAATCTGACGTCATCACCTTCATTCATGTTCCTAGGGTCAGAGGCCCTTCCTATGTGTAGAAGTTCTTCAAGGTGGTGGAAGGGGTCATTAGAATCGCGGCCATGGAAGTGGGGAATCAGATTGATGATCTATGGTTTGAGTTTCAAATCTTCCCCAACCTGAGGTACCCTAATAAAAGGTTCAGGTTGGGCCTTAGGAGGATTGTAAAAGTCATGAAGAGGCTGGTCTGCTCTTTCGTTTTGGAGCCGAGTAATGTCCTTCACTATGACCTCTATTTGTTTGTCATGATGCTGGCCCTACTTAGTAATCTTCCTTTTTAAGAGTGTCATTAGATCTAGATTTTGTTCTTCCTCTTCGATCTCATCTTCCTCATGGTGACTAGCCATTAAAGAGGGTTCAGATTGAGATTCTGGACAATTAGGTTTTCTCCTAGGATTTCTTTCTAAGGTGGTAGTAAATCAGGATGTAGAGATCTTCTACCTTGCATGCACCAGAAGAATGTTCGTAGATGAGAGGGAGAAGATAGATGAGAGAATACCCCACCCTTTCAATGCAAGCAATCAAGTTATTCCTTAGATTATAAACCCTAAATAGAGCTAATCCTGGTTCTCCAAAACACAACTAGGTTAGATCAACCCTTGAATTACTTTGCTAGCTAGAAGGTTGGGACCCCTAGGACACCCCTCACGGTGGGACACACTAAGGGTTAACGCGGTTACCGCACTGACCTTTCTTGTTGCTAGTGGGTCCAAGTAGACAAGGCCTTCACCTTAGCCCAATCTAATTTCAAGTCCCCAAGAATATTACTCTTACTTAGGTCACGTCTACTCAGTTTTAGGCTTAGGCTTGATGCACTTTTGGAATATGATGGACATTAGGGGGGTGTTGCCCTTAAGAGTGATTTTCAATTGTGTGAGTGCACAGGCATACAAGAGTTCACAAGTAATTTTTATGATGAAGTGGATTTTAAGGTTCAAATGCTTGTATTAGTGAGTTTTAGAGTTCACTTAAGTAAATATCTTCAATAAATAGTTCTGATGAGGCACACAATAGCTTTGCAAATCCTAATTGTCTGACATATTTCCTTTATGAATTGAAATGCAGATAGTGCTAGATGGACCTTTTAAGTCCAAAATCAAAGAAGTGGTGCGACCCAAACAATGTAGTCAATTGATCTTATTTCACCACTATCTAGGCTCTTAGAATTTTTTTTTCAAGAATTTTAATGCATGCTTTCTACTTTTTACAGATTTAAAGTGTGCTGGGGTTTCTGTAGTGTATTTTGACCCCCAAATCGTGATTGAATAATCCGTGCAATTCAACGTGCATGAAATATTTTTTTTAGATTTTTCCTAAATTCTTCATTTTCATAGAAATTCAGTACCATAAATTTAAACAATTAGAGTTATATGAAAATTTCTATGATATTTTGAACTTTGGAAAATTAGGAATAATAATCAATTTGATAATAGTTCAGTGTATGAATTTTTGAAATTTTCCTATAACTTAGATTTCTATAAAATTTAGATATACTGTTCCTGACTTCAAAACTCATGTCCAGTAAAAAGTTCAGAATTTTTGGACGTGAGGATTTTTGGAAATTGAATTTTTAATACAAGAGTTTGTTTTAGCCCGAAAAATCACTAAGCAAATTTTTTCTTATTTTTTTATAAAAAAACCAAGCAAATGCTAACTAATCCTAAGGTTCAAGCAAAACACCAACTTTTTTTTTTCAAAAGGAAATCTAACCTAATCTAAGCTACGAGTACTTATCTGACATTCGAATATATTTTTTCCGTTGTTGCGCGTGTCTCCCTTCAATTTTGTGATTCTTGCGCATCCAAAAATAGCAAGTTAGAATCTCAAATAATCTCTTTACAAGAAAATTTTTTTTAAAATTTTCATTGCCTCCATGGAAACGGTGCCAACTTGTTCACTTGCGAGACGCATTAAAGATTAGTTCTGCTGTTGTAGTGTGAATCACGATGAAACAAATAATACTTATAAAGTTTTGGTGAGTACAGAGTCTTTCGTAGGGAGGCAAAACACGATTTTATGCGAATGCTTTTCAAAAAGCCATTCTCAACAAATATTTATAGATTTATATATATATAGACATTAGATATCCAAAAAATCAGAATTTTGTTGCTATTTGGAAATAGTTTTTAAACTAGAAAGCACTATTCTAAAGAGTAGATAGAGAAATAGAGAGAGATAGAGATAGAGATAGAGAGAGAGAGCAGATGATGACATCACTTGTGGAATTCTTGTGTGAAGTGTGGCAGCACTTAAGATCCAGAGTACTGGGAGGAAGTCCAGAGAGGAGTTGCAGAGAGAGAGGCTGGAGTTGTATATGGTGGGAGTTACCCTCAACTGGGGGGCTTTGGGGCTCTTTTTATAGCTTTAATGAGGGGCAAAGCAGGCATTTTAGCCCCTAAAACTGTGCAATAACGTTGGTTTGATTAGATTTGTTGATTGAGAGATCAACGGCTCTGATCGCGCTTCAAAAGGCCTTCCTAAATGCCTCCTACACATGGATGCATTCTAGTGGCGCCACATGGCATGCCCGTAGCCACCAATCACGATCCGTGTGCCGTTCGCTCTCCTCACACATGCTCTTGCATTCAAATCGCACGCCTTCAATCCTAGCCACATGGACGACCTAAATCAAGCGTGCCACCATCTTAAGGAGAACGCGTGGATTGGGGCATTAGCGTGCATGTCAAATCATGCATGTACATCGGATGATCCTTGTTGCACCACGTGCCTACATCCATGCCCTCCGATCGTCATCCAACGATCCAATTTAGTCCAAGCACACAACCTTCCTGATTTGGTGCACGGTAAAGATTGATCCCGTAGATCGAACGGCCTAAATCAAGTGTGCCACCATCTTAAGGAGAACGCGTGGATTAGGGCATTAGCGTGCATGTCAAATCATGCATGTACATTGGATGATCCTCGTCGCACCACACGCCTACATCCATGCCCTCCGATCATCATCCAACGGTCCAATTTTGTCCAAGCGCACGACCTTCCTGATTTGGTGCACGATAAGGATTGATCTCGTGCCCTTCGCTTGCATACAGGTGCGCTAATCGCTACGCCATAAGAGCGGATGGTTACGTTTTCATTTCCGTGTGAGGCTACCCTCAGCTGTTGGATCTTCAACCAACGGCTGAGATGGATTCCCACTGATGAGGGCGTGGCTTAGCCATCGATGTGCCATGCTTGTGGCCATTGGATGATGATTCAATGACCCACAATGTGTGAGAAGAGAGCTTTAGAGATTGGGGACTCGGCGAGGAGCGACAATGATGGCACCATGTGGCACCATCATGACCGTCCATCTTTCTTTCTTTGTACATCATTCTGTAGGTTTCCGATCGAGGTGATTTTTACGCCGTTGGATTGCGATCGTTTATCTGGATCCATCCATGGAGTCGGATTTTACATCTGAGGCTTGGATTTCTATCATCTTGCTCCTTGGACTCTGTTCTATGAGCTACACTTGATGTTGTGGATGTCTGATCAAGACGATTCTGGAAACGTTGGACTCCTGTCGTCGTTCTAATCAGATCCGTACGGTTTGATCTATCATTTGTGGCCTCGGATCATCTGCAATAAATTTTGTCTCCCTTTTAGAGCATAAAATGATAGTATTATCTATAATACTACCAAATTAGCTATTATGTAATTTATGATGCTTATGCATGCATTGTTCCTAAGTTAGGCTACAATCTAACTTAATTCAAGTAAATTAGGTCGTATGATTGCTGTGCAATCACCCTTCCATCAGGCTCCTCCAATCCACCATGCATGCGAACTTGAACTCCTTCACACTTGTATCCATTTACATTTATCCTGAAACTCAAAAACTTAAATGCAAATGTTAAATCACAAGTGTTTTGTAATCATCAAAATTAACAATCTTGGCATCCTTACACCAACAATCTCCCCCTTTTTTATGATGACAAAACCACATATATTAATCAAAAAATTCTCCCCCTTTTTTACATTATCAAAAAGGTTTAATCGATTTTAATTATTTTATCCTATACTCTCCCTTAAAACATGCTCTTCTAATTTCATCTTTTTGATGTAACAAGATAGCTATGTTATCTTTTGAGATCTCCCCTTATCTAAATGATGCAAATCTTTCTCTCCCTTAAAGATTGACATGTAGTTTATCAAAGTTTAACACCCCCTATCTAAGTGCTATAGGTAAAAAATGATAGGGTAAAGATTTTACCTCACTTACCAAGGCTAATAGCATAGCCCAAATGGAGGTTGATGCCAAAATGGATGAGGCTCCCATTCGAAGTTTGGAGGTCTGGGCATTGGAGCCAGTCTCAAATCGAATGGTTGATTAATGTGATTCGATCACCCGTCGATCTTCTTCTTGATCTTCTTGTCTTCCTTTTTGGTCTACTCCTTGATCCTCCCAATTTGAGTACTCCATCCTTTGTCTTGTAAGTCCAATCCTTGATATTGAAGTCTTCTTTGTGACCTACAAAACAATATTCTAATTCTTTCTTTGGTATCCAAGTTAATTTGGATCTGATTTTGTTAGTTGGACTCCTTGATGGAGATCCTTTCTTAACCTTTTGTTTGGTGCTAACTCCTTTTAACAACTTATCTATTTTTTCTTTAAGACAAGCAAGATCATTTTCAATAACATGCATCTTGATTTTTAAATTAGAAATTTCCATTTTTAAACTAGTATTCTCCTCAATAAATTTATGATTTTCATTGATTTGGTTATGATTTTATAACAATAAGTCATCATTTTCAGAAATGGTAGGACTAGAACTAACTTCTAGATCATTAAGTTGAATCTCTAACCTTTCATTTTTAGATTTAAGAAAGCTAAGATTCTTTTTCAAATTTCTATTTTCTACTTTTAATGATTTACTAAGATCATACAATTCCTCAACTGCTTCTTGCAATTCATTAAAAGAGTTTACCATTTTGTTGCCATCTTCATCCTCACTCTTTCTTGCGATGGCCATAAACCCATGTAAGCGGTTTTGTTCTTCTCTTTGGGTTCTTCTTCCTCCTCCTTCGAGGTCAAATCTTCCCAAGTTGCTTGGAATGGTTTCTTCTTATACCTCTTGTCCTTCTCCTTATTCTTTTCTTTCTTTAGAAGAGGGCATTTGGGTCGTATATGCCCCTTCTTGTTGCAATGATAGCAATGAATTGGACTTTCCTTCTCTTTCTCCTTCTCCTTCTCTCTTTGAATCCCTACAAAACATAGAAAATTTTTTAAGTAAAATTCTAAGATCCTCGTCGTCGAAACTTACCTCACTGTTTGAAGTGACTTTGAAGGCGAGTGTCTTCCTTGGCTTCAACTCCAGCATGTACTTCTTCTTTTGCTTTATCTTTGTCTCATAGGACATGAAATTTCCTAAGAGATCTTCCATGTTGAGCTCCTTAACTTCATTCGCCTCCTCGATGGTGGTGGCCTTTTGTTCCCATTCCGGTCCAAGGGAATAAAGAAGCTTTCCTTGAAGCTCCCCCTTGATCGAGTGAACCTAGTATACATCTCATGAGTATACTAGGGTTTTCAAGTTGTTCACATCTCATATAAGAGTGAACCTAGTATACATCTCACTTAAAGACTCATTAGATTTCATGGAGAAGGATTCAAAATCTTGAGATAAAATGTTAATCTTGGAAGCTCTTACTATGGAGGTACCTTCATGAGTTACCTCAAGTGCATACCATATCTAAAATGCAGTGGCGCATTGAGAAATGCAGTTGAATTCTTCCGGGCTCAATGCGCAATAGAGAGCGTTCATCATCTTTGCATTGAGGGATAGCTCCTTAACATGTTACTGCGAGTATCCTCCCGCAAGTCTCTCTAGGATGTCAAAAGGAGTTTCACATCTAGCCCAGATGGTGAAGTCATTGGCTTGAAGCCACATCTTCATCCTAAGCTTCCAATACCATTACTTGCTCCCATCGAAGTAGGGAGGATGGGTAGTGGACCATCCGTCGATGTGTCTAGTCCCTATGATGCTTCACTCCATCGGATCCTTGTCGAGTTATGTCAATGTGCAAGATCAGTTCTAATACCAATAGTAGATTCTACCAGACGAGGGCGAGCATGATAAACGAAATAATGCAGAATAAAATATCACAACCACACAAATTGCAATCTCACAAGCATACAATGGATTTTTAGGTTGAAACCCAAACCAGGGTAAAGACCACCACCTAAGCCTCTTGATCTAGGATTTTTCTATTGACCTAGTCAATCAAATCCACTATCCAAGTAACTTAAATGAGGGTGACTTAACCTCTTACAGCCACACTACTATGTACGAGGATAGTGTACCTCAACCTCTCATCTTCACAAGGAGTATTTTGTCTCACGATGGAAACTGGAATTTGCAAAGCAAATACCCAAAGAAAGACAATATACAAATATCTTATAAAATGACAAAGTATAAATCGAACTAGCTATATAGGCAAAGCAAACTTCCCTTTAGTGGAAGTGCATCGGCTAGTGATGCAGAGTGCATGATCCATGCAATGGTACGACGACGGTCTCCTATGCAACGGCGGGAAAGTGCGAGCACAATGAAGATGGTGCTCTCTACTGTATGTTAGAAGATCTTGGAGAGCAGCAACACTTTTGTACTTGATAATCTCCTCTTTGACACAAATGTGGCCGAAAGTAGTATTACTTCGTGTATCTAACAAAGGAAGAGTGTCTCTCTATTTATAGAGGCCCTAAGGAGGGTTTAGAAGGCCTCAGAAGACTTCTATAGCCATTGGGAATAAGTCCAAGGCAAATCAGGATCATTTATAATTCTGACAGGGTTACCAAACATTTGGTTTTAAGGTCAGACATCTGGGTCATCGTTTGATCTAGAGATCGGTTGTCTGATCTAGAAGGGTGAAAGAGCTAAACTGAGTTGGATCAAGACAAAGGTCTAAGATTCACTTTTAAGCTGTCTGGGACAAAAGTTAGACATCTAATTCTAGATGAGTTGTGCTTCTGTTTTATCTAGACCTAAACAAGGTTCTAGGATTTAGTTGCTCAGACGACAGGTCGGACGTTTGGCAAGACGTATGGACATTTGGAAAGCTAATCTTCTGTGGGAATGGATTTCCTGAGGTTAAACGGCTACCATCATCTAACAAATGGTGATTTGGGTTTAATTGTAGCCTAACATCTATTTATCAGATGTCTGGGATGCTCTACGGATGTCTGAAAGTAGATGTAAATCTCATTAACACTTAATCCTCTAAGATTATGTTTGATAAGCTAACGATCCTCTAGTTGAACGTCTATCTAGGTCCTCAGATGTCTTGTAAGATGACTCGTCTATGGGTTAGAAATAAGTTTGTAGCCTAAGTGTTCTGGACATCTGGACAAAAGGTCAAATGCCTTAACAATCAGCATCAGACATCTGAGGTCCAGTTTGGACGTTTGATCAGGCTGTCTGGAGCTTATTTTGGTTTTCTGAGTTCTTTACAAAATGCCTAAGTATCCTGGGGTAGTGTAAGTATTCCTAGGACTAATGCTATGTTACCTGAGGCTCTTTAACTATCATCTAAGAAAATAAATGAGAAAAGAACATAAAGACAAAAATAAAGTACTTGAATAGAATAAACTTCTATCATATTCGTCATCTTCTTTCTTCAAGCTCTTACTCCAAGCGAAGCTCCTCTCCCTCCATCAAGCTCATCCAATCCACCATGGACACGAACTTGAACTCTTCCACACTTCCATCCATTTGCATTTATCCTGAAACTCATAAACTCAAATGCAAATGTTAAATCACAAGTGTTTTGCTCTTGTTGGGTGGAAAATCTACGCAAACGGGATTGAGTTTTGAAAACTCGTCGATGTAGTATGATTTAAAGAAATTCGTCAGCAGATAAATTTACTGAAACTTGAAAGAATTCTGGGTCGAACACAGGGAGGATATGTTGATTTGAAATCTGCGATTATATATTTTTTGTTGTTTTTGTTTAGAAAGCAGGATAATTATAAGAAACTCGATATAAACACTAAGAGAGAGAGAGAACAATCACTTTAATAAGCTTGGAAAATGTCTTTACAACTAGAAAGTGAGAAATTCTACAGCTAGAAAGAGGTAAAATATTACAGCTAGAAAGTGGGAAAATCTACTCCAGAAAGCGAGAAAAAGGTGGAGAGAAGTTATCTGCCTTGACAGCTGCTTGGAGGACGAGCTGAACGAGGCGATGTCTAGAAGACGGTGGATGAAGATGGAAGAAGAAGAATGGAGCAAGAAGAACTGGGTGTGAGGCAGGGCGTCATCATCGTCATGGGATCCACTTCCTAAATAAGGGAGAGAAAACTTTGATTTTGACTCTAGAGAAGCATCCCGAGTTTGGGACAAGCTTCTTTAGAGCTACGGAGAGGGAGAGAGGTGAAGGAAGGGATGAAGAAGAAGTGGAGGCGTAGGTCCTTTTATAGATGAGGTTTGAGGGGGCAAATGGGTCACTTTAACATCAAAACATTAATGTCAAGTCTTTAGTGACGGATAAAATCGTCACGAAAGCCCAGATCATGGGAGTAGGTGCCATGCACGCCACGCCTTCTCCTCTCCCCACACCTCAACACACGTGCACATACATGCATTCTCAATTGTCCGATCGCGAGATCAGACGGCTTAAAATCGTGCTAACACACCTTCACAAATCGCGCCTCCATGCATCTGATCTCGCATAAGATCAGGCGTCATCTTGTGAGTCTGGTCGATCGATTGATTTGTGTCATTAGTGCTCGATCAAACGGTTGAATTTCGTGCCCGCACGCAATGAGGAGAGCGCATCGTCGTGATTCAAACGTGAGCCCATTACGTGAACAGTGCACCGACCGCTGTGCTACGCAGTGGTTTGAGGCGCATTCTTGAATTTAGGTGAGAGCTCTCTCAGCCATTGGATCTTGATCCAACGGCTGAGATCAACTGCGCGGTTGAGGAAAGAGAGGGTAGCGGCAGGTCCTTGGGTCGGTTGGGTGGCTGGGATGGCACCACGTGCACCATCTTGGCCATCCATCTTCTATGTGTTGTAGATGGTGCCACAGATGTCGGATTGAACCGATTTTCATGTCATTGGGCTGCGATCATAGATCCAAACCCATCTGTGTAGTAGGATTTGTCATCTAAAGTGTAGATTGACACCATCCTGGCCCTTGATCTCTGATTTTCCTTGGGTTATATCTGATGGTATGGAAGTCCAATCAAGGCAATCTTGGAGTCGTTGAACTCCGATCATTGCCTTGATCCGATCAGTACAGTTGGATCTTCAGTCTAAGGCCTTGATTAAAAGTCACCCTATCCTTGGCCACCAAAAAGAAAAAATTACTATACAATTTGTACAGTTTGACCTAAATGTATGATGATGCATGTTATACAATATTTACAATGCATGATGCTAATATGATACTAAGAACATGCATTAGTAGACATTTTTGGCTATTCAGATGTATGCACATCACATCCCCATGCCTATCTTTTGCTAGTCCCTAGCAAAAATTATATGCTATTTATAAAAGAACTAGGTTGAATTTCTTAGGCAAAAGTTATTCTTTAACACTAGGAGATTTTTACTAGGAACCTGAACTATAAAGATACAATAGTGCCCGGTCATTTGCCAAAATGCAAACCGCCTCAAGCCTTCGCCTTATTCAAAGAAGGATCTTTTTCTTCTTTTCTTTGTTTTTTTTTTTTTGGATTTCTGAGTTTAGGGTTTCGGAGCAACTTTCTATGGCCACTCAACCCACCCAAGACTTGAAGAGAACCCTAAGTTCTAAGCATTTTTGTGTGAAATGTGATAGACTCACTGATCGGCGATTAGAATGGACTTCGGATTTCTACACCCTTGGGTGACCTTGAAAAGAAATTCTGCCTAAAGGTGTATTTATTCGACTAGTAGCTTTCTCCCTACTTTTATTTTTATGGGGTCAACACAAGGGCAAACCCAATGTATATCTCCCCGACTTATTCTACTTCTCTACTTCTTCCCAAGTGTTTTGGAATTATACGTGCATTTCTTGAGCTGGGTTCTGGACAACCTACCAATGGACTGTTACCCATGATAACTTGCTAGCCATACTCGTGCGATGAAGTGTGGGTTTTTTCTTTTTTTCTTTCCTTTTCTCCTTTTCTTTTTTTTTCATTTCTTTTATTTCTTTAAGTAGGTGGCTTCCTTGATCTAAGATTTACCTAAAGGTAGCAGGAAAAGAATGGTCATGTGACTGGGCTCTAGACAACCTACCAATGGGCTGTTACGCATGATAACTTGCCAGCCATACCACCCTAAAAGGTTCATTAGCGACCCAATTTTCATAAAAATCACCGAAAAGCGAGTCAGTGCAAATAGTGTGTAGATGCTTAGACTTAAAATCCCCTCAAATCAGAGGGCAAGTTCATAAGTCGTGAACTTATCACCCCAACTTATTTAACCAAATTGAAGTAAATTCAGAATGGCGAGAACTCAATAAACAAATCCACATTTTAGTGGACACCCAGGCTGATTAAACTAGAAGTCCTGAAGGGTCTAAGTGTTTAAATCCAACTGTATTATTCCCTAAGGTTGAAAAATCCTAATGCCCAATTATTATTTCCTAATTCAAAATTTTTTTTATTTTTTTTAATAAAGATAAAAAAATAAGTAGAATTTACAAGAATTCCATAGAGCTGACAAAATGATTCAGAAATGAATCCACCCCCCCCATGCCTAGCTGATGCAATGTCCTCATTGAAAATAAAATGCATGAGAAGCAGGGTAGAATGAAGAAAATATCACATGTATATGATGCTTGGGTAAACTCTGAGTCAGACTGTACAAGTGCTGAGTTTAATGCCATCAGCTAGGCGAAGTCCAACCAAAGAAATCACGATATGATTAGAGTAACCATGTCAGAGATGGGTTCTGGAATAATACGGTCAACAAAAGACTTTAGAAGTTAACCGTTGACTTTAAAAGAATTACCCATCCTTGGGTCAGAGATCTGAACAGCTCCGTTTGGAAATATTTGATCAACGATGAACGGGCCATTCCATTTTGACCTAAGTTTGTCGGGAAATAGCTTAAGTCGAGAATCAAAGAGCCAAACCTTCGGGCTCAACTCAAAGCTCTTGTGGGATATCAATTGGTCATGAAGAGCTTTGGTCTGAGCCTTATAGATCTTGGCATTCTTGTGCGCATCATTTCTAAGCTCCTCCAACTCAGATAGTTGGAGTTTCCTGGTCTTTCCAGCTAAACTCAAATCCAAATTATACTGCTTGATAGCCCAGAATGCTCAATGTTCAATTTCTACGGGTAAATAGCACCCCTTTCCATACACCAGACGAAAGGTGACATGCCGATAGGCATTTTGTACACCGTATGGTAGGCCCAAAGAGTATCTTCAATCTTTTGAGTCCAATTTTTACGATCAGGTCTAACCATTTTCTACAGAGTATTCTTGATCTCCCGATTAGAGATCTCGGCCTGTCTATTCGTCTGGGGGTAGTAAGGTGTGGAGATTCTGTGATTTAACCTGTATTTTTCCAGTAAACTACGAAACTGGGCATTAGTGAAATGAGTACCACCATCGCTGATGATGGCCCTCGAAATCCCAAACCGACTGAAGATGTTCTTCTTGATGAAATCAGTGACCACCTTGTGGTCATTGGTTCGTGTGGGAATAGCCTCAATCCACTTGGACATGTAAACAACAGTGACGAGAAAGTACTACTATCCAAATGAAGGGAGGAAGGGTTCCATGAAATTGATGCCCCAAACATTGAAGATTTCGACGGGAAGAATTGGGTTTAGAGGCATCATATCTTTCTTGGTTATGTCCCAAGTGCCTGGCATCAGGAACATGACCTAGAGAATTCCTAGTCATCCTTGAATAAAGACGGGCAATAGAATCCAGATTACAAAATTTTTGTAGCTGTCTTTTTCCCGGAGAAATGTCCATCACACGCAGATGCAAGGCAGAACTCAAGTATACTTTGAAATTCATTCTCTAGAGCACATCGGCGAATAATCTGATCAGAGCCGATGCGGTACAGTTCAAGGTCCTCGCAGAAGTAATATTTGGCCTCAGATTTGAGTTTATCTCGTTGTTGCTTGGTCAAATCTTGGGGGATTTGACCAATGGCCAAATAATTTACAATGTCTACAAACCACGAGGTTTGGACACCTGATACTCAGAATAGTTTCGTCCGGAAATGTATCAGCAATCGGAATATCCAGACGAGAAGAATCACTTAGAAGTCTCAAAAGATGATCCTCCACCACATTCTATGCCCCAGATTTATCTTTGATTTCAAGATCGAATTCCTGAACCAGAAGAATCCATTGGATAAGCTGGGGCTTGGCATCCTTGTTCACCAAGAGATGTCTCAAGGCTAAGTGGTCGATGTAAATTATGACGTGAGACCCTTAGCGATAAGCCCTGAATTTCTCCAAAACAAATACTACAGCTAGCAATTCCTTCTTAGTAACAATGTAATTCCTCTGGGCCTCGTCCAGAGTTTCTCTAGCGTAGTACATGACAGAGGACTTCCTGTCAATCTTTTGACCCAAAATAGCCCTGACCACATAATCAGAAGCGTCGATCATGATCTCAAATTGGGCTGTCCAGACCGGTGGTTGCAACACCAGAGCACAAGTGATTGCTATTTTAAAAAAATCAAATGCCTTACGGCATGATTTGTTGAAATCAAACGACATATCTTTGGCAAGAAGGTTGCTCAGAGGGCGAGCAACCTTAGAGAAGTCCTTGATGAACCTCCTATAGAAATCCACATGACCAAGAAATGATTGAATTTGTTTGACAAATGTGGGAGGAGGAAGTTTGGAGATATCATCAACCTTAGCTTTGTCAACTTCAATTCCCCGTTCAGAGATTACATGACCCAAGATGATGCCTTATTGTGTCAAGAAATGACTCTTTTCCCACCTAAGGACCAATCTTATTTTGATGCATCTTTTAAGGATCATTTCAAGATTAGCCAGGCAAGAATCAAATGATTCTCCAAAAATAGAGAAATTGTCCATGAAGGCTTCCATAAACTCTCCCACCATGTTAGAGAATATAGCTAGCATATACCTTTGAAAAGTCGCAGGTGCATTGCATAAGCCAAATGGCATTCTACGGAAAGTAAAGGTTCCGTAGGGACAGGTGAAAATCATTTTTTCTTGATCCTCAGGATGGATAGGGACTTGATTGTATCCCAAGTAACCATCTAGGAAACAGAAGTACTTTTGCCTGGCTAGTCTTTCAAGGATTTGATTGATGAAGGGCAAAGGGAAATGGCCTTTTTTCATGCTTATGTTCAGCTTCCTGTAATCGATACAGACCCTCCAAGAGGAAGCTAAACGAGTTGTGATAGATTATCCTTTCTCATTATTCATAATGGTAATCCCGACTTTCTTGGGAGCAATTTGCATAGGACTTACCCAAGGACTATCTGAGATTGGATAAATGATTCCTACATTGAGCCACTTAATTATTTCCTTCTTGACCACTTCTCGCATATTAGGGTTTAATCTCCTCTGCATCAGGCGAGAAGGGCGGGATCCATCTTCCATGAATATTCTGTGATTGCAGTAAGATGGCTCGATCCCCCTAAGGTCATGGATGGTCCAACCAATTACCTAATTGTGTTCTTTTAGGACCTTGATCAATTTAATCTCTTGCTCCTTAGTTAATTTAGCACTAATAATCATAGGGAACATCTTTTGAGGTCCCAAAAATTGATATTTTGAACTCTCAGGCAATGGTTTCAGTTTGAGCTGGGGTGGGTTTAGGATGGAAGGTAAGGATGATGTTGATGAAGATTCATCAAGAGGAAGAGGTTGAAAGTGAACAAAATCAATAACCTTTTCAGAATGTGGTGGGTTTGCCACAGAGGGTTGTGGGTTGGATTCATCAAGAAAAGAGGAAATCTCAATTGCAGAAACAACCATACATGTCTCAATATTCACGTTATCTTCCTCAAGTTCCTCTATAAATCCACAATCCTCAAATTTGTTAATCGCCTTAAAAATATCCAATTTCAATTTTCGATCCCCAAAGGCAATTTCCATGCTACCGCTGTCACAGTTGATATTGGCCTTAGCGGTAGACAGGAACGGATGCCACAGAATGATGGGCGTGTTCCTTAAATTCTTAAGTACATCCATGTCAAGGACAAGGAAATCTACAGGAAAATAGAAGTCCTTAACCTTGACAATAACATCCTCAATAATGCCTCTCAGATTTGTAACCGAGCAGTCCACTAACTACAGCGTCACTGAGGTCGGCCGAAGTTCACCTAATCTGAACTTCTCGTAAAGAGAAGTCAGAATTAGGTTAATGGATTCACCTAGATCCAGAAGTGCCCTATCAAAGGTGTAATCTCCGATGACACAAGAAATCAAAGGGGCACCTAGATCTCTCTTTTTCGGAGGAAGGTGATGCAGGATAACAGAATTAGCCTACTCGGAGAGTACCACCTTCCTCGGAATAGATTCCTTTGACTTACGCTTCTGTGTGCATAAATCCTTTAAAAATTTAGTGTAAGCCAGTATGTGTTTAATAGCGTCAAGGAGAAGGATATTGATTTTGACATTCTTGAATATATTGAAGAGCTCCTCGTTACTATCAATAGGCTTCTTCTTCCTAGGTTTAATCAAGGCCTCAGGAAAACGAACATGAGTCAGATCTTTGAAATCAGGTTCCTGAGCCTTGATTTCTTCTTCAGAGTTCTCGTTTCTCTCCTCAGGCTCTCCAGGATTTGGTAGATTAGAACAAGGCAGTTGTGGGTCCTGGGTTTGCCTTCCACTCCTCAAGGCACCAAAGTTAGCATATGCATACGGGTTTGGGTCTTAGTGAGGGTTAGGAAAGATTGGAAGGGCTTCATTAGCCAAAAGCCTCGGATTTGATGAAGAAGAAGAGGAAGGACCCTTCTCAATCACCTGAGTAGGTGCATGTGGGTCCCTCTGATTCCCATACCCTTGAGCTTGATTGCTCAGATTTTGTATATTACGTGGGTTGGGTACGGGTTGAGATGGCAGAGATCCAGGTTGACGGGAATTAGCAATGAACCTGGTTTGCAAGCTGTCCAGCGATGTTTTCATTTGCTACATGTGCTGGAGCATAAATTCTTGCATCTCTACCATCTGACGGTTCAAATCAGCCTATCCTACAGGTTGACGGGCATTCCAAGCTGGCTGATTGACCTGATTTGGGGGCAGCTGAGTAAACATGATCTTGACCCATTAGTCTTTGCAGAGCATAGTTGCAAGGTTGGAATTGGGTCTGCTGCCCTGGGTTTTTCTAGGAGAAGTTAGGGTGGTTCCTCCAACCCGGATTATAAGCATTAGAGTAAGGGTTGGACCTAATGTTCTCCTGTACAGCATAGACATCCTCGTAGGGCGAGGATGGAGAGAAAGAAAGGGAGGGATCAGAGAAACTGGGATCAAATGACCCAATTTGGAACCCGTAGGGTTCCGAGCAATGATGGCTCACAGGTTGAGTTACATCCAGTTGATTCACGAACTCTCATCTAGAAGGAGCTCACAAAGAATGGAATCCTGAATTCTGGGATTGAATGGATCGAGAATTGTTTGCAGAGTTTTCTGCCATCCACTCTATCCTTTTGGTAACCAAGTCCACCTTATCTAATTTATTACAAATCAGCTCCATTACGAATGAATGAGAGTCGTGCACCTCATTAACATTCGATTTGGGTTGTTGGGACCGGTTAAAATTATCCATGGAGGCATGATTGATTGAATTTTTACTCATTTCCTTAAACAAATCATGCGCACTATCTACGTCTTTGTTAAGGAAATTGCCTCTGCAAGAAGCATCCACATGATTTCTGAGTTGCTCAGTCAACCTGTGGTAAAAGATTTGCATGAGTTGCCATTTCAGCACCTCGTGGTGTGGACACTTCTGCAATAAGTTATGGAATCGCTCCCAAGAAACATGAAACTGCTCCCCCAGCTGCTAGGCGAAAGTAGTAATCGCCTGCCTCAATGCATCGGTACGCCTAACTGGGAAGATTTTCTTTAGGAAAGCTAATTTCAGATCATTCCATGTTGCTATTGGCCTTCCTATAGTTCTATACCAATGAGCGACGTTATCCCTAAGAGAGTGGGGAAAGAGCCTCATGATCATCTACTCTTCATTCACGTTTCACACTTTGGTGGTCTAGACCAAAGTAGTCAAGTCTTCCAAATGCTGAAACAGGTCCTCAGAGCCATGCCCATGGAAATGTTTAATCAGGCTTAACACCTGGGGCATGATTTCAACGTCTCCCACTGGAATTTGGATGTTAGGACATTCCTCGTAATTTGAAGGATCATAAAAATCCTTCAAGGGCTGAGCACCCTACATTCTCTGGAACCATTCTTGCATTCTCTACATTTGTTCTAGCTGCCTTTGAAACATTTTATTGATTCTGAGGCAGAGGAGGTTGTTGATTGACCATGGGATCAATTTGGCCAAAATTCAATCTACGCCTCCTAGAATGATCTAATGGTTTTTCCAATCGAGGATTCAATGACCTCCTTCCAAGCGTAAACTAGGAAGAGGTCGGAAGGACTGAGGATAAAATCCCTACAGCACAACAAAACAAGCGTGTCCTTAAGTTGGATAGCCTAAGGATCTGCAGACTCTCAAAATCCGTCTTAAGATTATAGACGATTTACTCTACTTGTATCCAGTCAATCCAACTAGTTAGAAGGAGGGATAGGGGAGAAGGTTCTTCCTTTGAGTTGCGCTTCCGATTCCTAGTGTACCCCCAGCTGTGATCGTTTGATTCTATCCCTTTAGCTAGACATCATATTGACTAGTTGTTTAGGACGCTGAATCGGTGTTTAAAAGTATTGCATTGTAATATAGCCAAAAAAACATTCAAAACAATTACAATTTTATTACTCGAATATATTCCGAGGTCGAACACAGGGAGCAAATGGAAGTTACGCACTAATATCAACAATAAATGTCAATTGAACACAATACTACTCAAAATCTAAGTGGGAGTGTAAAGCATGAGTATATGAAGAGTAAAAATAATTGTAGACAAAATAATTAAGAGCATATAAAAATTGGACGTCTGATTTTGCAGTCAGACATCTTAAAAGTTGTGTGCTACAGTGCCCTGCTTTGATTTCTCTTTCTTTGATTCTTCTTCTTCTTCTCTTCTCCTCTACCCTTGCGAGCCTTCTTCTTCAACTTCTTCCTTCTTCTCTGTCTTCTCCTTCCTTCTTTCTCTTCTTAGCTTTCTCTAGTTTCTCCTTCCTTCTTTCTGTCTTTAGCCTTCTCTTCCTTTTCCTTTTCTCTGACTTCTCCTTTGCCTTAAGCCTTGCAGTGCTCCTCTCCTTCCTCTTCTTCTTTCACTGCCTTTCTCTGTCATGGCCCTTAGCTTCTCTCTATCCTTAGCTTTTCCTTCTCTTCAGCCTGCAGCAAAACCTATACCCTACCTGTGTGCAACTCTCCTCTCTTTCTCTCTTAGGTTTCGCTCTCCCAGAGCCACACGTATTTGGGTATTCGAGTCAGGTACGTACCTGGGACAACGCCCACCTGTGTGCGATGGTGGGCGAGGACTGTAGGTCGGGTCGGGTCAGCCAGATCCGCATGGGTAGTGCTGTGGATGAGATCGAGTTGGTTGGGTGAGAGGGACCTCACCCCATGATTTGGAGGCAATAAGGCTATGGTGCAAATTCAACTTATGCACACATGGGCTCTCTTCCAATTCTGAGGTGGGACTAAATGTCCCACCTTCCTTTACGCGCCGCAGCAGTAGATGCGTGGCTAAATTGGTGAGGACACAGAGGCTGAGGCCTTTGCTTCATCGCGTGGATACATGCGGGCTTCAAATCTGCACAGCCTAGGAGTCTCACCTAGAGCAGCGCAAAGCCTGGGACCGCTCGAAGCTTGCTTCAAGGTCGTCAGTAATGGTGGTCGGCGGCTGTATACCTGAAAACATGAGAACGGCCTCGCAGCCACGTCAAAGCACTCAGGGAGCTTCGCCGGACCACGGCGGGTGTGATCGGCGTGATTTCGTGGCGTGTGGGTGGCTGTGGGGGTGTATCTAGGGCTTACTATGGGCATGTAACTAGGTGTGTTCGCAGGTGCTTTTGGGTGGTCGACGGAGTGAATGGAGTGGGGGGAAATTATAGTGAAGCATTATGGAGGTTGTAGGGTGGTTGGCGAGGTGGATGGAGGTGTGAAGTGATGAGAGCATCATCATGATCCCTAACTAGCTCATTTTGACCTAAGAAAGAGAATAAGAGCTCCTACATAACCTAGAAAATGGCTTAATTCAAGGAATAAGTGGTTTGAGAAGAAAACATGAAATAAAGGTTAAAACAGCAATTTTACCATTGCAGTATATAAATGGGATTTCTCAGAGGCAAAACATAGGTCAAATGATCTGAATAAGATAAAAAATGGGTTAATGTGTAGTCTAGGAATTAAATGACATTCTGTAACCCTAAAATAGACCTGCTTAATTCAACAAGGTTCTGGTCAGGTTAAAAATCAACTAAACCCTCTAAAATTCATTGAAAAATATCCCCTAGGGTTTAGAACCTTCAATTTAACCTTTGGAACCTATTTTGACCTAGATTAGGATCCTAGCTCATTAATTGACCTAAATTGGTTTTGTGCGCAAAATGTCCAGTCAAACGAGGTCAAACCTAAAATCCAACTTCACCATTGGATTCCTTAGGCCCAAATTAGGTTTGTAACAAAATTTGGATTTAAGGGGAGGTCATGTTGACCTACTTTGCAAAACAGTACACACAATTACATTTTAGCCCCTATCTTTTGAAAATAATTAGAAAAAACCCCCTAATTTCCTCGCCACTCTTACAAATAGGTCCCTCCATCATTAATGGGGAGAGATCCGTCTCCAACGAGGAATGGAGGGGTAATACTCCCTGATTCCTCAGAGATCTCCCAGATTTGGAAGGGAGATTCTCTGAGGAATTCCCATCCATCTGAGCTCAATTACAATCTTTGATTTGCATCCAAATCTCTCGTGCGAACGCACGAGAGATTTGGATCTCCAACTACCTTCCTTCTCTGGCGAGAAGTCGGTGTTAGAAGGCTTGCCCTCCACACACCAGAAGCTCGGCCAGCAACTATAAAAGGATCCCCGGTTCTCTCCGAATCTCTCAAGCTTGATTTGGCTGCAGACTCCCTCAAAATTCATCTCCCCTCTCTCCAGCCAAGTAGCCCGCAAGCTCCGAAAAATTTTCCTCCACCCTCTAGTCGCTCTACTGCCATACCAGCAGCAGGGTTCACTTCGCCTCGTTCTTCCACGTTGCGTCGCACCAGCGCACGCCTTCCTGTCCTCCTCATCGCCGTTATCTCCCACTCAGGGCAGTCCTCTCCTACGACGGCACAAACACACCATCCGTCTCCTCTGCCTCCCCTTTGCTCCAAGTACTCCAGTTAAGCTCCTCATCTTCCACTCTTTCTTTTCCCCCTTCTATTTCGTAAAACACCCCTCGACTGCCACTGTCCGCCCGCATCTTCCCCATCTCCGGCCAACCTCTGGCGAGACGCATGCATTGCTCCACGCCTCCACACATCTCCCCACCAACCTCAACATCTCCGCCATCGACCGCTGAACACTTTCCACCCACTCACAGACCGCCACACACACTCCACGCTTCCACCAAACACACCCACTCACATGGTCTCAGACAGACCTAGGCACGCACGCCTAGGTCAATCTGAGCCATGCTGACCCCCGCCTCACCTTCGCCGTGACACGACGAAGGGTCTCCTGTGGTCTGATAGAGCCGCAAGGCTCCTTTTGTGTCGTGCAGGGTCTAGCTCCCATCCGCCATTAACAAGCACACGAGCTCGCTTTTTCTCTAGATCCAGGCCACAAGCGTCAGGTTCCAGGCTTCTAGACTATGCGGATTGAGGGCGAGAGTGAGTCCAGCCTGATAGCAACTGTCGCGAGACCTGTAGCTACGTCGATTGTGAAGTCACTCTCCTGCAGGTGTCAGCAGAAGAGGGTGGGACTTTTAGTCCCACCTCAGTAAGTCGTAAGCTTTCTGAGTGGTTTAAGTGGATTTTGTGTTCTCTGCTATTTGCCTCGAAATCACTGGGGTGAGGTCCCTCGCCTCACCTATCACGCCTCATCAGTGACATTTAACCTGCAGACCTAGCACCCGGATCTGGTTAACCACTCCGTGCACTTCTCTCGCACCACACCCACGCCAGTGCGCCTGGACCCGGGCACACGGCCGACCTGATAACCTAGCTCTGGGAGAGCGTACCGAAGAGAGATATAGAGAGAGAGAGACGCGCGGGGAGGGTAGGGGAATAGGTTTTGCTGTGTGGTGCTTGTGTAGGAAGAGGACGCTAAGGGAGGAAGAAGCGCAACAAGAGAAGGAAGCAGGACTTAGCCACCGCAAGCGAAGGAGAAGAAGAAGAAAGACACACTATAGCAGAGGAGTGGCAGACCAAGAGATAGAAGAAGAAAGAGATCAAGGGGCAGACGAAGAGGAGAAGCAAGAAAGAGCGGCCAAGCAAAGGAAGAGGAGGAAGAAAAAGAAGGAAACTAAAGAAAAGACAAGGCCTGGACTTAGTTGCAGGAAGAGAATCGAGAATAGAGAAAGCAAAGGAAGGAAAAAGAAGAGGAGCAAGAGCGGCTAAGGAAGAAAAAGAAAAGGAGAACAAGAAACCATAGCTGCAGCAGAGCAAAGCAAACAAAAGAAGACAAGAGACTGAAGGCCAATTTTAAGATGTCTAATACAATATCAAACAATATCAAACGTCCAATTCTTTTTGAGCATTTTTCTCCATAACATTATCCTGTCATTTCTGAACATGTTATTGCTTCTTATTAAAAGTTGTGTTCTCAAGTTTTGGAATACCCAAATTGCTCCCTGTGTTCGACCTTAGATACTTTGATTTTCAAGTTATAAATTTTTATTTGTTTTCATGGAGAGTTCATCTATATTACAATGAGATATCTGTTAAAACACGATCTAGCCACGTAAAAATTTTGGCGCCTTTGCCGAGGAGCAACGGGCACTTCTGAAGCTTTTGATAACAACTTCTGATCCAATACTGACTTAATTCCTCTCCTTTATTGTGCTTGTCTCAGGGAAAGCATAGAAAAGAAGAGCAGCCGCACAACAACCACACCAAGGAACAGGTAACTTTCATTAGCCCTCTTTCTTAATCCCCTCAAAGTCTGAAAAGGAAAAAAATAAAGAAAAATCAACCTAGGGCTACCTGTTTCATACTTAGTAATTCATCGAAGTTGCTTGATTTTCATTTCAACACATCTTGAACTGCACATCCAACTAAGGTATCTAGGGCTATAACTTTCTTGATTGAGCCCTAGATACCAATTTTTGAGGCAACTAAATTGGACCAACTAGAGCCAACCTAAGGATTGCAAAACTTGGGTTTTTAGAGACACATCTTCTCTTAAACAAAGAAGCAAAAAAATTTCAAAAAGAGGTGTGCCTAAGCCTTGTTTGAAAAGATCTATACAGAAAAACCCTAAGCAAATCAGGCTCTTAATCCATTTGAACCCTAAAAGGACCTAAAAGCTCTCAATGAAACAAGAGGTGAAGTTGATCCTTTGGGTCAACCAACCTTAAAATTAGGTCACTTTTTTCACTCAAAAGATCTAAAAGTTCAAGTGGAACCCTAAGCACCTTGATCTTAAGTAAAAAAAGGTAGACTTAAGAGGTCAAGGTCCCTATTCTAGTCTACCTGGAATCTCAGTGACAAGAGAGATCGGGTGGGGGAAACCCTGTAACTCATGGGGACATTCTACCATGTAGGGGTCTCTGCGGGACTCTCCCTCTTTGGCTGCCTAGGTACTTCTCAAGTGGACGACCTTTCTGACTAAGGGGAATCATCCGTCCCGAACCTCTATAGTCACCCAACAATTTTTGGGTGTCTCGATTGGGTCCAACACCTTCTAATCTCATCACATCCTTCGGTACATGTTCGGTAGGAGGTCCTTAAGACCATCCTTAAGACCTCCTTTAGAAATTCACTCTCGCTGAAGCCAAGCCTCGATGCCCTTGTTTGTGCAGCAACCTCACCACATAAACCTTTCATCTGATTCAGAACCAAGTTCTCCTTCTTCTTCCATCATGGCACAACCAATTGAAGAAGAGAACAACCTTGAGCACCAACTTCAACACCTGACTGATCTCTTCCTAAACTTTGTAAACCCACCGCAGTGACCAACGATGTGAGATCACTATAATCCCGCTACGGTGGCGATCGAGCCTCGAGTCCGAATCCTAGTTGGAGGTCCTGATTCTGAACTCAAGCCCAATATGATTCATGCCATACCAAAGTTTCATGGGCTTAAGTCCGAGGATCCATTCCAGCACATTAAACAACTCAAGCATCTGGCCTAGACCTTCGGGTCAGATCCACAAAATCAGGATATTTTGCTCATGAAAATATTTTCTTTCTCCCTCCTAGACAAGGCTGCCCATTAAACTCAGACTCGTCCGATCAACACATGGGATGAACTTCAGTCTGAATTTTTGAAAAAGTTCTTTCCCGTTGGCCAGACGGATGCCTTGCGCCACCAGATCACCCATTTCACTCAACAAACGGGAGAACCTCTTCACGAAGCATGGGACCGATTCCTAGATCTCATGCGAAAGTGCCCCCATCACGGAGTTCCTAAATGGGAACAAGTCTAGTCTTTTTACCAAGGACTCCGTGAAGACATTCGATTATTCATCAATGCAACATGTGGAGGAAACATCATGGGTCAACATGAGGACACGGTGTGGGAGATTCTTGAAAACATGTGCAAGAACTCCATCAATAATGACTCCATGGGCTTATTCGACAGGACGAATGCCCGCGCATCGACGAATCTGAGAGGGGCACATAAGACGTAGGACCTATCCACATCCGTCGACTTGGAACTGATGGCCAGTCAGTTGGACAAGGTTTCTATCATAGAGAAGAAGGTGGACGAGCTAACTTGGCATCTGCAGCAACCCACCTCTACGCAGAACTCTTTTGCACGGCCACCTCTGGCGAGGGAAATTGTGCAAAACATCTATCACCAATCTTCTCAGGGGATGGACTTGTATCCACCCCCGTCTGACTCTCGGACCAGAGTGACCTCCAATCCATTCTATTCGAGTTCGGGGAACTCTGAACCCTCGTATTCTAACTTTTCTGAGGTTCCTCAGACCTACGAGGACCTCAATGCCATCCAGAATGACCCATTCTCCAATACCTACAACCCTGGATGGAAAAATCATCCCAACTTTCAGTGGATGGAAAATTCTCAGACTCGAAGACCACCTTATCAGCCCCATCCACAAGCTCCTCGTCCATATCAGCTGCCTCAGCCTCGGCCCAATCCCACCTATCAATCCGGCCAAACCAGGATCAAATGACTCTTATCCTTCAAGCACTGGCTAACATTCAAAAGATCAATGTGACAATGAAAAAATAGCACAAGGACGAGATCACAAAGGTTTGCAATCAACAAGCCCAGATGGCAAATTCCTGCCAACCAGGCACCCTTCCTTCGCAACCTCTGCCAAACCCAAATAACGTGTCGACCCAGAGGCGCGTTATGAACCCAAATTCAGGCCATGCACATTTGATTTATCAAGCCCCTGCTGCTCCATCACCGAACAGGATGGAAGTTTCGACATCTTATGCGGGATTTCAGCAGCAGCCACCCCTCTTACCAAACCCAAACTAAAACCAGGCAAGATTAAACTCTATAACAACGCGTAGTGGTAAAGAAACCCAAGACCCACATTATCCGAACCACTCCAAGCCTGGTAGTAGCCAAAACCCTAGGATAGTTATCCAAGATACCCCTGGCCCAAATTAAGAACCTGAACCTATTCTAGAAAAACCAACTAGGATTCCATTTTCTAAGGCCTTGACCAAAGGAAAAAGGATAACCAAACCCATGGCTCTCGAGGAGGATCTGGTCAAGATCTTTGAACAGGTCCAGATAAACATCCCCTTGACGGATGCAATTCGCCACATACCGGCTTACGCAAGATTCCTGAAAGACGTATGTACACCTAAACGTAAGCCGCGAACCAAGAGTGGGAATCCGATCATACTGTAAGAGCAAGCCAGCTCTGTCATCTTGAGTAAACTCCTACCCAAGGAAAAAGACCCAGGAACTCCCCTGATTTCTTGTAAAATTGGTGAAACCCAATTTGATAGAGCCTTACTAGATCTAGGTGCCTCCATAAATCTAATACCTACATCCCTCCTTGACCACCTTGAAGAGTCTGAACTTAAACCGACTGAGGTGACGTTGCAGTTAGCCGATCGATCCATCAAGTCACCTAAAGGAATACTTGAGGATGTCATTGTTAGGGTATGGGATTTCTACTTCCCAGTGGATTTCATAGTTCTGGATATGGACACACCTGAGAACCCAAGGGACACACCAATCATATTAGGGAGACCTTTTTTGGCCACTGCTAGGGCCAACATAAATTGTGAAGAGGGCCAAATAGAATTAAAATTTGGGAATCAAACTCTGAAGTTTGACATCTTTAAGGCCCAACAAGGGATTAATTGTGGGGTTATAGAGCAAATATGTGATATCAGAGCCGTGGTTGATGAATCGCATACAGAGGACAACCTGATTATCCCTGATCAACCATTAGAAGATCAAAACCCACAAACAGAGGAGTGCGAACCTGATCTAGATACACCCATGACTCCAACCCTTATTCCTGATACAAACCCCGAACTACCCACTGCTGCTGATAATCCTGTCATGGAACTCAAGCCCCTTCCCGAGCACCTGAAGTACGTCTTTTTGGGTTCCAATCAGATGTTTCCTGTGATTATCAACTCCCGACTCACACCTAACCAGGAATCCCGTCTGATTACTATTCTCCAGCAACATCATAGAGCCATTAGATGGACTCTCGATGACTTGATTGGCATAAGCCCCTCGTATTGCATAGATCGAATCTACATAGAAGAGTGTGCACGACCTTCAAGAGAGATGCAGAGACGCTTAAACCCTAACCTGCAGGAGGTCGTGAAAAAGGAGATCATCAAGTGGTTAGATGCAGGGATCATCTACCCGATCTTCGACAGTCGTTGGGTGAGTCCAATACAGGTTGTGCCTAAGAAGGCCAAACTCACGATCATCACGACTAAAACCGGAGAGGTCATTCCTACCCGAATAGCTAACTCGTGGAGAGTCTGCATTGATTACAGAAGACTCAATTCCTCCACGAAGAAGGACCATTTCCCACTACCGTTTATTGATCAAATCCTCAAGAAACTAGTGGGAAATAGGTCTTCTGCTTTCTTGACAGGTACTCCGATTACAACCAGGTGGCAATCCATCCAGAAGACCAAGAAAAGACCACGTTCACCTGCCCCTTTGGGACGTACACGTTTCGAAGGATGCCTTTCAGTCTCTGCAATGCACCTGCAACCTTTCAGCGGTGCATGCTTGCCATATTCTCAAATATGGTAGGTGAATATCTAGAAATCTTCATGGATGAATTTTCAGTTTTTAGAGCATCATTTGACGATTGCCTCCAACACTCGGTCCAAATACTTAGGCGATGCATCGATGTGAATTTGGTTCTTTCCTAGGACAAGAGCCATTTCATGGTGCCTGAGGGAATTGTCCTGGGACATCTAATCTCGGAGAAAGGCATCCAAGTCGATCGAGCTAAGGTTAACCTGATTTCAGCTCCCTATGCCTAGCTCGATTAAGGACATCCGATCTTTTTTGGGTCACGTCGATTTTTACTGTCGAATTATCCCTGATTTTTCAAAAATCGCATGCCCCTAACTACTCTTCTCTCTAAGGATGTGCCTTTCGAAATTTCCAAGGAATGCACTCAAGCATTTGAGATCCTTCGGGACCGAGTCACCCAAGCCCCGATCCTACAGTCCCTTGATTGGTCTCAACCCTTTGAGATCATGTGCGATGCATCTGACTTCGCTGTAGGTGCGATTTTCAGGCAGAAAATTGACGGGAAACCTGTGGTCATTTACTACGCTAGCAAAACACTGGACGAGGCTCAGCGTAACTACACGATTACTGAGAAAGAGCTGCTAGCTGTAGTATTTGCCCTAGAGAAATTCAAATCATACCTTCTGGGTTCCCGTGTTATCATATACTCAGATCACACAGTTGTAAGGCATCTCCTTGCAAAGAAGGATGCGAAACCTCGATTAATCTGTTGGATCTTGCTGTTGCAAGAATTTGACCTTGAGATTCACGACAAAGCGAGAAAGCAAAATGTGGTAGCTGATCACTTGTTTCGCCTTCCTTCTGAAATAATTGACCCTTTCGGACCCATCATAGAACACTTTCCTGATAAGCACCTCCTGACTATCAATACAGGGCTTCCATGGTTCGCAGATATAGTGAATTACCTAGCATCACATCAGATCCCGTCCAATTGGCCGAAGGCCAGGAAGGACAAATTGCATTCCGATGCCAAGTATTACCTGTGGGAAGACCCATATCTATTCCGCATTGGTGCTGATCAAATAATTCGACAGTGTGTCGCGAAAGTAGAAATCAAAGACATACTCTCCTTTTGCCATGACCAGGCATGCGGTGGACGTTTCTCAGGACACAAAATCGCATCAAAAGTCCTCCAGTGTGGCTTTTACTGGCCCACAATTTTCAAGGACGCATACGATCATTGTAAGGCATGTACCTGTTGCTAGACCTTGGGAAACATGAGCCATAGAGACATGATGCCTCTACAGTCGATCCTGGTATGCGAAATTTTTGACATTTGGGGGATTGATTTTATGGGACCCTTCCCTATCTCGAATGGCTTCGAATACATCTTACTCGCCGTTGACTATGTGTCCAAGTGGGTAGAAGCCATTCCGACCTGAACCAATGATCATAAGGTTGTTATCAGATTCATTCATCAAAACATCTTCTCAAGGTTCGGGATTCCACGAGCAATACTTTCAGATGAAGGGACCCTTTTTACAAACGCTCAGTTCAGGTCACTGATGACCAAATACGGGGTGTCGCATCGAATCTCTACTCCTTACCACTCCTAAACTAATGGTCTAGCTAAGCTATCAAACCGAGAGATCAAGAAAATCCTTCAGGTTACTGTTCGACCTGACAGGAAAGATTGGTCTTCTCGACTTCCGGAAGCATTGTGGGCCTATAGGACAGCCCACAAGACCCAATTAGGAATGTCTCCCTTCAGACTAGTGTACAGGAAGGCATGTCACCTCCCCATCGAATTGGAGCATAAAGCCTATTGGGCAGTACGAAATTGCAACTTAGATCTTTCTAAGGCTGGAACCCATAGAAGGCTTCAAATGAGCGAGATCGATGAATTACGCCACGATGCGTATGAGAACTCGCGAATTTACAAAGAACAGGTTAAAGACAAACACATTTCTAGAAAGATCTTTCATCCTGGTCAGAAGGTTTTACTCTTTGATTCCTAACTCAAATTTTTCCCAGGAAAACTACGATCTAAGTGGGTCGGACCCTACCTAGTCCGACAAATCTTTGGGAATGGAGCCATTGAAATCAGTCCACTCAGCCACAATTCCGAACCCTTTGTTGTGAACAGTCAGAGACTCAAACTGTTCATTGACATGACCAATACAAATTTGGCTGAGTCATCCCTTACCCTCCATTCTCCTTGAGCTCATTGCGCCTAGCCGATGGCGTAAAACTCAGCGCTTAACGGGAGGCAACCTATCATTCTTTGAAAAACCTGAAACCTTTACTGGCATTTCTACATGGCATTCATATTGCACTTTAGGGTTCATCCATTAGAACAGGCGACTCCACCTTAGGTACCCCTACCAGAGATTAGAAATCGTTCTCAACAGTCACTTCGACCCGTTCGCCGACCCAACACTTGTCCTAATGCATGAACTAAGCTGAAATCGAACCCACCTAATTTACAATGGGGACATTGCAAATTGTAGGCATGGGGGGGTATGAAAGTGCAAAATGCCAGGAAAATTCATATCAAGAAAAGGTTTCAACTCAAAAGAAAAAAATCTTGGAAAAGAAAAAGAACTGAGGAGGGGGGAGAGATAATTTTTGGGCTATACAAAATGAGAGGAGGAAAAGAGCAAAATGCCAAAAAAAGGAGCACAAAATGAAAAAACAAGTGGTCATTAGTAAAAGATTAATGGATTAACTGAAGCTCTAGACCAGATCAAGAAAAGAGAAAAATAAAAGAAATGTGCTAAGGAGACATAAAAAGCGATTACCAGGAACGTTGATCTTAGGCCTCTTGGGCTAGATTCTTTGGCTTAAAAATTCACGTATCCGCTAAAATCTGGATAATCCTCAAGAGGTTGAAGAAAATACGAAGCTTAAGTATTAGGTCTAAGGCTTAGGAAGTATTCCACCTCGTTAATTGACCTTCGATTTGAGGGATTCGGTAACCTAAGCACCCCAATTCACACACAGTTTGGTTCAATGTGCATAAATATCAAAATCACGCAAAAAGCATTTCAATGTTCTGAAAAAGTCACCTAGATTAGGAGCGGCCGATCAACACAAGTTGATTTGGACGAGTTCCCGACTTGGAAAGGCAGGAAATTCTCCTCGAAGATGGATAACAACATATCATCTCCTCGGTGCTTGTCTCTTAGGATATTTAAATATCCTGCCGGGGGCATGTAAGCACTTTGCTGGGCGGCATTATCACGAAATGTCGATTGCTAGGGTCTGAATTCGGCCACGAAACACCATGGGCAGGATTATCTCGAAATCTCGAAACCCAGGATTCTGGGGGTTACCATGGGTGATGCTATCTAGAAGCATCGATTGCCAGGGACCCTTGAGGATTGATGATGGGGACGAGGAATCCGATACAGATCGTGTTGAGAAGCCAATCCGAAGCTAGAAATAAAAAGAAAAGAGACAGAAAGCTCTCCAAACAAATAAATCCTCTGTCTCTCTCTTACAAAAATGCACTGCAAACTAAACCTAGGCTAAAAATGTCTCAAGCACAGGTGCTTTAACCACGGAATCCAACAAACCCTAGGATAGTTTCTGCAGGCCTGAAAAACCTTTGCGGAAGACTGAGGCTAAAGCAGGTCAGGTCTGGATTTTGGTTGATACTTGAGTACCTCTAGGCCTATTGTCGGCATTCTAACTTAATCGCAAAAGAAAAAGAAAAGCACTTATCATAACTGGTGGTAGACATCAGGGTCTAGAACATAAGTTAAAATCTTAAAATTTTGCTAAGGGACTAGCAAAAGCTAGGCATGGGGGTATGACGAAAGCCTCATCATGAGCCCTAACTAAATCATTTTGACCTAAGAAAGAGAATAAGAGCTCCTACATAACCTAAAGAAGGGCTTAATTCAAGGAATAAGTGTTCTGAGAAGAAAACATGAAATAAAGGTTAAAACTATAATTTTACCAATGCAGTACATAAATGGGATTTATCATAGGCAAAACATAAGTCAAATGATCTGAATAAGAAAAAAAGTGGGTTGGTTCAATCATAAATGGGTTAATATGCAGTCTAGGAATTAAATGACATTCTATAACCCTAAAACAGACCCACTTAATTCAATAAGGTTCTGGTCAAGTTAAAAATCAACTAAACCCTCTAAAATTCATGAAAAAATATCCCCTAGGGTTTAAAACCTTCAATTTTACCTTTGGAACCTATTTTGACCTAGATTACGGTCCTAGCTCATTAATTGACCTAAATTGGGTTTGTGTGCAAAATGTCCAATCAAACGAGGTCAAACCTAAAATCAACTTCACCATTGGATTCCCTAGGTCCAAATTAGGTTTGTACCAAAATTTGGACCTAAGGGGAGGTCATCTTGATCTACTTTGCAAAATAGTACACCCAATTATATTTTGGCCCCTATCTTTTGAAAACCATTACAAAAACACCCCTAACTTCCTCTCCACTATTACAAATAGGTCCCTCCACCATTGATGGGGAGAGATCCTTCTTCGGCGAGGAATGGTGGGGGAATACTCCCTGATTCCTCAAAGATCTCCTCCCAGATTTGGAAGGGAGATTCTCTAAGGAATTCCCTTCCATCTGAGCTCAATTGCAATCTTTGATTTGCATCCAATCTCTCGTGCGAACGCAAGAGAGATTTGGATCTCCAACTACCTTCCATCTCTGGCGAGAAGTCGATGGTAGAAGGTTTGCCCTCCATGCACCAGAAGCTCGACCAGCAACTATAAAAGGATCCCTGGTCCTCTCCGAATCTCTCAAGCTTGATTTAGCCGCAGACTCCGTCAGAATTCATCTCCCCTCTCCCGCCAAGTATCCTGCAAGCTCTGACGACTTTTCCTCCTCCCTCTTGTTTCTCTGCTGCCACACCAGCAGCAAGGTTCACTTCGCCTCGTTTTTCTGCGTTGCACCGCACCAGCGCATGCCTTCCTATCCTCCTCATCGCCGTTATCTCCCCCTCAGGGCCGTCCTCTCCAACTACAGCACAAACATGCCGTCCGTCTCCTCTGCCTCCCCTTTGCTCTAAGTACTCCAGATAAGCTCCTCGTCTTCCACTCTTTCTTTTCCCCCCTTCTATTTCATAAAACACCCCTCGACTGCCACTGTCCACCCGCATCTTCCCCATCTCCGGCCAACCTCCGGCGAGATGCATCCATCGCTCCACGCCTCCACACGTCTTGCCACCAACCTCAACATCTCCGCCATCTACTGCTGAACATTTTCCACCCACTCACAGACCGCCACATGCACTCCACACTTCCACCGAACACACCCACTCACACGGTCTCAAACAGAACTAGGCACGCACGCCTAGGTCGATCTGAGCCACGCTGACCCCCACCTCACCTTCTCCGTGACACGACGAAGGTTCTCCTGTGGTCTGATAGAGCTGCAAGGCTCCTTTTGTGTCATGCAGGGTCGAGCTCCCGTTCGCCATTAACAAGCACACGAGCTCGCTTGTTCTCTAGCTCCAGGCCACAAGCATCAGGTTCCAGGCTTCCAGACTGTGCGGATTGAGGGTGAGAGTGAATCTAGCCTGATAGCAAGTGCCGTGAGACCTATAGCATCGTCGATTGTGAAGTCACTCTCCTGCAGGTGTCAGCAGAAGCGGGTGGGACTTTTAGTCCCACCTCGGTAAGTCATAAGCTTTCTGAGTGGTTTAAGTGGATTTTGTGTTCTCTGCTGTTTGCCTCGAAATCACTTGGGTGAGTTCCCTCACCTCACCTATCACGCCTCGTCCGTGACATTTAACCTGCGGACCTGGCACCCGGATCCGATTTACCCCTCCGTGCACTCCTCGTGCACCACACCCACGCCGGTGCGCCTGGACCCAGGCACGCGACCAACCCGATAACCCAGCTTTGGGAGAGTGTACTGAAGAGAGATACAGGGAGAGAGAGATGCACGGGGAGGGTAGGGGAATAGGTTTTGCTGTGTGGTGCTTGTGCAGGAAGAGGACACTAAGGGAGGAAGAAGCGCAGCAAGTGAAGGAAGTAGGACTTAGCCGCCGCAAGTGAAGGAGAAGAAGAAGAAAGACACACTGTAGCAGAGGAGCGGCAAACCAAGAGAAAGAAGAAGAGGAGAGAGTCAATGGGTAGACGAAGAGGAGAAGCAAGAAAGAGCGGCCAAGCAAAGGAAGAAGAGGAAGAAAAAGAAGAAGGAAACTAAAGAAAAGACAAGGCCAAGACTTAGCTGCAGGAAGAGAATCGAGAAGAGAGAAAGCAAAGGAAGGAAAAAGAAGAGGAGCAGGAGCAGCTAAGGAAGAAAAAGAAAAGGAGAACAAGAAACCATAGCTGAAGCAGAGCAAAGCAAACAAAAAAAGAGAAGAGACTGAAGGCCAATTTTAAGACGTCTGATACAATATCAGACGTCTAATTCTTTTTGAGCATTTTTCTCCATAACATTATCCTGTCATTTCTGAACTAGTTATTGCTTCTCATTAAAAGATGTGTTCTCAAGTTTTGGAATACCCAAATTGTGAAGGTTCTTCCCTACGAGGAGGGGATGACGTAATAAAATGCGGAAATAAATATATAAAGCAATCTTACAAAAATCAATCGCACAAGTACACAAGTAATTTTAGGTGGAAACCCAAATCGGGTGAAAACCACCACCTAACCCTCTCGAGTTAGGATTTTCCGATCAACCTAGTTGATGAAATCCACTAACCGAATCACTTTAAAACGAGGGTGATTCAACCTCAGTACAACCACGCTACAAGTACGAGGGTAGCGTTCCTCAACCCCTTCTCTCCACGAGAAGGATTTTGTCCCACGAAGGAGACGGGAATTCGCAAAGCGAATACCCAACAAAATAACAAAGATAAAATAAACAACAAACCTATAGAGCCAACAAAGTAATAAACCTAAGCTTCTATAGGATTTAGGAAACTCCCCTTTGCAAGGAGTGCGTCGACGATGATGCGGGTGCGTGAGCCACGCAACGGCGCAACTTCTCTCTCGTAGACAACGGCGGGAGAGCGGGTGCGCAACGGTTTGATGCTCTCAAGATGTAGAACTTGAGCTTAGAGAGCAAGAGCTTCTTGGACACAAGAGTGTGAGAGTGTATAGATAAGTGTGTCTTGTGTCTTTAAGTGTTTTTCTTGTATGTCTCGGTGTGAAAAGGCTCCCCTCTATTTATAGAGGCCTTAGGAAGGCTTTGGAAGGCTTAGAAAAGCTTCCATAGCCGTTGGGAACAAAGTCCAAGAGAATCAGGCCAAAATCAGGACAATGATTACATTTGACAGGGTTATCAGACGTCTAACTCTGGCATCAGACGTCTGGAAGGCCACTTTAAGACGTCTGATTTCAAGGTCAGACGTCTGATTCTATGCGGGTTTCTCCCTGACTTGAATCAGATCTAAACAGGGTTTTTGTGCAAGTCCATCAGACGACATACAGGACGTCTGGCACTAAGCCTGGACGTCTGGAAACCTACTTTTACTGTGGGAATTGATTTCCAAACATTGCAACGGCTAGAAAATCTCTGAGAGGAGATTTTGGGTCAGCCGAGGCAAAACGGTCATTTATCAGACGTCTGGAAAGGCCTAAGGACGTCTGATAAGGCTCTAATGGTCATAATCTTGACTGTTTGCTAAGCCAGCCAACGGTCCACTATCTGGACGTCTGGCAAGTCCATCAGATGTCTTCTAAGACGTCTGGACCAAGGTCTGGACGTTTGATTTCATCAGACAGCCTAACAGTTATCAGACATCTGAAACAACAGTCAGACGTCTTACAATACTTTATCAGACGTCTGATTTGGGAATTAGACGTTTGGAAGTGCTGTTTGAACCCTATATTGGTTTTCTAAGTATTCTACAGAAAACCTAAGTATCCTAGGGTTGTGCCGGTGTTCCTAGGACACTGTTAGGGTTCTTTGAGGCTCTTTAACATGAAATATCTAAGGAAATAAAGAGCAACAAAAGAAACGAAAAAATACAAGTACAAAAGAAGGAAATCTATCCTATTCTTCATTTCCTTCCATCTTCAATCTTTCGCTCCATGCGAACCTCCTCTGTTTTCCGTCAAGCTCCTCCAATCCATCCTGGATGCGAGCTCGAACTCCGTCTAAACACGTCCACATTTGCAATTGACCTAAAATCTAGGACTCAAATTGCAAATGTTAAATAACACGTGTTTTGTTATCATCAAAACAAATGATCGTGGTGCATTAGCACCAACAAATTGCTCCCTGTGTTCGACTTCGGATACTTTGATTTTCGAGTTATAAATTTTTATTTATTTTCACGAAGAGTTCATCTATATTACAACGAGATATCTGTTAAAACATGATCTAGCTGCGTAAACATGGAGTGATGGGAGCACCTCGCCGAATGTATCGTCGGAAGTGGAGAAGGTGACGGTGGTCAGTGGCGTCGAGGGTTGGTTTAGGGAAATAGAGGGAAAGGGCGTGTGTGAGAGAGAGAGTCTAAGACCTACCTCTAAGGGACGAAAAGGGATAGAGAACCCACACCGGTATGGCTATCGGACGTGGGGAAGACGAAGATCTCCATAGATGAGGCGGCGGTGAAGATAGGGCAGAGGCGACATCGGCCGGTGTTGCGCGATGCGGATGAATGAGAGGAAGACAACTCGACCACTGGTATTGTGGTTGGGCGATGGGAGAGAGGGATAAGCCGCCGGAGCTTGCAAAGTTGTTGAGACCGGAGGGAAGAGAAGAATGAAGGGAATCCAGCCCAATTTCAAGCTGAGGGAATGCAGTTGGATCAAGGGCTTCTTAAATAGGTCTCTGGAGAAGGATTTGTGCTTAGAAGCTTGGCTTCCAAGCAAGTCATGGTTGCTAAAGATGGCAACTTCAAAAGACCCAAATCTCTCATGCATTCGCATGAGAGATTGGGTAAAAATCATGGATCACAGATGGGTTCAGATTGGAGATCACTCAGAGAATCTCCCATCCAATTTTGGAAGGGATTCTCTGAGCAATCAAGGAGAAACCTCCTTTCAAAGCTCACCGGAGTAGGATTCCTCCGTTATAATGGTGGAGGGATCTATTTGCAAAGATGATGAAGAAGCTAGGGGGCTAAATGCAAGGGATTTTGAAAGTTAGTGGTAGAAATGTAAATAGATAAGAAATTTTTGCAAAGTGGGTCAAGATAAATTCCCCTTAGGTCCAAATTTTGGTAAAAACCTAATTTTGACCTAAGGAATCTAATGGTGAAGTTGGATTTTGTGTTTGACCATGTTTGACTGGGTAATTTATGCACAAACCTAATTTAAGGCAAATATCTGTCTAAGACCCCATTTTAGGTCAAGATGGGTTCCAGTGGCCAATCTGAAGGTTCTAAACCTTATAGAATATTTTTCTATGATTTTTAGAGGGTTTAGGTGAATTTTTTCCTGACCAGAACCTTGGTTAATCAAGTGGGTCTGTTTTAGGGTTTCAAGAAGTCATTTAATTCACAAGGTACACACAAATCCTTTTCTATCTGATCCAACCCACTTATTATCTTATTAAGACCCTTTGACCTTTGTTTAGCCCTTGAGAAAATGCGTGGTTGCACTGCATTGGTAAAATTATAATTTTAACCCTAGTTTCTTATTTTACTCTCAGAATGATTATGCAGTGAATTAGGACCTTCAGTTGGTTATGTAGGAGCTTTTATTCTCTTCCTTAGGTCAAAATGAGCTACTAAAGGGTCATGATGGTGTTCCCATCATAACACCATGCCTAGATTTTGCTAATCCCTTAGCAAAATCTTAAGGTTTTAACTATGATTCTAGACCATGTAATCTTTTTGATGCTCAAAATTGTGATGTGTGCTTTCTTCTGTGGATTAGGTTAGAATGCCAATAGTAGGCCTAGAGGTACTCAAGTACCAACCAAGATCTGGACCTGTCCAGCTCTCACCTAAGTCCCCCGTGAAGGTTTTTAAGGCTCACAGGAACTATCCTAAGATTCGTTGGACTCCGCGGTTAAAGCACTCGTGCTTGTAACATATTTTAGCCTTGGTTTAGTTTGTAGTGCATTTTTGTAAGAGAGAGACAGAGGAATTTTCTTTGTTTGGAGAGCTTTCTCTCTCTTTTATTTTTATTTCTAACTTTGGATTGGCTTCTCAACACGGTCTGTATCGGATTCCTAGTCCCCATCATCAATCCTCGAAGGGTCTTGGCAATCAATGCTTCAGGATAGCACCACCCATGGCAACCCCCAGAAACCTGGCCTTCGAGATTTTGAGATAATCCCGCCCATGGCGTTTTGTAGCTAAATCCAGACCTTGGCAATCGACATTTCGGGATAATGCCGCCCATGGCATCCGGACCAACACAGGGTGCTTACATGCCCCCGATAGGATATGTAAATATCCTAAGAGACAAGCTTCGAGGAAATGATATCTTATTGTGCATCTTCGAAGGGAAATTCCCACCTCTCTGTGTCGGGAACTCGTCCAAATCAACTTGTGTTGATCGGCCGCTCCTAATCTAGGTGACCTTTTCAGAATAATTTAAATGCATTTGTGTGATTTTAATACTTATGCACACTGAACTAGACTGTGTGTGGATTGGGGTGCTTAGGTTACCGAGTCTCGCAAACTGGAGGCTAGTTAACGAGGTCGAATACTCCCTAAGTCTTAGACTTAATACTTAAGCTTCTCATTTTCCCCAACCTCTTGAGGACTATCCAAATCTTAGCAAATACTTGAATTTTTAAGCATAGGAGTATAGCCCAAGAGGCCTAAAATCAGCGTTCCTACTAATCCCTTCTGTATTTCATTAGCACTTTTTTCCTTTCATTTTCTTTTTCTTGATATGGTCTAGAACTCAGTTAATTCCTTAATTTCTTATTAATGACTATCTCTTTTCTTTTTCTTTTCAACTTGTGCTCCTTTTTAACATTTTTATCTTCTCCCCTTTTTCTCCTCAAGATTTGTATGGCCTCAAAATTTTCTCTCCTCTCAATTTTTAGTTCTTTTTCACAATTTTCTATTTTCTTTGGTATTTTTGGAATATGAATATGAGATTTTTTTGTGAGAACCCTTCTGAACTTTCGCTTTTTGTATGTTTGCACTTTACCCCCCCCATGCCTAAGTTTTGCAATGTCCTCATTGTAAAGGTAGGATGTGAAACAGGTTTGGGTTCAGGAATTTAGAATAGGATTATCGGGTGGGCGAATGGGTTGTTAATGACAATTACGGATCATTTCAAGCTCTGGCACATGTACCAGAGGTGGGATCAACTGTTCTAAGATCGAACTCAGGGTGCAATAGACGTGGAGTACAGAAGGATAATTAGAAGGATCTTGGGTTTTTCTGAAATGATGGGTTGCCTCCCATTAAGCGCTAAATTCAAGACCTTCAGCTGAGCGAAAAATGGTATGGAGAGGGAGTGGTCAAATCAATTGAGTTTTGTAGAACAAGCACCTTGATCAAAATCCTGGTTGGTCCAACAAAGTGCTTATTCAGATTAACAGGCTGATGATGCATCCCAAACCCAATCAATCTGGTGGGTTGATAAATGTAGATTAAGAGATGTGGAATCCATTATATGCTGTGAAGCTTGGAATGATACGAAAGTGTGAATCCAGGGTTAGGTTGAGTCGAATCAGCCTGGTCAGAGTAGGGATCCTCAAAATAATCAGTGGATGATGCGGAAACACTACAGGAGTGATCAGAGAATGATGGGGCATGATTTGTGGTATGATCAATGTCCAAAACTCGATAAAGATGTAGAGGCGAATCATTTGCAATCGGCTCAATAAGAGGGGAATCAGAATAGAAATTGAGTCCGGTTGGGGGTCGGGGTTGACAATGGGTTTGAATAGGTTCTGTATATGTGGAGGAGATGGCTTCAATAAGAATTGTGTATGAGGGCACTTCTAGTAAAGGTTTAAAGGTGGGTTCATTTAGAGAGTCTGCATAGTAGCCATCAAATTCGAAGGTAAATGCCTAAAGAGTGTTTATAGGATGAAGAAAATCTGAGTCAAGAAACAATTCGAATTCTGGACTGTAGTCACTCTCGGCACTTTTTGGTTTTGATTCCTGAGGATCGAAAAGAAATGATTCCATCTCAATGGAACCCGAATTTAAATAAGTGATCTCGGGATTAGGGACCTCAGAGTCAGAGTCTAAGAATGAATCATGTGAGCTAAGGTCGTAGATTGGCTCGTAGTTGTTAGGAAAGAATGGTTCTCCAAAATCATGGTAAGATTTGAAATCCTCAGAGAAATTGCAAGACTCAAATTCTGAATCAGATTCGAGATCAGAGGTTCCACCACAGAATAAATCACAACATGTAGACTCAACAACCTGACTTGGGTCTAGCCTATTTGTAGATTGTGATCTTAAAAAGGTGTCTTTATAGGGTCTGGGCTCAGGCTTTTGGCTTGTGGGGAAGACCCAATCAAAATCCCACTCTTCCAACTCCTTGGTTTCTGTATCGTAGATTGGCGTGACTTCCATAAAATTAATATGTTTCTCTGAGGATGTTGGAGAGGTGCATTCATCGAATAAAGGCCCAAAAGCATAATCCCAATTCAAACTTTGATTGTCATTACACAGGGCCTTGTAATTGTCCCAAGAAGATTCAAATCCAGATTCTAGGCTAAGGATGTGGGTTGTATCACTAGAATCTAGGTCAGAATTGCCTTTGGGGGTTACCTTATCAGAATAAGGGGTGGGACTTACACCATCAAGAGATTCTGATTCAATCTCCTTCTTATAGGAGTCTAGGAATTCTATGCTTGGTGAACCAGGGTTTTGGTTTTCTAGGGCTAGCTCAAAATCGTGTTCTCCTTCAATTGGGACTTTCCAACCTAATTCAAGATCAAGCATGTTATATTCCATCTGGGTTGGGAATCCACAACAACCTTGTGCCTCAAACCCGGGCTTTGGGAAATCAAATTGATCCTCAATATTAGTCCAAGATGTTTCATTAACTGTTTGGGGCATGTACGGGTATTTTTGATCGATAACTTATTTTAACAATTTCATCATTTCTTCCCATTTTTCAAGATCATCTTGGTATTTTTCCCAAAGTACAGAACGTTTCATGCATTGGAGATATTCAAAGTTATGCAGTTTTTCTATCTCAATGTATCCTGTTACGAGAATATCCCGGGTTGATCCCTTTGTTTTTCTGTTAATAACAATTGGGCACAATTTATGATGAAGGTTGTTGTTGTTGGTACACTAACCTGAATGTCATCTACTGGTTTTGAGGTTTTGTACTCAATCTCATAAAATTCAAGGGCATCCTCAACCATTCTATCTCTCATAACCAGGCTGCATATTTGAATCAAATGGTGGAATCGAGATGTAGAATAACAATTCAAGTTTTAGAATGAAGTGATTTGATCTGGAAGAGATTCCCAATGAAAATATGTGTGTGCTCTAAATAGAAGGAATGAGGGACTGGATGTGATATTGACCCAATCAAGGCACCCAAAAGATTTTTGGATGACTATGGAGGTTCGGGGCATACGATACCCTTTAGTCAAAAAGCCATCCACCTGAGAATTTCCTAGGCAGCCATAGAGGGAGAGTCCCACAAAGACCCCTACTCGGTAGAGCGCCCCCACAAGTAACAGGTTTTCCCCACCCGACCTTTCTTGTCGCTAAGGGTCCAGGTAGACCAGAATGGATAACTTGACCTCTTAAGTCTACTAGTTTTATATTCTAATTTGTGCTTTTGATTTCACTTGAATTAGCAGTTGTTTTGACTTATGACCTAATTTGGAGGTTGGTTGGCCTATAATGTAGTCCAACTTTACCTGATATGCCCTAAAGATGGCAGAATGACTCCAGGTCAAGACCTAGAAATCACCCTGATTTGACTTTCAGGTTATTAGGTCCAAGGATTTTAAGATTCAAGTGATTTTAGAGCTTGATTTTATGCTTTTTCTTGATTAGATCTTTTCAATCAAGGGTTTAGGTAGCACACAAATGCAAGCGGTTTGTTTCCTTTTATGCAGGCAAGTGTGAACTAGCATTCCAAAACCTCAGTGTAGAAACCCTAATTGGCTTTATTTTCAAGCCCACTTTGATTTTCACAAATGTTCTCCTTGGACTTCAAACAAGAAGTGCATAGTCCAAGAAGATTAGAAATTAAGCGTAATCCCTAATAGGCACAGGAATTTTGGGGTATGATCTCTAAAATAGAATCGCTTCAACTTCAATGAGATTTGAAACAATTTTCGCAAATAAGGAAACTTGCCTTTTAAATGATAATTACTATGAAAAATAAGGCAGGTGATTCCTAATTGATTGTTTCCTTTTTGTTCCCAAGAATAGGAGGTTGATTAGGGAAGAATAGAGAAGTTACCTACCCTAGAGTGGTTGATTTGTACGGAAGATCTCCTCATGAAGTACCTCACAAAATCACAATAAAGCAAATAAGGAAAGTTAGTGCTCAAATATAATCAAATAATGCAGAGAATAGTGGTGAATTGCACGTTGCTCCCTGGCAACGGTGCCAAAATATTTAGGATGCTGAATCAGTGTTTAAAAGTATTGCATTATAATATAGCCGAAAAAGCATTTAAAACAAATACAATTTTATTACTTGAATATATTCCGAGGTCAAACACAGGGAGCAAATGGAATTTACTCACTAATGTCAACAATAAATGTCAATTGAAAACATAATACTACTCAAAATCTAAGTGGGAGTGTAAAGCATGAGTATATGAAAAGTAAAAATAATTGTAGACAAAATAATTGAGAGCATATAAAAATTGGACATCTGATTTTGCAATCAAATGTCTTAAAAGTTGTGTGCTACAGTGCCTTACTTTGATTTCTCTTTCTTTGATTCTTCTTCTCTTCTCCTCTGCCTTTGCGAGCCTTCTTCTTCAGCTTCTTCCTTCTTCTCTGTCTTCTCCTTCCTTCTTTCTATTCTTAGCTTTCTCTGGTTTCTCCTTCCTTCTTTTTGTCTTTAGCCTTCTCTTCCTTTTCCTTTTCTCTGACTTCTCCTTTGCCTTAAGCCTTGCAGTGCTCCTCTCCTTCTTCTTCTTCCTTTCCTGCCAGACCTCCTCTTCTTCTTTCTCTGCCTTTCTCTGTCGTGGCCCTTAGCTTCTCATTTTCCTTAGCTTCTTCTCTTCAGCCTACAGCAAAACCTATACCCTACCCGCGTGCAACTCTCCTCTCTTTCTCTCTCCCAGAGCCACACGTATTCGGGTATTCGGGTCGGGTACGTACCCGAGACTAGGCCCACCGGTGTGCGGTGGTGGGCAAGGAGTGCAGGTCGGGTCGGGTCAGCCAGGTCCGGATGGGTAGTGTCTTGGACGAGATCGAGTCGGTCGGGTGCGAGGGACCTCACCCCGTGATTTGGAGGCAATAAGGCTATGGTGCAAATCAACTTATGCACACATGGGCTCTCTTCCAGTTCCGAGGTGGGACTAAATGTCCCACCTTCCTTTGCGTGTTGTAGCAGCAGATGCGTGTCTAAATTGGAGAGGCTACAGAGGTTGAGGCCTTTGCTTCATGGTGTGGATATGTGCGCGCTTCAAATCTGCACAGCCTGGGAGTCTCACCTGGAGCAACGTAAAGCCTAGGACCGCTCGAAGCTTGCTTCAAGGTCGTCAATAATGGTGGTCGGTGGCTGTATACTTGAAAACATGAGAACGGCCCTGCGGCCATGTCAAAGCGCTCAGGGAGCTTTGCCGAACGACGGTGGATGTGATGGGTGTGATTTCATGGCGTGTGGGTGGCTGTGGTGGCGTATCTAGGGCTTATTGTGGACGTGTAAGTGGGTGTGTTCGGGGGTGCTTTTGGGTGGTCGATGGAGTGAATGGAGTGGGGGGAAATGATTAGTGAGGCATTGCGGAGGTTGTAGGGTGGTTGGCAAGGTGGATGGAGGTGCAGAGCGATGGGAGCACCATGCCGAATGTATCGCCGAAGGTGGAGAAGGTGATGGTGGTTAGTGGCGTTGAGGGTTGGTTTAGAGAAATAAGGAGAGGGAAAGGGCGTGTGAGAGAGAGAGTTTAAGACCTACCTCTAAGGGACGAAGAGGGATAGAGAACACACGCTGGTATGGTCACCGAACGTACGGAAGACGAAGATCTCCGTAGACGAGGCAGCGACAAAGATGAGGTAGAGGTGACATCGGCAGGTGTTGCGTGACACGGATGAATGAGAAGAAGACAACCCAACCACTGGTATTGTGGTTGGGTGATGAGAGAGAGGGAGAAGCCACCGGAGCCTGCGGAGTTATTGTGGCCAGAGGGAAGAGAATAATGGAGGGAATCCAGCCCAATTTCAAGTTGAGGGAATGCGGTTGGTTCATGGGCTTCTTAAATAGGTCTCTGGAAAAGGATTTGTGCTTGGAAGCCAAGCTTCAATGCAAGGAATGGCCGTCGGAGATGGCAACTTCAAAAGACCAAAATCTCTCATGCGTTCGCATGAGAGATTGGATAAAAATCATGGATCACATATGGGTTCAGATTGGAGATTACTTAGAGAATCTCCCTTCCAATTTTCGAAGGGATTCTCTGAGCAATTAGGGAGAAACCTCCTTTCAAAGCTCGTCGGAGTAGGATTCCTCCACTATAATGGTGGAGGAACCTATTTGCAAAGATGATGAAGAAGGTAGGGGACAAATATAAGAGATTTTGAAAGTTAGGGGTAGAAATGTAAACAGACAAGACTTTTTTGCAAAGTAGGTCAAGATAAATTCCCATTAGGTCCAAATTTCGGTAAAAACCTAATTTGGACCTAAGGAATCCAATGGTGAAGTTGCATTTTGTGTTTGACCATGTTTGACTGGGTAATTTATGCACAAACCCAATTTAAGGCAAATATCTATCTGAGACCCCATTCTAGGTCAAGATGGGTTCCAGTGGCCAATTTGAAGATTCTAAACCTTAGAGAATATTTTTCTATGATTTTTAGATGGTTTAGGTGAATTTTATCCTAACCAAAACCTTGGTTAATCAAGTGGGTCTATTATAGGGTTTCAAGAAGTCATTTAATTCATAGGGTACACACAAACCCTTTTTTGTCCGATCCAACCCACTTATTATCTTATTAAGATCCTTTGACCTTTGTTTAGCCCTTGAGGAAACCTGTGGTTGCACTACATTGGTGAAATTACAGTTTTATCCCTATTTCTTATTTTACTCTTAGAATGGTTATGCAGTAAATTAGGACCTTCAGTTGGTTATGTAGGGCCTTTTATTCTCTTCCTTAGGTCAAAATGAGCTAGTTAGGGCTCATGATGGTGTTCCCATCACTAGTACAAGCAGGTTAACCATGAACAATCTCAATCTGGGCCCCGAAGAGTGAATCAGTCCTTAAGGCCAATGTCTAATAAATTTTAACTTAGGCATAGAATTGTAATGCTTATGGAATTTGGTAGGCCCTTAAAATGGGTTGTGTCCTAAATGATTGATTGAATATGTGAGTGCGTGCACAACCAGGGTTTTCAAGCAAGATTAATTGGATGAGTGGATTTTAAGGTTCAAATCTTGCCTAAATAGCTTTTTGGGTTTAGAACTAGGTGAATTCAATCAAGTTTCAGAGACAAACCAGATGTTCAAATAGGGGTGAAGATCTTTTCCTTTTGAAATCAAAAAGTAAAGTGGACCCAAATTGAAAACCCTAAAGGGAAGCTACTTGATGAGTTGATTTGAAATAAAGTGGTGCGGCCCAAACAACTCAAACAATTGGCCAAAATGCACCATTGAGTTAGGCACACAAGATGATTAACCTAGACTGATTTCTACTCTCTTATGTGTTGATTTGTGTGTACCAGTTCCACAGGTCGGAATCTTGGTTGAGTAGATAAAAATCAAGTTAGGTTATGTGCCTTGAATGTGGGTGTATGTAGTGTGTATGTTGATTTATCCCACAAGTATCTTTTTGTTTTTTTTTTTTTTTGAAGGTGAGATGAGTGCGGGTGGAAATAAAAGCATCCAAACTAATTCTAGGGTTGATGTGAACACCTAGGTCAATTGGAGTTTGAATTAAGGTTGTGGAATGAAATCTATGGAGGGGGGAAGAATGGGGAGTACTTGCAGTTGTCTTCAACTACATTTTACTCCTTTCTACTACTTGAAGATTCCCTATTGAGGTACCTGCAAGACAATAGAAGAGGAATAAAAGCAAGTTAGAAAACAATAAAGTGGGTGAAATGTGGAAAGAAAATAGAGAATCGTTGCCTCCCCGACAATGGTGCCAAAATCTTTGATCAGAAAATGTACGCAATCGGGATTTGAGTTTTGAAAACTGGTCGATGTAGTATGATTTGTGATGAAATCTATCAACATATAAAGTTACCGAAATTCAAAAGAATTCCGGGTCAAACACAGGGAGGCTACATCGATTTGAAATCCACGGTTATATATTTTTTTGTTGCTTTTGTTTAGAAAGTAGGATAATTACAAGAAACTCGATATAAACACTAAGAGAGAGAGAGAGAACAATCACTTTAATAAGCTTGGAAAATGTCTTTACAACTAAAAAGTGGGAAATTCTACAGCTAGAAAGTGGGAAAATATTACAGATAGAAAGTAGGAAAATATACTCTAGAAAGTGATAAGAAGAAGGTGGAGAGAAGTTATCCTCCTCGACGGCTGCTTGGAGGACGAGTCGGACGGGCCGACACCTAAAAGATGGAGGACGAAGACGAAAGAAGAAGAACTGAGCGAGAAGAACTGGCGGCGAGGCAGGGATTCATCGTCATCACGAGATCCACTTCTGGAATGGGAGAGAGAAAACTTTGATTTTGACTCTAGAGGAGCATCCTGAGTTTGGGACAAGCTTCTTTAGAGCTTTGAGAGGGAGAGAGGTGAAGGAAGGGATGAAGAAGAAGTGGAGGGCGTAGGTCCTTTTATAGATGAGGTTTGAGGGGGCAAATGGGTCATTTTAACATTAAAACATTAATGTCAGGTCTTTAGTGACGGATATAAACGTCACTAAAGCCCAGATTGTGGGCGTAGGTTCCACGCACGCCACGCCTCCTCCTCTCCCCATTCCTCAACGCACATGCATGTACATGCATTCTCCGCCATCCGATCGGGAGATCGGACGGCTTAAAATCGCACTCGCACCCCTTCACAAATCATGTCTTCGTGCATCTGATCATGCATGAGATCAGGCATCATCTTGCGCGTATGGCCGATCGGTTGATCTATGCTGTTGGGCTCAATTGAACTGCTGGATTTCGTGCATGTGTGCGATGAGGAGAGCGCAGCGCCGTGATTTGAACGCATGCCTCTTACATGAACAGTGCCCCAACCGCTGTGCTACGCAGCGGTTTGAGGCACGTTCTTGAATTTAGGTGCGAGCTCTCTTAGCTATTGGATCTTGATCCAAAGGCTGAGATCGTCCGAGCAGTTGAGGAGAGAGAGGGCAGCAGTGGGTCCTTGGGCCGGTTGGATGGCTGGGATGGTGCTACATGGCGACATCTTAGGCATCCATCTTTTTTGTGTTGTAGATGGTGCCACAGATGTCGGATTGAATCGATTTTCACGTTGTTGAGCTGCGATCATCAATTCGAACCCATCCATGCAGTTGAATTTGTCATATGAAGTGCAGATTGACACCATCTTGGCCCTTGATCTCTAATTTTCCTCAGGTTATATCTAATGTTGTGGAAGTTCAATCAAGGCGATTTTGGAGTCACTAAACTCCGACTGTTGCCTTAATCAAATCCGTACGGTTGAATCCTCAATCAAGGCACCGATTAAAAGTTGCCATGTTCTTAGCCACCAAAAAGAAGAAATTACTATACAGTTTGTACGATTTGTCCTAAATGCATGATGATGCATGTTATGCAATATTTGCAATACATGATGCTAATATGATACTAAGAACATGCATTAATAGACATTTATGTCTATTCAAATGTTTGCATATCAGTTCTCATCAAAATTAATGATCGTGGTGCCCTTGCACCAACAATCTTTCCCTTTTTGATGGTGACAAAACCACATATATTAATCAAAATATTCTCCCCCCTTTTGACATTATCAAAAAGGTTTAATTGATTTTAATTAATTTATCTTATACTCCCTTAAAAGATGCTTTTCTAATTTCATCTTTTTGATGTAACAAGATAGCTATATTATCTTTTGAGATCTCCACCTATCTAAATGAAGTAAATCTTTCTCCCTATTAATGATTGGCATGTAGTTTATCAAATTTTAACTCACCCTATCAAAATGTTATAGATAAAAAGATAGGGTAAAGATTTTACCTTTCTTACCAAGGCCAATAGCTTGGCCTAAATTGAGATTGATGCAAAAATGGATGAGGCACCCATCCGAAGATTGGAGGTCCGAGCATTGGAGCCGATCTCCAATTGGATGGTTGATGCATGGTGGCTCGATCACTCATCGGTCTTCTTGTTGGTCTTCTTGTCTTCCTTCTTGGTCAACTCATTGGTCCTCCCAATTTGAGTAGTCCATCCTTCATCTTGTAAGTCCAATCCTTGATATTGAAATCTACTTTGTGACCTACAAAACAAGATTCTAATTCTCTTTCTGTATCCAAGTTAATTTAGATCTAATTTTGTTAGTCGGTCTCCATGATGGAGATCCATTCTCAACCTTTTGTTTGGTGCTAACTCCATTTTTCAACTTATCTGATTTTTCTTTAAGACAAGCAAGATCATTTTCAATAACATGCATCTTGATTTTTAAATTAGAAAATTCCATTTTTAAACTAGTATTCTCCTCAATCAATTTACTATTTTCAATGATTAGGTTATGATTTTCTAATAATAAGTCATCATTTTCAGAAATGTTAGAACTAGAACTAACTTCTAGATCTTTAAGTTGAATCTCTAACTTTTCATTTTCAGATTAAAGAAAGCTAGCAATCTTTATTATATTTTTGTTTTCTACTTTTAATGATTTACTAAGATCATACAATTCCTCAAATGTTTCTTGCAATTCATTGAAAGAGTTTACCTCTTTGTTGTCATCTTCATCCTCACTCTTACTTGCAATAGCCATGAAACCCATGCAAGCGGTTTCATTCTTCTCTTCAGGATCTTCTTGCTCCTCTGAGGTCAAATCATCCCAAGTTGCTTGGAATGCTTCTTATACTTCTTCACCTTCTCCTTCTTCCTTTCTTTCTTTAGAAGAGGGCATTCAGGTCGTATATGCCCCTTCTTGTTGCAATGATAGCAACGAGTTGGACTTTCCTTCTCCATCTCCTTCTCTTTCTCTCCCTTTGAATCCCTACAAAACTTAGAAAATTTTTTAAATAAAATTCTAAGATCCTCGTCATTGAAACTTACCTCACTATCCGAAGTGACTTTGAAAGTGAGACTCTTCCTTGGGTTCGGCTCCAGTTGTCTTTTTGCTTTATCTTTGTCTCATAGGCCATGAGATTGCCTAAGAGATCTTCCATGTTGAGCTACTCAACTTCATTTGCCTCCTTAATGGCAGTGACTTTTTGTTCCTATTCTGAACCACGGGAACGAAGAAGCTTCCCTTGAAGCTCCCCCTTGATAAAGGTCCTACCCAAGGCTTTCAAGTTGTTCATTGTAAGAGTGACCCTAGTATACATCTTACTTAAAGACTCATTAGATCTCATAGAGAATGATTCAAAATCTTGAGATAAAATGTTAATCTTAGAAGCTCTTACCTTGGAGGTACCTTTGTGAGTTACCTTAAGTGTGTGCCATATCTCATATGCGGTGGTGCATTGAGAGATGCGGTTGAATTCTTCCATCCTTAGTGCACAATAGAGAGCATTCATCATCTTTGCCTTGAGAGATAGCTCCCTAACATGTTGCTACAAGTATCCTCCTATAGTTCTCTCTGGGATGTTGAAAGGAGTCTTGCATCTAGACCAAATGGTGAAGTCGTTGGTTTGAAGCCACGTCTTCATCCTAAGCTTCCAATACCCGTAGTTGCAAAAGTTGAAGTAGGGAGGAGGGGTAGTTGACTGCCCCTCGACGTGTTTAGTCGTCGTAATGCTTCCCTCCATCTAATCCTCGCCTGGTTATGCTGATGTGCAAGACCTACTCTGATACCAACTATAGATTCTAATAGAGGGGGATGAGATAGAGCATAATAAATGAAATAATGCAGAATAAAATACCATAATCACACAAATAGCAATCTCACAAGCACACAATGGATTTTTAGGTGGAAATCCAAACCTGGGTAAAAACCACCTCCTTAGCCTCTTGACTTAAGATTTTTCGATTGACCTAGTCAATCAAATCCATTATCCAAGTCACTTAAATGAGGGAAACTTAACTTCTTACAACCACACTACTATGTAAGAGGGCAGCGTACTTCAACCCCTCCTCTTCACGAGGAGTATTTTGTCTCGCGATGGAGATGGGAATTCGCAAAACGAATACCTAAAGAATGACAATATACAAATATCTTACACAAAGTATAAATCTAACTAGCTACTATAGGCAAAGGAAACTTGCCTTTGATGGAAGTACATTAGCTAGTAACACGGAGTGCGTGATCCACGCAATGGCATGACAGTGCTCTCATATGCAATGGTGGGAGAGCGGGTGCACAACGAAGATGGTGCTCTCTAGTGTATGCTAGAAGATCTTGGAGAGCAACAACACTTCTCTATTTGATAATCTCCTCTTTGATACAAATATGGTGGAAAGTAGTATTGCTTGGTGTATCTAACAAAGGAAGAGCACTCCTCTATTTATAGAGGCCTTAAGAAGGGTTTAGAAGGACTTAGAAGGCTTCTATAACCGTTGAGAATAAGTCCAAGTCAAATCAGGCCAAAGCCAGGGTCATTTATCATTCTGGCAGGGTTACCAGATGTTTGATTTTAAGGTCAGACGTTTGGGTCATCGTCTGATCTAGAGATCAGTCATCTGATCTAGAAGGGTGAAAGATCTAAACTGAGTTGGATCAAGATGGATGTCTAAGATTCACTTTTAGGATGCCTAGGACAAAAGTTAGACATCTAATTCTAGACGAGTTGTGTTGTTTTGTCCAGAACTAAATAGGGTTCTAGGATGTAGTTATTCAAATGATAGGTCAGACGTCTGGAAAGCCATTCTTCTGTGGGAATGAATTTCCCAAGGTTAAACGGCTATAATCATTTAACAAAAGGTGATTTGGGTTAGATTGTAGTTGAACATCAATTTATCAGACGTCTGGGATGCTCTACGGATGTCTTAAAGTAGATGTAAATCTCATTAAGACTTAATCCTCTAAGATTAAGTCTGATAAGCCAACGGTCCTCTAGTTTGATGTCTGTCTAGGTCCTTAGACGTCTTGTAAGATGTTTGGACTATGAGTTAGAAATAGGTTTGCAACCTAAGTGTTTTGGACTTTTGGACAAATGGTTAGACGTCTGAGATCCAATTTGGATGTCTGATCAGGTTGTCTGAAGCTTATTTTGATTTTTTAAGTTCTCTGCGAAATGCCTAAGTATTCTAGGGTAGTGTAAGTGTTCCTTGGACTAATGGTATGTTACTTGAGGCTTTTTAGCAATCATCTAAGAAAATAAGAGAGCAAAGAACATAAAGAAAAAAACAAAGTACATGAACAAAATAAACTTCTATTCTATTCTTCATATTCTTTCTTCAAGCTCTCGCTCCAAGCAAAGCTCCTTCCCCTCCATCAAGCTCCTCAAATCCACCATGGACGCAAACATGAACTCCCTTACACTTGTATCCATTTCCATTTATCCTAAAACTCAAAAACTCAAATGCAAATATTAAATCACAAGTGTTTTGTTATCATCAAAATTAATGATCATGCTACCCTTGCACTAACAATAATATGTATCTATTAGCCGACCACCACTACGTCTCCCTTTCACCTTCTGAGGCCACCAAATCCTTCCTTAGGGAAGCACCTTTGGTGCCCTCCTCTCCAAGTTCTAGTAGTGCAGTTCTTTTCAATTTTTCTGCATTTTATGTTGATAGCAAGTAGATTTTTATTTCTTTTTCTTCTTTCTTGCATGCCTAGGCTCTACCTAGGTCATGGGTGTACTCTTCTTGTAGAAGGAATGTAGGCAACCATTGTGACCAATCCTAGTTGCCACCACCCTCCATTTGTCGAAGGCTTAGGAGCACATCCCGACGTGGTGGTTTTCTTATTAGCATAGTTGATATTGTTGCTATTATTTTTTCTTTTCAAGCTTTCATTTACATGTCTATGATTGAATATTCCTTTTTATGCTCATGTTGAATGAATGACATTTGTTGACTTGATCAATATATTGCACATGTGCTTGAACCAAATGTTTTTGTGCCCTGATTTTGCTACACACATCACCATCGGCACATGCCAACCCTACCCTTCAAGGTAGGGTGACCATCCACCTAGGAATCTCCACCATCACATTCACACCCCCCACTATCCACTTAGATTAGGATTACATCACCTTCGTATTCAAAAACCAACAAAAAATAGCAAAAAGAAAAAAATACAAAAATATGATCATTCTTATTTTCATAATTACTCTAATAATCACCATGACCATGCGATTCACACCCACTCCCTTTCTACATTTCATGCAGCTCATGCACCAATGTTCCACCCAAATCACTTTCGAAATAATGATTTTTGGATTCTTTTTAGCTTAGGATAATAAGTGTGATTCACTTATTGAAAAATCGAAAACAAATCACAAAACAAAATTCCAAAAAAAAAAAGAGAATGTATGGCTGTGCCAATTTATGTCAACGACTTGCACATATTTCTAAACTCACTAAATAGCGGCAACATAGTCGAAGTAGTGGAAACAAAAATGCATATTTTCACTTTCTATAGATCACTATCACACACTTACGTTATCCGTGAAAACAAAACAAACAGGGTGACTTTTATGCGTGGGTTGGAGACAGAATTTTGCAATTAGATTTTAGGTTAGGTTAGCTGATTCACAAGATAAGCATATTGCGAAAATCAAAATCGAGTCAAAATGCATTTCCTCCTACAAGAGTTTGACCAGGACTTTATCGAGTTTCATTATTTATTTTTATTTAGGTTCATTGCACCCTATGCTACGATGAGAACCCATTTTTGCGTGATCTTAACCCTAACAAGTGGCTATCAATCAGACTCCACCCATGACATGTGGCCACTAAAGGAGGACAATCCCATTGACTATCGACTCGGGCTTTACTGGAGTCAGAAGAAAGTGAAGATGGTACCACTCGAGGAACTTGACCTAGATGACATCATCATTCACTTTTGATGAGTTCAGTCAAGGTCATATTGTCAATACCACTTCCCTTATTGATCAAGCGGTGGATCCTTTCATCCTACATTTAGTGAGCCCAACCTTGACCCAACCGTTAGGGAACATACCCCTAATTTCCATCTATCTAAGGACTCATCCATCATAGTTTATAACCTATCACCCCAGATGGATTTCCAAAGAAAACAACTTTCACTTACCCTATGGAACCTTTCTTTCCATATAGTGCCTTTTTGGCTATGCAATGCACTTATGACCTTTCAAAGGTACATGCTAGCCATCTTTTCTAACATGATGGATGACTATCTTAAGGTCTTCATGTATGATTTTTCTATTTGTGGACACTCATTTGATCTATGCCTAAATAAATTGACTAAGATCTTGAGAAGATCCATTGAGGTCAACCTACTACTTGATAGGTCCACTTTAGTGGGCTATAATTAATCCTAAGTACATTATTATTCGAATAAGAATTCAATTTAAAGCATTCATTATAGTGAAAAATTAGATAAGCTTATAATTCGTTGTTCCAATAGTTTTATTTAACTAATGTCCTTTGCATGCATATAATTTGTTAATTAAGGTGCAATCATATATTGATATATTATTTATGTGGACATCTTTTTGTAGGAATTGATTTAAGGACCAAATATGGAATGCCACCTAGACATTTTAAATTGGCAACGGGAAAATTTTCAAGAAGTGTTGAAGGAACGAAATTAAGAGAAGATTTCTTAGATCCTTTGATCTTTTTCATTATTGAGTGGATGGCTCTCTCTCAATCAATCAACAAAACGCATGCCTCTCCTTTTCTCTCAATCATCGACGACACATGGTTGGGCTCTCTCTCTGTGAATCACCAAATAGAAAAAAGAGAGAATTCTCTCCCTTAAAATTTCTCAGACCCCACTAACCTTCGTTCATTTCTCTCTCTAAAAACACACATGCATGTAGAGATAGGGTCGGGGCCCCACTTCTCGATCTCTTCTCCCATCGCTCTCTCTTCACGAGACCATGAACATCACCCATCCACTACAAAATAAATGATGTATACTAACGGGTGATCTATACCAATAGACTCTAAATGCCACTATAGGTCATTTTCTCATGTCAGTTATATTTACCACCATACTGATGGTCAAGGTACATGTAATGGGGCATAAAACTAAAGGGAATAATAAATGGTCTTCACCACGTTTGCCCTAAATCCTCCCAATCTCAACTGTTGCCACAACTCCATCACCAATCGATCTTCTCTACCTTGCCACCACAACACCCCCACCTCAATCCCCTCCTCAATCATCGCTGCTCTGCCTATCTCCTGATCTTCTTAACCCTCGTCACCCTAAATCCTTCTGATAGATCTCTTATTTCGAGCACATCGGAAGATCTCCCTTCACATTGATGATCACCACTCTCTTGATGTGAATAAGCATAGGTTGGTTCTCTCAACCATCCCTTGCTCACACTTAATCGGTAGAGATCATCGAGAAAGGAGAAATCTTGTAGATCTGCAAGTAGATTTGTCACCTCTCTCTATCGCTTATGATCAAGTAGGCAGTTGCAAGTAGAAACTATACCTACAAACAAAAGTTGTGTAGTGGTTGAGCTAGTGGTGATTGGTTGTGGAAATAGCATTGGATTTTCCATTAGTAAATTAGTGATAGCAATGGAGATATTGTTGTTGCTAATATTTGTATTATGGTGTTGTTGCTACTACTACTAATGTTGTGGTGTTGTTTGTATGTGCAAATGTGGGTTATTTTACTTCCCATGAATGGAATAAAAGGCATGGTTGCATAAACCAAATGCTTCTTTTCATTTTAATAAACGAATGTTGTACAACCTTTTTACTCACATGACATTGTATATTGGTCTCACAAAAGGCATTTGAAAGTGTATGCTTTGTCCATGATCTAGGAGCAAACATATATACATAGGCTTGTTGTGTGCTCTATGAAGTGTGCCTTCTTGTGCCATTATTTTGATGGAAATGTAAGAATGAGTGCTTCTAAAGATCAAGAAAGGTCATCTTACCCTATCTTCATCATTAGCCAAGATCCTAATCTAAATAAGGTCTTGTTGGTTCAGTTTATTCATATAGAAGAATCTAAGTGAATGCTAACATCAATCATATACTTTACTTGCATAATTCCTAGCTTCAGTTCTAATTTTAGTTGTTGGCTCTTATTTTAAAAGATTTCAACTACTTGTGTAGTCTAAACTTTTATCTTCCAATGTAATAACCTGTCCAGAAACTTTGGTCATCTTCCACATAGTGGAGTTAAGAAAAAAGGTGTGTGTCGGTACATTTCTTTCCATTTTTTCTCATAAAAAAAAGGATCAAAAATGTAAAAATCTGAACTTGTTGATTTGTCTTCCATGGTAACAGATCGTTGTTAAAGCATCATTTTGATAGGGGATCCTACCTTCTATTGATAATCAATGAAAAACTCCTTACTAAACCAATTTGATATGGTTATTAACTGTTAACTCTACTGAATGGCCTCTTGACCGTGTACACTAGATACTGGACTTTTGATTTGTGGTTGTTTGGTCAAGTTCAGCATCCTCTTCAATATAGTTACGAGAATGCGAAGAATGTGCTTGTGAATTTTTTAACATGATTGAAGCTTGGGCAGTACATACGAAAGGCCTCAATATAGGACAAGTTTGGGAACTTGGCTATTACTGCTACAATAGTTCTAATCCATGGTGGCTGCTACTTGAGGCTGCAATCCAAAAGGCTGGTGAAAAACTCCACAAGCTAGAGATATTTCTAGCCTTAGGAGATGCTTGTTACTTCCACGACATAGGATTACTAGATTTTGGCTTTTCCCCAATAGCAAACACTCCTAGCTTGCTCCATGACCAAAATGAAGTTTGTATCATGTGACATGCCTGGTGTTATGTGATATGTAAATAATTCCCCCAGTTGTCGTAGTGTACATTTTTTTGCATAAGGCATTTCTTCCCATAAAAGTCATAAATGAAAGCACTTTGGTCTATATATCAGTAAAAATTAGGAATTTTCATATTTGGAACTATTAACATATTTGCATTTTTACAAGTTTGAAATCAATGATCTGAAACTTATTATATCATCTATCTTTTTTGCAGTTTCAAAGTACAAAATACTTGAGAGGCACTGAAATGTGCATATCAATAATTAAGGAATTTACCTTATTTGCTGGAGAATCACCAGAGAATGACTATAAAGATGAGCTGTAGAGGTACTAAGATATCTTCGCCTTGGTTTTGCTGATCGGCCTAATATTTCCTACCCTTCCCATTTCCAAATATTCAAGCTCCAACTTGTTTTCCTTTTAGTTTTATTAGTTTGCATTAAATTGATATGCCAATTGGTAGTGAGTTGCATTAAAACAACAATCATTTTTAATCCAAACTCTGATGTATTTGCATTAAATTGGTATGCCAATTGGTAGTGAGTTTCATTAAAACAACAATTATTTTCAATCCGAACTCTGATGTAGGTGCCTTTTTGGTCAATTAAAGTCATAGACATAGATAATATTGCATCCTTCCCATTTTCTTTAAGGAAGTCTTCTATTGTATGTAATTCAATCCTTACTAGAATTTTCTATTTCCTTACAATTGTAAAGTTGCAATGCATATACGTGGTGTTAGTTTTGTTCATTTATTAGATTTGGATAGGGAAAACCTTAAATATATGATAATATATTTCCTTAGTTTTCTTTGTTTCTAGATATATATGATAATATCTTCTCATATTAGAAAACATATATATAGAGATGCCTGTGTTTTGTATGCATGTTTGTAGCTCCTTTTAGAAAACATATATATGATAATATCTTCTCATCCAAGATATCCAAGCAATTAAGAGCTTCTACAGTTTCACTTTTTCTGGTTAGCATGCCTTCTCTTATAGTGTACAATTGGATAATAGATCTTTTATGGTCTTGCATTTTTCTATTGTATAGTGGCTTTTACAGTAATGACATGTACCTCTATTTTGACACAGGAGATCCCCACGATGATGTGTGGTATTGCAACCTTTGACTCTACCGTCCACTTCTATAATCTTAAACACTTGTCCTAGGAGGTAAGAGAAACAAAAAAAAGTCTTTAGTTGTGCAATTTATTCTTGCATTTAGTTTGAGTTCTACAAGAAGTTTGTGTTTATTCGATGCCTTTATTTGACTATTTGGCATCTTAACTGTATTTAAGTCATTCTTTTAATTCACTAGTCTTTATGTATGATGTGGTGTGCTTTTTGTTTATGGAATCCTTTTTTTATTTTTTTGTCGTAAAAGGATGGCTACTTGAGGTTGGTAGCCCTCCTATTGTATTATTGGAAATGACTTCGATTTATTATTGTCAAAAGGCATCTATACTGCACGATGTTAAAATGATTTGTTTAGCTCTTTACTAAGGTTACTTGCATGAGCTGTTCCACTCAAGATTTTGTCTAAAAATTCATTCCTAAAAAAAATCATAGCATTCGAAATGAGCCATTTAACTCTTTTAGTATTTGTTCCATTTTGATCGTTAATAGTGTATGAACATACCATCTCCTATTGCCTGAAATTGTTCGTACTAGTACTTATATAACTATTTCAAGGAGGAATATTTTGCGTATGCACATTCAATAACTTTATATTTAGCATGCATTGAACTATAAAAACTTTAATTACATGCGATTCTCATAAATGGCATTTATTCTGCCAATATACCTTTAGAATTGACCAAATGCTTAAGGAACTAATGCAGTCTAACTTTCATACGATGACCATAAGGTGATGACTTTTTATCACTCGAGTGAATTATGACATGTCAAAAAGGTTTCCTAGTGAGCTATATCGATCTTTTTTGCAAGTCTATTCTATATTGTACTTCTCTTGATAATTAATGTTGCCTCCTGATACTACTCTTTTAGCAAAACATGAAGTTGAACAGACAATACCACGTCATTAAGTAGAAGAAAGGTCACATTTTCTTTGGAATCTGTCTTCTTAACTGTGATAAACTTTCAAGCTTGAATTTAGTATTCTTCCTAACCAAATGAAGCATCGTAAAAATGATTTTGAAGATTGATTTTTTCTTGCTCAATTTGATGCTTGGCACAAATGAACATCACTATCCTACTTAAACGTCTCATTATTCTAAGATTCCTCTAACTTTTTCCTGTTATGTAGATTCTACCTCCATTGTCAACAGAGCCAAATCCCTATGAATGTGCTTTTGTTGGAATTGCAATTGAACAAGCAAATGGCATATACGACAAGCCTCTTGATCTTCGTTTATGCAATTACACAAATAAGAAATCAAACCTAAAGAGGAAGTCATTGTCTGCACCTATAATGTTCAGGTATTCAGTGGCTATGATTTCATTACAGTTTTCATTGAATCTAATGAATGGTTTTAATTGGTTTTTTGGAAAATGATAAATGCAGTTTGGGATAGGGGGTTGGAGATCTTTTCAAGATGTGAAACTTTGTTTCAAACGTGAAACTGAAGATCTATACATGGGACTTGTAATTCTATGCACAAGCATCTAATAAAATTAATCTTCCTCCTAATTTGGAATCTATAATTGAACTATGGTTTTTTTTTTTTACTTTTTACTTTCTTTACACCTATTCGACTTATATTTAGGTTATTGTTGTTATTATTGACAGTGTTATGTTCTATTAGTTGGTTTTTGATAGTTTTTCTGTGAATGGAATCTAATTGGTTTAGCTTGCCGGCATGGCAACTTTGCAAAGTACAACACATACAGCAATCCCTAGTGCACATGTGGTATTATTTTTTTCAAAGCAGAAACCTTTTCTCTTTATTACCACTTAGCTCTATTTATCTCATTGGTTGTTGATGATGTTCTAATGTAAATAGGTGGTGGGCAATATGTTTGTTGAGAATTATTACCCGATTCTCCACCATCACCTTGATGAAGTTCAGAAAGTTTACCAAGATTGCAGTGTTCTAAGTTGACTTGATAGCAATGGAGTGATGCAATCTGTAACAACAATTCAAGTAAGTTTCATTATTTGTGAGGATAATACTGTATGAAAGAAAAAATGAAAATGCTGATCAAATTGCATAATGGCTATGAAGACGAATCATTAACATCATGATAAGCATTTCTTTTTCTTTCTTTTTTTTTTATACCTACTTGGGAGTTTTCCTTGGTTGGTCAACCATCTTGACCTACCATGCTCATAGAATTACCTAATGTCTACGGGTTAAAAATTTTCCAACCCAACTCAACTCATCTTTTATGTATTGTATGGACCATAAGTAGGTAGATTTTCAAGATTGTGTTAGAATGTCCTCATTCACACACCAAGGCTACACTTAATAGCAAGATAAATTGTAACCTAGATAAGAAGATTAAGGTATTAAAATGTCTGGTGGAATAAGTAATGGGTATAATGTGATATAGCTATCATAGTAGAAGTGATTATAATATTATTTTCATATTTGAACTTTGAAAAAGTTGGCATTCAGAACTGCAAACCAAATTTTGTCTACACATAACCATTGGCATTATAGATGATTACCTCCTCTAATGGGATAACCCTAGAGTTGTTCTGCCACCAAATGGAGACTAAGGCATTTTTAGCTTTTTCCACAGCATTATGAATCCTAATTCTCATGCCACAACTCTTCACGAACCACTGGCATTCATTTTCATTTGGTTGTCATTCTCTCCACAATCCCATGGGCAGACCCATTCGAGGCCCAAATCAAGATGATCCCGATAATTTTGGTGTAAATGCAAACATTTAAGCAATGGACAGTAGTATTTAAAATATTTTTCCTGTTACAGAATTATTAGCTGCTCACGATTTATGTCGTAGGTCTTGTTCAGTTCACCATAGTTTAATTTGATAAATTGTCATTGGAGCAGTTGCTGCAATTCGCAATAGCAAGCAATAGTAATAGTTCCATGTCATTTAGTTATAATTTGGAATTGTCCAGTTTAGAACCAATATTGAAATACTGGAATGTAATAATGGTGGCAATCAAATTATGATTATCTCTTAGGCTTGTGGGGAACCTAAGAATCTCATGGAGTGTGTGATCTACAGTTAATTCTTTACATGATCAAACAATAGAGCAAGTACATTATTTTCCCTCTTTATAATTCCAAACTGTCTTTTTTTTTTGGATCAATCTCTCTAGTAATTCATGTATCTTACAAGCTTTTCTTTATAACATGTAGGTCAGTAGGTGCAAGTACTTCTAGTATGTTATACTTCTTAATCCCTATAGATCTTTATAGCTTTTTCCTTTCCTTACATGATGTCCATCTCCACTTTAGCTGTCAATTCATTCTACTTTTGACAATAATAATGACATGTTAACTCAGGCACATCCTGATATGTTAATAGAAGAACCTCGTAATTCAACTTGAAACAACCCACTAGAGACCACATCATAGTTGTAAGATTAGTATACGATTGGTGTACTTCTTGTTAAATAAATCTCATGGACTTCTTGCAACATTCATTACAGATTCTGTAATCCTATCTAGTTCGAATAAGTTAAATCACCAACAAATCTTCAAATGCAAAAATGGTTGGCATTTCCATGACATATATCCCAACCATCTTTTTATAAAAATAAGTTAAATCAAATCCAAAATATAAATATGGAGGAATAAGGATTAAAATAGAAGTCCATCTAGTAGAGAAGGTATCCATATACTGATGACAAAGCGCATGCTTCTTTCATAGGCTCAACGTAACCATGTTACTATATTAAATTTTGTGATCCTCTGTGAAAGAAAGAAAGAATGAATGAATTCTAAACAAGTTAACAACTAGCCACCCTTTGGTGAGGAATACTTGTAGAACCATCATTGATGGAGGCCTTAGACCTTACCTACACTCGGCAATCTCTTGGAAATTTTTTTCCTCCCCCTGCTTCTTTTTTTATCTTGCTTGTTGTACATAATAAACTCCCTACTATTAATAACTTAAAAACCATGGTCTTAACCTAGCAAATATCCACACGAGGATGTGCAACATTTAACTGACAATTGCCCTTTCAAAATAGGTAGCACTATTCACCAGCATTTATATCAGTTTCCTATGTACCTCTGACATCAAGAGCTTTTACATTTTTCTAGTTCTTAGAACCTACATGGATTCAAGCCAAGGGATGCAATTGTGGCCAAGCTATGTTAACTTTCCTGCTTGGTTTCTAGTTATTTGCTTGGTTCTACAGTAAAAATTGCCAAAATGATGTTTTTGCTTATCTTGGAGGGAACACCTTCGGCTTTTCTTTGTAGATTGATACATTTTTAATGACACTTGTTTGTTGATCATGTTTACTTATAAATATTTCTAACCAAAAAGATTATGCATCTTTAATTTACCTTGTGTATGTAAATATGATGTTATTTAGAAATTATGAGCGTGGCAATGAATAACAGTACTATCTAAACTACTGTATTACCTTCCAATAAGCCTATTTCTTTAGAACCAAGAACTAAAATTTGTAAATGATCTGATTGAGTTGGTGTTTGAATCTCTAGTGTGCCAGCTTTAAGAATGGGGTCTATTCTAATGAGCCCCTGGACTTCCAACTTAGAGAAATGGACCCACAGTTTATTTGGAGGGTTTAAATTTGTCCCATTTAATCAAAATAATCTAAGAATTGCCCAACCACATACTTCATTTCTTAGGAGAAAAGAGGGATTTGGCTATAATTGCCTATGGGTCATCTTATTATTACCAATCCTACCTTTATTGTTGCCTTGCTTTCTATTGTAGGGCTTCATCTGCTATTTGCTAGTAGAATAAGTTACTCATCTTTTTTCTATCATAATGAATATGTTAATGATGACTTTATTTATGTATAGGTAAATTATAATATCATATTTTCTTTTTAGGAGCTATAATATCATGCTTAATGATCTGCAGTTGTGCATCACTTCAAGTTGATCAAGAACCTTTGCAAGCTACTCAAGATTTCATAGTTGAAGTACTTGACAACTAACAAAATATTAGAACAATTAGGTACTTGTGTATAAAGAGAGGGATTGATGGATAATTGTGGTTCATGCCACTTTAGTATTTGTAGATTGACAATGTTCTTTTAAAATTATATAGAAAAATTGTTCCATTGGATGTACACGTATAGTTTTATGGATAATTCAATTTATTTTTTCAAAGGAGTTATATCTTGTATATTTTTCTTTAATCTTACTTGAATGAAGGTAAACATTGTTGTTGATGATAAGATTTAGTGACGGATGGTTGTGTTGGTGTTACGTTAAAAAGACATTTAGAGTTATTACTTGTAGTGATGGTTTTAGCAACATTTTTTACCCTACAACGACGAATAAAAGTGTTGCTTTTGCTATCACAAAAAATGGCCAACTTCTAGGTTGTGACTATCATTGTAGGTCTAGGTTCAACATCAATGGTAAAAAATCGTCGATATTTCCTACAACGATGCCTCTTAAGAGAACATCTTCAATGACCGTTGGGATAGCTCTTTGGACCTATAGCAATGGTCATTTTGACCTATACTAATGGTTACTGACCGTTGGTGTAGGTGCAGAATGTTTCTGTGACGCCACCACCCTCCCACGCACTGAGATGCATGCCACCCTCTCTTTCTTCATACGTCCACGCTTATCCCAAATAGAGACCACCTACATCTTCTGCATGCAAAGGTCGAACACCCTTATCTCCTACATGCAGATAGAACTCACGTCCCCTCCTCTCTAAGTGCATGAAAATTTCATATTTATTATGTTAATTAATGCCTAACTAATATTAGTCTAAGGGTAATTTGGATTAGAATGCATTTATATAGGTTAGATTAGTCAATTAGTGCATTCTATAAATAATGCATAAGTTTGGATTTTTTACACAATTTTTCCCTTAGTTATATCTAGTGCCTTGATATTTTTTCTTATATGTGTGTACGTGCTAAGTTTGAAACTGATTGAAGCTTGATAGAACGGAAAATTTATTTTAAGCTCCAATGTATGAAGAGTCTGAGCTATTTTCCAAACCTAGACCCAATTAGATCTTAGCCTTAACCTATTTAGAAATCCAATTCCCATACCCACCTATGTTTACCCAAGCTACCAAATAAATCCCCATGTAAACCTAATCCCACACAACTCCCTTACGTTAACCCAAGGCCACCACCATAAATCCTATAAAAACCCAACACCACCAAACAATTCCTTACGTAAATCCACCTTATTCCTCCACATGCACCAAAATCCTCACTTAAAATCCCACATACTCCAAATAACTCCCCCACATCCTCATCCCATGTAAATCCATAGCCAAATCCCATGTAAACCCACCACCAAATCCCATTTAGCAAATCCAACGAACTCCCCACCAAATCTCACCCTAGGTACACCCCCCTCCTCTTTTCTCCACTAAACAACACATGTATCAAACACCTCAACCAAATCCCACATAATCCCCATGCACCTACAAACATTCCTTGCAACTTCCCAGCAAAAATTATCCACGAGTGCAATATCCCCAACCCTCTCCATTATAAACAACAGCCGATATCTACCCCTCTAGAGGGCATTCAATTAATCTCTCTCGAATATATGATAGATGGGAAATCTTCCTCTCTCATGCAAATAGTCTTGCTCAGCCTTCAAGAAGATCCTCCCAGGTGTGCCTTTACGTCCACATCTACGCTGACACTTCAGACTTTGTCTTTGAAGCCCCTACATCTTTTTATCTAGTTCTAGTTGTAGCAACTCTATTCTAGTTGTAATCTCGAAAGCATTCTACTAGTGCAAAACTCTTGATTTTATTCAATAAAATTCCAATAGTTCCTTTTCAACTTGTCTTCAAGTTGTATGCTTCCTAATTCTAGTATTTAATTAAGTTGCACATTCTAGATATCATTCTCCTTGATATTCAATATGCTTAGTTCTAGATCAAGTTTGGAAAAGTGATTTTTAATCTATTTGCCTCCATGTGATCAACTCAGACTTTCATATTTTTATTCGAAAAATCTTATGAGTTCGATCTGATTTACAAATTTCAAAAACTTCTATGCACATTTACTATGACGAAAAGTGATTTTTTGCAATCTTATCTGCATTTAGAACACTTTTTGGCACTATTGCTAGGGAGACAACGTGATTATTTCCCTTTCAATAACTTGTTTGAAGGATTGCGTAGTCACATGAGAACAAATCATGAAGTGACAAGATGAAAAAGTGCGAGTGAAGATCTCTAGGTAGGTTATCTGCATCTTAGACTTAGGTAGATTCATGACTCTTACAAGTAATTACATTTAATATTATTTCAAAAAAAATATATATTTCTCTTATCTTACTCTACTTGCACTTTAAAGAACATATCCTCATCCTAACCAAGTTCAGAGTGATTTCTCTTGCTAATGAAAAATTTATTTTCAAACTATTGTTATGTCCAAAAATTCCCAAACTTTTACTGCATGATCCCCTTGAAGTCAGAAACAAACCCACCAAATTGCACACAAAAATTCATTTTGTGTTATCCTAAAAATATTTTTATTGTTAATGGGTCAATCTGAAATATTTCTATTGAAGATCCAGGTTCGCCAAATTTTCCTGAATTCTATGCTACTCCAAATTCGACGAAATTTTTCATTATATTTTTGATCAAATCTAGTTTATTGAGAAAAATTGGAAAAATTTTCTAACGGATGCATCATTACTATTTTTGGAAAATATCCATTAGAGGTCTATTTGGACTATTTTGGCACTTTGAGTTGTAAAATCTGAAAAAAATATTTTTAAGATCCTAAAAATTATGAAAAAAATTATTTAGTGTGTGCTTGATCAAGTGGAGTTTGCGAAGCCATTGTATCATTGTTTGAGTCACACCACTTGAAATAAAATTATTTCACATAGAAGCTGCATGCTAAGGTGCCACATTAGGGTTGCCAGATTTACAAGCTAAAGGAAAAAGATTAAGGTCTCATGATTCCACTCAAAAATTATTTGAAATAACATTGAAATTTGAACCCTAAAATTCGTGAATTAATTATTTGAGCATTAAAAGATACTTAACCAATTAAATCTGTTTGTGGACCTTTGTTTGGCATTGTTGCAACACTTTATCAGGTTTTTTAGTAAGTCTCGTTGCTGTATAGTCGAAAAAGTGTTGAATTGGACGTCTTAAAAAGATATCTCTCTTCTTTGACTCTCTTTCTTCTTCTTCAGCCTTCTCTTTTTTGCTTTCTTGCTTCTTCTCTTTGCCTTCTCTCTCTACAGCTACAGTGCTTCTCCTTCCCTTGGCTTCTGCCTTCCTTCTTCCTTGTCCTTCCTTGCTTCTTCTACAGCCACAGCTTTCTGCCTTAGCGCTTCTTCCTTCCTTGTCTCTTGTTTGCAGCTCCTCTTCCTTCCTTAGCTCCTTCTTTCCTGCACACAATGGAGCAAAACCTACCCCTGCCCTCCCCCACGTCTCTCTCTCTATTTTGCTCTTTGGTTCACTCTCCCAGAGCTGGGTAATTGGGTCGGGTTTTGCGTGCTCGTGTCCAGGCACACCGTCGTGGGTGTGATGCGCGAGGAGTGCGAGGTGTAATCGGGTCGATCACGCCAGATCTGCGTGGAAAAGGTCGCAGACGAGGCAGGTGCATGTGAGGGCGAGGGACCTCACCCCATGTCTCTTGAGGAAACCAGTAGAAAACACAAAAATAATATAAGTCACTCACCGTGTTTCCTAGTTAACGAGGTGGGACTAAATGTGCCACCTGCTTTTTTGCTTACATCCTCAGGAGACCTTCACCAATTACTGCTACTGGGTCGCTTTGCCAAGCCAATCTCTTGGCTGGATGAGTTCGCACACTCAACCCGCGCCTTCTGGGACTCTGACACTTGGAGCACGCAACCTGGCGTGAAGCTTGCAAGCAGCTTGTCACGTGCTTCAATAGCGGCAGGTGCTAAGATTTGACACACATAAATATGGCCTTGCGACCCCATTAAAACACATGGGAAGCTTCGCCGTGTCAAGGCGAAGGTGGGGCGGTGTGTGGCAGGTCGTGGGGCGGCATAGGCGTGCGTGCCTAGGTCGCTTTGTGGCCATGCTTGTGGGTTTGTTTGGGGGCGTTTAGGGAGGTGTTGGCAGTCAGTGGATGGGTGGAAGGTGATCAGTGGATGATGGTGGAGGTGGTGAGGTGTCTGGCGAGGCTTGTGGAGGTGCGGAGCGGTGGAGGCGCCTCGCCGGTGGTCGGCCAGAGATGGAGAAGGTAGAGGTGGTCTGCGGCGTCGAGGGGTCGAAAGTAGAAATTAAGAGAGGGGAAATGAAGAAGGGAGAAAGGGGAATATTTCTAACCTAGCTAAGTGGACAAAGGTGGGTAGAAAGGCAGCTGGCCGTACCTGCCGCTGCCAAAGAAGAAGACGTCCAGTGGATGGGGAGCGGTGACGACGAAGAGGCTGGAGCACGCGCGCGGGTATTGCGCGACGCGGAGGAAGGTGGAGAAGGCAACTCTGGCACTGGTATTATGGCATAGCGACGAGAAAGAGGAGGAGGGCTCGTCGAAGCTCGTTGGACCCTTGGCCAAAGGAGAAGGAGATGAAATTGTGGTGGTTCTCCGGCCAAGTCGAGCTGAAGAGATGCGGCCAGAGGTGGTGGTGCTTTTATAGCGCTGGAAGGGACTCTTATGCTTGGAAGACAAGCTTCCAAGCACAAGAGACCTCGCTGGAGATGGAAACCATTGGAGACCCAAATCTCTCGTGAATTCGCAGGAGAGATTGGGTGCAAATTAGAGATTGGTACCATGCTCAGATGGAAGGGAATTCCACAGAGAATCTCCCTTCCAAATCTGGGAGATCTCTGAGGAATCAGGGAGTACTCCCCCTCCATTCCTCGTCAGAGTAGGATTTCTCCCCAATAATGGTGGAGGAACCTAATTGTAAGAGTGGTGAGGAAGTTAGGGGGGTCTACGCAAGAGTTTTCAAAGGATAGGGGCTAGAATGTAATTGGGTGGACTATTTTGCAAAGTAGATCAAGATGACCTCCCCTTAGGTCCAAATTTTGGTACAAACCTAATTTGGACCTAAGGACTCCAATGGTGAAGTTGGAGTTTAGGTTTGACCACATTTGACGAGACATTTTACACAAAAACCTAAATTAGGTCAAATACTAAGCTGGGACCCCAATCTAGGTCAAAACAGGTTCCAAAGGCCAAATTGAAGATTCTAAACCCTAGGAGATACTTTTCCATGAATTTTAGAGGGTTTAGTTAATTTTTTTCCTAACCAGAACCTTATTGAATTAAGCAGGTCTGTTTTAGGGTTACAGAATGTCATTTAATTCCTAGACTGCTCATGAACCCATTTCTGACTGAACCAACCCACTTTTTATCTCATTCAGACCATTTGACCTATGTTTGCCTCTGAGAAATCCTGTTTATGTAGTGCAATGGTAAATTGCAGTTTTAACCTTTATTTCATGTTTTCTTCTCAGAACATTTCTTCCTTGAATTAGATCCTTCTCCAGGTTATGTAGGAGCTCTTATTCTCTTTCTTAGGTCAAAATAAGCTAGTTATGGCTAATGATGAGGCTCTCATCATACCCCCATGCCTAGCTTTTGCTAGTCCCTTAGCAAAATTTTGAGGTTTTAACTTCTATTTTAGACCTTGAGTTTCTGTCACCAGTTATGATAAGTGTTTTTCTTCTTCTTTTAATTAGGTTAGAATGCTGATAATAGGCCTAGAGGTACTCAAGTACCAACCAAGATTCGGACTTGACTAGCTCTAGCCTCGGTCCTCCATGAAGTTTTTTAAGGCCCGCAAGAACTATTCTAGTGTTCATCAGACTCCGCAGTAAAAGCACCCGTGCTTGAGACATTTTTAGCCTTGGTTCAGTTTGCAGTGCGCTTTTGTAAGCGAGAGATAGAGGATTTATTTGTTTGGAGAGTTTTCTCTCTCTTTTCTTTTTATTTCTAGCTTCGAAGTGGCTTCTCAACACGGTTTGTATCGGATTCCTCATCCCCATCATCAATCCTCAAAGGTCCCTAGCAATCGATGCTTCGTGATAGCACCGCCCATGGCAACCCCCAGAACCCTGACTTTCGAGATTTTGAGATAATCCCACCCATGGTGTTCCGTGGCCGAATCCAAACCCTAGCAATCGACATTTTGTGATAATGCCGCCCATGGTATCTGAACCAGCAGAGTGCTTACATGCCCCCGGTAGGATATTTAAATATCCTAAGAGACAAGCACCGAGGAGACGATATGTTGTTACGCATCTTTGAGGGGAATTTCCTGCCTCTCCATGTTGGGAACTCGTCCAAATCAACTTGTGTTGATTGGCTGCTCCTAATCTAGGTAACTTTTTTCAGAACATTAAAATGCTTTTGCATGACTTTGATAGTTATGCACACTGAACCAGACTATGTGCGGATTCGGGTGCTTAGGTTACCGAGTCCTGCAAATTGAAGATCAGTTAACGAGGTCGAATACTCCCTAAGCCATTGACCTAATACTTAAGCTTCGCATTTTCCCCACCCTCTTGGGGATTATTCAGATATTAGCGAATACATGAATTTTTAAGCCTAAGAGTCTAGCCCAAAAGGCCTAAGATCAGCATTCCTGCTAATCTCTTTTTGTGTCTCATTATCACTTTTCTTCATTCTTTATCTTCTTCTTGATGAGGTCTAGAACTTTGGTTATTACCTTAATCTCTTACTAATGACTATCTCTTTTTCTTTTTCATTTTGTGCTCCTTTTTGTCATTTTGCTCTTTTTCTCCTCATGATAATGTGGCTTACAAAATTTCTCCACCCTCCATTTTTTTGTTCTTTTTCATAATTTTTTAATTTTTTTTGTGTTTTTTGTGATATGTGTATTTTTTCTGTGAGAATCCTTCTAACTTTGTCTTGGTTTTGTATGTATGCACTTTACCACCCCCCCATACCTAAGTTTTGCAATGTCTTCATTGTAAACGGAGGGTGTGAAATAGTGTTGGGTTCAGGGACTTAGAACAGGATTTATCAGGTGGGTGAATGGGTCAGTAAGTGACTGATGTGGACGATTTCAAGCTCTGGTACATGTACCAAAGGTGGGATCAACTGATCTAAGGCTGAACTCAAGGTGCAATAGACGTGGAGTACAGACGAATAATCAGACAGATCTCAAGTTTTTGGAATGACGAGTTGCCTCCCATTAAGCACTAAATTCAACACCTTCAGCCGAGCAAAAAATGGGATGGAGAGGGAGTGGTCAACTCAGTGGAATTTTGTAAAACAAGCACCTTGATTAAGAGCCTGGTTGGTCCAAACAGGTGCTTGTTAAGATTAGTGGGCTGATGATGCAGCCCAAACCCAATTAGTCTGGTGAGTTGATAGATGTAGATCAGGAGATGTGGAACCTATCATATGCTATGAAGCTCTACTGGATGTGGAATTGTGAATTTGGGGTTTGGCTGAGTCAGATCATCCTGGTCAGAGCAGGGATCCGAAAATTGATCAGGGAATGGTGTGGAAACCCTACAGGGGTGATCAGAGAATGATGGATCATGATTTTCAGTCTGATCGATACCCGATGCCCGGTATAGATGTGGAGTTGAATCATTTGCAATCAGCTCTGTGAGAGGTGAATCAGAATAGAAATTGAGTCCGGTTGGGAGTCGGGGTTGAAAATAGGTTTTGCTTGGTTCTGTATGTGTGGAAGAGGTGGCTTCAATGAGAATTATGTATGAGGGCTCTTCTAAAAATGAGTGACAGGTGGTTTCATGTAGGGAGTCCTCATAGTTACTTTCAAAATAAAAAATGAATGCCTGGAGAGTGTCCATAGGATGTGGGAAATATGGATTGAGAAAAGATTCATATTCTGGGTTGCAATCACTCTCGCCATTTTCTAGTTTTGGTTCCTGAGGATCGAAAAGAAATGATTCTGCGACACTGAAACTTGAACTGAAATCAGTGATCTCAAGAACTAGGACATCAAAATCAAAGTCAGAGAATGAGTCATGTGAGCTGAGGTTGTAGATTGGCTTGTTATAATCATGAATCAGATTATCTCCAAAGTCATGGTTTAATTCGAAATCGTCGGAGAGTTTGCGAAAATCAAAATCTGAATGAGATTCAAGATCATGAGTTCCACCATATAATAAATCATATGCCGTCAATTCAGCAGCCTGATTGGGTCTAGCCTAGATGTCAATTCTGAGCTTAAAAAGGTGTCCTTATCTGGTAGAGGCTCAGGTGCCAAGCTGGTAGGACAGGTGATGAGTGGCTACTCATCATGGCTAAAAAGCTGAAGTTAAGCTAGACACTAAGTAAAACAACATCAGATGAACAGATAAAAAGGGTTAAGTGTAGGAATTAAAGAAAAAGACCTAAAACCTTTACTCGGTGTTAAAACTTCATAATTAGGTCACAAAATGAGATATTCTGAAAGCAAAGTACAAATGATGATCCATGCATAAATTGAACACATAAATAAGTTTGAAAGGATAAATCAGAAGTATAATCAATGTCTTAAATGTTCAATTGAACACATATAAAAATTTGAAGGCAATTGGACATCATTTAGGTTATGAAATAGGTAGTTTACACTTAGGTCCTTCATGCATTACACTCTTACCCTTAAAAACTCCTCTTTGGACCTACATGTAAGCCGCAGGGACCCTTTTGAAAGGCTACAGGGCCCTTTCGGTTGTAGTTCTTTTCACTTCTGGGCCTGCACGCAATTCTTCTACCCCTTTATCCAAGGGTCTATCTGCAATTTTCCCTTATTTCAGAGAGAGACCTGCTACTCTTCGCATGCACTGTAGCGCGCGAAGAACACGGCCAACCTCAGCCGTCCATCGCTCTTCATGATCTTGATCTGCGGTTCGATTTGAATGGAAGCTTCGCATAATTCGGCGTGTGCGATCACCCCACTTCCCAGATCTCATCTGACGGTCAGATTTTGTGCTTAGCTCACCACGCGCTCCGCCCCTCTCATCCTCGCCGCCAGTTGCATCTTGATTATCCTCACCTGCGCGGTGATCTCAGCCACTGAGCATGCTACTTAAGCACCTCAATGGTGTCGCGCGCAAGGGATCGCTCCCTCCTACACCTCTTAGCGATCATTCGTCCACTCCAGTTCCTCCTCCCCATCCAGTCTCTGATTTCACAGCCACCGGCTATGAAATCATCACCTTCTCTCGACCTCCTCGTCGCTAAGGACTTCATAGCACCTGAGGACAACCCTGGAGCCTCACTAGCAGACTCTTCCCTCCGCTGGAGTCATCTTCCTCCTTTCTTCCTCCTTAGCCACCGACTAAGGACCCATAGGTCCCATTCTTCCTATTAGATTATGTTTATAATTCTGCATATTAGTTTTAGCTCTAGTTAAGTAGTTTAGAGTAGAATTAAGGTAATTGTTAATGTTCAATTTTGCTGTAGGATAAAGTAGCTGTAGTAGTAGAATTAGGTTTAAATTTCCCCCTCCTCACCTCCTCTAATCATTCCAGATCAGAGGGGAAGATTTCATATATCCATGTTTTCAAATTCTCTACCTCTCCATACTGTCATATCCATTTCTGATTTTCCACGACATGTTTTCTCGCTTTCCACCCATACACTCCGACCCAATTCCAGATCTGATTGGTTTTCAACCTCAGATCTGAAATTGGCGTCAACAAGCACTTAAGGGGCTTCCCACTCACCTCACTCTTGGTCACAAAAGTCCCTGGTTTTGGGTTAAAATTTTCAGTTTGTCAGATTTCTCCTCAATTTGGATTTTAACGATTTTTCTTTTTGGTTTTACTGCCTGATCTGACGAATTGAATGAAGTTGATTTGAATTCCTTGTTGGCAAGGAATCTGAGAGGATTTCTGGTGACAGAAATCATCTCAGAAGAGCCATACATAAATCCGATTTGATAATGTCCTGAATGCATTGAATACAAGTCAGATCTAAGGATAATTACTGTGGTAATTTGAAGTCTGATCTCGCATTCATAAGTTTTATTAATGGTTGTTTGGTGATTTCCTAACCTAAGGAGTTCTCAATATTCCTTAAGGTTTCATGAAACTGGGATTTGAACTAAGGGCTTTAATTGATCAAATTGATTCTTCCTTCATGCTGTCTATAGCATTAGGAAGAGTTAATTCAGTGATGTTCGTGGATTTCATCTGAAATGAAGTTTTTGATGATGGCTTTTGGCATTTGAATTGGGGTATTCAGTGATTTAGTGAGAAATTAAACCCTTGTCAGATTTGGGATTGACAGAGATTTTCTTTTCAGTTTGGATTTTTTTGACTCTGATCCTAGTAACAAAGCAAAGTGTCGCATCTTGCAGCTAAATGTTCCTCTTCCAACTCACATTTCTTCTCAAATGGACTAACTGCAGCAGCAGTTAGACCATTTGGATAGTGACTTGAGCTGCTGCGGAGTCTGGAAGATCTTATGCTGCTACTGCCTAGTTATTATAGGTTGTAACAGATAGATTCTAGTGTTAAATCCTGTAGACTCTAATTTGATCTTAGCTGACAGTAGATTGTGTTTCTTCTTATATGTAAACAAATTTTCTTGTTACAATACTTGAGCTCTAATTTCGATGCATACATGTCTATTCTTTCTCAATTCTGTCAGCTAGTCCAGTAAAAGAAATCACCATCCAAACAAGAGTTAAAAGAGAAAACTGAATGAGGACTCTCTCCTCAGTTAACTCTTCCCTTCTCTCCTACTTCTGTCAAACTTGTAACAACAGTAGAAAAATTTAAAAAGAAACACCCAAAAGGACCAGAAGTAAAAATATTTATATATCTATTTATATACATATATATATTACTTTGTATATTAAGTATACTTATATAGACATAAGCTATATATTAGGCTACATATGTAAATAGATAGTGCAAATATATATATATACTGTATACTTAACTATATAAATATAATGAATACTGTAATTTAGGTTTTAGATCTAGTTTAGACAATAAATACAATAATTATATAACTATATATAAATTGAACTAAGTATATGTAACATTAAACTGAATAGATCAGTAAGTAGTTTAAACTATAAAACTGTATATATATCTATGTATATGTAGATTATCTTAATTTAATCCTTTATAGATAATAAATAATGAATTTATTAAGTTTATAGCTAAGTTGTTAAATTAAATTAGTTAAATTAGTAATTTAGAATTATAATTAAGTTAAATTGAATCTGTATACTAAGACTAATATACTTTAAGTAATTTAAGCTAATTTAAGTATATTTAGACCTGATTATATTAAGTTTAACTTGATTTATAAGCAGAACAAATAAAACTGCTAATTAAATGTAAATAACACATACATTAATTCAGAAAAATATAATAAAAATGTGTATAAAATACTTATGTATGTATTCTAACTCTGTAAGAGGTCAATTAGACCATTCACTAACTAATTTATAATCAATTAATCAAGAAAACACCAAAATCAATGTGTAAAAATAGGCCACTTTAGTGAATTTATTTATATAGTAAATCTAATTAAAATTTCAAATTAATTGAACAATTATATAGTACTATGTAAATACTTTATTTTCCATAATTTATTTTTATTTTTAAATAAATTATGGCCCTCGAATTGAGGGCGAAAATCGCTTCCAGCCCACAGCTGCATGCGGTTTCCAGCGCAGATGTGGCGCTCGAATAGCGCCACATCATGCACTGCAAACCACGCGCAGCGGTTTATATTGAATTTGTGCATATGCCGATTAGTTGTCACGGGCGCTGGGTGCCCGAAACAACCTTTAAATCGATACTTCTGAGCATACCATTGAGCATATTACTGAGCATATCTGAGCGTGAATTGTGTGGGGCCGGGGGCCCAAAGACGTGTGTGCGTGGGGCTGAGAAGGCTCTGTACTGAGTTAAGAAAAACGTAATTAAGCTACCTAATGAGAATTAGGGTGCGCTTAGTAGAGGTTTGGTCCCACCCTCTGGGTGCTGTGTATCCCTCGAAAAGCACGCCCGCAAATTAAACACATTTTTAATTAATTAGAGTTAATGACGACTGTTAAGCACCTCTCCGCCGCAGCGTGTTAAACTAACTAAGGAAAAATGAAAACACAAGGAGAAGAACACCTAATGAAGATTTGTGTGAAGGAGAAGAGAGAGAGACGATGTACATACGTAAGTAAAAATACATATACAATAAAAATATAAATATATATATATATGTATACGCAGTATAACCAATTATTTTTATGTAAATAAACCCATACATTTACTAACAGAATAAAATGTCACCATAATCGTCGCTACAAACCCCAGTTTCCCTCCTTAGGTTTGTATATAGTGTTTTCTAGGATCTAGCGACGCTTACGTCTGTCACTAAAACTGTTGTATGTGTTACTATAGATAACAGACTAGTAAGTTAAGTTAATATACTATGTCATCTTAGTCTATTGTGTACTTTCATGTAAGTATTAATACTATAACTTGTAAAGACATAGTTTAAAGTATAGTAATAAATTATTTGGTGCTTGTTTGTAGTAGTTTTTGCAAGCATTACAATTAATTCTTGGTAAGTAGGCAAACCATGTCCACATTCATTCATTCTTTAATAAGACATAAAGCTTCTTTTTTGAATTAGAGGATAATTTTGATATCAAAGAGCGATGTAATTTAATAAATTGCCTCCCAGTGAACGACCTGGAATAAAACCAGTAAAAATTAGATAAGTAAATAATAATGGTTGTAATGACTAGTATTCCGTACAACTTACCACAATGACACTCATGGTGTTTCAAATCACAACATACTACAACACATTATTATCTCAACAACCAACACCATTACACATCATACACATCAGTCCATTAACAATCAGTCGTTACCAACTCATTCCATTATTTTTGGTGCCGTTGCCGGGGAGGCAACGCTCTTTACACCAAAATTACCCTTTAATTCTTTTGTATATAGAAATTCTTCATTTCATTTAAATTCATTGATTGTAATTGCTTTCTTCCATTGATTTATTTGTGTACACATTCTTTTATTCTTTTACTAATCATTTGTTATTTTTCCATAGCACTTGAGGAGTAGGAGAAGCAGTATCATCATCCAGGTAGAGGTCGTCTTCCTGGTGGAGTCGCTGCGCTCTTGACCCGCCTTCCTGGTAGAGTTTGCCCTCGGAGTACCTGTAGGATTGTAATAATAGTAATTTAGTTTAGATAGATTTAGGTATATTAACTAGGATAAATTGTTAGTCATAAGTTGTGAGAGCCTATTCTCACACACTTATTGTAATAATTGTGGATTGTGTGGACTTTTATTTTCTACTTCTCCCTCATCGATATGGTTTTTCCATTGCGATTTTTCGAATTGATTTCTTTCCTTGTTTTTGCTTGTTGCATATAAAAAAAATCAAAAATCAAAAGATCTCATACTTATCTAGCAGCAGCATAACCTTAGGCATCCATCTTAGGTTGCATATTTTTTTGCTAGATTTTAATTCAAGTCAAATCTGCATATAGAAGATTGCTGGAGTCAGGTACGAATTCCTTACCTTACTCTAACTCCTGTCATCATTGCATTTGACTTAAAATTAAGAAGATCATCTCTTGTACTGAACTGAGTAAAAAGTGAGACAAGCAGCATATAAATCATATCATAATCACTTGAATTAAGTCAAAAAGGAGATATTAACTTTGGGTGAAACCATGATTGAGATTTTCATCGCCTTATGTTGATTGCTATCATGCACACAGCACGATCACTTAAGGTCACAATACACGGGTTTCTACCTCATCTCTTTCTACAACCACAGGATCTGGATTCGCACACTAAGTCTTATCCAAATTCCCAGTGGATTTTAGAGGTTTGCACATCGCTAGGCTTATCTTAAGACACGTACAATTGTTTGAAACAATTGCTTGCGTACAACATAATTTTGCGTAGCAGCCTCTAGGAAAAATTTGTTTTTCGATTTATCTTGCTTGATTGGTCTTCTGAATGAATTGAGATTTAATTGGGATTTTTCCGCTTTTTGTGAACTTGGTTAAAATTTTCCCATTGAGTTGGAACGAATTGTAGTAAACGTGATTTCAAAAAACAACTCAATGGAAGGTAGGAGATCCCAAAACCCAGAACTTGTACTCCCCTTGGGTACTAGTACCCAAGCTACTACATCTTTCTCTTTGCCCTCCACTTCTAATCCTTTACCTCCCGAGTCTCAAAATCCTATCCACAATCCCATTCACCAAGAGGATGATCTTGAGTCGTCACAATTCGAGGATTTTGAAGAACTTCCTCTAGACTTAGTTGCACATCCTCCACCACAGCAACCACATATCCCTAGGTTCCAACCTCCACCTTATCCTAATTTTCCTAATCTGCTCCCGGAGAGAGGACTTATGCCTCATCTTCAGCACCTTTTCGATACACAACTACAAATGAATACCCTAACCCAGCAGGAGCAAGCTGTTAATCTTTTAGCTAACCCCCAACCACAACCACTTCAACCTAGAAATTCCCAGGCACCACCCCAACCCCGTAGACCTCAACTATGGGATTATTATAATCCCGCAGTTGCCCAACCAATGCCTGTGGTACGTTATCCCAATGGGGGTCGTGCTGCTGAACTGAAGCCAAACATTATAGCACTCATTCCTCACTTCCATGGACTTGCTTTTGAGGGCCCTTTTCAGCATTTAGAGGAGCTGAAGAATCTTGCCCAAACTTTGGGTCCGCAAGGACATGATCAGCACACGTTTTAATGAAAATGTTCTCCTTTTCATTGAAAGATAAGGCAGCCTTTTGGTTTCGAACACTTGCACGGACTACACCTATAGACTCCTAGGCTTCTTTAGAACATGAGTTCTTAAAGAAGTACTTTCCTGTAGGCCGCACTAACGCCTTAAGGCGTGTCATCACTACATTCACTCAGAATTCAGGAGAACCAATGCACGAGGCTTGGGAGAGATTCCACGAGCTTCTGAGAAAATGTCCCCACCATGGTGTCCCACACTGGCAACAGGTCCAGATCTTCTACCATGGGCTCCATGATGACACACGGAATTTTGTATATGCCGCTTGTGGAGGCAATTTCCTGTGTCGGGACGAGGACTCAGCCTTTGAGCTCTTTGAAGGCATGGTGAAAAACTCTATTAATAATGCTTCAATGAGCGTGTTTAATAGAAAGTCCTCACATTCCCACTCACATACTGGGGTACACGAAGCCCAATCCAGTAGCAAAGACTTAGAGATAGTGGCTAGTCAACTGGATAAAGTGGGCTTAATCGAGAAGAAAGTAGATGAAGTATGGAAATTTCTCTCAAAACCCTCATCTTCTTCTTCTCAGTCACCAGCACAAAACACTTCTTAGTTTCCCACAGGGAGGGAAACTGTGAACAACCTTTCTGTGACACAAGCTGCATTACCGGATTTTCCATTTCCATATCCTTCACCGGTTGGAGGAACCTTTGTTCCTCCCTACACTGACTTCCCTGCACCTTTTGGAGTTTTGGAGGAGCTCCATGCCATTCATAATGATCCTTTCGCACAAACCTACAACCCTGGATGGTGCAATCATCCAAATTTCTCGTGGTCGGGAAATTCACAGAGACCTCCTTTTCAACAACCTTCTGCACCACCACTGCACAACCCAATCCGAGCACCACCTCCACAATCACACGGATATCCACCGCGTGCCTACCAGCAACCCAACCCAGGCCCACCAAATACTCTCAATCTGGGCCTACATGAGATGACCAGTTGGGGTCTATCATGAAAACTCTTGCTGATATGCAACAATAGAATATTGCTATGCAGCAGAGACAGGATGCGGCCTTAGCTGAGATGAGAGCCCAGCTATCACACTTCACTCCCATCTCAAGCACATTCACTCCCATCTCAAGCACAACCCAACACTAGGAACATACCTGCTCAAAGGTATGTCCAACCTAGACCAGCAATGCAAGACCAAGCACATGTCATTTCACAACCTATACACAACATTGAATTCTTCACTGACTCAAACTCTTCTCTTGCACAAACACAACCACCTCTGCTACCTAACACTGATTTACCATCTACCTCTAGGGCTGAACTAAATGCCCTAGTCACTAGGAGTGGTAAAAGCACACTAGATCCATCTCTTCCAACACCTACCACTTCTGCTCCTCCACTTCCTACTTCTCCTCTACCTAGGACTGAACCTCTTTTCACCAATCCCGTACCTTTTACTGAAGCTTTAAAGAAGAAGGAGAAAGGAAAGAAAAAGACTTGTGTGGCACCTGAGGAGGATTTGCTTAAGCTCTTTGAGCAAGTCCACATAAACATCCCCTTGTTGGATGCAATCCACCACATTCCTCTTTACGCTAAGTTTTTAAAAGACCTATGCACACCTAAGCGTAAAGCAAGAATTCAAAAAGGGAGTAGTCCAATCATCCTCTCGGAACAAGCTAGTTCCATCATCTCTAGTACCCTCCTAACTAAGATGAAAGACCCAGGCACCCCTCTCTTACCATGCATGATAGGTAACACCACATTTAATAGAGCACTACTTGACCTAGGTGCTTCCATCAATCTTATCCCAACCTCTCTGCTGACACATTTTGAGGTTGGCAATATGAAGCCAACCGAGGTGTCCCTACAATTAGCTGACAGATCATTTAAGACACCTCAGGGAGTGTTCGAAGATGTCATAGTGCGGGTCAAGGATTTTTACTTTCCTGTAGACTTTATAGTCCTTGACATGGAAGTACCTGAAGATATCCAGAACACACCTATCATTTTAGGAAGACCTTTCTTCGCTACGGCCAAGGCAAACATCAATTGTGAGGAAGGCCTTATAGAATTGAAGTTCGGAGATCAGAAAATAAAAATTGATATTTTTTAGGCCCAAAGAGGACCAACCTGTAGTTTAATTGAAGAAATCTTTTCTCTGGATTCTTTGGATCAGTTGGTTGAGGATACCTTAATCAATTCATTAAATTTAGAACCTCAACACTCTTTGGACTCTGACTTGACTTCCACTGAGATACCGAATTTAGAGACTGAGGACCTACCTCCTATTCCTTTAGTATCTCTAGAATCTCCTGAAACTTTCACACCTGCTCCTTCTGATCCTGTGCCTGTTGAACTCAAACCTCTTCCTGACTCTCTCAAATATGTTTTCTTAGGACCTGATCAGACCTATCCAGTGATTGTTAACTCTTCCTTATCATCTGATCAAGAATCACAACTCTTATCTGTCCAAAGAGCACATAGACAAGCTATAGGATGGAGCCTTTCTGACCTAACTGACATCAGTCCTTCTTATTGCACACATAGGATTTTTAATGAAGAAGGATCTAGACCTACTAGACAGCCCCAGCGTAGACTGAACCCTACATTACAAGAGGTGGTAAAAAGTGAAATGATTAAGTGGTTGGATAATGGAATTATCTTCCCAATTTATGACAGTAGATGGGTAAGTCCTATTCAGGTTGTGCCAAAGAAGGCCAGACTTACCATAATCACCACTAATTCTAGAGAAGTCATCCCTACATGCATTGCTAGTTCATGGCAAGTATGTATAGATTACCGAAAACTCAACCAAGCCACGAAGAAAGATCATTTCCCTTTTCCCATCATTGATCAGATACTGAAAAGACGGGCGGGGAATAGATTTTTCTGCTTTTTGGATGGCTATTCAGGATATAATCAGGTGGCAATTCACCCAGACGATCAGGAAAAAATGACGTTCACCTGCCCCTATGGAACCTTTGCATTCCGTAGGATTCCTTTTGGATTGTGCAACGCACCTGCTACATTTCAGCGGTGTATGTTTGCAATCTTTTCTGACTTAGTAGGTGATTGCTTAGAAGTCTTCATGGATGACTTCTCGGTCTTCGGGAGCACATTTGATGCATGCTTCGACCACCTGACTAAGGTCCTGCAAAGATGCATAAATGTGAATCTAGTACTTTCCTGGGAGAAATCTCATTTCATGGTAACAGAAGGACTAGTATTAGGTCACCTTATCTCTGAGAGAGGAATTGAGGTTTACCATGTGAAGGTAAAGTTGATTTCTGATTTACCACTACCTTCATCGGTTAAACAGATTCGATCTTTTCTCGGGCATGTTAGTTTTTATCGCCGCTTTATAGCAGATTTCTCGAAAAAAGTTCGACCTCTCACTACTCACCTCTCTAAAGATGTAGACTTCCAGATCTCTGACGATTGTGTTCGTGCCTATACGACACTTCGTGATCTGATTACCAAGGCCCCCATACTGCAACCCCCGAATTGGTCTCACCCTTTTGAGATCATGTGTGATGCCTCTAATTATGCAGTAGGAGCTTTCCTTGGTCAAAAATTGAATGGGAAACCCACAGTCATCTATTACGTTAGCAAAACCTTAGATGAAGCCCAGAGGAATTACACCGTCACGGAAAAGGAATTGCTAGCTGTAGTATTTGCACTAGAGAAATTCAGACCTTATAGTCTACACTGACCACATGGCAGTTCGACATCTTCTCGCCAAGAAGGACACGAAATCTCGTCTAATTAGATGGATCCCACTTTTACAGGAATTTGATTTAGAGATTCGTGATAAGGCTGGAAAATAGAATGTGGTAGCTGACCATTTATCCCGCCTCCCTTCTAAAGCGATTTCTCCTTCTTTACCCATTTCTGACCACTTCCCTTATGAGAAATTGCTGGTCATTCATTCTAATCTTCCCTGGTATGCTGACATTGTCAACTACCTAGCTTCTAGAATCCTCCCCACTGATTGGGTTCGATATCAAAAAGACAGACTTAGATCCAAGGCCAAGCACTATTACTGGGAAGAACCCTGGTTTTTCAAGCATTGCAAAGACCAGATCTTTAGGAAGTGTGTTCCAGATAAGGAGATTAGAAGCATCTTATCATTCTGTCATTACTAGGTGTGCGGCGGTCACTTCTCTGGCAAAAAGACCGCTGCAAAGATTTTGCAGAGCGATTTTTATTGGCCCACAATCTTTAAAGATAAACACGAATATAGCAGGGCATGTTCACGCTGTCAGTCTCTTGGCAATATTGGCCGCTGAGACATGATGCCCTTGAATCCGATCATGGTGTGCGAAATCTTTGACATTTGGGGCATTGACTTCATGGGACCTTTTCCTAAATCTTATGGCTTCGAGTACATATTATTGGCAGTTGTGTATGTTTCAAAATGGATTGAAGCCATCCCGTCGAGGACTAATGATCATAGAGTTGTGACACAATTTGTTCAAGACTTCATCTTCTCTAGATTTGGGGTACCAAAAGCCATCATTAGTGATGGAGGGTCTCATTTTGGAAACACACATTTTCAGTCCCTACTTCAAAAGTATAGGTGTCACATAGGATAGCTACACCATATCACCCTCAAACTAATGGACTTGCTGAATTGTCCAATCGAGAGATCAAGAAGATTTTACAGACTACCATCCGACCGGATAGAAAGGCTTGGTCTTCCCACCTTTCTGATGTGTTGTGGGCATATAGGACAGCCCACAAAACCCCTTTAGACATGTCTCCTTTTAGACTTGTGTACGGGAAACACTGTCATCTTCCCGTAGAACTACAGCACAAAGCCTATTGGGCCATCAGAAAGTGTAACTTGGACTTAGAGAAGGCCGGTGATCTTAGGAAATTACAAATTTCTGAGCTTGATGAATTAAGGAATGAATCTTATGAAAGCTCAAGGATTTATAAGGATAAACTTAAGGCCTTCCATGACCGTCACATTCTTAGGAAATATTTTCACCCTGATCAAAAAGTCCTTCTCTTTGACTCTAGACGAAAACTCTTTCCTGGGAAACTAAGATCAAAATGGACTGGACCTTTCAAAATCTTAAGAATATTTGACAATGGAGCCGTTGAGATCACTGAAATTGACAAATCTAAACCTTTTACTGTAAATGGTCAAAGACTGAAACCTTTCATTGAGCCGCATGATCTCAGACTTGTCAATTCCACCATTTTGCTCCTACATTTTGAACTACCAACTTAGTTTTCGCCTAGCTGAAGGCGTTAAACTTAGCAAAAACCTATCCTTGTATATAGATGTTTTTCACCTTTCTTACTCTTGCCTTTATTTGTATATAGTGTCTACCCTTGCATTTTGAGCATACTTTCATTGACACATGACCGGTCGATCTTTCGCTTTTAAGTCGTTTGTAGTTTAATGTGGTGGAAAAATCGACTAATCAATTTTTAATAAGAAATAACCACTCACAGAGGAGCGGGTCGTATCCACAGGGAGGCAATAACGTATTAAAATTCGTGCCACTTAAAAATGTTTGTTCGGAGTCAATTTGGACAAGAACCAAGCCAAGATTGCCTTTAGATTAAGGTTTAAGCAAGAAACAATGCTGAAATGGCAATTATGAGAAACTACAGGATATTTTCCGCAATGCAGAGTGAATAGAATATGATTAAAATGTGGCAATGGCAGAAAATGTAAATTTTAATTAACGTTTTACTGTAGCAAAACAAGGGAATTTTTCCCCGTTGCCTTGCGCGACGAGGAGCCGATGGCCGGGCGCGGGAAGCTCGGAGGAGGTCCCTTGGATCAAGGGCTTCGAATCAATGGTGGCGGCGAGTCGCGCGGCGGTCGGAGGTGGCTGGACGAGCTCCGGCGGAGGTGCTGCAGCCGGCAGCTTGCGCAGCCTGTTGGCGTGAAGTCCGCCGCCTACTGCTGCTGCGGGGGTGGCTGCTGCGGCTGGCGTGTGCGGTGGAAGCTGGCGTGGGCAGAGGGTCTGCAGAGGTCGGTTGCTGGCGGTTCTGCAGGCGCAGTGGTGAACGGCGTGGACTGCAGGCGCTGTTGGAGGGTGCAGGCGCGTGGGCGAAGGACTCTACAGTCGCAAGTGAATGGCGCTTGCAAGCGGTAGGCGCGGGAGGAGGCGTGCTCGGTTGTGCTGATCTGCAGGCGTGCGTAGGTCTGCAGCCGGTGAGCGGTGGAGGGCGCAAGCGTGGGTGCGCTGAAGGTTCTGCAGGCTGTTGAGCGGAGGCGTGGCTGTTGGAGAGTTGAGGCACGTTTGAGCTGAAGGTTGACGGACGTGGGTACGCTGAAGGTTCTGCAGGTGCGGGAAGGGGTCTGCAGGCGACTTCAGGCATGTGCGGTGAAGTGAGCGGGTAACTTCAGACGTCTGGGAAATTCCCCAGACGTCTTAAGTTACTGAGAGGGTGGCTGAATCAGTAGGTTGGTGACGGTGGTCGGCGATGACGGCGAGGGAGTTGCACGCTAAGGTGCTCACGGTAATGCGGGCGAGCTCCGGATGGCGGTGTGGCCTGTCACACCACACGCCCACGGTGGTGGAGACTCGCCGCCACGGTAGAGGCCGGCAGTGTGGAGTGGAAGAGAGAGGTTCTCTCTGCACAGTGGTGGGTCGGTGGCGGAGGCCTCCTGAACTCGGCTGCCTCAGTGCTCCTTTTGTAGTGGCCTGAACAAATTTGAAATCAGCGGCCGACCAGATCCACCGTATCCGCTCCCCCTTGAATGGCTCCTTCACTGCATCACCCGGGCGTTGGAGCGGCAGCCAGCCGTTCTGAAAGAAGACGAATAAATAAAATATTATTAAAATATTAGGGTTATTTATGTATAGACCCTCAACTTCTATGTTAATAAAAATAATATACCTAATTGGTTATCTAATTAGATGAATGCTATTTTAAGCTAATTCTAAATGCACTTAAGATATGAATGCAATGTATGGATTATGTAATTAGATTAAAACTATGAATTAATCTATTTACATCCTAATTTATACTAAATAAATGTTAGAATTAACCTAATGTGTAGGCACTTAAATACTTAAATAGCCCACAACTATGGGCTAATCAAATACCCCCATGCCTAGTTTTTGCTAGTCCCTAGCAAAATTAAGCGAAACCTAGCACTCTAAGTAGACTAGTCAACTCACTTAGTCTTCCTTCAGAAGCATATTAAGTTCAGGTTCTAAACCCAAGGTTCCTAAGTAGTTGCTAAGTTACAGACTAGGTCGGCTAAAGACGAGTTGCAAGCACAAGTTTCCCTGATTTCTGACTCTACCCTAAAGTTTATTGATCCCTGAGATTAAAGCATCCGTGCTTGTGCATTGGTCCGAGTTATTTGAGTTAAAGGAAAATTTTTTTTATATATATATACTTTTTTTTTTTTTTTGATTCTTCTAAGTCTAACCTCAGATCAGCTATCAACACGGTCTGTGTCGGATTCATTGTTCCCATTACCATACCTCGAACGGTGCCTGGCTTTCGATGCTTCGAGATAGCACCGCCCATAACGACCCCAAGAACTCCTGGCAATCGACACTTTGGGATAGTATCGCCCATGGATTTCTTAAGCGAATTCAGGCCTATGGCAATCGGCACTTCGAGATAGAGCCGCCCATGGTACCTGAACCGCGCAATGCGCTTACATGCCCCCAGTAGGATGGATATCCTAAGAGACAATCGCCGAGGAGGTAATATGTTATCATCGCATCCTCAAGGTGAGTATATACTCGACCTCTCCTGCGGCGGGAACTCTTCCAATCAAAATGTGTTTTCAAGCCTCTCTTAAGCCAAAACTAAGAGAACCAAATCTCTTTTCAGAAATTAAGTTAATTACCAGACCAAGTGTGAAAAATTTGGATGCTTGGGTTACCAGGACCCGTAAACCAAAAGGTAGAATAAGACTCCAGGTACTACCCCACCTTTTAACTCAAACCCTAGCTTCCCTTCCTCAACCTCTTGAAGAATGGTCCGCAACTTAACTCCTACTTAAGTTTTTAAGTCCACAAAGGACCCTAAAGGTCTAAAGCTAGTAGCTTATTTAGCTTCTAAAGTTTGACCCTAGAATTAATTTAGTCTACGCTAGAGTTCTGATTTGCTTAAGAATGCAGGACTTAGCCAGTTAAGCTCAAAACCTTTTTTTTTTTATATATGTACAAATGTATGCAATTATGCTATGTATATCCCCAAGTACACCCCCCCATGCCTAAAATCTGCAATGTCCTCATTGCATAGAAGGATATTACCTGGGTCAAAGCTGGGCTGAATAGCCGAAGAACCTGCAAATCAGGTTCAAGAATTGCAGAAATAGGCCCTAAAAATGAGCAAAGCAAAGTTGGCCTAGAAAATAGGTAACCTAGGATGTTGGCGAGCTGATGATGAATCCCGATAGCAAATGCTCGCCCAACTAAAATGGGAATGAAATCTTCCCAGGTCACCAGAAGAGGTTCTAAAGGATAAACAGTTAAAATAACCTCCAAAGGGGTAGGGGTTGGATGACAAGGATCCTCCAAAAAGAATGGGGAAGGAATGGTATAGAGATAAACCCCCAGGGTAATGGACTGACTAAAGAAATCATCAATCCATACCCGATACTCCATTACAGAAAATATTGGTCTGTTAAGCCCCCTAGTCAGAACAAAAATGAGCAATTCTCTAAGGCAAGGATCATCTAGGGTGTCCAAGTTACGAGGTTGTGGGATGGCCATAAGATCTAGGTTGGGTTTAATCAGCTTGGTGTCCATCCCAAACACTCTTTCTAAATCCTCAATTTCATCCCTAGCATTCCTTGCACCATCACGTGGATCTTCCTGCTCTTCATCAGGAGTCACAATTTCGCTTTCAGATATAAGAGAATCAGAGGGTGACTTCGAAGTGAATGAAGGCAGGTTGGAAGCAACAGATCTAGGGATTATCCTATCAATGTCATCCCCAGGTTTTTGTTCTTTACTCAAATCTTCCCCGGAGTCTATATGTGAATCCACATAAATCTTAGAAATTGCTTCCAAATTTTCCATCATTTTATCATGAGGAGAAATATCATCAATGGGTGTGCCAAGGAAACCTAATTTGGTCAAATTTGTGACATCCTCAGGGGCTAACTCTTCAAATAATACATAATCACCCTTAGTGTCACTCCAAATCTTGAATGTAGGTTTCTCATATAATTCATCTTCCTCCTCATCACACAATTCATCATGTACCCGAGGTCTAGAATCATTTAATATCTCAGCAGATCCCCTAGGGTGCTCTATCTGAGGTAAATTATTTACATTGGTTACATCAGACTCCTCAGATAGGTCAATTTCTTTAGGGTTAGGTTCCCTAAGGGTGGGTTTGAGTTCCATATCGTGATCAGAAGGGAGGGTAGGATTAACAACTTGACTTTGACCCGCTTCATCAAATGTCACGAAAATACTATCATCTGGGTCGAGGTCTTCCAATGGTACCATCATTCCCTTCTTTTGACTCCAATATAATTCAGGTGGATACTCAACCTTATCATCATCTTCCTCGGGTTGCCACCATTCTTCATCCAATGCATAGCTACTTTCATGTGTTTTTTCCTCCCACCTAAAGTGTAGATCTCTCAAGGAAGTGTCATCTAATGGGGAGGTTTCAAAATCGATCCTCGAAAAGTAGCTATTCTCCCCAGAATTTCCCTTCAACTTAAAGTGTAGCTTTCCCACGGGAGATGCATCTATTGTAGAGGGGTGTACGTCATCGTCAATGGGGCAGATTGGGTGGCTAATTTCATCTCTTTCTTGTTGGCCTGCTCTCAAAGATTCTCCTAACAATTCACTCATTTCATTTTGCATTTTCTGTATTTCCATCTTCAAAGAGGAGAGGTCATTTCTATCATAAGAGAAGTCAGGCTCAGGCTTATAGTACCCAGGAGTGTTTGTCCAACCATTATAAGTTTTCAGGGAGGGTGGGTTGGGTATTTCTTTGGTATGTGAGATATTGGGCAAAGCAAATCCCGCTCCTGAGTTCTGCTCACTAATTTGGGGCTTAACTAGGCCAATACTCCTATAATAGGAGTAAAATGGATCCCAATGATTGTCATTATGTCCATCAAGGAATGGACCATCTCGGCATCTGGGATCGAAGGATGCAAAGTGGGGGTGAGGGTGTGGGCAAGATGTGAAAGGATGAAAATCAATGTGGTCCATTCTAACTCACACTTCAATCAAAATTCCCCAAGCAAGACACAATTCAAAAAGGACCTTTTAGGTCTTTCCCAATTTAGGCTTTTGATTTTAACTCAGATTGCAGGTGACAATACAATTTGTTCAATCAATTTACGCGCCTATTGTCGACCTACGGCTCGCCTAAAAAGACCTAGTTGGAGCTTAGGTGTTCTTCCCTAAATCTCAAATGGTCAAGTAAATCCAAAGACGGAAGATCGAGAGATGCAAGTAGGCCTAAGCCTTCCTTTGAAGCTGTGCTTTCGCGGTGCTCCTCAACTACCCCCAAAAATCCGTGACAGGGTATCCCCCTCTTTGGATTTACAAAACCTTTGATCTCAAGTTCCAAACACTTCAAAATCCAACGAAAGGAGGGCTCTTGTCCTAGTATTTCCAAACCTGAGTGTCTAGAAACGTGCCGTGGTGCAAGTGAAATAAGTGTGCATACACCGTCAAAGATTTTGAACTTTGAATCGCACTTCAAGTTTGAAAATCAAATCCTTGGTTTTTAAAATGTCCTTCCTTTAATTAGTCCTTTTTCTAAAGAAAATATGTGACCACTTGTTAGATTTATTCAGTACAGATTAGGTGGTCTTCGCATTAAATCCCAAATGCAATGCGTGATCAAAAATAGGATGCAAAGTAAGAGAATGCGTACCTTGCCTCCAGCGATCTTCGATGCAAAAATGCACGCAATGCAGAAAAGCAAATCTAGAGGCTGCTCATACAGACCTAAATGGTTCGTCCTAGGGCAGGCAACTTCTAGCAGGCAGCTCATTTTTTTTCTTTTTCTATTTTTTTTTTAGAACTACTTATGCACAAGAAAATAAAAGAAATAATAAAAAAAAAAATAAACCTAAATCTAAAGAAGAGGGAACAGGCTCCCAAAAATTACCCAACACGGGTCCAAAACAAAATCGGGGAACAAACCCCTCAAAATTTGCCCCAGAACAAGGGTTTCAAACTAACTATAATGAAAAATTAAGTCTTCAGTCTTAATTCTATTCTAATTAAATTAGCGATTAAATACAATGGTGTCCATCGCGTCCTCGTCCTTCTCCTCCTTTCAAAATTGCTTGTCCACTTCTCGTCTGGCAACGTCAAGGGTCGCCTCTCACAGTGGCTGATTCTTGCACAAAATTTCTCGCACAGAAAAGAAAATAATAGATGGTCAAATCTCTGTGCAATTGACAAATAATGAAACTAAAATTAGCCGAAATTATTGCGTCTGTTGCCTCCCCGGCAACGGCGCCATTTGACCGTTCGATCTTTCGCTTTTAAGTCGTTTGTAGTTTAATGTGGTGGAAAAATCGACTAATCAATTTTTAATAAGAAATAACCACTCGCAGAGGAGCGGGTCGTATCCACAGGGAGGCAATAACGTATTAAAATTCGCGCCATTTAAAAATGTTTGTTCGGAGTCAATTTGGACAAGAACCAAGCCAAGATTGCCTTTAGATTAAGGTTTAAGCAAGAAACAATGCTGAAATGGCAATTATGAGAAACTACAGGATATTTTCTGCAATGCAGAGTGAATAGAATATGATTAAAATGTGGCAATGGCAGAAAATGTAAATTTTAATTAACATTTTACTGTAGCAAAACAGGGGAATTTTTCCCCGTTGCCTTGCGCGACGAGGAGCCGATGGCCGGGCACGGGAAGCTCGGAGGAGGTCCCTTGGATCAAGGGCTTCGAATCGGTGGTGGCGGCGAGTCGCGCGGCGGTCGGAGGTGGCCGGACGAGCTCCGGCGGAGGTGCTGCAGCCGGCAGCTTACGCAGCCTGTTGGCGTGAAGTCCGCCGCCTGCTGCTGCTGCGGGGGTGGCTGCTGCGGCTGGCGTGTGCGGTGGAAGCTGGCATGGGCAGAGGGTCTGCAGAGGTCGGTTGCTGGCGGTTCTGCAGGCGCAGTGGTGAACGGCGTGGACTGCAGGCGCTGTTGGAGGGTGCAGGCGCGTGGGCGAAGGACTCTACAGTCGCGAGTGAATGGCGCTTGCAAGCGGCAGGTGCGGGAGGAGGCGTGCTCGGTTGTGCTGATCTGCAGGCGTGCGTAGGTCTGCTGCCGGTGAGCGGTGGAGGGCGCAGGCGTGGGTGCGCTGAAGGTTCTGCAGGCTGTTGAGCGGAGGCGTGGCTATTGGAGAGTTGAGGCGCGTTTGAGCTGAAGGTTGACAGACGTGGGTGCGCTGAAGGTTCTGCAGGTGCGGGAAGGGGTCTGCAGGCGACTTCAGGCGTGTGCGGTGAAGTGAGCGGGTAACTTCAGACGTCTGGGAAATTCCCCAGACGTCTTAAGTTACTGAGAGGGTGGCTGAATCAGTAGGTTGGTGACGGTGGTCGGCGATGACGGCGAGGGAGTTGCACGCTAAGGTGCTCACAGTAATGCGGGCGAGCTCCGGATGGCGGTGTGGCCTGTCACACCACACGCCCACGGTGGTGGAGACTCGCCGCCACGGTAGAGGCCGGCAGTGTGGAGTGGAAGAGAGAGGTTCTCTCTGCACAGTGGTGGGTCGGTGGCGGAGGCCTCCTGAACTCGGCTGCCTCAGTGCTCCTTTTGTAGTGGCCTGAACAAATTTGAAATCAGCGGCCGACCAGATCCACCGTATCCGCTCCCCCTTGAATGGCTCCTTCACTGCATCACCCGGGCGTTGGAGCGGCAGCCAGCCGTTCTGAAAGAAGACGAATAAAGAAAATATTATTAAAATATTAGGGTTATTTATGTATAGACCCTCAACTTCTATGTTAATAAAAATAATATACCTAATTGGTTATCTAATTAGATGAATGCTATTTTAAGCTAATTCTAAATGCACTTAAGATATGAATGAAATGTATGGATTATGTAATTAGATTAAAACTATGAATTAATCTATTTACATCCTAATTTATACTAAATAAATGTTAGAATTAACCTAATGTGTAGGCACTTAAATACTTAAATAGCCCACAACTATGGGCTAATCAACACACATGTCATGCATTTCACTTCCTAGCCCGACTGTTCACTCTGATCCTAAATCAGACTTAAAATCGTCCGCACAGAGATTTTATCTCCTCATTCCGACTTCCTTCCATCACCCAGCCTAGGATAGTGAAAAGAAGAGCATGCATTTGCATCCACCCTATTCATTCAATGAGGACATTGCAACATTTAAGCATGGGGGGTGTAAATGGTGAATCATTTAAACTAAAATGCAATTGTAGACACACCTATAGTACCTATAATATTATCAAACAATATACATACTTAAAAAAATTGAAAAATTTTGAAAAATTATTGAAAAAAATTACAAAGCTAAAAATACAAAAAAATAACAAATCACAAAACAAAAAAAATTCAAAAATACAATAAGGGACATGCACCCTATTGTCAAGGGAGGACAATAATTTTAAGGAGAAAGGGAGAAAAAAAGATAAAAGATAAGTGTTTAACTATGATCTTCTAGCTGAAAACAAAATTAGAATAAGAGTCTATGGACATTCAACCGTTACTGGTTTGACCTGCCAGGCCATAAGAGCTTGATACAAGCTTGGGCTTAATACACTTCGAGCCTTGACAAGATAGACCACAGTCTCTCCTAACTTTAGGACATATTCTTGTACCTGAGTCACCAGTACAGGATTCGTTGGTTTGCTTTGACTTAGGAGTCTAAGTAACCTTAGCTTACACTACACAATGTCAGGAAAGACCACTTGAACCTAAACTTCAACCCTTGTGTTCATTAGGGAAGGTGGAGTCCTTACCTGTGCGTGCAGGTAGACTCTTTGTCCTAATCTTTAGTCTTATGTCTAGGAGAAACTCTTTCCACAAAAAAAATTCACCCACCAAATACAGTGCGCTCTACTAAATAAGTTCCGGAGACATACTATTCAAAAAAAAAAAAAAGAGTCAAGTATGTTCTCCAAATTCTGGAAACACAATTGTTCCACCAAAATTGTTTTCAGGGTTCAAAACAAATACCCTGTTTGTCCACCAAAAAAGAAAAATTCTCTGAGCCACAAACACAATAAGGGTTGGGTTTGAATATTCATCAATTCTTGAGAGTCATCCGAAAACATGAGCTGAAGTTAAGACCAACCTAGACTTAAAAAGAAGTGAAACCCCGGGAGTGAGCTTTAGAATTCACTTGGTTAGTCTTGACTTATCACAAAGCACAGCCATAACCTCATAGCATTCTGAGTCTCTGTAAAACACCCTGAGTCCTGGAATTCGACTTAAGGTTTAAATATCAAGAGTCCTTGTTGGTTGAGAGATGGTCTATGTCATTTAAGTCTCGAGTTCTGGTAGGCTATCCTCAGTAATAAGGTTCTGACAATGTCCAAAACACAGTTGGTTTATTGAAAAAAATCTTTCAGCCTGAATATCATCATCAAACACTTAAATGATGATACATGCATAGTACAAATATTCTGTGTTAAAACTTCAAAATTATGTCACAAAACGAGATATTCTGAAAGCAAAGTACAAATGATGATACATGCATAAATTGAACACATAAATAAGTTTGAAAGGCCAAATCAAAAGTATAATCAATGTCTTAAATGTTCAATTGAACACATACAAAAATTTGAAAGCAATTGGACATCATTTAGGTTATGAAATAGGTAGTTTACACTTAGGTCCATCATGCATTACACTCTTACCCTTAAAAACTCCTCTTTGGACCTACATGTAAGCCGCAGGGACCCTTTTGAAAGGCCACAGGGCCCTTTCGGTTGTCGTTCTTTTCACTTATGGGCCTGCACGCAATTCTTCTACCCCTTTGTCCAAGGGTCTATCTGCAATTTTCCCTTATTTCAGAGAGAGACCTGCTACTCTTCGCATGCACTGTAGCGCGCGAAGAACACGGCCAACCTCAGCCGTCCATCGCTCTTCATGATCTTGATCTGCGGTTCGATTTGAATGGAAGCTTCGCACAATTCGGCGTGTGTGATCACCCCACTTCCCAGATCTCATCTGACGGTCAGATTTTGTGCTTAGCTCACCACGCGCTCCGCCCCTCTCATCCTCGCCGCCAGTTGCATCTTGATTATCCTCACCTGCGCGGTGATCTCAGCCACTGAGCATGCTACTTAAGCACCTCAGTGGTGTCGCGTGCAAGGGATCGCTCCCTCCTACACCTCTTAGCGATCATTCGTCCACTCCAGTTCCTCCTCCCCATCCAGTCTCTGATTTCACAGCCACCTGCTGTGAAATCATCACCTTCTCTCGACCTCCTCGTCGCTAAGGACTTCATAGCACCTGAGGACAACCCTGGAGCCTCACTAGCAGACTCTTCCCTCCGCTGGAGTCATCTTCCTCCTTTCTTCCTCCTTAGCCACCGACTAAGGACCCATAGGTCCCATTCTTCCTATTAGATTATGTTTATAATTCTGCATATTAGTTTTAGCTCTAGTTAAGTAGTTTAGAGTAGAATTAAGGTAATTGTTAATGTTCAATTTCGCTGTAGGATAAAGTAGCTGTAGTAGTAGAATTAGGTTTAAATTTCCCCCTCCTCACCTCCTCTAATCATTCCAGATCATAGAGGAAGATTTCATATATCCATGTTTTCAAATTCTCTACCTCTCCATACTGTCATATCCATTTCTGATTTTCCACGACATGTTTTCTCGCTTTCCACCCATACACTCCGACCCAATTCCAGATCTGATTGGTTTTCAACCTCAGATCTGAAATTGGCGTCAACAAGCACTTAAGGGGCTTCCCACTCACCTCACTCTTGGTCACAAAAGCCCCTGGTTTTGGGTTGAAATTTTCAGTTTTTCAGATTTCTCCTCAATTTGGATTTTAACGATTTTTCTTTTTGGTTTTTCTGCCTGATCTGACGAATTGAATGGAGTTGATTTGAATTCCTTGTTGGCAAGGAATCTCAGAGGATTTCTGGTGACAGAAATCATCTCAGAAGAGCCATACATAAATCCGATTTGATAATGTCCTGAATGCATTGAATACAAGTCAGATCTAAGGATAATTACTGTGGTAATTTGAAGTCTGTTCTCGCATTCATAAGTTTTGTTAATGGTTGTTTGGTGATTTCCTAACCTATGGAGTTCTCAATATTCCTTAAGGTTTCATGAAACTGGGATTTGAACTAAGGGCTTTAATTGATCGAATTGATTCTTCCTTCATGCTGTCTATAGCATTAGGAAGAGTTAATTCAGTGATGTTCGTGGATTTCATCTGAAATGAAGTTTTTGATGATGGTTTTTGGCATTTGAATTGGGGTATTCAGTGATTTAGTGAGAAATTAAACCCTTGTCAGATTTGGGATTGACAGAGATTTTCTTTTCAGTTTGGATTTTTTTGACTCTGATCCTAGTAACAAAGCAAAGTGTCGCATCTTGCAGCTAAATGTTCCTCTTCCAACTCACATTTCTTCTCAAATGGACTAACTGCAGCAGCAGTTAGACCATTTGGATAGTGACTTGAGCTGCTGCAGAGTCTGGAAGATCTTATGCTGCTACTGCCTAGTTATTATAGGTTGTAACAGATAGATTCTAGTGTTAAATCCTGTAGACTCTAATTTGATCTTAGCTGACAGTAGATTGTGTTTCTTCTTATATGTAAACAAATTTTCCTGTTACAATACTTGAGCTCTAATTTCGATGCATACATGTCTATTCTTTCCCAATTCTGTCAGCTAGTCTAGTAAAAGAAATCACCATCCAAACAAGAGTTAAAAGAGAAAACTGAATGAGGACTCTCTCCTCAGTTAACTCTTCCCTTCTCTCCTACTTCTGTCAAACTTGTAACAACAGTAGAAAAATTTAAAAAGAAACACCCAAAAGGACCAGAAGTAAAAATATCTATATATCTATATATATACATATATATATTACTTTGTATATTAAGTATACTTATATAGACATAAGCTATATATTAGGCTACATATGTAAATAGATAGTGTAAATATATATATATACTGTATACTTAACTATGTAAATATAATGAATACTGTAATTTAGGTTTTAGATCTAGTTTAGACAATAAATACAATAATTATATAACTATATATAAATTGAACTAAGTATATCTAACATTAAACTTAATAGATCAGTAAGTAGTTTAAACTATAAAATTGTATATATATCTATGTATATGTAGATTATCTTAATTTAATCCTTTATAGATAATAAATAATGAATTTATTAAGTTTATAGCTAAGTTGTTAAATTAAATTAGTTAAACTAGTAATTTAGAATTATAATTAAGTTAAATTGAATCTGTATACTAAGACTAATATACTTTAAGTAATTTAAGCTAATTTAAGTATATTTAGACCTGATTATATTAAGTTTAACTTGATTTATAAGCAGAACAATTAAAATTGCTAATTAAATGTAAATAACACATACATTAATTCAGGAAAATATAATAAAAATGTGTATAAAATACTTATTTATGTATTCTAACTCTGTAAGAGGTCAATTAGACCATTCACTAACTAATTTATAATCAATTAATCAAGAAAACACCAAAATCAATGTGTAAAAATAGGCCACTTTAGTGAATTTATTTATATAGTAAATCTAATTAAAATTTCAAATTAATTGAACAATTATATAGTACTATGTAAATACTTTATTTTCCATAATTTATTTTTATTTTTAAATAAATTATGGCCCTCGAATTGAGGGCGAAAATCGCTTCCAGCCCACAGCTGCATGCGATTTCCAACACAGATGTGGCGCTTGAATAGCGCCACATCGTGCGCTGCAAACCGCGCGCAGCGGTTTATATTGAATTTGTGCATATGCCGATTAGTCGTCACGGGCGCTGGGTGCCCGAAACAACCTTTACATCGATACTTCTGAGCATATCTGAGCGTGAATTGTGTGGGGCCGAGGACCCAGAGACGTGTGTGCGTGGGGCTGAGAAGGCTCTATGCTGAGTTAAGAAAAAGGTAATTAAGCTACCTAATGAGAATTAGGGTGCGCTTAGTAGAGGTTTGGTCCCACCCTCTGGGTGCTGTGTATCCCTCAAAAAGCACGCCCACAAATTAAACACATTTTTAATTAATTAAAGAGAGTTAATGACGACTGTTAAGCGCCTCTCCGCCGCAGCGTGTTAAACTCACTAAGGTAAAATGAAAACACAAGAAGAAGAACACCTAATGAAGATTTGTGTGAAGGAGAAGAGAGAGAGACGATGTACATACGTAAGTAAAAATACATATACAAAAAAGTATAAATATATATATGTATACACAGTATAGCCAATTATTTTTATGTAAATAAACCCATACATTTACTAACAGAATAAAATGTCACCATAATCGTCGCTACAGACCCCAGTTTCCCTCCTTAGGTTTGTATATAGTGTTTTCTGGGATCTAGCGACTCTTACGTCTGTCACTAAAACTGTTGTATGTGTTACTATAGATAACAGACTAGTAAGTTAAGTTAATATACTATGTCATCTTAGTCTATTGTGTACTTTCATGTAAGTATTAATACTATAACTTGTAAAGACATAGTTTAAAGTATAGTGATAAATTGTTTGGTGCTTGTTTGTAGTAGTTTTTGCAAGCATTACAATTAATTCTTAGTAACTAGGCAAACCATGTCCACATTCATTCATTCTTTAATAAGACATAAAGCTTATTTTTTGAATTAAAGGATAATTTTGATATCAAAGAGCGATATAATTTAATAAATTGCCTCCCAGTGAACGACCTGGAATAAAACCAGTAAAAATTAGATAAGTAAATAATAATGGTTGTAATGACTGGTATTCCATACAACTCACCACAGTGACACTCATAGCGTTTCAAATCACAACATACTACAACATATCATTATCTCAACAACCAACACCATTACACATCATACACATTAGTCCATTAACAATCAGTCGTTACCAACTCATTCCATTAACAGGCCCAATTGAAACCCCACTCGTACAACTCCTCGATTTCTGTATCATAAATTGGCATGACTTCCAAAAAATTAATTTGTTTCTCTAAGGATGTTGGCGAGGGATATTCACCAAATAGAGGCCCAAAGTCATATTCTTCATTGAAAAATTGATCTTCCTCATATGGGGCCTCGAAATCTTCCCAAGATGTTTCAAATCCAGAATCTAGGCTTAGGATGTGGGTTAAATCACTAGGATCTAGGTCCGAAGTACCCTCGAGGGTCACCTTATCAGAATAAGGGGTGGAATTTACACCCTCGAGAGGTTCAGTTCTACTCTCATTATTGCAAGAGTTTTGGCATTCTAAGCTTGGTGATTCATGGCCTAAGGGTGGCTCAACATTGTGTTCTCCTGCAATTTTCCAACCTAATTCAATATCAAGCATGTTGTATTCTATCTAGGTTGGGAATCCACAACCATTCTGTGCCTCAAACCCAAGATCTAGGAAATCGGATTGATCCTCGATATTGTTCCAAGATGATTCATCCTTTGTTTGGGGTACGTACGGATATTTCTGATCGATAATTTGTTTCAATAACCTCATTATCTCTTCCTATTTTTCAAGATCATCTTGGTATTGCTCCCAATTACATGATTTGTCATGTATTAAAGGTATTCACGATTGCACAATTTTTCTATCTTAATGTATCCTGTGATGAGCATGTCTCAGGTTGATCCTTTTGTGGCTTCTGCCAATAGTACTTGGGCACAGGTTATGATGAAGGTTGTGGTTGTTGGGACATCAACCTGAATGTTTTCTACTGGTGTTGAGGTTTTGTCTTTTTTTTCATAGAATTTCAGGGCATCCTCAATCATCCTATCTCTCATGGATCTTCGGGATTCAGGTTTCTTGAATGGTAGTCCTAAGTAGTTTGGCTGCATATTTGGGTCAGGTGGTGGAATCAAGATGTAGAATCAGAGTTTGAATCAAGATGTGAAGTGAAAAGATCTAAATACAGAGTCCCACTGAAATTTGTATGTGTGCTCTAAAGAGAAGAGATGAGGGATTGGAGGTGTTTTTGACCCAATCGAGGCACCCAAAGACGTTTGGACGACTATGGAGGTTCGAGGCGGATGATACCCCTTGATCGGAAAATCATCCACTTGAGAATTACCTGGGTAGATAGAGGGAGAGTCCCACAAAAACCCCTATACGATAGAGCATCCCCACGGGTTACAGGGTTTCCCCCACCCGACCTCTCTTGTCACTGAGATTCCAGGTAGACCAGAATGGGGACCTTGACCTCTTAAGTCTACCACTTTTATTTTATTAGTTCTTTAGGGTTCTCACTTGAACTTTAGATGTTTTGGTTTCGTGACCTAATGTGGAGGTTGGTTGACCCAAAGGGTCAACTTCACCTGACCTGCCCTAAAGATGGCAGAATGATTCTAAGTCAAGACCTAGAAATCACATAGATTTGACTCCTAGGTTATTAGGTCCAAGGTTTTTAAGATTCAAGTGTTTTAGAGCTCAATTTTTAGGATTTGCCTTGTTTAGATTTCTTCAATCAAGGGCTTGGGTAGCACACAAATGCAGGTGGGTTTATTTCCTTTTAAATAGGCACATGTGAACTAGCACTCCAAAACCTTACTGTAGAAACCCTAATTTGGTTCTATTTCCAATCTTCTTTTCTTTTCTCAAAAATTCTCTTTGGACTCAAAACAAGAACTGTGTTGTCCATGGAGATTAAGCGTGATTTCTACTAGGCACAAGAATTTGTGGGGTAAGCTCTTTAAAAGTCGCTTCTTCAATAAGTTTTGAAAATTTTATCTCATAAATCAGGAAACTAGCCTTTTAAGTGATAATTACTATGAAGAGAAGGTAAGTAATTCCTATTTTGATTGCTTCCTTTTGTCTTTCAAGGATTAGGAGATGGATTAGGGAAGAAAAGAGATTACCTGCCCTGGAGTGGTTGACTTGCGCGGGAGATCTTCTCATGAAATACCTAGCAAGATCACAACAAAACACAATAGGGCAAGTTAGTGTTCAACATGATCAAAAAGAGTGCAGAGATTAGTGATAAATTGCGCATTGCTCCCCAGCAATGGCTCCAAAATGTTGCAACGCTTTATCGGGTTTTTAAGTCTCATTGCAGTATAGTCAAAAAAGCGTTGAAAACAAATAAGAATTTATTACTCGAAAGCCTAAGTATTCGAGGTCGAACACAGGGAGCAAATGAAATTTATTTACTAATCTCAATAATGTAATTTGAACACTTAAAGTTACTCAAAACCTAATTCAGAGTACAAATGCAAGAGTTATGAATATCAAAATGTAGCAAATTAGAAAAATTGGACGTCTGATTCTATAATCGGACGTCTTAAAAAGATCTCTCTTCTTTGACTCTCTTTCTTCTTCTTCAACCTTCTCTTTTCTGCTTTCTTGCTTCTTCCTTCTTCTCTTTGCCTTCTCTCTTTGCAGCTACAATGCTTCTCCTTCCCTTAGCTTCTGCCTTCCTTCTTCTTCCTTGCCCTTCCTTGCTTCTTCTGCGGCCACAGCTTTCTGCCTTAGCACTTCTTCCATCCTTGTCTCTTCTTTGCAGCTCCTCTTCCTTCCTTAGCTCCTTTCCTGCATACAACGGAGAAAAACCTACCCTTACCCTCCCTCACGTCTCTCTCTCTCTATTTGGCTCTTTGGTTCGCTTTCCCAGAGCTGGGTAATTGGGTCGGGTTTCGCATGCCCATGTCCAGGCGCACCGTCGTGGGTGTGATGCACAAGGAGTGCGATGAGTAATCGGGTCAATCACGCCAGATCCATGGGGAAAAGGTCGCGAACGAGGTGGGTACGTGTGAGGGCGAGGGACCTCACCCCGTGTCTCTTGAGGCAACCAGCAGAAAACACAAAAATAATATAAGTCACTCACCGCATTTCCGAGCTCACGAGGTGGGACTAAATGTGCTGCCTGTTTCTTTGCTCGCACCCGCAGGAGACCTTCGCCAATTGCTGCTACTGGGTCGCTTTGCCAAGCCAATCTCTTGGCTGGATGAGTTCGCACACTCAACCCGCGACTTATGGGACTCTGACACCTAGAGCGCGTGACCTGGCGCGAAGCTTGCAAGCAGCTTGCTACGTGCTTCAATGGCGGCAGGTGCTCAAATCTGACACACATAAATATGGCCTTGCAGCCCCATTGAAACACATGGGAAGCTTCACTGTGTCAAGGCTAAGGTGGGGCGGTGTGTGGCAGGCTGCGGGGCAACAAAGGCGTGCGTGCCTAGGTCTCTCTATGGTCGTGCTTGTGGGTTTGTTCGAGGGGTGTTTAGGGAGGTGCTGGTGAACAGTGGATGGGTGGAAGGTGATCAGTGGACGTTGGCGGAGGTGGTGAGGTGTCTGACGAGGCGAGTGGAGGTGCGGAGTGGTGGAGGCCCCTCACCAGTGGTCGGCTGGAGATGGAGAAGGTGGAGGTGGTCTATGACGTCGAGGGGTTGGAAGTAGAAATTAAGAGAGGGGAAATGAAGAGGGGAGAAAGGGGAATATTTCTAACCTAGCTAAGTGGATGAAGGAGGGTAGAAAGGTGGCTGGCCGTACTTGCCGCTGCTGGAGAAGAAGACATCCAGTGGATGGGGAGTGGTGACAACGAAGAGGCTGGAGCACGCGCACGGGTATTGCACGACGCGGAGGAAGGTGGTGAAGGTGGCTCTGGCACTGGTATTATGGTAGGCGACGAGAAAGAGGAGGAGGGCTCATCGGAGCTCGCTGGACCCTTGGCCGGACGAGAAGGAGATGAAATTGGGGTGGTTCTCTTGCCAAGTCGAGCTGAAGAGATGCGGCCAGAGGTGGTGGTGCTTTTATAGTCGCTGGCAGGGACTGTTATGCTTGGAAGACAAGCTTCCAAGCACAAGAGACCTCACCAAAGATGGAAACCATTGGAGGCCCAAATCTCTCATGCATTCGCACGAGAGATTGGGTGCAAATCAGAGATTGGTACCATGCTCAGATGGAAGGGAATTCCTCAGAGAATCTCCCTTCCAAATCTGGGAGATCTCTGAGGAATCAGGGAGTACTCCCCCTCCATTCCTCGCTGGAGTAGGATTTCTCCCCAATAATGGTGGAGAGACCTAATTGTAAAAGTGGCGAGGAAGTTAGGGGGGTCTACGTAAGAGTTTTCAAAAGATAGGGGCGAGAATGTAATTGGGTGGACTATTTTGCAAAGTAGATCAAGATGACCTTCCCTTAGGTCCAAATTTTGGTACAAACCTAATTTAGACCTAAGGAATCTAATGGTGAACTTGGAGTTTAGGTTTGACCACGTTTGACGAGACATTTTACATAAAAACCTAAATTAGGTCAAATACTGAATTGGGACCCCAATCTAGGTCAAAACAGGTTCCAAAGGCTAAATTGAAGGTTCTAAACCCTAGGAGATATTTTTCCATGAATTTTAGAGGGTTTAGTTGATTTTTATCCCGACCAGAACCTTGTTGAATTAAGCAGGTCTATTTTAAGGTTACAGAATGTCATTTAATTCCTAGACTGCTCATGAACCCATTTCTGACTAAACCAACCTACTTTTTATCTCATTCAGACCATTTGACCTATGTTTTGCCTCTGAGAAATCCTGTTTATGTATTATAATGGTAAAATTATAGTTTTAACATTTATTTCATGTTTTCTTCTCAGAACATTTTTTCCTTGAATTAGGTCCTTCTCTAGGTTATGTAGGAGCTCTTATTCTCTTTCTTAGGTCAAAATGAGCTAATTATGGCTCATGATGAGTCTATCTTCAGGCATGCACACACATCTAATTTAAATTAATTGGGCACCCACCCCCCTTACGCCTATCATCTAATCCTGTGCACTTTAAATCCCAAGCCCAAATTAACTTGATAGACACGCCAACTACGTTGGATTTTATTTTCCAAACTAAAGCTACACCTAATTGATTATATCTAAGGCCTTCTCTATTTGGACCAACTAGTGACAAGAAAGGTTGGTGTAGTAACCATGTTAACCTCTAGTGGTGTCCCATCGTGCGGGGTGTCTTAGGGGGTCCCAACCTTCTGACCAGCCAAGTAATTCAAGGATCAAGTCATTTAGCTAGGGATAGCAAAATTTGGACTAGGTCTAATAGGTACAACCTTCTAGGGTTAGAATTGATTGCTTGTATTGTGCACACACTTCTCTCTCATGTTCTCTCCACATCCATAACACTCTTCCAAGTGTATGCACAGAACTAGATCACGAAAGCCACACTTGGTGGCACCTCTGCAAGGAGAACCAAGGAGGGGACTAATTATTGGTGAATCCAATTCTACATCTGACTCAGACTCTGATCTTGATTTGATGGCTAACTCAACCAACTTGAATCCACAATCGAATCAGATGGATCCTTAAGCTCAGATCTGAAACCTCCAACTCCAAATGCAGGATCATCAGACCCAAATGTAGGAGATGCTAGAGATTTTATAGATCCAACATCTGTAGGCTAGACTCTTGACGGATTTTTACAACCCTACCCAGTATCAACACCAACCTTATGTTAGGGTGCCACCTATAGATGCTCAATTTGAGATTAAGCACTCCACTATACAACTCCTTCCTCCTTCGAAGAGTAACAATTATGAATACCCCTTTCAATTCTTAAAAGACTTTGTAGACATCAGTGAGAGAATTAGTGATGATAACATCATCATCAGCCATATCTAGCTTTAATTAGTCATAATCAAGGAATAAATGCTCCCACATAACCACCAGAAGAGCCCTAATTCACTGCAAATCCATTCTAAAAGAATAACAATAAAACTGGTGTAAAACTACAGTTTTAACAGCATATCTCAATTGTATAACAATGATGGGATTTTTTAGGGGTTAATTAAAGGTAAAATGGTCTTAAATGTCTAACAACTAGGTCATGTAGATAGGAATGAGTTTTCACATATTTTAGGAATTAAATAACATCTGAAACCCTAAAAATAGACCCGCTTGATTAACTGAGGTTCTGCTCAGGATAAAATTCACATAAATCCTCTAAAAGTCATAGAAAAATATTCTGTAGGGCTTGGTATGCTTGATTTGACCATTGAAACCTAATTTGACCTCCAATAGAGTCTTAGACAGACAGTTGCCCTAATTTAGATTTTTGCATAAATTACCCAATCAAACTTGGTCAAAACATAAATCCAACTTCACCATTTGATTCCTTGGGTCCAAATTAGGTTTGTACCAAAATTTGGACCCAATCTGAGATCATGTTGACCTAGTTTGCAATTTAGTCCTGTCTGACTCTTTTCTCTCACACACATGCCCCTAACCTTCAAAATCCTCACAAACAAGCCCCTATCATTGTCATCACCCTTTGCAAATAGGTCACCCCACCATTATCGCGAAAGAATCCTTCTCCGGCGACGTTTGATTGAAGATAACTCCTTTGATCAACAAATCCCTTCCAAAATTGGAAGGGAGATTCCATGAGGAGTTCTCTTTCCAACGCACTTGACCTTGAATCCTATAACCTTCCCAATCTCTCATGTGAACGCATGAGAGATTTCGGTATCTCTTGGGTTTCCAACATCGGCGAACCTTCCAAGCTCGCAAAGCTTGATTCCCAAGCTTAAACTAACTCCCTAAGGCCTATATAAGGATCCTCATGGCAAACCGTTTTCCCCACACTCGAATTTGGCTACAAATCCCCCATGTTCCTCCCTCCACTCCGGCTAAATAGCTCCTTGATGTTCGACGACCTCTTCTGACCTCCTTCATCATCCACTCACAATACCGATGGTGGATTCTCCTTCCTCGTCTTCCTCCACGACGCGCCGTACCAGCCGATGTCTCTCCCTCCATCGTCCTCGCCGTCCTACCCTCATCGGAGTAGTTCTCTTCCACGGCACCGACTATACCATACTCGGTGTCCTCCTTATCATTTTCGACCCTCAGAGTAGGTAGTTAGGTCTCTCTAGTTCTTTAGATTAATTTTCCTTATCAAAAACCCAAGAACAAGTCCTCGACACCGCCGTTCACCCCCGTCTTCTCTGCGCCCAGCCACACCTCCGGCAAGGTGCTTCCATCGCTACACACATCCACATGCCTCTCCACCACTCCCTACACCTCTGCCTCGACTCCACAAACCAAAGCCCTCTCTTTATTTCATCATTCATGCTCTGACGACCGGCCCCGAACACACCCATCACCAACTTCCATCCTCGACTCCATCCGGCCACTACTCTGACTCCCACACTATGAAAGCACCACCATCTCACTCCACACCCTCCAGCGAAGCTATTAAACAATTTTAATGTGGTCGAGAGGCCGTATTCCTTTATTTTAGGTCCGACCGAAGCTCCGCTATCGCCCTTGAGTTCTCTAACACGTCTCGCGTTCTCCGGTCGCATTCACTCCATGTCTCAGCCTCAGGTCATGCGTAAGGGTCCCAAGAAATGACCTAGGCCTCCAATTGGGAGCATCGTGCACTCCTTCAACTTCGATTGGGAGAGCACTCCAATAGTAGCTGCTCGAAGAAGAGCCATGGGATTTAGTCCCACCTCGTGAAGAGAAGAGGTGGTGTGTACGCTTAAATTGAATTTTTCGTACCAGCTATTCGCCTCAAGAGACTTGGGGCGTGAGGTCCCCCACAACCCTTCACGCCTCGCCCGTGACACCTCCACGTAGGCCTGGTTCATACCCGATTACCCACCTAAGCCCCACACCTCAACTGCTACCCACTGTAGGCAGCCCTGGTCTCGAGTACGCTCTAATCCAAACCCGAATTCTTGGTTATCACTAGAAGAGGAAGGAGAGAAAGAGAAAGTGTGTGGGGCAAGGAAGGGTTTTGCTATGGAGAAGAATGGCTAACACTTAGCCATTTGAGAAGTTGTTCCCCCTGTGCGTGAGAAGAAGAAGAGGCTGAAGAAGAAACCAAAGGAAGGAAAGAAGAAGAGAAAGAGAAGGCAAGGAAGAAGAAGAGCATTAGAAGAAAAAGAAAGGAGCAGTATAGCAACACACTTTATGCCATCTGATTATCTGTTCCTTCATTTGATTATATTGAGTAATTGCTATATATGTGTTAGACTAATAATTCGTGATCCAAATCATCATTATTTTGTCTAGATTTCTTTTTATCTCCTCATATACTCATGTTATACATTGAATATTAGTTTTTGAATAATTAATTATGCTCATTTATATTATTTGTTAAGATTAGCGCGAGAATGCAATACTTACTCCCTATGTTCGACCTCGGATTTCTTTCGAGTATAAACTGTATCTGTTTTCGCGATTTATTGACTATACTACAGCGCAACGACTTTTCAAACATCGATTTCAAACATCGAATTTTCAAACAACAACTTTTCAAGTATTTGTAGACCATCGATTTCAAACATTGACTTTTCAAACAGCGCAACGACTTTCAAACAATGACTATACTACAGCACTCCAACATTTTGGCACCGTTGCCAGAGAGCAACGTGCAATTCACCACTATTCTCTTGCTATATTTTGATTATATTTGAGCACTAACTTACCCTATTTGATTTCTTGTGATTTTGAGAGGAATATCATGAGGCTATCTTCCATGCAAAACAACCACTCCAAGGCGGGTAACTTTTCTATTCTTCCCTAATCAACCTCTTAATCTTGGGAAGACAAGAAAAGGAAACAATCAATTAGGAATCACTTGCCTTATTTTTATAGTAATCATCATTTAAGAAGGCAAGCAAACAAATTTCATATCTGATCGAAGCTTGAGGCGATTCTGTTAGAGATTCCCACACTTAATTGCCCGTACCTATTAGGGATTACGCTTAATTCCTAAATCACTTTAGGCTCACACAACTTCTTGCTTGGAGCCCAAGATGAAAAATTAGAGATCAACTGGACTTGTATTAGAGCTAATTAGGGTTTCAATTTTAGGGTTTTGGAGTGCTAGTTCACACTTGCCTCCATAAAAGGAAACAAACCCACCCGCATTTGTGTGCCACCCAAACCCTATTTTAAAAAAAATCTAATCAACAAAAATCCTAAAAATCAGGCTCTAAATTCACTTGAACCCTAAAACCCTTGGAGCTAATAACTTGAGAGTCAATTTAGGGTGATTCCTAGGTCTTGACCAAGATTTCATTCTGCCATCCTTAGGGCAAGTCAGGCGAAGTTGACCTACATTGTAGGCCAACCAACCTCCAAATTAGGTCACAAGTCAAATCAACTTCTAATCAAGTGAAACTCAAGGCACAAATTAAGACTTAAAATTAGTAGACCTAAGGTCTTAAGTTCATACATTCTGGTCTATGAGGAACCACAATGACAAGGAAGGTCGAGTCAGGGAAACCCTGCAACCCGTGGGGATGCTCTACCATGTAGGGGTCTTTGCAGGGCTCTCCCTTCCTGGCTACCCAGGTACTTCTCGGGTGTGCAAATTTCTGAGGTATCAACCACCTTGAAACTACCTTAGTCATCCAATACTCTTTGGGTACCTTGATTGGGTCAAATTTCACATCCAGTCCCTCATCTTTTCTATTAGAGCACACACATAGGAAGGTCCTTAGGTTTTTAACCTAAGAGGCCTCTTTAGATCTTCTTGGGAATTTCCAATTTGATTTAATCAACTTCAAATCTAATCTTGAGTTTGATTCTACATCTTGATTCCACCACTTGATTCAAAAATGCAGCCTGGCTACATAGGAAGGCTGTTTAAGAAACCTAAGTCCCAAATGAGAATGAAAGAAAAGATACTTGAGAATGCTTATAAACACCATAACAAATATTGTAAAAGGAACATTCAGGATAAATTCAAGAAAACAATGGACCACATTTTGAACCGTATGGAGATGATATTGATACAACTAAACCATGGTTCAACTCGGGATGATCTCTTAGTAGAACACATGGAATTGGTGAAATTACACAACAATGATTATCTGCAATATTGGTCAAATCCTTCAGTTCCAGAAGAACTACAGAATCTTTTTGGAAAATGGGGAGAATTTCTGAATAATTTGTATAGATCCATCGATCAAAAATACCTGTCAGAAGTTAAGATGACATCTTGGAGTAATTTCAGTAATCCATGTAATTTCTCAAATCCTAGGTCTGATGATCAAGCTTGTTATGGACCCCTAACTCAAATGGAATCTGATTCAAATTACAAACAAATTGACATTCCTGATCTTGAGATGGGTTGGGAGGATCCGATTATAGGTGTTCACAATTTTGAGCCAGCCCTAGAAAATCAAGAACCTAGTTCACCAAACTTAGATTTCCCAGACACCTGTGATAATAAGATTGTGTCAGAACCTCTCAAGGGTGTAAATTCTATCCCTTATTCTAATAAGGTGACGCTCGAGAGATATTCTGACATCCCCATAGAGCCCAACCTAGATTCTAGTTATCCAACCCACACCCTTAACCTAGAATCTGGATTCAAGCCTATTTGGGTTGATCATGAGGCCCAATATGATGAAACTCAGATTTTGGATTTGGATTATGATTCTGAGCCTGTATTTGATGAATGCACCACTCCAACCTCCTTAAAGGTACAGATTGAATTTTCAGAAGTCACACCAATTTATGATACAGAAATTGAAGAGTTGGAAGAGTTGGGACTCAATTGGGTCTATTCTAAGAGCCAAGAACCCAAACCCATGCCTAATAAGATCTTTTTTAGTTCAAACTCTGAGAATAAGCTAGATACAAGTCAGGTTGCTGATTGTACATCTCTTGATTTATTCTGTGGTGGAACCCATGATCCCGAATCAGATTCAGAACATGATTCTCGCAAGTTCCCCAACGATTTCGAATCTTACCCTGATTTCGTAGAATTGTTGTTTCCTAACAACTCTAAGCTAATCTATGACCTCAGCATACAAGATCCATTCTTCGACTCTGACTCTGAGGTCCCTAATCCTGAGATCTTTAATTCAAAATCAAGTTCCACTAAGACGGAATCACTCCTTTTTTATCCTCAGGAATCAGAAATAGTAATTGCCGAGAGTGTCTGCAATCCAGAGTTCAAATCTTTCCTTGACTCAGATTTCCATAACCCTCTAAACACTCTTCAGCCATTTACATTTGATTTTGATGGACATTATGAGAACTCTCTAGATGAAACTACCTTGGAATCCTTCCTAGAGGAGCCCTCACACAAATTTTGTGATGCCAACTCTTCTACACATATAGAGCCTTCCAAAACCCATCTCCAACCCCAACTAGCAATCGGACTCAATTTCTACTCCGATTCTCCTCTTAATGAGTCGGTTACACATGATTCTCCTCCACATTTCAATCAGGTTAGAAACTTCGATCAGATTAATAATCATGCCCCATCCTTCTTTGATCACTCCCGTAAGGTTCCTACATCCTCCACCGACCCTTTTTCATTTGAGGATCCCTACTCTAACCAGGCTAATCCGATTCAACCAAACCCTAGCTTTTCACTTCCACCTCTATTTGACTCACAAAGTATATGGTGGATTCCACATTTACTGATTCACATCTATCAACCCACCAGATTGATTGGGTTTGGGCTCCATCATCAGCCTGTTGACTTGAACAAGCACCTAGTTGGACCAACCAAGCTATTGATCAAGGTGCTTGTTCTACAAAATTCGACTGATTTGATCACTCCTCCATATCATTTTGTGCTCTACTGAAGGTATTGAATTTAGCGCATAATAGGAGGCAACCCATCATTCCAAAAACCCGAGATCCTTCTGATTATCCTTTTGTACTTCATGTCTATTTCACTCTGAGTTCAGTTTTAGAATAGTTCACTCATCCGCAACAATCATCTCGACCCGTTCACCCACCCGATTATCCTGTTCTAACCCCTGAACCCAAACTAATTTCATACCCTCTGATTTACAATGAGAACATTGCAAAACTTAGGCATGGGAGGGTGTTAAAGTGCAAACATACAAAAATTCAAAGTTCTGAAGGGTTCTCACAAAAAAATACATATTCCAAAAAACCAAAAAAATAAAATTTAAAATTGAAAAAGAACAAAAAAAAATTGGAGAAAGGGAAGGTAATTTTGAGAATTAATTGCATGTCATTCTTGAGAGGAAGAAAGGAGGTGATTTAAAATGTCAGAAAGGAGCAACAATTTGAAATAAAAAGAGTTAGTCATTAGTAAAAAATTATGGAATCTATTTAAGTTCTAGACCAAATCAAAAGAAAGAAAGAAAAGTCAAAAGTGCTAAGAGACACAAAGATTAGTATGAGTGATGATCTTAGGCCTCTTGGGCTTGTTTTAGGCTTAAAATTTCAAGTATCCATTAAGATCTAGATTATCTTCAAGAGGTTGAGGAAAATGCAAAGCTTAAGTATTAGGTCTAAGGCTTAGGGATTATTCGGCCTCGTTAACTGACCTTTGGATTGCAGGACTCGATAACCTAAGCACCCTAATCCACACACAGTCAGGTTCAGTACGCTTAATTATCAAAATCACGCAAAGTATTAATTCTATTCTAAAAAGCTACCTAGATTAGGAGTGGCTTATCAACATATGTTGGTTTGGATGAGTTCCCGATGCGAAGAGGTAGGAGATTCCCCTCATAGATGCCGAATAACATACTGTCTCCTCGATGCTTGCCTCCTAGGATATCTAAATATCCTACCGAGGGCACGTAAGCACCTTGTGCTAGTTCAGGGGCCATGGGTGGGATTATTCCGAAATGTCGATTGCCAGGGACTGAATTTAGCTATAGAATGGCATGGCAGCACTATCTCAAAGTGTTGAAAGCCAGGGTTCTGGAGGTTGCCATGGACGGTGCTATCTCGAAGCATCGAAAGCTAGGAACCCTACAAGGATTGATGGTGGGAGATAGGAATCCGATACAGAACATGTTTGTAAGCCAATCCAAAGCTAGAAATAAAGAAGAAAAAGAGATAAAACTCTCCAAAAAAAAAAACGAAAAATTCTTCTGTCTCTCTTATACAAAAACACATTGCAGACTGAACTAGGATTAATCATGTTTTAAGCACGGGTGCTTTAACTGCGAAGTTCAACGAACCTTAGGTTAGTTTCTGTGGGCCTTAGAAACCTTTGTGGCAGACTGAGGCTAAAGCTAGTCAGGTTCAGATCTTGGATGGTACTTGGGTACCTCTAGGCCTATTGTTAGCATTCTAACCTAATCTATAGAAGAAAGCACACATCAAAGATCTGAGCATTAAAGGCATGGTCTAGAATTTTAGTTAATTCCATGAGATTTTGCTAAGGGACTAACAAAAGGCACGGTCTAGAAATCACCCATTATTCTCTAAGCATATATATCAAGTATTCAATCAATGTAAATATCTCAACAGTAAAGTAGCAAGCCTCAAATCAATCGTCAGGTTATTGAATCAGACGACTTATCCAACAAGTGCTACAAAGCTTCCCTAGCATTGTTCTTCTTCTCTTTTCTTCTTGGCTTTTCTTCTTCAACTGTTCTCTTCTTCCTCTTCTCTGTCTATTGCTCCATCTTCTTTCCTTCTTCTGCTGCTTTCTTTCCATGCACAAGGGCCGGCCATCTTAGAATTGGCTAAGTGTCACACAGGGCAAAACCCTCCCCTGCTCTATGCTCTCTTTCTTTCTCTCCTCAGGCTCCACCCTTCCAGGGCCACAGTCAGGGTAGTCGGGTATAAGGGTAGGCGCGCACCCGGTACCAGGCTCACCGGCGTGGGTGGTGAGTGAGGTGTGAACAGGCTTAGGTGGGTAATCAGGTGCACCAGACCCTCATGTAGGTGTCGCGGGCGAGGCACGTGAGGGCACAGGGACCTCACCCCCTTTGTGTCACTTGAGGAGAATAACTCATGTGACAAAAACAACTTATGCTGCTTTGTCTGGTTGTCCACTTCCGAGGTGGGACTAAAGTCCCACCCTTCCTTCGCGCGATAGCAAGTAGCAGTATCTTCGGCCAATTCATGCGAGGAACAAGGTCAATGCCACAATTGACTGGTCAGGAGAGAAGCTAGGTCGATTCCATGTTGCCTGATGCAGACTCCTGGAACTGCAGCTACCAGAGAAGGCTTCAAGCAAGCTCGAAGCTTGCACATTAATGGCGGCTGGAGGAAAACCTGAAACACAATAATACAACCTTGCAGCCACATCAAAAGAATTCAGGAGGATCATTGGTCATCGACAATTGCAATGGTGGTGGTGATATGCTGTAAGAAGGTGTGTGTGTGTGTGTGTGTGGCGAATTCAGCGAAGGTGGAGTGAGGGTGGGTTGGTCGGTGGAGCGATGGAGAGGGTGAATGCCCTAATTGATAGAGGGCTTTTGTTGGGGACATCGTGGTGACGCTGATAGGGGCGATAGCGGCGAGGTTTGTGCAGTGGAGCGATGGTTGGGTGTCGTCGGAGCTTCGCCGGAGTGGAAGAAGACGGAGGGGGAGACATATGGTCGGCGGTTGTTTTGAGAGATAGAAATAGGGAAAAAGGAGGGAAGTAGAGGAACTTAAAGAACCTAGATTAGAGATGAAAGGGGGAGATATTCCTACGCCGGTGTGATGGCTAGATGTGGGGAAGACGAACCTCCAAAGGGAGAGACAGCGAGGAAGAAGGGGCTAAGGCACCTCTGATGTGATCGTCGAGAGGCAGAGGAAGTCGGGGAGGAAGAAGATGCTCCCAATTTGGCCATTGGGAGGCCATAGGACAATGGGGAAGATGCTCGCCGGAGCTAGGTCAGATGAGGCCGGAGGTAGGGTTAGGAAGAGGGTTTTCGGCCAAATCCTAGCTAAGGAAATGAGCAAGGCCACGGGGGTCCGTTTATAGGGCTCTCAACGACGGTTTGGGCTTGGGAAGAAAGCATCCCAAGCTTGGAAAGCTCACCGGAGAAAGAAATCCCAAGATACCCTAATCTCTCGTGCGTTTGCATGAGAGATTGGGAAAGTTTGGGACCTTGGGAATTGCCTCAAAAGGAAGGGAATTTCATGATGAACTTCCCTTTCAAATCTAAGAGGGATTCATTAAGGACTCAAGGAGATCTTGCCAAATTTAGGTCACCGGAGTTTGTAGTAATAGGATTCATGGTGACAGGGACCTATTTGTGAAAATGATGAAAAAGTTAGGTACCTTTTTGTAAGGATTTTGAAAGTTAAGGGCATATGTGTGATATAAAAAAATCAGACAGGACCAAATTGCAAACTAAGTCAAGACAGTCTTAGATTGGGCCCAAATTTTGGTACAAACCTAATTTTGACATAAGGAATCCAATGGTGAAGCTACATTTTGGTTTTGACCTAATTTGACTGGATAATTTATGCAAAAACCTAAATCAAGGCAAATGTCAGTCTGAGACTGTTTTGGGTCAAGTTGGGTTCTGATGATCAAATTGAAGGTACCAAACCCTAGAGAATATTTTCCTATGAATTTTAGAGGGTTTAGGTGAATTTTATTCTAACTAGAACCCCAGTTAATTAAGCGGGTTTGTTTTTAGGGTTTTAGAAGTCATTTAATTCTCAAAACACGTGAAAACCCTTTTCTGTTTGTGTTAACCCACTTGTTGGACTTTTAAGACCATTTGACCCTTAATTATCCCCTGGAAAAACCATGGTTGTTCTGCATTCAAGATATGATGGTAAAAGTGCAGTTTTAACCCTATTTCTTGTCTTTCTCTCAGAATGATGATGCAACGAACTATGGCTCTCAGCCAGTTATGTAGGAGCATTTATTCCTTGATAATGACTAAATTGCGCTAGTTATGGCTCATAATGGTGTTTCCATCACCCGCCCACACCACTCTTCATCCGCGACCTCCATTCCCAACCGTTGGATCTTGATCCAACTGCTGAGAAACCTTCGCACCACTCTCCTCTTTGCGACACAAAGGTGGGCTTCGCACATTGGCTAAGCACTCTCTGCAGATCAAATGGTGCGAGGTCGAATCCCACTAAAGCATCCTCACTGCATCAATTTAAATTCGGCCGCCAGATCTTCATTGAGCGACCATGAAGCTTCCATGCGGAGCAATCCCGTGGGCTAGATTTGCATACATGTGCGATCACGTGAAATCACATGCACGATCGTACGTGGGCGTAAACTTAAGACATCCGCTGGCGTTGTCAGCCGTCTAATGGCAATCCAGCGGTGTGTGGGCCTCTCTTTGTTACGATCATGGGCGTTAGAAACAGTTTAAGACGTCTGGGAAGTGTCCCAGACGTCTGGAACCCTTCCCAAACACCGGGTAATAAATTTTTTCCGCATACGGGTTCGCGTCTGCGCGCCTGCGCGCGCAGACTGAACCCACAGCCTTCATTTTCTCTCCCTGCAAATGTCGCTTTCCTTCTCTCTCTTCCCGCGGCTTCCCTATAAGAGCGCTCCCCCTCTCCCCCACCCCTACCCCACCGTCTTCTCTTCTCCTTCTCCTTGCAAGCGAGCGAGCGAGCGAGGGCGCAGCAGCTGCTGCAGCAGGTGTGTGGGAGGGAGTGTTACGAGAAGAAGAAGAAGCTCGACCGCGGAGGTGCGAGCTTGCCGGGGGAGCTAGAGCCGGCCGGCGGGGGGAACAGTGGGCATGGGGTGTCGCGAAGGAGCTGCTGCAGCTCAGGCAGCAGGCGGACGTGGCGCGGCTATGCCTCACGGGCGAAGGACGAACCGGGTGCTGATTCTGGGAAAATTTCCCAGAATCAGACCTCTGGACTTACATCCAGACGATGCATAGGATGTCTGGAGGAAGATCCAGACGTCTGACAGGTACAATATTTTTCCTCCTTCTCCCTTTAACGCGTGTACGGCCATGCAGCCGTCCGCCGCGTTCTCTGAGCCTTTTCATTATGAGAACGCTTGCGTGTGTGCGCAGGTGTTGTTCGGGAGGGCGCGAGGGCTCGCCATCCCATGCAGATCAGACGTCTAGCCACAACACCAGACGATGGAGAGGACCTCCAGACGTCCAGGGTGACAATCAGACGTCTGGAAACTGACTTCAGACGATTCAGTGGGCTTCTGAACGTCTGAAGGACTGCACAGGCTGAGGTACGACCTGATCCACCTTTTAAGATGTCTAGAAGAGGTTCCAGACGTCTGATTTTGGACAGATTCGTCATTTTTTACCCGTTTAGGGCCCATTCGGAGTCTGTTTTCTGCGTTTCGAGTTGTGTTCTTTCCAGAATCAATTCCTCTATCCGTTTACAGTAACTGTGTATTGTTTTGAGAAACACCTTGTGATTGATCCTTGTGTTAGGACCCCGTTCCGTTGCAGTCTTTGGGGTTGCGGAGGCACGCGGGGTTACCGACCACGCCTCCAATACTCCCGGTCTTGCTGGTAGAGTGACTTTTTAATTTATTTAACAAAACTTGTTACCATTATGAAACAATTAATAGAGTCTAGGGCATTGCATGAACCCTAGGACTGTGAAATTAGATTGAATGATAGATCCTAGGGTATTGCATGAATCCTAGGATTGAAAACTAGATTTAAATGATAGATCCTAGGGTACGGCATGAATCCTAGGACAGGAAAACTAGTGGAATATATAATATTGCAGTCTTGGAAAAGTAGAAGGGAAATGATAACTACCTGTAAATTAATTAACAGCTGCCTGTTATGAATGAATAAATACGATTAAGAACATGGGTTATATAAATATAAAGCTGGAACGGTGAAACCCAAAACGGCCAAACAAAAAAGAACATGAACCCCACGGGAAATTAGGATTAGAACTCCTAGAAAGAGAATGGAATGGAACTGAGAAAGTAAAACGTGGAAGTGTGTTGTCTCTTGGGTACGTGGAACCAAAGAGAGCACGTATTACCTCTTAGTGTAGATGGGAGCTTACTGCCCTCATGTTGAGACCGGGGTGGGTTTGTCCACTTTACACCGACTTGTTGGCCCTCGCGTACGCAGTACCGAGGAGAGCTACTAGTGTAGGGAGAGCACTAGCTGCCCCACGGGCCCCGGGGTTCTGCTAGCTCCCCTGCACCGACTTATTAGGCCCACTAGGCAAACCAGGGTAGTCAGGCGAGGGTGCGCGGACTGTAGAGGGGTTGGACCCCTGTTACTGAGAGGGCTCTTTCCTGTACTGGTTCCGTGCTATGCTTTGGGCGCACCCGTTAACGGAAACGACTGACCGTGTGCCAGTGCGGGGTAGCTACCCATGCGCTCATCGCGCGTGCCATAGTCACCATTACATCTGTCAGCGACCTTGGGGTGGTTGACTAAGGGTAGGACAACCACGGGGGACTCTCCCGGCCATGAGAGCACCACGTGTTACTTCTACTTTTCAGAAAAGACTGCAATAAAGATCGTTCCCACTAGGAACATTCAAGATCAAGAGAAGGATCTGAGAAATAAATCAATAGTGAATAAATATAAAGACATAATAAAGAAAGTAAAATATAACAGCTACTGTACACTCTACTACTTCTTTAGCTTTTAAGTTGCCACTCTACTCAGCATTTCGCTGACGTGTCACCCTCGTTACTTTCTTTCAGGACCAGGTGTTGAGCAGCCAGAGTCAGCGGCTGCAGAGGACGCTGGGCTTAGTAGGTTCCAATAAGGTTACCTGTAGTACTTTTGTACTTTTCTTCCACTGTAGTGAGTAGTTTTTGTTACTCCCTGTACTTTCTTTATTGAAAACTTTATGTTATGTATATTTCCCTTCTGTTGTGATGGTGCATACTGTAGTATTCCTTTTCCTTACTGCTGTACTTTGTTACTGCTAGTTATATATTTGGTGAACGTGATTTATTTTACTGTTCTTTTGGTTACTTCTCGTTGGACGACTGGATCTTGGGATTAGTCGAGTCGGTCCGATTCTCGTGTCTTGTAGGGATTCGGGAATCTGGTCATTACACTCTTCAATGCCAGCGGTATGCATCTTCGAAGGGAGGGATCAGCAGGTGTGCCTGAGCCTTCAAATCTTGATCGAACGGCGGGAAGGCGCTCCAACAGATGCCAGCAAAGATAGAGCATGAGCGCCAATAGGCTTTAGCAACATTTGGAGCATTGGTTGGTGCGGATCTTCAGTGACGCATTTGATGTCGCTATAGACCTTGGACAGATTTCCTCCTCTTCCCTTCACTATAAAAGAACCCCTACACCTCCCCTTCCTCTTTATCTCTTCCTTCCTCTCACCACCTCGAAGGCTCTAGAGAGAGCTTGTCCTAAGCTCGAGATGCTCCTCTAGAGTAGAAAATCAAATATTTTTCCCTCCCCTCATCCCCATTCGTGGGGCATCCCATGGCTGTCTTCTCACCTCCCTTTGGGAAGTAGATCCTCGCTGCGACGTCGTCCTGCCTTACCCTTCATCCTCCAACTCTGTCTTCGTTCATTTCACTTCTCACCACCTTCCTCCAGGCGACGTCAGAGTGAGTCATCCTCCAAGTTATCATCGAGGGGAATTTCTCTCACCTATTTCTGCCTTTATTGCTTTCGTGGTATAGTTTTCCTGCTTTCCTAGTTGTAATAAACATTTCATTATAAAAATATATGATTGTTTTTCTATCCCTCTCTATCTCTCTCTTTTTATTTTGCAAGTAGATTAGCTAGATTTTATCGACCTGATCTCTTGCCCAATTAAAAATACCAAAAAAAAAATTAGAAAAGATAAAAATGATAAAAACAAATAAAAAGCAAAATGTGGATTTTCAAAACCAAACATTCGCTTCCTCATATTCAACCTGGGACTCAATTTTTAAGTTTCGATTGTAAATTTTATTGGATCGACGGATTTTCTCGCAAATCGAACTACGACAACGGGTTTTCCAAAACCAATCCTTTCCACGTGCGAGTCCGACATTATCATTTTGGCACCATTGCCGGGGAGGCAACACTCTTCGATTTTTTCGCATTTTCCTGCATTACTTACATATTTTTCTAACCTTTCTTTCTTCTTCAATTTATTATATTGCAGGAACCCGGTTGAGGAGCTGAAGGCGGTAGATTGGAGTAAAGTGCGGGTAGAGACATTTGTAAGTTTTCTCCAACCACCTCGACCCTAGATTTTATTTCACCACACTAATAACTCAAACCCAAATCAACTTAGGTGATTTTTATAAATCCTAGGATAGATCTGGTTATCTATTTGCCACCTCCACCCATCTCATCCCTGCATATATAAAAAAATAATAAAAAAATACTCTTCTATTATGGGATTTTCTGAAAGAGACACATTAACACCCACAACTCTTGACTTAAGGTGCACCACTTCACATCGCTTCTACCACTTAACCAGAATCTGACCTTGTTTACAAATCCTAAAAGACACATCATCAAATAACCTTGCTTACAAACCCTGGTTGTGCACGCACACACATTTGAATTGATCATTAAGGGCACAACCCATCTAAAGGGCCCATCACATTCCAAGAGCACAATCATCCCAAGCCTAATTAAAATTGAGTGGACATTGGCCTTAAGAATTGATTCGCTCTTCGAGTCTCACTTAGAGATTTTTTTCGATTAATTTGCTTTTGCTAGTCCATCTGATGTCTAGCTAGGGGAGTACACTAGGAACCAGAGGTGCAAGCCAAAGGAAGAACCTTCTCCCAAACCGCTCCTTCTAACTGGTTAGATTGACCTGATAAAAGTAGACCTAATCAGTTATAATCTCAAGACAGGTCCTAGGAGTCTGTAGGTCTTTAGGCTAGCTCACCTAAGGACAGGGTTGATTGCTTGCATTGCAGGACTCCTTTCTCTCTTTTGATTTCCCTCCTATTCTACCATGTATCCTTCCACATCTTACACGCATTTCCCATCCTACCCTCCTACCAACACTTATTCCCAAGATGATTACTATTCTGACTTGAATTATGACTACCCATCTCCTAGTCGGGACAACTTTGATTGGGGATATGAATCCGGACCTCAGTTTCCAGGGTCTAACCCTGGACAACAAGACTATGATTACCATCCTTCCCAGAGATACAAAGATTATAGATCTCCACCCTTTGATGATCAACCTAATCAGATCTAAAACCATGAAGGATATGCAGATTATAACACTGATGTAGAATACGCGTGATTTGTAAAAGCAAGTTTTTAATGTCGTTGTAACATGCGCTTTTGCATACGCTTTTAAATTTATATCTTAGATAGGGGAGTATCTAGGGTCATCCAAGGAAGCCAAATGTTTATAAAATTAATTCTCTTGCTTACAAAAAAGATCTCAACTTTCTTTTTGGTATTTTAAATATGTAATTTTTTTGTTTTGAACAGACGAGGGCAAAATGCGAATTGTAGCAGAAAGTACTCACCTACAATTACCTAACTAACACTTAAGAGATAGATATATCTTCTTCCTAAGCTCACTCTAGGCAAGTGGAGGCCTAGAATAATCAGGTAGAAGAGGTGAAACAAGTGCTAGAACCAAAACAACAATTGCAATAGAAAGTAAAAGAAGGCAATTTGATTAACTAGAATTTGTGTTCTTTTTCCAAGACAAGTAGAGGAATGCTTCTACTAGAAATGAAAAATCTAAAAGCAATAAAGGAAACACAAATCCTCTTGCAAAAATTGGTGAAGAAGGGAGTCTTCTTGCTCCAAGCCTAGCTGCTCCTTGGGTTGAAAAGATGGCCTCCTTCTTCTCCTTCCTTGAGAGCTCCTCCAAGGTGGATGCTACCACCTTCAATGCTCTCCTCCAAGGGGTGGGTGTGCACCACCCTCAAAAGCTCCTCCAAGGTGGCATGGACCACCTTCAAGATCTCCTCCAAAGATCTTCCTTGCCTGGCTTCTCCTTTGGCTACCATGGCTCAAGAGAGAAGGGAAGAGGGGAAGACACCAAGGGGACAGAATATCCCCTTAATCTTCTTCTTCTTCTCTCTTGGGCGTGGGCTCTAGGTAGAATATGAGAGTGAATTTGCTAGCCAAGGATGGTTTGAATGGTAGTGGGTAGTGATCTTTTTATAGGGTAAGATGAGGGGTTAAGGTGCCTGACCGAGTCGATCTTTCGCTTTTAAGTCGTTTGTAGTTTAATGTGGTGGAAAAATCGACTAATCAATTTTTAATAAGAAATAACCACTCGCAGAGGAGCGGGTCGTATCCACAGGGAGGCAATAACGTATTAAAATTCGCGCTACTTAAAAATGTTTGTTCGTAGTCAATTTGGACAAGAACCAAGCCAAGATTGCCTTTAGATTAAGGTTTAAGCCAGAAACAATGCTGAAATGGCAATTATGAGAAACTACAGGATATTTTCCGCAATGCAGAGTGAATAGAATATGAATAAAATCTGGCAATGGCAGAAAATGTAAATTTTAATCAACGTTTTACTGTAGCAAAACAGGGGAATTGTTCCCCGTTGTCTTGCGCGACGAGGAGCCGATGGCCGGGCGCGGGAAGCTCGGAGGAGGTCCCTTGGATCAAGGGCTTCGAATCGGTGGTGGCGGTGAGTCGCGCGGCGGCCGGAGGTGGCCGGACGAGCTCCGGCGGAGGTGCTGCAGGCGGTTGTGCGTGGGCGCGCGGAGGGTCTGCGGAGGGCGCTGGCGCGCGGAGGCGTGGCTGCGGTGGTCTGCAGGCGGGCGCTGGCGTGTGCGGTGGAAGCTGCAGAGGTCGGTTGCTAGCGGTTCTGCAGGAGGTTGTGCGTGGGCGCACGGAGGGTCTGCGGAGGGCGCTGGCGCGCGGAGGCGTGGCTGCGGTGGAAGCTGCAGAGGTCGGTTGCTGGCGGTTCTGCAAGAGGTTGTGCGTGGGCGCGCGGAGGGTCTGCGGAGGGCGCTGGCGCGCGGAGGCGTGGCTGCGGTGGTCTGCAGGCGGGTGCTGGCGTGTGCGGTGGAAGCTGGCGTGGGCAGAGGGTCTGCAGAGGTCGGTTGCTGGCGGTTCTGCAGATGCAGTGGTGAACGGCGTGGACTGCAGGCGGTTGTGCGTGTTTGAGCTGAAGGTTGACGGACGTGGGTGCGCTGAAGGTTCTGCAGGTGCGGGAAGGGGTCTGCAGGCGACTTCAGGCGTGTGCGGTGAAGTGAGCGGGTAACTTCCGACGTCTGGGAAATTTCCCAGACGTCTTAAGTTACTGAGAGGGTGGCTGATCAGTAGGTTGGTGACGGTGGTCGGCGATGACGGCGAGGGAGTTGCACGCTAAGGTGCTCACGGTAATGCGGGCGAGCTCCGGATGGCGGTGTGGCCTGTCACACCACACGCCCACGGTGGTGGAGACTCGCCGCCACGGTAGAGGCCGGCAGTGTGGAGTGGAAGAGAGAGGATCTCTCTGCACAGTGGTGGGTCGGTGGCGGAGGCCTCCTTTGCTCGGCTGCCTCCGTGCTCCTTTTGTAGTGGCATGAACAAATTTGAAATCAGCGGCCGACCAGATCCACCCTATCCGCTCCCCCTTAATGGCTTTCACTGCATCACGCGGGCGTTGGAGCGGCAGCCAGCCGTTCTGAAAGAAGACGAATAAAGAAAATATTAAAATATTAGGGTTATTTATGTATAGACCCTCAACTTCTATGTTAATAAAAATAATATACCTAATTGGTTATCTAATTAGATGAATGCTATTCTAAGCTAATTCTAAATGCACTTAAGATATGAATGTAATGTATGGATTATGTAATTAGATTAAAACTATGAATTAATCTATTTACATCCTAATTTATACTAAATAAATGTTAGAATTAACCTAATGTGTAGGCACTTAAATACTTAAATAGCCCACAACTATGGGCTAATCAAATACCCCCATGCCTAGTTTTTGCTAGTCCCTAGCAAAATTAAGCGAAACCTAGCACTCTAAGTAGACTAGTCAACTCACTTAGTCTTCCTTCAGAAGCATATTAAGTTCAGGTTCTAAACCCAAGGTCCCTAAGTAGTTGCTAAGTTACAGACTAGGTCGGCTAAAGACGAGTTGTAAGCACAAGTTTCCCTGATTTCTGACTCTACCCTAAAGTTTATTGATCCCTGAGATTAAAGCATCCGTGCTTTTGCATTGGTCCGAGTTATTTGAGTTAAGGGAATTTTTTTTTTTAATATATATACTTTTTTTTTTTTTTTTTTTTGATTCTTCTAAGTCTAACCTCAGATCAGCTATCAACACGGTCTGTGTCGGATTCATTGTCCCCATTACCATACCTCGAAGGGTGCCTGGCTTTCGATGCTTCGAGATAGCACCGCCCATAACGACCCCAAGAACTCCTGGCAATCGACACTTCGAGATAGTATCGCCCATGGATTTCTTAAGCGAATTCAGGCCTATGGCAATCGGCACTTCGAGATAGGGCCGCCCATGGTACCTGAACCGCGCAATGCGCTTACATGCCCCCAGTAGGATGGATATCCTAAGAGACAAGTGTCGAGGAGGTAATATGTTACCATCGCATCCTCAAGGTGAGTATATACTCGACCTCTCCTGCGGCGGGAACTCTTCCAATCAAAATATGTTTTCAAGCCTTTCTTAAGTCAAAACTAAGAGAACCAAATCTCTTTTCAGAAATTAAGTTAATTACCAGACCAAGTGTGAACAATTTGGATGCTTGGGTTACAAGGACCCGTAAACCAAAAGGTAGAATAAGACTCCAGGTACTACCCCACCTTTTAACTCAAACCCTAGCTTCCCTTCCTCAACCTCTTGAAGAATGGTCCGCAACTTAACTCCTACTTAAGTTTTTAAGTCCACAAAGGACCCTAAAGGTCTAAAGCTAGTAGCTTATTTAGCTTCTAAAGTTTGACCCTAGAATTAATTTAGTCTACGCTAGAGTTCTGATTTGCTTAAGAATGCAGGACTTAGCCAGTTAAGCTCAAAACTTTTTTTTTTTTTTTTATATGTACAAATGTATGCAATTATGCTATGTATATCCCCAAGTACACCCCCCCATGCCTAAAATCTGCAATGTCCTCATTGCATAGAAGGATATTACCTGGGTCAAAGCTGGGCTGAATAGCCGAAGAACCTGCAAATCAGGTTCAAGAATTGCAGAAATAGGCCCTAAAAATGAGCAAAGCAAAGTTGGCCTAGAAAATAGGTAACCTAGGATGTTGGCGAGCTGATGATGAATCCCGATAGCAAATGCTCGCCCAACTAAAATGGGAATGAAATCTTCCCAGGTCACCAGAAGAGGTTCTAAAGGATAAATAGTTAAAATAACCTCCAAAGGGGTAGGGGTAGGATGACAAGGATCCTCCGAAAAGAATGGGGAAGGAATGGTATAGAGATAAACCCCCAGGGTAATGGACTGACTAAAGAAATCATCAATCCATACCCGATACTCCATTACAGAAAATATTGGTCTGTTAAGCCCCCTAGTCAGAACAAAAATGAGCAATTCTTTAAGGCAAGGATCGTCTAGGGTGTCCAAGTTACGAGGTTGTGGGATGGCCATAAGATCTAGGTTGGGTTTAATCAGCTTGGTGTCCATCCCAAACACTCTTTCTAAATCCTCAATTTCATCCCTAACATTCCTTGCACCATCACGTGGATCTTCCTGCTCTTCATCAGGAGTCACAATTTCGCTTTCAGATATAAGAGAATCAGAGGGTGACTTCGAAGTGAATGAAGGCAGGTTGGAAGCAACAGATCTAGGGATTATCCTATTAATGTCATCCCCGGGTTTTTGTTCTTTACTCAAATCTTCCTCGGAGTCTATATGTGAATCCACATAAATCTTAGAAATTGCTTCCAAATTTTCCATCATTTTATCATGAGGAGAAATATCATCAATGGGTGTGCCAAGGAAACCTAATTTGGTCAAATTTGTGACATCCTCAGGGGCTAACTCTTCAAATAAGACATAATCACCCTTAGTGTCACTCCAAATCTTGAATGTAGGTTCCTCATATAATTCGTCTTCCTCCTCATCACACAATTCATCATGTACCCGAGGTCTAGAATCATTTAATATCTCAGCAGATCCCCTAGGGTGCTCTATCTGAGGTAAATTATTTACATTGGTTACATCAGACTCCTCAGATAGGTCAATTTCTTTAGGGTTAGGTTCCCTAAGGGTGGGTTTGAGTTCCATATCGTGATCAGAAGGGAGGGTAGGATTAACAACTTGACTTTGACCCACTTCATCAAATGTCACGAAAATACTATCATCTGGGTCGAGGTCTTCCAATGGCACCATCATTCCCTTCTTTTGACTCCAATATAATTCAGGTGGATACTCAACCTTATCATCATCTTCCTCGGGTTGCCACCATTCTTCATCCAATGCATAGCTACTTTCATGTGCTTTTTCCTCCCACCTAAAGTGTAGATCTCTCAAGGAAGTGTCATCTAATGGGGAGGTTTCAAAATCGATCCTCGAAAAGCAGCTATTCTCCCCAGAATTTCCCTTCAACTTAAAGTGTAGCTTTCCCACGGGAGATGCATCTATTATAGAGGGGTGTACGTCATCGTCAATGGGGCAGATTGGGTGGCTAATTTCATCTCTTTCTTGTTGGCCTGCTCTCAAAGATTCTCCTAACAATTCACTCATTTCATTTTGCATTTTCTGTATTTCCATCTTCAAAGAGGAGAGGTCATTTCTATCATAAGAGAAGTCAGGCTCAGGCTTATAGTACCCAGGAGTGTTTGTCCAACCATTATAAGTTTTCAGGGAGGGTGGGTTGGGTATTTCTTTGGTATGTGAGATATTGGGTAAAGCAAATCCCGCTCCTGAGTTCTGCTCACTAATTTGGGGCTTAACTAGGCCAATACTCCTATAATAGGAGTAAAACGGATCCCAATGATTGTCATTATGTCCATCAAGGAATGGACCATCTCGGCGTCTGGGATCGAAGGATGCAGAGTGGGGGTGAGGGTGTGGGCAAGATGTGAAAGGATGAAAATCAATGTGGTCCATTCTAACTCACACTTCAATCAGAATTCCCCAAGCAAGACACAATTCAAAAAGGACCTTTTAGGTCTTTCCCAATTTAGGCTTTTGATTTTAAGTCAGATTGCAGGTGACAATACAATTTGTTCAATCAATTTACGCGCCTATTGTCGACCTACGGCTCGCCTAAAAAGACCTAGTTGGAGCTTAGGTGTTCTTCCCTAAATCTCAAATGGTCAAGTAAATCCAAAGACGGAAGATCGAGGGATGCAAGTAGGCCTAAGCCTTCCTTTGAAGCTGTGCTTTCGCGGTGCTCCTCAACTACCCCCAAAAATCCGTGACAGGGTATCCCCCTCTTTGGATTTACAAAACCTTTGATCTCAAGTTCCGAACACTTCAGAATCCAACGAAAGGAGGGCTCTTGTCCTAGTATTTCCAAACCTAAGGAGTGTCTAGAAGCGTGCCGTGGTGCAAGTGAAATAAGTGTGCATACACCGTAAAAGATTTTAAACTTTGAATCGCACACCAAGTTTGAAAATGAAATCCTTGGTTTTTAAAATGTCCTTCCTTTAATTAGTCCTTTTTCTAAAGAAAATATGTGACCACTTGTTAGATTTATTCAGTACAGATTAGGTGGTCTTTGCATTAAATCCCAAATGCAATGCGTGATCAAAAATAGGATGCAAAGTAAGAGAATGCGTACCTTGCCTCCAGCGATCTTCGATGCAAAAATGCACGCAATGCAGAAAAGCAAATCTAGAGGCTGCCCATACAGACCTAAATGGTTCGTCCTAGGGCAGGCAGCTTCTAGCAGGCAGCTCATTTTTTTTCTTTTTCTGTTTTTTGTTAGAACTACTTATGCACAAGCAAATAAAAGAAATAATAAAAAATAAATAAATAAATAAACCTAAATCTAAAGAAAAGGGAACAGGCTCCCAAAAATTACCCAACACGGGTCCTAAACAAAATCGGGGAACAAACCCCTCAAAATTTGCCCCAGAACAAGGGTTTCAAACTAACTGTAATGAAAAATTAAGTCTTCAGTCTTAATTCTATTCTAATTAAATTAGCTATTAAATACAATGGTGTCCATCGCGTCCTCGTCCTTCTCCTCCTTTCAAAATTGCTTGTCCACTTCTCGTCTGGCGACGTCAAGGGTCGCCTCTCACAGTGGCTGATTCTTGCACAAAATTTCTCGCACAGAAAAGAAAATAATAGATGGTCAAATCTCTGTGCAATTGACAAATAATGAAAATAAAATTAGGCGAAATTATTGCGTCTGTTGCCTCCCCGGCAGCGGCGCCATTTGACCGAGTCGATCTTTCGCTTTTAAGTCGTTTGTAGTTTAATGTGGTGGAAAAATCGACTAATCAATTTTTAATAAGAAATAACCACTCGTAGAGGAGCGGGTCGTATCCACAGGGAGGCAATAACGTATTAAAATTCGCGCTACTTAAAAATGTTTGTTCGTAGTCAATTTGGACAAGAACCAAGCCAAGATTGCCTTTAGATTAAGGTTTAAGCCAGAAACAATGCTGAAATGGCAATTATGAGAAACTACAGGATATTTTCCGCAATGCAGAGTGAATAGAATATGAATAAAATCTGGCAATGGCAGAAAATGTAAATTTTAATCAACGTTTTACTGTAGCAAAACAGGGGAATTGTTCCCCGTTGTCTTGCGCGACGAGGAGCCGATGGCCGGGCGCGGGAAGCTCGGAGGAGGTCCCTTGGATCAAGGGCTTCGAATCGGTGGTGGCGGCGAGTCGCGCGGCGGCCGGAGGTGGCCGGACGAGCTCCGGCGGAGGTGCTGCAGGCGGTTGTGCGTGGGCGCGCGGAGGGTCTGCGGAGGGCGCTGGCGCGCGGAGGCGTGGCTACGGTGGAAGCTGCAGAGGTCGGTTTCTGGCGGTTCTGCAGGAGGTTGTGCATGGGCGCGCGGAGGGTCTGCGGAGGGCGCTGGCGCGCGGAGGCGTGGCTGCGGTGGTCTGCAGGCGGGCGCTGGCGTGTGCGGTGGAAGCTGGCGTGGGCAGAGGGTCTGCAGAGGTCGGTTGCTGGCGATTCTGCAGACGCAGTGGTGAACGGCGTGGACTGCAGGCGGTTGTGCGTGTTTGAGCTGAAGGTTGACGGACGTGGGTGCGCTGAAGGTTCTGCAGGTGCGGGAAGGGGTCTGCAGGCGACTTCAGGCGTGTGCGGTGAAGTGAGCGGGTAACTTCCGACGTCTGGGAAATTTCCCTGACGTCATAAGTTACTGAGAGGGTGGCTGATCAGTAGGTTGGTGACGGTGGTCGGCGATGACGGCGAGGGAGTTGCACGCTAAGGTGCTCACGGTAATGCGGGCGAGCTCCGGATGGCGGTGTGGCCTGTCACACCACACGCCCACGGTGGTGGAGACTCGCCGCCACGGTAGAGGCCGGCAGTGTGGAGTGGAAGAGAGAGGATCTCTCTGCACAGTGGTGGGTCGGTGGCGGAGGCCTCCTTTGCTCGGCTGCCTCCGTGCTCCTTTTGTAGTGGCATAAACAAATTTGAAATCAGCGGCCGACCAGATCCACCCTATCCGCTCCCCCTTAATGGCTTTCACTGCATCACGCGGGCGTTGGAGCGGCAGCCAGCCGTTCTGAAAGAAGACGAATAAAGAAAATATTAAAATATTAGGGTTATTTATGTATAGACCCTCAACTTCTATGTTAATAAAAACAATATACCTAATTGGTTATCTAATTAGATGAATGCTATTCTAAGCTAATTCTAAATGCACTTAAGATATGAATGTAATGTATGGATTATGTAATTAGATTAAAACTATGAATTAATCTATTTACATCCTAATTTATACTAAATAAATGTTAGAATTAACCTAATGTGTAGGCACTTAAATACTTAAATAGCCCACAACTATGGGCTAATCAGTGCCTCTTGAAATGGAGGGCTAAGATGGAAGGATGGAGGTGGTTAGATGATCCTAAGGTTAAGGGTTGTTGGTGCCACCTAAGGGGTGTAAGGGGGGTAGTTAGGGTTGGTCAAGAGGCACGTAAAAGTGGCGCCAACCATGGAGAGGTGCCATGGGTTGGCACCAACTTTGAGGCTTCTAGAAGGTGGGATTATGTGGAGGGTGGAGATGGGTTTAAGGGGAGATGTGTGGTGGAGATGAAGGGGATTCTTGGAGGGAAAAGTGGCGCCAACAAGGGGGTAGTTAGGGTGATTTTGGCGCCACTTTTAGGTGTCTTTTGAAGGTGGTGGGTAGGCTAGGTTGGCACCAAGTAGGTTTAGCTTATGTGGAGCTTAGGTGGAGCTAGTTGGAGTTTTTAAGTAGGGTTTTTGGGTGGTACAAGCCAAGGAAGCTGGAGCATAGCAAAGCTAAGCTAAGCTAAGATAAGCTAAGCTACCTTAGCTAATGGAGGAGTAGAGGAGGAGGTGTTGGAGCTAGGGTTTGGAGGGAGGAGCAGGTTCTTAAGAATCTAGAGTTGAAGTGGAGCAAGTAGCTGCTGAAAAGGTCAACATGGGGCTACTCTAGCTGGCTTAGCTTGCTAGTTCTTTGCTAGCTACTAAGCCAAGCTAAAGTAAGCTAGCTTCTATTGAATGGAGCTGAGGTGAGCTGCGTCTGGTGCTCCTAGGGAGGATTGAGCTGGTTAAGACAGCTAAGGTAGCTTAGCTCAATTAGCTTGAGCTAAGCTGGGTCCCCGAGAGCTGGACTTGAGCTTCCTAAGATGGGATGAGTTCTTCTTCAGCTGGCTGGAGTTGAGTGGAGCTGGATGTAGCTGGATCTGAGCTAGGGTGTACTCCAGTCAACTCAGCTGAGCTAGCTAGAGCTCCCTGTGGACTAATAGGAGCTGAGATGAGCTAGACTCAGCTAAGTTGAGCTGGATCTAAGCTGACCAGAGCTAGGGTGAGCTAAGATGAGCTCTCTTGAACAGCCATTCAGCTGAGATTAGCTGAATGGAGCTGAGATGAGCTAACCCTAGTCCAAGTGAGCTATATTCCAGCTGTGGTGAGCTGGATCAAGTTGAGTTCCAGTTATTTTGAGCTCCTCCTTCACCATTTGCCTTTTTTAGTGCTAGGGTTTTTAGGGATTGTATATATGTTCATCCCTAACACTCAAAAAAACACATTAAAACAACAAAAGAAAATGCAATGCATGCCTATCCAAGTTAATGCATAAATGCAGCCCAAAAACCCATTTGCGGAGCAAAACTCTAAGAGCTAGGTTTGTTTTTATGCATAAGATTGATGATAAACTGTCGTTTATCACAGCCCCATGCTTATCTTTTGCTAGTCTCTAAGCAAAACTTTAATATTTTTTTGGAAAATGAAATTTTTGGGAAATCTAATTTTTTTTTTGACTTTTGAGGAGAAAAAGATTAAGAGACCTTAGTTGATCTAAACACAGGAGACATGGGATTTATTTTTGGATCCAACCATTAGACAAAACGGGATCATATATCCTCTAGAAAATTCACAAATTAACCCCTTGTTAATTCAAATGACTTGAAATTTTTGTTTTTAGGATTTCTTTGGCTCATCAATCTGATTCGCAACTTGCAAAATCCTTTAAAACCTTGTGTCCGTGCTTGTGAAAAGGCCAACATTTATAGAGGCGTGTTAATTTATTTATTTATTTATTCTCCCCCTATGCTTATTTTTAGCTTAGTCTTACAATAGATGTGTCGGGATCATCATTCCCGTTACCAATTCTCGAGGGGGCTCTAACATCAGTACATCGGGATAGCACTGTCCATGACACCACCCAGGAGCTCACAACCCCAAAACACAATGCGGTGTAAAGGGACGCTCCAAGCAAACTCAAGCTCTTGCTCCGACACTATAGGTAGAGCACCGTCCAAGACACTTGAGCTGCTAAAATGCGCTTTAATGCTTCATCTAAAGATATGAAATATAGATATGGAGCAGCGCCAAGGCAGCAACATGTTGACAACGCATCCTCAAAGGAGGCATTTTCCTCCTTCTCGGCGGCGGGAACTCAAACCAATGATCTGCTTCAGACTTTTACTAAGTCCAAACAAGGGGTTTTTTTTTAAATTTTTAGTTGTTTTTAAGTGTTGGCTTGTGTGTGAAAATTGACATAAGAAGTTCCTCAAGAAATGCAAGTTTTTGAATTAGAGACTAAGTCAAATACTTTCCACATTACAAAAAAGGATCAAGTCACCTAAACTATCATGAGTTCAGGTGAAATTTTAGAGAAGGATATTTGATCTAGTCTAAAGATAGACCCTGAAATTCTAATGATCAGATTCGCATCCTCATCCCTAGTTTGTTAAAGATTAAATCCCATTATACCCAAAAGTGAATTTTTTTCAACCTTAGTCCTGATTTCAAAAAAAAATTTCCTTAAAAAGTTTTCAACATTTTTTTTTGTGTATGCAAGCAGGAAAATAAAATAACTGAAGAAAAATGCATGTTTTTAGGTTTTGAAAATCCTAAATCGATCGTCATATTTTAAAAACACCCCCCCATGCTTAAGATATGTAATGTCCTCATGCATTAGGAGGGAAAAAGGATTACCTTAGTGAAGAACGGTCGGGTTTAGGATGATCAAAACCTGGAAAAAGAAGAAAAAAGGAAAGCAGGAAAAAATGATGGGTTACCGCCCATCCAGTGCTATCTTTTACGCCATTCAGTCGGCGTAGTGTGCATTAGTGATCGAGGGTAGCTGGCTCAGTAAAATTAAAAGATTCAGACAGAATTTTAGGTGTATGATCAAAATAGGGCATTAAACATTGGCCGTTGACTTGAAAGGCCGAATTAGTTTTTGGATCAAAAAGATCAACAGCGCCGTATGGATATGTTTTATGGACAATAAGAGGGCAGGTCCATTTTGATTTTAATTTGCAAGGAAAAAGACATAATCTTGCATCGAAAAGCCAAACGCGTTGATTAACATCAAAGTGTTTCCGAACAATGCATTTATCGTAAAATTTCTCTGTTCGGTCTTTATAAATCCTCGCATTTTCATAGGAAAAATTACGTAGTTCTTCCAATTCAGTTAATTGTAATTTTCTATGGGTACCGACGTCGGATAAATCCATGTTGAGTTATTTTATTGCCCAAAAAGCCCTATGTTCTAATTCTACTAGGAGATGGCATGTCTTCCCAAAAATCAGATGGAAGGGAGACATGCCAAGTGGGGTTTTAAAAGCGGTACGATAGGCCCATAAAGCGTCGTCCAATTTAGTGGACCAATCTTTACGATCGGGCCTAACCGTCTTTTGTAAAATATTTTTAATTTCCTGGTTAGAAACTTCAGCCTGGCCATTTGTTTGGGGGTGATAAGGTATGGAAATTTTATCATTAACCCCATATTTAGAAAGAAGGTGACAGAATTGCAAGTGGGTGAAATGTGAGTCTCCATCACTAATAATGGCCTTTGGTATGCCAAATCTTGAGAAAATATTTTTCTTAAGAAATTCGACAACCACACGGTGATCACTAGTGCGGATGGGTATTGCTTCTATCCATTTTGAAACATAGTCGACTGTGACTAATATATATAAATACCCACTAGAGTTGATGAACGATCCCATGAAGTCGATGCCTCAAACATCAAAAATTTCAACCTCTAAAATAGGATTAAGGGGCATCATATCCTTCTGAGTCATGTTGCTGATGCTCTGGCAACGCACACAGGACCGAACAAAATCATGAGCATCTTTGTGCAAGCTGGGCCAATAAAATCTCGCATTAAGGATTTTAGCTGCAGTTTTCTTGCCCGAAAAATGTCCGCCACAGGCCATTGAGTGACAATGTGTCAAAATATCATGGATTTCAGAATCGGGTACACATCGTCGAATGACCTGATCGGCACAAATGCGGAAAAGGTCAGGCTCCTCCCAAAAATAATATTTAATATTAGCAAAGAACTTATCCTGTTTTATTTTTGGCCAATCAGCGAGGATTCGTTCTGTTGCTAAGTAGTTTGCGATGGGCGCAAACCAAGGGAGGGTAGTAGCAGCTAAAATGCTTTCATCGGGGAACTGATCTGGTGGGGTCATTATGTCATTCGTCATAAGACGAGAGAGATGGTCGGCCACTACATTGTGCAATCCCGCCTTAGCCTTGATTTCCAGGTCAAATTCCTGGAGCAGCAGAATCCAACTGATAAGGCAGGGTTTCGCATCTTTCTTTGTCAGCAAATATTTAATTGTTGAGTGGTCGGTATATATAGTGACGTGTGACCCCAACAGATAAGATCTAAATTTTTCTAAGGCAAATACAATGGCAAGAAGTTCCTTTTTAGTCACCGTGTAATTCCGTTGTGCATCATCAAGGGCTTTGCTAGCATAATAGATCACAATGGGCTTCTTGACAATTCTTTGCCCTAGAATGACCCCTACAGCAAAATCTGAGGCATCGGTCATTAATTCAAAGGGACTATTCCAATCAGGTCCCTGCAATATTAGTGCCTCAGTAACCTCTTCCTTCAACCTCAAAAAACTCTCCAGGCACTTATCATTAAAATCAAATGGCTGGTCTTTAGTGAGAAGCTGACTTAAGGGCTTGGAGATTTGGGAAAAATTTTGTATAAATCGACGGTAGAAACCCACATGACCCAAAAAGGATCTGATCTGTTTGATAGTAGTGGGAGGTGGGAGCTTAGATATAGCATCTATTTTTACTTTATCTACTGCAATTCCTTGTTTTGAAATAACATGGCCCAAGACAATACCTTCTTGGACCATGAAATGACTTTTTTCCCAACTGAGGACCAGATTAACTTCTATGCATTTTTGGAGAGTTCTTTCAAGGTTTTTGAGACAATGGTCAAAAGAATCTCCAAAAACAGAGAAGTCATCCATAAAGACTTCTAAACATTCACCTACCAGGTCTGAAAAAATTGCAAGCATGCACCTTTGAAAAGTCGTAAGTGCGTTGCAAAGACTGAAGGGCATCCTTTGGAAAGCAAAGGTTTCGAAGGGGTAGGTGAAAGTTGTTTTGTCCTGGTCCTCAAGATGAACCACTACCTGATTATAGCTGGAATAACCATCTAGAAAATAGTAAAAATCCCGTTCGGCTAACTGCTCCAAGATTTCATCAATAAAGGGGAGAGGGAAATGGTTCTTCTTGGTGGCGATGTTTAATTTTCAGTAATCAATACAAATGCGCCAAGAAGAAGTGGTTTGAGTGGCTACATTCTCCCCATTATCATTAGTGACAACTGTTAGTCCAGCCTTTTTTGGGCACAACTTGTGTTGGACTAACCCAAGAGCTGTCAGAAATGGGGTAAATGATATCAACATCCAGCCACTTAATAATCTCCTTTCTTACCACCTCCTGCATAATAGGGTTCAAGCGCCTTTGTGGTTGGCAGGAGGGGCAAGAATCATCCTCTAAATATATACGATGCATACAATAGGACGGATGAATACCCTTAAGATCAGAAAGGGTCCAGCCAATAACTTTTCGATATTTACTCAAAACCTGGAGGAGTTTGTGCTCTTGAGCCCCGGTAAGTCCAGAATTTATAATCAAGGGCAGGGTCTGATTAGGACCCAGGAAGACATATTTAAGGCAGTCGGGCAAAGGTTTTAATACCAATTGTGGGCCTGACTCCAAAAGAGTTTCTACTTTGTGGGTTAGTGGTGAGGTAAGAGTGAAAGGGTCAGCTGGAAGGTTAGTTGGACGTGTGGTTAGGGTGGAAGGGTGAGAAAAAGTGGATTGTTCAAGAACCGTATTGATAGCAAAACAGGAACCTAAATGGAAAATCTGCAAAGTTTCCTCCACAATGTTTTCTATTTCTGAATCTGAATCATCAAAGAAATCTGGTTCTTGGAACCGCCTAAAAGCTTGAAAAATGTCTAGGGTTACAGATTCACCGCCACACATTATCTTCATCTTTCCAGAATCACAATCAATATTTACACGGGCGGTAGCTAAGAATGGTCTTCCAAGAATAATGGGGGCAAACTTTAGCGCTTCTGGTACCTCTATATCCAGGACTAAAAAGTCTACTGCTAATAGACAATTTTTGACCCAGACAAGAACATCCTCAATAATTCCCCTTGGTTTAATTGTAGATTGGTCGGCTAATTGGAGAGTAACCTCAACAGGCTTTAATTCACCGATCTTAAATTCCTCAAAAACAATTGTGGGGATAAGATTAATTGAGGCACCAAGATCCAACAAAGCACAATCAAATGTGGTATCATTATGATAACTTGAAATAGGGGGCGCCAGGATCTTTTCTCTTAAGAGGCAGTCGGCTCTACACAACTGAGCTGACTGTCTCTGGAAGGATCACCTTTCCTAAATTTATGGCCTGCCCTTTTGGAGTACATAAATCTTTTAGGAATTTAGCATAGGCAGGGATGTATTTAATGGCATCTAGGAGAGGGATATTAATTTCTACTTGCCCAAATAAATCCATTAATTCCTTCTCAATGGGTTCGGATTTCTTCTTTTTCTTATTTGAAGAGTGGAGGGCTTGTGGAAATGGAGCAGGGTTTCCCTATTTTGCATTAATTGGTTCCTGAATAATAGGAGGGGGAGAGGGGGAAGAGTTAATCTGTGTTTCATTAAAGCGGGTTTCTTTAACAGTCAGGGGATTGTGAGTGGTTTTCTCACTCCTCAAAGTCACTGCATTTGCAGTCTGGTTGTTTCTAGGATGAGGACGGGAAGCCTGACTGTTATTGAAACCCGACGGATGCTGAGGTGCTGGTTGAATGGGTTGACTGGGATATCCACCTTGGAACTGATTCCTTTGATTATTTGGGTTGGGCATGGGTTGGGAAGGTAAATTCCCAATAAGTCGATGATCAGGAGTAACCTTAACTTGGTGTTGTAAGTTGGTAATCATGAGGGTTACTTCTATCATTTGAGTCTGCATATCTTGCAGAGTTTTCATGACCTGATTATTAATATCATCCAGGGATGGTCCAGGTTGATACATAGGTTGCCCATAATTCCCAAAATAGTTTTGTTTGGGAAAAGGAATCGGGTTCGGATTTTTCCAGGAATGATTCGTGTTAGTCCTCCAGTTTTGATTGGAAGTGTTGGAGGGATTTCTAAATTGCTCCTGGAGAGCATAAATATTTTCCGAGGTGGAATCAAAAATATTTTGATCAAAATTCCCGATCAAATCTTACAGGAAATCAGCCGAAAATTGCTGGCTAGCAGATGTGGCATCAATGTTGTGTAGATTTTCTCTTCGGAGAATGTGTGGGGGGTTAGTGTGTGGAGAGTGAGCGTGTGGAGCTTGTTTATTTATGAGCTTTTCTTCCATTTTCTTTTGGTGAATTTGCAACTGGTCTAGTCGTTGAGCTAACATATATAGATCATCTTGAGAGACCGGAATAGAGGTAGATTTGGAGTTAATTTCATGGACTCCGTGTCTGGGGTTTTGTGATCTGCCAAAAGTGTCCATTGAAGTCATGTTAAATGAGTTTTCACTCATTTCTTCAAAGAGGACAGGCACTTTCGGCGTCTTTGTTAAGAAAATTGCCCCCACATAAGGCATCCACAAATCATTTCAATTGATCTTCTAATCCATGATAGAAGATCTGCACTAGCTGCCATTGTGGAATTTCATGGTGGGGACAACTTCTTAGAAGTTCCTGAAATCTTTCCTAGGCTTCGTGGAGGGGTTCACCAATTTTCTGTTGAAAGGTCGTTATCGATCTTCTTAATGCATTCATTCGACCGATCGGAAAATTTTTTTTAAGAAAAGTGCTTTTTAATTGGGGCTAGGTGGTAATAGGGCATCCAACTGTTCTAAACCAATGAGATGCTTTGTCTTTAAGAGAGAGAGGAAAAAGTCTTATTAACCACACATCTTCCTGCACATTGTGGGAACGAGTGGTTTAAGCGAGGATAGTTAATTCCTCGAGATGACAAAAAGGGTCCTCTCTTGGAAGACCATGAAAATGTTTAATAAGATTTAGAATGGCTGGTTTGATCTCGAAATCCCCTTGAGGTATGACCACCCCTGGTCTTTCCTCATAATTGGAAGGATCATAGAAATCCTTAAGAGGAATGATAGGTTGTTGGCGGGGTGGTGGATTTTGTCCTTGATTAGCTAGGTTCGTGATAGTCCTAGCTAAATCTTCTTGATTTTGTTGTAGTCGAACTAAATGGTCGACCATTAATGAAAAGGGATTTGGATTTTGGGTTATAGTTGGAGGGCCACCTGGCCCTGCTGGTATTTTTGGTTGCTCCAAGTTAGGGAGGTGAGGGAGGGTGAAGTCAGCTTGTGGGTCGATTGATGGGTTAGAAGTGGAAGCAGAATTTTTTTGACGGCTTCCTGGGTTTTCCATTTTTTTAGAAGAGGGGGAAGAAAACAATGATTTTTTGCTGCAGGGGGTGAAATCAGATGGTCCCTCAAGGTGTGATTTTTGGGACCGTCGCCCGTGCATGCACTATTTGGGAAGAATTGGAGGGGAGGAGAAGAGAAAGAGATCAGAGAAAGTGTGCAATTCAAACAAACAAAGCTAGACCTAACTTAAATGCGACTCACTAATAAGAAACCTAAGACTTAGTTTATGTAGGAAATAAGTAATCAATAGTGAATACACATTCTGTCAACAAATCTAGCCAAGTTGCTTAAGGGGAGATTTGGGCCCAAACATTTCCCAGGGAAAACCTTAGGTGCTTGTATAAACCCATGCCTGGTCGTTTGACATGGCCCCTCAGCCTGAACACCAGATATGGATGACAGAATTGGTACTAACTAAAGAAAACTTAAGACCTAAATAGCAAGCCTAAGTTGACGAAGCCTTAGGGGTCAAATTGCTATAAATTTTAGTTAGGTCTAGGATACAATGCACGCGGAATGTGGAGGGCATTAATTGGGTTGTTGCCCTATTATTTCGATTTTTTGTGTGTATGCAGGAATTGGAGAGTGGCTCCAATGAAAAGCAAGTTGTCACACAATTAATGTATTTCTGTCTTTTAGGATTGGATCTAACTTGGTGTATTTTTAAGGTTTTCTTTTTAAGTTTTGAAACAAGTTTGAGATTCCACAAACAAGTGGAAATCAAGTTGTATGGGTGAAGAGATGTTTCCTTTTGTTGTTTCTTTATAAAAATGAAAAAAAAGAAACCCTAATCTAATTGGTCCTAGGATAGAAATTTAACTACCAATGAGTTATTTTTAGGCTTTCTGAATAGATAGTGGTCCAAACAATGCAACCAGCACCACTACCTTAAGTGAAATCAAACAAGGATTCCAGAAAAGATTTTTGTAAGATTTTAAGAATTTGTTTGATAATTATTTTGAATTTTTAATTATATTGGTGTCAAAGTCTAGAAATGATATCTGTGGGTATTTTAGACTTTTCAGTATTATTACCGACCTCAGAAAATTTTGGCGATTTTATATGATGTGTAAAATTTTACAAGGATTCCAGAAAGTTAAATTCCACAAAAATTGGATGAGTATGAAAATTCTAAAAATTCACGGATTGTAGCAAAATAAGAAGATTAGAGGGTGTAACTCCTCTGCAATCCACGAATTTTTAAAAATTAAATACACAGCCAATTGATCTGAAATTTGGAACAGATGTTCCTACTCAATTTGGAATCACTGTACAAAATTTTATGATTTTAGGAGGCCTGTGGTGTTAGGAATCAATTTTTCAAATCCGGACAGAAATCTGGACCCGAAAAATAGAACACCAATACTTGCAATGGAGTGGTGTTAAAGAAACATTCAAGCAAACAATGGATTTTAAAAATACACCACTCCACTTAATTAAGTAGTTTAGGGTCCTGAAAGCCAAGTTTAGTGTATTTTGGTAGTTTTTTAGGTCAAGTGTGACAAGTAAGAAGAACCAACCTGAATGTTTGTGGGACGACAAGGAACTTTGAGCTTTCGCTTTCAAATTCCCGCTTTCCTGTTGTAGTTCCTGCACACACAAGAAAGAGAAAGGGATGAGATCCACTTCAAGCAAGAAAAGAAAGAATAAGCAAAGCCGTGCCTCCCCGGCAACGGCACCAAAAAGTGATGCGGAATACGCGTGATTTGTAAAAGCGGGTTTTTAATGTTGTAACACGTGCTTTCGCATATGCTTTTAAATTTATATCCAAGATAGGGGAGTATCTAGGGTCGTCCAAGGAGGCCAAATGTTTATAAAATTAATTCTCTTGCTTACAAAAAAGATCTCAACTTTCTTTTTGGTATTTTAAATATGTAATTTTTTTGTTTTGAAAAGACGAGGGTAAAATGCGAATTGTAGCAGAAAGTACTCACCTACAATTACTTAACTAAAACTTAAGAGATAGATATATCTTCTTCCTAAGCTCACTCTAGGCAAGTGGAGGCCTAAAATAATCAGGAAGAAGAGGTGAAACAAGTGCTAGAACCAAAACAACAATTGCAATAGAAAGTAAAAGAAGGCAATTTGATTAACTATAATGTGTGTTCTTTTTCCAAGACAAGTAGAGGAATGCTTCTACTAGAAACGAAAAATCTAAAAGCAATAAAAGAAACACAAATCCTCTTGCAAAAATTGGTGAAGAAGGGAGTCTTCTTGCTCCAAGCCTAGCTGCTCCTTGGGTTGAAAAGAGGGCCTCCTTCTTCTCCTTCCTTGAGAGCTCCTCCAAGGTGGATGCTACCACCTTCAATGCTCTCCTCCAAGGGGTGGGTGTGCACCACCCTCAAAAGCTCCTCCAAGGTGGCGTGGATCACCTTCAAAATCTCCTCCAAAGATCTTCCTTGCCTGGCTTCTCCTTTGGCTAGCATGGCTCAAGAGAGAAGGGAAGAGGGGAAGACACCAAGGGGACAGAATATCCCCTTAATCTTCTTCTTCTTCTCTCTTGGGCGTGGGCTCTAGGTAGAATATGAGAGTGAATTTGCTAGCCAAGGATGGTTTGAATGGTAGTGGGTAGTGATCTTTTTATAGGGTACGATGAGGGGTTAAGGTGCCTCTTGAAATGGAGGGCTAAGATGGAAGGATGGAGGTGGTTAGATGATCCTAAGGTTAAGGGTTGTTGGTGCCACCTAAGGGGTGTAAGGGGGGTAGTTAGGGTTGGTCAAGAGGCACGTAAAAGTGGTGCCAACCATGGAGAGGTGCCATGGGTTGGCGCCAACTTTGAGGTTTCTAGAAGGTGGGATTATGTGGAGGGTGGAGATGGGTTTAAGGGGAGATGTGTGGTGGAGATGAAGGGGATTTTTGGAGGGACAAGTGGCGCCAACAAGGGGGTAGTTAGGGTGATTTTGGCGCCACTTTTAGGTGTCTTTTGGAGGTGGTGGGTAGGCTAGGTTGGTGCCAAGTAGGTTTAGGTTATGTGTAGCTTAGGTGGAGCTAGTTGGTGGAGTTGTTAAGTAGGGTTTTTGAGTGGTACAAGCCAAGGAAGCTAGAGCATAGCTAAGCTAAGCTAAGCTAAGATAAGCTAAGCTAGTTTAGCTAATGGAGGAGTAGAGGAGGAGGTGTTGGAGCTAGGGTTTCAAGGGAGGAGCTAGTTCTGAATCTGGAGCTGAAGTGGAGCAGGCAGCTGCTGAAGAGGTCAACATGGGGCTACTCTAGCTGGCTTAGCTTGCTAGTTCTTTTCTAGCTACTAAGCCAAGCTAAAGTGAGCTGGCTTCTGTTGAATGGAGCTGAGGTGAGCTAGGTCTGGTGCTCTCGGGGAGGATTAAGCTGGTTGAGATAGCTAAAGTAGCTTAGCTCAATTAGCTTGAGCTAAGCTGGGTTCCCGAGAGCTGGACTTGAGCTTCCTAAGCTGGGATGAGTTCTTCAGCTGGCTGGAGTTGAGTGGAGCTGGGTGTAGCTGGATCTGAGCTAGGGTGAACTCCAATCAACTCAGCTGAGCTAGCTAGAGCTTTCTGTGGACTAGTGGGAGCTGAGATGGGCTAGACTCAGCTAAGTTGAGTTAGATCTAAGCTGACCTAACCTAGGGTGAGCTAAGATGAGCTCTCTTGAGCTACCATTCAGCTGAGATTAGCTGAATGGAGCTGAGATGAGCTAACCCTAGTCCAAGTGAGCTATATTCCAGCTGTGGTGAGCTGGATCAAGCTGAGTTCCAGTTATTCTGAGCTCCTCCTTCACCATTTTCCTACTTGAGTGCTAGGGTTTTTAGGGATTGTATATCTGTTCATCCCTAACACTCACAAAGACACATTAAAACAACAAAAGAAAATGCAATGCATGCTTATCCTAGTTAATGCCTAAATGCGGCCCAGAAACCCATTTGTGGAGCAAAACTCTAAGAGCTAGGTTTGTTTTTATGCATAAAAATGATGATAAACTATCGTTTATCAAACACTTACCCTCCCTAGTATTCCACTGAATATAGGTCACCACCATTCTTTAAACAAGCAGAAATGACCTACTATCACGGTGGGACCCGAGAACCTCGATATCTTGACTCCCCTAGATTTAACCCAAACCCACCCAAACCTTAACCGAACCATTTGGTTCAGGTGAACCAGATCCAAGACAGGGTGTTGGTAAACTTGAGGAACACCATACAATCTTTAGAAGCCCAGCCAATACCATGCATTGAAGCATTGTAGCCTATGATAAAATTGATTGACGAGCTGAATAGCTCTTTATTGGATTTGGTCCAACATGTTAAGGATAGGGGCCTGGGTGAGTTTCTACTTGGGAAATTATCGAGGTTGAGGATGAAATTTATGGTTGCCCTAGTCCAATCTTAGGATGATTCTCAAGATGAACCCCCTTCAGGAGAGCCAGTGTCTGAACCCGCACAGGCACCTATCAGGGGGGTAACATTTTCTGAGACTGGAGATGACCAGGTTGGTCTAGAGCAACCAATTGAGGATGAACTGATTACTTCACCCAAGATCCCCGAGCCAGGGAATGACGAAAAATATGTCTCCGAGGACCATGAAATGACATATGATTTTGAGACATATATAAATGAGGATCAAGAATTCTTTAATTCTGAGGGTGAGGAATCTCTAAGTGACATCTCACTTGAAGTTAAGGAAAATGATTTTAGTGAGGCAAATGGGCTCGAGGAGTATGACGAACCATTTGATAGCCCAATTATTGAAGATTTGTATTCGTTTGGGCTAACTTGGTGGATTTGAATCCTCATTTATTAGAAGATTCAATCAGTAGCCCCATTCCTCAACCACACCCCAAAGGGATTGATTTTGATTTGGAACTCATTATACTAAAGGCAATCCTAATTCAGCCACAAATGCTGGACTTGGGTACTTTAGATGGGCTGTACAATGATTTGGAGATCTCAAAAATATTGATTTTAGAGGATAGGAATTTGGCAATGAAAATTTGGAAGGCTAACTTAGAGGGAAACACAATATTGGATCTAAGGTTCCTATTGACCTAAAACCACCAACTTTTTACCAAGACCCTTATGATATCTTTGAGATGAAACCCAAGATCAGAATCATTGATTACCTTTTTGAGTTGAAATCTAAAAGGATATCCAAACCTATTGAACCATCTCTACCCATTGTCCGACACTTTAGTCTTGGGTTGCATGTTACAAAACCACAGGCTCGACCCCGCAAGCTCAACAATCTTCAGTTTTGGGTAATTTTCACCCAGAACATGAGAACCACTCGACCCTAGGACTTGGGTCTGCACCATAATCTGGTCCATATTTGTGGATACCAACTGGCATGTCCTATGATCAATATTTTTATTTTGATTATGACCTACACTTGTGAATTCCTAATTTCTTCTTTGTTTGTATTTTTTGCCTAGCTGAAGGCAATAAATTTAACACGTGTATATATTCCACGTTCTTTGCGGAGCTAACTGGATTGTCACAAAATTCAGGTGATATTCTGTTATTCCACCCTTTTAATGTCTCTATTTCTACAATGAGAACATTGCATCATTTAGGCATGGGGGGCGGATACTTAACCATCAAATTATTTTGGTAGCTCTGTAGAATTTCTTTTATTTTCCTTAAAAAAAATGAAAATTCAAAAGGACAAAAAAAAATGAAAAAAATAGAATTAGGAGAAGAGAACTTAGGCTTTTGGAAGTTATTAACTTTAGGAAACGATACAATATAACTTGAACACTTAGACTCTTCAGGTCTTCGGGCTTAATTAGCTCGGGTGTTCACTCGAATGTGGACTTAGTATCGACTCCTCGCCAAGTAATTTTACTTTAATTTGGTGAATAAATTGGGATAATAAATACAGGACTTATCAACCCACCCTCTGATTTGAGGGGATTTTAAGTCTAAGCATCTACACACTATTTGCACTAACTCACTTTCTGATGATTTTTATGGAAATTGGGTAGCTAATGAACTGTCTAGGGTGGTATGGCTATCAAGTTCTCGGTGGTAATAGCTCATCGGCCGGTTGTCCAGAGCCCAACCACATAACCATTCTCTTCATACTACCTTTAGGTAAATCTTAGACCAAGGAAGCCACCTACTTAGGAAAAAGAAAAAAAAAGTGCCCAAAAAGAAATAAAAAATAAAAAAATAAAATCACACTTCACTGCACGAGTATGGCTGGCAAGTTATTATGCGTAACAGCCCATTGGCCAATTGTCTAGAGCCTATCTCACAAAAATGCACAAATAATTCCCAAAGCACTTAGCGAAGAAGTGGGGAAGTAAAATAAACCGAGATATACACTGGATTTTCCCTTGTGTTGACCCCATAAAAAAATTAAAAAAAGTAGGGAGAAAGCCACTGATCGGAAAAATAAACCTCTAGGCAAAAATCTTTAAGGTCACCTACGGTCATAGAAATCTGAAGTCTGTTTTAATGGTCACCTAGTGAGTCTATCAGCCTTTCACAAGACACTTAGCACTTAGAGTCCTTTTTGAGTCTTGGGTGGGTCGGGTAGCCGAAAAAAGTTATCCCGAAACTCTCAAACTCCAAAACTCCAAAAAATTAGAAAAGAAGAAAAGATTAAAAAATGTATCTTCCCTTTTCAAACAAGGCGAGGACTTGGGCGGTCTGCATTCTGGCAGACACCTGAGTATTGTCGAGTTTTCGTAGTTTAGAATCTTAGTTGAAATTTTCTTTTATTAATAAATGACTTAAGCCTAAGCGATAGAGCCCTAATTCCATTTTTATACATAGCATATAGTTTAATTTTGCTAGGGACCAACAAATGATAGGCATGAGAGTATGATGTAGACACAATTATTAAGGATAAAATGCCTATTCATGCATGTTCCTAGGCTTAGATTTGCAATTCATGTTATAAATATTGAATAGCATGCATCATCTTACATTTAGAGTAGTTGTGTATGTTTTAGGTTAATTACGTCCATTTTATGGCCAAGAGGGAAGGAGATTTATTTTAAGCCCTCGGATGGACAATCTGATCGTACAGATCAGATCAGGACGACGATCGGAGTCCAACGCCTCTAAAATCATCTAGATCAAAATCCCATAGCATCATATGAAGTCCGAGGAAGATAAATGACCAGGAGGCAATGCGACATCCATACGGGCTTCGAATGAAAAATTCAACCTTATGGATGGATCTGGAGCGATGATCGTTGTCCGGCAACGTGGAAATCACTTCAATCCAACCCCTGTGGCACCCTCTGCAGCAGACAGAAGATAGACAGCCAAGATGGCACCACGTGGCACCATAGGCCATGATTAGCCCATAGTTGTGGGCTATTTAAGTATTTAAGTGCCTAGACATTAGGTTAATTCTAACATTTATTTAGCATAAATTAGGATGTAAATACATTAATTCATATTTTAAATTTAAGTACATAATCCATGCATTGCATTCATATTTTAAGTGCATTTAGAATTAGCTTAGAATGACATTCATCTAATTAGTTAACCAATTAGGTATATTATTTTCATTAACATAAAAGTTGAGGGTCTGTATATAAATGATCATAATATTTTAACATTATTTTCTTTATTCTTCTTCTTGCAGGAACGGCTGGCTGCCGCTCCAATGCCACCAGCTGCCGCAATGAAGAACCCATTCAAGGAGGAGCGGATATGTTAGATCTGGTCGGGCAGCTGATTTCAAATTGGTGCAGGCCACTACAAAAGGAGGGAGGCAGCCGAGCGTGGGAGGCCTCCACCACCGACCACCACTGTGCAGAGAGATCTCCTCTCTTCCATTCCATACCGCCGGCCTCAACCGTGGCGACGAGTCTCCACCACCGTGGGCGTGTGGTGTGACAGACCACACCACCATCCGGAGCTCGTCCGCATTACCATGAGCACCTTAGCGTGCATCTCCCTCGCCGTTGTCACCAACAACCACCACCGCAGCTACTGTGCAATAACCCTTTCAGTCAGTTAAGACGTCCGGGAAATTTCCCGGACATCTGAAGTCCACCCCCCCACTCCAGCAGCAATCTCCGTCCTCCCACTTCACTTCCACCACCCACGCCACAGAAGCCACCCTCTCACCCTCAGCCTGCACCTCACCGCTCACCCGCGCGCATCAGCCTGCGCACCCGTCTGAAGCCATCCCCACCATTCCAGCACCGCCTCACCGCTCACGCCCGCTCACTCCACCTTCCGCGCATGCCCTCCTCCCGCGCCTGCAACCTTCACCATCTCCACGCCCTCCAGCCTGCGCACCCACACCAACAGAGTGCGCAACTGCCCACACGCCTGCAGCAAAGCCAAACCAGCCGCAGCAGCCGCCCGCACAACCTCAGACGCCCTCCTCCCGCACTTGCAAAATCATTCCCACGCCCGCAGCACCTTCCCCGCGCCTGCCGCACCCGCTCTCACCGTCAACAGAGCGCGCAGCAGCTGCAGTGCGCGCCCACGCCTCCAACCAACACGCAGCAATAGCGCGTGGCAGTCCTCACCGCCAACAGGCCGCGCGCGCTCCCGCGCCCGCCTGCCAACAGCAGCTGCAGCACCGGCCGCAGCCACCTCCTCCGGAGCTCGTCCGGCCGCCTCCGACCGCCGCACGACATGCTGCCACCACCGTTTCGAAGCACTCGGTCCAAGGGACTTCCTTCGAGCTTCCCGCATCCGACCGTCCACTCCTCGTCGCACACGCCAAAGGGGAAAAAATCCCCTGTTTTGCTACAGTAACCGGGCCATTAAAAATTACATTTTTTGCCATTGTCAATTTTTATTAATATTTTATTGATTCTGCATTGTGATAAATATCCTCTAGTTACTCATAATTGCTATTTCAGCATTGTTTCTTGTTTCAACCTTAATCTGAAGGCAAATCTGGCTTGATTCTTGTCCAAACTAACTACGAACAAACGTTTTTAACTGGTGCGAATTTAAATACGTCATTGCCTCCCTGTGGATACGACCTGCTCCTCTGCGAGTGGTTATTTTTTTTTAAATATTGATTAGTCGATTTTTCCACCACATAAAACTACAAACGACTTTAAAGAGAATAATCAACTAATCAAATGGCATTGTTGCTGGGGAGGCAACAGATGCAATAATTTTCCCTGATTTTATTTTGATTATTTGTCAATTGCACACTGATTTAACCATTTATTATTTTCTTTCCTGTGCGAGAAAATTTATGCAAGAATCAGCTAGTGTGAGAGGCGACCCTTGATGTCGCCAAAGGAGATTGGACGAGCAATTTTGAAAGGAGGAGAAGGACGAGGACGCGACGGACATCAGTGTATATTTAGTCGCTAGTTTGATAGAATTAAGACTTTAGATTTAATTTTTTATTGCATTTTGTTTGAAACCCATGTTTTGGGGTATATTTTGAGGGGTTTGTTCCCCGATTTTGTTTTGGGCCCGTGTTGGGTAATTTTTGGGAGCCTGTTCCCTTTTCTTTAGATTTAGGTTTTTAGTTTATTGATTACTTTTATTTGCTTGCGTATAAGTAGTTTAAAAATAAAAAATAAAAAAAAATGAGCTGCCTGCTAGAAGCTGCCTGCCCTAGGACGAACCATTTAGGTCTGTATGAGCAGCCTCTAGATTTATTTCTCTGCATTGCGTGCATTCTTGCATCGTTGATTGCTGGAAGCAAGGTACGCATTCTCTTACTTTGCATCCTATTCTTGGTCACGCATTGCATTTGGAATTAATTCAAAGACCACAAACTTTATCTTGAAGCTATTTAACAAGCGGTCACATATTTTCTAAAAAAAGGACTAATTAAAGGAGGGACATTTTAAAAATCAAGGACTTGATTGTAAAACATGGTGTGTGATTCAAAATTCAAAATCCTTTTGCGGTGAATGCACACTTATATCTGTTGCACCACAGCACTCATTTAGACATTCCTAAGTCTTAAAACGACTAGGACAAGAGCCCTCCTACTGTTGGATTCTGAAGTATTCGGAACTTGAGATCAAAGGTTTTGTAAATCCAAAGAGGGGGATACCCTGTCATGGATTTTTGGGAGTAGTTGAGAAGCGCCGCGAAAGCACAGCTTCAAAGGAAGGCTTAGGCCTACTTGCATCCCTCGATCTTCCGTCTTTGGATTTACTTGACCATTTGAGATTTAGGGAAGAATACCTAAGCTCCAACTAGGTCTTTTTAGGCATTTCGAAGGTTGACAATAGGCACATAATTGATTGGGCAACTTGTTTTGTCACCTACAATTTGAACTAAAGTCCAAAGCCTTTTGAATTGTGTTTGTAGTGCATGCTTGGTAGGAGTTCTCTTAGGAGACAACTTGTATTTGATCCTGAACCTGAAAGAATCCTAAGAAGAGACCTTCCAAGGGAAGAAATGGCCGATCAAAGGAGCCTTAAGGAATATTTCATCCCAACCAATCAAGCTGGCCCAGCACTACGTAGACCTGGAGGGGACAATCCGTATGAGATCAAAAGTAGTACCATATCCTTGCTACCCTCCTTTTATGGTACTACTAGGGAAGACCCTTACAAGCATATTGAGGAATTCACCGAGGTCTGTTCCATGGTGAAGCTGCAGGGCATTACTGATGATGCTCAAATGCGAACCCCCTTTCCCTTCTCCCTAAAGGACAAAGCCAAGTATTGGTATCACACCCTTGATAATATAAATACTTGGGATGCCCTGAAGAAGGAGTTTTTGAAGAAGTACTTCCCCATGAGCAAAACAAATCACTTTAGGAGGGAAATTATGAATTTTGTTCAAAAGGATGGGGAAGCATTCCATGATGAGTGGGAGCGCTTTAACGATTTGCTGAGACTTTTCCCACATCATGAGGTGCCTAAATGGCAACTAGTTGAAAGGTTCTACACTGGACTTAATGATTCACATAGGCAAATTGTGGAAGGTGCCTGTGCAGGAACCTTTCTATCTAAGACTGAGGATGACGCTTGGAACTTATTTGATACTTTGAGTGAGAATTCTATTCACTTGAATTCTGCCTACATGGATAGAAAGCCCACTCTCATGCAAAGAAAGTTGGAGAAGCAAGGGACACCTAGAATTTAGCCTATCAGATCCAATTATTGAATCAAAACATGGAAAGGCTTATATCGAACCCGAGTTCATTCGTACCTAACACCTCCACATCCCAAGCTTCCGAATGCGTAATTTGTCAAGGCAATACACACGCCACTGTGAATTGCCACTTGGCCTCCCACTTCCCTGAGCTTGTACAAGCGGATTTGAATGCTGCTCAAGGGTTCCATCCAAGACCTCGTAATGATCCTTTCTCCAACACTTATAATGAGGGATGGAGGAACCACCCAAACTTTTCATGGAGATAAGGAAATGTCTCAAATTCAAGGAATTATAAACCACAATCCTTTCAAAATCATCAAATGAACCAACCTCAGACCTTTGCCCAACCTAAAACCTCTGAGATGGATGAATTGAAGGTGATGTTGAAAACTATGCAAGAAAGTCAAAGTGCCATCATCCAATCTCATGACAAGGCTATACATGAGATGAAATCACAAATTGGACACCTTGTTGAGGCCATTAGACAGAGGGAGACTGGGAAGCTCCCCAGTGCTGCTGAGGAAAATCCTAAAGGAAAAGGGATTGTCTTTAGGGAGCATGCTCAGGCGGTGACTATTCTGAGGAGTGGGAAAGAAATTTCCAAACCTGATACTCCTATAGTCTCACCCCCTAAAAAAACATCCACCCCGACTTTCACCCCCGCCGGAGAAGACTTGCCCAAATCTTCTCCACTTGAAATCACCTCACTGAAAGAAGTTGCCCCCATTCCACCCCTTACTCGACATGACAACCCTTCCACCCAGAGATCGAGAGTGCCTTTTCCAGAGTGCTTATCCACCTCTGGGCAGACTTCTGCTGGTTCATCTGGAGCCAAAGATAAGATGGATGAGATTATGGAAACTTTCAGGCAAGTGCAGATTAACCTACCTTTGCTTGAAGCTATCAGGCAGATTCCGTCTTATTCCCACTTCTTAAAGGACCTGTGCATGAAAAAGCAGCAATCTAGAAAACAGGTCCAATCAAAAGTTGTCCTGCCTGATTCTATTAGCTCAATTGTTCAACATGGCACACCCCCGAAACTTGAGGACCCAAGAGCCCCATACATCTCTGTAGTTATTGGTGACTTACAAATTGATGAGGCTCTACTTGATCTAGGTGCGGGGATGAACATCCTTCCGAGCTACGTGTATGAACAACTTGGGGGAGGCAATCTGAAGCCTAGCCCTGTAATCCTTCAAGTTGCTAATTGATCACTTAAGACACCACGGGGAATTTTGGAAGATACCATCATAAGAGTGGAGGATTTCTTCTTTCCCGTTGACTTCTTAGTTTTGGACACTGACCCTACAAACAAGCCAACCAAACCCTCCATCATTTTAGGCCACCCCTTCCTTGCAACTTATCATGCTTCAATTAATTGCAATACTGAGGCATTGAAAATGGGTTTTGGGAACAGGAAAATCCGGCTTAATGTGTTTGATGCTTACAAACAAGCCGGACTTGAGGATTGTTCTCAAGTTGAGGTGATAGATGACCTGATTGAAGAGGCAACTCCTGCAATGTTATGTGATGACCCCCTTCAGCATGTCATGCTAAATGAGCATTCCCATCTCTTGGAGGAATGTGAAGGGGATATACTAGAACTAGAGGAATTGCTAGGAGTTTCTGCTAAGTCTCTTCCCCCATCATTTCCGTCGAAGGTAGATTTGCTACCTAAGATGGGGACATCTATTATGAAACCCTCAACCATACAAGCCCCCGACCTTGAGTTGAAACCCCTCCTTGACACTCTCAAGTATGTTTTCCTAGGTGCCAATGATACGCTCCCCGTTATCATTGCCATTGGTCTGAATTCGCTTAAGAAATACATGGGCGATACTATCTCGAAGTGTCGATTGTCAGGAGTTCTTGGGGTCGTTATGGGCCGTGCTATCTCGAAGCATCGAAAGCCAGGCACCCTTCGAGGTATGGTAATGGGGACAATGAATCCGACACAGACCGCGTTGATAGCTAATCTGAGGTTAGACTTAGAAGAATCAAACAAAAATATATATATATAATAAAAATATATATATAACAAAAAAAAATTATTTAACTCAAATAACTCAGACCAATACATAGGCACGGATGCTTTAATCTCAGGGATCAATAAACTTTAGGGTAGAGTCAGAAATCAGGGAAACTTGTACTTGCAACTCGTCTTTAGCAGACCTAGTCTGTAACTTAGCAACTACTTAGGAACCTTGGGTCTAGAGTTTGAACTTAATATGCTTTTGAAGGAAGACTAAGTGAGTTGACTGGTCTACTTGGAGTGCTAGGTTTCGCTTAATTTTGCTAGGGACTAGCAAAAACTAGGCATGCGGGTATTTGATTAGCCCATAGTTGTGGGCTATTTAAGTATTTAAGTGCCTAGACATTAGGTTAATTCTAACATTTATTTAGAACAAATTAGGATGTAAATAGATTAATTCATATTTTTAATTTAATTACATAATCCATGCATTGCATTCATATTTTAAGTGCATTTAGAATTAGCTTAGAATGACATTCATCTAATTAGTTAACCAATTAGGTACATTGTTTTCATTAACATAAAAGTTAAGGGTCTGTATATAAATGACCATAATATTTTAACATTATTTTCTTTATTCTTCTTCTTGCAGGAACGGCTGGCTGCCGCTCCAACGCCACCAGTTGCCGCAGTGAAGAACCCTTTCAAGGAGGAGCGGATATGTTAGATCTGGTCGTGCAGCTGATTTCAAATTGGTGCAGGCCACTACAAAAGGAGGAGGGAGGCAGCCGAGCGGGGGAGGCCTCCACCACCGACCACCACTGTGCAGAGAGATCTCCTCTCTTCCATTCCATACCGCCGGCCTCAACCGTGGCGGCGAGTCTCCACCACCGTGGGCGTGTGGTGTGACAGACCACACCGCCATCCGGAGCTCGTCCGCATTACCATGAGCACCTTAGCGTGCATCTCCCTCGCCGTCGTCACCAACAACCACCGCCGCAGCTACTGTGCAATCACCCTTTCAGTCAGTTAGGACGTCCGGGAAATTTCCCGAACGTCTGAAGTCCACCGCCCCACTCCAGCAGCAATCTCCGTCCTCCCACTTCACTTCCACCACCCACGCCGCAGAAGCCACCCGCTCACCCTCAGCCTGCACCTCACCGCTCACCCACGTGCATCAGCCTGCGCACCCGTCTGAAGCCATCCCCACCATTCCAGCAGCACCTCACTGCTCACGCCCGCTCACTCCACCTTCCGCGCACGCCCTCCTCCAGCACCTGCAGCCTTCGCCATCTCCACGCCCTCCAGCCTACGCACCAACACCAACAGAGTGCACAACTGCCCGCACGCCTGCACAGAGCCAAACCAGCCGCAGCAGCCGCCCGCACAACCGCGCACGCCCTCCTCCCGCACTTGCAAAATCATTCCCACGCCCGCAGCACCTTCCCCACGCCTGCCGCACCCGCTCTTACCGTCAACAGAGCGCGCACCGGCTGCAGTGCGCGCCCACGCCTCCAGCCAACACGCAGCAGCAGCGCGCGACAGTCCTCATCGCCAACAGGCCGCACGCGCTCCCGCACCCGCCTGCCACGCCCGCCAACAGCAACTGCAGCACCGGCCGCCACCACCTCCGCCGGAGCTTGTCCGACTGCCTCTGGCCACCACGCGACACGCTGCCACCACCATTTCGAAGCCCTCAATCCAAGGGACTTCCTCCGAGCTTCCCACGTCCGACCGTCCACTCCTCGTCTTGCATACCAAAGGGGAAAAAAATCCCCTATTTTGCTACAAAAATCGGGCCATTAAAAATTACATTTTCTGCCATTGTCTATTTCTATTAATATTTTATTGATTCTACATTGCGACAAATATCCTCTAGTTACTCATAATTGTTATTTCAGCATTATTTCTTGTTTCAACCTTAATCTGAAGGCAAATCTGGCTTGATTCTTATCCAAACTAACTACGAACAAACGTTTTTAACTGGTGCAAATTTAAATACATCATTGCCTCCCTGCGGATACGACTCACTCCTCTGCGAGTGGTTATTTTTTTTTAAATATTGATTAGTCGATTTTTCCACCACATAAAACTACAAACGACTTTAAAGCGAATAATCGACTAGTCAGGCCACCCAACATCAGCCAGCAGTGCCCGCACATACCACTCTTCATCCGCGACCTCCATTCGCAGCCGTTGGATCTTGATCCAACGACTGAGAAGCCTTCGCACTGCTCTCCTCTTCATGACACAAAGGAGGGCTTAGCGCATTAGCTAAGCACTCTCCGCAGATCAAATGGCGTGGGGTCGAATCCTATTGAAGCATCCTCGCCGCATCAATTGAAATTCGGCCGTTAGATCTTCATCGAGCGACCACAAAGCTTCCACGCGGCGCAATCCGTGGGCTAGATTTGCGCACACGTGCGATCACGCGAAATCACACGCATAATCGTACGCAAGTGCAAACTTAGGACATCCACTGGAGTTGTCAATTGTCTGATGCTGATCCAGCGGTGCGTACGCCTCTCTTCAACACCAGCGGTATACATCTTCAAAGGGCACGATTAGCGGGTGTGCCTGAGCCTTCAGATCTTGATCGAATGGTGGGGAGGCGCTCCAACAAATGCTAACAGAGAGAGCACGAGCGCCAACAGGCTTTAGCGACATTTGAAGCATTGGTTGGCGCGGATCTTTAGTGATGCATTTGATGTTGCTATAGTCCTTGGACGGATTTCTTCCTCTTCCTTTCACCATAAAAGGACCCTTACACCTCTCCTTCCTCTTCATCTCTTCCTTTCTTCCTCTCACCACCTCCAAGACTCTAGAGAGAGCTTGTCCCAAGCTCGGGATGCTCCTCTAGAGTAGAAAACCAAATATTTTTCCCTCCCCTCAACCCCATTCATGGAGCACCCCGTGGCTGTCTTCACACCTCCCTTCAAGAAGAAGATCCTCATCACGATGCCATCCTGCCTCGCCCTCCATCCTCCAACTCCATCCTCGTTTGTCCCGCTCCTCACCACCTTCCTCCAGGTGACGTCAAAGCGAGTCGTCCTCCAAGCAATCGTCAAGGGGGATTTCTCTTACCTATCTCTATCTTTATTGCTTTCATAGTATAGTTTTCCCAATTTCCTAATTGTAATAAACATTTTATTATAAAAATACATGATCATTTCTCTCTTTCTCTATCTCTGTCTCTTTATTTTGCAAGTAGATTAGCCAGATTTCATTGACCTGATCTCTTGCCCAATTAAAAATACCAAAAAAAAATTAGAAAAGATAAAAACGGCAAAACCAAATAAAAACCGAAACATGGATTTTCAAAACCAAACGTTCGCCTCCCCGTGTTCGACTTAGGACTAACTTTTTGAGTTTTGGTTATAAATTTTATCTAATCGATGGATTTTCTTGCAAATCGAACTACAACGATGGGTTTTCCAAATCCAATCCTTTTCGCGTGCAAATCTGACGTCATCACCTTCATTCATGTTCCTAGGGCCAAAGGCCCTTCCTATGTGTAGTTCTTCAACCTGGTGGAAGGGGTCATCAGAATCGCGACCATGGAAGTGGGGAATCAGATTGATGATCTATGGTTTGAGTTTTAAATCTTCCCCAACCTAAAGTACCCTAATAAAAGGTTCAGGTTGGGCCTTAGGAGGATTGTAAAAGTCACAGAGAGGCCGGTCTACTCTTTTGTTTTGGAGTCAAGTAATGGCCTGCACTATGACCTCTATTTGTTTGTCATGATGCTGACCCTGCTTAGTAATCTGCCTTTGTAAGAGTGTCATTGGATCTAGATTTTGTTCTTCCTTTTCGATCTCATCTTCCTCGTGGTGACTAGCCATTGAAGAGGGTTCAGGTTCAGATTCTGGATAATTAGGTTTTCTCCTAGGATTTCTTTCTAAAGGTAGTAGCAAATCAGGATGTAGAGATCTTCTACCTTGCATTCACTAGAAGAATGTTCATAGATGAGAGGGAGAAGATACATGAGAGAATACCCCACCCTTTCAATGCAAGCAATCAAGCTATTCCTTAGATTGTAAACCCTAAATAAACCTAATCCTAGTTCTCCAAAACACAACTAGGTTAGATCAACCCTTGAATTACTTTGCTGGTCAGAAGGTTGGGACCCCCTAGGACACCCCTCACGGTGGGACACACTAAGGGTTAACGCAGTTACCGCACTGACCTTTCTTGTCACTAGTGGGTCCAAGTAGACAAGGCCTTGACCTAAGCCTAATCTAATTTCAAGTCCTCAAGAATATTACTCCTGCCTAGGTCACGTCTACTCAGTTTTAGGCTTAGGCTTGATGTACTTTTGAAATATGATGGATGTTAGGGGGTGTTGCCCTTAAGATTGATTTTCAAACGTGTGAGTGCACAGGCACATAAGAGTTCACAAGTAATTTTTATGATAAAGTAGATTTTAAGGTTTAAATGCTTATATTAGTGAGCTTCAGAGTTCACTTGAGTTAATATCCTCAATAAACGGTTCTGATGAGGCACACAAGAGCTTTGCAAATCCTAATTGTTTGACAGATTTCCTTTATGAATCGAAATGTAGGTGTGCTCTAACTTTAATGTGAAACCCTAAGCGTAGATAGTGCTAGATGGACCTTTTAAGTCCAAAATCAAAGTGGTGACACCCAAACAATGTAGTCAATTGGTCCTATTTCACCACTATCTAGGCTCATGATTTTTTTTTTCAATAATTTTAATGCATGCTCTCTGCTTTTTCCAGATTTTAAGTGTACTGGGGTTTCTGTAGTCTATTTTGACCACCAATTCGTGATTGAATAATCCATGCAATTAAATGTGCACGACATTTTTTTTTAGATTTTTCCTAAATTCTTTATTTTCACAGAAATTTAGTACCACAAATTTTAAGTCAATCAGAGTTGTATAAAAATTTCCATGATATTTTGAACTTCGGAAAATCAGGAACAATAATCGATTTGATAATAGTTCAGTGTATGAATATTTGAAATTTTTCTATAACTTAGATTTGTACAAAATTTGGATATGTTGTTCATGACTTCAAAACTCATGTCCAATAAAAAGTTTATAATTTTTGGACATGCAGATATTTGGAAATTGAATTTTTAATATAAGAGTTTATTTCAGCCTGAAAAATCATCAAGCAAGATTTTTTTTATTTTTTAAAAAAACCAAGCAAATGGTAACTAATCCTAAGGTTCAAGCAAAACACCAATTTTTTTTAAAAAAGGAAATCTAACCTAATCTAAGCTACGAGTACTTATCTGACATTTGAATCTATTTTTTTCTGTTGTTGCACATGTCTTCCTTCAATTTTGTGATTCCTGCGCATCCAAAAATAGCAAGTTAGAATCTCAAATAATCTCTTTACATGAAAAACTTTTTAAAATTTTCGTTGCCTCCTTGGCAACGGTGCCAACTTGTTCGCTTGCGAGACGCATTAAAGATTAGTTCTGCTGTTGTAGTACGAATCAGGATGAAACAAATAATATTTATAAAGTTTTGGTGAGTACTGAGTCGTTCGTATGGAGGCAAAACATGATTTTATGAGAATGCTTTTCAAAAAGCCATTCTCAACAAATATTTATATATTTATATATATATAGACATTAGATATCCAAAAAATCAGAATTTTGTTGCTATTTGGAAATAGTTTTTAAACTAGAAAGCACTATGCTAAAGAGTAGATAGAGAAATAGAGAGAGATAGAGATAGAGATAGAGAGATAGAGAGAGAGCAGATGATGACGCCGCTTGTGGGATTCTTGTGTGAAGTGCGGCAACACTTTAGATCCAGAGTAGCGGGAGGAAGTCCATAGAGGAGTTTCAGAGAGAGAGGCTGGAGTTGTATATGGTGGGAGTTACCCTCAACTGGGGGGCCCTGGGGCTCTTTTTATAGCTTTAATAAGGGGAAAAGTGGGCATTTTATCCCCCAAAACTGTGCAACAACCTTGGTTTGATCAGATTTGTCGATTGAGAGACCAACGGCTCTAATCGCGCTTCAAAAGGCCTTCCTAAATGCCTCCTAGATGCAGATGCATTCTAGTGGCGCCACGTGGCACACCAGTAGCCGTCAATCACAATCCATGCGATGCTCGCTCTCCTCGCGCACACTCTTGCGTTCAAATCACGTGCCTTCAATCTGAGATAGGACGGCCTAAATCAAGTGTGCCACCGCCTTAAAGAGAACATGTGGATTGGGGCATTAGCGTGCATGTCAAATCATGCATGTACATTGGATGATCCTCGTCGCACCACGCGCCTTCATCCATGCCCTCCAATCAGCATCAAACAGTCCAATTTAGTCCAAGCGCACGACCTTCCTAATTTGGTGCACAGCAAGGATTGATCCCGCACCCTTCGCTTGTGTACAGGTGCGCTATTCGCTACGCTATAAGAGCAGATGGTTGCATTTTCATTTCTATGTGAGGTCGCCATCAGCCGTTGGATCTTCATCCAACAGCTAAGATAGATTCCCACTGATGAGGGAGTGGCTTAGCCATCGACGTGGCATGCTTGTGGCCGTTGGATGACGATTCAATGACCCACAATGCGTGAGAAGAGTGCTTCAAAGATTGGGGACATGGCGAGGAGCGACTATGATGGCACTGCGTGGCACCATCATGGTCGTTCATCTTTCTTTCTTTGTAGATCATGCTGTAGGTCTCTGATCGTGATGATTTTTACGTTGTTGGATTGCGATCGTTTATCTGGATCCATCCGTGGAGTCAGATTTTACATCTGAGGCTTGGATTTCTATCATCTTGCTCCTTGGACTCCGTTCTTCTATGGGCTATGATGAGAGCCTCATCATGAGCGATAACTAGCTCATTTTGACCTAAGAAAGAGAATAAAAGCTCCTACATAACCTAGAAGAGGGCATAAATGAAGGAATAAGTGTTCTTGGAAGAAAACATGAAATAAAGGTTAAAACAGTAATTTTACCATTGCAGTACATAAACGGGATTTCTCAAAGGCAAAACATAGGTCAAATGGTCTAAATAAGATAAAAAGTGGGTTGAGTCAATCAGAAATGGGTTTATGTGCAATTCAGGAATTAAATGACAATTGATAACCCTAAAACAGACCCGCTTAAATCAACAAGGTTTCGGTCAGGATAAAAATCAAGTAAACCCTCTAAAAATCATGGAAAAATATCCCCTAGGGTTTAGAACACTTAATTTCTCCTTTGGAACCCAGTTTGACCTAGATTAGGGTCCTAGCTCATCAATTTGGGTTTTTACGCAAAATATCTAGTCAAACGTAGTCAAACCTAAAATCTAACTTCACCATTGGATTCCTTAGGTCAAAATTAGGTTTATACCAAAATTTAGACCAAAGGGGAGGTCATCTTGACCTACTTTGCAATTTAGTACACCTAAATCATAATTTGGTCCCTATCTTTTGAAAATCATCACAGAGAGCCCCCTAACTTCCTCGCCAACTTTGCAATCAGATCCTTCCTCCATTATTGGGGAAGATTCTTCTTCGGCGAGGTTGACAGGGGGGATACGCTCACGTTCCTCAGAGATCTCCCAGAATTGGAAGGGAGATCCTTTGAGGAATTTCCTTCCATCTAAGCCCGATCTGGATCATTGATTTCTTTCCAAACTCTCATGCGAACGCACGAGAATTTTGGGGCTCGACCACCTTCCTTCTCCGGTGAGACAGCGGTAGCCAAAAGCCGCCCTCCACGCACTAGAAAGTTCAGCTAGCACCTATAAAAGAATCCCCAAACCTAGCCGCTGAATTTCAGACTTGTCTTGGCAGAGATTCCCCCAAATTTTCTTCTCTTCCATCTCCGGCCAAGGAACCTACAAGCTCCGGCGACCTCCTCCCCTCCTTCTCATCGCTCTGCTGCCATACCAGCAGCAGAGTCTACTTCGCCTCCTCCCGCGTCGAGCCGTACCAAGCGCGCGTTTCCCCGACCTCTTCCTCGTCGCCAGTCTCTCTGTTGTCGACGTTTTGTGCGGGTTTAAAGGATGTCACGTTGTAGTATAACCGACAAAATGTCTAAACAAATGCAAAGAATTTTATTACTCGAAGACTGGAGTATACGAGGTCGAACACGGGGAGCAATCTCAGTACTTTGTAAAACCAAAGAATACAACTGTTTAAATGCAAATATAACTCATTCAAAGAGAGAATTTTAAAAAAAAGGATTTGGAAAAAAAAGTAGAATTGGACGTCTGATTTGTGTATCAGACGTCTTAAATGTGATCTCTCTTTCTCTCTTCTTCTTCGTGGCTCTTCTCCTTTTTTTGCTTCTGGTATCTTGCTTTCTTCTTTCTTCTTCTTCTTTTTCTTCTGATCTCTTTTGCAGTCTTCCCTTGTCTTCTTCTTCGTTCTTCTCTCTCTTCTGCCTTGTCTTCCTTCTTCTTCTCTGCGAAGAATTCTCCTTTCACTGCTACGCAGCCTCTTCTTTCTTCTCTTCCTGTTCTGCAGCCACCAAGTGTTCGCTGCCTGGGACAGTTCTTCCTTCCTGCACACACCACACAGTAGCAAAAACCTACCCCCGTCCCTCTACCCAAGTGTCTCTCTCTCTCTGAAGCAATGCACTCACGGACGCTCTCCCAGAGCCACACGGGTAGTCAGGTCGGGTTCACACCCGGGACCAGGCGCACCGGAAAGTGGTGATGCGCGAGGAGTGCGTAGGTCTAGGTCGGGTCGGATCAGCCAGATCTGCGAGGTCAAGCCGCGGACAAGGCGTGTGTGAGGGTAGTGAGGGACCTCACCCCTGTGCTTACGGAGGCAACCGGCTTAAAGCACAAATGCAATTTATAGCGTACCTGAGGGCTGCAATCCTACGATGTGGGACTAAAGGTTCCGCCCTGATTTCACGTGCGCCCGCAGACTCTCGTATGCAATTGCCCAAGCTGTTGACTCTGCTGGCGCTACTGGCTGGCCTTGGTTGCTTCGCGACACTTGCGAGAATCTGATGCACCTGCCGCATGGGAAGCCTGAAGCCTGCTGCTGCTCCAAGCTCCCTGCTGCTTCGGCTGTTAATGGCAGCTGGGGCTTACACCTGACATCCAGCAGAATGGCCTATTGGCCCAATCAGAATAGCTGGAAACCTTCTCCGCAGCACGACGAAGGCGGTGGGTGATGCTGCAGGTTGCCGGTCGGCCTAGGCATGCGTGCCAAGGTCAACCTGTGCTCGGAGATGGTGGGTTGGTCGGGGGGTGCTTGCGGAGGTCTGGAGTGGCAGTGATGGGGTGGAATGGGTTCCTGGTGGTGAGGCGGAGCTCTCGAGGTGGTTGGCGAGCCGTGTGGAGTGGCGGAGTGGTGTGGGCAGCTCGCCGGAGTGAGGTCGAAGGCGAGGAAGATGGAGGCGGTTAGGTACTGTCGAGGGGTAATCAAGTAAAATAGTTGGGGGAAAAGAGAGAGGAGAGGATGGAGAACGTATCTGTGGTTGTCTGGAAGGGAGGAAGGCGGCGGAGAGGACGGCTCGTAACTGCCGTCGTCGGGGAAGAAAGACCCTGAGGGAGGAAGCGGGGACGAAGACGAGGTCAGAAGCGCGCGCGCGGGGTACAGCGCGACGCGGGAGGAAGCGGCGGAGAGGACTCTGCTGTTGGTATGGCAGCAGAGCGACGAGGAGGGGAGGAGGTCGCCGGAGCTTGTGGGTCGTTTGGCCGGAGATGGGAGAGGGAGGAATTTGGAAGGGATCTCCGTCAAAATCAAGCTTGCCCTCTGCGGCAGGGTCTGGGGTGCCTTTTATAGCTGCTGGCCGCACCTACCAGCGCGTGGAGACCACGCAATTAGGTCTGTCGGCTCGCCGGAGTTGGAAGGAAGGTGTATACCCGAATCTCTCGTGCGTTTGCACGAGAGATTGGGTTCACACCAGCGATTGTAATTGGCTTTATAAGGAAGGGAATTCCTCAGAGAATCCTCCTTCCATTTCTGGGAGGGAATCTCTGAGGGATTAGAGAGCAATCCCTCTCCGAACCTCACCGGAGCACGGTTCTACCCTAGCAATGGCAGCAAGACCGGTTTGCAAAGGAGGCGAAGAACCTAGGGGGCTCTCTGCAAAGGTATTCAAAAGATAGGGACCAATTTATGATTTGGGTGTACTAAATTGCAAAGTAGGTCAAGATGACCTCTCCTTAGGTCCAAATTTTGGTATAAATCTAATTCTGACCTCAGGAATCCAATGGTGAAGTTGGATTTTAGGTTTGACCTCGTTTGACTGGACATTTTACGTAAAAACCCAAATTAGGTTAATTGAAGAGCTAGGACCCTAATCTAGGTCAAACTAGGTTCCAAAGGCCAAATTAAGTGTTCTAAACCCTAGAGGATGTTTTTCCATGATTTTTAGAGGGTTTACTTGATTTTTATTCTAACCGGAACCTTGTTAATTTAAGCGGGTCTGTTTAGGGTTACCAAGTGTCATTTAGTTCTTAGATTGCACATAAACCCATTTCTGATTGACTCAACCCTCTTTCTATCTCATTTATACCATTTGACCTATGTTTTGCCTCTGAGAAATCCCGTTTACGTACTGCAATGGTAAAATTGCAGTTTTAACCTTTATTTCATGTTTTCTTCTCAAGGCACTTGTTCCTTCAGTTAGGCCTTCTTCTAGGTTATGTAAGAGCTTTTATCTTCTTTATTGGGTCAAAATGAGCTAGTTATGGCTCATGATGAGGCTCTCATCACTCTCCCTCAGGGTGCTTCTTCTCCGACAACGGCAGCTACGAGCCGTCCACTCCGCTGCCTCCTCTCCCACAATAGTCCAGATACGTTCCCCATCTTCCCCTCTCTCTTTTCCCCACTACATTTCATTTAATTACCCCTCGACCACGCCTGACCACCGCCACCTTCCACCCCTCAGGCCAACCTCCGGCGAGTCGCTCTCGTCGCTCCACACTTCCGCACGACTCTCCGACCAACTCAGAGGCTCCGCCTCACCACGCTGAACACCCTCCGCCCACCCACTGCCACTCTACACCCACTCAACGCTCCCCCGAACACACCCACATCTCCGGTCACAGGATGACCTAGGCACGCATGCCTAGGCTGTCCCACAACCTGCTGCACCTCGCACCACCTTCGCCGTGACACAGCGAAGGTCCCCCGATGATCTGATTAAGCCGAGAGGCTCGTTTTGTGTCTGACAGTTCTCAAGCCCCTGCCGCCATTGATGGTGACTCGAAGGAGCTCCAAGCTCGCTCCAGGCTTCAGGACGTCCAGGCTTCAAGTGCAGCTCACTCGGGGAGGCAGTGCGAAGACATCTGGTTCAGCGAGGAACGCAACGAAGTCCGCAGCTTTGGCCATTGAAGAAAAGAGTTCTGCGGGCGCACGTGAAAAAAGGCGGGACTAATAGTCCCACATCGATAACCTACGAGGCACAGGTGCGGTTTAAATTGATTTTTCCATATTCTCTCTTCGCCCCCGAAAGCACTTGGGGTGAGGTCCCTCGCCCTTCTCCCGCTCCGTCCGCGGTTTCACCACGCGGACCCGGCGGACCCAACCCGACACCACCCGTGCACACCTCGCGTACCATACACGCCGGTACACCTGGTCCCAGGTATGCAACCCGACCCGTTAACCCGCAGCTCAGGGAGAGCTTCCTGTGAGCAGTTTGGAGAGAAAGATACGTGCGGGTAGAGGGAAGGGGGTAGGTTTTTCTATCTTGTGCGTAGGTAGGCCGAGCACTGAAGAGAAGAAGCTCAGCTGCAGGAAGGAGAAGAGAAGAAAAACTCTGAAGAGGAGGCTGAGCGAGGCAGAAAGAAGAAAGAAGAAAAGAAGGCAAGGCAGAAAGACCAAGGAAGAAAAAGCCTTCGCAGAAGAAAAGAGAAGAGAATCCAAAGAAGAAGAAGAAGAAGAAGACCAAGAAAGAAGGAAGACAGAAGAGAAAGAAGCAAGGCAGAAAAAGAAGAAGAAGATCAGAGGCACACGCAAGAAGAAGAAGAACAGCAAGAAGCCTTACATTTAAGACGTCTGATACAGAAATCAGACGCCCAATCCTGTTCTTTCTTAGCAATTCTTTTTATAAATCACTCTTTGAATCAAATTGTCTTTCATTTAAAAGTTGTACTCTCTAGTTTTTAAAAGTCCTGAGATTGCTCCCTGTGTTCGACCTCGGATACTCCGATTTTTGAGTAAAAAATTCTTTATTTGTTTTGAATGCTTTTTCGACTATATTACAGCATGTTATTCTTTAAAACCCGATCAAGCACGATAAACGGGCTACACGTGATGTTGTGGATATCTGATCAGGATGATTCTGCGTAAAATGACATCATCTGCAATAAATTTCATCTCTCTTTTAGAGCATAAAATGACAATATTATCTATAATACTACCAAACTAGCTATTATGCAATTTATGATGCTTATGCATGCATTGTTCCTAAGTTAGGCTAAAATCTAACTTAATTCAGGTAAATTAGGTTGTGTGCAATCACCCCGCCATCAGGCTCCTCCAATCCACCATGCATGCGAACTTGAACTCCTTCATACTTGTATCCATTTACATTTATCCTGAAACTCGAAAATTCAAATACAAATGTTAAATCACAAGTGTTTTATGATCATCAAAATTAACAATCTTGGTATCCTTACACCAACAATCTCCTCCTTTTTGATGATGACAAAACTACATATATTAATCAAAAAATTCTCCCCCTTTTTTACATTATCAAAAAGGATTAATCGATTTTAATTATTTTATCCTATACTCTCCCTTAAAACATGCTCTTCTAATTTCATCTTTTTGATGTAACAAGATAGCTATGTTATCTTTTGAGATCTCCCCTTATCTAAATGATGCAAATCTTTCTCTCCCTTAATGATTGGCATGTAGTTTATCAAAGTTTAACACCCCCTATCTAAATGCTATAGGTAAAAAAAGATAGGGTAAAGATTTTACCTCACTTACCAAGGCCAGTAGCATGGCCTAAATGGAGGTTGATGACAAAATGGATGAGGCTCCCATTCGAAGTTTGGAGGTTCGAGCATTGGAGCCGGTCTCAAATCGAACGGTTGATGAATGCAATTCGATCACCCGTCGATCTTCTTCTCGACCTTGTCTTCCTTTTTGGTCTACTCCTTGATCCTCCCAATTCGGGTACTCCATCCTTCGTCTTGTAAGTCCAATCCTTGATATTGAAATCTTTTTTGTGACCTACAAAACAAGATTCTAATTCTTTCTTTGGTATCCAAGTTAATTTGGATCCGATTTTGTTAGTTGGGCTCCTTGATGGAGATCTTTTCTCAACCTTTTGTTTGGTGCTAACTCCTTTTAACAACTTTGCTGTTTTTTCTTTAAGACAAACAAGGTCATTTTCAAGAACATGCATCTTGATTTTTAAACCAAAAATTTCCATTTTTAAACTAGTATTCTCCTTAATCAATTTATGATTTTCATTGATTTGGTTATGATTTTCTAACAACAAGTCATCATTTTTAGAAATGATAGGACTAGAACTAACTTCTAGATCATTAAGTTGAATCTCTAACCTTTCATTTTTAGATTTAAGAAAGCTAAGATTCTTTTTCATATTTCTATTTTCTACTTTTAATGATTTACTAAGATCATACAATTCCTCAAATGCTTCTTGCAATTCATTAAAAGAGTTTACCATTTTGTTGCCATTTTCATCCTCGCTCTTACTTGCGATGGCCATGAAACCCATGCAAGTAGTTTCGTTCTCTTTGGGATCTTCTTCCTCCTCCTTTGAGGTCAAATCATCCCAAGTGGCTTACAATGCTTTCTTCTTATACCTCTTGTCCATCTCCTTATTTATTCTTTCTTTAGAAGAGGGCATTCGAGTCGTATATGACCCTTCTTGTTGCAATGATAGCAACGAATTGGACTTTCCTTCTCTTTCTCCTTCTTCTCCTTCTCCTCTCTTTAAATCCCTACAAAACATAGAAAATTTTTTAGGTAAAATTCTAAGATCCTCATCGTCGGAACTTACCTCACTATTCGAAGTGACTTTGAAGGCGAGAGTCTTCCTTGGCTTTAGCTCCAGCATGTACTTTTACTTTATCTTTGTCTCATAGGGCATGAAATTTCCTAAGAGATCTTCCATGTTGAGCTCCTCAACTTCATTCGCCTCCTCGATGGTGGTGGCCTTTTGTTCTCATTCTGGTCCAAGGGAACAAAGAAGCTTTCCTTGAAACTCCCCCTTAATAAAGGTCTTACCTAGGGTTTTCAAGTTGTTTACCATAAGAGTGAACTTAGTATACATCTTACTTAAAGACTCATTAGATTTTATAGAGAAGGATTCAAAATCTTGAGATAAAATGCTAATCTTAGAAGCTCTTACTATGGAGGTACCTTCATGAGTTACCTCAAGTGCGTACCACATCTAAAATGCGGTGGCGCATTGAGAGATGCGGTTGAATTCATCCGGGCTCAATGCGTAATAGAGAGCGTTCATTGTCTTTGCATTGAGACATAGCTCCTTAACTTGTTGTTGTGAGTATCCTCCTACAAGTCTATCTAGGATGTCAAAAGGAGTCTCGCATCTAGCCCAAATGGTGAAGTCATTGGCTTGAAGCAACCTCTTCATCCTAAGCTTACAGTACCAATACTGGCTAATCGAAGTAGAGAGGATGGGTAGTGGACTATCCGTTGATGTGTCTAGTCCCTATGATGCTTCGCTCCATTGGATCCTTGTCAAGTTATTATGTTAATGTGCAAGACCTGTTCTAATACCAATAATAGATTCTAACAAACAAGGGTAAGATCAAGCATGATAAACGAAATAATGTCTTTAAACCTAGAAAGTGGGAAATTCTACAGCTAGAAAGAGGGAAAATATTACAGCTAAAAAGCGAAAAAATCTACTCTAGAAAGCGATAAAAAGAAGGTGGAGAGAAGTTATCCTCCTTAACGGTTGCTTGGAGGACGAGCCGAATGAGGTGACGCCTAGAAGACGGAGGACGAAGATGGAAGAAGAAGAATGGAGCAAGAAGAACTGGGGGCAAGGCAGGGCATCGTCATTGTCATGGGATCCACTTCTGGAATGGGGGAGAGAAAACTTTGATTTTGACTCTAGAGGAGCATCTCGAGTGTGGGACAACCTTCTTTAGAGCTATGGAGAGGGAGAAAAGTAAAGGAAGGGATGAAGAAGACCTGGAGGGTGCAGGTCCTTTTATAGATGAGGTTTGAGGGGGCAAATGGGTCATTTTAACATCAAAGCATTAATGTCAGGTCTTTAGTAACGGATAAAATCATCACTAAAGACTAGATCGTGGGAATAGGTGCCACGCACGTCACGCTGATTGCACCGCAAAAATACACCTGCAATTGTGCCGTCTTGTGCTATTTTCTAGCATTACCAGTGCATATTAGGTATCCATAGTCGAATTTGTAAAAATACATGCATGCATGCATTTATTTGAGAGGGGAAAAGAGTGAAATAAATGGCCTCGAAATTTACATTTTCTTCAAGTGCTGCTTCACAAAATTTCCATCTTTATTTTTATTTCTATTTGATTTTGAATTTCTCCGTGCGGCTGCAAGGAATGGCCTCTTCTTCTTCGCGCCATGTCCTGCTCAGCATTGCCCTGCACAGCCACTCCCCGCCGGCCTTGCACAGCCAGGGCATGGCTGTGCATGCCTTCTTCCCCTATAAAAAAGGCACGGCTCCTTCTTTGCACGAGGACTTGGTCCACCCACACAAATAACAGCTTCTTCCAGGCCACCTCCTCCCCTCTCCGTCCATACGCAGCCTCTCCTCCTCTGTGGAGCCACTCTACGGGTAGGAGTACCTCACGGTGGTGCACAACCACCACCATGAGTCCACCACCGCCCAACTCATCAAAGAGCCAGTGGGCGTGGTGGTTCTTTCCCTGTTTCTTCGTTTGAAGACCTTTCGCCATTGCCACTGGAGCTTCAAGCTTTGAAGCTCAACCGGCCACCACAAGCTCCGCATCAGCAGCAGCAGCAAGGCGGCAACAGCAGCGCAGGCCACCGCATGCCCGCACACAGGCCACCGCGCACACCTGCAGGCTGCCCTCACCTCCCTCTCCACATGCCCTGTCGCACTCCTTCGCCCGCAAGCCCAACCGGCGCATCCTCTTCCACGCGGGCATCGAGCCATCCACGCCACCCGCACTCACAGCTCCAGGTGCACCCGATCGCGCGGCTCTCCCCGGCACTATAGCCACTGTTCACGCGATTCAGCGGAACACTGTGGCTATAGTGGGGTGACCGGTAAGCTTCTCACTTATCCGATCACCCGACGCGCCGCAACCGCTGCTAGCCCACGTGCGCGTCTCGCCCCGACCCCGCTCCAGCACCCGCCCGCGCATCTGCGTGCGCCCGCCTCTGCCAGCACCCGAACCCGCCTGCTCCCTTCGCCCACGTACGCTCGCCCGCTTCTTCGTGCCCGCACTCACCTCTTCACACAGCGCGGTGCGCTGCGGTCCTCTCCCCGTGCTCACTCTCTCCCAGTGGGCACGTCCTTGCGCGCCTATGCGCCTGTGCGTGTGCGTGCGCCATCAGACGTTGCCCCACTGCTGTAGACGGCTTAAATGCCTCCTTCACTCCAGCAAGAAGCTCTCTCTCTCTCTCTCTCTCTCACACAGCACTCTCTCACTCTCTCTGCCGACACATACACACACACTCACACTCTCTCACACACACACTCTCACCTATACACTATTATATATATATATATATATATTTATATCTATATATATTTATATACATATATATATACTTATATCTATACATATAGTAGTACCTATATACCTAAGTATTAGTATACATATATACATATATATATATATATATATATATATATATATATATATATATATATATATATATATCTACATACTTATGTATATATATATATACACATATATATTTACATATATACATATATTTATATACATATATACATATATACATATATATATATATATATATATATATATATATAACTAAGTATAACTATAGAAACATATATATATATATATACATATTTATATACATATCTATCTACATATATCTATATACATATATTACTATACATATATATACATATATATATATATATATATATATATATATATACATACATATACATATATATATATATATATATATATATATACATCTATACATATATCTATCTATACATATATTTACATATCTATATTTATATACATATATATATACATACATACATATATAACTACATACATACCTATATATTTATAACCATATATATATATTTACATATATACATATATATATACATTTCCATATTACTTACCATACGTGGTATCGCGGGAATATCTGCACCAGTTGCTGATATTCCCCGATACACGCATACAGAAAGCATGTTCGCACTCATCTCCCACCCATCCACCTTACATTCCATGCAGCACTTCGTCTTGTTGGTTGCACCTTCCTAGACGACGACCAACTCGACGCCGTGCTATACGCCATCTGCACCTCCACCCCCACCCCTTTATACATATATAATATATACCTATATATATATGCTATATTTACTTTATTTCTGTTTCTCTTTCCTGCTAGTAAAAAGATAAAAAATATATATAAAAGAGAAAAGATAATCCTTGACCTGCAGGTACTCAATCTTGCGAATAGCAAGACCAATTTTGGAACCCTAATTTGGCTCAAAGCCAGGAACCTGATTTTGAGGGTTTGCCTCAAGAACAAGAATTCTCAGAAAAAAATCTAAATAGAAAAACACCAAAAACACAATAAATGAACGTAAGAGATTCATTGTAGGAAAGGCGTAGAAACTTCACTTCTAATCCCACTTCCTTGAGTTCGACCCTGGGCCTAAAAGTGACCAAGATAAAATCAAGTAGGCCAAGTAAAAAATTTTGTAAAGAGATGGTTAGGCTCGATTTAGGTTAACCACTATACACATTTCAACGATAAAATCACCATATTAACACACCTATCCGGGTCCAATCACATCTCCTTTCATGGTGGCGTTGCTGGGGAAGTGCGTATTCAAGTAAGTTTCTATTCCATTCCTTTCATTTTTTCTCTTCTCTCTTCACGGGTGTTTTTGTTTATTGCTGTGCAGGTGAACCTGTTGCAAGGAGAAGGCAGGCAGATGAAGTCAGAAACGTGGGCAGGTCCAAGGCAGGAACGAGAGCGTGAAGACGTCGACACCGCACTGGAGCTTCGTACACGTTGCTGAACAAGTAGGTCTTCCTTTCTTAAGCAACTTAGGTTAACTTGTCACCAAAATATAAAAAAAAAAATAACTAAAACTAAAAAACTAGAAAAACTTCTTGGGATCTCTTGGGGCAAGTGGATTAAAAAAAAAACACCTGTTTGCTTGCTTGTCATTACTCCCACCGCCCCAGGATTTCCCGCCAAACTTCGCAAAGCAAAGAACCAAGAATCTTGATTCTTGAATCTTTCGCCGTGTGAAGTATTCCTTGAGGCGAAAAAAAAGATTGATTGCCACCCCCCTTTGCCTCATTTATCTACAATTCGGGATCACCTTTTTGGTGGGGAGATTTGGAATTGAGTTGATTCCAACCCCACCACGACCTTTCACTTGCCTAAGATTTGATCCCGAATACTTCAACCCCAACAATTTGATTTTCTTAATCGTTTGGTTGAAGCCTTGTGTGGAAATTATTCTGGTGATTGGGAGCACTTGAAATGAAGTGTTTTGTCTCCCTTTCACACTAATCTAAAGCTGATTCGTGCATCCACACATAGAAATCTCCATTTAGGGAAGCCCATTGCATTTTAGCATGCATTAACCAATTGACATTGAAGAAGGGTTTGTTGGACTTAGAAGCAAACTTGTATTCTCTCAAAACCCGGAGATTGGTTGAATTAGTAATTCAGCGAAATCCTAAAATCCATATTACTTAAGGCTGAATTCTAAAAAACCATTCACCAATTAAAACTTCAATTCGGGGAGATTTCCCCATTGCATGCTTGGTTTACACACTCTGTAAAATCAATCACTTGGGCATTACCCGTAAAAAATGCCCTTCACATTCCAGAAACACTTGATCCTAAACCTCTAACTAAAATTGGTAGTAACTTGACCCTTATTAAGGATTGGAGGTCTAACTACCTACGTATAGCGCCTACGTGCTGGTGAGGGTTCCCGCGTGCTATCGGGTGTCTACCCGGTGGTTCCGCAATGCTCGCATTCGGTTCTGTAGTTCGTGATAGTAGGTAAATTAGATCTTTAGGTCTAAGGGCACACTGTAGAGGTTAGGAATTTGATTGTATTGATTTGTCATCAAGTGTACCTTTGCGGCGTCATTTCTCTCATCTCTTTTCCCCTCTTATCTCCCCAATTCTTCCTACGGTAGTGCATGTTTGGGAGGAGGTCACAAAATCCTAAACTATTTGAATTGCCTGAAAAATTTAGAAAAGAAGCCGAATCGTCCTCCTCCTCCACAAACATGGCTGCACGCCCACCCCCAAATCCTGAGGGAGGAAATCGCCCTCAAAACCCACCAGGTGGTGGAGCCTTAGATCCCATAACCCGCCTCCAAGCCCAAATGGAAATGTATAATGAACAAATTGAAGCCATTAGGGAAACATTGGAGGAAATGCAGAACCCTCCCGAAAGAGAGGAGCCTAGATCCCTTAGCTCTTATCAGAATCCCGCTGCTACAAAGACCATAGAACAAATTTAGGTCCCCATGGGCGGGGATGACTTTGAACTGAAACCTAACATAATTGGCTTAATAAATTTTCACTTCTATGGTCTTGCAAGTGAAGATCCTTTTCTCCACTTGGAAGACCTAACCCGATTGGCTAAAACCGTTAAACCAAGAAATATCAGGTTACCTATAGTCCTCATGAAAATGTTCCCGTTTTCATTGCGGGTAAAGCGTCGCAGTGGTTACGCACCCTTGGGAGAACCATCCACTCTTGGGAAGAGATGCGAACAGCGTTTCTCAAGAAGTTCTTCCCAATCGGGCGAACCAATGCGCTTCGCCATGCTATCACTTCATTTACGCAACAAAATAGTGAAAAGTTTCATGAGGCATGGGAGAGATATAATGACCTTCTCAGGAAGTGTCCGCACCACGGTCTACCTAAGTGGCATATAGCCCAGATTTTCTACTATGGGCTAAATGAGACTTTGAAGCAAATTGCAAGCGCTTCTTGCGGAGGGAATTTTATGAATAAAGATGAGAATGAAGCATTCAAATTATTTGAAAATATAAGCGAAAACTCAATGAACAATGCCTCCATTGTCGCCTTTAATCGTACCAGCCTGCCCCGTAATGTCCATGAAGTTGACACGAGACCCTCCCATTCATCCACTGATCTCAGCCTTATCGCACAGAAATTGGATGAAGTCTCCGTCGTGCACAAGAAGCTGGATAAGCTTCTGGCCAACCCCACCCGTTCTATGGCAAACACCCCCACCTCACCATTTCGTCACAATTCCAATTCTTCCAACACCAGGCCTATCTCGAGAAACCCTGTAAAACCCTCCTTACCGAGTTTCGCACCAAGCGATTCGGTAAGTCATGTGGATCTGACTCCTGCGAGCCAGTATTTCGACACGGAGGACCAAGCCTCCGTGTGCTCGGATGCATATTTACATGCGGACGCGTCTTCTGGCATGGAAGATGCTTGCGCCCTAGGGAATAACCCGTTCTCTGCCACTTATAACCCAGGGTGGCGAAATCATCCGAATTTCGCATGGTCCAACAACCCGCAGGGCCAAAACCCCGCGGGTGGACCAATGCGACCGTCCGCACTCGTCATCCCAGGGGCTTAGTCTAATCCTATGGCGAATCCACCATCAGGCCCTTGCATACCGCAAGCAAAACACACATCAAGTCCTCTTGATAAACTGATGCGGATGATGACGGAAATGTCAAAGCGCCATGAAGAGAACATGACCTCTCTTCAGCACCAATTAGCGCAACAGAATGCTGAGATCAGCCAACTACGCATGGCGACTCGATCTCAGGGCACTCTTCACCCCCAACCTATTCCAAACCCACGAAATTTCATACCCCATGGTCCTCAACCACAGGTACGACCTTCTCAGAGGCAGGTTAATCAGATTCTGCAAGCTCCGAGCATTCCACCTGGATTTCAGGCTAATCCTGTTGCAACACCTCACTCTTATGTCCCTATTGCGAACCCTACTCCGCCGTATGATCCCACTGGACCGGCATCGTCCAATGCTATCACTATGAGGAGCGGTAAGCAGACCGTCGATCCGCCTCGACCTGATCATGGCTCGTCTTCTTCGTCGCCCTCTCATTCGCGATGTGCACCGCATCTGCGAGTGGACGATACATCCAAATTGGTGTCAGAATCAGTTCCATTCCCTGAGGCTCTACTGAGGGAGCCAAAAGGCAAAAAGAAAGATACGCAGACCTTTGATAACCTGCATAATTTATTCAGGGATGTAGAAATCAAGGTACCCCTGCTCGAGGCTATCGACCATATACCTACCGTCGCCTGATTTTTCAAAGACTACACAACACCCAGGTGACAATCAAAGAAAACTAAGAATCCGGTGGTTCTCTCGCCTCATGCAAGTTGTGCTATACTGTCAAACCTACCACCGAAGCAGAAAGATCCGGGCACACCGCTCATTTCCTACAGCATCCAAGGTTGCAATTTTAACTGTGCCTTGCTTGATCTAGGATCTTCCATCAATCTCATACCGACCATCATGCTCGAAAAATTTTCCTTGGGAAATCTGAAACCCACCCCTATCACGTTATAGTTGGCAGATCGTTCTGTCAAAATTCTGAAGGGTGTGGTGGAAGACGTGGTGGTTAGGGTCAACAGTCTCTATTTTCCTGTTGACTTTCTTGTTTTAGAGATGGAAGTTCCTAGCTGACTTTCTGATTGTCCGATCATCCTTGGTCGACCTTTCTTGGCCACAACCCGCGCCCATATCGACTGCGAGTCGGGCTGTATTGAGATTGTCGTTGGATCTGAAAAGCTCAAGCTTAACATCTTCAAGGCAGCCAAGAACTTTGATTGCGATTGTATCGAGGATGACACATCTGACGAGGACATGGCCGTCAGCGCGTGTATCGGACTAATTGGGACATATTCTGACTGTTGTGGATTACCTGTAAACACTGACGATTGCTTGACTGACACATATTGTGACGTTCCCCCATCACTCCCTATTCCCGTACCTTCGTCTGACCAGACTTCTGACAAGGTTTTCTCTGCTTCCCATACCTCGTGGTCTGAGTCATATCCGGGCTACTCACCGCCAGTCCATACTCTTGAAGACCGAATTGCCCTTTCTTTCCCGCCAAATCAGGTGGAGTTGTAAATCCACACTGGTACCTTGAGCCCACATACTTCTCACTGGGGCTATTCCTTTTTGGATCCATCCATCCATCCAAGAAGCCCCTCTTCTTGGCCAATCTGAGGGCCAATTTCTTCCTATTGACCTGTTCTCCGATCCGCCTGGAACACTCTCGTCCCAAGAAATGCCAGACCTTTCACCATCCACTCCCGAGCTGAAAGAGCTACCTAGTACACTTAAATATGTTTTCTTGGGATCAAATGAAATGCTCCCCGTAATCATTAGTTCAAAATTGACCAGGGAGCAAGAGTGCAAACTAACTAAGGTCCTCATAGAACACAAGGCAGCCATTGGATGGTCTTTATCAGACTTATCTGGCATTAGCCCCTCCTACTGCACTCACCGTATATATACGAAGGAGGAGGCTCGACCTTCCCGCGAGATGCAACGACGTCTCAATCCTAACATGAGAGAGGTCATTAAGAAAGAAATTATTAAGTGGCTGGATGCAGGTATAATCTACCCAATCAGCGATAGCCCCTGGGTGAGTCCGATTCACGTTGTGCCCAAAAAGGCAGGACTCACCATCCGTGTCAATGACAGGGACGAATCCATCCCTACACACACTCCTACATCTTGGAAAGTGTGTGTAGATTATAGGAAACTCAATGCTGCAACCAAGAAAGATCACTTTCTGCTACCTTTCATTGATCAAATCCTAGAGCGGTTAACGGGAAATAAATTTTTCTGTTTCCTGGATGGATTCTCAGGATATAACCAGGTGGCAATTGAAACCCGAGACCAAGAGAAAACCACTTTTACCTGCCCCTTTGGCACCTTTGCATTTAGAAGGATGTCGTTCGGACTTTGCAACGTGCCAGCAACTTTCCAGAGATGTATGCTGGCCATATTCCATGACATGGTGGGTGACTTTCTCAAGGTCTTCATGGATGACTTTTCAATCTTTGGACCATCTTTCGATGACTGTCTTGCCAACCTGACCCGTATCCTTAGGAGATGTATTGATGTAAACCTCGTGCTTTCCTGGGAAAAAAGTCATTTTATGGTGCACAAGGGAATTGTTCTCGGGCATATCATCTCCGATAGGGGTATCGAGGTTGACAGAGCTAAGCTTGATGTAATTGCTGATTTACCTGTGCCTGGCTCTGTCAAACAAATCCGCTCCTTCCTGGGACACATCAATTTCTAGAGGAGATTTATCAAAGATTTCTCTAAGATTTCTCGACCTTTAACTCATCTCCTATCGACCGACGTACCCTTCGATATGGGCCCCTACTGCATACGAGCATTCATGCAACTGCGTAATGCTATCACCAAGGCCCCTGTTCTCCAGCCACCTAATTGGTCCCTCGACTTTGAACTCATGTGTGACGCTCCCGACCATGCAGTCGGAACCATCCTGGGACAAAGACGCGATAGACACCCCTTCATGGTGTACTACGCCAGTAAGATGTTGGACGAGGCCTAGCGTAATTATACTACCACTAAAAAAGAACTACTGGCAGTCATCTTTGGGCTGGAGAAATTCTGCTCTTACCTTCTGGGCTCACACGTTATTGTTTTCACCGATCACGTGGCCATTCGCCATCTCATGCACATGAAGGATGCCAAGCCTAGACTGATTCGTTGGATCCTTCTGCTCCAAGAATTTGACATTGAGATCCGCGATAAGGCCAGAGCCTAGAATGTTGTGGCTGGTCACCTTTCCAGACTGGACCCTGACCATATTGGACTTACTCTGCCGATCATTGAAATTTTTCCTGATGAGCACCTATTAGCAATTAATGTGGCAAGTTGACCTTATAATGCCGACATTGCCAATTACCTTGCTTCTGGATCCCTTCCACGTGGCTGGCCTAAAAACCAGCGCGAGCATCTCATGGCAGAAGCAAAGTATTATTTCTGGGATAATCCACTTCTTTTTCGGATAGGTGCTGATCAAATCATCCGTCGCTGTGTTCCTGACAGCGAATTCCCCAGTGTGCTATCCTTCTACCACGATCAGGCCTGCGGAGGCCATTTCTCTGGGAGGAAAACTATAGCCAAGGTGTTGCAGTACGGTTTCTTTTGGCCCTCCCTTCACCAGGATGCACACACTTATGCCAAGCATTGTACTAGGTGCCAGTCGTTAGGGTCAATGTCACGTCGTGACATGATGCCCTTACAACCCATCCTAGCTGCAGAAATTTTCGACATTTGGGGAATTGATTTCATGGGTCCCTTTCCTCCTTCCAACGGCTTCGAATTCATTCTCGTGGCTGTTGACTATGTTTCGAAATGGATCGAGGCTATTCCCACGCGCCGTGCTGACCATGTTATATCCACTCGATTTGTCAAAGGCCACATCTTTGTGCGCTTTGGGATCCCTCGAGCCATTATCTCGGATGGAGGAAACCACTTTACCCATGCTTCTTTTTGGGCACTTTTGAGGAAATATGGAGTCCACCATCATATAACATCCCCGTATCATCCTTAGACGAACGGCCAGGCAGACGTGTCGAACCAGCAAATCAAGCAGATTCTCCAGAAAACGGTTCGGCCTGACTGTAAGGATTGGTCCAACAAGCTGATTGATGCACTTTGGGCGTATCGGACCGCCTTCAAGGCTCCCCTTGGTATGTCTCCTTATAGAAACGTTTACGGGAAGCCTTGTCATTTGCCCGTGGAGTTGGAGCACCGCGCTTATTGGGCAGTTCTCCAATGTAACCATGACCCAGACCTGTTTGGTCGAGAAAGGAAACTCCAACTCCAGGAGCTGGAAGAGCTCCGTCGTGAAGCCTATGATTCTACTTTAACTTTCAAACAACGCACTAAGGCTTTTCATGACAACTGTATTCGGCGGAAAGAATTTGAGCCATCTCAGCAAGTTTGGCTCTACAATGCCTGGCTCAAATTCTTTTTTGGTAAACTGAAGTCCAAATGAACTGGTCCTTTCCTGGTCTCGAGACTATTTCCCAACGGGGCCATTGAGATTGAAGATCCCAAATCTGGGCATAAATTTACGGTCAATGGGCAGCATTTGAAACCCTATCTTACTCATGAACCTGCCCCCGTTGGTGAAACTGTTGCCCTGCTGGAGGGTAACTAATCTTTTGCCTCATCCTAAGTCCAGCTGGGGACGTTAAATTCAGCGCTCATTGGGAGGCACCCCAACAACACTCACCTTCCACCATCACATTTCACACCACTGTCACGATCACTTAACTTTTAACTTCACCACCCACCCTACCACCCTGTTGTATACCCTGACCTCAGCTCTCGTTACCCGATCTTTCGTCCTTCCGCTACCCTACCCTACATGCATATGAGGACATAGCATCGTTTGGCATGGGGGGGTGGATAGGCATCCATAGGATCTGGGTATTTTAGGGTATCATGCAGTTTCCATCTATCTATATATATATACAAAAAAAAAATGGTGTTTAGTAATGATCTGAAAGCTGAAACAAAAAAAAAATAAGCGTTTATGGATATTCAATCGTGTTGGGAGATCGTAGATCGCATTTCTGATAAAAGCATCGTAGTATAGTTGCGAAATACGATCTAACAAAGGTATTGTTTTGAAAATAATGAGACTTTGAGTCCCGGTCGTTCGTCTCTGGGAGGCATTATTTTTGTTTTTGAAATCGATCTTAAAGCCGCTCTACTTTATTTAAACGACATGCTGATGCGTAATATATAGGCGGTTAAAGAACAGGCACTTAAATCACGCAAATATGATAATCATTTATCTCAAGGTGATTTCAAACACATAAGAGATATATATATATAAAATAAAATTTCATTCATCATGGGAGAGTTGTTGCATAAGGAAATCTAGAGGAAAGCTTATACATGAATGCTTAAAATGAAATCTAAAATTAAATCTAACTACCAGAAAACGATTTCATACACGAATCAACGAGGGGATTTCCCATGCATCATTGGGGGAGAAGTAAGACTACTCTACTAAGCAGTAAATGAAAGCAATAAAAATTATGAAGAGCATGATCTAGAGCTAGAAGAACAGAGGGCATTCAGGGGTGGTCCCCGATGGCCTTGGAGTGGTCAAGAGGAGAATGAGGGGCGGCCAATGTAGCTTAGGCCGACCCTTAGAGAGATGTAGGGTTGATCCAGCATTCCGGCATGGTGTCCTCCATGGTGGTGGTAGTGAGCTCATGGAGGTGGAGTGAGTGGCTAGGTGGAGGTGGCGTCAATGGCACCAATGGAGAGCAATTGCCAAGGGAGTGAATGGGTGCAAATGGTCATCCAAGGGATCTTCTTATAGACCTAAGGGAAGATCTCTAGAGAATTATGGAATTCCCTAGAGAGGCCTATGGTGGGAGCTCGTGGGAGAGTGACAGAGAGAGGGTGGATGGTGGTTTTTAGATCCACCAAATGTGGATCTAAAAATTGAATGGCTCTTGGTTGCTATTTTTGGCAACCAAGGCAACCACACATGGTAGAGAGTTCTAGATAACTCTAGGCTGGATATTTTTGTGTGGATGGTGTGTGTGGGTCGAAACTTAGGTGCCTAGGTTGATTAGGTTGGGTTCTAGTGTGTTTAAGTCAAGGTAGGTCTCAAATTAGGGTTATAAACCCTAATTCACAAAGATAAAGTGCAATTAAACTTAATACAACTTTATTGGGCATGTGGGAACTTAATTGAGAGTAAAACAACTCAATTAAGTCAGGTCTAGGTCAATTGGACTCTCACTGAGTCCAATTGGACAGTGTGTGCTGAGATCAGGGCTCAATTGGACTCAATGAGTCCAATTGAATAGGCTGATGGAATTGACTAAGATCCAAGTCAATTAGGTTTAGTGAGGACCTAATTAGGTCCTTAGGGAGGTCTAGAGGTGATGTACTAGGGTTAGGGCACCTTAATTTATGTTCCTATGGGGTTAGAATTGGGTTTAGGGACCTAGAGATCCAAGATCAAGGCTTAAATCTCAAAACAGGAATTGGAGAGCAGTATCAGACGTCTTATAATAGAAGCAGACATCTTATACTCAAAAATTAGAAGTCCAGACTTGTTGTCTAGACGTCCAATAAGAGTCAGGAAGGATTTCTGGTTCTGTTTTGGATATTCTACAGAAATTCGACGTCTGATAAATCACGCAAATATGATAATCATTTATCTCAAGGTGATTTCAAACACTTAAGAGATATATATATATATAAAATGAAATTTCATTCATCATGGGAGAGTTGTTGCATAAGGAAATCTAGAGGAAAGCTTATACATGAATGCTTAAAATTAAATCTAACTACCAGAAAACGATTGCATACACGAATCAACGAGGGGATTTCCCATGCATCATTGGGGGAGAAGTAAGACTACTCTACTAAGCAGTAAATGAAAGCAATAAAAATTATGAAGAGCATGATCTAGAGCTAGAAGAACAGAGGGCATTCAGGGGTGGTCCCCGATGGCCTTGGAGTGGTCGAGAGGAGAATGAGGGGCGGCCAATGTAGCTTAGGCCGACCCTTAGAGAGATGTAGGGTTGATCCAGCATTCCGGCATGGTGTCCTCCATGGTGGTGGTAGTGAGCTCATGGAGGTGGAGTGAGTGGCTAAGTGGAGGTGGCGTCAATGGCACCAATGGAGAGCAATTGCCAAGGGAGTGAATGGGTGCAAATGATCACCCAAGGGATCTTCTTATAGACCTAAGGGAAGCTCTCTAGAGAATTATGGAATTCTCTAGAGAGGCCTATGGTGGGAGCTCGTGGGAGAGTGAGAGAGAGAGGGTGGATGGTGGTTTTTAGATCCACCAAATGTGGATCTGAAAATTGAATGGCTCTTAGTTGCTATTTTTGGCAACCAAGGCAACCACACACAATAGAGAGTTCTAGATAACTCTAGGCTAGATATTTTCGTGTGGATGGTGTGTGTGGGTGTGTGTGGGTCGAAACTTAGGTGCCTAGGTTGATTAGGTTAGGTTCTAGTGGGTTTAGGTCAAGGTAGGTCTCAAATTAGGGTTATAAACCCTAATTCACTAAGGTAAAGTGCAATTAAACTTAATACAAGTTTAATTGGTGTGTGGAAACTTAATTGAGAGAAAAACAACTCAATTAAGTCAGGTCTAGGTCAATTGGACTCTCACTGAGTCCAATTGGATAGTGTGTGCTGAGATCAGGGCTCAATTGGACTCAATGAATCCAATTGAATAGGCTGATGGAATTGACTAAGATCCAAGTCAATTAGGTTTAGTGAGGACCTAATTAGGTCCTTAGGGAGGTCTAGAGGTGATGTACTAGGGTTAGGACACCTTAATTTATGTTCCTATGGGGTTAGAATTGGGTTTAGGGACCTAGAGATCCAAGATCAAGGCTTAAATCTCAAAACAGGAATTGGAGAGCAGTATCAGACGTCTAATAATAGAATAAGACATCTTATACTCAAAAATTAGAAGTCTAGGCTTGTTGTCTGGACGTCCAATCAGAGTCAGGAAGGATTTCGAGTTCTGTTTTGGGTATTCTGCAGAAATTGGACGTCTGACAAAGTGTCTGGACGTCCAATAACAATGCAGAAGTGGGTTTGAAGTGTGCGGGAGTTGGTTACGGGTCCTAGACGTCCTATAACTTATCTGGACGTCCAGATAAGGGTTGGAACTAGGGTTTTAGGGCTTCCTAGGGTGTTGTGACCTAATCTAAGGGTGGCTAAGGCTTGGGGAAGTCTCTAGGCTATCCTAGGGCTAGGATGGACCTAAGCTCTTCACATTTTACTACTTTATTCCTACTTAATAGAATAGCAAGCTTTTAACCCCCTTACATTATTATTCCTACATCTAAACTAGGCCTTCTACTCCAGCTCTGCTACAACTCCTGTTATTGCCAATCTAGCTTCAGATCCAGCTCCTGATCAACTTATTCCCAGCAATCGACATAATGCACTTAATCAGTACATTATAACATTATTTCATGCATAGCTAAAGGAAAGCAGTAAAGATGCAGATAATGCGTATGCATGCATGAATAATCCTAACTTATGCTAAGTCCTAGCGTAATTTAGGTCAATTAAGACCTATGATTACTATGCAATCAAACCGCTGTTTTGAAGACTTTCTAGGCCATAGAAGCTTGATTCGCTCAGGCTCGGCTTAATTCACTTGAGCATTGACAAGATAGATCGGAATCTCTCCAAACTAAGGACGTATTCTTGTACCTGAGACACCAGTATAGGATCTGTTGGTTTGCTTCTACTCGAGAGCCAAAGTAATCTTGGTTCACACTACACATATCAAGAAAGACCAGGTGAATATAAGATCCAACCCTAGTGTTCATTAGGGAAGGTGGAGTCCTTACCTGTGCGCGTAGGTAGACCTTTTATCCCAGGCTTTAGTCTTGTGTTTAGGAGAGACTCTTTCCACCAAAAAGAAACTCTCCCACCAAAAAGAAAAGTGTGCACCTCCAAATAGTGTTGTAAGAGATATACTGACACGTGTTTCAAAAAAAAAAAAAAAGATGCAAATAAGTCAGTGTATCTCGCAAATGTCTGTAAAGTCTCTACATTAAAAAAAGTTCTTCAGGGCAAGTCGCAAATACCCTACTTTTTTTTAGTCACAAAGGTCAAAAAATGGGAGTTGAGTTTTCCGTCATCTTTTTAAGAGTCAATCCGAAGACACGAGCTGAAACTGGGACCAACCTGTACTTAAAAATTCGTGAAACCCTGGGCTTGAGTCTTAATGTTCATCTGGTCAATCTTGATCCTTCACTAAGCACAAGCCATAATCTCTTGAGCTCTCAAATACGGCAAAAACCTCCTGGGTCCTGAAAATCGTACTTAAGGTTTAAATATCAAGAGTCCTGGTTAGTCGAGAGATAATCTATGTCATGTGAGACTTAAAGTACTGGTAGTCTTCTCTGCAATTGGTTCTCACAATATCCAACAATAAACACACTTGTCGCCTCAGAAGAAAATCTTCAGCTTAAAGATCATTTCTAAATAAAACAAAAAAAATGTTTTACTAGGGACTAGCAAAAGATAGGCATGGGGGTATGATTGCACCGCAAAAATACGCCTGCAATTGTGCCATCTTGTGCTATTTCCTAGCATTACCAGTACATATTAGGTATCCATAGTCGCATTTGTAAAAATACATGCATGCATGCATTTATTTGAGAGGGGAGGAGAGTGAAATAAATGGCCTCAAAATTTACATTTTCTTCAAGTGCTGCTTCGCAAAATTTCCATCTTTATTTTTATTCTATTTGATTTTGAATTTCTCTGCGCGGCTGCAAGGAATGGCCTCTTCTTCTTCACGCCATGTCCTACTCAGCATTGCCCTGCACAACCACTCCCTGCTGGCCATGCACAACGATGCACAGCCAGGGCATGGCTGTGAATCCCTTCTTCCTCTATAAAAAAGGCACGGCTCCTTTGCATGAGGCCCTGGTCCACCCACACAAATAGCAGCTTCTCCTTCCAGGCCGCCTCCTCCCCTCTCCCTCCATACACAGCCTCTCCTCCTCTAAGGAGCCACTTGTGGGCAGGAGTACCTCACGGTGGTGCACAACCACCACCGTGAGTCCGCCACCGCCCATCTCATCAAAGAGCCGGAAGGCGTGGTGGTTCTCTCCCAGTTTCTTCGTTTGAAGCACTTCCGCCGTTGCCACCGGAGCTTCAAGCTTTGAAGCTCAACCAGCCACCGCAAGCTCCACAGCAGCAGCAACAAGGCGGCAGCAGCAGCGCAGGCCACCGCACACGCCTGCAGGCCTCCCTCACCTCCCTCTCTGCGCGCCCTATAGCACTCCTTCGCCCGCAAGCCCAGTCGGCGAATCCTCTTCAGCGCGCACGTCGAGCCATCCACGCCACCCGCACTCACAGCATCGGGCGTACCCGGTCGCGTGGCTCACCCCGGCACTGTAGACACTGTTCACGCGTTTCAGCGGAACACTGTGGCTACAGTGGGGTGACCGGTAAGTTTCTCACTTATCCGGTCACCCGGAGCACCGCAACCGCTGCTATCCTGGGTGCACGTCCCGCCCCGAGCTCACTTCAGCGCCAACCCGCGTGTCTACATGCGCCCGCCTCTGCCAGCACCAGAACCTGCCGGCTCCCTTCGCCCGCGTACGCTCGCCCGCTTCTTCGCGCCCGCACTCACCTCTTCACGCAGCGCGGTGCGCTGCAGTCCTCTCCCCGCGCTCACTCCCTCCCAACGCGCACATCCTCGTGCCCCTACGTGCCTGCGCGTGTGCGTGCACCATCAGACGTTGCGCCACTGTTGCAGATGGCTTAAACGCCTCCTTCACTCGAGCAGGAAGCTCTCTCTCTCTCTCACACAGCACTCTCTCACTCTCTCTGCCGACACATACACACACACACTCACACTCTCACCTATACACTATTATATACTTATATATATATACATACATATATATTTATATATATATATATATATATATATATATATATATATATACTTATATCTATACATATAGTAGTACCTATATATCTAAGTATTAGTATACATATATACATATATATATATATATATATCTACATACTTATATATATATATATATATATATATATATATATATATATACACATATATGTTTACATATATACATATATTTATATACATATAAACATATATATATATATATATATTATTACCTATATAACTAAGTATAAGTGTAGAAACATATATATATACATATATATATATACAAATATACATACATATATACAAATATATATATACATATCTATCTACATATATCTATATACATATATTACTATGCATATATATACATATATATATATATATCTATATAGTTATATATACATACATATACATATATATATATATACATCTACAAATATATCTATCTATACATATATTTACATATCTATATATATATACATATATATATACATACATACATATATAACTACATATATACCTATATATTTATAACCATATATATATATATATATATATATATATATATATTTCCATATTACTTACCATACGTGGTATCGCGGGAATATCTGCACCAGTTGCTGATATTCCCCGATACACGCGTACAGAAAGTGTGTTCGCACTATCTCCCACCCATCCACCTTACATTCCACGCAGCACTTCGTCATGTTGGTTGCACCTTCCTAGACGACGACTGACTCGACACCGTGCTATACGCCATCTCCACCCCCACCCCTTTATACATATATAATATATACCTATATATATATACTATATTTACTTTATTTCTATTTCTCTTTCCTGCTAGTAAAAAGATAAAAAATATATATATAAAAGAGAAAAGATAATCCTTGACTTGCAGGTACTCAGTCTTGCGAATAGCATGACCGATTTTGGAACCCTAATTTGGCTCAAAGGCAAGAACCTGATTTTGAGGGTGTGCCTCAAGAACAAGAATTATCAAAAAAAAACTAAATAGAAAAACACCAAAAACACAATAAACAAATGTAAGAGATTCGTTGTAGGAAAGACGTAGAAACTTCACTTCTAATCTCACTTCCCTGAGTTCGACCCTGGGCCTAAAAGTGACCAAGATAAAATCAAGTAGGCCAGGTAAAAAATTTTGTAAAGAGATGGTTAGGCTCGATTTAGGTTAACCACTATACACATTTCAACGATAAAATCACCATATTAACACACCTATCCGGGTCCAATCACATCTTTCACACGCCTCCTCTCCCCATGCCTCAACACACGTGCACATGCGTCCATTCTCAATTGTCCGATTGTGAGATTGAACGACTTGAAATCGGGCTCGCACGCATTCACAAATCGCACCTCCACGCATCTGATCTCGCGTGAGATTGGGCGTCATCTCGCGAGTCTGGCCGATTGGTTGATTTGTGCCGTTGGTGCTCAATCAAATGGTTGGATTTCGCACCTGTGCACGATGAGGAGAGTGCATCACCGTGATTCAAACGCGCGCCCCTTGCGTGAACAGTGCACCGACCGTTGTGCTACGCAGCGGCTTGAGGCGCATTCTTGAATTTAGGTGCGAGCTCGCTCAGCCGTTGGATCTTGATCAAATGGCAGAGATCAACCGCACAGTTGAAGAGAGAGAGGGCAACGGCTAGTCCTTGGGCTGATTGAGCAGCTGCGATGGCACCACATGCACCATCTTGGACGTCCATCTTCTATGTGTTGTAGATAGTGCAACGAATGTCGGATTGAACCGATTTTCGCATCGTTGGGCTGCGATCATAGATCCGAACCCATCCATGCAGTCAGATTAACACCATCTTGGCCCTTGATCTCTGATTTTCCTCGGGTTATATCTGATGCTACGGAAGTCTAATCAGGGCAATCTTGGAGTCGTTAAACTCCGATCATCGCCTTGATCCTATCAATATGGTTGGATCTTCAGTTTGAGGCTTCGATTAAAAGTCACCCTATCCCTGGCCACCAAAAAGAAAAAATTACTATACAATTTGTACAATTTGACCTAAATGCATAATGATGCATGTTATTCAATATTTACAATGCATGATGCTAATATGATACTAAGAACATGCATTAATAGACATTTTTGGCTATTCAGATATATGCACATCACACCCCCATGCCTATCTTTTGCTAGTCCTTAGCAAAAACTATATGCTATTTATAAAAGAATTAGGTTAGATTTCTTGGTCAAAAGTTATTCTTCAACACTAGGAGATTTTTACTAGCAACCTGAACTACAAAGATACAACAGTGCCCGGCCATCTACCAAAATGCAGACTGCCTCAAGCCTTCACCTTATTCAAAGAAGGATCTTTTTCTTCTTTTCTTCTTTTATTTTTTTTTTTTGGATTTAGAGTTTAAGATTTCGGAGTAGCTTTCTATGGCTACTCAACCCACCCGAGACTCAAAGAGAACCCTAAGTTCTAAAAATCTTTGTGTGAAATGTGATAGACTCACTGATCGGTGATTAAAACGAACTTCAAATTTCTACGCCTGTGGGTGACCTTGAAATGAAATTCTATCTAAAGGTGTATCTATTCGATCGGTAGCTTTCTCCCTACTTTTATTTTTATGGGGTCAACAGAAGGGCGAACCCAATGTATATCTCCCCGACTTATTCTACTTCTCCGCTTCTTCCCAAGTGTTTTGGAATTATACGTGCATTTCCTGAGCTGGGTTCTGGACAACCTACCAATGGGTCGTTACCCACGATAACTTGCCAGCCAAACTCGTGCGGTGAAGTGTTGGTTTTTCTTTTTTTCTTTTCTTTTCTCCTTTTCTTTTCTTTTTTCTTTTCTCTTTTCTTTCTTTAAGTAGGTGGCTTCCTTGATCTAAGATTTACCTAAAGGAAGTAGGAAAAGAATGGTCATGTGACTGGGCTCTGGACAACCTACCAATGGGTTGTTACCCATGATAACTTGCCAGCCATACCACCCTAGAAGGTTCATTAGCTACCCAATTTTCGTAAAAATCACTGAAAAGCGAGTTAGTGCAAATAGTGTGCAGATGCTTAGACTTAAAATCCTCTCAAATCAGAGGGCGAATTGATAAGTCATGTACTTATCACCTCAACTTATTTAATCAAATTGAAGTAAATATAGAATGGCGACGACTCGATAAACAAATCCACATTTTAGTGGACACCTGGGCTAATTAAACCAGAAGACCCGAAGGGTCTAAGTGTTCAAATCCTACTGTATTATTCCCTAAGGTTGAAAAATCCTAATGCCCAATTATTATTTCCTAATTCAATTTTTTTTCATTTTTTAAATAAAGAAAAAAAAAAGTAGAATTTACAAGAATTCCACAGAGCTGACAAAATGATTCAGAAATGAATCCACCCCCCCATGCCTAGCTGATGCAATGTCCTCATTGAAAATAACATGCATGAGAAGCAGGGCAGAATGAAGACAATATCACCTGTATATGATGCTTGGATAAACTCTAAGTCAAACTGTACAAGTGCTGAGTTTAATGCCATCAGCTAAGCGAAGTCCAGCCAAAGAAATCACGATATGATTAGAGCAACCACATCAGAGACGGGTTCTGGAACAATACGGTCAACAAAAGGCTTCAGATGTTAACCATTGACTTTAAAAGAATTACCCATCCTTGGGTCAGAGATCTGAATAGCTCCGTTTGGAAATATCTGATCAACGATGAACGGGCCATTCCATTTTGACCTAAGTTTGTCGGGAAAGAGCTCAAGTCGAGAATCAAAGAGTCAGACATTCTGGTTCAACTCAAAGCTCTTGCAGGATATCAATTGGTCATGAAGAGCTTTGGTCTGAGCCTTAGAGATCTTAGCATTCTCGTACGCGTCATTTCCAAGCTCCTCCAACTTAGATAGTTCGAGTTTCCTAGTCTTTCCAGCTAAACTCAAATCCAAATTACACTGCTTGATAGCCCAGAATGCCCGATGTTCAATCTCTATGGGTAAATGGCACCCCTTTCCAAACACCAGATGAAAGGTGACATGCCGATAGGCATTTTGTACGTCATACGGTAGGCCCAAAGAACATCCTCAAGCTTTGAGAACAATCTTTATGATCAGGTCTAATCGTTTTCTGCAGAGTATTCTTGATCTCCCGATTGGAGATCTCAGCTTGTCTATTTGTCTGCGGGTGGTAAGGTGTGGAGATTCTGTGACTTAACCCGTATTTTGCTAGTAAACTACGAAATTGGGCATTAGTGAAATGAGTACCACCATCGCTGATGATGGCTCTCAAAATCCCGAACCAACTAAAGATGTTCTTCTAGAAGAAATCGATGACCACTTGGACACGTAATCAAAAGCGATGAGAATGTACTAGTGTCCAAATGAAGGGAGGAAGGGTTCCATGAAATCGATGCCCCAAACATCGAAGATTTCGACAGGAAGAATCAGGTTTAGAGGCATCATATCTTTCTTGCTTATGTCCCAAGTGCCTGGCATCAGGAACATGACCTAGAGAATTCCTAAGCATCCTCAAATAAAGACGGGCAATAGAATCCAGATTGCAAAATTTTTGTAGCCATCTTTTTTCCGAAGAAATGTCCATCACACGCAGATGCATGGCAGAACTCAAGTATACTTTGAAATTCATTCTCCGGAGCACATCAGCGAATAATCTGATCAGAGCCGATGTGGTACAGTTCAGGGTCCTCCCAGAAGTAATATTTGGCCTCAGATTTGAGTCTATCTTGTTGTTGCTTGGTGCAAGCTTGGGGGATTCGACCAACGGCCAAATAATTTACAATGTCTACAAACCACAGGGTTTGGACACCTGATATTGTAAAAATAGTTTTGTCCAGAAATGTATCAGCAATTGGAATATCCAGATGAGAAGAATCACTTAGAAGTCTCGAAAGATAATCCACAACCACATTCTGTGCCCCAGATTTATCTTTGATTTCAAGATCGAATTCTTGAACCAGAAGAATCCATTGGGTAAGTCGGGGCTTGGCATCCTTGTTCACCAAGAAATGTCTCAAGGCTGAGTGGTTGATGTAAATTATGACGTGAGACCCTCAGAGATAAGCCCTGAATTTCTCCAAAAACAAATACAACTGCTAGCAATTCCTTCTTAGTAACAGTGTAATTCCTCTGGGCCTCGTCCAGAGTTTTTCTAGCGTAGTAGATGATAGAGGACTTCCTATCAATCTTTTGACCCAAGAAAGCCCCGACCACCTAACCAGAAGCGTCAGTCATGATCTCAAATGGGGTTGTACAGACCGGTGGTTGCAACACCGGAGCATAAGTGATTGTTGTTTTAAGAAAATCAAATGCCTTACGGCATGATTCATTGAAATCAACGACGTATCTTTGGCAAGAAGGTTGCTCAGAGGGCGAGCAACCTTAGAGAAGTCCTTGATGAACCTCCTATAGAAATCCACATGACCAAGAAATGATCGAATTTGTTTGATAAATGTGGGAGGAGGAAGTTTGGAGATAGCATTGATGTAAACACATTTACACTACTTAAAATGTCTATTTATGTATGTTCTTAAGCATAGGATTGCATTTCATGATATAAATATTCCATAACATGCATCATCTTGCATTTAGAGTAGTTTGAATAAAATAGAGGTTAATTGTCACCTTTTATGTGCTTGGACAGGGCAAACATTTTATCGGGCCTCGGATCAAAGATCCAACCGTATGGATGTGATCAGCGTGACGATTGGAGTTCAACGACTCTAAGATCGCCCTAATCAGGCATCCGTAGCATCAGATAGTGACCGGGGAACCCTAGAAGATCAAGGGCCAAGATGGTGAAAATCCGCACTTCATATGACAAATCCGACCGCACGGATGAATTCGGATCGACGATCGCAGCTCAACGACACAAAAATTGAGTCAATCCGGCATCCGTGGCACCATCTACAACTTCCAGAAGATGGACGGCCAAGATGGCGCCACGTGGTGCCATCTCGGCCGACCAAACGGCCACCTACATTCCATGAAGACCACGCACCTGCCCCCTCTCCGCCGTTGGATCTCAATCCAACGACTGTGGACGCGTCGCTTTAAAATCATCCTTACGACCTTCTCGACGGCGTAGTGCAGCGAAGACGCAGCCGCGGGCGAAGCGGAGGTCGCGGGATCGACTCCCACGAGATTCAAATTGGGCGCAAGCTATCGGGCGCGTGGAGCGTCAGATGGAGATCGGACGGCCGCGCACGCCCAATAGCGCCGACGCGCGATTGAACGTGCGGCGCGAACGCGCAATCAGACGCGCCAGGTGGGCGGGCTGCAGCGGGTGAAGCGCGATCTAAGCCGTCCGATCTCGTGATCGAATGGCTAAGAACCAGCGGTCGTGTGGAAGCGTTACATGCGTGGGCAGCTAAGTGGGTGCGCGTGGGTGCGGAAGCTACGCCCACGTTGGGGGCTTTAGTGACGGTTTTATCCGTCACTAAAGATCCCTCATTTATTGTTTTGAAGTTGTAATGTCCATTTTGACCCCACTCCTTGCAACTATAAAACGAGACCCCCTCCATACGAAATTTTCATCCCTTCCTTCTCTCTACCCCTTCAAAGCTCAAGAGAAGACTGTCAAACACCCAGGATGCTCCTCGCGAGATAAAGTCCAATTTTCGTTCCCCTTCAGAAGTGGATCCCGCGACGACGACGGCATGCTGCTTCGTTCCCGTTCCTTTGCTTCGTCCTCCTTCGTCCTGCTTCGTTCTCCTTCGTCCAGGCGTCGTCCTATCCGGCTCGTCCTCCAAGCAACCGTCGAGGAGGATTTCTCTCTCCCTATTCTTTTTACTGCTTTCTAGTATAGATTTACTGCTTTCTAGTATAGTTTTGTTCGTCCTCCAAGCAATCGTCGAGGACATTTCTCCCTCCATTCTTTTAATGCTTTCTAGAGTAAATTTATCGCTTTCTAGAGTAATTATTTTATGCTTTCTAGTTGTAATGAACAATCTCCTCAATGAAAAATTTCTTGTTTATTCTACATCTCATTTTGATTTCTCTGTGTAATATTCTCTCTCTCTTACTCTATCTCTCTCTTCTATTTATTGTAAATAATTAGATAGTTTTAAATTGAATTATTCTGTGACAAATAAAAGAAACGAGTAGCTTTTAAATCAAACATCTACCTCCCTGTGTTCGACCTGGAATTTTCATTTCGGTATAAATTTTATTTGTTGAACACGAATTCCTTGCTTTCGAACTACAACGACAGGTTTTCCAAAATCGAACACATTAGCGTAGCATTCGTATACGTTCAACATTTTGGCGCCGTTGCCAGGGAGGCGACGCTCTTTGATTTCTCTTCGCGTTTTGTAACTTACAAATCATTTACCTCACTTTTCTCCTTTCTTATTGTAATTGCAGGTACTCTTTTGAGACGAGCAAAAGCGGTAGATTGGAGTAAAGTGCTGTGGAAGGTTTTGTAAGTTATCCCCCATTCTTTCCCCCTCCATAGATTTCATTCGCCACATTGAATCCAAATTCCAATTAACCTAGGTGTTTGCATAAATCCTAAGAATAGTTTTTTGGATTCTCACTCACATTCATTCCACCTTCATTTATATAAAATAAAAATAAAAAGATAATTCTGTGGGGCAATTTTCAACAAACACACAACGTACACCCACATTCAAAGGCACTAAACCAAATTGATTTGTTTCTACTCAACCAGGTTCTGATCTGTGGAACCGGTACACATAAAGCAACACATAAAAGAGTAGAAATCATTCTAGGTTAACCATCTTCGTGTGCCTAACTTAGTGGTGCATTTGTGGCCAGTCGTTTGAGTTGTTTGGGCCACACCACTTCAATTAAAATCAACTCATCAAGTAGCTGCCAATTAGGTTCAACTCTTAGGGATTTACCAAGCACTCCACATTCTTTTTAAACTTTAAAGGAAAACATCTTCACCTGTGCTTGCAAAACCTGGTGTGCCAACGAAACCTGTTTGAAAACACCTAAAGTTGAATCCTAAAAGCTACTAAGCAAGATTTGAACCTTAAAATTCACAACATCAAAAATAATCTTGCTTGAAAATCACTGGCTGTGTACGCACACACAAATCAATCAATCATTAAGGGCACAACCCATTTAAAGGGCCCATCACATTCCAAAGTACATTCAAACCTATCCCTAACTAAAACAGAGTAGACGTTGGCCTTAAGGATTGAACTCGCTCTTCAAAACTCAGAACGAGATTATTTTCGATTAGTTTGTTTCTACTGTTCAATCTGATGTCTAGCTAGGGGAGCAGAGTCAAACGATTGCGGCTGGGGGTACACTAGGAACCGGAGGCGCAAGCCGAAGGAAGAACCTTCTTCCCAGTCCCTCCTTCTAACTGGTTGGATTGAACAGACGGAAGTAGATCAAATCGTTCGTTTATCTCAAGATGGGTTTTGAGAGTCTGTAGGTCTGTAGGCTAACCCATTTAACGATAGGTTTGATTGTTTGTATTGCAGGGCACCTTTCTTCCTCCCGTGTCTCATGAATCCTTCCACATATTTCACGCATTCCCTCTCTTTCCCTCCTGTTGTGAATTATCCTCAACATGACGATTATCCCAACTCGTATTGTAATCAACCATCAGTTAGTTGGGATAATTCGGATTGGGGATACAATTTCGAACCCCCGTGTTGAGGGTTTAACCCTGAACACTTTGATTCTGATTTCTATCCTTCTCAGAGCTACATCGATTATAGATCGTCTTCTTTTCATGCACAACCTAATACGATCTACAATCAAGAAGGATACACCGATCCTTACCCATCCTCTGATTTCACTGCCTTTAGGTCATCACCATCTTTTCAACAATCTGAAATGACCTATTATCAGGAAAGGTATAACAAATCTCAATTCGTTAATTCCTCTGCATTAATGTCAAACCCGCCCAGCCCTGAACCAACTCATTTGGTTCAGGTTAACCAGGTTCAAGATAAGGTTCTGGCTAACTTGAGGAATATCATACAATATTTAGAAGTTCAGCCAATACCTTGCATTGAGAGATTGAAGCCCCTGATTGAAATGATTGATGATTTGAATAAGTCTTTGTTGGATTGGCTCCAGGATGCTAAGGATAAGAACCCGGGTGAGTTTCTACTTAGGAAATTAGCGAAATTGAGGATGAGATTCGTGGTTGCTTTGATTCAATCTTGGAATAATTCCCAGGATGAACCCTCTTCAAGAAAGCCAATGACAGAACCTGCTCAGGTACCTTTTGGGGGGGACACGTGTTACGAGGCTGACCAGATTGAATTAAAACAACCAATTAAGGATGATCTGATTTCTTCACCTGAGATCCATAAGCCGGGTTACGAGGAAACGTATGTCTAGTTGGAACAGAAAGTGAAAAATGATTTTGGGACATACATTGATATGGATCCTGATGGTGAAGATTCAAGTTGCGAAGTCTCACGCGAGTTTTCTGAACACGATTTCTGTGAGACAATTGGGCCTGAGGAATCTGATAAATCATTTGATAGCCCAATAACTGAGGAAACTGATCTTATTAGGGCACACATTACGAATCCAGAATTGCATTTTCTGGAGGAATCAATTCAATACCCTGATTATCGGTTACACCCTATTGAGCTTATTAATGATTCTAATTCTGAGATAATTAGACCCAAGTCAATTTTGATTCTGCCACATCATTTAGACTTGGAGATTTCAGACGGGGTGATGAATATACAAGAGGTCCTGGAATTTGATATACTGAATGAGGAGGATAGGAGCTAGGAAGTTTTGATTTGGGAAGTTAATTTTGGAGGAAATAAAAGATTGAGTCGAAGGGTTCCTTTTAAGCTGAAACCATCAAATCAGAACCCTTACGACATTTATTTCGAGGATGTCAAACTCAAGCACACATTCAATGATTATCCTTTTGAGCTTCAATTCTCTGTAACCCAACTTTTTGGTCTTGGGTTGCACCCTCATAAATCGTAGGCCCGACCCCGCTTACATTCTGATTTTAGGTTTTGGGTAATTTTTATCCAGAACCTAAGATATTCTCGATTATGGGGTGTGGGTCTGCACTACAATCTGGTCCAGATCTGTGGACCTCTGTTGACAGGTCAGAGGATTCTTCTGTTTATTTTAATTCTGACCTGCATTTATGAATTCTTCATTTCTTTTCATTGTATAGTGTGCCTAGCTGAAGGCACTAAATTCAGCATATATACAGTTTTTCTTGATTTTCATCTCGGAGCGGACCTGACATTTACGCAATTCAGGTGCTTTCTTTACTTTTCCACTCTGTTTTATGTCTTTTTAATACAATGAGGACATTGCATTACATAGGCATGGGGGGGTGGATATTCATCTCAGAATTCATTCGTCAGCTCCGTAGATTTGTTTTATTTTCTTTTATAAAAAATAAAAATTTCAGAATTAGGAAAGAGAATTTTGGTTTAAGAAAATTTTCAATCTTAGGAAATACTACATTAAGATCTGAACACAAAGACTCTTCAGGTTTTTGGACTTAATTAGCCTGTGTATCCACTAAAATGTGGATTTGCCTTTGAGTCATCGCCATCTTAATTCTATTACAATTGGAATAAATAAGTTTGGGTGATAATTACACGACTTATCAACCCACCCTCTGATTTGAGGGAATTTTGAGTCTTAAGCATCTGCACACTTTCTTTGCATTGACTCGTTGTTCGGAGATTTTAACGAAAATTGGGTAGCTAATGAACCTTCTAGGGTGATATGGTTGGCAAGTTATCATGGGTAACAGCCCATAGGTAGGTTGTCCAGAACCCAGTCACTGGACCTTTCTCTTTTCTTGCTCTTAGGTAAATTTTAGACCAGGGAAGCCACTAACTTAAAAAAAAAAAATCAAAAAGAAAAGGAGAAAAGAACAAAAAGAAATAAACCACACTTCGCCGCACGAGTATGGCTGGCAAGTTGTCGGTGGTAACAGCTCATCGACTAGTTGTCCAGAACCCAGCTCAGTAAATGCACTAAAACTTCCCCAAACACTTAGTAAGAAGTAGAGACGTAGAATAAATCGGGGAGATATACAATGGATTCACCCTTGTGTTAATCCCGTAAAAAATAAAAGTAGGAAGAAAGCTACCAGTTGTAAAGATACACCTTTAGGCAGAAGTCTTTTTGAGGCCACCTCGAGGCGTAGAAATCCAAAATCCGTTTTAATTGCCGGTCAACGAGTCTATCACAACCACAATAAGGTGCTTAAAACTTAGGGTTCTCATCAAATCTTGTGTGAGTTGAATGGCCGTAGAAAGCTACTCTTAAACCCTAAAATTTGAAAATCCAAAAAAATTAGAAAAGAGTAAAAAGAGAAAAAGAAATTTTTCCTTGAATAAGGCGAGGGCTTGAGGCGGTCTGCATTTTGGCTGATATCCGGGCGCTGTTGTGTCTTTGAAAGTTCAGTTCCTAAGTAGACAATTTCTTAATGATTGAAAATAACTCAGGTCCAAATAATCCAACCTAATTCTTTTATAAATAGCATAAAGTTTTTGCTAAGGACTAGCAAAAGATAGGCATGGGGGTATGATGTAAACGCATTTACACTATTTAAAATATCTATTTATGCATGTTCTTAAGCATAGGATTGCATTTCATGATATAAATATTGCATAACATGCATCATCTTGCATTTAGAGTAGTTTGAATAAAATGAAGGTTAATTGTCTCCTTTTATGTGCTTCGACAGGGCAAATATTTTATCGGGGCCTCGGATCAAAGATCCAACCGTATGAATGTGATCAAGGTGACGATTGGAGTTCAACGACTCCAAGATCGCCCTAATCAGGCATCCGTAGCATCAGATAGTGACCGGGGAACCCTAGAAGATCAAGGGCCAGGATGGTGAAAATCCGCACTTCATATGACAAATCCGACCGCACGGATGAATTCGGATCGACGATCGCAGCTCAACGACACAAAAATTGAGTCAATCCGACATTCGTGGCACCATCTACAACTTCCAGAAGATGGACGGCCAAGATGGCGCCACGTGGCGCCATCTTGACTGCCCAAACGGCCACCTACATTCCATGAAGGACACTCACCTGCCCCCTCTCCACCGTTGGATCTCGATCCAACGGCTATGGATGCGACGCTTTAAAATCATCCTTGCGACCTTCTTGACGGCGTAGCGCAGCGGAGACGCAGCCGCGGGCGAAGCGGAGGTCGCGAGATCGAGTCCCGCGAGCCTCAAATTGGGCACAAGCTATCGGGCACATGGAGCGTCAGATGAAGATCGGACAGCCGCGCGCGCCCAATAGCGCTGACGCGCGATTGAACGCGCAGCGCGGACGCGCAATCGGACGCACCAGGCAGGCGGGCTGCAGCGAGTGAAGCGCGATCTAAGCCGTCCGATCTCGCGATCTGACGGCTAAGAACCAGCGGTCGTGCGCAACCGTTGCGCGCGTGGGCAACTGAGCGGGCGCGCGTGGGCACGGAAGCTACGCCCACGTTGGGGGCTTTAGCGACGGTTTTATCCGTCACTAAAGACCCCTCGTTTATTGTTTTCAAATTGTAATGTCCATTTTGCCCCCACTCCTTGCAACTATAAAAGGAGACCCCCTCCATACGAAATTTTCATCCCTTCTCCTCTCTACCCCTCCAAAGCTCAAGAGAAGCTTGGCCCTCACCTGGGATGCTCCTCGCGTGATAAAGTCCAATTTTCGTTCCCCTTCGGAAGTGGATCCCGCGATGACGACGGTGTGCTGCTTCGTTCCCGTTCTTCTACTTCGTCCTCCTTCGTCCTGCTTCGTTCTCCTTCGTCCAGGCGTCGTCCCGTCCGGCTCGTCCTCCAAGCAACCGTCGAGGAGGATTTCTCTCTCCCTATTCTTTTTACTGCTTTCAAGTATAGATCTACTGCTTTCTAGTATAGTTTTGTTCGTCCTCCAAGCAATCGTCGAGGAGGACATTTCTCCCTCCATTCTTTTAATGCTTTCTAGAGTAAATTTATCGCTTTCTAGAGTAATTATTTTATGCTTTCTAGTTGTAATGAACAATCTCCTCAATGAAAAATTTCTTGTTTATTCTACATCTCATTTTGTTTTCTCTATGTAATATTCTCTCTCTCTTACTCTCTCTCTTCTATTTATTGTAAATAATTAGATAGTTTTAAATTGAATTATTCTGTAACAAATAAAAGAAACGCGTATTTTTTAAATCAAACATTCGCCTCCCGGTGTTCGACCCGGAATTTTCATTTCGGTATAAATTTTATTTGTTGAACATGAATTCTTCGCTTTCGAACTACAACGACAGGTTTTCCAAAATCGAACACGTTAGCGTAGCGTTCGTATATGTTCAACAAGCATCAACCTTAACTTTGTCAACTTCAATTCCCCATTCAGAGATTTCATAACCTAAGATGATGCCTTCTTGTGTCATGGAATGACTCTTTTCCCAACTAAGGACCAATCTTATTTTGATGCATCTTTTAGGGATCATTTCAAGATTAGCCAGGCAAGAAGCAAACGATTCTCCGAAAACAAAGAAATCGTCCATGAAGACTTCCATAAACTCTCCCACCATGTTAGAGAATATAGCTAGCATACACCTTTGAAAAGTCGCAGGTGCATTGCATAAGCCAAATGGCATTCTACGGAAAGCAAAGGTTCCGTAGGAACAGATGAAAGTCATTTTTTCTTGATCCTCGGGATGGATAGGGACTTAATTGTATCCCGAGTATCCCGAGTAACCGTCTAGGAAATAAAAGTACTTTTACCTAGCTAGTCTTTCAAGGATTTGATTGATGAAGGGCAAAGGGAAATGGTCTTTTTTCGTGGCTATGTTCAGTTTCCTATAATCGATACAGACCCTCCAAGAGGAAGCTGAACAAGTTTTGATAGATTCTCCTTTCTCAATATTAAAAACGGTAATCTCGACTTTCTTAGGAACAATTTGCATAGGACTTACCCAATGACTATCTAAGATTAGATAAATGATTCCTGCATCGAGCCACTTAATTATTTCCTTCTTGACCACTTCTCGCATATTAGGGTTTAATCTCCTATGCATCTGACGAGAAGGGTGGGATCCATCTTCCATGGATATTCTGTGATTGCAATAAGATGGCTCGATCCCCCTAAGTCATGGATGGTCCAACCAATTGCCTGCTTGTGTTCTTTTAGGACCTTGATCAATTTAATCTCTTGCTCCTTAGTTAATCTAGCACTGATAATCACAGGGAACGTCTTTTGAGGTCCCAAAAATTGATATTTCAAATTCTCAGGCAATGATTTTAGTTCGAGCTGGGGCGGGTTTAGGATGGAAGGTAAGGATGATGTTGATGAAGATTCATCAAGAGGAAAAGATTGAAAGTGAACAAAATCAATAACCTCTTCAGAATGTGGTGGGTTTGCCACAGAGGGCTGCAGGTCGGATTCATCAAGACAGGAGGAACTCTTAATTGCAGAAACAGCCATACATGTCTCAATATTCACGTTATCTTCCTCAAGTTCTATAAAGCCACAATCCTCAAATTTGTTAATTGCCTTAAAAATATCCAATTTCAATTTTTGATCCCCAAAGGCAATTTCCATGCTACCACTCTCACAGTTGATATTGGCCTTAGCAGTAGCCTGGAACAGACGCCACAGAATGATGGGCATGTTAAATTCTCAAGTACATCCATGTCAAGGACAAAGAAATCTACGAGAAAATAGAAGTCCTTAACCTTGACAATAACATCCTCAATAACACCTCTCGAATTTGTGACCGAACGGTCCACTAACTACAGCATCATTGAGGTCGACCGAAGTTCACCTAATCCGAACTTCTCGTAAAAAGAAGTCAGAATTAGGTTAATGGATGCACCTAGATCCAAAAGTGCCCTATCAAAGGTGTAATCTCCGATGACACAAGAAATCAAAGGGACACCTGGATCTCTCTTTTTTGGAGGAAGGTGATGCAGGATAATAGAACTAACCTGCTCGAAGAGTACCACCTTCCTCTGAATAGATTCCCTCGACTTACGCTTCTGTGTGCATAAACCCTTTAAAAATTTAGCGTAAGCCAGTATGTGTTTGATAGCGTCGAGGAGTGGGATACTGATTTCAACATTCTTGAATATATTGGAGAGCTCCTCATTACTATCAACAGGCTTCTTCTTCCTAGGTTTAATCAACGCCTCAGGAAAGGGAACATGAGTTAGATCTTTGGAATTAGGTTCCTGAGCCTTGATTTCTTCTTCGGAGTTCTTGTTTCTCTCCTCAAGCTCTCCAAGATTTGGTAGATTAGAACAAAGCAGTTGTGGGTCCTGGGCTTGCCTTCCACTCCTCAAGGTACCAAAGTTAGCAGATGCATACGGGCTTGGGTCTTAGGGAGGGTTAGGAAAGATTGGAAGGGCTTCATTAGCCAGAATCTCGGATTTGATGAAGAAGCAGAAGAGGAAGGACCCTGCTCAACCACCTGAGCATGTGCGTGTGGGTCCCTCTGATTCCCGTATTGTTGAGCTCGATTGCCCAGATTTTGTATATTATGCAGGTTGGGTACGGGTTGAGATGGAAGATATCCGGGTTGATGGGAATTAGCAATGAACCTGGTTTGCAAGTTGTCCAGCGAGGTTCTCATTTGCTGCATGAGCTGGAGCATAGATCCTCGCATCTCTACCAACTGACAGTTCAAATCAGCCTGCCCTACAAGTTGACGGGCATTCCAAGCTGGCTGATTGACCTGATTTGGGGGCAACTAAGTATAAACATGACCCTGACCAATTGGTCTTTGCAGAGCATAGTTGCTGGGTCAGAATTGGGTCTGCTACCCTGGGTTTTTCCAAGAGAAGTTAGGGTGGCTCCTCCAACCTGGATTATAAGCATTGGCGTAAGGGTTGGACCTAACGTTCTCCTGTATAGCATAGACATCCTCATAGGGCGAGGATGGAGAGAGAAAGGTAGGGATTAGAGAAACTGGGATTAAATGCCCCAGTTTGGAACCGGCGGGGTTTCGAGCAATGTTGGCTCACAGGTTTAGTTGCATCCAGTTGATTCACGAACTCTTGTCTAGAAGGAGCTCGCGAAGAATGGAATCCCGAATTCTGGGATTGAATGGATCGAGAATTGTTTGCAGAGTTTTCCGCCATCCACTCCTCTATCCTTTTGGTAACCAGGTCCACCTTATCTAATTTATTACAAATCAGCTCCATTACGAATGAATGAGAATCGTGGACCTCATTAACATTCGAGCTGGGTTGTTGGGATCGATTAAAAGTCTCCATGGAGGCATGATTGATTGAATTTTTACTCATTTCCTCAAACAAATCATGTGCACTATCTGCGTCTTTGTTAAGCAAATTGCCTCTGCAAGAAGTGTCCATGTGATTTCTGAGTTGCTCAGTCAACCTGTGGTAAAAGATTTGCGCGAGTTGCCATTTCGGCATCTCGTGGTGTGGACACTTCTGTAAAAAGTCCTGGAATCGCTCCTAGGCAACATGAAACTACCCCCCCAGCCGCTAGGCGAAAGTAGTCATCGCCTACCTCAATGCATTGGTATGCCTAACTGGGAAGAATTTCTTTAGGAAAGTCAATTTCATATCATTCCATGTTGCTATCGGCCTTCCTATAGTTCTATACCAATGAGCAGCCTTATCCTTAAGAGAGTGGGGAAAGAGCCTCATGATCATCTACTCTTCATTCAAATTTCACGCTTTGGTGGTATGGAGCAAGATAGTCAAGTCCTCCAAATGCTGAAACAGGTCTTCAGAGCCAAGCCCATGGAAATGTTTGATCAGGCTTAACACCTGGGTCTTGATTTCAATGTCTCCGGCTGGAATCTGGACGTTGGGACGTTCCCCATAATTTGAAGGATCATAAAAATCCTTCAAGGGCTGAGCACCCTGCATTCTCTGGAACCATTCTTGCATTCTCTACATTTGTTCCAGCTGCCTTTGAAACATCTTATTGATTCTGAGGCAGAGGAGGTTGTTGATCAACCATGGGATCAATTTGGCCAAAATTCAATCTACGCCTCCTAGAATGATCTAATGGTCCTTCCAACCAGGGATTCAATGACCTCCTTCCAAGCATAAACTAGGAAGAGGTCAAAAGGACTGGGGATAAAAACCCTGCAGCACAACAAACAAGCCTATCCTTAAGTTAGATAGCCTAAGGATCTACAGACTCTCAGAATCCATCTTAAGATTATATACGATTTACTCTACTTGTATCCAGTCAATCCAACCAGTTAGAAGGAGGGACTAGGGAGAAGGTTCTTCTTCGAATTGCGCTTCTGGTTCCTAGTGTACCACCTAGCTGTGATCGTTTGATTCTACTCCCCTAGCTAGACATTAGACTGACTAGTACAAGTGGGTTAATCATGAATAATCTCAATCTAGGCCTCGAAGTGTGAATCAGTCCTTAAGGCCAATGTCTAATCAATTGTAACTTAGGCATAGGACTATAGTGCTTATGGAATGTGGTGGGCCCTTAAAATGGGCTGTGCCCTAAATGATTGATTTAATATGTGTGAGTGCATGCACAACCAGGGTTTTGAAGCAAGATTATTTGGATGAGTAGATTTTAAGGTTCAAATCTTACTTAAATAGCTTTTAGGGTTTAGAACTAGGTGAATTCAATCAAGTTTCAGAGGTAAATCAGATGTTCAAATAGGGGTGAAGATCTTTTCCTTTTGAAATCAAAAAGTAAAGTGGACCTAAATTGAAAACCCTAAAGGGAAGCTACTTGATGAGTTGATTTTAAATGAAGTGGTGCGGCCCAAATAACTCAAACAATTGGCCGAAATGTACCACTGAGTTAGGCACACAAGATGATTAACCTAGACTGATTTCTACTCTCTTATGTGTTTATTTGCATGTACTAGTTCCACAGGTCAGAATCCTAGTTGAGTAGATAAAAATCAAGTTAGGTTATGTGCCTTGAATGTGGGTGTATGTAGTGTGTATGTTGATTTATCCCACAAGAAGTATCTTTTTCTTTTTTTTTTTTTTTTTACGAAGGTGAGATGAGTGGGGTGGAAATCAAAGAATCCAAACTAATTCTAGGGTTTATGCGAACACCTAGGTCAATTGTGGTTTGAATTAAGGTTGTGGAATGAAATCTATGGTGGGGGGAAGAATGGGGTGCACTTATAGTTGTCTTCAACTACACTTTACTCCTTTCCACTGCTTGAAGATTCCCTATTGAGGTACCTGCAAAACAATACAAGAGAAATAAAAGCAAGTTAGAAAATAATAAAGTGGGCGAAATGCAGAAAGAAAATCGAGAATCGTTGCCTCCCCGGCGATGGTGCCAAAATCTCTGATCGAAAAATGTACGCAATCGAGATTTAAGTTTTGAAAGCTCCTCGATGTAAGTATGACTTAGGAAGAAATCTATCAACAAACAAATTTACCGAAATTTGAAAGAATTCCGGGTCGAACACAAGGAGGCTACGTCGATTTGAAATCCACGGTTATATATTTTTTTGTTGTTTTTTTTTCAAAAGCGAGATAATTACAAGGAACTCGATATAAACAAAGTGAGAGAGAGAGATAGAACAATCACTTTAATAAGCTTGGAAAATGTCTTTACAACTAGAAAGCAGGAAATTCTACATCTAAAAAGTGGGAAAATATTACAGATAGAAAGCAGGAAAATCTACTCTAGAAAGTGATAAGAAGAAGGTGGAGAAAAGTTATCCTCCTCGACGGCTGCTTGGAGGACGAGCCGGACAGACCAACACCTAGAAGACGGAGGATGAAGACAGAAGAAGAACTGAGCAGGAAGAACTAGGGGCGAGGTAGGGCGTCGTCATCGTCGCGGGATCCACTTTTGGAACGGGGGAGAGAACTTTGATTTTGACTCTAGAGGAGCATCCTGAGTTTGGGACAAGCTTCTTTAGAGCTTTAGAGAGGGAGAGAGGTGAAGGAAGGGATGAAGAAGTGGAGGGCGTAGGTCCTTCTATAGATGAGGTTTCAGGGGGCAAATGAGTCGTTTTAACATCAAAACATTAATGTTAGGTCTTTAGTGATGGATATAACCGTCACTAAAGCCTAGATCATGGGCGTAGGTGTCACGCACGTCACGCCTCCACCTCTCCCCAAGCCTCAACGCACGTGCATGTACGTGCATTCTCTGCCATCCAATCAAGAGATCGGATGGCTTAAAATCGTGCTTGCACCCCTTCATAAATCGCATCTCCGTGTGTCTACTCACATGTGAGATCAGGCATCATCTTGTGCGTATGGCCGATTGGTTGATCTATGCCGTTGGGCTCGATTGAATAACTGGATTTCACGCACACGCGCGATGAGAGCGCAGCGCCGTGATTTGAACGCATGCCTCTTGCGTGAACAGTGCCCCAACCGCTATGCTATGCAGCGGTTTGAGGCGCGTTCTTGAATTTAGGTGCGAGCTCTCTTAGCCATTGGATCTTGATCCAAAGGCTGAGATCGTCCGAGCGATTGAGGAGAGAGAGGGCAGCGATGGGTCCTTGGGCTGGTTGGATAGCTGGGATTGCGCCACGCGGTGCCATCTTAGCCATCCATCTTCTATGTGTTGTAGATGGTGCAACGGATGTCGGATTGAACCGATTTTCACGTTGTTGGGCTGCGATCATCAATCCAAACCCATACGTGTGCTTGAATTTGTCATATGAAGTGCAAATTGACACCATCTTGGCCCTTGATCTCTGATTTTCCTCAGGTTATATCTGATGCTGCGGAAGTCCAATCAGGCCGATCTTGGAGTATTGAACTCCGATTGTTGCCCTAATCAAATCTGTATGATTGGATCCTCAATCGAGGCCCCAATTAAAAGTCGCCCTGTCCTTGGCCACCAAAAAGAAGAAATTACTATACAATTTGTACAATTTGACCTAAATGCATATGATGCATGTTATACAATATTTACAATACATGATGCTAATATGATACGAAGAGCATGCATTAATAGACATTTTTGTCTATACAGATGTTTGCACATCAGTTCTCATCAAAATTAACGATCGTGGTGCCCTTGCACCAACAATCTCCCCCTTTTTGACAGTGACAAAACCACATCTATTAATCAAAATATTCTCCCCTATTTTGACATTATCAAAAAGGTTTAATCAATTTTAATTAATTTATCCTATACTCCCTTAAAAGATGCTTTTCTAATTTCATCTTTTCAATGTAACAAGATAGCTATGTTCTCTTTTGAGATCTCCACCTATCTAAATGAAGTAAATCTTTCTCCCCATTAATGATTGACATGTAGTTTATCAAATTTTAACTCCCCCTATCTAAATGTTATAGATAAAAAGATAAGGCAAAGATTTTACCTTACTTACCAAGGCCAATAGCTTGGCCTAAATTGAGGTTGATGCAAAAATGGTTGAGGCACCCATCCGAAGCCTGGAGGTTCAAGCATTAGAGCCGATCTCCAATTGAATGGTTGATGCATGGTGGTTCGATCACTCGTCGGTCTTCTTGTTGGTCTTCTTGTCTTCCTTCTTTGTCAACTCATTGGTCCTCCCAATTCAAGTAGTCCATCCTTTGTCTTGTAAGTCCAATCCTTGATATTGAAATCTACTTTGTGACCTATAAAACAAGATTCAAATTCTCTTTCTGTATCTAAGTTAATTTGGATCTGATTTTGTTAGTTGGTCTCCTTGATGGAGATCCATTCTCAACCTTTTGTTTGGTGCTAACTCCATTTTACAACTTATCTGATTTTTCTTTAAGACAAGCAAAATCATTTTCAATAACATGCATCTTGATTTTTAAATTAGAATTTTCCATTTTAAAACAAGTATTCTCCTCAATCAATTTACTATTTTTATTGATTAGATTATGATTTTCTAATAATAAGTCACCATTTTCAGAAATGTTAGAACTAGAACTAACTTCTAGATCTTTAAGTTAAATCTCTAACGTTTCATTTTCAGATTTAAGAAAGCTAACATTCTTTATTATATTTTTGTTTTCTACTTTTAATGATTTACTAAGATCATACAATTCCTCAAATGCTTCTTGCAACTCATTGAAAGAGTTTACCTCTTTGTTGTCATCTTCATCCTCACTCTTACTTGCGATAGCCATGAAACCCATGCAGGCAGTTTCATTCTTCTCTTCAAGATCTTCCTCCTTCGAGGTCAAATCATCCCAAGTGGCTTGGAATGCTTCTTATACTTCTTCACCTTCTCCTTCTTTTCTTTCTTTAGAAGAGGGCATTCAGGTCGTATATGCCCTTTCTTGTTGCAATGATAGCAACGAGTTGGACTTTCCTTCTCCATCTCCTTCTCTTTCTCTCCCTTTGAATCCCTACAAAACTTAGAAAATTTTTTAAATAAAATTCTAAGGTCCTCGTCATCGAAACTTACCTCATTATCCGAAGTGACTTTGAAGGTGAGACTCTTCCTTGGGTTCGGCTCCAGTTGTCTTTTTGCTTTATCTTTGTCTCATAGGCTATGAGATTGCCTAAGAGATCTTCCATGTTGAGCTCCTCAGCTTCATTTGCCTTCTCGATGGCAGTGATCTTTTGTTCCTATTCTGAACCACGGGAACAAAGAAGCTTCCCTTGAAGCTCCCCCTTAATAAAGGTCCTACTTAGAGCTTTCAAGTTGTTCACTATAAGAGTGAACCTAGTATACATCTTACTTAAAGACTCATTACATCTCATAGAGAATGATTCAAAATCTTGAGATAAAATGTTAATCTTAGAAGCTCTTACCTTGGAGGTACCTTTGTGAGTTACCTTAAGTGTGTACCATATCTCATATGCAGTGGTGCATTGAGAGATGCTGTTGAATTCTTCCATCCTTAATGCACAATAGAGAGCATTCATCATCTTTTCCTTGAGAGATAGCTCCCTAACGTGTTGCTGCGAGTATCCTCCCGCAGGTCTCTCTGGGATGTCGAAACGAGTCTTGCATCGAGCCCAAATGGTGAAGTCGCTGGCTTGAAGCCACGTCTTCATCCTAAGCTTCCAATACCTGTAGTTGCTCAAGTTGAAGTAGGGAGGAGGAGTAGTTGACTGCCTCTCGACGTATCTAGTCGCCATAATGCTTCCCTCCATCAGATCCTTGCCGGGTTATGCTGATGTGCAAGACCTGCTCTGATACTAAGTGTAGATTCTAACAGAGGGGGATGAGATAGAGCGTGAAAAATGAAATAATACGGAATAAAATACCACAATCACACAAATAGCAATCTCACAAGCACACAATGGATTTTTAGGCAGAAATCCAAACCCGGGTAAAAATCACCTCCTTAGCCACTTGACTTAAGATTTTTTGATTGACCTAGTCGATCAAATCCATTATCCAAGTCACTTAAATGAGGGTGACTTAACTTCTTACAACCACACTACTATGTACAAGGGCAACGTACTTCAACCCCTCCTCTTCACGAGGAGTATTTTGTCTCACGATGGAGACGGGAATTCGCAAAATGAATACCTGAAGAATGACAATATACAAATATCTTACACAAAGTATAAATCTAACTAGCTACCATAGGCAAAGGAAACTTGCCTTTGATGGAAGTACGTTAGCTAGTAACGCGGAGTGCGTGATCCACACAATGGCATGACAGCGCTTTCATACGCAATGGTACGAGAGCGGGTGCACAACGAAGATGGTGCTCTCTAGTGTATGCTAGAAGATCTTGGAGAGCAACAACACTTCTCTACTTGATAATCTCCTCTTTGACACAAATATCGTGGAAAGTAGTATTACTTAGTGTATCTAACAAAGGAAGAGCGCTCCTCTATTTATAGAGGCCTTAAGAAAGGTTTAGGACTTAGAAGGCTTCTATAACCATTGATAATAAGTACAAGTCAAATCAAGCTGAAGCCAGGGTCATTTATAATTCTGGCAGGGTTACCAGATGTTTGGTTTTAAGGTTAGACGTTTGGGTCATCGTCTGATCTAGAGATCGGTCATCTGATCTAGAAGGGTGAAAGATCTAAACTGAGTTGGATCAGAGCGGATGTCTAAGATTCACTTCTAAGACGTCTAGGACAAAAGTCAGACATCTAATTCTAGATGAATTGTGTTCTTGTTTTGTCCAGAGCCAAACAGGGTTCTAGGATTTAGTTATTCAGATGATAGGTCAGACGTCTGGAAAGCCATTCTTCTGTGGGAATGGATTTCCCGAGGTTAAACGGCTATAATCATTTGACAAAAGGTGATTTGGGTTAGATTGTAGCCGAACATCTATTTATCAGACGTTTGGGATGCTCTATGGATGTCTTAAAGTAGATGTAAATCTCATTAAGACTTAATCCTCTAAGATTAAGTCTGATAAGCCAATGGTCCTCTAGTTTGATGTCTATCTAGGTCCTTAAACATCTTGTAAGATGTCTGGACTATGAGTTAGAAATAGGTTTGCGGCCTAAGTGTTTTGGACATTTGGACAAATGGTTAGACGTCTGAGATCCAGTTTGGATGTTTGATCAGGCTATCTGAAGCTTATTTCGATTTTCTGAGTTCTCTGCGAAATGCCTAAGTATCATAGGATAGTGTAAGTGTTCCTTGGACTAATGGTATGTTACTTGAGTCTCTTTAAAATCATCTACGAAAATAAAAGAGCAAAGAACATAAAGAAAAAAATAAAGTACATGAACAAAATAAACTTCTATTCTATTCTTCATATTCTTTCTTCAAGCTCTCGCTTCAAGCAAAGCTCCTTCCCCTCCATCAAGCTCCTCAAATCCACCATGGATGCGAACAAGAACTCCCTTACACTTGTATCCATTTGCATTTATCCTGAAACTCAAAAACTAAATGTAAATGTTAAATCACAAGTGTTTTGTTGTCATCAAAATTAATGATCGTGCTGCCCTTGCACTAACAATAATATGTATCTATTAGCCGACCACCACTATGTTTCCCTTTCACCTTCCAAGGCCACCAAATCCTTCCTTAGGGAAGCACCTTTGGTGCTTTCCTCTCCAAGTTCTAGTAGCGTAGTTCTTTTCAATTTTTCTGCATTTTATGTTGATAGCAAGTAGATTTTTATTTCTTTTTCTTCTTTCTTGCATGCCTAGCCTCTACCCAGGTCATGGGTGTACTCTTCTTGTAGAAGGAATGTAGGCAGTCATCGCGGCCAATCCTAGTTGCCACCACCCTCCATTTGTCGAAGGCTTAGGAGCACATCTCGACATGGTGGTTTTCTTATTAGCATAGTTGATATTGTTGCTATTCTTTTTTCTTTTCAAGCTTTCATTTACATGTCTATGATTGAATATTCCTTTTTATGCTCATGTTGAATGAATGCCATTTGTTGACTTGATCAATATATTGCACATGTGCTTGAACTAAAAATTTTTGTGCCCTGATTTTGCTACCCACATCACCATCAACACACGCCAACCCGACCCTTCAAGGTAGGGTGACCATCCAACTAGGAATCTCCATCATCACATTCACACCCTCCACTATCCACTTAGATTAGGATTACATCGCCTTCGTATTCAAAAATCAACAAAAAAATCACAAAAAGAAGAGAATACAAAAAAATGATCATTCTTATTTTCATAATAACTTTGATAATCACCACGACCATGCGATTCACACCCACTCCCTTTCCACATTTGATGCAGCTCATGCACCAACGTTCCACCCAAATCACTTTCCAAATAATGATTATTGGATTCTTTTTAGCTTAAGATAATAAGTGTGATTCACTTATTGAAAAATCGAAAACAAATCACAAAACAAAAATCCAAAAAAAAAAAGAGAATGTATGGTCGTGCCAATTTAAGTCAACGACTTACACATATTTCTAAACTCACTAAATAGCGGTAACATAGTCGAAGTAGTGGAAATAGAAATGCATATTTTCACTTTCTGTAGATCACTATCACATGCTTTCATTATCTGTGAAAACAAAACAAACAGGGTGATTTTTATGCGCGAGTTGGAGACAGAATTTTGCAATTAGATTTTAGGTTAGGTTAGATTTTATGTTAGGTTAGGTTAGCTGATTCACAAGATAAGCATATTGCAAAAATCAAAATTGAGTCAAAACGCATTTCCGCCTACAAGAGTTCGACCAAGACTTTGTTGAGTTTCATTATTTATTTTTATTTAGGTTCATTGCACACTATGCTACGATGAGAACCCATTTTTGTGTGATCTTAACCCTAACAAGTAGCTATCAATTAGACTCCACCCATGACATGTGGCCACTAAAGGAGGACAATCCCATTGACTATCGACCTGAGCTTTACTGTAGTCAGAAGAAAGTGAAGATGGTACCATTGGAGGAACTTGACGTAGATGACAGCATCTGTGTTCACTTTTGATGAGTTCAGTCAAGGTCGTATTGTCAATACTACTTCCCTTACTGATCAAGCGATGGATCCTCTCATCCTACGTTTAGTAAGCCCAACCTTGACCCAACCGTTAGGGAACATACCCCTAATTTCCATCTATCTGACGACTCGTGCATCATAGTTTATAACCTATCACCCTAGATGGATTTCCAAAGAAAACAACTTTCACTTACCCTATGGAACCTTTATTTCCGTATATTGCCTTTTTGGCTATGTAATGCACTTATGACCTTTCAAAGGTACATGCTAGCCATCTTTTCTGACATGATAGATGACTATCTTAAGGTCTTCATGTATGATTTTTCTATTTGTGGACACTCATTTGATCTGTGCCTAAATAAATTGACTAAGATCTTGAGAAGATCCATTGAGGTCAACCTAGTACTTGATAGGTCCACTTTAGTGGACTATAATTAAGCCTAAGTACATTATTATTGGAATAAGAATTCAATTTAAAGCATGCATTACAGTGAAAAATTAGATAGGCTTATAATTCGTTGTTCCAGTAGTTTTATTTAACTAATGTCCTTTGCATGCATATGATTCGTTAATTAATGTCCAATCATATATTGATATATTATTTATGTGGACATCTTTTTGCAGGAATTGACTAAGGACCAACTATGGAATGCCACCTAGACATTTTAAATTGGCAACGAGAAAATTTTCAAGAAGTGTTGAAGGAATGAAATTAAGAGAAGATTTCTTAGATCCTTCGATCTTTTTCATGCTTGAGTGGATGGCTCTCTCTCAATCAACCAACAAAACACATGCCACTCCTTTTCTCTCAATCATCGACGGCACATGGTTGGGCTCTCCCTCTATGAATCACCAAATAGGAAAAAGAGAGAATTCCCTCCCTTAAAATTTCTTAGACCCCACTAACCTTCGTTCATTTCTCTCTTTAAAAACACACATGCATGCAGAGATAGGGTCGAGGCCCCACTTCTCGATCTCTTCTCCCACCTCTCTCTTCACGAGACCATGAACATCACCCATCCACTACAAAATAAATGGCGTACACTAATGGGTGATCTACACCAATAGACTCTAAATGCCACTATAGATCATTTTCTCATGTCAATTATATTTACCACCATACTGATGATCAAGGTACATGTAATGGGGCATAAAACTAAAGGGCATCATAAATGGTCTTCACCACGTTTGCCCTAAATCCTCCCGATCTCAACTGTTGCCACAACCCCATCGCCAATCGATCTTCTCTACCTTGCCACCACAACACCCCCCACCTCGATCCCCTCCTCAATCATCGCTGCTCTGCCTATCTCCCGGTCTTCTTAACCCTTGCCACCCTAAATCCTTCTGATAGATCTCTTATTTCGAGCACATCAGAAGATCTGCCTACACATTGATGATCACCACTCTCTTGATGTGAATAAGCGTAGGTTGGTTCTCTCAACCATCCCTTGCTCACACTCAATCATCAGAGATCATCAAAGAAGGAGAAATCGGGTAGATTTGCAAGTAGATTTGTCACCTCTATCGCTTACGATCAAGTAGGGAGTTGCAAGTAGAAACTATACCTACAAACAAAAGTTGTGTAGTGGTTGAGCTAGTGGTGATTGGTTGTGGAAATAGCATTGGATTGTCCATTAGTGAATTAGTGATAGCAATGGAGATATTGTTGTTGCTAATATTGGTATTGTGGTGTTGTTGCTACTACTAATGTTGTGGTGTTGTTTGTATGTGCAAATGTGGGTTATTCTACTTCCCATGAATGGAATAAAAGGCATGATTGCATAAACCAAATGCTTCTTTTCATTTTAATAAACGAATGTTGTATAGCCTTTTTACTCACATGACATTGTATATTGGTCTCGTAGAAGGCATTTGAAAGTGTATGCTTTGTCCATGATCTAGGAGCAAACATATATACATAGGCTTGTTGTGTGCTCTATGAAGTGTGCCTTCTTGTGCCATTATTTTGATGGAAATGTAAGCATGAGTGCTTCTAAAGATCAAGAAAGGTCATCTTACCCTGTCTTCATCATTAGCCAAGATCCTAATCTAAATAAGGTTTTGTTGGTTCAATTTATTCATATAGAAGCATCTAAGTGAATTCTGACATCAATCATATACTTTATTTGCATAGCTCTCAGGTTCAATTCTAATTTTAGTTGTTGGCTCTTGTTTTAAAATATTTCAGCTACTTGTGTAATCTAAACTTTTATCTTCCACCGTAATAACCTATCCAGAAACTTTGGTCATCTTCCACATAGTGGAGTTAAGAAAAAAGGTGTGTTGGTACATTTCTTTCATTTTTTCTCAAAAAAAAAAAGGATCAAAAAATGTAAAAATCTCAACTCGTTGATTTGTGCTTCCATGGTGACAGATCATTATTAAAGCATCATTTTGATAGGAGATCCCACCTTCTATTGATAATCAATGAAAAACTCCTTACTAAACCAATTTGATATGGTTATTAACTGCTAACTCTACTAAATGGCCTCTTGACCGTGTACACTAGATACTGGACTTTTGATTTATGGTTGTTTAGTCAAGTTCAGCATCCTCTTCAATATAGTTAAGAGAATGCGAAGAATGTGCTTGTGAATTTTTTAACATGATTGAAGCTTGGGCAGTACATATGGAAGGCCTCAATACAGGACAAGTTTGGGAACCTGGCTATTACTGCTATAATAGTTCTAATCCATGGTGGCTGCTACTCGAGGCTGCAATCTAAAAGGCTGGTGAAAAACTCCACAAGCTAGAGATATTTTCAGCCTTAAGAGATGCTCGTTACTTCCACGACATAGGATTACCAGATTTTGGCTTTTCCCTAATAGCAAACACTCCTAGCTTGCTCCATGACCAAAATGAAGTTTGTATCCGATGACATGCCTGGTGTTATGTGATATGTAAATAATTCCCTCAATTGTCGTAGTGTACATTTTTTTGCATAAGGCATTTCTTCCCATAAAAGTCATAAATGAAAGCACTTTGGTCTATATATTAGTAACAATTAGGAATTGTCATATTTGGAACTATTAACATATTTGCATTTTTACAAGTTTGAAATCAATGATCTGAAACTTATTATATCATCTATCTTTTTTGCAATTTCAAAGTACATAATACTTGAGAGGCACTGAAATGTGCATATCAATAATTAAAGAATTTACCTTGTTTGCTGGAGAATCACCAGAGAATGACTATAAAGATGAGCTGTAGAGGTACTAAGATATCTTCACCTTGGTTTTGCTGATAGGCCTAATATTTCCTACCCTTCCCATTTCCAAAGATTCGAGCTCCAACTTGTTTTCCTTTTAGTTTTATTAGTTTGCATTAAATTGATATGCCAATTGGTAGTGAGTTGCATTAAAACAACAATCATTTTTAATCCAAACTCTGATGTATTTGCATTAAATTGGTATGCCAATTGGTAGTGAGCTTCATTAAAACAACAATCATTTTCAATCCGAACTCTGATGTAGGTGCCTTTTTGGTCAATTAAAGTTATAGACATAGATAATATTGCATCCTTCCAAATTTCTTTAAGGAAGTCTTCCATTGTATGTAATTCAATCCTTACTAGAATTTTCTATTTCCTTACAATTGTAAAGTTGCAATGCATATACGTGGTGTTAGTTTTGTTCATTTATTAGATTTGGATAGGGCAAACCTTATATATATGATAATATATTTCCTTAGTTTTCTTTGTTTCTAGATATATATGATAATATCTTCTCATATTAGAAAACATATATATAGAGATGCCTGTGTTTTGTATGCATGTTTGTAGCTCCTTTTAGAAAACATATATATGATAATATCTTCTCATCCAAGATATCCAAGCAATTAAGAGCTTCTACAGTTTCACTTTTTCTAGTTAGCATGCCTTCTCTTACAGTGTACAATTGGATAATAGATCTTTTATGGTCTTGCATTTTTCTATTGTATAGTGGCTTTTACAGTAATGACATGTACCTCTATTTTGACCCAGGAGATCCCCACGATGATGGGTGGTATTGCAACCTTTGACTCTACCGTCCACTTCTATAATCTTAAGCACTTGTCCTAGCAGGTAAGAGAAACAAAAAAAAGTCTTTAGTTGTGCAATTTATTCTAGCATTTAGTTTGAGTTCTACTAGAAGTTTGTGTTTATTCGATCCTTTATTTGACTATTTGGCATCTTAACTGTATTTAAGTCATTCTTTTAATTCACTAGTCTTTATGTATGATGTGGTGTGCTTTTTGTTTATGGAATCCTTTTTTTATTTTTTGGTCGTAAAAGGATGGCTACTTTGCATGAGTTGTTCCACTCAAGATTTTGTCTAAACATTCATTCCTAAAAAAAATCATAGCAATCAAAATGAGCCATTTAACTCTTTTAGTATTTGTTCCATTTTGATCGTTAATAGTGTATGAACATACCATCTGCTATTGCCTGAAATCGTTCGTACTTGTACTTATATAACTATTTCGAGGAGGAATATTTTGCATATTGATGAGAGCCTCATCATGAGCCATAACTAGCTCATTTTGACCCAATAAAGAAGATAAAAGCTCCCACATAACCTGGAAGAAGGCCTAATTGAAGGAACAAGTGCTCTAAGAAGAAAACATGAAATAAAGGTTAAAACTGCAATTTTACCATTGCAGTACATAAACGGGATTTCTCAGAAGCAAAACAGAGGTCAAATGGTCCAAATAAGATAAAAAGTGGGTTGAGTTAATCAGAAATGGGTTCATGTGCAATCTAGGATCAAAATGACACTTGGTAACCCTAAAACAGACCCGCTTAAATTAACAAGGTTCCAATCAGAACAAAAAGCAAGTAAACCCTCTACAAATCATGGAAAAACATCCTCTAGGGTTTAGAACACTTAATTTGGCCTTTGGAACCTAGTTTGACCTAGATTAGGGTCCTAGCTCTTCAATTAACCTAATTTAGGTTTTTTACGCAAAATGTCTAGTCAAACGAGGTCAAACCTAAAATCCAACTTCACCATTGGATTCCTTAGGTCCAAATTAGGTTTGTACCAAAATTTGGACCTAAGGAGAGTCATCTTGACCTACTTTGCAATTTAGTACACCCAAATCACAAATTGGTCCCTATCTTTTGAATACCTTTGCAGAGAGCCCCCTAGGTTCTTCGCCTCCTTTGCAAACCGGTCCTGCCGCCATTGCTAGGGTAGAACCGAGCTCCAGCGAAGTTTCGAGAGAGATTGCTCTCTAATCCCTCAGAGATTCCCTCCCAGAAATGGAAGGAGGATTCTCTGAGGAATTCCCTTCCTTATAAAGCCAATTACAATCGCTGGTGTGAACCCAATCTCTCGTGCGAACGCACGAGAGATTCGGGTATCCACCTTCCTTCCAACTCTGGTGAGTCGGCAGACCTAATTGCGCGGTCTCCACGCGCTGGTAGTTGCGGCCAGCACCTATAAAAGACACCCCAGACCCTGCCGCAGAGGGAAAGCTTGATTTTGACGGAGATCCCTTCCAAATTCCTCCCTCTCCCATCTCCGGCCAAACGACCCACAAGCTCCGGCGACCTCCTCCCACCCCTCGCGCATCACCACTTGCCGGTGCGCCTGGTCCCGGGTGCGAACCCGACCCGACTATCCGTGTGGCTCTAGGAGAGCGTCCGTGAGTGCATTGCTTCAGAGAGAGAGAGACGCTTGGGTAGAGGGATGGGGGTAGGTTTTTGCCACTGTGTGGTGTGTGCAGGAAGGTAGAACTGTCCCAGGCAGCGAACACTTAATGGCTGCAGAACAGGGAGAGAAGAAAGAAGAGGCTGTGTAGCAAGTGAAAGGAGAATTCTTCGCAGAGAAGAAGAAGAAGGAAGACAAGGCAGAAGAGAGAGAAGAACGAAGAAGAAGACAAGGGAAGACTGCAAAGAGAGCAGAAGAAAAAGAAGAAGAAGAAAGAAGAAAGGCAAGACAGGAGAAGAAGGAAAGATACTAGAAGCAAAGAAGGGAGAAGAGCCACGAAGAAGAAGAGAGAAAGATAGATCACATTTAAGACGTCTGATACACAAATTAGACGTCTAATTCTATTTTTTTTTCAAATCTTTTTTTTTTAAATTCTCTCGTTGAATGAGACCTATTTGCATTTAAACAGTTATATTCGTTGGTTTTACAAAGTACTGAGATTGCTCCCCGTGTTCGACCTCGGATACTCCGATCTTCGAGTAATAAAATTCTTTATATTTGTTTAGACGTTTTGTCGGTTATACTACAACGTGACATCCTTTAAACCCACACAAAAACCTAGACAACATTTTGGCGCCGTTGCCGGGAAGCAACGGGCACTTTTAAAACTTTTGAGTACAACTTTTCTATCTAATATCCGACTTAACTTCTCTCTTTTGTTGTGTTCAATCAGGAAAAGCAAAACAAAAAGGAAAGAATAGCAACTGCACAACAGACTCTCCAAGGAACAGGTAATCTCCATAAGCCCTCTCTCTTAACCCTCTCACAATCTAAAAAAGGAAAAAAAAAGAAAATCAACTTAGGGCTACCTGTTTCATATTTAGTAACTCATCAAGTTGCCTGATTTTCATTTCAACATATTTTTATCTGTTCATCCAACTAAGGCAACTAGGGCTAAAACTTTCTTGATTGAGCCCTAGGTGCTAATTTCTACGGCAACTAAATTGGACCCACTAGAGCCAAGTTAGGGATTGCAAAGCTAGGGTTTTAAGAGACACATCTTCTCTAAAACAAAGAAACAAACTTTCCAAAAAGAGGTGTGCCTAAACCGTGTCTGAAACGATTTATACAAGAGGAACCCTAAGCAAATCAGGCTGATAATCCATTTGAACCATAAAAGGAAGGACCTAAAAGCTCTCAAAGGAACAAGAGGTGAAATTGATCCCTTGGGTCAACCAACCTTAATTTTAGGTCACTTTTGCACTCAAAATACTTAAAAGTTCAAGTGGAACATTAAGCACCGTGATCTTAAAATAAAAAAAAAAGTAGACTTAAGAGGTCAAGATCCCTATTCTGGTTTACCTGGAACCGCAGTGACAAGAGAGGTCGGGTGGGGGAAACCCTGTAACCCGTAGGGACGCTCTACCGTGTAGGGGTCTTTGCGGGACTCTCCCTCTCTGGCTGCCCAGGTATTTCTCAGGTGGACGATCTTCTGATCCAGGGGTCCATCTGCCCCGAACCTCTATAGTCACCCAACAATTCTTGGGTGACTTGATTGGGTCCAGCACCTTCTAATCTCATCACATCTTTCGGTGCATGTTCGGTAGGAGGTCCCTAAGACCACCTTTAAGACCTCCTTTAGAAATTCATTCTCGTCGAGGCCAAGCCTCGACGCCCTTGTTTTTGCAGCAACCCCACCACATAAATCTTTCATCTGACTCAGACCCTGATTCTCCTTCTTCTCCCATCATGGCACAACCCATTGAAGAGGAGAATAACTTTGAACACCAACTTCAACGCTTGAACGATCTCTTTCAGAACTTTGTAAACCCACCGCAGCGACCTATGATGCGAGATCACTATAATCCTGCTGCGGTGACAATCGAACCCCGAGTACGAATCCCAATTGGAGGACCCGATTCTGATCTGAAGCCCAATATGATTCATGCCATACCGAAGTTCCATGGGCTTAACTCTGAGGATCCATTCCAACACATTAAACAACTCAAGCATTTGGCCCAGACCTTCGGGTCAGATGTACAAAACTAGGATATCCTACTCATGAAAATGTTTTCGTTCTCCCTCTTAGACAAGGCTGCACACTGGTACCAGACTCAGACCCGCCCGATCAACACATGGGAAGAATTACAGTCCGAATTTTTGAAAAAATTCTTCCCTGTTGGCCGGACGAATGCCTTGCGCCACCAGATCACTCATTTCACTCAACAACCGAGAGAACCTCTTCACGAAGCTTGGGATCGATTCCTAGATCTCATGCGAAAGTGCCCCCATCACGGAGTTCCTAAGTGGGAACAAGTCCAGTCTTTTTACCAGGGACTCCGTGAGGATATTCGTCTATTCGTCAATGCAACATGTGGAGGAAACATCATGGGCCAACACGAGGACACGGTGTGGGAGATTCTCGAAAACATGTGCGAGAACTCCATAAACAATGACTCCTTGAGCTTATTCGACAGGACGAATGCCCGCGCATCGACGAATCTAAAAGGGACACATGAGACGCAGGACCTGTCCACTTCTGTCGACCTGGAACTGATGGCCAGTCGGTTGGACAAGGTCTCTATCATAGAAAAGAAGGTGGACGAGCTAACTCGACATTTGCAGCAAGCCACCTCAGCACAAAACTCTTTTGCACGACCTCCTCTGGCAAGGGAAACAGTGCAAAACATCTATCACCAACCTGCCAAGGGGATGGACCCATATCCACCCCCGTCTACCTCTCGGACAGGAGTGACCTCCGATCCCTTCTATTCGAGTTGGGGGAACTCTGAACCCTCGTATTCTGACTTTCCTGAGGTTCCTCAGAACTGCGAGGACCTCAACGCCATCCAGAATGACCCATACTCCAATACCTACAACCCTGGATGGCGAAATCATCCTAACTTTCACTGGGCGGGAAATTCTCAAAAACCACCATATCAACCCCGTCCACAAGCTCCTCGTCCATATCAGCCGCCTCAGCCTCAGCCCAATCCCACCTACCAACCCGGGCAAAATCAGGATCAACTGACTCTTATCCTTCAAACACTGGCTGACATTCAAAAGACGAATACGGCAATGCAAAAACAGCACAAGGATGAGATCACAGAGGTTCGCAACCAACTGGCCCAGATGGCAAATTCCCGCCAACCTGGCACCCTTCCTTCGCAACCTCTGCCCAACCCAAATAACGTACCGACCCAGAGGCGCGTTATGAATCCGAATCCAGGCCATGCACATTTGATTTATCAGGCCCCTGCTACTCCATCACCAGACGGGATGGAGGCTTCAACATCTTATGCAAGATTGCAGCAGCAGCCACCCCTCCTACCTAACCCAAACCAAAATCAGGCCAGATTAAACTCTGTAACAACATGTAGTGGTAAAACAACACAAGACTCACATTATCCGAACCACTCCAAGCCTGATAATCGCCAAGACCCTAGGGTAGTCATCCAAGATACTACTGTCCCAGATCAAGAACCTGGACCTATCCTAGAGGAACCAGCTAGGATCCCATTTCCTGAGGCCTTGACCAAAGGAAAAAGGACAACCAAACCTGTGGCTCCTGAGGAGGATCTTGTCAAGCTCTTTGAACAGGTCCAGATAAACATCCCGTTGATGGATGCAATCCGCCACATATCGGCTTACGCAAGGTTCTTGAAAGACATATGTACACCTAAACGTAAGCCGCGAACCAAAGATGGGAACCCAATCGTACTATCAGAGCAAGCCAGCTCTGTCATCTTGAGCAAACTCCCACCTAAGGCTAAAGACCCAGGAACTCCCTTGATTTCCTGTAAAATTGGTGCAACCCAACTTGATAGAGCCCTACTAGACCTAGGTGCCTCCATAAATTTAATACCTACATCCCTCCTTGACCACCTTGAAGAATCTGAACTTAAACCCACTGAGGTGACATTGCAGTTAGCCGATCGATCCATCAAGTCACCCAAAGGAATACTCGAGGATGTCATTGTTAGGGTACGAGATTTTTATTTCCCAGTGGACTTCATAGTACTGGACATGGATGCACCTAAGAACCCAAGGGACACACCAATCATATTAGGAAGACCCTTTTTGGCCACTGCTAGGGCCAATATAAACTGCGAAGAGGGCCAGATAGAATTAAAATTTGGGAATCAAAATCTAAAGATTGACATTTTCAAGGCCCATCAAGGGATTAATTGCGGGGTGATAGAGGAAATTTGTGATGTCGAAGCCGTGGTTGATGAACTGCATATAGAGGCCAACCTGATTATTCCTGATCAACCACTAGAGAATCAAAAACCGCTAACAGAGGAGTGTGGACATGATCTAGACACACCTATGACTCCTACCATTGCTCCCGATACAAACCCCGAACCACCCGCTGCTGCTGACAATCCTGTCATGGAACTCAAGCCCCTTCCTGAACATCTAAAATACGTCTTTTTGGATTCAAATCAGACGTTTCCTGTGATTATCAATTCTCGACTCACACCTGACCAGGAACTCCGTTTGATTTATGTTCTCCAACAACATCGTAGAGCCATTGGATGGACACTAGATGATTTGACTGGTATAAGCCCTTCATACTGCACACATCGAATCTACACAGAAGAAGGCTCACGACCTTCAAGAGAAATGCAAAGACGCCTAAACCCTGACCTACAGGAGGTCGTGAAAAAGGAGATCATTAAGTGGTTAGATGCAGGGATCATCTACCCGATCTCCGACAGTAGTTGGGTGAGTCCAACACAAGTGGTGCCTAAGAAGGCAGGACTTACCATCATCATGACTGAAACCGGGGAAGTCATTCCTACCCGAATAGCTAATTCATGGAGAGTCTGCATTGATTACAGAAGACTAAATTCCTCCACGAAGAAGGATCATTTCCCACTACCGTTTATTGATCAGATCCTCGAGAAACTAGCGGGAAATAGATTCTTCTGCTTTCTTGACGGGTACTCCGGTTACAATCAGGTGGCAATCCATCTAGAGGACCAAGAAAAGACCACATTCACCTGCCCCTTCGGGACGTACGCATTCCGAAGGATGCCGTTCGGTCTCTGCAATGCACCTGCAACTTTTCAACAGTGCATGCTTGCCATATTCTCAGATATGGTAGGTGATTATCTGGAAGTCTTCATGGATGACTTTTCAGTTTTTGGACAATCATTTGACGATTGCCTCCAACACTTGGTTCATATACTCAGGCGATGCATTGAGGTGAATTTGGTTCTTTCCTGGGAAAAGAGCCATTTCATGGTGCCTGAGGGAATTGTCCTGGGACATTTAATCTCAGAGAAAGGCATCCAAGCGGATCGAGCTAAGGTTAACCTGATTTCCAAGCTCCCTATGCCTAGCTCGATTAAGGACATCCGATCTTTTTTGGGGCACGTCGGTTTCTACCGTCGATTCATCCCTGATTTCTCCAAAATCGCGCGCCCCCTGACCAATCTTCTCTCCAAGGATGTGCCTTTCGAAATTTCCAAGGAATGCACTCGAGCATTTGAGATCCTACATGACCGAGTCACCCAAGCCATAATCCTACAGTCCCCTGATTGGTCTCAACCCTTTGAGATCATGTGCGATGCATCTGACTTCGTTGTAGGAGCAGTTTTGGGGCAGAAAATTGATGGGAAACCTGTGGTGATTTACTACGCCAGCAAAACATTGGATGAGGCTCAGTGTAACTATACGGTTACTGAGAAAGAGCTGCTGGCCGTAGTATTTGCCTTGGAAAAATTCAGATCATACCTTCTGGCTTCCCGTATTATCGTATACTCGGATCACACAGCTGTAAGGCATCTCCTTGCCAAGAAGGATGCGAAACCTCGACTAATCCGCTGGATCTTGCTATTGCAAGAATTTGACCTCGAAATTCGTGACAAGGCGGGAAAGCACAATGTGGTAGCTGATCACTTGTCCCGCCTTCCTTCTGAAATTATTGATCCTTCCGGACCTATTACAGAACATTTCCCTGATGAGCACCTCCTGACTATCAATACAAGTCTTCCATGGTTCGCCGATATAGTTAATTACCTGGCATCACATCAGATTCCGCCCGATTGGTCGAAGGCCAAAAAGGACAAATTGCGTTCCGATGCCAAGTATTACCTATGGGAAGACCCGTATCTTTTCCGCATTGGTGCTGATCAGATAATCCGACGGTGCGTCACGGAAGTAGAAATCAAAGACATACTCTCATTCTGCCATGACCAGGCATGCGGTGGACATTTTTATGGACATAAAACCGCATCGAAAGTCCTCCAGTGTGGCTTCTACTGGCCCACAATTTTCAAGGATGCATCGATCACTGTAAGGCATGTTCCCGTTGCCAGACTCTGGGCAACATGAGCCATAGAGACATGATGCCTCTTACAGCCGATCTTGGTATGCGAAATTTTTGATATTTGGGGGATTGATTTCATGGGACCCTTTCCAACCTCGGATGGCTTCGAATACATCTTACTCGCAGTTGACTATGTGTCCAAGTGGATAGAAGCCATTCCGACCCGAACCAACAATCATAAAGTCGTTATAAAATTCCTCCATCAAAACATTTTTTCAAGGTTCGGGATTCCACGTGCTATAATTTCCGACGGAGGGACCCATTTTATGAACGCTCAGTTCAGGTCACTGATGACCAAATACGGGGTGTCACACCGAGTCTCTACTCCTTACCACCCCCAAACTAATGGTCTAGCTGAGCTATCTAACCGAGAGATCAAGAAGATCCTTCAGGTTACTGTTCGACCTGATAGAAAAGATTGGTCTTCTCGGCTTCCAGAAGCATTGTGGACCTATAGGACCGCCCACAAGACCCAATTAGGAATGTCTCCCTTCAGACTAGTGTACGGGAAGGCATGTCACCTCCCCGTCGAGTTGGAGCATAAAGCCTATTGGGCAGTACGGACCTGTAATCTCGACCTTTCTAAGGCTGGAACACACAGAAGACTTCAAATGAGCGAGATCGATGAATTACGCCACGACGCGTATGAGAACTCGCGAATTTACAAAGAACGGGTTAAAGCTTTTCACGACAAACACATTTCTAGAAAGGTCTTCCATCCTGGTCAAAAAGTTTTACTCTTTGATGCCCGACTAAAATTATTCCCAGGAAAGCTAAGATCCAAGTGGGTCGGACCCTACCTAGTCCGACAAATCTTCGGAAATGGAGCCATTCAAATCAGCCCACTCAGCCACGATTCTGAACCCTTTGTCGTGAACGGGCAGAGACTCAAGCCGTTCATTGACATGACCGATATAGATTTGGCTGAGTCATCCTTTACCCTCCATTCCTCTTGAGCTCATTGCGCCCAGCCGATGGCGTAAAACTCAGCGCTTAACGGGAGGCAACCCGTCATTCTTTGAAAAACCCGAAACCGTTTCTGACATCTCTATGCGGAACTCATATTGCACTTTAGGGTTCATCCATCAGAACAGCCGACTTCACCTCAGGTATACCTACCCGAGATTAGAAATCGTTCGCTACAAGTCGCTTTGGCCCATTCACTCACCACACACCTGTCCTAATACATGAACTGAGCTGAATTCGAACCCACCTAATTTACAATGGGGACATTGCAAATCTTAGGCATGGGGGGGTATGAAAGTGCAAAATGTCAGAAAATTCATATCAAGAAAGGGTTTCACATAAAAAAAAACAGAGAGAGAGACTTGATAGAGGGGAGGAACAATTCAGGGTCATACAAATGAGAGGAGGAAAAGAAGGAAAAATGACAAAAAGGAGCACAAAATGAAAATGAAAAGAAATAGTCATTAGTAAAAGAGCAAGGGGTTAACTGAAGTTCTAGACCGAATCAAGAAAAAGAAAAGTGCTACGGAGATATAACAAGAGATTAGCGGGAACGCTGGTCTTAGGCATTTTGGGCTATAGTACCTTTAGCTTAAAAAATTCACGTATCCGTTAAAATCTGGATAATCCTCAAGAGGTTGAGGAAAATGCGAAGCTTGAGTATTAGGTCCAAGACTTAGGAAGTATTCGGCCTCGTTAGCTGACCTCCGATTTGCGGGATTCAGTAACCTAAGCACCCAAATTCACACACAGTCAGGTTCAGTGCGCATAAAACATCCAAATCACGCGAAAAGCGTTTAATGTTCTGAAAAAGTCACCTAGATTAGGAGCGGTCAATCAACACAAATTGATTTGGATGAGTTCCCAGCGCGGAGAGGCGGGAAATTCCCCTCGAAGATGCGTAACAACATATCGTCTCCTCGGTGCTTATCTCTTAGGATATTTAAATATCCTACCGGGGGCATGTAAGCACTCTGCTGGTTCAGATACCATGGGCGGCATTATCACGAAATGTCAATCGCCAGGGTCTGGATTCGGCCACGGAATGCCATGGGCGGGATTATCTCGAAATCTCGAAAGCCAGGGCTCTGAGGGTTGCCATCGGCGGGATTATCTCGAAATCTCGAAAGCCAGGGACCCTTGAGGATTGATGATGGGGACAAGGAATCCGATACAGACCGTGTTGAGAAGCTAATCCGAAGCAAGAAATAAAAAGAAAAGAGAGAGAAAAGCTCTCCAAACAAATAAATCTTCTATCTCTCTCTTACAAAAAAAAACGCACTGCAAACTGAACTTAGGCTAAAAATGTCTCAAGCACGGGTGCTTTAACCGCGGAGTCCAACAAACCCTAGGTTAGTTTCTGTGGGCCGGAGAAACCTTTGCGGAGGACTGAGGCTAAAGCGGAACAGGTCTGGATTTTGGTTGGTACTTGAGTACCTCTAGGCCTATTATCAGCATTCTTACCTAAATCACAAAATAAAAAGACAAGCACTTTTCATAGTTGTTGACAGACACTCAGGGTCTAGAATAGAAGTTAAACCTTTGAAATTTTGCTAAGGGACTAGCAAAAGCTAGGCATGGGGGTATGATGAGAGCCTCATCATGAGCCATAACTAGCTCATTTTGACCCAATAAAGAAGATAAAAGCTCCTACATAACCTGGAAGAAGGCCTAACTGAAGGAACAAGTGCTCTGAGAAGAAAACATGAAATAAAGGTTAAAACTGTAATTTTACCATTGCAGTACATAAATGGGATTTCTCAGAAGCAAAACAGAGGTCAAATGGTCCAAATAAGATAAAAAGTGGGTTGAGTTAATCAGAAATGGGTTCATGTGCAATCTAGGAACTAAATGACACTTGGTAATCCTAAAACAGACCCGCTTAAATTAACAAGGTTCCGGTCAGAACAAAAAGCAAGTAAACCCTCTAAAAATCATGGAAAAACATCCTCTAGGGTTTAGAACACTTAATTTGGCCTTTGGAACCTAGTTTGACCTAGATTAGGGTCCTAGCTCTTCAATTAACCTAATTTAGGTTTTTTACGCAAAATGTCCAGTCAAACGAGGTCAAACCTAAAATCCAACTTCACCATTGGATTCCTTAGGTCCAAATTAGGTTTGTACCAAAATTTGGACCTAAGGAGAGGTCATCTTGACCTACTTTGCAATTTAGTACACCCAAATCACAAATTGGTCCCTATCTTTTGAATACCTTTGCAGAGAGCCCCCTAGGTTCTTCTCCTCCTTTGCAAACCGGTCCTGCCGCCATTGCTAGGGCAGAACCGAGCTCCGGCGAAGTTTCGAGAGAGATTGCTCTCTAATCCCTCAGAGATTCCCTCCCAGAAATGGAAGGAGGATTCTCTGAGGAATTCCCTTCCTTATAAAGCCAATTACAATCGCTGGTGTGAACCCAATCTCTCGTGCGAACGCACGAGAGATTCGGGTATCCACCTTCCTTCCAACTCTGGCGAGTCGGTAGACCTAATTGCGCGGTCTCCACGCGCTGGTAGTTGCGGCCAGCACCTATAAAAGACACCCCAGACCCTGCCGCAGAGGGAAAGCTTGATTTTGACGGAGATCCCTTCCAAATTCCTCCCTCTCCCTTCTCCGGCCAAACGACCCACAAGCTCCGGCGACCTCCTCCCCTCCTCGTCGCTCTGCTGCCATACCAGCAGCAGAGTCCTCTCCGCCGCTTCCTCCCACGACGCACTGTACCCCGCGTGCGCGCTTCTGACCTCGTCTTCGTCGCCGCTTCCTCCCTCAAGGTCTTTCTTCCCCGACGACAGCAGTTACGAGCCGTCCTCTCCGCCGCCTTCCTTCCTTCCAGACAACCACAGATACGTTCTCCATCCTGTCCTCTCTCTTTTCCCCCAACTATTTTACTTGATTACCCCTCGACAGTACCTAACCGCCTCCATCTTCCTCGCCTCCGACCTCACTCCGGCGAGCCGCCCACACCACTCCGCCACTCCACACGGCTCGCCAACCACCTTGAGAGCTCCGCCTCACCACCAAGAACCCATTCCACCCCATCACTGCCACTCCAGACCTCCACAAGCACCCCCCGACCAACCCACCATCTCCGGCCACAGGTTGACCTAGGCACGCACGCCTAAGCCGACCGGCAACCTGCAGCATCACCCACCGCCTTCGCCGTGCTGCGGCAAAGGTTTCCAGCTATTCTGATTGGGCCAATAGGCCGTTCTGTTGGATGTCAGGTGTAAGCCCCAGCCGCCATTAACAGCCGAAGCAGCAGGGAGCTTGGAGCAGCAGCAGGCGTCAGGCTTCCCAAGCAGCAGGTGCAGCAGATTCTCGCAAGTGTCGCGAAGTAACCAAGGCCAGCCAGTAGCGCCAGCAGAGTCGATAGCTTGGGCAATTGCATACGAGAGTCTGCGGGCGCGCGTGAAATCAGGGCGGCACCTTTAGTCCCACATCGTGGGATTGCAGCACTCAGGTACGCTATAAATTGTATTTGTGCTTTAAGCCGATTGCCTCCGTAAGCACAGGGGTGAGGTCCCTCACTGCCTCACACGCCTCGTCCGCGGCTTGACCTCGAGGATCTGGCTGACCCGACCCGACCTAGACCTACGCACTCCTCGCGCATCACCACTTGCCGGTGCGCCTGGTCCCGGGTGCGAACCCGACCCGACTATCCGTGTGGCTCTGGGAGAGCGTCCGTGAGTGCATTGCTTCAGAGAGAGAGAGATGCTTGGGTAGAGGGATGGGGGTAGGTTTTTGCGACTGTGTGGTGTGTGCAGGAAGGTAGAACTATCCCAGGCAGCGAACACTTAGTGGCTGCAGAACAGGGAGAGAAGAAAGAAGAGGCTGTGTAGCAAGTGAAAGGAGAATTCTTCGTAGAGAAGAAGAAGAAGGAAGACAAGGCAGAAGAGAGAGAAGAACGAAGAAGAAGACAAGGGAAGACTGCAAAGAGAGCAGAAGAAAAAGAAGAAGAAGAAAGAAGAAAGGCAAGACAGGAGAAGAAGGAAAGATACCAGAAGCAAAGAAGGGAGAAGAGCCACGAAGAAGAAGAGAGAAAGAGAGATCACATTTAAGACGTCTGATACACAAATCAGACGTCTAATTCTATTTTTTTTTCAAATCTTTTTTTTTTAAATTCTCTCGTTGAATGAGTCCTATTTGCATTTAAACAGTTGTATTCGTTGGTTTTACAAAGTACTAAGATTGCTCTCCGTATTCGACCTCGGATACTCCGATCTTCGAGTAATAAAATTCTTTATATTTGTTTAGACGTTTTATCGATTATACTACAACGTGACATCCTTTAAACCCGCACAAAAACCTCGACAACACATATGCACTTTCAACAACTTTATATTTAGCATGCATTGCACTATAAAAACTTTAATTACATGCAATTCTCATAAATGGCATTTATTCTGCCAATATACCTTTAGAATTGATCAAATGCTTGAGGAACTAATGCAGTCTAACTTTCATATGATGACCATAAGGTGACTTTTTATCACTCCAGTGAATTAGGACATGTCAAAAAGGTTTCCTAGTGAGTTATATCGATCTTTTTTGCAAGTCTATTCTATATTGTACTTCTCTTGATAATTAATGTTGCCTCCTGATACTACTCTTTTAGCAAAACATGAAGTTGAATAGACAATACCACGTCATTAAGTAGAAGAAAGGTCACATTTCCTTTGGAATCTGTCTTCTTGACTGTGATAACCTTTCAAGCTTGAATTTAGTATTCTTCCTAACCAAATGAAGCGTCGTAAAAATGATTTTGAAGGTTGATATTTTCTTGCTCAATTTGATGCTTGGCACAAAGGAACATCACTATCCTACTTTAACTTCTCATTATTCTAAGATTCCTCTCTCTTTTTCCTGTTATGTAGATTCTACCTCCATTGTCAACCGAGCCAAATCACTGTGAATGTGCTTTTGTTGGAATTGCCATTGAACATTCAAATGGCATATACGACAAGCCTCTTGATCTTCGTTTATGCAATTACACAAATAAGAAATCAAACCTAAAGAGGAAGTCATTTTCTACACCTATAATGTTCAGGTATTCGATGGTTGTGATTGCATTACAGTTTTCATTGAATCTAATGAATGGTTTTAATTGGTTTTTTGGAAAATGATAAATGCAATTTGGGATAGGGGGTTGGAGATCTTTTCAAGATGTGGAACTTTGTTTCAAACGTGAAACTGAAGATCTATACATGGGACTTGTAATTCTATGCACAAGCATCTAATAAAATTAATCTTCCTCCTAATTTGGAATCTATAATTGAATTATGTTCTTTTTTTTACTTTTTAGTTTCTTTACACCTATTAGACTTCTATTTAGGTTATTGTTGTTATTATTGAAAGTGTTATGTTCTATTAGTTGGTTTTTGATAGTTTTTCTGTGACTGGAATGTAATTGGTTTAGCTTGCCGACATGGCAGCTTTGCAAAGTGCAACACATACAGCATCCCTAGTGCACATGTGGTATTATTTTTTTCAGAGCAGAAGCCTTTGCTCTTTATTAACACTTAGCTCTATTTATCTCATTGGTTGTTGATGATGTTCTAATGTAAATAGGTGGGCAATATGTTTGTTGAGAATTATTACCTGATTCTCCACCATCACCCTGATGAAGTTCAGAAATTCTACTAGGATTGCAATGTTCTAAGTCGACTTGATAGCAATGGAGTGATGCAATATGTAACAACAATTCAAGTAAGTTTCATTATTTGTGAGGATAATACTGTATGAAAGAAAAAAATGAAAATGCTAATCAAATTGCATAATGGCTATGAAGACGAATCATTAACATCATGATAAGCATTTCTTTTCCTTTCTTTTTTTTTTATACCTACTTGGGAGTTTTCCTTGGTTGGTCAACCATCTTGACCTACCTTGCTCATAGAATTACCTAATGTCTACGGGTTAAAAATTTTCCAACCCAACTCAACTCATCTTTTATGTATTGTATGGACCATAAGTAAGTAGATTTTCAAGATTGTGTAATTATGTCCTCATCTACACACCAAGGCTGCACTCAATAGCAAGATAAATTGTAATCTAGATAAGTGGATTAAGGTATTAAAATGTGTGGTGGGATAAGTAATGGGTATAATGTGATATAGCTATCATAATAGAAGTGATTATAATATTGTTTTCATATTTGAACTTTGAAAAAGTTGGCATTAAGAACTGCAAACCAGATTTTGTCTACACATAACCATTGGCATTGTAGATGATAACCACCTCTAATGGGATAACCCTAGAGTTGTTCTGCCACCAAATGGAGACTAAGGCATTTTTAGCTTTTTCCACGGCATTATGAATCCTAATTCTCATGCCACAACTCTTCACGAACCATTGGCATTCATTTTCATTTGGTTGTCATTATCTCTCCACAATCCCATGGGTAGACCCGTTCTAGGCCCAAATCAAGATGATCCCGATAATTTTGGTGTAAATGGAAACATTTAAGCAATGGGCAGTAGTATTTAAAATATTTTTCCTATTACAGAATTACTGGCTGCCCATGATTTATGTCCTAGGTCTTGTTCAGTTCACCATAGTTTAATTTGATATATTGTCATTGGAGCAGTTGATGTGATTCACAATAGCAAGCAATAGAAATACTTCCATGTCATTTAGTTATAATTTCGAATTATCCAGTTTAGAACCAATATTGAAATACTGGAATGTAATAATGGTGGCAATCAAATTATGATTATCTCCTAGGCTTGTGGGGAACCTAAGAATCTCATGGAGTGTGTGATCTGCAGTTAATTCTTTACACGATCGAACTATAGAGCAAATACATTATTTTCCCTCTTTATAATTCCAAACTATCTTTTTTTTGTGGATCAATCTCTCCAGTAATTCATGTATCTTACAAGCTTTTCTTTATAACATGCAGGTCGGTAGGTGCAAGTACTTCTAGTATGTTATAATTCTTAATCCTTATAGATCTTTATAGCTTTTTCTTTTCCTTACATGATGTCCATCTCCACTTTAGCTGTCAATTCATTCTACTTTTGACAATAATCATGACATGTTAACTCAGGCACATCATGACATGTTAACAGAAGAACCTCGTAATTCAACTTGAAACAACCCACTAGAGACCACATCATAGTTGTAAGATTAGTATACGATTGGTGTACTTCTTGTTAAATAAATCTCATGGACTTCTTGCAACATTCGTTACAAATTCTATAATCCTGTCTAGTTCGAATCAGTTAAATCGCCCACAAATCTTCAAATGCAAAAATGGTTGGCATTTCCATGACATATATCCCAACCATCCTTTTATAAAAATAAGTTAAATAAAATCCAAAATATAAATATGGAAGAATAAGGATTAAAATAGAAGTCCATCTGGTAGAGAAGGTATCCATATATTGACGACACATGCTTCTTTCACAGGCTCAACGTAACCATGTTATTATTTTAAATTTTGTGATCCTCTACAAAAGAATGAATGAATTCTTTCTAAACAAGTTAACAACTAACCACCCTTTGGTGAGGAATACTTGTAGAACCAACATTGATGGAGGCCTTTGACCTTACCTACACTCGGCAATCGCTTGGAAATTCTTTTCCTCCCCCTGCTTCATTCTTTATCTAGCTTGTTGTACATAATAAACTCCCTACTATCAATAACTTAAAAAACATGGTCTTAACCTAGCAAATATCCACTTACTCTATTTCCTTAATGAAGAGGATGTGCAACATTTAACTGACAATTGCCCTTTCACAATAGGTAGCACTATTCAACAACATTTCTATCAATTTCCTATGTAAATCTGGCATCAAGAGCTTTCACATTTTTCTAGTTCTTAGAGCCTACATGGATTCAAGCCAAGAGATGCAATTGTGTCCAAGCTATGCTAACTTTCTTGCTTGGTTTCTAATTATTTTCTTGGTTCTACAGTAAAAATTGCCAAAATGATGTTTTTGCTTATCTTGGAGGGAACACCTTCGACTTTTCTTTGTAGATTGATACATTTCTAATGACACTTGTTTGTTGATCATGTTTACTTATAAATATTTCTAACCAAAAAGATTATGCATCTTTAATTTACCTTGTGTATGTAAATATGATGTTATTTAGAAATTATGAGCGTGGCAATGAATAACAGTACTATCTAAACTACTGTATTACCTTCCAATAAGCCTATTTCTTTAGAACCAAAAACTCAAATTTGTAAATGATCTGATTGAGTTGGTGTTTGAATCTCTAGTGTGCCAGCTTTAAGAATGGGGTCTATTCTAATGAGCCCCTAGACTTCCAACTTAGCGAAGTGGACCCACAGTTTATTTGGAGGGTTTAAATTTGTCCCATTTAATCAAAATAATCTAAGAATTACCCAACCACATACTTCATTTCTTAGGAGAAAAGAGGGATTTGGCTATAATTGCCTATGGGTCATCTTATTATTACCAATCCTACCTTTATTGTTGCCTTAATTTCTATTGTAGGGCTTCATCTGCTATTTGCTAGTAGAATAAGTTACTCATCTTTTTTTTATCTTAATGAATATGTTAATGATGATTTTATTTGTGTATAGGTAAATTATATCATATTTTCTTTTTAGGAGCTATAATATCATGTTTAATGATCTGCAGTTGTGCATCACTTCAAGTTGATCAAGAACCTTTGCAAGCTGCTCAAGATTTCATAGTTGAAGTACTTGATAACTAACAAAATATTCGAACAATTAGGTATTCGTGTATAAAGAGAGGGATTGATGAATAATTGTGGTTCATGTCACTTTAGTATTTGTAGAATGACAATGTTCTTTTAGAATCATATAGAAAAATTGTTCCATTCGATGTACACGTATGGTTTTATGGATAATTCAATTTATTTTTTCAAAAGAGTTATATCGTGTATATTTTTCTTTAATCTTACTTGAATGAAGGTAAACATTGTTGTTGATGATAAGATTAAATCTTAAATCTATTTAGATATTGCTTTGATATCTATATTGACAGATTTAGTGATGGATGGTTGTGTTGGTGTTACGTTAAAAAGACATTTAGAGTTATTACTTGTAGTGATGATTTTAGCAACATTTTTTTACCCTACAGCGACAAATAAAAGTGTTGTTTTTGCTATCACAAAAAATGGCCAACTTCTAGGATGTGACTATCACTGTAGGTCTAGGTATAACACCGATGGTAAAAAATCGTTGATGTTACCTACAATGATGCCTCTTAAGAGAACACCTTCAATGACCGTTGGGATAGCTCTTTGGACCTATAGCGACAGTCATTTTGACTTATACTGACAGTTACTGACCGTCAGTGTAGGTACAGAATGTTTTTGTGATGCCACCACCCTCCCACGCATAGAGATGCATGCCACCCTCTCTTCATACGTCCATGCTTATCCCAAATAGAGACCACCTACGTCTTTTGCATGCAAAGGTCGAACACCCTTATCTCCTACATGCAGATGGAGCTCACGTCCCCTCCTCTCTAAGTGCATGAAAATTTCATATTTATTATGTTAATGCCTAACTAATATTAGTCTAAGGGTAATTTGGATTAGAATGCATTTATATAGGTTAGATTAGTCAATTAGTACATTCTATAAATAATGCATAAGTTTGGATTTTTTACACAATTTTTCCCTTAGTTATATATGGTGCCTTGATATTTTTTCTTATATGTGCACAGGCGCTAAGTTTGAAACTGATTGAAGCTTGATAGAAATGAAAAATTATTTTAAGCTCCAATGTTTGAAGAATCTGAGCTATTTTCCAAACCCAGACCCAATTAGATCTTAGCCTTAACCTATTTAGAAATCCAACTCCCATACCCACCTATGTTTACCCAAGCTACCAAATAAATCCCCATGCAAACCTAATCCCACACAACTCCCTTACGTTAACCCAAGGCCACCACCAAAAATACCCATAAATCCTATAAAAACCCAACACCACCAAATAATTCCTTACGTAAATCCACCTTATTCCTCCACATGCACCAAAATCCCCGCTTAAAATCCCACATACTCCAAACAACTCCCCCACATCCTCATCCCATGTAAACCCACCACCAAATCCCATTTAGCAAACCCAACGAACTCCCCACCAAATCTCACCCTACGTACACCCCCCCTCCTTTTTTCTCCACTAAACAACACATGTATCGAACACCTAAACCAAATCCCACGTAATCTCCATGCACCTACAAACATTCCTTGCAACTTCCCAACAAAAATTATCCACGGGTGCAATATCCCCGACCCTCTCCATTATAAACAACAGCCGATATCTCCCCCTCTAGAGGGCATTCAATTAATCTCTCTCGAATATATGATAGATGGGAAATCCTCCTCTCTCATGCAAATAGTCTTGCTCAGCTTTCAAGAAGATCCTCAAGTGTGCCTTTGCATCCACATCTACGCTGACACTTCAGACTTTACCTTCGAAGCCCCTACATTTTTTTTATCTAGTTCTAGTTGTAGCAACTCTATTCTAGTTGTAATCTCGAAAGCATTCTACTAGTGCAAAACTCTTGATTTTATTCAATAAAATTCCAATAGTTACTTTTCAACTTGTCTTCAAGTTGTATGCTTCCTAACTCTAGTATTTAATTAAGTTGCACGTTCTAGATATCGATATTCGATATGCTTAGTTCTAGATCAAGTTTGGAAAAGCAATTTTTAATCTATTTGCCTCCATGCGATTAACTCAGACTTCCATATTTTTATTCGAAAAATCTTACTAGTTCGATCCGATTTACAAATTTCAAAAGCTTCTATGCACATTTACTATGACAAAAAGTGATTTTTTGCAATCTTATCTGCATTCAGAACACTTTTTGGTACTATTGCTGGGGAGACAACGTGATTATTTAGCTTTCAATAACTTGTTTGTAGGATTGCGTAGTCCACGAGAACAAATCATGAAGTGACAAGATGAAAAAGTGCGAGTGAAAATCTCTAGATAGGTTATCTACATCTTAGACTTAGGTAGATTCATTACCCTTACAAGTAATTACATTTAATATTATTTCAAAAAATATATATATTTCTCTTATTTTACTCTACTTGCACTTTAAAGAACATATCCTCATCCTAACCAAGTTTAGATTAATTTTTCTTGCTAATTAAAAATTTATTTTTGAACTATTGTTATGTCCAAAAATTCCCAAATTTTTACTGCATGATCCCCTTAAAGTCAGAAACAAATCCATCAAATTGCACACAAAAATTCATTTTATGGCATTCTCAGAATATCTTTTACTGTCAGTGGGACAATCTGAAATATTTCTATTGAAGATCCAGGTTCGCCAAGTTTTCCTAAATTCTATACAACTCCAAATTCGATGAAATTTTTCATTAGATTTTTTATCAAATCTAGTTTATTGAGAAAAATTGGAAAAATTTTCTAATGGACTCATCATTACTATTTTTGAAAAATACTCATTAGAGGTCTGTTTGGACTATTTTGGCACTTTGAGTAGTAAAATCTAAAAAAAAAATATTTTTAAGACCCTAAAAATTATGAAAAAAATTATTTAGTGTGTACTTGATCAAGTGGTGTTTGCGAAGCCTTTGTTTCATTGTTTGGGTCACACCACTTGAAATAAAATTGTTTCACATAGAAGCTACATGCTAAGGTGTCACATTAGGGTTGACAAATTTACAAGCTAAAGGAAAATGATTAAGGTCTCATGATTCCACTCAAAAATTATTTGAAAAGACATTGATTTTTGAACCCTAAAATTTGTGAATTAATTATTTGAGCATTAAAAGATACTTGACCAATTAAATTTGTTCGTAGACCTTTGTTTGTCATGCACACACATTTGAATTGAATTAATTAGGCACCCACCCCCCTTATGCCTATCATCTAATCCTGTGTACTTTAAATCCCAAGCCCTAATTAACTTGATAGACATGCCACTTGGTTAGATTTTATTTTCCAAACTAAAGCTATACCTAATTGATTATATCTAAGGCCTTCTCTATTTGGACCAACTAGTGACAAGAAAGGTCGATGTAGTAGCCATGTTAACCTCTAGTGGTGTCCCATCATGCAAGGTGTCCTAAGGGGTTCCAACCTTCTGACCAGCCAAATAATTCAAGGGTCAAGTCATTTTGCTAGGGATAGCAAATTTGGACTAGGTCTAATAGGTGCAACCTTCTAGGGTTAGAATTGATTGCTTGTATTGTGCACACACTTCTCTCTCATGTTCTCTCCACATCCATAACACTCTTCCAAGTGTATATGCAGAACTAGATCACGAAAGCCACACTTTGTGCCACCTCTGCAAAGATAACAAAGGAGGGGACTAATTATTGGTAAATCCAGTTCTATATCTGACTTAGACTCTGATCTTGATTTCATGGCTAACTCAACCAACTTGAATCCACAATCGAATCAGATGGATCCTTAAGCTCAGATCCGAAACCTCCAACTCCAACTGCAAGATCATCAGACCTAAATGCAGGAGATGCTTGAGATTTTATAGATCCAACAAGTATAAGCTAGACTCCTGACGGATTTTACAACCCTACCCAGTATCAACACCAACCTTATGTTAGGGTGCCACCTATAGATGCTCAATTTGAGATTAAGCACTCCACTATACAACTTCTTCCTCATTCAAAGAGTAACAATTATGAATACCCCTTTCAATTCTTAAAAGACTTTGTAGTCATCAATGAGAATATTAGTGATGATAACATCATCATCAGCCATATCTAGCTTTAATTAGTCATAATCAAGGAATAAATGCTCCTACATAACCGCCAGAAGAGCCCTAATTCACTGCAAATCCATTCTAAAAAAATAACAATAAAACTGGCGTAAAACATAGTTTTAACAGCATAGCTCAATTGCAGAACAATGACAGGATTTCTTAAGGGTTCATTAAAGGTCAAATGGTCTTAAATGTCTAACAAGTGGGTCATGTAGATAGGAATGAGTTTTCAAACATTTTAAGAATTAAATGACATCTAAAACCTAAAAATAGACCCGCTTAATTAATTGAGGTTCTGCTCAGGATAAAATTCACATAAACCCTCTAAATATCATAGAAAAATATTCTGTAGGGTTCAGTATGCTTGATTTGACCATTGGAACCTAATTTGACCTCAAATAGAGTCTTACACAGATAGTTGCCCTAATTTAGGTTTTTGCATAAATTACCTAGTCAAACTTGATCAAAACCTAAATCCAACTTCATTATTAGATTCCTTGGGTCCAAATTAGGTTTGTACCAAAATTTGGACTCAATTTGAGATCATCTTGACCTAGCTTGCAATTTAGTCCTATCTGACTCTTTTCTCTCACACACATGCCCCTAGCCTTCAAAATCCTTACAAACAAACCCCTATCTTTGTCGTCACTCCTTGCAAATAGGTTCCTCTACCACTATCGTGGAAGAATCATTCTCCGATGACCTTTGATTGAAGAGAACTCCTTTGATCAATGAATCCCTTCCAAAATTGGAAGGGAGATTCCTTGAGGAGTTCTTTTTCCAACGCACCTGACCTTGAATCCTATAACCTTCCTAATCTCTCATGTGAACGCATGAGAGATTTGGGTATCTCTTGGGTTTCCAACTCCGGCAAACCTTCCAAGCTCAAAAAGCTTGATTTTCAAGCTTAAACTGACTCCCTAAGGCCTATATAAGGATCCTCATGGCAAACCATTTTCCCCACGCTCGAATTTAGCCGGAAATCCCCCATGTTCCTCCCTCCTCTCCGGCCGAATAGCTCCTCGATGTTCGGCAACCTCTTCTAACCTCCCTCGTCATCCGCTCACAATACCGGTGGTGGATTCTCCTTCCTCATCTTCCTCCACGTCACGCCGTACCAGCCGACGTCTTTCCCTCCATCATCCTCGTTGTCCTGCCCTCATCGGAGCAGTTCTCTTCCACGACACCGGCCATACCATACCTGACGTCCTCCTTATTATCTTTTACCCTTAGAGTAGGTAGTTAGGACTCTCTAGTTCTTTAGATTAATTTTCCTTATCAAAAACCCAAAAACAAGTTCTTGACACCACCGTTCACCCCCGTCTTCTCTGCGCCTGGCCACACCTCTGACGAGGTGCTTCCATCGCTACACACATCCACATGCCTCGCCACCACTCCCTACACCTCCGCCTCGACTCCACGAACCAAAGCCCTCTATTTCATCATTCACACTCTCACGACCGGCCCCGAACACATCGATCACCAGCTTCGGTCCCCGACTCCGTCCGGCCACTACTCTGACTCCCACGCCATGAAACCACCGCCACCTTACTCCACACTCTCCATCAAAGCTATTAAACAATTTTAATGTAGCCGAGAGTCCGTATTCCTTTATTTTAGGTCCGACCAGAGCTCCGTCGCCGCCCTTGAGTTCTCTAACACGTCTCTCGTTCTCCGATCGCATTCGCTCCATGTCTCAACCCCAGGTCGTGCGGAAGGGTCCCAGGAAGTGACCTAGGCCTCCAATTGGGAGCATTGTGCACTCCTTCAACTTCGATTGGGAGAGCACTCCAGCAATAGCTACGCGAAGAACCATGGGATTTAGTCCCACCTCGTGAAGAGAAAAGGTGGTGTGTGTGCCTAAATTGAATGTCGCATCGGCTATTCACCTCAAGACACTTGGGCGTGAGGTCCCCCGCATCCCTTCACGCCTCACCCGTGACACCTCCACGTAGGCTTGGTTCATACCCGATTACCCACCTAAGCCCCACACCTCAACTGCTATCCACTGTAGGCAGCCCTGGTCCCGAGTAAGCTCTAATCCAAACCCAAATACCTGGTTATCCCTAGAAGAGGAAGGAGAGAAAGAGAGAGTGTGTGGGGCAGGGAAGGGTTTTGCTATGGAGAAGAATGGCTAACACTTAGCCACTTGAGAAGTTGTTCCCCCTGTGCGTGAGAAGAAGAGGCTGAAGAAGAAACCAAAGGAAGGAAAGAAGAGAAAGAGAAGGCAAGAACATCAGAAGAAAAAGAAAGGAGCACTGGAGCAACGCACTTTATGTCATCTAATTATCTGTTCCTTCATTTAATTATATCGAGTAATTACTATATATGTGTTAGACTAATAATTGATGATCCAAATTACCATTATTTTGTCAAGATTTCTTTTTATCTCCTCATATACTCATGTTATACATTGAATATTAGTTTTTAAATAATTAATTGTGCTCATTTATATTATCTGTTAAGAATAGCATGTGAATGCAATACTTGCTCCCTGTGTTCGACCTCGTATTTCTTTCGAATATAAATTGTATCTGTTTCCACGATTTATTGGCTATACTACAGTGCAACAACTTTTCAAACACCGATTTATCACACTCCAACATTTTGCCACCGTTGCTAGGGAGCAATGTGCAATTCACCACTATTCTCTTGCTATATTTTGATTATATTTGAGCACTTAGCCTGTTTGATTTCTTGTGATTTTGCGAGGTATATCATGAGGCTATCTTCCGTGTAAAATAGCCACTCCAGGGCAGGTAACTTTTCTATTCTTCCCTAATCAACCTCTTAATCTTAGGAAGACAAAAAAAAGGAAACAATCAATTAGGAAGCACTTGCCTTATTTTTATAGTAATCATCATTTAAAAAGCAAGCGAACAAATTTTATATCTGATCAAAGCTTGAGGCGATTCTGTTAGAGATTCCCATACTTAATTACCCGTACCTATTAGGGATTACACTTAATTCCTAAATCACTTTGGGCTCACACAACTTCTTGCTTGGAGCCTAAGGTGAAAAATTAGAGATCAACTGGACTTGGATTGGAGCTAATTAGGGTTTCAATTTTAGGGTTTTGGAGTGCTAGTTCACACTTGCCTCCATAAAAGGAAACAAATCCACCCGCATTTGTGTGCCACCCAAACCCTGTTTAAAAAAAAATCTAATCAACACAAACCCTAAAAATCAAGCTCTAAATTCACTTGGACCCTAAAACCCTTGGAGCTAATAACTTGAGAGTCAATTTAGGGTGATTCCTAGGTCTTGACCAAGATTTCATTCTGCCATCCTTAGGGCAAGTCAGGCGAAGTTGACCTACATTATGGGCCAACCAACCTCCAAATTAAATCACAAGTCAAATCAACTTCTAATCAAGCGAAACTCAAGGCACAAATTAAGACTTAAAATTAGTAGATCTAAGGTCTTAAGTTCATACATTCTGGTCTAACTGGAACCACAATGACTAGAAAAGTCGGGTGTGGGAAACCCTGTAACCCGTGGGGATGCTCTACCATGTAGGGGTCTTTGCAGGGCTCTCCCTTCCTGGCTACTCAGGTACTTCTCGGGTGTGCAAATTTCTAAGGTATCATCCACCTCGAAACTACCTTAGTCATCCAAAACTCTTTGGGTACCTTGATTGGGTCAATTTCACATCCAGTCCCTCATCTTTTCTATTAGAGCACACACATAGGAAGGTCCTTAGGCTTTTAACCTAAGAGGCCTCTTTAGATCTTCTTGGGAATTTCCAATTTGATCTGATCAACTTCAAATCTAATCTTGAGTTTGATTCTACATCTTGATTCCACCACTTGATTCAAAAATGCAGCCTGGCTATATAGGAAGGCTGTTTAAGAAACCTGAGTCCCAAATGAGCATGAAAGAAAAGATACTTGAGAATGCTTATAAACATCATAACAAATATTGTAAAAGGAACATTCAAGATAAATTCAAGAAAACAATGGACCACATTTTGAACCATATGGAGATGATATGGATACAACTAAACCACGGTTCAACCCGGGATGATCTCTTAGCAGAACACATGGAATTGGTGAAATTACACAACAATGATTATCTGCAATATTGGTCAAATCCTTCAGTTCCAAAAGAACTACAAAATTTTTTGGGAAAACGGGGAGAATTTCTGAATAATTTGTATAGATCCATCGATCAAAAATACCTGTCAGAAGTTAAGATGACATCTTGGAGTAATTCCAGTAATCCATGTAATTTCTCAAATCCTAGGTCTGATGATCAAGCTTGTTATGGACCCCTAACTCAAATGAAATCTGATTCAAATTACAAACAAATTGACATTCCTGATCTTGAGACGGGTTGGGAGGATCCGATTATAAGTGTTCACAATTTTGAGCTAGTCCTAGAAAATCAAGAACCTGGTTCACCAAACTCAGATTTCCCAGACACCTGTGATAATAAGATTATGTCAAAACCTCTCGAGGGTGTAAATTCCGTCCCTTATTCTAATAAGGTGACGCTCGAGAGATATTCTGACATCCCCATAGAGCCCAACCTAGATTCTAGTTATCCAACCCACACCCTTAACCTAGAATCTGGATTCAAGCTTATTTGGGTTGATCATGAGGCCCAATATGATGAAACTCAGATTTTGAATTTGGATTATGATTCTGAGCCTGTATTTGATGAATGCACCCTTCCAACCTCCTCAGAGGTACAGATTGAATTTTCAGAAGTCACACCAATTTATGATACAAAAATGGAAGAGTTGGAAGAGTTGGGACTTGATTGGGTCTATCCTAAGAGCCAAGAACCCAAACCCATGCCTAATAAGATCTTTTTTAGTTCAAACTCTGAGAATAAGCTAGATCCAAGTCAAGTTGCTGCATCTCCTGATTTATTCTGTGGTGGAACCCATGATCCCAAATCAGATTCAGAACATGATTCTCGCAAGTTCTCCAACGATTTCGAATCTTACCCTGATTTCGGAGAATTGTTGTTTCCTGACAACTCTAAACTAATCTATGACCTCAGCATACATGATCCATTCCTCGACTCTGACAATGAGGTCCCTGATCCCGAGATCATTAATTCAAAATCAAGTTCCACTGAGATGGAATCATTCCTTTTTTATCCTCAGGAATCAGAAACAGTAATTGCTGAGAGTGTCTGCAATCCAGAGTTTGAATCTTTCCTTAACTCAGATTGCCATAACCCTCTAAACACTCTTCAGGCATTTACATTTGATTTTGATGGACATTATGAGAACTCTCTAAATGAAACTACCTTGGAATCCTTCCTAGAGGAGCCCTCACACAATTTTTATTGATGCCACCTCTTCTACACATATAGAGCTTCCAAAACCTGTTTCCAACCCCGACCAGCAATCGGACTCAATTTCTACTCTGATTCTCCTCTCGATAAGCCGGTTACACATGATTCTCCTCCACATTTCAATCGGGTTGCAAACTTCGATCAGACTAATAATCACGCCCCATCCTTCTCTGATTACTCCCGAAGAGTTCCTACATCCTCCACAGACCCTTTTTCATTTGAGGATCCCTACTCTAACCAGGCTGATCTGATTCAGCCAAACCCTAGCTTTTCACTTCCATATCTATTTGAGTCACCAAGTATATGGTGGGTTCCACATCTACTGATTCACATCTATCAACCCATCATATTAATTGGGTTTGGGCTGCATCATCAGCCTGTTGACTTGAACAAGCACCTGGTTGGACCAACCAGGCTATTGATCAAGGTGCCTATTCTACGAAATTCATCTGATTTTACCACTCCTCCATATCATTTTCTGCTCGGCTGAAGGCATTGAATTTAGCGCTTAATGGGAGGCAACCCATCATCCCAAAAACCTGAAATCCTTCTAATTATCCTTTTGTACTTCATGTCTATTGCACTCTGAGTTCAGTTTTAGAATAGTTGACTCATCCGCAATAGTTATCCTGACCTGTTCGCCCACCTAATTATCTTGTTCTAATTCCTGAACCCAAACTAATTTCATATCCTTCAGTTTACAATGAGGATATTGCAAAACTTAGGCATGGGTGGGTGTTAAAGTGTAAACATACAAAAATTCAAACTTCTAAAGGGTTCTCACAAAAAAATACATATTCTAAAAAACTAAAAAAATAAAATAGAAAAGTGAAAAAGAACAAAAAAAAATTGGAGAAAGGGGAGGCAATTTTGAGAATTAATTGCATATCATTCTTGAGAGGAAGAGAGGATGTGATTTAAAATGTCAGAAAGGAGCAACAATTTGAAATAAAAAGAGTTAGTCATTAGTAAAAAATTATAGAATCTATTTAAGTTCTAGACCAAATCAAAAGAAAGAAAGAAAAGTCAAAAGTGCTAAGAGGCACAAAGATTAGTATGAGTGAAGATCTTAGGCCTCTTGGGCTTGTTTTAGGCTTAAAAATTTAAGTATCCATTAAGATCTAGATTGTCCTCAAGAGGTTGAGGAAAATGCGAAGCTTAAGCATTAGATCTAAGGTTTAGGAATTATTCAGCCTCGTTAACTGACCTCTGGTTTGCGAGACTCGGTAACCTAAGCACCCTAATCCACACACAGTCTGGTTCAGTGCGCTTAATTATCAAAATCATGCAAAGTATTAATTCTATTTTGAAAAGCTACCTAGATTAGGAGTAACTTATCAACACAAGTTGATTTGGATGAGTTCCCGACGTGGAGAGGTAAGACATTCCCCCCGTAGATGCCCAATAACATACCGTCTCCTTGATGCTTACCTCCTAGGATATCTAAATATCCTACTGGGGGCACATAAGCACCTTGTGCTCGTTCAAGTGCCATGGGTGGGATTATCCCGAAATGTCGATTGCTAAGGACTGAATTTAGTTACAGAACACCATGGGTGGCACTATCTCGAAGTGTCGAAAGCCAGGGTTCTAGGGGTTGCTATAGATGGTGCTATCTCGAAGCATCGAAAGCTAGGAACCCTACAAGGATTGATGGTGGGAGCTAGGAATCCGATACAGAACATGTTTTTAAGTCAATCCAAAGCTAGAAATAAAGAAGAAAAAGAGAGAAAACTCTCCAAAAAAAGAAAAAGAAAAATTCTTCTGTCTCTCTTATAAAAATACACTGCAAACTGAACTACGACTAATCATGTTTTAAGCACGGGTGCTTTAACTGTGGAGTTCAACGAACCTTAAGTTAGTTCCTATGGACCTTAGAAACCTTCGCGGCAAACTAAGGCTAAAACTGGTCAGGTCCGGATCTTGGCTGGTACTTGAGTACCTCTAGGCCTATTATTAGCATTCTAACCTAATCTATAGAAGAAAGCACACATCAGAGATCTGAGCATTAAAGGCACAGTTTAGAATTTGAGTTAATTCCGTGAGATTTTGCCAAGGGACTAACAAAAGTTAGGCATGGAGGTATGATGATAACGTCATCATTAGCTATATCTAGCTTTAATTAGTCATAATCAAGGAATATATGCTCCTACATAACCGCCAGAAGAGCCCTAATTCATTGTAAATCCATTATGAGAGAACAATAGTAAAACAAGGGTAAAACTATAATTTTAACAGCATATCTCAATTGCAGAATAATCACGGGATTTTTCAGAGGTTAATTAAAGGTCAAATGGTCTTAAATGTCTAACAAGTGGATCCATAAGGACAGGAATGGGTTTTCACACATTCTAGGAATTAAATGACATTCAAACCCTAAAAGTAAACTCGCCTGATTAACTGAGGTTCTGATCAAGATAAAATTCTCACATAAACCCTCTAAAAATCATAGAAAAATATTCTTTAGGGTTTGGTATGCTTGATTTGACCATTAAAATCCAATTTAACCTAAAATAGTCTCAGACAAACAATTACCCTAATTTGAATTTTTGCATAAATTACCTAGTCAAACTTGGTCAAAACCTAAATCCAACTTTACCATTGGATTCCTTGGGTCCAAATTAAGTTTTTACAAAAATTTGGATCCAATCTGAGATCATCTTAACCTAGTTTGCAATTTAGTCATGTCTGACTCTTTTCTTTCACACATCCCCTAACTTTCAAAATCCTTACAAATAGGCCCCTATCTTGGTCGTCACTCTTTGCAAATAGGTCCCTCTGCCATTATCGCAGAAGAATCCTTCTTCGACGACCTTTGATTGAAGAGAACTCCTCTGATCAACGAATGACTTCCAAAATTGGGAGATTCCTTGAGTTCTTTTTGAAACACACCGGACCTTGAATCCTATAACCTTCCCAATCTCTCATGTGAACGCATAAGAGATTCGGGAATCTCTTGGGTTTCCAACTCTAGCAAACCTTCCAAGCTCGCCAAACTTGATTCCTAAGCTTAAACCAACTCCTTCAGGCCTATATAAGGATCCCCATGGCAAACCATTTTCCCCACGCTCGAATTTGGCCAAAAATCCCCCATGTTCCTCCCTCTTCTCCGGCCAAATAACTCCTCTATTCCGGTGACCTCTTTTGACCTCCGTCGTCGTCCGCTCGCAATACCAGCGACGGATTCTCCTTCCTCATCTTCCTCCACATCGCTCTTTACCAGCCGACGTCTCTCCCTCCATCGTCCTTGCCGTCCTAACCTCACCGGAGCAGTTCTCTTCCACGGTGCTGACCATAATGTACCCGACGTCCTCCTTATCCTTCTCGACCCTTAGAGTAGATAGTTAGGTCTCTCTAGTTCTTTAAATTAATTTTCCTTATCAAAAACCCAAAAACAAGTCCTCGACACTGCCATTCACCCCTGTCTTCTCCGCACCTAGCCACACCCCTGGCGAGGTGCTTCCATCACTACACACATCCATACGCCTCGCCACCACTCCCTACACCTCTGCCTCGACTCCACGAACCAAAGCCCTCTCTTTATTTAACCGTTCATGCTCTCACAACCGCCCCCGAACACACCCATCACTGGCTTTTGTCCCCAACTTCGTCTGGCCACTACACCGACTCCCACACCATGAAATTGCTACCATCTCACTCCACACCCTCCGACGAAGCTATTAAACAATTTTAATGTGGCTGAGAGGCCGTATTCCATTCTTTCAGGTCTGATTGGAGCTCCGCCGTCACCCTTGAGTTCTCCGACACATCTCGCATTCTCTGGTCACATTCTCTCTAGGTCTTAGCCCACACACCATCGCATGCGCTCATCTTCCATAAAAATTCGATGATTACAATAAGATGGCCCAATCCCCCTAAAGTCATGGATGATCCAACCAATTACCTCCTTATGTGCCTTTAGGACCCTAATCAATTTTGATTCTTGCTCCTTAGTCAACTTCGCACTGATAATCATAGGGAGATCTTCTTGGGTCCCAAGAACTCATATTTCAGACTTTCTGCCAATGGTTTAAGTTCTAGCTAGGGTAGGTTGATAACAGAAGGTAAGAGGGATGTTAATGAAGATTCATCAGGATGATCTAGTGAAAGAGGTTGTAAATGAATAAAATCAATAATCTCTTCAAAATGTGGTGGGTCTATCATAGAAGATTGTGGTTTAGGTTCATTGGTGCCGGAGGATTCCTTGAGAATGGTAACAGCCATGTAAGTCTCAATGTTCATATCGTTATCTTCGAGTTCCTTAATATATCCACAATCTTTAAATTTGTTAATCGCCTTGAAAATATCGAGTTTCAGTTTCTATCACCAAAGGTAATCTCCATAGTATTGCTTTCAAAAATGATGTTGGCCTTAGCAGTAGCTAGGAACAGACAACCCAAGATGTTGGGCACGTTCCTCAAGTTTTCAGGTACATCAATGTCAAGAACTAGGAAATCTATGAAAAAATAGAAGTCCTTGATCTTGACAATAACATCCTCAATAATGCCTTTCGGTGTGGTGACCGAACAGTCTGCTAACTGCAGCGTTACTAAGGTCGACCTAAATTCACCTAATCCAAACTTTTCATAAAAGAAAGTCGGAATTAGGTTTATGGATGCACCTTGATCCAAGAGTGCCCGATCAAAGGTGTAATCCCTGATAACACATGAAATCAAAGGGGCACCTGTATCTCTCTTTTTCTAAGCAAGGTGATGCAGGATAACAGAACTAGTCTACATGGAGAGGATCACCTTCCTCGGGGTCGATTCCTTCGGCTTTCACTTTCGAGTGCATAAATCCTTCAAAATTTTAGCATGAGCTAGAATATGTTTAATAGAATCGAGAAACAGGATATTGATTTTGACATTCTTGAATATATTTAAGAGCTCCTCATTGCTATCGACAAGCTTTTTCTTCCTGGGTTTCAATAAGTCTTCAAAAATGGGACATTAGTAAGATCATTGGACTCAAGGTCCTGAACCTTGGTTTCTTCTTCTATTTTCTCCTTTCCTTCCTTAGGCTCACCAGGGTTTGATTGACTAGAAGAGGGTAATTTCGGGTCCTGGGTTTGCATTCCACTCCTCAAGGTAACAAAGTTTGTAGAAGCATACAAGTTTGGGTCTTAAGGAGGTTTAGGAAAGATCGGAGGGGCTTAATTAGACAGATATCCAAGATTGGATGAAGAAGTAGAAGAGGAAGGACCCTGCTCAGCCACCTAAGCATGTGCATGTGGGTCCCTTTGTTTCTCATACCCTTGGGCTTGATTGCCCTAATTTTTTATGTTACGAGGGTTGGGTATAGATTGAGATGACAGAGATCTGGGCTGATGGGCATTACCTATGAGCCCGAATTGCTAGTTGTCCAGCGAGGTTTTTAATTGTTGTATGAGCTGGAGCATGGATCCTTGCATTTCTACCATTTGACGGTTCAAATCAGCCTGCGCTGCAAGTTGACAGGCATTCCATGTTGGCTAATTGAGCTGATTAGGGGGTAGCTGAGTGTATACGTGACAATGACCCATTGGTCTTTGCAGTGCATCCTTGCTGGGTCGGATTTGGATCTACTACCCAGTGTTTTTCCAGGAGAAGTCAAGGTGGTTCCTCCAACACGGATTATAGGAGTTAGAATGTGGGTTGGACCTAACATTCTTCTGTACAACATACACATTCTCACAGGACGAGGATGGTGGGAAAGAAGGAGAAGGATCAGAGAAACTGAGATCAAAGGCCCTAGTTTGGAACCCGTGGAGTTCTGAGTAATGCTAGCTCATAGGTTGAGCCACTTCTAATTAATTTACAAACTCCCATCCACTAGGAGCTCGTGAAGAATGGAATCCCGAATTCTGGGATTGAGTGGATCTAGAAGTATTTGCAAAGTTTCCAACCATCCACTCTTCCATTCCTTTTGCAACTAGGTCCACCTTACCAAGTTTGTTACAAATTAGTTCCATATTGAATGAATGAAGTGTCCTAGACCTCATTAGCATTCGATTTGGGTTGTTGGGATCGGTTGAAAGTGTCCATGGAGACATGATTGATAGAATTCTCACTGATTTCCTTAAACAAGTCATGCGCACTATCTACATCCTTATTGAGAAAATTGCCTCCGCAAGAAGTGTCCGCATGATTTTGGAGTTGCTTAGTCAACCCGTAATAAAAGATCAGCACAAGTTGCCATTTTAGCACCTCGTGGTGTGGATACTTCCGCAACAAATCTTGGAATCACTCTTAGGCACCATGAAGTGGTTCCCCTGGCTACTAGACGAAAGTAGTAATCGCCCGTTGCAATGCATTGGTACACCCGACTGGGGAGAATATCTTTAGGAAGGCTGATTTAAGATCATTCCAAATAGCTATCGGCCTTCCAATAGTCCAGTACCAATGTGTGGCCTTATCCCTAAGAGAGTAGGGGAAAAGCCTCATGATCATTTGCTCCTCATTCATGTTTCGTGCTTTGGTAATCTTGACCAAAGTGGTCAAGTCCTCCAAATGTGAAACGGGTCTTCAAAGCAAAGCCCATGAAAATGTTTGATCAGGCTTAAAACCTAGGGCTTGATTTCTAAGTCACTAGCTGGAATCCGGATACCGGGACGTTTTCCATAATTTGAAAGATCATAAAAATCCTTCAAGGGCTGAGCGTCCTAACCATTCATTCGCTGGAACAATTCTTACATTTGCTGCAATTATTCTAGCTGCCTTTACAGCATCTCGTGCTGATTCTAAGGGGGTGGCTGATCATCCATGAAATCTACTTGCCTAAAATTAAACCTACGCCTCTTGGAATCGTCTATTGGTCCTTCCAAATGGGGATTCAATGGCGTCCTTCTAAGCATAAACTAGAAAGGGGTCGAAATGATTGGAGAATAGAACCCTGCAATACAACAATACAAGCTTGTCCTTAAGTTGGGTATCTTAACTTAGGCTCCAAGATAAATTCAAACCACAACACGAATTTTGTGTTGTCCTTAATCCAAAAGTTGGTTAAGTTGTGTTGGCGAAGTAGGGAAAGCGTGTCCAAAAGGCCACTAATTATGCCAAACCCCTGCCTGCTTAAGTCATTTGACAATCAGGCACTCCAACTTAGCACTTCTAGAGAAAGCAGATGTCACAAATTCCCACCACAGTTTGAGAAATATCCTGAAACGGACTGATGGGTCATAGGGAAATGTCTACTCAATTTTACATTAGGCTTGGGATAGTAGTGCTTTTGGAATGTGATGGGCTCTTAAAATGAGTTGTGCCATTAATGATTGATTGAAATGTCTAAGTGAGTGCACAACTAGGGTTTTCAAGCAAGATTATTAGGATGAGTGGATTTTAGAGTTCAAATTTTGCTTAAGTTGCTTTTAGGGTTTGAATTAAGGTTGATTCAATCAAGTTCAAGAGGTACACCAAGATTTGCAAACACCGGTGAAGATGTTTTCCTTTGAAATCAAAATAAGGTGGAGTGCCTAGTACTGACCTTAAATGTTTACCCTAAGGAGCAAGCTACTTGATGAATTATTTTTAGATGAAATGATGTGACCCAAATAACTCAAGCAATTGGCCTTGATGCACCACTGAATCAAGCACACAAGTAGTTACCTAATCTGATTTCTACTCGATTATGTGTTGATGAGTATACTCGCTCCAAAAATCGGGTTACCAGTTGAGTGAGAAAAATCAGAAGAGGTTGTGTACCTCTGTGGGTGTATGTGATGTGTATAGTAAGAAAATCCCACAATCAGATAAGATTTCTTTCAGATTTTTTTTTATAAGAAGAGGGTGAGGTGGGTGAAGGTGTCAACCAAAACAATAAAACTAAGCTTAGGGTTTATGAGAGCACCTACGTTAATTAAGGTTTGAATTAAGGTGATGAGACGAAACCTATGGAGGCGAAAGAATGGGAGAGCACTTATAGTTGTCTTCACTCACACTTTACTCTCTATTGCTTGAAGATTCCTTGTCGAGGTACCTGCAAGACAATAAAATAAATAAAAGAGAGGTTAGAGATCAAATAAGTGTCCGGAATGCGAAAAATAATTAGGATTCGTTGCCTCCCCGGAAACTCCGAAATGATGAACAAGATTTGAACATGTAAAATATTAAGTTAAAAACTCATCATTGTAGTTGCATAAAAATCTACCAATCAGATAATTTTAACAAAACTAAAGTGAGTCACAGGTCGAACATGGGGAGGCTACGTTGATTATATCCAAAATTTTTTTGTATTTTTTTATAAATGAAACACTCACAATGGCAGCTAAACTACTTCAAATATAAACAAAAGAGAGAGAGAATAACAATTTTATAGCAATGATAACATCACTTACAACTAATTTCTACAACTAGAAAGTTGAAAATCTATACCAGAAAGCGATAAAAAGATAGGCGATGAAAAATTATCCTCATCGACGAATGCTTGGAGGATGAGCTGGACGGACGATGCCTAGAGGAAGGAGAGTGAAGATGAAGGAAGTAGGGCGAATCTAGAAGAGTCGAGGATGAGGCAGGGCATCGATGTTGCGAGATCTACTTTCAGAATGAGGGCAAGAGGACTGCTGGTGAGAGCTTTGTGAAGGGGGGATGAGAAGTGGAAATTTTTTATTTGTAACTCTAGCGGAGCTTCCTATAGTTTAGGAGCACTAAACCAAGCTTGAGAACGTTGTTCTTAGCTCTTTGAGAGGTTGAGAGAAGGAATGGATAAATGTGGGGCATAGGGACCGATTTATAGTCGAGGACATGGGGGCAAAAGGGCCACTTAACATCTTCAAAATTAAATACAAGTCTTTAGTGACACGCATACGTCGCTAAACGTAAACGTCAATGAAGACGTGTCTCTGATCTCAACTGCTCACCGTCAATCCGACGGCTTTAGTGTGACTACGTCATTGCCTTTTCATCTCTAAGCGCTAAGAAGATGGCGCAATCACAGCCATCTGATCAAGATCAGACAATCAAGAACACGCCTCTACCATTTTGCCCTCATCCGTTAAGAGGCAATGCGACCAAATCGTTGTCATTCAATCAACATTGGAGGGCTGAGAAGCGCGCTCACCCGCACACCTCATCACATTAGATCGAGCGTCTAATGCCACGTCATCTCCCACGTGCAACTTTGACTCCATCCAGTGCACCATGTCGTTGCGTCTGTAGCCATTCGATGCTGATCCGATGGGCTAATTCGACTCGCCCACATCTTCAACAGATTTAATCTGCTTGCACGGATTCGAACGTGCACCACGCTTTTCTCGTAAGAGCCTTGACCGCTGCACTACTCTCCTCTTTGTGTAGCATTTATGAATTTAAGCATGTGTGCTCTAGACCGTTGGATCGAGATCCAACGGTCAAGATCTCACGAGCTTAGACGAAGGAGGTAGATCACTATGGGCAGCTTGGATGGCGCCACGTGGCACCATCTGTGTCGTCCATTTTCCAATCCTTGTAGATGGTGTGACGGATGTCGGATTGGGTCGATTTTCGTGCCTTTGGGTTGCGATTGTCAATCTGAATCCATCCATACAATTGGATTTGGCTTCTAGAGTTTGCATTTTCACCACCTTGTCCCTTGGCTTCTGATTTTCCTCAGACTGCATCTGATGCTACGAAGGTTCGATCGAGATCTTTGAACCGTTGGACTTCGATCATCACCCTGATCAGATCCGTACAGTTGGATCTTCAATCCAAGGCCCCAAAAAGATGTCGCTCTATCCCTTAACCACAATAAGATGCGAATTATTATACAATTTGTACAAATTAACCAAAATGCATGATGATGCTTGTTATGCAATATTTATAATGCATGATGCTTATATGGACCTAGGAACATATATAAATAGGCATTTTATGCCAATTAGATGTGTACACATCAATCCTGTTGAGAGTTAATCTGAGGTTAATTTTAGAGGATTGATAAAAAAAAATACAAAAAGAAGAAAAAATCTCAAAAATATATCCTTCGTCTCCATTCCAAAGAAATGACCTGGCAAATTGAACCTAGACCATTTGCACAAACGCACGGGTGCTTTAATCACTACAATAGTTTACACCTACAGTGGCCTATTCCAACGGTGTAAGCCCAAAATACCTTCTCTATGCTTTAGAGGCCTATTCCAACGGTCAGCTTTGGTATTTTGTTAAGAGGCATCACTGTAGACTACACTGATGGTAAAAACCATTGGTGTTGCATCAGATTCTACAGTAACAGTCAACTTTCCAAAGGCTATTCGATTTTGCTTTTATGCAGCAGCAACGATTTTATCTGTTAGTGTAGAGCAAGACTGTCAAGTCTAACGATATAAAACGTCAACAATACTGTCACTATAGGTAAAAGCTCCATCTTTATATTAGTATTTGATAACAGTAAGAAATGTTAGTACTCCTGTCATTATAAAGAAATGAAATTTTGATAAGCCCATACATCTTTTTTCATTAGTGATTATTGCCATAATTTCTTAATATGCTAATGGTCAAATGTCATATATTTATAATTCTATTATCTTTAAACAACCTCCCATTTCTTTGTGTTTAAAGTAAAAAAATTAAAGAAGCATAAATATTAAGAAATGGATACTCCAACTTGCACCAGCCAGGAATCGAACCTGGGTCTGTACCTTAAATGGGTACCATCATACCACTAAACCACTAGTGCTATTCATGTTTCATGAACCTAAAATAACACAAACTAAGAGTGGTTAAAAGATAAATAATTTCGAAGTCATTCCTAATAATTCTGAAATAATAATGATGCAAAAAATGACTACATCAAGACTAATTTTTTATATACCATAAAGTGTTTGTGCTTTAGATAAGTTTAAAGCAAATGACAACAATTCATATATGATAGATGGCAATGTTTAGATATCCATTTGATCGTAGATAAGGAGTTCAAGTATTCATGTGGCCAATGCAAAGATTATCACTTTCCAAGGCACTCATATAAATTCTGCCATTTAACGTCATAATACAACACTACATGAAGAAAGAATGTAGCACATCAGTTGCTTTCATTTCCAATCCCACCCATGTTTATGACACATGGAAGCCTATGATGAAGAACTAGTGCTCAAGCAGAATCTCAATTATCCTCTCAAAGCTACAAGAACCCAACATATAAAACCAACAACTATTTCAAAACACTTATACCAATAGGAAAATGAGGAAAGAAATCTTATTTAATCCTTCAAATATCAGACCAAGATTAAAAAAGCTACTAACTTGGGAAATAGGTGGTATCAACAGAGTAATTGGAGAGAGGATGACAAAGGACTTATCCTACTGTACTTAATTTTGCTTACCATCTTTGACTTATTTTGTCATAATTAAAAAATCTAATATTATCAACAAACATTCTCATTGATGCACATCAAGAATTCCAATCAATAAGGCTCCCAGGTGTGCACCTTGTTGTGGAGTAAGAATGAGAGGGAATTGATGAGCTCTCATGGATTTACTCAAAACCAGTCAACTTTGTAGAACTACCCTTCAATGGTCAAGATGGTTGAGCTTACCAAGCATACTTCACGAGTTCTTTTCATGGCTTGGAGCCCAAATGGTTATACAGTAGCATCTACTGCAGGTGATCAAACCCTCAAGTTCTGCAATGTCTTCAGAGTTCCTGAAGCACCTAAAGCAGCTAAAACTGCAAACACAGGAACATTTACTAGGTTCAACCACATCAGGTGATTCACATATGATATAGATACATCCATTTAGGTTAAAATACATACTTATGCATGCTCCTAGGAGTAGATTTGTAATCCATATCATAAATAATGCATAGCATGCATCATTCTGCATTTAGAGTAGTCATGTATATTTTAGGTTAATTGCATTCCATTTGTGGTCAGGAGAGAAGTAGATTTATTTTGGAGCCTCGAATTGACGATTGGACCATACGGATCTTATCAGGACGACGATCGAAGTCCAACGCCTCCGAAATCGCCTTGATCGGAGTCCCGTAACACCATATGTAGTCCGAGGAAGATCAACGGCCAAGGGACTAGGTGACGTAATTCAGAGCTTCAAACGTCAAATCCGACTGTACGGATGGATTCGGGTCGACGATCACAGCCTAACAACGTGAAAGTTGACTCAATCCAACCTCTGTAGCAGCCCCTACAACGAAAAGAAGATAGACGACCCAGATCATGCCACGTGACGCAACCCAGGCCACCCATGCACATGCACGCACCACTGCACGTGCACAGTAGCGCAGGTGCGCACGCGCGTGCGAAGGCATGCACACGTAGCAGCGCAGCGGGCGCGCATGCTCACGCACGAATGCAGCGGTAGCAGCGTGCGCGCGGAGGAGCGCAACATCGCCAGCGCAGTAGTGGGTGGGATCGTGGGCTGTCTTCAGCAACGTTTGTGGTGGATCTTCAACAACATTTATGACCATCATTAAATGTCCTATATATGAATTTGATTCTTTCCTCCACTATAAAAGGACCCCTACCCCTCCCATTTTTCTTCATCTCTTTCTTTCTTCCTCTCACCACCTCCAAGGCTCTAGAGGGAGCTTGTCCCAAGCCCGGGATGCACCTCTAGAGTAGAAAATAAAAATTTGTTCCCGCCTCTCATCCCCCTTCATAGAACATCCCGTGGTCGTCTTCTCACCTCCCTTTGGGAAGAAGAACCTCACGGCAACACCATCCTGTCCTACCCTCCGTCTTTTGGCTTCGTCCTTGTTCGTCCCGCTCCTCACCACCTTACTCCAGGCAACGTCAGAGCGAGTCATCCTCCAAGCAATCGTCGAGAGGGATTTCTCTCACCTATCTCTATCTTTATTGCTTTCGTAGTCTAGATTTCCAACTTTCCTAGTTGTAATAAACATTTGTTTCGAAATATATGATTGTTTCTCTTTCACTCTCTCTTTCACATTTTACAAGTAGATTAGCTAGATAAAATTCCATCGACCTGATCCCTTACCGAATTAAAAATAACAAAAACAAATAGAAAGTGAAACGCGTATCTTTCAAAACCAAACGTTCGCCTCCTTATGTTCGACCCGGGACTAACATTTCGAGTTTTGGTTATAAATTTTTTCTGATCGACAGATTTTCTTGTGAATCGAACTATGACAACGAGTTTTCCAAACTCGAACCCTTTACGTGACGAGTCCACCATCATCATTTTGGCGTCGTTGCTAGGGAGGCAACACTCTTTGGTTTTTTTGTGTTTTCCCGCATTACTTACATATTTTTCTAACATATCTTTCTTCTTCGATTTATTGTCTTACAGGAACCTGGTCGAGGAGCCGAAGGCTGTAGATTGGAGTAAAGTGCGGATAGAGACATTTATAAGTTTTCCCTCACCACCCCCACCCTAGATTTCATTTCACCACACTAATAACTCAAACCCAAATCAACTTAGGTGCTTTTTATAAACCCTACGATACATCTGGTTGTTTGTTTGCCACCTCCACCCATCTCATCCCCACATATATAAGAAAATAATAAAAAGAAAATACTCTTCTATTGTGGGGTTTTCTGAAAGAGACACATATTAACACCCACAACTCTCGACTTAAGGCGCACCACTTCATATCGATTCTACCACTTAACTGGAATCTGACCTGTGGATCCGATACACCCTAACTCAACACACCAATAAGTGAGTAGAAATCTAAATAGGTCAAACATTTTTGTGTGACTTAACTAAGTGGTGCAATAGGCCAATTGATTAAACTGTTTGGGCCACACCACTTAAGATAAAAGTGATTCATCAATAGCTTGCCACTTATGGTTGATTTTTAGGACTAAACCAGGCACTCCACATTTTTTTCCTGATTTCTAAAGGAATACATCATCACCAGTGCTTGTAAAACCTGGAGTGTTCTACTAAATCTTGATTGAACCAACCTAAGGATTAAACCCTAAAAGCTACTAAACAAGGTTAAACCCTAAAAGACACATCATCAAATAACCTTGTTTGCAAGCCTTGGTTGTGCACGTACACATATTTGAATTGATCATTAAGGGCACAACCCATCTAAAGTGTCCATCACATTCCAATAACACAATCATCCTAAGCCTAATTAAAATTGAGTAGACGTTGACCTTAAGGATTGATTCGCTCTTTAGGGCTCAGATTGAGATTTTCTTCGATTAATCTGCTTCTCCTTGTCCACCTGATGTCTAGCTAGGGGAGTAGTGTCAAACGACCGTAGTTGAGGGATACACTAGGAACCGGAGGCGCAAGCCAAAAGAAGAACCTTCTCCCCAACCCCTCCTTCTAACTGGTTGGATTGACCAGATAAAAGTACACCAAATCGGTTATAATCTCAAGATGGGTCCTAGGAGTCTGTAGGTCTTTAGGCTAACCCACCTAAGGATAGGGTTAATTGCTTGTATTGCAGGGCTTCTTTCTCTCTACTGATTTCCCTCCTATTCTACCATGTATCCTTCCACATCTTACACGCATTTTCCATCCTACCCTCCTACCAACACTTATCCCCAATATGATTACTATCCCGACTTGAATTATGACTACCCATCCACTAGCTAGGATAACTTTGATTGGGGATATGAATCCGGACCTCAGTGTCTAAGGCCTAACCCTAGACAACAACACTATGATTACTATCCTTCCCAGAGCTATAATGATTATGATCTCCACCCCTTGATGATCAACCTAACCCGATCTACAATCAAGAAGGATATGTTGACTATAACACTTACCCTTCCCAGTATTCCATTGAATATAGGCCACCACCATTCTTTGAACAACCTGAAATGACCTACTATCAAGGAGGAACCCGAGAACCACAATATCTTGACTCCCCTAAATTTAACCCAAACCTGAACTAAACCATTCAGTTCAGGTGAACCAGGTCCAAGACAAGGTGTTGGCTAACTTGAGAAATACCATCCAATCTTTATAAGCTCAGCCAATACCATGCACTGAAGCATTGGAGCCTATGATCAAAATGATTGATGAACTTAGTAGTTCTCTATTGGATTTGCTCCAAAATGCTATGGACAGGGGCCTGGGTGAGTTTTTACATGGGAAATTGTCGAGGTTGAGAATGAAATTTGTGGTTACCATAGTCCAATAATGGGATGATTCTGAAGATGAACCCCCTTCAGGAGAGCCAATGTCTGAACCTGCTCAGGCACTTGTCGAGGGGGATACATATGCTGAGATCAGGGATGACCAGGTTGGGCTAAAGCAACCCATTGAGGATGAACCGAGTTTCTCACCCGAGATCCTAGAGCCAGGGAATGACGAAAAATGTCTCCATGGACCATGAAATGACATGATTTTGAGACATAATTGAGGATCATAAATTCTTTGATTTTGAGAGTGAGGAATCTCTTAGTGAAGTCTCACTAGAGCTTAAAGAGAAGACTTTAGTGAGGACTCGAGGAGCAAGATGAATCATTTGATAGCCCGATTATTGAAGATTATGATCATGCTGGGGCTAACTTAGATGATTCGAATCCTGATGATTCAATTAGTAGCACCATTACTCAACAACACCTCGAAGAGCTGAATTATGATATTTTTGAGATCACCAGACCCAAGTCAATCCTGATTCAGCCATAATTGTTGAACTTGGGTATTTTAGATGGAGTGTGTAATGATCTGGAAGTCCTAGAAACCTTGATTCTGGAGGATAAGAAGTTGGAAATAAAGATCTGGGAAGCTACTTCTAAGGGAACTACGATTTTGGATCTAAGGGTACCTATTGACCTGAAACCACCTACTTTCTAGCAAGATCCTTATGATATCTTTCACGTGCAACCCAAGCTCAGAATCATTGATTATCTTTTTGAGTTGAAAACTAAAAGGACATCTGAACCTAGTGAACCAAATCTACCTTTTGTCTGACACTTTATTCTTGAGTTGCACATCACCAAACTACAGGCCGGGCCCCATAAATATAATAATCTTCGGTTCTGGGTGATTTTCATCCAGAAGCTTAGAAGCACTCAACCCTGGGGCATGGGTCTATACCACAACTTGGTCCAGGTTTGTGGACATTTTCTGCTAGTGATTCTGAGGATTAATCTTTTGATTTTGATTCTGACCCGCACCTGTGAATTCTCCATTTCTTCCTTGTATGTATTTTATGCCTAGCTAAAGGCATTAAACTTAACGCGTGTGTATACTCTCTTCTCTCTGCGGAGCTGACCGGGTTGTCATGAAATTCAGGTGATATTTTGTTTACTCCACCATTTTCATGTCTTTATTTTTACAATGAGGACATTGCATCATTTAGGCATGGAAGGTGGATAATTAATTCCTAAAATCATTTTGTTAACTCTGTAGAATTTATTTTAGTTTCTTAACAATAACCAAGCCTTTTCCCACACTAAGTGGGGTCGGCTATATCGATTCTTTGCCTCCACACAGATCAATTTTCAGTCATTTCAGGACTTAAATTAAAGTAATTGATGTCATATTTAATAGTTTCGTTCAAACACTTGTTTGGTCATCCTCGCCCCCTCTTAACGGGTTCAGCCTCCAACTTCTCGCATCTCCTAACTGAAGCATCTAGTGGCCTTCTTTGTAAATGTCCAAACCACCTTAGACGTGCCTCTCTCATTTTATCCTCTATCAATGACACCCTAACATTTTTTCTAATAATCTCATTTGAACTAAAATCCTTTCTTGTATGACCACACATCCATCTTAACATTTTCATTTCTACCACAGACATCTTCTGTATATGCCTAGAGCTTGTAGTATAGCATTCAAAACCCTACAACATGGTTGATCTTACCGTAGCTCGATAGTATTTTAGTTTCTTAACAAAAAAAAAAACCAAAAAGATAAAAAAAAAGAATTAGGAGAAAACTTAGGCATTAGGTGTTATTAACTTTAGGAAATAATATGAGAGAACCTAAACACTTAGACTCTTTAAGTCTTCAGGCTTAATTAGCCCAGGTATTCACTCGAATGTGGACTTAGTCTCGAGTCTTCGCTAAGTAATTCTATTTTTAATTGGTCAATAAATTACGATGATAAGTATATGACTAATCAACTTGCCCTCTAATTTGAGGGGACTTTAAGCCTAAGCATCTATATACTGTTTACACTGACTCACTTTTCAACGGTTTCTTCGGAAATTGGGTAGCTAATGAACTAACTAGGATGGTATGGCTAGCAAGTTGTCGTGGATAATAGCTCATTAGCCGATTGTCCAGAACCCAGCCACAAGACCATTTTCTTCGTACTACCTTTAAGTAAATCTTAGATTGTGGAAGCCACCTACTTAGAAAAAAATAGAAAAATAAATAAAAAAGGAGAAAATAAAAAAATAAACAATTAAAACCACACTTAACTGCACAAGTATGGCTGACAAGTTGCCATAGGTAATAGCCCATTGGCCGATTGTCCAGAGCCCAACTCATAAAAATGCACAATAATTCTCAAAACACTTAGGGAAGAACTGGGGAAATAGAATAAACCACGCAGATATACACTGGGTTCGCCCTTATATTGACCTCATAAATAAAAGTAGGGAGAAAATTACCATTCGAAAAAATAAACCTCTAGGCAAGGTCACCTAAGGTCATAGAAACCCGAAGTTCATTTTAACGGCCGCCTAGTGAATCTTTCACTCTTTTCACTAGATGCTTAATACTTAAAATCCTTTTCAAGTCTTGGACGAGTCAGGTAGCTATAAAAAGTTATCTCGAAACTCTCAAACTCCCAAAGTTCAAAAAATTAGAAAAGAAGAAAAACAAAAAACATATGTTTATCTTCCATTTTCAAATAAGACGAGGACTTGGGCGGTCTGTATTCTGGCAGACACCCAGGTACTGTTGAGATTTCATAGTTTAGGACCTTAGTTGAAATTTTCAATTGTTAATAAACGACTTAGGCCTAAGCAATCGTGTTCCAATTCTGTTTTTATACATAGCATGTAGTTTAATTTTAATAGGGACTAGCAAAAGATAGGCATGAGGATATGATGTCGACACATCCATTTAGGTTAAAATGCCTATTTATGCATATTCCTACGCTTAAATTTGCATTTCATATTATAAATATTACATAGCATGCATCTTTCTATATTTAGAGCAGTTGTGTATATTTTAGGTTAATTGTGTCCTTTTTGTGGTCAGGAGAGGAGATTTATTTCGGAGCCTCGGATTAACAATCCGATCGTACAGATCTGATCAGGATGATCGAAGTCTAACACCTCCAGAATCGCCTTGATCAGAGTCCCATAACACCACATGCAGTCCGAGGAAGATCAACGGCCAAGGGACTACGTGTCATAATTCAGAGCTTCAAACGACAAATCCGACCACGTGGATGGATACGGGTCGACGATCACAGCCTAATGGCACGAAAATCGACTCAATCCAACCTCTGTAGTAGCCAATACAATGAAAAGAAGACTGATGATCCAGATCACGCCACGTGGCGTAACCTAGGCCGCCCATGCGCACGCACATGCCACCAAACACGCACAGCAGTGTTGGCGCGAGCACGCGTGCGAAGGAATGGACACGCAGCAACGGAGGGTTGTGCATGGTCGTGCGTGGAGGCACACGCCAGTGCAGCAGTGGGTGGGCACGTGGGCTGTCTTCGGTGACATTTGTGACATATCTTCAGCGACGTTTATGACCGTCACTAAATTTCCTACATACGAATTTGATTCTTTCCTCCACTATAAAAAGACCCCTACTCCCATTTTTCTTTATCTCTTCCTTTCTTCCTCTCACCACCTCCAAGGCTCTAGAGAGAGCTTGTCCCATGCTCGGGATGCTCCCTTAGAGTAGAAAATAAATATTTGTTCCCCCTTCATGGAGTATCCCGTGGCTGTCTTCTCACTCCCTTCGAGGAGAAGATCCTTGCCGAAACGTCGTCCTACCCCCCCTCCGTCTTCAAGTTTCACCTCGTTCATCCCACTCCTCACCATCTTCCTCCAGGCGACGTCAGAGCAAGTCATCCTCCAAGCGACCATCGAGGAAAATTTCTCTCACTTATCTCTATCTATATTACTTTTGTAGTATAGATTTCCTGCTTTCCTAGTTGTAACAAACATTTGTTTCGAAATATGACTATTTCTCTTTCTCTCTCATATTTTGTAAGTAGATTAGCTAGATAAAACTTCATCGACCTGATCTCTTGCCCAATTAAAAATAACAAAAAAATTAGAAAAGACAAAAATGACAAAAACAAATAAAATGCGAAATGCGTATCTTTCAAAACCAAACATTCGCCTCCTCGTGTTTGAGACTCACATTTCGAGTTTCAATTATAAATTTTATCTAATTGATGGATTTCTCGCGAATCAAACTACAATGACGAGCTTTCCAAACTCGAATCCTTTACGCAACGAATCCGCCGTCATCAATGTAGTAATACCATCCTATGAATTTTAGGAGTTTGTGAATTCAATCAATCAAGGCTGCAAAGAATAACGACCTGTACAGAAAAGTATGGCAAGCAAATGTATATATGCTCCAATCAAACATTTCTAAACATAATGTTGTTGCTTAAAAGGTAAAGAAAGATTGGGACATGTTTTTACCCTTTCTCTTTGCTGATGCAAGTTGTAAATGATTATGAGGAGAATTGTGCATGATTCTGCTGATGACAACTACAAATTCTTATTCATGCTAGTAAGAGATTTGTGCATGTTTTGGAAGTTTCAATGAAGTTTGAACCCCTCTCCTAATAGATTGTATTTTATGATTGTTTCCTATTTTGTGGGGAGAAGGATTCAAAATGAAGAGTTGGAAGCTTGTCAGCAAAGAAGTTGCCATTTGTGGGAAAATCTCCTATTAACAAGCCAACATAACAATTCATGGTCCAATATTGTATACGACCCTCAATTAAGATCAATCATGTTAAGACAACATGAAAATGTAAGTAATACATGCTGTTGTCAAGTAATACCAATCTCATTCTTCAATTCAAGCAAAATAAAATACACATGAGAATACATCATCGACGGTTGATGAGGTTGTGTTAAAATAGAAAGGAGGCCATCTTTAACCTAATGTTGATGCAAGTACTAGGATTAGCTATAGTGTGGAGCTGTTAGGTATTGTATGCTTCACTTTTAGTAAGTAGTAAAAGATCTTTTCTTCCCTATAGCAGTGTTTACGTAACCAATGATCTACAATGCTACTGGAGTAATGTATGGAACATCACTTATGATGAATATGTGTTCATGGCGTAGATCACGTAGAAAATTAGCACATTTTAATATAGCGCGAAATACGTCTCGAGCAAATAAATTAACGGAACTTGGTGAGTCCCAGTCGATCACAGGAAGGCAGAAAGCACTTTTGATTTCATACATTTATTCTCAATATGATTACTAAATAATAGAAACAATCACAATATCCACAACACAAAGAGATTGTATTTGATATATGCAATAAACTAAAAACATGAATATAAACTACTTATTGTAATAGAATGAGGGCACCACGAGTGGTTCGTGGTGGCCTTTTGGAGAGGTTGGGAAGAGCAGCAACGATCCGTCGAGTGGCCCAACGGATGCTTCAAATGGAGATGCAGAGATGGACGGGAAGAAGAAGAAGAGAGAGAAGGAATAGGAGGAAGAAGAAAAAATTCTAAAGAATGCCTTTCAAAGGGGGCCCTTAGGCCTCTTTTTATAGCTTTAGTATAGGGCATTTAGGGCATTTTGGGGCTTCAGATTAATCAGATCCATTGATCAAGAGATCAGTAACCCTGATTAAGCCTTCCAAATCCTTCCTTTATCCTCAATTTGCTCTGATGCTACCACATGGCAGCCTGTACACCCTTAAATCAAGATTTAACGGTTCCTGCTCGCCCGCACGCCCGCTACCCACTGCTCGGCGCTCAAACGTGCCTTAAGTCCTAATGCTCCTCAGATCGGACGAGTTAAAAAGCCTACGCAGCGCCCGCTGAATCCTTAAGATGCTCGTCATCGCACGTGCCTGCATCCGACGCTTCTACGTCGACCACGTGTTCGCTACTGATCCGCCCGATGAAGATCTGGCGATTGAATTTCATCTACAGGCACCCATCTCTTAATTGCGCTTCTATCCCTCGTCGGTTGCTGGCTGTTAGGCGCACTCTCTGCTACGCTACATGCGTGGATTGTCGCGCTTTCCATTTCTTGTGCGGCTGCCCTCGGCCGTTGGATGGGAATCCAACGATCGAGATCTCTCCTATGCGAAATGAGGCAGCTGGAGGCGGGCGACATGGCCGCTCATGGTCGTTGGATGGGAATCTAACGATCAACGATTCTCCTTTCCAAATTGGGGCACGGTGAGGGGCGGCTACAATAGCGCCATGTGGCACCATTGTGGTCGTCCTTGTATCTGATGATGTAGGCCTCTAATTGAGTTGATTTCTGCACCGTTGGACTGCGAACATCGATCCGGATCCATCCGTGCAATTGGATTTGTCATCTGAGGTTTGGATATTCTTCAATTTGCCCCTTGACTCCTGCTTCTTCTGCGAACTCCCTAGGGTGCTATGGGATTGATGTGCTCTTGGAAGTGTTGGACTTCTGTCGTCATTCCAAATAGATCCATAATGTTGGATCGGTCATCTGCAGCCCTGGATTAGCTGCAATTATTAATACCTCTCAAATAGCGCATTATTATGTATGAAACATATAAATCATCTAAGATGCAAAGTACGATGTGTATGCTTGCAGAGTGCCGATGTTAAGCTAGATTCTACCTTAATTCAGGCAAATTAGGACTTATGAGTACTGTGCAATCATGCCCCCATGCCTAAATCTTGCTAGTCCCTAGCAAGTGCAAAACTAAATGCATTTATCAAGAATTTAACTAAAGTTTATTTCTTTTTGTTTCATCCAAAAATTCATAATCCAGATAACCATGAATATGTAATATTGTAACTTCTGCAATGGATCCAAACGAAGAGCTGATATACATTTAAAGCTTGTACTTGATCCCTAATAAAATTCTGTTGGGATAGGCAAACCTCTTCTCTCAGGGATATGAACTATTCTCATAATTTAACCCTGGCTTTTGGCTTAGATAGAAGATGTCTAAGTTAACTGGATTTGTATTTGGTAGCTCACTCTTTTCTGGCGCTACACAGACACTAGTATTTCAGAATCTAGATTATTAGATTATTGAATAACTTAACTTGAAGAAGGGTTGGAAAACTGTGCTCTTTTAAATCTTTTGTACCTTTTCTTTTCTCTCTCTCTCTTTCTTTCTCTTTTTCTTATTTTTTTTCCTTCCTGAACTCACAACTTACCAAATTTGTAACTGTATTTGGTGGTCTTACATGGCATTATACTTTAATTAGGTTCTAATAACCCTACGACTAAGTCAGACTCAGCCTGTATTCAGGAGGTCAAAAATACAGAAAAATAGGTTAAGGCTGTATTTGGTAGTTTGTGGGAATGGTAGGTGTTTTCGCCTCAAAACATTTTGATTTACATAACTTATACCTCTTTTGTATGCTTTTTTTCTTCTTCTGTCGTTTTTTTTGTCAATATATATATCTACTGGCACAATGCCGTTACCAACATAACATAATGCAACAATTTAACATGACATACATACTTTTATTTATGAGGCATTATTTGAGATTTTTGGGGATGACCAAGAGGATCTCGGGTGACTTATTTGGTGGAAGTATCTATTCTCGGCACCGGGTAGGGAATGGATAGGAAGACGTATTTCTGACCTTAACATCAGTACCCTCTTTCAACTAAGGATTTCGTAGAGGACAGTCATGACCATCTACCTCAATCCTACTTTTATTAGAACCCGCTCTCTGTGTTTTTGCTTTATTTGGTGGCTCTCGTATGGAATTTCTCACAAAATTAGTATGCAAGAATTAAGAGCGAAAACTATGCCCATCTTTGAGTGTCATTATTTAACTTTTTTCAAAGTTAAAGATTCCTTATACTAACCTTAGAGTACCAATAGATCTCTACTCTCATCTCACGTATGCTTTGGTGGATATACTAGAAGATGGTTCACCTGACTCCCTGATTGCTATCCGAGGGTTCAGGAGAAAAAGCAATGCTTCTTCTCGACAAGCTAGAGATGTCTATCAATTTTCACAGTTGATCCATTGTAAATTCTACATGTAGATGTGAGGTTATACTGGATTCTAAGCTTAGGAATCTACTAAAGAATAAATCTTTAATCAAACTTCTTGAAAAACAATCTAATCCCTCACTTATTGGCAGAAAATTTTCAGTTTTTTATGGACTACCCCCCCCAATGCCTAAGTGTTTGCATGTCCTCATGCATGAATAAAAGAAATAAGGCAGGGTGTATGTCGATAGAAATCACCTGAAACTACTTCTGAGTTGTCGTTCAGCTCATGCCATCACTGCAATGCCATACACAATATGCAAAATAATATGAGAAACAATATGCGAAAATGAAATGTGCTATGTATATATGGTATGTATATATGTATATGTGCTAAGTTTAACGCCTCCAACTGGACAACTCATCAGCCACACATCCTCAAAAAGATGTATCATTTCATCAGCAGGAGGAAGTTCCTGGGCAAAGAATGGTTTGAGGTGCTGGCCATTAACCGTAAAAGCATACCCAGATTTCGAGTCTCTAATTTGGACCGCCCCGTTAGGATACGGGTGGACCACCAGAAATGGCCCAGTCCACTTGGACTTGAGCTTTCCCACAATGAATGAGTCGGGAATCAAACAACCAAATCTACTGATTAGGTGCGAACTCCTTCCTCTGGATGTGTCGATCATGGAAAGCTTTTGTCTTGTTTTTGTATATTTTCGCATTCTCATATGCTTCCCGCCTAATCTCGTCTAACTTACTGAGTTGGAGCTTCCTTTCATAACCTTCAGCCTCAAGGTTAAAATTACACTTCTGCACTGCCCAAAAAACACGGTGCTCCAGCTCCATAGGAAGGTGACAAGCCTTTCCATACACCATGTGGTATGGCAGCATTCCGAGCAGGGCCTTGTCTGCGGTCCGATATGCCCATACTGCATCAATCAACCGATCGGACCAATCCTTCCTATCAGGTCTAACCGTCTTTTGAAGGATAAGCTTGATTTAACGGTTTGATACTTCAGCCTACCCATTGGTCTATAGGTGATACGGGATAGTAATGCGGTGCCGCACCCTGTATTTCTTCAATAATGACCTGAAATTGGCATGGATGAAGTGACTTCCCCCATTGCTTATCAAGGTGCGAGGAACTCCGAATCTCGCAAAAATGAATTCCCGAACAAAGGATATAACAATCTTATGATTAGCACATCTTACCGAGATAGCTTCTACCCACTTTGAGACATAGTCTACTGCGAGGAGTATATACTCAAAGCCATGTGAGTTCGGGAAGGAGTCTATAAAGTCAATGCCCCAGACGTCGAACACTTCTATGACCAGAATAGATTGGAGAAGCATCATATCTCTCCAGGTCATAGAACCGACTACCTGGCATCGCTTACAGCACTTGGCAAATTCGTGTGTATCTCTGAAAATGGTTGGCCAGAAAAATCCCAACTGCAAAATCTTCGCAGCGATCTTTCGGCTCGAGAAATGACCCCCACAAGCATCGCTATGGCAAAACGATAGCACACTAGAGATTTCCGAATCAGGGATGCATCTACGGATAATCTAATCAGCCCAATGCGAAAGAGCAGTGGGTCGTCCCAAAAATAGAATTTAGCCTCTGATATATATTTTTGAGTTTTTGATCCTTGGATAATCTCGCAAGTAGCCTGCCTGCGACAAGATAGTTTCCTATATCAGCGTACCATGCAAACTCAACAGAGTTGATAGATAGCAAAGACTCATCCGGAAATCGATCTGATATTGGCGGGGAGTACAAAATGTAGTCTGGGTCTAGCCGAGACAAGTGATCTACCATAACATTATGTGCTCCGACTTTGTCGTGGATCTCGACATTAAACTCCTGCAAAAGAAGGATACATTTGATAAGGCGGGGTTTGGCATTCTTCTTTACCAACAAATGCCGGAGGGCGGAATGGTCAGTGTAGATGATTACTTTGGACCCTAGTATGACCTGAATTTCTCCAACCCGAATACCACAACTGCAATTCTTTTTCAGTGACCGTATAGTTACGTTGAGCCTCGTTCAACGTTTTGCTAGCGTAGTATATTACAAATGGATCGCGCTCCCATCGCTGGCTAAGAACGACTCCAACAGCGAAGTTAGAGGCATCAGACATCATCTCAAAGTTGAGAGACCAATTGAGAGGTTGGAGAATAGCTGCATTTGAAACAGCGCTTCGCAAGGTCTCGAAAGCACTGAGACACGAGGAGTCGAAATCAAAGAGCGTGTCGGTTACCAGAAGATTCATTAATGGACGAGCAATTTTCGAGAAATCTCGAATGAATCTTCGATAAAATCCAACATGCCCTAAGAAAGGTCTGATTTGCCTAACCGAGCTAGGCAGAAATGATTTCATACTTAGCTCGATCGACCTCGAATCCATTAGAGAAGATCTTGTGACCTAGTACGATGTCACCCCTCACCATAAAATGGCTTTTTCCCCATGAAAGTATTAGGTTAACCTCTATACATCTCCTCAGGATCTTTGTGAGGTTATCAAGACAAGACGAGAAATCATCTCCAAATATGGAGAAGTCGTCCATGAGCACTTCTACGCAGTCTCCGATCATGTTTGAAAAGATGGCCATCATACATCGCTGAAAGGTAGCTAATGTTCCAAAGGGACGCGTAAAAGTCATCTTGTCTTGATCTTCTGGGTTGATTACTACTTGATTGTACCTGGAGTATCCATCAAGAAAGCAAAAGAAGCTACGCCCGACCAGCCATTCTACAATCTGATCAATAAAGGGTAAAGGAAAATGATCCTTTTTGGTGGCCGAGTTTAGCTTCCTGTAATCAATGCAAACCCACCAAGAAGTCGTGATGCGAGTCGGGATGGATTCGCCCAATTCATTTTATATTACGGTGAGTCCCGCCTTTTTGGGCATTATCTAAATGGGACTCACCCACTGGCTGTCGGAAATTGGATAGATAATGTCCGCATCCAGCCATTTAATGATCTCCTTCTTGACAACCTCCAACATATTTGGATTTAGGCATCTCTGAGGTTGTCTCAATGGTCTCACCCCTTCATAAGTGTAGATATGGTGAGTGCAATATGAGAGGTGAATCCAGTGGAGATTAGCAATTCCCCACCCGATAGCAGCCCTATGTGCTTGCAGAACGGAGATCAACTGGTGTTCCTGATCCGGAGTCAAGTGAGCATTTATAATCATGGGATACATCTCACTTTCTCCCAAAAACACGTACTTGAGAGAACCAGGTAAGGGCTGTAACTCTAGTAGCGGAGGGTGATGAGAGGGTTTATGCAGGGGAGGAGAGGAAACAATAGCGGAAATCTATTGATCCTGACTACTGGAGAATCCTCCTGCAGTGGGCATGTAATCCTGCCTTAAGATATCAGTGCTGGATAGGTCAGGATAGTAAGGATCAGGGGCGTTAGGAGTAGATGAACACCCATGACAACCAGATCCATGGGACGAAATGTGTATGTCATTAGTCTCAGTCCCATGTGGATCGCAATCCAAGACCCCTGATAGTGAAGATGAATATGCCATTGGATCACTGCAAAAGAGCCCAATGTTCCCACAGAAAGCTGAATCTTCATCTTCACTATCCCTCCTCGATTAAATCGCAATCAAAGTTCTTTGATGCCTTAAAAATATCCAATCTAAGCTTTTCGTTCCCTAGGGCAATCTCCATGCATCTTGATGCACAGTCGATGTTTGCGTTGGCGGTTGCCAAAATTGGGCGACCTAAAATAATCGGTGCATCACGGATATTAGGAGGAACCTCCATATCAAGAACAAAAAAGTCCGCTGGAAAGCAGAATCCTTGGACTTTCACGATCACATTTTCAACCACCCCCCTCGACGTTTTTACCCATCGGTCAACCAATTGTAAGGTAACTGAGGTGGGATTTAACTTCCTAAATCAAAATCGATCAAATACTGCAGTGGGAGTTAGGTTGATAGACGACTCCAAATCAAGAAGGGCCCTATCAAGATGGGAATCCTACAAAAGGCAAAAAATCAGTGGTGTGCTTGGGTCCTTTTTGGGTGGTAAGTCAGCTAAAATAACCACATTGTCTTCCTCAAATAATACCGCTTGTCGTCTGATTCCCTGCTGTCGCTTCGGAGTACAGTAGTCCTTAAAGAACCTAGCAATATTAAGGATGTGATCTATTGCTTCAAGGAGAGGGACGTGAATGTGAACTTCCTTGAACATAGATTTCAGGTCCTCAAAATTCCACGTGTCCTTTTTCCATGCTGAATCTCGCGTTATAGCCGCGGGAAAAAGAACGGGAATTTTAGGGTTTAGGGGCTTCTTTCCTTTATCTAATGAAGATGGCTTGTGAGAGGAAGAGGGTTGTGAGCCATCTTGTGGTAGAGCGGAGGAAAAATCATTACCCACTTGCCTGGGTAGCGGGTCCTATGTAGTCTTTCCACTCCTTGAGGTGACAGCTTTTGCATTAGCATGCTGTCCATGAAGGGGAAGAGGAGCGAGTTGGTCTGGATACACAGGGTTTGGCAACAGTGGTGGCTGACCGAGCCCATAATCAGGTGGTGCAGGAGGTGCTTGCAGAACAGCATGTGACTGCGCCTGTGGTGCTTGGAATCTAGGCGGGGTGCCCTGATTCTGCACATATCTCGGGTTTGGGACAGGTTGGGAGGGCAAAGCTCCCTGTGACCTATGCTCCCGCATCATCTGGTTTTGCGTGTTCTGTATGCTCTGTATTTAGTCACCATTGCCTTCATTATTTGCAGGTCATCATGAGTAGATTTCCGAATTGATGCCTGCAATTCTTCCTTCAGAGACTCCAAAGGGTCAGCTCGCTTTGGAGGGTAGTTGGCAGCTTGGTGCAACGGCTGATAGATAGAGCATGTCTGTTGTTGCTGAAACGGGAATGGCTGCTGCCTCGGATACGTATTCTACACATTCCCGTATTATCTGGTCCGGTAATGTGGAGCTTGATTCGGTCTCTATGGGTTACCAGACCAAGAGAAATTGGGATGCTGGCTCCAACTAGGGTTATACGTTTCCGAATACGGGTTGTTACACCCGTAACCCTGAATAGCATTGACATCTTTCTAGGTCGAAGATGTCTCAGATGCAAATTCATTGAAAGAATACGCGCTTGCATCATCATGTGGTGTGTAACCCTAGTTGTATGGTGCCAGATCCACATTGTTCACGGGTTCCTGGTATGCAAGATCCCACGGAGATGGAGAGAAAACAACCCAAGTGAATGGATATGTACGAGCAGAGGGGGCTCGGAATGCTTGAGAGGAGTATGATGGAGTAGTACTGCCAGAAGATCCAGATCTTAGTCGCATTAATTCATCGAGCTTCTTATCAAGCAAATCCACCTTGTCCAGCTTTTTGTTGATAATGTCCATGTCGACTCGGGCAGACTTGGCTTGAGCTTCGTAGACACTAACTCGTTGCTGTCCAGGTCGCTGGAATTGGTTCATTGAGGCGACATTCATCGAGTTCTCTTCTAAGGACTCGAACAATTTAAATGCACTGTTCTCGTCCTTGGCAAAGAAATTCCCACCACTAGATTCATCGGCTAGGTAGCGATGTCATCCAGCCCATGGTAAAATACTTGAGCGAGGTGCCATTTGGGTACACCGTGGTGTGGCCACTTCCTGAGAAGATCGTGGAATCTATCCCAGGCATCATGCAGCTTCTCTCCAGGGCCTTGGGCAAAGGTTGTGATCGCGTGCCTCATAGCATTTGTTTGACCGATCGGGAAGAACTTTTGGAGAAATTCACGACGTAATTCCTCCCAGGCTCAAATTGGCCTCCCGATGGTCTTGAACCAATAAGCAACTTTATCCTTGAGAGAAAAAGGGAAAGCTTCATGAGAACAATTCTAATATCTATATTCCTGGGTCAAGCTGACTCGGCAATCTGACTCAGATCTTCGATGTGCTGGAAGGAATCCTCATTCGAGTTTCCATGAAAATGAGTCTGAATCAGACTTATAATATTTGGCTTTAACTTGAATGCATCTCCACCTGTGGGAATCCAGACCCGAGGTGCTATGATTGTTGCCGTCGGATCGTAAAAGTCCCGCAGTTGTTCTCCGCGTGGTGGATGCTGCATCCTGTCGAGTGTTGTGAGAATCCAATCGAAGCTTTGCTCATATTTCTTTGCCGCCTTAGGTTTGGCTCCTAAGGTCCCACAAGTTTAGGTCTTAACAACCTTCTTCCTTGCATACACTAACTCAAAGGATTGGTGTAGTCACACAGAATAAGGCAAAGGCCTTGTTAATCAAAGTGGTCCTTTAGATCAGATAACTGGATTTTCCGTTTAAGTTTGTGTTATTAAAAATTTAGCGAGAGACCGATTGCAAGGAATTCCCGCTTCTCTGGCTAACCCGGCTAGTCAGGTTAGATGGGACTACAAGGAAGGTTCTTCCTTTGGCTTACACCTCTAGTTCCGTTACCCTACAACAGCGGTCGTTTGATGCTACCTTGCAGGCTTAGTCACCAGGTTTTGCAAGAGAGGTTGGAACTAACCAGTAGTTTCAAGCCAAATGCAGGTTATCTGATGTATTTTCTTGAATTTTCAACCTATTTCTTCAATTTAGTAGATGGTGGGTAGTCCACAAGGAGACTTGCCTCACCGACTAACTTTTGGGCTCATCAAAGTCCAAGTTAGTCTATGTGGTCCTATTGGCTCATGCACTTCTAAGTTCTTTTTCAAATTGAAGACCACAATTCAGATGTATACTCTAAAGTAAGATGGAATCCAAATGATTTTAAATTTGACAAGAAGATTCCCTTTTCAATAAGCTTTTCAGAGAGTATTTTCTCAAAAAATTTTTTCTATTTCCAACAATTAGTTATGAATTTTTAACTAACCAGGGGTCCAATCTGAAATTTAGACCCTATTTTGATTTTTCTATTGGAAACAATATCAAATATGCTCCAAAAATTTAATAAAAATATGATATTGAAAGGTAATTTGATTATCTTTCACACCTCACAAATTTTTAATAAATCTAATTTGTATGTTAGTCAGAATTGATTTTTAAATTTCATAAAAGTTTTATTTTCAAGTAATCTGACAAGTATGTACTCCATAAATTTTTAAAAATTCCACAAAAGGAATTTCTTTCTTGGAAAGGTGGCGTTGGAAAGATAATTTGAAGATCTAGTTTCAATCCAATGTATAGGATTTTTGAAGCATTAGAAACACAGTTATTGAATTTTAAAGATGTCATTTACTTTTTGGCCAAATTTCTAATAAGAATGTGTGCACCTGATTTTCGCAGTGCCCACTTTTCCTCATTCGCCGCTTCGTGTTGTTCCTGCATACAAAAATACAGTATTACAGATAAAATCAAAAGTTCTCATGCGTCCTCGGCAAAAATGCCAATTTGTTCGTAGCATAGATCACGTAGAAAATCAGCACATTGTAGTATAGCACGAAATACGTCTCGAGCAAATAAATTAACAGAACTTGGCGAGTCCTGGTCGATCACAGGGAGACAGAAAGCACTTTTAATTTCATATGTCTGTTCTCAATAGAAAACAATATCCGTTTTCTATACTAAATAATAGAAACAATCAATCACAATATCTACATCACAAAGAGATTGTATTTGATATGTGCAATAAAATAAAAATATGAATGTAAACTACTTATTGTAACAGAATGAGGACACCATGGGTCGTTCGTGATGGCCTTTTGGAGAGGTTAGGAAGAGCAGCAACGATCGGTCGGAGTGGCCCAACGAACGCTTTAGACGGAGGTGCAGAGACGGATGTAGAGAAGATGGGAAGAAGAGAGACAAGGTGTAGGAGGAAGGAGAAGAAATTCTAAAGAATGCCTTTCAAAGGAGGCCCTTAGACCTCTTTTTATAGCTTTAGTGAAAGGCATTTAGGGTATTTGGGCCCTTAAATCTGTGCAAAGGCTTCAGATTAATCAGATTCATTGATCGTGCGATCAACAACCCTAATTAAGCCTTCCAAATCTTTCTTTTATCCTCAATTTGTTCTGATGCTGCCACATGATAGCCTGTGTGCCCTCGGACCAAGATCTGACAGTTCTCGCTCGCCCACGCGCCTGCTGCTTTGCCCGCTGCCCGTCGCTCAACGCTCAAACACGCCTTAAGTCCTAACACTCCTCAAATCAGACGGCTTAAAAAACCTACGCAGCACCTGTTGAATCCTTAATACGTGTGTCACCACACACATCTACATCTGACACTTCTGCACCTGCCACGTGTTCGCTGCAGATCCGCCTGATGAAGATCCAACGGTCGAATTTTATCTGCGGACGCTCGTCTCCTAATTATGCTTCAATCACGCGTTGGTCGCTGGTTATTAGGCGTGCTCTTTGCTATGCTACGCATGCGGATTGTTGTGCTTTCCATTTCCTGTGCGGTTGCCTCGGCCATTGGATGGGAATCCAACGGTCAAGATCTCTCCCATGTGTAATGAGGCGGCTGGAGGTAGGCGACGTGGCTGCATCGTGGCTGTTTGATGGGAATCCAACGGTTGACGGTTCTCCTTTCCAGATTAGGGCACGATGAGGGGTGGCTGCGATGGCGCCACATGACGTCATCGTGGTTGTCCATCTTCTTCTCCTTGTATCTGATGATGTAGGCCTCCAATTGAGTTGATTTCTACGTCGTTGGACTACAAATATCGATCTGAATCCATCCGTACGGTTAGATTGTCATCTGAGATAAGGATATTCTTCAATTTACCCCTTAACTCCTACTTCTTCTGCAGACTCCCTAGGATGCTATGATGGTCTAATTGATGTGCTCTTGGAAGTGTTGGACTCTCGTCGTCATTCCAAATAGATCCATAAGGTTGGATTAATCATCTGCAACTCTGGATTACCTACAATTATTAATACCTCTCAAATAGTACATTATTATGTATAAAACATATAAATCATCTAAATTGCAAAGTACGATGTGTATGCATACAGAATATCCATATTAAGATAGGTTCTACCTTAATTCAGGCGAATTAAAACCTATAATTATTATACAATTAATATATACAAAGGATATTTAAAGGATAGATAATCTTTCACAATATGAGAAATTAAAAACACAAATTGGATAAAAGTGCAAATACATAGCTATAGAAATCGGACAAACATGAACAATGCAGTTTCATAGAATAGATTAAAAGAATTGACGACCTTACTCAAACTATGAAATTGTAAATCAGAAAAACACACTCAAATTCCCATTCCAAGTCTGAATTTGACCTACACACCCACAAAACAGATCAAAGGGATTTAGTTGTCCTGCACAATACATGGCATCCCTATTACTCGACGTGCATGCATCCAACATAAATTGCAAATGCAAAATTAAAAAATCAGCATAAAGTACAAATGGTCACATCACGTCATCCTCACCGAATAAAGCCTGATACTTCTCGTGGAGGTTCTGTTGGTGGGGTCCACCATGCTGCCATGTGCCATAACCAGTGGAACATAACTAACTGACCAAGCTAGGAGGGAGCAGTAGCCTGTTACAAATAGAACCAGAAATACGCGTATCCAAAAAAAATAGAATAAAACTACCTGTTATCAATATCTCTGAATAATTTCATTACAAACTCTCTTTTGAAAATGAAACCCCAAAAAGTAAACGATGAATTAAATTCATATGAAAATAGATGATCTGTTTAGACAATACGAAGTTCCATGGGATTTAAAATTTCATTACATATAGGAACTCCCACAGAGAGAGCGTCATACACCTTAAGATATGATAAATCTTCCCAAAAAAACATGATCTTCTCTTAATCGGTAGCTACCTTCTCAATGTAGATGTCGTGGGAGGCGGAGGCATTGGTGCCGGTCCGGGAGATGTGGTCAAGTGCGGGGCAAGCAATGTTGGTGGCTCCCTTCTAAACACCCAACTGAGTTTGGCTTTGCTCTTTTAATGGGAACACATAGACCAATGTTGGGAATGATGTAGTTTTCAAGTTGGGAAGGGTAGGGGGTGTGGACTACAAAGACTTCCCGATTTTGTTTCCTGAAGTGGGTTTGACGGAGAGGGGAAAGTGTTTGTTTAAATTTAGTAGCATATCCACAATAAATGGATGTAAATCTACAACTACCACAATCTATTTGGAAACAAATGAATATTTAGATGGTAAATTCAAGTTCGATTGAAAGGCTTAATAAAAAAACAACCTTGATAGGCATCATGCTGAAAGTGGATACAATGATATCCAATAAGTGCTTAGTGGTGTCATTCTTCAAACCCAATGCCATTTTATAAATAGGACACCAAATCTCATTAGATGCATATTAAAATAAGCGACATTGACCACACATGCATGGAATGACATATGCAATTGTGGTGTCTTATTTACCTGCACAGCTGGAAGGCTTCAATGAAAATACTTTTCTAGTCAAAATCACTTTTAAAACTCCACCATAACATCAATTGGGAAGATGAAGGCATTCCTAATAGCATAAGCACACCTTTGCTTGTTGTTCATGACCATGCAGCAACAACGATACTTCTTTCCAGCAGCATGGGCAACTTTGAACATTGCCACATTGAATATTCCTATCATATCGAGCAACAACGGTATACAACTTCCTTCCCTCATAAGATCAAAATAAAGTATTCAAATTATAATAATATATCAAATATCAAAACTAGAGACACATCCAAAACTTTTTTTTTTGCATGACGAAGCTTATCCATTGAACTAAGACAACGAGAACAACAGAGGTTACATGTGATAGGGGAGTTACAACATCTTTTATTACTACTTTTGCTGCTTATAACTCGCAATTTTTTCTTCCAAGACTTCCTCATTCTCTTTAGAACAATGGACTTTTAGGACCAATGATAATTGTACTGGGAAAGGGGTAAGGTTGGGCATCCATGGGTGCAAAATTACTTCGATTTGCAACAGGCAGAAGATAGTTATCATAAGTAATTTGGCTATTTGGTGGGTTTTGCATTTGGAGAGGAGGGGTTTCGATGTTTTGCATGTGAGGGGTGTTGGTGGCTTTTGTGGTTTTTAGGGAATTAGCTAGTTCATGGGTGGGGGGTTTAGGTGTTTGTGGTTTGATGGTGACATGGATGTTTTGGTGGTGAGATGCGATATTTGGTTCAATAGGTGTAGTGAAAATTATGTTGGGAGGGCCTGCAGATGGGGTAATTTCACAAGTTGGGAGTTTTGAAAATTTTGAATGGTCCACATCTGGAGGGGAAAAGGATGGAATGTGAGCTAAACTTGCCGAGGTCTGAGGAGAAATTGAAGGGAGAGTTACCTCATTTAAACTATCCTCCAAAATAAGCAATTTCTTACGAGTGTCCAGCTTGGCATAACTGCCATCTACGGAATCCACCACTACGTATGCGCCATCCGTCCCATTCTTGAAAAAATTCCTCCACTTCCAATCGCCGCATGTGGTGGTGAGATGTGTAGACGGTCTGCCAAGGTCTCTAGAGCTTTTCTTGAATTCAAACGACCCCTTCTGGTAGCTTTTAAATCAAAGGGAAATCTGTAGGGGATTGAAGATAGTGCCTTCATTCTTAGATCTTCATTTGTAATCTCAGAGAGTTTCGAATAATAAACTTGTAACTTCAGGCAGTTTGGCTTCTCATGACCAATCTTCCCACAATATGAGACCTTGCCAATTCTATCAATTGTGTTCTCCTTTGGAAGTTCTTGCCTGATCTCCAACTCTACTATGATTCTCGTAAAGCATCATGGAATTAGTTATTTCCATGTCAATATCCTTGGATACTCCCTTCTATATTCCAAATGTAATTCAAATATTTGCAACCAAAAAGGACTTACCTGGAATAGATAATCAGAAGTTCTTTTGTTTGGCTGCCCTCTTGCTAATAAGGCTAAATCTTCATCAATATGCCATGGAGCCCGACTGAGAACAACATACATATCATTTTCTTCTTCAAAATACACCATCCAAATCTTTGGAGCAACTTCTTGAATTGTTGGTGCAGTGGTGATCTTCCAAGACTTGGACAAGATCTCAAATATAGCCCTCGACCTAACTTTTCTATATGTATGAATTGTGAAAAATAAGCATTTTTTCCATTCATTTGAGTCATTTAAATCAATATTAGCAAATCTAATTAACCATTTAGTTTCTTCAATCTACAAGAGCTTCTCCATATTCTTTATCAAGTCATCTTCATCATTTGCCATGGGATTTGCTTTGCGACTTGATGGGATTGGAGATTGCTGGTATAGTATGGATGGGTAGTAATGATGGTAAAGGAGCAAAAGGCGTGGAGGGTAAACAAACAGAGAGAGGTATGTAAAGAGGTGTAGAAGGGGAAGAACAAACTTCGTGATTGATTCCTCAAGGTTGTATCTCCTTTGGGAGACGAACAAGGATAGGAGACAAGATTCACCCACGAGGGGGGAATGAAAAAGGATTTAGTGGCTAGAACTAGGGATGCCTCCTACATTGCATTAAGAAAAAAAAAGAAATCCCTTGTAGGCATTTTCACAACATCTCTCATGCAAAACCCCAGCAAGGCATTTCCGCAAGCATTTCCTAAAAGAACTCACTGAAGCATTTTGGCAAACACCTTGTAGGCATCAAGAAAATTAGTATCTTAACTATTCCATTCCAAATGTCACTAGAAAACTAAGAGACATTGGCACAAATTGGGCGAAAGAAAGGTAAGATCTCGAGCGATTAGATCTGAGCAATTACGAACTCTCACCCTTTCTCGAGTAGATCAAGTGTAGATCGTGAGTGGATTGTGATCGAATCATGTGCAACCATAAGCTAATCAAGTAACGAATCGAGTGCAAGTCGTGATGAGATCATGTGAGACATCAAGAGAAAAGTGTGCATATGAATGAGAGGATATTTGACCTACGGATATGAACTCCAAGAGAGAGATGATTGAGCAATTGATCATGTGAGAGAGATAGAAGGGTTGACTTGATCTTATGCAAAATGGTGCGGGGTTGTTGGGATTTGGGGGTGGTGGTGGTGGTGGTGGTGGTGGTGGTGGTGGTGGTGGTCGGTGGTAGTGATGAGGTGGGTAAGGGGGCATAGCAGTGCTCTCATGATTAAGGCCAAGACATTTTGACTTATAACCAAAAAAGAAAAGGTGATCATTGATGTGAAAATATAAGATCACCGACATTTTAAGGATACTAACAACAATGTATCTAAATGCCACTATAATCCCACCGTCAGTATATGTACTATTTTTTGTAGTGACCTTTGACATTTAAAAACCAAACATGGTATTAGGATGTTTGTATATATGCATGGACTTATCTGCAATGCGTCTGCATGTGTACAACCTTGATACTTATTGGCAAAATCACATCCCATAATAGAAGGATTGTCCTAAAGTTATGGAGGATATTGATGGAATATAAGCACATCTTTAAGGAGTAAATAGAGGGAACTTTTATAGAATTTTTAAGCACAATACCCACATGCGTGCATGGAATCATAATGTCCCAAGAGTTTCAAAAGCAATACAGGTTATATAATAAACCACAACAATGGCATGAAACAAAGCAATGTGATAAGTCCAAAATTATCAGGAACACAGCAATAATGCGATGTGATAAGTCTTTGGTTTCTTGCAATGTGATAAGTCCAAAATTATAAGGAACAATTGACAAGCATACAATTTAATTATCAGAATCACATTTGCCTACCTATAAGCATACAACGTAATTCTGTATTTTGTGCTATCTGCATAAGCTGTAAGTTGGACCCCTAATATATAATTAATTGCATTCTTGCCATTCAGCTGATGTTGAGCTATTTCATCCTCCCTAAGAACTCTACAATTTGTCCACTTTTTGGTCCTTTCTACCAGTGTCAAGCAAGTCAGGAAACATTCAATTTCAAGCATACAGTAATTGTCAAAGCTAAAAGGCCCAATTAGCTTGCACTGTATGTAGCCAATCCTGAACTTTTTGAGTCCAATTGGAAGTAAGCTTCGCTTGGCACGTTAAGATTAACATACAACCATATTAGCAAATCTTTGGTGTTATAAGTATCAGTTAAACATTGCTTTTAAGATAAGATCGGATATATAAAAAGTTGCAAAAAAGAATCCATATATTCATAGTTACAAAATCTCCAAACAAGCAATTGGTTATTGCACTTACAACATCTATAAATGGATCATATGCTTGGTCTACCAAGTAAGCCAATGTTCTCTCAGAATCAATTATAGTTCCTTAGGTACTTGATGTTGTAAGGATTGATTGATCAATAGGCAAAATTTGTCCATTAATGACGATACTCCATAGGTTTAAATTATAATGTGGCCTACGATGAAATATCAAGAAGATATTAAAGTTTATAAGCAACTTTTTCAAGTGAAGGATTAAGGTTTTTTTATCATGGATAAATGGCTAAGTGTCAATGACTAGATCAGTAAGAAGCAAACGTAGAATAATTTTTCCCATTACCCTCTCAAAGGAAAAAAAATGATTTTTCCTATTACATAAATTAAGATGAACTATTTTGAGGTGTCCCATGCATGATGAACTTTTTTTTTGAAGTGTCTATGTATAACATATTTATATGCATATGGTGCAAGTTATGTGTGTCTATGTATAATATTAATATTACGTATGGAAAAAAATTCTATTTAGAATTTCATGAATTTAATGGCAGTACTCACTTTCGATTCTTCCTAATTATCCTTCAATGGACAACAAGGGGCCACCATTATTAGTCACTTGATTATTGTTGACACAAAGAAGAGATCCATTAGTGAACCCGTCAGTAGCAAAATTCAGAAACTTTGCAACAAATCATGTGATAAGCTGACACAAGCATAACAACTATGATCACCTGTGGTTTTGACTGCTGATCAAGCTCAAACTTCCAGGAAATCTGTTTGACAAAAAAGAAAAAGGAAAGACAATACCATAAGGAACATTGCATTCACGAATAACCAAAAAGAATTTCAATCTGCATGCTTAGCTAAATAAAAACAATTATAAAACTTCCTATGTGGTTTGGGTGAAGCTAACCATCTTTTTTTAAAGGGCATCTAAATCCCCCCACCCCCTGTTGCGAAAAAAGAAAAATAAATAAATAAAGGGCATTTCACCTTTGTGATAAAAATTAGCTATCAAACTCTCCAATTTAATCATTTTAATAACATTCTAATTAAAATTCATAAGCTGGAATAAGATCTTATCATTCCAAAGAACATAAATATCTTTTCTATTTTGAATAAAGTTTGCTTTAAATAGAGAAGAAAATTTTTAGTATAAGATTCTCCATAGTATAAGCAAAACCCTTCCACTCACCAAAATGTATTGTAAGTTCCACATCTTATCAAGGTTCGAAATGCCGATTTCGACGCCGTGCCGATGAAATTGTAGTATGCATTTCGTGGGTATGTCGAAGGCATGCCGTAAAAATGTCCATTTTTCGATGGCAGATTTCGACAATTTCGACGGTCCGAAAAAATGATATTTCGAGGCACGCCAATGGCATGTCGATGCATGCCGACAGAAATGATAGAAATGATTGATCTAATATATTTACAGGTTATTTGAGCCTATATGAAAACAAATCAACGTGTGTGTGTGAATTCCCTCCCAGCACCCAGCCATTTCAAAGTTCCCTCCCCATCCAACCACACACACACGGTCATAGTCATATTCCCTCCCTACAACCTTTCAAATTTCAAAATTCCTGCCGCATTTCAAAATTCCCGCCGCTCAGCCACGGTCGGCACGCCGTCGTTTCGTCGGCAACTGTCGGCATGCCAGCGAAATCCTCGGCATACCTACGGTTTCCATACAAACCGACACTATATTTGTGTCGACATGCCCTCCCTCCAAAAACCCCCTTACCGACGGCATGCCATCGGCATTTAAATCAGGTACTTTGCATAAAGAAGAATTCCATTTCTCAAAAATGTGTTTCAACACAAAAAAGCAACAAAAGCATAATGAAAATGCAACCAGAATATTACCAAAGGCAAGTCAAGATATTACCATAGAACATGTATAGATGAAACAATTGATACCATGCATAGAAATTTTGGTTCGGGATATTCTAGAGATCCTGTAACAAAAGCATGGTTAGTGCATCACGAGCACCCTGTCTTTGGATTCCCTACATTAGTGCACTTCAGTTGGGGAACTAGTACTTCCTATATTGAGGATGGCATCGAGGTTGTATGGGAGGCTAACAGAGAGGATGAGGAATCATTAGGGAGTGGGAGTAAGAAGAACCATATGAAATTGTCAAATCTTGGATTTACAGGATGCAAGAAAAGAAGCAAGGAAATTGAATCCAGTGGTAAAGGTCACTGTCTCAACTTCCCCAAGCAAGGAAAAAAAGGGAACTTTGGGGATTTCAAGTGTCAAGGACATCAATGATAAAAAAAGGTCCTTAGTTTTTCAGATGTCCATCATTCAATATAAACGTTCTTAATTGTTGTGTAGGTTTTGGATTGCTTATGACATTCATTGTATCTGCAATCTATTATATACATCCAACAAAATACCACATCCATTCTAGTATAACATTTAGAATTTTGATGAAAACAAACTGTCACAGATTATTTTTCTTGTTCCAAGACTAACTTTTTACATTTGGATAAATAGGGAGGCCAACATCAAGATTAAATGAAGAGATTGGCAATGATAGTGAGGGCCACAAGGAGGTGAGATCAGCAATGGTGAGAATGTCCTTGTTTTGATACCAATCATAGGACACTCTAGATATTTGGGACTCTTTGGACTCACACACTTTTTTTCCTATAGGTCCCATCCTAGGAACACTTTATTTGAAAGCCATTCTTGTGGCATGCTTATCCTAACCCACTCCCCTACTTCCCCACCCAAACCACCCTTTTGATTCGTCATATACCTTTCCTTCAACACAAGTAAAATGTTCACAGCAGTTACATATGGGGGCTTGCCCTAAACCACTATGACTTGTGGGGATCACATAGGCTCAGACAGGTAATAGGCAAGGCAATGAAGATTGGAATGAAGAGAGACCAAGGACATGGATCTCTAAATTAGAAGCCAGTGCAGGGACATTGTGGTCCAAAAGACTCAAAGTTTAACATAGTTGAAGATTCCAACAAACTTCTAGGATGTGAAATGAATGCCTAGGCACCACAAACGATAAGTTAAGCACGCTATGAAACTAGAGGTGTGTTTGTGTTGATTAACCAATAAACAAGCAAGTAGGTCACGTGACTAAGGTAGGTTTGACATTGCAACAATAAGCCACTGCATACAAGATTATAGATCACTTAAAAGGAATCACATATCAAAACCTAATACCTAAGCATAAGTCAAGATAGCAAGTAAATCAATACAAATTGAGAGAAAGATCAAGCATCGAGAAAGAGATTGAGCAGGAAACTGAGCTCCGATTTGATCCCAAACACTAATTGTGCTAAAATCGAGTAACAAAGATCATAGGAGAATGATTAATTAAAGGGGATCAATGTGGATGAGAGATTTGAGAGATGGATCTAGGAGATTGTGTTGCAGATCGTCTAAGAGATCGAACTTGATAAGTTATTGAGCATAGATCGTGGGAGAAAGAGAGGTTAAGGTTTTACCTTGATGAGTAATAGTGGTAGTGCTTCGTAAGGAGGCAAAAGTGGGAGGCAGCAGTGCACCTGGTGGAGACGAGCCAATCAAAAGGATGAAGATCCCACTACGGCATTTCGTCAAACATCTCGCATGCAGTGTCACCCTTACCTTCCCATCGTGCCATTTCATTGAACACCTTGCCATCCAATTCCTTGTGGGAGGACAAGGGACGAAGCTTACACACATGACGAGAGGAACCCAGTGAGATCGATCAAAAGCAACCTCCAAGGATTACAAGATCGATCAAGAGAACCCTAAGGAGGATAATAGAGAAAGTTATTGAATGAGAACCTCATAGAGAGATTGGCGATTGATCAAGAATGCTCCAGTGAAATCAATTGGGAGTGAGATCAATCGACAGTGCCTAAGCGAGATTGATTGAGAACGAGAACAACTGAGATCGTGAGATCAATAGAGAGTACCTGAGACTTGTTTGCACTCCAATAAGGAGATCTCGATTGGTGGAGCCCCCATAAGACCGAAGAAGCACAGCCTCTGGTGATTACTCCGCCATGCACCATTCCCTCACACCACCATCCATGTTGTGACGAAGGGGATCTCTTCTACCATTACCATCTCGAGAGTTGCTGTTGAGGTGGACGGTGGGGCGGAAGGTATCGAGGCGGATGTTGTCATCGTGGGGGGAGGGCAGGGGAAGGGCGGAAAGGGAGGGAGAGGAGGTGGAGCTCGGTGGAGATGTCGAAGGAGGAGGGAGAGTTAAAGAGGGAGAGACATCGACGAGGGAGGTGAGTCTGGAGAGAAACGAGTGAGCAACCAGCGATGGAAGGTGGGATCTCATGCATCTATCCCTTCTATATTTTTTTCAAAAAAAAAGGGTGTTCGCAGGTGTACAAATAAACTAACGATGTATAACATATCCTATTAGTGACATAAGTTGATTATCGACAAAGGTAGATCATCACTATAGGGCATTTATTTTGTAATGAATCTCTAAGGCAAACAAACCATTGGACAGGCTATGGGGCCTAAGAAGCTTTTGTTGGAGACCCAAACCTTAAGCAGATGTTGTCAGAGCGAAATCGATGTTTTAAATGCTATGTGGTAGTATAGGTTGAAATCGTTTGAAAATAAATAATATTTATTACTCGAATTTCTGAAATGAAGTATGAGGTCGAACACAGGGAGTAAATAAGAATTCACACACTAATTTCAATAATGTAGATGAGCACAAGAAAATGAGTCAAATAATGCTAAAAAATGAATATTAATTACTCAAAATTGATTATCAATGTAGAATATAAGTCTAACAAGAGTTTGGCATATCAAAAAGAAATCTAGAATAAACATAGTGGTGATTTAGATCACCGATTATTTAATCTAGATAATCATATAATGATCAAGCAGGAATGCCAAATAAACCAATAATATCCAGGACCACTTAAGTAATTAAATAAATGATCAGTGCCTCAGACATCTAATTTGATAATCAGAAGGCTTAAGTGCTTCCTCTTCTTCTCAGCCCTTTTTCTTCTTCAATTATGCCTTCTCTCTTCACTTCTTTACACACGAGCCTTCTTCTTCTACTCTTCTCAAGTTCTCCTTCTGTTATGCCTTCTTATTTTCCTTCTGTCTTCAGTCTCGTCTCCCTTCTTCTAAGTAGGCCTTCTTTCTTTCCTCCTCTTCTACAAAGGCATCCTTCTCTTCTTCTTTCTTTCTTCACACATAGATGGCGGCCATCTTAGCTTTGGCTAAGTGTCGCACAAGGCAAAACCCTCCCCTGCCCCATGCTCTCTTTCTTTCTACCTCTTAGGTTCCACCCTCCTAGGGCCACAATCAGGGTAGTCGGGTAAACGGGCAGACGCGCACCCGGGACCAAGCTCACCGGCATGGGTGGTGAGCGAGGAGTGCTTAGGTTAGGCGGGTTATCAGATCAGCCAAACTTGCATGTAAGGTGTCGCGAGCGAGGTGCATGAGGGGCGCGTGCGGGAACCTCACCCCCTGTGCTTGCTAAGGCGATAAGCCTTGGGCATAAAATCAAAATATGTGGCGTCGCTTGGTCGTTAGCTTCCGAGGTGGGACTAAAGTTTCACCCTTCCTTCGTGTACACTGCACTAATGCCTCTCTGCCGAATTGCACCTACTGCTGGGGGTATTCCCCCCAATTGGAGTCTTGCGCATTCCTTAAGCAAAGCTGCAGTGCCTGGGACTTCACTTGGGGCTCGCGATGCTTGGAGCAAGGCTTCAAGCTTCACTCGAGGCTTCGTCAATGGCGGCGATGACCTGTTATCTGAAAACCAAGAATAAGGCCTCTCAGCCATGTTAAAGCACTCAGGAAGTGTCACCAGATGACGACAAATGTAACCGTGGTGGTGCGAGGTGATTGGCGGAGTGAGGAGATCAGATGACCTCGGACTGTTGGTGCAGAGGGTTTAGGTGAATGGGAAGGCAAATAGGGAGAGGGGTTTAGTAGGGTGTGATGCGGCGAAGGTCGTGAGGTGGTTGGAGAGTTGATTGGTGGTTTGTGGTGGTGCGATGGACTCACTGGAGGAGTGGTCGGAGACAGAGAAGACGGAGGCGAGCATTGGTGTCGAGGGCTATTTTTGGGGTTTTTGGGTACGAAACTAAACCTAAGAGCTAAACTAACTAATCTAACTTAATCTAAACGGATGAAAGGGAGAGAACGGCATGGGGATTGGTAGGTCAGCACTGGGGAAGAAGGTACTCCGGTGATGGGGATGGCGACGACGACGGAGATAGAGGGGCTCCTGTTGGTAAAGCCAAGAACGAATGAAAGAGAGGAAGGGAATCCGACCACTGGTACTGTGGGCGGATGAGGAAGGAGGTCAGGAGGAGTCGTCGAAGCTTGTGGAGCTTTGCAGCCAAAAGAGGAAGGAATATAGGGATTTCACAACCAGAATCAAGCTTGGGAAGTTCAGCCTGATCTGGGCTTGCTTATATAAGCCTTTGGAGAGAGTTTTGAACTTGGAAGCCAAGCTTCTAAGCTAGGAAATTTAGGTCACCAGAGTTTGTTGGAATAGGATTCATGGCGACAGGGACCTTCTTGTGAAAATGATGACAAAGTTAGGAGGCTATTTGTAAGAAATTCAAAAGTTAAGGATCTTAATGAGATAAAAAAGAGTCTGACTAGACCAAAATGCAAACATGGTTAAGATGATCTCAGATTGAACCCAAATTTTGGTATAAACCTAATTTAGACCCAAGGAATCCAATGGTGAAGTTAAATTTAGGTTTTTACCTAGTTTGACTAGGTAATTTATGTAAAAACCCAAATGAGGGCAAATGTCTGTCTAGGACTCTATTTTAGGTCAAGATGAGTTCTGATGGTCAATTTGAAGGTACTAAACCCCAGAGAATATTTTTCTATGGATTTTAGAGGATTTAAGTAAATTTTATCCTGATCAGAACCTCAATTAGGTGGGTCTGCTTTTAGAGTTTCAAAAGTCATTTAATTCTCAAAACATACGAAAACATTTTTCAGTCTGTTCTAACCCACTTGTTGGACATTTAAGACCATTTAAACCTTAATTACCCCTTGGGAAAACCTATGATTGTTCTGCATTCAAGATATGATGGTAAAATTGTAATTTTAACCCTGTTTTCTTATTTTTCCCTCAGAATGATTATGCAATGAATTAAGGCTCTCTGGCGATTGTGTAGGACTATTTATTCCTTGATAATGACTAAATTGAGTTAGTTATGGCTCATGATGGTATTCCCATCATACCCCCATGCCTAGCTTTTGCTAGTCTCTTAGCCAAATCTCATGGAATTAACTCAAATTCTTGACCATGCTTTGTTCTTATGTGTTACGACCCAATTCCCGAATCCCTACAGGATACGAGAATCGGACTGACTTGACTGATCCCAAGACCCAGTCATCCAACGAGAAAGTAACCAAAAAGTAGTAAAATAAACCACATTCACCATGCAAGTAACTAACAGTAACAAAAGTACAGCAGTAAAGAAAAGAACTACTACAGTGCATACCACCACAACAGTAGAGAATTAAAAACAGGTACAGAAATATGAAGTTTACAATAAAAGAGTACAAGGTCTAACAGAAATACTCACTACTACAGAAAATGGGTACAACAAAAGTACAACTACTGGGCTCTACTAGGCCCAGCACCCTCCGCAGCCATAGGCTCTGGCTGCTCAACACCTGACCCTGAAAAAGGTGACAAATATGACACGTCAGTAAAACGCTGAGTAGAGTGGCAACCAGCTAGCTAAGAAAAACAGTAAAGGTGGACAAGTAGCTGTTGTTTTTAATTTCTTTCTTTATTTCTCTATTTACTCTTTCTTGATTTATTTCTCAGGTCTTTCTCTTGATCTCGAATGTTCCTCGTGGAAACGATCTTGATTGCAGTCTTTTCCGAAAAGTAGAAGTCGCACGTGGTGCTCTCCTGGTCGGAAGAGTCCCCCATGGTGGTCCTACCCTCAGTCAACCACCCCAAGGTCGCTGACAGACATAACGGTGACTACGGCACGCACGATAAACGCACAGGTAGCTACCTCGCACTGGCACGCGATCAGTCATTTCCGTTAACGGGTGCGCCCAAAGCACAGCACGGAACCAGTATAGGGCAGAGCCCTCTCAGTAAAGGGGTCCAACCCCTCCACAGTAACCAAATAGGGGTCTTTCCCCTCCACAGTCCGCGCACCCTCGCCTGACTACCCTGGTTTGCCCAGTGGACCTAACAAGTCGGTGTAGGATGGCTAGCTGAACCCCAGGCCCCGTGAGGTGGCTAGCTCCCTCCCTACACTAGTAGCTCTCCCCGGTACGGTGTACGCGAGGGCCAAAAGTCGGTACAAGGTGGCCAGACCTAACCCCGGGTCCCTGGGGCGGCTAGCTCCGCTCTGCACTAAACAGGGGGACAGTCTCTCTCCTTGGTACTCCGTACTCAAGGGCCAGCTCACTTCCCCATCCACTTTCCCAGTTCCATTCTATTTATTTTCTAGAAGCTCTACTCCTAATTTCCCGTAGAGTTCATGCTCATATTTCTCAGGCCAAGCCATACTAGGTTTCATCATTTTAGTTTTATTCGCATATAGCCCGTGTTTCCAACATTTAATCTCAATTTATATACAAGCAGCTCGAATTTAGTTTCCAAACAACACGAATTTCATGTAGCAGTTATTAGCAACGTACTCTATATTTCACAGGTAACTGTTATCCAATTACAGGCGATTATCATTATTCTATCTACTTATCCAAGACTGCAATTCAGGTATTCAAGACATTCGTTTCAATGTTTCTGTTCCTAGGATTCATGCCATACCCTAGGATCTATCATTCAATCTAATTTTCAGGTCCTAGGATTCATGCCATACCCTAAGATCTATCATTTATTTCAGAGATGCATTAATGTTTGTAATTAACTAAAAGGAGCCACTCTACCCGCAAAATCGGGAGTAATGGGGGCATGATCGGTAGGTCCGCGTGCCTCCGCAACCCCCAAAGTCGCAACAGGACGAGGTCCTAACACAAGGATCAATCACAAGGATCAATCACAAGGAACCACTCAGAACAAGATAAAAGTATTTCAAACAAGTAGAGAAACTAATTCTGAGAAGAACGAATCTTAAATGCGGAAATCGGACCTCGAACGGACCCTAAACGGGTCAAAAACGACAACTCTGACTCAAATCAGACATCTGGAACACCTTCCAGACGTCTTAAAAAGTGGTCCAGGTCATACCTCACTCTGCGCTGCTCCTCAGACGTCCAGGGATCCTGCTGAACCATTTGGACCCAATTCCAGACGTCCGACCACCTCTCCGGACGTCTGGAGACGCTCTCCGTCGTCTAGTGCCTTGCCCATACGTCTGAACTACGTGGGAGGGCGTGTCCCCGCGCCTTCCCGAAATGAATCCTGCACACGTGACGAAAACCTTCTCAACACGACACGTCTCAGAACCTCGGCGGAACGGCCTGCATGGCCGTATCCACAAAAGGAGGTATAGGAGAAAATACGTACCTCTCAGTCGTTTGGAGCTCCCTCCAGACGTCACCCGCGTCATCTGGACGTAGGTCCAGACGTCTGATTCTGGGAAAAATTCCCAGAATCAGAACCTCCTCGTCTTCATCCCGCTGCACGCGAGCTCGCCACGTAGCCGCTCATCCGCTGCTCGAGCTGCAGCAGCACCAGGGGAGATCTCCCCAGCACGACGCTCCTCTGCGCGCACGTCGGCCGGTCGTGAGCTGCTCCGACGGGCTCTCTCTCTTTCTCGCGCGCTCTCCCTCTTCTTCCCTCTTGTTGCACCTCTCCTCTCCGCACTGCACCCGGCAACAGTTGCTGCCCTCACGCTCACGCTCGCACTGGAGGAAGGAGAAGACGGTGGGGTGGTCAACGAGGGAGAGGGGAGAGGGGTATTTGTAGGCGTGGGGGAAGGCGTCTGCAGGTCGGCGAGGGGAGAGAGAAAAAGAAGAGGGCGACGGGTTTCAGTCTGCGTGCGGCACGCGCGCAGACTCGCAATCGTACGCACGCAAAAATTTATTTCCAGACGTCTGAACCAACTCCCAGACGTCTTAAAGTGTTTTGATGCCCCGGGTCTTAACATTATGCTCAGACTTCTAATGTGTGCTTTCTTTTGTAGATTAGGCTATAATGCCAATAATAGGCCTAGAGATACTCAAGTACCAACCAAGATCTAGACTTGACCAGCTTTAGCCTCAGTCCACCGCGAAGGTTTCTATGGCCTACAGGAACTAACCTAAGGTTTCTTGAACTCCGCGGTTAAAGCACCCGTGCTTGTAACATGTTTAGCCCGAGTTCAGTTTGCAATGCACTTTTGTAAGAGAGAGACAGAAGAATATTTGCATTTTTGGAGAGTTTTGTCTCTCTTTTCTTTCCTTTATTTTTAACCTCGGATTGGCTTTACAATACAGTCTGTATCAGATTCCTAGCTCCCACCATCAATCCTTGCAGGGTCCCTGGTAATCGATGCTTCAAGATAGCACTGCCCATGGCAACCCCTAGAACCCTGGCTTTCGAGATTTCGGGATAATCCCACCCATGGAGTTCTATAGCTAAATCCAGACCTTGGCAATCGACATTTTGTGACAATGCCACCCATAGCATCTGAACCAGCACAAGGTGCTTACATGCCCCCAGTAGGATATTTAGATATCCTAAGAGACAAGTACCCAAGAGGCGGTATGTTATTGCGCATCTTTGAGGGGAATTTCCCACCTCTCCGCACTAGGAACTCTTCAAAATCAACTTGTGTTAATCAGTCACTCCTAATCAAGGTAACTTTTTCATAACAGAATTAACGCTTTTGCGTAATTTTAATAATTAAGCGCACTGAACCAAACTGTGTGTGGGTTAGGGTGCTTAGGTTACCTAGTCCCACAAACCAGAGATCAGTTAATAAGGTCAAATAATTCCTAAGTCTTAGACTTAATACTTAAGCTTTGCATTTTCCGCAACATCTTGAGGACTATCCAGATCTTAACGAATACTTGAATTTTTAAGCTTAAAAACAAGCCCAAGAGGCCTAAGATCAGCGTTCATACTAATCTCTTTTTGTCTCTTAGCACTTTTTGTCTTTTATTTCTTTCTTTTGATTTGGTCTAGAACTAAGTATATCCCTTAATCTTTTACTAATGACTATCTTTTTTTTGTTTCAAACTATGCTTCTTTTTTAACATTTATATAACCTCCCATTTTCCTCAAAAAATGATATGCAAATTGATCTTTCAAAATTTCCTCCCTTCTCCATTTTTGTTCCTTTTTTTCAATTTTTTATTTTTTGGGTTTTTTGGACTTATGTATTTTTTGTGAGAACCCTTCCAAATTATGAATTTTTGTATGTTTGCACTTTACCACCTCCTATACCTAAGTTTTGCAACATCCTCATTGTAAACGGAGGGTATGAAATAGTTTTGGCTTTGGGAATTAGAACAGGATTATCGGGTGGGCGAACGAGTCAGGGTGACTGTTGCAGATGATTTCGAGCTCTGATACGAGTACCAGAGGTAGGATCAACTATTCTAAAACTAAACTCAGAGTGTAATAGACGTGAAGTACAGTAAGATAATCAGAAGGATCTCGGATTTTTTGGATTATGAGTTGCCTCCCGTTAAGTACTAAATTCAATGCCTTCAGCCGAGCAGAAAATGGTATGGAGGAGTGGTCAAATCAGATGAGTTTTGTAGAATAAGCACCTTAATCAAAAGCCTCGTTGGTCCAACCAGGTGCTTGTTCAGATCAGCAGGCTGATGATGCAACCCAAACCCAAGGAATCTTGCGGGTTGATAGATGTGGATCAAGAGATGCGGTGCCCACCATATACTTTGGAGCTCAAAAGGGTATGGAAGTGTATAACTAGGGTTTAGCTGAGTCGAATCAACCTGATCAGAGTAGGAATCCTCAAATGAAAAATAGTCAATGGAGGAAGTAGCCTTTAGCAGCATTTACTATTTGCCATTATAGGTCTTTTATTATCCGCTATATGTAATTAACGACACTTACAATAATTGTCGCTTAATTACCGCCTTCGTTGGCGTCACTAAAAGGTTAGCAAAAATTGTACAATCGCCGCTAAATCAATAGTATTAGTGGCACTTTAATTATCGTAAATAATGTTGCCAATGATCTTCTACAATGGCAATTTACTTGCCACTATTTCGCCACTATTGATTTATATTAGTGGCAATTTAACTGACACTATTAGTACCAGTATATCCATCATTTAATGACTTTTTTTATCACTAAGTTGCCACTATTTATTTACTTTAATGACACTTTTTTTTTACCATGTAATTTCCTCTATTGATATTATTTAGTAACAATTATTTGTCTCTAAATCACTACTATTTATTTGCTTTAATGGCACTTTGTTATTCCACTAAATCATCACTAATTATTTACTTTAATGGCACTTTCTTTTGCCATTTAATTGCCACTATTGATTCACTTTAATGATACCTATATCTACAACTTAATTTTATCGTTTACTAAAAAAAAAAAATTTTAACAAGCACAAAACATATGGGCACGAGTACAAAATCCTTTTTATTGACTTCCTAAATCATCAAAGTACATATTCCCCTCTTAAGGATAATACAAGATAAAGGAAAAAAATATAGAAAAATAAAGAAAAGAGGACCCTAAAATATGAAGCACTTCATCATCCCAACTGAAATCATCTGGAAAATCATAAAAATTTAGCATCCATCCCACATTGCAGTGCTTCTTAAGGGCTTCATATTTGCTGCATCACTTCCTTGTGTTACGATTAGGAGTTGGCCTTTTTGTCATAGCTGCAGTAAATGAATTGTTAGGACTATGCAATATACTTTAACTCCCACACCCCTCAACATCCCCCCCTCCCAACAATAAGAAGATGACCCTCATCTTACCAAACCACTTAATTACATTTGCAATCACTAGTCTACTTTTTTCTCAAGCAACTTTCACCGGTTGATGGTAATCCATTATGCACAGTATAACTTTATTCACCAGCAACCATTTAGGGTTTGGCTTTATCAATCATAATGCATGCTTGTGGAAGTTCAATCCCACATGAAAAGCAGTAAAATAATAAAGTAATATACTCAATATACATAGTTCCTGTTGAGATCCCTCTTCCAAAACTTGTCATGTTCTTCAGAAATGGGAAAAAAATATCATTAACACCACTTGAGCTAACCTCTGAGAAAAAACTTGGGTCAGATGACAACTTAAGCATAGAATCTTCACGCTCTGGTTGTTTTGGAATATCAAAGAATTCATCAACTGCATCATTTTTATCAAGTAAAGACCCACCAACATCTACAACTAAGATGGGCAAGTCATTCAGATTTGCTGTTGGATTTTCATTTAAAGTTGAGTTATTTTCAACTGTTCAAACTTCTTCCTTGATTTCTTCCTTATCTTGTTGCCATTCTAATATCCCTTGTTATGTAATTTGACAAGTACTCAGAGATTGAGTAGTTCCTTAATTTTACTCTGAATAATTCTCTTAGACCTGGAAACATTAAAGTCAATCATAAGCAAGGGATTTAATTGCATATATAAAATTACTGCAAAAAATAATATTGCACCAGCTACTCTACCTAGCATCTGGATTATTATATCTCTAGCTGATGAACTGAATAAATATGATTTCTACGTTTTCCAATCAATTGCAAGCATGCGGTTGACAATAGATTGCTTTCCTTGGTTCACAGAAGAAATGACAAATCCTCCACCTGCAAGAGCATAAGAGTCTTTAGCGGATCAGGTTGTGTTACAACCCATTTGGTAGGAGAACTAAGCTATAACATCATTAATTTGTAACCAAAAGCAAACATTACTTTTGAGGAAGGCTCAGATGTAGCCTCTTTGAACTAGGCATTGTTCATGGAACATTGAGAAGATATTAAGCACCTGAAAACAACTAATTAATCACAAAATTTACTAATCATATTTAGTACTAAAGATACCATATGTTCCATTATTCTCTCTCCACCAGCAGCGCTGCAGTAATAAGTCTCATCGTTGCATCCCACTGAATTGTAGATGTAACGAGTGCGTGGGCCAGACGTCTTACCAGACGTCTGGGATCGTTTCCAGACGTCTGGAAATCAGTTATTTTCGCACGAACAATTCGTCTGCGCGCCTGTGCGCGCAAACCCGCGATTCCTCTCTCTCTCTCTTTTTCCCTCTCTCTGCGGCTGCAGGCGACCTGCCACGCTCCTCTCTCCTCCTCGCGCAGCCTTAAAAGGCACGCCTCCCCTCCCGTCTCCACCGTCTCCTTCTCCTTCCTATGCGCGAGAGCGAGCGAGCGCGAGGGCGGCAGCGGCGGTTGCAGTGAGCGCGGAGGAGGTGCGGCGTGCGAGGGCGGAGCTCTGCCGTGAGGGCGAGCTCGCCGGAGCGGCTTGGCCGGCCGGCGGAGGGAGCAGGGAGCGCGGAACGACGCGGAGAGGGACCTGCTGCAGTCTGAGCAGCAGGAGCGCGAGGTGCGACGCGGGCGGCGTCGCGAGCAGAGTCCGGGTCGTGCCCTGATTCTGGAGAAATTTCCAGAATCAGACGTCTGGGTTGATAGGCAGACGGCGAGGACGACGTCTAGTAGCTCATACCGATGTCTGAAAGGTGTGTATTCCGCTTTCTTCTTCCTTCCTGTCGACCGACCGTACTAAGGGAGGGAGTTGGCTGTGCGCAAGTTCGCTGATTCGCCATCCTTTGCGAATCAGACGTCTGTAAGTTGTACCAGACGGCGGGATTGACCTCCAAACGTCCGGGGTGACCATCGGACATCTGGGAGCTAGGACAGACGTCCCCGCAGACTTCTGGACGTCTGGGAAACCACGCTGAACAGGTAATTCTCTGATCCACTGTTTAAGACGTCTGGAAGAAGTTCCAGACGTCTGATTTTGCACAGTATCGTCTTTTTCGACCCGTTTAGGACCCGTTCGAGCTCCGTTTTCCGCGATTCGAGTGGCGTTCTTTTCAGAATTAATTCCTCTACCCGTCTACAGTAGCTATACACTGTTTTGAGACACTCCTTGTGTTTGATCCTTGTGATAGGACCTCGTTCAGTTGCAGTCTTGAGAGTCGCGGAGGCACGCGGGATTCCCGATCACGCCCCCATTACTCCCGTTGTACCTGGTAGAGTGGCTTAAATTTATTATTAAAATCTGTTAAAGTATGGAACCATAACTAGAAGCTAGGACATTGCATGAATCCTAGGAATGAGAAATGTATGGAATGATAGCTCTTAGGTGTTGCATGAATCCTAGGGCTGGAAAATTAGATTGTATGATAAATCCTAGGATATGGCATGAATCCTATGATGGAAAACTAGTGGAATGTATATACTGCAGTCTTGGAAAATGGAAAGAAATATAAAGCTGCCTGTAATTTGAATTAACAGCTGCCTGTTGTGAACAGCTAACGTGGTTGAGAACATGGATTGTAAGAATGTGAAACTGGGAAGTGAAACCTGGATCTTGAGTAAAAAGGATGGAACCCTACGGGGAAGTGGGAATAGAACTCCTGGAAAGTGAATGGAATAGTTTTGGGGAGGTGAGCTGGCCCTTGAGTACGGAGTACCAAGGAGAGCGACTGTCCCCCTGTTTAGTGCAGAGCTGAGCTAGCCGCCCCAGGGACCCGGGGTTAGGACTGGTCACTCTGTACCGACTTGCTGGCCCTCGCGTACGTAGTACCGAGGAGAATTACTAGTGTTAGGAGAGTACTAGCTACCCCACGGGCCCCGGGGTTCTGCTAGCCTCCTTCACCGACTTGTTAGGCCCACTAGGGCAAACCAGGGTAGTCAGGCGAGGGTGCGCGGACTGTGGAGGGGCAAGGCCCCGATTTGGTTACTGTGGAGGGGTTAGACCCCTGTTACTGAGAGGGCTCTGCCCTGGTTCCGTGCTGTGCTTTAGGCGCACCCGTTAACGGAAACGACTGACTGCGTGCCAGTGCGGGCTAGCTACCTGTGCGTTTATCGCGCGTGCCGTAGTCACCGTTACGTCTGTCAGTGACCTTGGGGTGGTTGACTGAGGGTAGGATCACCACGAGGGACTCTCCCGACCAGGAGAACACCACGTGCTACTTCTACTTTTGGAAAAGACTGCAATCAAGATCGTTCCCACGAGGACATTCGAGATCAACTAAAGGATCTGAGAAATAAATGAAATAGTGAGAAAACTGAAAGACGTGAATAAAGGAAGTTTTAGAACATAACAGCTACTGTACACTCTACTGTTGCCTTTAGTTAGTTTGCCACTCTACTCAGCGTTTTGCTGACGTGTTACACTCGTTACCTTTTTCAAGACCAGGTGTTGAGCAGCCAGGGTCGGTGGCTGCAGAGGACGCTGGGCCGAGTAGGGTCCAGTAGAGTTTACCACAGTCTTTTGTACCTCTTTTGTTTCTGTTCTAGTGAGTAGTTTTTGTTTCCGCTGTACTTTCTTTACCTGCAGTTCTTGTTATATGATAAATGTTGTTCTACTGTTGTGGTGGTATCTACTGTAGTAGTTTCTTTCCTTACTACTGTACTTCCTTACTGTTAGTTATATTCATGCTGAATGTGGTTTATTTTACTTCTCTTTTGGTTACTTCCTCGTTGGACGACTAGGTCTTGGGATTAGTCGAGTCGGTCCGGTTCTCGTGTCTCGTAGGAACTCGGGAACCGGGTCGTTACAAGATGGTATCAGAGCAAGGTCGTCCCGAGAAGTGAATCAACTGACTGGAAAATAACCAATTCACATGTTTATAGCTAGAGTAGCCACCACAACATATCTCTTGACATGAGCTCTTAGAAGTTTTGTTAGGTACCGTCTGTTTTGACGTTTCCGTTTTGTTTCGCGTCTCCTTGCAGGAGATGCATCGTCGCGAGACTGGCCGCGGGCGCGGCCGAGGGCGAGGTCGGCGAGGTGGACGTGCTGTCGTTGACGTCTCGGTGGACCAGCCACCACTCCCTGGCATCCAGGCCCAGGACCTCGCCAGACTGATACGGGATATTGTACGAGAGGAGCTCCACCCACCGCCCCGAGCACCTCCTCCTGGGGTTGCAGAGGGGGAGTCCTCTGTGGGACCACGCGACGGACACGGCGCTGGACACGAGGGAGGGGATGGGCCCCTGCCGCCCCCACCTTCCTCCGACACTTCTGTACATGAGGCACCTTCGCCTGGAGGTGCACCAGCACCTCCCCTACAGCGCCACTTCGAGCTTTTCGGACAATTCCGGAAGCTGAAGCCCCCCTCCTTCAAGGGGGATGAGGACCCGACCGAGGCAGAGGACTGGCTTGAGCAGCTGGAGAAGATCTTCGACACCCTTCGCCCCCCGGTGAAGTGCCGCGTGGCCTTTGTCACGTACCAGCTGGAGAGTGCGGCACACCGGTGGTGGAGGGCGGTCCGGGGACAGGAGAGGGACGAACCGACGTGGGACTAGTTCGTCACCCTCTTCTGCAAGCAGTACTTTCCCCAGACGTAGCAGGACCAGAGGAGGCGGGAGTTCCACACTCTCCGCCAAGGGACGATGACTGTGAGCGCGTACCGCACGCGTTTCTTGGAGCTGTCCCGCTTTGCAGCGACAGCAGTAGCCACTGAGGAGGAACGCCTTTGGAGGTTCACCGAGGGGCTCCGGCCTGCGATCCGGGGGTATGTCAAACCCCTGAAGCTGCCGACGTTTTCGAGGGTGGTAGAGGCAGCTATGACTTACGAGGAGACTAACCCGTCCGCACGAGAGACCGACGGCGGGCGGAAGAGGCCCTTTCAGCCAGACTTCTCACAGGGCCGGCGAGAACGGAGACACGTGGCGTCCGCAGGAGAGCCGTCACGTTGTGCAGGGCCATCAGTGGCCTTTGGGGGCCCTCGACAGGGGCCAGTCGCCAGCACCGGACCCCCGCCTAGCCGACAGCAGGGACTCACTGAGGGCGGGAGTCGGGTTCCCCTCTGCTACCAGTGTGGCCAGCCGAGCCACGTCAGGAGGGACTGCCCATCTAGGGCAGGAGGTCAGCAGATACTTCCCGTGCAGAGCACTAGAGGGCGTGCAGGAGGCCGCGGTTCCCAGGCACGAGGAGGAGGACAGCAGTCGCGAGGAGGGTACCGGCCAGCACCTACCCGTCCAACGCAGAGTGTGGCTGCTTCGTCCGCACCTAGAGCTGAGGGGCGTATCAACGCCCTAACACACAGGGACGCCAGAGCATCGGGATCCGTGGTAGCAGCTATGGTTTCAGTTTCTAGCAGACTCGTTTACACGCTTTTCGATTCCGGCGCTACGCACTCGTTTGTTGCAGCCAGTTTCGCAGTTAATTTGGACCAGGATTATACACTGTTAGAAAATCCGTTCGTAATCAGAGGTCCGAGTGGTCAACTGTTTGTAGCTGAGGAGGTGTACACGGGTTGCGAGGTCAGCATCGGGGGACATAACCTGCCAGCTGACCTGATTATGATACAGATGGAGGACTTTGGAGTGATTTTGGGGATGGATTGGTTGTCCGCTTACCACGCCTTGGTAGACTGTTTTGAGAGGAAGATTGTCTTCTCCATTCCGGAGTTGCCTTCTTTCGATTTTCACGGGCAGCCAGTGGACGGAGGTTTCAGGTACATTTCGGCACTTCGGGCGGCGAGACTTTTGAGCCAGGGGTGTGAGGGCTTCCTAGCCTGTGTGGTGGCAGAGCCCAGCCCTGTGGCAGACTTCCGGAGCATCCCGGTGGTCAGAGAGTTCCCCGACATGTTTCCAGACGAGTTACCAGGACTACCGCCCGAGCGTGAGATCGAGTTTGAGATCTCACTAGTACCAGGGACCAGCCCCATCTCCACTGCGCCATACAGGATGGCACCGCTTGAGCTGCGAGAGCTCAAGTCCCAGTTGCAGGACCTTTTGGAGAAAGGTTTCATGAGGCCCAGTGCGTCTCCCTGGGGAGCCCCGGTACTATTTGTGAAGAAGAAGGATGGGACCCTACGCCTTTGTGTGGACTACCGACAGCTGAATAGGGTCACCATCAAGAACAGATATCCGCTGCCGAGGATCGACGATTTGTTTGACCAGTTGCGGGGTGCCACGGTGTTTTCCAAGATAGACTTGAGGTCTGGATACCACCAGTTGAGGATCAGGGAGACCGACGTCTCCAAGACAGCTTTCCGCACCCAGTACGGACAATACGAGTTTTTGGTCATGCCGTTTGAGCTGACCAATGCCCCCGCTGCTTTCATGGACCTGATGAACAGGGTGTTTAGACCGTACTTGGATCAGTTCGTGGTGGTTTTCATAGATGATGTGCTCATCTATTCTAGAGATCGGACGCATCACGGACAGCACTTACGGATGGTTCTGGACACTCTGAGACGACGCAGGTTGTACGTCAAATACAGCAAGTGCGAGTTCTGGTTGAGGGAGGTGACCTTCTTGGGTCATGTGATCTCTGGTGACGGCCTGGCGGTGGACCATGCCAAGGTCGAGGCAGTGCTCAGGTGGGAGAGACCGCGTTCAGTCACTGAGATTCGCAGTTTCCTGGGACTGGCAGGTTACTACAGATGGTTCATCAGGGGATTTTCACAGATTGCGCGTCCTATGACACAGTTGACCCGGAAGGACGTGCCTTTCGCTTGGACAGACGCCTGTGAGGCGTGTTTTCTGGAGCTGAAGGAGAGGTTGACCTCGGCTCCCGTGCTCACCATCCCTGACAGTAGTGGCGGGTTCGTTGTGTACACGGACGCTTCCTTGCAGGGGTTAGGAGGTATGCTCATGCAGAGGGGTCATGTTGTCGCTTACGCTCCGCGACAACTGAAGCCCCATGAGCATACCTACCCTACCCACGACCTAGAGTTGGCAGCTGTTGTCTTCGCGCTGAAGACCTGGAGGCACTACTTGTACAGTGAGACCTTCGAGATTTTTACAGATCACAAGAGCCTCAGATATCTTTTTGACCAGAAGGAGCTCAACATGAGACAGAGACGTTGGTTGAAGCTCCTGAAGGACTACGATTGCAGCATCTCCTACCACCCGGGAAAGGCCAATGTGATGGCTGACGCCTTGAGCCGTAAGGCGCCCGCACGCTTGGCCAGTCAACAGTTACAGAGTTGGAGCCTTTTGGAGGAGGTGGCCAGTTGGCGACCTCTAGAGTTACGAGGATACTGTAGGGCAGTGACGGTGACACGGCAGACCAGGCCAGAGCTGATAGACCGTATCATCACAGGACAGATGGCTGATCCGTACTTGCAGTCTTTGCGCGACAGAGTACTATAAGGGGACCTAGGGGACTTCTCTTTCACAGACCAGGTGTTACGCTTGAGGGGACGGTTGTGCGTTCCCAAAGACGAGGAGCTATTGAGAGAGCTCCTGACTGAGGCACACGGTTCCAGATTCACTATACATCCCGGAAACACGAAAATGTACCATGACTTGAGACGCGAATTTTGGTGGAGAGGGATGAAGCGGGATGTGGGTGAGTTCGTGCAGCAGTGCTTAGTGTGCCAGCAGGTGAAAGCCGAGCATCAGAGGCCTGCAAGGCCACTTCAGCCGCTTCCAGTGCCAGAGTGGAAGTGGGAGAGCATCACCATGGACTTGGTGGTGGGCTTACCTGTTACCCAGCGGGGACACGACGCAGTCTGGGTAATAGTGGATAGATTGACGAAGACGGCGCGATTCTTGCCGATCCGAGTCACTTTGGGACCAGCACAGTTGGCAGAGAGGTATATCCGTGATGTGGTGCGACTACACGGAGTTCCGCGGGAGATCGTATCCGACCGGGATACCCGCTTTACGTCCCAGTTTTGGGCTGAGTTTCAACAGGCCTTGGGGACGAGGTTGAAGTTTAGCACGGCTTACCACCCCCAGACGGATGGACAGTCTGAGCGCACGATACAGACACTTGAGGACCTTTTGCGTGCCTGTGTACTGGACTGGAGGGGCTCTTGGGAGGAGCACATGCCCCTACCGGAGTTTGCATACAACAGTTATCACTCGAGCATCAGCATGGCTCCCTACGAGGCTCTGTACGGACGGAAGTGTACGGCACCCTTGAGTTGGGTTGAGGTGGGGACCAAGTGGGAGGTTGGCCCCAGGTTGATCCGGCAGAGTCAGGAGGTAGTTGAGCAGATCCACAGACGACTCCGCACTGTCAGGAGCAGACAGAAGAGCTACGCGGATCGCAGACGTAGAGAGGTGCAGTTCGAGGTTGGGGACCACGTCTTCCTTCGTGTTTCGCCCATGAAGGGCTTACAGCGGTTTGGGGTGAGAGGGAAGCTCGCGCCGAGGTTCGTGGGGCCCTTTGAGGTCCTGGAGCAGGTTGGACCCGTTGCTTACCGACTTGTCCTCCCCCCGCAGTTTTCTGGTGTGCACGACGTGTTTCATGTGTCCAACCTCAGGAAGTACGTAGCCGATCCCAGCCACGTACTGAGTCACGAGAGCGTCGAGGTGAGCGACGACCTGACCTACCCCGAGCGGCCAGTGCAGATCCTAGGCCGAGCCGTCCGCCGGTTGAGACGAAAGCAAGTACCCCTGGTAAAGGTTTTGTGGAGGAGCCAGCGGTACGAGGAGGCTACCTGGGAGCCTGAGGCGGCAATGCGGGAGCGATACCCGAAACTTTTCGCGGGTACGTCTTTTCGGACCGGCTTCGGTCCTCTTTGAGTTTGTTATGATTTTTCGGACATCTTTTCCCGCACCCTAGTTGGCGCAAGTTTCGGGGACGAAATTTCCTTTGAGTTTGTTATATTGTAACGAGCGCGTGCCCCAGACGTCTTTTAAGACGTCTGGGAGGTGGGCCAGACGTCTTACCAGACATCTGGGATCGTTTCCAGACGTCTGGAAATCAGTTATTTTCGCACGAACAATTCGTCTGCACGCCTGTGCGCGCAGACCCGCGATTCCTCTCTCTCTCTTTTTCCCTCTCTCTCTCTGCGGCTGCAGGCGACCTACCACGCTCCTCTCTCCTCCTCGCGCAGCCTTAAAAGGCACGCCTCCCCTCCCGTCTCCACCGTCTCCTCCTTCCTGTGCGCGAGAGCGAGCGAGCGCGAGGGCGGCAGCGGCGGTTGCAGTGAGCGCGGAGGAGGTGCGGCGTGCGAGGGCGGAGCTCTGCCGTGAGGGCGAGCTCGCCGGAGCGACTTGGCCGGCCGGCGAAGGGAGCAGGGAGCGCGGAACGACGCGGAGAGGGACCTGCTGCAGTCTGAGCAGCAGGAGCGCGAGGTGCGACGCGGGCGGCGTCGCGAGCAGAGTCCGGGTCGCGCCCTGATTCTGGAAAAATTTCCAGAATCAGACGTCTGGGTTGATAGGCAGACGGCGAGAACGACGTCTGGTAGCTCATACCGACGTCTGAAAGGTGTGTATTCCGCTTTCTTCTTCCTTTCTATCGACCAACCGTACTAAGGGAGGGAGTTGGCTGTGCGCAGGTTCGCTGATTCGCCATCCTTTGCGAATCAGACGTCTGTAAGTTGTACCAGACGGCGGGATTGACCTCCAAACGTCCGGGGTGACCATCGGATGTCTGGGAGCTAGGATAGACGTCCCCACAGACTTCTGGACGTCTGGGAAACCACGCTGAATAGGTAATTCTCTGATCCACTGTTTAAGACGTCTGGAAGAAGTTCCAGACGTCTGATTTTGCACAGTATCGTCTTTTTCGATCCGTTTAGGACCCGTTCAGACTCCGTTTTCCGCGATTCGAGTGGCGTTCTTTTCAGAATTAATTCCTCTACCTGTCTACAGTAGCTATACACTGTTTTGAGACACTCCTTGTGTTTGATCCTTGTGATAGGACCTCGTTCAGTTGCAGTCTTGAGAGTCGCGGAGGCACGCGGGATTCCCGATCACGTCCCCATTACTCCCGTTGTACCTGGTAGAGTGGTTTAAGTTTATTATTAAAATCTGTTAAAGTATGGAACCATAACTAGAAGCTAGGACATTGCATGAATCCTAGGAATGAGAAATGTATGGAATGATAGCTCCTAGGTGTTGCATGAATCCTAGGGCTGGAAAATTAGATTGTATGATAAATCATAGGATATGGCATGAATCCTAGGATGGAAAACTAGTGGAATGTATATACTGCAGTCTTGGAAAGTGGAAAGAAATATAAAGCTGCCTGTAATTTGAATTAACAGCTGCCTGTTGTGAACAGCTAACGTGGTTGAGAACATGGATTGTAAGAATGTGAAACTGGGAAGTGAAACCTGGATCTTGAGTAAAAAGGATGGAACCCTACGGGGAAGTGGGAGTAGAACTCCTGAAAAGTGAATGGAATAGTTTTGGGGAAGTGAGCTGACCCTTGAGTACGGAGTACCAAGGAGAGCGACTGTCCCCCTGTTTAGTGCAGAGCGGAGCTAGCCGCCCCAGGGACCCGGGATTAGGACTGGCCACTCTGTACCGACTTGCTGGCCCTCGCGTACGTAGTACCGAGGAGAGCTACTAGTGTTAGGAGAGTACTAGCTACCCCATGGACCCCGGGGTTCTACTAGCCTCCTTCACCGTCTTGTTAGGCCCAATAGGGCAAACTAGGGTAGTTAGGCGAGGGTGCGCGGACTGTGGAGGGGCAAGGCCCCAGTTTGGTTACTGTGGAGGGGTTGGACCCCTGTTACTAAGAGGGCTCTGCCCTGGTTCCGTGCTGTGCTTTAGGCGCACCCGTTAACGGAAACGACTGACCGCGTGCCAGTGCGGGCTAACTACATGTGCGTTTATCGCGCGTGCCGTAGTCACCGTTACGTCTGTCAGTGACCTTGGGGTGGTTGACTGAGGGTAGGATCACCACGGGGGACTCTCCCAGCCAGGAGAGCACCACGTGCTACTTCTACTTTTGGAAAAGACTGCAATCAAGATCGTTCCCACGAGGACATTCGAGATCAAGTAAAGGATCTGAGAAATAAATGAAATAGTGAGAAAACTGAAAGACGTGAATAAAGGAAGTTTTAGAATATAACAGCTACTGTACACTCTACTGTTGCCTTTAGTTAGTTTGCCACTCTACTCAGCGTTTTGCTGACGTGTTATACTCGTTACCTTTTTCAGGACCAGGTGTTGAGCAGCTAGGGTCGGTGGCTGCAGAGGACGCTGAGCCGAGTAGGGTCCAGTAGAGTTTACCATAGTCTTTTGTACCTCTTTTGTTTCTGTTCTAGTGAGTAGTTTTTGTTTCCGCTGTACTTTCTTTACCTGCAGTTCTTGTTATATGATAAATGTTGTTCTACTGTTGTGGTGGTATCTACTGTAGTAGTTTCTTTCCTTACTGCTGTACTTCCTTACTGTTAGTTATATTCATGCTGAATGTGATTTATTTTACTGCTCTTTTGGTTACTTCCTCGTTGGACGACTAGGTCTTGGGATTAGTCGAGTCGGTCCGGTTCTCGTGTCTCGTAGGGACTCGGGAACCAGGTCGTTACAGTAGATCTCTGGGTGGTAAGCACAACTTAACTCTATGTTCAATAAGAATTTAACGTATTATTTTAAAAAAAAAAAAACTAACCATGGCAGCCAGTCACTTTTCAATTGCTTGTGAATAATGCCTGTATGACCATCCAAATGTTCAATCATAGTACCGTAAGAAAAATTGAAATCCCACCTATGATAAACCAAAATTCATAAAAAAGAAAAAGCAAGGCAAGGCAAACATTGTTTCAGATAAGTGATAATCTCTGCTAAAGGACTGCAAGCACCAATTAAGCCCAATTTTTCTGTCATGCATTCAGAATATATATATATATATATAAATCTCAAACAGTAATCAACCTATACAACCAAGACTCAAAATCATGCTCATATGCAATGTTATAAGTCAGTAACTAAATACTGATCATCATAGAGGTCACAAAACTTTGGCACTAACATAATAGAAACCCCAGAACTTATCAAGAATATCCTTACTGTGATCTTGATGGACCAAGAGACATAAGTCTCAAAAATAGCTTCTAGAGTTGCGTCAACTACACCAACCGCCATCACTGATGGAGGATCATCCCAGTTCTGAAAAGGTCAAGTTACAAGGTGATTCCTATAGTAATCAAAATGGTCATGGACAGGTAGAATAAAATGATACCTCCACTCCGAGGTCACCAACCTTTTCTTCTTGAAATAGTCGCAACCCTAAGTTGATTTTGAAAATTAGGTAATTTTCTAGCTTGAGTAATAAATAAAAATCTAAAAACGGAATCAGTGCCATTCTTGCACCCAAATAGCGTCCATGAAGAAGGAGCTACAATATCAGACGATAATAGACCAGAACAAATTGATGAAAAGGTAGTCCAATCTAGCAACATAGAAATAGAAATACATAAAAGTTGAGCAATAGAAAGATAATGGATATTCAAAAGCAAAAGCATAAATGAATAACCACAATATGTCAAAGAGAAATTGCAAATATACTATTAATAAAACCTATATGGAAATATTGCAAAATGAATGTGTAGATAGTGTAGTAGCTATATAATGAGGTAAAGATCAAAGTAACCACCTATGGATAGCATGCGATTTTGACGCATGTTACGGTTCAACCCACCATATAAGACATTTACCATCAATGATAGAATGAATTACAATAAAGTCAAAAATGCAAATGCATTTTCATGGACAAAACTTGAACACTGAATGGTGCATCACTAGAGGGATAAATTGCAGAAACTTACCATATTTTTGGTCTACTATGTATTTATTCTATTTTTTTTATTTTGGGTTGGTTGATTATTTTTTTCCTTTTGAGTTGTTGTGGGATAAATAACATATTAAATGTGAGATGTGAATTGATGGGGGTGTATAGGAGTCACAGTTGTTTTTTGTTGTAATTGGATATTAGGAAGTCATCCAGTAACGAAATACTTCAATAAATCAGTTCAAATTCTTTTCTCAACTCTTTTGATTGGCGAAATATTTAGTTGGATTATTAACAAAAAAGAAGACAATAGAGATAATATTTTCAACTACAGCTTTCTTTTTATTTCTACAATATTCAGCAAATAACTGTAATTGGAAATGATTACAAAAAAAGTAAATCTTAAAAGGAGGATACCTCCTTGGACTTTAACTCTCGAGCATCTTCCCCCATTGGCTGATTGTGAAAGGTCAGCATTAGCAGTTTAGCCACAACAATTCAGCAACAGCAGTGGTAGTTTTGCCGCAGCAACACTTCAACAGCAGTAGCAGCAGCTGCAATTCAGCAGCAGCAACACTTCAGCAACAGCAGCTACTACAATTCAGTAGCAGCAGCAGCACTTCAACAACAGTAGCTGTAATTCAGCAGCAGCAGCAACACTTCAACAGCAACAGTTGCAGTTTAGCTGGAGGGGAGTGGGAGGAAGTTCAGTGTAAATTTTCAGAAACTTATGACAGCTAAAATCTAGACTTCTCAAGCCAAAAGCAGGTAAAAATAAATATAGGTGCTATGTGAAAACAATAGAGAATCACTAATGGTCTTCATAAAAAACTATATAGCAGAACATATCATCTTAAATGTAGGATATTAGATACAAGATAGAATATTTATTCATTTTGAGATTACATAATTATGAGAAGGGATAGGAGGGTTGAAATGCCGACAGTCTATTTGAAAGGTACTGAAACACCTCTAAACAACAAAGGACGCCCTTTGAGTTTTAACATTCAAGTGCATATTATATACTCACCTCAAATGAAGTGTAAGCATATTACATATTATAGTACGCTTAACGATGTTATCAACACTTTTACTTATAAGCATATAATAAATAAGTCTTTTAATTTTGAATGTTAAAAATATAGAAAACCAACTAATCCCTGATTACTCTACCACAAATTGTACACCAATGGACCATTCTTTTGCAACCTTGACTTTAAAGTTCTGAAAATCAAAACATACCTAGCTAAATGGGTGTCATGACAGTGATACATTTCAAATTGAAACTTTGACATGGTACATTCCTAAATTAAAGTCATCAAAAAATAAAATAACATACAATATGATTTCACAAGAAGTCAAATGAATAGCCAAATTATTCCAGTTATATCAAGTAAAACTAGATTTGGTTGTCTAAGGTGAGGAGTTAAGGAAGCAAAAGTCTGCCACCTTACGAAATAACTGCAGTTGGAATGGTCTACGAATAATAGGTGAACAACCAAAGCCTATGTCTATGTGACAAGGAAAAATGGAACCCAAACCGGATAGGTCCAAGTATTGGTCAAATGAAGGATTCGAACCCCTGATCACAAATCACATCGAATGAGAAGAAGCAGGGCCAATAGTAGGTGACCAATCATGTGATTTGGTATAGATCGGACATAGAAACAATACCCATCTCACCTCACAAGAATCAATAAGAATACTTTTCTTTTTGAGGAAAAACCACCAAACAAAATTTTAAACTAGTTGCCAATTAACAACATATCTGGATGTATGACATAATCATAAACACCAATCATTGCAAAGGGATGCAGAGACAAGGAACAAGGGACCCCTTCAAATACAATAGCTAAAAGCAAGCTCTAAACACCCAACATAATAAAGAACAACCACCCCTCAAGGAGAAAAGCAACGAGAACTAACCAACCTACCAATAAGCCATAACCAAATACCTGATATGGATCATACATGTCAAATCCAAGTGCACAGTAGTAGATAAGACTACTGGCTTCTAATATGACTCAACACATCCCCAAAAGGTAGACTACTCATCCATTAACTATTATGTAAAAAATGACTAACAACTAATCTCCAAGACATTGAAACTGAGCAACAACATTGATGATTTGGAACTTCTGACCCTCACATGAATTATAGAATGCACTGGAACAATAGCAAAATGAATAATCAATATGTGGAGGTGGTGTCTAGAAGAGTAAGTTTCTTTAAATAAAGAAATGTTCTTTTCTTGGTGCAGTTACACATGGTTGTTATCAAATACTGTAAACATATGGCTGCATAAACCTGTAAAGATAGCAACGCATTCAACAAATACATAAAAGTACACACCTGTTCATTCTTATCAGACTTATTATCCTCAGAATTTTCAGTTGCTTCAAATGGTTTTTCGGCTCCACAATTTTGGCGATTGCACTTTGTCTTGAATGGATAGTTTGTATTACCACACTTCTCACACTTCCATCAGCCTTTGGGCATTTTTTGCTCTGCATCATCGATATATATTAATTAGAAAGGGAATGGGAGCCATTGCATTGAAAATAGAAAATGACAGCTAACAAAAATAGTTCCATCAAAACTTATGCTAGTATATCCCCCACATGCAGGAAATATTGCTAGCCAAAATGGAAGAAAAAGATGCAACTTACTAGAACCTTTGGAATTTTCAGATTTAGTAGCCTGTACCAACAATACAATTAATTACTATTGAATTCCACAAGTAATTTAGAAAAGAAATTTCTGAGAATAAAAAGAATATTGTTTAGTTAATAAACTTGACAAAAAGGCCGATGCGCGTACAAACACCATTTATGATTCATGTGTCGATCAATTGAAAAGATTGTTTTGAAGTATACTTCAACTACTAAAAGTTTTCAAACTTCATTAACAAGCATTAGAAAAATCTAAGTATACAAAAGAAAATTACATCATTATATTGATTGCAAGAAAACTAATTGAGTAGCAGACCAATGCAAAATTCAACGAAGCTTTTTAAATATCAATCTTCAATCTAATTGAGTAGAAGATGCCTTAACAGAGCTACCATCTTTATTATCCTCATGAAAAAGAAAGAAAAAGAACTCCATCCAGATAAATGGGAAAAGTAAAAGGAAGGGAGAAAGAGGACAGGAAAGAAATATAGAAACTTACAAATGATAAAGCTCCATGTAATTTCAACAGCCTAATCATGTCCTACTTCTTTGCACCTTCTGCATTTGCCAACGGCAAGGATAAAAAACATAAGATATGAGGCATCAAGATTTGTCAATTGACACAATAAACAAATAAACATGTCTCTCCTTAACAAATTGAATATTAGATAAATATGCAAACATTAGTTCCAACTGATGCTCGCCAACTTACGCAAAATGCATTTTGTTCACTATATCAACCAACTCGACAATACTCCATTGTAATTACCAACAACTCCATTTGACACTAACGCAACCCTATTTGGATTGCCTCAATGTGAATGAATCCCATCAAATTGATCTCCTTGTAGTTTACATGCCAATCTTTGGTTTCACAGTAATCCATCCACAATCTAAATCAATTTTAACTAGACCACCTTGAAAATATCAAAATTAGAATGGGGGAATGTTCATGTGATTGTCATAGTTTTTTTTTTTTTTTTGCCAGATAGACAAAACATATGGTACCATAAAAACCAAACCTCAGGTTTACATGGGAAGCTTAAGAGCAATAAGAAGTCACAGGAGTAATAATAGAATCAAAATTTCACCTCAGTTGAAGACGAATAACACAAACAAGAATCACAAACAATTTTTTTTTAGTATTCATACTGGAATCGTAATATTTCTACTTGCTAAGCCAAATGAAACTCATACCATAAAGCAACATAAGCTAAAATAGTCTAAAACTAGAGCAGTTAAGCCTTCTGACCTGAAGGACTAGGGTTCAGATCTTCTCACACTCAAAGGATGCTTGAACCTGGGATGGGAGTAGTTGGTTGTCACCTCTCTTTAGCTATCTACCACTTTTAAGTCCAAATGATTAAGCTATGATGTTGGAATTGGTATGCAACTGATCTGAAGATGATCCCCTTATACGTTCTTGGAATGTTTAAAATTAAATGCTATCCATCAACTTAGAACTTGAACTTAGACTATTGCATATGTCATCTAAGCATTTCAAAATGTGATGTTAATTCAAAAATTTATAGTAAATCGTGAATAACTTTGAAAAAGGAGTATTCTTTTGATTGGAGAAAGGAAGAGTGCTTGTCAATTCACATAAATAAAATTACATGGGAACCCTTCCTCTTTCAACCCACATCTCTTTCCACAGCAATATTAGTCACAGAAAATGGATGATGTGCTAAATTATCAAATGTGTGGAATGAATCTGCAGTAATTCCATCCCTTCCCATTGATTGTGGCTACAAGTTTTACTTGTGAATCACTAATTAAATATCCCAAATTCATTGCTTGTGAATCACTAAAATATCCCTTCCCATCAACTAAAAATAATCGCAATCATCACAAGCCTGAAAATGGCCATTAGGAAGAGGCTGGCATAGAAAGAGCTTTGACCAATGACACTTCTTTTATCCATCAAGTAATCTAAATATTAGTGACGTCTGTAAAATGCCTCCTTTTGTTGTACCTGGTATGCATTCATGCTAATGAGAGATATGACGGAGAAGAAGGCTACGAGTCAAAGTATCAGTTCCCACGCCATCATCGACACCCTTCTTCCCTTCCAGTCTAAGACGAGTGATGGCATCAGAAACTGGGATGCACCAAAAAGAGTCCAAGGTATCAAACAAAGGGCTCAAAACGACTGCCTCACCAGAAAAGAGATTGATCACCTAGGCAAACAAGAAGAGTAAAGTGCCATTTTGGGGTTAGAGAGGGGGTGATGGACAGACACTCAGCAGTCGTAGGCTTTGGAATGTGGGAGAACACAATGAAGGAGATCACAGCAAAGAAACACATATATAGAATATGAGAAGGGATAAGATTGGAGATCAGAGGAGATTGGTGATGAGGAGATTTGCAGTGTACCTTGAGGATGAGATCAGAGGAGGACGCGAGCTCCGATGTCGATAATGTGGTGGTGATGTGGGGGAGGAGATCGGAGGTGGAGGTCACCGCGATGACGAGGATGGTTTGTGGGCACCCTCCTTTAAGCCCTCGCGTTGGCGGGATAGAGGCGGCAGTGTGGGACGTGGGGCTGAGGAGTGGCGTGAGAGGGACTTGGGGAATGGAGGTGATGGCGTGGGAGGAACTCACGCGTGGGAAAGAGAGGATTCAGTGGAGACTCAACATGGTTGTGAGCTCTTAAGGGTGGGGGGGAGGGGGAACGGGAGGAAGGCGAATGGGCGTGGAAAAGATTTTTGGAATTGAAGAGTAGGACGCGAATAAGGCAAAAAGAGAAAACATTGTGACCAAATTTAGACAACTATTATTCTGTCCCAATAAATTAATTTAATGTTTTTGGTGACAATTATTTTCAAGATTTTTTTAAGTCATTCATCAACATATTTTATAAATAATGAAGTCTCTTCCAGATGAATTCTTTAAAGAATCGCATTCTCAAAGAAGTTATTCATAAAATAAAATTTATAGTTAAAATGATCAAGGGAAAAAATTCTCAAGTACCATGGACATGAAGATTAATAAACTAGAACAACAAAAAGTAGCATGTTTTATATGTCTCAAATCTCCTTATTAGACTTGAAACATAAAAATAAGAATGTGGTAGTTACTGAAAGTATGGAATTAAACAAGAGATGTGGCCAAATAGAATTGAAAATGTAGAAATGTCATAAAATAATAATTTTCATATGAGTTTTATAATTTAGGACACAAACTTCAATTTTTTTCCTAGAAAGAACATATTGTAAACTAAAATACAAGTATCTATGCATATACAACATTCTACATATAGAAACATTCCAATTCTTCAGAAAGATATATCGGTCGATCATAAACATTCCAATTTTCTTTATGCCCAATTTTTCTGTCTCCCACCTCTTTTTGGTCACTAAAAGTAAGTTCCTCTTTAAAATATGGTCACTAAAGATATATTTTGTTGTAGTGATTGCTCTAATTCACACCTACATGTATATTAAATAAATGAAATCAAAAGTTTCTTTGTTTGAAGGGATAAGTTTAAATTTAGCTTTTCCTTATGTTATTACAAAAATGTTGAAGCTGAAATAGTGGTCTCATTTCATTTACACCAATTTATCATTCAGAAAAGATATTATAATGTCATAAGTATGAATTGCTACTAAATCAAAGACTATAGTGGCAAATATATTTGCTACTAATGCTAATTATCATTTTATAAAAATATTATAGTGGCATAAGCAACAATTGCCACTAAATCAAAGACTGTAGTGACAAATATATTTGCCACTAATGCAAATTATCATTTGACAAAAATATTATAGTGGCATAAATAACAATTGCCACTAAATCAAAGTCAATAGTGGCAAATATATTTGCCAATATTATTAATTGTCGCTTGACAAAATGTTATAGTGGCAAATACAAAAAATTTGTCACTAAATCTAAGAAATTAATGGCAAATGCATTATATGCCACTATTTACTTCGCTACTAAAGGCCTTTTTTTCTGTATGGATGACTTTTACTTTAGCAATTTGTTGGCTATAGTTGAATGATTTATCTTTTTAATTGTTCAGATGTGGAGGAAGTACAGAAATTGTAGACTATATAAAACATTAGCTGAAGATTCAGATCAAGCAGAATTTTTTTTTTGTAGAATACTTCATAATCTCAAAGTAAAGAGGAGATGGTTACCCAAGACTGCACTCACATTCACAAGCCTGAGAGATTGTACATTCCTGAGCATTCTTATTTTTTTTTTCTTTTTCCTAAAAAGGTACTCTTGGAAATACATAATAATACATGGTATGTCACTCTGTTTCGTAGAAGGTAATTGCCAATCAAAATTTTTAAATGGCAAGTGTTGATAAACTAGTTATGAACCTTCTCATAAGCCCTAGGAAAGCAACCACTTCTCAACAATACATGTATTTAACTTTTTCAATTAGTTTCTTACATAATAGTTTTTTACGGGTAGATAAGAATAACAACCCTTTTTTTTTTGCAAAGATGACAAGAATAACAACCTGCCATTGCCATTAAGGAGACCATGTATACTGTAGGCTCCACCTTGTGTTATGTGAGGATGGGAAAGAGATAAGCCTTTTGACTGAAGTTTAACAAAAGAGAGCATATTTTATAGGGATATCATATATTCAAGGTCCAAAATATAACTTAAAGTGCAAACTTAATCGCTAATTTAGTGAATTACAAAGAGTTGTACGTGTCAAAAATAGCCCCACTCTAGAAGCCAAAGCATCATCAGATAACTGAAGACTCACTAAGAGACTATAGCTCATAATTCCTTCTGCTTTGAAACACTGCCAATCTTATTCAATTTGTTTAAAAGTTCATGAAATTCATTGAGTTACAATGGATAGACCAACAGATATATTAGATATTTGAGCTCTGAAGTTAAAGCTGGAGTTGAAGTTGTGTGGATGTGATCCGAGTTGAATTTCTTCTTGTGTTGTTATGCTGAAAGTATACATGAATGGCTGAAGTTGAGTAAGCAGTAGTAAGTAGCAACTGTACCAATAGACAAAAGTTGTGTGGTGGATGATAGCAGTTCTTAGCCAATGTGGTTTTACAAAAATGATGTTCTCTTTAGAGGGTAAAAGACATCTACAAAAAATGTGTATTGTGAGCTCTTTTTCTTATGGGGACTTGGTATCTAACTATTTGTTAAGACCGGTGTTGTTAAAACCCTCTAAGACGTCTGGGATTTAGGTCAGACGTCTGGTCAAATGTCTGGACATCTTCCCAGACGTCTGGAAATCAACTTTTTCGTGTATGTCCTTGCGTCTGCGCACAGACAGTACGCAGCCGCATTTTCTTCTCTCTCCTCTCGCCGATGAAACCCTAACCCGCACCTACTTAAACCCCCTCCTCTCCCTCACACCACCCCACTTCCATCCACCCTTCTCCTTCCTCCAGCGAGAGCAGCAGGTAGCGAGCGGCGAGCGTGAGCGACGTGGGAGGAGAGGAGTAGCGAGGGGAAGAGAGGAGAGCGCGCGAGCTCGTGAGGGAGTTCACCGGAGAAGCTCACGGCCGGTTGGGCGTACGCAAGGTGGAGAGGTACGTCGGGGAGGTTCTCCCCGACCTTGCTGCAGCCAGTGCAGCGGGCGAGCGAGGGCGAAGCGGCCGTGAAGGCAATCTCTGGTTCTAGGATTTTCTCAAAATCTGACATCTGGATCTACATCCAGACGACGTAGACGACGTCTGGAGGAGGCTCCAGACGACTGAGAGGTAAATCCCGCGGCGTACACCTCCCTTTGCGAATACGGCCATGCAGGCCGTTCCGCCGAGGCACTGTTCCGTGCTATATTGAGAAGATTTGCGTCGTGCGTGCAGGATTCGTTTCGGGAAGGCACAGAACATGCCCTCCCATGCAGTTCAGACATCTGGGCGAGGCACCAGACGACGGGAAGCATCTCCAGACGTCCAGAGAGGTGGTCGGACGTTTGGAACTAGGTCTAGATGGTTCAGCAGAGTCCCTGGACGTCTGAGGAGTAGCGCAGAGTAAGGTATGGTTCTGGACTTCTTTTAAGACGTCTGGAAGGTGTTCTAGACATCTGATATGAACCAGAATTACTGTTTTGACCCGTTTAGGGTCCGTTTGATGTTCGATTTCCGCAATTAAGTTTTCGTTCTTCTTCATATAAGTTCCTCTACTTGTTGGAATACTTTTATCATGTTTTGAGTGGTCCATTGTGGTTGATCCTTGTGATAGGACCTCGTTCCATTACGGATTTGGGGTTTGCTGAGGCACGTGGACCTGCCGATCAAGCCCCAATTACTCCTGGGTTTGCTGGTAGAGTGGCTTCCCCTAGTTTAATTACAAACATGAATGCATATCTGGAATGAATGTTAAATCCTAGGGTATGGCATGAATCCTAGGACTAGAAACACTGGAATAGTTGTATGGAATGCATGAATTGCAGTCTTGGATGTGTAAATAGAATAATAACAATTGCCTGTAATTGGATAACAGCTGCCTATGAAATGTAAAGTACTGTTGTTAGCAACTATTGCATGTAAATTCCTGTTGTTTGCAATTAAATACGAGCTGCCTGTATATGAATTGGAAATGGAAGATTGAATGTTGGAAACACGAGCTACCTGCGAATAAATCTGAAATGATGAAACCTAGTATGGCTTGACCTGAGAAACATGAGCATGAACCCTACGGGAAATTAGGAGTTGAGCTCCTGGAAAATAAATGGAATGAATCTGGGAATGTGTTGGAAAGCGTGCTGGCCCTTGAGTATGTGGTACCAAGGGGAGCACATGTTACCTCTTAGTGTAGAGGGAGCTAACCGCCCTTGGGTTGGGACCCAGGGTTAGGATTAGCCACTTTGCACCGACTCGGTGGCCCTCGTGTACACAGTACCAGGGAGAGATACTAGTGTAGGGAGAGAGTTAGCCACCCCACGGGGCCCGAGGTTCAACTAGCCATCCTACACCGACTTGTTAGGGCCACTGGGCAAACCAGGGTAGTCAGGCGAGGGTGAGCGGACTATGGAGGGGCGAGACCCCTATTTGGTTCTTAGGGGCTAAACCCCTATTACTGAGAGGGCTATGCCCTATACTGGTTCTGTGCTGTGCTTTGGACGCACTCGTTAACGGAAACGACTGACTGCGTGCCAGTGCAGGGTAGCTACCCATGCGTTTATCGTGCATGTCGTAGTCACCGTTACATCTGTCAGTGACCTTAGGGTGGTTGACTGAGTGTAAGACCACCACAGAGGACTCTCCCTGCCAAGAGAGCACCACGTGCTACTTCTACACTTCGGAAAAGATTACATTCAAGATCGTTCCTACGAGGAACATTCGAGATCAAGAAAGAGACCTGATAAATAAACCAAGTGATGAAAGAAAGAATAATTAGTTAAAGAAAGAAAGAAATTGAAAACAACAGCTACCTATCCACCTTTACTGTTTTAGTTAGCTGGTTGCCACTCTACTCAGCGTTCGCTGACGTTTTGTACTCATAACCTTTTTCAAGTCCAGGTGTAGAGCAGCCAAAACTTACGGCTGCAGACAGTGTTGGGCCCAATAGAGCCCAGTAGTTGTACCTTTTTGTTATACTCCGTTTCTGTTGTAGTAAATAATTTTGTTACACTTCTGTACTCTTTTATTGTAAACTTTATATTCCTGTACCTGTTTAAATTTTCTACTGTTGTGGTGGTGTGTATTGTAGTAGTTTACTTCTTTACTGCTGTACTTTTGTTACTGTTAGTTGCTCGCATGGTGAATGTGGGTTATTTTACTGCTTTTTGGTTACTTGCTCGTTAGACGACTGGGTCTTAGGATCAGTCGAGTCTGTTCGGTCTCGTGTCTTGTAGGGATTCGGGAATCGGGCCGTAACACTATTAGAGGTTTTATCGCTATTTTTTAAGCTTGGTTGATTAATTAATCCTTTTGGATGATCACTGTACTTGGTTAATCATTCTTTTAACCCTAAAAAAATGCTAGTGTGAAAGATGAGTTCTACCAATAAAGTTGGTTTGTTTTTCCCTTAAGAAGCCCAAGTTGTTTACATTATTCCACATTTGCTTCGCCCGTATATCAAGGTATTCTTATTATTGTTTTTTTTTTTGGCAACTAGCACTGGAGAGATTGAAGTGAAATTTATTTTGGAATTTTATTGTTGACATTATTCTGTGTGTAGTTTGGCAGTATTGGATGGATATTTATTTTGATTTGCTTCTTGATGCTGATGTCATGTGAGAAATGATCTTTGATGTTTAAGAATTAGTTTAAGTAGATACATGCATCTCTCTTTCTATTCTAGTTAAATGGCAAGTTCTTTTTAGGAACTTTTTTAAATCTATTTTTTATTTGCTACTAAAGGTCTGGTTGACCTCTATGATTATTAAGTTTGTTTGTTTTTGTTTTTGTTTTCTTTTTTTGATAAACTGTAGGAGGAGAATGTTTTAGAAGTTATTTTTAAGGAGTTGTATGAGATTGTTGTGGTCATTGACAGGTATATGAATGCATCCCTACTTTGGATATTTTGTATATTGTCGCAGCATGGTGAGCTTTTTTTGAACATAAGTGATTGATTTGTAAGGATAAACAATAGTCATTCAGACTCTGGGAGAGCTTAGGAAGTTGTTGTCATGTATCAAATGTTTGCTTTTTTTGTAGGGACACGTCTATATAATGACTCCTGAGAGGGAAAGAGAAATTAGGCAATCTATGGGATAATTCCTATCTCTATCTTCTTTGTTGATTATTGTTTGTCAAAGATATGTTCTTTTATTACACTGAACATGCAAGCAAATGTGGTGTTGAAACATTCTTTATTTCCTAATACTTTGTATCTTCTTTAATTTACAGTCACAAAGGAAGAACATTAGAGGTACTCCATCAATCCAAGGGTAGATCAAGAAGTTGGAGTCAGTCCAACACCAAGTTAAGTGCACCTTGATTTATTTCTACATCTCCTATAGTGAATTTTGAATCTAGTTTATGTTATCACCGTACTAGGTTTATGTTTAAATGAATGGACATGCTACAGGTAGTCCAATGCAAATTTTTTGAAATGGCATTATCATGAAATATAAATATTTATGTTGCCACCACGTATTTGCATGATTGAAATTAGGAGATAAATTGTAAATAGGCATATGGATCTTGCATGGTGTAAAATACTAGATGGGTATATAGATCTTAGGTTTGGGTCCATGTATCCCAACCTATAAATTGTGTAACACATCCCCTCATCTCTTAGAGTTGTAATTGTGAGTGAAAAATAAAATCCTTTGACCTTACAAAGGGTTTACATAAGCATTATTTGAAACTAAACAAGAGTTTCATTCAAAAAAAAAAAAGTAGCACAGGAAAGAAATTAAACAAGAGTTTACATAACCACCCTTAACCTTACAAAGAAAATACCCCTTAAATTTTTAGGAAGGTTCCAATTTAATAGCCGGAATTAACTTAACAGTCCTCGACAATTTGGACTAGAGTGGTACTTCACAAGATTCTATTCATGTAAGGATGCCTAAAAATAAGCTTGTCAATTCCCTTCTGTTTCTCTCCCCTCTTAAATCTAGAATCCCCCCATTTCTAATCCCCCCCTTTCTAATACCCCCACTTGTTTCTGTTCATGTAAGAAAATCTTAACACCAAGTTCAATTTTACATTGCTGAAATTTGACTTTGACACAATCAAATTATCAATCAAGTCTGCTAGCTTGAACTTGGCCATGAATCGCCTCAAGAACCCAATTAACCTAAAGATGGCTACATCTCAAGACTATGGTGCACATACTTTAGGAAGCTTTCCCAGAAGCACAAACAACACCACAAACTACTTGGAAACAAATTGCTGCTATTGAACTTTCAAAGAGATTACAGGATTTTTGGGACATGAATGATGCAAATAACCAAAAAGGTAACTGGATGAAAACATTAATTTCCTTCTTGGTTTTTTGTTTGGCAATGTCATTTACATTAACCTCAAGAAGGTTGAAAAGTCAGGCTAATGATTGTTATTTTACAAATAAAATAATGAGCTATTCATACGAGTGTCATACTACAGTCCAACTGATTTCCTTAGAATATTGAAATGTTTCTCCTTACAGAGAGATTTTCCTTTATGAAACTGCATTACAATTCGATTCGATTCATCTACCTACTATATCTAAATTTTTAGTTTTTATCTATCATGTGCATTGTGTTCATGGTAGAGGAGAAAAGATATGAAGGTAACTTGGAAGATGGAGGTTCTATCATTCTAAACGAGGTTCAAATGTTTGTTTTAGTGAAACTATATGGCTTTTCTTGAGATGTCATGTTGATTGGATTAGTCTTGGTGTTTACAGAATGCTAGCTGGAGACGTGGTTCTGCATAAACTTGGGTATCTTAGGATAATCATGTAGTAGTCATTCTATGTTTTTTTTTTCTTTTTGGATGCTGTCTTGAGCATTACTAGGACCTTTTCAGGTAGGGGAGGATATGGTTATATCCATATTCAAAAATAGGTTGCATGAAGGCCTTCTCAACCTGATTCTCTAGACTCTTCTTTTTAACTTATCAATGTTGTGACATCTCGCAGAGGTATCACTTCCACAAAATCATATGAGGGGTTTGATATATCTACCTTCTTTATTTACAACTTAGGCTTTTTTTTCCTTTAATTTTCTCAGTTATACCTTATAAGTAATGAAGCAGGGAAAGGATACAATGACATGCTGCTTGATGGGGGCTTTAATTGTGAAGCATTCAATTCAGTGTCTTTGATTGAGGTTGGCTTCTGCTTATACAAAAGAAAGGGGTTCAAAAATTGTTTGCTAAAATCTAGCTGGAGATGTGGTTCTACATAAAACTTGGACTTGGCTTGACTATTTCTTACTTGATAGAGTATTTCATGTTCATTTGATAGTCGTGACGGTTATTAACTTTCTTCAACTATAATCATTTTTGATATTGATACCCATTAGTATCAATATATGGTCTATTTGCCTGTCCTTTGCCTGTCCATGAGCTTGCCCTTTTTGAAGCACCATCCAATTTCCCTTTGTCTTGGGAAAGCTTTCCTTCATGTCACTAGGTTGCAAATCCAATGATGTTTTGTAAAATTTGATTTAGTAGAGGTATTACAGGATATTTTCTTGAGGCTTTATGGCTTTGGTGTTGTCTTATTTTGCAAAAGCTACACCATTTACAAGGGCAAAATGTTACAATTCATAAATCGCATGATTTTTCAGGAGTGTTTGATATTACCGTAATATGTGGAAGGCATGTGATGTAGCATACAAATACATCAGTATGCCTTTAACTTTAATCGCAAGTGTTTTATCTTCTGCTACTCCTTTTTTTTTTGTTAGTGACTTGTAGGTTTTATATGCAATATTTTTGTTTAACCATGGCTTAGCAGGTTGGGATCCCAATCATGAGTTTAGGAGGGAGTGTAAAAGTCTAATTTCCATAACAAACTTGCTGCTTTGACATTTCAGAAAGTTAGGATATGCCAGTCTCCTTTTTACTGCAAAAGATCACATTTGGGTTGGAAGCATTGCTTTTGGTGGATTTATAGTGGTTTGATTTAAAAATAAAATTAGTCTTGAGACTTTTTTGGAGATTATTTTTTTTATACTTCAGAGTTACTACCTTTAAACTTGAGGGGAAGAAAAATAGATAGTTGGAGGCAGTAATAAGATTTAGGCATTGATTTATGCTCTTGCTTAATATTCCTGGATGAAGTTGTGCACGAGAAAGTTCTTATTTCTTTTCTTTTTTAAGTGAGATTTTGAGGCTTTGCTTGGGTTGTCTTATTGATTGCATTGTATTTGATGTCCTCTAGAGGACAATGAAGTCTAGTTGGAAGGTGTTTTTGTAGACGACTTTGACTTGACTAGCCATTTGAAGATAGCGTTATCATTTGGTTGCCATCCTATGATTGTTGGCATTAATCCATCTATTATCCATATTCATATCTGGTTATCAGAAACTTGCTTGACTTTGTGGATTTCAGGAGTTGCTGACCTTAGCATGCTTGCTGTTGCATTTTGTGGTTACATATCAATGCAATGATTAATGGCTTCATTTCACTACCTTTTTAAGTAGTCTTCCAATTTTTAATTTAGGTTTTAGGCATATTCAGGATTTTTAAGTAGTCTTCCATGTCATATTTAGGATCTAGACATATTCAGGTTTTAGACTATTTAGTTTAAGTAGTAATCCATGTCATATTTAAGATTTTTTTTTGATAGAAGTTGGATATTAAGTTTGAAGCTCTCCTTTTTTTAGGAATAAGCTACTGATTTTATATTTATGTATAAGCAAACTATAGCATCATCATTTTTTTCTAAGAGCTATAATATCATGTTTAATGATTTGCAGTTGTATCATACCTCAAGTTGATCAAGAACCTTTGTGAGCTGCTCAAGATCTCATAATTGAAGTACTTGATAACTAGCGAATGTTTAAAATAATTAGATACTTGTGTATAGAGAGAGATTGATGGATAATTGTGGCTCATGCCACTTATAGCACTTGTAGATAAATAATTTTCTTTTAGAATCATATGAAAAAATTATTCCATTGGATGTATATGTATGGTTCTTTGAATAATTCAATTTGTTATTTCAAAAGAATGTTATATCTTGTATATTTCTTTTTAATCGTGCTTAAATGAAGGTAAACATTGTTGTTAATGATAAGGTTAAATCTTAAATATATTAAGATATTATAGGATCATAAAATTGAATAGGATTTAATAGTGAAGATCTCAATATTTATATTGATAGATCTAGTGATAGATAGTCATGTTGGTATTGTGTTAAAAAGACAAATGGAGTTATTACTTATAGTGACGATTTTACCACCATTTTTTATCCTACACCGACGAATAAAATCATTGTTGTTGCTGTTATCATAGAAAATGGCTGGCTTTGAAAAATGTAACTGTCACTGTAGTTGTAGGTACAACACCGATGCTTTTTACAGTCGGTGTTGCCTACAGCAATGCCTCTTAAAAGAACAGTTCAAATGACCGTTAGAATAGCATCTTTTGATCTAGAACAATGGTTATTTTTACCTACACCGACGGTTATTACCGTCGGTGTAGGTGCAGATTGTTGTTGTGACCTTAAGGCCTAGGGATAGTATTTCAAACTAGTCTCTACAGGCAAGGCACAATGAGGCATCTTGACGGTAATTTCTTATCTAGAAATCTAGTTCTTTTTCATATGATTTTTCTTGGGATTAGCAAAACTTAAGTATGGAAATATTTAATAGGTCTAGTTTGGTAGGCTATAATTAAGCCTAAGTACATTATTACTAGGATAAGAATTCAATTTGAAGTATGTATTAAAGTGAGAAATTAGATAAGCTTGTAATTCGTCGTTCTTGTCTTTTTATTTAATTAATGTACTTTGCATGCATATGATTCATTAATTAATGTTCAATCATATCCTGGTATATTATTTATGTAGACATCTTTTCACAGGAATTGTTTGAGGATCAAATGTGAATGTCACCTGGATATTTTAAATTGACAAAAAAATAGAAAAAAAAAAGACAAGTGTTGAAGGAAGGAAATTAAGAGAGGATTTCCTAAATAGTTTGATTGGTCTTTTTCTTGCTTGAGAAGACGGCTCTTTCTCAAGCAACCAACGAAACACACGCCTCTCCATTACTCTCAATCGTCGAAGGCACATGCTCGGGCTCTCCCTCCCTCAGTCACTGGATAAAAAAAGAGAAAGAAATCCCTCCCCTGAAATTTCTCAAACCGCACCAGCCTTCGTTGATCTCTCTCTCTCTCTCTAAAAACACACATACATGCAAAGATCGGGGCCCCATTTCTCGATCTCTCTCCTGTCCCATCGCTCTCTCCTCGTGAGACCGTGAACATCACCCACGTCGCCTCCTCCCCCACGCATGGGGACGCCCGCCACCTCCCCCCACCCCCCCTCACCGGCTCCCTTTCTCTTCATACGTCCACGCTCATCCCAAACGGAGACCACCTACGTCCCCTGCATGCAAAGACCGAACGAACTCTTCTCCCACCTGCAAACAGAGCTCACGTCCCCTCTGAGCGCATGACTGGAAACGCACCCTCTCCGATCGGTGCACACCCACTTGCTCCTTCCTCCTCACTATCGCGGCCTCCAAGACGCATGCAAGCCACCACCGCACTCCATCCTGGATACTCTCTCCAACAACCACAACCACCACATCGTCGGTAGCCACCACCATGCTCTCCATGGCTACCACTACGTCACTGTGCCTCCACGTCTCATCCTTAACCATGACCCTCCTTCCTCTTACCATCGATAGCCACAACTACGACTCCCCACTACGCACTTGACGTTCCCGTCACCAAGACACCGATCGTGCTCCTCCACATTGATCTCACTGTCATCGCCGCAATCGCACCATGACTGTCTTTGACCGCGAATGGCTACTCTACACCGACCATGTTCTCCACCACGTTTCTCCACTCAACGACCTTGCTACCATGACTTCGCCTCGCCTCAACTCCATCCTCATCGCCTTCATTAGCATCCATGGTGATAGTGTGCATTCCTCGCACCACGTCTGCAACTGCGTGCTCACCATGACTACGTTTGGTTTTGATTTCTCTGTGCTCTCTTTGATTTTTGTAGTTCATTTATTTTTATTTCTCTTGCTATTTGAATTATTGTTTATCATCCTTATATTCAATTACTGAACCTATGTGCATTCTTGTCTCCCTGTGGAGAGGATATTTTTCCCTATGTGGTTTATTCAGTATGATGTATGTTTAAGTTGGTTAAACCAAATTTGTACATAATTGATTTTATTTGTTGATCTAGGATTTTTCCACTATGATTTACACTACGACGACACATTATTATCACTGTTATTATTATCACTACCATTATTATTATTACTAGCAAAAGAAAGTGAAAAATCCTCGTATTAGTGTTAAGCTGGGAGAAGGGTCATTTTATGGTTCAAGAAGGAATTGTACTAGGTCACATTGTATCAGAAAGAGAAATCGAAGTAGATTGAGGCAAGGTTGATTTGCTTTCCAATCTTCCACCTCCTGGATTGGTTAAACATGTTAGATCATTCTTGGAACATAATGGATTTTACAGAAGGTTTATACACTATTTTCCTAAATGCTCTAGACCCTTGACTAACCTTCTATCTAAAGAGATCCTTTTTGAGTTCATTGATGAGTGCATCTAGGCTTACTCAACCTCAAAGGATGTGGTGATTTGGGCCCCTATTTTACAAGCCCCTAATTGGTCCCAATCCTTCGAGATTATCTGTAATGCCTTAAACTTTGCTATAGGGTGGTCCTAGGATAGAAGAAAGACAAGAAACCCATGGTGATATATTATGCTCTCAAAATATTAGATGAAGTGCAAAGAAATTATACGACCACTAAATGGAGTTGCTAGAAGTTGTTTTTGAACTTGAAAAGTTTAGACCATATTTGCTTGGATCTTACGCGATAATATATACTGACCACTGTGCCTCTCGGCATTTGTTGTCTAAGAAAGATGTGAAACCTAGGTTGATTAGATGGATTATGTTATTACAAGAATTTCACCTTGAAATAAGTGATAATGCTAGAGCACAAAATGTGGTAGCGGACCATCGTTCTTGACTTGATCTAGACCACATTGGACCTACACTACCCATGCAAGATCATTTTCATGATGAACACTTAATGGTCATAGATAATAAGAGTCTTCCATGGTATGCTAATTTAGTTAATTACTTAGTTGCAGAAAAAATTCCAAGTGATTGGACTAGACAACGAAAAGGTAAATTCCTTTCTGAAGTTAAATATTACATCTGGGATGTCCCTTTATTATTTTGACCCTGTGCTAATTAGATAAATAGAAGTTGTATCCCTAAGTTTGAAATTCCAAGTGTGCTTTTTTTTTGTCATGATCAACCCTGTAGAGGCCATTTTTCTACAAGAAAACAACTGCAAAGGTCTTGTAGTCTGGATTTTATTGGCCAACACTTTATAAAGATGCAAACAACTATGCTAAGAGTTGCATTAAATGCAAAACCTCAGGGCATATGACCAGAAGGCACATGATGCCATATAATCCAATCTTGATTGTAGAAATCTTGATGTTTGGGGAATATATTTTGTGGATCTATTCCCACCATCAAATGGCTTTCGGTACATTTTAGTCAAAGTTGATTATGTTTCTAAGTGGATTGAAACTGTTCCTACTCGAAATAATGATCATAAGGCCATTATTGATTTTGTAAGGAAGAACATATTTACGTTATTTGGAATACCTAAGTCCTTAATAAGTAATGGTGGTAGTCATTTTACTAATGCCTAATTTTGGAATCTATAAAGAAAAATGGGGTGAACTATAGGATTGCTACACCTTATCACCTCCAAACAAATGGACAAATTGAGGTCACCAATAAGCAGATTAAACATATATTACAAAACACTATGTGACTAGATTTAAAGGATTGGTCCACCAGATTGGAAGATGCACTTTGGGCTTATCGGACTGCCTAGAAAACTCCCATAGGAATGTCGCTATAGCTATATAGATTAGTTTATGGGAAACCTTGTCATCTCCCAATTGAATTGGAGCATCGAGCTTATTTGGTAGCCAAGAAATGCATTTATAATATGGATTTGGTTGGTGATCATAGGAAGCTCCAATTAATTGAGCTCAAAGAAATTTGGTGTAAGGCTTATTAAAATTCGAGGATTTCAAAGAAAAATTTAAAGACTTTTACAATAAGCATATCCTTAGAAAAACCTTTGACCCTAATCAAAGAGTTTGGTTATTTAATATTAGGTTAAAACTATTTTCGAACAAGATAAGATGAAAATGGACAAGCCCATATATAGTAGTCAAACCTTTCTCCAATAGAGTTGTAGAAATTGGTAATAGAAAAACTCAGTAGACCTTTACTATGAATGGACAAAAACTTAAACCTTAGGTAGCCTAGATGCCCCTCAAAGACACCATAACCCTCCTTGAGGGTTAACTAACTAAATTGCCTCTAGCTGTACATGTAAAATTCAGTGCTTATTAAGTGGCAACCCAACAAATTAAGTTTGTATTTATTTTGATTGATTCAAGTCTATAGATGATCAGGCCGTAATTGATCAAAACTCTTGATTAGTCAGGTGATATCTATTTCTAGTCTTACATTTGTTGCATGCATTGAGGGCATTGCATGAAATAGGCATGGGAGGGGGTAAATAATTATTATCAAGTGATTTTGTCTCTGAATTTTTGTATTTTTCTTTGTTGAAAAATATTTTTGAAAAATAGAAACAGAGAGAAAATTTTTTCAGAGTTTTTATAGTTTGAGATAAGAAAAAGATTGAAAAATTTTTGATTTTGAGGACTTACTGATCTTAGGAAATATACAAAGTTATCCCGCTTCGACTCTTCAAGTCACTTTCTAACTTAATTTGCTCACGTATTTAGTAAAATGTGGACTTGTTTCCCGAGTCTTTGATGAGAATTGAGGAAAGCCAAAAGTATTAAGTTGAAAAGACTGATAAATACGTGACATATCTTCCCACCCTCCGGTTTGAAGGGTCTTTGAGTTTGAAGCAATCTTCACCTGCACCATGCACTAACTCATGTTTTGGGGACTTCTGTTGAAACCTTAAGAGTTAATAAGGTTTAGTGTAAGGGTCAATTGATCCTTGCAAGTATGGTTGACATTTGCACTAGGTATATGATTGCACAACAATCATGATCCCTAAATTTTTTGAATTAGATAAAACATGTATATCATGCATTTGCATCTCATGTACATTCTTAACCTATTTCCCTCATTTTATGAACCTCTTGGTGACATTATCATTTCATGTGAAAAGGTCCATAGGAATGGAGCAATATTCTTACTAAAATGAAGAATTGCAATAAGAGACTCAGAAGAATATTTCCAACATTCCCACATCCATATAGACAAAGAGAGAGAAAGCTGCACAATACAGACTGAAGGAAGGAAGATAGATGCATGGTCCCAATCAGACAAGACCATGCAAACCTTGACAAGAGCATGTAAATTATGTCCAAGCCATGCAACCCATGCAAACCCTATTCACGTCCAACCTTAGCACACATCCATGCATTCATAGTAACACATGCACACACCTTTGCGCACTCACAATTTATACACAAACCTATGTGTACACAATACTATTCACATACACTTATACACATGGACACATATATTGTGCACAATTAAATACCACACACTCCACACAATTGCATTAATTTAGTCCCATTAGAATGTGGGCCTAGGAGTAGTTAATGTATTTTATTTTCTCTATTTATTTTCTAGGCCCACACACTCCCACACTAGCCCACACAACACAAGCCCAACACACACTCTTAATCACCTAAACACTCATTAAACCCTACTCATTTTCCACGCGAACAAAAGAACTACCTAAACCCCCCACTAACCACCTTAGCCACCCACTGCTAGGCACCCTTATTGTAACGAGCGTGTGCCCCAGACGCCTTTTAAGACGTCTGGGAGGTGGCCTAGACGTCGTACCAGACGTCTGGGATCACATCCAGACGTCTGACCAGACGTCCGGGATAGTTTACAGACGTCTGGCGAACAGTTATGCTCGCACGGGATATTCGTCTGCGCGCCTGTGCGCGCAGACCTGCGATTCTGCCCTCTTTCTCTACGGCTGCAGGCGGCTGCGACCGCCTTCTCTCTCCTCTCCGCGCGGCGTTAAAAGGGGGGCGCGCCTCCCCTCCCGTCTCCACCATCTTCCTCCTTCTTCTCCTGCCTGTGCGCGAGAGCGAGCGGACGCGAGGGCGCAGCGGCAGCCGCAGTGAGCGCGGAGGAGCTGCGGCGTGCGAGGGCGGGGCTCTGCCGTGAGGGCGAGCTCGCCAGGAGCGGCTTGGCTGGCCGGCGGAGGGCGCAGGGGGCGCGGAGCGTCGCGGAGAGGGACCTGTGCGGGCTGAGCAGCAGACGCGCGAGGTGCGACGCGGGCGGCGTCGCGAGCGGAGGCCGAGCAGGGTTCTGATTCTGGAAAAATTTCCAGAATCAGACGTCTGGATTGATATCCAGACGGCAAGGTCGACGTCTGTGAGATCATACAGACGTCTGAAAGGTGAGTTTCCGCTTTCTTCTTCCTTCTTGTCGACTGACCGTACTGAGGGAGGGGGGTTGGCTGTGCGCAGGTTTTCTGATTCGTCATCCTTTGCGAATCAGACGTCTGGAAGTTGTACCAGACGGCGGGAGTGACCTCCAGACGTCCGGAGGGACCATCGGACGTCTGGGATCTAGGCAGACGTCCCCGCAGACTTCTGGACGTTCGGGGAACCAAGCTAAACAGGTAATTCTCTGATCCACCGTTTAAGACGTCTGGAAGGAGTTCCAGACATCTGATTTTGCACAGTATCGTCTTTCTTGACCCGTTTAGGGCCCGTTTGGGCTCCGTTTTCCGCGATTCGAGTTGCGTTCGTTTTAGAATTAATTCCTCTACCCGTCTACAGTAGCTATACACTGTTTTGAGACTCTCCTTGTGTTTGATCCTTGTGATAGGACCTCGTTCGGTTGCAGTCTTGAGAGTCGCGGAGGCGCGCGGGATTCCCGATCACGCCCCCATTACTCCCGTTGTACCTGGTAGAGTGGCTTTAAGTATTAATAAAATCTGTTAAGGTATGGAACCATAACTAGAACCTAGGGCTTTGCATGAATCCTAGGAATGAGAAATATATGGAATGATAGCTCCTAGGTGTTGCATGAATCCTAGGGCCGGAAAACTAGATTGTATGATAGATCCTAGGATATGGCATGAATCCTAGGATGGAAAAACTAGTGGAATGTATATTACTGCAGTCTTGGAAAAATGGAAAGGAATATATAAAAATTTAATTAACAGCTGCCTGTTATGAATAAAGAAACATGTTTGAGATCATGGAATTTGAGAACGTGAATCTGGAAAGTGAAACATATGATGTTCTGAAATAAAGAGCTGGAACCCTACGGGGAGTTAGGAGTGGAACTCCTGGAAAGAAAAAGGAATGGAACTGAGATGTAGTTTGTACTGTCTCTTGGGTATGCAGTACCAAGGGAAGTACCTGTACCTGTTTAGTGCAGAGTGGGGCCAGCCGCCCTAGGGACCCGGGGTTAGGATTGGCTGCTCTGTACCGACTTGTTGGCCCTCGTGTACGTAGTACCGAGGAGAGCTAGTAGTGTTAGGAGAGTACTAGCTACCCCACGGGCCCCGGGGTTCTGCTAGCCTCCTTCACCGACTTGTTAGGCCCACTAGGGCAAACCAGGGTAGTCAGGCGAGGGTGCGCGGACTGTGGAGGGGCAAGGCCCCGGTTTGGTTACTGTGGAGGGGTTGGACCCCTGTTACTGAGAGGGCTCTGCCCTGGTTCCGTGCTGTGCTTTGGGCGCACCCGTTAACGGAAATGACTGACCGCGTGCCAGTGCGGGCTAGCTACCTGTGCGTTTATCGCGCGTGCCGTAGTCACCGTTACGTCTGTCAGTGACCTTGGGGTGGTTGACTGAGGGTAGGATCACCACGGGGGACTCTCCCGGCCAGGAGAGCACCACGTGCTACTTCTACTTTTGGAAAAGACTGCAATCAAGATCGTCCCACGAGGACATTTGAGATCAAGTAAAGGATCTGAGAAATAAATGAAATAGTGAGAAAAATTGAAAGATGTAAATAAAGGAAGTAATAGAACATAACAGCTACTGTACACTCTACTGTTGCCTTTAGTTAGTTTGCCACTCTACTCAGCGTTTTGCTGACGTGTTACACTCGTTACCTTTTTGAGGACCAGGTGTTGAGCAGCCAGGGTCGGCGGCTGCAGAGGACGCTGGGCCGAGTAGGGTCCAGTAGAGTTACCACAGCTTTTGTACCCCTTTTGTTTCTGTTCTAGTGAGTAGTTTTGTTTCCGCTGTACCTTCTTTACCTGCAGTTTTTGTTATATGATAAATGTTGTTTTACTGTTGTGGTGGTGCCTACTGTAGTAGTTTCTTTCCTTACTGCTGTACTTTCTTACTGTTAGTTATATTCATGCTGAATGTGGTTTATTTTACTGTCTTTTGGTTACTTCCTCGTTGGACGACTGGGTCTTGGGATTAGTCGAGTCGGTCCGGTTCTCGTGTCTCGTAGGGACTCGGGAATCGGGTCGTTACACTTATCCACTCCCACAATGACCATCCTTAACCTATACCCTCACCTTAAATTACACAACAGTAGAACCTTCCACACACGCTTAGGTTGTGCCCTTAACCTACACCCTACACACCTCCTTAGGAACACCATACGTAGAACCCACATTTATAAAAAACCCCATACCCCATAGGCTAAACCCCCCTCGCCTCCCCCTCCCCCCCAATTCTTCTCCTCTCAACCCATCTATCTACCTCTGTACTCCAAGCTCCTCTCCTCCCATGGCTAACAACCACTAAGGCCCCCATTAGCTTTGGTGTTCCAAGGTGAAGAAGGGTAGGTTCACACCTAGGATCCCTTCCCTGCCAAATAGATTCTAGCAACCTCACATTGGGAGGACACAATTCCTTTACCCCTATTCTATTTTGCTTTTCTTTGTTAGTTAGTTTCAATTACAAGAACTTAATTAGATTTATATTACTTGCACTTTTAATTTCTTGTCTCTTTTCTTTAGTAGAGTGATATTTCCCTTATCAAGTTCCTTTCATTTCATGCATTATCTTGCTCTTTACTTTGTTATCTTGAGTGCTTGCACTCTTTCGCACACCACCACTCAGCACATCACCACCACCTTCACTTCACGCGCCCACCATCATGATACCACCTTTTGCACTAAACCACTCACTTTCAACACACACCCTATGGCGACCACAATACACACTCACTATCCTACTCACACCATTTCCACGACATCACCTAGTTGTGTACTTAACCACACCACTTCACTCTCTCCACTCATTTCACATATTCACACCATCACACAAACACACACACATTCTCTCATATTCCAATACACACTAACACCCATCAGCACCACATTAGCACCCTTAGGACTACCTTCAACCGAGCATTTTTACCTTGTCCTATTCCTCGATATCTCACCATAATCCACACCCAAAACCACCACCTTAGCCTACTGGCGTGCCTTCATGCGTGTGTGTTAAGAGGTGTCGTTATAGTTGCACTTGATACGTCGGTTTTAAAAGAAGTAAACGGAGGGAGTCCGAGTGTCGATCTCAGGGAGGCGTGGAAATCGGATTTTGTTTACCACTTGTTGTCACGAAAAAGGCGGAGTTTTGCTTGCGAAAGAAACGGTTTTGAAAAGCGAGAGATAGAGAGAGTTTAGGGTTAGAAAGCTCTTTGGTTTTGATCATGCACTTTAAACAGAAATTAAAAAGGCAACTAAATGAAAAATAATTTCATTAAACATGCATTCATAGTTCATGGTTTACAATATTAAATACATGCTTCAACAAAAGTAAATGAAAGCTTTAAAAGAGAGAGAGAGAGGTAGAGAGAGAGTGGAGAGCGACGAGGCAGCCACGGCGGTGGAGGAGGCTCCGTCGGCGGCTCGTCGTCTCCGGCGATTACAAGAGTGCCTAAGACTAGCTAGGAGAGGAGTGGAGTAGTTGCAAGTGGGAGAGGATGCCTTGAATGGTGGTAGAAGGGGGGTTTAAATAGAGTTAAGGGCTTCCTAAAAGAAGAATGTGCTTTAGCGACATCCAGAACGTCGCTAAAACCGCTTCCATATACGTCGGTGAAGGTCTTCTGCCGCCGGTCAGCCGCCCGCCCCTCTCTCTCTTCAGGCGCGATCCGTGGACGTCGAACGAGAGCCGTCCGATTGATGATCGGACGGCTGAGATCCTCCCGCGCCTGCGCTAGGATCGCGCTTCGGGCGTGCGTGCGCGTGCGCGTTTCCGCTCGGCGTGCGCGCGCGCGTGGGAGGTGGGGCGCTGTCGTCGCGCCGCGTGGCGCGATCCTAGCCGCTCGCTTCTGATCGCGCGGCTCAATTTTGCCGCGCCCTTCGCCCGCAGATGATTTTCGCTCCGCGCGAATCGAGCGCGCGTCGCCGCGATGCGGGCGTGCGCGCTAACCGTTGCGCCACGCCCGCGCTTTGTCGTGGCGACCGCGGGCGAGCGCGCGGATCTCGGCCGTTCGATCGAAGATCAACGGCCGAGATGCGTCTTTGGCTGGCTTGGGGGCGTGGCGACGGCGGGGGCGGGGCGACGTGGCGCGTTCTAGGCCGTTGATCTCCAGATCAACGGTCAGGATTTCTTGGGCCCATTGTGGGAGCTCCGGATGTCGGATTTGGCCGATTTTGAGTCCGTTAGACTCCGTTCGTCGTCCTGAATCCATCCGTGCGGTCCGATTGCTCATCTGAGGCCTGCTTTGACAAATGCTTTACACAAATGGCCATTAATACAGTTTATAAGCAATCTTGGTACTTGATGCATGCAATGCTCCTATTCTACTTTATGTTGTGCCTTTTATTCTAAAGATGGGTCATATTCAACCTAATTACTACCCCCTTGCGTGGTGTTATCATACCCCCATGCTTACTCCTTGCTAGTCCCTAGCAAGGTTTATTCTAGCCTTTATTTCTTTGGCGAATTCAAGAAGTAATTGCTTAGGCACTTCGTTACTTGTTAATAAGAGGAACTATACGAAGATCTTAATCTACAAAGACTAAGCAGTGCCCGGGTGTCTGCCAAAATATGAATCGCCCGAATCCTTGCTTTATACTTATGTATACGTATATATCTATATATGTCTTTTTAGAATTTTTAAAATTCAGTGTGGGTTGGTAACTTTTTACGGCTACCCAACCCACCCAAAACTCGGTCAAAACCCTAAGTGCTAAGCATCTTGGTGTGAATGTTGTGATAGACTCACTTAACGGTAATTGAGACAGACTTCGAGTTTCTACGCCTCTAGGTGACCGGAAAAGAAAATAAATTTTTGCCTGAAGGTGTATTTGTTCGATTGGTAGCTTTCTCCCTGCGTTCATTTTACTTGGGGTCAACACAAGGATTTTCCAGTGTATATCTCCCCGGCTTGTACTACTTCCCCGCTTCTTCCTTAGGTGTTTTTGGTCTTCTTTTTTTGTGCAATTATTGAGCTGGGTTCTGGACAACCGACCAATGGGCTGTTACCCACGATCACTTGCCAGCCATACTTGTGCGGTGAAGTGTGGTTTTTTTTTTTTTTTTTTACGTAGGTGGCTTCCCTAATCTCAAATGTACCTAGAGGCAGTGAAAAAGAAATGGCCTGTGACTGGGTTCTGGACAACCTGCCAATGGGCTGTTACCCACGACAACTTGCCAGCCATGCCACCCTAGAGAGTTCATTAGCTACCCCATTTCTGTCAAAATCTCCGAGAAGTGAGTCTGTGCAAAAATGTGTGTAGATGCTTAGACTCAAAGTTTTCCTGCGTTAGAGGGTGAGTTGATAAGTCGTATACTTATTACCTTATTTATTAGGTGGATTAGAATAGCTTAAAGTTGCAAGGGTTCGCTGCTAAATCCATATTTTAATGGACACCGGGGCTAATTAAGCTTGAAGGCCTGAAAAGTCTAAGTGTTTAAGTTCTTTTTGTATTATTTCCCACTATTGACAAGTTTCTAATGCCTAAGTTTTTTTCTTCCTAAATTCATTTTTTTTTTTTTTAATCAATTAATTTATTCATTCAGACTGATTAATTAAGCTCAGGATTATGCAGTTTACCATCCCCCCCATGCTTAAGTTGGACAATGTCCTCATTGGCAGATGCATGGATGCAAAAGGGTTCAAAAAGATAGTACCTGAGTGACGTAAACTACCAGATCAGTCTGAATCCGCTGGGTTGCCTCCCAGGAAGCGCTGAGTTTAACGCCTCCAGCTGGGCGGTGCCTGGTGTCAGCCCTCAACAAGGGTGACACTTTCCTTGGGGGGTACCTGGGCCAGGAAATGCTTCAATCTTTGACCATTGACTGTAAAGGTGTGCCCGGTATTAAGATCGGCGATTTCGACGGCCCCATTGGAATAGGGCTTGACCACCCGAAATGGTCCTGTCCATTTGGACCTAAGTTTCCCTGGAAAGAGTTTCAGGCGTGCATCAAATAGCCAGACTTGTTGGTTTGGCTCAAAGGTTTTCCTATGAATGAGTCGGTCGTGGACGGCTTTCATTTTCTCCTTATATAGCCGACTATTGTCAAAGGCGTCCCGACGAATTTCTTCAAGCTCAGATAATTGAAGAGTCCTTTGCGCACCAGCTAACTGGGGATCCATGTTACATTGCTTAACAGCCCAGTAAGCCCGGTGTTCCAATTCGACAGGGAGATGGCAAGCTTTGCCAAAGACCAAGCGGTAAGGTGACATGCCTATCGGGGTCTTAAAAGCGGTCCTGTATGCCCACAGGGCATCATCAAGTCGTGTGGACCAGTCTTTCCTGTCAGGTCTCACAGTCTTCTGTAAAATGTTCTTGATTTGTCTGTTTGAGACCTCAGTCTGCCCATTTGTTTGTGGATGATACGGGGTGGCAATGCGGTGGTTTACCCCGTATTTTCTAAGTAGGGCACGGAACTGGGAATGGATAAAATGGCTTCCACCATCACTGATCATGGCCTTGGGTATTCCAAAATGGGAAAAGATGTTCTTCTTTACAAAGTCCATGACCGTCTTGTGATCGCATCGTCGGGTGGCGACGGCTTCAATCCATTTGGAAACATAGTCTACCGAGACCAAGATATACTCGAAGCCGTTGGATGGTGGAAAGGGGCCCATAAAATCGATACCCCAAACGTCGAAAATTTCGACAATCAAAATGGGCTGAAGGGGCATCATATCTTTTTTGGTCATTGCCCCTAGTGTTTGGCATCGTGAGCAAGTCTTGGCAAAGATGTGTGCATCCTTGAATAGGGACGGCCAATAAAATCCAGACTGCAAAACTTTTGCAGCTGTTTTCTTGCCAGAGAAATGGCCGCCACATGCTTGGTCATGACAAAAGGAAAGCACACTCTGAACCTCGTCTTCGGGGAGGCACCTCCTGATGATCTGATCAGCACAGAGGCGAAACAGCATGGGATCATCCCAGAAATAGTGCTTGGCCTCAGCCAAGAACCTGTCCCGTTGCTGTTTGGACCAGCTGTGCGGGGTTTGTCCTATAACCAGGTAGTTGACATAGTCAGCATACCATGGCATTTTCTTGTCTTGCACGGCTAGGATGTGTTCATCAGGGAAGGTATCAGATAGGGGTAGGGAGGGTCCAATGTGGTCTGGATGAAGTCTTGACAGGTGGTCAGCCACCACATTTTTCGATCCAGCCTTGTCTTGGATTTCCAGGTCAAATTCCTACAAAAGCAGGATCCATCTGATGAGCCTGGGTTTTGCATCCTTTTTGGCCAACAGGTGCCGGATGGCTGAATGGTCGGTGTAGATAGTCACGTGGGATCCCAGCAAGTATGATCGGAATTTTTCCAGTCCAAAGACTACAGCAAGCAACTCTTTTTCTGTGACCGTATAATTACGCTGGGCCTCGTCCAACGTTTTGCTCGCGTAGTAGATCACCACGGGCTTCTTGTCTTGCCTTTGTCCCAGGACAGCGCCTATGGCAAAATCTGATGCGTCACACATAATCTCAAAACCCTGGGACCAGTCTGGGGTTTGAAGTACAGGTGCGGTGGAGACTAAGTCCCGGAGGGTATGATAAGCCTGGGTGCAATCAGGAGACATGTGGAAAGTTGCGTCGTTGGCTAGAAGGTCGGTCAAGGGTTTGGAAAGTTTGGAAAAGTCTTTGATGAACCTTCGGTAGAAGCCAACATGTCCTAGAAAAGAGCGAATCTGTCGGACCGAACTAGGTGGAGGAAGTTTGGAAATTAAATCAACCTTAGCTCGATCTACCTCGATGCCCTTATGCGAAACGATGTGTCCGAGGACAATTCCTTCTTGAACCATAAAATGGCTCTTTTCCCAACTTAACACCAAGTTAACCTCGATACATCGTTTCAGGATTTTCTCCAAGTTGCTCAAACAATGGTCGAATGAATTCCCGAATACAGAGAAATCATCCATAAAGACCTCCAAGTATTCACCCACCATTTCTGAAAAAATGGCTAGCATGCAACGCTGGAAGGTTGCGGGTGCGTTGCATAACCCGAACGGCATTCGACGGAATGCAAACGTGCCATACGGGCAAGTGAATGTGGTCTTTTCCTGATCTTCTGGAGCAATTGCGACTTGGTTATATCCTGAATATCCATCCAGGAAGCAAAAATACTTCTGCCCTGCCAATCTTTCAAGGATTTGGTCAATGAATGGCAAGGGGAAGTGGTCCTTCTTAGTGGCTTCGTTAAGCTTCCTATAATCAATACACACCCGCCATGCGGTGGTGGTGCGGGTGGGAATGGATTCGCCATGATCATTAGTGACAACGGTGAGCCCAGCCTTCTTGGGAACCACTTGAGTGGGGCTCACCCAGGGGCTATCAGAGATAGGGTAGATGATGTCGGCATCGAGCCACTTGATAATTTCTTTTTTAACGACCTCCCGCATGTTAGGGTTTAACCGTCTCTGCATCTGGCGGGAAGGTCGGGCCCCGTCTTCCAGGTAAATCTTGTGGGTGCAATAGGTGGGGCTAATTCCTCTTAGATCTGAGATGGTCCAACCAATGGCGGCCCGATGTTCTGAAAGAGTTGCAGTCAACCTTAGTTCTTGATCCTTGGTTAGATGGGAATTAATAATCACTGGGAAGGTCTGGCCAGGTCCCAAGAAGACGTACTTGAGATTCTCGGGCAATGGTTTAAGTTCAGGTGCGGGTGGGACCACAGTCGATGGGAATGGAAAGGGCGGTAGTTGATCAACATTGATTTCTTCAAATGGTGTCATGTGATGATACTCAGCCTTACAGAGGTCCACAGGTAATGATGGTGGCGAGTCAGAACTACGGGTTTGGTGGTCTGAGACAGAATTGAGGGTAAGGCATTCCTCGATTAAAGTTTCCACGGGATCATGTTCCTCAATGTAATCACAATCAAAAGACTTTGTTGCCCGGAAGATATCTAATTGCATTTTCCTGTCTCCGAAGGCGATTTCCATACATCCCGTGTCGCAATCAATGTTTGCTTTAGCCGTGGCTAAGAAAGGTCTGCCTAGGATTATGGGTGCGTTCTGTAATTTTTCAGGGACTTCCATGTCGAGCACCAAAAAGTCGACTGGGAAATAGAAGTCCTTGACCCGTACAATCACGTCCTCGACAACCCCCTTCGGGGTTTTCACTGATCTATCCGCCAGCTGGATGGTGACAGGGGTTGGTGCCAGCTCCCCAAAACCAAATTGGTGGTACAAGGTTGTGGGAATTAAGTTGATAGAAGCACCTAGGTCCAGGAGCGCTCTATCAAATGTCATGTCCCCGATGTTACAGGAAATCAGGGGTGCTCCTGGGTCAGTTCGTTTGAGTGGAAGGTTGCTTGATATCACGGAACTGGCTTGCTCAGAGAGTATAACCTTCCTAGGTGCTTGAGGTCTCGGCTTACGCTTGGGTGTACAGGCATCCTTTAAGAACTTGGCGTAAGCGGGGATGTGTTTGACAGCTTCTAGAAGCGGAATATTAATCTGTACTTGTTTAAAAATTTCCATCAACTCCTCAGTTTCCACAGTATTCTTTTTTCTCTTGATTGTTTCCAAGGCCTCAGGATAGGGTGTCTGGATTGGTTCCATGTTTGGGTCCTTGGTTGGTGCTTCCTCTAAGTCGGGTAAAGTCTCGGGGAGAGTCGGCCATTTGGGATCCTGGGTTTTGGTGCCGCTTCTCAAGGTCACCGCATTCGCAGAGGCATTGGGGCCATGGGGTGATCCTTGAGAAGATGAGGATGAAGAGGCGCCAAACCCAGGAGGTGTTTGTGGAGCCGGTTGGACCATATGAGCCTGCCCGGGGTTGCCTTGGAACCCTTGCGAATTGGGGCCTCTGTTAATTATGTTTCGCGGGTTTGGTTGTGGTTGGGAAGGTAGAGATCCTTGCTGTTTACAGTCCAAGAGTTGGCTTAACTGTCCCTTTACCAAGGCCATTTCTTCCTGATGTTTTTGGTTCATGTCAGCCATCATCTTTATTAGGGTGTCCATTTGGTTTTGTGGGGGAGGGGCCGCCCTATTTTGGTTATATTGGGGTCTAACTGGTGGTCCTTGCTGATAGGGGGGCAAGTGTGGCTGTTGGTTTGGCCTGGGCTGGTTTTGGAATTGCGGTAGTTTCTGGTTTGTCCAACCAAAGTTGGGGTGATTACGCCAGCCGGTGTTGTAAGTGTTGGCGAAAGGGTCAGGTTTTGCATATCCTTGGACGGCTTGCACATCTTCTAGAATAGCCGATGTTGATGAAGAAGGAAGGGAGTAATCAAGGGTTGAGGGAGCAAAGGTCCCTCCTTGGAACATGGTTGGGGGTTGTTCCAAGTTTAGTTGGGTGAAGGGTTGGACCAGGTCAACATTATGTGCTCCTTTTGCTAGGGTGAAAGTCGGCAAGGGGTTCCTGGTCTGGTTCAGAAGCTCATCAATCTTCTTGTCCACCAATTCCACTCGATCCAATTTTTTGGCAATAATGTCCATGTCAACCATTCCAGAATTTGCTTGCACCTCATAAATCCCACCACGGGGTTGACTGGATCTGTTAAACTGGTTCATGGAGGCATTGTTGAGCGAATTCTCGCTCATAGACTCAAAGAGCTCAAACGCGCTCTCCTCGTCTTTGTTTAGGAAGTTTCCCCCGCATGAGGCATCGACGAAGTTCCGTAGGTTGCTATCCAGACCGTGGTAGAAGATCTGGGCCAATTGCCACCTTGGAACTTCGTGGTGTGGGCATTTCCTCAAAAGTTCATTGAATCTTTCCCACGCCTCATGAAATTGTTCCCCACCCTGGAGTGTGAAGGTAGTGATAGCTCTTCTGAGGGCATTGGTCTTTCCTATGGGGAAGAATTTCTTTAAAAATGCATGCCTCAGTTCCTCCCAGGTGGTGATGGGTCTACCTAGGGTTCTAAGCCAATGAGAAGCCTTGTCTCTTAATGAGAAAGGGAACATCTTGATTAGAACAATATCAAGGCTAATGTTCCTAGGTTTTACTGTTCTTGCTATGCGGTCGAGATCTTCTAGGTGCTGAAAGGGGTCTTCATTTGAGCTTCCATGAAAGTGGCTCTGGATTAGACTTAATACATTAGGTTTTAGCTCAAAATCGTCTCCCCCTTCGGGGATCCTAAGGTGTGGCTCGACTCTAATGGCAGAAGGGTTATAGAAATCACGGAGGGGTCTTGGCTGGTTCTGAAACGGTGGTAAATCAAGTGGTGGTTGTCCTGGTATGTCATTGAAAGGTGGTGGTTGTTCTTGCGGGTTCTGTAACCGTTGTATGGCTTGCATGATGGTGTGGATTTGTCGTTGCTGAAGCCGATGGTTAGCATTGATTTGAGCCTGGACGACAGCCATAGCATCTGGTGGGGGTTGATCTTCAGCCTCATCTACCCTAGGTTCAGCCATGTTTTCAACAGAATTGCGTCGCCTAGATTCCTGCCCCAAAACACACAATTCGGGATGCAGTGAGCGCCTCCCGTGCATACACTAGAGAAGAACTGGAGGGGATGCGGAGGGCGACAGATGCGAGAAATGTGTTTCAATCAAGCACGCAAGCCTAATCCTTATGGTGTATTCCTTAGGGGACCTAGAAATCTCACAAAGGGTGATTAAGTCCGTAAGCACTAGACTTCCCTTCTCAAGGCTAATCTGGCCAGGTTGATTACGAGGGGATTGCAGGGAAGGTTCTTCCTTTGGCTTGCGCCTCCGGTTCCATAGACCCCACAACCACGGTTGTTTGACACTGCCCCGCAGCCTAGTCACCAGATTCTACCAAGGGAATGAAAGCCAAGTGCCTAGCCGACAAAACCTCACCTTTTGAGACTTAACTCAGTCCTGCCTAGGGCACGTCTACTCAGTTTTAAAGGGCTAGGATAGTGCTTGTGCTTAGGGTGATGTGATGAGGCGTTGATTGGGGTGGTGCCTCTTAATGTTTTACTTTCAAAGTGTGTGCTTCTAGCAAAACATGATTTTCAAGCAAGGATTTGTTAAGATATAGTGCCTTTTTAGTGTTCATCCTTACTTAAGTACTTTTTAGGGTTGACGTGTCTTAATTTTTTTCAAACAAGTTTCAGTGGGCACGTCAAGTTCTGCACACAACTTAGTGAAAGTAGATTTCCTTTTTGTAGAGGCTCTAAAACCCTAGTGTACTCATCCTGATAATCATGCAGCTTCTATTAGATGAGTCGGTTTTAGGGTTGAGTGGTGCGGCCCAGGTCAACTCACGGTGGCTTCGCAAACACCACTCAAGAGAAAGAGAAAAGAGCACTCCAAGAATTTATCCAGCATATTAGAGTGTACATTTTTTTGTAGGGTGATGTGTTAAGAATGTGGGTCAAGCAATCATTCACCACGCCAATTTTTTTTAGTTTTTATGATTTTTTTAGATTTTTCACGCAAGCAAACAATGAGAGAGAGAGTACTTACTATCGGTCCTCGAGGCGCCTACTTCCTTGCTACCATAGTGGAATGCGTCGCTTCGCCGTCCATGCGCCGAATTCCTGCAACCGTCAAGTAAAAAGGAAAATAGGGCATTAGAAGCTATGAGAATGAAGGTGGAATGGAGGTGATAAAACAAATCCGTTGCCTCCCCGGCAACGGCGCCAAAAACTGACGTGCCTTCGTGCGTGTGTGTTAAGAGGTGTCGTTATAGTTGCACTTGATACGTCGGTTTTAAAAGAAGTAAACGGAGGGAGTCCGAGTGTCGATCTCAGGGAGGCGTGGAAATCGGATTTTGTTTACCACTTGTTGTCACGAAAAAGGCGGAGTTTTGCTTGCGAAAGAAACGGTTTTGAAAAGCGAGAGATAGAGAGAGTTTAGGGTTAGAAAGCTCTTTGGTTTTGATCATGCACTTTAAACAGAAATTAAAAAGGCAACTAAATGAAAAATAATTTCATTAAACATGCATTCATAGTTCATGGTTTACAATATTAAATACATGCTTCAACAAAAGTAAATGAAAGCTTTAAAAGAGAGAGAGAGAGGTAGAAGAGAGTGGAGAGCGACGAGGCAGCCACGGCGGTGGAGGAGGCTCCGTCGGCGGCTCGTCGTCTCCGGCGATTACAAGAGTGCCTAAGACTAGCTAGGAGAGGAGTGGAGTAGTTGCAAGTGGGAGAGGATGCCTTGAATGGTGGTAGAAGGGGGGTTTAAATAGAGTTAAGGGCTTCCTAAAAGAAGAATGTGCTTTAGCGACATCCAGAACGTCGCTAAAACCGCTTCCATATACGTCGGTGAAGGTCTTCTGCCGCCGGTCAGCCGCCCGCCCCTCTCTCTCTTCAGGCGCGATAAGTGGACGTCGAACGAGAGCCGTCCGATTGATGATCGGACGGCTGAGATCCTCCCGCGCCTGCGCTAGGATCGCGCTTCGGGCGTGCGTGCGCGCGCGCGTTTCCGCCCGGCGTGCGCGCGCGCGTGGGAGGTGGGGCGCTGTCGTCGCGCCGCGTGGCGCGATCCTAGCCGCTCGCTTCTGATCGCGCGGCTCAATTTTGCCGCACCCTTCGCCCGCAGATGATTTTCGCTCCGCGCGAATCGAACGCGCGTCGCCGCGACGCGGGCATGCGCGCTAACCGTTGCGCCACGCCCGCGCTTTGTCGTGGCGACCGCGGGCGAGCGCGCGGATCTCGGCCGTTCGATCGAAGATCAATGGCCGAGATGCGTCTTTGGCTGGCTTGGGGGCGTGGCGACGGCGGGGGCGGGGCGACGTGGCGCGTTCTAGGCCGTTGATCTCCAGATCAACGGTCAGGATTTCTTGGGCCCATTGTGGGAGCTCCGGATGTCGGATTTGGCCGATTTTGAGTCCGTTAGACTCCGTTCGTCGTCCTGAATCCATCCGTGCGGTCCAATTGCTCATCTGAGGCCTGCTTTGACAAATGCTTTACACAAATGGCCATTAATATAGTTTATAAGCAATCTTGGTACTTGATGCATGCAATGCTCCTATTCTACTTTATGTTGTGCCTTTTATTCTAAAGATGGGTCATATTCAACCTAATTACTACCCCCTTGCGTGGTGTTATCACCTACCTATTTAGGAACCCAACCTAATCCTAAGACCACCACCAATACATATATATCTAGGTAGTTAGGTGAATGACTAGGTCTAGTTCCCTAGTGGTCAACCTACCCAATGGTTGTCCCTTCACCTTTCCATGAACCACCACTACAAGAAAAGATAGTTTTGGCAACAGTTTACCATCGTAGAATGTTGTGTCACTGTAACGATTTGGCGACGGTTAAAATGATGTAATGAAAATATTTCTCCTGGCTCTAGGTTTGAGATTCTTAACAATCTGTAGTGGTTATTGACTGTTGCCAAATGTATTTAGAGGCAATTACTAAACTCACCGTCGCCAAATGTTGGTACAAAAATATTTTACGCCGAAAAAGAAATCATTAAGTGAACTATATCAAACAATACCCTCACCAAAAACCTTTAGTTGGCGCTAATGTAGGTTGCTTGGGAAAATATTGCTATTTGGTGACTGTCAGTAACCATCGCCAAAGTTCACTTTACCGTCGCAGTACTTTACTAATTGGCAGGAGGAGAGTGGTGGCACCAAAATTATTTATTCGAAGGTAGGATTAGAAAGGTTGCCTTAACACTATTGCCGACGGTTTAAATAAAAATCGTCGCTAAATGTATGGTATTTTTTTTAAAATAAAATTTGAATTAGGGTTTATACCTATACTTACCAAACCAACATGTAAAGTAACTCACAGCAAAATAAAAATGAAAATGTAAATCACAGCACAATAAAAATGCAAATCATTCACATATTAAAAGAGTTTAACTATTACAAAAGATAAGAAATGTTCATAAAATATATACACTACTCTAGGTTAACTATGCCACTAGCTCCTGGTTCACCCCTATCGTCTTTGTCCTATCGTGGAGGTACGTAAAATGTTGAATGGTCAGGTTTGGATCCTCGAAGGAATGCCATCAGGTCCATTAATTGCTAGCTGTATCGTTCTAATAACCCATTATGTTACTCCATCCTACGAGTGGCTGCTTGCAGCTGCGAGGTCACTTCCTCCAATCACTTCTCCCTCTCCACCTCTCAACGTTCCATTATCTCTATCTTCTTATTCAAATTATCCACTTGGGATGTCATCGGCGATGATTCTTTCCTCCCATACCAGGAAGAGACAATCGTCCTCCTTCCCCCATTATGGACCAAGCCTCCATGCTTCGAAGGCATCACGATCCTGAATGCCTCCTTTGGTGTCATCAAAGGCTGTAGAATGGTCGCAGAGTTCTCATCCGTGACCTCAGAAAGATGGATTAAGTCCATCATATGAGTCTGTGGATACATTTGTAATTAATTAAACATGTAAATTAGTGTAGTAAATTAGTAGTGTAAAAATCCATGATACTTTGATGTCTCTCCTCATATGTATCATAAATCAATGCATTGGGGCCATTGAGTGTTTGCTTACTATGAGTGTACTCATAAACTCTCACTCAATCCAACTTAACACCCTTGTGCGCATCAGCCTGAAATTTTAACAGAGGAAAAATTTTTAGGTTGCATATATTTGTATGTATATATTGAATGTAAATAAATACTTTTACTTACATATTTGACTTTTAATGAGCCAATATTAATTCGATCCAAGCAATGGGTCTGTGGTGGAGCTTGGGCCCTGTTGGTGGTCGAGCCCGGATAGGTTGTGTTAATATGGCGATTTTATCGTTGAAATGAGTATAGTGGTTAACCTAAATCGAGCCTAACCATCTCTTTTACAAATTTTTTTTTTACCTGGCCTAGATTTTATCTTGGTCACTTTTAGGCCCAGGGTCGTACTCAGGGAAGTGGGATTAGAGGTGAAGAAGTTTCTACGCCTTTCCTATAACGAATCTCTTCCGTTCGTTTATTATGTTTTTGGTATTTTTCTATTTAAGATTTTTTTCTGATAATTTTTGTCCTTGAAGTACACCCTCAAAATCAGGTTCTTGGCTTTGAGCCAAATTAGGGTTCCAAAACTGGTCTTGCTATTCGCAAGATTGAGTACGTGCAAGTCAAGGATTATCTTTTCTCTTTTGTATATTTTTTTTTATATTTTTACTGGCAGGAAAGAGAAACAGAAATAAAGTAAATATAATATATATATATGTATATAGGGGTGGGGGTGGAGGTGGAGATGGCGTGTAGCACGGTGTCGAGTCGGTCGTCGTCTAGGAAGACTCAACCAATAGGACGAAATGCTGTGTGGAGTGTAGGATGGATGGGTGGAAGACGTGTGTGAAAATGCTTTCTGTATGCGTGTATCGGGGAATATTAGCAACTGGTGTAGATGTTCCCGTGATACAACGTATGGTAGGTGATATGAAAAAATATATATATGTATGTATATATGTAAATATATATCTATATGTATATATATATATGGTTATAATTATATAAGTGTAAATGTAGCTATATATGTGTGTGTGTATATATATATATATATGTATGTATATATATATAGATATGTAAATATATGTATAGATAGATGTATGTATATGCATATATATATATGTATAAGTATATGTGTATATATATGTATATAAATATATGTATATATGTAAATATATATATATATATGTATGTATGTATACTAATACTTAGTTATATAAGTACTAATATATGTATAGATATATATATATATATATATATATATATAAATATATATTAGTTTATAAGTGAGTGGGTGTGTGTACGAGAGTGTGTGTGTATGTGTATGTGTATGTGTCTGTTGAGGGAGTGAGAGAGTGCTGAGAGAGAGAGAGAGAGAGCGTCTGCTGGCGTGAAGAAGCGGTGAGTTAAGTCGTCCGGGTCCAGTGGCCGACGTCTGATGGCCACGCCCACGCGCAGGCGCGTAGGTGCGTGAAGACGTGCCTGCACGTAGGAGGGAGCAGGCGTGGGAGGAAGGATCGCAGCGCACCGCACTGCGCGAAGAGGCAGGCACTGAAGTGGGCGAAGATGTGGGTGCTGAAGCGGGCGGGAGTACATGAGAGCGGGTGCTGGCGTGTGCGGACGGGTAGCAGACGGTCGCAGCATGGAGAGAGAGCGCTTGGTGACCGGATAAGTGAGAAACTTACCGGTCACCGCACTGTAGCCATAGTGTCGTGCTCTCTAGCGTGAACAGTGGCTACAGTGCACGCTTGGCTCGTGCGACCGCCTGCTAGCGGTTCTGCATGTGTGGGCGCCGCTAAGCGAGCTGGCGTGCGCGCGGAAGGACTGCGCCGGCTGGGCCAAGGGCGGAGCTTTGCAACAGGGCACGTGAAGAGGGGCGAGGGTGGCCTGCAGGCGAGCGTAGAGGGTGCGGAACTGGCGCCTGAGGAGCGTGGAGGCCTGCGCTGCTGCTGCTGACGCCTTGCTGTTGCTGCTATGGAGCTTGAGCTTCAAAGCTTGAAGCTCTTCTCAATGGCGGCGATGGGCTAGAATGACAAAACAGAGGAGAGAACCACCACGCCCACCGGCTCTTTGATGAACTGGGCGGTGGTGGGACTCACAGTGGTGGTTATGCACCACTGTGAGTTGCTCCTGCCCGCAGCGTGGCTCTTCAAGGAGAAGAGAGGCTACTCATGGAGGGGAGAGGGGAGGAGACAGCCTGGAAGAAGGAGGTGCTGTTGGTGTTTTTTGTGTTGGACCAGGCTCTCCTTCAAAGAAGAAAGCCGTGCCCTTTTTAAAGAGGAAGAAGGCAAGCACAGCCATGCCCTGGCTGTGCATGGCTGTGCAAGGAGTGGCTGTGCAGAGCATGGCACGAAGAAGGTCCAGCCATGTAGCCGCGGAGAAGAAAGTCAAATAAAAATAATGATGGTGAATTTGCGAGGCGACACTTGAGGAAAACGTAATTTCAAGGCCATTTTATTCACTCTCCTCCCCTCTCAAATAAATGCATGCATGCGTTTATTTTTACAAATGCGACTATGGCTATCTAATCTACACTGGCAATGCTTGGAAATAATACAAGATGGCATAATTGTCGGTGTATTTTTGCTATGCAATCAGTTGGCCTTATTTTTCTTAGCTTGCCCCTACAAGAAATTATCAGTAGTAAATAACAATATAATAATTTAAAACTATATATAAACAACTAATTCTTTAACTTTATCATTGGATTTCTCCAATGCTTGCATGTCTCTCTCCAAATGTCAAGCATAACCATTGGAGGCACATTCCTCAATACCTCCTTAAATGGCCTATTTTTAAAGTGCTGAAATATTTATATCAATCATTAGCAATTTTTTAAAATAATTTAGTAATTGTTATATTTTGAAATCATAAAATTTCTTATTGTACTCTTCACCTCCTCCTTCCAACCACGGTGGATCTTGCCCTCATGTTTTAAAATATACATGGGCATGTTCAGATCAGGGATCCAATCAAATATCACCAACAATTAGAAAGTTATTGTAAATCTTATATAAATAAATTTTATATGAGATTTGTAAAACGGATAGTGGAAACGTATTTACCGACAGCTCACGAGTAAGTGTCGCCTTCAACTCCTTCGACACTTTTCTCCAGTTGAAGCAGGAAAGAGGCACGATCGACTTTGTAAGCGTCGCTAGCCTACTAGTGAACTTCTAGTAGTTCTTTGCTTCCTCCGAAGGATTAATCTCAATTAGGATCCTAGTGCCTACTAGTAATTTATTTAGTTCCTGATTCCTTATTGGATCCCTTATTTTCTTACCTAAAAACTAATTATATCATTGATGGGAACACCATCGTGAGCCATAACTAGCTCATTTTGATCTAATTAAGTCAGTAAATGCTCATATATAACTGCTAGAGAGCCATAAGTCACTGCATAACCATTATGAGGGAAATACAAGAAAATAGGGTTAAAACTGCAGTTTTACCATCTTATCACGAATGCTTTACAATCATGGGTTTTTCCCAGGGGGTAATTAAGGGTCAAATGCTCCTAAAAGTCTAACAAGTGGGTTAGAAAAAACATTAAATGGTTTGCACGTGTCTTGAGAAATAAATGACTTTTAAAATCCTAAAAATAGACTCGCTTAATTAACTGAGGTTCTGGTCACTATAAAATTCTCCTAAACCTTCTAAAATTCATAGAAAAATATTTTCTAAGGTTTGGAACCTTCAATTTGACCATCAGAACCCATCTTGACCCAAAATAGAGTCCTAGGCTAACATTTATCCTAATTTATGATTTTGCATAAATTACCCAGTCAAACTTGGTCAAAACCTAAATCTAACCTCACTATTGGATTTCTTGGGTTTAAATTAGGTTTGTACCAAAATTTGGGCCCAATCTGAGATCATCTTGACCAAGTTTGCACTTTAGTCCAGTCAGACTCTTTCTATCTTTTTCATATCCTTAGCTTTTGAATTCTCTTACAAATAGCCCCCAACTTCTTTACCTTCTTCACAAGTATGTCCCCATGTCATTTTTGGAAGGTAAAACCTTCACCGTTGAGTTTCGAGGGAGGATTTCTCGCTTGATTCTCAATCAATCCTCAAAATTGATACGGGGATTCCTTGGGAAGTCTCCTTCCATTTGAGCCATTCCTTGGGCTCTAAGTCCTTCCCAAAAGGTCATGCAAACCTTTCAAAGGTTCAGGTATCCATTGTTGCAACCACCATCCAAGCTTGAAAGCTTCTTTCCAAGCTTGGAAGGGCGTCCTATGGCCTATAAAAGAGACTACAGGGCAAGACCGTGCTCTTCAACTAGTTTTGAGGCCAAAAACCCTCTTCCTAGCCTAATCTCCGACCTCCTCTGGCCTAGCTTCGGGGAGCTCCTCCACTGTCATCCTACGACCTCCTAATGGCCAAATTGGGAGCGTCTTCTTTCTCCCTGACTCCCTCCGCCTCTCGATAGCTGATTGGTCGGATCGAATAGGTTGTTAATATGATGATTTTAACGTTGAAATGTGTATAGTGGTTAACCTAATTCGGACCTAACCATCTCTTTACAAAATTTTTAACTTGGCCTACTTGATTTTATCTTGTCACTTTTAGGCCCAGGGTCGAACTCAGGAAAGTGGGGTTCAAGTCGAGTTTCTACGCTTTGCCTACAACGAGTCTCTTCCATTCGTTTATTGTGTTTTTGGTATTTTTCTTATTTAGATTTTTTTCTGGTAATCCTTATCCTTGAGGCACACCCTCAAAATTGTGTCCTTGGCTTTTAGCCAAAACAGAGTTCCAAAATGAGTCTTGCTATTCGCAAGATGGGGTACCTGCAAGTCAAAAATTATCTTTTCTCTTTTATATATTTTTTATCTTTTTACTAACAGAAAAGCGAACAAAAATAAAGTAAATATAGTATGTATATATATATGTAGATATTATATATATAAAGGGGTGGGGGTGGAGGCGGCGATGGAGTGTAGCATGATGTCAAGTTGGTCGTCGTCTAGGAGACGCAACCAACCGGACTGGGTGCCGCGTGGAGTGTGGATGGATGGTGGAAGATGTATGTGTCCACGCTTTTTGTACGCGTGTATCGGGGAATATCAGCAACTGGTGCAGATATTCCTGCGATACAGCGTATGGTAAATAATGTGAAAAAATATATATATGTATGTATATATGTATATAGCTATATATGTATATAAATATATATATATATGTATGTATATATAATACTATATAGATGTATATATATATATGTATATATATGTATAATAATAATATATGTATATGGGTATATGTATCTTGATATGTAGATATATGTACATAGTTATATAGATATATATATGTATATATGTAGGTATATATATATATAAGTATATGTATAAGTATATATATATATATATATATATATATATATATATATATGTATACTAATACATAAGTATATAGATACTACTATGTATATAAATATAAGTATATATATATATAGATATATGTATGTATATATATATATATGTATATATATAAGTTTATACTAGTGTTTATGTGCGTGTGGGTGTGTGTAAGTGTTGGTGAAGGTGTGTGTGTGCGTCGGTGTAATGTGTGCTGTGAGTGAGTGAGAGAGAGAGAGAGAACGCAGGAGAGAGCGGGAGAGGGGACGCAGCCGCAGCTCCTGGAGTGACGATAAGTCGTCTGCGGATGGCGGCCGTCGTCTGCAGGTCGCGGGTGCGGGCGCGTCTTCGCGCAGAGGAGGAGAGGTGTCTGCGTCGCCGGCTGCGAGCGCGGAGGCTCGCGACAGCGCGCTCGGAGAGGGAGGTGGGGAGTCTGCAGGCAGGTGCGGAGGGTGGTAGGGGTTGGCAGGGAGGCGGGAGACGCTTGGCCTGCCGCTGCAGAGGCGCGCAGCGGTCGGTTGCAGGCGCGGAGGCGGGCGATAGAGTGGAGGAACGGACGTGGGGAAGATCCTGCAGGCGCGCGCGGAGGAGCTGAGCGCCTGCAGTTGCTCGCGGAGGCTGCGAGGGTGGCTGCTGCTGCTGCTGTTACCGCCGCTTGGCTGCTGCTGCTGCTTCAAGCTTTAGACCTTGAAGCAGCAGCCATGGCGGGAAGTGCAGGAATGGAAAAAATGAAAAAAGAGAAGAGCCACCATGCCCACCGGCTCTTTGAAGAGCTGGGCGGTGGTGGTCTCACTGTGGTGGTGTGCACCACAGTGAGCTCCTGCCCGCTGGGTTTCTCCTCGGAGGAGGACCGGCGTATGGAGGGGAGAGGGAGGAGAGGAAGGTGGTGGCCTGCTGGTGGTGTTTCTTTCTTGCTGCCGCCAGCCCCATCTGAGGAGAAGAAGACGTGGCCTTATATAGAAGAAGGCATGGCCTTGCATACGGCTGCAGGAAATGGCAGGTGCAGGGAGAGGGCGCTGCAGGGACGGGCATGAGGAGAAAAAATGCAACAGCCGTAGGAAAATAAAAATCAAGTGGGAAAAAAATAAAAAGAGGTGGATTTTGCAAGGATACACTTGAGGAAAATGTAAAATGCAAGGCCACTTATTCATTTCTCCTCCTCTCTTAATTAAATGCACGAATGCATGTATTTTTACAAATGCAACTACGGAATCCTAATGTGCATAGTTAATGCTAGGAAATAGCATAAGAAGGCATTATTGCAGGCATATTTTGAGGTGCAATCATACCCCCATGCCTATCTTTTGCTAGTCCCTAGGAAAATAATATTTAGAAATGATCTTAAGCTGAAGATTTTCTTCAGAGGTAATATAGGTGTGTTTATTGTCGGATATTGTGAGAACCAATTGTAGAGAAGACTGCCAGTACTTTAAATCTCACATGAAAAAGATCATCTCTCGACTAACCAGGACTCTTGATATTTAAACCTTAAGTACGATTTCCAGGACCTAGGAGGTTTTTGCCGTACTCTAGAGCTCGAGAGGTTATGGTTTGTGCATAGTGAAGGATCAAGACTGACCAGATGAACATTGAGACTCAAGCCCAGGGTTTCACGAATCTTTAAGTAAAGGTTGGTCCCAGTTTCAGCTCATGTTTTCGGATTGACCCTTAAGAAGATGACGAAAAACTCAACTCTCATTTTCTGATTTTTTTTTTTTTGTGGCTCAAAGGAAAATAAGGTATTTGTAACCTACCTTGAAGAACTTCTTGTAGGGCGAAGATTTTATAGACATTTGTGAGATATACTGACTGTTTTGCAACATTTTTTTTCTTTTTGAAACACGTGTCAGTATATCTCTTACAACATTTTTTTGAGGGAGCACACTTTTTTTTTTTTGTGGGAGAGTTTCTTTTTGGTGGAAAGAGTCGCTCCTAAACACAAGACTAAAGCCTGGGATAAAAAGTCTACCCGCACGCACAAGTAAGGACTCCACCTTCCCTAATGAACACTAGGGTTGGATCTTATGTTCACCTGGTCTTTCCTGATATGTGTAGTGTGAACCAGGTTTACTTAAGCTCTCAAGAAAAAGCAAACCAACGGATCATGTACTGGTGTCTCTGGTACAAGAATACGTCCTTAGTTAGGAGAGATTCTGATCTATTTTGTCAATGCTTAAGTGAATTAAGCCGAGCCTGAGCGAATCAAGCTTCTGCGGCCTGGAAAGTCTTCAAAACAGAGGTTGAATATCCATAAGCACTTATTGTATTTTTGTTTTAGCTTTCAGATCATTACTAAACACCATTTATTATTATATATATATTTTTCTTCTTTTTTCTTTTTCTTGCATATTTATAAATGGGTGGAAACTATATGATACCATAAAATACCTGGATCCTATGGATGCCTATCCACCCCCTAATGCCAAACAATGCTATGTCCTCATATGCATGCAGGGAAAGGTAGAGAAAGGACGAAAGATCGGGTAAGGAGAGCTGAGGGTCAGGGTATAGAGCAGGGTGGTAGGGTGGGTGGATGGTGGATGGTAAAGTGAAGAGTGTGATAGTGGAGTGAAAAGTGATGGTGGATGGTGAGAGATTTGGCATTTCTTGGGACGAGAGTGTCCCAGGCGGATCAGAAAATAGATCAGGAAGAAGAAGTTGGCCCTTAGATTGGCCAAGAAGAGGGGCTCTTTTGATAGATGGATCCAAAAGGGAATAGCCCCAGTGAATAGGATATGGGCTCAAGGTCCCAGTGTGGAGTTGCAAATCTGCCTGATTTGGCGGGAAAGAACGTGCAATCTGATCTTCAAGAGTGTGGACCGACGGTGAGTAGCCCGGAGATGACTCAGACCACAAGGTATGGAAAGCGGAGAAAACCTCGTCAGAAGTCTGGTCAGGAGAAGGTACGGGAATAGGGAGGAATTGGGGAACGTCACAATTTGTGTTTGTCAGGCAGTCGTCAGGTAATTCGCCGCAGTCTGAATAGGTCCCAAATAGTCTGATACACGCATTGACGGTCATGTCCTCGTCAGACGTGTCATCCTCGATGCAATCACAATCAAAGTTCCTGGCTGCCTTGAAGATGTTAAGCTTGATCTTTTCAGATCCAACGGCAATCTCAATACAGCCTGACTCACAGTCGATAAGGGCACGGGCTGTGGCCAAGAAAGGTCGACCGAGGATTATTGGACAATCAGAAAGTGAACTAGGAACTTCCATATCTAAAACAAGAAAGTCAACAGGAAAACAGAGACTGTTGACCCTAACCACCACGTCTTCCACCACACCCTTCGGGATTTTGACAGAACGATCTGCCAACTATAACGTGACAGGGGTGGGTTTCAGATTTCCCAAGGAAAATTTTTTGAGCATGATGGTCGGTATGAGATTTATGGAAGATCCTAGATCAAGCAGGGCACGGTTAAAATTGCAGCCTTGAATGCTACAGGAAATGAGCGGTGTGCCCGGATCTTTCTGCTTCGGTGGTATGTTTGACAGTATAGCACAACTCGCATGAGGCGAGAGAACCACCAGATTCTTAGTTTTCTTTGACTGTCGCCTGGGTGTTGTGTAGTCCTTGAAAAATCGGGCGACAGTTGATATGTGGTCGATAGCCTCGAGCAGGGGTACTTTGATTTCTACATCCCTGAACAAATTATGCAGGTTATCAAAGGCCTGCGTATTTTTCTTTTTGCCTTTTGGCTCCCTCAGTAGAGCCTCAGGGAATGGGACTGATTCTGGCAACAATTTTGGTGCATCGTCCTCTCGCTACTGCGGTGTGTGTCCCGAATGAGAGGGCGATGAAGACGAAGATGGGCTAGGATCAGGTCGAGGCAGATCGACAGTCTGCTTACCACTCCTCGTAGTGATAGCATTGGACGATGCGGGTCCCGTGGGATCATACCGCGGAGGAAGGTTCGTAATGGGGACATAAGAGTGCGGTGCTGCAGCGGGATTTACCTGAAATCCCGGTGGGATGCTAGAAGCTTGCAGATTTTGATGAACCTGTCCCTGAGAAGGTTGTACCTGTGGTTGCGGACCACGAGGTACAAAGTTTCTCGGGTTGGGAACAGGTTGGGCGGGAAGAGTGCCCTGAGATCAAGTCGCCATGCGTAGTTGACTGATCTCAGCATTCTGCTGCGCCAATTGGTTCTGAAGAGAGGTCATGTTCTCTTCATGACGCTTTGACATATCCGTCATCATTCGCATCAATTTATCAAGAGGACTTGATGCGTGTTCGGTTTGCGGTGCGTAAGGGCCTGATGGCGGAGTCGCCATAGGATTAGACTGGGCCCTTGGGATGACGGGTGCGGACGGTCGCATGGGTCCACCCGTGGGATTTTGGCGCTGCGAGTTGGACCATGTGAAGTTTGGATGATTACGCCACCCTGGGTTATAAGTGGTAGAGAACGGGTTGTCCCCCAGGGCGTAAGCGTCTTCTATGCCAGAAGACGTGTTCGCATGTAAGTATGCATCCGAGCACACGGAGGCTTGGTCCTCCGTGTCGAAATACTGGCTTGCAGAAGCCAGTTCCACATGACTTACCGAGTCGTTTGGCGCGACACTCGGTAAGGAAGGTCTAACGGGGTTTCTCAGGATAAGCCTGGTGTTACAAGAATTTGGATTGTGACGAAGTGGTGAAGAGGTGGTGTTTGCCAGAGATCGGGCGGGGTTGGCTAGAAGCTCGTCCAGCTTCTTGTGCACGACGGAGACTTCATCCAATTTTTGTGCAATAAGGCTTAGATCAGTGGATGAATGGGAGGGTTCCGTGTCAACTTCGTGGACATTTCGAGGCTGGCTGGTATGATTAAAGGCGATAATGGAGGCATTGTTTATCGAGTTTTCACTCATATTTTCAAATAGTTCAAATGCTCCATTCTCGTCTTTATTCATGAAGTTCCCTCCGCAGGAAGCGTCTGCAATCTGCTTCAAAGTCTCATTTAGCCCATAGTAGAAAATCTGGGCTATATGCCACTTAGGCAGATCGTGGTGCGGACACTTCCTGAGGAGGTCGTTATACCTCTCCCATGCCTCATGAAATTGTTCGCCGTTTTGTTGCATAAATGATGTGATAGCACGGCGAAGCACATTGGTTCGCTCGATTGGGAAGAACTTCTTGAGAAACGCTGTTCGCATCTCTTCCCAAGAGTGGATGGTTCTCCCAAGGGTGCATAACCATTGTGACGCTTTATCCCGCAATGAAAACGGGAACATCTTCATGAGGACAATAGGTAACCCTACATTTCTTGGTTTAACAGTTTCAGCAAGTCGGGTTAGGTCTTCCAAGTGGAGAAGTGGGTCTTCACTTGCAAGACCATGAAAGTGAAAATTGATTAAGCCATTTATGTTCAGTTTTAATTCAAAGTCGTCCCCGCCCATGGGGACCCGAATTTGACCTATGGTCTCTGTAGCAGCAGGATTCTGATATGAGCTAAGAGACCTAGGCTCCTCCCATTCAGGAGGGTTCTGTATTTCCTCCAATGTTTTCCGAATGGCTTTGATTTGCTCATTATACATCTCCATTTCGGCTTGGAGGCGGGTTATGGGATCTAAGACTCCACCACCTGGTGGGTTCTGAGGGCAGTTTCCTCCCTCGGGATTTGGGGGTGGGCGTGCAGCCATGTTTGTGGAGGAGGACGATTCGGCTTCTTTTCTAGATTTATCAGTCAATTCAAACAGTGCAGGGTTTTGTGACCTCCTCCCAAACATGCACTACTGCAGGAAGATTTGGGGAGATGAGAAGGGAAAAGAGACGAGAGAAATGACGCCGCAAAGGTATACTTGATTACAAATCAATACCGTCAAGTTCCTAACCTCTACAGTGTGCCCTTAGACCTAAAGATCTAAGTTACCTACTATCACAAACTACGGAACCGAATGCGAGCACCGTGGAACCACCGAGCCAGATTGAAAGGCCGTTTGCCCCAGTCTTAGACACCTGATAGCACGCGGGAACTCTCACCAGCACGTAGCCGTTACACGCAGGTAGTTAGACCTCCAATCCTTAAGAAGGGTCAAGTTACTACCAGTTTTAGTTAGAGTCTTAGGGTCAAGTGCTTTTGGAATGTGAAGGGTGTTGTTTATGGGTAATGCCCAAGTGATTGATTTTCAGAGTGTGTAAAACAAGCATCAACGGGGAAATCTCCCCGAATTGAAGTTCTTAATTGGTGAATGGTTTTTAGAGTTCAACCTTAAGTAATATGGATTTTAGGATTTTGCTAAATTACCAATTCAACCAATCTCCAGGTTTTTGTGAGAATACAAGTTTTCTTTCTAAGCCCAACAAACCCTTCTTCAATATCAGTTAGTTAATGCATGCTAAAATGCAATGGGCTACCCTAAATGGAGATTTCTATGTGTGGATGCATGAGTCAGTTTTATATCAGTGTGAAAGGGAGCCAAAGCACTTTAATTCAAGTGCTCCCAATCACCAGAAAATGTCCACACACAAGGATCAACAAACAGATAAAGAAACTAAAATTGTTGGTGTTGAAATGTTCGGGATCGAATCTTAGGCAAGTTGAAAAGTCGTGGTGGGGTTGGAATTAACTCAATTCCTAGTCTCCCCACCAAAAATGTGATCCCGAATTGAAGATAAGTGAGGCAAAAGAGGGATGCAATCAATCTTTTTGTATTTGCCTCAAAGAATACTTCACATGACGGGAAATTCAAGAATCAATATTCTCTAATTTTCGCTATGCGAAGAAGAGCGGGAAATCCCGGGGCGGTGGGAGTGAAGACAATTAATCAGACAAGTGAATTTTAATCCACTTGCCCCAAGAGATCCCAAGAAGTTTTTCTAATTTTTTTTTTAAAGTGGCAAGTTAACCCTAGTTTGCTAAGAAAAGAAAACCTACTTGTTCGGCAACGTGTGCAAAGCTCCAATGCGATGTCGACGTCTTCACGCTCGCGTTCCCGCCTCGGATCTGCCCACGTCTTCGACTTCATCTGCCTTCCTTCTCCTTACACCAGGTTCACCTACACACCAAAAATAAAAAAATACCCGTGAAGCGAGAAGAGAAAAATTGAAAGGAATTGAATAGAAACTTACTTGAAGGCGCACTTCCCCGACAACGACGCTGGAAAAGATGATTGGTCAGACCGAATAGGTTGTTAATATGATGATTTTATCGTTGAAATGTGTACAGTGGTTAACCTAATTCGGACCTAACCATCTCTTTACAAAATTTTTAACCTGGCCTACTTGATTTTATCTTGTCACTTTTAGGCCCAGGGTCGAACTCAGGGAAGTGGGGTTCAAGTCGAGTTTCTACGCTTTTCCTACAATGAGTCTCTTCCATTCGTTTATTGTGTTTTTGGTATTTTTCTTATTTAGATTTTTTTCTGGTAATCCTTGTCCTTGAGGCACACCCTCAAAATCGTGTCCTTGGCTTTTAGCCAAAACAGAGTTCCAAAACGAGTCTTGCTATTCGCAAGATGGGGTACCTGCAAGTCAAACATTATCTTTTCTCTTTTATATATTTTTTATCTTTTTACTAACAGAAAAGAGAACAAAAATAAAGTAAATATAGTATGTATATATATATATAGATATTATATATATAAAGGGGTAGGGGTGGAGGCGGCGATGGAGTGTAGCACGATGTCAAGTTGGTCATCGTCTAGAGAGACGCAACCAACCGGATTGGGTGCCGCGTGGAGTGTGGATGGATGGTGGAAGATGTATGTGTCCACGCTTTTTGTACGCGTGTATCGGGGAATATCAGCAACTAGTGCAGATATTCCCGCGATACAGTGTATGGTAAATAATTTGAAAAAATATATATATGTATGTATATATGTATATAGCTATATATGTATATATGTATATGTATATAAATATATATATATATGTATGTATGTATATATAATACTACATAGATGTATATATATATATGTATATATATGTATAATAATAATATATGCATATGGGTATATGTATCTAGATATGTAGATATATGTACATAGTTATATAGATATATATATGTATATATGTAGGTATATATATATATAAGTATATGTATAAGTATATATATATATATATATATATACACTAATACATAAGTATATAGATACTACTATGTATATAAATATAAGTATATATATATATAGATATATGTATGTATATATATATGTGTATATATATGTTACTATATATAAGTATACGTATATATATAAGTTTATACTAGTGTGTATGTGTGTGTGGGTGTGTGTAAGTGTTGGTGAAGGTGTGTGTGTGCGTTGGTGTAATGTGTGCTGTGAGTGAGTGAGAGAGAGAGAGAGAACGTAGGAGATAGCGGGAGAGGGGATGCAGCCGCAGCTCCTGGAGTGACGATAAGTCGTCTGCAGATGGCGGCCGTCGTCTGGAGGTTGCGGGTGCAGGCGCGTCTTCGCATAGAGGAGGAGAGGTGTCTGCGTTGCTGGCTGCGAGCGCGGAGGCTCGCGACAGCGCACTCGGAGAGGGAGGCGGGAAGTCTGCAGGCAGGCGCAGAGGGCGGCAGGGGCTGGCAGGGAGGCGGGAGACGCTTGGCCGGCCGCTGCAGAGGCGCGCAGCGGCCGGTTGCGGGTGCGGAGGTGGGCGACAGAGCGGAGGAACGGACGTGGGGAAGGTCCTGCAGGTGCTCGCGGAGGAGTTGAGCGCCTGCAGTTGCTCGCGGAGGCTGTGGGGGCGGCTGCTGCTGCTGCTGTTACTGCCGCTTGGCTGCTGCTGTTGCTGCTTCAAGCTTCAGACCTTGAAGCGGCAGCCATGGCGGGAAGTGCGGGAATGGAAAAAATGAAAAAAGAGAAGAGCCACCATGCCCACCGGCTCTTTGAAGAACTGGGCGGTGGTGGTCTCACTGTGGTGGTGTGCACCACAGTGAGCTCCTGCCCGCCGGGTTTCTCCTCGGAGGAGGACCGGCGTATGGAGGGGAGAGGGAGGAGAGGAAGGTGGTGGCCTGCTGGTGGTGTTTCTTTCTTGCTGCTGCCAGCCCCATCTGAAGAGAAGAAGACGTGGCCTTATATAGAAGAAGAAGGCATGGCCTTGCATATGGCTGCAGGGAATGGCAGGTGCAGGGAGAGGGCGCTGCAGGGACGGGCGCGAGGAGAAAAAATGCAGCAGCCGTAGGAAAATAAAAATCAAGTGGGAAAAAAATAAAAAGATGTGGATTTTGCAAGGATACACTTGAGGAAAATGTAAAATGCAAGGCCACTTATTCATTTCTCCTCCTCTCTTAATTAAATGCATGAATGCATGTATTTTTACAAATGCAACTCCGGAATCCTAATGTGCATAGTTAATGCTAGGAATTGCATAAGAAGGCATTATTGCAGGCATATTTTGAGGTGCAATCAACAGCCAACTCAGAGTCACCCTAGCCCCTTCATCATCGTTGTCTCCCTCATCAGAGAACCTTTCATCCACGGCACCGGCGAACCACAGCCAATGCCGCTCTACCCCTTTCATCCTAAGATTAGGTTCCAATGTTCCCTCGTCTCCCCTACCCTTTTTCCCCTTATTTATCCTTCAACTTCGATCCCTCGACACGCCCTTCACCTCCATCGTCCTCACCTCTGGCCACTCATTCGGTGAGCCCATCTCACCACCACAAACCACTAATCAACTCGCCGACAAGCCCACAACCTTCACCTCTCCACCCTCTTCAAAACCCCTCTTCCCATTCACTATTTTGCTCACCCAAATCTCCCACCGAACAACCCACCTCCTCACGGCTGTTTTCATCACCGACAGGTCGCTACCCTCACTCTCATCACACGCTGCACCCAACACCGCACTTGCCACTCCACGGCGATCCTTCCTGAGCATTCTGACAGGGCTGAGAGGTCATTTTGCTTGATTTCAGGTGTACCCCCTAGTCGCCATTAACGAAGAGCTTCAAAGAAGCTTCGAGCTCTCTCCAGGCCTCGACTACCCCAGGTAGAAGTCCCAGGTTGTGCGAATTTGCTTCAGGTACTGCCCCAGGTGGTCTATTGGACACTTGGACCTCACGAGCCGCGGCAATCGAAGGAAGGACCTCTACTACTGATGCGAAAAGAAGAGGGACGCAGGTAGTCCCACATATGAGACTCACAAGCGGCCGACTGCGCGTAAATTGAATTTCTCTCTAGGCCTTAGTGCCTCATGTCACAGGGGGGTGAGGTCCCCCGCGCCCTCACGTGCCTCGTTCGTGACATATACCCCGCGGTCCTGGTGCACCAGTCCCACCTAATCCTTCACTCCTCGCTCACCACCAACAGCTAGTGAGCCTGGACTTGGGTGTGCGCCTACCCGATTACCCGACTATACCCTGAGTAGCCTTGGGAGGGCGAAACCTAAGAGGAGAGAAAGCGAGAGAGAGCGTGGGGCAGGGGAGGGTTTTGCCCCGTGCAACACTTACCCAAAACCTGTGATGGCTGCCCTCTATGCGTGAAGAAAGAATGAAGAAAAGAGGAGAAGGTTTGAGCAGAAGAAGAAAAGAAGACTAGAGCCAGAAGAAGAAAAGGAGAAGAAGGAAGCTACATAGGAAGAGAAAGAGAAGGAGAAGAAGAGGAGAAGCACAGAGAAAGAGAAGAAGAAGAGAGAGACCCTTGAGTCTCTAGAACTGTAGCACAAGCTATTTAAACCGTCTGATACCTTTGATTGCATATACTTGAGGCTTTGATTTAATTGTTATTTGTGAGGAGTAATTGGTGATTTAAATCACTATTTTACTCCATTCCTTTTGCATATTGATCCTGATATTATTCTTATTGCAATCTCTATTCTTGATTTAAATTGTGATCTTGAGTTTTGAATTCCATATTACTCCCTATGTTCGACCTTGGACTTAAAATTCGAGTAATAAATTTATTTATTTTCAAAGCGATTTCGGCTATTCTATAACACAGTTTTTAACCTCGATTTCACCGTGTAAACATTTTGGCACCGTTGCCAGGGAGCAACGCGCAATTCAGATCTCTTGATTGCAATATCCGTGTCAATACTAACTTGCTCTATCTCTTTTTGACTTTGATCTATTTCAGGGGATCCATTGAGGAAGATCAGCCGCACATCAACCACTCCAGGGATAGGTAAAACTCCATTCAAATCCTTTTAAACCCCTGATTCTGAAAAATCTAAAAAAGGAAGAAATCAATTAGGGCTACTTACATTATATTCTTAGATTAATCATCAAGATGCCTGATTTGATGCATTCTACAAACATTCAAACCCTGATTTGTGCACCCATTTGAAGCTAAGGTATCTAGGGCTATCACATTCTTGCTTGAACCCTAGGTACCACATTCTGACAAACTAATTGGACCAAGTTAGAGCCAATTAAGGATTCCAATTTAGGATTTTAGAGACACGCTTGCTTAATCAAGAATTTATCTCTTTAAAACAATGTGTGCCTAGACGTTGATTGAACTGATCTACTCAAGCAAAGCCCTAAAAATCAGGCTCTTAAATTCATTTGAACACTAAAAGACGGACCTAAAATTCTCAAGAGGACAATATAGGTGAAGTTGACCCACCTTGTTGGGTTAACCAATCTTCAAATTAGGTCACTTTTTCACAAAAACTTCTTAAAAGTTCAAGTGAAATCCTAAGCACCCTTGCTCTTAATTAAAACTGGTAGACTTAAGAGGTCAAGTCCCCATTCTAGTCTACCTGGAACATCAGTGACAAGAGAGGTTGGGTGGGGGAAACCCTGTAACCCGTGGGGGTGCTCTACCGTGTAGGGGTCTTTGCGAGACTCTCCCTCTCTGGCTGCTTAGGTAATTCTCAGGTGGATGACTTTCTGACTAAGGGGTATCATCTACCCTGAACCTCTATAGTCATCCAAAATTTTTAGGTGTCTTGATTGGGTTCATCACATTCTACCTCTCATTTACTCCATCGGTGCATGTTCGGGAGGAGGTCTCTAAGATCATCCTTGAGGCCTCCTTTAGCTACTCATTCACGTCAAGGCCAAGCCTCGACCTCGTTTGTGCAACAACCCAATCTAATCGATATTTATTCTGATTCATCCGAACCTGATTCTCCTTCATCCATCATCATGGCACAACCAGCAGAAGAAAATAATCTTGAAAATCAGCTTCAGTGCCTCAATGATTTTTTCCAAGCCTTTACAAACCCACCGCAGCATCCAATGATGCGAGATCACTGCAATCCTGTTGCGGTGGCAATTGAACCTCGAGTACAAATCCCTGCTGGAGGACTTGACACTGAACTCAAGCCCAACATGATTCATTCCATTCCCAAATTCCATGGGCGTAATTCCGAAGATCCTTTCCAGCATATCAAGCAACACAAGCATCTGGCCTAGACCTTCGGGTCTGAAGCTCAAAATCAGGATGTTCTACTCATGAAAATGTTCTCCTTCTCTCTCATGGATAAAGCTGCTCATTGGTACCAAACCCAAACGTGTCCAATCAACACCTGGGTGAAACATCAATCCAAGTTTTTGAGAAAGTTCTTCCCTATTGGTCGGACAAATGCTTTACGGCACCAGATCACACATTTCACACAACAAGCAAGAGAACCACTTCATGAGGCATGGGATCGTTTTCTGGACCTCATGCGAAAGTGCCCCCACCACAGAGTTCCTAAATGGGAACAACTCCAGTCTTTTTACTAGGGACTCTGTGATGATATTCGATTATTCGTTAATGCGACCTATGGAGGAAACATTATGGGTCAACATGAAGACACCGTGTGGGAAATTCTTGAGAACATGTGCGAGAACTCCATAAATAATGAATCCATGGGCATGTTCGACCGGACGAATGCCAGTGCATTGACGAATCTAAAGGGAGCACATGAGACGCAAGGCCTGTCCTCTTCCGTCGACTTGGAACTGATGGCCAGTCATCTGGACAAGGTCTCTATTATTGAGAAGAAGGTGGATGAGCTAACTCGACACTTGCAGCGAGCCACCTCTACTCAAAACCCGTTCACACAACCACCCTCTGGCAGGGAGGCTGTGCAGAACATCTATCACCGGCCTTCTCAGGGGATGGACCTATATCCACCCCCGTCTGATTCCAGACCCACCTATTCTAGTTGGGGGAACTCTGAACTCTTGTATTCTGACTTTTCTGAGGTTCCTCAGACCTTCTAGGACGTCAACGCCATTCAGAATGATCCATTCTCCAACACTTACAATCCTGGATGGCATAATCACCCTAATTTCACATGGTCAGGCAATAATCAAAATCAGAGACCTCAATATCAGCCCTGACCACAAGCTCCTCGTCCATATCAGCTGCCTTAGCCTTGGCCTAACCCAACTTATCAATCTGGGTCGACTCATACAGATCAAATGACTCTTATCCTTCAGACTCTGGCTGACATTCAGAAGACAAATGCAGCTATGCAAGAATAGCACATACATGAGATCACAGAGGTTCTCAATCAACTTGCCCAGATGGCAAATCCTCTCCAACCTGGTGCACTTCCTTCACAACCTCTGCCTAATCCGAATAACATGCTGAACTAGAGGCGCGTTATGAACCCAAATCTGGGCTAAGCTCACTTTGTTTATCAGGCCCCTTCTACTCCATCACCTGACGGGATGAAGGCTTCGATATCATATAAGGGTTACTAGCAGCAAGCACCTCTTTTACCCAGACCAAACCAGAACCAGGTGAGATTGAATTCTGTTACTACCTGTACTAGCAAAGCAACACAGGACCCACCTTATCCAAGCCACTCCCAGCCTAGTAATACAAACCCTAACCCTAGAATAGTCATCCAGGACACACCTATCCTAGATCAAGACCTAGTCCTATTTTAGAGGAACCATCTAAGGTTCCATTTCCCAAGGTCTTGACCAAGGGAAAAAGGATAACCAAAACCACGGCACCTGAGGAGGACCTGGTTAAGCTCTTTGAGCAGGTCCATATGAGCATCCCCTTGATGGATGCGATGTGCCACATACCAGCTTGCACACGATTTTTGAAAGACGTGTGTACACCTAAGCATAAGTCACGAACCCAAGATGGGAATCTAATCGTACTGTCGGAGCAAGCCAGCTCCATCATTTAAAGCAAACTCCCACCTAAGGCAAAAGACCCAGACACCCCTCTGATCTCCTGTGAAATCGGTGATATACAATTCAACTGAGCTTTATTAGACTTAGGAGCCTCCATAAATTTGATACCTACATCCCTACTAGATTACTTCGAGGAATCTGAGCTTAAACAGACTGAAATTACTTTACAACTAGCCAATCGATCAATTAAGTCTGCAAAAGGAATTCTCGAAAATGTCATAGTTAGGGTACATGATTTCTATTTTCCAGTAGATTTTATTGTCTTAGACATGGATGCTCTTGAGAATGTGAAGAATACACTGATCATACTAGGGAGACCCTTTTTGGCCACTGCTAGGGCCAATATCAATTGTGAGGAGGGCCAAATTGAATTAAAATTTGGGAGCAAGACACTAAAGATAAACATCTTTAAGGCCCAACAAGGAATTAATTGCGGAGTCATAAAACAGATTTGTGATATCAAAGCTGTGGTTGACGACTTTATCGAGGAAAACCCGGCTACTTCTGATTAACTACAAGAGGATTAAAACCCGCAATTAGAGGAGCCCGAACTCAACTTAGACACACCCATAGCTCCTTCCTTTGCTCCCAACACCCATCCTGAACCACTCGCTACTGCTGACAATCCGATTATGGAATTAAAGCCTCTTCCCGATCATATCAAGTACGTCTTTTTAGGTTCTAATCAGACGTTTCCTATGATTATCAACTCCTGACTCACACCTGATCAGGAAACACGCTTGATTTCTGTTCTCCAACAACATCGAAGAGCCATTAGATGGACTCTCGATGATCTGACTGGTATCAGCCCTTCATACTGCAACATCTACACTGAAGAGGGCTCATAACCATCTCGTGAAATGCAGAGACGCCTGAATCCAAATCTGCAGGATGTCGTGAAAAAAGAGATCATGGTTAGATGCAGGGATCATCTACCTGATCTCCGACAGTTGGTGGGTGAGTCCAATCCAAGTTGTGCCTAAGAAGGCAGGGCTCACCGTCATCACGACTGAAATAGGAGAAACCATACCGATCCATATAACAAACTCATGGAGAGTCTGCATTGATTATAGAAGACTCAATTCCTCTACAAAGAAGGATCATTTCCTACTACCGTTCATTGATCAGATTCTCGAGAAACTAGAGAGAAATCGATTCTTCTATTTTTTGGATGGGTACTTTAGTTACAATCAGGTCGTAATCCATCCTGAGGACCAAGAGAAGACCACCTTCACCTGCCCCTTCGGAACATATGCATTCTGAAGGATGCCATTCAGTCTCTACAATGCACCCACTACTTTTCAGTGGTGCATGCTTGCCATATTCTCAGATATGATAGGTGAATACCTTGAAGTCTTCATGGATGATTTCTCGGTATTTGGTGAATCATTTGATGATTGCCTCCTGTACTTTGTCCAAATCCTCAGGCAGTGCATTGATGTGAACTTGGTTCTTTCCTGAGGGAATTATCTTGGGAAAAGAGCCACTTCATGGTACCTGAGGGAATTGTCCTGGGACATCTCATCTTTGAAAAAGGCATCTAGGTTGATCGAGCAAAGGTGAATTTGATTTTCAAACTCCCTATGCCTAGCTCAGTCAAAGACATTCGATCCTTCCTGGGGCACGTCAGTTTTTACCGTCGATTCATTCCCGAATTCTTGAAAATCTCACGCCCCCTGACTAATATGCTATCTAAGGATGTCTCCTTTGAAATCTCCAAGGAATGCGCTTAGGCATTTGAGATCCTACGTGATCAAATTACCCAAGCACCTATCTTGCAGTCCCCTGATTGGTCTCAATCCTTTGAGTTCATGGGTGATGCATCTGATTATGCTGTAGGGGTGGTACTTGGGCAGAAAATAGACAGGAAACCCGTGGTCATCTACTACACTAGCAAGACACTTGACGAGGCTTAGTGTAACTATACAGTTACTGAGAAAGAGCTGCTAGCTGTAGTATTTGCCCTGGAAAAATTTAGATCATATCTTTTGGGTTTTAGTGTTATCATATACTCAGATCACATTGCAGTGAGGCACCTCCTTGTGAAGAAGGATGCGAAACCTCGACTAATCCATTGGATCTAGCTGTTGCAAGAATTCGATCTTGAGATTCACGATAAAGTGGGAAAATAGAACGTGGTAGCTGACCACTTGTCTCAGCTTCCTTCTTCCGTCATCAACCCATCTGGTTCAATCACCAAGCATTTTCCAGACAAGCACCTGCTAGCCATTCACAATCTGCCTTGGTTTGCTGATATTGTAAACTACTTGGTTACAGGGAAAGTTCTGCTAGACTAGCCGACTTCCAAGCGGGATAAATTGATTACTGAGGCCAAGTACTATATTTGGGTGGAACCATACCTTTTCCACATCGTCAATGATCAGGTGATCCGGAGATGCATTCCTGACAACAAGGTCAATGATGTAATATCATTCTGTCATGACTAAGCCTACGGTGGCCATTTCTCTGGGTGTAAAACTGCAGCGAAAATTCTCCAGTGTGGGTTCTTTTGGCCCACTTTGTTCAAAGATGCACAGATGTATTGTAGGGCATGCGCTCGTTGTTAGACCCTCGGTAACATGAGCCCACGGGATATGATGCCCTTATACTCGATTATTGTGTGCAAAATCTTTGACATATGGGGAATTGATTTCATGGGACCCTTTCCCGGATCTAACAACTTCGAATACATTTTACTCTCTGTTGATTGTCTCTAAATGGGTCGAAGCTGTCCCCACGAGAACTAGTGATCATAAAGTTGTCCTTCGATTTATCCAGGAGAACATCTTTACCAGATTTGGGGCTCCTAAGGCCATCATCAGCGATGGCAAGTCTCATTTTACTAACGTGCACTTCCAGTCCCTGATGAAAAAGTACGGGGTGTCACATTGTATCTCGACTCCTTACCACCCTCAGAATAATGGACTGGCAGAACTGTCGAATCAAGAGATCAAGAAGATCTTTTAGGTCACTGTTTGGCCTGATCGAAAAGATTGGTCTTCTCACCTTCCAAAAGCATTATGGGCCTATAGGATAGCCCACAAGACCCAATTATGCATGTCTCCCTTCAGATTAGTATACGATAAGGTATGTCACCTTCCCGTCTAGATGGAGCACAAGGCTTATTAGGCAGTACAGAAGTGCAATCTGGATCTAGTGAAGGCTGGAATACGCCATCGGTTGCAATTGAGTGAGATCAAGGAACTACGCAATGATGCATCTGAGAACTCGCGTATCTACAAAGAGCAGATTAAAGCCTTCCACGATAGTCACATTGTGCAAAAATCTTTCTACACTGGTCAGAAAGTTTTACTCTTTGATGCTAAACTCAAATTGTTCCTAGGAAAACTCAGATCAAAATGGATTGGACCATTCTTGGTGAGACGAATCTTTGGAAATGGAGCTGTAGAAATTAGCCAACCTAGCCTTGATTTAGAACCTTTTGTTGTGAACGGTCAGTGACTCAAGCCATTCGTTGAACTCATTAATGCGAATAGGGCTGAGGTATCTTTTGATCTCCATTCTCCCTGAGCTTATTACGCCCGGCAGATGGCGTTAAACTCAGCGCTTAATAGGAGGCAACCCGTTATCTTTTTGAAAAACTTGAAACCCTTCTTGACACATCTTATACTGAACTCATATTGCACTTTAGGGTTCATCCATTAGAATAGCTGACTTCACCTCTGGTAGCTATACCCGTGCTTAAAATCATCTGCAACAGTTACCCCGACCCATCCACTCACCCAACACCTGTTCTAATGAATGATTTAAGCTAAACTCGAACCCACCTAGTTTACAATGAGGGCATTGCAAATCGTAGGCATGGGGGGTATTAAAGTGCATAATGATGTGAAAATCACTTTACAAGAAAGGGTTTCATCAAAAAAATCACATATTCCAAAATGCCAAAAAATTTAAAAAATTGAAAAAGAACAAAAATAGGAGAAGGGAGGAAATTTTGAATTGATATCATTTGTTGAGGAGAAAAGGGGAGATAAAAATAACAAAAAGGGGCACGATTTGAAAAGAAAAGAAAAAGAGATAGTCATTAGTAAAAGATTAAGGAATTGACTTGGTTTTAGACTAAATCGAAAGAAAGAAAATGAAAGACAAAAAAGTTCTAAGAGACAAGAAAGAGATTAGTAGGAACACTAATCTTAGGCTACGATCAGATAGTCCTCAAGATCTTAGGCCTCTTGGGCTGCGATCCTAGGCTTAAAAATTCAAGTATCCACTAAGATCTAGATAGTCCTCTAGAGGTTGGGGAAAATGCGAAGCTTAAGTATTAGGTCTAAGGCTTAGGGATTATTCGGCCTCGTTAACTGACCTCTGGTTTGCGGGACTTGGTAACCTAAGCACCCTAATCCACACATAGTCTAGTTCAGTACGCTTAAGTGTCAAAATCACGCAAATGCGTTAAATCTATTCTGAAAAAGTTACCTAGATTAGGAGCGGCTGATCAACACAAGTTGATTTGGACAAGTTCCAGTGTGGAGAGGTGGGAAATTCCCCTCGAAGATGCGCAATAACATGTTATCTCCTCGGTGCTTGTCTCCTAGGATATCTAAATATCCTATCGGGGGCATGTAAGCACCTTGTGCTAGTTCAGATGCCATGGGTGGCATTATCATGAAATGTCAACTGCCAGGGTCTGGATTTAGCTATAGATTGCCATAGGGGGGATTATCTTGAAATCTCAAAAGCCAGGGTTCTGGGGGATGCCTTGGGCGGTGCTATCTTGAAGCATCGATTGCTAGGGACCCTGCGAGGATTTATGGTGGGAACTAGGAATCCGATGCAGACCATATTGTAAAGCTAATCTGAGGCTAGAAATAAATAGAAAATAGAGAGAAAACTCTCCAAAATCAAAGGAAAATTCTTCTGTCTCTCTCTTACAAAAACGCACTGCAAACTGAACCTGGGCTAAAACATGTTACAAGCATGGGTGCTTTAACCGTGGACTTCAACGAACCTTAGGTTAGTTCCTATGGGCTTAGAAACCTTCATGGCAGACTGAGGCTAGAGCTAATCAGGTTCGGATCTTGGTTGATACTTGAGTACCTCTAAGCCTACTATCAGCATTCTGACCTAATCTACAAAAGAAAGCACACATCAGAGTTTTGAGCATAGAAAGGCATATGGTCTAGAATTAAAGATAATTCTATGAGATTTTGCTAAGGGACTAGCAAAAGTTAGGCATGGGGGTATGATGGAAACACCATCATGAGCCATAACTAACTCATTTTGATCCAATTAAGTAAATCCTCCTACATAACTGCCAGAGAGCCATAAGTCAATACATAACCATTCTGAGGGAAATACAAGAAAATAGGGTTAAAACTACAATTTTACCATCTTATCACGAATGCAGTACAATCACGGGTTTTTCTCAGGGGGTAATTAGGGTTAAATGGTCCTTAAAGTCTAACAAGTGGGTTAAAACAAACAGAAAAGGGTTTGCACGTGTCTTGAGAAATAAATGACTTTTGAAGCCCTAAAAATAGATTCACTTAATTAACTGAGGTTCTTGTCAAGATAAAATTTATCTAAACCATCCAAAATTAATATAAAAATATTCTCTAGGGTTTGAAACCTTCAATTTGACCATCAGAACCTGTCTTGACCCAAAACAAACTCTTAGACTAACATTTACCCTAATTTGGGTTTTTTTCATAAATTACCCAGTCAAACTTGGTCAAAACCTAAATATAACTTCATAATTGGATTCCTTGGTTCCAAATTATCTTTTTACCAAAATTTGGGCTCAATCTGAGATCATCTTGACCAAGTTTGAATTTTGGTCTAGTCAGACTCTTTCTATCTCATTTAGACCCTTAACTTTCGAATTCTCTTGCAAATAGCCCCCCAACTTCTTTACCTTCTTCACAAGCAGGTCCCCACGACATTTTTGGAAGGTAAAACCTTCACTGTCGAGTTTCAAGCAAGGATTTCTCGCTTGATTCTCAATCAATCCTTCTCAAAATTGATACAGGGATTCCTTGGGCAATCTCTTTCCATTTGAGCCATTCCTTGGGCTCTAAGTCCTTCCCAAAAGGTCATGCGAACCTTTCAAAGGTTCGGGTATCCATTGTTGCAACCACCTTTCAAGCTTGAAAGCTTCTTTCCAAGCTTGGAAGGGAGTCCTATGGCCTATAAAAGAGACCCTAGGTCACGACCGTGCTCTTTAGCTAGTTTTGAGGCCAAAAACCCTCTTCCTAACCCAATCTCTGGCCTCCTCCGACCTAGCTCCGACGAGCTCCTCCACTATCATCCTACATCCTCCCAACGGCCAAATTGGGAGCGTCTTCTTTCTCCCTGACTCCCTCCGCCTTTCGACGCCAACTCAGAGGCGCCCTAGTCCCTTCATCCTTGTCGTCTCCCTCATTAGAGAACCTTTCGTCCACGGCGATGGCCAACCACAGCCAACGCCGCCCTACCCCTTTCATCCTGAGATTAGGTTCCAACATTCCCTTGTCTCCCCTACCCTTTTTCCCCTTATTTATCCTTCAACTTCGATCCCTCGACACGCCCTTCACCTCCATCGTCCTCACCTCTAGCCACCCATCCGGTGAGCCCATCTCACCACCACAAACCACTAATCAACTCGCCGACAAGCCCACAACCTTCACTTCTCCACCCTCTTCAAAACCCTTCTTCCCATTCACTACTTCGCTCACCCAAATCGTCCACCGAACAACCCACCTCCTCATGGCTGTTTTCGTCACCGACAGGCTGCTACCCTCACTCTCATCACACGCTGCACCCAGCATCACACTCGCCACTCCATGGCGATCCTTCCTGAGCCTTCTGACTAGGCTGAGAGGCCTTTTTGCTTGATTTTAGGTGTACCCCCTAGTCGCCATTAATGAAGAACTTCAAAGAAGCTTTGAGCTCGCTCCAGGTCTCGACTACTCTAGGTAGAAGTCCTAGGTTGTGAAGATTTGCTTCAGGTACTACCCCAGGTGGTCAATTGGACACTTGGAGCTCATGAGCCATGGCAATCGAAGGAAGGACCTCTACTACAGATGCTCGAAGAAGAGGGACACAGATAGTCCCACATCGGAGACTCACAAGCGATCGACTGCGCATAAATTGAATTTCTCTCTAGGCCTTAGTGCCTTAAGTCATAGGGGGTGAGGTTCCCCGCGCCCTCACATGCCTCGTCTGTGACATATACCCCGCAGACCTGGTGCGCCCGACCCGCCTAAGCCTTCACTCGTCGCTCACCACCCACAACCGGTGAGCCTGGACCTGGGTGTGCACCTACCTGATTACCTGATTATACCCTAAGTGGCCCTGGGAGGGCGAAACCTAAGAGGGGAGAAAGAGAGAGAGTGTGTGGGGCAGGTGAGGGTTTTGGCCCATGTAACACTTAGCCAAAACCTGTGATGGCTACCCTCTGTGCGTGAAGAAAGAATGAAGAAAAGAGAAGGCCTGAGCAGAAGAAGAAGAAGAAGAAGAAGAAGAAGAAGAAGAAGAAGAAGAAGAAGAAGAAGAAATGAAGACCAGATCTAGAAGAAGAAAAGGAGAAGAAGGAAGCTGCATAGGAAGAGAAAGAGGAGAAGAAGAGGAGAAGCACAGAGAAAGAGAAGAACAAGAAGAGAGAGACCCTTGAGTCTCTAGCACTGCAGCACAAGCTGTTTAAACCATCTGATACCTTTGATTGCATGTACTTGAGACTTTGATTTAATTGTTATTTGTGAGGAGTAATTGGTGATTTAAATCACCATTTTACTCCATTCTTTTTGCATATTGATCCTGACATTATTCTTATTGCAATCTCTATTCTTGATTTAAATTGTGGTCTTGAGTTTTGAATTCCATATTGTTCCATGTGTTCGACCTTGGACTTAAAATTTGAGTAATAAATTTATTTGTTTTCAAAGAGATTTCGGCTATACTATAACGCGGTTTTTAACCTCGATTTCACAGCGTAAACAATCATATTATAATCAAATTAAATACAAGTTAATTAAATTATAATGTCAAGAAACGTAAACTTAAATTAAAAAAAGAATTATATTTTTACCAACACTAATGCTTGCCTCAATCGCAGCAGGCGTAGACGTGCCTGCCTCAATTGTAGTCGGCATGTCCTCTTATACCTCCTACTACTATACATCATCACCCTCCTCCCCACCAACCTCCTCAACATCCTTATCATCATCAGGCTACTCAACAAAGTGGTAGAAGAAAGCTGGGTAAAAAGAACTGAGGCCTTACCCTTCCCCTGAAGGTGATGCCCTTGGGAAAGAATATGTGGGGCTATGTACTGGGATCTAAACGGAGGCTGCCTATATGGCCTATACCTAGGGGTGGGGACATAGTAGGTGGTACTGGGGATACCCTACGGTGCGGTGTGGATATACTAGGAAGGAAACGGGGTGGTCTAGGGTTGTTTTGGAGGTTAGGAAGTAGGTAGAGGCTAGAAGATTGGAGGCTGAGTCTAGGCCTCCTCCTTGATTGGTAACTCCTAATTCTCCCTAGAGGCCCTTTTAAACTTCATATGCACATCAAATTATAATTAATTAGTGATAAATATAAAAAATTCCCTAAAAAATGTGGTAGAGTTTCCTCTATATTTAAAATTTTTTCCCAAATCCTATTTTCAAAAGAAGATATAGAATAACAGAAATATAAACCACAATTTGTAACGTGAAATGGAAACTCATGCAATTGTTTCTATAAATAAAGTTTGTATTAAAAATCTTAACAAGTCTTTCGACCTTGGAATAGAAGTGGTGTGTGAATATCTCTTAACAAGTATTAAAAATATAACATTATCCTTGGAATAGAAGTGGTGTGTGAATATCTCTTAACCAAGTTTCCTAGATTTGCCTAAACCTTACTGAAAAAATACTCTTTACATGCATAGAGTTTTGTTTTGGTTAGTGGTGGATTAGGTGTGTGTATGTCCAATATAAAATGAAAATTGAGAGTTAATAAGTTTTGCTCCAATTAGGAACCATCTACTTAATTAAGGTGTTTTCCATTAATACCATGGATTGTCCCTTTAAGTCTTGGAGAAAAATTTTGAAAAGGATGTTGCTATATGTGCTTGTGGTGATGGAAGGAAGGTTGGGAATGTGCACCCACATATATAAGGATGTGAATGCTATATTCTTGGGACATGGTTTTGTTGAAACGTAGGTGTTTCCATCAGATCTTTGTGGAACCTCATGATGTCTTTAATGTACAAATATGGACATTTTGCCATCTAAAATTCATCTATGTAAATAGTATGTAGATAATCTTGGTAAGGCAATCGATGACAACTCAAATCGTGTTATGCTTATTCACTATCCTTGGCAAGAGCACAACAAAATCTATAAATATATTCTCACTTCAATAAGAGGAGGAATTGTAACTTTCCTAGTGGTCATTGGTGCTTAACATTCACTTATCTATTGCCCTAAGAATCTAAATATAGGTTCCTATGTCTTCCATTCACTACTATCTATTAATATCTTCCATTCTACCATCTTTAGGTTAGCAGTGGTCGTTGGGGTTTCATACTTAAGGCATCTGCTACTACAATACCTTTACCTTGATGATATGCAATTATGCAACTATAATCTTTTAGCAACTACATCTAGTGGTTTTGCCACATATTTAACTCCTAATTGAGACTTGAGGCTTTTACGGTTAATGTAGGTATTGAGTGTCTTGCCATAAATATAGTGCCTTTTAACTTTTCAAGGCATAAACTAATCATGTGTTGGATCCCACTACTCACTAAAGGGTTGATCTCCAGCATGCTATAGATATATATTCCAAGACATAACCACTATTCCTAAATGCTAACAGAACTCAATGGACTTAAACCTACCATGACCCTATTCCTAAACCCTAACACAACCCAACTGACTTAAACCTACCACAACCTAATTCATAACCTTAACCCTTGCCCAACCCAACCACCCTAACCCTCACCCAACTCAATCCCTAAACCCTAGCCCAACCACCGTTTACACAACCCAGTACCAAACACAAAACAAAGGTCATCCAACCAAACCCCCAACCTTAAGCCAAAAGCCAAACTTTTAGCCATCACCCAACTCCATCCCAATCTTAGGCATCATCCTACCCAAATCCTAACATAAACTAACCATAATCCAATGAACCACCAACCAACTAATATATTACACATTAATGAATTTTAAAAAAATTTGGCAGAGTTTCCCCTTAAATTTTTAATTATTTCCAAAAACTTGCATTCCAAATAAATCACACCACACATGCAGAAATAGAAGTGGGCACACACCCCACATTAAAAATGTAACAAACAAAATACATAAATGCATAAGAACATATATGTAGGCACATCCTACATCTAATAAAATCCTAAAATTACAATCAAAAGATAGAAAAGTGGGCCCACCCCACCATCAATTCACCAAAATATAATATATATGTGGGCACACCCTACATCTAACATGGTCCTAAAATATCGCAAAATTAAATTAGAAAAATTAAAATTATATCTCACAAGCCTCCGAAAGTGACTATGGCAAATAACTTGTAATTTCAAAAACACAAAATAAATTAACTAACTAACTACTATGTTATTAATAAATTCAGTAAATAATTTAATACAATGAGAAGGAAATGAAGAGGAGATTTTGATTATGTACTACACGTAATTACTTAAATGACTTTATACATAGATTGAAGGGCATCAAAGGTTATAGGTTGGCAAAGGTTTTAACAATCTAAAACCTTTTAGGCAAATGGAATTGGAGGTCATAAGCTACTAGGATCTTAAAGGTTATATCCATTGGATTGAGAGCTTTAAGCATTTTGAGACAACTAAGTCACATGACTAGAGGCTTATGTGCTTGAAGGTCATAGAATGGGGGGTTGTGGAGTTGCACATTGTAGAAGACCACCAATGAAGGGTCATGGATTGGATAGGTTGCATGAGCATAAGGCTTAGCATCTATTGTAGAAGGAAGATGAAGAAGAGGGTGGGGGCCAAGTACTTTGCTTCTTCCCAAAGATGCCATGCTTAAGAAAAATTTTACAATACCGTTCAGAATAGTTTTCTTCCAAAGATTAAGTTGGAGTGATGCTCATGTTTTAAGTTATAGAGGGGATGCTTGAATTCCATAGTTTGCTTTACTCTGTAGATAATCTATTTAATGTGGATTACCATGAGGTTAGCCTATTCACCATTTCAAGCCAAGTTAGGGTTTTTGAATTTGTTGCGACTTGACCTTTAGAATACAGCTCACTCCTCTCCATTAGGCATCAATGTAGTGAGCGACTCCCTTGACCCTAGATTGTTGGCTCCAAGAAGATCAGGTCCTCCAATAGGAGGGATATTTCTACCTCCAAATTTGATGAAGATCAATTTCACTTTAGCATTTTGATGGAGTATGGTAAGTTTACAATGTTCATTTAGGATTTCCCTTGATTCGATAAGCACATGTGCCATGAGAATGTGATCTTATCAATGTATAAACCCTAACTTTAAGCCAAAATCTAAAACCTAATGTTAACGGGCTATCGAGGAGTTTTAAGGAGTAATCATCGTAGTAAAGCCTCAATCGCTTGTAAACAATTAAATTTATAACTCAGAATAAAAAATGAGTCTGAGGTCAATCATAGGGAGCGAATATGTAATTCACAACACTAAACTTGAATTGAAATAAATGAGCACAATAAACAGATGCTATAGAAGATATTCAATGGATCAAAAACTTAGAAATATATTCAATAAGGACCAATGTATGATGGAGCAAAAAGGAAAGAGAATAAAAACAATGGTGATTTGAATCACCATTTATTCTCTTTAATTAAGCATACATTGAATATTTCAACAGTAATCCTCAATCAAAATTCAATGTTAACTATAATACTTAAATTATTCAACAGTAACCATAATCAAATCATATCAGATGTCTTAACAGAGTGCAAGGCTCTTCAAAGCCTTCTCTTTCTTTTCTTCTTCTTCAGCTTCTCAAAGCTTCCCTTCTCCTTCAGAGCTTCCCTTCTTCACAGACACGTGGCTAACACTTACCTTCTTTCAGCACAAGGCCAAACCCTCAAAAGCAAAACCCTCCCTCTCTCTCTCACAATTCCTCCTCCTTATCCTCTCAAACCCGAGTTTTATTGGGTAACCGATAGGGTTATCAGGTCTAGAACAGTGTCCAGGTCTGCGGGCATGAGTTATAGGTGAGGAGTGAGCTTAGGCGGGTATATGGATAGGCGGGTGTGCGTGGGGGTGAGGGACCCGACCACTCAGTGTCTTAGGCAGATGTTGAACGTTACGAACGCTACGCTAACGTGTTCGGTTTCGGAAAACCTGTCGTTGTAGTTCGAAAGCGAAGAATTAGTGTTCAACAAATAAAATTTATACCGAAATGAAAATTCCAGGTCGAACACAGGGAGGCGGATGTTTGATTTAAAAACTACGCGTTTCTTTTTATTTGTCACAGAATAATTCAATTTAAAACTATCTAATTATTTACAATAAATAGAAGAGAGAGAGAGTAAGAGAGAAAGAGAATATTACACAGAGAAATCAAAATGAGATGTAGAATAAACAAGGAATTTTTCATTAAGGAGATTGTTCATTTCACTCTTACAACTACAAAGCATAAAACAATTACTCTAGAAAGTGATAAATTTACTCTAGAAAGCATTAAAAGAATGGAGGGAGAAATGTCCTCCTCGACGATTGCTTGGAAGACGAACAAACTACATTAGAAAGCAGTAAATCTATACTAGAAAGTAGTAAAAAAAAATAGGGAGAGAGAAATCCTCCTCGACGGTTGCTTGGAGGACGAGCCGGACGAGACGACGCCTGGACGAAGGGGAACGAAGCAGGACGAAGGAGGATGAAGCAGAAGAACGGGAACGAAGCAGCACGCCGTCGTCGTCGCGGGATCCACTTCCGAAGGGGAACAAAAATTTGGACTTTATCTCGCGAGAAGCATCCCGGGTGTGGGACAAGCTTCTCTTGAGCTTTGGAGGGGTAGAGAGGAGAAGGAAGGGATGAGAATTTCGTATGAAGGGGGTCTCCTTTTATAGTTGCAAGGAGTGGGGGCAAAATGGACATTACAACTTCAAAATAATAAATGAGGAGTCTTTAGTGACGAATAAATCCGTCACTAAAGCCCCAACGTGGGCGTAGCTTCCGCGCCCACGCGCGCCGCTTCAGCTGCCCGCGCTCTCAACGCCATCGCACACTTTGATTCTTAGCTGTCCGATTGCGAGATCGGATGGCTTAAGACACATCTCCGCCGGTTGTGCTGCGCCCGCCTGGCGCGTGCGATCGCTTGTGATGCCGTGCGTTCAATCGCGCGTGAACGCTATTGGGCGTGCGTGGCCGTCCGATCGCGATCCAATGCCCGCCCGCGCTGAATCGCCCGCGCTTCCAGCCCTCTGCTGCGGCTCGAACCCGCGCCCGCCGGTCGCGTAAGCGTGCTTGACTGCTGCGCTACGGGGCACGGATGGTCGAGCGGATGCTTTTAAGCGTGGCCGACACAGCCGTTGGATGAAGATCTAACGGCGGAGAGCGAGAGGGTGCGGGGCCTTCGTAGAATGCGTGCGGCCGTTTGGGCTACCGAGATGGCGCCACATGGCACCATCCTGGCCATCCATCTTCTGGAAGTTGTAGATGGTGCCACGGATGTTGGATTGACTTGATTTTTGTGTCGTTGGGCTGCGATCGTCGATCCGAATTTATCCGTGCGGTCGGATTTGTCATCTGAAATGCTGATCTTCACCATCTTGGCCCTTGATCTTCTAGGGTTCCCCGGTCACTATCTGATGCTACGGATGCCTGATTAGGGCGATCTTGGAGTCGTTGAACTCCAATCGTCGCCCTGATCACATCCATACGGTTGGATCTTTGATCCGAGGCCCTGATAAAATGTTTGCCCTATCCAAGCACATAAAAGGAGACAATTAACCTCCATTTTATTCAAACTACTGTAAATGCAAGATGATGCATGTTATGCAATATTTATATCATGAAATGCAATCCTATGCTTAAGAACATGCATAAATAGACATTTTAAGTAGTGTAAATGTGTTTACATCATACCCCCATGCCTATCTTCTGCTAGTCCCTAGCAAAAATTATATGCTATTTGTAAAAGAATTAGGTTGGATTATTTGGACCTGAGTTATTTTCAATCATTAAGAAATTGTCTACTTAGGAATTGAACTTTCAAAGACAACAGCGCCTGGGTATCAGCCAAAATGCAGACCGCCTCAAGCCCTCGCCTTATTCAAAGAAAAATTTCTTTTTCTTTTTACTCTTTTCTAATTTTTTTTTTTTTGGATTTTCAAATTTTAGGGTTTAAGAGTGGCTTTCTACGGCCATTCAACTCACCCAAGATTTGATGAGAACCCTAAGCTTTAAGCATCTTATTGTGATTGTGATAGACTCGTTGACCGGTAATTAAAACGGATTTCGAATTTCTACGCCTCTAGGTGACCTCAAAAAAAAAACTTCTGCCTAAAGGTGTATCTTTACAACCGGTAGCTTTCTCCGTACTTTTATTTTTTACGGGGTCAACACAAGGGTGAATCCAGTGTATATCTCCCCGATTTATTCTACTTCTCCGCTTCTTCCTAAGTGTTTAGGGAAGTTTTAGTGCATTACTGAGCTGGGTTCTGGACAACCAGTCGATGAGCTGTTACCACCGACAACTTGCCAGCCATATTCCTGCGGTGAAGTGTGGCTTATTTATTTTTGTTCTTTTCTCCTTTTCTTTTTGATTTTTTTTTTTTAAGTAAGTGGCTTCCTTGGTCTAAGATTTACCTAAGGGCAGGAAAAAGAGAAAGGTCCAGTGACTGGGCTCTGGACAACCTACCTATGGGCTGTTACCCAATTTTCGTTAAGATCGCCGAACAGCGAGTCAGTGCAAAGAAAGTGTGTAGATGCTTAAGACTCAAAATTCCCTCAAATCAGAGGGCAGGTTGATAAGTCGTGTACTTATCACCCAAACTTATTTACTCCAATTACGAAAGAATTAAGATGGTGATGACTCGAAAGACAAATCCACATTTTAGTGGATACACAGGCTGATTAAGTCCAAAGACCTGAAGGGTCTTTGTGTTCAAATCATAATGTAGTATTTCCTAAGATTGAAAATTTTCTGAAACCCAAATTCTCTTTCCTAATTCTGAATTTTTTTTTTATAAAAGAAAATAAAACAAATCTACGGAGCTGACGAATAAATTCAGAGATGAATATCTAACCCCCATGCCTATCTAATGTAATGTCATTGTATTAAAAAGACATAAAACAGAGTGGAAAAGCGTAGAAAGCACCTGAATTGCGTGAATGCCAGGTCCTCTCCGAGATGAAAACTAAGAAAAACTGTATATGTGCTGAGTTTAGTGCCTTCAGCTAGGCACACTATACAAGGAAAATAAATGAAGAATTCACAAGTGCAGGTCAGAATTAGAATAAACAGAAGAATCCTCTGACCTATCAAAACAGGTCCACAGATGTGGACTAAATTGTGGTGCAGACCCACACCCCATAATCGAGAATATCTTAGGTTCCGAATAAAATTAACCAAAACCTAAAATCAGAATGCAAGTAGGGTCGGGCTTGCGATTTATGAGGATGCAACCCAAGACCAAAAAGTCAGGTTACAGAGAATTGAAGCTCAAAAGGGTAATCGTTGAATGTGTGCTTGAGTTGAACATCCTCGAAATAAATGTCGTAAGGGTTCTGATTTGATGGTTTCAGCTTAAAAGGAACCCTTTGACTCAATCTTCTATTTCCTCCAAAATTAACTTCCCAAATAAGAACTTCCCAGCTCCTATCCTCCTCATTCAGCATATCAAATTCCAAGACCTCTTGTATATTCATCACCCCGTCTGAAATCTCCAAGTCTAAATGATGTGGCAGAATCAAAATTGACTTGGGTCTAATTATCTCAGAATTAGAATCATCAATAAGCTCAACAGGGTGTAACTGATAATCAGGGCATTGAATTGATTCCTCCAGAAAATGCGATTCTGGATCCGTAATGTGTGCCCTAATAAGATCACTTTCCTCAGTTATTGGGCTATCAAATGATCTATTAGATTCCTTAGGCCCAATCGTCTCACAGAAATCGTGTTCAGAAAACTCGCGTGAGACTTCGCAACTTGAATCTTCACCGTCAGGATCCGTATCAATGTATGTCCCAAAATCAGTTGTCACTTTGTGTTCCCCAGAGACATACGTTTCCTCGTAACCTGGCTCAGGGATCTCAGGTGAAGAAATCAGATCATCCTTAATTGATTGCTTTAATTCAATCTGGTCAGCCTCGTAACACGTGTCCCCCCCAACAGGTGCTTGAGCACGTTCTGTCATTGGCTTTCCTGAAGAGGGTTCATCCTGGGAATTATTCCAAGATTGAATCAAAGCAACCACGAATCTCATCCTCAATTTCACTAATTTCCCAAGAAGAAACTCACCCGGGTTCTTATCCTTAACATCCTGGAGCCAATCCAACAAAGACTTGTTTAAATCATCAATCATTTCAATCAGGGGCTCCAATCTCTCAATGCAAGGTATTGGCTAAACTTCTAAAGATTGAATGATATTCCTCAAGTTGGCCAGAACCTTATCTTGAACCTGGTTAACCTGAACCAAATGAGTTGGTTCAGGGTTGGGCGGGTTTGGGCTCAATGCAGGGGAATTAACAAATTGAGATTTGTTATACCCTTCCTAATAATAGGTCATGTCAGATTGTTGAAAAGATGGTGATGACCTAAAGGCAGTGAAATCATAGGATGGGTAAGGATCGGTGTATCCTTCTTGATTGTAGATCGTATTAGGCTGTTCATGAAAGGAAGACGATCTATAATCGATGTAGCTCTGAGAAGGATAGAAATTAGAATCAAAGTGTTCAGGGTTAGACCCTAAACACGGGGGTCCGGAATTGTATTGCCAATCTGAATTATCCCAACTAACTGCTGGTCGATTACAATACAAGTCGGGATAATCGTCATGTTGAGGATAATTCACAACAGGAGGGAAAGAGCGGGAATGCGTGAAATATGTTGAAGGATTCATGAGACACGGGAGGAAGAAAGGTGTCCTGCAATACAAACAATCAAACCTGTCCTTAAATGGGTCAGCCTACAGACCTATAGACTCCCAAAACCCGTCTTGAGATAAAGGAACGATTTGATCTACTTCCGTCTGTTCAATCCAACCAGTTAGAAGGAGGGACTGGGGAGAAGGTTCTTCCTTCGGCTTGCGCCTCCGGTTCCTAGTGTACCCCCCAGCCGTGATCGTTTGACTCTGCTCCCCTAGCTAGACATCAGATTGAATAGTAGAAACAGACTAATCGAAAATAATCTCTTTCTGGGTTTTGAAGAGCGAGTCTAATCCTTAAGGCCAACGTCTACTCTATTTTATTTAGGGCTAGGTTTGAATGTGCTTTGGAATGTGATGGGCCCTTTAAATGGGTTGTGCCCTTAATGATTGATTGATTTGTGTGTGCGTGCACAACCAGTGATTTTCAAGCAAGATTATTTTTGATGTGGTGAATTTTAAGGTTCAAATCTTGCTTATGTAGCTTTTAAGGTTTCAAATTAGGTGAATTGCAATCAAGTTTCTAGGCAAACCAAGTTGTAAAACACAGGTGAAGATTGTTTTCCTTTAAAATCAGAAAGAAAGTGGAGTGCCTGGAATATACCTAGATTGAAAACCCTAAGGAAGGGCTACTTGATGAGTTGGTTTTAAATAAAGTGGTGCGGCCCAAACAACTCAAACAATTGGCCACAAATGCACCACTAAGTTAGGCACTCAAAAATGGTTAACCTAGAATAATTTCTACTCTGTTATGTGTTGCTTTGTGTATACCGGTTCCACAGATCAGAACCCGGTTGAGTAGAAAACAAATCAAGTTGATCAAGTGCCTTGAATGTGGGTGTGTGTTGTGTGTTTGTTGGAAATTACCCCACAAAATTATCTTTTTATTATTTTTTTTTTATAAATGAGGGTGAGTGGAAATCCAAACAACCAAACTATTCCTAAGATTTATGCAAACACATAGGTTAATTGGAATTTGGATTTAATGTGGCGAATGAAATCTATGGAGGGGGAAAGAATGGGTGATAACTTACAAAACCTTCCACAACACTTTACTCCAATCTACTGCTTTTGCTCGCCTCAAAAGAGTACTTGCAATTACAATAAGAAAGGAGAAAAGTGAGGTAAATGATTTGTAAGTTACAAAACGCGAAGAGAAATCAAAGATCGTCGCTTCCCCAGCAACGGCGCCAAAATGTTGAACGTTACGAATGCTACGCTAATGTGTTCGATTTTGGAAAACCTGTCATTGTAGTTCGAAAGCGAAGAATTCGTGTTCAACAAATAAAATTTATACCAAAATGAAAATTCCAGGTCGAACACAGGGAGGCGGACGTTTGATTTAAAAACTACGCGTTTCTTTTTATTTGTCACAGAATAATTCAATTTAGAACTATCTAATTATTTACAATAAATAGAAGAGAGAGAGAGAGAGTAAGAGAGAAAGAGAATATTACACAGAGAAATCAAAATGAGATGTAGAATAATCAAGGAATTTTTCATTAAGGAGATTGTTCATTTCACTCTTACAACTACAAAGCATAAAACAATTACTCTAGAAAGCGATAAATTTACTCTAGAAAGCATTAAAAGAATGGAGGGAGAAATGTCCTCCTCGACGATTGCTTGGAGGACGAACAAAACTACACTAGAAAGCAGTAAATCTATACTAGAAAGCAGTAAAAAAGAATAGGGAGAGAGAAATCCTCCTCGACGGTTTCTTGGAGGACGAGCCGGACGGGATGATGCCTGGACGAAGGGGAACGAAGCAGGACGAAGGAGGACGAAGCAGAAGAACGGGAACGAAGCAGCACGCCGTCGTCGTCGCGGGATCCAATTTCGAAGGGGAACGAAAATTTGGACTTTATCTCGCGAGAAGCATCCCGGGTGTGGGACAAGCTTCTCTTGAGCTTTGGAGGGGTAGAGAGGAGAAGGAAGGGATGAGAATTTCGTATGGAGGGGGTCTCCTTTTATAGTTGCAAGGAGTGGGGGCAAAATGGACATTACAACTTCAAAATAATAAATGAGGAGTCTTTAGTGACGGATAAATCCGTCACTAAAGCCCCAACGTGGGCATAGCTTCTGCACCCACGCGCGCCGCTTCAGCTGCCCGCGCGCTCAATGCCATCGCACGCACTTTGATTCTCAGCCGTCCGATCGCGAGATCGGACGGCTTAAGACGCATCTCCGCCCGCTGCGCTGCGCCCGCTTGGTGACGCCGCGCGTTCAATTGCGCGTGAACGCTATTGGGTGCATGCGGCCGTCCGATCACGATCCAACGCCCGCCCGCACCTCTAGCCCTCTGCTGCGGCTCGAACCCGCGCCCGCCGGTAGCGTAAGCGCGCTCGACCGCTGCGTTACGGGGCGCGGATGGTCGAGCGGACGCTTTTAAGCGTGGCCGACACAGCCGTTGGATCAAGATCGAACGGCGGAGAGGGAGCGGGTGCGGGGCCTTCGTAGAATGCGTGCGGCCGTTTGGGTGGCCGAGATGGCACCACGTGGCACCATCTTGGCTGTCCATCTTCTGGAAGTTGTAGATTATGCCACGGATGTCGGATTGACTTGATTTTTGTGTCGTTGGACTGTGATCATCGATCCGAATTCATCCGTGCGGTCGGATTTGTCATCTGAAGTGCGGATCTTCACCATCCTGGTCATTGATCTTCTAGGGTTTCATCGGTCACTATCTGATGCTACGGATGCCTGATTAGGGCAATCTTGGAGTCGTTGAACTCCAATCGTCGCCCTAATCACATCCATACGGTTGGATCTTTGATCCGAGGCTCCGATAAAATGTTTTCCCTATCCAAGCACATAAAAGGAGACAATTAACCTCCATTTTATTCAAACTACTCTAAATGCAAGATGATGCATGTTATGCAATATTTATATCATGAAATGCAATCCTATGCTTAAGAACATGCATAAATAGACATTTTAAGTAGTGTAAATGTGTTTACATCTGAAGATAGCTCACTTCACAAATTACACTTATGTGTGCATGCAAGCCTTGTTGTTCACGATGTTGCACTAAAGTGCCAGCTCTTTCTTGCATGCAGCAGCTGAAGTTGCTTCGCCCAATTGATGAGTTGCTAGTGATGAAGTTTTTAATTGGAGTTGTAGCTGGGTTCGCGATTTACTTTCGCAGCACTTGGGAGAAGTGGCAGGGCATATGGCATCCGAAGAGAGGCGGACGACGTTAGAGATGATGAAGGTGACAACGAAGGACAGCGATCACCTGAAATGCAAAATAAGGCCTCATGACCACGTTAGAACAACTCAAGAGAATTTCCAAGCGATGGTGAAGGTGTTGGTTTTGTGGAGAATTAGGGTGTGTAGTGGCCAGACGAAGGCAGAAGGGTAAATGGAGAAGGAGGTGTCCGGTTGTGGCATTGAGTGCGCAAAAGCCTAAATCAAGTTGGGGCTTTTGATGTGTGAAGTACAACTATGCCTATGGGAGTCATGGTGAGGCGAGTGGTGTAGTGTAGCGAGCTCACGACCTCGTCGGAGCTTGGCTTGAGCGAAGGAACACGGAGGGGGAGAGGCGTGATTGTCGATCAATTTAGGAAAAGAAAGAGATAGGGAGCTTTAGGAGGAGAAGGGGAAGATGCTAGACCTAACTATAGGACGAAGGGGTATGGGTTTGGCGTCGGCTATGATTGGCTGGAGTTGGAGAAGGAGAATACTTCGGTGGATGAACGATGGCGAAGAAAGGGTTGAAGATACTAGGGCTTTGGTTGGCCACCGTCGAAGGAAGATGAGGAAGATTGCTGCATTTCCAATTTGGCCGTTGGAGGTACGGATGAGGGAGATCGAGGGGGCCATTGGAGCGTAGGTCAGAGTCGACCGTGGGACAGAAAGAAGACTTGTTCTGGCCTTAAATCTAGCTAGGGAAGAGTAGAATTCCATCAATGGCTCTTTTATAGGTCTTAGGGGACGTTTCCAAGCAAGGAAAGAAGCTTTCAAGATTCGATAGTTTCACGCATATAGGATACCCGAATCTTCCATGCGTTTGCATGAGATTGGGATGGAATCAGGGTCCATGGCCAGGTTCATTTGGAAGGGAATTACTCAAGGAATCTCTCGTTCAAATTTGGAAGAATTTGATTGAGAATCGAGCGAGAAATCCTCGCTCGAACCTCAACGGAGTTCCTGTCTTCACACCAATGGAGGCAGGGACCCATTTACAAAGAATGACAAGAATGTTAGCGACCTGATTGCAAGGATTTCAAAAGCTAGGGGTGCATGTGAGAGAGAAAGAGCCTGACTGGATCAAAATGCAAATTAGGTCAAGATGATCTCAAATTGGGTCCAAATTTTGGTACAAACCTAATTTGTACCCAAGGCATCTAGTGGTGAAGTCAGATTTCATTTTTGACCAAGTTTGACTAAGAAATTTGTGCAAAAAACCTAAATTAGGGCAACTTTCTGTCTGTGACTCTATTTAAGGTCAAAACAGGTTCCAAAGGTCAAATCAAAGATACGAAATCTCATGGAATATTTTTCTATGAATTGTAGAAGGTTTAGATGGATTTTATCCTGATCAAAACCTCAGTAATTCAAGTGGGACTGAAATTAGGGTTTTGGGAGCTGTATTAGTTCTCGAAATACACGAAATCCTATTTCTGTCTATGTGGATCCTCTTATTAGACTTTAATGCCCATTAGACCTTAGATTAACCTCTGGGAAAACCCCGTGATTATTATGCACTCATGATATGCTGTTAAAACTATAGAATTAACCCTTATTTAGTGCATTCTTCTCAGAATGGATGTTCAGTAAGTTATGGCTCCCAAGCGATTATGTAGGAGCATTTGTCTCTTGATTGTAACTAGTTAAAGCTAGTTATATCTCATGATGATATTATCATCACCTAAACCCTAACAAATTAACACATCTAATTAACATAATATTCACATCACACAATTCTACAAAATTAAAATGAACCAAGAAAATTCTGATATATTGATTTTGAAATAAAACTAACAAAAATAATAGAAAATAAGAGCATATATTAATTTTGAAAAAAAAAAAAGGATGTGGGGGAGGAGGGGGAAGGGGCCTATTAGGGAAAGGGGGAGGAAAGGAGGAGAGGGTTAGGGGGTGATGGAGGAGGGGGCAGTTAAAGGAAGGGGAGGGAGGGTTTAGGCGACGGAGGATGGGGAGGTGGAGGATAGGGTGTTGGGCGGGGGGGGGGAGGAGGACAGGGAACAGGGGGTTGGCTGGAGGAGAGGGTGGGGGGGGGGTTTGGGCTGTGGAGGATGGAGGATGGGGGAGGTGGAGGAGGAGGACAGGGCTGGGGGGACCTAGAGGAGGGGGAGGGGGTTTGGGCTATAGAGGATGGGGAGGTGGACTAGTGGAGGAGGGGAAGGTGTACGAGGAGGAGATGGAGGATGGGTAGGTGGAGAGGAGGCAGGGGGGAGGGGGTTGCGACTGGAGGAGGAGGACGAGGAGATCGATACATAGGATGGACGGGGAGAGCGATGCGTAGCGAGGTTGGTGAGGATGATTGTGATGTGCCAAGGAGGAGGTTGGCGAGAAGGAGAACAGTGGCAGAAGTTAAGGAAGATGAGTTGAGGTGGGCATCGAGTCGCACCCTAATATTCCCCATTTGGCGATAGTTTCTAAAAAATCATTGTTGCATGTATTATAAAATTTATTTTTCTCATGTGCTCACAAAATTCTAGGCCACTATCGACAATAGTTATTTGAATTCATCACCTACTTCATTCAAAATTTTCATTCTCATACACGTAACACAAAATTCAAGACAGTTTTAGTGACGTTATGTCAATAATGATCTTCAAATGTATTCTGCGATGGTTTTCACACCATCGTGAATTGAATGATGTTTTTTACTCTACGCCATAATGAGGGGGTGTTTAATGCGACATTAGGCGATGGTTATATAAATAACCATCGTCGAAGAGGTCTTTCAGCAACGGATTGAAAACTGTCATCAGAAAAGCATCGCAGAACTCTCCTCCTACAATAGTGCACATCAAATCAACTCTATAGAGACCACGGTGATTGAACAATTCATTAAGACACCTAAGTACCTAGTCCACATCACCATCTCTCTAACCTCTGCACTAGTTATCATTACATACCGTAGAATTAACGAACACATAATCACTCCCATTACTGAGCCACTCACTTCTAGGCACCTACACACACTTTACCACACTCACCTAGCTTAGTTTAATGACCTAATACTTAGTAGTAATCATCCCCATTATCACCACTTCCACCACTTCCACTCCACCACCATTTCCCATCCCACACATGCATGCCAACAAGCACTAAAGACATCACCACATTACACTCATCATCACCACTATTTCCCTTAAGTGAAGAGTGAAGCACTTGTAAATCTTTTAGTGTTTTGTATAAGTAGATCCAAGCCATGTGAGTTGTATTAGTGAAGCATTGATTAGCAGGGTTTCGGTGTGTAAAATTAATTAAAAATGCGTCGTAGTATAGTTATGCCAAAAATCGGATAAAAAATTTTACGAAACTTGAAATGTTAGTCTCGGTTGAACACAATGAGGCTAACATGTTTCTGATTTGATCTCGATTTTTATCGCTTTGTTGTTCATGATTAATTAACCTAATCTAACCTAAGAACTGAACCTAAACTAACCCTAAGAACTAAACCTAAACCCTGATCTCAAGCTTTCTCATGAAGACCTCACTCATTGCATTTGTCTAGTGAATGATGAACATGTGCGTGACAAAACTATAAAATGTGAAAGTGAATAGTTCGTTGTGCACTGTCCTAATTATATGTGCACTCTCAAGTGAGTTCAGAATGATGTTTGCATCAATAATGTGAATCAGGGAAGCCATCTAACCCTTTTTTCTTATTTTTTTTTGAATGTTTTTGTGTTTTTAATTTTAGAAAATAGAAGTGACTAACTTAATTAACGAAATATGAAAAACTAACCTAAACTAAGGATGACGATGGGGAGACGATAAGTGATTTGGTTGGTGTATTGGTTTATTGTATGTGCAAGGTGTGGAAAGGGGTTGGGTGTGAACCTTGTGGTGGTTGTGATGATGGGTGTGACAATGAAAAGAACCACTAACATATTTTTGTTTCTTCTTCTTTTGTGATTTTTTTTTCAATTTTGATTTTTGAAAAATGAATACAATTCCAAAATAAGCCTAATCTACGGAAGCAAAATGAACCCTAATCTAACCTAGCTACTAGGTGTGTGGTGTGAGTGGTGGTGGATGGCCAACCACCACTTGATGGTGGTGGTGGGCATGTAATGGTGGTGGTGTGACGAGGCAAAAATGATAGTGGTTATGAAAATAACAACGATTAATGAGGCAAATATCAATCACAAAGACAGAATCTATTGCATCAAATAAGAAAAACATCAACATAGCATAACAAAGAAATGTAAATGAATGCTTAACAAAATAATGACAATAAAAAAAATAAAGCTACATTAATAGAAAGACCACCCAGTTGATATTGTTCCAAGGAGCCGTCAGCTTTTGAGGGTGGGGGTGGCTAGACGAAGGCCACAATGGCAATCTACATGCCACTAAGGGATGAAGGAGCATGCCCCAAAGCTATTGGAGAGCTTGGGTGTGCCTTAGAGAGGAGAAATTGCACAAAAATAAAAAAGAGAGAGGAGGAGGGATGACTTTGCTATAGAGGAAGTGAGGAGAAGGGCGATGCTAGTGCTCAAGGAGGAGGGCACCACTAGCCTTGGGAAGGTGGTGGAGCTAAGGTGGTGGTCGATAACCCTATGTGGAGGCGGACAACCCTTGTAGGTGGTGGGAGAGGCTTAAAGGTGGTGGTCGTGGAGATGGAAGAAGAAGGAAGAAGATGGGAGGAGGACGGATTGAAGTGGTGACACCTTTGGATTGGGTTTTTATGAAGTAGCAAGGGGTGGTGTCACCACTTATTGTGGAGGGAGGGATGAGTTGCGTTGAGTGGTTATGTGTGTGTGTGTTGTGTGTGTTCAAATTTTGTAGAGTTAAGTCATGGGATTTAGGTGGGTGCAAGGTGGCTCAATCTAGGTTAGGTGAGTGTGAGTCTAATTATGTCTAGGTGAGTCAAATTAGGTTTGAGTGAAGCTAATTAGATGTAGGTGAGCCTAATTCTAAGGGAGCCCAATTAGGTATAAGATAACTCAATTAACTCAAGAAGCGTCAATTTAGGTCACCTCTAGCCTAATTGGAGATCTAATAGGGGAATCAGGCTACAAATAGTGGAATTGGAATAAGGATAGGTGGATAGACATAGTGGATAGTGAGGATAGGGTCATGGCTAGTGCTATCCATGTTTTGGGTTATAAGGTTAGGTTAACCTAAGTGGAGGTGGTTCAGGGTTTCGGATATGCTATCCTAGAGTTTTGGGGATAGGGATAGGGTTATCCTCCTCTTTCTTCTTCATTTCATGATAGTCTCTCTCTCTCGCACTTTAGTCTTCTGGCCTTTTATTCCAAGCTCGTTATTCTTCTCTCCAACTTTCTGTAGTCTTCTCTACTTCATTTTATTTCCATCCCAGTTAGGATCATCACCTGATCTTCTTATTGCCTGTAAACATGAATAGCACATTACATAGCATGGTAATCTATCATTATTTTATGTAAAAATGTATAAAATGATGCAATGCATGATATGCTGATTATGGATGCACTTTGTACATAATAGCTAGGTTTTTTACATTATTTAGGTTAATTAAGACTTATGGCATCCTCCCATGCTTAAACATTGCTAGTCCCTAACAAAATTACATGAATATTTTGTCTCCAACTCAAAGTTTTACAAACTAACTAAACACTTATTATCAATCATGCTTCAGAGAGAAAGTTAGGACTATTATTCCAATAGGCCTATAGTGTCAAAGATGGACATCTAGACCCAGGTGGCTAAGTCCTTCTGTCTCTTTTATGCTTTAACCGCTAGTTTTCGAAGTTAGATTTCTTAGTCTTCACTACCCACTCAAGGTTTGGTAGCTATGAGTTTAAAGCATTCATGCATGTGTAATAGATTCGATCTATAGATATCCAAGGTTGCAAAAATCCAGATCTCAAGGCATCAAAATTCATTCCTAGTCAACCCAATTTTTACCTTTAGTTTGCCCTTACTCAGAATTGAGAGCTTCTCCTCACCGATTTCTATCCCAAGGTCAGCACCCAGTGGCATATATTTCCTTAGCTAGACCCTAGATCTCATTTCAGATTTTCTTTTTTCTTTTTTTTTTCTTTTTTTCTATTTTTTTGAGTGAACAGGACACCCATATGTAGTAAGGTGTTGATTCATTGGAAGGGTAGCAAACATCTGTAGCGAGATGCTTTTATTTGATGGAATGGCACCAATTTGTAACGAGGTGCTTATTTACTTGAGATTTCTCGACTTCTCATTTTTTCTTTTCTTTTTTTTTACCTTTATTCTCCAATTCATTTTTCTTAGTGAGTGGCTACATTTTTCATCCTTTCAAGAACCAGCTCGTGGAGATCCTTGGAGTAAAAAGGAAATAAATATGATCCTAGTGATATTTATGTTTTCACAGTTTTTGCTGCTTGAAAGTCAATTTTAATGTGTGTGAGGTTTTGACTACTTAGGTTAATTAGCTCTCAAACCAAATAGTTGACAACAAAGCCTGATACTTTCTTAGTTCTAGACCTTTGGTTTCTACTAGCCAGATTCATCAAGAATCAGACCAGACCTAAATCTAGCAGAACATCCTGGACTGATTAAGCTAATTATAGCTTGCAAGGTCATATGGTCTAGGGTTCCTTACTACCCTCTTGGTTTGATTAACTCTAAGCACCTAGTATCTCCACTCAACTTAGTTGGAGACATGCAAAGCATGCTGTTTAAAGCAATAAAAACTTTATTTTTGTCATTTTGCAACTTTTTCATTTTTTTCAGAAATAAAATGAAATTGTCAAGAATTTCTACGTATTAATTAAATGAATTCAATAAATGTGCTACCCCCACATGCCCAAGTTCATGCATGTCCTCATGCATGAAAATAAACATAAAGGAGGCAAGGATATAAATCACTTGGAATGGTGTTTGAACTTTTTAGCATTCAACATATTCAACACCTATGTAGTAGAAATGAAGGAAGAAATGCTATTCACATAGAGAAAATAAAGGCATGTATATATGTATAAGTGTTGAGTTTTAGACAACCTAACCAAGGTTCATTTTAGACTTAAAAGATTCTATTGGTGCTTTTGGATACAATCCTAAGTTCAAAGGATGTCATAAGTGCTCAACACAGTGCTGCCAGAGCTATGGAAGATGATGAAGTTAGGGTGATTCAATCAATAAAACTCTAGTTAAATGATTGAAAATTAATCTCTAAAAGCTTCTTGATTGAATTAGGATCTAAAAGACCTATTCAAAACACTTAAAGCTTAGGATTGATATCATCGGAGCTCCAGTGACTAGCACCGATGACCAGCAGAAGTCATATCACCATGAAACACTTTAGAAACAAGCTCAAAAGCTTCCTGAGGTCTTCAATAAACTCAAAATCACATCAATTAAACAAGAGAAAGCTTAGGAAAGATATATGAACTTGAATTAGCTTGAAAGAAATCTTGAGTTCGTTAGAACTCAAGGTTCATTGAATCCTTTAATTGAGTGAGTCAAATTGATATATGAAGTAAGGTGAAGGTGTAGGAATGGTTTAAGTAGGTAGAGGAACTCCTCCAACCTCCGCCATGGACAGCGGTGACCAGAGGTTGAGGTGGATTTGGGTATTTTGTGATCAGTGAGTAATCAGAGTAGAAAAGAAGTGAACAAAGATCGTGAAGAAGAGGGAAAGGTGATCAAGTGAATGATTTGGTGATTGGAAATCCAGACAAGGCCATCTTGGACTTGCCGACATCAGAGAAGGAGGTAAGAAGGAGGTTTAAACTAACTAACTAACCTAATTAACTACATAAAACTAATATAATGAACTAAACTAAGCTAAAGCTAGCTTTTCCTAGATGAAAGAGGTAGATGAGCTTCGGTAATCACTTACCAAAGTTGGACGAAATCAGAGGGTGCTAAAAGAAGCTCCAGTCTTAGATCGAAGGCGTCAAGATGAGGAAATGATGCTCCTCCACCATTGGAAAGATAGGGTAGAGGAAGAGGGGGTAAGAGAGGCGACATACACCATCAAAGAACATCCAAGAACTAGGTAAGAGCCTGTCAGAGATGGGAAGGAATAGCCTATCATTGACTCAGATAGGCAAGAAGGATAGGGAGCTGACAGTGCAAATCGTAGGTGATGGGGGGTATTTATAAACACCAGAGAAGAAGAAGGTGCATCTATCAGGATGGAAATAGGTCTAAGTTTATTGTACTGCTCATCGCCGTCTTTGACGATGTAGAGAGCTTCCACGTCGATAGAGTTGGTTAATGATGCATCCATGCCATTAGATGAACATGATTGGTTAGGACGTTACTTGACGTCCACAGAAAATAAACTCCACGTTAGATCTCTAGTCATTGTAGAGAAGGCTCACTAGTCGTCCCTGACTGTTGAAAGAGAAGAAATGGTGTTCAAAAGACCTGATTGCAAATATAGAAGGACCGAATAGAGATGAACAGGACTTAGTTGCAATAGTTTCTAGGAACTGAAATGTAAATCATTAATTTAAATATGTAAATTAATTTATTTCTTTACCAACTTTTTATTATAAGTTAAATATATGTTAAATAATATATTTATGACTTAAAATTACATTTTTTTCCCCTTTCGGGCATTATTTAATTAAATGATTACTATTATTACTTATATTATTAACTTATACTATACAATAAATATAAGCTTTATTTAACTTAATTATAAATTGCTAAATGCTTTGGTTTAAGTCCTTATGATTAATTAAATATAGATGAATGCTTATTATTTAATAATTAAGCTATTTTATGATATAATTAAGGTCCTTATACAATATTGACTTAGTTACAAATTAACCCTATTTTAATCATATTACTAATTAATTAACTAGGTAAACTAGCTTATTTGTGTGAATTAGGGGCTATAATGACTTCCTCATCATAACCCCGTGCCAAAGTTTTGCTAGGCTGTAGCAAACTAACTAGTGAATATAATGAATTAAACACACTAGGGTTTTAATGAATATAATAGTTATGAACTCTCAAAGAATAGAATTAGGTCAGAAGATTTTTAAGATTTTTCTCTTTTAATATTTTTATAAATATACTTTAAATAGCACAAATGCTTATGACTGATTTCTTTTCATAGCATTAAGCGGGAATCCACTTACAAAGGACTACAAAACTCAAGAGTAATTGTAATAATAGATACTCGTGAAAAATAAACTCGTGATAGGAAAATTTTGCTGAGTCCAACCATTTGATACCTTTTTCTGTATCCTGTATATTGACTGCACAGCAATCATGCAACCTAAAACACCTGAATTATGCTAGATTCTAGCATAACTTCAAGTCAATGCATGCATAAGCATCGTAATTCGCATTCTAGTTAGTTTATTAGTCATATAGATAATATCATCATTTTATGTCCTAAAAGGGAGATGATTTTAATCGCAGATGATTCGAAGCCACGAATGTTAGATCAGACCAGATAGATCTGATTAGAATGATGACGGAAGTCCAACGCTTCCAAAATTATCTCGATCAGACAACCAGAGCATCGTGTGCAGTCCATAGAAGAATGGAGATAATGGAGCCAAAGGACAAAGATCCGAGCCTTAGATGAAGAATCCAACTGCATGGATGAATCCAGATCGACGATCGCAATCCAATGATGCAAAAATCAACTCGATTGGAGGTCTACAGCACCAGATACAAAGAAAAGAAGATGGACGGCCATGATGGCACCATGTGGCACCATCACATCCGCTCCCTCACCACTGCCCCATATAGGAAGGCTGCACTGCACACTATGGGTCATTGGATCTTCATCCAATGGCCACCAGTGCGCCACTGATTGCACCGCAAAAAAAACCTGCAATTGTGCCGTCTTGTGCTATTTCCTAGCATTACTAGTGCATATTAGGTTTCCATAGTCGCATTTGTGAAAATGCATGCATGCACGCATTTAATTGAGAGGGGAGGAGAGTGAAATAAATGGCCTTGCAATTAACATTTTTCCTCAAGTGCATCTTTGCAAAATTCACCATCTTTCTATTTTTTATTTTACTTGATTTTGAAATCTTCCCCGCGGCTGCAAAGCTTGGCAGCTTCCTCCTCGCGCCATGTCCTGCTCAGCCACTCCTCGCCACTCCCTGCAGCCGCATGCAAGCCATGCACAGCCAGGGCATGGCTGTGCATGCTTTCTCCTTCTATAAACAGAGGGTGGCTTCTTCCTTTGCAAAGGGCTTGGTCCCCCACACAAAAAAAAACCCACACAACATAGTAGCTCTTCTCCTTCCAGGCCGTTCCCTCCCCTCTCCCTCTATACGTAGGACCTCCTTAGAGCAGACACACTGCGGACAGGAGCACCTCATGGTGGTGCACACCCACCACCGTGAGACCACCACTGCCTAGCTCATCAAAGAGCCGGTGGGCGTGGTGGTCTTCTTTCCCTGTTTCTTCATTTGAAGCCCTTCCGCCATTACCACAAAGCTTCAAGCTGTGAAGCTCCACCGGCCACCACCCGCCCCTGTAGCAGCTGCAAAGCCCCTCCAGCGCATGCCTGCAGGCCGTCCTCGCCTCCAGCGCGCGCCTGCAGGCGCCCTTGCCTCCCGCTTCTTCGCACTGCGCTCGCCTTTCCGCCTGCAATCGGCCACTGCGTGCCCCTGCAGTGGCCGGCCAAGCTTCACCGCGCACACCAGCCAACACCTGCAGGCCACCGCGTGCCCTGTTGCGCTCCTTCACCCGCGACCCAGCCCTCTCCACACGCTCTGTCGCGACGTCCCGCCCACAAGCCAGCAGCCGGAGCCACTCTTCCGTGCGCACGCTGAGCCGTCCGCACTCACAGCACCTACAGCACCCGGTTGTGTGGCTCGCCCGGCCACTGTGGCCACTGTTCATGCGTTTCTGCAGAACACTGTGGCTACAGTGGGGTGACTGGTGAGTTTCTCACTTATCCGATTGCCCGGCGTGCCGCAACCGGCCTTCGTCCGTGCACGTGTTCCGCCCCGCATCCTGCTCCAGCGCCTGCCTGCGCGTCTACGTGCGGTCCTCTGCCAGCGCCGGCTCCCGCCTACGTCTTCGCCCGCGTGCACCTCATCTGCCCGCTCCAGCTCTCTGCATAGTGCTGTGCACTGCAGTTCTCCTCCGTGCGCTTACTCACTCCCAGTGCGCTCCTCTCTGCGCGCATACGCGCCTGCGCGTGCGTGCGTGGACTCCAGACGGCGCTTGGGAGACTCAGATGCCTTAACCACGTAAACTCCAGCTCTCTCTCTCTCTCACATCACTCTCTCACTCTCTTTACTGACACTTACACTCACACTTTCATACACACACTCACCTATACACTATTATATACTTATATATATATACATATTTATATTTATATCTATATATATATTTATATACATATATATATACTTATATCTATATATATAGTAGTATTTATATAACTAAGTATTAGTATACATATATATATATATACATATATCTATATACATATATATATATACATATATATTTACATATATACATATACTTATATATATACATATATATATATACATATATACATATATATACATATCTATCTACATATATCTATATATACATATATTACTATATACATATATACATATATGCACATCTATATAGTTATATATACATGCATATACATATATATATATATTTATACATATATCTATCTATACATATATATATACATATATAAGTACATATATACCTATATATTTATAACCATATATACATATAGATATATTTACATATATACATATATATATATATTTTCACATTACTTACCATACGTTGTATCGCAGGAATATCTGCACCAGTTGCTGATATTCCCCGATACACGCGTACAAAAAGTGTGTTTGCATTCATCTTCCACCAATCCACCTTACACGAGACACCTCGTCCTGTTGGTTGCGTCTTTCTAGACGACGACCGACTCGACACCGTGCTACACTTCATCTCCACCTCCACCCCCACCCCTTTATACATATATAATATATACCTATATATATATACTATATTTACTTTATTTCTGCTTCTCTTTCCTGCCAATAAAAAGATAAAAAAATATATAAAAGAGAAAAGATAATCTTTGACTTGCAGGTACTCCATCTTGCGAATAGCAAGACCCATTTTGGAACCCTGATTTGGCTCAAAGCCAAGAACCTAATTTTGAGGGTGTGCCTCAAGGACAAAAATTATCAGAAAAAAATCTAAATAGAAAGACACCAAAAACACAACAAACGAATGGAAGAGATTCGTTGTAGGAAAGGCGTAGAAACTTGACTTCTAACCCCACTTCCTTGAGTTCGACCCTGGGCCTAAAAGTGACCAAGATAAAATCAAGTAGGCCAGGTAAAAAAAAAAAATGTAAAGAGATGGTTAGGCTTGATTTAGGTTAACCACTATACACACTTCAACGATAAAATCACCATATTAACACACCTATTCGGGCTCGAGCACCTGCCACGTCGCCTGCCCAGACTGGATAAGCATGAATACAAATAACAATTACATATAACAAAAGGTTTGTGTAGTGTAGTGGCTCATGCACACGCATGCATGCGTGGAGTGCGGGTTCGAGCCCTTCTCTGTGCGAAATTGAAGTGAGTGCGTGTGGGTGCAATTTGATGTGCTGAAGCATGGTGACGTGGCATAATCAGGGTGATGTGGCATAATCAGAGTGTGTAGCAGGTATGCGTGATCTCACACGGTTGCTTTGACACTAAGCAGCGACGCTCATTACGATCAGACAGCTGATGTTAAGGCAAGATTAATGCTTGAGCGGCGAGAAGGAAAAGACGAAGGTGCGGGCGAGGAGGATCCAGAGACGTGTGATGGATGATCGACGATGCACGACGTGCCACGTGTCGCCACCAGAGCAAATCCGAGCGTAGAAGGCTTTTTGAAGGCTATTTTGAGGCAAAATCAGAGTCGTTGATCTCCTGATCGACGGATCTGATTAGCCAAAGGGTTGTTGCATGAGATTAAGGGTTAAAATACCCTTTTTTCCCTCCATCAAAACTATAAAAGAAGACCCAAAGCCCCCCAGTTGAAGGCATCAACATCGAATCTCTCTCTCTCCCATCAACTCAGGATCTCTTCTACCGTCTTTTTTGCAATTCTCCATCTCCTCTGCAACTCCGTCCCGGCGCTTTGGATCTGAGGTGCTGCTGCATCTCACACAAGCATCCCACAAGCGACGTCGTTTCTCTGCACTTTCTATCTCTCTCTATCTCTCTATCTCTTTCTCCTTCTATCTATCTATTCGCTCTCAATTTATCATAGTACTTTCAACTTTGAAAACTATTTATGAATGTAATAAAATTCTGATATTCTGAATGCTTGATATCTACTCTTTATATATATATACATATATAAATACCTATTAGAACTAGTTTTATTGAAATGCTTCTGTAAAAATTGAGATTGCCACCCTGCGAATGACCCGGTACTCATCGGAGTTTTATAAATTTATTTGTCGACGTATTTTCGTGTTATACTACAACTAAATAACTTTTAAAACATGAATTACGCACTGAACAAGTTGGTGCCATTGCTGGGGGTTAGCAAGATTTAGGCATAGGGGTGCGATTGCAAAGTAATCATGCAACCTAAAACACCTGAATTGGGCTAGATTCTAGCATAACTTCGAGTCAATGCATGCATAAGCATCACAATTTGCATACTAGTAAGTTTATTAGTCATATAGATAATATCATCATTTTATGACCTAAAAGAGAGATGATTTTAATCGTAGATGATTCAAAGCTGCGGATGTCAGATCAGACCAAGCATATCTAATCAGAACAACGACATAAGTCCAATGCTTCCGAAATCGTCCCAATCAGATAACCAGAGCATCGTGTGCAGTCCACAGAAGAATGCAGATCATGGAGCCAAAGGACAAAGATCTGAGCCTTAGATGAAAAATCCAACCGCACAGATGAATTCGGATCGACGATCGCAGTCCAACGACGTAGAAATCAACCCGATCGGAGATCTATAGCACTAGATACAAAGAAAAGAAGATGAATGGCCATGATGGTGCCATGTGGCACCATCATAGTCACTCCCTCACCACTGACCCATCTAGGAAGGTCACATCGCATGTTGTGGGCCATTGGATCTTCATCCAACGGCCACGAGCGTGCCACGTCACCCTCCTAGACTGGATCAGCATAAATACAAATAAACAAGTATATATAACAAAAGGTTTGTGTAGCGTAGTGGCTCGCGCTTGCGCGTGCATGCGTGGGGTGCGAGTTCGAGCCCTGCACTGCGCGAAATTGAAGTGAGCGTGGCAATGTGGCACGATCAGAGTGTGTAACGGGTACGTGTGATTTTACGCGGTTGCTTTGATGCTAAGGCAGTGGCGCTTGTTAAGAGCAAATCCAAGTGTAGAAGGCTTTTTGAAGGCTATTTTGAGGCTAAATCAAAGCCATTGATCTCCCAATCGACGAATCTGATTATAGCCAAAGGGTTGTTTCACAAGATTAAGGGTTAAAATACCCTTTTTGCCCTCCATGAAAGCTATAAAAGAAGGCCTAGGGCCCCCCAGTTGAAGGATCAACTTAGAATCTCTCTCTCCCATCAACTCCAGATCTCTTCTACCATCTTCTTTGCAATTCTCCATCCCTCTACAACTTCGTCCCGATGCTCTGGATCTGAGGTGTTGCCGCACCTTGCACAAGCATCCCACAAGCAGCATCATTTCTCTGACACTTTCTTCTCTCTCTCTTTCTATCTATCTATCTATCTGTCTTTATTAGCATTTTCTACTGTGAAAAACTTTATCTAATTGCAATAAAATTATGATTCTCTGAATATCTGCTTTGTACATATATACATATATATATATATCTAGTTATAATTAGTTTTGTTGAAATGCTTCTGCAAAAATCGAGATTGCCTCCTTGCGAACGACCTGGTACTCATTGGAGTTTTATAAATTTATTTGTCGACGTGTTTTCACGCTATACTACAACTAAACAACTCTTAAAATGCGAATTATGCGTTGAACAAGTTGTGTGATTGCATAGCAATCATGCAACCTAAAACACCTGAATTGATCTAGATTCTAGTGTAACTTCGAGTCAATGCATGCATAAGAATCGTAATTTGCATACTAGTTAGTTTATTAGTCATATAGATAATATCATCATTTTATGACCTAAAAGAGAGATGATTTTAATCGCAGATCTGATCAGAACGACGACGGAAGTCCAACGTTTCCGAAGTCGTGTCGATCAGGCAATTAGAGCATCGTGTGTAGTCCACAGAAGAATGAAGATCATGGAGCCAAAAAACAAAGAGCTGAGCCTCAGATGAAGAATCCAACTGCACGGATGAATCTGGATCAACAGTCGCAGTCCAATGGCGTAGAAATCAACCTGATTGGTGGTCTACAGCACTAGATACAAAGAAAAGAAGATGGATGGCCATGATGGCACCATGTGGCACCATCACAGCCGCTCCCTTACCACCGCCCCATCTAGGAAGGCCACCCGCACACTGTGGGACATTGGATCTTCATCCAATGACCATGAGCATGCCACATCGTCTTCCCAGACTGGATAAGCATAAATACAGATAAACAAGTATATATAACAAAAGGTTTTTGTAGCGTAGTGGCTCGGTGCATGTGCATGTGCGGGGTGCGGGATCGAGCCCTACCCTTCACAAAATTGAAACGAGCTCGCGCGGGCGCAATTGCGCGCGATTAGACGTGCTGAAGCTCGACGACGTGGTGCGATCAGATTGCATAGGAGGTACACATGATCTCACATTATTGCTTCGACGTTAAGGCAGCGACGCTCGTTACGATCAGACAGTTGACGTTAAGGAGGGATTAAGGCTTGAGAGGCGAGAAGGAAAAGATGAAGGCATGGGCAAGGAGGATCCAGAGACGTGCGATGGAGGATCGACGATGCACGGCGTGCCACATGTCGCCACCAGAGCAAATCCAAGCATAGAAGGTTTTTTGAGGGCTATTTTGAGGCCAAATCAGAGTCGTTGATCTCCCGATCGATGGAGCTGATTAGCCAAAGGGTTGTTGCACGAGATTAAGGGTTAAAATACCCTTTTTTCCCTCCATCAAAACTATAAAATAAGGCCCAGGGTCCCCCAGTTGAAGGCATCAACTTAGATTCTCTCTCTCACATCAACTCCAGATCTCTTCTACCATCTCCTCTGCAATTCTTCATCCCGACGCTTTGGATCTAAGGTGCTGCCGCATCTCGTACAAGCATCCCACAAGCGATGTCGTTTCTCTACCACTTTCTTCTCTCTATCACCCTCTCCTTCTATCTATCTATTCTCTCTCTCTCTAGCATAGTACTTTAAGCTTTGAAAGCTATTTATGAATGCAATAAAATCAACTTGTTTGGCATGTAATTTGCATTTTAAAAGTTGTTTAGCTGTAGTATAGCGCAAAAACACATTGGCAAATAAATTTATAAAAACTCCGGTGAGTACCGAGTCATTCGCAGGGAGGCAATCTCGATTTTTGCGAAAGCGTTTCAATAAAACTAATTTTAATTAGATATATATATATATGTATAAAGCAGATATTCAGAGAATCAGAATTTTATTGCAATTAGGTAAAGCTTTTCACAGTAGAAAATTCTAATAGAGACAGATAGATAGATAGAAAGGGAGAGAGAGAAAGAAAAGAAAGTGGTAGAGAAACGACGCCGCTTGTGGGATGCTTGTGCGAGATGCGACATCACCTCAAATCCAAAGCGTCGAGACAGAGAATTGCAGAGAAGATGATAGAAGAGATCTGGAGTTGATGGGAGAGAGATTCTAAGTTGATGCCTTCAACTGGGGGCCCTGGGTCTTCTTTTATCATTTTGATGGAGGGCAAAAAGGGTATTTTAACCCTTAATCTCATGCAACAACTCTTTGGCTAATCAGATTCATCGATCGGGAGATCAACGGCTTTGATTTGGCCTCAAAATAGCCTTAAAAGAAACTCATATGCTCAGATTTGCTCTAGTGGCAACATGGGGCACTCCATGCATCGTCAATCCTCCATCGCATGTCTCTGGGTTCTCCTCGCCGGTGCCTTCGTCTTTTCTTTCTCATCGCTCAAGCCTTAATCCCGCCTTAATGTCAGCCGTCTGATTGTAATGAGCATCGCTGCCTTAGCCTCAATGCAACCGTGTGAGATCACGAGTACCCACTACGTACTCTGATCGCACCACATCACTGAGCTTCAACACATCTAATCGCACACAATTGTGCCTGTGCGTGCTCGCTTCAATTTCGTGCAGCGTAGGGCTCGAACCCACACCCTGTGCTTGCACGCGCGCGCGCGAGCCACTGCGCTACACAAACCTTTTGTTATATGTACTTATTGTATTTATGCTTATCCAGTTTGGGCGAGCGACGTGGCACGCTCGTGGCCATTGGATTTGAAGATCCAATGGCCCACAGCATGCGGTGCGGCCTTCCTAGATGGGCGGTGGTGAGGGAGCGGCTATGATGGCGCCACATGGTGCCATCATGGCCATCCATCTTCTTTTCTTTGTATCTGGTGATGTAGACCTCCGATTGGGTTGATTTTTGCACCGTTGGACTGCGATCGTCGATCCGGATTTATCCATGCTATTGGATTTTTCATTTGAGGCTTGGATCTTTGTCCTTTGGCTCCATGATCTTCATTTTTTGTGGACTGCACATGATGCTCTGGTTGTCTGATCGGGACGATTCCAGAAGCATTGGACTTCCATCGTCGTTCTGATCAAATCTGTCTGGTATGATCTGACATCTGCCGCTTTGAATCATCTACGATTAAAATCATCTCTCTTTTAGGTCATAAAATGATGATATTATCTATATGACTAATAACTAACTAGTATGCGAATTACGATGCTTATGCATGCATTGACTCGAAGTTATATTAGAATCTAGCTCAATTCAGGTGTTTTAGGTTGCATGATTGCTGTGCAATCACACCCCCATGCCTAAATCTTGCTAGTCCCTAGAAAATGCAAGACTAAATGCAAAGTGGTCCTACATGACAAATTTCTATCAAGAGTTTGACTAGAGATTTATGTCTTTTGTTTTCATCCAATACTTTAGTAATCTAGATACTTGTGAATGTGTTTTGTTGTAGTCTATGCAACAGATCCAACTGAAAAGTCAATCCACATCTAAAGCTCGTACTTGACCCTTAGTAAAAATCTATTGGGATAGGCAAACTTCTCCCCTCGGGGTTATAAGGTAACCTGTATATTCAGCCCCGGCTTTTGGGTTAGGTAGAAGATATTTTCTTTAAGTCAAGTGGATTTATTTTTGGTGGTTCACACTCATTTAGTGCTACAAATAGATTAGTACTTTAGAACCAAGATTTCCAGATTATTAAATTATTCAACTCAGAGGGAGGCGAGAAACTGTGCTCTCTTTAATTCCTTTGTACTCGTTCTCTCTCTTTCTTTCTCTTCCTTTTTCTTTTTCTTTTTTTTTTCTTTCTTTTTAAGCTCACAATCTCACCATATTTATCAGTATATTTGGTGGTCTCTCCTGGTACTAACACTTTGATTAGGTTCTGATAACTCTACGACTAAGTCAGCATTCCTTAGCCTGTATTCAGGTGACCAGAAATACAGAAAAGTAAGTCAAGGCTGTATTTGGCGGATTATGAGGGTGATGGGTGTTGTTGCCTCAATACACTTGAAATAAACTCTAAAAACACTTATGAACTCTTTTTTTTCTACTCCTCTCTCTCTATTTTTTTCTTTTGTATATGTATATTTTTTCTATATGCATAGACATATATACCTTTTTTTTTTCATACATCCACTAATACAGTAACACATACGACTTTTATTCACGAGGCATTATTCGGGATTGTGATGTTCAAGAGGATATTAGGTGTCTTATTTGGCGTAAGTGCTTATTCTCGGCATCGGGAAAGGAATTGATAGGACAACGTATTTCTAACCTTGACATTAAAACCCTCATTTAGTCAAGGATTTCGTAAAGGATGGTCGTGACCATCCACCTTAGTCATAGTTTTATCATAACCCGCTCTCTACGTATTTTGCCTTATTTGGTTGCTCTCAAAAGCTGTTCGCACTAAGAACTTGTATGCAGAAATTGAGAGCGAAAACTATGCCTAACTCCGAGTATCATTATCTCATTATCCAGAGTTTAAGATTCCTCATACTATCCTTAGAGCACCAGTAGACTTTCTACCCTTACCTCACACTTGTTTGGTGGATCTGTTAGAAGATAGTTTTCCTGACTCCCTAATTACTGTCCAAGGGTTTAGGAGAAGAAGCACTGCTTCTTCTCGACAAACTAAAGATGTTTATCGGTCTTCACAAAGGATCCATTGCAAATTCTACGTGTAAGTGTGAAATTATACTGGATTCTAAATTCAGGAATCAACTTAAGAATAAATCCCTAATAAAACCTTAATAAAAATTCTTTATGCCTAAATGCATTTTTTTTTTCAGGCATAAAGATAAGACATGCAATGTCCACCACCCCATGCCTATTCATTACAATGTCCTCATTGAAATGTATGCATGAAAATCAAAATATAATAAGCAAGAGGAGGGGATATCACCTGACTATGCTTGTAAATCCAGGTCAGCATAGATGCAGAAGATGCAGAGCTACCTGTAATGAATACTGGGTTGCCTCCCAGCTAGTGCTAAGTTTAGCGTCATTTGACAAACTTAAACCCTAAAATATGTAGTTCAATATTGTGGGTTAAGAGAAAAAGTAATAACAGTTGCAGGGGAATTCAAGATTAGTAGAAAGATATGATCATTTGGTCCCAGAATCAGTGATCCACAAATGTGGACCAGCTAATGATGCAGCCCTGCTCCAAAGAGTCTTTCTGGTTTGGAATATGAAATAGGGTCAGGTGGATGAGGTTGAAGATGCACAGCCTATTCGTTAATCCAGTTCCATAGATCAAAAAGAGGTGGTAGAGGGTCTGGATTGAGATCATGATTGAGATTTAGATCTAGTTCCGAATCAAAATCATAAGGATCTTTATAATGGTAGTTGATATCGAAAATCATGAGTTCTCCAGGTTCTGGGTCATATGAAGATAGGGGTAGAGTTGTGTGGAATTCATCAAAATCTTCATTAGAAATTTCCTCTTCCTCATCCGAAGTCACTTCTTCTGAGTCAAGCCATCCATTTGAGCCAGTTGGCTTATAAGTTATTCCCCAGTCCATTATGTGTTGAACTTTTTCTTCTGGGGTTACTTCTTGGTTCATGTCCTTAGATTGCCCATTTTCTTGAACTCCCTTAGAATTCAAAAGTTCTTGAATTTCAGGGTGGATGTATTGAGGATTCCTTATATTATCATTTAATTCATCATAAGTTACTCCCAGAAGTTTCTCAATCTCACTAATGTCCTGTTCAACTTGATTTTCCATGGGAGATGGTAGATCAAAATTATTCTCAAGTACATCCCCTTCGTTCCCTTCGTGCTGGTCTTGAGCTTTGGCAGGATTTGGATCATCTTTAGTATGGATTGCCAACACTTGTTCAATTGTTCCTACAACCTCAATGGAACCACAATTCACCTTATTCTTTTGGGAAGTTTTAAAGATATTGAGTTGATAATTTTTCCTTCCAGAGGTGATGTGCATAATCCCTGTCTCATAGTTGATTAGGGCCTTGGCCATGGCCAAGAAAGGTCTCCCTAAGATTATCAAGGTGTGGTTCAGGTTTTCTGATGCCTCCATATCTAGAACAAGGAAGTCCAAAGGGTACTCAAAATCCCTCACTTTTATAATTATATTCTGTAGAAGGCCCTTTGGAATTTTAGTTGATCTATCAGCAAGCTGAAGGGTCACACTAGTGTGTTGCAAGGGGCCTAAATTCAATTCTCCTCGGCAATGGCGCCAACTTGTTCGGCATGTAATTCACATTTTAAAAGTTGTTTAGTTGTAGTATAACGCGAAAACACGCCGATAAATAAATTTATAAAACTCCGGTGAGTACCGGGTCGTTCGCAGGGAGGCAATCTCAATTTTTGCAGAAGCATTTCAATAAAACTAATTCTAACTAGATATATATATATGTATATATGTATAAAGCAGATATTCAGAATATCAGAATTTTATTGCATTCATAAATAGTTTTCAAAGTTGAAAGTACCATGCAAAAGAGAGAGAGAATAGATAGATAGATGGAGAGGGAGATAGAGAGATAGAGAGAAAGAAAGTGCAGAGAAATGACGCTGCTTGTGGGTTGCTTGTGCGAGATGCGGCAGCACCTCAGATCCAGAGCGTTGGGATGGAGTTGCAGAGGAGATGGAGATTGCAGAGAAGACGGTAGAAGAGATCTGGAGTTGATGGGAGAGAGAGAGATTCAAAGTGATGCCTTCAACTGGGGGGCCCTTGGCCTTCTTTTATAGTTTTGATGGAAGGCAGAAAGGGTATTTTAACTCTTAATCTCGTGCAACAACCCTTTGGCTAATCAGATCCGTCGATCGGGAGATCAACAGCTTTGATTTGGCCTCAAAATAGCCTTCAAAAAGCCTTCTACTCTTGGATTTGCTCTGGTGGTGACACGTGGCATGCCGTGCATCATCGATCCTCCATTGCACGTCTTTGGATCCTCCTTGCCTGCGCCTTTGTCCTTTCCTTCTCACTGCTCAAGCCTTAATCCTCCCTTAACGTCAGCCATCCTATCGTAACGAGCGCTGCTGCCTTAGCGTCAAAGCAACCGTGTGAGATCACGCGTACCCGCTACACTCTTTGATCGCGCCATGCCGCCGTGCTTCAACGCATCCAATTGCGCGCTGTTACGACCCGATTCCTGAATCCCTATAGGACCCGAGACCGGCTTGACTCGACTAATCCCAAGATCTAGTCATCCAACAAGAAATAACGGAAAAGCAGGAAAATAAACCACATTCACCATGCAAGGTAACTAACAGTAAAAGAGTATAAGCAGTAAAGGAAGTAAAAGCTGCTAAATAGTACATACCACCAGAACAACAGGAAAGTAGAACAAAAGTACAGAACAGGAATAGTAAACAAAGTCTGAACTCACTAACAAAAAGTACTACAACAGCAAGAGACTACTACTGGGCTTGACTGGGCCCAGCACCCTCTACAGCCGGTGACTCGGGCTGCTCAACTCCTGGACCTGTAAAGGGTTATGAGTAAACAGAGTCATTGAACGTTGAGTAGAGTGGTAACCAAACTATCTAAAGCAGTAAAAGCTAATAGGTACATTTATCTTTTCCAGTTGTTTTAATTTACAAGTAATTCTTTTTCGCCCATTGGTTTACTTTCAGATTTCTTTCTTGATCTCGAATGTTCCCCATGGGAACGATCTTGATTGCAGTCATTTCCAAAGAGTAGAAGGCACACATGGTGCTCTCCTGGCCGGGAGAGTCCCCCGTGGTGATCCTACACCCAGTCAACCACCTCGAGGTCACGGACAGACGTAGCGGTGACTACGGCATGTGCGATAAGGTCACGGGTAGCTACCTTGCACTGGCACGTGGTCAGTCATTTCCGCTAGCAGGTATGCCCAAAGTACAGCATGAAATAGTATAGGGCCTAGCCCTCTCAGTAACAGGGGTCTCGCCCCTTAGAACCAAATAGGGGTCTCGCCCCTCCACAGTCTGCGCACCCTCGTCTGACTGCCCTGGTTTGCCCAGTGGGCCTAACAAGTTGGTGTGGGGCGGCTAGCTGAACCCCGAGCCCTGTGGGGTGGCTAGCTCTCTCCCTACACTAGTAGCTCTCCCCGGTACAGTGTATGCGAGGGCCAACAGAAGTCGGTGTAAAGTGGCCAATCCTAACCCCAGGTCCCAACCCGAGGGCGGCTAGCTCCACTCTACACTAAACAGGGGACTATCGCTCTCCTTGATACCACGTACTCAAAGGCCAGCACAGTTCCCACTCACATTTCCAGATCTTTCCATTCATCCACAGGAGCTCTACTCCTAACTCCCTATAGGGTTCATGCTCATATTCACCATATTATTCCATGCCAGGTTTCATCATTCACAATTCCATTCTTGTATTATACACTTGCAACTCGTATTTCCAGAAATTAACATATACAACAAGTGATATCATAGGTAACTGTTTAACTAGCACAGGCATTCATATTTCGCCGGCAGCTCGTATTTAATAACAGGAAATTTTTTACAATTCTATTAATTCATTTATGACTGCAATCTCAAACACACATATAAACAGTGCAAATATTTCTCGTCCTTGGATTCATGCCACATCCTAGGTTTCTAGTTTTCTAATTTTCATAATTGCATTCATGTTTTATAAATAAAAGAGGTGGAAACCACTCTACCAGACAATCCGAGAGTACTGGAGGCTCGAATGGCAGACTCACATGCCTCTGCAAACCCTAGACACATAACAAGTCGAAGCCTTATATAAAGGAACATACCACAATGGAACATTCAGAATAGTATATAGGGATTTCTGCTGACCTCCTGCCCTAGATGGGCAGTCCCTCCTGACGTGGCCCGTCTGGCCACACTGGTAGCAGAGGGGAACCCGACTCCCGCCCTCAGTGAGTCCCTGCTGTCGGCTAGGCGGGGGTCCGGTGCTGGCGACTGGCCCCTGTCGAGGGCCCCCAAAGGCCACTGATGGCCCTGCACAACGTGACGGCTCTCCTGCGGATGCCACGTGTCTCCGTTGAGTTCTCCTAACACGCCTGGTGTGGCGGCGGAAATCTCGTTCCACCACTAACTCCCCTGTTGTACGCTCGGAAGGGGGAGGGGGTGGCGACGTGGGTGGAAGCTGAAATTCTTCTCGAACCACCTCTCGAATCAGTTGGACGAGGTCCCTAGACGGTATACTCAGGAGAAGAGGAGGGGTAGTATGTATTCCAAGCCTGACACATCTGTCCCCCGGGCCCTGACCTCGGCCGCGCCTGCGGCCCACCCTCCTAGCTCCACGACGCGGCATCTCCTACAATGGAGATGCGAAACAAAATGGAAACGTCAAAACAGACGGTACCTAACAAAACTTCTAAGAGCTCATGTCAAGAGATATGTTGTGGTGGCTACTCTAGCTATAAACATGTGAATTGGTTATTTTCCAGTCAGTTGATTCACTTCTCGGGACGACCTTGCTCTGATACCATCTTGTAACGACTTGGTTCCCGAGTCCCTACGAGACACAAGAACCGGACCGACTCGACTAATCCCAAGACCTAGTCGTCCAACGAGGAAGTAACCAAAAGACAGTAAAATAAACCACATTCAGCATGAATATAACTAACAGTAAGAAAGTACAGCAGTAAGGAAAGAAACTACTACAGTAGGTACCACCACAACAGTAAAACAGCATTTATCATATAACAAGAACTGCGGGTAAAGAAGGTACAGCGGAAACAAAACTACTCACTAGAACAGAAACAAAAGGGGTACAAAAGCTGTGGTAACTCTACTGGACCCTACTCGGCCCAGCGTCCTCTGCAGCCGCCGACCCTGGCTGCTCAACACCTGGTCCTGAAAAAGGTAACGAGTGTAACATGTCAGCAAAATGCTGAGTAGAGTGGCAAACTAACTAAAGGCAACAGTAGAGTGTACAGTAGCTGTTATGTTTCATTACTTCCTTTATTCACATCTTTCAATTTTTCTCACTATTTCATTTATTTCTTAGATCCTTTACTTGATCCCGAATATCCTCGTGGGAACGATCTTGATTGCAGTCTTTTCCAAAAGTAGAAGTAGCACGTGGTGCTCTCCTGGCCGGGAGAGTCCCCCATGGTGATCCTACCCTCAGTCAACCACCCCAAGGTCACTGACAGACGTAACGGTGACTACGGCACGCGCGATAAACGCACAGGTAGCTAGCCCGCACTGGCACGCGGTCAGTCGTTTCCGTTAACGGGTGCGCCCAAAGCACAGCACGGAACCAGGGCAGAGCCCTCTCAGTAACAGGGGTCCAACCCCTCCACAGTAACCAAACCGGGGCCTTGCCCCTCCACAGTCCGCGCACCCTCGCCTGACTACCCTGGTTTGCCCTAGTGGGCCTAACAAGTCGGTGAAGGAGGCTAGCAGAACCCCGGGGCCCGTGGGGTAGCTAGTACTCTCCTAACACTACTAGCTCTCCTCGGTACTACGTACACGAGGGCCAACAAGTCGGTACAGAGCGGCCAATCCTAACCCCGGGTCCCTGGGGCGGCTGGCCCCACTCTGCACTAAACAGGTACAGGCACTTCCCTTGGTACTGCGTACCCAAGAGACAGTACAAACTACATCTCAGTTCCATTCCTTTTTCATTCCAGGAGTTCCACTCCTAATTCCCCGTAGGGTTCCAACTCTTTATCTCAGAACATCATATGTTTCACTTTCCAGATTCACATTCTCAAAATCCATGATCTCAAACATGTTTCTTTATTCATAACAGGCAGCTGTTAATTAAATTTACAGGCAGCTTTATATATTCCTTTCCAATTTTCCAAGATTGCAGTAATATACATTCCACTAGTTTTTCCACCCTAGGATTCATGCCATATCCTAGGATCTATCATACAATCTAGTTTTCCGGCCCTAGGATTCATGCAACACCTAGGAGCTATCATTCCATAGATTTCTCATTCCTAGGATTCATGCAATGCCCTAGGTTCTAGTTATGTTTCCATACTTTAACAGGTTTTATTAATACTTAAAGCCACTCTACCAGGTACAACGGGAGTAATGGGGGCGTGATCGGAAATCCCGCGCGCCTCCACGACTCTCAAGACTGCAGCCGAACGAGGTCCTATCACAAGGATCAAACACAAGGAGTGTCTAAAAATAGTGTATAGCTACTGTAGACGAGTATAGGAATTAATTCTGAAAAGAACGCAACTCGAATCACGGAAAACGGAGCCCAAACGGGCCCTAAACGGGTCGAGAAAGGCGATACTGTGCAAAATCAGACGTCTGGAACTCCTTCCAGACGTCTTAAACGGTGGATCAGAGAATTACCTGTTCAGCTTGGTTCCCCGGACGTCCAGAAGTCTGCGGGGACGTCTGCCTAGATCCCAGACGTCTGATGGTCCCTCCGGACGTCTGGAGGTCACTCCCGCCGTCTGGTACAACTTCCAGACGTCGGATTCGCAAAGGATGACGAATCAGCGAACCTGCGCACAGCCAACCCCCCTCCCTCACTACGGTCAGTCGAGAAGAAGGAAGAAGAAAGCGGAAACTCACCTTTCAGACGTTTGTATGATCTTACAGACGTCGACCTTGCCGTCTGGATATCAACCCAGACGTCTGATTCTGGAAATTTTTCCAGAATCAGAACCCTGCTCGGCCTCCGCTCGCGACGCCGCCCGCGTCGCACCTCGCGCGTCCGCTGCTCAGCCCGCAGCAGGTCCCTCTCCGCGATGCTCCGCGCCCCCTGCGCCCTCCGTCGGCCGGCCAAGCCGCCCCGGCGAGCTCGCCCTCACGGCAGAGCTCCGCCCTCGCACGCCTGGTAGGTGATGATTTTTGTAATGATTGTAAATGTTTGTTGGTAATAATTGTTGATCATGTTGTTGTAGTATAGGGTGTATAATATAACATTAAGGATGTCGTATAGTGGTGAGTATGGGTGAGTTCCAGTCATTACAACCATTATTATCATTTGCTTATTTATCTAATTTTTACTGGTTTTGTTCCAGGTCGTTCTCTGGGAGGCAATTTATTGAATTTAATTCGGTCACTCTTTGATTATCTCCAAAATTGTCTTCTTATTCAAAAAGAAACTTTACATTTAAAGAATGAATGAATGTTTTATTTACCTAGTTACTAAGAAGTGCTTGCAAAAATGCTAACTATGAACAAGCATCAAACAATCTATTATTATACTCTAAACTATGTATTTACAAGTTATACTATTAACACTAATATGTTAGTTCATACTACATTAGGATACCATAGTGTAAAAACTTAACTTACTAGTCATTTATTTATAGTGACATATATATCAGTTTTAGTGACAGATATAAACGTCGCTAAATCTCAGAAAACACTATATACAACCTAAAGAAGCAAACTGAGGTCTTTAGCGACATTTATAGTGTCGTTTTATTCTGTTAGTAATTATGTGGGTTTAATTTTACATATGTACAGAGTCTTTTCTGTTGTTATCTCGTGTTATCTCTTTTTTTTTTTTAAGTCGTCTGTCCTTTCATTTTGTTCTGTGTAGTCTTTCAGAGGCTGCGGTGGAGAGTCCTTAGTGTAAAATGTGTTTAATTAGCGGGCGCGCTTTTCGAGGGATACACAGCACCCTTAGGGTGGGACCAGACCTCTACTAAGCGCGCCCTAATCTCAGATTAGGTGCTTAATTACGTTTTCGTATCAGCGCAGGGCCTCAGCCCAACGCCTTCAATAAGTTCACACACACTCGGGCTCCCAGCCCCACATAGGAATCACGCATTCAGTATTCAGCACATATCAGAATCGGTTTATCGGATCAGACGGAACAGGTGAAGTTTCGGGCGCCCGGCGCCATGACGACTAACTAAGCTATAGCATAAATTCTATTTATATAGCTGCGTTTCGTTTGCAGCGCACGATGTGGCGCTATTCCAGCGCCACATCGTGCGCTGGAAACCAGACGCAGCTGCGTCTGTGCGCGTTTTTGGCCCTCGATTTGGGGGCCATAAATTATAAAAAAAAATAAAATAAAATATGGTAAATAAAATATTTACATAATAATACATAATTGATTAATTAATTTTGAATTCTAAATATATTTACTATATAAATAAATTCGCTAAACTAGGCTGATTATACAGGTTGATTTAGGTGATTAAATAGTTAATTACTTATAAAATAATTAGTAAATGGTCTAATTGACCTTAAACAGTTTTAACTTACATACTTAAGTATTTAATACATATTTTTATTGTATTTTTACGAATTTATTTATGTTTTATTTAGGCTAAAATAGCAATTCTGTGTAGTTTATAATTAAAACTAAGTTACAGTAAGTTATACTAGGTATAATTATACTTTGACTAACTTAAATTACTTAATATATACATATATATATATATTCCCAAGTTTATAGATTTATTTACTTGATTATTGCTCTAACCTATTAACTTAGCTACTAAATCAGTAAATATAAATCTGTACATATATATATACATAGATCAGTAGATACATACATACTAGATTGGTATATATACATATTTTTACATAGATTACATATGTATACGAATTTCTGTACAGGTTTTATACATATTTACAGTATAACTATGTATCTAACTGATATGCTATAGTTATAATACTATGAATGGGTGTATTTATAGTTTTAAAATAAGTTTATGCCATTAGGCTTTTGTATAAAGTTAGGGAATTAGAGTTGATTGATTTTTTTTTTATTTGAGTTTAGGCAGCAGCTTCAGCTACTGTCAGAGGAGATGGAGAAGAGAACAATGTGCTGTTTTAGTGTTATTTACAGTGGCAGTGGCTTAAGCCACTGTCAAATGGCTAACTGCTGCTGCAGTTAGTCCACTTGAAGAGGGGGGGAAGTATTCTACAGAGAAGAGGGAAACTTAGAGAAGAGGGGAATGTAGAGAAGAGGGGAATGTAGCTGCTAAATGCAGCATATTGCTGTGTAACTGGGAGTAAGATAGAATTCAAAACAAACTACAATTTACAGAGTTGAAATCCAAATCTGAAAGGGGTTTAAATCTCACGAAAATCTCATGTAAATTTAGCTCAAATACTCATTAGGAAAAAAAACTTATCAGAAGCATCCTTTCAGATCAAAACAGCAAATGGTATTGAGTTAGTCTTCCTAATGCCATAGACAGCATGAAGGAAGACTTAGCTCAATCAATTAAAACCAAAGAAACACAATCCCAGTTTCTTGCAACCTTAAGGAGTATGGAAAACTCCTTAGGTTAGAGAATCACCATTCAGAAATGATCATCAACACAAATAGTGCATGGCAGTTCTGAAATAGCAAAAAGAGACTAAGAATGCATTAAGGAAATTTAATGGAAGCTGGCGAATGCATTCAAAACAAAGTATAAACAGAATCATGAAAGGCTCTTCTGATTGGTTCTCTGTCACCAGAGAACTTCTCAGAATCCTTGCCTACAATGAAAACCAAAAATCCTTTCAATTTGTCAGATCTGTCAAAACATTTCAGAGAGTAAAAATCCTTTAAAATCCAGATCAAAAGTGCTCTGACAAACTGAGGCAATCCATTTAAAACAGAGGGGCTTTTGTGAAACAAATGGAGTGAGTGAGAAGCCCCAAATGGTGCTTGTGACGCCACTCTCAGATCTGAGGCAGTGCGCCATCAGATCTGAAATTGGGTCAGGATGTGTGGGTGATTGGTGAAAAATTCGTCGTTAAAAGAAAAAAAACAAGAATCAGAATCTGGATGATGGGAAAAACAAAACATGAAGAGGGAGATAAATTGAACAGTGAACAGATGATTCTTCCCCTCTGATCTGGACTGATCAGAGGAGGTGAGGGAGGGGATCTAATACTAATTCTACTCCTAAGACTAATCTAACTACAGCTAACATTAAACACTAACAATTGAAACTAAATCTATTCTAAACTACTGCAAACTAAATCTACAACTACTTGTGCAGAATTAAAAACTAAACTAAAAGGAAGAATGGGACCTATGGGTCCTTAGCCGGCGGCTAAGGAGGAAGAAAGGAGGAGGGTGACTCCAGCGGAGGGAAGAGTCTGCTAGTGAGACTCCAGGGTCGTCCTCAGGTGCTACGAGGTCCTTAGCGACGAGGAGGGTCGAGAGCAGGCGATGATTCCACAGCCGGTGGCTGTGAAATCAGGGTCTAGATGAGGAGGAGAGACTGGAGTGGAAGAATTGATCGCTGAGAGATGTAGGAGGGAGCGATCCCTTGCGCGCGACACCACTGAGGTGCTTAAATAGCAGCTCAGTGACTGAGATCACCGCAAGGGTGAGGTTAATCAGAATCAGGCCGGCGGTGAGGATGAGATGGGTAGAGCGCGCGGCGAGTCAAGAGAGAGATCTGACCGTCAGATGATATCTGGGAAGAGAGGTGAACGCACGCACCGAATCGCGTGAAGGTTCCATTTGATTCCAGTCGCAGATCGAGATCAAAAGTGCGATGGACGGTCGAGAATGGCTGTGTTCTTCGCGCGCTACAGTGCGCGTGAAGAACACAGGCTTCTCTCTGAAATGAGGGAAAACTTGCAGGAAGACCCTTAAACGAAGGGGTAGAAGAATAGCGTGCAGGTCCAAAAGTGAGAAGAACTATAACCGGAAGGGCCCTGCAGTCATACAGAAGGGTCCCTGCGGCTTGCAAAAAGGTCCAAGAAGGAGTTTTGAAGGGTAGAAATGTAGTGCATGAAGGACCTAATTGTAATCTATTTATTTCTAGGCCTAAATGATGTCCAATTGCTTTCAAATTTTTACATGTGCTTAATTGAACATTTAAGACATTGATTTTACTTCTGATTTGTCTTTTCAAACTTGTTTATGTGTTCAATTGATGCATGGATCATCATTTGTTCTTTAGTTTTCAGAATATCTCATTTTTGTGACCTAATTAGGAGATTTTAACACACATTAAAAGTTTTAGGTCTTTTCTTTAATTCCCACACTTAACCCTTTTTATGTGTTAATTTGATATTGTTTTGCTTAGTATCTAGCTTAATTTCGGCCTTTTAGCTATGATGAGTAGCCACTCATCAACGCCGCAGCTCCTCCGTGCTCACTGCGGCTGCCACTGCCGCCCTCGCGTCCGCTCGCTCTCGCGCACAGGAAGGACAAGGAGGAGGAGACGGTGGAGACGGGAGGGGAGGCGTGCCCTTTTAAGGCCGCGCGAGGAGGAGAGAGAAGGTGATCGCAGCCGCCTGCAGCTGCAGGGAAAGTGGGGAGAATCGCAGGTCTGCGCGCACAGGCGCGCAGACGAATCTCCCGTGCGAACATAACTGTTCTCCAGACGTCCGTAAACTCTCCCGGATGTCTGATCAGACGTCTGGTTGTGATCCCAGACGTCTGGTCCGACGTCTGGGCCACCTCCCAGACGTCTTAAAAGGCGTCTGGGGCACGCGTTCGTTACAATATAACAAACTCAAAGGAAGTTTCGTCCCTGAAACTTGCGCCAACTAGGGTGCGGGAAAAAGATGTCCAAATAACCATAACAAACTCAAAGAGGACCGAAGCCGGTCCGAAAAGACGTACCCGCGAAAAGCTCCGGGTACCGCTCCCGCATTGCCGCCTCAGGCTCCCAGGTAGCCTCCTCGTACCGCTGGCTCCTCCACAAAACCTTTACCAGGGGTACTTGCTTTCGTCTCAACCTGCGGACGGCTCGGTCGAGGATCTGCACTGGCCGCTCGGGGTAGGTCAGGTCGTTGCTCACCTCGACGCTCTCGTGACTCAGTACGTGGCTGGGATCAGCTACGTACTTCCTGAGGTTGGACACGTGGAACACGTCGTGCACACCAGAAAGCTGCGGGGGAAGGGCAAGTCTATAAGCAACGGGTCCAACCTGCTCCAGGACCTCGAAGGGCCCCACGAACCTCGGCGCGAGCTTCCCTCTCACCCCCAAACCGCTGTAAGCCCTTCATGGGCGAAACACGAAGAAAGACGTGGTCCCCAACCTCAAACTGCACCTCTCTACGTCTGTGATCTGCGTAGCTCTTCTGTCTGCTCCTGATAGTGCGGAGTCGTCTGTGGATCTGCTCAACTACCTCCTGACTCTGCCGGATCAACCTGGGGCCAACCTCCCACTTGGTCCCCACCTCAACCCAACTCAAGGGTGCCGTGCATTTCCGTCCGTACAGAGCCTCGTAGGGAGCCATGCTGATGCTCGGGTGATAACTGTTGTTGTATGCAGACTCCGCCAGGGGCAGGTGCTCCTCCCAAGAGCCCCTCCAGTCTAGTACACAGGCACGCAAAAGGTCCTCAAGTGTCTGTATCGTGCGTTCCGACTGTCCGTCCGTCTGGGGGTGGTAAGCCGTGCTTAACCTCAACCTCGTCCCCAAAGCCTGCTGAAACTCAGCCCAAAACTGGGACGTAAAGCAGGTATCCCGGTCGGATACGATCTCCCGCGGAACTCCGTGTAGTCGCACCACATCACGGATATACCTCTCTGCCAACTGTGCTGGTCCCAAAGTGACTCGGATTGGCAAGAATCGTGCCGTCTTCGTCAATCTATCCACTATTACCAAGACTGCGTCGTGTCCTCGCTGGGTAACAGGTAAGCCTACCACCAAGTCCATGGTGATGCTCTCCCACTTCCGCTCTGGCACTGGAAGCGGCTGAAGCGGCCCTGCAGGCCTCTGATGCTCGGCTTCCACCTGCTGGCACACTAAGCACTGCTGCACGAACTCACCCACATCCCGCTTCATCCCTCTCCACCAAAACTCGCGTCTCAAGTCATGGTACATTTTCGTGTTTCCGGGATGTATGGTGAATCTGGAACCGTGTGCCTCAGTCAGGAGCTCTCTCAACAGCTCCTCGTCTCTGGGAACGCACAACCGTCCCCCTAAGCGTAGCACCTGGTCTATGAAAGAGAAGTCCCCTGATAGTACTCTATCGCGCAAAGACTGCAAGTACGGATCGGCCATCTGTCCCGTGATGATGCGGTCTATCAACTCTAGCCTGGTCTGCCGTGTCACCGTCACTGCCCCACAGTACCCTCGTAACTCTAGAGGTCGCCAACTGCCCACCTCCTCCAAAAGGCTCCAACTCTGTAACTGTGACTGGCCAAGCGTGCAGGCGCCTTACGGCTCAAGGCGTCAGCCACCACGTTGGCCTTTCCCGGGTGGTAGGAGATGCTGCAGTCGTAGTCCTTCAGGAGCTCCAACCAACGTCTCTGTCTCATGTTGAGCTTTTTCTGGCCAAAAAGATATCTGAGGCTCTTGTGATCTGTAAAAATCTCGAAGGTCTCACCGTGCAAGTAGTGCCTCCATGTCTTCAGCGCGAAGACAACAGCTGCCAACTCTAGATCATGGGTAGGGTAGGTATGCTCATGGGGCTTCAGTTGCCGCGAAGCGTAAGCGACCACGTGACCCCTCTGCATGAGCACACCTCCTAACCCCTGCAAGGAAGCGTCCGTGTACACAACGAACCCGCCACTACTGTCAGGGATGGTGAGCACGGGAGCCGAGGTCAACCTCTCCTTCAGCTCCAGAAAACACGCCTCACAGGCATCTGTCCAAGCGAAAGGCACATCCTTCCGAGTCAACTGTGTCATAGGACGCGCAATCTGTGAAAATCCTCTGATGAACCGTCTGTAGCAACCTGCCAGTCCCAGGAAACTGCGAATCTCAGTGACTGAACGCGGTCTCTCCCACCTGAGCACTGCCTCGACCTTGGCGGGGTCCACCGCCAGGCCGTCTCCAGAGATCACATGACCCAAAAAGGTCACCTCCCTCAACCAGAACTCGCACTTGCTGTATTTGGCGTACAGCCTGCGTCGTCTCAGAGTGTCCAGAACCATCCGCAAGTGCTGTTCGTGCTGCGTCCGATCTCTAGAATAGATGAGTACATCATCTATGAAAACCACCACAAGCTGGTCCAAGTACGGTCTAAACACCCGGTTCATCAGGTCCATGAAAGCAGCGGGGGCATTGGTCAGCCCAAACGGCACGACCAAAAACTCGTAGTGTCCGTAGCGGGTGCGGAAAGCTGTCTTGGAGACGTCGGCCTCCCTGATCCTCAACTGGTGGTATCCAGACCTCAAGTCGATCTTGGAAAACACTGTGGCACCCCGCAACTGGTCAAACAAATCGTCGATCCTCGGCAGCGGATATCTGTTCTTGATGGTGACCCTATTCAGCTGTCGGTAGTCCACACAAAGGCGTAGGGTCCCATCCTTCTTCTTCACAAACAGTACCGGGGCTCCCCAGGGAGACGCACTGGGCCTCACGAAACCTTTCTCCAAAAGGTCCTGCAACTGGGACTTGAGCTCTCGCAGCTCAAGCGGTGCCATTCTGTATGGTGCGGTGGAGATGGGGCTGGTCCCTGGTACTAGTGAGATCTCAACTTGATCTCACGCTCGGGCGGTAGTCCTGATAACTCGTCTGGAAACACGTCGGGGTACTCTCTGACCACCGGGATGCTCTGGAAGTCTGCCACGGGGCTGTGCTCTGCCACCACACAAGCTAGGAAGCCCTCACACCCCTGGCTCAAAAGTCTCGCCGCCCGAAGTGCCGAAATGCACCTGAAACCTCCGTCCACTGGCTGCCCGTGAAACTCGAAAGAAGGCAACTCCGGAATGGAGAAGACAATTTTCCTCTCAAAACAGTCTACCAAGGCGTGGTAAGCGGACAACCAATCCATCCCCAGAATCACTCCAAAGTCCTCCATCTGTATCATAATCAGGTCGGCTGGCAGGCTATGTCCCCCGATGCTGACCCCGCAACCCGTGTACACCTCCTCAGCTACAAACAGCTGACCACTCGGACCTCTGATTACGAACGGATTCTCTAACAGTGTATAATCCTGGTCCAAACTAACTGCGAAACTGGCTGCGACAAACGAGTGCGTAGCGCCTGAATCGAAAAGCGTGTAAACGAGTCTGCCAGAAACTGAAACCATACCTGCTACCACGGATCCCGAAGCTCTGGCGTCCCTGTGTGTTAGGGCGTTGATACGCCCCTCAGCTCTAGGTGCGGACGAAGCGGCCACACTCTGCGTCGGACGGGTAGGTGCTGGCCGGTACCCTCCTCGCGACTGCGGTCCCCCTCCTCGCGCCTGGGAACCGCGGCCTCCTGCGCGCCCTCCAGTGCTCTGCGCGGGAAGTATCTGCTGACCTCCTGCCCTAGATGGGCAGTCCCTCCTGACGTGGCCCGGCTGGCCACACTGGTAGCAGAGGGGAACCCGACTCCCGCCCTCAGTGAGTCCCTGCTGTCGGCTAGGCAGGGGTCCGGTGCTGGCGACTGGCCCCTGTCGAGGGCCCCCAAAGGCCACTGATGGCCCTGCACAACGTGACGGCTCTCCTGCGGATGCCATGTGTCTCCGTTGAGTTCTCCTAACACGCCTGGTGTGGCGGCGGAAATCTCGTTCCACCACTAACTCCCCTGTCGTACGCTCGGAAGGGGGAGGGGGTGGTGACGTGGGTGGAAGCTGAAATTCTTCTCGAACCACCTCTCGAATCAGTTGGACGAGGTCCCTAGATGGTATACTCAGGAGAAGAGGAGGGGTAGTATGTATTCCAAGCCCGACACATCTGTCCCCCGGGCCCTGACCTCGGCCGCGCCTGCGGCCCACCCTCCTAGCTCCACGACGTGGCATCTCCTACAATGGAGATGCGAAACAAAATGGAAACGTCAAAACAGACGGTACCTAACAAAACTTCTAAGAGCTCATGTCAAGAGATATGTTGTGGTGGCTACTCTAGCTATAAACATGTGAATTGGTTATTTTCCAGTCAGTTGATTCACTTCTCGGGACGACCTTGCTCTGATACCATCTTGTAACGACTCGGTTCCCGAGTCCCTACGAGACACGAGAACCGGACCGACTCGAATAATCCCAAGACCTAGTCGTCCAACGAGGAAGTAACCAAAAGACAGTAAAATAAACCACATTCAGCATGAATATAACTAACAGTAAGAAAGTACAGCAGTAAGGAAAGAAACTACTACAGTAGGTACCACCACAACAGTAAAACAGCATTTATCATATAACAAGAACTGCGGGTAAAGAAGGTACAGCGGAAACAAAACTACTCACTAGAACAGAAACAAAAGGGGTACAAAAGCTGTGGTAACTCTACTGGACCCTACTCGGCCCAGCGTCCTCTGCAGCCGCCGACCCTGGCTGCTCAACACCTGGTCCTGAAAAAGGTAACGAGTGTAACACGTCAGCAAAACGCTGAGTAGAGTGGCAAACTAACTAAAGGCAACAGTAGAGTGTACAGTAGCTGTTATGTTTCATTACTTCCTTTATTCACATCTTTCAATTTTTCTCACTATTTCATTTATTTCTCAGATCCTTTACTTGATCTCGAATGTCCTCGTGGGAACGATCTTGATTGCAGTCTTTTCCAAAAGTAGAAGTAGCACGTGGTGCTCTCCTGGCCGGGAGAGTCCCCCGTGGTGATCCTACCCTCAGTCAACCACCCCAAGGTCACTGACAGACGTAACGGTGACTACGGCACGCGCGATAAACGCACAGGTAGCTAGCCCGCACTGGCACGCGGTCAGTCGTTTCCGTTAACGGGTGCGCCCAAAGCACAGCACGGAACCAGGGCAGAGCCCTCTCAGTAACAGGGGTCCAACCCCTCCACAGTAACCAAACCGGGGCCTTGCCCCTCCACAGTCCGCGCACCCTCGCCTGACTACCCTGGTTTGCCCTAGTGGGCCTAACAAGTCGGTGAAGGAGGCTAGCAGAACCCCGGGGCCCGTGGGGTAGCTAGTACTCTCCTAACACTACTAGCTCTCCTCGGTACTACGTACACGAGGGCCAACAAGTCGGTACAGAGCGGCCAATCCTAACCCCGGGTCCCTGGGGCGGCTGGCCCCACTCTGCACTAAACAGGTACAGGCACTTCTCTTGGTACTGCGTACCCAAGAGACAGTACAAACTACATCTCAGTTCCATTCCTTTTTCATTCCAGGAGTTCCACTCCTAATTCCCCGTAGGGTTCCAGCTCTTTATCTCAGAACATCATATGTTTCACTTTCCAGATTCACATTCTCAAAATCCATGATCTCAAACATGTTTCTTTATTCATAACAGGCAGCTGTTAATTAAATTTACAGGCAGCTTTATATATTCCTTTCCAATTTTCTAAGACTGCAGTAATATACATTCCACTAGTTTTTCCACCCTAGGATTCATGCCATATCCTAGGATCTATCATACAATCTAGTTTTCCGGCCCTAGGATTCATGCAACACCTAGGAGCTATCATTCCATAGATTTCTCATTCCTAGGATTCATGCAATGCCCTAGGTTCTAGTTATGTTTCCATACTTTAACAGGTTTTATTAATACTTAAAGCCACTCTACCAGGTACAACGGGAGTAATGGAGGCGTGATCGGAAATCCCGCGCGCCTCCACGATTCTCAAGACTGCAGCCGAACGAGGTCCTATCACAAGGATCAAACACAAGGAGTGTCTAAAAACAGTGTATAGCTACTGTAGACGAGTATAGGAATTAATTCTGAAAAGAACACAACTCGAATCGCGGAAAACGGAGCCCAAACGGGCCCTAAACGGGTCGAGAAAGGCGATACTGTGCAAAATCAGACGTCTGGAACTCCTTCCAGACGTCTTAAACGGTGGATCAGAGAATTACCTGTTCAGCTTGGTTCCCCGGACGTCCAGAAGTCTGCGGGGACGTCTGCCTAGATCCCAGACGTCTGATGGTCCCTCCGGACGTCTGGAGGTCACTCCCGCCGTCTGGTACAACTTCCAGACGTCGGATTCGCAAAGGATGACGAATCAGCGAACCTGCGCACAGCCAACCCCCCTCCCTCACTACGGTCAGTCGAGAAGAAGGAAGAAGAAAGCGGAAACTCACCTTTCAGACGTCTGTATGATCTTACAGACGTCGACCTTGCCGTCTGGATATCAACCCAGACGTCTGATTCTGGAAATTTTTCCAGAATCAGAACCCTGCTCGGCCTCCGCTCGCGACGCCGCCTGCGTCGCACCTCGCGCGTCCGCTGCTCAGCCCGCAGCAGGTCCCTCTCCGCGACGCTCCGCGCCCCCTGCGCCCTCCGTCGGCCGGCCAAGCCGCCCCGGCGAGCTCGCCCTCACGGCAGAGCTCCGCCCTCGCACGCCGCAGCTCCTCCGCGCTCACTGCGGCTGCCGCTGCCGCCCTCGCGTCCGCTCGCTCTCGCGCACAGGAAGGAGAAGGAGGAGGAGACGGTGGAGACGGGAGGGGAGGCACGCCCTTTTAAGGCTGCGCGAGGAGGAGAGAGAAGGCGGTTGTAGCCGCCTGCAGCCGCAGGGAAAGAGGGGAGAATCGCAGGTCTGCGAGCACAGGCGCGCAGACGAATCTCCCGTGCGAACATAACTGTTCTCCAGACGTCCGTAAACTCTCCCGGACGTCTGATCAGACGTCTGGATGTGATCCCAGACGTCTGGTCCGACATCTGGGCCACCTCCCAGACGTCTTAAAAGGCGTCTGGGGCACGCGTTCGTTACACGGACCCTAAACGATCAAAAACAACACTGCAGAACCAAATCAGACGTCTGGAACAAAGTCCAGACATCTTAAAAGTTACCAGAGTCTCACCTCATGTCCCTGCTTCGACCTCACATGTCCAGGACTCCTATTTAACCATCTGGACTCAACTCCAGACGTTCGACCTATCCTCTAGTCGTCTGGGAATGCCTTCGGTCGTCTGCTAATTTGTCCAGACGTCTGAGACGCATGGGAGGGTGTGTCGTACGTCATCCCAAAGCTGCTCCTACGCACGATAGAGTAGCACGTCCTTATTTAGCCAAATAGAACAGCTCTGCGGTGTGGCCTACATGGCCATAATCGCAAGAAGAACGTACCTTCGCGAATACCTATTTTCAGACGTCTGGTGTCATCACCAGACGTCTAGCCCGTCGTCTGGAAGGCACTCCGGATGTATGATATTGGAAAAGTTCCAGTACTAGGACGAGCTCTCGCTCCTCTCGCCGCACTCTGCCACAGCTCCTCCCTTTCGGTTGCAGCTCTGCCACTGCAGGAAGTCGGGGATGGTTCCCTCGACGCACTCCTCCTCCTGCACGTGATGTGGTGGCCGTGTGCACTCCGGCGAGCCTCTCCAAGCTCACGAGCTCAACCTCCTCCCTCTCTTCATGCCACTCCTCGCTCCTCACTCTCGCTCCCTCTCTCTCGCTCGTAACTCTCACGGCAGTGGAGAGGAAGTAAGGTGGTGGTGGTGGAGTGGAGAAGAGAGGAAAGGGGGAGAGGGCTCTTATATAGGGACTGGGGTTAGGGTTCGGTGAGGGAAGAGAAAAGAAGAGAGAGAAGGAAAGCTGTTTGCGCGCAGCAAGCTCGCAGAACTGACCCTACGTATAGATTTTTTAATTTTCAGACGTTTGGGAAGGGGTCCAGACATCTAACCAGATGTCTGACTGCCAGTCCAAACGTCTTAAAAGGCTTAAACAAAATGAGTCTTTACATGCGCAATTGTGCCCGCGCGCGCTCGCTTCAATTTTGCATAGCGCAGGGCTCGAACCCTTAATAGTTTTGATGGAGGGCAAAAAGGGTGTTTTACCCTTAATCTCATTCAACAACCCTTTGGCTAATCAAATCCGTTGATTGGGAGATCAACGACTCTGATTTGGCCTCAAAATAGCCTTCAAAAAGCCTTCTATGCTCGGATTTGCTCTGGTAGCGACACGTGGCACGCCGTGCATCGTTGATCCTCCATCGCACGTCTCTGGATCCTCCTCGCCTACGCCTTTGCCCTTTCCTTTTCGTTGCTGAAGTGTTAATCCTGCCTTAACATCAGGCATTCGATGGTAACGAGCACCGCTGCCTTAGCGTCGAAGCAACCGCCTGAGATTACGCGTACCCACTACGCTCTCTAATTGCACCACATCGCCGCGTTTCAGTGTGTCCAATTGCACGCAATTGCACCCGCGCATGCTCGCTTCAATTTTGCACAGCACAAGGCTCGAACCCGCACCCCGCACATGCATTCGCGTGTGCGAGCCACTGCGCTACGCAAACCTTTTATTATATATTCTTGTTTATTTGTATTTGTGCTTATCCAGTTTGGGTAGGCGACATGATGCACTCGTGGCTGTTGGATGAAGATCCAACGGCCCACAACGTGAGGTGTGGCCTTCCTAGTTGGGGCGGTGGTGAGGGAGTGGCTGTGATGGTGCCACGTGGTGCCATCATGGCCGTCCATCTTCTTTTCTTTGTATTTGGTGTTGTAGACCTCCGATCGGGTTGATTTTTGCACCGTTGGACTACGATCGTCGATCCAAATTCATCTGTGCAGTTGGGTTATTCATCTGAGGCTCGAATCTTTGTCCTTTGGCTCCATCATCTCCATTCTTCTATGGATTGCACACGATGCTCTGGTTGTTTGATCGGAACGATTTCGGAAGCGTTGGACTTTCGTCGTCGTTGTGATCAGATCTGTCTGGTTTGATCTGACATCCGCAGCTTCGAATCATCTATGATTGAAATCATCTCTCTTTTAGGTCATAAAATGATGATATTATCTATATGACTAATAAACTAACTAGTATGCAAATTACGATGCTTATGCTTGCATTGACTCGAAGTTATGCTAGAATCTAGCTCAATTCAAGTGTTTTACATTGCATGGTTGCTGTGAAATCATATACCACTCAGAAAAACTTTAGAAATTAGAGAGGTCAAGATGGAGAATATAACAAGACTCAAAGATTGGAAATCAAATTCTATCTCAAAAATTCAACGGACACAAATTAGACCTTAAGCTTATGAATTCTAATTTTAATTGACTAAAGTTTTCGTAAATTAACTAGACACCCTTTATTAACTGAACTCAGAGAGTGAGTAGGATCCTTAATCCAAGCAAACCACAACATCAAGGATAGACTTTGAGACCTAGGGCTTTATCAATTTGTCTCTTTTAAGCATCAACCGTTAGTTTTCAGAGTTGATTTCTTAGGCTTCACTTCCCACTCATGGTTTAGTAGCTGTAAGGTTAAAGTGTTCATGTAAGTGAAGTAGATTTAACCTACAGGCATCCAATGTTGCAAAAATCTTGACCTCAAGGCATTAGAATCTCAATCCAGGTCATCCCAAATCAAGCCTCTAGATTGGCCTTACTTAGACTTGGTTGCTTTCTCCTCACTCATTTTTATCCTGAGGTCAGCACTCAAGGCTTATATTTCCTTAGTTGGACCACTGGATCTCTTATTCCTAGTTTTTATCTCCATATTTTTCTAATCCTTTTTCTATAGGTCAAAACACCCATATGTATTGAGGTGTTGTTTATTGGATGGAGAAGGGTAGCATCCATTTGTAGTGACATGCCTTACTTGGTGGATATAAGCATAAGCACCCATTTGTACTGAGGTGCATTATTGCAGGTAGGGTGTAATATATATTTTTTTTAACTCATTTTTCTTACAAATAAAGAAACTCCAAATCATTTTTCTAGTTGAGTGACACATCCTTCATCCTTTCAAGAGTTGTCCCGTGAAAATCCTTGGGGTAAAAATGTATAAGACCGATCCCAACGATTTCTATGTTTTCATGGTCTCAGATGACTGTAAGTCAATTCAATTGTGTGTGAAGTTTGGACACTTAGGTTACTTAGTCCGCAAACCAGCGAGTGGATAGCAAACCCATATACTTTCAAACTCTCATACCAGTGGTATCAGTAAGAAGGATTTGTCAAAATGCATACCAACCAAGTCTAGCGAAGTGTCCTTGACTAATTAAGCTAACTATAATTTGTTACGCCTTATGGTTTAAGGTTCCAAACTAACTTTGTTATTTGATTAACTTTAAGTATCCAGCTGTTGAACGTATACGAATGGCTACGCTAACGTGTTCGATTTTGGAAAACCTGTCATTGTGGTTCGAAAGCGAAGAATTTGTGTTCAACGAATAAAATTTATACCGAAATGAATTTCGGGTCGAACACAGGGAGGCTACGTTGATCTATATTCGCAATTATATTTTTTTAGGATTTTTGATAAGCAAGGCGATATAATTACAATGGAGCTATCAGACTAAAAGAAAGAGAGAGAGAGAAAGAGAACATGCATTCAATATTTTAACTGTTTATATAATCAAACTAAATAAAAGTTACACTAGAAAGCGGAAAATCAATTACACTATAAAGCAGGAAAATTCTACACTAGAAAAGCTGTAACTAAGAATAGGAGAGAGAAGTTATCCTCCTCGACGATTGCTTGGAGGACGAGCCGAACGGGACGACGCCTGGACGAAGGAGAATGCGTGCGGATGGTCGAGCGGATGCTTTTAAGCGCTGTCGACCACAGTCGTTGGATCAAGATCCAACGGCGGAGAGAGAGAGGGTGCGGGGCCTTCGTAGAATGCGTGCCGCCGTTTGGGTGGTCGAGATGGCACCACGTGGCGCCATCTTGGCCGTCCATCTTTTGGAAGTTGTAGATGGGGCCACGGATGTCGGATTGACTTGATTTTTGTGTCGTTGGGCTGCGATCGTCAATCCGAATTCATCCGTGTGGTCGGATTTGTCATCTGAAGTGCGGATCTTTGCCATCCTGGCCCTTGATCTTCTAGGGTTCCCCGGTCACTATCTAATGCTACGGATGCCTGATTAGGGCGATCTTGGAGTCGTTGAACTCCAATCGTCTCCCTGATCACATCCATACGGTTGGATCTTTGATCCGAGGCCCCGATAAAATGTTTGCCCTGTCCAAGTACATAAAAGGAAATAATTAACCTCCATTTTATTTAAACTACTCTAAATGTAAGATGATGCATGTTAGGCAATATTTACATCATGAAATTTAATCCTATGCTTAAGAACATGCATAAATAGACATTTTAAGTAGTGTAAATGTGTTTACATTATACCCCCATGCTTATCTTTTTCTAGTCCCTAGCAAAAACTATATGCTATTTATAAAAGAATCAGGTTGGATTATTTGGACCTGAGTTATTTTCAATAATTAAGAAATTGTCTACTTAGGAACTGAACTTTCAAAGACACAACAGTACCCGGGTATCAGCCAAAATGCAGACCGCCTCAAGCCCTCGCCTTATTCAAAGAAAAATTTCTTTTTCTTTTTACTCTTTTCTAATTTTTTTGGATTTTCAAATTTTAGGGTTTAAGAGTGGCTTTCTACGGCTATTCAACTCACCCAAGATTTGATAAGAACCCTAAGTTTTAAGCATATTATTGTGATTGTTATAGACTCGTTGACCGGTAATTAAAACGGACTTCAGATTTCTACGCCTCTAGGTGACCTCAAAAAGAATTCTGCCTAAAGGTGTATCTTTACAACTGGTAGCTTTCTCCCTATTTTTATTTTTTTACGGGGTCAACACAAGGGTGAATCCAGTGTATATCTCCCCGGTTTATTCTACTTCTCCGCTTCTTCCTAAGGGTTTTGGGAATTTTTAGTGCATTTTCTGAGCTGGGTTCTGGACAGCCGGTCGATGAGCTGCTACCACCGACAACTTGCCAGCCATACTCGTGCGGCGAAGTGTGGCTTATTTCTTTTTATTCTTTTCTCCTTTTCTTTTTGATTTTTTTTTTCTTTTCTTTTCTTTTTTTTTTAAGTAGGTGGCTTCCTTGGTCTAAGATTTACCTAAAGGCAGGAAAAAGAGAAAGGTCCAGTGACTGGCCTCTGGACAACCTACCTATGGGCTATTACCCACGATAACTTGCCAGCCATATCACCCTAGAAGGTTCATTAGCTACCCAATTTCCAGTAAAATCACCAAACAACTAGTCAGTGCAAAAAAAGTGTGTAGATGCTTAAGACTCAAAATTCCCTCAAATCAGAGGGTGGGTTAATAAGTCATGTACTTATCACCCAAACTTATTTATTCCAATTATAATAGAATTAAGATGGCGAGGACTCGAAAGACAAATCCACATTTTATTGGATACACGGGCTGATTAAGTCCAAAGACCTGAAGGGTCTTTGTGTTCAGATCTTAATATAGTATTTCTTAAGATTGAAAATTTTCTTAAACCCAAATTCTCTTTCCTAATTTCTGAATTTTTTTTAAATAAAAGAAAATAAAACAAATCTACGGAGTTGAAAAATGAATTCAGAGATAAATATCCACCCCCCCATGCCTATCTAATGCAATGTCCTCATTGTATTAAAAAGGCATAAAATAGAGTGGAAAAACGTAGAAAGCACCTGAATTGCGTGAATGTCAGGTCCGCTCCGAGATGAAAACGAAAAAGAACTGTATATGTGCTGAGTTTAGTGCCTTCAGCTAGGCACACAATACAAGGAAAAGAAATGAAGAATTCACAAGTGCAGGTCAGAATTAGAATAAATAGAAGAATCCTCCGACCTGTCAATAGAGGTCCATAGATGTGGACCAGATTGTGGTGCAGACCCACACCCCATAATCGAGAATATCTTAGGTTTTGGATAAAAATTACCCAAAACCTAAAATCAGAATGCAAGCGGGGTTGGGCCTACAATTTATGATGATGCAACCCAAGACCAAAAAGTCAGGTTACAGAGAATTGAAGCTCAAAAGGATAATCATTGAATGTGTGCTTGGGTTTAACATCCTCGAAACAATGGTCGTAAGGGTTCTGATTTGATGGTTTCAGCTTAAAAGGAACCCTTTGACCCAATCTTCCATTTCCTCCAAAATTAACTTCCCAAATCAGAACTTCCCAGCTCCTATCCTCCTTATTCAGCATATCAAATTCCAGGACCTCTTGTATATTCATCACCCCATCTGAAATCTCCAAGTCTAAATGATGTGGCAGAATCAAAATTGACTTGGGTCTAATTATCTCAGAATTAGAATCATCAATAAGCTCAACAGGGTGTAACTGATAATCAGGGCATTGAATTGATTCCTCCAGAAAATGCGATTCTGGATCCGTAATGTGTGCCCTAATAAGATCAGTTTCCTCAGTTATTGGGCTATCAAATGATCTATTAGATTCCTCAGGCCTAATCATCTCACAGAAATCGTGTTCAGAAAACTCGCGTGAGACTCGCAACTTGAATCTTCACCATCAGGATCCGTATCAATGTATGTCCCAAAATCAGTTGTCACTTTGTGTTCCCCAGAGACATACGTTTCCTCGTAACCCGGCTCAGGGATCTCAGGTGAAGAAATCAGATCATCCTTAATTGATTGCTTTAATTCAATCTGGTCAACCTCGTAACACGTGTCCCCCCCAACAGGTCTTGAGCGGGTTCTGTCATTGGCTTTCCTGAAGAGGGTTCATCCTGGGAATTATTCCAAGATTGAATCAAAGCAACCACGAATGTCATCCTCAATTTCGCTAATTTCCCAAGTAGAAACTCACCCGGGTTCTTATCCTTAACATCCTGGAGCCAATCCAACAAAGACTTATTCAAATCATCAATCATTTCAATCAGGGGCTCCAATCTCTCAATGCAAGGTATTAGCTGAACTTCTGAAGATTGAATGATATTCCTCAAGTTAGCCAGAACCTTATCTTGAACCTGGTTAACCTGAACCAAATGAGTTAGTTCAGGGTTGGGCGGGTTTGGGCTCAATGCAGGGGAATTAACGAATTGAGATTCGTTATGCCCTTCCTGATAATAGGTCATTTCAGATTGTTGAAAAGATGGTGATGACCTAAAGGTAGTGAAATCAGAGGATGGGTAAGGATCGGTGTATCCTTCTTGATTGTAGATCGTATTAGGTTGTTCAGGAAAGGAAGACGATCTATAATCGATGTAGCTCTGAGAAGGATAGAAATCAAAATCAAAGTGTTCAGGGCTAGACCCTAAACACGGGGGTCCAGAATTGTATCCGCAATCCGAATTATCCCAACTGACTGATGGTTGATTACAATACGAGTTAGGGTAATCGTCATGTTGAGGATAATTCACAACAGGAGGGAAAGAGCGGGAATGCGTGAAATATGTGGAAGGATTCATGAGACACGGGAGGAAGAAAGGTGCCCTGCAATACAAACAATCAAACCTGTCCTTAAATGGGTTAGCCTAAAGACCTACAGAATCTCAAAACCCATCTTGAGATAAAGGAATGATTTGATCTACTCTTGTATGTTCAATCCAACCAGTTAGAAGGAGGGACTGGGGAGAAGGTTCTTCCTTCGGCTTGCGCCTCCGGTTCCTAGTGTACCCCCCCAGCCGCGATCGTTTGACTCTGATCCCCTAGCTAGACATCAGATTGAACAGTAGAAATAGACTAATCGAAAATAATCTCCTTCTGAGTTCTGAAGAGCGAGTTCAATCCTTAAGGCCAACGTCTACTATGTTTTATATAGGGCTAGGTTTGAATGTGCTTTGGAATGTGATGGGCCCTTTAATTGGGTTGTGCCCTTAATGATTGATTGATTTGTGTGTGTGCACAATCAGTGGTTTTCAAGCAAGATTATTTTTGATGTGGTGAATTTTAAGGTTCAAATCTTGCTTAGTAGCTTTTAGGATTCAACTTTAGGTGTTTTCAAACAGGTTTCGTTGGCACACCAGGTTTTGCAAGCACAGGTGAAGATGTTTTCCTTTAAAGCTTAAAAAGAATGTGGAGTGCCTAGTAAATCCCTAAGGGTTGAACTTAAGTGGCAGCTACTTGATGAGTTTATTTTATTTGAAGTGGTGCGGCCCGATCAACTCAAACAATTGGCCTGTTGCACCACTTAATTAGGCACACAAATGATTACCTAATCTGATTTCTACTCAATTATGTGTTTGGATGTGTGTACCGGCTCCTAAGATCGGTTTACCGGTTGAGTTTGAAAATCAGATGAGGTTGTGTACCTCTGTGAGATTTTTTTTTTTTTTAATGTGGGGGTTGGGGTGAGTATGGGTGTCAAACAACAAACAATCTAACCTTAGAGTTTATAAAAACACCTAGGTTGATTGATGTTTGAGTTATTATGTGATGAAATGAAATCTAATGGGTGGGAGGTGGGGGGTAACTCACAAAACCTTCTACAACACTTTACTCTGATCTACCGCTTTTGTCTGTCTCGAAAGAGTACCTGCAATTACAATAAGGAGAAAAGTGAGGTAAATGATTTGTACGTTACAAAACGCGAAGAGAAATCAAAGATCGTTGCCTCCCCGGCAACGGCGCCAAAATGTTGAACGATTTCGAATGGCTATGTTAACGTGTTCGATTTTGGGCAACCTGTCGTTGTAGTTTGAAAGCGAAGAATTCGTGTTCAACAAAAAAAATTTATACCGAAATGAATTCTGGGTCGAACACAGGGAGGCTACGTTGATCTATATTGGCAATTATATTTTTTTAGGATTTTTGATAAGCAAGGCAATATAATTACAATGGAGCTATCAGACTAAAAGAAAGAGAGAGAAAGAGAACATGCATTCAATATTTCAACTGTTTATATAATCAAACTAAATAAAAGTTACACTAGAAAGCGGAAAATCAATTACACTATAAAGCAGGAAAATTCTACACTACAAAAGCTGTAAATAAGAATGGGAGAGAGAAGTTATCCTCCTCGACGATTGCTTGGAGGATGAGTCGGACGGGACGATGCCTGGACGAAGGAGAACGAAGCAGGACGAAGGAGGACGAAGCAGAAGAACAGGAACAGAGCTGCATGCCGTTGTCGTCGCAGGATCCACTTCTGAAGGGGAACGAAAATTTGGACTTTATCTCGCGAGAAGCATCCCGGGTGTGGGACAAGCTTCTCTTGAGCCTTGGAGGGGTAGAGAGGAGAAGGAAGGGATGAGAATTTCGTATGGAGGGGGTCTCCTTTTATAGTTGCAAGGAGTGGGGGCAAAATGGACATTACAACTTCAAAATAATAAGTGAGGGGTCTTTAGTGACGGATAAATCTGTCACTAAAGCCCCCAACGTGGGCATAGCTTCCGCGCCCATGCGCGCTGCTTCAGCTGCCCGTGCGCTCAACGCCATCGCACGCACTTTGATTCTCAGCCGTCCGATCGCGAGATCGGACGGCTTAAGATGCATCTCCGCCCGCTGCGCTGCGCCCGCCTGGCGCGTGCGATCGCGCTTGACGCCGCGCGTTCAATCGCGCGTGACTGCTATTGGGCACGTGCGGCCGTCCGATCGCAATCCAACGCCCGCCCTCGCCCAATCTCCCGCGCCTCCAGCCCTTTGCTGCGGCTCGAACCCGCACTCGCCGGTCGCGTAAGCGGGCTCGACCGCTGCGCTATGGGGCGCGGATGGTCGAGCGAACGCTTTTAAGCGCGACCGACCATAGCCATTGGATCCAGATCCAACGGCGGAGAGAGAGCGTGTGCGGGGCCTTCGTAGAATGCGTGCGGCCGAGATGGCGCCACGTGGTGCCATCTTGGCCGTCCATCTTCTGGAAGTTGTAGATGGTGCCACGGATGTCGGATTGACTTGATTTTTGTGTCGTTGGGTTGCGATCATCGATCCGAATTCATCCGTGCGGTCGGATTTGTCATCTAAAGTGCAGATCTTCACCATCCTAGCCCTTGATCTTCTAGGATTCCCCAGTCACTATCTGATGCTACGGATGCCTGATTAGGGCGATCTTGGAGTCGTTGAACTCCAATCGTCACCCTGATTACATCCATACGGTTGGATCTTTGATCCGAGGCCCCGATAAAATGTTTTCCCTATCCAAGCACATAAAAGGAGACAATTAACCTCCATTTTATTCAAACTACTCTAAATGCAAGATGATGCATGTTATGCAATATTTATATCATGAAATGCAATCCTATGCTTAAGAACATGCATAAATAGACATTTTAAGTAGTGTAAATGTGTTTACATCACTAGCCTTTCTACTCAACTTAGTGTTAAAAATAGAAATTCAAAGACAAAAGGACATAATCTAGTCTTATTGACCAAGAAGGTTACAATTTAATTCAAAAAATTAAGTCTTGTTTGTGGATTAAGAACATCTTAGTTACTCTATTTTTAAAGTAAAGGACAAAAATACAAAACACATACTTAGGTTTCCTCAAGTCTTGACCCGAAAAACTATGTCAAAGTCAAAAAACAACTACTTGTTTTTCAAAATTTGATAAGATTTTTAATAGAATTTCTATGTCTATTAATACACTTAATGTAAAGGATATTCACTTTTACAACCCCCCATGCCAAAATTATACAATATCCTTATTGTATGAAAGGGATGAAATAGAACTCTAAACCTTACTCAGTATGGGTGATGGAAGGAGTCGGATAGAGGAGATCAAAGATCTCAGGCAGATGATTTCTACTCAGACAAATGTCAAAGGGAACAGTTGGACTAAGTGAAGGGTAGGTATAGAGGAGTGAATGAATGTGTATATCAAACTCCAAGTGTAGAGTTAGACATAGACGGGAAAAATAGAAAAGAAATAAACTAACGATAGCTATATATAAATCTCAGGTTGTGATGTATACACATTTATTTAGAATAAAATGACTATTTGTACATGTTCCTAGGCTTGTAGATGCACTCAACATTATAAATATTGAATAACATGCATCATTGTGCATTTAGAATAGTTTCTGTAAATTGTATAATAATTCACTTATGCTAATGGCTAGGAGACAGGGCGATACATTTTTAGGCCTTGGATTGAAGATTTAACAGTATGGATATAATCAGAGCAACAATCGGAGTCCAACACCTCTAAAATTTCCTCAATCAGACCTCGTAACATCATCCACAATCCAAAGAGGACCAATGCCTAAGAGACAAGGTGAAGAGAATTGGTGCTTCAAATGACAAATCCGACCTTATGGATGGGTTCAGGTCGACAATCGTAGCCCAACGACATGAAAATTGACCTAATTGGACATCTGTGATGCCACCTACGAAGAGATGAAGATTGACGACCAAGATGCACCATGTGGCACCATCCCAGCTATCAAAGCCCACCGCTCACTCTCAAGGTCATGCCTCCAATGAAATTTCGGTCGTTGGATCTTCATCCAACAACCACGAAAGCTCAGCCACCGTCATCAGGAGGGTAGTCTTTTGGACACAAAAGCCACCATAGCATAGTGGTCTCATACTTGGTTCCTAAGGCCATAACGTGGGATAAAGTCCCAAACTGCTAGAAGCGGGCGATTTAATTTGCACGTCTGATCAAGATCGGACAGCAAAGAAGAGGGGCATGTCACCCTGAAGGCGTGCTTTGAAATTGCACTAGAGGGGGGTGAATAATGAATTTGAAAAATAATTGCAAGATAGAATTCAATCACAGAAATGGAGGCACAAGATTTTTAGGTGGAAACCTAAACCGAGTGAAAACACTACCTAAGCCAATCCCTTGACTTAGGATTTACGATCACAAAGTGATCAACCCACTAACCACACTACTTCAATAATGGTAGTGTACCTCAATTACAAATCCCACCTCCGATCCCTTGTGCTACCAAACGAGCCTTATTCCGAGTGATCACACTGGATTCATCCAACTTATCCCCGAGTACCCATTTAGTTCCTATTACCGTTTACCCTTTGAGCTTAGGTACTAGATCCCAAACTTCATTCCTTTGGAATTGGTTGAGTTCCTCCTGCATATGCATCATCCAAGGTTTTTCGGAGAATGTTTCCTCGACACTCTTCAGTTCAATATAAAGGCGGAGAGATCGAAAGAGAAACTAAAATGAGATCAGGTTTTAATGCCATCGGAAACACATCCAATGACTTGACTTTCGGGATGATCCCTTTGAAATATCTAATCTCTTGGAAGATTATAAATATTGGAGTTGGGGTTGTCAGACACATCAATAGAAGAATCATCTTCATCTTCCACATTGACTCGGTTAATAGAAGAAGAGTGAGGTGATTCGTCAATGAAACATGAAGGGTTTCCTCCACTATTAATGTGGTCTTGTTGAAAAGCCAATATGCCTTACTACGTGAAGAATAACCAATAAAGATAGCTTCTTCACCTTTGGCATAAAATTTATCTAAATTAGAGCGGGTATTCCAAATAAAACATCAGCATCCAAAAACTTTGAAATAACTAATCTTGGGTGTTTTCTCACAATATAGTTCAAAGCAAGTTTTTCGCAACCTGGATCGAATTAAGATGCGATTTAACACGTAACAAGCCGTGTTAACTGCCTCGGTCCAAAAGTACTTTGGTAACTGATGAATCCACTGTAATGGACTACTGTTACGCCTAAGTTAACTTTATTCTTGTATTTTATATTCGTTAATAACTAGATTAGGTTATAAAATAATTGCATGTATCATTACTTATGTTTGCATATATCTAATGCATTTTATAACTTATTGTATATAAATAATTATTTTATATTTAAAAAAAAAAACAAACCTCCTCTCACGCACGAGCGCGGCCAGCAGCGCACCCCCTCCTCACGCACCGCCTTCCCCCTCGCAACAATTCCCATCCCTTATCCTAACGCACTGCCCACTCCACGTCGCTCTTTTCTCCAACCGTAGAACAACCCTTACGAGATATCTTCTCCCCTTGCGGGGACTATCTCTCAATCATTCTCCACTGTGAAGGAGGCGAGCACCATGGATCCTACGTCCACTGTGGACTCAGCGTACACCATGGCTTAGGCAGACTACATCTCTGCTCCTCCTCGCTGGTCGCATGGTGACAGCGTGCGGCCTCAACACCTTCCACATCACCAAACCACCCCCCCTCCCCGTCAGTCATCTCCACCCACAGAGCAAACCCACTTCACCACCGTCCCCAACACAACCCATGCCACCACCGTCCTCCATTCCCCCTTGCAGCAGGCCTCTCCCAAGCCACCGCGTCCTCGCTCCTCATCTCTCAGATGCAGCACCACCATGCCACTTCTTCTTCTTCTCTCGCTGCACTCGAAGGAACCCAAACAACAACCCACCATCGGAGCTCACAGCCACCACCGCCAGCCACGTCCCTCGCTGCCAACATCGCTCGAACGCTCGCCTTGTTACCGTCGAGACACCTACGTCAATCGCACGACCTCTAGGCCATTCTCGACCTCCCATCGACATCCACCTACCTCTGGTACCACCCATTCCGATCGGCTATCGCCGGCCATCACTCGCCAATGCACCACCACTAGTACGAAGGCCTCGACTTTGCGCACCTCCCCCGAGCTTCTGGTCGTCGACGAGCCCCTTTCCCGTGCACACGAGCCGTAAACGCAAATCCCCTATTTCCTCTCCTATTAATAATTATGTTAAATGCCATTCTAGAAAATACTATTCATTTATTTATCTCCTTATTATATTAAGACAGATTTGCATGAATGTCCCTCAGGTTTATTTGAATGACGAATAGTGCATTTATCTCTAAACTAATCAAGTATGGGATATTGATTATAGGGAATGGGTTCGGTTTTGATTTATATTGTAGATATTTGTCAGTACTATGATTACGATTCACATATGCCATAGTGATGATTTTGCATATAACCTTCCTATATTCTTAAGTAATTACATAAATGCTAAACTTATGTTGAAAATGAAGTGCAATAACTAGTATGCATGCCCACTGAGATTCCGAATAAACGAAGCACAATGCACTACTTTAATAGGCTAATTCCTCCCTGCGGAGATGACCTAACTATTTTCGTGGTTAGATTTTGAGAATTAAAATGTTTTGAAAAGTGATTTTCTACCATGCGATTAAATACGACACGTCATTTTATGTTAAAGTTTTCAATAAAAACGAAGATTGCTTTTTCAAATGGCACCGTTGCTGGGGAAGAAACACGCCTATTAATTTTTTCAGGAATTTTATATTATTTTTATGCTATTTTGGAAGCTTTTCTGAATTACTGACTGTGGATCTTTTTCTGTGCAAAAATAATAAACGAACGCAGGGGCACGCGCGACGGAGGTGATATTTTTGGTGGACCTTGACGTCACCTGGAGGCCAGCAATGGGTGCTTGTGGGCCTTGATCCCACGCACGTAGGCATACAGAGGAGCCTTTTTCTGATTTAGTCATTAGATCTTAGTTTAGATTTAGTTGAGATAGACCTTAGACATTTTATTTTTGTCTTGTGGACCCTTGTTGGGTTTGGGAATGTGTTCCCAGTGTTTCTTTATTTCTTATTGCTCATGTATGCGGGAGCGTATTTTCACGAGCGTGTTCCCATTTTATTTAGATTATAGGATTATTCGAATTGTTTGAACTGCATGTTGGTTAGTTAGTTAGATTAGGTTTGTTTGCTTATGATTTAATAAAAAAGAAAAAAAAATATTGAACTGCCTACTAGATGCTGCATATCAATAAGGCGATCATTTAGGACTGAATGAGCAGCATTTAGCTTATCTTAATTGCATTGCAGACATCCTTGCATTGAAGAAAGCTGGAGTAAGGTACGTCTTTTTCTTGAGCATCAATTAGCTGTCATGCATCTGCATTGAACCTAAATCTAAGACCACTAAAGTGCTTGAATCGAATTAATTCAGTGGTCACTTTAAAAATTAGGACTGCTAAGAGGTTGGACCTTAAAATTTGTGACTTAAAATTATGTGCAAAAGGATCTTGTTTGCAAGATTTCAAAACTCAAAACATGAACGTATGATTGCACACCTGAGACACTATGCACCTCACACATAAGGTCACTAGATAAATTTCTACCTCTCCTCTTTTCACCACAAGGGAAGTTAGTTGGAAATCAACAAGCCTATCCACCAAGTTACTTTGATTCCTTGTGCGTGGGCTCGATTCGAGACTTCCATCCCTTGCAAGTAGGTTGTAGGCACCAACGAAGGTCGACCTAGGAAGCATAATTCTTGCAAAACTTGTTTGGCCACCAACTGAACACCTACGACCGAGAATCTACTAAAAATAGATCCCACTGTATTTGTGTTTGTTTTGACAGTGGTAGAACTCTCTAGGAAGTTTTTGATTTCTTTTAAATTCTAAGAGAGTTTAACCTGTTTAATTGAAAGAAATGGTCTATCCTTACTCCTATCATTTTAACCAGGATCCCATGCCCCGAGTGTATCCATCCTTTGATGGGTACATTGACAATTCATGGGATCATTCATATTCCTATCCTGGGAGTATTGGCCCGATAGCTCCCACTTTTGAGAAGAGCCTAGGAGTGGGATTTTCCAACCCTGGAATCCCTACTACTACTATGCAAACACCCAACCCTCCCACCCTTCATGATTTTGCATATCGAGGTTGGACAGATACCCCTAGGCAACCAGAGCCTGAGATTGACTATCCTCCCCAATTTGATAGTAGTAGCCTCTCCTCTTTTATGATAGAAATGCAAAAACAACAAAAAGAAATGATGGAGTCTATGGGAGAGATGTTGAGGAATAGTCAACAATTGAACAAGGAAATTAGACAGCTTAGCTACATTCTTCCTAGTAATTCTGATCCCTAACCATACGATCGTGATCATGAAAATAATTCTAAGGAAACCAATGACAATAGGGATCCTGTTTTATGTAGCTATCACTTAGACTCTCCCAGTGAGACACGGTCACTAGAGGAGAATGATCCTAGTAATTATCCACTCGAGTTATATTGGAGTCAAAAGAAAGGGAAGATGGTACCTCTTGAGAAACTTGACCCTAATGACAGTATTTTCCTTACCCCTGATAACCCAGGTCAAGGTTGTATTGTTCCTATCACTTCCCCTATTAACTATCTGGTGGAACCCCATTCTACCCTTAGTGAGCCTAATCCTAACCCCCCACTTAGGGAATCAACACCTACCATCCAACATTCTGAGGATTTAAATGCACCCAATGAATGAGACCCTGAGGGAATGGAGGATGAATTGGATCAATTTTGGTCTCAAGGGTACAAAGAGTCTATTTTAGAAGAGGATGATAACCCTATAGAGGAACCCAACCTTAGAATCTGGAGTGAATCATAGGGGGATTATGTGTTATTTGAGGACTTGCCCCCTGAGGATATAAATAATCTGGTGAAATTCGGATTCCTCCCTTCTTTTGAGAGTCGTCCTCCACAAAACCAGGAGTTGATATTGGAGGACAAACACAATAGTGAGAAGCCTAGGGGAGACTCTTGGGGACAAACCACGTCAATTGAGGATTTATGCCTAGAGAAGAATAAAGAATTGAGTGATATAGGCTTACTCCAAAACATTAAGACGGATCCTCCTTCAGAAATAATTGAGGATATTGATCAACTCCTCTCTTTACTGATGAATCACATATACACCCCGACCAAAACTCAAGTGAACCAAAAGAATCCAGGGATGAAATTAATGATAATGATTCTGTTGCTTCGACCTTGCCATCAAAGGAATTTAATTTGGAGTCCACCATTGATTCACATATACTGGAAAGTGAAAATATGACTCCAATTATTAATGATAGGCAGGGTGACTTGAATTTTTCTGCAATAATTGTTACGGAGAATACACAATTTGCATCGTTGTTGGAATTGGACTCGACAACCACTAAGCCCTCATTGGACTTAATCATTATCTTCCAACACCACAAATAACCCTTACACTCCCTAACCGATCCTTGGCTCAGATATCTACTCATGTACATTCTTTTTGGAGAACATATTAGGCCAGTACATCTTCAGGTCGAATGGCGAGTGTGGATTGATGCTTGTACTTTTAGTCTCCCCATTCAAGGGTGTGAAATAATAATGTTTATATCTTTTAAAACCCTTCCTACTTTGGAGGACCCTTGTTATCCTCCACTTATTCTGTTTCAGGAGGTTCCTTTTCATATTCCTTTTGTTATTCCTAAACCTCCCCAGGTAGCCTACGAGGTTTTCTATTTTCATATCTTCTGGCGAGCATTTGGAGTCACGCTGCATCATCAGCTTGCCAACATCCATGGCTACCTATTTTCTAAGCCCGTGCTGTTACTCTTACTTTTAGAGCCTAGCTTTTTCTGTCTGGAACCAGGCTTACAGGTTCCCTATAAGTTTGTCCGCTGACAGAAAATGCAGCTCTTGTTGGGAGGCAACACAGCGTTCTGAATAACACCATCATCAGGTGATTTCCTTCCTTTCTCCCCCTGTTTTAATTTTACAATGAGGACATTGTAGGATTTAGGCATGGAAGGGTGCATTTTGCATTTTAGGAAGTATTCATGCATTTAGGTTAGGTGCATTAGCATATTAAAATAAAAAAATTTCTTGAGCTGAATTGGTTAGTCCCTAGCAAAACATCTTTGTCATGGAGGTGTCATTAAAGATTTTTCTTCTTAAATTATTTCTTAAGTTTAGAATCTAGTACATTTACTTCACTTGCACGTAGACTGGGTAATGGATCTTTGAAGAGAACCAATAAGCATTTTTAGTCTACTGAACCCTTGGACAGTTAAAAGGGAGTTAGGCATACTATCTTCTAGTAGATCCACCTCATATTTGCGAGAAGAAAGTAGAGATATTACTGGTGCGCTAAGTCTAGTGCAAGGACTCTTAAGTTCTAGACAATTAGACGATGATACCTTAAGTTAGGCATAGTTTTCGCTCTTTGTTCTTGTGTGCATACATTGTGTCAATTCCTGAGAGTCACCAAATAAGGCAGATACATAGAGATTGAGTCTTAATAAAACTATGACTATGGTGGATGGTTACGACTGTCCTTCATAGAGTCCTTGGTTGAAGGAGGGTAGTAATGTCAAAGGTCAGAAATACGCTTATCCTATTCATTCCTTCCAGATGTCGAGAGTAGGCACTTCCACCAAATAAGCCACACAATATCCTCTTGACCATCATCATCCCTAATAATGCCTCATAAATAAAAGTCTGCATCGTGTTATGCTGATTTATAAAGAAAGGAAAAGAAGAAAAAAGAAGTAATTATATTTAAAAAAAAACACAATAAAAAAAAAGATAGAAAAGTAAAAGAAAAGAGTTCAAGTTTATAATTTTATCTTCGTGACGATGTTTATGAGGCAACAAAAACACCCATTGCAATCCACCAAATATGACCCATACCTACCTTTCATTATTTGTGATCGCCCGAATACTGGCTGAGGATTCTAACTTAGTTGTAGAGTTATTAGGACTTTAGTTGAAGTGTGAATGCCATGAAAGGCCACCAAACAGTGAGTACATTTACTAAATAGGGTAAGATTTGTGATCTCAGAAAGAAAAGAAGGAAAAGAGAGCACAGTTGTTTAGCCTCTCTCCGAGTTGACTTGTTTAATAGTCTAGAGATCTAGAGTCTGTAGTACTAGATTACATGTAGCACTAGATGAGTGTGTGCCACCAAATACAAATCCATTCAACTCGATATCTCCTACCTAAGCCAAAAAGCTGGGGTCATATTACATATTATCTTTTGCTTTATCCTCGAGGGAAGTAGTTGTCTATCCTGATAGAATTTTATCAAGGGTTAAGTAAGAACTTTAAATGTAAGTTGGTTTTTCACTTGAATCCATTACTTAGGCTACTATCACTTCACATGAGTCTGGATCTCTAAATTTTTGGAATAAGGAAAGAAGAAATCTTCTGATTACTTCTATTATTCACTTTTGCTAGGGACTAGCAAATCTTAGGCATGGGGGTATTTGATGAATCCATTTTAATGGACTATTGTTACGCCTAAGTTAACTTTATTCTTGTATTTTATATTCGTTAATAACTACATTAGGTCATAAAATAATTGCATGCATCATTACTTATGTTTGCATATATCTAATGCATTTTATAACTTATTGTATATAAATAATTCTTTTATATTTTGAAAAAAAAACCAAACCTTCTCTCGCGCACGCCTGCGGCCAGTAGCGCACCCCCTCATGCACCGCCATCCCCCTCGCAACAATTCCCATCCCTTATCTTAACGCACCGCCCACTCCATGCCACTCTTTTCTCTAACTGCAGAACAACCCTTACGAGATATCTTCTCCCCTAGCGGGGACTATCTCTCAATCGTTCTCCACCATGAAGGAGGCGAGCACCATGGATCCTGTGTCCACTGTGGTTTCGCATACACCATGGCTTAGGCGTACTGCACCTCCGCTCCTCCTCGCCGGTCACATGGTGACAGCGTGCGGCCTCAACACCTTCCACATCACCAAACCAACCCCCCTGCCGGTCATCTCCACCCACAGAGCAAACCCACTTCACCACCTTCCCCAACACAACCCATGCCACCACCGTCCTTCCTTCCCCCTCGCAGCAGGCCTCTCCCAAGCCATCGCGTCCTCGCTCCTCATCTCTTAGACGCAGCACCACCACGCCACTTCTTCTTCTCCTGCTGCACCCGAAGGAACCCAAACAACAACCCACCACTGGTGCTCACAGCCACCACCGCCGGCCATGTCCCTCGCTGCCAACATCACCCAAACGCTCGCCTTGCTGCTGCCGAGACACCTATGTCAACCGCATGACCTCCAGGCCATTCTCGACCTCCCATCGACATCCGCCTGCCTTCGGCTCCACCCATTTCGATCGGCCACTGCTGGCCATCACTCGTCGACGTGCCACCACTGGTACGAAGGCCTCGACTCTGCGCACCTCCCCCGAGCTTCTGGTCGCCAACGAGCCCCTTTCCCGTGTGCATGAGCCGTAAATGCAAATTCCCTATTTCCTCTCCTATTAATAATTATGTTAAATGCCATTCTAGAAAATACTATTCATTTATTTATCTCCTTATTATATTAAGACAGATTTGCATGAATGTCCCTCAGGTTTATTTGAATGACGAATAGTGCATTTATCTCTAAACTAATCAAGTATGGGATATTGATTATAGGGAATGGGTTTGGTTTTGATTTATATTGTAGATATTTGTCAGTACTATGATTACAATTCACATATGCCATAGTGATGATTTTGCATATAACCTCCCTATATTCTTAAGTAATTACATAAATGCTAAACTTATGTTGAAAATGAAGTGCAATAACTAGTATGCATGCCCACTGAGATTCCCGAATAAACGAAGCACAACGCACTACTTTAATAGGCTAATTCCTCCCTGTGGAGATGACCTAACTATTTTCGTGGTTAGATTTTGAGAATTAAAATGTTTTGAAAAGCGATTTTCTACCACGCGATTAAATACAATGACACATCATTTTATGTTAAAGTTTTCAACAAAAATGAAGATCTCTCTTTCAGTAACCCAGAGTCTATGAGCAATGTTCGAGCACACTCTTGAAGAGTGTGGTTCTTTCTATAAACTACCCCATTTTGTTGAGGTGTTCAGGGGAAAGAGAACGCATGAGCAATACCATGCTCCTGACAAAAATCATCAAATAAGGAGTTTCCAAACTTGCCTCCATGATCACTACGAATCCGAGTGATTTTGTAGCCTTTTTTAGTTTGAACCTTCCTACAAAAAGTAGAAAAGACAGAAAATACCCCATGTTTGGATATCAAAAAGGAGACCCATGAAAACCTTGAAAAATCATCTACAATTACAAGCCAATATTTTCATCTACTAAAACTCTAATATTTTGTCGGTCTAAACAAATCTAGATGAAGTAATTCTAGTGGTCTTGATGTTGATATAACTTTGTTTTTAAACTTATATTTCATGATTTTGCCTAATTAACATGAATCACATATATGGTCATCTACAAGTTTTCCTTTGGGAAGAACTCAAACTAGTACATGTTTGGCTAGCTTTTAGACTAGCCTCATATAAACATCTCCTAGTCTTCTATGCCATACATTCAATTCATTATTAGATACAAGACATGCATAAGTGTTATCTTTTTCAAATTCTACAATATAAATGTTTTTAAACCTAGTTTCCTTAAAAAGGGTTTCATTTGTTGATGCATGGATAATTTCAAATATTTTGGAAGTGAAAACAACCTTATATCCCTTATCACAAATTTGACTAAAACTTAATAAGTTGTGTTTTAATCCTTTTACTAAAGAAACATTTGAGATAGGGGATAGAGGGTTACCTATTTTACCAAGGCCAATAATATGGCCCTTGTGGTTATTGCCAAGTATAACCGTTCATCCATAGGTTGGAGGTCCAAAAATAGGTGCTTGTCCCCTGTCATGTGCTTGGAACAACCAAAGTCCATCACCCCATCAGCCTCCTTAGCGATGATCTCCTTGTATTCTTTGTTGTAGATCTCTTCATTCCTACAAATGACCTCCTTTGGTGACTTCGTGTTTCTTTGGGTTTTCCTAATTTGAGTTGCCCATCCTTCATTTTGTAGACCCAGTTTTTGACATTATATTATCCTTTGAAACCTACAAAACAAAGTGCAAGTTGTATTTTGGGTATCCATTGTAATGTGGATCCATATTTGTTAGTGCTTCTCTTTGGAGGGGGATCCTTTTTTGATTTATTTTGACTAGTTTCATAATGGCCTACTCCAAATTTACTTGAGGAAGGTTTTTGATGGGTAATGAGCCCATATTTGTGGGATATTTATATATTTTAACACCTAGACATTAGATTAATAGTAACATATACATAGTATACATTAGTATGTAAATAGATTAGTTTATTAATTTGCTTTTATGCATATTTCATGCGATAGCATGCATTTAAATAGGCTACTTTGGTTTGCATCACTATGCATTTCATGCATTGTTATGAGTCTTGTATGTAAATAACCCAACAACAATTTTTTATTTATTCCCTTCTTCTCTCTGCAGCACTTGGGAACGACCCCTCCGAACAATGAAAGTACACCATAAAGGTCGTAAATAGTGGATCTACCATCATGGCAGATGCTCCACCTTCTCTTTGGTTCAAATGGCAGCCGACCTCCTCTTCTTGCTATAAGAAGGAGAGCATAGCCACCGTGCTCGACGACACTCTGCCCAGCTCCATTACCATGCTTCATCCACCACCGTGTGCCTCCAAGGTTGAGCTCCACCACACCGTGGGCCGACAGGGTGACAGATCGCCGTGCCAAGATGGTGGACTCGACCGTCACCATGTGCAGCTCTTGTAGCCGCTCTCACTACGAGATCCATTAAGTTACCAGAACCCATCACTGCATCGACCTTCCACAACCATGCCCTCCAAAGATCGGTGGTGACAACACCGATCTCCCTCACCGCAATCTCAAGTTACCGTGCTTTGCCGCCTCTTCATCATCTCCTCTTCTTTCTTTTCTTCCTCTCCCTTTTCTTCTACATAAACCATCACCACCACCACTATCCACACCTTACCCCTCCTCTTCCTCCTTTCTTCTTATTTATCCCCACCTGCTACTCTTATACAAGAACCCATAGACCACCAGCATCGAACGCAACCCTCCACCGCGTGCCCCCCTCTGCCATCGCTCCATCACGCGTGCACCCACCCATGTGTGGCCACGCCAACAGTGGCCAACACCACCTCCATTTCCTCTTTATGCGTGCAACCTAGCAGGGATCTCCTCCTCCACTCCTGTCCACACCCAAACAGGACCGCCCTTGACCTCCAACACCATGCGTAGCTCCACCAGCAGTCGGCCCTCTCCGCGCACCACCTTCCAGTGCATTGCCATGCCTCTTTCCAAGCACAACAACTCTTGCACACAACCATGTGTGGTTGCTCTTGCAGCAGCAGGGGGAATGGCCACCCACCACCTCCGCCCCCTCTCCTCTATGTTTGGCCACCTCCAGCCACGCCACAACGTGCCTCCACCACTGCCGCGAAGCCCTTGGTAGTAGCTACCTCCGACAGTCTCCTCGTCTGCATTCATCCCTTCCTTCTTACGCAAGGCCAAGGGAAACCTTTTCCCTTGTTTTGCCTTGAATTAGTATTTACGTGCCTATGCCATTGCCAAACTCATTTTTTGGGTTACATTATTTGAGTGAAATTTTATGTGTCCCATGTTGTTTTCTCATCATTGCTTGATAAACACCCATGTATTCAAGATAAAATGCCTGCTTATGACAGTCCCTAAGCTTAGCACTGCATTACATAGTATAAATACTATATAACATTCATCATATTGCATTTAGTGTGATGTGTATAAATTGTACAGTAAGTCATGCATTACTATGGCCAGAGAACAAGGCATGACATTACAAAGCTTTAAATGCAAAAATCGATCGTACGGATGAATTCGGAACGACGATTGCAGTCCGACAGTGCGAAAATCATCTCGATCCAAGCACCGTGGCATCCTCTGCAAGCAAGGAAAGGTAGACGATTCAGATAGTGCCACGTGGCACCATCCAAATCACCCAAGGTCACCTGATATCCCTCCAAAGGACTTCCAACATGCAATCTCAGCCGTTGGATGAAAATCCAACGGCTGAGAAGCCTCCTCCACCACGTGCCCACAGCATTTCTTCTCGACACATGCATTAACCTGGCACACTGGTTGAGGCGCTCACTCCCAAAGAAGGGGGGCGAGTTCGAGACCTGTGGACCTCCTAATTCTTTAATTGACTGTGAGGCAGCGGCAGCACATGCCAGTGTAGCACAGAGGCAGCAATAGCGCAACACACAGCCAGCGCGCATGCACACAACAAGGCAGTGTATAGTGCACGCCTGCAGCACCATGCGAATCTTCAGCGATAGGTAGGGCAGATCTTTGGTGACGATTGCAAATGTCACTAATTGACCACGCATGGAAAGCTCCTTCTCCACCACTATATAAACCCACCTACACCTCCCCATTTGCCTTCATCTCTTCCTTTCTCTCCCTCACCACCTCCAAGGTTCTAGAAAGAGCTTGTCCCAAGCCTAGGATGCTCCTCTAGAGTAGAAAACCAACATTTGTTCCCACCTCTCACCCCCATTCATGGAGCATCCCATGGCTGTCCTCTTACCACCTTTCGAAAGAAGATCCTTGCCACGACGTTGTCCTACCCCATCCATCTCCCTCCACCACTATTCTCCTTCGTTTAGCTCCTCCCCACCTTCGTCCAGGGTGCCATCAGAGCGAGTCGTCCTCCAAGTGACCGTCGAGGGGCATTCTTCTCACCTCTCTCTATCTTTTTGCTTTTTAGTCTAGTTTTTTCTGCTTTCTTATCTGTAGCAAACTCTTTGAAATATACAGTGATGTTCTCTCTCTCTCTCTCTGTCTTATTTTGCAAGTAGATTAGTTAGATTTCATCGACCTGATCTCTTGCCATATTAAAATACCAAAAAAATTGCAAAAGATAAAAACAACAAAAACAAATAAAATCGAAGTGCGGATTTCAAAAACCAAACATTCGCCTCCCTGTGTTCGACCAAGGACTCCCTTGGAGTTTCGGTATAAATTTTATCTGGTAGCGGATTTCTACGCACTACGACGATGAATTTTCTAACTCAAATCTTTTCGCGTACGAAATTCACGCTCATCATTTTGGCATTGTTGCTGGGGAGACAACGCTCTTTGGTTTCTCTTGCATTTTTCTTCCTTACTTAAAGATTATCTCACTTTTTCTCTGATCTTACAGTGATTGCAGGTCCTCTTCCGAGGCGAGACATAGCGGTTAGATTGGAGAAAAGTGTTGATGAAGGTTCTGTAAGTGTATCCCCATCATCCCTACCCTAGATTCCATTTCACCACCTAATAATTCAAACTCAAATCAACTTAGGTGCTTGCGTGAACCCTAGGTTAGATCTGATTGTTTGATTGTCACTTCACCTCACCTCACCCATTCGCGTAAATAAAAAATACAAAAAAAAAACTCTTCTCTTCTTGTGGGATTAGGCTAAAAGAGACACACTTAACACCCATAAATTCTCATCTTAAGGCACACAATCACTTTGATTCTGCCACTGAACTCGGGATCTGACCTGTGGACCCCGTACACTTAACTCAACACACACATAAGTGAGTTGAAATCTAATTAGCTTAAGACATTTTGTGTTCCTTAATCAAGTGGTGCAACAGGCCAATTGCTTGAACTATTTGGGCCGCACCAAACAAATTAGAACTAATTCATTAAGTAGCTTGCCACTTATGATTCAATTTTTAGGAACTAACCAGGCACTCCAAAATATTTCTGATTTTTAAAAGGAATATGTCATCAGTGATGCTTGCAAAACTTGGAGTGTTCTCCTGAACCCGATTGAATACACCTAATATTAAACCCTAAAAGCTACCAAACAAGGTTAAACTCTAAAAGGCGCATCATCAAATAACCTTGTTTGAAAGCCCTAGTTGTGCACACATACACATTTTAATTGATCATTAAGGGCACAACCTATATAAAGGGCCAACCACATTCCGAGAACACAATCATCCCAAGCCTAATTAAAACTGAGTAGACGCTGCCCTTAAGGATTAACTCGCTCTTTGGAACTCCAACAGAGATTTTTTTTTATTAATCTACTTCTGCCGGTCCATCTTATGTCTAGCTAGGGGAGTAGCATCAAACGACCGCAGTTGGGGGGTATCAAAGGAACCTAGGGCCAAAGTAAGGGAAGAACCTTCTCCCCAACCGCTCCCTCTAACTGGTTGGATTAACTGGATAGAAATAGATTAAATCATTTATTTCATCTCAAGATAGGTCTTGGGAGTCTATAGGCCTTTAGGCTACCCACCTAAGGATAGGTTTGGTTGATTGTATTGCAAGGCACCTTTCTCTATTCTGTTTTCCCTCCTACTTCATCATGTATTCTTCCACACCATACACACAATTCCAATCCTATCCTCCTACCACCACTTATCCTCAAAATGATTACTATCCTGACTCGACTTATGATTATCCATCTCCTAGTTGGAATAACATTGATTGGGGATATGATTCCGAACCTCAATGTCCAGGACCTAACCCTGGACATCATGATTATGATTATTATCCTGCTCATGCCTACAATGATTATAGATCTCCACCCTTTGATGATCAACCTAACTCGATCTACAATCAAGAAGGATATGATGATTATAGATCTTACCCTCCCCAGGATTATGCTGAACATAGGTCACCACAATTCTTTGAACAACCCAAAATGACCTACTATCAGGGAAGACCCATAGAACCTCAATTTCTTGATTCCTTTAGTTTTAACCCAAACCTACCCAACCGTAAACCAAACCATTTGATTCAGGTGAACCAGGTCCAGGATAGGGTGTTGGCTAATTTGAGGAACACATATACAATCTTTAGAAGTTCAGCCAACACCATGCATTGAAGCATTGGAGCCTATGATCATAATGATTGATGAGCTTAATAGTTCTTTATTGGATTGGCTCCAAGATGTTAAAGATAGGGGCTTGGGTGAGTTTTTACTTAGGAAATTATCAAGAATGAGGATGAAATTTGTGGTTGCCATAGTCCAATCTTGGGATGATTCCCAAGATGAACCCCCTTCAGGAGAGCCAACATCCGAACCCACTTAGGCGCCTGTCGGGAGGGACACATTTTCTGAGATCAGGGATGACCAGGTTGGGTTAGAGCAACCAATCAAGGATGATGTGATTTTCTCACCCAAGACCCCTGAGCAAGGGAGCGAGGGAAAACATTTCTCTATAGACCAAGGAGCAACATATGATTTTGAGACATATATAAATGAGGATCAAGAATTCTTTAATTCTGAGGGTGAGGAATCTCTTAGTGAAGTCTCACTTGAAGTTAAGGAAAATGATTTTAGTGAGGCAAACGAGCTTGAGGAGCATGATGAACCATTTGATAGCCTGATAACTGAGGATTATAATCCAATTGGGGCTGACATGGAGGATTCTAATCCTATTATAATAGATGATCCAATCGGTAGCCCTAATCTTCAAACACACCCCAAAGAGATGGTTGATTTTGATTTGGAAATGATTGAATCCAAGTCAATTCTGATTCAGCAACAATTGTTTGACTTGGATATCTTTGATGGGGTGTACAATGATCATGAGGCCTCGAAAATCGGACACTTGATCTTGGAGGTTAGGAATTTGGAAATTAAGATTTGGGAAGTTAACTCCAGGGAAGATAGGATTTTGAATTTAAGGGTTCCTGTTGAACTGTGACCACCTACCTTCTATCAGGACCCTTATGATATCTTTAACGTGCAACCCAAGCTCAGAATAATTGACTATCTTTTTGAGCTGAACTGTAAGTGGACACCCGAATTTAGTGAATTAGATCTACTTATTGTCTGTCATTTTAGACTTGGGTTACACACCACAAGGCCGTAGGCCCGACCCTGCAAGCACAACAATCTCCAGTTCTGGGTGATTTTCATCCAGAACCTTAGAGCCACTCGGCCATGGGCATGGGTCTACACCACAACTTGGTCCACATTTGTGGACATCTCCTTCTGGCAGGTTTTAGGATCAATCTTTTAATTCTGATTCTGACTTGCACTTGTGAATTTCTAATATTTTCTTTGTTTGTATATTATGCCTAGCTAAAGGCAATAAACTTAGACGTGTGTATACTCCTTTCTCTTTGCAGAGTTGACCGGATTTTCATGAAATTCAGGTGATATTTTGTTCACTTTATGCTTTTCATGTATTTATTTTTGCAATGAGGGCATTACATCATTTAGGCATGGGGGGGTGGATAATTAATCCTGAAATTTTTCTGTTAACTCCATGGAATTTCTTTTATTTTCTTTACAAAAAAAATCAAATTCAAAAAGACAAAAAAAAAAGAATTAGAAGATAACTTAGGCATTAGGAGTTGTTAACTTTAGGAAACGATACTTTAGGACCTGAACACTAAGACTCTTTAGGTCTTCGAGCTTAATCAGCCCGAGTGTCCACTAAAATGTGGACTTGTTCTTGAGTCCTTGCCATGTTAATTTTACCTTAATATGGCTAATAAATTGGGGTGATAAGTATATGACTTATCAACCTGCACTTTGATTTGAGAGGACTTTAAGTCTAAAGCATCTACACACTATTTGCACTGACTCACTTTTTAGCGATTCTAATGGAAATTGGGTAGCTAATAAACCTTCTAGGGTGGTATGGCCGGCAAGCTGTCAGTGGTAACAGCTCATTGGCCGGTTGTCCAGAGCCCAGCCACATGACCATTCCCCTCCTGCTACCTTTAGATAAATCTTAGATCAAGGAAGCCACCTACATAAAAAAAAATAAAGAGAAAGAAAAATGAGAAAAAAATTATAATAAAACAAAATAAGTCACACTTTATCGTACGAGTATGGCTGGCAAGTGGTTAGTGGTAACAGCTCATCGGCTGGTTGTCCAGAGCCCAGCTCACAAAAAATGCACAAATAATTCCCAAAACACTTACCGAAGAAGCGAGAAATAGAATAAATCGGAGAGATATATACCAGGTTTGCCCTTGTGTAGACCCCAAAAAAATAAAAAGTAGGGAGAAAGCTACCAGTCAGATAGATACTCCTTTAGGCAGAATGCCTTTTAAGGTCAGCTAGGGGCGTAGAAACCCGAGGTCTGTTTTAATTATCGTTAAGCGAGTCTATCACAACTATCATGACAAGATGCTTAGCACTTAGAGTCCTTTTTGAGTCTTGGGTAGGTTAGGTTGCCATAAAAAGTTATCCCAAAACTCTCAACTCCAAAAATTCCAAAAAATTAAGAAAGAAAAAAAAACTAAAAAAAAAAGAAAATGTATCTTCCCTTCTAAAAATAAGGGGAGGACATGGGTGGTCTGCATTTTGGTAGATACCTGAGCACTGTTGAGTTTTTGGTAATTAGGTCCTTAGTCAAATTTTCTAATGTGATCAATAAATCTTGCCTAAGTGATAAAATCTTGATTCTATTTTTATACATAGCATTTAGGTTAATTTTGCTAAGGACTGGTAAAAGATAGGCATGGGTATATGATGAACATGCATGCATTCAAGATAAAATGCCTAATTATGATAGTCCCTAAGCTTAGCATTGCATTACATAGTATAAATGCTACATAACATTCATCATATTGCATTTAGTGTGATGTGTATAAATTGTACAATAATTCATGCATTACTGTGGCCAGGGAACAGGGAACAACATTACAAAGTTTCAAATGCAAAATCCGACCATACGGATGAATCTGGAACAATGATTGCAGTCCGGCAACATGAAAATCATCTTGATCGGAGCACCATGGCATCCTCTACAAGCAAGGAAAGGTGGACGATTCAAATGGTGCCACGTGGCACCAACCAGATCACCCAAGGTCGCCCGGCGTCCCTCCAAAGGCCTTCCAACATGCGATCTCAGCCATTGGATGAAAATCCAATGACTGAGAAGCCTCCTCCACCGTGCGCCCACAACATTTCTTCTGGACACATGCACTAGCGTGGCACATTGGTTGAGGCACTCACTCCCAAAGGAGGGCCATAGGTTCAAGACCCGCAAACCCCCTAATTCTTCAATTGATTGTGAGGCAGCGACAGTGTAGCACGCAATCACGTGCAAAGCATGCACCAGCGTAGCACGTGCCAGCGTAGCACAATGGTAGCAGTAGCATAATGCACAGCCAGCATGCACACACACAACAGGGCAGCACATAGCGCACGCCAGCAGCGCCACATCGATCTTCAATGACAGCTAGGGTGGATCTTTAGTGACACGATTGCGGATGTCAGTAATTGTCCATGCTCGGAAAGCTCCTCCACCACTATATAAACCCACCTACACCTCCCCATTTGCCTTCATCTCTTCCTTTCTCTCCCTCACCACCTCCAAGGCTTTAGAGAGAGCTTGTCCTAAGCCTGGGATGCTCCTCTAGAGTAGAAAACCAACATTTGTTCCTACCTCTCACCCCCATTCTTGGATCATCCCATGGCCGTCCTCTCACCACCTTACAGAAGAAGATCCTTGCCGCGATGTCATCCTTCCCCGTCCTCCTCCCTCCCCCGCCGTTCTCCTTCATCTAGCTCGTCCCCACTATTAGAACCTTGTTCCACATCTTGTTTTGGTGTTAACAAAATTATTATGGATTAATGTTTGCCATTAAGCATTTTTCAGATTTAGGTGAAGGATCAAGGCAAACAGGAAATGATGGAGGCTTGATGAAAGGGAGAAGATCACGATAAGAAGGGAAGATGACAAGGAAGAGTCGAGGAGGAGAAGATCATCTTCAACCTTTTTGTTTAGATTTTATATTTATAGATTGTATATGCCTCTTAACAAGGAATCATAACTTAGATCATAAAATCAATTAGAGATAAATTAGGATTTATATTGCGAACATTTTCAAAGTACGTAATGGATTAAAACACTTAAAATAGGTACTTGTAAGCAAGTACAGGTACTGTTCATTAGTATTGGTATTTGCAAGGCATAGGTTTGAGAATTTGTCTCAAACTGTGAACAACAAGTACCAGTACCAACCATGAGTACCGGTACATGTTGGCCACAGGTTGAAGCCTTATTTCTGGCCTGAACCTTACAAGTACCGGTACCCATTATGAGTACCGGTACAGGCAGGTTACTGTGCCCAAGGAATTCCAAACCTGGGAGTCACAAGTACCGGTAGCCATGATAAGTACCGGTACCAGGACTCATGTACTGGTAGCAGTGAGCCGCTAGTACTGGTACAGGTACTTTAGTACCAGTACCAGCTAGCCATTGGCCCAAAACAGAGCGGCTGGAATATTAATTTTGTAAAAGTGAACGTTGGGAATTAAATCCCAACATCTAGTAGACGAATATCCTAGGTTCTAAACTTTATAAAATGACCCTAGGACTCTTTGTTTGCATAGAAGAAACATAAGAATTATTTCTAGAGCTATATTTCATTTTTTCCACCATATTTGAAGTGAGAAAATCCTGTTTGCTACCTTCCAATATCACTACGATTTTGCAAACACATTGACATGTTTTTCATATGCAATTCAATGCGATTCGCATCCTTCCTAGGTTCTCAAACTGGTATTATCTTATATATATTTGTTGAGAGGCTTAGGTCTTAGTTGTAAGATCTTTTCTATCTTACACCTATATTTCATTTGTTCTTGAGCATTTTCTCATTGGGTTGTAACAAACCCGCTTTCTTGTACTTGGGTTGAGGTAACCCATTAATTACCTTGGTTTAGTAAATTGATTTCCTCGGGGTTGATGGAATTAGGTTAACAACCCTAAGCTAGGAGGCTTAGGTAGTGGAGTACCCAAGTGAGGGGAACCACTATACATCTTGTGCATTTTCTGTGGTTTGATATTTGTGCAAATTTCTTTGTATTACTAATATTTTGTTTAAGTATTTGTGCACGTAGCCATATTCCATATTTTAAAACCTATTAGGTGGTATCAGAGAGAGGTTGCGAGAAGATGTAACAAATCAACTCGCAATGGCATCTACATCAAGGTGCATTGAAGGACAGTCTTCTACCCATCCTCCCTATTTCGATGGGATAGACTATGGGTATTGGAAGAGGTTGATGCAAGTTTTTCTTAAAGGTCGAGGAGGCTTCGACCCTTATTCAAGAAAAATACTCAGATCCAGAGTCACAAAAAGGAGTAGCGTGGATAACGGATCAAAAGAAAAACATCATGAGCAACACGAGGGCGATGAATGCACTTTATTGTGCGTTATCGAAGGAGAAATTCAACCGCATCTCAGTGTGTGAGTTAGCATTTGAGATATGGAACACTCTCGAGGTCATTTACAAAGCCACAAGCAAGGTAAAAGAAACATGTATTTCTATTTTAACAAAAAATTATGAGTGTTTCAGGATGGAAAAAGGAGAAACAATCAAGGACATGTACACAAGATTTGGAGAGATCGTGAATCCAAAGAAAAATCTCGGAGTCAAGATGAAGGAAGAGTAGCTTGTAAGAAAGGTCTTGAGATCACTTACAAGCGATCGGTCTCCAAAGACTACAACGATCTAAGAGGTGAAGGATCTATCCACTCTCCCCTTAGATGATCTAATTGGAAGCCTCATGGCATATGAAGTCCAATTGGAGAATATCAAGAAGAACAAGGCGAAGCCGACAAGCAAGAAGAAAAGTATAGCTTTTAGAGCACTCAAGGAGGACTCAGACTTAACAACATCAGAATCCGAAGACGAGGAGATGGAAATTCTTACTAGGAAATTCCATAAATTCCTCAAGAAACAAGGAAAACAAGTAAATAAAATTTCTTGTAATTGTTATGAGTGCAAGAAGAAGGACCACTTGTGAAAGGATTGCCCCTTAAATAAGGACAATAGGAAATAAACAAAGGAGCTCAGGAAGAAGAGAGCATTTAAAGCGACATGGGATGATAGTGACTCTGACATGGACATCAACTCTAGTGAATCAGATGACGACGAGGTCACACATCTTTGCTTAGTAGCAACTACAGAAGGCACGGATAATGAGGTAAACCCTAATTTCTCTTTTGAAGAATTATTAGAAGCATATGAAGAAATATATCATAAAGCTAGGTCATTTAAAAAAGAAAATAATGTTTTAAAGAATATTATCAAACATTAGAATTAGAAAAATCATGTTTAGAAATAGAATTAGAAATGTCAAAAGAAACTAATAATCAGTTGCATGCAAAGATATTAGAATTAGAAGATATTTATGAACACTTTGAAGGAACTTTAAATAATCTAAAAAGAACAACTAGGTTAAATATAGAATTTTGTGATGATTTAAAAGAAAAGTTTAAAAATAAAAAGAACACACAAAATCAATCACATGCACCTAGGCATGCATGGATGTATCAAAAGGCTAAAATCCCAAGAATTATATATTTAACACTAAAAAGGTCTATAAATCTTAGGATTTGAAAGGTGCTAACTCTAAATGACCCACAAGAAAATGGATACCTAGAAAAGATATTTATTTTGCAAGAGTAGATCAAAGTAATAAATGGGTGTTCATGGCACATAACGGAACACTTTAGCCTTTCTATAGGTTGAATGAAGACCAAGAATGTTGGATGAGAGATGCTTGGTATCCACAAGCTCCATTTTACTATTGGTAAACTTTATGGTATGATATTTCTTCATTTTTTTGTGATTGACAAAAAGGGGGAGAAAGATAAAGGACAAATAGTAATATTTTAAGGGGGAGCATATTTTGAGGGGGAGGATTTAATTAAAAAGAATTTTTTTCCTTCATATAACATTGTTAAATTTTTATTCATAATTATCTATTTGTAAGATAGTTTTGTCAACAAAAAAAAGGGGAGATTGTTGGAACCTTGTTCCACATCTGTTTTGGTGTTAACAAAATTATTATGGATTAATATTTGCCATTAAGTGTTTTTCAGATTTAGGTGAAGGATCAAGGCAAACAGGAAATGATGGAGGCTTGATGAAAAGGAGAAGATCATGATAAGGAGGGAAGATGACAAGGAAGAGTCGAGGAGGAGAAGATCATCTTCGACCTTTTAGTTTAGATTTTATATTTATAGATTGTATATGCCTCTTAACAAAGAATCATAACTTAGATCGTAAAATCAATTGGAGATAAATTAGGATTTATATTGCGAACATTTTCAAAGTACATAATGGATTAAAACACTTAAAATAGGTACTTGTAAGCAAGTACATGTACTGTTCTTCAGTATTGGTATTTGTAAGGCACAGGTTTGAGAATTTGTCTCAAACTGTGAACAAGTACCGGTACCAACCATGAGTATCAGTACATGTTGGCCACAGGTTGAAGCCTTATTTATGGCCTAAACCTTACAAGTACCAGTACCCATGATGAGTACCGGTACAGGTAGGTTACTGTGCCCAAGGAATTCCAAACCTGGGAGTCACAAGTATCGGTACCCATGATAAGTACCGGTACCAAGACTCATGTACTGGTGGCAGTGAGCTACTTGTACTAGTACCAGCTAGCCGTTGGCCCAAAACAAAATGGCTGGAATATTAATTTTGTAAATGTGAATAATGGGAATTAAATCCCAACATCTAGTAGACGAGTATCCTAGGTCCTAAACTCTATAAAATGACCCTAGGACTCTTTGTTTGCATAGAAGAAACATAAGAATTATTTCTAGAGCTATATTTCATTTTTTCCACCATATTTGAAGTGAGGAAATCTTATTTGCTACCTTCCAATATCACTATGATTTTGCAAACACATTGATGTGTTTTTCATATGCAATTCAACGCGATTCGCATCCTTCCTAGGTTCTCAAACTGGTATTATCTTATATATATTTGTTGAGAGGCTTAGGTCTTAGATGTAAGATCTTTTCTATCTTACACCTGTGTTTCATTTGTTCTTGAGCATTTTCTCCTTGGGTTGTAACAAACCCACTTTCTTGCACTTGGGTTGAGGTAATCCATTAATTACCTCGGTTTAGTAAATTGATTTCCTCGGGGTTGAGGGAATCGGGTTAAAAACCCTAAGCTGGGAGGCTTAGGTAGTGGAGTACCCAAGTGAGGGGAACCACTATACATCTTGTGCATTTTCTGTGGTTTGATATTTGTGCAAATTTCTTTGTATTACTAATATTTTGTTTAAGTATTTCTTCACGTAGCCATATTCCATATTTTAGATCCTATCACCCACCTTCATTTGAGTTGCAGTCAAAGTGAGTCATCCTCCAAGCGACCGTCGAGGGGGATTCTTCTTACCTCTCTCCATCATTTTGCTTTCTAGTGTAGTTTTTTCTGCTTTCTTATCTATAGCAAACTCTTTGAAATATACATTGATGTTCTCTCTCTCTCTCTCTTTCTGTCTTATTTTGCAAGTAGATTAGTTTGATTTCATCAACCTGATCTCTTGCCATATTAAGATAGCAAAAAAATTAAAAAAGATAAAAACAACAAAAATAAATAAATTCGAAGAGGAGATATCTAAAACCAAATGTTCACCTCGCGGTGTTTGACCTAGGACTCCCTTGGAGTTTTGGTATAAATTTTATCTGGTAGAAGATTTGTACACACTACGACGATGGGTTTTCTAACTCAAATCTTTTAGCGTACTAAATTCACTCTCACCATTGCTAAATCAAGATGTGCTTTCATTTAAACTCACATCTAATGTGGATTTTGGCTTTGTTTCTTGGCGAAAATTTTTCTATACAATCGATTACGACTTTTACAAGGTTTTAATAGCCTCCCAATGGATACAACCTGCTCCATCTTGTGAGTGGTTAATTTTAATTATTTTGAAAAGTGATTTTCTACCATGCAAACAAATAGAATGACATGATAGTTTATGTGCAAAGTGATCGCACGTGTTTTGCGAGTTTGAAATCAGTGTTATGAGTAACTCGTCGTCATAGTTGCAAAACACGTGGTCAAATAAAATTTATAATCGAAACTAAAAAAGTAAGTCCCGGGTCGAACACGGGGAGGCGAACGTTTGGTTTTATGAAATCCGTGCTTCACTTTTTATTTGTTTATTTCATTTTTGTCTTTTCTAATTTTTTTGGTATTTTTAACAAGCAAGAGATTAGGTTGATGAAAACTTTATCTACTTGCAAAAAAATATAAGAGGGAGAGGGAGAGGGAGAGAGAGAGAGAAACAATCATCGATTCATCAAGAACTATTTGTTACACTACGAAAGCGAGAAAACTCTACACTACGAAAGCATAAAAAGACAGAATGGGGTGAGAGAAATCCCCCTCAACGATTGCTCGGAGGATGACTCACTCTGACGTCGCTCGGAGGAATGTGGTGAGGAGCGGGACGAAGGAGGATGGAGCTGGAGGACGGAGGATGGGGTAGGATAGCGTCGCGGCGAGGATCTTCTTCCCGAACTGCGGTGAGAGGACGACCATGAAATGCTCCACGAATAGGGATGAGGGGAGGGAAAACTATTTGGCTTTACTCTAGAGGAGCATCCCGGGCTTGGGACAAGCTCTGTCTAGAGCCATGGAGGTGGTAAGAGGAAGAAAGGAAGAGATGAAGAAAAATGGGAGGGGTAGGGGTCCTTTTATAGTGGAGGAAAGAATCAAATTTGTATATAGGACATTTAGTGATGGTCATAAATGTCGCTGAAGATCCACTACAAATGTCACTGAAGATAGCCCATGCGCCCACCTGCTGTTATGCTGGTGCATGCTTAAGGTTCTTCCCTACGAGGAGGGGATGACGTAATAAAATGCGGAAATAAATATATAAAGCAATCTCACAAAAATCAATCACACAAGTACACAAGTAATTTTTAGGTGGAAACCCAAACCGGGTGAAAACCACCACCTAACCCTCTCGAGTTAGGATTTTCCGATCAACCTAGTTGATCAAATCCACTAACCGAATCACTTTAAAACGAGGGTGATTCAACCTTAGTACAACCACGCTACAAGTACAAGGGTAGCGTTCCTCAACCCCTTCTCTCCACGAGAAGGATTTTGTCCCATGAAGGAGACGGGAATTCGCAAAGCGAATACCCAACAAAATAACAAAGATAAAAGAAATAAGTCCTATAGAGCCAACAAAGTAATTATAAACCTAGCTTCTATAGGAATAAGGAAACTCCCCTTTGCAAGGAGTGCGTCGACGATGACGCGGGTGCGTGAGCCACGCAACGGCGCAATGTCGCTCTCGTAGACAATGGCGGGAGAGCGGGTGCACGAAGTGAATGAAGCTCTCAAGATGTAGAACTTGAGCTTAGAGAGCAAGAGCTTCTTGGACACAAGAGAGTGGAAATACTTGATCTTAGTGTATTGCAAAGTGTTTCTTGTGTTTCTAAGTGTTTTTCTTGTGTGTCTAGGTGTGAAAAGGCTCCCCTCTATTTATAGAGGCCTTAGGAAGGCTTTGGGAGGCTTAGAAAAGCTTCCATAGCCGTTGGGAACAAAATCCAAGAGAATCAGGCCGAAATCAGGACAATGATTACATTTGACAGGGTTATCAGACGTCTGACTCTGGCATCAGACGTCTGGAAGGCCACTTTAAGACGTCTGATTTCAAGGTCAGACGTCTGATTTTATGCGGGTTTCTCCCTGACTTGAATAAGATCTAAACAGGGTTTTTGTGCAAGTCCATCAGACGACATACAGGACGTCTGACACTAAGTCTGGACGTCTGGAAACCTACTTTTACTATGGGAATTGATTTCCAAACGTTGCAACGGCTAGAAAATCTCTGAGAAGAGATTTTGGGTCAGCCGAGGTAAAACGGTCATTTATCAGACGTCTGGTAAGGCCTGAGGACGTCTGATAAGGCTCTAACGGTCATGTTCTTGACTGTTTGCTAAGCCAGCCAACGGTCCACTAATTGGACGTCTGGCAAAGTCATCAGACGTCTTCTAAGACGTCTGGACTAAGGTCTGGACGTCTGATTTCATCAGACAGAACTAGCTATGTCCAGCCTAACAGTTATCAGACGTCTGAAACAACAGTCAGACGTCTTAAAATACTTTATCAGACGTCTGATTTGGGAATTAGACATCTGGAAGTGCTGTTTGAACCCTATATTGGTTTTCTAAGTATTCTACAGAAAACCTAAGTATCCTAGGGTTGTGTCGGTGTTCCTAGGACTACTGTTAGGGTTCTTTGAGGCTCTTTAACATGAAATATCTAAGGAAATAAAGAGCAACAAAAGAAACGAAAAATACAACAAGTACAAAAGAAGGAAATCTATCCTATTCTTCATTTCCTTCCATCTTCAATCTTTCGCTCCACGCGAACCTCCTCTGTTTTCCGTCAAGCTCCTCCAATCCATCCTGGATGCGAGCTCGAACTCCGTCTAAATACGTCCACATTTGCAATTGACCTGAAATCTAGGACTCAAATTGCAAATGTTAAATAACATGTGTTTTGTTATCATCAAAACAAATGATCGTGGTGCTCTAGCACCAACAATCTCCCCCTTTTTGATGATGACAAAATCCTAAATAATGCATAAAAATCCTCCCCCTTTTTGACATTATCAAAAAGGTTTGATTGGTTTTAAATTTCCTATAACTCCCCCTTAAAACATGCTCTTCTATGAGTTTCTTTTGACAAAGGTAATGTCCTCCCCCTTTTTGTAACAATGAGATAGCTATTATTTTTCTCCCCCTTACTAAAGGAAAATTAGCTACCTTATATCTCCCCCTTAAAAATTGACAATTAGCTCATCTTCTTTTTTAACTCCCCCTATCTAAATGCTTATAAAAAGATAGGGTTAAGAATTTTACCTCACCTACCATGGCCAATAAAATGGCCCGAATGGTGGTGGTGGATGCCACATCGGATGGGGCTCCCATCCGTAGCTTGGAGGCCCGGGCATCGGCGCCGGTCTCCAATCTGGTGGTCGACGTGCGGCGGGTCCGTCGTTTGTTCGCCGTCTCGTCGATCTTCTTGTTCTCCTCCTTGGTCTACTCTTTGGTTCTCCCAACTCGAGTTGACCAGACTTGAGTTTGTAGGTCCAGTCCTTTATGTTGTAGTCATCCCTGAACCCTACAAAACAAGATTCTAATTTTTTCTTCGGTATCCAAGTGAGCTTGGATCCGGATCTGTTAGCGGGTCTCCTTGACGGAGATCCTTTCTCAACCTTAGGGCTATAAAACTTATCTACTTTGTTGATTAATTTGTTAGAATTTTTCCTAAGACATGCGATTTCTTTTTCTATAGTTTGTATCTTAGTCTTTAAATCAGAAATTTCTAACTTTAGACTATCATTTTCCTCAATCAATTTAGTATTTTCATTGATTAAATTTTTATTTTCTAAAAGCAGGTTATTAGGACTAGAGCTACTTTCTAGGTCCCTAAGCTTTATTTCTAACCTATCATTTTCACTTCTAAGAAAACTAAGATTCTTTTTAATGCTATTATTTTCTCTTTTTAGTGATTTACTAACTTCAAAAAGTTCATTAAAAGCCTCTTGAAGATCGAGATTTACCTCGTTGTCTGAGTCGCTTTCGCTTTCGCTGTCGCTTCCTCTGGCCATGAAATCGAAGCAAGCGGTTTCTTCTTCTATGGTCTTTTCTTCTTCTTCTTCCTCCGAGCTAGAATCGTCCCAAGTGGCTTGGAACGCCTTCTTCTTGGATTTCTTCTCCTTTTCCTTCTTCTTCTCCTTTTTGAGAAGAGGGCATTCTGGTCGCAGATGCCCTTTCCCGTTGCAGTGGTAGCAACGTCTCGGGCTTTCCTTCTTCTCCTTTTTCTCTTTCTTTAATTCCCTACAAAACTTGGAAAAATTTTTAAGTAAAATTCTAATGTCTTCGTCGTCGGAACTTACCTCGCTATCCGACGCGGCTCTGAAGGCAAGAGTTTTCTTTGGTTTAGGCTCCGGTGTATCCTTCTTCTTCTGCTTCAACTTAGTTTCATAGGCCATCAGATTGCCTAGGAGATCTTCCATGTTGATTTCCTCCATTTTGTTCGCCTCCTCGATGGCGGTGACTTTCTGTTCCCACTCCGGTCCAAGGGAACGAAGAAGCTTCCCTTGAAGCTCCCCCTTGATGAAAGTCTTTCCTAAAGCTTTCAAGTTATTTACAATGAGAGTGAACCTAGTGTTCATCTCACTTAAAGACTCGTTAGATTTCATTGAAAAAGATTTAAATTCTTGAGAAAGTAAATTAATTTTAGAGGTTTTTACCTTAGAGGTACCTTCATGAGTTACCTCGAGTGTGTGCCAAATCTCGTATGCGGTGGCGCACTGCGAGATTCTGTTGAATTCCTCTGAGCTGAGCGCACAGTAAAGGGCGTTCATGGTCTTTGCGTTTAAAGAGAGCTCACGAATTTGTTGTTGCGAGTAGCCTCCCGCGGGTTTCTCTGGGATCTCAAATGGCGTCTCGCACCTGGCCCAAATCGTGAAGTCATTGGCTTGAAGCCAAGTCTTCATCCGCAACTTCCAGTAGGGGTAGTTGCTCCCGTCGAAGAACGGCGAACGGGTTGTGGACTGCCCCTCGGAAATCCTGCTTGCGGAACTGCTTCCCTCCATCGATCTTCTTGCCTGGTTGTTACGCCGAAACAGCAAGACCTGCTCTGATACCAAATGAAGGTTCTTCCCTACGAGGAGGGGATGACGTAATAAAATGCGAAAATAAATATATAAAGCAATCTCACAAAAATCAATCGCACAAGTACACAAGTAATTTTTAGGTGGAAACCCAAACCGGGTGAAAACCACCACCTAACCCTCTCGAGTTAGGATTTTCCGATCAACCTAGTTGATCAAATCCACTAACCGAATCACTTTAAAACGAGGGTGATTCAACCTCAGTACAACCACGCTACAAGTACGAGGGTAGCGTTCCTCAACCCCTTCTCTCCACGAGAAGTATTTTGTCCCACGAAGGAGACGGGAATTCGCAAAGCGAATACCCAACAAAATAACAAAGATAAAAGAAACAAGTCCTATAGAGCCAACAAAGTAATTATAAACCTAGCTTCTATAGGAATAAGGAAACACCCCTTTGCAAGGAGTGCATCGACGATGACGCGGGTGCGTGAGCCACGCAACGGCGCAATGTCGCTCTCGTAGACAACGGCGTGAGAGTGGGTGCGCGAAGGGAATGATGCTCTCAAGATGTAGAACTTGAGCTTAGAGAGCAAGAGCTTCTTGGACACAAGAGAGTGGAAATACTTGATCTCAGTGTATTGCAAAGTGTTTCTTGTGTTTCTAAGTGTTTTTCTTGTGTGTCTAGGTGTGAAAAGGCTCCCCTCTATTTATAGAGGCCTTAGGAAGGCTTTGGGAGGCTTAGAAAAGCTTCCATAGCCGTTGGGAACAAAGTCCAAGAGAATCAGGCCGAAATCAGGATAATGATTACATTTGACAGGGTTATCAGACGTCTAACTCTGGCATCAGACGTCTGGAAGGCCACTTTAAGACGTCTGATTTCAAGGTCAGACGTCTGATTCTATGCGGGTTTCTCCCTGACTTGAATCAGATCTAAACAGGATTTTTGTGCAAGTCCATCAGACGACATACAGGACGTCTGGCACTAAGTCTGGACGTCTGGAAACCTACTTTTACTGTGGGAATTGATTTCCAAACGTTGCAACGGCTAGAAAATCTCTGAGAAGAGATTTTGGGTCAGCCGAGGCAGAACGGTCATTTATCAGACGTCTGGAAAGGCCTAAGGACGTCTGATAGGGCTCTAACGGTCATATTCTTGACTGTTTGCTAAGCCAGCCAACTGTCCACTAATTGGACGTTTGGCAAAGTCATCAGACGTCTTCTAAGACGTCTGGACTAAGGTCTGGACGTCTGATTTCATCAGACAGAACTAGCTATGTCCAGCCTAACAGTTATCAGATGTCTGAAACAACAGTCAGACGTCTTAAAATACTTTATCAGACGTCTGATTTGGGAATTAGACGTCTGGAAGTGCTGTTTGAACCCTATATTGGTTTTCTAAGTAATCTACAGAAAACCTAGGTATCCTAGGGTTGTGCCGGTGTTCCTAGGACTACTGTTAGGGTTCTTTGAGGCTCTTTAACATGAAATATCTAAGGAAATAAAGAGCAGCAAAAGAAACGAAAAATGCAACAAGTACAAAAGAAGGAAATCTATCCTATTCTTCATTTCCTTCCATCTTCAATCTTTCGCTCCACGCGAACCTCCTCTGTTTTCCGTCAAGCTCCTCCAATCCGTCCTGGATGCGAGCTCGAACTCCATCTAAATACGTCCACATTTGCAATTGACCTGAAATCTAGGACTCAAATTGCAAATGTTAAATAACACGTGTTTTGTTATCATCAAAACAAATGATCGTGGTGCTCTAGCACCAACACATGCTCCGCGCGCCCATGTCGTGCGCGCACTCGCGATACGCGTCGCTGCCTTCGCGCGCGTGCTGCGTTTCTGTGCACGTTGTTGCGCATGCGCGTGCGTGCCTCTGTGCACGTGCGCACACCTATGCTGCTGTGCATGTGCGGTGGCTTGTGCGTGTGCATGGGCGGCCTGGGTTGTGCCACGTGGTGCAATCTGGGTCGACCATCTTCTTTCCTTTGTAGGGGATGCTACAGAGGTCGGATTGAGTTGATTTTCATGCCGTTGGGCTGCGATCGCCGACTCGAATCCATCCATGCGGTCGGATGTGTTGTTTTATGCTTTATATTGCATCACCTAGTCCCTCGACTGTTGATCTTCCTTGGATTGCATATGGTGCTACAGGACTCCGATTGAGGCGATTTTGGAGGAGTTGGATTCCGATCGTCGTCTTGATTAGATCCGTACGGTCGGATTGTAAATCAGAGGCTTCGAAATAAATATCCTTCTCTCTTGACCACAAAAAGGATTCAATTAACCTAGATTATATACAACTACTCTAAATGCAGAATGATGCATGCTATGCAATATTTATAACATGAAATGCAAATCTAAGCCTAGGAACATGCATGAATAGGCATTTTAACGTAAATAGATGTGTCTACATCATATCCCCATGACTATCTTTTACTAGTCACTAGCAAAATTAAGCTACATGCTAAGTATAAAATCAAAATTAGGATTAGATCGCTTAGGCCTAAGTTGTTTATTAACAATAGAAAATTTCAAGTAAGGTCCTAAACAACGAAAACTCAACAGTACCTGGGTGACTGCCAGAATGTAGACCGCCCAAGTCCTCACCTTATTTGAAATAGGAAGATACATCTTTTTTTATTTTTCTTCTTTTCTAATTTTTTGTACTTTTGGAGTTTGAGAGTTCCGGGGTAACTTTTTACGACTACCCGACCTACCCAAGACTCGGAAAGGACTCTAAGTGCTAAGCATGTTGTGAAAATAGTGAAAGACTTACTAGGCAGCCGTTAAAACGGACTTCGGGCTTCTACAACCCTAAAAACCTTGCCTAAAGGTTTATCTTTTTGATTAGTAGCTTTCTCCCTACTTCTTTTATTTATGGGGTCAACACAAGGGTGAACCCAGTGTATATATCCCCAGTTTATTCTACTTCCTTGCTTCTTCCCTAGGTGTTTTGGGAATTATTGTGCATTTTTTGTGAGTTGGGTTCTGGACAACCGGCCAATGGGCTATTACCCACAGCAACTTGCCAGCCATACTCGTGCGGTGAAGTGTGGTTTTGTTTATTTTTTATTTTTTTCACCTTTTTCTTTTCTTTTTTTTCCTTTTCATTTTGTTTGTTTGTTTACTTTTTTTTTTTTTAAGTAGGTGGCTTCCCTAATCTAAGATTTACCTAAAGGTAGTACAATGAAAATGGTCTTGTGATTGGGCTCTGGACAACCAGCCGATAAGCTATTACCATCGACAACTTGCCAGCCATACCACCTTAGATAGTTCATTAGCTACCCAATTTCTGAAGAAACCGCCGAAAAGTGAGTTAGTGCAAAAAAATGTGTATAGATGCTTAGGCTTAAAGTCCCCCCAAATCAGAGGGTGGGTTGATAAGTCGAATACTTATCATCCCAATTAATTAGCCAAATTAAAAATGAATTTGAATTGGCGAGGACTCGAGACTAAGTCCACATTCGAGTGGACACCCGGGCTAATTAAGCCCGAAGACCTGAAGAGTCTAAGTGTTTAGGTCCTCTCGTATCATTTCCTAACGTTACTAACTTTCAAATGCCTAAGTTTTCTTTTCCTAATTCTTCTCTTTTTTTTATCTTTTTGAATTCTCAATTCTTTTTTTTTTAAAGAAACTAAAAGAAATTCTATGGAATTAACAAAATGATTTCAGGATTAAGTATCCACCCCCCCATGCCTAAATGATGCAATGTCATTGTCAAAAGAAAGACATGAAAAGGGCGGAGTAAACAGAATATCACCTAAGTGTCGTGAAAACCCGATCATCTCAGCAAAGAGAAAAATGTATACACACGCGCTAAGTTTAATGCCTTCAGCAAGGCATAACCGTTGGGATCGTAGATCACGTATTTGATAAGAAATGTGTCGTAGTACAGTTGCGAAATACGATCAACAAATATAATTTCTAAGATAACAAGACTTGGAGTCCTGGTTGTTCGTCTCTGGGAGGCATTTATGGAAATGCAAATTTGAAATCGATCTCTCTTGCTCTATTTATTCAAAATTGCATGTTGATTTTTCCTAAGTTCGTATTTATGCACGACATGCTTAGTTGCCAAAGTATCAGAAATTAAAACATGCAACTTCAATCACACAAAAAATATTGCAACAAGGCTCATGGTGATTTTCACATATATATATATATATAATGATTTTCATTGATTCATGATGGTGTTTGCAACATAAAGCTCATGGAAAGCTTGTAGAGGAATGCTTGAAAACATAAATCTAGCTAGCAAAAAATAATAGCATACATGAATCTAAGGGTAGACTATGCATGCATCATTGGGGGAGAATTTAGAGCTACACTATTATGCAGTAAATAAAGCAGTAAAACTATGAAGAACTATAATCTAATCTATTAGAACAAAGGGCATTCAGAGGTGGGCTCCGATGTCCTTTGACTTGGCTGAGAGGAGAAGGAGGGGTGGCCAATGGTGCTTAGGCCGACCCTTGGATAGAGGTTGAGGAGGTGATCCAACATCTTGGCGTGGAGATGGTTGTGGCCATGGTGAAGCAACTTGTGAAGGTGGAGTGGAGGTGGAATGAAGCTAAGCTAAAATGGAGCCAAGAGTGAATGGGTGCAATGGCCACCCCTTAGGCCTTTTTATAGACCTGAGGGAGACTATCTAGAGAAGTGTGAAACTCTCTAGAGAGAGCTCCAAGTGTGGCCGTCCAAGGAGAGAGAGGGTGGTTCTTAGATCCAGCAAAAGTGGATTTAAGAGAAGACTCATCCTTGGTTGCTATTTTTGGCAACCAAGGTGGCGCCACCTTTGGAAGGTCCTAGAATACTCTAGGTGTTGTGGGAGTGCGTGAATGGGTGGGTGTGTGTTTGGTCATGCCCTAAGTGGTTAGGTAGGTTAGGATAGGTTCTAATGAGTTCAGGTCTAGGTTAGGTCTCAAATTAGGGTTGCAAACCCTAATTCACTGAGGCAAAGTGCAATTAAACTTAATACAAGTTTAATTGGGTGTGTGGAAACCTAATTGAGAGTAATATAACTCAATTAAGTCAGGTCTAGGTCAATTGGATTCTCACTGAGTCCAATTGGACAGTGTGTACTGAGATTAGGGCTCAATTGGACTCAATGAGTCCAATTGAATAGGCTGATGAAATTGACTATGATCCAAGTCAATTAGGTTTAGTGAGGGTCTAATTAGGTCTTTAGCAAAGTCTAGAGGTGATGTACTAGGGTTAGGGTAGCTTAATTTGGGTTCCTATGTGGTTGGAATTGGGTTTAGGGACCTAGGAATTCAAGATTCAAGCTTGAATTCAAAAATAGGAACTAGAGAGCAGTTCCAGACGTCTAATAATATTGTTAGACATTTTATAGTGAGAAATCAGAAGTTCAGACTTATCGTCTGGACATCCAATCTGAGTCAGGAGGGATTCTAGGTTCTGTCTTGGGTATTCTGTAGAAATTGGATGTCTGACCAAGTGTCTGGACGTCCAATAACACTGTAGAAGTGGGTTTAAGGTGTGCGGGAGTTGGCTAAGGGTTTTGGACATCCTATAACTCATCTGAACGTCCAGATAGAGGCTGGAATTAGGGTTTTAAGGTTTCTTAGTGTGCGGTGTGATGTAGGCGTGCGCGTGTGTTTGGAAGTGTCGTTAGAGCTTGCGCTTGCGACGTCGGTTTTAAGGTAAAGAAATGGATGTGAGTCCGAGTGTCGGTCTCACAGAGGCATGAAAATTGGATTCTTCTTGTCACTTATTGTCACGAAAATCATGGGGTTTTGCTTGCGAAAAGGTGCGGGTGAAAAGCGAGAGAGAGAGAGAGAGAGACAGATTAGGGTTAGAATTATTTCATTTGCAACATGTAACTTGAATAGAAAATAGTGTAAGCAATTGAATAGAAAACAACTTCATTTAACATGCAACTTTAGTTCATAATTACAACACTAGATAAATGCTTGAACATAAGTAAAGTAAAGCTTAAAAGAAGGAAGGAGAGAGAGAGAGGGGACGGTGAGGTAGCCACGGTGGTGGAGAGGGCTCCGTCGACGGCTCGTCGTCTCCAGCGATTACAAAAGGGCTTAAAGGTAGCTAGGAGGGGGGGTAGAATACTTACAAGTGGAGTGAATGCCTTGAATGGGTGGTTGGATGGGGTTTATATAGGCAAAAGGGCTTTCCAAATGAAGAAGGGGTTTTAGTGACGTCCGGGACGTCGCTAAAACCCTTCCCAAAATGTCGGTGAAGGCCCCTACCCATTGGTCGCTTGCTGGGCGCTATGCTTCTTCGCGCTTGATCTATGCGCACGCGTCGTAAGTCGTCCGATCGAAGATCGGACGGCTTGGATTTCGCGCGGGGTGTGCTCGCGGATCGTTGCTGAGGCGCACGCATCTCCACGTTATCGAGCGTGTGAGCTTTCACGTGCATCCGTTGTGCCGGGTGGCTCCATCTGCGCTGTTCGCTACCGATCTGGTGGTCGAATTCGCGGACACCTCAAATCATGCAGAAATTGGGAAGCAGCAGGTGTTTCGAACCCGCGCCCCTGGTCGCGAAGTTGAGGCGTCGACCGCTGCGCTGTGCCCGCTACTTTGTCGTGGCGAAGGTGGGCGCGCAAGCGGCTCTCAGCCGTTTGATAGAAGATCGACGGTTGAGATTCATTCTCCAGGTGAAGGTGGAAGCGGGCGGCGGTCTGGATGCAACGAGCGGGTGCCACGTGGCATGCCGTGGGCCGTTGATCATCAGATCAACGGTCAGAACTTCTTGGGTCCATTGCAGGAGCTCCGGATGTTGGATTTGGTCAATTTTGAGTCCGTTGGACTCCGTTCGTCTCTCTGAATCCATCTGTGCGGTCCGATTGCTCATCTGAGGCTTGTTTTGACAAGTACTCATACAAATGGCCATTAATACTATTCTATAAGCAATCTTGATGTATAATGCATGCAATGCTCCCATTCTATTTATGATGTGTTATCTGTGCGTTTTGTTCTTAAGATGGACCCCATTTAACAGAATTATCACCCTAAGATGCAGTGTTATCTCGGTGACCTAATCTAAGGGTTGTTAAGGCCTGGGGAGGCTTCTAGGCTGTCCTAGGGCTAGGATGTACTTATGTTCTTCACAATTTATTGCTTTATTCCTTCTTAATAGAATAGCATACCTTAACTCTGTTACATTATTATCTACTACATCTAATGTTGGTCTTCCACTCTAACTTTGTTGCAACACCAATTATTCTTTATTCTTCAGATTTGGCTTTAGATCTAGCTACAAATCTAGCTTCTAATTAGCTTATTACCTGCAATTGACATAATGTACCCAATCAGTACATTACAGCATTATTTTATGCATGGCTAAAAGAAAGCAGTAAAGGTGCTAGTAATGCTTATGCATGCATGAATTACCCTAACTTATGCTAAGTCTTAGCCTAATTTAGGTCATGCTTAAATCCTGCTAGTCCGTAGCAAATGAGAAACTAAATTATTCACAGAAGAGTCCCTAAGGGATTGATTATTTTATCAAGTGTATTCCTAGAGATTTTTCTCCTTTTTATTTTCATCCTATGCTCTAGTAATGAAGACAATCGTGAAAGTGTAGGTATGTAGCTTTTGCAATGGATTCGAGTGAAAGACCTGATTCACCTTTAAAGTCTATACTTGACCCCTAGTAAAATTCTAATGGGATAGGCAGACTTCTTCGCTCGGGGTATTCAAGATATTCTATAAATTTTGCCCTGGCTATAAGCTTGGGTAGAGAATGTCTGAGGGATACGTGTGTTTATTTGGTGGCTCACTCTCACTTGGTGCTACATAGAGATTAGTACTTTAGAATCTAGATTCCCGCATTATCAAGTAGCTTGTCTCAGAGAAAGACAAGAAAAACTATGCTTTCTTTTGGTTCCTTTGTGGTCGTTCTCTCCCTTTTTTTTTTTTTTTTAGAGCTCACAATCTCACCAGATTCTCACGTATGATCTGTATTTGGTGGTCTCACTTGGCATTAACACTTTAATTGAGTTCCATAACCTTTACACAAAGTCAGAATTCTTCAGCTAGTATTCAGGTGGTCAGAAACACAGAAAGATAGGTTAAGGCCATATTTGGTGGATCTCAAATTTATTTGTTGGTATTGCCTTAATGCAACAGAAATAAACACTAAATATTCACACACTCTTTCTTCTTACTTTTTCTTCTTTTTCTAATTTTTCTTTCTTTTTTTTTCATCTTTTTTCTTTTTCTTCTTTTTTTTATGTATAATATTTTTTTTAACACAACACAAGCTAGCACACATCCATGAACTTTATTAAGGAGGCATTATTAGGGATTGGTGGTACTCAAGAGACATGGGGTGGCTCATTTGGTGGAAGTGCCTACTCACGGCACCGGGAGAGACGGATAGGATGGTGTATTTCTAACCTTGACATTAATACCATCCACCTTACCCCTAGTTTTATGAAAACTCGCTCTCTGCGTATTTGCCTTATTTGGTGGCTCTCAAAAGTTCACACAAAAATGTATACATAGGATATGAGAGTGAAAACTATGCCTAATCACCGAGTATCATTACCTAATTATCTAGGATTCCAGATTCCTTGCACTAATCTTAGAGCACCAGTACACTCTACTCTCATCTCACACTCTTTGGTGGATTTTTTGGAAGAAAATCTACCTAACTCCTAAAATACTGTCCATGGGTTCAGGAGAAGAAGCACTGCTTCTTCTCAACAGACTAAAGACGTTTATCAACCTTCACCGTAATCCATTGCAAATTCTACGTGTGTGAAAAATTGTATTGGATTCCAGATTACAGGAATCAAATAGAGGATAAAATTCCTAATGCATTCTCTTAATAAGATAATCTTATTCATGGATGCACTATGTATATATGCTATAAACAAATAACCTCTTATATTTATACTTGATGAAATTTCCCTTTCGGGTTACATTCAGCTTGACCCTAGATTTAGAGCAAAAGGTGAGCGGGTGAGTCGGACGTGGCTGTTGAGGATGATTTTTAGCTCCAATGCGAACATTGGAGGTGGAGTCAGTTGTTCTTTTATTTAGGGTCCTAAAGTATGTTTGACATGCAGCTCTGAGGTTTTCCTAAATGTTGGCATAAAAAATTTCAATTTTGTCTTATCTACCCCCCCATGACTAAGTTCTTGCATGTCCTCATGCATGAATATAAAAGGAAATGAATACAGTAGGGAGTCAGTGGGTGGAGATCACCTGGAATTGTTCCTAAAATTTTAACATTCAACACCGGCCAACCTGACACTATGCAATATGCAAGAAAAATATGCTATGTATAAAAATGGTATGTATAGGATGATGGTAGAATGTGAGGTAGATGTTGAGTTTAACGCCTCCAGCTGGGCGAGAACTTACTTAAATATCCTCGATAAGATGAATTAGTTCGTCAGCTGGAAGAGGTTCCTAGGCCGTGAATGGCTTGAGGTGCTGGCCATTTATTGTAGATACATGCCCAGATTTTGGGTCCTTGATTCGGACCGCCCTATTAGGATATGGGTGAATCACAACATATGGGCCAGTCCACTTGGACTTGAGCTTCCCTGAAAAAAGTTTCAATCGCGAATCAAACAACTAGACTTGCTGGTTGGGCGTGAATGCTTTCCTCTAGATGTGGCGGTCATGAAAGGCCTTGGTCTTGTCCTTGTATATCAATGCATTCTCATAGGCCTCCCACCGGATCTCTTCTAATTCACTATGTTGGAGTTTCCATTCTCGACCTCCTACATCGAGGTCAAGGTTACATTTTCTCACCGCCCAAAAGGTGCGGTGTTCCAGCTCTACAGGAAGGTGACAGGCCTTGCCATATACCATACAATATGGTGACATTCTGAGTGGGGCCTTGTACGCGGTCCGATATGCCCAGAGTGCATCAACTAATTTATTGGACCAGTCCTTCCTGTCTAGTCTAACCGTCTTCTGGAGAATCAACTTGATCTGACGGTTAGACACTTCAGCCTGCCCATTGGTCTGCAGGTGATACGGGGTGGCTATACGGTGATGTACCCCGTATTTCTTTAATAATGACCTGAAGTGGGCATGGATGAAGTGGCTTCCCCTGTCGCTAATTAGAGCACGAGGTATTCCGAATCTCTCGAAGATGTATTCCCATACGAAAGAAATGACGATTTATGATCAGCCCATCTCGTTGGGATGGCCTTGACCCACCACGAGACAGTCAACAACTAGTAATATGTACTCGAAGCCATGCGAGTTCGTAAAAGGGCCCATAAAATCAATGCCCCAAACGCCAAACACTTCTACAACCATGATGGGCTAGAGTGGCATCATGTCTCTCTTGGTCATAGAACTGACTAACTGACATCGTTTACAATTCTAGGCGTATTTGTGTGTATCTCTGAAAATAGTTGTGCAGAAAAATTTTGACTACAAAATTTTTGCAGTGGTTTTCCATCTTGAGAAATGACCACCACAAGCATTGTTGTGGCAAAAAAATAACACACTGGGGATCTTAGAGTTTGGGACGCATCTTCGAATAATCTGATCCGCTCTAATGTGGAAGAGCAGTGGGTCATCCCAGAGGTAGAATTTGGCCTCCGCAGTAAATTTGAGTTTCTAGTCCTTGGATAGATTCACGGGAATCTTACCTGCGGCAAGATAGTTTACGATATCCACGTACCAGGGGAACTCAATAGAGTAAACTGCCAAAAGGGATTTAGCCAGAAATTGGTCGTGGATAGGCAGGGAATAAGGAATGTGGGCTGGGTCCCGTTTAGATAGGTGATGCGCCACAACATTCTGCTTTCTGGCTTTGTCACGGATTTCATATCAAATTCTTGCAATAGAAGGATCCATCTGATGAGCTGGGGTTTGGCATCCTTCTTTGCCAACAAATGCCGGAGGGTGGAGTGGTTAGTGAAGATGATAACTTTGGACCCTAATAGATAAGATCTGAATTTCTACAACCCGAATACTACTGCTAGTAGTTCATTTTCGGTGACAGTATAATTGCACTGAGCCTCATTCAGTGTCTTGCTAGCATAGTATATGACAAAAGGTTGTTTCTCCCAATGCTGGCCTAAAACAGCACTGATGGCGAAATTAGAAGCGTCACACATTATCTCTAAATCAAGTGACCAGTCGGGTGGTTGGAGAATCGGGGAATCAGAGACAGTGCTTCGTAAAGTCTCGAAGGTGCTGAGACACGAGGTGTCGAATTCGAATGGGGCATCGGCAACAAGGAGATTCGTCAAAGGTCGTGCAATTTTCGACAAATCACGTATAAATCTTCGATAGAAGCCGACGTGACCCAAGAATGATCTGATCTGCTTGATTGAGCTAGGTGGCGATAAGTGGGAAATAATATCAGATTTAGCTCGATCTACCTCAAGTCCATTTTTAGAGATCCTGTGCCCTAGTACTATGCCATCCCTTACCATGAAATGGATTTTCTCCCAGGATAGTACTGGGTTTACCTCAATACATTGTTTCAGGATTTTGGTGAGGTTATCAAGACAAAATGCGAAATCATCTCCGAAAATGGAGAAGTCATCCATAAACACCTCCACATAGTCCCCAATCATGTCAGAGAAGATGGCCATCATACAACGCTGAAATGTTGCTAGTGCATTGCAGAGGCCAAAGGGCATCCGTTTAAAAGCGAATGTTCCAAAGGGTCATGTGAATGTGGTCTTGTCTTGATCTTCTGGGCTAATCGCTACTTGATTATACCCAGAGTATCCACCCAGAAAGCAAAAGAAACTGTGTCCAGCTAACCACTCCAAGATCTGATCAATGAAAGGCAAAGGAAAGTGATCCTTCTGGGTAGCCATGTTCAGTTTCCTATAGTCGATGCAGACTCACCATGATGTCGCAGTGCGGGTCGGGATGGATTCGCCTTGATCATTTTTCACTATGGTGAGTCCTGCTTTCTTGGGCACTATCTGGATCGGACTCACCCATTGGCTGTCAGAGATTGGGTATACAATACCTACATTCAGCCATTTGATGATCTCCTTCTTAACAACCTCTAGCATATTCAGGTTTAGCTGCCTCTGAGGTTATCTCGAAGGTTTCACCCCCTCATCCATGTAAATGTGATAGGTGCAATATGAGGGGTGAATATCGTGAAGATTAGCAATGCTCCACCCTATAGCAGCCCTATGGTCTTGTAAAATCAAAATCAGTTGATGCTCCCATTCTTGGGTTAAGTGAGCACTAATAATGACAGGGTATGTCTCACTTTCGCCCAAGAACACATACTTAAGTGAGTCAGGTAAGGGATTCAATTCAATCATGGGTGGGTCAGAGTCAGAAATGGGAATAGGAGTAGACTCGAAGGTGGGAATCTGATTATCCGAATGCATGTGAATTCCTACTGATTCACTACCTGTGAGATAATCTGTTGTGACTGCATTAATGGGAAACCCGTTAGCTGTGGTCACGTCTTCCTGTAACAACAGAGGCGATCCAGTAGTGTACGGATCAGGATAGCTAGATTTAGGGGTGTTGTGGTCAGAAACAATTGGATCCTCGGGGAGATATGTGTAGTGCAGTGGTCTCAGTCCCGTGTGTATCGAGGTCCAAAAACCCTGATAGTGCAGACGAATGAGATAATGGGTCATCACAAATGAGCCCAATGTTACCACAGTATGCTGAATCTTCGTCTTCACCATCCTCCTCTATGCAATCACAGTCAAAATTCCTTGATGCTCTGAATATGTCAAGTTGAAGTCGCTCATTACCTAGGGCTATCTCCATACACCCAGATGCATAATCAATGTTTGCTCGAGCCATCGCTAGAAATGGGTGACCCAAAATGATTGGTGCATCTCGGAGATTAGGAGGAACCTCCATATCGAGAATGAAAAAGTTTGTGGGAAAGCAGAATTTATGGACTTTTACGATCACATTCTCAACCACCCCCGTCAGTGTTTTTACTGATCTATCAGCTAGCTGAATTGTGATCGAGGTTGGCTTTAACTCCCCAAATCAAAATTGATCAAATATGACAGTGGGAGTTAGGTTGATGGACGAACCCAGATCTAGAAGGGCCCGATCAAATGGAGAATCCTGCAAGAAGTAGGACATGAGTGGGGTACCAGGGTCTTTCTTTTTTGGCGGTAAGTCGGCTAGAATCACGACGCTAGCCTCTTTTGATAGTACCGCCTGTCATCTAATTCTAGGTTGTTGCTTCGGGGTACAATAGTCCTTGAAGAACCTAGCGACAATGTGGATGTAATCAATTACCTCGAGGAGAGGGACCTGAATATGTACTTCCTTGAACATTGACTTCAGGTCCTCAAAATTTCGCGTGTCCTTCCATACTACATTTTGCGTCAGAGCCTTTGGAAAAGGGACGGGAATCTCAAGGTCAAGTGGCCTCTTACCATTATCTACTGTAGGTGGCTCCTGAGATGGAGTCAAACCCTCCTGCGGCAAAGGGTGAGAAAAATCAGGACCCGCCTGCCTATGTGGTGGGTCGAATGTCTTCCTTCCACTCAATGAGACAGCATTTGCTTCGACTTGCTGTTCATGAGGTGGTTGGGGAGCGGAAGGGGCAGAGTACGCAGGGTTCTACATCAAAGGTGGCTGGCCTTGAGCGTAACTAGGTGGTGTAGGAGGCGCCTGTAATATGGCGTGTGCCTATCCCTGTGGTGCCTGAAACCTAGGTGGGGCACCTTGGTTTTGCACATACCGAGGGTTCAGGATAGGTTGGGAGGGCAAGGCTCCCTAAGTCCTATGCTCCTATAATAGCTGGTTTTGCCTGTTCTGTATAGTTTGTATCTAGTTAGCCATCACCTTCATTATCTGCAAGCTATCCTACGTAGACTTCCTCATCGATTCTTGCAGCTTCTCTTTCAGTGCCTCCAGAGGGTCAGCCCACTTTGGAGGGTGACTGGCAGCTTGGTGCAGTGGCTGGTATATAGAACGAGGTTGCTATTGCTGAGACAGGAATGGTTGTTGCCTTGGGTATGTGTTTTGCGCATTCCCTATTGCCTGGTCTGGTAGTGTAGGTCTTGATGTGGTCTTTGTGAGTTACCAGACCAGGAGAAGTTCGAATGCTGGCGCCAACCAGGGTTATATGTCTCTAAATACGGGTTATTACGCCTGTATCCTTGAATAGCACTGACGTCCTCGTAAGCCGAAGATGTCTGAGACGTATATCCATCAAGGGGATATGTATTATAATCAGCGAGTGGTGTGTAAACCTGGTCATATGGTGCCACATCGGGATTGTTTACGGGATCCTGATATGCAGGATCTCGTAAATAAGGAGAGGATGCATCCTGAGTGAGTAGATTAACTCGAGTAGGAGGGGCTTGGGGTGCATAGGAGGGTCTTGGAGCTGCAGAGTTTAGGTTAGATTGACCCTGACTAATTTGGTCAATCTTTTTCTCGATCAGGTTTATTCTATCTAGATGCTTGACGATGATATCCATGTCAGCTCGAATAGACTCGGTGTGAGCCTCATGGATACCAACTTGCTGTTGACCAAGCCTCTGGAACTAGTTCATGGACGTGGCATTCATTGAGTTCTCCACCAAAGATTTGAACAACTCAAATGTGCTGTTCTCGTCTTTCGCGAGGAAATTCCCGCCACTAGATGCATCGGCCAGATACCGATGTGTGTCATCCAGCCCATGGTAAAAGATCTGAGCTAGGTGCCATCTGGGTACACCATGGTGCGGGCATTTCCGGAGAAGGTTGTGAAATCGATCCTAGGCATCATGCAACTTCTCCCCATCTCCTTGGGAGAAAGTCATGATCGCATGCCTCATCGCGTTCGTTTGACTGATTGGGAAGAACTTTTGCAGCAATTCACGTCGTAATTCTAGCTAGTTCCAATTGGCTTCCCGATGGTCTTGAACCAGTACGAAGCCTTGTCCCTTAGAGAAAATGGGAAAAGCTTCATCAGAACAATCCCAAGATCAACATTCCTCAGTCGAATTGTTTTTGCGAGTCGACTCAGGTCCTCAAAGTGCTGGAACGGATCTTCGCTTGAGTTTTCATAGAAATGGCTATTGATCAAACCAATCACATTAGACTTGAGCTCAAACGCGTCTCTGCCTACGGGAATCCGGACTAAGGGTGCGACGATCGGTGCAGCTAGATCATAGAAATCTTGAAGTTATTCTCCTCCTGGTGGATGTTGCATTCTGTCAAGTGTTGTCAAGATATGGTCCATGCTCTACTGATGCCGCTCCTCTAATTCAACCACCCAGGCCTCCAGACGAGCCATCGGGTCCAGATTACCTGCATCCTGACCTGGTCTAGGTTCAGGTCTAGGATTAGCCATTGCGGCTAAGGGAGTAGAAGAAGTGGGGGGAGAAGATGATCTAGGTGAGGTGACTCGCCTCCTTGGGAGTGGCTCCCAAGGTCCAACCAGTCGAGGTCTGAGTGACCTCCTTCCTTGCATACACCACCCAACCCCTGGGTTGGTGTAGCCAAGCTAGACAAGGTTAAGGCCCTATCGATCAGATGCTCCTTATGAACGGATGACTAGATTTCTCGTCTTAAGTTTGAATTCCTGAAGAAAAATTCGTCGTACAACCGACTGAAAGTGATTCACACCTCTCAAGCCAACCCAGCCAGTCTGGTTACGAGGGGACTAAGGGGCCAATAAATATAATTTCTAAGATAACGAGACTTGGAGTCCTAGTCATTCATCTTTGGGAGGTGTTTATGGAAATGCAGATTTGAAATCGATCTCTCTTGCTATACTTATTCAAAATTGCATGTCGATTTATGCTACGCTCATATTTATGTACAACATGCTTAGTTGCCAGAGTATCAGAATTAAAACATGCAACTTCAATCACATAAAAATACTGCAACAAGGCTCATGATGATTTTCACAAATATATATATATATATATATATATATAGAAAGATTTTCATTGACTCATGATGGTGTTTGCAACATAAAGCTCATTGAAAGATTGTAGAGGAATGCTTGAAAACATAAATCTAGCTAGCAGAAAACGATTGCAAACATGAATCTAAGGGGGGATTATGCATGCATCATTGGGGGAGAATTTAGAGCAACACTATTAAGTAGTAAATAAAACAGTAAAACTATGAAGAACTATAATATAATCTATCATAACTAAGGACATTCAGAGGTGGGCTCCGATGGCCTTTAACTTGGTTGAGAGGAGGAGGGGCGACCAATGGTGCTTAGGCCGGCCCTTGGAGAGAGGTTGAGGAGGTGATCCAACATCTTGGCGCGGAGATGGTGGTGGCCATGGTGAAGCTACTCGTGGAGGTGGAGTGGAGGTGGAATGAAGCTAAGCTAAAATGGAGCCAGGAGTGAATGGGTGCAAATGACCAACCCTTAGGACTTTTTATAGATCTAAGGGAGACTCTTTAAAGAAGTGTGGAACTCTCTAGAGAGAGCTCCAAGTGTGGCCGTGATAACACTGCACAAGGGGGTGATAATTATGTTGAATATGGCCCATCTTAAGAATAAAAGGCACAACATAAGTAGAATGGGAGCATTGCATGCATCATGTACCAAGATTGCTTATAAAACTGTATTAATGGCCATTTGTGTAAGCATTTGTCAAAGCAGGCCTTAAATGAGAAATCAGACCGCACAGATGGATTCAGAACGACGAACGGAGTCCAACGGACTCAAGATCAGCTAAATCTGACATCCGAAGCTCCTACAATGGGCCCAAGAAGTTTTAACTGTTGATCTGGAGATCAACGACCCATATTACGCCACGTCAACCCCCGCTCCACCGCACGCCGCCTCTTCATCAAGCAGAGATCAGATCTCGGCCGTCGATCTTCGATCGAACGGCTGAGACTCGTGCGCCCACCCGCAGTTGTCGTGACAAAGCGCGAGTGTGGCACAACGGTTAGCGTGCACGCCCGCACGCACGCGATGCGGGTTCGAGCTGTGAGGAGCCTGAAATTGAAGATGGTTGTAGCGCGCGGCGAAATTGGGCCCCCCGATTAGTAGCGGGCGGCTGAGATTTAGCCACGCGGTGCAACACAGCTCACGGGCGCCCAGCACGTGTGCATGTCGGGTGATGACACCCGCACACATGTGCGCCCGAGGCGCGATCCCAGCGCAGCCGAGGAGAGATCTTAGCCGTCTGATCTTCGATCGGACGGCTCTTACGTAGCAGCCGCGGATCACACGAGAAGAAGAAACAAGGCGGGCAGCTGACTGACGGCTGGAGGGCTTCACCGACGCTTTTGGGAGTGGTTTTAGCGATGCTATGGACGTTGCTAAAGCCCCTTCTTCTTTTAGGAAGCCCTTAACCCTATTTAAACCCCCTCCTACCACTCATTCAAGGCATTCACTCCCCTTGCAACTACTCCACCCCTCTCTTAGCTAACTTTAGGCCCTCTTGTAATCGTCGGAGACGACGAGCTGCCGACGGAGCCTCCTCCACAGTCGTGGTTGCCTCGTCGCTCTCCACCCTCTCTCTCTCTCTCTTTTAAGCTTTCCATTACTTTTGTTTGAAGCATGTATTTAATGTTGTAAGCTATGAACTACAAGTGCATGATTAATGAAGTTATTTTTCGTTCAATTGTCACTTTAATTTCCGTTCAAGTTGCATGATCAAACAAGGAACTTTCTAACCCTAAACCCTCTCTTTCTCTCTATCTCTCTCTCGCTTTTCAAAATCGCATCTTTCGCAAGCAAAACTCCATACTTTCCGTAACAACAAGTGATAAGCAAAAATTCAATTTTCATGCCTCACTGAGACTGACACTCGGACTCAGCTCACTTATTTTTGCTGTTGTGAGTGTGTATTTTAAAATCGACGTTGCAAGTGTGACTATAACGACACTCCTTAATACACACTCACAACAGCACGTCAGGCCGTCAAACGGGAGAGAGGGTGGTTCTTAGGTCCACCAAAAGTGGATCTAAGAGACGACTCATCCTTGGTTGTTAGTTTTGGCAACCAAGGTGGCACCACCTTTGGAAGGTCCTAGAATACTCTAGGTGGTGTGGGAGTGCATGAATGGGTGTGTGTGTGTGTGGTTGTGCTCTAAGTGGTTAGGTGGGTTAGGATAGGTTCTAATGCATTTAGGTTGTGGTTAGGTCTCCAATTAGGGTTGCAAACCCAAATTCACTAAGGCAAAGTGCAATTAAACTTAATACAAGTTTAATTGGGTGTGTGGAAGCCTAATTGAGAGTAAAATAACTCAATTAAGTCAGGTCTAGGTCAAGTGGACTCAGTGTGTGCTGAGATCAGGGCTCAATTGGACACAATGTGTCCAATTGAATAGGCTGATGAAATTGACTATGATCCAAGTCAATTAGGCCTTGTGAGGGCCTAATTAGGTCCTTAGGGAGGTCTAGAGGTGATGTATTAAGGTTAGGGTACCTTAATTTAGGTTCCTATGGGGTTGGAATTGGGTTTAGGGACCTAGAAATTCAAGATCCAAGCTTGAATTCGAAAATAGGAACAAGGGAGTAGTTCCAGACATCTAATAATAATGTTAGAAGTCTTATAGTGAGAAATCAAAAGTCTAGACTTATTGTCTGGATGTCCAATCAGAGTTAGGAGGGATACTAGGTTCTGTCTTGGGTATTCTGCTGAAATTGGACATCTGACTAAGTGTCTGGACGTCCAATAACACTGCAGAAATGGGTTCAAGGTGTGCGGGAGTTGGTGAAGGTTTCTGGACGTCCTATAACTCATCTGGACATCCAGATAGAGGCTAGAATTAGGTTTTTAAGGTTTCCTAGGTTGAGGTGACCTAATCTAAGTGTGGTTAAGGCTTGGGGAAGCTTCTAGGCTGTCCTAGGGCTAAAATGGACCTAAGTTCTTAACAATTTATTACTTTATTCCTACTTAATAGAATAACATACCTTAACTCCCTTACATTATTATCTACTACATCTAATCTAGGTCTTTCGCTCCATCTTTGCTGCAACACCAGTTATTCTTTCTCCTTCAGATCCACCTTTAGATCCAGCTTCAAATCTAGCTTCTGATCAGCTTATTACCTGCAATTGACGTAATGTGCCTAATCAGTACATTATAGTATTATTTTATGCATAGCTAATAGAAAGCATTAAAGGTGCTAGTAATGCTTATGCATGCATGAATTACCCTAACTTATGCTAAGTCCTAACCTAATTTAGGTCAATTAAGACCTATAATTACTGCGTAATCATACCCCTATGCCTAAATCTTGCTAGTCCCTAGTAAATGCGAAACTAAATTATTCATAGAAGGGTCCCTAAGGGATTGATTATTTTATCAAGTGTATGCCTAGAGATTTTTCTCCTTTTTGTTTTCATCCTATGCTCTAGAAATCCAGACAATCATGAAAGTGTAGCTATGTAGCTTTTGTGGCGGATTCGATTGAAAGACCTAATTCACCTCTAAAGCCTGTACTAGACCCCTAGTAAAATTCTAGCAGGATAGGTGGACTTCTTCCCTCAGGGTATTGAAGATATTCTATGAATTCCACCTCGGCTTTAAGCTTGGGTAGAGAATGTCTAAGGGATTTCGGTGTTTATTTGGTGGCTCACTCTCACTTGGTGCTACATAGAGATTAGTACTTCAGAATCTCGGTTCCCGGATTATCAAGTAGATCATCTCTGAGAAAGACGAGAAAAACTATGCTCTCTTTTGGTTCCTTTGTATTCATTATGGTTTCGTTACCCCTTAGCTGCGGTCGTTTGACACTGCCTCGCAAACTTAGTGACCAGGTTTGGCAAGAGAGGTTGAAGCCACCCAGTAGTACGACAACGAATTCGGGTTTGCTTACGTGTTTTAAAATTAATTTCAACTCGTTTTTCTTTAGTTGGGGTTTGTGGTGAGTTGCCCACAAGGTGACCAAGCTCACCGGCTAAACACCAGACTTGACTAAGTCTAGGTTATTCAAAATGTGTTCTCTAGAATGTAACCCTAAAGGTATAACCTAGGGTTCATGCAATTCTAGGGTTTTCTTCTTTGCGATTTCAGTAGACTAATGAAACACAAATAATTCTTTGAATAAAATTTGAATCCAAATAAAATAAAATTTTGTAAGTAGATTCCTTCTTCAATTATGTTTTGAGAGAATATTTTTTTTGTGATTTTTACTATTTCAATTGAATTTCTAAGGATTTTTGGACATCAGGGGGTCAGAACTAGAATTATGACCCCTGGTCGATTTTTCAAATTGAAATAGCACAAATGATCTTTAAAAATTGGAGAAAATATAGGAATTAAAGCCAATGAGATCAGCTTTCAAACCCCACCATTTTTAGTCAAAACAGATTCATGGATTGCTTGGAATTGCTTTATGAATTTTGAAAAATTTCAAATCTGGGTCAGTCTGACCCTCTTGCACTTCGCGAATTTTTAAACATTTTGCACTTGAAATTTTTTCAAATGAATGGTGGTTTAAAAATAAAGGTCTACTCTAAATTTTAGAATTTTTTACTCATTAATTTTTCAGTAATTGAATTTTTAAATCGGAATTTGAAATCTGGCCGAAAATCAGAGAGTGGTGGAGAAGCTTTTGAGAAGGTGTTTGGTTTTGAAATTTAAACTTTCTACCAAAATAATTTTTTTTCAAAAACTTTTGAAAATTTTTTTTGAAGGAAAAACTTTTTTTTGGAAAATTCTTTTTTTCTTTTTATTTTCAAGTAAACTAACCTAAGCTTCAAATGGAGAACTAATCTAAATTCCTATACTTTTTTATTTTTTTTCTCAAAAATTTATAGGCTTTTTTTTTTCAAATGAAATTCTATAAGGAAATCAAACCTATGCTTCAAAAAAAGGAAATCCTAATCTAAGAAAAGATGTGCACTTGATGATTTTTCTGCACCCAATGTGTGCACATATCTCATTTTTCTTGTTTCCCTGCATGTCAAAAGACAAGCAGGGGAAGATTTATTAGTGATAATTCTAGAGATTGAAATAAGAAATGACATTGCCTCCCTGACAACGGCGCCATTTGTTGGGATCATAGATCGCGTATTTGATAAGAAATGCGTCGTAGTACAGTTGTGAAATACGATCAACAAATATAATTTCTAAGATAATGAGACTTGGAGTCCCGGTCGTTCATCTATGGGAGGCATTTATGGAAATGTAGATTTGAAATTGATCTCTCTTGCTCTACTTATTCAAAATCGCATGTCGTTTTATGCTAAGTTCGTATTTATGCATGACATGCTTATTTGTCAGAGTATCAGAAATTAAAACATGCAACTTCAATCGCACAAAAATATTGCAACAAAGCTCATGGTGATTTTCACAAATAGATATATATATAAAGAAAAAGATTTTCATTGATTCATGATGGTGTTTGCAACATAAAGCTCATGGAAAGCTTGTAGAGGAATGCTTGAAAACAAAAATCTAGCTAGTAGAAAATGATCGCATACATGAATCTAAGGGGAGATTATGCATGCATCATTGAGGGAGAATTTAAAGCTACACTATTAAGCAGTAAATAAGGTAGTAAAACTATGAAGAACTATAATCTAATCTATCAGAACTAAGGGCATTCAAAGGTAGGCTCCGATGGCCTTTGACTTCGTTAAGAGGAGAAGGAGGGGCAGCTAATGGTGCTTAGGTCAGCCAATGGAGAGAGGTTGAGGAGGCAATCGAACATCTTGGTGTGGAGGTGGTGGTGGCCATGGTAAAGCTACTTGTGAAAGTGGAGTGGAGGTGGAATGAAGCTAAGCAAAAATGGAGACATGAGTGAATGGGTGCAAATGGCCACCGCTTATGTCTTTTTATAGACCTGAGGGAGACTCTCTAGAGAAGTGTGGAACTCTCTAGAGAGAGCTCCAAGTGTGGCCATCCAAGGAAAGAGAGGTTGGTTCTTAGATCTACCAAAAGTGGATCTAAGAGAAGACTCATCCTTGGTTGCTATTTTTGGCAACCAAGGTGGCGCCACCTTTGGAAGGTCCTAGAAAACTCTAGGTGGTGTGGGAGTGTGTGAATGGGTGTGTGTGTGTGTGTGTGTGTGGTCGTGCCCTAAATGGTTAGGCTGGTTAGGATAGGTTCTAATGGGTTTAGGTCTAGGTTAGGTCTCAAATTAGGGTTGTAAACCCTAATTCACTATGGTAAAGTGAAATTAAACTTAATACAAGTTTAATTGTGTGCGTGGAAACCTAATTGAGAGTAAAATAACTCAATTAACTCAGGTCTAGGTCAATTGGACTCTCACTGAGTCAAATTGGACAGTCTGTGCTGAGATCAGGGCTCAGTTGGACTCAATGAGTCCAATTGAATAGGCTGATGAAATTGACTATGATCCAAGTCAAGTAGGGTTAGTGAGGGCCCAATTAGGTCCTTAGAGAGGTTTAGAGGTGATGTACTAGTGTTAGGGTATCCTAATTTGGGTTCCTATGGGGTTGGAATTGGGTTTAGCAACCTAGGAATTCAAGATCCAAGATTGAATTCAAAAATAGGAACTAGAGAGCAGTTCCAGACATCTAATAATAGTGCCAGACGCCTTATAGTGAGAAATCAGAAGTCTAGACTTATTGTCTGGATGTCCAATCAGAGTCAAGAGGGATTCTAGGTTCTGTCTTGAGTATTCTGTAGAAATTGGACGTCTGGCCAAGTGTCTAGATGTCCAATAACACTGTAGAAGTGGGTTTAAGGTGTGCAGGAGTTGGCTAAGGGTTCTGAACGTTTTATAGCTCATTTGGACATCTAGATAGAGGATGGAATTGAGGTTTTAAGGTTTCCTAGGATGCGGTGACCTAATCTAAGGGTGGTTAAGGCCTGGGGAGGCTTCTAGGATGTCCTAGGGCTAGGATGGACCTAAGTTCTTCACAATTTATTGCTTTATTCGTACTTACTAGAATAGCATACCTTAACTCCCTTACATTATTATCTGCTGCATCTAATCTAGGTCTTCCGCTCCAACTCTGCTTCAACACCTGTTATTCTTTATTCTTCAGATACAGCTTTAGATCCAGCTTCAGATCTAGCTTCTGATCAGCTTATTACCTGCAATTGGCATAATGCACCTAATCGGTACATTATAGCATTATTTTATGCATATCTAAAAGAAAGCAGTAAAGGTGCAAGTAATGCTTATGCATGCATGAATTACCCTAACTTATGCTAAGTCCTAACCCAATTTAGGTCAATTAAGACCTATGGTTGCTGTGCAATCATACCCCCATGCCTAAATCTTACTAGTCCTTAGCAAAAGCGAAACTAAATTATTCACAGAAGGGTCCCTAAGGTATTGATTATTTTATCAAGTGTATGCCTAGAGATTTTTCTCCTTTTTGTTTTCATCCTATGCTCTCAAAATCCATACAATCGTGAAAGTGTAGCTATGTAGCTTTTGCAACGGATTGGAGTGAAAGACCTGATTCACCACTAAAGCCTGCACTTGACCCCTAGTAGAATTCTAGTGGGATAGGCGGACTTCTTCCCTTGGGCTATTCAAGATATTCTATGAATTCCAACCCAGCTTTAAGCTTGGGTAGAGAATGTCTGAGGGATGTGGGTGTTTATTTGGTGGTTCACTCTCACTTGGTGCTTCATAGAGATTAGTACTTCAGAATCTAAATTTTCGGATTATCAAGTAGATCATTTCAGAGAAAGATGAAAAAAACTATGATCTCTTTTAATTCCTTTGTATTCATTCTGGTTCCGTTACCCCTTAGCCACAGTTGTTTGACACTGCCCCGCAGACTTAGTCACCAGGTTCGGCAAGAGAGGTTGAAGCCACCCCGTAGTACGACAACGAATTAGGGTTTTCTTATGTGTTTTAAAATTAATTTCAACCCATTTTTCTTCAGTTAGGGTTTGTGGTGAGTGGCCCACAAGGTGACCAAGCTCACCGGCTAAACACTAGACTTGACTAAGTCTATGTTAGCCAAAATGTGTTCTCTAGAATGTAGCCCTAAAAGTATGACCTGGGGTTCATGCAATTCTAGGGTTTTCTTCTTTGCGATTTCAGCAGACCAATGAAACACAAATAATTCTCTGGATAAAATTTGAATCCAAAATAATTGAAATTTTGCAAGTAGATTCCTTCTTCAATTATCTTTTCAGAGAATACCTTTTTGTGATTTTTACTATTTCAATCGAATTTCTAAGGATTTTTGAATGTCAGGGGGTCAGAACTAGAATTGTGACCCCTAGTCAGTTTTTCAAATTGAAATAATATCAAATGATCTTCAAAAATTCAGGAAAAATATAGGAATTAAAGCCAATGAGATCAACTTTCAAACCCCACCATTTGTAGTCGAAATAGATTTGCAGATTGCTCAGAATTGCTTTTTGAATTTTGAAAAATTTCAAATCTAGGTCAGTCTAACCCCCTTGCACTTCGCGAATTTTTAAAAATTTTGCACTTGGAATTTTTTCAAATGAACAGTTCTCTTTGAATGGTGGTTTAAAAAAAAAGGCCTAGCTAGAATTTTAGAATGTTTTGCTCATTAATTTTTTGGTAATTGAATTTTTAAGTTGGAATTTGAAATCTGGCCTAAAATCTGAGGATGGTGGATAAGCTTTTGAAAAGGTGTTTGGATTTGAAATTTAAACTTTTCACAAAAATATATATATATTTTTAAAACTTTTGAAATTTTTTTTGAAGGAAAAACTTAAAAAAATTTTTTTTCATCTTTTTTTTCAAGTAAACTAACCTAAGATTCAAATGGAGACTTAATCTAACTATCGAAATTTTTTTCTTTTTGAATTTTTTTTCACGAAAATTTATGGGTTTTTTTTTTCAAAAGAAATTTTAGAAGGAAATCTAACCTACGGTTCAAAAAAAGGAAATCCTAATCTAATAGGAGATGTGCACCTAATGATTTTTCTACGCCCGATGTGTTCGTAGATCCCGATTTTCCTATTTTCCTGCACGTCAAAAGACAAGTAGGGGAAGATTTATTAGTGATAATTCTAGAGGTTGAAATAAAAAATGACATTGTCTCCCTGTCAATGGCGCTGACATGCGAAAGATGTGTTTGTTTGAAAGGATCGTTATAGTTCGTGCTCGCAATGTCGATTTTAAAAGAAGAAATGGACGTGAGTCTGAGTGTCGATCACAGGGAGGCGCAAAAATTGGATTTTCTTTATCACTTTATGTCACGGAGATAATGAGTTTTTGTTTGCAAGAAGACGTGGTAGAAAAGCGAGTGAGAGAGATAAAAAGTGAGAGAGAGAGAGAGAGAGTAGGGTTAGAGTCTTTTAAATCATAGCCATTGCTCAAAGTAACATCAACACTATATTAAACATGCAATTCAAGTTTTACAAATATAATAGTAGCTAAATGCTTGAATAAAAAGGAAGTAAAGCTAGATTAAAGGGAAAGAAAGAGAGAGAGAGGGGAGACAACGAGGCGGCCACGGCGGTGGAGAGAGGCTCCGTCGGTGACTCGTCGACTCCGTTGACTACAAGAGGGGCTAAAGGGGGCTAAGAGGGTATTACAACACTTGCAAGATGGATTCAATGCCTTCCATGGGTGGTTGGAAGGGGTTTAAATAGGGAGAAGGCCTTTCTAAATGAAGAAGGGGTTTTAGCGATGTCCTGGACGTTGCTAAAACCCTTCCCAAAATGTTGATGAAGCACCCTACCCAGCGGTTGCTCACACGTGCCGGTCCTTCTCTTCACGTATGATCCGTGTGCACGCGCTATGGGCCGTTCGATCGCGGATTGGACAGTCAAGATCGCTTGTGGGGTGCACACTTGGATCGCGCTCACTGCGCTCGTGCCCCACCCGTCATCCCGGGCGTCTACCTTGGATGCGCGAGATCGCGTCATGTCGTTCGTTGCTAGCTATGTAATTACACATCAACGGCCGAAATCGCGCACGCCACGATTGCCTTAAATTTTCGTTGCGGTTGGTGCCTCGAACCCGCGCCTCCCTGTGCGGGGGTGAGGAGCGTACCGCTGTGCTACGCCTACTGCTTAGTCGCGGAGGTGAGATGCAGGCGTGGTGCGGGCCACCGTTGGATGAAGATTCAACGGTCAAGAGTTGCTGCTACTGCGATTGAGAGGTGTGCGGGTGCGTGATTTCCAGCGGTCCAATCTACGATCGAACTGCTTAAAGTGATGCTGCGTGATGGAGAGAGGTTGATGGCGCAGTGAGGCTGACACGTGGCAACTTCATGACCGTTGATCATCAGATCAACGGTCAGAACTTCTTGGGCCAAATGTGGGAGCTCCGGATGTCGGATTTAGCTGATTTTGAGTCCGTTGGACTCCATTCGTTGCTCTGAGTCCATCCGTGCAGTCTGATCATTCATCTGAGGCCTGTTTTGACATGTACTTATACACATGGCCGTTAATAATGCATTATAAGCAATCTTGATGTGTAATGCATGCGATGCTGTTATTCCTATTTATGATGTATCCTCTGTGCATTTAACCTTCAAGATTGTCCCCTTTTGGTAGAGTTGGCATTGTACAATGTAGTGTTATCAGGTGCCATTTGTTGGGATCATAGATCCACGTATTTGATAAGAAATGCATCATAGCACAGTTGCGAAATACGATCAACAAATATAATTTCTAAGATAATGAGACTTGGAGTCCCAGTCGTTCATCTCTAAGAGGTATTTATGGAAATGTAGATTTGAAATCGATCTCTCTTGCTATATTTATTCAAAATCGCATGTTGATTTATGCTAAGTTCGTATTTATGCACTACATGCTTAGTTGCCAGAGTATCAGAAATTAAAACATGCAACTTCAATCACACAAAAATATTGCAACAAGGCTCATGGTGATTTTCACAAATATATATATAGAAAATGATTTTCAATGATTCATGATGGTGTTTGCAATATAAAGCTCATGGAAAGCTTGTAGAGGAATGCTTGAAATAAAATCTAGCTTGCGGAAAATGATTGCATACATGAATCTAAGGGTGGATTATGCATGCATCATTGGGGGAGAATTTAGAGCTACACTATTAAGCAGTAAATAAAGCAGTAAAACTATGAAGAACTATAATCTAATCTATCAGAACTAAGGGCATTCAGAGGTAGGCTCTGATGGCCTTTGACTTGGTTGAGAGGAGAAGGAGGGGCAACCAATGGTGCTTAGGCTGGCCCTTGGAGAGAGGTTGAGGTGGTGATCCAACATCTTGGAGTGGAGATGGTGGTGGCCACGATGAAGCTACTCGTGAAGGTGGAGTGGAGGTGGAATGAAGCTAAGCTAAAATGGAGACAAGAGTGAATGGGTGCAAATGGCCACCCCTTAGGTCTTTTTACAGACCTGAGGGAGACACTCTAGAGAAGTGTTGAACTCTCTAGAGAGAGCTCCAGCTGTGGCCGTCCAAGGAGAGAGAGGGTGGTTCGTAGATCCACCAAGAGTGGATTTAAGAGAAGACTCATCCTTGGTTGTTATTTTTGGCAACCAAGGTGGCACCACCTTTGGAAGGTCCTAGAATACCCTAGGTGGTGCGAGAGTGTGTGAATGGGTGTGTGTGTGTGGTCGTGCCCTATGTGGTTATGTGGGTTAGAATAGGTTCTAATGGGTTTAGGTCTAGGTTAGGTCTAAAAATAGGGTTGCAAACCCTAATTCACTAAGGCAACGTGCAATTAAACTTAATACAAGTTTAATTGGGTGTGTGGAAACCTAATTGAGAGTAAAATAACTCAATTAAGTCAGGTCTAGGTCAATTGGACTCTCACTGAGTCCAATTGGACAGTGTGTGTTGAGATCAAGGCTCAATTGGACTCAATGAGTCCAATTGAATAGGCTGATGAAATTGACTATGATCCAAGTCAAGCAGGTTTAGTGAGGGCCCAATTAAATCCTTAGAGAGGTCTAGAGGTGATGTACTAGGGTTAGGGTACCTTAATTTGGGTTCCTATGGGGTTGGAATTGGGTTTAGGGACCTAGGAATTCAAGATCCAAGCTTGAATTCAAAAACAGGAACAAGAGAGCAGTTCCAGACGTCTAATAATAGTGTTAGACATTTTATAGTGAGAAATCAGAAGTTCATACTTATCGTCTGGACGTCCAATCTGAGTCAGGAGGGATTCTAGGTTCTGTCTTGGGTATTCTGTAGAAATTGGACGTCTGACCAAGTGTCTGGACGTCCAATAACACTGTAGAAGTGGGTTTAAGGTGTGCGGGAGTTGGCTAAGGGTTTTGGACATCCTATAACTCATCTGGACGTCTTGATAGAGGCTGGAATTAGGGTTTTAAGGTTTCCTAGGGTGCGGTGACCTAATCTAAGGGTGGTTAAGGCTCGGGGAGGGTTCTAGGCTGTCCTAGGGATAGGATGGACCTAAGTTCTTCAGAATTTATTACTTTATTCCTACTCAATAGAATAACATACCCTAACTCCCTTACATTATTATCTATTACATCTAATCTAGGTCTTCCGCTCCAGCTCTGCTGCAACACCAGTTATTCTTTATTCTTCAGATCCAGCTTTAGATCCAACTTCAGATCTAGCTTCTGATCAGCTTATTACCTACAATTGACGTAATGCACCTAATCAGTACATTATAGCATTATTTTATGCATAGCTAAGAGAAAGAAGTAAAGGTGCTAGTAATGCTTATGCATGCATGAATTGCCCTAACTTATGCTAAGTCCTAACCTAATTTAGGTCAATTAAGATCTATTATTGTTGCAGAATCATACCTCCATGCCTTGCTAGTCCCTAGCAAATGCGAAACTAAATTTTTCATAGAAGCGTCCCTAAGGGATTGATTATTTTATCAAGTGCATACCTAGAGATTTTTCTCCTTTTTGTTTTTTATCCTATGCTCTTGAAATCCAGACAATCGTGAAAGTGTAGCTATGCAGCTTTTGCAATGGATTCGAGTGAAAGACCTGATTCCCCTCTAAAGCCTGTACTTGACCCCTAGTAAAATTCTAGCAAGAAAGGTGGACTTCTTCCCTCGAGGTATTCAAGATATTCTATGAATTCCACCCCGGTTTTAAGCTTGGGTAGAGAATGTCTGAGGGATACAAGTGTTTATTTGGTGGCTCACTCTCATCTGGTGCTATATAGAGATTAGTATTTCAGAATCTAGATTCCCGGATTATCAAGCAGCTCATCTCAGAGAAAGATGAGAAAAACTATGCTCTCTTTTGGTTCCTTTGTATTCATTCTGGTTTTGTTACCCCTTAGCCGTGGTCATTTGACATTGCCCTGTAGACTTAGTCAGCAGGTTCGGCAAGAGAGGTTGAAACCACCCAGTAGTGCGACAATAAATTCGGGTTTGCTTACGTGTTTTAAAATTAATTTCAACTAATTTTTCTTCAGTTGGGGTTTATGGTGAGTGGCCCACAAGGTGACCAAGCTCACCGGCTAAACACTAGACTTGACTAAGTCTAGGTTAGCCAAAATGTGTTCTCTAAAATGTAACCCTAAAGGTATAAGGTTCATGCAATTCTAGGGTCTTCTTCTTTGCAATTTCACCAGACCATTGAAATACAAATAATTCTTTGGATAAAATTTGAATCCAAATAAATTGAAATTTTGCAAGTAGATTCCTTCTTCAATTATCTTTTTAGAGAATATTTTTTTGATTTTTACTATTTCAATCAAATTTCTAAGGATTTTTGAATGTCAGAGGGTCAGAACTAGAATTATGACCCCTGGTCGATTTTTCAAATTGAAATATTATCAGATGATCAAAAATTCAGGACAAATATGGTAATTAAAGCCAATGAGATCAGCTTTCAAACCCTACCATTTTAATCAAAACATATTTGCGAATTGCTCGGAATTGCTTTTTGAATTTTGAAAAATTTCAAATCTGGGTCAGTTTGAGTCCCTTGCATTTCATGAATTTTTAAAAATTTTGCACTTAGAATTTTTTCAAATGAATGGTGCTGTTTGAATGGTGGTTTAAAAATAAAGGTCTAGCTAGAATTTAAGAATTTTTGGCTCATTAATTTTTCGGCAATTAATTTTTAAATTAGAATTTGAAATCTACTCGTAAATCAGAGGGTGATGGAGAAGCTTTTGGAAAGTGTTTGGATTTGAAATTTAAACTTTCCACCAAAATAATTTTCTTTTCAAAAACTTTTGAAATTCTTTTTTGAAGGGAAAACTTTTTTTCAATTTTTTTTTCAATTTTTTTTTCAAGTAAACTAACCTAAGATTCAAACGAAGACCTAATCTACATAAACTTTTCTTTTTTCACGAAAATTTATGGGCTTTATTTTTTTTCAAAGGAAATTTTAGAAGGAAATCTAGCCTACGGTTCAAAAAAAGGAAATCATAATCTAAGAGGAGATGTGCACCAGATGATTTTTTTACGTCTGATGTGTGCGCAGATCCCGTTTTTCCTATTTTCCTGCATGTCAAAAGACAAGCATGAGAAGATTTAGTAGTGATAATTCTAGAGATTGAAATAAAAAATGACGTTGCCTCCCCGGCAACAATGCCATTTGTTGGGATCATAGATCACGTATTTGATAAGAAATGCGTTAAAGTACAGTTTTGAAATACGATCAACAAATGTAATTTCTAAGATAACGAGACTTGGAGTCCCGGTCGTTCGTCTTTGGGAGGCGTTTATGGAAATGCAGATTTGAAATCAATCTCTCCTGCTCTATTTATTCAAAATCGCATGTGGATTTTTACTATGTTCGTATTATGCACGACATGCTTAGTTGCCAGAGTATCAAAAATTAAAACATGCAACTTCAACCACACAAAAATATTGCAACAAGTCTCATGGTGATTTTCACAAATATATATATATATATATAGAAAATGATTTTCATTAATTCATGATAGTGTTTGAAACATAAAGCTCATGGAAAGCTTGTAGAGGAATGCTTAAAAACATAAATCTAGCTAGCAGAAAATGATTGCATATATGAGTCTAAGGGGGGATTATGCATGCATCATTGGGGGAGAATTTAGAGCTACAGTATTAAGCAGTAAAACTATGAAGAAGTATAATCTAATCTATCAGAACTAAGGGCATTCAGAGATGGGCTCCGATGGTCTTTAACTTGGTTGAGAGGAGAAGGAGGGGTGGCCAATGGTGCTTAGGCTGGCCCATGGAGAGAAGTTGAGGAAGTGATCCAACATCTTGGCGTGGAGATGGTGGTGGCCATGGTGAAGCTACTCGTGAAGGTGGAGTGGAGGTGGAATGAATCTAAGCTAAAATGGAGACAAGAGTGAATGGGTGCAAATGGCCACCCCTTAGGCCTTTTTATAGACCTGAGGGAGACTCTCTAGAGAAGTGTGGAACTCTCTAGAGAGAGCTCCAAGTGTGGCCATCCAAGGAGAGAGAGGGTGGTTCTTAGATCCAGCAAAGTGGATCTAAGAGAAGACTCATCCTTGGTTGCTATTTTTGGCAACCGAGGTGGTGACACCTTTGGAAGGTCCTAGAATACTCTAGGTTGTGTGGGAGTGTGTGAATGGGTGTGTGCGTGTGTGGTCGTACCCTAAGTGGTTAGGTGGGTTAGGATAGGTTCTAATGGGTTTAGGTCTAGGTTAGGTCTCAAAATAGGGTTGCAAACCCTAATTCACTAAAGCAAAGTGAAATTAAACTTAATACAAGTTTAATTAGGTGTGTGGAAACCTAATTGAGAGTAAAATAACTCAATTAAGTTAAGTCTAGGTTAATTGGACTCTCACTGAGTCAAATTGGACAGTGTATGCTGAGATTAGGGCTCAATTGGACTCAATGAGTCCAATTGAATAGACTGATGAAATTGACTATGATCCAAGTCAATTTGGCTTTGTGAGGGCCTAATTAGGTCCTTATGGAGGTCTAGAGGTGATGTACTAGGGTTCGGGTACCTTAATTTGGGTTCCTATGGGGTTGGAATTGGGTTTAGCAACCTAGGAATTCAAGATCCAAGCTTGAATTCAAAAATAAGAACTAGAGAGTAGTTCTAGATGTCTAATAATTGTGTCAGACATCTTATTGTGAGAAATCAGAAGTCCAGACTTGTTGTCTGAATGTCCAATCAGAGTCAGGAGGGATTCTAGGTTCTGTCTTGGGTATTTTACAGAAATTGAACGTCTAACCAAGTATCTGGACATCCAATAACACTGCAGAAGTGGGTTTAAGGTGTGTGAGAGTTTGCTAAGGGTTCTGGATGTCCTATAACTCATCTGGATGTCCAGATAGAGGCTCGAATAAGGGTTTTAAGGTTTCCTAGGGTGTGGTGACCTAATTTAGGAGTGGTTAAGGCTTGGGGAGGCTTCTAGGCTGTCCTAGGGTTAGGATGGACCTAAGTTCTTTAGAATTTATTACTTTATTCCTACTTAATAGAATAGCATACCTTAACTCCCTTACATTGTTATCTATTACATCTAATCTAGGTCTTCCACTCTAGCTCCACTGCAACACTAGTTATTCTTTATTCTTTAGATCCAGCTTTTGATCCAGCTTTAGATCTAGCTTCTGATCAGCTTATTACCTGCAATTGACATAATGCACCTAATTAGTACATTATAGCATTATTTTTTGCATTGCTAAAAGAAAGTAGTAAAGGTGCTAGTAATGCTTATGCATGCATGAATTACTCTAACTTATGCTAAGTCCTAACCTAATTTAGGTCAATTAAGACCTATGATTGCTGCGCAAATCTTGCTAGTCCCAAGAAAATGCGAAACTAAATTATTCATAGAAGGGTCCCTAAGGGATTGATTATTTTATCATGTGTATGCCTAGAGATTTTTCTCCTTTTTGTTTTCATCCTATGCTCTAGAAATCCAGACAATCGTGAAATTGTAGCTATGTAGCTTTTGCAATGGATTTGAGTGAAAGGCTTGATTCACCTCTAAAGCCTGTACTTGACCCCTAGTAAAATTGTAGCGGGATAGGCGGACTTCTTCCATCGGGGTATTCAAAACATTCTGTGAATTCCACCCCAGCTTTTTGCTTGGGTAGAGAATGTCTGAGGGATACGGGTGCTTATTTGGTGGCTCACTCTCACTTGGTGCTACATAGAGATTAGTACTTCAGAATCTAGATTCCTGGATTATCAAGTAGCTCATCTAAGAGAAAGATGGGAAAAACTATGCTCTCTTTTGGTTCCTTTGTATTCATTTTGGTTCCATTACCCCTTAGCTGTGGTCGTTTGACACTGCCCCGTAGACTTAGTCACCAGGTTCGGCAAGAGAGGTTGAAGCCACTCAGTAGTACGACAACGAATTCGAGTTTGCTTACGTGTTTTAAAATTAATTTCAACCCATTGTTCTTTAGCTAGGGTTTGTAGCGAGTGGCCCACAAGGTGACCAAGCTCACCAGCTAAACAATAGACTTGACTAAGTCTAGGTTAGCCCAAATGTGTTCTCTAGAATGTAACCCTAAAGTTATAACCTAGGGTTCATGCAATTCTAGGGTTTTCCTCTTTGCGATTTCAGCAGACCAATGAAACACAAATAATTCTTTGGATAAAATTTGAATCCAAATAAACTGAAATTTTGCATGTAGATTCCTTCTTCAATTATCTTTTGAGAGAATATTTTTTTGTGATTTTTACTATTTCAATCAAATTTCTAAGGATTTTTGAACGTCAGGGGGTTAGAACTGGAATTGTGATCCCTGGTCGATTTTTCAAATTGAAATAGAACAAATGATCTTATTCGAGAAAAATATAGAAATTATAGCCAATGAGATCAACTTTCAAACCCCACCATTTTTATTCAAAACAGATTCACTGATTTCTCGGAATTGCTTTATGAATTTTGAAAAATTTCAAATCTTGGTCAGTCTGACGCCCTTGCACTTTGTGAATTTTTAAAAACTTTGCACTTGGAATTTTTTCAAATGAACAGTGCCATTTGAATGGCGGTTTGAAAATAAAGGTCTAGCCTGAATTTGAAATCTGATCGAAAATCGGATGGTGGTGGAGAGGCTTTTGAAAAGGTGTCTGGATTTGAAATTTAAACTTTCTACCAAAATAATTTTTTTTTCAAAAACTTTTGAAATTTTTTTTGAAGGAAAAAAATTTTTTCAATTTTTTTTTCTTTTTTTTTCCAAGTAAACTAACCTAAAATTCAAACGGGGACCTAGTCTAACTACTTGAATTTTTTTCTTTTTTGTGATTTTTTTTTCATGAAAATTTATACTAATTTCTTTTTTTCAAAAGAAATTATAGAAGGAAATCTAACCTAGGGTTCAAAAAAAGGAAATCCTAATCTAAGAGTAGATATGCATCTGATGATTTTTCTGCACCTGATGTGTGCACAGATCCCATTTTTCCTATTTTCCTGTAGGTCAAAAGACAAGCAGGGGAAGATTTATTAGTGATAATTCTAGAGATTGAAATAAGAAATGACGTTGCCTCACCGACAACGGTGCCATTTGTTGGGATCGTAGATCACGTATTTGGTAAGAAATGCGTCATAGTACAGTTGCGAAATGCGATCGATAAATATAATTTCTAAGATAATGAGACTTGGAATCCTAGTCATACGTCTCTGGGAGGCGTTTATGGAAATGCAGATTTAAAATCGATCTCTCTTGCTCTACTTATTCAAAATCGCATTTCGATTTATGCTAAGTTCGTATTTATACACGACAAGCTTAGTTACCAGAGTATCATAAATTAAAACATGCAACTTCAATCGCACAAAAATATTGCAACAAGGCTCATGGTGATTTTCACAAATATATATGTATATATATATAGAAAAAGATTTTCATTGATTCAAGATGGCGTTTGCAACAAAAAGCACATGGAAAGCTTGTAGAGGAATGCTTGAAAATATAAATCTAGCTAGCGGAAATTGATTGTATACATGAATCTAAGGGCGGATTATGCATGCATCATTGGGGGAGAATTTAGAACTGCACTATTAAGCAGTAAATAAAGCAATAAAACTATGAAGAACTATAATCTAATCTATCAGAACTAAGAGCATTCAGAGGTGGTCTCCGATGGCCTTTGACTTGGTTGAGAGGAGAAGGAGGGGCAACCAATGGTGCCTAGGTCAGCCCTTGGAGAGAGGTTGAGGTGGTGATCCAACATCTTGGCGTGGAGATGGTGGTGGCCACGATGAAGCTACTTGTGAAGGTGGAGTGGAGGTGGAACGAAGCTAAGCTAAAATGGAGCCAAGAGTGAATGGGTGCAAATGGCCACCCCTTAGGCCTTTTTATAGACCTGAGGGAGACTCTCTAGAGAAGTGTGGAACTCTCTAGAAAGAGCTCCAAGTGTGTCCGTCCAAGGAGAGAGAGGGTGGTTCTTAGATCCAGCAAAAGTGGATCTAAGAGAAGACTCATCCTTGGTTGCTATTTTTGGCAACCAAGGTGGCGTCACCTTTGGAAGGTCCTAGAATACTCTAGGTGTTGTGGGAGTGCATGAATGGGTGTGTGTGTGTGTGTATGTGTTTGTTCGTGCCCTAAGTGGTTAGGTGGGTTAGGACAGGTTCTAATGGGTTTAGGTCTAGGTTAGGTCTCAAATTAGGGTTGCAAACCCTAATTAACTAAGGCAAAGTGCAATTAAACTTAATACAAGCTTAATTATGTGTGTGGAAATCTAATTGAGAGTAAAATAACTCAATTAAGTCAGGTCTAGGTCAATTGGACTCTCACTAAATCCAATTGGACAGTGTGTGCTGAGATTAAGGCTCAATTGGACTCAATGAGTCCAATTGAATAGATTGATGAAATTTACTTTGATTCAAGTCAATTAGGTTTAGTGGGGGCCTAATTAGGTCCTTAGGGAGGTCTAAGGTTGATGTACTAGGGTTAGGGTATCTTAATTTAGGTTCCTATGGGGTTGGAATTTGGCTTAGGGACCTAGGAATTCAAGATCCAAGCTTGAATTCAAAAGCAGGAGCTAGGGAGTAGTTCCAGAGATCTAATAATAGTGTCAGATGTATTAGAATGAGAAATCAAAAGTCCAGACTTATTGTCTGGTCGTCCAATTAGAGTTAGGAGGGATTCTTGCTTTTTTCTTGGGTATTCTACTGAAATTGGACATCTGACCAAGTGTCTGGGTGTCCAATAACACTGTAGAAGTGGGTTTAAGGTGTGCGGGAGTTCGCTAAGGGTTCTGGACGTCCTATAACTCATCTGGACGTCCAGATAGAGGCTAGAATTAGGGTTTTAAGGTTTCCTAGGGTGCAGTGACCTAATCTAAGGGTGGTTAAGGCTTTGGGAGGCTTCTAGGCTGTCCTAGGGCTAGGATGGACCTAAGTTCTTCACAATTTATTGCTTTATTCCTACTTATAGAATAGCATACCTTAACTCCCTTACATTATTATCTTCTACATCTAATCTAGATCTTCCGCTTCACCTCTGCTGCAACACCAGTTATTCTTTATTCTTCAGATCCAGCTTTAGATCGAGCTTCAGATCTAGCTTTTGATCAGCTTATTACCTGCAATTGAAATAATGCACCCAATCAGTACATTATAGCATTATTTTATGCATAGCTAAAAGAAAGCAGTAAATTTGCTAGTAATGCTTATGCATGCACGAATTACCATAACTTATGCTAAGTCCTAGCCTATTTTAGGTCAATTAAGGCCTATGATTGCTGCGCAATCAATAACATACATATAAGGAAGAAATTGAGAATTCACAAGTGTTGTTCAGAATCAAAATAAAAATATTGATTCTAAAACCCGCCTGCAGAAGATGCCCACAGACCTGGACCAGATTATGGTGCAGACCCATGCCCCAGGGTTGAGTGGTTCTCAGGTTCTGGATGAAAATCTCCTAGAATCGAAGGTTGTTGTGTTTGCGGGAACAGGCCTACAGTTTATTGGTGTGCAGCCCAAGACCTAAGTGTCAAACAACGGGTAAAGATGGTTCAATAGGTGAGGTTGTCCACTTAACATCTAGCTCATAAAAAGAATCAGTTATTTCAAGCTTGGGTTGCATGTGAAAGATATCGTAATGGTCCTGGTAGAAAGTAGGTGGTTTCAGGTCAATAGGTACCCTTAGATCCAAAATCAAAGTTCCCTCAGAATTAGCCTACCAAATTTTTATTTCAACAATTTTATCTTCCAACATCAAGGGCTCAGGCTCCGGGATCTCTAACATATAATTCACCCCAAATGATTCTCCGAAGTCCAGAAATCATGGCTAAATCAAGATTGACTTGGGCACAATGATCTCAGAAGTCAGCTCTTCGGTGTGCAGATGAGGAATGGGGTCACTGATTGAATCATCAAGTAAATGAGGATTCGAATCCTCCACGTTAGCCCCAACCGAATCAAAATCTTCAATGAATGGGCTATCAAATGGTTCATCATGCTCCTCGAGCCCATTTGTCTCACTAAAATCATTTTCCTTAAGCTTAAGTGAGACTTCACTAAGAGATTCCTCACCCTCAGAATCAAAGAATCCATGATCCTCATTTATATGTCTCAAAATCATATGTCATTTCGTGGTCAATGGAGACATATTTTTCGTCATTCCCTGGCTCTAAGATCTCGGGTGAGAAACTTGATTCATCCTCAAAGGGTTGCTTTAGCCCAACTCGGTCATCTCCAATCTTAGATATGTATCCCCCCCAACAAGCACCTGAGCAGGTTTAGACATTGGCTCTCCTGAAGGGGGTTCATCTTGAGAATCATCCCAATATTTGACTAGGGAAACCACAAATTTCATCCTCAGCCTCTACAATTTCCCAAGAAGAAACTCACCCCGGTCCCTATCCCTAACACTTTGGAGCAAATTCAATAATGAACTATTAAGTTCATCAATCATTTTGATCATAGGCTCCAGTGCTTCAGTGCATGGTGTTGGTTGAGCTTTTAAAGATTGCATAGTGTTCCTTAAATTAGTCAACACCCTATTTTGGATCTGGTTCACCTGAACTGACTGGTTCGATTCAGGTTTGGGTGGGTTTGGGTTAAATCTAGGGGAGTCAAGATGTTGAGGTTCTCGGGTTCCTCCCTGAAAGGAGGTCATTCTAGGTTGTTCAAAGGATGGTGGCAACCTATATTCAGTGGAATACTGGGGAGGGTAGGTGTTATAATCATCACATCCTTCCTGATTGTAAATTGGGTTGGTTTGTTCATCAAAGGATCGAGATCTATAATCATTGTAGCTTTGGGAAGGATAGTAACCATAGTCTTGTCTAGGGTTAGGCCCTGGACACTAAGGTCCGGATTCGAATCCCCAATCAAAGTTATCCCAGCTAGTGGATGGGTAATTACAAGTCAAGTTGGGATAGTAATCATCTTGGGGATAAGTGGTGGTAGGAGGATAGGATGGGAAATGCGTGTAAGAAGTGGAAGGATACATTGTGGAGTAGGAGGGAAAATAGAATAGAGAAAGGTGCCCTACAGTACAATCAACCAAACCTGTCCTTATGTGGGTAGCCTAATGTCCTATAGACTCCGAGGACTTGTCTTGAGATTATAAATGATTTAGTCTACTTTTATTCGGTCACTCCAACCAGTTAGAAGGAGGGACTAGTGAGAAGGTTCTTCCTTTGGCTTGCACCTCTGATTCCTAGTGTACCCCCCAGTCGTGGTCGTTTGACACTAGTCCCCTAGCTAGACATCAGATGGACTAGCAGAAGCATATTAATTGAAAAGAACTTAGTTTGAGCCCCGAAGAGCGAATAAATCCTTAAGGCCAACATCTACTCAGTTTTAATTAGGCTTGGGATGATCGTGCTCTTGAAATGTGATGGGCACTTTAGATGGGTTGTGCCCTTAATGATCAGTTAAAATGTGTGTGCGTGCACCACCAGGGTTTGTAAATAAGGTTATTTGATAGTGCCTTTTAGGGTTTAACCTTGTTTAGTAGCTTTTAGGGCTTAATCTTAGGTATATTCAATCAAGTTTTGCAAGCACTGGTGATGATATATTCCTTTAGAAATCTAAGATAAAATGTGGAGTGCTTGGTTCAGCCCTAAGAATCAACCCTAAGTGGCATGCTACTTGATGAATCGCTTTAATTTGAGTGGTGCGGCCCAAACAAATCAATCAATTGGCCTATTCTCACCATAGATCAAGGCACACAATGTCTTAGCCTAATCAGATTTCTACTCACTTTTTTCTTTTGAGTTGAAGTGTACCGAGTCCACAAGTTAGATCCCGGTTAAGTGGTAGAATCAAAGTGAAGTGGTGTTCCTTAAGTTGAGAGTTGTGGGTGTTAAGATGTGTCGCTTTCAGAAAATCCCACAATCATATAACACTTTTTTTATTTTTTTTATTTATGTGGATGGCAAGGTGAGTGGAGGTGGCAAATAAACAACCAAATCTATCCTAGGGTTTATAAAAAGCACCCAAGTTGATTTGGGTTTGAGTTATTAGGTTATGGAATGAAAACTAAGGAGGGGGTGGTGTAGGGGACACTTACAGAACCTTCATCCGCACTTTTCTCCGATCTAACCACTTTGGCCCACCTTAGAAAAGTACCTATAATCACAGTAAGATCAGAGAAAAAGTGAGACAAAAGTTAGGTAAGGAAAAAAAAACACGGGAAAAAAAACCAAGGAGCGTTGCCTCCCCGGCAACGGTGCCAAAATGATCGCACGTGTCTCGCAAGTTTGAAATTAGGGTTACGAGTAACCTGTCGTCATAGTTGCAAAACGTGTTGTCAAATAAAATTTATAACCGAAACTAAAAAAGTGAGTCCCGGGTCGAACACGAGGAGGTGAACATTTGGTTTTATGAAATCCGTGCTTCACTTTTTATTTGTTTATTTCATTTTTATCTTTTCTAATTTTTTTGGTATTTTTAACAAGTAAGAGATTAGGTCGATGAAAACTTTTTCTACTTGCAAAAAAATATAAGAGAAAGAGAGAAACAATCATCTATTAATCAAGAACTGTTTGTTACACTACGAAAGCGGGAAAAATCTACACTACGAAAGCGTAAAAAGATAGAATGGGGTGAGAGAAATCCCCCTTGATGGTTGCTTGGAGGACGATTCGCTCTGACATCACCCGAAGGAAGGTGGTGAGGAGCAGGATGAAGGAGGACGGAGCCGGAGGACGGAGGATGGGGCAGGACAGCGTCGTGGCGAGGATCTTCTTCTCGAAGGGTGGTGATAGGACGACCACGGGATGCTCCACGAATGGGGATGAGGGGAGGGAAAACTATTTGGTTTTACTCTAGAGGAGCATCCCGGGCTTGGGATAAGCTCTCTCTAGAGCCTTGGAGGTGGTGAGAGGAAGAAAGGAAGAGATGAAAACAAATGGGAGGGGTAGGGGTCCTTTTATAGTGGAGGAACGAATCAAATTCATATATAGGACATTTAGTGACGGTCATAAACGTCGCTGAAGACAGCCCACACGCCCACCCACTGCTGTGTTAGCGCATGCACTCTGCACGCCCATGTCGTGTGAGCACGTGCGATATGTGCTGTTGCCTCCACGGGCATGTGTGCAGCCGCACTGCTGTGCACGTGTGGTGGTGCGTGCATGTGCATGGGCGGCCACCCGTCTTCTTTCCTTTGTAGGGGATGATACAGAGGTCGAATTGAGTCAATTTTCATGCCGTTGGGCTGCGATCATCGACCCGAATCCATCCGTGTGGTCGGATTTATTGTTTGAGTCTTCAGATTGTGTCACCTAGTCCCTCAGCTGTTGATCTTCCTTGGATTTCATATGATGCTACAGGACTCTGATTGAGGCGATTTTGGAGGCGTTGGACTCCGATTGTCGTCTTGATCAGATCCTTGTGGTTGAATCTTCAATTCGGGGCTTTGAAATAAGTATCCTTCTCTCCTAACCACAAAAAGGATGCAATTAACCTAAATTATATACAACTACTCTAAATGTAGAATGATGCATGCTATGCAATATTTATAACATGAAATGCAAATATAAGCCTAGGAACATGCATGAATAAGAATTTTAACCTAAATAGATGTGTCTACATCACAAAGCTAAATGGTAAAGGAAAATCAACTTTTCAAATGGTGCCATTGCTAGGGAGGCAATGGGCTTGTTAAACTCGCATTTATTGAATTATTTGTTCACACTTGATTTTGTTGAGGCTATATATTCTTTGATATATTGTTTTTATTTTGGTGCATGCACATCACGAGGGAGGATTGCCGCACCCGCCTCATCATCTACAATACTGTAGACCTTGAGCCACACATTAGGAGAAGGAGCACCATAGCTACTGTGCTTACGACTGAGGTGGACCTTGATTCCATCATTGGTGGACACCCGGAGTAATTATTATCTCCGTCGATCTGCTGTAGATAGAGTTTAGATTTTAGACTTTATTTTATTTTCCTCATACATTTTGTTTGAGACCCTTGTTCTGGGGTACATTTTGAGGGGTTTGTTCCTCGACCTTTTTTTAGGCTCCTACGTGGGTAATTTTTTGGGAGAGTGTTCCCATTTCTTTTAGCTTAGGTTTTTTTTTTTTAATTTTGTGGTTGTTTATCCTTTCCTTGATTGTGCATAAGTAGGTAGATAAAACACACACACACACACACGAGCTACCTACCCTTAACAACGAACCATATAGGAATGAATGAGCAGCATCTAATCTCTTTTTCTTGAATTTGTGTGCATTGCATCGAAGATCGTAGGAGGCAAGGTATGCTTTCTTTACTTTGCATCCATATTCTATTCACGCATTTGCATCTGGATTTAATTGCAAGACCACCTAATTGAATTGAGAAGATCTAGCAAGTGGTCACATTTTCTTGAAAAGTACTGAATTAAAGGAGGAACACTAAAAACCAAGGAGTTGAATTAGGAACTTATCATACGATTTACAAAATTCAAACTCAAAATTTTACAATGATTGCACACGCACATGATTGTGCACTAAGGCACTCATTTAGACACTCCTAGGGTTGAAACTGCTAGGAAAGAACCCTCCCACTGTTGGATTCCGAAGTGCCTGAAACTCAAGATCAAAGGTTTTGTAACTCCAAGGAGGGGGATACCTTGTCACGGATTTCTAAGGGTAGTTAAGAGGCATCGCAAAAGAATAGTTTCAAAGGAAGGCTTAGGCCCACTTGCATCCCTCAATCTCCATACTTGGAGTATTCTACCATTTGAACTTGCGGGAAGAGCACCTAAGTTCCAACTAGGTCTTTTTAGGCATTTCGTAGGTAGACAATAGGCGTGTAAATTGAGTGAACAAATTGTATTGTCACCAACAATCTGACTTAAAACCAAATGCTTAAATTGGTAAAGACCTAAAAAGTCCTTTGATTTGTGTTTTTATTGGGAAGTATTCGACTTTGGTGTGGTAAGAATGGACCACTTTGATAACCATCCTTTCACCTCTTACCCACACCCTTACCCCCATTCTGCAATTTTTGATCCCATACGCCGAGATGGTCTATCCTTTGATGGACAAAATGATAATCATTGGGATCCTTTGTACCCCTACTGCAGGAATATTGGTTTAATTAAGCCCCAAATAAATGAGTAGAACCTAGGAGCAGGATTTGCCTTGCCCAATATCCCACACACCATAGAAATACCCAGCCCACCATCCCTTAATGATTGTAATGGTTGGATAGTAATTGCATAGCAATCATGCAACCTAAATAACCTGAATTATGCTAGATTCTAGCATAACTCAGGAATAATGCATTCATAAGCATCGTAATTTGTGCAATAGTTAGTTTATTAGTCATATAGATAATATCATCATTTTATGACCTAAAAGAGAGATGATTTTAATCGCAGATGATTTGAAGCTGTAGATATCGGATCAAACTGGATAGATCTGATCAGAATGACGATGGTAGTCCAATGGTTCCAAAATCATCCCGATTAGACAACCAAAGCATCATGTGCAGTCCATAGAAGAACAGAGATATGGAGCCAAAGGACAAAGATCCGAGCCTCAGATGAAGAATCCAACCACAAGGATGGATCTGGATCAACGATCGCAGTCCAACGGGGCAAAAATCAACTCGATTGGAATCTAAAGCACCAAATACAAAGAAAAGAAGATGGACGGCCATGACGGTGCCACGTGGTGCCATCACAGCCGCTCCATCACCATCGTCCCATCTAGGAAGGCCACACCGCACGCTATGGGCCATTGGATCTCCATCGAACGGTGACAAGCGCGCCACGTCGCTCGCCCAGACTGGATAAGCATAAATAGAAATAAACAAGTATATATAACAAAAGGTTCACATAGCGCATTGGCTCGCGCGATCGTGCGTAAGCACGTGATGCGGGTTTGAGTCTTGGGTGCTGCGTGAAATTGAAGCGGCGTTGGTTGTGCGGGCGCGCGTGGGAGCAATTGTGCGATTGTAAGGCCACGTGGCACGATGAGAGCGAGCCGTGGGCAAACGTATGATCTTACGTGCTTGCTTCGACGCTAAGGCAGTGGCGCTCGTTACGATCGGACGACTGACATTGAGGTGGGTTTTGAAGGCGAGCGATGAGCAAAGAAGATAAGCACGCGTGTGAGGAGGAATCAGAGCTACGCGATCGAAGATCGACGATGCAGTAGTTGCCATGTGTCGCCACCAGAGCGAATCTAAGCATTTTAGGTGCAAATGAAGGTATTTTGAGGATAAATTAGAGCCGTTGATCTCTTGATCAACAGATCTGATCAAATAAGAGTTGTTGGACGGCTTTAAGGCCAAAATATCCTTTTTGCCCTCCATTAGAACTACAAAAGAAGACCTAGGGCCCCCCAGTTGAAGCATCTCTCTTCTACCGTCTTCTCTGCAATTCTCCGTCCCTCTGCAACTCCATCCTGGTGCTCTGGATCTGAGGTGCTACCGCATCTCACACAAGCATCCCACAAGCAGCGCCATCCTTTGCCTCCTATCTATCTATCTATCTATCTATCTCTCTCTTTCTCTCTCTCTCTCTTTCTATCTATCTATTTGTCTCTATTAGCATTTTCTATTGTGAAAAACTTTATCTAATTGCAATAAAATTTTGATTCTTTGGATATCTGCTTTATACATATATACACATATATATCTAGTTAGAATTAGTTTTATTGAAATGCTTCTGTGTAAATTGAGATTGCCTCCCTACGAACGACCCGGTACTCATCAAAGTTTTATAAATTTATTTGTCGATGTGTTTTTGTTCTATACTACAACTAAACAACTTTTAAAATGTGAATTACACATCGAACAAGTTGGTGCTGTTGTCGGGGAGGCAATGGAAATTTTTGAAGCTTTCTATGATGCGTATTTGAGATTTCTAACTCGCTACTTTTTTTCCTTGATTTCGTGTGTGCAGAAAACAAAGAAATCTAAACCAAACACGACAGTGGAGAAAGTGCGGGTTCGAATCTCAAGTACCCATACATTAGATTAGTTAGATTTAGAAAGTTTAGGATTTGCTTGAACCATAGGATTAGTTAGAATTTGCTTGTTTGAAAAAAAAAATTTCTCTCTTGATTTTCAGGCTGAAATAAAGTTTTATTTGAAAAATTCAATTTCCAAATATTCGCACGTTCAAAAATTCTCAAATTTTGACTAGACGTGGACTTCAAAGTCAGAAATAACATACCCAAAATTTGAGTAAATCAGAGTTTCATAAAATTTGTAAAAATTGACGTACTAATCTATTATCAATTCGGTTATTGTTCCTTATTTTTCAGAATTAAAAATATCATACGAATTTTTATACAACTCCGATTGAAGTGAAATTTCTGGCACTAAATTTCTGAGAAAGTCAAGAATTTTGGAAAAATCTAAGAAAAATATTTCTTACACATTTGGTTGCATGAATTATTTGATCATGAACTAGGGGTCAAAACTGACTACAAAACCCCCAGTAGAGTATAAATCTGAAAAAAATAGAAAACATGCATTAAAAATTCTTGAAAAATATTTTCTTAGTGCCTAGTTAGTGGTGCAAGAAGTCTAATTGATTGCATTACTTGGATCACACCAGTCATCTGATTTTGGACCTAAAAGAATCATTTAGAACTATCGGTGCTTAGAGTTCCACATTAAGGATAGAGCACACCTGCATTTCCATATTTAAAGGGAATCTATCAAGCAAATTGAGATTTGCAAAACTCTTGTGTGCCTCATCAAAATCTTGATTGAAAACATTAACTCAAGTGAACCCTAAAACACATTAACACAAGCTTCGAATCTTAAAATTCACTTCATCATAAGAAATTGCTTGTGAACAATGTTTGCCTAAGGACTTCACACATTTCAAAATCAATTTTAGGGGCAAACAGCCCCCTAATGTCCATCATATTCCAAAAGCACATCATACCCAAGCCTAAAACTGAGTAGACATGTCCTAGGCAGGACTAATAGACTTGGGGACTTGAAACTAGATTGGGCTAAGGTTATAGCCTTGTCTACTTGGACCTACTGGTGACAGGAAAGGTTGGTGTGGTAAATGCATTAAACTTTAGTGGTGTCCCACCGTGCAGGTTGTCCTAAGGGGTCCCACCCTTCTAGCCAGCCAAGTAATTGAAGGGTTGATCTAACTCAGTTGTGTTTTAGGGAGCCAAGATCAGGTCTAATTACGGTTGACACTATAAGGATCAGTTTGATTACTTACATTGAGCGGGCGAGGGTTTCTCTCATCTGTCTTCTCTCTCTCATCTATTAACTTTCTTCTGGTACATGGATGCTAAAAGGTCTCTGAACCCTAATTTGGTACCACCTTTAGAGAGTAAACTAAGGAGAAGACCTAATTTTTTTGAATACATTCCAATGACTAATTCACATGAGGAAGAACCGATTGAGGAGGAAACCATGGACCCATACTCTTTTGCCTCATAGTATTCTCCCTATCCCAACCCTTCCCTTACTTCAACTTCTTCAAGGTGGGAGGACTCTCCTCAACACCTGGGACTTGATTCCCTTGCCTATACCTCATATTCCCTGGGTATAGCTAGGCCTACCTCAAATCCCACACGAATTCCTCGATATCAAGGATCTCTACAACCTCAAAAGACACTCTCCATGCAGGACTAGCACCTGATTGGCATGACCAACTATCTTGATCAGTTTAGCCGGACTCATCTCTCCCTAGATCAGGGATATGCCTCAGAATCCCAACACCTAGAATATCAAGCCTATCCTCGAAATCACTTTGCAAAATTATCCCAATTCTACCCAAACAACTTTACCTTCTCATTGCGATAACCTTACAACACCAAACCAAGGATATGATTTTTAACCTAGGTATTCAGATGTAGATATTCTGATTCAACTGAGGAAAGAAATCCTGGAAATTATTATCCTCAGTCTAATCAAATCCTTGACCATGGAGGTGATCCTGAGATCACCCAATTACTTCAAGTAGTCCAGGTGATGAGAGAAGCTAAAAAAAGAAATATAGATAATCTAACAAAACAACTCAATAGAATCCGAAAAGCAAAAGGTGATAAAACTAGTCTGAGTATGAAACAAGTTGGTGGTAAGCCATTCAAGGTTGAGGATCCAACCTTAAGTATGACATCTTATCAAATCCCAACCTCCACATACACTGAACCCGCCCACCATCCTTGTGATTATGTAGAACAGATCCTTTTTGATATCCCAAAAACTAACTTTGAGGAGGAAGGCTCAATTGAGGAATTATATCTTCATTTAGGCCCTGAATTGCAACCATTCTATTTTGAGGAGCCAATCCATGGTGGGCTGGAGTATGAGTCTTTTATATTTAAATACACACAATTGGACTACATGGTTGATTTGGGAAAATCAGAGCAAGATCAAGATCAAGAATATAGAAAGATTAGGGATAGTGACACAGGCTTGAATTTGCTTAAGAAATCCATGGGCGATACAATCTCAAAGTGTCGATTACCAAGAGTTCTTGGGGTCGCCATGGGCAATGATGTCTCGAAGCATCAAAAGCCAAGCACTCTTTGAGATTCGATGATGGAGACAATGAATTCGACACAGACTGTGTTGATAGCTGATCTAAGGTTAGACTTAGAGGAATTAAATTACAAAAAAAAACATAAAAACATAAAAAAATTCCTTCTTACTCTCTTTCTAGGTTGGCAATCATACCAACCTCTAATAACTCAGATCAATGCACATGCATGGATGCTTTAATCTCTGGGATGAATAAGCCCTAGGGTAGAGCTAGAAATCAAGGAAACCTGTGCTTGCAACTTGTCCTTAGTAGACCTAGTCTGTAATTTAGCAAATACTTGGGTACCTTAGGTCTAAAGTCTATAACTTAATATGTTTCCAAGGGAAGGCTGATTGGGTTTGCTAGTCTACTTGAAGTGCTAGGTTATTGCTTGAGTTTGCTAGGGACTAGCAAAAACTTAGCATGGGGGCATTTGATGAGCCCATATTTGTGTGCTATTTATATATTTTAACACCTAGACATTTGATTAATAGAAACGTATACATAGCATACATTAGTATGTAAATAGATTAGTTTATTAATTTGCTTTTACACATATTTCATGTGATAGCATGCATTTAAATAGGCTACTTTGATTTGCATCACTATGCATTTCATGCATTGTTACAAGTCTTGTACATAAATAACCCAACAATCATTTTTTTATTTATTCTCTTCTCTTTGCAGCACTTGGGAATGACCCATCAGAATAATGAAGGTACACCATAAAGGCCATAAATAGTGGATCTACTATCATGGTAGATGCTCCACCTTCTCTTTGGTTCAAATGGCAGCTGACCTCTTCTTGCTATAAGAAGGGGAGCATGGCCACCATGCTTGACGAGACTCTGCCCCACTCCATTACCGTGCTTCAACCACCACCATGCATCTCCAAGGTCGAGCTCCACCACACTGTGGGCTGGTGGGGTGACAGACCGCCACGCCAAGATGGTGGACTCGACCATCACCATGTGCATCTCTTGCAGTCGCTCTCATCGTGAGATCCATCAAGTTACCGCAACCCATCACTCCATCTACCTTCCACAACCATGCCCTCCAAAGATCGGTGGTGACAGCACCGATCTCCCTCACCGTGATCTTAAGTTACCGTTCTTTGCCACCTCTTCATCTTCTCCTCTTCTTCTTTCCCTTCTTCCTCTCCTTTTCCTTTTACATAAACCATCACCAACACCACTATCCACACCTCACCCCTCCTCTTCCGCCTTTCTTCTTCATCCCCACCTACTACTCTTATACAAGAACCCATAGACCACCAGCACCGAATGCAACCATCCACAACGTGCCCCCCTACATCGTCGCTCCTTCCCACGTGCACCCATGCTTGGCCACGCCAACAACGGCCAGCACCGCCTCCATTTCCTCTTAGCACATGCAGCCTAGCAGGGCTTTAACAAGAGGGAATTTCTCGTGCATGTTTTGAAAACAGAGATCTCGTCGTAGTATAGTGCACGAAAACACTCGTCAAAAATAATTTATAAAGATAACAAGACTTGAGTCCCAGTCGTTCGTCTCTAGAAGGAGTTTTGGAAATGCAAATTCAAATTCAATCTCACTTGCTGTACTTGTTCAAAATCGCATGTCGATTTATACTAAATACGTATTGATACACGACATGCTGTTGCCAGAATATCAGAAATTGAAAGCATGTAACTTTAATCACCCAAAAGATGATAATCAGGCACATGGTGATTTTCAACATATAAATATATATAAATATTTTCATTGATTCATGATGGTGTTTGCAACATAAAGCTCACGGAAAGCTTGTAGAGGAATGCTTGAAAACATAAATCTAACTAACAGAAAATGATTGCATACATGAATCTAAGGGGGAATTATGCATGCATCATTGGGGGAGAATATAGAGCTACACTATTAAGTAGTAAATAAAGTAGTAAAACTATGAAGAACTATAATCTAATCTATTAGAACTAAGGGCATTCATAGGTGGGCTTCGATGGACTTTGACTTGGTTGAGAGGAGAAGGAAGGGCGGCCAATGGTGCTTAGGCCGGCCCTTGGAGAGAGGTTGAGGAGGTGATCCAACATCTTGGCGTGGAGATGGTGGTGGCCATGGTGAAGCTACTCGTGAAGGTGGAGTGGTGGTGGAATGAAGCTAAGCTAAAATGGAGCCAAGAGTGAATGGGTGCAAATGGCCACCCCTTAGGTCCTTTTATAGACCTAAAGGAAGTTCTCTAGAGAATTATGGAATTCTTTAGAGAGGCCTATGGTGAGGGCTTCTGTAAGAGTGAGAGAGAGGATGGATGGTCGTTTTTAGTTCCACCAAATGTGGATCTAAAAAATGAATGGCTCTTGGTTGCTAATTTTAGCAACCAAGGCAATAACACATGGTAGAGAGTTCTAGAGAACTCTAGGCTAGGTATTCTCAAGTGGATGGTGTGTGTGGGTCGAAACTTAGGTGGCTAGGTTGATTAGGTTAGGTTCTAGTGGGTTTAGGTCAAGGTAGGTCACAAATTAGGGTTGTAAACCTTAATTCACTAAGGCAAAGTGCAATTAAACTTAATACAAGTTTAATTGGGTGTGTGGAAACATAATTGAGAATAAAATAACTCAATTAAGTCATGTCTAGGTCAATTGGACTTTCACTGAGTCCAATTGGACAGTATGTGCTGAGATCAGGGCTCAATTGGACTCAATGAATCCAATTGCATAGACTGAAGAGATTGACCATGATCCAAGTCAATTAGGTTTAGTGAGGACCTAATTAGGTCACTAGGGAGGTCTAGAGGTGATGTACTAGGGTTAGGTCACCTTAATTTAGGTTCCTAGGGTGTTAGAATTGGGTTTAGGAAGCCAGAGATCCAAGATCAAGGCTTGAATCTCAAAATAGGGTCTGGAGGGCAGTTATGGACGTCTAATAATTGTGTCAGATGTCTTATAGTGAAAAATCAGAAGTCTAGACTTGTTGTCTGGACATCCAATTAGAGTTAGGAGGGATTCTAGGTTTTGTCTTGGGTATTTTGCAGAAATTGGACGTCTGACCAAGTGTCTGGATGTCCAGTAACACTGTAGAAGTGGGTTTAAGGTGTGCAAGAGTTGGCTAAAGGTTCTGAACGTTCTATAGCTCATCTGGACGTCCAGATAGAGGATGGAATTAGGGTTTTAAGGTTTCCTAGGGTGCGATGACCTAATCTAAGGGTGGTTAAGGCGTGGGGAGACTTCTAGGCTGTCCTAGGACTAGGATGGACCTAAGTTCTTCACAATTTATTGCTTTATTCCTACTTAATAGAATAGCATACCTTAACTCCCTTACATTATTATCTATTGCATCTAATGTAGGTCTTCCACTCCAACTCTACTGCAACACCAGTTATTCTTTATTCTTCAGATCCAGCTTCAGATCCAGCTTCAGATCTAGCTTCTGATCAGCTTATTACCTGTAATTGACATAATGCACCTAATCAGTACATTATAGCATTATTTTATGCATAGCTAAAACAAAGCAGTAAAGGTTCTAGTAATGCTTATGCATGCATGAATTACCCTAACTTATGCTAAGTCCTAGCCTAATTTAGGTCAATTAAGACTTATGATTGCTACACAATCAGGCTCTCCTCCTCCTTTACTCATGTTCATGCCCAAACAAGACCACCCTTCACCTCCAGCACCACTTGCAGCTCCACTAGCAGTTGGCCCTTTCCGCATGCCACCATCAAGCACATCACCACGGCTTTGCCCATGCACAGCAGCTCTTGTGCACAACCATGCGTGGTTGCCCCTATAGTAGCAAGAGGAACAGCCACCCACCACTACCACCCCCTCTCCTCGACGTTCGACCACCTTTGGCCATGCCACAACACGCCTCCACCACCGCTGCGAAGCCCTCGGTGGCAGCTACCTCCTATAGTCTGTTCATCTCTAGTCATCCCTTCCTTCTCACACATGGCCAAGGGAATTTTTTCCCTTATTTTCCATTGATTTAGTATTTATGTGCCTATGCCATTGTCAAACTCATTTTTTGGGCTACATTATTTGAGTTAAATTTTATGTGTTCCCCTTTATTTTCTCATAATTGCTAAATCAAGATGTGCTTTCATTTAAACTCATATTTAACATGGATTTTGGCTTTGTTTGTTGGTGAAATTATTTGTAATCAATTGATTTAGACTTTTACGAGTTTTTAACAGGCTAATGCTTCCCTGTGCATATGACTCGCTCCATCTTTTGAGTGGTTAATTTTAATTGTTTTGAAAAGCGATTTTCTACTATACAAACAAATACAACGAAGTGATATTTTATGTGCAAAACTAAATTGAAAACAAAAAATCATCCTTTCAATGGGCAATAAGCCTGTCCAAGTTATCCTTCCTTTTGTAAATTTGGCTAAGTCCTCAAGCAACATATTAGATTTTTCTTTGAGGTGATTTGTCTCGATTTTCATTATTTCTAGTTTATCTTCTAGTCCTTAAATCTCTAATCTAAGTTGACCATTCTCATCCTTTTTAAGAGAGTTTAATTTTTTAAGAACATGAATTTTGTCTAGTAGTTCATCTCTATCTAGGAACTTTTGTTCACTCATGGATATATACAAATCCTTTGTTAATGATTCTTTTTCAATCATTAGGTTTCCCATTTTCATATCTAAAGCTGTGGTTTCTTTAGTGAGAATTAGGTTCTTTTCTTTAAGGTCATTGATTAATTCCTTACACACTAAGTTTTCTACTTTTAGTGCTTTGATTTTAGTCTTTGTTTCTATAAAATCTAGATACAATAAATCAAATGCATCATCCAACTTATCTAAGGAATATAAGTTACGTCAGGTTCCTCAAACTCGGATCCAGATGTCATTGGTTGCCATGAGTCCCAAGAAAGCCGTTTCTTCATTTGTCTCCTTCTCTTCTTCGTAGGTAGAGTAATCCTAAGTTGCTTGGAATGCTTTCTTATTGAATGGCTTAGGCTTGGAGAGCTTTTTGTAGTCAGAAGGCTTCTTGCCTTTCTTCTCATCATCCTTATTGAGCAAGGGACACTCCTTTATGTGGCCTCTCTTCTTGTAATTAAAGCAAACTAGAGATTCTTCTTCCCTTCTCTTTCCCTTGCTCTCTCTTCTATTTCTGGGAACCTTTTTAAATTTTTTAGCTAATAAAACAAATTCTTCGTCATCGGTACTTACCTCATCATCCGATGTTTCCTTGAATGCTAGTGTCTTCTTGTTCAACTCCGATGTGATGGACTTCTTTTAATCCATCTTTATCTCATTTGCCATTAGATTCCCAAGTAGATTCTCCATGTCTAGATCCTTTACTTGGTTAGCTTCTTCTATCGCCATGACCCTTTGCTCCCATTCGGGTCCAAGGGAGAGAAAGAGCTTGGCTTGAAGCCCCCCTTTGATAAATATCTTCCTTAGAGACTTGAAGTTATTCATGATTAATGTGAATCGGCTGTACATGTCTCTAAGTCTCTTGTTCTCCTTCATAGTGAAGGCTTCAAACTCTTGCGATAAAATGTTAATCTTGGATGATTTAACTCTAGACGTAACTTCATGAGTTACCTCTAAGGTTCTCCATATTTCATTGGCAGTTGTGCATTGACTAATGCGATTGAACTCTTCTGGGCTAAGTGTGCAATAGAGTGAGTTCATTGCCTTCACATTCTGCCCAAGGTGATGAATCTGCTCTAGCGTGTATCCAATCTCCAGTTTGTCGGGAATGTCATATACAAATTCGCACTTCTCCCAGATGGAGAAGTTGTTGGCTTGAATCCACATCTTCATTCTCAACTTCTAATAGGTGTAGTTGGTTCCTTTGAAGAGAGGTGGTTGGGTAGTGGATTGCCCCTCCGATCCACCAGTGGATACTACTCTCCCATCCATAGGACCTTCCACGGATGGTACTCCTAAAAGTGAAAACTTGCTTTGATACCAAATGAAATTGCACAAGAGGGGGGTGAATAGTTAGTTTAAAAAATAATTGCAAGATCAAATTCAATAACAGAAATGGAGGCACAAGACTTTTAGGTGGAAACCCAAATCAGGTGAAAACCATCACCTAAGCCAATCCCATGACTTAGGATTTACAATCACAAAGTGATCAATCCACTAACCACACTACTTCAATGAGGGTAGTGTATCTCAATTATAAATCCCACCTTCTATCCCTAAATGGAAGTTTCTCCCTTTACAATGAAGAGACGGGGATCCGACAGGCTGAATAGCCAACTACAACAAGTAAACTGAAAAATAAAATGCACCCTATAGAGAACCCCAAAAAATATGTATAATTAGCTTATCTACTAAGGGTGATGGAAACTCCCTGAAGATAAGATAATGAAGCATAATGGGAGTGTTGGTTTGCCCAAAATAGAGTAGTTGCACAGCACAAGTGTAATGGAAGCAATGGAGTAAGTAAGCAAGTGATTATCTATGTGAATTATATCTCAAGAGGTGTATCTTGCCAAAGAGGGTTTATAGTGTATTTATAGGAAATCTTAGAACCTTTAAGAAGGCTTGGGAGAGTGCTCATAGCCGTTGGAGGCAAGTTCCAAGAGATTGGGATGAAATCCACCTCGAATCAGGGTAATTATGATTCTGATAGTAGGATCAGACGTCTGATTTTTGGGTCAGACATCTTATAAGACGTCTGACTATAATTATGGACATTTGATTTAATGGGTCAGAGTTACTATTTTCATTGGATCAAAATAGGGTTCTAGGTAGACATTTGATGATGAGCATCAATTTCGAGAGGAAAGTTAGGGTTTTGGAGAACCCATCATCGTAGTCACAAAAGATACCTATCAAATAAATTTATAGTCGAAACTCCAAGTGAGTCCCAAGTTGAAATGAGGAGGCGACCGCTTGGTTTGTTAAATCCGTGCTTTCGATTTTATTTATTTTTGTTGTTTTTATCTTTTGAGATTTTTTTGTTAGTCTATATGGCAAGAGATCATAATGGCGAAATATTTATCTACAACTAATTAAAGAGAGAGAGGGGGAGATAACATCCATATATATCTAAATAGAGTTTTCTATAGATAATTGAGAAATTACAACTATACTAGAAAGCGATAAAAGATAAAGGTGAGAAGAATCCCCTACGACGGTTGCTTGGAGGATGATTCGCTCTAACGTCACCTGAATGACGGTGGTGAGGAGCTAGATGAAGGAGAATGACATCGGAGGAAGGAGGATGGGGCAGGAAGGCCTTGCGGCGAGGATTTTCTTCCTGAAGGTTGTGAGAGGATGGCCATGGGATGCTCCACGAAAGGCGGTGAGAAGCAGGAAAAATATTTGACTTTCTACTCTAGGGGAGCATCCTAGGCTTGGGACAAGCTCTCTCTAGAGCCTTAGAGGAGGTGAGGGAGAGAAAGGAAGAGATAAAGAAGAATTGGAGGGGTGGTGGCCCTTTTATAATTCAGGAGAGGAGGCAAAATAAGATCATGGGTCTACAACAACATTTACAATCGTTGCTAAAGCCTTACTGCAAACATCGCTGAAGGTCCTACTTACGCAGCCGCTGGCACTGATGGCTTCATGCTGCTCTTGTACACCCCTCACGCATGTGCGTCATGGGCCCATGCTCCCTATTGCTATTGTTGCTGGCGTGTGCATCATGTGCCTATGCTCCGTGCGGTTGCTGCTACGCTGCTGGTGTGTTGTACTCTCATTGCTGTTGGTGAGGGTGATCAACTGAAGATTTGGGGGGGTTGTGGGTCTTGAACTCGTGACCTCCCCTTTGTAATAGGGCTCAAGACCACCATGCTATCCTTGCCTTTGTGTAAAGAAGATGAACACCGTGTTTAAATGACATGGAGCTTCCATGGCATTGGATCCTCATCCAACGGCCTAGATCTGTTGGCTAAATAGAGAAGGGGAGCAGCGATGGCTCATAGGTGGTCTTAGGTGGCTGTGTTGGCACCACATGGGCCATCATAGCCATCCATTTTCTTGGCTTTGTAGGTGGTACTATGGACATCGAATTGGGTCATTTTTCATGCCGTTGGGCTACGATCGTCGATTCGGATCCATTTGTGTGGTCGTATTTGGCATCTAATGCTCCAAATTTTGTCACCTTGGCTCTTAGCCAGTGATCTTCCTCGGACTGCATAATGTGCTACGGGATTCCGATCAAGACGATTTCGGGAGTGTTGGACTCTAATGGTCATCTTAATCAGATCTATATGGTCGAATCATCAATACGAGGCCTCAAACTACATCTCCTTATCTCCTGGCCACAAAAGGAAGATTACAAACTATTCTAAATGCAGAATGATGCATGCTATGCAATATTTATAATAGGGAATGTGTCTCTAAGCTTAGAAACCTGCATAAATAGCTATTTTATCCTAAATGGATGTGTATACATCATACCCCTATGCCTATCTTTTGCTAGTCCCTAGCAAAACTAAATCATATGCTATGTACCAAAATAGAATTAGGACTGAATCACTTAAGGCATTAGTTGTTTATTAACAAAAGGAAATTTCAACTAAGGTCCTAAACTATGAAGACTCAACAGTGCCCGGATATCTGTCAAAATGTAAATTACCCAGTCCTCGCCTTATTTTGAAATGGGAAGATACATGTTTTTTTGTTTTTTTCTTCTTTTCTAATTTGTTCGGATTTTTGAGTTTAGAGTTTCTAGTCAGCTTTCTATGGCTGCCCAACCCAACAAAGACTAGAAAAGAACTTCAAGTTCTAAGCATCTTGTGAAAAGTGATATACTCACTAAGTGGTAGTTAAAACTACCTTAGGTGACCTTAAGAGTTTCTGCCTAAAGGTTTATCTTATTCAAACGGTAGCTTTCTCCCTAGTTTATTTATTTTATATGTGGTCAACACAAGGGCGAACCCAGTGTATATCTCCCCAATTTATTCTACTTCCTCTCTTCTTCCCTAAGTGTTTTGGGGATTATTTATGCATTTTTGTGAGCTGGGCCATGGACAAGCAACCAATGGGTTGTTACCCACGACAACTTGTCAGCTATACTCGTGTGGTGAAGTGTGGCTTATTTATTTTTATCCTTTTTCTATTTTTTATTTTTGTCTTTTCCGTTCTGAGTATATATATGTATATTTTCTTTTTTTGAGTAGGAGGCTTTCTTGATCTAAAATTTACCTAAAAGCAATAGAATGAATATGGTCATGTAGTTGGGCTCTAGATAATCGGCCAATGGGCTGTTATCCATGACAACTTGCCAGCCATACTACCCTTGAAAGTTTATTAGCTAACTAATTTCTATAAAAATCACTGAAAAGTGAGTCAGTGCAAGTAGTGTATAGATGCTTTAGACTCAAAATTCCCTCAAATTAGAGGAAGGGTTGATAAGTCGTTACTTATCACCCCAATTTATTAACGAAATTAAAATAAAATTAACTTGGCAAGGACTCGAGATCAAGTCCACATTTTAGTGGACACCCTATCTGATTAAGCTCGTAGACCTAAAGAGTCTAAGTGTTCAGGTCCTAAAGTATCATTTTCTAAAGTTAGCAACTCTTAATGCCTAAGTTCTCTTCTACTAATTCTTTCTTTTTTTAAATAAAAGAAATTCTATGGAGTTAACAAAATATTTTCAGGATTAAGTATCCAACCCCATGCCTAAATGAAGCAATGTCCTCATTGTAAAAATAAAGACATGAAAAGGCCAGAATAAATAGAATATCACTTGAATTTCATGATATATCTAGTCAGCTCCACAAAGAGAAAGGTGTATACACACATGCTAAGTTTACTGCTTTTAGCTAGGCATTTATACAAACAAAGAGAAGGTTAAGAATTCACAGGTGTGGGTTAGGATCAAAATAAAAAAATTTACCCTTAAACCCATTAGCAGATGTCCACAGATGTGGACTAGATTGTGATGCAGGTCTAAGCCCTAGGGTCGAGTGGTTCTAAGGTTCTAGATGAAAATCACCCAGAACAAGAGATTGTTGTGTTTGAGGGGCCAAGTCTATGGTTTTTTGGTGTGCAACCCAAGTCTAAAATGTCGGACAATTGGTAGAGCTGGTTTAATGGGTTCGGATGCCCTTTTAGATTTCAACTCAAAAATATAATTAACGATTCTGAGCTTAGGCTACACATCCTGCAAATCAAAGATATCATAAGGGTCCTAGTAAAAGGTTGGTGGTTTCAGGCCAATGGAAACCCTTAGATCCAAAATCATATTTCCCTTAGAAGTAGCCTCCCAGATTTTTATTTCCAAATTTCTACGCTCCAAAATCAAGGTTTTTGGGACCTCTAGATCATTGTACACCCCATCTAAATTATACAAGTCGAACAATTGTGGTTGAATCGGAATTTGGGTACATTGATCTCAAAAATGTCATCATTCAGTTCTTTGCGGTGTGGTTGAGGAATGGGGCTACTGATTGAATCATCCAATAAATCTAGATTTTAATCCTCCATGTCAACCCTAGCCGAATCAAATTCCTCAATTACAGGGCCACCAAATGATTGATCAGATTCCTTTGGCCCATTTTTCTCACTAAAATTATCTTCCTTAAGCTCAAGTGTGACTTCACTAAGAGATTCCTCACCCTCAGAATCAAAGAATTCATGATCCTCATTCATATATGTCTCAAAAATCGTCTATCATTTCAAGGTCCATGGAGACATATTTTCTTCATTCCTTGGCTCGGGGATCTCGGGTGAGAAGATCAGTTCATCTTCAATGGGTTGCTCTACACCAACCTGGTCATCCCCGATCTCATAAAAGTTGTCCCCCATGACAGGTGCCTGAGCCGGTTCTGACATTGGCTATCCTGAAGGAGGTTCATCCTGAGAGTCGTCCAATGATTGAACTAAGGTAACCACAAATTTCATTCTCAATCTTGATAATTTTCCAAGTAAAAACTCACCCGAGTCCTTATCGTTAATATGTTGGAGCCAAGCCAATAACAAACTATTCAGATTGTCAATCATTTGAATCAGGGGTTCCAATTCTTCATTGTGGGGTGTTGCCTGGGTTTCTAAAGATCATATGGTGTTCTTCAAATTGGGCAACACCCTATCTTGGACCTATTTCACCTAAATCAAATGGTTTGGTTCAGGGATGGGTGGGTTTGGGTTAAAAATTGAGTCAAGAACTTGGGGTTCTTGGGGTCCTCCTTGATAGTAGGTCATTTTGGGTTGTTCAAAGAATGGTGGTGACCTATGTTCAGCATAATCCAGGGGAGGGTAGGTGTTATATTTATCATATCCTTCCTGATTGTAGATTGGGTTGGTCAGTTTATCTCTGGGAAGGATAGTAATCATAATCTTGTTATCAAGGGTTAAACCTTGGACAATGAGGTCTAGAATCATATCCCCAATCAAAGTTATCTCGGTTAGTGGATGGGTAATCATAAGTCACGTTGGGATAGTAATCATCTTAAGGATAAGTGGTGGTAGGAGGGTAGGATTGGAAATGTGAGTATAGTGTGGAAGAATACATGATGAAGTAGGAGGGGAAACAAGGGAGAGAGGTGCCCTGCAATACAATCAATCAAACTTGTCCTTAAATTGGGTAGCTTAAGGACCTATGATTTAGAAATGAACTCTGACCACACAACAAATTTGATGTTGTCCTTACTCCCGAAGGTGGTAAAGTTGGGCTGGCGAAGCAGGGGGAGTGTGTCTCGTGGGCTGTAAATTATGTCAAACCCCTACATAAGTCGTTTGACAATCGGATGCCCTAACTTAGCACCTTTTGAAGCAAGCAGACATCACTAATTCGAAATGCGCTCAAGAGAAACCTTAAAACAAACTCAATGAATCCTAAGGCCAATGTCTACACAATTTTAATTAAGGCCTAGGATGATTGTGCTTTTGGAATGTGATGGGCCCTTTAGACGGGTTGTGCCCTTAATGATCAGTTGATATGTGTGTGCATGCACAACCAATGATTTTCAAATAAGATTTTGAAGATTGTCTTTTAGGGTTTACCTTGTTTAGTAGTATTTAGGGTTTAGTGTTTAGGTTCGTTCAATCAAGTTCAGTAGAACACTCCAAGTTTTTGTAAGCACCGGTGATGATATATTCCTTTAAAACACAAAAGGAGTGTGGAGTGCATGGTTAGTTCTTAAAAATTGAACCCTAAGTGACAAATTAATTGATGAATCGATTTTAAATAGAGTGGTGTGGCCCAAACAGCTTTAGCAATTTGCCTGTTGCACCACTTAGTTAAGGTACACAAGGATGTTTAACCTAATCAAATTTCTACTCACTTATTTGTGTGTTGAGTTAAGGTGTACCGAATCCATAGGTTAGATCTCAATTAAGTGGTAGAATCAAAGTGATTGTGTGCCTTAGGTCGAGAAATGTGTGGGTGTTTAAGGTGTGTCACTTTTAGCTTAATCCCACGAGAAGAGAAGAGTAATTTTCTTTATTTTTAATTTATGCGGATGGGTGAGGTGAGTGAAGTGACAATTAAACAACTAGGACTAACCTAGGGTTTATGCGATCTCCTAGGTTAATTAGGGTTTGAGTTATTAGTTTGACGAAATGAAATCTAGGGTGGGAGTGGTGGGGATATACTTACAGAACCTTCATCCGTACTTTTCTCCAATCTAATCACTTCGGCTCACCTCGGAAGAGTACCTGCAATCATAGTAAGATCAGAGAAAAAGTGAGATAAAAGATAAGTAAGGTGGAGAACATAAGAAAAACCAAAGAGCGTTGCCTCCCCAGCAACGAATCCAAAATGATGAGCGTATATTTTTAGAGTAAAATTGGGATTTTCGAGAACATATTGCTGTAGTCGTTAAATATCGCTACCAAATAATATTTATACTAAAACTCCAAGTGAGTCTTGGGTCGAACATGGGGAGGCAAATGTTTGGTTTGTGAAATTCACGCTCTCGATTTTATTTATTTTTGTTGCTTTTATCTTTTGATATTTTTTTCCATTTTATACGGCAATAGATTAGATTGATGAAATATTTATCTACAACTAATTAGAGAGAGGGAGAGAACATCAATACATATATCTAAATAGAGTTTTCTACAGATGAACGAGAAATTATAACTATACTAGAAAGTAATAAAAGATAAAGGTGAGAAGAATCGCCCTCGACGGTCGCTTGGAGGACGACTCGTTCTAACATCTCCTAGACAACGGTGGTGAGGAGCTGGATGAAGGAGAACGGTGTCGGAGGAAGGAGGATGGGGCACGATGACGTCGTGGTGAGGATCTTCTTCCCAAAGGTGGTGAGAGGACGGTCATGAGATGCTCCATGAAGGGGGTGAAAAATTTGATTTTCTACTCCAGAGGAGCATCTCAAGATTGGGACAAGCTCTCTCTAGAGCCTTGGAGGCGGTGAGGGAGAGAAAGGAAGAGTTGAAGAAGAATGGGAGGGGTGGTGGTCCTTTTATAGTTCAGGAGAGGAGGCAAAATAAGATCACGGGTCAACAATGACATTTACAATCGTCTCTAAAGCCTCTCCACAAACAGCGTTGAAGGTCCAACTCACACACCTACTGGCGCTGCTGGCTCTGGGCTGCTCGTGCATGCCCCTCGTGCTCGTGTTGCTGCGCTGTTGGCTTGTGTGTCATGCACCCGTGCTTCGCATGGCTGCTGCTGCATTGCTGGTGTGTTGTACACTCGCTGCTTCTGGCTCAAGTGATCAATTGAAGATTTGGGGGGGTTGCGGCCTCCCCTTTGCAATAGGGCTCAAAACCACCATGCTATCCTTACCTTCGTGTCAAGAAGATGAACACCTTGCCTGAAAGACGTGGAGCTTCCATGGCCATTGGATCCTCATCCAATGGTGTAGATCTGTTGGCTGAATAGAGAGGAGGAGCAATGGTGGCTCATGGGTAGTCTTGGGCGGCTGTAATGGCTCCACATGGCACCATCGTGGCTGTCCATTTTCTTTGTTTTGTGAGTGGCACCACAAACGTTGGATTGGGTCAATTTTCACGCCATTGGACTGCGATCGTCGATCCGGATCCATCCGTGTGGTCAGATTTGGCATCTAAAGCTCTTAATTATGTCACCTTGCCTCTTAGCCGTTGATCTCTCTCAAACTACATAATTTGCTACGGGACTTCGATCAAGATGATTTTAGAGGCATTGCACTCTGATTGTTGTTTTGATCAGATCTATACGATCAGATCATAAATTTGAGGCCCCAAAATACATCTCCTTCTCTCCTTGCCATAAAAGGATGCAAATTAACCTAAAATTTATAAAAACTATTCTTAATGCAGAATGATGTATGCTATGCAATATTTATAATATGGAATGCATCTCTAAGCTTAGGAACATGCATAAATAGGCATTTTATCCTAAATGGATTTGTATACATCATCTGATATGCTATTATATGACGTCTGGCACTAACATTGGATGACTAATTATAGGTGGGTTTGCTCCTGTTTTGATCATATCCAAATAGGGTTCTAGATTTTAAGGATCAGGCGTTAGTGTGGACATCTGTCCAGTGGCCTAGACGCTTGGAAAGAGATTAATATCTTGCTTAGGAAATCTAAAAAGTGAGATTTGCCTCCTAGCAAATCTTCACAAAAGAAGAGGCTAACGGTTCATTATTGGACATCTGGAGACATGTCCAGACATCTAAAAGTGTATCTAACCATTAGGATTAAAGAATGACAATGGAAATATTAAGTGGAGTCTAATAGTTGGCTTATAGGACATTTGATTGAAGGTTGCATTGATTAGAGCCTAAATGATCAGAATCCAAAGGCAAGGCTATAGGTAATTGGTCATCTGTAATCATGATCAGATGTCCTAAAGTTGAATTCAGACGTCTGACAGGTATGTTGGACGTCTGATATGTGTTCTGTGTTAGGTTTTTATTTCTAATTTTTCCTTTGTGCAGGGAGCTTAAGTTAGCTATGTGTATGTTATCTTTGGGGGCTCTTTACAACATTTTTAGACTCAATTAAAAAGAAGATTACAACGTTTTGAATGTGTACAATAAAAAGCCTAAGACCTATGACAAAATGTGTCTTCACGCTCTTAATCACCTATCTTGGAAAATCTGCGAGATCTACAATTTTGTTTTGACAGAGAAAAAATATTCTATTTCCATGTTTTATTTGTTTTACTTTATTTTGTAAAATCATCAAAATATTATTTATGAGGGGCTGAACTAACACGCTTCACATTTTCCACAAGTGCATGCTTGCGTGATGAGCGCCAACTGATCCCAATTCGGTGGACAAGGTGACGCCACATGGTGAGCTTGATGACATGGGCACGATGACGTGAAATCAAACACATAATCAAGGGTGCGGCATGCTATCATCATCCTTAATATCCATTCACATCTAGTTCCTAGGGTTTTGTCAATTGCATTCCCTTATCTCATTACATTTAGCATGGATTTACAAGTAGGGTTTAGAGCATGCATTAGCATTTATTTTACATTATCTTATGTAGTTACCCTTTGATTGCCAGGGATAAATTCTCTAGAAATTATAGAAACCCTGGCAGTATGGAAGGCACAAGGAACAAGTGAGGAGACAGAAGATTCTTTTAGCTCCTTACTGCTCCAGAAGGGATATGACTAGCTCAAGATAGCTCTCCTAAACTCTGCTTAGTAAGCTCAGCTAGGTAAGTTAGTTGTAGAGCTCAGTAGCAACTCTTCATCAACTTCACTAAGCTCCAGCGTAGCTCATGTCTGCTCAAGGAAGCTCCTTCCAACTATTCCTCTACTTAGCTAAGCTACTAGCTAGCTTAGCTAGCTCCTCCACTAGTCTAGCTCCTACCCTACCTCTCCACCTTAATAGCCATCCACCTACACTTAAACCTCCACCAAATTCTCCTTGTTTTGGCACCAAAACTACCTCCATAGGCATCCCTTCAAAACAACACCAAAACATCTCCTTGGCACCCCTTCATAAATGGTTCCACGAAGGTTATACAACCACCCCTTAAAAGCTGTCCACCTTGGCCTACAACCACCACCTATTGGTGCTAAACCTACCCCCCTACACACCCCTTCACTTGACGCCAATTCTACCCCCATAGAACCTCTTCAAATGGCACCAATAATGCCCATAACCACCATCTTCATAAGCCATCCACACCACCCTTCATATCCACCATTCAATCACCATTAAGAGGCCATCCCATCCATCCATTTTGGTGCTAACATTCAGCCTTCTAGAAGGATCCTCCTTGACGCCAAAAACCCATGGCAGCCCATTTTGGTGGACGTCCACCAAGAGATGCCATTACCACCATAAATTCCCCCTGTACACCCTTTAGGATGGCACTACTCATTCTCCACCATGGATCTTTCAATCACCAACCAAAACTCCATCCTAGCCCTACAACACATCCACACCAACCACCACCATCCTATCCTATACATAACCCATCCCACCACCTCATTTGAACCATCCTTGGCAACCACCAATTCTTCCTACAATTCTACCTATAGTGGCCGTCGAAGGAAGAGGACAAGAGAGGTGATTAAGGGGAACACCTACCTTGTGTCTTTGGTGTTCACCTTCTCCTATCCTCTTCCTTGGTTCCACGCCAAGGAGCATAAAATCTAAGGGAGGATGAAGGGTGGTAGACGTTGACCCTAGAGAAGAGAAAGTTCAAGGAGCTGGGAGGAAGCTTTCTTCAAGTCTGGGAGCTGCCATTCTTGGAGTGAAAGCTACCTCAACTGTTTAGGAGATTTTCTATTTTTTGCCTTGTTGCTACTTAATTTTTGATAGTAGAAGCTTTCATCTACCTAGGGATTAATTAAGTAGAACCTCTACTTAATTGAGCTCCCTAGGTATTTTGAAAACAATTACTTTTCTTTAATAGGAAAGTGCTTTTCTTCATTCTTGTGCTTTCTGTTCAAGTAGAATCTTTACTATTTGTGCACCACATATCCTTTCTAATTACCCTAGGCACACTTTCCTAGGTTGAGCTTAGAAAGGTAGATTCCATTTCATTCACTTAGGCGTAGTGAAATCAACTTTCCGTGTCTCGATTATTGAAATGACCCTAAAAGTTCACAAAACCTAAAATACTAAAAGAAGAAGTGTTGATTTGACTAGGCGAGAGAGAGAGAGCCATCTATTTGACTAACAATTGGCCTCTTTGGATGACCCTAGATACTCACCATATCTAGATTTACAAATTTCAAAAGTCTATCGATTTTACGCGTTGCAACGATTTAAAAACCCTCTTTAACAAATCGTGTCAAAATCCACATTGCACGCGCGATCTAAGCCTCTCATCTCTAATCCAATGGCCATCAAATATCCTTTCTATGCCTAGTCAAACTCTAAAGTGAGATCTCCACATCATCTGGAACATTTGATGGGCATCCAACAGCCATAGCATCTCCTTGCTGCTATGTGCAAAGCACCACCGTGTACACGAGAATCGTGCACACGATGCATTGCTATGCCCGGCCACTTCATGTGCACCCATGCCCTCGCACGGCCATTAAGGCCTGGTTGTGCTAAATCATTTGGAATGACCTCCCTTCACCCTATATACACCCCCTACCCCTCTCCTTTGATCCTCATCCCTTCCTACTTCTTCTACCCTCCTTTAGAGCTAAGAGCACTCCTCTAAGCTCTAAATATAGTGTTCCTAAGCCTCGGAATGCTCCAGTAGATAAAGAAAATAATTTTTCCTGCTTCTCACTCCCTTTGTGGAGCTCCTACCGACCATCCTCTCACCTCCATTCCAAAAGCGAATCATGTTGCAACATTGCCCCGTCTTACCTTGTCTTCTTCCAACTTTGTCTTGCTTCCTCACCCTCCATCCTCCTTCGTCCAGGCATGGTCTACGCAAGTCATCCCCTAAGTAGCTGTCGAGGGGGAATTCTATTTCTTTATCTCTCTTTATTGATTTCATAATGTAGATTAATTTCTGTGTTGTAATAAACTTTGTCCTGATTACATATATTGTTCTGATTTATCTCTCTCTCTCTTTTCTTACTTTAATTATTTGCAAGTTGACTGGCTAAGATAAAACTCTGCCTGCTATCCTGCTTATCTAAAAGACAAAAAATTACAAGGACCCAAAATACCAAAAACAAATAAACCAATGTGGATGTTGATAAATCGAGCATTGCCTCTCCGTGTTCGACCCAGGACTCACCGAGTCCCAGTAAATTTTATCTGATAGTCAGATTTTTCAGCAATTGAGATGACTCAGGTTTCTCTTTCTGGAAATCCTAAATATTTTATGCATGAATTTTTCGCTTATCATTTTTGCACCGTTGTTGGGGAGGCAACAGACTTTGATTTGTTCTTCCACGTTCTTCCTATATTTACTTGTCTTTTAAACTCTCTTTTCTTTAATCTATTACTTTACAAGTACTCGACCAAGGAGAGGCAAGGTCAGTAGATTGGAGTAAAGTGCAATTTCTGAAGACCTGTAAGTGCACCCCATTTCCCACCCACTGGATTCATTTCGCCACTAAAATAACTCAAGCCCAAATCAACATAGGAGCTCGTGGAAACCCTAGGATAGATTGTGGTGTTTATTTGTCACTTCACCCACCTCATCGATCTCTAGTTATGTGATTAAACTAAAATATACACACCTCACACACCCACACACCAAAGACACACTCTTCCTGATTGTACCACTTAACAAGAATCTGACTTGTGGATCCGATATACCTTAACTTAATACACAAATAAGTGAGTGGGAATTTGAATAGGTTAATCATTTTGTGTACCTTAATCAAGAGGTACAATAGGCCAATTTTTTGAAGTGTTTGGGCCTCACCACTTAACTTAGAAGCGATTCATCCTATATCTTGTCCCTTAGGATTCAATTATTAGGACTGATCAGGCACTCCATATTATTTTGATTTCTAAAGGAATAGTTCTTCATCGGTGGTTTTAGAACTTGGTATTCCTCACTGAACCTTGATTGAATCAACCTAATGATCGAATCCTAAAAGCTATTAAACAAGGTTAAACACTAAAAGACACATCATCAAATAATGTTATTTGAAAACTCTTGGTTGCGCACGCACACACTTGTTTATTGACCATTAAGGGCATGTTTTATTTGTGGATGTAGTTGCGAGAAATTGCTTTTCATCATAGTAAATGCACACGAAAGCTTTAGAAATTTGTAAATCGGATCGAACTCATAAGATTTTCGGATAAAAATATGGGAGTTCGAGTCGTTCACAGGGAGGTAACTAGATCAAAATTGCTTTTGAATATTAAAACTAGAATCACTTATCAAGCGAGATAACTATTAGAACTAGGATGTAACTTCTAACTAAATACTAGAAAGCTTACAACTTGAAGGCAAGTTGAAAAAATAAATACTAGAACTTTTATTGAATAAATTAATAGTTTGGAATAATAAGAACTAGTATTACAACTATTGTAATCCTTCTACAATTACTGCAACTAAAACTAAACTAGAGAAATGCAAAGGAAGGGTTTGAAAGGCAAAGTCTAGGGTGTCGACATAGATGTGAATGTGAAGGCGCACCCACAATTTCCAAGGGGAGAAGGAAGAAGTAGAGGTCTAATTCTAGTGGTGGATCTATTTGGAAGTGGAAAGGAATGATCCTATGGGGGGGTGGCTAGGGTGTTTATATAGAGGTTAAGAAGGCTTGTGATTGGTTGATCCAAGTTGCCTTGGATCACCAAAATAAAGGGCTAGGATTAAGAGTCTAAGAATCAAGGGATTGGATGAAGGAATATGTGGATAGAATAGGTTAGGAGTTGTTGGAATTGATGGAGGGTTAGGATGTCTTCAAGAGGATGATGGAAGGATGTGACTCCCTTAACTTTTTGGCCTATTTCTATTCCACATTTCAAGTTTCTCATAAAAGAAGAGTTGTATCCCTCGAAATAAGCTTTCCAATGCAAGATGAATCACTCAATTTGGATTTCAAATGAAAATGTTATGGCTAAATACTAAAGGTGTATCATGCTATTATGAATTTTGAGGTTAAATTTAATATTAGGAATAGGATTTGGTTTTGGGCTTTAAGATAGGAATTTAGGTAGGCAATTTAGGACCCTAGGATTTACATCTAGCAATGGATAAATTATGGTGTACTTTGACTAACTAAAATAGTATTTATTGGAGTATAAAAGGGATGGTCAAATAAGATTTGTTGGGTAAAGATATGTTCTACGTTTTCCTAAGTTTTGTTGGGATTTTGGGTGGATAGGATTAGGTATCCTAAGTGGTTGACCACTATAGATTTTAGGACAAGGTTTTGGTTGTCCTAAGGTGTTTCTAGGCTAGGTAATTAGGTTCCTAAATCAAGCTTGGGTCTAGGCACTACAAAGTAAATGTCCTACACCAACAGTCTGTCTACACTGATAAATAAATTATGTTGCTAAAATATCATTCTATATGTTGCTAATGTTTTCTGCTTGTATGTAGTGGGCACTGATTAACGTGTTTTGCAAATTAAAATTAGGGTTTGGAGGACTCGTCATCGTAGCTCACAAAATGTGCCTATCAGATAAAATTTATAATCGAAACTCGAAAAGTGAGTCCCGGGTCGAACACGAGGAGACGAACTTTTGGTTTTGGAAAATCGTGTTTTGATTTTTATTTGTTTTTGTCATTTTTGTCTTTTCTATTTATTTTGGTATTTTTAGGAAGCAAGAGATCAGGTCAATGAAATCTAGCTAATCTACTTCCAAAATAAAAAAAGAAAGAGAGAGAGAGAAACAATCACATATTTCAAAACAAGTGTTTCTACAACTATGAAAGAAGGAAAGATTACACTACGAAAATGAAAAAGATAGAAAGAGGTGAGAGAATCCCCCTCAATGGTTGCTCGGAGGGTGACTTGCTCTGATGTCGCCTAAAGGAAGGTGGTGAGGAGCGGGACGACGGAGGATGGAGCCTGAGGATGAAGGATGGGTAGGACGGCGTCGTAGCAAGGATCTTCTTCCTGAAGGGCGGTGAGAGGATGGCCACGGGATGCTTCACGAATGGGGATGAGAGGTGAGAAAACTATTTTCTTGTCTACTCTAGAGGAGCATCCCAGGCTTGGAACAAGCTCTCTCTAGAGCCTTGGAGGTGGTGAGATGAAGAAAGGAAGAGATGAAGAGGAAGGGGAGGTGTAGGGGTCCTTTTATAGTGAAGGGAAGAGGAGGAAATCAGTCCACAGGCTATAGCGACATTAAATGCATCGCTGAAGATCTGCCTTGCATGTCTCTAAAGTGCTGGCTGGTGCTTGTGCATGCGCACCCTCCGCACAAACAATTGTTGTGAGGGTGGTGCATTGAGGACCATCCGATCTGAATTTGATGGTTGACATTTGCGTAGACCTCACGCTTGAAATTGCACTGAGCGCACGCTTAATGTTTGAACGGGCACGGTAAGAGGATCGTGGCCGTTGGATGAGCGATGAGAGGTTGAGATCACTCGAGGAATAACTCCACAGATCATGCATGTGTGATCAAGCATGAGTTATTGCGTGATCTAGTGCGTGCACCCATCAAGTGAATCTAATCTTGCTACGTTGCCGCACTCCCCGTCGCTTGATGGCATCCAACGAGTGCAATCGAATCATGCTCGCACTCCACAAAATCAGGAGTCATGGTGGGATTCGAACGGTGGTCCTTGTGTCGTGGGCTAGGGCACTACCCAACACGCTACTGGCGTGGATTGTCGAGAAGACGAAAGTGTACACATCCCCTCTTGATCATTGGATGGAGATCCAATGATTGCGATTTGGTGTGGTTCTCTGTAACGACTCGGTTCCCGAGTCCCTACGAGACACGAGAACTGGACCGACTCGACTAATCCCAAGACCTAGTCGTCCAACGAGGAAGTAACCAAAAGAGCAGTAAAATAAACCACATTCAGCATGAATATAACTAACAGTAAGGAAGTACAGCAGTAAGGAAAGAAACTACTACATTAGATACCACCACAACAGTAGAATAACATTTATCATATAACAAGAACTGCAGGTAAAGAAAGTACAGCGGAAACAAAAACTACTCACTAGAACAGAAACAAAAGAGGTACAAAAGACTGTGGTAAACTCTACTGGACCCTACTCGGCCAAGCGTCCTCTGCAGCCACCGACCCTGGCTGCTCAACACCTGGTCCTGAAAAAGGTAACGAGTGTAACACGTCAGCAAAACGCTGAGTAGAGTGGCAAACTAACTAAAGGCAATAGTAAAGTGTACAGTAGCTGTTATGTTCTAAAACTTCCTTTATTCACGTCTTTCAGTTTTCTCACTATTTCATTTATTTCTCAGATCCTTTACTTGATCTCGAATGTCCTCGTGGGAACGATCTTGATTGCAGTCTTTTCCAAAAGTAGAAGTAGCACGTGGTGCTCTCCTGGCCGGGAGAGTCCCCCGTGGTGATCCTACCCTCAGTCAACCACCCCAAGGTCACTGATAGACGTAACGGTGACTACGGCACGCGCGATAAACGCACAGGTAGCTAGCCCGCACTGGCACGCGGTCAGTCGTTTCCGTTAATGGGTGTGCCCAAAGCACAGCACGGAACCAGGGCAGAGCCCTCTCAGTAACAGGGGTCCAAACCCTCCACTGTAACCAAACAGGGGCCTTGCCCCTCCACAGTCCGCGCACCCTCGCCTGACTACCCTGGTTTGCCCTAGTGGGCCTAACAAGTCGGTGAAGGAGGCTAGCAGAACCCCGGGGCCCGTGGGGTAGCTAGTACTCTCCTAACACTAGTAGCTCTCCTCGGTACTACGTACGCGAGGGCCAGCAAGTCGGTACAGAGTGGCCAGTCCTAACCTCGGGTCCCTGGGGCGGCTAGCTCCACTCTGCACTAAACAGGGGGACAGTCGCTCTCCTTGGTACTCCGTACTCAAGGGCCAGCTCACTTCCCCAAAACTATTCCATTCACTTTCCAGGAGTTCTACTCCCACTTCCCCGTAGGGTTCCATCCTTTTTACTCAAGATCCAGGTTTCACTTCCCAGTTTCACATTCTTACAATCCATGTTCTCAACCACGTTAGCTGTTCACAACAGGCAGCTATTAATTCAAATTACAGGCAGCTTTATATTTCTTTCCATTTTCCAAGACTGCAGTATATACATTCCACTAGTTTTCCATCCTAGGATTCATGCGATATCCTAGGATCTATCATACAATCTAATTTTCCAGCCCTAGGATTCATGCAACACCTAGGAGCTATCATTCCATACATTTCTCATTCCTAGGATTCATGCAATGTCCTAGCTTCTAGGTATGGTTCCATACTTTAACAGATTTTAATAATAAACTTAAGCCACTCTACCAGGTACAATGGGAGTAATGGGGGCATGATCGGGAATCCCGCGTGCCTCTGTGACTCTCAAGACTGCAACTGAACGAGGTCATATCACAAGGATCAAACACAAGGAGTGTCTCAAAATAGTGTATAGCTACTGTAGACGGGTAGAGGAATTAATTCTGAAAAGAACGCCACTCGAATCGCGGAAAACGAAGCCCGAACGGGCCCTAAACGGGTCGAAAAAGACGATACTGTGCAAAATCAGACGTCTGGAACTTCTTCCAGACGTCTTAAACAGTGGATCAGAGAATTACCTGTTCAGCGTGGTTTCCCAGACGTCCAGAAGTCTGCGGGGACGTCTGTCCTAGCTCCCAGACGTCCGATGGTCACCTCGGACGTCTGGAGGTCAATCCCGCCGTCTGGTACAACTTACAGACGTCTAATTCGCAAAGGATGGCAAATCAGCGAACCTGCGCACAGCCAACTCCCTCCCTTAGTACGGTCGGTCGACAGGAAGGAAGAAGAAAGCGGAATACACACCTTTCAGACGTTGGTATGAGCTACCAGACGTCGTCCTCTCCATCTGCCTATCAACCCAGATGTCTGATTCTGGAAATTTTTCCAGAATCAGGGCGCGACCCGGACTCTGCTCGCGACGTCGCCCGCGTCGCACCTCGCGCTCCTGCTGCTCAGACTGCAGCAGGTCCCTCTCCGCGTCGTTCCGCGCTCCCTGCTCCCTCCGCCGACCGGCCAAGCTGCTCCGGCGAGCTCACCCTCACGGTAGAGCTCCACCCTCGCACGCCGCACCTCCTCCGCGCTCACTGCAACCGCCGCTGCCGCCCTCGCGCTCGCTCGCTCTCGCGCACAGGAAGGAGAAGAAGGAGGAGACGGTGGAGACGGGAGGGGAGGCGTTCCTTTTAAGGCCGCGCGAGGAGGAGAGAGGAGCGTGGAAGGTCGCCTGCAGCCGCAGAGAGAGAGAGGGAAAGAGAGAGAGAGAGAGGAATCGCGGGTCTGCGCACACAGGCGCGCAGACGAATTATTCGTGTGAAAATAACTAATTTCCAGACGTCTGGAAACGATCCCAGACGTCTGGTAAGACGTCTGGCCCACCTCCCAGATGTCTTAAAAGACGTCTGGGGCACGCGCTCGTTACACTCTCCTTCAGCTCATGGGGCATGGCCGATATTGGGCATTCTAGATGGTGCCACGTGGCACCCTCTGCAACAGATAGAAGGTGGATGGCCCAGATGGTGCCACGTGGAGCCATCTGGGCCATCCATCTTCTATCTATTGCGAGGTGATTTCTACGTGGTCGAACTGTGATCATCGCTCCAGATCCATCTGTACGGTCAAATTTTTCATCCAAAGCCTGTATGAATGTCGCATTTCCCTCTTGGCCGTTGATCTTCCTCGGACTTCATATGATGCTACGGGACTTCAATCTAAACTATTTCGGAGGCGTTAGACTCCGATTGTCATCCTGATCAGATCCATATGGCTGGATCGTCAATCTGAGGCTTCCAAATAAATCTCCTTCTCTCCAAACCACAAAAAGGATACAATTACCATAAAATATACAAAACTACTCTAAATGCAGAGTGATGTATGCTATGCAATATTTATAATTTGGAATGCAAATCTAAGCCTAGGAACATCCATAAATAGGCATTTTAACCTAAATGGATATGTCTACATCATACACCCATGCTTATCTTTTGCTAGTCCCTAGCAAGATTAAACTGCATGCTATGTATAAAAATAGATTTAGGAGTCGATCGCTTAAGCCTAAGTCATTTATTAACAATAGAAAATTTCAGCTAAGGTCCTAAACTACGAAAACTAAATAGTACCTGGGTGTCTGGAAAAATGTAGACTACTAAGTCCTCACCTTATTTGAAAAGGGAAGATGCACTTTTTTGTCTTTCTTTTTTTCTAATTTTTTTGGACTTTTAGTGTTTGAGAGTTTCGGGATAACTTTTTATGGCTACCCGACCTACCCAAGACTTGAAAGGGACTTTAAGTGCTAAGCATCTTGTGAAAGGGTGATAGACTCACTAGGTGACCGTTAAAATGGACTTCGGGTTTCTACGACCCTAGGTGACCTTGCCTAAAGGTTTATTTTTCCGAATGGTAGCTTTCTCCCTACTTCGTTTATTTATAGGGTCAACACAAGGGCAAACCCAGTGTATGTCTCTCCAATTTATTCTACTTCCTCGCTTCTTCCCTAAGTGTTTTGGGAATTATTGTGCATTTTTGTGAGTTGGGCTCTGGACAACCAGCTAATGGACTGTTACCCACGGTAACTTCCTAGCCATACTCGTGTAGTGAAGTGTGCTTTTATTATTTTATTTTATTTTATTTTATTTTCTCTTTTTTCTATTTTTTTCTTTTTTTCTTAGTAGGTGGCTTCTCTAATTGAAGATTTACCTAAAGGCAGTATGAAGAAAATGGTCTTGTGGCTGGGCTCTGGACAACCAGCCAATGGGTTGTTACCCACAATAAATTGCCAGCCATACCACCCTAGATAGTTCATTAGTTACCCAATTTTTGTAAAAATAATTGGAAAGTGAGTCAGTGCGAATAGTGTGTAGATGCTTAGACTTAAAATCCCTTCAAATCAGAGGGCGGGTTGATATGTAGTGTACTTATCATCCCAATTTATTCACCAAATTAAAGTAAAATTACTTGGCGAGGACTCGACACTAAGTCCACATTTGAGTGGGCACTCAAACTAATTAAGCCCGAAGACCTAAAGAGTCTAAGTGTTCAGGTCCTATCGTATCGTTTCCTAAAGTTAATAACTTTCAAATGCCTAAGTTCTCTTCTCCTAATTACTTTTTCTTTTAAGAAACTAAAAGAAATTCTACGGATTTAACAAAATGATTTCAAAAATTAATTATCCACCCCCCTCACATAAATGATGCAATGTCCTCATTGTAAAAATAAAGACATGAAAAGGGTGGAGTAAATAGAATATCAGCTAAATTTCGTGAAAATATGATCAACTCCGGAGAGAGAAGAGAGTATACACATGCGCTGAGTTTAATGCCTTTAGCTAGGCATAAAATACATACAAGGAAGAAATGAAGAATTCACAAGTGCGGGACAGAATCAAAATCAAAAGATTAATCCTCAGACCCACCAATAGAATATGTCCACACATGTGGACCAAGTTATGGTGTAGACCCATGCCCCAGGGTTGAGTGGTTCTAAGGTTCTGGATGAAATTCATCCAGAACCTAAGATTATTATGTTTACGGGGTCGGACCTACGATTTTGTGGTGTGCAACCTAAGACCAAAGTGTCAAACAATGGGTGAAGATGGTTTAATAGGTTCGGATGTCCACTTAACATTCAGCTCAGAGAAATAATTAGTTATTTTGAGCTTAGGTTGCACGTGAAAGATATCATAAGGGTCCTGGTAAAAAGTAGGTGGTTTTAGGTCAACAGGAACCTTTAAATCCAAACTCCTGCTTTCCCTGAAGTTAACTTCCCAAATCCTCACTTCCAAATTCCTATCCTTCAACATCAATTGTTCGGGCTCTGGGACCTCTAGCATATCATTCATCTCATATGATTTACCCAAGTCCAGAAATCCTGGTTGACTCAGAATTCACTTGGGTACAATGATTTCCAAATCAAAATCGATCCCTTTGGGGTGTGGTTGAGGAATGGGGCTATTGATTGAATCTTCTAGCAAATGAGGATTCAAATCCTCCAAGTTAGCTCCAACCAAATCCAAACCTTCAATAATTGGGCTATCAAATGGTTCGTCAAATTACTCAAGCCCATTTATCTCACTAAAATCATCTTCCTTACACTCAAGTGAGACTTCACTAAGTGATTCTTCACCCTCAGAGTCAGAATTCGTGATCCTTATTTATATATGTCTCAAAATCTATTGTCATTCCTTGGTTCAAAGAGACATATTTTTCCTCACTCCCTAGCTCTGGGATCTCGGGTGAATCAATTGGTTCATCCTCAATGGGTTGCTCTAGCCCAACCTAGTCATCCCCGATCTCAGAAAATGTATCCCCCCCGACATTGGTGCCTGTGTGGGTTCAGACATTGGCTCTCCTGAAGGGGGTTCATCTTGAGAATCATCCCAAGATTTGACTAGGGCAACCACAAATTTCATATTCAACCTTGACAACTTACCAAGTAGAAACTCACCCAAGCCCCTATCCCTAACATTTTGGAGCAAATCCAATAAAGACCTATTCAGCTCATCAATCATTTTTATCATAGGCTCCAATGCTTCAGTGCATGGTGTTGGCTGAGCTTCTAAAGATTGTATAGTGATCCTTAAATTTGCCAACACCCTATCCTGGATCTGGTTCACCTGAACTGACTAGTTCAGTTAAGGGTTGGGTGGGTTCGGGTTAAATCTATGGCAGTCAAGATATTGAGGTTCTCAGGTCCTTCCCTGATAGTAGGTCGTTTCAGGTTGTTTAAAGGATGGTGGCGACCTATATTCAGTGGAATACTGGGGAGGGTAGGTGTTATAATCATTATATCCTTCTTGATTGTAGATCGGGTTGGTTTGGTGACCAAAGGATGAAGATCTATAATCATTGAAGCTCTGGGAAGGATAGTAATTATAGTCTTGTTGTCCAAGGTTAGGCCCTAGACACTAAGGTCCGTATTCATATCCCCAATCAAAGTCATCCTAGCTAGTGGATGGGTAATTACAAGTCAAGTCAGAATAGTAATCATCTTGGGGATAAGTGGTGGTAGGAGGATAGGATGGGAAATGAGTGTAAGAAGTGGAAGGATACATGGTAGAATAGGAGGGAAAATAGAAGAGAGAAAGGTGCCCTATAGTATAATCAACCAAACCTATCCTTATGTGGGTAGCCTAAAGACCTATAGACTCCCAGGATTCATCTTGAGATTATAAATGATTTAGTCTACTTTTATCCGATCAATCCAACCAGTTAGGAGGGACTAGGGAGAAGGTTCTTCCTTTGGCTTGCGCCTCCGGTTCCAAGTGTACCCCCCAACTACAGTCGTTTGACGCTACTCCCTTAGCTAGACATTAGATGGACTAGCAGAAGTAGATTAATCGAAAAAAATCTTAGTCTGAGCCCTGAAGAGTGAATCAATCCTTAAGGCCAACGTTTACTCAATTTGAATTAGGCTTGGGATGATTGTGCTCTTGGAATGTGATGGGCCTTTTAGATGGGTTGTGCCCTTAATGATTAATTCAAATGTGTGTGCATGTACAACTAGGGTTTACAAACAAGGTTATTTGATGATGTGTCTTTTAGGATTCAACCTTGTTTAACAGCTTTTAGGATTTAATCTTTAGGTGTATTCAATCAAGGTTTAGTAGAACACCCCAAGTTTTGAAAGCATTGGTGATGATATATTCCTTTAGAAATCAGAAGAAAATGTGGAGTGCCTGGTTCAGCCCTAAAAATCAACCCTAAGAGGCAAGCTACTTGATGGATCAATTTTAAATTGAATGGTGCGGCCCAAATAACTCAATTAATTGGCCTGTTGCACCACTTAGTTAAGGCACACAAGAATGTTTAATCTATTCAGATTTCTACTCACTTATGTGTATTGAGTTGAAGTGTACCGAGTCCACAGGTTAGATCCTGGTTAAGTGGTAGAATCAAAGTGATTGTGCACCTTAGGATAAGAAGTTGTGGGTGTTAAGTGTGTAGCTTTCAGTTAAATCCAATAAGAGAAGAATATTTTTTAAATTTTTTTATATATGTTGGTGGGTGAGGTGAGTAGAGTGACAATCAAACAACCAAAATCTACCCTAGGGTTTATGCAAGCACCTAAGTTGATTTGGCTTTGAGTTATTAGGATATGGAATGAAAACTAAGGTGGGGGTGGTGGAGATAAACCTACAAAACTCTTTAACTGCACTTTACTCCAATCATTCATTTTGGCTCACCATGGAAAGGTACTTGTAATCATAGAAAGGAGCAAAGTGAGCTAAAAAGTTAAGTAAGGCGGAAAAATGTGAGAAAAATCAAAGAGTGTTTCCTCCCTGGCAATGGCACCAAAATGATTAACGTGTTTCGCAAATTAAAATTGGGGTTTGGAGGACCTATCGTTGTAGCAAGCAAAATGTGCCTATCAAATAAAATTTATAACTGAAACTCGAAAAGTGAGTCCCGGGTCGAACATGGGGAGGCGAACGTTTGGTTTTGAAAATCCACTTTTCACATTTTATTTGTTTCTGTCGTTTTTATCTTTTCTAATTTTTTTGGTATTTTTAGGAAGCAAGAGATCAGGTCGATGAAATCTAGCTAATCTACTTGCAAAATAAAAAAAGAAAGAGAGAGAAACAATTACACATATTTTTGAACAAGTGTTTCTACAACTATGAAAGTCGGAAAGATTACACTACGAAAGCGAAAATGATAGAAAGAGGTGAGAGAATCCCCCTCGACGGTTGCTCAGAGGATGACTTGCTCTGACGTCGCCTGGAGGAAGGTGGTGAGGAGCGAGATGAAGGAGTATGGAGATGGAGGACAGAGGATGGGACAGGACGATGTCATAGCGAGGATCTTCTTCCCAAAGGGCAGTGAGAGGTCGGCCATGGGATGCTCCAAGAATGGGGATGAGAGGTGGGAAAACTATTTTCTTTTCTACTCTTGAGGAGCATCCCGGGCTTGGTACAAGCTCTCTCTAGAGCCTTGGAGGTGGTGAGAGGAAGAAAGGAAGTGATGAAGAGGAAGGGTAGGTATAGGGGTCCTTTAATACTAAAGGGAAGAGGAGGAAATCCGTCCACGAGCTATAGTGACATCAAATGTGTCGCTGAAGATCTACCTTGGATGTCCCTAAAGGGTTGGCTGGCGCTCGTGCATGCGCACCCTCCACACACACAGCTGTTGTGAGGTTGGAGCATTGAGGATTGTCTGATCTGAATCTGATGGCTGACGTTTGCGCAAAGCTCATGCTTGAAATCGCGCTGAGAGTGCACTTAGGGTTTGAATGGGAGTGGCGAGAGGATCGTGGCCGTTGGATGAGCGATGAGAGGCTAAGATCACTTGTGGACTAGCACCACGGATCATGTGCGTATGATCGAGTGTGAGTTATTGCATGATCTAGCACGTGCGCGCACCAAGTGAATCTGATCTCGCCACATTGCTGCACTCCTCGTCGCTTGATGGCATCCAACGGGCACAATCGAATCGTGCTCGTGCTCCACAAGATCAAGCGTGGATTCGAACGATGGTCCTTGTGTCATGGGCAAGGGTGCTACCCAACACACTACCGGCATGGATTGTCGAGAAGACGAAAGTGTGCACATCCTCTCCTGACCATTGGATGGAGATCCAACGATTGCGATTTGGCGTGGCTCTCCTTCAGCTCATGGGGCACAGCCAATATTGGGCGTCCTGGATGGTGCCACGTGGCACCATCTGGGCCGTCCATCTTTTGTTTATTGCAGAGGGTGCCACGGTGCTCAAATCAAGGTGATTTCTATGTGGCCGAACTACGTTTGTTGCTCCAGATCCATTTGTATGGTTAGATTTTTCATCCAAAGCCTGTATGGATGTCGCATTGCCCTCCTCGCCGTTGATCTTCCTCGGACTTCATATGATGCTACAAGACTCCGATCTAGACAATTTTGGAGGCGTTAGACTCCGGTCGTCCTGATTAGATCCGTACAGTCGGATCATCAATCCGAGTCTCCAAAATAAATCTCCTCTCCTAACCACAAGAAGGATGAAATTAACCTAAAATATACACAACTACTCAAATGTAGAATGATACATGCTATGCAATATTTATAATATGGAATGCAAATCTAAGCCTAGGAACATGCATAAATAGGCATTTTAACCTTAATGGATGTGCCTACATCAGGCACCATTTGAAAAAGAAAATGCAAATGCCTCTTTCAACCTTAATCCTCAAAGCTTCCCATCAGTTATGCTAACCACACATCTCTCCCAGCTCAAGCTCCTTCGTCGATGCCTCCCCCTCTCCAACTTGCCCTCTTTCATCTCCGAAATCTCCCCTGAGCTTTGCCTCCTCTCCCTCCCTTTCCCCCCTTCCCTTCTCCTCCACCACCATCACCTTTCCCTCCCCCAATGACGTCGACACCCCCTAGATGCCTTCTAATTAATGAGATTTCGTACGCTAAAAGATTGAGTTCAAAACCCATCGTTGTAGTTGCGTAAAAGTCCATCAATTAGATAATTTTACCGAAACTCTGGTGAGTCTTGGGTTGAACACGGGGATGCGAATGTTTGATTAAAAATCTCATTTAAAATTATTGTCACGAAGTTGATTAGCTAGTAGAATTAGATGTACACTAGTTATTCTACTTTAAGAATAAACAATAGAAGAAAGAGAATGAATAATACAAAGAAAGAGAAAAAAGGGAGAGAATGAACAAGTATTTAATAACCATTTGTTCATTACAAATAATTTCTATAACTAGACAGCTGGAAATCTACATGAGAAAGAGATAAAAAGAGAGGGATGAGAAAATCCTCCTCGACAACTGCTAGGATGATGAGTTGCATTTCCAAAGTGCCCAGACGATGGGGATGAGATGCTGGAGGAGGGAGAATGGAGCTGGAGGGTGGAGAACAAAGTAGGGCGATGTCATGTCAGGATTTGCTTCCCAAATGGTGGCGAGAAGACAACCACAGGATGCTCCACGAAGGGGGTGAGGAGTTAGAAAATTATGTTACTCTAGCTCTAATGGAGCATCCTGGCCATGGGACCAGCTCATACAGCTTTGGAAGAGGTGAGAAGAGAAGGGATGATGAAATATGAGGTAGGGGTGGCCCTTTTATAGGTGCAAAAATTGGGGGCAAAAGGATCTTTCAAGCCTTAAAAATAAATATGCAGCCTTTAGTGACACATATAAGTGTCACTAAAGGCGTACGTTGCTGTTGCTTGTGTGGAACGTGAGCCATCCATCGCCGATCGTACTGTCCATGCACTACCACGACAACAGCATCTCATCTTAAAGGGTTAGGGCCTTGGTTCATCATCAGTCGTCCCATCTCTTAAATGTCGTGTGCCTCTTCTCCTTCAGCACACCTCTAGCACTCGGGTATGATGGCATGCCTGATGGTGCGTCATGGCACACGTCTAGCTCTCACACCCATCTGGTGTACCTGGGCGCACCACTTGTTGACGCCACTGTCACTAGATGCGAATCTGGCGGTCAAATTTCACCGCGCCTTCTCACACTCTTTATTTGAGGTGAGACGGTGCTCCAACCCACACCTCCCCTTCAAGAAACAATGGGTGACTGCAGCATTGCACGCACTTCTTTGTTGCATTTTTGATTTAATGCTCATGCGCCCTTAGCCATTGGATGAAGATCGAACGAACGAGGATATGCGAGCTTTTATCTTTAAAGGTTGAGCTGCGACAGGAGAGAGCGACGTGGAGAGATTTCGATGGTTGCATCATGATCCAACGATCCAAATTTAATCTTGAACTGCTTCCTTAAAGGCATGGCTTAAGGATGATTTGAGTGATGTAGACACATCTATGTCACATAAACTATCTATTTATGCATGTTCTTAGGCGTATAATTGCATCATGCATTATAAATATTGCATAACATGCATTATCATGCATTTAGGTTAGATCATATAAACTTTAGGTTAATTTTTTCTTTTTGTGGTTAGGGAATAGAGCAACATTTATCGGGGCCTCAGATTGAATATCTAACCATACGGATCTGATCAAGACGACAATCGGAGTTCAACGACTCCAAGATAGCCCCGATCGGACCTCCATAGCATTAGATGCAGTCTGAGAAAGATAATAGGTCAAGAGGCAAGGTGGTGCAAAATCCAAACTTCAAATGACAAATCCAACCGCACGGATGGGTTCGGATCGACAATTGTAGCACAACGACGCAAAAATCAGTCCAATCCGACATCTGTGGCACCCTCTACAAGTAAGAGAAGATGGGCACCCAAGATGGTGCCACGTGGCGCCATCCCAGCCGCCCAACATCGACCCAAATCGCCCACTCCACCTCTCCAAGCGATGACCAGCGCATTGATCCAACGATGCAGAATGTGCCAAGTCGCTCCTCAGGCCGTCTCTCATCTACTGAAGAATAAGAGCTGTCCATCTCAACCATTGGATCTAGATCCAATGGTCGTGAGCATTTGCACCTTAAACCATAAATGTGACAAAGTTACGGACTTAATGCGTTGGTCGCGCAGCCTTTCAAACAACACCCGACGTTGGGTGGAGATGCCAAGCGCCTCGAATCGAGCACACACGCGGGTGCGGGGGAAATTTGCTCGTGCGATGGCAATTGGGTGGTCGAGGAAGTACAACGTGGCACACTTGATGAAGGCGGGCGATTCATGTGCGATCTGACACACGAACGCATGCCCAATTTGACGCAAGCGCGCGTTACGCTAAAGATCAAGAGGCGTGCGTGTGTTTAAGCCATCTGATCTCTCGATTGGATGGCTAAGGATGCATGCGTGGGTGAAGCGTTTCAGTGGTTGAAGGCAGAAATGCAGGGGCACGTGCATACTTCAATGCTGTGGGTCTTTAGTGACATTTATATCCTTCACAAAAGACCCCAACAATTAATATGTTAAGCTTGTAAAAGGACCTTTTTGCCCCTATGACTACACCTATAAAAGGGGACCCCTACCACTCATTTTCTTCATCTCTTCCTCTCTTCTCTCACCCACTCCAAAGCTCTGTGAGCTTGTCCCAAACCCGATATGCTCCATTAAAGTTAAGAAAACATTTTTTCCACCTTCTCACCCCCATTAGTGGAGCGCCCCGGTTGTCCTCTTACCGCCACTCTGGAAGCAGTTTCTGTTGCGACGTCGCCCTACTCCGTCCTCTGTCTTTGTCCTCTTCTGTCCAACATCTCACCACCCTCGTCCAGGTGCTCCGTCAACATGGCTCGTCCTCTAAACAACTGTCAAGGAGGACAATCTCTCTCCCTCTTCTCTTTATCGCTTTCTAGATTAGATTTCTCACTTTCTAGTATAGCGAGTAGTTGTAATGAACATGAATTTGTGGCTATGAAATATTTATTCATTCTTTCCCTATTTTCTCATTATTTGTATTATTCTTTCTCTCTCTTCTATTAATTATTCTTTAAGTAGATAGCTAGTGTAGATTTAATTCGACCAATTAATCTACTTAGTGACAACAAATATAAATGCAGTTTTTGATCAAACGTACGCCTCCCAGTGTTCGACCTTGGACTCACCAGAGTTTCGGTTAAATTATCTGTTTCACGGATTTTTATGCAACTACAATGATAGGGTTTTTAAATTCAAATTCTTAGCTTACAAAATTTGCATTCAACATTGAGATTTCACGTGCAACTCACCGTTGAGAAGGGGCAGTAACACTAAGATTATTTGGAGGGATAGGAGGGTGCCATGTGGCACCATCTGAGTCATCCATCTTCTTTTACTCGTAAAAGATGCCACTGATGTCGAATTGAACTAATTTTCATGCGGTTGGGATGTGATCGTCAATCTGAACCCATCTGTGAAGTTGGATTTGTCATCTGAGGTACAAATTTACATCACCTTGACCCTTGACCTTTGATCTTTCTCGAACTGCATTTGATGCTATGAAGGTTCCATGAGGGCAATCTCAGAGGCGTTGGACTCCGATCATTGCCCTAATCAGATTCATACGGTTAGATCTTCAATCCAAGGCCCTGAAATGATATCTCTCTGTCCCCTAGCCACAAAAAGGGGAAACTAAGAACATGCATAAATGGATCGCTTTTATGACATAGATGTGTCAACATCACACCCCCATGCCTATCTTTTGCTAGTCCCTAGCACAACTATATGCTATTTATAAAATTATGATCAATTACTTGGGTAATAATTATTTCTCAACACTAAGAAATTTCTACTAAAGACCTGAACTTACCTAGACTCAACAGCGCCTGGGTGTCTACCAAAATGCAGACCGCGCAAGGCCTCACCTTATTCAAAAGCAAATACATCATTTTATTCTTTTCTAATTGTTTTGGATTTTTGAGTTCAAAGTTTCAGGCAGCTTTCTATGGCTACCCAACCCACCCAAGACTCGAGAAAAACTCTAACTACTAAGCGTCATTTTGTGACTGTGATAGACTCATTGATTTGAAATCAAAATGAACTTCAGGTTTCTATGAACCGTAGGTGTTCACAAGGCAAGATCGATGTTTAAAATGAAGTGTTGTAATATAATCTAAATCGCTTTGAAAATAAATATATTTTTTTTATTACTCGAAAAAGTTCCGAGGTCGAACACAAGGAGCTATATGGGATTTAGAAATCAAGATCACAATTCAGAATTAAAAGAGATTATAGTAGTATCAGTAGCAATGTGCAAAAATATAGGAGTAAAATGGTGATTTAGATCACCAAATACTCCTACAATATCACCAAGGAACTCAATGTAAACATGTATGCAATGAGTGCTAATGATCTATTGTCTGATTTGTAAATCAGACGACTTAAAGTTGTATGCTTCTTCTTCTTTTCCTCTTCTCTGTCTTTCATCTTTCCTTCTCTGACTCTTCCTTTCTTCTCCCCGTTCTTTTTCTTCGCTTCAGCTGTGTTTGCTTTCTCTGTCTTCTCCTTTCCTCTTCAGCTCTTTCTTTAGCCCTGCTTCTTATTCTTCTTTTCTTTCTCAGCTACGACCTCTCCAAGCCTTCTTCTTCTTCCTTTGCCTTTAGCTTTTTTCTTCCTTGGCCCTTGGCTACTTTTCTCTTCTTCTTCATCTTTAGGCCTCCTCCTCTTCTTCTTTGGCTTCTCTCATCAGAATTCGACTAAGTGTCGGCCGAAGATTCCTGTAGCAAAACCCTCCCCCTACCCACGCGAAAATCCTCTCTCTTTCTCTCTTAGGATTTGCTCTCCCAAAGCCACGGGTATTCGGGTTATCGGGTCAGGCGCGTACCCAGGTCCAGGCTCACCAACATGTGGTGGTGAGCGAGGAGTGCAGGTCTGGTCGGGTCAGGTGAGGTCTGCAGGTGAGGTGTCGCTGACCTGCAGACGAGATCGGGTGAAGGTGAGAGGGACCTCACCCCGTGGTAATTGAGGCGAACAGCTGATGACACCTTTTCAATTTATGTGGGTGCGCAGCTTCAGAACTGCCTGATGTGGGACTATCCACTCACCCTTTATTCGTGTGCCTGCAGCAGGAAGTGTCTCTCCAATTGCAGCAGCTGCTGAGGCTCCCAACTGTAATTGAGGACTTGGGACCGTGCGCGAAGTACTTCCGCACGTTCTGGGACTTCAACCTGGGACGGCAAGGACCTATGGTAGCCTCAAGCAAGCTTTGAGCTTGCTCGCTAATGGAGGACAAGGCTTGGAACCTGAAATCAGTAGAACGGCCTCTCGGCCATGTCAGAGCGCTTAGGGAGTATCGCCGGAGCACGGCGGATGTGATGGGGGTGGTGGCGTGGAGCGAGAGTGACTGTGAGTGCGTACCTAGGTCAATCTGTGTGTGTGTGAGTGGGTGTGTTCGGGGGTTGACTTTGGTGGATGGCGAAGTGAATGAATAGAGGGGAAATGATTGGGGATGTGTGGTGAAGGTTTTGCGAGGGTCGGTGAGTGTTTTGGTGGCTTGTGGAGGTGGGATGGGCTCGTCGGAGAGGGTGGCTGGAGATGGAGGAGATGGAGATGCAAAGGGGCGTCAGTGATCGGTTTAAAGTGTAGTAAATGAGGAAATAAAGTAGAAGGGATGGGGACTTAGCTAGGAAGTCAATGGATGAACTAGGGTAGTGATGGCGTCAGGTCTGGGGTGGCTGACACTGGAGATGAAGGCAGCCCTGGTGAGGTGGGAATGAGGAGGATGAAGGGGAAAGGGGTGTCTAAGGGTATGGCAAGACGTAGACGAGAGCAGGGAGGATGAATCCGCCGCAGGTATGGCAGTCGGACGATGAGAAGAGGCAAAAAAGGTCACCGGACATTGAGGAGCCTTCAGTTGTGAGAGGGAGAGATGAATTGAGGGGATTCACAGCTGAATTCGAGCATAAGGAATTCGGGGGGATCTGTGCTTCTTTAAATAGGGATTTGAGTGGCACTTAGGGCTTGGGAAGCAAGCTTCCCAAGCTTGGAAGGTCGCTAGACTTGGGAGATTTTAGGATGCCCAAATCTCTCATGCGTTCACATGAGAGATTGGGAGGGAATCAGAGCTCATCAATGGGTTCATACTGGTGAGAATTTCTCAGAGGATCTCCCTTCTAATTTTGGAAGAGATTCTCCAAGCAATCAAGGAGATATTCCCTGTCAAAGGTCATCGGAGTAGGTTTCCTCCACGATAATGGTGGAGGGACCTAATTACAAAGACGACGAAGAAGCTAAGGGGTCTATTTACAAGGGTTTTTGAAAGTTAGGGGTATAATTGTAATTAAATAGGACCTTTTTGCAAACTAGGTCAAGGCAAATTCATCTTGAGTCCAAAATTTAGTGAAAACCTAATTTTGACCTAAGAAATCCAATGGTGAATTTGGATTTTGGTTTTGACCACGTTTGACTGGGTGATTTATGCAAAAACCCAAATTAGAGTAAATATCTGTCTAAGACTCCATTCTGGGTTAAGATGAGTTTTGATGGCCAAATTGAAGGTACTAAACCCTAGAGAATATTTTTATATGATTTTTAGAGGATTTAAGTGAATTTTATCCTGATCATAACCTTGGTTAATTAAGTGGGTCTGTATTTAGGGTTTCAAAAGTCATTTAATTCTCAGAACACACACAAACCCTTTTCTGTCTAATCCAACACACTTGTTATCTTATTAAGACCATTTAACCTTTATTCAGCCCTTGAGAGAACCCATGGTTGTACTGCATTCATAATAAGCTGGTAAAATTACAGTTTTACCCCTAATTTCTTATTTTTCTCTTAGAATGGTTATGCAATGAATTATGACCTTCAGCTGGTTATGTAGGAGCATTTATTGACTTCATTGGGTCAAAATGAGCTGGTTAGGGCTCATGATGGTGTTCCCATCATATGCTCATGCCTATTTTTTGCTAGTTGCTTAGCAAAATTTCAAGGTATTAACTTTGATTCCAGACCATAAAATCTTTTGATACTTAAAACTGTAATGTGTGCTTTCTTTTGTAGATTAGGTTAGAATGCCGATAGTAGGCCTAGAGGTTCTCAAGTACCAACCAAGATCCAGGCCTGACCAGCTCTAACCTCAGTCTGCCGTGAAGGTTTTTAAGGCCCACAGGAACTATCCTAAGGTTCGTTGAACTCCACGATTAAAGCACTCGTGCTTGTAACATGTTTTAGCCTTGGTTCAGTTTGCAGTGCGTTTTTGTCAGAGAGAGACAGAGGAGTTTTTCTTTGTGGAGGGTTTTCTCGCTCTTTTCTTTTTATTTCTAGCTTCGGATTAGCTTCACAACACGGTCTATATCGGATTCCTAGTCCCCATCATCAATCCTTGAAGGGTCCCTAGCAATCGATGCTTCGAGATAGCACCACCCATGGCAACCCCCAGAACCCTGGCTTTCGAGATTTTGAGATAATCCCACCCATGGCATTCTGTAGCTAAATCCAAACCCTGGCAATCGATATTTCAGGATAATGCCGCCCATGGCATCTGAATCAGCACAGGATGCTTACATGCCCTTGGTAGGATATGTAGATATCCTAAGAGACAAGCACCGAGGAGACGATATGTTATTGCACATCTTCGAGGGGAATTTTCCGGCTCTCCACACCAGGAACTCGTCCAAATCAACTTTTGTTGATTAGCCACTCTTAATCTAGGTGACATTTTCAGAACAATTTAAACGCATTTGTGTGATTTTGATACTTAAGTGCACTGAACTAGATTGTGTGTGGATTGGGGTGCTTTGGTTACCGAGTCCCGTAAACTAGAGGTCAGTTAACGAGGTCGAATACTCCCTAAGCCTTAGACCTAATACTTAAGCTTCGCATTTTCCCCAACCTCTTGAGAACTATCCAGATCTTAGTGGGTACTTGAGCTTTTAAGCCTAGGATTATAGCCCAAAAGGCCTAAAATCAACGTTCCTATTAATCTCTTCTTTGTTTCATTAGCATTGTTTGCCTTCCATTTTTTTTCTTTTGATTCGATCTAGAATTAAGTCAATTCCTTAATTTCTTACTAATGACCACCTCTTTTTCTTTCCTTTTCAACTTGTGCTCCTTTTTGGCCTTTTTAACTCCCCTTTTTCTCCTCAAAATTTGATATGCCAACAAAATTTTCTCTCCTCTCATTTTTTGTTCTTTTTCAAGAATTTTTTTTTATTTTTTTGGTATTTTTGGGATATGTGAATTTTTTGATGAAACACTTTCTTGTGAGATGATTTTCACGGTATTTTTCACTTTCATATCCCCCCATGCCTATGATTTGCAATGTCATTGTAAATTAGGTGGGTTTGAGTTTAGCTAAGATCATTCATTAGAACAGGTGTTGGGTGGGTGAATGGGTCGGGATGATTGTTGCAGACGATTTCAAGCTTGGGTATGGGTGCCAGAGGTGGAGTCGATTGTTTTAATAGATGAACCCTAAAGTGCAATATGAGTTCAGCATAGGAATGTGTCAAGGAAGGTTTTGGGTTTTTTCAAAAATAATGGGTTGCCTCCCATTAAGCGCTGAGTTTAACACCATCGGTCAGGCGCAATGAGCTTATGGAGAATGGAGGGTAAAAGATGTCTCAGCCAAATTTGTATCAATAAGTTCAATGAACGGTTTGAGTCTTTGACTGTTCATGACAAAAGGTTCTGAATCGTAGTTGAGTTGACTGATTTCGACGGCTCCATTTCCAAAGATTTGTCGGACAAGGTAAGGTTCGATTCATTTTGATCTGAGTTTTCCTGGGAACAGTTTGAGTTTAGCATCAAAGAGTAGGACTTTTTGACTAGGGCAAAAGATCTTTCTGGATATGTGCTTGTCGTGAAAGGCTTTAACTCGCTCTTTGTAAATTCATGAGTTCTCATACGCATCGTGGCTTAATTCATCGATCTTGCTCATTTGAAGCTTTCTGTGGGTTCCTATCTTAGAAAGATCGAGATTGCAGTTCCGTACTACCCAATAGACTTTGTGCTCCAATTCGATGGGGTGGTGACATGCCTTCCTGTAAACTAATCTAAAGGGAGACATACCTAATTGGATTTTGTGGGTGGTCCTATAAGCCCACAAAGCTTCCGAAAGTTGGATGACCAGTCTTTCCTGTTAGGTCGAACAGTGACCTGAAGGATTTTCTTGATCTTCCGATTTGATAGTTCAGCTAGATCGTTGGTTTGGGGGTGACAAGGAGTAGAGATTCGGTGTGACACCCCGTATTTAGTCATCAGTGACCTAAACTGAGCATTAGTGAAATGGGTCCCTCCATCAGAGATTATAGCATGTGGAATCCCAAACCAAGAAAAGATGTTTTGATGAATGAATTTGATAACCACCTTATGATCATTGGTTCAAGTCGGAATGGCTTCGATTCATTTGGGCACATAGTCAACAACGAGCAGAATGTACTCAAAGCTGTCCGAAATAGGAAAGGGTCCCATAAAATCAATCCCCCAGACATCAAAGATTTCGCATACGAGAATCGGTTGTAAGAGAATCATATCACAGTGGCTCATGTTGCTTAAGGTTTGGCAACGAGTGCATGCTTACAGTGATTTTATGCATCTTTGAAAATCGTGGGCTAATAGAAGTTGCACTGGAGGACTTTTGCTATGGTTTTATGACCAGAGAAGTGTCCACCGCATGCCTAGTCATGGAAGGAGGACAAGATGCCCTGAATTTTCGCTTCCAGGACACATCATCGAATGATTTGATAAGCACTTATGCGAAAGAGATACGGGTCTTCCTAGAAGTAGTACTTAGCATCGGAAAGCAATTTGTCTTTCTTGGCCTTTGGCCAATCGGACAAGATCTGATGTGATGCCAGGTAGTTTACTAGATCAGCAAACCATGGAAGCCCTGTACTAATAGTCACGAGGTACTCATCAGGAAAATGTTCTATAATGGGTCCGGAAGCATCAATAATGTCAGAAGAAAGGTGGGACAAGTGATCAGCTACCACATTCTATTTTCCTGCCTTGTCATGAATCTCAAGGTCAAACTCTTGAAACAGTAAGATCCAGTGGATTAGTCAAGGTTTCGCGTCCTTCTTTGCAAGGAGATGCCTCACAGCTGTGTGATCAGAGTAAATGATAACACGGGAACCCAGAAGATACGATCTGAACTTTTCCAGGGCAAATACTATGACTAGCAGCTCTTTCTCAGTAACTGTGTAGTTACGCTAAGCCTCGTCAAGTGTCTTGCTAGTGTAGTAGATGACCATGGGTTTCCCATCAATTTTCTACCCAAGTACCGCTCGTACAGCAACATTAGATGCATCGCACATGATCTCAAAGGGTTGAGACCAATCAGGGGACTGTAGGATTGGAGCTTGGGTAACTCGATCACGCAGGATTCAAATGCTTGAGTGAATTCCTTGGAGATTTCAAAAAGAACATCCTTAGATAGCAGATTAGTCAGGGGGTGCATGATCTTCGAGAAATCGGGAATGAATCGACGGTAAAAACTAGCGTGCCCCAGGAAAGATCAGATGTCTTTAACCATGCTAGGCATAGGGAGTTTGCAAATCAGATTCACCTTGGCTCAATCAACCTGGATGCCTTTTCCTGAGATGAGATGTCCCAGGATAATTCCTTTAGGCACCATGAAGTGGCGCTTTTCCCAGGAAAGAACCAAATTCATGTCAATGCACTTCCTGAGGATTTGAACCAAGAGCAGGAGGTAATTGCCAAATGATTCTCCAAACACTGAGAAGTCATCCATGAAGACTTCCAGATAATCACCTACCATATCTGAGAATATGGCAAGCATGCACTGCTGAAAAGTAGCAGGTGCATTTCAGAGACCGAAAGGCATCCTTCGGAATGCGTATGTCCCGAAGGGGCAAGTGAAAGTGGTGTTCTTTTGGTCCTCAGGATGGGTTGCCACCTGGTTGTAGTTGGAGTACCCGTCCAAAAAGTAGAAGAATGTATTTCCTGCTAGTTTTTTGAGGATCTGATCAATAAACGACAGTGGGAAATGATCCCTCTTCGTGGAGGTATTGAGTCTTCTGTAATTAATGCAGACTCTCCACAAATTTGCTACACAGGTCGGTATGATTTCTCCGATCTCCATTGTGGTCATGGTGAGTCTTGCCTTCTTAGGCACAACCTGGATTGGACTCACCCACCGACTGTCAGAGATCGGGTAGATGATCCCAGCATCTAACCACTTAATGATCTCATTTTTCATGACCTCTTGCAGATTAGGATTCAGATGTCTCTACATTTCACAGGAAGGTCGTGTGCCCTCTTGAGTATAGATGTGGTGTGTGCAGTAAGAGGGGCTAATACTAGTCAAATCATCGAGAGTCCATCCAATGGCTCTTCAATGTTGCTGGAGAACATAAATCAGACGGGATTCCTAATCAGGTGTGAGTCTAGAGTTGATAATCACAGGAAATGTCTGATTGGAACCCAAAAAGGCATACGTTAGATGATCGGAAAGGGGCTTTAGTTCCAAGACAGGGTTATCAGCACCAGCGGGTGGTTTAGAGTGGGTGTCAGGAGCAAGGGAAGGAGCTACGGGTGTGTCTAGGTTGAGTTTGGACTCTAATTGCGGGTTTTGATCCTATTATGGTTGATCAGAAGTAGTCATGTTTTCCTCTATATACTGATCGTCAACCAAAGCCTCGATATCACATATTTGTTCTATAACTCCGTAATTAATCTCTTGTTGGGCCTTAAAGATGTCGATCTTTAGTGTCTGGTTCTCGAATTTTAGTTCAATTTAGCCCTCCTCATAATTAATGTTGGCCCTAGTAGTGGCTAAAAAGGGTCTCCCTAGTATGATTGGTGTGTTCCTTAGATTTTCTGGAGCATCCATATCCAAGACTACAAAATCCACCGGGAAATAGAAATCCCAAACCCTAACAATGACATCCTCAAGAATTCCTTTAGGTGACTTAATAGATCGATCTGCCAACTGTAATGTCATTTGTGTTGGTTTGAGCTCAGATTCCTCAAGATGGTCAAGTAGGGATGTAGACATTAGGTTTATGGAGGCTGCTAGATCCAATATAGCTTTATTAAATTGAATATCACCAATTGTACAGGAAATAAGGGGAGTACCTCGATCTTTTGCCTTAGGTGGGAGTTTGCTCAAAATGATAGAGCTGGCTTGCTCTGACAATACGATTGGGCTCCCACTTTTGGTTAGCGACTTATGCTTAGGTGTACACACAATTTCTAGAAATCATGCATAAGCCAGTACGTGGCAAATTGCATCCATCAAGGGGATGTTTATATGGACCTGCTCAAAGAGCTTGACTAGGTCCTCTTCAGGTGCCACAGGTTTGGTTGTCCTCTTTCCCTTGGTCAAGGCCTCAAGAAATGGAACCTCAGATGGTTCCTCTGGAATAGGTCCAGGTTTGTGATCTGGGATAGGGGTATCCTGGATGACTATCCTCAGGTTTGGGTTACTACCAGACTGAAAGTGGCTTGGGTAAGGTGGGTCCTGTGTTGCTTTGCCACTATGGGCTGTAACTGAATTTTGTCCTGCCTGGTTCGGGTTTGGTGTAGGTAAAATAGGTGGCTGCTATTGAAATCTTGAGTATGATGTTGAAGCTTCCATTCCGTTAGGTGATGGAGTAGAAGGGGCCTAATAAACCATGTGGGCTTGGCCCTGATTTGGCTTTATAACGCACCTCTGGTTCGGCACGTTATTCGGATTCGGCAGAGGTTGTGATGGGAGTGTATCAGGTTGGTGAGAATTAGCCATCTGAGCGAGTTGATTTCGAACCTTTGTGATCTCGTCTTTGTGCTGTTTCTGCATAGCTGCATTCGCCTTTTGAATGTCAGCCAAAGTATGAAGGATAAGAGTCATTTAATCTGTTTGAGTTGGCCCAGATTGATAGGTGGGGTTGCGGTGAGGCTGAGGTGGCTAATATGGATGAGGAGCTTGTGGACGGGGTCGATATGGTGGTCTCTGATTCTGATTATTCCCTGCCCACATGAAATTAGGATGATTTCGCCATCTAGGGTTATAGGTATTAGAGAATGGGTCATTCTGGATGGTGTTGAGATCCTTGCAGGTCTGAGGAACCTCAAAAAAGTCAGAATACGAGGGTTCAGAGTTCCCCCAACTAGAATAGGTAGGATCGGAGTTTCCTCCAGCCCTAGAGTTAGATGGGGGTGGATACGGGTCCATCCCCTAAGAAGATCTGTGATAGATGTTATGCACAGCTTCCCTCCTAGAGGGCGGCTGTGCGAATGGGTTTTGCGTAGAGGTGGCTCGCTACAGATATCAAGTTAGCTCATCCACCTTCTTCTCAATAATAGAGACCTTGTCGAAACAACTGGCCATCAATTCCAAGTCGATAGATGAGGACAGGCCATGTGTCTCATGTGCCCCCTTGGATTCGTCGATGCGTGGGAATTCGTCCGGTCGGATAAGCCCATGGAGTCATTATTGATGGGGTTCTCGCACATATTCTTGAGAATCTCCCACACAGTGTCTTCGTGTTGACCGATGATATTTCCTCTGCAAGTTGCATTGACGAATAATCGGATATCTTCACGGAGTCCCTAGTAAAAAGACTGAACTTGTTCCCATTTAGGAACTCCATGATGGGGGTACTTTCGCATGAGATCCAGGAAACGATCCCATGATTCGTGAAGTGGTTCTCAAGGCTGTTGTGTGAAGTGCGTGATCTGGTGTTGTAAAGCATTCGTCCGACCAACTAGGAAGAACTTTTTCAGAAACTTGGATTGTAGTTCAACCCATGTGTTGATTGGACACGTTTGAGTTTGATACTAGTGAGTTGCTTTGTCCATGAGAGAGAAGGAGAACATTTTCATGAGAAGGATATGTCGATTTTGGACATCTGACCCGAAGGTCTGGGCCAAATGCTTTATTTGTTTAATGTGCTGGAATGTATCTTCAAAATTGAGCCCATGAAATTTTGGAATAGCATGAATCATGTTGGGCTTGAGTTCAGTATCAGGACCTCCAGTCGGGATTTGGACTCGAGGTTCGATTGCCACTGTAGCGGGATTGTAATGATCTTGCATCATAGGACAATGTGGTGGATTCACAAAGGCTTGGAATAAATCATTAAGGAGCTCAAGTTGATTTTCGAGGTTATTCTCTTCTACAAGTTGTGCCATGATGATGGATGAAGGAGAATTAGGCTCAGATGAATAAGAAGAGATGTCTATGTGATGGGGTTGCTGCACAAACACGGAAGTCGAGGCCTGGCCTCGACGGGAGTGAATGACTAAAGGAGGCCTCAAGGATGGTCTTAAGGACCTCCTACCAAACAATCACTGATGGTCTAGATGAGAATAGAATGTGATGGAGCAAATCAAGACACCCAAAAATTTTGGATGACTATAGAGGTTCGGGGCGGATGATACCCCTTAGTCAAAAAGTCATCCACCTAAGAATTACCTGGGCAGCCAGAGAGGAAGATTCCTGCAAAGACCCCTACATGGTAGAGTGCCCCCACGGGTTACAGGGTTAACCCCACCCGACCTCTCTTCTCATTGATGTTCCAGGTAGACCAGAATGGGGACTTGACCTCTTAAGTCTACCAGTTTTATTAAGAGCAAGGGTGCTTAGAATTTCACTTGAACTTTAAGATGTATTGAGTGCAAAAGTGACCTAATTTCAAGATTGGTTGACCCAACAAGGTGGGTCAACTTCACCTATTTGTCTTCTGAGAAGTTTTACGTCCCTCTTTTAGGATTCAAGTGAGATTAAAAGCCTGATTTTTAGGGTTTGCTTGAATGGATCAATTCAACAAAGGCTTAGGCACACATTATTTGGAAAGACCAGTTCTTGATTATGTAAGTGTCTCTAATACCCTAACTTGGAATCCTTAATTGGCTCATGTTTTGGTCTAATTTAGTTTGCCAGATGTAGTATCTAGGGCTCAAACAAGAATGTGATAGTCCTAGTTACCTTAAGTGGGTGCACAAATCAGGTTTTGTTGTTGAAATCAAATCAGGCAACTTGATGAATTATCTAAGAATAGAAAGCAAGTAGCCCTAATTGATTTTATCCTTTTTAACCTTTTCAGAATGAGGGGCTTAAGAGAGTAATCAGAATTTACTTGCCCTTGGCGTGTTTGATGTGTGGCTGAACTTTCTCAATGTATCTTCTCCCTGAAACAACCACAACGAAAAAAGATATAGCAAGTTAGTACCAAATCAGGAATTACAATCGAGAATTCTAAATTGCCCGTTACTCCACGGCAACGGCGCCAAAATATTTAGCAGGACGAGATCGATGTTTAAAATGAAGCGTTGTAATATAGTCGAAATCGCTTTGAAAATAAATACAATTTTTTATTACTCGAAAAAGTTTCAATGTCGGACACAAGGAGCTATATGGGATTTAGAAATCAAGATCACAATTTAGAATTAAAAGAGATTGCAGTAGTATCAGTAGCAATGTGCAAAAATATGGGAGTAAAATGGTGATTTAGATCACCAAATACTCCTACAATATCACCAAGGAATTCAATGTAAATGTATATGCAATAAGTGCTAATGATCTATCATCTGATTTTAAATCAAACGACTTAAAGTTGTCTGCTTCTTCTTCTTCTTTTCTTCTTCTCTGTCTTTCTTCTTTCCTTCTTTGACTCTTCCTTTCTTCTTCTCCCCATTCTTTTTCTTTTCTTCAACTGCGTTTGCTTTCTCTGTCTTCTTTCCTCTTCAGCTCTTTCTTCAGCCTTGCTTCTTCTGCTTTTCTTTCTCTGCTACGACCTCTCCAAGCCTTCTTCTTCTTCTTTTTTTGCCTTTAGCTTTCTTCTTCCTTGGCCCTTGGCTGTTTTTCTCTTCTTCTTCAGCTTTAGGCCTCCTTATCTTCTTCTTTGTCTTCCCTCTTCAGAATTCGGCTAAGTGTCAGCTGAAGATTGCTGTAGTAAAACCCTCCTCCTACCCGCACGAAACTCCTCTCTTTTTCTCTCTTAGGATCCACTCTCCCAGAGCCATGGGTATCTGGAATATGAGGTCAGGCGTGTACCTGGGTCCAGGCTCACTAGCGTGCAGTGGTGAGCGAGGAGTGCAGGTTGGGTCGGGTTAGGCTAGGTCCATGGGTGAGGTGTCCGGACGAGATCGGGTGAAGGTGAGAGGGACCTCTCCCTATGGTAATTGAGGCAAACAGCTGATGGCACTTGTTTAATTTATGCGGGTGCGCGGCTTCAGAACTACCTGATGTGGGATGTTGACGGCGTCTTGATCGCATTTTAACAGTTAGTTATGTCGTAGTATAGGTGATCAAGCGTTGTTAACAAATAAAAGTTTATTACTCGAAAACATAAGTATCCTAGGTTGAACACATGGAGCAATTGGAATTTATTACTAATCTCAAAAATATAATTGAACACTTAATTACTCAAAACTTAATTCAAATATAAATATATGAGTTTAAAAGTCAATTGTGGCAAAAAGAAGGAATTTGGACGTCTGATCGTCTGATCATAGGATCAAACGTCTTAAAAATATTTTTTCTCCTCTCTTGTTCTTCTTCTTCTGACTTCTGATTTTCTTCCTTTCTTCTTTGTGCTTCTTCTTTCTTCTCTGCAGTTGCCTTGCTTCTTTCTTCTTATTTTCTTCTACCTTCTGCCTTGCTTCTTTCTTTTCCTACAGTATCTTTCTCCTTCTTTTCTCTACGGGTCTTCTTCTCTTTGGCTCTGCTTTCTCTTCTTCTTCTTGTCTTTACCTTTCTTTATTTCTTCTTTCTTCTTCAGTTCCTCTTCTCTTTTTCCTTCGCCTCTTCCTTCTTCCTTGCCTTTCTCTTTTTCCTCTACAAAGGCTTCCTTCCTTCTTTTCCTTTGCTAGCAGCAGCTAAGTGTCAGCTTCACTTCTCCCTTCTGCCTTCCCTACATAAACCAAAGAGGAGCAAAACCTACCCCTCTACCCACACCCATGTCTCTCTCTCTCAGTGTAAGCCACTATTCAGCACGCTCTCCCAGAGCCGGGTAAACTGGTCGGGTCGCGCGCCTGGGTCCAGGTGCACCGGTGTGGGTGTGGTGCACGAGGAGTGCTCAGGAGGGTGTCGGGTCAGGTCGCTAGATCTGTGTGGTGAGCTCACGGACGAGGCAGTGAGTATAGGTGAGGGACGTCACCCCATGTGCTTTCGGAGGCAACCAGCCCAAAGCATAAAATCAATTTAAACCACTCCAACACCTTACAGCTTACCAAGGTGGGACTATTGTTCCACCTCTCTTTCACTGGCGCCCGCAGGAGAGCGTTCTCCAATTGCAGCACTGCAGGCTTCGCGGCGACAGTTGCTGGGACAAATGACTTTGTGAGGTCTCCCTGAGTTATCTGGACCTGGAGCCCTGAGGTCCCGCAACCTGGAGCAAGCAAGCAGCTTCCTCGATTCACCACTAATGGCGGCTGGAGCGTGAAACCTGCCTGACACAAAAAGAGCCTTGCGGCTTAATCAGACCATAGGAGCACCTTTGCCGTGTCACAGCGAAGGTGAGGTGCTAGGTGGCAGGCTGCGGGGCTGCCTAGGCGTGCGTGCCTAGGTCGCTCTGTGGCTGGCCGGATGGGTTTGATCAGGGGGTAGTTGTGGAGGCGTAGAGGGTCTATGGATGAGTGGGGGATGTTCAGTGAGGTGAGGCAGAGGTTATGCGATAGTCGGCGAGACATGTGGGGCTGCGGAGTGATGGGAGCGTCTCGTCGGAGGGTGGTCGGAGATGAAGAAGATGGTGGTGGATAGTGGCGGTCAAGGAGCGTTTGGTGAAATAAGATGAGGGAAATGAAAGAGGGGATAGAGAAGAGTAGTTCTAACCTAACTAAAGGGATGAAGGGGGCAAGAAGGCAGCTGGCAGTACTTGCTGTCGTCAGAGAAGAAAGCATCCAATGGAGGAAGATGGCGGCGACGACAGGGCTAGGGCAACTCGTGCGGGTGTTGCACAACGTGGAGGAGGATGAGGAGGATGGCTCTGCCACTGGTTTTGTGGTAGAGAGACGAGGAAGAGGAGGGGGGCTCGCCGGAGCTCACTGGACCCCTTTTCCGGAGGAGAAGAAGAGGAAATTGAGGTAGAATTCTGGCCAAGTTGAGCTGAGGAGGTGCGGTCGGAGTTGGGGGTTAATTTATAGGTGCTGGCCGAGCTTCTGGTGCGTGGAGGGCAAGCCTTTTGCCACCGACGTCTCACCGGAGATGGAAGGTAGTTAAGAGATCCAAATCTCTCGTGCGTTCGCATGAGAGATTGGGTGCAATTCTAGGATCAGGATTGAGTTCAGATGGAAGGGAATTCCTCGGAGAATCTCCCTTCCAAATTTGGGGGGAGATATCTGAGGAATCAGAGAGTATTCCCTCTCTATTCCTTGCTGGAGTAGGATCTCTCCCCAATAATGGTGGAGGGACCTGATTGTAAGAGTGGTGAGGAAGTTAGGGGGGTGTATGCAATGTCTTTCAAAAGATAGGGACCAAAATGTGATTGGGTGTACTAAATTGCAAAGTTAGTCAAGATGACCTCCCCTTATGTCCAAATTTTGGTAAAAACCTAATTTGGAACTAAGGAATCCAATGGTGAAGTTGGATTTTAGGTTTGACCAGGTATTTTACGCAAAAACCCAAATTAGGTCAATTGATGAGCTAGGACCCTAATCTTGGTCAAACTAGGTTCCAAAGGCCAAATTGAATGTTCTAAACCCTTGAGGATATTATTCCATGATTTTTAGAGGGTTTACTTGATTTTTATCCTGACCGAAATCTTGTTGAATTAAGAGGGTCTGTTTTAGGGTTACCAGATGTCATTTAATTCCTGGATTGCACGTGAACCCATTTCTGATTGAATCAACCCACTTTTTATCTTATTCAGACCATTTGACCTATGTTTTGTCTCTGAGAAATCTCGTTTGTGTAATGCAATGGTAAAATTACAGTTTTAACCTTTATTTCATGTTTTCTTCCTAGAACACTTATTCCTTTAATTAAGCCCTCTTCTAAGTTATGCAGGAGCTTTTATTCTCTTTATTAGGCCAAAATGAGCTAATTATGGCTTGTGATGAGGCTCTCATCATGGGACTATCCATGCACCCTTTCTTCGCGTGCCTGCAGTAGGGAGTGTCTCTCTAATTGCAGCAGCTGCTGAGGCTCTCGACTGTAATTGAGGACCTGGGACTGTGCGTGAAGTACTTACGCACATTTTAGGACTTCAACCTGGGACAGAAAGGACCTGGGGCAGCCTCAAGCAAGCTTCGAGCTTGCTCACTAATGGCAGACAAGGCCTAGAACCTGAAATTAGTAGAATGACCTCTCGGCCACATTAGAGCGCTCAGGGAGTATCGTCGGAGCACGGCGGATGTGATGGGGGTGGTGACATGGAGTGAGAGTGACTATGAGTGCGTACCTTGGTCAATCTGTGTGCGTGTGAGTGGGTGTGTTAGAGGGGTGACTTGGGTGGATGATGAAGTGAATGAATAGAGGTGAAATGATTGGGGATGTGTGGTGAAGGTTTTATGAGGGTCGGCGAGTGTTTTGGTGGCCTATGGAGGTGGGATGGGCTCGCTGGAGAGGATGGTTGGAGGTGGAGGAGATGGAGGTGCGAAGGGGCGTCGGTGGTCAGTTTGAAGTGGAGTAAATGTAGAAATAAACTAGGAGGGACAGGGGACTTAATTAGGAAGTCAATGGATTAATTGGGGTAGTGATGGCGTCGGGTCTGGTGTGGCCGATGTCGGAGATGAAGGCAGCTCCGGTGAGGTTGGAACAATGAGGATGAAGGGGAAAGGGGCATCTACTGGTACGACAAGACGTGGACGAGAGCAGGGAGAATGAATCTGCCGTAGGCATGGAGGTCAGATGACGAGAAGAGGCAAGAAAGGTCACCGGACGTCGAGGAGCCTTCGGCTGTGAGAGGGAGAGATGAATTGAGGGGATTGATGGTTGAATTTGAGTGTGAAGAGTTTAGGGGGATCTGGGCTTCTTTAAATAGGGATTTGAGTGGTGGTTAAGGCTTGGGAAGCAAGCTTCCCAAGCTTGGAAGGTCACCGGACTTGGGAGCTGTTAGTATTCCCAAATCTCTCATGCATTCGTATGAGAGATTGGGAGGGAATTGGAGCTCATTAATGGGTTCATATTGGAGAGAATTTCTCAAAGGATCTCCCTTCCAATTTTGGAAGAGATTCTCCAAGCAATCAAGGAGATATTCCCTGTCAAAGGTCGTCGGAGTAGGTTTCCTCCACGATAATGGTGAAGGGACCTAATTGAGAAGATGACAAATAAGTTAGGGGGCTTTTTGCAAGGGTTTTTGAAAGTTAGGGGTATAAATGTAATCAAACAGGACCTTTTTGCAAACTAGGTCAAGGCAAACTCATCTTGGGTCCAAATTTTGGTACAAACTTAATTTGGACCTAAGAAATCAATGGTGAAGTTGGATTTTTATTTTGACCATGTTTGGTAGGGTAATTTATGCAAAAACCTAAATTAGAGCAAATATCTGTCTGAGACTCCATTTTAGGTCAAGATGAGTTTTGATGGCCAAATTGAAGGTAGTCAACCCTAGAGAATATTTTTTTATAATTTTTAGTAGGTTTAAGTGAATTTTATCCTAACCAAAACCTTAGTTAATTAAGTGGGTCTATTTTTAGGATTTCAAAAGTCATTTAATTCTTAGAACACACATAAACCCTTTTCTGTCTGATCCAACCCACTTGTTATCTTATTAAGACCATTTGACCTTTGTTCAGCCCTTGAGAAAACTCATGGTTGTATTGCATTCATAATAAACTGGTAAAATTACAGTTTCACCCTTAGTTTCTTATTTTTCTCTCAGAATGGTTATGCAATGAATTATGACCTTCAAATGGTTATGTAGGAGCATTTATTGACTTCATTGTGTCAAAATGAGCTAGTTAGGGCTCATGATGGTGTTCCCATCAGTAGGCGACCCTAATGAAGAATTTTTGGCTAAAGGTGTATCTATTCGACCGGTAGCTTTCTCCCTACTTTTTATTTTTTTGGGATCAAGACAAGGGCAAACCCAATGCATACCTCCCTAGCTTATTCTATTTCTCTGCTTCTTACTAAGTGTTTGGAATTAAACATGCATTTCATGATCTGCATTCTGGATAACCGACTAATGAGCTGCTACCTACGACAACTTGCTAGCCATGCTCGTGTGGTGAAGTGTGGTTTACTTATTTTTTTTCTTTTCAATTTCTCAGATTTCTTTTTTTTTGCTTTTTAGATATTTTTCTATTTTTTTCTTTTTTTCCTAAGTAGATGGCTTCCCTGATCTAAGATTTACTTAAAGGCAGTAGAAAGAGAATGGTTGTGTGGCTGGGATCTGGACAACCGGCCAATGGGCTGTTACCCATGACATCTTGCCAGCCATACCACCCTAGATGATTCTTTAACTACTCAATTTTAGCAAAAATCATCGAAAATGTGAGTCAGTGCAAATAGTGTGTAGATGCTTAGACTATTAGTCCCCTCATATCAGAGGGTGGGTTGATAAGTCATGTACTTATCACCCCAACTTATTTAACCAATTTGAAATGAGTTTTTCAAAAGGTGAGGACTCGAGAGTCAAGTCCACATTTTAGTGGACACCTGGGCTGATTAAGCATGAAGACCTTAAGGGTCTAAGTGCTAAGGTCCTATCGTATCAATCCTAAAGTTGACAAATTTCTAAAGACCAAGTTCTCTTTTCCTAATTCAATTTTTTTTTGAAAATAAAGATAAAATAGTAAAAAGAATTTATGGAGCTAACAAAATAATTCAGATAAGGATATCCAGCCCCTCACGCCTATCTAATGCAATATTGTTATTGTATTAAAAAGAGATGAAAAAGAGCGGAGTAGAGAAGAAAGCACTTAAATTTTGTGATTAACAGGTTAGCTCTGAGATAAAAACAGATTGTATACGTGCTAAGTTTATTGCCTTCAGCTAGGCACACTATATAAAGAAAGAGGAAATAAAGAATTCACAAGTGTAGGTCAAGATCAAAATATGAAGATCGATTTTATGACCCGCAAGAAGAAAACGTCCACAGATGTGGTGAGATTGTGAAGTAGACCCAAGCCTCAGGGTCGAGTGATTCTAAGGTTTTGCATGAAAATTACCTAGAATCGGAGATGAGTATGCAAGTAGGGTCCGGCCTACTATTTGTGAGGATGCAACCCAAGTCTAAAAGTTGGACAATAGGAAAATCAAGATAAAAAAGATAATTGGCTAATTTGTATTTGAGTTGGATGTCCTCAAAGTTGAAAATGTCATAAGGGTCTTGGTAGAAGGTTGGTGGTTTTAGGCAAATAGGAACCCTTAGACTCAGACTTCTGCTTCTTAATGAGACAAAATTTGTGAGCCAATTAGTTACTTAAGTGCCTAGGCATAAGATTAATATTAGCATATACATTGCATGCATTTAGATATAAATAATTTAGTTTATATATATTTTCTTGTATGCATTCCATATTTAAATTAATTAGCATGCATTAGAATAACATGCATTAGTCTTTAGGTTACATTATATGCATATATTAGAATTAACATTTTATTGAGGGTTGTACATAAATAAACCAATCATTTTATTATTTATTTTTATTCTCTTCTACTCTGCAGCAACGGCCTCCAAATAATGGAGCGCCTTAATGGCCAAAGAAAGTGGATCTTACACTTCGTTGTTGCTCCATCTTCTCCACATTCGTGCAAACATAAAAGAAGGGCTCCTACGTCGTAGCCTAGTAGGCCTCCTACCTCTACTCCACTGTATGGTCGAGCCCGGATAGGTTGTTAATATGGTGATTTTATCGTTGAAATGTGTATAGTGGTTAACCTAAATCGGACCTAACCATCTCTTTACAAAAAATTTTTTACCTGGCCTAGATTTTATCTTGTCACTTTTAGGCCTAGGGTCGAACTCAGGGAAGTGGGGTTACAAGTTAAGTTTCTACGCCTTTCCTACAATGGGTCTCTTCCATTCGTTTATTGTGTTTTTGGTGTTTTTCTTATTTAGATTTTTTTCTAGTAATATTTGTCCTTGAGGCACACCCTCAAAATTAGGTTCTTGGTTTTGAGCCAAAATAGAGTTCCAAAACGAGTTTTGCTATTCGCAAGACGGGATACCTGCAAGTAAAAGATTATCTTTTCTCTTTTATATATATATTTTTGTCTTTTTACTATCAGGAAAGCAAACAGAAATAAAGTAAATATAGTATATATATATGTATATATTATATATATAAAGGGGTGGGGGTGGAGGCGGCGATGGAGTGTAGCACGTTGTCGAGTCGGTCGTCGTCTAGAGAGATGCAACCTACAGGACTAGGTGCCGCATGGAGTGTGGGATGGATGGTGGAAGATGTATGTAACCACGCTTTTTGTACGCGTGTATCAGGGAATATCAGCAACTGGTGCAGATATTCCCACGATACAGCATATGGTAAAATAATGTGAAAAAAAAAATATATGTATATATGTAAATATATCTATATGTATATATATATATGGTTATAAATATACAGGTATATATATATGTAGATATATATGTGTATATATATATGTGTGTGTGTGTGTGTGTGTGTATGTATATATAACTATATAGAGGTATATATATATGTATGTATAGTAATATATGTATATATAGATATATGTAGCTAAGTATATATATATATATGTATGTATGTATAGTTATAGATATATATATGTATAGATGTATATATATATATGTATATGTATGTATGTATATAATACTATATAGATGTATATATATAGGTATATAGGTATATGTATCTAGATATGTATATATATGTGTGTATATATATATATATATATATATGTATATAAGTATACTAATACTACTATATATATAGATGTAAGTATATATATATATATGTATATGCATAGTAGTATATGTATATATGTATATATATATGTATGTATGTATGTATGTATGTATGTATGTATACTAATACATAAGTATATAGGTACTACTATATGTATAAATATAAGTATATATATATATATATATAGATCTATATATGTGTATATATATATCACTATATATAAGTATATGTATATATATATATGTTTATAATAGAGTATAGGTGTGTTTGTGTGTGTGAAAGTGTGAGTGTAGGTGTGTGTGAGCGTCGGTGTAAAGAGAGAGTGAGAGAGAGTGAGAGTGAGAGCGGGAGAGGATGGGCTGCAGGTTAAGTCGTCTGCAGGTGAAGGTCGTCGTCTGATGGCTTCCCCGTGCGGGCGTGTATTCGCGCAGAGGAGAGTGCCTGCACCGGCCGGTTGGGAGCGTGGAGAGCTCGCGATAGCACGTGTGGAGAGGGAGGCGAGGTGTCTGCAGGCGCACGCGGAAGGTTGCAGAGGCTGGCAGGGGGCGGGGAGGCGGTTGGCCAGCCGCTGCAGAGGGCGCAGCAGCCGGTTGCGGGCGGGAGCGAGAGTGACAGGGCGGAGAAAGCAAAGGCGGAGAGGGCCTGCAGGCGTGCGCGGAGGGCTGGGTCGCCTGCAGGCATGAGCGGAAGGAGCTGCTGCTGCTGCTTCAAGCTTCAGACCTTGAAGCTGCTCCAATGGCAGAAGGTGTTGGAGCGGGAAAAAACGAGAACAGACCCACAACGCCCACCGGCTCTTTGAAGAGCTAGGCGGTGGTGGTCTCACTGTGGTGGTGTGCACCACAGTGAGGGCTCCTGCCCGCTGAGTTTCTCCTCGGAGGAGGGTCGGCGTATGGAGGGGAATGGAGGAGAGGACGGCCTGGAGAAGAAGTGCAGGTGGTTTGTTTCTTCGGCTGGGACCTGGCCCCTTTGCAAAGGCAGGAGCTGCGGTCTTTAAATAGAAGAGGAATGGCATGGCCGTGCATGGCTCATGCGGCTGTAGGGAATGGTTGGAATGGCTTGGCAGGGAGAGGCAAGTTGCAGGGAAGAGCTGCCGCAGCATGGCGCAGGGAGAAGATGCAGCCGCAGGAAAGATTAAAATCAAGTGGGAATAAAAATAGAGATGGTGATTTTGCAAAGAGGCACTTGAGGAAAAAAGTAAAATGCAAGGCCACTTATTTCATTCTCCTCTCCTCTCAATTAAATGCATGCATGCATGTATTTTTACAATGCAACTATGGGAACCTAATATGCATTGGCAACGCTAGGAAATAGCACAAGAAGACACTATTGTAGGTGTATTTTTGCGGTGCAATCATACCCCCATGCCTATCTTTTGCTAGTCCCTAGCAAAACCGTATTTAGAAATGATCTTAAGCTGAAGATTTTCTTTTGAGGCGATATTGGTGCGTTATTGTTGGATATTTTGAGAACCAATTATACAGAAGACTACCAGTACTTTAAGTCTCACATGATATAGATCATCTCTTAATTAACTAGGACTCTTGATATTTAAACCTTAAGTACGAATTCCAGGACCCAGGAGGTTTTTGCTGTACTCAAGAGCTCAAGAGGTTATGGCTTGTGCTTAGTGAAGGATCAAGACTGACCAGATGAACATTAAGACTCAAGCCCAGGGTTTCACGAATTTTTAAGTGAAGGTTGGTCCCAGTTTCAGCTTGTGTTTTCGGATTGACCCTTAAGAAGATGATGAAAAACTCAACTCCCATTTTCTGATTTTTGTGGCTCAAAGGAAAACAAGGTATTTGTAACCTGCCCTGAAGAACTTCTTGTAGGGCGAGGACTTATAGACATTTGTGAGATATACTGACTTATTTGCAACCTTTTTTTTTTTTGAAACACGTGTCAGTATATCTCTTACAACATTTTTTGAAGGAGCACACTTTTTTTCTTTTTGGTAGGAGAGTTTCATTTTGGTGGAAAGAGTCTCTCCTAAACACAAGACTAAAGTCTGGGATAAAAAGTCTACCTGCACACACAGGTAAGGACTCCACCTTCCCTAATGAACACTAGGGTTGGATCTTATGTTCACCTGGTCTTTCTTGATATGTGTAGTGTGAACCAAGTTTACTTAAGCTCTCAAGTAAAAGCAAACCAACGGATCCTGTACTAATGGCTCAGGTACAAGAATACATCCTTAGTTAGGAGAGATTCCAATCTAATTTGTCAATGCTCAAGTGAATTAAGCCGAGCCTGAGCATATCAAGCTTCTGTGGCCTGGAAAGTCTTCAAAACAGAGGTTGAATATCCATAAACACTTATTGTATTTTTGTTTCAGCTATCAGATCATTACTAAATGCCATTTTTATTCTTATTATTATATTATATATATTTTTTTATTTTTTCTTTTTTCTTTTTCTTGCATATTTATAAATAAGTGGGAACTGAATGATACCATAAAATACCCAGATCCTATGGATGCCTATCCACCCCCCCATGCCAAACAATGCTATGTCCTCATATGCATGCAGGGAAAGGTTGAGAAAGGACGAAAGATCGGGTAACGAGAGCTGAGGTTTAGGGTATACAATAGGGTGGTAGGGTGGGTGGTGAAAGATCTGGCATTTTCTGGGACAAGAGTGTCCCAGGCGGATCAGAAAACAGATCAGGAAGAAGAAGTTGGCCCTTAGATTGGCCAAGAAGAGGGGCTCCTTGGATAGATGGATCCAAAAGGGAATAGCCCTAGTGAGTAAGATGTTGGCTCAAGGTCCTAGTGTGGAATTGCAAACCAGCCTGATTTGGCGGGAAAGAAAGGGCAATCCGGTCCTCAAGAGTGTAGACTGGCGGTGAGCAGCCCGGATATGACTCAGACCACGAGGTATGGGAAGCGGAGAAAACCTCGTCAAAAGTCTAGTTAGGAGAAGGTACGGGACAAGGGAGGGATGGGGGAACGTCATAGTTTGTGTTGGTCAGGCATTCATCAGTGTTTCTAGGTAATCCGCAGTAGTCCGAATAGGTCCCAAATAGCCCGATACACACACTGACGGTCATGTCCTCGTCAGACGTGTCATCCTCGATGCAATCACAATCAAAGTTCTTGGCTGCCTTGAAGATGTTCAGCTTGATCTTTTTAGATCCAACGACAATCTCAATACAGCCTGACTCGCAGTCGATAAAGGCGCAGGCTGTGGCCAAGAAAGGTCGACTGAGGATGATCGGACAATCAGAAAGTGAACTAGGAACTTCCATATCTAAAACAAGAAAGTCAACAGGAAAACAGAGACTGTTAACCTTAACCACGTCTTCCACCACACCCTTCGGGATTTTGACAGAATGATCTGCCAACTGTAACGTGACAGGGGTGGGTTTCAGATTTCCCAAGGAAAATTTTTCGAGCATGATGGTCGATATGAGATTTATGGAAGATCCTAGATCAAGCAGGGCATGATTAAAATTGCATCCTTGGATGCTACAGGAAATTAGTGGTGTGCCAAGATCTTTCTGCTTCGGTGGTAGGTTTGACAGTATAACACAACTCGCATGAGGTGAGAGAACCACCAGATTTTTAGTTTTCTTTGACTGTCACCTGGGTGTTGTGTAGTCTTTGAAAAATCGGGTGACAGTAGGTATGTGGTCGATAGCCTCGAGTAGGGGTACCTTGATTTCTACATCCTTGAACAAATTACGCAGGTTATCAAAGGCTTGCGTATCTTTCTTTTTGCCTTTTGGCTCCCTCAGTAGAGCCTTAGGAAATGGGACTGATTCTGGCAACAATTTGGGTGTATCATCCTCTCGCGAATACGGTGCACATCCCGAATGAGAGGGCGATGAAGAAGAAGACAGGCCAGAATCAAGTTGAGGTGGATCGATGGTCTGCTTATCGCTCCTCGTAGTGATAGCATTGGACGATGCGGGTCCAGTGGGATCATACGGCAGAGGAGGGTTCGCAATGGGGACATAAGAGTGCGGTGCTGCAGCGGGATTAGCCTGAAATCCCAGTGGAATGCTCGGAGCTTGCAGAATTTGATGAACCTATCCCTGAGAAGGTTGTACCTGTGGTTGCGGACCACGGGGTACGAAGTTTCGCGGGTTGGGAACAGGTTGGGCGGGAAGAGTGCCCTGAGATCGAGTCGCCATGCGTAGTTGACTGATCTCAGCATTCTGTTGCGCCAATTGGTACTGAAGAGAGGTCATGTTCTCTTCATAGCGCTTTGACATATTCGTCATCATTCGCATCAATTTGTCAAGAGGACTTGATGCATGTTCAATTTGTGGTATGCCAGGGCCTGATGGCGGATTTGCCATAGGATTAGACTGGGCCCTAGGGATGACGGGTGTGGACGGTCACATTGGTCCACTCACGGGGTTTTGGCATTGCGGGTTGTTGGACCATGCAAAATTCGGATGATTACGCCACCCTGGGATATAAGTGGCAGAGAATGGGTTGTTCCCCAGGGCGCAAGCGTCTTCTATGCCAGAAGACGCGTCCGCATGTAAGTATGCATTGAGCACATGGAGGCTTGGTCCTCCGTGTCAAAATACTGGCTTGCAGAAGCCAGTTCCACATGACTTACCGAGTCGCTTGGCGCGACACTCGGTAAGGAAGTTCTTGCGGGGTTTCTCGGGATAAGCCTGGTGTTGGAAGAGTTTGGATTGTGACGAAGTGGTGAAGAGGTGGTGTTTGCTAGAGATCGGGCGGGGTTGGCCAGAAGCTCGTCCAGCTTCTTGTGCACGATGGAGACTTCATCCAGTTTTTGTGCAATAAGGCTTAGATCAGTGGATGAATGGGAGGGTCTCGTGTCAACTTCGTGGACATTTCGGGGTTGGCTGGTACGATTAAAGGCGACAATGGAAGCATTGTTCATCGAGTTTTCACTCATATTTTCAAACAGTTCAAATGCTTCATTCTCGTCTTTATTCATAAAGTTCCCTCCGCAGGAAGCGTCTACAATTTGTTTCAAAGTCTCATTTAGTCCATAGTAGAAAATCTGTGCTATATGCCACTTAGGCAGACTGTGGTACGGACACTTCCTGAGGAGGTCATTATACCTCTCCCATGCCTCATGAAATTGTTCGCCATTTTGTTGCGTAAATGAAGTGATGGCACAGCGAAGCGCATTGGTTCACCCGATTGGGAAGAACTTCTTGAGGAACGCTGTTCGCATCTCTTCCCAAGAGTGGATGGTTCTCCCAAGGGTGCGTAACCACTACGACGCTTTATCCTGCAATGAAAACGGGAACATTTTCATGAGGACTTTAGGTAAACCGACATTTCTTGGTTTAACTGTTTCAGCTAGTCGGGTTAGGTCTTCCAAGTGGAGAAAAGGATCTTCACTTGCACGACCATGGAAGTGAAATTTATTAGGCCAATTATGTTCGATTTTAATTCAAAGTCGTCCCCACCCATGGGGACCCGAATTTGTCCTATGGTCTCTGTTGCAGCGGGATTCTGATATGAGCTAAGAGACCTAGGCTCCTCCCATTCGGGAGGGTTCTGCATTTCCTCCGATGTTTCTCGAATGGCTTCCATTTGCTCATGATACATTTCCATTTGGGCTTGGAGGCGGGTTATGGGATCTAAGGCTCCACCACCTGGTGGGTTCTGAGGGCGGTTTCCTCCCTCGGGATTTGGGGGTGGGCGTGCAGCCATATTTGTGGAGGAGGAGGACGATTTGGCTTCTTTTCTAGATTTATCAGTCAATTCAAACAGTTCAGGGTTTTGTGACCTCCTCCCAAACATGCACTACCGCAGGAAGATTTGGGGAGATGAGAAGGGAAAAGAGATGAGAGAAATGACGCCGCAAAGGTACACTTGATGACAAATCAATTCAATCCAATTCCTAACCTATATAGTGTGCCCTTAGACCTAAAGATCTAAGTTACCTACTATCACGAACTACAAAACCGAATGTGAGCACCGTAGAACCACCGAGCCAGATTGAAAGGCGGTTTGCCCCAGTCTTAGACACCCGATAGCACGCGGGAACTCTCACCATCACGTAGCCGCTACACGCAGGTAGTTAGACCTCCAATCCTTAAGAAGGGTCAAGTTACTACCAGTTTTAGTTAGAGGCTTAGGGTCAAGTGCTTTTGGAATGTGAAGGGCGTTGTTTACGGGTAATGCCCAAGTGATTGATTTTTTTCAAGTGTGTAAAACAAGTATGCAACGGGGAAATCTCCCTGAATTGAAGTTCTTAATTGGTGAATGGTTTTTAGAGTTCAGCCTTAAGTAGTATGGATTTTAGGATTTTGCTAAATTACCAATTCAACCAATCTCCGGGTTTTTGTGAGAATATAAGTTTTCTTTCTAAGCCCAACAAATCCTTCTTCAATATTAGTTAGTTATTGCATGCTAAAATGCAATGGGCTACCCTAAATGGAGATTTCTATGTGTGGATGCACGAATCAGTTTTATTTTAGTGTGAAAGGGAGCCAAAGCACTTCAATTCAAGTGCTCCCAATCACCTAAAAGATGTCCACACACAAGGCTCAACCAAAAGAAAATCAAATTGTTGGGGGTTGAGGTATTCGGGATCGAATCTTAGGCAAGTTGAAAAGTCGTGGTGGGGTTGGAGTCAACTCAATTCCAAGTCTCCCCACCAAAAATGTGATCCCGAATTGTAGATAAGTGAGGCAAAAGAGGGGTGCAATCAATGTTTTTATTTGCCTTAAAGAATACTTGCCACGGTGAAAAATTCAAGAATCAAGATTCTCGGATTTTCGCTATGCGAAGTAGGGCAGGAAATCCTGGGGCGGTGGGAGTGAAGACAATCAATCAAACAAGTGAATTTTAATCCACTTGCCCCAAGAGATCCCAAGAAGTTTTTCTAGTTTTTTAGTTTTTAGTTTTTTTTTTATTATTAAGGTGGCAAGTTAACCCTAGTTTGCTAAGAAAAGAAAACCTACTTGTTCGGCAACGTGTGCGAAGCTCCAATGCGGTGTCAGCGTCTTCACACTCTCGTTCCAGCCTTGGATCTGTCCACATCCCCGACTTCGTCTGCCTGTCTTCTCCTTGCAACCAAGTTCACCTGCACACCAAAAAAAAAAAATAGAGATACCCGTGAAGAGAGAAGAGAAAAATTGAAAGGAATTGAATAGAAACTTACTTGAAGACGCACTTCCCTGGCAACGACACCAGAAAAGATGTATGGTCGAGCCCAGATAGGTTGTTAATATGGTGATTTTATCGTTGAAATGTGTATAGTGGTTAACCTAAATCAAACCTGACCATCTCTTTACAAAAAATTTTTTTACCTGGTCTACTTGATTTTATCTTGTCACTTTTAGGCCCAGGGTCGAACTCAGGGAAGTGGGGTTACAAGTTAAGTTTCTACGCCTTTCCTACAACGGGTCTCTTCCATTCGTTTATTGTGTTTTTGGTGTTTTTCTTATTTAGATTTTTTTATAGTAATCTTTGTCCTTGAGGCACACCCTCAAAATTGGGTTCTTGGCTTTGAGCCTAAACAGAGTTCCAAAATGAGTTTTGCTATTCGCAAGATGGGATACCTGCAAGTCAAAGATTATCTTTTCTCTTTTATATATATATTTTTTTGTCTTTTTACTATCAAGAAAGCAAACAGAAATAAAGTAAATATAGCATATATATATATGTATATATTATATATATAAAGGGGTGGGGGTGGAGGCGGCGATGGAGGGTAGCACAGTGTCGAGTCGGTCGTCGTCTAGAGAGACGCAACCTACAAGACTAGGTGCCGCGTGGAGTGTGAGATGGATGGTGGAAGATGTATGTAACCACGCTTTTTGTACGCGTGTATCGGGGAATATCAGCAACTGGTGCAGATATTCCCGCGATACAGCGTATGGTAAATAATGAGAAAAATATATATATGTATATATGTAAATATATCTATATGTATATATATATATATATATATATATATGGTTATAAATATACAGGTATATATATATATGTAGATATATATGTATAAGTATATATATATATATGTGTGTGTGTGTATGTATATATAACTATATAGAGGTATATATATATGTATGTATAGTAATATATGTATATATAGATATATGTAGCTAAGTATATATATATATATATATATATGTATGTATGTATGTATAGTTATAGATATATATATATGTATAGATGTATATATATATATATATATATATGTATGTATATAATACTATATAGATGTATATATATAGGTATATTGGTATATGTATCTAGATATGTATATATATGTATATATATATATATATATATATATATATATATAAGTATATATATAAGTATATAGACATATATATATATGTATATAAGTATACTAATACTAATATATATATATATGTATATGCATAGTAGTATATGTATATATGTATATATATATATGTATGTATGTATATAGGTATGTATATATATATATATGTATGTATGTATGTATGTATGTATACTAATACATAAGTATATAGGTACTACTATATGTATAAATATAAGTGTATATATATATAGATAGATCTATATATGTATATATATATATATGTATATAAATATATGTACATATATATCACTATATATAAGTATACGTATATATATATGTTTATAATAGAGTATAGGTGTGTGTGAGCGTCGGTGTAAAGAGAGAGTGAGAGAGAGTGGAGAGAGCAGGAGAGGAAGGGCTGCAGGTTAAGTCATCTGCAGGTGAAGGCCGTCGTCTGATGGCTTCCGCGCGCAGGCGGGTATTCGCGTAGTGGAGAGCTCTTGCGCCGACCGGTTGCGAGCACGGAGAGGGAGGCGAGGTGTCTGCAGGCGCACGCGGAAGCTTGTAGAGGCTGGCAGGGGGGTGGGGAGGCGCTTGGCCGGCCGCTGCAGAGGCGTGCAGCAGCCGGTTGCGGGTGGGAGCGAGCGTGACAAGGCAGAGAAAGCTAGGGCGGAGAGGGCCTGCAGGCATGCGTGGAGGGCTGGGTCGCCTGCAGGCGTTCGCGGAAGGAGCTGCTGCTGCTGTTGCCGCTGCTACACCTTCCTTGCCGCTGTTGTTGCTGCTTCAAGCTTCAGACCTTGAAGCTGCTCCAATGGCAGAAGGTGCTGGAGCGGGAAAAAACGAGAGCAGACCCACGACACCCACCGGCTCTTTGAAGAGCTAGGCGGTGGTGGTCTCACTGTGGTGGTGTGCACCACAGTGAGGGCTCCTGCTCCCCGGGTTTCTCCTCGGAGGAGGGTCAGCATATGGAGGGGAATGGAGGAGAGGATGGCCTGGAGAAGAAGTGTAGGTGGTTTGTTTCTTCGGCTGGGACCTGGCCCCTTTGCAAAGGCAGGACCTGCGGTCTTTAAATAGAAGAGGAATGGCATGGCCGTGCATGGCTCATGCGGCTACAGGGAATGGTTGGAATGGCTTGGCAGGGAGAGGCAAGTTGCAGGGAAGGGCTGCTGTGGCATCGCGCGAGGAGAAGATGCAGCCGCGGGAAAGATTAAAATCAAGTGGGAATAAAAATAGAGATGGTGGATTTTGCAAAGAGGCACTTAAGGAAAAAAGTAAAATGCAAGGCCACTTATTTCATTCTCCTCTCCTCTCAATTAAATGCATGCATGCATGTATTTTTACAATGCAACTATGGGGACCTAATATGCATTGGTAACGCTAGGAAATAGCACAAGAAGACACTATTGCAGGTGTATTTTTGCGGTGCAATCATCCACCACCACCAACGGCAATTTGCTCCACCACCGTGGGCGTGCGTCATGACAGGATGCTCTGCCAAATCGTAGCAGCTGCACCACCATGTGCACCTCAGTGTGCACATCCCTCCATGCTACAACAACAGCGTGCACCACCACCATCACCACCACCGTAGCCACGCACTAGCTGCCACCCCCTTACGCATTTATGATGTCTGCGAATGTTCCCAGATGTTTGAAGATCCACTTGCACCACCTTCACATCTCCTTCTTCATCTCCTTCTACTGTTGCTCAAGAGAACCGAACATCACCACCTGCCAACAGTTGCATGTACATCCAACCTACACGCGACCACCTTTCCCTCATGCCATTAGCCCCTTGTGCTATCTCACATGCAACAGCAGGCACCCACCACACGCCTCCGTACAGCAACTCAAATGCCTCCACATGCCACCCACTGTACTCCTCCAGCAGCTCCAGACCATGCACCCCGCACCTCCTTCAGTAGTGCTACACCCCGCAGCTGCAGCAACACACGCAACAGCGTGTGTCCCTCACCTCCACCATGCGCATCCCCCTCGCTGCACCTCTATCATGCCCGCAGCAACATGCGCACACTCGTGCATCCTCCAGCAGTGCTCTAGTGCACCCACGCCCCTTCTACCATGCACACTGCCCAGCACCAGCGTGCCACTCGCACGTAGCCGGCCTCCTTCTTCTTCTTCTCTTCTCCTCCATCAGACTAAAGGAAATCCAAAGTCATCGTGGTCCTCCTCCATGCAGCTGCCTAATCTAGCCTTGAAGCTTCGCTCCATCAATGCCATTGACCTCATCTTGCCCTCACGAGGCCATCCACACCTTTGGGAGGTTCCCCATAGTCATCGCACACTGCGAGCATGCCTCCACCGTCGACAGCCTCCTCCTCTTCGACGACCGTTGTCGGTCACCATTAGCCACACTACCACTGCCGTCGAGTAGCCCTCGGCCGACTCGATCTTCACCATGCTTGCCACTGCCGCCAGCCCTCTCCTCTGTGCGTGCGACCAAGGGGAATAATTCTCCTATTTTGCTACAATGAAGAGGGTATTACTTATTACATTTAGTGCCATTGTGAAATTTTATTATTATTTTATTATGTTGCATTGCAAAATATATCCTTCAGATGTGCAAAATTACAATTTCAGCATTAGCTCTTATTGTCTACTTAATCTGAAAGCAATTTTGACTCAGTTCTTTGACGAAATTAATAGTGAACATCGATTTTTGTACCCTCACGACTTTAAATAGGCCATTGCCTCCCTATGGACATGACCTGCTCCTAATTGAGTGGTTATTTTAATTATTTTGATTAGTCGATTTTCCACCACTTGGAAATACAATGACAAATTATCTTAATCATCATTTTCGAAAGCGAAAATTGACTCGTTAAATGGTGCCGTTGCCGGGGAGGAAACATGCTTGTTAAATTCGCATTTATCTATTTATTTGTTCACATTTTAGTTGAGGCATATTTTAATTTGATTATCTGTTTGGTGCGAGGGTACTTGTATTCTGTGACGAGTTGGTGCACCAGCCTCAGCGACACTGAGGTGGACCTTGTTTCCACCGATTGGAGGAGAGACCAAGCTTCGCATCTACGAGGAGGAGCTTGAACATTGGTGAACCTTCTTGTCACCAACTGGATGGAGGACATCCGAAGTGGTCATCTTCATCTTTGCCAATTTTTCAATAGATAGATTTAGGTTTTAGAACTTTACTTTTCCTACACATACATTTGGTTTGAGACCCTTGTTCTGAGGTACATTTTTAGGGGTTTGTTCCCCGATTTGGTTTTAGGCCCATGTTGGGTAATTTTTCTAGAGTCTGTTCCCATTTCTTTAGACTTAGGTTTTTCTTCTCTTTTGTGGATTGATAATATTTGTGTATAAGTAGCTAAAAAAAAAAACCAAAACAAAACACGAGCTGCCTGCCCCTAGGACGAACCATTCAAGTGTGTATGAGCAGCCACTAGATTTATTTTCTGCATTGAGTGCATTTTCGCATTGCTGATTGCTGGAAGCAAGGTACGCATCCTCTTAATTTGCATCCATATCTTGATCACGCATTTGCATTTGCACTTAATTCTTAGACCTCATAATTTGTCTTGAAACAATCTAACAAGTGGTCACATTAAATTTCTCAAAAGGCTAAGTAAAGGAGGAACACAATAAAACCCAAGGAGTTGATTTGAGACATTGTACTGCAGTTCAAAATTCAAACTCAAACTTTTACGGTTAATGCACATGTGCATGACTGCACACTAAAGCATGCAATTAGACACTCCTAGGTTTTGACTTCTTAAGAAAGAACTCTCATACCATTAGATACCGAATTGCTTGAAACTTAAGTTCAAAAGTTTTGTAACTCCAAGGATGGGGATACCCTGTCACGGATTTTTGAGGGTAGTTAAGAAGCACCGCGAAAGCACAGCTTCAAAGAAAGGCTTAGGCCTACTTGCATCCCTCGATCTTCCATCCTTGTAGTACCTTACCATTTAAACTTTACGGCAGAGCACCTAAGTTCCAATTAGGTCTTCATTAAGGCATTTCGTAGGTCGACAGTAGGCACATAATTGATTGGGCAATTTGCATTGCACTTACAACTGGACTAAAATCTCAAATGCCTTAATTGATTAAAGACGTAAAAGTCCTTTGGAATTGTGTTTGTATTGTTTGTGTATGCTTGGTAGGCGATCTTTGAGGAGACAACTTGTGTTTAATTCAAAACTTGAAAGAATCCTTAGGAGAGCCAACCAATAGAGAAGAGAGATGGCCGAGGAAGGTGAGAATAGAATTATGGAGAACCAACAATCTTTGAGAGATTATTTTATCTCTACCAACCAACCTGGCCATACCCTGAGAAGACCTGGGGGGAACAATTCATATGAAATCAAGAGTAGTACCATATCTTTGTTTCCCTCATTCTATGGTACTTCTAGGGAGGACCCCTACAGGCATCTAGAGGAATTCACCGAGGTCTGTTCCATGGTGAGATTGTAGGGTGTTATTGATGACGCCCAAATGTGAACCCTCTTCACTTTCTCCCTTAAGGATAAGGAGAAGCATTGGTATCACACTCTAGAAAGTAGAGTGGATACTTGGCATGCCTTGAAGGGAGAGTTTTTGAAAAAAATACTTCCTCATGAGCAAGACTAATCACTATAGGAGGGAAATCATAGGTTTTACTCAACAAGATGGAGAACAATTTCATGATGCATGGGAGCACTTCAAAAATTTGTTACGCTTACATCCCAATCATCAAGTGCCAAGATGGCAACTTGTAGAAAGGTTCTACACTAGATTAAATGACAAGCACAGGCAGATAGTGGATGGTGCCTGTGTAGGAACCTTTCTTACAAAAACTGAAGATGAGGCTTGGGATCTTTTTGAGACCTTGAGTGAGAATTCTATCCACCTAAATTCTACCTATTTGGATAGGAAACCCACTCTTATGCAACGAAAGATTGAGGCAAATGAGAGACGAAGCCTTGGACAGCCTTGGTCAGGGACAGTTATGGATCTTCAAACAGTGTGCTATCTAGGCTGCAGCCTAGAAGACCCTCGCCCTTTTGGAATTCAATGATCAGAGCTTTGGCTGATAACCTGCATCTGCTACAGTCGGCTCTTGGGGATGGCAGGTCCTTCAGCTTCTGGAATGAAGGTTGGTCCTGGCTGGGTGTTCTGAAGGAGGTTTATCCAAGGGCCTTTGCAGCTGCATCTGATAAGGAGGGGATTGTTAGCAGCTTCTGGTCTAGTAGTAGCTGTAGCTGGAAACTGAATGAAGAAGACTCCACCAGAAGGGGCACTCGGCTGTGGGATGAAAGGAGGAATCTGCTCTCAGACCTTGAAAGCTTTAGGCCAAGACTTGGAGTGGAGGATAAATACATTTGAGATGGGCTTTATACTGTGCAGGGTGGTTACAATAGAATCATGGAAATTGGAAGTGGGTGGAGCTATGACTTCATTGACAAGAAAATTTGGCTTCTGAAGATCCCCCTTAAGGTACAAATATTTCTTGGCTATGTAGGAGAGGGGTTGATTATAGGTGATCTGCGATACAGAAGGATGGGAGCCGCTTGCCATGATTGTTACTTATGTGGAAAGCACACTGATAATGTTAATCACATTTTCTCCTCTTGCCTGGTCATCGATGCTATATGGAGGAGGACTTGCCAGGAGCCACTGCCAACTTGGGTTTCCATCTGGCATGGGTTTGGTGTGAGAGAGAAACCACATGTGCATATGGCTGTCACTCTTTGGTGTGTGTGGAAGGCGAGAAATGCGAGGCTTTTTTAGGAGAGACCAGTGTGTTGTGAAAACATTGTAAGAGAATGCTGGTCCCTCATACATACATGGGGATCTGGGTTATAATTCCTCCTTTTTGATTTAATGATATACCTTCCTGGATTGCTACCGTAAGACTATAGCTTTCCTTTTTGTTTCAAAAAAAGAAAAAATAGACTGAGGCAAATGAGGCTAGGGATACCTAGAATTTAGCCTTCAAGATTCAATTGTTGAACCAAAATATGGAAAGGCTTATGCCAAACCCTAGCCAACTCACTCCACATGCCTCTGCTTCCCAAGCTTCTGAATGCTCCATTTGCCAAGGCAATACGCATGCTATTGTGGATTGTCATTTAGCCACCCAATTCCCTGACCTTGTATAGGTGGACCTGAATGCCGCCCAAGGGTTCCATCCCAGACCTCGTAATGACCCTTTTTCCAACACCTATAATGAGGGATGGAGGAACCACCCCAATTTTTCATGGAGACAAGGGAATGTCTCCAATTCAGGGAATTACAGACCCCAACCCTTTCTGACTCAACAGTATAATCAACCTCCTATTCCTTCCCAACCATCCAAGACTTCTGAGATGGATGAGCTTAAGGCCATGCTGAAGGCCATGCAGGAGAATCAAAGCATGATCATCCAATCTCATGACAAGGCAATCAATGAGATGAAATTACAAATTGGACACCTTGTCGAGGCCATGAGCAAAACGGAGACTAGGAAGCTTCCCAGTTCATCTGAGGAGAGCTCTAAAGGGAAAGAGATTATTTTTAGGGAGCATGCCTAGGCCTTGACTATTTTGAGGAGTGGGAAAGAAATTTCCAAAACTGATGCTCCTATAGTCCCACCTTTTGAAGGCCCATCCACCCCGACTTTCGCCCCCACCGGAGATGAGCCACCCAACTCTTCTCTGCTTGAAATCACCTCACCAGAAGAGGTTGTCCCCGTTCCCCCACTTACTCGACATGACAACTCTTCCACCCAGAGATCGAGAGTGCCCTTTCCAGAGCACTTATCTGACTCTGGGCAGACTTCTACTGGCTCATCTAGAGCCAAAGATAGGACAGATGAAATCATGGAGACTTTCAAACAAGTGTAGATTAACCTGCCCTTGCTTGAAAATATTAGGAATATTCCGTCCTATGCCCGCTTTCTAAAGGACCTATGCACGAAAAAGTGGCAATCGAGGAAACAGGTCCAATAAAAAGTTATTCTGCCTGATTCGGTTAGCTCAATTATACAACATGGGACAACCCCGAAACTTAAGGACCTAGGAGCCCCATACATCTCGGTGGTCATTGGCGACCTACATATAGACGAGGCTCTACTTGATCTGGGTGCGGGGGTAAACATCCTTTTGAGCTATGTATATGAACAACTTGGAGGAGGCAATTTGAAGCCTTCTCCTGTAATCCTCCAAGTTGCAGACCGTTCTTTGAAGACACCATGGGGCCTGCTGGAAGATGTCCTCGTGAGAGTGAAGGATTTCTTCTTCACTGTTGGCTTTCTAGTACTGGACACTGACCCTACCAACAAACCAACCAAGCCCTCAATCATCTTGGCTGCCCTTTTCTTGCGACTTCTAATGCTTCAATTAATTGTCATGCTGGGGCGTTAAAAATGGGCTTTGGGAATAGGAAATTTGGCTTAATGTGTTTGATGCTTATAAACAAGCTAGATTTGAGGATTGTTCCCAAGTTAAGGTGGTAGATAATCTGATTGAAGAGACAACTCCTGCAATTTTATGTGATGACCCCCTTCAGCATGTCATGCTAAATGAGCATTCCCATCTCTTGGAGAGATGTGAAGGGGATGTACTAGAACTTGAGGAATTGCTTGGAGTTTCTACTGAGCTCTTTCTCCATCATACCTACCTAAGGTAGATTTGCTACCTGAGATGGGGACTTCTATTTTGAAGCCCTCAACCATACAAGCCCCCGACCTTGAACTGAATCCCCTCCCAGACTCTCTCAAGTATGTATTCCTTGGGCCAAATGATATGTTCCCTGTAATCATCTCATCTGCACTATCTAAAGTGCAAGAGGGAGCCTTGCTAGACTGTTTATCAAGGCACAAGGAAGCCATAGCTTGGACGATTGCTGATATTAAGGGTATAGACTCTACACTCTACATGCATCACATTTATACTAATGATTCCATCAAACCATTTCGAGACATGCAGAGACATCTTAACCCCAACATGAGGGAGGTGGTTAAAAAGGAGATTTTAAAGTGGTTGGATGCTGGGATCATTTATCCTATCGTAGATAGCAAATGGGTTAGTCCAATCCATGTGGTGCCAAAGAAGGTGGCTTCACGGTAGAAACAAATGACCAAGGTGAACAAGTGGTGACCAGACCCTCAACTGGCTGGAGGGTCTACATTGACTACTGCAAACTGAACACCCTTTCCCATGCCCTTTATTGATCAGATCCTAGAGAGATTGGTAGGGAACAAGTATTTCTAGTTTTTAGATGGATATTATGGGTATAACCAGGTTGCAGCCTTCCCCGATGACCAAGATCAGACAACTTTTACTAGTCCCTATAGTACTTTTGCGTTCAGGCATATGTTTTTCGGATTATGTAATGCATTGGCAACCTTCCAGCGGTGTATGATATCCATTTTCTTGGACATGATTGATGAGTGCGTCGAGGATTTTATGGATGACTTCGCCATTTACAACTCATCTTTCGACCAGTGTCTCTTGCACTTAGAGAATGTGCTGAAGAGATATAAGGAGACTGGTTTAGACCTCAGCTGGGAGAATAGCCACTTCATGGTACAGAAAGGCATTGTACTTGGGCATGTTGTGTCTGAAAGGGGCTTGGAAGTAGATAATGCTAAGGTTGATTCTATTTCCAAACTCCCATTGCCCACGAATGTCAAATAGATTAGATCCTTTCTGGGCCATGTAGGCTTTTATAGGTGATTCATTATGAATTTCAGTAAAATTTCTAGGCCACTTTGCGACTTATTGGCGAAGGAATCTTCCTTCGATTTTGATTCAAAGTGTGCCAAGGCTTTTCATACACTGAAGGAGGCCTTGACCTCTATGCCTATTCTCCGAGCTCCAGATTGGACACTCCCATTTGAGCTGATGTGTGATGCTTCGGATTACGTAGTGGGAGCAGTCCTTGGACAAAGGGTTGAGGGAAGACCACATGTGTTGCACTATGCCAGTAAGACTTTAACTGAACCACAACAAAACTACACAGTCACTGAAAAGGAATTACTTGCTGTAGTTTTTTCTCTGGAGAAGTTTAGGTCTTATCTTCTTGGATCCAAGGTGGTCATTTTTACTGATCATGCGGCAGTGAAACATTTCATTGCCAAGGACTCTAATCCATGCTCAATTAGGTGGATTCTACTCCTTGAAGAGTTTGACTTGGAAATTCGTGAAAAGAAAGGAGTGGAAAATGTAGTGGCCGACCACCTGTCTCGCCTTCCCCTTGATGACCCTCCATCTGGAGACATCTGCGAGAGATTTCCCAATGAAACCCTTATGGCGGTAACACCGACTTCACCCTGTATTCAGATACAGTTAATTATTTAATTTCCCAAGCTAGATTCTTTCATTGGGGAGAGCCAGAATTATTTCATATTGGACAAGACCAAGGTTGGAGATGATGTGTGCCTGAAGAAGAGCAACATAGTGTGTTGAGATTTTTCCATGAGCTTCATTGTGGAGGACACTATGGTGCTAAGAAAACAGCTTTTAAGGTTCTCCAGTTCGATTTTTGGTGGCCTACTTTATTTAAGGATTCCCATTACTTTGTTAAGGCCTGTCTTACATGTTAACAAACTGGAACGATTGGGAAGCGGAATGAGATGCCCCAACACCCTATCCAACCTGTGGAAATTTTTATGTTTGGGGGATAGACATTGTCGGTCCCTTCCCTTTGTCGCATGGATTTGAGTATATCTTGGTGGCAATGGATTATGTCTCCAAGTGGATCGAGGCCATTCCTATGCACACAAATGACCACTCTATGGTCTTGAAATTTGTGAAGGCCAATATCATATCTCACTTTGGCTGCCCCAAGATGATTATAAGTGATGGGGGACCTCATTTCTGGAATCACCACTTCAATCGGCTACTTAGGAGTCTGGGAGTAACTCACAAGATTGCTACGCCTTACCATCCTCAGACAAGTGGCCAGGTTAAAGTCTCAAATAGGGAGATCAAGAACATTTTAGAAAAGACTGTTAGGCCAGATAGGAAGGACTAGTCCCAAAAGCTCGATGATGCTTTATGGGCTTATGGAACGGTCTATAAAACCCCTTTGGGTATGTCTCCCTTCCGGATAGTGTACGAGAAAGTGTGCCACTTACCCGTTGAACTTCAAAATAGGGCACTTTGGGCTATCTGAAGTGTCAACTTGGATTTAGAGCAAGCTGGTAAGGCACGTTTACTGGAGTTGACTGAGCTTGAGGAGTTGATGAATGAGGCTTATGACACCTCCCAAGCTTATAAAGAAAGAACTAAGGTTTTTCATGATAAGTACATCCTTAGAAAGACCTTTGAGCCCAACCAACAAGTTTGGCTTTTTAATTCCTGACTTAAGCTTTTTCTAGGGAAACTGAAATCACTTTGGGATGGGCCTTACATTATCACCAAAGTGTTTCCACATGGGGTTGTGGAGATCAAGAGCCCTTCTTCTTCAGAACCACCCTTTACCATCAACGGCCAGCGATTAAAACCTTACGTTACTTTGGATGGCCATCTGGTTGACGAAGTCACTCTCGAGGAGCCTTAGCTCCTTTCTTTCCTGCCTCAGGTAACATTTTCGCTTGGCCATTTTACTTTCAATGAGGACATTGTTTGAACCAGGCATGGCGGGATAGGACCTAAGGCATCTGTACATAACATTTATACATAGTGCATTCATGCATTTACTTAAAACATTCTTCATTGCATACATTTGCATTGTTAAAAAAAAAAAAATTTACATTATTGAGCTTAATTGGTTGGGCCCTACATTCTTAGGCAGGCCAGAACTTTAGGTTAGACTATGTTGACTCTAGGTGTCTGACTTTAGAAGCTAAGTTGAGCTACTAGCTTTAGACCTTTAGGGTCCTTTGTGGACTTGAAAAAACTCAAGTAGGAGTTAAGTTGCAGACCATTCCTTAAGAGGTTGAGGATGGAAAGTTAGGGATTGAGTTAAAGGCTAGGTAGTACTTGATGTATTTTTCTACCTCTTGATTTATGGGTCCTTGTAACCTAAGCATCCACATTTCACACACACTTGGTCTTGTGTAAATAATGATAACCTTAATTCCTTTCTTGGAGAAAAAATTTTGTTATCTTAATTCTGACTTAGGAGAAGCTTGAAAACACAAGTTGATTGGAAGAGTTCCTACCGTAGGAGAGGTGGAGTATATACTCACTTTGAGGATGCGATGATAACATGTCACCTCCTTGGAGCTTGTCTCTTAGGATGTCCATCCTACTGGGGGCATGTAATCACATTGTGCGGTTTAGGTACCATGGGTGGCCCTATCTTGAAGTGCCGATTGCCATAGGCCTGAATTCGCTTGAGAAATCCATGGGCGATACTATCTCAAAGTGTCGATTGCCAGGAGTTCTTGGGGTTGTTATGGGCGGTGCTATCTCGAAGCATCAAAATTCAGGCACCCTTCGAGGTTCGGTGATGGGGACAATGAATCTGACACAGACCGTGTTGATAGCTGATCCAAGGTTAGACTTAGAAGAATCAAACAAAAAATATATATATATATGAGTGAAAAAAAAATCCTCTTTTTAGGTTGGCAATCATACCAACCTCAAATAAATCAGACCATTGCACACGCATGGATGCTGTAATCTCTAGGACCAATAAACCCTAATGTAGAGCTAGAAATCGAGGAAACTTGTTCTTGCAACTCATCCTCAGCTGACCTAGTTTGTAACTTAGCAACTACTTGGGAACCTTAGGTCTAAAGTCTGAACTTAACATGTTTCTAAAAGAAGACCGATTGGGTTGGCTAGTCCACTTTGAGAGCTAGGATATTGCATGAATTTGCTAGGAACTAGCAAAAACTAGGCATGGGGGCATTTGATGAGCCCATATTTGTGGGCTAATTAGTTACTTAAGTGCCTAGGCATTAGATTAATATTATCATACACATAGCATGCATTAAAATATAAATAATTTATTTTATATATATTTGCTTGTAAGCATTCCATATTTAAATTATTTAGCATGCATTAGAATAACATGCATTAGTCTTTAGGCTACATTATATGCATATATTAGAATTAACATTTTATTGAGGGTTGGTACATAAATAAACTAATCTTTTTATTATTTATTTTTATTCTCTTCCCTGTAGCAACTGCCTCCAAACAATGAAGGAGCGCCTTAATGGCTGAGGAAAGTGGATCTTGCACATCGTCGTCGCTCCATCTTCACCACGTTCCTGCAAAAATAAAAGAAGGGCTCCTGCATCATAGCCTAGCAGGCCTCCACCCCATTCCTGACTATGCAGAGAATAGCTTCTCTTCCGCTCCACCACCACTGGCCTCGACCACGGCAATCTGCTCTACCACTGTGGGTATGCATCGTGATAGGACGCTCTGCCAAATCGAAGCAGTTGCACCACCATGAGCACCTCAGTGTGCACATCCCTCCATGCTGCAACAACAACGTAAACCACCACCATCACCACCACCATAGCCACGCACCAGCAGCCACCCCCCACGCATTTAAGACATCTGGGAACATTCCTAGATGTTTGAAGATCCACCTGCACCACCTTCACTTCTCCTTCATCTCCTACTATTGCTCAAGAGAACCCGACATCACCACTTGCCAACAGCTGCATGTACATCCAACCTGCGTGCGACCACCTCTCCCTCTCGCCACCAACCCCTCCCGCTATCTCACACGCAGTAACAGGCACCCACTGCACGCCCCCTTCAGCAGCGTGCCTCAGCACAGCAACTCAACAGCCTCCGCATGCCACCCACTACGCTCCTCCAGCTGCTCCAAATTGCACGCCCTGCACCTCCTTCAATAGCTCCACACCCCATAGCTGCAGCAACATGAGTAGCAGCGCGTGTCCCTCACCTCCAGTGTGCACATCCCCCTCGTTGTGCCTCAGCCACGCCTGCAGCAACACACGTAGTCCCGCACATCTTCCAGCAGTTCTCCTACGTGCTTGGGCCCCCTTTTGCCGCACACACCGTCCAGCACCAGCATGACACTTGCGCGCAGCAGGCCTCTGTCGTCTTCTTCGTCTTCTCCTCCATCAGACTGAAGGAAACCCAAAGTCATTGTGGTCCTCCTCCACGTAGCCGCCCCATCTAGCCTCAAAGCTTCTTGACATCAACGCCATCGACCTCATCTTACCCTCACGAGGCCATCCACACCTTCGGGAGGTCCCTCGTAGTCCACGCATGCTGTGAGCATGCCTCCACCGTCGGCGGCTGCCTCCTCTCCGACGACTGTCACTGGTCACTGTTCGCCACGCTACCACCACCGCTGAGTGGCCCTCGGCTCACTTGACCTTCACCACGCTCGCCACTGTTGCCAACCTTTTCCTCCATGCGTGCGACCAAGGGGAAGAATTCCCCTATTTTGCTACAATGAAGAGGGTATTACTTATTACATTTAGTGCCATTGTGAAATTTTATTACTATTTTATTGTGTTGCATTGCAAAATATATCCTTTAGATGTGCAAAATTACTATTTCAGCATTAGCTCTTATTGTCTACTTAATCTGAATGCGATTTTGACTCGGTTCTTTGATGAAATTAGTAGTGAACATCAGTTTTTGGACCCTTGCAACTTTAAATAGGCCATTACCTCCCTGTGGACACGACCTGCTCCTAATTGAGTGGTTATTTTAGTTATTTTGATTAGTCAATTTTCCACTACTTGGAAATACAATGACAAATTATCTTAATCATCATTTTCGAAAGTGAAAGTTGACTTGTTACTTCCCCTGGAATTGGTTTCTCAAATCTTCATTTCCAGATTCCTATCCTCCACAATTAGGATTTCTGAGACTGCTGACTTATTACACACCCCATATACATTATCCAAGTCTAACAATTGTGGCTTAATAAGGATTGACTTGGGTACAATGATTTCAAAAACATTATCATTTAGATCTTTAGGGTGTGATTGAGGAATGGGGCTTTTCATTAAAGCATCCATGAAAATAGGATTTGTATCTTCAAAGCTAGCCCCAACAGGATCAATTTCATCAATTGTAGGGCCATCAAATGATCCATCAAACTCCTCAAGCCCATATGTCTTACTGAAATTATCTTCGTCAAACTCAGGTGAGACTTCACATAAAGATTCTTCACCTTCAGAATCAAAGAATTTTGGATCCGCATGAATATATGTCTCAAAATCATCTATCATTTCCTGGTCCATAGAGACATACTTTTCCTCATACCCTAGTTCAGGGATCTTGGGTGAAGAAATTAATTCATCCTCAATTGGTTGCTTTAGACCAACCTAGTCATCCTTGGTCTCATAAAATGTGTCCCCTCTACAGGTGCCTGGGCGAGTTCTAACATTGGCTCTCCTGAAGGGATTTCATCCTGGGAATAATCGTAAGATTGAACTAAAGTAACCACAAATTTCATGCTCAATTTTGATAATTTCCCAAGTAAAAACTCACCTAAGTCCTTATCCTTATCATCTTGGAGCCAATCCAGTAAATATTTGTTAAGATCATGTTGTAGGCAAAACGAGGAGATTTAATATGCATCCGTTGTAGTACACTCCTAAATTGCACAACAAAACATTTCAATTTATAAAACTCAGATTCTAATTGGAGTCTGAGGTCTCATTTGGAATAAATAAGCACAGTAATTTGGGCATCAGATAAAAGATATTTAAAGAATACAACTTGTTAGATTGATATTCAATGACAATTAACAATATCTCAAAAAGGTCATGGGATAAAAATAATAGAAAGATAAAACAATGGCGACTTGAATCACTAATTATTTACCTTAATTAACCATATACCTAAGCATTCAAATCATTCGACAGTATTTCCAATTAACTAACTTAGGTACTCAAATGATTCAATATTTCCCAGAATCAACATTTATTAGACGACAAAAACAAGGCATCAGACACATTAACCTTCAATTATCAGAGCTTCACAGAAGGCACACAAGGGTGCCAACCTTCTCAAGGCCTTTCAAGCACAAGGCCTCTTCAAACACAGGCATGTGGCTAACACTCTTCAGAGGCTAATTGTCAAGGCCTCTTCCTCTTCAGCACAAGACCAAGGCACGTAGAGCAAAACCCTCCCCCCTCCTCCTCATAAATGCTCTTTCGTCTTCTCTTCTCCCTCAGACCCAGGGTTAATCGAGCATACTACGTGGGTTATCGGATCCAGGCAGGGGACCAGGCCCGTGTGAGTGTGGATCGCAGGTGACGTGTGTGGCAAGATATGCAAGGGGACCCGACCCCCGTGACATGGGCACGGAGGCTATTGGAGGAATACCCATTATATTGACCGTCCGACTCGCCAACACATGAGGTGGGACTAAATGTCCCCTTCTGCTACTTTGTTTTCTTTAGTCTGTAGTAGGGAAGCTCATCAAGGAATTAGTGCTGCTACTAAGGCTCTACTGATCAATTGAATATGCAAGAAGCTTCTTAGTGGTTGTCCACAGAGCACAGAAGTGGAAGCGAGGTCGGACGTGAATGGAATGCGACGAACGAAGTCGGAAGATTGACGGCGATGGCGAAGCTCTGGTGGTGACCTGAAAATAAAAATATGGCCTTGCGACCCAAGTAAAAAATACTCACAAGTATTGCAGTGAGATGAGGAGTGTGTTTGTGGTGTTTGTGTGCAGTTTCATGGTTGGTGGAGCTCGGGCGAAGCTGGTGAATGGTGCTAATGGTGGGTTCCTTCGCCAGAGCTATTGGGTGGTCAAAATGCCTAATAATGTCATGGCTTTTACTCTAGAGGCGAAGAGGAAGGTAGTAGTGGTCGTTGCGAGTTGTGTGGATATGTGTGGCAGCTAGACAAAGCTCGCTGGAGGTTTGTCGGACATGAAGATGGAGGGGGAGATCGGCGAACAATGGTCAAATTAGGGTGAGAAGAAGTTGAATCGCAGCTAAGGAGGGAAAGGAAGGAAGAGGGCCTATCTATTGGATGAAATAAGGAGAAACTCACGCTAGCATGCCATGCTAGACATGAGGGAGACGAACTCCTCTGGTAGGGGTAGATGGTGCGACGAAAGGGGTTGGAAGCCTTGGCTTTGGCCCACCAGGCATGGACGAGCGTGAGGAAGAGTTCGGCACTCCCAATTTGATGATTGGGAGGCTGTAGGAAGATGGGGGAAGGGGTCACCAAATTCGAGGTTGGAGGTGGCCAGAGTTGAAGGAGAAGACTTGATTTTGGCCTGAACCTGACTGAAGAGCACGGATTTGCAATGGGGAAGTTTTTATAGAGCTTGGGGCAAGCTCTAAATAGGAAAGAAGCTTCATTAAGCTTCATTAGGAGTCAAGAATAACCCAACAATCTTGTGCATTCGCACAACCTTCCTGGGGCGAATTAGAGCCCAAGATCCCTCTCAATGGATTCCTCATATTGTGAACATCAATCGCACCAAATTTGGTGGGATTTGATGATGATTTAAGTAGGTTTAGGTGCGGTCAAAGGCTCCTTAGAGGTTAGTTTTCCTCCAATGGCAGTAGGGACCTACTTACAAAGAAGATAACAAAGTTGGGGGGCTAAATGCAAGGAATTCAAAAGTTAGGGGCTTGATTGATATAAATAGAGTTTAAATGGGCTAAAATGCAAACTAGGTCAAGATGAACTCTGATTGGGCCAAAAATTTGATACAAACCTAATTTTGACCCAAGGAATCTGATGGTGAAGTCAGATTTTAGTTTTGATCAAGGTTAATTGGATAATTTATGCAACAACCCAAATTAGAGTAAAACATAGTATGTGACTTTATTTACGGTCAAAATAAGTTCATATGGTCAAATCAAGGATACCAAAATCACAAGGAATATTGTTTTATGAATATTAGAAGGTTTAGATGAATTTTATCCTTACTAAAACCTCTGTATTTTAAGTGGGTCTGAAATTAGGGTTTTAGGTGTTATATTGGTTCTCGAAATAGATGAAACCCCGTTTCTATTTGCATGGACCCACTTGTTAGTCTTTAATGATCATTTGACCTTAGATTAACCCCTGACAAACCCCATGGTTACTCTGATTTCATGATATGATGTTAAAACTGTAGAATTATCCCTATTTTAATGTTCTTCTCTCAGAATGGATATGCAAGGAATTATGGCTCTCAGAGGACTACGTAGGAGCATTTGTCACTTAATTTTGACTAATTAAAGCTAGTTATGGCTCATGATGTTGTTATCATCATACCCCATGCCTAACTTTTATTAGTCCCTTAGCAAAATCTTATGGGAAGAACTCAATCTCTAGACCATGCATCAAAGTTTAGATGCTTGATTTGTGTTACCCTCTAGAAATTAGGTTAGAATGCCAACAATAGGCCTAAAGGTACTGAAGTATAAATCAAGATCTAGACCTGACCAGCTTCATCCTGGGTTTGCCGCGAAGGTTTCTAAGGCCAGCAGAAACTACCTAAAGGTTTGTTGACCCCGATGGTTAAAGCACCCGTGCATAAAATGTATCATGTCTAGGTTCAGTTTCCTAGTTCATTTTTTTTGTAAGTGAGAGATAGAAGGATTTTTCATTTGGAGAGTTTTCTCTCTTTTCTTTTTATTTTTCCCTAAATCCATCCTCGAATTGGCCTTAAACACAGTCTATATCGGATTATTTTCCCCCATCATCAATCCTCGCAGGGTCCCTGGCTTTCAATGCTTCAAGATAGCACCTCCCATGGCAACCCCCAGAACCCTAGCTTTTGACACTTCGGGATAGTGTCGTCCATAGTGTTCTGTAGCTAAATACAGGCCCTAGCAATTGACATTTCGGGCTAATCCCACCCATGGCACCTGAACCAACACAAGGTGCTTACATGCCCCTGGTACGATATTTAGATATCCTAGGAGACAAGCACCAAGGAGACGATATGTTATTATGCATCTTCAAGGGGAATTTCCCACCTCTCCGCACTGGGAACTCGTCCAATCATCTTGTGTTGTCGAGCCGCTCCTAAGCTAGATCTTTGAGATGGCTTTTTAGAATAGAACATTTTTTGGCATGTTTTTCTTTATTAAGTGCACTAAACTAGACTTAGTGTGTGATTTTTTTGGGTGCTTAGGTTACTAAGAGCCGCAAACCAAAGGGCAGGCAACGGGGTCGAATAATCCCTAAGCCTTAGACCTACTACATTAGCTTGGTACTTTCCTTAACCTCTTGAAAACTAATCCAGATATTAACAAATACGTGAATATTTAAACCCTAAAACAAGCTAAAGAGTTCTAAGATCATCACTCATTACTAATCCCCTTGTCTCTATCATTTCAGGACTTAATCTTTATTTTGATTAGGTCTAGAACTTAAGTAAATCCCATAATTATTTGCTATGACTATCAATTTTGTTTTCGATTTTACTACTTTTTGACATTTGAAATTTCTCCTCAAGAAATATTTGTGTCATTTCACAAAATTTACTCCCCTTCCACTATTTTTTTCATTGCTTATTTTTCTTTCATTTTGAATATGTATTTTTTTTTGTAAGAACCCCTTAGAGAATTGAATTCCTAAATGTTTGCACTTTAACACCCCTCTATGCCTAAGTCTTGTAATGTCCTCATTGTAAACCAGGAGGATACAAAAATTAGTTTGGTTCAGGGTTTAGAACACGATCAAAGGGTGAGTGAATGGGTCTGGATGACTATTGCAGACAATTTCAAGCTTTGATACAAGTACCAAAGATGAAGTCAGCTATTCTAAAGTTGAACTCAAAAGTGCTATAGGAGTGTAGCTCAAAAGGAATGATCAGAGGGGTCTCAGGTTTTTGGAATGATGGGTTGCCTCCTGTTATGAGCTAAATTCAATGCCTTTAGCCGAGCAGAAAGTGGTCAAGAAGAAGGGGTGGTCAAATCAGAAGAGTTTTGTAGAACAATCACCTTAATAACTTGGTTGGTGATGATGAAAATGGTTGTTGACAATAATTGTTGATCATTATTGCTATGATCATGTCGTTGTAGAATAGGGTGTATAATATAACATTAAGGATGTCGTATAGTGGTGAGTATGGGTGAGTACTAGTCATTACAACCATTATTATCATTTGCTTATTTATCTAATTTTTACTGGTTTTGTTCCAGGTCGTTCTCTGGGAGGCAATTTATTGAATTTAATTCGGTCACTCTTTGATTATCTCCAAAATTGTCTTCTTATTCAAAAAGAAACTTTACATTTAAAGAATGAATGAATGTTTTATTTACCTAGTTACTAAGAAGTGCTTGCAAAAAAATACTAACTATGAATAAGCATCAAACAATCTATTATTATACTCTAAACTATGTCTTTACAAGTTATACTATTAACACTAATATGTTAGTTCATACTACATTAGGATACCAAAGTGTAAAAACTTAACTTACTAGTCATTTATTTATAGTTACATATATATCAGTTTTAGTGACAGATATAAACGTCGCTAAATCTCAGAAAACACTATATACAACCTAAAGAAGCAAACTGAGGTCTTTAGTGACATTTATAGTGTCGTTTTATTCTGTTAGTAATTATGTGGGTTTACTTATACGTATGTGTATATTTCTTATTCTACTGCTGTATGTACAGTAAGTCTTTTCTGTTCGTGTGTTCCTTCTCTTAAGTCGTCTGTCCTTTCAATTTCTTCTGTGTGGTATTTCAGAGGCTGCGGTGGAGAGTCCTTAGTGTAAAATGTGCTTAATTAGTGGGCTCGCTTTTCGAGGGATACACAGGACCCTTCGGGTGGGACCAGACCTCTACTAAGCGCGCCCTAATCTTAGATTAGGTGCCTTAATTACGTTTTCGTATCAGCGCAGGGCCTCAGCCCAACGGCAGACATACTCGCACGCTCGGGCTCCCAGCCCCACACATACATCGAAGTTTAGCACACATTGGGTAATCGGACCAGACATAACAGGCGGTGTTTCGGGCGCCCTGCGCCATGACGATTGCTTAAGGTATAACATAAATTATATTTATATGCTGCGTTTGGTTTGCAGCCCACGATGTGGCGCTATTCCAGCTCCACATCGTGCGCTGGAAATCAGACGCAGCTGCGTCTGTGCGTGTTTTTGGCCCTCGATTTGGGGGCCATAAATTATTAAAAAAAATAAAATAAAATATGGTAAATAAAATATTTACATAATACTACATAATTGATTAATTAATTTTGAATTTTAAATATATTTACTATACAAATAAATTCACTAAACTAGGCTGATTATACAGGTTTACTTAAGTGATTAAATGGTTAAGTACTTATAAAATAATTAATAAATGGTCTAATTGACCTTAAATAGTTTTAACTTACATACTTAAGTATTTAATACATATTTTTATTGTATTTTTACGAATTTATTTATGTTTTATTTAGGCTAAAATAGCAGTTCTGGGTGTTTAAAATTAAAACTAAGTTACAGTAAGTTATACTAGGTATAATTATACTTTGACTAACTTAAATTACTTAATATATATATATATTCCCAAGTTTATAGATTTATTTAATTTAATTATTGCTCTAACCTATTAACTTAGCTAAGTTAATCTATAATCTAGCTACTAAATATGTAAATAGGAATCTGTATCTATATATACACATAATTAAGTAGATATGTACATAACAGTTTAGTATTTATACATATATTTACATAGATTACATATGTATATGAATTTCTGTACAGGTTTTATACATATTTACAGTATAACTATGTATATAACTGATATGCTATAGTTATAATACTATGAATGGGTATATTTACAGTTTTAAAATAAGTCTATGCCATTAGGCTTTTGTATAAAGTTAGGGAATTAGAGTTGATTGAGTTTTTATTTGAGTTTAGACAGCAGCCGCAGCTACTGTCAGAGGAGATGGAGAAGAGAAGAATGTGCTGTTTTAGTGTTGGTTTTAGTTGCTGTTTAGGGTGAGTTTTTGTAGCAGCAGCAGTGGCTTAAGCCACTGTCAAATGGCTAACTGCTGCTGCAGTTAGTCCACTTGGAGAAAGGGGAACAAAAAATTCACAGATGAAAGGGGAATTTGGAGGAGAAGAGAATTTGGAGATGGAGGGAAATGTAGCTGCAAGTTGCAGCATGTTGCTGTATAACTGGGAACAAGATTAAATTCAAAACAAACTAAACATTGAAGAGATGAAATCCAAATCTGAAAGGGGTTTAAATCTCACGAAAATCTCATGTAAATTCAGCTCAAATACTCATTAGGAAAAACCTTATCAGAAGCATCCTTTCAGATCAACATTCAAATGTCATTGAGTTAGTCTTCCTAATGCCATAGACAGCATGAAGGAAGACTTAGCTCGATCAATTAAAACCAAAGAAACACAATCCCAGTTTCTTGCAACCTTAAGGAGTATGGAAAACTCCTTAGGTTAGAGAATCACCATACAGAAATGATCATCAACACAAATAGTGCATGGCAGTTCTGAAATAGCAAAAAGAGACTAAGAATGCATTAAGGAAATTTAATGGAAGCTGGCGAATGCATTCAAAATTAAGTATAAACAGAATCATGAAAGGCTCTTTTGATTGGTTCTCTGTCACCAGAGAACTTCTCAGAGTCCTTGCCCACAATGAAAATCAAAAATCCCTTCAATTTGTCAGATCTGTCAAAACATTTCAGAGAGTAAAAATCCTTTAAAATCCAAATCAAAAGTGCTCTGACAAACTGAGGCAATCCATTTAAAACAGAGGGGCTTTTGTGAAACAAATGGAGTGAGTGAGAAGCCCCAAATGGTGCTTGTGACGCCACTTTCAGATCTGAGGCAGTGCGCCATCAGATCTGAAATTGGGTCAGGATGTGTGGGTGATTGATGAAAAATTCGTCGTTAAAAAGGAAAAAACAAGAATCAGAATTTGGATGATGGAAAAACAAAACATGAAGAGGGAGATAAATTGAACAATGAACAGATGATTCTTCCCCTCTGATCTGGACTGATCAGAGGAGGTGAGGGAGGGGATCTAATACTAATTCTACTCCTAAGACTAATCTAACTACAGCTAACATTAAACACTAACAATTAAAACTAAATCTATTCTAAACTACTGCAAACTAAATCTAACACTACTTGTGCAGAATTAAAAACTAAACTAAAAGGAAGAATGGGACCTATGGGTCCTTAGCCGGCGGCTAAGGAGGAAGAAAGGAGGAGGGTGACTCCAGTGGAGGGAAGAGTCTGCTAGTGAGACTCCAGGGTCGTCCTCAGGTGCTACGAGGTCCTTAGCGACGAGGAGGGTCGAGAGCAGGCGATGATTCCACAGCCGGTGGCTGTGAAATCAGGGTCTAGATGAGGAGGAGAGACTGGAGTGGAAGAATTGATCGCTAAGAGATGTAGGAGGGAGCGATCCTTTGCACGCGACACCACTAAGGTGCTTAAATAGCAGCTCAGTGACTGGAATCACCGCAAGGGTGAGGTTAATCAAAATTAGGCCGGCGGTGAGGATGAGATGGGTAGAGCGCGCGGCGAGTCAAGAGAGAGATCTGACCGTCAGATGAGATCTGGGAAGGGAGGTGAACGCATGCACCGAATCGCGCGAAGGTTCCATTTGATTCCAGCTGCAGATCGAGATCAAAAGTGCGATGGACGGTCGAGAATGGCTGTGTTCTTCGCGTGCTACAGTGCGCGTGAAGAACACAGGCTTCTCTCTGAAATGAGGGAAAACTTGCAGGAAGACCCTTAAACGAAGGGGTAGAAGAATAGCGTGCAGGTCCAAAAGTGAGAAGAACTATAACTGGAAGGGCCTTGCAGTCATACAGAAGGGTCCCTGCGGCTTGCAAAAAGGTCCAAGAAGGAGTTTTGAAGGGTAGAAATGTAATGCATGAAGGACCTAATTGTAATCTATTTATTTCTAAGCCTAAATGATGTCCAATTGCTTTCAAATTTTTACATGTGCTTAATTGAACATTTAAGACATTGATTTTACTTCTGATTTATCTTTTCAAACTTGTTTATGTGTTCAATTGATGCATGGATCATCATTTGTTCTTTAGTTTTCAGAATATCTCATTTTTGTGACCTAATTAGGAGGTTTTAACACATTAAAAGTTTTAGGTCTTTTCTTTAATTCCCACACTTAACCCTTTTTATGTGTTAATTTGATATTGTTTTGCTTAGTGTCTAGCTTAATTTCGGCCTTTTAGCTATGATGAGTAGCCACTCATCAGTTGGTCGAACTAGGTGCTTGTTCAGGTCAATAGGCTAATGATGCGAACCAAACCCAATCAGTCTAGTGGGTTGATGGATATGAATCAGTAGATATGGAGCCCACTAGCTACTTTAAGGATTAAATAGATATGGAAATGTGAATCTAAGGTTTGGCTGAATCGACTCATCCTGATCAGAATAGGGATCCTCAAAAGAAAATGGATCTGTGGAGGATGTAGGAACCCTATGAGTGAGATTAGAGAGGGATAAGTTGTGATTATCAATCTGATCAATATTCGATACCTGGTCAAAGGATGGAGGAGAATCATATGCAACCAGATCAGAGAGAGGTGAATCAGAGTAGAAATTGATTCTGATGGCGGGTCGGGGTTGGAATTAGATTTTGGAAGGCTCTGTATGTATATCAGAAGGTATGGTTTCTTTGAGGTTCAAACCACTATCCTCAACATCAAAATCAAAGAGCAGATCATGGATGCTGAGGTCGTAAACTAGTTCATAATAATCGAGAAACAAAGGTTCTCTAAAATTAGAGTACGATTCGAAATCGTTGGAGAATTTGCAAAAATTAGTTTCTGAACTATGATGTGAAAATTCTGGATCAAGATTTCTACCATAGAATGAATTATGATGTGTAGAATTAACATCATGACTTGGAGCTAACATAATCTCAAATTCTGAGCTCAAAGAGGTGTCCCTATTAGGCATAGGCTTAGGTTCTTTGCTCCTAAGATAGACCTAGTCAAAATCCAACTCTTCCAACTCCTCTGTTTCAGTATCGTAAATCAATGTAACTTCTGATAGATCAATTTGTATCTTTGAGGAGTTTGAAGAGGTGTGTTCATCAAATATAGGCTTAGAATAATGATCTAGATCTACAATCTGATTCTTCTCAAATTGGACCTCTTGATCATCCCAAATAGGCTCAAATTTAGATTTTAGTTTAAAGGAAGGAATTGGGTCACTAGAATCTGGACTAGGTTCTATTGGGATGTCAGAATCACTTTTGAGGATTACCTTAACAGGACAAGGTTCTGGAATTACATCCTTGAGAGGTTTTGATTCAAGCTTACTATAGGTGTTTGAGAAATCAAGGCATGATGGACTAGCTTCATGGCTCTCTAACTCTGGTTTAGAATCAAGAACACTTGCAATTGGATCCACCCAACCAACATCAAGATCAGGTATGCCAATCTGTATGGAGTTTGAATCTGATTCCATTTGGACTTGTGGTCTATAACAACCTCTTTTTAAATCTGGGTTCTGGGAAATCATATTGATCCTCAATATTATTTCAAGATATCTCATCAATCTTTGAATGTTGATATGGATATTTTTGCTCAATGGCTTGTTGTAATGTATTTGACATATACCCACATTTCTCAACGAGACCCTGGTGTATCTCCTAAAGTTGTGGATCTAACAGACATTGTATATACTCAGTACTGTGTAGTCTCCACAATTCACTTATTTTGATAAAAGCTCATCCTAGGTTGATGTTGAGAGCGGAAAACTACGTGATCGAAGTTGGATTTGAAAAAACCCATCATTGTAGCTTGATGTGCAAAGAAATCCATCAACAGATAAATTTATACCGAAACTCTAAGCATTCTGGGTCGAACTTAGGGAGGCAGACGTTTGATTCTAAACCGCATTTGTTTAATTGTCACGAAGTAGATTAGCTAGTCGAATTGAATCTAAACCAACTATCTACTTAAAGAATAAATAATAGAAGACAGAGAGAGAATATTACAAATAAAGACAAAAGAGAGGTAGAATAAACATGGATTTCATTATCACAAGTTGATGTTCATTACGATTACAACTACCCATTACACTAGAAAGTAGGAAATCTACACTAGAAAGTGGGAAATCAATTCTAGAAAGCAGTAAAAGAGAAGATAGGGAGAAGTTATACTCCTCAAAGGCTGCTTGGAGGATGAGTCGGAAGGGACGACGCCTAGAAGCCGAAGGATGGAGCAGAAAGGAGGACGAAGCAGGAAGAAGTGGGAATGAGGCAGCACATCGTCATCGTCGCAGGATCCACTTCCGGAACGGGGGTGAGAAAATTGGATTTTGGCTCTAAAGTAGCATCCTGGGTGTGGGACAAGCTTCTCTTGAGCTTTGGAGAGGGAGAGAGATGAAGGAAGGAATGAGGATTTCATAGGGTAGGGGTCTCCTTTTATAGTTGCAAGGATAGGGGCAATTTGGTCATTACATAGTTAAAACATTAAATGAGGGGGTCTTTAGTGATGGATTTAAGCGTCACTAAAGGGCCCACGTCGTCGCAGCCTCACGTGCATGCCCACCTCCTCGCTGGCCGCGTGCTTAATGCTCGCCCATGTCCTCAAAATTTCAGCTGTCCGATTGCGAGATCGGACAGCTCAGATTGCGCCTTGCAAGCTTCAATTGTGCCTCCTGCGAGTGCGATTGGGTGTAAGGTGGTGCGTTTGATCGCCCGTGCACCCGATTGGGCGATCTGGGCCATCCACAGCCGATCATATGGTCGAGATTAACCACTCGTGTGCCGCAGATTGCGAGTCGAACACGTGCCCTGCTGTGCTAGCGACTCTTCCTTGTCGCGCGTGAGCTCACAGCCGTTGGATCAAGATCCAATGGCCTAGATCTCACCTCGCCGAGCCTTCAGAAGATGAGAAGCGATGCTGCGACTGATTTGGGTGACTGTGATGGCGCCACGTGGGGCCATCATGGCTGTCCATCTTCTGTGACATGTAGAAGGTGCCACGAATATCGGATTGAGCCGATTTTCATGCCGTTAGGCTGCGATCATCGATCCGAACCCATCCATGCAGTCAAATTTGCCGTTTGAAGTGTGGTTTGGAACCATCTTGGCCCTTGATCTTTAGGCTTCCTCAGACTAAATCTGGTGCTATGGATGTTTGATCAAGGTGATCTTAGAGTCGTTGAACTCCAACCGTCTCCCTGATCAGATCCATATGGTTGGATCTTCAATCTGAGGCCCTGATTAAAAGTTACCCTGTCCCTGGTCATAAAAGGAGATAATTATATACAATTTATACAATTTGACCTAAATGCATGATTATGAATGTTATGCAATATTTACAATGCATGATGCTACTATGACACTAAGAACATGTATTAATAGACATTTTTGGCTATTTAGATGTATGCAAATCACACCCCCATGCCTATCTTTTGCTAGTCCCTAGCAAAACTACATGCTATTTATAAAAGAATTAGGATTGGATTACTCCAACAAAAGTCATTTTCAACACTTAGAAATTTTTACTTAGGACCTAAACTTTCAAAGACAACAGCACCTGGGTATCTGCCAAAATGCAGATTGCCTCAAGCCCTCGCCTTATTCAAAGAAGGATCCCTTTTTCTTCTTTTTTATTTTTTTTTGAATTTTTGAGTTTAGGGCTACAGAGCAGCTTTCTACGGCCACTCAACCCACCCAAGACTTGATGAGAACCCTAAGTTCTAAGTATCTTTTTGTGAATGTGATAGACTCGTTGATCGGCAATCAAAATGGACTTCAGGTTTCTACGCCCCTAGGTGACCTTAAAAAGAATTCTGCCTAAAGGTGTATCTAAACGACCGGTAGCTTTCTCCCTACTTTTATTTTTTTATGGGGTCAACACAAGGGTGAATCTAGTATATATCTCCATGGGTTATTCTACTTCTCTGCTTCTTCCTAAGTGTTTTAGGAATTAAACTTGCATTTCTTGAGTTGGGTTCTGGACAACCTACCAATGGGTTGTTAACCATGATAACTTGCCAGCCATACTTGTGTGGTGAAGTGTGGCTATATATATTTTCTTCTCTTTTCTCCTTTTCTTTTTCTTTTTCTTTGCTTTTTTTTCTTTTTGAACTTTCTTTTTCTTTTTTTAAGTAGGTGGCTTCTTTGGTCTAAGACTTACCTAAAGGCAGCAGGAAAAGAATGGTCCTGTGACTGAGCTCTGGACAACCTACCAATGGGCTGTTACCCACGATAACTTACCAGCCATACCAACCTAGAAGGTTCATTAGCTACCCAATTTTCATTAAAATCGTCGAACAACAAGTCAGTGACAAATAGTGTGTAGATGCTTCGACTTAAAATTCCCTCAAATTAGAGGGCGGGTTAATTTAGTCGTGTACTTATCACCCAAACTTATTTAATAAAATTGAAAGGGAATTAAGGATGGCGAGGACTCGATAAACAAATCCACATTTTAGTAGATACCTGGGCTGATTAAGCCCAAAGACCTGAAGGGTCTTAGTGTTCAAATTCTACTGTATTATTTCCTAAGATAAAAAAGTCCTAATGCCCAATTATTCTCTCCTAATTCAATTTGTTTTTTTTAAAATAAATCAAAAGAAAACAAAAAGAATCTATGGAGCTGACAAAATAATTTATTGATGAATATCCACCCCCATGCCTATCTAATGCAATGTCCTCATTGTATTAAAAGGGCATGAAACAGAGAGGAGTAGAGTAGAAAGCACCTGAATTACGTGAATAATGGGTCTGCTCCGAGATGAAAAGAACCTATATATGTGCTGAAGTTAATGACTTCAGCTAGGCACCCTATACAAATAAAGAAGAAACAAAGTATTCACAGGTGCAAGTCAGAATTAGAATAAAAAGATTCTCCTCAAGACCTGCCAGTAGATGTCCACGGATGTGGACTAGATTGTGATGCAGACCCATATCCCATGGTTGAGTATATATAAGGTTCTGGATAAAAATTACCCAGAACTTGAGATCAATATGCAAGCAGGGTCGAGCCTGCGATTTGTGAGGATGCAACCCAAGACTAAAAAGTTAGATAACTGAGAGATCAAGCTCAAAAGGATAATCAATGAATGTTTGCTTGGGTTGAACATCCTCTGAGACGATGTCATAAGGGTCCTGGTAAAAAGGTAATTTTAAACAAATTGGAACCCTTAGACTTGGTCTTTCGCTTCCTCTGGAATTGACTTCTCATATCATCATTTCCCACTTTCTATCCTCCGCAATCAGGATTTCAAATTCTGGGACCTCCTGCATATTAATTACCCTGTCTGAATTTTCCAAGTATAAAAGATGTGACTGAATCAGAATGGACTTGGGTTTAGTGATTTCAAAATCAAAATAATCAATAAACTCTATGGGGTGTGATTGAGGATCGGGGCTATGAATTGAATCCTTCAAAATAGGATCTGAATCTGCCATGCGAGCCCCAACAGGATCAAATTCCTCAATTTTAGGGCCATCAAATGATTTATCGAATTCCTCTAGTCCAGTTGTCTCACTAAAATCGTGTCCTGCCAACTCATGTGAGACTTCGCATAGTGATTCTTCACCTTCAAAATCAAAGAAATCTGAATCCTCATTAATATATGTCACAAAATTGGCAATCACTTTCTGATCCATTGAAACATACATTTCTTCATACCCCAGCTCAGGGATCTCAGGTGAAGAAATCAGTTCATCCTTATTTGATTGCTCCATAACAACCTGGTCAATCTCGATCTCGTAACATGTGTCCCCCCCAATAGGTGCCTGAGCGAGTTCTGACATTGGCTCTCCTGAAGGGGGTTCATCCTAGGAATCATCCCAATATTGAACTAAAGCAACCACAAATCTCATACTCAATTTCGATAATTTCCCAAGTAAAAACTCACCTGGGCCCTTATCCTTAACATCCTGGAGCCAATCCAACAAATACTTGTTCAGATCATCAATTATTTCAATCAGGGGCTCCAATTCTTCAGTGCAAGGTGTTGACTGATCTTCTAAAAATTGTATTGTGTTCCTCAAGTTAGCCAACACCTTTCTTGGACTTGGTTAACTTGAACCACATGGTTTGATTTAGGGTTGGGTGGGTTTGGGTTCAGTGCAGGGGAATCAATTAATTGAGGATCTTGATACCCTCCCTGATAATAGGTCATTTTAGGTTGTTCATAAGGTGGTGATGACCCAAAGGTAGTGTATTCTGGAGAGGGGTAAGGATCAGTGCATCCTTCTTGATTGTATATCATATTAGGTTATCCAAATGAGGATGATGATCAAAATCAATGTAGCTTGGAGAAGGGTAAGAATCGAGATCATCGTGTCCAAGGTTAAACCCTGAACACAAAGGTCCGGAACTATATCACCTATCAGAATTATTCCAACTAAAAGATGGATGGGAATAAATTTGGTTGGAATAATAATCATTTTGGGAATAAGATGTATTAGAAGGATAAGAACAGGAATGTGTGTAGAACGTGGAAGGATCCATGACAGAACAGGAGGAAGAAAGGTGCCCTACAATACAAACAAACAAACCTATCCTTAAGTGAGCTAGCCTAAAGACCTACAGACTCCCAAAGCTCGTCTTGAGATAAAGAATCGATTGATCTACTTCTTTCTGGTAAATCCAACCAGTTAGAGGGAGGGACTGGGGAGAAGGTTCTTCCTTTAGCTTGCACCTCAGGTTCCTAGTGTACCCCCTAGTTGTGATCGTTTGATTCTACTCCCCTAGCTAGACATTAGATTGAACGGTAGAAACAGACTAATTGAAAATAATCTCGGTCTGGGCTCCGAAGAGCGAGTCCAATCCTTACGGCCAACATCTACTCTATTTTAATTAGGGTTAGGTTTGAATGTGCTTTGGAATGCGATGGACCCTTTATCTGGGTTGTGCCCTTAATGATCAATTGAGTATGTGTGAGTGAATGCACAACCAGGGTTTTCAAGTAAGATTATTTTTGATGAGTGGATTTTAAGGTTCAAATCTTGCTTAAGTAGCTTTCAGGGTTTGGAATTAGGTTAATTCAATCAAGTTTTGAGGGAAACCAGATTTTCAAGCACGGATGAAGATGTTTTTCCTTTTGAAATCAAAAGTAAAGTGGAGTGCCTGGTATTGATCCAAATTGAAAACCCTAAAGGGAAGCTACTTGGTGAGTTGATTTTAGGTTAAGTGGTGCGGCCCAAACAACTCAAACAATTGGCCAATATTGCACCACTGAATTAAGCATACAAAATGATTAACTTAGATTGATTTCTATTCTTTTATATGTTGATTTGAGTGTACCGGTTCCACAGATTAGAATCCGGTTGAGTAGATAAAAATCAATTAGGTTATGGTGCCCTGAATGTGGGTGTATGTAGTGTGTATGTTGATTGACCCCACAAGAAATATCTTTTTGTTATTTTTTATATGAGGGTGAGATGAATGTAGGTGGAAATCCAAGCAACCAAAATAACCCTAAGATTTATGCAAACACCTAGGTTAATTAGAGTTTGAATTAATGTGGTGAAATGGAATCTATGGAGGGGGAAGAATGGAGAGCACTCACAGTTGTCTTCAACTGCACTTTACTATGATCTACCACTTGAAGATTCCCTGTTGAGGTACCTACAAAACAATAGACGAGAAATAAAGCAAGTTAGAAAATAATAAAGTGCGCAAAATGTGGAAAGAAAATAAAAAATCATTGCTTCCCCCGACAACGATGCCAAAATGTTGAGTGGAAAACTACATGTTCGAAGTTGGATTTGAAAAAACCCGTCATTGTAGTTCGATTTGCGAAGAAATCTATCAATAGATAAATTTATACCGAAACTCTAAGAATTCCGGGTCGAACACATGGAGGCAGACGTTTGATTCTAAATCGCGTTTGTTTAATTGTCACGAAGCAGATTAGCTAGTCAAATTGAATCTAAACTAACTATCTACTTAAAGAATAAAGAATAGAAGACAGAGAGAATATTACAAATAAAGAAAAAAGGGAGGTAGAATAGGCATGGATTTCATTATCACAAGTTGATGTTCATTACGATTACAACTACCCACTACACTAGAAAGTAGAAAATCAACACTAGAAAGTGGGAAATCTATTTTAGAAAGTAGTAAAAGAGAAGATAGAGAGAAGTTATCCTCCTCAATGGTTGCTTGGAGGATGAGCTAGACGGGACGACACTTGGAAGACGAAGGATGGAGCAGGAAGAAGGAGGATGAAGCATGAAGAGCAGGAATGAGGTAGTATGTCGTTGTCGTCGCAGGATCCACTTCCGAAATGGAGTTGAGAAAATTGGATTTTAGCTCTAGAATAGCAGCCCAAGTGTGGGACAAGCTTCTCTTGAGCTTTGGAGAGGGAGAGAGGTGAAAGAAGGGATGAGGATTTCATAGGGTAGGGGTCTCCTTTTATAGTTACAAGGATAGGGGGAAATTTTGTTATTACATGGTTAAAACATTAAATGAGTGGGTGTTTAGTGACAGATTTAAGAGTCACTAAAGGCCCCACGTCACTGCAGCCTCACGCGCATGCCTGCCTCCTCGCCTGTTGTGCGCTTAACGCTCGCCCACATCCTCAAAATCTCAACTATCCGATCGACATATCAGACGGCTCAGATCGTGCCTCGCCTACTTCAGTTGCGCTGCCTGCGTGTGCGATTGGGCGTGAGGTGGTGCGTCTGACCGCACGTGCACCCGATTTGGCGATCTGGGCTGTCTGCAGCCGATCGCGCATTCAAGGTTAACCGCTCGAGTGCTGCAGATTATGAGTCGAACACGCGCCCCGCACTCTCGCAACGCCGCTCGACCGCTACGCTAGCGGCTCTTCTTTGTCGCGCTTACGATTTAAGCACATGCACTCACGGTCATTGGGTCAAGATCCAACGACCCAGATCTCACCTCACCGTGCCTTTAGAAGATGAGAAGTGATGCTGCGGCTGATTTGGGTGGCTATGATGGCACCACGTGGTGCCATCATGGCCATCCATCTTTTGTGACATGTAAAAGGTGCCACGGATATTGGATTGAGCCGATTTTGCGCTGTTAGGCTGCGATCATCGATTCGAACCCATTCGTGCGGTCCGATTTGTTGTTTGAAGTGTGGTTTGGCACCATCTTGGCCCTTGATCTCTAGGCTTCCTTGGACTATATCTGGTGCTACAGATGTCCGATCAGGGCGATCTTGGAGTCATTGAACTCCAATCGTCTCCCTGATCAGATCCGTATGGTTGGATCTTCGATCCAAGGCCCCAATTAAATGTCGACCTGTCCTTGCCCATAAAAGGAGACTATTACTATACAATTTATACAATTTGACCTAAATGCATGATTATGCTTGTTATGCAATATTTACAATGCATGATGCTACTATGACACTAAAAACATGCATTAATAGACATTTTTGGCTATTTAGATGTATGCCCATCAGTTGAACCATGTATCATTTGTGCAAATATCATTCTAGCAAGGTTCATAATGTGGGTTGCTATTTCTCGTATATTAACTTGAACGAGCCTAGATGGATCTGAGGTTTGGTAATATTCATCATGATGTCTAAGAGCATCCTCAATCATCTTCTCTTTCAGGCTCATTTAGGATTCAGGTTTCGTAAAAATTCTTCCTAAATTGTTAGGTTGCATTTTCAAATCAGGTGGTGGATCTAGATGTAGAATCAAATTCAGGTTCAGATTGAATTGATCAAATCAGAAATCCCACAAAGGATCAACTCTAAGGAGGAATTTAGGTCAAAAACCTAAGGACTTTTCCTGTTTATGTGCTCTAAAGAATAGATGAGGGACTGGATATGAATTGGACCCAATCAAGGCACCCAAAGATTTTTTTGGATGACTAAGGCTGTTTCGAGGTGGATAATACCTCTAAATCAGAAATCCACACACTCATGAAGTACTTGGGTAGCTAGGAAGGGAGAGCCCTGCAAAGACCCCTACACGATAGAGCATCCCCATGGGTTACAGGGTTTCCCCCACCCAACCTTCCTTGTCACTGCAGTTCCAAGTAGACTGGAATGTACGAATTGAGACCTTAAATCTACCAATTTTAGTCCTAATTTGTGTCTTGGATTTCACTTGATTAGAAGTTGATTCAACTTGTGACTAATTTGGAGGTTGATTGGCCCACAAAGTAGACCAACTTCACCTGAGCTACCCTAAAGGATTGAGGATGAAATCTTAGTCAAGACCTAAAGATCACCCTGAATCGACTCTTAAGTTATTAGGTTCAAAGTTTTTAGTGTTAAAGTGGATTTAGAATCTTATTTTTAAGGTTTTCCTTGAATAGATCTTTTCAACCAAGGGCTTGGGTAGCACACAAATGCGGGAAGATCAACTTCCATTAATTCAGGCAAGTGAGAGCTAACACTTCAAAACCCTAATGTAGAAACCCTAATTGGTTCTATTTCAAGTCTAATTTGATCTCAAATGTAACACCTTGGACTCAAAGAAGAAAGTGAGTAGTCCAAGATATTTTAAAATTTAAGTGCAAATCCCTAATAGGTATAGCAAATCAGGGTAGGGATCTCTAACAAATCATCTCATCTTCAATCAGATATCAAGTTGAATTCGAAAATCAGGAAACTTGCCTTTAAACGGTGATTACTAGAAAAGTAAGGCAAGTGGATCCTAATTCTTTTATTTCCTTTTTCTCTTTCCTAAGATTAGGAGGTTGTTTAAGGAAGAAGAGAGAGTTTACCTGTTTCTAGAGTGGCTAATTGCGCGGAAGATCTCTTCGTGATGTACCTCGCAAAATCACAAGCAAAGTAAATAAAACAAAATAGTGCTCAGATAAATCAAGAAAGATAAGACTAATGGTGAATTGCGCGTTGCTCCCTGGCAACGGTGCCAAAATGTTGTAGGCGAAAAGTGGAGATTTAATATGTGTTCGTTGTAGTATACTCCTAAATCGCACAACAAAACATTTAAATTTATAAAACTCATATTCTATTTGGAGTTTGAGGTCGTTCACAGGGAGCAAATGTGGAATTCATACATTAATATTCATTTAGAATAAATAAGCATAGTAATTTGAGCATCAGATAAAAGATATTCAATGAATACAACTTGTCAGATTGATATTCAATGGCAATCAACAATGTCTCAAAAAGTTCATGGGATATAAAGAATAGAAAGATAAAACAATAGTGAGTTGAATCACCAATTATTTGTCTTAATTAAGCATATACCCAAGCATTCAAATCATTTAATAGTATTCTCAATTAACTAACTTAGGTAATCAAATGATTCAATAGTACCTAGAATCAACCTCAATCAGACGATAGGAACAAGGCATTAGATGCCTTAAGCATCAGTTATTGGAGCTTCACATAAGCCACACAAGGAGGCCAACTTTCTCTTGGCCCTTCAAGCACAAGGCCTCTTCAAACAGAGGCACACGGCTAACACTCTTCAGAGGCTAACTGTCAAGGCCTCTTCCTCTACAGCACAAGGCCAAGGCACGTAGAGAAAAACCCTCCCCCCTCCTCATAAATCCTCTTCCTTCTTCTCTTCTCTCTCAGACCCAAGGTTAATCAGGCATACTACGCAGGTTATCAGATCCGGGCAGGGGACTAGGCCCACATGCGTGTGGATCATAGGTGAGGTGTGAGGCAAGATGTGTAAGGGGACCCGACCCCCATGTCTTGGGCACGGAGGCTATGGGAGAAATCCCCTTTATACTGATCATCCGGCTCACCATCGCACAAGGTGGGACTAAATGTCCCCCTCTTCTCCTTTGTTTTCTTCAGTCTGTAGAGGAGAAGGTCATCGAGGAATTGGTGCTACTACTAAGGCTCTGTTGATCAATTGAGTTTGTAGGAAGCTTCTTGGAGGTTGTCTGTAGTGCATGGAAGTGGAAGTGAGGTCGAACATGAATGGAGCACGGCAGATGAAGTCGAAAGATTGATGGTGATGCAAAGCTTTGGTGGAGACCGAAAAATCAAAATACGGCCTCATGACCCAAGTCAAAAATGCTCACAAGTATTGCAGTGAGATGAGTGTGCTGGTGGTGTTTGTATGAGCTTTCATGGTTGGTGAACCTCGCCAGAGCTATTGTGTGGTCGAAATGCCTAATAATGCTAGGGCTTTTACTCTAGGGGCGAAGAGGAAGGTAGTGGTGCTGGTTGAAAGTTGTGCGGATATGTGTGGCAGCTGGACAAAGCTCACTGGAGCTTCACTAGACACGAAGAAGACGGAGGGGGAGATCGGTGAATAGTGGTTGAATTAGGGTGAGAAGTTGAATCATAGCTAAAGATAGAAAGGAAGGAAGAGGGCCTATCTATTGGATGAAATAGGGAGAAACTCGCATCGGCATGCCTTCCCGAACGCGAGGGAGACGAACTCCTTCTGTGGGGGTAGATGGAGCGATGAAAGGGGTTGGAAGCCCTGGCTTTGGCCCACCAGGCATGGACGAGTGTAATGAAGAGTTTGGCACTCCCAATTTGATGGTTGGGAGGCCATAGGAAGATGGGGGAGAGGGTCACTGGAGTCGAGGTTGGAGGTGGCCAGAGTTGAAGGAGAAGACTTGATTTTGGCCTGAACCTAACTAAAGAGCACGGATTTGCAAAGGGGAAGTATAGAGCTTGAGGCAAGCTCTAAATAGGAAAGAAGCTTGATTGAACTTCATTAGGAGTCAAGAATAATCCAACAATCTCGTGCATTCACACAACCTTCCTTGGGCGAATTAGAACCCAAGATTCGTCTCAATGGATTCCTTAGTGTGAACATCAATCCCACCAAATTTGGTGGGATTTGATGATGATTTGAGTAGGTTTAGGTGCGGTCAAAGGCTCCTTAGAGATAGGTTGACCTCCAATGGTGGCATGGACCTGCTTGCAAAGAAGATAACAAAGTTGGGAGGCTAAATGCAAGGAATTCAAAAGCTAGGGGCTTGATTGAGAGTTTAAATGGACTAAAATGCAAACTAGGTCAAGATGGACTCTGATTGGGCCCACATTTTGATAGAAACCTAATTTTGACTCAGAATCTAATGGTGAAGTTGGATTTCAATTTTGACCATGTTTGACTAGGCAATTTAGGCAACAACCCAAATTAGGGTAGAACCTTGTCTGTGACTCTGTTTAAGGTCAAAATAGGTTCAGATGGTCAAATCAAGGATACCAAAACTCGAGGAATATTTTTATATGAATTTTAGAAGGTTTAGATGAATTTTGGCCTGACTAAAACCTCTATATTTTAAGTGGGTTTGAAATTAGGATTTTAGGTGTTGTATTGGTTCTCAAAATACATGAAACACCGTTTCTATCTGCATGGACCCACTTATTAGTCTTTAATTCTCATTTAACCTTAGTTTAACCCCCAAGAAAACCACGTGGTTACTTTGCTTTCATGATATGACGTTAAAATTGTAGAATTAACCTTGTTGTAATGTTCTTCTCTTAGAATGGATATGCAAGGAATTATGGCTCTCAAGCGGCTATGTCGAAGCATTTGTCACTTGATTTTGATTAATTGAAGATAGTTATGGAACATGATGATGTTATCATCAGATCATCAATCATTTCAATCAAAGGCTCCAATTCTTCAGTGGAGGGTGTTGGCTGAGCTTCTGAAGAATAAATGGTGTTCCTTAAGTTAGCCAACACCCTATCTTGGACTTGGTTCACCTAAATGAAATGGTTTGACTCAAGGCTAGGTGGGTTTAGGTTCAGTCCAGGGGAGTCAAGGAGTTGAGGTTCTTGGTACCCTCCCAGATAATGGGTAGTTTCGAGTTGTTCAAAGAGGGGTGGTGACCTATATGCAATGTAGTCTGGGGAAGGTAGGGATTATAATAAGCATATCCTTCTTAATTGTAGATCGTATTAGGTTGTCCATAGGAGGCGTGTAAGCACCTCTATTTTGATACACCAAAATTATATTTTTTGCTAGACTAACATTTTAGGTCTATCTCGGATCAAAGCATTAAAGCATCTTTCAAGATAAGAGAAGATAGTTGCTGATGTGCGTCTTTTTCATTTGTTTGAGTCTAGGATATTATTGTAAGGAATCTGAAATAAAACTCAAATACGAATTTTTCGCACATCTTTTTCAAAACCAAACTTTTAGGGTTACTGGTTGACCAAACCAGATAATTGATCAACCAACCAAATTAATTGACCGATCAAATCAGCCCATTTTAGGAAGTTGAGAAAAATCCTCTTGATTGACCAACCAAGCTAATTGATCGATCAATCAATGATCGACCAACCTTAATTGATTGACCAAATTGCCTTTTGATCAACCAATTAACCTTAATTGATCAACAAATTTAGTTTCCTATTCAGGCGAAACATTTTTGTATAAATAGAGGTTGCATGTAGCCCATTCCTTTCCAACTTTTAAGAAGAGAAATACCATTCAAAAATAGAACTTCTCGTGCTTATTTCGAAAGGCTTTCATGCCCTATTCTTCATGCTCTTCGAAAGCACGACGCCTCGAACCTCTGCAAAAAATTAGTTTGATCATTTATTGAGGTTCCATAGAATTCATTTTCTTGTTATACTATTTTGTTGTTTTGATTTGCAGATTCCAAGTCTGTTTGAAAGATTTGTGTTGTTTTTGCTTCTCTTCAAGATAAAAGGGAAGTGTATTGTAAGAGGTTGTGCCACCCTTGTTCAAGTGGTATGGTTTAGTGGATTGACTAGCATTGCCTAGTCAAAAAAATCCTAAGCTAGGAGGCTTAGGTAATGGTTTTCACCCAGATTTGGTTTCCACTATAAATCAAGTGTACTCTGTGCTTATATTCTTGGTGCTTTATTTTTGATCTGTGCATACATTTTTCAAAGCAATATTATTCACCCCTCCCCTCTAGTATTTAGTTGCGATCCACAGGATATTCCTAGCATCCTCACTTTGTATCGGAGCCTAGTTGTCCAGAATGATTTCAAAGTCTTCTGTCGACACATATGCTGAGGGGCAATCTGTTGTTCGTCCTCCACTTTTCGACGGAACAAACTATGGATATTGGAAAACTAGGATGCAGATTTTCCTTGAATCCATGGACTTTGAGGTATGGGATGTCATTGCATCCAGATACACTCATCTTTAAATCAAGGAGTGGTGTTGACACCAAACCAAAAGAAGATGGCAACTCACAATGCCAAAGCAATGAACGCAATCTTTTGCGGACTTTCAAAAGTAGAATTCAACCGCGTCTCTGCATGCAAAATGACATACGAGAACTGGAGGTAAAGGAACAACTAAGGTAAAGGAAATTAAAGTAAATTTATTAACGTAAAATTATGAGTTTTCAAGATGAAGAAGGGAGAATCTATCAAGGAGATGTTCACACGATTCATGGATATCATAAACTACCTATAGAATCTTGATCAAGACATGAAGAATGAAGCTTTGGTAAGGAAGATCCTTCGTGCACTTACCAGTGATTGGGAGACCAAGACAACAGCTATTCAAGAATCAAAAGATCTATCCACCCTGAAACTGGACAATCTTATTGGAAGTCTGATGGCTTATGAAGTTCAGCTCCAACACATGAAGGAGCAAGAAGATGAAGGAACCAGAAAGATCATAGCCCTTAAAGCAAATCTGGAGTCTGAAGAATCATCAAGCAGAGAAGAAGAGGAAGACATAGCTCTTCTCTCCATAAAATTTAGAAAGATCCTCAAGAATAAGAGGAGCTAGAGGAAGAAAAGGGAAGAATCAAAGACAGATACAATCATCTGCTATAACTGCAAATGGAAGGAACACATCAAGAAAGACTATCCACTTCTCAAGAAAGAATCAGAAAAGCTCTTTAGAAAAGATGGAAAGAAGAAAGCTTTCATGGCAACATAGGATGAATCAAAGTCAAGCTCAGAAGAAGAAGAAACTTCAAAAGAAGAAGCTCTTCTAGGACTAATGGCACTAGAAGATGAGGTTACTTCTTTTTCATAAGATGAATTATTAGAAGCATTTTTTGAGATGCACGACATAGCTAAGTCATTAAAAATAGAAAATAAAAGCTTAACTAAAGCATTAAGAGAAGAGAGAACACACAAAGATATACTTACTAAACAAAACACTGAATTATCTATTGAAATCATATCATTAAAATTACAGATAGACAATTTAAAGGTAGATATTGATAAATTAAAAGAGAACTTTGCTAGTCTCTTAAATGATCTGACTAAATTCACAAATGGAAGTAGAAACTTGCATAAATTATTAGGAACACAAACCCAAAGCACCACAAAATTTAGGTTAGGCTGTATACCAAAAAATAACCATGAAGCATCTAGTTCTAGCCAGAATAAAGAGAGAGGTAGCTTGCCAAAGCAGGCAATGCGAACTAACCACCATGGACCCAAACAAAAATGGGTACCAAAAAGTAATTTGCAATCTTGTTTTGTAGGTTTTGTAGATTATAAGAAGTGGACTTCCAACAAATCAATGGAACATTGAAGCCATTTTATCAAACAAAGCCTCACAATCACAAACCAATGATAGGAAAGAGAAGAAAGAAGGTGGATAATGGACAACAGCTATTCCAAGCACATGACTAGCGAAGAAGACCTATTCCTGCAGCTCAATCGCCAAGAAGGTGGTAAGGTCACGTTTGAGAACAACCACAAGGGTCATATTATTGGTATTGGCTAAATTGGTAACTCTTCTACCTCTTTTGATAATGTACATTTAGTTAGAGGATTAAAACATAATCTATTAAGTGTAAGCCAAATATGTGATAAAGGAAATAAAATCACATTCACATCTAAAGGTTTTAAAATTCGTAGCAAAGAAACAAAACAAATTATTCTTAAAGGAAATAGACATAAAGTTATCTACACTATAACCTTCGACAAATATGATAGTCTTGAATGTCTGGTCGTATTTGATGAAGAAGAAACACTTTGGCATAAACAACTAGGTCATGTTCATATGGGAAATATTAGTAAACTTGTGAAACATGTGCATGTCAAGGGACTGCCAAAGGTCAACTTCAAGAAAAGCAAAGTTTGCGATTCTTGTCAAGTTGGTAAACAAACCAAAAATCCATTTAAACCAAAAAGGATGGTTAGCACTTATCAAACCCTGGAGCTACTTCACTTAGACTTATTTCGACCAACCAAATCCAAAAGCCTAAGAGGGTGCAAATACTGTTTAGTCATAATTGACGACTTCTCTAGATTTACTTGGGTATCCTTCTTAAAAAGTAAAGACTTAACCATAGATGCCTTTAGCAAACTCGTTAGAAGATTACAGAATGAGAAAGGATCTAAGGTAATTAGGATCAGAAGTGATCATGGTGGAGAATTTGAAAATGAATCTTTTTTGAATTTTTTTGATCAATTTGAAATCAAACATGAGTTTGCCTTCCCTAGAGTTGCACCTCAGAACGGTGTAGTTGAGAGGAAAAATAGGACTTTGCAAGAGTGTGCTCGCACAATGCTATGCGAGTCAAAGTTGCCTCGATATTTTTGTGTTGAGTCTATAAACACTACTTGCTATATCCAAAATAGAACCTTGATCAAACCAATGCTAAAGAAGACACCTTTCTAACTGTATCATAGGAGAACACCTAGGATTTCCTACTTCAAGATTTTTGGATGTCGATGCTTTATACTTAACACTAAAGATAATCTTAATAAGTTCAATGCTAAAAGCACGGAAGGGATTTTCTTAGGTTATTCAACTAGAAGCAAATCCTATAGGGTCTTTAATAAGAAGAATTCTATTATTGAGGAAACCATGCATGTATAATTTGATGAAGGTTTAGTTCAACATAAATCTTCTACGATTGATGATGATGAACTAGTACATGATCCATCGAACATTCCAGAAGGGTATTTCTAGTGAACTACCCAAAGATATCTATTTTGTGAAAGATCATCCTAAAGAACTAGTAATAGGAGATTTGTCAAAAGGAGTTCAAACCAGATCTTCCCTTAACACACTAGCCTTTACAGTCTTTATTTCACAATTAGAACCTAAAAATGTTAAGGAAGCCTTCTAAGACAACTGTTGGATTATTGCTATGGAAGATAAGCTAAATCAATTCAAGAAAAATCAAGTATGGGAACTTGTTTCAAAGCCTGAATCACAAACCATTATAGCTACCAAGTGGATTTTCAGAAACAAACTTGATAAATCAGGAAGTGTAATTAGAAATAAAGTTAGACTTGTGGCTCAAGGATATAATTAAGAAGAAGGAATAGATTTTGATGAAACATATGCACATGTTGCTCGACTAGAATCTATTAGAATGTTGCTAGCTTTTGCAGCCCATATGGAATTCAAACTCTTCCAAATGGATGTCAAGAGTGCCTTTCTACATGGATTCATCAGAGAGGAAATCTTTGTTAAACAACCTCCAGGTTTTGAAGATCTAAATCATCCAGAACATGTATACAAATTAAACAAAGCGCTATATGGTTTAAAACAAGCTCCACGAGCTTGGTATGATAGATTAAAATCATATTTATTTAATAATGAGTTTAAAATTGGTAAAGTAGATCCAACCTTATTTACCAAAAGAAAAGAAAATGATCTCTTAATAATTCAAATATATGTAGATGATATCATCGTTGGTGCTACTAATGATCTACTTTGCCAAGACTTTGCAAAGGTAATGCAGGATCAATTTGAGATGAGCATGATCGGAGAACTCAAGTTCTTCCTAGGTCTTTAGATTGATTAAATATCTTCGTAATCTTCCTATCTCAAACAAAATACACAACAGAGATACTGAAGAAATTCTCGATGGATAAAGTCAAAGGTAAGGAAACACCGATGGCAGCTTCTACCCAATTAAAATCTGATGACAAAGGTAAATCAGTAGATCAAAAACTATATAGAAGCATGATAGGATCTCTATTATATTTAGCTGCAAGTAGACCTAACATTCTATTCCGTACTTGTTTGTGTGCTAGCTTTTAAGTAAACACTAAAGTACCACATCTACATCCTGTTAAAAGAATACTTAGACATCTAAACAAAACACAAGACTTAGGACTTTTTTATCCGAAATCAGAAACATTGAAATTATATTCCTTTTGTGATGCTGACTATGCGGGTAGCTTTACAGATCATAAGAGCACTAGTGGAACTTGTCAATTTCTCGGAAATTCCCTAATCTCTTGGTTCTCTAGAAAACAAAATATTGTCACTATCCACAACTGAAGCAAAATATGTAGCAGCATCTTTAGCTTGTTCACAATTATTGTGGATGAAACAAACATTACATGACTTTGGTTTATCTTATAAGAATAACAAGATTTTGTGTGAAAACACAAGTGCTATTAACCTTTCAAAGAATCCAGTACAACACTCTAGGACAAAACATATAGATATTAGACATCATTTTCTTAGAGATTATGTCTTAAAAGGGGATATCAACTTAGAATTTATTAATATAGAAAATCAGCTAGCTGATATATTCACAAAACCATTACCAAAAGATAGGTTTAATCAGATTTGTCATTCACTAGGTTTATCTAGATTAAAAGAGCTTAATTAATTGGCCTAATAAATGACTCTTTTACTGTTTTGATCGATCAATTTTTCAAAAAATTTATCGATGAACGTTTGATTGATCAAAACTATTGTTTGATCGACCAAAACTTGAATTTACCTAGCGAGAATTTTCCCTCTACAACTCTATCCTTTTGATCAATCAATCAAATTTTTTGATCGACTAATCTGTTTTGGCAGGAATTTTCCTCCAAACATTCAAACTCTGATCGACCAATTACTTGTGATTGATCACATCTTGTTTTGATCGACCAAAAACCATTTTTGATCGACCAAAACTGGTGGTTTCTCTTTTCGAAGATTGCAATCTTTTTTCCTCGTTTCGCATTCGCAATCCACTTTTACCATTTCTAAACTATGTGATTAGTTGCCTTAAGTGCATTTACCTATTTTACTAATCACACTCTTTATAAAACACCTCATTTTTTACCCCAAACACCTATTTTTTACTCTACAAATTCATTTGGTCCCCACTCCACAAAAAGACACCCATCCCCACTCCTCTACTCTGATCGTCTGATCGACCAACAAACACTGCCATTGACCTCCTCGCACAAGCCACCTCCATGCATGGGTCAACCATGCACCGGTCCTCATGAGTGCATGCTCATGTGACTTCGACCTCCTTGCACCTCCGTGCTTGCGCGACTTTGACCTCCTTACATGCCCTCCATCCGGCCTCCATTTTGATTGACCAACCTTGGTTCGATCTTGGTACATTCTAAACCTTGAATACATCCATTCCTTTGGATTTTTCTTGTGTTTATAATGTGCTTTGACTTACTCTCACTTGTTTGATTTTGCTTGTGTATTTTTCTTCAGAAATCGTGTAGTATATGTAAGTTTATCATCCGGCCAAACACATTTTTTTCCGGTCTGAGGTCTTTTGTTCGACAAACCCCTTGGTTGATCGACCAAACATCCGGTTCTTTTTTGGTCGACCAATCAAAATTCTTGATCAACCAACCATGTTTTCCACCTCTTTACCATGGCACTTAAACGTACACACAGCTCTTCTAGTCATTGTGATGATACTTTCGATCGCTTTTTCATTACCATGGCTGCCCATGATCGATTCTCTATGTTTGCGAAATTCTCTTCGCATGTCAATAGGTCCATTGACTTCACTTATTTTGAGTCTATTTTCCTTGGAATCTACAAAAAAATTGCATACCATCAGATTTTATGTTTGTTTCAGTGGAACTTTTATGTGGGTTCCAAACATAGCCGCATTCTCGATGTTGATCCCATGGCCTATCACCTATTTTATGCCAATCTCAAAGATATAGGTGAAGGTGCCAACATCGAGTTGACTTCAAACGTCTACGGGATAGAAGTTATGGTCAATGCAGATGTTTTGGCTGAGATTCTTGGTTGTCCTTCTGTTGGACTTACTTTTCTTGACTTACATCAGCAGACATAGTTTGACACCATCAGGGAGACCCTGTTCACTCCCTCTCATTTTGACTTGGGTCGTCTTGCCAAGTCACCCTATTTTCGACGTTTGCCTCATTTTCTGAATCATGTATTTTTATGGAATTTCATGTCTAAGTCCACATCATTTGAGAATCGCCCTAGAATTATGTTGATCACCTTTTACGCTTTTATGAAGAACAAATGGTTCAACTGGACCCATTTGATTGAGTAAACCACCCAGCAACTCCTTCCAGTTAGGGACACTTCTCTCCCATATCTTTCTTCACTTCAGTGTGCCCATAGACATCAATCATAAATAGTTTATCACTCGTGTCTCCATATTTAATAAACTCACATATGTGAAGATGGAGTAAGCACAGGGAGCCCATGGTGACGAAGCACAACAGGAGCAGCAACAGCAGCTGTAGGAGTAGACTACAGTATCGCCTATGTTCCCGCCTTATGAGCACTTCACTACAACATGTCCACCTCTAGTGCAACCATCACCCTCCTTCTACGACCAAGACTGGAGCCTCTTGGATGACAAATTTCAGGCAGGGACTTTGTCACTATTCAGGATGTGACCAGTGGCATCTTTTTGATGATGCACAGGCAGCGGGAGATTGACATGGTTATGATGAGGCATGGGCAATAGGTATCAGAGTACCTGAATGCCTAGACTCAATTTTTGGATAGACTTGGAGATTCAGTTCATAGCATTCAGTAGCAACTTCACCGCCCTCCTCTACCTTGTCGTTCGACTACCATGCCTTGTCCTCCTCCTCCTACATCAGCATCACCAGCTGCACCATCAGCATTAGCAAGACTAGCTGACCAGCACATTACTCCTCCTTGCAGAACATCCAAGCATTTGACACCATGTTCATCAGCTCAGCGATGCCATTGCCTTGGTAGCCTGCATCTTCTGAGAGATCAGATTCACTGGATCTCGAGTTGGATGCTGATCTTCAGAGCACTATGGATGCCATCATGGCATCATTAAATGATTAGATTATCTTTTCTAGTTCATGTTGTTTAACATGTATAACTTTAATTTTTCTCAGAACATTTATATTCTATGTAATGCTTATATGGACTGGTTATTTATGCATAATATATCTCTCTCAATTTTGTGCTTTTCTTTAGCTCTCTTATATTGCATGACGTTTTGCTTGAATTATTTGTTTAAGGGGGAGTTAAACAATTAATCTACCTTAGGGTTATATGAGCACCTAGGTTGATTTTTATTTATGTTATTATGTGTTGGAATGAAAACTAATGGGTGGGAGGTGGGGTATGCTTGCAAACCTTTCAACATCACTTTACTCCAATCTACCGCTTTTGCCAATCTTGGGAGAGTACCTGCAATCACAATAACAAAGGAGTGAAGTGAGGTAAAAGATAACTAAGGCAAAAAATGTGGGAAATCAAAGAGGGTTGCCTCCCTGGTAAGGGCACCAAAATGAATAAAGAGATTTCGTATACTAAAAGATTAAGTTCAAAACCCGTCGTTGTAATTGCATAAAAATTTGTCAATCAGATAATTTTACTAAAACTCTGGTGAGTCCTGCGTCGAACATGAGGAGGTGAATGTTTGATTAAAACTACGTATAGAATTATTATCATGAAGTAGATTAGCTGGTAGAATTAGATGTACACTAGCTATTCCACTTAAAGAATAAATAATAGAAGAAAGAGAAAGAATATTACAAAGAAAGAGAAAATGGAAAGAGAATGAACAAGTATTTCATAACCATTTATTCATTACAACTAATTTCTACAACTAGAAACCCAGAAATCTACTCTAGAAAGCGATAAAAGAGAGGGATGAGAAAACCCTTCTTGGCGGCTGCTTGGAGGACGAGTCAAATTGACGAAGTGCCCGAACGATGGGGATGAGATGCTGGACGAGGGATAATGGAGTTGGAGGACAGAGAACGAAGCAGGACAATGTTGTGGTAGGATTCGCTTCCTGAATGGTTCTGAGAAGACAACCATGGGATGCTCCACAAAGGGTATGAGGAGATAGAAAATTATTTTACTCTAGCTCTAATGGAGCATCCTGGGCACGAGACCAGCTCGTAGAGCTTTGGATGAGGTGAGAGGAGAAGAGAAGGGATGATGAGATATGTGGTAGAGGTGGCCCTTTTATAGGTGCAAAACTTGGGAGTAGAAGGGTCTTTCAAGCTTTACAAATAAATATGCGACCATTAGTGATACATATAAATGTCACTAAAGGTGCACGTTGCTGTTGCTGGTGTGGAACGTCAGCCATCCATCATCAATTGCACGATCCACGTGTTGCCATGTCAACGGCTTCTCCTCTTTAAGCGTTGAGTCCTTGAATCATCATCAGCCGTCCGATCTCTTAAAAGCTACACACCACTTCTTCAGCGCAACTGTAGTGCCCACGTATGATGGCGCGTCTAATGCTGCATCATGGCACATGTCTTATGTTTATGCCCTTCCAGGGTACTTTTCCATGCCACGTGTTGACACCGCTGCTACTAGATACGAATCTGGTGGTAAAATTTCACTGCGCCTTCTCATGCTCGTTATTTGAGGAGAGGTGGCGCTCGAACCTGTGCCTCCTCTTCGCAAAACAGCATGTGATCACTGTGCTACACCTGCTTCTTTGTCGTGTTTCTGATTTAACGCTCGCATGCTCTCAGCCATTAGATGAAGATCAAATGGTCGAGGATGCACGAGCTTTTGTCTTCAGTGGCTGAGCTACGGTGGGAAGGAGTCACGTGGAGAGATTTGGACCATTAGATCAAGATCTAGTGGTCCAAATTTAAACTTGAGCTGGTTCTTTAGAGGCATGGCTTAAGAATTATCTCGACTGTTGGATTGAAATCCAATGGTTGAGATTTCACGTACAACTCACCATTGAGAATGGGCGGTAATGTCAAGATCATTTGGAGGGCTTGGATGGTGCCACGTGGTACCATCTGAGCCGTTCATCTTTTTTTGCTCATATGAGATGCCACAGATGTCGGATTGAACTAATTTTCATGTCGTTGGGCTATGATCGTTGATCCAAACCCATCCATGCAGTTGGATTTGTCATCTGAGGTATAGATTTACACCACCTTGACCCTTGACCTCTGATCTTTTCAGACTGCATCTGATGCTACGAGGGTTTGATTAGGGCAATATCGGAGACGTTGGACTCCGATTGTCGCCTTGATCAGATCCGTATGGTTGGATCTTCAATCCGAGGCCTTGATATGATATCGCCCTATCTTATAGCTACAAAAAGGGCAAATTAATCAAAATGCAGAATGATTATGTTATGCAATATCTATAATGCATGATGCAATTATACACCTAAGAACACGCATAAATAGACTATTTATTTGTTTCAAAAAAAAAAAAATAGACTGTTTATACAAATTAGATGTGTCTACATCACACCTTCATGCCTATCTTTTCCTAGTCCTTAGCAAAACTATATGCTATTTATAAAATTAGGATCAATTACTTGGGCAATAATTATTTCTCAGCACAAAGAAATTTCTGCTAAAGACCTGAACTTACCTAGAGTCAACAACGATTGGGTGTCTGCCAAAATGCAAACTGCCCAAGCCCACACCTTATTCAAAAGCAAATACATCTTTTTCTTTTTCATCTTTTCTAATCATTTTAGATTTTTGAGCCTAGAGTTTCGAGGTAGCTTTCTACATCTATCCAACCCACCCAAGACTCAAAAGAACTCTAACTTCTAAGTGTCTTTTTGTGATTGTGATAGACTCATTGATCAGCAATCAAAATAAACTTCTGGATTCTATGAATCGTAGGTGACCCTAATGAAGAATTTTTGCCTAAAGTTGTATCTATCTGATCGGTAGCTTTCTCCCTACTTTTTATTTTTATGGGGTCAACACAAGGTTGAACCCAGTGTATATCCCCTCAGCTTATTCTACTTCTCTGCTTCTTCCTAAGTGTTTGGAATTAAGCATGTATTTCATGACTTGGGTTCTGAATAATCGGCCAATGGACTATTACCCACGACAACTTGTCATCCATACTCGTGCTCTGGAGTGTGACTTTTTTTTTCATCTTTTCTATTTCTTAGATTCTTTTTTTTTTCTTTTTAGATATTTTTCTATTCTTTTATTTTTTCTCCTAAGTAGATGGCTATCCTGATCTAAGATTTACCTAAATGCAGTAGAAATTGAATGGTTGTGTGGTTGGGATCTGGACAACCGGCAATGGGCTGTGACCCACGACAACTTGCCAGTCATACCACCCTAGATGACTCATTAGCTACCCAATTTCTGTAAAAATCGTTGAAAAAGTGATTCAGTGCAAATAGTGTGTAGATGCTTAGACTATAAGTCCCCTCAAATTAGAGGGCGGGTTGATAAGTCATGTACTTATAACCCAAACTTATTTAACCAATTAGAAATGAATTTTTTAAGTGGCGAGGACTTATGAGTCAAGTCCACATTTTAGTTGACACCCGGGTTGATTAAAGATGAAGACCTGAAGAGTCTAAGCGCTCAGGTCCTATCGTATCATTTCCCAAAGTTGATAAATTTCTAAAGCCCAAGTCCTCTTTTCCTAATTCAATTTTTTTTTTGAAAACAAAGAGAAAATAATAAAAATAATCTACAGAGCTAACAAAATAATTCATATAAGGATATCCACCCCCCTATACCTATCTAATGCAATGTCCTCATTGTATTAAAAAGATATGAGAAAGGGTGGAGTAGTGAAGAAAGAACCTAAATTTTGTGATTAACAGGTTAGCTCTGAGATAAAAGTAGACTGTATACGTGCTAAGTTTATTGCCTTTAGCTAGGCACACTATACAAACAAAGAGGAAATAAAGAATTTACAAGTGTAGGTCAACATCAAAATAAGATCGATTTTATGACCCACAAGAAGAAGATGTCCATAGATGTGGACGAGATTGTGATGCAGACCCATCCCCCAAGGTCGAGTGGTTCTCAGGTCCTGGATGAAAATTACCTAGAACCAGAGATCAGTATGCAAGAGGGGTCAGGCCTGCAGTTTGTGAGGATGCAACCCAAGTCTAAAAGGTTGGACAATAGGAAAATCAAGATAAAAAAGATAATTAATTAATTTATGTTTGAATTGGACATCCTTAGAGTTGAAAATGTCATAAGGGTCCTGGTAGAAGGTTGTGGTTGATGTAAACACGTTTACACTACTTAAGATGTCTATTTATGCATGTTCTTAAGCATAGGATTGCATTGCATGCTATAAATATTGCATAACATGCATCATCTTGCATTTAGAGTAGTTTGAATAAAATGGAGGTTAATTGTCTCCTTTTATGTTCATGGACAGGGCAAACCTTTTATCGGGGCCTCGGATCGAAGATCCAACCATACAGATGTGATCAGGGCAACGATTGGAGTTCAATGACTCCAAGATCGCCCTAATCAGACATCTGTAGCATCAGATAAAGATCGGGGAGCCCTAGAATATCAAGGGCCAAGATGGTGTGAATTTGCACTTCAAATGACAAATCTGATCGCACGGATGGATTCAGATCGATGATCGCAGCCTAACGACGTGAAAATCGAGTCAATCCGACACACGTGGCACCATCTACATCATCCAGAAGATGGATGGCCAAGATGGTGCCATGTGGCACCATCTTGATCACCCAATCATCTGCATGCACCCGCTGAAGGCCTCCACATCAGCCCTTCCCCGCTGTTGGATCAAGATCCAATGGCTACGACGCGCCCACGCTTAAGTTAGGCGCTCGACACAAACGTGCCCATAGCGCGTTGGTCGAGTGCTCTAACACGAAGCGTAGGCATGCGTTCGATCAGCGCCGCACTGCAATTGGAGCGGAAGTGCGCGCCTGATCGACCGCACGATCGCAATCCAACGGCCACGTGCGCTCAATCAAGATGACGCACCCACGCATGCCCGCGCGTCACGTGGAGTCACACGCAGGCGGGTGCGTAGAGGAGGCTGGCGGAGGCACGATCTAAGCCGTCCGATATCGCGATCGGATGGCTGAGATCAGCTGGACGTGCACGTGCGTTATACGCGAGGAGGTGAGCAGGCGCACGTGCGTAGCCCACGAAGGCCATGTTTGAATCTTTAGCGACGGTTTTATTCGTCACTAAAGGTCTTGAATTAATGTTTTTAGAGTTGTAATGACCAAATTGTCCCCACTCCTTGCAACTATAAAAGGAGATCCCCTCCATACGAAATTCTCATCCCTTCCTTCTCTTCTCTACCTCTCCAAACCTCAAGAGAAGCTTGTCCCACACCTGGGATGCTCGTCGCGAGATAAAGTCAAATTTTCGTCCCCATTTCGGAAGCGGATCCCGCGACGATGACGACGTGCTGCTCCATTCTCATTCCTCCTGCCTTGATCCCATTCTTCTGCTCTGTCCTCCTTCGTCTAGGCGGTGTCTCGTCCGGCTCATCCTCCAGGCAATCGTCGAGGAGGATAACATCTCTCTCCCATTCTTCTTTACAGCTTTCTAGTGTAAAATTTTCCTGCTTTCTAGTATAGCTGATTTCCTTCTTTCTAGTGTAATTCTTATTTGGTTTTATTGTATAAACATTTTGAATTATTGAATCATGTTTCCTCTCTCTCTCTCTCCCTTTTGTTTAGTCTGATTGTTTTTATGGCTTCATTATAATTACATCGCCTCACTTTTCAAGAAAAATTCGAAAAAAAATATAATTGCGAATATAGATCGATGTAGCCTCGCTATGTTCGACCTGGGGTTTTTATTCCGGTATAAATTTTATTTGTTGAACACGAGTTCTTCGCTTTCATACTACAACGATAAGTTTTTCAAAACCAAACACGTTAGCGTAGCAACTCGCTTGTTCAACATTTTGGCGCCGTTGCCGGGGATTTCCATTCCGTTGATTTTTTCTTCGCGTTTTCTAACTTACAAATCATTTACCTCACTTCTCTGCTTTCTTATTGTGATTGCAGGTACTCTTTCGAGACGAGCAAAAGTGGTAGATTGTAGTAAAGTGCTGTGGAAGATTTTGTAAGTTATCACCTCCCACCCATTAGATTTCATTTCACCACATAATAACACAAACATCAATCAACTTAGGTGTTCTGATAAACTCTAAGGTTAGATTGTTTGTTGTTTGACACCTACACCCACCCCAACCCCCACATTAAAAAAAAGAAAAATTAAAAAAAAATTTCACAGAGGTACACAACCTCATCTGATTTTCAAACTCAACCGGTAAACCGACCTTTGGAGTTGGTACACACATTCAAACACATAATTGAGTAGAAATCAGATTAGGAAATCACTTGTGTGCCTAATTAAGTGGTGCAATAGGCCAATTGTTTGAGTTGATTGGGGCGCACCACTTCAATTAAAATCAACTCATCAAGTAGCTTCCACTTAAGTTCAACTCTTAGGGATTTACCAGGCACTCCACATTCTTTTTAAGCTTCAAAGGAAAACATCTTCACCTGTGCTTTCAAAACCTGGTGTACCAACAAAACTTGTTTGAAAATACCTAAAGTTGAATCCTAAAAGCTACTAAGCAAGATTTGAACCCTAAAATTCATCGCATCAAAAAAATAATCTTGCTTGAAAATCACTGGTTGTGCACGCACACACAAATCAATCAATCATTAAGGGCACAACCCATATAAATGGCCCATCACATTCCAAAGCACATTCAAACCTAGCCCTAAATAAAACAGAGTAGACGTTGGCCTTAAGGATTTGACTCGCTCTTCAGAGCCCAAAACGAGATTATTTTCGATTAGTCTGTTTCTACTGTTCAATCTGATGTCTAGCTAGGGGAGCAGAATCAAACGATTGCGGCTGGAGGGTACACTAGGAACCAGAGGTGCAAGCCGAAGGAAGAACCTTCTCCCCAGTCCCTCCTTCTAACTGGTTGGATTGAACAGACAGAAGTAGATCAAATCGTTCCTTTATCTCAAGATGGGTTTTGGGAGTCTGTAGGTCTTTAGGCTAGCCCACTTAAGGACAGGTTTGATTGTTTGTATTGCAGGGTGCCTTTCTTCCTCCCATCTCTCATGAATCCTTCCATATATTACACGCATTCCCGCTCTTTCCCTCCTATTTTGAATTATCCTCAACATGACGATTATCCCGACTCGTACTGTAATCAATCATCAGTTAGTTGGGATAACTCGGATTGGGGATACAGTTCCGAATCTCCGTGTTTAGAGTCTAACCCTGAACACTTTGATTGTGATTTCTATCCTTCTCAGAGCTACATCGATTATAGATCATCAACCTTTCATGAACAACCTAATAGGATCTACAATCAAGAAGGATACACTGATCCTTACCCATCCTCTGATTACACTGCCTTTAGGTCATCACCACCTTTTGAACAATCTGAAATGACCTATTATCAGGAAGGGTATAACGAATCTCAATTCGTTAATTCCCCTGCATTGATCCCAAACATGCCCAACCCTGAACCAACTCATTTGGTTCAGGGTAACCAAGTTCAAGATAAGGTTCTGGCTAATTGAGGAATATCATACAATCTTTAGAAGTTCAGCCAATACCTTGCATTAAGAGATTGGAGCCCCTGATTGAAATGATTGATGATTTGAACAAGTATTTGTTGGATTGGCTCTAGGATGTTAAGGATAAGAACCCGGGTGAGTTTCTACTTGGGAAGTTAGCGAAATTGAGGATGAGATTTGTGGTTGCTTTAGTTCAGTCATGGGATGATTCCCAGGATGAACTCCCTTTAGGAGAGCCAATGTCTGAATTTGCTCAAGCACCTATTGGGAGGGACACGTGTTATGAGGCTGACCAGATTGAATTAGAGTAACCAATTAAGGATGATCTGATTTCTTCACCTGAGATCCCTGAGTCGAAGTATGAGGAAATGTATGTCTCCATGGATCAGAAAGTGACAGATGATTTTGGAACATACATTGATACGGATCTTGATTTCTTTGATGGTGAAGATTCAAGTTGCAAAGTCTCACGCGAGTTTACAGAACATGATTTTTGTGAGACGATTGGGCCTGAGGAATCTGAAAGATCATTTGATAGCCCAATAACTGAGGAAACTGATTTTATTAGGGCTCACATAATGGATCTAGAATCGCATTTTCTGGAGGATTCAATTCAATGACTTGATTGTCCGTTACACCCCATTGAGCTTATCGATGATTCTATTTCTGAGATAATTAGACCCAAGTCAATTCTGATTCAGCCACATCTTTTAGACTTGGAAATTTCATATGGGGTGATTAATATGCAAGAGGTCCCGGAATTTAACATTCTGAATGAGGAGGATAGAAGCTGGGAAGTTCTGATCTGGGAAGCTAACTCCAGAGGAAGTAGAAGATTGAGTCTAAGGGTTCCAATTCATCTGAAACCATCAAACCAAAACCCTTATGACATCTGTTCTGAGGATGTTCAACCCAAGCACACATTCAATGATTATCCTTTTGATCTTGAATTTTCTGTAACCTGACTTTTTGGTTTTGGGTTGCATCCTCATAAATCGCATGCTCGACCCCACTTGCATATTGATTTTAGGTTTTGGGTAATTTTTATCTAGAACCTAAGATATTCTTGATTATGGGGTATGGGTCTACACCACAATCTGGTCCACATCTATGGACATTTGCTGACAGGTCAGAAGTTTCTTATGTTTATTCTGATTATGACTTGCACTTATGAATTCTTTATTTCTCTTCTTTGTATAGTGTGCCTAGCTGAAGACACTAAATTCAGCACGTATACAGTTCTTTTTAGTTTTCAACTCAGAGTGGACCTAACATTCACACAATTCAGGTGCTTCTACGCTATTCCACTTTGTTTTATGTCTTTTTAATACAATGAGGACATTGCATTAGATAGGCATGGGGAGGTGGATATTCATCTCTGAATTTATTCATTAGCTCCGTAGATTTGTTTTTTTTATTAAAAAAAAATTATGGAATTAGGAAAGAGAACTTGGGTTTAAGAAAATTTTCAATCTTAGGAAATACTACATTATGATTTGAACATAAAGACCCTTCAGGTCTTTGGACTTAATCAGCCCGTGTATCCACTAAAATGTGGATTTGTTTTTCGAGTCCTCGCCAACCTATATTTTATTTTAATTGGAGTAAATAAGTTTGGGTGATAAGTACACGACTTATCAACCCAACTTTTGATTTGAGGGAATTTTGAGTTTTAAGCATCTACACACTATCTTGTCACTGACTCGTTGTTCGGCGATTCTAATGGAAATTGGGTAGCTAATGAACCTTCTGGGGTGATATGGCTGGCAAGTTATCATGGGTAACAACCCATAGGTAGGTTGTCCAGAGCGCAGTCACTGGATCTTTCTCTTTTTGCTGCCTTTAGGTAAATTTTAGACCAGGGAAGCCACCTACTTTAAAAAATAATAATAATAAATAAAAAAAGGAAAAAAAAAATCATGCTTCACCGCACAAGTATGGCTTGCAAGTTGTCGGTGGTAACAGCTTATCGACCGGTTGTCCAGAACCCAGCTCAATAAATGCACTGAAAATTCCCAAAACACTTAGGAAGAAGCAGAGAAGTAGAATAAAACAGAGAGATACACACTGGATTTACCCTTGTGTTGACTCCATAAAAAAATAAAAGTAGGGAGAAAGCTACCGGTTGTAAAGATACACCTTTAAGTAGAATTCTTTTTTTTAGGTCACCTAGAGGCATAGAAATCCGAAATCCGTTTTAACTACTGGTCAACGAGTCTATCACATTCACAATAAGATGCTTAGAACTTAGGATTCTCATCAAATCTTGGATGAGTTGAATGGCCATAGAAAGCCACTCTTAAACCCTAAAACTTGAAAATCTAAAAAAAAAATTAGAAAAGAGGAAAAAGAGAAAAATAAAATTTTCTTTGAATAAGGTGAAGGCTTGAGGTGGTCTACATTTTGGCAGATACTCGGGCACTGTTGTGTCTTTGAAAGTTCAGATCCTAAGTAGACATTTTCTTAATGAGTGAAAATAAACTCAAGCCCAAATAATCCAACCTGATTTTTTTATAAATAACATATAGTTTTTGCTAGGGACTAGCAAAAGAGAGGCATGAGGGTATGATGTAAACACGTTTACACTACATAAGATGTCTATTTATGCATGTTCTTAAGCATAGGATTGCATTGCATGCTATAAATATTGCATAACATGCATCATCTTGCATTTAGAGTAGTTTGAATAAAATGGAGGTTAATTATCTCCTTTTATGTTCATGGATAGGGCAAACTTTTTATCGGGGCCTCGGATCGAAGATCCAACCATATAGATGTGATCAGGGTGACGATTGGAGTTCAATGACTCCAAGATCGTCCTAATCAGACATCTGCTGCATCAGATAGAGACCGAGGAACCCTAGAAGATCAAGGCAAAGATGGTGTGAATCCACACTTCAAACGACAAATCTAACCGCATGGATGGATTTGGATCGACGATCGTAGCCTAACGACGTAAAAATCGAGTCTATCCGACACCCGTGGCACTATCTACATCATCCAAAAGATGGATGGCCAAGATGGCACCACGTGGCGCCATCTCGATCGCCCAATCGTCCGCATGAACCGGCTGAAGGCCTCCACATCAGCCCTTCCCTGCTGTTGGATCAAGATCCAATGGCTGCGATGCGCCCGCGCTTAAGTTAGGCGCTCGACACAAACGCACCCATAGCACGTTGGTCGAGTGCTCTAACACAAAGCGCAGGTGCACGTTCGATCCGCGTCACGCTGCAATTGGAGCAGAAGCGCGCTCCCGATCGACCACACGATCACGATCCAACGGCCATGCACACTCAATCAAGATGACGCACCCACGCACGCCTGCGTGTCACGTGGAATCGCACGAGGGCGGGCGCGCAGAGGAGGCGGGCGGAGGCACGATCTAAGCTGTCCGATCGTTGAGATCAGCTGGATGTGCACGTGCGTTACACGCAAGGAGGTGAGCAGGCGCGTGTGCGCCGCCCACGAAGGCCACGTTTGGACCTTTAGCGACGGTTTTATTCGTCACTAAAGGTCTTGAATTAATGTTTTTAGAGTTGTAATGAGCAAATTGCCCCCACTCCTTGCAACTATAAGAGGAGACCCCCTCCATACAAAATTCTCATCCCTTCCTTCTCTTCTCTACCTCTCCAAAGCTCAAGAGAATCTTGTCCCACACCCGGGATGCTCTTCGCGAGATAAAGTCAAATTTTCGTCCCCCTTTCGGAAGTGGATCCCGTGACGACGATGACGTGCTGCTCCATTCTCGTTCCTCCTGCCTCGATCCCGTTCTTCCACTCCGTCCTCCTTCGTCCAGGCGACGTCTCGTCTGGCTCGTCCTCCATGCAATCGTCGAGGAGGATAACTTCTCTCTCCCATTCTTCTTTACAGCTTTCTAGTGTAGAATTTTCCTGTTTTCTAGTGTAATTATTATTTGGTTTTATGGTATAAACATTTTGAATTATTGAATCATGTTTCCTCTCTCTCTCTCTCCCTTTTGTTTAGTCTGATTATTTTTATGGCTTCATTGTAATTACATCGCCTCACTTTTCAAGAAAAATTCTAAAAAAATATAATTACGAATATAGATCGACATAGCCTCCCTATGTTTGATTCAGGATTCTTATTCCGGTATAAATTTTATTTGTTGAACACGAGTTCTTTGCTTTCATACTACGATGATAGGTTTTTCAAAACTAAACACGTTAGAGTAGCAACTCGCTCGTTCAATAGTGGTTTCAGGCAAATAGGAACCCTTAGACTTAGGCTTCTACTTCCCTTGTAATAGGCTTCCCAGATCTTCATTTCTAGATCCCTATCCTCTACAATCAGAATTTCCGGGGCCGCAAAGTTACTACACACCCCATATACAATATCCAAGTCTAGCAGTTGTGGCTCAATCAGGATTGACTAGAGTGTAATGATTTCAAAAACATCATCATTCAACTGTTTAGGGAGTGATTGAGGAATGGGGCTTTTGATTAAAGCATCCATGAAAATAGGATTTGAATCTTCCAAGCTAGCCCTAATATGATCAATTTCCTCAACTGTAGGGCCATCAAATAATCCATCATGCTCAAGCCCATATGTGTCGCTAAAATTATCTTCGTCAAACTCAGGTGAGACTTCACATAAAGATTCTTCACCTTCAGAATCAAAGAATTCTGGATCTGCATCAATATATGTCTCAAAATCATCCATCATTTCTTGGTCCATAGAGACATACTTTTCCTTGTACCCTGGTTTAGGGATCTCAGGTGAAAAAATCAACTCATCCTCAATTGGTTGCTTTAGGCGAACCTGGTCATCCCCAATCTTGTAAAATGTGTCCCCCCTACAGGTGCCTAAGCATGTTCTGACATTGGCTCTCCTAAAGGGGTTTCATCCTAGGAATTATCCCAAGATTGGACTAAAGCAACCACAAATTTCATCCTCAATTTTGACAATTTCCCAAGTAAAAACTCACTTGGGTCCTTATCCTTAACATCTTGGAGCCAATCCAACAAATATTTGTTAAGATCATCAATCATTTTAATCAAAGGCTCCAATTCTTCAGTGCAGGGTGTTAGCTGAGCTTCCAAAGAATGAATGGTGTTCCTTAAGTTAGCCAACACCCTATCTTGGACCTGATTCACTTGAACCAAATGGTTTGATTCAAGGTTGGGTGGGTTTGGGTTCATTCCTTTGGAGTCAAGGAATTGAGGCTCTTAGTACCCTCTCTGATAATAAGTCGTTTCAGGTTGTTCAAAGAGGGGTGGTGACCTATATGCAATGTAGTCCTGGGGAGGGTAGGGAATATAATTAGCATATCCTTCTTGATTGTAGATCGTATTACGTTGTCCATAGGAGGGCGGTGATCTATAGTCGGTGTAGCTCGGAGAAGGATAAAAATCAAGATCATGGTGTCTAGGGTCAGACCTTGAACATGGACGTTTGGAATTGTATCCCCAATTTTAGTTATCCTAACTAGTAGATAGTTGAGTATGACATTGGTTGGGGTAATAATCATCATATTGCGGATAAGATGTGTCAGGAGGGTAGGAGTGGAAATACGAGTAAGATGTGGAAGGATCCATAGCAAAGTGGGAGGAAAGAGAAAAGAAAGGTGCCATGTAGTACACATAATCAAACCCATCCTTAGGTGGGGTAGCCTAAAGACCTACAGACTCTCAGAACCCATCTTGAGATGAAAGAAATGATTTGGTGTACCTCTTTCTGGTCAATTCAACCATTTAAAGGGAGGGTTTGGGGAGAAGGTTCTTCCCTTGGCTTTCACCTCAGGTTCCTTTGATACCCCTCAACCATAGTCGTTTGACTCTACTCCCCTTGCTAGACCTTAGATGGATCAGTAGAAACAGATTATTGAAAATAATCTCAATCTGGGGCTCAAAGAGTGAGTCCAATCCTTAAAACCATTGTCTACTCTATTTTAATTAGGCTTAGGTTTGATTGTGCTCTGAAATGTGATGGGCCCTTTAGACAGGTTGTGCACTTAAAGATCAGTTTCAATGTGTGTGTGCGCACAACCAATGGTTTTCAAACAAGGTTAATTGATGATTTGTCTTTTAGAGTTCAACCTTGTTTAGTAGCTTTTAGGGTTGAACTTTAGGTTTTATTCAATCAAGGTTCAGTTGGCACACTATGTTTCTAAAAGCACAGATGAAGATGCATTCCTTTAAAACTTAAAAGAATGTGGAATGTCTGGTTAATTCCTAAAAGTTGAACCCTAAGGGGTAGCTACTCAATGAATCAATTTTATCTTAAGTGGTGTGCCCAAACAACTTAATCAATTGGCCTCTTGCTCTACTTGATTAAGGAACACAAGATGACTAGCCTATTCAGATTCCTACTCACTTATGTGTATTAGGTTAGAGTGTACCAGGCCCACCAGCCAGATCCCGGCTAAGTGGTAGAGTCAAGAAGAGTGCGTCTTGGTGTGTGGGTGTTTAAGGTGTACGAGTTTAAATAAATCCCACAATCAAATTTTTTTTTTTATTTGTGGGATTGAGGTGGGTAGTGATAGGTCATTTTTCACTTTCGAATAATGTGCATAAGATGATTTGTCGTTTTAGTAACAAAGGGTTGGAAAACTGCCTAACAAAATAATTACAATAAAAATTAACCACTCACAGGTCGTGTCCATAAGAGACATTGATGCAATAAATTCACAAATATTTTTCTCGTATTCATTCAATCAACGGTGAAATCCATAGTCAAATTTGACATGAAATGCACTGAAAAGTAGACACAATAACTTGAAAATGTAAGGTTATAAGTGCAATTTTTCCTCTTTGAAATATTCAATAAATATGTGATTAATCTCTGTAATTTCCAATTGACATGCATTAGAGAGAATTTGTGCACATGTTAACCCAAAACCAATGTCAAGAGATGTGAATAACAAAAGCCAAGCAATTATGAGAAAAGATGAGCATGAAGTTGCAATTTCCCTTAATATTTCAAGTATTAAAATAAAAGCAAAAGTTTGACAATGGCATTCAAATGTAATTATTAATGAGAGTAAAAGGAGAGGATTCTACCTCTCTCCTCCTTGTGCACGGGAGAGAGGTTTGCTCGAGGAACTCTTCTGGGAATAGGTTGGCCGGAGAGAGGGCCTCGCAACAGTGGTGGCGCACATTGCGAGACTGCTGGAGTCAGTCGGATGGAGGAGAGAAGCGACGGCGATGGTGGAGGTTGTTGCTGCTGGTTGCGCTTGCTGCAAGCGCGAGGAGGTGACGCGCGGGTGCTGTAGACGCGAGGAGGCGACGCACGCTGAAGGAGCAGGCGCTCTGCAGGCTGCATAAGCACGTGCAGGGTCTGATGGCCGCATGGTTGTAGGTTCTACAGGGAGGTGCTGGAGGCGCTGAAGCGGGGGCATGCAGGTGCTGGGGCGTGGGTGTGTGGAGGTGAAGGCGGGGGTGTGTAGGCGTAAGGATGTGAAGGTGCGGGGCCATGCAGGCGCTGGGGCGTGGGCACGTGGAGGTGAAGGTGTGTAGGCGTGCAGGCGTGAGGCGAGGGTGCTGGAGGTGAAGGCGTGTGGGCTAACTGCTGTGTGTGCGATGGGATGCTGGCTGGAGGTGCGGGTGGTTGTCAAGGTGGGCACGCGCACGCCTACTATGGTGGAGGTGCAGCGCGTGTGCGTTGGTTTGCTGCAGAAGATGAAGTGCGCTGGTTGGAGGCACATGCGGTGGCACACTTAGCATGGCTGAGGAGTGGGGAGGAGAAGTTGCAGCTCTGTGTGCTGCAGTGTGCAGAAGCTGGGATTTACGCGTGAAAGGGAAGATGAAGCACGGTGATGCAGGGACTCTTGGCGGTGTGGGCTGTTACCCCACACGCCCACAGTGGTGGAGTCGCACTACCGCGGTTGAGGCCGGTGGTGAGGAGGGGATGAGCATCGTAGCTCTCTATGTAGTGAGGAAAGGGATGGTGGCCTCCTTTGAACGGCAGCCCCTCCTCTCTCCTTTTGTAGCCACAGCTACGAAGATTTGAAATTCAAAAGGCCACCGTTGAATCAATGCTGATGCGTAGGAGGAGCAGGCAGAGATAGAGAAGTTACCTGCAAAGGAGAAGGAAAGAAACAAAAAAGGATAATAAAATTATTAGGATTATTTATACATAACTCATTAACTTCTATGTTAATTAAAATAGTGTATGCACCTAATTAATTAACTAATCAAACGTATTCAATCCTAGGTTAGTTCTCAATGCATGAATTATGCACTTAAGCTAAAAATATGAATTAATTTATTTACATCCTAATGTATGCTATCTAAATGTTAAAATTAACTTAATGTCTAGACACTTAAATATTTAAATAGCCCACAAATATGGGCTAATCAAATACCCCCATGCCTAGTTTTTGTTAGTCCCTAGCAAATCCAAGCAAAAACCTAGCACTCGAAGTAGACTAACCAATCCAAACGGTTGTCCTTTAGAAACATGTTAAGTTCAGACTTTAGACCTAAGGTTCCCAAGTAGTTTCTAAGTTACAGACTAGGTCGGCTAAAGACGGGTTGCAGGCATAAGTTTTCCTGATTTCTGACTCTACCCTAAGGTTTATTGATCCATGAAATTAAAGCATTCGTGCATGTGCATTGGTCTGAGTTATTTGAGGTTGGTATGATTGCCAACCTAGAAAGGAAAAAGGATTTATATATATATATATTTGTTTGATTCCTCTAAGTCTAACCTTGGATCAGCTATCAACACAGTCTGTGTCAGATTCATTGTCCCCATCACTGTACCTCGAAGGGTGCCTGGCTTGCAATGGTTCGAGATAGCATCACCCATAGTGACCCCAAGAACTCCTGGCAATCGACACCTTGAGATAGTATTGTCCATGGATTTCTTAAGCAAATTCAGGCCTGTGGCAATCGGCACTTCGAGATAGGGTCGCCCATGGTACCTGAACTGCATAATGCGTTTACATGCCCCCAGTAGGATGGATATCCTAAGAGACAAGTGCCAAGGAGGTAATATGTTATCATCGCATCCTCAAGGTGAGTATATACTCCACCTCTCTTGTGGCAGGAACTCTTCCAGTCAAATTGTATTTTCAAGCCTTTCCTAAGTCAAAACTAAGAGAACCAATTTTCTTTTAAGAAAGGAATTAAAGTGATCACTTACTTACACAAGACCAAGTGTGTAAAATTTGGATACTTGGGTTACAAGGACCCGTAAACCAAAAGGTAGAACAAGACTTCAGGTACTACCCTACCTTTTAACTCAATCCCTAGCTTTCCTTCCTCAACCTCTTGAGGAATGGTCCGCAACTTCACTCCTACTTAAGTTTTTAAGTCCACAAAGGACCCTAAAGGTCTAAAGCTAGTAGCTCACTTAGCTTCTAAAGTTCGACCCTAGAATCAACTTAGTCTAACCTAGAGTTTTGATTTGCTTAAGAATGCAGGGCTCAGCTAGTTAAGCTCAATTTTTTTTTTATTTTTTTAATGCAATATGCATGAATGAATGCAAAATGTAGACATGCTATAAATAGATGCCTCAAGTCCTCTCCCCCATTCCTGGTTCAAACAATGTCCTCATTGGAAACAAAAATAGTTAAAGGAAGATATTACTTGAGGTAGGGAATGGTAGGAGCTAAGGCTCCTAAAGAGTGACCTCGTCAACTAGATGGCCATCCAAAGTAATGTATGGTTTTAACCGTTGGCCATTGACGATAAAGGGAGTTGCTGAAGAGGAAGGGCTTTTAATCTCCACAGCTGCATGTGGAAACACTTTAGTGATTATGTAAGGCCCATCCCAATGAGATTTTAATTTCCCTGGAGAAAGCTTAAGTCTGGAATTGAAAAGTCAGACTTGTTGGTTGGGCTCAAAGGTCTTTCGAAGTATATACTTATCATGCAAGACCTTAGTTCTCTCTTTATAAGCTTGAGAGGTGTCATAAGCATCATTCCTCAGCTCCTCAAGCTCACTTAATTCCAAAAATTGTGCCTTACCCGCCTTTTCTAAATCCATGTTAACACTTCGAATAGCCCAAAGTGCCCTATGTTCCAACTGAACGGGTAAATGGCATGCTTTCCCATACATAATCCGAAAGGGAGAAGTACCCAATGGGGTCTTATAGGCCGTTCGATATGCCCACAAAGCATCATTGAGCTTTTAGGACCAGTCTTTCCTATTAGGTCTAACAGTCTTTTCTAAAATATTTTTTATCTCCCTATTCGACACTTCAACCTGGCCACTTGTTTAAGGATGGTAAGGGGTAGCGACCTTGTGAGTCACTCCTAGACTCCAAATTAGCTGATTGAAGTGGTGGTTTTGGAATAAGGTCCCCCATCACTTATAATGGTCTTGGGGTAGCTGAAACGAGATATGATATTGGCCTTCACAAATTTCAAAACCACAGAGTGGTCATTTATGCGCGTAGGAATGGCCTCTGTCCATTTAGAGACATAATCAACTGCCACCAAGATATATCCATAACCATGGGACGAAGGGAAGGGGCCCATAAAGTCAATTCCCCATACATCAAAAATTTCAACAGATTGAATAGGGTGTTTAGGCATTTCATTCCTCTTCCCAATCGTTCCTGTCCATTGACATCTAATATAGGCCTTAACAAAATTATGAGAATCCTTAAATAATGAAGGCCACCAAAAATCGGACTAGAGAACCTTAAAAGCAGTTTTCTTAGCGCCAAAGTGTCCTCCACAATGAAGTTCATGGCAAAAACTCAGCACACTTTGTTGTTCCTCTTCAGGTACACAACATCTCAATTCTTGGTCTTGTCCAATTCTAAATAATTCATGCTCTTCCCAATGAAAGTATCTCACTTGGGAAATGAATCTCTTTCTTTTCTGCTCATCCCAAGAGCCAGGAGTTTCTCTAGTGACCAAGTAATTTACGGTATTAGCATACCAAGGTGAAGTTGGTGTTACCACCATAAGGGTTTCATCGGGAAATGTCTCATGGATATCTCTAGATAGAGAGTCATTAAGTGGAAGGCGAGATAGGTGGTCAGCCACAACATTTTCTACTCCTTTCTTTTCACGTATCTCCAAGTCAAATTCTTGAAGGAGTAGGATCCACCTAATCAGAGGTGGCTTAGAATCTTTCTTAGCAAGGAGATGTTTCACTGCCGCATGATCAATGAAAATAACCACCTTAGACCCAAGAAGATAAGACCTAAACTTCTCCAAAGGAAAAACAAGTAATTCTTTTTCAGTGACGGTGTAGTTTTGCTACGGTTCAGTTAAAGTCTTGCTGGCATAATGCAGCACATGAGGTCTTCCCTCAAGCCTTTGTCCAAGGACTACTCCAACTGCATAATTTGAAGCATCACACATCAGCTCAAATGGGAGTGTCCAATCCGGAGCTCAAAGAATAGGCATAGAGATCAAGGCCTATTTCAGAGTTTAAAAGGCCTCGGCACACTTTGAATCAAAATTGAAGGAAGATTCCTTTGCCAATAAGTTACAAAGTGGCCTAGAAATTTTACTGAAATTTTTAATAAAATGCCTATAAAAGCCAGCATGGCCCAGAAAGGATCTAATTTGTTTGACATTCATGGGCAATGGGAGTTTGGAAATAGAATCAATCTTGGCTTTATCTACTTCCAAACCTCGCTCAAACACAACATGCCTAAGTACAATTGCTTTCTGTACCATGAAATGACTTTTCTCCCAGCTGGGGAACAAACTAGTCTCCTTACATCGCTTCAACACATTCTCCAGGTGCAGGAGACACTGGTCAAAAGACGAGCCATAAATGGAGAAGTCATCCATAAACACTTCAACACACACATCAATCATGTCAGAAAAAATGGACATCATACACTGTTGGAAGGTTACAGGGGCATTACATAATCCAAACGGCATATGCCTGAGTGCAAAAGTACCGTAAGGACTCGTGAATGTTGTCTTCTCCTAGTCATCAGGGAAGACTGCAACCTGGTTGTACCCAGAATATCCATCAAGAAAGCAATAGTATTTATTCCCTGCCAATTTCTTGAGAATTTGATCAATAAAAGGCAAGGGAAAGTGATCCTTCTAGGTAGCAGTGTTCAGCTTGCGGTAATCAATACATACCCTCCATCCAGTTGAGGGTTTAGTGACAACTTGTTCACTTTGGTCATAAATTCCACAGTAAAGCCTGCCTTCTTTGGCACCACATGAATAGGACTTACCTATTTACTATCTGCAATGGGATATATGATCCCAGTGTCCAACCACTTCAGGATTTCCTTTTTAACCACCTCCCTCATATTAGGGTTCAGACGTCTCTGCATGTCCCTAAATGGCTTCATGGAATCGTCAGTATAAATGTGGTGCATGTAGAGTGTAGAGTCTATAGCCTTAATGTCAGCAATGCTCCACACAATAGCTTCCTTGTGCCTAGATAAGCATTGAATCAGGGCTCCCTCCTGTGCCTCAGATAGCATAGACGAAATGATAACAGGGAGCATATCATTGGCACCAAGGAAGACGTACTTGAGAGTGCCAGGGAGGGGTTTCAACTTAAGGTTGAGGTCATGTATGGTTGAGGGTTTCATAATAGATGTCCCCATCTCAGGTAGCAGATCTACCTTGGGCAGAGATGATGGGGGAGGAGACTCAGTAGAAACACCCAGCAACTCCTCAAGTTCTAGTATATCCCCTTCACATTCCTCCAAGAGATGGGAATGCTCATTTAGCATGACATGCTGAAGGGGGTCATCACATAACATTGCAGGGGTTGCCTCTTCAATCAGGTCATCTATCACCTCAACTTGAGAACAATCCTCAAGCCCAGCTTGTTTGTAAGCATCAAACACATTAAGCCGGATTTTCTTGTTCCCAAAGCCCATTTTCAATGCCCCAGTATTGCAATTGATTGAAGCATGCGAAGTTGCAAGGAAGGGGCAGCCCAAAATGATGGAGGGTTTGGTTGGCTTGTTGGTAGGGTCAATGTCCAAAACTAAGAAGTCAACGGGGAAGAAGAAATCCTCCACTCTTACGAGGACATCTTCCAAAATTCCTTGTGGTGTCTTAAGTGATCGATCAGCAACTTGAAGGATTACTGGGCTAGGCTTCAAATTGCCTCCCCCAAGTTGTTCATACACGTAGCTTAGAAGGATTTTCACCCCTGCACCCAGATAAGTAGAGCCTCATCAATCTGTAGGTCACCAATAACCACTAAGATGTACAGGGCTCCTGGGTCCTTAAGTTTCGAGGGTGTGCCATGTTGAACAATTGAGCTAACAGAATCAGACAGGACAACTTTTGATTGGACCTATTTCCTAGATTGCCGCTTCTTCATGCACAGGTCCTTTAAGAAGCGGGCATAAGATGTAATCTACCTAACAGCTTCAAGCAAAGGCAGGTTAATCTGCACTTACTTGAAAGTTTCCATGATCTCATCCGTCTTATCTTTGGATCCAGATGAGCCAGAAGAAGTCTGCCAGAAATGGATAAGCGCTCTAAAATGGGTACTCTCAATCTCTGGGTGGGAGGGTTGTCATGTTGAGTAAGGGGTGGAATGGGGGAAACTTCTTCTGGTGAGGTGATTTCAAGCGGAGAAGATTTGGGCAAGTCTTGTCCGGTGGGGGTGAAAGTCGGGGTGGATGGTTTTTTAAGGGGTGAGACTATAAGAGTATCAAGTTTGGAAATTTCTTTCCCACTCCTCAGAATAGTCATCGCCTGAGCATGTTCCCTAAAGACAATCCCTTTTCCTTTAGGATTCTCCTCAGCAGCACTGGGGAGCTTCCCAATTTCCCTCTGTCTAATGGCCACAACAAGGTGTCCTATCTGTGATTTCATCTCATGTATAGCCCTGTCATGAGATTGGATGATGGCACTTTGACTTTCTTGCATAGTTCTCAACATTTCCTTCAATTCATCCATCTCAGAGGTCTTAGGTTGGGTAAAGGTCTGAGGTTGGTTCATTTGATGGTTTTGAAAGGATTGTGGTTTATAATTCCCTGAATTTGAGACATTTCCTTGTCTCCATGAAAAGTTTGGGTGGTTCCTCCATCCCTCATTATAAGTGTTGGAAAAAGGTTCATTACGAGGTCTAAGATGGAACCCTTGAGCGGCATTCAGATCCACTTGTACAAGCTCAGGGAATTAGGAGACCAAGTGGCAATCCACAGTGGCGTGTGTATTTCCTTGGCAAATGGAGCATTCAAAAGCTTGGGATGTGGAGGTGTTAGATACGAATTGGCTCGGGCTCGACATAAGCCTTTCTATGTTTTGATTCAATAATTGAATCTGATAGGCTAAATTCTGGGTGTCCCTTGCCTCATTCGCCTCCAATTTTCTTTGCATGAGAGTGGGTTTTCTATCCATGTAGGCAGAATTCAAATGAATAGAATTCTCACTCAAAATATCAAAAGGTTCCAAGCTTCATCTTAAGTCTTAGATAGAAAGGTTCCTGCACAGGCACCATCCACAATTTGCCTATGTGAATCATTAAGTCTGGTGTAGAACCTTTCAACCAGTTTCCACTTAGGCACCTGGTGATGTGGGCAAAGTCTCAACAAGTCAATAAAGCACTCTCACGCATCATGGAAAGCTTCCCCATCTTTTTGAACAAAACTCATAATTTCCCTTCTAAAGTGATTTTTTTTGCTCATGGGGAAGTACTTCAAAAACTCCTTCTTCAGAGCATCCCAAGTGTTAATATCATTAAGGGTGTGATACCAATACTTGGCTTTGTCTTTGAGGGAGAAGGGAAAGAGGGTCTGCATCTGAGTGTCATCAGTAATGACCTGCAGCTTCACCGTGGAACAGACCTCGATGAATTCCTCTATATGCCTGTAAGGGTCTTCCCTAGCAGTACCATAAAAGGAGGGCAGCAAGGATATGGTACTGCTTTTGATCTTAGAAGGATTGTCCCCTCCAGGTCTACGTAGTGTAGGGCCAGCTTGATTGGTTGGAATAAAATATTCCTTAAGGCTTCTTTGACCAGCCATTTCTTCCCTTGGGAGGTTTCTTCTTAAGATTCTTTCAGGTTCAGGATCAAACACAAGTTGTCTCCTAAGAGAATGCCTACTGAGCATGCACTACAAACACAATTCAAAAGGACTTGTTCGTTCTTTACAAATTTAGGCTTTTGAATTTAATTCAAATTGTAGGTAACAAAGCAAGTTGCCCAGTCAATTACGCGTCTATTGTCGACCTTCGAAATGCCTAAAAAGACCTAGTTGGAGCTTACGTGTTCTTCCCTAAATCTCAAATGGTAGAGAAAATCCAAAGACGGAAGATCGAGGGATGCAAGTAGGCCTAAGCCTTCCTTTGAAGCTGTGCTTTCATGGTGCTTCTCAACTACCCCCAAAAATCCGTGACAGGGTATCCCCCTCTTTTGATTTACAAAACATTTGATCTCAAGTTTCAAACACTTCAGAATCCAATGGTAGGAGGGCTCTTGTCCTAGTAGTTCCAAGACTTAGGAGTGTCTAAATGCATGCTGTGGTATAAGAGATATAAGTGTGCATATACCGCAAAAGATTTTGAATTTTGAAGCGCATGCCACGTTTGAAAATCAAGTCCTTGATTTTTAGATGTCCCTCCTTTAATTAGTCCTTTTTCAAAAATTAAATGTGACCACTTTATTAGATCGCTTCAAGATAGATTATGTGGTCTAAAAATTAATCCAAATGCATTTGCATGATAGGTAGAAATGCGAAGTTAGAAGTGCATACCTGATTCCAGCATTCTTCATGCAATATGCAAGACAAGAATTAGATCTAGATGCTGCTCATTCAGACTTAAATGATTCGACCTATGGACAGGTAGCTTCTAACAGGTAGCTCGTGTTTTTTTTTTATTTTTTTAGCTACTCATGCACAAGCAAATTAAGGATAAACAATCCACAGAATAAATTAAAAATCTAGATCTAAAGAAAAGGGAACAGGCTCCCTAAAATCAGCCCCAATTACTACAAGGGCGAGAAAATAGAAATAAAACTTGTGACAACAAAGAATCCCCTATGGAAGCAGGATCCAGATCTCTTGCGTCTTCCCCGCATGTAGGTGTCGCTCAAGGTCAACGTTGTCTCCCAGATGTGCCTGTCACCTCTCTCCAATTCCTCTCTCAAATTCCTCGCTCAAATTCCTCGCACAGAAAAGATAATAAATGGTCAGATCACTATGCAACGAGAAATAATTAGAAATAAAAATCAGGTGAAATTATTGCGTTTTTTGCCTCCCCGGCAACGGTGCCATTTGATAAGTCGATTTTCGCTTTTGAATAATGTGAATAAGATGATTTGTCATTTTAGTAACAAAGTGGTGAGAAATCGCTTCACAAAATAATTACAATAAAAATTAACCACTCACAGAAAAGCGAGTCGTGTCCACAAGGAGACAATGATGCAATAAATTCACAAATATTTTTCTCGTACTTGTTCAATCAATAGTGAAATCCATAGTCAAATCTGACATGAAATAAGCTAAAAAGAAGACACACAATAACTTGAACATGTAAGGTTATAAGTGCAATTTTTCCTCACTGAAATATTCAATAAATATGTGATTAATCTCTGTAATTTCCAATTTACATGCATTAGAGAGAATTTATTCACATCTTAACCCAAAACCAATTCAGGAGGTGTGAATAACAAATGCCAAGCAATTATGAGAAAAGATAAGCATGAAGTTGCAATTTCCCTTAATATTTCAAATATTAAAATAAAAATGAAAGTTTGACAATGGAATTCAAATGTAATTATTAATGAGAGTAGAAGCAGAGGATTCTACCTCTCTCCTCGCACACGGGAGAGAGGTTCGTTTCCGGAACTCTTCTGGGAATAGGTTGGCCGGAGCGAGGTCCTCGCAACGGTGGCGGTGGCAAGTTACGAGACGGTCGGAGTTGGCCAAATGGAGGAGAGAAGTGGTGGCAGTGGTGGAGGTTGCTGCTATTGGCCACATTTGCTGCAGGCACGAGGAGGCGACGCGAGCTGAAGGAGCGGGCACTCTGCAGGTCGCACGGGCGTGCGAGGGGTCTGATGGCCACACAACTGCAGGTGCTGCAGGGAGGCGCTAGAGGTACTGAAGCGGGGGCGTGGGCACATGGAGGTGAAGGTGTGGGGGCATGCAGGCACGAGGAGGTGAAGGTGCGGGGTCGTACAGGCGTTGGGGCGTGGGTGCGTGGAGGTGAAGGTGCGCGAGCGTGCAGGCGTGAGGCGAGGGCGCTAGAGGTGAAGGCACGCGGGCTAACTGCTATGCACGCAGTTGGATGCTGGCTGGAGGTGCAGGTGGCAGTTGAGGTGGGCGTGTGCACGCTTGTTGCGGTGGAGGTGCAGCGGGTGCGTTTGGTTTGCTGCAGAAGATGAAGTGCGCTGGCTGGAGGCACGCCTGGTGGCGCACTTGGCAGGGTTGAGGCGGGGGAGAAGTTGCAGCTCTGTGTGCTGCAGTGGGCGTGGTGAGCGTGTGTGGGGTGTGTAGAAGCTGGGATATGTGCGTGAAAGGGAAGATGAAGCACGGTGATGTAGGGACTCTTGGCGGTGTGGGCTGTCACCCCACACGCCCACGGTGGTGGAGTCGCACTGCTGCGGTTGAGGCTGGTGGTGAGGAGTGGATGAGCAATGTAGCTCTCTACGCAGTGAGGAAAGGGATGGTGGCCTTCTTTGAACGGTAGCCCCTCATCTCTCCTTTGCAGCCACAGCTACGAAGATTTGAAATTCAAAAGGCCACTATCGAATTAATGCTGATGCGCAGGAGCAGGAGGCGGAGACGAAGCAGTTACCTGCAAAGGAGAAGAAAACAAAACAAAAAAGAATTATAAAATAATTAGGATTATTTATACATAACTCCTTAACTTCTATGTTAATTAAAATAGTGTATGCACCTAATTAATTAACTAATCAAACGTATTCAATCCTAGGTTAGTTCTCAATGCATGAATTATGCACTTAAGCTAAAAATATGAATTAATTTATTTACATCCTAATGTATGCTATCTAAATGTTAAAATTAACTTAATGTCTAGACACTTAAATATTTAAATAGCCCACAAATATGGGCTAATCAAGTAGGAGTGACAAGCAACCAACCAATCTACCTTAGGGTTTATAAGAGGACCTAGGTTGATTTTTGTTTATGTTTTTACGTGTTGGAATGAAAACTAATGGGTGGGAGGTGGGGTATACATACAAACCCTTCAACTGCACTTTACTCCATTCTACTGCTTTTGCTTGTCTCGAGAGAGTACCTGCATTCATAATAAGGAGAGAAGTGAGATAAAAGATAAGTAAGGTGAAAAATGAGGGAAATCAAAGAGCGTTGCCTCCCCGACAAGGATGCCAAAATGATTAAAGAGATTTCATACGCTAAAAGATTGAGTTCAAAACCTGTCATTGTAGTTGCGTAAAAATCCATCAATTAGATAATTTTACCAAAACTCTGATGAGTCTTGAGTCCAACACAGGGAGGTGAACATTTGCTTAAAAATCATGTTTAGAATTATTATCATGAAGTATATTAGCTAGTCGAATTAGATGTACACTAACTATTCTATTTAAAGAATAGAAATTAGAAGAAAGAGAAAGAATAATATAAAGAAAGAGAAAATAGGGAGAGAATGAACAAGTATTTCATAACCATTTGTTCATTACAACAAATTTCTACGACTACAAAGCTGGAAATCTACACTAGAAAGGGATAAAAAGAGAGGGATGAGAAAATCCTCCATGACGGCAGCTTGGAGGATGAGCCGTGTTGACAGCGTGCCCGAACGATGGGGATGAGGTGCTAGTTGCGAGGGAACGAAGCTAGAGGATGGAGAACGAAGTAGGGTGACGTTGTGCCAGGATCCATGTCCCAAATGGTGGCAGGAAGACAACCACGGGATGCTCCACAAAGGGGGTGAGGAGATAGAAAATTATTTTACTCTAGCTCTAATGGAGCATCCCGGGCATAAGACCAGCTCGTCGAGCTTTGGAAGAGGTGAGAGAAGAGAAGGGACGATAAAATATGTGGTAGTGGTGACCCTTTTATAAGTGCAAAAATTGGGGGCAAAAGGGTCTTTCAAGCCATAAAAATAAATATGCGGCCTTTAGTGATACATATAAATGTGACTAAAGGCACACATTCCTGTTGCTCGCATGATTGCACGGTCCATGCATTGCCATGTGAATGGCTTCTCGTCTTCAAGTGTTGAGGACTTAAATCACCATCAGTCATTTGATTGCACAGCAAGCTATGCCAATAAATATTCCATCTTATGCTATTTCCTAGCATTACCCATGCATCTTATGTAGCCATACTAGCATTTGTAAATATTCACTTGCATACATTTATAAAGAGGGGAAGAGAGTGAGAATAAATGGCCATTCAATCCAGTTCCATAATTAACATCTTCATTATGTGTGTGCATTGCAAATTCACCACTCCTATTTCTATATTCCACAGCTGCTGTGCACATCTCCTTGCCGCCCTCATGCCAGTTGCATGGGGAGAGGCGTGCACTCTTTCTATAAAAGAGCATGCACTCTCCCCTACTAGAGGAGCTAGCCCTCCACCCACAAACACACCCATCTCCACCCTCAGACAACACACACAACACCACACACACATGCCGGCCACTCTCTTCCCCTCTCCCTCTCCATACACAGTACCTCTTCTCATAAGTTGAGAAGAGGCAAAATGTGTGTAGCAGAAGTTCACAGTGGTCTCAAGACCCCACTGTGAGCTCCACTACTGCCCAGCTCCTTCGTAAGCTAGTGGGCATGCCGGTTTCCTTTTTTTTGTGTTATTTGTGTACTCGCCTTTGTTTTCTGATTTTCTTTTTAGTTTTGTTTTTCTTTGTTTCATCACCCTGGTTGCCATTGTTGTGGACCTTCAAGCTTTGAAGCTCGGCCTACACCTCCACGTGCCTTCGCGCACCTCTACACACCTCCGCACGCGTGCACAAAGCCCAGCTTCCCTTTTCGAGCGGTGTGCATGCTTTGCGGCATCTCCGCGTGCCACACCGCCTCAGCTTGTCACCACTCCCCGTGCTACATTGTAGTGCACTATACATCGCAGTCTACGCGACACTGTAGCCATCGGCAAGTTTCTCACTTAGCCGGTGGCTTTGCATTCTCACTCCTCGCCATTATCGCCTCCACCCGGTCACCCAGTGCCCGTGCCTCACCGCTCAGCGCGTGCCCTTGTGCACTGTGTGCTACGCCCGCACATCCCCAGCGCACCTGCGTGTGGAAGCGACCCACGCCACTCTCCAGACGACGCCTGACGCCTCCAGACGTCTTAAGTCATTACCCTCCCAGTGTGCAGCCCTTGTGCGCTGCGACTCTACGTGCAGACCTTGTGCGCTGCGCGTGCGGCATCCCTCCCCCTTTGCGCACAGTGCGGTGCTCCTTCAGCACCTGCACTGCGTGCCCTCCTCCCACCTACACACACACTCACAAACACTCACACACCTACACGCATACAAATATATATCTACTCACACACTCTCACCCTTAAATATCTATATATACATAAATATATATATATATTTAAATAAATATATATATATTCCTATACATATATATATCTATATAGTAATAACTACTTATATATATACTTATATATACACATATGCACATTCTCCCATACACACTCTCACCTCACATCTACTACCCACATACCCATGCACTCACCCCTTCATCGTGCATCATATCGCAGGAATATTCACACCACTTGCCAATATTTCCCGATACCCGTGCAAAGCAAGCGCTTCCACCCACACTCACACACACTCGCTCCACACTCCACGCGGCACTTAGTCTTGTTGGTTGCGTCTTGCTAGACGTGGACCAACTTGACACCGTAATACATTCCATCTCCATTTCCACCTCCACCCCTATCTATATAATATACAACTATATATATATTCTATATCTACTATATATATACATATATATATACTAAGCTAAGTATTTCTTTTCATTTCTTTCCTTGCAATTTTTTCTGCTTTCATTTGTCTTTTATTTCTTGCTATTAAAAAGACAAAAAAAAAGTATAAAAGAGAATAGATAATTCTTGTCTTGCAGGTACTTGATCATGTGAGTAACAAGATCGATTTTGGAACCCTAAGTTGGCTTCAAGCTAAGGACCATTTGGCTCAAGGCCAAGGACCTCATTTTTGACGGTGTGCCTCAAGAACAACATTATCACAAAAAAATCTTAAAAGTAGAAAAAGCAAAAACATAATAAACGCAAGGAAGAGATACGTTTTAGGAAAGGCATAGAAACTCCTTGATCTCCTAATCCCTGCCTCCCTAAGATCGACCCTGGGCCTAAAAGTGACCAAGATAAAGTCAAGTAGGCCAGGTTAAAAATTTTGTGAAACTGGTGTAGACTCGATTTAGGTTAACTCACTATAATAATTTCAACGATAATATCACAATATTAATAAGACCTATTCGAGTTCGCATCATGTTTTTCTGGCGTCATTGCCAGGGAAGCTCTATTTGGATTAAGTTTCTATTGTCTTCCTTTGATTTTGTCGTCTCCCACCCTTCTCTTCACGGGTGTTTTATTTGTTTATGTGCAGGTGTACTTGTTGCAAGGAGAAGACATGCCGAGGAGGTCGGAGACATGGGCAAATTTGAGGCGGGTGCGTGAGCGTGAAGTCGCCAGTGCCACATTGGAGCATCACCCATGTTGCTGAGGAGGTATGTGTCTTCCTCTTAGTGACTTAGGTCATCTTGTCACCTTGAAAAAAAATAGAGAAAAAAATCTAAAAATTCCAAAAACCTAAAAACACTTCTTGGGAATTTCTTGGAGCAAGTGGACTAAAACCCACTTGTTGATTGTTTGCTATCACCCCCACCACCCCTTGATTTCCTGCAAACTTCGCATAGCAAAAATCTAAGAATCTTGATTCTTGCCTTTTTCGTTGTGTGAAGTCTTCTTAGAGGCAAGATAAAAATTGATTGATTGCCATCCTTCCTTGCCTCATTTATTAGCATTCTAGGATCACATTTTTGGCGGGGAGTCTTGGAATTGAATTGATTCCAACCCCACCACGACTTTATATTTGCCTTAGATTCAATCCTAAATATTTCAACCCCAACATTCTCATTTTCTTTACATCATTTGGTGGTTGAGCCTTGTGTGGATTATCATTTTAGTGATTGGGAGCACTTGAATTGAGTGGTTGGCTCCCTCTCACATTAAGCTAAAATTGACTCGTGCATCCACACTTAGAAATTTCCATCTAAGGAAGCCCATTGCATTTTTAGTATGCATTAAGTAATTCACATTGAAGAGGGGTTTGTTGGGCATAGAAAACTTGTATTTTCTAAAAACTTTGAGATTGCATTAATTGGTAATCCAGTGGAATCATAAAATCCATACAACTTGAGGTTGAAATTCTAAAAGCCATTCACCATCTAAAACTTCAATTCAGGGAGATTTCCCCATTGCATGCATGATTTACACACTCTTAAAATCGACGCACTTGGGCATTACCTGTATACAACACCCTTCACATTCCTTGAGCACTTGATCCTAAGCCTTTGAATTAAAACTGGTAGCAACTTGACCCCTCTTAAGGATTGGAGGTCTAACTACCTACGTGTAGCGCCTACATGCTGGTGTGGGTTCCCGCGTGCTATAGGGTGTTTAAGACTGGGGCAAATGGCCTTTCAATCTGGCCCGGTGGTTTCGCGGTGCACATATTTGGTTCCGTAGGTTGTGATAGTAGGTAACTTAGATCTTTTGGTCTAAGGGAACATTGTAGAGGTTAGGAAATTGATTGCTTTGATTTGTCATCAAGTGTACCCTTACGGCGTTGCTCCTCTCATCCCCTTCCCTTCTCATCTCTCCAATTCTTCCTGCGGTAGTGCATGTTTGGGAGGAGGTCACAAAATCCTGAATTGTTTGATAATTCTAGAAGGGTAGAAACCGGTGAATCATCATCCTCCTCCACAAACATGGCTGTACGCCCACCCCGAAATTCCAAGGGAGGAAAATGCCCCCCTCCAATCCCACCAGGTGGTGGTGGAGCCGTAGGCCCCATAACCCACCTCCAAGTACAAATGGCACTGTATAATGAACAAATCATGGCCATAAGGGAAACATTGGAGGAAATGAATTGCCCTCCCCCTAAAAGGGAGGAACCCAGGTCTCTTAGTTCCTATCAAAATCCTACTGCTACAGAGACCATTGGGCAAATTCCGATCCCCATGGGTAGGGACTATTTTGATTTAAAACCTAATGTCAGTCCTAATTAACTTTCCTTCCATGGTCTTGCTAGTGAAGATCCCATTCTTCATTTGGAAGACTTAACTCGATTAGCAAAAATTGTTAAACCAAGAAACATTGGGTTATCAATAGTCCTCATGAAAATGTTCCCATTTTCGTTGTGGGACAAAGTGTCACAATGGTTGTACACCCTGGGAGACCCATCCACTCTTGGGAAGAGATGCGAATAGCATCTCTCAAGAAATTCTTCCTAATTGGGCGAACCAATGCACTTCGTCGAGCTATAACTTCATTCCTGCAACAAAACAGCGAGCAATTTCATGAGGCTTGGCAGAGGTATAATGACCTCCTAAGGAAGTGCCCACACCATGGTCTTCAAAAGTGGTACATAGCCTAAATCATCTATTGTGGGCTGAATGAGACTTTGCGACAGATCGTCGACTCTTCCTACAGAGGGAACTTTATGAATAAAGACAAGAATGAAGCATTTGAATTGTTTGAGAACATGAGTGAAAACTCAATGAACAATGCCTCCATTGTCACCTTTAATTGTACCAGCATGCCCAGTAATGTTCACGAAGTTGACACTGGACCCTCCCATTCATCCACAGATCTCAACTTAATTGCACAAAAATTGGATAAAGTCTCTGTCATGCACAAGAAGCTGGATGAGCTTCTGGCCAACCCTGTTAGCTCTACGGCGAACACCTCCACACCATCACTCCGTCACAACCTTAATCCTTCCAATGCCAGGCTTATTCCCAAGAATCTTGTGAGACCATCCTTACCGAGTATCGCGTCGAGCGATTCGGTAAGCAATGTGAACCTGACTTCTGCGAGCCAGTATTTTGACACGGAGGACCAAGCTTCCATGTGCTCGGATGCATATACACATGCGAACTCGTCTTCTGGCTTAGAAGATGCTTGTGCCCTAGGGAACAACCCGTTCTCTGCTACTTATAACCCAAGGTGGTGAAATCATCCTAACTTTGCATGGTCCAGTAACCCGTAGCACCAAAACCCTGCGAGTGGACCAATGCGACCGTCCGCACCCGTCATCCCAAGAGCCCAGTATAATCCTGTGGCAAATACACCATCGGGTCCTTGCGCACCTCAAACAGAATACGCATCAAGTCCTCTTGATAAATTGATGTGAATGATGATGGAAATGTCCAAGCGCCATGAAGAAAACATGACCTCTCTTCAGCACCAATTGGCGTAGCAAAATGCTAAGATCAGTCAACTACGCATGACATCTCGATCTCAAGGCACTCTTCCAGCCCAACCTGTTCCTAACCAGTGGAATTTTGTACCCCGTGGTCCGTAAGCACAGGTACAACCTTCTAAGCGGCAGGTTCATCAGATTCTGCAAGCTCCGAGCACTCCACCAGGATCCAGGCTAATCTCGCAGTAGCACATCACCCTTATGTCCCTATTGTGAACCCTCCTCCGCCTTATGATCCCACTGGACCTACAACATCCAATGCGATTACTATGGGTAGTGGTAAGAAAATCATTGATCTGCCTCGACTTGATCTTGGCCCATCTTCTTCATCGCCTTCTTATTTGGGATGCGCACCGCATTCTCGTGAGGACGATACGCCCAAACTGGTGCCAGAATTGGTCCCATTCCCTGAGGCTCTACTGAAGGAGCTAGAAGGCAAGAAAAAGAATATGCAGGCCTTTGATAACTTGTGTAATTTATTCAGGGATGTTGAGATCAAAGTACGTATGTTGGAAGCTATCGACCATATACCCACTGTCGCTCGATTCTTCAAAGACTACACTACACCCAGGTGACAGTCAAAGAAAAGAAAGAATCCAGTGGTCCTCTCACCTCATGCGAGTTGTGCTATACTGTCAAATCTACCACCGAAGCAAAAAGATTTAGGCACACTACTTATTTCATGTAGCATCCAAGGATGCAATTTTAACTGTGCTCTGCCTAATCTAGGATCTTCCATCAATCTTATACCAACTATCATGCTCAAGAAATTTTCCTTAGGAAATCTGAAACCCACCCCTGTCACATTGCAGTTGGCAAATCGTTCTGTTAAAATCTCGAAGGGTGTGGTGGAAGACGTGGTGGTTAGGGTCAACAGTTTCTATTTTCCTGTTGACTTTCTTGTTTTGGATATGGAAGTTCCTAGCTCACTTTCTAATTGTCCAATCATTCTTGTTCGACCTTTCTTGGCGACAGCCCATGCCCATATCGACTGTGAGTCGGGTTGCATTGAGATCGTCGTTGGCTTTGAGAAGCTCAAGGTAAACATTTTCAAGGCTGCCAAGAACTTTGATTACGATTGCATCGAGGATGACACGTATGACAAGGACATGGCCGTCAGCGCGTGTATCGGCCTAATAGGGACCTATTCTGACTGCTGTGGATTGCCCCTGAACATAGACCATCGCCTGACAGACGTACACTGTGACATTTTCCCACCCCTCTCCTTACCCATATCTTCTCCTGACCAGACTTTTGATGAGGTTTTCTCCGCTTCCCACACCTCATGGTCTGAGCCATATCTGGGCTACACATCGCCAGTCCACCCTCTTGAAGACTGGATTGCCCTTTCTTTCCTGCCAAATAAGGCAGAAATGCGACTCCACACTGGGACCTTGAGCCTAAACGCTGATCACTGGGGTTTTCCTTTCTTGGATCCATCAATCCAAGATGCCCCTCTTCTTGGCCAATCTGAGGGCTGACTTCTTTCCCCTACCCTTCTTTCTTCTAATCCTTTTGGGACACTCTCATCCCAATAAATGCCAGATCTTTCACCATCCACTCCCGAGCTGAAAGCGCTACCTGACATGCTTAAATATGATTTTCTTAGGCCAAATGAAATGCTCACCATAATTATTAGTTCAAAATTGACCGGGGAGCAAGAGTGCAAGCTAATGAAGGTCCTCATGGAACACAAGGCAGCTATTGGATGGTCCGTATCTGACTTAATTGGCATTAGTCCCTCCTATTGGACTCACAGTATATATACAGAGGTGGAGGCTCGACCTTCCTGTGAGATGCAATGACACCTCAACACTAACATGTGGGAAGTTGTTAGAAAGGAAAATATTAAGTGGCTAGATGCGGGTATAATCTACCCGATCAACGACAGCCCCTGGGTGAGCCCGATTCATGTCATGCCCAAAAAGGTGGGACTCACCATCCATGTCAATGACAGGGGCGAATCCATCCCTACATGCACTCCTACATCTTGGAGAGTGTGTGTAGATTATAGGAAACTTAATGCTGCAACAAAGAAAGACCATTTTCTGCTACCTTTTATTGACCAAATCCTGGAGCGGTTAGAGGGAAATAATTTTTTCTATTTCCTGGATGGATTCTCTGGATATAACGAGGTGGCTATTGAACCCCAGGACCAAGAGAAAACCACCTTCACCTGCCCCTTTGGCACCTTCACATTTAAAATGATGCCATTCGGACTTTGTAATGCGCCAGCAACTTTCCAGAGATGTATGCTGCTGATAATTCATGATATGGTGGGTGACTTTCTTGAGGTCTTCATGAACGACTTTTCGATCTTCGGACCTTCATTTGATGATTGTCTAGCCAACCTGACCCGCATCCTTCGGAGATGTATTGATGTGAACCTCATGCTTTCTTGGGAGAAAAGTAATTTTATGGTGCACAAGGGAATTGTTCTCGGTCACATCATCTTCGATTGGGGTATTGAGGTGGACAGAGCTAAGCTTGATATGATTACTGATTTACCCATGCCTAGCTCTCTTCGGCAAATCTGCTCCTTCTTAGTACACGTCGGTTTCTATAGGAGATTCATCAAAGACTTCTCCAAGATTTATAGACCTTTAACTCATTTCCTATCAACCGACGTACCCTTAGATATGGGCCCTGACTGTATACGAGCATTCACGCAACTATGTGATGCTATCACCAAGGCCCCTATTCTCCAGCCACCTGATTGGTCCCTCGACTTTGAACTCATGTGTGACGCTTCTGACCTTGTAGTTGGAGCCATCCTTGAATAAAGATGCAATAGACACCCCTTCGTGGTGTACTATGCCAATATGACGCTAGATGAGGCCCAGCGTAATTATATGACTATTAAGAAAGAACTATTGGCGATTGTCTTTGGGCTAGAGAAATTCCGCTCTTACCTTCTGAGCTCGCATGTTATTGTATTCACTGATCATGCGACCGTTCGTCATCTCATGCAAAAGAAGGATGCCAAGCCTAGACTGATTCGTTGGATCCTTTTGCTCCAAGAATTTGACCTTGAGATCTGCGATAAGGCTGGAGCCTAGAATGTTGTTGCTGATCATCTCTCGAGACTAAACCCTGACCACATTGGACTTACGCTGCCAATTAATGAGATTTTTCCTGATGAGCACCTACTGGCAATTAATGTGGCAAGTGGACCTTGGTATGTGGACATTGCCAATTACCTTGCTTCTGGCTCCCTTCCATGTGGCTGGTCTAAAAGCCAACGCAAGCGTCCCATTGCAGAAGCAAAGTACTATTTCTGGGATAATCCACTACTTTTTCGAGTAGGTGCTGATCAGATCATCCGTCACTATATTTCTGATAGTGAGGTCCCCAGTGTGCTATCCTTCTATCACGATCAGGCCTGCGGAGGCCATTTCTCTAGGAGGAAAACTATAGCCAAGGTGTTGCAGTGTGGTTTCTTTTGGCCCTCCCTTCACCAGGATGCACATAATTATGCTAAACGGTGCACTAGGTGCCAGTCGCTAGGGTCAATGTCACGTCATGACATGATGCCCTTGCAACCCATCCTAGCTGTTGAAATCTTTGACATATGGGGAATAGATTTCATGGGTCCCTTTCCTCCTTCTAATGGCTTTGAGTAGATCCTCGTTGCTATTGACTATGTTTCAGAATGGATCGAGGCTATTCCCATGCGCCATGCTAACCATGTCATATCTACTCGATTTGTCAAAAACCACATTTTGCGCGCATTAGGATCCCTCGAGCCATTATCTCTGATGGAGGAAGTCATTTTACCCATGGTTCTTTTCGGGCACTTCAGAGGAAATATGGAGTCTACCATCGTATCGCATCTCCATATCATCCTCAGACGAACAGCCAGGCTGAGGTGTCGAACCGGAAAATCAAGCATATTCTCCAGAAAATGGTTCGGCCTGATCGTAAGGATTGGTCCGATAAGCTGATTGACACACTTTGGGCGTATTGGACCGCCTTCAAGGCTCCCCTTGGTATGTCTCCTTATAGAATTATTTACAGGAAGCCTTGTCATTTGCCCGAGGAGCTGGAGCACCACGCTTATTGGGCGGTTCGCCAATGTAACCTCGACCCAGACCTGTGTGGTCGAGAAAGGAAACTCGAACTCTAGGAGCTGGAAGAGCTCCATCGTGAGGCCTATGATTCTACCTTCACTTTCAAACAATGCACTAAGGCCTTTCATGACAGCTGCATTCGGCAAAAGGAATTTGAGCCATCTCAGCAAGTTTGGCTTTACAATGCCCAGCTCAAATTCTTTCCAGGGAAATTAAGGTCCAAATGGATTGGTCCGTACTTTGTCTCGAGACCATTTCCTAATGGGGATATGGAAATTGAAGATCCCAGATCTGGGCATAAATTTACGGTCAATGGGTAGCGGTTAAAACCCTATCTTACTCATGAACCTGCCCCCGTTGGTGAAATTGTTGCCTTGCTGGAGGGTAACTGACTTCGTGCCTCACTCTGAGTCCAGTTGGAGACGTTAAATTCAGCGCTCATTGGGAGTCACCCTAGCAACACTCCTCCACTTTCGCCTACACATTTCATTTCACTTCACTTCACTTCCCACTTCTTCACTTTTCACTTCACCCACCATCCACCCACCCTACCACCTTGCTGTATACCTCACACCTCAACTCTCGTACCAAGACCCTTGGACTTTCTTAACGCTGCATGCATATGAGGACATAGCATCATTTGGCATGGGGGGGTGGATAGGCATCCATAGGATCTGGATATTATATGGGTATCATGCAGCTTTTGCATCCATTATACATATCCATCTATAAATATGTACATAGCCTAATTTAAAAATAATAATAAATAAAAAAAAGAAAAAAAGAGAAAAGAAAAGAAAAGAAAATGTGTGTAAAGTGTTTAGCAATGATCTGCAAGCTGAAACAAAAATACAATAAGTGTTTATGGATATTCAACCTCTACTTTGAAGACTTTCTGGGCCACAGAAGCTTGACTCGCTCAGGCTTGGCTTAAATCACTCGAGCATTGATAAGATAGATCAGAATCTCTCCTAACTTAGGATGTATTCTTGTACCTGAGTCACTAGTATAGGATTTGTTGGTTTGCCTCTACTTGAGAGTCTAAGTAATCTTGGTTCACACTACACATATTGAGAAAGACCAAGTGAACATAAGATCCAACCATAGAGTTCATTAGGGAAGGTGGAGTCCTTACCTGTACGCGTAGGTGGACTTTTTATTCTAGTCTTTAGTCTTGTGCTTAGGAGAAACTCTTTCCATCAAAAAAGTGCTCACCCACAAAATAAAGTTGTAGGAGATATACTAACACTTGTTTCCAAAAAAAAAAAAATCTTGCGAATAAGTCAATATATCTTTCAAATGTTTGTAAACTCTTCTCCCCAAAAGTTTTTCAAGGCACGTTACAAATACCATGTTTCTACCATATATTCTTTGAGCCACAAAAATAATAAAAGTGGGGTTGAGTTTTTCCATCACCTTTTTGAGGGTTAATCCAAAGATATGAGCTGAAGCTGGAACCAACCTGTACTTAAAAACATGTGAAACCCTGGGCTTGAGCCTTAATGTTCCTTTGGTTGGCCTTGATCCTTCAATATGCACAAACTATAATCTCTAAGCTCTAGAGTATGGCAAAACCCTCTAAGTCCTGGAAATTGTACTTAAGGTTTAAATATCAAGAGTCCAAGTTAGTCGAGAGATGGTCTATATCATGTAAGACTTGAGTACTAGTAGTCTTCTCTGCAATTGGTTCTCACAATATCCAACTGATAAGCACATTAATGTTGCTTCAAAAAAAAGAAAAAATATTTAGCTTAAAATAATTCTAAACACAATACAAATGTTTCACTAGGGACTAGCAAAAGATAGGCATGGGGGTATGATTGCACAACAAGCTACGCCAATAAATATGCCATCTTATGTTATTTCCTAGCATTACTCATGCATCTTATGTAGCCATACTTGCATTTGTAAATATTCACTTGCATGCATTTATAACGAGGGGAAGAGAGAGAATAAATAGCCATTCAATCCACTTCAATAATTAACATCTTCATTGTGTGTCTGCATTGCAATTTCACCACTCCCATTTCTATATTCCACGGCTACTATGCACGTCTCCTTGCCGCCCTCATGCTAGTTGCATGGGGACAGTGGTGCACTCTTTCTATAAAAGAGCATGCACTCTCCCCTACTGGAAGAGCCAACCCTCTACCCGCAGACACACCCATCTCCACCCTCAGACAACACACACAACACCACACACACCCATCGGCCACTCTCTTCCCCTCTCCCTCTCCATACATAGTTCCTCTTTTCAAAAGTTGACAAGAGGCACACTGTGTGCAGGAGAAGTTCACAGTGGTCTCAAGACCCCACTGTGAGCTCCACTACTGCCCAGCTCCTTTGTGAGCAGGTGGGCGTGGTGGTTTCTTTTTTTTGTGTTATTTGTGTACTTGCCTTTGTTTTCTAATTTCCTTTTTAGTTTTGTTTTCCTCCGTTTCATCGCCCTCGTCGCCATTATTGCAGAGCTTCAAGCTCTGAAGCTTGGCTTGCACCTCCATGCGGCTTCGTGCAATTTTGCACACCTCCGGACGCGTGCACAGAACCCAGTTTCCTTTTCCATGTCCGTGTGCGTGCTCTACGTCTTCTCCGCGTGCTGCACCGCCTCATCCAGTCATCGCTCCCCGTGCTACACTGTAGCACACTATTCATCATAGTCTACCCGACACTGTAGCCACCGGCAAGTTCCTTAGTTAGCCAGTGGCTTTGCATTCTCTCTCCTTGCCATTACGGCCTCCACCTAGTCACCCAATGCTTGTGCCTCACCGCTCAGCGTATGCCCTTGTGCGCTATGTGCTGCTCCCGCACATCCCCAACGTGCCCGCGCAAGGAAGCGGCCCACGCCTACTCGCCAGATGATGCGCGATGCCTCCAGATGTCTTATCTCATCACCCTTGCAGCGTGCAACCCTCGTGTGCTGCGGCTCTACGCATAGACCTTGCATGCTGCTCGTGCAGTGTCCCTCCCCCTTTGCATTCAATGTAGTGCTCCTTGAGCGCCTACACTACGTGCCCTCCTCCTGCATACACACACACCTTGACACACACACTCACAGACACTCACACACCTACACGCATACATATATATATACTCACACACTCTCACCCTTAAATATCTATATATACTTAAGTATATATATATTTAAATAAATATATATATTCTTATACATATATATATCTATATAGTTATAGCTACTTATATATATATACATATATACTTATATATCCACGTATCCACATTCTCCCATACACACATTCACCTCACATCTACTACCCACATACCCGTGCACTCACCCCTTCACTACGCATCGTATCACGAAAATATTCGCACCAGTTGCCAATATTTCCCGATACCCGCGCAAAGCAAGAGCTTCCACCCACACTCACACACACTTGCTCCGCACTCCACTCAGCACTTAGTCTTGTTGGTTGCCTCTTACTAGACGTGGAGCAACTTGACACCGTTCTACATTCCATCTCCATTTCCACCTCCACCCCTATTTATATAATATACAACTATATACATATATTCTATATCTACTATATATATATACTAAGCTAAGTACTTCTTTTCATTTCATTCCTTCCAATTTATTCTGCTTTCATTTGTCTTTTATTTCTTGCTATTAAAAAGTCCAAAAAAAAAGTATAAAAGAGAAAAGATAATTCTTGTCTTACAGGTACTCAATCTTGTGAGTAACAAGATCAATTTTGGAACCCTAAGTTGGCTTCAAGCCAAGGACCATTTGACTCAAGGCCAAGGACCTCATTTTTGAGGGTGAGCCTCAAGAACAACATTATCACAAAAAAAATCTTACAAGTAGAAAAACCAAAATCATAATAAATGGAAGGAAGCGATACGTTTTAGGAAAGGCTTAGAAACTCCTTGATCTCCTAATCCCTGCCTCCCTGAGATCGACCCTGGGCCTAAAAGTGACCAAGATAAAATCAAGTAGGCCAGGTTAAAAATTTTATGAAACTGGTGTAGACTCAATTTAGGTTAACTCATTATACTAATTTCAACGATAATATCACCATATTAATAAGACCTATTTGAGTTCACATCATCGTCTGATCAAGAGATCAGACGGCTTAAAAGCGGCGCACCTCTTCTCCTTCAACACACTTGCAGCACCCACGTATGATGGCGCATCTGATGGTGCGTCATGGCACTCGTATAGCTCTGACGCCCATCAGGTGTACTTGGGCACAGCACGTGTTGGTGCTATTGCCACTAGATGCGAATTCGGCAATCAAATTTCACCGCACCTTCTCACGCTCTTGATTTGAGGAGACGCGGGGCTCGAACCTGCACCTCCTCTTTGTGAAATAATGTGTGATCATTGGGCTGCACCCGCTTCTTCATCACGTTTATGATTTAACGCTCGTGCGCCTTAAGCCATTGGATGAAGATCGAATGGTCGAGGATGCGTGAGCTTTTGTCTTCAGAGGCTGAGCTATGGTAGGAAGGAGTGACGTGGAGAGCTTTGGACCATTGGATCAAGATCCAACGGTCCAAATTTAATCTTGAGTTGCTTCTTTAGAGGCATGGCTTAATGGTGATCTTGGCTGTTGGATTGAAATCCAACGGCTAAGATTTCCTACATAACTCGCCGTTGAGAAGGGGCGGTAATGCTAAGATCATTTAGAGGGTTAGTATGGTGCCACGTGGCACCATCTGAGCTGTCCATCTTCTTTTGCTCATAGAAGGTGCCACAAATGTCGGATTGAACTGATTTTAACGTCGTTGGGTTGCAATCGACAATCTAAACCCATCCGTGCAGTTATATTTATCATCCGAGGTATGAATTTACACCACCTTGACCCTTGACCTCTGATCTTTCTCTGCATCTAATGCTACGAAGGCTTGATCGGGGCAATCTTGGAGGCGTTGGACTCTGATTGTTGCCCCGATTAGATCCATATGGTTCGATCTTCAATTCGAGGCCCCGAAATGATATCACCCTATCCCCTAGCCACAAAAAGGGAAAATTAACCTAAAATTTGTACAAACTAATCTAAATGTAGAATGATGCATGTTATGCAATATTTATAATGCATGATGCAATTATACGCTTAGGAACATGCATAAATAGATTGTTTATGTGGCATAGATGTGTCTGCATCACCTTCCACCCCACCGTCCACCTCGACATCAACTCGCGATGTGGCAATGGTGGAAGAGATCTCCTTGGGCATCTCTTGTTCCCATGGTTTGGCGATAACATGGATCATTGTTGGAGGGCGTTGGTCCTTGATGGTGTGATCACAGGAAACTATGCTTCTTCGATCTTGTTGGGCTTCTGATGAACACTAGTTTATCATCATTCTTATGCACTAAGACAAACCTAACTCTTAGGATTTTAACTCGACAAATGGGTTTTTGGGTTGCATTAGGCATTAATTAGGTTAGGCATACATTTCACATTTTGTTGTCCTTTTAATATGTTTTTGTGAGTGTTACGGATAAGCAGATTGTCAGATCCCTAAGAACCCTAGCATTTAGGATGGCAACTGGTGAAGGAGAAGATCAAACCTGTTGGGACTCAGCTTGACCCTAGTCACCATAGCTAGATTTCAACTCATTAGGACTAGGGTTAGCTCATCCTACATTTAGTACATCTCAGCTGAATGGCAGCTCAAGGGACCTCATCTCAGCTCACCTTAGCTCAAGTCAGCTCAGATCCAGCTCAACTTAGTTGAGTCTATCTCTTCTCAGCTCCTATCAGTTCACTGGGAGCTCTAGCTAGCTCAGCTGAGTTGACTGGAGTTCACCTCAACTCAAGACCAGCACATTCCAACTCCACCTAGCTCATGGCAGCTGGACTCCATGCTAGCTAAGCCACTACTTGTCAACTACTAGCTTAGCTAGCTCTAGAGTTCTCATCTGAGGCAGTTCCAGCTCAACCTAGCTCCAGCTAGGTTGAGTCCAGCTCAACTTAGCTCAACTACCCAAGCCTAGCTACTAGCATAAGATCTAGGTAGCTTGGCTAAGTAGTTGAGCTCCCCATGAAGCTGCCTCATCCAATCCAGCTCCAGATGTAGCAACTATCAGCTTCAGACTTATTTTCTCCAGCTCTCTTCATAAAAACCTAGCTTCACCACCTCAACTCTACTAGCTAAGCTAGCTTAGCTAGCTTAGCTAAGCTCCCAACAATCTCCACCTATATAGTTGTCCACTCCTTAGCCCTTAACCCTAACAAAACCATAACCTAACCTACCTAAAAGTGGCGCCAACCCACAACAGCCACCAACCACTCACACCCCTTCATGTTGCTACCAAAAACCCTTCATACACCCCTTCATTTTGGCGCCAACATATCCTTAAATCCTAGCCCTACACGTCACCACCTAAGGTCATCCCTACCACCCACCTAACCCCTTCTAGAACACCAACCCTTGGCACCAACTTGAAGCATCCTTCCACCACCATAACCACCTCCTAACCAATCCTAGTTGGCACCAAAATATCCTACCCAGACCCCTACAAATTGGTGCCAACATCTACCCTCATAAGATCATCACCACCATTCAATAGAGGCTCCAACCCCTTAACCCATAAAACCCATCCTAACTCTCCTTAAGTTGGCGCCAAAAATCCACCTAACCCACATCCAAGTTGGTGCGAACCTACAACCACACATCCACCCTCCATCTACTTAATAACTTCATCCTAGCCTTCCATTCTCCAACCCAACCACCAACACCTTAACTCTCCTACTTTTGGTGCCATTAATGGTGCCTCTCCACCAACATAACTACCACCTACACAACCTCTCCGTTGGCGCCAAATAACCCTAGCCCTAGGATCATCTAACCACCCTCATAAGCCCATCTTAACCCTACACCTCACCTACACCTACAACCCCATCACCACTCCTTTATAAACCCACTACCACCACCATTAAGGAGCACCCTTAGCTACATATTTTTCTACCTATACTTCCACCTACATAGATGGACAAGAGAAGAAGTAGAAGAAGATTAAGGGGACACTCTATCCCCTAGGTTCCTTCTCCTCTTCTCTTCTTTCTTGAGCCCACGTGAGCCAAGGGAAGAAGCCAGGCATTAGAAGAAGACCTAGGGTACACGCCTACCCTAGGAGGAGGATTTGAGGGTGGTACACAACCACCCTTGGAGGAGGAATTAAAGGTGGTCCACACCACCTTTGGAGGAGCTTTTAAAGGTGGAATTCCATCTACCTTGGTGGAGATCAAGCACACCCCCACTTGGGCTTGCTAGGAAGCCAAACCATTGGAGGAGCATTGCAAGGAGAAGGAGAAGAAGGAGCTCTTTTTGACTGTGGGAGTAGCCGCGGTTGGACCAAGTGCATCTCCTCTTCACCATTCAATGGATTAAGGTTTTGCATTCTCTTTATTTCCTTTTATTTGCTAGTAGTAGATGCATTCCTCTACATTTTTTTGTAAAACACCTTTTCTATCAATCAAAGTTGCCATTCTCAATTAATCTTTGTTGCAATTCTTTTTACTTTTTCTTTAGTTCTTTACACTCTTTCTTTCTAATTACCCTAGTCCTCCATGTGCCTAGGGTGAGATTAGAAAGAAATCTATTTTTGCCACTTAGATTTTAGTTATTAGGTGTTAGTCATTTCCCACCATCAAACTGCATTACCTTGCTATTTTTTGTTGCAATTCTTTTTACTTTTTCTTTAGTTCTTTACACTCTTTCTTTCTAATTACCCTAGTCCTCCATGTGCCTAGGGTGAGATTAGAAAGAAATCTATTTTTGCCACTTAGGATTTAGTTATTAGGTGTTAGTCATTTCCCACCATCAAACTGCATTACCTTGCTATTTAAAAACCCTAAAAATTATATATTGAAAAACACCAAAAAGAAAGTTGATTTCCAACTTCAAGTGAGAGACATAATTTTGCAAACAAATTGCCTCCTTGGACGACCCTAGATACCCCACTATCTGGTTTATAAATTTAAAAACAAAAGCGGATTTACACATTACGACACTAAATTGCTTAATTAACAAACCACATATTTTCGCCATCACTTTTTGGTGCCGTTGTCGGGGAGGCATGACTTTGCATTCATTTAGTCTCTTGCTTGATAGGTCGATCTCATCCCCTTGTCTTTCTTTCTCTCTTGTGTGTAGGAACTATTGGAAGAAAGTGAGATTCCGGAAGGAAGAACATGCAATTCCTTGTTTTACCACGAAAATTCAGGTTGGTTCCTCTTCCTAGTCACACTTAGCCTTAAAAACTATCAAAACACATTAAACTTGGCTTTCATGATCCTAAAAAACTTAATTAAGTGGAGTGGTGCAAGTTAAAACCCATTGTTTGCTTGTTTGCATCATTTAACACCACTTCACTTCAAGTATTGGTGTTCTGATTTTCGGGTTCAAACTTCTATCTAGATTTCAAAAATCAATTCCCAACACCAGAGACCTCCTAAAATCATGAAATTTTGCTCAGTGATTGCAATTCAATTAAGGAACATCTTTTCCAAATTTCAAAACTATTAGATATGTATAGAATGTTTAAAAATTTGTGGACTATAGAGGGGTCATCTCCTCTAATATTCCTATTTGACTACTGTCCATGAATTTTATGAATTTTTATACTCATCAAATTTTGCTAAATTTAGCTTTCTGGAATCCTTGTGAAATTATATACATCATATAAAATCACAAAAATTTTCTAAGGTCAGTGGCGGTACTGAAAAGTCCAAAATACCCTTGTGTATCATTTTTGGACTTTGACACTAGCAGAAAGGAAAATTCTAAAAAAATATCAAACAAATTCTTAAAATCATAAAAAACTATTTTCTGGAATCCTTGTTTTATTTGCCTTACAGTAGTGGTGTTTCTTGCATTGTTTGGACCACTACTTAAACTAAAAGCCTAAAACACACTCATTCATATTAAATTTCTGGTTAGGATTTTATTGATTAGGGTTTCTTTTCATTGCCAGAAACCAACAAATTAAAGGAAACTTATCTTCACCAATACAACTTTATTTCCTTTTGTTTGTAGAATCTCAAACTTATTTGAAACCTTAAAAAGAAAATCCTAAAATACACTAAGCAAAATCAAATTCTAAAAGCAGAAAACCAAACAAAAATTGTGTGACAACTTGTTTGCTATTGGAATCACTTTCCAATCTTGCACATACTAAAAAAATTGAAATAACAAGGCATTACCAAAATCAATGCCCTCCATATTCCATGTGCACTCTAGTATCCTAGACCTAACTAAAATTGTAGCAATTCATCAACTTAGGCTTGCTACATAGGTCTTAAGTTTTCTCTAGTTAATACCAATTCTATCATCTATATCTGGTGTCAAGCTGAGGGGCCGTGTCAAATGACTAGCTACAGGTTTGCACAAGCCCCTGGGGATCTTTCTGGGAAAAGCTTGGGCCCAAACCTCCCCTTATGCAACTTGGCCAGATTTGTTAATAGACTAGGTATTCACTATTGATTTCTTATTTCCTAAGTAGATCAAGTCTTAGGTTAATTTTTAGAGAGTCACATTTAAGTTAGGTCTAAAATTTTGTTGTTTGAATTGCACACTTTCTCTCATCTCTCTCTCTTCTCCTCCCCTCCAATTCTTCCAAAAATGTGAATGCACGGGCGAAGGTCCTAGAACTCACATCTCGAGAGACCATCTAATTTTTCCCCCTGCACCAGAAAATCTTTGTTTTCTTCTTCTTCCTCTTCTAGTAATATGGAAAACCCAGGAAATTGACAAAAAAATTTTGCTTCTGCCTCTAACCCGTCAGCCGACCCACAAGCTGACTTCTCCATCCCTAACCTCTCTTATCTGGAGCAACCAGAAAATCCTGCAAGGTTAGGTGGCCCTCAAATCCAAACTCAAAATACAAACCCCTTTGCCTTTATGGTCAACCATCTAGTTCGACTACAAGAAAATCAAGAAAATTTGGCAAGGTATGTGTTGAAACAAGCCAACCAAGGGCAAAACCTGCCAACCCATCAATAGCCTATCGTTCCTCTTAAGGATTTTTATGATCCTTCCAACTATGAGGAAAGACCTTGGGTGGTCATCCCACAAGGGGATTTTGAGATCAAACTAGCTATTCTGAACCTAATCAAGCATTTCCTTGATCTTCTGAGAGAGGACCCTTTTTGTCATCTCGAGGAATTAACTATCCTCGCTCAAACCACTTATTCCCGTACTTTATAGGAAGATGTGTTGTTAATGAGACTTTCTTTTCTCTTTAAAAGATAAAGCTTAAACTGGGTGCCCTATCACCACCTGGCCCTAATAAAAAAGTGCTTTTCTTAAAAAAAAGAATTTTGAGAAGATCCATAACGACCTCTCAACAAAAGAATGGTGAACCCCTCCATGAATCTTGGGAAGGATTACAAGAACTTCTAAGAAGTTATCCCCACCATTAAATTCCACAATGGCAGTTAGTGCAGATCTTTTATCATGGATTAGAAGATCAATTAATGAGATTTGTGGATGCCTCATGTGGGGACAATTTCCTTAATAAGGATGTTGAAAGTGCCTACTTCCTTTTTGAAGAAATGAGTGAAAAGTCATTTAATATGACTTCAATGGACACTTTCGGTAGAACTCAAAACCCAAGACACATAGTCAATGAAATTGACTCCAAATCCACCTTTGTTCCAGTCACTCAAGATGATCTATATATGATAGCTCAATGACTATACCAAATGCAAATTCACTAGAAGATATGGAAGAAAAGCTCACTTACAAACAAGCTCCACACCTTAATTCTCAACACTTTAACTCTCCACACACTTAACACTCCACAACTTCTCTGAAGAGAAAATCTACACAACATTGATGCCACACCTATTGGTCTGCAGTTTTCTACTGATTTTACACAAGATTTGACAAGGAATTTTGATTTTATGAATCAAAATATTCTTGATCCCACCACGAAAAATATTTATTCTCTCCAGGAGCAATTTAGAAACCCCTCCAACACTTACAATCAGAACTGGAGGACCAACTCGAATCACTCCTAGAACACCCCGAGCCTAATTCCGTTTCCCAAATAGAATCAATTTGGGAATTATGGGCAACCCGCATATCAACATTGACCATCCTAGGAAGATATCAATACCCAAGTCATGAAGACTCTGCAAGGTTTGTAGAATAAAATGATAGAGGTAACCTGCATGATCACTAACTGGTAACATCAAGTTAAGGTTACTCCTGATCATCGACCTGTTGGGAATTTCCTTCCCAACCTATGCCCAACCAGAATAATCAACGGAATTAGTTCCAAGGTGGATATCCCAGTCAGCCCATTCACCTAGCACCTCAGCATCCCCCAAGTTTCAATAACAATCAGGCTTCCCGTTCTGATCCTAGAAACAACCATACTGCAAATGCAGTTACTTTGAGGAATGGGAAAACCACTCAAGATCCCCTGCCTGTTAAAGAAACCCGTTTTAATGAAAAATAGATCAACTCTTCTCGCTCTTCCTCTAACCCTATTCAGGAACCTATTAATGCAAAACAGTAAAACCCTATACCTTTTCCACAAGTCCTTCACTCTTCACACACCAAGAAGAAGAAATCTAAGCCCACTGATAAGGAATTAATGGATCATTTTGGGCAAGTACAGATTAATATCCCTCTCCTAGATGCCATAAAATATATTCCTTCCTATGCAAAATTTTTGAAAGATTTGTGTACTCCCAAAAGGTAGCCTCGAAACCTAGAAAAGGTAATCCTTCTAGAGACAGTTAGCTCAGTTGTGCAGAGCAAACTGCCTCTTAAAAAGAAAGATCCAGGTGCACCCCTGATTCAAGTTGTCATTAATGACACTTCTTTTGATCGCACTTTACTGGATCTTGGTGCCTTGATTAATCTTATCCCCATAGTTATTTTTGAGGAATTTAAGATTGGCAAATTAAAGCCTGCTGAGGTTACTCTTCAATTAGCAGACCGATCTACAATTAAACCAAGGGGAATTGTTGAGGATGTCCTTGTCTGGGTCAAAAATTGTCTATTTGCAGTAGACTTTTTAGTCCTAGACATAGAGGTATCGGAAGCTTTAAAGTTTGCCCCTATAATTCTTGGAAGACCATTCTTAGCCACCGCCCGAACTAATATTGATTGTGATTCTAGCAAGATGAAGATCATGTGTGGTGGTGATTCTATTACCTTAGAAATTTTCCAAACTTCTAGGTGGTTCCAAGATCCTGATTTCTTTGATGACTCAGATTTAGAAATGGAAAATATAGTGGGGGAAACATTACAGTTTTCACACTTGGATTCCGATTTTGCCACTAGCACGGTTCCTAAACAATCCACTTCATCCCACCCTCCTACCCTAACCACACATTCTTTAGCAAACACTTTAGCTGACCCCTTTACTCTCACTTCATCACTAAATCCTAAAGCAGAAATTCTTTCTGAGTCGGGCCCACAACTGGAGGTAAAACCCTTGCTCGACTCCCTTAAATACGTTTTCCTGGGTCCAAATCAAACCCTGCCCCTAATTATTAACTCTGGACTTACTGGGGCACAAGAAGAAAAACTTCTCTAAGTTTTAAGTAAACACCGAAAAGCCATTGGCTAGACCTTTTCTAACCTTAAGGGTATTCATCTGTCCTATTGCACTCATCGCATCTATCTAGAGGATGATTATCGCCCCTCTCACCAACCACAGAGGCGCTTGAACCCTACTCTACAGGAGGTGGTAAGAAAGGAGATTATCAAGTGGCTTGATGCTGATATCATCTACCCCATTTCTGACAGCTTCTAGGTTAGTCCTACTCAAGTCATTCCTAAAAGGGCTGGACTAACAGTTGTCGCCAATGAAAATGGGGAAAACATGGCCACTAGGACCGCTTCTTCTTGGTGCGTGTGTATTGATTATAGAAAATTAAACACCACCACCAAGAAGGACCATTTTCCACTCCCTTTTATCGATCAAATCTTGGAGTGGTTAGCCAGATGAGAATACTATTATTTTCTTGATGGGTATTTCACCTATAATCAAGTAGCGGTCCATCATGAGGACCAAGACAAAACTACATTCACCTGCCCCTTTGGAACCTTTGCTTTCTGAAGAATGCCCTTCGATCTTTGCAACGCACCAGTGACTTTTAAACTGTGTATGCTTGCAGTATTTTCAGACCTGGTAGGTGAATGTTTGGAAGCCTTTATGGATGACTTCTCTATTTTTGGAGATTCTTTTGACCTTTTTCTTCGAAATCTTAAAAGAACCCTCCTAAAATGCATAGAAGTTAACCTCATCCTCAATTGGGAAAAAGTCATTTCATGGTCTAGGAAGGTATTTTCCTCGGCCATGTTAATTCTAAAAAAGGAATTGCGATAGATAGAGCTAAAATTGATGCCATCTCTAAGCTCCCACTGCCCACTACTGTGCAACAGATTTGCTCCTTTTTAGGGCATGTGGGTTTCTACCGTTATTTCATTAAAAATTTTTCGCAAATCTCCAAGCCCTTAAGTTAGTTACTTACTAAAGACTAGCCATTCGATTTCAATGCTAAATGCCTGGAGAGTTTTTTGAGGTTGAAGAAGGATGTTATCGAGGCATCGATTTTACAGGGACCTAATTGGAATTTTATCCCTTTGAACTCATGACTGATGCCTCGAATTTTGCTGTGGGGGTCGTTCTATGGCAAAGAGTTGAAAAGAAGCCCGTTGTGATCTATTATGCTAGCAAAACCCTTAATGATGCACAACGGAATTACATGATTAATGAAAAAGAACTTGCCATTGTATTTGCCCTAGAAAAATTTCAATCTTATCTTTTGGGGTCACATGTCACTGTATATACCGACCACTTAGCACTTAAATATTTGCTGACCAAACAAGATGCGAAACCCTGCCTTATCCATTGGATCTTGCTACTCCAGGAATTTTACCTAGAAATCAAGGATAAGGCAGGATCGCAAAATGTAGTGGCCGACCATCTCACTCATCTTATGATGAATGACATGATGACCCCCCTGATCAATTCCCTAAAGAAAGCATCTTAGTTTCCAACACCCTCCCTTGGTTTGCACCCATTGCAAACTACCTAGCAATAGAAAAAATCCCCACTGATTGGCCAAAAGCCAAACGAGATAAGTTCTTTGCTAACATTAAATACTATTTTTGGGAGGAGCGTGACCTTTTCTACATTTGTGCCAATCAGGTCATTAGACGATGTGTCCTTGATTTAGAAATCCATAATATTCTGACACATTGTCATTCAATGGCCTGTGGCAGACATTTTTTGGGCAAGAAAACTACAGTTAAGATCCTTGATTTTGGTTTCTTTTGGCCCAGCCTGCACAAAGATGCTCATTCTTTCGTTTGGTCCTATGTGCGATGCCAGAGCATCGGCAACATGACTTGAAAGGATATGATGCCCCTTAATCCAATTTTAGAGGTTGAAATTTTTGATGTATGGGGCATCGACTTCATGGGACCGTTCATCAACTCTGGTAGGCATTTGTACATACTTGTCGTAGTCGACTATGTATCTAAATGGATTGAAGAAATACCCACCTGCACTAATGATTACCATGTGGTTGTCGAATTCACTAAGAAAAATATTTTCTCAAGATTTTGCATTCCAAAGGCCATTATCAGTGACAGAGGATCACACTTCACTCACTCACAATTTCGTCACCTTCTTTCTAAAAATGGGGTTAATCACAAAATTTCCACACCTTATCACCCCCAAACAAATGGCCAAGTCGAAGTTTCTAACTAGGAAATCAAAAATATTTTACGAAAGACGGTTAGGCCCGATCATAAGGACTTGTCCACCAAGTTGGATGATGCTTTATGGGCCTACTATACCACTTTCAAAACCTCACTCGACATGTCTCCCTTCCATTTGATTTTTGGGAAGGCATGCCATCTCTTGGTAGAACTTGAACATAGGGCTTTCTAGGCAATAAAGCAATTCAATATGGATTTATCTGATGCTGGTGTCCATAGAAAATTGCAATTAATTGAATTGGAGGAATTACGTAATTTTTCTTATGAAAACATGCAGATTTATAAAGACCAAACAAAGAAATTTCATGATAAATACATTGTTCAGAAATATTTTGATGTCAATCAACATGTTTGGCTCATCGATGCAAGATTACATATTTTTTCCGACAAGTTAAAATCAAAATGGACCGGCCCCTTTATTGTCCTTAAAACATATCCTTATGGTGCTGTTGATCTTTTTGATCCAGAAACTAATACGAGTTTTCAGGTCAACAGCCAATGTTTAAAGCCCTGTTTGGATCATGCCCCAAATCTTCCTTCAGAATCTTTTGATTTAACCAACCCGACCACAGCTGATCACTGATGCACACGACACCCGGCTGAATGATGTAAAAGATAGCACTGGATGGGAGGTAACCCATCATTTGTTTTCCTGCTTTCTTTTGCCTTTCTTTTTCTAGGTTTTGACCATCCTAAACCCGACTGCCTTTCACTAAGGTGATCCCTTTTCCCTCCTAATGCATGATGACATTGCATACCATAAGCATGGGGGGCTATTTTTAAAATTTTGACGATCGATTTAGGATTTTCAAAACCTAAAAACATGCATTTTTCTTTTGTCATTTTGTTTTCCTACATGCATACCCAAAAAAATAAAAATGTTGAAAACTTCTTGAGGAAAATTTTGAAATCGGGACTAAGGTTGAAAACTCACTTTTGGTACAATGGGATTTAATCTTTATCAAACTAGGGATAAGGATATAGACCTGATCATCAGAATTTCAGGGTCTATCTTTAGACTAGATTAGATGTCCTTCTCAAAAATTCCACCTGAACTCATGATAGTTTAGGTGACTTGATCCTGTTTTGTAATATGGAAAGTATCTGGCTTAGTTTTTGACTCAAAAATTAGCATCTCGTGCAAAAATTCTTGTGACAAATTTCACACACAAGCCAACACCTAAAAAAAACTAAAAATTAGAAAAAACTCCCTTCTTTGGCCTTAGTAAAAGTCTGAAGCAGATCATTGGTTTGAGTTTCTACCGTCGAGGAGGAAAATGCCTTCTTTGAGGATGCGATGTCAACATGTTACCATCTCGACGCTACTCTATATCTATATTACTTATCTTTAGACGAAGCATTAAAGCATATTTTTGCAGCTCAAGTGTCTTCGACGGTGCTCTACTTATAGTCTCGGAGCAAGAGCTTGAGTTTACTTAGAGCACCCCTTTGCACATCATTGTTTTTTGGGGTTGTGAGCTCTTGGGTGGTGTCATGGATAATGCTATCTTGAAGTATTGGCGCTAGAGCACCCTAGAGGTTTGGTAATGGGAATGATGATCCTGATAAATCTGTTGTAGGACTAAGCTAAAAATAAGCATGGGGTGGAGAAAAAAAAGTTTTAAACCAAAAACACACCCTTATAAATGTTGGCTTTTCACAAATGCAGACACAAGGTTTTAAAGGTTATTGCAAGTTGCGAATCAGATTCAAGAGCCAGAAAAATCCTAAAAATAAAAATTTCAAGTCATTTGAATTAACAAGGGGTCAATCTATGAATTTTTTGGAGGATATATTGATCCCGTTTTTGTCAAATTTTTGGATTTGAAAATAAATCCCGATGTTTATCCTTAACAAATCCAATAGCTCCCGTGTTTGGATCAACCTATGTCTCGTAATCTCTTTCTCCTCAAAAGTAGAAAAAATTAGATTTCCCAAATTGCCATTTTGTAAAAATTAAAGGTTTGCTAAGAGACTAGAAAAAAATAAGCATGCGGGTGTGATAAACGCTAGTTTATCATCATTCTTATGCATTAAAACAAACCTAGCTCTTAGGATTTTAACTTCGTAACTGGGTTTTTGGGTTGTATTAGGCATAAATTAGGTTAGGCATGCATTTTACATTTTGTTGTCCTTTTAATATGTTTTTGTGAGTGTCAGAGATAAGCAGATTATTACATCCCTAAGAACCCTACCACTCAGGAAGGCAACTGGTGAAGGAGAAGCTCAAACTAGCTGGGACTCAGCTTAATCCAGCTCACTTGGACTAGGGCTAGGTCATCTTAGCTCCATTCAGTACATCTCAGTTGAATGGTAGCTCAAGAGAGCTCATCTCAGCTTACCTTAGCTCAGGTCAACTTTGATCTAGCTCAACTTAGTTGAGTCTAGCTCTTCTCAGCTCCCATCAGTTAACTGGGTGCTCTAGCTAGCTTAGCCGAGTTGACTGGAGTTCACCTCAGCTCAAGACCAGCACATTCCAGCTCCACCCAACTCATGGCAGCTGGACTCCATGCTAGCTGAGCTACTACTTGTCAACTAGTAGCTTAGGTAGCTCTAGAGTTCTCATCTAAGGCAGTTCCAGCTCAACCTAGCTCTAGCTAGGTTGAGGCCAACTCAACTTAGCTCAACTACCCAAGCCTAGCTACTAGCATAAGATCTAGGTAGCTTGGCTAAGTAGTTGAGCTCCCCATGAAGTTGCCTCATCAGATCTAGCTCCAGATGCAGCAACTATCAACTCTAGACTTATTTTCTCCAGCTCACTTGATAAAACCCTAGCTCCACCACCTCTACTCTACTAGCTAAGCTCCCAACAATCTCCACCTATATAGTTGTTGTGACTAGTAAAGTGCATTTTTGATAAGAAAGAGCATCGTAGTATAGTGTGCAATACGATACACAAAAATATTTATAAAGATAACATGACTAGGAGTCTCAGTCGTTTGCCTCTGGGAGGCATTTATGGAAAAGCAGATTTGAAATCGATCTCTTTCGCTCTCTTGCTTAAAATCTCATGCCGGTTTATGGTGATTTACGTATTGATGTACGACATGCTAGTTGCCAAAAGATAGTAATTAAAACATGCAACTTCAATCACACCAAAAGATGATAACTAGGCACATGGTGATTTTCAACATATATATTTATATATATAAAAGATGATGACGATATCAAAGTTGCAGAGCACAGGTAGAGGAATGCTTGTACAGGGAAATAAAACTACTCACTACCAGAAAACGATTGCATACATGAATCTATGGGGGGATTTTGCATGCATCATTGGGGGAGAAGTAAGGAACTACACTATTAAGTAGTAAATAAAGCATGTAAATCTAAGAAGAACTAAGCTACTAATCTAGCAGAAATAAGGGCATTCGGAGGTGGGCTCCGATGGCCTTTGACTTGGTTGAGAGTAGGAGGGGCGGCCAATGGTGCTTAGGCCAGCCCTTGGAGTGAGGTTGGAGAGGTGATCTAACATCTTGGCATGGAGGTGGTGGTTTCCATGGTGAAGCTACTCGTGGACATGGAGGTGGAGTGGATGTGGAATGAAACTAAGCTAAATGGAACCAAGAGTTGATGTGGAATGAAACTAAGCTAAATGGAACCAAGAGTGGATGGGTCCAAAGTGCCACCCCTTAGGTCTTTTTATAGACCTAAGGGAAGCTCTCTAGAGAATTATGGAATTCTCTAGAGAAGCCTATGGTGGGAGCTTGTGAGAGAGTGAGAGAGAGAGGATGGATGGTGGTTTTTAGATCCACCAAATGTGGATCTAAAAATTGAATGGCTCTTGGTTGCTAATTTTAGCAACCAACGCAACAACACATGGTAGAGAGTTCTAGAGAACTCTAGGCTAGGTATTTTCATGTGGATGGTGTGTGTGGGTGTGTGCAGGTCAAAACTTAGGTGGCTAGGTTGATTAGGTTAGGTTCTAGTGGGTTTAGGTCAAGGTAGGTCTGAAATTAGGGTTGTAAACCCTAATTCACTGAGGTAAAGTGCAATAACACTTAATACAAGTTTAATTGGGTGTGTGGAAACATAATTGAGAGTAAAATAACTCAATTAAGTTAGGTCTAGGTTAATTGGACTCTCATTGAGTGCAATTGGACAATGTGTGCTGAGATCACGTCTCAATTGGACTCAATGAGTCCAATTGAATAGGATGATGAAATTGACTAAGATCCAAGTCAATTAGATTTAGTGAGGACCTAATTAGGTCCTTAGGGAGGTCTAGAGGTGATGTACTAGGGTTAGGGCACCTTAATTTAGGTTCCTATGGGGTTAGAATTGGGTTTAGGGGGCTAGAGATCTAAGATCAAGGCTTGAGTTCTAAAATAGGATCTGGAGGACAGTATCAGACATCTAATAAAGTTGTCAGATGTCTTACAGTGAAAAATTAGAATTCCAAACTTGTTGTCTGGATGTCTAATCAGAGTCAGGAGGGTTTCTAGTTTCTATCTTGGGTATTTTGTAGAAATTGGACGTTTGACCAAGTGTCTGGACATCCAATAACACTGCAGAAGTGGGTTTAAGGTGTGCGGGAGTTGGCTAAAGGTTCTGGATGTCCTATAACTCATTTGGATGTCTAGATAGAGGGTAGACTTAAGGTTTTAGGGTTTCCTACGGTGTGGTGACCTAATCTAAGGGTGGCTAAGGCTTGGGGAGGCTTCTAGGCTATCCTAGGGCTAGGATGGACCTAAGTTCTTCACAATTTATTGCTTTATTCCTATTTAATAGAATAGCATGCCTTAACTCCCTTACATTATTATATACTACATCTAATCTAGGTCTTCCACTCCAACTCTGCTGCAACACCAGTTATTCTTTATTCTTCAGATCCAGCTTTAGATCCAACTTCAGATCTAGCTTCTGATCAGCTTATTATCTGCAATTGACATAATGCACCTAATCAATACATTATAACATTATTTTATGCATAGCTAAAAGAAAGCAGTAAGGATGCAAATATTGCTTATGCATGTGTGAACTGTCCTAACTTATGCTAAGTCCTAGCCTAATTTAGGTCAATTAAGACCTATGATTGCTACGCAATCATACCCCCATGCCTAAATCTTGCTAGTCCCTAGGAGATGTGAGACTAAATTTTTCATAGAAGGGTCCCTAAGGGATTAATTATTTTATCATGTGTGTGCCTAGAGATTTTTCTCCTTTTGGTTTTCATCCTATGTTCTAGGAATCCAGACAATCGTGAAAGTGTAGCTATGTAGCTTTCGCAACGGATTCGAGTGAAAAACTAATTCACCTCTAAAGCCTGTACTTGACCCCTAGTAAAAATTCTAGTGGGATAGGTAGACTTCTTCCCTCAAGGTATTCAAGATATTCTATGAATTCCACCTGGCTTTAAGCTTAGGTAGAGAATGTCTGAGGGATACGAGTGTTTATTTGGTGGCTCACTCTTAGTTGGTGCTACATAGAGATTAGTACTTCAGAATCTAGATTCCCAGATTATCAAGTAACTCAACTTAGCAAAAGACGAGAAAAACTATGCTCTTTTCTGGTTCCTTTGTATTCATTCTCTCTTACTCTATTTTTTTTTTTTAGAGCTCATAATCTCACCAGATTCTCACGTATGATCCGTATTTGGTGGTGTCATTTGGCATTAACACTTTAATTGAGTTCCATAACCCTAACACTAAGTCGGAATTCCACAGCTAGTATTCAGGCGGTCAAAAACACATAAAGGTGGGTCTTAAATTTATTTGGTGGTATGACCTCAATGCAACTGAAATAAACACTAAATATTCACTCTAGTTTTCTTTGCTTTTTCTTCCTTTTTTAATTTTTTTCAATTTTTCTTTCTTTTCATCATTTTTTTTTCTCACTTTCTTTTTTTCTTCAAACATAACATAACTAGCACACATCCATGAACTTTATTGAGGAGGCATTATTAGGGATTGGTGGTACTCAAGAGACATTGGGTGGCTTATTTGGTAGAAGTGCCTACTCACGGCATCGGGAGAGACGGATAGGATGTGTATTTTTGACCTTGACATCAATACCCTCCTTCGGTAGAGGATTCCGTAAAGAATGGTCATAACCATTCACCTTAGCCCCAGTTTTATGAAAACTCGCTCTCCACGTATTTGCCTTATTTGGTGGCTCTCAAAATTCACACAAAATGCATACGCAAGAATCGAGAGCGAAAACTATGCCTTATCTCTGAGTATCATCACCTAATTATCTAGGGTTCTGGATTCCTTGCACTAATCTTAGAGCACCAGTACTCTCTATTTTCATCTCATACTATTTGGTGGATTTTTGGAGGAAAATCTGCCTAGCTCCCAAAACACTATCCAGGGGTTCAGGAGAAGAAGCACTACTTCTCGATAGACTAAAGATGTTTATCAGCCTTCACCGTGAATCTATTGCAAATTCCACGTGTGTGTAAAAAATTATACTGGATTCCAAGTTACAGGAATTAACTAGAGGATAAAATCCCTAATGCATTCTCTTAATAAGATAATCTTATTCATGAATGCACTATGTATATATGCTATAAACAAGTAACCTCTTATATTTGTACTTCATGAAATTTTCCTTTTGGTTACATTCACCTTGACCCTAAATTTAGAACAAAAGGTGAGTGGGTGAGTCAGAAGTGGCTGTTGCGGATGATTTTTAGCTCCAATGCGAACATTGGAGGTGGAGTCGGTTGTTCTTTTATTTAGGGTCCTAAAGTACGTTTGACATGTAGCTCTGGGGTTTTCCTAAATGTTGGTATAAAAATTTTCAGCTTTGTCGTATCTACCCCCCCCCCCCCCCCATGCCTAAGTTCTTGCATGTCCTCATGCAGGAATATAAAAGAAAATGAATATAACCGGGAGTAAGTGGGTAGAGATCACCTAGAATTGCTCTTGAAATTTTAACGTTCAGCACCGGCCAACCTGACAATATGCAATATGCAAGAGAAATATGCTTAAAAGAAAAATATGCTATGTATAAAAATGGTTATGTATAGATGATGGTAGAATGTGGGATATGCTATCTATACGTGCTGAGTTTAACGCCTCCAACTGCGTGAGAACTTACTCAGATATCCTTAATAAGATGAATGAGTTCGTCAGCTGGAGGAGGTTCCTGGGCCGTGAATGGCTTGAGGCACTAGCCATTTACCATAGATACATGCCCAGATTTTGGGTCCCTGATTTGGACTGCCCCATTAGAATATGGGTGAATCACAACATATGGGCCAGTCCACTTGGACTTAAGCTTCCTTGAAAAAAGTTTCAGTTGCGAATCAAACAACCAGACTTGCTGGTTGGGCGTGAATGTTTTTCTTTGGATGTGGTGGTCATGAAAGGCCTTGGTCTTGTCCTTGTATATCAATGCGTTCTCATAGGCCTCCCACCAGATCTCTTCTAATTCGTTGAGCTGGAGTTTCCATTCTCGACCTCCTACATCAAGGTCAAGGTTACATTTTTGCACCGCCCAAAGGTGAGGTGTTCCAGCTCTACAGGAAGGTAACAGGCCTTGCATATACCATATGATATGGTGACATTCCGAGTGGGGCCTTATACGTGGTCTGATATGCCCAGAGTGCATCAACTAATTTATCGGACCAGTCCTTCCTGTCTGGTCTAACCATTTTCTGAAGAATCAGATTGATCTAACGGTTAGACACTTCAGCCTACCCACTGGTCTGCGGGTGATACGGGGTGTCTATACGGTGATGTACCACATATTTCTTTAATAATGACCTGAAGTGGGCATGGATGAAGTGGCTTCCCCCATCGCTAATCAAAGCGCGAGGTATTCCAAATCTTGCGAAGATGTATTCTTGTACGAAAGACATGACGGTCTTATGATCAGCCCGTCTTGCTGGGATGGCCTTGACCCACTTTGAGACAGTCAACGGATAGTAATATGTACTTGAAGCCATGCCAGTTTGGAAAAGGGCCCATAAAATCGATGCCCCAGATGTCGAACACTTCTACAACCATGATGGACTGGAGTGGCATCATGTCTCTCCTGGTCATTGAACCGACCAACTGGTATCATTTGCAGTGCTAAACATATTTGTGTGTATCTCTAAAAATAGTTAGCTAGAAAAATCCTGTCTGCAAAATTTTTGCAGCGTTTTTCCATCCCGAGAAATGACCATCACAAGCATTATTGTGGCAAAAAGATAACACACTGGGGATCTCAGAATCTGGGATGCATCTTCAAATAATCTAATCTGCTCCAATGCGGAAGAGCAGTGGGTCATCCCAGAGGTAGAATTTAGCATCCGCAGTAAATTTGAGTTTCTGGTCCTTGGATAGGTTCGCGAGAATCTTGCTTGCGGCAAGGTAGTTTGTGATATCCGCGTACCAGGTTAACTTAACAGAGTGAACTACCAAAAGGGACTCATCCAGAAACTGGTCATGGATAGGCAGGGAATAAGGGATGTGGGCTGGGTCCAGTCTGGATAGGTGATCCACCACAACATTCTGCTTTCCAGCTTTGTCACAGATTTCAATATCAAATTCTTGCAATAGAAGGATCCATTTGATGAGCTAGGGTTTGGCATCCTTTTTTGCCAACAAATGTCGGAGGGTGGAGTGGTTAGTGAAGATGATAACATTGGACCCTAATAAATAAGATCTGAATTTCTCCAACCCGAATACTACTGCTAGCAGTTCTTTTTCGGTGACAGTATAATTGCACTGAGCCTCATTCAGCGTCTTGCTATCATAGTATTTGAGAATAGGTTATTTTTCCCGATGCTAGCCTAAAATAGCACCGACGGCGAAATCAGAAGCATCGCACATCAGCTCTAAATCAAGCGACCAGTTGGGTGGTTGGAGAATCAGGGAATCACAGACAGCGCTTCGTAAAGTCTCGAAGGTGCTGAGACACGAGGTGTCAAATTCGAATGGGGCATCAGCAACAAGGAGATTCGTCAAAGGTCGTGCAATTTTTGAGAAATTGCATATAAATCTCCGAGAGAAGTCGACGTGACCCAAGAATGATCTGATCTACTTGATCAAGCCAGGTGGGGATAAGTGGGAAATAATCTTAGATTTAGCTCAATTGACCTCAAGTCCATTTTTAGAGATCTTGCTCCCTAGTACTATGCCATCCCTCACCATGAAATGGCTTTTCTCCCAGGATAGTACTAGGTTTACCTCAATACACCATTTCAGGATTTTGGTGAGGTTATCAAGACAAGATGCGAAATCATCTCTGAAAATAGAGAAGTCATCCATGAACACCTCCACATAGTCCCCAATCATGTCAGAGAAGATGGCCATCATACAATGTTGAAATGTTGCTGGTGCGTTGCAGAGGCCAAAGGGCATCTGCTTGAAAGCGAATGTTCCAAAGGGGCATGCGAATGTGGTCTTGTCTTGATCCTCCGGGCTAATCGCTACTTGATTATACTCGGAATATCCATCCAAAAAGCAAAAGAAACGGCGTCCGACTAATTGTTCCAAGATCTGATCAATGAAAGGCAAAGGAAAGTGATCCTTCTGGGTAGCCATGTTCAGTTTCCTATAGTCAATGCAGACCTGCCAAGATGTCGCAATGCAGGTCAGGATGGATTCACCTTTATCATTTTTCACTACGGTGACTCCTGCTTTCTTTTTCACTATCTGGATCAAACTCACCCATTGGCTATCAGAGATTGGGTATACAATACCTGCATCTAGCCATTTGATGATCTCCTTCTTAACAACCTCTAGCATATTCGAGTTTATCCTTATTTGAGGTTGTCTCGAAGGTTTCACCCCCTCATCCGTGTAAATGTGATGAATGCTTTGTTGGGCTTTTTAAGCCAGTCGCATTGTAGTATAGGTGATCAAGTGTTGACAACAAATAAGAATTTATAACTCAAAAATCAAAGTATCCGAGGTCGAACATAGAGAGCAAATAGAATTTATTCACTAATCTTAATAATGTAATTGAACACTTAGAGTTACTCAAAACAAAATTTAGAACATAAATGCAAGAATTTAAAAGTCAATTGTAGCAAAAATAGAGAAATTGGACGTCCAATTCCATGATCAGACATCTTAGAAAGATATTCTCTTTAAGCTTTTATTTCCTTCTCCTTTCTCTTCTTTCTTTCTCTGATTTTCCTCTTTCCTTAGTTCTTTTTCTTCCATTCTTCTTTGACTTCGGCGATCTGCTTCTTCTTCCTTGTCTCTTCTTTGAATCTCCTTTCTTTGCTCTAACCTTGCCTTTCTTCTTCCTTCTTCTCTTGCACAGTGCCTTTCTCCTTCTTCTTCCTCTACGATCTTCTTCCTTCTTTGGCTTGCCTCTCCTTCTACCTTGTCTTTCCTTCTTCTCTTATTTGCAGCTAAGTGTCAACTTCACCTTGCTTTGGTTTCCTTCAGCCTTAGCTCTCCTCTAACGTTCTCTTCTCTTTGGGCTTCCTTCCTTCTTCCTTTTGCAGCTAAGTCTTTCCTTCCCTTCTTAGCCTCGCTTCATCATGCCTTAGCTTCAGTTGCGCCTTCCTCCTCCTTCTTCTTCCCAGCACACACTGAAGAGCAAAACCTAACCCTACCCTCCCCCATGTCTCTCTCTCTATTTCTCTCTTCGGTACGCTCTCTCAGAGCCAGCTAATCAAGTCGGGTCCGTGCCTTGGTCCAAGCGCACCGGCGTGGGTGTGATGCGCGAGGAGTGCTTGGATAAGTAATCGGGTCGAGTGCCAGGTCCGCGGGGGAGTGTCACGGACGAGGCGTGGTGAGTGAGGACGAGGGTCCTCACCCCTGTGTTCTCGAGGCAGACAGCATAAAACACAAATCCAATTTATCCTACGCGCCACACTCTTGCATTCACGAGGTGGGACTAAATGTCCCACCCGCTTCTGCGTTCGCGCCTACAGGAACTCCTTCTTCAATTGCTGCTACTAGGTTGCTTGCCAAACCAATTGCTCAGCTGTATGAGTTTGCACACTCATCTGCTTCCTCTGGAACTCTGACGCCTAGAGCGTGCAGCCTGGGATGAAGCTCGCTACCTTCTTGCTGTATGCTTCAATGGCGGCAGGTGGTGAGATCTAACACACACAAACATGGCCTTGCGGCCCCATTAAAACACATGGGAAGCTTCGCCGTATCAAGGCGAAGGTGGGACGGTAGGTGGCAGGCAGCGGGGCGGCCTAGCATGCGTGCCTAGGTCACCCTGTGGCCGTGCTTATGGGTTAGGTCAGGGGGCGTTTATGGAGGTGTGGGAGATCGATGGAAGGGTGTATGATGATCAATGGACTGTGGAGGAGGTAGTGAGGTATCTAGCGAGGCGTGTAGAGGTGTGGAGAGATGGAGGCACCTCGCCAATGGGTGGCTGAAGATGGAGAAGATGGAGATGGTCAGCGGCTGCGAGGGGTCGAAAGGGAAAATAGAGAGAGGGGAATTGAAGAGGGGCGAGAGGAGAATAAGTCTAACCTAACCAAGTGGATGAAGGGGGAGAGGTGGCAACTGGCTATTCCTGTTGTCGCTGGAGAGGAAGGTGTCCAGTAGAGGGAGACAGCGATGATGATGGGGCTAGAGGTGCTCGCGCAGGTGTTGCACGATGCGGAGGAAGATGGTGAGGGTGGCTCAGCCACTGGTATGGTGGCAAAGTGATGAGAAAGAGGAGGGAGGCTTGCCGGAGCTCGCTGGACTTCTTGACTAGAGGAGAAGATGAAATTGGGGTGGATCTCTGGCCAAGTCGAGCGGAAGAGATGCGGCGAGAGGTGGTGGTGCTTTTATAGTCGCTGGCAGGGACTCTTATGCTTGGAAGACAAGCTTCCAAGCACAAGAGACCTCACCAGAGATGGAAACTGTTGGAGAGCCAAATCTCTCGTGCATTCGCACGAGAGATTGGATGCGAATCAAAGATTAGGACCACGCTCAAATGGAAGGGAATTCCTCAGAGAATCTCCCTTCCAAATCTGGGAGGAGATCTCTGAGGAATCATAGAGTACTCCCCCACCATTCCTCATCGGAGTAGGATTTCTCCCCATTAATGGTGGAGGGACCTATTTGTAAGAGTGGCGAGGAAGTTAGGGGGGTCTGTGCATTGGTTTTCAAAAGATTGTGGTCAAAATGTAATTGGGTGTACTATTTTGCAAAGTAGGTCAAGATGACCTTCCCTTAGGTCCAAATTTTCGTACAAACCTAATTTTGACCTAAAGAATCCAATTGTGAAGTTGGATTTTAGATTTGACTATGTTTGACTAGACATTTTGCACGAAGAACCCAAATTAGGTCAATTAATGAGCTAGGGCACCAATCTAGGTCAAAACAGGTTCCAAAGGCCGATTTGAAGGTTCTAAACCCTAGGGATATTTTTCCATGAATTTTAGATGGTTTGCTTGATTTTTATCCTGACAAAAACCTTATTGAATTAAGCAGGTTTTTTTAGGGTTACAGAATGTCATTTAATTCTTCGATTGCATAATAACCCATTTCTGACTGAACCAACCCACTTTTTATCTTATTCATACCATTTGACCTATGTTTACCTCTGAGAAATCCTGTTTATGTACTGCAATGGTGAAATTGTAGTTTTAACCTTTATTTCATGTTTTCTTCTCAGATCACTTATTCCTAAAATTAAGCCCTTCTCTAGGTTATGTAGGAGCTCTTATTCTCTTTCTTAGGTCAAAATGAGCTAGTTAGGGCTCATGATGAGGCTCTCATCATACCCTCATGCCTAGCTTTTGCTAGTCCCTTAGCAAAATTTTAAGGTTTTAGCTTCTGTTCTAGACCCTGAGTGTCTGTCACCAGTTATGATAAGTGCTTTTCTTCTTCTTTTGATTAGGTTAATAATTATGACAATAGGCCTAGAGGTACTCAAGTACCAACCAAAATCCGGACCTGACCCACTTTAGCCTTAGTCCTTCGTGAAGGTTTTTAAGGCCCGCAGAAACTATCCTAGGGTTTGTTGAACTTCGCGGTTAAAGCACCCGTGCTTGAGACATTTTTAGCCTAGGTTCAGATTGCCGTGCATTTTTGTAAGAGAGAGACAGAGGGTTTATTTGTTTGGAGAGTTTTCTCTCTCTTTTCTTTTTATTTCTAGCTTCAGATAGGCTTCTCAACACTGTCTGTATCGGATTCCTCGTCCCCATCATCAATCCTCAAGGGTCCCTGGCAATCGATGCTTCATGATAGCACCGCCCATGGCAACCCCCAGAACCCTGGCTTTCAAGATTTTGAGATAATCCCACCCATGGCATTCCGTGGTCGAATCCAGACCCTGGCAATCGACATTTCGTGATAATGTCGCCCGTGGTATCTAAACCAGCAGAGTGCTTTCATGCCCCCGGTAGGATATTTAAACATCCTAAGAGACAAGCACCGAGGAGACGATATGTTGTTAGTCATCTTCGAGGGAAATTTTCCGCCTCTTTGTGTCGGGAACTCATCCAAATCAACTTGTGTTGATCGGTCGCTCCTAATCTAGGCAACTTTTTTAAAACATTGAAACACTTTTTGTGTGATTTTGATAGTTATGCGCACTGAACCAGACTGTGTGTGGATTGGGGTGCTTAGGTTACCAAATCTCGCAAATCGAAGGTCAGTTAATGAGGTCGAATACTTCCTAAGCCTCAGACGTAATACTTAAGCTTCGCATTTTCCCCAACCTCTTAAGGATTATCCAGATCTTAGCGGGTACGTGAATTTTTTTAAGCCTAAGAGTCTAGCCCAGAAGGCCTAAGATCAGCATTCCTGCTAATCTCTTTTTGTGTTTTTAGCACTTTTCTTTCATTTTTCTCTTTTCTTTATGTGGTCTGGATCTTCGGTTAATTCCTTAATCTCTTACTAATGACTCGCTCTTTTTCTTTTTCATTTTGTGCTTTTTTTTTATCATTTTGCTTTTTTTCTCCTCCTTATGATTATGTGGCTTACAAAATTTCCTCCCTCATTTTTTGTTATTTTTCAATTTTTTTGTGTTTTTGACATATGTGAATTTTTTTTTGTGAGAATCCTTCTAACTTTTTCTTGATTCAGTATGTATGCACATTATCACCCCCCTATGCCTAAGTTTCGCAATGTTCTCATTGTAAACAGAGGGTGTGAAATAGTGTTGAGATCAGGGACTTAGAACAGGATACATCGGGTGGGTGAATGGGTCGGAAATGATTGATGCGGATGATTTCAAGCTCTGGTACGTGTATCAGAGGTGGAATCAACTGTCTAAGGTTGAACTCAAGGTGCAATGGATGTGGAGTATAGACAGATAATCAGACGGGTCTCTGTTTTTGGAATGACGGGTTGCCTCCTGTTAAGCACTAAATTCAACGCCTTCAGCCGAGCAAAACATGGGATAGAGAGGGAGTGGTCAACTTAGCGAAATTTTGAAAAACAAGCACCATGATTAAGAGCCTAGTTGGTCCAACCAGGTGCATGTTAAGATCAGTGGGCTGATGATGCAGCCCAAACCCAATCAGTCTGGTAGATTGATAGATGTAGATCAACAGATGTGGAACCCACCATATGCAATGTGGCTCGGATGGACATGGAAGTGAAAACTCAGGTTTAGGTTGAGTCGAATCAGCCTGGTTAGAGTAGGGTTCCAAAAAATAATCAGTGCATGGTGTGGAAAGCCTACAAGGGTGATCAGAGAATGATGGATCATGTTTTTCAGTCTGATTGATACCCGATGCCCGGTATAGATGTGGAGTTGAATCATCTGCAAATAGCTTAGTGAGAGGTGAATCAGAATAGAAATTGAGTTCGGTTGCGGGTCAGGGTAGAGAACAGGTTTTGATCAGTTCTGTATGTGTGGAAGAGGTGGCTTCAATGAGAATTGTGTATGAGGGCGCTTCTAGAAAGGAATGATAGGTGGTCTCATGTAGAGAGTCCTCATAGTAACTTTCAAAATCAAAAGTGAATGCCTGGAGAGTGTCTATGGGATATTAGAAATCGGAGTCGAGAAAAGATTCGTATTGTGGGTCGTAATCACTCTCGGCATTTGCTGGTTCTGATTCCTGAGGATTGAAAAGAAATGAGTCCATGTTACTGGAATCTAAACTGAAATCAATGATCTCGGGAATCGAGACCTCAGAATCGGAGTTAGAGCATGAGTCATGTGAGCTGAGGTTGTAGATTGGCTTGTTATAATCAGGAAGCAAATTTTCTCCGATGTTATGATCAGATTCGAAATCGTTGGAGAGTTTGCAAAAATTAAAATCTGAATGAGATTCAAGATAATGAGTTTCACCATAGAATAAATCATATGCTGTAGATTCAGCAGACTTACTAGTGTCTAGCCTAGATGTTAATTCTGAGCTTAAAAAGGTGTCCTTATCTGATAGAGGCTCAGGTTCCAAGCTGGTAGGACAGACCCAATTGAAACCCCACTCATCCAACTCAGTTTCTGTATCATAAATTGGCATGACTTCCGAAAAATCGATTGCTTTCTCTGAGGATGTCGGCGAGGGATATTCATCAAATAGAGGCCCAAAATCATATCCTTCATTGAAAAATTGATCTTCCTCATATGGGGCCTTAAAATCTTCCCAATAGGTTTCAGATTTAGATTCTGGGCTTAGGATGTGGGTTGAATCACTAGAATCTAGGTCCAAATAACCTTCAAGGGTCACCTTATCAGAATAAGGGGTGAAATTTACACCCTCGAGAGGTTCAGTTCTACTCTCATTGTTGCAGGAGTTTTGGGATTCTAAGCCTGGTGATTCATGGTGTAGAGTTGGCTCAGCATTGTGTCTTCCTGCAATTGGAGCTTCCCAACCATCTTCAATATCAGGCACATTGTACTCCATCTAGGTTGAGAATCCACAACCTTTTTGTGCCTCAAATCTGAGATCATATTGATCCTCGATGTTGTCCCAAGATGGTTCATCCTCAGTTTATGGCATATACGGGTATTTTTGGTCAATAATTTGTTTTAATAATCTCATTATCTCTTCCCATTTTTCAAGATTATCTTGGTGTTGCTCCCAATGTAGAGGATTTGTCATGCATTGAAGGTATTCAAGATTGTGCAATTTTTCTATCTCAATGTATCCTGTGATGAGCATGTCTTAGGTTGATCCTTTTGTGGCTTCTGCCAATAGCACTTGGGCACAAGTTATGATGAAGGTTGTGGTTGTTGGGACATCAGCCTGAATGTTTTCTACTGGTATTGAGGTTTTGTCTTCTTTTTCATAGAATTTCAGGGCTTCCTCAATCATCCTATCTCTCATGGATCTCCGATATTCAGGTTTCTTGAATGGTAGTCCTAAGTGGTTTGGCTGCATATTTGGATCAGGTGGTGGAATCAAGATGTAGAATCAAGTTATAAAGCGATTAAATCTGAATAAAGAGTCCCGCTGAAAATGTACGTGTGTGCTCTAAAGAGAAAAGATGAGGAACCAAAGATGTTTTTGACCCAATTGAGGCACCCACAAATGTTGGATGACTATGGAGGTTCGGGGCTGATGATACCCCTGGATTAGAAGGTCGTCCACCTGAGAATTACTTGGGCAGCCAGAGAGGGAGAGTCCCGCAAAGACCCCTACACGGTAGAGTGTCCCCACGGGTTACAGGGCTTCCCCCACCCGACCTCTCTTGTCACTGAGATTCCAGGTAGACCAGAATGGGGACCTTGACCTCTTAAGTCTGCCACTTTTATTTCAAACGTGCTTTATGGTTCTCACTTGAACTTTAGATGTTTTGATGTTGTGACCTAATTTGAAGGTTGGTTGACCCAAGGGGTCAACTTCACCTGACCTATCTTAAATATGGCAGAATGATTCTAGGCTTGAGACCTAGAGATCACCCTGATTTGACTCCCAGTTTATTAGGTCTAAGATTTTTTATTTTTTTTTTAAGATTCAAGTGCTATTAAAGCTCAATTTTTAGGGTTTGTCTTGTTTAGACCTCTTCAATCAAGGGCTTGGGTAGCACACTGATGCGGGAGGGTTCATTTCCTTTTATACCGGCATGTGTGAACTAGAACTCCAAGACCCTACTGTAGAAACCCTAATTTGGTTCTATTTCCAATTCTCTTTTTCACAAAAATTCTTTGGACTAAAAAACAAGTGTGTTGTCCGCAAAGATTAAGCGTGATTTCTATTAGGCACAGGAATTTTGTGGGATAGATCTAAGAAATCGCTTCTACTTCAATAAGTTTTGAAAAATTTTCGCAAAATCAAGAAACGTTTGAATTAAAGATGGTGATTACTATAGAAGGCAATTGATTCCTAAATTAATTGCTTCCTTTTGTCTTTCAAGGATTAGGGGATGGTTTAAGGAAGAAAAGAGATTACTGATTGCACCTTAAATCACGCCTGTAATAATGACTTCTTGTGCTATTTTCTAGCATTAGCTATGCATATTAGGATTCTATAGTTGCATTTGTAAAAACACTTGCATTCATGCATTTTATTGAGAGGAGAAGAGAATAAAACAATGGCTTGCATATTTACATTTTGTCTCAAGTGCCTCTTTGCAAAAAGTCCCCTCTCTATTTTTTTATTTCCTCTTTCTTTCTTTTCTCTTCCAGCGGTCCTTTTTCCCGCGACTGCATGCACACCACGCCATGCTGCAGCTGCACGTCCTGCCAATGCCACTCCCTACTCCTGCCATTCCCTCACCCTTCTCCCTGCTGCGGCCATGCTTCCCCACCATGCCCTCCTCCTCTATAAGAAGCCACGGCTTCTTCCTCGCAAACACACACGACCCTACTGCAGAACGCCACCCCGCAATCCACCACCTTCCTTGCCGTCCTCCCCTCCCATATGCTGGCCCTCCTTCGAGGAGACACCCGGCGAGCAGGAGAACCCACTGTGGTGCACACCACTACAGTGGGAACACCACCACCCAGCTCTTCAACGAGTCGGAGGGCATGGTGTCTTCTTTTCTTTTCATTTTTGTCTCCACGCCCTTGCTGCCACTTCAAGCTCCGAAGCTTGAAGTAGCAGCAGCAGCAACCAAACCGCGGTGGCGGCAGCAGAAGCAGACCCCCTGCCTCCTCCGCAACCTTCCCCGTAGGCGCTCAGCCCTCCGCGCGCGCCTGCAGGGCCTCCTCCGCTCCGTTCTCTGTTCTGTCGCCTCCGCCGTGCACCCGCAACCGGCTGCTGCGCGCACTGCAGCGGTCGGCCAGACCCTCTCGCCGTCCCCTGCCAGCCCCCGCACCCCCCCGTGACCACCTGCCGACCTCCTCCGCGTTCGCTTCCCTGCGCCATCGCCCGCTCTCCGCCCTCGCGCCAGCCTGCAGAAGCCCCACGTCCTCTGCGAGAAGGCACGCTTGCACCCGCGACGTCCAAACGTCCGCTGCCTTCTCCAGACGACGCGGCTCCAGACGTCCGCCGCCATCCACCGACGACTTAACTCGTCCCTTCTGCGTCCGCTCTCTCTGGTTCTCTCTCTTCTCCCGCTGTCTTCTCTCTCTCTCTCTCCCGCTCTCTCTCTCTCTCTCTCTTTCTCTCTCTCTTTTTTTTCACTCACTCATAGCACACACTACACCAACGCACACACACATCTTCACCAACGTACACACACCTACACTCACACTTACACACACACACACACACTTACACTATACATATAGTTATATATAGTAACATATATATACATATATATATACATATATATATATATACATAGTAATATCTATATATTTATGTATACATACATATATATATAATATATCTATATATATATATATCTATATACTTATACATATACTTACATATATACTTATATACATATATATATATATATATACATATCTATATACATATATATATACCTATATATATATATCTAGATACATATACTTATATACATATATATATATATCTATATAGTATTATATATATATACTTATATACATACATACATAGCTATATACATATATACATACCTATATATATACATACATATACACCTATATATATATATACATATATATCTATATATATCCATACATATATACTTATACATTTATATACATGTAGATATATTTACTTATATACATACATATGTACATATATTTTCATGTTATTTACTATACGCTGTATTGCGGGAATATCTGCACCAGTTGCTGATATTCCCTGATACACGCGTACAAAAAAAGCGTGGACACATTCATCATCCATCCTCCATCCACGCTCCACGCGGCACCTAGTCGTGTTGGTTGCATCTCTCTAGACGTCGACTGATTCGACATAGTGCTACACTCCATCGTCACCTCCACCCCCACCCCTTTATATATATAATACATATATATACATATATATCTATAGATACTATATTTACTTTCTGTCTGTTTGCTTCTCTCTTGGTAAAAAGATAAAAAAAAGTATATAAAAGAGAAAAGATAATCTTTGACTTGTAGGTACCCCGTCTTGCGAGTAGCAAGACTTGTTTTGGAACTCTGTTTTGGCTAAAAGCCAAGGACACAATTTTGAGGGTGTGCCTCAAGGACAAGGATTATCAGAAAAAAATCTAAATAAGAAAAACACCAAAAACATAATAAATGAACGGAAGAGACGCGTTTTAAGGAAAACATAGAAACTCGACTTGAACCCCACTTCCCTGAGTTTGACTCTGGGCCTAAAAGTGACAAGATAAAATCAATTAGGCCAGGTTAAAAATTTTGTAAAGAGATGGTTAGGTTCGAATTAGGTTAACCACTATACACATTTCAACGATAAAATCTCCATATTAACAACCTATTCGGGCCGACCGATCAATTACCTGCCCTGGAGTAGTTGACTTGCGGGAGGGATCTTCTCGTGAAATACCTTGCAAGATCACAACAAAGCAAAGTAGGTCAAGTTAGTGTTCAATATGATCAAAAAAGAATCCAGAGATTAGTGATAAATCGTGCATTGCTCCCCGGCAATGGCGCCAAAATGTTTCAACACTTTGTCGAGCTTTTTAAGTCAGTCGCGTTGTAGTATAGGTGATCAAGCGTTGACAACAAATATGAATTTATAACTCGAAAATCAAGGTATCCAAGGTTGAACATAGGGAGCAAATGGAATTTATTCACTAATGTCAATAATGTAATTGAACACTTAGAGTTACTCAAAACTTAATTCAGAACATAAATGCAAGAATTTAAAAGTCAATTATAGCAAAAATAGAGAAATTGGACGTCTGATTCCATGATCAGATGTCTTAAAAAGATATTCTCTTTAAGCTTTTATTTCCTTCTCCTTTCTCTTCTTCTTTATTTCTTTCTCTAATTTTCCTCTTTCCTTAATTCTTTTTCTTCTATTCTTCTTTGACTTTGGCAGTCTGCTTCTTCTTCCTTGTCTCTTCTTTGCAGCTCCTTTCTTTGCTCTAAGCTTGCCTTTCTTCTTCCTTCTTCTCTTGCACAGTGCCTTTCTCCTTCTTCCTCTACGGTCATCTTCGTTCTTTGGCTTGCCTCTCCTTCTACCTTGTCTTTCCTTCTCTTATTTGCGGCTAAGTGTCAGCTTCGCCTTGCTTTGGTTTCCTTCATCCTTAGCTCTCCTCTGACGTTCTCTTCTCTTTGGCCTTCCTTCCTTCTTCTTCCTTTTGCAGCTAAGTCTTTCCTTCCCAGCTTAGCCTCGCTACACTGTGCCTTAGCTTCAACTGTGCCTTCCTCCTCCTTCTTCCCTGCACACACTGAAGAGCAAATCCTAACCCTACCCTCCCCCGTGTGTCTCTCTCTCTATTTCTCTCTTTGGTATGCTCTCTCAGAGCCAGGTAATTGGATCAGGTGCACGCCCAGGTCCAAGTGCACCGGCGTGGGTGAGATGCGCGAGGAGTGCTTGGATAGGTAATCAGGTCAAGTGCCAGGTCCGCGGGGGAGTGTCACAGATGAGGCGTGGTGAGTGAGGGCGAGGGACCTCACCCCTATGTTCTCGAGGCAGACAGCATAAAACACAAATCCAATTTATCCTACACACTGCGCTCTTGCATTCACGAGGTGGGACTAAATGTCCCACCCGCTTCTACGCTCACGCCCGCAGGAAGTCCTTCTTCAATTGTTGCTACTAGGTTGCTTGCCAAACCAATTGCTTGGCTGTATGAGTTCGCACACTCATCTGCTTCCTCTGGAACTCTGACGCTTGGAGGGCGCAGCCTGGGATGAAGCTCGCAACCTTCTCGCAGTGTGCTTCAATGGCAGCAGGAGATGAGATCTGACACACACAAACACGGCCTTGTGGCCCCATTAAAACACATGAGAAGCTTCGTCGTATCGAGGCGAAGGTGGGACGGTAGGTGGCAGGCCACGGGGCAGCCTAGCATGCGTGCCTAAGTCACCCTGTGGCCGTGCTTATGGGTTAGGTCGAGGGGCATTTTTTGAGGTGTGGGCGATCGATGGAAGGGTGGATGATGATCAGTGGACTGTGGCAGAGGTAGTGAGGTATCTAGCAAGGCATGTGGAGGTGTGGAGCGGTGGAGGCACCTCGCTAGTGGGTGGCCAGAGATGGAGAAGATGGAGATGGTCTGCGGCTGCGAGGGTTCGAAAGGGACAATAGAGAGAGGGGAATTGAAGAGGGGAGAGAGGAGAATACTTCTAACCTAACTAAGTGGATGAAGGGGGAGAGGTGGCAACTGCTATTCCTGCTGTCGCCGGAGAAGAAGGTGTCTAGTAGAGGGAGACGGCGATGATGACCGGGCTAGAGGTGCTCACGCGGGTGTTGCACGATGCGGAGGAAGATGGTGAGGGTGGCTCTGCCACTAGTATGGTGGCAGAGTGATGAGAAAGAGGAGGGAGGCTTGCTGGAGCTCACTGGACTTCTTGACTAGAGGAGAAGATGAAATTGGGGTGGATCTCTGGCCAAGTCGAGCGGAAGAGATGCGGCCAGAGGTGGTGGTGCTTTTATAGTCGCTGGCAGGGACTCTTATGCTTGGAAGACAAGCTTCCAAGCACAAGAGACCTCACCGGAGATGGAAACTGTTGGAGACCCAAATCTCTCGTGCATTCGCACGAGAGATTGGGTGCGAATCAGAGATTAGGACCACGCTCAGATGGAAGGGAATTCCTCAGAGAATCTCCCTTCCAAATCTGGGAAGAGATCTCTGAGGAATCAGAGAGTACTCCCCTTCCATTCCTCATCAGAGTAGGATTTCTCCCCATTAATGTTAGAGGGACCTATTTGTAAGAGTGGCGAGGAAGTTAGGGGGGTCTGTGAAATGCTTTTCAAAAGATTGGGGTCAAAATGTAATTGGGTGTACTATTTTTCAAAGTAGGTCAAGATGACCTTTTCTTAGGTCCAAATTTTGGTAAAAACCTAATTTGGACCTAAGGAGTCTAATGGTGAAGTTAGATTTTAGGTTTGACAACGTTTGACTGGACATCTTGCATAAAAAACCTAAATTAGGTCAATTAATGAGCTAGGGCCCCAATCTAGGTCAAAATAGGTTCCAAAGGCCAATTTGAAGGTTCTAAACCCTAAGGATATTTTTCCATGAATTTTAGACAGTTTACTTGATTTATATCCTGACCAGAACCTTGTTGAATTAAGCGAGTCTATTTTAGGGTTACAGAATGTCATTTAATTCTTGGATTGCATAATAACCCATTTTTGACTGAACCAACCCACTTTTTATCTTATTCATACCATTTGACCTATGTTTTGCCTCTGAGAAATCCCGTTTATGTACTACAATGGTGAAATTGCAGTTTTAACCTTTATTTCATGTTTTCTTCTCAGAACACTTATTCCTTGAATTAAGCCCTTCTCTAGGTTATGTAGGAACTCTTATTCTCTTTCTTAGGTCAAAATGAGCTAGTTAGGGCTTATGATGAGGCTCTCATCAGTAGCCCATCGCCACAGACCCTATGCCACACATAGTCAGTAACCACAAACGAGAAAAAAATGTGTCTCACACTATCTGTTTGGAAATAGCATAAGTGACATGTATGAGTAGCAACATCCATTCTTCGATGTCTCAAGTCACCAGTAATGAGACCATCTCTCCTACAAAATCGCAAAAATATTTGTAACTTCAGCGAAATTTTAAGCTTCGATAGTCCTGCACATATGGCGTTAGCTTCCTTCTTCATTTTGTATCCTTGTTACCATTTGTTCATAGGCCTTGGCAGATGAAAACTCTCCCATCCATCTATATGTATTAGTACCCCCCATCAGCTTGAAAGCTTGTAAATCCTGTAGCAGGTGTGATCTCTCCCCCCATGTGTTACTCCCCTCTCTGCAACCCGTCTCCAATATCTCCCATCTATCCTCCTCTTGATGCCAGAAGTCTACAACTTTAGCCCCTCTGTCAACAGTAAGACCATAGACACATGGGTACTTTTGGTGCAGTAGTCCCAATGAGGACCAATATTCTGACTAGAATAGAAAAGATTGTCCATCCCCACATACCAGTTGGAACAGGTTCCAGTTGTCTTTCATAGCCTCCCCCACCGACCTCCAGAAAGATGACGCCTTTGTGGGAAAAAGTCTCTTCACCAGAGAATGTGATTCACCATATATCCCTTTAATCACCTCCGCCCATAGTTTATTCTCCCCTTGAAAAACTTTTATTGCCTACTTCAATAATAACGAATCATTAAACTCCTTTAGGGACCTAATTCCCAATCCCCCTGCTCCCTAGGAAAACACAAATTGTCCCATTTTACTAGTTGTAAGAATCGTCCCTCATGTTTTGCCCCTTTCCGAATGAAACGTTTCCTCATTGTATCGAACCACTTCCATATTGCTTTTGGAGCTCTGAACACAAAAAAAAATGAAAACTAGCATCGCTATGATAACATAATTTAAAAGGATCAACCTTTTCCCTTTTGATAGATATTTACTGCTCTAGCACTCCAACTTTGCTGAGATTTTTTCAAATAAGAAGCTCCAGTCACTCTTCTTCATCTTCCCACTCCTCAATGGTAGATCAAGGTAAGTAATAGGCAGAGTGATGGTTGGTGTGTGCAATGTCTCTGATAATTGGTGGCACACATCTCTGTTTGATACAAAGCATACAAGAGAGGACTTTTCCCCATTCAATTTTAGACCTGATATCTCCCCAAAGATAGTCACCATATGATGAAGGATACACGCCTCCCGCACACCACCCTTTACCAAAAATACTGTATCGTCCGCATACTGGAGCATCGGGGCCAAAGCCTGTTTGTTTGAGAGAGCATATCCCTTGATCATCCCCATTTCTGAAATCTTGAAGGTGAAGAGAGCTAAAGTATCGACTGCCAAGTTAAATATCAATGGTGCCAAAGGACACCCCTGTCTAACCCCACATCTGGACTGAATCCAAACACCACATGGTCTACCATTGATTAATGGGGAAAGAGCAGATGTAGTAATACATCTTTTCATACATCTAATCCAAATGATTGGAAAGCCTCTTCGTCTGAGTACCTCCCACAGGTACAGCCAAGAGATTGAATCGTAGGCTTTACTGAAGTCGACCTTCCACATGAAGGCCTTAGCTTTTCTTCTACTCCACCCTACCACTATTTCCTAAGCCACAATAAAGGATTCATGCAAAGATCTATTTAGCAGGAAAGCCGATTGCATAGGTGAAATCAAGCCTTGGAGCACCACTCTTACTCGGTTTGCTAAGACTTTGCTAATTATCATATATATAGAATTTGATAGTGCTATTGGTCTGAACTCACCGAATCTCTCTACCCCAGGCTTCTTAGGAAGCAAAAATAAATAAGACTTATTCAACTTTTCAAAGCCACTATTTCCCTCTTGGAATTTGTGGAGCACCTCCATCACTTCCCCCCTCACCATCCGCCAAAATTCCTTGTAAAAAAATATTTGTAACCCATTAGGTCCTGGGGATCCTTCCAAGTTGAGTCCGTTGATAGCAACTACCACTTCCTATTCTAACAAGGGGGTCACCAACTTGTTAGCCTGCACCTCATCCACCCTAGGATAATCCATTGCCACCATTCTCCACACACTTCTGATTGGGGCAGCGAAAAGACCACAAAAGTAAGCCATTGCTATAGCCCAAATATCTGCCATGGAGGTAAGTCTCTAATCTCCTAAGAGAATGGATGAGATGAGGTTGATACGTCTCCTCGAACTGGCGGCCATGTGGAAAATTTGGTATTGGAGTCACCCTCATGCAACCAAAGTTACGATTTTTCTCGCCAAACCATTTCCCTCTTCAAATCTTCTTCTAGAACCACATCTTGCATTTGGTTTTGTTGCTGCAGTTCAAAATCAGCCAAAGGACCTGCAGCTTCCTTCTCTTCTAGCCTACACAACATAGCAAGTGCCTCCACTCTCCTTTGCTCACTCAATACCCCCACTGTCTATCCAAACTCATTCATCATGTTTTTGAGACCGACCAACTTCATAGCAAGCCTTACTATCGCTGACCCAGCCACCTGCTTCATGTCCCACCAATTTGCAATCATATCTTTACACCCTAGCTTCCTCAACCAAGACCTTCTGAACTTGAAGTAAATGCCCATTGAATTACCTTCACCATAGTCCCATATCAGTGGTGTGTGGTCAGAGAAGAGTCTTTCTTGCCCAGCCATAGCAGAAAGGTCAAACCTTTCCAAAAGAACTTGAGTTCCCGAAGAAACTATCGAGTTTGGACATTTTCCAACTGCCATTGCGCCAAGTGTATTCCACTTTAGATGAAGGGTACTCACTAAGCCCCATATTCTAAATCGCCAGCTAAAAGCCAAGTGTAGATTGATCCACGCGCCCGCTCGCTCTGTCTTGGCTTGAGAGTGTGTAGTTGAAGTTGCCACCTATTAACCATGGATCCTCTCCAATCCCCTCTACTATCTCTGTTAATTCCGACCACAGAACATTCCTCCTGTTCGCATTGCATGGCCCATATGCACATGTTATAAACCAAACACTTCCCATGTGAACTGACTGGAATCTACATGTCACACTGAACTCAACTTTCGTCACCTCTGCCAGCTGTAGCTTCACAACCTTCCACCATACTGCCATGCTTCCTGACCTACCTTGAACCCTCACCGTAGCGATATCTACATTTCCATTTTGTAGCAGTAGCTTCCACATGTTACACCCATTGCCTTCGATGTGAGTTTTTTGCAATAATGCATAGTGAACATCCCATTCAAGCATATATCTAGCAAGGGAGGCTCTTCGGACCCCATTGTGAAACCCACACACGTTCCAAGACAAGAACCTCATCTTGTTTCAAACTTACCCCTTCTCGACCCACCATCAGTCCTCACCACACCAATTACTTTTGCAATCGTACTTAGTTCCATCCCCACTTTGTCATAACCCCTTCTTTTCGTAGCTCGTATGGAGACCTGATAAGCACTCCTTTCCCTTTGTTTTTAGCTCCAACATCATACCTAAAACCATCAAGTACGTCAAAGGAGAATGGGGTATCTACCATCACCTTCTTAGCCTATTAAGACTCGTGCTGTTAGAGTCCTTTAAGACGTCTGGGACTTGGGTCAGACGTCTGGAAATAAAATTTTTCATGTACGTCCTCGCATCTGCGTATATGCTGTGCGCAGACAGTACGCAGCCTCATGTTCTTCTCTCCTTCTCTCTCCTCTCACCAACGCAACCCTAACCCAGTGCCTACTTAAACCCCCCTCCTCTCCCTCGTTCACCTTACCTTCAGCCACCCTTCTTGTTCCTCCAGCTAGAGCGGTGAGCGGCGAGTAGCAAGGAGCGGGTGTGAGCGATGTGGGAGGGAGGAGGGGCAGCGAGGGGAAGGGAGGAGAGCACGCGTGCGAGCCCATGTGGGAGCTCGCCGGAGAGCTCACGTCCAGTCGACACGTGTGCGAGGCGGAGAGGTGCGTCGGGGAGGTCCTCCCCGACACTACTGCAGCGAGAGCAGCAGGTGAGCGAGTGCGGCACGGTCGCACGTGGCACGAGAAGGAAAAGGCAGCTTCTGGTTCTGGGATTTTCCCAGAATCAGACGTCTGGATCAACGTTCAGATGATGCAGACGACGTCTGGAGGTGGTTCCAGACGACTGAGAGGTAAATCCCACGACGTACACCTTCCTTGTGGATACGGCCATGCAGGCCGTTCCATCGAGGTACTGTTCCATGCCATATTGAGGAGATTTGCGTTGCTATGTGCAGAATTCGCTTCGGGAAGGCATGGGACACGCCCTCCCACGTAGTTCAGATGTCTGGGGGAGGCACCAGATGGCGGGAAGTGTTTCCAGACGTCCAGAGAGGTTGTCAGACATCTGGAACTGGGTCTAGACGGTCCAGCAGAGTTCCTGGATGTCTGAGGAGTGGCATAGGAGTTGAGGTATGGTTCTGGACTCTTTTAAGACATCTGGAAGGTGTTCCAGACGTCTGATATGAATCAGAATTACTATTTTTGACCCGTTTAAGGTCTGTTTGAGGTCCGATTTCTGCAATTAAGATTCTGTTATTCTCCTTATAAGTTCCTCTACTTGTTGGAATACTTTTATCCTATTTTGAGTGGTCTCTTGTGATTGATCCTTGTGATAGGACCTCGTTCCGTTGCAGATTTGGGGTTTGCTAAGGCACGTGGACCTGCCGATCAAGCCCCCATTACTCCTGGATTTACTGGTAGAGTGGCTTCCCCCTAGTTTAATTACAAACATGAATGCATATGTGGAATGAATGTTAGATCCTAGGGGATGGCATGAATCCTAGGGCTAGAAATACTGGAATAATTGTATTGAACGTATGGATTGCAGTCTGGATGAGTAGATAGGAAAATAACAATTGCCTGTAAGTGAATAACAGCTGCCTGTGAAATGTAAAGTACTTGTGTTAGCAAACTGTTGCATGTAAATTCCTGTTGTTTACGTTAAATGTCATAATATGAGCTACATGTATATGAACTATAAATGAAAGATTGAATGTTGGAAACACAAGCTACCTGCGAATAAACATGGAATGTGAACAATAAAGCTACATGTTACATGTGTAGGACCTGAGAAATGGAACTAGAAATGATGAAACCTAGTATGGCTTGGCCTGAGAAACATGAGCATGAACCCTACGGGGAATTAGGAGTAGAGCTCCTGGAAATAAATGGAATGGAACTGGAAATGTGAATGGGGAAGTGAGCTGGCCCTTGAGTACGTACTACCAAGGAGAGCGACTGTCCCGTTGTTTAGTGCAGAGTGGAGCTAGCTGCCCTAGGGTTGGGACCCGGGGTTAGGATTGGCCACTTTGTACCGACTTTTTGGCCCTCGCGTACACAGTACCGGGGAGAGCTACTAGTGTAGGGAGAGAGCTAGCCACCCCACGAGGCCCGGGGTTCAGCTAGCCGCTCTACACCGACTTGTTAGGCCCACTGGGCAAACTAGGGTAGTCAGGCGAGGGTGCGCGGACCGTGGAGGGGCGAGACCCCAGTTTGGTTCTTAGGGGCTAGGCCCCTGTTATTGAGAGGGCTATGCCCTATGCTGGTTCCATGCTGTGCTTTGGGCGCACCCTTTAACGGAAATGACTAACCACGTGCTAGTGCGGGGTAGCTACCCGTGCATTTATCGCGCGTGCCGTAGTCACTGTTACGTCTGTCAGTGTCCTTGGGGTGGTTGACTGAGTGTAGGACAACCACGGGGGACTCTCCCGGCCAGGAGAGCACCACGTGCTACTTCTACTCTTTAGAAAAGATTGCAATCAAGATCATTCCCACGAGGAACATTCGAGATCAAGAAAGAGACCTGATAAATAAACCAAGTGATGAAAAAAAAAGAAGAATAATTAGTTAAAGATAGAAAGAAATTGAAAAACAACAGCTACCTATCCACTTTTACTGTTTTAGTTAGCTAGTTTCCACTCTACTCAACGTTCGCTGATTTCGTGTACTCATAACCTTTTTCTGGTCTAGGTGTAGAGCAGCCAGAGCCTACGGCTGCAAAGGGCGCTGGGCCCAGTAGAGCCCAGTAGTTGTAGCTTTTTGTTGTACTCTGTTTCCTGTTGTAGTGAGTAGTTGTTACACTTCTATACTCTTTTATTGTGAACTTTATATTCCTATGCCTGTTTAATTTTCTACTATTGTGGTGGTGTGTACTTTAGTAGTTTACTTCCTTACTGCTGTACTTTTGTTACTGTTAGTTACTTGCATGGTGAATGTGGTTTATTTTACTATTTTTGGTTACTTTCTCGTTGGATGACTAGGTCTTGGGATCAATTGAGTCGGTCCAGTCTCATGTCCTATAGGATTTCCGGAACTGGGTCGTAACACAGCCCCACTCCCAGCAACCACCTCTACTAGTATAATCATCTGAGACCCCATCTCGTTTATCCTCTCCTCACTCTGGACCAACTCCCTTGATTCGTTCATCATGCCGCCTCCATACTCAGGATGATGGTCTTTTTCTCTTCTTTATCACCGGCGGCTCGTTTGCGGGATCCCTACCCCCTGCATTTGGTCTGGCTTGCTCTTGACCACTTCCACAAAAGTTTTTCCCATTTGTTGCTCACGCATCTCCACCTTGTCTAAACAAATCCAAAGTCGAATCCACCACAAACTTCCCCCACAACGGAGAATGATCTTCTTAGGTAGTGAACAACTATGAGAAAAATTAACATTCACCCATATCACCCTCCCATCCCCTTCCCTGGGCACAAGCTCCATACCTTCCTCCAACTCCGCAAAGCTCTCAATCATCTTCGCCACTGCTTCTTTAGTTCACAGATGAAGCAGTAGACCAGTGATCTCCAGCCTTCTCTGTGTAGAAGTGACCTTCTGTGGCGGCACTCTACCAATGCCCCATCAAATGGTGAGACAAACCTCCACATCACAGTTATGTTCTCAAACATACTCGTTTGGAACCGAAAGGACTCAACATAAATCATACCCAGACCATAAAGCAAAAAGTGAGAAGGGCCCAAGGTTGCAATCTTCTAATTCAGCGATTTTAGGGCTAGGGATCTTACCTATTTATGAAGCTGATCCATGGATGGTCCCCCTGTCATCACCCTAATCAGGGCACCTCTCAATACCATCTCCATCGCTTGAATGCCTTCGGAATATGGGATTTCCACATCCAGAAAGTTATTGGCCAACATGGGAGGGGGGGCGGCAGAGCCCTCAGTCGCCTTTGCCCTAAATGTGAGTGAGGGTGCTGAACCTTTCCTCCATCCTGTTGCATCCCTCCCCTCGTACATGCATCATGTTTATGGCCTTCTCCCCCACATGCTACGCAAATAAGAGGGCCCCTACACACCGCCGCCATGTGTCCTCTTTCCCTACATCTGAAGCACAAAACCTCCCCTGTGTTTACCCAGTGCCTAGTCCTCCTAGTGGTCCCCCTTCCTGTCTGATCGTCTTTCTGCCTCCATCTCTTCGATCTCCATACCTCCCAACCCTCGTTCTCCCTCCTGTCGCCAGAGCCCTATTGACCGACCATCTCCGAACTTTCTATTGATCTCACGATCTCAATCATTCTCATCATCAATTAATCTTGCCCTAGGTACTCTTGATCAATCTCTCTCCCAATCAATTTCATTGGAGTATCCTTAATTGATCTCCCAATCTCACTGGGATGCTCTCGTTGGATATTTCTCTCGATTAACCTCATTAGGGTTCTCTCGATCGATCTTGCAATCCATCACGGTTGCTTTTAATCGATCTCACTAGGTTTCTCTCACCATGTGTACTTCGACGATCTTTGCATCACCTTTTGTCCTTCCACAAGGTGACATCTGATTCTTACTACATCTATCCTAGTGGACCTTTATGATTTTCTGTGGTGTGTCGTTGCAAGGATCAGACAGCAAGGTGTTTGATAAAATGGCATGGTGGGAAGGTAAGGATCATGCTGCATGCAAGATGTTTGACGAAATGCCACAATGGGATCTTCATCGTTCTAATTTGGTTTGATACTAGCACCAATCACTTTTTATCCTTCTGATTCACTGGATTCATTCAAATTTGAGTTGTTTTTCCTCTTTGGAAAAAAAAGAAAGACTCATTTCTAAAGCTTATGCATAACTATACTTTTCTTCTCATTAATCTTGGAGATTTTTTTATGAACTAGTAATTCCACAATTATTGCAAAGGATGCAGGCACTTGAAGTTGTCGAGCTTAATCAAAAAACAAATCTTATTTTGCAACTTGATGGACATGTTATGCACAACGTGCAAGTGAAATGGGAATCATGTCATCCTGAAATGTAGTGCATTCCTACAAATAGAATAGTATTTATAACTTCTACAATAGATAATTGTGGTATGGCCATTGCTACAGCTTGTTGTTAATGCTCTAATAGTCTCCACCCTTACCTTCCCCATCTGCTTATTCTTTATAACTAGATTATAACTAGGTGGCTCGTCTCCACCAAGTGCACTGACTATTTATTGTTAATGGGATTATTTTTGTTATTATTGATGTTGTCAATCTTATGTTTAGTATGCTATATAGTCTAGGCAAAGCCTCATGGACTTCCTTGTCAGCTCCTCTGTGAAGCTGGGCATCTCTCCCATCATCAAGTACACCTCTCTTTTGCTATTTTCCAATTGCTTCCTTCCACTCTCCCCAAGTAAGAAGATGGGAAATGAGCTCAACAAATCATTGCTGAGCTCAATTCTGGCTCTTGAACTCCTTGATGGAGAGCAATCTGCAGCTCTTCGCTCTCAATTTGATGTAGATCTCCAACAAATTACATGATACTCGCCCTTTATCTGTGGAAGCTCTAAAGTCTTTGGGGGATGAGGTCATAAAAGATCAACATTTCACTCTGAGCGACTACGTCGAAGTTGTCAATTTTAGTGATTTCATCTCCTTGTTGTCTCCATGTTTAATTATTTTCCTTTCCCTCTTCTTCTGCATGTAGGAGATTGTGTTCATGGAGGTAAAGGTTGTTTTGGTGTTCTCTTTTAGTTGCTAAGATAAGAAGTGCTTCTTAAGGTTTTAGGATTTGAGATTGGAACATCAAACTTGACATATATTTTTCTAGAAGAGCTCCTTCCTCAATTTAGGTGATTTTTTTGCTTTGCATTTAACCTCTTCCTTTTTTCTTGTGGGTTAGCCATTAAGCTTTGCTTTATGGTGTCTGATATCTGGTTTCAAGGAGCTATCTGAGGCTGGGGATCATTTAAGCTTTCCCATGTGCTTGGATATAATGGATCTTCTGTACGAAACTGATGAGACATTGTCACTGTTTGAAACTGATGTGACATTATCACTGTTTTAGTATCCTTATTTTCTGGCTACATCAATTCTTTTTAGCACTTTTCCTTTTAACAAAAATTCTCCCCATTTATTTCGCACATTATATTTTGCTTCAGAATCCCAACACAACTTTGCTATAGGCTACTTCATATGTTCTTACTGTCCCCATTCAGAGATAGGAATTCCTTCATTTCCATGGGGTTAGGATATTAATCTTGATCGTGCTTGATAGACATGAAATTATTAATTTTAGATTTCTTTTATCCCCCTTAGGCGATGATTATTATTACCAAAAAGCTATTTTAATGGCATAAAACTATAGCATAAAATTGCATAGTCCTCTAGTATGTTTATCTATCCTCCATAAAATGAAGATTATTAGTTCACATTTGCTCTAGGTAGTTGCTTGTGGCTTAACATCAGATGCAATGGCTATTTACAAGCCAAAATGCACAATATGCATGTTCATGCACCTTTGGCAAATGTATGGGAGTGTCTTCCACTCAAGTCTTCAAGGATTGCATCATCATATCTAGTAAATGGATTTAATAGGAATTATTTATGAAATTCAACAGAAGCTCTAGGCATGAACAAAAACCTGCAATGCATTTTTAGTCAAAGAGATATTCACCAGATATTAGTGAACTTATACATCAGATAATTCATATACCTCTGCAATTAAAGAATTGAAAAAGATGGTTCTATATTAGATGTAGTGACTAGTGTAGGAGATGGTTGTTATTTCCTATATTAGATGTAAAAGATCATATAAAATTACTTGAAAGAATGACTGAAGTTCTCCCTATTTGAAATATGTTGTCTTACTAATCACTTGTTTTGCCCATCTGCACATCCAGAAAGGGTGCAGGCTTTCCATTAACATGCAATTTGGTTGAATGACCTTGCTACTTGACTTTCATTGTTTCTTTTTTTTCTTTTTGCCAATAGAATTATTTTATTTCACCACAGGCAATCTTTGCAGTGAAAGTTGTCATAGCATATGAGTTAAGAGAATGTTGGGAGAAGTGCGGAAATCATTCTTAGATATGTTTTTGAACCAGGCTGATATGGGTTGAGTGGTAGGGTGCCCTTTCAGTAACATTCGTTAGTGGACTCTTAGCTAAACAAAGGAGATTTAAGCTAGATGCCAAAGCATGATGTCTGCCTCCAATTTTGGCCCTTTCTTTACTAGCTTATTGTTCTCCCTATATTAGAACTTGCAATATCTTTCTTCTTTACTCATGAATAGTGCTATCATTTGTTTATTTTTCATGGTTGAATTTCTAATATCTATGTGATGGGTAAACTTGGGTTGAAATTTTGAGATCATGTGAATGGCTCATATTTCCTTAAGTTGGGGAATCAAATATGGTAGTATAAAGCTTTTTCCTTATGTGGATGATATACAACACAGGTACCCTGAGGAAATTTAGAAAACCCACCTTAGCATGGTGCAGTTGTTGGAATAATGAGTGTGACTCCTAGTCAAGTCCCACCTTTGCATTCACCTAGAGTCAATGCATGTAGCCTTTTGCTTGACCTGATTTTGGTGTTTTTTCTCTGATGATTCCATGGATTAGGTAGGCCTTTGAGAACCAAGAATGAGTCCTCAAAATCAAAAGTGCAAAGTTGTCATTAGTTACCTAAGCCATCAGATCAAATAGAGGGAAAGAGAACAAAAAGATTTGTGCTTGCGCCTCTTCATTTCATAGTAATGGTAAATCCTAGATGCATTTTCTCAAGCTTTAAACAATGTCAGCCAATTTTTTCACCTAGTGAGAGACTAACTTCTATGATGTGGGATCTCTCTCCATAAATTTCAGGAAAAAAAAAATTAGGAGAAAACTTCAAACATGAAGTCTTCCAACTTGGAATATTATCAAAGTTGCATTGGCAGACTTTTATAAATGTTTATGAGGTTACCAATTTTATTACTACTAATGTGTTTCACAAAAGGAGATTCAATCTCTCTAATCATTATGTGCTGTAGAAATTAGTTGCTAAGATTTTTTAAAAATTAGTTGTCATTATGTTTTGAATATTATCCTAGTCATGTTTACTTCTGTGGGGTCATCTGATTAAATAGGATAATATATTCATTAATAAATTGTAATTCTCTTGGATATGCATTTTTTTGTAGGTAAGATCCAAGCGCAGGCACGTCTGCAGCATGGATGTTGTTGCACAAGGTTCTAACCGTGCTAATCGTTTCTTGGAATAGTTTCCAGATTGCCACTAGATTCAATGGATCGAAAGGAGGCATTAGAGCAAGTTGATAAATTAAGGGCTTATCTGGAAAAAGATAACATAAAATTATGATCTCGACTTGTTTCACCACATGGTTTGGTTAAATGCTTATTTCCATTTCCTTCTTGGTATCATGGAGTTCCCTTTAGGTGGGTTTGCAATTCTTAGGAACTTATTATATTTGTAAAAAAAGAAAATCCTTGCTTGTGCTAAAGACAGATTAGTTGCCAGAGAAACTAATTTAGATGGTAGTTGAATTTTAAAGTACCCATAACCTATTTTCAAATTACTACAAGAAATGCTGGCATTTTCATATATAGATTATGGTGCCATTTAGATATAAGTTAAGTTATTGGATGTTTTTACTTGTTTAATTTGAATTAACAACTTTTGGGTTGTTTGTGGGTAGAGGACCCATTCGAGAGATCCAAAAAGGAAGAGAACGTGAAGAATCCTTGCTCTTCATAAGTTCTTATTCTATGATTTATTCCTCCACCTCCCCAATTGGCATGTACGGGTTTCTTTCCCCTGCAAGTTCATGGGTGATTTCTTTCTTCTTTTTTTCCTTTTAAGAGGCCATTTCTTTTTGTTTGCAGCCATTGACTATTGGCCTCTTGAAATGGGGTGTGTGTGGTTGATTCCAATTATTCGTATTGTCATTTGCCAAGCATGCATCATAAACCTAGTGTTTGTTTTATATCTGACGATGCGGTCACATGAGCTAGTGGCAACCCATAGTTTTCAAGGTGTCAGGGTTCAGGATGTGTTTTGATTTTGAAATGGAGGTTTGGAATGACTTATATATGGTAAAATAACAAATGAAATCAGATGATGTGCTTTGTCTTGGCCCCTTTCTGTTAGTGGGTGGGTGCCGCACCATTGTGATGGGTGCCCAGCTTGAATTTTAAGCTGCAGAATCTATCAAAGTTAGAAGTGATCGTCTTTGCCCTCTTTCTCGTGTACTAAAAGAGAATTGCATCACTAATGTTTGGTGCCTTGTAGGAACCATTTCATTAATCGTTTTGTGGAGCATGAGAGATTTCTTTGTTTGTTTTGGGTTTGACATGGGTATACAGTTGGATTAATGGGATTTTCATACAAGACTACTGCAAAAATATTTTATTCTTAAACGGTAAATCCTTCACCCCTACCCCCACAGCGCCCCCCCCCCACCACGTACGCACGCACACACACAAAAAGGAAAAAAAAAACCCTTAAAACGTGAATGCATCCATAGAAAAACTCCTAATAAAGACAAAATCTAGTCCTCATGGAATAATGGCTATGTAAAATATGTACGAGAAACCATGTTCTAGAATGTGGCAGCTTGAAAACTTACCATTTTGGCATCGACTTATTGAATTCTTGCTGTAAACACAGCAGTGGTGTAGAATTAATACCTGAATGGAAAAGATGTGTAAGGTGTATGTGGCTGCAGTTAAATTGATAGGGTTTCTGTGGTAGACTGCTGCAAAATGTATTGTTATTTGTGGTGTATTTGTATTGGAGAAGTTGGATAGGACAAATCTACTACCCTTCTGCAAGTCCATTCATTTTTTTCTTCATTTACTTGTTATTTAAGAGTTTTTGGCTTTCTACCAAATGCTTAAAAGTATTGATGGACTAACTATGTGTTTGGTGGACATATTTTACCCAAAATTTGCAGAGTATTGTAATATGTGATTACGTGGTGCAAGGACCCGGTAGCATCCACTGTACAATTAACAACGGATCTGATTTTCCGGTGGCTTTATCTACCAATTTTTTTCCTAAACTCGAGAATCAGGACAACAAGCACGTAGTAATTCATATGTTCAGTTTGATGGTTGAGCTAGGCTTCCAACGATGTCTAGGTTTATGTAAGGATCCAAAACAAATAGGTAGATAAGCCTCAGGGGAATGAGATTGCGGTGGAAAAGAGCAAATTAGGTGTTTTTACACTACTTTGGGGCATAATGGAGTTATCTTTGGAAGGGAGATAGCTAGTGCTGATGGTATTGTTTCTCATTTTGCTTGGTTTTGTAATTTTTGGTGTAATACCTAGCTCTCCTTATTAATGAATTCTTGGGGGTTAACATCTCTTGTTAACCCCCTTTTACACTTTGAAAAAAAGGCTGATAAGCATGAAGTTAAAAGTACCCTGGTAATAAGGTGATGATAGTTGTATATTATGAATGATAATTTAGTAGGCATAGGAATTGTGGCTAGAAGGTAATACATTAACTAGTGGTACTAGATACATTTTCCCTTGACATTACTCGAGAAAGTAAAACTTACAAAGGAAAAGGTTCTTATATGCTATGATCTACAATGCTGTATATTAAAGGGTAACTTTCCTCTGCCTTGTAGATTTTGATATTGGAGTCAATGGGCTTGAAGGACATGAACTTCATGAAGGGTGTTTTCATATTGTTGGTTTGGTGCCTGTGCAACCATTGGAATAACCTAAGGAAAGTATTGCTTTGGTTGTAAAAATACATCCAAATAGCAAGTTAAAATGGAAGACATGCCACTTGATCAACAACGCCTCTACCGTATTTGTATCTCCAAAGGGGATGAACCTGTGGGAAACCTCAGCAAAGGCAACCATAGTTTCGATTTCGGTGTCACTGGGAAGTTTCCTACTTCTGGAAGGTTTTCAAACTATGGAGAAAAGTTTGGCATTGGAGATGTCGCAGTTTGTGCTATAAATCTTGAAGCCAAACCTCTTTCAACAGTTGGGTTTTCCAAGAATGGAAATTAGATAGGAACTGCATGAAAATTTGATACGGGCCCAAGGGGTAATGGAATTATCAATCCAAAGTTAGCCAAACTAGCTTGGGCATCTACATTCTTCCCACATGTCATGCTAAAGAATGTTACTATTGAGATGCAGTTTAGTGTAGAGGATGGTCTACTTCCTGTGGAAGGTTTTAAGCCTTGGAGTTATGCGATTGAAGATGGAAATGCTGTGGATGGACCAGTTTTTTCAAAAGTAAAGGATTGCGAAGTACTGCTGATGGCGGGATTGCCAGCATCTGGCAAAACTACTTGGTGTGAGAAGTGGACCAAGGAACATCCTGAAAAAAGAGACATTCTCATTGGAAGAAATCTCGCACTTGATCAGATGAAGGTACACAATTGAAAATATTTCTTTTGTCATCATTGCTACCAAAATATTATTTTCTTGAAATTCATTAGATAAATATAAACATGCTACATGTAGGTGCCTGGTTTATTGCATAAGCAAAATTATGGAGAAGGCTTTGAATGCTTGATGGAGAGGGCAATTGCCATATTCAATACCTTACTCGCTAGGGCTGCCAAGACATCTTGTAATTATGTTCTTAATCAAACTAATGTTTACAAGAGTGCTAGAAAGCATAAACTAAGAGCATTTAATGATTTTCGGAAGGTAACCTTATAGGCTTGACACCCAACATTATCTGATTTCCTAGTGAAGCTAATGATTATCAAAAAAGAATTTTTGTATGTTTTCATATTGCAGTGGTTATTTTCCCTCCTCAAGACAAACTCAACCATCGGGGAGAGAACAATTCAAGGACATGGGTAAAGAGCTCCCTACTGAAGCAGTAAATGAGATGTTTGGTGAGATACACTTTCTTTTGAATACAAACTGTATACATATATTACTTTCATCATGCTTTTTGACATGCTAGTGTTTGTCAACCAATTATGTCTTGCCAACTAGCAAAGGAATGCCACGATCAGATGAACCTTTTGACAAGGTTTGCTACTTCTCGTTTCTATCTTTTTTTCAATTTCATTTTAGAATACTTACCTCTTTGTCCCCTTTTCTCATGGTGATTGATACAGAATTTACACGATTTTATAAATGTAGGTTTTAATGTCATTGCAATGCACAAAATCGATCAACTTTTAAATTTATTTCCTAGATATGGTGAGTATCTAGGGTCATCCAAGGAGGCCAATTTGGTTATTCAGATAGCTTGTTCTCTCTCTCACTTCTTAAATTGCCACTTGCCTTTTTGTTATTTTAGTTTTTGTTGTTTTTAGGTTTTAGAAATATCAGACAACGAAATGCAGAGAAAACTACGCTAAGGAATACACCTAAGTGACAAGAAAAAGTCTACACCTCTAAGCTCACCCTGGGTAGGCAAGTGTGCCTAGGGTAATTAGAGGGTAGAAGTGTGTGCAACAATTTAAGAAAAACCTAAATGCTTGAATTGAAATGAAGAACCAAAGTAGAATGGTGAAAAGCTTTTTATATTAACTAGATATGCAAGGTCACAAGTAGACAAATGCTTGGGATTAAAAATATAGCTAATACATAACCAAAAAGTACTGAAGAATAAGATGAAGAACCACCAATTGAAGCTTTAAGAAATCCTTGCCCCAACTGCGGCTGCTCCTGTAGTTAAAAATGGCTACTCTTTGGCTTCTTCCTTCAAGTGGTCCTCCTCCAAGCCTCCTCCAAGGGTTGATGTCCACCACCCTTGTTCCTCCTCTTTCCTAGTCGTCCCTCCTAGATGAGAGCTTCTTCCTTGGTGTGGCACAAGGGAGAAAAAGAAAGAGGGAGAAGGCACCAAGGGGGCAGGTAGGTTGCCCCCTTGATCTTCTTCTCTTCATCTTCCTTGGCCTTAGGTATGGTGGATATAGGTGGAAATTAGACTAAGGGAGGATGATATGGTTTGGTGGTGGTTAGAAGGGGTAGATATAGGAAGGAGAGGTGGTGGTTGGCGTGGATTGAATGGATGGCCAAGATGGGTTTTTGGTGGAAATTATGGGATCTTATGGCTAAGGAGAGTTGGTGCCAACTCAAGGGTTACATGGGGGTGGTTATGGTGGTGGTTGGTGCCTTTAGTGGTGGAGACACCATTCATTTTGGCACAATGAAGGACTTCTAGAAGGGGGTCTTAGGTGGCGCCAAAATTGGAGGGTGGAGGTGCGTTATGTGATGATGTGTAGGGTTAGGGTTGAGATGGGGATTAATTTGGCACCAACAAAAGGGTGGTCGTTATGGGTGATTTGGTGGCAAATGTGGTGTCTCTTGGTGGTTGAAATGGGTGAAAGGGTGTGTGAGATTGGCGCCAAATTAGAGTGGGAGTAGGGGAGCTTATTTGGTGGAGCTAGTTAGATGGGTTTTAGGGTTAGGTTGGGATACCATGGAGGTGGACTAGCTAAGCTAAGCTAGGTAAGCTAGCTTAGCTAGTACATGAATGGAGTAGAAGGTAGAGGGAGCTAGGGTTTTGGAGGAAGAGCTGAGGAGGAGCTGCATTTGAGCTATACTTGAGCTAATAGCTACTGAAGAGAGTTGCATGGAGCTTCCATAGCTGGCTTAGCTAGCTACTAAGCCAATCTAAGATGAGCTGGCTTCTGCTAATGTGAGCTGTGGTGAGCTGGGTTTGTCTTCCCGAAGATTACCTAGTTAGCTTAGGTCAAATAGCTAAGCTCAACCAAGTTGAGCTGAGTTGAGTCTTTGAGAGCTAGACTTGAGCTAGCCTAAGGTGGTTGAGGTCTTCTTCAGTTGACTAGGCTTAGCTAGTTGATGGCAGTAGCTAGTCCTAGCCTGGTAGAGCTTCCAGTGAACTGTTTTAAGCTGGAGGAGCTGGAATGGAGCAGGATCAACTGTCTTGAGCTAGTTTGAGCTGCCATGTAACTGAGGTTACCTAAATGGAGCTGAGGTAAATTAGCTTGAGTCACCATTCAGCTGAGATGAGATGAATGGAGCTAAGGATAAGTTGATCTAGCTAGAAGGTGCTGGGATCTAGCTGGTGTAAGCTTCTCCATCTTCTGCCTTTCTGAGTGCCAAGATTTGAGGGATCTGACTCTCTACCTATCCCTGACACTCAAGTAAACACATCAAAAATACAACAAAATGCAATGCATACCTATCCTAAGTGAATGCCTAAATGCATCCCGAAAACCCTTTTGCGGAGTTAAAACCCTAAGGGGCTATTTGGTTGGCAGAATAGAGGAGGAATTAGGGTCGAATTCCGTGTTTGACAGCTTTTTTTCTGACGTCGGTAGATTCCAAAATTGAGGGGTGGATTCCAGAATAAAAAAATTCCGTCAAAGAGGTGGAATTTGTTTATTCCACTGGTTTATTCTGCCTTTCACATCTCCCTCTCTTAACTTCACCACATAAAATTTGTTTATTCCTCTTACCAAACACCTCAGGTGGAATAAGTACTTCTAATTCTTTGATGTGACAATAAACACAACCAAACACTTAGGCGGAATAAAAACTCCTAATTCCTCCTGCTCTTTTACATCCCTTTTTTATCCCTCCTAATTATTCCTCCAACAAAACATGCCCTAAGAGTTAGATCAGTTTCAAGGAATAAGAATGATGATAAACTGGCATTTATCACACCCCCATGCTTATCTTTTGCTAGTCTCTTAGCAAAACTATTTTCAAAATAATGGATCCTTGGGAAAGACTAATTTTGTTTTACTTTTGAGGAGAAGAAGATTAGGGGATCTTGGTTGAATGAAAGCATGAAAGGATGAGATTTGTTAAAGATAAAACATCGGGCTTCGTCTTTGGATTCAAAAGCTAGATTAATCAAGATCAATGTATCATCTAAAAATTCAGAAGTTAACTCCTTGTAATTTGAAATAACCCGAAATCATTTTGCAATTAGGATTTCCTTGGCTCTTGAATCCAATTCGTAACTTGCATAATCTTTTAAAACCTTGTGTCGGTGTCGTGTTTTTGAAACTATTTTTTGTTTCTCCCCCATGCTTACTCCTAGCTTAATCCTACAATAGATGTGTCAGGATCATCATTCCCATTACCAATCCTTGAAGGGGCTCTGGTGCCAACACTTCGAGATAGTGTTGTCCAAGGCACCACCCAGGAGCTCACAACCCCAAAACACAATGCGTTGTAAAGGGGTGTTCCAAGCGAACTCAAGCTCTTGCTACGACGCTATGGGTAGAGCACCATTCAACACACTTGAGCTACAAAACGTGCCTTAATGCTCCATTTAAAGATATGAAATATAGATATAGAGTAGCGCTAAGGTTGTAACATGTTGACATCGCATCCTTAAAAGAGGTATTTTCCTCCTTCTCGATAGTGGGAACTGATCGTGCAGCAATCATAGGTTCTAAAATGACTATATTAGGATAGATTTCTAGCATAGTTATAAATATTGCATTCATTTCTTGCATAGTTTGCATTTGCATCATATTTAGTTGCTTATTATAAATAATGTGTTTTATGGACCTAATTATGATATAATGTCATATCTTGTGATTGCAGGTCTATACGGGAATAATAAATCAAGAAAAAAAAAAGTGACCAAGAAATAAGATGGGGGAAATGAGAGGAAAATATCCAAGAAGCCAAAGAATAGAAGAAAATATTAAAAGAGTAAGAGAGGAGGAATAAACCTATTACCTAATCTACCACCAAATAGACTTACCCTAACCCAAACCAATTTCCCTTTCCTAGTCCCAATTTTCCTCTTAACCCCACCTCTTCCTAGTTCCCACCATTCTCCCAATCTCAATCCCATACATTTACCGAAATCACATGCAACGTAATTCTATTCCCTTATCCCCTACCAAATTAAAACACCATGTAAAATATCCACGTTAGCCCAGCCATCCACAGCCATATCCCCTTCGCAGAATTCCAGCCACGTCAACATGTAACCCCTCCAAGCCAATCCATGCAACAAAACCCCCCAAAATGCCACGTCCCAACAATTTCCCACATCCAAACTCTATCCCCTCCACTTCTTGATTTATCCTCTCCCCCTCCAATTAAAAAATCCATCCAATTTATCCCTTCCCCCACCATACTCCCTACGTGGGATTTCCTCCAACAAAAAAATCCCATGTCCTACCCAACATCCTACCCCTCTCCCTCAATTATTTAATCCCTCTCAACCGAAAAGTTCAAGAGAAGAAAAAAAGGCCACCGATCCTCCCCCTCCCTTCTATCCTCTCCCATCCGTCCACTTCCTCCTCTCCTCTCTCCCGCTCTCCATCATCTCCAACCTTCACTCTGTCTCCCTCCTCCATCCTCCACCAAGGCCACCCTTGGTGGACCGTTGCTGCTCCGCCAGGCATTCCAAAGGTGACCAAGGATTACTCCTTGGTACCCTCTTTTTGTAGATATAATTTTTCTCATTAGTTTTATTTCTAATATATTTAGTTCTAATGGTTCTAGTATTTTTTTTTTAGTATTGTCAAGTATTCAACTAGATGTGGAACTATTATATGATATTATAAAGTTGGTGTGCTTCAAATATCTCCTGCTTTTTCTATTTAGTATCTAGTTAGAGTAGATCTTTATTTTCAAAAATAAAAAATCCCAAAAAAATTTTTCATAACAAAAATTGAAAAAGAAAGAAAACATATTTATATGGCTACACCAATCCACATTAACGATTCACACATTTTTTTTTGAACTCACTCAGCAATACTAACATAAAGGAAATCGTGTAAACTAAAACACACATATTTACTTTTTATATCTCCTTAACGAGTGCATTCATTACTCGTGAGAATAAGAGAACGGGTGAGATTAATATTAGCGAGTTTGAAATTAAATTACATGCTTACGAGTCAAGTCTAGTTTTAGGAGTCTAGTTAGCATATCGATTTCAATTTCGTATTTTCCGCCTCCCTGAGTTTGACTGGGACTTACCAAGTTCCGTTATATTTTATTTGTCAACGTGTTTCACTCTATACTATGATGAAATCAATGTTTAAAACATGATTTATGTGCCGAACAAATTGGCACCGTTGCCAGAGAGGCATGGCGATTGTGAAATTGATATCTCATTAGTTATTTTGTGTCTATTTTGTGTGTGCAGGTTCAAAGTGGGGAAGGATCTTCGCACGTGTAAATCCGTGGTCAAAAAAAAACAAAGGTGCACACATTCCTTTTAAGTTTGTTTTAGTTACTATTAGGTTTTGAAAAAAAAATTATATTTTGTTTCGATTTGTTGATAGTATCTGTTAGCATTGCTTTTATTTGAAAGTTTATTTTAGTTAGCCATAAAAAAAACTCAAAAATATCAAAAATAAAAAAATAAACTTAAAATTTTGAATTTAAGTTTGTTGATCATATTTTTTGATATTTTTTATCAAGAATGATTATTAATAGCATTTTATCTTTTAAACACCCTTAATTCTATTTTTAGCAATTATGCTACGACTTGAAACTTATTTTTAAAATTCGGTTGTCGAAAATTTTGACCTCCAAAAATCTTGAAATTTGAACCATAACTGAAAAATCAAATTATCTTTCAAACACCACCATTTTATAATAAAATTTTATCAATGGAATTTTAAAAAATTCATAAACTACACGAGGTTAGAATCAATTTTTTTCAGTCTATCAATAATTTGGAGAATTATTCCAACCTCTCACAGATCCGATTAAGTTGAAATTTGTGTCATTTAAAAGCCACTAAAATCTAATTTGATCAGAAAAATTTTCAAAACTTTTGGAGTAGTTGTGATACAATTTTGATCTAAAATAAACCAGAGGGGTCAGATCGGACTGTTTGACCCCCTGCAAATATAAAAATCATAACTATTTATATATATTATAAAATCTTGAAAAAATATTCTCTATAAAGATAATTTTGGAAGGAAATTTCATACCAATTTTCATACTGTTTGGACTTCTGTACTGATCTGGGGAATAGTTTTATCCAAGAATAGGGTCTACAGGCCCTAAAACTTAGAAGCATAAATCCTAAGTTTCCACCTTAGGGTTTACTTTTTGTCCTAGTGCCTCCAACCAGACCTTAAACACTAGGTTAATATCTGATTAAAAAGGATTGGGTGGTCACTTAACTCCTTACACTTTACATCCTTGCTTAGGACTCTTAACCAACCCTTGTGCTGGTTTATGCATGGGAGAAGGTTGCTAAGACCTATCCTAGTTGGTCCTTGGGAGCCACCAAGAAGGTGGCTATCTACCATACGTCGGAGACACCTCTCACCTGCTTCAACTTCTCTTCCTTCCTCCTTAGCTACAATGGATGAGAAAGATCCTCCTCTTCCTCCCCTTGATGGGAATGAGGCCCAATTATGGCCAGGGTTGAGGCGAGATTGGCTACACAAAATCAGCAGAACATTGTGTGGTTCGAGGCCATCCTCAACACCTTAGATAGGATGTAGAACCCACCACGTGGAGAACAACTGCGGGACCATTATGATCCGGCAGCACGTAACGTGTTACCTCAAGTTCGGATGTCCGCAGATGGTGACACATTCTAGTTAAAACCTAATGTGATAAGTCTAATTCAGACTTACTTTTATGGTAACTCGAATGGGGATCCATTCCAGTACCTAGAGGATTTGAGTTAGATTGCTGAGACAGTACGATCTAGAAATGTAACCATTGGGATTATTCTTATGAAGCTTTTCCCTTTCTCTTTGAGGGATAAAGCTTCCTATTGGTTCAAGATCATAGGGAAACCGATCTACACATGGGAGGAACTACGTAGGGAGTTTCTCCAAAAGTTCTTCCCTATTGTTCGCACTAATGTGATGAGGCGAGCCATCACAACTTTCACCCAGCAGTCGGGTGAGAAGTTGCATAAGGCCTGGGAGTGTTTTCATGATCTTTTAAGGAAGTGCCCTTAACACAGGGTGCCTCGTTGGCACCATGCCCAGTTGTTCTATCATGGGCTGGATGAGGCACATTGGTGTCTGGCCGATGCATCAAGTGGTGGGAACATCCTTGCCAAGGATGAGGCAGGAGCTTTCAAGTTATTTGAATCCTTGGCGGAAAACTCTCTCAATGCCGCATCAATGAGCCAATTCTCACACCCTACCTAACAGCACGTATCAGTCCATGAGGCCCAGGCTGAGTCAACCCGGGCTGATATGGACATTATTATGAAAAAGCTGAATAGTATGGACCTACTGCATAAGAAGGTTGACGAGCTTAGTCAGTCTTATGCAATGAGTTCCAAGGTTGCATATTCTATGCCAACATCTATTCCATCTACTGTTTCATCCAAAGTACCTCCTACTAAACCTCATCTTCTTACTCGGGATGCATCTGTCTACTCTTCATGCGATCCTTCCTATAGGGAGACTATGAACAGTATTGAGCTGGCATCTGCTGACCAGGTGAACCTTTATAGAGATGATATGAGCCTTGACTCATATGATATGTTATCTTAGGCATCTTCAGCCTACGAGGATGTCAACGCACTTCATGGTTATGGGCGTAACAACCCATACTCGGAGACGTACAACCCTGGTTGGCACCAACATCCTAATTTCTCCTAGGGTGGAAATCAACAAAGACCTACTTTTGCTCCTCAGTACCAGCCCAGACAGTATCGGAACTCTACACCTTCATCTCCTAGACAACAGCAAGTTCCATATCAATAACAGTGTCGGTCCAAATATAAGACTGTTTGAGATATTGCACTTGACTCTCCTTCGCAATCTGATGCGTTGGAAGAGTTAAGAAAAGAAATTCTATCAATGGCAAAGAGTCATGTGCAATTAACAAGCCAAGTTCAGAAAATACATGAGAATCAGTTTCAGATACTACATGAGACTAGGATGTAGGGAGCCTTACCCTCCCAACCTATCTCAAACCCTAGGAATGTGTAGAACCAAGGTCTTCCACTTAGGTATCATACACCACAGGGTTAGGCACATGCGATACTTCAGGAACCTTCTATACCACCTGGATATAATCAGCCTGGTTTGTTACCTAATCCAGCCTAGAATGTTCCTTTCGCTCCTCTCCCACCTCATGATCAATTTGCCGGTGCAAAAGCTGCTACATTGAGGAGTGGAACTACCATAAAAGATCCACCATATAGGCAGGTGATGAGTCCATTTTAATGGACTATTGTTATGCCTAAGTACTTCAGTTCTAACATAGTATGTTTGTTAATAATCACATTAGGTCATTAAATAAGTGCATGCATCATTACTTGAGTTTTTTTATCTATTTTATCGCATTTTATAACTTAGTATGTAATTATTTTATGTTTTGTTATTGTAGGAATGATGTGGAAAAGAACAAGGAGGGGGGATAAATTTCCCCCAACAAACGCATCAACATCTACCTCATCCTACGGCCATCCTCCCTCAACAAATGAAGCCATATTTAGAAAAGGGTTTTGAAAATCCCTTGAAGGGTGGAAGAGAGGAGATATAGAGCGAGAGGTGGAGGGGATTGGGAAGACCCAACGGTGAAGACTACGTGCACTGTGCAACCAGCATGCACTGTGCACACCATCGCCCTCCTGTCCTTACTACACCGTGCCCCTCCAGCTCCCTTACGCGCCACCTTCCACCGCACCTTGCAACCACACGCCCGTAGGCGCTCACAACACTAACCAGCACCTGCAGGCACTACACCATAGGTAGCAGCAAGCCACGCCATCGCCTTCCACCGTAAGTGCCTGCAACAGTGCCCTTGCGCGCCCTCTGCAGGCGTAGCCCCCCCCGTACTTGCACCCTTTGCAGGCGCACGCCTCCTTACACCCGCATAGTGCTCTCACCACGCCCCCTCTAGTGCTCTCACTCTCACCGCACCCTTGCACACCAACCTTAAGTAGCACCAGTGCCCGCGCCTGCACTGCAGACCGCAACGCACCTCCATCTTCTCGAATGCAGCAGTGCGTGCCTATGCCTCTCTATCTTCTTCCTCCTCCGCTTCTCTGCAGCAGCAGTGCAAGCTTTCATCCTGCCAAACAGTGGTCTTGCACAATACACCCCTTGCACGACCAATAGTCAGCAGGCTACCGCACGCGACAGCAGCAGCGGCAACAGCCCCCTGCAGCAAGCTTGGCTGGCGTCAAGCTCTCCGGCTGACCGCCACCCTCCACCTCCTGCTGTGCTTCCCCCACCGTCGCGATCACCTCTCTCCCACGCACCGCTGGCGGGCCTCGGTCGGCCGGCCACGAAGCCTTCACACGTGCAAGGAGGAGGGAGGAATTTTCCTCTATTTTTGGTGACATTAAAATTTACCATTTGTGCCATTGCCAAAAACCCTATTGCAATATTTAGTTGATCATTATATTTGAGTGAAATTGCATGCATTCCCTTACATGTTATATGACGTGCCGTAGTGCGTGTGTGTTAAGAGGTGTCGTTATAGTCGCACATGATACGTCGATTTTAAAAGAAGTAAACGGAGGTGAGACCGAGTGTCGGTCTCAGGGAGGTGTCGAAATCGGATTTTGTTTCTCACTTGTTGTCACGAAAAAGGCGGAGTTTTGCTTGCGAAAGAGATGGTTTTGAAAAGCGAGAGTGAGAGAGAGAGTTTAGGGTTAGAAAGCTCTTAGTTTTGATCATGCACTTTAAACAGAAATTAAAATGGCGACTGAACGGAAAATAATTTCATTAAACATGCATTCATAGTTCATGGTTTACAACATTAAATAATGCTTCAACAAAAGTAAATGAAAGCTTAAAAGAGAGAGAGAGAGAGGTAGAGAGAGAGTGGAGAGCGACGAGGCAGCCATGGCGGTGGAGGAGGCTCCGTCGGTGGCTCGTCGTCTCCGGCGATTACAAGAGTGCCTAAAGCTAGCTAGGAGAGGAGTGGAGTAGTTGCAAGTGGGAGAGTATGCCTTGAATGGTGGTAGAAGGGGGTTTAAATAGAGTTAAGGGCTTCCTAAAAGAAGAATGGGCTTTAGCGACATCTAGAGCGCCGCTAAAACCGCTTCTATAAATGTCGGTGAAGCCCTCTTGCCGCCGGTCAGCTGCCCACCTCGGTCTTCTTCTCCGCGCGATCCGTGGCCGTTGATCGAGAGCTGTCCGATCGAAGATCGGACGGCTGAGAGCCTTCGGCGCACGTGCTGAGATCGTGCCTCGGGCACGTGTGCGCGCGCACGTTTCCGCCCGGCGTGCACGCTCGCGTGGGCGTTAGGGAGCTGTCATCGCGCCGCGTGGCGCTATCCTGGTGGCCCGATTTTTCCACGCCCTTCACTCGCGTTCGATTTCTGCTCCGCGCGGCTCGAACGCGCGTCGCGGCGATGCAGGCGTGCTCACTAATCGTTGCACCACGCCCGCGCTTTGTCGTGGCGACAGCGAGCGAGCGCGCGGATCTCGGCCGTTCGATCGAAGATCAACGGTCGAGATTCGTCTTTGGCTGGCTTGAGGGTGTGCGAGCGGTGGGGGCGGGGCGACGTGGCACTCTCTGGGCCGTTGATCTGTAGATCAACGGTCAGAATTTCTTGGGCCCATTGTGGGAGCGCCGGATGTCGGATTTGGCCGATCTTGAGTCCGTTGGACTGCGTTCGTCATTCTGAATCTATCCGTGCAGTCTGATTGCTCATCTGAGGCCTGCTTTGACAAATGCTTTACACAAATGGCCATTAATACAGTTTATAAGCAATCTTGGTACTTGATGCATGCAATGCTCCTATTCTACTTTATGTTGCGCCTTTTATTCTAAAGATGGGTCATATTCAACCTAATTACTACCCCCTTGTGTGGTGTTATCATACCCCCATGCTTACTCCTTGCTAGTCCCTAGCAAGGTTTATTCTAGCCTTTTTTTCCTTGGAGAATTCAAGAAGTAATTGCTTAGGCACTTCGTTACTTGTCAATAAGAGGAAATATACGAAGATCTTAATATACAAAGACTAAGCAGCGTCCGAGTGTCTGCCAAAATACGAATCGCCCGAATCCTTGCTTTAATGTACATATGTATACGTATGTATATTTTCTTAGAATTTTTTTCGGAATTCAGTGTGGGTTGGTAACTTTTTACGGCTACCCAACCCACCCAAAACTTGGTCAAAACCCTAAGTGCTAAGCATCTTGGTGTGAATGTTGTGACATACTCATTTAACGGTAATTGAGACAGACTTCGAGTTTCTACGCCTCTAGGTGACCAAAAAAGAAAATATTTTTGCTTGAAGGTGTATTTGTTCGATTGGTAGCTTTCTCCCTACGTTCGTTTTACTTGGGGTCAACACAAGGATTTTCCAGTGTATATCTCCCCGGCTTATACTACTTCCCCGCTTCTTCCTTAGGTGTTTTGGTCTTTTTTGTGCAATTATTAAGCTGGGCTCTGGACAACCGACCACTGGGTTGTTACCCACGATCACTTGCCAGCCATACTTGTGCAGTGAAGTGTGGTTTATTTTATTTTCTTCTCTTTTTTTTTTTTTCGTAGGTGGCTTCCCTGATCTCAAATGTACCTAGAGGCAGTGAAAAAGAAATGGCCTGTGGCTGGGTTCTGGACAACCTGCCAACGGGCTGTTACCCACGACAACTTGCCAGCCATACCACCCTAGAGAGTTCATTAGCTACCCAATTTCTGTCAAAATCTCCGAGAAGTGAGTCTGTGCAAAAATGTGTGCAGATGCTTAGACGCAAAGTTTTCCTGAGTTAGAGGGTGAGTTGATAAGTCGTATACTTATTACCTTATTTAGTAGGTGGATTAGAATAGCTTAAAGTTGCAAGGATTCGCCGCTAAATCCATATTTTAACGGACACCAGGGCTGATTAAGCCTGAAGGCCTGAAAAGTCTAACTGTTTAGGTTCTTTTTGTGTTATTTCCCACTATTGACAAGTTTCTATTGCCTAATTTTCTTCCTAAATTCATCATTTTTTTTTAAATTAATTAATTAATTTAGACTGATTAATTAAGCTCAGGATTATGCAATTTACCACCCCCACATGCTTAAGTTGGACAATGTCCTCATTGGCAAATACATGGATGCAAAAGGGTTCAAAAAAATAGTACCTGAGTGATGTAAACTACCAGATAGTCTGAATCCTCTGGGTTGCCTCCCAGGAAGCGCTGAGTTTAACGCCTCCAGCTGGGCGGTGCTTGGTGTTAGCCCTCAACGAGGGTGACACTTTCCTTGGGGGGTACCTGGGCCAGGAAATGCTTCAATCTTTGACCATTAACAGTAAAAGTGTGCCCAGCGTTAAGATCAGTGATTTCAACCGCCCCATTAGAATAGGGCTTGACCACCCGAAATGGTCTCGTCCATTTGGACCTAAGTTTCCCTGGGAAGAGTTTCAGGCATGCATCAAATAGCTAGACTTGTTGGTTCGACTCAAAGGTTTTTCTATGAATGAGTCGGTCGTGAACGGCTTTCATTTTCTCCTTATATAGCTGACTATTGTCAAAGGCATCCCGACGAATTTCTTCGAGCTCAGATAATTGAAGCGTCCTTTGCGCACCGGCTAACTGGGGATCCATGTTACATTGCTTGACAGCCCAGTAAGCCCGGTGTTCCAATTCGACAAGGAGATGGCAAGCTTTGCCAAAGACCAAGCGATAAGGTGACATGCCTATCGGGGTCTTAAAAGCGGTCCTGTATGCCCACAGGGCATCATCAAGTCGTGTGGACCAGTCTTTCCTATCAGGTCTCACAGTCTTCTGTAAAATATTCTTGATTTGTCTGTTTGAGACCTCAGTCTGCCCATTTGTTTGTAGATGATATGGGGTGGCAATGCGGTGGTTTACCCCGTATTTTCTAAGTATGGCACGGAATTGGGAATGGATAAAATGGCTTCCACCATCACTGATCACGGCCTTGGGTATTCCAAACCGGGAAAAGATGTTCTTCTTCACAAAGTCCATGACCGTCTTGTGATCGCATCGTCGAGTGGCGACGGCTTCAATCCATTTGGAAACATAATCTACTGAGACCAGGATGTACTCGAAGCCGTTGGATGGTGGAAAGGGGCCCATAAAATTGATACCCCAAACGTCGAAGATTTCGACAATCAAAATGGGCTGAAGGGGCATCATATCTTTCTTGGTCATGGTCCCCAGTGTTTGGCATCGTGCGCAAGTCTTGGCAAAGATGTGTGCATCCTTAAATAGGGATGACCAATAAAATCTAGACTGCAAAACTTTTGCAGCTGTTTTCTTGCTAGAGAAATGGCCGCCACACGCTTGGTCATGAAAAAAGGAAAGCACACTCTGAACTTCGTCTTCGGGGAGGCACCTCCTGATGATCTGATCAGCACAGAGGCGAAACAGCATGGGATCATCCCAGAAATAGTGCTTGGCCTCAGCCAAGAACCTGTCCCGTTGCTGTCTGGACCAGCTGTGCGAGGTTTATCCTATAACCAGGTAGTTGACATAGTCAGCATACCATGGCATTTTCTTGTCTTGCACGGGTAGGATGTGTTCATCAGGGAAGGTATCAGATAGAGGTAGGGAGGGTCCAATGTGGTCTGGATGAAGTCTTGATAGGTGGTCAGCCACCACATTTTTCGATCTGGCCTTGTCTCGGATTTCCAGGTCAAATTCCTGCAAAAGTAGGATCCATCTGATGAGCCTGGGTTTTGCATCCTTTTTGGCCAACAGGTGCCGGATGGCTGAATGGTCGGTGTAGATAGTCACGTGGGATCCCAACAAGTATGATCGGAATTTTTCCAGTCCAAAGACTACAGCGAGCAACTCTTTTTCTGTGACTGTATAATTACGTTGGGCCTTGTCCAACGTTTTGCTCGCGTAGTAGATCACCACGGGCTTCTTCTCTTGCCTTTGTCCCAGGACAGCGCCTATGGCAAAATCTGATGCGTCACACATAATCTCAAAATCCTGGGACCCGTCTGGGGGTTGAAGTACAGGAGCGGTGGAGACTAAGTCCCGGAGGGTATGATAAGCCTAGATGCAATTAGGAGACATGTGGAAAGTGGCGTCGTTGGCTAGAAGGCCGGTCAAGGGTTTGGAAAGTTTGGAAAAGTCTTTGATGAACCTTCGGTAGAAGTCAACATGTCCTAGGAAAGAGCGAATCTGCCGGACCGAAGTAGGTGGAGGAAGTTTGGAAATTAAATCAACCTTAGCTCGATCTACCTCGATGCCCCTATGCGAAACGATGTGTCCGAGGACAATTCCTTCTTGAACCATAAAATGGCTCTTTTCCCAACTTAACACCAAGTTAACCTCGATACATCGTTTCAGGATTTTCTCCAAGTTGCTCAAATAATGGTCGAATGAATTCCCAAATACAGAGAAATCATCCATAAAGACCTCCAAGTATTCACCCACCATTTCTGAAAAAATGGCTAGCATGCAACGCTAGAAGGTCGTAGGTGCATTGCATAACTCGAACGGCATTCGATGGAATGCAAACGTGCCATACGGGCAAGTGAATGTGGTCTTTTCCTGATCTTCCGGAGCAATTGCGACTTGGTTATATCCTGAATATCCATCCAAGAAGCAAAAATACTTCTGCCCTGCCAATCTTTCAAGGATTTGGTCAATGAATGGCAAGGGGAAGTGGTCCTTCTTAGTGGCTTCATTAAGCTTCCTATAATCAATACACACCCGCCATGCGGTGGTGGTGCGGGTGGGGATGGATTCGCCATGATCATTAGTGACAACGGTAAGCCCAGCCTTCTTTGGAACCACTTGAGTGGGGCTCACCCAGGGGCTATCAGAGATAGGGTAGATGATATCGACGTCGAGCCACTTGATAATTTCTTTTTTAACGACCTCCCGCATGTTAGGGTTTAACCGTCTCTGCATCTGGCGGGAAGGTTGGGCCCCGTCTTCCAGGTAAATCTTATGGGTGCAATAGGTGGGGCTAATTCCTCTTAGATCCGAGATGGTCCAACCAATGGTGGCCCGATGTTCTGAAAGAGTTGCAGTCAACCTTAGTTCCTGATCCTTGGTTAGATGGGAATTAATAATCACTGGGAAGGTCTGGTCAGGTCCCAAGAAGATGTACTTGAGATTCTCGGGCAACGGTTTAAGTTCAGGTGCGGGTGGGACCACAGTCGATGGGAATGGAAAGGGCGGTAGTTGATCAACATCGATCTCTTCAAATGGTGTCATGTGATGATACTTAGCCTTACAGAGGTCCACGGGTAATGATGGTGACGAGTCAGAACTACGGGTTTGGTGGTCTGAGACAGAACTGAGGGTAAGGCATTCCTCGATTAAAGTTTCCACAGGATCATGTTCCTCAATGTAATCGCATTCAAAAGACTTTGTCGCCCGGAAGATATCCAAATGCATTTTCCTATCTCCGAAGGTGATTTCCATACATCCCGTGTCGCAGTCGATGTTTGCTTTAGCTGTAGCCAAGAAAGGTCTGCCTAAGATTATGGGTGCATTCTGTAATTTTTCAGGGACCTCCATGTCGAGCACCAAAAAGTCGACTGGGAAATAGAAGTCCTTGACCTGTACAATAACGTCCTCGACAACCCCCTTCAGGGTTTTCAATGATCTATCTGCCAGCTGGATGGTGACAGGGATTGGTGCCAGCTCCCCAAAACCAAATTGGTGGTACAGGGTTGTTGGAATTAGATTGATAGAAGCACCTTGGTCCAGGAGCGCTCTATTAAATGTGATGTCCCCGATATTGTAGGAAATCAGGGGTGCTCCTGGGTCAGTTCATTTGAGTGGAAGGTTGCTTGATATCACGAAACTCGCTTGCTCAGAGAGTACAACCTTCCTAGGTGGTTGAGGTCTCGGCTTACGCTTGGGTGTACAGGCATCCTTTAAGAACTTGGTGTAAGCGGGGATGTGTTTGAAGGGTTCTAGGAGCAGAATATTAATCTGTACTTGCTTAAAAATCTCCAACAGCTCCTCAGTTTCCACAGCATTCTTCTTTTTCTTAATTGTTTCCAAGGCCTCAGGGTAGGGTGTCTGAATGTGGACTGGTTCCATGTTTGGGTCCTTGGTTGGTGCCTCTTCTGAGTCGGGTATTTCAACGGGTAAAGTCTCGGGGAGAGTCGGCCATTTGGATCCTAGGTTTTGGTGCCGCTTCTCAAGGTCACAGCATTTGCAGAGGCATTGGGGCCATGGGGTGATCCTTGAGAAGACGAGGATGAAGAAGTGCCAAACCCAGGAGGTGTTTGTGGGGCTGGCTGGACCATGTGAGCCTGCCCGGGATTGCCTTGCAAATTGGGGCCTCTGTTAATTATGTTTCGCGAGTTCGGTTGTGGTTGGGAAGGTAGAGATCCTTGTTGTTTACAGTCCAAAAGTTGGCTTAACTGTCCCTTTACCAACGCCATTTCTTCCTGATGTTTCTGGTTCATGTCAGCCATCATCTTTATTAAGGTATCCATTTGGTTTTGTGGGGGAGGGGCCGCCCTATTCTGGTTATATTGGGGTCTAACTGGTGGTCCTTGCTGATAGGGGGCAAGTGTGGCTGCTGGTTTGTCCTGGGCTGGTTTTGGAATTGTGGTGATTTCTGGTTTGTCCAACCAAAGTTGGGGTGATTACGCCAGCCGGTGTTGTAAGTGTTGGAGAAAGGGTCAGGTTTCGCATAACCTTGGATGGCTTGCACATCTTCTAAGATAGCCGAAGTTGATGAAGAGGGAAGGGAGTAATCAAGGGTCGAGGGAGCAAAGGTCCCTCCCTGGAACGTGGTCGGGGGTTATTCCAGGTTCAGTTGGGTGAAGGGTTGGACCAGGTCAACATTATGTGCTCCCTTTGCTAGGGAGAAAGTCTGCAAGGGGTTCCTGGTCTGATTCAGTAGCTCATCAATCTTTTTGTCCACCAATTCCACTCGATCTAACTTTTTGGCAATGATGTCCATGTCAACCATTCCAGAATTTGCTTGCACCTCATAAATCCTGCCACGGGGTTGGCTGGACCTGTTAAACTGGTTCATGGAGGCATTGTTGAGCGAATTCTCGCTCATAGACTCAAAGAGCTCAAACGCGCTCTCCTCATCTTTGTTTAGGAAGTTTCCTCCTCATGAGGCATCAACGAAGTTCCGTAGGTTGCTATCCAGACCGTGGTAAAAGATCTGGGCCAATTGCCACCTTGGGACTTCGTGGTGTGGGCATTTCCTCAAAAGTTCATTAAATCTTTCCCACGCCTCATGAAATTGTTCCCCACCCTGGAGTGTGAAGGTAGTGATAGCTCTTCTAAGGGCATTGGTCTTTCCTATGGGGAAGAATTTCTTTAAAAATGCATGCCTCAGTTCTTCCCAGGTGGTGATGGGTCTACCTAGGGTTCTAAGCCAATGAGAAGCCTCGTCTCTTAAAGAGAAAGGGAACATCTTGATTAGAACAATGTCAAGGCTAATGTTCCTAGGTTTCACCGTTCGTGCTATGCAGTCGAGATCCTCTAGGTGTTGAAAGGGGTCCTCATTTGAGCTTCCATGAAAGTGGCTCTGGATCAAACTTAAGACATTTGGTTTCAACTCAAAATCATCTCCCCCCTCGAGGATCCTAAGGTGTGGCTCAACTCTAATAGCAGAGGGATTATAGAAATCATGGAGAGGTCTTGGCTGGTCCTAAAATGGCGGTAAATCAAGTGGTGGTTGTCCTGGTATGTCGTGGAAAGGTGGTGGTTGTTCTTGTAGGTTCTGTAACCGTTGTATGGCTTGCATGATGGTGTGGATTTGTTGTTGCTGAAGCCGATGGTTAGCATTCATTTGAGCTTGGATGATGGCCATAGCATCTGGTGGGGGTTGATCTTCAGCCTCATCTACCCTAGGTTCAGCCATGTTTTCAACAGAATTACGCCGCCTAGATTCCTGCCCCAAAACACACAATTCGGGATGCAGTGAGCGCCTCCCGTGCATACACTAGAGAATAACAGGAGGGGTTGCTGAGGGCGACAGATGCGAGAAATGTGTTTCAATCAAGCACTCAAGCCTAATCCTTATAGTGTATTCCTTAGGAGACCTAGAAATCTCACAAAGGGTGATTAAGTCCGTAAGCATTGGACTCCCCTTCCCAAGGCTAATCTGGCCAGGTTGATTATGAGGGGATTGCAGGGAAGGTTCTTCCTTTTGCTTGCACCTCCGGTTCCATAGACCCCACAACCGCGGTCGTTTGACACTGCCCCGCAGCCTAGTCACCAGATTCTATCAAGGGAATGAAAGCCAAGTGCCTAGCAAACAAAACCTCGCCTTTTGAGACTTAACTCAGTCCTGCCTAGGGCACGTCTACTCGGTTTTAAAGGGTTAGGATAGTGCTTGTGCTTAGGGTGATGTGATGAGGCATTGATTGGGGTGGTGCCTCTTAATTTTCCACTTTCAAAGTGTGTGCTTCTAGCAAAACATGGTTTTCAAGCAAGGATTTATTAAGATGTGGTGTCTTTTAATGTTTCATCCTTACTTTAGTACTTTTTAGGGTTGACGTGTCTTAGTGTTTTCAGCCAAGTTTCAGTGGGCACGTCAAGTTCTACACACAATTCGCTGAAAGTAGATTTCCTTTTTATTTTGTAGAGGCTCTAAAACCCTAGTGTACTCATCCTAATGATCATGCAGCTTCTATTAGATGAGTCAGTTTTAGGGTTGAGTGGTGTGGCCCAAGTCAACTCATGGTGGCTTCGCAAACACCACTCAAGAAAGAAAAGAACACTTCAAGAATTTATTCAGCATATTAGAGTGTACATTTTTTTGTAGGGTGATGTGTTAAGAATGTGGGTCAAGCAATCATTCACCACGCCAATTTTTTCAGTTTTTTAAAATTTTTTTAGCTTTTTCATGCAAGCAAACAAGGAGAGAGAGATTGCTCACTATCGATCCTCTAGGCGCCTACTCCCTTGCTACCGTCGTGGAATGCGTCGCTTCGCCGTCCATGCACCGAATTCCTACAACCATCAAGTAAAAAGGAAAATAGGGCATTAGACGATGTGAGAATGAATGTGGAATGGAGGTGATAAAACAAATCCGTTGCCTCCCCAGCAACGGCGCCAAAAACTGACGTGCCGTAGCCCGTGTGTGTTAAGAGGTGTCGTTATAGTCGCACTTGATACGTCGGTTTTAAAAGAAGTAAATGGATGTGAGTCCGAGTGTCGATCTCAAGGAGGCATCGAAATCAGATTTTGTTTCTCACTTGTCACGAAAAAGGCAGAGTTTTGCTAGCGAAAGAGACGGTTTTGAAAAGCGAGAGCGAGAGAGAGAGTTTAGGGTTAGAAAGCTCTTAGTTTTGATCATGCACTTTAAACAGAAATTAAAATGGCATCTGAACGGAAAATAATTTCATTAAACATGCATTCATAGTTCATGGTTTACAACATTAAATACATGCTTCAACAAAAGTAAATGAAAGCTTAAAAGAGAGAGAGAGAGCGGTAGAGAGAGAGTGGAGAGCGATGAGGCAGCCACGGCGGTGGAGGAGGCTCCGTCGGCAGCTCGTCGTCTACGGCGATTACAAGAGTGCCTAAAGCTAGCTAGGAGAGGAGTGGAGTAGTTGCAAGTGGGAGAGTATGCCTTGAATGGTGGTAGAAGGGGGTTTAAATAGAGTTAAGGGCTTCTTAAAAGAAGAATGGGCTTTAGTGACATCCAGAGCGTCGCTAAAACCGCTTCTATAAACGTCGGTGAAGCCCTCTTGCCGCAGGTCAGCTGCCCGCCCCAGTCTCCTTCTCCGCGTGATCCGTGGCCGCTGATCGAGAGCCGTCTGATCGAAGATCGGACGGCTGAGAGCCTTCGGCGCCCGCGCTGAGATCGCGCCTCAGGCGCGCGTGCGCGCGCGCATTTCCGCCCGGCGTGCGCACGCGCGTGGGCGCTAGGGAGCTGTCGTCGCGTCGCGTGGCGCTATCCTGGCCACCCGCTGCTGATCGGGCGGCCCAATTTTGCCGCGCCCTTCACTCGCCTTCGATTTCTGCTCCACGCTGCTCGAACGCGCATTGCGGTGATGCGGGCGTGCGTGCTAATCGTTGCGCCACCCCCGCGCTTTGTCGCGGCGACCGCGGGCGAGCGTGCGGATCTCGGCCGTTCGATCGAAGATCAACGGCCGAGATTCGTCTTTGGCTGGCTTGAGGGTGTGCGAGTGGTGGGGGCGGGGCGACGTGGCACTCTCTGGGCCGTTGATCTCCAGATCAACGGTCAGAATTTCTTGGGCCCATTGTGGGAGCTCTGGATGTCGGATTTGGCCGATCTGGAGTCCGTTGGACTCCGTTCGTCGTTCTGAATCCATCCGTGCAGTCTGATTACTCATCTAAGGCTTGCTTTGACAAATGGTTTACACAAATGGCCATTAATATAGTTTATAAGCAATCTTGGTATTTGATGCATGCAATGCTCCTATTCTACTTTATGTTGTGCCTTTTATTCTAAGGATGGGCCATATTCAACCTAATTACTACCCCCTTGTGTGGTGTTATCATTATACTATTTCTTTCATGCACTAATCACTTAAATGGTGATGTTGATAAATGCATAAGATCTCATCCATACACTCACATGACCTAAAAGAGAAAGCTCTATGTCTTGAAATACGACTATGTTACATGCCATTACAAGTTATTTCATGAAAGAAAAATTACATCCATACACCTTCATTTCTAAATAATTACGTGTTCCTTCTTTTCATTTGGTTTCGCATCAGATTTGAATACGGATTGCGCACGTGATTGAATAAGTACAAAGGAAAAAAATATTTTGTGAACTTATTAATCTGTTCCTCCCTGTGGATACGACATCCTTTTCGTGGTTTAAATTCATATCTATGTTAATTTTTGATTGAAAGATTTCCACCACATTAATTACAATGACATATTCTTCTATTATTATCATAAATAAGAGAAACTTTCTCCATCAAATTGGCGTCGTTGCTGAGGAGGCAACAGATGCAATAGATTCACTTCATTATTTTTGAATATTATGAGTTGTGCAGTTATCTGATCATATTTTTTTTTATTGTGTGAGTAATCTGACGAGGCGACAGGCGTAGTAGAGCGACGACATTGACCTTGAACAACGTGCACAGTTGAGACGATCTTTTTGGTGGACCTTAACGCCACCTGGAGGTCAGCAACAGGAACATGTGAGCCTTGATCCCACGTGCATAGGCTTACGAAGAAGCATGTTTTTTATTTAGTCAGTAGATCTTAGGTAGATTTAGTTTAGATAGACATTAGAATTTAATTTCTATCTTTTGGACCCTTGTCAGGTATTTTTGGGAACGTGTTCCCAGTGCCTCTTGATTTCTTATCGCTCTTATATGTGGGAGCATATTTTCGGGAGCGTGTTCCCATTTGTTTAGATTATAGGATTATTTGAATTATTTGAACTGCATGTCGGTTAGTTAGTTAGATTAGGTCTATTTGCTTATTATTATTAAAAAAATATTTCGAATTGCCTGCTAGAAGCTGCATATCTATAGGACAACCATCTAGGACTGAATGAGTAGCATCTAATTTATTTTTACAGTATTGCATACATTAGTGCACGAAGAAAGCTGGAGTAAGGTACATCTTCGCTTGAGCATCAATTACCTATCATGCATCTGCAGTGAACCTAAGTCTAAGACCATTAAAGTGCTTGAATCGAATTAATTCAGTGGTCACTTTAAAAATTGGGATTGCTAAGAGGTTGGACCTTAAAATCTATGACTTAAAATTGTGTGCAAAAGGATCTTGTTTGCGAAATTTCAAAACTCAAAACACGATCGTATATTTGCACACCTGAGACACTATGCACCTTACACATAAGGTCACTAGATAATTTTCTACCTCTCCTCTTTTGCACCACAAGGGAAGTTAGTCAGAAATCAACAAGCCTATCCACCAAGTTACTTCGGTTTCTCGTGTGTGGGCTCTATTCGAGACTTCCATCCCTTGCAAGTAGGTTATAGGCACTAGCGAATGTTGGCCTAGGAAGCGTAATTTGTGCAAAACTTATTTGGCCACCAACTAAACATTTAATTCTAAGACCTAGAATCTACTAAAAATAGATCCCATCAGATTTACGTTTGCATTGACAGCATTAGAACTCTCTAGGAAGTTTCTGCTTGTGCTCTGAATTCTTCTAAATCCTAAGAGAGTTAAAACTATTTTGCTTAAAGAAATGGATCATCCTTATTCCTATCATTTAGATTATCAGAGTCAATACTTCCCATCTTTTAATCAAGATCCCATGCCCCGAGCATATCCATCCTTTGATGGGTACATTGACAATTCTTGGGATCATTCATATTCCTATCCTGGGAGTACTAGCTTGATAATTCCCACTTTTGAGCAGAGCCTAGGAGCAGGATCTTCCAACCCTGAAATCCCTACTTCTATGCAAATACCCAACCCTCCCACCCTTCATGATTTTCCATATCGAGGTTGGACCGATACCCGTAGGCAACTAGAGCCTGAAATTGACTATCCTCCCCAACCTGATAATAGTAGCCTCTCCTCTTTTATGATAGAAATGCAAAAACAGCAAAAGGAAATGATGGAATCCATGGGAGAGATGTTGAGGAATAGTCAACAGTTAAATGAAGAAGTAATACAGCTTAGCTACATGCTTCCCAGTAATTCTGATCCCTACCCATACGACCATGATCATGAAAATAATTCTGAGGAACTCAATGACAATAGGGATCCAGTTTTATGTAGCATCACTTAGACTCTCCTAATGAGACACGGCTACTAGAGGAGAACGATCATAGTGATTATCCACCCGAGCTATATTGGAGTCAAAAGCAAGGGAAGATGGTACCTCTTGAGGACCTTGACCCCAATGACAGTATTCTCCTTATCCCTACTAACCCGGGTCAAGGTTGTATTGTTCCTATCACTTCCCCTATTGATTATCTGGTGGAATCCCATTCTACCCTTAGTGATCTTGCTCTCGACCCTCCACTTAGGGAATCAACACTTACCATTCAGCATCCTGAGGACTTAAATGCACCCAATGAACGTGACCCTAAGCGAATGGAGGATGAATTAGATCAATTTTGGTCTTAGGGATATGAAGAGTCTATTTCAGAGGACGAGGATGCCCCAATAGAGGAACCTGGACTAAAAATCTGGACTGAATCACAAGAGAATTATTTATTATTTGAGGATTTACCTCCAAAGGATATTAATAATATGGTGAATTCCAGATTCCTCTCTTCTTTTGAGAGTCATCCTCCATCAAAATAGGAGTTGATATTAGAGGAGGACAAACAAAATAGTGAGAAGCCTAGCAGAGACTCTCGGGGACAAAACACACCAATTGAGGATTTATATCCCGAGAAGAATAACAAATTCAGTGATATAGGCTTGCTCCAAAATATTAAGATTGATCCTCCTTTAGGAATAATTAAGGATACTGATCGAACTCCTGTTTTCACTAATGAATCACATATGCACCCCAATAAAAATTTGAGTGAATGAAACGAATCTAGGGATGAGCTTAATGATAAGGATTCTGATATTTTGACCCTGCCATCAAAGAGTTGTAATTTGGAGTCTACCCTTGATTCAAATATGGCTCCGATCATTAATGTTAGGCAGGGTAACCTGACGTTGTTTACAACTATTAGGGAGTATACACAATCTGAATCATTGTTGGAATTGGACCTGACATCGACTAAGCCCTCATTGGGCTTAACCATTACCTTCCAACACTACAAACAACCCTTATACTCCCTAATCGATCCTTAGCTTAGATCTCTGCTCATGTGCATTCTTTCTGGAGAACATATCAGGCCAGTACATCTTCGGGTAGAATGGCGAGTGTGGATTGATGTTTGTACTTTTAGTCTTGCCATTCAAGGGTTTCAAATATTAATGTTTATATCTTTTAAAACCCATCCTGTTTTGGAGGATCCTTATTATCCTCCACTTATTCTGTTTTAGGAGGCCTCTTTTCATATTCCCTTTCTTCTTCCTAGATCTCCCCAGGTAGCCAACGAGGTTTTTGCTTTCATACTTTCTGGCGATCATTTCGGATTATGTTGCATCATTAGCTTGCTAACATCCGTGGCTACCTATTTTCTTGGCCTGCGCTGTTATGTATATTTTTAGGGCCTAACCTTTTCTGTCGGGAACCAGACTTACATGTTCCTTTTAAGTCTGGCTGCTAATAGAAAATGCAGCGCTTGTTAGGAGGCAACCCAGTGGCCTGAATAACACCGTTGTCAGGTGATTTCTTTCTTTTCTCCGCCTATTTTAATTTTACAATGGGGACATTGTAGGATTTAGGCATGGGGGGTGCATTTTGCATTTTGGGAAGTATTCATGCATTTAGGTTAGCATATAAAAAAAAATTCTTTTCTTGAGCTGAATGGGTTAGTCCCTAGCAGAATACCTTTGTCATTGGAGGATTTTCTTCTCAAATTATTTCTTAAGTTTAGAATTCAGTACATTTATTTCACGTGCACGTAGATTGGGTAATGGATCCTTGAAGAAAACCATTAAGTACTTGTAGTCTACTGAACCCTTGGACAGTTAATAGGGAGTCAGGCATACTATCTTCTAGTAGATTCACCTCATATTTGTGAGAAAGTAGAGAGATTGCTGGTGCACTAAGTCTAGTGAAAGGACTCTTAAGTTTTGGATAATTAGATGATGATACTTCAGAGTTGGGCATAGTTTTAGCTCTCTATTTCTGTGTGCGTATTTTGTGTGAATTCCTGAGAGCTACCAAATAAGGTAGATACACAGAGATTGAGTCTTAATAAAGCTATGACTATGGTGTTTGGTTACGATCGTCCTTCATAGAGTCATCGATTGAAGAAGGGTAATAGTCTCAAAGGTCAGAAATACGCCTGTCCTATCCATTCCTTCCTGGTGCTGAGAATAGACACTTCCACCAAATAAGCCACACAATATCCTCTTGACCATCATCATCCCTAATAATGCCTCATAAATAAAAGTCCGTATCGTGTTATGTAGATTGATAAGGAAAGAAAAAGAAGAAAAGAGAGAAAAAAAGAAGAAAAGAAAGAGAGAAAAGAAAAAGAAAAGAGTTCAAGGTTATATTTTATCGTTGTAACATTGTTTTTGAGGCAACAAAAACACTTACCGCATTCCACCAAATATGACCCATACCTACTTTTCAGTATTTCTGATCTCCCGAATACTGGTTGAGGACTCTAACTTAGTTGTAGAATTATTAGGACTTTAATTGAAGTGTGGATGCCATGTGAGGCCACCAAACAGTGAGTACAATTACTGAATCTGGCGAGATTTGTGATCTCAGAAAGGAAAGAAAGAAAAGAGTGAGCACCCAGGAACATCAAGAGAGCACATTTGTTTATCCTCTCTCAGAGTTGACTTGTCTAATAGTCAAGAGATCTAGAGTCTGTAGTACTAGACTGCATGTAGCACCAGATAAGTGTGTGCCACCAAATATAAATCCATTCAACTCAGCATCTCTTGCCTAAGCTACAATGCCAGGGTCAATTTATAGATTATTTTCCACTTTATCCTCGAGCGAAGTAGTTGCCTATCCCGATAGAATTTACCAAGGGTTAAGTGCAAACTGCAAATGTAAGTTGGTTATTTTCACTTGGATCTATTACCTAGGCTATCATCACTTCACATTTGTCTAGATCTCTAAAGTTTTGAAATAAGAAAAGAAGAAATCTTTGGATTACTTCTATTATTTTTCATTTTTGCTAGGGGCTAGCAAATCTTAGGCATGGGGATATTTGATGAATCCATTTTAATGGACTATTGTTACGCCTAAGCACTTCAGTTCTAACGTAGTATGTTTGTTAATAATCACATTAGGTCATTAAATAAGTGCATGCATCATTACTTGAGTTTTTATCTATTTTATCGCATTTTATAACTTAGTATGTAATTATTTTATGTTTTGTTATTGCAGGAATGATGTGGAAAAGAACGAGGGGGAGATAAATTTCCCCCAACAAACACCTCAACATCTCCCTCATCCTATGGTCGTCCTCCCTCAACAAATGAAGCCATATTTAGAAAAGGGTTTTGAAAATCCCTTGAAGGGTGAAAGAGAGGAGATATAGAGCGAGAGGTGGAGGGGATTGGGAAGACCCAACGGTGAAGACTGCGTGCACCGTGCAACTGTATGGTCGAGCCCGGATAGGTTGTTAATATGATGATTTTATCGTTGAAGTGTGTATAGTGGTTAACCTAAATCGGACCTGTTCATCTCTTTACAAAATTTTTAACCTGGCCTACTTAATTTTATCTTGTCACTTTTAGGCCCAGGGTCGAACTCAGGGAAGTGGGGTACAAGTTAAGTTTCTACACTTTTCCTACGAGTCCCTTCCATTCGTTTATTGTGTTTTTGGTGTTTTTCTTATTTAGATTTTTTTTTGGTAATCTTTGTCCTTGAGGCACACCCTCAAAATTGTGTTCTTGGCTTTGAGCCAAAACAGAGTTCCAAAATGAGTTTTGCTATTCGCAAGACGGGATATTTGCAAGTCAAAGATTATCTTTTCTCTTTTATATATATATTTTTTATCTTTTTACTATCAGGAAAGCAAATAGAAATAAAGTAAATATAGTATATATATATATATGTATATATTATATATATAAAGGGGTGGGGGTGGAGGCGGCAATGGAGTGTAGCACAGTGTCAAGTCAGTCTTCGTTTAGAGAGACGCAACCAACAGGACTAGGTGCCACGTGGAGTATGGGATGGATAGTGGAAGATGTATGTAACCACACTTTTTGACGCGTGTATCAGGGAATATCAGCAGTGTATGGTAAATAATGTGAAAAAATATATATATGTAAATATGTCTATATGTATATATGTTTATCTATAAGTTATATATATATGTATATATGTATGTATATAAGTAGGTGTGTATATATGTATGTGTATATATATATATATATATATGTATCTATACTTAGTTATATAGGTAATATATATATAGATATATGTATATTTATATATATATATATGTGTGTATAGATATATGTATATATGTAAGTATATATGTATATTTATATAAGTATATGTATATGTATATCTATATATATGTATATATATATATAAATATATGTATATATATATCACTATATATAAGTATACATATATATATATATATATGTTTATAATAGAGTATAGGTGTGTGTGTGTCTGGAAGTGTTAGTGTAGGTGTGTGTGTGTGTCGGTGTAGAGAGAGTGCTGTGAGTGTTCTGAGAGAGAGGGAGAGAGAGGGAGAGAGAGAGAGAGTGGGAGAGAGCGGGCAGAGAGAGCGCAGGTTAAGTCGTCTGCAGATAGCAGGCGTCGTCTGGAGGTCTTCAACGCGTGTGTGCAGGCGCTTGTTCACGTAGAGAGGAGCGTGCGGTAGTGGGGAGCAGAGAGGAATCAGCGCAGGCGGGTGCGGAGTGGTTGGAATGGGTGCTCGCAAGCGTGGGTGAAGGGAGTGTAAGATGCAGACGAGTGTGGGTGAGGGGAGTGGGCGAAGTAGACACGCGGGCACAAGCGAGCAACGTGGGTGGAGATGCACGGGCGGGCGCGCGCACGGGCGAGGGCTAGTTGTGGCGCGTCAGGTGATCGTGAAAGTGAGAAGCTTTTCGATCAGATCACTGTAGCCACAGTGTCACGATGACTCACGTGAACAATGGCTATGTGGTCGTCCGTGCCGAGCAACCGGCAGTGGGCGGTGCTGTGAGAGAGGTCGGCTCGTCGCGTGCGGCGGAGTGGCGTCGGCTAGTGGCTTGCGGGCGGAACCTTGCGACAGAGCGCGCACTGGCGTGCGCGGTGGAGGGCGAGGGTGCCTGCAGCGTGCGGGGAAGCTTGCAGGTGCTGCAGGCAGGGCAGGGAGCGCTTGGCTGGCCGCTGCAGAGGCGCACAGCGGCCGGTTGTGGGCTTGAGTAAGATTGCGATAGAGTGCAGAAAGCAGAGGTGGAGGCGCCTGCAGGCGCGCGAGGAAAGGTGGAGGTGGCTTGCAGGTTTGCATGGAAAGGCGTGTGGCGGCTGCTGCTGCTGCTGCTTTGCCGCAGCTGCTGGGCGAAGCTTTTGAGCTTCAAACCTTAAAGCTGCTCCAATGGCGGGAAGGTGCGGGAGTGGGAAAGAAATGGAAAAGAGCCACCACGCCCACCGGCTCTTTGAAGAGCTGGGCGGTGGTGGTCTAACTATGGTGGTTTGCACCACAGTGAGATCTCCTACCCGCTGGGTTTCTCCTCGGAGGAGGTCTGGCGTATGGAGGGGAATGGGAGGAGAGGACGGCCTAGAGAAGAAGTGCAGGTGGTTTCTTTCTTCGGCTGGGACCAGGCCTCTTTGCGAAGGAGAAGCCGTGGCCTTGTTATAGAAGATGAAAGCATGGCCATGCATGGCACATGCACAGCTGCGGCAGGGAATGGCAAGTACAGGGAAGGGAGTGGTAGGGAGAGGGCGCAAGGAGAAGTTGCAGCTGCGGGAAGTCAAAATCAAAAAGAAATAAAAATGGAGATGGAAATATTGCAAAGATGCACTTGAGGAAAATGTAAAATGCAAGGCCACTTATTCATTTCTCCTCCTCTCTTAATTAAATGCATGCATGCATGTATTTTTAGAAAATGCAACTATGGAATCCTAATATGTATAGGTAATGCTAGGAAATAGCACAAGAAGGCATTATTGCAGGCGTATTTTGCGGTGCAATCATACCCCCATGCCTATCTTTTGCTAGTCCCTAGCAAAACAGTATTTAGAAATGATCTTAAGCTGAAGATTTTCTTCTGAGGAAATATAGGTGTGTTTATTGCTGGATATTGTGAGAACCAATTGTAGAGAAGACTACCAGTACTTTAAGTCTTACATGACATAGATCATCTCTCGACTAACCAGGACTCTTGATATTTAAACCTTAAGTACGATTTCCAGGATCGAGGAGGTTTTTGCCATACTCGAGAGCTCAAGAGGTTATGGCTTGTGCATAGTGAAGGATCGAGACTGACCAGATGAACATTAAGACTCAAGCCCAGGGTTTCACGAATCTTTAAGTACAGGTTGGTCCCAGTTTTAGCTCGTGTTTTCGGATTGACCCTTAAGAAGATGACGTGAAACTCAACTCCCATTCTCTGACATTTGTGGCTCACAGGAAAATAGTTTACAGACATTTGCGAGGTATACTAACTTTTTTTTTTTGAAACACGTGTCAGTATATCTCTTACAACTTTATTTGGAGGAGCACACTTTTCTTTTTGGTGGGAGAGTTTCTTTTTGGTAGAAAGAGTCGCTCCTAAACACAAGACTAAAGCCTGGGATAAAAAGTCTACCTGCGCGCACTGGTAAGGACTCCACTTTCCCTAATGAACACTAGGGTTGGATCTTATGTTCACCTGGTCTTTCCTGATATGTGTAGTGTGAACCAAGTTTACTTAAGCTCTCAAGTAAAAGCAAACCAACGGATCCTGTACTGGTGTCTCAGGTACAATAATACGTCCTTAGTTAGGAGAGATTCCAATCCATTTTGTCAATGCTCAAGTGAATTAAGCCGAGCCTGAGCAAATCAAGCTTCTGTGGCCTGGAAAGTCTTCAAAACAGAGGTTGAATATCCATAAACACTTATTGTATTTTTATTTCAGCTTTCAGATCATTACTAAACACCATTTATTATTATATATATATATTTTCTTTTTCTTACTTATTTATAAATAGGTGGGAACTGTATGATACCATAAAATGCCTAAATCCTATGGATGCCTATCCACCCCCCCATGCCAAACAATGCTATGTCCTCATATGCATGCAGGGAAAGGTAGAGAAAGGATGAAAGATCGGATAACGAGAGCTGAGGTTCAGGGTATACAGCAGGGTGGTAGGGTGGGTGGATGGTGGGTGGTGAAATGAAAAGTGAAGTGCTCGTGATAGTGGCGTGAAAAGTGATGGTGGAAGGAGAAAGGTATGGCATTTCATGGGACGAGAGTGTCCTAGGCGGATCAGAAAATAGATCAGGAAGACGTTGGCCCTTAGATTGGCCAAGAAGAGGGGCTCTTTGGATAGATGGATCCAAAAGGGAAAAGCCCTAGTGAGTAGGATATGGGCTCAAGGTCCCAGGGTGGAGTTGCAAATCCGCCTGATTTGGCGGGAAAGAAAGGCAGTTTGGTCTTCAAGAGTATGGACCGGCGGTGAGCAGCCCGGATATGACTCAGACCACGAGGTATGGGAAGCGAAGAAAACCTCGTTAGAAGTCTGGCCAGGAGAAGGTACGGGATAAGGGAGGGATGGGGGAATGTGAAAGTATGTGTTGATCAGGCGGTCGTTAGGTAATTCGTAGTGGTCTGAATCGGTCCCAATTAGTCCGATACACGCACTGACGGTCATGTCCTCGTCAGACGTGTCATCCTTGATGCAATCGCAATTAACATAAGAGTGCGGTCCTGCAACGGGATTAGCCAGAAATCCCAGTGGAATGCTCGGAGCTTGTAGAATTTGATGAACCTATCCCTGAGAAGATTGTACCTGTGGTTGTGGACCACAGGGTACGATGTTTCACAGGTTTAGAATAGGTTGGGCGGGAAGAGTGCCCTGAGATTGAGTCGCCATGCGTAGTTGACTGATCTCAGCATGCTGCTGCGCCAAATGATGCCGAAGAGAGGTCATGTTCTCCTTATGGCGCTTTGACACTTCCGTCATCATTCGCATCAGTTTATCAAGAGGCCTTGATGCGTGTTCGGTTTGTGGTACGCAAGGGCCTGATGGAAGATTCGCCATAGGATTAGACTGGGCCCTTGGGATGACGGGTGCGGACGGTTGCATTGGTACACCCGCAGGGTTTTGGTGCAGCGGATTGTTGGACCATGCGAAATTCGGATGATTGCGCCACCCTGGGTTATACATGGTAGAGAACAGGTTGTTCCCCAGGGCGCAAGCGTCTTCTATGCCAGAAGACGTGTCCGCGTGTAAGTATTCGTTCGAGCACAGGGAGGCTTGGTACTCCGTGTCGAAATACTGGCTCGCAGAACCCAGTTCCACATGACTTACCGAGTCGCTCGATGCGAAATTTGGTAAGTAAGGTCTTATGGGGTTTCTAGGGATATGCTTGGTGTTGAAAGAATTTGGATTGTGACGAAGTGGCGAGGTGGGGGTGTTTGCCATGTTTGTGGTGGAGGAGGACAATACGGCTCCTTTTCTAAATTTATCAGGCAATTCAAACAGTTCAGGGTCTTGTGACCTCCTCCCAAACATGCACTACCATAGGAAGGGTTGGAGAGATGAGAAGGGAAAAGAGATGAGAGAAATGACGCCACAAAGGTACACTTGATGACAAATCAATACAATCAAATTCCTAACCTCTACAGTGGGCCCTTAGACCTAAAGATCTAAGTTACCTACTATCACGAACTACGGAACCGAATGTGAGCACCGCGGAACCACCGGGCCAGATTAAAAGGTCGTTTGCCCCAGTCTTAGACACCCGATAGCACCCAGGAACTCTCACCAGCACGTAGCTGCTACACGCAGGTAGTTAGACCTCCAATCCTTAAGAAGGGTCAAGTTACTACCAGTTTTAGTTAGAGACTTAGGATCAAGTGCTTCTAGAATGTGAAGGGCGTTGTTTACAGGTAATGCCCAAGTTATTGATTTTCAGAGTGTGTAAAACAAGCATGTAACGGGGAAATCTCCCCGAATTGAAGTTCTTAATTGGTGAATGGTTTTTAGAGTTCAGCCTTAAGTAGTATGGATTTTAGGATTTCGTTGAATTACCAATTCAACCAATCTCTGGGTTTTTGTGAGAATACAAGTTTTCTTTCTAAGCCCAACAAACCCTTCTTCAATATCAGTTGGTTAATGCATGCTAAAATGCAAAGGGGCTACCCTAAATGGAGATTTCTATGTGTGGATGCATGAATCAGTTTTATATTAGTGTGAAAGGGAGCCAAGCACTTCAATTCAAGTGCTCCATATCACCAAAAAATGTCCACACACAAGGCTCAACCAAAAGAAAATCAAATTGTTAGGGGTTGAGGTATTCGGGATCGAATTTTAGGCATGTTGAAAAGTCATGGTGGGGTTGGAATCAACTCAATTCCAAGTCTCAGCACCAAACAAGTGATCCCGAATTGTAGATAATCGAGGCAAAGAGGGGTGCAATCAATATTTTTGTATTTGCCTCAGAGAATACTTCACACGGCGAAAAATTCAGGAATCAAGATTCTCGGATTTTTGCTATGTGAAGTAGAGCAGGAAATCCCTGGGCGGTGGGAGTGAAGACAATCAATCAAACAAGTGAATTTTAATCCACTTGCCCCAAGAGATCCCAAGAAGTTTTTCTAGTCTTTAGTTTTTAAATTTTTTTTTTTATTAAGGTGACAAGTTAATCCTAGTTGCTAAGAAAAGAAGACCTACTTGTTCGACAACGTGTGCGAAGCTCCAATGCGGTGTCGACGTCTTCACGCTCTCGTTCCCGCCTTGGATCTGCTTACCTCTTCAACTTCGTCTGCCTGCCGTCTCTTTGCACCAGGTTCACCTGCACACTAAAAACAAACATACCCGTGAATAGGGAAGAGAAAAATTGAAAGGAATTGAATAGAAACTTACTTGAAGGTGCACATCCCCGGCAACGGCGCCAGAAAAGATGTATGGTCGAGCCTGGATAGGTTGTTAATATGATGATTTTATCGTTGAAGTGTGTATAGTGGTTAACCTAAATCTGACCTAACCATCTCTTTACAAAATTTTTAACCTGGCCTACTTGATTTTATCTTGTCACTTTTAGGCAAGTCTCTTCCGTTCGTTTATTGTGTTTTGGTGTTTTTCTTATTTAGATTTTCTTTTGGTAATTTTTGTCCTTGAGGTACACCCTCAAAATTGTGTTCTTGGCTTTGAGCCAAAATAGAGTTCCAAAACGAGTTTTGCTATTCTCAAGACGGGATATCAGCAAGTCAAACATTATCTTTTCTCTTTTATATATATATATTTTTTGTCTTTTTACTATCAGGAAAGAAAACAGAAATAAAGTAAATATAGTTTATATATATATGTATATATTATATATACAAAGGGGTGGGGGTGGAGGCGGCGATGTAGTGTAGCATGGTGTTGAGTCGGTCGTTGTCTAGAGAGACGCAACCAACAGGACTAGGTGCCGCGTGGAGTATGGGATGGATGGTGGAAGATGTATGTAACCACGCTTTTTGTACGCGTATATCGGGGAATATCAGCAACTGGTGCAGATATTCCCGTGATACAGTATATGGTAAATAATGTGAATATATATATATATATGTAAATATGTCTATATGTATATATGGTTATCTATAGGTTATATATATATGTACATTTATATGTATATATGCATAAGTATATATATATATATAGGTTTGTAAATATATATATATATATATGTTTAAATAGATATATGTATAGATCTATATATATATATATATGTATGTATAAGTATGTATATATAACTATATAAATGTAAATATATATGTATGTGTATGTATATATGTATATATAGATATATGTAGCTAGATATATATATATATATATGTATGTATGTATATATAGTTCTAGATATATATATATGTATATATATATGTATATAAGTAGGTGTGTATATATGTATATATATATATATATATATATATATATATATATATATATGTGTGTGTGTGTGTGTGTGTGTGTGTGTATAGATATATGTATATATGTAAGTTTATATGTATATTTATATAAGTATATGTATATCTATATATATATAAGTATATATATAAGTATCTGGATATATATATATATGTATATAAGTATACTAATACTACTATATATATAGATGTAAGTATATGTATATATATATGTATATGTATAGTAGTATATGTATGTATGTATATATATGTATGTATATATATATTTATAGATACACATATATATGTATGTATATATCACTATATATAAGTATACGTATATATATATGTTTATAATAGAGTATAGGTGTGTGTGTGTGTGTTGAAGTGTTAATGTAGGTGTGTGTGTGCGTCGGTGTAGAGTGGGTGCTGTCAGTGTTGTGAGAGAGTGAGAGAGAGAGAGAGCGAGAGAGAGCGGGCAGAGAGAGCGCAGGTTAAGTCGTATGCAGATAGTGGGCGTCGCTTGGAGGTCTTCAACGCGTGCATGTGCAGGCTCTTGTTCGCGCACGAGAGTGGGGAGCAGAGAGGAACCAGCGCAGGCCAGAGCAGAGTGGGTGGAATGGGCGATTGCAGGCGCGGGCGAAGGGAGTGCACGACGTAGACGAGTGCGGGCGAGGGGAGTGGGCGAAGTAGACGCGCGGGCGCAAGCGGGCGGCACTGGCAAAGATGTGCGGGCAGGCACGCGCACGAGCGAGGGCCGGTTGCGGTGCGTCGGGTGACCAGGAAAGTGAGAAGCTTTCCGATCAGACCACTATAGCCACAGTGTCGCGATGACTTGCGTGAACAGTGGCTACAGTGGTCGTCCGTGCCGCACAACCGGCAGTGGGCGGTGCTGTGAGAGAGGCTAGCTCGGCACGTGCGGCGGAGTGGCGTCGGCTGGTGGCTTGTGGGCGGAACCTTGCGACAGAGCGCGCACTGGCGTGCGCGGTGGAGGGCGAGGGCGCCTGCAGCTTGCGCGGAAGCTTGCAGGTGCTACAGGCGAGGCAGGGAGCGCTTGGCCGGCCGCTGCAGAGGTGTGCAGCGGCCGGTTGCGGGCTGGAGTGAGCTTGCGACAGAGCGGAGAAAGTGGAGGTGGAGGCGCCTGCAGGCGCACGAGGAAAGGTGGTGGCAGTCTGCAGGCTTGCGTGGAAAGGCATGGGGCGGCTGCTGCTGCTACTGCTTTGCCGTTGCTGCTGGGTGAAGCTTTTGAGCTTCAGACCTTGAAGTTGCTCCAATGGTGGGAAGGTGCGGGAGCGGGAGAAAAATGGAAAAGAGACACCACGCCCACCGGCTCTTTGAAGAGCTGGGTGGTGGTGGTCTCACTGTGGTGGTGTGCACCACAGTGAGATCTCCTGCCTGCTGGGTTTCTCCTTGGAGGAGGACCGGCGTATGGAGGGGAATGGGAGGAGAGGACGGCCTGGAGAAGAAGTGCAGGTGGTTTCTTTCTTCGGCTGGGACCAGGCCTCTTTGCGAAGGAGAAGCCGTGGCCTTGTTATAGAAGATGAAAGCATGGCCATGCATGGCACATGCACGGCTGCAGCAGGGAATGGCAAGTGCAGGGAAGGGCTTGGCAGGGAGAGGGCGCGAGGAGAAGTTGCAGCCGCGGGAAGGAAGTCAAAATCAAAAAGAAATAAAAATGGAGATGGAAATATTGCAAAGATGCACTTGAGGAAAATGTAAAATGCAAGGCCACTTATTCATTTCTCCTCCTCTCTTAATTAAATGCATGCATGCATGTATTTTTAGAAAATGCAACTATGGAATCCTAATATGTATAGGTAATGCTAGGAAATAGCACAAGAAGGCATTATTGCAGGAATATTTTGCGGTGCAATCATACCCCCATGCCTATCTTTTGCTAGTCCCTAGCAAAACAGTATTTAGAAATGATCATAAGCTGAAGATTTTCTTCTGAGGCAATATAGGTGTGTTTATTGTTCGATATTGTGAGAACCAATTGTAGAGAAGACTACCAGCACTTTAAGTCTTACATGATATAGATCATCTCTCGACTAACGAGGACTCTTGATATTTAAACCTTATGTACGATTTCCAAGACTCAGGAGGTTTTTGCTGTACTCGAGAGCTCAAGAGGTTATGGCTTGTGCATAGTGAAGGATCAAGACTGACCAGATGAACATTAAGACTCAAGCCTAGGGTTTCACAAATCTTTAAGTACAGGTTGGTCCCAGTTTCAGCTCATGTTTTCATATTGACCCTTAAGAAGATGACGGAAAACTCAACTCCCATTCTCTAACATTTGTAGCTCACAGGAAAACAGTTTATAGACATTTGCGAGGTATACTGAATTTCTTTTTTTTTTTTGAAACACGTGTCAGTATATCTCTTTCAACTTTATTTGGAGGAGCACACTTTTCTTTTTGGTGGGAGAGTTTCTCTTTGGTAGAAAGAGTCGCTCCTAAACACAAGACTAAAGCCTGGGATAAAAGGTCTACCTGCGCGCACAGGTAAGGACTCCACTTTCCCTAATGAACACCAGGGTTGGATCTTATGTTCACCTGGTCTTTCCTGATATGTGCTGTGTGAACCAAGTTTACTTAAGCTCTCAAGTAAAAGCAAACCAATAGATCCTGTACTGGTGTCTCAGGTACAAGAATACGTCCTTAGTTAGGAGAGATTCCAATTCATTTTGTCAATGCTCAAGTGAATTAAGCTGAGACTGAGCGAATCAAGCTTCTGTGGCCTGGAAAGTCTTCAAAACAGAGGTTGAATATCCATAAACACTTATTGTATTTTTGTTTCAGCATTCAGATCATTACTAAACACCATTTATTATTATATATATACATATATATATTTTTTCTTTTTCTTGCATATTTATAAATAGGTGGGAACTGTATGATACCATAAAATACCTAGATCCTATGGATGCCTATCCACTCCCCCATGCCAAACAATGCTATGTCCTCATATGCATGCAGGGAAAGGTAGAGAAAGGACGAAAGATCAGGTAACGAGAGCTAAGGTTCAAGGTATACAGTAGGGTGGTAGGGTGGGTGGATGGTGGGTGGTGAAATGAAAAGTGAAGTGCTCGTGATAGTGGCGTGAAAGTGATGGTGGAAGGTGAAAGGTCTGGCATTTCATGGGACGAGAGTGTCCCAGGCAGATTAGAAAACAGATCAGGAAGAGGAAGTTGGCCCTTAGATTAGCCAAGAAGAGGGGCTCTTTGGATATATGGATCCAAAAGGGAAAAGCCCCAGTGAGTAGGATATGTGCTCAAGGTCCCAGGGTGGAGTTGCAAATCTGCCTGATTTGGTGGGAAAGAAAGGGTAGTCCGGTCTTCAAGAGTATGGACCGGCTGTGAGCAACCCGGATATGACTCAGACCACGAGGTATGGGAACTGGAGAAAACCTCGTAAGAAGTCTGCCCAGGAGAAGGTACGGGTTAAGGGAGGGATGGGGGAACATCACAGTATGTGTTGATCAGGCGGTCGTCAAGTAATTCACAGCAGTTTGAATTGGTCCCAATTAGTCAGATACACGCACTGACGGTCATGTCCTCGTCAGACGTGTCATCCTTGATGCAATCACAATCAACATAAGAGTGCGGTGCTGCAGCGGGATTAGCCTGAAATCCCGGTGGAATGCTCGGAGCTTGCAGAATTTGATGAACCTGTCCCTGAGAAGGTTGTACCAGTGGTTGCGGACCACAGGGTACGAAGTTTCGCAGGTTTGGAACAGGTTGGGTGGGAAGAGTGCCCTGAGATCGAGTCGCCATGCGTAGTTGACTGATCTCAGCATTCTGCTACGCCAAATGGTGCTGAAGAGAGGTCATGTTCTCTTTATGGAGCTTTGACATTTCCATCATCTTTCACTTTAGTTTATCAAGAGGCCTTGATGCGTGTTTAGTTTGTGGTATGCAAGGGCCTGATGGAGGATTCGCCATAGGATTAGACTGGGCCCTTGGGATGATGGGTGCAGACGTTCACATTGGTCCACCCGTGGGGTTTTGGTGCTGCGGATTGTTGGACCATGTGAAATTCGGAAGATTGTGCCACCCTGGGTTATACATGGTAGAGAACAGGTTGTTCCCCAGGGCGCAAGCGTCTTCTATGCTAGAAGACGTGTCCGCGTGTAAGTATTCGTCCGAGCACACGGAGGCTTGGTCCTCCGTGTCGAAATACTGGCTCGTAGAAGCTAGTTCCACATGACTTACCGAGTCGCTCGATGCGACATTCGGTAAGTAAGGTCTTACGGGGTTTCTAGGGATATGCCTGGTGTTGGGAGAATTTGGATTGTGACGAAGTGGCAAGGTGGGGGTGTTTGCCATGTTTGTGGTGGAGGAGGACCATACGGCTCCTTTTCTAAATTTATCAGGCAATTCAAACAGTTCAGGGTCTTGTGACCTCCCAAACATGCACTACCATAGGAAGGGTTGGGGAGATGAGAAGGGAAAAGAGATGAGAGAAATGACGCCACAAAGGTACACTTGATGACAAATCAATACAATCAAATTCCTAACCTCTACAGTGGGCCCTTAGACCTAAAGATCTAAGTTACCGACTATCACGAACTACGGAACCGAATGTGAGCACTGCGGAACCATCAGGCCAGATTAAAAGGTCGTTTGCCCCAGTCTTAGACACCCGATAGCACCCAGGAACTCTCACCAGCACGTAGCTGCTACACGCAGGTAGTTAGACCTCCAATCCTTAAGAAGGGTCAAGTTACTACCAGTTTTAGTTAGAGACTTAGGATCAAGTGCTTCTAGAATGTGAAGGGCGTTGTTTACAGGTAATGCCCAAGTGATTGATTTTCAGAGTGTGTAAAACAAGCATGTAATGGGGAAATCTCCCCGAATTGAAGTTCTTAATTAGTGAATGGTTTTTAGAGTTCAACCTTAAGTAGTATGGATTTTAGGATTTCGCTGAATTACCAATTCAACCAATCTCTGGGTTTTTGTGAGAATACAAGTTTTCTTTCTAAGCCCAACAAACCCTTCTTCAATATCAGTTGGTTAATGCATGCTAAAATGCAAAGGGTCTACCCTAAATGGAGATTTCTATGTGTGGATGCATGAATCAGTTTTATATTAGTGTGAAAGGGAGCCAAGCACTTCAATTCAAGTGCTCCCAATCACCAAAAAATGTCCACACACAAGGCTCAACCAAAAGAAAATCAAATTGTTAGGGGTTGAGGTATTCGGGATCAAATTTTAGGCATGTTGAAAAGTCATGGTGGGGTTGGAATCAACTCAATTCCAAGTCTCAGCACCAAAAAGTTGATCCCGAATTGTAGATAATCGAGGCAAAGAGGGGTGCAATCAATCTTTTTGTATTTGCCTCAAAGAATACTTCACACGGCGAAAAATTCAAGAATCAAGATTCTCGGATTTTTGCTATGTGAAGTAGAGTAGGAAATCCCTGGGCGGTGGGAGTGAAGACAATCAATCAAACAAGTGAATTTTAATCCACTTGCCCCAAGAGATCCCAAGAAGTTTTTCTAGTCTTTAGTTTTTAATTTTTTTTTTATTAAGGTGACAAGTTAATCCTAGTTGCTAAGAAAAGAAGACCTACTTGTTCGACAACGTGTGCGAAGCTCCAATGCGGTGTCGGCATCTTCACACTCTCGTTCCCGCCTTGGATCTGCTTACCTCTTCGACTTCGTCTGCCTGCCTTCTCTTTGCACCAGGTTCACCTGCACACTAAAAACAAAGATACCCGTGAATAGGGAAGAGAAAAATTGAAAGGAGTTGAATAGAAACTTACTTGAAGGTGCACATCCCCGGCAACGGCGCCAGAAAAGATGTATGGTCGAGCCCGGATTGTTAATATGATGATTTTATCGTTGAAGTGTGTATAGTGGTTAACCTAAATCTGACCTAACCATCTCTTTACAAAATTTTTAACCTGACCTACTTGATTTTATCTTGTCACTTTTAGCCCAGGGTCGAACTCAGGGAAGTGGGGTACAAGTTAAGTTTCTACACTTTTCCTACAACGAGTCTCTTCCGTTCATTTATTGTGTTTTTCTTATTTAGATTTTTTTTTGGTAATCTTTGTCCTTGAGGTACACCCTCAAAATTGTGTTCTTGGCTTTGAGCCAAAACAGAGTTCCAAAACGAGTTTTTCTATTCTCAAGATGGGATATCTGCAAGTCAAACATTATCTTTCCTCTTTTATATATATATATTTTTTGTCTTTTTACTATCAGGAAAGCAAACAGAAATAAGGTAAATATAGTTTATATATATATATGTATATATTATATATACAAAGGGGTGGGGGTGGAGGCGGCGATGTAGTGTAGCACGGTGTCGAGTCGGTCGTTGTCTAGAGAGACACAACCAACAGGACTAGGTGCCGCGTGGAGTATGGGATGGATGGTGGAAGATGTATGTAACCACGCTTTTTGTATGCGTATATCGGGGAATATCAGCAACTGGTGCAGATATTCCCGTGATGCAGTGTATGGTAAATAATGTGAAAATATATATATATGTAAATATGTCTATATGTATATATGGTTATCTATAGGTTATATATATTTGTGCATTTGTATGTATATATGCATAAGTATATATATATATATGTTTAAATAGATATATATATATATATATATATGTATGTATGTATGTATGTATGTATATATAGTTCTAGATATATATATATGTATATATGTATGTATATAAGTAGGTGTGTATATATGTATGTATATATGTACATATGTATCTATACTTAGTTATATAGGTAATATATATATAGATATTGTAGTTTCCCTACCAGGAGGGGGTGACGTAATAATTGCGGAAATAAATATAAACAATCTCAAAAATAGACAATCACACAAGTACACAAGTATTTTTAGGTGGAAACCCAAACCGGGTGAAAACCACCACCTAACCCTCTCGAGTTAGGATTTTCCGATCAACTAAGTTGATCAAAATCCACTAAACCGAATCACTTTAAAATGAGGGTGATTCAACCTCAATTACAACCACGCTACTTAAACGAGGGTAGCACCCCTCAACCCCTTCTCTTCACGAGAAGGATTTTGTCTCGCGAAGGAGATGGGAATTCACAAAGCGAATACCCAACCAAATAACAAAGATAAAACAAGTAATCCTATAGAGCCAACAAAGTAATATTTAACCTAAGCTTCTATAGGAAATAGGATGCTTCCCTTTGAAAGGAGTACGTCGACGACGCAGATGCGTGTGCCACGCGACAGTGCAACGTCGCTCTCGTGAACAACGGCGGGAGCGGGTGCGCAACAGCTTGATGCTCTCAAGAGAATGGAGCTTAAGCTTGGAGAGCAAGAGCTAGCTAGGCCACAAGAGAGTGGAAAGTGTATTACAAAGTGTTTCTTGTGTATCTTGGTGTTTCTAGGTATATGTTTGGGTTGCAAAGGTTCCCCTCTATTTATAGAGGCCTTAGGAAGGCTTTGGATGGCTTAGGAAAGGCTCCATAGCCGTTGGGTGCAAAGCCCAAGTGAATCAACCCGACATCAGGAACAATCATTGCACTGATAGGGTAATCAGACATCTAATTCTGGCATCATACGTCTGGAAGTCCACTTTAAGACGTCTGATTTCAAGGTTAGACGCCTGATTTTGGGCAGGTCTCTTCCTGACTTGAATCAGATCTAAACAGGGTTTTTGTGCAAGTCCATTAGACAACATACAGGACGTCTGGCACTATGTCTGGACGTCTGGAAACCTACTTTTTCTGTGGGAATGGATTTCCAAATGTTGCAACGGCTAGAAAATCTCTGAGAAGAGATTTTGGGCCAGCCGAGGCAAAACGGTCAATTATCAGACGTCTGGAAAGTCCTATGGACGTCTGATAAGGCTCTAACGGTCACATTCTTGACTGTTCGCTAAGCCAGCCAACGGTCCACTAATTGGACGTCTGGCAAAGTCATCAGACGTCTCCTAAGACGTCTGGTTTAAGGTCTGGACGTCTGATTTCATCAGACAGAACTAACTATGTCCAGCCTAATAGTTATCAGACGTCTTAAAACACTTTATCAGACGTCTGATTTGGGAATTAGACGTCTGGAAACTCTGTTTGAACCCTATATTGGTTTTCTAAGTATTCTACAGAAAACATAAGTATCCTAGGGTTGTGCAGGTATTCCTAGGACTACTGTTAGGGTACTTTGAGGCTCTTTAACATAATGTTCTAAGGAAATAAAAAGAGCAAGCAAAATAAAGATAAAAGTACATGAAAGGATTAAACAAAATTCTATCCTATTCTTCTTGTCCTTCCATCTTCAATCTAGCGCTCCTCGCGAATCTCCTCTGTTCTCCATCAAGCTCCCCCAATCCGTCCTGGATGCGAGCTCGAATTCCGTCTAAACACATCTACATTTGCAATTGACCTGAAATCTACGACTCCAAGTGCAAATGTTAAATAACACGTGTTTTGTTATCATCAAAACAAATGATCGTGGTGCTCTAGCACCAACAGATATATGTATATTTATATATATATATATATGTGTGTATATAAATATATGTATATATGTAAGTATATATGTATATTTATATAAGTATATGTATATGTATATATATATATAAGTATGTATATAAGTTTATAGATATACATATATATGTATATAAGTATACTAATACTACTATAGATATGGATGTAAGTATAGGTATATATATATGTATATGTATAGTAGTATATGTATGTATGTATATATATATATGTATATATATATAACTATATATAAGTATACGTATATATATATATATATATGTTTATAATAGAGTATAGGTGTGTGTGTGCATCGGCGTAGAGAGAGTGCTGTGAGTGTTGTGAGAGAGAGAGAGAGAGAGAGAGAGAGAGAGCGGGAGAGAGCAGGTAGAGAGAGCGCAAGTTAAGTCATCTGCATATAGCGGGCATCGTCTGGAGATCTTCAGCGTGTGCACACGCAGGCGCTTGTTCGTACAGAGAGGAGCGCATGGGAGTGGGGAGCGGAGAGGAACCAGCGCAGCGGGCACGGAGTGGCTGTAATGGGCGCTCGCAGGCGCGGGTGAAGGGAGTGCGCGACGCAAACGAGTGCGGGAGAGGGGAGTGGGCGAAGTAGACGCGCGGGCGTAAGCGGGCGACGTGGGCAGAGACGCGCGGGCGAGGGCCGGTTGCGCCGCACCGAGTGACCGGGAAAGTGAGAAGCTTTCCGGTCAGACCACTGTAGCCACAGTGTCGCAATGACTCGCATGAACAGTGGTTATAGTGGTCATCCGCACCGCACAACCGGCAGTGGGCAGTGCTGTGAGGGAGGCTCGCTCGGCGTGTGTGGCGGAGTGGTGTCAGCTGGTGGCTTGCTGGTGGAACCTTGCGACAGAGCGCACGCTGGCATGTGCCGTGGTGGGCGAGGGCACCTGCAGCTTGCGCGGAAGCTTGCAGGTGCTACAAGCGGGGGAGGGAGCGCTTGGTCGGTTGCTGCAGAGGTGTGCAGCAGTCGGTTGCGGGCTGAAGTGAGCTTGAGACAGAGTGGAGAAAGCAGAGGTGGAGGCGCCTGCAAACGCGCGAGGAAAGGTGGAGGCGGCCTGCGGGCTTGCGCGAAAAGGCGTGGGGTGGCTGCTGCTGCTGCTGGTTTGCTGCTGCTGCTGGGCGAAGCTTTTGAGCTTCAGACCTTGAAGCTGCTCCAATGGTGGGAAAGTGCGGGAGCCAAAAAAAAATGGAAAAGAGCCACCAACCCCACCGGCTCTTTGAAGAGCTAGGCGGTGGTGGTCTCACTGTGGTGGTGTGCACCACAGTGAGATCTCCTGCCCGCCGAGTTTCTCCTCGGAGGAGGACTGGCGTATGGAGCGGAATGGGAGGAGAGGACGGCCTGGAGAAGAAGTGCAGGTGGTTTCTTTCTTCGGCTGGGACTAGGCCTCTTTGCAAAGGAGAAGCCGTGGCCTTGTTATAGAAGATGAAAGCGTGGCCATGCATGGCACATGCACGGCTGCGGCAGGGAGTGGCAAGTGCAGGGAAGGGCTTGGCAGGGAGAGGGTGCGAGGAGAAGTTGCAACCATGGGAAGGAAGTCAAAATCAAAAATAAATAAAAATGGAGATGGAAATATTGCAAAGATGCACTTGAGGAAAATGTAAAATGCAAGGCCACTTAGTCATTTCTCCTCCTCTCTTAATTAAATGCATGGATGCATGTATTTTTACAAAATGCAACTATGGAATCCTAATATGCATAGATAATGCTAGGAAATAGCACAAGAAGGCATTATTGCAGGCGTATTTTGCGGTGCAATCAGCAACCAGCGTGCACTCTGCACACCATCGCCCTCCTGCCCTTACTACACCACGCCTCTCCAGTGCCCTTGCGCGCCACCTTCCACTGCGCCCTACAACCACACGCCCGCAGGTGCTCACAACACCAACCAGCACCGCAGGCAGCAGCAAGCCGCGCCATCGCCTTCCACCGCAAGCACCCGCGACAGTGCCCTTGCACGCCCTCTGCAGGCGTAGGCCCCCCTGTGCACTTGCACCCTCTACAGGCGCACGCCTCCCTGCACCCACACAGCGCTCTCACCACGCCCCTCCAGCGCTCTCATCGTGCCCTTGCGCGCCAACCTTCAACAGCACCAGCGCTTGCGCCTGCACTACAGACCGCAACGCATCTCCATCTTCTCGCATGCAGCAATGCGTGCCTGTGCCTTTCCATCCTTTTCCTCCTCTGCTTCTCTGCAGCAGCAGGGCGAGACTGCAGCCTGCCCAACAGCAGTCTTGCGTAGTGCTCCCCTTGCGCGACCAACAGTCAGCTGGCCGCCGCACGTGCACGCGACAGCAGCAGTGTCGATAGCCCCCTACAGCAAGCCTGGCCGACATCAAGCTCTCCGACTGACCACCACCTGCCACCTCCGGCCGTGCTTCCCCTGTCGTCGCGATCACCTCTCTGCCACGCACTACCGGCGGGCCTCAGTCAGCCGGCCAACAAGCCTTCACGCGTGCAAGGAGGAGAGAGGAATTTTCCTCTGTTTTTGGTGACATTAAAATTTACCATTTGTGCCATTGCCAAAAGCCCTATTACAATATTTAGTTTATTATTGTATTTGAGTGAAATTGCATGCATGCCCTTACATGTTATAGTATTTCTTTCATGCACTGAACTCTTAAATGGTGATGTTGATAAATGCAAAAGATCTCATCCATACACTCACATGACCTAAAAGAGAAAGCTCCATGTCTTGAAATACGACTATGTTACATGCCATTACAAGTTATTTCATGAAAGAAAAATTACATTCATGCACCTGAATTTCTAAATAATTATGTGTTCCTTCTTTTCGCCTAGTTTTGCATCAGATTTAAACATGGATTGCACACGTGATTGAATAAGTACAAAGGAAAAAAATATTTTGTGAACTTATTAATCTGTTCCTCCCTGTGGATGCGACATCCTTTTCGTGGTTTAAATTCATATCTATGTTAATCTTTGATTGAGAGATTTCCACCACATTAATTACAACGACATATCCTTCTATTGCTATCATAAATAAGCAAAACTCTCTCCATCAGCAGGCGAATCAAGATTTATTGTGACCTCTTCCTCAGGATGGTTCTTCCTCCTACTCTTATTCTAATAGGGAACCACCTATGGAAGACAAAGGAAAAACACCAATGGCTGAAGACCCTAACATTCCTCTCCCTTTTCCTAGAGTTATCATTAGAGATTCATTGAGGCAAAAAAAGGGAGTTAAGAATCATGAGGACCTCATGGCTATGTTCAATGAAGTACATATTCAGGTTCCTCTTCTCGATGCCATAGATCACATTCCTGCTATTACCAGGTTCTTCCAGTACTATTGTACCCTGAAGCAACAGCAGAAGAAGGGAACCAAACCCAAGCAGGTTTTGTCTCAGTAAGCTAGTGCAGTAACACTAAGTAATCTATCGCCTAAAAAGGACCCTGGTACACCTTTGATCTCTTGCTTCTTGCAAGACTCACCATTTGATAAAGCCCTTCTTGATTTGGGTTCCTACAATAATTTGACTCCACTCCTGTTTATGATTGATTTAGATATGGAGAGTTGAAGCCTACCTCAGTTACTATTCAGTTGGTAGACGGTCGGTGAAGGTACCGAGAGGGGTTGTTGAGAACATCATTATGAAAGTCTATGGATTCTGTTTTCTAGCAGATTTCTTTATTCTTGATATGGAGGTTCTTGTTGATCTCCGCAATGCACCTATTATTCTAGGTCACCCATTCTGGCGACCGCTTGTGCAAACATCGATTATGCATCCGGATGCATGGAAATTGCCCTAGGGAATGAGAGATTAAGACTAGATATTTTTAAGGCATCCAAAAATTTTGATTGTGATCTAATCAAGGACGAGTATGAGGATGATGATCAGGAGTATTGTAGCGACATTGGGCTTCTATGCAATGACCCAATGTCTTATTCATCCTCATTGACATTAGAGTCGACCAATTCCTACCTAGGGACTGAGACTATTGCTCTGCATATTTCACCTTTCTCCTCAACTGATTGCTTGGGGTGTGTATCTGATTCCAGTACCCTAAACTTGGTATATCCTGGTGTGTCTGGAGGACTTTATGGTTCTGACTCACTACTGAATTTGTAGACCAGTATGGTTGGTACGGATAGACTCAGTCCATATGAGAGGTATTTTGATGAGATTTATGATCCATTGTTACCCTCTCCAACATTACATGATCATCTTGTTGCTGCAACCACTACTACCCTTCTTGCAGTAGTTGAGTCTGATGGCTCTGAGCATAATAATAATCAAGTATATCACCTTGATCCTTCCCTTTCCTTTCCTCCTCATTCTACTACTGATTCTACATCTCCTCCACCTGTGCTCGAATTGAAGCCCTTACCTGATTCTATGTGTTCTTGGGTGAGCATCAGACTTTCCCTATTATTATCAGCTCCTGCTTAACCCAAGAACAAGAACTTAAATTGATTACTGTGCTCCAAGATCATAGGGTTGCTATTGGGTGGAGTATCTCTGATCTGCCTGGTATTTGCCCATCCTATTGCACTCATCATATATATACAGATGAGGGGGCAAAATCGACGCGACAACCTCAACGAAGACTAAATCCAAATATGATGGAGGTTGTTAAAAAAGAAATGGTCAAATGTCTAGATGCTGATATCATATACCCTATTTCAGATAGCCAGTGGGTGAGCCCGATACAGATTGTTCCTAAAAAGGCTGGACTCATCGTGATCAAAACTGAACAAGGCGAATCCATCCCAACCCATGTTGCGACTTCATGGTAGGTCTACATCGATTATCGAAAACTTAATTTGGCTACTAAGAAGGACTACTTTCCATTGCCCTTCATTGACCAAAATTTGGAAAGATTAGCTGGGAGTTATTTTTGTTTTCTAGATGGATACTCTGGGAATAATCAAGTAGTGATTAGGCTAGCTGATCAAGACAAGATGACTTTCACATATCCTTTTGGTACATTCACTTTCAAGCGAATGCCTTTTAGTCTGTGCAATGCACCTACTACCTTTCAGTGTTGCATGATGGCCATCTTTTCTGACATGATTGGGGAGTATATGGAAGTGTTTATGGATGACTTCTCCATTTTTTGAGATGATTTTGACTCTTGTCTTGAAAATCTCACTAAGATCCTTAAACGGTGCATTCAAGTCAACCTAGTACTATCTTGGGAGAAGAGCCATTTCATGGTGAGAGATGGCATAGTACTAGGTCATTGGATCTCTAAGGATGGATTAGAAGTTGACATGCTAAATCTGATATCATTTCTCATTTACCTCCCCCTAGCTCAGTCAAGCAGATTAGGTCCTTCCTGGGGCATGTTGGATTCTATAGAAGATTCATTGAAGATTTCTCTAAGATTGCTCAATCACTGACGAATCTTCTAGTTGTTGATGCCCCATTTGACTTTGATTCTAACTGTCATAGTGCTTTCATGACTCTACGAAAGGCTGCATCTAGTTCTCCTATTCTCTAGCCACCCAATTGGTCACTAGACTTTGAGATGATGTGCGATGCATCCGATTTTGCTGTTGAAGTAGTCTTAGGCCATCGTCGGGAGCACTGCCCATTTGTGATATACTAGGCTAGCAAGACACTAATGAGGCTCAGTGTAATTATACTATTACAGAAAAGGAGCTGCTAGTGGTAGTTTTCGGGCTTGAAAAGTTCAGATCATACTTACTTTGGTCCAAGGTCATTATTTACACGAATCATTCAGCCCTTCGACATTTGTTGTCTAAGAAGGATGCCAAACCACGCCTTATCAGATGGATCCTTCTTCTGCAAGAATTTGACATTGAAATAACAGGCAAAGTTGGAGCCCAGAATGTTGTGGTTGATCATTTGTCGAGAATTGACCTAGCCCATATTCTTTTTTCCCCTGCTATTTCTAATAAATATTCAGATGAATCACTATTGGCCATTGACTCGGTTGATTCTCCTTGGTATGCAAATTTGAGAATTATTTTGTCGTAGGCAAGATACTATCAGTATTATCTAAGGATCAAAGGATTAGATTTCTTTCTAAAGCTAGGCATTATTTTTGGGACGATCCCCTGCTATTCCAGATTGGTTTTGACCAAGTGATCAAGAGATGTGATCCAGATTCTAAGATCTCGAGTGTGTTATCCTTTGCCAAAGTGAGGCCTGTGGTGGGCATTTTTTCGGTAGAAAGACTGCTGCAAAAATTTTGCAGTCTGGTTTCTTTTGGCCTTCGATTTTAAGATGCACACCTTTATTCTACAAATTGCAAGCGATGCCAGTCAGTAGGTTCCATGACTAGGCAAGACATGATGCCTCTCCAACCGATTTTGGTCGTGGAGGTGTTTGATGTCTGGGGCATCGATTTTATGGGCCCATTCCTAAACTCGCATGGCTTCGAGTATATTCTACTAGTAGTAGATTATGTCTCGAGGTGGGTGGAAGCTATTCTTGCAAGGCATGCTGATCATAGGACTGTTATCTCTTTCCTTCAGGAATGTATTTTTGCGAGATTTAGTGCTCCTTGTGCATTGATTAGTGATGGGGGAAGTCACTTTATTGATGCCCATTTTAGAGCTTTATTGAAGAAATATGGGGTTCACCATTGCATTGCTACCCCATATCACCCACAGACTAATGGGTAAGCTGAGTTGTCTAATTGACAAATTAAACTCATTCTTCAGAAGATGGTTAGACTCGATAGGAAAGATTGGTCCGATCGGTTAATTGATGCACTTTGGGCATATCAGACCGCATACAAGGCCCCACTTGGAATGTCACCATATAGAATAGTGTATGGAAAGGCCTGTCATCGTCCGGTTGAGCTGGAGCACCATGCCTTTTGGGTGGTGCAAAAGTGTAATTTTAACCTCGATACGGGAGGTTGTGAAAGGAAGCTCCAGCTCAGTGAGTTAGAGGAAATACGGTGGGAGGTCTATGAAAGTGCAAAAATTTACAACGATAAAACCAAGGCCTTTCATGACTGCCACATCCAAAGGAAATCATTTTTTTTCAACCAACAAATCTGATTGTTTGATTCAAAGTTAAAATTCTTTGCATGTGGATTGGACCTTTTATAGCGATTTGCCCAAATCTAAATGGAGCTGTCCAGATCTATGACCCGAAAAATGGGCATGTTTCTATTGTAAATGGCCAGCACCTCAAGCCATTTTTAGCTCAGGAACCTCCTCCTGCTGACAAAATGATACATCTTCTTGAGGATGTGTGATAGAGTTTTCGCTCAGCTAGAGGCATTAAACTCAACAATTATTTATTTATACATATGTACATAACTCTTATTTTCTTTTTATATATATAGCATATTTGTCTTCTCAATTGTATAGGTGTTGGAATATGCTGAATGTTAATATTCAAAAGCTTTTCCAGGTGATTTCTACCTTTTCCTTCTCTTTGCACTTTAAGGTATTATATGTTTTATGTTTATTTTCATGCATGAGGACATGCACGAATTTAGGCATGGGGGAGGGGGTACTATACTTGCACTGAAAATTTTCTACCAACACCTAAATAAAAAAAAAAGAACAGCATTTGTACATAACATTTATTCAAAAAGATTTTTATCAAGAAGATTTTACTAAGGATTTTCTTCTTGAATTATTTCTTAGTTTAGAATCCAGTACAATTATTTTACTTGCACGTAGGCTTTGTAATGGATCCATTATGGAAACCAATAAACATTTTTAGTTTGTCAAGAAGAAGTAGTGCTTCTTTTCCTAAACCCTTGGATAATTAGTTAGGAAGTTAGACAAACTATCTTTTAGTAGATCCACCAAACATTTGTGAGGTGAGTAGAGTGTTTAATGATGTTCTAAATTTAGTGTAAGGACTCTTCAGTTCTGGATAATTGGATAATGATACCCAGGAGTTAGGCATAGTTTTCCACTCTCAGTTCCTGTGTACAAACCTTGTGTTAATTTTTTAGAGGCACCAAATAAGGCAAATATGCAAAAATCGAGTTCTAATAAAACTGACTGAGGTGGATGGTCACGACCTTCCTTTATGGAATTCTCGGCTGAAGGAGGGTGTCAGTGTCAATGGTTAGAAATACATTGTCCTATCCATTCATTTCCAGTACCGAGAGTAGGCACATTTACCAAATAAGCTATACAATATCCTCTTGAACATCATCATTTCCCAATAATGCCTCAAAAATGATAGTTGCATTGTGTTGTGTTGTGTTGGTTGTTACAAAGAAAGAACAAAAATAAAAACAAAGAAATAAAAAAAGTAAAAAAAATAAAGAAAAAAAAGAAGAAAAAAATATATAGAAGAAAAAAAAGAGAAAAATTTCAAAAAAAAAAAGTTTGAGTTCATAGTTGTGTTTATGTGTTATGAATAAATTTCATTAAGGCAACAATACCCACTACCATTTGTGATCCACCAAATATGATCGATACCTACTTTTCTACATTTCTAACTGCTTGAATACTGGTTGAGAAATTTTGACTTAGTTGTAGGATTATCAGAACTTATTAACGTGTTAATGCCATGTGAGGCCACCAAATATTGAGTGTATTTACACAATCTGGTGAATTGTGAGCTCAAGAAAAAAACAAAGAAAGAAAGAAAAGAGAGAGAGAGAGAGAGAAAGAGTGAGTACAATGGAACCAAAAGGAGCATAGTTTTGAGCCTCTCTATGGGTTGACTTGTTTAATAGTCTAGAGATCTAGGGTCTGCAATACTAGTCTCTATGTAGCGCTAGATGAGTGTGAGCCACTGAATATGAAATCATTTGACTCAAACATCTTCTACCTAAGTTAGAAAGCCAGGGTAGAAATTTCATATTATTTGTATCCCTGAGGGAAGAAGTTTGCCTATCCCGATAGAATTTTTATTGAGGGTTAAGTATAAGCTTTAAGTGTGAGTTGGCTTTTCACTTGGATTCATTGCTTAGGCTACTATCACTACACTTTCACGTCAGCTGGATTTCTAGATTTTTAAAAGAAAACAAGAAGAAAACTTTTGTCAAACCCTTGATAAAAGTATAAGCAGTCCTTTGGGGGTCAAGTTGTAAATAGCATTGATCATACACTTTGCATTTGTTTTTCATTCTTGCATCTGCTAGGGACTAGAAAAGTTAGGTATGGGAGTATGATTGCGTAGCAATCATAAGTTCTAAAATGCCTAGATTAGGATAGATTTCTAACATAGTTATAAATATTGTATTCATTTCATGTATAGTTTGCATTCGCATCGTATTTAGTTGCTTATTATTAAATAATGTGTCTTATGGACTTAATTATGATATAATGCCTATCTTGTGATTGTAGGTCTATACGGGAATGATAAATCAAGAAAAAAAAAAGAGACCAAGAAATAAGATGGAGGAAATGAGAGGAAAAGACCCAAGAATCCAAAGAAAAATTAAAGGAGTAAGAGAGGAGGAATAAACCTATTATCTTATCCACCATCAAATAGACTTACCCTAACCCAAACCAATTCTCTTTCCTAATCCCAATTTTCCTCCTTACCCCCACCTCTTCCTAGCTGCCCCTGTTCTCCCAATCTCAATCCCATACAAAATATCCACGTCAGCCCAGCAATCCACAGCCATATCCCCTTCGCACAATTCCCAGCAACGTCAACATGTAAACCCTCGAAACCAATCCATGCAACAAAACCCCCCGAAATCCCACGTTCCAACAATTTCCCACAGCCGAACTCTATCCCCTCCACTTCCTGATTTATCCTCTCCCCCTCCAATTAAAAAATCCATCCAATTTATCCCTTCCCCCACCGTACTCCCTGCAGGGGATTTCCTCCAACAAAAAAATCCCATGTCCTTCCCAACGTCCTACCCGTCTCCCTTAATTGTTTAATCCCTCTCCACCGAAAAAATCAAGAGAAGAAAAAAAGGCCACCGATCCTCCCTTTCCCATCCGTCCTCTTCCTCCTCTCGTCTCTCCGGCTCTCCATCATCTCCAGCTTTCACTCCGTCTCCCTCCTCCATCGTCCACCAAGGCCACCCTTGGTGGATCATTGCTGCTCAACCACATATTTCAAATGCCACCAAGGATTACTCCTTGGTGTCTTCTTTCTATACATATAATTTTTTTCATTAGTTTTATTTCTAATATATTTAGTTCTGGTGATTGTAGTATTTTTTTTAATATTGTCAATTATTCAACTAGTGGTGGAACTATTATATGATATTATAAAGTTGGTGTGCTTCAAATATATCATGCTATTTCTATTTAGTATCTAGTTAGAGTAGACCTTTATTTCCAAAAATCAAAAATCCCAAAAAAAATTTACAAAACAAAAATTGAAGAAAAAGAAAACATATTGGCATGGCCGCACCGATCTACATTAATGACTCGCACATTTTGTTTTAACTCACTCAACAGTATTAACATAACAGAAATCGTTGAAATTTAAACACACAAATTTATATTTTATATCTCCTTAACGAGTGCACTCATTATCTGCGAAAATAAGAGAAGGGGTGAGATTAATATTCATGAGTTTTAAATTAAATTACGTGTTTAGGAATCAAGCCTAGTTTTAGGCGTCTAGTTAGCTTATCAATTTCAATTTTGTATTTTTCGCCTCCCTAAGTTTGACCGAAACTTACAAAGTTTCAATATATTTTATTTGTCAACATGTTTCGGTCTATGCTATGACGAAATCAATGTTTAAAACGTGATATACGTGCCAAACAGAAACTTAAAGCAATCATCTGCCTCGAATTTCAGTAAGGCTAAACAAAGTGCTTTGCTAATTTTCTATATATATTTTTTAGGTATTGGCTTTTGATGAGTGAGAAAAGCATTGCAAAACATTTGAGTTTGGAAAACCCACGTCATTGTAAAATTCGCAAGAAAATCCACTACCAAATAAATTTAATCAAAACTTTGGTGAGTCCCGGGTCGAAAATACGGAGGCGACTGTTTAATTAAAAATCATGTTTGGAATTATTATTATAAAGCAGAATAGCTGGTTAAAATTAATCTACGCAAGCTAAACTACTTAAAGAATAAACAATAGAAGACAGAGTGAATATTAAAAGAAAGAGAAAAATAGAGAGAGAATGAACAAATATTGCATTTAAATATTCTAAAGTCTATTACAACTACTTAAAGAAAATAAAACTACACTAAAAAGTAGTAAAAAGATAGGGGTGAGAAAATCCTCCTCGACAGTTGCTTAGAGGACGAGTCGCGTTGACAGAGTGCCTGGAAGTGGGTGGTGAGATGTTGGACGAAGGAGAACGAAGCTAGAGGACGGAGGACTAAGAAGTGCGGCGTCACAGTGGGATCTGCTTCCCAAATATGTTGAGAAGACAACCACGGGATGCTTCGTAAAGTGGGTGAGAAGATGGACAAAATTATTTTACTCTAGCTCTAGTGGAGCATTGCAGGTATGGGACCAACTCGTAGAGCTTTAGAGGAGGTGTGAGAAGAGAGATAGCAATGATAAAATATGTGGTAAAGGTAGGCATTTATAGGTGTAGACGTGGAGGTAATTTGCTTATTTGAAAGCTTAAATTTTAATGTTGGGGTCTTTAGTGACTGATGCAGCTGTTGCTGTAGGTGAGCATTGCTAAAGAACACGTGCAACGTCGACTGTGCGATGGAGATCCGCATTTGTTTCTTTTTTTTTTGAGAGTAGGTGGCTTCCCTGATCTACGATTTACCTAAAAGCAATAGAATGAGAATGGTCATGTAGTTGGGCTTTGGAAAACGAGCTAATGGGGTGTTACCCATGACAACTTACCAGCCATTCGACCCAAGGGAGTTCATTAGCTACCCAATTTTCCATAAAACCGTCAAAAAATGAGTTAGTGCAAATAGTGTACAGATGCTTTAAACTTAAAGTCCCCTCAAATCAGAGGGTGGGTTGATATATAAGTTGTATACTTATCACCCCAACTTATTTTACCAATTAGAAATGAATTTACGAATGGCGAGGACTCGAGAAAGAAGTCCACATTTTAGTGGACACCAAGGCTGATTAAGTTTAAAGACCTGATGAATCTAAGTGTTCAGGTCCTATTGTATCATATCCTAAAGTTGACAAATTTCTAATGTCCAAGTTTTCTTTTCCTAATTCAATTTTTTTTCATAAATAAACAATCTACGGAGCTAACAAAATAATTTAGATAAGGATATCCACCCCCCATGCCTATCTAATGTAATGTCCTCATTGTATTAAAAGGACATCAAAAAGAGAGGAGAAGAAAGCACCTAAATTTCATGATTAACAGAGATAAAAACAAACTATATATGTGCTAAGTTTATTTCTTTCAGCTAGGCACACTATATAAACAAAGAGGAAATAAAGAATTCACAAATGCAAAGTCAGGATCATAAGAAAAAGATTGATCCTAGGTCCTACAAGGATGTGTCCATAGATGCAGACTGGATTGTGGTGTAGACCCATGCCTTGGGGTCGAGTGTATCTAAGGTTCTGGATAAAAGTTACGCAGAACCTGAGATCATTATCCAAGTGAGGTCGGGCCTTCGGTTTATGAGAATGCAACCCAAGTTCAATAAGTCAAACAATATGAAAATTTGTATCAAAAAGATAATCAGTTAATTTGTGCTTAGGTTGAACATCCTTAGACTTGAAAATGTCATAAGGATCCAGGTAGAAGGTTGGTGGTTTCAACCAAATAGGAACCCGTAGACTCAGGCTTCTGCTTCCCTCGGAATTGGCTTCCTAGCCCTTCATTTCCAGATTCCTATCCTTCATAATCAAAGTTTCCAGGACTTTGAAAGTGTTATCAACCTCGTTTAAAATATCCAAGTCCAAAATTTATGGCTTAATCAGAATTGACTTGGGTTTGGTAATTTCAAGAAGATAATCATCATTATGCTCAACAGGGTGTAATTGAGGAATAGGGCTGTGAATTGAATCCTTTATGAAATCAGGAACTGAATCCTCCATGCTTGCCCCAATTTGATCCAAATCCTTAATTACCGGTCTATCAAACGATTCATCATACTCCTCAAGCTGGATGTCTTACTAAAATTATCTTCCTCAAACTCAGGTGAGACTTCACATAAAGATTTTCCACCTTCAGAATCAAAGAATTCTGAATCTGCATTTATATGTCTCAAAATCATCTATCATTGCCTGGTCAGTGGAGACATACTTTTCCTTGTACCTTGGTTAAGGGATCTCAGGTGAAGAAATCAATTCATCATCAATTGGTTTCTCTAGACCAACCTGGTCATCCCCGATCTTGTAAAATGAGTCCCCCCTACAGGTGCCTGAGTGGGTTTTGACATTGGCTCCCCTGAAGGGGCTTCATCTTGGAAATCTTCCCAAGATTGGACTAGAGCAATCAGAAATCTGATCCTTAATTTTGACAATTTCCCAAGTAAAAACTCACCCGAGTCCTTATCCTTAACATCTCGGAGCCAATCCAATAAATACTTGTTAAGATAAAAAATCATTTGAATCACTGGCTCCAATTCTTCAATGCAGGGTGTTGGTTGAGCTTCTAAAGATTGAATGGTGTTCGTTAAGTTAGCCAACACCCTATCTTGTACCTAGTTCACTTGAACTAAATAGTTTGATTCAAGGTTGGGTGGGTTTGGGTTCAGTCCAGGGGAGTCAAGGAATTAAGGTTCTTGGTGCCCTCCCTGATAATAGGTTATTTCTGATTGTTCATAAAGAGGTGGTGACCTATATGCAGTGTAATCCTGGGGAGGGTATGGGTTATAATCATCATATCCTTCTTAATTGTAAATCGTATTAGGTTGTCCATAGGAGGGCGATGATCTATAATTGGTGTTTCTTGGAGAAGAATAAAAATCAAAATCATGGTGTTCAGGGTTAGAACCTAAACACGGAGGTCCGGAATTGTATCCCTAATCCGAGTTATCCCAACTAATAGATGGCTAAGTACCACATAGGTCGGGATAATAGTCATCATATTAGGGATAAGATGTGTCAGGGGGTAGGAGTTGAAATGTGTGTAGGATGTGAAAGGATCCATGATAAAAAAGAGAATAGAAAGGTGCCCCGCAGTACAAACAATCAAACCTATCGTAAGTTGGGGTAGCCTAAAGACCTACAGACTCTTAGAACCCATCTTGAGATGAAAGAAACGATTTGGTCTACTTCTTTCCAGTCAATTCAACTAGTTAGAGGAAGGGATTAGGGACAAGGTTCTTCCCTTGGCTTTCGCCTCAAGTTCCTTTGATATCCCCCAATCGCAGTCATTTAACACTGCTCCCCTAGCAAGACAACAGATGGATCAGTAGAAGCAGATTAATCGAAAATAATCTTGATCTGGGCCTCAAAGAGTGAGTCCAATCCTTAAGGCCAACGTCTACTCTATTTTAATTAGGCTTAGGTTTGATTGCTTTTAAATGTGATGGGCTCTTTAGATAGGTTGTTGATAAACGTCAGTTTATCATCATTCTTATGCATTAAAACAAACCTAACTCTTAGGATTTTACTCCGCAAACAGGTTTTTGGGCTGCATTTAGGCATTAACTAGCTTAGGCATGCATTGCATTTTCTTTTGTTGTTTTAATGTATTTTTGTGAGTGTTAGGGATGAACAAATATACAGATCCCTAAAACCCTAGCACTCAAGAAGGCAAATGGTGAAGGAGGAGCTCAGACTAGCTAGAACTCAGCTTGATCTAGCTAACCACAGCTGGAACCTAGCTCACTTGAACTAGGGTTAGCTCATCCCAACTCCATTCAGTTAATCTCAGCTGAATGGTAGCTCAAGAGAGTTCATCTTAGCTCACCCTAGCTCAAGTCAGCTCAGATCCAGCTCAACCTAGTTGAGTCTAGCTCATTTTAGCTCCCACTAGTACACAGGGAGCTCTAGCTAGCTCAGTTGAGTTGACTGGAGTTCACCCCAGCTCAGATCCAGCTACATCCAACTCCACTCAACTCCAGCCATCTGAAGAAGAACTCATCCTAGCTCAGGAAGCTCAAGTCCAGCTCCTGGGGACCCAGCTTAGCTCAAGCTAATTGAGCTAAGCTACCTTAGCTGTCTCAACCAACTCAATCCTCCCTGGGAGCACCAAACCCAGCTCACCTCATCTCCATTCAATAGAAGCCAGTTCACTTTAGCTTGGCTTAGTAGCTAGCAAAGAACTAGCAAGCTAAGCCAGCTGGAGTAGCCCCATGTTGACCTCTTCAGTAGCTGCAGCTCCACTTCAGCTTCGAACTCTTCAGAAGCAGCTTCTCCCTCCAAACCCTAGCTCCAACACCTCCTCCTCTACTCCACCATTAGCTAAGCTAGCTTAGCTATGCTCCAGCTTCCTTGGCTTGCACCACCCAAAAACCCTACCTAACAACTCCACCAAGTAGCTCCACCTAAGCTTCACATAAGCTAACCCTACTTGGTGCCAACCTAGCCTACCCACCACCTCCAAAAGACACCTAAAAGTGGCAGCAAAACCACCCTAACTAGCCCCTTGTTGGCACCACTTTTCCCTCCAAAAACCCCCTTCATCTCCACCACACATCTCCCCTTAAACCCATGTCCACCATCCACATAATCCCACCTTCTGGAAGCCTCAAAGTTGGTGCCAACCCATGGCACCTCTCCATGGTTGGCACCACTTTTAGGTGCCCCTTGACCAACCCTAGCTACCCCCTTTACACCCCTTAGGTGGCGCCAACCATCCTTAACCCTAGGATCAACTAACCACCTCCGTCTTCCCATCTTAGCCCTCCATTTCAAGAGTCACCTTAACCCCCCATCCTACCCTATAAAAAGACCACTACCCACCACCATTCAAACCATCCTTGGCTAGCAAATTCACTCTCATACTCTACCTAGAAGCCCACGCCCAAGAGAGAAGAAGAAGAAGAAGATTAAGGGGATATTCTGTCCCTTTGGTGCCTTCCCCTCTTCCCTTCTCTCTTGAGCCACGCCAACCAAAGTAGGATCCAGGAAAGGAAGATCTTTGGAGGAGATCTTGAAGGTGGTCCATGCCTCCTTGGAGGAGAATTTGACGGTGGTGCACACCCACCCCTTGGAGGAGAGCATTGAAGGTGGTAGCATCCACCTTGGAGGAGCTCTCAAGGAAGGAGAAGAAGGAGGCCCTCTTTTCAAGCCAAGGAGCAGCTAGGCTTGGAGCAAGAAGACTCCCTTCTTCACCAAATTTTGCAAGAGGATTTGTGTTTCTTTTATTGCTTTTAGATTTTTTCATTTCTAGTAGAAGCATTCCTCTACTTGTCTTTGAAAAGAGCACAAATTCTAGTTAATCAAATTGACTTCTTTTTACTTTCCTATTGCAATTGTTACTTTTGTTCTAGCACTTATTTTACTTCCACTCCCTAATTACTCTAGGGCTTCACTTGCCTAAAGTGAGCTTAGGTAGTGGACATTTTAATTTCTTAAGTTTTAGCTTAGCATTTTAGGTGTTAGCACTTTTTCGTCACAATTCGCACTTTGCTCGTATTATTTCAAAGCACAAAAAAAAATATACATATTTAAAATACCAAAAAGAAAGTCGAGATTGATTGTTAGCAAGAGAATTGAATTGCAATTTTTGCCTCCTTGGACGACCCTAGATACTCCCCTATCTAGGATACAAATTTACAAGCGTATGCGAATTCGAGTGTTACAATGACATTAAAAATCTGCTTTTACAAATCACGTGACTTTTCGCATCAGTTGTACCCTTAAAGATCAGTTTCAATTTGTGTGCATGCACAACCAATGATTTTCAAGCAAGATTATCTTTTTGATGCAGTGAATTTTAGGGTTTAAATTTTACTTAGTAGCTTTTAGGATTGAAATTTTAGGTATATTCAGACATGGTTTTGTGGGGAACATCAAGTTTTGAAGGTACAAGTGAAGATATATTCCTTTACAAATCAAAACTATTGTGGTGTGCCTGGGTCAACCCTAAAAATTGAATCCTATGAGGCAAGCTATTGATGGATCACTTTTATCTTATGTGGTGTGGCCCAAACAACTCAATCAATTGGCCTCTTACACAATTCGATTAAGGCGCACAAGATGATTACCCTAATCAGATTTCTACTCACTTATGTGTATTAGGTTAGAGTGTACCAGGACTACATGTTTGATCCCAGCTAAGTGGTAGAATCATATCAAGGTGTGGTGCCTTGTGTGTGTGTGGGTGTATAAAGTGTGTAAATTTCAGTTAATCCCACATTCGTTATATATATATGTGTGTGTGGGCGTAAGGTTGATGGAGGTGGCAAACAAACAATACAATTTACCTTAGGCTTTATAAGAGCTCTTAGGTTGATTTACGTTTGTGTTATTACGTGGTGGAATGAAAATTAGTGGGTGGGAGGTGGGATATACTTACAAACCCTTAAACCACACTTTTCCCCAATCACCACAATAAGGGGAGGAGTGAGGTAAAAGATAAGTAAGGTGGAAAACATGGGAAATCAAAGAGCGTGGCCTCCTTGGCAATGGTGCCAAAATGATGAGCAAGAAAATCATTGCGAAAAGTTTGAGTTTGGGAAAAGTCAAGTCATTGTAAAATTTGCAAGAAAATCCACTACCAAATAAATTTAACCGAAACTCTAGTGAGTTCCAGGTCTAACAGGGAGGTGATTGATAAAAATTGCATTTGGAATTATGGTTACAAAGCAGAATAGCTGGTTGAAATTAATCTATGCAAGCTAAACTACTTAAGGAATAAACAATAAAGGACAAAGAGAATATACAAAGAAAGAGAAAAATTGAGAGAGAATGTATAAATATTGCATTTAAATATTCTAGAGCTTATTACAACTTAAAGAAAACAAAACTACACTAGAAAGCAGTAAAAAGATAGGGGCGAGAAAATCGTCCTCGATGGTTGCTTGGAGGACGAACTGCATTGACGGAGCGACCGGAAGAGGATGGTGAGATGCTGGATGAGGGAGAACGGGGCTAGAGAATGGAGGACGAACCAGGGCAACATCACAACAGGATCCACTTCCCGAATGTGATAAGACAACCACAGGATGCTCTATGAATCAAGTGAGAAGATGGACAAAATAATTTTACTCAAGCTCCAGTGGAGCATCCCGGGTATGGGACCAGCTCATAGTGCTTTAGAGGAGAAGAGAGAAGAGAGAAATGGATGATAAAATATGTGGTAAGGGTAGGCTATTTATAGGTGTAGTATGGGGGTAATATGGCCATTTGAAAGCTTAGATTTTAATGTTGGGATCTTTAGTGATAGATGTGTTCGTTGCTGTAGGTGAGCATTACTGAAGAGCATGTGCAATGTCAATTGTGCGATGGAGATCCCACGCTCCTCAAACAGCCACGTCATGCGCCTCTTTGCCTTCAAAGGTTTCTCAACGCACGAAGGGTCGTGCATTCTCACCTACTCGATCTGCATCGAACGGTCCAGATGCATCCTTGTTGCACCTTCAGATCACACATTATCACACGTATGGACGAAGGCTGCTCATCCGTACTGCCACGTAGTGGCCACCATCGCCGCTCGATTATCAACAAGCGATGCAATTTCATCCCGCCTCCTCTTCAGCAGATTAAATTTGCTCGCACGGATTCAAACCTACGTCGCGTATTTCGCGTAAGGTGTGTGACGGCTGTGCTACCAGCCTCTCTTTGTCATGTTTAAGTTTTAAGGGTTGCACGCTCACGACCGTTAGATCTCAACCCAACGGTCAAGTTCATGCGACCTTTGCCTTCAGAGGATGTAAGCACTGGGTTTGGATCGACATGGCAATATCTGGGCTGTTGGATGGGGATCCAATGGCTTAGATCAATGGTTGCGACAATTTAAGAAGTTGGGCAGGGTGCAGCGGGTAATCTGGATGGTGCCACGTGGAACTTAGCTGTCCATCTTCTAATGCTCATAGGTGGTCCACAGTTGTTAGATTGAATTGATATTTGCATCGTTCAGCTGTGATCGTTGATCCGAACCCATTTGTGCAATTGGATCTGCCATTTATGGTACAGATTTTACACCACCTTACCCCTTGACCTCTGATCTTCCTTGCACTACATCTGATGCTATGGAAGTCCGATCGGGTCAATCTCGGAGGCATTGGACTTTGATCGTCACCCTGATCAAATCTGTACTGTTGGATCTTCAATCTAAGACCCCTATAAATATCACCTTATCCCTTGACCACATAAAGGGAAAATAACTTATAATTTGTACAATCTAATCTAAGTGTATGATGATGCATGTTATGTAATATTTATATTGCATGGTGCTTCTATAGACCTAAGAAAATGCATAAATAGGCATTTTAAAATAATTAGATGTGTACACATCAGCTTTGTGTGTGAATTTCACATAAGAATTTTGCAAGAGATGCAAGCTTTTGGGTTAGAAACTGAGCCAAGTAATTTTCAGGTCATAAAAAGAGATCAAGTTACTTGAATCATCACAAGTTTAGGTGAAATTTAAAGAAAGATACTTGATGTAGTATGAAAAATAGACCCAGAAATTCTAACAATCAGATTTGAGGGAGTTTGTTAAAGATTAAATCCCATTATACCTTAAAATGAGCCTTCAACCTTAGTTTCGAGTTTTCAAAATTTTCTTTAAAAGGTTTTATGATTATTCTATTATGAAGATGAATGCAAAAAAAAAAAAAAAGAATATTTCTAGGTTTTGAAATCCTTTATTGCTCGTCAAAATTTAAAAACACCCACCCAATGCTTATGATACGTAATGTCCTTATGCATTAGGAGGGAAAAGAGATCACCTTAGTAAAAAACGGTCGAATTTAGGATGGTCAAAACCTGGAAAAGGAAAGATAAAAAAGGAAGTAGGAAAATGATGGGTTACCTCTCATCTAGTGCTATCTTTTACGCCATTCAGCTGGGCGTGCAGCAATGCATGGAAGATGGATAGTCATGTAGAAAATTGGACACGTGAATCCCTTCATGAAAGATATCTTCATCCGTTCCCTAAAAGATGAGTAGTCGAAATTTGGGGATCCGAATGAGATGGAAAAATGGAAGAGTGACCCGAGTCTGGCCATGGTTTTAGTTCATGATGAAAGCCAAACTTGGGTGGGTCGAGTGGTAGGTCCAAGGGAAAGGGAGTGGGAGAGAAGTTAGTGTGATGAGGGTTGGGTGAAGTTAATGTGTAAGGGGCAGGGTGAAATTAGACTGGGTGGGTCTGGTGATAACTCAGGAGAATCAAAAGGGTAAAGGTCAAATCCTAATTGATCCGAAATGTCTTCAACCACATAATCATATTCGGAATCTGAATTAATGAAATCTGGTTCAATGGTGATCAATGCAGAGCGTGAATGGATCATCATAGATTCCTCAATTACTACTTCCATTTCATCATCAGAGTCCTCAAAAAAATCACCATTAAGGGACCTTCTGGAAGCTTTGAAAATGTCTAAAGAGACAGTCTGGACACCACAAGTTGTATCCATTTTTCCGAAATGACAATTGATACTAGCTTTTGCAGTAGCTAGAAAAGGTCTTCTAAGGATAATAGGGGCATTCTTGAGTGTCTCAAGTACCTCTATGTCAAGGACCAGAAAATAAACTAGAAATAGATAATTATGGGCCTTGACAATAACATCCTTGACAATTCCCTGAGGTTTAATGGTAGATTGGTCTACCAATTATAATTGAACATCAATGGGTTTTAATTCATTGAATTGGAATTCCTCAAATAAGATCGTGGGGATGAGATTTATTGAGGCACCTAAGTTGAGAAGGGCATGATCAGAAGTGGTGTCATTTATGACAACCGAAATGAGAGGTACACCTGGGTCCCTTTTCTTGGGAGGCTGCTTGCTCTATATAACTGAGCTTACTGTCACAGAAAGGACCACCCATCCTAAATTCTTGGCCTGCCGCTTTATAGAACACATTTGGCTTTGCATTCCCTTCAAGGTTTCAATAACCTGGGCATTAATGTCTTCTTGGGATGGCCAGGTTGATGAAAAGTCTAATTTGACCTATGCCCTCCAAATTGATTTTGCTTTTGGAAATGAGCTAGATTGGTCCAAGAGTGAGTCGGATAATTCCTCCAATTAGAGGAATTTTTAAATTGCTCCAGGAGGGTAGAGATATTTTCAGTGGGGTTGAGATTTGGATATGTGTAGGACCCTGGTGAACCATAGAAAGCCTCAAGAAATTGATTATTCTCAGCAGGGATAGTGTTAAGATTATACAAAATTACTCTCTTTAAGATGTTAGGCGGGGTTAGACGTGGAGCCTGTAGAGCTTGGGTGGGTATGGTTAGTCTTTCCTCCATCTCTTTCTGGTTCAATTGCATCTGGTCAAGTCGATGAGTAATCATTTCGAGATTGTCTTGGGTAACAAGGATAGGTTGCGTGCCTATTTCAGGAACACCAAACTATCGATTGTAGTTCTACCAAAGGTGTTCATGGATGCGTGATTAAATGAGTTTCCACTCATTTCCTCAAATAATTCATAGGTGCTTTCAGCATCCTTGTTGAAGAAGTTTCCACCACACGAGGCATCGATGAAATGCTAAAGTTGATCTTCTAATCCATGGTAGAAGATTTGAACTAGCTACCATAAAGGAACCTCATGATGTAGGAAACTTCTTAAAAGATCTTGGAACCATTCCCAATCATCATGTAGACGCTCGCCAGATTTTTGTTGGAAGGTCGTAATAGATCTTCGTAGGGAATTAGTATGGTCTATGGGAATAACTTTTTAGGGAAGCGCTTTTTAGTTGAGGCCATGTTGTAATGCGTCTGCCGATAGTTATGAACCAATAAGCATCCTTATCCTCGAGAGATAATGGGAATAGTCACATCAGCCATAGATCTTCTTGCACATTGCAAGAATGGGTTATTTGTGCAAGGAGAGTGAGCTCCTCAAGGTGGCCGAATGGGTCTTCCCTAGGAAGGCCATGGAAGTGCTTAATCAGGTTTAGAATGACCAGTTCGATTTTGAAGTCCCCTTCTAGAATGACCACCCCTAGTCTGTCTTTATAGTTAGAAGGATCATAAAAATCCTTAAGAGGAATGGCAGGTTGCTGACGGGGTGGCAGATTTTGCCATTGGTTGGCTAAGTCCGTTACAGTCCTAGCCAACTGTTGTCGGTTTTCTTGCAGTTGAGCCAGATGCTCAACCATCATAGAGAAGGGGTTAGGCAAGGGGGCTTGATGTTGTTGTTGTGGCATCTCAGCACTAGGTAGCTCCAGGTCAAGTAAATGGGCGATGGGAAAATCAGCTTGTGGGTCAGAATGTGGGTTAGAGGCGGGTTGAGATGTGGATGTGGATGGGTTGGTGGACCTATTTTGTTGGTTTCCCATTTTTTTATTATGAAAATGAGAGGAAGAATGAGGAAAGAGAGATCTTTTTATGCGGAGGGCAAAATCAAGTGGTCCCTCGAAGTGTTGAGTTTGGGACTGCCACCTGTGCATACAATTGAAAAAATGGATGGAAGAGGAGGGAGAGATGAGAAGTGTGCAATCAAGCAATACAAAATCCCCGACAACGGTGCCAAAAAGTGATTATAAAAAATGTCATGATTTATAAAATGCAGTTTTTAGTTGTTCCAACACACGAAATAGCAATTGCTTTAAAATTTGTAATACCTAGATAATGGAGTATCTACAGCCATTGATGCAGGAAATATGCGATTCGTTAATAATGCAAAATAGTGTCGTTGTACATGTAAATCCGCAATCAACTTTTGAAATTTGTAATACCTAAATAGTGGAGTATCTAGGGTCATCCAAGGAGGCCAAATTGTTAATTACAGGAATTGATTCTCTCTCACCTCTCAAATCCACACCTATCTTTTTGTGAATTTGATTTTTGTTGTTTTTATAGTCTTTCAAACAATCAGGTATTTGATGAGAATATTAACTACCTATCACTAACCCTAAGTGACAATAAGTAAACCACTTCTTCTAAGCTCACCCTAGGCAAGTGGTCCTAGGGTAATTAGAAGAAGAAGGCGTGGTGCACTAAGCTACTACTACAAGATGAACACACTGATTAGAAAGAATGAAAGTTGGAAAGCAAACTAAATGATTTGCATTACTAGCAAAGTAAGGGACAAGTAGCTGAATGCTTCTTATAACAAAAAAGAGAAACTAAACTAGCTAATACAAAGAAAGTAAAGATGAAGAAAACTCCTCCAAAGATGGTGAAGGAGTGGTCCTTGCTCCAAGCACAGCAGCTCCTATGCTTGAAAGGAATTCCTCCTTGCTTCCAATATGATGACTCCTCCAAGCTTTCTCCTCCAAGGTAGGCGTCAACCACCTTGATGAAGATCACCACCTTGCCTGGCCATCCTTCTAGATGTGACCTCCTCCTTGGAGTGGCACAAGGGAGAAGGAGAGAAAGAAGGCACCAAGGGTGAGGGTAGGTTGCCCCCTTGATCTTCTTCTCTTCTTCTTCTTCCTTGCTGTGAATGGAAGGGGATGTAGGGTGGTTTGAGTGGAACCTAAACTAATGGAGAAGCTGATTTTAGGTGGTGGTTAGGTGGTGTATATATAGAGGTGGAGAGAGGGATAGTTGACGTGGACATGTGGATGGCTAGGATTAGGTTTGGTGGGTAGTTAAGGGATCCTAAGGTGGGGGTTTAATGGCGCCAAGTAGGGGGGTGCATAGGTGGTGGTTATGTGGTGGAAGGGCACCTAAAGGTGGTGCCAAAAATGAAGAGAAGCCTCCATTTTGGTGACACCAAGAGGGCCCTAGAAGGGGGGTTATGTGTAGGGTAGGGATGGCTTGTAGGGGTAGGTGTATGGCTAGGATGTGGAGGTGTTTTGGAGGGAAAAGTGGTGCCAATTCTAAGGGTGGTTGTAGGCTATTTTGGCGGCAACTAGTGGTGCCTTTTGGTGGTGATTGAGGGGCTAAGGGGTGCCTAGTTTTGGTGCCAATCTAGAGTGGGATTAGAGCAGCTTAGGTGGACTCGGTTTAAGGCTAGTTGGTGGAGCTTAGGTAGGTGGGTTTTAGGGTTATGTAGGGATGCCATGGAGGTGGTTATCTAAGCTAAGCTAGCTAGTAGGGAGTAGGGTAGAGAGGTACAGGGAGTTAGGGTTTTGGAGGAGAGGAGCTGAAAGGAGATGCTTGGAGTTGCACTAGAGCAGATGTCTGCTGAAGGGAGCTGAAGTGGAGCTTAGTAGCTAGCTTAGTTAGCAAGTTCTTTGCTAGTAGCTAAGCTAAGCTAATATGAGCTAGATTCTTCTAATCTGAGCTGAGGTGAGCTGGCTCTGGTCTTCCTAGAGATTACGTAGCTAGCTTGAGTAGCTAGCTTAGGTCAAGTAGCTCAGCTCAACCATGTTAAGCTAAGTTAGGTCTCTAGCTGCACTTAAGCTAGCCTAAGCTGGTTGAGGTCATCTTCAGCTAATTAGGTCTAGCTAGTAGCTAGTCCTAGTCAGGTTGAGCTTCCAGTGAACTGTTCCAAGTTGGAGGAGCTAGAATTGAGTTAGGATCAACTAACTTGAGCTAGTTTGAGCTGCCATCCAGCTGAGGTGAACTAGCTTAAGCTCCCATTCAGCTGAGATGAGCTAAATGGAGCTAAAGATAAGTTGATCTAGCTAGAATGAGCTGGGATCCAACTGGATCTAGTTGGGATCCAGCTGATAGGAGCTTCTTCTTTATGTTCTACCTTCCTGAGTGCTAAGGTATGTGGGATCTGACATTCTTCCTAATCTTAACACTCAAATAAATGTATTAAAAAGACAATAAAATGAAATGCATGCCTATCCTAGGTGAATGCCTAAATGTAGCTCGAAAACCTAATTGTGAAGTTAAAACCCTAAGAGCTAGATCTATTTTAGGGCATAAGAATGATAATAAACTGGTGTTTATCAGTCGTCCAAGGAGGCCAATTTGTTAGTCACATGAAAGATTCTCTCTCTCACCTCTCAAATCCATACTTGTCTTTTAAGGAGAGAGGGAAAAGTCTCATGAGCCACAGATCTTCCCATACATTGTGGGAATGGGTGGTCTGCGTAAGGACAGTCAGCTCCTCAAGGTGGCTAAAAGGGTCCTCTCTTTAAAGACTATGGAAATGTTTATTGATCTTCAGGATAGTGGGTTTGATCTTGAAGTCCCCCTTGGGTATAACTACCCTAGGTCTCTCCTCATAATTGGAAGGATCATAAAAAGCCTTAAGTGGGATGAGAGGTTCCCCTGAGTGGTTGACTCGATCTTTGGTTGGCTAGGTTCGTGACTGTCCTAGCCAGCTGTTGCTGATTCAATTGAAGTTGTGACAATTGGTCAACCATCATGTAAAGGGGATTAGGATTTGGATTTTGATTTTACCCTGGCTATTCTTGATTTGGTAGCTCCAAACATGGAAGGTTAGGGATGGGGATGTCAAAGATGGAGGGGTTAGCTTGTGGATTTTGAGTGGAAGGGTTAGAGGCCTAGATTAGAAGTGGGGTTACATGGATTTTGTGGCTGAGAGGTGGAAGCAGTAGTGGACCTATTTTGCATGTTTTCCATTTTTGATGAATGCAAGGAAGATGATCTTTTTGTACTGGGGGCAAAATCAAGTGGTCCCTCCAAGTGTGGAGTTTGGGACCACCGCCCGTACATACAAAGGAAGAAATGGGGAGGAGTAGAGGGAGAGATGAGAAGTGTGCAACCAAGCAATACAAAATTCTTGACCTACCTAAAGTGTGACTCCCTAAAAATTTTCCGAAGACTTGGACTATCTAGGAAATAAGAAATCAATAATGGATAACCGTTCCGTCAACAAATTTGGCTAGGCTAAATAAGGAGAGGGTTGGGCCCAAGCTTATCCCAGGAAAATCACTGGGGGGGTTCTATAAACTCGTGCCTGGTGGTTTGACACTACCCCTCAGCCTTGCACCAGGTATAGATGAAGGAATTGATACCAACTACAAAAATTTTAAGACCTAGGTAGTAAGCCTAAGTTTGATGAAACCTTAGGGGTCAAATTGCTATAGATTTTAATTAGGTCTAGGAGCCTAGAGTGCACAAGGAATGTGATGGCTATTAATTTGTGTAATTCCTGGTTATTTCTTTTTTGTATGTGTGTGCGAATTGGGTAGGAAGTGACGTCTAAGCCAAAACAAATAGGTTTGCAAACAAGAATTTTTGTTGAAGTATTTTAGGGTTTTAATAAAGATTTAATGACTTTTAAAATTCTCTCTTGTTAAGGATTCAAGCAAGGTTTTGATGCTTCACAAAATAATAGCAAACAAGTTGTTGTTGGTGGAAGTCAATTCCTTTAAAATTGATGTAACTAAGAGAGAAAATCAAAAACCTTAAAGTTTGAAAATGATGGTCTTGCAACTCTTAAAAATGAATCTCTTTTCAAAATATTTTGAGCTGGTGCTCCAAACAAGACAAACAACACTCCACCTGATAGAACATCAAACAAGGAATCCAAAAATGATTTTTTTACCATTTAAAAAATTTATTTGGTATTTTTTTGGAATTTTTCTTCTTACTGGTGTCAAGAGTTAGAATTAATAGATTTGGGGAATTGATTCTACAAAAATCTCAAATGACCTCAAAAACTTTTGAGAAATTTATATGTTGTAGATAATTTTTTATTGTTTCTATAAAAATAAGCATTACCCAAATCTGATGAGTAGAATAATTTATAAAATTCATGATCAATAAGAAACCAGTAAGGAAACAAGGTCTGACCCTTGTTCAGTCCGTGAATTTTTGAATTTTTTCTATTTATCCAAATTACTTGAAATTGGACTTAAGATTGACAACTTAAAGGAACTTCCCAAGGTGAAATTTGGTGATTTTAGGAAGCTCCTAACTTCCCAAACATGATCTTTGAAAATTAAAATAGAAGTTTGGATTTTCAAAAATCAAACACCAATAAGACTAAGGTGGTGCAAAAATGGAGCAAACAAGCAACAAAGTAATTTTTAGGGTTCCACCACCCTCAATTTTTCTTATTTATGATTTTTTTGGTAATTTAAAGACTTTTTAAGATATTTTTATTTTATTTTTTGAAATGTGTCTTGGGGTACTAACCTAGAGTATGCGAGAAGAAAAGAAACTTGAAGCTTCCACTTCAACTGCTCTAAATCCTAGTCCCGCTCCTGATTCACACCTAACCAACACAAACACAAAATTCATGAAGATCTAACAAAGCAAGAGAGAGATAAAAGTTGTGACTAAGTTGTGCCTCCCCAGCACCAACGCCAAAAAGTGATACGAAATTTGCATGGTTTTATAAATGTGGGTTTTAATGTCGTTGCAATGCACAAATGGATCAACTTTTAAATTTATATTCATAGATATGGTGAGTATCTACAATCATCCAAACAGGACAATTTGGCTAGTCAAATAGCTCATTCTCTCTCTCGCTTCTCAAATCGACACTTTTCTTTTTTGTGATTTTAGTTTTTGTTGTTTTTAGGCTTTAGAAATATTGGGCAACGAAATGCAGAGATAACTATGCTAAAGAACATGCCTAAGTGACAAGAAAAAGTCTACACCTCTAAGCCTACCATAGGCAAGTGTGCCTAGGGTAATTAGAGGGTAGAATCATGTGCAACAATTTAAGAAAAACCTAAATGCTTCAATTGAAATCAGGAACCAAAGAAGAAAGGCAAAAAGCTTTTTATATTAACTAGATATGCAAGATCACAAGTAGACAAATGCATGGATGTAAAAATCTAGCTAATACAAAAATATAAAGCAATGAAGAATAAGATGAAGATCCTCCACTTGAAGCTTTGAGAAATCCTTGCTCCAACTGTGGCTACTCCTGCTGTCAAAAAGGGCTTCTTTTTTGCTTCTTCCTTCAAGTGGTCCTCCTCCAAGGGTGCACATCCATCACCCTTATTCCTCCTCTTGGTTGGTGGTCCCTCCTAGATGAAAGCTTCCTCCTTGATGTGGCACAAGGGAGAAGAAGAAAGAGGAAGAAGGCACCAAGGGGGCAGGTAGGTTGCCCCCTTGATCTTCTTCTCTTCTTCTTCTTCCCTGGCCTTAGGTATGGGGATATAGGTGGAAATTAGACTAAGGGAGGATGATATGGTTTGGCGGTGGTTAAAAGGGGTAGATATAGGAAGGGAGTGGTAGTGATTGGCATGGATTGAATGGAGGGCCAAGATGCATTTTTGGTGGAAGTTATGGTATCCTATGGCTAAGGAGAGTTGGAGCCAACTAAAGGGCTACACGGGGGTGGTTATGGTGGTGGTCAGTGCCCTTTGTTGATGAAGAGACACCACTCATTTTTGTGCCAAGAAGGGCTTCTAGAAGGGGGTCTTAGGTGGCGCAAAAATTGGAGGGTGGAGATGAGTTATGTGGTGAAGTGTAGGGTTGTGATGGGTGCTAATTTGGCACCAACAAAGGGGGCTGGTTATGGGTGTTTTGGTGGCAAATGTAGGATGTCTCTTGGTGGTGGAAATGGGCGAAAGGGTATGTGAGGTTGGCACCAAATTAGAGGAGTAGGGGAGCTTAGGTGGACTCAAGGTAGGCTTCTTTGGTGGAGCTAGATAGGTGGGTTTTAGGGTTAGGTTGGGATGACATGAAGGTGGACTAGCTATGCTAAGCTAGCTAAGCTAGTTTGGCTAGTAGATGAATGGAGTAGGAGGTAGAGGAAGCTAGGGTTTTGGAGGAAGTGTTGAGGAGGAGCTACATCTGAACTGTACTCGAACTGATAGCTACTTGAGAGAGCTGCATGGAATTGGCCTAGGTAGCTAGTTCTTTGCTAGCTGCTAAGCCAAGCTAATATGAGTTGGGTTCTGCTGATGTGAGCTGAGGTGACCTGGGTCTGGTCTTCCTGAAGATTACCTAGCTAGCTGTAGTAGCTAGCTTAGGTCAAATAGCTAAGCTCAACCAAGTTGAGCTGAGTTGAGTCTCTGAGAGCTGGACTTGAGATGGCCTAAGCTGGTTGAGGTCTTCTTCAACTGACTAGGCTTAACTAGTTGATGGTAGTACCTAGTTCTAGTTAGGTTAAGCTTCCAGCGAACTGTTTTAAGCTACAGGAGCTGGGATTAATTGTCTTGAGCTAGTTTGAGTTGCCATCTAGCTGAGGTGAGCTGAATGGAGCTGAGGTGAACTTGATTGAGCCACCATTCAGCTAAGATGAGCTCAATGGAGCTAAGGATAACTTGATCCAGCTAGAAAGAGCTGGGATCCAGCTAGTGTGAGCTTCTCCATCTTCTCCTTTCCTGAGTGCCAAGGTTTGAGGGATCTGACTCTCACCTTATCCCTGACACTCAAGTAAACACAGCAAAAGTACAACAAAATGCAATGCATGCTTGTCCTAAGTGAATGCATAAATGTAGCCTGAAAACATGTTTGTGGAGTTAAAACCCTAAAAGCTAGATCAGTTTTAGGGCAAAAGAATGATGATAAACTAGCATTTATCAGTGATGTTTCCAGAATTGGGTAGAGTAGAGGCACAAAGAACATTAATAGATGAAGGTTGATTTGCAAAATAGGGCATTAATTGGAAGGAGGAGCACACCTTATTCTCATAAGCATTCTGTCTAGTCATTCTTAGGTACCACATTCATATATTTTCATAATGTGTGTTTCAAGAACTCTGTAGGATTTTTTTGATTTTGGTCTATGTATGTACCAATTTAGTTTCATGCTAATCAAGTATTTGTTTCTTACTTGGCTTCTATTTTATTTGGTAATTATTTTTTTCTTTAATCTTTCTCTGAGTGATTTCAATAAAGATATTTAATTTTGATTGTTTTCTTTGGAGATGCAATGATTAGTGACATTCATGGAGGTTGAGGATTTGAGGATTGCCTCAAGTGAAGAATTATTTTTTCATATTTGTTTGTATATATCATTTCGGAGAATAATTTGTGTTTGAAAAAATTTTGCATAAATAGTACTATTGAAACTTACGTATTTCAAGCTAAAGGAAATATTTGTGAATGATTAAAATTCTTTTTCTTTGCTACTAATGCTTGATGTTTCTAAAATGCCTTATTTGGATTGAATGATTTGTGACTTTAATTATTTACTTGTATACTTAGTTGATCATATAAGGGGAGGAAGTTTCATTTATGCATGATATATAACAAAAAATTAGATATTAAATACAAGGATATCTCAATGATGATACAATAGGGATATATTTTTTTAATCATCATCATGGACTTCCATTAACGGTAACATTAATGGAAATAAGCGTTAATGTATCTTTCATGTGTGGTAATAACTTGTTTATTAATAGTGACAGTTTTACCAACGATTTTTTCGTTGGAAAAGACTTCTACACTATATTGACAAAAGCTTTTGTTAGTACCATAGGTCTATACTGATGGTCATAAGTGTCGCTGTTGGTATAATCATAAAATCAGAGGCTTATAAAAACATGGCCGTTACTGTAGCTCTAGGCACAACACCGACGGCTTTTACCATTGGTATACCCTACAGTGATGCCTCCTAAGAGAACAACTTAAATGACCATCGAAATTGCTCTTTGGACCTACAGCAACAATCAATTTGACCTATACCGATAGTCAATTTGACCTATACCAATGGTTATTTACCATTCGTGTAGGTGTAGAATGTTGTTGTGTGGTTAATTGGGTTTCCAAATATGTCCACCAATTAGGCTCTATCCTTTTCCAAGTGAGCTCAATACGAAAAATTCAATCAACCTTGCTTTGATCAACTTGAAATTTTGTATTTGTACATATAAAAATAAACACATCAAGGTACTAGATACACTTGTAGGAAAAATTGCACAAAAGCCCACAAGTATGATTATTTATAGAATGACCTAAAATGACCAATCTAACCTAATTGAATGCAATCTAACACAAATTACCCTTAGACCAACATTAGTTATCATTAATTAACATAAATAATTATGGAAATATCACACTCCATGCCTATCTTTTGCTAGTCCCCGATCAAAACACTAAGCAAAAATGCCTCTTATACATGGGAAACCAACCTGCGAGTTTTGAGCTGTCACATCAAAGTCATCAATCTCGATTCTTTACCAAAATAAAGGAATTATACACAAAACCTTAACATCGAAGACTCAGGACTTCTAAAGTATCGACTCACATCCGGACCGCCCAAATCCAATTAGGAATCTTATTAGCCATCGAACTTGGGTCGCTAAAGTAACTTCTTTGACTAAGTCAACCCATCCAAGGTTCGAATCGAATATGAGGAACAAGCATCTTGTGTGTGAAACAATATGACTCACCAAACGGGCAACTAAGATGACTCTTAGTATTCAATAAGACTTAGAATATTTCCATGCTCTCTTTGGGACAACCTGTATTCGATTTAGCTATACTAGGATTTGACAGCTTTCTCCTCACTATGTTTCTATCCTGAAGTCAACACTCATATTTCCCTGATTGGGCCCCTTGGTATCTTTTTCCTAATTTTTTTCTTCGAATTTTTTTTCTTCTTTTATTTTCCATAGTATCAACACCCATATGTAGCGAGGTGTTTTTATTTGATGGAGAAAAAGGGTAGCATCCATATGTAGTGAGATGCTTTTATTTGGTGGGAGTGTTTTTTTTTTCTTTTGTTTCCTTCTAATTTTTTTCAAAGGCTATATATATATATATTTCCTCCAAATCATTTTTCTAAGTGAGTGGCTCCCCTTCATTTGTTCTAAATGCATCCCCTACAAACTGGAATAGTCCTAAGAGCTAGAAACACGACAAAGTCCTTTGGATTTTTTTTCCCTAAGACTAAACCTTATTGACCACTAAGGACTCAACGAAACTACCCAAAAGATGAGTCAGTGCAATGTACAGGTGAAGATGCTTGGAACTCAAACACTATCCAAATAATAAGGTGGAAAGATAAGTCATTCACTCGTCACCCTTTTAACTTAATACTTCTAGCTCTTTCAGATCCTTTCAAAGACTCAAGAATTCAAATCTAGATTTAAGTAAATACTCAAGATAATTAAGTCGACATATGACTTGAAGAGTCTAAGTGAAAAGACTTTGTTCATACTTTTCCTAACATCATTAAATCCTTAAAATTAAATTGTTCAATATTTTTATAGCTTAAGCTCTAAAAACCATTATTTTTCTCTTTTTTTCTATTTTTTTCCTATTTGTTTGCTTTTTTGTTTTTTTTTTCAAAACAGATACTTCTTTTTGATGACACAAGTAATTCAAGGAAAACCACTAAAATCTATAATTCTTAAGATAAATAAGAATGACTCTCAAAAATATTATCTACCCCCTTCACCTATTTCATGCAATGTCCTCAATGCATGCTATAAACAAAAAAGAAGAAAAGATGTTACCTGGAAATCTGAGAGTTCTAAAGAAATCAAGACTTGATCATCTTCAAACCTAAATAAAAATTTCAAAGCAAATAACAAGATTTTTTACAAACATTGTGTTACCACCCAATAAGTGTTGGATTTTACATCTACAGCTAGACATACTAAGAGATTTACTGGGACCAATAATTCAGTAAAGAGATATTAATCAAATGATTCCTACCCATATAAGTTGTGAAAATGATACAGCCTTGTAGCTCTGGTATGAAGTGTCCTCAATGTTGAATCAATTGGTGATGCAGCTCTATGCCAGAGGGTCAGATACAAGATAGATAAATTAGAAGAAGCTATATTAATTGGGATTCAGTGCTAAGGACAAGAGGTGCATTGGGACATACGGTACATAACCCAATTACAAAAGAGAAGTGATTCGTAAAGTTTCGAGCCTAATGGTAAAGAGAATTGAAGTGAGGGTGCGGATGTTGTGTTGTATTGGGTTTTCAGACGTCACAAGGGTCCTTATAATGATTTTAATGATTTAAGAGTAGAGGCACCCTTAGATCCTTGCTATTATTTCCCCAAAAACTCCCTTAGTTCCACCACCTCCTTTTCTTTCTTGCAATCAAAGTCTTTAATTCAACAAAACTAACATCAGACTTGGTTACATCATATATGCAATCAAACTCTATAGAAAATGATTCATGTTTAGGTTCATCAAGTTCTGATGTAAAGGTGAAGCTAGTCATTGAAGGTTCATAAAATTCAAATTGAAACTTTTGAGCTTCACCTTCTTCAGGTGAGAAATTCTCCTTTAGATCAGATGTGAATCCTTTTGTTTCATAGTTATCAAAAATCTCTTCAAACAGAAAGGTCTCATATTCAAAATTATTGGATTCCTCATATTCTATCTCAAAATTGAATACAAAGCTTTCAATTTCAGGATTATCAAAACTTTGATCCTTAAAGAAAAATGTCTCATATTCAAATTCATCTACATATTTATCTAATTTTGAGTCTTTCGAAGTGACATTTTTAATTAGACCCTCAAGCTACTTAAGCTCTTCAATAAGCCCACAACTTTCATTAGATTCCTCAATTGCCTTAAAAAGTTGTAATTTCATCTTTTCATCGCAAAGGCTTTTCGTATATTTTCATTTTTACAATCAATCAAGGCTTCCACAGTTGGTAGAAATGGTCTTCCAAGAATAATTAGGGCCCATCTTGATGCGGGTTTTACGTGGTTTGTTAAAAATACGTCATTGTAATGCGTAAAATCGATCAACTCTTAAATTTATAGCCTAGATAGTGGAGTATCTAGGGTCATCCAAGGAGGCCAATTTGTTTGCTAAATCAAATCTCTTGCTTGGAAATCAAACTCAACTTTCTTTTTGGTGCTTTTTAATATATAGATTTTTTGGGGGGTTTTGAAATAACGGCAACACAAGTTTTGTTGGCACCAGAAAATGAGTAACACCTGACTCACCACACTACTACTAAAGTGACAAGTAGAGCCTCTCCCTAAGCTCACTCTAGGCATGTGGAGGCCTAGAGTAATTAGGGAGAGGGAGTGAAAAGTGCTAGAAACTAGATTATAAAAATTGCAACAAAATGGAACAGAATTGAAGGCAACTTGATTGATGCAAAAGTGTTTTACATAAAAGCCTAGTAGGGGAATGCTTCTACTACTAGCAACAAAAAAATAAATAAATAAAATACTAATCTTGATGATGTTGGTGAAGAAGAGGTGGAGGCTTCTTGCTCCAAGCCTGGTAGCTCTTGGGCTTGAAAAGAAGATCTCCAACTCCTTCCTTCTATAGCTTTGCCAGAATGATGTCCTCCAAGGCAAGCCCAAAGGGGGCGTGCCCTAAGCCTCTCCTCAAGGGTGGATGTTGTTGACTAGGTGAAATCGTGTTTTAAAAGATGTCACGTTGTAGTATAGATGAAATCGTCGTGAAAACAAATAACTCGAAAATCAAAGTATCCGAGGTTGAACACAGGGAGCAATTGTGTATTTCAAAACTTAAAACACAACTCTCAATTTAATAAAAGCAATAACTAATTCATCCAAAATTGAAGAGTAATGTTATGTAGAAATATTGCTAAAATGTTGGTCGTCTGATAAAAAATCAAGCGTATTAAAAAGTCTTGCTACAGTGCTTTGATTTGTGATTTTGGCCTTCTATGTCTTCTCTTCTTTCTCTTTCTCTTTGCTCTGCTACTGTGCATCTTCTACTCTATTCTTTGGCTTCTTCTTCTTCTTCTTCTTTTCCTCTTTATTTTTCTTTGTCTTCTTCTTCTTCTACTTGGCCACTCCTGCTTCTCTCTTTCTTCTGCCCTTGCCTTCTTTCTTCTTTCTTTGCTAAGTCCCTGCTTCTTTCTTTCTTCACCAGCTACCTTCTTCTTTTTCTTCTCTTCCTCTGCCACTCCTCTACTGCAGTGCCTCTCTTTTCTTCTTCTCCTTTTTCCTTCTTTGTTGTCGCTACCTTCTTCCCTACTAAGTCCTTCAGCTGCTACCTTCTTCCTCTCTGCTGCACCTCTTCCTTCCTTAGCTCCTTCTTTCCTGCACAACACCACACAGCAAAACCTAGCCCCTACCCTTCCTGCATCTCTCTCTCTCTATTTCTCTCTTCAATATGCTCTCCTAGAGCCAGGTAATCGGGTCAGGTGCGTGCCCGAGTTCAAGCGCACTGACGTGAGTGTGATGCGCGAGGAGTGCTAGGTTTAGGTAATCGGGTCAGGTGCCGGGTCCGCGGGGGCAGGTCACGGACGAGGCGTGAGTGAGGGTGAGGGACCTCACCCCTGTGTACTGGAGGCGATTAGCTGGGAGCACAAATTCAATAAATATCACACCACTCACCCTTGAGTTTACAAGGTGGGACTAAATGTCCCACTCGCTTCTGCTAGCGCCCGCAGGAGGAGATCTTCACTCAACTGGCACAGCTGAAGGCCTCACAACGACTGCTCTTAGGCTGGACACACTCGCACGCTCAACCCATGCAGCCTGGAGTCCTGAAGCCAAGAGCGCACGACCTGGAGCTCTAGAGCAAGCAAGCTTGCTTGTTCGTTAATGGCGGATGGAAGCTTGGATCTACACTACACAAGAACGGCCTTGCATCCCTATTAAACAATAGGAAAACCTTTACCGTATCACAGCAAAGGTGAGGCTAGGATCGGCGTGGCTTAGAACGGCCTAGGTGTACGTGTGTTGAATGACGAATTACTATGCTAACGTGTTCGATTTTGAAAAAAAAACCTGTCATCGTAGTATGAAAGCGAAGAACTTGTGTTCAACAAATAAAATTTATACTGAAATGAAAATTCCGGGTCGAACACAGGGAGGTGGACGTTTGATTTAAAAACTATGCGTTTGTTTTTATTTGTCACGAAATAATTCAATTGATTAGAACTACCTACAATAAATAAAAGAGAGAGAGAGAGAATAAGAGAGAGAATAATACAAACAAAAATCAAAAGTGATATAGAATGCACGTGGAATTCATTATCAAAAGGGATTGTTCATTACACTAAATATTACAACTAGAAAGCGAGAAAATGATTACACTAGAAAGAGGTAAATCTACTCTAGAAAGCAGTAAAAGAATGGAGAGAAAAATATCCTCCTCTATGGTCACTTAGAGGATGAGCTGAACTACTCTAGAAAGTAGTAAATCTATTCTAGAAAGTAGTAAAAAGAATGGGAAGAGAGATATCCTCCTTGACGATCGCTTGGAGGATGATCCGGATGGGACGACGCCTGGCCAAAGGAGGATGAAGCAAGAAGGAGGACGAAGCGAAGAACGGGAACGGGGCAGCACGTCGTTGTCGTCGTGGGATCCACTTCCGAAGGGGGACGAAAATTGGACTTTATCTCACGAGAAGCATCCCAGGTGTGGGACAAGCTTCTCTTGAGCTTTGGAGAGGTAGAGAAGAGGAGGAAGGGATGAGAATTTCATGTGGAGGGGGTCTCCTTTTATAGTTGCAAGGAGTGGGGGCAAATTGGTTATTACATCTTTAAAACATTAAATAAGGGGTCTTTAGTGACGGATAAAATCATCGCTAAAGCCCCATTGTGGGCGTAGTGGGCGTTGGACGTGCGGCTACTGGCTTGCATGCACGCTCAACACATGCCACACGTTCAATGAATCTCAGCCGTTCGATCGCGAGATCGGACGGCTTAAGATGCGCCTCCCCCACTCCTCAATGCTCGCCCGCCTGCGTGGGATGTCGCGTGAGGCGTAGACGCGCGATAGCGCATCGACGCTATTGAGCGCGGACGGCCGCCCGATCAAGATCTGATGGTCGATTGAAGGTGCGCTCCCCACTCCAAATCCAGCTCGCGACTCAAACTCGCATCCGTGCCTCACGTTAAGGTGCAGGACCGCTGTGCTACCTCAGCCAAAAGGTCACGCGAACGACTTCAGGGCGCCGCATCCACAACCGTTGGATCTTGACCCAACGGCGGAGAAGCGACGCTCTGATTGAAGAAGAGAAGGTATGGCGGTGCTGGGGGCCAGTTGGACGGCTGAGATGGTGCCACATGGCGCCATCTTAGCCGTCCATTTTCTGGATGTTGTAGATGGTGCCACAGGTGTCGAATTGACTCAATTTTTGCATTGCTAGGTTGCGATCGTCGATTCAAATCCATTCGTGCGATTGGATTTGTCGTTTGAAGTGCAAATTTACACCATCTTGGCCCTTGATCTTCTAGGGTTCCCCGGTCACTATCAGATGCTATAGATGCCTGATTAGGGTGATCTTGGAGTCGTTGAACTCCACTCATCTCCCTGATCACATCTGTACGATTGGATATTCGATCCAAGGTCCCGATAAAAAGTTTGCCTTGTCCAAGCACATAAAAGGAGACAATTAACCTCCATTTTATTCAAACTACTCTAAATGCAAGATGATGCATGTTATGCAATATTTATATCATGCAATGCAATTCTATGCTTAAGAACATGCATAAATAGACATCTTAAGTAGTGTAAATGTGTTTACATCATACCCCCATGCCTATCTTTTGCTAGTCCTTAGAAAAAACTATATGCTATTTATAAAATAATTAGGTTGGATTATTTGGGCATGAGTTATTTTTCAATCATTAAGCAACTGTCTCAAGCCCTCGCCTTATTCAAAGAAAATTTTCTTTTTCTCTTTTTCCTCTTTTCAATTTTTTTTTTTTGGATTTTCGAGTTTTAGGGTTAGAGAGTGGCTTTCTACGGCCATTCAACTCACCAAAGATTTGATGAGAACTCTAAGTTCTAAGCATCTTATTGTGAATGTGATAGACTCGTTGATCGACAATTAAAATGGACTTCGAATTTCTACACCTCTAGGTGACCTAAAAAGAATTCTTCCTAAGGGTGTATCTTTACAACCGGTAGCTTTCTCCCTACTTTTATTTTTTTGCGGGGTCAACACAATGGTGAATCCAGCGCATATCTCCCCAGTTTATTCTACTTCTCTGCTTCTTCCTAAGTGTTTTGGGAATTTTTAATGCATTTACTGAGCTGGGTTCTGGACAACTAGTCAATGAGCTGTTACCACTGAGAACTTGCCAGCATACTCGTGCGGCGAAGTGTGGCTTATTTCTTTTTTTCTTTTCTCCTTCTCTTTTTGATTTTTTTTTTTTAAGTAGGTGGCTTCCCTGGTTTAAGATTTACCTAAGGCAGCAAAAAGAGAAAGGTCTAGTGACTGGGCTCTAGACAACCTACCTATGGGCTGTTACCAATGATAACTTGCCAGCCATATCACCCTAGAAGGTTCATTAGCTACCCAATTTCCGTTAAAATCGTCGAACAACGAGTCAGTACAAAGAAAGTGTGTAGATGCTTAAAACTCAAAAATTCCCTCAAATCAGAGGGTGGGTTGATAAGTCGTGTACTTATCACCCAAACTTATTTACTCCAATTACGATAGAATTAAGATGGCAAGGACTCGAAAGATAAATCAACATTTTAGTAGATACACGTGCTAATTAGGTCCAAAGACCTAAAGGGTCTTTGTGTTCAGATCCTAATGTAAAATTTCTTAAGATTGGAAAGTCCTAATGTCCAACTAATCCTTCCTAATTTTGATTTTTTTTTTATCTATAAATAAGAAGAGAAAAATAATTTACATGAATTTCACAAAGCTGACCAAATGATTCAAAAATGAATCCACCCCCTCATGCTTAGCTGATGCAATGTCCTCATTGAAAAAGAGACATGAAAGAAAGGGTAGAATATGAAAGATGTCACCTAAATATGAAGCTCGTATCAGCCTTGTGTCATATGTACAACTGCTAAGTTTAATGCTGTTAGCTAGGCAAAGTCCAGCCAAAGAAGTCATAGAATGGCTAGAGCAACGGAGTCTGAGACAAGTTCTGGAAGAATACAGTCAACAACAGGCTTCAGACGTCGACCGTTGACTTTAAATGTGTTACCCGTCTTTGGGTCAGAAATCTGAATGGCTCCATTTGGAAAAATCTAGCCAATTATGAATGGGTCATTCCATTTAGATCTAAGTTTGCCAGGAAAGAGCTTAAGTTTAGAATCGAATAACCAGACCTTCTGGTTTGGCTCAAAGCTCTTGCTGGAAATCAGTTGATCATGTAGAGCTTTGGTCCGAGCCTTGTAGATCTTAGCATTTTCATAATCATCATTTCTAAGCTCCTCCAACTCAGATAGTTGGAGTTTCCTAGTCTTCCTAGCTAAATTCAGATCTAAATTGCATTGTTTAATCACCCAGAATGCCCTATGTTCAATCTCTACGGGTAGATGGCATGCCTTTCCATACACCAAACGGAATGGAGACATGCCGATGGGCATTTTATAAGCCGTACGGTAGGCCCAAAGAGCGTCCTCAAGCTTTTGAGTCCAATCCTTGTGATCAGGCCTAACCATTTTCTACAGAATGTTCTTGATCTCTCGATTGAAGATCTCGGCTTGTCCATTTGTCTGGGGATGTTAAGGTGTGGAAATTTGGTGATTAACCCCGTATTTGGCCAATAAATTCTAGAATTGGGCATTAGTAAAATGAGTGCCACCATCATTGATGATAGCCCTCGAAATCCCGAACCTACTGAAGATATTTTTCTTGACAAAATTGATGACCACCTTGTGGTCATTGGTTTAGGTGGAAATCGCCTCAATCCATTTGGACACATAATCAATAGCAATAAGAATGTACTGATGTCCAAATGAAGGGATAAAGGGTCCCATGAAATCAATGCCCCAAACATCGAAAATTTTGACTGGAAGAATAGGGTTTAGGGGCATGATATCTCTCTTAGTTATGCTCTCGAGTGCCTAACATCGAGAACATGACCTTGAGAAATCCTGGGCATCCTTGAATAAAGACGGCCAATAGAAGCCAGATTGCAAGATTTTTGCAGTCGTCTTTTTCCTGAAGAAATGTCCACCACACCCAGATGCATGGCAGAACTCGAGTATACTATTGAATTCATTCTCCGGTATGCATTGATGAATAATCTGATCAGAGCAGATACGGTACAACTTAGGGTCCTCCCAGAAGGAGTATTTGGCCTCAGATTTGAGTCTCCCATTATTGCTTGGTCCAATCCTGGGGGATTTGACCAATGGCCAAATAGTTAACAATGTCAGCAAACCATGGGGTGTGGACACCTAAAACTGTAAGAATAGTTTTGTCCGGAAAAGTGTCAACAATCGGAATGTCCGAACAAGAAGAATCACCTAGGAGTCTCGACAAATGATCCACTACCACATTTTGTACCCCGATTTTATCCTTGATTTCAAGATCAAATTCTTGAAGAAGAAGAATCCAACGAATAAGTCGGGGTTTAGCATCCTTTTTGGCCAAGAGATGTCTCAAGGCTGAGTGGTCGGTATAGATGATAACATGAGACCTTAAGAGATAAGCCCTGAATTTTTCCAAAGCAAACACTATAGCTAGTAATTCCTTTTCAGTAACAGTCTAATTCCTCTGGGCTTCATCCAGAGTTTTACTAGCATAGTAGATGACAGAGGGCTTCGATCAATTTTCTGACCTAGGACAGCCCCGACCGAGTAATCAGAAGCGTCGGTCATGATCTCAAAAGGGGCTATCCAAATTGGTGGTTGCAAAACTGGAGCACAGGTGACTGTTGTTTTCAGGAAATCAAATGCCTTTTGTCATGATTCGTCAAAAACAAACAGCGTTTCTTTGGCAAGAATATTGCTCAAAGGACAAGCAACCTTCGAGAAATCCTTGATAAATCTTCGATAAAATCCCACATGGCCAAGAAATGATCGGATTTGTTTAATAGATGTGGGAGGAGGAAGTTTAGAAATAGCATCAACCTTAGCTTTATCCACCTCAATTCCCCATTCAGAGATTACATGACCCAAAATGATGCCTTCTTGGTCATGAAATGACTCTTTTCCCAGCTAAGGACTAGTCGTGTTTTGATACATCGCTTAAGAATCATTTCCAAATTAGCCAAACAAGAGTCAAATTATTCTCCGAAAACAGAGATATCATCCATGAAGACTTCCATAAACTCTCCCACCATGTCAGAAAATATGGCTTGCATACACCTTTGAAAAGTCGCAGGTGCATTGCATAACCCGATAGGCATCCTACAAAAAGCAAAGATTCCGTAGGGACAGGTGAAAGTAGTTTTTTCCTGATCCTTGGGATGGATAGGAACTTGGTTGTATCCCGAGTAGCCATCAAGAAAATAGAAGTACTTCTGCCCGGCTAATTTTTCCAAGATTTGATCAATGAAGGGTAGGGGAAAATGATTATTTTTATTGGTTGTGTTCAGCTTCCTATAATCAATACAAACTCTCCAAGAGGAAGCTAAACGAGTTGTGACAGATTCTCCTTTCTCGTTAGTCACAATAGTAATCCTGGCTTTCTTCGGAACAATCTGTACAGGACTTACCTAGGGACTATCTGAGATTGGATAAATAATTCCTGCATCGAGCCACTTGATGATTTCCTTTTTGACCACTTCTCGCATATTTGGATTCAATCTCCTCTGCATCTGGCGAGAAGGGCAGGATCCATCTTCCAAAAATATTCTATGATTACAGTAAGATGGCTCGATCCTCGTGAGGTCATGAATGGTCCAACCAATTGCCTCCTTATGTTCCTTTAGGACCTTAATCAATTTAATCTCTTGCTCCTTTGTCAATTTAGCACTGATAATCACAGGGAGCGTATTCTGAGGTCCTAAAAATTGATATTTCAAATTCTCGGGCAATGGTTTCAATTCGAGCTGGGGTGGGGTGATGATTGATGGTCGGGTAGATGCTGAAGATTCAACAAGAGGAAGAAGTTGTGAGTGAACAAAATCAATAACCTCTTCCTAAGATGTCAGGTCAGCCATAGAGGGTTGCGGGTCAAATTCATCATCCAAAGAGGAACTTTCGATTGAAGAAACTGTCAAACAAGTTTCAATGTTATCATTATCCTCATCAAGTTCCTCAATAAATCCACAATCCTCAAATTTGTTGATCTCCTTAAAAATATCTAATTTCATACGTTGGTCCCCAAAGGCGATTTCCATGCTACCGCTTTCACAATTAATGTTGGCCTTTGCGGTAGCCAGGAACGGACGCCCCAGAATGATGGGCGTGTTCCTCAGATTATCAAGTACAAACTGTCAAGGACAAGGAAATCTATAGGAAAATTGAAATCCTTGACCTTAACTATAACATCTTCAATAATGCCTCGCGGGTTTGTGACCGAGCGGTCTACTAACTGTAGCACTACTGAAGTTGGCCGAAGTTCACCTATCCCAAACTTCTCGTAAAGAGAAGTTAGAATTAGGTTGATGGATGCACCCAGATCCAAAAGTGCTCTATCAAATGTGTAATCTTTGATAACGCAAGAAATCAATGGAGGACCAGGATCTCTCTTTTTCTGAGGGAGGTAGTGCAGGATAACAGAACTAGCCTGCTCAGAGAGTACCACCTTCCTCGGAACAGATTCTCTCGACTTATGCTTTTGTGTACATAATTCCTTTAAAAATCTTGCGTAAGCCGGTATGTTCTTGATAGCATCAAGGAGCAGGATATTGATCTCAACATTCTTAAATAGATTCAGAAGCTCCTCATTGCTATCAATAGGCTTCTTCTTTGATTTGGTTAAGGCTTCAGGAAAAGGAACATGAGTCAGATCTTTGGAATCAGGTTCCTGAGCCTTGATTTCTCCTTCAGGATTCTCCTCTCTCCTCAGGTTCTTCAGGATTCAAAAGATCAGAATAGTGTGGTTGTGGATCCTGAGTCTTCTTACCACTCCTCAAAGTTACAGAATTTGCAGAAGCATAAGAATTTGGGTCTTGGGGAGGGTTAGGAAAGATTGGAGGGGCTTGATTAACCACGAATTGTTGATTTGCAGAAGAAGAAGAAGATGAGGAACCTTGCTTAATCACCTGAGCATGTGCGTGTCTGTCCCTCTGATTTTCGTACCCATGGGCTTGGTTGCCCGAATTCATAATATTTCACGGGTTGGGTACGGGTTGGGATGGTAGAGATCCGAGTTGACGAGAGTTAGCAATGAGCCCAGATTGCAAGTTGTCCAGCGAGTTTTTCATTTGCTGCATGAGCTGGAGCATGGATCCTTGCATCTCTACCATTTGACGGTTCAAATCAGCTTGCCCTGCGAGTTGACGGGCATTCCAAGCTCGCTGATTGACCTGATTCCGAGGCAACTAAGTATATACTTGACCTTGACCCATTGGTCGTTGCGGAGCATAGTTGCCGGGTCGGAATTGGGTCTATTGCCTCGGATATTTCCAAGAGAAGTTAGGGTGGTTTCTCCAACTAGGATTATAGGCATTTGAGTAGGGGTTGGATCTAACATTCTCTTGTACGGCACAGACATCCTCATAGGGTGAGGATGGAGAGAACGAAAGGGAAGGATCAGAAAAACTGGGATCAAAGGCCTCAGTTTGGAACCTGTGGGGTTCCGAAAAATGCTGACTCACAAGTTGAGCCGCATCGAGTTGATTCACAAACTCCCGTTCAGAAGGAGATCGTGAGGAATGGAATCCCGAATTTTGGGATTGAGTGGATCGAGAGTTGTTCATAGAATTGCCAACCATCCACTCTTCCATTCTTTTAGCAACCAAGTCCACCTTATCAAGTTTGTTACAAATCAATTCCATATCAAATGAATGAGAGTCATGAACTTCATTGACATTTGATTTGGGCTGCTGGGACCGGTTAAAAGTATCCATGGAGGCATGATTAATTGAATTCTCACTCATTTCCTCAAATAAATCATGTGCACTATCTACATCTTTATTGAAGAAATTGCCTCCGCAAGAAGCATCCACATGATTTCTGAGTTTCTCAGTCAACCCACGATAGAAGATCTGCACGAGTTGCCATTTCGGCACCTCGTTGTGTGGACACCTCTGCAATAAGTCCTGGAATTGCTCCTAGGCCACATGAAACTGCTCCCCCAGCCGCTGGGTAAAGGTAGTGATTGCCCGTCTCAAAGCATTGGTATGTTTGACTAGGAAGAATTTCTTCAGAAAGGCCGATTTCAACTCATTCCAAGTTGTAATTGGTCTTCCTATTGTCCTATACCAATGCGCGGCCTTATCCCCAAGAGAATGGGGGAAGAGCCTCATGATCACTTGCTCCTCATTACGAATTGCTACGCTAATGTGTTCGATTTTAAAAAAAAAAACCTGTCGTCGTAGTATGAAAGCTAAGAACTCTTGCTCAACAAATAAAATTTATACCAAAATGAAAATTCTGGGTCGAACACAGGGAGGCGGATGTTTGATTTAAAAACTATGCATTTGTTTTTATTTGTCACAAAATAATTCAATTGATTAGAACCACTTACAATAAATAAAAAAGAGAGAGAGAATAAGAGAGAATAATACAAACAAAAATCAAAAGAGATATAGAATGCACATGGAATTCATTATCAAAAGGGATTGTTCATTACACTAAATATTTCAACTAGAAAATGGGAAAATGATTACACTAGAAAGTGGTAAATCTACTCTAGAAAGTAGTAAAAGGAATAGGGAGAGAGATATCCTCCTCGACGGTCGCTTGGAGGACGAACCGGATGGGAAGACGCCTGGACGATGGAGGACGAAGCAAGATGGAGGATGAAGCAGAGGAACGGGAATGGGGCAGCACGTCATTGTCGTCACGGGATCCACTTCCGAAGGGGGATGAAAATTAGACTTTATCTTGTGAGAAGCATCCCGTGTGTGGGATAAGCTTCTCTTGAGCTTTAGAGAGGTAGAGAAGAGAAGGGATGAGAATTTCGTGTGGAGGGGGTCTCCTTTTATAGTTGCAAGGAGTGGGGGCAAATTTGTCATTACATCATTAAAACGTTAAATAAGGGGTCTTTAGTGACAGATAAAATCGTCGCTAATGCCCCATCGTGGGTGTAGTGGGCGTTGGACGTGCAGCTGTTGGCTTCCACACGCATTCAATGAATGCCGCACGTTTAATGAATCTCAGTCGTCCGATCGCGAGAATGGACGGCTTAAGATGCGCCTCCCTCGCTCCTCAACGCGTGCCCACCCGTGTGTGGTAACGCGTGAGGCGCGGGAGTGCGATAGCGCATTGACGCTATTGAGCGTGGACGGCCGCCCGATTAAGATCTGACGATCGATTGAAGGTGCGCTCCCCGCACCAGATCCAGCTCGCCACAACTCGAACTCGCGTTCGTGCCTCACGTTAAGGCGTGGGACCGCTGTGTTGCCTCAGCCAAAAGGTAGCGCGGATGAATTTAGGGCGCCGCATCCACAGCCGTTGGATCTTGATCCAATGGCGGAGAAGCAATGCTCTGATTGAAGAAGAGAAGGTGCAGCGGTGCTGGGGGTCGGTTGGACGGTTGAGATGGTGCCACGTGGTGCCATCTTAGCCATCCATCTTCTGGATGTTGTAGATGGTGCCACGGGTGTCGGATTGACTCAATTTTTACGTTGTTAGGCTGCAATCGTCGATCCGAATCCATCCGTGAAGTGAGATTTGTCGTTTGAAGTGTGAATTTACTCCATCTTGGCGCTTAATCTTCTAGGGTTCCCCGATCACTATCAGATGCTACAGATGCCTGATTAGGGCAATCTTGGAGTCGTTGAACTCCAATCGTCGCCCTGATCACATCTGTATGGTTGGATCTTCGATCCGAGGTCCTGATAAAAAGTTTTCCCTATCCAAGCACATAGATGGAGACAATTAACCTCCATTTTATTCAAACTACTCTAAATGCAAGATGATGTATGTTGTGCAATATTTATATCATGAAATGCAATCCTATGCTTAAGAATATGCATAAATAGACATCCTAAGTAGTGTAAATGTGTTTACATTAGTGTGCCTAGGTCGGACTGTGACCGTGTGTGTGGGTTTGTTCGGTGGAAGTGTGGGGCGTGTGTGGCGGTCAGTGGATGGGCAGAGAGTTGTTGAACGATTTATGAACCTACGCTAACGTGTTTGATTTTGGAAAACCCGTCGTTGTAGTTCGAAAGCGAAGGATTCGAGTTCAACAAATAAAATTTATACCAAAATAAGAATTCCGGGTCGAACTCAGGGAGGCTACGTTGATCTATATTCGCAATTATGTTTTTTTAGGATTTTTGATAAACAAGGCGAAATAATTACAATGGAGCTATCAAACTGAGAGAGAGAGAGAGAGAGAGAAAGAGAACATGCATTCAATATTTCAATTGTTTATACAAGCAAACGAAATGAAAGTTACACTAGAAAGCGGGAAATCAATTACACTATAAAGCAGGAAAATTCTACACTAGAAAAGCTGTAAATAAGAATGGGAGAGAGAAGTTATCCTCCTTGACGGTCGCTTGGAGGATGAGCCGAATGAGACGACGTCTGGACGAACGAGAACGGAGAAGGACGAGGGAGGACGAAGTAGAAGAGCGGGAACGGAGCAGCACGCCGTCGTCGTCGCGGGATCTCGCGAGAAGCATCCCGGGTGTGGGACAAGCTTCTCTTGAGCTTTGGGGAGGTAGAGAGGCGAAGGAAGGGATGAAAATTTCGTATGGAGGGGGTCTCATTTTATAGTTGCAAGGAGTGGGGGCAAAATGGACATTACATCTTCAAAATAATAAATAAGGGGTCTTTAGTGACGGATAAAACCATCGCTAAAGCCCCGACGTCGCCGTCGCCGCCGCGCCCATGCGCGCCCGCTCGGCTGCCCGCGCGCGTAACGCCTACGCACGTCTCTTGATTTTCAGCCGTCCGATCGCGAGATCGGACGGCTTAGATCGCGTCCGCGCCTGCTGCGTAGCGCACCGCCCGCATGTGATCGCGCGTTACGCCCGGCGTCCAATTGCGCGTCGTCCTGATTGAGCGCGCGCAGCCGTTGGATCTTCATCTGACGCTCGTTCGCGCCCGCTCGCCCGCGCCTTCCACCCCCTCACCGCGGCTCGAACCCGCGACCTCCGCTTCGCCCGCAGCTGCGTCGCCGCTGCGCTACGCGGGCGAAATGGTCGCGCGGACGCTTTTAAGCGCGAGCGACCGCAGCCATTGGATCGAGATCCAACGGCGGAGAGGAGATGGTGCGCGGTCTTCACAAGATGCATGCGGCCGATTGGGCGGCTGAGATGGCACCATGTGGCGCCATCTTGGCCGTCCATCTTCTGGAAGTTGTAGATGGTGCCACGGATGTCGGATTGACTCGATTTTTGTGTCCTTGGGCTGCGATTGTCGATCCGAATTCATCCGTGTGGTCAGATTTGCCATCTGAAGTGTGGATTTACACCATCCTGGTCCTTGATCTTCTAGGGTTCCCAAGTCTCTATCTGATGCTACGGATGCCTGATTAGGGCGATCTTGGAGTCGTTGAACTCCAATCGTCGCCCTGATCATATCCATACGGTTGGATCTTTGATCCGAGGCCCCGATAAAATATTTTCCCTGTCCAAGCACATAAAAGGAGACAATTAACCTCCATTTTATTCAAACTACTCTAAATGCAAGATGATGCATGTTATGCAATATTTATATTATGAAATGCAATCCTATGCTTAAGAACATGCATAAATAGACATTTTAAGTAGTGTAAATGTGTTTACATCATACCCCCATGCCTATCTTTTGCTAGTCCCTAGCAAAAACTATATGCTATTTATAAAAGAATTAGGTTAGATTATTTGGACCTGAGTTATTTTCAATCATTAAGAAATTGTCTACTTAAGAACTGCACTTTCAAAGACACAACAGTGCCCGGGTATCAGCCAAAATGCAGACCGCCTCAAGCCTCGCCTTATTCAAAGAAAAATTTCTTTTTCTGTTTGTTTTTTTTTTTTTTTTTTTTTTTTGGATTTTCAAATTTTAGGGTTTAAGAGTGGCTTTCTACGGCCATTCAACTCACCCAAGATTTGATGAGAACCCTAAGTTTTAAGCATCTTATTGTGATTGTGATAGACTCGTTGACCGGCAATTAGAACGGACTTCGGATTTCTACGCCTCTAGGTGACCTCAAAAAGAATTCTACCTAAAGGTGTATCTTTACAACCGGTAGCTTTCTCCCTACTTTTATTTTTTTTTAACGGGGTCAACACAAGGGTGAATCCAGTGTATATCTCCCCGGTTTATTCTACTTCTCCGCTTCTTCCTAAGTGTTTTGGGAATTTTTAGTGCATTTTCTGAGCTGGGTTCTGGACAACCGGTCGATGAGCTGTTACCACCGACAACTTGCCAGCCATACTCGTGCGGCGAAGTGTGGCTTATTTCTTTTTGTTCTTTTCTCCTTTTTGATTTTTTTTTTTTTCTTTTTCTTCTTTTTTTTTTAAGTAGGTGGCTTCCCTGGTCTAAGATTTACCTAAAGGCAGCAAAGAGAAAGGTCCAGTGACTGGGCTCTGGACAACCTACCTATGGGCTGTTACCCACGATAACTTGCCAGCCATATCACCCTAGAAGGTTCATTAGCTACCCAATTTCCATTAAAATCGCCGAGCAACGAGTCAGTGCAAAGAAAGTGTGTAGATGCTTAAAACTCAAAATTCCCTTAAATCAGAGGGTGGGTTGATAAGTCATGTACTTATCACCCAAACTTATTTATTCCAATTATAATAGAATTAAGATGGCGAGAACTCAAAGACAAATCCACATTTTAGTAGATACACAGGCTAATTAAGTCCAAAGACCTGAGGGGTCTTTGTGTTCAGATCCTAATGTAAAATTTCTTAGGATTGAAAAGTCCTAATGTCCAACTAATCCTTCCTAATTTTCTTTTTTTTTTTTTTTTTAGAAAGAGAGCAATTTATATGGATTTCACAAAGCTGACCAACTAATTCAAAAATGAATCCACCCCCCCATGCCTAGCTGATGCAATGTCCTCATTGAAAAAGAGACATGAAAGAAAGGGTAGAATATGAAAGATGTCACCTGGATATGAAGCTCGTATCAGCCTTGTGTTATATGTACAACTGCTGAGTTTAATGCCGTCAGCTAGGCGAAGTCCAGCCAAAGAAGTCACAGAATGGCTAGAGCAACAGAGTCTGAAATGGGTTCTGGAAGGTTATGGTCAACAACAGGCTTCAGACGTTGACCGTTGACTTTAAAGGTGTTACCCGTCTTTGGGTCAGAAATCTGAACGGCACCATTTAGAAAAATCTGATCAGTTATGAATGGGCCACTCCATTTAGATCTAAGTTTACCAGGAAAGAGCTTAAGTTTAGAATCGAATAACCAGACCTTCTGGTTTGGCTCAAAGCTCTTGCGGGAAATCATTTGATCATGTAGAGCTTTGGTCCGAGCCTTGTAGATCTTGGCATTCTCATAAGCATCATTTCTAAGCTCCTCCAACTCAGATAGTTGGAGTTTCCTGGTCTTCCCAGCTAGATTTAGATCTAGATTGCATTGTTTGATTGCCCAGAATGCCCTGTGTTCAATCTCTACGGGTAGATGACACGCCTTTTCATACACCAGACGGAATGGAGACATGCCGATAGGTGTTTTATATGCCGTACGGTAGGCCCAAAGAGCGTCCTCAAGCTTTTGAGTCCAATCCTTGCGATCGGGCCTAACCGTTTTTTGCAGAATGTTCTTGATCTCTAGATTAGAGATCTCGGCTTGTCCATTCGTTTGGGGATGGTAAGGTGTGGAAATTCGATGATTAACCCTGTATTTGGCCAATAAACTCCGGAATTGGGCATTAGTAAAATGAGTGCCACCATCACTGATGATAGCCCTCGGAATCCCGAATCTACTGAAGATATTTTTCTTGACAAAGTTGATGACCACCTTGTGGTCATTGGTTCGGGTGGGAATTGCCTCAATCCATTTAGACACATAATCAACAGCGACAAGAATGTACTGATGTCCAAATGAAGGGATAAAGGGTCCCATGAAATCAATGCCCCAAACATCGAAAATTTCGACAGGAAGAATAGGGTTTAAGGGCATCATGTCTCTCTTAGTTATGCTCCCGAGTGCCTGGCATCGAGGGCATGACCATGAGAAATCCTGGGCATCCTTGAATAAAGACGGCCAATAGAAGCCAGATTGCAAAATTTTTGCAGCCGTCTTTTTCCCGGAGAAATGTCTACCACACCCAGATGCATGGCAGAACTCAAGTATACTGTTGAATTCATTCTCCGGTATGCATCGGTGAATAATCTGATCAGAGCCGATGCGATACAGTTCAGGGTCCTCCCAAAAGTAGTATTTGGCCTCAGATTTGAGTCTATCCCGTTGTTGCTTGGTCCAATCCTGGGGGATTTGACCAACGGCCAAATAGTTAACAATGTCAGCAAACCATGGGGTGTGGACACCTAAAACTGTAAGAATGGTTTCGTCCGGAAAAGTGTCAGCAATCGGAATGTCCGGACAAGAAGAATCACCTAGGAGTCTCGACAAATGATCCGCCACCACATTTTGTACCCCGATTTTATCCTTGATTTCAAGATCAAATTCTTGAAGAAGAAGAATCCAACGAATAAGCCAGGGTTTAGCATCCTTTTTAGCCAAGAGATGTCTCAAGGCCGAGTGGTCGGTATAAACAATAACATGAGACCCCAAGAGATAAGCCCTGAATTTTTCCAACGCAAATACTACAGCTAGTAATTCCTTTTCAGTAACAGTGTAATTCCTCTGGGCTTCATCCAAAGTTTTACTAGCGTAGTAAATGACAATGGGCTTTCGGTCAATTTTCTGACCCAGGACAGCCCCGACCGCGTAATCAGAAGCATCGGTCATGATCTCAAATGGGGTTGTCCAAATAGGTGGTTGCAAAATTGGCGCACAGGTGACTGCCGTTTTTAGGAAATCAAATGCCTTTTGGCATGATTCGTCAAAAACAAACGGTGTTTCTTTGGCAAGAAGATTGCTCAAAGGGCGGGCAACCATCGAGAAGTCCTTGATGAATCTTCGATAAAATCCCACATGGCCAAGAAATGATTTGATTTGTTTAACTGATGTGGGAGGAGGAAGTTTAGCGATAGCATCAACCTTAGCTTTGTCCACTTCAATTCCCCGTTCAGAGATTACATGACCCAAAATGATGCCCTCTTGGGTCATGAAATGACTCTTTTCCCAGCTAAGGACCAATCGTGTCTTAATACATCGCTTAAGAATCATTTCCAAATTAACCAAACAAGAGTCAAATGATTCTCCGAAAACGGAGAAATCATCCATGAAGACTTCCATAAACTCTCCCACCATGTCGGAAAATATGGCTAGCATACACCTTTGAAAAGTCGCAGGTGCATTGCATAACCCGAAAGGCATCCTACGAAAAGCAAAGGTTCCGTAGGGACAGGTGAAAGTAGTTTTTTCCTGATCCTCGAGATGGATAGGAACTTGGTTGTATCCCGAGTAGCCATCAAGAAAACAGAAGTACTTCTGCCCGGCTAATTTTTCCAGGATTTGATCAATGAAGGGCAGGGGAAAATGATCCTTTTTAGTGACAGTGTTCAGCTTCCTGTAATCAATACAAACTCTCCAAGATGAAGCTGAACGAGTTGTGACAGATTCTCCTTTCTCATTAGTCACAATAGTAATCCCGGCTTTCTTTGGAACAATCTGAACGGGACTTACCCAGGGACTGTCAGAGATTGGATAAATAATTCCTGCATCGAGCCACTTGATGATTTCCTTTTTGACCACTTCTCGCATATTTGGATTCAATCTCCTCTGCATCTGGCGAGAAGGGCGGGATCCATCTTCCAAGAATATTCTATGATTGCAGTAAGATGGCTCGATCCCCCTAAGGTCATGAATGGTCCAACCAATTGCCTCCTTATGTTCCTTTAGGACCTTAATCAATTTAATCTCTTGCTCCTTTGTCAATTTAGCACTGATAATCACAGGGAGCGTATTCTGAGGTCCTAAAAATTGATATTTCAAATTCTCGGGCAATGGTTTCAATTCGAGCTGGGGTGGGGTGATGATTGATGGTCGGGTAGATGCTGAAGATTCAACAAGAGGAAGAAGTTGTGAGTGAACAAAATCAATAACCTCTTCCTAAGATGTCAGGTCAGCCATAGAGGGTTGCGGGTCAAATTCATCATCCAAAGAGGAACTTTCGATTCAAGAAACTGTCAAACAAGTTTCAATGTTATCATTATCCTCATCAAGTTCCTCAATAAATCCACAATCCTCAAATTTGTTGATCTCCTTAAAAATATCTAATTTCATACGTTGGTCCCCAAAGGCGATTTCCATGCTACCGCTTTCACAATTAATGTTGGCCTTTGCGGTAGCCAGGAACGGACGCCCCAGAATGATGGGCGTGTTCCTCAGATTATCTGGTACATCCATGTCAAGGACAAGGAAATCTACAGGAAAATAGAAATCCTTGACCTTAACTATAACATCTTCAATAACGCCTCGCGGGTTTGTGACCGAACGATCCGCTAACTGTAGCGTTACTGAAGTTGGCCGAAGTTCACCTAACCCAAACTTCTCGTAAAGAGAAGTCGGAATTAGGTTGATGGATGCACCGAGATCCAAAAGTGCTCTATCAAATGTGTAATCTCCGATAACGCAAGAAATCAAAGGAGCACCAGGATCTCTCTTTTTCTGAGGGAGGTAGTGCAGGATAACAGAACTAGCCTGCTCGGAGAGTACCACCTTCCTCGGAACAGATTCTCTCGACTTACGCTTTTGTGTACATAATTCCTTTAAAAATCTTGCGTAAGTCAGTATGTGCTTGATAGCATCAAGGAGCGGGATATTGATCTCAACATTCTTAAATAAATTCAAAAGCTCCTCATTGCTATCAACAGACTTCTTCTTCTTTGCTTTGGTTAAGGCTTCAGGAAACGGAACACGAGTCAGATCTTTGGAATTGGATTCCTGAGCCTTGATTTCTCCTTTAGAATTCTCTTCTCTCTCCTCAGATTCTTCAGGATTCAAAAGATTAGAATAATGTGGTTGTGGATCCTGAGTCTTCTTACCACTTCTCAAAGTGACAAAATTTGCAGAAGCGTAAGAATTTGGGTCTTGGGGAGGGTTAGGAAAGATTGGAGGGGCTTGATTGACCATGAATTGTTGATTTACAGAAGAAGAAGACGAGGAACCCTGCTCAACCACCTGAGCATGCGCGTGTGGGTCCCTCTGATTTCCGTACCCTTGGGCTTGATTGCCCGAATTCGTAATGTTTCATGGGTTGGGTACGGGTTGGGATGGTAGAGATCCGGGTTGGCGAGAGTTAGCAATGAGCCCGGATTGCAAGTTGTCCAGTGAGTTTTTCATTTGCTGCATGAGCTGGAGCATAGATCCTTGCATCTCTACTATTTGATGGTTCAAATCAGCCTGCCCTGCGGGTTGACGGGCATTCCGAGCTGGCTGATTGACCTGATTCGGAGGCAACTGAGTATATACTTGACCCTGACCCATTGGTCGTTGCGGAGCATAATTGCTGGGTCGGAATTGGGTCTGTTGCCCCGGATTTTTCCATGAGAAGTTAGGGTGGTTTCTCCAACCTGGATTATAGGCATTCGAGTAGGGGTTGGATCTAACATTCTCTTGTACAGCACAGACATCCTCATAAAGTGAGGATGGAGAGAAAGAAAAGGAAGGATTAGAAAAATTGGGATCAAAGGCCCCAGTTGGGAACCCATGGGGTTCCGAAAAATGCTGACTCATAGGTTGAGTCGCATCGAGTTGATTCACGAACTCCCGTCCAGAAAGAGCTCGTGAAGAATGGAATCCCGAATTTTGGGATTGAGTGGATTGAGAGTTGTTCATAGAATTGCCAGCCATCCACTCTTCATTCTTTTAGCAACCAAGTCCACTTTGTCAAGTTTATTACAAATCAATTCCATATCAAATGAATGAGAGTCATGGACTTCATTGACATTTGATCTGGGTTGTTGGGACCGGTTAAAAGTATCCATGGAGGCATGATTTATTGAATTCTCACTCATTTCCTCAAATAAATCATGTGCACTATCTGCATCTTTATTAAGGAAATTGCCTCCGCAAGAAGCATCCACATGGTTTCTGAGTTGCTCAATCAACCCATGATAAAAAATCTGCACGAGTTGCCATTTCGGCACCTCGTGGTGTGGACACCTCCGCAATAAGTCCTGGAATCGCTCCCAGGCCACATGAAACTGCTCCCCCGGCCGCTGGGTAAAAGTAGTGATTGCCCGTCTCAAAGCATTGGTACGACCGACTGGGAAAAATTTCTTCAGAAAGGCCGATTTCAACTCATTCCAAGTTGTAATTGGTCTTCCTATTGTCCTATACCAATGCGCGGCCTTATCCCTAAGAGAGTGGGGGAAGAGCCTCATGATCATTTGCTCCTCGTTTACGTTTTGAGACTTGGTGGTCTGGACCAAAGTGGTCAAGTCCTCCAAGTGTTGAAACGGATCTTCGGAGCCAAGCCCATGATAATGTTTAATCAGGCTTAACACCTGGGGCTTGATTTCTATGTCTCCGGCTGGAATCTGGACGCCGGGACGTTCCCCGTAATTTGAAGGATCATAAAAATCCTTCAAGGGCTGAGCGCCCTGCATTCTCTGGAACCATTCTTGCATTCTCTGCATTTGTTCCAGCTGCCTTCGAAATTCTTCCTGTGGATTTCCAGGCAGAAGAGGCTGTTGTTCGGCCATGGGATCAAATTGACCAAAATCTAACTTGCGCCTCCTAGAATGTTCTAATGGTCCTTCTAATCGGGGATTCAATGACCGTCTTCCCAGCATAAACTAGGAGTAGGTCGGAAGGACCGGGGATAGGGACCCTGCAGTACAACAAAACAAGGCTGTCCTTAAGTGAGGTAGCCTAAGGATCTACTGACTCCCAACACCAGCCTTAAGACTGTAACTGATTTACTCTACTTGCGTCTGTATAATCCAACCAGTTAGAAGGAGGGACTGGGGAGAAGGTTCTTCCTTTGGCTTTCGCCTCCGGTTCCTAGTGTACCCCCCAGCCGCGGTCGTTTGACGCTACTCCCCTAGCTAGACATCAGATTAATCAGTACAAGTGGGTTAATCAAAAACAATCTCAGACTAGGCCTTGAAGAGCGAATCAAACCTTAGGGCCAACGTCTACTCAATTTTATTACGGCCTGGGATTGTGGTGCTTATGGAATGTGATGGGCCCTTACAATGGGTTGTGCCCTTAATGATTGATTGAAATTTGTGTAAGTGCGTGCACAACCAGGGTTTTCAAGCAAGATTATTTATAATGTGTGAATTTTAATGTTCAAATCCTGCTTAAGTAGCTTTTAGGGTTTCAAATTAGGTGAATTGCAATCAAATTTCTAGGCAAACCAAGTTGTAAAACACGGGTGAAGATAGTTTTCCTTTAAAATCAGAAAGAAAGCGGAGTGCCTAGAATATACCTAGATTGAAAACCCTAAGGAGGAGCTACTTGATGAGTTGGTTTTAAATAAAGTGGTGCGGCCCAAACAACTCAAACAATTGGCCACAATTGCACCACTAAGTTAGGCACTCAAAGATGGTTAACCTAGAATGATTTCTACTCTGTTATGTGTTGCTCTGTGTGTACCGGTTCCACAGATCAGAACCCGGTTGAGTAGAAAACAAATCAAGTTAATCAAGTGCCTTGAATGTGGGTTTGTGTTGTGTGTTTGTTGAAAGTTACCCCACAAAATTATCTTTTTGTTATTATTTCTTTTTTTATGAATGAGGGTGAAATGAGTGTGAGTAGAAATCCAAACAACCAAACTATACCTAGGATTTATGCAAACACCTAGGTTAATTGAAATTTGGATTTAATGTGCCGAATGAAATCTACGGAGGGGGAAAGAATGGGGGAGCACTTACAGTTGTCTTCAACTGCACTTTACTCCAGTCTACCGCTTGTTCATTCCTTGATGGAGGTCTCTGTAGAACAATAGACACAAGAGAAAGCTTAGTTAGAAAACAAATAAAGTGCAAGAGATGCGAAGAAAAGATCGGAAATCGTTGCCTCCCCGGCAACGGCGCCAAAGTGTTGAACGATTTACGAACCTACGCTAACGTGTTTGGTTTTGGAAAACCCGTCGTTGTAGTTCGAAAGCGAAGGGTTCGAGTTCAACAAATAAAATTTATACCGAAATAAGAATTCCGGGTCGAACTCAGGGAGGCTACGTTGATCTATATTCGCAATTATGTTTTTTTAGGATTTTTGATAAACAAGACGAAATAATTACAATGGAGCTATCAAACTGAGAGAGAGAGAGAGAGAGAGAAAGAGAACATGCATTCAATATTTCAATTGTTTATACAAGCAAACGAAATGAAAGTTACACTAGAAAGCGGGAAATCAATTACACTATAAAGCAGGAAAATTCTACACTAGAAAAGCTGTAAATAAGAATGGGAGAGAGAAGTTATCCTCCTTGACGGTCGCTTGGAGGATGAGTCGAACGGGACGACGCCTGGATGAAGGAGAACGAAGCGGGACGAAGGAGGACGAAGCAGAAGAGCGGGAACGGAGCAGCACGCCGTCGTCGTCGCGTGATCCACTTCCGAAGGGGGACGAAAATTTGGACTTTATCTCGCGAGAAGCATCCCGGGTGTGGGACAAGCTTCTCTTGAGCTTTGGAGAGGTAGAGAGGAGAAGGAAGGGATGAAAATTTCGTATGGAGGGGGTCTCCTTTTATAGTTGCAAGGAGTGGGGGCAAAATGGACATTACATCTTCAAAATAATAAATAAGGGGTCTTTAGTGACGGATAAAACCGTCGCTAAAGCCCCGACGTCGCCGTCGCCGCCGCGCCCACGCGCGCCCGCTCGGCTGCCCGCGCGCGTAACGCCTACGCACGTCGCTTGATTTTCAGCCGTCCGATCGCGAGATCGGACGGCTTAGATCGCGTCCGCGCCCGCTGCGTAGCGCACCGCCCGCGTGTGATCGCGCGTTACGCCCGGCATCCAATCGCGCGTCGTCCTAATTGAGTGTGCGCAGCCGTTGGATCTTCATCTGACGCTCGTCCGCGCCCGCTCGCCCGCGCCTTCCACCCCCTCACCACGGCTCGAACCCGCGACCTCCGCTTCGCCCGCAGCTGCGTCGCCGCTGCGCTACGTGGGCGAAATGGTCGCGCGGACGCTTTTAAGCGTGAACGACCGCAGCCGTTGGATCGAGATCCAATGGCGGAGAGGAGACGGTGCGCGGTCTTCACAAGATGCATGCGGCCGATTGGGCGGCTGAGATGGCGCCACGTGGCACCATCTTGGCCGTCAATCTTCTGGAAGTTGTAGATGGTGCCACGGATGTCGGATTGACTCGATTTTTGTGTCCTTGGGCTGCGATCGTCGATCCGAATTCATCCGTGTGGTCGGATTTGCCATCTGAAGTGTGGATTTACACCATCCTGGCCCTTGATCTTCTAGGGTTCCCCGGTCTCTATCTGATGCTACGGATGCCTGATTAGGGCGATCTTGGAGTCGTTGAACTCCAATCGTCGCCCTGATCATATCCATACGGTTGGATCTTTGATCCGAGGCCCCGATAAAATATTTGCCCTATCCAAGCACATAAAAGGAGATAATTAACCTCCATTTTATTCAAACTACTCTAAATGCAAGATGATGCATGTTATGCAATATTTATATTATGAAATGCAATCCTATGCTTAAGAACATGCATAAATAGACATTTTAAGTAGTGTAAATGTGTTTACATCAAGAGTGATCAGTGGGAGAGGGCGGAGATGATATGGTTGGTGGCGAGACATGTGGAGGTGGGGAGTGATGGATGCATCTCGCTGGAGGTTAGTCGGAGATGAGGAAGATGAGGGTGAACAGTGGCAGTCGAGGGGCGGTTTATGAAATAAAAAGAGGGAAAATAAAGTGTGGGACAAGGGAAGCTTATCTATGGTGATTGGAGCGAAGGGGAGGCAGAGGAGATGAACGGCACGTATGTGCCATTGTCGGAGAAGACAACCCTAAGATGGAGATGATGGCAACGAGGAGGAGGTCAGAGAGGCGTGCGTTGGTGCGACGCAACGCAGAGGAGTGAGATGAAGCTAACCCTGCCACTGGTATGGTGGTAGAGCGATGAGAGGAGGGAGGGGAGGTCGTTGAAGCTTGCGAGCGTTTTGACCGGAGATGAGGTGCGAAGAAATTGAGAGGGTATCGGCGGCTAAATCAAGCTTGGGAGATGCGTAAAGGATCGGGGGTCTTTTTATAGCCGCTGGCTGAGCCTCTTGTGCTTGGAGGGCAAGCCTTCCAGCGCAAAATCCTTGCTGGAGAAGGAAGGTGCTTAGGACACCCAAATCTCTCGAGAGTTGGCACGAGAGATTGGGTGTAAATCTGATCTGGAGATCTCATTCAGACTATGGAGAAATCCTTAGAGAGTCTCCCTTCCAAATCTGGGAGGAGATCTCTGAGGATTCGAGGAGAAATCTGCCTCAAATCCTCGTCGGAGTTGGATTCCTCCACTGTAATGGCGGGGGGACCTGAATGCAAGGGTGACGAGGAAGCTTGGGGGCTTAGCGCAAGGGTTTTTCAAAAGTTAGGGCCATAATGTAATTGGGTGGACCATTTTGCAAAGTAGATCAAGATGACCTTCCCTTAGGCTAAAATTTTGGTACAAACCTAATTTGGACCTAAGGAATCCAATGGTGATGTTGGATTTCAGGTTTGACTTCATATGAATGGATATTTTGCATGAAAACCCAAATTAGGTTAAATATTGAACTAGGACCCTAATCTAGGTCAAAATAGGTTCCAAAGGCCAAATTGAAAGTTTTAAACCCTAGGGGATATTTTTCCATAAATTTTAGAGGGTTTATTTGAATTTTATCTAGACCAGAACCATGTTGAATTAAGCGAGTTTATTTTAGGGTTATAGAATGTCATTTAATTCTTTAATCTCATAATAACCCTTTTTTGACTGAACCATCCCACTTTTCCTCTTATTAAGTCCAATTGACCTATGTTTAACCCTTGAGAAATCCTATTGATACACTGTAATGATAAAATTGTAGTTTTACCCTTTAGTTCATGTTTCCTTCTCAGAACAGTAAACCCTTGACTTAGGTCTTTCTTTAGGTTATGAGGAGCTTTTATTTACCTTCTCAGGTCAAAATGAGCTAGTTAGGGCTCATGATGAGGCTCTCATCATACCCCCATGCCTAGCTTTTGCTAGTCCCTTAGCAAAATTGTAAGATTTTAACATCTATTCTAGACCATGAATTTCTTCTACTAGTTGTGATAAGTGCTTTTTCTTTTTCTTTTGTGATTAGGTCAAAATGCCGCTAATAGGCCTAGAGGTACTCAAGTACCAACCAAAATCCGAACCTGACCCGCTTTAGCCTTAATCCTCCGCAAAAGTTTTTAAGGCTCGCAAAAACTATCCTAGGGTTTGTTGGACTCCGTGGTTAAAGCACCCATGCTTGAGACATTTTTAGCCTTGATTCAGTTTGCAGTGTGTTTTCGTAAGAGAGAGATAGAGGATTTATTTGTTTGGAGAGTTTTCTCTCTCTTTTTCTCTTTATTTCTAGCTTTGGATTGGCTTCTCAACACTGTCTATATCGGATTCCTCATTCCCCATCATCAATCCTTAAGGGTCCCTAGCAATCGATGCTTTGTGATAGCATCACCCCTGGCAACCCCCAGAATCTCAGCTTTCGAGATTTCGAGATAATCCCGCCCATGGCGTTCCGTGGCCGAATCCAGACCCTGGCAATCGACATTTGTGATAATGTCACCCATGGTATCTGAACCAACAGAGTGCTTACATGCCCCCGGTAGGATATTTAAATATCCTAAGAGACAAGCACCGAAGAGACAATATGTTGTTACACATCTTCGAGGGGAATTTCCCGCCACTCTGCGCCAGGAACTCGTCCAAATCAACTTGTGTTGATCAGCCGCTCCTAATCTAGGAAACTTTTTCAGAGCATTAAAATGCTTTTTGTGTGATTTTGATAGTTATGCGCACTGAATTAGACTACGCGTGAATTAGGGTGCTTAGGTTACCAAATCTCGTAAACCTAAGGTCAGTTAACGAGGCCGAATACTCCCTAAGCCTTAGACCTAATACTTAAGCTTTGCATTTTCCCCAACCTCTTGAGGAGTATCTAGATTTTAGTGGGTAGTTGAATTTTTAAGCCTAGGAGTCTAGCCCAAAAGGCCTAAAGTCAACGTTCCTACTAATCTCTTTTGTATCTCCTTAGCACTTTTTCTCATTTTTCTCTTTTCTTGATGTGGTCTAGAACTTCAGTTAATCCCTTAATCTTTTACTAATGCCTATTCTATTTTACTTTTTCATTGTGTGCTACTTTTTGCCATTTTGCTCTTTTCCTCCTCATTATTTGTATAGCCCATAGAATTTTTCTCTCCCCCCTCAATTTTTTTTCTTTTGCCAAAATTTTCAATTTTTTTGTTTTTTTTGTGATATGTAACTTTTTTTGTTGAAACCTTTTCTTGATATGAGTTCTCCTGACATTTTGCATTTTCATACCCCCCCATGCCTACGATTTGCAATGTCCCCATTATAAATTAGGTGGGTTCGAATTTAGCTTAGTTCATTCATTAGGACAGGTGTTGGGTGAGCTAGCGGGTCGAGGTGACTATTGTGAATGATTTCTAGACTCGGGTACGGGTACCTGAGGTGGAGGCGGCTGTGCTAATGGATAACCCTAAAGTGCAATATGAATTCAGCATGGAAATGTTTGGTAAGGTTTTAGGGTTTTTTAGAGAATGACGGGTTGCCACTTGTTAAGCGCTGAGTTTTACACCAATGGCTGGGTGCAATGAGCTCAGGGAGAATGGAGGATAAAAGATGACTCAACCAAATTTGTATTGGTCATGTCAATGAACGGTTTGAGTCTCTGACAGTTCACGACAAAAGGTTTGGAATCGTGGTTGAGTGGACTAATCTCAACGGCTCCATTTCCAAAGATTCGTAGGACTAGGTAGGGTTTGATCCACTTAGATCGTAGCTTTCCTGGGAATAATCTGAGTGAGGCATCAAAGAGTAGAACCTTTTGACCAGGATGAAAGATCTTTCTAGAAATATGTTTGTTGTGAAAAGCTTTAACCCGTTCTTTGTAAATTCATGAGTTCTCATACGTGTCGTGCATAATTCATCAATCTCGCTCATTTGAAGCCTTCTATGGTTTCCAGCCTTAGAAAGATCTAAGTTGCAATTCCGTACTACCCAATAGGCTTTCTGCTCCAATTCGACTGGGAGGTGACATGCCTTCCCGTACACCAGTCTGAAGGGAGACATACCTAATTAGGTCTTGTGAGCAGTCCTATAGGCCCACAATGCTTCCGGAAGTTGGGATGACCAATCCTTCTTGTCAGGTCGAACAGTAACTTGGAGGATTTTCTTGATCTTACGGTTTGATAGCTTAGCTAGACCATTAGTTTGGGGGTGGTAAGGAGTAGATATTCGATGCGACACCCCGTATTTGGTCATCAATGACTTGAACTGAGCATTTGTGAAATGGGTCCCTCCGTCGGAAATTATTGCTCGTGGAATCCCGAACCTTGAGAAGATGTTTTGATGAATGAATTTGATAACAACCTTGTGATCATTGGTTTGGGTTGGAATGGCTTCTATCCACTTGGACACGTAGTCAACGATGAAGTATTCGAAGCCATCTGAGATAGGGAAGGGTCCCATAAAATCAATCCCCCAAATATCAAAAATATTGCATACCAGGATCGGCTGTAAAGGTATCATGTCTCGATGGCTCATGTTGCCCAAGGTCTAGCAACGGGTACATGCCTTACAGTGATCGTATGCATCCTTGAAAATTGTGGGCCAGTAAACGCCACACTGGAGGACTTTTAATGTGGTTTTGTGTCCTAAAAAATGTCCATCGCATGCTTGATCATGGTAGGAGAGTATGTCTTTGATTTCAGTTTTCGTGACACATCGTCGAATTATTTGATAAGCACCAATGCGGAATAGATACGGGTCTTCCCAAAGGTAATACTTGCCATCGGAACGCAATTTGTCCTTCTTGGCCTTTGGCCAATCGGACGGGATCTGATGTGATTCCAAGTAGTTGACTATGTCTGCGAACCATGGAAGCCCTGTATTGATAGTCAGGAGGTGCTCATCAGGAAAGTGTTCTGTGATGGGTCCGGAAGGGTCAATGATCTCAGAAGGAAGGCAGGACAAGTGATCAGCTACCACGTTCTGTTTTCCCACTTTGTTGCAAATCTCGAGGTCAAATTCTTGCAACAGCAAGATCCATCAGATTAATCGAGGTTTTGCATTCTTATTTGCAAGGAGATGCCTCACAGCCATGTGATCCGAGTAGATGATAACACGGGAACCCAAGAGGTATGATCTGAATTTTTCTAGGGCAAATACTACAGCCAGTAGCTCTTTCTCGGTAACCGTGCAGTTACGCTGAGCTTCATCTAGTTTTTTGCTGTAGTAAATGACCACGGGTTTCCCATTAATTTTCTACCCCAAAACCGCTCCTACAGCAAAGTCAGATGCATCACACATGATCTCAAAGGGTTGAGACCAATCAGGGGACTGTAGGATCGGGGCTTGGGTAACTCAGTCATGAAGGATCTCAAATGCTTGAGTGCATTCCTTGGAGATTTCAAAAGGCACATCCTTGGAGAGAAGGGTAGTTAGGGAGAGCATGATTTTTGAAAAATCAGGGATAAATCGATGGTAAAACCGATGGGCCCCAGAAAAGGTCGGATGTCCTTGATCGAGCTAGGCATAAGGAGTTTGGAAATCAAGTTAACCTTGGCTCGATCGACTTGGATGTCTTTCTCTGAAATTAGATGTCCTACGATGATTCCCTCAGTCACCATGAAATGGCTCTTTTCCCAGGAAAGAACCAAATTCACATCGATGCACCGCCTGAGTATTTGGACCAAGTGCTGGAGGCAATCGTCAAACGATGCTCCGAAAATTGAAAAGTCATCCATGAAGACTTCCAGATAATCACCTACCATATCTGAGAATATGGCAAGCATGCACCGCTGAAAGGTCACGGGTGCATTGCTGAGATCGAAAGGCATCCTTCTAAATGCGTACGTCCCAAAGGGGTAGGTGAACGTGGTATTTTCTTGGTCCTCTGGATGGATTGCCACCTGATTGTAACCGGAGTACCCGTCAAGAAAGCAAAAGAACCTATTTCCCGCTAGTTTCTTGAGGATCTAATCAATAAATGACCTCTCCGATTTTAGTCGTAATGATGGTGAGTTTGGCCTTCTTAGGCATAACCTGGATTGGACTCAGCTAGTGACTGTCGAAGATTAGGTAGATGATCCCTGCATCTAACCATTTAATGATCTCCTTTTTCACGACCTCTTGCAGGTTAGGGTTTAAACGTCTCTCCATCTCATGTAAAGGTCGTTCACCCTCTTCTGTGTAGATTTGACGTGTGCAATACGAGGGGCTTATGCCAGTCAAGTCATCAAGAGTCCATCTAATGGCTCTACGATGTTGCTGGAGAACAGTGATCAGACGGGATTCCTGGTCAGCTGTGAGTTGGGAGTTGATAATCACAAGAAGCGTCAGATTGGAACCCAAAAAGACGTACTTTAGATGCTCGGGAAGGGGCTTGAGTTCCATAATAGGATTATCAGCAGTAGCAGGAGGTTCAGGGTCTGTATTAGGAAAAAGGGTTGGAGTTATGGGTGTGTCTAGATCAGGTTCATACTCCTCTAATTGCGGGTTTTGATCTTCTAATGGTTGATCGAGGATAATCAGGTGTCCTCAACATGTGATTCGTCAACCACGGCTTTGATATCACATATTTGCTCAATAACCCCGCAATTAATCCCTTGTTGGGCATTAAAGATGTCAATCTTCAGAGTTTAGTTCCAAAATTTTAATTCTATTTGGCCCTCCTTACAGTTTATGTTGTCCCTAGCAGTGGCCAAAAAAGGTGTCCCTAATATAATTGGTGTATCCCTTGGGTTCTCAGGTGCATACATATCCAAAACTATGAAATCCACCAGGAAGTAGAAATCCCGCACCCTAACAATGACATCCTCGAGTATTCCTTTAGGTGACTTGATGGATCTATCGGCTAACTACAACGTAACCTCAGTCGGTTTAAGTTCAGACTCTTCAAGGTGGTCAAGGAGGGATGTAGGTATTAGATTTATGGAGGCACTTAGGTCTAGCAAGGCTCTATCAAATTGGGTTTCACCAATTTTACATGAAATCAAGGGAGTTCCTGGATCTTTAGCCTTGGGTGGGAGTTTACTCAAGATTATAGAGTTGGCTTGTTCTGACAATACGATCGGATTCCCACTTTTGGTTCGTGGCTTACGTTTAGGTGTACACACGTCTTTCAGGAATCTTCTGTAAGCTGGTACGTGGTGGATTGCATCCATCAAGGGGATGTTTATCTGGACCTGTTTAAAGAGCTTGACCAGATCCTCCTCAGGAGCCACGGGTTTGGTTAACCTTTTTCCTTTGGTCATGGCCTCGGGAAATGGAACCCTAGTTGGTTCCTCTAGAATGGGTCTAGGTTCTTGATCTGGGATAGGGGTATCCTGGATAACTATCCTAGGGCTTGGGCTTCTACCAGGCTTAGAGAGGTTTGGATACTGTGGGTCTTGGGTTGCTTTACCACTACGAGTTATTACGGAGTTTAATCCTACCTGGTTTTGGTTTGGGTTTGGTAAGAGGGGTGGCTACTGCTGAAGTCTCGCATAAGATGTTGAAGCTTCCATCCCGTCTGGTGATGGAACAGAAGGAGCCTGATAAATCATATGTGCATGGCCTGAATTTGGGTTCATAACACGCCTCTGGGTCGACACGTTATTTGAGTTTGGCAGAGGTTGCGAAGGAAGGGTGACAGGTTGGCAAGAATTTGCCATCTGGGCTAGTTGATTGCGAACCTCTGTGATCTCATCCTTGTGTTGTTTTTGCATTGCCACATTCTTCTTTTGAATGTCTGCAACTGCTTGAAGGATAAGAGTCATTTGATCCTGGTTCAGCCAAGATTAATAGGTGGGATTAAGCTGAGGCTGGGGCGGCTGATATGGACAAGGAGCTTGTGGATGGGGTTGATAAGGTGGTCTTTGAGTCTGAGAATTTTCGATCGACTAGAAGTTGGGATGATTTCACCATCCAAGGTTGTAGGTATTGGAGAATGGGTCATTCTGGATGGCATTGTGGTCCTCGCAGGTCTGAGGAGCCTCAGGAAAGTTAGAATAAGAGGGTTCAGAGTTCCCCCAACTACAATATAGTGGATCGGAGTCCCTCTGATCTGAGAGTTAGACGAGGGTGGATACAGGTCCACCCCCTGAGAAGATTGGTGATAGATGTTCTGCATAGTTTCCCTTGCAAGAGATGGCCATGCAAAAGAGTTCTGCGTAGAGGTGGCTCACTGCAGATGTCAAGTTAGCTCGTCCACCTTCTTCTCTATGATAGAAACCTTGTCCAACCGACTGGCCATCAGTTCCAAGTCGACGGATGTGGACAGGTCCTGCGTCTAATGTGCTCCCTTAAGATTCGTCGATGCGCGGGCATTTGTCTAGTTGAATAAGCCCATGGAGTCATTATTGATAGAGTTCTCGCACATGTTTTCGAGAATCTCCCACACCGTGTCCTCATGTTGACTCATGATGTTTCCTCTACAGGTTGCATTGACGAATAATCGAATGTCTTCACGAAGTCCCTGGTAAAAAGACTGGACTTGTTCCCATTTAGGAACTCTGTGATGGGGGCACTTTTGCATGAGATCTAAGAATCGGTCCCATGCTTCGTGAAGAGGTTCTCCCCTTTGTTGGGTGAAATGAGTGATCTGGTGGTGCAAGGCATTTGTCCGGCCAACGGGAAAGAACTTCTTCAAAAATTCGGACTGAAGTTCATCCCAGGTGTTGATTAGACGAGTTTGAGTTTGGTACGAATGAGAAACCTTGTCCATGAGGGAGAAAGAAAACATTTTCAAGAGCAGAATATCCCGATTTTGTGCATTTGACCCAAAGGACTGGGGAAGATGCTTGAGTTGTTTAATGTGCTGGAATGGATCCTCGGAGTTAAGCCTAAGGAATTTTGATATGGCATGAATCATATTGGGCTTTAGTTCAGAATTAGGACCTCCAGTCGGGATTCAGACTCGAGGCTCGATTGCCATCGCAGCGGGATTATAGTGATCTCGCATCATTAGACGCTGTGGTGGGTTTACAAAGTTTTGGAAGTGATCAATTAGGCGTTGAAGTTGATGCTTAAGGTTGTTCTCTTCTTCAATGGGTTGTGCCATGATGGAAGAAGAATAACTTGGTTCTGAATCAAAGGAAAGATCTATGTGGTGGGGTTGCTGCACAAACAAGGGCATCGAGGCTTAGCCTCGACGAGAATGAATTTCTAAAGGAGGTCTTAAGGATGGTCTTAAGGACCTCCTACCAAACATGCACAGGAGGATGTGATGAGATTAGAAGGTGCTAGACCAAATCGAGACACCCAAAAATTGTTGGATGACTATAGAGGTTCGGGGCAGATGATACCCCTTAGTTAGAGAAGGTCGTCCAGTTGAGAAGTACATGGGCAGCTAGAGAGGGAGAGTCCCACAAAGACCCCTACACGGTAGAACGTCCCCACGAGTTATAGGGTTTCCCCCACCCGACCTCTCTTGTCACTGAGATTCCAGGTCGACCAGGATGGGGACCTTGACCTCTTAAGTCTACCTTTCTTAATTAAGATCAAGGTGCTTAGGGTTCCACTTGAACTTTAGGTCTTTTGAGTGTAAAAAGTGACATAATTTTAAGGTTGGTTGACCCGAAGGATCAACTTCACCTCTTTGTTCCTTTGAGAGCTTTTAGGTCCTTTCTTTTAGGGTTTAAATGGATTAAGAGCCTAATTTGCTTAGGGTTTCTCCTGTAAAGATCTTTTCAAACAAGGCTTAGGCACACCTCTTTTTGAAATTTTTTCTTCTTTGCTTAAGAGAAGATGTGTCTCTAAAAACTCTAGCTTTGCAATCCTTAGGTTGGCTCTAGTTGGTCCAATTTAGTTGCCTCAAAAATTAGTATCTAGGGCTCAATCAAGAAGGTTTTAGCCTTAGTTACCTTAATTGGATGTGCAATTCAAAATGTGTTGAAATGAAAATCAGGAAACTTTGATGAATTACTAAATATGGAAATAGGTAGCCCTAGATTAATTTTTTTCTTTGTTTTTTTCCTTTTCAGACTTTGAGGGGATTAAGAGAGAGGGCTAATGAAAGTTACCTGTTCCTTGGTGTGGTTGTTGTGCGGCTGCTTTTCTTTTCTCGGCTTTCCATGAGACAAATACAATAAAAGAGAGAAATTAAGTCAGTATTGAATCAGAAGTTGTGATCAAAAGCTTTTAAAATGCCCGTTTCTCCCTAGCAACGGTGCCTAAATGTTGACGAGGCGAAATCGTGTTTTAAAAGATGTCATGTTATAGTATAGATGAAATTGTCGTGAAAACAAATAACTCAAAAATCAAAGTATCCGAGGTTGAACACAGGGAGAAATTAGGTATTTCAAAACTTAAGAACACAACTCTCAATTTAATAAAAAGCAATAACTAATTCATCCAAAATTGAAGAGTAATGTTATGTAGAAATAATGATAAAAAAATTGGACGTATGATAAAAAATCAGACATCTTAAAAAGTCTTGCTACAGTGCTTTGATTTGTGATTTTGGCCTTCTGTGTCTTCTCTTCTTTCTCTTTCTCTTTGCTCTGCTGCTGTGCGTCTTTTGTTTTATTCTTTGGCTTCTTCTTCTTCTTTTCTTCTTTATCTTTCTTTATCTTCTTCTTTTGCTTGGCCGCTCCTGCTTCTCTCTTTCTTCTGCCCTTGCCTTCTTTCTTCTTTCTCTGCTAAGTCCCTACTCCCTTTCTTCACCAGGAACCTTCTTCCTTTTCTTCTCTTCCTCTTACACTCATCTGCTACAGTGCCTCTCTTTTCTTCTTCTCCTTTTCCCTTCCTTGCTGTGGCTACCTTCTTCCTTGCTAAGTCCTTCAGCCACTACCTTCTTCTCTGTTGTGCCTCTTCCTTCCTTAGCTCCTTCTTCTTTCCTGCACAACACCACACAGCAAAACCTATCCCCTACCCTTCCCGCGTCTCTCTCCCTATTTCTCTCTTCGGTACTCTCTCCTAGAGCCAGGTAATTGGGTCGGGTGCACGCCCGGGTCCAGGTGCACCGGCATGGGTGTGATGCACGAGGAGTGCTAGGTTTAGGTAATTGGGTCGGGTGCCAGGTCTGTGGGGGCAGGTCGCAGACGAGGCATGAGTGAGGGCGAGGGACCTCACCCCTGTTTACTAGAGGCAATTAGCTGAGAGCACAAATTCAATAAATATCTCACCACTCACCCCTGAAGTTATGAGGTGGGACATTTTGGGACTAAATGTCCCACCCACTTCTGCTAGCGCCCATAGGAGGAGATCTTCACTCAATTGGCACAGTTGAAGGCCTCGCAACAACTGCTCTTAAACGACATGGACACGGTCACAGTTCGACGTGGCTCAGAATGGCCTAGGCATGCATGCCTAGGTCGGACTGTGACCATGCACGTGGGTTTGTTAGGTGTAAATGTGGGGCATGTGTGGCGGTCAGTGGATGGGCAGAGAGTGATTAGTGGGTGAGGGCAGAGGTGATGCGGTTGGTGGTGAGACGTGTGGAGGGGCGGAGTGATGGATGTGTCTCGTCAGAGGTTAGCCGAAGATGAGGAAGATGAGGGTGGACAGTGGAAGTCGAGGGGCAGTTTATGAGATAAAAGGAGGGAAAATAAAGAGTGGGAGAAGAGAAACTTATATGTGGTGATTGGAGTGAAGGGGAGGCAGAGGAGATGAACGGCGCGTATGTGTCATTGTCGAAGAAGACAACCTTGAGGTGGAGATGACAGTGACGAGGAGGAGGTCAGAGAAGCGTGCGCTGGTGCGGTGCAACACGGAGGAGAGAGACAAAGCTAACCCTGCCACTGGTATGGTGGCAGAGTGACGTGAGGAGGGAAGGGAGGTCGCTAGAGCTTGCAGCCATTTTGACTGGAGATGAGGAGGGAAGAAATTGAGAGGGTATCGGCGGCTAAATCAAGATTGGCAGATGCGCAAAGGACCAGGGGTCCTAGCTGCTGGCCGAGCCTCTTGTGCTTGGAGGGCAAGCCTTCCAGCGCAAAATCCTCACTGGAGAAGGAAGGTGCTTAGGACACCCAAATCTCTCAAGTGTTCGCATTAGAGATTGGGTGTAAATCTGATCTGGAGATCTCGTTCAGACGATAGAGAAATCCTCAAAGAGTCTCCCTTCCAAATCTGGGAGATCTCTGAGGATTCGAGGAGAAATCAGCCTTAAATCCTCGCCAGAGTGGGATTCCTCCGCTGTAATAGCGGAGGGACCTGAATGCAAGGGTGACGAGGAAGCTAGGGGGCTCTGCATAAGGGTTTTTCAAAAGTTAGGGGCCATAATGTAATTGGGTGGACCATTTTGCAAAGTAGATCAAGATGACCTTCCCTTAGGCTCAAATTTTGGTACAAGCCTAATTTGAGCCTAAGGAATCCAATGGTGGAGTTGGATTTTAGGTTTGACTTCGTTTGAATGGAAATTTTGCATGAAAACCCAAATTATATTAAATATTGAACTAGGACCCTAATCTAGGTTAAAATAGGTTCCAAAGGCCAAATTGAAAGTTCTAAGCCCTAGGGGATATTTTTCCATAAATTTTAAAGGGTTTAGTTGAATTTTATCTAGACCAAAACCATGTTGAATTAAGCAAGTTTATTTTAGGGTTACAGAATGTCATTTAATTCTTAAATCGAACAATAACCCTTTTCTGATTGAACCATCCCACTTTTCCTCTTATTAAGTCAAATTGACCTATGTTTAACCCTTGAGAAATTCCATTGATGCACTGTAATGGTAAATTGCAGTTTCACCCTTTAGTTAATGTTTCCTTCTCAAAATAGTAAACCCTTGACTTAGGTCTTCCTTTAGGTTATGAGGAGCTTTTATTTACTTTCTCAGGTCAAAATGAGCTAGTTAGGGCCCATGATGATACTCTCATCAAACGTCTACCCTAAGTACTTTTACCTTACCTAGCCATCCACCTTGATGAAGAAATGCTCCTACTTCTTGGCGTGGCACAAGAAGAAGAGGGAAGGTAAAGAAGGCACCAAGGGGGCAGGTAGGATGCCCCCTTAATCTTCTTCTCTTCTCCTTATCCATCTCCTTGGTCGTTAGTTGTAGGTGGGTCTAAGGTGGAATATACACTAATGGAGGATGAATTTTATTGGTGGAATGTGATGGGTTTTTATAGAGGTGGAAGGGGGTAGGGTTGGCGTGAATAGGTGGAGGGCTAGGATTGATTTTAGTGGTGGTTATGGGTGGTTAGGTTGATCCTACTAGGGTTAATTGGCACCACCTAAGGGGTGATAAGGGGGGTAGTTATGGTGGCCAAAAGACATCTAAAGTTGGTGCTAGTTGTGGGTCTTCTAGAAGGTGTTGAGGTGGACGGTGGAGATGGGATCAAAAGGAGATGAATGGCGGGGATTTATGGTGGTTTTGGAGGGAAAGTTGGTGCCACCTTGAAGGTGGCTTTTGGAGGTGGTGGGATGAAAGGTGGTGATGGTGGTGGCGCCAACTTTGAGTAGGGTGGAGCTAGCTTGGGTGAGCATAGGTAGGGTTGAGTTGGTGGAGCTAGTTGGGAAGGGTTTTTTATGTGGTGGATTGCCAAGGGAGCTGGAGCCTAGCTAAGCTAAGCTAAGCTAAACTAGCTTAGCTAGTAGTGGAGTAGAGGAGAAGGTATTGGAGCTAGGGTTTGAAGAGAGGAGCTGAGGAGGAGAAGTCTAGAGCTTAAACTAAATCTAGTAGCTGCTGAAGAGGGTGGCATGGAGCTACTCTAGCTGGCTTAGCTTGCTAATTCTTTGTTAGCTGTTAAGCCAAGCTAAAGTAAGCTGGATTCTACCATAAGGAGCTGAGGTGAGCTGGGTCAGGTGCTCCTAGGGAGGATCAAGCTGGTTGAGGCAGCTAAGGTAGCTTAACTCAACTAAGTTGAACTAAGCTGAGTCCCCGGGAGCTGGACTTGAGCTTCCTAAGCTGAAATGAAGTCATCTTCAGTTGGATGGAGTTGGGTAGAGTTGGACGTAACTAGACCTGAGTTGGGGTGAACTCCAGTCAACTTAGCTGAGCTAGCTAGAGCTCTCTGTGAACTAATGGGAACTGAGATGAGCTAGATTCAGCTAAGTTGAGCTAGATCTGAGTTGACAAGAGCTAGGGAGAGCTAAGATGAGCTCTCTTGAGCTATCATTTAGCTGAGATGAGTTGAATGTAGCTAGAATGATCTAACCCTAGTCCAAGTGAGCTGAAATCCAGCTATAGTGAGCTGGATCTAGCTGAGTTCCAGCTGGTTTGGGTTTCTCCTTCACCAGTTGCCTTCCTAAGTGCTAGGGTTCTAGGGATCTGGCGATCTGCTTATCCCTAACACTCACAAAAACATATCAAAAATACAATAAAAGGTAAAATGCATGCATATTCTAATTTATGCCTAAATGCAACCCAAAAACCCGTTTACAGAGCAAAATCCTAAGATCTAGGTTTCTTTTAATACATAAAAATGATTGTAAACTGGCATTTATCACACCCCCATGCTTATCTTTTGCTTGTCTCTTAGCAAAAACTTTAATTTTTATAAAATGAAATTTTTAGGAAATCTAATTTTTTCGAGTTTTAACGAGAAAGAGATTACGGGAGATAGGATGATCCAAACACAGGAGGTAGAGGATTTGTTAAGGATAAACATCAGGATTTGTTTACGGATACAAAAATTAGACAAAAATGGGATCAATATATTCTCCAAAAAATTCATAGATTAACCTCTTGTTAATTCAGATGACTTGAAATTTTTGTTTCTAGGTTTTTTCTTGCTCTTGAATCTAATTCACAACTTGTAATAACCTTTAAAACTTTATCTCCATGCTTGTGAAAAGCCAACATTTATAAGGGCATGTTTTTGGTTTGAAACTTTTCTTTTTTTCCTCCCAAATGCTTATTTTTAGCTAAATCTTACAACAGATGTGTCGGGATCATCATTCCCGTTACCAATCCTCGAGGGGGCTCTGGCACCAGTATTTCAAGATAGCACTGTCCATGACACCACCCAGGAGCTCACAACCCCAAAATACAATGCAGTGTAAAGGGGCGCTCCAAGCAAACTGAAGCTCTTACTCCGACACTATAGGTAGAGCACCATCCAAGACACTTGAGCTATAAAAATGCACTTTAATGCTCCATCTAAAGATATGTAATATAGATATAGAGCAGCGCTGAGGCGGTAACATGTTGACATCGCATCCTCAAAGGAGGCATTTGCCTCCTCAGCGGTGGGAACTCAAACCAATGATCTGCTTTAGACTTTTACTAAGTTCAGGCAAGGGGGCTTTTCTAATTTTTAGTTGTTTTTAGGTGTTGGCTTGTGTGTGAAATTTGACACAAAAAGTTCCACATGAAATGTAAGTTTTTGAATCAGAAACTAGGCCAGATACTTTCCATATTACAAAAGAGGATCAAGTCACCTGAACTATCATGAGTTCAGGTGAAATTTTAGATAAGGATATCTGGTCTAGTCTAAAAATAGACCCTGAAATTCTAATGATCAGATCTATATCCTCATCCCTAGTTTGTTAAAGATAAAATCCCATTGTACCAAAGTGAGTTTTCAACCTTAGTCCCGATTTGAAATTTTTCCTCAAAAAGTTTTCAACATTTTTATTTTTTGGGTATGCAAGCAAAAAAAAGAAAATGACAAAAGAAAAAAAAACATATTTTTAAGTTTTGAAAATCCTAAATCAATCATCAAATTTAAATACACCCCCCCATGCTTAAGATATGCCATGTCCTCATGCATTAGGAGGGAGAAGGGATCACCTTAGTGAAAGGCGGTAGAGTTTAGGATGGTCAAAATTTGGAAAAAGAAAGGAAAAAGAAAGTGGGAAAAATGATGGGTTACCTCCTATCCAGTGCTATCTTTTACACCATTCAACCGAGCATGAAGGTATGCACAGAAGATGGTCAATCATGTAAATAATAGGACACCTGAATGTCCTCAAGAAATGTGTTTTCCTCAAGATCCCTAAAAGGATGATTGATAAAGAAATAGGGATCAAAATAAAATGGAATGGTGGAAGAATGACCCAGATCTGGCCATGGTTGAAGTTCATGTAAAATGCCAGAGTCAATGAGATGTAGGATTGGTGAAGTTAGTGTGGATGTTTTTGGTGAAAAATTAGGAAGATTAAAAGAGTAAAAGTCAAACCCTAGTTGATCTGAAAAGTTTTGGATCACATAATCATTAATAAAATCTAGATCCATGGTGGTCAGAGATGAGTAGGATTTAATCAACAACGACTTCTCAAATACTACTTCCATTGTATTATTAGTGTCCTAAAAAATGTCATGATCAATGGGCCTCTTGGAAGCTTGAAATAAATCTAGTGAGAAAATCTGGTTACCGCAACTTATATTCATTTTCCCAGAATGAGAGTTGATATTAGTTGTTGCGGTAATCAGAAAGGGTCTTCCAAGGATGGAATTAATGAGAGCATCAGGTACCTTTATATCAAGGACCAGAAAATTTACCGAAAATAGATAATTCTAGACCTTAACCATACTATCCTAAAAAATTCCCTGTGGTTGAATGATAGATCGGTCTTGCAATTGAAATTGAACCTTAATTGGTTTAAAATCACCGAATTGAGATTCCTTGAATAAGATCGGGGGAATGATATTAATGGAGGTACCTAAGTCGAGAGGGGCGCAAAAAAATGTGGTGTCATTGATGACAACCGAGATGGGTGATGCACCTGGGTCCTTTTTTGTGAAAGGTAGCTTGCTCTGAAAAATTGAGTTGGCTATCTTTGAAAGGACCATCTGTCCTAGATTCTGAGCCTGCCCTTTTAGAGTAAACCTTTCTTTCAAACATTTAGCAAAGGAAAGGGTGGTATCTAGGAGGGGGATATTCTTCTCGACTTGCCCAAATAAGTCCAAAAGATCTTGGTGAGAGGGCTCTGATTTCTGATTAGAAAGATTGGATTGCAGTGTTTGAGAGTGAGAAGTAGGATTTGAATCAAGTGTTTTTGGTGTTTCTTTTTCTTCTTCCTGAGTAGGGTTAGGAGAGTCGATTTGCAAAGGTTGAGAGTGAGTTTCATCAATTTGATTAGAAGGCTCTAAATTAGTGGTGGTGTTCCCACTCCTCAATGTATCTGCATATGCAGTTTGGTTGTCATTGGGAGGAGGTGGGGGGGTCTGATGTTGATGGAAACCGAGTTGGTGCTAAGGTATTGGGTTTATAGGAGGCTAATTAGTGTGGTTCTGATGTTGGTGTCCACCTAGGTGTTGATTCCTTTCATTGACAATGTTTGGTGTGGGCTGGGATGGTAACTGTTCTACAGGTCTTTGAGTCGGAATAACACCAATTTGATAACACGGGTGATTTCCATAGTTTTTCTTTGCATCTCCTGCAAGGTTTTCATCGTCTGGGCATTGATGTCATCTTGAGATGGCCCAGATTGATAAGTTTGATTTGAACCATACCCTCCAAAAGGGTTTTGTTGTTGGTGAGGAATCGGATTGGTCCAGGAGTGAGTCGGATAATTCCTCCAATTAGAGGAATTTTGCAATTGCTCCTGGAAGGTGGGGACATGTTGAGTGGGGTAATGATTTGGATAAGTATAATTCCCCGTTGAACCATAAAAAGCCTCAGAATAGTAATTACACTTAGCATGGGAATTATGCAGATCTTCTCTCTTTGGGGTGTTAGAAGGGGTGAAATGTGGAATGTGTAGAGCTCGGGTAGGTGTGGCTGGACTCCCTTAGTTGGCTAGGTTTGTTAAATCCTTATGCAACTATTGTTGCTTAACTTGTAGCTAAGCCATTACGGAGTAGAAATTAGGTGGGGGGGCCTGATTAAGAAGCTCCTGGTTGGAAATATTGGGGAAAGAATAATTAGCATGTAGGTTAGAGGGCCAATTTTGATTTTCCATTTTTAAAGAAGAGGAAAACTGCAAGAAAAGTGGTCCCTCCAAATGTGCAGTTTTGGACTGCCGCCCGTGCAAAATGGACGAAACGGTAGGGGAGGAGAAGAGATGGAGATGAGAGAAAGTGTTCACACAAGCAATCAAAATTCTAGACCTAACTTAAATGTGACTCCCTAAAAATTAACCTAAGACTTGATCTACCTAGGAAATAAGAAATCAATAGTCAATACCCGTTCTATCAACAAATCTGGCCAAGTTGCATAAGGGGAGGTTTGGGCCCAAGCATTTCCTAGGAAAATCCCCAGGGGCTTGTGCAAACCCACACCTGGTCGTTTGACATGGCCTCTCACCTTGACACAAGATATAGATGATAGAATTGGTACTAACTAGAGAAAACTTAAGACCTAGATAGTAAGCCTAAGTTGATGAAACCTTAGGGGTCAAGTTGCTACAATTTTTAGTTAGAACTGGAATACTTTTATGCACACGGAATGTGGAGGACGTTGATGGGGCTATTTCCTTATTATTTCAATTTTTAGTGTGGTGCAGGAATTGGAAAGTGGTTCCAATTTCAAACAAGTTGTCACATAATTTTATATAATTTTATCTTTTACGATTTGCTTTAAATTAGTTTGTTTTAGGGTTTCCTTATGATTTCAAACAAATTTTGAGATCCACAAACAAGAGGAAATCAAGTTGTATGGATGCTGATATGTTTCCTTTATGTTGTTGGACTAAAAAGAAGGAAAGAAACCCTAATCTAATTAGCCTTAAGATAGAAAATTACAACCAATGAATCTCTTTTAGGCATTTTGTATTAAGTAGTGATCTAAACAAATCAAACAATACCACTACTTTGAATAAAATGAAACAAGGATTCCAGAAAAGATTTTTTTAGTATTTTAGAAATTTTTTTGATATTTGTTTTTAATTTTTCTTTGTGCTGATGTCAAAGTCCAAAAATGATACCCATGGGTATTTTACACTTTTCAGTACACCACCAGCTTCAGAAAATTTCGATGATTTTATGAGATGTGTAGAATTTTACATGGATTCCAAGAAGTAAAATTTCACAAAATTTGGATGAGTATAAAAATCCTAAAAATTCATAGACAGTAGCTAACCAGGAAGATTAGAGTGTGTAACCCCTCTACAATCCATGAATTTTTAAAAATTAAATACAAACCAAATTAGTTTGAAATTTGGAAAAAACGTTTCCAACTTGATTTGGAATCTCTATGTGAAATTTAAAGATTTTCAGAGATTTGTGGTGTTCGAAATTGATTTTTAAAATTTGAAAAGAAGTCTGGATCCAAAAAATAGAACACCTTCACTTAAGGTAGAGTGGTGTTTAATGGGGCAATCGATCAAACAATGGGTTTTAAAGGTACCACTCTACCAAAATTTGATGTTTAAGATCCTGAAAGCCAAGTTTAGTGTATTTTGGTAGTCTTGTAGGCTAAGTATGACAAGAAAATAGAAACCAACCTAGAATTGTGGGAAGAAAAGGAACTTTAAGCTCTCGCTTCAAAATTCTCACTTTCTTCTTGTAGTTCCTGCACACACAAGAAAGAAGAGAGGCAAGGGGATGAGATCCACTTCAAGCAAGAGAAAAATAATTTGCAAAGCCGTGTCTCCCCAGCAATGGCGCCAAAAAGTGATGCGAAATTTTACACGGTTTGTTAAAAATACGTCATTGTAATGCATAAAATCGATCAACTCTTAAATTTATAGCCTAGATAGTGGAGTATCTAGGGTCGTCCAAGAAGGCCAATTTGTTTGCTAAATCAAATCTCTTGCTTGTAAATCAAACTCAAGTTTCTTTTTTGTGTTTTTCAATATATATGTTTTTTTGAGGTTTTGAAATAATGGCAACACGAGTTTTGTTAGCAATGGAAAATGACTAACACCTAACTCACCACACTACTACTAATGTGATAAGTAGAGCTTCTCCCTAAGCTCACTCTAGGAACGTGGAGGCCTAGAGTAATTAGCTAGAGGGAGTGAAAAGTGATAGAAACTAGATTATAAAAATTACAACAAAATGGAATAGAATTGAAGGCAACTTAATTGATGCAAAAGTGTTTTACAAAAAAGCTTAGTAGAGGAATGCTTCTACTACTGGCAATAAAAATAAAAATAAATAAAACAATAATCCTGATGATGTTGGTGAAGAAGAGGTGGAGGCTTCTTGCTCAGAGCCTGGTGGTTCCCGGGCTTGAAAAGAAGATCTCCAACTCCTTCCTTCTATAGCTCCGCCATAATGGTGTCCTCCAAGGCAAGCCCAAAGGGGGCATGCCCTAAGTACTTCTCCCTTTCCTGGACATCCTCCTTGATGAAGAAATTATCCTCCTTCCTGGCGTGGCACAAGAAGAAGAGGGAAGGGAAAGAAGGCACCAAGGGGGCAGGTAGGATGCCCCTTTAATCTTCTTCTCTTCTCCTTCTTCTTGGTCATGAGTTGTAGGTGGGTCTAAGGTGGAATATACACTAATGGAGGTTGAGTTTTTTTGGTGGAATGTGGTGGGTTTTTATAGAGGTGGAAGGGGATAGGGTTGGCATGAATAGGTGGAGGGCTAGGATTGATTTTAGGGGTGGTTATGGGTGGTTAGGTTGATCCTAGGGATAGGGTTAATTGGCCCACCTAAGGGGTTCTAAGGGGGGTAGTTATGGTGGCGAAAAGGCACCTAAAGTTGGCACCTTGTGGGTCTTCTAGAAGGTGTTGAGGCGGATGGTGGAGATGGGATCAAAATGAGATGAATGGTGGGGATTTATGGTGGTTTTGGAGGAAAGTTGGCGCCACCTTGAAGGTGGATTTTGGAGGTGGTGGGATGAAAGGTGGTGATGGCAGTGGCACCAACTTTGAGTTCGGTGGAGCTAGCTTAGGTAAGCTTAGGTAGGGTTGAGTTGGTGGAGCTAGCTAGGAAGGGTTTTTAGGTGGTGAATTGCCAAGGGAGCTGGAGCATAGCTAAGCTAAGCTAAGCTAAGCTAGCTTAGCTAGTAGTGGAGTAGAGGAGGAGATATTGGAGCTAGGGTTTGAAGAGAGGAGCTGAGGAGGAGAAGTCTAGAGCTTGAACTGGAGTTGGCAGCTACTGAAGAGGGTGGCATGGAGCTACTCTAGCTGGCTTAGCTTGCTAGTTCTCTGCTAGCTGCTAAGCCAAGCTAAAGTAAGCTGACTTCTACCATAAGGAGCTAAGGTGAGCTGGTCTAGAGCTCCTGAGGAGGATCAAGCTGGTTGAGGCAGCTAAGGTAGCTTAGCCCAACTGAGTTGAGCTAAGCTGAGTCCCTGGGAGCTGGACTTGAGTTTCCTGAGCTGAAATGAAGTCATCTTCAGCTGGATGGAGTTGAGTGGAGCTGGATATAGCTGGACTTGAGCTGGGGTGGACTCCAGTCAACTCAGCTGAGCTAGCTAGAGCTCCCTATGAACTAATGGGAGCTGAGATGAGCTAGATTCAGCTAAGTTGAGCTAGATCTAAGCTGACATGAGCTAGGGTGAGCTACGATGAGCTCTCTTGAGTTGTCATTCAGCTGAGATGAGCTGAATGGAGCTACTATGAGCTAACCCTAGTCCAAGTGAGCTGAAATATAGCTATGGTGAGTTGTATCTGGCTGAGTTCCAGCTTATTTGGGCTTCTCCTTCACCAGTTTCCTTCTTGAGTGCTAGGGTTCTAGGGATATGGCAATCTGCTTATCCTAACACTCACAAAAACATATCAAGAAGACAATAAAAGGTAAAATGCATGCATATTCTAATTTATGCCTAAATGCAATCCAAAAACCCGTTTGCAAAGGAAAATCCTAAGAGCTAGGTTTGTTTTAATGCATAAGAATGATGATAAACTGGCATTTATCACATCTCAAAACCTTAGGAATGTTAAGATTGAAGATAATGAAATCCATGACATGCTAGAAATTATCAATTCAATCAATTACATCCCTCAAAATCCTACGTGGATGTCTCATAGATTGGTCAGCCATGTGGATTTGTATTTTTAGTAGGTTGAATGTTCCCAAATCCAATCATCTCATAGATCTTATTGGGCATTAGGTTGATAGAAGCCCCCAACTCAATTAAAGCCCTGGCAAAGTCTAGATCATTAATTTTACATGAAATTAGAAGGATTCCTAGGGCTCTTTTCTTGGTATGTAAATCCTTTGGGAGAATAGAGCTAGCTTGTTCGAAAAGGATCACCTTTTCATGATTATTTAATTTTGGCTTGCACTTAGTAGTAGTAAATTCTTTCAAAAACTTTGCACAAATCAGGATGTGTTCAATAGCTTCCAAAAGTGGGATATTAATTTGTACGTGTTTGAACACTTCCAACCAGGTCTCATTTTTAGGCTCAGGCTTCTTTTTCGTAGGCTCAACAAAAGTGATTTGAATCTTTGGATCCTCAAAATCATGAGCGTAGATCTTGTCCTAAATCTCAAGTGTATTAATCAAAGTTGGTTTATCATGATCCTAGGTTTTCTGATTTCAGTGCATAAGGTTCTGAGTGGTCTTGCCACTTCTCAAGGTGATGGACTTAGTAGTGGTAGGCAGGTACAGATTCCCTTGAGAAGTAGGAGTAGGAAGGACAGGTGTAGAAGGATGTGGAACTTGAGGTGAATAAAAACTAGAGGGAGTCAAAGGAGCTGGTTGAATCACATGTGCTTGGTTGAATCCCTGAGGATTGTGTCCATGATTAGGCATGTTTCTAGGGTTCGAAATGGGTTGGGAAGGGAGGGCACCAATAGGCCTATCATTAGGTTTAGGCCCTATCTAGTTCTTCAAATCCCTGATGGACTAGGTCAATTGTTGCATAGCTTGCAACATGAAATTATTTGTGTCCACTAGTTAATGGTTCTGATTCAATATAACCAACTCAGTTTGGCTAGGATAGTTATGGGGCACCAATTGATAGGTCTAACCCTGGTCGAAAGTTTTAGGTAACCTAGGGTTCAACTGATAGGGTTTAGGCTGTGGAATTTGTTTGTTTCCTTACCCTTGGCATTTCCAACAAAAATTCAGGTGATTTCTCCAACCAGGATTATAAGTGTTGGAGAAATGATTTCTATTGTTTCCTTTGATAGCCGACACATCCTCATATCCAGGTGATGATGAGGATAGGAGCATAGAGTCAGGATAGCAGGGATCAAAGGACCCTGTGTGGGCCACGTGAGATGGACCTGGTAATAATAACAAATGGATATAAATGACTGCAATGCAGTGATGATTGATTGATGTACTGTTGTAGTATGTAATACTGAGAGTGTCATAGTGGTGAGTTAGGGTGAGTACCAGTCATTACAACCATTATTATTATTTACTTATCTAATTTTTACTAGTTTTGTTCCAGGTCGTTCACTGGGAGTCAATTTATTGAATTACATCACTCACTCTTTGATCTCAAAATTATCCTCTAATTCCAAAAAGAAACTTTACATCTTATTAAAGAATGTATGAATATAAAAATGGTTTTCCTACTTACTAAAAGTTAATATTAATGCTTGTAAAAATTAACTAACTAAAAACAAGCACCAAACAATTTATTACTATACTAAAAACTATGTTTTTTACAGGTTATAATATTACTACTAACATGGAAGTACACAATAGACTAAGATGTTATAGTATATTAACTTAACTTACTAGTCTGTTATCTATAGTAACACATACAGTAGTTTTAGTGACAGACATAAGCGTCGCTAGATCTCAGAAAACACTATATACAAACCTAAAGAGCCAAACTGAGGTCTGTAGCGACGTTTATGGTGACATTTTATTCTGTTAGTAAATATATGGGTTTATTTATACAAATGTAATGGGCTATACTATGTATACATATATATATTTATATGTTTATCTTTTTCTTGTATTTGCATTTACATATGTATACTTCTTCTGTGTATGTACACCTTCTGTCTCTCTGTGTTAAACTCACTTAATTTCTGTTCTTCTTCTCTTTTGTTTTTGAGTTATGTTTCAGCCTAAACAAAGATTTCAAGTGCTGCGGCGAAGGGGATTAAGCAACCGTCATTAGCTTTTATTAATCAGTTAAAAATGCATTCAATTTGCAGGCACGCTATTCGAGGGAGACACTGCACCCAGAGGGTGGGACCAAACCTCTAAATAATCATGCCCCAACCTTCATTAGACCGCTTAATTACGATTTCGAACTCAGCACAGGGTCTCAGCACCACGCCAAATGCTTCACGGGCCCCCAGCCCCACACATGTTCGTATGATCGTATCAGAATGCTCATAATCGGATCAAAGGTAATGGCTATTCATTCGTTTCGGGCCAGCGCCAGTGACGAGTGAACCAAAGGAAACACAAATTCCTGTTATAGCACTGCGCGTGATTTGCAGCGCACGATGTGGCACTATTCTAGCGCCACATCTGCGCTGGAAATCGGGCGCAGCTACGTCTGAAAGTAATTTTGGCCCTCGATTCGAGGGCCATAACTTATTAAAAAAAATAAAATAAAATATGGAATATAAAGTATTTACATAATACTATATAATTGTTCGATTAATTTTTAATTTTAGTTAGGTTCACTATACAAATAAATTAATTAAAGTGGGCTATTTTTACAGGCTAATTTAGGTGCTTTCTTGGTTAATTACTTATAAATTAGTTAGTAAATGGTCTAATTGACCTTATACAGATTTAGCTTACATACTTAAGTATTTTATACATATTTTTATTATATTTTGCCGAATTAATTTATGTTTTATTTATGTTTAAGTAGCAGTAATGGCTGTTTAACTTATAAACTAAATAACAGTAATATAAAAGGGGTATAAATATACTTTAACTAGCTTAAATTACTTAAGATATATTAACCTAGGTCTAAATATTCAATTAACTTAATTATGACTCTAAATTACTAGTTTAGCTAATTTAATTTAACAATCTGGCTATAACTGAATAAATTCAAATCAGTATATATGTAAATACAATTCAGTAATTATATATGTATAAATTCAATTCAGTAATTCAGTATTTATGTATATATGTATATAAGCTACATATAAATAGATATATACAATTTTATACATTATACAGTATGCTACATATATACTTATAAGGTAATATACTATGTAAATACTGCCTATATACAGATATATATATAGATAGTATTTTAAATTAGATTACAGTATACTTATAGTTAGATTTCAGTAGGAGGTTGAGGATAGAAGGATTGATTGTATTTAATTTTCCTTTTCTAACAGTAGCTTCAGCCACTGTCAGAGAGATGAGAAGAGGGGAATGTGTTCAGAGTGTTTAGTGTTTTAGATGAGAAGGGAAGAATTTAGAGAAGAGGGAAATATGTAGCTGCAAGATGCAGCAATTCACTGTGTAACTGGGATTAAAATCAATCAAAATCAACTGAAAAACAGATAAGTAAATCCCAATTCTGGCAAGGGTTCAATTTCTCATGAAAATCACTAAATGTCTCAATTCAAATGCCCAAAAAACCCTCATCAAAAACCTCATTTCAGATTAAATCCAAAAACATCACTAAATTAATTCTTCCTAATGCTATAGACAGCATGAAGGAAGACTTAAGTCAGTCAATTAAAACCATAAGATCAAATCCCAATTTCTTGCAACCTTAAGGAGTATTGACAACTCCTTAGGTTAGGAAATTATCAGACAAACCAGACATCCATAAAAAAAAACTTATGAATGCAAGATCAGACTTCAAATTACCACAGTAATTATTACAGTAATTATCAAAACAGATAATGTATGGTTCTTCTGAATTATCAAAACAGTATTGAGAACTCATTAAAGGTTTCAAGGTAACTTGTGAATGCAAGATCAGACTAATGGATGCCTCTTCTGAGATGATTTCTATCACCAAAAATCCTCTCAGAATCCTTGCCAACATGGAATTCAACTCAACTTCAATTTGTCAGATTAGGCAGTAAATCCAGAAAGCGATAAATCCTTAAAATCCATGTTGAAAAGAAATCTGACAAACTGAAAAATTCGACCAATAATCAAGGGGCTTTTGTGATCAAAGATGAGGTGAGTGAGAAGCCCCTTAGGTGCTTGTGACGCCAATTTCAAATCTGAGGTTGAAAACCAACCAGATCTGAAATTGGATCAAGGTGTGTGGGTGAAAGATGAGAGAAACCTGTCCTAAAAAAAAAATCAGAACTGGATTGTGAAAAAAAATGGAGAGGGAGATAATTTGAAACATGGTTTGATGAATTCTTCCCCTCTGATCTGGACTGATCAGAGGAGGTGAGGGGAGAGAATTTAAGCCTAATACTCTTACTACAACTACTTTAACCTATAGCGAAAATTAAACATTAACAATTATGCTAATTCTACTCTAAACTACTTAACTACAGCAAAAACTAATTATGCAGAATTAAAAACCTAATCTAACAGGAAGAATGGGACCTATGGGTCCTTAGCCGGTGGCTAAGGAGGAAGAAAGGAGGAAGATGACTCCAGCAGAGGGAAGAGTCTGCTAGTGAGGCTCCAGGGTCATCCTCATGTGCTACGAAGTCCTTAGCGACGAGGAGTGTCGAGAGAAGGTGATGATTTCACAACCGGTGGCTGTGAAATCAGAGGCTGGATGGGGAGGAGAGACTGGAGTGGACGAATTGATCGCTAAGAGGTGTAGGAGGGAGCGATCCCTTGCGCGCGACACCACTGAGGTGCTTAAGTAGCAGCTCAGTGGCTGAGATCACCGCACAGGTGAGAATAAACAAGATGCAACCGACGGCGAGGATGTGAGGGGCGGAGTGCGCGGTGAGCTGAGCACAAGATCTGACCGTCATATGAGATCTGGGGAGAGAGGTGAATGCACACACCGAATTACGTGAAAGTTCCATTCGAATCCAATCGCAGATCAAGATCTGAAGAGCAACGGATGGCTAAGATTGGCCATGTTCTTCGCGCGCTACAGTGCGTGTGAAGAGTAGCAGGTCTCTCTCTGAAATGAAGGAAATTTTGCAGGAAGACCCTTGGACGAAGGGGTAGAATAATTGCATGCAGGCCCATAAGTGAGAAGAACTACAACTGGAAGGGCCTTGAAACCTTTCAAAAGGGTCCCTGCGGCTTACAAGTAGGTACAAAGAGGAGTATTTAAGGGTAAGAGTGTAATGCATGAAGGACCTAAGTGCAAACTACCTATTTCATAACCTAAATGATGTCCAATTGCCTTAAAATTTTTATATGTGCTTAATTGAACATTTAAGATATTGATTTTACTTCTGATTTGGCCTTTCAAACTTATTTATGTGTTCAATTGACGCATGGATCATCATTTGTGTTTTGCATTCAGAATATCTCATTTTGTGACCTAATTATGAAGTTTTAACACAGAGTAAAGGTTTTAGGTCTTTTTCTTTAATTCCCACACCTAACCTTTTTATCTGTTAATTTGATATTGTTTTACTTAGTGTCTAGCTTAATTTCAGCTTTTTAGCTATGATGAGTAGCCACTCATCATCTGGGTCAGTTGGCTTGCATCTTGAGCTATGTGCAGCTTGTTCATAAACTCCTTGGAGGAGCTTGGATAGTGGGTGATGGGAGGGTTGGTCCCTTCCTATTTTGGCTCAATAGTTCATCCAGGTTTTTCAATACAGCCTCAACTTTGTCCAATTTTTCACAGATTAAATTTATATCCACATTAATGGAGTTCTCCTAAACCTCATAAATTCCACCTCTAGGCTACATGGATCTTCCATAAGTTTCCATGGAGGCATTATTCATGGAATTCTTACTTGTATTCTCAAATAAATCAAAAGCATTATTTTCATCCTTACAAAGTTGCATCCACAGGCTACATTCATAAGGCTCCTCATATGATCATTAAGCTTGTGATAAAAGATCTACACTAGTTGTCATCTAGGAACCTCATGAGGTAGGCATTTTCTAATTAAATCCCTTATTCTCTCCCAAGATCCATGCAATGGTTCATTATGGTGTTGGGAGAAGGTGGTGATAACTCTTCTAAGTGCATTGGTTTTTCAGGAAGGTGCTTTTTAGCTCCCCCTATGTGTTAATGAGCTTTCCTATACACCTAAACCAATTACTAGCTTTCTCTTTTAGGACAAAAGGGAACAGTTTCATTTTTAGCACATCATCATTTTTATGCTACAAACACTACTAAGAATTGAAAGGGGTCTTCATCATTGTTACCCTTGAACTGAGGTAGGGGTTATATAATGGAGTGCTTAATCTAAAATTGAGCCTCTACAGGTAGGACCCTAACATGAGGTTGGTGTTGATACTGGACAGGGCTGTAAAAATCCCTTAAGGGTTTAGCCTACGAATGTTGGATCTATAAAATCTCAAGCACTTCTTGTATTTGGGTCTGATGATTCTATTGAAATTGATTAAACTGGAGTTGGGGGTTTTTGCATCTAAACCTGAGGGTCCATCTGATTCAGTGGTTGATTCAGGTTGGATGGGTTAGCCATCAAATCAAGATCAGAGTTTGAGTCTGATATAGAATTGGATTCACCAATGATCAGTCTCCTCCTTAGTTCTCTTTGTAGAGGTGGCACCAAGTGTGGATTTTGTGATATAGTTCTGTGTATACACTTGGAAGAATGTTATAGATGTAGAGAGAATAGGAGAGAGAAATGTGTGTGCATAATACAAGCATACAATTCTAGCCCTAGAAGGTTGCACCTATTGGTCCTAGTCGAAATTTTGTTAACCCTAGCTAAATGACTTGACCATTGAATTACTTGGCTGGCCAGAAGGGTAGGACCCCCTAGGAAACCCCGCATGGTAGGACACCACTAGAGGTCAACACGGTTACCGCACCGACCTTTCTTGTCACCAGTTAGTCCAAATAGATAAGGCCTTAGATAAAATAAAATCCAACCTAGTTGGCACGTCTATCAAATTAATTAGGGCTTGGGATTTAAAGTGCATAGGATTAAATGATGAGTGTGAGGGGGATGGTTGCCTAATTAATTCAATTTAGGTGTGTACGTACCATGCAAAGGGGTTCACAAAACAACCTTATTACATATGGTGACATTTCAGGTTTAATGCTTGTATTAGTGTATTTCAAGGTTCACTTAGATAAATTCAAGAAAGGTTCTTGTGAGGCACACAAGGAGTTTTGTACGTCCCAAATAGTCTGATAAATTCCCTTTAAGTATGAAATGTAAGTGTGCTCTATCTTAAAGTGAAAACCCTAAGAGTAGATATTTGTAAATTGTGAACTTTACGTCTACATGGCTAAGTGTGGTGCAACCTAAGCAAAGTAATCAATGATGCTAGTGCATCACTAAGTAGGGTGATCAGAAATTTTTTTTCATAATTTTCAATGTACTTTTTGTATTTTTCTCAAATTTAATAGTGCACTAGGGTCCTAAGGTCAGTTTTGACCCCCAGTCAGTGTTTAGGTTTTCTGTGCAATCAAATGTGCTAAAAATATTTTTTTCAAATGTTTTTGAGATTCACAATTACCACACAAATCCAATGCTAGCATAGAACTTCCTATGCTGTTTTGAATAAAGAAAATTAGGAAGAAAATTCAAGTCTGATATCACTGTAGTTCATGAAATTTTAAAAATTCAATATAAGTCAGATGTGAGTGAAATTTGGACATGATCTTTCTAACTTCAATACCTACATCCAAGAGTAATTTTAGAATTTTTGGAAGTGTATAAATTTATAAACTATTTTTAACAAATTTGGGTGCAGTTTGATTTTGAGGAGGTGGTTTTGCTGATTTCAAAGGGATAATGCCCACCAAGAAGATTTTTTTTCTTTTATGGAAGGCATATAAACCAAAGCAACTTTCTAACCTATGGATTAAGAGAAGAATCTAATTTTTTTATGTAGAAATAGAATCTAATCCTAATCTAAGGGTACTTACCTCTAAATTGTTGAATCCTTCTTGTGTTGCTTCGCTATTTTCATTAGATTTTTTGATTCCTACATATAGATCAACAAACACATGCAAAGATGGATAAGTAACTTAGAAACAAATACAAAGAGGAAAGGCGAAAATAAATCCATTGCCTCCCTAGCAATAGTGCCAAAAAGTGTTTTGTTCGTAGATGTGATTGCAAGAAATCACTTTTTGTTGTAGTAAATGCGCACAGAAGCTTTTGAAATTTGTAAATTGATTTAACTTGTAAGATTTTTCAAAAAAAAAAAAGGGAGATTGAGTTGTTCACAGGGAGGAAAATAGTTCAAAATCTCTTTCCAATACTAGAACTAGAATCGATTATCAAGCAAGATGACTATTCGAACTAGACATGCAAATTCTAACTATATACTAGAAAGCTTACAACTTGAAGATTGATTGTGCAACAATCAGAGGACTTAATCAACCTGAATTGAATTAGATACTAGCTTAACTTAGCAATAATACATGCATAAGCTACAAATGTTGCATCATAACTGCTCTAGTTAGCTATTGATAGAATAATGCTATTTTCCCTTACTATTTGTGAATAATTGTATTTACATATAATAATGAGCTCAGGAGATGGCTTGAATCTAAATAAAAGCTTGATAGAAGATGGAGTTGCAGCAGAGCTTGATAGAAGATGGAGTTGGAACAAAGCTAGGAATAAAGATGAAATGAAGATAGAGAGTAAGAAGGGTGTAGACTAGTTTACTTGTAAGAATAATTGTAGAAATTAATGTAACGAAGAACCTAGGACAACCCATTCCCGATGCCTGCCACTTATTAGGCTAATTTAGCCTAAAAACCTAAAACGTGGATAGTGTTATCCATGTTACTACCCATGCTATCCCTACTCACATCCCCCACTTGGGATATCTCCATCCTAAACCCTAAACGAACTTTCCAGCACACTTCCAAACGTCCAAGCAGTGTGTCTAGACATCCAATCCCTATAGAAACCCTAGCTAGAACCTTACTCCAATACTGATACAGAATTGGTTGTCCAACCTATTCTTCTAGATGTTTAACTTTGAAGTATAAGTCATTTGACCACACTTCTGGACGTCTGAAGGTCCTCTCTGGTTCATATTTTTGGAACTAGATGCCTGAGCTTGCCTCCTTTGACCTAGAAACCCTACCATACACCTTAGGAAACCTATTTAGAGACCTCCTAAGCCTATCCCACTACCTTTAACCCTAACCCAAGTAGGTTAGACCCTAATCCTAATCCAAAGACCCAATGAGGTTCACAAAAAACTTGATTGACTCAATGTGATTCAATTAGGCTAACCCTTTGATTAATTGGGCTCATGGATCCCAATTGGAAGTCTACTTTTCCCAATTAGACTACAATGAGTCTAATTAGAGTCAAGTAAACCTAACCTAATCAAGGTGCATACCTAGTTGATTGGTTGCACCAAAAAATAATCAAGTTCACATAGGACTTGACTGAATACCCATGCAAGTCTAATTTGATCCAATTAGAATCCAATTTACTCACCCACAACTTAATTAGTTTGATGAAGAACCTAATTAGGGATTTCCTAACCCAATTACACACACATACACCTAATTAGATGAGAACACAACCAACTTGACCCAACCTACTATACCCTAGGGTAACCCAACCCACTTAGGACTAAACTCAATGCAACCTGTCCTTACCTTCACCATTTGGATAGCCACTCTAGAAGACTCTAGAGTGCTCCATCACTCTCCCAACCTTGTCTACGCTCGGCCCAACTTCTTCCCCAAAAAGTGGATCTAAGAAGACCACTTCAAGACCTAAAGTTGGTGCCTAAGGCCTCCCTTCTAGAGCCTTCCAAAGCCAACTCTAAGAGCCCCCCATCCTTATAAAGACCCACACTTTTTGGTTGCCCATCATCATCACCTTCGACCCCCGATAGCCATCCCTCTTCCTCCAATCAAAGCACTCCTCCACCATCTCCAAGAGGCAGGCCACCACACCTCGTGGTCATTGTCCTCCCTCCCTCCACCTCCAAGCCAAACAGCCACCAAGGACCACCCTTGGTGCCCTTGACTCTGATAGCTATAGTAGTTCTTCTAATGCTTTATATTTTGCATCTTATCACTTAGAAGTAGCTAGTATATTCTCCATCTTAGGGCATGCCTAGGCTCTCCTTAGGCTATAGGTGTGCTCCTCTCTGTGTGGTCTAGACGGATCCCTATGCCCATTATCTAGCCACCACCATCCTCCAATGCCAACGGCTCCCTGAGCATTGTCGGCGAGATGATTTTCTGTAGCGTAGTAGTAGTTATATTAGAGCTCTTTTTTGCATAAAAACATTCCTCTAGCTTCAATTTTTGTAAACATGAATGATTCATGAAATGAAAATTTGAATATCTTACTTTGGATCATTATGTTTCTATTTTAAAAAATCACAAACAAAAATAATATCATGGCAGTACCGGGACATATAAATGATTTAGTGCTTGACGTAAACGTAGTTGGTAGTGTTCACATTGTAGAGATCATGCGTATGGACACACACACTCACGTTTATCATCTTCCTCATGCATGCATACATTGTTCGTGTTAACAATACTACCGGAGAAATGATTTTGCATAATCTAGAAACCGAACTACGATTCTAGGTAGATTTACAAGAAAAAGAACATTAGAATCATTTCGCTATTTTCGCCTCCTTGAGATCGATCGGGACTCACTACAACTCTCATTATTATTTTTGTTTAAGTTGATTTTCACATCTATACTACGATGAAAATAACCATTTTGGTGATTTTATACTTAACAAATGGCACCGATGGAGGCAAGGCGAATATGATTTTTGATTTGTGACATCATTTCTAACATCTTTGCATTTGCTTGCTTTTTGGTGTGTAGGAGATCAAATGGGGAATATGCGCACACGTCAAGCAAAGCTGAATATCTAAATAGGTGCACACCCTTTTTCTTAGATCTTAGGATTTCGGTTGAGCCTTAGGTTAGTTGTTTGAAAAAAAGAAAGAAAAATTAAAAAAAAAAGAAGAAAAAAAAGAGTATTTGCGAAAGAAAAAAAACTTTTAGTGAAAGAGGCCTTTCCGTTTCAAAATCTCTTTTTAAAGCCATTTTGTTATTTCTAGAAATTCAGCCAGCAATTTCTTTGCGTTTTGAAAATTATTTTTCTAAATATTTATTGATCTAAAATTTGTAAAATTTGGTCTAAATGTGCATTTCCAATACCTCTTTCCAACGTGACCTTTTATTAGAGAAAATTCGTACTATACAAAATTTAAAAATTCACACTGTGGACAAGGGTCAAACGAATTGGAAATTATTTTTCGGTCTTCAATGATTTATTTTGCATGGCATATAAATCTGATTGACTTGAAATTTGTGGGTTTTGAGAAATATTTAAAGAATCGTTAACTAGAATATTATTATCAAATTTTTGGATCTGAGTTGTTACTATTGCAAGGTGAAAAACTAACATGGAGTCAATCTACCTTATCAACCCCGTGTTAGTTAGAAATTAATATAAAATCACTCAAAATAGTAAAAATCAAATAAGCATACTCTGGAAAGATGATTTGAAAAGGAATCTATCTGTCAATTTTCATTCAATTTGGATTCCAGATCTGTTGTACAGAATATTTTCAAGTTGTTGATCGGTCTACTGCCTGATTTATGTTAGAAGCTGCATAGACCCTAGGTGCCACTTTAAGGGTTTTGATCAATTGTAGAGACCAATTGACTAGGATTGGACTCACTTGAGTCCATTGCCTAGTGGGTGAGCCTAATTACTTGGTTGACCACCTCACCTAATTCAATAAAAAAAAAAAATCTAGGCTATTTGGTCCATAAGTGGGGGTAAGGTTAATTAAAATCATGAAGAAAATCTTATCTTAACCTATATTTGTTGCTTAACTACTGGGTAATCAAAATTTCCTTAGCCAAACCCAGTGACCAAGTCTGCGAGGTAGCACCAAATGGTCGCGTCTAAGGGGTATCAAGGAACTGGAGGCGCAAGCCAAAGGAAGAACCTTCCTATTAGTCCCCTCGTATTCTGACTAGCTGGGTTAGCTTAGGAAACAGGGATCATTTTTTGTTGGTTTTATAACAAATACACTCCAAGAAATTGAATGTGAACATGAAAATCTGGTCATTGACTTTAAGGACCACATTTGATTGAAAGGCCTTTACCGTGCTATCTTGATTGCACCAACCCTTGTAGTTGGTGTATGGGAGAAGGTCGTTAAGACCTAAGTTGGTTGGACCTTGGGAGCCTAACCCAAGGCAATGTAGGCGACTCTTTGCATTGCCTTCTTCTTCCTCTCCCCACCCATCTATTCTGTTAGCCGACATGGCTAACCCTCTTCAAAACCCTAGTCCCAAGGACTAGAACCCTATTGCCCATCTGGAGGCCCATGTCGTAGCATCTAAAGAGAGACACCAATAGAGAATACATAGGACATTGAACACCTCGAACAGAATGCAGCATCCACCATGAGGATAACAACTATGGGACTTCTACGATCCGGCTACACTAGTCATGGCACCGCAGGTTTGGATTTTTGCTGGTGGAGATGCATTCAAGCTCAAGCCGAACATAATAAGTTTGATTTGGACTTATTTCCATGGTCACTCGAATGAGGATCCCATCTAGCATATAGAGGATCGAAGTCGAACCGTTGAAACGGTTCGAACCAGAAATGTTGATTTAGGAATTCTTCTCAAGAAGCTTTTTTATTCTCACTAAGGGATAAAGCTTCTTTTTGGTTCAAGATCATTGGGGACCAGTTGGAACCTGGGGCAGAATTACACCGAGAATTCCTCCAAAAGTTCTTCCCAATCGATCGAACAAATGCGATGAGGTGAGTGATCATGACTTTTTCCCATGGATTGGGGGAAAAGTTACATGATGCATGGTGATGAGTCCATTTTAATGGACTAATATTATGCCTAAGTAACTTTAATTGTATCTTTTAGGTTTGTTAATAACTATATTAAGTTATAGAATGTTTGCATGCATCATGATTTAGGTTTACATCTATTCTATAACTTAATATGTTCTTTTTATGTGTAGGAAAAACAATTGGCAAAAGAATGAGGAGGAAAGGGTAAATTACCCTTTCAAATAACCGGCAGCTATTCTTTTCCCCATCCTCCGGGAACCTTCAACAGCCGCCGGCCAGAAATAGTTAAGGGATTTGAAAATCCCTTAACTCTCGTAGGCGCAAACGAGGAGGAATTAAAAAGGCAAGGCGGAGAAAGGAGAGGCCATCCATCTTTCCCCTTGCGGGGAAAAACTTCACCGCATGCACTATGCCCATGCTCGCTCCTTCACCACCAGGTGCCCAACTTCAGCACTAAGTGCACCCTCTCACCTGCACGCCCTCACCATAGCAGGCGCGCACGCCAAGCATCCTCAACTGCACCTGCAGACGTGCGCTCCAACCTCTCCAGCCAGCCCGCAGGCGCACACCTCCGCGCTCCTCTCTCTCTCCAGCACCACCCAGCGCCCGCATTCACCACTACCAAGTCCGCACCCCCTATTGCAGATGCTGCACCCTGCGCGTTCACCAGGCAATCGCAGCACCAAGTGCTTCCATCTGCAGTGCGCGCCCACCTGCAAACCACCTCACCCTCCTGCACCGCATTGCCTGCAAGTGCCTGCAGGCACACCCCTCCAGTGCTGCACCACAGGCATCCTCTCGCACTCCACTTCAGGCCACGCCATCTGCAGCGTGCACCCACCTGCTGACCGCCTCACCCTCCAGCGTCGCTCAGCAAGCACACCCCCTACTGTAGGCACTGCACCACGCCTCAACCCGTAGGCGCCCGCAGACATCACAGGCATGCCCATCTTCCTGCTGCAGGTGTACGCCCATTCGCCTCCCTCCAGCTGCGCCTAAAGGTGCCACGTGCCTTCGCCATCTGCAGCACGCATGGCAACGACAGCAGCAGCCTCCTCATCTCCTCCTCTGGCTGGCCGCCTCTGGCCATCTCCGTCGACGCGGCCGCCTCCATCGGATAAGTCTCATCCTCGCCAATCTCCCTAGCCTCTCTAACACCCACTGGTGCTCTCTCTCTCTCTCACGGAGGAGAGAGAGAAAATGCTCTGTTTCCTCCATAATTAAAAATTACATAAAATTCCATTATCAAAGTTACTATTCATTTATTTTCTGAATTAATATATTGCCACAAAATTTACATGGACACCCCTTGCTTAATTTGGAATTACATATAATTGATTCTCCTTATGAATGACATACAATATGAGACATTGATTATAGTGTCATTAGTTAGGAGATTAATATTAACATTGTTTGCTATTACCAAGGTCATTATTTAGAATATTATATTATGATAATTTTGCATGTGTGCCCTCATCTTCTTGATTAATTTTCTATATTGAGAATTTGTGCCGAAAATGAGAGCACTAGTTAGCATGCATCTCTATTAATATCCCCGATTCCTTTATGCATTATTACTCATTTTTTTTAATAGGCTAATTCCTCCCTGTGGAGACGACCTAACTCTTCATGGTTAGTTTTGAAATTTTAAATATTTTGAAAAGTGATTTTCTACCACGCAATTAAATACAACGGCACATCATTTTAAGTTAAAGTTTTCAACGTAAACGAAGGTGCTCTTTCAAATGGCATCGTTGCCGGGGAGGAAACATGCCTATTAATTTTTCAGGAATTTTATGTTATTTTTATGTTATTTTGAAAGCTTTCCTGAATTACTAACTGTGGATTTTCTTCTGTGCAAAAACACGCGACGAATGTGACGGGCACGTACGGCAAAGATGATCTTTTTGGTGGACCTTGAAGCCACTTGGAGGATGGCAACAGGAACATGTGGGCCTTGATCCCATGCACATAGGCTTATGGAGAAGCCTATTTCTGATTTAGTCAGTAGGTTTTAGTTAGATTTAGTTAGATAGACATTAGAATTTAATTTCTGTCTTTTGGACCCTTGTCGGGTATTTTTGGGAACGTGTTCCCAGTGCCACTTTATTTCTTATCTCTCTTGTATGCGAGAGCGTATTTTCGGAAGCGTGTTCCCATTTATTAGATTATAGGATTATTTGAACAATTTTGAACTGAATTTTGATTTATTAGTTAGATTAGGTTTGTTTGTTATTATTATTATGAAAAAAAAAATTGAACTACCTGCTAGAAGCTGCATATCTATAGGATGATCATCTAGGACTGAATGAGCAGCATCTAGTTTATCTTTACTGCATTGCATACATTCTTGCACGAAGAAAGTTGGAGTAAGGTATGTCTTCTCTTTAACATCAAATAGCTGTCATGCATCTGCATTGAACCTAAATCTATGACCACTAAAGTGCTTGAATCGAATTAATTTAGTGGTCACTTTAAAAATTGGGACTGCTAAGAGGTTGGACCTTAAAATCTGTGACTTAAAATTGTTTGTAAAAGAATCTTGTTTGCGAGATTTCAAAACTCAAAACGTATGATTGCACACCTGAGACACTGTGCACCTCACACATAAGGTCACTAGATAAATTTCTACCTCTACTCTTTTGCACCACAAGGGAAGTTAGTCGGAAATCAACAAGCCTATCCACCAAGTTACTTCGGTTCCTCGTGTGTGGGCTCGATTCGAGACTTCCATCCCTTGCAAGTAGGTTATAGGCACCAGCGAAGGTTGGCCTAGGAAGCGTAATTTTTTGCAAAACTTGTTTGGCCACCAACTAAACATATAACTCTAAAACCTACAATCTACTAAAAATAGATCCCTTTGAATTTGTGTTTGCTTTGGCAATAGAACTCTCTAGGAAGTTTTCTACTTATATTCTGAATTTTGCTAAATCCTAAGAGAGTTAAAATTATTTTGCTTAAAGAAATGGATTACTCTTACTCCTATCATTCAGATTATCAGAGTCAATACTTCCCATCTTTTAATCAGGATCCCATGCCCCGAGCGTATCCATCCTTTGATGGGTACATTGACAATTCATGGGATCATTCTTATCCTGGTAGTACTGGCTTGATAACTCCCACTTTTGAGCAGAGCCTAGGAGCGAGATTTCCCAACCTTGAAATCCCTACTTCCATGTAAACACCCAACCCTCCCACCTTTTATGATTTTCCATATCGAGGTTGGACCAATACCCCTAGGCAACCAGAGCCTTAAATTGACTATCCTCCCCAACCTAACAATAGTAGCCTCTCCTCTTTCATGATAGAAATGCATAAACAACAAAAGGAAATGATGGAATCAATGGGAGAGATGTTGAGGAATAGTCAACAGTTAAATGAAGAAATAAGACAACTTAGCTACACGCTTCCCAATAATCCTGATCCCTACCCTATAGACCATGATCATGAAAATAATTCTAAGGAACCTAATAGGGATCCAATTTTATGTAGCTATCACTTAGACTCTCCCAATGAGACACGTCCACTAGAGGACAACTATCATAGTGATTATCCACCTAAACTACATTGGACTCAAAAGCAAGTGAAGATGGTACCTCTTGAGAACCTTGACCCCAATGACAGTATTCTCCTTGCCCCTACCAACCCGGGTCAAGGTTGTATTATTCCTATCACTTCCCCTATTGATTATTTGGTGGAATCCCATTCTACCCTTAGTGAGCCTACTCCTGACCCTCTACTTAGGGAATCAACACCTATCATTCAGTATCCTGAGGATTTTAATGCACCCAATGAAGGTGACCTTAAGGGAATAGAGGATGATCAATTTTGGTCTCAGGGATATGAAGAGTCTAATTCATAAAATGAGGATGCCCCAATAGAGCAACCTGGATTGAAAATCTGGAATGAACCACAGGGGAATTATTTTGAGGGTTTACCTCCAGAAGATAGAAATAATATGATTAAATCCAGATTCTTTCCTTCTTTTGAGAGTCATCCTCCATCAAAACAGGAGTTGATATTAGAGGAGGACAAACAAAATAATGAGAAGTCTATGGGAGACTCTCGGGAACAAAACACGTCAATTGAGGATTTATACCCTGAGAAGAATGATGAATTCAATGATATAGACTTCCTCCAAAATATTAAGACTGATCCTCCTTTAGAAATAATTGAGGATACTGATCTAACTCCTAATGAATCACATATACAACCCGACAAATATTTGAGTAAACCAAACGAATCTGGGGATGAGCTGAATGATAATGATTCTTACATTTTGACCCTGCCATCAAAAAGTTATTTGGAGTCTACCCTTGATTCAAATATGACTCCGATCATTAATACTAGGCTGGGTAACGTGAAGTTGTCTACAACTAGGGAGTGTACACAATCTGAATCATTGTTGGAATTGGACCCGACTAAGCCCTCATTGGACTTAACCATTACCTTCCAACACTACAAACAACCCTTATACTCTCTAACCGATCCTTGGCTCAGATCTCTGCTCATGTACATTCTTTCTGGGGAATATATCAGGCCAGTACATCCTAGGGTAGAATGGCGAGTATGGATTGATGCTTGTACTTTTACTCTCACCAATCAAGGGTTTGAACTAATAATGATTATATCTTTTAAAACCCATCCTGCTTTGGAGGATCCTTGTTATCCTCCACTTATTCCATTTCGGGAGGCCACTTTTCATATTCCCTTTCTTATTCCTAGACCTCCCCAGGTAGCCAACGAGATTTTCTGTTTTCATTTCTTCTGGCAAGCATTTGGAATTACATTACATCATCAGCTCGCCAACATCTGTGGTTACTTATTTTCTAGGCCTACGCTGTTACGCATATTCTTAAGGCCTAACCTTTTGGAACTAGACTTATAGGTTCCTTCTTAGTCTGGCTGCTGACAGAAAATGCAGCGCTTGTTGGGTGGCAACCCAGCGGACCATGTCAGGTGATGTTTTTCCTTTCTCCTCCTGTTTTAAGTTTACAATAGGGACATTGTAGGATTTAGGCATGGGGGAGTGCATTTGCATTTTAGGAAGCATTCATGCATTTAGGTTAGTATATAAAAAAAAAACTTCTTTTCTTGAGTTAATTGGGTTAGTCCCTAGCAAAATACCTTTGTTATTGGAGGTTTTTCTTCCAGAATTATTTCTTAAGTTTAGAATCTAGTACATTTATTTCACGTGCACGTAGACTTGGTAATGGATCCTTGAGAAAAACCAATGAGCATTTGTAGTCGACTGAACCCTTGGACAGTTCATAGGGAGTCCGGCATACTATCTTCTAGTAGATCCACCTCATATTTGTGAGAAGAAAGTAGAGAGATTACTGGTGTGCTAAGTCTAGTGCAAGGACTCTTAAGTTTTGGATAATTAGATGATGATACTTCAGAGTTAGGCGTAGTTTTCACTCTTTGTTTTTGTGTGCATATTTTGTGTGAATTCATGAGAGTCACCAAATAAGGCAGATACATAGAGATTGAGTCTTAATAAAGCTATAACTATGGTGGATGGTTATGACCGTCCTTCATAGAGTCCTTGGCTGAATTAGGGTAATAGTGTCAAAAGTCAGAAATACGCTTGTCCTATCCATTCCTTCCCGGTGCCGAGAATAGGCACTTCCACCAAATAAGCCACACAACTTCCTCTTGACCATCATCATCCCTAATAATGCCTCATAAATAAAAGTCCGTATCGTGTTGTGTTGATTGAAAAAGAAACAAAAATAAGAAGAAATAAAAAAAAAAGGAAAGAGAGAAAAGAAGAAGAAAAAGAAGAAACAGAAAGAACAAAAAGAAGAAATAGTTATATTACAAAAAAAAGTCCAAGTTTCTAATGTAATATTGTTTCTGAGGCAGTAAAACACCTTTCACGTTTCACCAAATATGACCCATACCTACCTTTTAGTATTTCTGATCGCCCGAATACTGGTTGAGTACTCTAACTTAGTTGTAGAGTTATTAGGACTTTAATTGAAGTGTGGATGCCATGTGAGGCCACCAAATAGTGAGTACAATTTCTAAATCCAGTGAGATTCGTGATCTCAGAAAGAAAGAAAAGAGGGAGTGCCCAGGAACATAAAGAGAGCACAATTGTGTAGCCTCTCTCAGAGTTGACTTGTCTAATAGTCTAGAGATCTGGAGTCTGCAGTATTAGATATTTGTAGCACAAGATGAGTGTATGCCACCAAATACAAATCCATTCAACTCGATATCTCCTACCTAAGCCAAACGTTGGGGTCCAATTACAGATTATCCTCTGCTTTATCCCAGAGGGAAGTAGTTGCCTATCCCGACGCAATATCTACCAAGGGTGAAGTACGAACTCCCAAATGCGAATTGGACTTTTCATTTGGATCCGTTACTTAAGCTATTATCAAGTCACAATTTGTCTGGATCTCTGAAGGTTTGAAGTAAGAAAAGAAGAAATCTTCTGATTACTTCTATTTTTGCTAGGGACTAGCAAATCTTAGGCATGGGGGTATTTGATGAGTCCATTTTAATGGACTAATATTACACCTAAGTAACTTTAATTGTATCTTTTAGGTTTGTTAATAACTATATTAAGTTATAGAATGTTTGCATGCATCATGATTTAGGTTTACATCTATTCTATAACTTAATATGTTCTTTTTATGTGCAAGAAAAACAATTGGCAAAAGAATGAGGAGGAAAGGGTAAATTACCCTTTCAAATAACTGGTGGCTATTCTTTTCCCCATCCTCCAGGAACCTTCAACTGCCGCCGGCCAGAAATAGTTAAGGGATTTGAAAATCCCTTAACTCTCGCAGGCGCAAATGAGGAGGAATTAAAAAGGCAAGGCGGAGAAAGGAGAGGCCATCCATCTTTCCCCTTGCGGGAAAAAACTTCACTGCATACACTATGCCCATGCTCGCTCCTTCACCACTAGGCGCCCATCTTCAGCACCAAGTGCACCCTCTCGCCCGCACGCCCTCACCATAGCAGGTGCGCACACCAAGCATCCTCAGCTGCGCCTGCAGGCGTGTGCTCCAACCTCTCCAGCCAGCCCACAGGTGCACACCTCCGCACGCCTCTCTCTCTCCAGCACTACCCATCGTCCGCCTTCACCACTGCCAAGTCTGCGCCCCCTACTGTAGGCGTTGCACCCTGCGCGCTCTCCGAGCATCCGTAGCACCAAGTGCTTCCATATGCAGTGTGCGCCCACCTGCAGACCGCCTCACCCTTCTGCACCGCACTACCTGCAAGTGCCTGCAGGCACACCCCTCTAGCGTTGCACCATAGGCATCCGCTCGTGCTCCACTTCAGTCCGTGCCATCTGCAGCGCGTGCCCACCTGCAGACCGCCTCACCCTCCTGCACCGCACTACCTGCAAGTGCCCACAGGCACACCCCTCTAGCGCCGCACCGTAGGCATCCGCTAGTGCTCCACTTCAGGCCGCGCCATCTGTCGCGTGTGCCCACCTGCAGACCGCGTCACCCTCCAGTGTCGCTCCACAGGCACACCCCTACTGAAGGTGCTACACCGCGCTGATTAGACACTCATCATGATCTCTAATTACCCCTAATTAACTAGTCTTCCTAGTTAATTAGCTAGGGTTATGAATATATAAGGGTTAATTATAGAATAAGGGATATTTAGTTAAGGACCTTAAAATAAGTTAAAAATGGAATTTTATCATTCTATTAACATTATTAATAATTTAGATAATAATTGGACTCGAAATCCTATTAATCATTCCCTTAATTAATAAGATAAGTAACCTAAGTACAATGTATACCTAAGTATGTAATAACTTAAGTGATTTCACTTAATTTAATAAATTAACCTAAAAAGGTCAAAAATGTAAATTCAAGGTGTAAACATAATATTTACCTTATTTACTAACATATATAAAAAGTTGAAAGAGATCTAAATTAAAATAAACCTTCAAAACCTGGGTTTACATTTTAGTCCTTAATATTCATTACAATCGGATCCTTATTTCTCACATATTTCTTTAGGTTTTATTACTTCTAGGTCCCTCTTCGTCTTCTTCTTCTTCTCCAGCCAAACGAACGGCTGGTGGCAGAGAGTCATCCCACCGCGCGATCACTGCCCTACCGACATCATTCCTCTTTGCCTAAGCTCTTGCAGCTTGCACTCACCACCTCCACTTCATCCATCGGTCTCGATTAATCGAGAATCCTATTTTTCAGTGGGAGATAACCTCACTGTCATCGGAGACGACGACGGAGGTTAAGCTCCTCGAGATTCTTCTTCGGCCAGACCCCGCCTCCCTCTTCGCCGCAAAGTACTATAAATACCCCCTCACACCTTTGATTTTAGGTAAGTTGTCTCCCTTCCCTCTTCTAACACTGCAGCCGACCCAATAGGCTATTCTTCCAAACCTCCGGTGATTCCCCATTCCATTTTCAAACTTCCTCCGTTCATCTTAAGTAGCCGAGGAGATCCGCCGTGGTCTTTCGCACCTCTGACAAAGACACCGACCCTAGGATTCCTCCGCTCCACCTGAAATCTGCCTACCGGAGATCTTTCCTCAACCCTCTGATTTCGTCGTCCGCCATGAGACTTCAGCGGAACCCTATTGACCCCTTCGTCCAGGTAATAAGTAGACTAGGAGTAGGAGTAGGAGTAGGCTAGCTTAGTTAGTTAACTTAGTTAGGTTAGAGTAATTTCAGATTTTAGCTTCATCTCTTCCTACTCTGACGAGTTCCTTGAGCTCACCAGGACTTTAATTTTGTCTTTTAACTCATTGTTCACATTTCTATATCTTCCATGTTCACTTCTAATTCACTTAATCGATTAATTAAATCACCTAAACACCTAATTCAAATCTCACCTTCACCGACTACATCACTGTCTATGGTGACAGTAATCGACCTAATTCCACCTTCATTGAGTTCTTTCATCACCTATCACCACTAATGAACCCTAATTGACATTATATTACCTATTATTATCATCTATAATTAAATGGCTAAATCTTAATTAAGTTCCTGAGCTCGTTGTCCATGGCGACTCAGGAACAATTCAAACTATAAATTAAATATATATTTATGGATAATAACATCTGTTGACTTGATTTAACTTCTCAATCGAGTAGTTAAATCAAGTCCTGAGCTTAAACCATTCAAATTCTTAAGAAACAAACTTACTATCAAATCTTACATTTTAATGAACAAATGAAGAATTTAATGTGATAAAGAGGTTCCATGTAACCTCAGGATCATTTTTAGATAAAAAATGGTTAATTTTGTTAATCTGTTCATACAATTTACATGTTCTAGACTTACCGGAGCTCCGGCGAGCCAAAGTTGTGTTGCAGCCTCTAGAAATTGCTAAGTAGCTCCAGAATAGTTTAAGAAGGATTACTGATCATTTTAAAGATTTTTGTTTGAGGTTTCAACCACTGGAGCTTTAGATGTAACTTCATCTTCCCCAACTCCAGTAAGTTGGAGAAGTCTGCTATGAAGGATTTGAGAAACACTTAAGGAGCTCAGAAGCTTTAGTGCGATGCACTGAAGCTATTTTAACTCTCAAAACATTGTAACAAACTCGGATTAACTCTATTGAACACACACATATTTTAGTTCAGGCGGCGAGCCTGAAACCCTAGTAATTAAGGATAGAACACAAATCTAAAGATCTGAATGAGTTCCAGATGATGAGAAGACTCTGATTGAGGCATTAATTTCTTAGGTGGAAGATTTAAATAGAAAGTCAATCTTCGAGCTTCCACAGTCAAACCTGAGTCTGATAATGGTGTTCTGAGCTTGAATTGAGGAATTGAGATGTGGAAATTGTTTCTGAGATTCTGTTTGTTGTTTTTAGAAAGAATAAAGTAAGCTCAGATGACGTATTTAGTGAAAAGTTTGTTTCTGTCAAGTTGGGTTAATTTCGAACACAACCCAACAGAAGCACTATTTTGATGAGATTCAAATCTAAAACCTGCCCAGATTGATTAGTTATAACCCTTAGAATTAATCTAAATAGATTAAGAACACTTTAAAGTGTCAGTTGCACTTATTGAAATCTGTAAATCAACCTCTGAATTTTCCAGAGAAGAGAAAAGCTTCTCTACAGGTTCTGTAGGTCTCAAGAGTTTAAAATTCATCCTAACAGAAGCAGAATTGTTTATATAATATGTACAGACCTTCTAATAGATGAGAGAAGTCCATCTGAGGACTTCCCTAACTTTAATTTTGCTTTTCAGGCTTTTTAAAACACGTAGAACCCCTGATTTCATCTCTTAAATTGAAGAGGAAAACATCATTAAAACATTAAATTGACCCTAAAATTGTGTACATTACCCTTAGAGCTTTCCAACGAACTTTGAATCATCCAATTTGGAGCTCTGGGTAGAAAGTTACGATCGATTGAATTCGGGTCTGGAAGGGGTAGCTTTGTCCCACCTTGGATATCCATGAGCGCACGCCTGGGAATCAAACTGATTTGTTCCTATGGTTATGCAGTTGTCAGCGCTCGGTGCACCGGTTCTGATTCTTTCTGATCTGAGCATTGTTCTAAGCGTGCAGGCATATGCCTGCGGGTGTTTGTGCCCTTGGGGGCGTGCGGATGTGAATGTGCCCTGGGAGGGTGAGTGTGGCCTGGGAGGCCGGGTTGAGCCGATGCGGCTCGAGACTGTGAACCGATTAATGAATGAACCAAAACTAACCTAACTGAGATTAGGCGAGGACCGAGTAGGGTCTAGTCCCACCCTGGTGATTAGCCCATATTTGTGGGCTATTTAAGTATTTAAGTGCCTAGACATTAAGTTAATTCTAACATTTATTTAGCATAAATTAGGATGTAAATAGATTAATTCATATTTCTAATTTAATTACATAATTCATGCATCTTATTCATATTTAAATGCAGTTAGAATTAACTTAGAATTGCAGTAGTTAACCAATTAGGTACATTGCATACATTAATTTAGGTTAACATAAAAGATGAGGGTTTGTATAAAAATAATCATAATATTTTATCATTATTTTTTTTATTCTTCTTCTACGTGCAACAGCTGCATTTCTTCCTCCATCTACCGCAGTGAAGAACCCAATCAAGGAGGAGTGGATGTGTTGGATCTGGTCGGAGCAGCTGATTTCAAAAGAGAGGAGGAGGTAGCCAAGCTCAAGAGGCCTCCACCCCCGACCCACCACTATGCAGAGAGTTCGTCTCTCTTCCATTCCACACTGTCGGCCTCAACCGCAGCAACGAACCTCCACCACCATGGGCGTGTGGTGTGACGGGCCACACTGCCATCCGGAGATCGTCCATATTACCATGAGCACCTCGCCGTGCACCTCCCTCGCCGTCGTCACCAACAACCACCGCCGCAGCCACTGAAATTTCACTCCTCGGTCAGTTAAGACGTCCGGGAAGTTTCCCGGACATCTGAAACTTCGACCCACACTTCAGCAGCAATCGGCCACTCACTCCACGCCCGCACCCCATCGATTGCATGCTTGAACCATCTCCTGCAGCATCTATTCCAATGCCACCCACCCGCTCACTCCACGCCTGCGTCACACCACCTACGCACACAGCAGCAGGACCGGCCCTCCTTCACACCTGCGTCCCTCCAGCTGCATAAGACTGCCAGCCCACGCACGTGCATCACCTCCAGCTTCCAGCGCATGCCTGCTAGCACCTTGCAGCACGCGACTGCCAGCACCCTACAGCGCGCGACTGCCAGCACTCTGCAGCTCCTCTTCACGCACTCAGCAGGCATGCGTTCTTCTCTGTGCCTTCCGCCTGCAGCGCCCCCTGCCATCTGCATCACGCCTGCGCCTTCCGTCTGCAGCATCCCCCACCATCTGCTGCACCTACAGTGGTGCGTGCGGCTCAATGTGCGCAACAGTAGCCCACGCACGTGCACCACCTGCAGCAGTCCAGCGCACGCACAGCCGCCCCTCCTCCAGCAGCTGCAGCCACCGTCGAGAGCCATCTTCGTCGGAGCTCCGTTCGACCGGTTTCGGCCACCGCGTGACTCGCCGCCACCACCGCTGCGAAGCTCTTGGTCCAAAGAACTTCCTCCGAGCTTCCCGCCTCCGGCCGTCCATTCCTCTTCACGCACGGCCAAGGGGAATAAATCCCCTATTTTGCTACAGTATTCATCCCATTAATAATTACATTTTCTGCCATTGTCATCTTTTAATGAAATTTTATTGAATCTGCATTGCAAAAAATATCCTCTAGTTATTAAAAATTGCTATTTCAGCATGTTTTCTTGATTCAACCTTAATCTGAAGGCAAATTTGGCTTGATTTTTGTCTAAACTAACTAGGAACAAACATTTTTAACTGGTGCAAATTTAAATACGTCGTTTCCTCCTTGTGGATACGACCCGCTCTTCTGCGAGTGGTAATTTTTTTTTAATTATTGATTAGTCGATTTTTCCACCACATAAAACTACAAACGACTTTAAAGCGAATAATCGACTCATCAAAATGGCGCCGTTGCCGGGGAGGCAACATACGCAATAATTTCACCAGATTTTATTTTGGTTATTTCTCAATTGCACAGTGATTTGACCATTTATTATTTTCTTTCCTGTGCGAGAAATTTTGTGCAAGGAATCAGCCATAGTGAGAGGCGACCCTTGACGTCGCCAGAGGAGAATTGGTCGAGCTACTTTGAAAAGGAGGAGAAGGACAAGGATGCGACGGTCATCATTGTACATTTAGTCACTAATCTTATTAGAGTAGAATTAAGACTTTAGGTTTAATTTTTCATTGCATTTGGTTTGAAACCCTTGTTTTGAGGTATATTTTGAGGGGTTTGTTCCTCGATTTTGTTTTAGGCCCGTGTTGGGTAATTTTTGGGAGCCTGTTCCCTTTTCTTTAGATTTAGGTTTTTAGTTTATTGATTACTTTTATTTGTTTATGCATAAGTAGTTTAAAAAGAATAATAAAAAATAAAAAAAAAATGAGTTGCCTGCTAGAAGCTGCCTGCCCTTAGGACGAACCATTTAGGTCTATATGAGCAACCTCTAGATTTACTTCTCTGCATTGCGTGCATTCTTGCATCGTTGATTGCTGGAAGCAAGGTACGCATTCTCTTGCTTTGCATCCTATTCTTGATCACACATTGCATTTGAATTTAATTCAAAGACCACAAAATTTGTCTTGAAGTGATCTAACAAGTGGTCACATATATTCATGAAAAAGGACTAATTAAAGGAGGGACATCTAAAAATCAAGGACTTGATTGTAAAACGTGGTGTGTAATTTAAAATTCAAAATCCTTTTGTGGTGAATGCACACTTATATCTTTTGCACCACAGCACTCATTTAGACACTCCTAAGTCTTGAAACGACTAGGACAAGAGCCCTCCTACCATTGGATTTTGAAGTGTTCGGAACTTGAGATCAAAGGTTTTGTAAATCCAAAGAGGGGGATACCCTGTCACGGATTTTTGGGGGTAGTTGAGAAGCACCGTGAAAGCACAGCTTCAAAGGAAGGCTTAGGCCTACTTGCATCCCTCGATCTTCCGTCTTTGGATTTACTTGACCATTTGAGATTTAGGGAAGAATACCTAAGCTCCTACTAGGTCATTTTAGGCATTTCGAAGGTTGACAATAGGCGCGTAATTGATTGGGCAACTTGCTTTGTCACCTACAATTTGAACTAAAGTCAAAAGCCTAAATTTGTAAAGACCGAACAAGTCCTTTTGAATTGTGTTTGTAGTGCATGCTTGGTAGGTGTTCTCTTAGGAGACAACTTGTGTTTGATCCTGAACCTGAAAGAATCCTTAGAAGAGACCTTCCAAGGGTAGAAATGGCTGGTCAAAGGAGCCTTAAGGAATATTTCATCCCAACCAATCAACCTGGCCCTGCACTACGTAGACTTGGAGGGGACAATCCATATGAGATCAAAAGTAGTACCATATCTTTGCTACCCTCATTTTATGGTACTACTAGGGAAGACCCTTACAGGCATATAGAGGAATTCACCGAGGTCTGTTCCACAGTGAAGCTGCAGGGCGTTACCGATGACGCTCCAATGAGGACCCTCTTTCCCTTTTCCCTTAAGGACAAAGCCAAGTATTGGTATCACACCCTTGATAATATAAATACTTGGGATGCCCTGAATAAGGAGTTTTTGAAGAAGTACTTCCCTATGAGCAAAACCAATCAGTTTAGGAGGGAAATTATGAGTTTTGTTCAAAAGGATGGGGAAGCATTCCATGATGCGTGGGAGTGCTTTAACGACTTGCTGAGACTTTGCCCACATCACCAGGTGCCTAAATGGCAACTGGTTGAAAGGTTCTACACTGAACTTAATGATTCACATAGGCAAACTGTGGATGGTGCCTGTGCAAGAACCTTTCTATCTAAGACTGAGGATGAAGCTTGGAACTTATTTGATACTTTGAGTGAGAATTCTATTCACTTGAATTCTGGCTACATGGATAGAAAGCCCACTCTCATGCAAAGAAAGTTGGAGGCGAATGAGGCAAGGGACACCCAGAATTTAGCCTATCAAATTCAATTATTGAATCAAAACATGGAAAGGCTTATGTCGAACCTGACTTCATTCGTACCTAACACCTCCACATCCCAAGCTTCAGAATGCTTAATTTGCCAAGGCAATACACACACCACTGTGGATTGCCACTTGGCCTCCCAATTCCCTGAGCTTGTACAAGTGGATTTGAATGCCGCTCAAGGGTTCCGTCCAAGACCTCGTAATGAACCTTTCTCCAACACTTATAATGAGGGATGGAGGAACCACCCAAACTTTTCATGGAGACAAGGAAATGTCTCAAATTCAGGGAATTACAAACCACAATCCTTTCAAAACCATCAAATGAACCCACCTCAGACCTTTGCCTAACCTAAAACCTCTGAGATGGATGAATTGAAGGCGATGTTGAAAACTATGCAAGAAAGTCAAAGTGCCATCATCCAATCTCATGACAAGGCTATACATGAGATGAAATCACAAATTGGACACCTTGTTGAGGCCGTTAGATAGAGGGAGACTGGGAAGCTCCCCAGTGCTGCTGAGGAAAATCCTAAAGGAAAAGGGATTGCCTTTAGGGAGCATGCTCAGGTGGTGACTATTCTGAGGAGTGGAAAAGAAATTTCTAAACCCGATGCTCCTATAGTCTCACCCCCTAAAAAACTATCCACCCCGACTTTCACCCCCACTGGAGAAGACTTGCCCAAATCTTCTCCGCTTGAAATCACCTCACCGGAAGAAGGTGCCCCCGTTCCACCCCTTACTCGACATGACAACCCTTCCACCCAGAGATCGAGAGTACCTTTTCCAGAGTGCTTATCCACCTTTGGGAAGACTTCTGCTGGCTCATCTGGAGCCAATGATAAGACGAATGGGATTATGAAAACTTTCAAGTAAGTGCAGATTAACCTGCCTTTGCTTGAAGCTATCAGGCAGATTCCATCTTATGCCCGCTTCTTAAAGGACCTGTGCACGAAAAAGCGGTAATCTAGAAAACAGATCCAATCAAAAGTTGTCCTTCCTAATTCTGTTAGCTCAATTGTTCAACATGGCACACCCCCGAAACGTAAGGATGCAGGAGCCCCATACATCTCTGTAGTTATTTGTGACTTACAAATTGATGAGGCTCTACTTGATCTGGGTGTAGGGGTGAACATCCTTCCGAGCTACGTGTATGAACAACTTGGGGGAGGCAATCTGAAGCCTAGCCTTGTAATCCTTCAAGTTGTTGATCGATCACTTAAGGCACCACAGGGAATTTTGGAAGATGTCCTCATAAGAGTGGAGGATTTCTTCTTTCCCGTTGACTTCTTAGTTTTGGACACTGACCCTACCAACAAGCCAACCAAACCCTCCATCGTTTTGGGCTGCCCCTTCCTTGCAACTTCGCATGCTTCAATCAATTGCAATACTGGGGCATTGAAAATGGGCTTTGGGAATAGGAAAATCCGGCTTAATGTATTTGATGCATACAAACAAGCCGGACTTGAGGATTATTCTCAAGTTGAGGTGATAGATGACCTGATTGAAGAGGCAACTCCTGCAATGTTATGTGATGACCCCCTTTAGCATGTCATGCTAAATGAGCATTCCCATCTCTTGGAGGAATGTGAAGGGGATATACTAGAACTTGAGGAATTGCTAAGAGTTTCTGCTGAGTCTCTTCCCCCATCATTTCCACCGAAGGTAGATCTGCTACCTGAGATGGGAACATTTATTATGAAACCCTCAACCATACAAGCCCCTGACCTTGAGTTGAAACCCCTCCCTGACACTGTCAAGTATGTTTCCCTAGGTGCCAATGATACGCTCCCCGTTATCATTTCGGCTATGCTATCTAAGGCATAGGAGGGAGCCTTGATTGAATGCTTGTCTAGGCACAAGGAAGCTATTGCTTGGAGCATTGCTGACATTAAGGGTATAGACTCTACACTCTGCATGCACCACATTTATACTGATGATTCCATTAAGCCTTTTAGGGACATGCAGAGACGTCTAAACCCTAATATTAGGGAGGTGGTAAAAAAGGAAATCCTGAAGTGGTTGGACGCTGGGATCATATATCCCATTGCTATTAGTAAATGGGTCAGCCCCATTCATGTGGTGCCAAAGAAGGCAGGCTTTACTGTGGAACTCAACAACCAAGGTGAACAAGTTGTCACTAGACCCTCAACTAGATGGAGGGTCTATATTGATTACCACAAGCTGAACACCGCTACCCAGAAGGATCACTTTCCTTTGCCTTTTATTGATCAAATTCTTAAAAAATTGGCAGGGAATAAATACTATTTCTTTCTCGATGGATATTCTCGGTACAATCAGGTGGTAGTCTTTCCTGATGACCAGGAAGAGATGACATTCATGAGTCCTTACGGCACTTTTGCATTCAGGCGTATGCCGTTTGGATTATGTAATGCCCCTGCAACTTTCCAGCGGTGTATGATGTCTATCTTTTCAAACATGATTGACGAGTGTGTTGAAGTGTTTATGGATGACTTCTCCATTTATGGCTCGTCTTTCGACCAGTGTCTCCTGTACCTAGAGAATGTGTTGAAGCGATGTAAGGAGACTGGTTTAGTCCTCAGCTAGGAGAAAAGTCACTTCATGGTACAGAAAGGAATTGTACTTAGGCATGTTGTATCCGAGCAAGGTTTGGAAGTAGATAAAGCCAAGATTGATTCTATTTCCAAACTTCCATTGCCTACGAATGTCAAACAGATTAGATCCTTTCTGGGCCATGCTGGCTTTTATAGGCTCTTTATTAAAAATTTTAGTAAAATTTCTCGGCCACTTTGTGACTTGTTGGTGAAAGAATCTTCCTTCAGTTTTGATTCAAAGTGTGCCGAGGCCTTTCAAACTCTAAAGGAGGCCTTGATCTCTGCACCTATTCTCCAAGCTCTTGATTGGACACTTCCATTTGAGCTTATGTGTAATGCTTCGGATTATGCAGTGGGAGCAGCCTTGGACAGAGGGTTGAGGGAAGACCTCATGTGCTGCATTATACAAGCAAGACTTTAACCGAACCTCAGTAAAACTACACCATCACTGAAAAAGAATTACTTGCTGTAGTTTTTGCTCTGTAGAAGTTTAGGTCATATCTGCTTGGGTCTAAGTTGGTTATTTTTACTGATCATGCAGCAGTGAAACATCTCATTGCTAAGAAAGACTCTAAGCCATGTCTGATTAGGTGGATCCTACTCCTTCAAGAATTTGACTTGGAAATACGTGAAAAGAAAGGAGTAGAAAATGTTGTGGTTGACCACCTATCTCGCCTTCCTCTTAATGACTCTCTTTCTGGAGACATTCACGAGACATTTCCCGATGAAACTTTGATGGCGGTAACACCAACTTTACCTTGGTATGCAGACACTGTAAATTACTTGGTCACTGGACAAACTCCTGGCTCTTGGGATGGGCAGAAAAGAAAGAGATTTATTTCTCAAGCAAGATATTTTCATTGGGAAGAGCCAAAATTATTTAGAATTGGACAAGACCAAGTATTGAGACATCGTGTACCTGAAGAGGAACAACAAAGTGTGCTGAGTTTTTGCAATGAACTTTATTATGGAGGACACTTTGGTGCTAAGAAAACTGCTTTTAAGGTTCTCCAGTCCGATTTTTGGTGACCTTCCTTATTTAAGGGTTCTCATAATTTTGTTAAGGCCTGTATTAGATGTCAACGGACTGGAATGATTGGGAAGAAGAATGAAATGCCTCAACATCCTATTCAATCTGTTGAAATTTTTGATGTGTTGGGAATTGGCTTTATGGGCCCCTTCTCGTCATCCCTTGGTTATGAATATATCTTGGTGGCAGTTGATTATCTCTAAATGGATAGAGGCCATTCCTATGTGCACAAATGACCACTCCATGGTTTTGAAATTTGTGAAAGCCAATATCATATCCCGTTTCGGCTACCCCAAGACTATTATAAGTGATGGGGGACCTCATTTCCGAAACCACCACTTCAATCAGTTAATCAGGAGTCTGGGAGTGACTCACAAGGTTGCTACCCCTTACCATCCTCAGACAAGTGGCCAGGTTGAAGTGTCAAATAGGGAGATAAAAAATATTTTGGAAAAGATCGTTAGACCTGATAGGAAAGACTGGTCCCAAAAGCTCAATGATGCTTTGTGGGCTTATCTAACGGCTTATAAGACCCCTTTAGGTACTTCTCCCTTTCAGATTGTGTATGGAAAAGCATGCCATTTACTTGTTGAGTTGGAACATAAGGCACTTTGGGCTATTCGAAGTGTTAACATGGATTTAGAGAAGGCAGGTAAGACACGACTTCTAGAATTAACTGAGCTTGAGGAGTTGAGGAATGATGCTTATGACACCTCTCAAGCTTATAAAAAAAGAACTAAGGTCTTGCATGATAAGTTTATACTTCGGAAGACCTTTGAGCCCAACCAACAAGTCTGGCTTTTCAATTCCAGACTTAAGCTTTTTCCTGGGAAGTTAAAATCTTGTTGGGATGGGCCTTACATAATCACCAAAGTATTTCCGCATGGAGCTGTGGAGATTAAAAATCCTTCCTCTTCAGCAACTCCCTTTATCGTCAATGGTCAACGGTTAAAACTATACATAACTTTAGATGGCCATCTGGTTGACGAAGTCACTCTTGAGGAGCCTTAGCTCCTACCATTCTCCGCCTCAAGTAATATCTTCCTTTAGCTATTTTTGTTTTCAATGAGGACATTGTTTGAACTAGGCATGGGGGAGAGGACCTGAGGCATTTTGTTTATAGCATATATATATATGAAAAAAAAAAAAAGGTTTGAGCTTAGCTGGCTATATCTTGCAGTCTTAAGCAAATCAGAACTCTAGGGTAGACTAAGTTAATTCTAGGGTCAAACTTTAGAAGCTAAATGAGCTACTAGCTTTAGACCTTTAGGGTCCTTTGTGGACTTAAAAACTTAAGTTGGAGTTAAGTTACGGACCATTCCTCAAGAGGTTGAGGAAGGGAAGCTAGGGTTTGAGTTAAAAGGTGGGGTAGTACCTGGAGTCTTGTTCTACCTTTTTGTTTATGGGTCCTTGTAACCCAAGCATCCAAATTTTACACACTTGGTCTGGTAATTAACTTAATTTCTTTCTTTCTAAAAAGAGATTTGGTTCTCTTAGTTTTGACTTAGGAGAGGCTTGAAAACACATTTTGATTGGAAGAGTTCCCGCCATAGGAGAGGTGGAGTATATACTCACCTTGAGGATGCGATGATAACATATTACCTCCTCAGCGCTTGTCTCTTAGGATATCCATCCTACTGGGGGCATGTAAGCGCATTGTGCGGTTCAGGTACCATGGGCAGCTCTATCTCGAAGTGCTGATTGCCATAGGCCTGAATTCGCTTAAGAAATCCATGGGCGATACTATCTCCAAGTGTCGATTGCCAGGAGTTCTTGGGGTCGTTATGGGCGGTGCTATCTCGAAGCATTGAAAGCCAGGCACCCTTCGAGGTATGGTAATGGGGACAATGAATCCGACACAGACTGTGTTGAAAGCTGATCTAAGGTTAGACTTAGAATAATCAAACAATATATATATATATTATTAAAAAAAAAAACTTTTTCCTTTAACTCAAATAACTCAGACCAATGCACAGGCAGGATGCTTTAATCTTAGGGATCAATAAACCTTAAGGTAGAGTCAGAAATCAGGGAAACTCGTGCCTGCAACTTGTCTTTAGCCGACCTAGTCTGTAACTTAGCAACTACTTGGGAACCTTAAGTCTAGAGTCCAAATGTAATATGTTTCTAAAGGAAGATCGATTGGGTTGACTAGTCTACTTGGAGTGCTAGGTTTCACTTAATTTTGCTAGGGACTAGCAAAAACTAGGCATGGGGGTATCTGATTATCCCAAATTTGTGGGCTATTTAAGTATTTAAGTGCCTAGACATTAAGTTAATTCTAACATTTATTTAGCATAAATTAGGATGTAAATAGATTAATTCATATTTCTAATTTAATTACATAATTCATGCATCTTATTCATATTTAAATGCAGTTAGAATTAACTTAGAATTGCAGTAGTTAACCAATTAGGTACATTGCATGCATTAATTTAAGTTAACATAAAAGTTGAGGGTTTGTATAAAAATAATCATAATATTTTATTATTATTTTTTTTATTCTTCTTCTACATGCAACGGCTGCATTTCTTCCTCCAGTTGCCACAGTAAAGAACCCAATCAAGGAGGAGCAGATGTGTTGGATCTGGTCGGGGCAACTGATTTCAAAAGAGAGGAGGAGGCAGCCAAGCTCAAGAGGCCTCCACCCCCGACCCACCACTGTGCAGAGAGTTTTTCTCTCTTCCATTCCACGCCGCCGGCCTCAACCGCGGCGACGAACCTCCACCACCGTGGGCGTGTGGTGTGACAGGCCACACCGCCATCCGGAGATCGTTTGCATTACCGTGAGCACCTCACCGTGCACCTCCCTCACCGTCGTCACCAACAACCACCGCCGCAGCCACTGAAATTTCACTCCTCAGTCAGTTAAGACATCCGGGAAGTTTCCTAGATGTCTGAAGCTTCGACCCACACTTCAGCAACAATCGGCCACTCACTCCACGCCCGCGCCCCTCTGGTTACACGCTTGAACCATCTCCTGTAGCATATATTCCAGCGCCACCCACCCGCTCACTCCACATTCGCATCACACCACCTGCGCACACAGCAGCAGGACTGACTGCTCCTTCACGCCCGCATCCCTCCAGCTGCACAAGACTACCAGCCCACGCATGCGCATCACCACCAGCTTCTAGCACGTGCCTGCCAGCACCCTGTAGCGCGCGACCGCCAACACTTTGCAGCGCGTGCCCACCAGCACCCTGCAGTGCCTCTTCATGCACGTAGCAGGCGTGAGTTCTTCTCCGCGCCTTCCGCCTGCAGCACCCCCTGCCATCTGCAGCATGCCAGCGCCTTCCGCCTACAGCATCCCCGCCACCTGCAGTGCCTACAGCAGTGTGTGCAGGCTCAGTGTGCGCAATGGCAGCCCACGCACGCACACCACCTGCAGCAGTCCAGTGCACACACAGCTGCCTCTCCTCCAGCAGCTGTAGCCACCGTCGAGAGCCATCTTAGTCGGAGCTCCGTCCGGCCGACTCTGGCCACCGCGTGACTCGCCACCACCACTACTGTGAATTCTCGGTCCAAAGAACTTCCTCCGAGCTTCCCGCCTCCAGCAGTCCATTCCTCTTCACGCACGGCCAAGGGGAATAAATCCCTTGTTTTGCTACAGTATTCATCCCATTAATAATTACATTTTCTACCATTGTCATCTTTTAATGAAATTTTATTGAATCTGCATTGCAAAAAATATCCTCTAGTTATTAAAAATTGCTATTTCAGCATGTTTTCTTGATTCAACCTTAATGTGAAGGAAAATTTGGCTTGATTTTCGTCTAAACTAACTACGAACAAATGTTTTTAACTGGTGCGAATTTAAATACGCCATTGCCTCCCTGTGGATACGACCCGCTCTTCTGTAAGTGGTTATTTTTTTTTAATTATTGATTAGTCGATTTTTCCACCACATAAAACTACAAACGACTTTAAAGTGAATAATCAACTCGTCACCTAGTCTCAGGGTGCTGTGTATCCTCAAAAGGACCTCACTGCAAATAAAAAGCTTTTGGTTTAAAATGTAAAAAAAAACTCGATTCAGCTTAAGGAAAGAGAAGTCGCTAGAGGATAAGTGCTAAAGGAGAAGGCCCAGACGCTAAGGAGTGTCATGGAAAAACTAAGGAACAAAGGTGAAAAACTAAGGGAAGAAGAGAAGGCAGGAGAAGATTAAAGAAAAAGAAGATTAGAGGTGGTAGAGAGATGAAGAAGTAAATGAATTTTCTCTTGCATTATTACTTTTTGTTCTTAAATGTAGAAAGGCGTGTATTAATTGAATAACTTTTTAATTGCCTTAATTTCTTAGAATGAAATAAAATTGAAAATTAGCATGTTTAGTTGTTAATAAAGTACAACATTTTGAGTAAATATGTTTGCATATGGAATTTTGTATGTTCTTTATAGTTAAATATTTTGACAAAATTCATGTTATGAAAATTAAACTAGTTTTACCTCCTAAACTTAAAGAGATAAAAGAAAATTGGTGAATTTAGAAAAAATTATTATGCCGCCCAGTGAACGATCTGGACTCAACCAGTAAAAATTTCTAAAATGTTAGGTTAATTCGACCCTATACTGCACAATCGACACAACTTCAAGTTAACCCAAGTGATTTCTTCTATTGTTAATTAAGTGAAATAACTTAATTACTGAGTTGAGTGAACCCATGGCTACCATTTTAATGGCGTCGTTGCCGGGGAGGCAATATTTTGATTCACTCTACTCATTAAAATATTCCTTGCTATTACTTAGTCTAGTTACCATTTTAATGGCATCGTTGCTGGGAGGTAATATTTTGATTCACTAAAATTTAAAAAAGGATTAATTGTTTAATTAGGAGGTATTTTTGTAAATATTTTTGTTTTTACAAACTTTAGTTCTAATTAGTGTATTGTGTTTTATTTTTGTTTTTGTTTTTATTTTATTTTCTGTCTTTTTTTCAGGTTTACCTTTACGGGTAATCTCAGGAGAAGGCGGGATTTGGTTTTACTATTTTCATTTTTGTAAGTATTTCTTAATCTTTTATTTTGTCGCATTTTAAAATAAAAAATATTAAAAAAAATATATCTTTTCTGACTAGCAGCAGCATTACATAAGCATACACTCTTAGGAGTGCATTTCCTACTAGTATTAATACGATCTGACTCGGGAAATTTTTAAACTATTTTTCTCGCATCAGCGGGTAAACATGAGAAAACCCGTGTAGATCCCTATTTTTGAGAATGAAAAAGACCACATATTTTTGTTTGAAAAGATATAAAAAGAGGTCATTGTAGTTTAATTGATATATTTTTGACAAAAAGACTAATTAAAAAGAGGAAGTAAAATTGGTGACTTAAATCTGTTTGCAGAATGCATGTGGGTTTTTATATCGATATCGTTTGTTGCATGCTATCGCGCACACAGTGTGATCACTAGAGTCACATGAGTCTATTTTTCTATCTCTCCTCTTTGCACATCTTAGGGCTTTGGCTGAAGATCAACAAGTCTGTCTCACTACTAGAGCCCCGGGGAGCCAGTAGTGAGCGGTCTCGATCCTAGACCTTAGACCTTTGAGCTTTAAGGTACGCACCTGCGTAGTCACGAATTAGGATGCTGTTACTCTTTTTGTTTGCATCAAATTACTTTGCGTACTTTAGGAATTTCTTCTTTCCTTTGAAAGAAGAGCAAAACCCACCTCTTTTATGCTGTTTTGCGGGTTTTTGTGCCGCTATTTTTTTGTATCGGTGGTGTGCGTGTGCCTTTGCACATTTATTTTCAATTTATGGATGGGAGGCGATCCTTGCATCCGCCTCTGGCACCGCCATTGACAGGTGATCCTAGGCCGGTTGCAGATAAGCAACCAATGGTTTTCCCGTCTGATCCATCTACTTCTATGGATTCAATGCAGAATCTTAATCCTGAGATCCCTTCTTCTTCTGGTTAGGGGGAGATGCCGCCTTTTGATGTTCATGAGGCACTCCTAAACCAGAACCTTAGGATGCTAGAGAAAATAAGACAAATCAATTTATTAACAGCAGCCTTAAATAATTTACAAACTTTGCAAACCCATTCTTCACCTCGACCTGAGGCGGGTTTTGAAAATCATGATTTACCAATCAATCAGCCAAGGCCTCTACTTAGAGATTATTATAACCCATCTAATGCACAAGTAGAGCCTAATGTTAGGATTCCTATTGGGGAAAATGATCCAAAATTAAAGCCAAACATTATAAGTTTAATCCGCCACTTTCACGGATTTGCATCTGAGGATCCATTTCAACATATTGAAGATCTTAAAAATTTATCTCAAACCCTTGGTCCTTGATATCAAAATAGGGAAATCCTACTAATGAAAATGTTCTCTTTTAGCCTTAAAGATAAAGCAGCTTATTGGTATAGAACTATAGTAAGACCAATCTCAACTTGGGCTGAACTTGAATCCGTATTTTTGAAGAAATTCTTTCCAATTGGTCGAACCAATGCTTTAAGGTGAGCTATTACTACTTTCAATCAAAATCAAGGAGAACCAATTCATGAAGCGTGGGAACGTTTTCATGAATTGCGAAGGAAATGCCCACATCATGACATCCCCCATTGGCAACTCATGCATATCTTTTATTATGGTTTACAAGAGGGCATTCGCAATCTAGTCGATGCCTCTTGTGGAGGGAATTTTCTAAATCATGACGTAGAATCCGCTTCAGAATTATTTGAAGGGATGGCGGAAAACTTGATCAACAATGCATCAATGTTGCAATTTTTGCTGGGCGCAAATATGAATCACCAAAATCTGCATAAGGGCGTTCACGAGATCAGTAATCCGTCCAGTTCAAAGGATTTACAGATTATTACAGAAAAATTGGACAAAGTAGACATCGTAGCAAAGCATCTCGACGAGGTTAGAAACACAATGAAGAATCTTACACCTCTACTTGCTACGAATCCTGCATATTTACCTATTTCGCAAATTTCAGCGGGGAGGGAATTTGTGAATAATCTGGATTCTAGAGATCCATCTTCCTTGTGTTTTCTATCTACTCCTTCACCAACCCAAGGAGGGACCTTTGTCCCACAATCTTACCCACCCTTTTCCCCACCCTTTTCTGTTGCAGAAAACATGCCATATCCTATTGAATTACACACCATTCAGGAAAATATTCCAAGACCAAACTTTTATTCAAATTCCTATAATCCTAGATGGAGAAGCCACCCAAATTTTTCTTGGGCTGATCCAAATCAAAATCAAAGACCATCATATCCAAATCAGACCCATTTTAACCCACCTCCTTTTCCTCCTCAGCAATCAAATTTAAGGCCTAGCCCGATGAGTATGCAAAATTACTCTAGGCCTAATAGAGATACACAGGTAGACCAAATTTTAAGAGCTGTATCAGAGAGTCAGTGACAAAATGCTGAAGCTCTCGCTGAGATTCATAGGCAATGTAAGGTAGAATTGGCTGATTTACGAAATCAGATCACGTTTTTGCCTGAGTCTCGTCAGCCAGGTACTCTTCCATCTCAGCCAATTCTGAATCCTAGGAATCTGCCAAATCCTAGGCAAAATCAAGGCCAAGTCCACTTCATTAATCAGGCCTTTGATTCTAATCATAATCCATCCTCCATATTACCTGAAAATAACCCATCAAATCCGCATCAGCAACCTATTTTGTGCCAAAATAACCCACCTATTATTGAGAACCAAAACTGACTATGCTGATATTCTGAACTTGATGGAAACATTTTTGAATTGCCTTACTCTTAGACGTTTTATATCTCAACCTAAATCAGATCTATTCTTCACATGATATTCACTCTGATCTTTCTAAGATTTTTCACAAGAATCTAATTCTAGGATCAGCGAGATATATTTTAGGCAATTTTTAGACGAGTTTTGATTGGGTGGTTTAATCTATTTTCTTATTTTCTTTGATCTAATTCTTTCATAACTCCTCTATTTTTACCATATACCTATTCTTTTTAGGAGTTCTTTACTAGGGTTTACGCCTAGCTGAAGGTGTAAAACTTAGCACCTATACATAGTTGTTTCCTATTTTCATCCTTTTTGAATTATTTTTATACACTTACTTTAAAATTTCACTTCATATATTTTTCACCCTTCTTACAATGAGGACATTGTAAAATTTTGGCTTGGGAGGGTGTTGAAGTGAAATTTTCACTTTAAGTGTTGGTTTTAAAAAAAATAAAAACACATAAAAATTAAATATCCACGAAATTTAGAAAAAATAAAATTTCTAAAAATGATAAAAATTTTAAAAATTCAAAATTTTCATAAAATTTTAAAATTTTTTTTTGAAAAAAATCATAAAAAATTTAAAAAATCTTATATACATAAAAATAAATATATATAAATACAAAAATTTAAAAAGAAAATTCATAAAAATAATAAGAGGGGTTTATTCATTATTAATGAAGAAGAAAAGAAGAAGAATGTATATATATTATAATTAAGAGCTTTAATTTTCTTTTAAGCCAGAAGTTTAAAATGTATATAGTATATATATAAGTATTTAAGAGCATTCAATTCTTAATTAGATTTTACTTAAACATTTTGTAGAAACACACTTTTGTGTTTAAAATTTTTTAAACAAGATTTTATTTGAATTTAGGAATCTTTTAAATCTTTTAAAGATTTCTTTTTCTATGCTTACTTGAATTAAGAAACTAAGTGTGTTAAGATTTTAAACTTAAGTTTGGAATTGAATTATAACTTTTTAATCAATTAGATTAAGTAATCCTTTTGATTTTTGAAAATTTGATTTTATCATAAAGTTAAGTAAAAAGCCAGATATTTAGAGTTAATTGAATAGAGAGTTGGTAGAATTTTAGTTTACAAAACTTACAAGCTAGAGATAAATAACTAGACTTGGTAAATTTTATCTTGACGGATCCTATAGGAGGAAACTAAGAATTTGAAGAACCTAAGAGGAAAAGGTATTGTTGTCCAAGCTCTGGTTTGAGAGCTAAGTAACCTAAACATCTAAAATTCACTCACACAGAATTGTCTTGTTGACATCTGAGACTACGAAAACACAGAGGTTAAGAGTTCAATTCTGAATCCTCTTTAGTCCAAGGATTTCCGTGGGGCAGTTCTTGAAAGGGTGAAGGATGTGCCACTCACCTAGAAAAAAGATTTGGAGAATAATGTTAGTAAGAAAAATGAGAAGGGGGGAAAAGAAAAGAAAAGAAAAAAAATAAAAAAATAAAAAAATAAAACACCCTTCAGTTAAGTGCCTCGCTAAGAATGGGTACTTATGCAGTTTTCCATAAATAAATAAAAGCATCTCGTTACAAATGGATGCTACCCTTCCTTCCATCAAAAATAAAAAGAACACCTCGCTACAAATAGGTGTTCTAACCTATAGAAAAAGAGAAAAAAAATATGGAGAAAAAAATATTAGGAATAAGAGACCTAGTGGTTCACCGGGGAGATATACACAAAAAGTGTTGACCTCGAGATAGAAAACTGGTGAGGATAAAGCAACCAAACCTAAGTAAGGCCAAGCTAAAGGCTTGAATTGGAATAATTGGGATTGGAAAGTAATGTCTTAAGATCTAGATTTTTGCAACTTTGGATGTCTTTAGGACAATTCTCTTCACTAAGCATAGATGTTTTAAAATCATAGCTGCTGAACATTGGTATTGGGTAGTGAAGCCTAAGAAATTGGGTTTTGAAGATTTTAAGTTGAGACCTAAAGGAGAAGAATTGATAGAATCCTAGGTCTAGAAGTTAATCTTTAGTGTTATAGGCTAGTAAATTAGAGTTTTACTACTCTAAGTTTGATTAATAATGAGTATCTGGTTAATTTGCTTAAACTTATATTGATAAAAGTCAAATATCATAAACAAAGGATTAACTTAAATCTATTTGAGTTTTTGAGTTAAAATTTAATTCTCAATCCTTAAGTTTTATTTTTCTTAAAACACTTGGTATTCTAATTTGAGTTAAGAATAGTTACAAAGATTAAGAGATTTTTGAAGAATTCTAATTTTGAATAAAATTCTTGTTTACAAATTGTTTTAAGTGTGTTTTGAAAATGTCATAAGTATATGTCTAAGTAAGAAAATTTTCACACATGCTCTATACATTAATCATTTATATTAAACTTAAAAAAATTTCTGACCTAAGCTTTCCTCTACATGGTTACTATTTATAACAATTTAAACCCAAGTGCTTTAGATCATCATAGTCTTAGTTAATTTTGCTAGGGACTAGCAAAACTTCGGCTTGGGGGTATGATGAGACACTCATCATGATCTCTAATTACCCCTAATTAACTAGTCTTCTTAGTTAATTAGCTAGGGTTATGAATATATAAGGGTTAATTATGGAAGAAGGGAATTTGGTTAAGGACCTTAAAATAAGTTAAAAATGGAATTTTATCATTCAATCAACATTATTAATAATTTAGATAATAATTGGACTCGAAATCCTATTAATCATTCCCTTAATTAATAAGATAAGTAACCAAATTATAATGTATACCTAAGTATGTAATAACTTAAGTGATTTTAATTAATTTAATAAATTAACCTAAAAAGGTCAAAAATGTAAATTCAAGGTGTAAACATAATATTTACCTTATTTACTAACATATATAAAAAGTTGAAAAAGATCTAAATTAAAATAAACCTTCAAAACCTGGGTTTACATTTTAGTCCTTAATATTCATTACAGTTGGGTCCTTATTTCTCACATAGGTCCTTAGGTTTTATTACTTCTAAGTCCCTCTTAGTCTTCTTCTTCTCCAGCCAAATGAACAGCTGGATGCAGAGAGTCATCCCACTACACGATCACGGCCCTACCGACATCATTCCTCTTTGCCCAAGCTCTTGCAGCTTGCACTCACCACCTCCACTTCATCCATCGGTCTGGATTAACTTAGAATCCTATTTTTCAGTGATAGATAACCTCATTGTCGTCGTCTCCGACGATGGAGGTTAAGCTCCTCGAGCTTCTTCTTTGGCCAGATCCCACCTCTCTCTTCACCGCAAACTACTATAAATACCCCCTCACACCTCTGATTTTAGGTAAGTTGGCTCCCTTCCCTCTTCTAACATTGCAGCCAACCCAATAGGCTATTCTTCCAAACCTCCAACGATTCCCCATTCCATCTTTCGACTTCCTCCATCCATCTTAAGTAGCTGAGGAGATCCGCCGTGGTCTTTCGCACCTCTGACAAAGGTGCCGACACTCGGATTCCTCTGCTCCACCTCAAATTTACCTGCCAGAGATCTTTCTTCAACCCTCTGATTTCGTCGTCCGCCATGAGACTTCGGCGGAACCCTATTGACCCCTTCATCCAGGTAACAAGTAGACTAGGGGTAGGAGTAGGAGTAGGAGTAGGCTAGCTTAGTTAGTTAGTTTAGTTAGTTAGGTTAGAGTAATTTTAGATTTTAGCTTCATCTCTTCCGACTCTAGCGAGTTCCTTGAGCTCACCAGAACTTTAATTTTGTCTTTTAACTCATTGTTCACATTTCTATATCTTCCATGTTCACTTCTAATTCACTTAATCGATTAATTAAATCACCTAAATGCCTAATTCAAATCTCACCTTCACCGACTCCTTCACTGTCTATGGTGACAGTAATCGGCCTAATTCCACCTTCATTGGGTTCTTTCATCACCTATCACCACTAATGAACCCTAATCGACATTATATTACCTATTATTATCATGTATAATTAAATGCCTAAATCTTAATTAAGTTCCTGAGCTCGCTGTCCATGGTAGCTCAGGAACAATTCAAACTATAAATTAAATATATATTTATGAATAATAACATCTGTTGACTTGATTTAACTTCTCAATCGAGTAGTTAAATCAAGTCCTGAGCTTAAACCATTCAACTTCTTAAGAAACAAACTTACTGTCAAATCTTACATTTTAATGAACAAATGAAGAATTTAATGTGATAAAGAGGTTCCTTGTAACCTCAGGATCATTTTTAGATCAAAAATGGTTAATTTTGTTAATCTGTTCATACAATTTACATTTTCTGGACTCACCGGATCTCCGGCGAGCCAAAGTTGTGTTGCAGCCTCTAGAAATTGCTAAGTAGCTCCAGAATAGTTTAAGAAGGATTACTGATCATTTTAAAGATATTTGTTTGAGGTTTCAACCACTGGAGATTTAGATGTAACTTCATCTTCCCCAACTCCGGTAAGTTGGAGAAGTCTGCTATAAAGGATTTGAGAAACACTTAAGGAGCTCAGAAGCTTCAGTGAGATGCACTGAAGCTATTTTAACTCTCAAAACATTGTAACAAACTCTGATTAACTCTGTTGAACACACACCTATTTTAGTTCAGGTAGCGAGCCTGAAACCCTAGGAATTAAGGATAGAACACAAATCTAAAGATCTGAATGAGTTCCAGATGATGAGAAGACTCTGATTGAGGCATTAATTTATTAGGAGGAAGCTTTAAATAGAAAGTCAATCTTCGGGCTTCCATAGTCAAACCTGAGTCTGATAATGGTGTTCTGAGCTTGAATTGTGGAATTGAGATGTGGAAATTGTTTCTGAGATTCTGTTTGATGCTTTTAGAAAGAATAAAGTAAGCTCAGATGATGTATTTAGTGAAAAGTTTGTTTTTGTCAAGTTGGGTTAATTTCGAACCCAAACCAACAGAAGAACTATTTTGATGAGATTCAAATCTAAAACCTGCCTAGATTGATTAGTTATAACCCTTAGAATTAATCTAAATAGATTATGAACACTTTAATGTGTCTGTTGCACTTATTAAAATCTGTAAATCAACCTCTGAAGTTTTCAGAGAAGAGAAAAGCTTCTCTGCAGGTTCTATAGGTCTCAAGAGTTTAAAATTCATCCTAACAGAAGTGGAATTGTTTATATAATATGTACAGACCTTCTAATAGATGAGAGAAGTCCATCTGAGGACTTCCCTAACTTTAATTTCACTTTTCAGGCTTTTTAAAACCCGTAGAACCCCTGATTTCATCTCTTAAATTGAAGAGAAAAACATCATTAAAACATTAAGTTGACCCTAAAATAGTGTACATTACCCTTAGAGCTTTCCAACAAACTTTGAATCATCCAATTTGGAGCTCTAGGTAGAAAGTTACGATCGATTGAATTCGGGTCTGGAAGGGGTAGCTTTGTCCCACCTCGGATATCCACGAGCGTGTGCCTGGGAATAAAACTGATTTGTTCCTATGGCCATGCAGTCGTCAGCGCTTGGCGCATCAGTTCCGATTCCTTCTGATTTGAGCATTGTTCTGAGTGTGCGGGCATATGCCTGTGGGTGTGTGCGCCCTTAGGGGCGTGTGGATGTGAATGTGCCCTAGGAAGGCAAGTGTGGCCTGGGAGGCTGGGTTGAGCCAATGCAGCTCGAGACTGTGAACCGATTAATGAATGAACCAAAACCAACCTAACTGAGATTAGGCAAGGGCCGAGTAAGGTCTGGTCCCACCCTGGTCTCAGGGTACTGTGTATCCTCGAAAGGACCTCGTCGTAAATAAAAAAACTTTTGGTTTAAAAAGTAGAAAAAACCCAGTTCAGCTGAAAGCTTAAGGAAAGAGAAGTCGCTGAAGGATAAGTGCTAAAGGAGAAGGCTCAGACACTAAGGAGTGTTAAGGAAAAACTAAGGAACAAAGGAGAAAAACTAAGGGAAGAAGAGAAGGCAGGAGAAGATTAAAGAAAAAGAAGATTAGAGGCTGTAGAGAGATGAAGAGATAAATGAATTTTCTCTTGCATAATTACTTTTTGCTCTTAAATGTAAAAAGGCATGTTTTAATTGGATAACTTTTTAATTGCCTTAATTTCTTAGAATGAAATAAATTTGAAAATTAGCATGTTTACTTATTAATAAAGTACAACATTTTGAGTAAATATGTTTGCATATGGAATTTTGTATGTTCTTTATAGTTAAATATTTTGACAAAATTCATGTTATGAAAATTAAACTAGTTTTACCTCCTAAACTTAAAGAGAAAAAAGAAAATTGGTGAATTTGGAGAAAATTATTATACCTCCCAGTGAATGACCTGGACTCAACCAGTAAAATTTCTAAAATGTTAGGTTAATTCGACCCTATACTACACAATCGAAACAACTTCGAGTTAACCTAAGTGATTTCTTCTACTCTTAATTAAGTGAAATTAACTTAATTACTGAGTTGAGTGAACCCATGCTACCACGCGCCTCAACCCGCAGGCGCCCACAGATATCACAGGCGTGCCCACCTTCCTGCTGCAGGCGTACGCCCATTCGCCTCCCTCCAGCCACGCCTAAAGGCGCCGCGCACCTTCGCCATCTGCAACATGCGTGGCAATGGCGGTAGTAGCCTTCTCCAGTCCTCATCTCCTCCACCGGCCGGCTGCCTCCGGCCATCTCCATCGACGCCGCCGCCTCCATCAGATAGGTCTCATCCTCGCCAATCTCCCTAGCCTCTCCAACGCCCGCCGGTGCTCTCTCTCTCTCTCTCGAGGAGGAGAGAGAGCAAATGCTCTGTTTCCTCCACAATTAAAAATTACAGAAAATGCCATTGTCAAAGTTACTGTTCATTTATTTTCTGAATTAATATATTGTAGTAAAATTTGCATGGACACCCTTTGCTTAATTTGGAATTACATATAATTGATTTCTCCTTATGAATGACATATAATATGAGACATTGATTATAGTGTTATTTGTTAGGAGATTAATATTAACATTGTTTGCTATTACCAAGGTCATTATTTAGAATATTATATTGTGGTAATTTTGCATGTGCGCCCTTATCTTCTTGATTAATTATCTATATTAAGAATTTATGCTGAAAATGAGAGCACTAGTTAGCATGCATCTCTATTAATATTCCTGATTCCTTTATGCATTATTATTCATATTTTTTAATAGGCTAATTCCTCCCTGTGGAGACAACCTAACTCTTCGTGGTTAGTTTTGAAAATTTAAATGTTTTGAAAAGCGATTTTCTACCATGCAATTAAATACAACGGCACATCATTTTAAGTTAAAGTTTTCAACTAAAACAAAGATCGCTCTTTCACATGGGATCGATTTCATGACCTTCTCTAGAAGTGTCCTGACCGTGGTGTGCCCAGATGGCACCTTGCTCAGATTTCTTACCATGGTCTAGATGACACACATCGGTATTTGACCGATGCATCTAGTGGTGGGAACTTCCTCATTTAAGACAAAAATAGCACCTTTGAGTTGTTCGAGTCTTTAGCAGAGAATTCCATGAATACTGCCTCCATGAACCAATTCCACGAACCTAGGCAGCAATGAGTTAATGTCCACGAGGCTCATGTAGAGTCAGCCTAAGTCGACATGGACATTATCACCAAGAAGCTGGATAAGGCAAACCTATTGGACAAGAAGATTAACGAATTGATTCATTCTCATCAAGGTTATCCAGGAAATGCTACTACATCCCACCCTTCTTCTGCATGCCGAGCTCCTCCTAGTCAAGTACATATACTCAATCAGGATGTATCCTCTCCATCTACCCTTTCTCAAGATCTTGCATATCAGGAACCCGTGAAAAATATGGATTTGGCACCTCATGATGATTACAGTGTGTATTCCCTTAATGAATATACATCTCAAACATCTTTGGCCTACAAAGTTGTTAATGCTATCCAAGGTTACAAACGTAACAACTTGTACTTTGAGACGTATAACCCTGTTGGCGCTAGCATCGAAACTTCTCCTGGTCTACTAATGAATAGAGACCAAATCATGATCCGCAACACTAAACCAAGCAATATGGGAATACGCCGAATACATACCCTAGGCAGCAGCCGTACCCATCTCAACAACAGTCATGGTCAGTTTGCCAGCCACTACATAATGCTGCCACTCACCCTCCAAGGTAGGCCAACCCTTTAGAGGAGTGAAAGAATCATTGCGACAATCAAACCAGGAAAATCTCAAAATCATAAGAGATATGGCTAACCAGATTCATACTATCTAAAGCACATAGAACCAGATGTTGCAAGAGCATAGATTACAGGGAGCCTTACCATCCTAGCCCATCTCGAACTCGAGATACCTACAAAACCAAGGTGCCCCACCTAGGTTACAAGCACAACAAGGACAGGCACACGGAATACTCCAAGCACTTGTTGTACCACCTGGTTATGCCCCAGGTCAGCCCGCTCTATTTCTGAACCCAACCTATTCCATCCCTTCCACTCCACCATAAGGATAGTACGCCGATGCAAAGGTTGTCTCTTTGAGGAGCGAAAAGTTTGTACAAGACCCACCACGTTGGCAAGCGAGGTATGATTCTTCTCATCCTCCACCTAAGGATGGCTCACCCTCCCGCTCTCGCTTTGATCATGAGACTCCCAAGGTGGATAAGGGAAAATGACCTCTGGTAGACCTTAAGATTCCCGTCCCTTTTCCCGGAGCTCTCACAGGAAATGTAGCAAATAAAAAGGGATCACGAAATTTTCCAACAGCAAAAAATAGGACGACAGGTGGTACTGTCAAAAGAGGCCAATGTGGTTATTTTAGTTGACTTACAGCCAAAGGAGAAAGTCCCTAGTACACCACTCATTTCCTGCTTTTTGTAGGATTCTCCATTTGACCGGGCCCTTCTAGACCTAGGTTCGTCCATCAACCTGATTCCCATTGTTGTATTCAATTGATTTTAATTTGGGGAATTAAAGCCTACCTCGATAACCATTCAGTTGGATGACCGATTGGTGAAAACACCGAGGGGGGTGGTTGGGAATGTCGTTGTAAAACCTATGGATTTTGCTTTCTAGCAGACTTTTTCATATTAGACATGGAGGTTCCTCCTAATCTCTGTGATGCACCTATCATTTTGGGTTGCCCATTTTTGGCGATAGCCCAAGTGAACATCAATTATGCATTTGGGCATATCGAGATTTCCCTTGGTGACGAAAGGCTTAGATTGGATATTTTCAAGGCATCAAATGACTTCAATTGTGATCTAATCAAGGAGGATGGTGAAGATGAGAACCCAACTTATTGTGGAAACATTAGGCTTCTCTACAGCGACCCAATGTCTTATTCATCTTCACTCTCAAGGTTTTTGGACATTGATCCACATGGGACTAAGACTGATGCACTACACATTTCTTCCTTGGGATCTGATTGTTTGGGGTGTCTCTCTGACCTTGACACACTAGACTATGTATATTCTGATTATTTCAATACTTCATTCTTTGACTCACCCTTGTTGGTTCAGGATGGCGTGGGTGCTCCAGATGATTTTGGTCCACTTGAGAGACACGCGGATAGGATCCTCAATCCATGTATGCCCTTGAGGACATTTCCAAACTATAGTGTAGGGAGCATGAGCTCAGTTTTCACCGCCTTCACATAGGAGGAAAACCTAGGATTCTCGAGGAGACATTTGGGAACTGACCTTTGGTCACGCTTACCCTCGTTCGGACCACATGGTCATAATGGTGCGGGTTCTAAACTCTACTTCCTCACTAATGCATTCATTGCTGACCTTCCATCAGTTACGGACAGTAATGAGTATCAGGATTATTAAATATACGCTACTAATTCTTCTCCTTCCCTATGGGAATCTTCTCCCACAGATGACTCTGTATCTCCACCCGTGATTGAACTCAAGCCTTTACCTGATTCGTTGAAATATGTGTTCTTAGGCGATTGTGAGACATACCCGGTTATTATCAGTTCTCACTTAACCTAAGAACAAAAGTAGCAGTTGATTTCTATACTTCAAGCACACAAGGCTACTGTTAGGTAGAGTATTGCTGATCTCCAAGGTATTCGTCCCTCTTATTATACTCATCATATATGCACAAATGAGGGGACAAAACCTTCTCGACAACCTCAAAGACAGTTAAATCCAAATATGCTAGAGGTTGTCAAAGAGATCATCAAATGGTTGGATGCCGGTATTATATATCCTATATCCGACAGCCATTGGGTGAGCACCATCCAGATCATTCCTAAAAATGTGGGAGTCACCATAATTAAGAATGAAAAAGGCGAAGCCATCTCGACCCACACCGCAACTTTGTGGCGGATCTGCATCGGTTATCGTAAGCTAAACATGGTGGTGAAGTGTGATTTTGTATGCGAAATGATTGAAGTTATAGACCTATCATCGTAGTGTGTAAAAATCTGCTACTAGATAAAATTTATAATTGAAGCTCGAGGTGAGCCTCAAGTCAAACATGGGGAGGCGAACGTTTCATTTTGTAAAACAACACTTTGATTTTTATTTATTTTTAGTGCTTTTAAAATAGCACTTTGATTTTTATTTGTTTTTGGTGCTTTTATATTTTGTGATTCTTTTGGTATTTTTATAAGGCAAGATATTAGATCGACAAACTCTTTATCTAGGTAGTCTACTTGCAAGATAAGTTGGAAAAAGAGAGAGAATATCGATATATATCTAACCAGGGTCTATTACAACTAATCTAAAAGTATAAGACTACACTAGAAAGTGATAAAAGCTAGAATGAGTTGAGGAAATCTCCCTCGACAGCTGCTTGGAGGACGACTTGCTTTGATGATGCCTGCATGAAGGTGTTGAGAGGTTGGATGAAGAAGGACGGAGTCAAAGGAAGGAGGACGAGGCAGGATGGCGTCACAGTGAGGATTTACTTTCGGATTGAGGTGAGAGGAAGGCCACGGGATGCTCCACTAAGGGGTCTGAGAAGTGGGAAAATATTTTACTTTTCTACTTTAAGGAGCATCCTGAGCTTGTGACCAGCTCCTTAGAGCTTTGGAGGAGGTATGGGAAGAAGAGGAAGAGATGAAGAAGAATGGGAGGGGTAGTAGTCCTTTTATAGTGGAGGAGAGGAGGCAAAATCCACTCATGGGTTAATAACAGCATTTAAGTTGTCGTTGTATGTCCACCTCAAACGTCGCTAAAGCCCAACTCATGCGCCTGTTGACTCCTGTGCGCTCGTAGTGGCTACGCACGCCCACCGTTAGATGCTCGATCAATGTCCACGACTACGTAAGGATTGTACCCTTCGAATAACCTCTTTAAGTGCATGGGATCGTGCATTCGATTGCGTATTCCCACTCAGTTGCATTCACGAAGATCTGCGCTGCCACGTGGCCTCACAATCGTCATTGGATCAGAACTGACGGTTCTATTTTCACTCGTGCATAGTTCAGCAGATTAAGTCCGCGTGTGGATCTTAGAACGTGCTTTGCTGGTTAGAGTTGCACTCTCAGCCAATGAGCCAAGACTGTGGATTGTCGCGTGGTCAAATTTGTGTACACACGCACAAGATGATCTAGATCCAACGGTCGAGATCTCATCGAGGCCTTCTCCTTTGAGGTGGAACGAGTGCTGCTGCATGAATCTCAATTGTTGGATTGAGATCCAATGGCTGGGATTGGTCGGTGTAGGTGCCCCTTGAGGATGAGGCAAGGCTACGACCGATATTGGGTGCCCTGGATGAGGCCACGTGGCACCATCAGGGCTGTACATCTTCTTTCCTTTGTTGGGACTGCTATGGAAGTTGGATCGAGATGATGTTCACGTTGTCGAGCTACGATCGTCGATCTGAACCCATCCGTGAGGTCAAATTTGTCGTTTGAAGTTTCAAATTATGTCACCTTGCCCCTTAGTTGTTGATCTTCCTCGGACTGCATATTATGCTATGGGACTCTCATCAAGGCAATTTTGGAGGCGTTGGACTCCGATCATCGTCCTTATGAGATCTATATAATTGGATCATCAATCCGAGCCCTCGTAATAAATCTCCCTTTCTCCTAGCCACAAAAGGATACGAATTAACCTATAATTTATACAAAATATTCTAAATGCAAAATGATGCATGCTATGCAATATTTGTAATGTGGAATGCATCTATAAGGTTAGGAACATGCATAAATAGGCATTTTAACCTAAATGGATGTGTATACATCACACAACTACCAAAAAGGATACTTTCCTTTACCTTTCATTGATCATATCTTGGAAAGGTTAGCTAGGTGAAGCTTCTTCTGTTTTCTGGATGGATACTCTAGGTATAATCAGGTTGCAATTAACTTGGAAGATCAAGATAAGACAACCTTCCTGTGTCCCTTTGGTATGCTCCCTTTCAAGTGAATACTTTTTAGCCTCTACAATGCACCTATGACTTTTCAGCATTGTATGATGGCCATATTCTCCGACATGATTGGAGACTATGTGGAAGTATTTATGGATGATTTCTACATATTTGGAGATAATTTTTAGTCATGTCTTGATAACCTCACCAAGATCCTATGGAGGTGCATTGAGGTTAGCCTAGTACTTTCATGGAAGAAAAGGCATTTCATGGTGAGGGATGGCATAGTACTAGGTCACAAGATCAGCGCAAACAGACTCGAGGTTGACCAAGCTAAATGAGATGTTAGTTCTTGATTACCTCTACCTAGCTTAATCAAACAAATTAGATCCTTCTTGGGCATTTTGGATTTTACGGAAGATTCATTCGAGATTTCTCAAAAATTTCTCACCCATTAATGAATCTTCTTGTAGCCGATGTCCTATTTAACTTTGATTCCTTGTGTCTCAATGCTTTTGAGACTTTACCAAGTGCTGTATTTGATTCCCCTATTCTTCAGCTGTCCGACTGGTCTCTCAATTTTGAGATTATGTGTGACACCTTCAATTTCGCTACCGGAGCTATTCTAGGCTAGCATCAGGAGCGCCATCCCTTAGCCATATACTACGCTAGCAAGATGGTGAATGAGGCTCAACTTAACTACACAGTTACTAAGAAATTTTGCTCGTATCTTCTAGGGTCCAAGGTGACCATTTTACTGATCATTCCACCCTCCGGCATTTGTTGGCAAAGAAGGATGCCAAACCTTGCTTTGATCAGATGGATCCTTCTATTGCAGGAATTTGATATTGAAATCTGTGACAAGGCCGGAGCACATAATGTAGTGGTAGATCACTTATCTCGACTCGACCCAGCCCACATTCCATATTCCTTACCTATTTCTAATAATTTTCCAGATGAATTTTTGTTGGCTATAGATTCATTCGAGTTTCCCTAGTGCTCATATATCATGAATTATCTTGTCTCAGGAAAGATACCGGCAGGATTATCGAAGGACCAAAAACTCAGATTCTTATCAGAAGCCAACTTCTATTTTTTGGACGACCCCCTACTTTTCCATATTGGATCTGATCAGATAATCAGGAGGTTGTTAATGGGCTATCGAGGTGTTTTAAGGAGTAATCATCATAGCAAATCCTCAATTTCTCGAAAATAATTAAATTTATAACTCAGAATCGAAAAAGAGTTCGAGGTCGATCACAAGGAGAAAATATGAAACTCACACAATAATCTTCATTTAAAATAAATTAGCATAATCAATTGATCACAAAATAGATATTCAATGAATAAAACTGATTAGATTGATATTCAATGTAATCTAATATATCAGAAGATCATGGAATGAAAAAGAAAAGAGAATCAAAACAATGGTGATTTGAATCACTACTTTTCTTAATTAAGCATGCATTCAATTACTCAAATTATTCAACAGTAATCTTCAATGAACTTAACTTATGTTCTTAAATCATTCAACAGTAACCATAATCAACCTCTACGAGCAGAGGAACAAGGCTAAGGCTCTCTAAGAGCCTTTCTTCTTCCATGCCTTTCTCTCTTTTCAAGCCTTCTTTATGCCTTCTCTTTCTTCCCAAGGCCTGCTTCTTCAAAGCTTTCAATGCCTTCTCAAGCACAGAGCACTAATTTCCTTCAGCGGCTAAGTGTTGAGCTTTTCTCTAAGGGCATGCATTTAAATAAAGAGCAAAACCCTCCCCCCTCCTCCTCACAAACTCTTCTCTCTCTCTCCTTCAAACCCAGCATATTCGAGTATATGGATATGCATAGTAACCGGGTAATTGGGTGTGAACAGGGACTAGGCTTGCGGGTGTGCAGTCGCAAGCGAGGGATGTGTAATTAGGTGAAGCGAGGACTCGACCCTCGGTGCCTAGGCGAAGAAGCTACAACACAAATTCCACTTAAGCGCTGTGTTTGGTCTGTATACCCATGATGTGGGGATATCTACTCATGGCTCCTTAGCACATCAGCTGTAGGAGGAAATGCCTCCAATTTAAGGTGAAGGCGCAGATGTGGTCTCCAATTGTGGACCTGGGAAAGGTCCTAAAGCTAAACTGCAGCGCCTAGGCATGGTTGTAGGGTTAGAATAGGTCAGAGCACTGCAATTGGAGCTAGAGATGATGGTGACACAGGCGAAGTCCAGTGAAGACCTGGATACATGAATACGGGCTTAATGCCCATGTTAGATGGTTCAATAGCTTCACTGGATGGTGACGAAGATGATGGTGGGGTTCTCTTGTCTTTGGGAGGTGTATGGAGGTGTGATGGTACTGGAGGTGGAGGTGTTAAGGTGGGTTGGTGGTTGGAGTGCTTGGGTGGATGAAGGATGAAATTGGTAGAGGGATTTTAAAGTGGGGAGCACAACGATGCTTCTAGGAGTCTTGGCGAGGTGAGCAGTGTAGTGCAGCGAGCACACGACCTCACTGGAGCTTGGCTGGAGCAAAAGAAGACGAAGGGCGAGAGGCGGGGTCGTTGATCTATTTAGGGAAAGAAAGAGATAGGGAGGTTTAGGAGGAGGGGAAGTTTGACCTAATTATAGGATGAAGAGGAAGAAGATTCCCACGTGGAGAAGATGAACTCTCCATTGAGGGAGATAATGGCGAGGAGAGGGGGAGGCAACCCTGGATTTGGTCCACCAGTCGCAGACAAGCGTAAGGAAGAGTTTGACACTCCCAATTTGATGGTTGGGAGAACGTAGGAGGACGGGGGAGAGGGGTGGCAGAGTCTAGGTCAGAGGAGGCCAGAGATAAGGAATGAAGAGGATTTTTGGCCCTATACCTAGCTAAGGAGGAACAGAATTGCAATGCCAACTCTTTTATAGGCCTCAATGGACGTTTCCAAGCAAGGAAAAAAGCTTTTAAGATTCAAGGATTTCGCGCACATAGGCTACCCACATCTTCCAAGAATTCACATGGGAGATTGGGAAGGAATCAAGGTCCATGGTTGGGTTCATTTGGAAGGAAATTTCTCAAGGAATCTCCCGTTCAATTTTGGAAGTGTTTGATTAAGAGTCAAGCGAGAAATCCTTGCTTGAATCTCAATGGTGAAGCTTCTGTTCAGACTAATGGTGTATGGACCTAACTACAAAGATGAAAAAAGACCTAGGGACCTGAATGCAAGGATTTCAAAAGCTAGGGGCACATGTGAGAGAAACAGAGACTGATTGGACTAAAATGCAAACTAGGTCAAGATGGACTCTGATTGGGCCCAAATTTTGGTACAAATCTAATTTTGCCCCAAGGAATCTAATGGTGAAGTTGAATTTCATTTTTGACCAAGTTTGATGGGTAATTTGCATAGAAACCCAAATTAGGGTAGAATTGTGTCTATGACACTGATGTCAAAATGGTTTCGAAAGGTCAAATCAAGAATACCAAGCCTCATGGAATATTTTTCTATGAATTTTAGAAGGTTTAGATGGATTTTATCTTGACCATAACTTCAGTAATTAAACCAGGTCAGAAATTAGGTTTTTGGGAGCTGATATAGTTCTTGAAGTGTATGAAACCCTGTTTCTATCTATGTGGACCCTCTTAGTATTCTTTAATGCTCATTAGACCTTAGATTAACCCTTGGCAAACCCATGATTATTCTACATTCATTATATGATATTAAAACTGCAGAATTAACCCTGATTTAATGCATTCTCCTTAGAAAGGATACGCATGGAATTACGACTCTCTAGCAATTATGTAGGAGCCTTTGTCACTTAATACTGACTAATTAAACCTAGTTATGGCTCATGATGATGTTATCATCAGAGGTGCACCCTCGACTTTGAAATCTCAAGTGTGTTATCTTTTTGCTATAGTAATGCTTGTGGTGGGCATTTTTCTGGCAAAAAAATCGCACCAAAGATTTACAGTTAGGTTTCTTCTGACCAACCATTTTTAAAGATAGACATAAATTTTCCAAATGTTGTAAATGATGTCGGTTGGTCGGCTCAATGACCAGGAGATGCATGATGCCTTTCCAACCTATCTTGGTCATAAAAGTGTTCGACGTTTGGAGCATTGATTTTATGGGCCCATTCCCAATCTCGCATGCTTCAAGTAGATTCTTATCGCAGTTGATTATGTGATGATAACATCATCATCAGCCATGTCTATCTTTATTTATTCAAATTCCATCATTAAATGCTCCTACATAACTGTTAGAGGACTATAATTCATTGTAAATCCATTATGAGAGAATAACAGTAAAATAAGGGTAAAACTGTAGTTTTAATAGCACATCTCAATTGCAGTAAAATCATGGATTTTTTCATGGGTTAAATAAAGTTCAAATGGTCATAATTGTCTAACAAGTGGGTTAGTACAGACAGAAAAGAGTTTTTGTGCATTTTGAGAATTAAATGACTTCTAAAATCAGAAAAACATACTCGCTTAATTAACTGAGGTTTCGATCAGGATAAAATTCACCCAAACCCTATAAAATTCATAGAAAAATACTCTCTAGGGTTTGGTACCTTCAATTTGTCTATCAAAACCTGTCTTGACCCAAAATAGGGCCTCTGACAAACATTTGCCTTAATTTGGGTTTCTGCATAAATTACCCAATCAAACTAGGTAAAAACCAAAATATAACTTCACCATTAGATTCCTTAGGTACAAAGTAGGTTTTCAACAAAATTTGGGCCCAATCTGAGATCATCTTGACCTAGTTTGCAAGTTGGTCCTATTTGACTCTTTTATCTCACACTCATGCCCTTAACTTTTGAATTTCTTACAAATAGCCCCACAGTTTTGTCGTCTTCTTCATAAATAGGTTCCTTCCACCCACAACTCCTAATCCTAAAGCTCTTACGACTTTCAAATGGGAGGATCTCCTTGATTTCTCGCTCAATCCCTTCCAAAATTGGAAGGGAGATTCCTTGAGGAGTTATCTCTCCAATGCACCCGTCCTTGAACCCTACAACCTTCGCAATCTCACATGCGAATGCATGAGAGATTCAGATATCTTTCAAGTATCCTATTCCGGTGAACCTTCCAAGCTTGGAAGCTTGGCTTCCAAGCTCTTTTCGCCCTCTAAACCCCTATAAAAGGACCCCCAGACCTCACCAAGTTCCCCAAGCTCAATTTCGACCGGAAATTCCCCACATTCCTCTCTCTTATTTCAATCGAATAGCTCCTTAAGCTTCGACAACTCCCTCTGCCTATCCTCGTCATCCGATCGCATTACCGGCGATGGATTTTTCTTCCTCACCTTCCTCCGTATCGTGTAATACTTGCCATCGTTGCTCTCTTCATCGTTGTTGTCGTCCCCCTCTACCAGAGTACTTCCTTCCCCAGTGCTAGCCTACCAACACCGATGCCATTCTCCCCCTTTTGTCCATTAGATTAGGGTTAGTTTAGCATCTTTAGATCCTTAGGTTAATTTCCTACCAAAAAAACCAAAAATATCCCCTCGACTATGCCATTTACCCTTGTCTTCTCCATCTCCAACCACTCCTATGGTGAGGCATCCTCATCACTACACACCTCCATCTGCCTCGCCAAAACCCTCATAAGCTCTGTCGCACCACCCTCTATAAAAACCCTGTCCTATTTCGCTCTACTGTCCACCTGAACCCTCTGCCAAACAACCCACGTTCCCACCTCCGTTCCCGACTACGTTCGACCTCCACAACACTCCTCACCTTATGCTGCAGCCACCACCACGTTCGTCGTGCTATGGCGAAGCCGGCTAAACCATCTAAAGAGGCTGCAAGGTCATATTCTTGTTTACAGGTGTCTTCGCTAGAGCTCTGCCACCTCCGCCATCGTTGCCTTCGTTCTTCGAGCTCTAGGCGTTGTGAGCCCCGGCAACATCCCAAGAAGCACGGATTAGCTTCAGGTCTCATTCCAAGGCCTCAATTAGAAGCCATACCCTCAGCAGCTTCCTTGATTGGAAGGCAATCCAGTCATAGCCGTGCAAAGAAGATGGTGGGACATTTAGTCCCACCTCGGAAACCACTGAGCGCCCGCGGTGACTTAAATTGATTTTCTGCATACAGGGTATCACCTCCTAATACACGAGGGTGAGGCCCTTCTTACCCACTCGCCTCACCCGTGACATGCATCATGTGGGCCTGGTCTGATTACCCACCTAAGCCCACACCTCGACTACCACCCACGCCGATAGCCCTGGTCCTGGGTAGGCTCTTGCCTGAATCTGATTACTCGATACTATGTATGGCCTTGGGAAGGTGGGAAAGTGGAAAACCTCGAGAGAGAAAGAGAGAGAGCATGGGTGTTGGGGGGTTTTTGCTCTGAAGATAAACGACTGACAGTTAGCTGTTTGAAGAAGAAATCCCCTAGGTGTGAAGAACAAAGGCCAAGGTAAGAAAGAAAGAAGAGGAGAAGAAGAGGCAGAAGAGGGCACACAGAGAGGTAGAAGAAGAAGAATGGCAGAAGCAAAAGAGAAGTGGAATCACTGTAGCAACACATTAAGATGTCTGATTTACAGTCTGATTCATTAGTTGTTCACTTAGTTATATTTGAGTAAATGCTATATATGTTAGACTAATAATTAGTGATCCAAATCATCATTATTTTGTCTAGATTTCTTTTTAACTCATCTTATGCTCATGTGCTACATTGTCTGTTAGATTTTGAGTAATATATTGTGCTCATTTACATTAATTGCTAAGATTAGCACGTGAATTCCTATTTGCTCCCAGTGAACGACCTCGGACTTTCATTCGAGTATAAATTTTATCTATTTTCAAGTGATTTCGACCTATACTACGATGCAGCTTTTATAACATCGATTTTGCTTGCTAACATTATGTCTCGAAGTGGGTTGAGGCTATCCCAGGGAGGCAAGCTGATCATAAAACTGTCATATCTTTCGTCAGGGAATTTATTTTTGTGAGATTTGGTGTCCCCTGTGCTCTGATTAGCAACGGGGAGAGTCATTTAATCCACGCCCATTTTCGGCCATTATTAAAGAAATATGGGATACATCACCGCATTACCACCCCATATCATCCACAGACCAATGAGTAGGCTGAAGTGCCTAATTGTCATATCAAACTCATCCTTCAAAATATGGTTAGACCAGACCGAAAGGATTGTTCTGATCGACTGATTGATGCATTATGGCATATCGAACCACATACATGGCCCTACTCGAAATGTCACCATACTGCATAGTGTATGGAAAGGATTGTCACCTTTCAGTCGAGCTGGAGCACCGCACCTTTTAGGCGGTGCAGAAATGTAATTTTAGCCTCAATGGAGGAGGTTATGAAAGGAAACTCCAAGTCAGCGAATTGGAAGAAATCCGGCAGGAGGGCTATGAGAATGCGAAGATTTATAAGGGTAATACCAAGGCCTTTCATGACTGCCACATCTAGAGAAAATCTTTCATGCCTAACTAGCAAGTCTAGTTATTTGACTCTAAGATCAAATTCTTTGCAGGCAAGCTAAAGTCCAAGTGGACTGGCCCTTTTGTTATGATTCACCCATATTCTAATGGGGTGGTTTAGATTATGGACCCAAAAACTAGGTATGTTTCTACTATAAATGGCTAGTGACTCAAGCCATATATGGCCCAGGAACCTCCTCATACTGATGAAGTCATCAGCCTTCTAATGGATGTGTGGCTGAGTTTTCGCCTAGTTGGAGGCATTAAACTCGGCATTTATACATATGTAAATATCCTTCTATATATAACATATTTGTCCTGACACATGCCATAGGTGTTGGAATAAGCTAAATGAAAAATTTAGGAGCCATTCCAGGTGATTTCTACTCTTTTATACCTCTTGTCATTCATTTATTTTCATTATATTCATGCATGAGGACATGCAAGAAATTAGGCATGGGAGGGGGGTTAGTACACTCACACTGAATAGTTTCTTCCAACACCTAGAGATATATAAAAAAAAGTGTGTTTTCAGTGTTGTTTTTGGAATTTAAGTTAGGTGGAATCGAGAATTCTCAATTCTAAGGATTTACCGACTTTAAGAAATGGGGAACAAAGTCTTTCCACGTAAACTCTTGAGGTCTTAATAGACTTAATTTTTTGAGTATTTACATAAATTTGGATTAGTTTACCTAGGTTTTTGAAGGGACCTGAAAAGCTTCAAGTATTAAGTCAAAAGGGTGATCAGTGAATGACTTATCTTCCCACCCTTTGATTTGGGTGGTCTTTGAGTCCCAGGCATGCATCTTCAATTGCACTATGCATTGACTCAACTTTTGGATGACATTATTAAGTCCTTAGTGGTCAATAAGATTTAGTCTATTAACCTTACCAGATTTCTAGCTCTTAGGACTATTCTTGTTCATAGGGATTCATTTAGAATGGACAAAGGAGAGCCACTCACCTAGAAAAAGGAGTTAGAGAGAATATTTTTAGCAAAAAGAATCAGAAGGAAAAAAAATTATATACAAAAAAAAAGAGAGAAAGAAAAAATATATATATACACATCCCACCCAGTAAAAGCATCTCACAACATATGGATGCTACCCCCTTCCATCTCCGAATAAAAACACCTTGGTACAAATGGGTGTTTATCCTATAGAAAAAAGAGAAAAAAAATACAAAGACAAAAATTAAGAGTAAGAGATCAATGGGTACATCTGGGGAAATATACTCCTAGTGTATTGACCTCAGAAAAGAAAATTGGTGTGGAAAGAGCTGTCAAATCCTAGTTTGGCTTAATCAAAGATAGAATTGTCCACATGAAAGCAAAGAAATATTCTAAGTTTTATTGAATGCTAGGAGCCAATATAGTTGTCCCTTATGACGAGTCAAACTATTTTCACACATAAGATGCTAGTTTCTCACATTCACTTTAAGTCGTGTGTAGGTTGATTGAGTCAGGGAAAGTTACCCTCGCGACCCAAGTCTGCTGGCTAATAGGGTTCATGATTTGATTTAAGCGGTCTGAATTTAAGTTAGTACTTGAGAGCTGTTGAAATCTTTGTCGTTAAGGAATTGTCTGTGATTTCCTTTCATTGGTGGAAAATCGTATTGAGGTTTTTGATTCTGACTTGCTTGATTATTTAACAATAACCCATTTTAAAATAAAGGTATATTGTGAATAAATAAGAGAGTTTGCCTTCACTTTGCTTCTGTGAATAAATATAAGAAAAATTTTCCCATATTTGTTTTTCCATCTCTCACGTGAGATTTTCGTATGTTGGTTTTTCTAGGGACCAATAAAATTTAGGCATTGGAGTATGATTACGCAATAATCATAGGACTTAATCAACCTGAATTGAGTTGAATCCTACCATAACTTAGGAATAATACATGCATATGTTGCATATGTTGCATCATAACTGCTCTACATAACTATTCATAGAATAATGCTATTTTACCTTACTAATTAGTGAATAATTGTATTTACAGATAACAAGGACCTTAGGAGATGACTAGAAGTTGAATAAAAGTTGGATAGAAGATGGAGCCACAGCAAAGTTGGAGCAAAAGCTTGGAACAAAGCTACTAATGAAGAAGAAATGGAGACTGAGAGTAAGAAGGAGGTAGACTAGGTTACTTGTAAAAATAATTGTAGAAATTAAAGTAAAGAACTTAGAACAACCCATTCCCTAAGCTAGCCTCCTATTACGCTAATTTAGCCTAAAAATCCAAAATGTGGAGAGTGTTATCCATGTTACTACCCATACTATACCTACTCACATCCCCACTTGGGATATCTCCATCCTAAACACTAAAGAACCTTTCCAGCACACTTCTGGATGTCCAAATAGTGTATCTGAACGTCCAATCTCTATAGAAACCCTAGCTATAACCTAACTCCAACATTGATACCAAATTAGACGTCCAACCTATTCTTCAAACATCTAGCTTTGAAGTATAAGTCATCTGACCATATTTCTAGACATCTGCAGGTCCTCTCTGGTTCCTATTTTTGAAACTAAAAGCTTGAGCTTGCCTCCTTTGAGTTAGAAACCCTACCATACACCTTAGGAAGCCTATTTAGAGACTTCCTAAGCCTATCCCACTATCTTTAACCCTAACCTACATTGGTTAGACCTAAATTCTAGTCCAAGAACCAAATGAGGTTCACACTAAAACTGATTGACTCAATGTAAGTTAATTAGTTTAACCCTTTGATTAATTGGGCTCATGGAACCCAATTAGATGTCTACCTTTGTCAATTAGACTACAATGAGTCTAGTTAGTGTCAAGTAAGCATTTCATAATCAAGGTGCATACCTAATTGATTGGTTGCACCCAAATATAATCAAGTTCACACAGGACCTGATTGAATACAATTCCACCCATGCAAGTCTAATTGGATCCTATTAGAATCCAATTGACTCACCCACAACTTAATTAGGTTGATGAAGAACATAATTAAGGACTTCCTAACCCAATTACACACACATACATAACTAGACTAGGACACAACTGACGTGGCCCAACCTACTAGACCCTAGGCTAACCCAACCCACTTAGAACTAAACCCAATGCAACCTCTCGTCACCTCCACCATTTGGATGACCACTCTAAAAGACTCTAGAGTGCTCCACCACTCTCCCAACCTAGTCCATGCACCCCCAAACTTCTTTCCCAAAAAGTGGATCTAAGAAGACCACTTCAAGGCCTAAAATTAGCACCTAAGGCCTGAATGCACAGCAATCATGCAACCTAAATCAACAAAATTAAGCTAGATTCTAGCATGCTTGGGGACAATACATGCATAACCATTGTAATTTGCATAATGCTTAGTTTGATTAGCTGCATAAATAAAATCGTCATTTTATATACTAATGAGAGATGAAATTAATCATAGATGATTGAAAGCAACGGATGATAGATTAGACCATACAGATCTGATCAGGATGACGACAGGAGTCCAACACTTCTAAAATCATCTCGATCAGACAACCAAAACATCTTGTGTAGTCCATAGAAGAATGGAGGCCATGAAGCCAGATGACAAAGATCCAAGCCTCAGATGAAAAATCCAACCGCACGGATGGATTTGGAATGATCGCAGTCCAATAGTGCAAAAATCAACCCGATCGGAGGTCTACATCACCAAATACAAGGAAAAGAAGATGGACGGCTATGGTCATGCCACGTGGTCCTCACTGCTGGCCCATCTCTGAAGACCATCCCTCGCCTACTGTCAGCTGTTGGATGGTAATCCAACAATCCATGAGCTGCCACCTCCTCGCTCCATCCACGCCTCATCAAAGCAGAAGATCTCGACAATTGGATCTTCATCCAACGGCCAAGAATAAGTTACCTTAAAACAAAGATGCGACATAAGAGAAGGAATAGCATAGTGGAGAGCACATTGGTTTGAGAACCAACAACGGCCGTTCAATCCGCGCGGTGCTTAAATTAGGAAAGTAGGGAGGTGCAGGCGCTATTGACCGTCAGATCTCGAGTGGAAGGCATGGATGAGAATGTGTGGCATGATCTGAGTGTGCCACAACAGAATGAGGGATCCAATGGCCGTTTACCACATGATCCCACGCGTTTCTTTGAAGCGAAGGAAAGGCGGTGCATTGTGTGTGTTTAAGCCATCCGAATGGTCAATGGTAGAACGTGGCAGAACGTTGAGGAGTGATTGGCACGCAAACTAAATTCAAAGTGTGCACGAGGACGAATCTGATCCATTCGATCGTAAGATCGAACAGTCGAGGATGAGGCACTCGATTGAGGGATGTGGCACTCGGCTGAGGCATGTGGATGTGCATGAAGAAAGGAGAAGCAGGCGAGCGTGTGCGAGGAAGCAACAGAGCTATGTGATCATCATCCAACGTACCAAAGTGTGCCATGTGTCGATCAGAGATTGAATCCAAGCGTAGAAGGTGATATTTTGTGGAGTTTGAGGCCTAATCTGGTCCGTCGATCTCTTGATCAACGAATCTGATCATAAGGGAGTTGTTGCATGATTTTAAGGGTCAAAATACCCTTTTTACCCTCATAAAAACTATAAAAGAAGACCCAAGGCCTCCTTTATGGATCATCAACTTCATACAACTCTCTCTTTCTCTCCAAACCAAGATCTCCCTCTACAACTTTTCTCATACCTTCATCCTAGTGCTCTAAATCTGAGGTGCTACAGCATCTCGTAAAAGCATCCTACAAGCAGCGTCGTCTCTCTGCCTGTTTCTATCTCTCTCTCTCTTTCTATCTATCTATCTGTCTCTATTAGCATTTTCTATTGTGAAAAACTCTATCTAATTGCAATAAAATTTTGATCTTTTGAATGCCTAATATCTGCTCTATACATATATACATATATATATCTATATAGAATTAGTTTATTGAAAAGCTTCCATTAAAATCGAGATTGCCTCCTTGCAAATGACCTGGTACTCACCAAATTCTATAAATTTATTTGTCGACGTGTTTTCGTGCTATACTACAACTAAATAATTTTTTTGAAATGAGATTTACGCGTCGAGCAAGTTAGTACCATTGCCAGGGGGCAACGAAAATTCTTGAAGCTTTTTGGTGCAAATTTGAGATTTCTAACTTGCTATTTTCGTTGATTTCGTGTGTAGGAAAGAGAGGAAATCAGAACAAAACACGATAATGGGAGTTGCAGGCTGAAATCTTAGGTAAGTGCCTGTAGTTTAGATTAGATAGATTTAGGATTTACTTGAACCTTAGGATTAGTTAGAATTTGTTTGCTTATTGAAAAAATATATATATCTTATTAGTTATTTTCGGCCTAAAAGAAACTCCAAAATTATAAATTCAATTCCCAAACATCAACACATCCAAAACTTCTAAAATTTTTAATGGAAGTGATGTTTGAAGTGAGGAACAACATATCCAAATTTTGTGCAAATCTAAGTTACAAAAAAATTTTAAAAATTCATGCACTAATCTATTATCAATTCAATTACTGCTCCTAATTTTTTAGAGTTTAAAATATCATAAGAATTTTTATACAACTCTGATTGATGTGCATTGAATTTCTGAGATAATAAAGAATTTGGAAAAAAGTATGAAAAAAATATTTATTTCACGTTTGGTTGCACAGATTATCCAATTACAAATTAAGGGTCAAAACAGACTACAAAACCCCCAGCACACTTTAAATCAGAAAAAAATAAAAAACGTGCATTAAAAATTCTTGAAAAATATTTTATGAGTACCTAGTTAGTGGTTCTTAGGTCATACCACTTCCCTAAATTTGGACTTAGCACTATCTGCTCCTAGGGCTTCACATTAAGGATAGAGCACACCTACATTTCCATATTTAAGGGAACTTTATCAAACAAATTGGGATATGCAAAACTCTTGTGTGACTCATTAGAACTTTGATTGAAGATATTAAATCAAGTGAACCCTAAAATTCACTAACACAAACATTTGAATCCTAAAATTCACTTCATCATAAAAAAAAATTGCTTGTGAACCCCTTGTATATGCACTCACACATCTGAAATCAATTCTAAGGGCAAACACCCCTTAATGCTCATCATATTCCAAAAGCACATCAAACCTAAGATTTAAACTGAGTAGACGTGCCCTAGGTAGGACTAATATTCTTGGGGACTTGAAATTAGATTGGGCTATGGTTAAGGCCTTGTCTTCTTGGACCCACTGGTGACAAGAAAGGTTGGTGTTGTAACCGCGTTAACCCTTAGTGGTGTCCCACCATACGGGGTGTCCTAAGGGGTCCCACCCTTCTGTTCAGCCAAGTAATTCAAGGGTTGATCTAACCCAGTTATGTTTTGCGGAGCCAAGATTAGGTCTATTTAGGGATAACACTCTATGTTCTAGTTTGCTTCTTGCATTGAGTGGGCAGGGTTTCTCTCATCTATCTTCTCCTTCTCATTTATAGACATTCTTCTGGTGTATGCAAGGTAGAAGATCACAAAATCCTAATTTGCCACCACCATTTGAAAGTATTCCTAGGAGAAGACTGAACCATCTAGAATCTAAATCTGAAACCTCTACAATGGCTAGTCACCAAGAGCAAGATGAGATCGAAGAGGAGTAACAAAATATGGATCTTATGACTCTCTTACAAAGATAGATCACCAAGCAGGGCCAACATCATGACCGACAGATGGAAATCATAGTGCAGACCATCACTCGACTCCAAAATAGAAGGGTAGATCGGCCTCTCCATGACTTTTATAACCCTCCTAATGCCCAACCTGAACCCTTTGTAAGGGTACCTTAGGATGGGGAAGATTTTGAACTCAAACCTCATATCATTAACTTGATACCCCACTTCCATGGCCATAAGTCAGATGACCCCTTCCACCACCTTAAAGAGCTCCTACACATAGGAAGAACTTTTGGCCCTAGGAACATGAATGAAGGTACCCTGATGATGAAGATGTTCCCATTCTCCTTAAAAGATAGAGCTGCACATTGGTTGAGAATAATTGGTAGACCAATCCTAACTTGTGAAGACCTAAGAAGCACATTCCTAAAAAAATTCTTCCCCGTAGGAAAAACTAATGCCCTTAGATGTGCCATAATAACCTTTAAGCAGAGCCCTGGGGAACAACTACATGAGGCTTGGGAGAGGTTCAATGATTTAGCTAGGAAATGCCCCCATCATGGGATTCTGAAGTGGTAATTGGCCCATATTTTCCATTATGGGTTGAGTGATAATCTAAAGAATTTTGTTGATGTAGCATGTGAGAGCAATTTCCTGAGTCGAGATGCTGTGGGAGCCTTTCAATTGTTCGAGAATATGAGTGAAAATTCCCTCAACAATGCCCCAATGTCTGCCTTTAATAGAGCTAATCAACCAAGGAGAGGAGTTTATGAAGTTAACAATAATTCACACTCGGTTGATTTAGAATTAATTACGTAATGACTAGTCAAGGTGGAACTCGTGGGAAAGAATGTGGAGAATTTGGATAAGAAACTGGATAATCTTCTGAAGGGTGGGAGTTCCTTAGGTACACAATCTAGAGTAAATCCTATGCAAATACGAATTTTATGTGGTTTGTAAAAATATGTCATTGTAACGTGTAAAACCGATCAACTCTTAAATTTATAACCAAGATAGTGGGGTATCTCGGGTCGTCCAAGGAGGCCAAATTGTTTGCAAATCAAGTCCTTTACTTTAAAATGGAAATCAACTTTCTTTTTGGTCTTTTTCAATATATAATTTTTATGTTTTGAAATAACGAAGGTGCAATGCCAATTGTTGATGGAAAAGCAACTAACACCTGCAATGACTAAGTTAAAACCTAAGTGACAAATAATTCCTCTCCCAAAGCTCACCTTAGGCACGTGGAGGCATAGAGTAATTAGGGAGAGGGAGTGAAGAGTGCTAGAGACAAAGAAAGCAATTGCAACAAAAATTCAAAAGAAGGCAACTTGATTAATGCAAAAGATTTTTACGAAAGCCCCAATAGAGGAATGCATCTACTACTAGCAACAAAAATACAAATAAATAAAACATTAATCCTAATGATGTTGGTGACGAAGAGGAGCTTCTTGCTCCAAGCCTAGTAGCTCCTTGACTTGAAAAGAAGCTCCTTCTTCTCCTTCCTTACTATGCTCCACCAAGATGGTGTCCTCCAAGTCAAGCCCTAGAGGGGGGCGTGCCTTGGCTTCTCCAAAGGGTGAGCGTGCACCACTCTTTCTCCTCCAATTGCCTGGTCATCCTCCTACTGGAATGCTCCTCCTTCTTGGTGTGGCACAAGAAGAAGAGAGAAGGGGAAGAAGGTACCAAGGGGGTGGGTAGGATGCCCCCTTAATCTTCTTCTCTATTTCTTCTTGTTGGCCATGAGATGTAGGTGGATATAGGGTAGAAAATATACTAATGGAGAATGATGAAATGGTGGTGGTTATGGGTCTTTTTATAGAGTAGGATGGAGGTGTAGGTGGCTTTTGGAATGGAGGGTTAGGATGGGTTTTTGGGGTGGTTAATAGATCCTAGGGTGGAGGGCAATTGGTGCCAACTTAAGGGTGGTAGTTACCACCCTAGGTCCCCCTTGAGTTAGGGCCAAAATAAGTTCTAGAAGGGGGGCTTAGGTGGAGTCAAGTAGGGTTCTAGAAGGAGGGGTAGGTGAATGGCTAGGATAGGCTATATGGGTAGCTGTAGGGTGGATAAGGGGGCTGAAAGTTGGAGCCAAAAGGGAGGTGGTTAGGGTTAGTTTTGGTGCCAACTTTTGGTGCCTTTTAGTGGTTGGTTGATGGGTGAAAGTTGGTGAAGGTGGTGGAACCAAAGGGAGTAGGGTGGAGAAAGCTAAGGTGAGCTGGATCTGAGCTAACCTGAGTTAGGGTGAGCTAAGATGAGCTCTCTTGAGCTGCCATTCAGTTGAGATGAGCTGAATGGAGCTAGGATGGGCTAACCCTAGTCCAAGTGAGCTGAAATCCAGCTATGGTGAGCTAGATTTGGCTGAGTTCCAGTTGGTTTGGGCTTCTCCTTCACCAGTTACCATCCTGAGTGCTAGGGTTCTAGGGATCTATCAATCTACTTATCCCTAACACTCACAAACACATATCAAAAACACAATAAGAAATGCAATGCATGCCTATCCTAACTAATGCCTTAATGCAGCCTAAAAACCTGTTTGCGGAGCAAAATCCTAAGAGCTAGGTTTGTTTTAATGCATAAGAATGATGATAAACTGGAGTTTATCATATGCCTACCCAAAGAGTGCCTATGGTAATCCACAACCAATTCTCCAACCCCCTAGGTCAGGAAATAGTGCACAACATCAATGACCTAACCATGGCTCCACCTATGAGCCAACTGTACTTGGACCCATCTCTTTTTGGGTACCAAGGAGGGACATTGATGCCCTCAAATTCTAAACTAGGCAGCCGAATGCCTAGTTATCCCGAGGATGTGATTGTACTCCAAGGTTACACTAGAAATGAGCCTTATTTAAACACTTACAACCCTGGATGTTGCAACCATCCTAACTTTGCTTGGTCAAGTCAGAAACCCATCTAGGGTCCTAACTTCACTAAGCCAAACACTTATGGGCAACCTAGTAGGTACACACAACTGTGTACAAACCAGCTACAAGCTACTCAAGAAAACCAGTCCTCTTATTTGAGTCTGGTACTCAAAGAAATGCGAGAGATGAATCTGAGACATAAGGGAGAGATGAATCAATTGCGGGAAGAATTAACGGGATGACTAGACCAGCTAGTTGATGCTAGACAACACGGGATGCTGCCACCCCAACTCATCACAAACCCAAGAAACTTCAATAGGGTTAACCAGGACAACACACGTCAGCAACAGGCACATATAGTTCAACCGGCTCCCCAGCACCCACTTGGTTTTGCTAACCCTAATTGGGCTCCACCTATTTTGTAGAGCCCACCTCAACCTTCTAACCCTAATGCTTTTGCTGGTGCGGTAACCTTGAGAAGTGGGAGACAGATCCAAGATCCTTACCCCTCTAAATCTAAACCTAGACAAGATATTGATGAGCCCAATTCTAACCTAGGAGATCAAGAAGACAAGGATCAGGACCCAAACACTCATGATTACTCTCAAGATCCTTTTCCTGAAGCCTTGAACAAACCTAGGAAAAAGAAAACCAATCCATCTGAGGAGTGGTTTGATATTTTTAAACTAGTCCAGGTGAACATACCACTGAGGAGTGCATCTGTCAAATGACTTAAGCGAGTAGGGGTTTGGCATAATTAGCGGCCCTCGAGACATGTTCTCCCTACTACGACGACCCAACTTGACCAGCTTTTGGATTAAGGACAATACAAAATTCATTTTGTGGTTAGGGTTTATCTTGGAGCATAAGTCCTTCGGATACCCAACTTAAGGACAGGCTTATATTTTTGTGTTGTAGGGATCCATTTTTCCAGTCTTATAACTTCCTTCCAATGTATCCATGGAAGGAGGTTATTGAATGCCAAATTGGAAGGACTGTTAGACCATTCGCGAAGGTGTAGGTTGAGTTACAATCAAGCAAATCCCATGGCTGATCAACCACCACCTCACCCACCTCCGAGCCAATAGGGGCAGATTTAGAGGAACTTGGATGATAAGTCTATGATATTTTGTGATAAAATGACTATTTATTCATGTTCCTAGCCTAGTTAGCTGTATCTGGTTGTGTAAATAATGCATAATAGCATCATCATGCATTTATAGTAGATTGTATAAATTGTATACTAATTCTCTCATTTTAATGGCTAGGGCACAAGGTGACATGAATCTAAGATGTAAACGATAAATCTAATAATAAGGATGGATTTAGATTAACGATCGCAGCCCACCGACACAAACATCGACCCAATCAGACATCTGTGGTGTCCTCTACAAGCATTTGAAGTTGGACGATCCAGATGGAGCCATGTGGCACCATCCAGACTGCCTAGATCTGCCTATAGCCACCGCACACTCCACAAAGGTGCGTTCATCAAGTAATCTCAGTTGTTGGATCACCATCCAATGACTGAGATAAATTCCTCATCGCCATCTGATGAGTGGTCGTTGAGTCGCAAAAGCCACCTTGGCTCAATTGTTGAGAGTGCCATTCTCAAGTCATAAATGCGAGTTTGATCCCCCATGAGTGCCTTTCAATTAGTAGTGCAGGGTGAAAGAGCGATCTTCGTTTTCGTTGAAAACTTTAATATAAAATGATGTGTCGTATTTAATCATGTGGTAGAAAATCACTTTTCAAAACATTTAAATTCTCAAAATTAACCATGAAGAGTTAGGTCGTCTACACAGGGAGGAATTATCCTATTAAAAATGAGTAATAATGCATCAAGGAATCGGGAATATTAATAGAGGTGCATGCTACCTAGTGCCCTCATTTCCAGCATAAATTCTCAATATAGATAATTAATCAAGAACATGAGGGCACACATGCAGAATTACCATAATATAATATTCTAAATAATAACCTTGGTAATAGCAAACAATGTTAATATTAATCTCCTAACTAATGACACCAATGTACTATAATCAATATCTCATGTTGTATGTCATTCAAAAGGAGAAATCAATTATATGTAATTCTAAATTAAGCAAGGGGTGTCCATACAAATTTGTTGCAATATATTAATTTAGAAAATAAATGAATAGTAGCTTTGACAATGGCATTTTTCGTAATTTTTAATTGCAGAGAAAACAGAGCATTTGCTCTCGCTCCTCCTCGCGAGAGAGAGAGAGAGCACCGGCAGGGGTGTTAACCGCAAGGGAGGTTGGTGAAGATTAAGACGATCCGATGGAGGTTGCAACGTCAACAAAGATGGCCGAAGCTGGCCGACCGACGGAGAACTGTCGATCTATTGGAGGAGCATGTGGGGCAACGCCTGCAGTGAAGGGCATGCTGCAGATGGCGTGCGCATGCGGGCGGTGCTAGAGCAAGCGCTGGACGTCTGCGGGAGAGAGGGCACATTGTAGGGAGGTGCGACCTGGCGGGTGAAGGCAGGCGGTGCAGAGGCGATGGCGCAAGTGCCTGCAGGTGCGTTGGAGGTGTTTGACGTGCGGGCGCCTACGGGGAGCGCTGGGTGCTGGAAGGAGGAAGCGCCTACGCTGAAGCGGGTGCCTGGTGGTGAGGGCAATGCGGTACAATAGCACGCAAGGTGAGGTGATGCAACGCCTGCGGGCACTGGAGAAGGATGCCTGCAGGAGGTGCTAGAAGGGAGGATGCGCCTGTGGGCGCAGCCTGGGGCGGTGCAATGCAGGAGCGTGCAAGGTGAGGCGATGCAGCGCCTGCGGGCGTACGGGCGAGAGGGGGGGCGCGTTGCAGATGGCACAGCCTTGCAGGTGAAGGCGGGCGATGCAGGAGCGTGCAAGGTGGCAGTGAGCGCCTGCGGGCACTGGAGAAGGGTGCCTCCAGGAGGCACTGGAAGGGAGGATGCGCCTGCGAGCGCGGCCTGGGGTGGTGCGATGATGGCAGGTGCAGGCTTGGTAGGGCACGATTGCAGGCGCATGGTGGGGAGCATGCAGCTTTGGGTGCGTGGGGAGGAGGCTGTGGCAGTGGCATTGGAGAGGTTGGAGCGTGCGTGGTGGCAGTGGAGAAGATGGTGGAAGTTATCCACAGTGCACGCTGGGGTTGCATTTCCCCGCCAGTGGGGAAGATACAGATCCCCTCTCCTTTCTTCGCCTCCTCTCTTTAACTCCTCTCCTTTGCGCATGCGTGAGTTAAGGGATTTTCAAATCCCTTAGCTATTTCTGGCCTCATTTGTTGAGGGAGGGCGGCGGGAGATCAGATAAGGAGTTGCGGCTGGTCGGATATGTGTTGGGGAAATTATTCCCCCCCTTCCTCTTTACAAATATTATTCCTGTAATCATAAAAATGTAAATCATTACATATTAAGTTATAGAATACTATAAAATAAATGTAAACTTAAATCATGATGAATGCAAACATTCTATAACTTAATGTAATTATTAACAAACCTAAACGGTATGATTAAAGTTACTTAAGCGTAATATTAATCCATTAAAATAGACTCATCAAATACCCCCATGCCTTAGATTTGCTAGTCCCTAGTAGAAATAAAAAATAATAGAAGAAATCAGAAGATTTCTTCTTTTCTTATTTCAAAACTTTAGAGATCCAAATAAATGTGATGTGATAATAGCCTAAGTAACGGATCCAAGTGAAAAAGCCAATTCGCATTGGGAGTTTGTACTTCACCCTTGGTAAATATTGCTGTTAGGATGGGCAACTACTTCCCTTGGGGATAAAGTAGAGAATAATCTGTAATTTGACCCCAACGTTTGGCTTAGGTAGGAGATATCAAGTAGCATGGATTTGTATTTGGTGGCCACACTCATCTAGTGCTACATATAGTCCAGTACTGTAGACTCTAGATCTCTAGACTATTAGACAAGTCAACTCTGAGTGAGGCTACACAACTGTGCTCTCTTGATGTTCCTGGACACTCCCTCTTCTTTTTCATTCTGAGATCACAAATCTCGCCAGATTTAGAAATTGTAATCACTATTTGGTGGCCTCACATGGCATCCACACTTCAATTAAAGTCTTAATAACTCTACAACTAAGTTAGAGTACTCAACCAGTATTTGGGCGATTAGAAATACTAAAAGGTAGGTATGGGTCATATTTGGTGGAACGCGAAAAGTGTTCTGTTGCCTCAGAAACAATGTTACATTATAACTTAGACCCCTTTTTTTTTGTAATATAAATATTTCTTCTTCTTTTCTTTTCTCTTTTTTTTTTATATGATATAATACGACACAGACTTTTATTTATGAGGCATTATTCAGGATGATGATGGTCAAGAGGATATTGTGTGGCTTATTCGGTGGAAGTGCCTATTCTCGGCACTAGGAAGGAATGGATAGGACAAGCATATTTCTAACCTTTGACACTATTACCCTCATTCAGTCGAGGACTCTGTGAAGGGCAGTCGTAACCATCCACCATAGTCATAGCTTTATTAAGACTCCATCTCTGTGTGTATTTTCCTTATTTGGTGACTCTCAGGAATTCATACAAAGTACGCACACAGGAACAGAGAGTGAAAACTACGCCTAACTCTGAAGTATCATCATCTAATTATCCAAAACTTAAGAGTCTTTGCACTAGACTTAGCGCATCAGTAATCCCTCTACTTTCTTCTTACAAATATGAGGTGGATCTACTAGAAGATAGTATGCTTGACTCCCAATGAACTGTCCAAGGGTTCAGTGGACTACAAATGCTTATTAGTTTTCCTCAAGGATCCATTACCAAGTCTACGTGCACGTGAAATAAATGTACTGGATTCTAAACTTAAGGAATAATTCTGGAAGAAAAACCTCCAATGACAAAGGTATTTTGTTAGGGCTAACCCAATCAGCTCAAGAAAAGAATTTTTTTTTATATGCTAACCTAAATGCATGAATACTTCTTAACATGCAAATGCACCCCCCCATGCCTAAATCCTACAATATCCCCATTGTAAAATTAAAATAGGAGGAGAAAGGAAAAACATCACCTAACATGGTGTTATTCTGACCGCTGGGTTGCCTCCCAACAAGTGCTGCATTTTCTATCGTAGCCAGACTTAGAAGGAACTTATAAGTCTGGTTCCAAATAGAAAAGGTTAGGCCCTAAGAATATGCGTAACATCGCAGACCTAGAAAATAGGTAGCCATGGATGTTGGCGAGCTGATGATGCAACGTAATACCAAATGCTCACCAGAAGATATGAAAGCGAAGAACCTCGTTGGCTACCTTGGGAGGTCTAGAAATAATAAACGGAATATGAAAAGGGACCTCCCGAAACGGAATAAGTGGAGGATTACAAGGATCCTTCAGAATAGGACGGGTTTTAAAAGATATACACATTATTAGTTCAAACCCTTGAATGGCGAGAGTAAAAGTACAAGCATCAATCCACACTCACCATTCTACCTGAGGATGTACCGACTTGATATGTTCTCTAGAAACAATGTACATGAGTAGAGATCTGAGCCAAGGATCAGTTAGGGAGTATAAGGGTTGTTTGTAGTGTTGGAAGGTAATGGTTAAGTCCAATGAGGGCTTAGTCAGTGTTAGGTCTAATTCCAACAATGATTGAGATTGTGTAGACTCCCTAACAGTTGTAGACAACTGCATATTACCCTGCCTAGCATTAATGATCAGAGTCATATTTGAATCAAGGGTAGACTCCAAATTAGAACTCTTTGATGGTAGGGTCAAAATGTAAGAATCATTATCATTCAGCTCATCCCCATATTCATTTGGTTCAATCAAATTTTCGTCGGGGTGTATATGTGATTCATTAGGAGTTGGATCAGTATCCTCAATTATTCCCAAAGGAGGATCAGTCTTAATGTTTTGAAACAAGCCTATATTACTGAATTTGTTATTCAGCTCTGGGTATAAATCCTTGATTGACATGTTTTGTCCCCGAGAGTCTCCCATAGACTTCTCACTATTTTATTTTTCCTCCTTTAATAGCAACTTCTGTTTTGATGGAGGATGACTCTCAAAAGAAGAGAGGAATCTGGATTTAATCATATTATTTCTATCCTCTGGAGGTAAATCCTTAAATCATAAATAATTCCCCTATGGTTCACTCCAGATTTTCAGTCTAGGTTCCTCCATTGGGGCATCCCCATCCTCTGAAATTGACTCTTCATATCCCTAAGACCAAAATTGATCTAATTCATCCTCCATTCTGTTAGGGTAACCTTCATTGAGTGCATTTAAATCCTCAGGATACTGAATGATAGGTGTTGATTCCCTAAGTGGAGGGCCAGGAGTAGGCTCACTAAGGGTAGAATGAGATTCCACCAAATAATCAATAGGGGAAATGATAGGAACAATATAACCTTGACCCGGGTTGGTAGGGGTTAGGAGAATACTGTCATTGGGGTCAAGATCCTCAAGAGGTACCATCTTCCCTTGCTTTTGACTCCAATATAGTTCAAGTGGATAATCACTATGATCATTGTCCTCTAGTGGCCGTGTCTCATTGGGAGAGTCTAAGTGATAGCTACATAAAATTGGATCCCTATTGTCATTAGGTTCCTCAGAATTATTTTCATGATCATGATCGTATGGGTAGGGATCAGGATTATTGGGAAGCATGTAGCTAAGTTGTCTTATTTCTTCATTTAACTGTTGACTATTCCTCAACATCTCTCCCATTGATTCCATCATTTCCTTTTACTATTTTTGCATTTCTATCATAAAAAGGAGAGGCTACTATTATCAAGTTGGGGAGGATAGTCAATTTCAAGCTCTAGTTGCCTAGGTGTATTGGACCAACCTCGATGGAGGGTGGGAGGGTTGGGCGTTTGCATGGAAGTAGGGATTTCAGGGTTGGGAAATCCCGCTCCTAGGCTCTGCTCAAAAGTGGGAGTTATCAAGCCAGTACTCCCAGGATAAGAATAAGAATGATCCCATGAATTATCAATGTACCCATCAAAGGATGGATACGCTCGGGGCATGGGATCCTGATTAAAAGATGGGAAGTATTGACTCTGATAACCTAACTGATAGGAGTAAGGGTAATCCATTTCTTTAAGCAAAATAGTTTTAACTCTCTTAGGATTTAGAAGAATTCAGAATACAAGCAGAAACTTCTTAGAGAGTTCTACTGTCAAAGCAAATGGAAATTCAATGGGATCTATTTTTAGTAGATTGTAGGTCTTTGAGTTATATGTTTAGTTGGTGGCCAAACAAGTTTTGTAAGAAATTACGCTTCCTAGGCCAACCTTCGCTGGTGCCTATAACCTACTCGCAAGGGATGGAAGTCTCGAATAGAGCCCACACACGAGGAACCGAAGTAAGTTGGTGGATAGGCTTGTTGATTTCCGACTAACTTCCCTTGTGGTGCAAAAGATGAGAGGTAGAAATTTATCTAGTGACCTTATGTGTGAGGTGCACAATGCCTCAAGTGTGCAAACATACGATCGTGTTTTGATTTTTGAAATTTCGCAAACAGGATCCTTTTGCACATAATTTTCAGTCACAGATTTTAAGATCTAACCTCTTAGTAGTCCCAATTTTTATATTGACCACTGAATTAATTTGATTCAAGCACTTTAGTGGTCTTAGATTTAGGTTCAATGCATATGCATGACAGGTAATTGATGCTAAAGAGAAGACGTACCTTACTCCAGCTTTCTTCGTGAAATGTATGAATGCAATGCAATAAAAATAAACTAGATGCTGCTCATTCAGTCCTAGATGGTCATCCTATAGATATGCAGCTTTTAGCAGGCAGTTCGAATATATATATATATTTAATAATAATAACAAACAGACCTAATCTAACTAACTAATAGAAATGCAGTTCAAATAGTTTAAATAATCCTATAATCTAAATAAATGGGAACACACTCCCGAAAATATGCTCCCACATAAAAGAGCGATAAGAAATAAAGTGGCATTGGGAACATGTTCCCAAAAATACCCGACAAGGGTCCAAAAGACAGAATTTAAATTTTAATGTGTATCTAACTAAATCTAACTAAGATCTACTATCTAAATCAAAAATAGGCTTCTTTGTAAGCCTATGTGCATGGGATCAAGGCCCACATGTTCTTGTTGCCGTCCTCCAGGTGGCGTCAAGGTCCACCAAAAAGATTGTCTTCGCCGTGCATGCCCGTCGCATTCGTAGCGTGTTTTTGCACATAGGAAAATCCACAGTTAGTAATTCAGAAAAGTAACATAAAATTCCCAAAAAAATTAATAGGCATTTTTCCTCCCTAGCAACGTGCCATTTGAAACAGCGATCTTCGTTTTCGTTGAAAACTTTAATATAAAATGATGTGTCGTTGTATTTAATCGCGTGGTAGAAAATCACTTTTCAAAACATTTAAATTCTCAAAACTAACCACGAAGAGTTAGGTCGTCTCCACAGGGAGGAATTAGCCTATTAAAAATGAGTAATAATGCATCAAGGAATCGGGAATATTAATAGAGGTGCATGCTAACTAGTGCTCTCATTTCCAGCACAAATTCTCAATATAGATAATTAATCAAGAACATGAGGGTGCACATGCAAAATTACCACAATATAATATTATAAATAATGACCTTGGTAATAGCAAACAATGTTGATATTAATCTCCTAACTAATGACACCAATGTACTATAATCAATATCTCATGTTGTATGTCATTCATAAGGAGAAATCAATTATATGTAATTCCAAATTAAGCAAGGGGTGTCCATGCAAATTTACTGCAATATATTAATTTAGAAAATAAATGAATAGTAGCTTTGACAATGGCATTTTTCATAATTTTTAATTGCAGAGAAAACAGAGCATTTGCTCTCTCTCCTCGCGAGAGAGAGAGAGAGCACCGGCGAGAGTGTTAATCGCAAGCGAGGTTGGCGAAGACGAGGCCGATCTGATGGAGGTTGCGGCATTGATGGAGATGGTCGAAGGTGGCCGATCGGCGGAGGAGAATTGTCGGTCTGTTGAAGAGCCTGTGGGGCAGCGCCTGTAGTGAAGGGCGCGCTGCAGATGGCACGTGCTTGCAGGCAGTGCTGGAGCAAGCGCTGGACACCTGCGGGAGAGAGGGCGTGTTGTAGGGAGGCACGGCCTGGCAGGTGAAGGCGGGCGGTGCAGAGGTGATGGCGGAAGCGCCTGCAGGAGGGGGCGTGCCTGTAGGAGCCCTGGAGGTGTTTGGCATGCGGGCGCCTGCGGGGAGCGCTAGGCACTGGAAGGAGGAAGCGCCTACGCTGAAGTGGGTGCCTGGTGGCAAGGGCGGTGTGGTGCAGGAGCGTGCAAGGTGAGGTGATGCAGTGCCTGTGGGTGCTGGAGAAGGGTGCCTGCAGGAGGTGCTGGAAGGGAGGATGCACCTGCAGGCGTGGCCTGGGGTGGTACGGTGATGGTAGGTGCAGGCTTGGTAGGGCGCAGCTGCAGGCGCGCGGTGGGGAGCATGTAGCTTTGGGTGCATGGGGAGGAGTTGTGGCAGTGGCGTTGGACAGGTTGGAGCACGCGTGGTGGCAGTGGAGAAGATGGTGGAAGTTGTCCACAGTGCATGCTGGGGTTGCAGTTCCCCACCAAGGGGGAAGATGCAGATCCCCTCTCCTTTCTTCGCCTCCTCTCTTTAACTCCTCTCCTTTGCGCGTGGGTGAGTTAAGGGATTTTCAAATCCCTTAGCTATTTCTAGCCTCGTTTGTTGAGGGAGGGCAGCGGGAGATCAGATAAGGAGTTGTGGCTGGCCGGATATATGTTGGGGAAATTATTCCCCCCCTTCCTCTTTCCAAATATTATTCCTGTAATCATAAAAACGTAAATCATTACATATTAAGTTATAGAATACTATAAAATAGATGTAAACTTAAATCATGATGAATGCAAACATTCTATAACTTAATGTCGTTATTAACAAACCTAAACGGTACGATTAAAGTTACTTAGGCGTAATATTAATCCATTAAAATGGACTCATCACAGGGGACGTGATAAATAAAGCCGCCCAATCAACGATGAGGGATGTGCGTGCAACCACGTGGCACGATGGATGAAGTGCACACTACACGCAGGTGATCATGTGTAATATAACATGGCTCTAGTGCACTACACGCGATTTGAAGAGCTCGATCAAGGCCCTCTGATGCTGATCTAAGGGTTGTGGACTCTCCCCGACTGTGGATGTGTGTGTGTAAGCAATCGTGAGTGCGTGATCATAGAGACTCCTCAACCTTCGAATGAAGATCGAATGACGATGGGACATTCCTCACAATTGCAAAGCATACCTTGCACGATTTGAGAAGCATAGAGGTGCAATCTTCGTGTAGCCCATGCCACATGATCAAGATCTGCCAGGTACAAATGCTTCTCGCTCCCTACCAGCTACTGCACATCCATCCTTGCCAGCGCATGCGAGGGACACGCATTGCATGTCCCATGCATGCATATTAAACCCCCCGCATATAATGGACGGTGAAGCTACTTCCCAACACTAAAATTAGTCGTACCTCCCTTCCCATTCTTCTTGATCTCTTCCTACTCTCTCCACATCCTCTCCAAGGCTTTACAAGCTTGTCCCAAGCCTGGGATGCTCCACTAAAGTTCAAAAATAATTTTATTCCCTCTCTGTCATCCCCACTTATGAAGCACTCGTGGTCGTCTTCACACCCCCCATCGGGAAGCAGATCGCCCTGCAATGCCGTCCTGCTTTGTCCTCAATTTGTTCGGCTCCATCCTCCTTCATCTAGCTCCTCATCACCTTCTTCTGGGTGTCATGTCAATGTGGCTTGTTGTCCAAGTAGTCATCGATAGGGATTCCTCTATCTCTTCTTTTTTACTGCTTTCTAGAATAGAGTTTAATTTCTACATGTAGTTGTAATAAATATTTGAATTATCTAGATAATATCTGTTTCCCTCTCCTTCTCTCTTATTCTCTCTCTTTAATTTTTTGCAAGTAGATTAGAGTAGTTAAATATAATTTCTTGACTTGATCCCTTATTATAAAAACACCAAAAAGGATCAGAAAAGCACAAAAATACTAAAAACAAATAAAACAAATGTACTTTTCCCTAGAAAATCAAACGTTCGCTTCCCTACGTTTGACCTAGGACTCACCTGATTTTCGGTTGTAAATTTTACCTGATAGATGGATTTTTCGCAACTATGATGATGAGTTTTTCAAACTCAAACTTTTCTCACGATTTTTCAACTCATCATTTTGTTATTGTTTCCAAGGAGGCAATGACTATTGATTCTTTTGCGTTTTCCACCTTACGCATTTTTTCTAACCTCTCTTTTCTATGATTTGCTACCTTACAGGAACTCGAGCCATCTTATTGTAATCATCGTATTTTTATGGAAGATGGGTCCTACCCTTCTCGTGAGATGCAGAGGAGATTAAACCCTAATATGCGAGAAGTGGTCAAGAAGGAAATCATCAAGTGGCTCGATGTAGGCATTATCTACCCAATCTTTGATAGTCCTTGGGTTATCCCCGTACAAATTGTGCCCAAGAAAGTGGGGATTGACATGCGTGGAACACGATAGTTTAGTTATGTAGTATGTGTTCATGATGTCGATTTTAATTTAGAATGTGGAGTTGGTGAGTCCAAGTGTCAAACACAAGGAGGCATAAAATCGGATTATTTTGTCGCTTTAAGTGTCACAGGAATGGGTGGTTTGTTTGCTTGTGAGAAAACATGAGAGAGAGAGAGATTAGGGTTAGAGATCGTGTTTAAACATGACAAGCATTAAGAGGATGCGAGCTACAATATATGAAACATCTTCAATATATAGCATACAATTAAAGTTTCTTTACAACTACAGCAATAGATGAAAGCTTAAACAAGTGCAACATAAACTAAAGTAAAGAGAGAGTGCGAGAAGGAGTCAAGGTGGCCACAGCGGTGGAGGGAGGCTCCGTCAGTGGCTTGACAACTTCGGGGTGGGTATGGAGTATTTGGTGGAGTAGGAGAAGGATAGAGTAGTATGGAAGGTGTGTATGTATTCAATGCCTTTGAATGGGGTGGTTGGGAAGGTTTACGTAGAGAAGAGGGGTTTCCAAACTATGTAAGGGCTTTAGCGACGTCCGGGACATCACTAAACCCACTCTAGAAATGTTGGTGAAGCCCCTCGTCTACCGATCCAAGTGCCCGTGCTTGCTTCCTTCGCCCGCACGATCCTTGTGCGAGCCATGTGGACTGTCCAATCGAAGAACGAATGGCTGAGATTGCACCCTGAGTACTTGCTAGATCACTCTTGCATGAGGGGAGCATGCGCCTCGCGTGTGCCCATTAGGCACTTGAGGGCATGCCACGTAGCTTCCATCCGCACCGCTCAGCGTTGATCAGACAGTTTGAATTCCTCACGGTGCGCACTGGGGCATAATTTGAGGCGTAGTGGGAGTCGAATGCTCACCACTACTTGTGAGTGCGAGCATTCGACTGTTGCGCTGCCTCCTCGAGTTGGTGGAGTGGCGAAGTTAGGTGCGAGCGATATCAACCATTGGATGGAGATCCAATGGTTACATCTTGAAGCTCCGCGCTAGGGATGTGGTGCAAAGCTCGCAGATCCTCAATCGTTCGATGGGGGATCTGCAACTGAGATCGCATGATGAAGAGAGAGGGCAGTAGATGCGGGAAGGTGGGTGCCACGTGGCACATCATGGGCCGTTGATCTGATGATCAACGGCGATCAATAGCCAGAACTTCTTGGGCTAGTCGAGGGTGCTCTAGATGTCGGATTTAAGTGATTTCAAGTCCGTTGGACTCCATTCGTCGATTTGAATCCATCGTGCGGTCCGATTTCTCATCTGAGGCCTGTTTCAACATGCACTTGTACATATGGCATTAGACATTGATTTATAAGCAATCTCAAATCGCAATGCATGCAGTGCTCCTATGTCCATCATGACATGTTATTAGTGTGCATATGTCCTCAAAACTAACCCTAGTTGATGGAATTATCATCATTGAATGTAGAGTTATCAGGGATAACTGTAGTGACTAATGAGAAAGGGGAATATTTTACCACCCATTCAGCTTCCTCGTGGAGAGTCTGTATTTATTATAGGAAGCTGAATATAGCCTCCAAAAAGGACCATTTCCCTTTACCTTTCATTGACCAAATCATTGAAAGGTTAGCCAGGTAGAAGTATTTTTGTTTCTTGGACGGTTATACGGGATATAACCAAGTCCCTATCCATCCCAAAGACCAAAAAACGATGACTTTCACTTGTCCCTATAGAACCTTTGCATTTCGTAGAATGTCGTTTGGGCTTTGCAATGCACCTACGACTTTTCAAAGGTGTGTGCTAACCATTTTTTTAGACATGGTGGGAGATTGTCTTTAGGTATTCATAGATGATTTCTCCATGCTTGTAGACTCTTTCAAGTCTTGTCTGAATAACTTGGAATTAATCCTTAAGAGATGCATCCAAATGCAATTGGTCCTTAGTTGACAAAAGAGTCACTTCATAACATAGGAAGGCATCATCTTGGATCTTGTTGTCTCTAATCGGGGAATTGAAGTTGACAAAGCTAATGTGGAATCTATCTCCAGACCTCCCCTACCAACATCTGTTAAGCAAATTTGGTCATTTCTGGGTCATGTGCATTTCTATCGGAGGTTCATCAAGGACTTCTTAAAGGTTGCTCGGCCCTAGAGTAACCTTCTGGCCAAAGACAAGCCATTCGAGTTTGACAAATCATCCTGCACGACATTTGATCTACTTAAAATGGCAGTCACCTGTGCCTCGATTTTGCAACCATCGGTCTGGATAGCCCCATTTGAGATTATGACTGACGCTTCTGATTATGTGGTCGGGGCTATCTTGGGTTAGGAGATTGATAGAAATTCCTCTGTCATCTACTATGCTAGTGAGACTCTGGATGAGGCCTAGAGGAATTATATTGTCATATAAAAGGAATTGTTAGCTATAGTCTTTACTTTAGAGAAATTCATGGCTTATCTCTTAGGATCTCATGTTATATTTGCACCACCACTTGGCCTTAAAACATCTCTTGGCCAAAAAGGATGCCAAGCCCTGACTCATTTGATGGATTTTATTTCTTCAAGAATTTAATCTTGAAATTAAGGACAAAGCCAAGGCACAAAATGTAGTGGCAAATCATCTCTCGAGAATCCTAATTGATTCTCCTCCTCTGGATATTTTGATTACCGACACTTTTTTAGATGAGACTATCTGTATAGTCTCGAGTGTCCAAACCCCTTGGTTTACGGACAATGTCAATTATTTGGCCATTGGTTAAGTCACCTAGGACTTGACCAAGCAACAATGGGATAGACTTATATCTGAGGCCAAATATTACTTTTTGGATGACCTTGAGCTGTACTACATTGGCTCTAATCAAACTATTCATGCATCCTAGATAAAGAGTTCCGGAGTATACTTGAGTTCTGCCATGCATCAGTGTGTGGTGGACATTTTTCCAGGAAAAAAACAGCTGCTAAGATTCTGTAGTTTGGGTTTATTGGCTGCTGATGAGCCCATATTTATGGGCTAATTAGTTACTTAAGTGCCTAAACATTAGATTAATATTAGCGTATACATAGCATGCATTAAAACATAAATAACTTAGTTTATATATATTTACTTGTATGCATTACATTCATATATAAATTATTTAGCACACATTAGAATAACAAGCATTAGTCTTTAGGTTGCATTATATGCATGTATTAGAATTAACATTTTATGTGAGGGTTTGAAGATAAATAAGTCATCATTTCATTTCTTATTTTATTAATCTATTTTTCTTCTTCAATGGCTGCTGTAGCTGCACGCAACACATGAAATGATGGCCGGAGTGAAGATGAGTGGAGAATGTGGATCATGACTCTCCAAATTCAAGCTGTTGCAAAGACAAAAGAGAGTGTGAGACAACCATGCTCAGGGAGACTCCACCCCGACTCCACCACCGTGAAGAGCTTCGAGCTCACTTCCACCACCACCACCGTGCATCTCCAAGGCCGAGCTCCACCACACCGTGGGCTAGCAAGGTTACAGCTTGTCGAGCCAAGCCGGTGGACTCGTGCCAACACCGTGCGCGTGTCTTCGACGGCCACACAATCATCACCATGCTTCACCACTGTGTACCCTCCCCTATCCACTGTCAACACCACCGCAGCCACGCACCAGTAGCCATACATGCATGTTTAAGACATCTGGGAATGTTCCTAGATGTCTAAAGCCCCTACAGCACCACCTCATCTTCACCTCCCTCAATATCACCCACTCCACGTACACTATTCATCTTCTTCCCCATTTCTTCTTCCTCTCCTATTTCTCTTCAACCCACCAAACCCAAACATAAACTCACCACCACCATCATTGTAGGTCACCCTCTCATCGCCTGTGCGCCACGCCTCTCCGCACACACAATAGTAGCAAGCAACCCCGGCCAGCCATCAGCACGCACACCCCCATCTCTGTGCTCACGCAGTAGCTACAGTTGCAGCAACACGTGCTCACCAGCGCTCCTCCAGCAGCTCCTCCGCACGTGCCAACACACCTTCAGTAGCTCCCCCACATGCACCCGAGCGGCCTGTGCACCTCCTCGCCTTCGGCCCATGCGCACGTGCACACCTCCATTAGCGCCACGCCCCCTCAACTCCGCACACAAAAGCAGCAGCGACAGCCACCGCCGCCACTCCTCTCCTCCATACAGTCGACTCCGACCACGCCGCGACTTGCCACTGCCACCGCTACAAAGCCCTCGCTCCACTTGACCTTCGGTGAGCTCCTCCCCTCTGGCCATCCTCTCCATGCATGGAAGGCATCCAAAGCAAGTCCCCTGTTTTTGCATAGTAAACTTCCCATTTGTTTTTACAAAGAATGCCATTGCCAAAGAGTTATTTTGTGGGTTATTAATTAAATATTGTGGTGAGTTTATGCAAAGGACCTCCCTTTTTCTCATAAATATTATTTCAGCAGTAGCTCTTGTTATTTACTTAATCTGAAAGCGATTTTGACTTGATTTCTTAACGAAATTTATCATGGACATCTATTTTTAACCTCGTACAAGCTTTAATAGGCCATTGCTTCCCTGTGGATACGACCTACTCTTTTCGAGTGGTTAATTTTTATAGTTTTGATTAGCGATTTTCCACCACTTGCATACTACATCACAAAATTTTGTGTGAAACAACGAAAGCGAAAACCGTCTCATCAAATGGTACTATTGCGGGAGGCAACGAGCCTATTAAACTCGCATTTATTTATTTATTTGTTCACACATTATTTTTGAGGCATATTTAACTTTGATTTTTTTTTTCTTGCGAGGTACACATATCTTCTATATCATGTCTCACCAGTCAGAAAGATTAGGAAACCCTTGAAGTGGCCAGTGGGCCACACATTGGGAGCATCATAGCTGTCATGCGCACAATTGAGGTGGACCTTGAGCCATAATTCGAAGGAGAACATTTCGACGGAGCTGCAAGCATCAACTCCTCCATTCTGAATAGATAGAATAGATAGTATATTAGATTAGCTTAGATTTAGTTTAGACTTTACAATTGGTTTCAGACCCTTGTTCTGGAGTACAGTTGAGGGGTTTGTTCCCCGACCTTCTTTTAGGCCATTAAGTGGGTAATTTTTCGAGAGTCTACACCCATTTCTTTAAACTTAGGTTTTTGTTTTTCTTTTGTAGAGTTTATCTTTTCTCGTTTGTGCATAAGTAGGTTAGATATAAAACAAAAAAAAAGCATGAGCTAACTGCCCCTTGGATGACCATTTAGGTGTGAACGAGCATCATTTAGACCTGATTTTCTTCATTGCGTGCATATCATTGCTGATTACAGGAGGCAAGGTACATTTTCTTGACTTTTCATCCATATTCACGCATTACATATGGACCTTAATTTCAAAGACCAAGTTTGATTTGAATTGATTTAACAAGTGGTCACCGTAAATTTTTTGAAAAAGGACTAATTAAAGGAGGGACATTTAAAAATCAAGGACTTGATTTTCAAACTTGGCGTGCGATTCAAGACTCAAAATCTTTTGTGGTGTACGCACACTTATATCTCTTGCACCACGGCATGCTTTTAGACACTCCTTAGGTTTGGAACCACTAGGACTAGAGCCTCCTATTACTAGGGTCTAAAGTGACCCAAACTTTAGTTCAGATGTGAAGTTGCCTCCAAACCTTGAGGATTGAGGGTAGTTAAGAACACCACAAAAAGCAACAATTCAAAGGAAGGGCTTGACCCTACTTGCATCCCTTTTTGCCATGTTTGGTGGTAACTAAACTTTTTAGGCTTTAGGGAGGATCAACTAAGCCCCAGTTAGGTCTTCTTAAGCATATCATAGCATGTAACTATTTGGATAACTTGTTTTGTCACCTACAAAATGGACTAAACTCAAATGCCTAACTAATTAAAGACCTAAAATGTCCTCTGATTTGTGTTTGTATTGGGAGGAATTTGATTGTGGTGTGAGTTTGAATGGACCATGTTGACTTTCATCCTTTCACATCTTGCCCACACCCTTACACCCACTCTGCAATCTTCAATCCCATACACTGAGATGGTCCATTCTCTGATGGACATAATGACGGCAATTGGGATCCTTTCACTCCTACTATAGGAGTATTGGCCTAGTTAAGCCCCAAATCAGTGAGCAAAACCTAGGAGCAAGATTTGACTTGCCCAATATCCCATACAACATAGAAATGCCCAACCCACCCTCCATGAATGATTATATTGGTTGGATAGAAACTCCTGGGAACTATAAGCCTGAGCCTGACTTCTCTCCTGATAGTAATGATTGCTTCTGCTCTGTGAAGATGAAAATATAGAAAAAGCAAGATGAAATGATTGAATTATTAGGAGAATGTTCAAGAGCAAGACAACAAGAAAAAGAAGAAATTAGCCACCCAATCTACCCTATTGAGGATGAAAGGCACCCCTTTAGGCTAGATGCATCTCCCGTGGGAGAGCCACACCCTAAGTTGGAGGGAATTTTTGGGGATTATGTAATTGAGAATAGCTACTTTTCGAGGATTGATTTTAAAACCACCCCTTTAGATGACACTTCTTTAAGAGGTCCATGCCATAAGTGGGAGGATAATATGTATGAAAGTAGCTATACATTGGATGAAGAAAGGTGACAACTTGAGGAAGATGATGATCAGGTTGAGTATCCACTTGATTTATATTGGAGTCAAAAGAAGGGAATGATGGTACCATTGGAAGACCTCGACCCAGATGATAGTATTTTCATCACATTTGATGAAGTGGGCCGAAGTCAAGTTGTTAATCTTGCCCTCCCTTTTGATCACGAGATAAAACTCAAGTCCACCCTTAGGGAACCTAACCCTAAAAAAATTCACCTATTTGAGGAGTTTGATGTTACCAGTGTGAACCATTTACCCCAGATAGAGTGCCCTAGGGGACCTGCCAGGATTTTAGATGATTCTAGACCTCGGGTACATGATAATTGTATGATGAGGAGAAGGATCAATTATATGAGGAACCTACATTCAAGATTTGGAGTGACACTAAGGGTGATTATGTCTTATTTGAAGAATTAGCCTTGAGGATGTCACAAATTTGACCAAATTGGGTTTCCATAGCACACCCATTGATGATATCTCTCTTCATCACAAAATAATGGAAAACATGGAAGCAACTTCTGAGATTAATGTGGATTCGCATATAGACTCTGGGGAGGATTTGAGTAAAAAATAAGAACCTGGGGATGACATTGATAGATAATCCCTAGATCTGTTGCTTCCAACCTGCCTTCATACGATTAGGAGTTATCCTCTGATATATCTATCTCTAAAGGCGAAAATTTGACTCCATGTGCAAAAATGATCACTAATGAAGAGTAGGTAGATACTTGTGACATTACCAAACATGCTAGGGATGAGGTTGAAGAACTGGAAAGGTTGTTAGGCATGGACACTGAGTCAACTAGACCCACCTTAGATCTGATGACCATCCCGCAACCTCGAAACTTGGACACCCTAGACGATCCTTGGCTTAAAGACATGCTTACTACTGCTTTGACTCAGAGGCTTAACAGACCAATATTTCCTATAATGGGGTACCGGATATGGATTAATGCTTTCTATGGTCAGTCCATCACCTCAAGGTTTATCTCTGCACCATTCCTTTTGCAGGATCCTTGTCATCCTTCCCCTACCCCTTTGGAGGTTGTTATGCCAGTTTATCCTTTAGAACCTCCTCTGGTGACTTGGGACAATTTCATTCCTATCTTGGTTGGGCGAGCATTTGCTACCGGGATTCATCATCAGCTCACCAACATCCTAGGTTACCTGTTTTCTAGGCCAGCATTACTTTGCTCATTTTTAGGACCTATTTGTTTGGTTTTGGAACCTGACTTGCAGATTCTTTGGCTACCTGGCTGCTAACAAATTAATGGTAGCCCAACTCTGACCTAGGTAATATCCTTCTATGCAATGGGGACATTACAGACTTTAGGCATGTCGGGATGTACTTGGGTATATACATAGCATTTATACATAGTGCATTCATGCATTTGGTTAAAGTATTTTGCATTGCATACATTTGCATTGATTTTTTTTTTTTAATTTAGTATTGAGTTTAACTAGCTGGGCCCTGCATTCTTAAGCATAAGACCAGAACTTTAGGTTAAACTAAGTTGACTCTAAGTGGAGCTATCAACTTTAGATCCTTAAGGTCCTTTGTGTACTTACAAACTTAAGTAGGAGCTAAGTGTGGACCATTCCTCAAGAGGTTGAGCAAGGAAAGCTAAGGATTGAGTTAAAGGCTAGGTAGTACCTGGTGTCTTTTTCTACCTTTTGGTTTGCGGATCCTCGTAACCTAAGCATCCACATTTCACATACACTTGGTCTTGTATAAGTAATGATCATGTTAATTTCTTAAAGAAAATTTGCTTCTCTTAGTTCTGACTTGGGAGATGCTTGAAAACACAATTTGATTGTACGAGTTCCTACTACAGGAGAGGTGAAGTATATACTATCCTTGAGGATGTGATGATAACATGTCTCCTCCTCGGCACTTGTCTCTTAGGATGTCCATCCTACTAGGGACATGTAAGCACATTGTGCGGTTCAGGTACCATGGGTGACCCTATCTCGAAGTGCTGATTACCACAGGCCTGAATTCGCTTAAGAAATCCATGGGCGATACTATCTTGAAGTGTCGATTGCCAGGAGTTCTTGGGGTTGCTATGGGCAATGCTATCTTGAAGCATCGAAAGCCAGGCACCCTTCAAGGTTCAGTGATGAGGACTATGAATCCAACACAGACCGTGTTGATAGTTGATCCAAGGTCAAACTTAGAGGAATCAAACAAAAAATATATATATATTTATCACAAAAAAAAGAACTTTCTTACTTTCTATCTATGTTGGCAATCATACCAACCACAAATAACTCAGACTAATTCACATGCACGGATGCTTTAATCTCTGGGATCAATAAACCCTAGGGTAGAGTTAGAAATAAAGAAAAACCTGTGCTTGCAACTCGTCTTTAACCGACCAAGTCTGTAACTTAGCAACTAGTTTGAAAACTTAGGTCTAACATCTATAACTTAACATGTTTCTATGGGAAGACTGATTGGGTTGGCTAGTTCACTTAAAGAGCTGAGTTATTGCTTAAGTTTGCTAGGGACTAGCAAAAACTAGGCATGGGGACATTTGATGAGCCCATATTTGTGGGCTAATTAGTTACTTAAGTGCCTAGGCATTACATTAATATTAGTGTATACATAGCATGCATTAAGAAATAAATAATTTAGTTTATATATATTTGCCTGTATGCATTACATTCATATATAAATTATTTACCATATATTAGAATAACATGCATTAGTCTTTAGGTTTCATTATATGCATGTATTAGAATTAACATTTTACGTCAGGGTTTGAAGATAAATATGTCATCATTTCATTTCTTATTTTATTAATCTATTTCTCTTCTGCAACAGCTGCTGCAGTTGCACGCAACACATGAAATGATGGCCACAGTGAAGACGAGCGGAGAATGTGGATCTTGACACTCCAAATTCAAGTTGTTGCAAATACAAAAGAGAGTGGGAGACAACCGAGCTCGGGGAGACTCCGCCCTAACTCCACCACCGTGAAGAGCTTCGAGCTCACTTCCATCACCACCACCGTGCGTCTCCAAGGCCGAGCTCCACTGCACCGTGGGCTGGCGAGGTGATAGCTTGCCTTGCCAAGCCAATGGACTCGTGCCAACACTGTGTGCATGTCTCTGATGGCCATGCAATCATCACTGTGCTTCACCACTGTGCACCCTCCCCTGTCCACTGTCAACACCACCGTAGCCACGCACCAGTAGTCATCCACACACGTTTAAGATGTCCAAGAATGTTCCCAGACATTTGAAGCCCCTACAACACCACCTCATCTTCACCTCACTTAATATCACCCACTCCATGCACACTATTCATCTTCCTCCCCATTTCTTCTTCCTGTCCTATTTCTCTTCAACCCACCGAACCCAAACATAAACCCACCACCACCATCACTGTAGGTCATCCTCTCCTCGAGCACGTGCCACGCCTCTCTGCGTGCACAGTAGCAGCAAGCAGCCCCGGCCAGCCATCAGCATGCACACCCCCATCTCCACACTCACGCAGTAACTGCAGCTACATCAACATGTGCGCACCCGTGCTCCTCCAGTAGCTCCACCACGCATGCCTGTGCTCCTTCAGCAGCTCCCCCATGCATGCTCGCTTCGCCTGCGCACCTCCTCTCCTTCGACCCACACATGTGTGCACACCTCCAGCAACGCTGCACCCCCTCAACTCCACGCATAGAAGCAGTAGCAACAGCCACTGCCGTCGCTCCTCTCCTCAATATAGCCGACTTCAACCACGTCGAGACTTCTCACCACCACCACTGCGAAGCCCTCACTCCACTTGACCTCCGACGAGCTCCTCCCCTTCAGCCATTGTCTCCTCCAAGCGTGGAAGGCATCCAAAGCAAGTCCTTTGTTTTTGCATAGTAGACTTCTCATTTGTTTTCACAAAGAATGCCATTGCCAAAGAGTTATTTTTTGGTTTATTAATTAAATATTTTGGTGATTTTATGCAAAGGACCTCCCTCTTTCTCATTAATACTATTTCAGCATTAGCTCTTGTTATTTACTTAATCTGAAAGTGATTTTGACTTGATTTCTTGATGAAATTTATCGTGAACATCTATTTTTAACTCATACAAGTTTTAATAGGCCATTGCCTCCCTATGGATACAACCTGCTCTTTTCTAGTGGTTAATTTTTATAGTTTCGATTAGCGATTTTCCACCACTCGCATACTACATCATGACATTTTATGTGCGAAACAACAAAAGCGAAAACTATCTCATCAGCTGCCATTATTCAAAGATGCCCAAGATTTCTCGAGGTCATTTCTCGATGCCAGGCACTTGGGAGCATAGCCAAGAGAGATATGATTCCCCTAAACCTGATCCTTCCCATCGAAATCTTGGACATTTAGGCAATCGATTTCATGGGATCCTTTCCCCCTTCATTTGGACAATAGTATATTCTAGTTGCTATGGATTATGCGTCTAAATGGATTGAGGTGATTCCCACCTAAACCAATGACCACACGGTGGTCATTGACTTTGTTAAGAAAAACATTTTTAGTCGATTCAGGATTCCACGGGCCATCATCAGTGATGGCGGCATGCATTTCACTCATGCCTAGTTTAGGAATTTATTGGCGAAATATAGGGTGAATCATTGCATTTCCACACCTTATCACCCCCAGACGAACGGGTAGGCCAGGGTCTTCAATCGGGATATCAAGAACATCCTATAGAAGACGGTTAGGTTTAACAAGAATGACTGGACTCAAAAGCTCGACAATGCTCTTTGGGCCTACCGTATAGTGTACAAGATGCCCATCGGTATGTCTCCATTCCGTCTGGTGTATGGCAAGGTGATTGGTAAAATTTTGCTTTAGAAAATATCGAGAAATGATGATAATAAGATATGTTGTCATAGTAAATCATGTGGTGGAAAAATCCCAAATAAAAATATTTATCAGTAAAAACTAACTACGAAGTTATGATGTCATATCCATAGGGAGGTGTGAACCAATAAACTCACAAATATCTTTACAAAGAATGCTCACATAAAATGATAACACAATTGTTGATCATAAGAGTATTCTCTAAGGCCCAATGAGGAGCCAAAGAGAAAAAAAAAGAATGTGAGGGCACCAGAGCAAAAGCAACTTAATATAATAAATATTAAAATTAAAATAATTACCTTGGCAATGGCATGGAGATGTAAAAGGAAATAGGTGGAGAAATAGGGGAACTTGTTCCCCTTGCTCGCATGAGGGCTGGGAGGTGTTGGTCGAAGGCACAAAGCTCGGTGTGGTCACTTGTGGTCAGAGGTTTCCGATGGCAATGATGGCATCGACAGAGGTGGCCAGAGGCGGTCGATCGAAGGGAAGAGGCTCACTGGCAGTGGGTTGATGCATGTGGATGTGTAGGTTGCGGTTGGTATGGCTGAAGGCATAGTTGGGTGCATATTGTCGAGGTGAGGTCGATGGAGTTGATGGTGTGAAGAATGGAGGCCCATGGTGGCTGTTGCACAGAGGAGTGGTTAGACGGTGATGGGTTCTTTGTTGTAATAGAAGATGAAGAAGACAATGAAGCGGATGTTGTGCGCGGTCGTGAGGAGGATCGAGGAAAGGTGGCACTAGGTGTGCATCTAAGAAGGCGAAGATGAATGTGGAGCATAGGGGAAGTGTGGCACATGGAAGGGGGCCTCTTCTCTATTGGGGAAGCTAAAGGAAGAAGATCGAAGATTAAGAAGTCATTGAGACGCTCGATGGTGGAGAAGCACAATCGCAGTCAAGGAAGAAGGTGGGGCACAGTGTTGGAGGTCGAGGTGGAGAGGTCGCACGTTGTCGAGGATGGAGGCTCACTGTAGTGGGAATGTTGGAGAGGGGTCGTCATGAGGAACGTAGTAGATGACGCATCATCATAGTTGTGGATGTTGGTGCTATCACCATTAACCACGTTGGTGGCTTTCGGTGGTTGGTTGATGTCGTGGATGGCTCTCAGTGGCGTAGGTGAGTGCATGGAGGCACGATGGTGGTGTCTCTATTGTGGGAAGGCAGTAGGAAGAAGAAGATTGATGTAAACACATCCATTTAGGTTAAAATGTCTATTTATACATGTTCCTAAGCTTTGCATTTCATATTATAAATATTGCATAGCATGCACATTTCTGCATGTAGAATAGTTTGTATAAATTATAGGTTAATTCGCATCCTTTTCTGGCTAGGAGAGAAAGAGATTTATTATGGGGCCTCAGATTGATGATCAAACTATATAGATCTTATTAGGACGATGGTCAGAGTCCAACGTCTTCGAAATCACCTTTATTGGAGTCCTGTAGCACCATATACAGTCTGAGGAAGATCAATAGCCAAGGGATAAGGTGATGCAATTCAAAGCTTTAAAAGACAAATAGTTCATGAAATAAAAATAGTATAAGAATCCCATTTACTGAATTGATCAAAATAGTTTGTGAAATAAAAGAAGCTACTGCTAGAGAATATGATGATATAAGAAAAGAGCTTCATACAATCAGGGACAAGCAACAAAAATTAGAAATGTTTAAATTTTGGGTTGGGTGTTCCATAATAGAATTGTGATTCTGAGGTGGTCATTAAGGATTCTGTAGATCAGACACCCGAGGTGGATGATATTGATGTTCCTATCGAAGTTGAGGGAGATTCATTTGAGAATCTTGACCTTGATTTAAGGCCTGAATATCAATCATTTTATTTAGAAGAACCAAGCATTAATGGGCCTGAATATGATTTTGTTGTATTTGAGAGTACCCTTGGAGACATTAATGCATTGATTCAGATGATCACAAACACCAAACAACAAAATCATAAGGACCTTAACGATTCCTCAATAAATGATTCAGCCCATTCCACTTTCATGGAGGGACTCACTACCAAATCTAATGCCCAATTCCATCAAAGTGAGCAAGAGGAAATATCCCCTTATGGAGAAGATATTCAAGAGATTGAAAGACTATTGGAGATTACATTTGATGAGTTATCTGAGGAAGGTAAAAATTTTGCTAAATCATGTCGTAATTCAGAATTGGAAGTGAATGATTTGGAAGAGGAAAAAGAAGAGGATGATACTTAGGAAGAAACATATTTGGGAGAGACAGAGAGTGATCTCTGAACCTTGACATCCAGATCTGACCACACCATTTGGGTCATGCCTTCCATTCATCACCATTATTAGGACCCATATGATTTTACCCCACACAGTGCCACTCATACCCTAACCATCCACATTCTCCATCACCTCTTTTGGATGCCTTCATCTTCAATTCTTCCAGGCACCTGTATTTATCTATCTTTCTATTATAGCACCTAGCTGCAAATAATCCCAAGCCCTATCTACATATTTTTCCAAATTTTTGGGATTGGAATTCATGGATAGATGGTTAGCATTCACAACCCGCTATTGGCAAATGAGATTAAAATTCTTATCATTTTACTTGCCATTCTCAATACTGTATTGACATATCCTTTTCAAGTTTACGCCTAGCTCGAAACGTTAAACTTAGCACTTATGTATAGCATATTTTATTTGGCATATTTTCCTGCATATTTATTTTACTTCTTAGGTGTTGAAATAAGTGGAACGAAAAATTCAGGAGCTATTCCAGTTGATTTCTACCCATTTACCGCCTGTCTTAATTTATTTTTTATTATATTCATGCATGAGGACATGCAAGAAAGTAGGCATGGCAGGGTAGTACAAGTAAATTGAAAAATTTTTCTGCCAACACCTAAGAAAAACCTTTCGAACATCATGCTAATTGCACTTTAGGGTCCTTAAATTAAGAACAACCGTCTGCACCTTCAGAGTTCGCATTGGAGCTAGAAATCGTCCACAACGGCCACTTTCGACACATCTACTCACCTTTCTGTTCTAAATTTAGGGCTAAGCTAAATGTAACCCTTATTAAGGAAATTTTCGAAGAGAAACTTTGAAAGGTTATTGATAAACACACATGAATTCATGATAAAATGCTTATTTATGATAGTTCCTAGGCTTAACACTGCATATCATAGTATAAATATTTCATAGCATTCATTGCATTGCATTTAGGATAGTTTGTACATTTTGTATATTAATTCCAACATTTTATATAGCCAAGGAGGCAGTGTGACATCTTTACAGGCTTCGGATGAAGAATTCGACCGTAAGGCGACGATCGCAGTCCGTTAGTGCAAAAATCACCCCGATCAGAGCTGCGTAGCATCCTCTACAAGAAGAAGGAGATGGACGGCCAAGATGGTGCCACATGGCACCATCCAGGCCGCCCTCATGAGTCGTAGCCCCCAACCTCGCCTCAAGGAGAGAATTCCAGCTATTGGATCTCAATCCAACAACTGAGAATCACCCAAACATTACCCGGTCTTCTGCAAAAGCACCTTAAGGAAGATCTGATCATGACCGTTGGATCCTCATCCAATGGTTGAGCCGCAGCTGCAGCTACTCCTCCACATGACAATCGGGCACCCTTTTCACAGTGGTAGTGCACCCGATTGCAAAGAGGGGACGTGAGATCGAGTGGCAATTCAATGTGCCCCTTCAGTGCTTGAAGAAATTGGACTGCTCGGTCTTGATCAAGGGGTCAGCATTGCACACGTGCGAGGAAAGGCTACTCAAAGACAAGCAAATGCACACCCTTGCAGATGTGCTCCATCTGGAGTGCTCATTTAAGTCGATCGGGTGCATTATCCGCTGTCCGATCTTCATGATCGCGCGATGAGCGCAATTCAAATCTCGCGAGAGGTGTGATCTACACGCGCTCCTCAATCACATGATCAAGATTGAACAGTGGAGACGCTTCCTTGACTAGTGGGCATGCGATTTGAATGATCGCGAGGGCACGATCTGCTGGCACCCCCATTCGTGCGATGGTTCATCCAACGACTGCCAGCGATGCGTTCCCGTTTGAATCCGCAAGCACGTGCGATCTCCTCACGATCTCATCCATCGACACCTAATCCAATGGCTAATGATCTAATAGCACTACTCCAGCTGCAGTTGTGCCTCCTTACGCCAACCAAGGCACTTGAATGTATAGCGACACCCTCAATGGGTCTTTAGCGATGTTTCAAATGTCGCTAAAGACCCATGCACGCAAAACACCTCCATTCCATCACTATATAAATAGCATGACCCCTTCCCTTCCAAACCATCTCTACCTACTCTACTCCCACCTACTCCTAAGCTCTATTAGCCTACCAAATCTCCCTTAGAACTTAGTCCCAAGCTCCAATGGCCTCCTATTAGTGTAATGTTCCTATACCCCACCAAATATTCATCCTCCATCTCACCACCTTCATAGGAAGCCTTGGAGCCATCCTCCTACCTCCATTCCGGTAGAAGATTATCTCCAGCTCCTCACCCCCATTTCGAAGCCTTGGTGAAGCATTCCTCTACCCGACGTCCTCCTACATCTCACCTCCATCGTCCAACACCTCACCCCCTTCGTCCAAGCATTACTTCTTTTCCTGAACCTTTGGATAGTGGTTAGGGAGTCAGGCAAATCATCTTCTAGTAGATCCATGAAACATTTGTGAGGTGAGGGTAGGATGTCTACTGGTGCTTTAAGTCTGCAAGATTCTTAGTCTCTGGATAATTAGATAATGATACTTGGAGTTAGGCATAGTTTTCGCTGTCAAGTTTCTATGTACGAATCTTGTGAGAATTCTTGAGAGCCACCAAATAAGGAAGATACACAGTGATTGAGTTCTAAGAAAACTACGATTAAGGAGGATGGTCACGATCATCCTCTATGGAATCCTCGGTTGAAGGAGGGTATTAGTGTCAAATGTCAGAAAATGCACTATCCTATCCATTCCCTTCCTGGTGCCGAGAGTAGCCACTTCCACCAAATAAGCCACCCGATACCCTCTTGAACATCACCAATCCTTAATAATGGCTCTTGAATAAAATTTGAGTGTGTTGTATTGTATTGTGTTATGTTCATAGATATGCATGAAAACAAAAAAAGGAAAAATATATATGAAAAGAAAAGAGAAAAAAAAGAAATATATATATATATGAAAAAAAAGACAAAAATAGAGAGAGAAAATGTCCAAAAAGAAAGTGTTGAGTTCATAATCGTGTTTATCTGTTTATTTCATTTTTGAGTCGTTTACATTGAGGCAACCAAACCCACTACCAATATGATCCACCAAATATGGCCCATATCTATTTTTCTGTATTTCTGATCGCCTAAATATGGACTGAGGAATTCTGACTTTGTTGTAGGGTTATCAGAATTTTAATTAAGGTGTTAATGCCATGTGAGGCCACCAAATGTTGAACACATTGACAAAATATGGTGAGATTGTGACCTCGAAAAGAAAAGGAGAAGAAAAAGAGATAGAGTATGAAGGAACTAAAGAGAGTACAACTTTTAGCCTCTCTTTAGGTTGATTTTTTTGATAGCCTAGAAATCTAGAATCCGTATTACCAGATTATATGTAACACCAGATGAGTGTGAGACACCAAATAAAAAAACACTTGACTCAGACATCTTCTACCTAAGATAAAAAGCCAGGGTACAATTACAGACTATTTGTTACATATCCTAGAGGGAAGAATTAACCTATCCTGATAGAATTTTTATGAAGGGTCAGGTATGTACTTTAAGTGTGAATTGGCTTTTCACTTGGGTCCATTGCTTAAGCTACCATGACTACGCTTTCATGATTGTCTGGATTTCTAGATTTCTAGATGAAACAAATGGAGAACAATCTTTAATCAAACCCTTTGATAAAAAGCATAAGTAGTCCTTTAGGGACCGAACTTGTAAATAACTTAGTCATACATTTATGTTGATCATGAAAATCATCATTTTAGGAAATGATCGTGTCATAGTACAGTGACGAAAATTGCAACAACACTTAAATTTATAAACTCGAAAATAAAATTTAGTCCGAGGTCATTTGCAGGGAACAAATTTGGAATTCACAACACTGATCATAATTAATAACAGATGAGCACAATAATGAATCACAATCAAAATATTGAATAGATAATTTACTCAGAAAATGTATTACTAATACAAATGTATCTCAAGAGTAGTGGGGTAAAAAGAAATCTAGAAGCCTAAAAAGAATGCTGATTTAAATCACCACTTAATCCCTCAAATTAAGCATCTATCCCACAACTCAAAATTTCCAATAGTAGCCTGAACCACATATCAACCAATAGCTTGAATAAATCCACAAGACCAACCAAATCAAATGTCACAAGCAAGGCATAGACACCTTAAATACTCAAAACTTAGTACAATCTATGGCACGGCAGTAGTAGCCACATAGAGGCACAAGGGAAGCTCTCACAAAGCCTTATAGATGCTAAGATTAGCACATAAGGCATGCTTCCCGAGGTGCAAAACCTACCCCTACCCTCCTTAGATTTTCCTCTTTAATCAGGCTGCTAATTAGGTAATCAGGTATAGGGACCAAACCCACGTGCATGTAGGTAGCAGGTGAGGTGTGGGAGAGCATGTGGGATAGCGTGTGGGCGAGGGGACTTCACCCCATGTCTGAGGAAAATAGCCACTGCGAGAAATGCATTTTATACGTTGTGTTGGGGTCGTAGGTAACCGATGTGGGACTAATGTCTCCTTCTTCTCCTTTGTCTTCTTCGTGTATGCTGTAGAGGAGAACCACGTTTGAATTGAGCTACTAATTGTTGCTGCCTTGTCAATCTGAAGTTTCAGCTGAGTCCCTGTGGTATTTCCACAATAGCTAGGAGAGGAACCGAGGAGGTAGGATGATGGAGCATGGCTGACAGAGTGGAAAACGACAATGACAATGGCAGTCCTCTGATGAAGACCCTAAAACATGGAATATGAGCTCTAGGCCCCAATTAAAGCATTTGTTGTCATCACTGTATGGCATGGAGTACGTCGAAGGGGTTGATTAGGTGAACGGTGACGTGTGGTGGCTAGAGGGTGAAGGGATGACAGTGGCGTGGATGGGTTCTCCGACTGTGGGTTTGGGTGAGCAAAGCCCTCAATTTTTTGAGGGCTTTTGCTTACCTAAACATGGGTGAGCTTGTGGACCTAATGGTGTGGAGTTTGGCCGAGTGTGGCGACTGGACGAAGCTTGCCAGAGCTTTGCTAGCCATGAAGAAGATGGAGGAGGGAGAGTGATATGTTGGTTGAATTAGGGAGCTAAGAAGTGGAATCTAACCTAAAGGAGGAGAGGAGGAAGATGAACTTAGCTATGGCCAAAGAGGAGGAGGGATCCACATAGGCTTTGATTGGCTGGCGCCAGAGGAGTTGAAGTCTCCCATAAGGGATAGCGGCAACGATAAAGGAGGTAGGTGCCCCTGCGATGGTAGACGAGGAGCGGATGAAGGAGACGAAGGTATTAGGCTGGTTTGAGGAAGGAGGAGAGGGTGCTTGCCAGAGTTGTTGGAGTTCTTGGTTGGCGAGGAGGGAGGAAGGTTAGAACCAGCCTAGAATTGACTAATGAAGAGCTTAGGACCTTGGGGAGTTCTTATATAGCTCGACCGTGACTCAATCAGGAAGAATCATTGCGATTTCATCATGATTTGGCCTAGATTTCTCATGGATTTCCAGAGCTTCTCCTGAGCTTTGTGGTGTAATTTGGGATCCTTCACGAGGCTCAGATGATTGGGAAGCTTCCAATCAGCAATTACTCCAAATTTGGAGGTATTTGGCTGACAAATCAAGGAGAAATCCTTGATTGAGGTTGGTGTTTCAAGGTTTTGGAGCTTCTATTCACACACATGGTAGTAGGGGTATAAATGCAAGAGTGACAAGAAAGTTAGGGACCTGGATGAAAGGAATTTCGAAAGTTAGGAGTCTGAGTGTAGGAAATAGAGGTTTTAGGGACTATATTACAAACTAGGTTAAGATGAACTCCGATTGGACCCAAACTTTGGTACTAACCTAATTTGAACCCAAGGAATCTAATGGTGGACTTGGATTTGAGTTTTAACCACTTTTGACTAGGAAAATTACACAGAAGCCCAAATTAACGCAAAATCCCGTTTGAAACTCTATCCAAGGTCCAAATGGGTTCAAATGGTCAAACTAAAGGTACCAAACCACTTAGAATATTTTTCTATTAATTTTAGAAGGTTTAGATGAATTTTACCCTGACCAGAACCTATTTAATTCAAGTGGAGCTGATAATTAGGGTTTTGTGTATAGATTCAGTTCTCGAAATGCGTGAAACCCTATTTATGTTAGTGCAAACTGACTTTTTGTTGTTTAATGATCAATTAACCTCTAATTAAACCTTAGGTGACCCCGTGACTACACTGCATTCATTATGTGATGTTAAAAATATAGAATTAACTCTATTTTATTATTCTCCCCTCAACATAGATCTAAGTGGAATTACTATCCTTAGGCAATCATTCTGGAGCATTTATCTCTTGATTCTAAATAATTCAAGCTAGTTATGTCTAATGATGGTGTTACCATCAATTTAGTCTTACATTTGTTAGGGACTAGCAAAGTTTAGGCATGAGGATATGATTGCGTAGCAATCATAGGTATATTATTTGAACCTAGCTTAATTTGTAAATATTGCATTCATATCATGTATATCATGCATTGCATCATTTTATATAGAATAAGATAAGATTATCTTCTTATTTAATGTTTTTGTTACTATTTACAGGTAATAAGGTGATCCAAAATGTGAGATAGAGTGGATTAAGGTAATAAAGAGAGAAGAAAACTAACCCAGACAAGAGTGAGGAGGATAGCCTTATCCCTACCCTTAGAAACCCTAGGACAACCATCCTAAAACCAAAACCACTTCCCTTAGGACATCTTAGCCTTAGAACCCAAAATATGGATAGCACTATCCATGTTCTTATCCACCTTATCCCTCTCCCAAACACACAAGAACCAAAACCTACCTTAGAAAACCCAAAACCAACTCTCGAGCACATTGTTGGATGTCTAGATATTAGGCTGGACGTTTGATTTCTGCAGAAAATCAATTCATGAAGCTAAAACTTGCACTGACATAGAATTGGACATCCAACCTAACTTCCAGACGTCAAATTTTAGAGTATAAGACATCTGAGCACTTGTCTAGATGTCTGGAGGTCTTCTCTGGTTCCTATTTTTGCTGCTAGAAGCCCAAGATTGCCTCTTTTGACCTAGAAACCCCACCAAACACCTTAAGAAACCTAATTAGAGACCTCCTAATCCTATCCTACTATCCATACCCTTTGTTATCTTATCCCCAACCCAATTGAACTAGCCCATATCTAATTAGGTGCATCCATAGTTGATTGGCTACACCTAAACTTAATTACCCAGGAACTAATTGGATCCTACCTACCCATACAAGCCTAATTAGGCTTAGTAGAACCTAATTAGACTCGACCTAAACCCAATTAGGTTCCCTCCTCTCCAATTAGACTTACCTAAGCTTAATTAGGTTCATACTCACCTAATCTAGGTTAACCCAGCCAAATCCAACCAAACCTACACACCTTACTCTAGGAAAATTGCACACACACACACACATTCCTAATCTATCCACCCACTAGCTGCTGCCCACCTTAGCAAAACAAATCCCATGCACACCTATTCTAGGAAAGCCCTACCACCTAGGTGTCAACCCTTACCAAACCTAGATCCTAAATAGGTGGCAACTATACCTATTTTAGGAGACACCAAAAGTGGCGACCAAAAGAAGCCACTTCCCATATAAGACCAACCAAAAGGTGTCACACATTCAAATTTCACACCCTCTACCTCTCAAGTGTGATCTCCCTCCTCCTCCTCCTCCTCCTCTCTAAGACGTCCTCCATGGATGCCTAAAGAGGGTCCTCCAAAGTGCTCCTCCATGGATGACCAAGTGAAGCTTCAAGGTGCTCTCCTCCAAGGCTTCAAGGATGGCTAGAGGAGAAACGATCCACCACCCTCTTCTCCTCATTTTTTTCTTGGGCATGCTCCCTCTCTCTCTCCACTCAATAGAGAGGATGTCCACCTTCTATCTTCTCCCTTGTATGGATGACCAAGAAGGCTTCCTCATAGCCTTTCTTGGCCAGCCTTATAGATGTGTTAGTTACATTTGTTTGGAATGATAAAGCATAGATTAATTTCTTCATTCCTACAATTGCATGTTTCATTTTCTTTAGGCTAGTAGGAACATCCACCCTTAAGTTAGTCACATCATGCACAACCACCATGGCCTCATTTAGATGCATGTAGTCACTTAGGTTTTGTTAGCATATTTAGATCTAGGTTTTGCTTTTCAAAAATTAAAAATACAAAAAATCGTAAAAGAAAAAGGACAAAAGAAATGTATATATATTTGGTTAAATCTAGGATTGATAATAAGTTGATGCAAATCTGAAACTTGTTTCTCATGCCTCCCAGAGATGACCGATCAAGACTCAAAAGAATAAAAACCAATGCAAGTTTAGTTAAACAAATACTTTTTAATTGAGGGTTTAGCGCAACTATACTCCAAATCCAATGTATTTCAAAACACACCTCAAAATCGCTTGTCAACCGATTATTTTGGGTTGCTCGTTTTTGGCGATAGCTCGTGCAAACATCAACTGTGCATCCTGGTGTATGAAGATAGCCCTAGGGAATGAATGGCATAAACTGGATATATTCAAGGCATTATGGAACTTCGATTGTGATCTAATCGAGGAGGACGGTGAAGATGACGACTCGGCATTTTGTGGAACATTAGGCTCCTCTATAGTGACCCAATGTCACATTCATCTTCATTGTCAAGGTTTTTAGATCTTGATCCACACGGGACTGAGACCACAGATTTGCACATTTCATTCCATGAAACCGATTGTCTAGGGCGATCATCTGATCACAACACCTCAGATTCTGATTTTTCTGATCCATCATTTCCTGATTCGCCCCTACTAGTGCAAGATGGTGTGAATGTGACAGACAATTTTCCCATTAATGTAGTCATGACTAACCTTCGCTAGGTGGGGAATAAGCAAGCAATCACAAGTATCAGGATTATTAGATTTCCACTGTTGATTTTTCTCCTTACATCCACGACTCTAATTCCCACCCACCGGTGATCGCATTAAAGCCCTTACCTGATTCACTGAAAGACGTGTTTTTGGGCGATAGTGAGACATATCCGATGATTATCAGTGCTCACTTAACCAAAGAGCATGAACAACAATTGATTTCTGTATTATAAGCACATAGGGCAGCTATCGGTTGGAGTATTGCAGATCTCCATGGTATTTGCCCCTTATATTGTCCTCATCATATTCACATGGATGAGGGGGTGAAACCTTCTAGACAACCTCAGAGATAACTAAATCCAAATATGCTAGAGGTTGTAAAGAAGAAGATCATCAAATGGCTGGACATGAATATTGTTTATCCCATTTTCGACAACCAATGGGTGTGTCCTATCCAAATTGTGCCCAAGAAAGTAGGACTCACTGATGACTCCACAATGTTCAATGTTAATATTATCAATTACAGTCAATTTTAAGCGTACTTGTGCAATAATGACATATTATAATGGGCTTTGGAGCATTGCATGCATATTGCGTAATCTTTACATTATAATCTCTTAGAATCAATGTTTAATGACCATGTGCACAAGTCCATTTTGAAATAGGTCTCATATGAGCGATCGGATGTACAGATGGATCTGGAACAATGAACGGAGTCCAACGGACTCAAAATCACTTCGATCTGACACCTGTAGCTCCCACAACAAGCCTGAGAAAGATCAATGGCTAGGTGGAAATGTGACATCCTTACGGGCTTTAGATGAAAAATTTGACTATACGGATGGATCCAGAGTGACGATCGCAGTCCGACGACGTGGAAATCATCACGATCTGACATCGTGGCATCTCCTACAACAGAAAGAAGATGGATGTCCCAGATGGCCCCATGTGGCACCATCTAGGACACCCAACATCAGCCATGAATGCCCAGCAGTAGCTCCTCTTCATCCTCATCATGAAATCCCAATCGTTGGATCAAGATCCAACGACCGAGAAGCCACCTCCACCGCATGCCTTTGGATCCTCCTCGCGACCATTTCAAGGGCATGGTGTGGTGGTCCTAAGAGGAGTTCTCAAGGAGAGGTCACGAGTTCAAATCCCCACGGTGCCCCCCCTTAGGTTCAATTGGAGTAACAGCAGCGCAGCAAGGCATGCCGTGCTCAGGGAGCAGCAGCAGCGCACAAGTACATGCGCGCGACACAGCGCATGCGTACGAGGCGAGAAACAGGGAACACGGCCGCGTGAGGTGCGCGTCAAAGGGATGCGTGAGTGGAGGCTATGGCGACGCTTGCAGTGGGTCTTCAGTGACGTTTTTGAATGTCACTGTTGACCTGAGGACGAATTTGAGCCTTCTCCTCAACTATAAAAAGGGACTTATCCCACCCATTTGCATCCATGTTCTACCTAAGCAACTCCACCACTCCTTAGAGCTTCAAGCAAGGTTGTGAAGACACCGAGCCACCGATGGAAACTCCTCCACCGTCGTGGCTGCCTCGCATCTCCACTTAGCTAGTTTTTGGTTTATTATTTGTGTTGCTTAAGCTTTCATCTACCATTGAAGTTGTAGAATCGAATCATTTACGCAATATATTCTCTACTCTATTATCATATTTGTATCTTCTATTGTTAGATAATCTCGCATCATCACAATGATTTTCTAACCCTATCTCTTTCTCTCTCTCTCTCTCTCCCTTTCATTCTCATTCTATCTGGTTTCAAGCGAATCAAACAATGAATTTTTGTGACACAAAGTGAGTATTTGATCCAATTTCATGCCTCTCTATGTTTGACACTCAGACTCACATCCATTTATTCTTATTTGAAATTGATGTTGTAAAATGCGCTACAACGAATGATTTTACACAAATGCATCTAACGAACGTCAATTTTTGGCACCGTTGCCTGGGAGGTAATGGATCTCTTATTCACTTTCATTTTCTTGGTCATTATTTATACTTGTGTTATCTAACTTTCTCTTTTCTCTCTTCTTGTGGTTGCAGGAACCATGTGCATCGACAACCGGAGGAGAACAAGTTGAGTTGGATCGAAAGGAGGAACAAGAAGAAGACTGCCATCGACACGAAGGCTTGATCTTGTATTCCCATGATCCAAAGGTAACTTTCCATCCTTTGACCAAGAAATGGTGGTTTTATAAAAAAAAACTCTTGTTTGTTTGTCGAAGAAAAATACCACCACTAAGTCTTCAATCCGTTAACTTCGAAAAAAATCATTTTCTAGACTCGGGTTGAGGACACACTTAAAGGACTCTCTACACCTCTAAAAATTTTGACAAAAATTTCATAGGTGCCCCTTCTAGTATGCAAACTCCCCATCAATTTTCAGAGCCAAACTCTTTGTGGTTTGGCTGTGAGAAATTCGTTAATGGAAGTGCACAAGGTTGTCCTAAGTTCTGGAGATCTGTAGAATGTTCTTACTATTGCGAACTCCACATAGCTCGAATTTGCAAGAAATGGAAAGATATTGAAATTCTCTACACTTCATCAGCAGAACACATTTTTATTTGAAATTAATTAGTGATTATTCTAATCAACACATTAAACATGAACACTGATCTAGAAGTTCTAGACAGATTGACCCCCTCTTGGAAAAATGTGAATTTGGGTGCTTTATCATCCTGAAAAATTTTTGAAATTAATTTTTTTGAAAATCTCACACGATTTCGATCAAGATAGGTTCATTGATTATTTTGATTGGGCCCTTCTTAAAAGAAATCTTAAAAAGGATTCACTGAATAGAAGCTGCACACCCTAGGATCTTCTATAGTAGGGAGTTTTGATTTTATATAGTCACATGAAAGGCCTTAAAGAAAATCAATTTTCACCAACCGTGTGCCTATACATTTGTGCCGTGTTTGAAGGTGTAAACAAGTAAGAACTTTAAAAGCCATTAAAGCAAGATTTAAATCCTAAAAATCACACATCTTAATATTGCCTGTGAAGGAACACTTGTTTTGGCATTGGGTCCTTGCACCTAATTGTGCACACTTAATTCGCTCATTCCTCTACTTCTTCCAAACCATGGATTTCAATGCCTATCCTTCATTTCCAAACTATCTCCAACATGATTTGTATGCTAACCCAAGTGGGCTGTATCCACAGTTTACTTGGGATAACCAACCACCTAGTCAGGGACTTAATGCAAGACCTGAGTACCCAAAATACCTTCCTTATCCCAACTATCCCAATTTTACTCAACATGCATCAACTTCCTATTGGGATACCTCCGACCCACCCACTTATGGGTATGTTCCAAACCTTGAGGATCCTTACCCTGACTCTCCTTTTGATGCCTCTTCTTTTAGGTCCCACCCACCCACTAACCAATTTGATAAGACCTACACTTTAGGAGAACACCAAGACCCCTACCCTACCAAGGACCCTAACCAAGATAGGTCATCTGAATTCAAGGATCTCTCCTACCTGACCTATGGATTGGAAGGGATTTTAGAAAAATGGAAATCAAATGATGATCATAAACCTGGAAAAATCAAGAATGATCAAACCCTGATTTGGATCCCTGATGAAGAATTCGATTGGGAGGACTTAGAACCTCAATTATTCTAGAGTTGGACAAAACAAAAAATGGTTCCTCTTGAAGAATTGGACCCTGAAAATGATAGAATAGAGGACCCTCCCAAGAACATAAACCCCACTATGGACTCTAGCACACATCCTCAACCATACCCTCCTAACTCTAATTTAAGTACTAAGGAGCACATCCAAGGGAAACCTAATGACACCCGAGCAGTTCATGATAGCCTTCAGTTGGAGTTACAAAGATAGAATCAACAATTGATTAAAGGGAAACAAGCCATGATGGATATGTCCCAACAACTGGAGGAAGAGGGCCAAAGAAAACTATTGCAAACAACCCCTCTTACTGAATCGAGGAAGCAAGGCCCCGTAATGATCAATTGGACTACACCTAGTTGCCCAAAATTGATTTAGTCCAGCATTGATACACCTCCATTGTTGGACAACTCATTAGAAAATGTCATCAAAATTCCTTGGGGAAGGTTGAAGGCAAAAATCAAGAGGAAACTAAGAATTTGGGGGATGATGTCTTTGAATCCAAATCTAGTTTTCCCAAGGAAAGTGATTTGGTGAAAGTGACATCCAAAATTGAATATGGGGAGTGGGATTACAATTCTGAAATAACTGATTTTGAATCATTTGAAACCCCCATGACAAGTTTAGAGGAGGGCAAGGGAAAGAATCTGAGCTAGAGGATGAGATTAGCCCTACCTCTAATGCAACCTCGAAAATTGAGTCAGATAAGAAAGAGGTTGAAGAAAATATTCTTGGGGTCACAGAATAAGCAATGAAACTCTAGTTGAAGGGATGGATTTTTATTTGGTGAGAGACCTCACTCTTGACTTTAGGGCTCATTGTGAAACTCTTGATTTGGTTACATGCCCTATCAGAATTGGAATCCCACAACTTGAAGGCACTAGAATTGATATACCTTTGAGGGATTACAATTTGAAAGGGACACAAGCTGATTACAAAACCTACATCTTTAGTGTCTAACATTTTAGATTCCGATTGTGCTCATCCAAATCAACTTCTCTGCATGCCCGTAGACTAAGAGAGGAATATACATGGGTATGCATGGTACACCATTTGTAGGGTTCCCGTCCTTTAGGGACGGGACTCCACCACAACCTAGTTCGCATCTGCAGACTTCGGACTTTGGGTCTGGATGATTTTGTTTTCACCTCCTTGACCCAGACCAATCTTGTTTGTGCATCATGCCCAGCTGAAGGCACTAAACTCAGAGCTTCCTGGAGGCAACCCAGAGGATTCAAGATGACCAGATTCACGATTATAACTCAGGTGATTTCTTTCCTTACTCCCTTGCATACATTTATTTTTCCAATGAGGACATTGCATAGGGGGGTGGTAATTCATAGCATCTGAGTACAAAATTGTCAGCTTGAACTAATTTTGTTTCCTTTTATCAAAAAGAAAATTAGGGAAAGAAAACATAGGTATTAGAAGCTTCTCAACTTTAGGAAATGATACATTAGGGACCTAATTGCTAAGACCCTTTAGGTCTTCAGACTTAATCAGTCTGGGTGTCCAGTAAAATGTGGACTTGGTCTAAAGTGCTCACCACCTTAATATTTATTAATCTAGTCAATAAAGTAGGGTGATAAGTATACTACTTATCAACCCTCCCTTTGACTTGGAGGGATTTTTAGTCTAAGCATCTACACACGTTTTGCACTAACTCACTCATCGGTGGTTCTAACAGAAATTGGGTAGCTAACGAACCTTTTAGGGTGGTATCGATGGCAAGTTGTCATGGGTAACAGCCCATTGGCAGGTTGTCTAGAGCCTGCCACAGGACCATTCTCTTTCACTACTGCTTCTAGGTAAATCTTATATCAGGAAAGCCACCTACTTAAAAAAAAATGAAAGAAAAAGAAAATAGAAAAGGAGAAAAGAAAAAAAAAGCCATATTTCATTGCATGAGTATGGTTGGCAAGGTGTCATGGGTAACTGCCCATTGGCTGGTTGTCCAGATCCCAGCTCATAAAATGCACAAGAATTTCAAAACACTTAAGGAAGAAGCGGGGAAGTAGCATAATCCGGGGAGATATACACTGCATTCGCCCTTGTGTTGACCCCACAAAAATAAAAAGTAGGGAGAAAGCTACAGATCAGATAGATACACCTTTAGCAACATTTTTTCTTTCGGGTCATCTAGGGGCATAGAAACCCGAAGTTCGTTTTAATTGCCGTTGAGTAAGTCTATCACTTTCACAATAAGATGCTTAGTACTAAGAACCCTTTTCGAGTCTTGGGTGGATTAAGTAGCCATAAAAAGTTACCCTGAAATCCTCAACACCAAAAATTCAAAAAAAAAAAAGAAAAGATGAAAAAGAAAAAAATATGTATTTGCTTCTATATAGAATAAGGTGAGGACTCAGGCGGTCGACATTTTGGTAGGCAACCTGAGCACTGTTGAGTCTTAGCGAGTTAGGTTCTTAGTAGAAATTTCCTCCTATTGACAAGCAACTTCTACCTAAGCAATCAATTCCTAATTTTAGTTATAAATAGCATTTAGATCAAACCTTGCTAAGGACTAGCAATGGGTGGGCATGGGGGTATGATGACTCTATAATGTTCAGTGTTAATATTATCAATTAGAGTCAATTTCAAGGGTACTTGTTCGATAATGACATATTATAATGGGCTTTGGAGCATTGCATGCATATTGCATAATCTTTACATTATAATCGCTAAGAATCAAGGTTTAATGACCATGTGCACAAGTCCATTTGAAACAGGTCTCATATTAACAATCAGACCATACGGATGGATCCGAATCGATGAATGGAGTCCAATAGACTCGATCACTTCGATCCGACCCCCGTAGCTCGCATAACAAGCCCAAGAAAGATCAATGCCTAGGGGAAATGTGACATCCTTACGGGCTTCGGATGAAAAATCCAACCAAATGGATGGATCCATAGCGACGATCGTAGTCCGGCAATGCGAGAATCAATGTGATCTGAGCACCGTGGCATCTCCTATAATAGAAAGAAGATGGATGGCCCAGATGGCACCATGTGGTGGCATTTAGGCCACCCAATGCCAACCATGAACGCGCAGCACCGACTCCTCTTCATTGTCATCATCAAATGTTGACCGTTGGATCAAGATCCAATGGTCGAGAAGCCACCACCACTGCATCCCTTTCCATCCTCCTCGCGACCATTTCAAGGGCATGGCGTGGTGGTCCTGAGAGTTCTCAAGGAGAGGGTGTGGGTTCAAATCCCCGCGGTCCCCCCTCAGGTTCAATTAGAGCAACAACAACGCAGAAAGGCACGTGCGTGAGGAGCAGCAGCAGTGTACAAGTGCATGTGCGCGGCACAATCATGCCAACGCATGCGTACGCGGCGAGCGATAGGGAACACAAGCGCGTGAGGCACACGCCAGCAGGATGTGTGGGTTGGGGATATGGCGATGCTTGTGGTGGGTCTTTAGCGATGTCTTTGAATGTCGTTGTTGACCAGAGGACCAATTAAAACCTTCTCCTCAACTATAAAAAGGGACCTATCCCTCCCATTTGCATCCATGTTCTACCTAAGCAACTCCACCACTCCTTAGAGCTCCAAGAAAGGTTGTGGAGATGCAAAGCTATCGACGGAAACCCCTCCACCGCTGTGGCTGCCTCGCATCTCAACTTAGCTATTTTTTGTTTATTATTTGTGTTGCTTAAGCTTTCATGTGTCATTGTAGTTGTAGAACTCAGTCATTTACGCAATATATTCTCTATTCTATTATCATATTTGTCTCTTCCATAGTTAGATATTCTTGCATCATCATAATGATTTTCTAACCCTATCTCTTTCTCTCTCTCTCTCTCCCTTTCTTTCACATTCTATCTAGTTTACAAGTGAAACAAACGATGAATTTTTGTGACACAAAGTGAGTATTTGATCCGATTTCATGCCTCCCTGTGTTCGACATTTGGACTCACGTCCGTTTATTCTTATTTAAAATTGATGTTGTAAAATGCACTATAACGAATGATTTTACACAAACGTGTCCAGCGAACATCACTCATTGTCATAAAGAATGAAAAGGGAGAATCCATCCCTACCCGCACCGTGACTTTGTGGTGGGTCTACATCGATTACAAGAAGCTAAACATGGCTACCAAGAAAGGCAATTTTGCTTTGCCTTTCATTGACCCAATCTTAGAAAGGTTAGTTGGGCACAACTTCTTTTACTTTCTGAATGGATACTCTGAGTATAACCAAGTAGCGATTAACCCAGAAGATCAGGACAAGATCACTTTCACGTGTCCCTTTGGAACATTCACATTTAAGCGAATACCATGCGGCCTCTACAATGCACTCGCAACCTTTCAGCTTTGTATGATGACCATCTTCTCGCATATGATTGGGGACTTTGTGGAAGTATTTATGGATGACTTCTTGATTTCCAGAGATGATTACTCATCTTGTATTAATATACTCATAAAGATCCTGAGGTGGTGCAATGTAGTAAACCTAGTACTTTCATGGGAGAAAAGCATTTCATGGCAAGGGATGGCATTGTACCAAGTCATAGGATCTCTTCTAATGGACTCGAGGTTGACTAAGCTAAATCTAAAGTCATTTCCCAACTACCTCCACCTAGCTCGATTAAACAGATCAGTTCCTTCGTGATTTTTTGAAAATCGCCCAACCTTTAACGAATCTTCTGGTAGCTGATGAGCAAAATTTCGTGTAGAAAATATGTTCATGGTTTATGGAAATAGAAAGCCCCATTGTTGAGTTGTAGAAATCTGCTATCAGATAAGTTTTACTGAAACTCAAGGTGAGTCCCAAGTCGAACACGAGGAAGCGAATGTTTGATTTTGAAAATTGCACTTTGATTTTATTTGTTTCTGGTGTTTTTTCTTGCAAATTTTTTTATATTTTTATAAGGCAAGAGATCAAATCAACAAGATCTTTATCTAGTTAATCTCTTGCAAAATAAGAGGGAAAGAGAGAGAGAGTGTGTGAGAATCAAAAACTACTTCTAGAGATATGCTTGAAAGATATAATGTTTACTACAATAAAATATACACTATGAAAGAAATAAAAGAGATAGGGGGTGAGAGAAATCCTCTTCCAGGATGACTCCCTTTGACGGTGCTTGGATGAAGGTGGTGAGAGGCTGGATGTAGAAGAATGGAGCTGGAGGAAGGAGGGCGATGCAGGACGATGTTGTGGCGAGGATCTACTTCCCAAACATGGTGAGAGGATGGCCACGGGATGCTCGATGAAAAGTGGGTGAGAAGTGGGAAAATATTTTTACTTTTCTACTCTGGAGGAGAATATTGGGCTTCGAACTAGCTCCTCAGAGCTTAGGAGGAGGTGTGGGAAGAAGAGGAAGAGATGATTTGAGAATGGGAGGTGTAGGGGGGTATTTATAGGTGAGGAAGAGCCTTTACCAAATCATTTGGCGCAAAGAGGCATTCAATGCCGTGCAGGACACAGGGAGTGCGTGTAGCAAGCAGCACACACCCTGGCCACAGCACATGCAATGTGCATGCTCGTGCTGGCATCTCTGCATGCAAGAGTTGGAGAGGTGTGATTGTTGGATCACCGTTAGATCTTCATCATAAGATCGAGAATCGCATAGAGATCATGCGTTAAGATCGTGCAGGCAAGGAGTGGGAAAACGTCGACTGTTGGACCAAGCATTGGAGGCTGAGAGTGCTTGATGCTGAGCTGTACACAGCGTGCATAGCGCACGTTTGATTAGGCATTATCACACCTGTGAGCATCAATGCTGCCGCGTGGTTGGACCTCCACCACCTGATCTTGGTTTGAGGGTCCAATTTCATTTTCTCCATGCTGTTGCAAAATGTGCCCCCTGTCACAGCTCGACCCCATGCCATCTACTCCAAATAGAGCATTTCACCACTATGCCACAAGCCTAAGTGTGTCACGTTTTTGATTTAAGGCTCTTGCACTCTCAACCATTGGATCTCCATCCAATGGCTGAAATTAAAGGCAACTATGATAGGTCAAGGGTAGACAGTGGTAGTGGGTGGTCCTAGACGATCTGTGATAAGTCCACTTTAGTGGACTAATTTAGTGCTTAAGTGATAATTATGTAGATGAGAATTTAATCTAAAGCATGCTTGGTATTGACAAAATGATGTGACCTTTAGATTTATCATTTCATGTAGTAATTATATTAATCTTTATGTGGAAGGATTAATTATTCACTTTAAAAGGCATCTCATCGTATTTCAATTTGCAATATCATAGTAATATGGGCTTTTGCTTTAGCAGAAAGAGCAAGGGGATCAAATTTAGAGGCATCCATATATGCCTCTTGATGTAACTGCAATTATTGAAGGCAAAATACCTATTCATTCATGTTCCTAGGCTTAGATTTGCATTTCATGTTATAAATATTGCATAGCATACATCATTCTACATTTAGAGTAGTTGTATATAATTTAGGTTAATTGCATCCTTCTTGTGGTCAGGAGAGAAGGACATTTATTTTGGAGCCTCTGATTGACGATCCGACCATACGGATTTGATCCAGACGATGATCGGAGTCCAACTCCTCCAAAATCACCTCGATCGGAGTCCCGTAGCATCATATGCAATCCAAGGAAGATCAACAAATGAGGGACTAGGTTATGCAATTTGGAGTGTCAAATGACAAATCCGATCGCACGGATGGATTCAGGTCGACGGTCGCAGCCTAACAACGTGAAAATCGACTCAATCCGATCTCTGTAGCATACCCTACAAAGGAATGAAGATGGATGACCCAGGTCGTGCCACATGGTGCAACCTAGGCCGGCCATGCGCACTCACACGTCGCCGCATGCGCACAACACCATGGGCAAGTGCACGCACGTGCGCAGCAACTGTGCAGGCACGGATGCAATGATAGCAACAATGCATATCACGCATGCACGGGTGACAAGGGTGCATACAGCATGTGCCAGTGGTGCAGCAGTAGGGGCGCGTGAGCGAGATCTTCAGCAACGTTTGCAATGGATATTCAGCGACATTTATGACCATCACTAAATGTCCTATATATGAATTTGATTCTTTCCTCCACTATAAAAGGACCCCTACCCCTCCCATTTTTCTTCATCTCTTCCTTTCTTCCTCTCACCACCTCCAAGGCTCTAGAGAGAGCTTGTCCCAAGCTCAGGATGCTCCTCTAGAGTAGAAAATCAAATATGTTTCCCTCCCCTCATCCCCATTCGTGGAGCATCCCGTGGCTGTCTTCTCACCTACTTCAGGGAGTAGATCCTTGCCGCGACAATGTCCTATCCCGTCCTCCTTCCTCCGCCACTGTTCTCCTTCATCCCGCTCCTCACCATCTTTGTCTGGGCGCCGTCAGAGTGAGTCGTCCTCCAAGCGACTGTGGATGGGGATTCTTCTCATCTCTATCTATTTTTATTGCTTTCTAGTGTAGTTTTTCCCACTTTCATAGTTGTAGAAACACTTGTTCAGAAATATATGTGATTGTTTCTCTCTCTCTCTTATATTTTGAAAGTAGATTAGTTAGATAAGAATTCATCGACCTAATCTCTTGCATGCTAAAAATACCAAAAAAATTAGAAAAGACAAAAATGACAAAAACAAATAAAAGTGAAACATGTATTTTTCAAAACTAAACGTTCACCTCTTGGTGTTCGACCCGGGACTCACTTTTCGAGTTTTGGTTATAAATTTTATCTGATCGACGGATTTTCTCAGGAATCGAATTACGACGATGGGTTTCCAATCTCGAATCTTTCCGCATGTGAATCCACCATCATCATTTTGGCACCGTTGCCGAGGAGACAATGCTCTTTGGTTTTTTTTTGCATTTTCCCATTACTTACATATTTTTCTAACCTATCTTTCTTCTTCAATTTATTATTTTGCAGGAACCCGATCGAGGAGCCGAAGGTGGTAGATTGGAGTAAAGTGTGGGTAGAGACATTTGTAAGTTTTCCCCCACTTGCCTACCCACTAGATCATTTCGCCACCTTAATAATCAAGACCTAATCTACTTAGGTGTTTTCACAAACCCTAGGATAGAAATTGTTTATCTTGTTTGTCACTCCACTCACCTCGCCATCCACATAAATAAAAAAATAAAATAAAAAAAAGTTATCTGATTGTGGGATTTCTTGAAAGAAACACACATTAACACCCACAACACTCGACTTAAGGCACACCATTCCACTTTGATTCTACCACTTAACTAGGATCTGACCTGTGGACCCAGTACACTTCAACTCAATACACATAAGTGAGTAGAAAGCTAACTAGGTTAAGACATTTTGTGTCCCTTAACCAAGTGGTGCAACAGGCCAATTGATTGAGTTGTTTGGGCCGCACCACTCAAATTAAAATTGATTCATCAAGTAGCTTGCCACTTAGGGTTGATTTTTAGGATTGAACCAGGCACTCCATATTTTATTTCTAATTTTTAAAGGAATATATCTACACCAGTGCTTTCAAAACTTGGAGTATTCTACTAAACCTGATTGAATGAACCTAAAGATTAAACCCTAAAAGCTACTAAACAAGGTTAAACCCTAAAAGGCACATCATCAAATAACCATGTTTGCAAACCCTAGTTGTGCACACACACACATTTGATCATTAAGGGTATAACCCATCTAAAGGTCCCATCACATGTCAAGAGCACAATCATCCTATGCCTAACTAAAATTGAGTAGATGTTGGCCTTACGGATTGATTCGCTCTTCAGAGCTCAGACTGAGATTTTTTTCGATTAATCTGCTTCTACTGGTCCATCAATGTCTAGCTAGGGGAGTAGTATCAAATGACCGTTGCTGGGGGGTACAATAGGATCCAAAGGTGCAAACCAAAGGAAGAACCTTCTCCCCAACCCCTCCCTCTAACTAGTTGGATTGACTGAATAGAACTAGACCAAATTATTTATAATCTCAACATGGGACCTGGGAGTCTATAGGTCTTCGGGCTAACCCACCTATGGACAAGGTTGATTGCTTGTACTATAGGGCTCCTTTCTCTCTTCTGATTTCCCTCCTATTCTACCATGTATTCTTCCACATCTTACATGCATTTCCCATCCTACCCTCCTACCAACACTTATCCCCAAGATGATTACTATCCCGACTTGACTTGTAATTACCCATCCACTAGCCAAGATAACTTTGATTGGGGATATGAATCTGACCTCAGTGTCCAAGGTCTAACCCTGGACAACAAGACTATGATTACTATCCTTCCCAGAGCTACAATGATTATATATCTTCATCCTTTGATCACCAAACCAACCTGATCTACAATCAGGAAGGATATGATGATTATAACACCTACCCTCCCCAGTATTCCACTGAATATAGGTCACCACCATTCTTTGAACTGCCTAAAATGACCTACTATTAGGGAGGGACCCGAGAACCTTGATATCTTGACTCCCCTAGATTTAACCCAAATCCACCCAAACCTGAATCAAACCATTCAATTCAAGTGAACCAGGTCCAAGACAAGGTGTTGGCTAATTTGAGGAACACTATACAATCTCTAGAAGCTCAGCCAACACCATGCACTGAAGCATTGGAACCTATAATCAAAATGATTGATGAACTTAATAGTTCTCTATAGGATTTGCTCCAAAATGTTAAGGATAGAGACCTGGGTGAGTTTCTTCTCGGGAAATTATCGTGGTTGAGGTTGAAATTTGTGGTTGCCTTAGTCAAATCTTAGGATGATTCTCAAGATGAATCCCCTTCAAGAGAGCCAATGTTAGAACCCACTTAGGTGCCTGTCGAGGGATACATATTCTGAGATTGGAGATGACCAGGTTAGTCAAGAGTGACCCGTTGAGGATGAACCAAGTTTCTCACCCCAGATCCCAGAGCCAGGGAATGATGAAAAATATGTCTCCATGGACCATGAAATGACATATGATTTTGAGATGTATATAATTGAGGATCATGAATTCCTTGATTTTGATGGTGAGGAATCTCTTAGTCAAGCCTCACTTGAGCTTAAGGAGAATGATTTTAGTGAGACAAATGGGCTTGAGGAATCTGATAAACCATTTGATAGTTCGACTATTGAAGATTTTGATTCGGTTGGGGCTAACTTAGATGATCCAAATCCTGATGATTCAACCACACCCTGAAGAGTTGACTTTTGAGATAATTGTGCCCAATCCAATCTTGATTCAACCACTATTTTTGGACTTGGGTAAATCTTATGGGGTGAATGGTATGCTAGAGGTCCTGGAGCCTAAGCACTTGATGTTGGAGGATAAAAATGTTGAAATGAAAATTTGGGAGGTTAATTCTGAGGGAAAAACAAGTTTGGATTTAAGGGTTCCTGTTGACCTAAAACCACCTACTTTCTACCAGGACCCTTACGATATCTTTCACGTGCAACCCAAGCTCAAAATATCTAATTATTTTTCTGAGCTGAACATTAAGTGGACATCCGCACCTATTGAACCATCTTTACCCATTGTCTGACACTTTGGTCTTGGGTTGCACACCACAAAATCGTAGATTCTGGGTAATTTTCATCTAAAACCTGAGAACCACTCATCCTGTGGCATGGGTCTCCATCATAATCTAGTCCATGTCTGTGGACATCTTCTGCTGGCGGGTCTAAGGATTAATCTTTTGATTTTAATTCTGACTTGCACTTGTGAATTCTCAATTTCTTCCTTATATGTATGTTATGACTAGCTGAAGGCATGAAATTTAGCATGTGTTTATATTCCACGTTCTCTGCGATGCTAATCGGATTGTCACGAAATTCAGGTGATATTCTTTTATTCCACCCTTTTCATGTCTTTGTTTTACAATGAGGACATTTCATCATTTATGCATAGGGGGGTGGATACCTAATCATGAAATTATTTTGTTAACTCCATAGAATTTCTTTTAGTTTCTTTAAAAAAAATTGAAAATTCAAAAAGACAAAAAAAAAAGAATTAAGGGAAGAGAACTTAAGCTTTTGGAAGTTATTAACTTTAGAAAATGATACAATGGGACCTGAACACTTAGACTCTTCAGGTCTTCGAGCTTAATTAGCTCAGGTGTGGACTTAGTCTCGAGAACTCGCCAAGTAATTCTATTTTAAATTGGTCAATAAATTGGGGTGATAAGTATAAGACTTATTAACCCACCCTCTGATTTGAGGGGGCTTTAAGCCTAAGTATCTACTAACTGTTTGCACTGACTCACTTTCGACAGTTTTTTCAAAAATTGGGTAGCTAATGAACCGTCCAGGGTGGTATGGCTGGCAAGTTGTCGGTGGTAATAGCTCATCGGCTTGTTGTCCAGAGCCTAATCACAAGACCATTTTTTCGTACTGCCTTTAGGTAAATCTTAGATCGGGGAAACCACTTACTTAGGAAAAAAAAAAGAAAAAATAGAAAAAAATATGAAAAATAGAAAATAAAAAAAAATAAAATCGCACTTCGCTGCACAAGTATGCCAGGCAAGTTGCCGTGGGTAACAACCCATTGGCCGGTCGTCCAGAGCCTAGCTCACAAAAATGCACAATAATTCTCAAAACACTTAGGGAAGAAGTGGGGAAGTAGAATAAACTAGGGAGATATACACTAGGTTCGCCCTTGTGTTGACCACATAAGTAAAAGTAGGGAGAAATCTACCATTCAAAAAGATAAACCTTTAGGCAAGGTCACCTAGGGTTGTAGAAACCTGAAGTACATTTAACGACTGCCTAGTGAGTCTATCACCCTTTCACTAGATGCTTAGCACTTAGAGTCCTTTTCAAGTCTTGGGTGGGTTGAGTAGCCGTAAAAGGTTATCTTGAAACTCTCAAACTCCAAAAATCCAAAAAAATTAGAAAAGAAGAAAAAAAAAATGTATCTTCCCTTTTCAAATAAGGCGAAGACTTGGGCGGTCTACATTTTGGCAGACACCCGAGTACTGTTGAGTCTTCATAGTTTAGGACCTTAGTTGATAATTTCTATTGATAATAAACAACTTAGGCCTAAGAGATCGAATCCTAATTCTAATTTTATACATGGCATGCAGTTTGATTTTGATAGGGACTAGCAAAAGATAGGCTTGGGGATATGATGTAACCATAATTATTGAGGGTAAAATGCCTATTCATGCATGTTCCTAGGATTAGATTTGAATTTCATGTTATAAACATTGCATAGCATGCATCATTCTGCATTTAGAGTAGTATATAATTTATGTTAATTGCATCCTTTTTGTGGTCAAGAGAGAATGATATTTATTTTGGACCCTCGGATTGACGATCTGACCAGATGGATCTGATCTAGATGACGATCAAAGTCCAACGCTTTTGAAATCACCTCGATCGGAGTCTCTTAGCACCATATGCCATCCAAGGAAGATCAACGGTCGAGGGCTAGGTGATGCAATCTGGAGTGTCAAACGACAAATCTGACAGCACAGATGGATTTGGGTCAACAATCGCAACCCAATGACATGAAAATCAACTCAATCCGACCTCTGTAGCATCCCATACAAAGGAATGAAGATGGACAGCCCAGGTCGTGCCACTTGGCGCAACATAGGCCACCCATGCACACGCACGCGTTGTCGCAGGTGCGCAGCAGTGCGGGCGCATGCATGCACCCACACAGTAGTAGCACAGGCGCGGGGGTAGTGGCAGTAGTGGCGTGTATCATGTGTGCGCATGCGACAAGGGTGCGTGCAGCATGCCCCAGCGGTGCAGTAGTAAGGGCGTGTGCAGCGGTGGCCGATGAGCTGTTACCAGCAACAACTTGCCAACCATACCACCCTAGACGGTACATTAGCTACCCAATTTTTGAAAAAACTGTCGAAAGTGAGTCAGTGCAAACAGTGAGTAGATACTTAGTCTTAAAGCCCCCTCAAATCAGAGGGTGGGTTGATAAGTCTTATACTTATCACCCCAATTTATTGACCAATTTAAAATAGAATTACTTGGTGAGGACTCGAGACTAAGTCCACACCTGAGCTAATTAGGCCCGAAGACCTAAAGAGTCTAAGCATTCAGGTCTTATCGAATCATTTCCTAAAGTTAACAACTCCTAATGCCTAAGTTCTCTTCTCCTAATTCTCTAAGTTTTTGTCTTTTACAATTATTTATTTTTTTCTTTTTATTCTAAATAAATAAAATCAAAGAAATTGTATGGAGCTAACAAAATAATTTTAGGATTAAGTATCCGCCCCCCATGCCTAGCTAATGCAATGTCTTCATTATAAAAATAAAGATATGAAAAGGGTGGAATAAATAGAATATCACCTAAATTTTGTGATAGATCCGGTTAGCTCCATAGAGAATATGCACAAGCGCTAAATTTAATGCCTTTAATTAGGCATAATATACAAATAAGGAAGAAATTAAGAATTCACAGGTGTGGGTCAAGATCAAAACAAGAAGATTGATCTTAAGACCCACCAACAAATATCCACAGATGTGGACAAGGTTATGGTGCAAACCCATGACCCAAGTTGAGTGGTTCTAAGGCTCTAAATAATAAAATCCTTGAACCGAAGATATTTCAGCTTGTGGGCCTAGGTCCACGGTTTATGAGAATGCAACGCAAATCCAAAATGTTGGACAATAAGGAAGTCTAGATCAATAGACGTATTTGTCCTCATAGAATTCAAATCAAAGAGATAATTAATTATTTTACATTTGGGTTGCACATCTTGAAAATCAAGGATATCATAAGGGTCCTTATAAAAGGTTGGTGGTTTCAGGTCAATAGGAACCCTTAGATCCAAAATTGTATTTCCCTTAAAATTAGCCTCCTAGATTTCCATTTCCAAATTTCTACCCTCCAAAATTAGGGTTTCCGAGACCTCTAGATCATTGTACACCCCATCTAAAATATCCAAGTCAAACAATTGTGTCTAAATCAGGATTGACTTGGGTCTGGTGATCTTAAGAATAAAGGCATGATTATGCTCAATGGGGTGTGTTTGGGAACTATGGCTATTGATTGAACCATCTAATAACTCAAGATCAAAATCCTCCATATCAGCCCTAGTAGGATCAAAATCTTTAACTATCGAACTATCAAATGATTCATCATATTCTTCAGGCCCACTTGTCTCACTAAAATCATTTTCCTTAACTTCAAGTGAGACTTCAGTAAGAGATTCCTCACCCTCAGAATCAAAGAATTCTTTATCCTCATTTATATATGCCTCAAAATCATCTATCATTTTGATGTACGGGATTTTTTTGCAAAAAGATTTGAGTTTAGAAAGCCCGTCATTGTAGCACAATTCACAGGAAAACCCGTCAATCAAATAATTTTTAATTGAAACTCAAAATGAATCTCGGCTCGAACACGAGGAGGCTATGTCGATTTGAAATCCATAGCTATATTTTTTTTTTGTAATTTTTGCTTATAAATGAGACATTCACAATGATTGCTATTCTATAAACACTACAACCAAAGAGAAAGAGAGAGAGAGAGAAATAACTTTTATACTCAAAATAATGTCATTACAACTACAACTAGAAAGTTGAAAATCTAATCTAGAAAGCGATAAAGATAAGGGGGAGAGAAGTTATCCTCCTTGACGACTGCTTAGAGGACTAGTTGAATGAACGTCACCTGGAAGGAGAGTGAAGATGGACGACAGGGGATGGATGGGAAGAACCAGGGGTGAGGCAGGGTGTCAACATCGCGGGGTCTACTTCCAGAACTGGGACGAGAAGACTGCTGACGAGACCTTCGTGAAGGGGATGAGAGGTAGAAAAATTTATTTTTACTCTAGCGGCGCTTCCCGTAGCTTGGGAGCGCTAGAGCGAGCTTTAGAGCTTGAGTTCTTAGCTCTTAGAGAGGGAGAGAGATCATGGAAGGGATGATGAAATATGTAGGAGGGATAAGCTTATGATAGGTGAAGATATGAGGGCATAAAAGTCATTTTAAGGCTTAGAAATGAATGCAAGTCCTTTAGTGACGTTATGCACGCCACCGAAGGTGCATGTGCAACCTCGGCCATTATCCTTGATCCTAGCGTCGTTGTGCAACCACGTTGCATGCCTTCCTTCCTTCAACCATTTCTCATGCCTGAAGAGTCGCACGTTCTTAGCCACTTGATCATTATTGAATGGCTCAAATCCATCCTCTCCATGCCTTTAGATCATGTTCTCAAATCTCCATTAGATGGTGGAGATTGCATCCGAACGTCTTAACCTCCTCTTGTGCGTCAGATCTGGTGTAAGAAGTTGCATCATCACACGCGTCCATCCATGCTTGCATCCAGCACCGCCATGTATCTGCTTCCATAGCCATTCAATGTCAATCGAATGCTTCAATTTCTCCACGCGCCACTTCTCACTTGATTTGAGGTGAGGCAGGGCTCGAACCCATGCCTCACGCTCTGCGTAGGGGATTCACCCAACGTGCTACACCCATAGATTATCTCAAAGACAATCCAAGGGTCCTTCGCATGCGACCATTTGGTAAGAATCCAACAGTGGGTGATCTTGGGCAGCTAGGATGGTGCCACGTGGCATCATCTAAGCCATCTATCCTCTTTTACTTGTAGGTGGTGTCACGAATGTCGGATTGGATTGATTTTAATGCTGTTGGGCTATGATTGTCGATCCAAACCCATCAGTGTAGTTAGATTTCTCATCTGAAGTTCGAATTTTACACCACCTTGGCCCCTGACTTCTGATCTTTCTCGGACTGTATTTGATGCTACAGAAATTCGATTGGGGCAATCTCATAGTTGTTGAACTCTGATTGTCACCCTAATCAGATCCGTATGGTTGGATCTTCAATCCATGGCCCCGAGAAATGTTGCCTTTCCCTGGCCACAAAAAGAGGCGAATTACTCTACAATTTATACAAATTAACCTAAATGCATGATGATGCATGTTATGCAATATTTACAATGCACGATGCTTATATGACACTAAGATCATACAGAAAAAGACATTTTAGGCTACTTAGATGTATACACGTCACACCCCCATGCCTATCTTTTGGTAGCCCCTAGCAAAACTATATGCTATTTATAAATAGAATTAAGATCAAATTACTTGGGCAAAAGTTATTCTTCAACACTAGGATCAAATTACTAAGGAATTGAACTACAGAGACACAAGAACGCTTGGGTGTCTGTCATAATGCAGACTGCCCAAGCCCTCTCCTTATCTAAAGCAGAAGCATCTTTTTCCTTTTCTTCATATTTATTTTTATTTTTATTTTATTTTTAAGTTTAGGGTTTCGAGGTAGCTTTTTACGACCACCCAACCCACCCAAGACTCGAAGAGAACTCTAAGTACTAAGCATCTTTTTGTGTGAAATATGATAGACTCACTGATCGGCAATCAAAATGGACTTCGGGTTTCTATGCCCCTAGGTGACCTTGAAAAGGAATTCTGCCTAAAGGTGTATCTATACAACCGGTAGCTTTCTCCTTACTTTTATTTTTATGGGGTCAAGACAAGGGAGAACCCAATGTATATCTCCTCGGCTTATTCTACTTCTCTGCTTCTTGCTAAGTGTTTGCACTTAAACGTGCATTTTTATGAGCTTGGTTATAGACAACCGGCCGATGAGCTATTACCACCGACAACTTGCCAGCCATACTCATGCAATGAAGTGTGGCTTATTTCTTTCTTCTTTTCTTCTTTTCTATTTCTATTTCTTTTCTTTTTTATTTTTCTTTTACGTAGGTGGCTTCCCTAATCTAAGATTTACCTAAAGGCAGTAGGAAGAGAATGGTCGTGTAGTTAGGCTCTGGACAACCAGCAGATGAGCTGTTACCATCGAAAGCTTGTCAACTATACCACCCTAGAAGGTTCATTAGCTACCTAATTTTTGTTAAAATCGCCAAACAGTGAGTGAGTGCAAAATAGTGTGTAGATGCTTAGACTTAAAGTCCGCTCAAATCAGAGGGCGAATTGATAAGTCATGTACTTATCACCCCAACTTATTTAACCAATTTGAAATGAATTTTCAAATGGTGAGGACTTGAGAAACAAGTCCACATTTTAGTGGACACTCGGGCTGATTAAACCTGAAGACCTGAAGGGTATGAATGTTCAGGTCCTACTGTATTATTTCCTAAGGTTGAAAATTTCTAAAGCCCAAGTTTTCTTTTCCCAATTCAATTTTTTTTTAATAAAATGAAAAAATAAGGAAACTTTACAAGAAATCCACAGAGCTGACAATATGATTCAAAAAATGAATCCACCCCCCCATGCCTAACTCATGCAATGTCCTCATTGAAAAAATAAGGCGTGAGAAAAGGTCAGAATGGAAAAATATCACCTGTATTCCACGATGCTCTAGTCAGCTCTGAGTTAGACTTTACAAGTGCTAAGTTTAGTGCCATCAGCTAGGCAGGGTCTAGCCAAAGAAGTCAGATTAAGGTTAAATAACCTTGTCTGAGATGGGTTCTGGGATAACGTGGTCAACATAACATTTTAGACGCTGTTCATTGACCTTAAAAGAGTTACCCATCTTTAGGTGGGAAATCTCAACTGCTTCATTTGGGAATATCCGATCAATGATGAATGGGTCGTTCCACTTTGACCTACGCTTGCCAGGAAAGAGCTTAAGTCGAGAATCAAAGAGCCAGACCTTCTAGTTCAGCTCAAAGCTCTTGCGAGAAATCAGCTGGTCATGAAGACCTTCGGTCCTAGCCTTATAGATCTTGGCATTCTCGTATGCGTCATTTCTAAGCTCCTCTAACTCATATAGTTGGAGTTTCCTGGTTTCTCTAGCTAAACTTAATCCAAAGTTACATTTCTTGATTGCCCAGAATGCTCGATGTTCAATCTCAACAAGTAAATGCATGCCTTTCCATACATTAGAGGAAATGGTGACATGCCGATAGGTGTTTACATCATATGGTAGGCCCAAAGGCGTCATCAAGCTTTTGTGTCCAGTCTTTTCTATCAAGCCTAACCACCTTTCGCAGGATGTTCTTAATCTCCCGATTGGGGATCTCGGCTTGTCCATTCGTCTGGGGGTGGTAAGGTGTGGAAATTCTATGATTCACCCCGTATTTTGCCAATAAATTATGGAACTAGGCATTGGTGAAGTGAGCACCACCATCGCTGATGATGTCCCATGGAATCCTAAACTGACTAAAGATATTCTTTTTGACAAAATCGATGACCACCTTGTGGTCAATAGTTCGGGTAGGAATAGCCTCAATCCACTTGGACACGTAGTCAACAACTACAAGAATGTACTGGTGTCCAAATGAAGGGAGGAAGGGTGCCATGAAATTGATGCCCCAAACGTCAAAGATTTCGACGGGAAGAATCGGGTTTAGAGTCATCATGTCTCTTTTGGCTATGCTCCTGAGTGCCTAGCATCAAGAACATGGCCTGGACAATTCCTAGGCATCCTTGGATAAAGATGGCCAATAAAATCCAGATTGCAAAATTTTTGCAGCCATCTTTTTCCTGGAGAAATGTCCACGACACGCAGATGCATGGTAGAACTCAAGTATGCTTTAAAACTCATTGTCTAAAACACATTGGCGAATAATATGATTAGAGCTGATGCGGTACAATTCAAGGTCATCCCAAAACTAATATTTGGACTTAGATATAAGTCTATCCCGTTGTTGCTTGGTCCAATCCTGGGGGATTTGACCAATGACCAAATAATTTACCATGTCTGCAAACTAGGAAGTTTGGACACCTGAAACTGTAAGAATAGTCTTGTCTGGAAAAGTACCAGTAATTGGAATATCGGGACGAGAAACATCACTTAGGAGTCTCAAAAGATGATCTACTACCAAATTTTGCACCTTGGATTTATTTTTAATTTCAAGATTGAATTCTTGAAGTAAAAGAATCCATTGAATGAGCTAGGGTTTGGCATCATTTTTAGACAAGATGTTTCAAGGCTGAGTGGTTCATATAGATAATAAGATGAGATCCTAAGTTATAAGCCCTGAATTTTTTCAATGCAAATACTATAGCTATCAATTCCTTTTCGGTAACAGTGTAGTTTCTCTGGGCTTCGTCTAGAGCTTTGCTAGCATAGTAGATGACAGAGGGCTTCTTATCTATTTTCTAACCCAAAACATCCCCAACTGCGTAATCAGCAGTGTCGGTCATGGTCTCAATTGGGGCTGTCCAGACCGATGGTTGCAGCATCGAAGAATAAGTGACTGCCGTTTTAAGAAAATCAAATGCCTTGTGGCATGATTCATCAAAATTGAATGGCGTATCTTTGGCCAAAAGGTTGCTTGATGAGAACCTCATCATGCAGACTAACTAGCTCATTTTGTCCTAAGAAAGAGAATAAGAGCTCCTACATAACCTAAAGAAGGGCATAATTCAAGGAAGAAATGCTCTGAGAAGAAAACATGAAATAAAGGGTAAAAATATAATTTTATCATTGCAGTACATCAACGGGATTTCTCAGAGGCTAAACATAGGTCAAATGGTCTTAAGAAGATAAAAAGTGAGTTGATTCAATCAGAAATGGGTTATTCTGAGAGCTAGGAATTAAATGAAATTCTGTAACCCTAAAATAGACTCACAAAATTCAGCAAGGTTTTGATCAGGATAAAAATAAACTAAACCCTCTAAAATTCTTGAAAAAATATCCCCTAGGGTTTAGAACCTTCAATTTGGCCTTTGGAACATATTTTGACCGAGATTGGGTCCTAGCTCAGTGTTTGACCTAATTTGGGTTTTTGTGTAAAATGTCTATTCAAACATGGTCAAACCTAAAATCCAACTTCACCATTGTATTTTTTGGGTCAAAATTAGGTTTTTTCCAAAATTTGATCCTAAGGGGAGGTCATCTTGACCTACTTTGCAAAATAGTCCACTCAATTACATTTTGGCCCCTAACTTTTGAAAACTCTTGCACAGACCTCACTAGCTTCCTCTCCACTCTTACAATTAGGTCCCTCCACCATTAAAGCAGAGGAATCCTACTCTGACAAGGAATGGAGAGGAATTACTCCCTGATTCCTCAGAGATCTCCTAGATTTGGAAGGGAGATTCGCTGAGGAATTCCCTTCCATCTGAGCATGATTGCAGGATTTGATTTGCATCAAATCTCTCATGCAAATGCATGAGAGATGTGGGTATCTTAGCTGATTCCTTCTCTAGTGAGGACTCTCGTTCTTGGAAGCTTGTCTTCTAAGCACAAGTGCCCCTGCTAGTGCCTATAAAAGCACCACCACCTCCGACTGCATCTTTTCAACTTGGCTTGGCCGGAGATTCACCCCAATTTCCTCCCTTCTCCTCCGGCCAGGTGACCAGCAAGCTCCGACGACCTCTTCTCCTCCTTCTCATCACTCTGCCACAATACCAGTGGCAGAGACATCTTCGTCTCCTACCTCCACGTTGCACCATACCTGCACGCGCATCTCCAGCCCCATCATCGTCATCGTTCTCCCTCCTCTGGTACTTTCTTCTTCGAAGGTGGCAATTATGAGCCGCTCGCCTCCTCTCTCCCTTCATCCATTTAGCTAGGTTAGAATTATTCCTCTCTCTCCCCTCTTCATTTCCCCTATCTTAATTTGCATTTTCGAGCCCTCGTCGCCACGCGGCCAGCCACCCACCTAGGCACCTTTTCCTTGACACGGCGAAGCTCCCCATGTGCTTTAATGGGGCTGAAAGGCTGTATTTAGTGACTGCAAGTTTGAACCCTCCACCGCCATTAGTGACAGCTTGAAGGAGCTCATTAGCTTAACCCAAGCGCTTCACTCAAGGTCTCCAGGCCTAGGAGGCATGGGTTGGTCTTGCGCACGCACTCAACTAGGCAATTAACTTTGAAGGAGATCACAGTAGCGACAATTAGGCGCGAACTTCCTGTGGGCATGCAAGTAGAAGCCGGTGGGACTTTAGTCCCACCTTGGAAACGCTCAGTGCAGGTGCGTAGGATAAATTGAATTTGTGTTTCTAGTTCTTCACCTCCAAGTACACGGGTGAGGTCCCTCGCCCACGTACACCCGCCTCCTCTACGACCTATGCACCCGCGGACCTTGCGTGACTGACCCGATTAACCCTCACACTCCTCATGCACCACACCCATGCTGGTGCGCCTGGACCTGGGCATGCGAAACTCGACCCGATTACTCAGCTCTAGGAGAGCAAATCGAAGAGAGAAATAGAGAGAGAGCGACGTGGGGAGGGTGGGGGATAGGTTTTGCTCTGTGTCATGTAGGGAAAGAAGGAGAAAGAAGAGGAAGCAAAGGTGTGGCCAAGTAGAGAAGCTAAGGAAAAATGAAGGAAGGAAGAGGCGCAGTTGAAGAAGAAAGAGAAGGGTAGGAGAAGGCACAACCGTAGAGAAGCTAAGGAAGGACTTGAAGCCAAGAAGACAAAGAAGAAAAGAACAGGAAAAGGTGTGGCCAAGCAAAGATGGTAGAAGAAGAACAAAAGGAAGAAAGAGAGTGCACTGTAGCTGAGAAGGTGTAGCTGAAGGCAAAGGTAGAAGCACAAGGCAGAGAAGAAGGCAAGAGAAATCAAGGAAGAAGAAGCAAGGTAGGAAAAGAAGAAGAAAGAAGCTGTAGAAAGAAAGAAGAAAAGAAAGAAGGCAGAAAGAGAAGAAAAGAAGAGAAAGAAGCTTATCTTTTTAAGTCGTCTGATTATAGAATCAAACGTCCAATTCTTCTTTTGCTACATTTTCATAAACTCATGCATTCTAGTTTGAATTAGATTTTGAGTAAATTTGAGTGTTTGAATTACATTATTGAGATTAGTGAATAAATTCCATTCTCTCCCTGTGTTCAACCTCGGATACTTAGGTTTTTGAGTAATAAAACTTCTTATTTGTTTTTAAGGTGATTTCATTTATACTACAACGCACATCTTTTTAAAACCCCAATCTTACATGGTTAACATTGCTCAAAGGTGGAGCAACCTTAGAAATGTCCTTAATGAACCTCCTATAAAATCCCACACGACCAAGAAATGATCGAATTTGTTTAACAGATGTGGGAGAAGGAAGTCTGGAGATAGCATCCACCTTACCTTTATCAACCTCCATTCCCCACTCAGAGACTACATGACCCAAGACGATGCCTTCTTGTGTCATGGAGTGACTCTTTTCCTAGCTAAGGACCTACCGTGTTTTGATGCATCTCTTAAGGGTCAATTCTAGGTTAGCCAGGCAAGAATCAAAGGAATCTCTGAAAATGGAGAAATCGTCCATGAATACTTCCATAAATTCTCCCACCATGTCTGAGAAAATGGCTTGCATACACCTTTGAAAAGTCGCAGGTGCAATGGAAAGCCCGAATGGCATTCTACGGAATGCAAAGGTTCGGTAGGGATAGGTGAAAGTTGTCTTTCTTTTATCCTCAGGATGGATAGGGACTTGGTTGTATCTCGAGTAATCGTCCAAGAAATAAAAATACTTTTGCCCAGGTAACCTTTTAAGGATTTGGTTGATGAAGGGCAGAGGGAAATGATCCTTTTTTGTGGTTGTGTTCAGCTTCCTGTAATCGATATAGGCTCTCCAGGATGAAGCTGAACAAGTTGTGACAGATTCTCCTTTCTTGTTAGTCACAACAGTAATCCCGGCTTCCTTGGGAACAATTTGCACCAGAATAACCTAGGGACTATCCGAGATTGGATAAATGCTTCCTACGTCGAGCTACTTAATGATTTCCTTCTTGACCACTGCTCGCATATTAGGGCTCAATCTCCTCTACATCTTACGAGAAGGGTGGGATCCATCTTTCATAAAAATATGATGATTGCAATAAGATGGCTCAATCCCCCTAAGGTCATAGATGGTCCAACCAATTGCCTCCTTATGTGTTTTTAAGACCTTGATTAGTTTCATCTCCTGTTCCTTAGTCAGTTTTGCACTTATAATCACAGGGAGAGTTTTCTTAGGTCCTAAAAATTCATATTTCAGACTCTCAGGCAATGGTTTCAGTTCAAGTTGGGGCAGGTCTAAGATGAAGGGTAAGGAGGATGCTGATGAAGATTCATCAGGATGGTCTAATGGTAGAGGTTGGAAGTGAACAAAATCAATAACCTCTTCAGAGTGTGGCAGGTCTGCCACAGAGGGTTGTGGGTTGGGTTCATCAGTGCAAGAGGATTTCTCAAGGACAGTAAAAGCCATACAAGTCACTAATTTCAGATCATCATCCTCAAGCTCCTCAATATATCCACAATCCTTAAATTTGTTAATCGCCTTAAAAATATCAAGTTTCATTTTTCTATCCCCAAAGGCGATTTCCATACTACCGCTTTTGTAGTTAATATTGGCCTTAGCAGTAGCTAGGAATGGACGCCCCAGAATGATGGGCGTGTTCCTTAAATCTTCAGGTACATCCATGTCAAGGATAAGGAAATCTATAGGAAAATCAAAATCTTTAACCTTGACGATAACATCCTCAATAATTCCATTCAGGATTGTGACCGAATGGTCTGCTAACTACAGCATTACTAAGGTTGGCCTAAGTTCACCTAATTCAAACTTTTTGTAAAGAGAAGTCGAAATTATGTTAATGGATGCACCTAGATCCAAAAGTGCCCTATCAAAAGTGTAATCCTCGATAACACATGAAACCAATGGGGCACCTGGATCTCTCTTTTTCTGAGGAAGGTAATGCAGGATAACAAAACTAGCCTACTCAAAGAGTATCACCTTCCACCAGGTAGATTCCCTCGACTTACGCTTTTGAGTGCATAAATCCTTTAAGAATTTAGCATAAGCTAGAATATGTTTAATAGCATCAAGGAGCGGGATATTGATTTCAATATTCTTGAATATATTCAAGAGCTCCTCATCACTATCAATAGACTTCTTCCTAGGTTTAAGGAAGGCTTCAGGGAATGGAGCATGAGTCAGATCTTTGGAATCAAGTTCCTGAGCCTTGATTTCTTCTTTAGTGTTCTCCTTTCCTTGGTCACACTCACCAGGGTGTGATTGACTAGAAGAGGGTAATTTTGGGTCCTAGGTTTGTGTTGCTGAGGTTTTGTCGAGTGTTAAATATATGCATCATAGTATAGTCAACAAAATCTTACAACAAACATTTAAATTTATAACTTAGAATTGAAAAGGAGTCTGAGGTCATTCGCAGGGAGCAAGTATGGAATTCACACAATAATCTTCATTTAAAATAGATGAGCAAAATTAATAAAATTTCTCATATTGTAATTCAAATGATGATGAGATAAAAGGAATAGAAAGACAAAATAATGGTAATTTAGATTACTAATTATTTATCTAAATTAAGCACATATCTCATACTCAATTAATTTCATCAATGTTATCTTACTACTTAAATCATTCAACAGTGCTATCATCAACTCAGATTAGACGACTTAAGTGAGCACAAGCACAAGGCTCTTCAGAGCCTTCTTCCTCAACCACAGAACACAGCCTTCTCTTTAGAGACTAAGTATATGAGAGCCTCTACTTTTCTTCAGCATAGGGCTAATCCCTCAAGGCCTGTTTGGTCCGCGGGAGAAGGTGGGATATGGCCTGTTTGGTGGAATTTATCCCGGGAGAAGTAGGGATATCCTAGGGATAATCTATCCTACGGTGGGGGGTGGGATTGATTTATCCCCCCCTCTTGTGAAACAAATTTCTCACATATACCATGATTTGACTCATACTTCTTCCAAACATAAAAGCCCACTTATCCTCCACATGTCCCTCTATCTCACCACTTATAAAATTTATCCCTCTAAATTAATCCCGCGCAACAAACATGCCCTCAGAGAGCAAAACCCTCCCTCCTCCTCGCAATTTCTCCTCTCGTTCTCTCAAACCCAGCATAGTCTGGTATACAGGCATGCATAGTAACTGAATAATCGGGCATCAACAAGGACCAGGCTTGTAGGCATGCGATCGCAAGTGAGGAGTGCGCAATTGAGTGAAGCTGGGACCCAACCCCTGATGTCTTGGGCAGTAAGCTCACTTCACAAATTCCAGTTAAGCACTGTGTTTGGTCTGTATTCCCATGATGTGTGACTATCTAGTTATGGCTCCTTCGCGCATCAGCTGTAGGAGGAAATGCATCCAATTGAAGGTGAAGGCGTGAACGTGGTCTCCAATTGAGGACCTAGGAAAGGTCCTGAACCTGAATTGTAGTGCTTGGGCATGGTTGTAGGGTTGGAAATAGTCGGAGCACTGCAGTTGGAGCTGGAGATGATGGCAGTGTAGGTAGAGTCTGGCGAAGACCTGGATACATGAATACGAGATTAATGCCCAAGTTAGATGGTTCAATAGCTTCGCTGGATGGTGACGAACATGATGGTGGGGTTCTCTTGGCATTGCAAGGTGTATGGAGGTGTGATTGTGCCAGAGGTGGACGTGTTAAGGTGGGTTGGTGGTTAGAGTGTTTGGGTGGACAAAAGATGAAATTGGTAGAGGGCTTTCGAAGTGTGGAGCATGGTGATGCTTATGGAAGTTGTGGCGAGGCGAGCGGTGTGGTGTAATGAGCTCATGACCTTGTCGGAGCTTGGTTGGAGCGAAGGATGACGGAGAGGAAGAGAGGTGAACGGTAGTCAAAATAAGAGTTTAAAGAGGGGGAAAGAGAGTGGAGGGGAATAGGAAGTTAGGGAACCTAATGTTAACAGTCGAAAGGGGTAGGAGGGCGTCGACTTTGATTGGCCATCACCGTGGAAGAGAATGCCTCCAGTGAGGGTAGACGGAGCGATGAAAGGGGTTAGAAGCCTTGGCTTTGGCCCACCAGGCATGAGTGAGCATGAGGAAGAGTCTGGCACTCTCAATTTGATTGTTGGAAGGTTGTAGGAGGATGGGGGAGAGGGTCATCGGAGTCTAGGTCGGAGGAGGCTGGAGATAGGGAAAGAAGAGTATTTTTGGCCCTGTACCTAGCTAAGAAAGAGCGGAATTGCATTGCTGGCTCTTTTATAGTCATTAGGGGACGTTTCTAAGAAAAAAAAGAAGTTTTCAAGCTTCCAAGATTTCACACACATAGGATACCCATATCTGTCAAGCATTTCCATGGGAGATTGGGAAGGAATCAAGGTCCATGGCTGGGTTCATTTGGAGGGGAATTCCTCAAGGAATCTCCCTTTTAATTTTGGAAGTGTTTGATTGAGAATCGAGCAAGAAATCCTCACTCGAATCTCAATGGTAAAGCTTATATTCACACTAATGGCGGTAGGGACCTAACTAAAAATATGAAAAATATCCTAGGGACCTGATTGCAAGGATTTCAAAAGCTAGGGGAGCATGTGAGAGAAAAAAAGAGTCTGACTAGACTAAAATGCAAACTAGGTCAAGATGGACTCTGATTGAGCCCAAATTCTGGTATAAACTTAATTTTGACCCAAGGAATCTAGTGGTGAAGTTAGATTTTAGTTTTGACCAAGTTGAATAAGAAATTTATGTAAAAACCCAAATTAGGGAAAAATTATGTCTATGACTCTATTTAAGGTCAAAATAGGTTCCAAAGGTCAAATCAAGGATACCAAACCTCAAGGAATATTTTTCTATGAATTTTAGAAGGTTTAGATGAATTTAATCCTAACCAAAACCTCTATTATTTAAGTGAGTCTGAAATTAGGGTTTTAGGTCATGAATTGATTCTTGAAATGCGTGAAACCCTGTTTCTGTTTGTGTGGACCCTCTTATTAGAATTTAATGCTTATTATACCTTATATTAACCCCTGGGAAACCTCATGATTATTCTTCATTTATGATATGTGTTACACTAGCATAATTAACCCTGATTTAAGGTATTCTTCTCAGAAAGGACAAGCAAGGAATTATGACTCTCCGGCGACTATGCAGGAGCATTTGTCAATTAATATTGTCTAATTAAAGATAGTTGTGGATCATGATGTTATTATCATTAGTTTTCTATCCACTCCTCAAGGTAACAAAATTTGTAGAAGCATACGGGTTTGGGTCCTACGGAGGGTTAAGAAAGATTGGAGGGGCTTGATTCACCAAATAACCCTGATTGGATGAAGTAGAAGGACCTTGCTCAACCACCTAAGCATGTGCATGTGGGTCCCTTTAATTCCCATACCCCTAGGCTCGATTACCTTGATTCTATATGTTGCGAGGTTGGGTACGGGTTGAGATGGCAGAGATCCAGGATGACAAGATTTTGCAATGAGCTTGGATTGCAAGTTGTCCAATGAGGTTTTCATTTGTTGCATTAGCTGGAGCATGGATCCTTGCATCTCTACCATCTATCGGTTCAAATCAACCTACCCTATAGGTTGACGAGGATTCCAAGTTGGCTGATTGACCTGATTAGGGGGTAGCTGAGTGTAAATGTGACCCTGACCCATTGGTCCTTGCGATGCATACTGGATAGGTCAGATTTGGGTCTGCTGCCGTGAATTTTTCTAGGAAAAGTTAGGGTGGTTCCTCCAACCTGGATTATAAGAGTTAGAATATGGGTTGGACCTAACATTCTCTTGTACAGCATACACAACCTCATAGGGAGAGGATGGTGGGAAAGGAGAGGGATCAAAGAAACTGGGATCAAAGGCCCCAGTTTGGAACTCGTGGAACCGACTCCCCATAATTAGAAGGATCATAAAAATCCTTTAAGGATTGAGCACCCTGACCATGCATTCATTGTAACCATTCTTGCATTTGCTGCATTTGATCCAGTTGCCTTTGCAGCATCTCTTTCGGATTCTGAGGCAAAGGAGGTGGTTGATCGGCAATGGGATCGATTAGATGACAATTCAACCTATGCCTCCTTGAATGGTCTAATGGTCCTTACAAGTGGTGATTCAATGACCTCCTACCAAGCATAAACTAGAAAGGGGTCGGAAGGATTGGGAATAAGAACCCTATAGCACAACAATACAATCTTGTTCTTAAGTTGGGTAGCCTAAGGACCTATGCTCCAAAATAAACTCTAACCACAACACAAATTTTGTGTTGTCCTTAATCCAAAAGTTGTTTAAGTTGGGATGGCGAGATAGGGGGAGAGTGTCTCGAAGGCCGCTAATTATGCCAAACCCGTGCCTGCTTAAGTCGTTTGACAATTAGGCCACCCAACTTAGCACCTTTTGGAGAAAGCATATGTCACAAATTCACACCACAGTATGAAATATCCTGAAACGGACTGATGAGTCCTAGGGCCAATGTCTACTTGATTTTAGATTAGGCCTGGGATAGTAGTGCTTTTGGAATGTGGTGGCCTCTTAAAATGGGTTGTACCCTTAATGATTGATTGACTAAGTGTGAGTGTGTGCACAACCAGGGTTTTCAAGCAAGATTTTTGGATGAGAGGCTTTTAGTGTTCAAATCTTGCTTAAGTAGCTTTCAAGGTTACATTAGGGTGATTTCAATCAAATTCAGGAAGCACACCAAGATTTACAAACATGAGTGAAGATGTTTTCCTTTGAAATCAAGATAAAGTGGAGTGCCTGGTATTGACCTTAATTGTTAACCCTAATGAACAAGCTGCTTGATGAGTTGTTTTTATATGAAGTAGTGCGGCCCAAACAACTCAAACAATTGGCCTTAATGCACCATTGATTTATGCACACAAGTGGTTACCTAATTTGATTTCTACTCAATTATGTGTTTGGTTGTGTGTACCAGTTCAAAAGATCAGAATATTGGTTGAATATGAAGAATCAAAAGAGGTTGTGTACCTTTGTGGTTTTTTTTTCTTTTTTTTTATAATTTTTTACTGGTGGTGAGGTGGGTGAAGGTGGAAATAAAAGCAACCAAACTAATCCTAGGATTTATGAGAACACCTAAGTTAATTAGGGTTTAAATTAGGGTGAAGGAATGAAGTCTATGGAGGGGGAAAGAATGGGGAAGCACTTATAGTTGTCTTCAACTGCACTTGACTCCTTTCTACCAATTGAAGATTCCTGATCACGGTACCTGCAAGACAATAGAGAAGAAATAAAAGAGAGTTAGAAAGAAATAGTGTGCGGAATGTGGAATGGAAATCAAGATTCGTTGCCAAAATGATGTACGAGATTTCGTTCCGAAAATATTTGAGTTTAGAAAACTTGTGGTTGTAGTGCGATTCGCAAGAAAATCCATCAATCAAATAATTTTTAATTGAAACTAAGAATGAGTCCCGGGTCAAACAAGGTGAGGCTACATTGAATTGAAATCTGCAGTTATATTTTTTTTGTAATTTTTGTTTATAAATGAAACATTCACAATGAGTGCTATTCCATTTGCAATATAAACACTACAACTAAAGAGAGAGAGAGAAAACTTTTATACTCAAAATAATGCCATCACAACTACAACTAGCAAGCGGGAAATCTAATCCAGAAAGTGATAAAGAAAAGGGGGATAGAAGTTATCCTTCTTAATGGTTGCTTGGAGGATGAGCCGGACGAACATTGCCTGGTAGAAGGAGAGCGAAGACGGATGACGGAGGATGAATTGGGAAGAACCAGGGGTGAGGCAGGGCATTGGTGTCACGGGATCCATTTCCAGAACGGGAACAAGAAGACAGCTGGTGAGAGCTCCGCGAAGGGGATGAGAGGTGGAAAATTTCATTTTTAACTCTAGCGAAGCTTCCTGTAGCTTGAGAGAACTAGAGTGAGCTTTAGAACTTGAATTCTTAGCTCTTAGAGAGGGAGAAAGATGAAGGAAGGGATGATGAAATGTGTAGGAGGGGTAGGCATTTTATAGGTAAAGATATGAGGGCATAAAAATCATTTTAAGGCTTAGAAATGAATGCACAGCCTTTAGTGACGTTTCTGAACGTCGTTGAAGATGCATGTTGCTGAAGGTGCACATGCAACCTCGGTCGTTCATCGCAGATCCAAGCATCGTCGTGCAGCCATGTCGCTTGCCTTCTCTCCTTCGACCGTTTCTCATGCATGAAGAGTCGCATGTTCTCAGCTCTTGATCGTCATCAAATGGCTCAGATCCATCCTCTCCGTGCCTTCAGATCGCCTACTCAAATCTCCATCAGACAGTGGAGATTGCATCCAGATGTCTTAACCTTCGCTTGCGCGTCAGATCTAGCATAAGAAGCCACGTCATCGCACACATCCATCCATGCTTGCATCAAGCACTGCCACGTATCCGCTTCCATAGCTGTTCGATGTATCTGATTCCATAGTTGCTCAATGGCAATCGAATGCTCTAATTTCTCCATGCACCACTTCTCACTTGATTTGAGGTGAGGCGAGGCTCTAACTCGCACCTCACACTCTGTGTAGGGCATTCACCCAACGTGCTACGCCCACGGATTGTCTTGAAGGCAATCCAAGGGTCCATCACTCGTGACTGGTGGATGAGAATCCAATGATTGAGAGGTGTTAGTGCAGATGGATGAGGTAGGTTGTGGGTGATCTTGGGCGGCTAGGATGGTATCACATGTCACCATCTAAGTTGTCCATCTTCTTTTACTTGTAAATGGTGCCATAGAAATCAGATTAGATAGATTTTCATGCCATTGAGCTACGATCATCGATCTAAACCCATCCATGCAGTTGGATTTGTCATCTGAAGTTCAGATTTTACACCACCTTGCCCCTTGACCTCTAATCTTTCTCAGATTGTATTGATGCTACAAAAATCCAATCGGGGTGATCTCGGAGTCGTTGAACTCCAATTGTCATCATGATTAGATCTACACAATTGGATCATCAATTCGAGGCCCTGGTAAAAATTGCCCTGTCCCTGGCCATAAAAAGAGGTAAATTATTATACAATTTATACAAATTTTCCTAAATGCATGATGAATCATGTTTGCAATATTTACAATGCATGATGCTTTTATGACATTAAGAACATCATAAATAGACATTTTAGGCCCCAGGTGAGAACATGCATAAATAGACCTAAAATATACTTAGATGCATAAATAGACCTATGAACATGCATAAAAATATACTCAATCTTGACAACTTTTTAAGTAAAAGCTCACCTGGGTCCTTATTCTCAACGTTTTGGAGCCAATCTAATATATAACTATTCAACTCATCAATCATCTAAATTAAAGGCTCCATGCAGGGTGTTGGCTGAGTTCAAAAGATCGTATGGTATTCCTCAAGTTAGCCAACACCCTACCTTGGGCCTGGTTCACCTGAATTGAATGGTTTGTTTCAATTGTGTAGGTTTGGGCTCAATCTAGGGGAATCAAGAAATTGAGGTTCTCAGGGCCCTCACTGATAATAGGTCATTTCGGGTTGTTGAAAGAAGGGTGGTGACCTGTATTCAGTATAATCATGTGGAGGGTTCGTGTTATTATCATCATATCCTTCTTGATTGTAGATCGAGTTGGTTTGTTCTTAAGAGGGTAGTAATCTATAATCAATGTAGCTCTGAGAAGGATAATAATCATAATCATGATGTCCAGGGTTAGACCCTAGACATTGAGGTCCAGAATTGTATCCCCAATCCAGGTTATCCCAACTAGTATATGGTGTGTACTAGTTGGGTCAGATAATAATCATCATATTGGGGCTAAGAGGTGGTAGGAGGGTAAGATTGGAAGTGTGTGTAGGATGTGGAAGGATACATGGATATGTGGGGGGGGAAATAGAGAAAGGGAAGGTGCTCTGCAATACAATCAAACCAAACCTATCCTTAGGTGGGTAGCCTAAAGATCTACAGACTCTTAGAAGTCGTCTTGAGATGAAAGATACGATTTAGATTACTTCTATTTAGTGAATTGAACTAGTTAGAGGGAGGGATTGGGAAGAAGGTTCTTCCTTTGACTTACGCCTCCAGTTCCTTTGATACCCCCCAACCGTGATCATTTGGCACTAAGCCCCTAGCTAACAAATTAATCGAAAAAAGTCTTTGTTAGAGTCCCAAAGAGCGAGTTAATCCTTAAGGCCAACATCTACTCAGTTTTAATTAGGCTTGCGATGATTGTGCTCCTGGAATGTGATGGTCCCTTTTAATGGTTTGTGCCCTTAATGATGAATTAAAATGTGTTTGTATGCACAACCAGGGTTTTCAAACAAGGTTATTTTAGGATGTGTCTTTTAGGGCTTAGCCTTGTTTAGTAGCTTTTAAGGTTTAATCTTTAGGTTCGTTCAATCAAGTTTAATAGAACACTCCAAGTTTTGAAATCACAAGTGATGATATACTCCTTTAAAATAAAAAAAAAATGTGGAGTGCCTGGTTCAGCCCGAAAAATCAACCCTAGAGAATAAGCCACTGAATGAAACAATTTTTTTTTATCTTAAGTGGGGTGGCCTAAATAGCTCAATCAATTGGCTTATTCGCACTATAGATTAAGGCACACAATGTCTTAACCTAATCAGATTTCTAATCATTTATGTGTATTAAGTTTAAGTGTATCGGGTCCACAGGTCAGATCTCGGTTAAGTGGTAAAATCAAAGTGATTATGCACCTTAGGATGAAAAATTGTGGGTGTGTGAGGTGTGTAGATTTTTATTTATGTCCCACAATGAGATAAAGAATATAAATATAAATATATATATATATGTGGGGGAGGGGGTGAGGTGGGTGGAGTGACAATCAAACAACCAATTTCTAACCTAAGGTTTATGCAAGCACCTAAGTCAATTTGGGTTTGAATTATTAGTATGGAAAAATAAACTCTAGGGTGTAGGGAATGGCGGAATACACTTATAGAAGTTTCTAACTCCACTTTACTTCGATTTATTCCGCATTGGCTCATCTTGCAAGGGTACCTGTAATCTCAGAAAGAAATGAGTAAAGTGAACTAAAAAGTTAAGGTAGAAAACACATGAAAAACTAAACAGCATTGCCTCCCCGGTAATCATGCCAAAATGATGAGCAGAATTTTGTACAGAAAATAAGTTCAAGGATTCTAGAAATGGAAACCCACGTCATTGAGTTGTAGAAATCCACTACCAGATAAATTTTACCAAAACTCGAGGTGAGTCCCAGGTCGAACACGGGGAGGCGAACATTTGATTTTGAAAACAACATCTTGATTTTATTTGTTTTTGGTGTTTTTATCTTTTACAATTTGTTTTGGTATTTTTATAAGGCAAGAGATCAGATCGACAAAATCTTTATCTAGCTAATGTATTTGCAAAATAAGAGAGAAAGAGAGACAGGGAATCAAAAACTACTTCTAGATATATGCTTGAAAGATATAATGTTTAATACAATAAAATCTACACTATGAAAGCAATAAAAGAGAAAGGGGTGAGAGAAATGCTCTTCGATGGCTGCTTGGAGGATGACTCACTTTAATGGCACCTGGACGAAGGTGGTGAGAGGCTGGACGTAGAATAATGGAGCTGGAGGAAGAAGGGTGAGGTAATGCAGTGTCGCGGCAAGGATCTGCTTCCCGAACATAGTGAGTGGATGACCACGTGATGTTCCACAAAGAGGGGTGAGAAGCGGGATAATAGTTTTACTTTTTTACTCTAGAAGAGCATCCCAGGCTTGGTACTAGCTCCTTAAGCTTAAGAAAAGTTGTGGAAAGAAGAGGAAGAGATGATTTGAGAATGGGGGCTGTAGGGGGTATTTATAGGTAAGAAGAGCCTTTCCAAAATCATTTGGTGCAAGGAGGCATTTAATGTTGCGCAGGACACACGGAGCGCACACAGCGCAAAGTGCACACCCTGACCACACTGAGCATGATGCGCACACTCACGCTGGCATCTCTACATGCGGCAGTTGGCGAGGCATGGCTGTTGGAGCACTGTTAGATCTTCATCGCATGGTTGAGGATCGTGCTAAGATCGTCCGTTAAGATTGTTGATTCCGTCGAATTCGCACGCGAAAAGGTTCGAGTTTGGAAAACCTGTCATCATATTTCGATTCACAAGAAAATCCACCAATCAAATAAAATTTATAATCGAAACTCGAAATGTAAGTCTCGAGTCGAACATGGGGAGGTGAACGTTTGGTTTTATGAAATCCGCATTTCATTTTTCATTTGTTTTTGTCATTTTTGTCTTTTCTATTTTTTTCTGGAATTTTTTAGAAAGCAAGAGATCATATCGACAATTGCTTATCTAACTAATCTGCTTACAAAATATAAGAGAGAGAGAAATAATCACATATTTCTAAACAAGTGTTTCTACAACTATGAAAGTGAGAAAAACTACACTACGAAAGTAATAAAGATAGATGGAGATGAGAAGAATCCCCCTCGATGGTCACTTGGAGGGCGACTCCCTCTGACATCGCCTGGAGGAAGGTGGTGTGGAGCGGGACAAAGGAAGATGGAGTCGAGGTCAGAGGATGGGGCAGGACAGCATCGCAGCGAGGATCTTCTTCTCGAAGGGCAGCGAGAGGATGGCCACATGATGCTCCACAAATGGGGATGAGGGGAGGGAAAACTATTTGGTTTTCTACTCTAGAGGAGCATCCCAGGCTTGGGACAAGCTCTCTCTAGAGCCTTGGAGGTGGTGAGAGGAAGAAAGGAAGCGAAGAAGAAGAAGGGGAGGTGCAGGGGTCCTTTTATAGTGAAGGGAAGAGGGCAATTCGTGTAAAGGGCATTTACTAACATCAAAGGCATCATGTAGATCTGTGCCAGCCAATCCCCCAAACGTTACTAAAGCTTGCCGGTGCTCTTAAATTCCTTTGCTGACACGCGCATAGCCCAGGCCATTAGTGATAGCTACAAGCATCACAAAAGGCCTGCTAGGCTGGCGCTGAAGGCTGGCACCAACCAAGTAGTCGCCTGTGCTCAGATGGTGTTGGATGCCACGTGGGGATGTGCGTTAACACTCGCCTGAGCACATCAGGTCATCCGCTGCGCCACTTGGAAGCACATGTACCGTCTATCACCGATCGTGCAGTTGAATTTTCACGCACCACATCGTAAAGCTAGATTTGAGGCTTTGAGGGGATTCGAACGTGCACCATGCGTTTAAGAGCAACCCTCGGGACCAATGCACTGCGGGTGACTTTGTGTCTCGAGGATGAATTGAGAGCTACAGGCTCAGAGGAACCTCAGCCGTTGGATGTTGATCTTCAATGATGAGGGGGCTCTGTGGATGCTACTGGCTAGTTTGGGTGGCCGAGATGGTGCCATCTCGGCCATCCATCTTCTTTCTATTGCAGAGGGTGCCACAATTCTCAGATCGAGATGATTCCCTCATTGGCGGACCGCGATCATTGCTCCAAATCCATCTGTACAGTCGGAATTTTCATCTGAAGCCCATAAGGATGTCGCATTGCCCTCTTGGCTGTTGATCTTCCTCAGATCGCATAAGGTACTACGGGACTCCGATCTTGATGATCTTGGAGGTGTTAGGATCTGATCGTCGTCCTGATCAGATCTGTATGGTCAGATCATCCATCCTAGACCCTGAAATAAATCCTCTTCTCTCCTGACCATAGAAAGAACCTAATTAACCTAAAATATATACAACTATTCTAAATCCAGAATGATGCATGCTATGCAATATTTATAACATGAAATGCAAATCTAAGCCTAGGAACATGCAAGAATAGGCATTTTATCTTCAATAATTGTGTCTACATCATACCCCCATGCCTATCTTTTGCTAGTCCCTAGCAAAATCAAACTACATGCTATGTATAAAATCAGAATTAGGATTCGATCGCTTAGGCCTATGTTCTTTATTAATAGTAGAAATTATCAACTAAGGTCCTAAACTACGAAGACTCAACATTACCCAGGTGTCTGCCAAAATGCAGACCACCCAAGTCCTCACCTTATTTGAAATGGGAGGATACATTTTTTTTTCCTTTTTTGCTTTTCTTCTTTTCTAATTTTTTGGTACTTTTGGAGTTTGAGAGTTTTGGGATAACTTTTTACGACTACCCGACCCGCCCAAGGCTCGGAAAGGACTCTAAGTGCTAAGCATCTAGTAAAAAGAGTGAAAGACTAACTAGGTAGCTGTTAAAATAGACTTTGAGTTTCTACGACCCTAGGTGACCGTGCCTAGAGGTTTACCTTTTCGAACGGTAGTTTTCTCCCTACTTCTTTTATTTATGAGATCAACACAATGGTGAACCCAGTGCATATCTCCCCAGTTTATTATACTTCCCTGCTTCTTCCCTAAGTGTTTTGGGAATTATTGTGGATTTTTGTGATCTAAGCTCTGGACAACCGACTAATGGGCTATTACCCACAGTAACTTACAGCCATACTCGTGCTATGAAGTGTGGTTCTATTCATTTTTTTTATTTTCTCCTTTTTCTATTTTCTTTCTTTTCTTTTATTTTTTTTTTAAGTAGGTGGCTTCCCTTATCTAAGATTTACCTAAAGGCAGTACGAAGAAAATGGTCTTGTGGTTGGGCTTTGGACAACCGACCAATGAGCTATTACCACCGACAACTTGCCAACCATACCACCCTAGATAGTTCATTAACTACCCAATTTCCAAAGAAACCGTTGAAAAGTCAATCAGTACAAATAGTGTGTAGATGCTTAGAGTTAAAATCCCCTCAAATCAGAGGGTGGGTTGATAAGTTGTGTATTTATCATCCCAATTTATTTACTAGATTAAAGATGAATTTGAATTGGCGAGGACTCGAGATTAAGTCCATATTCGAGTGGACACTCAGGCTAATTAAGCCCAAAGACCTGAAGAGTCTAAGTGTTTAGGTCCTATCGTATCATTTCCTAAAGTTAATAACCTCCAAAAGCTTAAGTTCTCTTCTCCTAATTCTATTTTCTTTTCTTTTTGAATTTTTAAATTAAAAAAAAAGAAAATAAAAGAAATTCTACAAAGCTAACAAAATAATTTCAGGATTTAATTGTCCACCCCCTTGCCTAAATGATGCAATGTTTTCATTGTAAAAATAAAGATATGAAAAGGGCAAAGTAAATAAAATATCACCTGAATAACTTGAAAATCTAGTCAGCTCCACAGAGAATGTGGAATATAAACACATAGTAAATTTAATGCCTTCAGCTAGGCATAACATACATACAAGGAAGAAATTGAGAATTCACAAGTGCGGGTCAAAATCAGAATTAAAAGATTGATCCTTAAACCCATCAGCAGAAGATGTCCATAGATGTGGACCAAGTTGTGGTGTAGACCCAATCCCCAAGGTTGAGTGATTCTATGGTTCTGGATGAAAATCACCCAGAACCGAAGATTGTTGTGTTTACGGGGCCGGGCCTGCGGTTTGGTGGTGTGCAACCCAAGACTAAAGTGTCGGACAACTAGTAGAGATGATTTATTAAAATCGTGTGTCCACATATAGTTTAGCTCAGAAAGATAGCCAATTATTCCAAGCTTGGGTCGCATGTGAAAGATATTGTAAGGGTCTTGATAGAAGGTATATCCAAAATTGTATTTCCCTCAGAAGTAACTTCCCATATTTTCATTTCCACATTTCTACCCTCTAAAATCAATGTTCTCGGGACCTCCAAATCGTTGTACACCCCATCTAAAGTACCCAAGTCCAACAATTGTGACTAAACCAGGATTGACTTGGGTCTGGTGATCTTAAAAATATCATCATTCAATTCTTTACGGTGTGTTTGAGGAATGGGGCTACTGATTGAACCATCAGGATTCGAATTGTCCAAGTTAGCCCCAACATGATCATACTCTTCAATGATTGGGCTATCAAATGGTTCATCAGATTCCTCAAGCCTGTTTGTCTCACCAAAATCATCTTCCTTACACTCAAGTGAGACTTCACTAAGAGATTCTTCACCCTCAAAGTCAAAGAATTCATGATCGTCATTTATATGTCTTAAAATCGATTGTCATTTCCTGGTACAAAGAGACATATTTTTCCTTGCTCCCTAGCTCGGGGATCTCAATTGAATCAATTGATTCATCCTCAATGGGTTGCTCTAGCCTAACCTGGTCATCCCCGATTTCAGAAATTGTATCCCCCACGACAGGTGCTTGAGTGGGTTCAGACATTGGCTCTCCTGAAGGGGGTTCATATTGAGAATCATCCTAAGATTTGACTAAGGCAACCACAAATTTCATCCTCAACCTCGACAATTTCCCAAGTAAAAACTTACCTAGTCCCCTATCCCTAACATTTTGGAGAAAATTGAATAAAGAGCTATTGAGCTCACCAATCATTTTGATCATAGGCTCCAATGCTTCAGTGCATGGTATTAGCTGAGCTTCTAAAGATTGGATGGTGTTCCTCAAGTTAGCCAACACCCTGTCTTGGACCTAGTTCACCTAAACCGACTGGTTAGATTTAGGTTTGGGTGGGTTTGGGTTCATTTTAGGGGAGTTAAGATATCGAGGTTCTTGGGTCCTTCCCTGATAGTAGGTCGTCTTAGGTTGTTCAAAGAATGGTGGTGACCTATATTCAGAATGTCCCTGGGGAGGGTAGGTGTTATAATCAACATATCCTTCTTAATTGTAGATCGGGTTGGTTTGGTCATCAAAGGGAGGAGATCTATAATCATTATAGGTGTGAGAAGGATAGTAATCATAGTCTTGTTGTCTATGGTTAGGCCCTGGACATTGAGGTCCAGATTCATCCCAGCTAGTGGATGGGTAATTACAAGTCAAGTTAGGATAGTAATCATCTTGGGGATAAGTGGTGGAAGGAGGATAGGATGTGAAATGAGTGTGGGATGTGGAAGGATTGATGGGAACATCATCATGAGCCATAAACTAGCTTAATTTGGTTTGATTAAGTCTTTAAAAGCTCCTATATAATCTTCAGAAGGTCATAATTCATTGCATTAGCATTATGAGAGAAAGACAAGAAACCAAGGTCAAAACTTTAATTTTACCATCATAACTTGAATGCAGTACAACCATGGGTTTTCTCAGGGGTTAATTAAGGGTCAATTGGTCTTAAAAGGACAAGTGGGCTAGAACAGATAAAAAAGGATGTTCGCGTGTCTTGAGAATTAAATGAATTTTGAAACCCTAAAAATAGACCCACTTAATTAACTAAGGTTTTAATCAGGATAAAATTCACCTAAACCCTCTAAAACTCATAGAAAAATATTCTCTAGGTTTAGAACCTTCAATTTGACAATCAGATCCTGTCTTGACCCAAAACAGTCTTTGATAGACATTTGCCCTAATTTTGATTTTTGCTTAAATTACCAAGTCAAATGAGGTCAAAACTAAAATTCAACTTCCCCATTGGATTCCTTAGGTTCAAATTAGATTTGTATGAGATTTTGGGCCCAATCTGAGATTGTTTAGACCTAGTTTGCATTTTGGTCCAAGTCTGACTTTCTTTATCTCAAATAGCCCCTCAACTTTTGAACTTGTTACAAAAAGCTCCCCAACTTCTTTGTCTTCTTCACAAAAAGGCCCCCGCCGTAGAGAAGTCCTAATCCTAAAGCTCTGACAACAATCAACCAAGGATTTCTCCTTGATTGATTGATGAAGCTCCCTCAAATTTGAACCAGAGATCCCTCCTGAAATTCTCTTTCATTCAGACCGATTCTTGACCTTCAATTCATTCCCAATCTCTCATGCGAACGCATGAGAGATTTGGGTATCAAAAGATTCCCAACTCCAGCAAAGCTTTCCAAGCTTGGGAAGCTTGCTTCCCAAGCTGAAAACCTCCTCTAAAGGCCTATAAAAGGACCTCTAGATCAAATCATTCTCCTCAAGCTCGATTTCTATCAGATCACCCCTAAATTCCTCTCTCCTAACCTAGCCGAAAGGCTCCTTGAGCTCCGACAATCCCCTCCGACTTCCCTCATTGTCCATCTGCAATACCAGCTGTAGATTCATTTTCCTTGCCCTCCTCCGCACCATGCCGTACCAGCAGGCGTCTCTCCCTCCATCTTCCTCACCATTTCCTTCTCATCGGAGTCACCTTCATCTCCGACGTCGACCATACCACAATTGACTCACTTCTGCAGTCGCCAATCACCTAGATAAGTTCCATAGTTCCTCTACTCCGTTTACACTCCAAGTACACTTCATTTCGACCACCGCTTCACACTAACCACCCTCTTCATCCTCCGCTCCGGCCACTCCTCCATCGAAGTGTTTCCACCACTATGCACCTCCATCCACCTCACCGACAAGCCCAAAACCTCCACCTCACCTTCCCACACAAAACCCCTCTCCTATTTCACCCTCTCGCTCATCCACACTCACCCTTGAACAACCCACCTTTCCGTTGTCATTCTCGACCTCACCCGGCCACTACACCTACTCCCATGCTACAAAGCCACCACCACCATGTTCCTCATCCACCAACAATCCTCTAGAGCATTTTAACTGGGGCTTAGCGCCCGTATTCTTGAATTTCAGGTTTCAGCTCCCCTCCGCCATTGCACCTGCTTCAAGCAAGCTTCAAGCTCTCTCCAGGCCATCTTCACTCCAGTCCTTGGCTCCAGACCACGCGGAGTCATCACACGTACATGCCCAGGTCTCCAATTGAGGGAGATACCCTTAGCAGCTAACCCAATTGAGGAGGAGACCGTGCTGCTGCAGACATGCAATGGAAAGGTGGGACTTTAGTCCCACCTCAAAAGTTAAGAGGCATTTGTAGCCGCATAAGAGGAAAATGTGTCTAGGGCTTATCGCCTCAGACACTTGGGGGGTGAGGTCCCCCGTCACCCGCTCACCTGTACCTTGCCTGTGACCCATCCCCCGCGGGCCTAGTGCAGACCCGACCTGCCTAACCCGACTCCACTCCTTGGCTATGATCACGCTCGTAGCCTTAGACCAAGGAGCGCTCTAGGTCCGAAACTCGATAACCCGGTATTGTTGGAGCCTCTGGGAGAGCGTAACCTAAGGAGAGAAAGAGAGGATGGTGTGCAAGGGCAGGGGGTTTTGCTGCAGAGAATAATAGCTAACACTTAGCCGTTTGAAGAACCTTCCCCCTTTGCATGAAGAAGAGTTGAAGAAGAAGAAGAGAAGCCAAGGAAGAAGAAGAAGAAGAGCAGAGACAGAAGCCAAGGAAAAAAGAAGAGGAGAAGACCTGGGCCAGAAGAAATAAAGGAGAAGGAAGAAGGCCTTAGAAGAGTAGTAGAAAGGCATAGAAGAAAAGAGTCTGGAGAAGAAGAAAAGAGAGCAGTAGAGAAAAGAGACCCTTGAGTCTCTAGGAAGCAGCACTATATCACCCGGCTATTTAAGCCGTCTGATACAAGCCTAGATCATTTGATTGCATATATTTGAGGCTTTATTTATGCTATTAATTTAGTTGCTATTTGTGAGGAGTAATTGGTGATTTAAATCATCATTTTACTCCATTCTTTTTGCACATTGATACCTAACATTATTATTGTTGCAATCTCTTATATTTTTTGATTCAAATTGTGATCTTGAGTTTGAATTCCATATTACTCCTTGTGTTCGACCTCAAACTTAAAATTTGAGTAATAAATATTATTTGTTTTCAAAGCGATTTTGGCTATACTACAACGCAGTTTTTATAACCTCGATTTCGCTTGCGAACATTTTGGTGCCGTTGTTTGGGAGCAATGTGCAATTCAGATCTCTTGATTGCAATATTAGGTTAGATTCTAACTTGTTACATCTCTTTTGATTGTGATCTATTTCATGGACTCACTAAAGGAAGATCAGCCATGCATCAACCACTCTAGGGGCAGCTAAAACTCCATCTACCTTCTTCTAAAACCCCTAAATCTAAAAAAGCTAAAAAAATGAAAAATCAGTTAGGGCTACTTGCATTCTATTCTTAGACAAATAATCAAGTGCCTGATTTGATATATTCTATTTAGAAAACATCCAAATCCTAAACTGTGCAACCATTTGAAGCTAAGGTATCTAGGGCTATCACATTCTTGTTTGGCCCCAGGTACCACATTTTGACAAACTAAATTGGACCAAATTAGAGCCAATTAAGGATTCCAGTTTAGGGTTTTAGAGACACACTTGCTTAATCAAGAATTGGTCTTTCCAAACAATGTGTGCCTAAGCCTTGATTGAATTGATCTAGTCAAGTAAAACCCTAAAATCAGGCTCTTAAATTCATTTGAACACTAAAAGAGGGACCTAAATTTCTCAAGAGGACAATACAGGTGAAGTTGACCCACTTTGTTGGGTTAACCAATCTTCAAATTAGGTCACTTTTTCACAAAAACATCTTAAAAGTTCAAGTGAAATCATAAGCACCCTTGCTCTTAATTAAAACTTGTAGTCTTAAGAGGTTAAGTCTCCATTCTGGTCTTCCTGGATCATTAGTGACAAGAGAGGTTGGGTGGGGGAAACCCTACAACCCATGGGGATGCTCTACCATGTAGGGGTCTTTGCAGGACACTCCCTCTCTGGCTGCCCAAGAAATTCTCAGGTGGACAACTTTCTGACTAAGGGGTATCAACCGCCCCAAACCTCTATAGTCATCCAAAATTTTTGGGTGTCTTGATTGGGACCATCACATTCTACCTCTCATCTACTCAATTGGTGTATGTTCAAGAGGAGGTCTCTAAGACCATCTTTGAGGCCTTCTTTAGCTACTCATTCCCGTCAAGGCCAAGCCTCAACCTCCTTGTTTGTGCAACAACTCAATCCAATCGATATCTCTTATGATTCATCTGAAACTAATTCTCCTTCATCCGTCATCATGGCACAACCAGCAGAAGAAAATAATCTTGAAAATTAGCTTTAGCCCCTCAATGATCTATTCCAAGCCTTTGTGAACCCACCGCAACATCCAATGATGCAAGATCACTACAATCCCACTACGGTGGCAATCGAACCTCGAGTACACATCCCCGCTAGAGGTTCTGACACTAAACTCAAGCCCAGCATGATTCCTACCATTCCCAAATTCTGTGGGCGTAATTCCAAAGATCTTTTCCAGCATATCAAGCAACTCAAGCATCTGGCCCAAACCTTTGGGTCAGAAGCTCAAAATCGGGATGTCCTACTCATGAAAATGTTCTCCTTCTCTCTCATGGATAAAGCTGCTCACTGGTACCAATCCCAAACACATCCAATCAACACCTGGGCAGAACTTCAATCTGAATTTTTGAGAAAGTTCTTCCTTGTTGGTCGGACAAATGCTTTACGACACCAGATCACGCATTTCACACAGCAAAGAGGAGAACGACTTTACAAAGCATAGGATCATTTTTTGGATCTCATACAAAAGTGCCCCCACCACGGAGTTCCTAAATGGGAACAAGTCCAGTCTTTTTACCAGGGTCTCCGTGAGGATATCCGATTATTCGTCAATGTGACCTATGGAGGAAGCATCATGGGTCAACACGAAGACACAGTGTGGGAGATTCTCGAGAATATGTGTGAGAAATCCATCAATAATGAATCCATGGGCATGTTCGACCAGACAAATGCCAATGCATTGACGAATCCAAAGGAAGCACATGAGATGCAGGGCCTGTCCTCTTCCGTCGACTTGGAACTGATGGCCAGTCATATGGACAAGGTCTCTATTATTGAGAAGAAGGTGGATGAGCTAACTCAACACTTGCAGCGAACCACCTCTACGTAAAACCCGTTCGCGCAACCACCCTCTGGCAGGGAGGCTGTGCACAACATCCATCACTGATCTTCTCAGGGGATGGACCTGTATCCACCTTCATCTGATTCTGGTTTTGGAGGAAACTTTGAACCCACCTACTCTAGCTGGAGGAACTCTGAACCCTCGTATTCTGACTTTTTCGAGGTTCCTCAGAACTGCAAGGACCTCAACACCATTCAGAATGATCCATTCTCAAACACATACAACCTTGGATGGCGTAATCATCCTAATTTCACATGGTCAAGAAATAATCAAAATCAGAGAACTCAATATCTGCCCTGACCACAAGCTCCTCGTCCATATCAGCCGCCTCAACCTCGGCCTAACCCAACTTATCAATCTGGGCCGACTCATACAGATCAAATGACTCTTATCCTTCAGACACTTGGCTGACATTCAGAAGATGAATGTAGCTAAAAATAGCACAGAGACAAGATCAGAGAGGTTCGCAATCAACTTGCCCAGATGGCAAATCCTCGCCAACTTGGTGCACTTCCTTCACAACCTTTGCCTAATCCAAATAACGTGCTGAACCAGGGGTGCATTATGAACCCAAATCAGAGCCAAGCTCAATTTGTTTATCAGGCCCCTTCTACTCCATCACCTGATGGGATGGAAGCTTCGACATCATATGCGGGTTACTAGCAGCAAGCAGCTCTTTTACCTACACCAAACCAGAACCAGGCAGGATTGAATTCTGTTACCACCTGTAGTGGCAAAACAACACAGGACCCACTTTATTCAAGCCACTCCCAGCCTAGTAATACAAACCCTAACCCTAGGATAGTCATCCAGGATACCTCTATCCCAGATCAAGAACTTGGGCCCATTCTAGAGGAACCATCTAAGGTTCCATTTCTCGAGGCCTTGATCAAGAGAAAAAGGACAACCAAAACTGTGGCACCTGAAGAGGACCTGGTTAAGCTCTTTGAGCAGGTCCATATAAATTGATGGATGCGATATGCCACACACCATCTTACGCACGATTTCTGAAAGATGTGTGAACACCTAAGCGTAAGCCACGAACCAAAGGCGAGAATCCGATCATACTATCAGAGCAATTCAGCTCTGTCATTTTAAGCAAACTCCCACCTAAGGCAAAAGACCCAGGCACCCCTCTGATCTCCTGTGCAATTGGTGATATACAATTCGACAGAGCTTTATTGGACTTAGGAGCCTCCATAAATTTGATACCTACATCCCTACTAGACTACTTTGAGGAATTCAAGATTAAATCGACACAAATGACTTTACAACTAGCCGACCGGTCAATTAAGTCACCAAAAGGAATTCTTGAGGATGTCATAGTTAGGGTACATGATTTCTATTTCCCAGTGGATTTTATTGTCTTAGACATAGATGCTCATGAGAATGTGAAGAATACACCGATCATACTAGGGAGACCCTTTCTGGCCACTGCAAGGGCCAATATCATTTGTGAGGAGGACCAAATTGAATTAAAATTTGGGTGCAATACACTAAAGATTGACATCTTTAAGGCCCAACAAGGAATTAATTGTGGAGTCATAGAACAGATTTGTGATATCGAAGCTATGGTTGATGACTTTATCGAGGAAAACCTGACTATTGCTGATCAACCACAAGAGGATCAAAACTCGCAATTAGAGGAACCCGAACTCAACCTAGACACACCCATAGTTCCTTCCTTTGTTCCCGACACCCACCATGAACCACCTGCTGTTGTTGAAAACCCAATTATGGAATTAAAGGCTCTTTCTGATCATCTCAAGTAGGTCATTTTGGGTTCCAATCAGACGTTTCCTATGATTATCAACTCCCAACTCACACCTGATCAGGAAACATGCCTGATTTCTGTTCTCCAGCAGCATTGGAGAGCCATTGGATGGACTCTCGATGATCTGACTGGTATTAACCCTTCATACTGTACACATCACATCTACATTAAAGAGGGCTCACAACCATCCCGTGAAATGCAGAGACACCTAAATCCAAATCTGCAGGATGTCGTGAAAAAGGACATCATCAAGTGATTAGATGCAGGAATCATCTACCCGATCTCCGATAGTCGGTGGGTGAGTCCAATCCAAGTTTTTCCTAAGAAGGCAGGGCTTACCGTCATCACGACTGAAACCAGAGAAACCATACCGACCCATATAGCAAACTCGTGGAGAGTCTGCATTGATTACAGAAGACTCAATTCCTCCACGAAGAAGGATCACTTCCCACTACCATTCATTGATCAGATTCTTGAGAAACTAGTGGGAAATCAATTCTTCAACCTTTTGGATGGGCACTCCGGTTACAATCAGGTTGCAATCCATCTCGAGGACCAAGAGAAGACCACCTTCACCTGCCCCTTTGGAACATACGCATTCCGAAGGATGCCGTTCGATCTCTGCAATACACCCGCCACTTTCCAGTGGTGCATGCTTGCCATATTCTCAGATCTGGTAGGTGAATACCTTGAAGTCTTCATGGATGACTTCTCAGTATTTAGTGAATCATTCGATATTGCCTCCTGCACTTGGTCCAAATCCTTAGGCGATGCATCAACATGAACTTGGCTCTTTTCTGGGAAAAGAGCCACTTCATGGTACCTGAAGGAATTGTCCTGGGACATCTCATCTCTAAAAAATGCATCCAGTTTGATTGAGCCAAGGTGAATCTGATTTCCAAACTCCCTGTGCCTAGCTCGGTCAAAGACATCCAATCCTTCCTAGGGCACGTCGATTTTTACCGTCAAGTCATTCCCGATTTCTCAAAAATCATGCACCCCCTGACTAATCTTCTATCTAAAGATGTCCCTTTTGAAATCTCTAAGGAGTGCACTGAGGCATTTGAAATTCTATGTGATCGAGTTACCCAAGCACCTATCCTGCAGTCTCCTAATTGGTCTCAACCCTTTGAGATCATGTGTGATCCATCTGATTATGCTGTAGGGGCGGTACTTGGGCAGAAAATAAACGGGAAACCCATGATCATCTACTACTCTAGCAAGACACTCGACGAGGCTCAGCGTAACTATACAGTTATTGAGAAGAGCTGCTAGTCACAGTTTTTGCCCTGGAAAAATTCAGATCATATCTTTTGGGTTTCTGTGTTATCATATACTCAGATCACATTGTAGTGAGGCACCTCCTTGTGAAGGACATGAAACCTCGACTAATCTACTAGATCTTGCTATTGCAAGAATTTGATCTCGAGATTCATGATAAAGGGAGAAAGCAGAATGTGGTAGCTGACCACTTATCCCGCCTTCCTTCTGACAGTATCGACCCTTCCAGACCCATCATAGAACATTTTACCGATGAGCACCTCCTGACTATTAGTATGGACTTCCTTGGTTTGCTAATTTAGTAAACTATTTGGCATCACATCAAATCCCATCCGATTGGCCGAAGGCCAAGAAAGAAAAATTGCTTTTCGATGCCAAGTACTACATGTGGGAAGATCCATACCTCTTCCGCATTGGTGCTAATCAGATCATTAGACGGTGCATCCCAAAAGCAGAAATTCAGGACATTTTGTCCTTCTTCCATGACAAGGCCTACGACGGACACTTTTTCGGACATAAAACCACAGCAAAAGTCCTCCAGTGTGGCTTTTATTGGCCCACGATTTTCAAAGATGCATATGATCACTGTAAGGCATGCACTCATTGCCAGATATTGGGCAACGTGAGGCACCGCGATATGATGCCTTTGCAACTGATTCTCATATGTGAAATCTTCGACATCTGAGGGATTGATTTCATGTGACCCTTCCCTATTTCGGATGGCTACAAATACATTCTTCTTGCTGTTGACTACGTGTCCAAATGGATCGAAGCCGTTCCGGCCCGAACCAACGATCATAAGGTGGTAATCAAATTCATTCATCAAAACATCTTTTCTCTATTTGAGAGTCCATGTGCCATTATCTCTGATGGAGGGACCCATTTCACAAATGCTCAGTTCAGATCACTGATGACTAAATGCGGGTTGTCGCACTGAATCTCTGCTCCTTATCACCCCCAAACCAATGGCCTAGCTGAGTTATCGAATCAGGAGGTCAAGAAAATCCTTTAGGTTACTGTTCGACCTGATAGGAAAGATTGGTCATCTCAACTTCTGAAAGCCTTGTGGGCCTATAGGATCGCCGACAAAACCCGATTGGGCATGTCTCCTTTCAGATTGGTGTATGGGAAGGCATGTCACCTCCCCGTCGAGTTGGAGCACAAAGCCTATTGGGCTATACGGAAGTACCATCTAGATCTTTCTAAGGCAAAAATACACAGAAAGCTTCAAATAAGTGAGGTCAAGCATATGAGAACTCACGAAATTGCAAAGAGCTTGTTAAGGTCTTTCAAGACAAGCACATATCCAGAAAGATCTTTCATCTTGGTCGGAAAGTCCTACACTTTGATGCTAAACTCAAATTGTTCCCAGGAAAACTCAGATCAAAATTGATGGGACCATATCTTATTAGACGAATCTTTGGAAATGGAGCCGTAGAAATCAGCCAACCCAGCATTGATTCAGAACCCTTTGTCATGAACGGTCAGCAACTTAAGCCGTTCATTGAACTCACCGATATGAACATGGCTGAGGTATCTTTTGATCTCCATTCTCCCTGAGCTTATTGCACCCAGCTGATAGCATTAAACTCAGCACTTAACGGGAGGCAACACATCATCTTTTTGAAAAACCCAAAATCCTTCTTGACACATCTTATGCTGAACTCATATTGCACTTTAGCGTTCATCCATTAGAATAGCTGACTCCACCTTTGGTACCCGTACCCAAGCATGAAATCGTCCGCAACAGTCATCCTGACCCATCCACCCATCCAAAACCTGTTCTAATGAATGATCTAAGCTAAACTCCAAACCACCTAAATGATAATGAGGACATTGCAAATCGTAGGCATGGGGGGTATTGAAGTGCAAAATGCTGTGAAAATCACTTCACAAGAAAGGGTTTCATAAAAAAAAATCACATATTCCAAAAACCAAAAAAATAAAAAATTTTTGAAAAAGAACAAAAATAGGAGAAAGGAGGAAATTTTTGATTGATTACATATCATGTTTAAGGAGAAAAAGGGGAGGAGATAAAAATGACAAAAAGGAGAACAATTTGAAAAGAAAAGAGAAAAAGAGATAGTCATTAGTAAAAGATTGAGGAATTAACTCAATTCTAGACCAAATCAAAAGGAAAGAAAATGAAAAATAAAAAGTGCTAAGCGACAAAAGAGATTAGTAGGAATGCTGATCTTAGGCCTCTTGGGCTGCAATCCTAGGCTTAAAAATTCAAGTATTCGCTAAGATCTGGATAGTCCTCAAGAGGTTGGGGAAAATGCGAAGCTTAAGTATTGGTCTAAGGCTTAGGGATTATTCGGCCTCGTTAACTAACCTTTTCCTTGCGAGACTCGCTAACCTAAGCACCCCAATCCACACACAATCTGGTTCAATGCGCTTAAATATCAAAATCATGCAAATACGTTAAATCTATTCTGAAAAAGTTACCTAGATTAGGAGCAGCTAATCAACACAAGTTGATTTGGACGAGTTCCTGACGTGGAGGTGGGAAATTCCCCTCGAAGATGTGTAACAACATATCTTCTCCTCGGTGCTTGTCTCCTAGGATATCTAAATATCCTACCAAGGGCATGTAAGCACCTTGTATAGGTTCAGATGCCATGGGCGGCATTATCACAAAATGTCAATTGCCAGTGTCTGAATTTAGCTATAGAATGCCATCGGCGGTGTTATCTCAAAATCTCAAAAGTTAGGTTCTGGGGGTTGCCATGGGTGATGCTATCCAAAAGCATCGATTGCCAGGGACCCTGCAAGGATTGATGGTGGGAATTAGGAATCTGATATAAATCGTGTTGTAAAACTAATCTGAGGCTAGAAATAAAAAGAAAAGAGAGCGAAAACTCTCCAAAAATAAAAGAAAATTCTTCCATCTCTCTCTTACAAAAATGCACTGCAAACTGAACCTGAGGTAAAATATGTTACAAGCATGGGTGCTTTAACCGTGGAGTTAATAGAACCTTAGTTTAGTTCCTGTGAGCCTTAGAAACCTTCGTAGTGGACTGAGGCAAGAGTTGGTCAGGTCCGGATCTTGGTTTGTACTTGAGTACCTCTAGGCCTACTATCAGCATTCTTACCTAATTTGCACAAAAGCACACGTCAAAGTTTTGAGCATAGAAAGGCATATGGTCTATAATTCGAGTAAATCGCTTGAAAATTTGGTAAGGGACTAGCAAAAGCTAAGCATGGGAGTATGATGGGAACACCATCATGAGCCATCAACTAGCTCAATTTGATCTGATTAAGTCTTTAAGTGCTCCTACATAATCGTCAAAAGGTCATAATTCATTGCATTAGCATTCTGAGAGAAAGATAAGAAACTAGGGTTAAAACTGTAATTTTACCATCATAAGTTGAATACAATATAACCACGAGTTTTCTCAGGGGTTAATTAAGGGTCAATTGGTCTTTAAAGGACAACAAGTAGGTTAAAACAGACAAAAAAGAATTTTCACGTGTTTTGAGAATTAAATGACTTTTGAAACCCTAAAAATAGACCCACATAATTAACTGAGGTTCTAGGTAGGATAAAATTCACCTAAACCCTCTAAAAATCATAGAAAAATATTCTCTAGGGTTTAGAACCTTCAATTTGACCATCAGAACCTATCTTGACCCAAAATAGAATCTTAGACAGACATTTGCCATAATTTAGATTTCTGCATAAATTACCCAGTCAAACGAGGTCAAAACCAAAATTCAACCTCACCAATGGATTTCTTAGGTTCAAATTAGATTTTTATCAGATTTTGGGCCCAATCTGAGATTGTTTCGACCTAGTTTGCATTTTCGTTGTTTCGATCTAGTTTGCATTTTGGTCTAAGTTTGACTTTCTTTATCTCCAATAACCCCTCAGCTTTTGAACTTCTTACAAAAAGCCCCCCAACTTCTTTGTCTTCTTCACAAAAAGGCCCCGTCCATAGAGAAGTCCTAATCCTAAAGCTCTGGCGACAATCAACTAAGGATTTCTCCTTGATTGATTGATGTAACTCCCTCTAATTTGAACCAGAGATCCCTCTTGAAATTCTCTTTCAATCAGACCAATTCTTGACCTTCAATTCTTTCCCAATATCTCATGAGAACGCATGAGAGATTTGGGTATCAAAAAATTCCCAACCGATGAAGCTTTCCAAGCTTGGGAAGCTTGCTTCCCAAGCCCAAAACCTGCTCTAAAGGCCTACAAAAAGACCTCTAGATCAAATTGTCCTCCTCAAGCTTGATTTCGACCGGATATCCCTTAAATATCCTCTCTCCTAACCTGGCTGAAAGGCTCCTAAAGCTCCGACGATCCCCTCCAACCTCCCTCGTCGTCCGTCTACAATACCAGTAGGGGATTCATTTTCCTTGCCTTCCTCCGTGCCACACCGTACCAGCGGGCATCTCTCCCTCCGTCTTCCTTGTTGTTTCCTTCTCACCGAGGTCACCTTCGTCTTCAGCGTCGGCCATACCACAACCGACGTTGCTTCTGCACTCACCAATCACCAAGATAAGTTCCATAGTTCCTCTACTCCCTTTACACACCAACCACACTTCATTTTGACCGCCGTATCACACTGACCACCCTCTTCATCCTCTGCTCCGGTCACTCCTCCGGTGAAGTGTTTCCACTACTACGCACCTCCATCGACCTCGCTGACAAGCCCAAAACCTCCACCTCACCTTTTCGCACAAAACCCCTCTCCTATTTCACCCTCTCACTCACCCACACTCACCCCCGAACAACCCACCTTTCCATTGTCGTTCCTGACCTCACCTGGCTACTACACCTACTCCCATGCTACAAAACCACCACCACCGTATTCCTCATCCACCAACGATCCTTGAGAGCATTTTAACTGGGGCTTAGCACCCATATTATTGGATTTCAGGTTTTAGCTCCCCTCCACCATTGTAGCTGCTTCAAGCTCGCTCCAGGGCACCTTCACTCCAAGCCTTGGCTTCAGACTATGCGGAGTCATCATGCGCACATGCCCAGGTCTCCAATTGAGGAAGATACCCTCAACAGCTGACCCAATTGAGGAGGAGACCGTGTTGCTGCAGACGTGCAAAGGAAATGTGGGACTTTAGTCCTACCTCGGAAGCTGAGAGGCATTTGTAGCCACATAAGAGGAAAGTGTCTGGGGCTTATCGCCTCAGACACTTGGGGGGTGAGGTCCCCCACTAACCCGCTCACCTATGCCTCTCCCGTGACCCATCCCCTGTGGCCCTGGCGCAGACCCAACCCTCCTAACCTGACTCCACACCTCGGCTGCGAACACTCTCGCAGCACTGGACCTGGGTGCGCACTAGGTCCGAAAATCGATAACTCAATACTGTTGGAGGCTCTAGGAGAGTGTGACCTAAGGAGAGAATGAGAGGAAGGTGTGCGAGGGCAGGGGGGTTTTGCTACAGGGAATAACAGCTAACACTTAACCATTTGAAGAACCTTCCCCCTCTACGTGATGAAGAAGAGTTGAAGAAGAAGTGTAGAGACAGAAGCCAAGGAGAAAAGAAGAGGAGAAGACCTGAGTGAGAAGAAAGAAAGGAGAATGAAGAAGGCCTCAGAAGAGAAGCAGAATGGCACAGAAGAAAAGAGCCTGAAGAAGAAGAAAAGCGAAGAGAGAAGTGACCCTTGAGTCTCTAGTAAGCAGCACTGTAGCACCCGACTGTTTATGCCATATGATACAAGCCAAGATCTTTTGATTGCATATATTTGAGGCTTTATTGATGCTGCTAATTTAGTTGCTATTTGTGAGGAGTAATTGGTGATTTAAATCATCATTTTACTCCATTCTTTTTGCACATCGATACCTAACATTATTATTGTTGCAATCTCTTATATTTTTTATTGAAATTGTGATCTTGAGTTTGAATTCCATATTTCTCCCTGTGTTCGACCTCAGACTTAAAATTCAAGTAATAAATATTATTTGTTTTCAAAGCTATTTTAGCTATACTACAACATAGTTTTTAAAACCTCGATTTTGCTTGCGAACAAGGATACATGATAGAATAGGAGGGAAATCAAAAGAGAGAAAGGAGCCCTGCAATACAAGCTATCAACCTTGTCCTTAGGTGGGTTATCCTAAAGTCCTACAGACTCCCAGGACCCATCTTGAGATTATAAACGATTTGGTCTACTTCTATCCAGTCAATCCAACTAGTTAAATGGAGGGGCTGGGGAGAAGGTTCTTCCTTTGGCTCGCACCTTCTGTTCCTAGTGTACACCCCAGCCATAGTCGTTTGACGCTACTCGCCTAGCTAGACATCAAGCGGACCAGTAGAAGCAGATTAATCGAAAAAAATCTCAGTTTAAGCCCCGAAGAGTGAATCAATCCTTAAGGCCAACGCCTACTCTATTTTAATTAGGCTTGGGAAGATTATGCTCTTGGAATGTGATGGGCCCTTTCGGTGGGTTGTGCCCTTAATGATTGATTCAAATGTGTGTGTGTGCACAGCCAAGGTTTACAAACAAGGTTATTAGATGATGTGTCTTTTAGGGTTCAACCTTGTTTAGTAGCTTTTAGGGTTTAATCTTTAGGCATATTCAATCAAGGTTCAGTAGAGCACTCCAAGTTTTGAAAGCACTGGTGATGATATATTCCATTAGTAATCAAAAAAAAAAAGTGGAGTGCCTGGTTCAGCCCTAAATCAACCCTAAGAGGCAAGCTACTTGATGGATCAGTTTTAATTTGAGTGGTGCAGCCCAAACAGCTCAATCAATTGGCCTATTGCACCACATAGTTAAGGCACACAAGAATGTTTAACATATTCAGATTTCTACTCACTTATGTGTATTCAGTTGAAGTGTACCGATTCCACAGGTAAGATCCTGGTTAAGTGGTAGAATCAAAGTGATTGTGCACCTTAGGATAAGAAGTTGTGGGTGTTAAGTGTGTAGCGTTCAGTTAAATCCCACAAGAGAAGAATATATATATATTTTATATATATGTGGGTGGGTGAGGTGAGTGGAGTGACAACCAAACAACCAAAATTTACCCTAGGGTTTATGCAAGCACCTAAGTTGATTTGGGTTTTAGTTATTAGGTTATGGAATGAAAACTAGGGTGGGGGTGGTGGGGGTACACTTACAAAACCTTCATCGGCACTTTTCTCCGATCTAACCGCTCTGGCCCACCTAGGATGAGTACCTGCAATCACAGTAAGATTAGAGAAAAAATGAGAAAAAAGTTAGGTAAAGTAGAAAAACACGAAAAAAAACCAAAGAGCATTGCCTGCCCGACAACGGTGCCAAAATGATTGCGTTGAATACGCATGCGAAAAGGTTCGAGTTTGGAAAACCTACCGTTGTAGTTCGATTCGTGAGAAAATACGTCGATCAAATAAAATTTATAACCGAAACTCGGAATGTGAGTCCCAGGTCGAACACAGGAAGGCGAATGTTTGGTTTTATGAAATCCACATTTTGCTTTTTATTTGTTTTTGTCATTTTTGTCTTTTCTAATCTTTTTTGGAATTTTTTATAAAGCAAGAGATTAGATCGACAATTGCTTATCTAACTAATCTACTTGCAAAATATAAGAGAGAGAAACAATCACATATATTTCTGAACAAGTGTTTCTACAGCTATGAAAGCGGGAAAAACAACATTACGAAAGAAATAAGGATATATGGAGATGAGAAGAATCCCCCTTTATGGTCACTTGGAGGACGACTCGCTTTGACGTCCCCTGGAGGAAGGTGGTGAGGAGCAGAATGAAGGAGGATGGAGTCAGAGGATGGAGGATTGGGCAGGACGGCGTCATGGCGAGGATCTTCTTACTAAAGGGTGGTGAGAGGATGGCCATGGGATGCTCCACGAATGGGTAGTGATGGGAAGAGGGCAATTCGTGTAGAGGGCATTTAGTGAAATCAAATGCATCGCTATAGATCTACACCAGCCAATCCCCCAAACATCGCTAAAGCTTGCTGGCACTCTTTAATTCCTTTGTTGGCACGTGCATAGCTTAGGCCATTAGTGATAGCTACAGGCATCACTAAGGGCCCTCCAGGCTATCGCTGAAGGTCAATGCCAACCAAGCACTCGCCCGTGTTCAGATGGTGTTGGATGGCACATGGGGATGTGCGTCAACGCCTACGTGAGCACATCAGGTCATCCACTATGCCACGTGGAAGCACATGTACCGTCAATCACCGATCATATGGTTGAATTTGCATGAGCCTCGCCGTAGAGCTGGATTTAAGTCTTGGGGGGGTTCGAACGTGTGCCATGCATTTAAGAGCACCCCTCGCGACCAATGCACTACAGGCGCCTTTATGTCTCGAGGATGAATTGAGTGCTGTGGGCGTGGAGGAACCTTAGCCATTGGATCTTGATCCAATGGCTGCAGTGCAAGATCCTCAATGAGGAGGGGGCTCCTGTGGATGCTACTGGTTGGTTTGGGTAGCCTAGATGATGCCACGTGGTGCCATATAGGCTGTCCATCTTCTATCTATTGCAGAGGTAGCCACGGTGCTCAAATAGAGATGATTCCCACGTTGTCAGACTGTGATCATTGCTCCGGATCCATCCATATGGTCGGATTTTTCATCCGAAGCCCGTAAGGATGTCGCATTGCCTTCCTGGCCATTGATCTTCCTCGAATTGCATAAGGTACTAGAGGACTCCAATCTTGACGATCTTGGAGGTGTTAGACTCCGATCGTTGTCCTAATCAGATTTGTACGATCAGATCATCCATCTGAGGTCTTGAAATAAATCCTCTTCTCACCTGACCATAAAAAGGTCCTAATCAACCTAAAATATATACAACTACTCTAAATGCAAAATGATGCTTGCCATGCAATATTTATAACATGAAATGCAAATATAAGCCTAGGAACTTGCATGAATAGGGATTTTATCTTCAGCAATTGTGCCTACATCAATTGTGCAAGAGAGGAGTGGGAAAATGTTGATCGTTGGATCATGTATCAGAGGGTTGAGAGCACTTGAGGCTGAGCTCTAGACAACATGCATAGCATGCATTTGATTGGGCGTTATTACACCTACAAGCATCCACACTACCACGTAGTTGGACCTCTGCCACCTGATCTTGATCTGAGGATCCAATTTCAATTTCTTCGTGTAGTTCCAAAATGCACCTCCCTGTCGCGGCTCAACCCTATGGCATCTGCTCCAAATAACGTGTTTCACCCCTACGCTACAAGCTTGAGTGTCTCACATTTTAGATTTAAGGCTTTCGCACTCTCAATTGTTGGATGAAGATCTAATGGCTAAGATTAAAGGTAGCTATGATAGGTGAGGGTAGGTAGTGGTAGTGGGTGATCTTGGGCGGTCTGGATGGTGCCATGTGGCTCCATCTGGACCGTCCATCTTCTTCTGCTCGTAGATGATGCCACGGATGTCAGATTAGGTTGATTTCATGTCATCGGCCTACGATCGATGATCCAGATCCATCCATGTGGATGCATTTGTCACTTGATGCTCCGAATTACGTCACTTGGTCACCTGGTAGTTGATCTTCCTCGAACTGCATATGATGCTACGAAACTTCGATCAAGGTAATTTTGGAGGCGTTAGACTCTGATCGCCACCCTAATCAGAATTGTATGGTTGGATCTTCAATCTGAGGCCCTAAAAAATATCTCCTTCTCCCCTAGCCAGAAAAAGATGCTAATTACCATAGTATTTATAGAATCTAGTATAAATGTGTTATGATGCATGTTATGCAATATTTACAATGTTGAATGCTTCTATAAGCCTAGGAACATGCATAAAAGGGAATTTTATGTAAAATAGATTGTCTACATCAGTAGTTGATGTCCCATTTAATTCTGATTCCTCATGTCTCAGTGCCTTCAAAACCTTATGAAGCGCTGTATCTGATTCCCCGATTCTCCAACCACCCGACTGGTCTCTCAATTTTGAAATGATGTGTGATGCCTTTGATTTCACCGTCGGAGCCATTCTAGGCCAATGACTGGAGTGTCCTTGTTCGTCATTTACTATGCTAGCAAGATGTTGAATGAGGCTTAGTGTAATTATACAGTTACTGAAAAGGAACTGCTAGTCGTACTATTTTGGTTCGAGAAGTTTCGACCTTATTTGCTTGGGTCGAAAGTAATTATTTTCATAGATCATTCCCCCCTTCGGCATTTGTTGGCAAAGAAGTATGCCAAACTTCATCATATCAGATGGATCCTTCTATTGTAGGAGTTTGATGTCAAAATTTGTGACAAGGTCAGAGCTCATAATGTAGTGGCGGATCACTTGTCTCGGCTAGACCCAGCCTACATTCCTTTCTCCCCATCAATATCAAACCATTTTCTAGATGAATCTCTTTTGCCTATAAATTCTTTGGGGTTTCCTTAGGATGTAGATATCATAAATTATCTTATCTTAAGAAAGATTCCTGTAGGATTATCTAAGGACCAAAAACTCAAATTTATATCAAAAGACAAATTTTATTTTTTGGGATGACCCCTTTCTCTTCGGTAGTGGGGTTGATCAAATAATCTGAAGGTGCATCCCCCACTTTAAGATTACTAGTATGATATCTTTTTGCCACAGCGATGCCTATGGTGGTCATTTTTCTGGTCGAAAACCACTGCGAAGATTTTGCAGTCGGGTTTTTTTTATCCGACCATTTTTCTAGATACACACAAGTTTGCCAAATGTTGCAAATAATGGTAGTCGGTTGGTTCGATGACCTGGAGAGACATGATGCCGCTCCAACCCATTCTGGTCGTAGAAGTGTTTGTTGTTTGGGGCATCAATTTTATAGGCCCTCTTCCAAACTTACATGTCTTTGAGTACATACTTCTCGCAGTTGACTGTCTTGAAGTGGGTTGAGGCTATCCTAGCAAGGCGGGCTAATCATAAGACCGTTATCTCCTTTGTTCGGGAATTTATATTCATGAGATTTGGTGTCCCCCATGTTCTGAATAGTGACAGGGGAAGTCACTTCATCCACACCCATTTTAGGCCATTATTGAAGAAATACGAGGTACATCACCACATTGCCACCCAGTATCATCCACAGACCAATGGTCAAGCTAAAGTATCTAATCGTCAGTTCAAGCTCATTCTCTAGTAGATAGTTAGACAAATAGGAAGGATTGGTCCAATCATTTGATGAATGTAATTTGGGCATATCGGATCGCGTATAAGGATCCACTCAGAATGTCTCCATACCACATGGTGTATGGAAAACCTTGTCACCTTCCTATCAAGCTGGGGCACCATGCCTTTTGGGTAGTGTAGAAGTGTAATTTTAACCTCGATGCGGGAGGTTATGAAGGAAAGCTCCAATTCAACTAATTAAAAGAGATTCGGTGGGAGGCCTATGAGAATGCGAAGATATACAAGGATAAGACCAAGGCCTTTCATAATCGCCGTATCCAGAGAAAGGAATTCATGCTTGACTAGCAAGCCTGGTTATTTGACTCTCGACTCAAATTTTTTGCAGGTAAGCTCAAGTCCAAGTGGACTAGCCTGTATCTTATGATTCACCCTTATTCTAATGGGGCGGTCCAAATCATGGACCCAAAATCTTGGCATGTTTCCACAGTAAATGGCCAGTGCCTCAAGGCATTTATGGCCTAGGAACCTCCTCCTGTTGATGAAATCATCAATTTTATCAAGGACGTGTGATTGAGTTTTCTCCGAGCTGGAGGCGTTAAACTTAGCAATTACACATATGTAGACACTCTTTCATGCATAGCATATTTTATTCTGGCATATTTTCTTTTATATTTTATTTCTCATCATGGTGTTGGCTTATGCTGAATGAAAAATTCAGGAGCAATTCCAGGTGATTTCTATCCTTTTTATCCCCTATCTTGTATTTATTTTCCTTATATTCATGCATGAGGACAGGCAAGAAACTAGGCATGGGGGTAGTGCCATAAACTAAAAAATTTTCTGCTAACACTTAGAAAAACCTTTAAGCAGCATCTTAATTGCACTTTTGGTTACTTAATTTAAGAATAACCGACTCCATTTACATTGGAGCTAGAATCGACTGCAACAACTACTTTTGACTCATCCGCTCACCTTTTTGTCCTAAATTTAGGACCAAGCTAAAGGTAACCTGAATAAGAGAAAATTTTGAACTACAACCATGAGAGGTTACTTGTACATAGCATTTATATATATTGCATCCATGAATAAAAAATTTTTACCAAGAGGTTTCATTAGGGATTGTATTCTAGAGTTGATTGTTTAATTTAGAAGCCAGTACAACTTTTACACTTGCACGTAGATTTTGCAATGGATTCATTATGGAGACCAATAAACATCTTTAGTTTGTTGAGGAGAAGGAATGCTTCTGTTATTGAACCCTTGGACAGTGGTTAGGGAGTCAGGCAAACTATTTTCCATTAGATCCACCAAATAATTGGGAGGTAAGAATAGAGTGTCTACTGGTGTTCTATGTCTAGTGCATGGACTCTTAGTTTCTGGATAATTAGATAAGGATAGTTGGAGTTAGGCATAGCTTTTTGCTCTTGGTTCCTGCATGCAAATAGTTTGTGAGTAAATTCTTGAGAGCCACTAAATAAGTCAAATATGTAGAGATTGAGTTTTAATAAAACTAGTACTAAGGTGGATGGTTACATTGTCCTTTACAGAATTCTTGGCTAAAGGAGGGCATTAGTGTCAAAGGTCAGAAAATACGCTGTCCTCTACATTCCTTTCCCAGTGTTGAGAGTAAGCACTTCCACAAAATAAGCCACCTGATATCCTCTTAAGCATCACCAATCCAAAATAATGCCTTGTGAATAAAAAATTGCATGTTATATTGCATTGTGTTGATAGATATGAAAGAGAGAGTAAAATATATATATGAGAAAAATAATGAAGAAAAAGGAAAAAAATCTAGAAAATAAGTGTTGAGTTCATAGTTGTGTTTATTTCATTTTGAGTCAATTACATTGAGGCAACAATACCCACTGCTATTGCGATCACCAAACATAGCCCTGACCTACTTTTTCTGTATTTCTGACCACCTGTATACTAGCTAAGGAATTCTGACTTAGTTATAAGGTTATTAGAACATTAATTGAAGTATTAATTCCATGTGAGGCCACCAAATATTGAGTACATTTGCAAATTCTTGTGAGATTATGAGCTCAAAAGGAAAAGAACAAGAGAAGAAAAGGAGACAGTGTGAGTACAAAGGAATAAAAGAGAGCATAGTTTTTTTAGCCTCTCTCTAGGTTGATTTATTTGATCGTTTGGGAATCTAGAGTCTGCAGTATTGGGTTAAATGTAGCACCAGATTAGTGTGAGCCACCAAATATAGAACCACTTGACTCAGACATCTACCTATACTAAAAAGCCAAGGTAAAATTACAGATTAATTATTACGTATCCCTGAGGGAAGAAATTTGCCTATCCCGATAGAAATTTTACTAGGGGTCAAGTATGAACTTTAGAAGTGGATTGGCTTTTCACTTGGATCTATTCCTTAAGCTATTGTTACTACACTTTCACGTTGTTTGGATTTCTAAATTTTTGGATGAAACAAGAAAAATCTTTAGTCAAGCCCTTAATAAAAAGAACAAAAAGTTCTACAGGGACCAACTTATAAATAACATAGTCATACACTTGCATTTGCTAGGGACTAGCAAAATTTAAGCATGATGGTATGATTACGCAAAAATCATAGGACTTTATTGACCTAAATTGATTTAGATCTTAGCATAACTTAGGAGTGATTCATGCATGAATTGCATATTCTGCATCTTTACTACTTTTCTCAAATATTCTTGAAATAATGCCATAATGTTGTACTGATTAGTGTAATATTTGGTTTACAGGTAATAAGATGCTTAGGAGATAGCCCAAAGTTGGATAGAGGCTGGAGATGCAGTAGAGCTAAAGCAGAAGCTTGGAATAAAGATGTAAATAAGATGAAGATAGAGGGTATGGGAGAAGTATACTATATGACCTGTAGGGATTTAATGTTAGAATTAAATTTTGAAGAACATAGGTGATAAGCATACATCTAATTGGCCTAAAGTACCTATTTATGAATGTTTCTAGGTCTATAGAAGCATCATATATTATAAAAATTACATAATATGAATTATCATGCATTTAGGTTAGATTGTATAAATTATTGGTTTATTTTCCCTTTTTGTGGTCATGGGATAGGGCGAGATCATTTTGGGGCCCTGGATTGAAGATCCAACCATATGGATCTAATCAGAGAGACGATCGGAGTTCAACGACTCCAAGACCACCCCGATCAGACCTCCATAGCATCAGATGCACTCCGAGAAAGATTAGAGGTCAAGGGCCAAGGTGGTGTAAATTTGTACCACAGATGACAAATCCAACTACACGGGTGGGTTTTGATCGATGATCGCAGCCCAACGGCATGAAAATTGGTCCAATCTGACATCTGTGGCACCATCTGCAAGTCAAAGATGATGGACGGCCATGATGGCACCACGTGGTGCATCATAGCCACCCAACACCAGCCATAGTAGCTCCTCTCCGCTTGCTCGATGATTCCCAGTGACAAGTTCATCTGCGCACGTGTCTTGAAATATGTCATAGTTTGTAGTAGAGTCATGCAAAACCCTTGATAAAAAATATTTGTATATTAACAAGACTATGAGTCCTGGTCGTTCATCTGTGGGAGGTGTTTATGCAAATGCTAATCTTGATTTCAATTTTTTCCTCTTTACTCACTTAAAAATGTATGAAAATTTGTAATTATTTACGTATTCATGCACGACATGCTGTTGCAATAATATCAGAAATAAAGTAAGCAATTTATTATCACAAGAAAGATATTGCAAGCAAGCTCATGGTGATTTTTCACACACAGATATATATATAGGAAGAACTCAGAGATTTTCATTGATTGTATGATGGCGGTAACAAAGCGAAGCTAGAGGAAAGCTTGTACATGAAATCTTAAAAGATTACTAGCTATTAGAAAATGCGTACACATGCGGATCTATGGGAGATTGCACGTGCACAAAGCATGAGGGAGAGAGATAGCTACACTACTAAGAAAAAAATAAGGTAGAAAAATTAGAACTACTTATCTATCTAGCTAGAAGAAGGAAGGGCATTCAGAGGTGGTCTCTAATGGCCTTTGAGGTGGTTGGGAGAAGGAGAGGTGGCCAATGGTCGGCAGGCTGACCCTTGGAGATGTGGTGAGAGCTCTCTCTAGCCTTGGGCATGGAGGTGGGAGTGGTGGTGGTGATGGAGCTCGTGGATGGAGGTGGAATGGAGGTGGATAGCTATGCTAATGGCTAGATTGGGTGCATGGCCATCCAAGAGAGTCTTTCTATAGACTCTTAGGTGACTATTGATGTGGCTCTATAGAGGATTATAGAATTCTTTAGAAAGATCTTCCATCTTGGCATCAAGTTGGATGGGAGTGGGTCTTCTTAGATCAACAATTCATGGATCTACGAGAAGACTCTCCCTTGGTTGCTATTTTTAGCGCCCAATGGTGATGCCACCTATGGAGAATTTTAGAGAACTCTAGCTGCATGCGGCTAGGTGAGGATGTGTAGGTGTGTGCGTGACCTAGATGGCTAGGTGGTCTAGTGGTCTAGGTTAGGTCCTAAGTGTTTGGGTTAGGTTAGGTCATAGAATAAGGGTTAGAAACCCTAATTACTAAGGTAGATGCGCAATTAAACTTGACACAAGTTTAATTGAATGAGTGCAAACCTAATTTAGAGTCAGATTACTCAATTAGGTTAGGCTTAGGTCAATGGGACTCTCACTGAGTTCAATTGGACTTGTGTGGGTTGAGATCTGAGCTCAATTGGACTCTATGGGTCCAATTGACTAAGTGAAGTGTGATTAACTTGATCCAAGTCAATTGGGATTAGTGAGAACCTAATTAGGTTCTTAGGAGGGTCTAGGGGTAGTGTACTAGGCTTAGGGTACCTTAATTTAGGTTCCTAAGGGGTTGGAATTGGGTTTAGGGACCTAGGAACTCAAGATCCAAGCTTGATTTCCAAAACTGGGTCTGGAGAGGGGTATCAGACGTCTAATTTAGTGTCAGATGACTTATACTCAAAAATCAGAAGTCCAGACCACCTGTCTGGATATCCATTTAGTGTCAGGGAAGAATCAGGGTTTTGTCTTGGGGATTCTATAGAAATTAGATGTCTAACCAAGTGTCTAGATGTCCAATAACACTACAAACATGGGTTTAAGGTGTGCGGGTTGTGGCTAACGGTCCTTGACATCCAATAAGTTATTTGGACATCCAGATAAGGGCTGGAACTAGGGTTTTGGGATTTCCTAAGCTATGGTGACCTAGTCTAACGATAGCTGAGGCTTAGGAAGGCTTCTAGGACTATCCTAGGGCTAGGAATGATCCTAAGTTCTTCTTAATTTAACTCTACCTTACTTTTACTTAATAGAGTAAAATACCTCAACCCTTACATTATTTCTCTACTGCATTTTATTCTAATCTTCTACTCCAGCTTTGCTACATCACCAGCTTCAGATCTAGCTTCAAATCCAGCTTTAAATCCATCTTCAAATCGAGCTCCTGAGCCTCTTATTACCTGTAATTTATATAATGCACTTAATTAGTACATTATATCATTATTTCATGCATAGCTAAGGAAAAGTAATAAAGATGTAATTAATGCTCATGTATGCATGGATTACACTAGCCTATGCTAAGTTCTTGCCTAATTTAGGTCAATTAAGACCTATGATTGCTGTGTAATCATACCCCCACGCCTAAATCTTGCTAGTCCCTAGCAATTGCAAAACTAAGTTATTTACAAATGAGTTCATAAAGGACTAATTATTTTTATCAAGTGTATGGCTAGAAATTCTTTTCCTTTTCATTTTCAACCTAAAATCTAGAAATCCAGACAATCGTTAAAGTGCAGCTGAAAGAGTGATCTTCGTTTTCATTGAAAACTTTAACATAAATGTTGCGTCATTGTAGTATGTCGCATGGTAGAAAATCTCTTTTCAAAACATTTAATTATTCAAAATCTAACCACAAAAGTAGTTAGGTCATCTCCACAAGGAGGAATTAGCCTATTGAATTAGTGAGTGGTGACTCATTTATTCGAGAATCTCAATGGGTGTGCCTATTCCTTAGTGCAACTCGTTACCCTTATGAATTCTCATTCTAAGAAATTAATTAAAATTGTAGGGGTCTATATGCAAAATTATCATAGTATAATATTTGTTATCTAATTATCTTGGTAATGATAATCAATGTAACTACTAATTTCTCGTAAAAAAGACCTTGTTCATTGCAATCAATATCCTAATCATGCACAATTGCAATCATATGTAATTCGGATAAACTGAAGGGATGTCCATGCGATTCTGCCTTAATATAATAACAAGATAAATAAGTTAATAGTGTTTCCACAATGGCATTATTCATAATTACTAATAGGGGCTTTACTGTAGAGAAACAGGGGGAAGAACTCCCCTTGATCGCATGCAATGGAGAGGGCACGATTAAACGCGTGATGCTCGAAGGAGATCGGCTGGGATGTGGGCTTCGCGTTGGTGGTCGTGGCGTCAACGGAGGTGGTTGGACACGCCGGTCGAAGCTTTGGGTGCCATCGGTGGCATGGTTCGATGGCCAGTCATTGAGTGGGCGGTTGGTGAGGCTGATGGTGTGGTTGAGGTCGTGGGGTCGAGGCAAGTGCAAGGGAGTCGTCGGTGTGAAGGATGGAGGCCGGAGCAGGTGGCTGCATAGAAGCACGTCGGTGATGGGTTCTTTGTAGGAAGTAGATGAACAGTGGACAGTGGATGTGTTGCTATAGCAGCTTGGAGCTTGAAGTAACATTGGAGGAAGGGAGAGCTCTACGGACGAAGGGCGTGAGGATGCGTGAGGAGCTCAGGCAGGGGTGGCTTGCTGGAGGTGGTGTGGTCACGTGAGGCATGCTAGGCACGCAGGTGGCTGCTGGAGGTGGTGCATGAGGAGAGGGTGGTCTACGGCGAGGATGCGGTATGATGGCCATGCGCTGTCATCATGTGGCCAATGGAGGTGGAGGTTGCAGTGGCATGGTGAAGAAGCTCGCAAAGGTTCACAGTGTGCGCTTATGGGTTCACGGTGTAAGCTTGTGTCATGGTGGTGGAGATGGAGGTGAAGTCCCCACTAGGGGGAAGGGGCATGAACGCACTGTCACTACGTGCATGAGTGGAGATGGAGGCAAAGTTGGAGCATGCGATGATCCACAGTGTTCGCTGAAGTTCACGGTGTACGCCTGTTGCATGGTGGAGGAGAAGGAAAGATATCCCCGCAGGGGGGAAGGAAGATGGATCCCTTCCTCTCTGTTGGCCTACTTTAAAAAATCTCTATAGTTGACTTCTGCAACCACCCGCGACGATTGCAAGTGGTTGTAACCAATGGATAAGTTCTGTCCGTTGAGCCATTAGACGTCCGATAAAAACATTAGACATCTTAAACTATTTGGCTAGCAAGGAGTTCATGTTGGACGTTCTAGATGTCCAGACTAGAATCCAGACGTCTTAAAATGGGACTTTGGATGTCTGACTGTTGCCTTCAAGTGTCTTGTACCTAGCCTGCATGCACCAAATGATTATCATAACATATCATATGTTATTAACCATAAAATTGGTGCATAAGATGATATACAGACTATGTTGAATACCCCCTTAATTCCTAGTCAAATATTAACTAAGAATGACTAATTAAAGAGTACTTAGGCCAAATAATGGTCCACAAAAGTAGACTTATCAATGCCCCCATGCCTAGGTTTTGCTAATCCCGAGCAAAAATGAAAAATAATAGAAGTAATAAAAAGATTTCTTCTGTCCTTATTCCAAAAATTTAGATATCCAGACAAATGTGAAGTGATGGTAGCCTAGGTAACGGATCCAAGTGATAATAACCAACTTACATTTGCAATTCGTACTTATCCTTTGGTAAATATTTCTATCGAGATAGGCAACTACTTCACTCGGGGATAAAGGAGAAAATAATATGAAATTTGACCCCGGCTTTTTGGCTTAGGTAGGAGATACTGAGTTGAATGAATTTGTATTTGGTGGCACACACTCATTTGGTGCTACATGTAATCTAGTACTACAGACTCTAGATCTCTAGACTATTAAACAAGTCAACTTGGAGAGAGGCTAAACAACTGTGCTCTCTTGATATTCCTTTGTGCTCACTCTTTTCCTTCTTTTCTTTCTGAGATCATAAATCTCACCAGATTTAGTAAATGTACTCACTGTTTGGTGGCCTCACATGGCATTCAGACTTTAACTAAAGTCCTAATAACTCTACAACTAAATTAGAGTCCTCAGCCAGTATTCGGGCGATCAGAAATATTGAAAGGCAGGTATGGGTCATATTTGGTGGATCGCGATGGGTGTTTTTGTTGCCTCAGAAACATCGTCATGAAGAAAAAATTATAAACCTGGACTCTTTTCTTTTTCTTTTCTCTCTCTCTTCTCTCTTTTTTTTATTTTGTTCTTTTTTTCTAAATATAATTGTTTCTTTTTTTCTTCTTTTTCTTTCCTTATAAATTAACATAACACGACGTAGACTTTTATTTATGAGGGATTATTAGGGATGATGATGGTCAAGAGGATATTGTGTAGCTTATTTGGTGGAAGTGCCTAATCTTGGCACCGGGAAGGAATGGAGAAGACAAGCGTATTTCTGACTTTGACACTATTACCCTCCTTCAGCCAAGGACTCTATGAAGAATAGCCGTAACCATCCACTATAGTCGTCGCTTTATTAAGACTCAATCTCTGTGTATCTGCCTTATTTGGTGACTCTTAAGAATTCACCTAATGATGGTGTTATTTTGCACACTGGGTTGCCTTCCAGCAAGTACTGCATTTTTTGCCAGTAGCCAGACTAATAGGGAACCTGTAAGTCTAGTTCCAGACAGAAAAAGCTAGGCCCTAAAAATATGCGTAACAGTGTGGGCCTAGAAAATAGGTAGCATAGATGTTGGCGAGCTGATGATTCAACATTATCCCAAATGCTCGCCAGAAGACATGAAAGCAAATAACCTCGTAGGCTACCTGGGGAGGTCTAGGAAAATAAAAGGAATATGAAAAGGGACCTCCCAAAATGGAATAAGTGGAGGATAACAAGGGTCCTCCAAAGCAAGAAGGGTTTTAAAAGATATAAACATTATTATTTCACACCCTTGAATGGCGAGACTAAAAGTACAAGCATAATCCACACTCGCCATTCGACCTGAGGATGTAGTAGCCTAATATGTTCTCTAGAAAGAATGTACATGGGAAAAGATCTGAAAGAAGGATCGATTAGGGAGTGTAAGGATTGTTTGTGGTGTTGGAAGGTAATGATTAAGTCTAATGAGGGCTTAGTCAGTGTTGAGTCCAATTCCAACAACGATTCAGATTGTGTATTCTCCCTAGCAATTATTGCAGAAAAATTCAAGTCACCCTGCCTATCATTAATGATCAGAGTTATATTTTCAACTTCCAGTATATGTGAATCAATGGTGGACTCCAAATTAAATTCCTTTGATGGCAGGGTCGAAGCAACAGAATCATTATCATTAATTTCATCCTCGGATTCTTTTGGTTCACTTGAGTTTTTGTCGGGGTGTATATGTGAGTCATCAGTAAAGAGAGGAGTTGGATCAATATCCTTAATTATTTCTGAAAGACGATCTGTCATAATGTTTTGGAGTAAGCCTATATCACTCAATTTTTTGTTCTTCTTAGGGCATAAATCCTCAATTGACGTGTTTTGTCCTCGAGAGTCTCCCCTAGGCTTCTCACTATTGTGTTTGTCCTCCTCAAATATCAACTCCTGGTTTTGTGGTGGATGACTCTCAAAAGAAAGGAGGAATCCGAATTTCACCAGATTATTTATATCCTCATGGGGAAAGTCCTCAAATAACACATAATCCCCCTGTGATTCACTGCAAATTCTAAGGCTGGGTTCCTCCATAGGGTTATCATCATCCTCTAAAATAGACTGATTGTACCCTTGAGACCGAAATTGGTCCAATTCATCCTCCATTCCCTTAGGGTCTCGTTCATTACGTGCATTTAAATCCTTAGAATGTTGGATGGTAGGTGTTGATTCCCTAAGTGGGGGGTCAGGATTAGGCTCACTAAGGGTAGAATGGGGTTCCACCAAATAGTTAATAGGGGAAGTGATAGGAACAATACAACCTTGACTCGGGTTATCAGGGGTAAGGAAAATGCTGTCATTAGGGTCAAGGTTCTTAAGAGGTACCATCTTTCCTTTCTTTTGACTCCAATATAGCTTGGGTGGATAATTACTAGGATCATTCTCCTTTAGTGGCCATGCCTCATTGGGAGAGTCTAAGTGATAGCTATGTAAAACGGGATCCCTATTGTTATTGGTTTCCTTAGAATTATTTTCATGATCACGGTCGTATGGGTAGGGATTAGAATTACTAGGAAGAGCGTAGCTAAATTGTCTAATTTCTTTGTTCAATTGATGACTATTCCTCAACATCTCTCCCACAGTCTCCATCATTTCTTTTTGTTATTTTTGCATTTCTATCATAAAAGAGGAGAGGCTACTACTATCAGATTGGGGAGGATAGTCAATTTCAGGCTCTAGTTGCCTAGGGGTATCGGTCCAACCTCGGTATGGAAAATCATGAATGGTGGGAGGGTTGGGTGTTTGCATAGTAGTAGGGATTCCAGGGTTGGAAATCCTGCTCCTAGGCTCTGCTCAAAAGTGGAAGTTATCGAGCCAGTACTCCCAGGATAGGAATAAGAATGATCTCATGAATTGTCAATGTACCCATGAAATGATGGATACACTCGGGGCATGGCATCCTGGTTAAAATGATAGGAGTAAGGATAGTCCATTTCCTTCAATTAAATGTTTTAACTATCTTAGGACTTAGATAGATTAAAATAGAAAACTTCCTAGAGAGCTCTATCACGCACACACCAAGCAAACACAAGGCAAGAGGTCTTTTGTTGATTTAAAATTCTTTAAGTCCTCTTCCAACTCTTCAGCTTGGCCTAATATAGTCAAGGTAGTGTTTCTCCGTTCCACGTAAGTGGTATAAGAGAAATGAGGCACTTGAAATTTTTGGTCAATGACTGCTAAGAAGGTTGAGGTTACTTTTAGCCCTTTTTGGGTGATCAATCAAGTTGTCAAGCAATTACGCACCCTAAATTGACCTTCGAGTGCCCTGAAGACGTACACTTTGCTGCGATTATATTCTCTAATGCTCAAGTAAAAAGGTACTCCAAGGATGGAACCAAGGGATGCAAGTAGGGTGAACCCTTCCTTTGAGGCATTACGTTAACGGTGCCTCTCAACTACCCTTGAATTCCTTTAAGGGGTGCCCCCCTCCTTAGTGTAACAAGTCACTTAGGCAAAAGTGAATACTATCATCACAAAGTGAGATAGGAGGGTTTGCACCGATAAAGAGATCAATGTCTATAGCCTTAAGGGTCCAAGTCCTAGTACAGTGACTATAGTGCATGCTCAGTGTAGGAAGTGTGCATCATACCACGGAAAGTAATTTTTCCTTTTGAAAATCGCAGTCACATTATTCAAACACTTTCTATATACTTTTCTTTCTTTTCAAGAAGTAATGTGAACACTTGATTAATATTTTCAAATTAGCTTAAATGGTCTTTTTTTAATTATGTCCAAATGCAATGCGTGTGTAGATAACTGATGCACAAGAAAAGACGTACCTTACTCCAGCTCTCTTCAATGTAGGATGTTTTCAATGCAAAAAGAAAAACTAGATGCTGCTCATTCAATCCTAGAAGGTCGCCCTATAGATATATAGCTTCTAGCAGGTAGTTCGAATATATATATTTAATAATAATAGGCAAACAACCCTAATCTAACTAACTAACCAACATGCAGTTCAAACAATTCGAATAATCCTATAATCTAAATAAAATGGGAACACACTCCCGAAAATACACTCCTGCATGCAAGAGCGATAAGAAATAAAGAAGCACTTGGAACACGTTCCCAAAAATGCTCAACAAGGGTCCAAAAGAGAGAAATTAAGTTCTAATGTCTATCTAAACTAAATCCAAACTAAGATCTAATGACTAAATCAGACAAAGGCTCCTCCATATGCCTATGTGCATGGGATCAAGGCCCACAAGCACCCATTGCTAGGCACTAGGTGGCGTCAAGGTCCACAAAAAATATCGCCTTCGTCGTGCGTGCCCACAGCATTCGTTTGTTGTTTTTGCACAAAAAGTGATCCACATTCAGTAATTCAGAAAAGCTTTCAAAATAGTATAAAAATAATATAAAATTATCAAAAAAATTAATAGGCGTGTTTCCTCCCTAGCAACGACGCCATTTGAAAGTGTGATCTTTATTTTGGTTGAAAACTTTAACATAAAATGTTGCGTCGTTTAGTATGTCACCTGATAGAAAATCGCTTTTCAAAATATTTAATTATTCAAAATCTAACCAAAAAAATAGTTAAGTTGTCTCCACATGGAGGAATTAACCTATTGAATTAGTGAGTGGTGACTTGTTTATTTGGGAATCTCAATGGGTGCGCCTATTCCTTAGTGTAACTCGTTACCCTTATGAATTCTCATTCTAAGCAATTAATTCAAACTATAGGGGTCTATATGAAAAATTACCACAATATAATATTCTGTTAACTAATGATCTTGGTAATGATAACCAATGTAACTACTAATTTCCCATAAAAGATACCTTGTTCATTGCAATCAATATCCTAATCATGCACAATTGCAATCATATGTAATTCGGATAAACTGAAGGGATGCCCATGCAATTTAAGCCAAATATTATATAAGATAAATAAATGAATAGTGCTTTTGTGGCAAGAAGTGTAAATTTTAATTCTCTATTTACTGTAGAGAAACAAAGGAAACGAATCCCCTGCTCGCACGCGCGGAGGAGGTGGTGGCCAGCGTCGTGGTCGTCGGTGGTGGGTCTCTGAGGTGCTGCCTTTGAGATGGTGGTGACAGGGTGACCAGAGGTGGCCGCCAGCGATCGGTTGGAGGAGGATCGGGAGGATAATGTAGCGGTTGGCGTGGGGAAGGAGCAATCGTGGCCAGCTTTCAAGGGCGTAGCTACCCTCGTGAGGTCGAGGCAGGCACTCCAGTTGTTTTGGCGGAGAAGGAGATGGCCCGTGGTGGCATGGCCAGCGACGGAGGGGGGTTGCACTTTGGGTTCTTTCATTTGGAGTTGCAGGTGGTGATGGAAGGAAGAAGAGGAAGAATAAAAAGAAGAAGTTGGGTGCACGCACTCAGGCTGGATCGTGGGCATGCGGCTGCGCGGCTATGGACGGGTGCGCACACTTCGGTTGTGCATGCACATGGCGAGAGCGTGGGCTTTGCTTGCTACTAGTGTACGTGGAAGGTGCTTGGAGTGTGGTCTGCAGTGGTGGCGTGCGTGCAGCGCATGCATAGCTGGAGCATGATGGTAGCACGAAGACGCGTAAGGGAGTGCGCTGCTGCGCACGCACATGGCCAGTGGTCTACAGTGGTGGTGTGCATGAGTGAAGCTGGCAATTGTGTTCTTTTAAGGTTGAGCAAGGTGGCGAGTTGAAGACAGTGGCGAGCGGCTGTCACCACGCTCAATGCTACCCAGGAGGACGAAACTGTGGCCATAGTGGAAGCTCGCAAAGGTTCACAGTGTGTGCTTATGGGTTCATGGTGTGAGCTTATGTCACGGTGGTGAAGATGGAGGTCAGTCCCCACCAAGGGGAAGGGGCATGAACGCACTTTCACTACGTGCATGAGTATAGATGGAGGTGAGGTTGGAGCATGCGGTGATCCACGATGTTCACTGAAGTCCATGGTGTATGCCTATTGCACGGTGGAGGAGAAGGGAAAATATCCCTGCAGGGGGAAGGAAGATGGATTCCTTCCTCTCTGTTGGCCCACTTTAAAAAATCTCTGCAGTTTACTTCTGCAACCACTCGCGACTATTGCGATTGGTTGTAACTGACGGATAAGTTCTGTCCGTTTAGCCATTAGACGTCCGATAAAAACATTAGACATCTTAAACTATTTGGCTAGCAAGGAGTTCACGCTAGAAGTTCTAGACGTCTAAACTAGAATCCAGACGTCTTAAAATGGAACTTTGGATGTCTGACTGCTGCCTTCAAGTGTCTTGTACCTAACCTGCATCCACCAAATGATTATCATAACATATCATTTGTTATTAAGCATAAAATTGGTGGATAAGATGATATATAGACTATGTTGAATTCCCCCTTAATTCCTAATCAAGTATTAACTAAGAATGACTAATTAAAAAGTACTTAGGCCAAATAATGGTCCACAAAAGTAGACTTATCAGCAGCTATGTAGCTTTTGCAATGGATTCGAGTGAAAAACCAGATTTACCTCTGAAGCCTATACTTGACCCATAGTAAAATTCTAGCAGGATAGACAAACTTCTTCGCTCGGGGTATTCAAGATATTCTATGAATTTGACCCTGGCTTTAAGCTTGGGTAGAGAATGTCTAAGGAAAATAGGTGTTTATTTGGTAGCTCACTCTCATTTGGTGCTACACAGAGACTAGTACCACAGAATCTAGATTCCCAAATTATTAAGTGAATCAACACAAAGAAAAGCAAGAAAACAATGCTCTCTTTGGTTCCTTTGTATTCACTCTCTTTTTTTCTATTCTCTTTTCTTTTTCGTTTTGAGCTCATAATCTCACAAGATTTATACATATATTTCATATTTGGTGGTCTCACATGGCATTAACACTTTAATAGAGTTCCAATGACCCTAACACTAAGTCCAAATTCTTCAGCCAGTATTCGAGTGATTAGGAATACAAAAGGTAGGTTAAGGCCATATTTGGCGGTTCGTAATTATGGTAAGTAATGCTGCCTTAATGCAACCGAAATGAGCACTAAAATATTTATACTCTTTTTTTTCTTTTTTCTTTTCCTCTTTTTGTTTTTCTTTTTTTTTCTCTTTTTTTCAATTTTTTTCTATATCTATTTTCTTTCCTTTTTTCCTCCTTTTCTTATATTTATATATCAACATGACGTAATATAGCACACGACATACACGACTTTTATTCAAAAGGCATTATTAGGGATTGGTGGTGTCCAAGAGATATGAGGTGGCTTATTTGGTGGAAGTGCTTACTCTCGTCACCAGGAAGAGATGGATACAATAGCGTATTCTTGACCTTGACATCAATACCCTCCTTTAGCCGAGGGTTCTATAAAGAATGGTCATAACCATCCACCATAGTCCTAGTTTTATCAGAACTTGATCTCTACGTATTTGCCTTAGTTTGTGGCTCTTAATATTTTACACAAAATGTATACGTAGGAGCTGAGAGTGAAACTATGCCTAACTACGAGTATTACCATTTAATTATCCAGATTCCTAGATTTATTACAGTAATCTTAGAGCAACAATACTCTCTATTCCCATCTCATACTACTCAATGGACTTTTAGGAGAAGATTTACCTTACTCCCAAAACACTGTCTAGGGGTTCAGGAAAAGCACTGCTTCTTAAGACACTAAAGACGTTTATCAGTCTTCAGAGTGAATCCATTGCAAATTCTACATGTGAGTGTGAAAATTGTACTGGATTCTAGGTTATAGGAATCAACTAGAGGATAAAATCCCAATGCATTCTCTTGATAAAAATCTTATTCATGAATGCACTATGTATATATGTTATATACAAGTAACCTCTTATAATTTGTACTTCATAAAATTCCCTTTTCGGGTTGCATTCAGCTTGGTCCTAAATTTACAACAGGAAGGGTGAGCGGATTAGTAGGAAGTGGCTGTTGCAGACGATTTCTAGCTCCAATGCAAGCATTGGAGGTGGAGTTGGTTGTTCTTAAATTAGGACCCTAAAGTACATATAACATGCTCCTTTGAAGTTTTCCTAAATGTTGGCATAAAAATTTTTCAGTTTTGATGTATCTACCCCCTCATGCCTAAGTTCTTGCATGTCCTCATGCATGAATATAAAAGGAATAAAGTACGTTAGGGAGTAAGTGGGTAGAAATCACCTGGAATTGCTCCTGAATTGTCTTTAGCACCGGCCAACCTGAGAGTATGCAATATGCGAAAAGGAAATATGCTAAAAGAAAAATATGCTTTGTACAGAAAGATATCAAATGTTACTTATAAGTGCTGAGTTTAATGCCTCCAACTAGGCGAAAACTCAATCAGATGGATCCTTGATTACATAAGAGTAGGTCAAGATCAATGGAAAGATATGCTTCTGTGCTCCCAAAGTCAGCAGTCCATAAATGTGAACGAACTAATTATGTACCCCTACTCCAAAAAGTCTAGCTATAGCAAAATGCGAAGTGAGGGCACAAAATAGTGGATAATCAGAGGGAGAATTCTGATGCCAATTTTTCTAATCCAAAATGTTCCAGAATTTGATAGGAAATTCTTGAGGGAGTGGATGGATATCATCCCATAGGGGTCTTCATAATGGCAATTAACATCAAAGATCATGCCTTCTCCAGGGTCTGGGTCATATGGGAGTATGATTGAAAGTAGAAGTTCTATGGGGAGGTCACTAAAATCCTCGTCCAAAATCACTTCATCCTCATTAGTATTCATCTCTGATTCCTCGGAAGCTACCTCAGTCTCTGGGTCGAGCCATCCAATAGATTGACTAGGATTGTGGGTAAGTCCCCAATTCATTCTGTTCAATATTTCCCACTCATATGTAGTATGTTCTTCATTAATTCCTATCTCAGCTATCCTATCCATTGCTTCAGTTAATGCATCCATAGCTATTCCTAGTCTTCGGATATCAAGATCAGGGATAGAAAGTGTTGCTTCATAATCTCCAACATTAGAATTAGGGGTGTAGGAGAAAGGAGAAGAATGCAAATCAGATGGTGTTGGATCGAAAACAAATTCACCTACCATGGGAAGTGGCCTAAATTGATCAGTGGTGTCGCATGTGATTCTTGCCTCAAGATCCATATCCTCAAGTAGATCTACTTCCTTTATCTCAGTTGGATTGTCTAACTCATGAAGTATCTCCTAAGATTCAAGGTATTCATATCGCGAATCAGACTTGGAGATACTAATCCTCTACTCATCACTTTCCTGAATGGGGCTCTTAGATGAGTCCATTCGGGATATTCCCTGCTCATGTCCCATATCCACACTGGGTTCTTCCCCTGAATCAATCTCGAGTGTCTGCTCTCGAGAATCTCCTATGTCTCCTTTAGGCATTGTCACTCCCAGTTCTTTGAGGTCCTCAAGGCTATTTTCCACTTGATATCACAAAAGTAGTATTTCTTGAAGTTCCTGATTTTGTCCAATTAGCCTTGTCATCTCTACTATTTCTTGAAGGGCCTTTATCAAATGTTCTTGATATGGAATCCAAGCTCGTCTTTGTTCCAGATCCGTAATAGCCTGGATCTCATACAGATAGAATGCAACTTTATCTTTAATCTTAGCTATAACTTGCAGCAATCTGTAGTGCGGTCACATATAAAGTGGTAGTTCTTTAGGGGTTCCTGGGGGTGAATCAGGTATACCCATATTCCATGGGTATGATGGAATAGTATGGAAATTGTATCCAGGGTCATAAGATTGGGTCCTTTGCGGAGCTAATTGGTATGCGTCAGAGTATCCAGGGTCAGGATATGGGTTAAGGCAACTTGAGAAGAAGGATCAAGCGAAGTGAAAAGCCATCTTCGTCACCTTGGGTTTGGTTCCCAAGGCTATTCTGATTCAATGACCCTGAATCCCAGATGAGCCCTTAGGGCCAGATTACCTGGATTCTGACTAGGTCTAGATCCAGGATTAGCCATCTTGGCTAAGAGAGTAGTAGAAGAAGGGTCAGAAGATGGTCTGGGTGATGCAATGAATTGCCTTCGCCTCCTTGGGATTGGCTCCCAAGATCCAACCAATCGAGGTCTAAGTGACCTCCTCCCTTGCATACACCAACTAACCCCTGGGTTGGTGCAGCCAAGCCAGACAAGGATAAGGCCCTATCAATCAGATGGTCCTTATAATCAGATGATCGTATTTTTCATTTTAAGTTCGAATTCCTAAAGAAAAATTCATCGTTCAACCGACTGAAGGTAATTCTTGCCTCTTAAGCTAAACCTACCAGTTTGTGTACGAGGGGGTTAAGAGGAAGGTTCTTCCTTTGGCTTTTGCCTCTGGTTCCTTTGTACCCCTTAGTTGCAGTTGTTTGACACTACCCCACAGGCTTAGTCACCGGGTTTGGTCGAAGAGGTTGAAATCACTCAGTAGGATAACAACGAATTTGGCTTAATTTATGTATTTTAATGATTTTCTTAACCTTTTTCTTCAGCTGGGGTTTGTGATGAGTGGCCCACAAGGTGACCAAGCTCACCGACTAGCTACAAGACTTGATGTAGTCTAGGTTAGCCCAAATGTGTGGTCTCTAGAAATTTGACCCTAAGGGTTGAGCCTAGAGTTCATCAAATTCTAGGGTTTTAGCAGACAAATTTGAAATTCAAATTATTATCTACGACAAAATTTGAATCCAATTGATTTAAAATTTGACAGGCAGATTCCCTTTTCAATTAGCTTTCTAGAGAATATTTTTTTTGAAATTTTTATTATTTCAACCTACTAAATATGAATTTTTAATTGTCAGGGGGTCAGATTTGGAATTTTGACCCCTTGTTGATTTTGAAATTTGAAACAGTACCAAATAAACTCGAAAAATTCAAAAAAAATATGGAAGCAAAAGGTAGTTAGATCAGTTTTCAAACCCCACCACTTTTGGTCAAATCAGATTCTCTGATTGCTCGGAATCGCTTTTTGAAATTTGAAAATTTTCAAATTTGGGTCAGTTTGACCCCCTTGTAAATCATGAATTTTTAAAAATTTTATACTTTGAATTTATTCAAATTAATAGTGCAATTTGAAAGATGGTTTGAAAATGAAGCTCTTGCTCAAATTTCAGAATTTTTGGCTTAATAAATATTCGGCAAATGCATTTTTTTAATTCAAAAATTGAAGTCTAGCCGTCAGCAAGTAGTGGAAGAGCCTTTAAGAGTGGTTTGAATTTCAAAATCAACCTTCCACCAGAAATATTTTTTTTTTCTTTTTTTCAAAAATTTTTGAGTTTTTTTTTTAGGGAAAAACTTTTTTCAAATTTTTCTCTCTTTTTTTTTCTAACCTAAACTAACATAGGATTCAAAAAGAAACCTAATCTAACAATGTAAAGACATTTTCTTTTTTCAGAAATAAGATTCTAAAAATAAAAAAAAATCAAATCTAACCTAAGATGCAAAAGGGAAATCCTATACTAAGAGAGGAGATGCGCACTTGATTTTTTTAATCTATGCTCGTTGTGCATGCAGATCCCGTCTTCCTGATTTCCTTCATATCTAAAAACAAGTAGAGGGAGATTTGTCACTAAAAGTTCTAAGATCAAAAATCACGAATCACGCTGCCACCCCGGTATGGCGCCATTAGTTCGAGCGTGGACTCGCATTTTTGAAAACAGTGTCGTAGATTGTAATATAGTTGCGAAATCCTCTCAACAAAAATATTTCTCGATTAACAATGCCATTTGACAACTTTGTTTACGAGCGTGTTTTGAAATATGTCATAGTTTGTAGTATAGTCGCCCAAAACCCTTGATAAAAAATATTTGTATATTAATGAGACTATGAGTCCTAGTCATTCAACTTTGGGGGGCATTTATGGAAATGCTAATCATGATTTCGATCTTTTCCTCTCTACCTGCTTAAAAATGCATGCCAATTTGTAATTATTTACGTATTCATGCACTACATGCTATTGCAATAATATTAGAAATCAAAGTAGGCAACATATTATCTCAAGAAAGATATTGCAAGAAATCTCATGGTGATTTTTCACACATGGATATATATATAGAAAGAACTCAGAGATTTTTCATTGATTGCATGATGGCGATTATAGAGCAAAGCTAGAGGAAAGCTTGCACATGAAGGCTTAAAAGATTACTAGCTATCAGAAAATGCATACACGTGTGGATCTACAGGAGATTGCATGTGCACCATGCAGGAGAGAGAGATAGCTACACTACTAAGCATAAAATAAGGTAGAAAAAATAGAATAACTACTTATCTATCTAGCTAGCAGAAGGAAGGGCATTCGGAGGTGGTCTCCAATGGCCTTTGAGGTGGTTGGGAGAAGAAGGAGGGGCAGCCAATGGTGGGTAGGCCGACCCTTAGAGAGGTGGTGGAGAGCTTTCTCTAGCCTTGGGCATGGAGGTGGGAGTGGTGATGGTGATGAAGCTTGTGGATGGAGGTGGAATGGAGGTGGAGAGATATGCTAATGGCTAGATTGGATGCATGGCCATCCAAGAGGGTCTTTTTATAGATTCTTGGGTGGCTATGGGCCTAGCTCTCTAGAGAATTGTAGAATTCTCTAGAAGAGCTTCCATCTTGGCATCAAGATGGATGGGATTGGGTCTTCTTAGATCCATAATTCATGGATCTAAGAGAAGACACTCCCTTGGTTGCTATTTTTAGCACCCAAGGGTGGTGCCACCTATGGAGAGTTTTAGAGAACTCTAGGTGTATGCGGCTAGTTGAGGGTGTGTAGGTGTGTGCATGACTTAGATGGCTAGGTGGTCTAGTGGTCTAGGTTAGGTTCTAAGGGTTTGGGTTAGGTTAGGTCATAGAATTAGGGTTAGAAACCCAAATTACTAAGGTAGATGCGCAATTAAACTTGATACAAGTTTAATTGAATGAGTACAAACCTAATTGAGAGTGAGATTACTCAATTAGGTTAGGCTTAGGTCAATTGGACTCTCACTGAGTTAAATTGGACTCGTGTGGGTTGAGATCTAAGCTCAATTGGACGCTATGAGTCCAATTGACTAAATGAAGTGTGATTGACTTGATCCAAGTCAATTGGGCATAGTGAGAACCTAATAAGGTTCTTAGGAAGGTCTAGAGGTAGTGTAATAGGCTTAGGATACCTTAATTTAGGTTTCCAAGGGGTTGGAATTGGGTTTAGGGACCTAGGAAGTCAAGATCCAAGCTTAATTTCCAAAAGAAGGTCTGGAGAGGGGTGTCAGATGCCTAATTTAAGTGTCAGACAACTTATACTCAAAAATCAAAATTCCAGACCTATTGTCTGGACGTCCAATTTGAGTCAGGGAAGAATTAGGGTTCTATCTTGGGGATTCTGCAGAAATTGGACGTCTGACCAAGTGTCTAGACATCCAATAACATTGTAGACATGGGTTTAAGATGTGTAGGTTGTGGCTAAGGGTTCTGGACGTCCAATAACTTATCTAGCCATCCAGATATGGGTTGGAACTAGGGTTTTAGGGTTTCCTAGTCTATGGTGACCTAGTTTAAGGGTGGCTAAGTCTTAGGAAGGCTTCTAGGGCTATCCTAGGGCTATGAATGATCCTATGTTCTTCATAATTTAACTCTACCTTACTTTTACTTAATAAAGTAACATACCTCAACCCTTACATTTTTTCTCTACTACATTTTATTCTAATCTTCTGCTCCAGCTCTGTTGCATCACCAACTTCAGATCCAGCTTCAAATCCAGCTTTAAATGCAGCTTCAAGTCCAACTCCTGAGCTTCTTTTTACCTGCAATTTATATAATGCACTTAATTAGTACATTATATCATTATTTCATGCATTGCTAAGAGAAAGCAGTAAAGATGCAATTAATGCTCATGTATGCATGGATTACACTAGCTTATACTAAGTTCTAGCCTAATTTAGGTCAATTAAGACCTATGATTGCTATGCAATCACCGAGCTATTGGATGCCCATCCAATGGTTGAGAAAGCACCGTGTCATATCTCTACAATGCCTTACTCCTCTCTGAAGACAAAGGCAAGTTTGATCTCAACCATTGGATCAAGATCCAACGGCCGATAGCAAGCATGCCTCAAAACAAAAACTCGCCTCAAGTGGCTGCGTAGTGGTGAAGTGCTTCTCGCGAATCGCACGGCACGTGATCGAATCACAGCCGGCAGACTTAATCCATGAGAGGAGGCGTAGATGAAATTGGGTCATCAGATGCGCAATGTGCAATTGATCGGACAACAATGTGGCGTGACAAGGAGCGCTGGATGCACACACGAGCGATGACGTGTTATCTGATGCCTAATCGCACGCGTGTGCGTAGAGCATCTAAAGACGAAGAGGTATGAGCAGCTTTTATCGGATGGCTAAGAGCATGCGAACATGGGTGAAGGCACGAAACGACTGAGGCTGAGAGCGGACAACGTGGTGCAACATGGATGCTCGGATCAAAGGCAAACAACGGAGATCAAGGCACGGCTTTAGCGATAAGCATATCCGTCACTAAAGACCTTGCATTCATTATTAAGCTTCTAAAAGGACCTTTTTGCCCCATGACTGCACCTATAAATAGCCTACCCCTCCTACACATTTCTTCATCCCTTCCTTTCTTCTATCATCTCCTCCAAAGCTCTACGAGCTCATCCCAAACCCGGGATTCTCCATTAGAGTTATAAAGATAATTTTTCCATCTTCTCACCCCCGTTCATGGAGCGCCTACGGTTGTCCTCTCACCGTCGTTCGGAAGCGGATCCCACTGCGATGTCACCCTGCTCCATCCTCCAGCTTCGTCCTCCTTCATCCAGCATCTCACCACCCTCATCCAGGCACTCTGTCAATGCGGCTCGTCCTCCAAGCAACCGTCACGGAGGATAACTTCTCACCCCCTTCTCTTTTTATCACTTTCTAGTGTAGATTTACAACTTTTTAGCATAGCAGGTAGATGTAATGACATTATATGTGATGAGTTGTGTTTCGCGAAGGTGAAATCGGGGTTTGAAGAACCCATCATCATAGTTCACAAAACACATTATCAAATATAATTTATAATCAAAACTCCAAGGGAGTCTAGGGTTGAACACAGGGAGGCGATGTTTACTTTGGTTGAAGTCCTCATTTCCTTTTGTTTCTTTTTGGTGTTTTGGGGTTTTGTTATTTTTTTTCTTTTGTTTTTATAAAAGAAGCAAGCAAGATAAATCACAAGTGAGATGAAACAACTATGATATATCACGCAAATGTGTATTACAATAATCTATGAAAGCATAAAAGAGATAGGGGTGAGAGGAAATCTCTCAAACTAGCTGTTCGACGAGACGATGGTGCTTGGCAGAAGCTTGAATGAAGGAGGTGAGATGCAAGATGATAGAGGTGAGATGCAGGACGTCGTGTAGAAGAATACTTCACCAAGGCTCTAGAATGGAGGTGAGGAGACGAAGGCAATCGTCTACCAGAATGGAGGTGGTAGGACGGCTCCAAGGCAACCTATGAAGGTGGTGGGATGAAGGATGAATATTTGGTAGGAAATAGGAATATTACAATAATAGGAGGCCTTTGGAGCTTGAGAGTAAGCTCTAATGGAGCTTTGGTAGGCTACTGAGCTTAGGAGTAGGTGGGAGTTGAGTTGGTAGAGATGAAGAGGAAGGTGGGGTATAGGGGTGTTTATATAATGGTGGAATTGAGGTGGTTTGTGCGCTCGGGTCTTTAGCGACATTTAAAATGTCGTTAGAGACCCGACGGTGGTGTCGCTGTTGATTCATGTACCTTGGCTGGCATGGAGAGGTGCGGCTACTGCTGGCATAGCCCAAGGCTATCGACAACTGTTGGATTGGGCATGGATGGATGAGATCGTAAGGAGATCACACGCGCTTGAGGATTCAAATGAGCATGCATCGTTGGCAGCCATTGGATGAAGCATCGCATGACCGAGAGACACCCACGGATCATGCCTTTGCTACTTTGAATGCACGTGGATCAGCCTTCACGAATATCCAACGGTCGACAACTCATCTAGTCGACTTAAGTGAGCGCCTTTGATTGCGCGCATGCGATCTAGCATGCGTCCTCACGTTGGTGGCGACGTCAAATCACGCGTGAAGAATCTCGCTTGCTGGATCAAGATCAAGCTATCCTATTTCAGCTGACGCTGGAGTAGTCATGGCAGATTGCGGTTTGAACCTATGCCTTTGCTTTGCCAAATGGCTGCTTCACCATTTGGCCAAAGAGGTGGATTGTCATGTAGAGGGTGATGCGGTTGCTCGTCTCGACCATTGCATGAAGATCCAACAGTTGCGATGGAGCCTTCCTTGAGATGTTCGAGGCCGGGCGATGTAGAGCGCCCCTCAGCCGTTGTATCTCAATCCAACGGGTGGGATCACTCCATGCATGAAGATGGGGAGGTTGTGATTCATGTAGGGCGATCTGGATGGCACCACATGGCACCATTTGGACTGCCCATCATCTTCTCCTTATAGAGGATGCTACGGAGCTCTGATCGGGGTGATTTTTGCGTTGATGGACTGCGATCATCGCTCCGAATCCATCCGTATAGTTGGACTCTTCATCCGAAGCCCATAAAGATGTCGCATTGCCTCCTGGCCATGTAAAACAAAAGAATTAATGTGCATAATATACAATGATCCTAAATGCAATACAATGGATGTTTATGCAATATTTATACATGATATGCAATGCTAAGCCTAGGAACTATCATAAATAAGAATTTTATCATGAATTCATGTATGTTTACCACACCTCTATGCTTACCTTTTGCTAGTCCCTAGCAAAATTAACCTAAATGCTATTTATAAATGTAGAATTAGGATTTGATCACTTAGGAATGATTTGTTGATTGCTTTAGAAATCTTCAACCCAAGACCTGGTTACAAAAACTCGATAGTGCCTAGGTGTCTGTCAGAATGCAGACTATCCAAGCCCTCGCCTTATTTGAAAAGAGAAGATACTTTTTTTTGTGCCTTTTCTTCTCTTCTAATTTTTTTTCTAATTTTTTTGGACTTTCGGATTTTGAGAGTTTCAAGATAACTTTTTACAGCTACCCAACTCATCCAAGACTCGAAAAGGACTCTAAGTGCTAAGAATCATGTGAGAAGAGTGCAAGACTCACTAGGTGGCTATTAAAATGTACTTCAGGTTTCTACGACCCTAGATGACCTTAAGAGATTTCTGCCTAGAGGTTTATCTTTTCAATTGGTAGCTTTCTCTCTAATTTTTTTTATTTTTTATGGGGTCAACACAAGGGCAAACCCAGTGTATATCTTGATTTATTCTACTTTCCTGATTCTTCCCTAAGTGTTTTGGGAATTATTGTGCATTTTTGTGAGCTGGGCTCTGGACAACCGGCCAATGGGCTATTACCCACAGCAACTTGCCAGCCATACTCATGTGGTGAAGTGTGATTTTATTTTTTTATTTTGTTATTTTCTCCTTTTTCTATTTTTTTCATTTTTGGGTACCCTTTTTCTTCTTTTTTTCTTTTTCCTAAGTAGGTGGCTTCCCTGATCTAAGATTTACCTAAAGGTAGTATGAACAGAATGGTCATGTGGCTGGGCTCTGGACAACCGATCGATGAGCTGTTACCATTGACAACTTGCCAGCAATACCACCTTTGACGGTTCATTAGCTATCCAATTTTCGTAAAATCCACTGAAAAGTGAGTTAGTGCAAATAGTGTGTAGATGCTTAGACTTAAAATCCCCTCAAATCAGAGAGCGGGCTGATAGGTCGTGTACTATCATCCTAATTTATTCACCAAATTAAAGTAAAATTACATGGTGAGGACTCGAGACTAAGTCCACATTCGAGTGGACACCCGGGCTAATTAAGCCCGAAGACCTAAAGAGTCCAAGTGTTCAAATCCTAAAGTATTAATTCCAAAAGTTCGCAACTCATAATGCCTAAGTTCTCTTCTTTTGAATCTAGTTTTTTTTTTAAAAAAAAGGGAGGAAATTACTGTTACTGATGAGCCCATATTTGTGGGCTAATTAGTTACTTAAATGCCTAGAAATTAGATTAATATTGGCATATAAGTAGCATACAATAAGATGTTAATAGATTAGTCTAATTATTCATTTACTTACATATTTCATGCATTGCATTCATACTTAGAATTCGTTTAGAATAGCATGCATTAGAATAGTTAATCTTTTAGGTTGCATTACATGCATTATTTTATTTCACATTTCTTTTAAGGGCTTATAAATAAATAACCCTCACTTAATTTCTTTATTTTATCTCCAACGAATGCATGCAGGAGAGTTGCGCTGGCTATAATGAACAAGCGACAATCATGGATCTTTGTTCCCACGATCTGGGTCGCTTCACCTCTTCGTCAACCAACGTCTGCCTGCGCCCGCACTCCTCTTGCAGCATAAAAGAAGGGTTCCTGCATCCTTAGTGCATAGGCCACCACCATCCCGACCCACCACTGGGCAGAGCTTTTGAGCTTCTTCACATCACCATCGTCGGCCTCAACCGTGTGCACAAGTCTAAACTACCGCGGGTAGGCCGGGTGACAGATCGCCATGCCATCTGTGGCTTGTGCAGTTTACCGTGAGCGTGTGTCTGAAGGCCACGCAATTAGCACCAGTCGCCACTACCAGCATCCACTGCCAACAACCATCCACTTCATTTAAGACGTCTAGGAAAGTTCCCAGATGTCAGATCTCCCAACAGTATCTTCTTCCTCTTTTCTTTCTCTTTTTCTCTTCACCTCAAAAGAACACATCACGACCATACCATCACCGTCAGCCCTCTTCCACCTCAATGAAACCACCCACCACCTTCACCAACACTCTTCCACCACTGCCATTCTCACCACCTCATCGCACCACCTTCATCGACCTCGCATCTCTCTGTGCGCACAATAGCTGCTGGAAGTCACTAGTGCGCAAACTTCACCATGCACCCAGCGCACAGCGATCAGCTACAAGCTACTTATGCGTACATCCCATGTGTAATAGCACACCACGCTACGTGCGTAGCCAAGCACGCTACCCTCCTCGCGCCTCCAGCAGTCACAGCGCCCCTCAGAAGCACCCAGCTCGCCTCCCCTCTGCTCGCACAGCGTGCGTCTCCTCACCTTCGGCTTCCAAGCACGCTCGCCAGCCCGCAGTAGTAGCACCTGCTGCCGAGCTCAGCAGTGCCCCCATGGCCTATGCACATCCCTGCCGACCCCTGCCCTCGCCTCCTCGCAAGCGCACCTTCGTGAGCATCACACCAGTAGCAGCAAAGAGCTGCAGCCACCACTGATCGCCACTGCTCCTCTCCTCATCGCCGCCTCCTCCGACCACCGTTGGCCACGAGACCACCATTGCCGAATAGCCCTCGACTCACTCAACCTCCGGTGAGCTTCTTGCCTTCAATCACGGCCTCCTCCTCAAGCATGGACAAGGGGAAGAATTTCCCCTGTTTTGCTACATTAAAGATCTTATTAAAATTTACATTTAGTGCCATTGTGAACTTTTATTATTATTTTATTTAGCTACATTGCAAAATATATCCTTTAGTTGTGCAAAATTACTATTTCAGCATTAGCTCTTGTTGTTTACCTAATCTGAAAGAGATTCTGATTCGGTTTCTTGACAAAATTAATAGTGAACATCGATTTTTGACCCTTGCGCGTTTAAATAGGCCATTGCCTCCCTATGGAGACAACCTGCTCTCTCGAGTGGTTTATTTTCAATTTAATACTTTGATTAGTTGATTTTCCACCACTTTAAAATACAACGAAAAATCATCTTAATCATCCTATTTGAAAGCAAAAATTGGCACGTCAAATGGCACTATTGCTAGGGAGGCAATAGGCTTGTTAAACTCGCATTTATCTATTTATTTGTTCACATTTTAATTGAGGCATATTTAACCTGTTTTATCTGATTTGGTGCGCAGTACGCATATTACACATGAGTTGTCACATCGGCCTCAGCAATGCTGTGATGGACCTTGTTTCCACCACTTCGAGGAGGAATAGAGCTTCGCATCTTGGTGGACCTTGCGGCCACCTTTGAGATAAACATAGGAGCTTGTGGGCCTTGACCCACACGCATAAAGACGCATAGAGGACCATCTAGGAGGAGTCTTCCACTTAGAATTTTGATTTTGCAGTTTAGTATAGACTCTTTAGGTTTAGTTTAGTTGTTTGTTTTCTCGCCCTTGTACTCTGGGGCCAGTTTTAGGGGTTTGTTCCCCGATTTTGTTTTAGGTCCGTGTTAGGTAATTTTTGGGAGTCTTCCCTTTTCCTTTAGATTTAGGTTTTTACTTTCTTTTGTGGATTGATTTTATTTTTTCTTGATTGTGCATAAGTAGCTATAAAAAAAATGAGCTGCCTACTAAAAGTTGCCTACCCTTAGGATGAACCATTCAAGTCTGTATGAGCAGCCTTTAAATTTATTTCTTTGCATTGCGTGCATTTTCGCATTGTTGATTGCTGGAAGCAAGGTACACATTCTCTTACTTTGCATCCATATTTTGATCACACATTTGCATTTGGACTTAATTCCAAGATCACATAAGTTGTCTTGAAATGAATTAACAAGTGGTCACATTTTCTGAAAAAAGGACTAATTAAAGGAGGAAAATATAAAACTCAAGGAGTTGATTTGAGACATTGTGTTGCGGTTCAAAAATTCAAACTTTTACGATGAATGCACACGTGCATGACTGCACACTAAAGCATGCAATTAGACACTCCTAGGTTTTGAGCTACCAGGAAAGAACTCTCCTACCATTGGATACCAAAGTGTTTGAGACTTAAGTTCAAAAGTTTTGTAACTTCATGGAGGGGTATACCCTGTCATGGAATTTTGAGGGTAGTTAAGAAGCACCACGAAAGCACAGCTTCAAAGGAAGGCTTAGGCCTACTTGCATCCCTCAATCTTCCATCCTTGGAGTACTTTACTAGTTGAACTTTAGGGTAGAGCACATAAGTTCCAATTAGGTTTTCATTAAGGCATTTCGTAGGTCAACAATAGGCACGTAATTGATTGGGTAATTTGTATTGTCACCTACAACTGGACTAAAATCTCAAAGGCCTTAATTGATTAAAGGCATAAAAGTCCTTTTGAATTGAGTTTGTTTGTGTATGCTTGGTAGGCTATCTCTGAGGAGACAACTTGTGTTTAATTCAGAACCTAAAAGGATCCTTAGGAGAGCCAAGCAAAAGAGAAGAGAGATGGCCAAGGAAGGTGAAAATAGAAATGTGGAGAACCAACGATCTCTAAGAGATTATTTTATCCCTACCAACCAACTTGGCTATACACTAAGAAGACCTAGGGGGAACAATCCATATGAAATCAAGAGTAGTACCATATCCCTGTTGCCCTCATTCTATGGTACTTCTAGGGAGGACCCCTACAGGCATCTAGAGGAATTCACCGAGGTCTGTTCCACGGTGAGATTGTAGGGTGTTACTGATGAAGCCCAAATGCGAACCCTCTTTCCTTTCTCTCTCAAGGATATGGCAAAGCATTGGTATCACACTCTAGATGGTAGAGTGGATACTTGGGATGCCTTGAAGGGAGAACTTTTGAAAAGATACTTCCCCATGAGCAAAACTAATCACTACAGGAGGGAAATCATAGGTTTTGCTCAACAACTTGGAGAACAATTTCATGATGCGTGGGAGCACTTCAAAGATTTGTTATGCTTATGTCCCCATAATCAAGTGCTAAGATGGCAACTTGTAGAAGGGTTCTACACTGGATTAAATGACAAGCACAGGCAAATAGTGGATGGAGCCTATGCAATAACCATTCTTACAAAAATTGAAGATGAGCTTGGGATCTTTTTGAGACCTTGAGTGAGAATTCTATCCATCTAAATTTTGCCTATTTAGATAGGAAACCCACTCTTATGCAGTGAAAGATTGAGGCAAATGAGGCTAGGGATACCTAGAATTTGGCCTTCCAGATTCAATTGTTGAACCAAAACATGGAAAGGCTTATGACAAACCCTAGCCAACTCATGCCAAATGTCTCTGCTTCCCAAGCTTCTGAATGCTCTATTTGCAACGACAATACGCACACTACTGTGGATGGTCATTTGGCCTCCCAATTCCCTGACCTTGTACAAGTGGACCTGAATGTCGCCCAAGGGTTCCGACCTAGACCTCATAATGACCCTTTTTCCAATACCTATAACGAGGGATGGAGGAACCACCCCAATTTTTCATGGATATAGAGGAATGTCTCTAATTCAGGGAATTACAGACCCTAACCCTTTCAGACTCAATAGTATAATCAACCTCCTATGCCTTCCCAACTATCCAAGACTTCTGAGATGGATGACCTTAAAGCCATGCTGAAATCCATGAAGGAGAATCAAAGCATGATCATCCAATCTCATGACAAGGCAATCAATGAGATGAAATCACAAATTGGACACCTTGTTGAGTCCACGAGTAAAAGAGAGACTGGGAAGCTTCCCAGTTCATCTGAGGAGAACCCAAAAGGAAAAGGGATTGTTTTCAGGGAGCATGCCCAGGCAGTGACTATTCTAAGGAGTGGGAAAGAAATTTCCAAACCTGATGCTCCTATAGTCCCACCTTCTGAGAACCCATCCATTCTGACTTACACCCCCACCAGAGAAGAGTCGCCCAACTCTTCTCCACTTGAAATCATCTCACAGGAAGAGGTTGTCCCTGTTCCCCCACTTACCCGACATGACAATCCTTCCACCCAGAGACCGAGAGTGCCCTTTCCAGAGTGCTTATCTGACTCTGGGTAGACTTCTGCATATGGAGCCAAAGATAGGACGGACGAAATCATGGAGACTTTCAAACAAGTGCAAATTAACTTGCCTTTGCTTGAAGCTATCAAGCAGATTCCATCCTACGCCCGCTTTCTAAAAGACCTGTGCACGAAAAAGTGGCAATCGAGGAAATAGAGTCCAATCAAAAGTTGTCCTACCTGATTCTGTTAGCTCAATTATATAACATGGGACACCCTTGAAACTTAAGGACCTAAGAACCCCATATATCTCAGTGGTCGTTAGCGACCTACAAATAGACAAGGCTCTACTTGATCTAGGTGCGGGGGTGAACCTCCTTCCGAGCTAGGTATATGAACAACTTGGAGGAGGCAATCTGAAGCCTTCCCCTGTAATCCTCGTTGACTTTCTAGTACTGGACACTGACCCTACCAACAAGCTAACCAAGCCATCTATCATCTTGGGCCGCCCTTTTCTTGCGACTTCTAATGATTCAATTAATTGTCACACAAGGGCATTAAAAATGGGCTTTGGGAATAGGAAAATTCGGCTGAATGTGTTTAATACTTATAAACAAGATGGATTTGAGGATTGTTCCCAAGTTGAGGTGGTAGATGATCTGATTGAAGAGACAACTCCTGCAATTTTATGTGATGACGCCCTTCAGCATGTCATAGTTAATGAGCATTCCCATCTCTTGGAGGAATGTGAAGGGGATGTGTTAGAACATGCGGAATTGCTTGGAGTTTCTATTAAGTCTCTTTCCCCATCATGTCTGCCTAAGGTAGATCTGCTACCTGAGATGGGGACTTCTATTTTGAAACCCTCAACCATACAAGCCCCCGACCTTGAATTGAAACCCCTCCCAGACTCTCTCAAGTATGTATTCCCTAGGCCAAATGATACGCACCCTGTAATCATCTCATCTGCACTATCTTAAGTGCAAGAGGGAGCCTTGTTAGACTGTTTATCAAGGCACAAGAAAGCCATAGCTTAGACGACTGCTGATATTAAGGATATAGACTCTACGCTCTGCATGCATCACATTTATATTGATGATTCCATCAAACCCTTTCAAGACATGCAGAGATGTCTTAACCCCAACTTGAGGGAGGTGGTTAAAAAGGAAATTCTGAAGTGGTTAGACATTGGGATCATTTATCCCATCGCAGATAGCAAATGGGTTAGTCCAATCCATGTGGTGCCAAAGAAGGCAGGCTTCACTGTAGAAACAAATGACCAGGGTGAACAAGTGGTGACCAGGCCCTCAACTGGTTGGAGGGTCTGCATTGATTACCGCAAACTAAACACCGCTACCCAGAAGGATCACTTTTCCTTGCCTTTTATTGTTCAGATCCTAGAGAGATTGACAGGGAACAAGTATTTCTACTTTTTAGATGGATATTCTGGGTACAACCAGGTTGTAGTCTTCCCTGATGACCAGGATAAGACAACTTTCACCAGTCCTTGCAACACTTTTGCGTTCAGGCGTATGCCATTTGGATTATGTAATGCACCAACAGCTTTCCAACGGTGTATGATGTCCATTTTCTCGAACATGATTGACAAGTGCATCGAGGTTTTTATGGATGACTTCTTCATTTATGGCTCGTCTTTCGACCAGTGTCTCCTACACTTAGAGAATGTGCTGAAGAGATGTAAGGAGACTGGTTTAGTCCTCAGCTAGGAGAAAAGCCACTTCATGGTACAGAAAGGCATTGTACTTAGGCATGTTGTGTCTAAAAGAGGCTTGGAAGTAGATAAGGCTAAAGTTGATTCTATTTCTAAACTTCCATTGCCCACGAATGTCAAATAGATTAGATCCTTTCTGGGCCATGCAGGCTTCTATAGGAGATTCATTAAGAATTTCAGCAAAATTTCTAGGCCACTTTGCAACTTATTGGCGAAGGAATCTTCCTTCGATTTTGATTCAAAGTGTGCCAAGGCTTTTCATATGCTGAAGGAGGCCTTAACCTCTGTGCCTATTCTCCAAGCTCTTGATTGGACACTCCCATTTGAGCTAATGTGTGATGCTTTGGATTATGCAGTGGGAGCCGTTCTTGGACAGAGGGTTGAGGGAAGACCACATGTGCTGCACTATGCTAGCAAGACTTTAACTGAACCACAACAAAACTACACAATCACTGAAAAGGAATTACTTGCTATAGTTTTTGCTCTGGAGAAGTTTAGGTCTTATCCTTTTGGATCCAAGGTGGTCGTTTTTGCTGATCATGCGGCAGTGAAACATCTCATTGCCAAGAAAGACTCTAAGCCACATTTAATTAGATGGATTCTACTCCTTTAAGAGTTTGATTTGGAAATTCGTGAAAAGAAAGGAGTTGAAAATGTAGTGGTCGACCACCTGTCTCGCCTTTCCCTTGATGACTCTCAATCTAGAGAGATCTGCGAGACATTTCCCGATGAAACCGTTATGACAGTAACACCAACTTCACCCTGGTATGCGGATATAGTTAATTACTTGGTCATTGGAGAAACCCCTGCCTCTTGCAATGCACAAAAACGTTAGTGATTCATTTCCTAAGCTAGATTCTTTCATTGGGAAGAGCCAGAATTATTTCATATTGGACAAGACCAAGTTTGGAGATGATGTGTGCCTGAAGAAGAGCAACAAAGTGTGTTGAGATTTTGCCATGAGCTTTGTTGTGGACACTTTGGTGCTAAGAAAACAACTTTTAAGGTTCTGCAGTCTGATTTTTGGTGGCCTTCTTTATTTAAGGATTCCCATTACTTTGTTAAGGCTTGTCTCAAAAGTCAACGGACTGAAACGATTGGAAAGCAGAATGAGATGCCCCAACACCCTATCCAACCTGTGGAAATTTTTGATGTTTGGAGGATAGACTTCATGGTCCCTTCCCTTCATCCCATGGATTCGAATATATCTTGGTGGCAGTGGATTATGTCTCCAAGTGGATAGAGGCCATCCCTACACACACAAATGACCACTCTGTGGTCTTGAAATTTGTGAAGCCCAATATCATATCTCGCTGTAGCTACCCCAAGATGATTATATGTGATGGGGGACCTCATTTTCGGAACCATCACTTCAATCGGCTACTCAGGAGTCTGGGAGTAACTCACAAGATTGATACCCCTTATCATCCTCAGACAAGTGGCCAGGTTGAAGTGTCCAATAGGGAGCTCAAGAATATTTTAGAAAAGACTGTTAGGCCAAATAGGAAGGACTGGCCCCAAAAGCTCGATGACGCTTTATGGGCTTATCGAACGGCCTACAAAACCCCTTTGTGTATGTCTCCCTTCAGGATTGTGTATGGGAAAGTGTGCCACTTACCTGTTGAACTTCAACATAGGGCACTCTAGGCTATCTAAAGTGTCAACATGGATTTAGAGCAAGCTGGTAGAGCATGTTTACTGGAGTTGACTGAGCTTGAGGAGCTGAGGAATGACACTTATGACACCTCCTAAGCTTATAAAGAGAGAACTAAGGTCTTGCATGATAAATATATCCTTAGAAAGACCTTTGAGCCCAACCAACAAGTCTGGCTTTTCAATTCCAGACTTAAGTTGTTTCTCGGAAAATTGAAATCACGTTGGGATGGGCCTTATATTATCACTAAAGTATTTTCGCATGGGGCTGTGGAAATCAAGAGCCCTTCTTCTTCAGTAGCACCCTTTACCATCAACGACCAACGATTAAAACCTTATGTAACTTTGGATGGCCATCTGGTTGATGAGGTCACTCTTGAAGAGCGTTAGCTCCTTTCTCTTCTGCCTCAAGTAATATCTTCCCTTGGTCATTATACTTTCAATGCGGACATTATTTGAACAAGGCATGGGAAGATAGGACCAGAGGCATCTGTACATAGCATTTATACATAGTGCATTCATGCATTTAGTTAAAACATTCTGAATTCCATACATTTGCATTGTTAAAGTTTAAAAAAAAAAACAAAAAGAATAAAAAAGAATAAAAATATTTTGCATTATTGAGCTTAAGTGGCTGGACCCTGCATTCTTAGGTAGACCAGAACTTTAGGTTAGACTAAGTTGACTTTAGGGTTTGACTTAGAAGCTAAGTTGAGCTACTAGCTTTAGACCTTGAGAGTCCTTTGTGGACTTAAAAACTCAAGTAGGAGTTAAGTTGCAAACCATTCCTCAAGAGGTTGACGAAGGAAAACTAGGGATTGAGTTAAAGGTTGGGTAGTACTTGATGTCTTTTTCTACCTTTTGGTTTACGGGTCCTCATAACCTAAGCATCCACAATTCACACACACTTGGCCTTGTGTAAATAGTGATCATCTTAATTCCTTTCTTGGAGGAAAATTTTGGTTCTCTTAGTTCTGACTTAGGAGAAGATTGAAAACACAAGTTGATTGAAAGAGTTTCGGCCGCAGGAGAGGTGGAGTATATACTCACCTTGAGGATGAGATGATAACATGTCACCTCTTCAACGCTTGTCTCTTAGGATATCCATCCTACTGGAGGCATGTAAGAGCATTGTGCGGTTTAGGTACCATGGGCGGCCCTATCTCAAAGTGCCAATTTCCACAGGCTTGAATTCGCTTTAGAAATCCATGGGCAATACTATCTCAATGTGTCGATTGCCAAGAGTTCTTGGGGTCGCTATGGGTGGTGCTATCTTGAAGCATCGAAAGCCAGGCACCCTTTGAGGTTCGGTGATGGAGACAATGAATCTGACACAGACCGTGCTGATAGCTTATCCAAGGTTAAACTTAGAGGAATCAAACAAAAAATATATATATTTAAAAAAAAAGAAGAAAAAAAATCTCTTTCTTACTCTCTTTCCTAGTTGGCAATCAAACCAACCTCAAATAACTCAGACCAATGCACATGCACGAATGCTTTAATCTCTGGGACCAATAAACCCTAGGGTAGAGTTAGAAATCAGGGAAACCTATGCCTGCAACTCATCTTTAGCTGACCTAGTCTATAACTTAGCAATTACTTAGGAACCTTAGGTGTAAAGTCTAAACTTAAGCTGTTTCTAAAGGAAGACCGATTGGGTTTGCTAGTCCACTTGAGGAGATAGGTTATTGCTTGAATTTGCTAGGGACTAGCAAAAACTAGGCATGGGGGCAATTGATGAGTCCATATTTGTGGGCTATTAGTTACTTAAATGCCTAGGAATTAGATTAATATTGTCATATAAATAGCATACAATAAGATGTAAATAGATTAGTCTAATTATTCATTTACTTACATATTTCATGCATTACATTCATACTTAGAATTCATTTAGAATAGCATGCATTAGAATAGTTCATCTTTTAGGTTGCATTACATGCATTATTTTATTTCACATTTCTTTTAAGGGCTTATAAATAATAACCCTCATTTAATTTCTTTATTTTATCTCCAACGGATGCATGCAGGAGAGTTGCGCCAGCTATAATGAACAAGCGACAATCGTGGATCTCTGTTCCTACGATCTACGTCACTTCACCTCTTCTTCAACCAATGTCTTCCTACGCCCGCACTCCTCTTACAGCATAAAAGATGGGTTCCTGCATCCTTAGTGCGCAGGCCACCACCATCCCAACCCACCACTGCGTAGAGCTTTTGAGCTTCTTCACATCACCACCGTCAGCCTCAACTGTGTGCACAAGTCCACACTACTGCGGGCAGGCAGGGTGACAGACCGCCACGCCATTCGTGGCTTGTGTAGTTTACTGCAAACGTGTGCCTAAAGGCCACACAGTTAGCACCAGCCACCACTGCCAGCAACCACCGCCAGCAACCATCCAAATCATTTAAGACTACTCGGAAAGTTCCCAGATGTCTAACCTCCCAACAGTAACTTCTTCCTCTTTTCTTTCTCTTTTTCTCTTCTCAAAAGAACTCATCACGGCCATACCATCACCTTCAGCCCTCTTCCACCTCAATGAAACCACCCACCACCTTCACCAACACTCTTCCGCCACTTCCATTCTCACCACCTCGTCGCCCCACCTTCATCGACCTCGCACCTCTCTGTGTGCACAGCAGCTGTTGGAAGTCACTAGTGCGTAAGCTTCACCACGCACCCAGTGCACAGCCACCAGCTACACATGGCTTATGCACACATCCCACGCGTAGCAGCGTACCCCGCTACACGCATAGCCAAGTGCATAGCCCTCCTTACACCTCCAGCAGTCATAGCACCCCTCCAACACACCAAGCTCACCTCTCCTCCGCTCGCACAGCACATGTCTGCTCACCTTCAGCTTCCGCACGTGCCCGCCAGCCCACAGCAATAACACCTGTGGCTGAGATCAGCAATGCCCGCACAAGCCCGCACGGCCTGCACATGTCCTCGCTGACCCCTACCCTCGCCTCCTCGCATGTGCACCTTTGCAAGTGCCACACCAGTAGCGGTAGAGAGCTGCAATCACTGTCGACTGCCGCCACTCCTCTCCTCGCCACCGCCTCCTCTGGCCACCGTTGGCCACAAGACCACCACAGCCGAATAGCCCTCAACTCACTCAACCTCCAGTGAGCTCCTTGCCTTCAATCGCGGCCTCCTCGTGCATGGACAAGGGGAAGAATTTCCCCTGTTTTGCTATAGTAAAGCTCCTATTAAAATTTACATTTAGTGCCATTGTGAACTTTTATTATTATTTTATTTAGCTACATTGCAAAATATATCCTTTAGTTGGGCAAAATTACTATTTCAGCATTAGCTCTTATTGTTTACCTAATCTGAAAGCAATTCTGATTCGATTTCTTGATGAAATTAATAGTGAACATTGATTTTTAACCCTTGCGAGTTTAAATAGGCCATTGCCTCCCTGTGGACACGACCCGCTCTCTTGAGTGATTTATTTTCAATTTAATACTTCGATTAGTCGATTTTCCATCACTTTAAAATACAACAACAAATCATCTTAATCATCCTATTCAAAAGCGAAAATCGACACGTGAGTTTTGGGCTAACAAAATAATCATTGCACAAAATATCCACCCCCTATGGTTAGCTAATGCAATGTCCTCATTGTTAAAATAAAAGCATATAGGAGGGTAGAATTGGAAGAATAGCACCTGATTTCCGTAAGGTTTCAGTCAGCTCCAAACAGTCTTTACACGTGCTGAGTTTATTGTCTTTAGCTAGACGATGATCGGCCAATGGTGGTTAGGGCAATATAAGAGCAACCTTGTCCGCGACAGGTTTAGGGAACTCATGGTCAACAAAGGGTTTGAGACATTGTCTGTTCACCTTGAAGGAATTACCCAGCTTTGGGTTAGAGATTTCGATAGCCCCGTTAGAGAAAATATGCTCAATGATGAATGGGTCATCCCACTTACACCTAAGCTTGCTAGGGAAGAGCTTCAGTCAAGAATCGAAAAGCCAAACCTTCTGGTTCCGCTAAAAGCTCTTAAGTGAAATCATTTGGCCATGGAGAGCTTTGGTCCTTGCCTTATAGATTCTGGAATTTTCATAGGCATCATTTCTAAGCTCCTCCAACTCAGATAGTTGGAGTTTCCAAGTCTTCCCGACCAACTCTAGGTCAAAATTACATTTCTTGATGGCCCAAAATGCCTGATGTTCTAGCTCAACGGGTAAGTGACATGCCTTACCAAACACCAGATGGAACAGAGACATACTGATAAGCATTTTGTATGTCGTACGGTAGGCCCAAAGAGCATCATCTAGCTTTTGGGTCCAATCCTTCCTATCAGGCCTTACGATTTTCTACAAAATGTTTTGTTCTCCTGATTGGAGACCTCGGCCTGTCCGTTTGTCTACAGGTGATAGGGTGTGGAGATATGATGATTTACCTCGTATTTCCTCAATAAATTCTGAAATGAGGCATGAGTGAAAGGTGTGCCACCATCACTGATAATTGCCCAAGGAACCCTGAACCCACTGAAGATATTTTTCTTCACAAAATCGATGACCACCTTGTGGTCATTGGTCTGGGCAGGGATTGCCTCAATCTATTTGGATACGTCATCAATAGCGACCAGAATATACTGGTGTCCAAATGAAGGTAGGAAAGGTCCCATGAAGTCGATGCCCCAAATGTCAAAAATTTTGACTGAAAGTATTGGGTTTAGGGGCATCATATCTCTCATAGCCATGTTCCCAAGTGTCTAGCATCGGGTGCACAACTTTGAGAATTCCTATGCATCCTTAAATAATGATGGTCAATAGAATCCAGATTGCAAGATTTTTACTGCCGTCTTTTTCCCGGGAAAGTGTCCACCACACTCAGATGTTTGGTAGAACTCAAGTATACCATGGAACCCAATTTTCGGGATGCATCGACAAATTACCTGGTCTGCACCAATGCGGTACAGCTCGTGATCATCCCAAAAATAATATTTGGCCTCAGACACAAGTCTGTCCCGTTGTTGTTTGGTCCAATCTTAGGGGATTTGACTAACGGCCAAATAATTGACAATATCCGCAAACCAGGGGGTTCGAATACCTGAGACTATAAGGATAGTCACATCCAGAAAAGTGTCTAAAATAGGGATATCTAGATGAGGAGAATCAATTAGGATTCTCGAGAGGTGATCTACCACTACATTTTGTGCCTCGGCTTTATCCCTGATTTCAAGATCAAATTCTTGAAGTAATAGAATCCAGCGAATAAGCCAGGGCTTGGCATCCTTTTTGGCCAAGAGATGTTTCAAGGTCGAGTGGTCAGTATAAATGATTATATGAGAACCTAAAAGATAAGCCCTGAATTTTTCCAAAGTGAAAACTATTGCTAGCAATTCTTTTTTAGTAACGGTGTAGTTCCTATAGGCCTCGTCCAAAGTCTTGCTAGCATAGTACATCACAGAGGGCTTTTTCTAAATCTTCTGACCTAGGACAGCCCCGACGGTATAATCAGATGCATCAACCATAATCTCAAATGGGGCTGTCTAGATTGGTGGTTGCAACACCGGGGCACAGGTGACTGCCATTTTTAACAAATCAAATGCCTTACGACATGATTGATCAAACTCAAATGGCATGTTTTTAGCCAGAAGGTTACTTAAGGGTCGAGCAACCTTTGAGAAGTCCTTAATGAATCTTTTATAAAAACCCACATGCCCAAGGAAAGAGCGGACTTGTTTTACGGATGTGCATGAAGGAAGTCTAGAGATAGCATCCACCTTAGCCTTATCAACCTCAATACCCCGATTAGAAACCACATCACCCAGGACAATGCCTTCCCAAGTCATAAAATGGATCCTTTCCCAGCTAAGGACCAATCGTGTCTTGATGCATCTTTGGAGGATCAATTCCAAGTTAGGTAGGAAGACTTAAAAGAATCTCCGAAAATGAAGAAATCATCCATGAACACCTCAAGATAATCTCCCACCATGTCAGAAAAGATGGCCAACATGTACCTTTGAAAAGTCGTAAATGCATTGCAAAGCTCGAACGGCATTCTACGGAATGTAAAGGTTCCGTAGGGACATGTGGAAGTTGTCTTTTCCTAGTCTTCAGGATGGATAGGGACTTGGTTATATCCCGAATAACCATCCAGGAATCAAAAGCATTTTTTCCCAGCTAACCTTTCTTGGATTTGATCGATGAATGGCAAGGGAAAGTGATCCTTTTTGGTGGTTGTGTTTAGCTTCCTATAGTCAATATAGACTCTCCAAGCAGAAGCTGAAGGAGTGGTGAAGGTTTCCCCATTCTCATTAGTCGTAATGGTTATTCCTGACTTCTTGGGTACAATCTGAACGGGGCTAACCCACAGACTATCCGAGGTTGGGTATATAATTCTAGCATCAAGCCACTTGATTATCTCCTTCTTGACCACTTCTCGCATATTTGGGTTTAGTCTTCTTTGCATTTTGCGAGAAAGGCAGGATCCATCTTCCATTAAATATGATGATTACAATAAGATGGCTCGATCCCCCTAAGGTCGTGGATGGCCCAACCAATTGCCTACTTATTATTCTTAAGGACCTTAATCAACCTCAATTCTTGCTCCTTAGTTAAATCAGAACTAATAATCACAGGGACCGTGTTCTCAGGTCCTAAGAACTCGTATTTCAAATTTTTAGGCAATGTTTCAATTCAAGATGAGGTGGGTTTACTATAGAAGGTAGGGAGGATGCTGATGAAGATTCATCAGGATGATCCATTGGAAGAGGCTGGGAATGAACAAAATTAGCAGCCTTTTCAGAATGTGGCAGGTCTGCCACGAAGGGTTGTGGGTTGAGCTTGCTAAAGTTGGTGGAGTCCTTGAGTGCAATGATCATCATACAAGTCTCAAAATCATGATCCTCGAGCTCCTCAATGAATCCATAATCCTCAAATCCTCTTATCACCTTCAAAATATCAAGAGTTAGCTTCTTATCCCTAAAGGTGATCTCCATACTACTGCTCTCACAGTTTATGTTGACCATGGAGGTAGCTAGGAACAGGTACCCCAAAATGATGGGAGTGTTCCTCAAGTCATTAGGTACATCCATGTCAAGGACCAGGAAATCTATAGGAATATAGAAATCCTTAACCTTAACAATTACATCCTCAATAATGCCCTTCGCTGTGGTGACCGAGTGTCTGCTAATTGTAGTGTTACTGAGGTTGGCCTAAGTTCTCCTAACCCAAACCTCTTGTAAAGTGAAGTTGGGATTAGGTTGATGGATGCACCTAAACCCAACAGTGCCCTATCAAAAGTGTATTCCCAAATAATGCATGAAATCAAGGGGGCACCAGGATCTTTCTACATTTGAGGAAGGTGATGTAGGATGATAGAACTTGCCTGCTTAGAGAGAATCACCTTCCTTGGACTGGGCTCTCTCGGCTTATGCTTTTGGGTACATAGTTCTTTCAGAAATTTAGCGTAAGCCGGGATGTGCTTAATAGCATCGAGGAGCGGAATATTGATCTCTACGCTCTTGAATAAATTCAGGAGCTCCATGTTGCTATCTAAGGTTTTCTTCTTCTTCATTTTCAATAGGGCTTCAAGGAACGAGATATGGGTGGTATTTTCAATTTTTGATCCCTGGGCCTTATTGTCTTCTTCAATCTCCTCCTCTCTCTCAAGCTCCCCAGGGTTTTGGCATCTAGAAGGTAATTAAGGATTCTGGGTATGCTTTCCACTTCTTAAGGTGATGGAGTTTGCAGAGGCATATGGGTTCAGGTCTTGAGGTGGGTTAGTGAATATTGGAGGGCCTTGGTTGGTCATGTAACCAAAAGAAGAAGAAGAGGAGGGACCCTACTCAACCACCTAAGCATGTGCATGTGGGTCCCTTTGATTCCCGTACCCTTAGGCTTTACTACCCTAATTTTGCAGATTGCACAGGTTGGGTACGGGTTGGGATGGTAGAGATCCAGGTTGTTGGGTGTTTGCAATTAACTCAGATTGCAAGTTATCCAATGATGTGTTCATTTGCTGCATAAGCTGAAGCATGGACCCTTGCATTTCCACCATCTGCCAGTTTCAATCATCCTGCCCTGTAGAATGTTGGGCATTTCAAGATGGCTGAGTAACTGATCTTGAGGGCAACTGTCTGTATATTTGACCCTGACCCGTAGGTCCTTAAGATGCATAGTTGCTGGGTCTTGTTTGGATTTGTTTCCTCTAACTTTTCCAGGAGAAGTTAGGGTGGTTCCTCCAACCCAAGTTATAAGTGTTGGAATACGGGTTGGACCTAACATTCCCCTGCATTGCATATGCTTCCTCATAGGGCGAGGATGGAGGGAAGGAAGGATCAGAAAAACTGGGATCAAAGGCCCCAGCTTGGCACCCATAAGGTTCCAAGAAATCCTGGCTCATAGGTTGAGTCGATTCAACTTGGTTCACGAACTCTCGCCCCGTGGGAGCTCATGAGGAATGGAATCCTAAATTCTAGGATTGAGTAGGTGTAGATGTGTTTCCCGAATTCCCAGACATCCATTCTTCCATTCTTTTTGCAACCAAGTCCATCTTATCAAGCTTATTACAAATCAATTCCATGTCAAATGAATGAGTATCCTGGATCTCATTAACATTTGACCAAGGTTGTTGAGACCAATTGAATGCATCCATGGAGGCATGATTAATTGAGTTCTCGCTCATTTCCTCAGATAGGTCGTATGCGCTATCGGCATCCTTATTGAGGAAATTATCTCCATAGGAGGTGTCCACATGATTACGGAGTTGTTCAACCAACCCATGATAGAAAATCTGCATAAGTTGCCATTTCGGCACCTTCTGGTGTGGACACTTCCTCAAAAGTTCCTAGAATTACTCCCAGGCACCATGAAACGGTTCCCCCAGCCGATGGGCGAAAGTGGTAATCGCCCGTAGCAAGGCTTTAGTCCATATGATTGGGAAGAATTTCTTCAAGAAAGCTGACTTAAGAGTAGCCCATGTTTCTATCGGCCTTCTGATGGTTTGGTACCAATGTGTGGCCTTATCCCTGAGAGAGTGGGGAAAGAGCCTCATGATCATTTGCTCCTCATCAACTTTCCTAGCTCTGGTGGTTTGTACCAAAGTGGTTAGCTCCTCCAACTGCTAGAATGGGCCATCCGAGCCAAGCCCTTGGAAGTGTTTAACCAAACTTAAGAACTGGGGCTTGATTTCTACATCTCTGGTGGGTATCATGACACCGGGACATTCCCCATAGTTTGAAAGATTGTAGAAATCCTTCAAGGGTCGAGCGCCCTGACCATTGATTAGTTGGAACCATTGCTGCATCTGCTGCAATTGGTCTAACTACCTCTGAATTAGCTCCTGCTGGTTTGAGGGCGGGGGAGGTGGTTGTTGATCAGCCATGGGATCTGCTTGGCAATAGCTCAACCTCCACCTCCGAGAATGGTCTAAAGGTCCTTCTAATCTAGGGTTCAATGACCTCCTTCCAAGCATACACTGGAAGAAAGTCAGAAGGATGGGGAAGAGAAGGATCCCTGCAATACAAAAATACAAACCTATCATTAGGTTGGGTAGCCTAAAGGTCTACAGACTCTTAGAATCTATCTTAAGATTATGGACGATTTACTCTACTTGTATCCAAGCAATCCAACCAGTTAAGAGGAGGGACTGGGGAGAAGGTTCTTCCTTTGGCTTGCACCTCTGGTTTCTAGTGTACCCCCCAACCGCAGTCGTTTGACGCTACTCTCCTAGCTAGACATCCGGTTGACTAGTATAAGTAGGTTAATCGTGAACAATCTCAATCTAGATCCTGAAGAGAGAATTAGTCCTTATGGCCAACGTCTAATCAATTTAGTTAGGCTTGGGGTATTGGTGCTTCTGAAATGTGATGGGCCCTTAATGATTTGTTTGAGAATGTGTGGATGTGCACAACAAAAAATTTTTCAAGCAAGATTATTAAGGATGAAGTGAGTTTTAAGATTCAAATCTTGCTTAGTAGCTTTTAGGATTCAAGTGTTAGGTATATTCAACCAAATTTCCAAAAGGCAAATCAAGTTTGAAATCATGTGTTCAAGTATTTTCCTTTACAAATATAGAAAATATGGAGTGCCTGGCTTCACCTAAATATTGAATCCTATAGGGCAGCTACAAAATGAATCCGTTTTAAATTGGGTGTGTGGTCCAAACAATTCAATCATGTGACCCAGATGCACCACCTATTGGGCATGCAAAGATGATTAACCTAGATTGATTTCTACTCCTTTATGTGTTGATTTGTGTACCGATTCCACAGGTCAGAATCCCGATTGAGTAGATAAAAATCAAGTTAGGTTATGTGCCTCAAATGTGAGTGTATAAAGTGTGTATGTTGATTCGTCCCACAAAAGGTATCTTTTTTTTTTTTATATGCGAAGGTAAAATGAGTGGAGGTGGCAAACAAGACAAACAAATTCTATCCTAGGGTTTATGCAAACCCCTAAGTAGACTAAGTCTTGGTTATGAATGTGGCAAAATGAAACTAGTGGGGGGGAAGTGGGGGGCACTTAAAAATTACTCTACCTGCACTTTACTCTAGTCTACCGCACTTGGATCTCCATGCTAGGGTACCTGGAGGATAGTAGATCAGAGACAAGCAGGGTTAATAACATGTAAATGCAAAGAAGCGCAGAAAATAAGAAAGTTAATTCCGTTGTATCCCTGGCAATGGTGCCAAAATGATGAGTCGTGTTTCACAAGGTTGAAATCGGGGTTTGAAGAACCCACCATCGTAGCTCACAAAACACGTTATCAAATACAATTTATAACCAAAACTCCAAGGGAGTCCTGGGTCGAACATAGGGATGTGACGATTACTTTGGTTGAAATCCGCATTTCATTTTATTTCTTTTTGGTGTTTTGGGGTTTTGTTATTTCTTTTCTTTTGTTTTTATAAAAGAAGCAAGCAAGATAGATCACAAGAGAGATGAAACAACTATGATATATCACACAAATGTCTATTACAATAATCTCTGAAAGCATAAAAGAGATAGGGGTGAGAGGAAATCTCCTGAATCGATTATTCGGTGAGACGACGGCTCCTGGCGGAAGCTTGGATGAAGGAGGTGAGATGCAAGACGACAAAGGTGAGATACAGGATGCCAGGTAGAGGAATGCTTCACCAAGGCTATGGAATTGAGGTGAGGTGACAGAGGTAATCTTCCACTGGAATGGAGGTGGGAGGACGATTCCAAGGTAACCTATGAAGGTAGTAGGATGAAGGATGAATATTTGGTGGGAAATAAGAATATAACACTAATAGAAGGCCTTTGGAGCTTTAGAGTAAGCTCAAATGGAGCTTTGGTAGGCTACTAGAGCTTAGGAGTAGGTGGGAGTAGAGTAGGTAGAGATGAAGAGGAAGGAGGGGTGTAAGGGTGTTTATATAGTGGTGGAATGGAGGTGGTTTGTGTGCTCAGGTCTTTAGCGACCTTTGAAACATTGCTAGAGACCCGCCGGTGCTGTCACTGTTCATTCACACACCTTGGCTGGCATGGAGAGGGACGAATGCAGTTGGCATAGTGCGAGGCAATCAACAACCATTGGATCCAGCGTGGATGGATGAGATCGCACGGAGATTGCACACACGTGGATTCAAATGCACATGCATCACTGGCAGCTATTGGATGAAGCATCGCATGACCGAGAGATGCTCGTGGATCGTGCCTTCGCTACTTTGAATGCTCATGGATCGCGCCTTCATGAAGATCTAATGGTTGACAGCACATCCAGTTGACTTAAGTGAGTGGCTTTGATTGCGGGTGTGCGATCTGGTGTGTGTCCTCGTGTCGATGGGAGGCGTCAGATTGTGCGTGAAGAATCTCGGCTGCTCGATCAAGATCGAGAGAACCTATTTCAGCCAACACTGTAGCGGTCATGGCGGATTACGATTCGAACCCGCGCCTTTGCTTTGCGAAATGGGCACTTCACCATTTGGCCAAAGAGATGGATTGTCGTGTGGAGGGCAATGCTGTCACGCGTCTCGACCATTGGATGAAGATCCAACGGTCGCGATGGAGCCTTCCTTGAGATGCTTGAGGCCAGGTGATCTAGAACGCCCTTCAGCCATTGGATTGAGATCGAATGACTAGGATCACTCCATGCGTGAAGCTGGGGAGGCTGTGGTTCATGTAGGGAGGTCTGGATGGTGCTACGTGGCGCCATCTAGACCGTCCATTTTCTTCTCCTTATAAAGGATGCTATGGAGCTTGGATCAGGGTGATTTTCTCATTGACGGACTGCAATCGTCGCTCCGAATCCATCGGTACAGTTGGATTCTTCATTCGAAGCCTGTAAAGATGTCGCATTGCCTTTTGGCCATGTAAGACAAAAGAATTAATGTACGTAATATGCAATTATCCTAAATGCAATGCAATGGATGTTTATGCAATATTTATACCATGATATGCAATGCTAAGCCTAGGAACTATTATCATGAATTCATGCATGTTTATCAATATGGTTATCAAATGTTCATTCACTTTCTCTCTCTCTTCTATGTAATATTCAATCTCTCTTTTTTATTAATTATTCTTTAAGTAGAGTAGCTAGTAAATTAATTTCAATGAGCTAATCTACTTTCGTGACAATAATTCCAACGCAGTTTTTGATCAAACATTCGCTTCCCCATGTTTGACCTAGGACTCACCAGAGTTTTGGTTAAATTATCTGTTTGACAAATTTTTACGTGACTACAACGACGACTTTTCAAACTCAAAACTTTTAGCATAGAAATCGCATTCAACATTTCGGCACCATTGCTGGGGAGGCGACGCTCTTTGATTTCCCATGTTTCTTGCCTTATTGATCTTTTACCTCACTTTTCTCTTTTCCTACTGTGATTGCAGTATTCTTTTGAGATGAGCCAAAAGCAGTAGATTGAAATAAACTGCTGTTGAAGGGTCTATAAGTATACCCTACCTCCCACACACTAGTTTTCTTTCCACAACGTAATAACACAAACGAGAATCAACTTAGGTGTTCTTATAAACCCTAAGGAAGATTGATTGTTTGTTTGTCACTTCCACCGACCTCTCCCCCACATTTAGAAAAAACGAAATCTAATGTGGGATTTATTAAACATACACACCTTATATACCCACACACTTAAGGCACATCACTTTGATCCGATTTAGTCATTTAACCGTGAATTCGACCAAAGGACACAATACACCTACACGACCTATACAAATAAGTGATTAGACATTAGCTTAGGCTAAAACTGATTGAGTGACTTAATTAGTGGTGCATCAAGCCACTTGTCCTATTGGTGTGGGCAGCACCACTTAAGATAAAAGTGATCAATCAGTAGCTTGCCCCATAGGATTCACTTTTTAGGGTTGAACTAAGCAAACCACATTATTTTTTATTTGTAAAGGAATATATCTTCACTTGTGCTTTCAAAACTTGGTGTGCCTCACAAAATCTTGTTTGAATACACCTGGAAGTTGAATATTAAAAGCTACTAAGCAAGATTTAAACCCTAAAATTCACTACGTCCAAAAGTAATCTTTCTTGAAAACCATTGGTTATGCATACACACACATCAAAACTAATCTTTAAGGGCACAACCCAGATAAAGGACCCATCACATTCCAAAGTACATTCAAACCTAAGCCTAATTAAAATAGAGTAGACGTTGGCCTTAAGGATTGAACTCACTCTTTGGGGCCCAGATCGAGATTTTTTTCAATTAATCTGCTTCTACTGTTCAATCTGATGTCTAGCTAGGGGAGCAAAGTCAAACGACCATGGTTGGGGGGTAACAAAGGAACCTGAGGTGAAAGCCAAGGAAAGAACCTTCTCCCCAATCCCTTTCTCTAATTGGTTGGATTGACCGAAAAGAAGTAGATTAAATCGTTTCTTTCATCTCAAGACAGGTTCTGGGAGTCTGTAGATCTTTAAGCTATCCCACTTAAGGACAGGTTTGATTATTTGTACTGCAGGGCACCTTTCTTCCTCCCTCTTTGCCATGGATGCTTCCACATCGTACTCGCATTTCCACTCTTACCCTCCTACCACTACTTATTCCCAAGATGACTATTATCTTAACTAGACTTATTCTCACCCATCTACTAGTTGGGATAATCCTGATTGGATATACAATTTCGGACCTCCATGTTCAGGGTCTAACCCTGGACACCATGATCTTGATTTTTATCCTTCTCCGAGCTACATCGATTATAGATCACCACCCTCTTATGGACAACCTAATACGATCTACAATCAAGAAGGGTATGCTAATCCTTACCCTCCCACAGATTACACTGCATATGGGTCACTACCCCTTCACGAACAATTAGAAATAACCTATTATCAAGAAGGGTACTAAGAACCTCAATTCTTTGACTCCCCTTGATTGACCCCAAACGCACCCAACCCTGAACCAAACCATTTGGTTCAAGTGAACCAGGTCTAAGATAGGGTGTTGGCTAACTTAAGGAACACCATTCAATCTTTAGAAGCTTAGATAACACCTTACATTGAAGCATTGGAGCCTTTGATTGAAATCATTGACAATCTTAATAAGTATTTGTTGGAATGGCTCGAAGATGTTAAGGATAAAGACTCGGGTGAGTTTTTACTTTGGAAGTTATCAAAATTGAGGATGAGATTTGTGATTGCTCTAGTCCAATCTTGGGATGATTCCTAGGATGAACCCCCTTCACGAGAGCCAATGTTAGAATTCGCTCAGGCACTTGTACAAGGGGACACATTTTACGAAATTGGGGATGACCAAGTTTGTCTAAAGCAATCAATTGAGGATGAATTGATTTCTTCATCCGAGATCCCTGAACCAGGGTAGGAGGAAAAGTATGTTTCCATGGACCAAGAAATGATAAATGATTTTGAGACATATATAAATGTGAATTTAGAATTCTTTGTTTCTGAAGGTGAAGAATTGATATGTGAAGCCTTACTTGAGTTTGAGGGCAATGATTTCTATGAGATATTGGGCCTGTGGAATTCAATTAATCATTTGATGGCCCTATAATTGAGGAAATTGATCCTGATGGGGCTAGCTTGGAAGATGCAAATCCTATTTCATGGATGATTCAAGTCATAGCCCCATTCCTCAATCACACCCCATTGAGCATAATGGCAATTTGGTTATTGAGATCACTAGACCCAAGTCAGTTTTGATTCAGCCACAAATCTTGGACTTGGATATTTTATATGGGAATGATGACATTTGTGAAGTCCTAGAAATTATGATTATGGAAGATAGGAGTTGGGAAATGAAGATTTGGGAAGCCAATTCCGGGGGAAGTAGAAGTCTGAGTCTAAGGGTTCCTATTTTCTTAAAACCACCAACCTTCTACTAGGAACCTTATGACATTTTCAACTCTAAGTTTGACCAACCCAAGAAAAAATTCATTGATTATCTTTTTGATACAAATTTTCCTATTGTCTGACTTTCTGGATTTGAGTTGCATCCTCATAAACTATAGGCCCAGCTCCGCTTGCATACTGATCTTAGGTTCTGGGTAATTTTTATCCATAACCTTAGATACACTAGACCTTGAGGCATGGGTCTGCACCACAATCTGGTCTACATTTGTGGACATTCTCTATTGGCTGGTCTTAAGGTTAATCTTTTTATTCTGATTCTAACCTGCAATTGTAAATTCTTTATTTCTTCTTTGTTTGTATAGTGTGCCTAGCTGAAGGCACTAAATTCAGCGCGTATATAGTCACTTTTCATCTCGAAGTTGACCTATAATCATGAAATTCAGGTGGTTTCTACTCCACTCCACTCTATTTTATGTCTTTTTAATACAATGAGGACATTGCATTAGATAGGCATGGGGGGTGGATATCATTATCTGAATCATCTTGTTAGCTTCGTAGATTCTTTTTATTTTCTCTTTATTTAAAAAAAATTGAATTAGGAAAAGAGAAATTGGGCTTTAGAAATTTGTGTCCTGAACACTTTGACCCTTCAGGTCTTCGGGCTTAATTAGCCTGGGTGTCCACAAAAATGTGGATTTGTCTCTTGAGCCCTCGTCATTCTGAATTTATTTCTAATTGATTAATAAGTTGGGGTGATAAGTACACAACTTATCAACCTGCCCTCTGATTTGAGGGAACTTTAAGCCTAAGCATCTATACAATCTTTGCACTGACTCACTTTTTAGGGATTTTAATAAAAATTGGGTAGCTAATGAACCTTCTAAGGTGGTATGGCTGGCAAGTTGTTGTTGGTAACAATGCATTGGTCGATTGTCCAGAGCCCAGCCATACGACCATTCTCTTCCTACTACTTTTAGGTAAATCTTAGATCAGGGAAGCCACCTACTTAAAAAAGAGAAAAATAGAGAAATACCCAAAAAAAAAGAAAAAAAATGATAAGAAAAAGAAAAGAAGAAAAGGAAGAAATAATCCACACTTCACCGCATGAGTATGGCTAGCAAGTTACCATAGGTAACAGCCCATTGGTCTATTGTCTAGAACCTAGCTCACGAAATAAACATATAATTCCAAACACTTAGAAAGAAGCGAAGAAGTAGAATAAGCCGAGGAGATATACACTTGATTCACCCTTGTGTTGACCACATAAAAATAAAAAGTAGGGAGAAAGCTACCTGTCGGATAGATACACCTTTAGGCATAACTTCTTTTCAAGGTCACTTAGGGTGTAGAAACCTGAAGTCTGTTCTGATTGTCAATCACTGAGTCTATCACTTCAAATAAAAAGATGCTTAGCACTTAGAGTTCTTGTCGAGTCTTGGGTAGGTTGGGTAGCCATAGAAAGCTGCTGCGAAACATTAAACTCAAAAATCCAAAAAAAATTAGAAAAGAAGAAAAAGAAAAAAATCCTTTTGCTTTTGAATAAGGTGAGGGCTTGGGCGGTTTACATTTTGGTAGACACCTAGGCACTGTTGAGTCTAGGTACTTCAGGTCTTTAGTAGAAATTTCTAAGTGTTGAGAAATAACTATTGTCCAAGTTATTTGATCCTAAGTCTATTTATAAATAACATATAGTTTTGTTAGGGATTAGCAAAGATTGAAAAGGGGGTGTGATGTGCATACATCTAATTGGCCTAAAGTGCCTATTTATGCATGTTTCTAGGTGTATAGAAGCACAATGTATTATAAATATTATATAATATGCATCATCATGCATTTAGGTTAGATTCTATAAATTATAGGTTAATTTTCCCTTTTTGTGGATAGAGGCGAGATCATTTTGGGGCCTCAGATTTAAGATCCAACCAAACAGATCTAATTAGGGCAACGATCGGAATTCAACGACTCCGAGATCGCCTCGACCATACCTCCATAGAATCAAATGCAGTCTGAGAAAGATCAGAGGTCAAGCACCATGGTGGTGAAAATCCGTACCTCAGATGACAAATCGAACTGCACGGATGGGTTTGGATCGATGATCATAGCCCAACGATGCGAAAATTGGTCCAATTTGACTACAAGTCAAAGAAGATAGATGGCCATGATGGCTCCATGTGGTGCCATCACAGTCACCCAACAATGGTCGCAACACTTCCTCTCCTCTTGCTCAATGAATCCCAGCCGTTGGATGCCCATCCAATGGCTGAGAAAGCACCGTGTCATCTCTCTTCAACGACTCCTCTCTAAAGACAAAGGCAAGTTTGATCTCATCCATTGGATCAAGATCCAACGGTCAAGAGCAAATGTGCCTAAAAACAAAAATTCACCTCAAGTGGCCATGTAGCGCAGTGGTGAAGCGCTTCTCGTGAACTGTGAAGTGCATGATTGAATCGTAGCGAGTAGATATAATCCACTAGAGGAGACACGGATGAAATTGGGTCATCAGATGCACGATGTGCGGTTGATGAGGCAACAATGTGGCACTACAGGGAGCGTTGGATGCACACGCAGGTGATGACACACTATCTAACGCCTGATCGCATGCATGCATGTGGAGCATATGAAGACGAAGAGGTGTGCATAGCTTTTAAGCCGTCCGATCTCTTGATCAGGCGGCTGAAAGCATGCGAATGTGGGTGAAGGTGCAAAACGGCTGAGGTTGAGAGCGAGCAATGTGGCGCAACATGGATGCTCGGATCAGAGCCAAACAATGGAGATCAAGGTGTGGCTTCAACGACGTGGGGGCTTTAGCGACGTGCATATTCATCACTAAAGGCCGTGCATTCATTATTAAGCTTGTAAAAGGACCTTTTTGCCCCCAATACTACACCTATAAATAGCCTACCCCTCCTACACATTTCTTCATCCTTTCCTTTCTTCTCTCACCTCCTCCAAAGCTCCACGAGCTCGTCCCAAACCCAGGATGTTCCATTAGAGTTATAAAGATAAATTTTCCACCTTCTCACCCCTATTTGTGGAGCACTTACGATTTCCTCTCACCACCATTTAAGAAGTGGATCTTGCTACGACATCGCCCTGCTCCATCCTCTATCATCTAGCTTCATCCTCCTTCATCCAGCATCTCACCACCCTTGTCTCGGCACTCCATCAACATGGCTCGTCCTCCAAGCAGCCATCGAGGAGGATAATTTCTCACCCCCTTCTCTTTTTATCGCTTTCTAGTGTAGCAAGTAGATGTAATGACATTGTATGGCTATCAAATGTTAGTTCACTCTCTCTCTCTCTTTTCTATTAATTATTCTTTAAGCAAAATAGTTAGTAGATTAATTTCAACCAGCTAATCTACTTTCATGATAACAATTCTAATGTGATTTTTGATCAAACATTCGCTTCCTTGTGTTTGACCCAGGACTCACCCGAGTTTCACTAAATTATCTCTTTGATGGATTTTTACACGACTATAACAATGATTTTTCAAACTCAAAAGTTTTAGAATAGAAATCGTGTTCAACAATAGGACATCTATACACCTATCCCTAGTCCTTAGGATAACCCTAGCCACCTTCCCATACCTAAGCCACCCTTCCATTAGGTCATTTTATCCTAAAACAACCAAAAACCACTTTCCAGCCCACCTCTAGATGTCCAGACAATGTGTTGGACGTCCAATCTCTACAAAAACCCAAGACAGAACCCCGACTCTAATACTGATCCAGTACTGGATGCCCATACCTATCGATTAGACTTCCAATTCTAAAGTATAAGCCGTCTAATCAACTAATCTGACATCTGGAGGTCTTCTCTAGTTCTTGATTTGGAATTTGAAGCTACATCTTGGTTCTTTAAGCCTAGCTAACCTACTATACACCATAGGAAACCTAATTAGAGGTACCTTAAGACTAGTACATTATCCCTAGCCCCTCCTAAGAACCTAATTAGGGTCTCACTAAGCCTAATTGACTTAGTAAAAGTCAATTGAAGTCTACCTAGCTAATTGGACTCATGGAGTCTAATTGAGCCCTAATCTCAACCATGCAAGTCTAATTGGACTAAGTTTGAGTCCAATTGACTCACACCTAACCTAATTGGGATTTCTCTCTCCCAATTATACACACAGTAATTCAATTAAACTTGTGATGAGCTTAATTGGATCCTATACCAAAGTAGTAGGTTGTACGAACCTATTTTTAGAAACCCACCTAGACCCAACTACCTAGACCTACCTGACCCAACCTAGAACACCTAGCCACCACCAAACTGGTCCACTCAACCACTTAAGTGGCAAGCACACACACCCACACTTAGAGTTGGCATCCAAACATAGGCGGCTGATAGCAGCGGAGATTCGATGCGGAAAGGTTGGAGTCTGGAAAACCCATCATCGTAGTTCGATTCGCTAGAAAATCCATCGATCAGATAAAATTTACAATCGAAACTCAAAAAGTGAGTCCCAGGTCTAACATGGGGAGGCGAACATTTTGTTTTGAAAGAATATGCATTTCACTTTTATTTGATTTTGTCATTTTTGTCTTTTCTAATTTTTTTGGTATTTTTAGCAAGCAAGAGAATAGGTCAATGAATTCTTATCTAACTAATCTACTTGCAAAATATAAGAGAGAGAGCAATAATCACATATATTTCTGAAGCAAATGTTTTCTACAATTGAGAAAACGAGAAAGATTACACTACAAAAGCATAAAGAAAGATATAGGTGAGAGAATCCCCCTTGATGGTTGCTTAAAGGATGACTCGCTCTGACGTCGCCTGGAGGAAGGTGGTGAGGAGCGAGATGAACGAGGATGGAGGGTGGGGTAGGATGGCGTTGCAGTGAGGATCTTCTTCTGAAAGGAGGTGAGAGGACAACCGCGGGATGCTCCATGAATGAGGATGAGAGGTAGGAACAAATGTTTATTTTCTACTCTAGAGGAGCATCCAGGGCTTAGGACAAGCTCTCTCTAGAGCCTTGGAGGTGGTGAGAGGAACAAAGGAAGAGATGCAGAAAAATGGGAGGGGTAGGGGTCCTTTTATTGTGGAGGAAAGGATCAATTTCGTATGCAAGACGTTTAGTGACGGTCATAAATGTAATTGAAGGTCCACCGCAAACATCGCTGAAGACAGCCCATGCACCCACCAATCGCTGCGCTAGCACGTGCTCTATGCACCCACTGCCTCCTTGTGTACCCGTTGTGCTGCTGCACGGGCATCCCTCCACGCGTGCACACACCTACGCTGGTGTGCTCGTGCGATAGCGCGTACATGCGCATGGGGGACCTAGGTTGCACCACGTGGCACAATCTGGGCCATCCATCTTCTTTCTATTGTAGGGCCTGCTACAAATGTCGAATTGAGTCAATTTTTGTGCCGTTGGGTTGAGATCGTCGACCTGAATCCATTCATGTGGTTGAATTTGTCATTTGAAGGTCTACATTTCATCACCTAGTTCCTTGGCCATTGATCTTCCTCAGACTGCATATGGTGCTATAGGACTCCGATCAAGGCAATTTTGGTGGCGTTGAACTTCGATCATCGTCCTGATTAGATCCGTACAGTTAGATCGTCAATTCAAGGCTTCGAATTAAATTTCCTTCTCCACTTGCCATAAAAAGGATGCAATTAACCTAAAATATATGCAACTACTCTAAATGCAGAATGATGTATGCTATACAACATTTATAATATGAAATGCATATCTAAGCCTAGGAACATGCATGAATAGACATTTTATCCTCAATAATTGTGTCTACATCATACCCCCATGCCTATCTTTTGTTATTCCCTAGCAAAACTAAACTATATGCTATGTACAAAAGTGGAATTAGGGCTCGATCGCTTAAGGCATTTGTTGTTTATTAACAATAGAAAATTTCAACTAAGGTCCTAACTATGAAACTCAACAGTAGCTGGGTGTCTGCTAGATTGCAGACCGCCTAAGTCCTTGCCTTATTTGAAAAGGGAAGATATATTTTTTTATTTTTCTTTTTGTCTAATTATTTTGGACTGTTGGAGTTTGAGAGTTTTGGGATAACTTTTTACGGCTACCTGACCCACCCAAGACTCGAAAAGGACTCTAAGTGCTAAGCATCTTGTGAAAGGGTGATAGACTCACTAAGAGGCCGTTAAAATGAACTTCGGGTTTCTACAACCCTAGGTGACCTTAAGAGTTTCTACCTAAAGGTTTATCTTTTTAAATGATAGCTTTCTCCCTACTTTATTTTTTATAGGGTCAACACAAGGGCAAACCCAGTGTATATCTCCTTGGTTTATTCTACTTCCTCACTTCTTCCCTAAGTGTTTTGCGAATTATTCTGCATTTTTGTGAGCTAGGCTCTAGACAATTGGCTAATGGACTATTACCCACAGTAACTTAGCAGCCATATTCATGAGGTGAAGTGTGGTTTTATTTTTTTATTTTTTTTATTTTTTTATTTTCTCCTTTTTTTTTTTTTTTTTTCTTTTTTATTTTGAGGATCATCATTTTTTTCTGAGTCAGTGGCTTCCCTGATCTAAGATTTACCTAAAAGTAGTGGAATGAGTATAGTCATGTAGTTGGGCCCTAGACAACTAGCCAATGGGCTATTACCCACGACAACTTGCCAGCCATACTACCTTAGATGGTTCAATAGCTACCAAATTTCCATAAAAATCGTTGAAAAGTGAGTCAATGCAAACAATGTGTAAATGCTTAGACTTAAAATTCCCTCAAATTAGAGGGTGGGTTGATAAGTTGCGTACTTATCATCCCAATTTATTCACCAAATTAAAGTAAAATTACTTGGCGAGGACTCGAGACTATGTCCACATTTGGGTGGGTGCCCAGGCTAATTAAGCCTGAAGAGCTGAAGAGTCTAAGTGTTTAGGTCCTAAAGTATCATTTCCTAAAGTTAATAACTTCCAAAAGTATAAGTTCTCTTCTCCTAATTCTAGTTTTTCCTTTCTTTTGTCTTTTTGAATTTTCAATTTTTTTTAAAAGAAAATAAATGAAATTCTGGAGAGCTAACAAAATAATTTTACGATTAAGTATCCACCCTGCCATGACTAAATGATGCAATGTTCTCATTGTAAAAATGAAAACATGAAAAGGGTGGAATAACAGAATATCACCTGAATTTCATAACAATCCGGTCAGCTCCGCAGAGAACATGGAATATACACACGTGTTAAATTTATTACCTTCAGCTAGGCATAAAATACAAACAAAGAAGAAATTAGGAATTCACCAGTGTAGGTCAAAATCAAAATAAAAATATTGATCATAGGACCTGCCAGTAGGTGTCCACAAATGTGGACCAGATTATGGTGCAAACCCATGCCTGAGGGTTGACTGGTTCTTAGGTTCTGGGTGAAAATCACCTAGAATCGAAGATTGTTGAGCTTGTGGGGCTGGGCCTGCAGTTTTGTAGTATGCAACCCAAGACCAAATTGTCGGACAATGGGTAGAGATGGTTCAATAGGTTCGAATGTCCTTTTAGATTTCAACTCAAAAAGGTAATCAATGATTCTGAGCTTGGGTTGCATCTCAAAGATATCATAGGGGTCCTGGTAAAAAGTTGGTGGTTTGAGCTCAATGGGAACCTTTAGAACCAAAATTGTATGTCCCTCTGAGTTAGCCTTCCAAATTTTCATTGCCAAATTCCTATCCTCTAAAATCAATATTTTTGAGACCTCCAAACCGTTGTACACCCCATCTAAAGAACCCAAGTCCATCATTTGTGGCTGAATTAGGATTGACTTGGGTACAATGATTTCGAAATCAAAATCAATCCCTTTGGGTTGTGGTTGAGGAATGGGACTACTGATTGAATCTTCTAGTAAATGAGGATTCAAGTCCTCCAAGTTAGCCCCAACCTTATCCAAATTTTCAATAATTGGGCTATCAAATGGTTCATCATACTCCTTGAGTCCATTTGCCTCACTAAAATCATTTTCCATAACTTCAAGTGAGACATCACTTAGAGATTCCTCACCCTCAGAATTAAAAAATTCTTGAACCTCATTTATATATGTCTCAAAATCATATGTCATTTCATGGTTCTCGGAGACATATTTTTCGACGTTCCTTGGCTCGACGATCTTAGGTGAAGCAATTGGTTGCTCTAGACCAACCTAGTCATCTCTAATCTCAAAAATGTAACCCCCTGATAGGTACCTGAATGGGTTCAGACATTGGTTCTCCTAAAGGGGCTTCATCTTGAGAATCATCCTAAGATTGGACTATGGCAACCACAAATTTCATTATCAACCTCGATAATTTCCCAAGTAGAAACTGACCTAGGCCCCTATCCCTAACATGTTGGAGCAAATCCAATAAAGTGCTATTCAGCTCATCAATCATTTCTATAATAGGCTCCAATGCTTCAGTGCATGGTATTGGCTGAGTTTCTAAAGATTGGATGGTGTTCCTCAAGTTAGCCAACACCCTGTCTTAGACCTAGTTCACCTGAATCGAATGGTTCGGTTCAGGGTTGGGTGTGTTCAGGTTAAATCTAGGGGAGTCAAGATATTGAGGTTCTCTAGGTCCTCCCTGATAGTAGATCGTTTTAGGTTGTTTAGAAAATGGTGGTGACCTATATTCGGTGAAATATTGGGAAGGGTAGGCGTTATAATCATCATATCGTTCTTGATTGTAGATCAGGTTAGGTTGATCATTAAAGGGTGAAGATCTATAATCATTGTAGGTGTGAGAAGGATGATAATCATAGTCTTGTTGTCCAGGGTTAAGCCCTGGCACTGAGGTCTGAATTCATATCCCCAATCAAAGTATCCCGATTAGTGGATGGGTAATTATAAGTTGAGTCGGGATAGTAATCATCTTGTGTATAAGTGGTGGTAGGAGAGTAGGATGGGAAATGAGTGTAGGATGTGGAAGGATACATGGTAGAATAAGAGGGGAAATTAGAAGAAAGCATGGAGCCCTGCAATACAAGCAATCAGCCCTATCCTTTGGTGGGTTAGCCTAAAGACCTACAGACTCCCAAGACCCATCTTGAGATCATAGTTGATTTGGTCTACTTTATCTTGTTAATCCAACTAGTTAGAAGGAGGGGCTGGGAGAAGGTTCTTCCTTTGGATTGTGCCTCCGGTTCCTAGTGTACCTCCCAACCACAGTCGTTTGACGCTATTCCCTTAGTTAGACATCAGATGGACTAGCAAAAGTAGATTAATCGACAAAAATCTCAGTCTGAGCCCCGAAGAGTGAATCAATCCTTAAGGCCAACGTCTACTCAGTTTTAATTAGGCTAGGGATGGTTTTGTTCTTAGAATGTGATGGGCCCTTTAGATGGGTTGTGCCCTTAATGATCAGTTAAAATGTGTGTGTGTGCACGACCAAGGTTTGCAAACAAGGTTATTTGATGATATGTCTTTTAGTGTTTAACCTTATCTAGTAGCTTTTATAGTTTAATCTTTAGGTTCGTTCAATTAGGTTTAGTAGAACACTCCAAGTTTTGAAAGCACTGGTGATGATATATTCCTTTAGAAATCGAAAACTAATGTGTAGTGCCTGGTTCAGTGTAAAGATCAACCCTAACCAGCAAGCTACTGATGGATCGCTTTTAATTTGAGTGGTGAGGCCCAAACAGTTCAATCAATTGGCCTATTGCACCATTTAGTTAAGGCACACAAAAATGTTTGACCTATTCAGATTTCTACTCACTTATGTGTGTGTTAAGTGTACCGGATCCACAGGTCAGATTTCAGTTAAGCAATAGAATCGATGTGATTGTGTGCCTTAGGGTAAGAACTTGTGGGTGTTAAGTGCATAGCCTTCAATTAAATCCCACAAGAGAAGAGTATTTTTTTTATTTTTTAATATATGTGGGTGGGCGAGGTGAGGTGAAGTGACAATCAAACAATCAAATCTATCCTAGGGTTTATGCAACCATCTAAGTTGATTTGAGTTTGAGTATTAGGTTATGGAATAGAAATCTAGTGGGTAGGTGGTAGGGATAAACTTGCAAATGTCTCTACCCACACTCTACTCCAATCTACTACCTCAGCTCCTCGATCATGTTCTTGTAAGATAATAAATTGAAGAAGAAAGATATGTTAGAAAAATATGTAAGTAATGCAGGAAAATGCGAGAAAAATCAAAGAGTGTTGTCTCGCTGGCAACGACGCCAAAATGATAGCGATGGAGATTTGGCACGAAATGGTTGGAGTTTGGAAAACCCGTCGTCGTAATACTATTCGCGAGAAAATTCATCGATCAGATAAAATTTATAACCAAAACTCAAAAAGTAAGTCCTGGGTCGAACACGTCGAGGCGAACATTTGGTTTGAAAAAAATAAGTGTTTTGCTTTTATTCATTTTTGTCATTTTTTGTCTTTTCTAATTTTTTTGGTATTTTTAGCAAGCAAGAGATTAGGTTAATGAATTCTTATCTAACTAATCTACTTGCAAAATATAAGAGAGAGAGTGAGAGCAACAATCACATATATTTCTGAAGCAAATGTTTTCTACAACTAAGAAAGCGAGAAAGATTACACTACAAAAGCAAAAAGAAAGTTATAGGTGAGAGAAATCCCCCTCGACGGTTGCTCAGAGGATGACTAGCTTTAACGTCACCTGGAGAAGGTGGTGAGGAGCAGGATGAACGAGGACGGAGTTGGAGGATGGAGGGCAGAGGGTGGGGTAGGATGGCATCGCGGCGAGGATCATCTTCCCAAAAGGAGGTGAGAGCACAACAGCGAGATGCTCCATGAATGGGGATGAGAGGCAGGAACAAATGTTTGTTTTCTACTCTAGAGGAGCACTCCGAGCTTGGGACAATCTCTCTCTAGAGCCTTGGAGGTGGTGAGAGGAAGAAAGGAAGAGATGAAGAAAAATGGGAGGGGTAGGGGTCCTTTTATAGTGGAGGAAAGGATAAATTTTGTATACAAGACATTTAGTGATGGTTATAAACGTCACTGAAGGTCCATTGCAAACATCGCTAAAGATAGCCCATGCGCCCACCAATTACTAAGTGCTGACAAGGCCATTTTTGCAAGCTTTGAAATTGTTGGAAATCGTAGTATAGTCACGCTAAACCCTTCATCAAAATATTTAATTGATTACGAAACTTACGTAGATTTCTTTTCTTTTTAGAATTTGAGTCCCAGTCATTTGTCTCTGGGAGGCATAAAAACAAGTCGAGATTTGAATCGGCTTTTCTAACTTAAATCTAACCTAATATTTTTGGCCTTTTTGCCTTTTGCATTTTTTTTTGTGTTTTTTATTTTTATTTTGAAAAGTGAAATGATACCTAGATCTAGATAAACTAGCAAAAACCTAAGTGACTATGTGCAGCTAAATGAGGCCATGGTGGCCCTGCACGGTGTGACAAACCTAAGTTGCATGAAGAAAAAGACAATCAATCATAGAACGATGATCACACAATATTATTTATGCATTAAAATGTCAACACATGTACACTAGAAAGCATATAAATAGAGAAAATCCCTCACATAGAGAAGTTGCCACTAGGGCCATTGGCCTTGTGTGAGGGTGTAGGCTAGACCTTGGGTATGCAAACCCATCTACACGCCTACCAAAAGAGATGGCCGGCCACAAGAGGCTATGGGTGAGCCTTCATGGCCATCCAAGAAGAAGAAGAAAGAGAGGGGGCGAGTGCACCCAAGTGGTGAGAGGGTAGCATGCCCACGAGAAAAAGAGAGGGTGGAGAACCCTTCTTCTTCCTAATAGTCCTTGAAGCTTTGGAGGAGCTTCTTCCTACCCGCCCATGGAGGAGCTTTGGAGGAGGAGGACGACCTTAAGAGGAAAGGAGGAGAGGTGTGGTTGCAAGTGAGAGGTGGAGGATGATTAATTTCGTGGCTCCACTTTTTGTCCTCATGGGAAGGCTCCATTTGGTTGCCACTTTTGGTGGCTCCAAAAATAGCTAATGCCACATTTTTAGGATCTAGGTTTGACACAAGTTTTAGGGTTTCCAAGATAGTGTGCGTGGGTTTGGCAGGGGTAAAATAGGAAGGTGTGGGTGTGTGTGTTTGTGTGTGGGTGTGTGTTTTTCGTAGGGCTAGGTTGTGGGTTTTTGTAGGATTAGGTGCTAAATAGGTTGGGTCAATCTAGATTAAATGGGTGTGGACCTAGTTAGTCTTAGGAATGTGTAATTGGATAGGAGTGATCCAAATTAGGTCTAGGTCAAGTCTAATTGGATGTGTACATGTGATTAGGATAGGGTAACCCTAATAGGCATGAGTCAATTAGAGATCCTGGGTGGATCTAATTGGGCTCGGGTGCATCTAATCAACTGTAGATGCACCTAATTAGGTATGGGATGGTTCAATTGGGTTAGGGATAGGATAAGTAGGGCTATGGATAGTGAACTAGGCTTAGGAGGTCTCTAATTAGGTTTCCTAAGGTGTCTGGTGGGGTTCCTAGGTCAAAATAGGTAAGCTAAGGCTTCTAACACCAAAATTAGGAACCAAACAGCAGTATCAGACATCCAGGATAATGGTCAGACATCTTATACTACAAAATTAGACATCTGGACATTAAATTGGACGTCCAATTCTGTATCAGTATGAGTTTTGGCTTCCTGAATTGATATTCTACAGAAATTAGATGTCCAGCCAGATGTCTGGACATTCTAAAAGGTGCTAGAGAGTGGGTTTTAGGTTTTCTAAGGTGGGTTTTGGTTCCTAAGTGTTTGGGAGAGGGATAGGGTGGATAAGAAAATGGATAATGCTATCCATCTTTGGGTTCTGAGGCTAAGGTGCCCTAATGGAGGTGGTTTTGGGTTTAGGAAGGCTGTCCTAGGGTTTGTAAGGGTAGGGATAAGGCTATCCTCCTCACTCCTCTTATCTAGATCAGTCTTCTTTCTTTATTGCTTTATTCCACTATCTCCTACATCCTGGATCACTTTATTATCTGCAAATAGTAATAAAAGCCATTAAATAGCAGGATATTTCATCTTATTCTAAATAAACTAATGCAATGCATGATATGCAAGATATCAATGTAATATCCAAAATTTAAGCTAGGTTCAAATATTATTTAGGTTGATTAGGACCCATGATTGCTGTGCAATCAAGCGTGTGCTCTACGCGCCCGTGTCGCGTGCACACGTGCGCTGCACTGTTGTCACTACCTTCATGCATACCTGCTAAGTTGCTTTGCGGGCATGCCTCCGCGCATGCGTTCCTGCACTGCTATGCGCATGCGGTGGCACATGTGTGGGCATGGGTGGCCTGGGTTGTGCCACGTGGTACGATCTAGGCCGTCCATCTTCTTTCCTTTGTAGGAGTTGCTACAGAGGTCAAATTTAGTCAATTTTTACACCGTTGGGCTGCGATCGTCGACCCGAATCCATCGTATGATCGGATTTGTTGTTTGAAGCTCTGGATTTCATCACCTAGTCCCTCAATCATTGATCTTCCTCAGATTGCATATGGTGCTACAGGACTCCGATCAAGGCGATTTCGGAGATGTTGGACTCTGATCATCATCCTAATCAGATCCGTACAGTTAGGTCATCAACCCAAGGCTCCGAATTAAATCTTCTTCTTCCCTTGCCATAAAAAGATGTAATTAACCTAAAATATACAGAACTACTCTAATTGCAGAATTATGCATGCTATGAAATATTTATAATATGAAATGCATATCTAAGCTAGAACATGCATGAATAGGCATTTTATGCTGAATAATTATGTCTACATCAGTGGTGTAACCTAAGGAAAACCTAAACCTAGTCTCCACTTACTCCATTCTTAAATCAACAAATTGTGGATCTAAGAAGACCCACTCCTTTCCCAATTTAGCTGCCACCTAAGAACTTCTAGAGGCATCTCTCCAATGCCTACCTTAGGTCCTCCAATTCTATAAAAGGCTACCTACGATGGCTGCCCATGACACCACCATCTCCACTTCCACCTTCATTCATAAGCACCCTCATCACCACCTTCCTCCATGTCCAAGAAGCTCCTCCACCACCTTCTCAAAAGGTTGGCCACACCACCTTGGACGTCTTCATTCCCTCCTACCACCTCAAGCCACACACGGCCACCAAGGCCTACCTCTAGTGCCCATTTTTCCTATAGAATTAATGTTCTTCATGTTTAATTTCTTGCATTACTTTGTGCTAGTATCCTAGTAATGTTATCTATTAGAGTGCATGCATACTCTCCATGAGATCCATGCATGCATATCTCTTCTGTTAGCATAGATCTCATCATTTTCAAATTCCTTATACAAGCATTTCGCTAGAATCCATTGTAAATGGCTTAATTCGATGAAATAAAATTGTTTGTTATATCCATTTGGATCTTAGTCTCATTTTAAGCAAATAAAAATGTCTATTCCGGAAAACATAAACAATTTATTGCTAGATAGGAATTCGATTGGAAGTATATGATTGGTAGTAGTGCTCACTGAAACACATACTTTCACGTTTGTTATTTTCCTAACTCATGCGCTTATACTTCACATAAACAATGCAACCGGTGAGTCCTATTTATGCATTATTGAAACATGAATGCGATTCTAAATGAGTAGAGAAAAGAAAAATTAAAGTCAAACATGCAAAAAGCACGCCTCCCTAAGATCGATCGAGACTCACCAAGTCTCATTAAAATATTATTGAAGATAGATTTTGCGTCTCTACTACGACCTGAATCAAATCAAACTCGTGATTTACGATTTCAACAACCTTACTGAACATTATTGAATATACCTAAATTTGAACCCTAAAAGCTACTAAGCAAGATTTGAACCTTAAAAGACATCGTATTTATAATAATCTTGCTTGAAAACTCCTAGTTGTGCACACATACACTTGTAAACTGATCATTAAGTGCACAACCCATTAAAAGGGCCCACCACATTCCAGAGCACAACACAATCCTAAGCCTAATTAAAATTGAGTAGACGTTGACCTTAAGAATTGGACTCGCTCTTCAGGGCTTAAATTGAGATTGCTTACAATTAACCTACTCCTACTAGTTCATCTGTTGTCTAGCTAGGGGAGTACCATCAAACGACAGTAGTTGGGGTGTATCAAAGGAACCTAAGGCAAAAGTCAAGGGAAGAACTGATCTAAAAAATAGACATTTTGTTAAAAGTGGGTTTTTAATGTTGTTGTGACACGTATCTTTGCAATCAACTTTTACAATTTATAATACCTAGATAGTGGAGTATTTAGGGTTGTCCAAGGAGGCCAATTTGTTAATCACATGAATTGGTTCTCTCTCACCTCTCAACTCAACACATATATTTTTGTGCTTTTCATTTTCTTGTTGTTTTTATATTTTTCAAAACAATCAAGCAACAGAATGCTGAGTGATAATTATGCTAATGACTACACCTATCACTAATCCTAAGTGACATGGATGAGTCTCGTCTTCTAAGCTCACCCTAGGCAAGTGCACCTAGAGTAATTAGAAGAAGAAGATGTGGTGCACAAATAAACTAATAGCAACATGAAAGACACACTAAGCTAGAAAGAACGAAATTGAAGGCAATAGACAACTTTGTATTACTAGCAAAGCAAGGGATAAGTCACTGAATGCTTCTTACAATAGAAAGAAAAACTACACTAGATAATACAAAGAAAATAGAGATGAAGAAAATCCTCCAAAGATGGTAAAGAAGGAATGGTCCTTGCTCTAAGCAAAATAGCTCTTATGCTTGAAAGGAATGCTTCCTTGCTTCTGATATGATGACTCCTCCAAGCTTTCCTCCAAGGTAGGTGACAACCACCTTGCTCCTCCTCTTGCTTGGCCGTCCCCTAGTGTTGAAGATCTCCTCCTTTGGCATGGCTAAGGGAGAAGAAGGAGAGGAAGAAGGTACCAAGGGGGCAGGTGTGTGCCCCCTTATTCTTCTTCTCTTCTCCTTCCTCCTTGGCATGAAGATGGAACCCAAACTAAATAAAGAAGATGGAACCTAACTAATGGAGTGGGGATCATTCCAAGTGGTGGTTGGATGTGTTTTTATAGGATGGGAAGGTGGTGGTTGGCGTGGGAATTAGGTGTAGGGCTAGGATTAGGTTTGGTGAGTAGTTAAGGGTTGTTATGGGAATCCTAGGGTGTAGGATAGTTGGTGCCATTCTTAGGGATAAAAAGGGGGGTAGTTATGGGTGGAAGGGCACCTAAAAGGTGGCACCAAAAATGAAGAGAAGCCACCATTTTGGTGCCACCGAGGAGGGTTCTAGAAGGGGAGTATGTGTAGGGTAGGGATGGCTTGTAGGGGCAGGTGTATGGCTAGGATGTGAGGGTTTATGAAGGGAAAGTGTTGGCACCAAGGTAGGGTGATTATAGGCTTGTTAGCACCAACAACATGATGTCCTTTGGAGGTGGTGGTGGTGTGAAGGGTTGTGGTGGATGTGGTGCCAAGGTGAGGTGGAAGTAGGGGTAGCTTATATGGAGCTTAGGTGGGCCTATTTAGTAGAGTTAGTTAGGTGGGTTTTAGGGTTATGTTGAGATGCTAAGGAGGTCGAGTTGCTAAGTTAAGCTAGCTTAGCTAGTAGGGAGTTGGGGAGAGAGGTAGAGGGAGCTAGGGTTTTGGAGGTGATGAGCTGGAGGAAGCTATCTTGAGTTGCACTAGAGCTGGTGGATACTGAAGAGAGCTACAAGGAGCTACCTTAACTGGCTTAGCTTGTTACTTCGTTGCTAGCTACTATTGAAGCTGGAATCATCACAAAAAGGATTGGATTTTGAAAAACCTATCCTCATAGTATGATTTGTGAAGAAATCCATCAATAGATAAATTTATCAAAATTCGTAAAGAGATTCCGGGTCGAACACAAGGAAGTTATGTTGATCTAAAATCTACAATTATAATTTTTTTGTATTTTTGTTTTAAAGGCGAGATAATTGCAATGAATTTGATATTGACACTAAGAGAGAGATAGAGAGAAAGAGAGAGAGAGAACAATCACTTTGCAACTGAATATTATTTTTACAACTAGAAAGTAGGAAATTATTATTGCTAGAAAGTGGGAAATTCTATTCTAGAAAGCAATAAAGAAGGGAGAGAGATGTTATCCCCCTCGATGATTGCTTGGAGGATGAGCCGGATGGGGCAATGCCTGGAAGATGGAGGATGAAGATGGAAGACGAAGAACAGAGTAGGAAGAACCAGGGGTGAGGTAGGGCGTCGTCGTCATCGTGGGATCCACTTTCGGAACGGGGGGAGAAAACTTTGATTTTGGCTCTAGAGGAGCATCCTAGGTTTGGGACAAGCTTCTTTAGAGCTTTGGAGAGGGAGATAGGTGAAGGAAGGGATGGTTGAAATGTGGGGGGTGGGTGTAGAGGTTGGGGGAAAAAAGGACATTATATGTTAAGAACATTAATGCAAGGGCCTTTGATGATGGATTAAAAGCGTCACTAAAGCCCTGATCGTGGCCTTACGTGCACTCCTGCCCGCGCACCTCTTTCTCTTCTCCTCCTCAATGCACGCACACGTCTTTTGATCCTCAGCCATCCGATCTCAAGATAGGACGGCTTAAACACGCCGCGACATCTCCTTCAAGACCCGTTAAGAGGTGACACGACCTCCTTCCTCATTATTGGATCGAAGATCAACGGCTCAGGATGCATGCATGCTCGCCTTCACAAGAGCACGTCTGATGGCGCGTTTGCGCTCTTCGCATCTGGGTGCGCCACGTCGCCCGCATCTACACCATCTACTCGCCATCCAACTACCTGATTTAGCCGCTCCCGCTTGTGTGCCTCGATTTGAGGTGCAGCGGGGATAGAACCAATGCCTTGCACTCGTGAAGAGGCGCTCAATCGCTGCATTGTGGCTGCCTCTTTGTCGCGCTTATGTTTTAAGCACGTGCCCATGGCTGTTGGATCAAGATCCAAAGGCCCAGATCATGCCTTGCCCATACCTTTAGAGGCTGAGAAGAGGTGCTGTGGCTGGTTTGGGTGGCTGTGATGGCACCACGTGGAGCCATCATGGCCGTCCATCTTTTGTGAGTTGTAGATGGTGCCACGGATGTCAGATTGGATCGATTTTCACATCGTTAGGCTGCGATCATCCATCCGAACCCATCTGTGCAGTCAGAGTTGTCATCTAAAGTATGGATTGACACCATCTTGGATCTTGATCTTTGACCTTCCTCAGATTATATCTGATATGGAAGTTCGATCGGGGCGATTTTGGAGTCGTTGAACTCCAATCGTCGCCCTGATCAGATCCATATGGTTGGATCTTTGATCCGAGGCCTCGATTAAAAGTCGCCTATCCCTGGCCACCAAAAAGAAGAAATTACTATACAATTTGTACAATTTGACCTAAATGCATGATGATGCATGTTATGCAATATTTACAATGCATGATGCTAATTTGATACTAAGAACATACATTAATAGACATTTTTGGTTATTCAGATGTATCTACATCACACCCCCATGCCTATCTTTTACTAGCCCTTGCAAAAACTATATGCTATTTATAAGAGAGTTAGGTCGGATTTCTTAGGCAAAAGTTATTCTTCAACACCAAGAAATTTTTACTAAGAACCTGAACTACAAAGACACAACAGTGCCTGAGTGCCTACCAAAATGCAAACCACCTCAAGCCCTTGCCTTATTTAAAGGAGGATCTTTTTCTTCTTTTCTTCTTTTCTAATTTTTTTTGGATTTTTGAGTTTAGGGTTTCGGAGTAGCTTTCTACGGCCACTCAACCCACCTAAGACTCGAAGAGAACCCTAAGTTCTAAGCATCTTTGTGTGAAATGTGATAGACTAATTGATCGGCGATTAGAACGAACTTCGGGTTTCTACGCCCCTAGGTGACCTTAAAAAGAAATTCTGCCTAAAGCTGTATCTATTCGATCGATAGCTTTCTCCATACTTTTATTTTTATGTGGTCAACATAAGGGCGAACCCAATGTATATCTCCCCAGCTTATTCTACTTCTCCGCTTCTTCCTAAGTGTTTTGGAATTTTACATGCATTTCTTGAGCTGGGTTCTGGACAACCTACCAATGGGCTATTACCCATGATAACTTGCCAGCCATGCTTGTGCGGTGAAGTGTGGCTTATTTCTTTTTCTTTTCTTTTCTCCTTTTTTTTTATTTTTTTTCACTTTTTCTTTTTTTTTTAATTAGGTGGCTTCCCTGATCTAAGTTTTACCTAAGGGCAGCAGGAAAAGAATGGTCATGTGACTGGGCTATGGACAACCTACCTATGGGTTGTTACCCATGATAACTTGCCCGCCATACTACCCTAGAAGGTTCATTGGCTACCCAATTTTCGTAAAAATTATCTAAAAGCGAGTCAGTGCAAATAGTATGTAGATGCTTAGACTTAAAATCCTCTCAAATCAAAGGGCAGGTTGATAAGTCATGTACTTATCACTCTAACTTATTTAACCAATTTGAAGTAAATTCAGAATAACGAGGACTTGGTAAGCAAATCAACATTTTAGTGACACCCAGACTGATTAAGCCTGACGACCTGAAGGGTCTAAGTGTTCAGATCCTACTGTATTATTCCCTAAGGTTGAAAAATCCTAATGCCCAATTATTCTTTCCTAATTCAATTTCTTTTTCATTTTTTTTCAATAAAGAACATAAAAAATTAGTAGAATTTACAATTCCACAGAGCTGACAAAATGATTCAAAAATGAGTCCACCCCTTATATCTAGTTGATGAAATGTCCTCAATGAAAATAAAAGGCATGAAAGGAAAAGTAGAATGTAGAAGATATCACCTGAATATGATGCTCGGGTCAACTCTGAGTCAAACTATACATGTGCTAAGTTTAATGCCATCAGCTAGGCGAAGTCCAACCACAGAAATCACGAAATGAGTAGAGCAACCATGTCTGAGATGGGTTCTGGAATAATATGATCAACAAAAGGCTCTAGATGTTGACCATTGACTTTAAAAGAATTGCCCATCTTTGGGTCAGAGATCTGAGTAGCCCCATTTGGAAATATCTGATCGACGATGAACGGGCCATTCCATTTTGACCTAAGTTTGCCGGGAAAGAGCTTAAGTCGAGAATCAAAGAGCCAGACCTTCTGGTTTAGCTCAAAGCTCTCTCAGGATATCAATTGGTCATGAAGAGCTTTGGTCCGAGCCTTATAGATCTTGGCAATTTGGTATGCGTCATTTCTAAGATCCTTAACTCAAATAGTTGGAGTTTCCTGGTCTTTCTGATGAGACACTCATCATGATCTCTAATTACCCCTAATTAACTAGTCTTCCTAGTTAATTAGCTAAGGTTATGAACATATAAGGGTTAATTATAGAATAAGGAATATTTAGTCAAGGACCTTAAATAAGTTAAAAATGACATTTTATCATTCAATTAACATTATTAATAATTTAGATAATAATTAGACTCGAAATCTTTTTAATCATTCTCTTAATTAATAAGATAAGTAACTTAAACTTAATGTAAACCTAAGTATATAATAACTTAAGTGATTTTACTTAATCTAATAAATTAACCTAAAAAGGACAAAAATTTAAATTCAAGGTGAAAACATAATATTTACCTTATTTACTAACATATATAAAAAGTTGAAAAAGATCTAAGTTAAAATAAACCTTCAAAACCTGGGTTTACATTTTAGTCCTTACTTTTCATTACAGTCGGGTCCTTATTTCTCACACAGGTCCTTAAATTTTATTTCATTTAAGTCCCTCTTCGTCTTCTTCTTCTTCTTCTCTAGCCGAATGAACGGCTGGCAGCAAAGAGTCACCCCACCGTGCGATTACCACCCTGCCGACATCATCCTTCTTTGTCCAAGCTCTTGCAGCTTGCGCTCACCACCTCGACTTCATCCACTGGTCTAGATTAATCGGGAATCCTATTTTTCAGTGGGAGATAACCTCACCATTGTCGGAAACGACAACAGAGGTTAAGCTCCTCAAGCTCCTTCTTCGACTAGACCTCGCCACTCTTTTCGTTGTAAACTGCTATAAATACCCCCTCACACCTTTGATTTTATTCAAGTTGGCTCCCTTCCCTCTTCTAACACTGTAGTCGACCCAATAGGCTATTCGTCCAAAACTCCGGCGACTTCCCATTCCATTTTCCGACTTCCTCTGTCCATCTTAATCAGCCGAGGAGATCTGTCGTGGTCTTCCACGTCTCTAACACAGGCGCCGACCCAAGGAATCCTCGCCTCCACCTCAAATCCGCCCGCCGAAGATCTTTCTTCCACCCTCTGATTTTGTCGTCTGCCATGAGACTTCGGCGGAACCCTATTGACCCCTTTGTCTAGGTAACTGTAGATTAGGAGTAGGAGTAGGAGTAGGCTAGTTTAGTTAGTTAGTTTAGGTAGTTAGATTAGAGTTAATTTCATATTTTAGTTTCATCTTCTCCGACTTCGATGAGTTCCTTGAGCTCGCCAGAGACTAATTTCATCTTTTTAATTCACTGTACACCTTCCTGTATCTTCCATGATCATTTCTAAATCACTTAATCGTATAATTGATCACCTAATCACCTAATTCAAATTTCACCTTCACCAACTACTGACACTGTCTATGGTGACAGTAATAGACCTAATTCCACCTTCATTGCATTCTTCATCATCTATCCACCACTAATGGATCCTAATCGACACTATAATACCTATAAATACCACATATAAATTAAACACCTAAATATAATTAAGTTCCTGAGATCGTTGTCCATGGTGGCTCAGGAACAGTTCAAATCTTAAATTAAATATATATTTATGAATATAAACATTTATTGACTTGTTTTAACCTCTCAATCGAGTGGTTAAACAAGTCCTGAGCTTATGTCAAATCAAATTTTTAAAGAAACGATTTCACAGTCAAATCTAAACTAAAAAGAAATAATGAAGAATTAAATGTGATACTGAGGTTCCTTGTAACCTCAGGATCCTTTTTGAATAAAAAATGGTAAGTTTTAACAATCTGTACATACTTTCCTTATTTTCCAGACTCACCGGAGCTCCGACGAGCTCCGGTGAACCAAAATTGTGTTTCAACCTCTAGAACTTGTTGAGAAGCTCCAGAATGATAAAATGTGGATCACTAATTGTTTTAAGAATGTTATTTGAGGATTTAACCAATGGAGCTATAGAATGAACTTCATCTTCCCTAACTCCGGCAGAGTTGGAGAAGCCTATTAGAGAGATCTGAGAAGCATTTAAGGAACTCAAAAGCTTCAGTGCAATGCACTGAAGCTGTTTAAATCTTTAGAACACTATAACAACCCTCCATTGGCTCTATCGAGCACACACCTTTTCAAGTTCAGGCGGTGAGCCTAAAACCCTAGAAATGTTGGTCAGAACACCTTCCTGAAGATCTGAATAAGCTCTGGATGTTGAGGAGACTCTAATTGAAGCTTTAATTTCCTGTGGAAAAGCATTGAACAGATAGTCAATTTTTTGTGTTTCCACAGTCAAACATGAGTCTATTAATGGAGATCTGAGCTCGAATTGAGATATTGAGGAGATTAAACTATTTCTGGGATCTTGTTTGATGGTTTTAGAGAGAATTAAGTGAGCTCAGGTGAATAAATATTTGAGAATTTGAATCTTGTCAATTTTGGTTGCTTTCGAACCCAAATCAACAGTAGTGACATTTTATTGAAATTTAAATTTAAATCCTACCGAGATGAGTTGATTATAACCCTTAGAATTAATCTAAATTAATTAGAAACACTTTTAAGTGTCTGTTGCACATTATGAAGTCTGAAATTTGAACTCTGAAGCTTTTAGAGAAGTGAAGAGCTTCTCTACTGTTCCTGAAGGTCTTCAGAACTTAAAACCTACTCTAACAGATGCAAAATCACTTATATAACATGTATAAACCTTTAAATAAAAGAGAGAAGTCCATCTAAGGACTCTGTAAATATAATTTCACTTCTAGGCATTTAAATAACCTGTAGGAACCCCTGATTTCATCTTTCAAATTAAAGAGGAAAACATCTTCAAAACCTTAAATTGACCCTGCAATTGTATAGATCTATCTTAGAGATTTCTAACAAACTTGAAATCACTCGATTTAGAGCTCTGGGTAGAAAGTTATGATCATTTGAATTTGGGTCTGGAAGGGGTAGGATAGTCCCATATCGCTAGTTGATGAGCACACGATTGGGGATAAAATGAATTCATTGCTTGGCCTCTTCAGTGGTCAGTGCTCGTTGCACCGTTTACCCATCTAATTTGATTTGAGCATGTGTGTGTGTGTGCAGGCTTATGCCTACGGGTGTGCACCCTTTGCGGCAGGAGCGAATGTGTGCCCTGGGTAGGCGAGAGAGGCCTGGGAGGTCGGGTTGAGCTGAAATGGCTCGAGACTATGAACCAATAAGAAATAAACCGAAAATGAACCTAATTGAGATTAGGCGAGGACCGAGTAGGGTCTGGTCCCACCATGGTCTCAGGGTGCTGTGTATCCTCGAAAGGACCTCACTGCAAATAAAATAAATTTTGGTTAAAAAAGTAAAAAAAAACCCAGTACAGCTGAAGGACTTAAGGAAAAGAAGAGCCGATGGTTGTTAAAATGCTAAGTGTTGAAGCTGAAGGCTAAGTAAACAAAAGCACAGGCACTAAGGAAGGAAAAGATTAGGGAACAAAAGGAGAAGACTAAGGGAAGAAAAGAAGGTAGGAGAAGACTGGAACAATAGAAGAAAGATAAGAAGAGAGCACGAGAGAGAGAAGAAAATAAAAGAACGAAAGAAGAAGATAAGAGGCTGAAGAAAATCTTTTCTTGCATCACTTTTAATTACTTTTTGTTCTTATTGGTAAAAAGGCATGTTTTAATAGAATAACTTTTTATTGCCTTAATTTCTTTTGAAATAAAATTGGAAAACTAGCATGTTTACTTGTCAATAAAGTACATCATTTTGAGTAAATATGTTTTTCTTATGGATTTTGTATATTCTTTATAGTTTGAATATTTTGACAAAATTCATGTTTTAAAATCAACTTAGTTATACCTCATAAACTTATAGAGAAATAAAAGAGAATTGGTGAATTTTGAGAAAATTATTATACCTCCTAGTGAACGACCTGGACTCAACCAGTAAAAATTTCTAAAATGTTAGGTTAATTCGACCCTATATTACACAACGGACACAACTTCGAGTTAACCTAAGTGATTTCTTCTACTCTTAATTAAGTGAAATTAACTTAATTACTGAGTTGAGTAAACCATACGATCATTTTAATGGTGCCGTTGCTGGAGAGGTAATATTTTGATCTACTCATCAAAATATTCCCTAGCATTACTTCGTCTAGATGTCATTTTAATGGCACCATTGTCGGGGAGGTAATATTTTGATTCACTAAAATTTAAAAGGATTAATTGTTTAATTAGGAGGTATTTTGAAAATATTTTTGTTTTTGCTAACTTTTGTTCTAATTAATGTGTTTTGTTTTGTTTTTGTTTTGTTTTTGTTTTGTTTTGTTTTTATTTTCTGTCTTTTTTTCAGGTTTACCTCTGCGGGTAATCTCAGGAGAAGGTGGGAATCAGTGTTACTGTTTTTGATTTTATGAGTATTTCTTATTCTTTTGTTTTGTTGCATTTAAAAAAAATACAAAAATACATCTTTTTTGACTAGCAGTAGCATATACATAGGCATACACTCTTAGGAGTACATATTTCCTGCTAGTATTAGTATGATTTGACTCGAGAATTTTTAAATTATTTTTCTCGCATCAGCAGGAAAACACGAGAAAACCCGCGTAGATCCCTATCTCGTGAGATTTGAAAAGACCATATATTTTTGTTTGAAAAGATATAAAAAGCAACCATTGTAGTTTACTTGATATATTTTTGAAAAGGACTAACTAAAAAGAGGAAGTAAAATTGGTGACTTAAATCTGTTTGTAGAATGCATGCGGGTTTCTTTAATCACTATCATCTGTTGCATGCTATCGCGCACACAACGCGATCACTAGAGTCACACGAGTCTATTTTTCTATCTCTCCTCTTTGCACCTCTTAGGGCTTTGGTCGAAGATCAACAAGTCTGTCTCACTACTAGAGCCCCGGGGAGCCAGTAGTGAGCGGTCTCGATCCTAGACCTTAGACCTTTGAGCTTTAAGGTACGCACCTACATAGACACGAATTAGGACACGTATTTTGATACTGTTATTCTTTTTGTTTGTATCAAATTATTTTGTGTACCTTAGGAATTTCTTCTTTCCTTTGAAAGAAGAGTAAAACCTGCATCTTTTGCGTTGTTTTGCGGGTTTTTTGTGCCGCTATTTTTTTATCGGTGGTGTGCGTGTGCCTTTGCACATTATTTTCCATTTATGGACGGGAGGCGATCCTTGCATCCGTCTTTTGCACCACCATTGACAGGTGATCCTAGGCTAGTTGCAAATAAGCAACCAATGGTTTTCCCGTCTGATCCATCTACTTCCATGGATCCAATGCAGAAATTTAATCCCGAGATCCCTTCTTCTTCTAGTCAGGGGGTGATGCCACCTTTTGATGTTCATGAGGCACTCCTGAACCAGAATCTTAGGATGCTAGAGCAAACAAGACAAATCAATTTATTAATAGCAGCCTTAAATAATTTACAGACTCTTCAAACCCGTTCTTCATGTCGACCTGAGGCGGGTTTTGAAAATCCTAATTTACCGATCAATCATCCAAGGCCTCTACTTAGAGATTATTATAACCCATCTAATGCACAAGTAGAGCCTAATGTTAGGATTCCTATTGGGGAAAATGATCCTGAATTAAATCCAAATATTATAGGTTTAATCCCCCACTTTCACGAATTTGCATCCGAGGATCCATTTCAACATATAGAAGATCTTAAAAATTTATCTCAAACTCTTGATCCTCGAAATCAAAATAGGGAAATCCTACTAATGAAAATGTTCTCTTTTAGCCTTAAAGAAAAAGCGGCATATTGGTATAGAACTATAGCAAGACCAATCTCAACTTGGGCAGAACTCGAATCTGCATTTTTGAAGAAATTCTTTCCAATTGGTCGAACCAATGCTTTAAGGCGAGCTATTACTACTTTCAATCAAAATCAAGGAGAACCAATTCATGAAGCGTGGGAACGTTTTCATGAATTTCAAAGGAAATGACCACATCATGACATCCCTCGTTGGCAACTCATGCATATCTTTTATTATGGTTTACAAGAGGGCATTCGCAATCTAGTCGATGCCTCTTGTGGAGGGAATTTTCTAAATCGCGACACAGAATCCACTTCAGAATTATTTGAATGAATGGCAGAAAACTCGATCAATAATGCATCAATGTCGCAATTCACGCGGGGATCAAATACGAATCACCAAAATCTGCATAAGGGCATTCATGAGATCGGTGATCCGTCCAGTTCAAAGGATTTAGAGATTATTGCAGAAAAACTGGACAAAGTCGATATCGTAGCAAAGCATCTCGATAAGGTTAGAAATACAATGAAGACTCTTACGCCTCTACTTGCTATGAATCCCGTGTATTTACCTATTTCGCAAATTCCCACGGGGAGGGAATTCGTGAATAATCTGGATTTTAGAGATCCATCTTCCTTGGGTTTTCTATCTACTCAATCAACCCAAGGAGGGACCTTTGCCCCACAATCTTACCCACCCTTTTCCCCACCCTTAACTATTGCAGAAAACACGCCGTATCTTTTAGGTTTACATGCCATCCAGGAAAACATTCCAAGATCAAACCCTTATTCAAATTCCTATAATCCTGGATGGAGAAGCCACCCAAATTTTTCTTGGGCTGATCAAAATAAAAATCAAAGACCAAATTATCCAAATCAGACCCATTTTAACCCACCTCCTTTGCCTCCTCAGCAATCAAATTTAAGGCCTAGCCCGATGAGTATGCAGAATTACTCTAGGCCTATTAGAGATACACAACTAGACCAGATTTTAACAACTATGTCAGAGAGTTAGTAACAAAATACTGAAGCTCTCGCTGAGATCCATAGGCAATGTAAGGTAGAATTGGCTGATTTACGAAATCAGATCACGCTTTTGGTTGAGTCTCGTCAGCCAGGTACTCTTCCATCTCAGCCAATTCTGAATCCTAGGAATCTGCCAAATCCTAGGAAAAATCAAGGCCAAGTCCATTTCATTAATCAGGCCTTTGATTCTGATCATAACCCGTCCTCCATATTACCTGAAAATAACCCATCAAACCCGCATCAGCAACCTATTTTGTGTCAAAATGACCCACCTATTATTGAGAACAAAAACTGATTTTGCTGATCTTTTGAACTTGGTGGAAACATTTTTGAATTGCCTTAATCTTAAACGTTCTACATCTCAACCTAAGTCAGATCTGATTTTCATGAGATTCACTCTAATCTTTATGAGATTTTCAGGAGAATCTGATTCTAGGATCTGCGAGATCTATTCTAGGCAATTTTAGGATGAGTTTTGATTGGGTGGTTTAATTTGTTTTCTATGCTTTTGAATCAATTCTTTCATAACTCCTCTGTTTTTACCATATACCTATTCTTTTTAGGAGTTCTTTACTAGGGTTTACGCCTAGCTGAAGGCGTAAAACTTAGCACTTGTATATATCTATTTCCTATTTTCATCTTTTTAATTTTTTTATACACTTACTTTAAAAATTTCACTCCATATCATATTGATTACTTCATTTAGTTCGACTAACCACTCTAACCCTTGGTCAGACTTGAAATTGTACGCACTGAGATTTTTAATCTCCTCTATTCGACTCCTTCCATCACCCAATACTAAATGAAGTGTAATATCTTTCACCCTTCTGACAATGAGGACATTGTAAAATTTTAGCTTGGGGGTGTTGAAGTGAAATTTTCACTTTAAGTGTAGTTTAAAAAAATAAAAACACATAAAAATTAAATACCCATGAAATTTTAAAAAAATAAAAATGACAAAAATGATAAGAATTTTTAAAAATAAAAAATTTCACAAAAATTAAATTTTTTTTAAAAAATCATTAAAAAATTGGAAAAATTTTATATACATAAAAATAAAAATATATAAATACAAAAATTTGAAAAAAGAAAGATTCATAAAAATAATAAGAGGGGAATATTCATTTTAATAAAGAAGTAAAGAAGTATGTACGTATATTATAATTAAGAGCTTAATTTTCTTCTAGGTCAGAACTTTAAAATGTATATAGAATATATATAAAATATTTAAGAGCATTCAATTCTTAATTAGATTTTACTTTAAACATTTTGTAAGAACACACTTTTGTGTTTAAAATTTTTAAAACAAGATTTTATTTGAATTTAGGAATCTTTTAAATCTTTTAAAGATTTGTTTTTCTATTCTTACCTTGAATTAAGAAACTAAGTGTGTTAATATTTAAACTTAAGTTTGGAATTGAATTATAACTTTTTAATCAATTAGATTAGGTAATCCTTTTGCTTTTTGAAAATTTGATTTTATCATAAAGTTAAGTAAAAGGCCAGATATTCAGAGTTAATTAAATAGAGAGTTGGTAGAATTTTAGTTTACAAAACCTACAAGCTAGAGATAAATAACTAGACTTGGTAAATTTTGTCTTGACAGATCCTATAGAAGGAAACTAAGAATTTGAAGAACCTAAGAGTAAAGGGCTTTGTTGTCCAAGCTCTGGTTTGAGAGCTAAGTAACCTAAACATCTAAATTCACACACATAGAATTGTCCTGTTGACATCTGAGACCGTGAAAACACAGAGGTTAAGAAATCAATTCTGAATCCTCTTTAGTCCAAGGATTTTCGCGGGGCGGTTCTTGAAAGGGTGAAGGATGTGCCACTCACCTAGAAAAAGGATTTGGAGAATAATGGCAGTAAGAAAAATGAGGAGGGAAAAGAAAAGAAAAGAAAAAAAAAGTAAATAAAACACCCTACAGTTAAGTGCCTTGTTAAAAAATGGGTGCTTATGTAGTTTTACCATAATAAATAAAAGCATTTCAATACAAATGGATGCTACCCTTCCTTCCATCAAATAAAAGAACACTTTGCTACAAATGGTTGTTCTAACTTATAGAAAAAGAGAAAAAAATATGGAGAAAAAATATTACGAATAAGAGACCCAGTGGTCAACCAGGGAGATATACACAAAAAGTGTTGACCTCGAGATAGAAAATTGGTGAGGAGAAAGAAACCAAACCTGAGTAAGGCCAAGCAAAGACTTGAATTGGAATAATTGGGATTAGAAAGTGATGTCTTAAGATCTGGATTTTTGCAACTATGGATGTCTTTAGGACAATTCTCTTCACTAAGCACAGATGTTTTAAAATCATAGCTACTGAACCTTGGTATTGGGCAGTGAAGCCTAAGAAATTGGGTTTTGAAGATTTTAAGTTGAGACCTAAAGGAGAAGAATTGATAGAATCCTAGGTCTAGAAGTTAATCTTTAGTGTTGTAGGCTATTAAATTAGAGTTTTACTACTCTAAGTTTGATTAATAATGAGTATCTGGTTAATTTGCTTAAACTTATATAGATAAAAGTCAAATATCATAAACAAGGGATTGACTTAAATCTATTTGAGCTTTTGAGTTAAGATTTAATTCTCAATCCTTAAGTTTTGTTTTTCTTAAAACACTTTGTATTCTAATTTGAGTTAAGAATAGTTACAAAGATTAAGAGATTTTTGAGGAATTCTAATTCAGAATAAAATTCTTGTTTACAAATTATTTTAAGTGTGTTTTGAAAATGTTATAAGTATAAGTCTAAGTAAGAAAATTTTCACACATGCTCTATACATTAATCATTTATATTAAACTTAAAAATTTCTGACCTAAGCTTTCCTCTACATAGTTACTATTTATAATAATTTAAACCCAAGTGCTTTAAATCATCATAGTATTAATTAATTTTGCTAGGGACTAGCAAAACTTTGGCTTGGGGGTATGATGAGACACTCATCATGATCTCCAATTACCCCTAATTAACTAGTCTTCCTAGTTAATTAGCTAAGGTCATGAGCATATAAGAGTTAATTATAGAATAAGGGATATTTAGTCAAAGACCTTAAAATAAGTTAAAAATGACATTTTATAATTCAATTAACATTATTAATAATTTAGATAATAATTGTACTCAAAATTTTATTAATCATTCTCTTAATTAATAAGATAAGTAACTTAAACTTAATGTAAACCTAAGTATATAATAACTTAAGTGATTTTACTTAATCTAATAAATTAATATAAAAAGTTCAAAAATGTAAATTCAAGGTGAAAACATAATATTTACCTTATTTACTAACATATATAAAAAGTTGAAAAAGATCTAAGTTAAAATAAACCTTCAAAACCTGAGTTTACATTTTAGTCCTTACTTTTCATTACAATCAGGTCCTTATTTCTCACACAGGTCCTTAAGTTTTATTTCATTTAAGTCCCTCTTCATCTTCTTCTTCCTCTCCAGCCGAATGAACGGCTGGCGGCAGAGAATCACCCCACCGTGCGATTACCGCCCTGCAGACATCATCCTTCATTGTCCAAGCTCTTACAGCTTGTGCTCACCACCTCCACTTCATCCACCAGTCTGGATTAACCAGGAATCCTATTTTTCAGTGGGAGAACCTCACCGTCGTCGGAGATGACGACGGAGGTTAAGCTCCTCAAGCTCCTTCTTCGGCCAGACCCCGCCACTCTCTTCGCCGCAAACTGCTATAAATACCCCCTTACACCTCTAATTTTATTCAAGTTGGCTCCCTTCCCTCTTCTAACACAGCAGCCAACCCAATAGGCTACTCGTCCACAACTCCGACGACTTCCCATTCCATTTTCCAACTTCCTCCGTCCATCTTAATCAGCCGAGGAGATCCGTCGTGGTCTTCCCCGTCTCTGACACAGGCGCTGACCCAAGGAATCCTCTGCTCCACCTCAAATCCGCCTACTGGAGATCTTTCTTCCACCCTCTGATTTCGTCCTCCGCCATGAGACTTCGGCGGAACCCTATTGACCCCTTCGTCCAGGTAACAGTAGATTAGGAGTAGGAGTAGGCTAGTTTAGGTAGTTAGATTAGAGTTAATTTCATATTTTAGTTTCATCTTCTCCGACTCCGGTGAGTTCCTTGAGCTCGCTAGAGACTAATTTCATCTTTTTAATTCACTGTACACCTTCCTATATCTTCCATGATCATTTCTAAATCACTTAATTGTTTAATTGATCACCTAATCACCTAATTCAAATTTTACCTTCACTGACTACTGACACTGTCTATGGTAACAGTAATCGACCTAATTCCACCTTCATTGGATTCTTCATCATCTATCCACCACTAATGGACCCTAATCAACACTATAATACCTATAAATACCACATATAAATTAAACACCTAAATATAATTAAGTTCCTGAGCTCGCTGTCCATGGCGGCTCAAGAGCAGTTCAAATATTAAATTAAATATATATTTAAGAATATAAACATTTGTTAACTTGTTTTAACCTCTCAATTGAGCGGTTAAACAAGTCCTGAGCTTATTTCAAATCAAATTTTTAAAGAAACGATTTCACTGTCAAGTCTTAGCTAAAAAGAAATAATGAAGAATTAAATGTGATACTATGGTTCCTTGTAACCTCAGGATACTTTTTGAATCAAAAATGGTAAGTTTTAATAATCTGTACATACTTTTCTTATTTTCTGGACTCACCGGAGCTCCGACAAACCAAAATTGTGTTTCAGCCTCTAGAACTTGTTGAGAAGCTCCAGAATGATAAAATGTGGGTCACTGATTGTTTTAAGAATGTTTATTTGAGGATTTAACCAATGGAGCTGTAGAATGAACATCATCTTCCCCTACTCCGGCAGAGTTGGAGAAGTCTATTAGAGAGATCTAAGAAGCATTTAAGGAACTCAGAAGCTTCAGAGCAATGCACTGAAGCTGTTTAAATCTTTAGAACACTGTAACAACCTTCCATTGGCTCTGTCGAACACACACCTTTTCAAGTTCAGGCGGCGAGCCTGAAACCCTAGAATTGTTGGTTAGAACACCTTCCTAAAGATCAGAATAAGATCTGGATGTTGAGGAAACTTTAATTGAAGCTTTAATTTCCTGTGGAAAAGCTTTGAATAGATAGTCAATTTTTTGTGCTTCCACAGTCAAACATGAGTCTGTTAATGGAGATCTGTGCTTGAATTGAGATATTGAAGAGATTAAACTATTTCTAGGATCTTGTTTGATGGTTTTAGATAGAATTAAGTGAGCTCAGGTGAATAAATATTTGAGAATTTGAATCCTGTCAATTTGGGTTACTTTCGAACCCAAATCAGCAGCGATGACATTTTGTTGAAATTTAAATTTAAATCCTTCCTAGATGAGTTGATTATAACCCTTACAATTAATTTAAATTAATTAGAAACACTTTTTAAGTGTCTGTTGCACATTATGAAGTCTAAAATTTGAACTTTAAAGCTTTCAGAGAAGTGAAGAGCTTCTCTATTGTTCCAAGAAGCCTTAAGAACTTAAAACCTACTCTAACAGATGCGGAATCACTTATATAACATGTATAGACTTTTATATAAAAGTGAGAAGTCCATCTAAGGACTCTGTAGATATAATTTCACTTCTAGGCATTTAAATAACCCGTAGGAACCCCTGATTTCATCTTTCAAATTAAAGAGTAAAACATCTTCAAAACCTTAAATTGACCCTGCAATTGTGTAGATCTATCTTAGAGCTTTCTAACAAACTTGAAATCACTCGATTTAGAGCTCTGGGTAGAAAGTTAAGATCAATTGAAGTTGGGTCTGGAAGGGGTACGATAGTCCCATATCACTAGTTCATGAGCGTGCACCTGGGGATAAAATGAATTCGTTGCATGGCCTCTTCAGTCGTCAACGCTCGGCGCATCGGTTACCCATCCAATCTGATTTGATCATGTGTGTGTGTGTGCGGGCTTATGCCTGTAGGTGTGCGCCCTTGGGGGCATGAGCGAATGTGTGCCCTAGGAGGGCGAGAGAGGCCTGGGAGGCCAGGTTGAGCCGAAATGGCTTGAGACTGTGAACCGATAAGAAATAAACCAAAAATGAACCTAATTTAGTTCAGGCGAGGACCAAGTAGGGTCTGGTCCCAACCTATTCTCAGGGTGCTGTGTATCCTCGAAAGGACCTCACCGTAAATAAAATAAATTTTGGTTAAAAAAGTAAAAAAAAACCCGATTCAGCTGAAGGACTTAAGGAAAAGAAGAGCCGATGGTTGTTAAAATGCTAAGTGTTGAAGCTAAAGGCTAAGTAAATAAAAGCACAGGCACTAAGGAAAAGATTAAGGAACAAAAGGAGAAGACTAAGGGAAGAAAAGAAGGCAGGAGAAGATAGGAACAACAGAAGAAAGATAAGAAAAGAGCTCAAGAGAGAGAAGAAAATAAAAGAAAGAGAGAAGAAGATAGGAGGCTGAAGAAAATCTTTTCTTGCATCATTTTTAATTACTTTTTGTTCTTAATTGTAAAAAGGCATGTTTTAATAGAATAACTTTTAATTGCCTTAATTTCTTTTGAAATAAAATTGGAAACCTAGCATGTTTACTTGTTAATATCATTTTGAGTAAATATATTTTTCATATGGAATTTTGTATATTCTTTATAGTTTAAATATTTTGACAAAATTCATGTTTTAAAAATCAACTTAGTTATACCTCCTAAACTTATAGAGAAATAAAAGAGAATTGGTGAATTTGGAGAAAATTATTATACCTCCAAATGAACGACCTGGACTCAACCAGTAAAAATTTCTAAAATGTTAGGTTAATTCGACCCTATATTACACAACGGGCACAACTTCGAGTTAACCTAAGTGATTTCTTCTACTCTTAATTAAGTGAAATTAACTTAATTACTGAATTGAGTAAACCATAAGGTCACTTTTCGGCTAAACTCAAATCCAAATTACATTGCTTGATTGCTCAGAATGCCCTATGTTCAATCTCTACGGGTAAATGGCATGCCTTTTCATACACCAGATGAAATGGTGACTGATATAGACACATCTATTTAGGTTAAAATTCCTATTTATGCATGTTCCTAGGCCTAGACTTGCATTCCATATTATAAATATTGCATAGCATGCATCATTCTGCATTTAGAGTAGTTGTGTATATTTTAGGTTAATTGCATCCTTTTTTATGGTTAGGAGAGACGGAGATTTATTTAGAAGCCTTGGATTGAGGATCCAACCATACGGATCTAATCAAGACGACGATCGGAGTCCATTACCTTTGAAATAAGCTTGATCGGAGTTCCGTAGCACCATATGTTGTCCGAGGAAGATCAACAGCCATGGGACTAGGTGACATAATTTGGAGCTTCAAACGAAAAATCCGACCACACAGATGGATTCGAGTTGATGATTGCAGCCCAACGTTGTGAAAATCAACTCAATCCGGCCTCTGTAGCAGCCCCTACAACGAAAAGAAGATGGATGGTCCAGATCATGCCAAATGGTGCAACCCAGGCCGCCTATGCGCATGCATGCGCCACCGCATCGCACAGTAGTGCGAGCGCACACGCGCACAACTGTAGTGCATGTAGGCACGTAGTGTGGGGAGGTGCATGACATGGTTCGTAGAGCGCATGCCAGTGCAACGGCAGCGTGGGCGCGTGGGCTGTCTTCAGCGATGTTTGAGGCAGATCTTCAAAGACATTTATGACCATCACTAAATATCCTATATACGAATTTGGTTCTTTCCTCCACTATAAAAGGGCCCCTACCCCCCCATTTTTCTTCATCTCTTCCTTCCTTCCTCTCACCACCTCCAAGACTCTAGAGAGAGCTTGTCCCAAGTTTGGGATGCTCCTTTAGAGTAAATCAAATAGTTTTCCCTCCCCTCATCGCCATTCGTGGAGCATCCCGTGGTCGTCCTTTCACCGCCCCTCGGGAAGAAGATCCTCGCCGCAATGCCGTCCTACCCCATCCTCCATGCTTTGGCTCCATCCTCCTTCGTTTCGGTCCTCACCACCTTCCTCCAGGCGACATCAGAGTGAGTCGTCCTTCAAGTGACTGTCGAGGGGGATTTCGCTCAGCTCTCTCTGTCTTTTTATGCTTTCGTAGTATAGATTTCCTGCTTTTGTAGTGTAACAAACATTTGTTTATAAATAGATGATTGTTTCTCTCTCTCTCTTTCTCCCTCTTTCTCTTATATTGTTGCAAGTAGATTAGCTAGAATTCATTGACCTGATCTCTTGCTTGCTAAAAACTAAAAATTAGAAAAGATAAGAAATGACCAAGGGAAATAAAAGAGAAACACAGATTTTCAAAACCAAATGTTCGCCTCCCCGTGTTTGACCGGGGACTCCCTTTTCGAGTTTCGATTATAAATTTTATCTGATAGATGCATTTTGCGAGCTACGATGACGGGTCCTCCGAACCTCGATTGTAATTCGCGAAGTGCACCCCCATCAGTGACATATCGATAGGCATTTTGTACGCTGCATGGTAGGCCCAAAGGGCATCCTCAAGCTTGTGAGTCCAATCTTCACGATCAGGTCTAACCATTTTCTATAGAATATTCTTGACCTCCCAATTGGAGATCTCGGCCTATCCATTCATCTACGGGTGGTAAGGTGTGGAGATTCTGTGATTTACCTTGTATTTTGCCAGTAAACTACAGAACTGGGCATTAGTGAAATGAGTACCACCATCACTGATGATGGCCCTCGGAATCCTGAACCAACTGAAGATGTTCTTCTTGACAAAATCAATGACCACCTTGTGGTCATTGGTTGGTGTGGGAATAGCCTCAATCCACTTGGGCACGTAATCAACAATGACGAGAATGTACTGGTGTCTAAATGAAGGGAGGAAGGGTCACAAGAAGTCAATGCCCCAAAAGTCGAAGACTTCGACGGGAAGAATCGAGTTTAGAGGCATCATATCTCTCTTAGTTATGCTCTCAAGTTCCTGGCATTGGGAACACGACCTTGAGAATTCTTGGGTATCCTTGAATAAAGACGGCCAATAGAATCTAGATTGCAAAATTTTTGCAGCCATCTTTTTCCCAAAGAAATGTCCACCACATGCAGATGCATATCAGAACTCGAGTATACTTTGGAATTCATTCTCTGGAACACATCGGCAAATAATCTGATCAGAGCCGATGTGACACAGTAGAGGGGGTGTTCCAGAAGTAATATTTGTAATTCCCTACTTAGAGGGGGTGAGATATGCGTGACGTAAAAAAATGCGGAATTAAAAAGATAACAATCTCACAAAAAATGAGCAATCACACAATAAGCATAAATATTTTTAGGTGGAAACCCAAACCGGGTGAAAACCACCACCTAACCCTCTCGAGTTAGGATTTCCCGATCGAAAAAGTTGATCAAATCCACTAAACCCAGTCACTTGAACGAGGGTGATTGAACCTCAATTACAACAACACTACTTAGACTGAGGGTAGTGTACCTCAAAACCCTTCTTTTCACAAGAAGGATTTTATCTCGCGAAGGAGATGGGAATCTGCAATGTGAATACCCAACACAAATAACAAAGATATATTACAAAACAACCTATAGAGTCAACACAGATGAACCTAGCTACTATAGGTAAAGATACTTCCCTTTGCTTGGAAGTGCGTCAGTGTGACGATGAGGGTGTGTGAACCATGCTTTGGCACAACGACGCTCTCATAAATGCAGAGGGAGAGCGGGTGCACAACTCAAATGAAGCTCTCTGGATGTAGAACTAGGCTTGGAGAGCTAGAGCTTTCTTCTCAAGATCAAAAGACACAAATTGATATGAAAGTGTGTTGCCTGGTGTATATTTGCAAGCCAAGGGGTCCTCCTCTATTTATAGAGGGCCTAAGAAGGCTTTGGAAGGCCTTAGAAGTCTCCCATAGCCGTTAGGGTTGCACCCAAGGCAAAACAGGCCATAATCAGAATCAATCATGATTCTGACAGGGTCATCAGACGTCTAGTCCGGGCATCAGACGTCTGGAAAACCTATTTAAGATGTCTGGAAACTAAGTCAGACATCTGAATCTAAGCAGGTTTCCTTCCTGACTTGAATCAGACCTAAACAGGGTTCTAGTGTATGGCCATCAGACGACATATAGGACGTCTAGCACTAGGTCTGGACGTCTGGAAACCTATTTGTTTTGCGGAAATGGATTCCCAAGGAAGGTAACGGCTAGAAAATCTCTCAAAGGAGATTTTAGGTCAGTCGAGGCAAAACGGTCACATATCAAATGTCTGGGGTCCTTTACGGACATCTAATATAAGGCTAACAGTCATTTTCCTCAACGTTTACATAGGTAGCCAACGTTCCACTAAATGGACGTCTGGCAAAGGCTTCAGGCATCTCCGAAGATGTCTGGGCTAATGTCTAGATGACGGATTCTAACAGACAGAACCAATTAAGTCCAGCCTAGATGTTTTGGACGTCTGATCAAACAATCAGACGTGTTAAAAGTCACTATCAGACATCTGATTTCCATATTGGGCGTCTGATAAGGCTATCTTAACCCTATTTTGGTTTTCTAAGTTCTCTACAGAAAACCTGGGTATCCTAGGGCAGTGCAGGTGTTCCTAGGACTACTTTAAGGGTTCTTTGAGGCTCTTTAACATAAGATCAAAGAAAGAAAGAAATAAAGAGAAAAATAAAATTATATAGAACAAGATAAAAGGAAATCTATCCTATTCTTGTCTCCTTCCTTCTTCAAGCTTTTGCTTCTCGCGAAGCTCCTCTGCCTTTGTCAAGCTCCTCCAATCTGCCTTGGATGCGAGCTCAAACTTCGTCTAAACACCTGTCTCCATTTGCAATTTGACCTAAAAATTAGGACTTAAAAGCAAATGTTAAAAGACACGTGTTTTGTTATCATGAAAATAAACGATCATGGTACTCTACTACCAACAATCTCCTTTTTGATGATGAGAAAACCATAAATAAAATTCTCCCCCTTTTTGACATTATCAAAAAGGTTTTTATCAATTTTAATTCTCCTAAACTCCCCCTTAGATCATGCTCTTCTAGTTTTTGGGTTAAATTTCTTTTAATCAAGAAAGATGTTCTCCCCTTTTTGTAATAACAAAATAGCTATATTTTTCTCCCCATTTCTGAAGGAAATATAGCTAACTTAACACCTTCCCCTAAATGATTGACAATAAGCTCATAATTTTAACTCCCCCTATCTATATGCTAATGATAAAAAGATAAGGTTAAGGGTTTTACCTTACTTACCATGGCCAATAAAATGGCCCAAATGGAGGTGGTGCCAAATCAGATGGGGTTCCCATCCGTAGCTTGGAGGTCCAGGCATCGACTCCAGTCTCCAATCGGACGGTTGACGTGCGATAGGTCGATCGGTTGTTCGTCACCTCTTCAATCTCCTCTTTTCCTTCCTCCTTGGTCTACTCCTTGGTCCTCCCAACTCGAGTTGACCATTCTTGAGCTTGTAGTTCTAGTCCTTTACGTTGATATCTTCTTTGAAACCTACAAAACAGGATTCCAATTCTTTCTTCGGTATACAAGTGAGCTTGGATCCTGATCTGTTAGCGGGTCGCCTTGACGGAGATCCTTTCTCAATCTTAGGGCTATATAAGTTGTCTACCTTGTTGATTAAGTTGTTAGAATTTTCCCAAAGACATGCAATTCCCTCTTCTATAACATGCATCTTAGTTTTTAAATCAGAAATCTCCATTTTTAAACTAGTATTTCCTCAATCAACTTATTATTTTCAATGATTAGGTTATGATTTTCTAACAATAGGTCATCATTTTTAGGACTAGTTTCTTGGTCCTTAAGTAGCTTGTCTAATCTATCATTTTCAGATTTTAACATACTAAGTTTCTTTTTCATGCTTTTGTTTCTACTTTTAATGATTGACTCACATCAAATAGTTCATTAAAAGCTTCTTGTAAATCTGAGTTTACCTCATCGTTAGAGTCGCTTTTGCTGTCACCTGTTGTCGCCATGAAGCCCATGCATGCGATTTCTTCTCGGGATTCCCCTCTTCTTCCTCTGAGCTCGTGTCGTCCCAAGCTGCTTGGAACACCTTCTTCTTAGACTTCTCCTTTTCCTTCTTCTTCTCCTTCTTGAGAAGAGGGAACTCTGGTCGTAAATGACCCTTTTCATTGCAGTGGTAGCAACGTCTCGAGCTATCCTTCTTCTCCTTCTTTTCTTTCTTTGAGTCCCTACAAAACCTTGAAAATTTCTTAAGTAAAATTTTAAAGTCTTCATCGTCAGAACCTACCTCGCTATCCAACGTAGCTTTGAAGGCGAGAGTCTTCTTAAACTTTGCTTCAGGTGTGTCCTTCTGCTTTAATTTCGTCTCATAGGCCATTAAGTTGCCTAGGAGATCCTCCATATTGAGCTCCTCCACTTCGTTTGCCTCCTCGATGGTGGTGACCTTCTGCTCCCATTCCGGTCCAAGGGAACGGAGTAGTTTCCCTTGAATCTCCCACTTGATGAAAGTCTTACCTAAAGCTTTTAAACTATTTACAATGAGAGTGAACCTAGCGTTCATCTCACTTAGAGATTCATTAGACTTCATTGAAAAAGACTCAAATTCTTGAGAAAGTAAATTATTTTAGAAGTCTTTACCTTAGGGGTACCCTCGTGAGTTACCTCAAGTGTGTGCCAGATCTTGTATGCGGTGGTGCATTGTGAGATTCTGTTGAACTCCTTAGGGCATAGCACGCAATACAACACATTCATCGTCTTCACATTGAGCGAGAGTTCACAGATTTGTTGTTGCGAGTAGCCTTCGGTGGGTCTCTCCGGGATGTCAAAAAGGGTCTCGCATCTAGGCCATATTGTGAAGTCGTTGGCTTGAAGCCATGTCTTCATCCACAGCTTCTAGTACAGGTAGTTGTTCCCATCAAAATTTGTGGACGGGTGGTAGACTGCCCCTCAAGTATCCTTGTCACAGAGCTACTTCCCTCCATGATCTTCTTGCTGGGTGTTACTCCAATCTTGCAAGAACCTAGCTTTGATATCAATTGTAATTCTCTACTTGGAGGGGGTGAGATATGCGTGATGTAAAAAAATGCGAAAATAAAAAGATAACAATCTCACAAAAAATGAGCAATCACACAATAGGCACAAGTATTTTTAGGTGGAAACCCAAACCGGGTGAAAACCACCACCTAACCCTCTCGAGTTAAGATTTCCCGATCGACAAAGTCGATCAAATCCACTAAACCAAGTCAGTTGAATGAGGGTGGTTGAACCTCAATTACAACAACACTACTTAGACTGAGGGTAGTGTACCTCAAAACCCTTCTTTTCACAAGAAGGATTTTTTCTCGTGAAGGAGAGGGGAATCCGCAATGCGAATACCCAACACAAATAACAAAGATATACTACAAAACAACCTATAGAGTCAACAAAGATGAACCTAGCTACTATAGGTAAAGATGCTTCCCTTTGCTTGGAAGTACGTCAGTGTGATGACACGGGTGCGTGAACCACGCTTTGGCACAATGACACTCGTAAAAGCGGAGGGAGAGTGGGTGCACAACTCAAATGAAGCTCTCTGGATGTAGAACTAGGCTTGGAGAGCTAGAGCTTTCTTCTCATGATCAAAAGACACAAATTGATATGAAAGTGTGTTGCATGGTGTATATTTGCAAGCCAAGGGGTCCTCCTCTATTTATAGAGGGCCTAGGAAGGCTTTGGAAGGCCTTAGAAGGCTCCCATAGCCGTTAGGGTTGCACCCAAGGCAAAATAGGCCATAATTAGAATCAATCATGATTCTGATAGGGTCATCAGACATCTGGTCCAGGCATCAGACGTATGGAAAACCTGTTTAAGATGTTTAGGAGCTAAGTCAGACATCTGAATCTAAGCGGGTTTCCTTCCTGACTTGAATTAGACCTAAACAGGGTTCTAGTGTATGGCCATCAGACGACATATAGGATGTCTAGCACTAGGTCTGGACATCTGGAAACCTATTTGTTCTGCGGAAATGGATTCCCAAGGAAGGTAATGGCTAGAAAATCTTTCAAAGGAGCTTTTGGGTCAGTCAAGGCAAAACGATCACATATTAGACGTCTAGGGTCCTCTACGGACATCTGATATAAGGCTAACAGTCATTTTCCTCAACGTTTACATAGGTGCCAACGTTCCACTAAATGGACGTCTGGAAAAGGCTTCAGACGTCTCCTAAGATGTCTGGGCTAGTGTCTGAATGAGGGATTCTAACAGACAGAACCAATTATGTCCAGCCTAGATGTTTCGGACGTCTGATCAAAGAATCAGACATCTTAAAAGTCACTATCAGACATCTGATTTCCATATTGGACGTCTGATAAGGCTATCTTAACCCTATTTTGATTTTCTAAGTTCTCTATAGAAAACCTGGGTCATTGCAACGCAAAAATACGCCTACAATTGTGTCATCTTATGTTATTTCCTAGCATTACCAATGCATATTAGGTCTCCATAGTTGCATTGTAAAAATACATGCATGCATGCATTTAATTGAGAGGAGAGGAGAATGAAATAAATGGCCTCGCAAATTACTTTTTTTCTTAAGTGCATCTTTGCAAAATTCTCATCTCTATTTTTATTTCCACTTGATTTTTAATTTTTCCCACAGCTACATGCATCTTCTCCTCGAGCCATGTTTCCCGCGGCTACAACTTGCCATTCCCTGCTCTCCATCCCTCGCCCTGCAGCCGCAGCAGACCTCGCCCTGCCACTCCATACGCAAGCCATGCACAGCCAAGGCATGGCTGTGCATGGCTTTCATCTCCTATAAAAAGACCACGACTCCCTTTCCCTCCATAAGCCTGGTCCTCCACTTCAAACACAGCAGCTCTCCAGGCCACCACCGTCCTCTCCTCCATTCCCCTCCATACGTCAGTCCTCCTCAGATATACCCGGCGGGTAGGAGCTCTCACTGTGGTGCACACCACCACAGCGAGACCACCACCACCCAGCTCTTCAAAGAGCCGGTGGGCATGGTGGCTTTCTTTACTATTTTTTTTATTCCAACCATTCCAGCCATTGGAGCTGCTGCTTCAAGCATGCAGCTCAAAGCTTCACTCATGGCAGCAGTAGCCCTAGCCCCTGCTGCACGTGCTTGCAAGTGCCATCGCCCTCCGTGCACGCCTGCGTGCCTTCTCCGCCTCCGCTTTCTCCGCTCTGTCGCATGCCCTGTCGCCTGCAACCGGCCACCGTACGTCACTGCAGCGGCCAGCCAAGCAGCCCAGCAGCACCCACAGACCTCTACTTGCCCTGTCGCGCCCCTTCATTCGTGACGCAACCCCCCTCCACGTGCTCTGTCGCAAGGTTCCGCTCGCAAGACACAAGCCAATGCCACTCCGCCGCGCACGCTGAGCCAACCTCACTCACAGCACCGCCCACTGCCAGTCACGCAGCACGAACGACCACTGTAGCCACTGTTCACGCGAGTCTGCGTGACACTGTGGCTACAGTGGGGTGACCAGAAAGCTTCTCACTTTCCCAGTCACTCGGCGCGTCGCAACCGGCCCTCGCCCGTGTGCGCGCCCGCCTGCGCGTCTCCGTCCGCATCGCCCTCTCCAGCCTACGCGTCTGCTTTGCCTACTCCCCTCGCCTGCACTCTTTTGCGTCGCGCGCTCCCTTCGCGAGCGCCTGCTAGCGCCCGCTTCAGCCTTCACGTAGCATGGTGCGCTGCGACCCTCTCCGCGCCCTTCGGCCCCCCATCACGCGCTTGTCTGCGTGCTTGCGCGCCTGCACGCGAGCTTAAAGTACTCCAGACAGCGCGTTGAAGCTCCAGATGACCTAACTCCTCGCCTCCAGCAGGGCAGCTGCACTCCCTCTCCCGCTCTCTCGCTCTGTCTCTCTCTCACTCTCTCCCACTCTCTCTTTACACCGACGTACACACACACCTACATTAACACTTCCACACACCCACACCCACATATGCACTATTATAAACATATATATATACATAGACTTATATATATTGATATATATACATACATACATTTATATACATATATTTTATATATATACATACATACATATATACATATATAGTTATATATATACATATATATATACAAATATACTAATACATACATATATATATATATACATCTATATAGTACTATATACATACATATACATATATATATATACATATATATCTATATACTTATATATATATATACACACGTATATACTTACATATATACATATATCTATATACATATATATATATATATAAATGTACATATATCTATATATATATTAGTACCTATATAACTAAATATAGATACATACATATATATATATATACATATATACACACCTACTTAAATATACATCTATATATACATATATATATATATATATATCTAGCTACATATATCTATATATACATATTTACATATACATACATATATATTTACATTTATATAGTTATATATACATACTTATATATATATATATATAGATCTATACATATATCTATCTATATATATATATTTACATACCTATATATATATACATATACATATATACATACATATATACATACATGTATACATATATATATAACCTATAGATAACCATATATACATATAGACATATTTACACATATACATATATATATATTTTTTCACATTATTTACCATACGCGGTATCGCGGAAATATCTGCACCAGTTGCTGATATACCCTGATACACGCGTACAAAAAGCATGGTTACATACATCTTCCACCATCCATCCCACACTCCACGCGACACCTAGTCCTGTTGGTTGCGTCTCTCTCTAGACGACGACTGACTCGACACCGTGCTACACTCCATCTCCGCATCCACCCCCACCCCTTTATATACATAATATATACAAATATATATATACTGTATTTACTTTATTTCTATTTCGCTTTCCTATTAGTAAAAAGATAAATAAAAAATATATAAAAGAGAAAAGATAATCCATGACTTGCAGGTACTCCGTCTTGCAAATAGCAAGACTCATCTTGGAACTTTGTTTTCGCTCAAATCCAAGAACCCAATTTTGAGGGTGTGCCTCAAGGACAAAGATTACCAGAAAAAATCTAAATAAGAAAAACACCAAAAACACAATAAACGAACGGAAGAGACTCGTTGTAGGAAAGGCGTAGAAACTCGACTTGTAACCCCACTTCCCTGAGTTCGACCCTCGGCCTAAAAGTGAAAAGATAAAATCAAGTAGGCCAGGTAAAAAAGAAAAATTTGCAAAGAGATGGTTAGGTCCGATTTAGGTTAACCACTATACACAGTTCAATGATAAAATCACCATATTAACAGCCTATTCAGGCTCGACATCATACTCTTTTCTGGCACCGTTGCTAGGGAAGTGCACCTTCAAGTAAGTTTCTATTCAATTCCTTTCAATGTTTCTCTTCTATCTTCACAGGTATCTCTGTTTTTGGTGTGCAGGTGAACCTGGTGCAAGGAGAAGGCAGGCAGACGAAGTTGAAGACGTGAGCAGATCCAAGGCGGGAACAAGAGCGTGAAGGCGCCGACACCGCATTGGAGCTTCGCACATGTTGCCGAACAAGTTGGTCTTCTTTTCTTAGCAACTAGGGTTAACTTGTCACCTTAATAAAAAAAAAATAAATAAATAAAAAACTAAAAACTAGAAAAGCTTCTTGGGATCTCTTGGGGCAAGTGGATTAAAATTCACTTATTCAATTGATTGTCTTCACTCCCACCACCCCAGGATTTCCCGCCCTACTTCGCATAGTGAAAATTCGAGAATCTTGATTCTTGAATTTTTCATCGTGAGAAGTATTCTTTGAGGAAAATACAAAAAGATTGATTGCACCCCTCTTTTGCCTCACTTATCTACAATTCGGGATCACATTGTTGGTGGGAAGCTTGGAATTGAGTTGATTCCAACCCCACCATGACTTTTCAACTTGCCTCAGATTCGATCTCGAGTATTTCAACACCAACAATTTTAGTTTCTTTATCTGTTGATTGAGCCTTGTGTGGACATCTTTCTGGTGATTGGGAGCACTTGAATTGAAGTGCTTTGGCTCCCTTTCACACTAATCTAAAACTGATTCGTGCATCCACACATAGAAATCTCCATTTAGGGCAGCCCATTGCATTTTAGCATGCATTAACTAACTGGTATTGATGAAGGGTTTTTTGGGCTTAGAAAGAAAACTTGTATTCTCTCAAAAACCTGGAGATTGGTTGAATTGGTAATTTAGAGAAATCTTAAAATCCATACTACTTGAGGCTGAACTCTAAAAACCATTCACCAATTATGAACTTCAATTCGGGGAAATTTCCTCGTTGCATGCTTGTTTTACACACTCTGAAAATCAATCACTTGGGCATTACCCGTAAAAAATGCCCTTCACATTCCAGAAGCACTTGACCCTAAGCCTCTAACTAAAACTGGTAGTAACTTGACCCTTCTTAAGGATTGGAGGTCTAACTACCTACGTGTAGCGGCTACGTGCTGGTGAGAGTTCCTGCGTGCTATTGGGTGTTTAAGACTGGGGAAAACTGCCTTTCAATCTGGCTCGGTGGTTCCGCGGTGCTCGCATTCGGTTCTGTAGTTCGTGATAGTAGGTAACTTAGATCTTTAGGTCTAAGGGCACACTGTAGAGGTTAGGAATTGGATTGAATTGATTTGTCATCAAGTGTACCTTTGCGGTGTCATTTCTCTCATCTCTCTTCCCTTCTCATCTCCCCAATTCTTCCTGTGGTAGTGCATGTTTGGGAGGAGGTCACAAAACCCTGAACTGTTTGAATTGACTGATAAATCTAGAAAACAAGCCGAATCGTCCTCCTCCTCCACAAACATGGCTGCATGCCCACCCCCAAATCTCGAGGGAGGAAACCGCCCTAAGAACCCACCAAGTGGTGGAGCCGTAGATCCCATAACCCGCCTCCAAGCCCAAATGGAAATGTATAATGAGCAAATCGAAGCCATTCGAGAAACATTGGAGGAAATGCAGAACCCTCCCGAACGGGAGGAGCCTAGGTCTCTTAGCTCCTATCAGAATCCTGCTGCTACAGAGACCATAGGACAAATTTGGGTCCCCATGTGTGGGGATGACTTTGAACTAAAACCAAACATAGTTGGCCTAATCAATTTTCACTTTCATGGTCTTGTAAGTGAAGACCCGTTTCTCCACTTGGAAGACCTAACCCGACTAGCTGAAACTGTTAAACCAAGAAATGTCGGGTTACCTATAGTCCTCATGAAGATGTTCTCATTTTCATTGCGGGATAAAGCATCGCAATGGTTACGCACCCTTAGGAGAACCATCCACTCTTGGGAAGAGATACGAACAGCGTTTCTCAAGAAGTTCTTCCCAATCGGGAAAACCAATGCGCTTCGCCATGCTATCACCTCATTTACGCAACAAAACGGTGAACAATTTCATGAGGCATGGGAGAGGTATAATGACCTCCTCAGGAAGTGTCCGCACCATGGTCTGCCAAAGTGGCATATAGCCCAGATCTTCTACTATGGGATAAATGAGACTTTGAAGCAGATTGCAGAGGCTTCTTGCGGAGGGAACTTTATGAATAAAGACGAGAATGGAGCATTTGAACTATTTGAAAATATGAGTGAAAACTCGATGAACAATACTTCCATTGTCGCCTTTAATTGTACCAGCCAGCCCCAAAATGTCCACGAAGTTGACACGGGACCCTCCCATTCATCCACTGATCTGAGCCTTATTGCACAAAAATTGGATGAAGTCTCCGTCGTGCACAAGAAGCTGGACGAGCTTCTGGCCAACCTCGCCTGATCTCTAGCAAACACCACCTCTTCACCACTTTGTCACAATCCAAATTCTTCCAACACCAGGCTTATCCTGAGAAACCCCGTAAGACCTTCCTTACTGAGTGTCGCACCGAGCGACTCGGTAAGTCATGTGGAACTGGCTTCTGTGAGCCAGTCTTTCGACACAGAGGACCAAGCCTCCGTGTGCTCGGATGCATACTTACATGCGGAAGCATCTTCTGGCATAGAAGACGCTTGTGCCCTAGGTAACAACCCGTTCTGTGCCACGTATAACCCAGGGTGGCGTAATCATCCGAACTTCGCATGGTCCAACAACCCGAAGCGCCAAAACCCCGCGGATGGACCAATGCGATCGTCCACACCCGTCATCCCAAGGGCCCAGTCTAATCCTATGGCGAATCCGCCATCAGGCCCTTGCGTACAGCAAGTAGAACACACATCAAGTCCTCTTGATAAATTGATGCGAATGATGAAGGATATGTCAAAGCACCATGAAGAGAACATGACCTCTCTTCAGTACTAATTGGCACAGCAGAATGATGAGATCAGTCAAATACGCATGGTGACTCGATCTCAGGGCACTCTTCCAGCCCAACCTATTCCCAACCAGCGAAACTTCGTACCTGTTGAACGCTACGAACCTACGCTAACGTGTTCGATTTTGGAAAACCTGTCGTTGTAGTTCGAAAGCGAAGAATTCGTGTTCAACAAATAAAATTTATGCCGAAATTAAAATTCCGGGTCGAACACAGGGAGGCGAACGTTTGATTTAAAAACTACGCGTTTCTTTTTATTTGTTACAGAATAATTCAATTTAGAACCATCTAATTATTTACAATAAATAGAAGAGAGAGAGAGAGTAAGAGAGAAAGAGAATATTACACAGAGAAATCAAAATGAGATGTAGAATAAACAAGAAATTTTTGTATTGAAGAGATTGTTCATTACAACTAGAAAGCATAAAACAATTACTCTAGAAAGCGATAATTTTACACTAGAAAGCATTAAAAGAATGGAGAGAGAAATGTCCTACTCGACGATTGCTTGGAGGACGAGTAGATTAATCTAGAAAGCAGTAAATCTATACTACAAAGCGGTAAAAAGAATAGGGAGAGAGAAATCCTCCTCGACGGTTGCTTGGAGGACGAGCCGGACGGGACGACGCCTGGACGAAGGAGAACGAAGCGGGACGAAGGAGGACGAAGCAGAAGAACGGGAATGAAGCAGCACGCCGTCGTCGTCGCGGGTTCCACTTCTGAAGGGGAACGAAAATTGGACTTTATCTCGCGAGAAGCATCCCGGGTGTGGGACAAGCTTCTCTTGAGCTTTGGAGGGGTAGAGAGGAGAAAGAAGGGATGAAAATTTCGTATGGAGGGGGTCTCCTTTTATAGTTGCAAGGAGTAGGGGCAAAATGGACATTACAACTTCAAAACAAAAAATGAGGGGTCTTTAGTGATGGATAAAATCGTCGCTAAAGCCCCAACGTGGGCGTAGCCTCCGCGCCTACACGTGCTCGCTCGGCTGCCCACGTGCGTAACGCCTACGCACGTCCGCGATCGCATCCGTGCCTGCTGCGTAGCGCACCCGCCTATGTGCGATCGCGCGTTACGCCCAGCGTCTACTCGCGCGTCGTCCTGATTGAGCGTACACAGCCGTTGGATCTTCATCTGACGCTCGTCCGCGCCCGCTCGCCCGCGCCTTTCACCCCCTCACCGCGGCTCGAACCCGCGACCTCTACTTCGCCCGCAGCTGCGTCGCTGCTGCGCTACGCGGACGAAATGGTCGCGCGGACGCTTTTAAGCGCGAGCGACCACAGCCGTTGGATCTCCATCTGACGATGGAGAACGATCGGGCGGGGGCCTTCACAAAATGCAAGTAGCCGTTTGGGCGGCTGAGATGGCACCACGTGGCGCCATCTTGGCCGTCCATCTTCTAGAAGTTGTAGATGGTGCCACGGATGTCGGATTGACTTGATTTTTGTGTCGTTGGGCTGCGATCGTCGATCCTAATTCATCCGTGCGGGCGGATTTATCATCTGAAGTGCAGATTTACACCATCCTGGCCCTTGATCTTCTAGGGTTCCTGGGTCACTTATCTGATGCTACGGATGCCTGATTAGGGCGATCTTGGAGTCGTTGAACTCCAATCGTCGCCCTGATCACATCCATACGGTTGGATCTTTGATCCGAAGCCCTGATAAAATATTTTCCCTGTCCAAGCACATAAAAGGAGACAATTAACCTCCATTTTATTCAAACTATTCTAAATGCAAGATGATGCATGTAATGCAATATTTATATCATGAAATGCAATCCTATGCTTAAGAACATGCAAAAATAGACCTTTTAAGTAGTGTAATTGTGTTTACATCATACCCCATGCCTATCTTTTGCTAGTCCCTAGCAAAAACTATATGCTATTTATAAAAGAATTAGGTTGGATTATTTGGACTTGAGTCACTTTCAATCATTAAGAAATTTTCTACTTAGGAACTAAACTTTCAAAGACACAACAGTGCCCGGATATCAGCCAAAATGCAGACCGCCTCAAGCCCTCGACTTATTCAAAGAAAAATTTCTTTTTCTCTTTTTACTCTTTTCTAATTTTTTTGGATTTTCAAATTTTAGGGTTTAAGAGTGGCTTTCTACGACCATTCAACTCACCCAAGATTTGATGAGAACCCTAAGTTTTAAGCATCTTATTATGATTGTGATAGACTCGTTGACCGGCAATTAGAACGGACTTCAGATTTCTATGCCTCTAGGTGACCTCAAAAAGAATTCTGCCTAAAAGTGTATCTTTACAACCGGTAGCTTTCTCCCTACTTTTATTTTTTAACGAGGTCAACACATGGGTGAATCCATTGTATATCTCCCTGGTTTATTCTACTTCTCCGCTTCTTCCTAAGTGTTTTGGGAATTTTTAGTGCATTTTCTGAGCTAGGTTCTGGACAACCGGTCGATGAGCTGTTACCACCGACAACTTGCCAGCCATACTCGTGCGGCGAAGTGTGGCGTATTTCTTTTTGTTCTTTTCTCCTTTTTGATTTTTTTTTTCTTTTTTTTTTTTAAGTAGGTGGCTTCCCTGGTCTAAGATTTACCTAAAGGCAGCAAAAAGAGAAAGGTCCAGTGACTGGGCTCTGGACAACCTACCTATGGGCTGTTACCCACGATAACTTGCCAGCCATATCACCCTAGAAGGTTCATTAGCTATCCAATTTTCGTAAAAATCGTCGAACAATGAGTCAGTGCAAAGAAAGTGTGTAGATGCTTAAGACTCGAAATTCCCTCAAATCAGAGGGCGGGTTGATAAGTCGTGTACTTATCACCCAAACTTATTTATTCCAATTATAATAGAATTAAGATGGCGAGGACTCAAAGACAAATCCACATTTTAGTGGATACACAGGCTAATTAAGTCCAAAGACCTGAGGGGTCTTTGTGTTCAGATCCTAATGTAGTATTTCTTAGGATTGAAAAGTCCTAATGTCCAACTAATCCTTCCTTTTTTTTTCTATAAGAAGAGAAACAATTTACATGGATTTCACAAGGCTGACCAAATAATTCAAGAATGAATCCACCCCCCCATGCCTAGCTGATGCAATGTCCTCATTGAAAAAGAGACATGAAAGAGAGGGTAGAATATGAAAGATGTCACCTGGATATGAAGCTCGTATCAGCCTTGTGTCATATTTACAATTGCTGAGTTTAATGCCGTCAGCTAGGCGAAGTCCAGCCAAAGAAGTCACAGAATGGCTAGAGCAACAGAGTCTGAAACGGGTTCTGGAAGATTACAGTCAACAACAGGCTTCAGACGTTGACCGTTGACTTTAAAGGTGTTACCCGTCTTTGGGTCAGAAATCTGAACGGCACCATTTAGAAAAATCTGATCAATTATGAATGGGCCATTCCATTTAGATCTAAGTTTACCAGGAAAGAGCTTAAGTTTAGAATCAAATAACCAGACCTTCTGGTTTGGCTCAAAGCTCTTGCGGGAAATCATTTGATCATGTAGAGCTTTGGTCCAAGCCTTGTAGATCTTAGCATTCTCATAAGCATCATTTCTAAGCTCCTCCAACTTAGATAGTTGGAGTTTCCTGGTCTTCCCAGCTAGATTTAGATCTAGATTGCATTGTTTGATTGCCCAGAATGCCCTGTGTTCAATCTCTACGGGTAGATGACATGCCTTTCCATACACCAAACGGAATGGAGACATGCCGATGGGCATTTTATACGCCGTACGGTAGGCCCAAAGAGCGTCCTCAAGCTTTTGAGTCCAATCCTTGCGATCAGGCCTAACCACTTTTTGCAGAATGTTCTTGATCTCTCGATTGGAGATCTCGGCTTGTCCATTCGTTTGGGGATGGTAAGGTGTGGAAATTCGATGATTAACCCCGTATTTGGCCAATAAATTCCGGAATTGGGCATTAGTAAAATGAGTGCCACCATCACTGATGATAGCCCTCGGAATCCCGAACCTACTGAAGATATTTTTCTTGACAAAATTGATGACCACCTTGTGGTCATTGGTTCGGGTGGGAATTGCCTCAATCCATTTGGACACATAATCAACAACAACAAGAATGTACTGATGTCCAAATGAAGGGATAAAGGGTCCCATGAAATCGATGCCCCAAACATCGAAAATTTCGACAGGAAGAATAGGGTTTAGGGGCATCATGTCTCTCTTAGTTATGCTCCCGAGTGCCTGACATCGAGAACATGACCTTGAGAAATCCTGGGCATCCTTGAATAAAGACGGCCAATAGAAGCCAGATTGCAAGATTTTTGCAGCCGTCTTTCTTCCGGAGAAATGTCCACCACACCCAGATGCATGGCAAAACTCGAGTATACTGTTGAATTCATTCTCCGGTATGCACTGGCGAATAATCTGATCAGAGCCGATGCGATACAGTTCAGGGTCCTCCCAAAAGTAGTATTTGGCCTCAAATTTGAGTCTATCTCGTTGTTGCTTGGTCCAATCCTGGGGGATTTGACCAACAGCCAAATAGTTAACAATGTCAGCAAACCATGGGGAGTGGACACCTAAAACTGTAAGAATGGTTTCATCCGGAAAAGTGTCAGCAATCGGAATATCCGGACAAGAGGAATCACCTAGGAGTCTCGACAAATGATCCGCTACCACATTTTGTACCCTGGCTTTATCCTTGATTTCAAGATCAAATTCTTGAAGAAGAAGAATCCAACGAATAAGCTGGGGTTTAGCATCCTTTTTAGCCAAGAGATGTCTCAAGGCCGAGTGGTCGGTATAAACAATAACATGAGACCCCAAGAGATAAGCCCTGAATTTTTCCAAAGCAAATACTACAGCTAGTAATTCCTTTTCAGTAACAGTATAATTCCTCTGGACTTCATCCAGAGTTTTACTGGCATAGTAAATGATAGAGGGCTTTCGGTCAATTTTCTGACCCAGGACAGCCCCGACCGCGTAATCAGAAGCGTCGATCATGATCTCAAATGGGGCTATCCAAATTGGTGGTTGCAAAATTGGAGCACAGGTGACTGCCGTTTTCAGAAAATCAAATGCCTTTCGGCATGATTCGTCAAAAACAAACGGCGTTTCTTTGGCAAGAAGATTGCTCAAAGGTCGAGCAACCTTCGAAAAATCCTTGATGAATCTTCGATAAAATCCCACATGGCCAAGAAATGATCTGATCTGTTTAACAGATGTGGGATGAGGAAGTTTAGTAGTAACATCAACCTTAGCTTTGTCCACTTCAATTCCCCGTTTAGAGATTACATGACCCAAAACGATGCCTTCTTTGGTCATGAAATGACTCTTTTCCCAGCTAAGGACCAGTCGTGTCTTGATACATCACTTAAGAATCATTTCTAAATTAGCCAAACAAGAGTCAAATGATTCTCCGAAAATAGAGAAATCATCCATGAAGACTTCCATAAACTCTCCCACCATGTCGGAAAATATGGCTAGCATACACCTTTGAAAAGTCGCAGGTGCATTGCATAACCCAAAAGGCATCCTACGAAAAGCAAAGGCTCCGTAGGGATAGGTGAAAGTAGTTTTTTCCTAATCCCCGGGATGGATAGGAACTTGATTATATCCCGAGTAGCCATCAAGAAAACAGTACTTCTGCCCAGCTAATTTTTCCAAGATTTGATCAATGAAGGGTAGGGGAAAATGATACTTTTTAGTGGCTGTGTTCAACTTCCTGTAATCAATACAAACTCTCCAAGAGGAAGCTGAACGAGTTGTGACAGATTCACCTCTCTCATTAGTCACAACAGTAATCCCGGCTTTCTTTGGAACAATCTGAATGGGACTTACCCAGGGACTGTCAGAGATTGGATAAATAATTCCTGCATCGAGCCACTTGATGATTTCCTTTTTGACCACTTCTCTCATATTTGGATTTAATCTCCTCTTCATCTGGCGAGAAGGGCGGGATCCATCTTCCAAAAATATTCTATGATTACAGTAAGATGGCTCGATCCCCCTGAGGTCATGAATGGTCCAACCAATTGCCTCGTTATGTTCCTTTAGGACCTTAATCAATTTAATCTCTTGCTCCTTTGTCAATTTAGCACTAATAATCACAGGGAGCGTATTCTGCGGTCCTAGAAATTGATATTTTAAATTCTCGGGCAATGGTTTCAATTCAAGCTGGGGTGGGGTAATGATTGATGGTAGGGTAGATGCTGAAGATTCAATAAGAGGAAGAGGTTTTGAGTGAACAAAATCAGTAACCTCTTCCGAAGATGTCAGTTCAGAGGGTTGCAGGTCAAATTCATTAACCAAAGAGGAACTTTCAATTGAAGAAACTGTCAAACAAGTTTCAATATTAACATTATCCTCATCAAGTTCCTCAATAAATCCACAATCCTCAAATTTGTTTATCGCCTTAAAAATATCCAATTTCATTCGTTGGTCCCCAAAGGCGATTTCCATGCTACCGCTTTCACAATTAATGTTGGCCTTTGCGGTAGCCAGGAACGGACGCCCCAGAATGATGGGCGTGTTCCTCAGATTATCTGGTACATCCATGTCAAGGACAAGGAAATCTACAGGAAAATAGAAATCCTTGACCTTAACTATAACATCTTCAATAACACCTCGCGGGTTTGTGACCGAACGGTCTGCTAACTGTAGCGTTACTGAAGTTGGCCGAAGTTCACCTAACCCAAACTTCTCATAAAGAGAAGTTGGGATTAGGTTGATGGATGCACCGAGATCCAAAAGTGCTCTATCAAATGTGTAATCTCCAATAACGCAAGAAATCAAAGGAGCACCAGGATCTCCCTTTTTCTGAGGGAGGTAGTGCAGGATAACAGAGCTAGCCTGCTCAGAGAGTACCACCTTCCTTGGAACAGATTCTCTCGACTTACGCTTTTGTGTACATAATTCCTTTAAAAATTTTGCGTAAGCCGGTATGTGCTTGATAGCATCAAGGAGCGGAATATTGATCTCAACATTCTTAAATAAATTCAGAACTCCTCATTGCTATCAGCAGACTTCTTCTTCTTTGCTTTAGCTAAGGCTTCAGGAAAAGGAACATTAGTTAGATCTTTGGAATCAGGTTCCTGAGCCTTGATTTCTTCTCAAGAATTCTCCTCTCTCTCCTCAGATTCTTCAGGATTCAAAAGATTAGAATAGTGTGGTTGTGGATCCTGAGTCTTCTTACCACTCCTCAAAGTGACAGAATTTGCAGAAGCATAAGAATTTGGGTCTTGGGGAGGGTTAGGAAAGATTGGAGGGGCTTGATTGATCATGAATTGTTGATTAGCAGAAGAAGAAGACAAGGAACCCTGCTCAACCACCTGAGCATGTGCATGCGGGTCCCTCTGATTTCCGTACCCTTGGACTTGATTGCCCGAATTTATAATGTTTCGCAGGTTGGGTACGGGTTGGGATGGTAGAGATCCGGGTTGACGAGAGTTAGCAATGAGCCTGGATTGCAAGTTGTCCAGCGAGTTTTTCATTTGCTGCATAAGCTGGAGCATAGATCCTTGCATCTCTACCATTTGACGATTCAAATCAGCCTGCCCTGCAGGTTGACGGGCACTCCAAGTTGGCTGATTGACCTGATTCGGAGGCAACTGAGTATATACTTGACCCTGACCGATTGGATGTTGCGGAGCATAGTTGCTGGGTCGGAATTGGGTTTGTTGCCCCGGATTTTTCCAAGAGAAGTTAGGGTGGTTTCTCCAACCTGGATTATAGGCATTCGAGTAGGGGTTGGATCTAACATTCTCTTGTACAGCACAGACATCCTCATAGGGTGAGGATGGAGAGAAAGAAAGGGAAGGATCAGAAAAACTGGGATCAAAGGCCCCAGTTGGGAACCCATGGGGTTCCGAGAAATGCTGACTCATAGATTGAGTCACATCGAGTTGATTCACGAACTCCCATCCAGAAGGAGCTCGTGGGGAATGGAATCCCGAATTTTGGGATTGAGTGGATTCAGAGTTGTTCATAGAATTGCCAGCCATCCACTCTTCCATTCTTTTAGCAACCAAGTCCACCTTATCAAGTTTATTACAAATCAATTCCATATCAAGTGAATGAGAGTCCTGGACTTCATTGACATTTGATCTGGGTTGCTGGGACCGGTTAAAAGTATCCATGGAGGCATGATTAATTGAATTCTCACTTATTTCCTCAAATAAATCATGTGCACTATCTGCATCTTTATTGAGGAAATTGCCTCCGCAAGAAGCATCCACATGGTTTCTGAGTTGCTCATTCAACCCATGATAGAAGATCTGCACAAGTTGCCATTTCGGCACCTCGTGGTGTGGACACCTCCGCAATAAGTCCTGGAATCGCTCCCAGGCCACATGAAACTGCTCCCCCGGCCGCTGGGTAAAAGTAGTGATTGCCCGTCTCAAAGCATTGGTACGAACGACTGGGAAGAATTTCTTCAGAAAGGCCGATTTCAACTCATTCCAAGTTGTAATTGGTCTTCCTATTGTCCTATACCAATGCACGGCTTTATCCCTAAGAGAGTGGGGGAAGAGCCTCATGATCATTTGCTCCTCGTTAACGTTTCGAGCCTTGGTGGTCTGGACCAAAGTGGTCAAATCCTCCAAGTGCTGAAACGGATCTTCGGAGCCAAGCCCATGATAATGTTTAATCAGGCTTAACACCTGGGGCTTGATTTCTACATCACCGGCTGGAATCTGGACGCCGGGACGTTCCCCGTAATTCGAAGCATCATAAAAATCCTTCAAGGGCTGAGTGCCCTGCATTCTCTGGAACCATTCTTGCATTCTCTGCATTTGTTCCAGCTGCCTTCTAAATTCTTCCTGTGGATTTTCAAGCAGAGGAGGCTGTTGTTCGGCCATGGGATCGAATTGAGCAAAATCTAACTTGTGCCTCCTAGAATGTTCTAATGGTCCTTCCAATCGGGGATTCAATGACCATCTTCCCAGCATAAACTAGGAGAAGGTCGGAAGGACAGGGGATATGGACCCTGCAACACAACAAAACAAGGTTGTCCTTAATTGGGGTAGCCTAAGGATCTACTGACTCCCAAAACCAGCCTTAAGACTGTAAGTGATTTACTTTACTTGCGTCTGTTTAATCCAACCAGTTAGAAGGAGGGACTGGGGAGAAGGTTCTTCCTTTGGCTTTCACCTCCGGTTCCTAGTGTACCCCCCAGCCGCGATCGTTTGACTCTGCTCCCCTAGCTAGACATCAGATTAATCAGTACAAGTAGGTTAATCAAAAATAAACTCAGACTAGGCCCTGAAGAGCGAATCAAACCTTAAGGCTAACGTCTACTCAATTTTATTAAGGCCTGGGATTGTGGTGGTTATGGAATGTGATGGGCCCTTACAATGGGTTGTGCCCTTAATGATTGATTGAGATTTGTGTAAGTGCGTGCACAACCAGGGTTTTCAAGCAAGATTATTTATTATGCGTGAATTTTAATGTTCAAATCTTGCTTAAGTAGCTTTTAGGGTTTCAAATTAGGTAAATTGCAATGAAGTTTCTAAGCAAACCAAGTTGTAAAACACGGGTGAAGATAGTTTTCCTTTAAAATCAGAAAGAAAGTGGAGTGCCTGGAGTATACCTAGATTGAAAACCCTAAAGAGGAGCTACTTGATGAGTTGGTTTTAAATAAAATGGTGCGGCCCAAACAACTCAAACAATTGGCCACAATTGCACCACTAAGTTAGGCACTCAAAGATGGTTAACCTAGAATGATTTCTACTCTGTTATGTGTTGCTTTATGTGTACCGGTTCCACAGATCAGAACCCGGTTGAGTAGAAACAAATCAATTCGGTTAAGTGCCTTTAAATGTGGGTGTACATTGTGTATTTGTTGAAAATTACCCCACAAGATTATCTTTTTGTTATTATTTTTTTTATGAACGAAGGTGGAATGAATGTGAGTGGAAATCCAAACAACCAAATTATTCCTAGGATTTATGCAAACACCTAGGTTAATTGGAATTTGGATTTAATGTGGCAAATGAAATCTATGGAGGGGGAAAGAATGGGGAAACACTTACAGTTGTCTTCAACTGCACTTTACTCCATTCTACCACTTGTTGATTCCTTGATGGAGGTCTCTGCAAAATAATAGACACAAGAGAAAGCTAGTTAGAAAACAAATAAAGTGCAAGAAATGCGAAGTAAAGATCGGAAATCGTTGCCTCCCTGGCAACGGCGCCAAAATGTTGAACGCTACGAACCTACGCTAACGTGTTCGATTTTGGAAAACCTGTCGTTGTAGTTCGAAAGCAAAGAATTCGTATTCAACAAATAAAATTTATACCGAAATTAAAATTCCGGGTCGAACACAGGGAGGCGAACGTTTGATTTAAAAACTACGCGTTTCTTTTTATTTGTTACAGAATAATTCAATTTAGAACCATCTAATTATTTACAATAAATAGAAGAGAGAGAGAGTAAGAGAGAAAGAGAATATTACACAGAGAAATCAAAATGAGATGTAGAATAAACAAGAAATTTTTGTATTGAAGAGATTGTTCATTACAACTAGAAAGCATAAAATAATTACTCTAGAAAGCGATAATTTTACTCTAGAAAGCATTAAAAGAATGGAGAGAGAAATGTCCTCCTCGATGATTGCTTCGAGGACGAGTAGATTAATCTAGAAAGCAGTAAATCTATACTAGAAAGCGGTAAAAAGAATAGGGAGAGAGAAATCCTCCTCGACGGTTGCTTGGAGGACGAGCTGGACGGGACGATGCCTAGACGAAGGAGAACGAAGTGGGACGAAGGAGGACGAAGCAGAAGAACGGGAACGAAGCAGCACGCCATTGTCGTCGCGGGATCCACTTCCGAAGCGGAACGAAAATTGGACTTTATCTCGCGAGAAGCATCCCGGGTGTGGGACAAGCTTCTCTTGAGCTTTGGAGGGGTAGAGAGGAGAAAGAAGGGATGAAAATTTCGTATGGAGGGGGTCTCCTTTTATAGTTGCAAGGAGTGGGGGCAAAATGGACATTACAACTTCAAAACAATAAATGAGGGGTCTTTAGTGATGGATAAAACCGTCGCTAAAGCCCCCACCGTGGGCGTAGCCTCCGCGCCCACGCGCGCCCGCTCGGCTGCCGCGTGCGTAACGCCTACGCACGTCCGTAAAGTCTCAGCCGTCTGATCGCGAGATCGGATGGCTTAAATCGCGTCTGCGCCCGTTGCGTAGCGCGCCCGCCCGCGTGCGATCGCGCGTTACGCCCGGCGTCCACTCGCGCGTCGTCCTGATTGAGCGCGCACAGCCGTTGGATCTTCATCTGACACTCGTCCGCGCCCGCTCGCCCGCACCTTTCACCCCCTCACCGCGGCTCGAACCCGCGACCTCTGCTTCGCCCGCAGCTGCGTCGCCGCTGCGCTATGCGGACGAAATGGTCGCGCGGACGCTTTTAAGCGCGACCGACCACAGCCGTTGGATCTCCATCTGATGGTGGAGAGCGATCGGGCGGGGGCCTTCACAAAATGCAAGCGTCCGTTTGGGCAACTGAGATGGCACCACGTGGCACCATCTTGGCCGTCCATCTTCTGGAAGTTGTAGATGGTGCCACGGATGTCGGATTGACTTGATTTTTGTGTCGTTGGGCTGCGATCGTCGATCCGAATTCATCCGTACGGTCAGATTTATCATATGAAGTGCAGATTTACACCATCCTGGCCCTTGATCTTCTAGGGTTCCTGGGTCACTTATCTGATGCTACGGATGCCTGATTAGGGCGATCTTGGAGTCGTTGAACTGCAATCGTCGCCCTGATCACATCCATACGGTTGGATCTTTGATCCGAAGCCCTGATAAAATATTTTCCCTGCCCAAGCACATAAAAGGAGACAATTAACCTCCATTTTATTCAAACTATTCTAAATGCAAGATGATGCATGTAATGCAATATTTATATCATGAAATGCAATCCTATGCTTAAGAACATGCAAAAATAGACCTTTTAAGTAGTGTAATTGTGTTTACATCAGTACCCCGTGGTCCGCAACCATAAGTACAACCTTCTCAGGGACAGGTTCATCAAATTCTGCAAGCTTCGAGCATTCCATCGGGATTTCAGGCTAATCCTACTATAGCACCACACTCTTATGTCCCCATTGTGATCCCTCCTCTGCTGTATGATCCCACTGGACCTGCATCGTCCAATGCTATCACTACGAGGAGCGGTAAGCAGACCGTCGATCCGCCTCGACCTGATCCTGGCCCATCTTCTTCTTCATCGCCCACTCATTCGGGATGCGCACCGCATTCACGAGAGGACGATACACCCAAATTGTTGCCAGAATCAGTCCCATTCCCTGAGGCTCTTCTGAGGGAGCCAAAAGGCGAAAAGAAAGATACGCAGGCCTTTGATAACCTGTGTAATTTGTCTAGGGTGTAGAAATCAAGGTACCCCTGCTCGAGGCTATGGACCACATACCTACTGTCACCCAATTTTTCAAAGACTACACAACACCCAGGCAACAGTCAAAGAAAACTAAAAATCCGATGGTTCTCTCGCCTCATGCGAGTTGTGTTGTACTATCGAATCTACCACCGAAGTAGAAAGATCCGGGCACACCACTGATTTCCTGTAGCATCCAAGGCTGCAGTTTTAACCATGCCCTGCTTGATCTAGGATCTTCCGTAAATCTCATACCGACCATCATGCTCGAAAAATTTTCCTTGGGAAATCTGAAACCCACCCCTGTCACATTACAGTTGGCAGATCGTTCTGTCAAAATCCCAAAAGGTTTGGTGGAAGATGTGGTGGTTAGGGTCAACAGTCTCTGCTTTCTTGTTGACTTTCTTGTTTTAGATATGGAAGTTCCTAGTTCACTTTCTGATTGTCCGATCATCCTCGATCGACCTTTCTTGGCCACAGCTCGTGCCCTTATCGACTGTGAGTCGGGCTGTATTGAGATTGCCGTTTTATCTAAAAAGCTCAAGCTTAACATCTTCAAGGCAACCAAGAACGTTGATTGCGATTGTATCGAGGATGACACGTCTGACGAGGACATAACCTTCAGTGCGTGTATCGGACTAATTAGGACCTATTCAGACTGCTGCGGATTACCAGAAAACATTGATAATTGCCTGACTGACACAAATTGTGACGTTCCCCCATCCCTCCCTATTCCCATACCTTCTCTTGGCCAGACTTCTGACGAGGTTTTCTCCGCTTCCCATACCTCGTGGTCTGAGTCATATCTGGGCTACTCACCGCCGGTCCACACTCTAGAAGACCGGATTACCCTTTCTTTCCCACCAAATCAGGCGGATTTGCAATTCCACACTAGGACCTTGAGCCCACATCTTACTCACTGGGGCTATTCCTTTTTGGATCCATCTATCCAAGAAGCCCCTCTTCTTGGCCAATCTGAGGGCCAACTTCTTTCCGACTTGTTCTCTGATCCGCCTGGGACACTCTCGTCCCATGAAATGCCAGACCTTTCACCATCCACCATCACTTTTCACGCCACTATTACACTCTTCACTTCACCACGCACCATCCACCCACCCTACCACCCTGCTGTATACCCTGCACCTCAACCCTCGTTACCCAATCTTTCATCCTTTGTCTACCTTTCCCTGCATGCATATGAGGACAGCATTGTTTGGCATGGGGGGTGGATAGGCATCCATAGGATCTGGGTATTTTATGGTATCATACAGTTCCCACCTATTTATAAATATGCAAGAAAAAGAAAAAGAAACAAAAATAATAAAATATATATATGTATAATAATAATAATAAATGGTGTTTAGTAATGATCTGAAAGCTAAAACAAAAAAATACAATAAGTGTTTATGGATATTCAACCTCTGTTTTGAAGACTTTCCAAGCCACAAAAGCTTGATTCGCTCAGGCTCGGCTTAACTCACTTGAGCACTGACAAAATAGATTGGAATCTCTCCTAAATAAGGACATATTCTTGTACCTGAGACACCAGTATAGGATCCGTTGGTTTGCTTTTACTTGAGAGCTTAAGTAAACTTGGTTCACACTACACATATTAGGAATGACCAGGTGAACATAAGATCCAACCCTAGTGTTCATTAGGGAAGGTGGAGTCCTTACCTGTGTGTGTAGGTAGACTTTTTATCCCAGGTTTAGTCTTGTGTTTAGGAGAGACTCTTTCCACCAAAAAGAAACTCTCCCACCAAAAAGAAAAAAGTGTGCTCCTTCAAAAAAATGTGGTAAGAGATATACTGACACGTGTTTCTAAAAAAAAAAAGTTGCAAATAAGTCAGTATATCTCACAAATGTCTATAAAGTCTTCGCCCTACAAGAAGTTCTTCAGGGCAGGTTACAAATACCTTGTTTTCCTTCGAGCCACAAAAATCAGAAAATGGGAGTTGAGTTTTTCGTCATCTTCTTAAGGGTCAATCCGAAAACATGAGCTGAAACTGGGACCAACCTGTACTTAAAGATTCGTGAAACCCTGGGCTTGAGTCTTAATGTTCATCTGGTCAGTCTTGATCCTTCACTATGCACAAGCCATAACCTCTTGAGTTTTCAAGTACGGCAAAAACCTCCTGGGTCATGGAAATTGTACTTAAGGTTTAAATATCGAGAGTCCTAGTTAGTTGAGAGATGATCTATGTCATATGAGACTTAAAGTACTAGTAGTCTTCTCTACAATTGGTTCTCACAATATCCAACAATAAACACACCTATCTCTCCTCAGAAGAAAATCTTCAGCTTAGGATCATTTCTAAATATTATTTTGCTATGGACTAGCAAAAGATAGGCATGGGGTATGATTGCAACTGAAAAATACAGCTGTAATTGTGCCATCTTGTGCTATTTCCTAGCATTACTAATGCATATTAGGTCTCCATAGTTGCATTGTAAAAATACATGCATGCATGCATTTAATTAAGAGGAGAGGAGAATGAAATAAATGGCCTCGTAAATTAGTTTTTTTCTCAAGTGCACCTTTGCAAAATTCTCATCTCTATTTTTATTTCCACTTGATTTTTAATTTTTCCCACGACTGCATGAATCTTCTCCTCGCGCCATGCTTCCCGCAACTGCAACTTGCCATTCCCTACTCTCCATCCCTCTCCCTACAGCCGCAGCAGACCTTGCCTTGCCACTCCATACGCAAGCCATGCACAGCCAGGGCATGGCTGTGCATGGCTTTCATCTCCTATAAAAAGACCACGACTACCTTTCCCTCCATAAGCCTGGTCCTCCACTTCAAACACAACAGCTCTCTAGGCCACCACCATCCTCTCCTCCATTCCCCTCCATACGCCGGCCCTCCTCGGAGATACCCGACAGGCAGGAGATATCACTGTGGTGCACACCACCACAGTGAGACCACCACTACCCAGCTCTTCAAAGAGCCGGTGGGCATGGTGGCTTTCTTCATTAGTTTTTTTATTCCAGCCATTCTAGCCATTGGAGCTGCTGCTTCAAGCGTGCAGGTCAAAGCTTCGCTCATGGCAGCAGCAGCGGCAAGGCAGCAGCAACCCCTGCCCCTGCCGCGTGCGCCTGCAGGCGCCTTCGCCCTCCGCGCTCGGCTGCGTGCCTTCTCCGCCTTTGCTTTCTCCGCTCTGTCGCACGCCCTGTCGCCTGCAACCGGCCATCGCACATCACTGCAGCAGCTGGCCAAGCACCCCAACAGCACCCACAGACCTCCGCGCGCCCTGTTGCACCCCTTCGTTCACAACCCAACCACCCTCTGCGCGCTCTGTCGCGAGGTTCCGCCCACAAGCCACTAGCCGATGCCACTTCGCCGCATGTGCCGAGTCGACCTCACTCACAGCACCGCCCACTACCGGTCGCACGGTGTGGACGACCACTGTAGCCACTGTTCACACGAGTTTGCGCGACACTGTGGCTACATTGGGGTGACTAGAAAGCTTCTCACTTTCCCGGTCACCCGGCGTGCCGCAACCGGCCCTCGCCCGTGCGTGCGCGTTGCCTGCTCCAGCCCGCGTGTCTGCTTCGCCCACTCCCTTCGCCCGCACTCGTCTGCGTCGCGCGATCCCTTCGCGAGCACCTGCTAGTGCACACTTCAGCCTTCGTGCAGCATGGTGTGCTGCGACCCTCTCCGCGCCCTTCGCCCCTCCAAACGCACGCTTGTCTACGTGCTTGCACGCATACGTGCGAGCTTGAAGGACTCCAGACGGCACGTTGAAGCTCTAGACGACCTAACTCCTCGCCTCCAGCAGAGTGGCTGCACTCCCTCTCCCGCTCTCTCACTCTCTCTCTCTCTCTCTCTCTCCCACTCTCTCTTTACACCGACGCACACACACACCTACACTAACACTTCCACACACCCACACACACATATACACTATTATAAACATATATATATATATACATAGACTTATATATATTGATATATATACATACATATATTTATATACATATATATTATATATATATATATCTATATACCTATATATATATACATATATATGTATACACATATACTTATACATACATATATATACATATATATATATACATATATATACATCTATATGGTACTATATACATACATATACATATATATATATACTTATATATATATATATACACACACACACGTATATACTTACATATATGCATATATCTATATACATATATATTTATATACATATATACACACCTACTTATATATACATCTATATATACATATATATATATATATATCTAGCTACATATATCTATATATACATATATACATATACATACATATATATTTACATTTATATAGTTATATATACATACTTATACATATATATATATATATATATATAGATCTATACATATATCTATCTATATATATATATTTACATACCTATATATATATACATATACATATATATATACATATATACAAATATATATAGCCTAAAGATAACCATATAGACATATAGACATATTTACACATATACAGATATATATTTTCACATTATTTACCATATGCGGTATCGCGGAAATATCTACACTAGTTACTGATATTCCCCAATACACGCGTACAAAAAGTGTGGTTACATACATCTTCCACCATCCATCCCACACTCCATGCGGCACCTAGTCTTGTTGGTTGCGTCTCTCTCTAGACAACGACCGACTCGACATCGTGCTACACTCCATCTCCGCCTCCACCCCCACCCCTTTATATACATAATATATACATATATATACTGTATTTACTTTATTTCTGTTTCGCTTTCCTATTTGTAAAAGGATAAACAAAAAAATATATAAAAGAGAAAAGATAATCCTAGACTTGCAGGTACTCCGTCTTGCGAATAGCAAGACCCATCTTGGAACTCTATTTTGGCTCAAAGCCAAGAACCCAATTTTGAGGGTGTGCCTCAAGGATAAAGATTACCAGAAAAAATCTAAATAAGAAAAACACCAAAAACACAATAAATGAATGGAAGAGACTCGTTGTAGGAAAGGCGTAGAAACTCGACTTGTAACCCCACTTCCCTGAGTTCGACCCTGGGCCTAAAAGTGACAAGATAAAATCAAGTAGGCCAGGTAAAAAAAAAAAATTGTAAAGAGATGGTTAGGTCCGATTTTGGTTAACCACTATACACAGTTCAACGATAAAATCACCATATTAACAACTTATCCAGGCTTGACATCACTGGGTATCCTAGGGTAGTGCAGGTGTTCCTAGGACTACTTTAAGGGTTCTTTGAGGCTCTTTAACATAAGATCTGAGAAAGAAAGAAATAAAGAGCAAAACAAAATTATATAGAACAAGATAAAAGGAAATCTATCCTATTCTTGTCTCCTTCCTTCTTTATGCTTTCGCTTCTTGAGAAGCTCCTCTGCCTCTATCAAGCTCCTCCAATCCGCCATGGATGCGAGCTCGAACTCTGTCTAAACACCTATCTCCATTTGCAATTTGACTTGAAACTTAGGACTCAAAAGTAAATGTTAAAAGACACGTGTTTTGTTATCATCAAAATAAACAATCGTGGTGCTTTAGCACCAACAATATTTGGCCTCAGATTTGAGTCTATCTCGTTGTTGCTTCGTCCAATCTTGGGGGATTTGACCAACGGCCAAATAATTTACAAAGTCTGCAAACCACGACGTTTGGACACCTGATACTGTAAGAATAGTTTCATCTGGAAAAATATCAATAATCAAAATATCCAGACAAGAAGAATCACTTAGAAGTCTCGAAAGATGATCCTCCACCACATTCTGTGCCCTGGATTTATCTTTAATTTCAAGATCGAATTCTTGTAGCAGAAGAATCCATCGGATAAGATGGGGTTTGGCATCCTTTTTGGCCAAGAGATGTCTCAAGGATGAGTGGTCAGTGTAAATTATGACGTGAGACCATAAGAGATATACCCTGATTTTCTCCAAAGTAACTACTACAGCTAGCAATTCCTTCTCAGTAACAGTGTAATTCCTCTGGGCCTTGTCCAGAGTTTTGCTAGCATAGTAGATGACAGAGGGCTTCCTGTCAATCTTTTGACCCAAAATGGCCCCGACCGCGTAATCAGAAGCATCGGTCATGATCTCAAATGGAGTTATCCAAATCGGTGGTTGCAACACCAGAGCACAAGTGACTGTTGTTTTAAGAAAATCAAATGCCTTACGACATGATTCGTTGAAATCAAATGGCTTATCTTTTGAGAGGTTGTTTAGAGGGCGAGCAACCTTAGAGAAGTCCTTGATGAACCTCCTATAGAATCCCACATGACTAAGAAATGATCGAATTTGTTTAACAGATGTGGGAGGAGGAAGTTTGGAGATAGCAACAACCTTAGCTTTATCAACTTCAATTCTCCATTCAAAGACAACATGACCCAAGACGATGCCTTCTTGTGTCATGAAATGAATCTTTTCCCAACTAAGGACCAATCTTATTTTGATGAATCTTTTAAGGATCATTTCAAGATTAGCCAAGCAAGAATCAAACGATTCTCTAAAAATAGAGAAATCGTCCATGAAGACTTCCATAAGCTCTCCCACCATGTTAGAGAATATGGCTAGCATACACCTTTGAAAAGTCGCAGGTGCATTGCATAAGCCAAAAGGTATTCTACGGAAAATAAAGGTTCCGTAGGAACAGGTGAAAGTCATTTTTTCCTGATCCTTGGGATGGATAGGGACTTGATTGTATCCCGAGTAATCGTCTAGGAAGCAGAAGTATTTTTTCCCGCCTAGTCTTTCAAGAATTTGATCGATGAAGGGCAAAGGGAAATGATCTTTTTTCGTGGCTGTGTTCAGCTTCCTGCAATCGATACAAACCCTCCAAAAGGAAGTTGAATGAGTTGTGACAGTTTCTCCTTTCTCATTAGTCACAATGGTAATCCCAACTTTCTTGGGAACAATTTGCACGGGACATACCCAAGGACTATCTAAGATCGGATAAATGATTCCTACATCGAGCCACTTAATTATTTCCTTCTTGACCACTTCTAGCATATTGGGGTTTAATCTACTCTACATTTGGCGAGAAGGGTGGGATCCATCCTCCAAGAATATTCTGTGATTACAATAAGATGACTCGATCCCCCTAAGGTCATGAATGATCCAACCAATTGCCTCCTTGTGTTCCTCTAGGACCTTGATCAATTTAATCTCCTGCTCCTTAGTTAATCTAGCACTGATAATCATAGGGAGTGTCATTTAAGGTCGTAAAAACTAATATTTCAGACTCTCAAGCAATGGTTTCAATTCGAGCTGGGGCGGGTTTAGGATGGAAGGTAAGGATGATGATGATGAAGATTCATCAAGAGGAAGAGGTTGAAAGTGAAAAAAATCAATAACCTCTTCAGAATGTGGCAGGTTTGCCATAGAGGGTTGCTGGTCAGATCCATCACAATAGGAGGAACTTTCAACTACAGAAATCGCCATACATGTTTCAATATTCAAGTTATCTTCCTCAAGTTCCTTTATAAATCCACAATCCTTAAATTTGTTAATCACCTTAAAAATATCCAATTTCAATTTATGATCGCCAAAAATGATTTCCATGCTACCGCTCTCACAGTTGATATTGGCCTTAGCGGTAGCCAGGAACGGATGCCCTAGAATGATGTGCGTGTTCCTTAAATTCTCAGGTACATCCATATCAAGGACAAGGAAATCTACAGGAAAATAGAAGTCCTTAACCTTGACAATAACATCCTCAATAACGCCTCTTAGATTTGTGACCGAACAGTCCTCTAAATGTAGCATTACTAAGGTCGGCCGAAGTTCACCTAATTCGAACTTCTCGTAAAGAGAAGTCAGAATTAGGTTAATGGATGCACCTAGATCCAAAAATGCCCTATCAAAGGTGTAATCTTCGATGACACAAGAAATCAAAGGGGCACCTGGATCTCTCTTTTTCGGAGGAAGGTGATGCAAGATAACAGAACTAGCTTGCTCGGAGAGTATCACCTTCCTCGAAACAGATTCCCTCGACTTATGCTTCAATGTGCATAAATCCTTTAAAAATTTAGTGTAAGCAGGTATGTGTTTGATAGCGTCAAGGAGTGGGATATTGATTTCGACATTTTTGAATATATTCAAGAGCTCCTCATTACTATCAACATTCTTCTTCTTCCTAAGTTTAATCAAGGCCTTACGAAAAGGAACATGAGTCAGATCTTTGGAATCAGGTTCCTGAACCTTGATTTCTTCTTCAGAGTTCTCCTTTCTTTCATCAGGTTCTCAAGGATTTGGTAGATCAGAACAAGGTAGTTTTGAGTCCTAGGTTTGCCTTCCACTCCTCAAGGTAATAGAGTTAGCAGATGAATAAGGGTCTTGGGGAGGGTTAGGAAAGTTTGGAGTGGTTTCATTTGCCAGAAACCTCAGATTTCATGAAGAAGCAGATAAGGAAGGACCCTGCTCAACCCCTTGAGCATGTGCGTGTGGGTCCCTCGGATTCCCGTACCCTTGAGCTTGTTTAACCAGATTCTATATATTATGTGAGTTAGGTACGATTTGAGATGGCAGAGATCCGGGTTGACGGGAATTAGCAATGAACCCAGTTTGCAAGTTGTCCAGCGAGGTTTTCATTTGCTACAAGAGCCGGAGCATAGATCCTTGCATCTCTAGCATCTGATGGTTCAAATCAGCCTACCCTACAGGTTGACGGGCATTCCAAGCCGGCTGATTGACCTGATTTGGGGGCAGCTAAGTGAAAACATGACCCTAACCCATTGGTCATTGCAGAGCATAGTTGCTGGGTCAGAATTGGGTCTGTTGCCCCAGGTTTTTCCAAGAGAAGTTAGGGTGGTTCCTCCAACCAAGATTATAAGCATTGGAGTAAGGGTTGGACCTAACATTCTCCTGTACAGCATAGACATCCTCATAGGGTGAGGATGGAGAGAGAAAAAGGGAGGGATCAAAGAAACTGGGATCAAAGGCCCCAATTTGGAACCCATAGGGTTCCGAACAATGCTGGCTCACAGGTTGAGCCGCATCCAATTGATTCATGAACTCCCGTCCAGAAGGAGCTCACGAAGAATGGAATCCCAATTTCTGGGATTGAGTGGATCGAGAATTGTTTGCAGAGTTTTCCGCCATCCACTCCATCCTTTTGGTAACTAAGTCCACCTTATCTAGTTTATTACAAATCAATTCCATATTGAATGAATGAGAGTTTTGGACCTCATTAACAATCAATGTGGGTTGTTGGGACCGGTTAAAAGTATCCAGGGAGGTATGATTGATTGAATTTTCACTCATTTCCTCAAATAAATCATTCACGTTATCTATGTCTTTGTTGAGGAAATTGCCTCCGCAAGAAGCATCCACATGATTTCTGAGTTGCTCAGTCAACCCGTGGTAAAAGATCTACATGAGCTGCCATTTTGGAACCTCGTGGTGTGGACACTTTCGCAATAAGTCCTAGAATCGCTCCCAGGCAATAGGAAATTGCTCCCATAGCCACTCGGTGAAGGTAGTAATCACCCATCTCAGAGCATTGGTACATCCGACAGGGAAGAATTTCTTCAGGAAAGTTGTTTTCAGATCATTCCATGTCGCGATCGGCCTTCCTATGGTCCTGTACCAATGAGCGGCTTTATCCCTAAGAGAGTGGGGAAAGAGCCTCATGATCATCTGCTCTTCATTCATGTTTCGCGCTTTCATGGTCTGGACCAAAGTGGTCAAGTCCTCCAAATGCTGAAATGGGTCCTCAGAGCCAAGAACATGGAAATGTTTGATCAGGCTTAACACCTAATGCTTGATTTCTACATCTCCGGCAGGAATCTGGATGCCAGGACGTTCCCTGTAATTTGAAGGATCATAAAAATCCTTCAAGGGCTGAGCGCCCTACATTCTATGGAACCATTCTTGCATTCTCTGCATTTTTTCCAACTTCCTTTGAAACATCTCCTATGGATTCTGAGGTAGAGGAGGTTGTTGATCGGCCATCGGATCAATTTGGCCAAAATTCAATCTACGCCTCCTAGAATGATCTAATGGTCCTTCCAATTAGGGATTCAATGACCTCCTTCCAAGCATAAACTAGAAAGAGGTCAGAAGGACTGGGGATAAGGATCCTGCAGCACAACAAAACAAGCCTGTCCTTAAGTTGGGTAGCCTAAGAATCTACAAACTCTTAGAATCCATCTTAAGATTATAGACGATTTGCTCTACTTGTATACAGTCAATCCAAGCAGTTAAAAGGAGGGACTGGGGAGGAGGTTCTTCCTTCGGCTTGCGCCTCCGGTTCCTAGTGTACCCCCCAGTTGCGATCGTTTGATTCTACTCCCCTAGCTAGACATTAGATTGATTAGTACAAGTAGGTTAATCGTAAATAATCTCAGTATGGGCCCTGAAGAGCGAAGCAGTCCTTAAGGCCAACATCTACTTGATTATACTTAGGCTTAGGATTGTAGTGCTTATGGAATGTGGTGGGCTCTTAAGATGGGTTGTGCTCTTAATGATTGATTGAATATGTGTGAGTGCATACACAACTAGGGTTTTCAAGTAAGATTATTTGGATGAATGGATTTTAAGGTCCAAATCTTGCTTAACTATCTTTTAGGGTTTAGAATTAGGTGAGTTCAATAAACTTTCAAAGGCAAACCAGATATTCAAACATGGGTGAAGATCTTTTCCTTCTGAAATCAAAAAGTAAAGTGGAGTGCCTGGTATTGACCTAAATTGTAAACCCTAAGGGGAAGCTACTTGATGAGTTGATTTTAAAATAAAGTGGTGTAGCCCAAACAACTCAAACAATTGGCCAAAATGCACCAATGAGTTAGGCACATAAGATGATTAACCTAGACTGACTTCTACTCTCTTATGTGTTGATTTGCGTGTATCGGTTCCACAAGTCAGAATCCCAGTTGAGTAGATAAAAATCAAGTTAGGTTATGTGCCTTGAATGTGGGTGTATGTAGTGTGCATGTTGATTTATCACACAAGAAGTATCTAGTTGCATTTTTTTTTTTAATGAAGGTAAGATGATTAGGGTGGAAATCAAAGCATCCAAACTAATCCTATGGATTATGCGAACACCTAGGTTAATTGGGGTTTTAATTAAGATTGTGGAATGAAATATATGTAGCGGGGAAGAATGGGGAGCACTTATAGTTGTCTTCAACTACACTTTACGCCTTTCTACCACTTGAAGATTCCCTGTTGAGGTACCTACAAAATAATAGAAGAGAAATGAAAGCAAGTTAGAAAACAATAAAGTGCGCGAAATGTGGAAAGAAAATCGAGAATCGTCACCTCCCCAGCAACGGCGCCAAAATGTTGAAGTGGGAATCATCGCAAAAAGGGTTGGATTTTGAAAAACCTATCATCAAAGTACGATTTGCGAAGAAATCTGTCTACAGATAAATTTATCGAAATTCATAAAGAGATTCCGGGTCGAACACAGGGAGGCTACGTTGATCTAAAATCCGCAATTATACTTTTTTGGTATTTTTGTTTTAAAAGTGAGATAATCACAATGAATTTGATATTAACACTAAGAGAGATAGAGAGAGAGAGTGAATAATCACTTTGCAACTGAATATTATTTTTACAACTAGAAATCAGGAAACGATTACAGCTAGAAAGCGAGAAATTCTATTCTAGAAAGCAATAAAGAAGGGAGAGAGATGTTATCCTCCTCGACGGTTGCTTGGAGGATAAGACGGACAGGGCGACGTATGGAAGACGGAGGACGAAGATGGAAGACAAAGAATAGAGCAAGAAGAGCCGAGGGCAAGGCAAGGCGTCATCATCGTTTTGGGATCCACTTCCAGAACAGGGGGAAAAATGTTGATTTTGGCTCTAAGGAAGCATCTCAGGTTTGGGACAAGCTTCTTTAGTGCTTTGGAGAGGGAGATAGGTGAAGGAAGGGATGATTGAAATGTGGGGGGCATAGGCATTTTTATAGGTGTAGAGGATGGGGGCAAAAAGGTCATTTTATGTTAAGAACATTAATGCAAGGGCCTTTAGTGATGGATTAAAACCGTCACTAAAGCCCTGATCGTGGTCGTACGTTAACGCCTGCTCACGCACCTCCTTCTCTTCGCCTCCTCAACATACGTGCACATCTTTTGATCCTCAGTCGTCCAATGTCGAGATTGGATGGCTTAAATGCACCGCGCCCTTCTCCTTCAACGCCTGTTAAGAGGCCAAGTGGCGTCCTTCCTCGCCATTGGATCAAAGATCAACGGCTCAGGATGCATGCTTTCCTGCCTTCACAAGAGCACGTCTGATGACACATTTGTGCTCCTCGCATCTGGGCACTCCACGTCGCCCGCATCTATGCCATCGGCTCGCCATCCAACGGCTTGATTTAGTCGCTACAGCTCGTGTTCCTCGATTTGTGGTGCAGCGAGGATCGAACCCGCGCCTCGTACTCACGAAGAGGCGCTTGACCACTGCACTATGGCTACCTCTTTGTCGCGCTTATGTTTTAAGCGTGCATGCCCATGACCGTTGGATCAAGATCCAATGGCCCAGATCTTGCCTCGCCCACGCCTTCAAAGGTTGACAAGAGGTGCTACGGTCGATTTGGGTGGCTGTGAAGGCGCCACATGGTGCCATCATGGCCGTCCATCTTCTATGAGTTGTAAATGGTGCCACGGATGTTGGATTGGATCGATTTTTGTGCCATTAAGCTACAATCATCGATTCGAACCCATCCGTGTGGTCGGATTTGTTATATGAAGTGCGGATTGACACCATCTTGGCCCTTGATCTCTGACCTTCCTCGGATTATATTTGATGCTACAGAAGTCCAATTGAGGCGATCTTGGAGTCGTTGAACTCTAATCGTCACCCTGATCAGATCCGTATGGTTGGATCTTTAATCCGAGGCCTCGATTAAAAGTCACCTATCCCTGGTCACCAAAAAGAAGAAATTACCATACAATTTGTACAATTTGACCTAAATGCATGATGATGCATGTTATGTAATATTTACAATGCATGATGCTAATCTAATACTAAGCACATGCATTAATAGACATTTTTGGCTATTCAGATGTATGCACATCGGCTACTAATCCAAGCTAAGATGTGCTGGCTTCTACTGATGTGAGTTGAGGTGAGCTGGGTCTAGTCTTCCCGGAGATTACCTAGCTAGCTTAAGTCAAGTAACTCAGCTCAACTAAGTTGAGTTGAGTTAAGCCTTCGAGAGTTGGACTTGAGCTAGCCTGAGCTGGTTAAGGTCATCTTCAACTGACCAGGTCTAGCTAGTACCTAGTCTTAGTCAGGTTGAGCTTCTAGTGAACTATACTATGCTGAAGGAGCTGGGATCAACTAACTTGAGCTAGTTTGAGCTGCCATCCAGCTAACGTGAGCTACATGGAGCTAAGGTGAACTAGCTAAAGCTACCATTCAACTGAGATGAGCTGAATGGAGCTAGGGATGACTTGATCCAGCTAGGATGAGCTGAGTTCCAACTAGGATGAGCTGGATTTAACTGGGATCCAGCTGAATGAACTTCTTCATCTTCTACCTTCCTAAGTGCCATGGTATGTGGGATCTGATTCTCTACTTATCCTTAACACTCAAATAAACTCATCAAAAAAAAAATTAAAGTGCAATGCAAACCTATCCTAAGTAAATGCCTAAATGCAGCCTGAAAACCCATTTGTAGAGTGAAAACCCTAAGAGCTAGGTCAATTTTAAGGCATAAGAATGATGATAAACTGGGGTTTATCAAGAACCTTCTCCCCAATTCCTCCCTTTAACTGGTTGGATTGACCAAACAAGAGTAGACTAAATCATTTTTAATCTTAAGACAAGTTCTAAGAGTTTGTAGGTCCTTAAGCTACCCTACCTAAGGATAGGGTTGTTTGCTTGTGCTGTAAGGCTTCTCTTCCTGTCCTTCCGACTTCCTTTCGGTGCATGCTTGGAAGGTCACTGAATTCTTGATTAGAAGGACCTTTGGACCATTCGCGGAGGTGTAGGTTGAGCCTTAGCCAAGTAGATCCCAAGGCTAACCCACAACCACCTCCCCCTCCTTTGAACTGGTAGGAGCTGATTCAAAGATAGTTAGACCAATTACAACAGATGCAAGAATGGTTCCAACAAATGAATGGTCAGGGTACTTAGCCCTTGAAGGATTTTTATGATCCTTCAAACAACAGGGATCATCCCAGCATTGCGACCCCTGCTGGCGTTGTTGAGATCAAGCCCCAAGTTTTGAGTTTGATTAAATACTTTCATGAACTTAGCTCAGAGGTCCCATTCCAACATTTAGAGGATCTAATCACTTTGGTTCAAACCACCAAATCGCACAATGTGGATGAAGAACAAATGCCCATGAGGCTTTTCCCCCATTCACTCAGGGAAAATGCTGCACATTGGTACCGTACCATTGGAAGACCAATTGCTACCTAGACATAATTGAAATCAGCCTTCCCAAAGAAATTCTTCCCAATTGGGCTAACCAATGCTCTGCAATAGGAGACTACCACTTTTGTCCAGTGGTTGGGGGAACTATTTCATGAGGTTTGGGAGCGATTCTAGTATTTATTACAGAAGTGCCCATACCACGAGGTGCCTAGAGGACAGCTCATGTAGATTTTCTATTGCGGGTTGAATGATCAACTCCGTAATTATGTGGATGCTTCTTGCGGAGACAATTTCCTCAATAAAGATGCAGATATCACATATGATTTGTTCAAAGAAATGGATGAATACTATATAAATCATGCCTCTATGGAAACCTTCAACCAATCCCAACAAACTAGATAAAATGGCAATGAGGTTCAGGATTCTCATACATTCCATATGGAATTGAAATGTAATAAATTAGATAAGGTTGATCTGGTTGCTAAGCAAATGGAAGAGTGGATGGCCGAAAACTCTAACATTTCTAGATCCACTCAATCCTAAAGCTTAAGATTCCATTCTTCACAAGCTCCTATGGGACGAGAGTTTGTGAACTAACTCAAGTCGGCTCAACCTTTGAGCTATCACTTCTCGAAATCTTATGGGTTCCAAACTGGGGCCCTTGATTCCAGTTTGTTTTATCCTTCTTACCCTTCATCCTCACCTTACAAGGATGTTTTTGCTAATTAGGAGAATGTTAGGTCCAACTTGCACTTGAATTCCTATAATTCTTGTTGGAGAAATCACCCTAACTTTTCCTTGAAAGTTCAGGGGTAGCAGACCCAATCTAGACCCAACAACTATGTATCGCAAAAACCCATGGGTCAAGGTCATGTATATACTCAGCTACCCCCAAATCGAGTTAATCAGGGCATGTGGAATGGCCAACAACCTGCAACATAGGCTGATTTGAACTTGAAGATGGTAGAAATGCAACTGTCAATGCTTTAGCTCATGCAACAAATGAAAACTTCGCTGGACACCTTGCAATTTGGACTTAGAGCAAACAACCAACAGCCCAGATCTCTACCATCTCAACCAATGCTGAACCCTAGAAATGTGCAGAACTGAGGAGTCGGGCCTCAAGGGTTTCATAATGGTGGGGAGCGTCATGCTTAAGCTCATGCTATCTATCAGGCCACCCCAGTCCCTCTCGAAGCTAACCAAATGCCTATCATAATTAACTAGGAGTCTCCTATTTTGCCCAACCCTCCCCAAGGCACAAACCAATAGCACTTTACCACTACAAACACAATCACCTTGGGGAGTGGTAGAGACACAAGGGTCCCACCCACCCTGAAGTCAATTCCATTAGGACCCATAATAAGACTTCTAAACTCCCAACTAAGAATGTGATCAAATAGAAAATCAAAATCTGATTTGGGAGTATGTTGTTATATAGGCAAACACAACAAGCTAGAGAAGTTGATAGAAAAGATGTCTTTGTTACAAGCTTTTAAATTGACAATCATTTTACCCCTCGTAGCTATTGGATCAATTCCCGCCTACGCTAGATCTTTACTGAGTTCTTATAGTGAAAAGCGTAAGGCAGAATATGAAAACACTAGGAGGGTAGTCTTGTCTGATAACACAAGTACTTTAATCCTAAACAAGCTACCCCCAAGAAGCAGGACTTGGGAGCCACGCTGATTTCCTGCATAGTAGGAAATATTACTTCTGACCGAACCCTTCTTCACTTGCTTCCATTAATGTGATCACTATCACACTTCATAGGAAACTAGGTCTAGGCCACCTAAAATGCACTGATATAACCTTACAGTTGGCCAATAGATCAATTACAAAATCAAGGGGTCTTTTAGAAGATGTTTTAGTCAAGGTCAATGGTTTGCACTATCTTGTTGATTTCATGGTCCTTAACATAGAAGAACCAAAACAGCTGAACCACACCACGATTATTTTGGGAAGACCTTTGTTGGTGACTTCCAAGGCAAGGATTGATTGTGAATTAGGAAATATAAAGATTGCCTCTAGGAATAAAACGAATCAATTTAATATTTTTGATCAAAGAAGAATAAAATTAAGTGTGGTTTGATTGAGGAGCTTGGCAAAATAGAGGAGGTGATGGCCATACACCCATTAGATAATCCCCTAATGGCTAACCCAACCCAAACTCAAGAAGAAAATCACGAGGTTGCAGGAATAATTTTGGATAGTAACGACATGAAACCAACTATGGCACACCGGGATGAGATTTTACTTACAAGGAAAATATTCTCGCCAACATATTTAACTAATTACAAATGAATTTCAAAATGGCGAAAACTCGAGAAACAAATCCACATTTTAGTGGACACCCGAGCTGATTAAGCCTAAAGACCTGAAGGGTCAAAGTGTTCAGGTCCCATTGTATTATTTCCTAAGGTTAAAAAACTTTAATGCCCAAGTTCTCTTTTCCTAATTCAATTTTTTTTTTGAAAATAAGGAGAAAATAAAAATAATCGATGGAGCTAACAAAATAATTCACAAATGAATATATATATCCACCCCCCATGCCTATCTAATGCAATGTCCTCATTGTATTAAAAAGATATGAAACAGAGTGGAGTAGAGAAGAAAGCACCTAAATTTCATGATTAACATGTCAGCTCCAAGATGAAAATAGACTTTATAAGTGCTAGGTTTAATGCCTTCAGCTAAGCACACTATACAAACAAAGAAGAAATCAAGAATTCACAAGTACGAGTCAAGATCAAAATAAGAAGATCAATTTTAGGACCCACAAGGAGAAGATGTCTATAAATGTGGACAAGATTGTGACATAGACCCATGCCCCAGGGTCGAGTGGTTCTAAATTTCTAGATGAAAATTATACAGAACCAGTGATCATTGTGCAAGTAGGGCTGGGCCTACGATTTAGTGGTATGCAACCCAAGTCTGAAATGTTGGACAATAGGTAGATCTAAATCAATGGGCTCATTTGTCCAGTTAACAGTTTGCTCAAAAAGATAATCCATTATTGTGCACTTGGGTTTCATATCGACAAAAAGGTCATAAGGGTCCCAATAAAAAGTCAGTAGTTTCAGGCACAAAGGAACCCTTAGATCAAGAATTCTGTTTCCCCTGGAATTGGCTTCCCAAATCTTCATTTCTAGATTCCTTCCTCCACAATTAGGATTTCTGGGACCTTTAGGTAATTACACGCCCCATATACAATATCCAAGTCTAACAATTATGGCTTAATCAGGATTGACTTGGGTACAATGATTTCAAAAATATCATCATTTAGCTCTTTAGAGTGTGATTGAGGAATGGGGCTATTTTTGAATCATCCATAAATTAAAATAGGATTTGGATCCTCCAAGCTAGCCTCAGTAGGATCAATTTCCTCAATTATAGGATCATTAAATGATTCTTCTAATTCCTCAGGCCCATTCATCTCACTAAAATCATTCTCCTCAAACTCAAGTGAGACTTCACATAAGGATTCTTCATCCTCAGAATCAAACAATTTTGTATTTTTATTAATATATGTCTCAAGGTTGTTTGCTGTTTCTTGGTCCATTGAGACATATTTTTCCTTGTACCCTAGCTCGAGGATTTCAGGTGAAAGAATCGATGTATCGTTAATTTGTTGCTCCAAACCAATCTTGTCATCCCAAGTCTCATAAAATGTGTCATCCCCTACAAGTGCCTGAGTGGTTTCTGACATTGGCTCTCCTAAAGGGGGCTCGTCCTGAGAATCATCTCAAGATTGGACCAAAGCAATCATAAATTTCATCCACAACCTTGACAATTTTTGAAGCAAAAACTCACCTAGGTCCTTTTCCTTAACATGTTGGAGACAATCCAATAAATAATTGTTAAGATCGTCAACCATTTGAATTAGAAGCTCCAATTCTTCAGTATAGGGTGTTGGCTGAGCTTATAAAGATTGAATGGTGTTCCTTAAGTTATCCAACACCCTATCTTGGACTAGGTTCACCTGAACCAAATGGTTTGATTTAGGGTTGGGTGGGTGATGAAAGACTCATCATGGCTCCTAATTGTCACTAATTAACTAGTTTCCCTAGTTAATTATATTATATGAGTTAAATCATCAAGGATCTCCAAAATAAGTTAAAAACACTAAATGTCAATTGATCTAATTAATAATTTAATTAATAATTTGGACTTAATTAATAATCATTTAGCTAAATATTTAATATTTAAACTAAATTAATATTATGACCTAAGTATGTAATTAACTTAATTAAACTAATCATTGAAATAAATATAGATAAAAAAGGAAAAAACATAACATAATTTCAAGGAATAAATATATTATTTACCTAATTTATAATTATATATAAAAAGTTGAAACAGAAATAAACTAAAATAAGACTTAAAATTCATTATTTACATTTAGGTCCTTAGCTTTTATTTCAGTTGAGTCCTTTTATTTTATTCAGGTCCTTCACGTATTACAAAAGTACCCCTATGTACACCTCTGCAATGTCTTCCTCTTCATCTTCATCCCTGCCGTGGATGGTCCACAATGTCCGGTGTCCGTACCCATGATCACAACTCATCCCACGTCAGAAGACCTTCGTCGTTGCCATCTACATTGCACTCACCTTCCTCTCTTCATCCGATGGACCAGATGTCCCTTAAATCCTAATTGACCTAGGCATTTAACTCACTGACGTCGGAGACGATGCCAGAGGTTACAATGAACCTAGACCCTATCCTGTCCAAGTTCTTCCCCCTTGACTCCCCTCCACCTATAAATATCCCTGCAAAACTTCGATTTCAGGTGTTGGCTCCCTACCCTCTTATCCCAACTAAGCTAACAATAGGCTATTCTTCCAAAGCCTTCAGTGACCCCTTACCCCTCTATCGGAGCTTCTCCAGTGGCGGAGCTCGTCTCCCTCACCTCCTTCTTCTCATCCAACGCACCGGATCTGTCGTAAATCCTAATTAGACTAGGTGTCTAAACTCACTAGTGTCAGAGGTGACGCCAGTGAGTACAACGAACCTTGCCATTAAACCATCCAGATAAAACCCCCCTATCCGTTGTTGACACTTATACATACCTGGACCACCTCCGATCTCAAGGAGTGACCCCATTCCTACTTCTCCAACAATGGTCGCCAATAAGCTATTTGTCCCCTACCTTCAGTGATTCCTCCCTCCTCCTTCCATCGTTCTTTGAGTAGCTCGAGCACCCTCCAACCTTCGCTATTCCTCGCCACATTTTCAGATGAGGCTACGACCTCATCATTTCTCTCTACATTGCGTATTCTTCCTTTGCCAAAGCTCTATTCCTTGCCTCTATTTCGTCCCCCATTACACACCTTCAACGGAGTCGTCTGATCCCCTTTCATCCAGGTAATGGTAGAATTAGCTTCATAAGTTAGTGTAGAGTAGTTTAGAATACTTTTTTTTTGAAATAGAAAGGAAAGCTATCGAATCGCTGATAGCAATCTAGGTGAGCTTTCATGGACTATATAAGAAAAAAAAGAGGATCACAGGATCGAACCCCACATATATATAAGAGTCAAGAAATTGTTTATAATATTATCCACACACACTGGTCTCTCCTAAAATAATTTCTCATTTCTAGCTCTTCTTACTGACCATAGCACTGCCACCATGGGCACATGGGGCTTATTTGTAACCAAAAAGGAACTCCATAAGTTCTCCCACATGGGAATCGAACCCCTGCAAACCCTGCTCTAGACACAATCTGTTACCATGCAAGAAGAGAAGATATGATGATTGCAGTCATTGTGTAACCCACATAGTTGATAGAATTGAGCAAGGGTGCCCATCCTCCAATGCTGCATGTCACCCGTTATTAGACCATCCCTTCTACTTAACCACAGAAATATTTGCACCTTTAATGGAACTTTCAACTTCCATAATTTTCTCCCAATCTCATCCACCTCTGCCACCTGGACGATATGATGAGCTTTTCATAGGTAGCTACTGGAGAGAAAATCCCCTCCCATTTGTATGTATCGCACTCCTCTAGTTTAGGTCTAAAGGCATTTAGTTCCTGTAGGAGGTGTTCATTCGCGTTCATTCTCCACCCATGTTCTGGTTCCATAGCCATTCCCCTTGTCATTATTTATTCCAGTTTTCTGATTCCATGTCCCAATAATCATACACCACCGCATTTTTATCAGGACCAGCCAAATAAGCAAGAGAATATCTATCCTTTAACACCCCATCTGGTGCCCACTTTTCAATCCAAAATCTGAAGCTTCTTCCATCTCCCAAGACTGATTTGGACATGTTCCAATTATTAGCCATAGCACGCACCATAGAGGCCCAAAAAGGAGAAAGCTTCAGGGGGTTCAGATGACTCTTCTCATCATTTGTCGCCCCATAACTATCATGCACAATCTCTATCCAAGGACTCTATTCCCCTTGCAGCAGCCTAACTGCCCATTTTAAAAGCAAAGCATCATTAAATTCTTTGAGAGATCTTATTCTCATGCCATCATACTTCTTAAGAGAGAAAATTGTATACCATTTAACAAGTCGGAAGAAAGTACCCTAGTGAGAAGCCCCTTTCCATAAGAATCTCTTGCACATGACTCAAGTTTCTTCCATATTGACTTTGGAGCTCTGAAGATGGAAAAGAAGACTGGAACAGATGTAATCACTACATTTAGCAAAATAAACCTCCCCCCTTTCGATAAGTATCGACTACTCTGACCTTCTAACTTTGTAGCCACCTTCTCAAAGAGAAAATTCCAATTGTTCTTCTTCATTTTTGTACACTTCAGCAACCGGCCTAGATATTTGATTGGCAATGAGACCACAGACGTGCCTAAGATGGAAGAGATGTTACTCTGATCATTACCGTTCATACCAAAGCAAACCAGAGATGATTTGCTTCCATTTAGCTTTAGACCAAAAATTTCTCCAAAGATGTTAACCATATAATAGAGCGCTTGTGCTTCCCTCTTCCCTCCTACAAAAAAGACTGTCTCATCTGTGCATTCGAGAATGGGGACCAAAGCCCTTCTATTTGTCATCAAATAGCCCCTTGTCAGCCCTTCTTCTGCCAACTTGCATGCATTTCTAGCTAAAGTATCCATGGCAAAGTTAAAAATCAGCGAGGCCAGGGGACAACCTTGCCGCACCCCATATTGAGGCTGTATCTAGGCTTTACAAGGTTTCCCATTTATGAAGGGGGAGTAGGAAGCAGTCGTGATGCACCATTTCATCCACTGGATCCAAAGAGGGGGAACTTTCTTCTTTTAAGAATTTCCCATAAGTACAACCACGAGATTGAATCATATGCTCTAGATAAATCTACCTTCCATAGGAAGGTCTTAGACTTTCTCCTGTGCCAACTCATCGCCATCTCTTGAGCATTAATAAATGATTCTTGCAAAGACCTCCCAGGTAAAAAAACAGATTGAACAGGCATAATTAGGCCTTGCAAAACTCCACGAATTCTGTTGATGAGGATTTTGCTAATGATTAGATATATGGAGTTCGACAGCGCAATAGGCTTATAATCAGAGAAACATTCCGCTCCTGACTTCTTTGGTAACAAGGTATGATTTGTTTAGCCTTCCAAAACTAGAGTTTCCCTTTTCAAACTCATGTATAATCCCCATCACTTCCTCCTCAAGAACACTCCACATTTCATTATAAAATAGGACTTGAACCCCATCCGGCCTTGGAGCTCCCTCATTATTTAAGTGTTTGATAGCTTCCATAGCCTCCTGTTCAGTAAAAGGGGCAACCAACATTGCAGCTTTATCATCACTGACACATGGGAATGCAGTCGTAGCCACCCTCCACATACCTCTTGGTGCAGCCTTTGATATTTCTTTAATGTAGCGTATAGCTTCATTCCTTATTTCATGAGTGGAGGAAATGTTTCTCTCACCAATTTTGATAGAAGAAATGAGGTTAAATCTCCTTCTAGCACTGGTAGCAAGATGAAAAAATGTTGTATTTGCATCCCCTTCCTTGAGCCACAGTTGTCTAGACCTCTCATGCCAATCCATCACTTTCGTTAAATCCTCCTCGCCAATGACCTGTTGCCAATATTTCCTTGATTCCTGATCTTGAGCACTAAGACCCACCGTGCATTCCTTCTTATCAAGTTGCTAGACCTCAGCCAATGCCTCAATTCTCTTCTGCTCCCTAATAGCCACCACTGTCTGCCCATATTCCCTTAGCATTTTGTGCATGTCTGCCAACTTTGATGAAAGTCTTTGGGTAGCAGAACCGGTAGCATTCTTACTTTTCCACCAGCTAGACAACATATGTTTAAACCCATCTTCTCTGAACCACGACTTTTTGAATTTGAAGTATGAGCCAACATCTACATTCACCCCACTATCCCACACAATTGGCGTGTGATCTGAAAATGGCCTCTCTAGGCTCATGGCTGAAGACAATTGAAACTGCTCCAAGAGACTAGAGTTGCTAAAGAATCTATCCAATTTGGACATGAGCCCATGACCCTTTCTCTAAGTAAACTCAACACAACTAACCAAGTATTTAGTGATGCACAGACTCTGCACAACCAGTTGAAACCCTGCCACTGTGCCATATGTATTACCACCAGGTCGGTCCCCACTTGACAAGGTACAGTTGAAGTCTCCACTAATGAGCCAAGGTAGCTCTTGAACCTTTTGATGTATTGTTAATAGGTCTTCCCATAACTCCACCCGGCTGGTTGCTGCACAAGGTCCATACACACACGAGACGAACCAATCCAAATCCCCTTGATGACTCTGGCATCTACATGTAATCATATGCCTGGCCTGATGGACTTCGATCACTTCAAAGCTAGAATTTCTCCACCAAATCTGCCATTTGCAGCCATCACCGCACAATCCACTCCCGGACTGCCTTAGGGTATCCCAGACTAAACCATTGTCTTCCTCTAGGTGTGTCTCTTGAATAAGAGCACAATCAATCACCCACTCCACAAAATATCTGATTAGAGAAGCTCTTCTCACTTTATTGTGTAGCCCACGCACATTCCATGTTAAAATTCTCATCACATACAGAGATGATCCCCTTATGCCAGATTGTCCACATATTCAACCATGATGGACTTTGCAATGGCCTCTTCCTCAATGGGGCTCATGTTCTCCTTTCTCCTTCTCCTAAGCATGTAAGGGAATCGCCTAACCCCCCTCTTTTGACCAAATCCTTTCCCAAATTTCAAATCTTCAGGAACAGGAAGTGGCATTTGATTCGCATCCTTGAGGATAATTCTCTCACTACTACCTTCTATTCTCTCCCCTATACAGTTAGTAGTTTTACCAGGGTCCTCGTGCATTTGTTTATCACTCCTCATGTTAGTGTCACCCACCACAATCATCATGCCCCCTCTAAATCCTCCTCGTGGCATTCTTTCATCTTCTTTGGCCCTGGCGCATCATTTGAAGGCTTACGACCCTCCAGTTCTGCCTGCTGCACCTCCCCAGATTTTCTTCAACCGTCTTAACCTGTCTTGGTTCTGGGATTATGAATTCCTACCCAACCACTGACACACAAATAAGCCAAGAACATCCTCCACATCCGAGAATTATTCTATCAGGCAATGACCCACTTCTGAAGATCTTAGCCCCAATTTGCAGTACACGAGCATCCCCTTCCCTAATTGCAACCTCTATATCATCATGGATAGATGCAAACCCAGCGATCATCTTGGATACCACCCCTCCAGATCTCAGGTGTAGAGGCAATCCCTTGATTGCTAATGTCACACGCCTGGTACCCATTCTCTGGGGGATAGAGTAAGCTTGAATGCTTTTCTGATCCTTTCTTCTCCGACTCTGGTGAGCTCCTTGAGCTTGTCAGAGATTTGTTTACTCTTTTAAACACATCAATCACCTTCTTAATTCTGTCATAATCACTTCTATCACACGAATTACATCATTCTATCAGCTTTGACACCTAATCCATTCCACGCTCACCGAAGCACCTCCACTGTCTATGGCAGAGGTCTCTGACCTAACTCACACCCAATTGAGGCCCTCTGTCATTTACTCATCACTTATGGGCCCCGTTCCAACTTTTAATTAGACAAATCACTAACCACACAAGAAATGCCCAAATCAACTTCAACCTTCTGAGCTCGTTGTCAATGGCAGCTCAGAAGGAGTTTCTTCACCCAATTCCCTACACATACACCATCGCCAAGTCATTTTAAGCATTTTCCCTCACTCAATTAAGTGAGAGGGTGAATCTTGATTTCAGGTGAACTCAAGATTCAATCATTCTGTATTCATTCATTAATTCATGATTTTGTTCATTATTTATTTTAATTGTAAAGTTTTTGAGGTTCTTTGTGACCACAAGAAGCTTTTGAGACCATTCTTGGTCTGATTTGTGGAGACTTGGTCTCTAGAGTATTGAAATGATGTTCACCGGAGATCTGGTGAGCTTTGACGAATTAGAATATGAGCCTTAGCTTTCAGAACTCTGCAAGAAGTTCTAGATCATTTCTTTCTGATGTGAAGATCAAATTGCACCAATAGATCAAAGTTTCAATGATGGATGTTCTCTTTTGGTCATCGTCTTAGCTACAACGGAGCTGAGGAAAGTGAATCCTTAAGTCTGACGGTGTAAGAATAGGTTCATAAGCTTGAGTACAATCTATAGAAGCTATAGGTACTGTCACTCAAGTCTGAGAGTTGCTGAGTCATTCTAATGAACAACCTACCATTCAAGCTCATGCAATAGTGCCTGAGAAAGCCCAAGGAGTACTCAACTTGAATTTCAAGTGTTAAATAGTTTCCTTGATTGAATTTGGTCTGATTAGACTTTTAATTTGAATCTGTGGGCTTTAATTTAGAAAGGCAACATTTAAGCTTCAATGGTCTACTTTGAGCTCAATTCAAGGTTAAAGGGTGTGAATCTCATTATTAATAGGTTAATTGAGTTTCTAGGCTAATTTCAAATTATTTAGAACATATTTGGATGATAATTATTGAGAATCTTGTTAGATTCAACATTCTTAATAGTTTGGATTGTTTTTGGAACCCAAAGTTGTTCTTGGTGTTTTTGTCGAGATTTGAAGCCAATCTCTAACTAGATCAATTCTTTTTGATGCACTGAATTGATCTAAGTCACTTCTTGAGGCTTTTATCTATCTGTCAGGCTAATTCAAGTCTGAATCAAAGCTCTAAACCTTGAATGTTGAACTTTTGAAGCTTTTGAAACTCCGAAGCTTCTGAGCTATCCTAGGCATTTCCAAACCTTCCTTCTTCTTCAAGTCCCTGCAGAACACTTTGATAAGTATTCCATAACTCTCAAATTAGAGGGTTAATCCTACTAGAGGTCAATTGACCTCTAATTTCATGTTTGCAGTATGCTACAACCATGGCAACAGAGCCATATTCCTCCATGAATTTACGGATCAAGAGTGATCCAAGCACTAAATTGGTGCTAAAATTGGAAACTACATTCCTAAGGCTTTCCTACAAGCTATTATACACTCAATTTGGTTAACGATGCCGGTCGAAATGACCATCTGAAGATCACGCCGACAGACAATGTCCGAAGGAGGGGAGGTGCTTCTTTTGTCCCACCTCGAAAATGAAAGAATGACCATATTGGTATAAAGGCAAAAGAGTGCTTCTCCTGGCTGATCGTCAGTGCAGGGTGCACTTATGAACATCAGATCTTGATTGAGTGTGTGTGTGCACGTGCACATGCATGTGTGCACACATGCATACATGGGCCTGGGTGTGGGCGGTGAGCTATGTAGGCCTATTGGGCATCATATTGTTAACATTTAAATGAATTAAAATCTACTTAAATAAACTAGTCTTGGGCTCAAGTAGGGTCTGCTCCCGCCCCTAGTGGGCGCTGTGTATCCCTGAAAGAGCCTGAGCTACCCATTAAATAATTTTCGGTTAAGTGTTGAAAGTGGGTTATGGACTTAAATGGCTTTGTGTGGAGAGTAAAGAGTGCATAGTAAAATGATAGAAAGAAGAAGAGTGAAGGAAGAAATTAAGGAAGAGAGAAAAAGATTGAGAGTTGAGAGAAGAAAGAGCGATTAAGAAGCTGAGGAAGAAAGGAAAATAAGATATTAAAAGAGAGAGAAACATGCGTCTGAAGGGTTAATCAGAAGTCCAAATTTCTACTTTTAAGTCATCTAATTTCACATTGAGACATCTAATAAGAGAGGACTCAAGGCTTATTAAAGAGGTTAAGTGTTGATGAGCTTCATTGAAATAAAGGCATTTGTAATTAGTGTAATCATTTTTCTTATACCTTATTTTCTAAACACTTGATGTAATAATTGTGATTTCTTCTTGTTATTTATTATAAATCTTTCATGTACTTGTCCTTTATTAATGGAATAGTTGCATGCTTTAAATATCAATTTCATGTGCAATTGTTCATGCGCTTAACATATAACTTAATTGTAGATTTAATTAATTAATTTATTTGTTAAATGTGCAATAGAATAAAAATGGGAATTAAACTACACTTATGTCTCCTAGTAGATGATTTGAACTCAACCAGTTAAAAAGTACTAAAATCTAAAATGTTAGGTTAGCTTGACCCTATACTACAATCAACGATAATAATTTAGCAAATTCAAGTTAACCAAGTCCATTCTTTACATGATTAATTAAGACTAATAACCTTAATTAACTATGTTGAGAATTGAACGCATTAATGGGTTTGGGTTCAGTCTAGGGGAGTCAAGAAATTGAGGTTCCTGGGGCCCTCCCTGATAATATGTCATTTCTGATTGTTAATAAAGGGGTGGTGACCCATATGCAGTGTACTCCTGGGGAGGGCATGCATTATAATCATCATATCCTTCTTGATTGTAGATCGTATTAGGTTGTCCATAGGGCGGTGATCTATAATCGATGTAGCTCGAAGAAGGATAAAAATCAAAATCATGATATCCAGGGTTTGACACTGAACATTGAGGTCCGGAATTATATCCCCAATCAAGATTATCCCAACTAGAAGATGGGTGGTTGATGGTTAATCGGGATAATAATTATCTTGGGGATAACTGGTAGCAGGAGGGTAGGAATGGAAATGTGAATAGGAAGTGGAGGGATACATGGTGGTGTGTGAGGGAAAATAAAGGAGAGAAAGGTGCCCTTCAATATAATCAAACCAAACCTATCCTTAGGTGGGTAGCCTAAAGACCTACAGACTCTTAGAACCTATCGGTCAATCCAACCAGTTAGTGCGAGGGATTGGGGAGAAGGTTCTTCCTTTCACTTGCACCTTGGGATCCTTTGATACTTGTCAATCGCGGTCGTCTCACACTACTCCCCTAGCTAGACATCAGATGAACCAATAGAAGTAGATTAATTGAAAATAATCTCGATCTAAGCCCCAAAGAAAGAGTCAATCGTTAAGGATAACATCTACTCTATTTTAATTAGGCTTAGGTTTGTTTGTGCTTTGAAATGTGATGGGCCCTTTAGATAGGTTATGCCCTTAAAGATCAATTAATTCATGTGTGCGTGCACAACCAGGGCTTTCAAGCAAGGTTTATTGATGATTTTTCTTTTAGGGTTCAACCTTGTTTGGTAGCTTTTAGGATTCAATTCTTAGGTGTATTCAGACAAGGTTCAGTTGACACAGCAGGTTTTGAAAGCACAGGTTCAAATATTTTCCTTTAAAGCTCAAAAGAATGTGGAGTGCCTGGTTCAGTCCTAAAAGTTGAATCCTATGTGGCAAGCTACTTGCTAAATCAATTTTAAATTGAGTGGTGTGACCCAAACAAATCAGACAATTAGTTGAATGCACCACTAATTAAAGCACGTAAGAATTTTACCCTATTCTGATGTCTAATCACTTATTTGTATAGTGCATTAAGGTGTACCAGGCTCTTAGGTCAGATCCCCAATTAAGTTAATGAATTAGACAAAAGTGAGGTGCCTTAGGTGTGTGTAGGTGCATAAGGTGTGTAAGTTTAAATAAATCCCACAATCAGATTTTATGCATACATAGATATATGTGTGTGTGTGTGTGTGTGTGTGGAGGGGGGGAGGGAGGGGTGTGAGGTGGGTGGGAGTGACAAACAAACAACCAAAACTAACCTTAGGGTTTATGCAAAATCCTAAGTTAATTAGGGTTTGCGTTATTAGGTGGTGGAATGAAATCTAAGGGGGTGAGAGGTGGGGTACACTTACAAACCCTTCAACTGCACTTTGCTCCAATCTACCACTTTTGCTCGCCTCGAGAGAGTACTTGCAATGATAATAAGAATGGAGACAAGTGAGGTAAATGATAAGTAAGGCAGAAAACACGGGAATCAAAGAGCATTGCCTCCCCAGCAACAACACCAAGATGATGAGCGATAAAATCATTGCGAAATGTTTGAGTTCAGAAAACCCGAGTCATTGTAAAGTTCGCAATCCACTACCAAATAAATTTTATTGAAACTCTGGTGAGTCCAAAGTAGAACACGGGGAGGCTAACATTTGATTAAAAATCACGTTTGGAATTATTTTCGTAAAGCAAAGTAGCTGGTTCAAATTAATCTACACGAGCTATTCTACTTAAGCAATAAACAATAGAAAAGAGAGAGAATAATACAAAGAGAGAGAGTATGTGTGAACAATTATTTCATAGAGCCATATTCATTACAACTACTTGCAGAATTAAACTACATTAGAATTCAGTAAAAAGATAGGGGTGAGAAAATCCTCCTCAATGACTTCTTGGAGGATGAGCCACATTGATGGAGCACCAAGAAGATGATGGTAAGAGGTTGGATAAGGGAGGACAAAGAAGGATGATGGAGGACGAAGCAAGGCGGCGTTGCAGTGAGATCCGCTTCTTGAATGGTAATGAGAAGACAACCATGGGATGGTCTACGAAGGGGGTGAGAAGATGAATAGAAATTTGAGTTTTTTTGAAAAAATAAGGATTGCTATATAAGGAGATAGCCATGCAGGAATTTTATTAATAGAATCAAAGAAAAAATAATATTACATCAACTTCTCCAATAACGTATGAGAGCTTGACACTCATGCACAATTTGTGTTGAGTTGATGGGTCTCCCATGAAAAAGGCACTCATTACACACACGCCATATACACCACAAAACGATCGCCATAAAACAATGGGGCCTCCCACTTCTAACAAAATCTCCCCACATGTCCTCCGATACAGGTATCCCAACGCCACATACCCTATTCCACACACAATCTGTAATCACACATGAGGAAAAAATATGGCGCACGCTATCAGTATGAAAACCACATAGATAAAATGTATGAACAACCACTCCCATCCTTCTGTGCCTCAAGTCATTAGTGATAAGCCCATCCCTCCTGCAAAGCCACAGAAAAATTTGTATCTTCAATGGGATTTTCAGCTTCCATAATCATGCACAGATGATGTCAACATCACCACTTTGTCTCCTTGAAACCATATCTTCATAGGCCTTGGCAGTGGAAAAATTCCTCATCCATCTGTACGTGTCAACACCTCCTGTTGTCTTGAAAGCTTGCAACTCTTGCATTAATCTTGCTCTTTCCCCCCAGGTGCAACTCCCCACCCTGCAGCCCGTCTCCTGTATCTCCCATCCATTTGCTTCTTCGTCCCAGAGGTTAGCAACCTTAGCCTCTTTGTCACCCACAAGGCCATATACCCGTGGATAGTGATTATGTAAAACACCCAAAGAAGACCACTTTTCCAACCAGAAGAGAAAAGATTTTCCATCCCCATAGGCTAGTTGGAAAATACCATAATTTTCCTTCATAGCTACCACCACCGAGCTCCAAAAGGGTGATGCTTTGATAGGGGAAAGTCTATTTGCCACTGAGTGTGAAGCGCCATATGTTCCTCTGATCACTGCCACCCATAGTTTATTTTCCCTTTGGAAAATTTTTATTGCCCACTTCAACAATAAAGAGTCATTAAACTCCTTCAAGGATCTAATTCCACACCCCCCTGCTTCTTTCATGCACACATACTCTCCCATTTTACTGGCTGAAGGAAGAGTCCCTCATGTTTCACCCCCTTCCGAAATAAACGCTTTCTCATTATATCTTGGTGCTTCCAAATTGCTTTAGGAGCTCTGAAAATAGAAAACAAAAAGTAAAATTTGATTTTTTACTTTAGAGGAGCATCCCAGGTTTGGGACTAGCTCCTTAGAGCTTTGGAGAGGGTGAGAGAAGAAGAGAAGGGATGAAGAATGAGGAGGGGATGTAGGGTCTTTATATAGGTGAGGTTTGAGGGCAAAAAGGTCCTTTTACATGCATAAAAATAAATGCAGGGCCTTTAGTGATCGAGGTGCACGTCGATGAGCCCATATTTGTGGGCTAATTTATTATTTAAATGCCTAGACATTAAGTTTATAGTTAGATATACATAGCATGTATTAATATGTAAATAAACTAGTTTACAAATATACTTTCATGCATATTTCATTCATGCGTAAGCATGCATTACAATCAAAGTGGCCAATTATAAATTAGTTTGCATACATGCATTACATACATAGTTTAAATAAGAATAGGATTTAGTATTTCTTATGGGTTTTGTACATAAATAACCTACGTATATATTTTTTCTTTTTATTAATTAATAGCTTCTCAATGGCTGTAGAGCTTAAAAGACGGCAGTGATGGGAGCGAAAAGCTTGGATCTCTGTCGCCACCGTCATTTCATCTCCAGTAACCTTCCTACATCTACGACTTCCCTGCAGCTATAAGAAAGGGAGAGCCTCAAACGGGCTTTGCCAGCCACCATCCCCAACCCACCACTGTGCAAAAGAATTTGAGCTTCTCCATTTCACCACCATCAGCCTCGACTGCGATAGTTGCTCCACCACCATAGGCGTGCATTGTGACAGGATGCTCCGCCAAATCGAAGCAACTGCGTTACTGTGAGAACCTCAATGTGCAGCCCTTCACGCTGCATCACCACCATCACCAGCAACCATCTCCAGCTTCTCGCCCCTGCGCCAGTTAAGATGTCTGGGAATGATGCTAGACATCTGACCTCCACCTTCCACTTCATTTTTCCTTCCTCTATTTTTCCTCCACCAAAAAGAATCCAAGCACCCTCTCCACGCACCTCCACTGCCCACACGCAATCACCCCCGGCGCACCATCTACGCGATCTCCATGAGTGTGTGCACTCTTGCCCGCACGCAACCACCACCTGCAGCAGTGCCATCTACGCACCTCACCTCCTGCAGCACGCACCAGCGTGTAGCACTACCCTCCAGTCCATCACATGCAGGCACCACTTGCAGCTACGCCATTCCCGCACGCCCATCGCCTCTGTGCCTCGCCATCTTCACTGTGCCACCACGCGCATCATGCTACATGCATAAGCAAGCATGCAACCCTTCTCACATCTCCAGCTGTCACAGCACCCCTCTGATGCACCAAGCTCGCCTCCCCTCCGCTTGCACAGCACGCATCTCCTCACCTTCAGCTTCTGCGTGTGCCCACCAGCTTGTAGCTCCAACACCTATGGCCACACACTCCTCCAGCAGTCGCACCCTTCCTCCGCAGCCAACGAGCCTCCAGTAGCTACGCTCCTTGATCAGCCTCCCCTCACGCACCTGCGCACCTCCAGCAACCCACGTGCATCCGCGTGCCTCCAGCAGCCCACATGCATCCACCTGCCTCTAGTAGCAACAACAAGCAGCCACCACCAGAACCCACCTTCACTGGAGCTCCATTTGGCTGGCTCTGGCCACCTCGCAACTTGCCGCCGCCACCACCGCGAAGCCCTCGCTCTGGTCGACCTATTCCCAGAACAGCTCCTCCAACGAACCTCTCTCTCGTGCGTGAGGAGGAGAGAGGAAGAATCCTTTGTTTTGGTTGGTATTTGTATTTGCATTTACCTGCCATTGCCACAAAAAGATTTGCTTGGTTTATCATTATTTTATTATGGTGATTTTATGCAAAGAACCTCCCTCTTTCTCGTGAATACAATATCAACAGGATAAAGTCTTATTATCTCAATTGAAAAGTGATTTTGGCTTGATTTTTTGACGAAATTAATACTGAACATCGATTTCTGACCCTTGCGAGTTTAAATAGGCCACTGCCTCCCTATGGATACGACTCGCTCCTAATTGAGTGGTTATATTAATTATTGATTAGTCGATTTTTCCACCACATAGAACTACAAACAACTTCAAAAGCGAAAATCGACTCATCAAATGGCACCGTTGCCAGCGAGGCAACAAGCTTAATTAACTTTCAATTATTTATTTGTTCATGTTGATTTAAATTGAGGCATATTTAACCTATTTTATCTGATTTGGTGTGAGGTACATATATTACATACGAGATGTCGCATCGACCTCAGCAACACCGTTGTGGAGCTTGTTTCCACCACTTGGAGGAGGAACTGAGCTTCGCATCTTGGTGGACATTGCAGCCACCTCTGAGATAAACACAGGAGCTTGTGGGCCTTGACCCACACGCACAGAGACGAACGAATGACCATCTAGGAGGAGTCTTCCTCTTAGAATTTTGATTCCGTAGTTTAGAATACTCTTTAGGTTTAGTTTAGTTGTTTATTTTCTTGCCCTTGTACTCTGGGACTAGTTTTAGGGGTTTGTTCCCCGATTTTGTTTTAGGCTCATGTTGGGTAATTTTTTGGAGTCGGTTCCCTTTTTCCTTAGATTTAGGCTTTTACTTTCTTTTGTGGATTGATTTTATTTTTTCTTGATTGTGCATAAGTAGTTAAAAACAAAAAAAAATAAAACAAAACACGAGCTTCCTGCCCCTACGACGAATCATTCAGGTCTATATGAGAAGCCTCTAGATTTATTTCTCTACATTGCATGCATTCTCACATCGTTGATTGCTGGGAGCAAGGTATGCATTCTCTTACTTTGCATCCATATTCTAATCATGCATTGCATTTTGGACTTAATTCCAAGCAGACATAAGTTGTCTTGAAACGATTTAACAAGTGGTCACATTTTCTGAAAAAGGACTAATCAATAGGAGGAACATATAAAACCCAAGGAGTTGATTTGAGACATTATGCTGCGATTCAAAAGAAAATTCAAACTTTTTCAGTGTATGCACACTTGTTTGATTCTTGCACCAAAGCACGCATTTAGACACTCCTAGGTTTTTGAGTAGCTAGCAAAGAACTCTCTTATCATTGGATACCAAAGTGCTTGAAACTTAAGTTCAAAAGTTTTGTAACTCCAAGGTGGGGGATACCCTATCACGGATTATTGAGGGTAGTTAAGAAGCACCGCGAAAGCATAGCTTCAAAGGAACACTTAGGCTTACTTGCATCCGTCGATCTTCCATCCTTGGAGTACTTTACCATTTGAACTTTAGGGTAGAGCCCCTAAGATCCAATTAGGTCTTCATCAAGGCATTTCGTAGGTTGACAATAGGCACATAATTGTTTGGGCAATTTGTATTGTCATCTACAACTTGACTTAAATCTCAAAGGCCTTAATTGATTAAAGACATAAAAGTCCTTTGGAATTGTGTTTGTTTGTGTATGCTTGGTAGGCAATCTTTGAGGAGACAACTTGTGTTTAATTCAGAACCTGAAAGAATTCCTAGGAAAGCCAACCAAGAGAGAAGAAAGATGGCTGAGGAAGGAGAGAATAGAATTATGGAAAACCAATGATCTCTGAGAGATTATTTTATCCCTACCAACCAACCTGGCCATACACTAAGAAGACCTGGGGGGAACAATCCACATGAAATTAAGAGTAGTACCATATCTTTGTTGCCCTCATTCTATGGTACTTCAAGGGAGGACCCTTATAGCCATCTGGAGGAATTCATCGAGGTCTATTCCACGGTGAGATTGCAGGGTGTTACTGATGACGCCCAAATGTGAACCCTCATTCCTTTCTCCTTCAAGGATAAGGCGAAGCATTGGTATCACACTCTAGATGGTAGAGTGGATACATGGGATGCCTTGAAGGGAAAGTTTTTGAAAAAATACTTCCCATGAGCAAGACTAACCACTACAGGACGGAAATCATAGGTTTTGCTCAACAAGATGCAGAACAATTTCATGATGCATGGGAGCGCTTCAAAGACTTGTTACGCTTATGTCCCCATCATCAAGTGCCAAGATGGTAGCTTGTAGAAAGGTTCTACAATGGATTAAATGACAAGCGCAGGCAAATAGTGGATGGAGCCTGTGTAGGAACCTTTCTTACAAAAACTGAAGATGAGGCTTGGGATCGTTTTGAGACCTTGAGTGAGAATTCTATCCATCTAAATTCTGCCTATTTGGATAGGAAACCCACTCTCATGCAGCGAAAGATTGAGGAAAATGAGGCTAGGGATACCCAAAAGTTGGCCTTCTAGATTCAATTGTTGAACCAAAACATGGAAAGGCTTATGACAAACCCTAGCCAACTCATGCCAAATGCCTCCATTTCCCAAGCTTCTGAATGCTCCATTTGCAATGGCAATATGCATGCTACTATGGATTGTTATTTGGCCTCCCAATTCCCTGAACTTGTACAAGCGGACCTGAATGCCACCCAAGGGTTCTGTCCCAGACCTCGTAATGACCCATTTTCCAACGCTTATAATGAGGGATGGAGGAACCACCCCATTTTTTTATGGAGATAGGGGCATGTCTCTAATTCAAGGAATTATAGACCCCAACCCTTTCAAACTCAACAGTATGACCAACCTTTTATGCCCTCCCAACCATCCAAGACTTCTGAGATGGATGAGCTTAATGCCATGCTTAAAGCCATGCAAAAGAATCAAAGCATGATCATCCAATCCATGACAAGGCAATCAATGAGATGAAATCACAAATTAGACACCTTGTCGAGGCCATGAGTAAAAGAGAGACTGGGAAGCATCCCAGTTCATCTGAGGAGAACCCTAAAGGAAAAGGGATTGTTTTTAGGGAGCAAGCCCAAGAACTGACTATTCTGAGGAGTGGGAAAGAAATTTCCAAACCTTATGCTCCTATAGTCCTATCTTCTGAAAAACCATCCACCCCAACTTTCGACCTCACTAGAGAAAAGCAACCCAACTCTTCTCCACTTGAAATCACCTCATAGGAAGAGGTTATCCCCATTCCCCCACTTACCCGACATGACAACCCTTCCACCTAGAGACCGAGAGTGCCCTTTCCAGAGTGCTTATCTGACTTTGGGCATACTTCTGCTGGCTCATCTAGAGCCAAAGATAGGATGGACAAAATAATGGCGACTTTCAAATAAGTGCAAATTAACCTACCTTTGCTTGAAGCTATCAGGCATATTCCATCCTATGCCCACTTTCTCAAGGACCTGTGCACAAAAAAGCAGCAATCGAGGAAACAAGTCCAATCAAAAGTTGTCCTACCTAAGTCTATTAGCTCAATTATACAACACGGGATGCCCTCGAAACTTAAGGACCCAGGAGCCCCTTACATCTCAGTGGTCATTGGAGACCAACAAATAGACGAGGCTCTAATTGATCTGGGTGCAGGGGTCAACATCCTTCCGAGCTATGTATATGAACAACTTGGAGGAGGCAATCTGAAGCCTTCCCCTGTAATTCTCCAAGTTGCAGACCATTCTTTGAAGACACCACGCAGCTTGCTGGAAGATGTCCTTGTGAGAGTGGAGGATTTCTTTTTCCCCATTGACTTTCTAACACTGGACACTAACCCTACCAACAAACTAACCAAGCCCTCAATCATTTTGGGCTACCTTTTCTTGCAACTTCTAATGCTTCAATTAATTGTCACATTGGGGCATTAAAAATGGGCTTTGGGAATAGGAAAATTTGACTTAATGTGTTTGATGCTTATAAACAAGTTGGATTTGAGGATTGTTCAAAAGTTGAGGTGGTAGATGATCGGATTGAAGAGACAACTCCTGTAATTTTATGTGATGACCCTTTTAGCATGTCATGCTAAATGAGCATTCCCATCTCTTGGAGGAATGTGAAGGGGATGTGCTAGAACTTGAGGAATTGCTTGGAGTTTCTACTGAGTCTCTTTCCCCATCATGTCTGCCTAAGGTAGATCTGCTACCTGAGATGGGGACTTCTATTTTGAAACCTGCAACCATACAAGCCCCCGACCTTGAACTGAAACCTCTCCCAGACTCTCTCAAGTATGTATTCCTTGGGCCAAATGATACGCTCCTTGTAATCATCTCATCTGCACTATCTGAAGTGCAAGAGGGAGCCTTGTTAGACTGTTTATCAAGGCATAAGGAAGCCATAGCTTGGATGATTGCTGATATTAAGGGTATAGACTCTACACTCTGCATGCATCACATTTATACTAATGATTCCATCAAACCCTTTCGACACATGCAGAGACGTCTTAACTCCAACATGAGGGAAGTGGTTAAAATGGAAATTCTAAAGTGGTTGGATGCTGGGATCATTTATCCCATCACAGATAGCAAATGGGTTAGTCCAATCAATATGGTGCCAAAGAAAGTAGGCTTCACAGTGGAAACAAATGACCAGGGTGAACAAGTGGTGACCAGACCCTCAACTGGTTGGAGGGTGTGCATTGACTACTACAAATTGAACATTGCCACCCAGAAGGATCACTTTCCCTTTCCCTTTCCCTTTATTGATCAGATCCTAGAAAGGTTGGCAGGGAATAAGTATTTCTGCTTTTTAGATGGATATTCTAGGTACAACCAGGTTGCAATCTTCTTTGATGATCAGGATAAGACAACTTTCACTAGTCCTTACGGCACTCTTGCATTTAAGCGTATGCCGTTTGGATTATGTAATGCACCTGCAACTTTCTAGCGGTGTATGATGTCCATTTTCTCGAACATGATTGACGAGTGCGTCAAGATTTTTATGGATGACTTTTCCATTTACGACTTGTCTTTCGACCAGTGTCTCCTGCACTTAGAGAATGTGCTCAAGAGATGTAAGGAGACTGGTTTACTCCTCAGCTGGGAGAAAAGCCACTTCATGGTACAGAATGGCATTGTATTCGGGCATGTTGTGTCTAAAAGAAGCTTGGAAGTGGATAAGGCTAAAGTTGATTCTATTTCCAAACTCCCATTGCCCACGAATGTCAAACAAATTAGATCCTTTCTGGGCCATGCGGGCTTTTATAGGTGATTCATTAAGAATTTCAGCAAAATTTCTAGGCCACTTTGTGACTTATTGGTGAAGGAATCTTCCTTCGATTTTGATTCAAAGTGTGCCAAGGCTTTTCATATGCTGAAGGAGGCCTTGACCTCTACACCTATTCTCTGAGCTCCTGATTGGACACTTCTATTTGAGCTGATGTGTGATGCTTCAAATTATGAAGTGGAAGTCGTTCTTAGACAGAGGGTTGAGGGATGACCACATGTGCTGCACTATTCTAGTAAGACTTTAACTGAACCATAGCAAAACTACATAGTCACTGTAAAGGAATTACTTGCTACAATTTTTGCTTTGGAGAAGTTTAGGTCTTACCTTCTTGGATCCAAGGTGGTCATTTTTACTAATCATGCAGCAGTGAAACATCTCATTGCCAAGAAATACTCTAAGCCACGTTTAATTAGATGGATTCTACTCCTTCAAGAGCTTGATTTGGAGATTTGTGAAAAGAAAGGAGTAGAAAATGTTGTGGCTAACTACCTATCTCACCTTCCCCTTGATGACTCTCCATCTGGAGACATCCGTGAGACATTTCCCGATAAAATCCTTATGGCAGTTACACCAACTTCACCCTGGTATGCGGATACAGTTAATTACTTGGTCACAAGAGAAACCCCTGGCTCTTGGGATGAGAAGAAATGAAAGCGATTCATTTCCCAAGCTAGATTCTTTCATTGGAAAAAGCCAGAATTATTTCATGTTGGACAAGACCAAGTTTGGAGATGATGTGTGCTTAAAGAAGAGCAACAGAGTATGTTGAGATTTTGCCATGAGCTTCATTGTGGAGGACACTTTGGTGCTAAGAAAATAGCTTTTAAGGTTCTCCAATCCAATTTTTGGTGGCCTTCTTTATTTAAAGATTCCCATTACTTTGTTAAGGCCAATCTCAGATGTCAATGGACTAGAACTATTGGGAAGTGGAATGAAATGCCCCAACACCCTATCCAACCTATGGAAATTTGATGTTTGGGGGATAGACTTCATGGGTCCCTTCTCTTCATCCCATGGATTCAAATATATCTTGGTGGTAGTGGATTAAGTCTCCAAATGGATAGAGGCCATCCCTACATGCACAAATGACCACTCTGTGGTTTTGAAATTTGTGAAGGTCAATATCATATCTCGCTTTGGTTGCCCCAAGACGATTATAAGTGATGGGGGACCTCATTTCCGGAACCATCACTTCAATCGGCTACTCAGGAGTCTGGGAGTAACTCACAAGATTGCTACCCCTTATCATCCTCAGACAAGTGGCCACGTTGAAGTGTCAAATAGGGAGCTCAAGAACATTTTAGAAAAGACTGTTAGGCCAGATAGGAAGGACTGGTCCCAAAAGCTCGATGACGCTTTATGGGCTTATCGAACAACCTATAAAACCTTTGGCTATGTCTCCCTTCCAGATTGTGTATGGGAAAGCATGCCACTTACCTGTTGAACTTCAACATAGGGCAATCTGGGCTATATGAAGTGTTAACATGGATTTAGAGTAAGCTAGTGAAACACATTTATTGGAGTTGACTGAGCTTGAGGAGCTGAGGAATGATGCTTATGACACCTCCTAAGCTTATAAAGAGAGAACTAAGGCCTTGCATGATAAATATATCCTTAGAAAGACCTTTAAGCCCAACTAACAAGTCTGGCTTTTTAATTCCAGACTTAAGTTGTTTCCTGAAAAATTGAAATCACATTGGGATTGGCCTTATATTATCACTAAAGTATTTCCACATGGGGCTGTGGAAATCAAGAGCCCTTCTACTTCAGCAGCACCCTTTACCATCAACGGCCAACGGTTAAAACCTTATGTAACTTTGGATGGCCATCTGGTTGACGAGGTCACTCTCGAGGAGCCTTAGCTCCTTTCTTTCCTGCCTCAGGTAACATCTTCCCTTGACCATTTTATTTTCAAGGAGGACATTGTTTGAACTAGGTATGGGGGAATAGGACCTAAGGCATCTGTACATAGCATTTATACATAGTGCATTCATGCATTTAGTTAAAACATTCTGCATTGCATACAATTGCATTGTTAAAAAAAAAGAAAACATTTTACATTATTAATCTTAACTGGCTGGGTTCTGCATTCTTAGGCAGACCAGAACTTTAGGTTAGACTAAGTTGACTCTAGGATTTGACTTAGAAGCTAAGTTGAGCTACTAGCTTTAGACCTTTACGGTCCTTCGTGGACTTAAAAAAACTCAAGTAGGAGTTAAGTTGCAGACCATTCCTCGAGAGGTTGAGGAAGGAAAGCTAAGGATAGAGTTAAAGGCTGGGTAGTACCTGGTATCTTTTTCTACCTGTCGGTTTACGAGTCCTTGTAACCTAAGCATCCACATTTCACACACACTTGGTCTTGTGTAAATAGTGATCACCCTAATTCCTTTCTTGGAGGAAAATTTCGGTTCTCTTAGTTCTGACTTAGGAGAAGCTTGAAAACACAAGTTGATTGGAAGAGTTCCTGCCGCAAGAGAGGTGGAGTGCATATTCACCTTGAGGATGCGATGATAACATGTCACCTCCTCAGTGCTTGTCTCTTAGGATATCCATCCTACTGAGGGCATGTAAGTGCATTGTGCGGTTCAGGTACCATGGGCGGCCCTATCTCGAAGTGTCGATTGCCACAGGCCTGAATTCGCTTTAGAAATCCATGGGTGATACTATCTTGAAGTGTTGATTTCCAGGAGTTCTTGGGGTCACTATGGGTGCTGCTATCTCGAAGCATCGAAAGCCAGGCACCCTTCGAGGTTTGATGATGGGGACAATGAATCTGACACCGACTATGCTGATAGCTTATCCAAGGTTAGACTTAGAGGAATCAAACAAAAAAAATTATATATTAAAAAAAAATCTCTTTCTTGCTCTCTTTCCTGGTCGGCAATCAAACCAACCTCAAATAACTCAAACCAATGCACATGCACGAATGCTTTAATATTTAGGACCAATAAACCCTAGGGTAGAGTTAGAAATTAGGGAAACCTATGCCTGCAACTCGTCTTTAGCCGACCTAGTCTATAACTTAGCAGTTACTTGGGAACCTTAGGTCAAAAGTATGAACTTAACAAGTTTCTAAAGGAAGACCGATTAGGTTGACTAGTCCACTTGAAGAGTTGGGTTAATGCTTGAATTTGCTAGGGACTAGCAAAAGCTAGGCATGAGGGCATTTGATCAGCCCATATTTGTGGGCTAATTTATTATTTAAATGTCTAGATATTAAGTTTATAGTTAGATATACAAAGCATGTATTAATATGTAAATAAACTAGTTTGCAAATATACTTTCATGCATATTTCATTCATGTGTAAGCATGCATTAAAATCAAAGTGGCTAATTATAAATTACTTTGCATACATGCATTACATACATAGTTTAAATAAGAATAGGATTTAGTATTTCGTATGGGTTTTGTACATAAATAACCTACATATATATTTTTTCTTTTTATTAATTAATAGCTTCTCAACAGCTGTAGAGCTTAAAAGACGGCAGTGATGGGAGCGAAAAGCTTGGATCTCTGTCGCCACCATCATTTCATCTCTAATGCCCTTCCTGCATATACGACTTTCCTGCAACTATAAGAAAGGGAGAGCCTCAACTGGGCTCTGCAGGCCACCATCCCCGACCTACCACTGTGCAAAAGCCTTTGAGCTTCTCCATTTCACCACTACTGCTTCGACTGCGGCAGTTGCTCCACCACCGTAAGCATGTGTCATGACAGGACGCTCCGCCAAATCAGAGCAACTGCATTACTGTGAGCACCTCAGTGTGCACCCCTCTAGGTTGCATCACTGCCATCACCAGCAACCATCTCCAGTTCCTCGATCCCATGCCAACCAAGATGTTTGGGAATGATCCCAGACATTTGACCTCCACCTTCCTCTTCATTTTTCCTTCCTCTAGTTTTCCTCCACCAAATAGAACCCAAACACCCTCTCCATGCGCCTCCACTGCCCACACACAATCAACCCCAATGCACCATTTATGCGATCTCCATGAGTGTGTGCGCTCTTGCCTGCATGCAACCACCACCTGTAGCAGCGCCATCCACTCACCTCACCTCCTACACTGCACGCACTAGAGTGCAGCACTACCCTCTAGCTCCACTGTGTGCAGGCACCACCTACAACTGTGCCATTCTAGTGCGCCAGTTGCCTTCGCGTCTCACCATCCTCGCTGCGCCTCCACGCTCATCATGCTTCGTGCATTGCCAAGTGTGCAGCCCTCCTCCTGCCTCCAGCAGTCACGGCACCCCTCTGGCGCACCTAGCTCACCTCCCCTCCGTTCGCACAGCACGCATCTCCTCACCTTCAGCTTTCGGGTGTGCCCGCCAGCTTGCAGCTCCAACACCTGCAACTGCACACTCCTCTAGCAGTTGCGCCATTCCCACGCAGCCAACGTGCCTCTAGCAGTTGCGCTCCTCAAGCAGCCTCCCCACATGCACCCCCACGCCTACAGCAGCCTACGTGCATCCGTGCACCTCTAGCAGCCTGCGTGCATCCGTGCGCCTCCAGCAGCAACAGCCAGCAACCACTGCTGGAACCCACCTTCACCGAAGCTCCATCTGGTCAACTCCGGCCACCTAGCAACTCACCACCACCACCACCGCGAAGCCCTCTCTCTAGCTGACCTATTCCCAGAAGAGCTCCTCTAAAGAACCTCTCTCCCGTGCACGATGAGGAGAGAGGAAGAATCCTCTGCTTTGGTTGGTATTTGTATTTACATTTACCTGCCATTGGTACAAAAAGATTTGCCTGGTTTATCATTATTTTATTGTGGTGATTTTATGCAAAGAACCTCCCTCTTTCTCGTAAATACAATATCGGCATGTTAAAGTCTTATTATCTCAATTGAAAAGTGATTTTGGCTTGATTTCTTAACAAAATTAATAGTGAACATCGATTTTTTACCCTTGCGAGTTTAAATAGGCCACTGTCACCCTGTGGATATGACCCACTCCTAATTGAGTGGTTATATTAATTGTTGATTAGTCAATTTTTCCACCACATAAAACTACAAATGACTTCAAAAGCGAAAGCTGACTTGTCACACGTCACTGAAGCATGCACATGCAGCGTGGGCCATACGATGCCAATTCAATCGCTCTCGTGAAGCCATAACACCGCTGCTTCTCCTTCAGCCATTCGTGTGCTCAAATACACCCAATCAATATTAGTAGTCTGATCGCATGATCAAATGGCATAGAATCGTATGCACACTTCACCTTACCACGTACGTAGCACCCATGTATGATGGCATGTCTGATGGCATGTCATTGAGCACGTTCAGTGAGCTCGCCCATTTGGAGTGCCAGGTCACCGCTCCACAGCCGTTTGATCTTGATCGTGCAGTTGAATTTCACTGTGTGCCTCTCTTTGTGGATTAATCCACTTGCGTGACTTCGAGCATGCATCACTCACTACATGTAAAGCTCTAAACTGCTGTGCTACACTTCACTCTTTGTTCCATTTCTAAATTTAGATGTGTGCGCTCTCTCGACCATTGGATCTCGATCCCACGGTCGAGATCTGACAACATGGATGAAGAAGGTGGAGGCCGGTGGTTATGGTCGACTTGGATGGTGCCACATGGCACCATCTAGGCCATCCATTTTCCAATGCCTATAGATGGTGCCATGGATGTCGGATTAGCTCAATTTTCACACCGTTGACCTATGATCGTTGATCTGAACCCATCCGTGTGGTTAGATTTGTACCACCTTGCCCCTTGACCTCTAATCTTCCTTGGACTACATCCGATACTACAGAAGTCTGATCGGGGCGATCTCAAAGGCATTGGACTTCGATCGTCACCCTGATCAGACCTATACAGTTGGATCTTCAATTTGAGGCCCAGATAAATATCGTCCTATCCCTGACCATAAAAAAGGATAAATTAACCTATAATTTGTACAATCTATTCTAAATGTAGAATGATGCATGCTATGCAATATTTATAATGCTGAATGCAATTGTACACTTAAGAACATGCATAAATAGGTAGTTTATGTGAAATAGATGTATCTACATCAGGGACTAAGGATAGAAATCACCTGAGTATTGGATTTGTAATAGGCCAGCATGAATCCTCTGGGTTGCCTCCTAGGAAGGTTTGAGTTTAGTGCTACAGTTGGGCACAGTACACAAACAACAAAGGATCAATCAATTGAATGGTATGGGTCAAGAAGGGGAAGAAATAATCAGCTGGATCCAGAGTCAAAAGGCCACAAATGCGGACGAGGTTATGGTGCAGTCCCATCCTTAAGGGACGGGAACTTAGAAAGTCTTTGGTCATGCATGCCCTCGTTCATTCATCTCTTTTCCTTCAGCATGCAGACTAGATGCTTGCTTCGACGAATGTAACCCTAATCTATAATGTTGGACATTTAGATTGTTAGAATAATCAGCTCTTGTCCTTAGAAAATTAGGTTTGAAGTGATGATAGAGAATTTCTATTTATTTAGGATTTTTATTACTCCTTGGCTTTAAGTCATAAAGGTTGTAGGGGTCTTGATAATAGGTTGGTGGCTTGATCAGCACAAGACCCCTGCAGTCAACATTTCCTTCTTTGATTTCATTTTCCTTAGGTTGAACCATTTCTTTATCCATCAAAAGATTTGATTTCAACAAAATGTTCTCTTCTTCCTTTGAAAGTTTGAAATCCATTGGTTCAGCCAACTCCACATTAGTTGTATCAACATATTTAGGGCTTGAGTTATTTATGAAGGAATGCATTTAATTGATCATGATTGATTCGAGTGGGTCCAAGTGAAGATCCTCCCAATCCTCAACCATGATTTCTCTACCTAATCCCTCAAAACCATTGGATCTCAAAATTGTATTATTCATTTCTTCCAAATCAGATTTGATCAAGGATGAGCTTGTGATGGAGCTAACTTCATCATTCATTTCATGCTCCAATTCTTCCCGTTGCCTTTCCTCTAAATCCATGATGGGGTCCTCAAGTATTTCACAGTCAAGGTAGTCAAGTCAGTTTCCCCTTCCTCAAATCTTGATGTCCCCATCGTCGACTCATTATCCTTAAGCTCAGAGACATTGACCCTAATCTTCTCCTCCAAATTTCATATTCAACTTCATTTCTTTAGAGTGTTTCCTCCTCATTTTCCACCTGTTTATGTTTCAAAGGGTCCTCAATGCTTCTTGAACGGTTTTCCAATATTGGGGGAGAATCAATAGTGGACTACACCAGTCATGGACAACTGGGTGTAGTCCAATCAATTATCATAGGACCTTGTTCCATTTTCTCCAAGAAAGAAGTCTCTTCCATCATTTTTCGATGACCCTCTTCATCCAATTATTGGAACATGTTAACCATTCCAATCAAACTTTGGTTCTGGTTATACAGATACAAATGAATACTACAAAGAGTTGACTGAGAGTCAATGGGTTTCCCTTGGTTTTCTTCCACATTGTACTTAACATTCAAATTAGGGTTGGGAGGGTATGGGTGAGCATGTGCATTAGGGTCCATACTAGGGTTTAAGCTCTTGGGTGGGTCCTCTATTTTATCATTTTCAAGGTCCAATTCCTTAAGAGGCATCATTTTCTGTTTAGTCCTACTCCAAAATAATTGAGGTTCAAAGTCCTGTTACCAGTCAAATTCTTCTTCAGGTGTCTAAAGCAAGGGTTCATTATCCTTGGTTTGCCCAGGTGTATAATCATCATAGTGATACTCAGGATATCCATCATATCGCTGGGTGGAAGTTGTGGGGTTATCCCAATGGGGTGGATGAATGGACTGAGTGGTATTAGGATAGTCTTGGTGGTGAGTAGTAGGGTGATCCCCATAGAGGTTGAGGTTGGTCTGATGGGGATAGTTGGGATAAGGTGAATATCCTGTGTACTTAGGCGTTGGGTTATATCCCCAACTAGAAGAAAAGTCACCACAATCATTCAGATTATGTTGGGGATAGTTTGATAAGAGGGATAGGCATTGAAATCCAACTTATTCAGAAAAAATGACAGAGGTAAGGAGTATTGAAATCGTAAACTATGAGTTTGACTTGATTTAGGTCATAGTATAGATGTGAAATCCAATTTCAACAGTAATTTTAACGAGACCAGGTGAGTCCCGGTCGATCTCAGTGAGGCATGATTGTTGTGAGTTTGATTCTGATTTTTCTTTTCTCTACTCATTTAGAATTGCATTCTGATTTCAATAATGTGTGAATAGGACTCGTCAGTCACGTTGTTTATGTGAAATACGTGTGCATGAGTTAGGAAAATAACAAACATGAAAGTATACGTTTCAATACGAACAACTTCTTGCAATCTCATACTTCCAATCAAATTCCTATCTAGCAAGAAATCATTTATGTTTTTCAGAATCAACATTTTTATTTACATAAAAAAGAGACTACGATACAAATAGTTATAATAGGAAATTTTATTTCATTGGATCATGTTACTTACAATGGATTCTAGCAGAATGCTTGTACATGGAATTTGAAAATGACGAGATCTACACTAATAGAAGAGAGATGAACACATGGATCTCATGGAGAGTATGCGTCCACTCTAAGAGATAATAATATCATGCTACAAGCAGGAAGTAATGTGAGAAATTAAACATGAAGAACATTAATTCTACGAGAATGATGGGCACCAGAGGTGGGCTTTGGTGGTCGTGTGTGGCTTGAGGTGGTAGGAGGGAAGGAGGATGGCCAAGGTGGTGTGGCCAGTGATGGGAACACCATCATGAGCCCTAACTAGCTCATTTTGACTTAATAAAGAGAATAAAAGCTCCTACATAAGCAACTGAAGGTCTTAATTCACTACATAACCTTTCTAAGAGAAGAGTAAGAAACAAGGGGTAAAAATGCAATTTTATCATTGCAGTGCAACCATGGGTTTTATCAAGGGCTAAATATAGGTCAAAAGGTCTTAAAAAGATAATAACTAGGTTGAATCAGGCAGAAAAGGGTTTGTGTGATTTCTGAGAATTAAATGACTTCTTGAAACCCTAAAACAGACCCACTCGATTAACCAAGTTTCTGGTCAGGATAAAATTCACTTAAACCCTCTAAAAATCATAGAAAAATATCCTCTAGGGTTTAGAACCTTTAATTTGGCCATTGGAATCCATCTTGACCTAGAATGGGGTCTTAAACAGACATTTGCCCTAAATTAGGTTTTTGCATAAATTTCCTAGTCAAACATGATCAAACCCAAAATCCAACTTCACCATTGGATTCCTTAGGTTCAAATTAGGTTTGTACCAAAATTTGGTTCTAAGGGGAACTCATCTTGACCCACTTTGCAAATAGGTCCAACCTAATTACATTTATACCCCTATCTTTCAAAAACCCTTACAAAAGGCCCCCTAACTTCTTCATCATTCTTGCAAATAGGTCCCTCCGCCATTATAATGGAGGAATCCTACTCCAGCAAGCTTTGAAAGGAGGTTTCTCCTTGATTGCTTAGAGAATCCCTCCCAATATTGGAAGGGAGATTCTCTGAGTAATCTCCTCCAATCTGAACCTGTTGATGATCTATGATTGTTACCCAATCTCTCATGAGAGCGCATGAGAGATTTGGGTCTTTTGAAGATTCCAACTCAGACGGTCATACCTTGCTTGGAAGCTTGTCTTCCAAGCACAAACATTTCTCCAGAGGCCTATTTAAGACTCCCCAGATTCAATCGCGTCTCTTCAACTTGAAATTGGGCCGGATTCCCCCACATTCTTCTCTCCTTGCCAGCCGCAACATCTCTGCAAGCTTCGACAACTCCTCCCTCGCTCTCTCATCACCCAACCACAATACCAATGGTTGGGTTGTCTTCCTCTCAGTCCTCCACGTCACGGAACATCGGCCAACGTCGCCTCTGCCCCATCTTCGTCATCGCCCAACCTACGGAGGTATTCATCTTCCCCATGACCAGTGACCATACCAGCATGGGATTACCTTTCCCTTCATCCTTAGATTAGGTTTATTAGATTCCCTCTCTCTTCTACTTCCGTTCCCCCTCTTTATTCCCCTAAACCAACCCTCGATGCCACTGATCACCATTACCTTCTCCACCTCCGACGATCCCTCTGGCGAGGTGTCCCCACCGCTCCGCACCTCCATCCACCTCGCCAACCACCCTACAACATCCACAACGACTCACTGATCATAATCCCTCACTCCATTCATCCATTGATTGCCCAAACATCCCACCAAACACACCCACAGAGAACCCTAGACACGCCACCACAGCCATCCCCATGCCATGCCAACCACCGCAGCATACTCGCCATGCCTCGACAAAGCTCCCTGAACTATTTGACATGGCTGCAAGGCCGTTCTCATGTTTTCAGGTACCCGACCACCAGCCGCCATGGATGAAGGAGCTTGAAGATCGCTTGCTACGCTCCAGGTGCTGCTGCTCCAGGCGAGAATCCCAGGTGGTACAGACTTGAGGCGCGAACATACCCAGGCCTCTAATTGGAGTAGAGAGCAGCTGCAGCCTCACGAATTAGAAGTGCCATCTGCTGCTGCGGCACGCAAGGGAGGTGGGACATTTAGTCCCACCACGGAATTAGAAAAGCGGTTGTGCATGCATAAAAGGATTTTGTACCATAGCTTTGTCACCTCCAAATCATGGGGTGAGGTCCCTTTCCCCCCTCTCATGGCCTCGTCCACGGCACTGCCCACGCAGACCTAGCCACAACCTGTTTACCCGATCGACTCACTCCTCGCTCACCACCCACTCTGGTGAGCCTGGACCTAGGTCTCCACTAAGTCCGATTAGTCGAACAGATTGTGGCTCTGGGAGGACAAACCTAAAATATAGAAGAGAGAAAGAGAGGAAAGCTACGCAGGGGAAGGGGGTTTTGCCTTGGAAAGCTTCACTCCACACTTAGCCAAATTCAGAGAAGAAGAAGCGGTTAAGCAGTGAAGAAGAAAGAAGGAAGGAGAAGGGCCAGAGAAGAAGGAAGAAGCCAAAAAAGAGCAAGAAGAAAGAAGAGGAGGTCAGGCAAAGAAGGAAGGAGGAAGAAGCTAAGGACGAGAAGGCTAAAGACAGAAAGAAGGAAGGAAGGGAAAGAAGGAAGGAGAAGATAGAGAAGAAGGAAAAGGTTCGCAAAGGCTTAAGGCAAAGGAAGAAGTTGAAGAGGAAAAGGTTGAAGTCAAAGAAAGAGAAGAAGGAGCCAATGACAGAGAAAGAAGAGAAGAAGGAAGAAGCAAAAGGAAGAAGAGGAAGAATCAAGAGAGACAAATCAATTCCACTATTTTTAGCTACAACTCTTTTTATTCTTCATATACTCATGCTTTACATTCCTAATTAGATTTTGAGTAGTATTATGTGTTCAATTTGCATTTATTATTGAGATTAGTGTGTGCATTCCATTTGCTCCCTGTGTTCGACCTCGGACTTCAAATTTGAGTAATAAAATTATATTTGTTTTGAAAGCTTTTTCTGCTGTACTACAACGTGATATTCTTAAAACACGATTCAACGCTCGTAAATAGCTAGCCTCTTGAGAAGGTGGTGGAGGAGCTTCTTGGACGTGGATGATGGTGCTCATGAATGAAGGTGGAAGTGGAGATGGTGGCATCCAAGATGGTGGTGGCATGGGTAACCACCTTAGGTGTCCTTTTATAGAATTGAAGGACTTAAGGTAGGCGTAGGAGATCAAAACCTCTACAAGGGCTTAGGTGGTGGCTAAATTGGGAAAGGAGCGGGTCTTCTTAGATCCACAATTAGTGGATCTAAGAATGGACTATGTGGAGACTAGGTTTAGGTTTTCCTTAGGTGGTGTCACTTATGTGTGGACTCCAACTCTAAGTGTGGGTGTGTGTGCGTGCCACTTAAGTGGTTGAGTGGACCAGTTAGGTGGTGGCTAGGTTCTCTAGGTTGAGTCAACTAGGTCTAGGTAGTTGGGTCTAGATGGGTTTCTAAAAATAGGTTCATATAACCTATTGCTTAGGTAGAGGATCCAATTAAACTCATCACAAGTTTAATTGGATTAATGTGTGTGTAATTGGGAGAGAGAATTCCCAATTAGGTTGGATGTGAGTCAATTCAACTCAAACTTAGTCCAATTAGACTTGCATGGATTGAGATTAGGCTCAATTGGACTCCAAGAGTCCAGTTAACTAAGTAGAGTTCAATTGACTTTTACTGAGTCAATTGGGCTTAGTGAGAACCTAATTAGGTTCTTAAGAGGGGCTAATGATAGCGTACTAGGCTTAGGGAACCTCTAATTAGGTTTCCTAGGGTGTATGGTAGGTTAGCTAGGCCTAAAGAAGCAAGATGTAGCTTCAACTTCCAAATCAGGAACTAGAGATGACCTCCAGAGGTCTGATCAATTGATCAGATGACTTATACTTCAGAATTGGAAGTCTGATGGATAGGTCTAGACATCCAATACTAGATCAGTGTTGGAGTCAGGGTTCTATCTTGGGTTTCTATAGAGATTAGACGTCCAGCACATTGTCTGGACATCCAGAGGTGGCTGGAAAGTGGTTTTTGGTTGTTTCTTTTAAAGAATGGAAGGAAAGCTATCGAACAAGATAGCAATCCAGAAAAACTATTATTAAACAATCAAAATACCACCATTACATCTCCCAATGATGTATGAGAGCCCTATAATCGTGCACAATTCGTGCCACAACCACTGGCCTCTACTGAGAAAGGTGCTCATTACGTGCATGCCAAACACTCCACAAAACTGCCACCATATGACAATGTGGCTTATAACTCAATAAAAAATCACCCTGCATGTCCTCTAAACTAGCATAGAACTGCCACACACCACCCTCCAAAACATAATCAATGACCACACAAGATGTAAAGATATGTCTCCCACTAGCTTCTTGTAAGCCACAAAGTTGGCATGGCTGCGTAGGAACCCCCATTCTTCTTTGCCTTGGGTCACCTGTATCCCTTTTGCAAAGCCAGAGGAATATTTGAACCTTAAGCAAAATTCCTAGCTTCCACAGACTCACATAGATAGAATCCCTCTCCTCATTCCACATCTGCCTAACCATTTTTTCATATGCCTTGGAGGGAGTGAAGTTTTCCATCCAGTGGTACCTGTCGAAGCCACCAGTTGGCTTAAAAGCCTGAAGTTCTATTCAACATGTAAATCACATTTCAAAAAATTATTTAGTTGTAGTATAGCGTGAAACGCGCTGATAAATAAATTTATAAACTTCGGTGAGTACCGGGTCATTCGCAGGGAGGCAATCTCGATTTTAACAGAAGCTTTTCAATAAAACTAGTTCTAACAGGTATTTATATATGTATATATGTATAAAGAGGCATCAGATATCTATAAGATCAAATTTCATTGCATTGATATAGCGTTTTTCACATTAGATATTGCTATGCAAACGGAATAGACAAATAGAGAAAGAGAGAGAGAGATAGATAGATAGATAGAAGGAGGCAGAGAGACGATGCTGGTTGTAGGATGCTTATGCAAGATGCGACAGCACCTCAGAGCTAAAGCACTAGGATGAAGGTTGGAGTTGTAGAGAGGCAGAAGTGGGAAATCGTAGAAGAAGGTGGAAGAAGAGGTTGCGTCTTGGTGTATTTTCATGTATAAATAATTACATATTTCTTCCAGGGATATTTGCATAAAAAATACGAACCACTATGAAAAACCAGGTGCATGTGTGCAAAATCTTTGTCAACCATTCTCGCACCGCCGTTACAAGAGTCTCGCAACACGCAACCCCTTCTTCCCCCCCCCAAGGTTTGCGACCGTCGCATCAATATCTTCAGGTTGTTGGAGAAGACTTCGGAACAACACAAAGCAAGGGAGTCGACGAAGATTTCTATAAAAGAGGCCCATGTGTAATGGGGGGGATGATCTTCAACTTCCATCTTCTCCCATCCTATCGACCATGAAGGAGGCATGCACCATGGACATCATGCACACTGTGGGTTGAGATCTCTCCACTGTCAACCTTGCTATCACCCTCAACTTGTGGTGCTCAGTGATAGACAGCATCACCACCACCATCAGTGCCTACCCCTCATGTCAGCAACCACGCGCAATCGCAATGACCACGCCCATCCCAGCCACCTCCTCCATGCAAGCAACTAGCCACGCCCAGCCTTACCACCAGCCACGTGCATGCACAGCAGCACATCCGCTCGCATGCTCTTGTGCGTGCCCTCGAGTGCCCTTGCACGCATGCCATCGTGCCACCTTCGCGCGGCCACAGCAATGGTTGCAACTTCTTCTTCAACTCAGCACACTGTTCATCTTCTTCGAAAGAACCCATCACCGGCGTCAAACACCTCCATGTAGCCACCACGTCCGAATGCCGCTCTCCACACCATCACCTCCGTTGAGTTCGCCTTGACCTATTGAGCATGACCACGCCCACAGCATCCTCCTCACTGGTGACAACTCCAGCCATCTTCGTGCTCGCCGTCACCACCATCGAACTCCCCATGCATCGGCAGACCTTCCCCTAGAGCCTCGCTGGCCACCGTTCTTCCGATGCGCGATGAATAGAAAGAAGCAATCCCTTGTTTCTCCTTGCATTAAAAATTACATTCAATGCCATTGCCATGAGAAGATTTTTTATTTATTGAATATTTTATTGTGGCATATTTATGAGCATATCCCTCTTGTTCTGCCTAAATACTATTCCAACATATCATGCCATTGATTGGTTAGTTAAAAGGGAATTTTAACTTGATTTTTGAGGGAAACAAATAATGAACCTTGGATTTTCATGATAACAAGTTTTAATAGGCCATTTCCTCCCAGTGGACATGACCCACTTGTCTTGAGTCATTATATTTAATTATTTTATCTTTGATTGGGAGATTTTCCACCATGCCATACATAATGCCATTATCATTCCTATTGCAACTATCTTAATTAAGTAAGAAGCTCTCTATCACTGCTCTTGCGCATGTTCTCTTCTGTGCACTTGCTCGCCTTGTTTTAGCGCCTAATCGTCAGCTATTCGATCTCACGATTGACGACCCATGTGCACGCATGCCTCATCTTCATTTTGAAAAATGCATGGTTTGTTTACACGCACAGTCGCAGAGCATCCTGATCACGCCACACGGTTGCATCTACGTGCGTTGATGCAAATCCAATGGTTAATAGCGCCTGCTCGCCTTCTTTCCTGATTTGAGCCATTGAGTGGATCGAACAGGCACCGCTTGGATTCAGCGCAAGCGTGTAAGCCAAGGCGCTACACACATGTTTTGTTATAGTTTCCTCTTTGCGTCTAGTTATCCATAGCCATTGGATGGATGGCGTGATGCATCATGGATTATTGGATGGCCATCCAATGGTTGAGAGTGGGGAGGTGGTCTTCAGAGATGGGCCAGCAATGAGGGGTGGCTATGATGGCACCACATGGAGCCATCATGGCCGTCCATCTTCTTTTCTTTATATCTGGTGATGTTGACCTCCGATCAGGCTGATTTTTACACCATTGGATTACGATCGTTGATCTGGATCCATCTGTGCAATTGGATCTTTCATCTGAGGCTCAGATCTTTGTCCTTTGACTCCATGATCTCCATTCCTTTATGAACTGCACACGATGCTCTAGTTGTCTGAGTGAGATGATTCTAGAAGCGTTAGACTCCCATCATCGTTCTGATTAGATCTGTCCAATCTGATCTATCATCCACAGCTTCAAATCATCTATGATTAAAATCATCTCTCATTAGTACATAAAATGATGATATTATCTATATGACTAATAAACTAGCTATTGTGCAAATTACGATGCCTATGAATGCATTATTCCTAAGTTATGCTAGAATCTAGCTTAATTCAGGTGATTTAGGTTGCATGATTACTGTGCAATCACACCCCCATGCCTAAATCTTGCTAGTCCCTAGCAAATGCAAGACTAAATGCAAAATGGTCCTATATGACTAATTTTTATCAAAAGTTTGACTAGAGATTTATTTCTTTTGTTTTCATCCAAAACGTTAGAAATCCAGATAATCGTGAATGTGTTTTGTTGTAGCCTATGCAATGGATCCAAGTAAAAATCCAATCCACCTCTAAAGCTTGTACTTAACCCTTAGTAAAAATCTATTGGGATAGTCAAACTTCTTCCCTCAGGGTTATAAAGTAACCTGTATATTTAGCCCTGGCTTTTGGCATAGGTAAAAGATTTCTGAGTCAAGTAGATTTGTATTTGGTGGCTCACACTCATCTGGTGTTGCATCTAGACTAGTACTTTAGAACCTAGATTTCCATACTATTAAATAATTTAACTTAAAGAGAGGCGAGAAACTGTTCTCTCTTTAGTTTCTTTGTACTCATTCTCTTTTTTTCTCTCTCTTTCTTTTTCTTTTCCTTATCTTATCTTTTCTTTTCTTTCCTTTTGAGCTCACAATCTCACGAGATTTATCAATATATTTGGTGGTCTCTCTTGGCATTAACACTTAGATTAGGTTCTAATAACTCTACGACTAAGTTAGAATTCCTCAGCCCATATTCAAGCAGCCAGAAATATAGAAAAGTAGGTCAAGGCTATATTTGGTAGATCATAAGGGTGGTAGGTGTTGTTGCCTCACTACACTTGAAATAAACTCTAACTCATAAACTCATTTTTTTCTACTCTTTTCTTTTTCTATATTTTTCTACGTATATATATTTTTTTTTTCTTTTTTTCTCTTTCTTTTTTTTGCATCCAAATATCTACTAACACAATGCAACATCCAAACTTTTATTTACGAGGCATTATTTGGGATTAGGGGTGTTCAAGAGGATATCGAGTAGCTTATTTGGTAAAAGTGCCTATTCTCGACACCAAGAAGGGAAGGAATAGGATAATGTATTTCTGACCTTGACATTAATACCCTCCTTCAGCCGAGGATTCTATAAAAGACGGTCATGACCATCCACCTTAGTCCTAGTTTTATTAGAACCCGCTCTCTACGTATTTGCCTTATTTGGTGGCTCTCAAGAGATTTGCACTAAGAACTTGTACGTAGAAACTGAGAGAGAAAACTATGCCTAACTCCGAGTATCATTTTCTAATTATCTAGAAGTTAAAATTCCTTATACTAGCCTTAGAGTAGGAGTAGTCTTTCTACTCTCACCTCACACTTGTTTGGTGGATCTGTTAGAAGATAGTTTGTCTGACTCCCTAATTACTATACAAGGGCTTAGGAGAAGAAGCATTGCTTCTTCTCGACAAACTAAAGATGTTTATCAATCTTCATAGAGGATACATTGCAAATTCTATGTGTAAGTGCAAAATTGTACTGAATTCTAAGCTCAATAATCAACTCAAGAATAAATCCCTAATAAAACCTTAATAAAAATTCTTTATGAATAAATGCATCTTTTTTTCTTGACATAAAAATTAGACATGCAATGTCCACCCTCCCATGCCTATTCATTACAATGTCATCATTGAAATGTATGCATGAAAATCAAAATATAATAAGCAAGGGGAGGGGATATCACCTGACTATGGTTGTTGATCCAGGTTAGTATGAATGTAGAGGATGCAGAGCTACCTGTACAGAGTACTGGGTTGCCTCCCAGCCAGCGCTAAGTTTAACGTCATTTTCCAGACTTAAACCTAAAAATATGTAGTTCAAATAAATGGGTTGAGTCAAGATTAAAACGAAGATGTGATCATGTAATGCAATGATCAGTGATCCACAAATGCAAATAAGCTAATGGTGAATACCAAGCTGAAAAGGTCGGAAAAATAAAGTGAATAGCCTTGAAACTATTTATAGCCAGATGCTACAAAAGAGAGAAATATTAGTGCGGGTGCCATAGTGGCAAGTAGATAATGGGAACCTTAAGATGTGATGCATGAGGAAGGTAGATGAGGTGGATACAGGGTGGTTTATGGGGAATAAATCATATGGGTCCTGAAAGTGATGGGAAATGAAAGGAGGGACCTGAGTGGTGTAGTCTGAAATGGTATAAGAAACCACTTCGCAAGTCAAATTAGGTATGGATGGATGTCGAGTAGGTGAGTCAAATAAGATTCAATTGTCCATCTCACTAGTTCCAAACTTATCAGAATCCTCAATCTTATCACTGGGCTGATAAAAAATCTTATTTTAGTTGCGTAAATCATGATGCAAGTCCTCAAATGTAATGGATGAAAATTCATTATTCCTTAAAATCATAGCCCAAGGGGGAGTAAGATCAGAATCTAGATTAGTCAAGATCTAGAATTCTTTTAGTTCTGTGGACTTCTGAATTTGATCCCAATTGCCTTTCTCTTGAATTACATCATCTAAGGGATTATTTTTCTGTTCCTCATCGGTCAAATCAAACTCCTCAAGATTCCATGATTCAACTAAATTTTTTGCTTCTTCAGATAGATCCTCATAAGTCATCCCTAGTAATTCTGCAATTTCTTGAACATCTTTTTCATAAGGGGATTGTTTGTCTTGTTCAATCTCGAGATGTTGAGGATAACAGTCAAGGTTTTCCTTAGGACTCTGGTGGATGGGAAGAGAAGGGTGTGAATTAGCTGAAACATAAGTGAAAGAAGATTCGGCTTGAATATGGGATATCTTTGAATGATTAGTATCGCCAAATCTAGATATCAAATTGTTTAAGCACACCTGATAATGGTAATCCTCACACAAGATGACATCAGAGCCATCCAACTATGCTTGGCTGGGAGTGTCACTGTCCTTAATCATTCTATATTCTTGATCTTGTTCTAATTTTCCCTAATCATCCATGTAGTCCAATTCTGTGTCTTTAAATATGAAAGACTCATACTCCAGCTCACCACGGATTGGCTCCTCAAAATAGAATGGTTGCAAGTCAGGGCCTAAATCAAGATATAATTCCTCAAGTGAGCCTTCCTCCTCAAAGTTAGTTTTTGGGATATCAAAAAGGATATGTTCTGTATAATCACAAGGCTGGTGGGTGGGCTTAGTGTATGTAGAGGTTAGGATTGGATAAGATGTCATACTTAAGGATGGATCCTCAACCTTGAATGGCTTACCACCAACCAACTTATGGCATACTCGACTAGTTTTATCATGGTATGTTTTCCGGATTCTATTGAACTATTTTGTCATATTATCTGCATTTCTTTTATTAGCTTCTCTCATCCCCTGGACTACTTGGAGTAATTGGGTGCTCTCAAGATCACCTCCGTGGTCAGGGATTTGATCAAGCTGAGGATAATAATTTCCAGGATTTCTTTCCTTAGTTGAATCAGAATATCTACCGTCTGAATACCTAGGTGTTGAAGCGGAAAATGTACGCAAACAGGATTAAGTTTTGAAAACTCATCCATGTAGTATGATTTGCGATGAAATCCATCAACAGATAAATTTACTGAAACTCGAAAGAATTACGGGTCGAACACAAGGAGGCTACATCGATTTTAAATCCACAGTTATATTTTTTTTGTTGTTTTTGTTTAGAAAGTGGGATAATTACAAGGAACTCAATATAAACACTAAAAGAGAGAGAGAGGGAGAACAATCACTTTAATAGACTTGGAAAATGTCTTTACAACTAGAAAGTGGGAAATTCTATAGCTAGAAAGTGGGAAAATATTACAGCTAGAAAGCGGGAAAATTTACTTTAGAAAGCGATAAAAAGGAGGTGGAGAGAAGTTATCCTCCTCAACGGCTACTTGTAGGATGAGCCGGACGGGGCGATGCCTGGAAGACAGAGGACGAGGACGGAAGAAGAAGAACAGAGTGGGAAGAACTGGGGGCAAGGCAGGGCATCATCGTCGTCACGGGATCCACTTCCGGAATGGAGGAGAGAAAACTTTGATTTTGACTCTAGAGGAGCATCCTGGGTTTGGGACAATCCTCTTTAGATCTTTGGAGAGGGAGAGAAGTGAAGGAAGGGATGATTGAAATGTGGGGGGCGTAGACCTTTTTATAGGTGTAGAGGTTAGGGGCAAAAAGGTCATTTCAAGTTCAAAATAATAAATTAGGGGTCTTTAGTGATGAATTTATTCATCACTAAAGCCCGATCGTGGTTGAAGTGTACACGCCCCCTCACCTCCTCGCACCCAACGCTTAACCACATTCTTTGATTGTCAGCCGTGTGATTCCACTTCAGCTTCGCATGTTAAGCACGTGTGATTGCGCGTGCATAACTGCATCCGATTGCACGTCTCTCTGATTGGAAGATCCTGGCCATTCATAGTTAATCACGCGGTCAAGATCACGCTCATCCACACAAGGAGAGGTGAACGCGAGCAGCTCGAACTCACGCTCCTTGCACGAGTAGTGTTTAAACCACTGCACAACGCAACGGCTTGAGGTGCGACACTAAATTTAGCTATGAGCTCTCTCAGCCGTTGGATCATGATCCAACGACTAAGATCGTCCACGCGGAAGGAGAGAGAGGGTAGCGGTGGGTCCTTTGGTTGATTGGGTAGCTGGGATGGTGCCACGTGGTGCCATCTTGGCCATCCATCTTCTATGTCTTGTAGATGGTGCCACGGATGTCGGATTGGATCGATTTTTGCACCGTTGGGCTGCAATCATCGATTCGAACCCATCCGTGTGGTCAGATTTGTCATATAAAGTGTGGATTTATACCAGCTTGGCCCTTGATCTCTGACCTTCCTCGGATTATATCTGATGCTACGGAAGTCCGATCAGGGTGATCTTGGAGTCGTTGAACTTCGATTGTTGCCCTGATCCAATCCGTATGGTTGGATCTTTAGTTCAAGGCCCTGATTAAAAGTTGCCTTGTCCTTGGCCACCAAAAAGAAGAATTACTATACAAATTGTACAATTTGACCTAAATGCTTGTTATGCAATATTTACAATGTATGATGCTAATATGATACTAAGAACATGCATTAATAGACATATTTGGCTATTCAGATGTATGCACATCACACCATCATGCCTATCTTTTGCTAGTCCCTAGTAAAAACTATATGATATTTATAAAAGAATTAGGTCGAATTTCTTGGGCAAAATTTATTTTTCAATGCTTATGAATTTCAACTTTTGACTTAAGCTACAGAGGCACAATAGTACTCGGGTGTCTGCCAAAATGCAAACTGCCTCAAGCTCTCACCTTATTCAAAGAAGGATCTTTTTCTTCTTTTTTCTTTTCTAATTTTTTTGGATTTTTGAGTTTAATGTTTCGGAGCAACTTTCTACGGCCACTCAACCCACCCAACATTCGAAGAGAACCCTAAGTTCTAGGCATCTTTATGTGAAATGTGATGGACTCACTGATCAATGATTAGAATGGACTTTGGGTTTCTAAGCCCTTAGGTGACCTTGAAAAGAAATTCTACCTAAAGGTGTATCTATTCAACTGGTAACTTTCTCCCTACTTTTATTTTTATGGGGTCAACACAAGGGCAAACCCGGTGTATATCACCCTGGCTTATTCTTCTCCACTTCTTCCTAAGTGTTTTGGAATTATACATGCATTTCTTGAGCTGGGTTCTGGACAACATACCAATGGGTTGTTACCCACGATAACTTGCCAGCCATACTAGTGCGGTGAAGTGTGGCTTATTTCTTTTTTTTCTTCTTTTCTCCTTTTCTTTTTTTTTCTTTTCTTTTTGGATATTTTTCTTTTCTCTTTTCTTTCTTTAAGTAGGTGGCTTTCCTAATCTAAGATTTACCTAAAGGCAGCAGGAAAAGAATGGTCATGTGACTGGGCTCTAGACAACCTACTAATGGGTTGTTACCCACGATAACTTGCCAGCCATACCACCATAGAAGGTTCATTAGCTACCCAATTTCTATAAAAGTCACCGAAAAGCAAGTCAGTACAAATCATGTGTAGATGCTTAGACTTAAAATCCCCTCAAATCAGAGGATGGGTTGATAAGTCGTGTACTTATCACCCAAACTTATTTAACCAATTAAAATATAAATTTAGAATGGCAAGGACTCAAGAAACAAGTCCACATTTTAGTGGACACCTAGGCTGATTAAGTCCGAAGCCCTGAAGGGTCTAAGTGTTCAAATCATACAGTTTTATTCTCTAAGATTGAAAATTTTCTAAAGCCTAAGTTCTCTTTCCTAATTCGACTTTTTTTTAAAAAAAATAATAATAAGAAAAAAAAAAGAATCTACAGAGCTGGCGAAATAATTCAGTGATGAATATCCACCTCCCCATGCCTATCTAATGCAATGTCCTCATTGTATTAAAAAAACATAAAATAGAGTGGAGTAGAGTAGAAAGTACCTGAATTGCATGAATAACAAGTCCACTCCAAGATGAAAAGAAACTGTATAAGTGCTAAATTTAGTGCCTTCAGTTAGGCACACAATACAAAGAAGAAATAAAGAATTCACAGGTATAGGTCAAAATCAGAATAAAAAGATTCACCTCAGGACCTACTAGCAAATGTCCACAGATGTGAGATTGTGATGCAAACCCATACCCCATGGTCGAGTACATCTAAGGTTCTAGATAAAAATTATCCAAAACCTGAGATTAGTATGCAAATAGGGTTAGGCCTGCGATTTGTGAGGATGCAACCTAAGACCAAAAAGTTGAGTTATAGAGAAATCAAGCTCAAGAGGATAATCAATGAATGTTTGCTTGGGTTGGACGTCCTCTAAGAGGATGTCATAAGGGTCCTAGTAGAAGGTTGGGAGTTTTAGACAAATTGGAACCCTTAGACTCAGTCTTTTGCTTCTCCGAAATTGACTTCCCATATCAATATTTCCCAACTCCTATCCTCCTCATTCAGACTTTTAAATTCTGGGGCCTCCTATATATTAATCACCCCATTTGAATTTTTCAAGTCTAAAAGATGTGACTAAATCAGAATTGACTTGGGTCTAGTGATCTCAAAAATAGAATCGTCAGTAAGCTCAATGAGGTGTGATTGATGATCAGGGCTTTGAATTGAATCCTTCAGAAAGTAAGGATCTGAATCTGCCATGTGAGCCCCAACAAGATCAAATTCCTTAGTTATTAGGCCATCATATGATTCACCGAATTCCTCAGGCCTAATCTCACAGAAATCATGTTCTGTAAACTCACGTGAGACTTCACATAATCATTCTTCACCTTCAGAATGAAAGAAATCTAAATTCGTGTTAATGTATGTCTCAAAATCATCAATCACTTTCTGATCCATGGAGACATACGTTTCCTCATGCCTCGGCTCTGGGATCTCAGGTGAAGAAATCAGTTCATCCTTAATTGGTTGCTATAGACCAATCTGGTTAATCCTAGTCTTGTAACACGTGTCCCCCCTAACTAGTGCCTGAGAGGATTCTGACATTAGCTCTCCTGAAGGGGGTTCATGCTGGGAATCATCCCAAGATTGAACTAAAGCAATCACAAACCTCATCCTCAATTTAGATAACTTCCTAAGTAAAAACTCACCCGAGCCCTTATCCGTAACATCCTGGAGCCAATCCAACAAATACTTATTCAAATCATCAATCATTTCAATCATGGGCTCTAATTCTTCTGTGCAAGGTGTTGGTTGAGCTTCTAAAAATTGTATAGTATTCCTCAAGTTAGCCAACATCTTCTCTTGGACTTGGTTAACCTGAACCAAATGGTTTGGTTCAGGGTTGGGCGGGTTTGGGTTTAGTGCAGGGGAATCAACGAATTGAGGATCTTGACACCCTCTCAAATGATAGGTCATTTCAAGTTGTTCATAAGGTGGTGTTGACCTAAAGACAGTGTATTCTGGGGAGGGGTAAGGATTGGTGATCCTTCTTGATTGTAGATCATATTAGGTTGTCCAAATGAGGGCGATGATCTATAATCGATGTTGCTCGGAGAAGGATAGAAATTGCAATCATGGTGTCGAGGGTTAGTCCCCAAACATGGAGGTCCTGAACTGTATCCCCAATCCAAATTATCCCAACTAGTAGATGGCTGATTACAGCACGAGTCAGGATAATAATCATCATGTTTGGGATAAGATGTATTAGGAGGATAAGAATGGGAATGCATGTAGAATGTGGAAGGATTCATGATAGATGGGAGGAAGAAAGGCACCATGTAATACAAATAATCAAACATGTCCTTAAGTAGCTAGCCTAAAGACCTACTGACTCCCAAAACTCGTCTTGAGATTAATAAACGATTTGATCTACTTCTTTCCGTTCAATCCAACTAGTTAGAGGGAGGGACTGGAGAGAAGGATCTTCCTTTGGCTTGCACCTCAGGTTCCTAGTGCACCCCCTAGCCGCGATCGTTTGATTTTACTCCCCTAGCTAGACATCAGATTGATCGGTAGAAACAGACTAATCGAAAATAATCTCGATCTGGGCTCCAAAGAGCTAGTCCATTCCTTAGAGACAACATCTACGCTGTTTTAATTAGGGTTAGGTTTGAATGTGCTTTGGAATGTGATGGGCCCTTTATCTGGGTTGTGCCCTTAATGATTAATTGATATGTATGTGCATGCACAACCAATGATTTTCAAGCAAGATTATTTTTGGATGCGGTAAATTTTAGGGTTTAAATCTTGCTTAGTAGCTTTTAGGATTCAACTTTAGGTGTATTCAATCAAGTTCAGTTGACACCAAGTTTTAAAAGCACAGGTGAAGATGTGTTCCTTTAAAGCTTAAAAGAATGTGGAGTGCCTGGTAAATCCATAGAAGTTGAACCTATTTGGCAGCTACTTGATGAGTTGATTTTAGTTGAAGTGGTGCGTGCGGCCTAAACAACTCAAACAATTGGCCTGATGTACCACTTAGTTAGGCACACAAATAATTACCTAATCTGATTCCTACTCAATTATGTATTGGTGAGTGTACTGGTTCCAAAAATCAATTTACCGGTTGAGTTTGAAAATCGGAAGAGGTTGTGTACCTCTGTGAGATTTTTTTTTTAATTTTCCTTTTATATGTGGAGGGTGAGGCAGGTGGATGTGATATCACAGCAATCATAGGTCTTAATTGACCTAGACTAGGCAAGAACTTAGCATAAGTAGGGTAATTAATGCATGCAAAGCATTATCTACATTTTTACTGCATTTCTTTAGCTATGCATAAAATAATGTTATAATGTGCTGATTAAGTGCATTATGTCGATTGCAGGGAATAAGCTGATCAGGAGTTGGATCTGGAGCTGGATCTAAAGCTAGATCAGGAATAATGGGTGTTGCAGCAGAGCTGGAGCAGAAGGCTTAGATTAGATGTAGGAATAATGATGCAAGGGAGTTAAGGTTTGATGTTCGAATAAGTAGGAATAAAGCGATAAAATGTGAAGAGTTTAGGCCCATCCTAGCCCTAGGATAGCCTAGAGACCTCCCTAAGACTTAGCCACCCTTAGATTAGGTCACCGCACCCTAGGAAACCCTAAAACCCTAGTTTCAACCCGTATCTGGATGTCCAGATAAGTTAAAGGACGTCCAGGACCCTTAGCCATCTCCCGCACACCTCAAACCCACTTCTATAGTGTTATTGGACGTCTAGACACTTTGTCAGATGTCCAATTTCTGCAGAATACACAAAACAAAACCCAAAATCCTTCTTGACTCTGATTGGACGTCCAGACAACAAGTCTAGACTTCTAATTTTTTAGTATAAGACATCTGATTCCATTATTAGATGTCTGATACTGCTCTCCAGTTCCTATTTTGAGATTTAAGCCTTGATCTAGGATCTCTAGGTCCCTAAACCCGATTCCAACCCCATAGGAACCTAAATTAAGGTACCCTAACCCTAGTACATCACCTCTAGACCTCCCTAAGGACCTAATTAGGTCCTCACTAAGCCTAATTGACTTGGATCTTAGTTAATTCCATCAGTCTATTCAATTGGACTCATTGAGTCCAATTGAGCCCTAATCTCAGCACACACTGTCCAATTGGACTCAGTGAGAGTCCAATTGACCTAGACATAAATTAATTGAGTTGTTTTACTCTCAATTAAGTTTCCACACACCCAATTAAACTTGTATTAAGTTTAATTGCATTTTACCCTAGTGAATTAAGGGTTTATAACCCTAATTTGAGACATACCTTGACCTAAACCCACTAGAACCTAACCTAATCAACCTAGCCACCTATGTTTCGACCCACACACACCATCCACATGAAAATACCTAGCCTAGAGTTCTCTAGAACTCTCTACCATGTGTGGTTGCCTTAGTTTCCAAAATTAGCAACCAAGAGCCATTCAATTTTTAGATCCACATTTGGTGGATCTAAAAACCACCATCCATCCTCTCTAACTCTCCCATGAGCTCCCACCATAGCCCTCTCTAGAGAATTCCATATTTCTGTAGGGAGCTTCCCTTAGGTCTTTCCATTCACATCCACCTCTACTTAGGCTAGCCACTTCCACTCCATCTCCACAAGTTGACCACCACCATGAAGGATACCATGCCAAGATGCTGGATCACTCCTCTCTCTCTCTCTCCAAGGGCCAACCTAAGCTCCGTTGGCTACCCCTCATTCTTCTCTCTACCACTCCAAGGCCATCGGAGCCCACCTCTGAATGCCCTCACTTCTGATAGATTAGTAGCTAGTTCTTTACATTTACTACTTTTTATTACTACTTAGTAGTGTAGTCCTTATTCTCCCCCAATGATGCATGAAAAATCCCCCTGTAGATTATTGTATGCGATCATTTTCTGATAGCTAGATCTACATTTTTAAGCATTCATGTACAAGCTTTCCTCTACAAGTTCATGTTTCAAACACTCTCCAAATGAATGAACGAAAAATATATTTATATATATATGTCGCTATGTTGGAAATCACCATGAGCTTATTGATTGCAATATATTTTGTGTGATTGAGGTTGCCTGCCTTTACTTTCTGATATTCTTGCAACTAAGCATGTCCTACTTAAATACGTAATAATCATAAACTGCCATGTGACTTGTAAATAAAGTAGAGCGATTAAAGATCGAATTCAGATTTGAACAAACACCTCCCAGAGATGAATGACTGGGACTCAAAGTCTCGTTATCTTTTTATTAAATATCTTTGTTTGATCATACTGCACACTATACTACATTGTTTTCCTATAAAAAATGCACTCTTCGGATTACAAACAAATGGCACCGTTGCCGGGGAGCCAACACCATTGTCTTTGATTTCGATCTTTTAAACTATCACAAACAAATCTCTCTCTACTTTGTTTTTAATGTGCAGGACAACACGGAAGAAAAATGGGATCTGTGCACACAACGAGCGCAACAAAGAAAAAATCAGGTGCACATTATCTCCCCTTTTGATTAGGTTTCCTTTTTGAACCCTAAGAGTAGATTTACTTTCTGCAAGTTCTTTTGAAAAAAAAAATCTTTATTCAATTTTGTGATAAAGGAAAAAAATCAAAAATAAAAAAAATTGAAAAAAAATCTAGATTTGGTTTCTTTTTGAATCCTAGGTTAGTTTGAAAAAAAATAAAAAAAAGAGATATTTTCTTTGAATCCTTCGAAAAATTCTTTTTGAAAAAAAAAATTACAAAAGTTTTCGAAAAAAAAATATTTTTGGTGGAGAGCTTGGATTTTAAATCAAACCCCTCTTTAAAAGATTTTCAATCATCTTCTAATTTTCGGCCAGATTTCAAGTTTGATTTAAAATTTCGACTGCCGAAAACTTAGTAAGTAAAAATTCTAAAATATGAGCCAAACCTTCATTTTCAAACCATCTTTTAAACACCACCATTCTCTTGAAAAAATTTCAAGTATAAGATTTTTAAAAATTCATGAAGTGCACAGGGATCAGACTGACCTAAATTCAGGAGTTTTAAATTTCAAAAAGAAATTCCGAGCAATCCGCGAATATGTTTTGACTAAAATGGTGGGGTTTGAAAGCTGATCTCATTGGCTTTATTTTCCATATTTTTCTCAAATTTTTTAATTTCATTTGATACTGTTTCAAAGCAAAAGATTGACTAGGGGTCAAAATTCTAGATCTGACCCCTTGACATTCAAAAATCCCTAAAAATTCGGTTAAAATAGTAAAAATTTAAAAATTATATTCACTAAAAGGATAATTGAAAAAGGAATCTACTCACCAAAGTTCAGGTTAATTGGATTCCAACTATTGTCAGAGAACAAATTTTATTTTGTGGTCTGCTAAAATGGAACAAAACCCTAGAATTTCATGAACCTTTGGTTAAATCTTTAGGTTTACAACTTAGAGACCACACTTGGGCTAACCTAGACTTAATCAAGTCTAGCACTTAGCTGGTGAGCTTGGTCACCTTGTGGGCCACTCACCAAGAGAAAACCCCACTAAACAAAATGGGCTAAAAAAAATTTTAAAACATGAAGTAAAACCCAAATTCGTTGTCGTACTACTGGGTGTTTTCAACCTCTTGGCTGGGTTAGCGAAGAGGCGGGAATCACTTTCAGTCTGTTGTATGACGAATTTCTTCAGGAATTAAAATCTAAAATGAAAAATCTGGTCATCTGATCCATAAGGACCACTTGATTGACAGGGCCTTAGCCTTGTTCGGCTTGGCTACAGCAACCCAGGGTTGGGTGGTGTATGTGAGGAAGGTCACTTAGACCTCACTTGGTTGGACATTGGAGCCACTCCCAAGGAGGCGAGTCACCTCGCCAGGACCATCTTCTCCCCCCACTTCTTCTACTCCCAGAGCCACCATGGCTAATCCTAGACCTGGACCTAGACCGGGTCAGGATATTAAGAATCTGGACCCGATGGCTCTTCTGGAAGACTGGGTAGTCGAATCCGAGGAGCAGCATCGGCAGAGCATGGATCACATTCTGATGGCTCTTGACAAGATGCAACACCTGCCGCGAGGAGAACAACTGTAGGATTTCTACGACCCAGCTGCAAAATCGTTGCACCACTGGTCAGAATTCCCGTAGGCGAAGATGTGTTTGAGCTCAAGCCCAATGTGATTGGGTTGGTCAGCACTCACTTCTATTGGAACTCAAGCGAAGATCCATTCCAGCACCTTGAGGACCTGAGTCGACTCGCTGAAATGATTCGACCCAGGAATATTGATCTCGGGATTGTTCTAATGAAGCTTTTCCCATTCTCTCTGAGGGACAAAGCTTCATACTAGTTCAAGACCTTTGGGAAGCCAATTGGAACCTGGCCGGAATTATGATGTGAATTCCTGCAAAAGTTCTTCCCAATCGGTCGAACAAATGCAATGCGGCGCGCAATCACAACTTTCTCCCAGGGAGCTGGGGAGAAGTTACACGAAGCATGGGACCGATTTCACTACCTCCGGAAATGCCCGCACCATGGTATACCCAGATGGCACCTGGCTCAGATCTTTTACCATGGGCTGGATGACACAGATCGGTGTCTAGCCGATGCATCTAATGGCAGGAATTTCCTCGCAAAAGATGAGAAAAGCGCATTTGAGCTGTTTGAATCATTAGCGGAAAACTCGATGAATGCCACATCCATGAACTAGTTCTAGTGGCCTGGTCAGCAGTGAGTTGGTGTCCACGAGGCTCACACCGAGTCTATTTGAGCCGACATGGATATCATCCTCAAGAAGCTGGATAGAATAAATCTAATTGAGAAGAAGATTGACCAGATTAGTCAGGGTCAATCTGACATGAGCTCTGCCACCTCAAGACCCTCCTATGCACCCTGAGCCCCTCCTGCTCGAGTTAATCTACTCACTCGGGATGCATCTTCTCCGTATTTACGAGATCCCGCATATCAGGATCCTGTGAATAATCCAGATCTGGCACCTTATGACTAAGGTTATGCACCACCCGTAGATTATAATGCGTATCCCCTTGATGGATATACCTCTCAGACATCTTCTGCCTACGAGGATGTCAGTGCCATCCAAGGATATGGGCGTAATAACCCATATGCAGAGATGTATAACCCTGGTTGGCACCAGCATCCGAACTTCTCTTGGTCTGGTAATTCATAGAGACCACATCAAGATCCACACTACCAGGCCAGGCAATATGGGAATGTGCAAAACACGTACCCTAGGCAGTAGCCATTCTCGCATCAGCAGCAACCCCGCTCTTTATACCAACCGCTGCACCATGCTGCCAGTCACCCTCCAAAGCGGGCTGACCCTTTGGAGGCACTGAAAGCGGAGTTGCAAGAATCAATGAGGAAATCCACATAGGATAGCTTGCAGATTATGAAGGCGATGGTTGATCAGATACAGACTATACAGAACACGCAGAACTAGCTATTGCAAGAGCATAGGACTCAGGGAGCCTTGCCCTCCCAACCCATCCTGAATCCTTGATATGTGCAAAACCATGGCGCCTCGCCTAGGTTTCAGGCACCACAGGGACAAGCACACGCCACTCTACAGGCACCTCCTGCACCACCAGGTTACGTGCAAGGCCAGTCACCTTTGCAAAACCCCACGTATCCTGCCCTTTCCGCTGCCCTGCCACCTCATGGATAGCAAGCCGATGCACACGTTGTCTCTCTGAGGAGTGGAAGGAAGACATTCAACCCACCACATAGGCAAGCAGGTCCTGATTTTTCCCACCCTTCGCTGCAGGCAGGTTCGACTCCTTCTTCATCTCAGGATCCACCTAGGGTAGATAAGGGTAAGAGGCCACTCGACCCTGAGATTTCAATCCCTTTTCCTGAGGCTATGACATGGAATGTTGCTCAGAAAAAGGACACGCAGAATTTTGAGGACCTAACATCAATGTTCAAGGAAGTACATTTTCAGGTCCCCCTCATCAAGGCAATCAATCACATTCCCACTATTGCTAGGTTCTTCAAGGACTATTGTACCCCGAAGCAACAGCTGAGAATTAGACGACAGGCAGTACTATCGAAAGAGACTAGCGTTGTGATTCTAGCTGACTTACCACCGAAAAAGAAAGACCCTGGTACCCCACTCATATCCTGCTTCTTGTAGGATTCTCCATTTGATTGGGCCCTTCTAGATCTGGGTTCGTCCATCAACCTAACTCCCACTACCGTATTTGATCGATTTCGATTTGGGGAGTTGAAGCCCACCTCGGTCACAATTCAACTGGCTGACAGATCAGTCAAAACACCGAGGGGGGTGGTTGAGAACGTGATCGTGAAAGTCCGCGGGTTCTGCTTTCCTGCAAATTCTTTTGTTCTCGATATGGAAGTTTCTCCTAATCTCTGAGATGCACCAATTATTTTGGGTCACCCATTTCTGGCGACAACCCGAGCAAACATCGATTGTGCATCTGGGTGTATGGAGATAGCCCTAGGCAATGAGCGACTTTGACTGGACATATTCAAGGTAGCAAGGAACTTCGACTGTGATCGAATAGAGGAGGATGGTGAAGATGAAGATGTGGCATATTGTGGTAACATTGGGCTCCTTTGTGATGACCCAATGTCTCATTCGTCTACACTATCAGGGTTTTTGGACCTCGATCTAGACAGGACCCACCCTTGATTCTGCTCCTCCCACTCTCATTTTTTACTCTGACCCACCCATGATTGAATTGAAGCCCTTACCTGACTCACTCAAGTATGTGTTCTTAGGCGAAAGTGAGACATACCCAGTCATTATCAATGCCCACTTAACCCAAGAATAGGAGCATCAATTGATTTCAATGCTTCAAGATCATAGGGCTGCTATCTGGTGGAATATTGCTGATCTCTGCGGTATTCGCTCCTCGTATTGCACTCATCACATTTACACAGATGAGGGGGTGAAACCTTCGAGATAACCTCAAAGATGACTTAACCCGAATATGCTAGAGGTTGTTAAGAAGGAGATCATCAAATGGTTGGATGCAAGCATTGTAAACCCAATCTCAGACAACCAGTGGGTGAGTCCGATTTAGATAGTGCCCAAGAAAGTAGAACTCACCGTCATGAAAAATGATAAGGGCGAATCCATCTCGACCCGCACTGCGACATCTTGGTGGGTCTGCATTGACTACAGGAAACTGAACACAGCTACCCAGAAGGATCACTTTCCTTTGCCGTTCATTGACCAGATCTTGGAACGGTTAGCTAAACGCAGTTTCTTTTGCTTTTTGGATGGATACTCCGAGTATAATCAGGTAGCGATTAGCCCGGAAGATCAGGACAAGACCACATTCACATGCCCATTCGGAACATTCGCCTTCAAGCGGATGCCCTTTGGCCTCTGCAATGCACCAGCGACATTTCAGCGTTGTATGATGGCTATCTTCTCCTACATGATTGGGGATTATGTGGAGGTATTCATGGATGACTTCTCTATTTTCGAAGATGATTTCGCGTCTTGTCTTGATAACCTCACCAAGATCCTAAAATGGTGTATTGAGGTAAACCTAGTACTATCCTGGGAGAAAAGCCATTTCATGTTGAGGGATGACATAGTACTAGGGCACAGGATCTCTAAAAATGGACTCGAGGTCGATCGGGCTAAATCAGAGATTATCTCCCACTTACCGCCACCTAGCTCGGTCAAGTAGATTAGATCATTCTTGGGTCACGTCGGCTTCTATCGGAGATTTATACATGATTTCTCCAAAATTGCGTGGCCTTTGACGAATCTCCTGGTTACCGATGTCCCATTTGAATTCGATGCCTCATGTCTCAGCGCCTTCAAGAGTTTGCGAAGTGCTATTTCCGACTCCCCGATTCTCCAGCCACTCGATTGGTCGCTTGATTTCGAAATGATGTGCGACGCTTCTGATTTTGCCATCAGTGCTACTTTAGGCCAGCGTCAGGAAAAACAACCCTTTGTCATATACTATGCTAGCAAGATGCTGAATGAGGCTCAGTGAAATTACACTGTCACTGAAAAGGAACTGCTAGCAGCAGTATTCGGGTTGGAGAAATTCAGATCTTACTTATTAGGGTCCAAGGTCATCATTTTCACTGACCACTCTGCCCTCTGCCATTTGTTGTTAAAGAAGGATGCCAAACCATGGCTCATCAGATGGATCCTTCTATTGCAGGAATTTGATATCAAAATCTGCGACAAAGTTGGAAAGCAAAATGCTGTGACAGATCACCTATCCAGACTGGACCCAGATCACATTCCTTATTCCTCGCCTATCCACGAGCAATTTCCTGATGAATCTCTTTTGGCAGTTCATTCTGTTGAGTTCCCCTGGTACACGGATATCACGAACTACCTTGCTATAGGCAAGATTCCCACGAATCTATCCAAGGACTAGAAACTTAGATTCACTGCAGAAGCCAAATACTACGTCTGGGATGACCCACTGCTCTTCCACATTAAAGCGGACCAGATTATTAGAAGATGCATCCCAGATTCTGAGATCCCCATTGTGTTATCTTTCTGCCACAATGATGCTTGTGGTGGCCATTTCTCGAGATGGAAAACTGCTGCAAAAATTTTACGGTCAGGATTTTTCTGGCCAACCATCTTCAGAGATACACACGAATACACCCAACATTGCAAATGATACCAGTCGGTCGGTTCTATGACTAGGAGAGACATGATGCCACTCCAGTCCGTCATGGTTGTAGAAGTGTTCAACATCTGAGGCATCAATTTATGGGCCCTTTTCCGAACATGCATGGCTTCGAGTACATATTGCTAGCCGTTGACTGTCTCGAAGTGAGGCGAGGACATCCCAGCGAGATGGGCTGACCATAAGATTGTTATTTCTTTCGTACGGCAGTACATCTTCATGAGATTCGGAATACCCCACTCTCTGATTAGCGACGGGGGAAGCCACTTCATCCACTCCCATTTCAGGTCATTATTAAAGAAATATGGGGTACATCACCGTATAGCCACCCCATATCACCCGCAGACCAATGGGTAGGCTGAAGTGTCTAACCGTCAAATAAAGCTGATTCTCTAGAAGATGGTTAGACCAGATAGGAAGGATTGGTTCGACAAATTAGTTGATGCACTCTGGGCATATCGGATCACATACAAGGCCCCACTCAGAATGTCACCATATTGAATGGTGTATGGCAAGGCCTATCACCTTCCTGTAGAGCTGGAACACCACACCTTTTGGGCAGTGCGAAAATGTAACCTTGACCTTGATGCAAGAGGTTAAGAACGGAAACTCCAGCTCAACGAATTAGAAGAGATCCGGCGGGAGGCCTATGAGAATGCATTGATATACAAGGACAAGACCAAGGCCTTTCATGACCGCCACATCCGGAGGAAAGCATTCAGGCCCAACCAGCAAGTCTGGTTGTTTGATTCATGAATGAAACTTTTTGCAGGGAAGCTCAAGTCCAAATGGACTGGCCCGTATATTATGATTCATCCATATCCTAATGGGGCAGTCCAAATCAGGGACCCAAAATTTGGGCATATATCTACGGTAAATGGCCAGCACCTCAAACCATTTTTGGCCTAGGAACCTCCTCCACCTGACGAGATCGTTCATCTTATTGAGGACGTCAGATTGAATTCTCACCCAGCTGGAGGCGTTAAACTCAGCACGTGTAGATAGCCTCTATCCCACATTCCACCATCATCTATACATAACCATTTTTGTATATAGTATATTTTTCTTTTAGCATATTTTCTTTCTGCATATTGCATACTGACAGGTTGGCAGGTGCTTAATGTATACTTAATGTATACTTTCAGGAACAATTACAGGTGATTTCTACCCATTCTCTCCCTGCAGTATTTATTTTCTTCTATATTCATCCATGAGGACATGCAACAACTTAGGCATGAGGGGGTAGATACAACAAAACTGAAAAATTTTATGCCAACATTTAGGAAAACCTCGGAGCTACATGTAAAATGTACTTTAGGATCCTAAATAAAAGAACAACCGACTCCACTTCAAATGCTCTCATTGGAGCTAGAAATTGTTCGCAACAACCATTTCCGACTCACTTACTCACCTATTGTTCTAAATTTAGGGTCAAGCTGATTGTAACCCCATATGGGAATTTCATGAAGTACAAATATAAGAGGTTACTTGTTTATAGCATATATATATATTGCACTCATGAAAAAGATTATTTTATTAAGAGAATACATTAGGGATTTTATCCTCTAGTTCCTTCCTATAATCTGGAATCGAGTACAATTTTTCACACACATGTAGAATTTGCAATGGATTCATGGTGAAGGCTAATAAATGTCTTCGGTCTATCAAGAAGAAGTAGTGCTTCTTCTCCTGAACCCCTGGACAGTGTTTTGAGAGTCAAGCAGATTTTCTTCCAAAAATCCACCAAATAGTGTGAGATGAGAGTAGAGTATACTGGTACTCTAAGATTAGTGCAAGGAATCTGGAATCCTAGATAATTAGGTGATGATACTCAAAGATTAGGCATAGTTTCCTCTCTCAGTTCCTACGTATACATTTTTGAGTGAATTTTGAGAGCCACCAAATGAGGCAAATACGCGGAGAGTGAGTTTTCATAAAACTAAGGCAAGGTGGATGGTTACGACCATTCTTTATGGAATCCTCGGTTGAAAGAGGGTATTGATGCCAAGGTCAGAAATATGTCATCCTATCCGTCTCTCCCAGTGCTGTGAATAGGCAGTTCCACCAAATAAGCCACCCAATGTCTCTTGAGTACCACCAATCACTAATAATGCCTCCTCAATAAAGTTCATGGGTGTGTTATGTTGAAAAAAAAGAAAGAAAGAAAGAAAGAGATTAAATGAAAAAAAAATGATGAAAAGAAAGAAAAATTGAAAAAAATTAGAAAAAGAAGAAAAACAAAGAAAAAAAAGAGTGAATATTTAGTTCAGTTGCATTGAGGCAATACCACCAAATAAATTTGAGAACCATCAAATATAGCCTTAACCTATTTTTCATGTGTTTCTGACTTCCCGAATACTAGTTGAGGAATTTCGACGTAGTGTTAGGGTTATGAGAACTCAATTAAAGTGTTAATGCCTAGTGAGATCGCCAAATACAGGTCATATATGTGAATCTGGTGAGGTTGTGAGCTCTAAGAAAAAAAAGAAAAGAAAAAGAAAAAGAGAAAGAGAGAATGAATACAAAGGAATCAAAAGGGAGCATAGTTTTTCTTGTCTTTCTCTGAGTTGAGTTACTTAGTAGTCTGGGAATCTAGATTCCATAGTACTAGTCTCTATGTAGCACCAAGTGAGAGTGAGCCACCAAATATATTATCTTTTCCCTCAGAAATTCTCTACCTAAGCATAAAGATAGGGTGGAATTCATAGAATATCTTGAATACCCCAAGGGAAGAAGTTTGCCTATCCTGCTAGAATTTTTACTAGGGGTCAAGGACAGGCTTTAGAGGTGCATCAATTTTTCACTCTAATCCATTGCAAAAGCTACATAGCTGCACTTTCACGATTGTCTGGAATTCTAGTGCAAAGGATGAAAACAAAAAGGAGAAAAATCTCTAGGCATACACTTGATAAAATAATCAGTCCCTTAGGGACCCTTGCTGTAAATAATTTAGTCTTGCATTTGCTAGGGACTAGCAAGATTTAGGCATGGGAGTATGATTGCGTCTTGCATTTGCTAGGTACTAGCAAGATTTAGGCATGGGAGTATGATTACGCAGCAATCATAGGTCTTAATTAACATAGATTAGGCTAGAACTTAGCATAAGTAGGGTAATTCATGCATACATAAGCATTATCTTCATCTTTACTACTTTCCTTTAGCTATTCATAAAATAATGTTATAATGTGTTGATTAAGTGCATTATGTTGATTGCAGGGAATAAGCTGATCAGGAGCTGGATCTGGAGCTAGATCTGAAGCTGGATCAGGAATAATGGGTGTTGCAGCAGAGCTGCAGCAGAAGACTTAGATTAGATGTAGGAATAATGATGCAAGGGAGTTAAGGTTTGCTATTCTATTAAGTAGGAATAAAGCGATAAAATGTGAAGAGCTTAGGTCCATCCTAGCCCTAGTATAGCTTAGAGACCTCCCCAAGTCTTAGCCACCCTTAGATTAGGTCACCGCACCCTAGGAAACCCTAAAACCCTAGTTCCAACCCTTATCTGGACGTCCATATAAGTTATAGAACATCCAAGACCCTTAGCGATCTCCCGCACACCTTAAACCCACTTCTACAGTGTTATTGGACGTCCAGACACTTTGTCAGATGTCCAATTTCTACAGAATACCCAAAACAGAACCCAAAATCCTTCCTGACTCTAATTGGACGTCCAGACAACAAGTCTGGACTTCTGATTTTTGAGTATAAGACATCTGATTCCATTATTAGACATCTGATACTGCTCTCCAGTTCCGATTTTGAGATTTAAGCCTTGATCCTAGATCTCTAGGTCCCTAAACCCAATTCCAACCCCATAGGAACCTAAATTAAGGTGCCCTAACCCTAGTACATCACCTCTAGACCACCCTAAAGACCTAATTAGGTCCTCACTAAACCTAATTGACTTGGATCTTAGTCAATTCCATCAGTCTATTCAATTGGACTCATTGAGTCCAATTGAGCCCTGATCTCAGCATACACTATCCAATTAGACTTAGTGAGAGTCCAATTGACCTAGACATAAATTAATTGAGTTGTTTTACTCTCAATTAAGCTTCCACACACTCAATTAAACTTGTGTTAAGTTTAATTGCACTTTACCTTAGTGAATTAGGGTTTATAACCCAAATTTGAGACATACCTTGACCTAAACCCACTAGAACCTAACCTAATCAACCTAGCCACCTAAGTTTCGACCCACACACACCCACACACACCATCCACACGAAAATACCTAGCCTAGAGTTCTCTAGAACTCTCTACCATGTGTGGTTGCCTTAGTTGCCAAAATTAGCAACCAAGAGCCATTCAATTTTTAGATCCACATTTGGTGGATCTGAAAACCACCATCCATCCCCTCTCTCTCACTCTCCCACGAGCTCCCACCATAGGCCTCTCTAGAGAATTCCATAATTCTCTAGAGAGCTTCCCTTAGGTCTATAACATGACCTAAGGGGTGGCCATTTGCACCCATTCACTTCCTTGGCTCCATCACATCCACCTCCACTTAGGTTAGCTACTTCCACTCCATCTCCACTAGTTGACCACCACCATGAAGGACACCATGCCAGGATGCTGGATCACTCCTCTCTCTCTCTCCAAGGGCCGGCCTAAGCTCCATTGGTCGCCCCTCATTCTTCTCTCTACCACTCCAAGGTCATCGGAAACCACCTCTGAATGCCCTCACTTCTGATAGATTAGTAGCTAGTTCTTTACATATGCTGCTTTTAATTACTACTTAGTAGTGTAGTCCTTATTCTCCCCCAATGATGCATGCAAAATCCCCCCGTAGATTATTATATGCGATCATTTTTTGATAGCTAGATCTACATTTTTAAGCATTCATGTACAAGCTTTCTTCTACAAGTTCATGTTGCAAACACTCTCCAAATGAATGAATGAAAAATATATTTTTATATATATGTCTTTATGATGGAAATCACCATGAGCTTATTGATTGCAATATATTTTGTGTTATTGAAGTTGCCTGCCTTTACTTCTGATATTCTTGCAACTAAGCATGTCGTACTTAAATACGTAATAATCGTAAACCGCCATGCGACTTGCAAATAAAGTATAGCAATAAAGATCGAATTCAGATTTGAACAAACGCCTCCCAGAGACGATTGACCGAGACTCAAAGTCTCGTTATCTTTTTATTAAATATCGTTGTTTGATTGTATTGCGTACTATACTACAACGTTTTCCTATCAAAAATGCATTCTACGGATTTCAAACAGGAGGTGACAAACAAACAATGAAAAACTAACCTTAAGAGTTTATGCAAGCTCCTAGGTTAATTAGGGTTTGTGCTATTAGGTGATGGAATGAAATCTAGTGGGTGGGGAGGAGGGGGAAAACTTACAAACCCTTCAACAGCACCTTACTCCAATCTATCACTTTTGCTCGCCTCGTAAGAATACCTGCAATTACAATAAGAAAGGAGAGAAGTGAGGTAAAAGATAAGTAAGGCGAAAAGACGCAAAAAATCAAAGAGCGTCGCCTCCTCGGCAACGACGCCAAAATGTTCAAGCAGAAAAAGTATGCAAACAGGATTGAGTTTTGAAAGCTTATTGATGTAGTATGATTTGCGATGAAATCCATCAACAAATAAATTTACCAAAACTCGAAACAATTCTGGGTCGAACACAGGGAGGCTACGTTGATTTGAAATCCGTGGTTATATATTTTTTTTAATGTTTTTGTTTAGAAAGTGAGATAATTACAAGGAACTCGATATAAACACTAAGAGAGAGAGAGAGAGAATAATCACTTTAATAAATTTGGAAAATATCTTCACAACTAGAAAGCGAGAAATTCTACAGATAGAAAGTGGGAAAATATTACAGCTAGAAAGTGAGAAAATCGACTCTAGAAAGCGATAAAAAGAAGGTGGAGAGAAGTTATCCTCCTCGACGGCTACTTGGAGGACAAGCTGGATGGGGCAACTCCTGGAAGATGAAGGATGAAGATGGAAGAAGAGGAACAAAGTGGGAAGAACCGGGGGTGAGGTAAGGCGTCACCATCACGAGATCCACTTCCTAAACGTGGGAGAGAAAACCTTGATTTTGACTCTAGACAAGCATCCCAGGTTTGGGACATGCTTCTTTAGAGCTTTGGAGAGGGAGAGAAGTGAAGGAAGGGATGATTGAAATGTGGGGGGTGTAGGCCTTTTTTTTAGGTGTAGAGGTTGGGGGCAAAAAGGTCATTTCAAGTTTAAAAGAATAAATTAGGGGTCTTTAGTGACAAATTTATTCGTCACTAAAGCCCAATCGTGGCTGAAGTACGTACGCCCCCTCGCCTCCTCGCACCAATGCTTAACCATGTTCTTTGATTCTCAGCCGTCTGATCTCAAGATCGGACGGCTTAAATCGCTCCTCTCCTGTTTCAGCTTTGCACGTTAAGCACGTGAGATCGCGAGTGCATAACCGCGTCTGATTGCGCATCTAATTGGAAGATCCCAGCCATTTGTAGCTGATCGTGCAGTCGAGATCATGCTCATCCATGCGAGGAGAGGAACACACGGGTGGCTCGAACTCAGGCTCCTTGTGTAAGCAGCGCCTTAACCACTACTGTACATAGTAGTTTGAGGTGCGACGCTGAATTTAGGTGCGAGCTCTCTGAGCCATTGGATCATGATCCAATGACTATGATCGCCAGTGTAGTTGAGGAGAGAGAGGGCAGCAGTGGGTTCTTGGGCCAATTGGGTGGCTGGGATGGTGCCATGTTGGCCGTCCATCTTCTATGTCTTGTAGATGGTGCCACAGATGTCAGATTGAATCGATTTTTGTGCCGTTGGGCTGCGATAGTCAATCCGAACCCATCCGTACAGTCAGATTTGTCATCTGAAGTATGGATTTACACCATCTAGGCCCATGATCTCTGACCTTCCTTTGACTTTATCGGATGCTACAGAAGTTTGATCAGGGCGATCTTAGAGTCGTTGAACTCCAATCGTTGCCCTGATCCAATTCGTACGATTGGATATTCAGTCCGAGGCCCCAATTAAAAGTTGCCTTGTCCTTGGCCACTAAAAAGAAGAAATTACTATACGAATTGTATAATTTGACCTAAACGCATGATGATGCATGTTATGCAATATTTACAATGCGTGATGCTAATATGATACCAAGAGCATGCATTAGTAGGCATTTTTGGCTATTTAGATGTATGCACATCACTAGGGTAAGAATCATATCCTTGGTTTGGTGTTGTAGGGTTATCGCAATGTGAAAGTGAAGTTAAGATTCCTCATACTAGCCTTAGAGCACCAGTAGCCTTTCAACTCTCACCTCGTACTTGTTTGGTGGATCTGTTATAAGATAGTTTGCCTGACTCCGTAATTACTATCCAATGCTTCTTCTCGACAAACTAAAGATGTTTATTGACCTTCACAGAGGATCCATTGCAAATTCTTTGTGTAAGTGTGAAATTGTACTGGACTTAAAACTCAGGAATCAACTTAAGAATAAATCCCAAATAAAACCTTAATAAAAATTCTTTATGCCTAAATGTTTTTTTTTTGTTTTTGACATAAAAATTAGACATGCAATCTCCACCACCTCATGCCTGTTCATTACAATGCCCTCATTGAAATGTTTGCATGAAAATCAAAATATAATAAGTAAGAGGAGGGGATATCACCTGACCATGCTTGTTGATGCAGGTCAGTATGAATGCAGAGGATGCAGAGCTACCTATACAGAGTACTGGGTTGCCTTCCAACCAGCACTAAGTTTAACATCATTTTCTGGACTTGAACCCAAAAATATGTAGTTCAAATAAATGGGTTGAGTCAAGATTAAAATGAAGATGTGATCATGTAATGCAAGGATCAGTGATCCACAAGTGCAAATCAGCTGATGGTGAATACCAAGCCCAAAAGGTCAAAAAAATAAAATGAATAGGCTTGAAACTATTTCCAGCCAGATGCAATAAAAGAGAGAAATATTAATGCTGATGCCATAATGGAAAGTAGATAATGGAAACCTTAATATGTGATGCATGAGGAAGGCAGATGAGGTGGATACAAGGTGGTTTGTGGGGAATGAATCATATGGGTCCAGAAAGTGATAGGAAATAAAAGGAGGGACCCGAGTTGTGTAGTCTGAAATGGTATAAGAAACCACTTAGCAAATCAAGTTAGGTATGGATGGATATCGAGTAGGTGAGTCAAATAAGATCTAGTCGTCTAGCTCACTAGTTCCAGACTTATCAGAATCCCCAATCTTATCCATGGGGTGTTCAAAAATCTTATTTGAGTTGCCTAAATCATGATGCAAGTCTTCAAATGTAATGAATAGAAATTCATTATTCCATAAAATCACAGCCTAAGGGGGAGTAAGATCAAAATCTAGATTAGTCAAAATCTTGAATTCTTTTAGTTCTGTGGACTTCTGAATTTGATCCCAATTGTCTTTCTCTTGAATTACATCTTCTAAGGGATTGTTTTCCTCTTCCTCATCAGTCAAATCAAACTCCTCAAGATTCCATATTTCAACTAAGTTTGTTGCTTCTTCAGATAGATCCTCATAAGTCATCCTTAGTAATTCTGCAATTTCTTGAACATCTTTTTCATAAGGGGATTGTTTGTCTTGTTCAATCTCGAGATGTTGAGGATAACAATCAGGGTTTTCCTCAGGACTCTGGTGGATGGGAAGAGAAGGGTGTGAATTAGTTGAAACAGAAGTGAAAGAAGATTCGGCTTGAATATGGGATATCTTTGAATGATTAGTATCGCCAAATCTAGATATCAAATTGTTTAAGCACACCTGATAATGGTAATCCTCACACAAGATGACATCAGAGCCATCCAACCGTGCTTGGCTGGGAGTGTCACTGTCCTTAATCATTCTATATTCTTGATCTTGCTCTAATTTTCCCTAATCATCCATGTAGTCCAATTCTGTGTCTTTAAATATGAAAGACTCATACTCCAACTCACCATGGATTGGCTCCTCAAAATAGATTGGTTGCAATTCAGGGCCTAAATCAAGATATAATTCCTCAAGTGAGCCTTCCTCCTCAAAGTCAGTTTTTGGGATATCAAAAGGGATCTGTTCTGTATAATCACAGGGCTAGTGGGTGTGCTGTGTATGTAGAGGTTGGGATTGGATAAGATGTCATACTTAAGGTTGGATCCTCAACCTTGAATGGGTTACCACCAACTTGTGGCATACTTGGACCAGTTTTATCACCTTATGCTTTTCAGACTCTATTGAGCTATTTTGTCAGATTATCTCTATTTCTTTTATTAGCTTCTCTCATTCCCTGGGCTACTTGGAGTAATTGGGTGATCTCAGGATCACCGCCATGGTCAGGGATTTGATCAGGCTGAGGATAATAATTTTCATGATTTCTTTCCTTAGTTGAATCAGAATATCTATCATCTGAATACCTAGGGCAAGAATCATATCCTTGGTTTCATGTTGTAGGGTTGTCCCAATTAGAAGGTGAAGTTGTTTAGGTGGAATTGGGGTAATTTGCAAAGTAATTTTAAGGATAGGATTGACATTCTAGGTATTGGGATTCTGAGGAATATCACTGATCTGGGGATAGATAAGTCTTGTTAAACCAGTCAAGATAGTTGGTCATGCCAATTAGGTGTTGGTCCTGCATTGAGAGTGTCTTTTGAGGTTATAAAGTGATACGAATCATATGCGATTTGTAAAATACATCGTTGTAACACGTAAAACTGATGAATTCTTAAATTTCTAAACCTAGATAGTGCGGTATCTAGGGTCGTCCAAGGAGGCAATTTCGTTTGCAAAAATATGTCTCACTTGAAATCAGAAATCAACTTTCTTTTTGATTTTTTTTTCAAGTTTATAATTTTTATATTTTGTAATAACAAAGTCAAAATGCGAATTGTTGATAGAAGAACAACTAACACCTACAATCACTAAACTAAAACCAAGTGACAAGTAATTCCTCTCAAAGCTCACCCTAGGTAGGTGGAAACCTAGAGTAATTAGAGAGAGGGGGTGATTACACTAAGGTAAAAGTAAAATTGCGAGAAACACAATTAAGAAAAAGGCAACTTTACTAGAGGAATGCTTCTACTACTAGAAATCAAAAACACAAAAAGTAAAAACACTAGTCCTCCTCATGATGATGATGGTGAAGAAGAGATAGAGGCTTCTTGCTCCAAGCCTAGTAGCTCCCATGCTTGAAAAGAAGTCCTCCAACTCCTTCCTTGTAAAGCTCCTTCAAGTTGAAGGCCTCCAAGACAAGCCCTCGAAGGGGGCGTGCCCTATGCTCTTCAAGGTGGATGATTCCACCTTCAATTCTCCTCCAATGCTTGGTCATCCTCCAATGTGAAGAGAGTCTCCTCCTTGGCATGGCACAAGGAAGAAGAAAGAAGGGCAAGAAGGAACCAAGGGGGCAGATAGGATGTCCCCTTAATCTTCTTCTCTTCTTCTCCTTCCTTGGCCATAGGTTAGGGTGGATGTAGGGTGGAATTAAACTAAGGGATAGGTGTAGGGTGGATATGGGAGGTGAAGTTGGTGCCAAAAAGGGGGGTAGTTAGGGTGGTTTTGGTGCCAACTTCTTGGTGCCCTTTGGTTGTGGTTGAGGAGTGAAAGGTGGTGATGGTGGTGGCACCAACTTGGAGTGGAGGTGGAGCTAGCTTAAGTGGTCTTAGGAGGGCTTAGTTGGTGGAGCTAGTTAGGTAGGGTTTGAGGGTGGTGGATGACCAAGGGAGCTAGTTCTTAGCTAGTAATAAAGTAGAGGAGGCAATTGGAGCTAGGGTTTGAGGGGAGGAGCTAGACAGAAGAAGTCTGGAGTTGAACTGGAGCTGGCAGCTACTGAAGAGGGTGGCATGGAGCTACTTAGCTGGCTTAGCTTGCTGGTTCTTTGCTAGCTACTAATTGAAGATAAAGCAAGCTGGCTTCTGCTGAAATGAGCTGAGGTGAGCTAAGTCTGATGCTCTCAGGGAGGACCTAGCTAATTGAGGTAGCTAAGATAGCTTAGTTCAACCAAGTTGAGCTAAGTTGAGTCCCTCGGAGCTGGACTTGACCTTCCTGAGCTAAGATGAAGTCATCTTCAACTGGCTGGAGTTGAGTGGAGCTAGATGTAGCTGGTCCTGAGCTGAGGTGAACTCCAGTCAACTTAGCTGAGCTAGCTAGAGCTTCAAATGAACTAATGGGAGCTGAGACGAGCTAGACTTAGCTAAGTTGAGCTCGATCTAAGTTGACTTGAGCTAAGGTGAGCTGAGATGAGCCATCTTGAGCTACCATTCACTGAGATGAGTTGAATAGATTTAGGATGAGCTAACCCTAGTTCAAGTGAGCTGGATAAAGCTGAGTTCTAGCTGGTTTAAGCTTCTCCTTCACAAGTTGCCTTCCTGAGTGCTAGGGTTCTAGGGATCTATCAATCTGTACATCCTTAACACTCGCAAAAGGATATCAAAAAGACAACAAATAGTAAAATGCATGCCTAACCTAATTTATGCCTAAATGCAACCCAAAAACCCGTTTGTGAAGCAAAAACCTAAGAGCTAAGTTTGTTTTAATGCATAAGAATGATGATAAACTGGCATTTATTATAGAGATCCTTAATATCTAGCGATTCGTGTGGGATTTGAGGTAAGCCTGGCTATGCCTGAGGAATATGAGGTGTAAGCAAGGAAATCAAGTTCTGGGTGTTGAGGAGAGTTCTCCCATCCTAAAGTACTTGAAGGAAGGGAAGGGTTGGGATAGGGAGAAAAGGAGGAATAGTGTGAGGCAAAAGAGTATGGGTCTATGGTTTCCTCCTCAATCAGTTCTTCTTCATGGCAATTGGCTATTGGAATGTATTCAAAAAAATTGGGTTGATAACGAAAATACGCGGTTTGTTAATTAGGTAGTTGTAACGCGTAAATCCGCTTTCGCTCTTAAATTTATAATCCTAGATAGGGAAGTATCTAGGGTCGTCCAAGGAGGCAATATGGTTGCAAAATTGATTCTCTTGCTTGGAATATATCTCAACTTTCTTTTTGGTAATTTTCAATATACCATTTTTTTTTATTTTTGAACTAAGGCAACATGCGAACTGATGGCGGAAAAAGTGTTTGCACTTCCAATTAAGTAAACAACTCTAAAGTAGCAAGTAGAGCCTCTCCCTAAGCTCACTCTAGGCAAGTGGAAACCTAAAATAATTAGGGAGAGGAAGTGAAGAATGCTGAAAATAAGCAAATAGAAATGCAAACAAGATATGCGAAGAAGGCAACTAGATAATTGATAAAGTGTTTAACAAAAATGCCTAGTAGAGGAATGCTTCTACTACTAGATAATTGAAGTAAAAGAAAACACAAATCCTCTAAATAGATGGTGAAGAAGAGGGCTTCTTGCTCCAAGGTTGGTGGCTCCCAAGCTTGAAAAGAATCCTTCAACTCCTTCCTTGCAGAACTCCGCCAAGGTGATGACCTCCTAGGAAAGCCCTAAGGGGGCGTGCCCTAAGTTTCTCTCCAAGGGTGGACGTGCACCCTAAGCTTTTCTCCTTTGCCTGGCCGTCCTCCTTGATGTGGGAGAGTCCTCCTCCTTGGCATGGCTCAAGTTGAAGAGAGTAGGGAGAAGAAGGCACCAAAAGGGCTGGTGATGTGCCCCTTTAATCTCCTTCTCTACTCCTTCTTGTTGGTCGTAGGTATAGGTGGTTTAGGTAGAAAATATACTAAGGGAGGATGGGAATTATGTGGTGGTAGGGTAGGGTATTTATAGGATGGGAAGGGGGGTGGTTATGGTGTTTTTTTGGAGGGAAATGAAGGGGTGCTTGGTTATTTTTGGAGGGAAAAATGGGAGGGAAATGAAGAGGTGCCTTGGTTTTCCCTCCAAAAATACCTTCTAGAAGGCAATTTTGGAGGGAAAAAAATGGAGGGTGGAGATGGGTTTTGATGGTGGATGTAGGGTGGTGATGGAAGGGATAGTTGGCACCAAAATAAAGTAGGAGTAGGTGGTCTTTTTGCTGGAGCTTAGGTAGTAGGGTAGTAGGGCCATGGAGGTAGACTAGCTAAGTTAAACAGCTTAGCTAGCTTAGCTAGTAGGGAGTAGAGTTGGAGGCATTTGGAGCTAAGGTTTTCAGGGAGAAGAGTTGGAGGTATTTATCTTGAGCTGCACTAGAGCTGGTGGCTGCTGAAGAGTGCTGGAAGGAGCTACCTTAGCTAGCTTAGCTTGCTAGTTCTTTTCTAGGTACTAAGCCAAGCTAAAGCAAGCTGGCTGCTGCTAAAAGGAGCTGAGGTGAGCTGGGTCTAATCCTCCCGGGGAGGATCAAGCTGGGTGAGGCAGCTAAGGTATCTTAGCTCAACTGAGTTGAGCTAAGCTGAGTCCCTGGGAGCTGGACTTGAGCTTCCTAAGCTGGAATGAAGTCATCTTTAGCTGGCTGGAGTTGAGTAGAGCTGGATGTAGCTGGACCTGAGCTGGGGTGAACTCCAGTCAACTCAGCTAAGCTAGCTAGAGCTCCCTGTGGACTAATGGGAGCTGAGATGAGCTAGACTCAACTAAGTTGAGCTAGATCTGAGCTGACCTGAGCTAGGGTGAGCTAAGATGAGCTCTCTTGAGCTGCCATTCAGCTGAGCTGAGTTGAATGGAGCTAAGATGAACTAACCCTAGTTCAAGTGAGCTGGAATCCAGCTATGGTGAGCTGGATCAAGCTGAGTTCCAGTTAGTTTGAGCTTCATCACCAGTTGCCTTCCTGAGTGCTAGGGTTTTGGAGTTCTGACAATCTGCATATCCCTAACACTCACAAAAACACATTAAAAAGATAATAAAAAGTGCAATGCATGCCTAACCTAATTGATGCCTAAATGCAGCCCAAAAACCCATTTGCGGAGCAAAATCCTAAGAGCTAAGTTTGTTTTAATGCATAAAAATGATGATAAACTGACTTTTATCATGGGTCTTCTCCTTCGTTTACTTTGTAAAGGTGGTACCAAATCAAGGTTTAGAGGCCTTTTAGCATCCATGTACCGGAAGAAAGTTAATAGATGAGAGAGAGAAGGCAGATGAGACAATACCCCACCCTTTCAATACAAGCAATCAAACTAGTCCTTAGAGTGTCAACCCTAAATAGACCTGATCTTGGCTCCCCAAAATATGACTGGGTTAGATCAGCCCTTGAATTACTTGGCTAGCCAGAAGGGTGGGACCCCTAGGACACCCTGCACGGTGGGACACCACTAAGGGTTAACGCAGTTACCGCACCGACCTTTCTTGTTACTAGTGGGTCCAAGTAGACAAGGCCTTGACCTTAGCCCAATCTAATTTCAAGTCTCCAAGTCAATAAGCCTTGCCTAAGGCACGTCTACTCAGTTTTAAGCCTGGGTTTGATGTGCTTTTGGAATATGATGGGCATTAGGGGGTATTTGCACTTAAAATTGATTTCAATATGTGTGAGTGCACAAGAAAGGGGTTCACAAGTAATTTTTTTATGATGAAGTGGATTTTAGGATTTAAATGCTTGTGTTAGTGCATTTTAGGGTTCACATGATTTAATCTCTTTAATCAAGGTTTTGATGAGGCACACAAGAGTTTTTGCAAATCCCAGTTTGTTTGATAGATTTCCTTTAAGTATGGAGATGCAGGTGTGCTTAATGTGAAACCTTAAGCGCAGATAGTCCTACATGATTCTTTTAAGTTCAAATCTAATTACTAGTGTGACCCAAGCAATGAAATCAATTAGTCCTATTACACCACTAACTAGGCACACAGAAAACATTTTTCAAGAATTTTAAATGCACATTTTGTATTTTTTTCTGATTTAAAGTGTACTAGCAGTTTTACGGCTTGTTTTGAACCCAAGTTCGTGATTTAATAATTCATGCAATCAAATGTTCAAGAAATATTTTTTTCAGATTTTTCCTAAATTTTCAGTTATCTCAGAAATTCAATGCCATAAATTTAAAGTTAATCGGAGTTGTATAAAAAAACTTATGATATTTTGAACATTGAAAAATTAGGAATAATAACTGAATTGATAATAGATCAGTACGAGAATTTTTAAAATTTTTGTATAACTCATATTCATACGAAATTTGGATACATTGTTTCTGATTTTAATATTCATGTCCAGTAAAAAGGTAAGAATTATTGGACGTGCAGATCTTTAGGAATTGAATTTTTAAGATAAAACTTTATTTCAGCCTAAAAACCAAGGAAAAAAATCTTTTTTTTTGTTTTTCAAAAATCAAGCAAATTCTAACTAATGCTAAGGCTCAAGAAAATCCTAAATCTAATAAATCTAAAGTACGGGTACTTACCTGAGGTTCGAACTCGTGATTTCCCCATTGGGGTGTCCTCTTTAGATTTCCTTGCTTCCTAAAATCCATGGAAAAATAACAAGTTAAAGATCTTGAATAAGTACCTAAAAGGCTTTAGAAATTTTCGTTGCCTCTCCAACAATGGTGCCAACTTGGTCGGCAGGTAAATCGCGTTTTAAAAGATTATTTAGTTGTAGTATAGTGCGAAATGCGTTGACAAATAAATTTATAAACTCCGGTGAGTACCAAGTCGTTCACAGGGAGGCAATCTTGATTTTAACAGAAGCTTTTCAATAAAACTAGTTCTAACAGGTATTTATATATGTATATATGTATAAAGAGGCATCAGATATCTATAAGGTCAAATTTCATTGCATTGATAAAGAGTTTTTCACAGTAGAAATTGCTATGCAAAAGGTAGAGATAGATAGAGGGAAAGAGAGAGAGTGAGAGATAGATAGATAGATAGGAGGAGGCAGAAAGACGACGTCAGTTGTAGGATACTTGTGCAAGATGTGGCAGCACCTCAGATCCAGAACACCAGGATGAAGGTCGGAGTTGCAGAGAGGTAGAAGTGGGAAATCATAGGTGGAAGAAGAGGTTGATAGCAGGAGTTGATGAAGAGATGTATGAAGAGATGCCTTCAACTGGGGGACCCTAGGCCTTCTTTTATAGCTTTGATGAGGGGCAAAGTAGGCATTTTAGCACTTAATCTCATGTAACAACTCCTAGGCAATGAGATCCATCAATTGGTAGATCAACAGACCAAATCGCGCATTAAAACACCTTCATTTACACCTTCATCGTGCGGATTGCCTCTCAGGTCGACACGTGGCACGCCTACGACCATTGGATCGAGATCTGATGCTCCAGCTACTCTTGCACGTGTTCTCTTCACTTCTTCGCATGCCTGCTTGCCTCATTTTAACACCTAATCATCAGCCATCCAATTTCACTACTGGACAGCTCACGTGAATGCATCCCTCGTCTTCATTTTGCAAAACGCATGGTTTGCTTACACGTGCAGGCACAGAGAATCCTGATCGCACCACATGGTCCCGTCTCCATGCACCGATGCAAATCCAATGGTTAATAGCACTTGCTCACCTTCTTTCCTGATTCAAGGAATTGCGTAGATTGAACGAGCACCGCTTGGATTCAACGCAAGTGTGTGAGCCAACGTGCTATGCTCGTATTCTATTATGGTTTCCTCTTTGCATCTAGTTATACTTAGCCGTTGGATGGACGGCGTGGATGCATCGTGGACCATTGGATGGCTATCCAACAGTTAAGAGTAGGCAAGGATGGTCTTCAGAGATGGGCCAGCAGTGAGGGGAGACTATGATGGCGCCATGTGGTGCCATCATGGCCGTCCATCTTCTTTTCTTTGTATCTGGTGATGTAGAGCTTTGATCGAGTTGATTTTTGCACTGTTGGACTACGATCGTTGATTCGGATCCATCCGTGTGGTTGGATCTTTCATCTGGGGCTCGAATCTTTGTCCTTTGACTCCATGATCTCCATTCCTTTATGGACTACTCATGATGCTTTGGTTATCTGATCGAGATAATTTCGAAAGCATTAGACTCTCGTCATCATTCTGATTAGATCTGTCTGGTCTGATTTGTCATCCGTATTTTTGAATCATCTGCGATTAAAATCATCTCTCATTAGTACATAAAATGATGATATTATTTATAAGACCAATAACCTAGCTATTGTCCAAATTATGATGCCTATGAAGGCATTATTGCATTATTCCTAACTTATGCTAGAATCTAGCTTAATTCAGGTGATTTAGGTTGCATGATTGCTTGGCAATCAAGTTCCATTAGCAGTCGATGTCTTTCCACCCCTATAGGAATGCCACCCCTACAATCCACGTTTGGAAATTGCCAGCAATCCTCCACCACATTCCAATATTTCTCCACTGTAGCCGATTTTTCTGTAATAAAGCCATACGCTCAAGGAAACTTCTATGCAACCCCACAGTCGACCAAGCATCATCCCAAAATAAAAATGATTTATCATCCCAAAATGGTTTTTGGTTGTTTTAGGCTAAAATGACCTAATGGAAGGGTGGCTTAGGTATGGGTGTTGGTGCTAGAGTACCACGATCATTTATTTTGATGATAACAAAACACTTGTTATTTAACATTTGCTTTGGAGTCCTAGTTTTCAAGTCAAATTGCAAATGGAGACAAGTGTAGAGATGGAGTTCAAGCTCGCATCCATAGCGGATTAGAGGAGATTGACAGGGAAGGAGCTTCGCGAGGAGTGAAAGTGTGAAGTCAAAAGAATAAGATAGATGTCTTTTCTATCTTGTACTTTGTATCTCTTTGTTATTTGCTCTTTATTTCTTAGATTACTTGTTAAAGAGCCCAAAGTAACAATACAGTAGTCCTATGAACACCTACACAACCCTAGGATACTTAGGTTTTCCGTAGAGAACTTAGAAAACCTAAATAGATATCAGACGGCCTGATCAGACGTCCAATCTGGAAATCAAACGTCTGATCTTGACTTTTAAGATGTCTGACTGTTGACTTAGACATCCAATAACTTAGGCTGGACTTAGTAGGTTCTGTCTGTTAAAATCAGGCATCCAAATCATAGTCCAGACATCTTAGAAGACATCTGATGGTTGTACCAGACTTCCAATTAGTGGAACATTGGTTGACAAAGTAAACGTTGAGGAAAATGACCTTTAGGCTTCTATCAGACGTCCGTAGAGGACCCCAGATGTCTGATATGTGACTATTGAGCCTCGATTGAGCTGAAATCACTTGTCTTGAGGATTATAACCATTTAGGCTCTTGGGAATCCATTCCTACACTTAATTAGGTTTCCAGACATTCCAACTTAGTGCCAGACGTCCTATATGTTGTTTGATGGTTTTACACTAGAACCCTGTTTAGGTCTGAACCAAGTCAGGAAGGAAACCCGCTTGGAATTAGATGTCTGACTTAGTTCCTAGATGTCTTAAGATTGACTTCCAGACGTCTGATCTTTTTCCCAGATGTCTGATGACCATGTCGAAATCATTAATGATTCTGATTATGGCCTGCCTTGCCTTAGGATGATCCTCAATGGCTACCTAAGGCTTCTAAGGCCTTCTAAAGCCTTCCTAGGCCCTTTATCAATAGAGGAGGACCCTTTCCTTGTTTAGATACACCAAAGCAACAATTTTCACAACATATAGTGTCCATTTGATCTTGAGAAGAAGCCCTAGCTCTCCAAGCTTTAGTTTCACTTCAAGAGAGCTTCATTGTTGTTGCGCACCCGCTCTCCCACCACAGTTACAAGAGTGACAAAGTGCCATCGTGTGATTCACTCATCCACATCAAGCTGACGCACTTCCACCTAAGGGAAGATCCTTTACCTATAGTAGCTAGTTTCATTTATAGACTTTGTGGCTCTATAGGTTTGATTTGTATTTTACTTTGTTTATTGGTTGGGTATTCATGTTGCAAATTCCTATCTCCATTGAGGGACAAAATCCTTCTTGTGAAGAGAAGGGGTTTGAGGAACTCTATCCTCGTACTTGTAGCGTGGTTGTAATTGAGGTTGTACTACCCTTGTTAAAGTAGTATGTTAGTTGATTTGATCGACTTTGTCGATTTGGAAATCCTAACTCGAGAGGGTTAGGTGGTGGTTTTTAATTGGTTTGGGTTTCCACCTAACAATCTCTTATGCATTTTGTGCGATTGTTCTTTTTGTGAGATTGTGATATTTATTTCCGCATCGATTTTATATTCTGCAAATCTCACCCCCTCCCGTAGGGATTTACAATGGGAAGGTGGCTAGGGTTATGCTAAGGGCTAAGGATAGGTGTAGCAATGTCCAATGTTCTTCATAATTTAATTCTAACATTAAATCCCTACAGGTAGTATAGTATACCACTCCCGTACTCTCTATCTTCATCTTATTTGCATCTTTATTCCAGGCTTCTATTCCAGCTTTACTACAGCTCCAGCCTCTATCCAGCTTTAGGCTATCTCTTAAGCTTGTAATTACCTGGAAACCAATTATTACACTAATCAGTATAGCATTGTGCCATTATTTCATGAATATCTAAGCAAAGCAGTAAAGATGTAGAATATGCAATTCATGCATGAATTGCTCCTAAGGTATGCTAAGATTTAACTCAATTTAGGTCAATTAAGTCCTATTATTGCTGCACAATCAAGGAGAGAATAGAAGAGAGTAAGAGGCCCTACAGCACAAGAAAACAATCCTGTCCTTGGGTAGGATAGCCTAAAGACCTACAAACTCTCAGAACCCATCTTATGATTAAAAATGATTTAGTCTACTCCTGTCTAGTCAATCCAACCAGTTAGAGGAAGGAATTAGGGACAAGGTTCTTCCGTTGGCTTTCACCTCAAGTTCCTTTCATACCCCCTAACTACTGTCATTTGATGGTACTTCCCTAACTAGACATCAGATGAACCAGTAGGAGCAGATAAATTGTAAATAATCTCAATATGAGCCCCAAAGAGTGAGTCTAATCATTATGGCCAACGTCTACTCAGTTTTAATTAGTCTTAGGATTATGTTGTGCTCTGGAATGTGGTGGGCCCTTAAATAGGTTGTGGCCTTAATGATCAGTTTACAAGTGTGTGCGTGTGCAACCAGAGGTTTTCATGCAAGATTACATAAGATGGGGTAAAGTTTAGGGTTTAAATCTTTCTTAGTAGCTTTTTAGGGTTCTAATTTTTTGGTTGATTCATTCAAATTTTGCTCGAACACACAAGAGGTTATGCACACATGGGTGTTTTGCTCTTTTCTCCTTCAAGAATATGTATGTCACTAGGAAATAGGAACCCTAAGAGTTTCCAACCCTATAGTTCCTGCAATTCTATCGAGTAAATTGATTTTAATTTTGAGTGGTATGGCTTAGCTCAGAACATATTTGGCTTCACAAACACCACAAGAGAAGAAGACACTCAAAATGGTTTTCCTAAGATATTAAAGTGTAAATTTTTTCAGTTCGAGATGTGGATCAAGTAACAATTCACCACACCAATTTTTTGGGATTTTTATATTTTTTTTAGATTTTTTTGAAAGCAAGCAAACAATCTAAGTTTCAAGCACGAGCCTAAATCCATTTCTTTTATATTTTTTTGGTAAAAGAAAAAAGGGGGCAATGCTAGGTAGGATGGTATTCACCAAAGTCTTCACAACACTTTACTCCCAATCTACCAACTTCGAGTGCACTCCTCTTGTCACTTTTGCATCAGGTTCCTACAACCAAATCAATTGAGAGAGAAGAGAGTTAGCCATCGTGAATACCACAAATGCAAATATAAAAGCAACAGGTAAGATCCATTGCCTCCCTGGCAAGGAAGCCAAAAACTAACATTGGAAATGTGATGAGATAATTCGTTCGTTGTAGCGTGCACTTACGACATCAATTTTAAAAAGATTAGACGATGAGTCCAAGTGTCAATCTCAAGGTGGTAAGAAATCAAATCTTCTTGCCGCTAAGATTTATTGCCACATGATATTCTATTTTGTTTGCTTGCGTGAAAGGAGAGAGACAAAGAGAGACTAAAAATCCATTGTATAGTATGGTAGTTATGTATCAACAAAGATAATCACAAAATATAGCAATTATAACATAAGCATAAGGCGAATGAAGTATAAGCCTAGCCTAGAAAGCGTGAAAAGAACATCAAACATAATAGCAAAGATCACTTTTATGAATTATAAAAATCATCTTACAAACATTAACATAAAAATAAGAGAAATGGTTGAATAAGAATGTAGAATAGAAACTAGGGAAGAACTAGAAATTATTGGTCAGAGGAGTGAGTTGAGGTAGCCACGGTGGTGGAGGAAGCTTCATCGATGGCTCGATGGCTTTGGGGACCAGTTTTGAAGCTCCAAAAGGTGGTAGAATGCTTGGTGAAGAGATATAGAGTAAGGGGGTGTGCATGGCCTTTTATAGGTGCAAGGGGCAAATCATTTTCCATTTCCCGCACTCAGGGCCACGTAAGACACGTGCTTGCATGCACTGCGCATGCGCCGCGCACGGTACAACATAGTGTAATGCAGCACAACGTAGGAGTGCACATCTTGTACTGTAGCACTGGCGTGTGCGAGGACATCTACTGGTCATTAGATCTTCAAGAGAGGGTAGAGATTGCACTGAGATCGCACTTCACATCACGTGTAGCCCGCTAGGGATGCATTAAATTGCTCATGTAATGATTGCCTTATCCATCTCACCAAGTGGCTGAGTGCGTGCCGCTCATCTCTAATTGAGCAGTATAATTTACTGTACCTCTTGCATTGAGAAATAGTAAACACTGGTAGGGATTCAAACCTGTGGTGCTTGCTTGATAGCGCCGTTCTCCACAAATGTGCTGAGGGTGTCTTTGTGTCAAGAAGTTGGTTGTGTGAGTGTGCAGACTCGACTGTTGGATTGAGATCCAACAGTCGAAATTTCTCGTGCACTTCTCCTCCAAAGCATAAGGTCTGATGTAAGGTCTTCATCAGTATCTTATAGCGATGTGCCCAATTCTTGGCCATTGGATGGACATCCAGCAACCTTGATTGATGTTGGGTGCGTAATGGATGCTTGAGCAGTGCCACATGTCGCATTGTGGACTATTGATTTGGTTAGAACTTCCCAGGCTTATTGTGGGAGCTACGGAGGTCAGATTGCAGTGATTTCAGAGCCGTTGGTTTTTGATTTTTGTCCTAAATTCATCCATGCAGCTCGATTACTCATCTAAGACTTGTTTCAATATGCACTTGTACAACTTGGCCATTAAACATTAATTTCAAGCAATCTTAATGTAAAGATTATACTACATGCATGCATCGCTCCTAGACCCACTATATTATTATATTTACTCCATGAGCCCTCAAAATTGACTTTAATTGTTATAATTAACACTACTATATGAAGAGTCATCAGCAGACCCGCCACACCCTGAAGAGGTTGATTTTATTCACCCTCAACTTCCTTCTCTAGACCGTTTGATAAGTCTTCATCAGTATCTTTACCTTTTGTCCTAAACCCGCCCCAGCTTGAAATGAAACCATTGCCTGCAAATTTAAAGTATGAGTTTTTGGGACCTAAAAGGATGCTCCCTGTGATTATTAGAGCTAAGTTGACTAAGGAGCAACAGCTAAAACTGATCAAGGTCCTTAAGACAAATTAAGACAAATAAAGAGGTAATTAGTTGGACCATCCATGGCATTAGAGGGATTGAGGCATCTTATTGTAACCATCACATTTATATGGAAGATGGATCCTGTACTTCTTGCTAGACGCAGAGGAGATTAGACCCTAATATGTGAAAAGTGGTAAAAAAGGAAATCATCAAGTGGCTCAATGTAGGAATTATTTACCCAATTTCTGATAGTCTCTGGGTTAGCCCTATGCAGATTGTTCCAAGAAGGTGGGAATAACCATGGTGACTAATGAGATAGGGGAATCCATCACGACTCATTCAAGTTCCTCTTGGAGAGTTTGTAGCAATTATAGGAAGCTAAGCACAACCACCAAAATGGATCATTTTCCTCTGCCCTTTATTGACCAAATCCTTGAGAAGTTAGCCAGGCAAAAGTACTTTTCTTTCCTGGATAGTTATTCGGGATATAACCAAGTCGCTATTGATGAGTCCAATTTATTGGACACTTAATTAACCTAAGTACATTTGAAACATGCCTCATTAGATTGTAATTATTTAGAACTAAGTGTTAGTTTATCTTAATTAGAGATATTTTATTACAACTTCATACATATATGTTTATGCAGGGACATGTGTGCAAATTCCCAAAACTCATACTTGACCACCAACTCCACTACCAACCATGCACTATTCCTCACCAACCTCAGCACACCACTTCCCAACCGCCTCACTACTACCGTTAAGCTATTGGAGGAGGCCGAGTCCTCAGGGAAAAGCAATGACAGAATATCTATAAGTGAGCGAGCGAGGGGGCGACCACGAGATCTCCTTCAACCTCCACCGTGAAACCTACTTTCACCGTGAACCGAAGCATGCACTGTAGATCGACACCAGCCCCGCCTCTCCTTTGCTTGCCTCAACGTGGTGGTGCTCAGTGATAGAGAGCACCACCACCACCAGCTCTTCCCCTAACATCTCCTTCCCATCACCAATGCCATCCATACTCGACCCCCTCACCTAGCCACCCACCACGACCACCCATCACCACCTTCACCTCCTCCACCGAAACCCCCCTCACTTCACACACCCTTCGTCAACCACTGTGCCCCTCCTCCTTTTCATTCCTCACCCACCACCCTCTAAATGTAGAACGAGGGATCACCCCCCCAACCGCACCACGTCATGCCCCTTCCTCCTTTATCTTCTTCTACCCTCCTCCTTTGTTCATCTTCTCCACCAAAAGGAACCCATCACTGCCAACACCACCACCGCCTCAATTCATCACCTTTGACAACGTAGCTACTACTGATGCACTCCCAGCTGCTGCCTGATGTCAATACTGCCTCGAGTGACTCCACTGTCGACCACAAACACACTAACAGCACCCATCGTTGGCATCATTCCCCACGCCGTCCCATCATGTCCGGCTGCCATCCTCTTCGTTGTCACCACCAGAACGAGGACCACACTCTAGAGAACCCTTACACGCGACCACGCCGCAGGTCGTGCGCTCCTCTACGCGTGCAATCCACCCCTCTCCCTTCCCCTATTTCCCTATAGTACCATGGGTATTTGTTGGTTTGATTTTTTTGGTTGGAAGCAATTATTGCATTATTTTTTATATTATTTTATTATGATGCAATTGCATGCCAAGCCCTTTCACTACCTTTTCCTCTTTGTTTTATATCTTGAAATGGATGGACTTGAATGAGATGTTAACATTTGATTAAAAGCAAAGAATAATTTCTCAAACATGATTTCATGAGGGAAACATTTGTGAGTTTTTATTAGGTTCATTCCTCCTCGTGGATAGGACCTACCTTTCATGGTTAAATTTTTATTAATTAATAATTTGATTATCGATTTTCCACCACGCAAAAATACAACAACGTATTATTTTTGTTGCTGATATCTTCATTAAGAGAAAAACAAGTTGTTAAATGGCACCATTGCCAGGGAGGCAACGAGCCTAATAAACTCGCATGTATCTTTTATTCATAGTGATTCCTAATTCGAGCTATATATTCATTGATCTATCATTTTTCTATGCGAGGTACGTCCTTGAGGAGGAGGCGCACATAGCGAAAGCTTGTCTTGGTGGACCTTGTCACCACCTTGAGGATAATTATAGTTGCACATAGGCCTTGATCCCACGCACTTTAAGGGCACAGAGGAACATTTGGTAGCATTTAGCCTCTTAGATTTCTGATTTCCCATATTAGAGTAGACTCTTTAGAATTTAGTTTAATTAACTATTTTCTCAAACTTGAAACCTAGGGCTAGTTTCTGGGGGGTGTCACCAGTTCTTTAGATACTATGTTTATTCTATCTATGGTAGTTAGTTTCTTTTGATTGCACATATATAACGAAAAAATGAAATCCGAGCTACCTACTAGAAGTTCGGGTGTTTCTTGTGAGTAAAATTAGGGTTTTGGAGAACCTGTCGTCGTAGTCACAAAATATCACTACCAAATAAAATTTATACCGAAACTCGAAGTGAGTCCTGGGTTAAACACAGAGAGGCGAACGTTTGGTTTGATATCCGCGCTTTGACTTTATTTGTTTTTGTTGCTTTTATCTTTTGAGATTTTTTTTTGGTATTTTTATAGGATAGAATATCAAGTACGATAGTTGTTACCTAATCTACTCTAATAGAATAAGAAAGAGAGTGAGAGAGAGAGAGAGGGAGGGAGAGAACATCAATATATATATTTAAACAAAGTTTTCTACAAATAGTCAATAAATTACAACTATACTAAAAATCGATAAATGATAAAGGTGAGAAGAAGCCCCCTCATCGATCGATTGGAGGACAACTCGCTCTGACGGTACCCCGGACGAAGGTGGGCAGGAGCTGGATGAAGAAGAATGGTGTCAGAGGAAGGAGGATGGGGCAGGATGGCTTCGCGGCGAGGATCTACTTCCCAAACGTGGTGAGAGGACGTCCATGGGATGCTCCATGAAGTGGGGTGAGAAGTGGGAAAAATATTTGATTTTCTACTCTAGAGGAGCATCCTAGGCTTGGGACAAGTTCTCTCTAGAGCCTTGTAGGTGGTGAGTGAGAGAAAGGAAGAGATGAAGAATGGAGGGGTGTAGGTCCTTTTATAGTGGAGGAGAGGAGGCAAAATTAGATCATGAGTCAATAGCAACATTTAAAATCGTTGCTAAAGATCCACCTCAAACATCACTGAAGGACCCCAACGAACGCACATGCCCGTGCGTGCTCACGCACACTAGTGCTCACGCGCCCACAGCTATCACGCTTCGTCGAAGGAGAACCATTTGATTCGATTCGTACGACTGAGGAGAGATCGCAGATTGTGCCATCAGATCATATCGTGTCGGAGCGCGTACGATCGAGAGTTTATTCGCACGTGATCACGCACGCTCGCACTGCTGGGCATCCATGAGTCCACGTGGAAACGCCCGCACTGTCGATCGCTGATCGCACAACCCAAGTTGGCGCTCGTGCTCGCACTGTTAATCTCATGCTTCTGCAGGGATTCAACCGTGCACCCGAGGCGTGAGAATGTCACTCATCACCAATGCACTACCTTGCGGATTGTCACGAAGATCATCCAATGCACAACCGTTCACAGCCATTGGATGAAGATCTAACGACCGTGAGCTCTTAGAGAGTGTATGATGTTGGGAGGGAGGCAACGTGGATTCACAAGAGCCATTGGATGGACATCCAACAACCTAGATCTCATGACGGGAAGCACCTTTGACGAGGGGTGACTAATGAGGCCAGATTTGGGCGACTAGATGGCACCACGTGGCACTATTCTGGCCGTCCATCTTCTTTACTTTGTAGATGACACCATGGAGTCGACTTGGATCAATTTTTACACCGCTAGGCTACAATCATCGATCTGAATCCATTCATGCAGTTGGATTTGTCATGTGAGGTTCCGATTGCTACCACCTTGCCCCTAGGCCTTTAATCTTCCTCGGATTGCATAATGTGCTACAGGACTCGGATCAAGACGATTTCGAAGGTGTTAGACTCCGATCGTCATCCTGATCAGATTCGTATGGTTGGATCATCAATCCGAGGCCCCGAAATAAATCCCCTTCTCCCATGACTACAAAAGGTGCAAATTAACCTAAAATTTATATAATCTATTCTAAATGTAGAATGATGCATCCTATGCAATATTTATAATATGGAAAGCATCTCTAAGCATAGGAAAATGCATAAATAGGCATTTTATCCTAAATAGATGTGTATACATCATACCCCCATGCCTATCTTTTGCTAGTCCCTAGCAAAATAAACTAAATGCTATGTATAAAAAGAGAAGTAGGACTTGAGTGCTTAAGGCATTAGTTGTTTATTAACAAAAGAAAATTTCAACTAAGGTCCTAAGCTATGAAGACTCAACAGTGCCCGAGAGCTTGTCAAAATATAGACTGCCCAAGACCTTGCCTTATTTTGAAAAGGGAAGGTATATTTTTTTCTATTTTTGTCCTTCTTTTCTTTTTTTTTTGGATTTTTGAGTTTAGAGTTTCGAGGCAAATTTCTATGGCTGCCCAACCCACCCAAGACTCGAAAAGAACTTCAAGTTCTAAGCATCTTGTGAAAAGTGATAGACTCACTAGGCGGCCGTTAAAATGGACTTCTGGTTTCTACGACCCTAGGTGACCTTAAGTGTTTCTACTTAAATGTTTATCTATTCAACCGGTAGCTTTCTCCCTACTTTTTCTATTTCTTTATGGGGTCAACACGAGGCTGAACCTAGTTATATCTCCCCAATTTATTCTACTTCCCTGATTCTTCCCTAATTGTCTTGGAAATTATTTATGCATTTTTGCGAGTTAGGCTCTGGACAACCAGCCACTAGGCTGTTACCCACGACAACTTGCCAACCAGACTCGTGCGATGAAGTGTGGCTTTTTTTTTTTTCTCCTTGTCTATTTTTCTTTTTTTTTCTATTTTATTTTAGTATCATTTTTTTCTTTTTCTAAGTAGGTGGCTTCCCTGATTTAAGATTTACCTAAAAGTAGTAGAATGAGTATGGTCATCTAGTTGGGCTCTGAACAACCGGCCAATGGGTTGTTACCCATGACAACTTGCTAGCCATACTACCCTAGAAAGTCCATTAGCTACCTAATTTTCATAAAAACCACCGAAAAGTAAGTCAGTGAAAATAGTGTGTAGATGCTTTATATTTAAAGTCCTCTCAAATCAAAGGACAGGTTGATAAGTCACATAATTATCACCCCAATTTATTAGTCAAATTAAAGAAAAACTAATGTGGCAAGGACTCGAGAACAAGTCCATATTTTAGTGGACACCAGAGCTAATTAAGCCCAAAGACCTGAAGAGTCTAAGTGTTCTAGTTCTAAGGTATTGTTTCCTAAAGTTAACAACTCTTAATGCCTAAGTTCTCTTCTCCTAATTCTATTTTTTTTTTGTTTTTTTGGATTTTAATATTTCTTTTAAAGAAAATAAAAGAAATTCCATGTAGTTAACAAAATGATTTCAGATTTTAGAATTAAGTATCTACCCCCCATGCCTAAATGATGCAATGTCCTCATTGTAAAAATAAAGACATAAAAAGGGCGGAATAAATAGAATATCACCTGAATTTCGTGATAAATTTGTTCAGCTCTGCAGAGAATATACACAAGTGCTAAGTTTATTGCCTTTAACTAGGCATAAGATACAAACAAGGAAGAAACTAAGAATTCACAAGTGCAGGTTAGGATCAAAATTAAAAGATTGATCCTCAAACCCACTAGCAGGAGATGTCCACAAATGTTGACCAGATTATGGTGCAGACCCATGCCCTAAGGTCGAGTGGTTCTAAGGTTCTGGATGAAAATCACCTAGAACCAGAGATCATTGTGCTTTTGGGGTTGGGCCTGTGACTTTGGGGTATGCAACCCAAGTCTGAAATTCTGGACAAAATAAAGTTTTAAACTAATAGGAGTATTTGTCCATTTGGAATTTGGCTCAAAAAGATAATCCACTATTCTATACTTGGGTTGAAAATCCTCAGGATCAAAAATATCGTAAGGGTCCTAGGAGAAATTAGGCGATTTGAGGCAAATAGGAACCCTTAGAGATCCATACTCCTATCTTCCTTGGAGTTAACTTCCAAGATCTTAATTTCCAAATTCCTATCCTCCAAGATCAATGTTTCCAGGATCTCATGATCATTGTACACCCATCAAAGATATCCAAGTCAAACAATTGTGGCTAGATCAGAATTGACTTGGATTCAATGATTTCCAAATCAAAATCATTCATCTCTTTGGGGTGTGTTTGAAGATTAGGGCTGCAAATTAGATCATCTATTATAATAAGATAGGAATCCTCCATGTCAACCCCAATCAGATCATAATCCTCAGTTATAGGGCCATTAAATGATTGATCAGATTCCTTTGGCTTGTTTGTCTCACTAAAATCATCTTCTTGAAGATCAAGTGAGACTTCACTAAGAGATTCCTTACCCTCAAAATCAAAGAATTCATCATCCTCATTTATATATGTATCAAAGTTATCTATCATTTCCTGGTCCATGGAAACATATTTTTCCTCATTTCCTGGCTTAGGAATCTTTGGTGAGATAATCGGTTCATCCTCAATGGGTTCCTCTAGACCAACCTGGTCATCCTTGGTCTCATACAAATTATACTCCTCAACAGGTGCCTGAGCAGGTTCTGACATTGACTCTCCTGAAGGAGGTTCATCCTGAGAAACATCCAAAGATTGGACTAGGGCAACCACAAATTTCATCCTCAATCTCAACAATTTCCCCAGCAAAAACTCACCCTTGCCCTTATCCTCGATATCTTGGAGCCAATCCAATAACGAACTATTCAAGTCGTCAATCATTTTAATCAGGGGCTCCAATTCTTCATTGTAGGGTGTTGGTTGGGTTTCTAAAGATCATATGGTGTTCCTCACATTGGCCAACACCTTATCTTGGATCTGGTTCACCTGACCTGAATGGTTTGGTTCAAGGTTGGGTGTGTTTGGGTTGAATCTAGGGGAGTCAAGCAATTGAGGTTCTTGGGTTCCTCCCTAGTAGTAGGTCATTTTGGGTTGTTCAACAAATGGTGGTGACCTATATTTAGTATAATCCTAGGGAGGGTAGGTGTTATAATAATCATATCTTTCCTAATTGTTGATCGGGTTAGTTTATTCATAAGAGGGTGGTGATCTATAATTAGTGTAGCTCTAGGAAGGATAATAATCATAATCATGATGTCCAGGGTTAGGTCATAGACATTGAGGTCCGGAATCATATCCCTAATCAAAGTTATCCCAACTAGGGGATGGGTAGTCGTAAGTCTGGTCGAGATAGTAATCATCTTTGGGATAAGTGGTAGTAGGATGGTAGGATTGGAAATGTGGTAGGATGTGGAAGGAGACATGGTGAAGTAGGAGGGAAAACAAAACAGAGAAAGGTGCCCTGCAATACAATCAACCATGCCTATCCTTAGGTGGGTAGCCTAAAGACCTACAGACTCCTAGGACCCATTTTGAGATGAAAGAAATGATTTGGTTTACTTCTATTCAGTCAATCCAACCAGTTAGAGGGAGGCATTGGGGAGAAGGTTCTTCCCTTGGCTTGCGCCTATGATTTCTTTGATACACCCTAGCCACGATCGTTTGACTATGCTCCCTAGCTGGACATTAGATGAACCGGTAGAAGCAGATTAATTGAAAAGAATCTCAGTTGGAGTCCCAAAGAACGAGTTAATCCTTAAGGCCAACGTCTACAAAGTTTTAATTAGGCTTAGGATGATTATGCTCTTGGAATGTGATGGGCTTTTTAGATGGGTTGTGCCCTTAATTATCAATTAAAATGTGTATGTGTGCACAACCAGGGTTTTCAAACAAGGTTATTTTATGATGTGTCTTTTAGGGTTTAACCTTGTTTAGTAGCTTTTAGGGTTTAATATTTAGGTTCGCTCAACCAGGTTCAATAGAACACTCCAAGTTTTGCAAGCACTGGTGATGATATATTCCTTTAAAAATCAGAAATAATGTGGAGTGCCTAGTTAGTTACTAAAAATTGAACCCTAAATGGCAAGCTACTTGATGGATTAGTTTTAAATTGAGTTGTGCGACCCAAAGAGTTCAAGCAATTGGCCTATTGCACCACTTGATTAAAGCACACAAAAATGTTTAACCTAATCAAATTTATACTCATTTATTTGTGTGTTGAGTTGAAGTGTTCCGGGTCCACACATCAGATCCCAGGTTAAGTGGTAGAATCAAAGTGATTGTACGCCTTAGGTCAATAAATTTGTGGGTGTTTAAGGTGTCTTACTTTTAGCTTAATCCCACAAGAAGAGGAGTAATTTTTTTTTGTATTTTAATTTATGTGGGTGGATGAGTTGAGTGGAGTGACAATAAAACAACTAAAATCTAACCTAGGGTTTATGCAAGCACCTAAGTTGATTTGAGTTTGAGCTATTAGATGATGGAATGGAAATCTAATGGGTGGGTGGTCAGGAAAACTTATAGAACCTTCATCAGCACTTTTTTTGAATCTAACCGGTCTGGCCTACATTGAAAGAGTACCTACAATCACAGTAAGATTAGAGAAAAAGTGAGATAAAAGTTAAGTAAGGTTGAAAATGCAGAAAAAACCAAAGAGCATTGCCTCCCTGGCAACGGTGCCAGAATGGTTAGTGTGTTTCTCACGAGTAAAATTAGGGTTTTCGACAACCCATCATCATAGTCGCAAAGTATAAATACCAAATAAAATTTATACCAAAACTCAAAGTGAGTCCCAAGTCAAACACAAGGAGATGAATGCTTGGCTTGAAATCTGCACTTCAACTTTGTTTGATTTTGTTGTTTTTATCTTTTGAGATTTTTTTTGGTATTTTTATAGGATAGAACTTCAAGTGGGATAGATGTTATCCATTCTACTTTAATTGAATAAGAGTGAGAGAGAGAGAGGGAGGGAGAGAACATCAATATATATATCTAAACATAGTTTTCTACAGATAATCAAGAAATCACAACTAGACAAGAAAGAGATGAAAGATAGAGGTGAGAAGAATCCCCCTCGATGGTCGCTTGGAAAATGACTCGCTCTAACAGCGCCTCAGACGAAGGTGGGGAGGAGTTGGATGAAGAAGAATGGCATCGGAGGAAGGAGACAGGGCAGGAGGGTGTCATAGTAAGGATCTACTTCCCGAAGGTGGTGAGAGGACGACCATGGGATGCTCCACAAAGGTGGATGAGAAGTGGGAAAAATATTTGATTTTCTACTCTAAAGGACCATCTTTGTCTTGGGACAAGCTCTCTCTAGAGCCTTAGAGGTGGTGAGGGAGACAAAGGAAGAAATGAAGAAGAATGATGGGTGTAGGTGCTTTTATAGTGGAGGAGAGGAGGAAAAACAAGATCACAGGTCAATAGTGACATTTAAAATCATTGCTAAAGATCCACCTCAAATGTCACTAAAGGTCCCCAACCAATGCACACGCCTGCGCTTGCTCACACACGCTAGTGCTCATGCACCTGCAGCTGTCGCGCTTCATCAAAGGAGATCCGTTCGATTCGAATCTCATGACTGAGGAGAGGTTGTGGATCACGCCGCATCGGCATGTATGATTGAGCGATTATTCGTGCGTGATCGTGCATGCTCACGCTGCTAGCCATCCGTGCAGCCATGTAGAACCACCTGCACAGTCGATCGCTGATCGCATGGCCTAATTTGGCACTCGCGCATGCACTGTTAATCATATGCACCTACAGGAGTTCAACCGTGCACCCGTGGCTTGAGAAAACCACTCGTCACCAACGTGTTGCCCCTGCATATTATCAAAAAGATCATCCAGCATGCGACTGCTTACAGCTGTTGGTTGAACATCCAATGGCCGTAAGCTCTTGGAAAGTGTATGTTGTTGGGAGAGAGGCAATGTGGCTTCACAAGAGCCATTGGATGGACATCCAATGGCCTAAATCTAGCAAAGGGAAGCACCTTTGAGGAGGGGCGGCTACTGAGGGTGGATTTGGGCAGCGGGGATGGTGCCACGTGGCTCCATTCTAGTCATCCATCTTCTTTGCTTTGTAGATGACGCAACAAATGTCGAATTGGATCGATCTCACCATTGGGCTGCGATCTTTAATCTGAATCCATCCATGCGGTTGGATTTGTCGTCTGAGGTTCGGATTGGTGCCACCTTGCCCCCTTGGCCTTTGATCTTCCTTGGATTGCATAATGTGCTATAAGACTCCGATCAAGATGATTTTGGAGGCGTTAGACTCCAATTGTCGTCCTGATCATATCCGTACCATTGGATTGTCAATCTGAAGCCCTGAAATAAATCTCCTTCTCTACTGGCCATAAAAGGATGCGAATTAACCTAAAATTTGTACAAACTATTCTAAATACATAATGATGCATGCTATGCAATATTTATAATATAGAATGCACCTTTAAGCTTAACAACATGCATAAATAGGCATTTTATCCTAAATGGATGTGTATACATCACATATCCATAAGCCGATCATCTAGGAGTGTTTGAGTAGCATCTAGATTTCTCTTACTGCCATGCATTTCTGCATCGTAGAGTGCTGGAGCAAGGTGGTACATCCTGTCTTTTTGCATCAACTATCTATACATGCATTGCATTTGAACATAATTTGGGAAGATCACTTAAGCTAATTTGAAAAGATTAACCAACGATCACATTACTTTTGAAAAGAGAAGGTGTAAAATATACAGGAATTATTTGAACAACTTGATTGCGATTTTCAAAGGAAAAATCATTTCTTCCAATGTGATGCTCACTTCCTACATTGAGCATGCACTATAAGCATTGCACTAGGTCTCGGACCCTTAAGGCTATAGGCATCAATCTCTTTATCGGTGCAAACCCTCCTATTTCAATTTGTGACAGTGGTACTAACTTTTGCCAGAGTGACTTGACACTTTAAGGAGGGGGACACCCCTTAAAGGAACTAAAGGGTAGTTAAGAGGCACCGCTAATGCATTGCCTCAAAGGAAGGGTTCACCCTACTTGATCCCTTAGTTCCATCCTTAGAGTATCTTTTCACTTGAGCATTTGAGAATATCATTGCAATAAAGTGTACATCTCTAGGGCACTCGAAGGTCAATTTAGGCTGCGTAATTGGATTGACAACATGTTTGGTCACCTTAAAGAACTAAAGTGACCTCAACCTCCTTGACAGACATTGACCAGGAATCTCAAGTGCTTCATTCTCCTATACAACTTACATGGGAATGGAGAAACACTACCTTGACTCTATCTGGCCAATCTGGAAAGTTGGAAGAGGACTTAAAGTGCTTTAAAGTAACAAAAGACCTTTTGCATTGTGTTTGCTTAGTGTATGCTTGGTAGGTGCACCCTTAAGAGAAGTCTTGTTTTTGACCCTGAACCTGAGAGACGTTTTAGGAGAACCAACCAAGAAAGAAGAACGATGGCAAAAGAGATATCGGAAGGAGAAATTAGGGTTGGTGAAAATCAGAGAACCTTGAGAGACTATTTCCTCCCCACATCTCACCAAGCCTTACCTATCTGAAGCCCTGGAGTGGATAATCCCTATGAAATCAAGAGTAGTACCATATCTTTGCTACCCTCTTTCTATGGTACTACTAAGGAAGATCTCTACAGGCATCTTAAAGAATTCACCGAGGTCTATTCCATGGTGAAGCTCCAGAGCTTTACTGATGAAGCCCTGATGAGAACTTTATTTCCTTTCTCCCTAAAGGATAAGGCCAAGAAATGGTATCATACCCTCGATGTAAGGGTAAATGATTGGGCCACCCTCAAGGGAGAATTTTTGAAGTACTTTCCTACGAGTAAAACTAATCATTATAGGAGAGAGATCATGTGTTTTACTCAGCAAGAGGAGAAGCAAATTCATGAGATGTGGGAGCATTTTAACAACTTACTTAGGTTATGGTCCCACCATCAAGTGCCAAAATGGCAACTAGTCGAAAGGTTCTATAATGACTTATCTAAATGGCATAGGCAAACCATCGATGTAGCCTGTGCTGGAACCTTCATGACCAAAATTGAGGATGAAGCCTAGACTTTATTTGAAACATTAAGTGATAATTCCGTACACATGTCCTCTGCCTAACAAGAATGGAAACAATCAATCTTACGGAGGAAGATAGAGGCTCATGAAGCCAGGGTTACTCAGGATTTGGCTTATCAAATTCAATTGTTAAACAAAAATTTTGATAGGCTTTTAGCAAACCCCGACATGAACACGCAAATAGCCTATGCTGTCCAGGCTTCGAGTGAATGCTCCATTTGTCAAAGAACTACACACGCCACTGTGGAGTGCCACTTGGCAAATCAATTCCCTAAGTTGATACAGGCCGACCTAAATGCAACCCAAGGTTTCTGACCACCCCCTCGTAATAACCCATATTCCAATACCTATAATCCGAGGTGGTGAAACCATCCAAACTTTGCATGGAAGCAAGGTGATTCTTCCAACTCAGGGAATGCAAGACCCCAACCTCCCCAACCCGTGTACTAGCCATCCTATACAAACCCTCGTCAGAACAAGCTTTCTGAGATGGATGAATTAAGTGCCATGATGAAAGCGATGCAACAGCATCAAAATATGATCATCCAATCTCAAAATAAGATGATCATTGATATGCAATACCAAATTGGTCATCTTACTAAGGTAGTTAGGCAACGGGATCCAGGGAAGTTGCCTAGCTCTTCTAAGGAGAACCCAAAGGGTAAGGGGATTATATTCAGGGAGCATGCTCAAGCTGTGACCGTGTTGAGGAGTGGAAAAGAAATTGTTAAACTTGATAGCCATCCTACGGTCATCCCTCAGAAGTCCTCTTCCACATTGACCTTGACTCCCACCCTCATCGAGGAAGAGTCACACTGCCCTCCCTCGCTTGAAATCACCCACCCGGAGGTTGTCATCATTCCACCACCCCTTTCCCAACATGATGACCCTTCCACCTAGAAGCCAAGGGTGCCCTATCCTAAGCACCTATCCACCCCTAGGGAACCTTTTGTTGCTCATTTGGAGCCATCGATAGGATGGATGAGATTATGAACACTTTCAGGCAAGTCCACATCAACTTGCCTCTATTGGATGCTATAAGGCAAATCCCATCCAATGCAAAGTTTCTAAAGGACCTGTGTAGCTAGAAGTGCTGATCTAGGAGATAAGTCCAACCTAAGGTCATCCTATCTAACCATGTTAGCTCAGTGCTCCAACATGGAACACCCCCTAAGATGAAAGACCCAGGAGCCTAGTATACTTCAATGGTTATAGGTAACCAACACGAGGGTCTATTTTATCTGGGTGCAGGGGTAAACATTTTGCTGAGCGTTGTCTATGACCTTTTGGGATGAGGTGATTTAAAGCCTAATCCTATCATCATCTAGGTCGTAGACAATCGCTTAAGACATTACAAGGATTGCTAGAAGATGTCCTTGTAAGAGTGGAGGACTTCTTCCTTGTTGACTTTCTTGTGCTGGATACTGACCCATCTAATAAGCCCACCAAGCCATCCATTATTCTTGGATGCCCCTTCTTGGCCATAACCAACACCTCTACCAATTGTAGATTGGGGGCACTTAAAATGGGCTTTAGGAACAAGAAAATCAGGTTAAATGTCTTTGATACCTACAAGCAACTTGGATTGGAAGATTGTTCCAAGATTGAGGTGGTTCATGAAATCATTGAAGAGACTACGCCAATACTCTTATGTAGTGATCCCCTTCAAAAGGTCATATCTAAGGACCATCCTCCTATTATTGAAGAAAATGAAGGGGATATGCCTGAATTGGAAGAGTTGCTTGGACTACACACAGAGTCTTTATCCCCTCCTTGGACTTTAAAGGTAGACCTGCAACCTGAGGCGGGGACATCTCAACTTATACGTTCAATCCAAAAGGCTCCTGAGTTCAACCTTAAACCCCTCCCAAGCACATTGAAATATGCTTTCCTTATCCCTAATGGCACACTCCCCGTCATCATCTTGTCTACGCTATCTGAATTGCAGGAGGGAGCTTTGCTTGAGCATTTACAGAGGCACGAGGAAGCTATTGGGTGGACTATTGTTGATATTAAGGTTGTTTATCCCTCCCTCTGCATGCATCATATATACACAAATGAGTCTGTGAAGCCCTTTCGAGACATGCTGAGAAGGCTCATTCCGAATATGCGAGAGGTTGTTAAGAAGGAGATTCTGAAATAGCATGATGCAAGCATTATCTATCCCATTTCAGATAGTAAATGGGTACATATGGTGCCCAAGAAGGTAGGAATCACTATGGAAGAAAATGACCAAGGGACTAAAAATGGCCAAAAGGGAAAAAAGATGTAATTTCAGGTCATAAATATATTATTTAACATATATTTAACTCATAATAAAAAGTTAGCAAGGAAATAATTTAATTTACATATTTAAATTAATGATTTACATTTCAATCCCTAGAAACTATTGTAACTAAGTCCTTTCCATTTCTATTTGGTCCTCCTATATTTGCAATCGATCCTTCAAGCACCTTCTTTTCTTCTTCTCTCTCAACGATGAGCAACAACCGGTGAGCCTTCACTCTAATGACTGGAGATCTAATGGCGGAGCTTATTTTTCATCGACATCAAGTAACGTCCTAACAAATCACGTTCATCTAACAACGTGGATGCGCTATTAACCAACTCTATCGACGTGGATGTTCTCACCATCGTTGGAGATGACAATAAGAAGTATGATAAACTTAGACCTATTCCTGTCCCAATACTTGCACCTTCTTCTTCTCCAATGTCTATAAATACCTTCCATGACCTACAATTTCCATCATCAGTTGCCTATCCTTCTTCCCCAATTGAGCTGATGACAAGCTATTCCTTCCCATCTCTGGCAGCCTCTCACTTAGATCTTGAACATTCTTTGACAGCAAATGTCGCCTCTCTCACCCCCTCTTCCTCTACTCCGCCTTGCCAGTAGTGAAGTAGCATCATTTCTTCATCCTTACACTTTCGATCCAAGATTGGAGCTTCTTCCAACACCCTCTGATTTTGTCCAACTCCAATGAGCGATTACTAGAGCTCTTTTACCTCCTTCATCCAAGCAATGCTAGCTTTAGTTTAGTTTAGTTCATTAGATTAGTTTTAGGTAGTTAATTAGGTTAGTTTAAACCTCATTCTCACCTCCTTTGACATCAACAAGGCCAATCTGGCCTTATCTAGCCTTCCATTCACCAAATCGTTCACTTGATCACCTTTCCCTCTTCTTTACGATCGTCTTTCACTTCTTTTCTACTCCGATTACTCATTGATCATAAAATGCCAAAATCCACCTCAACACCCAGTCATCGCTATCCATGATAGAGGTCAGAGGAGTTCCTTCACCTATTAAACCATTCCTACACCTTCACAAAGCTTCATATATCAATTTACCTCAATCAATTAAAGGATTCGATGAATCTTGAGTTATGGCAAACTCAAGTTATCTTTCAGACTAATTCAACCATTATAAATTATAAAATATGTTAGCTATATATCTTGCTCACTATACTACGACACAAAACAACAGTTCTTATAAATGTGAGGTAGCTTAAAATCATTTTTTGGCATCATTGCCGAGGAGGCAACTTGTTTATATTTACAATTATAATTTTTAATTATTGAATTATTCCTACATTTATTATGTATTCCTTATTCTAACTTAAGAATTTTTGTCTTCTTTTAGGATCTGTCATAGATATTCCTAGAGTGAAGACCTGTTGATTTACTATTTTCTTTTTCATTCTTGTTTAGGCTTTTTGTATTAGGAATTTTGGTGAGAGAGTTATTGGTTTGTAATAACTGATAGTTTGGCTTTCTTTCTCTCTTACTCATTTTCCTACTTTCTTGCTTGTGCATTAGTCAATGAGATTTTGTGTGAGAAAAATCGAGTTGGTAAAACCTAGTAGTCACAGTCGCAAGAATCTGCTTATTAGATAAAAATAATCAAAACTTAGGTGAGTCCCAGATGAACATAGGGAGGCAAACATTTGATTTAAAAGAATTTGCATTTACTTTATTAATTTTTGGTGTTTTATGCTTTTCTATTTTTTCATATTTTTTATAAAGTAGAAGATCAAGTCGGAAAATTATATCTAACTACTATAATCTACTTGCAGAATTTCAGAGAGAGTGAGAGAGGAAACAACTATTTTATTAGGGAGCAATTCTTATTACAACTAATTGCATAATATAAATCTACATTAGGAAAGCTCTAAAAAGATAGGGAAGTGAGAAATCCTCCTCGATGGTTGCTTGGAGGATGAGCCACTTTGACGATGCCTTGCAGGAAGGCAGTAAGAGATGGGAGGAAGAAGAACGAAGCCAAACGAAGGGGAAAGGGGTAGGATGGCATTGCAGCAGGATCTGCTTCCGAAATGGAGGTGAGAGGACAGCCACGGGTGCTCCACGAATAGGGGTGAGAAGCGAGAAGTAAAAATTATCTTCTAGCCGTAGTGGAGAATCCCAGGCTTGGGACAAACTCGTAGACTTTGGAGGGGGTGAGGAGAGACTAGGAAGGGATGAAGAGGAAGGAGGGGGTGTAGGGTGCCTTTTATAGGCCATTGGCCAATACTTTGGCCAGGCAAGCCTTGATTGCAGTGCATCAAACATGCCACACATGGCACTTGCATGCAAAGCATACACATCGCGCTCTCGTACTCGCGCTGGTGCTTGCTAGAGCCTTGCTATTGCAAGGTTGGAGCCCTACAACCGTTCAATCGTGAAGGGATAGTTGAGATTGCATGCCCATCGTGCGCTGCTACACGTATGATGAGGCGTCCAATTTCGTGTGTACGCTATTCGTGACGTGGCTTGCATCTAATCCGTTCACTTCTCATTCGACAATGCAATTTCAATTCGATCGCATTGAGGGGCACTCACTCCACAGGGCTCGATCGCTTGCAATTCATGAGCATTGCCACTAGCTACACCCCCTCGAGAGATGATCTGGGCTGTTGGTGACCATCCAGGGAGATCTAATCTCCACCTTTGGATGATGATCCAACAGCGAAGATCAAACATTGGGCGAGCCTTTAGAGAAATGAAGGCCAACTGTGGGCATCTCAGACGGTCTAGATGGCGACACATGGTGCCATTTAGGCCATCCAAATTCAAATGCTTATACGGGACAACACAGATGTTCGATCGAGTCAATCTTCATGTCGATGTACTGTGATCATTGACTTGTACCCATCTGTGCAATAAGATTTGTCATTTGAGGTTCGGATTTACGTCACCCTATGCCTTGGCCATTGATCTTCCTTGGGATGCATATGATGCTACAAAGGTCCGATCAAGGTGATTTCAGAGGCATTGGACTCCGATCATCACCCTGATTGGATTCATAAGATTGGATCTTCAATCTGAGGCCCTAGAATGTATCGCCCTGTCCCCTAATCATTAAAATAAGGAAATTAATGTACAAATTATACAATCTATTCTAAATGCATGTTGATGCATATTATGTAATATTTATAGTGTTGGATGCATTTAAGTAGTTTAGGAACCTGCAAAAATAGGAAATTTAAGATAAATAAACATGTCCACATCAAGCATTTAGATATAAATCTAAAAGAATACCAAAAGCACTTTCTTCTCAACTAGCAGCTGTATTCCTAGGCATCCATTCTAGGATTGCATCTATCTTGTTAGATGTTATACTATCATTGCATCTGGTAGGTTGTTAGAGGCAGGTATGTTTTACTACTTTAGATCCTGTCATATTTTGATATCACATAAAAGTAAGACTATTATTTGATTGAAAAAGACAAAAAAACAAGATATTTTCTCTTTCTTTTCTAAAGAAGATAACTTATAACGAGGAAATTTCTTAAGAACTCATGACATACTCTGTTTGCAAACTTGTGTGTGGGTTTTTATCGCATATATGCTTCTTGCTATTGTGCACACAGCGCGATCAAACAAGATAAAAGAGTCTTTGCTTTTATGTCTCCTCTTTTCACTTCTTAGGACCTTAGTCGAAGATCAACAAGTCTTTCTTACTACCTGAACCCCAAGGAGGCATTATTGTGCGGTCTTGATCCTAGACTTTGGACCTTTAAGCCTATAGGGTCAAGCACCTCATAGACATTAGGACACATATTTGTATTGATACAGTATCTATTTGCATCATCTATTTTGTGCGTACCCTATGTCTTCTTTTTTATATAAAAGAAGAAAATCCACTTTTCTCACTACTTTCGGGTTTTGCTTGTTGCAGTTTTACCGCTGTGGTGTTGAGTGTGCCTTTGCACATTTTTCTCTATTTATGCACGAGAGGCGATCATTGAGACCAACCCTCAACACTCCTTTGGCAGGTGCTCCTAGACCTACTACTTCAGTTCCATACTCAGTTTATATTTCTTCTACTTCTATTTCTATGACTGATTCGATGGTGGATTAGCCTCCGCAGAATCCTCCTGAGAACCCTCTCAGTGAGGATGAGATTCCTCCTTTTGATATCCATCAGGCTCTCCTAGCCTAGATTCTGCAGATGCCTGAGCGGAACCACCAGATCAATCTGGCTGACGGCTGCTCTTTAGAACCTTCAAGCTCGCCTGCTAAAGGCGGGACATGTTAGACCACCTACTCCACTTAGGCCACCTCTTAGAGATTGTTATAATCTTGCTAATGCCCAAGTAGAGTCGAACATTAGGATTCCCCTTTAGGAAAATGATCTAGAGCTCAAACCAAATATCATTAGTCTCATTCCCCACTTTCACGGTAACAGTTCTAAGGAGCCGTTTCAACACATCAAAGATCTTAAGAATCTTTCCTAAAACCTAGGTCCCAGAAATCAAAATCGAGAAATCCTACTGATGAAGATGTTCTGCTTTAGCCTCAAGGATAAAGCCGCTTACTGGTATTGCACTATCTCACTATCGCACTACCTATCACGACTTGGGCTGAAATCAAAATTGCCTTTTTGAAGAAATACTTTCCTATAGGTTGCACAAATGCCCTTAAATGAGCCATTACTACTTTCTCGCAGAATCAAAGAGAACCAATTCATGAAGCGTGGGAGTGCTTTCATGAATTGCAAATGAAATGCCCACATCACGACATCCCTCATTAGTAAGTAACTCATGCACATCTTCTACTATGGATTTCAAGAGAGCTCAAGAAATCTTGTCGACGCCTCTTGTGGAGGTAATTTTCTAAACAGGGATGAAGAGTCCTCCTTAGAACTTTACAAGGGAATGGTAGAGAACTCGATCAATAATGTCTCCATGTCACAATTCAACCAAAGGAGTTCACATTAGAATTCACATTCGAATAGAGTGGCATTCATGAGATAAAAGGCCAATCCAGTTCATGAGATCTTGAGATAATTGCAGAGAAACTGGATAAGCTCAACATTGTAATAAAGCATCTTGACGAGATTTGCAATACGGTCAAGAATCATTCACCTCTACTCGCTATGAATCCCACACCTAAATTTGTTTCACAAATTCCCACGGGGAGGGAATTTATGAATAATCTACATTTACAAGATCCTTCTGCCTTGGGTTTTTATCAAACTCCCACTCTAACCCAAGGAGGGACCTTTGTCCCATCTTTTCCTACTCTTTCCCCACTTCCTTCTTTTGCTGCTATTGAAAATGCGATGTATTCAGACGATCTACACACCATCTAGGGGTATAATTTAAGATCTAACCCTTATTCTAACACCTCACCCCAACCTCTCTTGGTTTGATCAGGTACAACATGTGAGTCCCACCCAGCCAAATACATAGATTTATTTAAGGCCACATAAAGATTCATAGCTAAATCGAATATTGAGATATGTGAATGAGAGCCAGCAAAGAAATATGAGGATCTCACTGAAGTCCAAAGGTAATGTACAATAGAATTATCTGACTTAAGGGGCCAAATCATGAAGTTGACTGAGTATCGTTAGCTAGGGGCAATAGCATTTTAGTGATGTGTACACATCTAATTGGCCTAAAATGTCTATTTATGCATGTTCCTAGGACCATATAAGCATCATGCATTATAAATATTGCATAACATAGACCACAAAGCATTTAGATTAATTTGTACAAATTATATAGTAATTCACCTCTTATTGTGGCTAGGGGACAAGGCAACATCATTTTGGGGCATCGAATTGAAGATCCAACCGTATGGATCTGATCAGGGTGGCGATCGAAGTCCAACACCTCTGAGATTGCCTTGATTGGACCTCCGTAGCATCATATGTGATAGGACCACTTTAGTGGACCATTATTTGACCTAAGTACTCTTTAATTATTTATTCCTAGTTTCTAATTGATTAGGAGTTAAATAGTAATTCATTTTAATCTGCATATAATTTTATGCGTCAATTTTACAACATATGATTATGATAATATATTTGGTGGATGTAGGATAGGTGCAAGAAACAAGAAGGCATTATTCAACTGTCCAAAGTCATTCTATAAGACGTCATGAGGCTAGTTTAGACTTCTGAGAACCTCCATTGTGGACTCATTGCTATCCCCACTTTTTAAGACGTACAGAACTTAGTCTGGATGTCTAATGACGTTACTACCAAACTTACCTCACCATTCCAACCACTCACGATCTTCACCAAGTGTTGGATAAGCTTTCAGTCGAAGGAAAACAAACAGAGGAGTTTTAAAAGGAGGGTCAACCATCTTCTTCTTCATCCCCCTTTGGAGGCTCCACCCATCTACCCACTAACCCTGTGGAATATGCTTACACTATGCTTAGGGAGTACATCGTGAACCTCTACGAACTCCACCGATCCCTTCAGCGCCGTCTTTACCCTGGTGGTGCTCTGTGATAGAGAGCACCATCACTATTAGCTGCCTCCTCCTCCAACCTCTTGCACACACCGCGCCACCAACTGCCATTCTTTTTCGTCTTCTTCTTCTTTCTCCATTTTCACAACCACCACCACTATCCATACCCCGCCCCCCATCTTCCTTCTCTCTTTCCTCTTCATCGTCAACCTCCTTTCTTCTCCTGCTATATCCGAAGGAACTAAAACAACAACAACCACTGATGCTCACAGCCACCACCGTAGGCCATGTCCCTCGCTGCCAACATTGCCGGAACGCTCGCCTTACTACCGCCAAGACACCCACTCTGACCAAATGACCTCCAAGTCATCCTTGATCTTGTGCACATAACCCATCACCATCGGACATACCATCACCGTGTAGCCACCTCCAGTGACCGTCGACCACGCCTTCATCGTCATCTCGAAGGTCCTCCTCCAGTACATCTCCGCTAGCAGCCACGATGCCAGCCATCTCCTCTCCCACGCACGGTGGCAAGTAACTCACCTTCCCTTGTTTTCCAATTGTAGATTGGTGTCAGACCCAAATAGGTTGTTAATATGATGATTTTATCGTTGAAGTGTGTACAGTGGTTAACCTAAATCAGACCTAACCATCTCTTTACAAAATTTTTAACCTGGCCTACTTGATTTTATCTTGGTCACTTTTAGGCCCAAGGTCGAACTCAGGGAAGTGGGGTTACAAGTCAAGTTTCTACGCCTTTCCTACAAGAATCTCTTCCATTCTTTTATTGTGTTTTTGGTGTTTTTTCTATTTAGATTTTTTTCTGGTAATCTTTGTCCTTGAGGCACACCCTCAAAATTGGGTTCTTGGCTTTGAGACAAAACAAGGTTCCAAAACGGGTCTTGCTATTCGCAAGACGGAGTACCTGCAAGTCAAAGATTATCTTTTCTCTTTTATATATTTTTTAATCTTCTTACTAACAGGAAAGCGAAACAAAAATAAAGTAAATATAGTGTGTATATATATATGTATATATTATATATGTATAAAAGGGTGGGGGTGGAGGCGGAGATAGAGTGTAGCACGGTGTCGAGTTGGTCGTCGTCTAGAAAGACACAACCAACAGGACGAAGTTTCGCGTGTAAGGTGTAGGATGGATGGTGGAAGATGAATGCGAACACGCTTTTCGTACACATGTATTGGGGAATATCAACAACTAGTGTAGATATTCCCACGATACAGCGTATGGTAAATAATGTGAAAATATATATATATGTATATATGTAAATATATCTATATGTATATATGGTTATAAATATATAGGTATATATATATATATGTATATATATATATAAGTATATGTATATATGAATGTAGCTATATGTATAGATAGGTATATGTACAGATGTATATGTATATAAATATATATATATAGATGTACATGTATATAATACTATATAGATGTATATATATATGCATATATATATATAGTAATATATGTATATATAGATATATGTAGCTAGATATGTATATATATGTATATATGTATGTATATTTATATATATATATATATGTATAGGTAGGTGTGTATATATGTATATATATATATGTATATATATATATATATATACATATATATATATACATATATACACACCTACCTATACATATATATATATAGATATATGCATATAGACTAATACATGGTTATATAAGTATTAATATATGTATAAATATATATATATATGTATATGTATATGTATATAAGTATATGTATATATGTAAGTATATATATATATGTATATATATAAGTATATAGATATATATATATATATGTATGTATGTATACTAATACAAAAGTATATAGGTACTACTATATGTATAAATATAAGTATATATATGTATACATATATCAATATATATATGTTTACGTATATATATATATATATATATATATATATATATGAATATAATAGTGTATAGGTGTGTGTGTGTGTATGGAAGTGTGAGTGTATGTGTGTGTAAGCGTCGGTAAAGAGAGTGAGAGAGTGTTGTGAGAGAGAGTGTGAGAGAGTAAGAGAGAGAGAGGGTAGCTGCGTGCTTCCTGCTGGAGTGAAGTTGCACAGTTAAGACGTCTGTGCACTCAGGGCGTTGTCTGGAAGTCCACGCGCCGACTGGAGCTTCACGCGCGCGTGCAAGCACATATGCGCGCTGAGAGAAGAGGCCGTAGCACGCAGATGGGAGTGGGCGCAAGGGAGCGAAGAGGCCGCAGCGCACCGCGCTATGCGAAGGGCAGGAGCGGGCGAAGGCAGGCGCTAGGAGAGGCGGGCGCAAGCAGGCGGGTGCGGGTGCTGGCAGACGCGTGGACGGGCGCTGGCAGAACGCGGGGCGGGACGCGCACACGGGCGAACGACGGTAGCGGCGCACCGGGTGACCGGATAACTGAGAAGCTTTCCAGTCACCCCACTGTAGCCACAGTGTTCCGCAGACTGGTGTGAACAGTGGTACAGTGTAAGGCCGCATCGCGTGACCGGGTACGCTCGGTGCTGTTAGTGCGGACGGCTCGACGTGCGTAGTGGAGTGGCTCCGGCTGCTGGCTTGCAGGTGAGACCTCGCGATAGAGCACGCAGGGAGGGCTGGGTCACAAGCGAAGGGGTGTGACAGGGTGTGCGGTGGCTTGCAGGTGTTGGCTGGGGTGCACAGGAAGCTTGACCGGTCGCTGTAGTGGCGCACGGTGGCTGGTTGCGGAAGAGAGAGCGTGACAGGGCGCTTGTGCGAAGAAGCTGGAGGCGAGGGCAGTGCAAAGGAGAAGGAGGCAAGGGCACCTACAGGCGCACGCGAAAGGCCTACGTGCGCTGCTGCCACCTTGCTGCTACTACTGTGGGGCTCGGTCGGCTGCTGCAGGGCGTACGGTGGCCGGTTGAGCTTCACAGCTGAAGCTTTGCTCCAATGGCTGAAGGGATGGAAAGTGAAGAAGTCAGGGAAAAGCCACCACGCCCACTAGCTCTTTGATGAGCTGGGCGATGGTGGTCTCACGGTGGTGGTTGTGCACCACCGTGAGATGCTCCTGTCTGCCAGGTGTCTCCTCAGAGGACGAAGGCCGGCGTGTGGAGGGAGAGGGAGGATAGGACAGCCTGGAAGGAGAAGTGCTGGGTTTTTTGGCGTTGGACAAGGCTACTTTTGCAAGGAGCCACCCTCTTTTATAGAGGAAGAAGCCATGCACAGCCATGCCCTGGCTGTGCATGGCTTGCATGCGGCTGCAGGGAGAGGCTGGAATGGCTTGGCAGGGAGAGCATGAGCAGGGAATGGTGCGAAGAAGATGTTGTCATGCAATGCAGCTGCGGGAAGAAAAAGTCAAAAATCAAAAAGAAATAAAAAATGAAGATGGAAATTTGTGAGGCAGCACTTGAGGAAAACGTTAATTGCGAGGCCCATTTATTCACTCTCTTCCCCTCTCAATTAAATGCATGTATGCGTCAATATTCACAAATGCGACTATGTCTACCTAATATGCACTGATAATGCTAGGAAATAGCACAAGACGACACAATTGCAGGTGTATTTTTGCGGTGCAATCATAGATGCCCAATTAGTTGCAATGATCGATTGGGTGAACGATTGAGAATGAGGATTTTATGTTTAAAATATTTATATTAAGTGCATTTTGCTCTCTGACTCCCTCAAGTTCTATTTATTTCTCTCACAACGCTCTAGTCTCCCTATTTACTTAATGCTATGTTATGTCACTCTTTCTTTATGCATTAAAGGAGATAATTTTCCTATTTGTAAACCATGAAGGCAATGGAATATTTATTCGATGTCAATTTCGTGCAAGCTTTCTTATCCTCTATTATTTTATATAATGAAAGAATGGATTTGAATGTGGGACTCATTTAAAGAATAATCCTGCGAAGCATTCTTTTCTCTAGAATTAACATTAATGTGGAAACATTTGTGAATTTATTTGGTCCGTACCTCACTGTGGATACAACACTTTGACCAATGTGGTTAGATTAGATATAAGTATATTTTGATAAAGAGATTTACCACCACATAAAATACATTGACATATCACTTCTATTGCAATCTTAATTAAGTGAAAATTTCTCCTTCAAAAGGCACTGTTGCCGAGGAGGCAACAGGCCTAGTAAACTCCCAAGTATTTTTCTTTTCGCATTGATCCCTGTTTATTGCTATTCATTGATCTATCATTCTTTTGTGAGAGGTACGTTCTGGAGGAAGTGGAGCACACAGGGGATGCTCTTCACCATGATGGACCTTGTTGCCATAACGAGGATAACCGCATGTGCACGTGGCCTTGATCCCACGTGTGTGGAGGAACGATTGGCGACCGAAGACCTGTTTTCTTCTTTTAGATTTAGATTAGGCTAGATAGACATTAGAATTTAATTTCTGTCTTGTGGACCCGTGTTGGGCATTTTTGGGAACGTGTTCCCAATGCTTTTATTGTTTATCACTCTTGTATGCGAGAGCATTTCTTTGGGAGCATGTTCCCATTTTATTTAGATTATAGGTTTATTTGAACTGTTCGAACTGCATGTTAGTTAGCTAGCTAAATTAGATTAAGTTTGTTTTCTTATTATCATTAAAAAAAAATTGAGCTACCTACTAGAAGCTGCATATCTATAGGGCGACCATCTAGGATTGAATGAGCAGCATCTAGCTTATCTTTATTGCATCGCATGCATCCCTACATTGAAGAAAGCTGGAGTAACGTATGTCCTCTCTTTGGAATCACATCTCTGTCATGCATCTACATTGGACTTAAATCCAAGACCACCTAATTTTGTGAATCTAATTAATTCAGTGATCACTTTAAGAAATTGGGACTGTTAAGTGGATTGATTTTAAAATCAGTGACTTTAAATTGCGTGCAAAAGGACTTGTTTGTGGGATTTCAAAATACTAAGCATGCGTACGTTGCACACTTGAAACACTATGCACATCACACATAAGGTCATTAGATATAAATTTCTACCACTCCTCTTTGCACCATAAGGGAAGCTAGTTGGAAATCAACAAGCCTATCCACCAAGTTACTTCGGTTCCTCATGAGTGGGCTCGAATCAAGACTTCCATCCCTTGTGAGTAGGTTTTAGGCACCAACGAAGGTCAGCTTAGGAAGCATAATTTTTGTTAAACTTGTTTAGCCACCTATTCTAACTGACCTCATTCTTCCTTAGTTAGGTCTAGTTAGGGATCTTAAGGTACCACGGACCTCTTATACCAATTAAGTGGGAACAGAAGGGCATAACCTTGACTCCTATTTGACTAACCTATGAGTGGGAATCGAGGAGTCCTTCAATCTACTAAAAATAAATTCCCATCATATTTGCATTTGTATTGGCAATGATGAGTGAGTGGTAGAGCTCTCTAGGAAGTTTCTAGTTTTAATCTGATTTATTCTAAGTCCTAAGAGAGTTAAACCATTTGACTGAAAAGAAATGGATTACCCTTCTATCATTTTAACCATGACCCCATGCCCCATGCATAACCCTCCTTTGAGGGGTATAATGACAATTCATGGGGTCATTCCTATTCTCACTTTGGGAGTACTAACCTGATAACTCCCACTTTTGAGCCGAGCCTTGGAGCGAGATTTTCCACCCCAGGAGTCCCCACTACTTTGCCAATGCCCAACCCTCCCACCCTTCATGATTTTTTTTATCAAGTTTGGACTAACACTCTTAGACAACCTGAGCCTGAGATGGACTATCCTCCCCAATCTGACAGTAGCCTCTCCTCTTTTATGATTGAAATGCGAAAATAACAAAAAGAAATGATGGAATCTATGGGAGAGATGTTGAAGAATAGTCAATGACTAAATGAACAAATTAGTCAGCTTAGCTACCCTCATATGAGTGATTCTGAACCCTACCTTTCTACCCCCAATCACCAAGATCAATTTGAGGAAACAATGGATAATAGGGATCCCATTTTGAGTAGCTATCACTTAGACTCACACCATGAGGCATGGTCACTAAAGGAGAATGATCCTAATGATTATGCACCCGAGCTATATTGGAGTCAAAAGAAAGGGAAGTTGGTACCACTTGATGATCTTGACACTGCTGATACTATTTTTCTCACCCCTGATGACCCAGGTTAAGGTTGTGCTAATCATACCACTTCCTCGATTGATCATGTGGTGGAGCCCCGTTCTACTCGTAGTGAGCCCAATCCTGATCCTCAACTTAAGGAACCAACACCTAGCATACAACATTCTGAGGATTTACATGTGCCCAATGTAGATGACCATAAGGGAATGGAGGATGAATTGGATCAATTTTGGTCTTAGGGATACAAAGAGTCTATTTTATAGAAGGATGATGACCCAATGGAGGAACCCAGGCTAAGAGTTTGGAGTGAATCTCGAGGGGATTATGTGTTATTCAAGGACTTACCCCTTGAGGATATGAATGATCTAGTGAAATCCGGATTCCTCTTTACTTTTGATTTTGAAAATCATCCTCCACAAAATCAGGAAGATATGGAGTTATGTTGGAGGTGGATGAACACAATATTGAGAAGCCTAAAAGTGACTCTTGGGGGCAATACATATCAATTGAGGATTTATGCTGAAGGAGAACAATGAATTGAGTGATATAGGTGATCGATGCATATTTCGCAAATTAAAATTAGGGTTCGGAGAACCCATCGTCGTAGCTCGCAAAATGTGTCTATCAGATAAAATCTATAACCGAAACTCAAAAAGTGAGTCCTGGGTTGAACACGGGGAGGTGAACATTTGGTTTTGACAAATCCACGTTTCGCTTTTATTTGTTTTTGTCATTTTTATCTTTTCTAATTTTTTTGTACTTTTATCAAGCAAAGGATTAGGTCGATGAAAACTCTTACTTCGAAAAATAAGAGAAAGAGAAAGAGAAACAATCATCAATTTATTATTATTATTTTTTGAAACAAACAATCATCAATTCATCTTATGAATGTTTTCTACAATTATGAAAGCAGGAAAACTATACTACGAAAGAGATAAAAAGATAGAAAGTGGTGAGAGAAATCCCCCTCGACGGTTACTCAGAGGATGACTCACTCAAACATCGCCTGGAGGAAGGTGGCGAGGAGCAAGACGAATGAGGATGGAGTCGGAGGATAGAGGGTGGGGAAGGACAACATCGCGGTAAGGATCTTCTTCCCGAAGGGAGGTGAGAAGACGGCCACGGGATGCTCCACGAAGGGGGATGAGAGGCAGGAAAATGTTTAGTTCTACTCTAGAGGAGAATCCCAGGCTTGGGACAAGCTCTCTCTAGAGCCATGGAGGTGGTGAGAGGAAGAAAGGAAGAGATGGTTTGGAATGGTGGTAGGTAGGTCCTTTTATAGTGCAGAAGGAAGAACAAATTCGTATATGGGTCATTACTGATGTCCATAAACATCGCTACAGATCTGCCCTTTCTGTCACTGAAGATCCATGCCTTCAATTCCTTTGCTGGCATCGACGAGCCATTAGTGACAGCTGCAAGTGTCATTAAAGGCCCTCGTCGCTGAACATCCATCCTCCCCTACTAGCATGTGCTCTGCCGGCGTTGCGCTCTTCATATGCACATGCTTCTCATGCCGTGTCGCGTGCACACGTTAGCATGCAGTATGCTACTACTGCGCTCGGTTGCGGCTGTGTGTGGTGCACTGCGATGCCTCATGTGCTCTCAATTGCTAATTGGGGGGCTGTGGGGATTCGAACCCGTGCCCCTCCCTTGGAGTCCAGTGCCCCAACCAACGTGCCAAGACATCCGATGTGTCGAGCGGATGACTTAACGCACGTGGTGGAGGAGATCTTCTCAGCTGTTGGATCAAGATCCAACAACTGGGAATGAAGGTCGCGGATGATGGAGAGGTGGGAGTAGGCATTGCTAGTCGATGTTGGGTGGCCTGGATGGTGCCACATGGCACCATCTAGGTCATCCATTCTTCTTTCTGTTGCAGAGGGTGCTATGGTGCTTGGATCAAGTTGATTTCCATGTTGCCGGACTGCGATCATCGCTCTGGATCAATCCGTACGATCAGATTTTTCATCTAAAGCCTGTAAGGATGTCGCATTGCCCCATGACCATTGATCTTCCTTGGACTTCATATGATGTTATGGGACTTCGATCTAGATGATTTCAGAGGTGTTAGACTCCGATCATCGTCCTGATCAGATCTGTACGGTCCGATCGTCCATCTGAGGCCCTAAAATAAATCCTCTTCTCTCTTGACCATAAAAAGGACTTAATTAACCTAAAATATATACAACTACTCTAAATGCAAAATGATGCATGCTATGTAATATTTATAACATGAAATGCAAATCTAAGCCTAGGAACATGCATGATTAGGGATTTTAACCTAAATAGATGTGTCATATCATACCTCCATGCCTATCTTTTGTTAGTCCCTAGCAAAATTAAACTACATGCTATGTATAAAAACATAATTAGGATTCGATCGCTTAGGCCTATGTTATTTATTAACAATAGAAATTATCAACTAAGGTCCTAAACTACAAAGACTCAATAGTACCCGAGTGTCTACCAGAATGCAAACCGCCCAAGTCCTCGCCTTATTTGAAAAGGGAAGATTTTTTTTTGCTTTTCTTCTTTTCTATTTTTTTTGTAGTTTTGAAGTTTGAGAGTTCTGGGATAACTTTTATGACTACCCGACCCACCCAAAACTCGAAAAGGACTCTAAGTGCTAAACATCTAGTGAAAAGAGTGAAAGACTCACTAGGCAGATGTTAAAACAGACTTTGGGTTTCTACAACCCTAGGTGACCTTGCCTAGAGGTTTATCTTTTTGAATGGTAGCTTTCTCCCTACTTCTTTTATTTATGGGGTCAACGCAAGGGTGAACCCAGCGTATATCTCCCTGGTTTATTCTACTTCCCTGCTTCTTCCCTAAGTGTTTTGGGAATTATTGTGCATTTTTGTGAGCCGGGCTCTAGACAACTGACCAATGGGCTGTTACCCATGGCAACTTGCTAACCATACTCATGCAGTGAAGTGTGGTTTTGTTTATATATATATATTTTCTCCTTTTTCTATTATTTTTTTCTTTTCTCTCTTTTTTTCTTAAGTAGGTAGCTTCCCTGATCTAAGATTTACCTAAAGGCAATACGATGAAAATGGTCTTGTTGCTAGGCTCTGGATAACCGGCCAATGAGCTATTACCACCGATAACTTGCCAACCATACCACCCTAGATGGTTCATTAGCTACCCAATTTTCGAAGAAACCGCCGAAAAGTGAGTCAATGCAAAAAGTGTGCAGATGCTTAGGCTTAAAGTCCCCCCAAATCAGAGGGTGGGTTGATAAGTCCTATACTTATCACCCTAATTTATTGACCAGTTAAAATAGAATTACTTGGCGAGGACTCGAGACTAAGTCCACATTCGAGTGGACACCCAAGCTAATTAAGCCCGAGGACCTGAAGAGCCTAAGTGTTTAGGTCTTATCGTATCGTTTCATAAAGTTAATAACTTCCAAAAGCCTAAGTTACCTTCTCTTAATTCTTTTTTTTGTCTTTTTGAATTTTTAGTTTTTTTTTAAGGAAAATAAAAGAAATTCTATGGAGTTAACAAAATAATATCAGGATAAAGTATCCACCCTCCCATGCCTAAATGATGCAATGTCCTCATTGTAAAAATAAAGACATGAAAAGGCGGAGTAAACAGAGTATCACCTGAATATTATGAGAAATCTGGTCATCTCTGCAAAGAACATGAAATATAAACACATGCTAAATTTAATGCCTTCAGCTAGGCATATACATACAAAGAAGAAATTAAGAATTCACAAGTACGGGTCAGAATCAAAATCAAAAGGTTGATCCTAAAACTTATTAGCAGAAGATGTCCACAGACGTGGACCATATTATGGTGCAGACCCATGCCCCAGGGTCAAGTGGTTCTAAGGTTCTAGATTAAAATCACCCAGAACCTAAGATTGTTGTGTTTACGGGGTCGAGGCTGTGGTTTTGTGGTGTGCAACCCATGACTAAAGTGGTGGACAATGGGTAGATTTGTTTCACTAGGTTCAAATGTCCACTTAGAATTCAACTCAGAAAGATAGTTATTTCGAGCTTGGGTTGCACGTGAAAGATATCGTAAGGGTCCTGGTAGAAAGTAGGTGGTTTTAGGTCAACTGGAACCCTTAAATCCAAACTGCTGCTTTCCATGCAGTTAACTTCCCAGATCCTCACTTCAAAATTCCTATACTCCAACATCAATTGTTCGAGCTCTGGGATCTCTAGCATATCATTCACCCCATATGATTTACCCAAGTCTAGAAATTGTGGCTGACTCAAAATTGACTTGGGTACAATGATTTCCAAATCAAAATCAATCCCTTTGGGGTGTGGTTGAGGAATGGGGCTATTGATTGAATCTTCTAGTAAATGATGATTCGAATCCTCCAAGTTAGCCCCAACCGAATCCAAATCCTCAATGAATAGGCTATCAAATGGTTCAACAGATTTTGCAAGCCTAGTTGCATCACTAAAATCATAATCCTTACCCTCAAGTGAGACTACACCAAGAAATTCTTCACCCTCAGAGTCAAGGAATTCATGATCCTCATTTATATATGTCTCAAAATCGACTGCCATTTCCTGGTTCAAAGGGACATATTTTTCCTTGATCCCTGGCTCGGGGATCTCAGGTGAATTAATCGGTTCATCCTCAATGGGTTGCTCTAGCACAACTTGGTCATCCCCGATCTCAGAAAATGTATCCCCCCCGACAAGCACCTGAGCAGGTTTAGACATTGGCTGTCCTGAAGGGGATTCATCTTGAGAATCATCCCAAGATTTGACTAGGGCAACCACAAATTTCATCCTCAACCTCGACAATTTCCCAAGTAGAAACTCACCCAAGCCCTTATCCCTAACATTTTGGAGCTATTTAGCTCATCAATCATTTTTATCATTGGCTCCAATGCTTTAGTGCATGGTGTTGGCTGGGCTTCTAAAGATTGTATGGTGTTCCTCAAGTTAGCCAACACCCTGTCTTGGATCTGGTTCACCTAAACCAATTGGTTCGATTCAGGGTTGGGTGGGTTTGGGTTAAATCTAGGGGAGTCAAGATATTGAGGTTCTCTGGTTCCTCCCTGATAGTAGGCTGTCTCGGGTTGTTCAAAGAATGGTGGTGACCTATATTCAGTGAAATACTGGGGAGGGTAGATGTTATAATCATTATATCCTTCCTGATTGTAGATCGGGTTGGTTTGGTGATCAAAGGATGAAGATCTATAATCATTGTAGTTCTGGGAAGGATAGTAATCATAGTCTTGTTGTCCAGGGCTAGGTCCTAGACACTGAGGTTCGGATTCATATCCCCAATCAAAGTTATCCCGGCTAGGAGATAGGTAATTACAAGTCAAGTCGAGATAGTAATAATCTTGGAGATAAGTAGTGGTAGGAGGGTAGGATTGGAAATGTGTGAAAGATGTGGAAGGATACATTGTAGAGTAAGAGGAAAATCAGACGAGAGAAAGGAGCCCTGCAATACAAGCAATCAACCCTGTCCTTATATGGGTTAGCCTAAAGACCTACAGACTCCCAAGACCCATCTTGAGATTATAGACAATTTGGTCTACTTGTATCCGGTCAATCCAACCAATTAGAAGGAGGGATTGGGGAGAAGGTTCTTCTTTTGGCTTGTGCCTAGGATTCCTAGTGTACCCCCTAGTCGCGGTCGTTTGATGCTACTCCCCTAGCTATACTTTAGATGAACCAGTAGAAGCAGATTAATAGAAAAAATATCTTAGTCTAAGCCCCGAAGAGAGAATCAATCCTTAAGGCCAATGTCTACTTAGTTTTAATTAGGCTTGGGATGATCGTGCTCTTAGAATGTGATGGGCCCTTTAGATGGGTTGTGCCCTTAATGATCAGTTAAAATGTGTGTGTGTGCATAACCAGGGTTTGCAAACAAGGTTATTTGATGACATGTCTTTCAGGGTTTAACCTTGTTTAGTAGCTTTTAGGGTTTAATCCTAGGTATATTCAATCAAGTTTAGGAGAACACTCCAAGTTCTGAAAGCACTGGTGATGATATATTTCCTTAGAAATTAGAAAAAAATGTGGAGTGCCTAGTTCAGCCTAAAAATCAACCCTAAGTGGCAAGCTACTTGATGGATCGCTTTTATCTTAAGTGGTGTGGCCCAAACAGATCAATCAATTGGCCAATTGCACCACTTAGTTAAGGCACACAGAAATGTTTGACCTATTCAGATTTCTACTCACTTACTTGTGTATTGAATTAAGTGTATAGGGTCCACAGGTTAAATCCCGGTTAAGTGGTAGAATCAATGTGATTGTGCACCTTATGGTGAGAAGTTGAGGGTGTTAAGTGTGTAGCTTTCAAAAAATCCCACAAGAGAAGAGTTTTTTTTTATTTTTTTATATATGCAGGGCTGAGATGAGTGGAGGTGGCAAACAAACAACCAAATCTATCCTAGGGTTTATAAAAAGCACCTAAGTTGATTTGGGTTTGAGTTATTAGTGTGCTGAAATGAACTAGTGGGTGGGGGTGGTTGGGATAAACTTACAAAACCTTCATCCATACTTTTCTCCGATCTAATCGCTTTGGCCTACCTCGGAAGAGTACCTGCAATCACAGTAAGATCAAAGAAAAAGTGAGATAAAAGTTAGGTAAGGTAAAAAAATGTGAGAAAAACCAAAGAGCAACGACGCCAAAATGATCGGGGCATGTTTCGTGAATTAAAATTATGGTTCGGAAGACTCATCGTCGTAGCTTGCAAAACACGTCTATCAGATAAAATTTATAACTGAAACTCAAAAAGTGAGTCCTAGGTCAAACACAGGGAGGCGACATTTGGTTTTGAAAAATCCGCATTTCACTTTTATTTGTTTTTGTCGTTTTTATCTTTTCTAATTTTTTTGTATTTTTATCAAGCAAGAGATTAGGTCGATGAAAACTTTATCTACCTGCAAAAATAAGAGAGAGAGAAACAATCATCTATTTATCTCATGAATGTTTTCTACAATTATGAAAGTAGGAAAACTACACTACGAAAGCAAAAAAAAGATAGAAAATGGTGAGAGAAATCTCCCTTGATGGTTGCTCGGAGGATGACTCACTCTGACGTCGCCTAGAGGAAAGTGGTGAGGAGTGGGACGAAGGAGAATGGAGTCGAAGGACAAAGGGCGAGGCAGGACGACATCGCGGAGAGGATCTTCTTCTCGAAGGGAGGTGAGAAGATGGCCACGGGATGCTCCACGAAGGGGGATGAGAGGCAGGAAAATGTTTGGTTCTACTCTAGAGGAGCATCCCGAGCTTGGGACAAGCTCTCTCTAGAGCCTTGGAGGTGGTGAGATGAAGATAGGAAGAGATGGTTTGGAATGGTGGTGGGTAGGTCCTTCTATAGTGGAGGAAGAACAAATTCGTATATGGGTCATTACTGACGTCCATAAACATTGCTACAGATTCACCCTTTCTATCACTAAAGATTCGCACCTACAATTCCTTTGCTGGTGCCCACAGGCCATTGTGACAGCTGCAAGCGTCACTAAAGGCTTACGTCAATGAAGATCGACCCTCCCCCACTGGCACGCGCTTCGCTGGCGCTGTGTGCTTTACGTGCCTGTGCTTGTCGCGCTGTGTAACACACGCACATGCTAGCATGCACTGCACTGTTGCTGGGCACAGTTGCGACTGTGTGCGGTGTACTGCGATGCCTTATGTGTGCTCAATTACTAATTAGGGGGGACTGCGGGGATTCGAACCCGTGCCCCTCCCTTGGAGTCCAATGCCCCAACCAACGTGCCAAGACGTCCGATGTGTCGAGCGGATGAGTTAATGCGTGCAATGGAGGAGAGCTTCTCAACCATTGTATCAAGATCCAACGGCTTGGAATGAAGGTCGCGGATGATGGAGAGGTGGGAGTGGGTGTTTCTGGTCGATCTTGGGCAGCCTGGATGGTGCCACGTGGCACCATTTAGGCCATCCATTCTTCTTCCTATTGCAGAGGGTGCCACGGTGCTTGGATCAAGTTGATTTCCATGTTGCCGGACAGCGATCGTCATTCCGGATCCATCTGTATGGTCAAATTTTTCATCTAAATCCTATAAGGATGTCACATTTCCCCCTAGCCATTGATCTTCCTCGGACTTCATATGATGCTACGAGACTCCGATCTAGACGATTTTTGAGGCATTAGACTCAGATAGTCATCCTAATCAGATCTATACGGTCCGATCGTCCATCCACGGCCATAAAATAAATCCTCTTCTCTCCTAACCATAAAAAGGACCTAATTAACCTAAAATATATACAACTACTCTAAATGAAGAATGATGCATGCTATGCAATATTTATAGTATGAAATGCAAATCTAAGCCTAGGAACATGCATGATTATGCATTTTAGCCTAAATAGATGTGTCAATATCAATAGGCTTACTCTGTAACATTGAGATTGGTCCTCCTTTAGAAATAATTGAGGATACTGAAGCAACTCCTCCCCTTTCTGGTGAATGACATATACATCCTGACAAAAACTTAGCTGAACCAAAAGAATCCGAGGATGAAATTAATGATATGATTCTATTGCTTCGACCCTCCATCAAATAAATGTGATTTGGAGTCCACCATTGAAGGTGAAAATATGACTCCCATTTTTGAGGAAATCATTAATGATAGGTAGGGTGACTTGAATTTTTCCACAACTATTGGGGAAAATAATACAAAATCTGAATTATTGTTGGAACTGGACTTGACACAGACTAAGCCCTCCTTGGACTTAATCATTACCTCCCAACACCACAAACAACCCTTACACTCCGTAACCAATCCTTGCCTTGTTTCTCTACTCACATACATTCTTTCTAAGGAGCATATCAGGCCAGTACATCCTCAAGTGCAATGGTGAGTGTGGATTAATGCTTGTACTTTTAAACTCACCATTCAAGAGTTTGAAATAATTATTCATACATCTTTTAAAACCCTTCCTACTTTGGAGGACCCTTGTTATCCTCCAATTATTCTATTTCGGGAGGTCCCTTCTCATGTTCCTTTTGTTATTCCTAGACCTCCCTACGTAGCCTACGAGGTTCTCTATTTTCATATCTTCTGGCGAGCATTTGGAATCACTCTGCATCATCAACTCACCAACATCCAGGGCTACTTGTTCTTTAGGCCTATGCTTTTACGCATATTTTTAGGGCCTAGCTCTTTCTATTTGGAACCAGACTTATAGGTTCCCTATAAGTTTGGTTGTCGACTGAAAATTCAACGTTTGTTGGGAGGCAACCCAATGTCTAGAATAATGACTTCATCAGGTGATTTCCTTCCTTTCTCCCCCTATTTTAGTTTTACAATGAGGACATTGTAGGATTTAGGCATGGGGGGTGTATTTTGCATTTTTAGGCAGTATTAATGCATTTAGGCTAGGTGCATTAGCAAAAAAAAAAGAAAAATCCTTTGTTCTCTTGAGCTGAATTGATTAACCCCGAGCAAAATATCTTTATCAAGGAGTTTTCATTAAAGATTTTCTTAAATTATTTCTTAAGTTTAGAATCCAATACATTTACTTCACTTGCACATAGAATAGGTAATGGATCTTTTAAGAAAACCAATAAACATTTTTAGTTTACTAAACTCCTGGATAGTTAGTTAAGGAGTCAAGCAAACTATCTTCTATTTGCTCCACCAAACATTTGTGAGGTGAAAGTAGTGTGACTACTGGTGTGCTAAGCCTAGTGCAAGGACTCTTAAGTTCTAGATAATTGAATGATAATACCTCAGAGTTAGGCATAGTTTTTTCTCTCTATTTCTACGTGTGAATATTACTGTGTAAATTCCCAAGAGTCACTAAATAGGGTAGATACACAGAGATTGAGATCCAATAAAACTATGACTATGGTGGATGGTTACGACCATCCTTCATAGAATCCTTGACTGAAGGAGGGTATTAGTACCAAAGGTCAGAAATACATACACTTGTCCTATTCCTTGCTTCCCTTTGCTGAGAGTAGGCACTTCCACCAAATAAGTCACACAATATCCTCTTAAACATCATTTTCCTTAATAATGCCTCATGAATAAAAGTTTGCATCATATTGTGTTGGCAGTTATGTTGAAAGAAAAAAAAAAGGTTGAGCATATAGCTTTGTCTTCGTGTCATTTTCATCATATATCAAAGTCATTGAGGCAACAAGAATACCCATTGCGATCCACCAAATATGACCCATACCTACTTTTTAGTATTTCTGATCGCCCGAATACTTGCTAAGGACTTCTAACTTAGTTGTTGGGTTATTAGGACTTTAATTGAAGTGTGAATGCCATGTGAGGCCACCAAACATTGAGTACATTTACAAAATCTGGTGAGAGTTGTGATCTCAGAAAGGAAAGAAGGGAAAAAAGTGCAAAGGAACGTTAAGAGCACAATTTTCAGCCTCTCTCTAGGTTGACTTGTTTGATAGTCTAGAAATCTAGTGTCTGCAATACTAGACTGCATGTAACACCAGATGAGCATGAGCTACCAAATATGAATCCATTTGACTAAGTATCTTCTACTTAAGCCAAAAAATCGGGGTCAAATCACAGATTATTTTCTGCTTTATACCCGAGGGAAGAAGTTGCCTATCCTGATAAAATTTTACCAAGGGTCAAGTATGAACTTTAAATGTAAGATGGCTTTTCTTTTAGATCCATTGCCTAAGCTACTATCACTTCATTTTCACATTTGTCTGGATCTCTAAATTTATGGAACAAGAAAAGTAGAAATCTTTGGTCACTTTCATCACTTTTGCTAGGGATTAACAAAACTTAGGCATGTGGGCATTTGATAAGACTACTTTAGTAGACCATTATTTGACCTAAGTACTCGTTAATTATTTATTCTAAATTTCTAATTGATTGGAAGTTAAATGGTAATTCATCATAGTTTGTGTATAATTTTATGCATCAATTTTACAAGATATGATTATGATAATCTATTTGGTGGGATGTAGGCTAGGTGTAAGAAACAAGAAGGCATCATTCAGACGTCCAAAATCATTCTATAAGATGTCCTAAGCCTAGTTTATACATTTGAGAATCACCATCGTGGGCTCACTGCTATCCACACATTTTAAGATGTCTAGAACTCGATCTGGATGTCTGATGACGTTACCGCCAGACTTATCTCATCGTTCCAACCACTCGCGATCTTTGTCGAGTGGTTGGAGAAGCTTCCCACCGAAGGAAAACAAACAAAGGAGTTTTAAAAGGAGGGCCAGCCATCTTTTTCATCTTTCCCCCATCTACCCACCGACCCTGTAGAATATGCTTACACTATGTTTTGGGCGTACACTGTGAACCTCTATGAACTCCACCATTCCCTTCAATGTTGTCTTTACCTTGATGGTGCTCTGTGATAGAGAGCATCAAGACCATCAGCTGCCTCTGCCTCCAACCTCTCGCACACACCATGCCACCAACTGCCATTCTTTTTCTTCTTCTTCTTCTTCCTCTTTCTCTGCTTTCACAACCACCACCACTATCCGCACCCCACCCCTCCTCTTCCTTCTCTCTTTCCTCTTCATCCTCAACCTCCTCCTTTCTTCTTTCACTGCACCCGAAGGAACCCAAACAAGAACCCACCACCGATGCTTATAGCCACCACTGCCAGCCACGTCCCTCGCTGCCAACATCGCCGGAATGTTGGCCTTGCTACCGCCTAGACACCCACGCCGACTGCATGGCCTCCAAGCTGTCCCAGATCTCGTACGCACAACCCATCACCACCGGCCTTACCATCGCCATGCGGCCACCTACGATGACCATCGGCCACGCCTTCGTTGTCATCTCAAAGCTCCTCCTCCTCTGATGCATCTCTACTAGTAGCTACGAAGCCAGCCATCGCCTTTCCCACACGCAAAGACAAGTAACTCACCTCCTATTTTCCAATAGTAGATGCCCTATTAGTTGCAATGACCGACTGGGTGAACGATTGTGAATGAGGATTTTATGTTTAAAATATTTATATTAAGTGCATTTTTCTCTCAAATTCCCTCAGGTTTTTTTTATTTCTCTCACATCTCTCTAGTCTCCCTGTTCTCTTAATGTCGTGTTTTGTCACTCTCTCTTTCTTTTATTCATTAAAGGAGATAATTTTCCTATTTGTAAACCATGAAGGCAGTGGAATATTTATTCTGTGTCAATTTCATGCAAGCTTTCTTATCCTGTATTATTTTATATAATGAAGGAATGGATTTGAACGAGAGACTCATTTAAAGAATAATCCTACTAAGCATTCTTTTCTCTAGAATCAAGATTAATGTGGAAACATTTGTGACTTTATTTGGTCCGTACCACCCCGTGGATATGACACTTTGACCAATGTAGTTAGATTATATATAAATATATTTTAATAAAGAGATTTTCCACCACATAAAATACAGCGACATATCATTTCTATTGCAATCTTAATTAAGCGAAAATTTCTATTTCAATATGCAGTCCGAGGAAGATTAGAGGTCAAGGGGCAAGGTGGAGAAAATACAAACAGATAAAAATGCATTTATTCATGATAAAATGCCTACTTATGTCAGTTCCTACACTTAGCATTGCATTTAGCATTATGAATAATGCATAACATTCATCATACTACATTTAGGATGATTTGTGTAATTTGTATATTAATCTTTACATTTTGTCTGGCTAGGGGACAATGTGACATCTTTATGGCTTTAGATGAAAAATTTGATCGTACGGATGGATCTGGAACGATGATCGTAGTCTAACAATGGAAAAATCATCTCGAATTGACATCCATATCAATCCCAATAAAGGAAAGAAGATGGACGGCCCAGATGGCACCACGTGGCACCATCTAGGTCGCCCAACATCGGTCATAGCCCCTCCCTCACCTCAAAGAGAAATCCCAACCGTTGGATGCCAATCTAATGGTTGAGATTCACCTCAGCATGTCGCTCAACTTCAAAGGAGAAGGCCTTGATGAGATCTCAACCATTGGATCTTCATCCAACAGTTGAGAACGAGCACTACAAGTTCCCTTTGGTGTGACAATCTTGTGCCTTTGCCATAATGGTAGCATGCATACCTCCCAAAGAAGCAGCATGGGTTCGAGTGGCGATCTTCCGCAGCCTCTACTACGCCAACGAAATTGGACCAATCGATCACAATTTAGTGGTCAGGATTAACACACATAGATGCACGCGTGGGTGGGAATATCTGAGGGGCATGATGAATGGAGTGAGTGACATGTAGCTCTATGGATATGCATTCGCACAATACGTGCGATCGTATGCATCTGCAGGGCACGATCCGAAGACGCAGGTCATGCGCAATCTCCACCCTCCAGCATCGATCGAATGGCTGTGATTCTCCATCCTTACATGCACAAAGCTCTCCAGTGCACTGTGCATGATCCAATCTCGCGATCACTAAACGATCTGCATCGCCCATCAGCGATCCAATAATCACCAAGCGATCCACGAGCAACCTTTGCACCATCCAGCTATTGCCTTCATGGAATCCAGCTACGACCTTCAATACTTGGGCAACGGGTGAGTAGGACATGCATGCATGTCCCATTCACCACCATTAAACCCATGCACGCAAATACACCCCCCCTCCACCACTATATGCATGTCCCATGCACCACCATTAAACCCATGCACACAAATATACCCCCCCTCCACCACTATATAAGGCTCTACACACCGCCCTTTCCTAGCCATCTCTACATAGCTAATCGTCACCCATCCTAGAGCTCTAAGAAGCATTCCAAGCTAGCAAAAGCTATATTCCCAAGCTTTAAAGGCTCCCTATTAGTGTAGAATCCTATCCATCCACCAAATATTCCTCCCTAATCACACCACCTTCATAGGGAACCCTAGAGCCATCCCCTCACCTCCATTCAGGTAGACGATCACCTCCATCTCCTCATCACTATTCCTAATGCTTGGTCAAGAGGCCCTCAACTCAGATTCCTCCTGTAGCTCATCTCCGATGTCCAGCACCTCATCTTCTCCATCCAAGCCATTGCCAAGCGTCGTCGTCTTTCCAAACATCCACTTTGGGAGATTTCCTCTCACCTCAATTTCTTTCATTTTTAGCATATTGTTGTTTAGTGTAATTGTAATAACTATCATTCCATATATATGATTTCCTTCATCTCTCTACTCTCTATTTATTAGATTAGTTTAGATAGTTATTCTATATTCTATTCTTATTTATAAAAGACTAAAAATATCATAAAGACCTGAAAATACCAAAAAGAAACAAAGCAAAATGCGGATTTCAAACGAATGAGCGTTGCCTCATCATGTTCGACCCGGGGCTCACCACGAGCTTTGGTAAACTTTATTTGGTTAGCGGATTTTGCAACTATGATATGGGTTCTCCAAAACCCTAATTTTTCTCACAAAATTTACGCTCATTATTTTGGCATCATTGTAGGGGTGGTAATGGAATTTGATTTCTTCTTCCGTGTTTTTTTGCATTTACTTATTGTCTAACCCCTTGATGTAAACATGTTTATATCACATAAACCATCTATTTTTGCATGTTCTTAGACATAGAGTTGCATCATATATTATAAATATTGCATAAAATGCATCATCTTGCATTTAGGTTAGGTTGTATAAAGTTTAGGTTAATTTTCCCTTTTTGTGGTCAGGTAACAGGGCGATAATCAATCAGGGTCTCAGACTGAAGATCCAACCATATGGATCGGATCAAGGTGAAGATTAGAGTTCAACGACTCCAAGATCACTCTGATTAGAGTTCCGTAGCATCAGATATAATCCAAGGAAGGTCAAAGATCGAGGGCCAAGATGGTGTAAATCCGCACTTCAGATGACAAATTCAACCACACGGTTGGGTTCGGATTGACGATCGGAGCCCAACGGCGCAAAAATTGGTCCAATCCAACATTCGTAGCACCATTTACAACTTACAAAACATGAACGGCCAAGATGGCACCATGTGGTGCCATCTCAGCAACCCAATGCTCGCCAAGACTTCCCACTCCAGCGCTCCAAGAAATCATCAATGCTTTATCTTGACCGTTGGATGAAGATCCAACGGCCGAGATCAACCGTGAAAAAAGATATCCACGTGCCTCAATCCGCTGCATAGCATAGTGGTTAAGGCATTGCTTGTGCAAGGAGCACGAGTTCGAGCTACCCACGTCGTGACACTCCTCGCATGGATGAGCGCAATCTTGACCATGTGATCAACTACAAACGACCTAGATCAACCAATCAAGCGCACGCACGGTTGGACACCCAAGTTCATGCCCGATCTTATGAGCGGGCACGCGACGTAGGCGCGGGCACGATGGCTTTTAAGCTGTCCGATCGCACGCAGACGTGTGATGGAGTTGAGGCGCACGGAAGGAGAGAAGGTGTCAGCACGAGTGCACGTCGCCCACGATCTTGGCTTTAGTGACAGTTTTATCCGTCACTAAAGACCCCTAATTTAATGTTTTAAAGTGTTATGACCTATTTTCCCCCTCTAATCTACACCTATATATAGCCCTACACCCCCCATACTTTCTTTATCCCTTCCTCGCTTCTCTCACCCCCTTCAAAGCTCTAAGAGCTTGTCCTATACCTGGGATGCTCCATTAGAGTTAAAATTATAATTTTTCCACCTTCTCATCCCCTTCGTGGAGCATTCTGTGGTAGTCCTCTCACTGCCATTCGAGAAGCAGATCCCACTGCGACGTCGTCCTACCCTATTCTCCATCGTCCGTCGTCATTTTCCTTCGTCCCACATCTCACCACCTTCGTCCAGGCACTTCGTCATTGCGGCTCATCCTCCAAGTAGCCATCGAGGAGGATAACTTCTCTCCACCTTCTCTTTACTGCTTTCTATAGTAGATTTACCATTTTCTAGTTGTAAGATATCCTACTTTCTAATGTAACAAGTAGTTTTAATAGACATGATATTCTGGTTATGAAATTCTTGTTTATTCTCTCTATTTTGTCTTTATTTGTAATATTCTATCTCTTTCTTCTATTTATTATTCTTTAAGTAGATAGCTAGTTTTGATTCTATTTGACTAGCTAATCTGCTTTGTGACAATAAAACAAAGAAGTTTTTAATCAAACGTCCGCCTCCCTGTGTTCGACCTGGAACTCTTTTCAAGTTTTGGTTAAATTTGTCTGTTGACGGTTTTTCTCGCAAATCACACTACAATGATGGATTTTCTAAACTCAACTCCATTTGCGCAGATTTTTTCGGTTCAACATTTTGGCGCTGTTGCCGAGGAACATCCATACAATATTTTGGCGCCGTTGCCGGGGAGGTGATGCTCTTTGATTTTTTGCATTTTCCCACCTTACTTATCTTTTACCTCACTTCTCTCCTTTCTTATTGTGATTGCAAGTACTCTCTCGAGACTGGCAAAAGTGGTAGATTGGAGTAAAGTACTGTTGAAGGGTCTGTAAGTTTACCCCCACCTCCAACCCACTAGTTTTCATTCCTCCATGTAATAACACAAACACAAATCAACCTAGGTGTTCTTATAAACTCTAAGGTTAGTTTTTGATTATTTGTTTGCCACCTCCACCTGCTTCACCCTCCACATATAAAAGAAAAATTTTTAAAAATCTCATAGAGGTACACAACCTCTTTTAATTTTCAAACTCAACTGGTAACCCAATATTTGCAACCGATACACATACCCAAACACATAATTGAGTAGAAATCAGATTAGGTAATCACTTGGGTGCCTAATTAAGTGGTGCATCAGGCCAATTGTTTGAGTTGTTTGGGCCGCACCACTTCAACTAAAAACAACACATCAAGTAGCTGCCACATAGGTTCAACTTTTAGGGATTTGGCAGGCACTCCACATTCTTTTATGTTTTAAAAGAAAACTTCTTCACCTATACTTCAAAACTTGGTGTGACAACTGAACTTGATTGAATACACCTAAAGTTGAATCCTAAACGCTACTAAGTAAGATTTAACACTAAAATTCACCACATCCAAAAATAATCTTGCTTGAAAATCATTGGTTGTGCACGCACACACATATCAATCAATCATCAAGGGCACAACCCAGATAAAGGTCCATCACATTCTAAAGCACATTCAAACCTAACCCTAATTAAAATAGAGTAGATGTTGGCTCTAAGGATTGGACTTTCTCTTCAGAGCCCAGACTGAGATTATTTTTGATTAGTCTGTTTCTACTGTTTAATCTGATGTCTAGCTAGGGGAGTAGAATCAAACGATCATGGTTGGGGGGTACACTAGGAACCGGAGGCACAAGCCAAAGGAAGAACCTTCTCCCCAGTCCCTCCCTCTAACTGGTTAGATTGACCGGAAAGAAGTAGATCAAATCATTTCTTTATCTCAAGACAGGTTCTAGGAGTTTGTAGGTCTTTAGGCTAGCCCACTTAAGGACAGGTTTGATTGTTTGTATTGCAGGATTCCTTTCTTCCTCCTATTCTGTCATGGATCCTTCCACATCCTATTAACACTTCCACTCCTACCCTCCTACCACTACTTATTTCCAAAATGATTATTATTCCAGCCAGACTTATTCTCATCCATCTTCTAGCTGGGATAATCCTAATTTGGGATACAGTTCCGGACCTCCGTGTTTAGGGTCTAACCCTGAACACCATAATCTTGATTCTTATCCTTCTCCAAGCCACATTGATTATAAATCACCACCCACATTTGGACAACCCAATATGATCTACAATCAAGAAGGATACACTGATCCTTACCCCTCCCCAGAATACACTGCCTTTAGGTCATCACCATCATATGAACAACCTGAAATGACCTATTATCAGGGTGGGTATCAAGATCCTCAATTCATTGACTCTCCTACACTGAACCCAAACCCGCCCATCCTTGAACCAAACCATTTGGTTCAAGATAACCAGGTCCAAGAGAAGGTGTTGGCTAACTTGAGGAATTCTATACAATCTTTAGAAGCTTAGCCAACACCTTGCACTGAAGAATTGGAGCCCCTGATTGAAATGATTCATGATTTGAACAAGTATTTGTTGGATTGGCTCCAGGATGTTAAGGATAAGGGCCCAGGTGAGTTTTTACTTGGGACATTATCTAAATTGATGATGAGATTTGTGATTGCTCCAACAAAATCTTGGGATGATTCCCAAGATGAACCCCCTTCAGGAGATCCAATGTCAAAACTCGCTCAGGTACCTATTGGGGGGACACGTGTTACAAGACCAGGATTGACCAAATTCATCTAGAGTAACCAATTAAGGATGAATTGATTTCTTCACCTGAGACCCTTGAGCCAAGGTATGAGGAAACATATGTCTCCATGGATCAGAAAGTGATTGATGATTTTGAGACACACATTAATGCAGATTTAGATTTCTTTGATTCTGAAGGTGAAGAATCATTATGCGAAGTCTCACCTAAGTTTACAACACACGATTTCTGTGAGACGACTGGGCCTAAGGAATTCGATGAAACATATGACGGCCTGATAATTGAGGAAACTGATCTTATTGGGTCTCACATGGCAGATTCAGATCCTTACTTTTTGAAGGATTCAATGCAAAGCCCCAATCCTCAATCACACCCCATTGAGCTTACCGAAGATTTTGATTTTGAAATCATTAAACCCAAGCACATTCTGATTCAATAAAATCTTTTAGACTTGGAAAATTCAGACAAGGTGATTAATATACAGGAGGTCCTAGAATTTGAAAGTCTGAATGAGGAGGATAGGACTTGGGAAATATTGATATGGGAAGTCAATTTCGGAGGAAGAAAAAGACCGAGTCTAAGGGTTCCAATTTGTCTAAAACTACCAACTCTCTACCAGGACCCTTATGACATCTTTGATTCAGAGGATGTCCAACTCAAGCACAAATTCATTGATTATCCTTTTAAGCTTAATCACTTTGTTATCCGACTTTTTGGACTTGAGTTACATCCTCACAAATCGTAGGCCCAACCCCGCTTGCATACTGATCTCAGGTTTTGGATAATTTTTATCTAGAATCGAAGATATACTCGACCATGGGGTATGGGTCTGCACCACAAACTAGTCCACATCTGTTGATATCTTCTCCTCACAGGTCCAAAGCTAAATTTTCTTATTCTGATTCTGACCTGTACCTGTGAATTCTTTATTTCTTCTTCTTTGTATAGAGTGCCTAGCTGAAGGCACTAAATTCAGCACATATACAGTTTCTTTCATCTTGGAGCTGACCTGTTATTCATGTAATTTAGGTGCTTTCTACTCTATTCCACTCTGTTTCATGTCTTTTTAATACAATGAGGACATTGCATTAGATAGGCATGGGGGTGGATATTCATCACTGAATTATTTCATCAGCTCCAAAGATTCTTTTTGTTTTCTTTTTATTTATTTAAAAAAAAAGGTTGAATTAGGAAAGAGAATGTAGCCTTTAAAAAATTTTCAATCTTAATGAATAAAATTGTATGATTTAAACACTTTGACCCTTCAGGTCTTTGGACTTAATCAACTTAAGTGTCAACTAAAATGTGGATTTGTTTCTTGAGTCCTCACTATTCTAACTTTAGATTTTAATTGGTTAAATATGTTGGGGTGATAAGTACATGACTTATCAACCCACCCTCTGATTTGAGGGGATTTTAAGTCTAAGCATCCACACATATTTCGCACTGACTCACTTTTCGACAATTTTAACGAAAATTGAGTAGGTAATGAACCTTCTAGGGTGGTATGGCTAGCAAGTTATCATGGGTAACAACCCATTGGTAGGTTGTCCATAGCCCAGTGACATGACCATTCTTTTCCTACTGCCTTTAAGTTAATCTTAGATCAGGGAAGCCACCTACTTAAAAAAAAAGAAATTAGAAAATATCAAAAAAAAGGAGAAAAGAAAAGAAAGAAAAAGAAATAAGCCACACTTCACTGCACGAGTATGGCTGGCAAGTTATCATGGGTAACAACCCATTGGTAGGTTGTCTAGAACCCAGCTCAAGAAATGCACATATAATTCCAAAATACTTAGGAAGAAGTGGAGAAGTAGAATAAGTCGGGGAGATATACATTGGGTTCACCTTTGTGTTAACCCCATAAAAATAAAAGTAGGGAGAAAGTTACTGATCAAATAGATACACCTTTAGGCAGAATTTCTTTTCACGGTCACCTAGGGGCGTAGAAATCCAAAATCAGTCCTAATCGCCGATCAGTGAGTCTATCACATTTCACACAAAGATGCTTAGAACTTAGGATTCTAATCGAGTCTTGGGTGGGTTGAGTGGTCGTAAAAAGCTGCTCCGAAACACTAAACTCAAAAATCCAAAAAAAAAAAAGAAAAGAAGAAAAAGATCCTTCTTTGAATAAGGCGAGGGCTTGAGGCAGTCTGCATTTTGGCAGTCACCTGGGCACTATTGTGTCTTTACAGTTCAGGTCATAGTTGAAATCTCGAAGTGTTGAAAAATAACTATTGCCCAAGAAATCTGACCTAATTCTCTTATAAATAGCACGTAATTTTGCTAGGAACTAGCAAAAGATAGGCATGGGGGTGTGATGTAAACACGTTTATATCACATAAACCATCTATTTTTGCATGTTCGTAGATATAGAGTTGCATCATATATTATAAATATTGTATAACATGCATCATCTTGCATTTAGGTTAGGTTGTATAAATTTTATGTTAATTTTCCTTTTTTGTGGTCAGGTAATAGGGCAATATTCAATCAGGGCCTTGGACTTCAGATCCAACCGTACGGATCAGATCAGGGCAACGATTGGAGTTCGACACTAAGATTGCCCTGATCGGAGTTTCGTAGCATCAGATATAATCCAAGGAAGGTCAAAGGTAAAGGGCCAAGATGGTGTAAATTCACACTTCAAATGAAAAATCCGACTGCACGGATGGATTTGGATTGACGATCGCAGCCTAACGACGCAAAAATAGATCCAATCCAACATCCGTAGCACCATCTACAACTTACAGAAGATGGGCGGCCAAGATGGCACCATGTGGTGCCATCTCAACTGCCCAATGTTCCCAAGGCTTCCCACTCCACCGCTCCAAGCAATCATTAATGCTTGATCTTGACCGTTGGATGAAGATCCAACGGTCGAGATCAATCGTGCACAAAGATATCTGCACACCTCAAACCACTGCGTAGCACAGTGGTTAAGGCATTGCTTACGCAAGGAGTGCGACTTTGAGCCACCCTCGTCGCGCTTCTCCTCAAGTGGATGAGCACAATCTTGACCGTGCGATCAGGTACAAATGACCCAGATCAACCAATCAGGCACGCACGTGATTGGATGCCCAAGGTCATGCCCAATCTCACGGCCGGGTGAGTAACGTAGGTGCGGGCACGATGGCTTTTAAGTTGCCCGATCTCGTGATTAGATGGCTGAGAGCACGTAGACGTGCAATGGCGTTGAGGCTCACGGAAGGAGAGAAGGTGCGAGTGCACGTGCACGTCGCCCATGATCTGGGCTTTAGTGACGATTTTATCCGTCACTAAAGACCCCTAATTTAATGTCTTAAAGTGTTATGACCTATTTGTCCCCTCCAATCTACACCTCTATATTGCCCTACAACCACCACACTTTATCCCTTCCTCTCTTCTCTAACCCCCTCCAAAGCTCTAAGAGCTTGTCTGAAAGCCGAGATGCTCCATTAGAGTTAAATTATAATTTTTCCACCTTCTCATCCCCTTCATGGAGCATTCCGTGATGGTCCTCTCACTACCATTCGGGAGGTGGATCCTGCTGCGAATGGTAGTGAGAGGACCACATCCGTCCTCTCACATAGCTCTACTACCACATTCCTCGTCCTACCCCATTCTCAGTCATCTGTCATCGTTCTCCTTCATCCCATATTTCACCACCTTTGTCCAGGTGCTTCATCATTGCGGCTCAGCCTCCAAGTAGCCGTAGAGGAGGATAACTTCTCTCCACCTTCTCTTTACTGCTTTCTAGAGTAGATTAACAGCTTTCCAGTTGTAGGATTTCCTGCTTTCTAGTTTAACAAGTAGTTGTAATAGACATGATATTCTGGTTATGAAATTCTTGTTCATTGTTTCTCTATTTTGTCTTTATTTGTAATATTCTATCTCTCTCTTCTATTTATTATTCGTTAAGTAGACAGTTAGTTTAGATTTTATTCGACCAGCTAATGATGGGAACACCATCATGAGCCATAACTAGCTTAGTTTGATCTGATTTAATCAATAAAAGCTCCTACATATCCATTAGAAGGTCTTAAGGGCACAAAACATTTATTTGAGAAGGCAAGAGTACAAGGTTATTTCTACAAATTTAACATTCTATCACAAAAATAGAATAACGATGGGTTCTCTCAAGGGTTGAACAAAGGTCAACTGGTCTTAAGAGTTTAATAAGTGGGTTAGGAAAGACAAAAAATGGTTTTCATGTGTTACAGGAATTAATGGACATCGGAAACCCTAAAAACAGACCTACTTAATCTATTAAGGTTCTGGCCAGGATAAAATTTACCTAAACCCTCTAAAAATCATATAAAAATATTCTCTAGGGTTTAGTACCTTCAATTTGATGATTAGAACCCTTCTTGACCTAGAATAGTGTCTCAGACAGATATTTGCCTTAATTTGGGTAATTATGCAATTTACCCAGTCAAACTTGGTCAAAACAAAAATCCAACTTTATCATTAAAATCCTTAGGTCAAAATTAGGTTTGTACTAAAATTTGGGCCCAATCTGAGATTGTTTCAACCTAATTTGTACTTTGTTCCAAGTTTGATTTTCTTTATTTAACATGGCTCCTTAGCTTTTGAATTTCTTAAAAAAAGGTCCCTATCTTTATCATCATTTTCTTCAAATAGGTCACTACCACCATGCAATCCTAATCTTACAACTCCGACGAGCTTGTTTTGGCATGTTCTCCTTGACTCCTTGACGAATCCCTATCATATTTGAAAGGGAAGTTCGTCAAGGAATTGCCTTCCTTTTGAGCCAGATCCTAAGCCCTAAAACCTTCCCAATCTCTCATGCAAACGCATGAGATTCGGGAATACTTCAACTTCTATCTCCGGTGAACTTTCCAAGCTTGGGAAGCTTGCTTCCCAAGCTCAAAACATCCTCTAGAGACCTATAAAAGACTCCCTAGATCAGACGGAAGATCCCACTCTCGAATTTAGTCTGATTCCCCTCTGATTTCATCTCTCCTCATCTGGCCGAAGCTCCTCGACATCTGGTGAGCTCCTACGACTCCTTCCTTTGTTTGACCGCAATACCAGTGATAGATCCTTCTTCCCTGCCTTCCTTCGTGTCGCGGCATCCAGCGGATGCTTTTATCTCCTTCATCCTCACTGTCCTACCCTCACCGGAGCACCTTCTTCTCCGGTGCCAACCACACCGCAACTGGCGTCGCCTCTGCTCCCCTTCGTCCGTCAATTACCTCGATAAGTTCCTTAACTCCCTTACTTCATTTACACACCAACCACACTTCTTTTCGACTGTCATATCACCCTGACCACCTTCACCTTCTTCCACTCTGGCCACATCTCCGGCGAAGTGCCTCCATCGCTCCACACCTCCATCCACTTCGCCACTGACTCCAAAAGCTCTACCATGTCCCAGAGAGCAAAAGCCCTCTGGTTATTGAGGCTATTGGCCTCTCCTTAATGCCATCGAACACCCCACCTTTGCATGGCCATCTCCATTACCGTTCAGCCACCACACTGGACCATCCATCACACAACCCCCACCAATGCACTCCACACCCTACAGTGAAGCTCTTGAACCTATTTAACGTGGCCGCAAGGCCGTTCTCATGATTTCAGGTGTTTGTTCCTTCGTCGCCATGAAAGATCTTCAAAGGAAGCTTGAAGCTATCTTCAGCACCAACAGCTCCAGGAGACAACTTCAGGAGACGGGGATACTTCCCTGGTCCACCTCCAGGCATCCAATTGGAAGCAGCATATACTCCTTCAGCTCCAATTGAGAGACTACTGTTGTTGCCAGCCGCGTGAAGACAAGGGTGGGATTTAGTCCCACCTTGGAAATTTGCGAGGGCGTGGCGCCACATAAATTGATTTTGTGTTGTAGGATTATCGCCTCAACACACGAGGGTGAGGTCCCCGCTCACCCTTCACCTGCGCCTCGCCCGTGACATGTCCCCCGCAGGACTGGTGCTGACCCGCCTGCACTCTTTAGCTGTGATATCACGTCGGCAACCCTTGTCCTGGGTATGCTTAGATCCGAATCTGATTGCCCGAGGCTCTGTGAGAGCGGATCCTAGAGAGAGAAAGAAAGACAGCACGTGGGGGCAAGGGGTTTTGCTCTGAAGAGCAATAGCTGACACTTAGCTGTTTGAAGAAGAAACCTGTCCCCTTGTGCGTGAAGAGAAGGAAGAAGAAGAGCAGCCACAGAAGGAGAGGAACCCAGAGAAGAGAAGGGGACCTGAAGCAACAGAAGAAGAAAAGCAGCAGAAGTGCACTGTGCACTTATCCTACGTGGATTTAGATTGATTGATACTATTGAAATATTTGATATTATTGTGAGGGGAATTGGTGATTCAAATCACCATTTTAACCCATTCTTTTTGCACTATTTGACATTCGCTTTCATTTATATATCATTACTGCTTGGAATTCTATTATAAATTGCTCATATATTTGCTTGAATTGCCATCTTGAGAATCATTTTGCTAATTTCTCCCTGTGTTCTACCTCGGACTTCCATTCGAGTATAAATTCTATTTGTTTTTCATGCTGATTCAATCTATACTGCAACGCATTGACTTTAAAATCTGGTTCAGAGTGATTAACACTTTGGTGTCGTTACCGGGGATTAACATGCAATTTGATCTCTTGATTGCAATATCTGATTTGGTACTAACTTTCTCTATCTCTTTTGACTGTAATCTATTTTAGGGATTCATTGGAGGAAGATTAGCCGCACACCAGCCACTCCAGGAGCAAGTAAACTCCATCCAATTTCCCTTAAGCCCCTGATTCTGAAAATAAGCTAAAAGTGGAAACAAATCAATTAGGTTCAACTTGCATTCTATTCTTAGACAAATCATCAAGTTGCCTGATTTGATACATTCTGATTAGAAAACATCCAAACCCTGATTTGTGCACCTACTTAGGGTTTTAAGGTATCTAAGGCTATCACCTTCTTGCTTGAGCTCTAGGTACCACATTTGGACGAATTAAATTGGACCAATCAAGAGCCAATTAGGGTTACCCGTTTAGGGTTTTAGAGACACCCTTGCTTTATCAAGAATTAACCTTCCCAAACGGTGTGTGCCTAAGCCTTGGTTGAATTGATCTATTCAAGCAAATCCTAAAATCAAGCTCTTAATCTCATTTGAACACTAAAAGAGGGACATAAATTTCTCAAAGGATAAAATAGGTGAAGTTGACCCACCTTGTTGGGTTAACCAATCTTCAAATTAGGTCACCTTGCACAAAAACATCTTAAAGTTCAAGTGAAATCATAAGCACCTCTGCTCTTAATCTAAAACTGGTAGACTTAAGAGGTCAAGTCCCCATTCTGGTCTACCTGGATCCTCAGTGACAAGAAAGGTCGGGTGGGGGAAACCCTGTAACCCGAAGGGGCGCTCTACCATGTAGGGGTCATCGCGGGACTCTCCCTTTCTAGCTGCCCAGGTAATTCTCAGGTGGACGACTTTCTGACTAAGGGGTATCATACTCCCCGAACCCCTATAGTCATCCAAAAGTTTTGGGTGTCTTGATTGGGTCCATCACCTACTATCTCTCTTCTATTCCATCGGTGCATGTTCGGGAGGAGGTCCTTAAGACCATCCTTGAGGCCTCCATTAGCTATTCACTCTCGTCGAGGTCGAGCCTCGACTTCTGTGTTTGTGCAACAACTTGATCACATTGACATATCTTCTGATTCAGAACCTACTTCCCCCTTATCAGCTATGGATCACCAAGAAGTTCAACCTAACCTTGAGCAACAATTTAAATGATTTTCGAAATTAAATCAATGCCATCATCAACCCGTCACCACGTCCTCAAATGCGAGATCACTATAATCCTGCAGCGGTGGAGATCGAACCCCAAATCAACATTCCCATGGGAAAACCCGAGGTGGATCTCAAGCCTAGCATGCTTCATATGACCCCAAAATTTCATGGCTTAAACTTCGAGGATCCTTTCCAGCTCATCAAAAACCTAAAACATCTGGCCCACACTTTTGGGGCAAATGTACAGAATTGGGTTAGATTACTCTGGAAACTCTTCTCATTCTCTCTGGCTAACAAATCCACTCACTGGATTCAAACTCAACCACACAAGATCAACAAATGGGGAGAACTTCAAACTGCCTTCTCGCAAAAATTCTACCCCATTGGTCATACAAATACAATGCAGCACCAAATCATACACTTCTCCCAAGGAACGAGAGAATCTCTACACAAGGCATGGGATCATTTTCTGGATCTCGTGCGTAAGTGCCCCCATCACGAAGTTCCGAAGTGGGAACAAGTCCAATCCTTTTACCATGGACTCCGTGAAGACATCAAGCTCTTTGTCAATGCAACCTGTGTTGGAAGCATCATGGGTCAACATGAGGACACGATCTGGGAAATTCTCAAGAACATGTGAAAGAACTCCTCAAATAATGAGTCATTGGGTGTGTATGACTAGACATCCACCCGTGCATTGACAAACAATCGGGGGGTACACAAATCTCAAGTCCTTTCCGCATCCGTTGATCTGGAGTTGGTAGCTAGTCCATTGGATAAGGCCTCCATTATCGAAAAGGTGGATGACATCACTCGTCATCCACACAAATCCACCTCTACACCTCAAAGCACATATGCACACTCGCCGATGGGAAGGGAGGCTGTGCACAACATCTACCACTCCCCGGGGATGGATGCATATCCACCCCCGTCAAATTATGGCTTGAAAGGCAACTCTGGGTCAGCCCACCTCAGTTGGGGGAACGTTGAACTCCAGTACCCTGATTATCTCGAAGCTCCTCAGACTTGCGAGGATCTCCATGCCGTCTAGAATAATCCTTTCTCCAACACTTACAACCCTGGATGGCAGAATCATCCTAACTTTTCGTGGTCAGGAAATAACCCAAATCTGAGATCCCAATTCCAACCCTAACTACAAAACCAGCAACCATATCAATCCACTCAATCAAGGCCTAATCAAAATTTCCAATCTGAACAACCTAAAGAAGATCATACATCTTTGATTCTCTAGACCTTGGTTAACATGCAAAAACATCACAAAGAAGAGATCTCTAAGTTACGAAATCAATTGGCCTAGCTGGCAAGTGCTCACTAGCCTGGTGCACTTCCTTCTCAACCTCTTCCAAACCCGAATAACATGCCGAACCAAAGGCACGTTATGAACCCAAATCAGGGCCAAGCTCACTTTGTTTATCAGGCCCCTTCTGCTCTATCACCTGACGGAATGAATGCTTCAACTTCATACTTGGGATTTCAGCAACAAACACTTATTTTGCCCAAACCAAACCAAAATAAAGCAGGATTAAATTCTGTCACTACTCATAGTGGCAAAGCAACACAAGACCCACCTTTTCCTAGCCATAACATGCCTGAGACTATAAACCCTAACCCTAGATTGGTCATCCAGGACACACCCATCCTTGATAAAGAGCCTAAGACAATTCTAGAGGAACCATAAGGTTCCATTTCCTGAGGCCTTGACCAAGGGAAAGATGACAACCAAACCCGTGGCACTTGAGGAGGACCTTGTCAAGCTATTTAAGCAGGTCTATATAAACATCCCCTTGATGGATGCGATTCAGCACGTATTGGCTTACGCACGATTCCTAAAAGATATGTGTACGCCCAAGCGTAAGCCACGAACCAAAGGTGGGAACCCAATCGTACTGTCAGAGCAAGCCAGCTCCATCATTTTTGAGCAAACTCTCGCCTAAGGCAAAAGACCCAGGCACCCCTTTGATCTCCTGTGCTACCGGTGATATACAATTTGACCGAAACTTATTGGACCTAGGAGCTTCCATCAATTTGATACCCACATCCCCACTAGACCACTTTGAGGAATCTGAGCTTAAACCAACAGAGATGACTTTGTAGTTAGTAGATCGATCTATTAAGTCACCAAAAGGAGTACTCAAAGTTGTCATAGTTAGGATACACGATTTCTACTTTCCCGTGGTAGAGCAAATTTGTGATATCGAGGTCGTGGTTGGTGACCCATGTATCACGGAAAACCCAATTATTTTTTATCAACCACAAGAAGATCAAAACCTACAATTAAAGGAGCCTGAACCTAACCTAAACACACCCATAGCTCCTTCCTTTGCTCCAGCCACCCATCCTGAACCACTTGCTGCTACTGATAATCCTGTTATGGAATTGAAACCCCTCCCTAACCATCTCAAATACGTCTTTTTGGGTTCCAATCAGATGTTTGCTGTGATTATCAACTCCCGACTCACACCTGATCAGGAAACACGCCTGACTTCTGTTCTCTAGCAACATCGGAGAGCCATTGGATGGACTCTCGATGATCTGACTAGTATCAGCCCTTCATACTGCACACATCACATCTACACTGAAGAGGGCTCACGACCATCCCGTGAAATGCAAAGACTCCTAAATCCAAATTTGCAGGATGTCGTGAAAGAGGAGATCATCAAGTGGTTAGATGCAGGAATCATCTACTCGATCACCGATAGTCGGTGGGTGAGTCCAATCCAAGTTGTGCCTAAGAGGCAGGGCTCACCGTCATCTCGACTGAAATCGGAGAAACCATACCGACCCGTATAGCAAACTCGTGGAGAGTCTGCATTGATTATAGAAGGCTCAATTCCTCCACGAAGAAGGATCATTTCCCACTACCGTTCATTGATCAGATTCTTGAGAAACTAATGGGAAATCGATTCTTCTGCCTTTTGGATGGGTACTCTAGTTACAATCAAGTTGCAATCCATCCCAAGGACCAAGAGAAGACCACCTTCACCTACCCCTTCAGAGCATATGCATTCCAAAGGATGCCGTTCAGTCTATGCAATGCACTTGCCACTTTTCAGCGGGGCATGGTTGCTATATTCTCAGATCTGGTAGGTGAATACCTTGAAGTCTTCATGGATGACTAATTGTTACTTACCTCAACTCAGTTAATTAAGTTAATTTTACTTAATTATGAGTAGAGAAAAGTCACTTAGGTTAACTCGAAATTGTGTCGATTAGTAGTATAGGGTCGAATTAACCTAACATCTTAGAATTTTTAACTGGTTGAGTCCAGATCATTCGTTGGGAGGTATAATTCATTTTAAATTCACTAGTTATCTTTTATTTTTCTTTATAAGTATAGGAGGTATATTTAAGTTAATTATAGAAGCATGAATTTTGCCAAAATTTGATTTAAATGAAATAACATGCAAAATCCCATATGAACTCTCATTTCCAATATTAAAAACATGTAAATTCTATTTATTTCAAATGATTTAAGGCAAAGAAAAGTTTATTTAGTCAATATATGCCTTAATACAACAATTAAGAGCAAAAATAAATTAAAATATAACAAGAAAAATTAACTTCTTTTCCTTATTCTTCAACCTCTCTTCTTTCTTTTCTTCTCTTTATCCCCTTTTTCTTTTACTTCTTAATCCTTTATTTTTCTCTTTCTCTTTCTATTTTTCTCTTATTGTCTTTCTCTCAATCTCTTTCTTTCTTCACTTCTGCTTTCTCTTCTACTCCTGCCTTCTTCATATTCTTCAGTATTTCCTTAGCACCTGTTCTTCTTTCTTTTCTTTTCTTTAGCTTCCTTTCCCTTATTTCCTTAGCTTCTCCAGCACCTGTGTCCTTACCCTTCTCAGCTCCTTCATTCTCTCTTCTTTCTTTTCCAGTTGAACGAAGTTTATTTTCTTTCTTAACCAAAAATTATTTTTTGATTTGCGGCGAGGTCCTTTTGAGGATACACAGCATCCTGAGATCAGGGTGGGACCAGACCCTACTCGAACCTCGCCTTGTTTCGTTAGGGTTCATTTTCGATTTTTTTCTTCTTGAGCCAAACCGACCCTCTCTCGAGGCCAACCGGCTCAACCGCCCCACAAGCCTTGCCCTCCCAGGGCCAATCACACACACACGCCCACTCGGGGGCACACATACACACGCTATGCTCAGAGGTTAGGTTTTCCTTTCGCGTCGAACATTGACAACTAAAGAGGCTATGCAACAAATAGCTTTTATACTAAGGCGGGTGCTCGAGGACTTCCGATGTGGGACTAAGTTCTCCCCCTCCAGACCCGACTTCAAGTGAAGGTTTCTCCCTACACACAACTCCAAATCAAGCGAAACAAGGCTTGATGGAAAGCACTAAGGTAGCTCTACAAGATTATGCAATCAATTTTAGGTTAAGGGGATGTTTTCCTCTTTGATTTGAAGAGCGAATCCAGGGGGTTCCTACAGATAATATACTGCCTGGAAATGGTTTTAAGGTTAATAGAGTCCACAGCTAGACTTTCTCACTTAGCTAAGGTTCTAAATAGGTTATACAAGGGATTCCACATCTACTGTAATGGTTTTCAAGCTCTTGAAGCTTCAAGTAACTGTAGAGAAGCTTGAAACTTCTCTGAAAGCTTTAGAGACAAGATTCAGATGAAAGAAAGGTGTAACAGACACTTAGGATCATTTCTGCTTGAATGGAACAACTTCTAAGGGATTTAACAAACTCATTTGGGTAGGATTTATGATCAAATCTCATCAAAATGACACTGCCATCGGTTTGGGTTTTAAAATAACCCAAACTAGCAGAGTTAAAATTCTAATCAAATTACATGTCTTCAGAACCGAAATCTCCATCTCAGGTATGACTGTTAGGCTTGAAAATTGACTTCCTGATTTAAGCCTTTTAACAAGAAATTAAAGCCTAGATTAAGATTCTTACAACATCAAAAACTTGTTCGAACCTCTAAACAGATGTTTGGACCGTGAATTCTAGGGTTTCAGGCTCATCACCTGAGCTTCTGAAGTGGTTTGTTCGTCAAAACAACCCAGAAGTTGTTACACTGATCTAAGGTTAGGAAGGAGTTCAGTGCACAACACTGAAGCTTCCAGACTTCTTAAATGTGGCTCTTAAGCTTCTGTACAGTCTTCTCCAACTCTACCGAAGTTGGAGAAGATGAAATCCTATCTCAAGCTCCATACATAAAAATTGAAATTTAAATATCTCAACAAGATCAGTAAACCTCAAATCATCGATTTGGAGCTTCACACTAAGTTTAACAGGCTGAAGAACAGATTTGACTCGTCGTAGTGCGCCAGAGCTCCGGTGAGTCCAGTAAAAGGTGAAAAGTGTGTTCAGAATGGCGAATCATGCCACTTTTGATTTGAAAAGGGTCCTCAGGTTGCAAGGAAACTCAGGATCACATTTAATTCCTCTTCAATTCATTAAATGAAAGATTAAGCAATGAAATCAGTTTAAATGGATTTTTAGTGGGTTGAAGCACAGAACTTGCTCTCCCACTCAGAAGAGTGGTTGAGACAAGTCAAAGAAGGTCTACAATTATAAATATATAGATAATTAAGAATTTCAACTACTCCTGAGCTACCATTGACAGCAAGCTCAGGAGCTTAAATAGATTTGGGCGTTTACATTATAGGAGGTAATTATACAAATTAAAGTGTAGACTAGGGTCCTTAGGTTGTGACTAGGTGGTGGAGGACCCTATGGAGGTGGATCTAAGCTCAGTTACTACCGCCATGGACTGTGACAGTATCTGTTGAAGGTGAAGGTGAATTAGACGAATCAGTGATAGAATTTGTGTTTTAATGGATTAGAAGTGATTGTGAGTGATAAAGGAAGGTGGACAATGGCTTAAAAAGACAAAATCATATCTCCAGCAAGCTCAAGGAACTTGCCAGAGTCGAAGAAGCTGAACATTGGAATATGAAATTAACCTAAGCTAACTAACTAATTAACTACCAAAACTACTACTCCGACTCCTACTCCTACGTACTGTTACCTGGAAGAAGGGGTCAAAGGGACTTCGTCGACGGCTCATGACGGAGGATGAAAGCAAAGGGAACAAGAAGAATCTTCAGCGGGCAAAGTTGGATGGAGCAGAGGATTTCCTTGGTCGTCGCCTTTGTCCAGAGATGCGGCTGACCTCAGCGAAGCCCCTTGGCTGATTAGGATGGATGGAGGAAATTGGAGGATGGTGTGGAAGATTGCCGGAGTTGCAGACGAATAGCCTATTGGGTCGACTTAGTGTTAGAAGAGGGAAGGGAGCCAACTTTAGAGAAATTGAGGGGGTGAGGGGGTATTTATAGTGAATGGCGACAAAGAGGACGGCGGAGTCTAGACGAAGAAGAAGCTTGGGAAGGTTAACCTCCGGCATCGTCTCCGACGACGGTGAGGTTAACTCCCACCAAAAACTAGGATTTCAGAGTAATCCAGACCGATGGATGAAGATGGGATGGTGAGTGCAAGCTCCAGGAGCTTGGAGAAGGAAGAATGATGTTGGTAGGGTGGTGATCGCGTGGTGGAGTCACCCTCTGCCATCAGCCGTTCACTCAGCTGAAGAAGAAGAAGAAAACAACAGGGACCTATGTGCGATGAAACCTATGGGCCTATATGAAAATTAAGGACCTGATTACATGAATAGTAAGGACCTAGATGTAAACCCAGGATTTAAAGGTTTATTTTAACTTAGGTTTTTTTGCAACTTTTTATATATGTTAGTAAATAAGGTAATTATTATGTTTTCACCTTGAATTTACATTTTTGACCTTTTTAGGTTAATTTATTAGATTAGGTAAAATTACTTAAGTTATTACATACTTAGACATATATTATGTTTTAAGTTAATTAACTTATTATTTAAGGAAATGATTAATAAGATTTCCAGTCCAATTATTAATTAGAATATTAATAATATTAATTGAATGATAAAGATCATTTTAAACTTATTTTAGGGTCCTTTACTATATATCCCTTATTTTATAATTAACCCTTGTAGATTCATATCCTTAGCTAATTAACTAGGAAGATTAGTTAATTAAAGGTAATTAGAGATCATGATGAGTCTCTCATCATACTGCCAAGCCAAAGTTTTGTTAGTCCCTAGCAAAATTAACAAAGACTATGATGATTTAAAGTACTTGGGTATAAATAATAACTATGTAGAGGAAAGCTTAGGTCAGAAAAATTTAAGTTTAATATAAATGATTAATATACAGAGCATTTATGAAAATTTTCTTACTTAGACTTATACTTATAACATTTTCAAAACACACTTAAAATAATTTGTTAACAAGAATTTTACTCAGAATCAGAATTCTTTAAAAATCTCTTAATCCTTGTAACTATTCTTAACTCAAATTAGATTACAAAGTGTTTTAAGGAAACAAAACTTAAGAATTGAGAATTAAATTTTAACTCAAAAACTCAATAGATTTAAGTCAATCCTTTGTTTATGATATTTGACTTTTATTAATATAAGTTTAAGCAAATTAACCAGATATTCATTATTAATCAAATTTAGAGTAGTAAAACTCCAATTTACTAGCCTACAGCACTAGAAATAACTTCTAGACCTAGGATTCTGTCAATTCTTCTCCTTTAGATCTCAACTTAAAATCTTTAAAACCTAATTTCTTAGGCTTCACTACCCAATACCAAGGTTCAATAGCTATTATTTTAAAACATCCGTGCTTAGTGAAGAGAATTATCCTAAAGGCATCCAAAGTTGCAAAAATCCAGATCTTAAGACATCAATTTCCAATCCCAATTATTCCAATTCAAGCATTTGGCTTGGCCTTACTCAAGTTTGGTTGCTTTCTCCTCACCATTTTTCTATCCCGAGGTCAACACTTTTTGTGTATATCTCCCCGATGGACCACTGGGTCTCTTATTCCTAATATTTTTATCTCCATATTTTTTTTCACTTTTTCTATAGGTTAGAACACCCATTTATAGCGAGGTGTTCTTTTTATTTGATGGAAGGAAGGGTAGCATCCATTTGTATTGAGATGCTTTATTTTTATGTGGAAAAACTGCATAAGCACCCATTTGTAACGAGGCACTTAACTACAGGATGTTTTATTATTATTTTTTTCTTTTCTTTTTTTTTTATTCCCCCTTCTCATTTTTCTTACCAACTTTATTCTCCAAATCCTTTTTCTAGGTGAGTGGCACATCCTACACCCTTTCAAGAACTGCCCCATGGAAATCCTTAGACTAAAGAGGATTTAGAGCCGATCTCTTAACCTCTGTGTTTTCGCGATCTCAGATGCCAACAGGACAATTCTATGTGTGCGAATTTAGATGTTTAGGTTACTTAGCTCTCAAACCAGAGCTTGGACAACAAAGCCCTTCACTCTCAGGTTCTTCAAATTCTTAGTTTCCTCCTATAGGATCCATCAAGGCAAAATTTACCAAGTCTAGCTATTTATCTTTAGCCTATAAGTCTTGTAAACTAAAATTTTACTAACTCTTTATTTAATTAACTCTAAATATCTGGCCTTTTTACTTAACTTTATGATAAAATCAAATTTTAAAAAAGCAAAAGGATTACTTAATCTAATTGATTAGAAAGTTATAATTTGACCCCAAAACTTAAGTTTAAATCTTAATACACTTAGTTTCTTAATTCAAGATAAGAATAGAAAAATAAATCTTTAGAAGATTTAAAGATTCCTAATTCAAATAAAATCTTATTTTAAAAATTTTAAAAACCAAAGTGTGTTTTTACAAAATGTTTAAGTAAAAATCTAACTTAGAGTTGAATGCTCTTAAATATTCTATATATATTCTATATACATTTTAATTTCTGACCTAAAAGAAAATTAAGCTCTTAATTATAATATATATATTTACGTTTTCTTCTTTTTCTTCTTTATTAAAAATGAATATGCCCTCTTATTATTTTTATGAATTTTCATTTTCAAAGTTTTGTATTTATATTTTTTTTATGTTTAAAAGGTTTTCCAATTTTTATGAATTTTTTCAAAATTTTTCAATTTTTTATGAAATTTCTTTTCCTTATTTTTTAAAATTTTGATCATTTTTGGAATTTCTATTTTTTTAAAATTTCATGGACATTTAATTTTTTGTGTTTTTTTTATTTTTTAACTCACTTAAAGTGAAAATTTCACTTCAACACCCCCTTAAGCTAAGATTTTACAATGTTCTCATTGTAAGAAGGGTGAAAAGATATTACACTTCATTTAGCATGGGGTGATGGAAAGAGTCGAATAGAGGAGATTAAAGATCTCTATGCGGACGATTTCAAGTCTGACTAAAGGTCAGAGTGGTCAGTCAGACTAAATGAAGGTAATCAGTAAAATATGAAGTGAAAGATCAGAGTAAGTGTAGAAGAAAATCAAAAGGTAAAAACAAGAAGCAACTATGTACAAATGTGTTGGATGGATAGCAATACAAAAACCCTAGTGGAGCATGTAACATTCTCCAACAAGACCCAAAGGATGTGATTCCAAAGAAGGTTTTAAACGTTGACCATTGACTTTGAAGGGTTGATCCTTGTTGGGTTCAGTGATTTTGACAACTACGTTGTCGAAGACTCTAACTACAGCAAATGGCCCTTGCCATTTAGACCTAAGTTTACCAGGAAAGAGCTTCAAACGGGCATCAAATAACAACATCTTTTGACCAGGTGTAAAGGATTTGCGGGAAATAAACTTTTCATGGAAGGCTTTAAGTTTCTTCTTATACAACTTTGAACTCTCATAGGAATCATGACGTAATTCCTCAAGTTCGCTAAGTTGCAACCTACGATTTTTACCAGCCTTCACGAGGTCTAAATTACAGGCTTTAATTGCCCAATAGGCCTTGTGTTCAATTTCTACGGGAAGATGATAGGGTTTCCCGTAAACAAGTCTGTATGGTGACATGCCTATTGGTGTTTTGTGGGTAGTCTTATAAGCCCACAAAGTCTCATCTAAATGAGAAGACCAATCCTTCCTATCGGGTCGGATTGTCATTTGAAGGATCTTTTAGATCTCCTGATTAGAGACCTCTCGGTTTGCCCATTAGTGTTGGGATGATAAGGTGTAGAAATACGATGTGTAACCCCATGTTGAACGGTTTTCGAATGCTACGCTTACGTGTTTGGTTTTGGAAAACCTGTCGTTGTAGTTCGAAAGCGAAGAATTCGTGTTCAACAAATAAAATTTATACCGAAAAGAATTCCGAGTCGAACACAGGGAGGATACGTTGATCTATATTCGCAATTATATTTTTTTTAGGATTTTTCATAAGCAAGGTGATATAATTACAATGGAGCTATCAGACTAAAAGAAAGAGAGAGAGAGAGAGAAAGAGAACATGCATTCAATATTTCAATTGTTTATATAATCAAACTAAACAAAAGTTACACTAGAAAGCAGAAAATCAATTACACTATATAGCAGGAAAATTCTACACTAGAAAAGTTGTAAATAAGAATGGGAGAGAGAAGTTATCCTCCTCGACGATTGCTTGGAGGATGAGCCGGACGGGACGACGCCTGGACGAAAGAGAACGAAGCAGGACGAAGGAGAAAGAAGCAGAAGAATGGGAACGGAGCAGCACACCGTCGTCGTCGCGGGATCCACTTCCGAAAGGGAACGAAAATTGGACTTTATCTCGCGAGAAGCATCCCAGGTGTGGGACAAGCTTCTCTTGAGCTTTGGAGGGGTAGAGAGGAGAAAGAAGGGATGAGAATTTTGTATGGAGGGGGTCTCCTTTTATAGTTGCAAGGAGTGGGGGCAAAATGGACATTACAACTTCAAAATAATAAAAGAGGGGTCTTTAGTGACGGATAAATCTGTCACTAAAGCCCTCAACGTGGGCGTCATGGCCGGCTCGCGCGCACCTCCTCGCCTGCTCGTGCGCTCAATGGCTTGCGCACGTTCGCCGCTTTTCAGCCGTCCAATCGCGAGATCGGACGGCTTAAGATGCGTCCGCGCCCGCTGCATTGCGTGCCCGCCCGCGCGTCTGATTGCGCGTCCGATTGCGCATCCAATCGCGTCTCAACGCTATCGGGCGCGTGTGGCCGTCCGATCTCCATCTGACGCTCCACCCGCACCCAATCGCCACGCCTTCCAGCCCCTCTCCACGTCTCGAACCCGCGCCCTGCACTCTCGAAAGCGCGCTCGACCACTGTGCTATGGGGAACGGATGGTCGAGCGGACGATTTTAAAAGCGAGCGCCCACAGCCGTTGGATTAAGATCCAATGGCAGAGAGCAATCGGGCGCGGGGCCTTCACAGGATGAAGCGGCCATTTGGGCGGCTGAGATGGCACCACGTGGCGCTATCTTGGCCGTCCATCTTCTGGAAGTTGTAGATGGTGCCACGGATGTCAGATTGACTTGATTTTTGTGTCGTTGGGCTACAATTGTCGATCCAAATTCATCCGTGCGGTCGGATTTGTCATCTGAAGTGCGGATTTTCACCATCCTAGCCTTTGATCTTCTAGGGTTCCCCGGTCACTATCTGATGCTACGGATGCCTAATTAGGGCGATCTTGGAGTCGTTGAACTCCAATCATCACCCTGATCACATCCATACGGTTGGATCTTTGATCCGAGGTCCCGAAAAAATGTTTTCCCTGTCCAAGCACATAAAAGGAGACAATTAACCTCCATTTTATTCAAACTACTCTTAAATGCAAGACGATGCATGTTATGCAATATTTATATCATGAAATGCAATCCTATGCTTAAGAACATGCATAAATAGACATTTTAAGTAGTGTAAATGTGTTTACATCATACCCCCATGCCTATCTTTTGCTAGTCCCTAGCAAAAACTGTATGCTATTTATAAAAGAATTAGGTTGGATTATCTGGACTTGAGTTATTTTCAATCATTAAGAAATTGTCTACTTAGGAATTGAACTTTCAAAAACACAACAGTGCCCGAGTATCAACCAAAACGCAGACCGCCTCAAGCCCTCGCCTTATTAAAAGAAAAATTTCTTTTTCTCTTTTTACTCCTTTCTAATTTTTTTTGGATTTTCAAATTTTAGGGTTTAAGAGTGGCTTTTTACGGCCATTCAGCTCACCCAAGATTTGATGAGAACCCTAAGTTTTAAGCATCTTATTGTGACTGTGATAGACTCGTTGACCGGTAATTAAAATTGACTTTGGATTTCTACGCCTCTAGGTGACCTCAAAAAGACTTCTTCCTAAAGGTGTATCTTTACAACTGATAGCTTTCTCCCTACTTTTATGTTTTACAGGGTCAACACAAGGGTGAATCCAGTGTATATCTCCTCGGTTTATTCTACTTCTCCGCTTCTTCCTAAGTGTTTTGGGAATTTTTTTAGTGCATTTACTGAGCTGGGTTCTGGACAACCGGTCGATGAGCTGTTACCACCGATAACTTGCCAGCCATACTCGTGTGGGGAAGTGTGGCTTATTTCTTTTTGTTCTTTTCTCCTTTTTTTTTTTTTTTTAAATAGGTGGCTTCCCTGGTCTAAGATTTACCTAAGGGCAGGAAAAAGAGAAAGGTCCAGTGACTGGGCTCTGAACAACCTACCTATGGGCTGTTACCCACGATAACTTGCCAGCCATATCACCCTAGAAGGTTCATTAGCTACCCAATTTTCGTTAAAATCGCCGAACAACGAGTCAGTGAAAAGAAAGTGTGTAGATGCTTAAGACTCAAAATTCCCTCAAATCAGAGGGCGGGTTGATAAGTCGTGTACTTCTCACCCAAACTTTGTTTACTCTAATTAAAATAAAATTCAAGTTGGTGAGAACTCGAAAAACAAATCCACATTTTAGTGGATACATGGGCTGATTAAGTTCAAATACCTAAAGGGTCTTTATGTTCAGTTCTTAATGTAGTTTTTCCTAAGATTGAAATTTTTCTTAAACCCAAATTCTCTTTCCTAATTTCGATTTTGTTTTTCAAAATAAAACAAATCTACGGAGCTGACGAATGAATTTAGAGATAAATATCCACCCCCCCATGCCTATCTAATGCAATGTCCTCATTGTATTAAAAAGACATAAAATAGAGTGGAAAAGTGAAGAAAGCACCTGAATTGCGTGAATGTTAGGTCTGCTCCGAGATGAAAAATTAAAAAGAACTGTATATGTGCTGAGTTTAGTGCCTTCAGCTGGGCACACTATACAAGGAAAAGAAATGAATTCACAAGTGCAGGTCAGAATTAGAATGAACAGAAGAATCCTCTGACCTGTCAGCAGAGGTCCACAGAGGTGGACCAGATTGTGGTGCAGACCCACACCCCATAATCGAGAATATCTTAGGTTCTGGATAAGAATTACCCAAAACCTAAAATCAGAATGCAAGCGGGGTCGGGCCTGTGATTTATGAGGATGCAACCCAAGACCAAAAAATTGGGTTACAGAGAATTGAAGCTCAAATGGATAATCGTTGAATGTGTGCTTGAGTTGAACATCCTCAAAACAAATGTCATAAGGGTTCTGATTTGATGGTTTCAGGTTAAAAGGAACCCTTCGACTCAATCTTCTATTTCCTCCAAAATTAACTTCCCAAATCAGAACTTCCAAGCTCCTATTCTCCTCATTTAGCATATCAAATTCCAGGACCTCTTGTATATTCATCACCCCGTCTGAAATCTCCAAGTCTAAATGATGTGGCAGAATCAAAATTGACTTGGGTCTAATTATCTCAAAATTAGAATCATCAATAAGCTCAACAGGGTGTAACTGATAATCAGGGCATTGAATTGATTCCTCCAGAAAATGCGATTCTGGATCCGTAATGTGTGCCTTAATAAGATCAGTTTCCTCAGTTATTGAGCTATCAAATGATCTATCAGATTCCTCAGGCCCAATCGTCTCACAGAAATCATTTTCAGAAAAGTCGCGTGAGACTTCGCAACTTGAATCTTCACCATTAGGATATGTATCAATGTATGTCACTTTTTCCCCAAAGACATACGTTTCCTCGTAACCCGACTCAGGGATCTCAGGTGAAGAAATCAGATCATCCTTAATTGATTGCTTTAATTCAATCTAGTCAGCCTCGTAACACGTGTCCCCCCCAACAGGTGCCTGAGCGGGTTCTATCATTGGCTTTCCTAAAGAGGGTTCATCCTGGGAATTATTCCAAGATTGAATCAAAGCAACCACGAATCTCATCCTCAATTTCGCTAATTTCCCAAGTAGAAACTCACCCGGGTTCTTATCCTTAACATCCTGGAGCCAATCCAACAAAGACTTGTTTAAATCATCAATCATTTCAATCGGGGGCTCCAATCTCTCAATGCAAGGTATTGGCTGAACTTCCAAAGATTGTATGATATTCCTCAAGTTAGCCAGAACCTTATCTTGAACCTGGTTAACCTAAACGAAATGAGTTGGTTCAAGGTTGGGCGGGTTTGGGATTAATGCAGGGGAATTAACAAATTGAGATTCGTTATACCCTTCCTGATAATAGGTCATTTCAGATTGTTGAAAAGATGGTGATGACCTAAAGGCAGTGAAATCAGAGGATGGGTAAGGATCGGTGTATCCTTCTTGATTGTAGATCGTATTAGGTTGTGCATGAAAGGAAGATGATCTATAATCGATGTAGCTTCGAGAAGGATAGAAATCATAATCAAAGTGTTCAGGGTTAGACCCTAAACACGGGGGTCCGGAATTGTATCCCCAATCCGAATTATCCCAACTGACTGATGGTTGATTATAATACGAGTTGGGATAATCGTCATGTTGAGGATAATTCACAACAGGAGGGAAAGAGCAGGAATGCGTGAAATATGTGGAAGGATTCATGAGACACGAGAGGAAGAAAGGTGCCATACAATACAAACAATCAAACCTGTCCTTAAATGGGTTAGCCTACAGACCTACAGACTCCCAAAACCTGTCTTGAGATAAAGGAACGATTTGATCTACTTCTGTCTGTTCAATCCAACCAGTTAGAAGGAGGGACTTGGGAGAAGGTTCTTCCTTCGGCTTGCGCCTCTGGTTCATAGTGTACCCCCCACCCACGATCGTTTGACTCTGCTCCCCTAGCTAGACATCAGATTGAACAGTAGAAATAGACTAATCAAAAATAATCTCGTTCTGAGTTCTGAAGAGCGAGTTTAATCCTTAAGGCCAATGTCTACTCTGTTTTATTTAGGGCTAGGTTTGAATGTGCTTTGGAATGTGATGGGCCCTTTAAATGGGTTGTGCCCTTAATAATTGATTAATTTGTGTGTGCGTGCACAACCAGTGGTTTTCAAGCAAGATTATTTTTGATCTGGTGAATTTTAAGATTCAAATCTTGCTTATTAGCTTTTAGGATTCAACTTTAGGTGTTTTCAAACAAGTTTTATTGGCACACCAGGTTTTGCAGGCATAGGTGATGATGTTTTCCTTTAAAGTTTAAAAAGAATGTGGAGTGCCTGGTAAACTCCTAAGAGTTGAACCTAATTGGCAGCTGCTTGATGAGTTGATTTTAATTGAAGTGGTGCGGCCCAAACAACTCAAACAATTGGCCACATATGCACCACTAAGTTAGGCACACAAAGATGGTTAACCTAGAATGATTTCTACTCTTTTATGTGTTGCTTTATGTGTACCGGTTCCACAGATCAGAACCTGGTTGAGTAGAAACAAATCAATTTGGTTAAGTGCCTTTGAATGTGGGTGTACATTGTGTATTTGTTGAAAATTGCCCCACAGAATTATCTTTTTGTTTTTTTTTTATATAAATGAAGGTGGAATGAATGTGAGTGAAAATCCAAACAACCAAACTATTCCTAGGATTTATGCAAACACCTAGGTTAATTGGGATTTGGATTTAATGCGGCGAATGAAATCTATGGAGGGGGAAAGAATGGGGGAGCACTTACAGTTGTCTTCAACTGCACTTTACTCCAGTCTACCACTTGTTGATTCTTTGATGGAGGTCTCTGCAAAACAATAGACACAAGAGAAAGCTAGTTAGAAAGCAAACAAAGTGCAAGAAATGCGAAGGAAAGATCGGAAATCGTTGCCTCCCCGGCAACGGTGCCAAAATGTTGAACGATTTTCGAACGCTACGCTTACGTGTTTGGTTTTGGAAAACCTATCGTTGTAGTTCGAAAGCGAAGAATTCGTGTTCAACAAATAAAATTTATACCGAAAAGAATTCCGGGTCAAACACAGGGAGGCTACGTTGATCTATATTCGCAATTATATTTTTTTAGGATTTTTGATAAGTAAGGTGATATAATTACAATGGAGCTATCAGACTAAAAGAAAGAGAGAGAGAGAGAAAGAGAACATGCATTTAATATTTCAATTGTTTATATAATCAAACTAAATAAAAGTTACACTAGAAAGCGGAAAATCAATTACACTATAAAGTAGGAAAATTCTACACTAGAAAAGCTGTAAATAAGAATGGGAGAGAGAAGTTATCCGCCTCAACAATTGCTTGGAGGACGAGCCGGACGGGACGATGCCTGGACGAAAGAGAACAAAGTAGGACGAAGGAGGACGAAGCAGAAGAACAGGAACGGAGCAGCACGCCGTCGTCGTCACGGGATCCACTTCTGAAGGGGAACGAAAATTGGACTTTTTCTCGTGAGAAGCATCCCGGGTGTGGGACAAGCTTCTCTTGAGCTTTGGAGGGGTAGAGAGGAGAAAGAAGGGATGAGAATTTCGTATGGAGGGGGTCTCCGTTTATAGTTGCAAGGAGTGGGGGCAAAATGGACATTACAACTTCAAAATAATAAAAGAGGGGTCTTTAGTGACGGATAAATCCGTCACTAAAGCCTCAACGTGGGCGTCGTGGCCGGCTCATGCGTGCCTCCTCGCCTGCTCGCGCGCTCAACGGCTTGAGCACATTCACCGCTTTTCAGCCGTCCGATCGCGAGATCGGACGGCTTAAGATGCGTCTGCGCCCACTGCGTTGTGCGCCCGCCCGAGCGTCTGATTGCGCGTCCGATTGCGTGTCCAATCGCGCGTCGATGCTATCGGGCGCACGCGACCGTCCGATCTCCATCTGACGCTCCACCCGCGCCCAATCGCCGCGCCTTCCAGCCCCTCTCCACGGCTCGAACCCGCACCCTGCACTCTTGAAAGTGCGCTCAACCACTGCGCTATGGGGTGCGGATGGTCGAGCGGACGCTTTTAAAAGCGAGCACCCACATCCGTTGGATTAAGATCCAATGGTGGAGAGCGATCGGGCGCGAGGCCTTCACAAGATGAAGCGTTCGTTTGGGCGGCTGAGATGGTGCCACATGGCACTATCTTGGCCGTCCATCTTCTGGAAGTTGTAGATGGTGCCACGGATGTCGGATTGACTCGATTTTTGTGTCGTTGGGCTACGATCGTCGATCCAAATTCATCCGTGTGGTCGGATTTGTCATCTGAGGTGCGGATTTTCACCATCCTAGCCCTTAATCTTCTAGGGTTCCCCGATCACTATCTGATGCTACAGATGCCTGATTGGGGCGATCTTGGAGTCGTTGAACTCCAATCGTCGCCCTGATCACATCCATACGGTTGGATCTTTGATCCAAGGTCCAGACAAAATGTTTTCCCTGTCCAAGCACATAAAAGGAGACAATTAACCTCCATTTTATTCAAACTACTCTTAAATACAAGATGATGCATGTTATGCAATATTTATATCATGAAATGCAATCCTACGCTTAAGAACATGCATAAATAGACATTTTAAGTAGTGTAAATGTGTTTACATCACCCCATATTTTCTAAGTAAAGTTCTAAACTGGACATTAATAAAATGGGAACCGCCGTCGGAAATGATAGCACAAGGTACTTCAAAACGAGCGATAATGTGACTCTGGATAAAAGGAATGACAACTCGATGGTCGTTTGTGCATATGGGTATGGCTTCAATCCAATGAGAAACATAATCTACAACAAGTAAAATATAATAGAAGCCAAAAGCGGATGGAAACGGACCCATAAAATCTATGCCCCAAATATCAAAGATTTCACATACTATAATCAGGTTCAGAGGCATCATGTCTTTTCGTGACATGCCACCAAGTGTTTGGTAGCGACTACATGCCTTACAATAAGTCTGAGAATCAGCAAATAACGTGGGCCAATAAAACCCGCATTGCAAAACTTTTGCAGTGGTCTTTCTAGAAGAAAACTGACCACCACGGGCATGGTCATGACAAAAAGATAAGATAGAATCAATCTTAGAAGAGGTGACACAATGCCTGATGATTTGATCATTACAGAGTCTAAAAAGATATGGATCTTCCTAGAAATAGTATTTGGCTTCAGCTTTAAGTCGTGATCTGCGATTTCCGTCCCAGTCTGGCGAGAATTGATGTGTAACCAAATAATTAATAATATCTGCATACCAAGGAAGATCTGTGGATATAGTCAAAAGATGTTCATCAAGGAAGTGTGTTGTGATTGGTGGAGATGATTCAATTGTTTCAGAAGGAAGACGGGAAAGATGATCTGCAACAACAATCTGCTTACCCACCTTATCATGAATTGCTAGGTCAAATTCTTGCAAAAGCAAGATCCATCTGATTAACCTAGGTTTTGTGTCCTTCTTAGATAGAAGGTGTTAGATAGCTGAGTGATCAGAGTACACTATAATTTGAGATCCGAGTATGTAAGATCTGAACTTTTCTAATCCAAATACTACTACTAGTAACTCTTTCTCTGTAACTGTGTAATTCCTTTGTGTCTCATTCAATGTTTTACTAGCATAGTAAATTACCACCGGATTCTTCTCAATTGTCTATCCCAAAACAACTCCTATTGCATAATCTGATGCATTACACATGATTTCAAATGGTAAATCCCAATTAGGTGGTTGCAAAATTGGAGCCTATATAACTCTGTCTCTCAAAGCTTCAAATGCTAAAATACACTCCTCATTCATCTCAAAAATCGCATCCTTTGTGAGGAGGTTTGTGAGTGGTCAGGAAATTTTTGAAAAATCAAGAATGAATCTTCTATAAAATCCCACATGCCCGAGAAATGATCTAATGCCTTTGATCGAGTCAAGGATTGGAAGATTTGCAATTTGATTGATATTGGTTCATTCTACTTGAATACCCTGCTCGGATACGAGATGGCCAAATACTATGTCCTCTGGAATCATAAAATAGCCCTTCTCCCAACTAAGGACAAGTTTACTTCAATGCATCCTTTTAGAACCTTCGACAAATTATCCAAGCAAATATCAAATGTCTCCTCGAAGATTAAGAAATCATCCATAAAGACCTCCATATATTCACCCACCATGTCGGTAAAAATGGCTAACATGCAACGCTGAAAAGTCACAGGTACATTGCAAAGCCCAAATGACATTCTTCGGAAAGCAAAGGTTCCGAACGGGCAGGTGAAAGTCGTTTTCTCTTGATCTTCAGGATAAATTGCAACTTGATTATATCCAGAGTAACCATCTAAAAAGTAGAAGAATCTATTACCAGCTAGTCTCTCAAGGATCTGCTCAATGAATGGTAAAGGAAAATGGTCCTTCTCTGTAACAGTATTCAGCTTACGATAATCAATACAAACTCGCCATGAATTCGCAATTCGTGTGGGAATGGTTTCTCCAGATTCAGTTTTGATTATGGTAAGTCCTGCCTTTTTGGGTACCACTTGAATTGGACTCACCCAAGGACTATAAGATATGGGATAGATAATATCAGCATCAAGCCACTTGATTATTTCTTTCTTAACGACCTCCTTTAAATTTGGGTTTAGGCATCTTTGAGCTTCTCTTGAAGGTCGTGCCCCATCTTCAATATAGATGCGATGAGTACAAAAATTGGGGCTAATCCCGGTGAGATCATGTAAAGTCCACCCAATTGCCTTCTTGTGATCTTGAAGAACTTTGACCAATTTAGATTCTTGTGATTCAGATAGATGAGATTTGATTATTACAGGATATGTTTGATCAGATTCGAGATATACATACTTAAGATTGTCAGGCAATGGTTTCAATTCAAGCATAGGAGTATAATCAACAATAGGATTTGGGGTGGGATTTTCAATTATGAAAAGTGAATTAGATGATTCAGATTCAGAGTCAGATTCCATATTGAGTAGAGATTCCTATAAAATTTTGTTGCTTTGAGGGTATGGAATATCAAAAGATGTGCTTTCTAGTTCTAAGGAACTAATGTCATCCTCAAAAGCTGTTATAGTTTTTGTTTCCTCAATCCATTCACAATCAAATCCACTAGAAGCTCTAAATATATCGAACTTAATTGTCTTCTCCCCAAATTTCAATTCAATCTTTCCCGATTCACAATTAATGTTGGCTTTTGCAATAGCCAAAAAGGGTCTCCCTAAGATAATTGGGGTGTGGCTAATGTATTCGGGTACTTCCATATCAAGAACAATAAAATCTACAGGGAAGTAAAAATCCTGAACTCTCACAATAACATCCTCCAACATTCCTTTAGGTGACTTAATAGATCTATCAACTAATTGTAAAGTCACATTGGTAGACATAAGGTTTTCTATTTTAAAGTGTTTTACTAAAGAGAAAGGAATGAGGTTAATAGAAGCTTCTAAATCTAGAAGAACTCTATCAAAACACTGACCCCCAATTATATAGGAAATAAATGGAGATCCTGGGTCTTTCTTTTTCAAAGGAAGCGTACATGAAATAATAGAGCTCACATGCTTCAAAAGTACAACAGTGCTTCCTTTCTTTGACTTACACTTAGGAGTACACAATTCCTTAAGGAATCTTACGTAAGTCAGAATGTGTTTAATAGCATCTAGGAGTAGGATATTAATGTGTACCTATTCAAAAATCTTAATCAAATCTTCATCTAATGTAACAGGTTGTTTCTGTTTCCTAGTCTTCTTCAAAGGTTCTGGGAATGGGACGTGGATTTCCTGTTCTACTGAGGTATTACCTAGATCTCGCGAATTAGTGGGAATTACGGGATCGGGTTCTGCACCCTTCCAGGTGTAGAAACAGGGGTTGATCAAGATGTACTAGGGTCTTGGGATAGATTCCTTGGAAAAACTGGATCCCTAGTGGAAGTTCCATAGTGGGTTGTAACAGAGCTAATACCTACATGAGAAGAAGAAGCAGCTAATGAAGAAGATGCTTGTGTACTTTGGAAAGATGGATTATTGATTAATGGCTGATTCACAATTGATTGCTGTTGATTTGGATATTCAAAAGCAAGATTAGAAATAGGTGGATTAAGATTTGGATTTAGATTTGGATTTAGGTTTGGATTCAGGGGTAAGTGATTAAGAAGATGGACATGTCCCTGATTCAGATTTTGAACTCCCAGGTGTTGTCTTTGTTGGATATTCCTAGGGTTTGGAATTGGCTGGGATGGAAGGGTCCCTAGCTGACAAGATTCAGCTAACTGCATGATTTGACCCCTAAGATCAGCCAATTCTGCCGGACATTGTCATTGGACTTTAGCAAGAGCCTCAGCATTTTGTCGCTGGCTCTCAATCACAGCTCTCAATATCTGGCCTAGCTGTGAATCTCTATTTGGCCCTACGGGGTTTTGTGAACCCACATAAAATGGCCTCACATTGTGTTGCTGAAACGGCAATGTAGGCGAGTTTTGTCTAGTCTGAGTTGGATAGATGGTCTTTGTGTATGGTCAGACCAAGAGAAATTAGGGTGATTACGCCATCCAGGATTATAGGAATTTGAATATGGGTTTGATCTTGGTGTGTATCCCTGAATGCCATTCAAATCTAGAGGATAAGGCGTGTTTTTTGCAAAAGATAAGGGTGGGGAAAAGGGTGGGTAAGATTGTGGGACAAAGGTCCCTCCTTGGGTTGGTGAAGGAGTAGATAGAAAACCTAAGGAAGATGGATCTCTAGAATCTAGATTATTCACAAATTCCCTCCCCGCGGGAATTTGTGAAACAGGTAGACGTGCAGAATTCGTAGCAAATAGAGGCGTAAGAGTCTTCATTGTATTTCTGACTTCGTTGAGATGCTTTACTATGATATCAACTTTGTCCAGTTTTTCTACAATTATCTCTAAATCCTTTGAATTGGACAGGTTACCGATCTCGTGAATGCCCTTGTCTGGATTTTGATGATTCGTGCTTGCTCCCCACGTAAATTGCGACATTGATGCGTTGTTGATCAAGTTTTCCACCATCCCTTCAAATCATTCTGAGGCGGATTCTGCGTCGCGATTTAGGAAGTTCCCTCCACAAGAGGCATTGACTAGATTGCGAATGCCCTCTTGTAAACCATAGTAGAAGATGTGCATGAGTTGCCAACGAGGGATGTCATGATGTGGGCATTTCCTTTGTAATTCATGAAAACATTCCCACACTTCATAAATTGGTTCTCCTTGATTTTGATTGAAAGTAGTAATCGCTCACCTTAAAGCATTAGTTCAACCAGTTGGAATGAATTTCTTTAGAAAAGCAGATTCGAGTTCAGCCCAAGTTGAGATTGGTCTTGCAATTGTTCTATACCAATAAGCAGCTTTGTCTTTAAGGACAAAAGAGAATATTTTTGTAAGTAGGATTTCCCTATTTTGATTTCGAGGTCCAAGAGTTTGAGATAAATTCTTTAGATCTTCTATATGTTGAAATTGATCCTCGGATGCAAATCCGTGAAAGTGAGGGATTAGACCAATGATGTTTGGCTTCAATTCTGGATCATTTTCCCCAATAGGTATCCTAACATTAGGCTCTACTTGTGCATTAGATGGATTGTAGTAATCTCTAAGTAGAGGCCTTGGACGATTGATCGGTAAATCAGGGATGTCAAAACCCACCTCAGGTTGAGGTGGAGGATGGGTTTGAAGAGTCTGCAAATTGTTTAGGGCTGCTGTTAAAAGATTGATCTGTCTAGTCTGTTCAAGCATCCTAAGGTTCTAGTTCAGGAGTGCCTCATGAACATCAAAAGGCAGCATCTCCCCCTGACCAGAAGAGGAAGGGATCTCAGGATTTTGATTCTGCATCTGATCCTTAGAAGTAGATGGATCAGACAGGAAAACCATTGGTTGCTTATCTGCAATAGGCCTGCGATCACCTGTTAATGATGGTGCAAGAGGCAGATGCAAGGATCGCCTCCCATCCATAAAATGGAAAATAATGTGCAAGTGCACACACACCACTGAGAAAAATAGCAGCACAAAAACCTGCAAAATAGTGCAAAGATGTGGGTTTTGCTCTTCTTTCAAAGGAAAGAAGAGATTCCTAGGATACACAAAAGTAATTTGACGAAAACAAATAGAGTAACAGTATCAAAATAGGCATCCTAATCTGTGTCTACGCAGGTGCATAACCTTAAGGCTCAAAGGTCTAAGGTCTAGGATCGAGACTGCTCACTACTGGCTCCCCGGGGCTCTAGTAGTGAGACAGACTTGTTGATCTTAGACCAAAGCCCTAAGAGGTACAATGAGGAGAGATAAAAAAAGTAGACTCGTGTGACTCTGGTGATCACGCTATGTGCGCAATAGCATGCAACAGATGATAGCGATAAAACCCGCATGCATTCTGCAATCAGATTTAGTCACAATTTTTAACTTCCTCTTTTTAGTTAATCTTTTACAAAAATATATCAACTAAAATACAATGGTCACTTTTTAAAGTATTTTCAAACAAAATATATGGTCTTTTTAAATCTCAAAGGATAGGGATCTACGTAGATTTTCTTGTGTTTTCCCGCTGATGCGAGAAAAATAGTAAAAATTTTCGAGTCAAATTTACGAAAATACTCTAGCAGGAAATGTACTCCTAAGAGTGTATGCCTATTATATGTTGCTGCTAGTCAAATAGGATGTATTTTTGTATTTTTTAATTTTTTTAATGCAACAAAACAAAAGACTAGAAATACTCACAAAAGAAGAAACAAAAACAGCAACAAATTCCCACCTTCTCCTGAGATCACCTGCAAAGGTAAACCTGAAAAGAAGACAAAAAACAAAAACAAAACCAAACAAAACACAACTAATTAGAACAAAAGTTATTAAAAATAGAAATATATTTACAAATACCTCGTAATTAGACAATTAAACCAACTAAATTCTAGTGAATTAAGGGGTTACCTCCCCGGCAACGGTGCCATTAAAATGATCATTACTCACCTCAACCCAATTAATTAAGTTAATTTTACTTAATTATGAGTAGAGAAAAGTCACTTAGGTTAACTCGAAATTGTATCGATTAGTAGTATAGGATCGAATTAACGTAACATTTTAGAATTTTTAACTGGTTGAGTCTAGGTCATTCGCTGGGAGGTATAATTCATTCTAAATTCACTAGTTATCTTTTATTTTTCTTTATAAGTATAGGAGGTATATTTAAGTTAATTATAGAAGCATGAATTTTGCCAAAAATTGATTTAAATGAAATAACATGCAAAATCCCATATGAACTCTCATTTCCAATATTAAAAACATGTAAATTCTATTTATTTCAAAAGATTTAAGGCAAAGAAAAGTTTATTTAGTCAATATATGCCTTAATAAAATAATTCAGAGCAAAAAGAAATTAAAATATAACAAGAAAAATTAACTTCTTTTTCTTATTCTTTAGCCTCTCTTCTTTCTTTTCTTCTCTTTGTCCTCTTTTTCTTTTATTTCTTAATCATTTGTTTTTCTCTTTCTCTTTCTATTTTTCTCTTATTCTCTTTTTCTCTCAATCTCTTTCTTTCTTCACTTCTGCTTTCTCATCTGCTCTGGCCTTCTTCTTATTCTTCAGTATTTCCTTAGCACTTGTTCTTCTTTCTTTTCTTTTCTTTAGCTTCCTTTCAATTATTTCCTTAGCTTCTCCAGCACCTACATCCTTAGCCTTCTCAGCTCCTTCATTCTCTCTTCTTTCTTTTCCAGCTGAACCGGGTTTATTTTCTTTCTTAACCAAAAATTAGTTTTTGATTTGCGGCAAGGTCCTTTCAAGGATACACAGCACCCTGAGATAAGGGTGGGACCAGACCCTACTTGGACCTCACCTAGTTTCATTAGGGTTCATTTTTAGTTTTTTTCTTTCTTGAGCCAAGCCAGCCCTCACTCAAGCCGAACTGGCTCAATAGCCTCCGAGGACTCAACCTCCCAGGGCCAATCGCACACACACGCCCACTCGGGCACATACCCACAGGCGCACTCGCCCACACACACACACGGTATGCTAGAGGTTAGGTTTTCTTTTCACGTCAAGAGCTGACGATTGAAGAGGATATGCAACAAATAGCTTTTATACTAAGGTGGGCGCTCGAGGACTTCCGATGTGGGACTAAGTTCTCCCCCTCCAGACACGACTTCAAGTGAAGTTTTCTCCCTACAGACAGCTCCAAATCAAGCGAAACAAGGCTTGATGGAAAGCTCTAAGGTAGCTCTACAAGATTATGCAATCAATTTTAGCTTAAGGGGATGTTTTCTTCTTTGATTTGAAGAGTGAATCCAGGGGGTTCCTATGGGTAATATACTACCTGGAAATGGTTTTAAGGTTAACAGAGTCCACAGCTGGACTCTCTCACTTAGCTAAGGTTCTAAATAGGTTCAGAAAGGGATTTCGCATCAGCTGTAATGGTTTTCAAGTTCCTGAAGCTTCAGGTAACTGCAGAGAAGCTTCAAACTTCTCTAAAAGCTTTAGAGACAAGATTCAGATGAAAGAAAGGTGTAATAGACACTTAGGATCATTTATGGTTAAATGGAATAGCTTCTAAGGGATTTAACAAACTCATTTGGGTAGGATTTATGATCAAATCTCATCAGAATGACACTGCCATCAGTTTGGGTTTAAAAATAACCCAAACTGGCAGAGTTAAAATTCTAATCAAATTATATGTCTGAGCTCATTTAAACCTCTCTAAACTAGTCCAATAGAATCTCAAAAATAATTTAAAATTCTCAAATCAGTTGATTGAGCTCAGAACTGAAATCTCCATCTTAGGTTTGATTGCTAGGCTTAAAAAAGGACTTCCTGATTTAAGCCTCCTAAAAAGAAATTAAAGCCCAGATTAAGATTCTTACAACCTCAGAAACTTGTTCAGACCTCTAAATAGATGTTTGGACCTTGAATTTTAGGGCTTCAGGCTCGTCGCCTGAGCTTCTGAAGTGGTTTGTTCATCAGAACAACCTAGAGGTTGTTACACTGATCTAAGGTTAGGAATGAGTTCAGTGCATAGTATTGAAGCTTCCAGACTTCTTAAATGTGGCTCTTAAGCTTCTGTACAATCTTCTCCAACTCTGTTGGAGTTGGAGAAGATGAAATCCTATCTCAAGCTCTATACATAAAAATTGCAATTTAAATATCTCAACATGATCAGTAAACCTTAAATCATCGATTTGGAGCTTCACACTAAGTTTAACAGGCTGAAGAACATATTTGACTCGTCAGAGCTCGTTGGAGCTCCAGTGAGTCCAATAAAAGCTGAAAAGTGTGTTCAGAATGGTGAATAGCGCCACTTTTGATTTAAAAAGGGTCCGGAGGTTGCAAGGAACCTCAGGATCGCATTTAATTCCTCTTCAATTCATTAAATGAAAGATTAAGCAGTGAAATCAGTTTAAATGGATTTTTAGTGGGTTGAAGCACAAAACTTGCTCTCCCACTCAGAAGAGTGGCTGAGACAAGTCAAAGAAGGTCTGCAATTATAAATATATAGATAATTAAGAATTTCAACTACTCCTGAGCCGCCATTGACTGTGAGCTCAAGAGCTTAATTAGATTTTGTCATTTACATTATAGGCGGTAATTTTGCAAATTAAATTGTAGAACAGGGTCCTTAGGTTGTGAATAGGTTGTGGAGGACCCTATGGAGGTAGATCTAAGCTCAGTTACTATCGCCATGGATAGTGATAGTATCTGTTGAAGGTGAAGGTGAATTAGACGAATCAATGATAGAATTTATGCTTTAATGGATTAGAAGTGATTGTGAGTGATAAAAAAAGGTGGACAATGGCTTAAAAAGACAAAATCAGATCTCCAGCAAGCTCAAGGAACTTGCTAGAGTCGAAGAAGATGAACATTGGAATCTAAAATCAAGCTAAGCTAACTAACTAATTAACTACCTAAACTACTCCTACTCCTACCTAATGTAACCTGGATGAATGGGTCAAAGAGACTCCATCGACGGCTCATGACGAAGGATGAAACCAGAGGGAATAAGAAGAATCTCTGGCGGTCAAAATTGGATGGAGCAGAGGATCTCCTTGGTCATCGCCTTTGTCCAAAGATGTGGCTGACCTCGACGAAGCCCCTCGGCTAATTATGATGGATGGAGAAAGTCAGAGGATGGAGTGGAAGATTGCTGGAGTTGCAGACGAATAGCCTATTGGGTCGACTCAGTGTTAGAGGAGGGAAGGGAGCCAACTTAAGAGAAACCGAGGGGGTGAGGGGATATTTATAGTGAATGGCGACAAAGAGGATGGCGGAGTCTGGACGAAGAAGAAGCTTGGGAAGGTTAACCTCTGGCATCATCTTCGACGACGGTGAGGTTAACTCCCACTAAAAATTAGGATTTTAGAGTAATCCAGACCGATGGATGAAGATGGGATGGTAAGCGCAAGCTTCAGGAGCTTGGAGAAGGAAGAATGATGTCGGCAGGGCGGTGATCGCGCGGTGGAATCACCCTCTGCCCCCAGCCATTCACTCAGCTGAAAAAGAAGATGACGACAGGGACCTATGTGCAATGAAACCTAAGGACCTATATGAAAATTAAGGACCCGATTGCAATGAATAGTAAGGACCTAAATGTAAACCTAGGTTTTAAAGGTTTATTTTAACTTAGATTTTTTTTTCAACTTTTTATATATGTTAGTAAATAAGGTAATTATTATGTTTTCACCTTGAATTTACATTTTTGGCCTTTTCCAGTTAATTTATTAGATTAGGTAAAATTACTTAAGTTATTACATACTTAGGTATATATTATGTTTTAAGTTAATTAACTTATTAATTAAGGAAATGATTAATAAGATTTCGAGTCCAATTATTAATTAGAATATTAATAATATTAATTAAATGATAAAATATCATTTTTAACTTATTTTAAGGTCCTTTACTATATATCCCTTATTTTATAATTAACCCTTATAAATTCATATTCTTAGCTAATTAACTAGGAAGACTAGTTAATTAGGGGTAATTAGAGATCATGATGAGTCTCTCATCAATGACTTCTCGGTATTTGGAGAATCTTTTGATGATTTCCTCCTGTACTTGGTCCAAATCCTCAGGTGATGCATTGACGTGAATTTAGTTCTTTCTTGGGAAAAGAGCTACTTCATAGTACCTGAGGGAATTGTCCTCGGACATCTTATCTCTAAGAAAGGCATCTAGGTTGATCGAGCCAAGGTAAATTTGATTTCCAAGCTCCCTATGCCTAGCTCGATCAAGGACATCTAATCCTTTCTGGGGGCACGTCGATTTTTACCATCGATTCATTCCGGATTTTTCGAAAATTGCTGGCCCCTAATAAATCTTCTTTCCAAAGATGTCCCCTTCGAAATTACCGAGGAGTGCACTCAAGCATTTGACATCTTACATGATCGAATTACCCAAGCACCTATCCTGCAGTCCCCTAATTGGTCTCAACCCTTTGATATTATGTGCGATGCATCTGATTATGCTGTAGGTGAGTTACTTGGGTAGAAAATAGATGGGAAACCCATGATCATCTACTACACTAGCAAGACACTTGACTAGGCTCAGCATAACAACACAGTTATTGAGAAAGAGCTGCTAGCCGTAGTATTTGCCCTGGAGAAATTCAGATCATATCTTTTGGGTTCCCATGTTATCATAAACTTGGATCACACTACAGTGAGGCACCTCCTAGCGAAGAAGGATGCAAAACCTCAACTAATCTGCTAGATCGTGCTATTGCAAGAATTTGATCTCGAGATTCGCGATAAAGCAAGAAAGTAGAACGTGGTAGCTAACCACTTATCCCACCTTCCTTCTGACATTATTGATCCTTCCGAACCCATCATAGAGTAGTTTCCTGATGAGCACCTCCTGACTATTAGTGTGAGACTTCCTTGGTTTACTGATTTGGTGAACAACTTGGCATCACATCAAATCCCATCCGATTGGCCGAAGGCCAAGAAAGACAAATTACTTTCCGATTCCAAGTACTACATTTGGAAGACCCATACCTCTTCCACATTGGTACTGATCAAAACATCAGACAGTGCATCCTAGAAGTGGAAATTCATGACATTTTGTCCTTCTGCCATGATTAGGCCTATGGCGAACACTTCTCTAGACATAAAATCACAGAAAAAGTCCTCCAATGTGGCTTTTACTGGTCCATACTTTTCAAGGACGCATACAATCACTGTAAAGCATGCACTCGTTGCCAAACCTTGGGCAACATGAGCCGCTGCGATATGATGCCTTTATAGTTGATTCTCATTTGTGAAATCTTTGATTTTAGACCTAAGAAATTCAATGGTGAACTGGGTTAGAATAGATAGAAAAGGGTTTTCATGCATTATAGGAATTAATGGACATCTGAAACCCTAAAAATAGACTCGCTTAATCTATTGAGGTTCTGGTCAAGACAAAATTCACCTAAACCCTCTAAAAATTATAGAAAAATATTCTCTAGGGTTTGGTACCTTAAATTTGACCATTAGAACCCATCTTGACCTAAAACAAAGTCAGAGACAGATATTTGCCCTAATTTGGGTAATTATGCAATTTTCATAGTAAAACTAAGTCAAAACTAAAATCCAACTTCATCATTGAATTCCTTAGGTCCAAATTAGGTTTTTACCGATATTTGGGCCCAATCTGAGATTGTTTCAACCTAGTATGCACTTTGGTCCAAGTTTGATTTTCTTTGCTTAACATGGCCCTTTTGAATTTCTTACAAAATGGCCCCTATCTTTATCGTCATTTTCTTCAAATAGGTCCCTATGGCCATGAAATCCTAATTCTAAAACTCCGATGAGCTTGTTTTGGCACATTCTCCTTAATTCCTTGACGAGTCCCTCTCAGATTTGAAAGGGAAGTTCGTTAAGGAATTCCCTTCCTTTTAACCTAGATCCTAAGCCCTAAAACCTTCCCAATCTCTCATGCAAACGCATAAGAGATTCGAGTATATTTCAACTTCTATCTCCGACAAACTTTCCAAGCTTGGGAAGCTTGCTTCCCAAGCTCAAAACATCCTCCAGAGACCTATAGAAGACTCCCCAGATCAGATCGAAGATCCCACACTCGAATTCGGCTAGATTCCCCTCTAATTTCATCTCTCATCATCCAGTCGAAGCTCCTTGATGTCTGGCGAGCTCCTTCGACTTCTTCCTTCATCTGACCGCAATACCGACAGCAGATCCTCCTTCCCTACCTTCCTCAGCGTCGTGCCATACCAGCGAGCACTTATATCTCCATCCTAGCCGTCCTGCCCTCACTGGAGCACTTTCTTCACGGCGTCGACCACATCGCCGAATTCTATTATAAATTGCTCATATATTTTCTTGAATTGCAATCATGAGAATCATTTTTCTAATTGCTTCCTATGTTCGACGTCGGACTTTCATTCGAGCATAAATTCTATTTGTTTTTCGCGTTGATTCAATCTATACTGCATTGCATTGATTTTAAAATCTGATTCAGAGTGATTAACAGCTAATATGCTTCGTGACAATAAAACAAATGCGATTTTTAATCAAATGTCTGCCTCCCTGTATTTGGCCTGGAATTCTTTTAGAGTTTCGATTAAATTTTTTTGTTGATAGTTTTTCTTGCAAATTGCACTACAATGACGAGTTTTCTAAACTCAACTCCATTTTCATATGATTTTTGCCTCAACACCCCTCTTGTCTCTGATTTGCTATCTTACAAGTATCTTGGCAGAGAAATCCAAGTGCGGTAGATTGGAGTAAAGTGCAAGTAAAGAGGTTTATAAGTGCCCCCACATTTGCCCCCACTAGTTTCAATTTTCATCACATAAATAACCAAGACTTAATCTACTTAGGTGTTTGCATAAACCCTAGGATAGAAATTGTTTGTCTTGCTTGCCACCTCCACTCATCTCATCCTCTCATATATATATATATATATATATATATATATATATATATATATATATATATATATATATATATATAACTTCTTCTCATTATGGGATGAAATTAACATACACACTACAACACCCACATTTGAGGCACATAACCTCTTTTGATTTTATCCACTCAACTGGGATTCTGACCTGTGGAACCAATACACGTACAAATCAACACATAAAAGAGTAGAAATTGGATTAGGGCCAATTATTTGAGTTATTTGGGCCACACCGCCTAACTGAAAACTAATTCATTTCTTGTAGCTATCCCATAGGATTCAAATATCTAAGTCAAAACCAAGCACTCCATATTCTTTTGATTTAAAAAAAAAAAAACTTGAACTTGTGCTTTCAAACTTGGTTTGCCTCACAAAACTTGGTTGAATACACCTAATATCTGAATCTTAAAAGCTACTAAGCAAGATTCAAACCTTAAAATTCACCTCACCAAAAAAATTAATCTTGCTTGAAAGACCCTTGGTTATGCACATACGCACTTGCTAATTGATCATTAAGGGCATAACCCAATTAATTTTCAAAAGCACTATTATCTTAGGCCTTAATTAAAATTGAGTAGACATTGGCCCTAAGATTCATTGATTCCATTTCAGGGTGTTCTCCTGAATGCATTTCAAATTAGTGACTTCAAAAGGTGCTAAGTTGGGGGACCCAATTGTAAAATGACTTAAGTAAGTAGGGGTTTGGTATAATTAGCGACCCTTGGGACAGCCTCCCCCTACTTTGCCGACCCAACTTTACCAGCTTCGAGAGTAAGGACAACACCAATTTCATCGTGCAGTCAAAGTTTATTTCTAAAGCATAGGTCCTTAGGCTACCCAACTTAAGGACATGCTCGTATTTTTGTGCTGCAGGGTTCCATTTTTCCCCATCCTTCCAACTTCCTTCCAGTGCATGCTCGGAAGGAGGTCATTGAATCCTCACTTGGAAGGACCTTTAGACCATTCCCGAAGGCAGAGATTGAGTTATATTCAAGTAGATCCCATGGCTGATCAACAACCACCTTCCCCACTCTCGAACCAGCAGGAGCTAATTCAGAGGCAGTTGGAATAACTACAGCAGATGCAGCAATGGTTCCAATGGATGAATGGTCAGGGTGCTCAGCCCTTGAAAGATTTCTATGATCCTTCAAATTATGGGGAACGATCCAGCGTCATGATTCCCACTGGAGACATAGAAATCAAGCCCCAAGTTTTAAGCCTGATTAAATAATTCCATGGGCTTGGCTCTGAGGACCCATTCTAGCACTTGGAAGATTTGACCACTTTGGTTCAGACCATGAAAGCTAAGAATGTGAATGAAGTGCAAATGATCATGAGGCATTTTCCCCACTCTCTCAGGGATAAGGCTGCACATTGGTACCAGACCATTGGAATGCCAATATAGGCTTGGACTGCTCTTAAATCAGCTTTCCTGAACAAATTCTTCCCAATTGGATGGACCAATGCTCTGTGACAGGCGATTAGCACTTTCACCCAACGGTCGGGGGAACCATTTCATGGTGCCTAGGAATGATTCCAAGATCTATTGCTGAGGTGTCCACACCACGATGTGATGAAATGGCAACTCGTGCAAATATTTTACCATAAGTTGATAGACTAACTCCATAACCACGTGGATGCATCCTACAGAGGCAATTTCCTCAACAAGGATGTAGATAGTGCATATGACTTGTTGGAGGAAATGAGCAAGAATTTGATAAATCATGCCTCCATGGAGACTTTCAACTGGTCCCAACAACCAAGGTCAAATGCTAATGAGATTCAGAACTCTCATTCATTTGACATGGAATTGATTTGTAATAAAATAGATATGGTGGACCTGGTTGCAAAAATGATGGAAGAGTGGATGTCCAGAAATTCAGGAAACACTTCTACGCCTACTCAATTCCAGAGTTTGAGATTCCATTCTTCACAAGCTTCCACGAGGCAGGAGTTCATGAACCAACTTGAGTTGGCTCAACCTATGAGTCAGAGTTTCTCGGAACGTTATGGGTTCCTAGTTTTTTTGATCATTCCTTTTCTCCATCCTCGCCCTATGAGGATGTGCATGCTATATAGGAGAATGTTAGGTCCAATCCATATTCCAACACTTATAACTTGGTTTGGACGAACCACCCTAACTTCTTCTGGAAAAATCAGAGGCAACAGACCCAGATATGACCCAGCAACTATGCATGTCAAAGAACTATGGGTCAAGGTCAAGTGTACACCCAGTTTCCCCCGAGATAGGTTAATCAGCCATCTTAGAATAACCAGCAACTCGCAAGGCAGGTTAATTTAAATTGACATATGGTAAAAATGCAAGGAACTATGCTCTAGCTTATGCAACAAATGAAAACATTGCTGGACAACTTGCAATTCAGGCTTATTACTAACAATCGACAACCCAGATCTCTACCATCTCAACCCATACCCACCCCCTGCAGTGTACAAAGTCAAGGTAATAGAGCCCAAGGGTATGAGAATCAAAGGGACCCACACGCACATGCTCAGGTGGTTGAGTAGGGTCCTTCTTCTTCCTCTTCTAACCTTGGTTATCTGGCTAGTCAAGCCCCTCCTATCTTTCCTAACCCTCCCCATGACCAGAACTCATATGTAAATTCTATCACCTTGAGGAGCGGGAAGCAAACCTAGGACCCTGAACTACCTTCTTCTAGTAATCAAAACCCTAGTGAGCCTGAGGAAGAAAAGGAGCAAGTTGAAGAAGAGAACAAGGCTTAGGAACCTAAAATTTAGGACACACCCACATCTCATTCCCTAATCCTTATTGAAAACTAGGAAGAAGAAAATCCTAGATATTAACGAGGAGCTCCTAAATATATTCAAGAGTGTAGAGATCAATATCCCGCTCCTTGATGCTATTAAGCACATCCCAGCTTACGCTAAGTTCTTAAAGGATCTATGTACTCAAAAGGGCAAGCCAAAAGAACCCACCCCCAGGAAGGTGATACTCTCTGAGCAAGCTAATTCTGTTATCCTGCACCACCTTCCTCAGAAGAAGAAAGATACAGATGCCCCCTTGATTTCATGTGTAATTGGGGATTATACTTTCGTTCGGGCAATATTGGATATAGGTGCATCCATTAACCTAATCCCAACTTCTCTCTATGAAAAGTTTGGGTTAGGTGAACTCAGGCCAACCTCAGTAACGCTACAGTTAGCGGATTGTTCGGTCACCACACGAAAAGGTGTTATTGAGGATGTTATTATAAAGGTCAAGGAATTCTATTTTCTTATAAATTTCTTAGTCCTTGACATGGATGTACCTAACCACTTAAGGAACACACCCATCATTCTGGGTAGTTCGTTCCTCGCTACTGCCAATGCCAACATCAATTATGAGAGCCGTAGCATGGAGATCACCTTTGGAGGTAGGAAACTGACACTTGATATTTTCAAGGAGATAAATAAATTTGAGGATTGCGGATTTATTGAGGAACTCAAGGATCCTAATTTCATTGTTGAAACTTGTATGGTGATCAATGTACTCAAGGATCCTACTAGCACTGACAAGCCTAACCTACAACCCTCCGTGGCAAGCCTGCCACACCCTGAAGAGGTTGCTGATTTTGTTCACTCCCAACCTCTTCCACCAAACCATCCTGATGAATCTTCATCAGCATCCTCCTTACCCTCCATCCTGAACCCACCCCAGCTTGAACTGAAACCATTGCCCAAGAATTTAAAGTATAAATTTTTAGGACCTAAGAAAATGCTCCCTATGATTATTAGTGCTAAACTGACTAAGGAGCAAGAGATGAAACTGATTAGGGTCCTAAAGATGAATAAAGAGGCAATTGGTTGGACCATTCATGACCTTAGGGGGATTGAGTGATCATATTGCACTCACCATATTTACATGGAAGATGGATCCTACCCTTCTCACGAGATGCAAAGAAGATTAAACGACAATATGCGAGAAGTGGTCAAAAAAGAAATAATCAAGTGGCTTGGTGCAAACATTATTTACCCAATCTCTGATAGTCGACCTTGGGTTATCCTTGTTCAAATTGTGCCTAAAAAGGTGTGGACAACCGTAATGACTAATGAGAAAGGGGAATCCTTTACTACTCATTCAACTTCCTCCTGGAGAGTCTGTATTGACTACAGGAAACCGAATATAGCCACCAAAAAGGATCATTTCCCTCTGCTATTCATTGATCAAATCCTTGAAAGGTTAAATGGGCAAAAGTATTTCTTCTTCTTGGATGGTTATTCAGGATATAACCAAGTCCCTATCCATCCCAAAGACCAGGAAAAGACAACTTTCACATGTCCCTACTGAACCTTTGCATTCTGTAGGATGCTATTTGGGCTTTGCAATGCACTTACAACTTTTCAAAGGTGCATGCTTGCCATCTTTTCTGACATGGTGGAAGATTGTCTTGAGGTATTCATGGATGATTTCTTCATTTTCAGAAGTCTTGCCTAGATAACTTTGAATTTATCCTCAAGAGATGCATCAAAACATGGTTGGTCCTTAGCTGGGAAAAGAACCACTTTATGACATAAGAAGGCATTGTCTCGGGTCATGTGGTCTTTAACCGGCGCATTGAAGTTGATAAGGCTAAGGTGGATGCCATCTCTAAACTTCCCCTACCCACATCCGTTAAACAAATTCAATCATTCCTTGGTCATGTGGGTTTCTATCGGAGGATCACTAAGGACTTCTTGAAGGTTGCTCGACCGTTGAGTAACCTTCTGGCCAATGACATGCCATTCGAGTTTTTTGAATCATATCGCAAGGCATTTGATTTATTGAAAATGATCGTCACTTGCACCTCGGTGCTGCAACCACTAGTCTAGACAACCCGATTTGAGATTATGGCCGACGCTTTTGATTATGTGGTCGAGGCTATCTTGGGTTAGAAGATAGATAAAAAGACCTCTATTATCTGCTACACTAGCAAGACCCTCGATGAGGCCCAAAGGAACTACACCATTACTGAAAAGGAATTGCTAGCTGTAGTTTTCATTACGGAAAAATTTAGGGCTTATCTCTTAGGTTCTCACATTATTATCTATACTGACCACTCAGCCTTGAAACATCTCCTGGCCAAAAGAGATGCCAAGCCCCAGCACATTCGCTATATTCTTTTACATCAAGAATTTGATCTTGAATTGAGAAACAAATCCAGGGCACAAAACATAGTGGCGGATCATCTTTCAAGAATCCTAATTTATTCTCCTCATTCAGATATCCCAATTTCTGCCACCTTCCTAAATAAGAGTATCCTTACAATCTTGGGTATCTAAACTCCTTGGTTTGCGACTATCAACAATTATTTGGCACTAGGTCAAATCCCCTAGGATTGGACCAAGCAACAATGGGATAGACTTATATCCGAGGCCAACTATTATTTTTGGGATGATCCTAAGCTGTATCACATCAGCGTTGGTCAAATTATTCGCCGATGTGTCCCTGAAAATGAGTTCCAAAGCATACTTGAGTTTTGCCATGCATCTGCACGTGGTAGACATTTTTTAGAGAAAAAGACGGCAATGAAAATTCTGCAATCTAGATTCTATTGGCTATTTTTATTTAAGGATGCCTAAGAATTCTCAAGGTCATGCTCCCAATGCTAGACACTCAAGAACATGGTCAAGAGAGACATGATGCCCCTTAACCTGATACTTCCCATCGAAATCTTTGACATTTGGGACATTGATTTCATGGGACCTTTTCCTCCTTCATTTGGACACTAGTATATTATTGTTGCTATGGATTACATGTCCAAATGGATTAAGGCAATTCCCACCAAAACCAATGACCATAAAGTGGTCATTAACTTTGTTAAGAAAAACATTTTTAGTCTATTCGAGATTCCTCAGGCCATTAATAGTGATGGTGGCACGCATTTCACTCATGCCTAGTTCAGGAATGTACTGGCAAAATATGAGGTGAATCATCGGATTTCCACACCTTACCACCCTCAGATGAACAAATAGGCCGAGGTCTCTAATCGAGAGATCAAGAATATTCTACAGAAAATGTTTAGGCCTTGTAGGAAGGACTAGACCCAAAAGCTTGATGATGCTCTTTGGGCCTATCTTACAGTGTACAAAGTGCCTATTGGTATGTCTCTATTCTGTCTAGTGTTTGGTAAGGCATGTCACTTCCCCATAGAAATAGAATACTGGGCATTTTAGGCCATCAAGAAATGCAATTTTGACCTAGAGTTAGTCGGGAAGACCAAGAAACTCCAACTATATGAGTTGGAGGAGCTTAAAAATGATGCTCTACTAAAATGCCAAAATCTATAAGGAATGGACCAAAGCTCTTCATGACTAGATGATTTCCCATAAGAGCTTTGAGCCAAACCAAAGGGTCTGGCTCTTTGATTCTCAACTTAAGCTCTTTCTCGGCAAGCTTTGGTCTAAGTGGAATGGCCCATTCATTATTGATTAGATGTTTTCTAATGGAGCCATTGAAATATCTGACCTAAAGATGGGTAATTCCTTTAAGGTCAACGGGCAACGACTCAAACCATATGTTGATCGTGTTTTCCCTGAACCCATCTCAGACAAGGTTGCTCTCACCTTAGCCTGATCTCTTTTGGTCGCACATCGCCTAGCTGAAGGCAATAAACTCTGCACATGTATAGTCTGTTTTGGAGCTGACCGGGTAATCAACGAATTCAGGTGATATCTTCTTATTCTGCCTTTTTCATGCCTTTATTTTTACAATGAGGACATTGCATTGATAGGCATGGATGGGTGGATACAAGTATTTCTGAATTAATTTTGTCAGCATTCTTTCGTGAAAAAATCTTCAGTTTATTTTATTTTAAAAAAATTAGAGAATTAGGAAAAGAAAAGGAAGTTATTAACTTTAGAAAATGATACGATAGGACCTAAACACTAAGACTCTTCAAGTCTTCAGGATTAATTAGCCTGGGTGTCCACTAAAATGTGGACCTATTCCTCAAGTTCTCGTCGCATTAATATTATTTTAACTTAGCTAATAAATTGAGGTGATAAGCACACGACTTATCAACCTGCCATCTAATTTGAGGGGACATTGAGTCTAAAGCATCTACACATTATTTGCACTAACTCACTTTTCGATGGCTTTTACGGAAATTAGGTAGCTAATGAACTTTCTAAGATAGTTTGGCTGACAAGTTGTCATAGGTCATAGCCCATTGGCTGAATGTCCAGAGCCTAACTACATGACCATTCTCTTTCTACTGCCTTTTGGTAAATCTTAAATCAAGGAAGCCACCTACTTAGAAAAAGAAAAAAATATATACTCAAAAATAAAGGGAAAGAAGAAAAAAAAATAATAATAAAATAAGCCACACTTCATCGCACAAGTATGCTTACAAGTTGTCGTGGGTAACAACCATTACTTGGTTGTCTAAAGCCTAACTCACAAAAATGCACAAATAATTTCCAAAACACTTAAGGAAGAAGCGGGGAATAGAATAAATCGGGGGGATATACACTGGGTTTGCCCTTGTGTTGACCCCATATAAAAAATTAAAAAAAGGTAAGGAGAAAGCTACCAGCTGAACAGATACACCTTTAGGTAGAAATTCTTCTTAAGGTCACTTAGGGTCGTAGAAACCTGAAGTCCATTTTTACTATTGCCAAGTAAGTCTACAACTTTTCATAAGATGCTTAGAACTTAAAGTTATTTTCAAGTCTTGGGTGGGTTTGGCAACCGTAGAAATCTACCCAGAAACTCTTAACTCAAAAAAAAAATTAGAAAAGAAAAAAAAAGAAGAAAAAAATGTATCTTTCATTTTCAAAATAAGGCAAGGACTTGGGCAGGCACCTAGGCATTATTAAGTCTTCATAGTTTAGGGCCTTAGTTGAAATTTCTTCTTGTTAATAAATAACTTATCGTTAAGCAATCGAGTCCTAATTCTGATTTTATACGTAGCATTTAGTTCAGTTTTGCTAGGAACTAGAAAAAGATAACCATGGGGTTATGATAAAAATGCATTTATTCATGATAAAATGCGTACTTATGTTAGTTCCTAAGCTTAACATTACATTTAGCATTATGAATAATGCATAACAATCCTCATATTACATTTAGGATGATTTGTTTAATTTGTATATTAATCTTTACATTTTGTGTGGCCAAGGGACAATGTGACATCTTTATAGGCTTTGGATGAAAAATCCAACCATATGGATGGATCCGGAACAATGATCGCAATCCGACAATGCAAAAATCATCTCAATCCAACATCCATATCAGTCCCAACAAAGGAAAGAAGATGGATGGCTCAGATGGCTCCACATGATGCCATCTAGGCCACCCAACATCGGCCGTAGCCCCTTCCTTACCTCGAAGAGAAATCCCAGCCGTTGGATCCTAATCCAATGACTGAGATTCACCTTAGCACGTCGCTCAACTTCAAAGGAGGATTTAATGAGATCGCGACTGTTGGATCTTCACCTAACAGTCAAGATCAAGTGCTACAACTTCCCTTTGGCATGAAAATCCTGCACCTTTGCCACAGTGGTAACACACATACCTCTCAAAGAAGAGGTGTGGGTTCAAGCAGTGATCCACCGCAGCCTCTCAGCACCACCAAAATTGGACCGATCGATCACAATCGAGTAGTCAGGATTGACATGCGTCGATGCATGCGTGGGTGGGAAGATAGAAGGGGCGTGATGAACGATGGAGTAAGCGCCACATGGCTCTGCATATATGTGTTCATGCAATACGCACGATCATACGCGTTAGCAAGGCGCAATCTGAAGGCACGGGTCGACGCAATCTCCACCCTCCAACTTCGATTGAACGATAGCGATTTCTCCAACCTTAAATGTGCGAAGCTCCAGCACACTATGCATGATTCCAATCACGTGATCACCAAGCGATCCTCACCGTCCATCAGCGATCTAATGATTATCGAGCAATCCGTGCGCTGCCTTTGTGCCATCCAACTGCTACCTTTGCGCCATCCAACTGCTGCCTCCATGCCATCCATCCTACCCAACGCCTAGCCAGCGGGTGCGTGGGATATGCATGCTTGTCCCATGCACCCCCATTAAAACCATTCACACAAATACACAACCCTCCACCACTATATAAGGCCCTATAGACCCCCTTTCCTACCCATCTCTACTTAACTAATCATCACCCATCCTAGAGATCTAAGAAGCACTCCAAGCTCCCAAAAGCTCTATTCCCAAGCTCTAAAGGGTCCTTATTAGTGTAGAATCCTATCCCTTCACCAAAGATTCCTCCCTCATCACACCACCTTCATGGGGAACACTAAACCCATCCCCTCACCTCCATTTAGGTAGATGATCCCCTCCACCTCATCATCACCATTCTTAAACCTTGGTCAAGTAGCCATCTACTCGGATTCTTCCTACACCTCATCCTTGATGTCCCGCACCTCATCTCCTCCATCCAAGCCGCTGCCAGGTGTCGTCATCTCGCCAAACATCTACTTTGGGAGATTTCCTCTTACCCTAATTTCTTTAATTTTTAGCATATTCTTGTTTAGTGTAATTGTAATAACTATCATTCCATATATTAGAGTTCCTTCATCTCTCTACTCTCTATTATTAGATTAGTTTAGTTAGTTATTCTATATTTTGTTCTTGTTTATAAAAGACCAAAAAAATCATAAAGACTTGAAAATACCAAAAAGAAACAAAGCGAAATGTAGATTTCAAAGGAGCGAATGTCCCCTCCCCGTGTTCGACTCGAGGCTCACCTGGATCTTAGGTAAATTTTTTTTGGTTAACGGATTTTGCAACTACGACAGTGTGTTCTCCAAAATCATAATTTTTCTCACAAAATTTACGCTCACCACAAACCTCATATGAAGAACCCAACTGCACAGATGAGTTCGAATCGATGATAGCAGCCCTACAGCATGAGAATCGATCCAATCCGACATCTGTGACACCACCTACAAGTATTTGAAGATGGACGGCCAGGATGGCACCACGTGGTGCCATCCCAACCGCTTAAATTGCCCAAGCACACCCGCAATGCATCTCCTTCATTTGATCATTTAATCTCAACCCTTGGATCTACAGTCCAACAACTGAGATTTAATCAAGGCCGCAGTTCACAAATCTCTAGAGGTAAAGACTTAAGTGATCTTGACTGCTAGATCGCCATCCAATGGTTGAGAGCACGCATACCTTAATTGCAAAACATGACAAAGAGAGAGGCGTAGCACAGTGGTTCAGCCCTCTAAACAAAGGGCATGGCACGTGATCGATCTGCGCTTCATAGATCAATTCATGAAGAGGAGGCGTGGGCAAAATTCCCCTGTTGGATGGCCATCGAGCGGCAGTAGTGGCGGACACGTGGTGCGATCATGCACGCTAGATGTGCACGCACTCGATAATGTGAGATTTGACGTGTTGAGGTTCATTTTGAAGCATGGGCGGGCACGCATTCTGAGTCGTTGATCATCCATCAAATGATTGGGAGAGTGGCTATGTCGCCTCTTAACGCGTGAAGAGGAAGCAGCAGAAGCATGATCGTAGCCGCACGATCTTGATCAGATGACCATGATTGAGCCATCAACGCAACTGATGAAGGCGAATAGGTAGTGACGTGGCGTGAGGAGAACGCTTAGATTAGTGATGAGTGGTCGAGATCCCAAGTGTGGCTTCAGGGATGTACAGCTTTAGTGACATACGTATCCATCACTAAAGGCCTATATTAAATTTTAAAGATGCGAAATCCCTTTTTTGCCCCTAATCCTCAACTATAAAATGGACCCCATACCCTTTCGTCAAGGCACCCATTCTCTCCTTCCTCTCACCTCCTCCAAAGCTCTAATAGCTAGTCCTAAACCTGAGATGCTCCTCTAGAGTAAAAAAAGAATTTTTGTCCATTTTCTCGTCTCCTTTGTGGAGCACTCGTGGTTGTCCTCTCACCACCCTTCGGGAATTAGATCCCATGTTGGCAAGTCCCATGTCTCACCCCCATCTTTCGACTCCATCCACCTTCTTCCAACATCCCATCTTCATTTTCCAGGCACCAACAACTTGGCTCGTCCTCTAAGCGGTCATCAAGGAGGATTTTTCTCATCCCTATCTTTTTTCTGCTTTCTAGTATAGTTTTAATTCTACAAGTAGTTGTAATGAAAATGGTTCTATGGTTATGAAATACTTGTTCATTCTCTCACTATTGTTCTCTTTCTTTGTATTATTCTCTCTCTCTTCTATTATTTATTCTTTAAGTGGAGTAATTAGCATAGATTAATTTCAACCAGCTACTTTGCTTTATAAAAATAAATGCAGATTTTAAATCAAGCATTCGCCTCCCCGGGACTCACTTTGAGTTTCGATTAAATTTATCTGATAGCGGATTTTTATGCACCGCAATGACGGGTTTTTTAACTCAATCTTTTACACAATAAAATCTTGCTAATCATTTTGGCGTCGTTACCAGAGGGGCAATGCTCTTTGATTTCCCACATTTTCCGCCTTACTTAACCTTTTAGCTTACTTTTCTCCTTTCTTTCTATGATTACAGGTACCCTTCCAAGGTGAGCCAAAGCGGAATAGATCAAAGTAAAGTGTAGTTAGAAGGTTTTGTAAGGGTATTGCCACCTCCCCACCCCTTAGATTTCATTCCACCACCTAATAACACAAACATAAATCAACCTAGGAGCTTACATAAACCCTAAGGTTAGTTCTAGTTGTTTGCTTGGCACCTCCACCCACCTTACCCCTACATATATATATATATTGAATGTGGGAATAACTGAAATTTACACACCTTATACACCCACACACACCCAAGGCACCTGACCTTGATCTGATTCAATCACTTAACCAGGAATCCAACCTGAGGACCCGGTGCACCTGCATAGCCTATACAAATAAGTGATTAGAAACAGATTAGGCTAACCACCCTTGTGTGCCTTAATTGGTGGCACATCAGGCCACTTGTTTGAACTTTTTGGGTTGCACCACGTTAACTAAAATAGATTCATTTCATAGCTTGCCCCTTAGGATTCAATTGTTAGGAATTGACTAGGCACTCCATATTTTTTTATTTCTAAAAGAAGATATCTTTACCTATACTTTCAAAACTTGGTGTGCCAACTGAACTTTGACTAAACAAACCTAACAATTGAACCCTAAAAGCTACTAAACAAGGTTGAACCCTAAAAGACACATCATTAAATAAACTGTTTGCAAACCCTAGTTGTGCACACACACACTAAAAATTGATCTTTAAGGGCACAACCCAGATAAAGGGCCCATCACATTCTCTAGCACATTAAAACCTAAGACTAACTAAAATCAATTAGACATTGTCCTTAAGGATTGACTCGCTCTTCAGGGCCAGATTGAGATTATTTTTTATTAATTTGATTTTACCAGTCCATCTGATGTTTAGCTATGGAAGTAGTGTCAAACGACCGTGGTTGGGGGATATCAAAGGAACTTGAGGTAAAAGCCAAGGGAAGTACCTTCTCCCCAATCCCTCCCTCAACTGGTTGGATTGACTGGATAGGAGACTAAATCGTCTTTAATCTTAAGACAAGTTCTGTGAGTCTGTAGATCTTTTGGCTACCCTACTTAAGGATAAGTTTGATTGTTTGTACTGCGAAGCACCTTTCTTTTCTCTTTCCCTCCTACGTTGCCATGGATCCTTCCACATCCTACTCGCATTTCCACTCCTACTCTCCTATCACCACTTATTCCCATGATGATTACTATCTTGACCTGATTTGTGACTGTCCATCACTAGTTGGGATAACTTTGTTTGGGAATACGATTCTAGACCTCAATGTCTAGGGTCTAATCCTAGACATCCAGACTGTGATTATTATCCTTCTCACGCCTACACTAGGTATAGATCTTCACCCTTTGATGAACAACCTAATAATATCTACGAATAAGAATGATATGATGATTACAACCCTTACCCTCCTTAGGATTACGCTACAAATAGGTCTCCACCCCTTTTTGAACAACTTGAAACAACTTACTATTAGGGAGGGGCCTAAGAACCTCAATTTCTTGACTCTTATAGAGTGAACCCAAACCCACCCAATCCTGAACTGAACCATTCAATTCAAGTGACTAGGTCTAACATAGGGTGTTGGCTAACTTAAGGAATACCATACGATCTTTAGAAGCTCAACCATACATTGAAGAATTAGAGCCTCTAATCAAAATGATTAACGATTGAATAGTTCTTTATTAGATTGACTCCAAGATGTTGAGGATAAGGACCTGGGTGATTTTTTTCTTGGGAAATTGTCAAGGTTGAGGATGAAATTTGTGATTGCTCTAGTCTAATCTTTGGATGATTCTCAGGATGAACTCCTTTTAGGAGAGCCAATGTCAGAGACCTCTCGGGTACTTGTAGAGGGGGACACATTTTTGAGACCAGGGATGATCAGATTGGTCTGGAGTGACCTATTGAGGATGAACCAATTCTTTCACCTAAAATCCCTAAGCCATCGTACAAGGAAATGTATGTCTCTATGGACCAAGGAACAACATACAATCTTGAGACATGTATTAATGTGGATCCATAATTCTTTGATTCTAAGGGGAAAGAATCTTTAGGTGAAGTCACTCTTGAGTTTAAGGGAAATGATTTTAGTGAGACAAATGGGCCTGCAGAATTCGATGAACTAATTGATGACCCTTTAGTTGAGGAATTTGATCCAGTTGGGGCTAGTTAGGAGGATCCAAATCCTGAAGTACTGGAAGATTCAATCAGTAGCCCCATTCCTCAAACAAATCCCAAAAAGCTGAATGATGATATTCTTGAAATCATTGTACCCAAGTCATTCCTGATTCAGCCACAATTGTTTGACTTGGATATTTTAGATGGGGTATATAATAACACTTGCGAGGTCCCAAAACTTTTATTTTGGAGGATAGGATTCGGGAAATGAAAATTTGGGAAGCTAATTCCAGGACAAGCAGAATTATTGATCAAACGGTTTCTGTATACGTGAAACCATCGACTTTTCACCAAGACCCTTATGATATTTTTGTGGATATGAAACTCAAGTGCACAATAATAGATTATCCTTTTTAGCAGACTGTTAATGGGACAAATGAGACCATTGATTTAGACCTACCTGTTGTTCGACATTGCAGACTTGGGCTGCATACCACTAAACCGTAGACCTAGGGGCACAAGTTGAAATATCACTGGTTCTGGGTAATTTTCATTTAGAACCTTAGATACACCCAACCCTGGTGCATGGGTCTACATCACAATATTGTCCACATCTATGCACATCTTCTTCTTCCAGGTTTTAAGATCAATCTTTTTTTTCTGATCTTGACCCACACCGCCTGTGAATTCTTAATTTCTTCTTTATTTGTATAGTGTGCCTAGCTAAAGGTACTAAATTTAGCACTTATACAGTCTATTTTCATCTCAGAACTGACTTGTTAATCATGAAATTTAGGTGCTCTCTTCTCTACTCTGCCTTGTTTCATGTTTTTTTAATACAATGAGAATATTGCATTAGATAAGCATGGGGGGGTCAAAATATTCATCTTTGAATTATTTTATTAGCTCCGTAGATTCTTTCTATTTTTTCTTTATTTATGAAAAAAAAGATTTTAATTAGGAAAAGAGAACTTAGGCATTGGAAATTTCTCAACCTTAGGAAATAATATGATAGGACCTAAACACTTATACTCTTTAGGCCTTCAGGCTTAATCAGCTCAAGTGTCCACTAAAATGTAGACTTGTTTCTCGAATCCTCGCCACATTAATTTTATTTTAATTTGGTTAAAAATGTTGGGGTGATATGTACATGACTTATCAACCTACCCTCTAATTTAAGGGACTTATAGTCTAAGCATCTGCACACTATTTTCACTGACTCACTTATCGACGCTTTTAATAGAAATTAGGTAGCTAATGAACTTTCTAGGGTAGTATGGCTAGAAAGTCATCATCGGTAATAGCCCATTGGCCGGTTGTCCAGAGCCCAGCTATACGACCATTCTCTTTCTCCTGCATTTAGGTAAATCTTAGATCAGGGAAGCCACCTACTCAGAGAAAAAAAAAGATATATATAAAAATAAAAGAAAAAGAGAGGAAAATAGAAAAGGAGGAAAATATATGAATAAGCCACACTTCACCGCACGAGTATGGCTAGCAAGTTGCCGTGGGTTTGACACCCCATTAGCCGGTTGTACAGAACCCAGCTCATAAAATGCACATTTAATTCCTAAACACTTAGGAAGATGCGAGGAAGTAGAATAAGCGGGGGAGATATACATTGGGTTCTCCCTTATGTTGACCCCACAAAAAAATAAAGGCAGGGAGAAAGCTACCAGTCTAACAGAAACACCTTTAGGCAAAATTTCTTTTCAAGGTCACCTAGGGGCATAGAAACTTGAAGTTCGTTCTAATTGCCGATTAGTGAGCCTATCATAGTTTTAGAAAAGATGTTTAGAACTTAGAGTTCTTTTCGAGTCTTGGGTGGGTTGGATAGCCGTAGGAAGCTGCCCCAAAACTCTAAACTCAAAAATCCAAAAAAATTAGAAAAGAAGAAAAAGAAAAAAAATGTATTTTCTTTTGAATAAGGCGAGGGCTTAGGTCAGTCTTCATTTTGGTAGACACCCAGGCACTGTTGATGTCTCTGTAGTTCAGGTCTTTGATAGAAATTTATTATTGTTGAGAAATAAATATTTCCTAAGTAATTTGATCCTAATTCTTTTATAAATAGCATATAGTTTTTGCTAGGGACTAGCAAAAGATCGATGATTGGCGAGAAATCGAGCGTAGAAAGTACACGTCATAGTATATGTCCAAATCTCACTCCCTAATAAAATTTATAACCAAATCTCGAGGTAAGCCCTAGATCAAACATGGGGAAGCAAAATTTTGGTTTTGAAAATCAATGTTTCAATTTCATTATTTTTGGTGTTTTTATCTTTTGTAATTTTTTTGGTATTTTTATAAGGTAAAATATCAAGCAAAATAATTTTTACCTAATGTACTCTACTCTTGCAGAATAAGAGAGAGAGAGAGAAACAATCAATATATATTTAAAAAGAGTTTTCTACAGATAGAAAAGCAAAAAGCTACACTACAAAAGCGATAAAAGATAGAGAGAGGTGAGCACAATCCCTCTCAATGGCTGCTTGGAGGACAACTCACTTTGACGACATCTCGATGAAGGTGGTGAGAGGTTGGATGACGAAGAACAAAATTGGAGGAAGGGGGACAGGGAAAGATGGCATCACAGCGAGGATCTAAATCGGAGGAAGGAGGATAGGGAAAGATGGCATCACGGCGAGGATCTATTTCCGGATCGACATGGGAGGATGGCCACGGGATACTCCACGAAGGTGGTGAGAAGCGAGAAAATATTTTACTTTTCTACTCTAAGGAGCATCTCGAGCTTGGGACCAGCTCCTTAGAGCTTTGGAGGAGGTAAGGGAAGAAGATGAAGTGGTAAAGAAGAATGGGAGGGGTGGTGGTCCGTTTATAGTGAATATATGAAGGCCAAAAAACATATACAGGTCAACAGTGACAATTAAATCGTCATTGAAGAGTCGCCGCAAGTGTTGCTCAAGGCCCCTGCTCACATGCCAGCACTGGCGCTAATGTGCTTACAGCTACCACGTGCGGTCGAAGGGCAGCCATTTGATCGAAGATTAACAGCTGGGATCTCACCCGAGAGCACCCTTTGGATCGTGCCTCAAGTGCGTGCGATTGCACATCAAGCACGCGTCCATCTGATCATGCCACATCGAGAATGTTCGTCGCCTGATCGCTCATTGAGGAGATGAAAGGCATTGACGTAGGCTCATCAAGGCCGCACGATCAAGATCATGGGGTCCTGTTTCAATTGGCCATGCTGAGAGCACACGGGGAGTCTCAAACTTGCGTCTGCAGGATGGGAGTGGCATTGTTCGCCACTAAGTAAAGTCCATGGATTGTCATGCAAACCATCCAAAGTGGGACCACTTACTCCCGTTGCATCACGATCAAAAAGCGAGGATGGTGTGATGGAGAAGCACACAGGGTTGAACGAAAGGGATTGAGAGGATTTGAGCAACTGGGATGGTTCCATGCGATGCCATCCTAGCCATCCATCTTCTCTATCTTGTAGGTGGCTTTACGGATGCCTGATTGTTTTGATCTTCATGCTGTTGGGCTGTGATTGTTGATCCAAACCCATCCTACAGTTGGATTTGGCATCTGAGGTTCAAATTTGCATCACCTTGCCCCTTGGCTGTTGAACTTCGTCGGACTACTTATGATGCTACGAAACTCTAATCAAGATGATTTTGGAAGTGTTGGATTCTGACCATTGTCTTGATTAGATCTGTACAGTCAGATCATTAATCCGAGGCCCCAAAATAAATCTCCTCTCCTGGCCACAAAAAGAATCAAATTACCCTATAATTTGTACAATCTATTCTAAATGAAGAATGGTGCATGCTATACAATATTTATAATATGGAATGCATCTATAAGCTTAGGCGTGTGCACAAATAGGAATTTTATCATGAATAAATGTGTATTTATCATAGCCCCATGCCTATCTTTTGCTAGTTCCTTGTAAAATTAACGCAAATGCTATGTATAGAATAGAATTAAGTTTTGATTACTTAGGGAAAATTTATTGATTAACCCTAGAAAAATTCAACTAAGGACCTAATTACAAAGACTCAATAGTACCCGAGTGCCTGCCAAAAAGTAGACTACCCAAGTCCTTACCTTATTCCACACAAAAACAAATCCATTTTTTTTCTTTCTTTTTCATCTTTTCTAATTTTGTTGGATTTTTTAGTTTAGAGTTTCGGGGCAGCTTTCTACAACTAGCCAACCCACCCAAGACTCGAAAAGAACTTCAAGTTCTAAGAATCTCATGAAAAGTGATAGACTCACTAAGTAGCCATTAAAATAGACTTCAGGTTTCTATGACCCTAGGTGACCTAAAAATTTTGCCTAAAGGTTTATCTTTCTGATCGATAGCTTTCTCCCTACTTTTAAATTTTTTATGGGATCAACACAAGGGCGAACCCAATGTATATCTCCCCAATTTATTCTACTTCCCCGCTTCTTCCCTAAGTGTTTTGGGAATTAGTTGTGCATTTTTGTGTGCTAGGCTCTAGACAAACGGCCAATGAGGCATCCAACCCACGGTAACTTGTCAGCCATACTTGTGCGATGAAGTGTGGCTTTCTTTTCATTTTTCTATTATTTTTTCTTCTTTTTAAGTTTTTATTTACTTTTTTATTTTTCTGAGTAGGTGGCTTCCCTGATCTAAGATTTACCTAAAGGCAGTAGAAAAAGTTTGGTTGTGTAGATGGGCTTTGGACAACCAGCCAATGGGTTGTTACCCATGACAACTTGCCAATCATACTATACTAGAGAGTTCATTGGCTACCTAATTTCCCTAAAAATTGACGAAAAGTGAAACGATGAAAATAGTGTGTAAATGCTTTAGACTCAAAATCCCCTCAAATCAGAGGGTGGGTTGATAAATCATGTACTTATCAACCCAATTTATTAGCCAAATTAAAATAAAATTAATGCGGTGAGGACTTGAGAAACAGGTCCATATTTTAGTTGACATCCGGATTGATTAAGCCCGAAGACCTGATGAGTCTAAGTGTTCAGGTCCTATCGTATTACTTCCTAAAGTTAATAACTCCTAATGCTTAAGTTCTCTTCTCCTAATTCTAATTTTTTTATCTGTTTTGAATTTTTAATTTTTTTAAAAAGAAAATAAAAGAAATTCTATGGAACTAACACAATAATTTCAGGATTAAGTATCCACCTCCCCATGGCTAACTGATGTAATGTCCTCAATGTAAAAAAAGATGTGAAAAGGGTAGAATAAATAGAATGAATTTCATGAAAATCCAGTTGGCTCCACAGAGAAAGTGGAGTATACACACGTGCTAAGTTTAGTGTCTTCAGCTAGGCATATTATACAAATAAAGAGAAGGTTAAGAATTCACAAGTGCAGGTTAGGATTAAAATAAGAAGATTGATCTTAGGACCCGTTAGCAAGTGTCCATAGATGTGGACAAGATTATGGTGTAAACCCATGCCCCAGGGTCAAGTGGATATAAGGCTCTAAATAATAAAAATCTAGAATGACTAATATTTCAGCTTGTGGGCTTGGGTCCGTGGTTTGGGTACATACAACCCAAATCTAAATGTGTGGGGAAAAGGGAGATCAGAGAAAATAGGAATGTTTTTCCACTTGGATTTCTGCTAAAGAAGATAGTCCATTATTCTATATTTGGGTTTCACATCCTCAAAATTAAAAATATCGTAAGGGTCCTGGTAAAAAGTAGGTGGTTCAAGTTAGCAGGAACCCTTAGATCCAAAATTCCATTTCCCTCAAAATTCACTTCCCATAATTTTACTTCCAAACTCCTTTCCTCTAAACTCAGTTTCCTAGACCTCCAGGTTATTACACACCCCATCTACAATATCCAAGTCCAAAAATTATGGCTGAATCAGAATTGACTTGGGTACAATGATTTCAAAAATATCATCATTTAGCTCTTTGCGGTGTAGTTGAGGAATAAGTCTACTGATTGAATCTTCCATTAAATCAAGATTTTTATCCTCAAAGTTAGCCCCAATCGAATCAAATCCCTCAATTATAGGGCCATCAAATGATTGATCAAGTTCCTTTGTCCCATTTGACTCACTAAAATCATCTTCCCTAAGCTCAAGTGAGACTTTACCTAAAGATTCTTCACCCTTAGAGTCAAAGAATTCTTGATCCTCATTTATATATATCTCAAAATTATCTATCATTTCCTTGTCCATGAAGACATACCTTTCCTTGTTCCTTGGCTCAGGGATCTCAGGTGAGAAAATAGGTTCATCCCCAAAGGGTTGTTCTAGACCAACCTAGTCATCCCCAGTCTCATAGAAATTGTCCCTCCTGATAGGTGCCTGAGAGGTTTCTAACATTGGCTCTCCTGAAGAGGGTTCATCCTGAGAATCATCCCAAGATTGAACTAGGGCAACCATGAATTTCATCTTCAATCTTAACAATTTCCCAAGCAAAACTCACCTGAGCCAAAGAACTATTAATCTCATCAATCATTTTGATCATAGGCTTCAATGCTTCAATTCATGGTGTTGGATGAGCTTCTAAAGGTTGTATAGTATTCCTCAAGTTAGCCAACACCCTATCTTGGGCCTAGTTCACCTGAACCAAATGTTTGGTTCAGGGTTGTGTGGGTTTGGGTTTAATCCAAGGGAGTCAAGGAAGTGAGGTTCTTGGGGTCCTCCCTGATAATAGGTCATTTTGGCTTGTTCAAAGAGGGGTGATGACCTATGTTCAGTATAATCCAGGGGAGGATAGGTATTATAATCATCATATCCTTCATTATAGATCACGTTGGGTTGTTCATCAAATGAAGATCTATACTCGGTGTATGCATGAGAAGGATAATAATCATAGTCTTGATGTCCAGGGCTAGACCTTGGACATTGAGGTCAGGAGTAGTACCCCCAAATCGGGTTATCCCAACTAGTAGATGGTTGATTACAAGTCGAATCAGGATAATAATCATCACATTGGTGATAAAGATGTGTCAGGAGAGTACGAGTGGATGTGTGGGTGTGGTGTGGGAGAACACATGGTGAAGTAGGAGGTAACATAGAGGAAAGAAAGGTGCCCTATAGTACAATCAAACCAGACCTATCCTTAGGTGGGTATCCTAAAGACATACAAACTCTTAGAACCTCTCTTGAATGAAAGAAATGATTTGATCTACTTCTCTCCAGTCAATCGAACCAATTAGAGGGAGGGATTGGGAAGAGCATTCTTCCTTTGGCTTGCACCTCCAGTTCCTTTGCTACACCCCAACCATAGCCTTTTGACACTACTCCCCTAGCTAGACATCAGATGGATAGGTAGAAGCAGATTAATAAAAAAAATCTCAATTGGACTCCCAAAGAGCGAGTTAATCCTTAAGGCCAACATCTACTTAGTTTTAATTAGGCTTTGGATAATAATTGTGCTCTTAGAATGTGATGGGCCCTTTTGATGGGTTGTGCCCTTAAATATCAGTTAATTTGTGTGTGTGTGCACAACCAGGGCTTTCAAGCAAGATTTTTAAAGATATGGTAGATTTTAAAGTTCAAATCTTGCTTAGTAGCTTTTAGGTTTAATCTTTACGTATATTCAATCAAAGTTCAGTGGAACACTACATGTTTTGAAAACACGGGTATAGATATATTCCTTTAAAAATCAGAAATAATCTGGAGTGACTGGTCAAACCCTAAAAATCAATCCTAGAGAGCAAGCTACTAATGAATCACTTTTAGCTTAAGTGGTGCAGCCCAAGTAAATCAATCAATTGGCCTATTCACACCACAGATTAAGGCATACAAAATAATCCTAGTCAATAATGTGTAATCGATTCAAGTGTACCAGGTCCACAGGTTAGAATCCCGATTAGTGACTAAATCAGAGAAAAGTAGTGTACCATAGGTCAAGAAATTTGTGGGTGTTAAGTGTGTCACTTTTAATCCAGTCCCACAAAAAAAGAAGAGTATTTTTACTTTATTTTATTTTATTTTTTTATAAGCAAGAGTGAGGTATGATGAAGTGATAATCAAACAACCAGATCTATCATTTGATTTTTAAAAGCACCTAGCTTAATTTGAGTTTGTGTTATTAGGTAGCGAAATGAAATCTAGGGGATAGGTGGTGGGGATACACTTACATAACTTTTCTCCAATCTAACCGCTCTAGCCTGCCTCGGAAGAGTACCTGCAATAACAGCAAGATTACAGAAAAAGTGACATAAAAGTTAGGTTAGGCGAAAAAAGCGAAAAAACAAAAGAGTGTTGCCTCACCGGCAACAGCGCCAAAATGATTGGCAAGAAATCAAGCATGGAAAATACGTGTCATAGTATATGTCGAAATCTCACTACCAAATAAAACTTTTAACCCAATCTCGAGGTAAGCCCCAAGTCAAACATGGGGAGGCAAAAGTTTGATTTTGAAAATCAGCATTTCAATTTATTTATTTTTGGTGTTTTTATCTTTCGTAAATTTTTTGGTATTTTTATAAGGCAGAATATCAAGCAAAATAACTTTTACCTAATCCACTCTACTCTAGCATAATAAGAGAGCGAGAGAGAGATAGAGAAATAATCAATATATATTCAAAAAGAGTTTGCTACAGATAGAACAACGAAAAACTACACTACAAAAGCGACAAAAGATAGAGAGAGGTGAGCAGAATCCCCCTCGTTGACTGCTTGGAGGACGACTCGCTTTGACAACACCTGGATGAAGGTGGTGAGAGGCTAGACGACGAAGAAAGAAATTGATGGAAGGAGGACGGGGCAAGATCGCATCACGACGAGGATCTACTTTCGGATCGAGATGAGAGGACAACCACAGGATGGTCCACGTAGGGGGTAACAAGCAAGTAAATATTTTACTTTTCTACTCTAAGGAGAATCCCAGGCATGGGACTAGCTCCTTAGAGCTATGGAGGAGGTGAGGGAAGAAGAGGAAGAGATGAATATTGGAAGGGGTAGTGGCCCATTTATAGTGGACATATGAAGGCCAAAAAACATGTATGGGTCAACAGTGACATTTAAATCCTTGCTGAAGACCCACTGCAAGCATTAGTAAAGGCCTCAGCTCACCTGCCCATGCTGGCACTCACGTTCTCATAACTGCCGCCCACAGTCGAAGGAGAGCCGTTCAATCGAAGATGAACGGTGGGATTGCATGTGAGCGAGCCCTTCTGATCGCGGCTTAAAGCATGTGCGATCGCATGTCAATCGTGCATCCATCTGATTGTGCCATGTGGAGGAACGTCTACCACCTAAGCACACATTGAGGAGATGAAGGCCGCTGGCGTGGGCTCATCAAGGTCGCATGATCAAGATCATTAGGTCCTATTCCTATTAGGCTCGCTGGGGGCACATAGGGAGTCTCAAACTCGCATCTGCTGGATGGGAGTGGTGCTCTTCACTACCGAGCCAAGTCTGCGAATTGTCATGCAGACCATCCAAAGCGGGACTACTAGTGCCTGTTCAATTGCAATCAAATAGCAGGGATCATATGATGGAGATGCACGCAGGGGGAAGGGCTTGAGTGGATTTGAGCGGCCAAGATGGCACCACATGGCGTCATCCTGGTCGTCCATCTTCTCTGTCTTGTAGGTGGCTCTACAGATGCCTGATTGAGCAAATGTTCTCGCCGTTGGGCTGCGATAGTCGATCCAAACCCATTCGTGCTGTCAAATTTGGCATCAGAGGTTCAAATTTACATCACCTTGTCCCTTGGCTGCTGATCTTCCTCAAACTGCATATGATGCTATGGGACTCTAATCAAGACAATTTTGGAGGCATTAGACTCCGATTGTCATCCTGATCAGATCCCTATGGTCAGATCATCAATCCGAGGCCCCGAAATAAATCTCCTTCTCTCCTAGCCACAAAAAGAAGTGAATTACCCTATAATTTGTACAATCTATTCTAAATTTATAATGGTGCATGATATGCAACATTTATAATATGGAATGCATCTATAAGCTTAGGAACATGCATAAATAGGTATTTTATCATCAATAAATGTGTATTTCTCAATATGAATGGGGGTGTGATGTGTACACATCTAATTGGCCTAAAATGTCTCTTTATGCCTGTTCCTAGGTCCATATAAGCATCATGCATTATAAATATTGCATAACATGCATCATCATCCATTTAGATTAATTTGTACAATGTGTATAGTAATTCGACTCTTATTGTGACCAAGGGACATGGCAGCATCATTTTGGGCATCGGATTGAAGATCCAACCGTACAAATCTGATCAGTGCTAGGAGTCCAGTACCTTCGAGATCGCCCTGATGAAACCTTTGCAGCATCAGATGCAGTTAGAGGAAAATCAGACGTCAAGGGACATGGTGGTGAAAATTCAAACATCAGATGAAGAATCCAACTACACAGATGGGTTTGGATCGACGATCACAGCCCAACGACGTGAGAATCGGTCCAATCCGACATCTGTGGCACCACCTATAGGTATTTAAAGATGGATAGCTAGGATGGTGTCAGTCACCCAAATTGGCCAAGTACACCCGTAGCACATCTCCTTCATTTGATCATTTAATCTTATTCATTGGATCCATGATCCAAAGGCTAAGATTTAATCAAGACCGCAGTTCACAAATCTCTGAAGGCAAAGGCTTAAATGATCTCAACTATTAGATCACCATCCAACAGTCGAGAGTGCACGTGCCTAAATTCCAAAATACAACAAAGAGAGAGGCACAACATAGTGCTTCAACACTTAATGTAGAGAGCATGGAATGCAATCGATTCGTGCTTCACGGATTAATTCGTGAAGAGGAGCGAGCGAAATTTGCCCATTGGATGGCCATCGAGCAGTAGCGGCAGCAAACAAGTGGCACGATCACGTGCACTAGATGAGCACGTGCACGATAATGCATGATCTGAAGCATGGGCAGGCACACGTTCTTAGCCATTGATCATCCATTGGTTGGAAAAGAGGTTACGTCACCTCTTAATGTTCGAAGAGGAAGCGACAAAGGCATGCTTATGGCTGCACGATCTTAATCGGACAGCCACGGTTGAGCCATCAATGCAACTTATGAAGGCAAATAGGTGGCGATGTGGCGCAAGGAGAATGCTTAGATCAGTGACGAGCGGCCGAGATCCCAAGCGTGGCTTCAACAACGAGCAGCTTCAGTGACACACGTATCCGTCACTAAAGCCCTATATTAAATTTTAAAGATGTGAAGTCCCTTTTTTGCCCCCATATCCGCAACTCTACAAGGAACCCCTCACCCATTTGTCAACGCATCCATTCTCTTCTTCCTCTCACCTCCTTAAAAGTTCTAAAGGCTAGTCTCAAACCTGAGATTCTCCTCTAGAGTAAAAAAATAATTTTTGTCCATTTTCTTATCCCCTTCATGGAGCGCTTGTGGTTGTCCTCTCACCACCCTTCGGGAATTGGATCCCATGCTGGCAACATCCCCGTCTCACCCCCATCTTCAAACTCCATCCACCTTCTTCCAACATCCCATCTCTGTCTTCCTGGCGCCAACAGCATAGCTCATCCTCCAAGCAGTCATCGAGGAGGATTTTTCTCATCCCTATCTTTTTACTACTTTCTAATGTAGTTTTAATTCTACAAGTAGTCGTAATGAACATGGTTCTATGGCTATGAAATATTTGTTCATTCTCTCTATTTTTCTCTTTCTTTGCATTATTCTATCGCTCTCTTCTATTATTTATTCTTTAAGTACAATAGCTAGCATAGATTAATTTCAACCAGCTACTCTACTTTATAAAAATAAACACTGATTTTAAATCAAATGTTCGCCTCCTAGTGTTCGACCTAGGACTCAATTTAAGTTTCAATTAAATTTATCTGATAGCGGATTTTTACGCACTGTAATGACTGGTTTTATAACTCAATCTTTTACACGTTAAAATATTGCTAGTGCACGTGATCGTGCCATGTGTTTGCCGCTGCCGCTACTTGATGGCCATCCAACAGGCGAATTTTGCCTGCGCCTCCTCTTCATGAATTAATCCATAGAGCACGGATTGATCGCACGTTGTGCTCTCCGCGTAGAGCGTTGAACCACTATGCTACTCCTCTCTCATTGTCGCATTTTGGAATTTATGCTCATCCGCTCTCAACCGTTGGATGGCGATCCAATGGTCGAGATCGTTCAAGCCTTTACCTTCAGAGATTTGTGAAGCACGACCTTGATTAAATTTCAGTCATGGGATCATGGATCCGACAACTAAGATTAAATGATCAAATGAAGGAGATGTGCTACAGGTGTGCTTGGGCAATTTGGGCAGCTGGGTTGGCACCACATGGTGCCATCCTGGCCGTCCTTCTTTGATGAGAGCCTCATCATGAGCCATAACTAGCTCATTTTGACCCAATAAAGAAGATAAAAGCTCCTACATAACCTAGAAGAAGGCCTAAATGAAGGAATGAGTGCTCTGAGAAGAAAATATGAAATAAAGGTTAAAACTGCAATTTTACCATTGCAGTACATAAACGAGATTTCTCAGAGGCAAAACATAGGTCAAAAGGTCTAAATAAGATAAAAAGTGGGTTGAGTCAATCAGAAATGGGTTCTTGTGCAATTTAGGAATTAAATGACATTTGGTAAACCTAAAATAGACCTGCTTATATTAACAAGGTTCCGGTCAGAATAAAAATCAAGTAAACACTCTAAAATCATGGAAAAATATCCTCTAGGGTTTAGAATACTTAATTTGACCTTTGGAACCCAGTTTGGCCTAGATTAGGGTCCTAGCTCATCAATTAACTTATTTTGGGTTTTCACGTAAAATGTCTAGTCAAACGTGGTCAAACCTAAAATCCAACTTCACCATTGGATTCCTTAGGTCCAAATTAGGTTTGTACCAAAATTTGGACCTAAGGGGAGGTCATCTTGACCTACTTTGCAATTTAGTACACCCAAATCATAATTTGGTCCCTATCTTTTGAAAATCATTGCAGAGAGCCCCCTAATTTCCTCGCCACCTTTGCAATAAAGTCCTGCCATTGTTGGGGCAGAATCCTGCTCTGGCAAGGATTAGAGAGGGAATACTCTCTGATTCCTTAGAGATCCCCTCCCAGAAATGGAAGGGAGATTCTCTGAGGAATTCCCTTCCATCTGAGGCCTATCACGATCTCTGATTTGATCCCAATCTCTCATGCGAACGCACGAGGGATTTGGGTATCCACCCACTTTCCTTCTCTGGTGAACCGTTGGAGATGATTGTGCGCCCTCCACGCACTAGAAAGTTCGGCCAGCACCTATAAAAGAATCCCCAAACCCAGCCACTCAATTTCAAACTTGTCTTGGCGGAGATTCCCCCAAATTTTCCTCTCTTCCATCTCCGACCAAGGAACCCACAAGCTCCGGCGACCTCCTCCCCTCCTTCTCGTCGCTCTGCTACCATACCAGCAGCAGAGTCCACTTCGCCTCTTCCTCCCGCGTCGTGCCGTACCAAGCGCGCGTTCCCCTAACCTCGTCCTCGTCGCCGCTCCCTCCCTCAGGGTGCTTCTTCTCCGACGACGGCAGCTACGAGCCGTCCACTCCGCTGCCTCCCTCCCTTCCAGAACACTCCAAATACATTCTCCATCTTCCCCTCTCTTTTTTCCCCCTTACATTTCATTTAATTGCCCCTCGACACTGCCTGACCACCCTCATCTTCCACGTCACTGACCGATCTCCGGCGAGTCGCCCCCATCATTCCGCCCCTCCACACGCCTTGCCAACCGTCTCATAAGCTCCGCCTCACCACAAGGAACAACCTCCGCCCATCCACCAGTCCTCTACGCCTCCACCACAGCCCCCCGAACACCCCCACACTTTCGGTCATAGGACGACCTAGGCACGCACGCCTAGGCCGTCCCACAACCTGCTTCACCGTGCACCACCTTCGTCGTGCCACGGTGAAGGTCCCCAACTGGTCTGATTAAGCCGAGAGGCTTGTTTTTTGTTTGACAGTATTCCAGCCCCTGCCACCATTGACGGGTGAAGCAGCTTCGGAGTAGCTCCAGGCTTCAGGACCTCCAGCCTTCAGGTGTAGCGGACTCGGGCGAGCAGTGCGAAGACATCGGATCCAGCAAGGAGTACAGCGGCGTCCGCAGCCTTAGCAATCGAAGAAGAATCTTCTGCGGGTGTGCTCGAGAGCAGGGCTGGACTAATAGTCCCACATCGGCGAAATGTGAAGCGTAGGTATGATTTAAATTGCTTTTGTGTTACTGTCTATTCACCTCCTAACGCACAGGGGTGAGGTCCCTCACCTTACCCACGCTTGCCTCGTCCGCGATTTCACCTCGCGAATCTGGTGGGCTCCGACCCGACCCATTCTAAGCACACCTCGCGCATCACCCATACGCTGGTGCGCCTGGTCCCGGGTACGAAATCCGACCCGATTACCTGTGGCTCTAGGAGAGCGTCCGGAGAGCGATTTGCAGAGAGAGAGAGAGACGTGCGGGTAGAGGGACAGGGTAGGTTTTGCTCCCTTGTGCAGGTAGGCTGAGAGTTGAAGAGAAGAGACTTAGCCACAGGAAGGAGAAGAGAAGAAGCAGAAGAAGAGGCTAAGTGAAGAAGAGAAGAGAAGGAAGAAATGACTGCAGACAAAAAGAAGACAGAAGAGAAAAGAAGCAAAGGCAGGAAGAAGACCAAGGAAGAAGAAGCCTTCGCAGGAAAGAGAAAAGAAGAGAAAGAAGTTCAAGGAAGAAGAAGACCTCTAGATCAGAAGAAAAGAAGAAGAAGAGCTTACGAAGAAGAAGAAGAAGGAAAAAGAGAGAAGAGAAAGAAAAAATCAGAGAAGGCCAAGATAGAATCAAAACAGGAAGAAGAATAGTTGCATTTAAGACGTCTGATATAGGAAGAAGAATAGTTGCATTTAAGACGTCTGATATAGAAATCAGACGTCCAATCTTGTTATCTTTTAGCAATTCTTTTTATAACTCTCTCTCTTTCAATCAATTGTTTTTCATTTAAAAGTTGTATTCTTTAGTTTTTAAAAGTACTCAGATTGCTCCCTGTATTCGACCTAGGATACTTCGATTTTCGAGTAATAAAATTCTCTATTTGTTTGAACGCTTTGTCGGCTATATTACAACGTGTTATCTTTTAAAACCCGATCAAGCGCGATAAACATTCTTCAAATACCTGTAGGTGATGCCACAGATGTCGGATTGGACCAATTCTCACACCGTTAGGATGCAATCGTAAATCCGAACCCATCCATGTTATTGAATTCTTCATCTGAGGTTCAGATTTTCGACACCTTACCCCTTGACCTCTGATCTTCCTTAGACTACATCTAATGCTACAGAGGTCCAATCAGAGCGATCTTGGAGGCGTTGGACTCCGACCGTCGCCCTGATCGGATCCACTGTTGCATCTTCAATCTGATGTCCCAAAATGATGTTGCCCTATCCCTAGCCACAATAAGTTGTGAATTACTATACAATTTGTACAAATTAATCTAAATGCATAATGATGCATGTTATGCAATATTTATAATGCATGAAGCATATATGGGCCTAGGAACATGTATAAATAGTCATTTTAGGCTAATTAGATGTATACACATCACTCAACCAGTTCTAAATCCTTGGAATCTACATCCTAGGTATATTCCACCTAATCAGAATTTGGGCCAAGTAAATGTAGTTAATTAGGCCAATCAAAATTAAAACCCACACTCTACACCTCTCGAGATTGAGTGATCATATTTGACTCAATAGCTACCTTTACCATATCAAATTGATATTTTTTACCTATCATTTCGAATCAAAATTGATTTGTTGTAGGTCCTGTAACTAATTAGATCTCAAACCTTCACTTGCCCTTGCCTTATGCATAGATTTGTTTATCCTGAACCTAATCAAATTTATCTTACGTGATTACCAAGTCCTATCTTACTTCTGATCAAACCCTGAATTTGATTATGGTTCTGTAAGATCCCAATTAGGCATTTTGGGTGGACACTTTGTACTATTTTGGGTGGAATCACTTACTACTCCCATGTTCAAGAGTTTATCAAGAATCTGTTACAACAAAGCTATCGAAATCACCGAACCCAACAAGAATCAACCCTTCAAAGTAAATGGTTAATGCCTTAAACCTTTTCTTAATCCACATTCTTTGGGTCATGTTGGAGCTTGTTAGATGCTCCACTAACTAGGTTTATGCCTAGCTAAACACATAAAACTTAGCTCTCCCTAGGAAGCAGTTTGATAACTGAAACATTCGTGTGAAAAATATTTAGGGTTTCCAGAAAGAGAAACCTGAGTCATCGCAGTTGTAGAAAAATCTAACTATCTAATAAAATTTACCAGGACTCGGTGAGTCTCAGGTCAAACATAGGGAGGCGATGTTTGATTTATCAAAATCTGCATTGTTTTATTTCCTTTTGGTATTTTGGGTCTTGTAATTTATTTATCCTTTTAGATAAGCAGGATAACAAGTAGAGTTTTATCTAAGCTAGTCTATTTGCAAATAATTAAAGCAAGAAGAGGGAGAGAGAGATACATTAGAACAATATATAATCAGTGCAAAGTTTATTACAATGCAAAAATAAATCTACACTATGAAAGAGATAAAGAGAGATAGACAGATAAAAACTCCCCCTCGATGGTTACTTGGGGGATGACTTACACAGACGACGCCTGGACAAAGGAGGACAGAGGGAGAAGTGAAAGTAGGAGGATATTCTATGGATCGCAACATATACTAGAGGGGAGGGGTGAATAGTATCGCCTTAAAAAATTTATATGCACAGATCAAAAATAAATCACAAAAGATTCAAGCATAGAGTACACCTGATTATAATGGAAACCCAAATCAAGTGAAAACCACTACCCAAGCCTCCCAGCTTAGGATTTTTTCGACTAGTCCAAGCTAGTCAATCCACTAACCATGCCACTTGAATGAGGGTGGCACAACCTCTTACAACCACTTCTCTTTTTATCCTAAAGAGAAGCAAAAACAACCATGGATCTTCCCAACAATCTTGGGATCCGTAAATCAAAGCAACAAGATAGAATAATAGAAATAACTTTTATGGAACCTCAATAAAAGATCAAACTGAATTTTTCACATAGGTTTGAGGCATCGTGCTTTTGAAGAACGGGGTGCGAAGGCTTTTGGAATAAGCACAAGAGGCTCTACTATTTGAAAAGTATTTCTTTAGAAAGTTGTTAATGGGATGGACTTGGTATGACCTCTATTTATACTAGAAGTTTTACTTGAATAGGAAATTAAATTGGTAGATCAATTAGGGTTAATTGGTCGATCAAAAGGCAATTTGGTTGATCAATTAAGGTGGTTGGTCGATCACTAATTGATCGATCAATTTACTTGGTTGGTCAATCAAAAGGATATTTATCAACTTCCTAAAATGGGATGATTTGATCAGTTAATGAAGTTGGTTGGTCGATCAAGGTAATTTGGTTGATCAATTTACTAATTTGGTCGATCAATAACCCTAAAAATTTGGTTTTGAAAAGATACGCGAAAATTCATTTTTGAGTTTTATTTGAGGTTTCATATAATAATGTCCTAGACTTAAATAAAGATAAAAAGATACACATCAGCAACTATCTGCGCTTGTCTTGAAAGATGCTTTAATCTGAGATTGTCTTGAAATGTTAGCTAGCAATAAGCATAATTTTGGTGCATCAAAATAGAGGTGCTTACATTCTCCCCCCTTTTGATGACAACAAAATTATAATTATGAAATTTAAAAATAGTTTTGCATAATATCTCCCCCTTTTTGTTTTAGCAAAAAGTAAAACATGCAGCTGTTGATTTTACATTTGACTCCCCCATAATCATGTAATTTAAGCATCAGAAATATCATGCAATATAAGAGAGCTAAAGAGGAACATAAAACTGAAGGAGATAATCTTCATGCATAAATAAAGAGTCTAGATAAGCAGTGCATAAAATATAAATGTTCTGAGGCCATACACCATCATGCAGATTAGATAAGCAGTCTAATTATGATAGCTAGAAAATAGATTCACACCATCATGCAGGCCATACATTGACTATAGAACCCTCAAGGACAACCCCCACTGAGCCCACCCAACCCACCACTACCCCTTGAGGGCCAACCAAGGCCTCTTCGTGATGTTTACGATCTATCTGTTATCCGTGTGGAACCATACCTTAGGGTCCCCAAAAGGGGAGATTATTTTGAGCTAAAACCCAATGTCCTTAGGCTGATTCAAAGCTATTTCCTTGGGAGCTCAAATGAAGACCCTTTCCAGCACCTGGAAGACTTAGATTGGATTGCGCGGACCGTAAAATCAAGGAATATCCATTTGGATATTGTGCTAATTAAGATGTTCCCGTTCTCCCTAAGAGACAAAGCATCTCATTGCCTTAGGACATTAGGGAGACCCATCTCCACTTAGGAGGAATTAAGGCATGCTTTTCTTAAGAAGTTTTTCCCCATAGGAAAGACTAATGCCCTTAGGAGAGCCATCACTACATTTACCCTACAAAGTGGAAAGCAATTTCATGAGGTGTGGGAAAGATTTAATGAATTATTGAGGAAATGCCCACACCACGAGGTTCCAAGGTGGCAATTGGCCCAGATTTTCTACCATGGTCTCGACAGCAACCTTACGAATTTCATTGATGCCTCATGCAGAGGCAATTTTCTGAATAAGGATGAGGAAAGTGCATTTGAGCCCTTTGAGTCAATGAGTGAGAACTTGTTTAATAACACCTCCATGACCCGATTTAATCAGTCCAGTCAACCTCGTGGTGGGATTTATGTGGTACAAACTAATTCAGGAATGGTTGACATGGACATTATAGCCAAGAAATTGGATCAGGTTGAGTTGGTGGATAAGAAGATTGATGAGCTATTGAGTCAATCCCAAACCCCATTACAGACCTTCTCCCTAGCGAAGGGAGCAAACAATGTGGATCTAGTTCAGCCTATGAACCAAATGCACCTAGAGCAACCCCTGACCATGTTCCAGGGAGGGACCTTTGCTCCCTCAAACTTTGATTATTCTTTTCCCTCCCCTTCGGCACGTTCTATCTTTGACGATGCCCATGCCATCTAGGGATGTTCTAAGCCTGACCATTTCTCCAACACTTACAACCTTGGATGGTGCAACCACCCAAACTTTGCATGGTTGAATCAAAAATCGAACCAATTTTAGAACCAGCCTAGGCAAAACCCTCCTTCCTATCAGCCTAGTCCACCTACCAAGTCACCCTATAGCCATAATAGGGTGGCTTCTACGCAGCAAAACCAAATGGACACCCTGATTAAAATGATGGCTGATATGAATCAGAAATATCAGAAGGAGATGGCATTAGTGAAGGGACAGTTGAGTTAGATGTTGGATAACAAACAACAGGGGTCCCTTCCTTCTCAGCCACAATCGAACCCAAGGAATGTAATGAACAGAGGCCACAATCCTCAAGGGTTCCAAAAAAATCAGAGGCAAGCTCATGTGATTCAACAAGCCCCATAGACACCTCCTGGGTTTGCTGCCTCTTCTTCTTCTCAAGGACCTAACCCTAGTTCCAATGCCTCGGCCAATGCGATTACCATGAGAAGTGACACTCAAATCTAGGACCCCAAATGTCCAACCCCTCCCGTGACTTCTCTACTTGAGATTCTTGATTCTAAGGACGAGTGGGAGGAACCCAAGGATCAGGAGCCTGACCCAGTTCAAACCCAAATCTTATACCCTGAAGCCTTGGATAAAGTAAAGAAGAAGAAAACTGTGAACGAGGAGTTGTTGGAAATTTTCAAGCAAGTTCAGATCAATATACTTCTCCTCAATGCAATCAAATATATCCCAGATTACGCAAAGTTTTTGAATGATGTTTGCACCCAAGCATAAGCCAAGAACCCAAGCACCTAGGAAGGTAGTGCTCTCGAAACAAGCTAGTTCAGTGATATTGAGCAGCCTACCTCCTAAAAGAACTGACCTCAAAGTGCCTCTGATATCATGTAATATCAATGACATGATGTTTGATAGAGCACTCTTGGACTTAGGTGCCTCGATTAACTTAATCCTGACTACCCTTTATCACCAGTTTGGATTTGGAGAGTTAAAACCCACATCTGTGACTATCCAACTGGCTGACCGATCTGTGAAAACCCCAAAATGGGTAGTCGAGGATGTAATTGTTCAAGTCAAAGACTTCTACTTCCCGGTTGACTTCCTAGTCATTCACATGGAAGTCCTCGAACAATCACAAAACACGGCCATCGTCCTAGGCAGACCCTTTTTGGCTACGGCCAAGGCTAACATTGACTGTGACACAGGAGACAAGAAAATGAAATTGGATATCTTCAGGGCAACCAAGTCTTTTAATTGCGGTTGGGTCGAGGAATGTGATCCCGTGGATACCCTAATTGAAGAATGCTTGACAGTGAATTCCTTAGAGGACTACCACACTCAACCAGCTTTAGACTACCCTATTCATGAAAGTGATGAGGAAAAGGTTGATACCCCCAACATTGATTACCAATCTTGGGAGACACACACTAGAATTAAGGAAGGAAATCCACTTACGAACATAGATCTGGAGGAAGCCCTGAAATGCAAACCTTTCATTTTGAGGATCCAATCAGTCATGAGCCTTCTCAAGGAAAGGATTCACAGGACAATCAAGATTTGGATGTCCCAAATAATCTAGGGGAATTTGAGCAAAGGCAGGTTAGATACCATGAGATTATTGACTTGGACATCTCTAGTCAAGCACACCTGGGCAGTATAAAGATGATTTTGCCTCGGGATTATGATAATCACATGTGCCTTAATAAATCTGAAGTTGACACGATTGCTCAGCCTGAGTCATATCCTCTAAGAAGCAAATCCATTTTCATTCCGACATCGCATGATTCACATTTTTCCCTTCCCACCTACCAAGGTGATGAAAAAAACATTTAGTTTGCATTCTTTCATCCTGACTCTGATTTTTGATTTTTGGGGGATACCTCTGAAGATTTATGTAGGGAAATGGAAATGCCACCTAATGATGAGGAGACTGATACATATGAGGGTGAAATGTTGAGTAGAATGAATTGGGGATTTACTCATAATCCTAGTCAATGTAATGGATGGCTCAACTCAAAGATTGAGAAAGATTCCGATGAATCTAAGAATAGTATCAATGAGGATAGGATGATTTCTTACGAGGATTTTAGTGACCTCTTTATAGAGCTGCAAACCTCACATGTACCCTCATATAATCCAAGGCCTGGGGAGAGCATGATTGTCGATATTAATTATGAAGACCCCTATGATCCAGACTTTGTTGCTGACTTGCATGTTGATTTTCATATCAATCTACTTCCTTAGCAACCTCTCATTGAACTATGGAACAGAATTGGCATCAAGACTCGCATTTCGATTACCCTCCATTCCTTGGCCCTATTCCACAGTTTGCTATAGAGAGACTCTTTGGTGTAGGGATACACCATCAGCTGGTTTGCAGTTGTGGACCAATGATTCTTGGAGCAGACGAGCACATTTTCATATTAGCTTTGATGACCCTATCTTCTGCAAGTATTGAGCCACTTGATTAAGTCTTTGCCTAGCTAAAGGTACTAAGCTTAGCATGTGGCAATAAACCCAGTGCTTCCTGGGAGGCAACCTAGAGGATTCAAGCTGACCAAATTAACTGTTGAAACTCAGGTAATTTATTTCCTTACTCCCTTGCATACATCCATTTTTCAATGAGGACATTGTCTAACTTAGGCATGGGGGGGTGGTAATTCATATGTTCTGACTATAAATTGTTAGCTTGAACTAATTTCTTTTTATATCGAAAAAAAAAGTTTGGAAAAGAAAACTTGGGCATTAAGAGCTTGTCAACTTTAGGAAATGATATGTTAGGGACTTAAATGTTTAGACCCTTTAGGTCTTCGAACTTAATCAGTCTGGGTGTACACTAAAATGTGGACTTGGTTTTGAGTTCTCACCACCATAATTTATAATAATAAAGTAGGGTGATAAGTATATGACTTATCAACCGACCCTCTAATTTGGAGGGATTTTTAGTCTAAGCATCTACACACGTTTTGCACTAACTCACTCATCGGCAGTTCTAATGGAAATTGGGTAGCTAATGAACCTTCTAGGGTGGTATGGCTGGCAAGTTGTCGTAGGTAACAACCCATTGGCCGGTTGTCCAGAGCCCAGCCACAGGACCATTCACTTTCACTACTGCTTTTAGGTAAATCTTAAATCAGGAAAGCCACCTACTTAGAAATAAAAAAAAGGAGAAATAAGAAAATAGAAAAGGAGAAAAGAAAAAAAAAGAAATAATCTACACTTCACCGCACGAGTATGGCTAGCAAGTTATCATGGGTAACAACCCATTGTCCGGTTGTCCAAATCCCAGCTCATAAACTACACAAGAATTCCAAAACACTTAAGGAAGAAGCGGGGAAGTAGCATAATCTGAGGAGATATACATTCGGTTTGCCCTTGTGTTGACCCCACAAAAATAAAAAGTAGGGACAAAGCTACCAGTCAGATAGATACACCTTTAGGCAACATTTTCTCTTTCGAGTCACCTAGGGACATAGAAACCTGAAGTCCGTTTTAATTGCTGTTGAGTGAGTCTATCACTTTCATAATAAGATGCTTAATACTAAGAGTATTTTTCAAATCTTGGGTGGGTTGGGTAGCCATAAAAATTTACCACAAAATCCTCAACTCCAAAAATCCAAAAAGAATTAAAAAAGATGAAAATGAAAAAAATATGTATTTGCTTCTATATAGAATAAGGCGAGGACTCAGGCGGTCTCCATTTTGGTAAGCAACCTGAGCACTATTGAGTCTCTACTAGGTTCTTAGTAGAAATCTCCTCCTGTTGACAAGCAACCTCTACCTGAGTGACCAATTTCTAATTTCAATTGTAAATAGTATTTAGGTTAACCTTTCTAGGGACTAGCACGGGGTGGGCATGGGGGTATGATGATTCTACAATTATTAGTGTTAATATTATCAATTAGAGTCAATTTTGAGGGCACATGTGCACTAATGGCATATTATAGTGCATTTGGGGGTATTACATCATTCTGCATTACTTTACATTAAGATTGCTTAGAAATAATGTTTAATGACCTTATGTACAAGTCCATATTGAAATAGGTCTCAGATGAGTAATCGGACCATACAGATGGATCCAGATTGACAAATGGAGTCCAATTGACTCAAAAATTACCTCGATCCGACCTCCGTAGCTCCAACAACAAGTCCATAGAAGATTAATGGCCAAGGGGCAATGCGACATCCTTACGAGCTTCAGATGAAAAATCTGACCATACAGATGGATCTGGAGTGACAATCGTCGTCTAGCAACGTGGAAATCATCTCAATTCAAGCATTGTGGCATCCTCTACAATAGAAAGACGATGGACATCCTAGATGGCGCCATGTGGCACCATTTGGGCCACCTAAATCTGGCACAGCACAGCGTCAGCGGCAGAGGCAGTAGCGCACGGAGTGAGCGCGAATCAGTGTGCGTGCGCATAGCACAACACGCATGAGCATGCACCCAACAGTAGCAGCAGCGTGTGTGTGCGGAACGGGTTGAGCCAATGCAGCGCCAGCGCATGCGCATGCCACGGTGCATGCAACACGGCACAGGGCATGTGGGCCAGTAGGCATGTGAGTGTTACTCGCTCGAAATCAGGTTTTAGATCATTGCGTTGTAGTATAGTTGAAATCTCATGAAAAATAGATAAAATTTATACCCGAAAAAAGTCTGAGGTCGTTCACTGGGAGCAAATAAGAATTCTGTTCTCAAAATTACAATTTAAAATAATAGAGATATGAAATTGTAATCAGAAATTGATTCAGAGTAATGTAGCAATAGGATCAAGTATCAGACTGCAAAAAGAATGGAGTAAAATGGTGATTTGAATCACCAATTACTCCTTACAATAACGGAAAATAGAACTCAATAAATATATATGGAATGATCTCAGCAATCTGAATATTCAATTAGATGTCTTAAACGTTTGATGATCTGATTTCTTCTTCTGCTTCTTGCTTTCCTTCTTCCTTCTTCTCTGCTCCTCTTCTTCTTCTTCTTCTCTTCTTCTGCTTCTCTACCTTTCTTCCTGTGTGGTTCCCCTTCTTCTTCCTTCTTCTACTTTCTGTTCTTCTATTCTTCTTCACGCAGAGGGGGAAGGATCCTCAATTTTGGCTAAGTGTCAGCCAAACCTTCTCAGAGCAAAACCCCTTGCCCCCGCACACGATCCTCACTTTCTCTTATTAGGTTACGCTCTCCCAGAGCCTCCAACAGTGCTAGGTTATTGGGTTTTCGGACCTAGAGTGCACCCGGGTCCAGGGCTACAGGCATGGGTCGCAGGCGAGGAGTGTAAAGCATAAGCGAGTTATCGGGTTACAGCCAAATCCGTGGGGTCAGAGTTGCGGACGAGGCCGAGTGAGGGTGCGGGGGACCTCACCCCCCAAGTGTCTAGAGGCGATAAGACTCTATCACTTTTTCAATTTAAACGTGTGCGGCGCTTCGTTAGCTATCAAGGTGGGACTAAAGTCCCACCTTTCTTCATGCGTCTGTAGTTGCAGTGAAGAAGGCTCAAATTGAGGCAGTAGCAGGTGATGATGACTTCAATTATTGCCCTGAAATCCTTCCTAGAAGTGTTCCGCTCGACTTGGGCACAGCACCTGGGGCTGAAGATGCAGGAACGTCACCTAGAGGTCTTCGAAGAAGCTCCACCAATGGCGTTGTGGCTCGAGACATGAAAAAGATGAACACGGGCTAAACGCCCCAGTCAGTACGCTCAGAAGTTTCGCCTTGATGAGGCGAATGCAATGGCGGTGTTTGTGAGGGGTGAACGTGTGTGAAGTGGCCTTTCAGCGTTGGAAAATGAAGTGCGTAGTTGCGGTGTTCGGCATAGCATGTTAGGGACCAAATCCCTCAATTTCTTGAGGGGTTTTGGTTTATGGAGCACGGTGGAGCTGATGGAGGTGATAGTGGCAAGTTTCGAGTAGTGTAGTGGTGAGTAGGAGTTGCTAGAGCTTCAACAGAGGTGGAGAAGATGAAGTGCGTTGAGGGAGAAGCAGTGGTCGTGTGTATGTGTAGAGAGTGGAAAAATGCAATAGAAAGAGAGAGGGAGCTAAAAAGGGGCTTAGCGAGATGATACAGAGGCGGAGGGCTCGGGTGTTGATCGATCAGAGCCAGAGAAGGAGGAAGATGCAGTAGAGCGGCAACAGCGATGTAGACAGAGGAACACCCTCCCTTTGGCTGGGGAGGCTCATGATGTAGAGAGGAAGAGTTTAGACCATCTAATTTGATGGTTGGACGACCGAAGGAGGGGGATCCATAGAGGTCGCCAGAGTAGGGTTTTGTGGTGGTCGGAGGAAGGGAATTGAGGTGATTTGGCTCCCAAAAACTTGCTGAAAAATTTCACAACGCCTCGGAGGTGCTTATATAGGGCTTAAGAGGAGGTTCCGAGCTTGGAAACAAGCTTGGAGACCTTGGATCTTACACAAATGAATGATACCCATTCCTTCTAAAGGTTCACATGAGCTTTTGGGAAGGAGTTGGGATCCCTGGATGGGCTTATTTGGAAGGAAATCTCCCAAGGAATCTATGTTTCAAATATGGGATTGATTGATTGAGAATCGAGCGAGAAATCCTCACTCGAAACTTGATGGTGAAGGTTTAACCTTCCAAAAATGGCATGGGGACCTACTTGTGAAGAAGACAAAGAAGTTGGGGGGCTATTTGTAAGAGAATTCAAAAGTTAAGGGTCTGAATGAGATAGAAAGAGTCTAACTAGACCAAAATGCAAACTTGGTCAAGATGATCTCAGATTAAGCCCAAATTTTGGTACAAATCTAATTTGGACCCAAGAATCTAATGGTGAAGTTAGATTTAGGTTTTGACCAAGTTTGACTGGGTAATTTATGCAAAACCCAAATTAGGGCAAATGTCTGTCTAAGACTCTGTTTTGGGTCAAGACAGGTTCTGATGGCCAAATTGAAGGTTCCAAACCCTAGAGAATATTTTTCTATGAATTTTAGAGGACTTCAGTGTAATTTATTCTGACTAGAACCTCAGTGAATTGAGAGGATCCGTTTTTAGGGTTTCAGAAGTGATTTAATTCTCAAAACACGCGAAAACTCATTTTTGACTGCTCTGACCCACTTGTTGGATATTTAAGACCACTTGACCCTTAATTACCCCCTAAGACAACTCGTGGTTGTTCTGCAATTGAGATATGCTGTCAAAACTACAGTTTTACCCCTATTTTCTTGTCTTTCTCTCTGAATCATTATGCAATGAATTACAGTCCTCCGACAGTTATGCAGGAGCATTTACTAACTTAATTAGATCAAAATGAGCTAGTTTATGGCTCATGATGGTGTTCCCATCATATCCCCATGCTTAGCTTTTGCTTGTCCCTTAGCAAAATCTTATGGAATTAACTTTAATTCTAGACCATATGCCTTTATATGCTCAGAATTCTGATGTGTGCTTTCTTTTGTAGATTAGGTCAGAATACCGATAATCGGCCTAGAGGTACTTAAGTACCAACCAAGATTTGGACCTAACCAGCTTTAGCCTCAGTCCACCACAAAGGTTTCTAAGGCCCACAGGAACTAACCTAAGGTTCGTTGAACTCTGCAATTAAAGCACCCGTGCTTACAATATGTTTTAGCCCAGGTTCAGTTTGTAGTGCGTTTTTCTAAGAGAGAGATAGAAGAATTTTTATTTATTTTTGGAGAATTTTCTCTCTCTTTTCTTTTTATTTCTAACCTCGGATTATCATTACAACATGGTCAGTATCGGATTCCTTGTTCCCACCATCAATCCTCGCAGGGTCCCTGGTAATCAATGCTTCGAGATAGCACCACCCATGGCAACCCCAGAACCCTGGCTTTTGAGATTTTGAGATAATCTCATCCATGGTGTTCTATAGCTAAATTCAGATCCTGGCAATTGACATTTCGTGATAATGCCGCCCATGCCATCTGAACCAGCATATGGTGCATACATGACTCCGATAGGATATTTAGATATCCTAGGAGACCAGCACCGAGGAGATGACATGTTATTGCTCATCTTCGAGGAGGATTTCTAGCCTCTCCACGTCAGGAACTCATCCAAATCAACTTGTGTTGATCAGCCGCTCCTAATCGAGGCAGCTTTTTCAAAATAGATTTAACGCATTTGCATGTTTTTGATAATTAAGCGCACTAAACCAAACTGTGTGTGGATTGGGGTGCTTAGGTTATCGAGTCCCGCAAACCAGAGGTCAGTTAACGAGGCCGAATAATCCATAAGCCTTAGACCTAATACTTAGGCCTCGCATTTTCCTCAACCTCTTGAGGATTTTCTAGATCTTAACGAATACTTGAATTTTTAAGCCTAGAATTCCAGCCCAAGAGGCCTAAGATCAGCATTCATGCGAATCTTTTTTTGTCTCTTAGCACTTTCTGTCTTTCATTTTCTTTCTTTTTGAGTTAGTCTAGAACTAAGTCAATTCCTTAATCTTTTACAAATGACTATCTCTCTTTCTTTTCTTTTCAAATGGTGCTCCTTTTTGACATTGTTATCTCCTCCCCTTTTTCTCCTCAAAAATGATATGCAATCAATTCATTCAAAATTTCCTCCCTTCTCCTATTTTTGTTCTTTTTTCAAATTTTCTTTTTTTTGGTTTTTGGAATATGTGCTTTTTTTATGAAACCCTTTCTTGTGAAGTGATTTTCACAGAGTTTTGCACTTTAATACCCCCCATGCCTACGATTTGCAATGTCCTCATTGTAAATTAGGTGCGTTCGAGTGTAGCTTAGATCATACATTAGAACAGGTTTTGGATGGGTGGGCGGTGATCGAGTCGATTTTTCACTTTTTAGAGATAATGTTTCAGAAAAATATGTTGTCGTAGTGAAATCACGTGGTGGAAAAATCCCGAACAAAATTATTAGTAAAACTAACCACAATGGATTAGGTCGTATCCACAGGGAGGAATAGATCAATAGATTCACGAATATAGAGCCATCATGTTCATAGAAACACTTACGAAATCAACTCAATGAATATGGTGCTCAGAGTGTAACTTTAATTTCATGAGAAGTTGAGGGCGTTTTTGAAATTTTCAGCCCTACCAGGAGGGGGTGACGTAATAATTGCGAAAATAAAATAAACAATCTTCACACAAGTACACAAGAATTTTTAGGTGGAAACCCAAACCGGGTGAAAACCACCACCTAACCCTCTCGAGTTAGGATTTTCCGATCAACCAAGTTGATCAAAATCCACTAAATCGAATCACTTTAAACGAGGGTGATTCAACCTCAATACAACCATGCTACTTAGACGAGGGTAGCGTACCTCAACCCTTTCTCTCCACGAGAAGGATTTTGTCTCGCAAAGGAGACGGGAATTCGCAAAACGAATACCCAACCAAATAACAAAGATAAAATAAACAAGTAATCTTATAGAGCCAACAAAGTAATTATGAACCTAGCTTCTATAGGAATTAGGAAACTCCCCTTTGCAAGGTGTGCATCGAGTTGATGACGCGGTGCGTGAGCCACGTGACGACGCAACTTCGCTCTCGTGAACTATGGCGTGAGAGCGGGTGCGCAACAGCTTGATGCTCTCAAGAGAATGGAGCTTGAGCTTGGAGAGCAAGAGCTAGCTAGGACACAAGAGAGTGGAAAGTGTAATACAAATTGTTTCTTGTGTATCTTGGTGTCTCTAGGTGTTTCTTAGTGTGTATTTGTGTTTCAAAGGTTCCCCTCTATTTATAGAGGCCTTAGGAAGGCTTTGGAAGGCTTAGGAAAGGTTCTATAGCCGTTGGGAACAAAGCCCAAGAGAATCAGCCTGAAATCAGGAACAATCATTGCTCTGACAGGCTTATCAGACGTCTAATTCTGGAATCAGACGTCTGGAAGACCACTTTAAGACGTCTGATTTCAATGTCAGAAGTCTAATTTTGGGCGGGTCTCTTCCTGACTTGGATCAGATCTAAACAGGGTTCTAGTGCAAGTCCATCAGACGACATATAGGACGTCTGGCACTATGTCTGGACATCTGGAAACCTACTTTTACTGTGGGAATGGATTTTCCAAACATTGCAACGGCTAGAAAATCTCTGAGAAGAGATTTTGGGTCAGCCGAGGCAAAACGGTCAATTATCAGACGTCTGGACAGTCCTATGGACGTCTGATAAGGCTCTAACGGTCATATCCTTGAGTGTATGCTAAGTCAGCCAACGGTCCACTAATTGGACGTCTGGCAAAGTCATCAGAAGTCTCCTAAGACGTCTAGTCTAAGGTCTGGACGTCTGATTTTATCAGACAGAACTAACTATGTCCAGCCTAATAGTTATCAGACATCTGAATCAACAGTCAGACGTCTTAAAATACTTTATCAGAGGTCTAATTTGGGAATTAGACGTCTGGAAACTCTATTTGAACCCTATATTGGTTTTTTAAGTTTTCTATAGAAAACCTAAGTATCCTAGGGTTGTACAGGTGTTCCTAGGACTATTGTTAGGGTACTTTGAGGCTCTTTAACAAAAATCTAAGTAACAAAAATAAAGAGCAATAGAAATAACGAAAAATACAAGGAGTACAAGAGAAGGAAATATATCGTATTCTTCATCTCCTTCCTTCTTCAATCTATCGCTCCTCGCGAATCTCCTCTGTTTTCCATCAAGCTCCTCCAATCCGTCCTGGATGCGAGCTCGAACTCCGTCTAATCACGTATCCATTTGCGATTGACCTGAAATCTAGGACTCAAAGTGCAAATGTTAAATGACATGTGTTTTGTTATCATCAAAACAAATGATCGTGGTGCTCTAGCACCAACATTTTTAACATAAATTTTACATCATAAATCAAGCTCTCAAAAATATGTAAATGATGCATGTGTAGTGGTAGAGTATGTAATTTATAGTTGCATGTAAATCTGAATCCTATTCAATGAGAATTGATGTGCATAACAGGAGCCAATTAAATATGCGAAGGAATATGTATAATGTCATAATTTTTCCATAATAATTTAATCTAGCCAAATTTTGAATAGTATTCCGCAATGGCATTTTTGGTAAATTCTAATAGAACCCAAAATAGAAGAAGTGCTTCTCTCTGTCGAGCGCATCGAGGAGCCGATGGCGAGGGCCGAGGAGCTGGTGGAAGGTTGAGGCGAATGAGGGCTTCGCATCGGGGGTGGCAGCCTGACAAGAGATGGTCGGTGATCGTCGGCCGGAGAGGAGGTTAGCCGGCAATGTGGAGCTCCACCAGCAGTCCTGTGATCGAGGTCGGCAGATGTGGATGAGGGGAAAGGTGTTGTGAGGTGTGGCGAGCAGAATGACAATGTTGTCGATGAGTTTGGTAACTCGAGTTGGTGGCTGCATGTTGATGGCATTGGGCTATTCTTCGGTGGGTGTAGTTGCAGCCTGTGGAGATGAAGAAGGCACTGCACTTGGGCATTGGCTTATTGGCCGTGCACACCTGTTGCACACGGTGGAGGGTTCTGCTGTGTGGTCGCGAACATGGTGGTTGAGGATGAGGGTGAGGCGAGTGCAGTGGCTGATTGTGTGAGTCGTGGAGGGGTTTGCAGTTGTTGACGAGAAAAGGTGGCAGTTGTGGTCGGTGGCTGTGGTGGATGCTGTCAGCTCATAGTGTCGAAAGTCACAGTCAAGAAGATGCCCGCCTGGATGTCAGGTAGCCCTCCTAGACGGCTTAACTTGCCACCATCTTTGGTGGGCTGCAGATGCACGGTTGGGAAAGCCCCTGGAAGAAGACAAGGGGAGGAGGCACGCAGTTCTGTTAGCGGGTTCTTGGAGGCATGTAGTGGCGGATGGAGGCACACGACGATGGTGGCTTCAGTCGACGCAGAGGCTCGCGATAATGGATGGGTGCACAGTTAGAGTAGAGAGGTGGAGGCCATGTTCCCTCTTGAGGGAGGAAGAAGATGCTTTCCTCATTGCCCATACCTTCCTGTTAAATAAGGACAGAGAGAGAGTCGGATTTCCTTTTTACCAAATAGCGAATAGAAATTTTAGGAAGAGAGAGAGATATTCATGAGTGAGATAAGGAAATGTGTTGCAACAAATTTTAGAGGTATGCATGGAAACCTCTAATATTTATTCTCTTGCTATATTTTGCCTAGACAAATTCCCACATATCTCCACTCACTTTGATGTGATGCCCTTGCCTTTTAAAGTGAATAATCAATCCTCCCATATAAAGACTAATGCAATTAACACATGAAATGATAAATTTAGCATTCACATGATTTTGTCAATAACATCCATGTTTTAAATTAGTCTCTCATCAAAATAATATTGTACTTAAGCACTAAATTAGTCCACTAAAGTGGACCCATCAAATACCCCCATGCCTAAGTTTTGCTAGTCTCGATCAAAATCATACAAAATAGACCAGGTCTCTAGGCCATATTTTACTGTCAGGATGCCTTATTGTGCCATGCTCTAGAAATTAGATTGAAATACCAACTATAGGCCTAATGGTACTCAAGTACCCACCAAGATACGGACCTGACCAGCCTTAGCCTTGGGTTCGCCGTGAAGGTTTCTAAGGCCCGCAAAAACTACCCAGAGGTTCGCTGACCCCAGCAGTTAAAGTACCCGTGCATATGTGTAGCAAGGCTAGGTTTAGTTTGGCAATGCATTTTTAGTAAGAGAGAGAGAGGGAGAAATATTATTTTGAGAGTTTTCTCTCTTTCTTTTTAAATTCCCCTAGACTCAACTTTGGATTGGCCCTAAACACAATCTGTATCAGATTCCTTGTCCACACCATGAATCCTCACAGAGTCCCTGACAATCGATGCTTCGGGATAGCACCGCTCATGGCAACCCCTAGAACCTTGACTTTCAACACTTCAGGATAGTGCCACCCATGGCATTCTGTAGCTGAATTCAGACCCTGACAATCGACATCTCGAGATAATGTTGTCCATGGCATCTGAACCAGCACAAAATGCTTCTGTGCCCCCGATAGGATATTTAGATATCTTAAGAGACAAGCATCGAGGAGATGATATGTTTGAACGCATCTTCGAGGGGCTTATTTTACATTCCTCCTCTCCATGCTAGGAACTCATCCAATCAACTTGTGTCTTCAAGCAGCTCCTAAGTCAACTTTTCGGGAAAACATTTTTAGAACAGACACTTTTTTGGCATTATTCTTTGTTATGCGCACTAAACTAGACCAGTGTGTGATTTTCGGGTGCTCAGGTTACCAAGTTTCGCAAACCAATGGGCAGGCAATGGGGCCGAATACTCCCTAAGCCTTAGACTTAATACATCGGCCTCTCAACTCCCTCAAACTCTCGAGGAATAGTCCAGATCTTAGCGTATACATGAGTGTTTAAGCCCTAGAATAGACACAGGAGGCCTAAAGTCGGTATCCCTCACTTATCTCCTCTTTGGCACTTCAGGACTTTATTTATTCATTTATTCTAGCCTCTAACTTAGGTAACTCTTCCATAATCAATTGCTGGGATCAACACAATTTTGCACATTTTCTTTTTGTGTCTCTCCTCAATATATTTGAAATTCAGCTCAAAAGATTTCATCTCCTTTTTCTCACTTCTTCCCTCTATTTCCTCTTTATTTTTTTACAAGATGGATGCCCTAATTGCATGCAGAATATGTAGAAATGCTATGAATAACCTCATGTTATACCCTCCATGCCTAAATCGGACAATGTCCTTATCAAAAAGTAGAAGCAAGGAAAGATATTACCTGAGGTAGAGTTGGGATACCTTGCAAATCGGGCTCTAGAAGGGAAACAGAAGGAGACCCAAAGAAGATATGTAACAAACCTGGCCTGGCGAGTAAGTAACCCAAGATGTTGGTAAGTTGGTGATGGATAGTGAAGCCAAATACTCTCCAGAAGCAAGTGAAAAGAGGGTACTCCTGAGTTATTGTGGGAGGTTTTACATAATACACATGAGTAGTGACCTCTAGGAGTGTGCGATGAGGAGGCAAAGGCTCCTCAAGCAGATTTGTGTAGGCAACAGAGGGTGTAAAGAAGCATACCCTGAGACTAATGGGTTGACATGGAAGAGCGTCGATCCACACTTGCCACTCTACCACCGGGTGTATTGGTCTGGATATTTCCTCGCTAATCAAAAGTGTGAGTAGAGATTTTAGGAAGCTGGTACTATGTGAGATGAAGTCTCTCAAGTGTGGGGTAGGGAAGAGGGTTAAAGAGGGTGTGAGCAGTTTGACGTTCATCCTCAATATCCATTCCAATTCTTGAATGTTATCAGAAGCAACCTTAGTTACTGATTGCATATCATTGGTGTGAGTGTCCTGGAAAGGGCCCAAATGTTCGTCATCCAAATTAAACCGCTCAAGGGTGTCACTCATTTCATTATCATGTATAAGTGGATTGGAAGCAATAGGGTTGTGAGTGTCCTTAATAATGACATCCCCAGGTTTTTGTTCAATGACAAGATCCTACTCATGGGGTGTATAGATTCTTTCTTCAAGAGTAGTAATTGCTTCCATTTCTTCCGACTGTTTGAGAGGACGATCTTGACAGTCAAAGGTATGTAACAATCCAGATTTTTCTAATTCAGTCAGGTCCTCAGAGGGTAGGTCCTCAAACAAAACATAATCCCCCCTAGAGTCACTCCATCTCTAAGTCTGGGCCCCTTAAAGTCATCATCATCCTCTTCCACATTTTGTCCCTCTTGACTCTGAGTCTCAGGGCAAACTTTCATATCAGGATCAAGTGCTTCCTCAAAAATCAACTCTTCGTGTCCCTAAGACCAATATTGATCTAATTCTTCCAATTCTATCTCAAGTTTCTCATGGTCTCTTGGGTTGGGGACTTGTGAATCCTCAAAATATTCAATTACAGGTGTTGGTCCTGTTGATAAAGGAGTGTGGTTATTATTACTTCCTTCTAGTATGATTTCCTCTGGCATCCAAGACTCCTAGAATTTGTTAACTTCTAAATCACAATCCTCAGGGAGCTCTAACTGAGGTGCAAGGTCCTCAGAAGCGTAAACTATATGTTTAGGATCCCTAGGAAGGGGTATAGATTCCACCTTAAGATTCAAACTGGGAGCAGGGTTGACTATTTGACTATGACCCATTTCATCAAATGTAACGAAGATACTATCATTTGGGTCGAGTTCAGCTAATGGGACCATCTTCCCCTTTGATTGGCTCTAATAAAGCTCAAGTGGAAAATTCGGGGAGTCCTCCCTTGTTGGCTGCCACCAATCTATATCACAATTCCATATCTAGCAACCCCTTTCAATTCCCATTGTATCCAAGTAGCCTCCCTCCTCCTTAATGTCTCGACTTCTCAAACAATAGTTATCAAGTCTGAAGGGGTCTACATTATCCTCAAAAGGGTAGCTATACTCCCTAATGTCCCCTCCCATCTTGTGGCGTGGCTCTCTCAAGGGAGATGTATCTAACATGGAGGGGTTATGATCAACCTCAAGGGAGTAAATCAAGTGACCAATTTCTTCTTCTAATTGTTGACTTGTCCTCAAAGACTCTCCTAAAGATTCCATCATTTCCATTTGTTGTTTTTGCATTTCTCTTTTGAAAGAGGAGAGGCTATCATTTGTTTCAAGAGGAAAGTCAAGCTTAGGGTTATAATACCTAGGAGTTTCTGTCCAACTGGGAATGTAAGAATCATCACGGGTGGGTGGGTTGGGCATAGACATGGATGGGTTAGGGATGGTGTATCCTTCTCTTAGGTTCTACTCATGATCACAGGATTGGGAAATAATCAGACCAATGTTCCCATAGTAAGAGTAGAAAGGATCCCATTGTTCATTAGATGGTGGATCACTGCAGGTCATGGGATTGGGATTTGATGTTCTGGGGTGAAAGTAAGAAGTGAAGTAGTTATTGTAATCCATTTGAAAACACAACTTGAAAAATACCCCCCAATCAAACACAAGGCAATTGGACTCTTTTTTCTTTCTTAGAGAAGAGTTGAGCTAACCTCCAACATACTCCTTAAAGTTGTCAAATGTGGTCAAGTTTGCACCCATCTGTTCCTACTTTAGTGGTATAAGAGGGAGCTATGACTTGAGATCCCTAACATGCCCTTTAGAGAAGAACAGAGGTTGTTTACATTCTTTCTTGGTGGCCAGAGAATTTTCACAATCAATTATGGGTCCTAAGTCGACTTTCGTGTGCCCTAGAACTTACACCTTGCTTAAATAATACTCTCAGGTGATCAAGTGAGAAGTTACTCCAAGGATGAACAAAGGGGTGCAAGTAGGGCGAACCCTTCCTTTAAGGCGATGCATAAGCGGTGCCTCTTAACTACCCTTTTGCTCCTTTAAGGGGTGTCCTCCGTGAAGTATCAAAACACTCGGTCAAAAGATAGTACCACCACCATAAAGTAAGATAGGAGGGTCTGCACCGATAAAGCGATTGGTGCCTATAGCCTTAAGGGATCGAGCCTTAGTGCGGTGCCTAATATGCGTGCTCAGTAACAGAAGTGTGCATCACACCGCAAATCATTTTTTATTTTGAAAATGCAGACAAGTCCCTTTGAATCAGATCAAGTATGACTTGGTTTTAAGGTCGAATCTGATTATCAGTCCCAATTTCAATTAGATGACCACTAAATTAGTTTCATTCAATCATTTTTGGTGTTCTTGAATTTTAATCCAAATGCAAATGCGTGGACAAGAGCTGGATGCCAAGTTAGAAAGGTGTACCTGTATCTAGCAATCTTCGTGAAAATATGCTTGCAATGCAACAATGAGATTTAATATGCTGCTCAATCACCCCTAAATGCACGCACCTAAGGGCGTGCAACTCCTAAATAGGAAGCTCGATATTTTCTCTTGTTTGTTTTAGGTGCAAGCAAGTAGAAATATAATTTTCACACGTAGAAAAAAATATTGCCCTAGCCTCTAATGAATGTGGGGACAGACCCCCAAAAATAAGCCCCAATTACTACAAGGGCAAGAAGACAGAAATAAAATTGCGACAAAGGAGAATCCCCTGTGAGAGCGGGATCCAGGTCTCCTATGTCTTCTCATGTGTTAACGTCGCTCAAGGTCGATGTCGTCGCTCTGCTGCGCCTGTCACCCCATCAGATTCCTCGTACAGAAAAGATAACAACTGGTTAAATCACTGGGCAGCTCAGAATAACCAGAAATCAGGTGAATCTATTACGTCTGTTGCCTCTCCAGCAATGACGCCATTTGATCGAGTCGATTTTTCACTTTTCAGGGATATTGTTTCAGAAAAATATGTCGTTGTAGTGAAATCACATGGTGGAAAAATGCCGAACAAAATTATCAGTAAAACTAACCATGATGGATTAGGTCGTATCCACAGGTAGGAATAGATCAATAGATTCACGAATATAGAGCCATCATGTTCATAGAAACACTTACGAAATCAACTCAATGAATATGCAGCTCAGAGTGTAACTTTTAATTTCATGAGAAGTTGAGGGATTTTTAACGTAAATTTTACATCATAAATCAAGCTCTCAAAAATATGTAAATGATGCATGTGTAGTGGTAGAGTGTGTAATTCTTAGTTGCATGTAAATCTAAATCCTATTTCAATGAGAATTGATGTGCATAATAGGAGCCAATTAAATATGCGAAGGAATAAGTATAATGTCACAATTTTACCATAATAATTTAATCTAGCCAAATATTTGAATAGTATTCTGCAATGGTATTCTTGGTAAATTCTAATAGAACCCAAAACAAAGGAAGTGCTTCTCTCTACTGTGCATGTCGAGAAGTCGATGGCAAGGGCCGGGGAGCTCAAGGAAGGTTGAGGCAGACGAGGGCTTCGCGTCGGGGGTGGTAGCCTAACGAGAGATGCTCGACGGTGATCGGCCGGAGAGGAGGTTAGCCGACAACGTAGAGCTCCATTGGCGGTCGTGCGGTTGATATTGGCAGTCGTGGATGAGGGGAAAGGTGTTGTGAGGTGTGGCAAGTAGAATGACGATGTTGTCGGTGTATTTGGCAGCTCAAGTTGGCGGCTGCGTGTTGATGGCGTTGGGTTCTTCTTCGGTGGGTGTAGTTGCAGCCGGTGAAGATGAAGATGAAGAAGAAGAAGGCACACTTGGGCATTGGCTTGCTGGCCGTGCACGCCCGTTGCACACTGTGGCAGGTCCTGTTGTGTGGTCATGGATGTGGTGGTTGACGACAAGGGAGAGGGCGAGTGCAGTGGCTGGTTATGTGCATCATGGAGGGGGCTTGCGATCGTGGACGAGAAAGGGTAGCAGTTGCGGTCGGTGGCTGTGGCGGATGCGGTCGGTTCACAGTGCGGGAAGTCACAGTCGAGAAGATGCTCCCCTGGAAGTCAGGCAACCCTCCCAGACGGCTTAACTTGCCACCATCTTTGGTGGGCTGCAGATGCGCAGTTGGGAGAGCCCCTGGAAAAAGACAAGGGGAGGAGGCACACAGTTCTGTTAGTGGGTTCGTGGAGGCATGCAGTGGCAGATGGAGGCACACGACAGTGGTGGCTTCAATCAATGCAGAGGCTCGTGGTGGTGGATGGGTGCACAGTGAGGGTAGAGAGGTGGAGGCCGTGTTCCCTCTCGTGGGAGGAAGAAGATGCTTTCCCTGTTGCCCATCCCTTCCCGTTAAATGAGAGAGAGAGTCAGATTTTTTTGTTACCAAATAGCGAATAGAAATTTTAGGAAGAGAGAGAGATTCATGAGAGAGATAAGGAAATGTGTTGCAACAAATTTGAGAGGTATACAAGGAAACCCCTAAAATTTATTCCCTTACTATATTTTTCCTAGACAAAATCCCCGTATCTCCACTCACTTTGTTGTGATGCCCTTGCCTTTTAAAGTGAATAATCAATCCTCCCATATAAAGACTAATGCAATTAATACATGAAATAATAAATCTAGTGTTCACATGATTTTGTCAATAACATCCATGCTTTAAATTATTCTCTCATCAAAATAATAATGCACTTAAGCACTAAATTATTCCACTAAAGTGGACCCATCAGGCGGGTCGAGGTGACTGTTGCGGATGATTTCAAGCTCAGGTACGAGTACCAGAGGTGGAGTCGGCTATTCTAATGGACTAACCCTAAAGTGAAATATGAGTTTAGCATAAGATGTGTCAAGAAGGGTTTCGGGTTTTTGAAAAGGATGACGGGTTGCCTCCCATTAAGCGCTGAGTTTAACACCATCAACCGGGCGCAATGAGCTCAGGGAGAATGGAGATCAAAAGATACCTCAACCCTATTCATATCGGTGAGTTCAATGAACGGCTTAAGTCACTGACCATTCACAACAAAGGATTCTGAATCAAGGCTAGGTTGGCTGATTTCAATAGCTCCATTTCGAAAGATTCATCTCACCAAGAATGGTCCAATCCATTTTGATCTGAGTTTTCTTGGGAAAAGTTTGAGTTTGGCATCAAAGAGTAGAACTTTCTAACCAGGGTGGAAAACTTTTCATACAATGTGCTTGTCATGGAAGGCTTTAACCCACTCTGTGCAGATACGCAAGTTTTCATATGTAATCAGTAGGATTTTTTGCTTTTTAGAGAGGATGTTTATCAGAAAAATACTGCGTTGTATTATATAATGTGGTGGAAAAACCTTCGATCAAAGTTACTAAAATACTAAAATAATACCACACTTCAAGTCGTATCACAGGCAGACATAGAACCAATAGGATAACCAATATCAATTCCACATAAAATCTTGGTCAAGAAAAATAAATTGCCATTGATATCAACTCATCATGGGAGGAAAGAAAACAAAATGCATTAGCTAGTAAACCAATCCTCCAATATTGTCACAATAAACCAAGAAGAGAAGGGCCTCCCACAAATTTACCGTAATAGAATAATTAATACCAAAATCTCATTCTTTGACAAGGGCAATCAATGTAAATTTTAATTGAACCTTTACTGTAGAGAAATAGGGGACTTTGTTCTCCACATAAATGCATGGTGGGGGAAGCGCGGTTGATGGTGCGACGCTCAGAAAAGGTCAGCCGAAGCAAGGCCTTCGCGGTGGTGGTGGCGACGCATCGCGAGATGGCCTGGGCCAGCTGGACGGAGGAGAGAGGCAACGGTGGCGGCGGCTGTCGTTGCTGCTCTTACACGCTCTGCTGCTGGAGGGCATGCAGTGGTGGTTGCAGGGAGCACTAGAATAGCACACACGGCTAGAGGCGAGGGTCGATGGCTATGAGAAGGGCACGCTCTACTGCTTGAGGGTGCACAGCGGGTGCTGCAAGCAGAGGTGCGGCGAGGGAGGCGCAAGCAGAGGTGCACACGCAGAGGGGTAGGCAAGGGAATGGCACTGGAGGGCGGCTGCTATGGGTGTGCGATAGGGGCTGAGGCGTGGGGGTGGTCGTTCGCGGAGCTGCTGGTGGGCACATACCTGTCGCGGTGGAGGTGCAGCGCATGTGGGCGGGCTGCTGTGAGTGGCAGGCATGCAGAGGGTGTTGGAGGGTTGAGGAGCTGATGAAGAAGAAGCACGGTGATGTAGGAACTCTGATTGGCGATGTGGGCTATCACACCACACGCCCACGGTAGTGGAGTCACACTACTGCAGTTGAGGCTGGTGGTGTGGGGCAGATGAGAAACTAGTTTCTCTACACAGCGAGGAAAGGGGTGGTGGCCTCCTCTGAATGGTAGCCCTTCCTCCTCCTTTGTAGCCACTGCTGCAAAGATTTTGAAATTCAAATAGGCCACCGTCGAGTGAATGCGTAGGAGGAGGAGGCGGAGACGAAGCGGTTACCCTGCAAAAAGGAGAGAAAATAATAAAATAATTAGGATTACTTATACATAACTCTTTAACTTCTATGTTAATTACAACAATGTATGTAATGTGCCTAATTAATTACCTAATCAAATGTATGCAATCCTAGGTTAATTCTAAATGCATTTAGATATGGATGGCACACATGAATTATGCCCTTAAGCTAAAAATATGAATTAATTTAATTACATCCTAATGTATGATATCTAAATGTTAAAATTAACTTAATGTCGAGGCACTTAAATACTTAAATAGCCCACAAATATAGGCTAATCAAATACCCCCATGCCTAGTTTTTGCTAGTCTCTAGCAAATCTAGGCAATAACCTAACACTCCAAGTAGGCTAGCCAACCCAATCGGTCTTCCTTTAGAAGCATGTGAAATTTAGACTTTAGACCTAAGGTTCCCAAGTAGTTGCTAAGTTACAGACTAGGTCGGCTAAAGACGAGTTGTAGGCACAGGTTTCCCTGATTTCTAACTCTATCCTAGGGTTTATTGATCCCTAAGATTAAAGCATCCGTGCATGTGCATTGGTCTGACTTATTTGAGGTTGGTATGATTGCCAACCTAGAGAGGAAAAAGGATTTTTTTTTAATATATATATATATTTTGTTTGATTCTTCTAAGTCTAACCTTGGATCAGCTATCAACATGGTCTGTGTCAGATTCATTGTCCCCATCACCGTACCTTGAAGGGTGCCTAGCTTTGGATGCTTTGAGATAGCATTGCCCATAGCGACCCCAAGAAATCCTACCAATTGATACTTTGAGATAGTATCGCCCATGGATTTCTTAAGCGAATTCAGTCCTGTGGCAATTGGCACTTCGAGATAGGGCTGCCCATGGTACCTGAACCGCACAATGCGCTTACATGCCCTAGTAGGATGGATATCCTAAGAGACAAGCACAAAGGAGGTAACATGTTATCATCACATCCTCAAGGTAAGTATATACTCCACCTCTCCTGTGGCAGGAACTCTTCCAATCAAATTGTGTTTTCAATCTTCTCCTAAGTCAAAACTAAGAGAACCAAATTTTCTTTTAAGAAAGGAATTAAAGTGATCACTTAGTTATACAAGACCAAGTGTGTGTGAAATTTGGATGCTTAGGTTACAAGGACCCGTAAACCAAAAGGTAGAACAAGGCTCTAGGTACTACCCAGCCTTTAACTCAATCCCTAGGTTTCCTTCCTCAACCTCTTGAGGAATGGTCCGCAACTTAACTCCTACTTAAGTTTTTAAGTCCACAAAGGACCCTAAAGGTCTAAAGCTGGTAGCTCACTTAGCTTCTAAAGTTTGACACCTATAATCAAATTAGTCTAACCTGAAGTTCTGGTCTGCTTAAGAATGCAGGGCCTAGCCAGTTAAGCTCAATAATACCTTTTTTTTTTTAATGCAATATGCATGAATGAATGCAAAATGTAGACATGGTATAAACATATGCCTTAGGTCCTCTCCCCCATGCCTGGTTCAAACAATGTCCTCATTGGAAATAAAACAGTTAATGGAAGATCTTACCTAAGGCAGAGAATGGCAAGAGCTAAAGCTCCTCAAGAGTGACCTCGTCAACCAGATGGCTATCCAAAGTAATGTATGGTTTTAACCGTTGACCGTTGACAATAAAGGGAGTTGCTGAAGAGGAAGGGCTTTTAATCTCCATAGCTCCATGTGGAAACACTTTAGTGATTATGTAAGGCCCATCCCAATGAGATTTTAATTTCCCAGGAAAAAGCTTAAGATTGGAATTGAAAAGCCAGACTTGTTGGTTGGGCTCAAAGGTCTTTCTAAGGATATACTTATCATGCAAGACCTTAGTTCTCTCTTTATAAGCTTGAGAGATGTCATAAGCATCATTCCTCAGCTACTCAAGCTCACTTAATTCCAGAAGTCGTGACTTACCTGCCTTTTCTAAATCCATGTTAACACTTCAAATAGCCCAAAGTGCCCTATGTTCCAGCTCAACGGGTAAATGACACGCTTTCCCATACACAATCCGAAAGGGAGATGTACCCAAAAGGGTCTTATAAGCCGTTCGATATGCCCACAAAGCATCATCGAGCTCTTGGGACTAGTCTTTCCTATCAGGTCTAACGGTCTTTTCTAAAATATTTTTTATCTCACTATTTGAGATTTCAACCTAGCCACTTGTTTGAGGATGGTAAGGGGTAGCGACCTTGTGAGTCACTCACAGACTCCTCAGAAGCAGATTGAAGTGGTGGTTTCGGAAATGAGGTCCCCCATCACTTATAATGGTCTTGGGGTAGCCAAAACGAGATATGATATTGGCCTTCATAAATTTTAAAATCACAGAGTAGTCATTTATGCATGTAGGAATGGCCTCTATCCATTTAGAGACATAATCAACTGCCACCAAGATATATTCATAACCATGGGACGAAGGGAAGGGGCCCATAAAGTCAATTCCCCACACATCAAAAATTTCAATAGATTGAATAGGGTATTGAGGCATCTCATTCCTCTTCCCAATCATTCCAATCCGTTGACATGTAATATAGGCTTTAACAAAATTATGAGAATCTTTAAATAACGAAGGCCACCAAAAATCTGATTGGAGAACCTTAAAAGCAATTTTCTTAGCACCAAAGTGTCCTCCACAATGAAGTTCATGGCAAAAACTCAGCACACTTTGTTGTTCCTCTTCAGGTACACATCATCTCAATACTTGGTCTTGTCCAATTCTAAATAATTCAGGCCCTTCCTAATGAAAGTATCCAGCTTGGGAAATGAATCTCTTTCTTTTCTACTCATCCCAAGAGCCAGGAGTTTCTCCAGTGACTAAGTAATTTACAGTATCAACATAGCAAGGTGAAGTTGGTGCTACAGCCAAAAGGGTTTCATCAGGAAATGTCTTGCGAATGTCTCCAGATAGAGTCATTAAGTGGAAGGCAAGACATGTGGTCAGCCACAACATTTTCTACTCCTTTCTTTTCATGTATCTCCAAGTCAAATTTTTGAAGGAGCAGGATCCACCTAATCAGACATGGCTTAGAATCTTTCTTAGCAATGAGATGTTTCACTACCATGATCAGTGAAAATAACCACCGTAGACCCAAGAAGATAAAACCTAAACTTCTCTAAAGCAAAGACTACAACAAGTAATTCCATTTCAGTGATGGTATAGTTTTGCTGTGGTTCGGTTAAAGTCTTGCTGGCATAATGCAACACATGAGGTCTTCCCTCAACCCTTTGTCCAAGGACTTCTCCCACTGCATAATCCGAAGCATCACACATCAACTCAAATGGGAGTGTCCAATTAGGAGCTCGGAGAATAGGTGCAGAGATCAAGGCCTCCTTTAGAGTTTGAAAGGCCTCAGCAGATGATTGCACAGCAATCATGGGTCCTAATCAACCTAAATAATGTTTAAACCTAGCTTAATTTGTGGATATTGCACTCATATCTTACATATCATGTATTGCATCAGTCTATTTAGAATAAGATGAGATATCCTACTATTTAATGGTTTTTATTACCATTTGTAGGTAATAAAGTAATCCAGGATGGAGATAGTGGAAAAAAGCAATAAAGGAAGAAGACTGATCCAGATAAGAGGAGTGAGGAGGATAGCCTTATCCCTACCCTTAGAAACCCTAGGACAGCCTTCCCAAACCCAAAACCACCTCCATTAGGACACCTTAGCCTCAAAACCCAAACATGGATAGCACTATCCATGTTTGTATCCACCCAATCCCTCTCCTAAACACTTAGGAACCAAAACCCACCTTAGAAAACCTAAAACCCACTCTTCAGCACCTTTTAAGACATTCAGACATCTGGTTGGATGTCTGATTTCTACATAATAACAATCCAGGAAGCCAAAACTCATACTAACACAAAATTGGATGTCTAATTTATTGTCCAGACGTCCAATTTTGTAGTATAAGATGTCTGACTACTATCCTGGATGTCTGATACTCTTGTCTGGTTCCTGATTTCGGTGTTGGAAGCCCTAGCTTGCCCATTTTGACCTAGGAACCCCACCGGACACCCTAGGAAACCTAATTAGAGACCTCCTAAGCCTAGTCCACTATCCATAGCCCTACTTATCCTATCCCTAACCCAATTAAACCATCCCATACCTAATTGGGTGCATCTATAGTTGATTGGGTGCACTTGAGCCCAATTGGATCCACCTAGGATCTAATTGACTCATACCTATTAGGGTTACCCTAGCTTAATCACATGCACACATCCAATTAGACTTGACCTAGACCTAATTAGGTTCACTCCTATCCAATTAGACTTTCCTAAGCCTAATTAGGTGCACACTGTTTGCACCTCAAAACACGCCTATAATAACGCCTTCTTGTGCTATTTTCTAGCATTAACTATGTATATTATAATCCTATAGTCGCATTTGTAAAAAATGCTTGCATGCATGCATTTAATCATGAGAGGAGGAGAAACGAATAAATGGCTTCGTAATTCACATTTTATCTCAAGTGCCTCCCTGCAAATTCCACCTTTTTATTTTTCCTCTTAATTTCTTCTTTTTTTCTCATTCCCGCCGCTGCCTTCTTCTTCCCGCGCCCACATGCACTCCATGCTGCGATGCCATACCCTGCCAACGCCTCTCCCTGCGGTTGCCACTCTCCAATGCCTCTCCCTGCTACAGCCATGCCCCACTCCACGCTCTCCTCCTCTATAAAGCCGCAGCCTCTTCCTCGCGACGATAGGAGGGGCGAGCTGCTGCAAAACGCCACCCTGCAGTCCACCACCTTCCTCTCCACCGTTCTCCCCTCCCATACGCCGGCCCTCCGTCGAGGAGGCACCCGGCGAGCAGGAGAACCCACTGTGGTGCTCACCACCACAGTGGGAACACCACCGCCCAGCTCTTCAACGAGCTGGTGGGCGTGGTGTCTTCTTCTCTTTTCGGTTTCATCTCCACGCCATTGCTGCCGCTTCAAGGTCCGAAGCTTGAAGCAGTAGCAGCAGCAGCTAAACCGCGGCGACAGCAGCAGCAGCAGCACCCCCCGCCTCCTCCGCGACCTTCCCCGCAGGCGCGCAACCCTCCGCGCGCGCCTGCAGGCCCGTTCCCCGCCTCCGTCTCCGTTCTGTCCACCTCGCAATTCCACCCGTAACCGGCCGCCGCGCGCACTGCAGCGGCCGGCTACGGCCTCGCGCCGACCCCCGCGACCCTCCGCGACCACTGCAGAACCTCCTCCACGCTCGCTCCACCGTGCCTTCGCCTGCCCGTCGTCTTCGCGCGCGCTTGCAGGCCCGTTCCCCGCCTCCGCCTCTGCTCTGTCGCCTCTGCCATTCCACCCGCGACCGGCCGCTGCGCGCACTGCAGCGGCCGGCCAGGCCCTCTCGCCGCCCCCTGCCAACCTCTGCAACCCTCCGCGACCGACTGCAGACTCCCCGCTGCCCTCTCCGAGCACGCCATCGCCCGCTCTCCTTCCTCGCACCCGGCCTGCAGATGCCTCACCTTCTCCGCGCGAAGACGCGCCTGCATCCTCGACCATCAGACGTCGGCAGCCATCTGCAGACACCTTAACTCGCTGCCATCGTCCGCGCTCGCGATCTCTCCCGCCCGCTCTTTCTCTCTCTGGCGCTCTCTCTCTCTCTCTCTCTCTCTCTTTTTCACTCACTCACAGACACACACTACACCAACACACACACATCTTCACCGACACACACACACACCCACACACACACTTACACTATACGTATAGTTATATATAGTAACATATATATACATACATATATATATATATATACATACATATATCTATTATATATATATACTTATATACATAGTATATCTATATAGTTATGTATGCATACATATATATATAATATATCTCTATATATATATATATACACGTATATATATATCTATATACTTATACATATACTTATATATATATACATATATACTTATATACATATATATATATACATATCTATATACTTATATATATACACACACATATATATATATATCTAGATACATATATACTTATATACATATATATATATATATACATATATATAGTAATATATATATATATATATACTTATATACATATATATACACATATATATCTATATATATATATATCTATACATATATAACTATACATTTATATATATATATAGATATATTTACTTATATACATACATATGTACATATACTTTCATGTTATTTATTATACGCTGTATCGCGGGGATATCTGCACCAGTTGCTGATATTTCCTGATACATGCGTACAAAAAAAGCGTGGTCCCATACATCATCCATCCTCCATCCACACTCCACGCGGCACCTAGTCGTGTTGGTTGCGTCTCTTTAGACGTCGACTGACTCGACATAGTGCTACACTCCATCGTCACCTCCACCCCCACCCCTTTATATATATACTACATATAAATATATATATATAGCTACTATATTTACTTTCTATCTGTTAGCTTCCTTCTTAGTAAGATAAAAAAAAAGGGGTATAAAAGTGAAAAGATAATCTTTGATTTGCAGGTACCCCGTCTTGCAAGTAGCAAGGCGTGTTTTGAAACTCTGTTTTGGCTAAAAGCCAAGGACAATTTTGAGGGTGTGCCTCAAGAACAAGGATTACCAGAAAAAAACCTAAATAAGAAAAATACCAAAAATAGAATAAACGAACGGAAGAGACGCGTTTTAAGGAAAACGTAGAAATTCGACTTGAACCCCACTTCCCTGAGTTCGACCCTGGGCCTAAAAGTGACAAGATAAAATCAATTAGGCCAGGTTAAAAATTTTGTAAAGAGATGGTTAGGTCTGAATTAGGTTAACCACTATACACATTTCAACGATAAAAATATCATATTAACAACCTATTTGGGCCGACCCATCACACACCCACTTAATCTAGATTGATCCAACCTATTTATCACCTAATACTACCAAAACCCACAACCTAGTCCCACGAAAAATACACACCCACACACACACACACACACCTTCCCATTCTACCCCTACAAAACCCATGCACACTCTCTTGGAAACCCTAGAAACTTGTGTCAAGCCTAGATCAAAGAAATGTGGCAATAGCTAATTTTGGAGCCACCAAAAGTGGCAACCAAATGGAGCCTTCCATAAGGGCAAAGGGAGAGCCACGAAATTGCACCATCTCCATTCATTCTCTCCACTCTCTCAACTTGTGACCACACCTTCTCCTCTCCCTCTCAAGGCCATCCTCCTCCTCTAAGGCTCCCTCCATGGACGACTAGGAAGAAGCTCTCCTCCAAGCTTCTCCAAGGGTGGCAAGAAGAAGAAGAGCAAAAGGATGCAACACCTTCTCCTTTCTTCTTGTGGTTGTGCCCTCTTCTTCCACCACAGAGGATCCACGTCCCCATTTTCTTTTCCTCTTAGACGGCTCAAGGTCTTCTCAGGGACAGCCATTGGTAGAGAAAGGGTGCAACACCCTCCTCTTTCCACTTGGGTGCACACACCTACCCTCCTCTCTTTAGTGGATGGCCAAGAAGGCTTCTCCTTAGCCTCTCTTGGTTGATCCCTTTCTTTAGTTTAGCCTTATTTCCATGTATCCGAATTTTAGAGTGACTTAATTTTTGATGCATGATACTCGTCCAATGGTTTTATATGCATGCTATTATCTTCACGGCTTACAACTTTGATGCATGCTTTCATTTCGTGTTTCAAAATAAAGATCAAAAACAAAAAGACAAAAATATTAGGTTAGATTAGATTTAGGTTAGATTAAGCCAATCTAAATCTTGACTTGTTTTCATGCCTCCCAGAGACGAACGACCGGGACTCAACCTTTCAAAAGAATAAAATCAATCGAGTTTCATTATTACAAATATCTTTGACGAGTGGTTTTCATGACTATACTACGATTTCCGACGATTTCAAAAGGCACGATTTCCACGCTTGTCAAATGGCACCATTGCAGGGTAGGCAACGCATGAGTTTAGATTTGGGTTTGCTTAACTGTTTATTATTTTGATTGTAGGGTGTCAAGACGAGGATCCGTGCACACATCGACCAGTGGTGAAGACCACAGGTATTTTCTTCATCCTCTAGTTTGTTCCTTTCTTAGGTTAGAAAAAAAAATAATATATATATATATATTCAAATTCAAAATTTTGGATTCAAATTAAAAAAAAAATTCTTTCTTTGGTGTGTGTTTTAACTTGAGAACTATTTAAACACACTAAAGTCAGATTTGGAAATCTGGCCAGCAAATATTGACGATATTAAAAAATTTATTGCCGTCAAATTATGAGTCCAAAAATATTGGTATTCAGTCTGATATTAGATTTTCAAACCAGCTTTCCAGTGCCACCTTTATTTAGAAAAATTAGCACTTTACAAATTTTAAAAATTCGTATAGTGGAAGGGGATCAGAACAGTCTGTACTCTGATTTTGTATAACTTTAAATGTTAGTTTTGACCTCTGCATAAATTAGATCTCTTTAAAATTTGTGGGATTGGAAAGCCATTGAAACATAGCTTTTTCTATAAACTTTCAAGAATTTTTGGATTTCTTTTGGTACTATTTCAAACTGCATTTTTTGCAGGGGGTCCATCTGGTTTGTTTGACGTCCTGGAACATAAAAATTCATGAAAAATTATACGAAATAGTAAAAATCTTAAAAAAATATTCCCTGAAAACTTATTAAAAAAAGATCTCCACCAAATTTCATTATATTTTGATTTATTTACTGATTTGGGGAGTGATTTCAATTCAGACTAAGGTCTGACTACTAATTGTTAGAAGAAGCATAAACCCTAGGTGTTTCACATTAGGGTTTAAAATTAGAGACCCAAAACAAACCCATCTGAGCCTGGTTTGTGTGCGATTGCATGAGAGAGGATCTGATTTGATTGGTTGTCTACCCCCTCACCCACTTAAATTGAATTTAATTTACATTTCAACCTAGGCAACCAATTAGGTTTATTTCACTTAGTGGTGGTGCATTAGGATCATTGTTTTCCTTGATTGGGTCTCACCACTTCTAGCTTATTGGGCTTAAAAGCCTCATATAGACCTATCTGATATTAGGGATTCCACACTAGGGTAGAGCACATTTGCATGCCATACTTAAAGGAAATTCATATAACAATTGGGATTTGCAAAACCTGTTGCGTGCTTCACTACAACCTTGTTTGAATTGACCTAAACAAGGAAACCCTAAAAGAAAAAAAATTAATACAAGCACTTGAACCATAAAATGCCCTACACCAACTAAAGCTTGTATTGAAAATCCTTTGTCTATGCACTTCACACTCTAAATCCAATTTTAAGGGCAACACCCCCAACCGCCCAATCACATTCCAAGAGCACTCTAAGACAAGCCTAAAACTAAGTAGACGTGCCCTAAGCAGGACTAAATTACTTGGTAACTAAAATTTAATTGGGTAAAAATCAAGGCTTGTCTATTTGGACCAACTAGTGACAAGAAAGGTCGGTGCGGTAACCGCGTTAACCTTTAGTGGTGTCCCGCCATGCAGGGTGTCCTAGGGGGTCCCACCAATCTAGCCAGCCAAGTAATTCAAGGGTTGGTTTAACCCAGTTCCATCTCAGGATACCAAGTTTAGATCCAATTAGGTTATACAATTTAAGGCTAGCTTGCTTGCTTGATTTGGGGCTCTCTCATCTTTCTTCCTAGGCCTTTGCCTTAATTCCACCAGCCCCTTGTAGCTGGTTGTGTCTTCCTAAGGAAGACTATCTCTTATCTTTATCCGCATCTTCTCTTAAATATCCATGAACCCATATCATTCTTTTGACCCTTAGGGTCCTCCATCTCCCAACCCAACCATTATTTCAACTCCTCCTGGTTGGGAGACTCATCCTAACCAGATGGGATATGATTATCATTATCCCCCAGCTTATTTAGAACCTAAACCTCATGGATTCGACCCTTATCTAAATCAGAACCAATTGAAAGCCATAGTTGCTAAATTCTGGGAATATAACAAGGACTATACAGATTAATGTGCCAAGCTCCTGGAGCAAATTAGACAATCCCAGGCACAATCTCAATCTTATCACTCCTCCCAAGGACAAGACACTTGGAACAACCAGCCTAGTGGATCTAGTTACCAATACTTTGGATCCACTAGCTACTCTACTGATTCTTGCTACCATAGGGAGGCATCCTGGACTCAACTAACTGAAAAGGTACCTTTGGACCTAATCCGCGATTGGGGTAGATCACTTGAGGAATGCACTATTTCTGATACACCTGTACCTGATGAGATATCACTAAGGAATTGGAATAATGGATCACAAGTACAAGACCACATAACAGGTTCCCAATCAACTCCCTCTATAGTTAGCCCTACTCAGGGTGATACACCTATTGATTCATATCCAAATTCATATAACCCTGAGTGGAGAAACAATCCTGATCTTTCATGGCCACCACAAAGACCGACTCAAACTGAACATCAATCTAGGCTAGCCCAATATTCCACTCAAACCACTTTAGGGCAACCATCTAGTCCAGCCCAACCCACAACCACCCTTGAAGATATCATGAACATTTTGTTCGACTTTGACAAGAAAAATGAAGAAAGGTTGACTAAGTTGGAAAATCAAGTGAAATCTCAAGGGGATCAAATCAAGAGACTTCAAGAATCACTTTATCCCCAGATGCAAATGCCTTTTCACTCCTATTCTCCACCTATTCTTCCGACCTCTCCTCCAATCTATCATACATGCAAGTGTGCGGGGGCCAAATCTATGGCCTCTAAAAGGAAGAGAAAAGCTAAGAGCCCACCCAAACGATTTGATTCGGGCTCAACCAAAAATCATAAGACCAAACCCACATCCAGCTCTGACTCAGACTCTAGGGACAAAAAGAAGAAAAGGCTTCTGAAGTTGATTTGACTTATTTACCCTTTCCTGAGGCCTTAAAGAAAGAGTCACAAAAGAAGAAAAAGACTTGCACACCTAAAGAGGTGGTTCTATCAGCTAACATAAGTGCATTTGTTTCTGGCACTCTACCACCCAAAATGACTGACCCTGGAAAACCCTTCATATCTTGTGCCATCAAGGGATTCACCTTCAAAAAAGCCCTTGTGGATCTAGGGTCTTCCATTAGCTTGATTCCTATCGCCCTTTTTGACTGCACCAGACTTGGAGATCTACACCACACATTTGTCGCCATTAGAATGGCAGATGGCTCCATCAAAACACCTAAGGGGCTAGTTCAAAATGTGATTATTAAAGTGCAAGGTCTTAGCTTTCCAATTGGTTTTATTGTTTTGGACATGGATATACCAGAGAAGCTAAGTAATTCACCCATCATTCTAGGTCAACCTTTCTTGGCTACGGCCAATGCACGGATTGACTGTTACTCAGAATATATGGAGATGAGTAGTGGAAATGAGAAGATTCACGTTGATATTTATGCAGCCGCTAAGAAAACAAAGTCAGGGTATTTTCTGGATGATACGGAAAGTGATTCAGAGGGAAATTTGGAAGAAACTATGGCAATTGACACCTAGGTAGAACCACATGACCCGAATCAACAATCCACTAGATCACATAAGTCACCATCAATACAGGATCAAATCTTTGATAGCATGGTTAACTATCTTGATTGACCTAGCCCAATTCAAACCCCTTCCCCTTGCAATGAATCCCAGATTACTCAATTGATCAAAATGGTTCATGAAATAAAAGAAGCTAGTGCAAAGGAATATGATGATATAAGAAAAGAGCTTCATAGAATCCGAGACGAGCAACAAAAATCAGAAACATTTGAATTTGGGTCTGGTGTGTCACAACCGATTTATGATTCGGTGGTGGTCATGCAGGATTTTGTTGATCAAACACCTAAGGTGGATGATATTGATAATCTTATTGAAGTCGAGAATGGAGATTTATTCGAGAATCCTGATCTTGATTTAGGGCATGAATACCAATCATTTCATTTTGAGGAACCAAGCATTAGGGGACCTGAATATGATTTTGTTGTATTTGAGAATACCCATGGAGACATTGATGAATTAATTCAAATGATCACATACACAGAGCAACAAAATCAACAAGACCTTAATGACCCCTCAATCAATGATTTAGCCCATTCCACATTCACGGAGGACTCACTACTGAATCTAACGGCCAATTTCATCTATGTGAGAAGAAGGAAATATCTCCTTATGAAAAGGATATTCAAGAGATTGAAATACTATTGGGGATAACATATGATGAGTTTTCAGAGGAAGCTAAAAATTTTGGGGAATCATGTGATAATTGAGAATTAAAATTGAAAATTTTTGAAGAGATAAAAGAAGAAGATGATACCCAAACATCTTTGGTAGAGATAGAGACTGATCACTGGACCTTGATTTCCAGATGAGACTACACTACTTAGGTCATGCCTTCCATTCATCACCATTATCAAGGCCCATATGATTTCACCCCACACGACTCCACCCATACCCATACCACCCACATTCTCCATCACCTCTTTAGGATGCCTTCACCTTCATTTCTTCCAAGCACCCGTAATTATCCGTCTTTCTTTTGTAGCATTTGGCTGCAGATAATCCCAAGCCCCATCTACATATTTTTTCGATTATTTGGGCTTAGAATTCATGGACAGCTGGTCCGCATTTGTGGCCCGTTGTTGGCAAACGAGATTAAAATTCTTAACATTTTACTCACCATTCTTAATAGTGTATTGATATATCCTTTTTGAGTGTATGCCTAGCTGGAGGCGTTAATCTCAGCACTTATATATAGCATATTTTATTTGTCATATTTTCCCTGCATATTCAATTTTAGGTGTTGGAATAAGCGGAATGCTAAAATTCAAGAGCAATTCCAAGTGATTTCTACCCATTTACTCCTTGCTGTATTTATCTTCTTTTATATTCATGCATGAGGACATGCAAGAACTTAGGCATGGGGGGGGTAGATATTACAAAACTGAAAATTTTTATGCCAACATTTAGGAAAATCTCAGAGCTACATGTCAAACGTACTTTAGGACCCTAAATAAAAGAACAACTGACTCCACCTCCAATGTTCGCATGGGAGCCAAAAATCATCCACAACAGCCATTTCCGACTCATCCACTCACCTCTTGTTCTAAATTTAGGGTCAAGCCGAATTAACCCGATAAGGGAAATTTCATGAAGTACGAATATAAGAGGTTACTTGTTTATAGCATATATAAATAGCGCATCCATGAATAAGATTATTTTATTAAGAGAATACATTAGGGATTTTATCCTCTAGTTGATTCATGTAATCTGGAATCCAGTACAACTTTTCATGCACATGTAGAATTTGCAATGGATTCACGGTGAAGGTCGATAAACATCTTTAGCGTGTCGAGAAGAAGCAGTGCTTCTTTTCCTAAACCCTTGGACAGTGTTTTGGGAGTCATGCAGATTTTCTTCCAAAAAAATCCACCAAATAGTGTGAGATGAGAGTAGAGTGCACTAGTGCTCTAAGATTAGTGCAAGGAATTTGGAATCCTAGATAATTAGGTAATGATACTCAGAGATTAGGCATAGTTTTCACTCTTAGATCTTGCATATATAATTTTGCGTGAAATTTTGAGAGCCACCAAATAAGGCGAATATGCAGAGAGCAAGTTTTCATAAAACTAGGGCTAAGGTGAATGGTTACAACCATTCTTTACAGAATCCTCGGTTGAAGGAGGGTATTGATGTCAAGGTCAAAAACACACCGTCCTATCCGTCTTTCTTGGTGCCGTGAGTAGGCACTTCCACCAAATAAGCCACCTAATGTCTCTTGAGTACCACCAATCCCTAATAATGCCTCTTCAATAAAATTCATGGATGTGTTGCTAGATTGTGTTGAGTTTGAGAAATTATACATGAATAAAAAAAGAGAATGAAAAAAATGAGGAAATGAGAAAAAGAAAAAAAAAGAAAAGAAAAGAGAAGAAAAAGAGTTTGTGAATATGTAGTATTTATTTCGGTTGCATTGAGGCAATGCCACCAAATAAATTTGAGATCCACCAAATATGGCCTTAACCTATCTTTCTTGTATTTCTGACCGCCCGAATACTAGCTGAGGAATTCCGACTTAGTGTTAAGGTTATGAGAACTCAATTAAAGTGTTAATGCCAAGTGAGACCACCAAATACAAATTATACGTGAGAATCTGGTGAGATTGTGAGCTCTAAGAAATAGAAAGAAAAAGAAAAAAAAAGGAGAGAGAAAAAGAGAATGAATACAAAGGGACCAAAAGAGAGCATAGTTTTTCTCATCTTTCTCTGAGATGAGTTACTTGATAATTCGAGAATCTAGATTCTGAAGTACTAATTTCTATGTAGCACCAAGTGAGAGTGAGCCACCAAATAAACAGCCATATCCCTCAGACATTCTCCACCCAAGCTTAAAGTTGGGGTGGAATTCATAAAATATCTTGAATACCCCAAGGGATGAAGTCTGCCTATCCGGCTAGAATTTTACCAGGGGTTAAGTACAGGCTTTAGAGGTGAATCAAGTCTTTCACTCGAATCCGTTGCAAAAGCTATGTAGTTGCACTTTCACATTTGTCTGGATATCTAGAACATAGGATGAAAACAAAATGGAGAAAAATCTCTAGGCATACACTTGATAAAATAATCGATCCCTTAGGTACAGTTATGTCAATAATGTAGTCTTGCATTTGCTAGGGACTAGCAAAGCTTAGGTATGGGGGTATGATTGCACAGCAATCATGGGTCATAATCAACCTAAATAATGTTTGAATCTAGCTTAATTTGTGGATATTGCACTCATATCTTGCATATCATGCATTGCATCAGTCTATTTAGAATAAGATAAGATATCCTGCTATTTAATGGTTTTTATTACTATTTGCAGGTAATAAAGTAATCCAGGATGGAGATAGTGGAATAAAGCAATAAAAGAAGAAGAAGAAGACTGATCTAGATAAGAGGAGTGAGGAGGATAGCCTTATCCCTACCCTTAGAAGCCCTAGGACAGCCTTCCTAAACCCAAAACCACCTCCATTAGGACATTTTAGCCTCAAAACCCAGACATGGATAGCACTATCCATGTTCGTATCCACCCTATCCCTCTCCCAAACACTTAGGAACCGAAACCCACCTTAGAAAACCTAAAACCCACTCTCTAACACCTTTTAGGACGTCCAAACATCTAGCTGAACGTCTGATTTCTGCAGAATAATAATCCAGGAAGCCAAAACTCATACTGACGCAGAATTGGACATCTAATTTATTGTCCAGACATCCAATTTTGTAGTATAAGATGTCTAACCACTATCCTGGATGTCTGATACTGCTGTCTGGTTCCCGATTTTGGTGTTGGAAGCCCTAGCTTGCCTATTTTGACCTAGGAACCCCACTGGACACCCTAGGAAACCTAATTAGAGACCTCTAAAGCCTACTCAACTATCCATAGCCCTACTTATCCTATCCCTAACCCAATTAAACCATCCCATACCTAATTGGGTGCATCTACAGTTGATTGGGTGCACCTGAGCCTAATTGGATCCACCTAGGATCTAATTGGCTCATACCTATTAGGGTTACCCTAGCCTAATCACATGCACACATCCAATTAGACTTGACCTAGACCTAATTAGGTTCACTCCTATCCAATTAGACTTTCCTAAGCCTAATTAGGTCCACACCCACTTAATCTAGATTGACCCGACCTATTTAGCACCCAATCCTACCAAAACCCACAACCTAGTCCCACGAAAAGTACACACCCACACCCACAACCACACCTTCCCATTCTACTCCTACCAAACCCATGCACACTCTCTTGGAAACCCTAAAAACTTGTGTCAAACCTATATCATAAAAATGTGGCATTAACTAATTTTGGAGCCACAAAAAGTGGCAACCAAATGGAGCCTTCCATAAGGGCAAAGGGAGAGCCACAAAATTGCACCATCTTCATTTATTCTCTCCACTCAACTTGCGACCACACCTCCTCCTCTCCCTCTCAAGGCCATCCTCCTCATCCAAGGCTCCCTCCATGGATGACTAGGAAGAAGCTCTCCTCCAAGCTTCTTCAAGGGTGGAAAGAAGAAGAAGAGAATAAGGATGCAACACCTTCTCCTTTCTTCTTGTGGGCGTGCCCTCTTCTTCCACCATAGAGGATCCACGTCCCCATTTTCTTTTCCTCTTAGATGGCCATAGAGAAGACCCCCCTCAAGGTCTTCGCAAGGATGGCCATTGGTAGAGAAAGGGTGCAACACCCTCCTCTCTCCACTTCGGTGCACACACCTATCCTCCTCTCTTTAGTGGATGGCCAAGAAGGCTTCTCCTTAGCCTCTCTTGGTTGATCCCTTTCTTTAGTTTAGGTTTATTTCCATGTATCTGGATTTTATATTGACTTAATTTTTTATGCATGATACTCTTGTCTAATGGTTTTATATGCATGCTATTATCTTCACGGCTTACAACTTTGATCCATGCTTTCATTCCATGTTTCAAAATAAAGATCAAAAATACAAAAGTATTAGGTTAGATTAAGCCAATCCAAATCTCTACTTGTTTTCACGCCTTCCAGAGATGAACGATCGGGACTCAAGCTTTCAAAAGAATAAAATCAATCGAGTTTTGTTGTTACAAATATCTTTAACGAGTGGTTTCATGACTATACTATGATTTTCGATGATTTCAAAATGCACAATTTCCACACTTGTTAGCACACTTTGAATCAAAATTGAAGGAAGATTCCTTTGCCAACAGGTTACAAAGTGGCCTAGAAATTTTACTGAAATTTTTAATAAAGAGCCTATAAAAGTCGGCATGGCCCAGAAAGGATCTAATCTGTTTGACATTTGTGGGCAATGGGAGTTTGGAAATAGAATCAATCTTGCCTTTATCTACTTCCAAGCCTCACTCAGACACAACATGCCCAAGTACAATTCCTTTATGTACCATGAAGTGGCTTTTCTCCCAGCTGAGGACTAAACCAGTCTCCTTACATCGCTTCAACACATTCTATAGGTGCAGGAGACACTGGTCGAAAGATGAGCTATAAATGGAGAAGTCATCCATAAACACTTCAACACACTCATCAATCATGTCTGAAAAAATTGACATCATACACCGCGGGAAGGTTGTAGGGGCATTACATAATCCAAATGGCATATGCCTGAATGCAAAGGTACCGTAAGGACTCGTGAATGTCATCTTCTCCTAGTCATCAGGGAAGACTACAACTTAGTTGTACCCAGAATATCCATCGAGAAAATAATAGTACTTATTCCCCACCAATTTCTCGAGAATTTGATTAATAAAAGGCAAGGGAAAGTGATCCTTCTGGGTAGCGGTGTTCAGCTTGCGGTAATCAATGCAGACCCTCCATCCAGTTGAGGGTCTAGTCACAACTTGTTCACCTTGATCATTAAATTCCACAGTAAAGCCTTCCTTCTTTGGCACCACATGAATAGGACTTACCCATTTACTATCTGCAATGGGATATATGATCCCAACATCCAACCACTTCAAGATTTCCTTTTTAACCACCTCCCTCATATTAGGGTTCAGACGTCTCTACATGTCCCTAAATGGCTTGATGGAATCATTAGTATAAATGTGATGCATGCAGAGTGTAGAGTCTATACCCTTAATGTCAGCAATGCTCCAAGCAATAGCTTCCTTGTCCCTAGACAAGCATTCAATCAAGATTCAGACGTCCCTGCATGTCCCTAAATGGCTTGATGGACTCATCAGTATAAATGTGGTGCATGCAGAGTGTAGAGTCTATACCCTTAATGTCAGCAATGCTCCAACCAATAGCTTCCTTGTGCCTAGACAAGCATTCAATCAGGGCTCCCTCCTGTGCCTCAGATAGCACAGCAAAAATGATAACGGGAAGCGTATCATTGGCACCCAGGAAGACATACTTGAGAGTGTTAGGGAGGGGTTTCAACTCAAGGTCTAGGGCTTGTATGGTTGAGGGTTTCATAATAGATGTCCCCATCTCAGGTAGCAGATCTACCTTGGGCAGAGATGATGGGGAAAGAGACTCAGCAGAAACACCCAACAACTCCTCAAGTTCTAGTGTATCCCCTTCACATTCCTCCAAGAGATGGGAATGCTCATTTAGCATGACATGCTGAAGGGGGTCATCACATAGCATTGCAGGGGTTGTCTCTTCAATTAGGTCATCTATCACCTCAACTTGAGAACAATCCTCAAGCCTGGCTTGTTTGTAAGCATCAAACACATTAAGCCGGATTTTCTTGTTCCCAAAGCCCATTTTCAATGCCCCAGTATTGCAATTGATTGAAGCATGCGAAGTTGCAAGGAAGGGACAGCCCAAAATGATGGAGGGCTTGGTTGGCTTGTTGGTAGGGTCAGTGTCCAAAACTACGAAGTCAATGGGGAAGAAAAAATCCTCCACTCTCATGAGGACATCTTCCAAAATTCCCCACGGTGTCTTAAGTGATCGATCAGCAACTTGGAGGATTACCGGGCTAGGCTTCAGATTGCCTCCCCCAAGTTGTTCATACATGAAGCTCGGAAGGATGTTCACCCCCGCACCCAGATCAACTAGAGCCTCATCAATCTGTAAGTCACCAATAACCACTGAGATGTATGGGGCTCCTAGGTCCTTAAGTTTTGGGGGTGTGCCATGTTGAATAATTGGGCTAATAGAATCAGGCAGGACAACTTTTCACTGGATCTGTTTCCTAGATTGCCACCTTTTCGTGCACAGGTCCTTTAAGAAGCGGGCATAAGATGGAATCTGCCTGATACGCATTATTTTTCTGATAAACATCATCTCTAAAAAGTGAAAAATCCTATCGATCAAATGGTGCCATTGCCAAAAAAGCACGATTGATGGTGCGAAGCTCGGAAAAGGTCAACCGGAGTAAGGCCTTCGCGGTGGTGGTGGCGACGAGTTGCAAGATGGCCTGGGTTGACTAGACAGAGGAGGGAAGCGACGGCGGTGGTGGCTGTCGCTACTGCTCTTGCACGCTCTACTGCTGGAGGGCATGCGGTGGTGGTTGCGAGGAGCGCTGGAATAGCATGCACTCTACGCGCGTGGCTGGAGGTGAGGACCAGTGGTTGCAAGGAGGGCCCGCTCTGCTGCTAGAGGGCATGCGGCGAGTGCTACGGGTAGAGGTGCAGCGAGGGAGGCATAGGCAGAGGTGCGCAGGCAGAGGTGTGCACGCAGAGGGGCAGGTGCGGGAATGGAGCTGGAGGGCGGCTGCTGCAAGTGTGCAGCAGGGGCTGAGGTGTTGGGGTGGTCGTGCGCTGAGCTACTGGCGAGCGTGCGCCTGCAGCGGTGGAGGTGCAGCACGTGCATGCGGGCTGCTATAAGAGGCAGGCACACAGAGGGTGCTGGAGGGTTGAGGAGTTGATGAAGAAGCACGGTGATGTAGGGACTCTTATTGGCAGTGTGGCCTATCACACCATATGCCCACAATGATGGAGTCGCGCTGCCGTAGTTGAGGCCGGTGGTGAGGGGTAGATGAGAAACTAGGTTCTCTACACAGTGAGGAAATGGGTGGTGGCCTCCTCTGAATGGCAGCCCTTCCTCCTCTTTTGTAGCCACTGCTACAAAAATTTTGAAATTCAAACAGGCCACCGTCGAGTGAATGTGCAGGAGGAGGTGGAGACGTAGTGGTTACCCTACAAAAAGGAGAGAAGAAAAAATAATAAAATAATTAGGATTATTTATACATAACTCCTTAACTTCTATGTTAATTAAAAAAATGAATGTATTACACCTAATTAATTAACTAATCAAATGTATGCAATCTTAGGCTAATTCTAAATGCATTTAGATATGGATGTCACACATGAATTATCACCTTAAGATAAAAATATCCTAATGTATGCTATCTAAATGTTAAAATTAACTTAATGTCGAGGCACTTAAATACTTAAATAGCCCACAAATATAGGCTAATCAATACGCATCATTGCGTAGTCCCTCAATCTCGCTTAATTGCAACTAGCGGTGTATTCCAGCCTTCACTAGATCCAGATTGCACTTCCGTACTGCCCAATAAGCCTTGTGCTCCAACTCAATGGGAAGGTGACATGCCTTACCGTACACTAATCTGAAGGGAGACATGCCTAATTGGGTTTTGTGGGTGGTCCTATAGGTCCACAAGGCTTCTAGAAGGCGAGTAGACCAATCTTTTCTATCAGGCCGAAGAGTGACCTGAAGGATCTTTTTGATTTTTTGATTTGACAGTTCTACCAGTCCATTAGTCTAGGGGTGGTAAGGAGTCGAAATATGATGCGACACTCTATACTTTTTCATCAGGAACTGGAAGTGCACTTTGGTAAAATGAGACCTGCCATCGTTGATGATGGCCTTAGGAACCCCAAATATGGTAAAGATGTTCTCTTGGATAAATCGAAGAACTTTATGATGGCTAGTTCTCGTGGAGATGGCTTCGATCCACTTAGAGACATAACCAACAGCGTGTAGAATGAATTCGAAGCCATTAGATCTGGGAAAGGGTCCCATGAAATCAATTCCCCATATGTCAAAGATTTTGCACACATTAATCGGGTTAAAGGGCATCATATCCCGCGTGCCCATGCTACCGAGGGTCTGACAACGAGCGCATGCCCTACAATACGTCTGTGCATCTTTGAACAAAGTGGGCCAAAAGAACCCACACTAGAGAATTTTCGCTGCAGTTTTACGCTTAGAGAAATGGCCACTGCAAGCCTGGTCGTGATAGAATGACATTACATCATTAACCTCGTCGTCAGGAATGCATCTCCAGATCACCTAATCATTGCCAATGTAGAAAAGGTATGGCTCCTCCCAAATGTAGTACTTAGCCTCGACAATCAATTTGTCTCGCCTGGAAATTGCCCAATCTAGTAGAACTTTCCCCATAACCAAGTAGTTTAAAATATCAGCAAACCATGGGAGATTGTGAATGGCTAGCAGGTGCTCGTCCAGAAAATGATCAGTGATTGGACCAGATGGGTCGATGACGGAAGAAGGAAGATGGGACAAGTGATCAGCTACCATGTTATGTTTTCCGGCTTTATCGTGAATTTTGAGATCGAATTCTTGCAACAGTAAGATCTAGCAGATAAGTCGAGGTTTCACGTCCTTCTTCGCAAGGAGGTGCCTCACTACAGTGTGATCTGAGTATATGATAACACAAGAACCAAAAAGATATGATCTGAATTTTTCCAGGTCAAATACTATGGCTAGCAGCTCTTTCTTTGTAACAGCATAGTTACGCTGAGCCTCATCAAGTGTCTTGCTAGCATAGTAGATGACCACAGGTTTCCCGTCTATTTTCTACCCAAGTACCGCCCCTACAGCATAATTAGATGCATCGCACATGATCTCAAAGGGTTGAGACCAATCATGGGACTACAGGATAGGTGCTTGGGTAACTCAATCACACAGGATCTCAAATGCCTGAGCACACTCCTTGGAGATTTCAAAGGGGACATCCTTAGATAGAAGATTAGTTAAGGGCGCACAATTTTCAAAAAATCAACAATGAATCGACTGTAAAAATCGACGTGCCCCAGAAAGGATCTGATGTCTTTGACCGACTAGGCACAGAGACTTTGGAAATCAGATTCACCTTGGCTCAATCAACCTAGATGTCTTTTTCAAAGATAAGATGTCTCAGGACAATTCCCTCGGGTACCTTGAAGTGGCTCTTTTCCCAAGAAAGAATCAAGTTCACGTCAATGCATTGGCTGAGGATTTGGACCAAGTGCAGGAGGCAATCATCAAATGATTCACCAAATACCGAGAAGTCATCCATGAAGACTTCAAGGTATTCACCTAACATATCTGACAATATGGCAAGCATGCACCACTGAAAAGTGGTGGGTGCATTGCAGAGACCGAATAGCATCCTTCGGAATGCACATGTTCCGAAAGGGTAGGTGAAGGTGGTCTTCTCTTGGTCCTCGAGATGGATTACGACCTGATTATAACTGGAATACCCATCCAAAAAGTAGAAGAATTGGTTTCCCACTACTTTCTCGAGAATCTGATCAATGAACGGTAGTGGGAAATGATCCTTCTTTGTGGAGGAATTGAGTCTTCTATAATCAATGTAGACTCTCCATGAGTTTGCTATACGGGTCGGTATGGTTTCTTCAGTTTCAGTCGTGATGACGGTGAGCCCTACCTTCTTAGGCACAACTTGGATTGGGCTCACCCACCGACTGTCGGAGATCAAGTAGATGATCCCTACATCTAACCACTTGATGATCTCCTTTTTCACGACATCCTGCATGTTTGGATTTAGGAATCTCTGTATTTCATGGGATGGTCGTGAGCCCTCTTCAGTGTATATGTGATGTGTGCAATATGAAGGGCTGATACCAGTCAGATCATCGAGAGTCCATCCAATGGCTCTCAAATGCTGCCAGAGAATGGAAATCAGGCATGTTTCCTAATCAGGTGTGAGTTGGGAGTTGATAATCACAGGAAATATCTGATTGGAAACCAAAAGGTCGTATTTGAGATGATCGAAAAGAGGCTTTAATTCCATTATTGGGTTGTCAGCAGCAGTGGGTGGTTCAGGGTGGGTGTCGGGAGCAAAGGGAGGAGCTATGAGTGCGTCTAGGTTGAATTTAGACTCCTCTAATTATGGGTTTTGATCTTCTTGTGGTTGATCAGAAATAGTCTGGTTTTCCTCGATACATAAGTCAACCGCAACCTCGATGTTGCAAATCTGTTCTATAACTCTGCAATTAATTCCTTGTTGGGCCTTAAAGATGTTGATCTTTAGTGTCTTGCTCCCAAATTTTAATTCAATTTAGCCCTCCTCACAATTGATATTAGCCCTGGCAATGGCCAGAAAGGGTCTCCCTAGTATGATCAGTGTATTCTTCACATTCTCAGGAGCGTCCATGTCTAAGACAGTGAAATCCACTGGAAAATAGAAGTCATGTACCCTAACTATGACATCCTCCAGAATTCCTTTTGGTGACTTAATAGATCGGTCGACTAGCTGCAAAGTCATTTCAGTCAATTTAAGCTCATATTCCTCGAAGTAGTCAAGTAGGGATGTAGGTATAAAATTTATGGAGGCTCCTACGTCCAATAAAGCTTGGTCTAATTGTATATCACCGATTTCACAGGAGATTAGAGGGGTGCCTGGGCTTTTGCCTTAGGTGGGAGTTTGCTCAAAATGACGGAGCTGGCTTGCTCTGACAGTACGATAGGGTTCCTACCTTTGGTTCGCGGCTTACGCTTAGGTGTACACATGCCTTTCAGAAATTGTGCGTAAGCTAGTACGTGGTGTATCGCATCCATCAAGGGGATGTTTATATGGACCTACTCAAAGAGCCTAACCAGGTCCTCCTCAGGAGCCACGGGTTTGGCTGTCCCTTTTCCCATTGTCAAGGCCTCGGGAAATGGAACCTTAGATGGTTCCTCTAGAATTGGCTAAGGTTCTTGATCTGGGACCGGTGTGTCCTGGATGACCAATCTAGGGTTAGGGTTTGTATTACTAGGTGTTGGGAGGTCGTAGATCACATTTTTGATAAAAGTGTCGTAGTATAGTTGTGAAATACGATCCAACAAAGATATTGTTTTGAAAATAACGAGACTTTGAGTCCTGGTCGTTCGTCTCTGGGAGGCGTTGTTTTTGTTTTTGAAATCGATCTAAAAGCTGCTCTACTTTATTTAAACGACATGCTTGAGCGTAATATATAGGCGGTTAAAGAGCAGGCACTTAAATCACTCAAATATGATAATCATTCAGCTCAAGTTGATTTCAAACACATAAGAGATATATATATAAAATGAAATTTCATTCATCATGGGAGAGTTGTTGCACAAGGAAATCTAGAGGAAAGCTTATACATGAATGCTTAAAATTAAATCTAACTACCAGAAAACGATTGCATACAAGAATCAACGGGGGGATTTTGCATGCATCATTGGGGGAGAAGTAAGACTACTCTACTAAGCAGTAAATGAAAGCAATAAAAATTATGAAGAGCATGATTTAAAGCTAGAAGAATAGAGGGCATTCAGGGGTGGTCCCCGACGGCCTTGGAGTGGTCGAGAGAAGGAGGGGTGGCCAATGGAACTTAGGCCGGCCCTTGGAGAGAGGTAGGGTTGATCCAGCATCCCGGCATGGTGTCCTCCATGGTGGTGGTAGTGAGCTCGTGGAGGTGGAGTGACTATCTAAGTGGAGGTGGCGTGAATGGCACCAATGGAGTGCAATTGCCAAGGAAGTGAATGGGTGCCAATGGCCACCCATGGGGTCTTTTTATAGACCCAATGGAAGCTCTCTAGAGAATTATGGAATTCTCTAGAGAGGCCTATGGTGGGAGCTCATGGGAGAGTGAGAGAGAGAGGGTGGATGGTGGTTTTTAGATCCACCAAATGTGGATCTAAAAATTGAATGGCTCTTGGTTGCTATTTTTGGCAACCAAGGCAACCGCACATGGTAGAGAGTTCTAGAGAACTCTAGGCTAGATATTTTCGTGTGGATGGTGTGTGTGGGTGTGTGTGGGTCGAAACTTAGGTGGCTAGGTTGATTAGGTTGGGTTCTAATGGGTTTAGGTCAAGGTAGGTCTCAAATCAGGGTTATAAACCCTAATTCACTAAGGTAAAGTGCAATTAAACTTAATACAAGTTTAATTGGGTGTGTGGAAACTTAATTGAGAGTAAAACAACTCAATTAAGTCAGGTCTAGGTCAATTGGACTCTCACTGAGTCCAATTGGACAGTGTGTGCTGAGATGAGGGCTCAATTGGACTCAATGAGTCCAATTGAATAGGCTGATGGAATTGACTAAGATCCAAGTCAATTAGGTTTAGTGAGGACCTAATTAGGTCCTTAGGGAGGTCTAGAGGTGATGTACTAGGGTTAGGGCACCTTAATTTAGGTTCCTATGGGGTTGGAATTGGGTTTATGGACCTAGAGATCCAAGATCAAGGCTTAAATCTCAAAACAGGAATTGGAGAGTAGTATCAGACGTCTTATACTCAAAAATCAGAAGTCCAGACTTGTTGTCTGGACGTCCAATCAGAGTCAGGAAGGATTTCGAGTTTTGTTTTGGGTATTCTGCAGAAATTGGACGTCTGACAAAGTGTCTGGACATCCAATAACACTGCAGAAGTGGGTTTGAAGTGTGCGAGAGTTGGCCAAGGGTCCTGGACGTCTTAAAACTTATCTGGACGTCGAAAGAAGGGATGGAACTAGAGTTTTAGGGCTTCCTAGGGTGTTGTGACCTAATCTAAGGGTGGCTAAGGCTTGGGGAAGTCTCTAGGCTATCCTAGGGCTGGGATGGACCTAAGCTCTTAACATTTTACTACTTTATTTCTACTTAATAGAATATAAAACCTTTAACCCCCTTACATTATTATTCCTACATCTAAACTACGTCTTCTACTCCAGCTCTGCCACAACTCCCGTTATTTTAGATCCAGCTTCAGATCCTGCTCCAGATCCAGCTCCAGATCAGCTTATTGCCTACAATCGACATAATACACTTAATTAGCACATTATAACATTATTTTATGCATAGCTAAAGGAAAGCAGTAAAGATGCAGATAATGAGTATGCATGCATGAATAATCCTAACTTATGCTAAGTCTTAGCTTAATTTAGGTCAATTATGACCTATGATTGCTGCGCAATCATACCCCCATGCCTAAATCTTGCTAGTCCCTAGCAAATGCAAGACTAAATTATTTACAGCAAGGGTCCCTAAGGGACTGGTTATTTTATCAAGTGTTTGCATAGAGATTTTTCTCCCTTTTGTTTTCATCCTATGCTCTACAAATCCAGACAATCGTGAAGGTGCAGCTATGTAGCTTTTGCAACGGATTCGAGTGAAAACTAATACACCTCTAAAGCCTGTACTTGACCCCTATTAAAAATTCTAGCGGGATAGGCGGATTTCTTCCCTCAGGGTATTCAAGATATTTTATGAATTCCACCCTGGCTTTAGGCTTAGGTAGAGAATCTTTGAGGGAAAGGATTGTATATTTGGTGGCTCATTCTCACTTGGTGCTACATAGAGACTAATACTACAGAATCCAGATTCCCGAATTACTAAGTAACTCAACTCAGAGAAAGATGAGAAAAACTATGTTCCCTTTTGATTCCTTTGTATTCATTCTCTCTTGCTCTTTTTCTTTCTTTTTCTTAGATCTCACAACCTCACCAGATTCACACATAGGATCTGTATTTGGTGGTCTCAGTAGGCATTAACACTTTAATTGAGTTCTCATAACCCTAACACTAAGTCGGGATTGCTCAGTCAGTATTTGGGCAGTTAGAAACACAAGAAAAATAGGTTAAGGCCATATTTGGTGGAGCTCAATTTTATTTGGTGGTATTGCCTCAATGAAATAAACACTAAATATTCATTCTTTGCTTTTTCTTCTTTTTCTAATTTTTTTTTTCAGTTTTTCTTTCTTTTCATCATTCTTTTTCTTTTTCTCATTTTTTTTTATTTTTTATTTTTTTTCAGCATAACACAACTGGCATACATCCATGAACTTTATTGAGGAGGCATTATTAGGGATTGGTGGTACTCAAGAGACACTGGGTGATTTATTTGGTGGAAGTGCCTACTCACGGCACCGGGAGAAAAGGATAGGACGGTGTATTTCTGACCTTGACATCAGTACCCTCCTTTAGCTGAGGATTCCGTAAAGAATGGTCATAACCATCCACCTTAGCCCTAGTTTTATGAAAACTCACTCTCCACGTATTTGCCTTATTCGATGGCTCTCACAATTTCGCACAAAATGCATATGCAGGAACCGAGAGCGAAAATTATGTCTAATCTCAGAGCATCATTACCTAATTATCTAGGATTCCAGATTCCTTGCACTAATATTAGAGCACCAATACACTCTACTCTCTGACACTATTTAGTGGATTTTTGGAAGAAAATCAGCCTGACTCCTACAATACTGTCCAGGGGTTCAGGAAAAGAAGCACTGCTTCTTCTCGACAGACTGAAGATGTTTATCAGCCTTCACCGTGAATCCATTGCAAATTCTACATGTGTGTGAAAGGTTGTACTGGATTCCAGATTACAGGAATCAACTAAAGGATAAAATTCCTAATGCATTCTCTTAATAAAATAATCTTATTCATGAATGCAATATCTATATATGCTATAAACATGTAACCTCATATAATTTGTACTTCGTGAATTTCCCGTATCGGGTTACAATCAGCTTGACCCTAAATTTAGAACAAAAGGTGAGCGGTTGAGTCGGAATTGGTTATTATGAATGATTTCTAGCTCCAATGCGAGCATTGGAGGTGGAGTCGGTTGTTCTTTTATTTAAGGTCCTAAAGTACATTTTGCATGCAACTCTGAGGTTTTCCTATGTGTTGGCAAAAAAATTTTTTTTTTTTAGTTTTTCTGTATCTATCCCCCATGCCTAAGTTCTTGCATGTCCTCATGCATGAATGTAAAAGAAAATAAATGCTGCAAGGAGAGAATGGGTAGAAATCACCTGTAATTGCTCCTGAAATTATATTCAGCACCGGCCAACCTATTAATATGCAATATAAAAGGGAAATATGCTAAAACAAAACTATGCTATGTATAAAAATGGTTATATATAAATGATGGTGGAATGTAGGGCGAATGGTATCTATATGTGCTAAGTTTAACGCCTCCAGCTGGGTGAGCGCTCAATCAGATGTGTCATTTCTAGCATAGGAGCTGGCTAAGATTAAGAGAAAGATATGCTCGTATGCTCCCAGAATCAGTGGTCCAAAGATGTGAACCAGCTGATTGTGCACCCCTACTCCAAAAAGTCTAGCTATAAGAAAGTGTGGAGTGGTAGTGGAAAATAGAGGATAAACAGAGGGGGGATCATGATGTTGATTTAGCTGATTTATCATGTCCCACAATTCAGCAGGAAGTTGCTGATGGAGTAGATCAAAATGTATCTCAGAGCCAGAATCTGAGTCATAGGAATCCTCATAATGATAATTGACATCAAAGATCATGCCCTCTCCAAGCTCTAGGTCATATGGGGGTATCCGTGAAAGTAGAAGATCTGTGGTGAGGTCACTGCAATCCTCATCAGAAATTACTTCGTCCTCATCAGTACTCATCTCTGATTCATCAGAGGCTGTCTCTTCAGGCTCGAGGTCGAGCCATTGACTAGGATGGTAGGTGCATCCCCAGCTCATTCTGCTCGAAGCTTCACCCTCATATGCATTGGGCTCCTCAGTAATTCCTACCTCAGGTAGCATATTTATTTCTTTGTACAAGTTATCCATAGCTACTTCTGGTTTTCGGATGTTAGGATCAAGGATAGAAAGTGTCATCTTAGAATCTCTAATATCCGAATTAGGGATGTAGGTGAAAGAAGAAGGGTGCAGATCGGAAGATGTTGGCTCTAGCACAGGTTCACCTACAATGGGAAGTGGTCTAGATTGATCAGTAGTGTCGCATGTAATGTCTTCCTTAGGATCCATATCCTCAATTGGATTCGTTTCCCTTATCTCGATTGGGCCATCTGACCCAAAAGGTGTCTCCCACGATTCAGGATAATCTGATTGCGGCTCAGTCCTGGAGATATCAGTCCTTTCCTCCTCAATTTCAGATGAACCCATTCGGCATACTTCCTGCTCCTGTCTCATATCCATGCTAGATTCTTTTTCCCTGAGTGATCTTTGGGTATCTGCTCCCGAGAGTCTTCTATGTGTTCTTCTGGTGTAGTTGTTTCAGATTCTTCGAGGTCTTCAATGCTATTTTCCACTTGATATCTCAAAAGCAATAGTTCTTGAGTTTCCCGATTTTGTCCAATCCGCCTTGTTATCTTTGCTATTTCCTGAAGGAGCTCCATCACAGCTTGTTGATGCAGAATCCGGCTTTGTCTTTGGTTCGACTCAATGATAGCCTGGATTTCGCGTAGATAGGATGCGGCCTTTTCCTTAGCGCTCTCTATAGCTCTCTGTATTCTATAATGTGGCTGCATATGCACCGGTAGCTCTTCAGGGGTTCTAGGGGTTGAATCAGGTCTACCCATGTTCCATGGGTGAGAAGCAGGAGTATGAAATCCATATCCTGGGTTATAAGATGCGATCCTTTGAGGGACCGACTGGTATGGGTCATAATATCCACGGTTAGGATATGGGTTAACCATTTTGGTAACCCAAGGAGAAGGATCAGGTGAAGCAAAAAGTCATCTTCGCCACCTTGGGTTCTGATCCCAAGGTTGAGCTGATTCAGTGACCCGAGCTCTCAGATAAGCTCGTGGGTCCAGCTCTTCTGGATCCTGATTAGGTCCAGATCCAATGTTAGCCATTGCGGTTCAACAGATAGAAGAAATGGGGCGAGAAGATGGTCCGGGCGAGGTGACTCGCCTCCTTGGGAGTGGCTCCCAAGGTCCAACCAAGTGAGGTCGAAGTGACCTCCTTGCGTGCATACACTGCCCAACCCCTGGGTTGGTGTAGCCACGCAGGACAAGGCTAAGGACCTATCAATCAAATGGTCCTTATAGATCAGGTGATCAAATTTTTCGTTACGGATTTAAATTCCTGAAGATAAGTTCGTCGTACAACCAACTGAAAGTGAATCCCGCCTCTCAAGCTAACCCAGCCAGTCTGGTTACGAGGGGACTAAGGGGAAGGTTCTTCCTTTGGCTTACGCCTCCAATTCCGTTAACCCCCGAGCTGCGGTCATTTGACACTACCTCGTAGACTTATTCACCAGGTTTGGCAAGAGAGATTAAACTCGTCCAGTAGTACGACAATGAACTCGGGTTGATTTCGTGTTTTAAAATCAGTTTTTAACCCATTTTCTTCAGTTAGGTTTATGGTGAGTGACCCACAAGGTGACCAAGCTCACCGGCTAACTAGACTTGATTAAGTCTAGGTTAGCCAAAAGTGTGGTCTCTATTTGCGACCCTAAAGGTTCAACCTAAGTTGCATGCACTTCTAGGGTTTTTCTCTATTTCAGCAGACCACAAAAATAATGTTGATTCTCTGATAGTGATTGGAATCCAATTAATTTGAAATTTTGTGAGTAGATTCCTTTTCAATTATTTTTTCAGAGAATATATTTTTTTGAATTTTTACTATTTCAATCAAATTTTTACGAAAATTTAAATATCAGGGGGTCAGATTTGGAACTTTGACCCCTGAATGGTTTTTTGTTTTGAAACAGTGTCAAATGATCTTCAAAAATTCAGGACAAATATGGAAAATAACGAAAATTAGATTAGCTTTCAAACCCCACCATTTTTAGTCAAAACAAATTTGCGGATTTCTTGGAATCGCTTTTTGAAATTTGAAAATGTTTGAATCTAGGTCAATCTGACCCCCGTGCACTTCGCAAATTTTTAAAAATTTTATGTTCGGAGTTTTTTCAAAGTAATGGTGGCATTTGAAAGATGGTTTGAAATTGAAGGTTTTTCCTAAATTTCCAAATTTTTTGCTAGCATATTTTTTAGAAATCGAATTTTCAAGTGAGATTTGAAATCTGTCCAAAAATCAAAAGGTGGTGGAAAAGCTTTTGAAGAGGTTTGAATTTGAAATTCAAGCCTTCCACCAAAAATGCTTTTTTTTTTAAATCTTTTGCACTTTTTTATTACTATTTTTTTTTAAAAAAAAGAATTTTTCAAAAGATTCAAACGGAAATATCTCTTTTTTTTTCTTTCTTTTTTCTAACCTAGATTCAAAAGGAAACCTAAAGAGATTTTTTTTCAAAATTTTTGATTTTTTTAATTTTTTTTCACGAAAATAAGAAAAATCTCTCTTTCTTTTTTTTTTCAAAAAGAAATTGCAGGAAGTAGATCTAGTCCTAGGGTTCAGAAAATAAACCTACTCTAAGAGAATGTGATGTGCACCTGACTTTCTTCGCCGCACTCGATGTGTGCGCAGACCCCGTTTTTCTTCTGTGTTCCTGCACATCAACAACAAAGTAGAGGCAGATTTGTCAATGACAAGTAAAAGATCGAAATCAATAAAAATGACATTGCCTCCCCAGCAACGGTGCCATTTTGTTGGGAGGTCGTAGATCGCATTTTTGATAAAAGCGTCGTAGTATAGTTGCGAAATACGATCCAACAAAGATATTATTCTGAAAATAATGAGACTTTGAGTCCTGGTCGTTCGTCTCTGGGAGGCATTTTTGTTTTTGAAATCGATCTTAAAGCTGCTCTACTTTATTTAAACGACATGCTTGTGCATAATATATAGGCGGTTAAAGAACAGGCACTTAAATCACTCAAATATGATAATCATTCAGCTCAAGTTGATTTCAAACACATAAGAGATATATATATAAATTGAAATTTCATTCATCATGGGAGAGTTGTTGCACAAGGAAATCTAGAGGAAAGCTTATACATGAATGCTTAAAATTAAACCTAACTACCAGAAAACGATTGCATACAAGAATCAACCGGGGGATTTTGCATGCATCATTGGGGGAGAAGTAAGACTACTCTACTAAGCAGTAAATGAAAGCAATAAAAATTATGAAGAGCATGATTTAAAGCTAGAAGAATAAAGGGCATTCAGGGGTGGTCCCCGACGGCCTTGGAGTGGTCGAGAGAAGGAGGGGCGGCCAATGGAACTTAGGCCGGCCCTTGGAGAGAGGTAGGGTTGATCCAGCATCCCGGCATGGTGTCCTCCATGGTGGTGGTAGTGAGCTCGTGGAGGTGGAGTGACTATCTAAGTGGAGGTGGCGTGAATGGCACCAATGGAGTGCAATTGCCAAGGAAGTGAATGGGTGCCAATGGCCACCCATGGGGTCTTTTTATAGACCCAATGGAAGCTCTCTAGAGAATTATGGAATTCTCTAGAGAGGCCTATGGTGGGAGCTCGTGGGAGAGTGAGGGAGAGAGGGTGGATGGTGGTTTTTAGATCCACCAAATGTGGATCTAAAAATTGAATGGCTCTTGGTTGCTATTTTTGGCAACCAAGGCAACCGCACATGGTAGAGAGTTCTAGAGAACTCTAGGCTAGATATTTTCGTGTGGATGGTGTGTGTGGGTGTGTGTGGGTCGAAACTTAGGTGGCTAGGTTGATTAGGTTGGGTTCTAATGGGTTTAGGTCAAGGTAGGTCTCAAATCAGGGTTATAAACCCTAATTCACTAAGGTAAAGTGCAATTAAACTTAATACAAGTTTAATTGGGTGTGTGGAAACTTAATTGAGAGTAAAACAACTCAATTAAGTCAGGTCTAGGTCAATTGGACTCTCACTGAGTCCAATTGGACAGTGTGTGCTGAGATGAGGGCTCAATTGGACTCAATGAGTCCAATTGAATAGGCTGATGGAATTGACTAAGATCCAAGTCAATTAGGTTTAGTGAGGACCTAATTAGGTCCTTAGGGAGGTCTAGAGGTGATGTACTAGGGTTAGGGCACCTTAATTTAGGTTCCTATGGGGTTGGAATTGGGTTTAGGGACCTAGAGATCCAAGATCAAGGCTTAAATCTCAAAGTAGGAATTGGAGAGCAGTATCAGACGCCTTATACTCAAAAATCAGAAGTCCAGACTTGTTGTCTGGATGTCCAATCAGAGTCAGGAAGGATTTTGAGTTCTGTTTTGGGTATTCTGCAGAAATTGGACGTCTCACAAAGTGTCTGGACGTCCAATAACACTGCAGAAGTGGGTTTGAAGTGTGCGGGAGTTGGCCAAGGGTCCTGGATGTCTTAAAACTTATCTGGACATCCAGAGAAGGGTTGGAACTAGGGTTTTAGGGCTTCCTAGGGTGTTGTGACCTAATCTAAGGGTGGCTAAGGCTTGGGGAAGTCTCTAGGCTATCCTAAGGCTAGGGTGGACCTAAGCTCTTCACATTTTACTGCTTTATTTCTACTTAATAGAATATAAAACCTTTAACCCCTTACATTATTATTCCTACCTCTAAACTAGGTCTTCTTCTCTAGCTCTGCCACAACTCCAGTTATTTCAGATCCAGCTTCAGATCCTACTCTAGATCCAGCTCCAGATCTGCTTATTGCCTGCAATCGACATAATACACTTAATCAGCACATTATAACATTATTTTATGCATAGCTAAAGGAAAGCAGTAAAGATGAAGATAATGCGTATGCATGCATGAGTAACCCTAACTTATGCTAAGTCTTAGCTTAATTTAGGTCAATTAAGACCTATGATTGCTGCGCAATCACCAGGCTGGGAGTGGCTTGGATAAGGTGGGTCCTGTGTTGTTTTGCCACTACAGGTAGTAACAGAATTCAATCCTGTCTAGTTCTGGTTTGGTGTAGGAAAAAGAGGAGCTTGCTATTGGTAACCCGCATATGATTTTGAAGCCTCCATCCCGTCATGTGATGGAGTAGAAGGGGCCTGATAAACAAAGTAAGCTTGGCCCTGATTTGGGTTCATAATGCACCTTTGGTTTAGCACGTTATTCAGATTAGGCAGAGGTTGTGAAGGAAGTACACTAGGTTGGCAGGGATTTGCCATCTGGGCGAGTTGATTGCGAACCTCTGTGATCTCGTCTCTATGTTGCTTTTGTATAGCCGCATTTGTCTTCTGAATGTCAGCCAGAGTTTGAAGGATAAGAGACATTTGATCTGCTTGAATCGGCCCAGATTGATAAGTTAGGTTAGGCTGAGGCTGAGGCTGAGGCGGCTGATATGGATGAGAAGTTTGTGGTCGAGCCTGATATGGAGGTCTCTGATTTTGATTATTTTCTGACCACGTGAAATTAGGATGATTACACCATCCAAGATTGTAGGTGTTTGAGAATGGATCATTCTGAATGGCGTTGAGGTCCTTGCAGGTCTGAGGAACCTCGGAAAAGTTAGAATATGAGGGTTCAGAGTTCCCCTAACTAGAGTAGGTGGGTCTAGAGTTTCCTCCGAAACCAGAATCGTACAAGGGTGGATACGGGTCAATCCCCTGAGAAGATCGATGATAGATGTTGTGCACAGCCTCCCTACCAGAGGGTGGTTGTGCGAATGGGTTTTGCACAGAGGTGGCTTGCTGCAAGTGTCGAGTTAGCTCATCCACCTTCTTCTCAATAATAGAGACCATGTCCAAATGACTAGCCATCAGTTCCAAGTTGACGGAAGAGGACAGGCCCTGCATCTCATGTACTCCCTTTGGATTCGTCAATGCACGGACATTCGTCTAGTCGAACATGCCCATGGATTCATTATTGATGGAGTTCTCACACATATTCTCGAGAATCTCCCACATGGTCTCTACGTGTTGACCCATGATTTTTCCTCCATAGGTCGCATTGATGAATAATCAAATATCCTCACGGAGTCCCTGGTAAAAAGACTAGAATTGTTCCCATTTAGGAACTCCGTGGTGGGGGCACTTTCGCATGCGATCCAGAAAATAATCCCATGCCTCGTGAAGCGATTCTCTTACCTGCTGTGTGAAATGTGTGATTTGGTGTCGTAAAGCATTTTCCCAACCAATAGGGAAGAACTTTCTCAAAAACTCGGATTGAAGTTCTGCCCAGGTGTTGATTGGACGCATTTGGGTTTGGTACCAGTGAGCAGCCTTATCCATGAGAGAGAAGGAGAATATTTTCATGAGTAAAACATCCCGATTTTGAGCTTCTGACCGGAAGGTCTAGGATAGATGCTTGAGTTGCTTGATATGCTGGAAAGGATCTTCGGAATTACGCCCATGGAATTTGGGAATGGCATGAATCATGTTGGGCTTGAGTTCAGTGTTAGGACCTCATGCGGGGATTTGTACTCGAGGTTCGCATGCCACCGTAGCGGGATAATAGTGATCTCACATCATTGGATGCCACGATGGGTTCACAAAGTCTTGGAATATATCATTGAGGTGTTGAAGCTGATTTTCAAGATTATTTTCTCCTACTGGTTGTGTCATGATGATGGATTAAGGAGAATTAGGTTCAGATGAATCAAAAGAGTTATCGATTGGATTGGGTTGTTGCACAAACAAGGAGGTTGAGACTTGGCCTTGATGGGAATGAGTAGCTAATGGAGGCCTAAAGGATGGTCTTAGAGACCTCCTCCTGAACATGCACCAATGGAGTAGATGAGAGGTAGAATGTGATGGACCCAATCAAGACACCCAAAAAATTTTTGGATGACTATAGAGGTTCGGGGCGGATGATACCCCTTAGTTAGAAAGCCGTCCACCTGAGAATTACCTGGGCAGCTAGAGAGGGAGAGTCCCGCAAAGACCCTTACACAATAGAGCACCCCCATGAGTTACAGGGTTTCCCCCACCCGACCTCTCTTGTCACTGATGATCTAAGTAGACCAGAATGGGACTTGACCCCTTAAGTCTACCAGTTTTAATTAAGAGCAAGGGTGCTTATGATTTCACTTAAACTTTTAAGATGTTTTTGTGAAAAGTGACCTAATTTGAAGATTGGTCAACCCAAACAAGGTGGGCCAACTTCACCTGTATTGTCCTTTTGAGAAATTTAGGTCCTTATTTTAGTGTTCAAATGAATTTAAGAGCCTGATTTTAGGGTTTTGCTTGAATTGATCAGTTCAATCAAGGCTTAGGCACACATTTTTTGGAAGGATCAATTCTTGATTAAGCAAGTGTGTCTCAAAAACCCTGAACTGGAATCCTTAATTGGCTCTGCTGTGATCAAATTTAATTTGTCAAAATGTGATATCTAGGGCACAAACAAGAATGTGATAGCCCTAGATACCTTAAGATCTTAAATAGGTTCACAAATCAGGGTTTGGATGTTCTCTAGAATGTATCAAATTAGGCAACTTGATGATTTGTCTAAGAAAAGAATGCAAGTAGCCCTAATTGAGTTTTTCCTTTTTTTTAACCTTTTCAGATTCTAGGGCTTAGAAGAAGGTAGATGGAGTTTACTTGCCCCTGGAGTGGTTGATGTGCAGCTGATCTTCCTTTAATGATTCCCTGAAATAGATCACAATCAAAAGAGATGTCGCTAGTTAGAATCCAATCTGATATTGCAATCAAGAGATCTGAATTGCGCGTTGCTAAACGGCAACGGCGCCAAAATGTTACTGGCTCAAAATCAGGTTTTAAATTGTTTTGTTGTGGTATAGTTGAAATCTCACGAAAAATAGATAAAATATATACTCGAAAAAAGTCCGAGGTCATTCGCTAGGACCAGATAGGAATTCAGTTCTCAAAATTGTAATTTAAAACAATAGAGATACAAAATTGTAATCAGAAATTGATTCAGAGTAATGTAGCAATAGGATCAAGTATCAGACTGCAAAAAGAATGGAGTAAAATGGTTATTTGAATCACCAATTACTCCATACAATAATGGCAAATAGAACTCAATAGATATATATGAAATGATCTCAGCCATTTGAATATTCAAACAGACGTCTTAAATGTCTAATGATTTGATTTCTTCTTCTGCTTCATGCTTTCCTTCTTCCTTCTTCTCTGCTCTTCTTCTACTTCTCTTCTTCTGCTTCTCTACCTTTCTTCCTGTGAGATTCCCCTTCTTCTTCCTTCTTATGCTATTCTATTCTTCTATTCTTCTTCTTCACGTAGAGGGGGAAGGATCCTCAATTTTGGCTAATTGTCAGCTAAACCTTCTCAGAGAAAAACCCACCCTACCCCCGCACATGATCCGCTCTTTCTCTCCTTAGGTTATGCACTCCCAGGGCCTCCAACAGTACCCCGTTATTGGGTTTTCGGTCCTAGAGTGCACCCAAGTCCAGGGCTGCGGGTGTGGGTCACAGCTAAGGAGTGTAAGGCATAGGCGGGTTATCAGGTTATGGCCAGATCCGTAGTGTCAGAGTCAGAGACGAGGCCGAGTGAGGGTGCGAGGGACCTCACCCTCCAAGTGTCTCGAGGCAATAAGCCTTTATCACTTGTTCAATTTAAGTGCGTGTGGCTCTTCGTCAGCTACCGAGGTGGGACAAAGTCCCACCTTTGTTCATGCATCCGCAGCTGCAGTGAAGAAGGCTCGAATTGAGGCAATAGCAAGTGCTGGCAACTTCAATTGTCACCTGGGTGCAGCGCCAGGAGTTGAAGACGCAGAAATGTCACCTAGAGGTCTTCGAAGAATCTCCACCAATGGCATTGTGGTTGAAGACCTGAAAGAGATGAACGCAGGCTAAACGCCCCAGTCAGTATGCTCAAAAGTTTCACCTTGGTGAGGCAAATGCAATGGCGGTGTCCGTGAGGGGTGAACATGTGTGAAGTGGCCTGTCGGGATCAGAAAATGAAGTGCATAGGTGCGGTGTTTGACGTAGAGAGTGAGGGACCAAATCCCTCAATTTCTTGAGGGGTTTTAGGCTGTTGAGCATGGCAGAGCTGATGGAGGTGACAACAGCAAGTTTCTAGCAGTGTGGCGGTGAATAGGCATCGCCGGAGCTTCACCAGAGGTGAAGAAGATGAAGTGCGTTGAGGGAAAGCGGTGGTCGTGTGTATGTGTAGAGAGTGGAAAAGCGAAATAGAAAGAGAGAGAGAGCTAAAGAGGGGCTTAGCGAGATGATAGGGAGGCGGGGGGCTCCGGTGTTGATCGACTAGAGCCGAAGAAGGAGGAAGATGCAGTGGAGCGGTGATAGAGATGCAGATGGAGGAACACCCTCCCTTTGGCTAGGGAGGGTCACGGCGAAGAGAGGAGTTTAGGCCATCCAATTTGATGGTTGGATGGCCGGAGGAAGGGGATCCAGAGAGGTCACCAGAGTAGGGTTTTGTGGTGGCCAAAGGAAGGGAATTGAAGTGATTTGGCTCCCAAAAACTTGCTGAAAAATTGCACAAGGCCTCGGAGGTGCTTATATGGGGCTTAAGAGGAGGTTCCAAGCTTGGAAACAAGCTTGGAGACTGATGAGTCCATTAAAATGGACTAATATTAAGCCAAAGTATCTTTAATTGTACAATTTAGGTATGTTAATAATGACAATTAAGTTGTAGAAGATTTGTACACCTCATGATTTAAGTTATAACATTCTATAACTTAATGATTTTATTGTTTTTATGTGCAGGTAATAAAATGCACAAAGAGCAAGGGTGGGGGGATAAATTTCCCCAAACAACCGCAACTCTTTCCCCCCTCCCTCGCCGAACATTGGGGTAATCTTCTTCTTCCACCACCTTTCTCAACAACTATGACCGGGGATTTGGGAAAATCCCTGAACTCACGCGCAAGGAGAGAAGTTAAAAAGAAGAGGCGGGGAGAGAGGAAAGCCATCCAGGAAGAAAAACCAAAAGCATGCACTGTGCCCTCTTCCCCCTTGCGGGGAAAAACCTCCGCCATCTACCGGCCCACACGCACCAAGCCGCGCCTCTCAACCACGCGCCCTGCTGCAGGCGCTCTCCGCCCATGCGCCTCTTCCTCCAGCCACTGCAGGCTCTCCCAGCACGCGCACGCCATCTCCAGCGCCTCTCCCTCCAGCCACTCCAGGCGCATCCACAAAGCAGCATGCTCCACCTCCAGCCACTGCAAATAGCTTCCTGCCTTCAGCACCATCTGCCATAACTATGAGCCCCACTACCTGCTAGCGCGCAGCACCGCTTCACCAGCATGTGCACGCCCACGCGCCTCTCCATCCAGCCACTGCAGGTGCTCTCTGCCCGCACGCCATCTCCAGCCACTACAGGCACTCTCAACCGCGTGCCATCTCCCTCCAGCCACTGCATACTACATCTTGCAAGCGCCTGCCCGCGCACCAGTGTACGCGCGCACGCTCGCACAACCGCAGGCACTGCAGCAGCACCTCCACTTTCTTGCTCCGCAAGTCGGAGCTCCGACCACCACCGCCGGCCACCTCCGGCCACCTACGTCGCCGCTGCTGCCACCACCGGAGAGCTCTCGACCTCACCGTCCTCTTGAGGCTCGCCTCAACCCCCGCGGTTCTCTCTCTCTCTTGCGAGGAGGAGAGAGGAAGAAAGCCCTGTTTTCCTCTCAATTAAAATTTACATTCAATGCCATTGCCACCAATTTGATTTTTTTTATTATTATTATATTATGGCAGAATTGCATTCAAACACTCATAGTTCTTTATAATTGCATGGTATTGATATTAACTAGTTTAAAGATTGATTTTGGGCTTAACTCAAGTACTAATTGTCTTTAGTACACATCACGTGAAAACTGCATGAATTCATCCTAAATTTGTTGAGGATTTCTGTGAGGGAAAACTGCACTTATACCCTTAACTTTTTAGGTTATTGCAAATCTACTTTCCTTCACATTTTAAGTTCGATTTGAAAAGGGATTTCGCACTATCCGAAATAACATTAAATAATTAAGTATTGATTGCATCATTGCCTCCCTGTGGACACGACCCGCTCTTCTGTGAGTGGTTATTTTCATTATTTTTGATTAGTTGATTTTTCCACCACTTAAATACTATAGCGCTAAGCGAAAAGTCGTCTACCAAAATTGGCGCTGTTGCCGGGGAGGCAACAAATGCAATAGATTTACTTTATTATTTTTGAATCTTTCGAGTTGCGAAAGTATCTAATCATTTTGATTATTGTGCAAGGAATCCGCCGAGGCGACGAGGCGCAACAGAGCAGTGACTGTAACCACGAGTTAAGCCACACGAGGAAAAGATGAAGGAGACCAAGATCCTGTTTTGCAGAGGATTCTCCGTCGTCACAATTTAATTCTATCTTTTCACCCTTATAGTAATTTGGGGCTAAATTTTTGGGGGTTTGTCCCCGCATTCTTTAGCTACTAGGGCTTACAATATTTTTGGTGCATGCATGATTATATTTTCTACTTGCTTGCTTTTAAAAACCAATAAAAAATATCGAGCTGCCTATTTAGAAGTTGCATGCCCTTAGGTGCGCGCATTTAGGGGTGATTGAGCAGCATATTAGATCTTATTATTGCATTGCAAGCATATTAGCACGAAGATTGCTGGAGACAGGTATATCTTTCTAACTTTTGCATCCAGCTTCTGTTTACGCATTTGCATTCCAATTTAAACTCAAGACCACCAAATTGTTTGAATTTACTAATTCAGTGGTCACATAACTAAAAGTGGAACTAATAATCAGATTCAACCCTAAAAGCAATTCACATTTTGATCTGATTATAAGGGACTTGTCTGCGATTTCAAAAGAAATTACAAAGATTTGCAATGTGTTGCACACTTTTGACACTGAGCACGCACATTAGGCACTACACTAAGACTCGATTCCTTAAGGCTATAGGCACCGATCTCTTTATCGGTGCAGACCCTCCTATTGTGCTTTGTGGTAGTGGTGATACAATCTTTTGATCAAGTGTTTTGATACTCCATGGAGGGGGACACCCCTTAAAGGAACAAAAGGGTAGTTAAGGGGCACCGCATACGCATCGCCTCAAAGGAAGGGTTCGCCCTACTTGCATCCCTTTGTTCGTCCTTGGAGTAACTTCTCCCTTGATCACCTGGGAGTATCATCCAAGCAAAGTATTAGTCCTAGGGCACTCAAAGGTTAAATTAAGGCACGTAATTGCAGTGAAAAACTTGTTTGGCCATTTATATTAACTAATTCAACATCTACAATAAAGAAGGTTAAGATTTCAAGTCCACACCCCTCTTATACCACTTACGTGGGAACGGAGGGATAAGTCTTGATCTTTTGACTTATCTTTGCAGTGGAGGTTTGACTTACTCAATAATAAAAAAAAAAATTCTGAATTGTGTTTTGTATGCTTAGTAGACGCTCTCTTGAGGGTAGTCTAGTGTTTAATCCTGAGCCCGAGAGAATTCTTAGGAGAGCTCACCTAGGAGAAGAAAGAGAAGAAATGGCTGAGCAAGGTGCAAATCAACAAAGGACCCTAAGGGACTATTTTATTCCTACCAACCAACCTGCACAAGCACTAAGACGACTGGCAGGGGATAATCCGTATGAGATCAAGAGCAGTACCATATCTTTATCGCCCTCTTTTTATGGTGCTACTAGGGAGGACCCCTACCGGTATTTGGAGGAATTCACCGAGGTCTATTCCACGGTGAAGCTCCAGGGCTTTACTGATGAAGCCCGGATGAGGACTCTATTTCCTTTCTCCCTAAAGGATAAGGCTAAGCACTGGTATCATACCCTCGATGCAAGGGTAAATGATTGGGCTACCCTTAAGGGAGAATTTTTAAAAAAGTATTTTCCTATGAGTAAAACCAACCATTACAGAAGAGATTATGGTTTTTACTCAACAGGAAGGGGAGTAATTTCATGAGACTTGGGAGCGCTTTAATGCCCTTCTTAGGTTGTGCCCCCATCAAGTGCCAAGATGGCAGTTGGTCAAAAGGTTCTAGAACGGATTATCTAAAAGGCATAGGCAAACCATTGATGCAGCCTGTGCAGGAACCTTCATGACCAGAACTGAGGATGAAGCCTGGGCATTATTTGAAACTTTAAGCGACAACTCCATACATTTGTCCTCTGCATATCAAGAAAGAAAACCATCAATCTTGCAGAGGAAGATAGAGGCCCATGAAGCTGAGGCTTCTCAGGATTTGGCTTATCAGATTCAACTATTGAATAAAAACTTTGATAGGCTTTTAGCAAACCCCGGCATGAACCCGCAAGCAGCTTCTATTTTTTAGGCTTCAAGAGAATGCTCCATTTGCCAAAGCACAATGCACGCCACTGTGGAGTGCCATCAGGCAACCCAATTCCCTGGGTTGATTTAGGTTGACTTGAACGCGACCCAAGGTTTCTACCCCCCTCACAATAACCCTTACTCCAACACTTATAATCCAGTGTGGCGGAACCATCCAAACTTCTCTTGGAAGCAAGCTGATGCTTCTAACTCAAGGAATACAAGACCCTTACCTCCCCAGCACACAAACCAACCTTCTTATGAAAACCCTCTTCCGAATAAGCCCTCTGAGATGGATGAACTGAAGGCCATGATGAAAGCGATGCAAGAGCATCAGAATATGGTTATCTAATCTCAGAATAAGATGATTACTGATATGCAATCCCAAATTGGTCATCTTACTAAGGCAGTTAGGCAATGTGATCCAGGGAAGCTGCCTAACTCTTCTGAGGAGAACCCTAAGGGCAAGGGGGTTGTATTCAAGGAGCACGCCCAAGCAGTGACCGTGTTGAGGAGTGGAAAAAAGATTGACAAGCCTGATAACACTCCTACGGTTACATCTCAGAATTCCCCTTCCACACTTGACCTGACTTCCATCTCACCCGAGGAAGAGCCGCACCACTCTCCCTCATAAAAAATCACCCACAATGAGGATGTCATCCTTCCACCACCCCTTTCCCGCCATGATGACCCCTCTACTCAGAAGCCGAGGGTGCCCTATCCAGAGTGCCTATCTGCTCCTAGGAAATCTTCTGTTGGCTCGTCTGGAGCCAAGGATAGGACGAAGGAGATTATGGATACTTTTAGGCAAGTCCAGATTAACTTGCCTCTGTTGGAAGCGATTAAACAGATTCCGTCCTATGCCAAGTTTCTGAAGGACCTGTGCACCCAGAAGCGCCGATCTAGGAAACAGGTCCAAACCAAGGTCATCTTGCCTGACCACGTTAGCTCGGTTCTTCAGCATGGAACACCCCCCAAAATGAAAGACCCAGGGGCCCCGTATATTTTAGTGATTATAGGTAACCAACACATTGACAAGGCTCTGCTCGATCTGGGTGCGGGGGTAAACATTCTACCTAGCACTGTCTACGACCTTTTGGGAGGAGGAAAGCTGAAGCCTAGTCCAGTAATCCTCCAGGTTACAGACAGATCACATAAGACACCACGGGGATTGTTGGAAGATGTCCTTGTGAGAGTGGATGATTTCTTCTTCCCCGTTGACTTTCTGGTACTTGATACTGACCCGTCTAATAAGCCCACAAAGCCGTCCATTATTCTGGGACGCCCCTTTTTGGCCACAGCCAATGCCTCTATAAATTGTAGATCCGGGGCACTTAAAATGGGCTTTGGGAACAGGAAGATCCGGTTGAATGTTTTTGATACTTACAAGCAACCCGGATTTGAAGATTGTTCTTAGATTGAGGTCGTTGATGAAATAATTGAAGAGACTACTCCAGCACTCTTATGTAGAGATCCCCTTCAGAAGGTCATATCTCAGGACCATCCCTCGATTATTAAAGAAACTGAAAGGAAAATGCCCGAACTAGAAGAGTTGCTGGGGATAGACACTAAGTCTCTGTCCCCACCTTGGACTGTGAAGGTAGATCCGCTGCCTGAGGCAGGGACATCTCAACTAAAACCCTCAATCCAAAAGGCTCCTGAATTGGAGTTGAAACCCCTCTCGAGCACATTGAAATATGCTTTCCTTAGCCCTAATAACACACACCCCGTTATTATCTCGTCTGCATTATCTTAATTGCAGGAGGGAATTTTGCTTGAGTGTTTACAAAGGCGTAAGGAAGCAATTGCCTGGACAATTGCTGATATTAAGGGTGTTGATCCCTCTCTTTGCATGCATCATATATACACGGACGAGTTCATGAAGCCTTTCCGAGACATGCAGAGAAGGCTCAATCCAAATATGTGGGAGGTTGTGAAAAAGGAGATTCTGAAATGGCTAGATGTAGGGATTATCTATCCCATTTCAGATAGTAAATGGGTCAGTCCGATTCATGTAGTTCCGAAAAAGGCAGGAATCACTGTGGAAGAGAATGACCAAGGAGAACTGGTGACCATTAGACCCTCAACTGGTTGGAGGGTCTGCATTGATTACCGCCGTTTAAACACAGCTACCCAGAAAGACCATTTCCCCATACCGTTTATCGATAAAATTTTGGAACGATTGGTGGGGAACAAGTACTTTTGTTTTCTTGACGGGTACTCTGGGTACAATTAGATAGTCATTTTTCCTGATGATCAGGAGCGTACCACCTTCATGAGTCCTTATGGCACTTTTGCGTTCTGCCGAATGCCATTCGAGTTATGTAACGCTCCTGCCACTTTCCAACATTGTATGATGGCTATCTTTTCTGATATGATCGACGAGTTCGTTGAAATTTTCATGGATGACTTCTCCATTTATGGCTCGTCATTTGACCTATGCCTTTCGCACCTTGATAAAGTCTTAACCAGTTGCGAAGAGGCAAAACTGGTGCTTAGCTAGGAGAAAAGCCACTTTATGGTCTAGCAGGGCATTGTGTTAGGGCATATAGTTTTCGAGAGAGGATTAGAGGTGGACACCGCAAAAATCGATTCCATCTCTAAGCTTCCATTACCCACCAATGTTCGTCAGGTAAGATCTTTCCTTGGCCATGCTGGATTTTATAGGCGCTTCATTAGAGACTTCAGTAAAATCTCTAAGCCACTCTACGACCTATTAGCGAAGGATGTCTCCTTTGATTTTGATAATAGATGTGGCGAGGCTTTCCAAGCTTTGAAGAAAGCCCTCATTACTGCGTCGATTCTCCAAGCACCAGATTGGACCCTCCCGTTTGAGCTTATGTGCGATGCTTCTGATTTTGCAGTGGGAGCGGTCTTAGGTCAAAGGGTTGATGGCAAACCTCATGTGCTGCATTATGCCAACAAGACCCTTACGGATCCTCAGCAAAACTACACGGTCATGGAAAAGGAATTACTTGTAGTATTTGATTTGGAAAAGTTTCGGTCTTATCTTTTGGGATCCAAGGTTGTGGTGTTCAGTGATCATTCAGCCCTTAAGCATCTTCTGGATAAAAAGGACACCAAACCTCGCCTAATTCGTTGCATTTTGCTACTCCAAGAATTTGACTTGGAAATTAAAGACAAGAAATGAGTTGAGAATGTGCTAGCAGACCATTTGTCTAGGATCCCTATTGAGGCATCAAACCCCACTAGTGGTATTCAAGAGACTTTCCCTGATGAGTCTCTAATGGCCGTGGAAACTAAAATTCCTTAGTTTGCTGACATAGTGAACTATCTGGTCACGGGCATCACCCCTAGTACTTGGGACAAGCAGAAGAGAGATAGGTTTATCGCCAATGCTAAATTTTATCACTGGGAGGAACCCGAGCTTTTTAGAATAGGCCCTGACTAGCTATTTCGCTGTTGCATCCCTGATGAGGAACAAAGTGTTCTGAGTTTCTGCCATGACCTCCACTGTGGGGGACATTTTAGTGGGAAGAAGACTGCTCATAAGGTTCTTCAGTCTGATTTTTGGTGGCCCACATTATTTCGAGATGCACATAAGTATGTGGGTGCATGTCGACGTTGCTAACAGACGGGAACCATTGGAAAAAGGGATGAGATGCCCCAACAACCTATCCTCCCTGTTGAAATCTTTGATATTTGGGGCATTAACTTCATGGGTCCCTTTCCTGTGTCCTTTGGATATGAATACATCCTTGTGGCTGTTGATTATGTATCAAAATGGATAGAAGCCATCCCCACGCGAACCAATGACCATTCTGTGGTCTTGGGCTTTGTTAAGGCTAATATCATTTCTCGGTATGGGTGCCCAAGGACAATCATAAGTGATGGAGGACCTCACTTTGAGAATGTACACTTCACTAGACTACTCCAAAATTTAGGAGTCAATCACATGATAGCCACACCTTATCATCCCCAAACAAGTGGGCAAGTTGAAGTGTCTAATAGGGAGATTAAGCGAATTTTAGAAAAAACTGTCAGGCCTGATCAGAAGGATTGGTCTAAAAATCTAAATGACGCTCTTTGGGCCTACAGAACTGCATATAAGACTCCCTTGGGCATGTCTCCTTTCCGTCTTGTCTACGGAAAAGCGTGCCACCTTCCTGTTGAAATCCAACATAAAGCTTATTGGGCCATTAAAAACGTTAACTTAAATCTAGATAAAGCGAGAAAAGCCCGTATGTTAGAATTAAGTGAGCTTGAGGAGCTTTGTAATGAAGCTTATGAAACTTCTCAAGCTTCCAAGCAACGTACAAAAGTCTTCCATGATAAGCACATCATTAGAAAGACTTTTGAGCCCAACCAGTGGGTCTGGCTTTTCAATTCTAGACTTAAATTATTTCCTGGAAAGCTCAACTCCCATTGGGATGGGCCTTACGCTGTTATCAATACCTTCCCTCATGGAGCTGTAGAGATCAGGAACCCTATTTCAGGTGCGAACTTTAAAGTAAATGGCCAGCGACTTAAACCATATATTACTCTTTCAGATGGCCAGGTTTTGGACGCACTACGACTTGAGGAGCCTTAGCTCCTCCCACTCTTCTCCTCAGGTGATATTCTTCTATGTCTATATTTTTCCAATGAGGACATTGTCAGTCTTAGGCATGGGGGGATATAACCTGAGAATGTTTATAGTGTTTATAGCATTTATAAATATTTGCATACATATTTATTAAAAAAAAAAATTTCTTGAGCTGATTAGGTTAGTCCCTAGCAAAATACCTTTATTGGAGGTTTTTCTTCTAGAATTATTTCTTAAGTTTAGAATCCAGTACATTTATTTCACGTGCATGTAGACTTGGTAATGGATCCTTTGGGAAAACCAATAAGCATTTGTAGTCTACTGAACCCTTGGACAGTTCATAGAGAGTCAGGCATACTATCTTCTAATAAATCCACCTCATATTTGTGAGAAGAAGTAGAGAGATTACTGGTGCACTAAGTCTAGTGCAAGAAGTCTTAAGTTCTGGATAATTAGATGATGATACTTTAGAGTTAAGCGTAGTTTTCACTCTCTGTTCCTGTGTGTGTACTTTGAGTGAATTCCTGAGAGTAACCAAATAAGGCAGATACACAGAGATTGAGTGTTAATAAAGCTATAACTATGGTGAATGGTTACGACTGTCCTTCATAGAGTCCTCAGCTGAAGGAGGGTAATAGTGTCAAAGGTCAGAAATACGCCTATCCTATCCATTCCTTTCCGATGCCAAGAATAGGCACTTCCACCAAATAAGCCACACAACTTCCTCTTGACCATCATCATCCATAATAATGCCTCGTAAATAAAAGTCCGTATTGTGTTGTGTTGATTGAAAAAGAAACAAAAACAAGAAAAATATATATATATATAAAAGAGAGAGAGAGAGAAGAAAAGAGAAAAGAAGTAGAAAAAGAAGAAAAAAAAAGTCCAAGTGTATGATGTAACACTATTTCTGAGGCAGCAAAACACCTATCGCGTTCCACCAAATATGATGCATACCTACCTTCTAGTATTTCTGATCGCCTGAATACTGGTTGAGAACTCTAACTTAGTTGTAGAGTTATTAGGACTTGAATTGAAGTGTGAATGCCATGTGAGGTCACCAAATAGTGAGTACAATTTCTAAATCTGGCGAGATTCATGATCTCAGAAAGAAAGAAAAGAGAGTGCCCAGGAACATCAGGAGAGCACAGTTGTGTAGCCTCTCTCAGAGTTAACTTGTCTAATAGTCTAGAGAGCTAGAGTCTGCAGTACTAGACTACATGTAGCACCAGTTGAGTGTGTGCCACCAAATACAAATCCATTCAATTTGATATCTCCTACCTAAGCCAAACGCCGGGGTCAAATTACAGATTATCGTCTGCTTTATCCCTGAGGGAAGTAGTTGCCTATCTCGACAGAAATTTTTGCCAAGGGTGATGTATGAACTCCCAATGCGAATCGGCTCTTTCACTTGGATCTGTTACCTAGGCTATCAGCACTTCACATTTGTCTGGATTTCTAAAGTTTTGAAGTAAGAAAAGAAGAAATCTTCTGATTATTTTTCATTTTTGCTAGGGGCTAGCAAATCTTAGGCATGGGGGTATTTAATGAGTCCATTAAAATGGACTAATATTAAGCCTAAGAATCTTTAATTGTACAATTTAAGTATGTTAATAATGACAATTAAGTTGTAGAAGATTTGTACACCTCATGATTTAAGTTATAACATTCTATAACTTAATGATTTTATTGTTTTTATGTGCAGGTAATAAAATGCACAAAGAGCAAGGGTGGGGGGACAAATTTCCCCAAACAGCCGCAACTCTTTCCCCCCTCCCCCACCGGACATTGGGGTAATCTTCTTCTTCCACCACCTTTCTCAGCAACTATGATCGGGGATTTGGGAAAATCCCTGAACTCACGCGCAAGGAGAGAAGTTAAAAAGAAGAGGCGGGGAGAGAGGAAAGCCATCCAGGAAGAAAAACCAAAAGCGTGCACCGTGCCCTCTTCCCCCTTGCAGGGAAAAACCTCCACCATCTACCGGCCCGCACGCACCAAGCCGCACCTCTCAACCGCGTGCCTTGCTGCAGGTGCTCTCCACCCGTGCGCCTCTTCCTCCAACCACTGCAAGCGCTCCCAGTGCGCGCACGCCATCTCCAGCGCCTCTCCCTCTAGCCATTGCAGGCACATTCACAAAGCAGCGTGCTCCACCTCCAGCCACTGCAGACCACTTCCTACCTTCAGCACCATCTGCCATCACCGCGTACCCCACTACCTGCTAGCTAACCGCACTGCTTCACCAGCGCACGCACGCCCGCATGCCTCTCCCTCCAACCACTGCAGGTGCTCTCTGCCCGCACGCCATCTCCAGCCACTGCAGGCGCTCTCAACTGCACTCCATCTCCCTCCAGCCACTGCAGACTGCATCCTGCAAGTGCCTGCCCGCACATCAGCACGCGTGCGCGCACGCTCACACAACCGCAGGCACCGCAGCAGCACCTCCGCCTTCTTGCTCCACAGGCCGGACCTCCAACCACCATCGCCAGCCACCTACGTCGCCACCGCTGCCACCATCGGAGAGCTCTCGACCTCGCCGTCCTCTTGAGGCTTGCCTCAACCCCCGCAGTTCTCTCTCTCTCTCTCTCGCGAGGAGGAGAGAGGAAGAAAGCCCTGTTTTCCTCTCAATTAAAATTTACATTCAATGCCATTGCCACCAATTTGATTTTTTTATTATTATTATATTATGGCAGAATTGCATTCAAACACTCATAGTTCTTTATAATTGCATGGTATTGATATTAACTAGTTTAAAGATTGATTTTGGACTTAACTTAAGTACTAATTGTCTTTAGTACACATCACGTGAAAACTGCATGAATTCATCCTAAATTTACTGAGGATTTCTGTGAGGGAAAAGTACACTTATACCCTTAACTTTTTAGGTAATTGCAAATCTACTTTCCTTCACATTTTAAGTCTGATTTGAAAAGGGATTTCACACTATCCGAAATAACATTAAATAATTAAGTATTGATTGCATTATAGCCTCCCTATGGACACGACCCGCTCTTCTGTGAGTGGTTATTTTCATTATTTTTGATTAGTCAATTTTTCCACCACTTAAATACTATAACGCTAAGCGAAAAGTAGTCTACCAGAGACCTTGGAGGTTACTCAAAGGAATGATACCCATTCCTTCTAAAGGTTCACAGAGCTTTTGGGAAGGAGTTGGGATCCCTGGATGGGCTCATTTGGAAGGAAATTTCCCATGGAATCTGTGTTTCAAATCTGGGATTGATTGATTGAGAATCGAGTGAGAAATCCTCACTCGAAACTCGATGGTGAAGGTTTAACCTTCCAAAAATGGCACGGGGACCTACTTGTGAAGAAGACAAAGAAGTTGGGGGGCTATTTGTAAGAGAATTCAAAAGTTAAGTTCCTAAATGAGATAGAAAGAGTCTGACTGGACCAAAATGCAAACTTGGTCAAGATGATCTTAGATTAGCCAAAATGTAAACTTGGTCAAGATGATCTTAGATTGGGCCCAAATTTTGGTACAAACCTAATTTGGGCCCAATGAATCCAATGGTGAAGTTAGATTTAGGTTTTGGCTAAGTTTGACTAGGTAATTTATGCAAAAGCTCAAATTAGGGCAAATGTCTGTCAGAGACTCTGTTTTGGGTCAAGACGGGTTCTGGTGATCAAATTGAAGGTTCCAAACCCTAGAGAATATTTTTCTATAAATTTTAGAGGGTTTAGGTGAATTTTGTTCTAACCAAAACCTTAATTAATGAAGCAAGTCTGTTTTTAGGATTTCAGAAGTTATTTAATTCTCAAAACACGCGAAAACCCATTTCTGACTGTTCTAACCTACTTGTTGGATATTTAAGACCATTTGACCCTTAATTACCCCTTGGGACAACCCGTGGTTGTTCTGCAATTGACATATCCTGTCAAATCTACAGTTTTACCCCTGTTTTCTTGTCTTTCTCTCTGAATGTTTATGCAATGAATTACAGTCCTCCGGCAGTTATGCAAGAGCATTTACTAACTTAATTAGATCAAAATGAGCTAGTTCATGGCTCATGATGGTGTTCCCATTAGTGAGCTGGGCTTCAGTGATGTTTAAAGCAGACTTTTAGCAACATCTGTGATGTTGCTGTTTACCCAAAGATGATTTTTGGCCTTTTTCCTCTATTATAAAAGGACCCATCCTCCTCCACTTTTGGGGCAATCATCTACCTAAGCACTCCACCACCTCCATATAGCTCCAAACAAGGTTGTGAAGATGCTGAGCTACCGATGGAAGCTCCTCCATCGCTGTGGCTGCCTTGACGCCTTCTTCTTCCTTGTTCTTAGTTTTAGTTTCTTTGATAGTTGTTATTTTGTATATTCATGCATTCATCTACATTTGGTTGAACACAATATTTGATAATCAATTGAATATGTTTTTGATATCTTGTCTTTGCAGCTAGTTATCAAATCCTTATCACAATTCTCTAACCCTATCTCCCTTTCTCTCTTTCACTCTCTCTCTTTCTCTTTCTCTCTTTCGCAAACGAATCAAATGATGAATTTTTGTGACATTGAAAGCGATTAAACAATTCGAATTCTTGCCTCCCTATGTTTGACACTTAGACTCACGTCTGATTCTTCTAATTAAAATTGACATCATAAAATGTGCTACAACGAGCGATTTACACAAACGCATTTTACGATCATCACCACTATCTACTTTCCACTCTGGCACCTGCACTTATTTTTCTCTCTTTTGTAACACCTGCCTGCAAATATTTCCAAGCCTGTTTATTTGATTTTTTTGCCCTTTTGGGCTAGGTATTCATCATTAGTTAGTCTGTATTTGTGGATCACTGATTCCTAGACCGCATGATCATATCTTCATTGTAATGCTGACTCAACCCATTAATTTGATCATTAATTTTTTGGTTTAAGTCCTACAAATGACGTTAAACTTAACGCTGGCTGGGAAGCAATCCAGTACTCCTTATAGGTAGTTTTGCATCCAAGTTGACCTGGAATAACAAGCTCAGTCAGATGATATCCCCTCCTCTTGCTTGTTACTTGTCGATTTTCCTCCATACATTTCAATGAGGACATTGTAATAAATAGGCATGGGGGGGTGGACATTGCATGTCTTATTTTTATGTCAAAAAAAAAAAATTACATTCATGCAAAAGGAATTTTTATCAAAAAGGTTTTATTAGGGATTTAATCTTAAGTTGATTCCTAAACTTAGAATCCAATACAATTTCACACTTACACATAGAAATTGCAATGGATCCTCTGTGAAGACCGATAGACATCTTTAATTTGTTGAGAAGAAGTAATGCTTCTTCTCCTAAGCCCTTGGACAGTAATTAGGGAGTCAAGCAAACCATCTTCTAGGAGATCCACCAAACAAGTGTGAGGTGAGAGTAGAAAGTCTACTAGTGCTCTAAGGCTAGTATAAGGAATCTTAATTTCGGAATAATTGGATAATGATACTCGAAGTTAGGCATAATTTTTGCTCTTGGTTCCCGAGTATAAATTCCTTTTGTGAACTTTTGGAGAGCCACAAAATAAGGCAAATACGTAGAGAGCCGGTTCTGATAAAACTAGGACTAAGGTGGATGGTTATGACCGTCCTTTACTAAAACCTCAACTAAAAGAGGGTATTAATATCAAGGTCAAAAATACGTTGTCCCATCCATTCCTTTCCCGGTGCCAAAGTAGGCACTTCCACTAAATAAGCCACTCGATATCCTCTTGAACACCCTCAATCCCAAATAATGCCTCGTGAATAAAAATGTGCATGAGTGCTGCATTTTGTTGTGTTGGAAGAAATAAATTAAAAAAAAGAGACAAAAGAAAAAAGAAAGAGGAAAGCAGAAAATATATATATAAATGTGAAAGAAAAAGAAAAAAAGAGAGTGTGTTAATTGCGTTGTGTCTATTTCATATCAAGCACATTGAGGTGACAAACATCCATTCCATTCATAGTGCACCAAGTACAGCCTTGACCTATTTTCTATATTTTTGACCACTTGAATACTGGCTGAAGAATTCTAACTTAGTCATAGGGTTATGAGAACCTAATCAAAGTATTAATGCCTTGAGCAGCCACCAAATATAGTGACAAATCTGGTGAGATTGTGAGCTCAAAAAGAAAAAAAAAGGAAGAAAAAGAAAGAAAGAAAAAGAAGAAAGAGAAAGAATGAGTACAAAGAAACTAAAGAGAGTATAGTTTTTCAGCCTCTCTCTAAGTTGATTTATTTAATAGTCTAGAAATCTAGGTTCGTAGTACTAGTCTATGTGTAGCACCAGATGAGTATGAGCCACCAAATACAAATCCACTTAACTCAAAACATCTTCTACCTATGCCCAAAAGTCAGGGCCAAATTTACAGATTACTTTATAACCCCGAGGGAATAAGTCTGCCTATTCCAATAGAATTTTACTAAGGTTCCAGTACGAGCTTTATATATAGATTGGCTTTTCACTTTGATCCGTTGAATAGGCTTCAATAATACACTTTTACGACTACCTGTATTTCTAAAGTCTTGGATGAAAACAAATGAAATAAATCTCTAATAGAACTCTTGATAAGAAATCTATCATATAGGACTACTTTGCATTTAGTCATGCATTTGCTAGGGACTAGCAAGATTTAGGCATGGGGTGTGATTGCACAGCAATCATGCAACCTAAACACTTAAATTAAGTTAGATTCTAGCATAACTTAGGAACAATGCATGCATAAGTGTCATAATTCACATAATAGTTAGTTTGTTAACTGCATAAATAATATTGTCATTTTATGCACTAAAAGAGAGATGAAATTAAGTGCAGATGATTCAAGGCTGCAAATGATAGATCAGACCATATGAATCTGATCAGGATAATAACGGGAGTCCAATGCTTCTGGAATCATCTTGATCAGACAACCATGGCATCACATACAATCCATAGAAGAATGGAGGCCAAGGAGCAACATGATAGAAATCCAAGCCTCATATGCCAAATCCAACCACACAAATGGCTCTAGATTGATGATCGTAGTCCAACGGTGCAAAAATCAACCAGATCGGAAGCCTACACCACCAGTTACAAAGAAGAGAAGATGGATAGCCACAATGGTGCCATGTGGCACCATCACAGCCGCCCCCCACCGCACCCCCAATCTCTAAAGAAGCCTGTTTCGAAACGTCTTGATCGGTTTTTTAAAGGATGTCACATTGCAGTATAGCCGAAAAAGCGCTCAAAACAAATAAAGATTTTATTACTCGAAAATCGGAGTATCTAAGGTCGAACACAGGGAGCAATTGGAATTTACTATTAATCTCTAGAATGTAATTGAACACTGTAATTACTCAAAACTTTAATTCAAATGTAACTGCATGAGTTTAAAAAGTAATTGAGGTAAAAAGAAAGAATTGGACGTCTGATCAATGGGATCAGACGTCTTAAAAGTGTGTTTCCCTTCTTTGATTCTTCATCTTCTGATTTTCTTTATTTCTTCTCCTGCAGTGCTTTCTTGCTTTTCTTCTATCTTCTACGGGTCTTCGTAGTTGTCTCTCTGCATCCTTTGCTTCAGTTCCTTTTCTTCTTCTTCTTGTCTTCTATTTCTTTTCTTCCTCAGATCTTCTTCACTTTTTCCTTTGCCTCTTCCTTCTCTTCTTCCCTTGCTAGCAGCAGCCAAGTGTTCGCTTCACTCCTTCCATCCCTGCACAAACACAGCAAAGCACAAAACCTAACCCTCTACCCACACCCATGCGTATCTCTCTCTCTGTAAACCACTCCCAGGAAGCTCTCCAAGAGCCGGGTTAACGAGTCGGATCGCGTGCCCGTGACCAGGTGCACCGGCGTGAGGGTGATGCACGAGGTGTGCGTGGGTAGTGTCAGGTCAGATCCGCCAGGTCTGTGTGGTGAAATCGCGGACGAGGCGGCATGAGATAGGTGAGGGACCTCACCCCAAGTGCGCTTAGAGGCAAAGAGATGATATGACAAAAATAATTTAAACCACGCCAGCGTCTTGTAGGTTACCGATGTGGGACTAAAGGTTGCTGCCTTTTCTCGCGCGCGCCCGCAGAAATCCTTCCTGCAATTGCCACAGCTGCAGACTTCGTAGCATCTCTTACTTGGTTAGATAGCTTCGCAATGCTTCCCCGAGCGAGCTGCACCTGGAGCCTTGCGGTCCTGAAGCCTGGAGCGAGCTTGGAGCTTCTTCGAGTCGCCGTCAATTGCAACAGGGGCTATGAATCTGTCAGACACGAAAATGGCCTCGCGGCCTAACCAGATCACCGAGGAACCTTCGCCTTGTCACGGTGAAGGTGAAGAGCAAGGTGACAGGCCGTGGGGTGTCCTAGGCGTGCATGCCTAGGTCATCTTGTGACCGGAAAGTTGGGTGTGTTCGGGGGTGAGTTGTGTGAGTATAGAGGGACTGTGGAGGGGCAGAGCGTATTCAGTGTGGTGAGGCGGAACTTTTGCGACGGTTGGCGAGTCGTGTGGAGTTGCGGAGCGACGGGGATGACTTACCGGAGGGTTGACGAAGGGATGGAAGATGACGATGGTCAGGCGTGGTCATGGGGTAATCAAGTGAAATATAGTGGGGAAAAGAAAGAGGGAAAGATGTGGAGTAGTTCTAACCTACTTGCAGGGATGAAGGGGGCTGAGAAGGCGGACGGCTGTACCTACTGTTGTCGGAGAAGAAAATGCCCAGTGGGGGAAGACGGCGGTGACGACGAAGCTAGGGCAGCACACGCGGGTATTGCGCGACGCGGAGGAGGATGAGGAAGAAGTCTCTGCCACTGGTTTTGTGGCAGAGCGAAGAGGAAAGGAAGGAGAGCTCGCCGGAGCCCGTTGGACACCCTGGCTGGGAGGGAAGAGAGGAATCTGAGGTAGAATCCTGGCCAGGTCGAGCTGAAATTGAGCGGTCGGGTTTGGGGGTTCCTTTATAGGCACAGGCCATGTGTTCTGGAGTGTGGAGGGCAAGCATTCGTCACCGACGGCTCATCGGAGAAGGAAAGTGGGTGGATACCCAAATCCCTCGTGTGTTCGCACGAGAAATTAGGATCAAATCAAGGACCATGACTGGCCTCAGATGGAAGGGAATTCCTCAGAGAATCTCCCTTCCATTTCTAGGAGGGGATCTCTGAGGAATCGGAGAGTATTCCCTCTCTAATCATCACTGGAGCAGGATTCTGCCCCAATAATGGTGGAAGGACCTGATTGCAAGGTTGGCGAGGAAGTTAGGGGGCTCTCTGCGATGATTTTCAAAAGTTAGGGACCAAAATGTGATTTGGGTGTACTAAATTGCAAAGTACGTCAAGATGACCTCCCCTTAGGTCTAAATTCTGGTACAAACCTAATTTTGACGTAAGGAATCCAATGGTGAAGTTGGATTTTAGGTTTGATCACGTTTGACTGGACATTTTGCGTAAAAACTGAAATTAGGTCAATTGATGAGCTAGGACCCTAATCTAGGTCAAACTAGGTTCCAAAGGCCAAATTGAATATTCTAAACCCTAGAGGATATTTTTCCATGAATTTTAGATGGTTTACTTGATTTTTATCCTGACCGAAACCTTTTTGAATTAAGCGGGTTTGTTTTAGGGTTACCAAATGTTATTTAATTCCTGGATTGCACATGAACCCATTTCTGATTGACTCAACCCACTTTTTATCTCATGAGGACCATTTGACTTACGTTTTGCCTCTGAGAAATCCCGTTTATGTACTGCAATGGTAAAATTGCAGTTTTAACCTTTATTTCATATTTTCTTCTCAGAACACTTATTCCTTCTATTAAGCCTTCTTCTAGGTTATATAGGTGCTTTTATTCTCTTTATTGGGTCAAAATGAGCTAATTATGGCTCATGATGAGGCTCTCATCATACCCCCATGCCTAGCTTTTGCTAGTCCCTTAGCAAAATTTCAAGGTTTTAACTTCTGATCTGGACCCTGTCTGTCATCAATTTTGATAAGTGCTTCTTTTGTGATTGGGTTAGAATGCCGACAATAGGCCTAGAGGTATTCAAGTACCAACCAAAATCTAGATCTGACCAGCTTTAGCCTCAGTCCTCCGCAAAGGTTTTTAAGGCCCACAGAAACTAACCTAGGATTTGTTGGACTCTGCGGTTAAAACACCCATGCTTGCGACATTTTTAGCCTAGGTTCAGTTTGCAGTGCATTTTTTGTAAGAGAGAGACAGAAGATTTATTTGTTTGGAGAGATTTTCTCTCTCTTTTCTTTTTATTTCTAGCTTCGGATTAGCTTTTCAACACGGTCTATATCAGATTCCTCGTCCCCATCATCAATCCTCAAGGGTCCCTGGCTATCGAGATTTCGAGATAATCCCTCCCAAGGCAACCATCAGAACCTTGGCTTTCGAGATTTCGAGATAATCCCGCCCATGGCGTTCCGTGGCCGAATTCAGACCCTGGCGATCGACATTTCATGATAATGCCGCCCATGGTATCTGAACCAGTAGAGTGCTTACATGCCCCCAGTAGGATATTTAAATATCCTAAGAGACAAGCACCGAGAAGACGATATGTTGTTACGCATCTTCGAGGGGAATTTCCCGCCTCTCCGCGCTGAGAACTCGTCCAAATCAACTTGTGTTGATTGGCCGCTCCTAATCTAGGTGACCCTTTAAGAACATTAAATGCTTTTGTGTGATTTGGATATTTATGCGCACTGAAACAGACTGTGTGTGAATTTGGGGTGCTTAGGTGACCGAATCCAGCAAATCGAAGGTCAGTTAACGACGTCGAATACTTCCTAAGCCTTAGACCTAATACTTAAGTTTTGCATTTTCCCCAACCTCTTGAGGATTATCTAGATTTTAGCGGATACGCGAATTTTTAAGCTAAAGAATCTAGCCAGAGAGGCCTAAAATCAGCGTTCCCGCTAATCTCTTGTTATGTTACCTTAGCACTTTTTCTCTTTTATTTCTTTTCTTGATCTGGTATAGAACTTCAGTTAATTCCTTAATATTTTACTAATGACTATTTCTTTTTCTTTTTCATTTTGTGCTCCTTTTGTCATTTTTGCTCTTTTTCTCCTCCTTGTGATTATGTGGCTCACAAAATTTCCCCCCTCCCCCATTTTTTTTTGTTCTTTTTCATAATTTTTCAATTTTTTTGTGTTTTTGACATATGTGAATTTTTTTGTGAGAATCCTTCTGATTTTTTCTTGGTTCTATATGTATGCACTTTATCACCCCCCCATGCCTAAGTTTTGCAATGTCATTGTAAACAGAGGGTGTGAAATAGTGTTGAGGTCAGGGACTTAGAACAGGATACATCGGGTGGGTGAATGGGTCAAAAATGACTGATGCAGATGATTTCAAGCTCTGATACGTGTACCAGAGGTGGGATCAACTATCTAAGGATGAACTCAAGGTGCAATGGATGTGGAGTATAGATGGATAATCAGACGGGTCTCTATTTTTGGGATGACGGGTTGCCTCCTGTTAAGCACTAAATTTGATGCCTTCAGCCAAGCGGGAAATGGGGTGGAGAGGGAGTGGTCAAATCAGTGGAATTTTGTAAAACAAGCACCTTGATTAAGAGCCTGGTTGGTCCAACCAGGTGCTTGTTAAGATCAGTAGGATGATGATGCAGCCCAAACCCAATACGTCTGGTGGGTTGAAAGATGTAGATCAACAGATGCAAAACCCACCATATGCAATGTAGTTCTGATGGATATGGAAGTGAAAACTCGGGTTTAGGCTGAGTCGACTCAGCCTGGTCAGAGTAGGGTTCCAAAAAATAATCGATGTGTGATGTGGAAACCCTACAGGGGTGATCACGAAATGACGGCTCCTGTTTTTCGGTCTGATCAATGCTCGATACCCGGTATAGATATGGAGTTGAATCATCTGCAAACGGCTCAGTGAGAGGTGAATCGGAATAGAAATTGAGTCCGATTGCTGGTCGGGGTAGAGAACGGGTTTTGATTGGTTCTGCATATGTGGAGCAAGTGGCGTCAAAGAAAATTGGCTAATTATAATTAGGAAGCAGATTTTCTCCAATGTTATGGTCAGATTCGAAATCGTTGGAGAGTTTGCGAAAATCAAAATTTGAATGAGATTCCAGATCGTGAGTTCCACCATAGAATAAATCATATGTTGCAGATTCAGCAACCTAACTGGGGTCTAGCCTAAATGTTAATTCTGAGCTTAAAAAGGTGTCCCTATCTGGTAGAGGCTCAGGTTCTAAGCTAGTAGGGCAGACCCAATTGAAACCCCACTCGTCCAACTCCTCGGTTTCTATATCGTAGATTGGCATGACTTTCGAAAAATTGATTAGTTCCTTTGAGGATGTTGGCAAGGGATATTCATCAAATCGAGGCCCAAAATCATATTCTTCATTAAAAGATTGATTTTCTTCATATGGGGCCTTGAAATCTTTGAAATAGATTTCAGATCTATGTTCTAGGCTTAGGATGTGTGTTGAATCACTAGAATCTATGTTTGAATAACCTTCGAGGGTCACCTTATCAGAATAAGGGACGAAATTTACACCCTCGAGAGGTTCAGTTCTACTCTCATACTTGCAGGAGTTTTGGGATTCTAGAATGGGCTCATCATGGTATTTTCCTGCATTTGGAGCTTCCCAAGCTTCTTCAATATCAGGCACATTGTATTCTATTTGGGTTGGGAATCCACAACCATTTAGTGCCTCGAACCCGAGATTAGATTTATCCTCGATGTTGTCCCAAGATGGTTCATCATCTGTTTGTGGTATATACGGGTACTTTTGGTCAATAACTTGTTTTACTAATCTCATTATCTCTTCCCATTTTTCAATACTATCTTGGTGTTGCTTCCAAAGTCGAGGACTTGTCATACAGTGAAGGTAGTCAAGATTGTGCAGTTTTTCTATCTCAATGTATGCAGTAATGAGCAAGTCACGAGTTGATCCTTTTGTGGCTTCTGCTAATAGTACTTGGGCACAAGTTATGATAAAGGTTGTGGTTGTTGGGACATCAACCTGAATGTTTCCTACTGGTGTTGAGGTTTCTTCATTTTCATAGAATTTCATGGCATCCTCAATCATTTTATCTCTCATGGATCTCCAATATTCAGGTTTCTTGACTGGTAGTCCTAGGTGATTTGGCTGCATATTTGGATCAGGTGGTGGAATCAAGATGTAGAATCAGAGTTGGAATCAAGATCAAGTTATGAAGCGATCAGATCTGAATGACGAGTCCCACTGAAAATGTGTGCGTGTGCTCTAAAGAGACAAGATGAGGGACTGGAGATGTTTTTGACCCAATCAAGACACCCAAAGACATTTGGATGACTATGGAGGTTCGGGCGAATGGTACCCCTGGATCAGAAGATCATCCACCTGAGAATTACCTGGGCAGCCAGAGAGGGAGAGTCTCGCAAAGACCCCTACACGGTAGAGCATCCCCACGGGTTACAGGGTTTCCCCTACCCAACCTCTCTTGTCACTGAGATTCCAGGTAGACAGGAATGGGGACCTTGACCTCTTAAGTCTACCACTTTTATTTCAAAGGTGCTTTTAGGGTTCTCACTTGAACCTTAGATGTTTTGATGTTGTGACCTAATTTAGAGGTTGGTTGACCCAAGGGGTCAACTTCACCTTACCTGTCCTATAGATGGCAGAATGATTCTAGGTTTGGAGCCTAGAGATCACCCTGATTCGACTCCCAGGTTATTAAGTCCAAGATTTTAGGATTTAAGTGATTTTAGAGCTTCTTTTTTTTTCTTAGGGTTTGTCTTGTTTAGATCTCTTCAATCAAAGTCTTGGGTGACACTGATGCGGGAAGGTTTATTTCCTTTTATGTAGGCATGTGTGACTAACACTCCAAGATCCTACTGTAGAAACCCTAATTTGGTTCTATTTCCAATCCTTTTTTCTTTTTCACAAAAATTCTCTTTGGACTTGAAAGCAAGAAGTGTGTTGTCCGTAGAGATTAAGCTTTATTTCTATTAGGCACATGAATTTGTGGGATAGAATCTAAAAAAAATCGCTCCAACTTCAAGAAGAATTAAAAAATTTTCGCAAAATTAGGAAATGTTTGCCTTAAAGATGGTGATTACTATATAAAGAAGGCAATTGATTCCTAAATTGATTTTCTTCCATTTGTCTTTTCAGGATTTAGGGAATGGTTTAAGGAAGAAAAGAAATTACCTGCCCTGGAGAGGTTGACTTGCAGGAGGGATTTTCTCGTGAAATACCTGCAAGATCAAAATAAAGCAAAGCAAGGCAAGTTAGTGTTCAATATGATAAAAAGAATGTAAAGACTAGTGCTAAATTACGCGTTGCTCCCCGATAACGGTGCCAAAATGTTTCGGAACGTCTTGGTCGATTTTTTAAAGGATGTCACATTGTAGTATAGCCGAAAAAGCATTCAAAACAAATAAAGATTTTATTACTATAAAATCAGAGTATCCGATGTCGGACACAGGGAGCAATTGGAATTTACTACTAATCTCTAGAATGTAATTGAACACTGTAATTACTCAAAACTTTAATTCAAATGTAACTGCATGAGTTTAAAAAGTAATTGAGGTAAAAAGAAAGAATTGGATGTCTGATCAATGGGATCAGACGTCTTAAAAGTGTGTTTCCCTTCTTTGATTCTTCATCTTCTGATTTTCTTTATTTCTTCTCCTGCAGTGCTTCTTGCTTTTCTTCCGTCTTCTATGGGTCTTCGTACTTGTCTCTCTGCATCCTTTGCTTCAGTTCCTTTTCTTCTTCTGCTTGTCTTCTATTTCTTTTCTTCCTCAGATCTTCTTCACTTTTTCCTTCACCTCTTCCTTCTCTTCTTCCCTTGCTAGCAGCGGCCAAGTGTTCGCTTCACTCCTTCCTTCCCTGCACAAACACAACAAAGCACAAAACCTAACCCTCTACCCACACCCACGCGTATCTCTCTCTCTGTAAACCACTTCCAGGAAGCTCTCCAAGAGCCGGGTTAATGAGTCGGATCGCGTGCCCATGACCAGGTGCACTGGCATAAGGGTGATGCACGAGGTGTGCGTGGGTAGTGTCAGGTCGGATCCGCCAGGACCGTGTGGTGAAATCGCGGACGAGGCAGCGTGAGATAGGTGAGGGACCTCACCCCAAGTGCGCTTAGAGGCAAAGAGATGATATGACAAAAATAATTTAAACCATGCCAGCGCCTTGTAGGTTACTGATGTGGGACTAAAGGTTGCTGCCTTTTCTCGCATGCACCCGCAGAAATCCTTCCTGCAATTACCATAGCTACGGACTTCGCAGTGTCGCAGCGCTTCCCCGAGCGAGCTGCACCTAGAGCCTTACAGTCCTGAAGCCTGGAGTGAGCTTGGAGCTTCTTCCAGTCGCCGTCAATGGCGGCAGGGGATATGAATCTGTCAGACACGAAAATGGCCTCGCGGCCTAATCAGATCACCAGGGAACCTTCGCCTTGTCACGGCGAAGGTGAAGAGCAAGGTGACAGGCCGCGGGGTGACCTAGGTGTGCGTGCCTAGGTCATCCTGTGACCGAAAAGTTGGGTGTGTTCGGGGGTGAGTTGTGTGAGTATGGAGGGACTGTGGAAGGGCGGAGCATTCAGTGTGGTGAGGCGGAACTTTTGCAACAGTCGGCGAGTCATGTGGAGTTGCGGAGAGACAGGGGCGACTCGCCGGAGGGTTGCCGGAGGGATGGAAGATGATGGTGGTCAGGCGTGGTCGTGGGGTAATCAAGTGAAATATAGTGGGGAAAAGAAAGAGGGAAAGATGTGGAGTAGTTCTAACCTACTTGCAGGGATGAAGGGGGCGGAGAAGGCGAACGACTGTACCTGCTGTCGTCGGAGAAGAAAATGCCCAGTGGGGGAAGACGGCGGTGACGACGGGGCTAGGGCAGCGCGCGCAGGTATTGCACGACACGGAGGAGGATGAGGAAGAAGTCTCTGCCACTGGTTTTGTGGCAGAGCGAAGAGGAAAGGAAGGAGAGCTCGCCGGAGCCCACTGGACACCCTGGCCGAGAGGGAAGAGAGGAATCTGAGGTAGAATCCCGGCCAGGTCGAGCTGAAATTGAGCGGCCAGGTTTGGGGGTTCTTTTATAGGCACAGGCCATATGTTCTGGAGCGTGGAGGGCAAGCATTCGTCACCAAAGGCTCGCCGAAGAAGGAAAGTGGGTGGATACCCAAATCCCTCGTGCATTCGAACGAGAGATTGGGATCAAATCAGGGATCATGACTGGCCTCAGATGGAAGGGAATTCCTTAGAGAATCTCCCCTCCATTTCTGGGAGGGGATCTCTGAGGAATCAGAGAGTATTCCCTCTCTAATCCTCGCTGGAGTAGGATTCTGCCCCAATAATGGTGGAAGGACCTGATTGCAAGGTTGGCGAGGAAGTTAGGGGGCTCTCTGAGATGATTTTCAAAAGTTAGGGACCAAAATGTGATTTGGGTGTACTAAATTGCAAAGTACGTCAAGATGACCTCCCCTTAGGTCTAAATTTTGGTACAAACCTAATTTTGACCTAAGGAATCCAATGGTGAAGTTGGATTTTAGGTTTGATCACGTTTGACTGGACATTTTGCGTAAAAACTGAAATTAGGTCAATTGATGAGCAAGGACCCTAATCTAGGTCAAACTAGGTTCCAAAGGACAAATTGAATGTTCTAAACCCTAGAGGATATTTTTCCATGAATTTTAGAGGGTTTACTTGATTTTTATCCTGACCAGAACCTTGTTGAATTAAGCAGGCTTGTTTTAGGGTTACCAAATGTTCTTTAATTCCTGGATTGCACATGAACCCATTTCTGATTGACTCAACCCACTTTTTATCTCATGTAGGCCATTTGACCTAGGTTTTGCCTCTGAGAAATCCCGTTTATGTACTGCAATGGTAAAATTGCAGTTTTAACCTTTATTTCATGTTTTCTTCTCAAAACACTTCTTCCTTCTATTAAGTCTTCTTCTAGGTTATATAGGAGCTTCTATTCTCTTTATTGGGTCAAAATGAGCTAGTTATGGGTCATGATGAGGCTCTCATCAAAGCCCTCCTCATGCATTGTGGGTTGTTGGATCGTCATCCATTGGCCACCATGCGCCCACATTGCCCCTGCCCCTATGCCTCATCAGCCAAGAGAAGATCTCAGTAGTTGGATCTCCATCCAATGGCTGAGAGCGAAGTTGCCTAAAATATAAATGAAACACAAAAGGGGCCTTAACATGTTGGTTAGTGCACTCACACAAAAGCGCGATACGTGCGCTCAAGCCTCGCCATGCACCAAATCAAGAAGGCGGTGCACTCGATCGCAATTAGACCGTTGGATGATGAGTGAAGGGTGGCGATGCAGGCGTGTGGCGCAACGAGAGCCATCGAATGGACACACATGCATGTACACCAACAAAACACATGATCTCACATGTTCTCCTTAAATAAGGCAGTGCGGGCGTGAATTAAGCGTCCAATCACGTGATCAGACGGTAGAAATCGAAGGGCACATGATTTGAATGTGTGAGCGTGCATGAGGAGAGAGAAAAGCAAGGCAGGTGCGCAAAGAAGAGGAACGTGCAGCGATAGCCATGCGATCATGATCGGGTTGCTGCGGGAGTGCCACGTGGCGCCACCAGAGTGCATCAGCAAGTAGAAAGCACAAATAAGGTTGTTTTGAGGCCAAATCAGAGCTGTTGATCTCCCGATTGACGGATCTGATTGGCCTAGAGTTGTTGCACGATTTTAAGGGCTAAAATGCCCTCTTTGCCCCTCATTAAAGCTATAAAAGAAGAACAGGGCCCCCTGTTGAAGATATCTTCCACCTAACTCCCACTAAATACAACCCAGCCTCTCTCCCTCTTTACAACTCTTCTCTGGGCTTCCTCTCGGTGCTCTAAATCTGAAGTGCTGTCGCACTTCACACAAGAATCCCACAAGCAACATCATCATCTACTATCTCTATCTCTCTCTCTCTTCCTCCTTTTAGCATAGTTTTTTTTATTCATAGTTTGAAAACTGTATCAAAAGAGCGATAAAACTCTGATTCTCTGGATATCTGATGTCGATACAGATATAAATATATAAATTATTTTTAGAATGATTGTCTGAAAAGCTTTCACATAAAATCATATTTTACCTCCCTGCAAACGACTTGGTATTCACCAAAACTTTATAAATATTATTTGTTTCATCGTAATTCACACTACAACGATAAGACTTAATCTTTTACGCATCTCGTGGTCGACCAAGCTCTGGACTGCTAGCAATGGGGGGTTACCATGGTAACTTTCCAACCATACTCGAGTGGTGAAGTGTGGCTTATTTATTTTTTCTTCTTTTCTATTTACTATTTTTCATTTTTTTTCTTTTTGGATATTTTGCTTTTTTTTTTTAAAGTAGGTGGCTTCCCTGATCTAAAATTTACCTAAAGGCAATAGCCAAAGAGATTGAGGTGCGTGACTAGGCTCTGGACACTTGGTTATGAGTTGTTATTCACAGTACCCTAGAAAGTTTGTTAGCTACCTAATTTTCATTAAAACCATCGAGAAGTGAGTCAGTGCAAAATGTGTGCAGATGTTTAGACTATAAGTCCCCTCAAATCAAAGGGTAAGTTGATAAGTCATGTACTTATACCCTGACATATTTAACCAATTAAAATTGAATTAAAGATGGTGAGGACCCAAGAAACATATCCAAATTTTAGTGGACACCTGGGCTAATTAAGCCTGAAGACCTGAAGAGTCTAAGTGTTCAAGTCCTATCGTATTATTTCCTAAAGTTGGAAAACTCCTAATGCTTAAGCTATCTTTTCCTTATTCTCTTTTTTTTATAGTAAAGAGAAAATAAAAAGAATCTATGGAGCTGACATAATAATTCAAAAATGAATCCACACCCCATGCCTAGCTTATGCAATGTCCTAATTGTAAAAATAAAGGCATGAAATGAGTGGAGTAGAGAAGAAAGCACCTGAATTTCCATGATGAGTCGGTCAGCTCCGAGATAAAAGTAGACTCTACAAGTGTCGAGTTTATTGCCTTCAACTAGGCATAATATACAAACAAAAGGAAAGAATAAATGAATCGGAGTGGCGAGTCAAGATCCAAAGAAAAAGATTGACCTTTTGAACCATAAGAAGACTATGTGCACAGATGTGGACCAGATTGTGATGCAGGCCCATGCCCCAAGGTTGAGTAGTTCTAGGGTTCTAGATGAAAATCACCTAAAATTGGAGATTGTTGTGCTTGAGAGGTCGGGCCTACGGTTTTGTGGTGTGCAACCCAAGTCCAAATTGTCAAAGAATAGGTAGGGTTGGGTAGGTATTCCTCAAGTTAGCCAAGATAGGGTTGGTATTCCTCAAGTTAGCCAACACCCTATCTTGGACTTGCTTCACCTGAACCGAATGGTTCGATTCAGGGTAGGGTAGGTTTGGGTTCACTCCATAAGAGTCAAGAAATTGAGGTTCCTGGGGCCCTCCCTGATAATAAGTTGTTTCAGGTTGTTCATTAAGGGGTGGTGACCTATATCCAGTATAATCCTAGGGAGGGTAGGTATTATAATCATCATATCCTTCATGATTGTAGATCGAGTTAGGTTGATCATAAAATTATTGAGATCTATAATCAGTGTGGGCATAAGGAGGATAGAAATCACAGTCTTAATGTCCAGGGTTAGACCCTGGACATTGAGGTCCGAAACTGTATCCTCAATCCAGCATATACCAACTAGTAGATGGTTGAGTACAGGTCAAGTCGGGATAATAACCATCATATTGGGGATTTGCTAGGAGGGTAGGAGTGGAAATGAGAATAAGTGGAAGGATACATGGCAAAATGGGAGGAAAAAAAGAGAAGAAAAAGGTGCCCTACAGTACAAAAATACAAGCTTATCCTTTGATTGGGTAGCCTAAGGAGCAATGCTGCAAAATATACTCAAACCATAAGATGAATTTAGTGTTGTCCCTAATCCAGAATTTGGGTAAGTTGGACTGGCATAGCAAGGGGAGCATGTCTCGAAGGCTGCTAATTATGCCAAACCCTTGCTCGCTTAAGTTGCTTCACAATTAGGCCCCCCAACTTAGCACCTTTTGGAAAAAGCATACGTCACTAATTCTAATCATGGTTAAGAGAATACCCTAAAATGGACTCAGTGAATCCTCAGGCCAACATCTGCTCAATTTTAGTTCAAGATTGGGATAATAGTGCTCTGGAATGTGATGAGCTCTTTAAGATGGGTTCTACCCTTAAAAGTCAATTAAGTAGTGTGTGCATGCACAACCAGGTTTTTCAAACCAGGTTTTTCAAGCAAGATTATTATGAATGAGGTAGATTTTAGGGTTCAAATCTTGTTTAGTAGCTTCTAGGGTTTAATTCTTAGGTTCATTTAATCAAGGTTCAGTGAAGCAAACCATGTTTTGAAGGGACAAGTGAAGGTATATTCCTTTACAAATCAAAAATAATGTGGCGTGCCTAGTTAGCCCTAGCAATCAAACCCTAAGGGGCAACTACTGAATGAATTTGTTTTATATTAAATGGTATGGCCCAAATAATTCAATAAATTACCCTCTTGCACCACTGATTAAAGCACACAAAATGGTTGGCCTATTCAAGTTTCTAGTCACTTATTTGTGTCTGAGTTAGAGTGTATTGGATCCATAAATCAGATCCTAGTTTAGTGGTAGAATCAAGGTGATAGTGCTCCTTAGGTTGAAAAGTGTGGGTGTATAAATGTGTATATTTTATATCAGTTCCCACAATGAGACAAGAAAATATTTTTTTTGTATTTTTAATTTATGTGGGTGGGTAAGGTGGGTGGAAGTGACAATCAAACAACCAAGACTAACCTAGGGTTTATGCGAGCTCCTAAGTAAATTAAGGTTTGAGTTATTAGGTGGTGAAATGAAATCTAGGGGTTGGAAGGTGGGGATATACTTACAGAACCTTCTAACTGCACTTTACTCCGATCTATTCTGCATTGGCTCACCTTAGAAGGGTACCTGTAATCATAGAAAGAAAGGAGCGAAGTAAGCTTAAAAGTTAGGTAAAGTGGAAAATGTGAGAAAAATCAAAGTCCGTTGCCTCCCCTGCAATGACGCCAAAATGATGAGTGAATATTTCATGCAATAAATGTTTCGAAGTCGTTGCATTGCAAAAAATTTGATATCAAATAATTTTACCAAAACTTGAAGTGAGTCCTACATCGAACACAGGGAGGAGAACATTTGATTTTACAAATCCACATTTGCTTTTATTTATTTTTAGTGTTTTTGTGCTTTCCTTTTTATTTTTATTTTTACAAGGCAAGAGATCAGGTCGAAATATCTAGCTAATCTACTTGTAAAATAAGAGAGATAGAGAGAGATAGGGAACAATCAATCAATATATGTCTAAACAAAGTTTGCTACAGATAGTAAAGTGAGAAATTAAAAGTAAACTAGAAAGCAATAAAAGAGAGAGAGGTGAGAAAAATCCTCCTCGATGGCTACTTGGACGACAAGCAAGGTTGATAGAGTGCCCGAAAGAGAGTGGTGAGGAGCTAGAAGGACGAGGATGAAGCTGGACAAATCAAGGATGAGACAGGGCAACATCGCAACGGGATCTGCTTCCCGAACATTGTAAGAAGACGACCACAGAATGCTCCATGAACAGGGATGTGAAGCAGGGGGAAAATATTTAATTTCTACTCTAATGGAGCATCCAAGCCTTGGCATCGGTTCTTTAGAACTTTGGAGGGGGTGAGGAAGAGGTAGGAAGAGATGGTTTGAGAATGGGGGGTGTAGAGCACTATTTCTAAGCTAAAGGAGGCTATGGCAAATCATTTGCCACGAGCTCTCGCATTCAAGGCCACGCAAGGCACACTCCGCATGCCCAGCAAGTGTGCATAGTGTGCGCTCGCGCTCGGCATAGATAGATCAGGAAAGGAGCTCTCATGGTTGTAGGATCAAGAACGAAGGGCTAAGAGTGCACCTCCGTGCGCCTTCACATCACAGGCATTGCGTGTATGATGCCACTTGATCATGTGTGTTCATCATCCCGCTAATCCGTTACGCCATGAAACGGCTACCATCGTCACTTGATCACCATCGCATGGTCCAATTTCAATTACACACTCTTCACTGAGGATTTGGTACGTTTCAGGGGGCTCGATCACACGGTGCTACCTTTTGAGTGCCCTTCCCAACGATTGTGCCACAGGCACTTTTGTGTCCAAAAGATGTCATATGCAGGCACGGTGAAGAGTGAATGTCAACTGTTGGAAGATCCACCACATTGAATCTTGAGTTGCCCTTGCGACGTGTGAAGGTGGGGGTGTGGCTTAATCTCAACTGTTGGCTGGCAATCATATGGCTGAGATCGCACGATGGAAACGGCTTCAGAGGTTTGAAGCAATTAAGCAACATCGGTGGGCGGCTTAGATGATACCACATGGCATCATCACAGCCTTTCATCTTCTTTCCTTTGTTGGGGATGCTACACATGTCAGATCGAGATGATTTTCACATTGTCGGGTGGCGATCGTCACTTTAGATCCATTCCTATGGTCAGATTTTTCATTTGAAGCCCGAAGAGATGTCGCATTGTCCCCTGGCTGTTGATCTTTCTCAGACTGTGTATGATGCTATGAAACTTTGATCAAGACGATTTCTGAGGCATTGGACTCTGATCATCGCCCTGATCAGATCTGTATGATTGAATCGTCAATCTGAGGCCCTGACATATATCTCCTTCTCCCTTAGCCATAAAAATAAGAGAATTAATCTATAATTTATACAATCTATTATAAATGCATGATAATGCATGTTATGCAATATTTACAATGTTAAATGCATCTATAAGCTTGGGAACATGCATAATTAGGCATTTTATCCTAAATAGATGTGTGTGCATAATGAGTTAACATGTTTGAATGTTTTAGCGGGTTAAAGTTATTCCACAGAGAGAGTAGAATAGCTTTACCCTGAGTTAAGTGGGACTTAACTTGATGCAAGTGCAATCCAAGTTAACTGACAGATTAAGTATTTAACCCAAGGCAACTCTACTTAATTCAGCAACCAAATAGGGCCTAAGGAATTAAAAGAATTATTTGGGCATTGAAATGCTTGGTTCGGGACAACCGGGTTTTATTTTGTTATAACGTTGTAGTATAGCCAGTTATTACCAACATTTCAAATATATAAATTTTTTACTCGGAAAATAAAAGAGTTCCCAAGGTCGAACTCAGGGAGCAAGTTGTATTCTAGAGATATACATGTTTCTTTTACAAAATAAAGAAAGAGAGAGGGAAAGAATTTGTTGTTCTCTTTGTTTTCTCCTCGTGATGTTCTTCTTTCTTTCTTCAGATCTCCTACTTCTTCTTTGTTCTGCAGAGGTGATGCTCCTCTTTCTTTCTTCAGATCTCCTTCTTCTTCTTCCTTGGTTTCTGTCTTGGTCTCTCTTCTTCTTTTTCTGCAGTCTCTTCTGTGAAGGCTTCTTGTTTCTCCTCCCTGCGGCTAAGTGTCAGCTTCTTCTTTTCTTTTTCAGCCAGGGACGTCACCCCTCCTTTCTTCTTTTCCCTTCAGGCCGTCGTCTGATTTCCAAATCAGACGACTTAACTACCTGTTGCTACAGTCAGCTTCGTTCTTCTTCCGCGGGTCTTCTTCTTCGCCTGTGCCTGCACACTTCAGAGTTTTTCGTCAGAGGCAAAACCTACTCTACCCTCCCCCCCCCGCGTCTCTCTCTCTCTCTGAAACCACTCTTGGGAAAGCTCTCCCAGAGCTGCCGGGTAACCGGGTTCGGGTCAGGCCCGGGTCCAGGCCCACCGGCGTGCGTGGTGGGCGAGGAGTGCAGGTCAGTCTTAAGTCAGGTCGGGTCGGGTCAGGTCCGCAGGGCGTGAGCGCGGACGAGACCGGGTAACCGGGCGGGTGAAGGGGACCTCACCCCGTGTGCTGAGGCAGTAAGCCTCCAGCACTTTTGCATCTTATGTCGCTGCGACTCGTCAGGCTTTTCCGAGGTGGGACTAAATGTCCCGCCTCAATTGCGCGCCCGCAGTGGGGAAATCAGCGGGAGATTGCGGCGTCACGCGAAGCTTTCTGCCTTAGCTGCGAGCCTGGTGTTTTGCCAAAACGCCTCGCAAGGCCTGGGAGTTGAATCTGGGCGTGGCGCTGAGCGTGGCGCGCCTGTATCTGCAGGTGGAAGCAGTTCCTCCCCCGCGGCAATGGCGGCGGAGGTCGGGTGGTCTGTTCACAAGAAAACGGCCTCTCGGCCTAATCAGAAAGTGCCAGGAGCTTCGCCAGGGTGCGGCGAAGCTCGTGTGGGTGGTGGCGAGGCGCGGGGCGGCGTGCGAGGGCTGCCCTAGGTCGGACTGTGGGTCGGAGGATGGGTCTGTTCGGTGGGGTTTCAGAGGGTGATGTGGGGGAAGTGGCAGGGCGAAGGTTGATCAGGGTGAGGAGGCGGAGGTCCTGCGGTGGTTGGCGAGCCGTGTGGGTCGCTGAGGTGATGGGAGCGGCTCGCCGGAGGGTGGTCGGAGACGAAGGAGGTGACGATGGTCAGGGTCGGTCGAGGGCTTAATTGAATAAATTGAAAGCGAGGAAAGAAAGAGGAGAAGAAGGGGAGTAGCTCTAGCTTACTTGCAGGGACGAAGGGGGAGGAACAGGGCGACAGTCGTATCGACTGTCGCCGGAGAAGATGATGCTCAGGGAAAGGGGCGGCGGCGAGCAGAGAGCCGGAGAGGCGCCAGCTGGGTGCGGCGTGGCGCGGGAAGAGCAGGGGAGGAAGTCTCTGCTGCTGGTATTGCGGCAGAGCGAAGAGGTGGAGGGGGAGGAAACCACCGGAGCTGGTGAGCGTCTGCCGGAGGAAGAAGAGAGGAAAGTTGGGGATTTTCTCTGTCAGATCCAGGCTGCCCCGGTCGGTGGAGCAACGGGGGGTATTTATAGGGATCAAACAGGGAGGAAGGCAGAGGGAGACGACGTGTCTCCCTCGCCGGAGGATGGCCGGAAACAAGAACCCATACCGTCCGTGCGTTCGCACGGCCGGTATGGTGGGTTACAACGACCAGGGGGGTGTCCCTGCGACGGCTAACGACGTAGGGCACCCCCGGTTTACTTGCCAGGTCCCCCACCTCACCCTGCGCGGCGCCATGCTCCGCGCAAGGTCGCCGGAGCATGGTGCTGGCAGGTTTTGCAGGGGGGACCTGATCGCAAAGAACGAAGGAGAGTTAGGGGCCAAAATGCGAGGGTTCAAAAGTTGAGGCCAAAGTGTAAATATATGAGGACAAAGTGTAAAGTCGGTCAAGGAGGTTTCTTCTTAGGCTCAAGTTTTTATACATGACTAATTAGGACCTAAGGAATCTGATGGTGAATTTCATTTCTATATTAAACCTTGTTTGACTGGTCAATTTACGCAAAAAACCCAAATTAAGTTATTAATTGGGCATGGTTCTCAATGTAGGTCAAAATGGGTTCTAAAGGCCAAATTGAAGGTTCTAAACCCTAGAGATTATTTTTCTATGAATTTTAGAGGGTTTATTCTATTTTTACTTTGCCTCGAACCTTGTGAATTGAAGTGGGTTGTTTTAGGGTTACAGATTATCATTTAGTTTCTTGGAATTGCTGTAGCCCTCGCTAGATCATTTCATCCCACTTTTATTCTTATTAAGCTGCTTTGACCTATGTTTGGGCCCTGAATTACCCTGTATGCAGATTATACTGGTAAAATTGCATTTTTACCCCTTATGACTTGTTTTCTTCTTAAACTCAGAATTCTCTGAGTTAAGCCTTTCCTTGAGATATGTAGGAGCTTTTATCCTTTGTATTAGGTCAAAATGAGCTAGTTATGGCTCATGATGAGGTTCTCATCATACCCCCATGCCTAGCTTTTGCTAGTCCCTTAGCAAAAACTTAAGGTTTCAACCCTTGTTCTAGACCATGAAATTTTTAATAGTTTTATATAAGTGCCTTTTTTATTTGAGCATAGATTAGGTTAGAATGCTGACTATAGGCCTAAAAGGTACTCTAGTACCAATCAAGATCCAAATCTGTCTAGCCTTAGCCTCAGTCTTTTAGCAAAGGTTTTTAAGGCCCACAAGAACTAACCTAAGGTTTATTGGACTTCGTGGTTAAAGCACCCGTGCTTGAAATGATTTTAGCCCTGGCTCAGTTCGCAGTGCGTTTTGTAAGAGAGAGATAGAAAGTTTTTCTGTTTGGAGAGTTTTCTCTCTCTTTTTCTTTTTAGTTCTAGCCTAGGATTGGCTTTTCAACACGGTCTGTATCAGATTCCTTGCTCCCATCATCAATCCTCAAGGGTTCCTGGCGATCGATGCTTCGAGATAGCACCGCCCATGGCAACCCCCGGAACCCTGGCTATTGAGATTTCGAGATAATCCCATCCATGGTATTCCGTGGCCGAATCCAGACCCTGGCAATTGACACTTCGAGATAATGCCATCCATGGAATCTGAACCAGCAGAGTGCTTACATGCCCCCAGTAGGATATGTAAATATCCTAAGAGACAAGCACCGAGGAGATGATATTTTGTTACGCATCTTCGAGGGGATTTCCCGCCTCTCCGCGCTGGGAACTCGTCCAAATCAACTTGTGTTGATCTGCCGCTCCTATTCTAGGTGTTCTTTTCAGATTTTTGCGACGCTTCTGCGTGATTCTGATTTTTACGCTTACTGAACCAGGCTGTGTGTGAGATTAGGGTGCTTAGGTTACTGATTCTCGTAAATCAAAAATTAGTTAACGAGGCCGAATACTCCCTAAGCCTTAGACCTAATACTTCAGCTTTTCATTTCCTCAACCTCTTGAGGAGTGTCCAGATCTTAATGGGTACTCAGAGTCTATTCAAGAATGCCTAAAGTTTGCATTCTTTACTAATCTTATTGTGCACTTTTCTTGAATGAGGTCTAGAACTTAGGTTAATTCCTTAGTTCCTTACTAATGACTATCACTTTTTCTCATAATTTTGTGCTCCTTTTTCATTTTGTTTCTTTTCTCCTTCGCAAAATTTTCTTCTCTTTTCTTCTTATTCTTTTTCGAATTTTTTTTTTTTTTAATTTTTATGGTGTTTTTGGCATATGTGAATTTTTTTGTTTGAAACCTTTTCTTACAAGTTTTGCACTTTCATACCCCCCCATGCCTAAGATTTGCAATGTCCTCATTGTAACCTAGGGGGTCTTAGTTCATTCCTTAAGGCAGAAATTTGGATGAGTGGATGGGTCGGGTTGAATTTTTGCGGACGATTTCAAATCCCAGATGCAAACATCTGAGTTGGGGTCGGCTGTCTACAAGGGTGAACTTCGAGTGCTGAAAGGTGTCAGAACAAGTTTCAGGTTTACAAAGAGAATGACGGGCTGCCTCCCGTTAAGCGCTGAGTTTTACGCCATCGGCTGGGTGCAATAAGCTCAAGGGGAAAGGAGGATATAAGATGCCTCAGCCAAATCAGTAGAAGTTACATCAATGAACGGCTTGAGTCTCTGACCGTTCACGATGAAAGGTTCAGAATCGTGGCTGAGTGGACTGATTTCGATTACTCCATTTCCAAAAACCTGTCGGACCAAATATGGTCCGACCCACTTAGATCTCAGTTTTCCTGGGAAGAGTTTGAGTCGGGCATCAAAGAGTAGGACCTTTTGACCAGGATGAAAGATCTTTCTCGAGATGTGTTTGTCGTGGAAGGCTTTAACCCGCTCCTTGTAGATTTGCGAGTTCTCGTACGCGTCTATGCGTAATTCATCGATCTCGCTGATTTGGAGTTTTCTGTGGGTCCCAGCCTTGGAAAGATCCAGATTACAGTTCCGTACTGCCCAATAGGCTTTATGCTCCAGTTCGACGGGAAGGTGGCATGCCTTTCCGTACACCAATCTAAAGGGAGACATGCCCAATTGGGTCTTGTGGGCGGTCCTATAGGCCCACAATGCTTCCGGAAGTCGGGACGACCAGTCCTTCCTGTCAGGTCGAACAGTGACTTGCAGGATTTTCTTGATCTCCCGATTAGACAGCTCAGCTAGACCATTAGTTTGGGGGTGGTAAGGAGTAGAGATTCGGTGAGACACCCCGTATTTGGTCATCAGTGACCTAAACTGAGCATTTGTGAAATGGGTCCCCCCATCAGAGATTATTGCACGAGGAATCCCGAACCTTGAGAAAATGTGTTGATGAATGAATTTGAGAATGATTTTGTGATCACAGGTTCGGGTCGGTATGGCTTTGATCCATTTGGACACGTAGTCCACAGCCAACAGAATGTATTCGAAACCATCCGAAACAGGAAAGGGGCCCATAAAATCAATCCCCCAAACATCAAAGATTTCGCATACTAGAATCAGTTGCATAGGCATCATGTCGCGATGGCTCATGTTGCCCAAAGTCTGGCAACGACTGCATGCCTTGCAATGACTGTATGCGTCTTTGAACAGTGTGGACCAGTAAAAGCCGCACTGGAGGACTTTTGATGCGGTTTTATGCCCGGCAAAATGGCCACCGCATGCCTGGTCATGGCAGAAAGAGAGGATATTGTTGACTTCCCCTTCCGGGACACATCTCCGGATGATCTGATCGGCACCTATGCGGAAGAGGTACGGGTCTTCCCAAATGTAATACTTGGCATCGGAGCGTAATTTGTCTTTCTTGGCCTTCGGCCAATCGGACGGGGTCTGTTGAGATGCCAAGTAATTTACAATATTAGCAAACCATGGAAGGCTAGTACCAATAGTCAGCAGGTGCTCATCGGGAAAATGCTCAGTGATGGGTCCGGAAGGGTCAATTATTTCAGAAGGAAGACGGGACAAGTGATCAGCTACCACGTTTTGTTTTCCCGCTTTGTCGCGAATCTCAAGGTCAAATTCTTGCAACAGCAAGATCCATCGGATTAATCGAGGTTTCGCGTCCTTCTTCGCAAGGAGATGCCTCACAGCTGTGTGATCCGAGTATATGATGACATGGGAACCCAGAAGGTACGATCTGAACTTCTCTAGGGCAAATACTACAGCTAGCAGCTCTTTCTCAGTAACTATATAGTTACGCTGAGCCTCATCGAGTGTTTTGCTGGCGTAGTAAATGACCACAGGTTTCTTGTCATTTTTCTGCCCCAAAACCGCTCCTACAGCGAAGTCGGATGCATCACACATGATCTCAAAGGGTTGAGACCAATCAGGGGACTGTAGGATCGGGGCTTGGGTGACTCGGTCACGCAGGATTTCAAATGCTTGAGTGCATTCCTTGGAGATTTCGAAGGGAACATCCTTGGAGAGAAGAGTGGTCAGGGGGCGTGCGATTTTTGAAAAATCAGGGATAAATCGTCGATAAAAACCGACATGCCCTAAAAAGGATCGGATGTCCCTGATCGAGCTAGGCATAGGAAGGTGAGAAATCAGATTAACCTTAGCTCGATCCACTTGGATACCTTTCTCCGAAATTGAGTGTCCCAGGACAATTCCCTCAGGCACCATGAAATGGCTCTTTTCGCAGGAAAGAACCAAATTCACATCGATGCACCGCCTGAGTATCTGGACCAAGTGTTGGAGGCAATCGTCGAATGATGCTCCGAAAACTGAAAAGTCATCCATGAAGACTTCCAGATAATCACCTACCATATCTGAGAATATGGCAAGCATGCATCGCTGAAAAGTAGCGGGTGCATTGCAAAGACCGAAAGGCATCCTTCGGAAAGCGTATGTTCCGAAGGGGCAGGTGAACGTGGTCTTTTCTTGGTCCTCAGGATGGATTGCCACCTGGTTATAACCGGAGTACCCGTCAAGAAAGCAGAAGAACCTATTTCCCGCTAGTTTTTCGAGAATTTGATCAATGAAGGGTAGTGGGAAATGATCCTTCTTCGTGGAGGAATTGAGTCGACGGTAATCTATACAGACTCTCCACGAGTTGGCTAATCGGGTAGGAATGATTTCTCCGGTCTCAGTCGTTATAGTGGTGAGTCCTGCCTTCTTGGGCACGACCTGAATTGGGCTCACCCAACGACTATCGGAGATCGGGTAGATGATCCCGGCATCTAACCACTTGATGATCTCCTTTTTCACGACCTCCTGCAGATTGGGGTTTAAGCGTCTCTGCATTTCACGAGAAGGTCGTGTGCCCTCTTCTGAATAGATATGATGAGTACAATAAGAGGGACTTATTCCAGTCAAATCATCGAGAGTCCATCCGATGGCTCTGCGATGTTGCTGGAGGACAATAATCAGACGGGATTCCTGTTCAGGACTGAGGTTGGAATTGATAATCACAGGAAAGGTCTGATTAGAACCCAAAAATACGTATTTCAAGTGAGCGGGAAGGGGTTTCAGTTCGAGGATGGGGTTTTCAGCAGCAGCGGGTGGTTCAGTATAGATGTGAGGTTCAAGGGTGGGAGTTACTGGGTTGTTCATATCTGGATTCAACTCCTCTGTTTGCGGGTCAAGATCCTTCTGTGGTTGATGAGGCACAATCGAGTCATTCTGGAGGTGTGATTCATCAACCAAAGTCTTGATGTCACAAATTTGCTCGATGACGCCGCAATTAATTCCTTGTTGGGCCTTAAATAAATCAATTTTCAGTGTTTGATCTCCACACTTAAGCTCTATTTGGCCCTCCTCACAGCTGATGTTGGCTCTAGCAGTAGCCAAGAAAGGTCTCCCTAGAATGATTGGTGTATCCCTAGGGTTCTCAGGTGCATCCATATCTAAGACTATAAAGTCCACTGGAAAATAGAAATCCCGCACTCTCACGATAACATCCTCGAGAATCCCTTTTAGTGACTTTATAGATCGATCTGCTAATTGTAATGTCACCTCGGTTGGTTTCAGCTCAGATTCTTCTAGATGGTCAAGTAAGGATGTGGGTATCAGGTTTATGGATACACCCAAGTCTAACAATGCTCTATCAAATTGGGTACCACCTATCTTATAGGAAATCAGGGGAGTTCCAGGATCTTTTGCCTTGGGTGGGAGTCTACTAAGGATTACAGAGCTGGCTTGCTCTGACAGAATAATTGGGCTCCCTCCCTTGGTTCGCGGCTTACGCTGGGGTGTACATATATTTTTTAGAAATCGTGCGTAAGCTGGTACGTGGCGGATTGCATCCATCAAGGGGATGTTTATGTGGACCTGCTCAAAGAGCTTGACCAGGTCCTCCTCAGGGGCCACGGGTTTTGTGGTCTTCTTTCCTTTGGTCAGGGCCTCGGGAAACGGGATCTTGGTTGGTTCTTCTAGGATAGGTCCAGGTTGTGGATCTGGAACAGCGGTACCTTGGATAACTATCCTAGGGTCATGGTTATCAGGCTTGGAGTGGTTTGGATAATGTGGGTCTTGAGTTGTCTTACCACTACGTGTTGTTACAGAATTTAATCCGGCCTGATTTTGGTTTGGGTTTGGTAGGAGGGGTGGCTGCTGCTGAGATCCCGCATAAGAAGTTGAGGCTTCCATCTCGTCTGGAGATGGAGCAGTAGGAGCCTGATAAATCCATTGGGCGTGGCCTAAATTTGGATTCATAACACGCTTCTGGGTTGGCACGTTATTTGGGTTAGGAAGAGGTTGGGAAGGGAGCGTGCCTGGTTGGCGAGAATTTGCCAACTGGACCAGTTGAGTTTTAACTTCTGTAAGCTCGTCCTTGTGCTGTTTTTGAATAGCCGCATTCGTTTTTTGAATGTCAGCCAGAGTCTGAAGGATTAAGGACATTTGATCTTGATTTGGCCCTGATGGATAAGTAGGGTTGGGCCGAGGCTGAGGCGGCTGGTAGTGACGAGAGGGCTGTGGGCGGGACTGAAAAGGTGGTCTTTGGGTTTGGGAATTTCCCGCCCACTGAAAATTGGGATGGTTTCGCCATCCAGGGTTGTAAGTGTTGGAGAATGGGTCGTTCTGGATGGCGTTGAGGTCCTCGCAGGTCTGAGGAACCTCCTGAGAATCAGGGAAAGGAGGAATGGAGTTCCCCCGGCTGGTGTAGAAAGGATCGGATGATCTTCCAGTCCAAGAATCAGATGGGGATGGATATGGATCCATCCCAGGGGAAGATCGGTGGAGGATGTTTTGCACAGTCTCCTGTGTGGAAGGAGGTTGTGCAAAGGAGTTACGCGCAGAGGTGGCTCGCTGCAAGTGCTGAGTCAGCTCATCCACCTTCTTTTCAATGATTGAGACCTTGTCCAATCGACTGGCCATTAATTCCAGGTCGACTGATGCGGACAGGCCCTGCGTCTCCTGTGCTCCCTTAAGATTCGTCGCTGCGCGGGTATTCGTCCTGTCGAATAATCCCATGGAGTCATTGTTGATGGAGTTCTCGCACATGTTTTCGAGAATCTCCCATACGGTGTCTTCATGTTGACCCATGATGTTTCCTCCGCAAGTTGCATTGACGAAAAGGCGGATGTCCTCACGGAGTCCCTGGTAAAAAGATTGGACTTGTTCCCATTTAGGAACTCCGTGATGGGGGCACTTCCTCATGAGATCCTGAAAACGATCCCATGCCTCATGAAGAGGTTCTCCTGATTGTTGAGTGAAGTGTGTAATCTGATGGCGCAAGGCGTTGGTCCGACCAACGGGAAAGAACTTTTTCAAAAACTCGGATTGAAGTTCTTCCCAAGTGTTGATCGGCCGGGTCTGAGTTTGATACCAATGGGCAGCCTTGTCCATAAGAGAAAAGGAGAACATCTTCATGAGAAGAATATCCCGATTTTGCGCATCTGATCCAAAAGTGTGGGCCAGATGCTTTAGCTGTTTGATGTGCTGGAAGGGATCTTCAGAATTAAGCCCATGGAATTTAGGTATAGCATGAATCATGTTGGGCTTTAGTTCGGAATCAGGTCCTCCAGTCGGGATTCTGACTCGAGGCTCAATGGCCACCGCAGCAGGATTGTAGTGGTCCCGCATCATAGGACGCTGTGGTGGGTGCACGAAGTTTTGGAAGAGGTCATTGAGTCGCTGGAGCTGGTGTTCCAGATTATTTTCTTCCTCAACTGGCTGAGCCATGATGGGGGAAGAAGAAGAACTTGGTTCTGAATCAGAAGAGAGAATAATGTGAGGGTGTTGCTGCACAAATACGGGCGTCGAGGCTTGGCCTTGACGAGAGCGAATTTCTAAAGGAGGTCTTAAGGGTGGTCTTAGAGACCTCCTTCCGTACATGCACAGTTGGAATAGGTAAGTTTAGAAGGTGCTGGACCCAATCAAGGCACCCAAGAATGTGTTGGGTGACTATAGAGGTACGGGGCAGATGGACCCCTTGATCAGAAAGATCGTCCACCTGAGAATTACCTGGGCAGCCAGAGAGGGAGAGTCCCGCGAAGACCCCTACACGGTAGAGCGTCCCCACGGGTTACAGGGTTTCCCCCACCCGACCTCTCTTGTCACTGCGGTTCCAGGTAGACCAGAATGGGGATCTTGACCTCTTAAGTCTACCAATTTTAAGGTCAGGGTGCTTAAGGTTTCACTTGAACTTTAGTCTTTTTAAGTGCAAAGAGTGACCTAATTTAAGGTTGGTTGACCCAAAGGGGTCAACTTTACCTCTTGTTTTCTTTGAGAGCTTTCAGGTCTTGTCTTTTAGGGTTCAAGTGTTTAAAGAGAGAGCCAATTGTTTAGGATTTTTCTTGTTAATTATTTTCAATCAATGGCTTGGGCACACCTCTTTTGGATTTCCTCAATTCTTGATTAAGGGGTGTGTCTCTACTGAAATCCTAATGTTTAACCTTATGTTGGCTCTACTTGGTCCATTTAACTCTTTGTTGGGCAATTAGGGCTCAAGCAAGAATGTGTTAGCCCTTAAGTACCCTTAATAGTGTGCAGGAGTGATGAGTTGAAAACATGCAACTCTTTATGGTTACTAAGTATGGAAGACAGGTTAGCCCTATATTGCTTGTTCTTTTCTTTTCTTCCTCTTTAGAGTTTAGGGGTTAATAGTGAGAGGAAAAATTTACCTGTCTTCGGAGTGGTTGTCGTGTGGTTGCTTGTCTTCTTGAGTTCCTGTAGCTGCACAAAAGAGAGGATATTATCAGAAATTAAAAGAAACAGGAATGTTTACCTCTAGAATAGCCGTTGCTCCCCGGCAACGGCGCCAAAATGAAATGCTTGGTTCGGGACAACCGGGTTTTATTTTGTTATAACGTTGTAGTATAGCCAGTTATTACCAACATTTCAAATATATAAATTTTTTACTCGGAAAATAAAAGAGTTCCCGAGGTCGAACTCAAGGAGCAAGTTGTATTCTAGAGATATACATGTTTCTTTTACAAAATAAAGAAAGAGAGAGGGAAAGAATTTGTTGTTCTCTTTGTTTTCTCCTCGTGATGTTCTTCTTTCTTTCTTTCTTCAGATCTCCTACTTCTTCTTTGTTCTACAGAGGTGATGCTCCTCTTTCTTTCTTCAGATCTCCTTCTTCTTCTTCCTTGGTTTCTGTCTTGGTCTCTCTTCTTCTTTTTCTGCAGTCTCTTCTGTGAAGGCTTCTTCTTGTTTCTCCTCCCTGCGGCTAAGTGTCAGCTTCTTCTTTTCTTTTTCAGCCAGGGACGTCACCCCTCCTTTCTTCTTTTCCCTTCAGGCCGTCGTCTGATTTCCAAATCAGACGACTTAACTACCTGTTGCTACAGTCAGCTTCCTTCTTCTTCCGTGGGTCTTCTTCTTCGCCTGTGCCTGCACACTTCAGAGTTTTTCGTCAGAGGCAAAACCTACTCTACCCTCCCCCCCCGCGTCTCTCTCTCTCTCTGAAACCACTCTTGGGAAAGCTCTCCCAGAGCTGCCGGGTAACCGGGTTCGGGTCAGGCCCGGGTCCAGGCCCACCGGCGTGCGTGGTGGGCGAGGAGTGCAGGTCAGTCTTAAGTCGGGTCGGGTCGGGTCAGGTCCGCGGGGCGTGAGCGCTGACGAGACCGGGTAACCGGGCGGGTGAAGGGGACCTCACCCCGTGTGCTGAGGCAGTAAGCCTCCAGCACTTTTGCATCTTATGTCGCTGCGACTCGTCAGGCTTTTCCGAGGTGGGACTAAATGTCCCGCCTCAATTGCGCGCCCGCAGCGGGGAAATCAGCGGGAGATTGCGGCGTCACGCGAAGCTTTCTGCCTTAGCTGCGAGCCTGGTGTTTTGCCAAAACGCCTCGCAAGGCCTGGGAGTTGAATCTGGGCGTGGCGCTGAGCGTGGCGCGCCTGTATCTGCAGGTGGAAGCAGTTCCTCCCGCGCGGCAATGGCGGCGGAGGTCGGGTGGTCTGTTCACAAGAAAACGGCCTCTCGGCCTAATCAGAAAGTGCCAGGAGCTTCGCCAGGGTGCGGCGAAGCTCGTGTGGGTGGTGGCGAGGCGCGGGGCGGCGTGCGAGGGCTGCCCTAGGTCAGACTATGGGTTGGAGGATGGGTCTGTTCGGTGGGGTTTCAGAGGGTGATGTGGGGGAAGTGGCAGGGCGGAGGTTGATCAGGGTGAGGAGGCGGAGGTCCTGCGGTGGTTGGCGAGCCGTGTGGGTCGCTGAGGTGATGGGAGCGGCTCGCCGGAGGGTGGTCGGAGACGAAGGAGGTGACGATGGTCAGGGTCGGTCGAGGGCTTAATTGAATAAATTGAAAGCGGGGAAAGAAAGAGGAGAAGAAGGGGAGTAGCTCTAGCTTACTTGCAGGGACGAAGGGGGAGGAACAGGGCGACAGTCGTATCGACTGTCGCCGGAGAAGACGATGCTCAGGGAAAGGGGCGGCGGCGAGCAGAGAGCCGGAGAGGCGCCAGCTGGGTGCGGCGTGGCGCGGGAAGAGCAGGGGAGGAAGTCTCTGTTACTGGTATTGCGGCAGAGCGAAGAGGTGGAGGGGGAGGAAACCGCCGGAGCTGGTGAGCGTCTGCCGGAGGAAGAAGAGAGGAAAGTTGGGGATTTTCTCTGTCAGATCCAGGCTGCCCCGGTCGGTGGAGCAACGGGGGGTATTTATAGGGATCAAACAGGGAGGAAGGCAGAGGGAGACGACGTGTCTCCCTCGTCGGAGGATGGCCGGAAACAAGAACCCATACCGTCCGTGCGTTCGCACGGCCGGTATGGTGGGTTACAACGACCAGGGGGGTGTCCCTGCGACGGCTGACGACGCAGGGCACCCCCGGTTTACTTGCCAGGTCCCCCACCTCACCCTGCGCGGCGCCATGCTCCGCGCAAGGTCGCGGGAGCATGGTGCTGGCAGGTTTTGCAGGGGGGACCTGATCGCAAAGAACGAAGGAGAGTTATGGGCCAAAATGCGAGGGTTCAAAAGTTGAGGGCCAAAGTGTAAATATATGAGGACCAAAGTGTAAAGTCGGTCAAGGAGGTTTCTTCTTAGGCTCAAGTTTTTATACATGACTAATTAGGACCTAAGGAATCTGATGGTGAATTTCATTTCTATATTAAACCTTGTTTGACCGGTCAATTTACGCAAAAAACCCAAATTAAGTTATTAATTGGGCATGGTTCTCAATGTAGGTCAAAATGGGTTCTAAAGGCCAAATTGAAGGTTCTAAACCCTAGAGATTATTTTCCTATGAATTTTAGAGGGTTTATTCTATTTTTACTTTGCCTCGAACCTTGTGAATTGAAGTGGGTTGTTTTAGGGTTACAGATTATCATTTAGTTTCTTGGAATTGCTGTAGCCCTCGCTAGATCATTTCATCCCACTTTTATTCTTATTAAGCTGCTTTGACCTATGTTTGGGCCCTGAATTACCCTGTATGCAGATTATACTGGTAAAATTGCATTTTTACCCCTTATGACTTGTTTTCTTCTTAAACTCAGAATTCTCTGAGTTAAGCCTTTCCTTGAGATATGTAGGAGCTTTTATCCTTTGTATTAGGTCAAAATGAGCTAGTTATGGCTCATGATGAGGTTCTCATCAGGCATGTCCAGATCAATAGCCCTCTCCTCAATGCTATCAAGTAGATCATGTTCTACACTAAGTTCTAAAGGATATACACTCCCAAAAGCATAAGGCTATGACTGAACCCCTTAGGAAGGTAGTCCTTTCAGAACATGCTAGCTCTATACTTCTAAAGGACTTATCTCCTAAAAGTGGAAACCTAGGAACCCCCTTGATTTCTTCTACAATTGATGACGTGGCCTTTGATAGAGCCTTAATTAATTTAGGGGCTTCCATCAACCTATTACCCACACAGATCTATGAGAAGATTGGACTTGTGGACGTTGAACCTAGTTTAGTTCAAATCCAGCTAGCTGACCAATCTATAAGAAGTTCGCAGGGAATTATGAGGGATGTTATTGTTCTGATTAATGATTTCTACTACACCATGACTTCACTATTTTGGATCTCGAAATTCTTGAGGATGTAAGATAGGCCCCGATTATTTTACAAAGACCATTCTTAACGATTGCGGAGGCCCTGATTGATTGCAATAACAGGAATATCAAAATAGCCTTTGGAGGGCAAAAGATGAAACTCAGACTATTTTAGGCTATTAAGGAGACCAATGAAAGTTGTGGGTTGATCAAACAATTAAATCAGGTTGAGGGTCTAATCAAAGAAAATGTTTGTTGGAGGAATTAGAATCATAGCAAAATATAGATAGATCTGAATATGAGACATCTTTTTAAGGATAAGATCTCTAATGAACCTAAATTGGAAAGATTGACATTTGAGGAAAATTCCCTTCCTAAAGTAGGTGAAACACAAAAGTTAAATGAACCTTCAATGACTAGTTTCACCTTTACATCAGATCTAGAGGAACATGAAATGGAATCATGATCCTCTGTTGTATTCTGCCTAGTATATTAAACTTCAAGAAGTCCTTGGTATTTGAAGCATTCTTTTAGGCTTCAAGTTTGTTTGAAACCTTTGTACTCACTGTGAGCTTATTAGGATCAAGTGAGAGACAGAGAGTCTAAGGACTTAAAGCACAAGACTAGTAGGTGTATTGGATTACTGAAGCTGTTGCTGAGCAGCCATGCCTAGAAGCTAATTTGAGTTGATTCATGGAGTAATCAAGCCAAATTGATGGATACAATTGATGAATTGGATCATGCTGGAGTTGCTAAGGAAGCTATGGAGATCAACTAGAGAAGGGTTGGTTCGAATTGAAGAGAAATTAAAGAGCAATTGAGAGAAGAAGAGTTGAAGCTCATGCACATAGGAAGGGGACTCTTTAGTCCCATCTTAGATATGGAAAAATGCCTTAAGGCATATATAATGAAACATACACGCAAGCTGCTCAAGCAACTACGATGACTATGGGTGTATTGATCATTGATCTCTGAGCATGCTATACATGATATAATCTTATGGCTCTGGGAGAGTCACCTACGGGCATGATGTAATCTAGTGGTGCCACATGGTGCTAATGCTACTGTGGTCCAGCTCATCTAATTCAGTACTGAGCTGCCACATGTCACCAAAATTTTTAGAGCAAAAATTAAAAAAAAATCTACTATGACTATGTGCATGCCTTTGCTTTTGTGCTATAAAGAGCTTAAGTGTTCTCTAACAATTAGCATGAAAAATGTAAAGGGCATCTGAGCTGAGATGTGCTTGAGTTTAAAGGAAAAATTAAGAGCCTACATAGTTGTTTCAAAACAACATTTTTTATGCAATTGAAGTAATCATTTTTAATCTTCTTTAATACATGTTTGATATTGTTTTGGAATTAATTGCTATACTTAATGTTTAATTTGTGCAATTAATTCATGTATCTAATGTATTCTGATTATATACTCATTAAGTAATTAATCTAATTATATAACTTAGGTACTTTAATTAAGCTAAGTATTTATATAATGTACTTAATTAATTAGATAAGTTAACTAAGTTAAGTAGTTATAACTTAATTAGAAGTAGAGTAAGTTAATTAAACTATATATTTATAGTTAATTAAGTTAAGTACTTAAGTTAATAGCAACTAAATTAAGTAGTTTAATTTAAGTAATTAGTAAGTTAAGTATGTTAAGTTATAAATCTAATTAAATTAAGTTATTACTCATAAGTTATAAGTTAATTTAATAGTAGTTTAGTTAATAATCTAAGTAGTTAATTTATAGCTTGTATTAATTACGTAACTTATTAATAGGTAGTAGTAAATATATATAGGTAGTAATTTACTTAAGTAGTTAAACTTAATTTATGTATGTATTCGAAAGTATAAACTAAGTTTATTAATTAATAAATATTTAGTATTATTTTAATTAAGAGAATAAATAAATAATTAAAGAATAATTGGTAAATTTTATTAATTAAGCCTCTCAGTGAATGACCTGGACTCAACCAGTATAAATTATAAAATATGCTCTATCTTGCTCACTATACTATGACACAAAACAACAGTTTTTATAAATGCGAAGTAGCTTAAAATCACCTGCCCATTTGTCTGAGGATGATATGGGGTCACAATATAGTGGTTGATGCGAAAATATGTGATTTTATAATTGATGTAGATTAATGTCGTTGCAATACGTAAAATCGACTAACTTTTAAAGTTATATTCCTAAATAGGGTAAAGTATCTAAGGTCATCCACAAAGGCAAAATTGTTAGTCAATAATCAATTCTCTCTCTTGCTTTTGCAAATCTCCTTTTTATATTTTTGGTTTCGATATGTTTCTAGGGTTTTGGAAATAATGGCCTAAAGAATTGCAAGATTAAAACCTACACCTAAGTGAACAAAATATTACCTTTTCTTCTAAGCTCACCCTAGGCAAGTGTGCCTAGGGTAATTAGAAAGGTAGAGTGAAGTGCACTAAGCAAAAATAATTTCTTAAAATAGAAACACAATAATTGAAAGGCAACTTGGATTTGTATTGCTAAAAGTTATATAGTCACAAGTAGAAGAATGCTTGCGATTACAAAATAGAAACTAGATAATACAAAAATATTAAGAAGAAGAAGAATAGATCCTTCAATGGTGCTTGAGAAGGGCTTTGCTCCAAGCATGGCAGCTCCTGTACATGAAGAACTTCTCTAGCTAGTCTGCTCTAGATGTTGTTGATGTGCTCCTTCCTTGAAGTAACTCCCTAGGGTGAACATCCACCATCCTCTCTCCTCTATACCTGGCCATCATCCACTTGCTGGTTTCTCCTTGGCTTTAGCACAAGAAAGAAGGGAAGAAGAAGGAGGCACCATTCAAGGTTTGTCTCCTTAATCTTCTTCTCTCCTCTCCTTCCTTGGTTGAATTTAGAGTGGATATAGATGTGAGTTTAGGTAGCCAAGGGTCTAGTTTTTGGTGGTAGAATGGGGGGTATATATAGGAAGGGAGGGAGGGGTAGTTGGTGTGGGATCATGGAGGGCTAAGGTGGAGTTTTGGTGGGTGGTTAAGGGATGTAAGTTGAAGGATGAATGGTGCCAAAGGAGGAGGTGTAAGTCATGGTGGTTATGGGTGGTAGCCACCCTTTGGTGTAGGGATACATCAAGTTGGCACCAAGTTAGGTAGGTTCTAGAAGGTTAGGTTTTGGAGGGAAAAGGGATGGTGGGGATCGGTTTGGTGGTGAGGTGTAGGGTGAAGATGGCTCCTTGTTTTGGCGCCAAAGCAAGGAGGTAGTTATGGTGTTTTGGCGCCAAAATGAAGGTGGCCTTTGGTGGTGGTGATGGCGTGAAGGGATGTGTATAGGTTGGCACCCAAATAGGAAGGGAGTAGGTGGAGCTAAGTGGTCATTTTGGTGGAGCTCGGATAGTAGGGTAGTTGTTGGCCATCGTAGAGGAGGTAGAGCTAAGCTAGCTAAGCTAGCTTAGCTAGTAGAGTAGTGGAGGATTAGCTATGGTTTAGATAAGGAGACTTGAGCTACTCTAAGGCTTATGGGAGCTGACTGCTATTGAAGAGGTGTTCTTAATGGCTTAGCTACTCAGCTTAGCTAGCTAGTTCTATACTAGCTACTAAGTTGGTAGGTTGAGCTAAGTTGAGATGGTCTCAACTATTCTGCAGCTAAGTTGAGCTGATTGAGGTCTCCATGAAGACTCCTTAGCTAGCTAACTTAGGTTAGTTAACAAGCTCAACTAAGTTGAGCTAGGGTGAGTCTTCATGAGCTGGTGTTGAGCTACCCTGAGCTAGTTGTGGACTTCTTAGTTGACTTAGCTTAGCTAGCTGAGGACTAGTAGCTAAGCTAAGCTGACTAGAGATCCCATGAGCTAAGTAGAGCTATATTGAACTGGATTAAGCTGGGATCCAGCTCAAGTGAGCCCGAATGAGTTGAGATCTAGCTGGAATGGGTTCTATCTTCGTCTTTTTCCTTCTACATTACCAGGGTTTGGGTGATTTCCACTGTATGGTCATCCCTGACAATGATAGGAAGCAAATAAAAGCAAAAGGACAGGGAAAATAATGGAATGCATGCCTAAACTACAGCATGCCTAAATGTAACCCAATACCATAATGTAGTTTGGAAAACCTAGGAAGTATATGTGATTTTTAGGTTAAGATGATGATAGACTGGTGTTTATCAGTGGTTGACCCCATACTTTTTCAAAAAAGCTCGAAAATGGGCATGGATGAAATGACTACCCCCGTCGCTAATCAGAGCATAGGGAACACCAAATCTCTCAAAGATGTATTCTCGAATGAAGAAATTGATAGTTTTATGATCAGTACGTCTCACCGTGATGACTTCAACCTAAGTGAGAAGTAAGTACTCAAAGCCATGTGAGATAGGGAAAGGGCCCATAAAGTCGATAACCAAAATGTCAAACACTACTACGACTAAGATAGGTTAAAGAGGCATCATGTCTCTCCAGGTAATCGAACTAGTTGACTAGCATCAGTTGCTGTTCTTGGCGAAATTGTGTGCATCTCTAAAGATGGATGGCCAGAAGAAACCGGACTGCAAAACCTTTACAGTGGTCTTCCTACCCGAAAAATGCCCACCACAGGCCTCGATGTGACAAAAAGAAAGCACACTAAAGATCTCAAAATCCGAAACACACCTCTTGACCACTTGATTAGAACCCAATTGAAATAGCAGAGGGTTGTCCCAAAATTAAACTTGGCTTTAAAGAGAAATTTGAGCTTTTGGTCCTTGGATAATCCTAAGGGTATCTTGCCACTAGCAAGATAATTCGTAATATCCATGAACAAAGGAAGCTCCAAGGAATCTATAGCAAAAAGAGATTCATCCAAAAATTTTTTGAAAATTGGAGGGGAAAGTGGAATGTAGGTTGGGTCAAGACATGATAAGTGATCAGCCACAACGTTTTGTGCTCCGACTCTGCCACGAATTTCAATGTCAAATTCTTGCAATAGAAGGATCCATCTAATTAGTCATGGTTTTGGATCCTTCGTTGCTAACAAATGCCGAAAGGCTGAATGATCAGTGAATACTATGACCTTAAATAAGAATAGAATTTCTCTAGCCTGAATACTACTACTAGCAATTCTTTCTAGGTAACTGTGTAATTATGCTAAGCCTCATTCAGTGTCTTGCTAGAATAGTAAATAATGAAAGGATGACACTCCAGACGCTAGCCTAAAACTACTCCAACTTCAAAATCGGAGCCATCACACATGATCTCAAAATCGAGAGACTAGTCAGGTGGTTAGAGGATTGGAGAATAAGATACAACCTTTTGCAAAGTCGCAAAAGTACTGAGACGAGAAGAATGAAAGCTAAATGGGACATCTGCTACCAGGAGTTTTGTCAAAGGTCAAGCAATTTTGGAGAAATCTTTAATGCATCTCCTATAGAAACCAACATGTCCCAAAGAGGACCTGATTTGTTTGACTAAGCTAGGTAGAGTTAAGAGGAACATAATATCAGATTTCACCCAGTCAACTTCCAGACCATTCTCGAAGATCCTATGAGCTAGTACAATGCCATCTCTCACCATGAAATGGCTTTTCTCCTAGGATAGTACCAGGTTGACTTCTATACATTGTTTCAAGATCTTGGTGAGATTATCAAGACAAGAATCAAAATCATCTTCAAAAATGGAGAAGTCATCCTTGAATATCTCTATAAAATCCCTAATCATATCATAGAAGATGGCCATCATACAACATTGAAAAGTCATTGCTACGTGCACAGCTTGAAAGGCATTTGCTTAAAAGCGAATGTGCCAAAGGGACAAGTAAAGGTGGTCTTTTCTTGATCTTTCAAGTTGATAGCCACTTGATTGTACCTGGGATATCCATCCAAAAAGCAAAGAAACTACGCTTGACTAACCTTACTAAATTTTGATTTATGAAAGGTAAGGGAAAGTGGTCCTCCTTAGTAGCCAAATTCAGCTTACGATAATTGATCTAGACGCATCAGGAAGTACCAATGTAGGCCGGGATGGATTCTCCTTATTCATTTTCAATAATAGTGAGTCCCACCTTTTTAGGAGCAATCTAGATGGGACTCACCCACAGCTATCAGAAATAGGATAGTTGATGTCAACAACCCACCATTTGATGATTTCTTTCTTAACAATCTCGAGCATGTTTGGATTTATCATATGTTGAGGTTGTTGAGATGGTTTCACCTCATCATCTGTATAGACGTGATGAGTACAATATGAAGGGCAAATACCATGCAAATCAGAAACACTCCACCCAATGGCAGCCCTATGATCGTGAAGCATAGAAATCAATCTAAGCTCTTTCTCTTGGGTCAATCATGAGCGAATTATAGTACGGTATGTCTCGCTATTGCCCAAGAACACATATTTAAGGGAATCAGGTAAGCAGTTCAACTCAATCAATGGTGGAGGGATGAGGAAGATGCATATGCAAGAGAGAATAAGAAGGAAGAGTGGAATCTATCAAGTATACCTAATGGTCTTGAAGTCCATAGATATTTGCTGGACCTACATCTGTCAGGTGGTCAACAATGGTTGCATTTGTGAGAAAGTAGAGTTCAGTTCCTACACCATTTTGACCATGGGTTCCAAGTAATGGTAGGTGAGACTGTAAGTCTATGCCTAAGTGTCTCACTAGGGAGCCCTAGTCTTCCTCCTATACGAGGTGAAAAAAGCTGCTCTCATACTATCTTCTTTATGGTATGGTATTGCTATCAAGGGAAAACATGGATTAGAGATCTCATCTGCGTGTCTCGCAAGCAGGCCTAAACCATCCATAGCAACCACGCCATACTGCACTAGTAGAGGTGGATCAGAAACATGAAGTACAGCAAAATATCAGGATATACCTAAGCTGAGGTGTTAGAATCAGAAGAGCACCCTAAACAGTCAGAATCAGTAAGTGGAGTAATGTGAACTGCATCGACAGTAGTCATCTTGTGTGGAACTTGATCTAGAAACCCTGCTAATGAAGATGAATAAGATATTAGGTAATTGAAAATAAGCCCAATGTTACCACAGTATTCAGATTCTTCATCTTCAAGATCCTCCTTAATTAGATCACAGTCGAAGTTCTGGGTAGCCCTTAAGATATCCAGTCTAAGTAGCTCATCGCCTAGGGCAATCTCCATCACCAAGATGCATAGTCGATGTTGGCTTGGGCGGTCACCAATAATGAGCAACCAAGAATAATTGGTGCATCACGAAGGTTAGGAGGAACCTCCATGTCCAAAATGAAGAAGTCTACTGGGAATCAAAACCCATGGACTTTTACAATCACGTTCTCAACCACCCCCCTCGGTGTCTTCACTAATCGATCTGCCAACTGAATGGTGACCGAGGTCGACTTTAACTCAACAAATCAAAAATGGTCATAAACAACAGTGGGAGTCAAGTTGATGGACGAACCCAAATCTAGAAGGGCCTTGTCAAATGGAGAGTCTTGCAAAAAGTAAGAGATGAGTGTTGTCCCAGGGACTTTCTTTTTCAGCGGTAGGTCACTCAAAATGATCACGCAGCTTCCTTGGAGTGTACCACCTTCTTTCCTTTCTTCTGTTATGGTCGTGGTGCGAACTAATCATTGAAAAATTTAATGACAGCAGGGATGTGATCAATTGCTTTGTGGAGGGGGACATGAATATGTACTTCCTTGAACATTTCCTTGAGGTCCTCTTGGTTCTTTAATCCTTTGCTTTTCCTTGCTATATCTCTTGTCACAACTCCAGAAAAAAGGACTAGAATCTCAGGGTTTGTGGTGACAGGTTTCTTTCCTTTATCCTCCTTAGGTGTCTCCTTATCATGGTGAGAGTGGGAAGAGGAGCTTGCTTGAGGGGGAAGTCACGATGTGTCATGACCCTCTTTCCTAAATGGTGGGTCCTTAGTCATAGCTCCACTCCTCAAGGTGATAGCTTTTGCATCGACATATTGTCCATGAGGTGGGTGATGACAAAAAGTGATGTACAACTACCTTACATAATTAATTAGTCATTGTTAAGTTATAGTATAGACAGTAAGGTAATCGCCACATTTTATAAATTTTTACAAGTTAAGTTAGGGTCATTCACTAGGAGGCTAAGTTAAGCATATCATTCACCAATTATTTTAAGTTACTCTTCATTTCTAATCAGTATAATTAACTAACTAATATACTCTTAGATTATATACATAATTAATATAGAGCTTACTTAATAATAAACTTATAACCATAACTTATTAAGTACTATTATTACTTAGGTTACTTACATATTACATATCTACTTAAGTTATAATTACTAACTACTTAATAACAGCTACTAAGTTCTCAATTAAGCTAAGGCTTTATATTTGCATAATTACTAAGTTATTTACTTTTAATTACTACGTGCTTAGATCACACTTAACTTAATATTACTTAACTAATATTGTATAGATTACTTTAGTATAGGTTACCATACTAATAGATTACATAACTAACTAATTACTTAATTAATGACTTAATTGAAGGTTCTACCCTACGAGGAGGGGTGATGTAATAATTGCGGAAATAAAATATATAAAGCAATCTCACAAAATAAGCAATCACAAAATGTACACAAGTAATTTTTAGGTGGAAACCCAAAACGGGTGAAAACCACCACCTAACCCTCTCGAGTTAGGATTTTCCGATCAACCAAGTTGATCAAATCCACTAACCGAATCACTTTAAAACGAGGGTGATTCAACCTCAGTACAACCACGCTACAAGTACGAGGGTAGCGTTCCTCTACCCCTTCTCTCCATGAGAAGGATTTTGTCCCACGAAGGAGACGGGAATTCGCAAAGCGAATACCCAACAAAAATACAAAGATAAAATAAAACAACAAACCTATAGAGCCAACAAAGTAATAAACCTAAGCTTCTATAGGATTTAGGAAACTCCCCTTTGCAAGGAGTGCGTCGACGATGACGCGGGTGCGTGAGCCATGCAACGGCGCAATGTCGCTCTCGTAGACAACGGCGGGAGAGCGGGTGCGCGAAGGGAATGATGCTCTCAAGATGTAGAACTTGAGCTTAGAGAGTAAGAGCTATCTCGGACACAAGAGAGTGGAAGTATGTTGCTTAAGTGTGTCTTGTGTTTCTCTTGGTGTGTTTTTTTCTTTCTCTAAGTGTGTTTTTGTGTTGCAAAGGTTCCCCTCTATTTATAGAGGCCTTAGGAAGGCTTTGGAAGGCTTAGAAAGGGTTCTATAGCCGTTGGGAACAAAGTCCAAGAGAATCAGGCCGAAATCAGGACAATGATTACATTTGACAGGGTGATCAGACGTCTAACTCTGGCATCAGATGTCTGGAAGGCCACCTTAAGACGTCTGATTTAAAGGTCAGACGTCTGATTCTGTGCGGGTTTCCTCCTGACTTGAATCAAATCTAAACAGGGTTTTTGTGCAAGTCCATCAGACGACATATAGGACGTCTGGCACTATGTCTGGACGTCTGGAAACCTACTTTTACTGTGGGAATTGATTTCCAAACGTTGCAACGGCTAGAAAATCTCTGAGAAGAGATTTTGGGTCAGTCAAGGCAAAACGGTCAATTATCAGACGTCTGGAAAGGCCTAAGGACGTCTGAAAAGGCTCTAACGGTCATACTTTGCAGTGTTTGTTAAGCTAGCCAACGGTCCACTATCTGGACGTCTGGTAAGTCCATCAGACATCTTCTAAGACGTCTGGACTAAGGTCTGGACGTCTGATTTCATCAGACAGAACTAGCTATGTCCAGCCTAACTGTTATCAGGCGTCTGAAACAACAGTCAGACATCTTAAAATACTTTATCAGACGTCTGATTTGGGAATTAGACGTCTGGAAGTGCTATTTGAACCCTATATTGGTTTTCTAAGTATTCTATAGAAAACCTAAGTATCCTAGGGTTGTGCCGGTGTTCCTAGGACTACTGTTAGGGTTCTTTGAGGCTCTTTAACATGAAATATCTAAGGAAATAAAGAGCAACAAAAGAAACGAAAAATACAACAAGTACAAAAGAAGGAAATCTATCCTATTCTTCATTTCCTTCCATCTTCAATCTGTCGCTCCACGTGAACCTCCTCTGTTTTCCATCAAGCTCCTCCAATCCGTCCTGGATGCGAGCTCGAACTCCGTCTAAATACGTCCACATTTGCAATTGACCTGAAATCTAGGACTCAAATTGCAAATGTTAAATAACACGTATTTTGTTATCATCAAAACAAATGATCGTGGTGCTCTAGCACCAACAATCTCCTCCTTTTTGATGATGACAAAACTGTAAATAATAATGCATAAAAATCCTCCCCCTTTTTGACATTATCAAAAAGGTTTAATTGATTTTATATTTCATATAACTCCCCCTTAAAACATGCTCTTCTATAAATTTCTTTTGACAAAGTAATGTCCTCCCTCTTTTTGTAACAATGAGATAGCTATTATTTTTCTCCCCCTTACTAAAGGAAATTTAGCTACCTTATATCTCCCCCTTAAAAATTGACAATTAGCTCATTAATTTTAACTCCCCCTATCTAAATGCTTATGATAAAAGGATAGGGTAAAGGGTTTTACCTCACCTACCATGGCCAATAAAATGGCCAAAATGGTGGTGGTGGATGCCACATCGGATGGGGCTCCCATCCGTAGCTTGGAGGCCCGGGCATCGGCGCCGGTCTCCAATCTGGTGGTCGACGTGCGGCGGGTCCGTCGTTTGTTCGCCGTCTCGTCGGTCGTCTTGTTCTCCTCGGTATACTCCTTGGTTCTCCCAACTCGAGTTGACCAGACTTAAGCTTGTAGGTCCAGTCCTTTATGTTGTAATTATCCCTGAACCCTACAAAACAAGATTCTAATTCTTTTTTCGGTATCCAAGTGGGCTTGGATCCGGATTTGTTAGCGGGTCTCCTTGATGGAGATCCTTTCTCAATCTTAGGGCTATAAAACTTGTCTACTTTTTTGATTAATTTGTTAGAATTTTCCCTAAGACATGCAATTTCTTTTTCTATAGTTTGCATCTTAGTCTTTAAATCATAGATTTCTAACTTTAGACTATCATTTTCCTCAATCAATTTATTATTTTCATTGATGAGGTTATGATTTTCTAATAATAGGTTATCATTTTTAGGACTAGCTTCTATGTCCTTAAGTTGTTTTTCTAACCTATCATTTTCATTTTTAAGAAAGCTAAGATTCTTTTTCATGCTTTTGTTTTCTATTTTAAGTGATTTACTAATCTCAAATAGTTCATTGAAAGCTTCTTGTAAATCGAAATTTACCTCGTTGTCGCAGTCGTCACTTTCGCTTTCGCTGTTGCTTCCTCTGGCCATGAAACCAAAGCAAGCGGTTTCTTCTTCTTTTTCTTCTTCTTCCTCCGAGCTCATCTCTTCATGAGTGTCTTCTAACCTCCTCCATATCTCGTGGGCGGTGGTGCACTCTTGGATTCGTTCGAATTCCTTCGGACTCAATGAGCAGTACAAGGCATTCATTGCCTTTGCGTTGAGTGAGAGCACTAGAATCTGCACCTGCGAGTAGCCTCCTTGGGGTCACTTCGGGATCTCGTATGGGGTTTCGCAACATCCCCATACCTCGAATTCAGTGGCTTGGAGCCACGTCTTCATCCTCAGCTTCCAGTAGCTGTAGTTGTTCCCGTCAAAGTAGGGCGGACGGGTTGTGGACTACCCCTCGGAAATCCTGCTTGTGGAACAGCTTCCCTCCATGTGATCTTTCCGCGGATGTTACTCCTGTCGGTAGAAAACCTGCTCTGATACCAATTGAAGGTTCTACCCTACGAGGAGGGGTGACGTAATAATTGCGGAAATAAAATATATAAAGCAATCTCACAAAATAAGCAATCACAAAATGTACACAGGTAATTTTTAGGTGGAAACCCAAAACGAGTGAAAACCACCACCTAACCCTCTCGAGTTAGGATTTTCCGATCAACCAAGTTGATCAAATCCACTAACCGAATCACTTTAAAACGAGGGTGATTCAACCTCAGTACAACCACACTACAAGTACGAGGGTAGAGTTCCTCAACCCCTTCTCTCCACGAGAAGGATTTTGTCCCACGAAGGAGACGGAATTTGCAAAGCGAATACCCAACAAAAATACAAAGATAAAATAAAACAACAAACCTATAGAGCCAACAAAGTAATAAACCTAAGCTTCTATAGGATTTAGGAAACTCCCCTTTGCAAGGAGTGCGTCAACGATGACGCGGGTGCGTGAGCCACGCAACGGCGCAATGTCACTCTCGTAGACAACGGCGGAAGAGCGAGTGCGCGAAGGGAATGATGCTCTCAAGATGTAGAACTTGAGCTTAGAGAGCAAGAGCTATCTAGGACACAAGAGAGTGGAAGTATGTTTCTTAAGTGTGTCTTGTGTTTCTCTTGGTGTGTCTTTGTGTCTCTAAGTGTGTTTTTGTGTTGCAAAGGTTCCCCTCTATTTATAGAGGCCTTAGGAAGGCTTTGGAAGGCTTAGAAAGGGTTCTATAGCCGTTGGGAACAAAGTCCAAGAGAATCAGGCCGAAATCAGGACAATGATTACATTTGACAGGGTGATCAGACGTCTAACTCTGGCATCAGATGTCTGGAAGGCCACCTTAAGACGTCTGATTTAAAGGTCAGACGTCTGATTCTGTGCGGGTTTCCTCCTGACTTGAATCAAATCTAAACAGGGTTTTTGTGCAAGTCCATCAGACGACATACAGGACGTCTGGCACTATGTCTGGACGTCTGGAAACCTACTTTTACTGTGGGAATTGATTTCCAAACGTTGCAACGGCTAGAAAATCTCTGAGAAGAGATTTTGGGTCAGTCGAGGCAAAACGGTCAATTATCAGACGTCTGGAAAGGCCTAAGGACGTCTGAAAAGGCTCTAACGGTCATACTTTGCAGTGTCTGTTAAGCTAGCCAACGGTCCACTATCTGGACGTCTGGTAAGTCCATCAGACATCTTCTAAGACGTCTGGACTAAGGTCTGGACGTCTGATTTCATCAGACAGAACTAGCTATGTCCAGCCTAACAGTTATCAGGCGTCTGAAACAACAGTCAGACATCTTAAAATACTTTATCAGACGTCTGATTTGGGAATTAGACGTCTGGAAGTGCTATTTGAACCCTATATTGGTTTTCTAAGTATTCTATAGAAAACCTAAGTATCCTAGGGTTGTGCCGGTGTTCCTAGGACTACTGTTAGGGTTCTTTGAGGCTCTTTAACATGAAATATCTAAGGAAATAAAGAGCAACAAAAGAAACGAAAAATACAACAAGTACAAAAGAAGGAAATCTATCCTATTCTTCATTTCCTTCCATCTTCAATCTGTCGCTCCACGCGAACCTCCTCTGTTTTCCGTCAAGCTCCTCCAATCCATCCTGGATGCGAGCTCGAACTCCGTCTAAACACGTCCACATTTGCAATTGACCTGAAATCTAGGACTCAAATTGCAAATGTTAAATAACACGTGTTTTGTTATCATCAAAACAAATGATCGTGGTGCTCTAGCACCAACATTAATTATCTATTTAATTAACTACAATATGTTTACCATATGAAAAATTGTAAAGAAATATACATTAAATGAAAGACAATCATTCCATAAGCAAAAAGAAATGATTTAACATTGAAATACACTAAAATGTTGTTTTAGAACAACAATGATTTAGCTCAACATTTATTTAATACTTAGGCACAATTTGATTTAATTGCTTAGGCCCTGTGCCTTTCTTCACCTCAGCCTTCACATAGCATAGCCTTTACTAAGGATTCACAAAGCCTTCAACACTTACCCAAATAACCAACACTTATTCTCATAAGCATGGTGTTAAGTGTGCTCTAATCCAAAAGGGATCAGGTTCATCCACGTGTCTTTTCGCAGGATCGATAGCGCAAATAGGTTGGATCAAACACTACTACGACACGTGTCACCATCACGCCCCTCCACCTGGCACTTGGAGGCTGCTCTCCCAAAACCACATCATCACGTTCAGGCACACACAGACACACACATGCTCATGTTATACATCCTATGCTAATGACTGCTCAATCATGTACACAATTCCTTTTATATGGCAAAATTAGCTCTTCAACTCCCGAAGTGGGACTAAGCGGTCTTCTTTTCTTTTTCACACAACATCTTCTCCAGTTTCAACTTCAACACTTGATTTCCATCAGCTCACAGATCCAAATCAAGTGAGTAATGGCTCGATCGAAAGCCCTTCATATCCACTTTTGATTGCAAGCTTGAATTGGATCGAAGGATCGAGATTGATCTCTTAAATCAAGGCCTAAAAATGGCCTAGAATCATGTATAATCTATTGCAAATCAACAAGAGAAGGAACCATTGATAGACCTAACTAACTCTAAAATATCTATCAATTAAAGGCTTAAACAACTACTTCAGACCATTTCGCATTGAAAGGAATAGGTCTTGAGGTCTGGGAAGCATAAAATAACTCCAGATCTTTGGAGCTTTGATCATGAAGGCTTAGAATGTTGATTTCAGGTTCATATGGCCTGATAGTAAGATTAGGACTTCTCTAACCAGTTCAAATCACTTCAGCGGATCAGAATAAACTAATCTAGGCTAGAATTGAATTGAAAACTTGCCAAAAAGCCATTGAACTCGATTAAGGTTCATTTGTAACCCAAATTGTGAAAGAAATTAAAAGTACACTGTTGAATGCATGGGTTGCTACGCTTACGTGTTTGGTTTTGAAAAACCTATCGTTGTAGTTTGAAAGCGAAAAACTCGTGTTCAACAAATAAAATTTATACCGGAATAGAAAATCCTGGGTCAAACACAGGGAGGCGAACGTTTGATTTAAAAACACGCGTTTGATTTATTTATCATGAAGTAAATTAATTGATTAGAACTATCTAACTATTTACAATAAATAGAAGAGAGAGAGAGAATAATACAAACAAAAATCAAAAGAGATATAGAATGCACATGGAATTCATTATCGAAAAGATTATTCATTACACTAAATATTACGACTAGAAAGCAGGAAAATGATTACACTAGAAAGCAGCAAATCTATTCTAGAAAGCAGTAAATCTATTCTAGAAAGCAATAAAAAGAATGGGGAGAGAGATATCCTCCTCGACGGTCTCTTGGAGGACGAGCTGGACGGGACGACGCCTGGACGAAGGAGGACAAAGCAGGACGAAGGAGGACGAAGCAGGAAGAATAGGAATGGGGTAGCACGTCGTCGTCGTCGCGGGATCCGCTTTAGAAAGGGGGACGGAAAATTGACTTTATCTCATGAGAAGCATCCTAGGTGTGGGACAAGCTTCTCTTGAGCTTTGGAGAGGGAGAGAAGAGAAGGGATGAGAATTTCGTATGGAGGGGGTATCCTTTTATAGTTGCAAGGAGTGGGGGCATTTTGGTTATTCCAATTTGAAAAACATTAATTCAGTACCTTTAGTGATGGATAAAGCTGTTGCTAAAGGCCCAAACATGGGCATAGTGGCCAGCGTGTGTGCGCCTGCACACGTCCTCGCGCGTAACGCATGCACACGTTCAACTGATCTCAGCCGTCCGATCGCGAGATCGGACTGCTTAGATCGCGCCTCCGCCTGCCCCCTCTGCTCGCCTGCCCACATGTGATTCTGCGTGAGGCGCGGCGTGCAATAGCGCGTGCGCTCGATCGGGCGATCTGGGCAGTCCACAGTTGATCAAGCGGTCGAATTTATTCATGCGCACCGCAAATCACGAGTCGAACTCGCATCCTGTGATCATGGAGCGACTCGCGACCGCTGTGCTACGCGGTGGATTGTGTCGCGCGGATGAAATCAGGTGCACGTATCCACAGCCATTGGATCAAGATCCAACGGCCCAGATCGCGCATTAGATTTTCTTTGGAGAGGCAGCAGCGGTCTTGAGGGCCGATTGGATGGCTGAGATGGCACCACGTGGCGCTATCTTGGCTGTCCATCTTCTAGATGATGTCGATGGTGCCACGGGTGTCCGATTGAGTCGATTTTCATGTCGTTAGGCTACAATCGTCGATCCGAATCCATCCGTGCAGTCGGATTTGTCGTTTGAAGTGTGGATTTACACCATCTTGGCCCTTGATCTTCTAGGGTTCCTCGGTCACTATCTGATGCTACAGATGTCTAATTAGGGCGATCTTGGAGTCGTTCAACTCCAATTGTCGCCCTGATCACATCTGTATGGTTGGATCTTCGATCCGAGGCCTCGATAAAATGTTTGCCCTGTCCATGAACATAAAAGGAGATAATTAACCTCCATTTTATTCAAACTACTATAAATGCAAGATGATGCATGTTATGTAATATTTATAGTATGCAATGCAATCTTATGCTTAAGAACATACATAAATAGACATCTTAAGTAGTGTAAACATGCTTACATCATACCCCCATGTCTATCTTTTGCTAGTCCTTAGCAAAAACTATATGCTATTTTTAAAAGAATCAGGTTGGATTATTTGGGCATGAGTTATTTTCAATCATTAAGAAAATGTCTACTTTGGATCTGAACTTTTAAAGACACAACAGTTCCCGAGTATCTGCCAAAATGCAGACCACCTCAAGCTCTCGCCTTATTCAAAGAAAAATTTCTTTTTATCTTTTTTTTGCTTTTCTAGTTTTTTTTGGATTTTCAAGTTTTAGGGTTTAAGAGTGGTTTTCTACGGCCATTCAACTCACCTAAGATTTGATGAGAACCCTAAGTTCTAAGCATCTTATTGTGAATGTGATAGACTCATTGACCGGCAGTTAAAACAGACTTCGGATTTCTACAACTCTAGGTGACCTAAAAAAGAATTCTTCCTAAAGGTGTATCTTTACAACCGGTAGCTTTCTTCCTACTTTTTTTTTTTATGCGGTCAACACAAGGGTGAATCCAGTGTATATCTCCCCGATTTATTCTACTTCTCTGCTTCTTCCTAAGTGTTTTGGGAATTTTCAGTGCATTTATTGAGCTGGGTTCTGGACAACCGGTCAATGAGTTGTTACCACCGACAACTTGCCAGCCGCACTCATACGGCAAAGTGTGGCTTTTTTTTTCTTTTCTCCTTTTCTTTTTTTTTTTTAAGTAGGTGGCTTCCCTGGTTTAAGATTTACCTAAAGGCAGCAAAAAGAGAAAGGTCCAGTGACTGGGCTCTGGACAACCTACCTATGGGCTATTACCCACGATAATTTGCCAGCCATATCACCCTATTAGGTTCATTAGCTACCCAATTTCTGTTAGAATCGCTGAACAACGAGTTAGTGCAAAGAAAGTGTGTAGATGCTAGAAACTCAAAGTTCCCCCAAATCAGAGGGTGGGTTGATAAGTCGTGTACTTATCACCCAAACTTATTTACTCCAATTAAATAGAATTTAGGTTGGCGAGGACTCGAAAAAAAAATCCACATTTTAGTGGATACACGGGCTGATTAAGTCAAAAGACTTGAAGGGTCTTTGTGTTCAAATCATAATGTATTATTTCCTAAGATTGAAAATTTTCTTAAACCCAAGTTCTCTTTCCTAATTCCACATTTTTTTTTAATAAAAGAAAATAAAACAAATCTACGAAGCTGACTAATAAATTCAGAGATGAATACCACCTCCCCATGCCTATCTAATGCAATGTCCTCATTGTATTAAAATGACATAAAACAGAGTGGAATAGCGTAGAAAGCACCTGAATTGCGTGAATGTCAGGTCTGCTCCGAGATGAAAACTAAAAAGAACTGTATACATGCTGAATTTAGTGACTTCATCTAGGCACACTATACAAAGAAGAGAAATAAAGAATTCACAGGTGCAGGTCAGAATCAGAATAAACATAAGAATCCTCTGACCTATTAGTAAATGTCCACAAATGTGGACCAGATTATGATGTAGACCCATACCCCATAATCGAGAATATCTCAGGTTCTGGATAAAAATTACCCTAAACCTAAAATCTATATGCAAGCGGGGTCGAGCCTGCGATTTATGAGGATGCAACTCAAGACCAAAAAGTCGGGTTACAGAGAATTCAAGCTCAAAAGGATAATCATTGAATGTGTGCTTGGGTTGAACATCCTCAGAACAGATGTCATAAGGGTTTTGGTTTGATGGTTTCAGATGAATTGGAACCCTTAAACTCAATCTTCTACTTCCTCCGGAGTTAGCTTCCTAGATCAGAACTTCCCAGCTTCTATCCTCCTCATTCAGAATGTTAAATTCTGGTACCTCTTGCATATTAATCACCCCATCTGAAATTTCCAAGTCTAAAAGATGTGGTTGAATCAGAATTGACTTGGGTCTAATTATCTCAGAAATAGAATCATCGATAAGCTCAATGGGGTGTAACTGATAATTAGGGCATTGAGTTGAATTCTCCAGAAAATGCGATTCTGGATCCGTAATGTGAGCCCTAATAAAATCAGTTTCCTAAGTTATTGGGCTATCAAATGATCTTTCAGATTCCTCAAGCCCAATCGTCTCACAAAAATCATGTTCTGTAAACTCGCGTGAGACTTCGCAACTTGAATCTTCACCATCAGAATCAAGATCTGTATTAATGTATGTCCCAAAATCATCTGTCACTTTCTGTTTCAAGGAGACATATGTTTCCTCGTACCCCAGCTCAGGGATCTCAAGTGAAGAAATCAGATCTTCCTTAATTGGTTGCTCTAATTCAATCTAGTCAGCCTCGTAACATGTGCCCCCAACAGGTGCCTGAATGGGTTTTGAAATTGGCTCTCCTGAAGAGGGTTCATCCTGGGAATCATCCCATGATTGAATCAAAGCGACCATAAATCTCATCCTCAATTTTGCTAACTTCCCAAGTAGAAACTCACCCGGGTTCTTATCCTTAACATCTTGGAGCCAATCCAACAAATACTTATTCAAATCATCAATCATTTCAATCAGAGGCTACAATCTCTCAATGCAAGGTATTGGCTGAACTTCTAAAGATTGTATGATATTCCTCAAGTTAGCCAGAACCTTTTCTTGAACCTGGTTACCCTGAACCAAATGAGTTGGTTCAGGGTTGGGTGGGTTTGGGATAAATGCAGGGGAATTAATGAATTGAGATTCATTATACCCTTCCTGATAATAGGTCATTTCAGATTGTTCAAAAGGTGGTGATGACCTAAAGGCAGTGTAATCAGAGGATGGGTAAGAATCAGTGTATCCTTCTTGATTATAGATCATATTAGGTTGTTCATGAAAGGGTGAAGATCTATAATCGATGTGGCTCTGAGAAGGATAGAAATCACAATCATAGTGTTCAGGGTTAGACCCTAAACAAGGAGGTCCGGAACTGTATCCCCAATCCGAGTTATCCCAACTAACTGATGGTTGATTACAGTATGAGTTGGAATAATCGTCATGTTGAGGATAATTCAAAATAGGATGGAAAGGGCGGGAATGAGTGTAACATGTGGAAGGATTCATGAGAGATGGGAGGAAGAAAGGCACCCTGTAATACAAAAAATCAAACCTATCCTTAAGTGGGCTAGCCTAAAGACCTACAAACTCCCAAAACCCATCTTGAGATAAGGGAACGATTTGATCTACTTCTATCTGTTCAATCTAACCAGTAGGGATGGGGAGAAGGTTCTTCCTTCAAATTGCACCTCCGGCTCCTAGTGTACCCCCCAGCCGCGATCGTTTGATTATGCTCCCCTAGCTAGACATCAGATTGAACAGTAGAAACTGACTAATCGAAAATAATCTCGTTCTGGGCTCTGAAGAGCGAGTCGAATCCTTAAGGCCAACGTCTACTCTATTTTATTTAGGGCTAAATTTGAATGTGCTTTGGAATGTGATGGGCCCTTTATATGGGTTGTGCCCTTAATGATTGATTGATTTGTGTGTGCATGCACAACCAGTGGTTTTCAAGCAAGATTATTTTTTTGATGCGATGAATTTTAGGGTTCAAATCTTGCTTAATAGATTTTAGGATTCAACTTTAGGTGTTTTCAAACAAGTTTTGTTGGCACACCAGGTTTTGAAAGCACAGGTGGAGATGTTTTCCGTTAAAACTTGAAAGAATTTGGAGTGCCTGGTAAATCCCTAAGCGTTGAACCTATGTGGCAGCTACTTGATGCATTGATTTTAATTGAAGTGGTGCGGCCCAATTGACGAGTCGATTGTTCTCTTTAAAGTCGTTTGTAGTTTTATGTGGTGGAAAAATCGACTAATCAATAATTAAAAAATAACCACTCGCAGAAGAGCAGGTCATATCCACAGGGAGGCAATGACATATTTAAATTCGCACCGGTTAAAAACGTTTGTTCGTAGTTAACTTAGAGAGAATCAAGCCAAATTTGCCTTCAAATTAAGGTTGAATCAAGAAAATATGCTGAAATAGCAATTCTTAATAACTAGAGGATATTTTTTGCAATGCAGATTCAATAAAATATCATTAAAAGATGACAATGGCAGAAAATGTAATTATTAATGGGATGGATACTATAGAAAAATAAGGGATTTATTCCCCTTGGCCGTGCATGAAGAGGAGTGAACGGCTGGAGGCGTGAAGCTCGGAGGAAGTTCTTTGGATCGAGGGCTCCGCAGCGGTGGTAGCGTCGAGTCGCGCGGTGGCCGGAGCAGACCGGACGGAGCTCCGACGAAGGTGGTTGCCAACGGTGGCTGTAGCTGTTGAAGGGGCAGCTGTGCGCGGAAGTTGAGTGCTGCTGCAGGTGGTGCGTGCGTACGCACTGGTGGCAGCACTGCAGGTAGCGGCGGGAGTTGAGCGTGCTGAGGGTTGCTAGCGGGTGCACGCACTGGTGGAGGCGCTACAGGTAGCGGTAGGGGATGCTGCAGGAGGAAGGTGCGGGCGTGCTACAGATGGCAGGGGGCGCTGCAGGCGAAAGGCGCGTTGGAGAAGTGCTGTCGGCTGTGCGCGGTCTGCAAACACACTTGTGCAGCCGGATACGCGTGCGGGGAAGAGCGCGCGCCTGCTGCGTGCGTGAGTGGTACACTGGAGGCGGTGCACGGTCTTGTGCAGCTGGGGCGTAGTAGGGTGTGCAAGAGCAGCCGGTCCTACTGCTGTGTGCGCGGGTGGTGTGATACGTGCGTGAAGTGAGCGGTGTGGCGTAGGAGCGGGTGCGGCTGCAGGCTGGAGATGATGAAGAGGCATGCATGGGCTGGTGGTTGGAACTGGAGTGGATGCTGCAGGAGGTGGGGCGGAAGTGTGCAGGCGATGCACGCGCAGAGAAGAGCGTGTGGTGCTGGCGGGCTTGGCACTGGGGCACAGCAGGGTGTGCACGTGGCTGCTGCAGGAGGTGATGCAAGTGTGCAACCAGTGGGGCGTGGGCATGGAGTGAGCGGCCAGTTGCTGTTGGAGTGTGGGTCGAAGCTTCAGACGTCCAGGAAAATTCCTGGACATCTTAACTGACTGAGAAGATGAAAACGCAGTGGCTGCGGTGGTGGTTGTTTGTGACGACAGTGAGGGAGGTGCATACTAAGGTGCTCACGGTAATGCGGATGAGCTTCGGATGGTGGTGTGTCTTGTCACACTACACGCCCACGGTGGTGGAGACTCGTCGCCACGGTTGAGGCTGGCGGTGTGGAATGGAAGAGAGACGAACTCTCTGCACAGTGGTGGGTTGGGGGTGGAGGCCTCCCTAGCTCGGTTGCCTCCTCTCTTTTGAAATCAGCTACCCCAACCAGATCCAACACATCCGCTCCTCCTTGATTGGGTTCTTCACTGCGGCAGCTGGAGGAAGAAATGCAACCATTGCACGTAGAAGAAGAATAAAAAAATAATGATAAAATATTATGGTTATTTATATACAAACCCTCAACTTTTATGTTAACCTAAATTAATGCATGCAATGTACCTAATTGGTTAACTAATGTAATTCTAAGTTAATTCTAACAGTAGTTAAATATGAATAAGATGCATGAATTATGTATTTAAATTAGAAATATGAATTAATCCATTTACATCCTAATTTATGCTAAATAAATGTTAGAATTAACTTAATGTCTAGGCACTTAAATACTTAAATAGCCCACAAATATGGGCTAATCACCAATCAACTCAAACAATTGGCCTGTTGCACTACTTAATTAGGCACACAAGTGATTACCTAATCTGATTTCTACTCAATTATGTGTTTGAATGTGTGTACTAGCTCCAAAGATCGGTTTACCAGTTGAGTTTGAAAATCAGATGAGGTTGTGTACCTCTATGAGATTTTTTTTTATTTTTCTTTTTTTTTAATGTGGAGGTTGGGGCAGGTGTGGGTGTCAAATAACAAACAATCTAACCTCAGAGTTTATAAGAACACCTAGGTTGATTGATGTTTGTGTTATTATGTGGTGAAATGAAATCTAATGGGTGGGAGGTAGGGGATAACTCACAGAATCTTTAACAGCACTTTTCTCCGATCTATCGCTTTTGCTCGTCTCAAAAGAGTACCTGCAATCACAATAAGAAAGGAGAGAAGTGAGGTAAATGATTTGTAAGTTAGAAAATGCGAAGAAAAAATCAAAGAGCGTCGCCTCCCCGGCAATGGCACCAAAATGTTGAATGCACGGGTTGCTAGACTTATGTGTTTGGTTTTGAAAAACCCGTCGTCGTAGTTTGAAAGTGAAGAACTCGTGTTCAACAATTAAAATTTATACCGGAATAGAAAATCCTGGGTCGAACACAAGGAGGTAGACGTTTGATTTAAAAACATGCATTTGATTTATTTGTCACGAAGTAAATTAATTGATTAGAACTATCTAACTATTTACAAAAAATAGAAGAGAGACAGAATAAGAGAGAGAGAATAATACAAACAAAAATCAAAAGAGATATATAATGCACATGGAATTCATTATCGAAAGGATTGTTCATTACACTAAATATTACGACTAGAAAGTGGGAAAATGATTACACTAGAAAGTAGTAAATCTATTCTAGAAAGCAGTAAAAAGAGTGGGGAGAGAGATATCCTCCTCGACGGTGTCTTGGAGGACGAGCCGGACGGGGCGACGCCTGGACGAAGTAGGACGAAGGAGGGTGAAGCAGGAAGAACAGGAACGGGGTGGCACGTCGTCGTCGTCATGGGATTCGCTTCTGAAAGGGGGACAAAAAATTGACTTTATCTCGTTAGAAGCATCCCAGATGTGGGACAAGCTTCTCTAGAGCTTTGGAGTGGGAGAGAAGAGAAGGGATGATAATTTCTTATGGAGGGGGTCTCCTTTTATAGTTGCAAGGAGTGGGGGCATTTTGGTCATTCCAATTTGAAAAATATTAATTCAGGACCTTTAGTGACGGATAAAACCATCGCTAAAGGTCCGAATGTGGGCGTAGTGGGCGGCGCGCTCGTTCCCGCTCACCTCCTCACGCATAACACACGCGCACGTCCAGTCGATCTCAGCCATCCGATTGTAAGATCGGACAACTTAGATCGTGCCTCCGCCCGCCTCCTCTGCACGCCCGCCCGGGTGTGATTCTGCGTGAGGCTCGGCGTGCAATAGCGCGTGCGCCCGATCAGGCGATGTGGGCCATCCACAACCGATCAAGCGGTCGAATTTAACTGCGTGCGTCACAGATCGTGAGTCGAACTCGCGTCCTATGATCGCATGGCAACTCGCGACCGCTGCGTTGTGCGGTGGATTGTGTCGCACAGATGAAATCAGGCGCATCATCAACAGCCATTAGATCAAGATCCAATAGCCCAGATCGCACATTGGATTTTCTTTGGAGATGCAGTGGCAGTCTTGAGGGCCGGTTGGATGGTTGAGATGGCACCACGTGGTGCCATCTTGGCCGTCCATCTTCTGGATGATGTAGATGGTGCCATGGGTGTCGAATTGAGTTGATTTTCATGTCGTTAGGCTACGATCATCGATCCGAATCCATCTGTGTGGTCGGATTTTTCATTTGAAGTATGGATTCACACCATCTTGGCCCTTGATCTTCTAGGGTTTCCCGGTCACTATCTGATGCTACAGATGTCTGACTAGGGCAATCTTGGAGTCGTTGAACTCCAATCGTCGCCCTGATCACATCTGTACAGTTGGATCTTCGATCCGAGGCCCCAATAAAAAGCTTGTCCTATCCATGAACATAAAAGGAGATAATTAACCTCCATTTTATTCAAACTACTCTAATTGCAAGATGATGCATGTTATGCAATATTTATAGTATGCAATGCAATCCTATGCTTAAGAACATGCATATGGAGCTTTGATCATGAAGGCATAGAATGTTGATTTCTGGTTCATATGGCCTGATAGTAAGATTAGGACTTCTCTAACCAGTTCAAATCACTTCAGCGGATCAGAATAAACTGATCTGGGCTAGAATTGAATTGAAAACTTGCCAAAAATCCATTGAACTCGATTGAGGTTCATTTGTAGCCCAAATTGTGAAAGAAATTAAAAGTACACTAAACCTCCATAAAAAAATATCCAAATTGACTTCATTAGGTTTGAATTGATCCCAGGAACTTAAATCATTCATTAAATCTCAGTCTTGAGATCAAGAACCTCAAGAACAAGCCTAGGTTGACCATTTCAGCTTGAAAGTTGACTTCGTGATTTAAGGATTCTCAAATCAAAGAAACTATCCAATTTGACTCTAATCAAACTCAGGAATCCATTCAACACCTCAAAATCAAGTTTTGACCTATTGAAAACTGATCTTAGACCTTTCCACTTGAGTTCAGAACTGGTGTTGTTCATCAAAGAACACCAAAGAATCTCGAACTAATCTAAGAGTACCTAGATTCCCTAGGTTCTTGTGTTGCTTCCTAACCTATCACCTTCTCTAAAACCTAATAGACAAGTCTCTTCAGCCCTGTTGCAGCTAAAGAAGATAGAGGTGAGCAAGTTGATATAAATGTCGAAACTTAGGCTTAATAAGTGGAACTTGTTAATTAGAACATTTAAAGAGGATCTGGTGCATTACAAGTAGTTTCAAACTCTGTAGCACAAGATTAGCATCATCGGAGTTCATCGGAGCTCCGGTGAAGGTCGAAACAAGGGATTGGAGATAAAATCTCCATGAAATGAATCAAGAGCTATCCTAAAAGGTTCCTAAGGTTTTGTGGAGCCTCAAAAACTCATCAATTGCTTAAATTGAAGTACCTAATAGGGAAGGAACTTCAAATTCATCAAATCTACCTCTTGAGTTCGATAGAACTCAGAAGGTTTCACCTCACTCAATTGAGTGAGGCAAACTACTTAGAACAAGCATTCAAAGGTGTATGAGTAAGGAATTGGTGAATAAACTCCTCTCGAGCTGCCATTGACAGCAAGCTCATGAGGTTGAAGGAATTATGAGTTTTACAGGTAGTGTGTAATAGATCTAATTAATACCGTGAACAGGGCCCTAGTGATGAGTACAGGTGGCGGAGGGTCCCAATTGGATGTGTAAGTACCTTTAAGCCTTCTCCATTGATAGCGGAGGTGCTCAGGTGGATGTGATATGGTTTAGGCAAATTAGATAATAAACAAAGAATTAAAGTGATAGAAATGATCATGGAAGTGAGAAGAAGGTGATCAGCATTCAATTAAATCAAAAGAAGGATCCGACAAACCCTGACATGGCTTGTCGGAGGTAAAGAAGATCTATCAGGCATGCAAGAAAATCTACCTAATTAAGCTAACTAACTACCTAAAACTAATCTAGACTCTCTAAGAATCATCTACCTACTATTACCTGGAGGAAGGGAGAGTAGGGACTCTGCTGAGGCTCATCGGAGGGAAGAAATCAGAAGATAGACAAAAGAAACTCCGACATAGACGTACACGATATAGAGGAAGAAGTTGGAGTCAAGGCCTCATCCAGAGATGCAATGGAGGAAGATGAAGAAAAGGCAATCGCCTCTCTTGGAGAAGACTGGAGGAAGGGGAAGAAGATCGTCGGAGGGTGGAAGGAATAGTGTATGTGAACAACTCATTAGAGAAGTAGGAAGCTAGTTGCTAACCAGAGATTGGAGGTGCAGAGGGATATTTATAGGTGGAGAAGGAGGTTAAGGGGGTTGCATCTAGCCATTATTACATTTAGGTATGGAGAAACCATTATTGTCATCTTCGACGATGGTGAACTCAATCTCTAGTCAAAAATAGGATTTAAAGTTCATCAACACCATTGGATGAGAAGTTATGGCAGAGCTTCGCGGCCAACGAGGAGAGGATCTAATGTTGATACGCAAGTCATAGGAGGGTATACACACCAGTGTTCATCAGTTGTTGATGGAGAAGAAGAGTGATGAAGAAGAAAAGCTCTGAGGACCTATTCGCAAATGTAGGACCTATAAATAATAAAAGGACTCAATTGACATGAACCTATGGACTAAAATGTAAATAGTGACTTTTGAAGCTTATTTTAAATTATTTATTTTTGAACTTTTTATATATAATTATAAATATAGTAAATAATATATTTATACCACTAAATTACTTTTTTGTCCCTTTTAGCTATATTTATTTACATGATTAATATTATTAGGTTAGTTAATAGCTTTGGTCATATAAATAGTATAAGTAATGTTTACTACTTGATATGTAGCTAAATGATTAGTCTTGAGTCCTAATTATTATTTAAACATTAATAGATGTTAATTAAGCCTTAATTTAGTTATTTTATCATATAAATAAGGTCCTTACTATTTCTACCCTTATTATATAATTAACCCTATTGTAATGTTATTCATTAGTAATTTAACTAGGAAAACTAGCTAATAATGATGAATTAGGAAACATGATGAGTCTCTCAGAAGTGGTGGAGCAGAATGGGTCAGGTTGGGCAACAAAGGAACAGATTGGGGTTGAACATATACAAAAGGCATAGGAGGTTCTTGGAGTACTGCATTCACTTGTCCATGAGGTGCTTAGAACCTAGGTGGGGCACCTGGGCTATGCATATTTCTTGGGTTTGGGATGAGTTGGGAGGGTAAAGCTCCTTGTGATCTATTCTCCTGTGATAATTAGTTCTACATGCTCTGCATTTGATTTGCTGAAGCTTCCATAATAGTTGTGTAGCGCTTACCCATTTGTTGCATGTTCATTTTCAACTCCTCTACCGAGTTAGCCTGAGGTGGAGGCTCAAGGGTAGCATTGCATATTGGCTGATAAATAGACTAAGGCAACTACTGTGATGGGAATGGTTGTTGCCTAGGATATGTGGAGGCAACATTCCCATAAGATCTAGGCTAGTGCTGTGGAGTGGGATTAGGTCTTTGTAAGTTCCCATCCCAGGAAAAGTTAGGATGCTAGTGCCAATCAGGGTTATACATCTCAGAGTATGGGTTATTACACCCATAACCTTGAATAGCGTTGACATCTTCGTAGGTTAAAGATGCTTGAGACATATAGTCATCAAATGAGTATGCACTCAACTCATCATGGTTTGTGTAACCCTAGTCTACTAGTACCAGATGCAAATTGTTCATAGGTTCCTAATAGGTAGGAGCCCATGAAGAAATAGAGGGGAGGGGGAATAGAGGCATCTCAAGAAGGCATATAAGCTCGAGCAAAAGGAGCTCAGGATGCGAGGGAATAGTTAGAAGGAGCAGTGCTTGATCCTATTGGACAAGAATGGATAAGCTCATCAAGTTTCTTGTCCAACACATCCACCTTGTCTACTTTGTGATGATGTTTATATCAGCTCATGTTGACTCTGCCTAGGACTAATGGATGGAAAGTCTCTACTGGCTAGGTTTTTGGAACTTGTTCATTGAGTCTATGCTCAATGAGTTCTCTACAAAGGATTCAAACAACTCAAAGATGCCAGCCACATCCTTAGCCAAGAAGTTCCCACCACTAGACATAGTGGCCAGATATCAATGGGTATTGTCTAATCCACGATAAAAATATGAGCGAGGTGCCAATGAGGCACCCCATGGTGGGGAGACTTCCAGAGAAGGTCTTGAAATCATTCTTAGTCCTTGTGCAACTTTTCGCACGGTTGTTGGGAGAATGTTGTGATGGCCTACCTCATTGCATTTGTGTGCCTGATCAAGAAGAATTTTTGGAGGAATTCTCGATGTAATTCCTTCCACGTGGTCATAGGTCTCCCGATGGTCTTGAACCAGTAGGAAGGTTTATCCTTAAGAGAGAATGGGAAAAGCTTCATGAGAACAATCCCTAGGTCAACATTCCTAGGTTGAACTGTCTTAGCAATCTAATCTAGATCCTCTAGGTGCTAAAATGGATCTTCACTCTATTTTCCATAGAAATAAGTCTGAATCAGACTTATTACATTCAGCTTAAATTGATCTTCATCTATGGGCATCCTGACTTTGGGTTGCACATTTCATGCTGTTGGATCATAAAAGTCCTATAGTTGCATGGGATGTTCTCTACACGCTAGATTTTGCATTCTATCGAGACTATGGTGATAGCGTCAAGGCGTTGTGATAGGTCAACTTTAGTGGACTAATTTAGTACCTAAGTGCATTTTTATTGGGACATGAATTTAATTTAAAGCAATCATTACATTGATAAACCATTTATGCTTTAAAAATTATCATTCCATACATTGTATTAATTTTTACATGCCTTGAATAAGTGATTTGATTAGTTACTTATTTGGATGCAGGGTCATGGCTTTACATCAAAGATATTTAATTTTCACCAAGAAGGAAACTCTTTTATTTTGGAAAGCCCACGAAGGATGATTGAAAGAAAAAGGAAGGCTCCCATCTCCTTTAGGAGATGTCACACAAGATAAAAAGGGGCTTTCTTCCTACTTATAGGATCATCTTCCTCCATGAGGGAGAACCTTCTCTCCAACAACAACCACCGTGTGCCACCACCAAATCCACCACCACAAGCCTCGACGACAACCGCGACACTGCCACCATGTCTGCTACCGCATCTCTGACATCACCACCATGCACCATCCCTTTCATTTAAGTCCTTCAGGAACCTTCCCAAATGTCCAGAGATTAGCGCCTACCTTCCTTACTGTCTTCTTCCGATGCAACCATGACCCACACCTCCGGCTCCCCCCCTCCACCTTCGTGCTCCACAATAGAGGAGCGGCACCACCACCATGTGCTCCTCCTTAGCGTTGACCGTCAACCACCTGTGACTTGCATGACCCTAACCTCCATGCGAAGCACCAGCCATCACCACCCACACACAGCCACCCGCCCTCACACTACCCCGCCACTGTGTAACCATGCTCTCTGGTACTCTGCCCCTTATGCCCACAGCTCGCATGCCTCAATGCGGCCAGTCTCCTCTGCACCAACCGGTGCCGCCACGCACGCACCCACATGCATAGCACCATGCCCACTGTTCATCTTCACTACAGAGAAGAGGAACCCAAAGCCGTCAGCTGTCTCCTCCTCGCAGTTGTCAACTCCAGCCATGAAGCTTCACACCATCCATGCCAAAATGCTCCCCTCTTGATGAGTGGCTACTCATCATAGCTAAAAGGCCGAAATTAAGCTAGATACTAAGCAAAACAATATCAAATTAACACATAAAAAGGGTTAAGTGTGGGAATTAAAGAAAAGACCTAAAACTTTTAATGTGTGTTAAAATCTCCTAATTAGGTCACAAAAATGAGATATTCTGAAAACTAAAGAACAAATGATGATCCATGCATCAATTGAACACATAAACAAGTTTGAAAAGACAAATCAGAAGTAAAATCAATGTCTTAAATGTTCAATTAAGCACATGTAAAAATTTGAAAGCAATTGGACATCATTTAGGCTTAGAAATAAATAGATTACAAGTAGGTCCTTCATGCATTACATTTCTACCCATCAAAACTCCTTCTTGGACCTTTTTGCAAGCCGCAGGGACCCTTCTGTATGACTGCAGGGCCCTTCCGGTTATAGTTCTTCTCACTTTTGGACCTGCACGCTATTCTTCTACCCCTTCGTTTAAGGGTCTTCCTGCAAGTTTTCCCTCATTTCAGAGAGAAGTCTGTGTTCTTCAAGCGCACTGTAGCGCGCGAAGAACACAGCCATTCTCGACCGTTCATCGCACTTTTGATCTCGATCTGCGGCTGGAATCAAATGGAACCTTCGCGCGATTCGGTGCGTGCGTTCACCTCTCTTCCCAGATCTCATCTGACGGTCAGATCTCTCTCTTGACTCACCGCACGCTCTACCCATCTCATCCTCACCGCCGGCCTGATTCTGATTAACCTCACCCTTGCGGTGATCTCAGTCACTGAGCTGCTATTTAAGCACCTCAGTGGTGTCGCGCGCAAGGGATCGCTCCCTCCTACATCTCTCAGCGATCAATTCTTCCACTCCAGTCTCTCCTCCTCATCTAGACCCTGATTTCACAGCCACCGGCTGTGGAATCATCGCCTGCTCTCGACCCTCCTCGTCGCTAAGGACCTCGTAGCACCTGAGGACGACCCTGGAGTCTCACTAGCAGACTCTTCCCTCCGCTGGAGTCACCCTCCTCCTTTCTTCCTCCTTAGCTGCCGGCTAAGGACCCATAGGTCCCATTCTTCCTTTTAGTTTAGTTTTTAATTCTGCACAAGTAGTGTTAGATTTAGTTTGCAGTAGTTTAGAATAGATTTAGTTTTAATTGTTAGTGTTTAATGTTAGCTGTAGTTAGATTAGTCTTAGCAGTAGAATTAGTATTAGATCCCCTCCCTCACCTCCTCTGATCAGTCCAGATCAGAGGGGAAGAATCATCTGTTCACTGTTCAATTTATCTTCCTCTTCATGTTTTGTTTTTCCATCATCCAGATTCTGATTCTTGTTTTTTTCCTTTTAACGACGAATTTTTCATCAATCACCCACACATCCTGACCCAATTTCAGATCTGATGGCACACTGCCTCAGATCTGAAAGTGGCGTCACAAGCACCATTTGGGGCTTCTCACTCATTCCATTTGTTTCATAAAAGCCCCTCTGTTTTAAATGGATTGCCTCAGTTTGTCAGAGCACTTTTGATATGGATTTTAAAGGATTTTTACTCTCTGAAATGTTTTGACAGATCTGACAAATTGAAAGGATTTTTGGTTTTCATTGTAGGCAAGGATTCTGAGAAGTTCTCTGGTGACAGAGAACCAATCAGAAGAGCCTTTCATGATTCTGTTTATACTTTGTTTTGAATGCATTCGCCAGCTTCCATTAAATTTCCTTAATGCATTCTTAGTCTCTTTTTGCTATTTCAGAACTGCCATGCACTATTTGTGTTGATGATCATTTCTGTATGGTGATTCTCTAACCTAAGGAGTTTTCCATACTCCTTCAGGTTGCAAGAAACTGGGATTGTGTTTCTTTGGTTTTAATTGATTGAGCTAAGTCTTCCTTCATGCTGTCTATGGCATTAGGAAGACTAACTCAATGCCATTTGCTGTTTTGATCTGAAAGGATGCTTCGGCTAAGTTTTTTTTCTAATGAGTGTTTGAGCTGAATTTACATGAGATTTTCGTGAGATTTAAACCCCTTTCAGATTTGGATTTCAACTCTGTAAATTGTAGTTTGTTTTGAATTTTATCTTACTCCCAGTTATACAGCAACATGCTGCATATAGCAGCTACATTCCCCTCTTCTCTAAACTCCCTTCTTCTCTAAATTTCCCTCTTCTCTGTAGAATACTTTCCCCCTCTTCAAGTGGACTAACTGCAGCAGCAGTTAGCCATTTGACAGTGGCTTAAGCCACTGCCACTGTAAATAACACTAAAACAGCACATTGTTCTCTTCTCCATCTCCTCTGACAGTAGCTGAAGCTGCTGCCTAAACTAAAAAAAAAAAAAATCAATCAACTCTAATTCCCTAACTTTATACAAAAGCCTAATGGCATAGACTTATTTTAAAACTGTAAATACACCCATTCATAGTATTATAACTATAACTATAGCATATCAGTTAGATACATAGTTATACTGTAAATATGTATAAAACCTGTACAGAAATTCGTATACATATGTAATCTATGTAAAAATATGTATATATACTAGTCTAGTATGTATGTATCTACTGATCTATGTATATATATATGTACAGATTTATATTTACTGATTTAGTAGCTAAGTTAATAGGTTAGAGCAATAATCAAGTAAATAAACCTATAAACTAGGGAATATATATATATATATGTATATATTAAGTAATTTAAGTTAGTCAAAGTATAATTATACCTAGTATAACTTACTGTAACTTAGTTTTAATTATAAACTACACAGAATTGCTATTTTAGCCTAAATAAAACATAAATAAATTCGTAAAAATACAATAAAAATATGTATTAAATACTTAAGTATGTAAGTTAAAACTGTTTAAGGTCAATTAGACCATTTACTAATTATTTTATAAGTAATTAACTATTTAATCACTTAAATCAACCTGTATAATCAGCCTAGTTTAGCGAATTTATTTGTATAGTAAATATATTTAAAATTCAAAATTAATTAATCAATTATGTAGTATTATGTAAATATTTTCTTTACCATATTTTATTTTATTTTTTTTAATAATTTATGGCCCCCAAATCGAGGGCCAAAAACGCGCACAGACGCAGCTGCGTCTGGTTTCCAGCGCACGATGTGGCGCTGGAATAGCGCCACATCGTGGGCTGCAAACGAAACGCAGCATATAAATATAATTTATGTTATATGTTAACCAGTCGTCAAGGCGCCGGGCGCCCGAAACGTTACCTGTTCCGTCTGATCCGATAACCCGATTCTGATGTGATGATACTGAATGTGTGGGGCTGGGAGCCCGAGCATGTGCGAACTTGTTGAAGGCGTTGGGCTGAGGCCCTGTGCTGATACGAAAACGTAATTGAGCACCTAATCTGAGATTAGGGCACGCTTAGTAGAGGTCTGGTCCCACCTTAAGGGTGCTGTGTATCCCTCGAAAAGCGCACCCGCTAATTAAACACATTTTACACTAAGGACTCTCCACCGCAGCCTCTGAAAGACTACACAGAACAAAATGAAAGGACAGACGACTTAAAAAAAAAAAAGAGATAACACGAGATAACAACAGAAAAGACTCTGTACATATGTAAAATTAAACCCACATAATTACTAACAGAATAAAACGACACTATAAATGTCGCTAAAGACCTCAGTTTGCTTCTTTAGGTTGTATATAGTGTTTCCTGAGATTTAGCGACGTTTATATCTGTCACTAAAACTGATATATATGTCACTATAAATAAATGACTAGTAAGTTAAGTTTTTACACCATGGTATCCTAATGTAGTATGAACTAACATATTAGTGTTAATAGTATAACTTGTAAATACATAGTTTAGAGTATAATAATAGATTGTTTGATGCTTGTTCATAGTTAGCATTTTTGCAAGCACTTCTTAGCAACTAGGTAAATAAAACATTCATTCATTCTTTAAATGTAAAGTTTCTTTTTGAATAAGAAGACAATTTTGGAGATAATCAAAGAGTGACCGAATTAAATTCAATAAATTGCCTCCCAGAGAACGACCTGGAACAAAACCAGTAAAAATTAGATAAATAAGCAAATGATAATAATGGTTGTAATGACTGGAACTCACCCATACTCACCACTATACGACATCCTTAATGTTATATTATACACCCTATACTACAACGACATAATCAACAATTATTACCAACAAACATTTACAACAACCATAATCTATCATCATAATTTTGGCGCCGTTGCCGGGGAGGCAACGCTCTTTGCACCAAAATTTTCTTTTTATTCTTTTGTATATAGAAATTCTTCATTCATTCATTATAATTGCTTTTATTTTCCATTGAATTAATTGTGTATACATTCCTTTATTCTTTTACTAATCATTTGTTTTTTCCACAGCACTTGAGAAGGAGTGTCGTCTTCCTGGTGGAGTCGCTGCGCTCCAGATTCGTCTTCCTGGTGGAGTTTTGCCTCGAAGTCGCTGTAGGATTTTAGTATTAGTTTTAGTATAGATAGTTTTAGGTTTATTGATTAGGAGCAATTGTTAGTCATAAGTTGTGAGAGCTTGTTCTCACACAATTTTTGTAATAATTCTGGACTATCTGGACTTTATTTCTTTATCTTCTTAATTTCTTTCCTTACTTTTGAATTGCATATAAAATTTTTCAGAAAAATCAAAAAATCAAAAAGACCTCATACTTATCTAGCAGCAGCATAACCTCAGGCATCCATTTTTAGGATTGCATTTCATTCCTGCTAGATTTTAATTCAAGTCAAATCTGCATTAGAAGATTGCTGGAGTCAGGTACGCATTTCTTACCTAACTCTAACTCCTGCCATATTTGCATTTGACTTAAAATTAAAGAAGACCACTACTTGTTTTGAATTTAGTAAAAAAGTGAAACGAGCAGCATAGAAAACACATTTTAATCACTTCAATTAAATCAAAAAGGAGATAGCAAAATTGGGTGAAACCATGTTTGAGATTTTAATCGCCTTGTGTTGAATGTTATCGTGCACACAGCACGATCACTTAAGGCCACAATACATGGGTTTCTACCTCATCTTTCTGCAACCACAGGATCTGGATCCGCACGCTCAGTCTAATCCAGATTCCCAGTGGATTCTAGAGGTCTGCACTTCGCTAGGTTTATCTTAGGATATGTACAATTGCTTGAAACAATTGTTTGCGTATAACATACTTTGCGTAGTAGCCTCTAGGAAAAATTTTCTCCGATTCATTTCGATTGATTGGTCTTCTTGAATTGAGATTTTATTGGGATTCTTCTGTTTTATTGTGAACGTTAAAAATTTTTTCCCATTGAGTTGGATCGAATTAGAGTAAACGGGATTTCAAAAAATCAACTCAATGGAAGGTAGGAGATCCCAAAACCCAGAACTTGTACTCCCCTTGGGTACTGCTACCCAAGCTACTGCATCATCTTCTTTGCCTTCCACTTCTAATCCCTTACCTCCTGAGTCTCAAAATACTTTCCACAATCCCCCTCGCCAAGAGGATGATCTTGATTCTTCACACTTTGAGGATTTTGAAGAACTTCCTCCAGACTTAGTTGCACATCCTCTACCACAGCAACCACCTATCCCTAGGTTCCAACCTCCACCTTATCCTAATCATCCTAATCCACCCCCGGAGAGAGGACCTATGCCTCATCTTCAGCACCTTTTCGATACACAACTACAAATGAATACCTTAACCCAACAGGTGCAACAGCTTGCTCAAGCTGTAAATCTATTAGCTAACCCCCAACCACAACCACTTCAACCTAGAAATCCTCAGGCACCACCCCAACCCCGTAGACCTCAACTACGAGATTATTATAATCCCGCAGTTGCCCAACCAATGCCTGTGGTACGTTATCCCAATGGGGGTCGTGCTGCTGAACTGAAGCCGAACATTATAGCACTCATTCGTCACTTCCATGGACTTGCTTCTGAGGACCCTTTTCAGCATTTAGAGGAGCTGAAGAATCTTGCCCAAACTTTGGGTCCGCAAGGACATGATCAGCACACGCTTTTGATGAAAATGTTCTCCTTTTCATTAAAAGATAAGGCAGCCTTTTGGTTTAGAACACTTGCACGGACTACACCTATAGATTCTTGGGCTTCTTTAGAACATGAGTTCTTAAAGAAGTACTTTCCTGTAGGCCGCACTAATGCCTTAAGGCGTGCCATCACCACCTTCACCCAGAATTTAGGAGAACCTATGCACGAGGCTTGGGAGAGATTCCATGAGCTTTTGAGAAAATGTCCCCACCATGGTGTCCCACGCTGGCAACAGGTTCAGATCTTCTACCATGGGCTCCATGATGACACACGGAATTTTGTAGATGCCGCTTGTGGAGGCAATTTCCTGTGTCGGGACGAGGACTCAGCCTTTGAGCTCTTTGAAGGCATGGCCGAAAACTCTATTAACAATGCTTCAATGAGCGTGTTTAATAGAAAGTCCTCACATTCCCATTCACACACGGGGGTACATGAAGCCCAATCCAGTAGCAAAGACTTAGAGATAGTGGCTAGTCAACTGGATAAAGTGGGCTTAATCGAGAAGAAAGTAGATGAAGTATGGAATTTCTCTCAAAACACCCATCTTCTTCTTCTCAGTCACCAGCACAAAACACTTCTTCTCAGTTTCCCACAGGGAGGGAAACTGTGAATAACCTTTCTGTGACACAAACTGCATTACCGGATTTTCCATTTCCATATCCTTCACCGGTTGGAGGAACCTTTGTTCCTCCCTTCACTGACTTCCCTGCACCTTCTGGAGCTTCGGAGGAGCTTCATGCCATTCACAATGATCCTTTCACACAAACCTATAACCCTGGATGGCGTAATCATCCAAATTTCTCGTGGTCGGGAAATTCACAAAGACCTCCTTTTCAACAACCTTCTGCACCACCATTACACAACCCGATCCGAGCACCACCTCCACAATCACACGGATATCCACCGCGTACCTACCAGCAACCCCAACCCAGGCCCACCCAATACTCTCAATCTGGGCCTACACGAGATGACCAGTTGGGGTCTATCATGAAAGCTCTTGCTGATATGCAACAACAGAATATTGCTATGCAGCAGAGACAGGACGCGGCCTTAGCTGAGATGAGAGCCCAGCTATCACACTTGACGGAGTCCCGTCAACCACATTCACTCCCATCCCAAGCACAACCCAACCCTAGGAACATACCTGCTCAAAGGTATGTCCAACCTAGACCAGCACTGCAAAACCAAACACATGACATTTCACAAGCAGTGCACAACACTGAATTCTTCACTGACTCAAATTCTTCTCTTGCACAAACGCAACCACCTCTGCTACCTAACAATGATTTACCATCTACCTCTAGAGCTGAACTAAATGCCATAGTCACTAGGAGTGGTAAATGCACACTAGATCCACCTCTTCCAACACCTACCACTTCTAGTTCTGCTCCTCCACTTCCTACTTCTCCTCTACCTATAACTGAACCTCTCACAACTCCAGTACCTTTTCCTGAAGCTTTAAAGAAGAAGGAGAAAGGAAAGAAAAAGACCTGTGTGGCACCTGAGGAGGATTTGCTTAAGCTCTTTGAGCAAGTCCACATAAACATCCCCTTGTTGGATGCAATCCGCCACATCCCTCTTTACGCTAAGTTTTTAAAAGACCTATGTACACCTAAGCGTAAAGCAAGGATTCAAAAAGGGAGTAGTCCAATCATTCTCTCGGAACAAGCTAGTTCCATCATCTCTAGTACCCTCCCAACTAAGATGAAAGACCCAGGCACCCCTCTCTTATCCTGCATGATAGGTAACACCACATTCAATAGAGCACTACTTGACCTAGGTGCTTCCATCAATCTTATACCAACCTCTCTACTGACACATTTTGAGATTGGCAATCTGAAGCCAACCAAGGTGTCCCTGCAATTAGCTGACAGATCAGTTAAGACACCTCAGGGTGTGTTGGAAGATGTCATAGTGCGGGTCAAGGATTTTTACTTCCCTGTAGACTTTATAGTCCTTGACATGGAAGTACCTGAAGATATCCAGAATACACCTATCATTTTAGGAAGACCTTTCTTGGCTACGGCCAAGGCAAACATCAATTGTGAGGAGGGCCTTATAGAATTAAAGTTTGGAGATCAGAAAATAAAAATTGATATTTTTCAGGCCCAAAGAGGACCAACCTGTAGTTTAATTGAAGAAATCTTCTCCCTGGATTCATTGGATCAATTGGTTGAGGACACCTTGATCAATTCATTAAATTTAGAACCTCAACACTCTTTGGACTCTGACTTGACTTCCACTGAGATACCAAATTTAGAGACTGAGGACCTTCCTCCCATTCCATTAGTATCTCTAGGATCTCCTGAAACTTTCACACCTGCTCCTTCTGATCCTGTACCTGTTGAACTCAAACCTCTTCCTGACTCTCTCAAATATGTTTTCTTAGGACCTGATCAGACCTATCCGGTAATTGTTAACTCTTCCCTTTCTTCTGATCAAGAGTCACGACTCTTATCTGTCCTAAGAGCACATAGGCAGGCTATAGGATGGAGCCTTTCTGACCTTACTGGCATCAGTCCTTCTTATTGCACACATAGGATTTTCACTGAAGAAGGATCTAGACCTACTAGACAGCCCCAGCGTAGATTAAACCCTACATTACAAGAGGTGATAAAAAGTGAAATGATTAAATGGCTGGACAATGGAATTATCTACCCAATTTCTGACAGTAGATGGGTAAGTCCTGTTCAGGTTGTGCCAAAGAAGGCCGGACTTACCATCATCACCACTGATTCTGGAGAAGTCATCCCTACACGCATTGCTAGTTCGTGGCGAGTATGTATAGATTACCGAAAACTCAACCAAGCCACGAAGAAAGATCATTTCCCTTTGCCCTTCATTGATCAAATACTGGAAAGAGTGGCAGGGAATAGATTTTTCTGCTTTTTGGATGGCTATTCAGGATATAATCAGGTGGCAATTCACCCCGATGATCAGGAGAAAACAACATTCACCTGCACCTACGGAACCTTTGCATTCCGTAGGATGCCTTTTGGATTGTGCAACGCACCTGCTACATTCCAGCGGTGTATGTTTGCAATCTTTTCTGACTTAGTAGGCGATTGTTTAGAAGTCTTCATGGATGACTTCTCGGTCTTCGGGAGCACATTTGATGCATGTCTAGACCACCTGACCAAGGTCCTGCAAAGATGCATTAATGTGAATCTGGTACTTTCCTGGGAGAAATCTCATTTCATGGTAACTGAAGGACTTGTATTAGGTCACCTTATTTCTGAGAGAGGAATTGAGGTTGACCGCGCGAAGGTAAAGTTGATTTCTGATTTACCACTACCTTCGTCGGTTAAGCAAATTCGATCTTTCCTCGGGCATGTTGGTTTTTATCACCGCTTTATAGCGGATTTCTCGAAAATAGCCCGACCTCTCACTACTCTCCTCTCTAAAGACGTAGACTTCCAGATCTCTGACGATTGTGTTCGTGCCTATACGACACTTCGTGATCTGATTACCAAGGCACCCATACTGCAACCCCCGAATTGGTCTCACCCTTTTGAGATCATGTGTGATGCCTCTAATTATGCAGTAGGAGCTGTCCTTGGTCAAAAATTGGACGGGAAACCCACAGTCATCTATTATGCTAGCAAGACCTTAGATGAAGCTCAGAGGAATTACACCGTCACGGAAAAAGAACTGCTAGCTGTAGTATATGCACTGGAAAAATTCAGACCTTATCTTTTAGGTTCCCACATTATAGTCTACACTGACCACACGGCAGTTCGATATCTTCTCGCCAAGAAGGACGCGAAATCTCGTCTGATTAGATGGATCCTACTTTTACAGGAATTTGATTTAGAGATTCGTGATAAGGCTGGAAAGCAGAATGTGGTAGCTGACCACTTATCCTGCCTTCCTTCTGAAGCGATTTCTCCTTCTTTACCCATCTCTGACCACTTCCCTGACGAGCAATTGCTGGTCATTCATTCTGATCTTCCCTGGTATGCTGACATTGTCAACTACCTGGCTTCTGGACTCATCCCCACTAATTGGGTCCGACATCAAAAAGACAGACTTAGATCCGAGGCCAAGCACTATTACTGGGAAGAACCTTGGCTTTTCAAGCATTGTAAAGACCAGATCTTTAGGAAGTGCGTCCCTGATAAGGAGATTAGAAGCATCTTATCATTCTGCCACGACCAGGCGTGCGGCGGTCACTTCTCTGGCAAAAAGACCGCTGCAAAGATTTTGCAGAGTGGTTTCTATTGGCCCACAATCTTCAAGGATGCACACGAATATAGCAGGGCATGTTCACGCTGTCAGTCTCTTGGTAGTATTGGCCGCCGAGACATGATGCCCTTGAATCCGATCATGGTGTGCGAAATCTTTGACATTTAGGGCATTGACTTCATGGGACCTTTTCCTAAATCTTATGGCTTCGAGTACATATTGTTGGCAGTTGAGTATGTTTCAAAATGGATTGAAGCCATCCCCTCAAGGACTAATGATCATAGAGTTGTGACACAATTTGTTCAAGATTTCATCTTCTCTAGATTCGGGGTACCTAAAGCCATCATTAGTGATGGAGGGTCTCATTTTAGAAACACACATTTTCAGTCCCTACTTCAAAAGTATGGGGTGTCACATAGGATTGCTACATCTTATCACCCTCAAACCAATGGACTTGCTGAATTATCTAATCGGGAGATCAAAAAGATTTTACAGACTACCATCCGACCTGATAGAAAGGATTGGTCTTCCCGCCTTTCTGATGCGTTGTGGGCATATAGGACAGCCCACAAAACCCCTTTAGGCATGTCTCCTTTTAGACTTGTGTATGGGAAACACTGTCATCTTCCTGTCGAATTAGAGCACAAAGCCTATTGGGCCATCAGAAAGTGTAACTTAGACTTAGAGAAGGCCGGTGATCTTAGGAAATTACAAATGTCTGAGCTCGATGAATTAAGGAATGAATCTTATGAAAGCTCAAGGATGTATAAGGACAAACTTAAGGCCTTCCATGACCGTCACATTCTTAGGAAATCTTTTCACCCTGGTAAAAAAGTCCTTCTCTTCGACTCTAGACTGAAACTCTTTCCTGGGAAGTTAAGATCAAAATGGATTGGACCTTTCAAAATCTTGAGATTATTTGATAATGGAGCCGTTGAGATCACTGAACTTGACAAATCTGAACCCTTTATTGTTAATGGACAAAGACTGAAACCTTTCATTGAGCCGCATGATCTCAGACTTGTCAATTCCACCATTTCGCTCCTACATTTTGAGCTACCAAACTAAGTTTTCGCCTAGCTGACGGCGTTAAACTTAGCAAACACCTACCCTTGTATATAGCTGTTTTACACCTTTCTTACTCTTGCCTTTATTTGCATATAGTGACTACCCTTGCATTCTGAGCATACATTCATTGACACACATGTCATGCATTTCACTTCCTAGCCCGACTGTTCACTCTGATCCTAGATCAGACTTAAAATCATCCGCACAGAGATTGTATCTCCTCATTCCGACTTCCTTTCATCACCCAGTCTAGGATAGTGAAAAGCAGAGCATGCATTTGCATCCACCCTTTCATTCAACGAGGACATTGAAACATTTAAGCATGGGGGGGTGTAAATGGTAAACCATTTAAACCAAAATGCAATTGTAGACACAACTATAGTACATATAGTATTATCAAAAAATTATATACTTCAAAAAATTGAAAAATTTTGAAAAAATTTTTGAAAAAAAATTACAAAGCTAAAAATACAAAAAAATAACAAATCAGAAAAATTCCAAAAATACAATAAGGGACATGTACTTCATTATCAAAGGAGGACATTCATTTCAAGAGGGGAGGGAGAGAAAGAAAAAGAAAAAGAAAGAAAAGATAAGTGATCTTATAGCTGAAATAAAAAATAATAATAATAATAATAAAAATAATAATAGAATAAGTGTCTATGGACATTCAACCGTTACTGGTTTGACCTGTCGGGCCATAGAAGCTTGGTACAAGCTTAGGCTTAATACACTTCGAGCCTTGACAAGATAGACCACAGTCTCTCCTAACTTTAGGATAATTCTTGTACCTGAGTCACCAGTACAGGATTCGTTGGTTTGCTTTGACTTAGGAGTCTAAGTAACCTTGGCTTACACTACACAGTGTCAGGAAAGACCACTTGAACCTAAGCCTCAACCCTTGTGTTCATTAGGGAAGGTGGAGTCCTTACCTGTGCATGCAGGTAGACTCTTTGTCCTAATCTTTAGTTTTGTGTCTAGGAAAAGCTCTTTCCATAAAAGAAATCCACCCACCAAATACAGTGCGCTCTACCAAATAAGTTTCGGAGACATACTGTTCAAAAAAAAAAAAAAAAAAAAAGAAAAAAAAAGGGGTCAAGTATGTCTCCAAAAAGTTTGAAAAACTACTCTTCCTCCAAAAATGTTTTCAGGGTTCAAAACAATACCCTGTTTATCAAAAAAAAAAAAATCTTCTCTGAGCCACAAATACAATAAGGGTTGTGATTGAATACCATCAATTTTTGAGAGTCATCCGAAAACATGAGCTGAAGTTAGGACCAACCTAGACTTAAAAAGAAGTGAAACCCCGGGATTGAGCCTTAGAATTCACCTGGTTAGTCCTGACTTATCACAAAGCACAGCCATAACTTCATAGCATTCTGAGTCTCTGTAAAAACCCCCTGAGTCCTGGAATTCGACTTAAGGTTTAAATATCAAGAATCCTTATTGGTTGAGAGATGGTCTATGTCATTTAAGCCTCGAGTTCTGGTAGGTTATCCTTAGTAACCAGGTTCTCACAATGTCCAAAAAACACAGTTGGTTTATTGAACAAAATTTTTCAGCTTAAAGATCATCATAAAACACTTAAAAATTTTTGAAAGAAGAAAAAGATATCTTTACACACTTACCTTGCTGATACTTAAATTGCCTTACACTTCAACAGATTGTTTGCTAAGGGACTAGCAAAACGTAAGCATGGGGGTATGATGAGTGGCTACTCATCATAGCTAAAAGGCCGAAATTAAGCTAGATACTAAGCAAAACAATATCAAATTAACACATAAAAAGGGTTAAGTGTGGGAATTAAAGAAAAGACCTAAAACTTTTAATGTGTGTTAAAATCTCCTAATTAGGTCACAAAAATGAGATATTCTGAAAACTAAAGAACAAATGATGATCCATTCATCAATTGAACACATAAACAAGTTTGAAAAGACAAATCAGAAGTAAAATCAATGTCTTAAATGTTCAATTAAGCACATGTAAAAATTTGAAAGCAATTGGACATCATTTAGGCTTAGAAATAAATAGATTACAAGTAGGTCCTTCATGCATTACATTTCTACCCGTCAAAACTCCTTCTTGGACCTTTTTGCAAGCCGCAGGGACCCTTCTGTATGACTGCAGGGCCCTTCCGGTTATAGTTCTTCTCACTTTTGGACCTGCACGCTATTCTTCTACCCCATCGTTTAAGGGTCTTCCTGCAAGTTTTCCCTCATTTCAGAGAGAAGTCTGTGTTCTTCACGCGCACTGTAGCGCGCGAAGAACACAGCCATTCTTGACCGTTCATCGCACTTTTGATCTCGATCTGCGGCTGGAATCAAATGGAACCTTCACGCGATTCGGTGCGTGCGTTCACCTCTCTTCCCAGATCTCATCTGACGGTCAGATCTCTCTCTTGACTCGCCGCGCGCTCTACCCATCTCATCCTCACCGCCGGCCTGATTCTGATTAACCTCACCCTTGCGGTGATCTCAGTCACTGAGCTGCTATTTAAGCACCTCAGTGGTGTCGCGCGCAAGGGATCGCTCCCTCCTACATCTCTCAGCGATCAATTCTTCCACTCCAGTCTCTCCTCCTCATCTAGACCCTGATTTCACAGCCACCGGCTGTGGAATCATCGCCTGCTCTCGACCCTCCTCGTCGCTAAGGACCTCGTAGCACCTGAGGACGACCCTGGAGTCTCACTAGCAGACTATTCCCTCCGCTGGAGTCACCCTCCTCCTTTCTTCCTCCTTAGCCGCCGGCTAAGGACCCATAGGTCCCATTCTTCCTTTTAGTTTAGTTTTTAATTCTGCACAAGTAGTGTTAGATTTAGTTTGCAGTAGTTTAGAATAGATTTAGTTTTAATTGTTAGTGTTTAATGTTAGCTGTAGTTAGATTAGTCTTAGGAGTAGAATTAGTATTAGATCCCCTCCCTCACCTCCTCTGATCAGTCCAGATCAGAGGGGAAGAATCATCTGTTCACTGTTCAATTTATCTTCCTCTTCATGTTTTGTTTTTCCATCATCCAGACTCTGATTCTTGTTTTTTTCCTTTTAACGATGAATTTTTCATCAATCACCCACACATCCTGACCCAATTTCAGATCTGATGGCACACTGCCTCAGATCTGAAAGTGGCGTCACAAGCACCATTTGGGGCTTCTCACTCATTCCATTTGTTTCATAAAAGCCCCTCTGTTTTAAATGGATTGCCTCAGTTTGTCAGAGCACTTTTGATATGGATTTTAAAGGATTTTTACTCTCTGAAATGTTTTGACAGATCTGACAAATTGAAAGGATTTTTGGTTTTCATTGTAGGCAAGGATTCTGAGAAGTTCTCTGGTGACAGAGAACCAATCAGAAGAGCCTTTCATGATTCTGTTTATACTTTGTTTTGAATGCATTCGCCAGCTTCCATTAAATTTCCTTAATGCATTCTTAGTCTCTTTTTGCTATTTCAGAACTGCCATGCACTATTTGTGTTGATGATCATTTCTGTATGGTGATTCTCTAACCTAAGGAGTTTTCCATACTCCTTCAGGTTGCAAGAAACTGGGATTGTGTTTCTTTGGTTTTAATTGATTGAGCTAAGTCTTCCTTCATGCTGTCTATGGCATTAGGAAGACTAACTCAATGCCATTTGCTGTTTTGATCTGAAAGGATGCTTCGGCTAAGTTTTTTTTCTAATGAGTGTTTGAGCTGAATTTACATGAGATTTTTGTGAGATTTAAACCCCTTTCAGATTTGGATTTCAACTCTGTAAATTGTAGTTTGTTTTGAATTTTATCTTACTCCCAGTTATACAGCAACATGCTGCATATAGCAGCTACATTCCCCTCTTCTCTAAACTCCCTTCTTCTCTAAATTTCCCTCTTCTCTGTAGAATACTTTCCCCCTCTTCAAGTGGACTAACTGCAGCAGCAGTTAGCCATTTGACAGTGGCTTAAGCCACTGCCACTGTAAATAACACTAAAACAGCACATTGTTCTCTTCTCCATCTCCTCTGACAGTAGCTGAAGCTGCTGCCTAAACTCAAAAAAAAAAAAAATCAATCAACTCTAATTCCCTAACTTTATACAAAAGCCTAATGGCATAGACTTATTTTAAAACTATAAATACACCCATTCATAGTATTATAACTATAACTATAGCATATCAGTTAGATACATAGTTATACTGTAAATATGTATAAAACCTGTACAGAAATTCGTATACATATGTAATCTATGTAAAAATATGTATATATACTAGTCTAGTATGTATGTATCTACTGATCTATGTATATATATATGTACAGATTTATATTTACTGATTTAGTAGCTAAGTTAATAGGTTAGAGCAATAATCAAGTAAATAAACCTATAAACTAGGGAATATATATATATATATGTATATATTAAGTAATTTAAGTTAGTCAAAGTATAATTATACCTAGTATAACTTACTGTAACTTAGTTTTAATTATAAACTACACAGAATTGCTATTTTAGCCTAAATAAAACATAAATAAATTCGTAAAAATACAATAAAAATATGTATTAAATACTTAAGTATGTAAGTTAAAACTGTTTAAGGTCAATTAGACCATTTACTAATTATTTTATAAGTAATTAACTATTTAATCACTTAAATCAACCTGTATAATCAGCCTAGTTTAGCGAATTTATTTGTATAGTAAATATATTTAAAATTCAAAATTAATTAATCAATTATGTAGTATTATGTAAATATTTTATTTACCATATTTTATTTTATTTTTTTAATAATTTATGGCCCCCAAATCGAGGGCCAAAAACGCGCACAGACGCAGCTGCGTCTGGTTTCCAGCGCACGATGTGGCGCTGGAATAGCGCCACATCGTGGGCTGCAAACGAAACGCAGCATATAAATATAATTTATGTTATATGTTAACCAGTCGTCAAGGCGCCGGGCGCCCGAAACGTTACTTGTTCCGTCTGATCCGATAACCCGATTCTGATGTGATGATACTGAATGTGTGGGGCTGGGAGCCCGAGCGTGTGCGAACTTGTTGAAGGCGTTGGGCTGAGGCCCTGCGCTGATACGAAAACGTAATTAAGCACCTAATCTGAGATTAGGGCGCACTTAGTAGAGGTCTGGTCCCACCTTAAGGGTGCTGTGTTTCCCTCGAAAAGCGCACCCGCTAATTAAACACATTTTACACTAAGGACTCTCCACCGCAGCCTCTGAAAGACTACACAGAACAAAATGAAAGGACAGATGACTTAAAAAAAAAAAAAGAGATAACACGAGATAACAACAGAAAAGACTCTGTACATATGTAAAATTAAACCCACATAATTACTAACAGAATAAAACGACACTATAAATGTCGCTAAAGACCTCAGTTTGCTTCTTTAGGTTGTATATAGTGTTTCCTGAGATTTAGCGACGTTTATATCTGTCACTAAAACTGATATATATGTCACTATAAATAAATGACTAGTAAGTTAAGTTTTTACACCATGGTATCCTAATGTAGTATGAACTAACATATTAGTGTTAATAGTATAACTTGTAAATACATAGTTTAGAGTATAATAATAGATTGTTTGATGCTTGTTCATAGTTAGCATTTTTGCAAGCACTTCTTAGCAACTAGGTAAATAAAACATTCATTCATTCTTTAAATGTAAAGTTTCTTTTTGAATAAGAAGACAATTTTGGAGATAATCAAAGAGTGACCGAATTAAATTCAATAAATTTCCTCCCAGAGAACGACCTGGAACAAAACCAGTAAAAATTAGATAAATAAGCAAATGATAATAATGGTTGTAATGACTGGAACTCACCCATACTCACCACTATACGACATCCTTAATGTTATATTATACACCCTATACTACAACGACATAATCAACAATTATTACCAACAAACATTTACAACAACCATAATCTATCATCACCTCTCCCTCACGAGTGCTTCCATGCCATCCGCACCACCAACCAATAGCCCACGTGCCACCCAGAAGCATCCACCATTGACGACCTCCAAACCGCCAGTTGGCTGCCTCCAACCACCTCCATCGACGCCACCACCATAAACAGAAAGCTCTCGTCACAGCCAACCTCCACCTAGCTCTACATGCCTGACTGCGGCTGATGTGCGGATTCTGGCGAAGTAAAATCAGGGTTAGGAGAAACTCATTGTCGTAGTTTGTAAAACATGTTATCAAATACAATTTTTAACCAAAACTCCAAGGGAGTCCTATGTCGAACACGGGGAGGCAATGTTTACTTTCATTGAAATCCGTGCTTCGTGTTGTTTCTTTTTGGTGTTTTAGGATTTTGTGATTTTTTTGGTGTTTTTGTAAAGAAAAGGTAAGCAAGATAACTCAAAAAGTAGATGAAACAAATCTGATATATCATGCAAATGTTTATTACAATATGGTAAGAAATGCAAAAGAGATAAAGGTGAGAAGAAATTTCCCAAATCGGCTATTTGGCAAGACGATGGCATTTGGTGGCAGCTTGGACGAAGAGGGTGAGGTGCTGGACAACGGAGGTGAGATGTAGGAGGATGCTAGGTAGAGGAATGCTTCACCAAGGCTTTGGAATGGGGATGAGGAGGTGGAGGTGATCTTCTACCGGAATGGAGGTGGGAGGATGACTCGAAGGCTTCTTATGAAGGTGGTGAGATAGAGAACGAATATTTGGTGGGGTATAGGAGCATTACACTAATAAGAGGCCTTTGGAGTTTGGGAATAAGCTCCAAGGGAGCTTTGGTAGGCTACTAAAGCTTAGGAGTAGTTAGGAATAGTGTAGGTAGAGATGGTTTGGAAGGGAAGGGGTCATGGGGTTTATATAGTGGTGGAATGGATGTGTTTTGCGCGCACGGGTCTTCAGCAACATTTAAAACATCGCTAAAGACTTGCCAGGGTGTCGCTATAGCATTCACACACCTTGGCTGGCGTGAGGAGGCACGGCTGCAGCTGCCATAGTGCAAGGAAACCGTTAGCCATTGGATCGGGCGCGGATGGCTGAGATCGTGAGGAGATCATATGTGCTTGCTTGCATTGAAATTGCATGCTCACTGGCAGCCATTGGATCTGCCATCGTGCGGCTGGGGGGCACCTACAGATCGTTCCCTCGTGGTCGTGCAAATCGCACTCCCTTTGGTCGAGGAAGCATCTCCACCGTTCAATCTTGATCGTGTGGATGAGGAGTGCACGCGGAGATCGAACGATGGATAATGCACCCAGTCATCTTAAATGAGCACTCTAGATGGCACGTGTGTGCTTTGGCGTGGGTCTGCGCATCGTCAAGTGGCATTTCCTCTCGCGTGTGCAATGTTGATCGAGCAGTCTAATTTCTTCGGGTGCTGAAGGAGCCGCAGTGAATCGCCGCTCGATCTCACGTCCTCTCTGTGCAAAATGAGTGCGTTGCCACTGTGACAAGGGTGCCCGATTGTCATGTGGAGGGATAGGTGCAGCTGTGGCTCGATCGTTGGATGAGGATCCAACAGTTGTGATCAGATCTTCCCTGAGGTGCTTTTGGAGGAGGCTGGGTGATGTTTGGGCGATTCTCAGCCAATCCAATACATGGAATTCTCTCCTTGAGGTGAGACTGGGAGCTACAACTAATGTAGGGTGGCCAGATGGCACCATGTGGCACCATCTAGGCCATCCATCTTCTTCTTCTTGTAGAGGATACTATGGAGCTCTGATCAGAGTGATTTTTGCACTGACAGACTGCGATCATCACTCCAGATCCAACCATATGGTCGGATTCTTCATCCGAAGCTCGTAAAGATGTCACACTACCTCCTGGCCATATAAAATGTTGGAATTAATGTACATAATATACAACTATCCTAAATGCATTGCAATGAATGTTATGCAATATTTATACTATGATATGCAATGTTAGGCTTAGGAACTATCATAAATAAGCATTTTATCATGAATTCATGCGTGTTTATCAGTGGCCTCCACGATGCGCACGCTCTAGAGGATGAAATCCTCTATTTTGGTTCATATTAAAAATTACAATCTATTCCATTGCCAAAATTCATTTTTATGATTTTCTTGAATTAATAAATTATGGTAAAATTGCAGCCTTACACTTATTCTTCAGCGTATTTGTTCAACTCTTATGATTCGTCTCAATGTGAACCACATTTGGATTTATATTTGCACTTCAGTATGCTTGTAATTGAAAATTACAAGATATGCCACTGCACAGGCACTATTCACATATTTTGGAGCTTTGATTTCTTATGTGAAAGTTGCGTAAACAACCCTTAACTTCTCTATATATTGGGGTTCACATTCAGAGCAACATATTCATTGATTGATTTGATGAATATTTCTGAGAACATGATTGCTACAAACCTCTGATCTTATAAGCATGTTCCTTCCTGTGGATACGACCTAATTTACCATGGTTAGCGTTACTAATAAATATTTTTGTTCAAGAATTTTCCACTACGATTTACATTACTATGATGAGATATTTTTCTGACAATCGAAATCTCCCGATCACACTGATGATTACACTGCTCAAATGCAGCCATTGTAGCCTCTATAAGGGCCAAGGTGTTCCCCTCAAGAGGAGGTGGGGGTCCCTGATCAACCATTGCAGCTAATGAAGAAGAAGAAGATGGATAAAGGGAGGAAGAGGTAGGCAAATGATGTAGATAGATTTATTTAGCATAGAATTCCTATTTATGCATGTTCCTAGGCTAGTTAGAAGCACCTAGCAATGTAAATACTGCATAATAGCATCAACATGCATTTAGAGAAAATTATGTAATTTGTATATTAATTTTTCTTATTTTAATGGCTAGGGACAAAGCAATACATTTCTAGGCCTCTGATCAAGGATCCAATCATACTACTATGATTAGGGCAATAATCGGAGTCCAATGCCTTCAAAATTGCCCCAATCGGACCTTTGTAGCATCATTCCACAATCCAGAGAAGACCAATGGACAGGAGACAAGGTGACACAAATCAAGGCTTCAACTACAAATATGACTATATAGGTGGACTCAGAGCAACGATCGTAGTCCATCAACGGGAAAATCACCTCGATCGGAACCTTGTAATATCTACTACGAAGAAAAGAAGATGGACGATCCAGATGGCACCACGTGGAGCCATCCAGACTGGCCAAAGCTGCTCCAGTGTCACCGAATGCTTTCTAGAGAGATCCCCACACACAATCTAGGTTGTTGGATTCCCATCCAATGACCTAGATCAAGCCACGTCGCTCCGCCTACTCCCTTCTCAAAGCAAAGCCTGTTCACGATCATTGGATTTCTATCCAACGGTCCTGATTGAAGCATAGTGCAGCAGTCATGAGCCTCACTCGCATCCATAAGGTCCGCATTCGAATCCTAATGTGTTCTCCCCTTCTACAGGAGTGGGAGTGAAATAGGGCCATCTGATCGCTAGCGAAGGGCAGCGATGCACGCACATTAGTAGGGCATGGAGGAGTGGGCAAGTACACATGATGGATGCCACCGATTGCTGACAGTGGTGAAGTGCGTTTGTGTAAATCACTTGTTGTAGCACATCTTACGACATCAATTTTAATAAAAGAATTGGACATGAGTCCGAGTGTCGAACACAGGGAGGCAAAGTATTGAATTCACTAATCACTTTCGTGTCACAAAAATATGTCGATTTGTTCGCTTGCAAAATGAATAGAGAAAGAGAGAGAGATAAGGGGAGAGAAAGAGAAAGAGAGAGAAAGAGAAGGGGGAGATAGGGTTAGAGAATCACAATAACTCGTTGAAAAGACAAGATATCAAAAACATATTCAATTGATTATCAAATGTCATGTTCAACCAAATATAGATGAATGCTTGAATATAAGGAATAACTACAACTATCAAAGAATTAAAACTAAATGTAAGGTGGTGGAAGGCGTCAAGACAGCCACGGTGGTGGAGGGACTTCTGTCGGTGGCTCAGCGACTTCACAACCTTGCTTAGGAGCTCTATGGAGTGGTGGAATTGCTTAGGTAGAAGATTGGTGCAAATGAGTGGGGTAGGTCCCTTTTTATAGTGGTGAAAAGGGCTAAAATTCATCCTCGAGTCAATAGCGACATTCAAAGCATTGCTGAAGACTCGCCGCATGCATCGCCAAAGCCCCCACCCTTGCGCCTGCTACCTTCAATGTGTGTGTTGGCCCATGCACCCCACGCAACGTGTCACACACGCATGCCGTGCACATAAATTGGTGCTGCGCTGCACGCACGCACACTCTCCATGCGCTACTGCTCCACGCGTGTGTGCTATACATGTGCTATCACTACTATTGTGCTGCGCCTCAACTGTAAATTGAGGGGGTACGGGATTCGAACCTGCACCCCTCTCTTGGAAGCCAGAACCTCCACCATTACACCATGCTACCTGAAGTGTCGAGAAGATGGCGTAGGAGCTGTGGGTGAGAGAGAACCTCTATCGTTCGATCTTGATCCAACGGCTGTGGTGCGAGATGATGGTGTGCCTATAGTCGCTGATGGCTGGTGTTGGGGGGCTTAGATGGTGCCACATGGTGCCATTTGGACCGTCCATTGTCTTTCTATCATGGAGGATGCCACGGTGCTCGGATTGAGATGATTCCCACGTTTTTGGACTACGATCATCGATCTGGATCCATAGGTATGGTCTGATTACTCATCTGAGACTTGTTTCAATATGGTCTTGTACACAAGGTCATTAAACATTGATTATAAGCAATTTAAATATAAAGATTACGCAATATGCATGCAAAACTCCCAAACCCACTATAATATGACATTATCGCACAAGTACCCTCGAAATTGACTCTAATTGATGATATTAACACTAATAATTGTGGAGTCGACATACCCCCATGCCCACCCCTTGCTAGTCCATAGCAAAGTTTAACCAAAATGCTATTTACAAAATAAAACTAGGAATTGATTACTTAGGTAGAAGTTGCTTGTCAACAAAAGGAAATTTCTACTAAGAACCTAACTTGCAGAGACTCAACAGTGCCCGAGTTGCCTGCCAAAATGCCGACCATCCAAGTCCTCACCTTATTCTATATAGAAGCAACTATATATATATATTTTTTTTCTTTTTCATCTTTTCTAAATTTTTTGGATCTTTGGAGTTGAGGATTTCGGGATAATTTTTTACGGCTACCCAATCCACCCAAGACTCGAAAAGAACTCCTAGTACTAAGCATCTTATTGTGAAAGTGACATACTCACTCAACAGCAATTAAAATGGACTTCAGGTTTCTATGCCCCTAGGTGACCTGAAAGGGAAAATGTTGCCTAAAGGTGTATCTATTTGACTAGCAGCTTTCTCTCTACTTTTTATTTTTGTGGGGTCAACACAAGGGCGAACCCAATGTATATCTCTTCGGATTATGCTACTTCCTTGCTTCTTCCTTAAGTGTTTTGGAATTCTTATGCAGTTTATGAGCTGGGATTTGGACAATCGGCCAATGGGCTATTACCCACAACAACTTGCCAGCCATACTCATGTGGTGAAGTGTGGCTTATTTCTTTTTTTCTTTTCTCCCTTTTTTTCTATGTAGGTGGCTTTCCTGATCTAAGATTTACCTAAAGGCAGAAGTGAAAGAGAATGGTCCTGTGGCTGGGCTCTAGACAACCAGCCAATGGGCTGTTACCCATGACAACTTGCTAGCCATACCACCCTAGAAGGTTCATTAGCTACCCACTTTCAGTTAGAACTGCCGATGAGTGAGTCAGTGCAAAACCTGTGTAGATGCTTAAACTAAAAATAACCCCAAATTAGAGGGCGAGTTAATAAGTCGTATACTTATCACCCTACTTTATTGACCAAGTTAAAATAAAATTACTTGGCAAGGACTCAAGACCAATTCCACATTTTAGTGGACACCCGACTGATTAAGTCTGAAGACCTGAAGAGTCTAAGTGTTTAGGTCCCTAATGTATCATTTCCTGAAGTTAACAAACTCCTAATACCTAAGTTTTCTTTTCCTTTTTTTTTAAATAAAATGAAGATAATTCAACCTGACAATATGTACTCAGAACATACGAATTACCAACCCCCATGCCTAAGTTGGACAATGCCCTCATTGGAAAATAAATGTATGCAAGGGAGTAAGGAAAGAAATTGCCTAGGTTTCAACAGTTAATCCGGTCAGCTTGTATCCTCTGGGTTGCCTCCTAGGAAGCTCTGAGTTTAGTGCCTTTAGCTAGGCATAGTGCACAAACAACAAGGGATAAATCACTTAAATGGTCTGGGTCAAGAGAGGGAAGACATAATCAGCCAGACCCAGAATCAGAAGTCCACGGATGTGGACTAGATTATGGTGCAATCCCATCCCTAAGGGATGGGAACTTTGCAAATGGTGTAACTTGCATGCCCATGTCTGTTCCTCTCTTAATCTGCAGGCATGCAGAGAAGTTGATTTAAATGAGTGCAACCCGAATCTAAAATGTCGGACACTAAAGATGTAGGTTTTGTAATCAGCTTGTGTCCCTTTAAAGTTGTAATCCCTCATAGTTATATCGATTCCAGTAAATTCAGGTTGCAGGATTTCAATTCTGATATGGCATGTAACAAAATCAAGAGTGTGACAATGAGCCCTTAGATCAAGCATGAGATATCTCTCCAAAGAAAAATCCATCCCTTCTTGAACTAGGGTTTCATTGCTTATTCCCTCCAATTCCTTGACCCCTAGAATATTATCTTCAACCTCTTTCATATCAGACTCAATTTTTGAGGTTGCAATAGAGATAGGGCTAATTTCATCCTCAAGCTCAGATTCTTTCCCTTGGCCCTCCTCTAAACTTGTGATGGGGGTTTCAAATGATTTGAAATTGATTATTTCAAAATTGTAATCCCACTCTCCATCTTCAAATTCGAATGTCTCTTCCACCAAATCACTTTCCTCAGGAAGGTTAGATTTGGATTCAAAGACATCGACCCCCAAATTCCTAGTTTCCTCTTGTTGTTTGTCCTCAACTCTCCCCAAATCATATTCTAAGGTGTCCTTAATGACATTTCTAATGAGTTGTCCAACACTGGGGGAGTATCAATGGTGGACTAAACCAATTTTGGGCAAATAGGTGTAGTCCAATTGATCACCACGGGCCCTTGCTTCATGAATTCCGCAAACGGAGTTGCTTGCAACAGTTTTCTTTGGCCCTCTTCATCCAGTTGTTGGAACATATCAATCATGGCTTGTTTCCCTTCAATCAATTCTTGATTCTGTCTATGTAACTCTAACTGAAGGCAATCAAGAATTGAGTGTCATTAGGTTTCCCGTAGATTTCCTCAGTATTCAAATCAGAGTTGGGAGGGTATGGTTGAGGATGTGTATTAGAGTCCATATCGAGGTTTAGGTTCTTGGGTGGGTCCTCTATTCTATCATTTTCAGGGTCAATTCCTCAAGAGGCACCATTTTCTGCTTAGTCCTACTCCATAATAATTGAGGTTCTAAGTCCGCCTCCCAGTCGAATTCTTCATCAGGGGTCCAAAGCAGGGTTCGATCATTCTTGATTTGCTCAAGCTTATGGTCATCATTTGATTTCCATTTTTCTAGAATCCCTTCCAATCCATAAGTCAAGTAGGAGAGATCCTTGAATTCTGATGACCTATCTTGGTTAGGGTCCTGGGAAGGGTAGGGGTGTTGAACGTACGAATTGCTACGCTAACGTGTTCGATTTTGAAAAACCTATCGTTGTAGTTTGAAAGCAAAGCACTTGTGTTCAACAAATAAAATTTATACCGAAATGAAAATTCCAGGTTGAATACAGGGAGGCGGACGTTTGATTTAAAAACTACGCATTTGTTTTTATTTGTCATGAAGTAATTCAATTAATTAAAACTAGCTAACTATTTACAATAAATAGAAGAGAGAGAAAGAGTAAGAGAGAGAGAGAATATTACAAATAGAAATCATAACGAGATGTAGAATAAATAGGAAATTCATCATTAAGGAGATTGTTTGTTTCACTATTACAACTAGAAAGCAGAAAATAATTACACTAGAAAGCAGTAAATTTACTCTAGAAAGCATTAAAAGAATGGAGAGAGAAATATCCTCCTCGACGGTCGCTTGGAGGACGAGCCGAACTACTCTAGAAAGCAGTAAATCTATTATAGAAAGTAGTAAAAAGAATGGGTGAGAGAGATATCCTCCTCGACGGTCGCTTGGAGGACGAGCCAGATGGGACAACGCATGGATAAAGGAGGACGAAGCAGGATGAAGGAGGATGAAGCAGAAGAATGGGAACGGAGCAGCACGTCGTCGTCGTCGTGGGATCCACTTCTGAAGGGGGACGAAAATTTGGACTTTATCTCACAAGAAGCATCCCGGGTGTGGGACAAGCTTCTCTTGAGCTTCGGAGAGGTAGAGAAGAGAAGGGATGAGAATTTCTTGTGGAGGGGGTCTCCTTTTATAGTTGCAAGGAGTGGGGGCAAATTTGACATTACATCTTTAAAACATTAAATAAGGGGTTTTTTTCACCATCGTGGGCGTAGTGGGCGTTGGACGCGCGCCCTCTCGTCTGCTCGCGCTCAACGCATGCCTCACGTTCAACGAATCTCAGCGATCGGTTGTCTTAAGATGCGCCTCCCCCACTCCTCAACGCATGCCCAACCACGTACGATGCCGCGTGAAGCGCGGGCGTGCGATAGCGCGTCGATGCTATTGAGAGAGGATAGCTGCCCAATCAAGATCTGACACTCGCTCGCTCGCTTGATTTCGTGCCGCTCGCCCGCTTGCCATGACTCGAACCCGTGTCCGTGCCTCACGTTAAGGCACTGGACCACTACGCTGCCTCACCCAAATGGTCGTGCAGTCGATTTCAAGGCACCGCATCCACAGCCATTGGATCATGATCCAATGATGGGGAGGGGCAGATGAGGGAGCTTCAGCGGGTGCGTGCGGGCATTTGGGCGACTGAGATGGTGCCACGTGGTGCCATCTTAGCCATCCATCTTCTGGATGTTGTAGATGGTGCCACGGGTGTTGGATTGACTCAATTTTTGCGTCGTTAGGCTACGATCATCGATCCGAATCCATCCGTGCGGTCGAATTTGTCATTTAAAGTGCGAATTTACACCATCTTGGCCCTTGATCTTCTAGGATTCCCCGGTCACTATCAGATGCTACAGATGCCTGATTAGGGCGATCTTGGAGTCGTTGAACTCCAATCGTCGCCCTAATCACATCCGTATGGTTTGATCTTTGATCCGAGGCCCCGATAAAAAGTTTACCCTGTCCAAGCACATAAAATGAGACAATTAACCTCCATTTTATTCAAACTACTCTAAATGCAAGATGATGCATGTTATGCAATATTTATAGCATGCAATGCAATCCTATGCTTAAGAACATGCATAAATAGACATCTTAAGTAGTGTAAATGTGTTTACATCAAGGGGTCTTGGTGTTCTCCTAGAGTATACGTCCTAATAGATTGGTTAGTGGGTGGGTGGGCCCTAAAAGAAGAGTCATCATAAGGAGAATCAAGATAAGGATCCCCAAGGTTTGGATCATAACCCTAGGTGGTTTGGTTGGATGTATCCTAATAGGAAGTTGGTGTGGGTTGAGTAAAATTGGGATAAAAGGGGTCTTCTAGAAATAAACTGTGGATATAGTCTACTTGGGTCATAATACAAATCATGTTGGGGATAGTTTGGGAAGGATAGGCATTGAAATCCATGGCTTGGAAGAAGTAGAGGGATGAGCAAAGAACGGATGAGAGAATTAAGTGTGCACAATCAAGCAAGCAAAACTAAGCCCTATGGTGTAGACCTAGGTGACCTATGCTTTACGAATAAACTCTGACCACACGACAAATTTGGTGTTGTCCTTACTCTTGAAGGTGGTAAAGTTGGGAAGGAGAAGTAGGGGGAGTGTGTCCCGAGGGCTGCTAATTGTGGCAAACCCCTACTTACCTAAGTCGTTTGACAATTGGGCATCCCAACTTAGCACCTTTTGAAGTAAGCAAACGTCACTAATTCACAATGCATTCAGCAAAATACCCTAAAACGGACTCAATGAATCCTAGGGCCAATGTCTAGTCAATTTTATTGAGGGCTAAGTTAGTGCTTGTGCTCAAGATATATGATGAGGCTGAAATTGCACTAGAGGGGGGGTGAATAGTGAAATTATATTGTATTGTAAAAAAAAATTCAATCACACAATATACTCAATTATTTTTAGGTGGAAACCCAAGATGGGTGAAAACCACCACCTAAGCCAATCTCTTGACTTAGGATTTTCGATCACAAGGTGATCAATCCACTAACCACACTACTTAAACGAGGGTAGTGTACCTCAATTACAATTCCCACCTCCGATCCCTAAACGGAGGTTTCTCTCTTCAAAATGAAGAGACGGGGACCCGACAGGCCGGATACCCAAAATACAGAAATTAAGAAGTAAAAAATAACACTTATAGAGCACCCCAATAATTTAGTTGCTTTCTTATCTACTAAGCATGAAAAGAACTCCCTGATGATTTGCAGAACGGAGCGAGCCGGGAGTATGGATTTGCCCTTTGATCAGAGTATTAGCATAGCACAAGGGCAAGATGGAGCTTAGAGTAGTGGGCAAGAGATTTTTCTAATGGAATTGTATCTCAAGAGGTGTGTGTTGCCTAAGAGTAGTTGTAGTCTATTTATAAGCAAGTTTGGAACCTTCAAGAACACTTGGGAGAGCTCTTCTAGCCGTTGGAAACGAATCCCAAGAGTTTAGGACGAAATCCACACAAAATCAGGGCAATGATGAGTCTGACAGCAACATCAGACGTCTAATTATACGATCAGACGTCTTACAGGACGTCTGATTTTTCCTATGGTCGTCTAATATTGCAGGACATCCTTAACTGACTCTATTGGATCAAAAGAAGGACGTCTGATATTATATCATAAGACGTCTGATTACTTCATTGGACATCTAATGAATGATGCATTCGTTCCTGTTATCATCAGATCCAAACAGGGTTCTAGGTTTAGAGGATCGGACGTCGTTATGGACGTCTGATATAATTACCAGACGTCTGTAAACCTGAATACTCTTCCTTCCTCCTTCTGCCAAAAGATTATGTGGCCGTAGAGAGATACGCACAGAAAATCATGGCCAACGGTTCAAAGGAAGACGTCTGTACGTGTGTCCAGACATCTGGAAATTCTTTTTCCTATGCAAAGTCTAACGGTAAGTATGAGGACGTCTGGGTAAAGAATCAGACGTCTGTGAAAGGTTATCGACGTCTGAAAGTGAAGTCCTTCGACTGATGTTTATGAGGAGATGAACAAAGGCAGAAATCTTTGAAATTAGACGTCTGATACACATGTCAGACGTCTTATATTGGAAAATCAGACGTCTGGAATTTGTCATGGACGTCTGATAAAAGTATAAGTGTTGGGTTTTTGTTTCTAATTTATCCTAAGTGTAGAGAGCCTAAGTTAGCTATTTATAGTTTATGTTTGGGGGCTCTTTACAATATTTCTAGACTCAAATAAGATGAAAATTACAACATTTGAAAGTTTACATGAAAAAAGCCTAAGACCTAATACTTATGCTACTCGTCTTCACGTTTTTAATCTCCCGTCTTGGAAAGCTTTTTGAAATCCTGCAAATATGTTATTATAGAGAGAAAACAATATGCTACACTTTATTTATTATTTCATTTTCTTTATTTTGTAAAATCATCAAAATATCATATATGAGTGGTTGAACTAACAGAGGCATTGTTGGGGTTGTGCCTCTTAATTACTCCAATTGAGCATGTATATGCACTTCAACAAAATATTATTTTCAAGCAAGGTTTTTTTTAGATGTGGTGTCATTTAATGATTTATCCTTGCTTTAGTGCTTTTACGGTTGAAATTTCTTAATGCTTTCAAACAATGTTTAAGTGTGCACATAATGTTTTGCACACAACGGATGATAGTCCATTTCCTTTAGAGAGAATGATGTGGCCTTAGAAAAGCAACCCTAATGTATTCACCTTAAAGTTCATGCGATTCTAACAAGTGAATAGATTTTAGATTGAGTAGTATGGCCCAATCCAAGACATGGGTGGCTTCGCAAACACCACTCAAAAAGAAAAAAAAAACACAAAAGGATTTTCAAATGATATTAGAGTGTTTAAGAGAATATATTGTTTTTCAGGTGGTGGATTTTAGATGTGAGTCAAGTAATCATTCACCATGCCATTTTTTGAATTTTTTTTTTTTTAGATTTTTTTATGCAAGCAAGCAAGCATTCTATCCTAATGTTCATGCATGAGCCTAAATGTGATTTTTTTTTTTAAATGTGGGATGATGAAACTACGGTAGATAGGGTGGTACTCATCAAAATCTTCACTGCACTTTATTCCCAATCTACCATCTTTGAATGCGCTCCTTTCGTCACTTTCGTGCTAGATTCCTGTAATCAATCAATAGAAAGAGAGAAAAGTGAGTCAGAAATGAGAATACTAATGAAAAGATAGAAGTGACTAAAAAATCCATTGCCTCTCGAGCAACGGCGCCAAAAATTGACCATCGCGAAACATGCTTGTTTAAATCGCTCGTTGTAGCACATTTTACGACATCAATTTTAATAGAAGAATCAGACATGAGTCTAATTGTCAAACATAGGGAGGAAAAGTATTGAATCCGCTAATCGCTTTCATGTCACAAAAATATGTCGATTTGTTCGCTTGTAAAATGAATAGAGAAAGAGAGAGAGATAAGGAGAGAGAGAGAGAGAAAGAGAGAGAGGGGGAGATAGGATTAGAGAATCACAATAACTCGTTGCAAAGATGATATCAAAAACATATTCAATTGATTATCAAATGTCATGTTCAACCAAATATAGATGAATGCTTGAATATAAGGAATAACTACAACTATCAAAGAATTAAAACTAAATCTAAGGCGGTGGATGGCATCGAGACAGCCATGGCAATGGAGGGACTTCCGTTGATGGCTCAGCATCTTCACAACCTTGCTTGGGAGCTTTATGGAGTGGTGGAATTTCTTAGGTAGAAGATTGGTGCAAATGAGGGGGGTAGGTACCTTTTTATAGTGGTGAAAAGGGCTAAAATTCGTCCTTGGGTCAATAGCAACATTCAAAGTGTCGCTGAAGACCTACCACATGCGTCGCCAAAGCTCCCACCCTTGTGCCCGCTGCCTTCAATGCGTGTGCTGGTCCGTGCACCCCACGCAATGTGTCACACGCGCATGCCGCGCGCATGCTCTGGCACTGCACTGCACGAACACACGCTCTCCATGCACTGTTACTCCACGCGTGCTTTCGTGCGCTATACGTGCGCTACCGCTACTGCTGCACCACACCTCAATTACAAATTGGCAAATGTTGCGGGGATTCGAACCCATGCCACTGCCTTGGAAACCAGAACCTCCACCATTGCACCATGCTACCAAAAGTGTCAAGAAGATGGTGTGGGAGCTATGGGCGCGGGGGAACCTCAACTGTTGGATCTTGATCCAACGGCTACGAGATGATGGGGTGCCTGTAGTCGTTGACAAACAGTGTTAGGTGGCCTTGATGGCACCACGTGGCACCATCTGGGCCATCCATCTTCTTTCTGTTGTAGAGATTGCCACGATGCTCGGATGAGATGATTCCTGCATTCCTCGACTACGATTGCTGATCCGAATCTATCTGTACAGTCTGATTGCTCATCTGAGACCTGTTGCAATATGGTCTTGTTCACAATGTCATTAAACATTGATTATAAGAAATTTAAATGTAAAGATCATGCAATATGCATGCAATGCTCCCAAACCCACCATAATATGACATTATCACACAAGTACCCTCGAAATTAACTCTAATTGATGATATTAACACTAATAATTGTGGAGTCAACAATCATGCCACGTGTCAGTATAGTAGCTGGAGATCACGATGCTCGTGATCTGAGAACATGATGGATGCATGACTCTCATACATCTAATCCTCATCGGACGGTCAACGCGATGCCTTCGTAATGCTAGCGCGAGCTATGTGGTGCACGTGCATGTGTGTCGTGCACCCCACACAAGACTTGAATGCTTGTTGTGGCAAATCATTTGCCACAACCCTAATTCTCCACTATAAAAAGCCTTAACCCCTCCTCCTTGCAAACCATCCCTTCCTTCACCTCTCTCACCCACTGCAAAGCTTTAAAACTACCCTTGAGCTACTCTTAAGCCCGAGTTGCACCATTAGAGTAGGAAAATAATTTTATAATTCCCTCTCCCTCATCCCCTTCGTGGAGTTATCTCTGGCCATCTTCCCATCCCCATTCAAGGAAGTGGATCTGCCCTGCCTCATCCCTTCCTCACCTAGGTCCGTTCTCCTTCATCTAGCATCTCATCACCTTCTTCCAACTTACCTCGTCCCCCAAGCAGCCGTCGAGGGGGATTCTTCTCTCTCTACTCTTTTATTCGCTTTCGTAGTGTAGATTTCAATTCCTACACTATTTTTTGTAACGAACTTTTGTTTAAGCATTTATCTACAATTATATATATATTCCTCTCTCTCTCTTTCTTTAATTATCTACTTTCTAGACTAGTATTAGCTTAGATAATACTTCAACTTGATTTCCTGCTTATTTAAAATACCAAAAAAATTATAAAAGCAAACACGAAACATAAATAAAACAGATGTAGATTTTTATATAATCAAACATTCACTTCCCCGTGTTCGACCCAGGACTCACCATCTCAATAATAAATTTTTATTTGACAGTCAGATTTTCCTGTGATTACTATGACTCAAATTCGCGAAACCCTAAACAATGTTTCCTCGCATGAATTTTTGACTTGTCATTTTGGCACCGTTGCCGCGGAGGCAATAGTCTTAGATTTTTTTCCTCATTTTCTACCTTACTTATCCTTTATCTCACTTCTTTCCATTCTTATTGTGATTGCAAGTACTCTCCCGAGGCAAGCCAAAGCAGTAAGATTGGAGCAAAGTGCAGTTAGAGGATCTATAAGTATAAACCCCACTCCCCACCCATTAGGTTCATTTCATCACATAAATAACTCAAACCTAAATCAGCCTAGGTGTTTATATAAACCCTAGGAGAGATATTGGTTGTTTATTTGTCACTCCATCCACCTCATCCACCCAAATTAATTTAAATAAAGATACAAAAATATATATTCTTATCTGAATGTGGGATTGAATAAAAATATACACACCTTAAGCACCCACAAATTTCTAACCTAAGGTGCACTATCACTCTGATTCTACTACTTACCAAAATTTGATGTGTGGATCTGGTACACCTTAACTCAAGACACAAATAAGTGAGTGGAAATTCAAATAGGCTAATCAGTCTGTGTGCCTCAATTAAGTGGTGCAATAGGTCGATTATTTGACTTATTTGGTTTGTACCACTTCATTAAAAATTGATTCATCAAGTAGTTTCCCCATAGGATTCAATTGTTAGGGCTGATCCAGACACTCCACATTATCTTTGATTTTTAAAGGAATATACATACAACTATGCTTTCAAAGCTTAAAGCCTTCCTTCCCCTGGATGTTTCTCCTCACATGCCCTAGTCAAGGAGGTTATTTCCAACCCCTCCCAGGTGTAATTTCTTCATCATATCCCTAACCACATTCTTCACCAAATCCTCCACAACCCCCTTGCTGACTCCAAAGATGAACCTATTTGGTCTCCTTCCTCCCGTAGTAATTTCACTATCGCTTCTACCTGCCTTCTCAACTTCACTATTTCCACTCATCTCCTCATTTACTCCACCATTTGGAACCTCAAGCTACCCCTCTGCATGACCCTCCTGGTTTGGAGAATTATCCACGATTGGCTCCCCATGGAGGATCAAATTCAATGGAAAGGTATTTCCTTGGCTTCCAAGTGCTTTTGTTGTCCTACCAACCATAGGGTTGAAACCTTGCACCACCTCCTTCACTTCAGTGACATTTCCTTGACCATCTCCTCATGGACTTTCCATTGTGCACTCCTTCACCCTATCGTCCCCGATCGATTTCTCGACATCCTCAATGGGGCTCACCCTCACAAAGACTCTGAATCCATCAAAGGCTTGATCCTCTTCATTTGGTACCACACCTGGTGGGCCAAGAACAAATACAAGAATGAGGGTTTGGCCTTTAGGGAGATTCCTCACTTTCTGGACTTAACTAGAGGAAGTTCAAAATGGCCTCTTGGTTCCACCGCTTTCGTCCCACTCAATTTGCACTCTCTTGGGTCCGCCCCTCTCTAGGGTATAAGATTAACTTCTTTGTCTACTCCTCCAATCCATTCTCCTGTATTGCCTAGGTATCTCGTGATGCAATGGGTAATTTCTCTACAGCTGCCGTGGCTAAAATTCCGATCCTTAATTGTCACTTAGCTACTCTCAGCGCCATCCATCACTTCCTTGATTTTTGGCCCCACAGAAGCATCCCTACTATCTTAGAGGTCGATTCCACGATGATTCACTTTTGGTGGAAAGGCAAGCTCAAAGTTCCCTAGACGGCTCGGTGGCACTATAACCAGGTCGATTCCCGCATGAACCACCACATGTCACTGCACTAAATTCACCCTGGTGTGAATAGCTTGGCGAACCTGATTGCCTCTTCGGCAAGTGGGTCTTGGAGTTTCATCAATCTGGACCATGTTGACCCCAGAGCTAAAGGTAGTATTAGGCTAGACAAAATTCACTTCCCTTATGCCATTGGGTGACTTTTGGTGTGCCCTGCTCTTTTTTCTCTCCTGTTGCTGGTTTTTGTACTTGGGCATGAGTCTCGGTCCTCTTTTTATGTAGCCGACAGGTTTTGGCCTAGTCCCCCTGCCATTTTTTGTTGCCTCCAAGGAGTGGGAGATGAATAAAATCTTCTCCTATTTTTGTTTAAAAAAAAACATGCTTTCAAAACTTGGAGTGTTCCACTGAACCTAATTGAATAAACCTAACAATTGAACCCTAAAAGCTACTAAACAAGGTTAAACCTTAAAAGACAAATCACAAAACAACCTTGTTTGAAAACCCCAGTTGTTCATGCACACAAGCATTAACTGATTTTTAATGGAACAACCCATCTAAAGGGCCCATCACATTCTAGAGCACATGCAAACATAAGCCTAATTAAAATAGAGTAGACATTGGCCTTAAGGATTGACTCTTTTCAGGGCTCAGATTGAGATTTTTTTTGATTAATCTACTTCTACCGGTCACCTGATGTCTAGCTAGGGGAGCACTATGAAACAATAGTAGTTGGGGGTTATCAAAGGAACTTGAGGCATAAGACAAAAGAAGAATCTTCTCCCCAATTCCTCCCTTTGATTGGTTGGATTGACCGAGCAAAAAGTAGATCAAATTAGTTATAATCTTAAGTCGGGTTCTGAGAGTTTGTAGGTCTTTAGATTACCCGCTTAAGGATAGGCTTTGATTCTTTGTACTGTATGGCACCTATTCGCGCAGCTAGATCGTGTTTTAACAGATATCTCATTGTAATATAGATGAACTTTCCCCAAAAACAAATAAAAATTTATAACTCAAAAATCAAAGTATCCGAGGTCGAACACAGGGAGCATTCTGAGTATTCCAAAACTTGAGAACACAACTCTTTAACAAAAAGAAATGACTAGTTCAATAGAAGTGACAGGATAATGTTACGGAAAGAAATTGCTCAAAAAGAATTGGACGTTTGATATTGCATCAGACGTCTAAAGTTATCTCTCAGATTCTTTTCTTCTGTTTGTGATTTGCTCTGCTGTAGCTATGGTTTCTCCTTTTCTTTTTCTTCCTTAGCCGCTTCTACTCCTCTTCTTTTTCCTTCTCTTCTTGATTCTCTTCTTGCGGCTAAATCCTAGCTTTGCCTCTTCTTAGGTTGCCTTCTTCTTTTTCTTCCTCTTCTTCCTTTGCTTTCTTGCTTCTCCTCTTTGTCTGCCCCTTGATCTCTCTCTTCTTCTTTCTCTTGGTTTGCTACACCTCTGCTATTGGGTGTCCTTCTTCTTCTTCGCTTATAGCGACTAAGTCCCTGCTCCCTTCTCTTGCTACTTCCTCCTTAGCATCCTCTTCCTGCACAAGCACTATGCAACAAAACCTATTCCCCTACCCTCCTCACGCGTCTCTCTCTCTCAATCTCTCTTCGGTACGCTCTCCCAGAGCTGAGTTATCGGGTCGGTTGCGCACCCGGGTCCAGGTGCACCAGCATGGGTGTGGTGCGTGAGGAGTGCTCAGGAGGATAGTCGGGTCAGGTTACCAGGTCCATGGGATGAAATCGCAAACGAGGCGTGTATAGGTGAGGAGGGACCTCACCCCAGTGATTTGGAGGCGAAGAGACAATATCACAAAATCAATTTAAAGTACTCAAACAGGTCACTGCTTACCGAGGTGGGACTAAAGGTTCCACCCGTTGCTGCTGGCAACTGCGGGAGAAAAGCTTCACGATTGGCGCAGATGCAGGTACACACCACCGTTTATCAGGCTAGGCTTGCGCACACTCACAACCCGCGCGGTCTAGAAGCCTGGGAGTGGTCGATTGTGGCCTGGAGCTGAAGAAAGTCGAGCTCGAGTCGTCGTTAATGGCGGCTGGAAGCTTGACCCTACATGACATGAAAGGAAGCTTGCAGCTCTATCAGACCACAGGAGGACCTTCACCGTGTCACGACGAAGGTGTGGCGATCGGTGGCAGGCCGCGAGGTTGCCTAGGCGTGCATGCCTAGGTCATTTGTGGACAAAGTTATGGGTTAGGTCGGGGGAAGCATGGAGTGCGTGTGGCGTCCTGTGGATGGGTGGAAGGTGTTCAGTGGAGTGTGGCAGAGGTTGTGAGATGGGTGGTGAGACATGTGTGGGTGCGGAGTGACGGAGGCGTCTCACCGGAGAGTGGCCGGAGATGGGGAAGATGCGGGCGGACAGTGGCGGTCGAGCGGTGTTGTGTGAAATAGAATGAGGAAAATGAAAGAGTGGAAGACGGGGAGCTTATCTGGATCATTGGGAGCAAAGGGGGGGGCAGAGGAGATGGATGGCTCATTTGTGCCATCGTCGGAGAAGACGACCCTGAGGGAGATAACGGCGACGAGGAGGAGGACAGGAAGGCGTGCGCTGGTGCGGCGCGACACTGGAAGATGAGGTGGAGTGAACCCTGCTACTGGTATGGCAGCAGAGCGACGAGAGGGAGGAGGAAGAATTGTCGAAGCTTGCAAGCTAGTTGGCCGGAGAGAGGGGAGATGATATCTGGGGGATTCTGCAGCCAAAACAAGTCTAAGAGATTCGCGGAGGACCGGGGGTCCTCTTATAAGTGCTGGCCGAGCTTCTGGTGCATGGAGGGCAAGCCTTCTGCCACCGACTTCTTGCCAGAGAAGGAAGGTAGTTGGGGCTCCAGATCTCTCGTGCATTCGCATGAGAGATTGGATGGAAATCAAAGATTGTGATTGAGCTCAGATGGAAGGGGATTCCTCAAATAATCTCCCTTCCAAATCTGGGAGGAGATCTCTGAGGGATCAGGGATTATTCCCCCTCCATTCCTCACCGGAGAAGGATTCCTCCCCATTAATGGCAAAGGGACCTTTTCGTAAGAGTGGCGAGGAAGCTAGGGGGGTTTGTGTAATGGTTTTCAAAAGATAGGGGCCAAAATGTAATTGGGTGTACTAATTTGCAAAGTAGGTCAAGATGACCTCCCCTTAGGTCCAAATTTTGGTAAAAACCTAATTTGGACCTAAGGAATTCAATGGTGAAGTTGCATTTTAGGTTTGACCTTGTTTGACTAGATATTTTGCATAAAAACTCAAATTAAGTCAATTGATAAGCTAGGACCCCAATTTAGGTCAAACTAGGTTCCAAAGGCCAAATTGAATGTTCTAAACCCTACAGGATATTTTTCCATGAATTTTAGAAGGTTTACTTGATTTTTATCCTGACCATAACCTTGTTGAATTAAGCGGGTCTGTTTTAGGGTTACAAGATGTCATTTAATTCCTAGTTTGCACATAAACCCATTTCTGATTGAACCAACCCACTTTTTATCTTATTCAGACCATTTGACCTATGTTCTACCTCTGAGAAATCTCATTTATGTACTGAAATGGTAAAATTGCAGTTTTAACCTTTATTTTATGTTTTCTTCTCAAAACACTTATTCCTTCAATTAAGCCCTCTTCTAAGTTATGTAGGAGCTTTTATTCTCTTTCTTGGGTCAAAATGAGCTAGTTAGAGCTCATGATGAGGCTCTCATCATAACCCCATGCCTAGCTTTTGCTAGTCCCTTAGCAAAATTTCAAGGTTTTAACTTCTGTTCTAGACCCTGAGTATCTGTCATCAGTTATGATAAGTGCTTTTCTTTTTCTTTTGTGATTATGTCAGAATGCCGACAATAGGCCTAGAGGTACTCAAGTATCAACCAAAATCCGGACCTGACCCACTTTAGCCTCAGTCTTCTGCAAAGGTTTTTAAGGCCCGCAAAAACTATCCTAGGGTTTGTTGGACTCTGCGGTTAAAGCACCCATGCTTGAGACATTTTTAGCCTAGGTTCAGTTTGCAGTGCCTTTTTTTAAGAGAGAGATAGAAGATTTGTTTGTTTGGAGAGTTTCTCTCTCTTTTCTTTTTATTTCTAACTTCGGATTGGCTTCTCAACATGGTCTGTATCGGATTCCTCGTCCCTATCATCAATCCTCAAGGGTCCCTGGCTATCGATGCTTCGAGATAGCACCACCCATGGCAACCCCTAAAACCCTAGCTTTTAAGATTTCGACATAATCCTGCCCATGGCGTTCCGTGGCCGAATTCAAACCCTGGCGATCAACATTTCATGATAATGACACCCATGATATCTGAACCAGCAGAGTGCTTACATGCCCCCAGTAAGATATTTAAATATCCTAAGAGATAAGCATCGAGGAGATGATATGTTGTTATGCATCTTCGAGGGGAATTTCCCACCTCTCTGCACCGGGAACTCATCCAAATCAACTTGTGTTGATCGGCCGCTCCTAATCTAGGTGACTTTTTCAGAACATTGAAACGCTTTTTGTGTGATTTTGATATTTATGCGCACTGAACCAGACCGTGTGTGAAATGGGGTGCTTAGGTTACCGAATCCCACAAATCAAAGACCAGTTAACGAGGTCGAATACTTCTTAAGCCTTAGACCTAATACTTAAGCTTTGCATTTTCCCTAACCTCTTGAGGATTATCCTAATCTTAGCGGATACGTGAGTTTTTAAGCCTAAGAATCTAGCCCAAGAGGCCTAAGATCAGCGTTCCTGCTAATCTCTTTTTATGTCTCCTTAGCACTTTTCTTCTTTTTTTTTCTCTTTTCTTGATCTGGTCTAGAACTTCAGTTAATTCCTTAATCTTTTACTAATGACTATCTCTCTCTTTTTTTCATTTTGTGCTCCTTGTTTGGCATTTTTCTCTTTTCCTCCTCTCATTTTGTGTAGCCCAAAAAAATTTTTCTTTTTTTTGAGTTGAAACCTTTTCTTGATATTAATTTTCCTGACATTTTGCACTTTCATACCCCCTATGCCTAAGATTTGCAATGTCCCCATTGTAAATTGGGTGGGTTCAATTTCAGCTTAGTTCATGCATTAGGACAGGTGTTGGGTGGGCGAACAGGTCGAAGTGACTGTTGCGAACAATTTCTAATCTCGGGTAGGGGTACCTGAGGTGAAGTCGATTGTTCTAATGAATGAACCCTAAAGTGCAATATGAATTCCACGTAGAAATGTCAGAAAAGGTTTTAGGTTTTTCAAAGAATGACGGGTTGGCCCTTGTTAAGCACTGAGTTTTATACCATCGGCTGGGCACAATGAGCTCAAGGAGAATGGAGGGTAAAGGATGACTCAACCAAATTTGTATCGATCATGTCAATGAACGGTTTGAGTCTTTGACCGTTCACAACAAAGGGTTCAAAATCGTGGCTGAGTGGGTTGATTTCAATGGCTCCATTTCCAAAGATTTATCAGACTAGGTAGGGTCCGACCCACTTAGATCATAGCTTTCCTAGGAATAATTTCAATCGGGCATCAAAGAGTAAAACCTTTTGACCAGGATGAAAGATCTTTCTAGAAATGTGTTTGTCATGAAAAGATTTAACCCTTTCTTTGTAAATTCGCGAGTTCTCATACGGGTCATGGTGTAATTCATCGATATCGCTTATTTGAAGCTTTCTATGGGTTCCAACCTTAGAAAGATCTAAATTGCAGTTCTATACTGCCCAACAGGCTTTATGCTCCAATTCGACGAGGAGGTGACATGCCTTCCCGTACACCAGTCTGAAGGGAGACATACCTAATTGGGTCTTGTGGGCCATCCTATAGGCCCACAATGCTTCCGGAAGCCAAGAAGACCAATCTTTTCTGTCAGGTCGAACAGTAACCTAAAGGATTTTCTTGATCTCTCAGTTTGATAGCTTAGCTAGACCATTAGTTTGAGGGTGGTAGGGAGTAGAGATTCGATGCGACACCTCGTATTTGGTCATCAGTGACCTGAGCAGAGTGTTTGTAAAATGGGTCCCTCCGTTGGAAATTATTGCTCATGGAATCCCGAACCTTGAGAAGATGTTTTGATGAATGAATTTGATAACAACCTTATGATTATTGGTTCGGGTTGGAATGGCTTCTATCCACTTGGACACGTAGTCAACGGCGAGAAAGATGTATTCGAAGCCATTCGAGATAGGGAAGGGTCCCATAAAATCAATCCCCCAGATGTCAAAAATTTCGCATACCAGGATCGGCTGTAGAGGTATCATGTCTTGATGGCTCATGTTGCCCAAGGTCTGGCAATGAGTACATTCCTTACAGTGATAGTATGCATCCTTGAAAATTGTGGGCCAGTAAAAGACACACTGGAGGACTTTTGATGCGATTTTGTGTCCTGAGAAATGTCCACCACATGCCTGGTCAAGGCAAAAGGAGAGTATGTCTCTGATTTCTACTTCCGCGACACACCGTCGAATTATCTGATCAACACCAATGCGGAATAGATACGGGTCTTCCCACAGGTAATACTTGGCATCAGAACGCAATTTATCCTTCTTGGCCTTCGACCAATCAGACGGGATCTGATGTGATGCCAGGTAGTTCACTATATCTACGAACCATGGAAGCCTTGTATTGATAGTCAAGAGGTGCTCATCAGGAAAGTGTTCTGTGATGGGTCCAGAAGGGACAATTATTTCAGAAGGAAGGCGGGACAAGTGATCAGCTACCACATTTTGCTTTCCCGCTTTATCACGAATCTCGAGGTCAAATTCTTGCAACAGTAAGATCCATCGATTAATCGAGGTTTCACGTCCTTCCTTGCAAGGAGATGCCTCACAGCTATGTGATCCGAGTATATGATAACACGAGAACCCAGACGGTATGATCTGAATTTTTCTAGGGCAAATACTACAGCTAGCAGTTCTTTCTCAGTAACCGTGTAGTTACACTGAGCCTCGTCCAGTGTTTTGCTAGCGTAGTAAATGACCACTGGTTTCCCATCAATTTTATGCCCCAAAATCGCTCCTACAGTGAAGTCAGATGCATCGCACATGATCTCAAAGGGTTGAGACCAATCATGGGACTGTAGGATCGGGGCTTGGGTGACTCGGTCACGTAGGATCTCAAATGCTTAAGTGCATTCCTTGGAAATTTCGAAAGGCACATCCTTGGAGAGAAGAGTGGTCAGGGGGTGCGCAATTTTTGAAAAATCAGGGATAAATCGACAGTAAAAATAGGTGTGCCCCAAAAAAGATTGGATGTCCTTAATCGAGCTAGGCATAGGGAGCTTGGAAATCAGGTTAACCTTAGCTCAATCAACTTAGATGCCTTTCTCCGAGATTAGATGTCCAGGACAATTCCCTCAGGCACCATGAAATGGCTCTTTTCCTAGGAAAGAACCAAATTCACATCGATACATCGCCTGAGTATTTGGACCAAGTGTTGGAGGAAATCGTCAAATGATGCTCCAAAAACTAAAAAGTCATCCATGAAAACTTCCAGATAATCACCTACCATATCTTAGAATATGGCAAGCATGCATAACTGAAAGATTGCAGGTGCATTGCAAAGACTGAAAGGCATCCTTCGAAATGCGTACGTCCCGAAGGGGCAGGTGAATGTGGTCTTTTCTTGGTCTTCTGGATGGATTTCCACCTGGTTGTAACCGGAGTACCCGTCAAGAAAGCAAAAGAACCTATTTCCCGCTAGTTTCTTGAGGATCTAATCAATAAACGGTAGTGGGAAATGGTCCTTCTTCGTGGAGGAATTGAGTCTTCTATAATCAATGCAGACTCTCCACGAGTTAGCTATTCGGGTAGGAATGACCTCTCCAATTTCAGTCGTGATGATGGTGAGTCCAACCTTTTTAGGCACCACTTGTATTGGACTCACCCAATGACTGTCAAAGTTCGGGTAGATGATCCCTGCATCTAACCACTTTATGATCTCCTTTTTCATGACCTCCTGCAGGTTAGGGTTTAAACATCTCTACATTTCTCTTGAAGGTCGTGTGCCCTCTTCTGTGTAGATTCGATGTGTGCAGTACGAAGGGCTTATTCCAGTCAAGTCATCGAGAGTCCATCCAATGGCTCTACAATGTTGCTGGAGAACAGTAATCAAACGAGATTCCTGATCAAGTGTGAGTCGGGAGTTGATAATCATAGGAAACGTCTGATTGGAACCCAAAAAGATGTACTTTAGATGCTCGGGAAGGGGCTTGAGTTCCAAGACAGGATTGTTAGCAGCAGCGGGTGGTTCAGGGTTTGTATCAGGAACAAGGGTCGGAGTCATCGGTGTGTCTAGATCATGTTCGCACTCCTCTGTTTGTGGGTTTTGATCTTCTAGTGGTTGATCAGGGATAATCAGGTTGTCCTCTGTATGTGACTCATCAACCATGGCTCTGATATCACATATTTGCTCTATAACTCCGCAATTAATCCCTTGTTGGGCCTTAAAGATGTCAATCTTCAAAGTTTGATTCCCAAATTTTAATTCTATTTGGCCCTCTTCGCAATTTTTGTTGGCCCTAGCAGTGGCCAAAAAGGGTCTCCCTAATATGATTGGTGTGTCCCTTGGGTTCTGAGGTGCGTCCATATCCAGAACTATGAAGTCCACCAGGAAGTAGAAATCCCGTACCCTAATAATGACATCCTGGAGTATTCCTTTAGGTGACTTGATGGATCAATCGGCTAACTGCAACGTCACCTCAGTCAGTTTAAGTTCGTACTCTTCAAGGTGGTCAAGGAGGGATGTAGGTATTAGATTTATGGAGGCACCTAGATCTAGTAAGGCTCTGTCAAATTGGGTTTCACCAATTTTACAAGAAATCAGGGGAGTTCCTGGGTCTTTAGCCTTGGGTAGGAGTTTACTCAAGATGACAGAGCTGGCTTGCTCTGACAGTACAATCGGATTCCCACCCTTGGTTCGCGGCTTACATTTAGGGGTACGCCTTTCAGGAATCTTGCGTAAGCCGGTATGTGGGGAATTGCATCCATCAAGGGGATGTTTATCTGGACCTGTTCAAAGAGCTTGACCAAATCCTCCTCGGGAGCCACGGGTTTGGTTATCCTTTTTCCTTTGGTCAAGGCCTCAGGAAATGGAATCCTAGTTGGTTCCTCTAGAATAGGTCCAGGTTCTTGATCTGGGACAGGGGTATCCTGGATAACTATCCTAGGGTTTTGGCTACTACCAGGCTTGGAGTGTTTCGGATAATGTGGGTCTTGGGTTGTTTTACCACTACGTGTCGTTACAGAGTTTAATCCAGCCTGGTTTTGGTTTGGGTTTGGTAAGAGGGGTGGCTACTGCTGAAATCCTGCATAAGATGTCGAAGCTTCCATCCCGTCTAGTGATGGAGCAGCAGGGGCCTGATAAATCAAATGTGCGTGGCTTGAATTTGGTTTCATAACGCACCTCTGGGTCAGCACGTTATTTGGGTTTGGCAAAGGTTGCGAAGGAAGGGTGCCAGGTTGGCTGGAATTTGCCATTTGGGCCCGATGGTTGCGAACCTCTGTGATCTTGTCCTTGTGCTATTTTTGCATTGCCACATTCGTCTTTTGAATGTCAACTAGTGCTTGAAGGATAAGAGTCATTTGATCCTGGTTTGGCCGGGCTTGATAGGTGGGATTGGGCTGAGGCTGAGGCAGCTGATATGGACGAGGGACTTGTGGATGGGGCTGATACGATGGTCTGAGTTTGAGAATTTCCCGTCCACTGAAAGTTGGGATGATTTCGCCATCCAGGGTTGTAGGTATTGGAGAATGGTTCATTCTGGATGGCGTTGAGGTCCTTGCAAGTCTGAGGAACCTCAAGAAAGTCAGAATACGAGGGTTTAGAGTTTCCCTAACTCGAATAGAATGGATCAGAGATCACTCCGATCCGAGAGTCAGATGGGGGTGAATACGGGTCCATCCCCTGAGAAGATTGGTGGTAGATGCTTTGCATAGTTTCCCTCGCCAGAGGTGGTCATGCAAAAGAGTTCTGCACAGAGGTGGCTTGCTGCAAATGCTGAGTTAGCTCGTCCATCTTCTTCTCTATGATAGAAACCTTGTCCAACCGACTGGCCATCAGTTCTAAGTCGACAGATGTGGACAGGCCTACGTCTCATGTGCCCCTCTCAGATTCGTCGATGCGCAGGCATTCATCCTGTCGAATCAACCCATGGAGTCATTATTAATGGAGTTCTCGCACATGTTTTCGAGAATCTCCCACACCGTGTCCTCATGTTGACCCATGATGTTTCCTCCGCATGTTGCATTGACGAATAATCAAATGTATTCACGGAGTCCCTGGTAAAAAGACTGGACATGTTCCCATTTAGGAACTCCGTGATGGGGGCACTTTCGCATGAAATCTAAGAATCGATCCCATGCTTCGTAAAGAGGTTCTCCCGTTTGTTGAGTGAAATGGGTGATCTGGTGGTGCAAGGCATTCGTCTAGCCATTTGTTGATCGGACTGGTCTGAGTTTGATACCAATGGGCGGCCTTGTCGAGGAGGGAGAAAGAAAACATTTTCATGAGTAGGATATCCTGATTTTGTGGATCTGACCTGAAGGTCTGGGCCAGATGCTTGAGTTGTTTAATGTGTTGGAATGGATCCTCGGAGTTAAGCCCATGAAACTTTGGTATGGCATGAATCATATTGGGCTTAAGTTCAGAATCAGGGCCTCCAACCGAGATTCGGACTCGAGGCTCGATCGCCACCGTAGTGAGATTATAGTGATCTCGCATCATTGATCACTGTGGTGGGTTTACAAGGTTTTGGAAGAGATCATTCAAGCGTTGAAGCTGGTGCTCAAGGTTGTTCTCTTATTCAATGGGTTGTGCCATGATGGAAGAAGAAGGAGAACTTGGTTCTGAATCGGATGAAAGATTTATGTGGTGAGGTTGCTGCACAAAAAAGGGCGTCGAGGCTTGGCCTTGACGAGAGTGAATTTCTAAAGGAGGTCTTAAGGATGGTCTTAAGGACCTCCTACCGAACATGCACCGAAGGATGTGATGAGATTAGAAGGTGTTGGACCCAATTGAGACACCCAAAAATTGTTGGGTGACTATAGAGGTTCGAAGCGGATGATACCCCTTAGTCAGAAAGGTCGTCCACTTGAGAAGTACCTGGACAGCCAGAGAGGGAGAGTCCCACAAAGACCCCTACACGGTAGAGCGTCCCCACAAGTTACAAGGTTTCCCCCACCCGACCTCTCTTGTCACTGAGATTCCAGGTAGACCAGAATGAGGACCTTGACCTCTTAAGTCTACCTTTTTTACTTTAAGATCAAGGTGCTTAGGGTTCCACTTGAACTTTTAGGTCTTTTGAATGAAAAAGTGACCTAATTTTAAGGTTGGTTGACCCAAAGGATCAACTTCACCTCTTGTTCCTTTGAGAGCTTTTGGGTCCTTTCTTTTAGGATTCAAATGGATTAAAAGCCTGATTTGCTTAGGGTTTCTCTTGTATAGATCTTTTCAAACAAGGTTTAGGCACAACTCTTTTTGGAAAAATTTTTTTCTTTGTTTAAGAGAAGATGTGTCTTTAAAAACCCTAGCTTTGCAATCCTTAGGTTGGCTCTAGTTGGTCCAATTTAGTTGCCTCAAAAATTGGTATCTAGGGCTCAATTAAGAAAGTTTTAGCCTTAGTTACCTTAGTTGGATGTGCAGTTCAAGATGTGCTGAAATGAAAATTAGGCAACTTCAATGAATTACTAAGTATGAAACAGGTAGCCCTAGGTTGATTCTTCTTTGTTCCTTTTCAGACTATGAGGGGGTTAAGAGAGAGGGCTAATGAAAGTTACCTGTTCTTTGGTGTAGCCGTTGTGCAGCTGCTCTTCTTTTCTCTGCTTTCCCTGAGATAAGCACAACAAAGGAGAGGAATTAAGTCTGTATTGGATCAGAAGTTGTGATCAAAAGCTTCAGAAGTTCCCATTGCTCCCTGGCAACGGCGCCAAAATGTTCGCGTGGCTAGATCGTGTTTTAACAGATATCTCGTTGTAATATAGATGAACTTTCCGGGAAAACAAATAAAAATTTATAACTCAAAAATCAAAGTATCCGAGGTCGAACACAGGGAGCAATCTGAGTATTCCAAAACTTGAGAACATAACTTTTTAATAAAAAGAAATGACTAGTTCAATAGAAGTGACAAGATAATGTTATGGAAAGAAATTTCTCAAAAAGAATTGGACGTCTGATGTCTTAAAGTTATCTCTCAGATTCTTTTCTTCTATTTGTGCTTTGCTCTGCTACAGCTACGGTTTCTCCTTTTCTTTTTCTTCCTTAGCCTCTTCTGCTCCTCTTCTTTTTCCTTCTCTTCTTGATTCTCTTCTTACGGCTAAGTCCTGGCTTTGCCTCTTCTTAGGTTGCCTTCTTCTTTTTCTTCCTCTTCTTCCTTTGCCTTCTTGCTTCTCTTCTTTATCTGCCCCTTGATCTCTCTCTTCTTCTTTCTCTTGGTTTGCCGCACCTTTGCTACAAGGTGTCCTTCTTCATTTTCTCTTGTAGCGGCTAAGTCCCTGCTTCCTTCTCTTGCTACTTCCTCCTTAGCATCCTCTTCTTGCACAAGCACCACGCGACAAAACCTATTCCCCTACCCTCCCCGCGCATATCTCTTTCTCTCAATCTCTCTTCAGTGTGCCCTCCCAGAGCTAGGTTATCGGGTCGGTCGCACGGGCAGGTCCAGGTGCACTGGCGTAAGTGTGGTGCGCAAGGAGTGCTCAGGAGGATAGTCGGGTCGGGTTACCAGGTCCGCGGGATGAAATCGCAGACGAGGCGTGTATAGGTAAGGAGGGACCTCACCCCAGTGATTTGGAGGCAAAGGGACAATATCACAAAATCAATTTAAAGTACTCAGACAGGTCACTGCTTACCGAGGTGGGACTAAAAGTCCCACCCGCTGCAGCTAGCAACTATGGGAGAACGGCTTCACGATTGGTGTAGCTGCAGGTCTGCAGCACCCTTGATCAGGCTGGGCTTGCGCACACTCACAACCCACGCGGTCTAGAAGCTTGGGAGCAGTCGATTGTGGCATGGAGCTGAAGAATAGTCGAGCTCGATTCATCGTTAATGGCGGCTAGTAGCTTGACCCTACATGACACGAAAGGAAGCTTGCAGCTCTATCAGACCATAGGAGGACCTTTGCCGTGTCACGACGAAGGTGAGGTGATCGGTGGCAGGCTGCGGGGCAGCCTAGGCATGCGTGACTAGGTCACTCTATGGCTGGACTTATGGGTTAGGTTGGGGGAAGCGTGGAGTGTGTGTGGCATCCTGTGGATGGGTGGAAGGTGTTCAGTGGAGTGTGGCGGAGGTTGTGAGGTGGGTGGCGAGACGTGTGGGGTTGCGGAGTGACAGAGGAGTCTCACCGGAGAGTGGCTGGAGATCGGGAAGATGCGGGCGGACAGTGGCGGTCGAGGGGTGTTGTGTGAAATAGAATGTGGAAAATGAAAGAGTGGAAGACGGGGAGCTTATTTGGATTATTGGGAGCAAAGGGGGGGCAGAGGAGATGGATGGCTCATTTGTGCCGTCATCAGAGAAGATGGCCCTGAGGGAGATAACGGCGACAAGGAGGAGGACAGGAAGGCATGCGTTGGTGCGGCGCGACACTTGAGGATGAGGTGGAGTGAACCCTGCTACTGGTATGGCAGCAGAACGACGAGAGGGAGGAGGAAGAATCGTTGAAGCTTGCGAGCTAGTTGGCCGGAGAGAGGGGAGATGATATCTGGGGGATTCTGCAGCCAAAACAAGTCCAAGAGATTCGCGGAGGACCGGGGGTCCTCTTATAAGTGCTGGCCGAGCTTCTGGTGCGTGGAGGGCAAGCCTTCTACCATCGAATTCTCGCCAGAGAAGGAAGGTAGTTGGGGCTCCAAATCTCTCGTGCGTTCGCATGAGAGATTGGATTGAAATCAAAGATTGTGATTGAGCTCAGTTGGAAGGGGATTCCTCAAAGAATCTCCCTTCCAAATCTGGGAGGAGATCTTTGAGGGATCAGGGAGTATTCCCCCTCCATTCCTCATCGGAGAAGGATTCCTCCCCACTAATGGTAGAGGGACCTTTTTGTAGGAGTGGCGAGGAAGCTAGGGGGTTTGTGTAATGGTTTTCAAAAGATAGGGGCCAAAATGTAATTAGGTGTACTAATTTGCAAAGTAGGTCAAGATGACCTCCCCTTAGGTCCAAATTTTGGTACAAACCTAATTTGGACCTAAGGAATCCAATGGTGAAGTTGAATTTTAGGTTTGACCACGTTTGACTGGATATTTTGCATAAAAACCCAAATTAGGTCAATTGATGAGCTAGGACCCCAATCTAGGTCAAACTCGGTTCTAAAGGCCAAATTGAATGTTATAAACCCTACGGGATATTTTTCCATTAATTTTAGAAGGTTTACTTGATTTTTATCCTGACCAGAACATTGTTGAATTAAGCGGGTCTATTTTAGGGTTACAAGATGTCATTTAATTCCTGGTTTGCACATAAACCCATTTCTGATTGAACCAACCCACTTTTTATCTTATTAAAATCATTTGACCTATGTTCTGCCTCTGAGAAATCCCGTTTATGTACTGCAATGGTAAAATTACAGTTTTAACCTTTATTTTATGTTTTCTTCTCAGAACACTTATTCCTTCAATTAAGCCCTCTTCTAAGTTATGTAAGAGCTTTTATTTTCTTTCTTCGGTCAAAATGAGCTAGTTAGGGCTCATGATGAGGCTCTCATCAGCACCTTTCTCTCACCTATTTTCCCTCCTACATCTCCATGTATTCTTCCGCTCCACACGAACACTTCCACTCCTATTCTCCAAACACACCCTATCCCTAATATGATCATTATCCCGACCCAACCACCACCCACCCATCACTAGTTGGGATATCCTAATTGGGGATATGATTTTGAACCTCAATGTCGAGGGTCTAACCCTGGACATCAAGACCTTGATTACTATCCTTCTCACAGTTACACTGATTATAGAATCTTCACCCTCCTATGCATAACCTAATATCTTCTACAATCAACACGGTTATGATGATTATAACCCCTACCCTCCCCGAAACTACACTACATATAGGTCACCTTCCTTTTAAGAACAACCTGAAATAACCTATTACCAAGGAGAATCCCAAGAACCTTAATTTCTTGACCCTCATGAAATAAACCCAAACCCACCAAACCTTGAACTGAATTATTCAGCCCAGGTGAATCAGGTCCAAGATAAGGTGCTGCCTAACTTTAGGAACACCATACGATCTTTAGAAGCTCAGCCAACACCCTGTAATGAAGCATTAGAGCCCCTGATTAAAATGATTGATGATCTTAATGAGTCTTTACTATATTGGCTCCAAGACGTTGAGGATAAGGACCCAGGTGAGTTATCATTACTTGGGAGGTTGTCAAAATTGAGGATGAAAATTGTGGTTAATTTAGTTAAATCTTGAGATGATTCTTAGGATGAACCCTGATAAACACACATGAATTCATGATAAAATGCTTATTTATGACAAGTTCCTAGGCTTAGCATTGCATATCATGTTATAAATACTGCATAACATCCATTGCATGGCATTTAGGATAGTTGTATGTTTTGTATATTAATTCCTTCATTTTATATTGCTAGGAGGCAATGTGACATCCTTACAGACATCGAATGAAAAATTCGATCGTACGAATGGATCCAGAGCAACAATCACAATCTGACAATGTAGAAATCACCTCGATCCGAGCACCGTGGCATCCTCTACAAGTAATGAAGGGTGGATGGTCTAGATGGTGCCATGTGGCACCATCTGGAGCACCTAAAGCCACCCGCTACATCTCCAAAGGCCGCCCATCAAGTGATCTCAGTTGTTGGATGAAAATCCAACGGTTTAGAGCTCTCCCTCACCATGCGGCTGCAACTCCTCACGACGCACATGCGGACGTGGTGCAACTGTGCAAGCAGCGGTTTGCAAGGGAGGGGCACGGATTCGAATCCCACAACCCCCCCCATTCTCAGTCCAGCCAGTGCATGTGCATCACCAGCAGCGAGCACACACTAGCGCATGCCAGAGTGCACACCAGTAGGGCTGCCATGCAATCCGTGTGCATGAGGCGGGACAACGTAGCGCGCATGGGGTGGGCACATGCCCAATTGGCGCCAACCTTTAATGACAGCTTGGAAAACATACAGCGACGCTTACAGCAGTCACTAATTCTTTGCACGCTAGCAAAGCTAACTGTGGGTGTGAGCTGCCTACAGCGACACTTCCAGCGACGGCTTGGAGGTCACTAATAGTCCCATGCCTATTCTAGCCTCTTTTCAACCACTATAAAAGGACCAACACCCCCTCCCTTCCAAGCTATCTCTACCTACTCTACTCCCAAGCTCTAGCAAGCCTACTAATGCTCTAGTAGAGCTTACTCTCAAGCTCCCAAGGCACCTATTAGTATAGCGAACCTCTGCCCCACCAAATACTCCAACTTCCCATCCCCATTCATAGGTCTCCTTGGAGCCATCCTCCCATCTCCATTCCGGTAGCAGATCATCTTCGCCTTCTCACCTCCATTCCTGAGCTGCACTAAAGCTTTCCTCTACCCGATGTCCTCCTGCTTCTCGCCTCCATCGTCCTGCTTCCCAACTCCTTCATCTGAGCTTCTGCCAGGCACCGTCGTCTCACCAAACAGCTGCTACGGGAGATTTCTTCTCACCTCCCTCTCTTTTTATGTTTTCTATATTATTATAATTGATATTCATCCAATATATCATATTCAATTCTATCTCTCTCTTGTGATTGATTGTCATTTTATTTCAAAAACAAAAAAAAGCAAAACCCTAATACACCAAAAAGAAACAAACTGAAGCATGATTTTCATATAAAGTAAATGTCACCTCCCTGTGTTCGACTTGGGACTCCCTTAGAGTTTTGGTATAAATTTTATTTGATCACGAGTTTTGCAATTACGACGATGGGTTACTCGTAACCCTGATTTCAAACATGCAAAACACGTACGATCATCTTGGCACCATTGCCAGGGAGGCAACAGAATTTACTTTATTTTTTTTGCGCTTCTTTGCATTTACATAGCACTAACCCCACTTGTCTTTGATCTACTGTCTTACAGGTACCCTAGCATGGAGATCCAAGTGTAGTAGACCAGAGTAAAGTGCGGGTAGAGTGTTTTGTAAGTGTCCCCCACATTCCCCTCCACTAGTTCATTTCGCCACAATCATAACCAATACCTAATCTACTTAAGTGTTTGCATAAACCCTAGGATGGACTTTGTTTGTCTTGTTTGCCACCTTCACCCATCTCACCCACATCTTATAGAAAAAAATAAAAAGATACTTTCTGTGGGACGAATCAATTTACACACTTTATACACCCACATCAGAGGCACATAACCTGACTTGCTTTTCATCTACTCAACCGGGATTCCGACCTGTGGACCCAGTACATGAATTCAACACATAAAAGAGTAGAAATCATATTTGGTTAATCACCTTTTTGCGCCTTAATCGATGGTGCATTTGAGCCAATTGATTGAATTATTTGGGCCGCACCACCTAATCTAAAAGAGGTTCATTTTGTAGCTACCCCATAGGATTCAATAATTAGGTCAAGCCAGGCACACCATATTTTTCTTGATTTCTAAAGGAAAATACTTGAACATGTGCTTTTAAAAACAAACTTGGTCTACCTCACAAAACTTAGTTGAAAACACCTAATATTTGAATCCTAAAAGCTATTAAGCAAGATTCGAACTCTAAAACTCACCTCATCATTAATAATCTTTCTTGAAAACCTCTTGGTTGTGCACATTCACACATTCTCAAACAAATCATTAAGGGCACGACCCATTAAGGGCCCATCACATTCCAGAAGCACCATTGTCCCAAGCCTAATTAAATTTGAGTAGACATTAGCCTTAAGGACTGGTTTGCTCTATGGGATCCAGATTGAGATTATTCATGATTAACCTACTTATACTAGTCAATCTGATGTCTAGCTAAAGGAGTAGCGTCAAACAACTGCGGCTGGGGGGTACACTAGGAACCGGAGGCACAAGGCAAAGGAAGAACCTTCTCTCCAGTCCCTCCTTCTAACTGGTTGAATTGCTTGGACATAAGTAAAGTAAATCATCCATAATCTTAGGATGGATTCTGAGAGTCTATAGACCTTTAGGCTACCCAACCTAAGGACAGGCTTGTATTCTTGTGCTGCAGGGTTCCCTCTCTTCCTCGTCCTTCTGATTTCCTTCCAGTGCATGCTTGGAAGGAGGTCATTGAACCCTAGATTGGAAGGACCTTTAGACCATTCCCAAAGGCGAAGGTTGAGCTTTAGCCAAGTAGATCCCATGGCTGATCAACAACCACCTCCCCCGCCCCCGAACCAGTAGGAGCTGATGTAGAGGTAGTTGGAAGAAATGCAGTAGATGTAGCAATGGTTCCAACATATGAATGGTTAGGGTGCTCGGCCCTTGAAGGATTTTTATGATCCTTCAAACTATGGGGAACATCCCAGCGTCATGATTCCCGCCAGAGACATAGAAATCAAGCCCCAAGTCTTAAGCTTGATTAAGCATTTTCATGGGGTTGGCTCGGAGGACCCATTCCAGCACTTAGAGGATCTGACCACTTTGGTTCAGACCACCAAAGCAAGGAATGTGAATGAAGAGTAAATGATCATGACACTCTTCCCCCACTCTCTCAGGGATAAAGCCACACATTGGTACCAAACCAAAGGAAGGCCGATAGAAGCTTGGGCTACTCTTAAGTCAACTTTCTTGAAGAAATTCTTCCCTATCGGAAGCACAAATGCCTTACGATGGGGGAATACCACTTTCGCTCAGCAGCCGGAGGAACCGTTTCATAGTGCCTGGGAGTGATTCCAGGAACTTTTTAGCAAATGTCCACACCACGAGGTGTCGAAATGGCAACTCGTGTAGATTTTCTATCACGAGTTGGTGGAGCAACTCCGTAATCCTGTGGATGCTTCCTACGGAGGCAATTTCCTTAATAGGGATGCAGATAGTGCATACGACCTGTTTGAGGAAATGAGCGAGAACTCAATTAATCATGCCTCCATGGATGCATTCAACCAGTCCCAACAACCCAGGTCGAGTGCTAATGAGATCCAGGATTCTCATTCATTTGACATGGAATTGATTTGTAATAAACTGGATAAAATGGACTTGGTTGCTAAGAGAATGGAAGAATGGATGTCTGGGAATTCAGGAAACACTTCTATATCTACTCAATCCCAGAATTCAAGATTCCATTCCTCACAAGCTCCCATGGGGCGGGAGTTCGTGAACCAACTTGAGTCGGCTTAACCTGTGAGTCAGGATTTCTCGGAACCTTATGGGTTCTAAACTGGGGCCTTTGATCCCAGTTTTTTTGATCCTTCCTTCTTTCCATCCTTAGCCTATGAGGATGTGTATGCAATGTAGGAGAATGTTAGGTTCAACCCATATTCCAACACTTATAACTTGGGTTGGAGGAACCACCCTAACTTCTCCTGGAAAAGTCAGGGACAACAGACCCAAACTTGACCCAGCAACTATGCATCTCAATGACCTATGGGTCAAGGTCAAGTATACACCCAGTTGCCCCCGAGACTGGTTACTCAGCCATCTTGGAATGCCCAACAATCCGTAGGGCAGGCTGAGTTAAATCGACAGATGGTAGAAATGCAAGGGTCCATGCTTCAACTTATGCAGCAAATGAAGACATCATTGGATAACTTGCAATTTGGGTTAATTGCTGACACCCAACAACTTGAATCTCTACCATCTCAACCCATACCCAACCCGCACAATGTACAAAATTAGGGCAATAGAGCCCAAGGGTACGGGAATCAAAGGGACCCAGACACACATGCTCAGGTGGTTGAGTAGGGTCCCTCATCTTCTTCTTCTGATTACATGACCAACCAAGGCCCTCCAATCTTCACTAACCCACCTCAAGACCCAAACCCTTATGCCTCTGCAAACTCTGTCACCTTGAGAAGTGGGAAGCAAACCCAGAACCCTAAATTACCTTCTAGAAGTCAAAACCTTGGGGAGCTTGAGAGAGAAAAGGAGGAGGTTGAAGAAGACAATAAGGCCTAGGGATCGGAAACTGAAAATGCCACCCATATCCCGTTCCCTAAGGCCCTATTGAAAATAAGGAAGAAGAAAACCATAGACAGCAATGAGGAGCTCCTGAATTTATTCAAGAGCATAGAGATAAATATTCCACTTCTCGACGCTATTAAGCATATCCCGTCTTACGCTAAATTCTTGAAAGGACTGTGTACCCAAAAGCGTAAGCCGAGAGAACCCACTCCGAGGAAGGTGATTCTCTCTAAGCAAGCAAGTTCTATTATCCTGCATCACCTTCTTCAAAAGAAGAAAGATCCAGGTGCCCCCTTGATCTCATGCATTATTGGGGAATACACTTTTGATAGGGCACTATTGGACCTAGGCATATCCATCAACCTAATCCCGACTTCTCTTTATGAGAGGTTTGGGTTAGGTGAACTCAGGCAAACCTCAGTAATGCTACAATTAGCAAACCATTCGGTCACCACACCGAGAGGCATTATTGAGGATGTAATTGTCAAGGTCAAGGATTTCTATTTTCTCATAGATTTCCTCGTCCTTGACATGAATGTACCTAATGATTTGAGGAACACGCCCATCATTGTGGGGCATCTGTTCCTAGCTACCACCAAGGCTAACATAAACTGTGAAAGTGGTAGTATGGAGATCACCTTTGGGGATAAGAAGTTAACTTTGGATATTTTTAAGGCGATAAGAGGATTTAAGGATTGTGGATTCATTGAGGAGCTCGAGGATCAGGATCTTGAGACTTGTATGACAATCAGTGCACTCGAGGACTCCACCAGATTTAGCGAACCCAACCCACAACCCTCCATTGTAGACCTGCCACATCCTGAAGAGGATGTTGATTTTGTTCATTCAAAGCCTCTTCCACTGGATTGTCCTGATGAATCTTCATCAGCATCCTCCCTACCTTCTATTCTAAACCCACCCCAGCTGGAATTAAAACCACTGCCCAAAAATTTGAAATATGAGTTCTTAGGACCTGAAAACATGCTCCCTGTGATTATTAGTGTTGATTTGACTAAGGAGAAGAATCGAGGTTAATTAAGGTCCTTAAGAACAACAAGGAGGCAATTGGTTGGTCCATCCACGACCTTAGGGGGATCAAGCCATCTTATTGTAATCATCGTATTTTCATGGAAGATGGATCCCACCCTTCTCATGAAATACAAAGGAGACTAAACCTGAATATGCGAGAAGTGGTCAAGAAGGAGATAATCAAGTGGCTCGACACTAGGATTATTTACCCAATCTTGGATAGTCCATGGGTTAGCCCTATTCAAATTGTACCCAAGAAGGCAGGAATAACCGTTACGACTAATGAGAAAAGGGAAACCTTCACCACTCGTTCAGCTTCTGTTTGGAGAGTCTGTATTGACTATAGGAAGCTGAACACAACCAATAAAAAGGATCACTTTCCCTTGCCATTCATCGATCAAATCCTTGAAAGGTTAGTTGGGCAAAACTACTTTTGCTTCCTGGACGGTTATTCAGGATATAACCAAGTTCCTATCCATCATGAAGACCAGGAAAAGACAACCTTCGCATGTCCCCACGGAACCTTTGCATTCCATATAATGCCTTTCAGGCTTTGCAATTCACCTGTGACTTTTCAAAGGTGCATGCTGGCATCTTTTCTGACATGGTGGGAGATTGTGTTGAGGTGTTCATGGATGATTTCTCCATTTTCGAAGATTCTTTCAAGTCTTGTCTAGCTAACTTGGAATTGAACCTCTAGAGATGCATCAAAACATGGCTGGTCCTTAGCTGGGAAAAGAGCCACTTTATGACTCAAGAAGGCATTGTCCTGAGTCATTTGGTCTCTAGTCGCGGTATTGAGGTTGATAAAGCGAAGGTGGATGCTATCTCTAGACTTCCTCCACCCACATCCGTAAAGCAGATCCGCTCTTTCCTTGGGCATGTGGGTTTTTACAGAAGATTCATTAAGGACTTCTCGAAGGTTGCTCGGCCCTTGAGTAATCTTTTGGCCAAAGACATGCCGTTCGAGTTTGATGAATCATGACGTAGGGCATTTGATTTATTAAAAATGGCAGTCACCTGTGCCCCGATGTTGCAACCACCGATCTGGACAACCCCATTTGAGATTATGGCTGACGCATCTAATTATGTCGTCGGGGTTGTCTTGGGTCAAAAGATTGAGAAAAAGCCCTTTGTGATTTACTACGCTATCAAGACTCTAGACGAAGCCTAGAGGAACTACACCATTGCTAGAAAAGAATTGCTAGCTGTAGTTTTTGCTTTAGAAGAATTTAGGGCTTATCTTTAGGTTCTCGTGTCATCATCTATACCGACCACTAGACCTTGAAACATCTCTTGGTCAAAAAGGATGCCAAACCCTGACTTATTCACTGGATTCTATTGCCTCAAGAATTAGATCTTGAAATCAGCGATAAAGCCAGGGTGCAAAATGTAGTGGTGGATCACCTCTCGAGAATCCTAATTGATTCTCCTCATCTGAATGTCTCGATCTCTGATACTTTTCCGAATGAAACTATCCTTACAATCTTGGGTATCTAAACCCCTCTAGTTTGCAGTTATTGTCAATTATTTGGCCATTGGTCAAATCCCCTAGGATTGGACCAAACAACAACGAGATAGACTTGTGTTTGAGGGGCCAAATATTATTTTTGGGATCATCCCAAGCTATACTGCATCGATGCAGATTAGATTATTCGTCGATGCATCCCGGAAGTTGAGTTCCATAGCATACTTGAGTTCTACCACACATCTGCATGTGGTGGACACTTTTCTAGGAAAAAGATGGCAGCAAAAATCTTGCAATTTGAATTCTATTGGACATCATTATTTAAGGATGCCCAGGAATTCTCAAAGTCATGCACCCAATGCAGACACTCGGGAACATGGCTAAGAGAGATATGATGCCCCTGAACCCAATTCTTTCTGTCGAAATTTTCGACATTTGGGGCATCAACTTTATGGGACCCTTCCCTCCTTTTGGACACTAGTATATTCTGGTCGCTGTTGATTATGTGTCCAAATGGATTGAGCCAATTCCCACCTAGACCAATGACCACAAGGTGGTCATCGATTTTGTGAAGAAAAATATCTTCAGTCGATTTGGGGTTCCTCGAGCAATTATCAGTGATGGTGGCACACATTTCACTAATGCCCAATTTCAAAATTTACCGGGGAAATACAGGGTGAATTGTCAGATTTCCACACCTTACCACCGTCAGACAAACGGACAGGCCAAGATCTCCAATCGGGAGATCAAAAACATTTTGCAGAAAATTGTCAAGCCTGATAGGAAGGATTGGACCCAAAAGCTAGATGATGCTCTTTGGACCTACTGTACGGCGTACAAAATGTTTATCGGTATGTCTCTGTTCCATCTAATGTTTGGTAAGGAGTGTCACTTACTCGTAGAACCTGAACACTGGGCATTTTTGGCCATCAAGAAATGTAATTTTGACCTTGAGTTCCCTCTAGATTGCCATCGTAGCACGATAGCTTTCCTCTCAGTTTCAAAAAAAAAAAATTGACCTTGAGTTGGCTGGGAAAACCAGGAAACTCCAACTATTTGAGTTGGAGGAGCTTCGAAATGATGCTTATGAAAATGCCAGAATCTATAAGGCAAAGGACAAAGCTTTCCATGACCAGATGATTTCACGTAAGAGCTTTGAGCCAAAACAGAAGGTCTGGCTTTTTGATTCTCGTTGAAGCTTTTCCCTGGAAAACTCAGGTCTAAGTGGGATGGCCCGTTCATTATTGAGCGGATTTTCCCTAATGAGGCTATCGAAATCTCTAACCCAAAGATGGATAATATCTTCAAGGTCAATGGATAGCATCTCAAACCATTTGTTGACCATGTGCTCCCTAAACCCATCTCGAACAAGGTTGCTCTTACCTTGCCTTAACCACCGCGGGCCAATCATCACCCAGCTGAAGGCACTAAACTAAGCACAAGTAAAGACTATTCCAAGCTAACCAAAGGCTCACAGAAACCAGGTTTTAGTCTTCCACTTCTATTCTCGTGCATGCTTTCATTTTTAACAATGATGACATTGCAATAGATAAGCATGGGGGGGTGGATATATCTTATAATCTTTTTGTCAGTTGTAATAGTAATTTCCTGTTATTTGATTCTATTAAAAAAAAATTAGAATTAAGAGATGATAACTTAGGCATTAGGAGTTGCAATCTTTAGGAATTGATACTTTGAGACCTGAATACTTAGACTCTTCAAGTCTTCGGGCTTAATTAGCTTGGGTGTCCACTCGAATGTGGATTTAGTCTCAAGTCCTCACCAATTAAAATTCATTTTAATTTGGTAAATAAATTAGGATGATAAGTATGCGACTTATCAACTCGCCCACTGATTTGGGGGGACTTTAAGCCTAAGCATCGGCACACTTTTTTTTGCATTGACTTACTTTTCGATAATTTCTTCGGAAATTGGGTAGCTAATGAACTATCTAGGGTGGTATGGCTAGCAAGTTTGTCAGTGGTAACAGCTAATAGCTCATCGGTCGATTGTCTAGAGCACAGTCACAAGGCCATTTTCATTATACTGCATTTAAGTAAATCTTAGATCAGGAAAGTCACCTACTTAAGGAAAAAAAAAATAGAGAGAGAAAAAAAAAATAAAAAAAGGAGAAAAAATAATAATAAAACCACACTTCACCGTATGAGTATGGCTGGCAAGTTGTCGTGGGTAACAGGTCATTGGCCGGTTGTCTAGAACCCAGCTCACAAAAAAAATGCACAATAATTTCCAAAAACACTTAGGGAAGAAGTGGGGAAGTAGAATAAACTAGGGAGATATACACTAGGTTCACCCTTGTGTTGACCCCATAAATAAAAGAAGTAGGAAGAAAGCTACCGTTCGAAATGATAAACCTTTAGGCAAGGTCACCTATGGCCATAGAAACCTAAAGTCCGTTTTAATGGTCGCCTAGTGAGTCTTTCACTATTTTCACAAGATGCTTAGTACTTAGAGTCCTTTTCGAGTCTTGGGTAGGTCGAGTAACCGTATAATGTTGTCCCAGAACTCTCAAACTCCAAAAGTACAAAAACAATTAGAAAAGAAGAAAAACAAGAAAAAATTTTGTATCTTCTCTTCTCAAATAAGGCAAAGGCCTGGATGGTCTGCATTCTGGCAGACACCCGGGCACTGTCAAGTCTTCATAACCAAGTCATGGGTTGAAAGTTCCTAAAACAACCAATAAATTATGCCTAAGAGATAGAATCCTAATTCTACTTTTATAAATAGCATTTAGGCTAATTTTGCTAGGGACTACCAAAAACTAAGCATGGGGGTATGATAAACACACATGAATTCATGATAAAATGCTTATTTATGATAGTTCCTAGGCCTAGCATTGCATATCATGTCATAAATAATGCATAACATCCATTGCATGGCATTTAGGATAGTTGTATGCTTTGTATATTAATTCCTTCATTTTATATGGCTAGGAGGCAATGCGACATCCTTATGGACTTCAGATGAAAAATCTGACCGTGCGGATGGATCCGGAGCAACGATCGCTGTCTCACAATGTAGAAATCACCTCGATCCAAGCACCATGGCATCCATTGCAAGCAATGAAGGGTGGACGGTCTAGATGGTGCCACGTGGCACCATCTAGAGCACCCAAAGCCACCCGCCACATATCTAAAGGCCGCCCATCAAGTGATCTCAGCCATTGGATGAAAATCCAACGGCTGAGAGCTCACCCTCACCACACGACCACAACTCCTCGTGAGGTGGCACAACAGTGGGAGCGGCAGTTCTCAAGGGAGGGGAGCGGGTTTGAATCCCCACAACCCCACCATTCTCAATCCAGTCAACGCATGCACAACACCAGCACGCACCAGCGCATACACCTGCGCATGCCAGTGCGCACACCAGCAGGGCCGCTGTGCAATCCGTGCGCATGAGTCGGGACAGCGTAGCGCGCATGGGGTGGGCACGTCCTCAGTTGGCGCCAGCCTTCAGTGATAGCTTGGCAGACATACAACGATGCTTACAGCCATCGCTAATTCTTCGCACGCCAGCAAAGCTAGTGGTGGGAGTGAGCGGGAGTGAGCTACCTACAATGACACTTCCAGCAACGGCATGGAGGTCACTAATGGTCCCATGCCTATTCTAGCCTCTTCTCATCCACTATAAAAGGACCAACACCCCCTTCCTTCCAAGCCATCTCTACCTACTCTACTCCCACCTACTCCCAAGCTCTAGCAAGACTACCAATACTCTGTTAGAGCTTGCTCTCAAGCTCCCAAGGTGCTTATTAGTATAGTGAACCTCTACCCCACTAAATACTCCTCCAACTTCCCATCCCCATTCATAGGTCGCCTTGCAGCTGTCTTCCCACCTCCATTCAGGTAGCAGATCATCTTTGCCTTCTCACCTCCATTCTGGAGCTACACTAAAGCTTTCCTCTACCTGACGTCCTCCCGCTTCTCACTTCCATCATCCTACTTCCTAACTCCTTCATTCGAGCTTCCACCAGGCATCATCGTCTCACTGAATAGCCCCTTTGGGAGATTTCTTCTCACCTCCCTCTCTTTTTATGTTTTCTATATTATTGTAATTGACATTCATGCAATATATCAAATTCAATTCTATTTCTCTCTTGTGATTGATTGACATTTTATTTCAAAAATAAAAAAAATAACAAAACCCTAAAACACCAAAAGGAAACAAATCGAAGCACGGTTTTCATACAAAATAAACGTCGCCTCCCTGTGTTCGACCTGGGACTCCCTTAGAGTTTTGGTATAAATTTTATTTGATCATGAGTTTTGCAACTACAACGATAGGTTACTCGTAACCCTGATTTCAAACATGCAAAACACGTGCAATCAAACCCCCTTTAGGAGAGCCCCGAAAAGCATAATGATAATTTTGTTTTTGGAGTTACTAAATCCAAGTCAATTCTGATTCAGCCACAACTTTTTGACTTGGATAATTTAGATGGGGTGCATAACATACTAGAGGTTTCGAAACTCAAAGATTATGTTTAGAGGATAGGAACTTGGAAGTTATAATTTGGGAAGATAGTTCTGGGGGAGACAGAAGTTTTGATCTAAGGGTTCCTATATGCCTTAAGCCACAAACCTTTTACCAGGACCCTTATGACATTTTTGATTCTGCAGGTATGAAACCCAAGCATATAGCAATGGATTATTCTTTTGAGCCAAATTCTACTTGGACAAACACTCCTATTAGTTTAAACCTTCATTTTGTCCAAAATTTTAGATTTGGGTTACATACTCACAAAACGTAAGCCCAACTCCATAAACAAAACAATCTTGGGTTATGGGTAATTTTAATAACATTAGAATCACTCAACCCTGGGGCATGGGTTTGCACCTCAATCTGGTTTACATTTGTGGACACATTTGTGAGTTTCAGTGGGGGAAGAATTATGGTGGAAGGGATTATTTGTGGTGGGATTAACATGGATGTGGAATTTATATTTGTGATCTTCAAGTGTGGGTATTAATATGTGGCTATCCAAAATATGTAGAAAAGTAATGTACTTAGTCTAGCCACACTAAGGTTAGTTAGGATTAGGTGTAGGAAATTGGGTTTCTAAATAGGCTAAGGCTAATTGGGGTAGGGTCAAGCTTAATTGGTTCTCCAAATTAAATAGGCCCACTAACTAGGCTAGTCCTTTTCCAACTGAGCTCAATCCAGAAAATCCAATCAACCTTGCTCTAATCAACATGAAATTTTGTATCTATACATGTAAAAATAAACTCATCAAGGTACCAAATACAATTGTAATAAAAATTGCATAAAAGCCTAACAGTATGCATTATTTACAAAATGTCCTAAAATGCCTAATCTACCCTAACTAAATGCAATCTAGCACAAATTACTATTAGACTAATACCCATGCCTATCTTTTGCTAGGTGTTAATTATTTATATAATTAGTTAGGTATTAATTATATAAATAGTCATGGAAATATCACACCCCCATGCCTATCTTTTTCTAGTCCCTTAGCAAATGCAAGAATGAAAGATGAATGCAAACTATATGATCCATGCTAATTAGAACTCGGCCCCCAAAGGACTGCTTATTCCTTTTTATCAAGGGTTTGACAAAAGATTTCTTCTTGTCTTCTCCCAAAAATTTAGAGATTCAGACAAATGTGAAAATAATGTGATAGCAACCTAAGCAACGGATCCAAGTGAAAAGCCAACCTACACTTAAAGTTCGTACTTGACCATCAGTAAAAATTCTATCAGGATAAGCAAATTGCTTCCCTCCAGAATAACATAGCAAGTAATCTATGATTTAACCTCTGCCTTTTAGCTTAGGTAGAAGATAGTTGAGTCAAATGGTTTCATATTTGGCGGCTCACTCTTATCTGGTGCTACATGTAGCCTAATACTACAGATTCTAAATCTCTAGACTACCAACCAAGTCAATCCAGAGAGAGGCTCAAAACTATGCTCCCTTTGAGTTCCTTTGCACTTACTCTCTCTCTCTTTTCTTTTTTTCTTTTCTTTTCGTTTTGAGATTTTCTTTAAAGAGCTCACGATCTCACTAGATTTATAGAAGCACTCAATATTTGGTGGGCTTGCAAGGCATTAATAGTCCAATTATAGTTCTGAAAATCCTACAACTAAGTCAGAATCCTTTAGCCAGTATTTGGGCGATCAAAAATACTGAAAAAGTAGGTAAGGGTCATATTTGTTGGATTGCAGTGGGTATTTTTGCCTCAATGAAATCAACACATGAATATGAACTTGAACACTCCTTTTTTTCTTCTTTTCTTTTTTCTATATATATTTTTTTCTCTTATTTTTCATAACTACCAACTCAACACACATAGCATAAACTTTTATTGACGAAGCATTATTGGGGAATAAGGATGTTCAAGAGGATATTGTGTGACTTATTTGGTGAAAGTGCCTACTCTCATCACCGGGAAGGAATGGATAGGACAATGTATTTCTGACCTTTGACACTAATACCCTCCTTCAGCCGAAGAGTCCATAAAGGACGATCGTAACCATCCACCTTAGTCATACTTTTATTAGAACTTGATCTTTGTGTATCTACCTTATTTGGTGGCTCTTAAGAATTCATGCATAATGTTCGCACGCAAGAACTGAGAGCGAAAGCTATTCCTAACTCTTAGGTATCATCATTCAATTATCCAGAACTTAAGAGTTCTCACACTAGACTTAGAGCACCAGTAGGCACTCTACTCTCACCTCACAAATGTTTAGTGGATCTAATGAATGATAGTCTGCCTGACTCCCTAATTAACTATCCAAGGGTTCAGGACAAGAAGCAATGCTTCTCCTTGACAAACTAAGAATGTCTATTGGTTTTCATAAAGGATAAATTGCAAAGTATACATGAAAGTGAAATAAATGTACTGAATTCTATACTAAGAGACAATTCAAGAAGAAAATCTTCAAAGAAACCTCCTTGGTGAAATTCTTTTTGAATAAATGCATGAATGCAATATGTATAAATGCTATGTATAACTGGTTGTTCTTTTTTTTTGAAAAATGACTACTACTCTTTGATGACACGACTAATTCAAGAAAAACCACTGAAAACTTATAATTTTGGAGCTAAATATGAATGACTCAAAAATATTATCTACCCCCCATTCCTATTTCGTGCAATGTCCTCAATGCATGTAATGAACATAAAAGAAGAGTAGAAGTTACCTAAATAAATTAAGACTCGACCATCTCAAAACCTAAATAAAATATCAAAGCAAATAACAAGATTATCTGCAAACGTTGGGTTGCCTCCCAACAAACATTGAATTTTACATCTACAGCTAGACTCAGTTAAATCCAACTTAAAAAGATTCCAAAAGTGTTGTACTTTCAATCAAAGGCTCCTAGTCAATATTCTCATAATAAATGCTCAATCTTTGTCCATTCATCACAAATTGTTGCCCAATTTTGGGATCACAGATTTCAATAGCTCCATTAGAAAAGGGTTGAACCACAGTGTATGGTCCAATCCATTTGGATCTAAGCTTGCCAGGAAATGGTTTAAGTCTAGCATTAAAGAGCCAAACTTTCTGATTAGGTTCAAAAGATTTCCTACTGATGGGCTTATCATGAAAGGTTTTAGTCTTTTCTTTATAGATCTTAGCACTCTCAGAAGCCTCTCTTCTGATTTCGTCTAGCTCATCTAGTTGGAGTTTCCATTATTGTCTAGCCTTATCCAAATCAAGATTACACTTTTTGATAGCCCAGTAAGCTTTACGTTCCAACTCAACAAGAAGATGACAAGATTTACCATAAATTAATCTATAAGGAGACATCCCAATTGGGTTCTTGTAGGCGGTCTTGTAAGCCCATAAAGCATCATCTAATCTCAGGCACCAATCCTTTCTGTCAGGTCTAACAGCCTTTTAGAGTATATTCTTAATCTCCCAATTTGAGACTTCTGCTTGCCCAATAGTCTGGGGATGATAAGGTGTAGCAATCATGTGTTGCACCTCATATTTACTCAATAACCCTCGAAATTGAGCATTAGTCAAATGAGTCCCACCACCACTAATTATAGCTCGAGGCATCCCAAATCTCAAGAATATATTTTTCACAAAGTCAATAACAATCTTACGGTCATTTGATCTAGTGGGAATTGCCTTAATCCATTTAGAAGCATAATACATAGCAAGTAATATATACCGAAATCCATTGATGCTGTGAAAGGACCATAAAATCTATACCCCATACTTCAAATATTTCAATAATCAGAATTGGTTGAAGGGGCATCATATCTCTTCTTCTCATACTTTCTAAAGATTGACATTGAATGCAAGCTTTACAGAAACTATGTGCATCACTAAATAAAGTTGGCTAATAAAATCCACATGCAACACTTTTGCAGTCATTTTCTTTCCGGAGAAATGTCCTCCATAGGCCATATTATGACAAAAGGTTAAGATACTTTAAAATTCAGATTCAGGCACACATCTCCTAATAATCCAATCTGCACAAAGCCCGAATAATAAAGGATACTCCCAAAAATAATGTTTTGCTTCAGAGATAAACCTCAGTTTCTGTTGTTTAGTCCATTCATTGGGTATTTTTCCTGTAGCTAAGTAATTTGCCAATTCAGCATTCTAGGGAAGTCCTTTATGGCCTATGTTCAAGATTTGTTTTTCTGTGAATTGATCTCTAATTTGAGGTGCAAGGCCGAGATTATCCAGATTGAGTCATGAAAGATAGTTAGCCACCACGTTCTGAGAACTGACCTTGTCTTTGATTTCAAGGTCAAATTCTTGTAAAAGTAAATCCCATCTAATTAACCTTTGTTTAGCATCTTTCTTCATCAACAAGTGTCGCAAAGTTGTATGATCAGCATAAACAACCACGTGGGATCCAATAATGTACAATCTAAACTTCTCAAGTCTGAAAACCACAGCTAGCAATTCTCTGTTGTCGTGTAATTTCTTTGAGCAACATCTAGGGTTTTGCTAGCATAATAAATTACCACGGATTTTTTCTCAATCTTTTATCCAAGGACGACACCAACAACAAAATCTAATGCATCACACATTATCTCAAAAGGATGGGACCAACCAATTTGTTGCAAGATCGGGGATTTGGTCACAGAGTCCTTAAAAGTCTGATAAGATCATGTGCAATCAGGAGTAAAATCAAAGGTGTTATCCATAGTTAAAGGATTTGTCAGAGGCCTAGAAATCTTCGAGAAATCCTTTATAAATCTTTTATAAAAGCCAACATGCCGCAAGAATGATCTAACTTGTCAAACCGAGCTAGGAGGTGGTAGGTTGGAGATCAAATCAACTTTAGCTCAGTTGACTTTCAAGCCTCTTTCAGACATAATATGTCCAAGCACAATCCCTTCTTGGACCATAAAATGGCTCTTTTCCCAACTCAAGACCAAATTTACTTCTATACATCTCCGTAGAATCTTTTCCAAGTTGCTTAGACACTCATCAAAGGAATCTCCAAAATTTGAAAAATCATCCATGAAGACTTCCAAGTAATCATCAATCATGTCCGAAAAGATTGCCATCATGCACCTTTGAAAAGTCGCATGTGCATTGCATAATCCAAAAGGCATTCTACAGAAAGCAAAGATTCCATAGGGACATGTAAAAGTCATCTTTTCTTGGCCTTCTAGACTGATTTCAACCTGGTTACATCCAAAATATCCATCTAAGAAACAGAAAAATTTCATTCCCGCCAATTTCTCCTGGATCTGATCAATAAAAGGTAGTGGGAAGTGATCCTTTTTAGTAGCAGAATTGAGTCGTCTATAATCAATGCAGACTCGCCATGCAGTTGCGAAGTAGGTCAAGATGGATTCAGCCTTGTCATTAGTCATCACAATTAGCCCTACTTTCTTAGGTACAACTTGAATTGGGCTTGCCCAAGGACTGTCAGAAATGGGTAAATAATGCCTGCATCAAGCCACATAATTATTTCCTTTTTGATGACCTCTCGCATATTCGGGTTAGGTCTCCTCTGTAATTCATGAGAAGGTCGAGCATCTTCTTCCAAGTATATCTTGTGGGTGCAATAAGTAGGATTAATGCCCTTCAAATCAGAAATGGTCCATCCAATAGCTTGCTTATTTGCACTTAGGACCTTAGTCAATTTAAGCTCTTGATCCCTAGTCAAATGGGAGTTAATAATCACAGGGAGGGTCTGATTAGGTCCTAGGAAAACATATTTCAGACTACTTGGGAGGGGCCTTAATTCCAATTTAGGTAGGACCATGAGTGAGGGTAGTTGAGTAGCTGAAAATGGCATAGGTAGCCTCTCCATAGGAGGATCAATTCTGAGTCTTGAGTCAGATGCTGGATTTAGATACTTGTAGACTTCCTTGCACTTAGGTTCCAAATCAATTTCCTTTCTTGGTTGAGTCAAACATGCTAGTATAGGATCCTCAATAAGATCAATTGCCATGCTTTCCTCAATATCATAATCCTCTAAGTCCTCAACAACTCCACAATCATCAAAGTTTTTCATTGCCTTAAAAACATTTAATTTCATCTTTTTATCTCCAAAGGAAATTTTCATTTTTCCAAATTCACAATCAATGTGGGCTTTAGCAGTAGCAAGGAAGGGTCTGCCCAAGATGATTGGGGTATTACAGAGTCGTTCAGGCACCTGCATATCTAGGACAAAAAAATCAACAGGGAAGTAAAAGTCCTTAAAGTCATGAGCCTGATCCTCCTCCAATGTAGGGCCCTTTCCAAAGTTAGGTGTACCAGGATCCCTAGAGTGTAGAGTAGGAGTCATAATAGGATCCTAGGTAGTCTTTCCACTTCTCAGAGTGATCAAATTGGCTGAAGCAAGTGGATGCTGATTCGGATCTTGGGAAGTGCTAGTCATAGAGTACAAATCCGATTGAGGAACCTGATTATAAATAGTTCCCAGATTAGGAGGAAGATTGAAACTAGGTGGATTCATAGAAGCTTACTGAATAAACTGAGGTTGATTTTGCTTAACCCCTTGAGGGAAATTTCCTCTAATTGGTGCATTTCTAGGGTTTGGAAGGGGTTGTGAGGGTAGGGTACCAATAGGCCTATCATTAGGCTTAAGCCCTATCTAATTCTTCATATCCCTAATGGACTGGGTCAACTACTGCATAGCTTGCAACATGGAAGTATTTCTGACCATTAGTTGCTGGTTATGATTCAATATTGCCAATTCAGATTGGCTAGGCTGGTTAGGGGGCAAGGGTTGATAATTCCGACCCTAGTTATAAGTGTTAGGTAAGCTAGGGTTCACCTAATAGGGTCTAAGCTATGTAATCTGTTGGTTTACTTTCCCTTGGCATTTCCAAGAGAAAATTGGGTGGTTTCTCCAACAAGGATTATAGGTGTTGGAGAAAGGATTGTTTCTACTGTTCCATTGGATAGCCGACACATCCTCATATCCAGATGATGATGGGGATAGGAGTGTGGAGTCAGGATGGCAGGGATCAAAGGTCCTTGCTTGGTCCTATGTAAAGGGCCCTGGTTCAGTTAGCTCGTATCTTAAGCCATGTGCAGCTTGTTCACAAACTCCCTCCTTGAGGGAGTTTGGACAGTGGGTGATGGGAGTGTTGCTCACTTCCTATTATGACTCATCAATTCATCCAAGTTTTTAGATACAACCTCAACTTTGTCCAACTTTTCATAAATCAAGTTCATATCCATATTACTGGAGGTCTCCTGGACCTCATAAATTCCCCCTCTAAGTTGCATGGATCTTCCATAAGTTTCCATGGAGGAATTGTTCATGGAATTCTCACTTATATTCTTAAATAAATTGAATGCACTATTTTCATCTTTTCTCATAATGTTGCCTCCACAGGTAGCATCCACAAGTCTTCTCATATGATCATTAAGCTCATCATAAAAGATCTACACCAGTTGCCATCTAGGAACCTCATGATGCAGGCATTTTCTAATTAAATCCATGAACCTCTCCCAAGCTTCATGCAATGGTTCTTTAGGGTGTTGGGAGAAGGTCGTAATAGCTCTTCTAAGGGCATTGGTTTTCCCAATTAGGAAATTTTTTTTTAGGCAGGTGTTTCTTAGCTCCCCCCATGTGTTAATAGGCCTTCCTATAGACCTAAACCAATGACTAGCCTTCTCTTTTAGGGAAAAAGGGATTCATTTTAAGCACATCATCATGTGGATTGGGAATTCTAATTGTCTCACTAATGGTTACAAACTCTTCTAAGAATTGGAAGGGGTTTTTATCATTGTTGTCCTTAAAATGAGGCAGGATCTATATAGTGGAGTGATTAATCTCAAATTGAACCTCTACAGGTGGGACCCTAACATAAGGTTGGTGTTGATACAGGGCAAGGTTGTAAAATTCCCTCAAAGGTCTAGCCTACGAATGTTGGATCTGTAAAAATCTCAAGCAACTCCTACATTTGGGTCTGATGATCTTGTTGAAACTGGTTCAGTTGAAGTTGAAGGTCTTGGATCTAAGCCTGAGGATCCATCTGATTCTATTATGGATTGGGGTTGTCTGGGTTATGTTGGTGCAAGGATACCACGATCGTTAATATTGATGAAAACAAAACACTTGCGAGTTAACATTTTCATTGAGTTTTAGATTTCAGGATAGATGCAAATGGATACAACTGTGGAGGAGGAGCTCAAGCTCACATCCATGGAAGATTGGAGGAGCTTGATGGAGGAGAGGGAGCTTCGTATGGAGCGAGAGCTTGAAGACAAGAAGAATAAGATAGATGTTTTTCTATCTTGTTCTTTTTATTTGTATTTTTGTTCTTTACTCTTTTATTGCTTAGAACATTTGTTAAGCAACAGTAGTCCTAGGAACACATACACTACCCTAGGATACTTAGACATCTCATAGAGAACTTAGAAAACCAAAGTAGGCATCAGACAACCTGATCAGATGTCCAATTTGTACATCAGACGTCTAATCTTAGACTTTAAGATGTCTAACTATTTAATCAGATGTCCAAAACACTTAGGTTGGAAACCCACTCTCTGTCTGCCACTTTCATATGTCCAGCCCTTAGTCCAGACATCTGAGGACCTTGCCAGACGTCCAACTAGAGGACTATTGCCTTATCAGACTTAATTGTTGAGGATTAACTCTTAACATATTTTACATCTACTTTCAAACATCCATAGTGTATCCCAGACGTTTGATAAATAAACATTAGGATCAGTCTACCCCAAATCACTTTTGTCAGATGATTATAGCTGTTTGAGCCTCAGGAAATCCATTCCCACAGTGATTTGTGTTTCCAGATGTCCAGACATATTGCTAGACATCTGATGAGCATAATTTCGTACGCAAAAAGATATGAGTTGGAAACTCATCGTCATAGTGCATAGAAATCGACTAACCAGATAAAATTTATAACTGAAACTTGAGGTGAGTCCTGGGTTGAACACAGGGAGGCAAACATTTGTTTTTGAAATCTATGCTTTCAATTTTATTTATTTTTGTTGCTTTTATCTTTTGTAATTTTTTTGTACTTTTATAAGGCAAGAGATCAGGTCAAAATAATTTCTATCTAATCTACTTGCACAGAGAGAGAGAGAAACAATCACATATATATCTCAAATAGTTTGCTACAACTAAGAAAGCTGAAAACTACATTAGAAAGTAGTAAAACATAGATAGAGGTGAGGAGAGTCCCCAACGACATTTGCTTGGAGGACGACTCTCTCTGACATTGCCTGGAGGAAGGTGGTGAGGAGCGAAATGAACAAGGACAAAACTAGAGGATGGATGGCGGGGAAGGACGGAGTCACGGCGAGGATCTTCTTCCAAAAGGTGGTGAGAGGATGACCACGGGATGCTCCATGAAGGGGGATGAGAGGCAGGAAAAATATTTGGTTTTCGACTCTAGAGGAGCATCCCAGGCTTAGGACAAGCTCTCTCTAAAGCCTTAGAGGTGGTGAGGGAACGAAAGGAAGAGATGAAGGTGGATGGAGGGGTGTTGGTCCTTTTATAGTGGAAGGGGAGAGGATAATTCATAAATAAGGAATTTAGTGACATCAAAGGCGTCGTTGAAGCTCTGCCTTAAACATTACTGAAGGGCCTGCTGGTGTGCATGCACCCACATGTCGCGTGGATGAATCTCGATTGTCGGATCCAAGATGCGTGGCTACGGGGGTGTGATGATCGCACGTTCAACTGGCATGTCAAATTGGGCATCGAATTGGGCATGCGATTGAGCATTCATGCACGGCCGCATTCTCGCTCATCTGTTACGCCACGTGGCTGCATCTCACCCACAATCAAGTGGTCAAATTTAGGCATGCTTCGCCACTGGGTTGGATTTGAAGCGTTGGAGGAGTCAAACGCATGCCACGGCTTTGAAAGTGGCCTTCGCGACCACTATGCTACACTCTCACAAGTGTTGCGATTTTGAATTTACCGCAGCTGATGGTCAAGTGATCTTGGCCGATGGATTTTCATCCAATGGCTAAGATCGCGCGATGGAGGCACTTTTGAAGAAGGGCATGTGATGTGGCATGATTACGGCCATTGGATCTCGATCCAACAGTCGCGATTTGGCATGTCTCTCCTTCAGCTCATGACACACAACAGATATTAGGTAGCCTAGATGGCACCAAGTGGCACCATCTAGGCCGTTTATCTTCTTTCCTTTGTAGGTGGCACCACGGACGTCGGATTGGATCGATTTCCATGTTGTTGGGCTGCGATCACCGATCAAGATCCATCCATGTGGTTAGATTTGTCATTTGAAGCTCCAAATTGCATCACCTAGTCCCTTGGCCATTAATCTTCCTCGGACTACATAAGGTGCTACGGGATTCCAATCAAGATGATTTCAGAGGCGTTGGACTCCGATCGTCATCCTAATCAGATCTGTACGATCAGATCGTCAATTCGAGGCCTCGAAATAAATCTCCTTCTCTCCTAACCACAAAAGGACACGAACTAACCAATAATTTATATAGACTACCCTAAATGTAGAATGATGTATGCTATGCAATATTTATAACATAGAATGCAAATCTAAGCTTAGAAACATGCATAAATAGGCAATTTATCCTAATTAAATGTGTCTTCATCATACCCCCATGCCTATCTTTTGCTAGTCCCTAGCAAAATCAAACTAAATGCTATGTATAAAAATAGAACTAGGATCTGATTACATAGGCAAGATTTGTTGATTACATTAGAAAATTTCAACTAAGGTCTTAATTACAAAAACTCAACAGTGCTCGGGTGTCTGCCAAAATGCCAACCACACAAGTCCTCGCCTTATTTTTTGAAAGGAAGATACATTTTTTTTTCTATTTTTCTTCTTTTCTAATATTTTTGGATTTTTGAGTTTAGGGTTTTGGGACAGGTTTCTATGGCTACCTAACCCACCCAAGACTCAAAAATAACTTTAAGTTCTAAGCATCTTTGTGAATGTGATAGACTCACTAAGCAGTCGTTAAAATGGACTTCAAGTTTTTACGACCCTAGGTGACCTTAAAAGTTTCTGCCTAAAGGCTTATCTTTCCGATTGGTAGCTTTCTCCCTATTTTTTTATTTTTTTATGGGGTCAACACAAGGGTGAACTCCAATGTATAACTCCTCGAATTATTCTACTTCCCTGCTTCTTCCCTAAGTGTTTTGGGAATTATTTATGCATTCTTGTGAGCTAGGCTCTGGACAACCAACCAATGGGTTGTTACCCACAACAACTTGCCAGTCATACTTATGCAGTGAAGTGTGGTTTATTTTTCTTTTTTTTTTACCTTTTTCTAATTTTATATTTTTTTCCTTTTATTTTTGAGTATCATTTTTTTCCTTTTCTAAGTAGGTGGCTTCCTTAATCTAAGATTTACCTAAAAGCAATAGAATGAGTATGGTCATGTAGCTGGGCTATATACAACCGGCCAATGGGCTATTACCCACGACAACTTGCCAGCCATACTACCATAGAAAGTTCATTAGCTACTTAATTTCCATAACAACTACCGAAAAGTGAGTCAGTGCAAATAGTGTGTAGATGCTTAGACTTAAAGTCCCCTCAAATCAAAGAGCGAGTTGATAAGTCGTCTACTTATCACCCCAATTTACTTAGAAAATTAACATAAAATTAACTTGGTGAGGACTCGAGACCAAGTCCACATTTTAGTGAACACCTGGGCCGATTAAGTTCAAAGACCTGAAGAGTTTAAGAGTTCAGGTCTTAAAGCATCATTTTCTAAAGTTAACAATTCCTAATGCCTAAGTTCTCTTCTCCTAATTCTTTTTTTTATCTTTTTTAAATAATTTCAGGATTAATTATCCGCCCCCATGCCTAGATGATGCAATGTCCTCATTGTAAAAATAAAGACAAAAAAGGTAGAGTAAATAGAATATCACCTAAATTTCATGAAAATCCAGTCGCTCCGCAAAGAGAAAGGAGTATACACACATACTAAATTTATTGCCTTTAACTAGGCATAATATACAAATAAAGAATAAATTAGGAATTCATAAATGTAGGTCAGAATCAGAATAAAAGTATTGATCACAAGACCTGCTAGTAGGTGTCCATAGATGTCACCAGATTATGGTGCTGACCCATGCCCCAAGGTCAAGTGGTTCTAAGGTTCTGGATGAAAATCACCCAGAACCTAAGATTGTTGTACTTGCGGGGCCAGACCTGCGGTTTGGTGGTGTGCAACTCAAGACTAAAGTGGCGGACAATAGGTAGATCTAGTTCAATAGATTCATGTGTCCACTTAGAGTTCAACATAGAAAGATAGTCAATTATTCCAAGCTTGGGTTGCATGTCAAAGATATCGTAAGGGTCTTGATGAAAGGTAGGTGGTTTCAGGTCAACAGGAACCCTTAAATCCAAAATTGTATTTCCCTTAGAATTAGCCTCCCAAATTTTAACTTCCAAATTCCTATCCTCCAAGTTCAAGTGTTCAGTTTCCGAAACCTCAAGATCATTGTACATCCCCTCTAAAATATCCAAGTCCAACAATTATGGTTGAATCAAGATTGACTTGGGTACAATGATTTCCAAATCAAAATCATACTTAATCCCTTCGAGGTGTGGTTGAGGAATGGGGCTATTGATTGAATCTTCTAGTAAATTAGGACTCAAATTCTCCAAGTATGCCCCAACAGGATCACGTTCTTCAATGATCGGGCTATCAAATAGTTCATCAGATTCCTTAGGCCCGTTTATCTCACTAAAACCATTTTCTTTGAGCTCAAGTGAGACCTCACCTATAGATTCTTCACCCTTACAATCAAAGAATTCTTGATCCTCATTTATATATGTCTCAAAATCATATGTTGTTCCCTAGTCTATAGAGACATATTTTTCCTCACTCCCTAGCTCAAGGATCTTGAGTGAGAAAATCGCTTTATCCTCAATGGGTTGCTTTAGACCAACCTGGTCATCCCTGGTCTCAGAAAATGTGTCCCCCCAGATAGGCTCCTGAGCGGGTTCTAACATTGGCTCTCTTGAAGGGGGTTCATCCTAGGAATCATCCCAAGATTAGACTAAGGCAACCACAAATTTCATCCTCAATCTTGACAACTTCCCAAGTGAAAACTCACCTAGGTCCCTATCCTTCACAACTTGGAGCCAATCTAATAAAGAACTATTAAGTTCATCAATCATTTTGATCATAGACTCCAATGCTTCAGTGCATGGTGTTGGCTAAGCTTCTAAAGATTGTAAAGTGTTCCTCAAGTTAGCCAACACCTATCATGGATCTAGTTCACCTAATCGAATGGTTCGATTCAGGGTTGGGTAGGTTTGGATTTAATCTAGGGGAGTCAAGAAATTAAGGTCCTCCCTGATAATAGGTTGTTTTGGGTTGTTCACAGAATGGTGGTGACCTATGTTCAACATAATCTTGGGGAGGGTAAGAGTTATAATCATCATATCCTTCTTCATTGTAGATCAGGTTAGGTTGATCATCAAAGGGTGGAGATCTATAATCAGTATAGGCATAAGAAGGATAATAATCATAGTCTTGTTGTCCAAGGTTAGGCCCTAGACACTAAGGTCCGAAATCATATCCCCAATCAAAGTTATCCTGACTAGGAGATGGGGAATCATAAGTCGAGTCGGGATAGTAATCATCTTGAGGATAAGTGTTGGTTGGAGGGTAGGATTGGAAATGTGTGCAGGATGTGGAAGCATACATGGTGAAGCACGAGGAAATACAGAATAGAGAAAGGTGCCCTACAATACAATCAATCAATCCTATCCTTAAATTGGGTAGCTTAAGGACCTATGCGTCAGAAATGAACTTTGACCACACAACGAATTTGGTGTTGTCCTTACTCCTGAAGGTGGTAAAGTTGGGCTGGTGAAGAAGGGGGAGCATGTTCCGAGGACTGCTAATTATGCCAAATCCTTGCTTGCTTAAGTCGTTTGACAATCGAACCCCCAACTTAGCACCTTTTGAAGTAAGCAGACGTCACTAATTCGAAACACGTTCAAGAGAACACCCTGAAACGGACTCAATGAATCCTAGGGTCACCGTCTACTCAATTTTAATTAAGGCTTAGGATGATTGTGCTCTGGGAATGTGATGGGACCTTTAGATGGGTTGTGCCCTTAAAAATCAATTAATAAGTGTGTGTGTGCACAACCAATGATTTTCAAACAAGGTTTTGATGATGCATCTTTTAGGGTTTAACCTTATTTAGTATCTTTTAGGGTTTAATCCTTAGGTTGGTTCAATCAAGGTTCAGTAGAACACTCCAAGTTTTGAAAACATGGTAGTAGATATATTCCTTTAAAAATTAGAAATAATTTGGAGTACTTGATTCAGCCCTAAATGGCAAGCTACTTGATGGATCAGTTTTAAATTGAGTCGTGCGACACAAACAGTTCAAGCAATTGGCCTATTGCACCACTTGATTAAGGCACACATTTGTGTAACCTATTCAAATTTTCTACTCACTTATTTGTGTGTTGAATTAAGGTGTACCAGATCGATAGGTTAGATTCCAGTTAAGTGGTAGAATCAACGCAGAGTGGTGCACCTTAGGTCGAGAGTTGTGGGTGTTTAATGTGTGTAACTTTCAGTTAAATCCCACAAAAGAAGAATATTTTTTTATTTTTTAATTCATGCGGGTGGGTGAGGTGAGGTGAAGTGACAATCAAACAATCAGATCTATCCCAAGCTTTATAAAAGCACCTAGGTAGATTTGAGTTTGAGTTTTTAGGTGGCGGAACAAAAATCTAATGGGAAGAGGTGGTGAGGATACACTTACAGAACCTTCTAACCGCACTTTACTCCAATCTATTCTACTTTAGCTCACCTTGGAAGGGAACCTGTAATCACAGAAAGAAAGGAGCAAAGTGTGCCAAAAAGTTAAGGTGGAAAATGTAAAAAAAACCAAAGAGCATTGCCTCCCTAGCAATGGTGCCAAAATGATGATTGTAATTTCATATGTGAAAAGATTTGAGTTTTAGGAACCCATCATCGTAGTGCGTAGAAATCCACTAACCAAATAAAATTTATAACTGAAACTCGAGGTGAGCCCCGGATCGAACACAGGGAGGTGAACGTTTGGTTTTGAAATTTGTAATTTCGATTTTATTTGTTTATGTTGTTTTTATCGTTTTTTATTTTTTTTTATTTTTATAAGGTAAGAGATCAAGCCAAAATAATTTCTATCTAATCTACTTGCAGAGAGAGAGAGAGAAACAATCACATATATATCTCAAATAGTTTGCTACAACTAAGGAAGCGGAAAACTACATTAGAAAGTAGTAAAAGATAGATAGAGGTGAGTAGAGTCCCCCTCGACGGTCATTTGGAGGATGACTCACTCTGACGTTGCCTGGAGGAAGGTGGTGAGGAGCAGAACGAACAAGGAGGGAGTCAAAGGACAAAGGGCAGGGCAGGACAACGTCGCAATGAGGATCTTCTTCTGGAAGGTGGTAAGAGGACGACCACGAGATGCTCCATGAAGGGGGATGAGAGGCGGGAAAAATATTTGGTTTTCTACTCTAGAGGAGAATCCCAGGCTTGGGACAACCTCTTTCTAGAGCCTTGGAGGTGGTAAGGGAGAGATGAAGGTAGATAGAGGGGTGTTGGTCCTTTTATAGTGGAAGGGGAGAGGATAATTCGTATATAGGGCATTTAGTGACATCAAAGGTGTCGCTGAAGCTCCGTTCTAAACATTGCTATTTATCGCTCTGAATCAGATTTTAAAATTGATGCATTGTAGTATAGATTAAATTAGCACGAAAAGCAAATAAAATTTATACTCGAATGGAAGTCTAAGGTCAAACATAGGGAGAAATTAGCAAAATAATTCTCAAGATTGCAATTGAAGCACAATATAAGAAATTTATAATAGAACCCCAAACAATAATGATATATAAATAAATCAAATGTCAAATAGTGTAAAAAGAATAGGGTAAAATGGTGATTTGAATCACCAATTACCCCTCACAATAATAGCAAATATCTCAACAGTATCAACCAAATATAGTCTTGCAATCAAGTATCAGACGGCTGAGCGTTCAATCAGATGGCTTATCCGTCTCGAGCTACAGTGTATAGCATTTTCTCCCTCAGGCTCTTCTCTTCTTCTTCCTCTTCTCTGGCTTCTATTCTTCTTCCTTCTCTTCACGCACAAGGGGGAGGGTTTCTTCTTCAAACGGCTAAGTGTTAGCCATTGATCTTCAGAGCAAAACCCCCCCAAACCCCCACACTCTCTCTTTCTTTCTCTCTCTAGGATCCGCTCTCCTAGAGCCTTCAACAATCGAATTCAAATCTAAGCGCACCCGGGACCGGAGCTGCAGGCGTGGGTCGTAGTCGAGGTGTGTGCGGGTTAGGAGGGTCAGCGCCAGGCCCGTGTGAGCAGTGTCACAGGCGAGGCAGTGTCAGGTGAGTGGAGACCTCACCCCCTTGTGTCTTAGGCGATAAGCCTACAACACAAAATCAATTTATGTGCTATTTGGAGTTCTGCTGCACCTGATGTGGGACTAAAGTCCCCGTTATTCTGTTTGTGCACTGTAGCAAAGATGCGTCTGCTCAATTGGATGGCTACAGCTGATGGAGGCCTTAATCGAAGACCTTGGATGGTTCCTGGGATGTAGCCACGTCACCTAGAGGTGTCTCCTGGAGCTGCAAGTGCTGAAGAGAGCTTCAAGCTTCCTTCAAAGCTTTGCGGTAATGGCACGGCACCTAAAACCTGAAACTCAAGAAAAAGGGCCTCGCGGCTGCATCAGATGGCTTAGCAGTATCACCAGGGGATGGCGAGTATTGTGGTGGGTGTAGCGTGGAGTGAGGGTGCGTGAGGTGGCTGGACCGTGACGGAGATGGCTATGCGAAGGTGGGTGTTCAAGAGTGTGTTTGAAGGAGCAATCGAAGAAACAGATAGAGGGCATTTGCCCCTTGGGTCGAGGTGGAGGTGTAGGGATGAATGGCAGCCAATTTGGTGGAGCATACTAGCTGTGCGAACTCGCCGGAGGTACGCCGGCGAGGTGGAAGACGAGGAGCATGCAAGTGAGATGGTGGTCAAAACGGAGTGTGGTTGGTGTGTGAATGAAGTAGAGGAGTTAGGGAACTTATCTAGGTAGTTGGTAGACGATGTGGAGTAGAGGCGACGCTAGTTGCGGTGTGGTCGGCACCGGGGAAGAAGGTGACTCCAGTAGGGGTTGGGCGGCGAGGACGAAGGAGATAGAGGTGTTGGTCGGTATTGCACGACGCGGAGGAAGCTGAGGGAGACAAATCCATTGCAGGTATTGCGAATGGACAAGGAATGAAGATGGTGGAGGTCACCGAATGTCGAGGAGCACTTCAGCCAGAGGAGGAGAGAAGAATTTGGGGTTATTCTGGTCGAATTTGAGTGTGAGAGGCACTGTCTGCCCTGAGGAGTCCTATATAGGCCGTGAGAGGGTGATTAGAGCTTGGGAAGCTATAGGCCGTGAGAGGGTGATCAGAGATTGGGAAGCAAGCTTCCCAAGCTTGGAAGGTCACCGGAGTTGGAAACTTGAAGGATACCGAATCTCTCATGCATTCACATGAGAGATTGGGAAGGTCGTTGGGTTCATGGATGGGTGCATTGGAAAGAGGACTCCTCAAGGAACCTCCCTTGCAATTTTGGAAGAGATTGATTGATCAGAAAAAGAGTTCTCTTCAATCAAAGGTCACTGAAGTTGTAGGATTAGGATTCAAGGGTGGTAGGGACCTATTTGTGAAGAATATGACAAAGTTGGGGGGCTATTTGTAAGAAATTGGAAGGTTGAGGGGCCATGTGAAATAAAGAAAATCAGACTTGGACCAAAGTGCAAATTAGTTCGAAACAATCTTAGATTGGGCTTAAATTTTGGTAAAAACCTAATTTGGACCTAAAAAATCCAATGGTGAATTTGGATTTTGGTTTAGACCTATTTTGACTAGGTAATTTGCATAATTACCCAAATTAGAAAAAATGTCTGTTTGAGACTTTGTTTTAGATCAAGATGGGTTCCAATGGTCCAATTGAAGGTACCAAATCCTAGAGAATCTTTTTCTATGATTTTTAAATGGTTTAGGTGAATTTTATCCTGACAAGAAACCTCAGTAGATTAAGCAGGTCAGTTTCTAGGGTTTCTGATGTCCATTAATTCCTATAACGCATGAAAACATTTTTCTGTGTGTTCTAACCCACTTATTAGACTCTTAAGACCATTTGACCTTTGTTCAACCCCTGAGAGAGCCCACGGTTATTTTATTTTTGTGATAGAATGGTAAATTTGCATAAATAACCTTGTATTCTTATCTTCTTCTCAAATTAATGTTTTGTGCCCTTAAGACCTTTTGATGGATATGTAGCAGCTTTTATTGACTTAATCAGATCAAACTGAGCTAGTTATGGCTCATGATGGTGTTCCCATCATACCCCCATGCCTAGCTTTTGCTAGTCCCTTAGCAAAACCATCTGAATCGAACAAGTTATCCAGGTCAGATTTTAACTGTTAGGATGCCTTACTAAGTCGTATCTCTAAGAATCAGATCTAAATACTAACAATAGTCCTAGAGGTACTCAAGTACCAACCTAGATCCAGACCTGACTAGCTTTCACCTCAGTCTACCACGAAGGTTTCTAAGGCCCACAGGAACTATCCTAAGGTTCGTTAGACCTAGCGGTTAAAGCACGTGTGCTTTAAGCATGGTTAGTCAGATTCAATTTGCCAGTGCATTTTGCGAGAAACATAGAAGGAGAATTTGATTTGTGGAGAGCTTTCTCTCCCTTTTCTTTTCATTATATTTTTCCTTAGATCCATCCTCGGATTGGCCCTAAACACAGTCTGTATCAGATTCCTTGCTCCCACCATCAATCCTCACAGGGTCCTTGGCAATCAATGCTTCGAGATAGCACTGCCCATGGCAACCCCTAGAACCCTAGCTTTCGAGATTTCGAGATAATCCCACCCATGGCATTCTATGGCTAAATCCAAACCCTGGCAATCGACATTTCATGATAATGCCACCCATGGCATCTGAACCAACATAAGGTGCTTACATGCGCCCAGTAGGATGTTTAGATATCCTAGGAGATAAGCACCGAGGAGATGGTATGTTAATGCACATCTTTGAGGGGAATTTCCTGCCTCTCCGCGTCAAGAACTCATCCAAATCAACTTGTGTTTTCAAGCCTCTCCTAATCTAGATCTTAGGACCTTTCTCAGAACAGATTAAATGCCTTTTTGTCATGGTTTTAACTTTAAAGCACACTGAACCAAACTGTGTGTGATTTAGGGTGCTTAAGTTACCAAGTCTCGCAAACTAGAGGTCAGTTAATGGGGTCCAATAATCCCTAAGCCTTAGACCTAATACATAAGCTTTGCATTTTCCCCAACCTCTTGCGGATTAATCCGGATCTTGACAAGTACGTGAATGTTTAAATCCAATACAGATTCAAGAGGCCTAAGGTCAGAATTCACCACTAATCCCTTAAGTTTTAGCCTTTCAGGTCTTAGTTCATTATTCAATTTAACCTAGAAGGTAGGTAGGTTCCAAATTGTTTCTAAGGGACTCAATTTTCATTTCTTTTTCTTTGTACTCCTTTCATCTCTTTTCAATTTTCATTCCTCCTTTTCAAAAATGGCTCTTCTTCTTACTCAACCTCCTTTTTCTTTTTCTTTTTTTGGAATATGTAATTTTTTTGATGAAACCCTTTCTTGTGAAGTGATTCTCACAATGTTTGGCACTTTAATACCCCCCCATGCCTACGATTTGCAATGTCCTCATTCTAAATTAGGTGGGTTCGAATTCAGCTTAGATCATACATTAGAACAGGTTTAGGTGGGTGGATGGGTCAGGATGACTGTTGCGAACAATTTCAAGCTCTGGTACGAGTACCAGAGGTGGAGTCGGCTGCTCTAATGGACGAACCCTAAAGTGCAATATGAGTTCAACATGGGATGTGTCAAGAAGGGTTTCGATTTTTTCAAAAAGATGATGGGTTGCCTCTCGTTAAGCGCTAAGTTTAACGCCATCAGCCAGGCGCAATATGCTCTAGAAGAATGGAGATCAAAAGATACCTCAGCGAAGTTTGCATCAGTTAGTTCAATGAACGGCTTATGTCGCTGGCCATTCACAATAAAAGGTTTAGAATCAAGGTTGGGTTGACTGATTTCAATGGCTCCATTTCCAAAAATCCGTCAGATAGGATATGGTCCAATCCATTTCGATCTGAGTTTGCCTGGGAAAAGTTTTAGTTTGGCATCAAAGAGTAGGACTTTCTAACCAAGGTGAAAGATCTTTTTGGATATGTGCTTGTCGTGAAAGGCCTTAACCCGCTCTTTGTAAATTCGCGAGTTCTCGTACGCATCATTGTGTAGTTCACCGATCTCGCTCATTTGAAGTTGTCTGTGGGTTCCTGCCATAGAAAGATCTAGATTACACTTCTGTACAGCCCAATAGGCTTTGTACTCCAACTTGACGGGGAGGTGACATGCCTTCCCACACACCAATCTGAAGGGAGACATGCCCAATTGGATCTTGTGGGTGGTCCTATAAGCCCACAAGGCTTCCAGAAGTCGAAACGACCAATCTTTCCTGTTGATGAGAACCTCATCATGAGCCATAACTAGCTCATTTTGACCCAATACAAAGGATAAAAGCTCCTACATATCTCAAGGAAAGGCTTAACTCAGAGAATTCTGAGTTTGAGAAGAAAACCAGTCATAAGGGGTAAAAGTGCAATTTTACCAGTATAATCTGCATACAGGGTAATTCAGGGCCCAAACACAGGTCAAAACAGCTTAATAAGAATAAAAGTGGGATGAGATGATCTAGCAAGGGCTACAGCACTTCCAAGGAACCAAATGATAATCTGTAACCCTAAAACAACCCACTTCAATTCACAAGGTTCGAGGCAAAGTAAAAATAGAATAAACCCTCTAAAATTCATAGAAAAATAATCTCTAGGGTTTAGAACCTTCAATTTGGCTTTTAGAACCCATTTTGACCTACATTGAGAACCATGCCCAATTAATAACTTAATTTGGGTCTTTACGCAAATTGACCGGTCAAACAAGGTTTAATATGAAAATGAAATTTACCATCAGATTCCTTAGGTTCTAATTAGTCATGTATAAAAACTTGAGCCTAAGAAGAAACCTCCTTGACCGACTTTACACTTTGGTCCTCATATATTTACTCTTTGGCCCTCAACTTTTGAACCCTCGCATTTTGGCCCCTAACTCTCCTTCGTTCTTTGCAAACAGGTCCCTCCTGCAAAACCCTGCCAGCACCATGCTCCGGCGACCTTGCGCGGAGCATGGCGCCGCGCAGGGTAAGGTGGAGGACCTGGCATGTATACCGGGGGTGCCCTGCGTCGTCAGCCGTCGCAGGAGCACCCCCATGGTCATTATAGCCCCCCATACCGGCCGTGCGAACGCACGGACGGTATGGGTTCGTATTCCGACCATTCTCCGGCGAGGGAGACACGTCGTCTCCCTCCGCCTTCCTCCCTGCTTCATCCCTATAAATACCCCCCGCCGCTCCACCGACGACGGAGCCTGGATCTGACGGAGAAAACCCCCAGCTTTCTTCTCTTCTTCCTCCGGCAGACGCTCACCAGCTCCGGCGACTTCCTCCCCCTCCACCTCTTCGCTCTGCCGCAATACCAGCAGCAGAGACCTCCTCCCCTGCTCTTCCCGCGCCACGCCGCACCCAGCTGGCGCCTCTCCAGCCCTCTGCTCGCCGCCGCCCCTCTCCCTGAGCATCGTCTTCTCCGGCGGCAGTCGATACGACTGTCGCCCTGTTCCTCCCCCTTCGTCCCTGCAGTTAAGTTAGACCTACTCCCCTTCTCCTCCTCTTTCTTTCCCCGCTTTCGATTTAGTCAATTAAGCCCTCTACCGACCCTGTTCACCCTCATCCTCTCCGCCTCCGACCACCCTCCGGCGAGCCGCTCCCATCACCTCAGCGATCCACACGGCTCGCCGACCACCGCAGAACTTCCGCCTCCTCACCCTGATCCTCTTCCGCCCTTCCACTTCCCACCAAACACCCTCTGCAGATCCACCGAACACACCCACTTCCTCGCTCACAGTTTGACCTAGGACGACCTGTTAGCTCCATCTCGCCCCCTGCAGACACCCTGACCACCTTCGCCGTGCCACGGCGAAGGTCCCCCGCCTGTCTGATTTGGCCGAAAGGCCGTTCTTCTGTGACCAGGTGACTCGCCCGCCGTCGCCATTACCGCGCAGGCAGAGCTGCTTCACCTGCAGGTGCAGGCACGCCTTTGCCCAGGATTGACTTCCAGGTTGCGCAAGGACTCTCCGCGAAACGTCCCAGGTTCACAGACGGAGCGAAGGCCGCGCGGGAAGCCTCGATCGCCCACTGCTCCATCCGTGACGCGCGCTCAATTCGGGTGGGACATTTAGTCCCACCTCGGAACCTCTCGAAGGCGCGCGGATGCATAAAGGCAAAAACTGCCTTATGCTGTTTGCCTCCTGACCACGGGGTGAGGTCCCTCTCACCCGACCCGACCTGGCCTCGTCCGTGACCACGCTCCGCGGACCTGGCCCGACCCGATTAGACTGACCTGCACTCCTCGCCCACCACGCACGCCGGTGGGCCTGGACCCGGGCCTGACCCGAACCCGATTACCCGGTAGCGCTCTGGGAGAGCTTCCGAAGAGTGATTTCAGAGAGAGAGATACGCGGGGGAGGGGGGTAGAGTAGGTTTTTTCCTCTTGACGAAAAAACTCTGAAGTGTGCAGGCCAAAGAAGAAGAAGCAGACCCGCTGAAGAAGAAGGAGCTGCGGCACTGTAGCATAGGCATCGTTAAGTCGTCTCAGCACCGGGGCAGACGACGGAAGGTCAGCAGCCAGAGCAGGAAAGAAGACAGGCTGAAGAAGAAGGAAGAGCAACGGCCAACGCGAAAGAAGAAGAAGAGAGGTCAAGGCAGAAAACCAAAGAAGAAGAAGAAATGAAGAGAAGCAAGAAGCAAGAAAAGAAGAAGAAGATCTGAAGAAAAAGAAAGAAAGGAAACAAGGAAGAACAGAAGAAGAAGAGCACGAGGGGAAGATCTGAAGAAAGCAGAAGAAGAAGAAGAAGAACAGGAAGAACAAAAGACAAAGAGGAAGAAAGAAGAAAAGAAGAAGAAGCCAAATTTTCATCTCTCTCTCTCTCTTTATTTTTGTAATAGAACTTGTATATCTCTAGAATACAACTTGCTCCCTGAGTTCGACCTCGGGAACTCTTTCATTTTTCCGAGTAAAAAATTTTATATGAAACGTTGGTAACAATCGGCTTTACTACAATGACATTACAAACCCGGTAAAACCCACGTTCTTCATTATTTGGCGCCGCTGCCGGGGAGCAACGGCTATTCTAGAGGTAAACATTCCTGTTTCTTTTAAGTTCTGATAATCTCCTCTCTTTTGTGCAGCTACAGGAACTCAAGAAGACAAGCAACCACACAACCACTCCGAAGACAGGTAAAATCTTTTCTCTCACTGTTAACCCCTACACTCTAAAGAGGAAGAAAAGAAAAGAACAAGCAATATAGGGCTAACCTGTCTTCCATACTTAGTAACCATAAAAAGTTGCATGTTTTCAACTCATCATTCCTGCACACTATTAAGGGTATTTAAGGGCTAACACATTCTTGCTTGAGCCCTAATTACCCAACAAAGAATTAACTGGACCAAGTAGAGCCAACCTAGGATTCAACATTAGGGTTTTAGAGACACACTACTTAACTCAAGAAGGGAGAAAATCCAAAAGAGGTGTGCCCAAACCATTGATTGAAAATAATTAACAAGAAAAATCCTAAACAATTGGCTCTCTCTAAACACTTGAACCCTAAAAGACAGGACCTAAAAAGCTCTCAAAGAAAACAAGAGGAAAAGTTGACCCCTTTGGGTTAACCAACCTTAAATTAGGTCACTCTTTGCACTTAAAAAGACTAAAGTTCAAGTGAAACCTTAAGCACCCTGATCTTAAAATTGGTAGACTTAAGAGGTCAAGATCCCCATTCTGGTCTACCTGGAACCGCAGTGACAAGAGAGGTCGGGTGGGGGAAACCCTGTAACCCGTGGGGACGCTCTACCGTGTAGGGGTCTTCGCGGGACTCTCCCTCTCTGGCTGCCCAGGTAATTCTCAGGTGGACGATCTTTCTGATCAAGGGGTCCATCTGCCCCGCACCTCTATAGTCACCCAACACATTTTTGGGTGTCTTGATTGGGTCCAGCACCTTCTAAACTTACCTCTCCCAACTGTGCATGTACGGAAGGAGGTCTCTAAGACCACCCTTAAGACCTCCATTAGAAATTCACTCTCGTCAAGGCCAAGCCTCGACGCCCGTATTTGTGCAGCAACACCCTCACATTATTCTCTCTTCTGATTCAGAACCAAGTTCTTCTTCTTCCCCCATCATGGCTCAGCCAGTTGAGGAAGAAAATAATCTGGAACACCAGCTCCAGCGACTCAATGACCTCTTCCAAAACTTCGTGCACCCACCACAGCGTCCTATGATGCGGGACCACTACAATCCTGCTGCGGTGGCCATTGAGCCTCGAGTTAGAATCCCGATTGGAGGACCTGATTCCGAACTAAAGCCCAACATGATTCACGCTATACCTAAATTCCATGGGCTTAATTCTGAAGATCCCTTCCAGCACATCAAACAGCTAAAGCATCTGGCCCACACTTTTGGATCAGATGCGCAAAATCGGGATATTCTTCTCATGAAGATGTTCTCCTTTTCTCTTATGGACAAGGCCGCCCATTGGTATCAAACTCAGACCCGGCCGATCAACACTTGGGAAGAACTTCAATCCGAGTTTTTGAAAAAGTTCTTTCCCGTTGGTCGGACCAACGCCTTGCGCCATCAGATTACACACTTCACTCAACAATCAGGAGAACCTCTCCATGAGGCATGGGATCGTTTTCAGGATCTCATGAGGAAGTGCCCCCATCACGGAGTTCCTAAATGGGAACAAGTCCAATCTTTTTACCAGGGACTCCGTGAGGACATCCGCCTTTTCGTCAATGCAACCTGCGGAGGAAACATCATGGGTCAACATGAAGACACCGTATGGGAGATTCTCGAAAACATGTGCGAGAACTCCATCAACAATGACTCCATGGGATTATTCGACAGGACGAATACCCGCGCAGCGACGAATCTTAAGGGAGCACATGAGACGCAGGACCTGTCCGCATCAGTCGACCTGGAGTTAATGGCCAGTCGATTGGACAAGGTCTCAATTATTGAAAAGAAGGTGGATGAGCTGACTCAGCACTTGCAGCGAGCCACCTCTGCGCGTAACTCCTTTGCACAACCTCCTTCCACACAGGAGACTGTGCAAAACATCCTCCACCGATCCTCCCCTGGGATGGATCCATATCCATCCCCATCTGATTCTTGGACTGGAAGATCATCCGATCCTTTCTTCACCAGCCGGGGGAACTCCATTCCTCCTTTCCCTGATTCTCAGGAGGTTCCTCAGACCTGCGAGGACCTCAACGCCATCCAGAACGACCCATTCTCCAACACTTACAACCCTGGATGGCGAAACCATCCCAATTTTCAGTGGGCGGGAAATCCCCAAACCCAAAGACCACCTTTTCAGTCTCGCCCACAGCCCTCTCATCACTACCAGCCGCCTCAGCCTCGGCCCAACCCTACTTATCCATCAGGGCCAAATCAAGATCAAATGTCCTTAATCCTTCAGACTCTGGCTGACATTCAAAAATCGAATGCGGCCATTCAAAAACAGCACAAGGACGAGCTTACTGAAGTTAAAACTCAACTGGCCCAGTTGGCAAATTCTCGCCAGCCAGGCACACTCCCTTCCCAACCCCTTCCTAACCCAAATAACGTGCCAACCCAGAAGCGCGTTATGAATCCAAATTTAGGCCACGCTCAATGGATTTATCAGGCCCCTACTGCCCCATCTCCAGACGAGATGGAAGCCTCAACTTCGCGTGCGGGATTTCAGCAGCAGCCACCCCTCCTACCAAACCCAAACCAAAATCAGGCCGGATTAAATTCTGTAACAACACGTAGTGGTAAGACAACTCAGGACCAGCATTATCCAAACCACGCCCAGCCTGATAACCATGACCCTAGGATAGTTAGCCAAGGTACCGCTGCTCCAGACCCACAACCTGGACCTATCCTAGAGGAACCAACCAAGATCCCGTTTCCCGAGGCCCTGACCAAGGGAAAGAAGACCACCAAACCCGTGGCCCCTGAGGAGGACCTGGTCAAGCTCTTTGAGCAGGTCCACATAAACATCCCCTTGATGGATGCAATCCACCACGTACCAGCTTACGCACGATTTCTAAAGAATATATGTACACCCCAGCGTAAGCCGCGAACCAAGGGAGGGAGCCCAATTGTTCTGTCAGAGCAAGCTAGCTCTGTAATCCTTAGTAGACTCCCACCCAAGGCAAAAGATCCTGGAACTCCCCTGATCTCCTGTAAGATAGGTGGTACCCAATTTGATAGAGCATTGTTAGACTTAGGAGCATCTATAAATCTGATACCCACATCCTTACTTGACCATCTGGAAGAATCTGAGCTGAAACCAACCGAGGTGACATTACAATTAGCAGATCGATCTATAAAGTCACCAAAAGGGATTCTCGAGGATGTTATCGTGAGAGTGCGGGATTTCTATTTTCCAGTGGACTTTATAGTCTTAGACATGGATGCACCTGAGAACCCTAGGGATACACCAATCATTCTAGGGAGACCTTTCTTGGCTACTGCTAGAGCCAACATCAGCTGTGAGGAGGGCCAAATAGAGCTTAAGTTTGGAGATCAAACACTGAAAATTGATATATTTAAGGCCCAGCAAGGAATTAATTGCGGCGTCATCGAGCAAATTTGTGACATCAAGACTTTGGTTGATGAATCACACCTCCAGAATGACTTGAGTATGCCTCATCAACCACAGAAGGATCTTGACCCGTAAACAGAGGAGTCCAATCTGGATGTGAACAACCCAGTAACTCCCACCCTTGAACCTCACATCTATACTGAACCACCCGCTGCTGCTGAAAACCCCATCCTCGAACTGAAACCCCTTCCTGCTCATTTGAAATACATCTTTTTGGGTTCTAATCAGACCCTTCCTGTGATCATCAATTCCAACCTCAATCCTGAACAGGAATCCCGTCTGATTGTTGTCCTCCAGCAACATCGCAGAGCCATCGGATGGACCCTCGATGATTTGACTGGAATAAGTCCCTCTTATTGTACTCATCATATCTATTCAGAAGAGGGCACACGACCTTCTCGTGAAATGCAGAGACGCTTAAACCCCAATCTGCAGGAGGTCGTGAAAAAGGAGATCATCAAGTGGTTAGATGCCGGGATCATCTACCCGATCTCCGATAGTCGTTGGGTGAGCCCAATTCAGGTCGTGCCTAAGAAGGCAGGACTCACCACTATAACGACTGTGACTGGAGAAATCATTCCTACCCGATTAGCCAACTCGTGGAGAGTCTGTATAGATTACCGTCGACTCAATTCCTCCACGAAGAAGGATCATTTCCCACTACCCTTCATTGATCAAATTCTCGAAAAACTAGCGGGAAATAGGTTCTTCTGCTTTCTTGACGGGTACTCCGGTTATAACCAGGTGGCAATCCATCCTGAGGACCAAGAAAAGACCACATTCACCTGCCCCTTCGGAACATACGCTTTCCGAAGGATGCCTTTCGGTCTTTGCAATGCACCCGCTACTTTTCAGCGATGCATGCTTGCCATATTCTCAGATATGGTAGGTGATTATCTGGAAGTCTTCATGGATGACTTTTCAGTTTTCGGAGCATCATTCGACGATTGCCTCCAACACTTGGTCCAGATACTCAGGCGGTGCATCGACGTGAATTTGGTTCTTTCCTGGGAAAAGAGCCATTTCATGGTGCCTGAGGGAATTGTCCTGGGACACTCAATTTCGGAGAAAGGTATCCAAGTGGATCGAGCTAAGGTTAATCTGATTTCTCACCTTCCTATGCCTAGCTCGATCAGGGACATCCGATCCTTTTTAGGGCATGTCGGTTTTTATCGACGATTTATCCCTGATTTTTCAAAAATCGCACGCCCCCTGACCACTCTTCTCTCCAAGGATGTTCCCTTCAAAATCTCCAAGGAATGCACTCAAGCATTTGAAATCCTGCGTGACCGAGTCACCCAAGCCCCGATCCTACAGTCCCCTGATTGGTCTCAACCCTTTGAGATCATGTGTGATGCATCCGACTTCGCTGTAGGAGCGGTTTTGGGGCAGAAAAATGACAAGAAACCTGTGGTCATTTACTACGCCAGCAAAACACTCGATGAGGCTCAGCGTAACTATACAGTTACTGAGAAAGAGCTGCTAGCTGTAGTATTTGCCCTAGAGAAGTTCAGATCGTACCTTCTGGGTTCCCATGTCATCATATACTCAGATCACACGGCTGTGAAGCATCTCCTTGCAAAGAAGGACGCGAAACCTCGATTGATCCGATGGATCTTGCTGTTGCAAGAATTTGACCTCGAGATTCGCGATAAAGCGGGAAAACAAAACGTGGTAGCTGATCACTTGTCCCGTCTTCCTTCTGAAATGATAGACCCTTCCGGACCCATCACTGAGCATTTTCCCGATGAGCACCTGCTGACTATTGGTACTAGCCTTCCATGGTTTGCTAATATTGTAAATTACTTGGCATCTCATCAGACCCCGTCCGATTGGCCGAAGGCCAAGAAAGACAAATTACGCTCCGATGCCAAGTATTACATTTGGGAGGACCCGTACCTATTCCGCATAGGTGCCGATCAGATCATCCGGAGATGTGTCCCGGAAGGGGAAGTCAACAATATCCTCTCTTTCTGCCATGACCAGGCATGCGGTGGCCATTTTGCCGGGCATAAAACCGCATCAAAAGTCCTCCAGTGCGGCTTTTACTGGCCCACACTGTTCAAAGACGCATACAGTCATTGCAAGGCATGCAGTCGTTGCCAGACTTTGGGCAACATGAGCCATCGCGACATGATGCCTATGCAACCGATTCTAGTATGCGAAATCTTTGATGTTTGGGGGATTGATTTTATGGGCCCCTTTCCTATTTCGGATGGTTTCGAATACATTCTGTTGGCTGTGGACTACGTGTCCAAATGGATCGAAGCCATACCGACCCGAACCTGTGATCACAAAATCGTTCTCAAATTCATTCATCAACACATTTTCTCAAGGTTCGGGATTCCTCGTGCAATAATCTCTGATGGGGGAACCCATTTCACAAATGCTCAGTTTAGGTCACTGATGACCAAATACGGGGTGTCTCACCGAATCTCTACTCCTTACCACCCCCAAACTAATGGTCTAGCTGAGCTGTCGAATCGGGAGATCAAGAAAATCCTACAGGTCACTGTTCGACCTGACAGGAAGGACTGGTCGTCCCGACTTCCGGAAGCATTGTGGGCCTATAGGACCGCCCACAAGACCCAATTGGGCATGTCTCCCTTTAGATTGGTGTACGGAAAGGCATGCCACCTTCCCGTCGAACTGGAGCATAAAGCCTATTGGGCAGTACGGAACTGTAATCTAGATCTTTCTAAGGCTGGGACCCACAGAAAACTCCAAATCAGCGAGATCGATGAATTGCGCATAGACGCGTACGAGAACTCGCAAATCTACAAGGAGCGGGTTAAAGCCTTCCACGACAAACACATCTCAAGAAAGATCTTCCATCCTGGTCAAAAGGTCCTACTCTTTGATGCCCGACTCAAACTCTTCCCAGGAAAACTGAGATCTAAGTGGGTCGGACCATATTTGGTCCGACAGGTTTTTGGAAATGGAGCAATCGAAATCAGTCCACTCAGCCACGATTCTGAACCTTTCATCGTGAATGGTCAAAGACTCAAGCCGTTCATTGATGTAACTTCTACTGATTTGGCTGAGGCATCTTATATCCTCCTTTCCCCTTGAGCTTATTGCGCCCAGCCGATGGCGTAAAACTCAGCGCTTAACGGGAGGCAGCCCGTCATTCTCTTTGAAAACCTGAAACTTGTTCTGACACCTTTCAGCACTCGAAGTTCACCCTGAACTAAGACCCCCTAGGTTACAATGAGGACATTGCAAATCTTAGGCATGGGGGGGTATGAAAGTGCAAAAACTCGTAAGAAAAGGTTTCAAACAAAAAATTCACATATGCCAAAAATACCATAAAAAAAAAAAAAAAAAAAAAAATTTCGAAAAAGAATAAGAGGAAAAGAGGAGAAGGAAAATTTTGTGAAGGAGAGAAGAAACAAAATGAAAAAGGAGCACAAAATTATAAGAAAAGTTGATAGTCATTAGTAAGGAACTAAGGAATTAACCTAAGTTCTAGACCTCATTCAAGAAAATAACTGAAAAGTGCACAATGAGATTAGTAAGAATGCAAACCTTAGGCATTCTTGAATAGACTCTTAGTACCCATTAAGATCTGGACACTCCTCAAGAGGTTGAGGAAAATGAAAAGCTGAAGTATTAGGTCTAAGGCTTAGGGAGTATTCGGCCTCGTTAACTAATTTTTGGTTTACGGGACTCAGTAACCTAAGCACCCTAATCTCACACACAGCCTGGTTCAGTAAGCGTAAAAATCAGAATCACGCAGAAGCGTCGCAAAAATCTGAAAAGAACACCTAGAATAGGAATGGCCGATCAACACAAGTTGATTTGGACGAGTTCCCAGCGCGGAGAGGCGGGAAATCCCCTCGAAGATGCGTAACAAAATATCATCTCCTCGGTGCTTGTCTCTTAGGATATTTACATATCCTACGAGGGGCATGTAAGCACTCTGCTGGTTCAGATTCCATGGATGGCATTATCTCGAAGTGTCAATTGCCAGGGTCTGGATTCGGCCACGGAATACCATGGATGGGATTATCTCGAAATCTCAATAGCCAGGGTTCCGGGGGTTGCCATGGGCGGTGCTATCTCGAAGCATCGATCGCCAGGAACCCTTGAGGATTGATGATGGGAGCAAGGAATCTGATACAGACCGTGTTGAAAAGCCAATCCTAGGCTAGAACTAAAAAGAAAAAGAGAGAGAAAACTCTCCAAACAGAAAAAACTTTCTATCTCTCTCTTACAAAACGCACTGCGAACTGGGCCAGGGCTAAAATCATTTCAAGCACAGGTGCTTTAACCACGAAGTCCAATAAACCTTAGGTTAGTTCTTGCGGGCCTTAAAAACCTTTGCTGAAAGACTGAGGCTAAGGCTAGACAGATTTGGATCTTGATTGATACTAGAGTACCTTTTAGGCCTATGGTCAGCATTCTAACCTAATCTATGCTCAAATAAAAAAGGCACTTATCTAAAACCATGGAAAACTTCATGGTCTAGAACAAGGGTTGAAACCTTAAGTTTTTTGCTAAGGGACTAGCAAAAGCTAGGCATGGGGGTATGATGAGAACCTCATCATGAGCCATAACTAGCTCATTTTGACCCAATACAAAGGATAAAAGCTCCTACATATCTCAAGGAAAGGCTTAACTCAGAGAATTCTGAGTTTGAGAAGAAAACCAGTCATAAGGGGTAAAAGTGCAATTTTACCAGTATAATCTGCATACAGGGTAATTCAGGGCCCAAACACAGGTCAAAACAGCTTAATAAGAATAAAAGTGGGATGAGATGATCTAGCAAGGGCTACAGCACTTCCAAGGAACCAAATGATAATCTGTAACCCTAAAACAACCCACTTCAATTCACAAGGTTCGAGGCAAAGTAAAAATAGAATAAACCCTCTAAAATTCATAGAAAAATAATCTCTAGGGTTTAGAACCTTCAATTTGGCCTTTAGAACCCATTTTGACCTACATTGAGAACCATGCCCAATTAATAACTTAATTTGGGTCTTTACGCAAATTGACCGGTCAAACAAGGTTTAATATGAAAATGAAATTTACCATCAGATTCCTTAGGTTCTAATTAGTCATGTATAAAAACTTGAGCCTAAGAAGAAACCTCCTTGACCGACTTTACACTTTGGTCCTCATATATTTACTCTTTGGCCCTCAACTTTTGAACCCTCGCATTTTGGCCCCTAACTCTCCTTCGTTCTTTGCAAACAGGTCCCTCCTGCAAAACCCTGCCAGCACCATGCTCCGGCGACCTTGCGCGGAGCATGGCGCCGCGCAGGGTAAGGTGGAGGACCTGGCATGTATACCGGGGGTGCCCTGCGTCGTCAGCCGTCGCAGGAGCACCCCCATGGTCATTATAGCCCCCCATACCGGCCGTGCGAACGCACGGACGGTATGGGTTCGTATTCCGACCATTCTCCGGCGAGGGAGACACGTCGTCTCCCTCCGCCTTCCTCCCTGCTTCATCCCTATAAATACCCCCCCGCCGCTCCACCGACGACGGAGCCTGGATCTGACGGAGAAAACCCCCAGCTTTCTTCTCTTCTTCCTCCGGCAGACGCTCACCAGCTCCGGCGACTTCCTCCCCCTCCACCTCTTCGCTCTGCCGCAATACCAGCAGCAGAGACCTCCTCCCCTGCTCTTCCCGCGCCACGCCGCACCCAGCTGGCGCCTCTCCAGCCCTCTGCTCGCCGCCGCCCCTCTCCCTGAGCATCGTCTTCTCCGGTGGCAGTCGATACGACTGTCGCCCTGTTCCTCCCCCTTCGTCCCTGCAGTTAAGTTAGACCTACTCCCCTTCTCCTCCTCTTTCTTTCCCCACTTTCGATTTAGTCAATTAAGCCCTCTACCGACCCTGTTCACCCTCATCCTCTCCGCCTCCGACCACCCTCCGGCGAGCCGCTCCCATCACCTCAGCGATCCACACGGCTCGCCGACCACCGCAGAACTTCCGCCTCCTCACCCTGATCCTCTTCCGCCCTTCCACTTCCCACCAAACACCCTCTGCAGATCCACCGAACACACCCACTTCCTCGCTCACAGTTTGACCTAGGACGACCTGTTAGCTCCATCTCGCCCCCTGCAGACACCCTGACCACCTTCGCCGTGCCACGGCGAAGGTCCCCCGCCTGTCTGATTTGGCCGAAAGGCCGTTCTTCTGTGACCAGGTGACTCGCCCGCCGTCGCCATTACCGCGCAGGCAGAGCTGCTTCACCTGCAGGTGCAGGCACGCCTTTGCCCAGGATTGACTTCCAGGTTGCGCAAGGACTCTCCGCGAAACGTCCCAGGTTCACAGACGGAGCGAAGGCCGCGCGGGAAGCCTCGATCGCCCACTGCTCCATCCGCGACGCGCGCTCAATTCGGGTAGGACATTTAGTCCCACCTCGGAACCTCTCGAAGGCGCGCGGATGCATAAAGGCAAAAACTGCCTTATGCTGTTTGCCTCCTGACCACGGGGTGAGGTCCCTCTCACCCGACCCGACCCGGCCTCGTCCGTGACCACGCTCCGCGGACCTGGCCCGACCCGATTAGACTGACCTGCACTCCTCGCCCACCACGCACGCCGGTGGGCCTGGACCCGGGCCTGACCCGAACCCGATTACCCGGTAGCGCTCTGGGAGAGCTTCCGAAGAGTGATTTCAGAGAGAGAGATACGCGGGGGAGGGGGGTAGAGTAGGTTTTTGCCTCTTGACGAAAAAACTCTGAAGTGTGCAGGCCAAAGAAGAAGAAGCAGACCCGCTGAAGAAGAAGGAGCTGCGGCACTGTAGCATAGGCATCGTTAAGTCGTCTCAGCACCGGGGCAGACGACGGAAGGTCAGCAGCCAGAGCAGGAAAGAAGACAGGCTGAAGAAGAAGGAAGAGCAACGGCCAACGCGAAAGAAGAAGAAGAGAGGTCAAGGCAGAAAACCAAAGAAGAAGAAGAAATGAAGAGAAGCAAGAAGCAAGAAAAGAAGAAGAAGATCTGAAGAAAAAGAAAGAAAGGAAACAAGGAAGAACAGAAGAAGAAGAGCACGAGGGGAAGATCTGAAGAAAGCAGAAGAAGAAGAAGAAGAACAGGAAGAACAAAAGACAAAGAGGAAGAAAGAAGAAAAGAAGAAGAAGCCAAATTTTCATCTCTCTCTCTCTCTTTATTTTTGTAATAGAACTTGTATATCTCTAGAATACAACTTGCTCCCTGAGTTCGACCTCGGGAACTCTTTCATTTTTCCGAGTAAAAAATTTTATATGAAACGTTGGTAACAATCGGCTTTACTACAATGACATTACAAACCCGGTAAAACCCACGTTCTTCATTACCTGTCAAGTAGGATAGTGACCTGAAGGATTTTCTTGATCTCCCAATTTGATAGCTCAGCTAGATCATTGGTTTGGAGATGATGAGGAGTAGAGATTCGGTGTGACACCCCGTACTTGGTCATCGGTGATCTAAACTGAGCATTTGTGAAATGGGTCCCTCCATCAGAGATAATGGCACGTGGATACTGAATCGAGAAAAGATGTTCTGATGAATGAATTTGATTACTACCTTATGATCTTTGGTTAGGGTTGGGATGGCTTCGATCTATTTGGACATGTAGTCAACAGTGAGAAGAATGTACTCAAAACCATTCGAGATAGGGAAGGCACCCATGAAATCAATCCCCCAAATATTGAAGATTTCGCATACAAGAAGCGACTGTCAAGGCATCATATCGCGATGGCTCATGTTTCTCAAGGTCTAGCAACGAGTGCATGCCTTACAGTGATCTTATGCATCCTTGAAAATCATGGGCTAGTAAAAGCTGCATTAGAGGACTTTGCTACAGTTTTATGTCCGGAGAAGTGTCCGCCATAGGCCTAGTCATGGTAGAAGGACAAAATGTCCTAAATTTCCACTTTCGGGATGCACCGTCTGATGATCTGATCAGCACCAATGCAGAAGAGGTACGGGTCTTCCCAGATGTAGTACTTGGCATCAGAAAGCAATTTGTCTTTCTTGGCCTTCGGCCAATCAGACGAGATCTGAGATGATGCCAAGTAGTTCACCGAATCAACAAACCAAGGAAGTCCTGCACTAATAGTCAGGAGGTGCTCAATAGGAAAGTGCTCTGTGATGGGTCCGAAAGGGTCAATAATGTCAGAAGGTAAGCGAGATAAGTGGTTAGCTACCACATTCTGCTTTCCCGCCTTATTGCTCATCTCGAGATCGAATTCCTGCAACAGCAAGATCCAGCGGATTAGTCGAGGTTTCGCATCCTTCTTCACAAGGAGGTGCTTCATTGTAGTGTGATCTAAGTATATGATAACACGGGAACCAAAAAGATATGATCTGAATTTTTCCAGGGCAAATACTATGGCTAGCAGCTCTTTCTCGGTAACTGTATAGTTACACCGAGCCTCGTCAAGTGTCTTGCTAGCGTAGTAGATGACCACGGGTTTCCCATCTATTTTCTGCCCAAGTACCACACCCACAGCATAATCAGATGCATCGTACATGATCTCAAAGGGTTGAGACAAATCAGGGGACTACAGGAGAGGTGCTTAGGTAACTCGATCATGTAGGATCTCAAATGCTTAAGTACACTCCTCAGTAATTTCGAAGGGGACATCCTTTGAGGGAAGATTAGTCAGGGGGCGCATGATTTTTGAGAAATTAGGAATGAATCAATGGTAAAAATCGATGTGCCTTAGAAATGCTTAGATGTCTTTGACCGAGCTAGGCATAAGGAGCTTGGAAATCAGATTCACCTTGGCTCGATCAACCTGGATGACTTTTTCAGAGATGAGATGTCCTAGGATAATTCCCTCAGGTACCATGAAGTGGCTCTTTTCCCAGGAAAGGACCAAATTCACGTCAATGCATCGCCTGAGGATTTGGACCAAGTGTAGGAGGCAATCATCAAAAGATTCCCCAAATACTGAGAAGTCTTCATCCATGAAGACTTCGAGGTATTCGCCTACCATATCTGAGAATATGACAAGCATGCACCGCTGAAAAGTAGTGGGTTCATTGCAAAGATCGAAGGGCATCCTTCGGAATGCGTATGTCCTGAAGAGGCAGGTGAAGGTAGTCTTCTCTTGGTCCTCAGGATGGATTGCAACCTAGTTATAACTAGAGTACCCGTCCAAAAAGCAGAAGAATGATTTCCCACTAGTTTCTCGAGTATCTAATCAATGAACGGTAGTGGGAAATGATCCTTCTTCATGGAGGAATTGAGTCTTCTGTAATCAATGCAGAATCTCCATGAGTTTGCTATATGGGTTGGTATGGTTTCTCCAGTTTCAGTCGTGATCACGGTGAGTCCTGCCTTCTTAGGCACAACTTGGATTGGACTCACCCACCAACTATCGGAGATCAGGTAGATGATACCTACATCAAACCACTTGATGATCTCCTTTTTCATGACATCCTACAAATTTGGATTTAAGCGTCTCTGCATTTCATGGGATGGTCATAAGCCCTCATCGGTATGATGTGATGTGTGCAATATGTGGGGCTGATGCCAGTCAGATCATCGAGAGTCCATCCAATGGCTCTTCAATGTTACTGGAGGATAGTAATCAGGCATGTTTCCTGATCAGATGTGAGTCCGGAGTTGATAATCACAGGAAATGTCTGATTGGAACCCAAAAAGACATATTTGAGATGGTCAGGGAGGGGTTCCAATTCCATAACAGGATTATCAGCAGTAGTAGATGGTTCAGGGTGGGTGTTGGGAGCAAAGGAAGGAACTATGGGTGTGTTTAGGTTAGGTTCAGGCTCCTCTAATTGTGGGTTTTGATCTTCTTGTGGTTGATAAAAAATAATCGGGTTTTCCTCGATACATGGGTCATCAACCACGACCTCGATATCGCAAATTTGTTCGATAACTCCGCAATTAATTCCTTGTTGGGCCTTAAAGATGTCAATCTTCAGTGTCTTGCTCCCAAATTTTAACTCAATTTGGCCCTCCTCATAATTAATATTGGCCCTAGCTGTGGCCAGAAAGGGTCCCCCTAATATGATTGGTGTATTCTTCAAGTTCTCAGGAGCATCTATGTCTAAGATGATGAAATCAATGGGAAAGTAGAAATCGTGTACCCTAACTATGACATCCTTGAGAATTCCTTTTGGTGACTTAATAGATCGATCGGCTAACTACAAAGTCATCTCTATCGATTTAAGCTTAGATTCCTCAAAGTGGTCTAGTAGGGATGTGGGTATCAAATTGATGGATGCTCTTAGGTCCAATTAGGCTCGGTCAAACTGTATATCTCCGATAGCATAGGAGATTAGAGGGGTGCCTAGGTCTTTTGCCTTAGGCTGGAGTTTACTCAAAATAATGGAGCTGGCTTGTTCCGACAGTACAATTGGGTTCCCACCTTTGGTTCGCAGCTTACGCTTGGGTGTACATCGTCTTTCAGGAATCGTGTGTAAGCCAGTACATGGCAAATCACATCCATCAAGGGGATGTTTATATGAACCTGCTCAAATTGCTTGACCAGGTCCTCAAGTGCCACGGATTTGGTTGTCTTCTTTCCTTTGGTCAAGGCCTCAGGAAATGGAACCTTAGATGGTTCCTCTAGAATTGGCTCAGGCTCTTTATCAGGGATAGGTGTGTCCTAGATGACCAATCTAGGGTTAGGGTCTACAGTCTCAGGCATGTCGTGGCTAGGAAAAGGTGGGTCTTGTGTTGCTTTGCCACTACGGGTGGTGACAAAATTTAATCCTGCCTGATTTCGATTTGGGTTGGGCAAAATAGGTGTCTACTGCTGAAATTCCGAGTATGAAGTTGAAGCATCTATCCCGTCAAGTGATGGAGTAGAAGGGGCCTAATAAAAAAAGTGCGCTTGGCCCTGATTTGGGTTCATAACATGCGCCTGGTTCAGCACGTTATTCGGGTTTGGAAGAGGTTGGGAAGGAAGTGCACCAGGTTGGCGAGCACTTGCCAGCTGGGCCAATTGATTAAACAACTTAGAGATCTCTTCTTTGTGCTATTTTTGCATGTCAACCAAGGTCTGGAGGATGAAAGATGTCTGATCTTCTTTAGGCGATCCAGATTGAAAATTTTGATTAGGCCTTGGTTGAGTGGGTTGATATGGTTGCTGGTTTTGTGGTCGGGGTTGGCATTGGGATCTCAGATTTGGGTTATTTCCCGACCACGCAAAGTTAAGATGATTCCGCCATCCAGGGTTGTAAGTGTTGGAGAAAGGATTATTCTGGACAGCGTGGAGATCCTCGCAGGTCTGCGGTGCTCTGAGATAATCAGGGTATGGGGGTTTAGAGTTCCCCCAACTGTGGTGGGTTGACCCGGAGTTTCCTCCTAAGCCATAATCAGATGGGGGTGGATATGCATCCATCCCTGGGGAGTGGTAGATGTTGTGCACAACCTCCCTTCTCGTGGGCAGGTGTGCGTATGTGCTTTGAGGTGCAGAGGTGGATTTGTGTAGATGACGAGTGATGTCGTCCACCTTCTTCTAGATAATGGAGACCTTATCCAATTAACTGGCTACCAACTCCAGATCAATGGATGCGAAAAGGCCTCAGGATTTGTGTACCCCCCAATTGTTTGTCAATGCATGGGTGGACGTCCGGTCGTACGCACCCAATGACTCATTGTTCAGGGAGTTCTCGCACATGTTCTCGAGAATTTCCCAGATCATGTCCTCATGCTGACTCATGATGCTACCACCACAGGTTGCATTGACAAAGAGCTTGATGTCTTCATGGAGTCCGTGGTAAAAGGATTGGACTTGTTCCTATTTTGAAACTCTGTGATGGGGGTACTTACGCATGAGATCCAAAAAATGATCCCATGCCTCGTGTAGAGATTCTCCCACTCCTTGGTGTCGCATCGTATTTGTACGACCAATGGGTAGAATTTTTGTAGGAAGGCAATTTGAAGTTCTCCCCATGTGTTGATCGCATGTGGTTGAGTTTGAAACCAGTGAGTGGCTTTGTCAGCCAGAGGGAATGAGAAGAGTTTTAAGAGTAATCCGTCCTGATTCTGTACACCTACCCCAAAAGTGTAGGCTAGATGTTTTAGGATTTTGATGTGCTGAAAAGGATCCTTGGAGTTCAAGCCATGAAATTTTGGGGTCATATGAAGCATGCTAGGCTTGAGTTCCACCTCGGGTCCTCTCGTGGGAATGTTGATTCAGGGTTCAATCTCCACCGCTGCAGGATTATAGTGATCTCGCATTTGAGGATGCAGCGGTGGGTTGATGATGGCATTGATTTGATTTCGAAAATCATGGAATTGTTGCTCAAGGTTAGGTCGATCTTCTTGGTGATCCATAGCTGATAAGGGGGAACTAGGTTCTGAATCAAAAGATATGTCAATGTATCAGGTTGTTGCACAAACACGGAAGTCAAGGCTCGACCTTGACGAGAGTGAATAGCTAATGGAGGCCTTAAGGGTGGTCTTAAGGACCTCCTCCCGAACATGCACCGATGGAATAGATGAGGGATAGTAGGTGATGGACCCAATCAAGACACCAAAAAATTTTGGATGACTATAGAGGTTCGGGGCAGATGATACCCCTTAGTCAGAAAGTCGTTCACCTGAGAATTACCTAGGCAACCAGAAAGGGAGAGTCCCATGAAGACCCCTACACGGTAGAGCATCCCCATGGGTTACAAGGTTTGCCCCACCCGACCTTTCTTGTCACTAAGGATCCAGGTAGACCAGAATGGGGACTTGACCTCTTAAGTCTACCAGTTTTAGGTTAAGATCACGGGTGTTTATGATTTCCTTGAACTTTAAGATGTTTTTGTGCAAGGGGGCCTAATTTGAAGATTGGTTAACCCAACAAGGTGGGTCAACTTCACTTGTTTTGTCCTTTGAGAAATTTAGGTCCCTCTTTTAGTGTTCAAATGAAATTAAGAGCCTGATTTTAGGATTTGCTTGAATAGATTAATTCAACCAAGGTTTAAGTACACATTATTTGGGAAGGTTAATTCTTGATTAAGCAAGTGTGTCTGTAAAATCCTACACTAGAAACCCTAATTGGCTCTGATTGGTCCAATTTAATTCGTCCAAATGTGGTACCTAGGGCTTAAGTAAGAAGGTGATAGCCCTAGATACCTTAAAACCCTAAGTAGGTGCACAAATCAGGGTTGGGTGTTCTCTAAACAGAATGTATCAAATCAGGCAACTTGATGATTAATCTAAGAATAGAATGTAAGTTGAACCTAATTGATTTGTTTCCTATTTTAACTTTTTTCAGAATAAGGGGCTTAGGGGAAATTGGATGGAGTTTACCTACCCTTGGAGTGTTCTGATGTGCGGCTGATCTTCCTCCAATGAATCCCCTTGCACAGATCATAGTCAAAAGAGATAGAGCAAGTAAGTATCAAATCAGAAATTGCAATCAAGAGATCGAATTACGCATTACTCCCCGGCAACAGTGCCAAAATGTTTCACTCTGAATCGAATTTTAAAATCAATGCGTTGCAATATAGATTGAATCAGCATGAAAAACAAATAGAATTTATACTCGAATGGAAGTTCGAGGTCGAACACAGGGAGCAATTAGCAAAATAATTCTCAAGATTGCAATTCAAGCACAATATAAGCAATTTATAATAGAACTCCAAACAATAATGATATATAAATGAAAGCAAATGTTAAATAGTGCAAAAAGAATGGGGTAAAATGGTGATTTGAATCACCAATTACCCCTCACAACAATAACAAATATCTCAACAGTATCAACCAAATAAAGCCTTGCAAGCAAGTATCAAACGGCTGAGCGTTCAATCAGATGGCTTATTCATCTCGAGCTATAGTGTATAGCCTTTTCTCCCTCCTCAGCCTCTTCTCTTCTTCTTCTTTCTCTTCTTTGGCTTTTCTTGTTCTTCCTTCTCTTCACGCACAAGGGGGAGGGTTTCTTCTTCAAATGACTAAGTGTCAACCGTTGATCCTCAGAGCAAAACCCCCCCAAACCCTCATGCTCTCTCTTTCTTTCTCTCTCGAGGATCCGCTCTCCCAGAGCCTCGGGCAATCAGATTCGGATCTAAGCGCACCTGGGACCAGGGCTGCAGGCGTGGGTCGCAGTCGAGGTGTGCATGGGTTAGGCGGGTCGGGTCAACGCCAGGCCAATGTGAGCAGTGTCACGGGAGAGGTAGTTTCGGGTGAGCGGGGACCTCACCACCTTGTGTCTAAGGTGATAAGCCTACAACCCAAAATCAATTTATGCGATGTTTGGAGTTTTGCCGCGCCCAATGTGGGACTAAAGTCCCTATTCTTCTGTTCATGCACTACAGTGAAGATGCGTCTACTCAATTGGATGGTTGTAGCTGATGGAGACTTCAATTAAAGACCTAGGATGGTTCCTGGGATGCAGCTGCTTCACCTGGAGGTGTCGCTTAGAGTTGCAGGTGCTGAAGATGCTTCAAGCTTCCTCCGAAGCTCTGCGGTAATGGCATGAAATCTGAAACCTGAAACTCAAGAAAAAGGACCTCGCAGCCGCATCAGATGGCTCAGCAGTATCATCGGGGGACGGCAAGTATTGTGGTGGGTGTAGCATGGAGTAAGGGTGCGGAGGTGGTCGGACGATGATGGAGATGGCCGTGCAAAGGTGGGGTGTTCGAGGGTGTGGTTCAAGGAGCAATCGATGAAATAGATAGAGGGATTTTGCCCCTTAGGTCGAGGCGGAGGTGTAGGGATGAATGGCAGCCAATTTGGTGGAGCATACTGGCCGTGTGAACTCACCGGAGGTACGTCGGCAAGGTGGAAGATGGGGAGCATTCGAGTGAGATGGTAGTCGAAACGGAGTGTGGTTGGTGTGTGAATGAAGTAGAGGAGTTAGGGAACTTATCTAGGTAGTTGGCAGATGATGGAAAGCAAAGGCGACACTAGTTGCAGTGTGGTCGGTGTCAGGGAAGAAGGTGACCCCGGCAGGGGTTGGATGGCGAGGACGAAGGAGATAGAGGTGCCGGCTGGTATTGCGCGACACGCAGGAAGCTGAGGGAGACAAATCCATCGTCAGTATTGTGAACTAATAAGGAATGAAGACGGAGGAGGTCGCCGGATGTCGAGGAGCACTTCGACCAGAGGAGAGAAGAATTTAAGGTTATTCCGATCAAATTTGAGCGTAAGAGGCACTGTCTTCCCTGAGGAGTCTTATATAGGCCGTGAGAGGCTGATTAAACTTGGGAAGCAAGCTTCCCTAGATTGGAAGGTCTCCCAAGTTGGAAACTTGAAGGATACCCGAATCTCTCATGCGTTCGCATGAGAGATTGGGAAGGTTGCTGGGTTCATGATGGGTGCATTGGATAGGCTCCTCAAGGAATCTCCCTTCCAATTTTGGAAGGGATTGATTGATCAGAGAGGGGTTCTCTTCAATCAAAGGTCGCCTGAGTTGTAGGATTAGGATTCTAGGGTGGTAAGGACCTATTTGTGAAGAAGATGACAAAATTGGGGTGCTATTTGTAAGAAATTCAAAAGCTAACGGGCCATGTGAAATAAAGAAATTCAAACTTGGACCAAAGTGCAAACTAGGTCAAAACAAACTCAGATTAGGCCCAAATTTTGGTACAAACCTAATTTGGACATAAGGAATCCAATGGTGAAGTTTAATTTTTGTTTTTACCTAGTATGATTGGGAAATTTGCACAATTACCGAAATTAGGGTAAATGTCTGTTTGAGACTTTGTTTTAGTTCAAGATGGGTTCCAATGGTAAAATTGAAGGTACAAAACCCTGAGAATATTTTTCTATGATTTTTAGAGGGTTTAGGTGAATTTTATCTTGACCAGAACCTCAGCAGATTAAGCGAATCTATTTTTAAGGTTTTAGATGTCCATTAATTCCTATAATGCATGAAAACCCTTTTCTGTCTATACTAACCCACTTATTAGACTCTTAAGACCGTTTAACCTTTGTTCAACCCCTAAGAGAACTCGTGATTTTTCTTTTTTTGTGATAAAATGGTAAATTTGTAGAAATAACACTGTATTCTTGTCTTCTTCTCAAATCAATGTTTTGTGCCCTTTAGACTTTCTGATGGATATATGAGAGCTTTTATTGACTTAATCAGATCAAACTGAGCTAGTTATGGCTCATGATGGTGTTCCCATCAGTCACTAACGGGTCTGCTGGCACTCACGTACGCTAGCGCTCACACGGCTACAGCTGTCTCACAGATGAATCTCAACCGTTGAATCCAAGATGAATGGCTATAGGTGCACGATTATCGCGCACTCAACTAGTACGTCAAATTGGGCGTCGAACCGAGCGTGCGATCGCACGTGTGCACAAGGTTGCATCTACACTCATCTATTGCGTCGTGTGGCTACATCTTGACTGCTTGATCATGATCGAGAAGTCGAATTTGGGCCTGCCTCGCCATTGGGTTTGATTTGAAGCATTAGAGGAGTCAAACGCATGCCAAGGCTTTGAGAGTAACCTTTGCAACCACTGTGCTACGCTCTCACAAGTGTTGCAGTTTTGAATTTACCACAACCGATGTTCAGGCGACCTTGGCCATTCGATTTTCATCCAATGGCTAAGATCATGTGATAGAGGCACTTTTGAAAAAGGGTGGGCAACGTGGCGTGATTACGATCACTGGATCTCAATCCAACGGTCATGATTTGGTGTGGCTCTCCTTCAGCTCATGAGGCATGGCCAATATTGGGCAGCCTAGATGGCATCACGTGGCACCATCTAGGTCGTCTATCTTCTTTCCTTCGTAGGTGGCACCACGAATGTCAAATTGGGTCGATTTCCATGCTGTTGGGCTGCGATCATCGATCCAGATCCATTCGTGCAATTGGATTTATCGTTTGAAGCTATGAATTGCATCACCTAGTCCCTTGGCTATTGATCTTCCTCGGATTGCATAAGGTGTTGTACTCCAATCATTTGAAGCTACAGGATTCCGATCAAGATGATTTTGAAGGCATTGGACTCTGATCATCGTCCTAATCAAATCCATATGGTCGGATCGTCAATCCGAGGCCCCAAAATAAATTTCCTTCTCTCCTTACCACAAAGGACACAAATTAACCTATAATTTATACAGACTACTCTAAATGCAGAATGATGCATGCTATGCAATATTTATAACATGGAATGCATATCTAAGCTTAAGAACATGCATAAATAGGCAATTTATCCTAATTAAATGTGTCTTCATCAACGTCTGACCTATCCTCTGTGCAACTTAACTCTAGAACCCTATTTCAATCTTGTGAAAACAAGAAGGAAACCATCTTAGGATTAGACGTTTGACCTTTATCCCAAACATCACATAATTGAATCTTAGATGTCCGTCTTGATCCAACTCAATCTATATCTTCCATCCTTCTATATCAGACGACCGATCCCTAAATCAGACGATGACCCAAATGTTTGATAATAGATCCAAACATCTGATAACCCTATCAGAATCATAAATGATCCTGATTTCGGCCTAATTTACCTTGGATTTATTCCCAACGACTACTTAGACCTTCCTAACGGTTCCTAAGCCATCTATAAATAGAGAAGAACCCTTCCTTTGTTAGATACACCTTGAGAATACTTCATCCACTCATTTTGTGTCCTAGAAGAGATTGGAATAAAAGAAGAAAGTGATCTTGCTATCCAAGCCCCATTCAACAAATCTGAGAGCATCAATACTCTATCGTGATCACGCCTACACACTTCCTATTAAGAGGAGATTCTTGCCTATAGTAGCATAGCTATATATTTACTTTATGGCTCTATAGGTTCTTGTTTTTCCTTTGTTTTTGGTTGGATATTCGCTTTGTCAATTCCTATCTCCTTCGTGGGACAAAATACTCCTCATGGAGAGGAGGGTTGGAGGTACACTACCCTCGTATAAGTAGTGTGGTTGTAAGAGGTTGAACTATCCTTGTTTAAAGTAATTCGTTAATGGATTTGATCAACTAGGTCGATCGAGAAATCCTAAGTAGAGAGGCTTAGGTGGTGGTTTTTACCCGGGTTTGGGTTTCCACCTAAAAATCCTTTGTGTACTTATGATTTCATCTTTGTGAGATTGTTTATTCCCCATTATTTCATTTCATGCAAATCTCACCCCCTCTATTAGAACCTACAGGTTAGCCATCAAATCAAGATCAGAATCCAAGTTAGATGTAGAACTGGATTCACCAATAATCAGTCTCCTCAGTTCTCTTTGCAAAGGTGGCACCAAGTGTGGATTTTGTGATCTAGTTCCGTGCATACACTTGGAAGAATGGTATAGATGCGGAGAAAATAGGATAGAGAAGTGTGTGCACAATCCAAGCAATCAAATCTAGCTCTAAAGGGTTACACCTATTGGACCTAGTCCAAATTTTGCTAACCCTAACTAAATAACCTAACCCTTGAATTACTTGGCTGGCTAGAAGGGTGGGATCCTTAGGACACCCCACATGGTGAGAGACCACTAGAGGTTAATCGGTTACCACATCAACCTTTCTTATCATCAATTGGTCTAAATAGACAAGGCCTCAGATACAATCAACTAGGTATATCTCCAGTTTGGAAAATAAAATCCAACCTAGTTGGAGCGTCTATCAAGTTAATTAAGGCTTAGGATTTAAAGTGCACAAGATTAGATGATGGGCATGACGGGGTGGTTGCCCACTTAGAACAATTGATTTGTGTGTGCGTGCCAAACAAGGGTTCACAATACAAGCTTAATTGCTGTAATTTATTTTAAAGTTCAAGTGCTTGTATTAGTGAATTTTAGGGTTCACTTGGTTAAATAGATTTAGACAATGGTTCTGATGAGGCACACAAGAGGTTTTGCAAGTCCCAATTATTTGATAAATTTCCTTTAAGTGTGGAGATGCAAGTGTGCTTTAACTTAATGTGAAACCCTAAGAGCAAATAGTGCTATATAATCCATTTTAGCCCAAAGAATCAAACATGGTGCGACCCAATCAAAGAAATCGATGTTCCTATTGTACCACCAACTAAGGCATCCTGAAAAAATTTTGTAAGATTTTTTAATGCATGTTATGTAATTTTTCCAGATTTAAAGTGTACTATGGGTTCTGCAATCTGTTTTAACCCTTAGTTAGTGATCAAATATTCCGTGTAATCAAACATATACCAAATATTATTTTCAAATTTTTTAGAAATTTTATATTATCATAGGAATCCAACAGAATAAATTTCAAGTAAATCGAAGTTATATAAAAATTCATGTGATTTTTTGAAGTTTGAAAAATTAGGAACAATAGCAAACTTACTAGCAGTTCAGTTCGTGAAGTTTTAAAATTTTTATGTAAATAAGAATTGTGTGAAATTTGGATATCTTGTTCCTGACTTCAATACCGACGTTCATTAGAAATTTCATAATTTTGTGACATGTAAAATTTTAGGAATTGAATTTTGAAAATCAAAGTTTGTTGCAGCCTGAAAATGTAGAAGGTGGTTTTATTGATTTTCAAATGATAATGCCTACCAAAAAAAATTTTTTTTAAAAAAAAAAATTTATGCAAACAACTCAAGCAAATGACTAACCTAAGGATCAAGATAGACACCTAATATAGATGAAAAAAAAAATTCAAAGACTCTAATGCAACCTAGGATTAAAAAATAAACCTAAACTAAGATGCAAGGACTACCTCGATCTCTACCCGCACTTTGCTCCATCTCTACCGCTTGTCCACGAGATCTTGTGTCACCACGAAATCCTACACATAATCAAAAGAACAAAGAAACATGAGTTAGTGACACAGATGCAAAGACGAAAGCAAATATGAAAACGAACTCCATTGCATTCCTGACAACAGTGCCAAAGAGTGTTCTGCACGTGGAATAGGTACATAAAAAGGTGTGTTTGTCATAGTAAATGTGTGTAGAAACTCTTGAATTTGTAAGTGAAATTGAACTCGTAAGGATTTTCAAATAAAAATGTGAGAGTCCGAATCATTCGCGGGGAGGCAAATAGATCATAATCGCTTTCTTAATTAAAATTAGAATTAAGTATCAAGTAGGATGATTATTAGAACTAATACTAAATCTAATAGCATGCAACTACTAAAACTATAATATACTACTACTAGAAAGCATACAACTTGAAGACAAGTGGAAAAATAACAATTTTATTGAATAAGATAAGAGTTTAACACAGATAGAAGTAGTATTGCAACTAGAGGAATGCTTAGAAAATTATAACTAGAACTAGATTACTACAACTAGAAGTAGACCAGAGAAACGTAGAAATTATGGTTTTCGAAGGTGAAGTCCGAAGCATCGACGTAGATGTGGATGAGAATGCGCACCTGCCAGAATCACCAAAAATGGTGTGGATTAGCACTTGTAGTAGAGACTATGTGGAGGTAGCAAATTCTAAGTTGGAGATATGATTCCAAAGGGGGTGCCTAGATGTATTTATAGGAAATAAGGAGGCTTCCTATTGGTTGGTTTAGGTTACCTAGGATTACTAAGTTGGATGGCTAGGATTAATAGGTTAAGGATGAAGGGTTAGGATTAAAGGCTAAGTGATAGGATTGATTAGATTTTTGTTGGGAATAAATCAAAGGTCAAGGTTCAATAGGTTAGGTAATGGATGGCTAGGGTTAAATAATAGGGATATTATGAATTAAATAACTAAATGGAGAAGGATAAATACGATGGGGGATGTAGCCGAATGAGAGCTTTTTATTATTTTCTTATTATCTTTTTTTTTTTTTTTTGGTTGGGAGAACAAATAAGTGGTGGAGAGATTGGATGGGATTTGTTGCATGAGTTTTATGGTTACGTAGGGGATAGGTGTGAGAGTTCGGTCAGTGTTGGATTGGGATTTAGTGGAGGCCGTGGGTGGGATATGGGATTTGTGCATGGGGAGGTTACGTGGGTTTTTGTATGGGAATGATTTGGTGTTCGGTGGATGTAGAGGGATAAGGAGGAATTGGTGGAAATTGTTTGGTGCATGGGATTGTGAGTTTCGGTGGGGCTAGGATTATGGTGGAAAGGATTATTTGTGGTAGGATTAACATGGATGTGGAATTTATATTTGGGATTTTTGGGTGTGGGTATTAATATGTGGCTATCCAATATATGTAGGAAATTAATATACTTAGTATAGCCACATTAAGGTTGGTTAGGATTAGGTGTCGGAAATTAGGTTTCTAAATAAGCTAAGGCTAATTGGGGTAGGGTCTCGGTTAATTGGTTCTCCAAATTAAATAGCCCACTAACTAAGCTAGTCCTTTTCCAACTGAGCTCAATCCAAAAAATCCAATCAGCCTTGCTCCAATCAACATGAAATTTTGTATCTGTACATATAAAATAAACTCATTAATGTACCAGAAACAATTGTAGGAAAAACTACATAAAAGTCCAAAAGTATGCATATTTACAAATTATCCTAAAATACCTAATCTGACCTAACTAAATGTAATCTAACCCAAATTACCGTTAGACTAATATTAGCTAGGCATTAATTATATAAATAATCATGGCAATATCTAGAGTTTTTTAACTTTAGGAAATAATATAGTAGGACTTGGACACTTAGACTCTTTAAGTCTACGAGCTTATTTGACCTACTAAAATGTGGACCCATTTCTCGAGTCCTTGCCGACTTTAAGTTTAACTTAATTGGTTAAATAAGTTGGGGTGATAAGTACACAACTTATCAACCCGCCCTATAAGTTGAGGGGACTTATAGTCAAGCATCTACATACTTTTTGTACTAACTCACTTTACAGGCGGTCTTAACAAAAATTATCTAACTAATAAACATACTAGGGTGGTATGCCTAGCACGTTGTTGTGAGTAACAGCTCGTAACCTAGTGTCTAGAGCCCAGCCACTCGATTCAATCTCTTTAGCTATTGCCTTTAGGTAAATCTTAAATTAGGGAAGCTACCTACTTAGAAAAAGAAAAGAAAAAAAAGAGAAACATACAAAATGAAAAGAAAAGAATGCAAATAGAGAAAAGGAGGAAAAAACTAATGATTTGTGAGTCCCAGTTAAACTTAGTGAGGCTAATGCATTTCTGATTTGATCTTGATTTTTATCGCTTTGCTGTTTGTCATTAATTAACCTAATCTAACCTAAAAACTAAACCTAAACTAACCCTAAGAACTAAGCCTAAACCCCAATTTGAAGCTCTCTCGTAAAGACTTCACCTATTCTATTTTCCTTGCAAATGGCGAACGTATGCATGGGAAAAATATAAAATGAAAAAGTGAATTGTTCATTACGCATTGTCCTAATTATATGTATGCTCCCAAGTAAGTTAAGAAAGACGTTCGCATCGTTAATGTGAATTGAGGCAACCATCTAACCTTTTTCTATTTTTGTTTTGAATTTTTTTTGTGTTTTTGATTTTCGAAAACAAAAGCTACTAACCTAATTAACAAAATGCGAAAAACCTAATCTAAGCTAACCATGATGATGGTGAGGTGATAAGCGATTTGGTTGGTGCATTGGTGCATTGCATGTGTAGGGTGTGGAAAGCAGTTGGGTGTGAAACTCGTGGTGGTCGTGATGATGGGAGTGACAATGAAAAGAACCACTAACATTTTTTTTTTGCTTTTTCTTTTGTGATTTTTTTTTCAATTTTTATTTTTGAAAAATGAATACGATTCCTAACTAAGCCTAATCTATGCAAGTGAAACGAACCCTAATCTAACCTAAATACTAGGCATGTGGTGTGAGTGGTGGTGGACGACCAACCACCACTTGATGGTGGCAGTGTGGCAAGGCAAAAATGACAAATGAAGGTTAAAATGATAGTGGTGATGAAAAGAACAATGATTAATGAGGAGAATATCAATCACAAAGATGAAGAATCTATTGCATCAAATAAGAAACACATCAATATAGAGCATAACAAAGAAATGTAAATGAATTCTTAACAAAATAATGGCAATAAAAGAAATAAAGCTACATTAACAGAAGGCCACCTCGTCGATATTGCTCCAAGGAGCCTTTGGCTTTGGAGGGTGGGGATTGCTAGACCGAGGCTGCAATGGCCATTTACATGCCTCTAAGGGATGGAGGAGCTCATCCCAAAGCTATGGGAGAGCTTAGGCGTGCCGTAAAGAGGAGAACTTGCACAAAAATAAAAAAGACAAAGGAGGGGAGACTGCTTTGCTATGGAGGAAGGGAGGAGAAGGGCGATGGTGGTGCTCCAAGGAGGAGGGCACCACCGATCTTGGGAAGGTGGTGTAGCTAAGGTGGTGGCTGACCATCATATGTGGAAGGGGACGACCCTTAGAGGTGGTGGGAAAGGCTTGAAGGTGGTGGTTGAGGAGGTGGAAGGAGGAAGACGATGGGAGGAGGAAGGATTGAAGTGGTGACACCTTTTGGTTGGGTTTTTATGAATTTTTAAGGAGTGGTGTAGCTACATATTATGAAGGGTGGGTTGGGTTACGTTGAGTGGGTATGTGTGTGTGTGTTATGTGTGTTCAAATTTCGTAGAGTTAAGTCATGGGATTTAGGTGGGTGCGGGTTGGTTCGACCTAGGTTATGTGGGTGTGAGTCTAATTAGGTTTGAGTGAACCTATTTAGATATAGGTGAGTGTAATTAATTCTAGGTGAGACCAATTAGGTGTAAGCTAACCCAATTGACTCAGGTTGAGTCAATTCAGGTCACCTCTAGCCTAATTGGAGATCTAACAGGGGAATCAAGCTACAGATAGTGGAATTGGGATAATGATAGGTGGATAGGGATAGTGGATAGTGAGGATAGGGTCATGGATAATGCTATCCATGTTTTGGGTTCTAGGATTAGGTTAACCTACGTGGAGGTGGTTTAGGGTTTGGGATATGCTACCAGGGTTTTGGGGATTGGGATAGGGTTATCCTCCTAGCTCTTCTTCATTTCATGCTAGCCTCTCTCTCTCTCTTTCACTCTGATCTTCTACGCTTTTATTCCAAGCTCTTTATTTTTCTATCCAATTATCTGCAGTCTCCTCTGCTTCGCTTTATTTCTATCTCAGTTAGGATCATCACCTGATATTCTTAGTGCTTGCAAACAAGAATAACACATTAAATAACATGATCATCTATAATTATTTTATGTACAACTGTATAAAATGATACAATGCACATTATGCTAGTTATGATAGCACTGTGTACAAAATAACTAGGTTTCTAACATTATTTAGGATAATTAAGACCTATAATTTGTCAGTACATTAGTACTGCATTTACTCTATTTTGATGTTTAACAAAATATTATTATTATTATATTTACTTGTATTCAATCTCAATATTTTAGGTTATCATTTTCTTGATCGAATACAATCAAGGACTTTATTTCAAGAAGATACTCTCAAGTCAAGGCTTTATTTATTTTCATTTTAGAACTCTTGTTAAAGAGACTTTATTCACTTACAAATTCACATAAAAAATCTACTTTATTAATCATTGATTAACAAAAAATTCACTAGAAAATTAGGTTTGCAAAACGTGCATCGTAGTACATGCGAATCTTTGTGATCATATAAAAATAACTAAGATTATGTGTCCCAAGTCGAACACAGGAAGACAAATGTTTGATTTAAAATCTATGTTTGGTTTATTTCTTGTTGGTGTTTTTCAACTTTTATAATTTTGCATGTTTTTGATATAGAGAGAATAAGCTGAGGAGCAATGCTAAATAAAGAGACAAGATATATATATAGAGAGAGAGACAGAAAACTTATATTATAAATTCTAAATGTTTTATTACAATGAAAATAAACAAAATGCAATAATAAAAGAGAGAGGGAGGTGAGAGGAAACTCCCAAAATGACTGCCCTGCGAGACAAGGATTCTTGGCGGTAGTCGGAGGAAGGAGGTGCGAAGTTGGACAACAAGGATGAGGTGTAGGAGGAGGACAAGTAGAAAGAAGCTTAGGCTAAGCTAAATGGGATTATAAGGTGAGGGAAGAGGGTTCTAAACTTTAGGAAAAGGGGTGAGGAGGTGGAGGTAATCTCTGCCTTGATGGGGGTGAGAGGATGACCCTAGGGTATCCTATGAAGGTGGTGAGGTATAGGATGAATATTGGTAGGAGGAGGGGATTTCTAAGCTAATAGGGGACCCTAGGGCTTGGGTATTGAGCTTTGGAAGCTTAGGATAGCTTCCAAGGCTCTAGGATAGGTGGTAGAGGTGCAGGTAGGGATGAATGGCAAAGGAGGAGGTTGTAGGCCTTTTATAGTGGGAGAAAAGGGGCTTCGAAGGCCCTTGGGCATGCCATGGCACTTAATGTGCATGCACAAGACACGTATCGTGCGTAGGGTGCACTAATGCTAGTGAGGCCCTCTACAGCAACAGTTGTCATGCATAGGGTATGCAAGTCGTTGGATCATCATCGGAGGACCAAGGGAGTGCTAGGATCGTGCTCTTGAGATCACGTGCATATCTTGTACATTGTGTGATGGTAGCATGGAAGAATCCTGACTATTTGATCTGCATCTGGCAACTAAGGATCGCACATGGATCGTACTTAAGATCTATGCTTCGAGTGCACCTCGTTGATGCGCAGGCTACATGGCCCTATCCACACCAAATTTGAGTACGAGAGCGAGAGAGGGGACTGCGTATCAGGTTTTGAACATGCGTCTCAAGCTTGAGAGAGTTGCATGCTCTCCGCTAAGCTATGTCAAGAGAGGTCGGATGTGGGCCATTGGATTGTGGATCCAACAGCTAAGTTCTTGCGATGAGCGCACATTAAGGACAAGCGAGCTACGTGGCACATTTTAGAGCATCAATGCATAATCATGCAGCCATGGTCAAGAGAGGGGCTAGGGTGGCGTGGCGTGGCCTCGATCATTGGATGGTAATCCAACAGTCGAGAAAACACGTGTAGATGTGCCTTAAGAGTGTGTAGGCACACGATGGAGGGTGACATGGCGCACCCTCAACTTTTGGATGAGAATCCAACAACTAAGATTAGAAGGCGTGGGCAAGAAGAGGTCTGCAGGAGGCTGTGATGGCCTCTGGTGGCACCACGTGGTGCCACCTAGGACATTCATCTCCTCTTTCTCGCAACAGGTGCTACAAGGGTTCGATTGAGACAATTTTTGCAGCATTGGTCTTGGATTGTCACCCTGATTCCATCAGTACAGTTAGATTCTTCATTTGAGACTCGTTTATGTGTCTCCCTATATCCTGGCCATTAAAATAGATAAATTAATACACAAATTGTAGGAATTATTCTATTTGCATGATGACAACTATTATGCATTATATATAGTGCTAGATGCAATTAATTAGCTTAGGAACATGCATATGACACATTTTCTCCTAAATTGATGTATATCTATCACACCCTCATGCCTATCTTTTGCTAGTCCCTAGCAAAACTAAACAAAATTCTATCTACAAAAGAATATAGTTAGGAACTACTTACTACGACATTGGTTATTTATCAACAACAGAACATTTATACTTAGGACCTAAACTACAAAGACTCAATAGTACCCAGGGTGCCTACCAAAATGCGGACAGCCCAAGTCCTTGCCTTTTTATTACATATATATAATATTTTTTTTCTTTCTTTTCTTTCATAATTTTTCAGACTTTTTTGGTTATTATTTTGGGGCAACTTTCTACAACTACCCAACCCATACAAGACTCAAGAGAACCTACAAGTGCTAAGCATCATATTGTGTGTGTGGTTGACTCATTAAATGGGCAACCAAGATGAACCTTAAGTATCTATAAACCCTAGGTGACCCTAAGTGAAAGTATTTCTCCATGCTATTATTTTTTGTGGGATCAACACAAGGGTGAACTGATAGATACACATTTCTTTAGGATAAAATGCCTACTTATGCATGTTCCAAGGCTAGTTAAATGCATTAACATTGTAAATAATGCATAACATCCATTACCATGCATGTACAATAACTTGTATAAATTGTATATTAATTTAGATATTTTATGGCCAAGGAACAGGGCAACACATTTTTGGGCTTCGACCAGAGAATCTAACTATATAGATGTCATCAAGGTGACAATCGAAGTCCAACACCTTTGAAATCACCCTAATCGGACCTCTGTAGCATCTTCTATAAGCTAAAGAAGATCAACAGGCAGGGGATAGAGTGACGCAAATCCAAGCATCAAATGACAAATCCAGCCATACAGATGGATCCAGGTTGATAATCATAGCCCAATGCCGTGAAAATCGACTTAATCGAGCATCCGTAGGATCACCTACGAAGTAAAGATGGACAACCATGATGGAGCCATGTGGCTCCATCACAGCCATCCAAAATTGCCTAATGCCTCTCCCTCTCCCGTGCCATCAAGCCCAGATTGTTGGATCTTCATCCAACGATCAAGAAGCGACCACGTCATCCAATGTCGTGCCTCACATTTCCAAGGCAGGATCTCGGCCGTTGGATAGAAATCCAACGACTGAGATCACGCCTCCTTGGCCATGGTACAGCAGGAATACCTCGCACTCTTAAAGAAGGGGCACAGGTTTGAATCCTAATCCGCGTAGCCCCTCCACAAGAGCATGGGTAAAATCCCACCGTTCAATCAGAGATTGATGGCGTAGATGGTGCCACATCATCTCATGCGCTACCTTCACATTCTCAAGAGTGCACCTTCACACACTAATAGTTGAGAGATGATCGATGAATGGAGTCGGTGCAGCCACTCGACAGCTTGGATCATCATAAGAGTGATACGCGTGATCCGACGTGTGATTAAATGTGGTGCCTAGAAGAAATGAAGATGAAGGCATCCCGAAGAGGTGATGGAGAATATGAGTGGTTGGGGTATAAGTGGAGTCGTGTGGGGAAAAATCACATGGGTCCTGATAATGATGGTGAATGGAAGGCATGACCCAAGTGATGTGGTCAATCTAGAAGTCAAGGTCCAATGATCACTCTCTATTTCTCCCAAAGATGTTTCTTCCTGAGTATCATCCTCTTCTTTTTCCTCTTCACAATCATTCAATTCCAATTCCCAATTGATTTCACATGATTCAGTAACATTCTTAACTTCCTCAGGTAACTCATTACATGTAATCCCCAATAATTTTTCAATCTCTTGAATATCTTTTTCATAAGGGGACATTTCCTCTTGCTCACTTCTTGGGCATTAGATTCGGTAGTGAGTCCCTCCATGAAAGTGGAATGGGCTGAATCATTGATTGAGGAGTTGTTAAGGTCTTTTTTATTTTGTTGTTTAGTGTGTTTGATCAACTAAATCAATTCACCTATATCTCGATGGGTATCCTCAAATACAACAAAATCATATTTAGGCCCATTAATGCTTGGTTCCTCAAAATAAAATGATTGATATTCAGGACCTAAATCTTCTTCCTCAACTTCAATATGGACATCAATATCATCCACCTCGGGTGTATGATCTACAGAATCCTCAATGACAACCTCAGAATCAAAAATCTATTGTGACACACTCGACCCAAATTCAAACGTTTTTTATTTTTATTGCTCATCTCGGATTCTATGAAGTCTTTTCTTATATCATCATATTCTCTCATACTAGCTTCTTTTATTTCTTGAACCATTTTGGTCAGTTGAGTAATCTAGGATTCATTGCAAGGGGTAGGGTTTTGAATTGGGCTAGGTCGATCAAGATAGTCAATACTATCAAAGATTTGATCCTATATTGAGGGTGACTTTTGTGATCTAATGGATTCTTGATACGGGTCATGTGGTCCTACCTAGGTGTCAATTGCCATGGTTTTTTCTGAATTATCCTTCAAATCACTTTCTATAGCATCCAAAAAATGCCCTGACTTCATTTTATTAACGAATGCTTAAATATCAAAGTAAACCTTCTCATTGCTGCTACTCATTTCCATACATCCTAAGTAACAATCAATCCGTGCATTGGTCGTACCAAGAAAGGGCAACCCAGAATGATGGGTGAATCACTTAGCTTTTTCGATATATCCATGTCTAAAATAATAAAATCAACCGGAAAGCTAAGACCTTGCACTTTGATAGTCACGTCATATACCCCCTTAGGTGTGTTAGTGGAGCCATCTACCATTTTAAAGGTGACAGGTGTGTGGTGTAGATCTCCAAGTCTGGTGCAGTCAAAAAGGTAGTAGGAATTAAGCTGATGGGAGCCCCTAGGTCCACAAGGGCTCTATTAATGGTGAATCCCTTGATGGCACAAGATATGACAGGTTTCCCAAGGTCAGTCTTTTTGGGTTGTAGAGTGTTGGAAACAAATTCACTTATGTTGGAATACAAAACCACCTCTTTAGGTGTGCAAATCTTTTTCTTTTCTTTTGACTCTTTCTTTAAGGCCCTAGGGAAGGGTAAATAGGTCAAATCAAATTCAGGAACCTTTTTCTTCCTTTTGTCCCTAGAGTCTTAGTCAAAGCTGGATGTAAGTTTGGTCTTAGGATTTTTGGGTGAGCCCAAATCAGATTGTTTGGGTGGGCTCTTAGTTTTCTCTTCCTTTTAGAGGTGAAGGAATTGTCACCTGCAAAATGGCACATGTGAGAGATTGGAGGAGGGGTTAAAAGAATAGATGGAGAATAAGAGTAGGGAGGAGTTTGCATATGGGCATAAAAGGATTCTTGAAGTCTCTTGATTTTATCCCCTTGAGATTTCACTTGATTTTCTAGATTAGTCAGCCTTTTTTCATTTTTCTTATCAAAGTCCAAAAAAATGTTCATGATATCCTCAAGGGTGGTTGTGGGTTGGGTTGGACTAGATGGTTGCCCTAAAGTGGATTGAGTGGAATACTAAGTAGGCCTAGTTTGATATTCAATCTTAGTCTATCTCTGTGGTGGCCATGAAAGATCAAGGTTGTCTCTCCACTCATGGTTATACAAATTAGGATATGAATCAAAGTGTGTATCACCCTAAGTGGGGCTAACTATAGAGAAATTGATTGAGAACCTGATGTGTGGTCCTATATTTGTGATTCATTATTCCAATTCTTAAGTGAGATATCATCAGGTACAGGGGTATCAGAAATGGTGCATTCCCCAAATGATCTACCCAAATCATGAAGTAGGTCCAAAGGTGCCTTCTGGGTTGGCTGAGTCCAGGATGCCTCCCCAAGGTAGCAAGAGTTAGTAAAGTAGCTAGTGGATCCAAAATATGGGTCACCAGATTCACTAGGCTAGTTATTCCAGGTCTCTTGTACCTGGGAAGAGTAATAAGATTGAGACAGTGCCTGACATTGTCTAATTTACTCTAGGATCTTAGCACGTTGATCATCAAAGCTCCTATTATACTCCTAGAGTTCAGCAACTACAACCTGCAATTGGTTCTGATCTAGATAAGGGTTGGATCCATGAGGTTCAGATTCTAAGTAAACTGGGGGATAAGGAGTATGAGAATAATCATATCCCAGCTGCTGAGGATGATTATCCCAACCAGGAGGAGTCTGAACCATGGTTGGGTTGGGAGAGGGAGAACCCTAAGGGTAGGAAGAATGATATGGGTTCATGGAAATTTGAGAAAAGAAGAGAATGGAGATAAGAAAAGGTCTTCCTCAGGAAGACACAACCAGCTATAAGGAGCTAGTTAAAACAAGGCAAATGCCTTAGAATCAAATGTGGTCCTTAGAGTCAGGTGACCAATTTTTTTTTTCACATTTGAATTCCTAAAGAAAATTTGTTGTAAAGTCGATTGAAAATAATCCCTATTTTATAAGCTAACCCAGCCAATCTGATTACGAGGGGACTAAAGGGAAGGTTCTTCCTTTGGCTTACACCTCTGGGCCCTTGATACCCCTTAGCCGCGGCAGTTTGGCACTGCCTTGCAGACTAGACACTAGGTTTGGCTAAGGAAATTGAACTCACCCAATAGTTAAACGACAAATGTAGGTTAATTGAGATTTTTCTTTATGAATTTTAACCTTTCTTAAAGTTGTTTGAGTTAGGTGAGTGGTCAACCAAGTCACTCGACTCACCGACTTGTTAATGGACTCGATTGAGTCTAAGATATTCCATTTGGTCTCTACAAATTTAAACCCTAAATGTTGTGCCTAGGGTTAATGAAAATTATATGCAATTCAGGCAGCTGACCAAATATTCAGATTAAAAACCTACTCCAAAATACAAATGGAATCCAAATGAATTTAAATTTGGTATAAAGATTTCCTATCAAATAATCCTTTCAGAAAATATTTTTCTGAAATTTTTACTATTTCAAGTGATTTAATATGAATTTTTAACTGGCCAGGGGTTGGATAAGGTAATTTGACCTCATGTTGGTGTTTCTCCTTGAATTAATATCAAACAAGATCCAAAAATTATGGAAAAATATGCAAATTAAATATGACTTGATCATCTTTTAAACCCCACAAATTTAGGTCAATCAGATCTGTGTACCATTTGGAATCAATTTTTGAAAATCGAAAAATTTCAGATTCCAGTCTGTTCAACCCACGTGTACTTCACGAATTTTTAAAAATTCCATACTGTGAATATTTTTAAAAAAATAATGCCATTGAAAAGCTAGTTTGAAAATCTATAGTTAGTGCTAATTTCAAGATTTTCAGATTGTCAAATATTCTGCTAAATAATTTTTGATTTGTTGAAAAACACTAGTCGAATTTCAGAAATTGGTGAAAAGGCATCTCAAAGTGTTTTGAAAGCAACTAAGCCTTTCACCAAAAGATACCTTTTTCTTTTTGAATTTTGCAAATTTTTTTCAAAAGAAAACTACCAAACCTAAGAGTTAAAATCAAATCCTAAATCTAAGATTTTGGTGTGTACCTGAAGGTCTTCAATTGTGCTTGATGTGTGCGTCAAGTTAGAAATTAGTAAGAAAAATGCATTGCCTCCCCAGCAACAGAGCCATTTGTTGAATCAAAAAATCCCAAGTTTGATTAATTTTTACGTCATAGTACAATCGCAAAATTCAACTCAAACAAAAAATTATATAACGAGATGGTAAGTCCCGGTCAAACTCAGGGAAGCATGATTACGAATTCCAAAATGAATTTCTAGCTCAATTTATTGACTAATCTAAAGCCTAAACCTAACATGGTGTAACATATAATCATTGAAATCTAAAGAAATCACCACAATTTATTTGATAATGAAAGAAACTTTATTATATTAACATTTTCACAGTACTGATAGGAATGTACACAACTACTTCTAGAGACATGCTTGATGATATATATATATGAAATGCAAAAGAACCGAGACTAGAGTTTAGAAAATGAGGGTATCGATGGTGCTCCGGCGAGGTGTGCTTCGATGGCCTTGGAGCTCGATAGAGATGAGAGACACGTGCAATAGAAGAAGAGAGAGTGGAGAGCCCTTCTTATCCTTAGCCATCCTTGAGAAGCTTTTGGAGAGGAGCTTTCTTCTTTCTAGCCATCCATGGAGGAGGAGGAGAAGTACCCCTTGGAGAGGGACTATGGGGACGACCTTGGAGAGCTGTGGAGGTAGAGGAAGGTGGATCCTAAGGGAACTAATGAGGGAAGAGGAAGATGGTCCCATGGGTGACCAAAGAAGAGGGTTTTTATACGGAGTTGGGAGCCTCTTGAGTTGGCTTGGGAAGCCTCTAGAAGAGGTTCTTAGGCACCACCTTGAAGTGGTCTCTCTAGGTCCACTTTTCAAGGAACAGGTTGTGGACCAAGGTGGCTTGCTATTCTTGGTGTGGCACCACCTTGGGAAAGCACAAGGTCGCCACTTGTAGACCACTCTAGAATTTTCTAGAGTGGGTGGCCAAGTGGTGGTGGTGTGGGTGTGTTGGGTTAGGCCTTAGGTGGGTTGGTTTAGCCTATTAGGTTGAGTCCTAACCTAATTAGGTGCATATTTGTGCAATTAGGTTAGGAACTCCCTAATTAGGCTCTAGGGTTTGGGGGTAATGATCTAACCTAGTTAGTTTGGGGCTAAGGGTAATGGAATAGGCTTAGGAGGTCTCTAATCAGGCTTCTAGGGTGTTAGGTGGTGTTGCTAGGTCAAAAGGATTGAACCCATGGATATGATTTCAAAAACAATGACTGAAGAGCATCTCCAGACATCTGGAAAATGATCAGACGTCTTATACTTCAAAGTTGGATGTCCAAACAGTGGGTTGGACTCCAATTCTGTGTCAGTACTTGAGTTGGGTTTTGGCGAGTGTTTCTACAGAGATTGGACGTCTGGACACATTATCTAGACATCCAGAACTGTGCTGGAAAGTGTTTTTAGGGTGTTCTAGGGTAGGTTTTGGTTCATAAGTGTTTAGGAGACCTAAATAGGTTTTAGACACTAGTTTCCTAGGGTTTCTAAGGTTTAGGGTAGGGATAGGGATATTGTGGATAGAAACATGGATAGTGTTATCCATGTTTTAGGTTCTAAGGCCAAGATGCCCTGATGGAAGTGGGATTTAGGAAGGTTGTCCTATGGTTTCCAAGGGTAGGGCTAGTGCTATCCTCCTCTTTCCACTATCTGGATCAGTCTTCTTCTTTCTTTGTTTACCTCCTCCTTACCTTATTCCACTCTATCTCACATCCTGAATCACTTTATTACCTACAAATAACAATATAAGCATTAAATAGTAAGATAATCTCGCATTATTCTATGTACAACACTATAAAATGATGCAATGCATGATATGCATTATATGAATGAAATATTTACAGATTAAGCTAGGTTTCTAACACTATTTAGGTTGATTAAGACCTAAGATTGTTGTGTAATTACTCCTCTCACCTATAAATACCCCTCCTCACCCCCTTTGTCCACTCATCTCTTCCTACTCCATTCCTCACCTCTCTAGAGCTCAAGAACTTGTTCTAAGCTCTAATTCTAGTGTCCCAAGCCCTTGGAAAGCTCCACTAGATAAAAACCAGTTTTTTAGTCCATCCCTCTCACGCTCATTTGTGGAGCTCCCACTAGCCATCATCTCACCCATGTTCGAGGAAGCAGATCAATCCGTTGTTGCCCTACCTCACCTCCTCTTCATCCAACTGCATCCTCCTTTCGTCTCTTCATCACCTTCGTCCGAGCGCCACTCGTCCCCCAAGTGACCGTCGAGGGGGATTCTCTCTCTATCTCTTTGACCACTTTCGTAGTGTAGATTTATTTTGTAATAAACATTATTTCACTTTTGAAACATATATTTATTCTCTCTCTAATTATTCGCTGAGTAGATTAGTGTTGCTTAGCTTAGATGATTTCGACCTGATCTTCTACTATATAAAATACCAAAAAAATAGATATAGGCAAAAATACCAAAAAGAAATAAACAAATGCAGTTTTAAATCAAATGTAACCTCCCTGTGTTTGACCTGTGACTCACCGAGTCTCAGTTATTTTTATTTGATAGAGAAATTCTACAAATACAACAATGTGAGTTTCTTTTTCTGGAAACCCTAACTATTTTTCATCACATGAATTCTTGCTAATCACAAACCTAGTGTAAATATCCCCAGGCTTATTCTACTTCCATGCTTCTCCTAATTCAATGGTTATTTGCACTTTTTTGTGGGCTAGGCTCTAGACAATCGACAATGGGGGGTTACCCACAACAACTTTCCACAGCTACGGTGAAGTGTGGCTTATTATCTTTTTCGCATTTCTATATTTTCTTTTTCTTTTCTTTTTAGATGTTTTCTATTTTTTTTAAGTAGGTGGCTTCCCTGATCTAAGATGTACCTAAAGGCAACAACCAAGGAGATTAGGTCAATTGGTTGGGCTTTGGACACCCAACTATAGGGGGTCACCCACAGCAACGTGCTAGCCATACCACCCTAGTTTGTTTATTAACTGCCTAATTTTCTCTAAGGTCGTCCATAAAATGATTAATGATAAACTATATAGATGCTTAGACTTTTAGGACCCCTCAAATCATAAGGCAGGTTGATAAGTCACATACTTATCATCCCAACTTATTTATCTATTTAACATATATTCTAGAATGGCAAGGATTGAAGAAATAAGTCCACATTTTTGTAGACACTTGAGTCAATTAAGCCAGTCGACCTGAAGAGTCTAGGTGTTCATATCCTATTATAATATTTCCTAAGATTGAAAACTTCTAATGCCTAAGTTCTCATTTCCTGACTCTATATATTTTTGTTCAAATTTTTTTAAAATAAAAAAAGATTTTATGGAGCTAACAAAAATAGTTCAGGATTAAATATATCCATCCCCCCTACCTATCTAATGTAATTTCCTCATTGTATTACATAAAAAAAGATTTTATGCATGCAAGAGTAGAGTGCAAGGATAGCACCTAAATATCACATCGAATCCGGTCAGCTCACCAGGCTAAGAAGGAGAGTATGTACAACCTACACACACTAGGTTACCTACAGGTAAGCACTGAGTTTAGTGCCATTAGCTGGGCACAATCCACAAACAAAAAGAAGAAATTAGTCACTCAAATTGGCAAGTCAAAATAAGAAGAAAATTTACTTTCCACCCTACCAGAAGATGTCCATAGTTGTGGACCAAGCTATGATCTAATCCTATGCTCCAAGGCCTAATGTTGGTAAGAATCATAACCAAGATTAGCCATATCCTCTTATCTTTCAGCATGTGGACACGAGATTTGGTCTTAAGCTTGGGGACAAAGAACCTAAATCTAGAATTTTGGACACAAGATAGATTTAATCTAATAGTTGTTTTTGTCCACTTCATATTCAGCTCAACATGATAATCCATTATTCTACAATTGGGTTTCATGTCCTCAGAATCACAAGTATCATAAGGGTCCTGGAAAAAAGTTGGTGGTTTAAGGCATATAGGAACCCTAAGATTTAAACTTCTATCTTCCCTGGAATCATCTTTCCAAATTTTTATTTCTAGGCTCCTATCCTCCAAAATGAATGTTCCAGTTTCTAAGACCTCCAGAGTGTTAAGGACCCCATCTCAAATGTCTACGTCCAAAAATTGTAGTTGAATTAAAATTATCCTAGATTTAGTGATTTCAAAAATAGAATCTTGTTATGCTCTTCGAGGTGCATTTGAGGAGTGGGGCTACTCATTAAATTATCCATAATTTCAAGAATTGGGTCCTTCATTTTAGCCCTAATTGAATCACAATCCATAAGTTAGATGGTTGTCAAGTAATTCATCAACTTCCTCGGGCCCATTTGTCTCACTAGGATTTTCCTCAAAGTCAACTATTTCTAGTGAGAGTTCTTCACTTTTGGATCCATCACCTCCACATCAAAGAATTGTTGATCCTCATAAATATATGTTTCATGATCATGTACAATATTAAAGTTCATGGAGACATCATTCTCTAGTTCTAAGGTTTTAGGTGAAGGAATTGGATTCTTTTTAATGGTGATTGGGTGCTCTACATCCACAAAATCTACCTTGTCATCCAAGGTCTCACAAAACATGTCCCCCCTATAGGTGCTTGAAAGGGTTCTGGCATTGTTTCAAATGAAGGGGGTTCATCCTGAGTATCATCCCAAGATTGGACTAGAGCTACCACATATTTCATCCTCAATCTTGATAACTTCCAAAGTAACACCTCACCCAAGACCTTATCCTCAACCTCTTGGAGCCAATCTAGTAGGGAACTGTTAAGATCATCAATCATTTTGATCAGAGGCTCCAATGCAAAATTACAGGGTGTTGGCTGAGGTTCTAAAGATTTGATGGTAGTTCATAAATTGGCTAACACCATATCCTAGACTTGAGTTACTTGAGCCGTCTAGTTTGGCTTAGGGTTGGGTGGGTTCAGTTTTATTACATGAGGGTCATGATATTGAGCTTCTAGGGGTCCTCCCTGATAATAGGTCATTGTAGGTTATTCATCAAGGGATGGTGACCTATATAAAGTGCAATCCTAGGGGACGGTAGTGGTTGTAATCAACATATCCTTCTTGATTATATATCGTACTAGGTCATTCGTAAGAGAATGAAGATCTTTATTTAATGTAGCTATAAGAATAATAATCAAAGTCTTGATATTCAAGGTTAGACCCTGGGTAATGAGGTCCTAAATTATATCCCCATTCAGGATTATCTCAACTAGTGGTGGGTAGGTGTCGATCAGGTCAAGATAGTGATTATGTTGGGGATAGGGTGTGTTTGGAGAGTGGGAGTGGAAGTATGTGTAAAGAGAAAGAATACAAGGAGATGCAGGGGAAAAACAAGTGAAAAGTGCCCAAAAATACAAACAAGCCAAACCTGTCCTTAAGTAGGTTAACCTAGGAACCTAAAAACTAAGATATTCCAAACTAGTTAGACAAGTCAGGCAACTTTATATTTCCAAAGCAAACCCAGCCAGGTTGATTACGAGGGGACTGCAAAGGAAGTTTCTTCCTTGGCTTTTGCTAAGGCTCCTTTGTACCCATTAGCCATGGTCATTTGATTCTACCATGCAGCCTAGACACTAGGTTCTCCTAAGGAAATCTAAATCACCTACTTATATAACAAGAATGAAATATCAAGTTTAAGTGGTGAAAACCTAAGGCCAACGTCTACTCACTTCTAATTCAGGCTTAGGTTTGTGCTGTGCTCTGGATTGTGGTGGGCCCTTTAAATGGGTTGTGCCCTTAAAAATTGATTAATATGTATGTATGTTCACAACTAGGGGTTTTCAAGCAAGATATTATGAATATGCTGTAGATTTTAATGTTTGAATCTTTCTAAAGTGGCTTTTAGGATTCAAGCTCTTAGGTATATTCAAACAACATTTCGTGAGGCACACTAGGTTTTTTCAATCACAGGTGGATCCCTTAAAGATCAGAAAATAAATATGGAGTGTCTGATTTAGACCTTAAGAATTAAATCCTAGGGGGCAACTACTTGATTTTTCACTTTTATAATGAAGTGGTGCAGCCCAAACAAAGCAAGTAATTGGCCTTTCGTACCACTGGTTTCAGGCACAAAATAATTTAACCTATTCAAATTTGTAGTCACTTATGTGTGTATTTAGTTTAGGTGTACCAGGTCCATAGGTAAGAATCCTGGTAAAGTGACTAAATCAGAGAGATAGTGCACTAACGAGTAGGAAATTTGCGAGAAAAATCAAGGTTTTAAAACCTCATCGTCGTAGTTGCGAAAATTTGCTTATCAAATAAAAATAATTGAGACTCGATGAGTCCCAGGTCGAACACGGGGAGGTGAATTTTTTATTATAAAAATCCGCATTCATTTTATTTATTTTTGGTGTTTTATGCTTTCATAATTTTTTTGGTATTTTAAATAAGCAGGAAATCAAGTCAAAGTATTATCTAAGCTAATACTAGTCTAGAAAGTAGATAATTAAAGAAAGAGAGAGAAGTACTTCTAGCTAAATGCTTCACAAATGTCTATTACAGAAATAATTGCTGGAAAACAAATCTACACTAAAAAGCAATAAAAGGAAGAAGAGAGAGAGTCCACCTCGACAACTACTTAAGGAACGAGGTACGCCTGGAAAAAGGTGGTGAGAGGCTAGACGAAGAAGAAAGGAGCTGGACAAGGCAAGCATGAAGTAGGGCAAATCTACTTCCTGTAGTAGGCATGAGACGTCGGCCGATGAGAGCTCCATGAATGGGGATGAAAGAGAGGGATAAAAGTTACTTCCGTATGCTAGCGAAGCATCCCAGGCTTGGGAGTAGCTCAAGAGAACTTCTAGAGCTTTGGAGAGGAGGTGAGAGGTAAAGGAATGATGATTGATGGAAACACCATCATAGGACCTAACTAGCCACTTTTAGTCTGGAATAAAAGATAAAAGCTCCTACATATCCATCTGAGGGTCATAACACCACTTCAGGCTGTTTTGAGAAGAGAATAGAGAACTATGGTTAATTCTATAATTTTAACATCATATCATGAATACATAATGTAAAGACCCATTCTATTCTGAGCCTTTTAAGATGTCAATACTGTCAGTCAGACATCTGGAACCCTTCCCAGACGTCTAGAAATTGAAAATTTTGTACGCAGCTTCGCGCCTGCGTGCTGGCTACGCGTAGACTGCCTTCCTCCCTTTTCTCTCCTTTTCTTTCCCACAGAACCCTAGTCGCTTCCTCTATATAAATGCTCTCCCCCTCCTCTCTTCTCCACTCCACCACCATGACCTTCCTTCTTCCTCTCCACTGCAGCGAGAGGGACGAGCGCAAGAGAGGGCATGAGAGCAAGGAGCGAGAAGGAGAGGTGGCGTGAAGAGAGCAGGAGGAGCTTGAGTTTGTGAGCTTATGGGAGCTCGCCGGAGGACGCACGGTCGGAGTGGCGTGTGCAGGAGGAGGAGCGCATCGGGGGAGACATCCCTGACACTCTGCTGTAGCCGGAGCTGCAGACGAGAAGGAGAGACCATGGTTGCACGTGACGAGGGGAGCAGGAGGTCAGTCTGGTTCTGGGTTTTTCCCAAAATCTGACGTCTGGCGTGTCGTCCAGACGATGGGTTGGACGTCTGGTGACGACACCGGATGTCTGAAAGTAGAGTTTTGCGAAGGTATGTTCCTTTTGCGGTTACGGCCATGCAGGTCGCACCGCAAAGTCGATCTGCATGGCTAAAAGTGGGCAATTCGGTATATCACATGCAGGGATAGCTTCGAGAAGGCATGAGGCATTTCGGACGTCTGGACAACTTACCAGACGACCAGAAGCACTCCCAGACTACTGGAGGAGAGGTTGGACGTCTGAAGATGGGTCCATACGGTCAAGTAGGGGTTCTGGATGTCTGAAGTTGACGTAGGAACCTAAGGTGAGACCCTAGTGACTTTTAAGATGTCTGGTCCTTGTGCCAGACGTCTGATTTAGGTCTGCAGTTATGTTTTTGACCCGTTTAGGGTCTGTTTGAGGTCCGTTTTACGCAAACAAGATATCTATGGTTTCCTTGTGAGTTCCTCTACATGTTAGAAATCCTTATATACTATTTTGAACATTCCATTGTGGTATGTTCCTTGGTATAGGACTTCGATCTGTTGCATGTTCAGGGCTTGCAGAGGCACGTGAGTCTGCCGTTCAAGCCCCCAATACTCCCAGATTGTCTGGTAGAGTGGTTTCCCTCTTTTAATTATAAAACATGAATGCATATGTGAAATTGGATAACTAGAAACCTAGGTTGTGGCATGAATCCTAGGACGAGATGCACTTGCAATGTTTGTATGCGTGTTTGAGATTGCAGTCATAAATGAATGAATAGAAATGTAAATAACTGCTTGTTAATAAATGCAAGCTACCTATGAAATATGAAATGCCTGTGCTAGTTAAACAGTTACCTATGACATTACTTGTTGTATATGTTAAATTGTGGAAATAAGAGATGCATACGTATAATATGAGAATGGACATGTAAATGTGAAACCTGGTATGGAACAACATGGTGAATACGAGCATGAACCCTACGGGGAATTAGGAGTAGAGCTCCTATGGATAAATGGAATGGATCTGGAAATGTGAGTTGGAAGTGTGCTAGCCCTTAGTACGTGGCACCAAGGAGAGTGACTGTCCCCTATTTAGTGTAGAGCGGAGCTACCTGCTCTTGGGTTGGGACCTGGGGTTAGGATTAGCCACTCTACACCGACTTCTGTTGGCCCTCTCATACACTGTACTGGGGAGAGCAACTAGTGTAGGGAGAGAGCTAGCCACCCCACGGGGCTCGAGGTTCAGTTAGCCACCCTACATCGACTTGTTAGGCCCATTAGGCAAACCAAGGTAGTCAAACGAGGGTGCGCGGACTGTGGAGGGGCGAGACCCCTATTTGGTTTTGAGGGGCTAGACCCCTGTTACTGATAGGCCTAGCCCCTATACTATTCCATGATGTACTTTGGGTGTACCCGCTAGCGGAAACGACTGACCGCATGCCAGTGCGGGGTAGGTACTCGTGCGCTTATCGTGCGTGCTGTAGTCACCGCTACGTCTGTCCATGACCTCGGGGTGGTTGACTGGGTGTAGGATCACCACGAGGGACTCTCTCGGCCAAGAGAGCACCACGTGTGCCTTCTACTCTTTGGGAAAGACTGCAATCAAGATCGTTCCCACAAGGAACATGCATGATCAAGAAAGAGATCTGAAAGAAAACCAATGGGTGAAAAGAAATGACTTGTAAAATAAAATAATTGGAAAAGATAAATTTACCTGTTACCCTTTACTGCTTTAGTTAGTTGGTTACCACTCTACTCAGCATTCGCTGACTCCGTTTACTCATAACCCTTTTCAAGTCCTGGTGTTGAGCAGCCCAAGTCACCGGCTGCAGAGGGTGCTAGGCCCAGTCGAGCCCAGCAGTAGTTCCTATTGTTGTTGTACTTCCTTTTTGCTAATGAGTTAGACTGTTGTTACTGTTTCTATTTCTGTACCTTGTTCTACTTTACTGTTGTGGTGGTGATATGTACTGTTAGCAGCTTTTGTTTCCTTTATTGCTTGTACTCTTTTACTGTTAGTTACTTAGCATAGTGAATGTGGTTTACTTTCCTTTTTTTTTGTTATTTCTTGTTGGACGACTAAGTCTTAGGATTAGTCGAGTTGAGCCAATCTCGGGTCTTATAGGGATTCGGGAATCGAGTCATAACAAGATGGTATCAGAGCAAGGTCGTCCTGAGAAATGAACCAACTAGCTTGAGAATAGCCAATTCACGTGTGTGTAGCTGGAATAACCACTACAACGTATCACTTGACATCTATTCTGAGTTTCTTTCATTGAAGTCTGTTAGAGTTGACTCTTTTTGTTCTATCTTCCGCGTCTCCTTGTAGAAGATGCCTCGACATGGAGTTCTTGAGGTGGGCCACGGACGCGGCCGTGGACGAGGTCGGAGGGGCTGACGTGCCGAGCCTGAGGTGCCAGTTGACACACCACTTCTCCCACACGTTCAGGCCCAAGACCTCACTCAGTTGATACGAGACAGTGCGAGAGGAGCTCCACCCACCTCCACAAGTGCCTCTCCCTGGGGACGTGGAGGGGCAGTCCTCTATGGGGCTGAGAGACCGACGCAGTGTTGGACGAGGGGAAGGGGGTGGTCCTCCACCACCCCCACCACACTCTAACACTTCCGAGCACGAGCCCTCCCAGCCTGGAGGCATGCCCATTCCCCCACTGCAGCTGCACTACAAGCTTTTCGGATAGTTCTGGAAGCTGAAGCCCCCTCCTTCAAGGGGGATGAGGACCCGTCTGAGGTAGAGGACTGGCTGGAGCAGATTAAGAAGGTGTTTGACACCCTTCACCTCCCTATGGAGTGTCGCGTGGCCTTTGCCACGTACCAGCTGGAGAGTGCGGCACACAAGTGGTGGAGGGCAGTCAGAGGCCAGGAGAGGGGAGAGCCGACGTGGGACCAGTTTGTGACCTTCTTCTACGAGCAGAACTTCCCGCAAACTTGGCAGGACTAGAAGAGGTGGGAGTTCCACACTCTCCACCAGTGGATGATGACTGTTAGCACATACCACACGCACTTCCTGGAGTTGTCACGTTTTGCTGCGATAGCTGTAGCTACGGAGGAGGAGCACCTGTGGAGGTTCACTAAGGGGCTCCGGCCTACCATTCGGGGGTATGTCAAGCCCGTGAAGCTACCCAACTTCTCGAGAGTGGTGGAGGTAGCTATGACGTACGAGGAGACCAACCCGGCTGCATGAGACATCAACAGTAGACGGAAAAGGCCCTATTAGCCAGAGTACTCACAAGGCCAACGAGAGAGGAGGCACGTGGCACCCACGGGAGAGCCGTCTCATTTCGTGAGGCCTTCAGTGGCCTTTGGGGGCCCTCGATAGGGGCCAGCTGTCAGCACTGGACCCCCGCCCAACCGTCAGTAGGGACCTACCGAGGGAGGGAGTTGAGTCCCCCTCTGCTACCAGTGTAGCCAACCGGGCCACATCAGGAGAGACTGCCCATCTAGGATGGGAGTGCAGCAGATGCTCCCCGGACCGAGTGTTGGAGGCTGAGTAGGTGGTCGTGGTTCTCAGACGCATGGGGGAGGACAGCAGTCATGGGGAGGGTACCGGCCAGCATCTGACGCGGAGTGTGGTTGCTTCTTCTACGTCGAGAGCTAAGGTGTGTATCAACGCCCTGACACACAGAGACGCCAATGCATCAGGTTCAATGGTGGCAAGTATGGTTACAGTTTCTAGCAGATTAGTTTACGCACTTTTTGATTCTGACTCCACACACTCGTTTGTTGATGCGAGTTTTGCTGTCAGTTTGGGACAAGACTGTGTGTTGTTAGAGGATCCGTTTGTAATTAGAGGTTTGGGTGGTCAGTTGTTTGTAGCTGAGGAGGTCTACACAGACTGTTAGGTCAGTATTGGGGGACACAGCATCCCCGCTGACCTGATCGTGATACCGATGGAGGATTTTGGCATGATTCTGGGGATGGATTGGTTGTCCGCTTACCACGCCTTGGTGGACTATTTTGGGAGGAAGATCATCTTCTCCATACCGAAGATGCCTTCCTTTGAGTTTCACGAACAGTCGATGGATGGAGGTTTCAGGTGCATTTCTACGCTTTGGGCAGCGAGACTTTTGGGCCAGGGGTGTGAGGGCTTTCTAGCTTGTGTAGTGGCTGAGCCCAGCCCTATGGCAGACTTACAGAGCATCCTGGTGGTCAGAGAGTACCCCAACGTGTTTCCAGAGGAGCTGCCAGGGCTACCACCTGAGCATGAGATCGAGTTTGAGATCTCACTGGTACCGGGGACCAGCCCCATTTCTACGACACTGTACCGAATGGCACCACTTGAGCTGCGAGAGCTCAAGTCACAGCTGTAGGACCTATTGGAGAAGGGCTTTGTAAGGTCCAGTGCGTCCCCGTGGGGAGCCCCTGTGTTATTTGTGAAGAAGAAGGATGGTACCCTATGCCTTTGTGTTGACTATAGACAGCTGAATAGGGTCACCATCAAGAACAGGTATCCGCTACCGAGGATTGATGATCTGTTTGACCAGTTGTGAGGTGCCACGGTATTCTCCAAGATAGATCTGAGATCAAGCTACCACCAGTTGAGGATCAGGGAGACTGACATCTCCAAGACAGCTTTCTGCACCCGGTACGGACACTACGAGTTCTTGGTCATGCCGTTTGGGCTGACCAACACCTCCACTGCCTTCATGGATTTGATGAACTGGGTGTTCAGACCGTATCTGGATCAGTTTGTGGTGGTATTTATTAATGACATGCTCGTTTACTCGCGGGATCAAGCACAGCACGGACAGCACCTGCAGATGGTTCTTGACACTTTAAGACGGCGCAGGCTGTATGCCAAATACATCAATTGTGAGTTTTGGTTGAGGCAGGTGACTTTCTTGGGCCATGTGATTTTAGGGGATGGCTTGGCTGTGGACCCAGCCAAGGTTGAGGCAGTACTCAGGTGGGAGAGGCCACGTACAGTGACAGAGATACACAGTTTCTTAGGACTGGCAGGTTACTACCGATGGTTTATCAAGGGTTTCTCGTAGATTGCGTGTCCTATGACTCAGTTGACCCAGAAGGACGTGCCCTTTGCTTGGACAGACGCTTGTGAGGTGTGTTTTCAGGAGTTGAAGGACAGGCTGACTTCGACTCTTGTGCTTACCATCCCAGATAGTAGTGGCGGTTTTGTGGTCTACACGGATGCTTTATTGCAGGGGTTAGGGGGTGTGCTCATGCAGTGGGGTCATGTTGTCACTTACGCTTCACGGCAATTGAAGCCCCATGAGCATAGCTACCCTACCCATGACTTAGAGCTGACAGTTGTTGTCTTTGCGCTGAAGACATGGAGGCACTACCTTTATGGTGAGACCTTTGAGATTTTCATGGATCATAAGAGCCTCAGGTATTTGTTTGATCAGAAGGAGCATAACATGAGACAGAGATGTTGGTTAGAGCTCCTTAAGGACTATGACTGTAGCATCTCCTACCATCTGGGGAAGCCAACGTGGTGGCTGACACCTTGAGCCAGAAGGTGCCCACCCACTTGGCCAGTTTACAAGCACAGAGTTGGAGACTTATGGAGGAGTTGGGTAGTTGGAGACCCCTCAAGTTACAGGGGTATTGTAGGGCAGTGACGGTGACACGACAGACGAGACCAGAGTTGATAGGCCGCATCATCACAGGGCAGATGATAGATCCGTACCTACAGTCATTGCGAGACAGAGTGCTGCCAGGGGACCCAGGAGACTTCTCTTTTACAGATGAGGTGCTATGCATGAGGGGATGTTTGTGCATTCCCAGGGACAAGGAGTTGTTGAGAGAGCTCCTGACTGAGGTGCACGGGTCCAGGTTCACCATACATCACAGGAACACAAAGATGTATCATGATCTGAGACGTGACTTTTGGTGGAGAGGGATGAAGCAGGATATAGGCGAGTTCATGCAGCAGTGTTTGGTGTGCCAGTAGGTGAAGGCCAAGCATCAGAGGTCTGTAGGGCCGTTGCAGCCACTTCCTATGCTAGAGTGGAAGTGGCAGAGCATCACCATGGACTTGGTGGTGGGCTTACCCGTTACCCAGTGAGGACATGATGCAGTCTGGGTGATAATAGACAGATTGACGAAGATGGCACGCTTCTTGCCGATCCGAGTCACCTTGGGACCAGTGCAGTTGGCAGAGAGGTATATTCATGATGTGGTACGTCTGCGCGAAGTTCCACATGAGATTGTATCCGACCGGGATACCTGTTCTACTTCTCAGTTTTGGGTGCAGTTTTAGTAGGCCTTGGGGACACGGTTGAGGTTCAGTATGGCGTACCACCCCCAGACGGACAGATAGTTAGAGTGCGATATATAGACAATGGAGGACCTTTTATGCTCCTGTGTACTAGACTGAAGGGGCTCTTGGGAGGAGCACTTACCCCTGGCAGAGTTTGCATATAATAACAGCTATCACTCGAGTATCGGCATGGCACCTTACGAGGCTCTATACGGACGGAGGTGTACTAAGCCCTTGAGTTGGGTTAAGGTGGGGACCAAGTGGGAGGTTGGCCCCAGGCTGATCCGGTAGAGTCAGGAGGTGATAGAGCAGATTCACAGATGACTTCGCACTGTCAGGAGTAGACAGAAGAGTTATGCCGATCGGAAGCGCAGAGAGGTGCAGTTCGAGGTTCGAGATCACGTCTTTCTCCGCGTTTTGCCCATGAAGGGCCTATAGTGTTTTAGGGTGAAAGGGAAGCTTACACCGAGGTTTGTGGGGCCCTTTGAGGTCCTAGAGTGGGTGGGACCCATTGCTTACTAGCTTGCCCTTCCTCCCCAGCTTTCTGGTGTGCACAACGTGTTCCACATGTCCAACCTCAAGAAGTACGTCGCCAATACTAGTCATGTTCTAAGCCACGAGAGTGTCGAAGTGGGTGATGACCTAACCTACCCTGAGAGACCAGTGCAGATACTAAACAGAGCCATCCGGAGTTTGAGACGGAAGCAAGTACCCCTGGTGAAAGTCTTGTGGAGGAGCCAGCGGTACGAGGAGGCTACCTGGGAGCCTAAGGCGGCGATGCGAGAGTAGTGCCCCGAGATTTTTGAGGGTACATCTTTTTGGACTGACTTCGGTCCTCCTTAAGTTTGTTATGCGTGTATATTTTCCTTTTCTGCACCCTAGCTAGCTCAAGTTTTGGGGACGAAACTTCTATTAAGTTTGTTATGATGTAAAGACCTATTCTGTTCTAAGCCTTTTAAGACGTCAGGATTGTCGGTCGATGTATAGAAACCCCTTCCCAGACGTCTGGAAATTGAAAATTTTGTACTTACCTTCGCGTCTACGTGCTGGTTGCACGCAGACTGCCTTCCTCCCTTTTCTCTCTCTTCTTTTCTGTCCCACAGAACCCTAGCCGCTTCCTCTATATAACCCCTCTCCCCCCTCCTCTCTTCTCCACTCCACCACCACAACCTTCTTCCTCTCCACTGCAGCGAGAGGGACAAGTGCGAGAGAGGGCGCGAGAGCAAGGAGCGATGAGGAGAGGCGACGTGAAGAGAGGAGTAGAAGCTTGAGCTCACAAGCTCGTGGGAGCTCATCGGAGGACACATGGCTGGAGCGATGCGTGCGGGAGGAGGAGCACGTCGGGGGAGACGTCCCCGACACTCTACTGCAACCAGAGCTGTAGACAAGGAGGAGAGGCTACGGTTGCACGCAGCGAGGGGAGCAGGAGGTCGGTCTGGTTCTGGGTTTTTCCCAGAATCAGATATCTAGCTTGTCGTCCAGACGACGGGTTGGACGTCTAGTAATGACACCAGATGTCTGAAAGCAAAGTTTCGCGAAGGTACATTCCTCTTGCTGTTACAGCCATGTAGGCTGCATTGCAAAGTCGATCTACATGGCTAAAAGTGGGTGATTCAGTCTGTCGTGTGCAGGGATAGCTTCGGGAAGACACGGGGCACGCCCTCCCACTTGTTTCGGACGTCTGGATAGCTTACCAGATGATCGGAAGCACCCCAAACGACTGGAGGAGAGGTCGAACATTTGGAGCTAGGTCCAGACGGTCAAGTAGGGGTTCTAGACGTCTGAAGTCGTCGCAGGAACCTGAGGTGAGACCTTGGTGACTTTTAAGACATCTGGATCTTGTGCCAGACATCTGATTTAGGTCTGCAGTTCTATTTTTTACCTGTTTAGGGTCCGTTTGAGGTCCATTTTACGCAAATAAGATATCTGTGGTTTCCTTATGAGTTTCTCTACATGTTATACTGTTCTAAACTTTCCATTGTGGTATGTTCCATGGTATAGGACTTTGATCTGTTGCGTGTTCGGGGCTTGCTTAAGCATGTGAGTCTGCCGTTCGAGCCCCCAGTACTCCCAGATTGTCTGGTAGAGTGGTTTCCCCTGTTTTAATTATAAAACATGAATGCATATGTGAAATTGGATAACTAGAAACCTAGGTTGTGGCATGAATCCTAGGACGAGAAGAACTTGCACTGTTTATATGCGTGTTTGAGATTGCAGTCATAAATGAATGAATAGAAATGTAAATAACTGCCTGTTAATAAATGCAAGCTACCTGTGAAATATGAAATTCCTGTGCTAGTTAAATAGTTACCTGTGACATTACCTGTTGCATATGTTAAATTGTGGAAATACGAGCTGCATGCGTATAATATGAGAATGGAAATGAGAATGGTATGGAACAACATGGTGAATACGAGCATGAACCCTACGAGGAATTAGGAGTAGAGCTCCTGTGGATAAATGGAATGGATCTGGAAATGTGAGTGGGAAGTGTGCTGGCCCTTGAGTACGTGGTACCAAGGAGAGAAACTGTCCCCCGTTTAATGTACAGCAAAGCTAGCCACCCTTGGGTTGGGACTCGGAGTTAGGATTGGCCACTCTACACCGACATTGTTGGCCCTCGTGTACACTGTACCAAGGAGAGCTACTAGTGTAGGGAGAGAACTAGCCACCCCACGAGGCCTGGGGTTCAGCTAGCCACCCTACACTGACTTGTTAGGCCCACTGGGCAAACCAAGGTAGTCAGACGAGGGTACGCGGACTGTGGAGGGGCGAGACCCCTGTTTGGTTCTGAGGGGCTAGACCCCTATTACTAAGAGGGCTAGGCCCTATATTGTTCCATGCTATACTTTGGGCATACCCGCTAGTGGAAACAACTGACCGCATGCCAGTGTGGGGTAGCTACCCGTGTGCTTATCCATGTGCCGTAGTCACCGCTATGTCTGTCCGTGACCTCAGGGTGGTTGACTGGGTGTAGGATCACCTCGGGGGACTCTCCCGGCCAGGAGAGCACCACGTGTGCCTTCTACTCTTTGGAAAAGACTACAAATAAGATCATTCCCACGAGGAACATGCGAGATCAAGAAAGAGATCTGAAAGAAAACCAATGGGTGAAAAGAAATGACTTGTAAAATAAAATAATTGGAAAAGATAAATGTACCTGTTAGCCTTTACTGCTTTAGTTAGTTGGTTACCACTCTACTCAATGTTCGCTGACTCCGTTTACTCATAACCCTTTTTAGGTCTAGGTGTTGAGCAGCCTGAGTCACCGGCTGTAGAGGGTGTTGGGCCTAGTCGAGCCCACCAGTAGTTCCTGTTGTTGTTTTACTTCCTTTTTGCTAGTGAGTTAGATTGTTGTTACCATTTTTATTTCTGTACCTTGTTCTACTTTACTGCTGTGGTGGTGATATGTACTGTTAGCAACTTTTATTTCCTTTACTTTTTATACTTTTTTGCTGTTAGTTACTTAGCATAGTGAATGTGGTTTACTTTCCTTTTTTTTTTGTTATTTCTTGTTGGACGACTAGGTCTTGGGATTAGTCGAGTCGAGCCGGTCTCGGGTCCTGTAGGGATTTGGAAACCAGGTCGTAACACATAATAACCAAGGGGTTCTCTAGGGCTTAATCTAAGGTGAAATGTTCATTAATGACTAATAAGTGGATTCATGTGGACAAAAGTAGGTTTTCACACATTTCGAGAATTAATAGTAACCCAAAACCCCAATTTCATACCTTCTTAAATAATAGAGATTCTAGTTAGAACAAAATTCATATAGACCTTCTAAAATTCATAGAAAAATATTCCATAAGGTTTTGTAACCTTTATTTGACCATCTGAAAATATTTTGGCCTTAAATAGAGTTACAAACATAATTTTTCCCTATTTTATTTTTTTACGCAAATTCCCTATTCAAACATGATCAAAACCAAAATCTAACTTCACCATCAGATTCCTTGGGTCCAAATTATGTTTGTACCAAAATTTAGGCCCAATCAGAATCCATCTTGACCTAGTTTGCATTTTAGTCCAGTTTAACTCTTTCTCTTTCATTCATGCCCCCAACTTTTGAAATCCTTGCAAATGCCCCCCTAGGTTCATCTTCTTCGCAGCTGGGTCCCTACCGCCATGGCAGGTGTGAACCCATGAACCTGAACTTCCAATCAAGGATTCCTCCTTGATTGCCTGGTCAATCCCTTCGAAAATTGGAAGGGATGATCCTAAGGAAATCCTAATTCGCCTAAATCTAATTCTAGACTCCAACTCCCCTCAACAAACCCTTGCGAATCCTTGGATTTCAAGAATCTTGTTCCCGAAAATATGAGCTTCTCAAGCTTGTTTCCATGCTTGGAAGCTCACCTGAAGATCTATAAAAAGGTCCCCCTCGCCAGGTCGAACTCCTTAGTGAGTTTTAGGCCAACAAAACCCTCTTCTTCTCTACCTCCAGCTGGCTCCAACTCTGCTCCGGCGACCTCCTCCCTCCAGTCTCTTTTCCTGCTGCCATATACTATAGGTAGTAGGTCCATCTTCCCCAGGTTCTTCTGCACCTCGCCGTACCTACAAGGGGCCCTCTCCCCCTTCAAGCGTCGCCATCCTCCCTCCCAGAGCCATCTTCATCTATGGCACCGGCCAATCATAGCTGGTGCCACCTCCACTTCCCCGTCATCAACAACAACCCGCATTCAACTCCTCATCTCCCCCTGATTTTATTTGCACACCTGACACCTGCTTCAGAATGCTCTCACACCCGTGCCACCCTCGTCTCCAGCATACCTCCGCAACCTCGCAAACCTACTACACTGCATCAAAACACCCCCCACCAGTCCAGAAACCTTCGTCGTGCTCCACTGACCAAAACCCCTCAAGTATTTGAGGGGATTGGCCACTCACATACTCCACCCAATACATGCACCTATGCACCTTCATCCCGAGGCCATTAGGCCTCCTCACTCACTCGCACACCACACCGCACCCACTAACACACTCTCCGTTCCACAAAAATCTTCCTAAATGAATTTGACATGGCTGCGAGGCTGTCTTTTGCTTTTCAGGTGATCACCGAACCTCCGCTGCCACCCTCGACTATGCCGACCACGCCTTCAATTCTCTAGCCATGACCCCTCATGGATTCACTCCCAGGCTTCGCAATTGACTCCCAAGCATCCTTCTATAATGTTAATTGACAAAGCAAGTGCTCCCTTCGACTGCAATCAGAGCTCCATCTGCAACACTTGCTCGGAGAAGACTGTGGGACAAGATAGTCCCACATCATGGACTGAGCAGCTGTTCATGAGGCATAAAAGGGATTTGTGACCCCCGTTATTTGCCCAAGACATGGGGGTCAGGTCCCCATTAACCCTTCACATCCACTTACCAGATCGAGCACTCCTCGCCTGGACCCATGCCTACAAGCCTAGTCCTGTTCACGCCCGGTTACCCACCTAATTACCTGGCTAAACTCGGGTCTCTGGGAAAAGAGGAGGAAAGAGAGAGAGGGGGGTTTTTGCCCTCTACTACTCTCTCTACACTTAGCCGATCTTGAGGCCTTTTCCTCTGTGCTTTAGTGTTGTGGTTGCCTCTCCCTTAAGGCACGAAGAAGAGAGGCCTTTGCCTCTTCTGTTGGAGCTGACTTCTACTAGTGCTTCAGTACTATATACTATTGGGATATTGCATCTGGTTAACGTGGAATATTGGGTTGAGATTTAGTGTTCATATATTTGAGATACTTGATCTTAATTTCAAAGGGTTAATTTGGTGATTCAAATCGCCATTTTAACCCATTATTTTTGTACTTTGCTACTGGATTTCATATGTGCATCATTTTGAGTAGTTCTAAATAAAGTTTTGATCACAATTGCTGATTAGTGAGATTGAATTGCTATTACTTACTCCCTATGTTCAACCTCGGACTCTTGTGACTCTGAGCATATAAATTTAATTATTTTCAAGTGATTGAGCCTTGGCTACAACGAAACGACTTAAAACTCCTCAATAGCTCATGAATAAAGATCCAAGGGAAGGGATGGAAGCCATCTATAAGTGAAGAAATGGGTTTGGTTCGATCAAAATATCACCCAAGAATCCCCAAATTGCACCCATGCTCGCTGCTGCAGATCCCACATGTGTTGGATGCATGCATGTTGAGCGGAGGTGTGAGATCCATAGCTATTACGCATTGGGCCATTCTTGGTCGTTTGATCTTCATCAGACGATCATGATGTTGGCTGATGGGAACACCATCATGAGCCCTAACTAGCCCAATTTATTCTAATAAAGTTGATAAAAGCTCCTACATAATCATAAGAGAGTCCTATGTACATGCTATTCTGTTTTAAGAAAAAGAGAACACAGGGTTATTTCTACAATTTTAACTACATTTCATAAGTACATAATAACCACAGGGAATTCTAAGGGTTAATTAAAGGTCAAATGGGTATTAATGTCTAATAAGAGGGTCCATGCAGACAAAAATGGATTTTCACACATTTAAAGAATTAATGGACATCTAAAATCCTAATTTCAGACCCGCTTAATTAACTGAGGTTTTGGTTAAAATAAAATTCACCTAAACATTTTAAAAATCATAAAAAAATATTCTATAAGATCTGGTATCTCTGATTTGACCTTTGGAACTCATTTTGACTAGAAATAGTCTCAGACGAAAAGTTACCCTAATTTGGGCTTCTATACAAATTACCCAATCAAAATTGGTCAAAACCAAAATCTGACTTCACCATCAGATTCCTTGGGTCCAATTTAGGTTTTTACCAATATGTCGGCCCAATTAGAGATCATCCTAACCTAGTTTGCATTTTAATCCAATCTTAACTCTTTTTCCTTCAAATAGCCCCTCAACTTTCGAAATTATTGCAAACACCCCCTATCTTCTTCTCCTTCTTCGAAGTTGGGTCCCTGGTACCATGGCAGGTGTGAACCCATTAGATCCGAGCTTCAATCTCAGATTCTGCCTTGATTGATTGACTAATCCCTTCCAAATTTGGAAGAGATGATCTCGAGGGAATCCTTAACGATCTAGGCCTCAATTTGGACTCCAAATCTCCTCATGGAGCTCATGTGAACTCCTTGAAACCACAAATCCTAATCCTTGATTTCCCAATCTTTGAAGCTTGTTTCCAAGCTTGGAAGCTCGCCTGATGGCCTATATAAGACCTTCCTCTCCTGCCTTACCTCCTTAGCGAGTTTTTGGGCCACAAATATCTTCCTCTCTCCCTCTCTGACCTGCTCCAAGCCCCACTCTGGCGACCATCCTCCCCTAATCACCTCTCCTACTACCACGTACAATAGGAGGTAGGATCTTCTTCCCCTCTTCAATCCGCATCATGTAATACTGGTGCAGTGCTCTTCGATCCCCTCCTCGTCGCCGTACCCCTCCTCGGAGCATTTACCTTCTCCGGCGTCGGCTCATCACGGCCGATGCCTCCTCTGCCTCCACCTCGTCCTCTAGCTACCCTCAATGACTCCCCTACCTCTATTGAACATCCCAGCACTTCCAAACATCAATTTCGATCACTGACTCGCCTGCTCCGTCTTCATATTCCAAGTCATTGGAATACCTCTAGCAACCTCGATAGCATGCTACAAACCATGAATTCGCCTGCTCTCGACTCTATAACCTCCGTCGAGTCCAAGCAAGCAAAACCCCTCAAGAAATTGAGGGGATTGCTGCACCCATCACCTCCCCGAACACAACCTCCCTCGCACTCATTCTCCATCTTCGCCATGCTCACACGTGCACTCTCACAGCACGCCACCACCACCACCACATTCGCCGCACTCGTGCGACACTCCTGAGCACTTCTAATGTGGTCACAAGGCCGTTTTCATCTTTGCAGGTGTTCATGGTTCGCCGCCATTGACGAGCTTCTTTGAGCGACCTTGGGTGCCCAGCATCAATGCATTCTTCCTCGCATCCACCCTAGGTCACATGGAAGCCTTCCAGGAACACACTCAGGTCATCAATCGGAAGACTCGCCCTCTCCTTCAACTGCAATCAAGAACTTCAAAAGCTGCTACAATGTGCGAAGGACGGCAGGGACTTTAGTCCCACATCGGCGCCTGACGAGCCCTTTGCACAGCATAAAAGGAATTCCTTCCCCTAGTTATTCACCCAAGTCACGAGGGCCAGGTCCCCATACGCACAGCCAAACATTCCTCATTTGCGACCCCACACCCGCAGACGTGGATCTGATACTGCTTGACCTGGATACCTGATTAGCGACCCCCCTTGGGTCTGAGAGAAGATGAGAAATAAGAGATGGGGGGTTTGAACTACCTCCCTATCTCTTGACACTAGCCAAATTTGAGATGCTTTGCGCCTCTATTGTGTGTGGCTGTGAGTCTCTCTCCTGAGGCTCAAGGAGAAGAAGAGAAGGCTCTATCTGAGGAGCCTTGTGTTGTGTTGTGCCTCTCTCTCGAGGCTTGAAGGAAGGAAGAAGAGGCCTTTACCTCTCTGTTGAAGCTACTCCTCCAAGACACTTAAGCTGCCTGGGGCTTATTTCTGTCGTCTAATTTCTGAGGCATTTGATCCTGTGGTTGAGCTTATTGTTCATATATTTGAGTATTTTTGAGGTTTAAACTTAAAAGGTAATTTGGTGATTCAAATCACCATTTTACCCTAATCTTTTTGCACATTGATATTTAGATCTATTGATATATTATTCTGAATTGTTCTTTTGATCTTAATTGCTTATATTTTGCTTAGAATTATGACCTGTGAAATTGAATTGCAATTATTTCTCCCAGTGAATGCCCTTGTACTTGCTACTTATAAATTTTAAGTGTTTTTGAGCAACTTTGACTTGCTACAATGAAACAATTTTAAAACTCCGACCTCGCCCGTTAACATTTTAACGCCGTTGATGGGGAGCAACACACAATTTGATTTCATTGATTATAATTTCTGATCTTGGTACTAACTTGACTTGTCTATTTTGTTGTACTTTGTGCGAGGCACATTCAAGAAAATCAGCCACACACTAGGCATGCCAGGGGTAGGTAATCTCATTTCCATCTTCTTAACCCCTATTTCTGGAAAGATCTAAAAATGGAAATCAATTAGGATCAACTCTCATTTCATATTTAGAATTAATCATCTTGAGTTGCCAGATTTGATTTAGAAAATCTCAATCCAGATTTCTGTACCTAATAGGGACTTAAGGTGCCTAGGGCTACTCACCTTCTTGATTGTGCCCTAGGTTCAAAATTTGGAAGAAACTGATTGGACCAAATAGAGCCACATTAGGGTTTCCATCTTAATGTTGATAAAACACACTTGCCTAAAATAAAAGAATCTACCTTCCAGCATTGTGTGTTGCCTAAACCCTTGATTGAACTTACCTAATCAAGCAAACCCTAAAATCAAGCTCTAATTATCCACTTGAATCCTAAAATTGCGACTTAATAATCTCAGGAAAAATCAGGTGAAGTTGATCCACCTTGCAGGATCAACCAATCTCCGAATTAGGTCACCAATCACAAACCAATCTTAAAGTTCAAGTGAAATCTTAAGCACCTCATTTCAAAACTAAAATTGGTAGACTTAAGAGGTCAAGTGGCTCATTCCGGTCTACCTAGATCCCCGGCGACAAGGAAGGTCAGGTGGGGGAAATCCTATAACCCATGGGGACGCTCTACCATGTAGGGGTCTTCGCGAGGCTCTCCCTTCCTGGCTGCCCAGGTATTTCTCGAGTGGATGACTTTCTAATCAAGAGGAATCATCTGCCTCCAACCTCCATAGTCATCCAAAAATATTTGGATGTGTCGATTGGGTCCAACACATTTTCTGTCCCTCATCTCATCCTCTAGTGTATGCTCGAGAGGAGGTCCTTAAGACCACCCTTGAGTCCTCCATTAGCTTTTCACTCCCGTTGAGGCCAAGCCTTGACCCCCTTACTTGTGCAACTTTCCGATCAAATTGACAACTCCTCTGACTTCCATTTCTGAGCCTATATCTCAAGCCACAACCATGGAACACCACGAAGAAGAACCTGACCTTGAACATCAATTCCATGACTTCAGAGATCGATTCGATGCATATATCAACCCACAGTGACATCCTCAAATGCGAGATCACTACAATCCCACTGTAGTGGAAATCAAGCCTCGAGTACAAATCCCTACGGGGGGACTTGAGGTGGAGCTCAAGCCAAGTATGCTTCATACAATCCTAAAATTCCATGGCTTGAACTCCAAAGATCCCTTCCAGCACATTAAGCATCTAAAGCATCTAGCCCAGACCTTTAATCCAAACATCCAGAATCGAGATGGCTTACTCATGAGAATGTTCTCCTTCTCTCTTTTGGATAAAGCCGCTCAATGGTTTCTGACTCTCACTCATCCGATCACCACTTGGGAAGAACTTCAGACCGCTTCCCTACAAAAATTATTTCCTATTGGTCAGACGAATGCTATGCGGCATCAGATCACTCACTTCTCGCAAGATGCGGGAGAACCTCTGCATGAGGCATGGGATCATTTTCTGGATTTCATACACAAGTGCCCCCATCATGGAGTTCCAAAATGGGAAAAGGTTCAGTCTTTTTACCATGGGCTCCGTGACGATATCGAACTCTTTGTCAATGCAACCCGTGGTGGCAGCATCATGGGTCAGCATGAAGACACAATTTGGGGAATTCTCGAGAACATGTGCGAGAACTCCCTGAACAATGAGTCATTAGGTGTGTACGATCGGACAACCACCCGCCCCTTGACAAATAATTAGGGGTTACACAAGACCCAAGGCCTATCCACATCCGTTAATCTAGAGTTGGTAGCCAGTCAATTGGATAAGGTCTCAATCATTGAGAAGATGGTGGATGACATAACTTACATCTACACCGAGCCACTACTACGCCACAAAGCCCATACGTGCACCCACCCTCAGGAAGGGAGGGTGTACACAACATCTACCATTCTCAGGGGATGGATGCCTATCCACCCCCATCTGATTATGGTCTTGGAGGAAACTCAAGACCAGCCTACTCTAGTTGGGGGAACTCTAAATCCTCTTACTCTGATTTTTCCAGAGTTCCTCAGACCTGTGAGAATCTCGATGCCATCCAAAATAATCCATTCTCAAACACTTATAACCTTGGATGGTGCAATCACCCCAACTTTACATGGTCGGGAAATAACCAAAACCCGAGACCTTAATTTCAACCCCAACCACAAAACCCATGACCTTATCAACCTACTCAACCAAGGCCCAATCAAAATTTCCAATCCAAGCCACCTAGGGAGGACCAAATGTCTCTGATTCTCCAAACCCTAGTTGACATGCAAAAACAACACAAGGAAGAAATTATAGAGGTTCACAATCAACTAGCCCAGCTGGCAAATGCTGGCCAGCCTGATGCACTTCCTTCCCAACCTCTACTTAATCCAAATAATGTGCCAAACCAGAGGCGCATTATGAACCCAAATCAGGGTCAAGCACACTATGTTTACCAGGCCCCTTCTGCTCCATCACCTGACGAGATGGAAGCTTCAACATCGTATTCAGGGTATCAATAGCAGGCACCTATTTTGCCTAACCCAAACCAGAATCAGGTAGGACTTAACTCTGTCACCACCTGTAGTGGCAAAGTAACCCAGGATCCACCATTTCCCAGCCACGAAAAGCCTAAACATCCAGACCCCAACCCTAGATTGGTGATCCAGGACACCCCTATCCCAGATAAAGAAACTGAGCCAATTCTAAAGGAACCAACTGAGGTTCCATTCCTTGAGGCCTTGACCAAGGGAGAGAGGAAACCCAAGACCGTGGCACTAGAGGAAGACCTGGTCAAGCTTTCTGAACAGGTTCAGATAAACATCCCCTTGATGGATGCAATTCACCACGTACCAACATGAGTTTTCTAAAAGATGTGTGTACACCTAAGCGAAAGCCACGAACTAATGGCGGGAGTTCGAACGTCTTGTCGGAGCAAGCCAGCTCCATCATTTTGAGCAAACACCTGCCTAAGGCAAAAGATCCCGATACCCCTCTGATCTCCTGCAAAATCAGTGATATAGAATTCAATCGAGCCTTATTAGATCTAGGAGCTTCTATAAACTTGATACCTACATCTCCACTAGACCACCTTGAGGAATTTGAGCTTAAACCAACAGAGGTGACTTTGCAATTAGCGGATCGATCAATCAAGTCACCTAATGGAATTCTCGAGGATGTTGTAGTTTGGATTCAAGATTCCTACTTTCCGATGGACTTTATCATATTAGACATGGATACACTTGAGAATTTGAAAAACACACCGATTATATTAGGAAGACCGTTCCTAGCCACAACTAGGGTGAATATAAATTGCGAAGAGGCCAAATCAAGTTGAAATTCTAGAGCAAGACATTAAATATTGATATCTTTAAGGCCCAAAAAGGAATTAACTATGGGGCTATTGAACAAGTTTGCGATATTGGTTCTGTGGTTAAGGACCTACTCATAGAGGAAAACCTGATTATTGCTAGTACTCGACCACAAGAAGATCACGACCAACTACTAGAGGAGCCTAGACATGACCCAGATACACCTACAGCTCCTACATTTTCTCCTAAACCCCACCCTGAACCTCTTGCTGCTGCTGATAACCCTGTTATGGAATTGAAGCCCCTCCCAGATCATTTGAAATACTTCTTAGGTTCAAACCACACGTTTCTTGTGATCATCAATTCCCAACTTACCTTGGATCAGGAAACAAAATTGATTTTTGTTCTCCAGCAACAACGAAGAGCCATTGGATGGACTCTCAATGATCTGACTGGTATCAACCCCTCATATTACACGAATCACATCTACATCGAAGAGGGCTCACGACCATCACGAAAGATACAGAGACAACTTAATCCAAATCTGCAGGATGTCGTGAAGAAATAGATCATCAAGTGGTTAGATGCTGGGATCATCTACCCGATCTCTGACAGCCGTTGGGTGAGCCCGATCCAAGTTGTGCCTAAGAAGGTAGGGCTCACTATGATCACGCCGGAATACGGAGAGATCATCCCAACCCGTATCGCAAACTAGTGGAAAGTCTACATTGATTATAGAAGACTAAATGCCTCCACAAAGAAGGACCATTTCCCATTGCCGTTTATTGATCAGATACTTGAGAAACTAGCGGGAAATCGATTCTTCTATTTCCTAGACGGGTACTCCGGATACAATCAGGTGGCAATTCATCCAGAGGATCAAGAAAAGACCACCTTCACCTGCCCCTATGGTACATATGCATTCCGTAGGATGCCATTTGGGCTATGTAATGCATCCGCTACTTTTCAGCGGTGCATGCTAGCCATATTTTCAGATATGGTAGGTGAGTACCTTGAAGTCTTCATGGATGACTTCTTGATCTTTGGTGATTCTTTTGATGATTGCCTCCTTCATATAGTCCAAATCCTCAGGCGGTGCATTGATGTGAACCTAGTTCTTTCCTGAGAAAAGAGCCACTTCATGGTTCCTGAGGGCATAGTCCTGGGACATCTTATATCTGAAAACAGCATCCAAGTTGACCAGGCTAAGGTGAATTTGATTTCCAAACTACCTATGCCTAGCTCGGTCAAGGACATCAAACCTTTCCTAGGGCATGTCGATTTTTACCATCGATTCATTCCTGATTTTTCCAAAATCGCATGCCCTCTAACAAATCTTCTGTCAAAGGACACTCCATTCAAGATAACCGATGGGTGAGTTCATGCATTTGAGATCTTACATGACCGAGCCACCCAAGCTTCTATCCTACAATCCCCTGACTGGTCTCAACCCTTTGAGATCATGTGCGATGCATCTAACTATGCAGTAGGTGCAACGCTTGGGTAGAAAACCGACGGGAAACTCGTGGTCATCTACTATGCTAGAAAGACACTTGGCGAGGCTCAGCATAACTACACAGTTACTGAGAAAGAACTATTGGCTGTAGTATTTGGCTTAGAAAAATTCAGATCATACCTTCTGGGTTACCATGTCATCATCTACTCGGATCACACTATAGTGAGGCACTTACTCATGAAGAAGGACGCGAAACCTCAACTAATCCATTGGATCTTATTGTTGCAAGAAATCGATATCGAGATTTGCGACAAGGTGGGAAAACAGAATGTGGTAGCTGAACACTTATCCCACCTTCCTTCTTATGTTATCGACCATTCCGAACCTATCATAGAGCACTCTTCGAATGAGCACCTCCTGACTATTGGTACAGGACTTCCCTGGTACGCTGACATGGTGAATTGCTTGGCATCCCACCAAATTCTGTCCGATTGCTTTCTGATGCCAAGTACTACATTTGGGAAGACCTGTACCTCTTCCGCATTGGTGCTAATCAAATTATCGAATGTTGTGTTCTGGAAGAAGAAATATAGGACATCTTTTCCTTCTACCATGACCAGGCCTGCGGCGGACACTTCTCCAGACATAAAATGACAACTAAAGTCCTCCAGTGCGGCTTTTATTAGCCCACGATCTTCAAGGATGCACACGATTACTGTAAGGCATGCAATCGTTGTCAGACCTTGGGCAACATGAGACACCATGATATGATGCCTCTATAGTCGATTCTCGTGTTTGAAATCTTTGATATCTGGGGGAGTGATTTCATGGGCCCCTTCCCTAAATCCGATGCCTTTTGAGTACATTCTCCTCACTGTGGACTACATGTTCAAGTGAATCAAAGCTATCTCGACCCGAACCGATGATCATAAGGTGGTAATCAAGTACATTCATCAGTACATCTTTTCCCAGTTCGGCATTCCACGTACCATCATTTCTGATGGAGGGACCCATTTCATGAATGCGCAGTTCAAATCCCTAATGACAAAGTATGAGGTGTCACATCAAATCTCGACTCCTTATCACCCCCAGACTAATGGACTGGCTAAACTGTCAAATTGGGAGATTAACAAAATCCTTCAGGTTACTATTCGACCTAATAGGAAGGATTGGTTAGCCCACCTTCTGGAAGCTTTGTGGGATTATAGGACCGCTCACAAAACCCAACTAGGCATATCTCCTTTTAAACTCGTGTACGGGAAGGTGATTAGCCCATATTTGTGGGCTATTTAGGCATTTAAATGCCTAGACATTAAGTTAACTTTAACATGTATTTAGCATGCATTAGGTGTTTAAAGCGCTAAATCGGGTTTTAAGAGTATCGCGCTGTAATATAGTTGAAAAAGAGTTCAAAATAAATATAATTTTATTACTCGAATTTTGAAGTCCGAAGTCGAACACAGGGAGCAAATTGGTGTTTAGAAATCAAGATCACAATTCAGAATTTAAAAGAATATGCAATAATATCAATATCACAGTGCAAAAATATAGGAGTAATTGGCAACATAGATCAAAAAATACTCAAGGACTCAATGTATATGAATATGAAGTAAAAATTGAATATCTAATTTGTAAATCAGATGTCTTAAACTGTGCTCCTGTTGATTTCTTCTCTTCTTATTTTGCCTTGGCGAGTTTTCTTTTATTTCTATCTTTCTTTCCTTAGCTTTCTCTGGCTTCTCCTCCCTTCTTCTTCTTTGGCTTTTCTCTTCTTCTTTCTCTCTCTACCGATTGCCTTCTCTCTTCCTTCAGCTTCTTCCTTCTCTGCCTTGGCTTCAGCTTCTTCCTTCAGCTTCTTCCTTCTCTTTCTTTCTCTACCTTAGCTTCTCTACGTCCTTGTCTTCTCCTTCTTCTTCAACTTCGCTTCTCCTCTTCTTCAGCCTACAGCAAAACCTACCCCCTACTCGTGCACACACTCCTCTCTTTTTTCTCTTAGGTTCTGCTCTCCCAGAGCCACATGTTTTCGGGTAACCAGGTCAGGTACGTACCTGGGACCAGGCCCACCGACGTGTAGTGGTGGGCGAGGAGTGCAGTCCGGTCGGGTTAAGGCCAAGTCCACGGGGCGTAAGCGCGGACGAGGCTGGGTCGGTCAGGTGAGAGGGACCTCACCCTGCGATTTGGAGGCGATAAGGTGAGAACACTTTTTCAATTTATTTTGGTGCAGGCACTCTATCGTATCTGAGGTGGGACTATCTATCCACCTTTCTTCGCGCGTGCCTGCGGCAGGGACAAGGCCTCCAATTGCAGTAGTTGCGTTGACCTTTGATTCCAATTGATAGCCTGGAGTTGTGCGAAAGCATCTTCCATGCAACCTAGGACAAGAACCTGGAGTTGGCGAAACTTGGAGCTCGCTTCAAGCTTGTTTCAAGCTCTGCGCCAATGGCGGAGAACGCCTGTACCTGAAATCACCATGACAGCCTCGCGGCCACGTCAAATCACTCAAGAAGCTTCGCCAAGGCATGGTGAGTGTGCTACGGTGGTTGGCATGGTGTGGGGATGCCTGTGTGAGCATGCCTAAGGCACACTGTGTGTGTATGTGTGGGTGTGTTCGGTGAGGTGCGTGAGTGAGTGAAGTGGTGTGTGGAGTGAGGGGAAATGTTCAGTGGAGTGAGGAGATGCTTATGGACTTGTCAGCGAGTGGTGGGATGGCCTGTGGTGGTGGAGTGGTCTCACCAGAGTTGGTGGCCGGAGGTGAAGGAGATGATGGTGGTGGAGTGTGGAAGTGGTCAATTTAGGGAAATAAAGAGAAAAGAAGAATGTAGAGGATGAAAGGGACTTATCTAGGGTGATAGTGGACGAAGGAAGGATGAAGATGGCGTCGGGCACGTACTGCCAACACCGAAGATGAAGGTTCTCAGGGAGGGATGGTCGGCGAGGATGAAGGGGAGACAAGGGCGTCGACGGGTGCTGCGTGATGCAGACAAACGCAAGGAGGAAGAACCTAGCACTGGTATTGTGGTCAGACGACAAGGGAGACCAAGGAAGGTCACCAGAGCTTGATGAGCGAATCGGCTGGAGGGGGAGAGAAGAATTTGAGGGGGTTTTCGATCGATTTCAAGCTTAGAGGAGTCGATTGGATCTGGGGCTCCTTAAATAGATCTCTGGAGGGGTATTTGTGCTTGGAAGCCAAGCTTCCAAGCAAGGTATGCTCGTCGGAGATGGCAACTTCAAAAGAGACCCAAATCTCTCATGCATTCGCATGAGAGATTTGGTAACAATTGGGGCATCAAACTGGGTCACATTGGAGGGATTTTCTTAGAGAATCTCCCTTCCAATTTTGAAGGGGATTCTCTGAGAAATCAGGGAGAAACCACCTTCTAAAGCTCACCGGAGTAGGATTCCTCTGCAATAATGGTAGAGGGACCTAATTGCAAGAATGATGAAGAATCTAGGGGGCTTTTGCAAAGGTTTTTGAAAGATAGGGGTACAAATGAAATCATGTTGGACCTATTTACAAAGTGGGTCAAGATGAGTTCCCCTTAGGTCCAAATTTTGGTAAAAACCTAATTTGGACCTAAGGAATCCAATGGTGAAGTTGGGTTTTGGATTTGACCACGTTTGACTGGGAAATTTATGCAAAAATCTAATTTAGGGCAAATATATGTCTAACACCCCATTCTAGGTCAAGATGGGTTCCAATGGCCAATTTAAAGGTTCTAAACCCTAGAGAATATTTTTCTATGATTTTTAGAGTATTTAGGTGAATTTTATCCTGATCAGAACCTTGGTTAAACAACTAGGTTTGTTTTAGGGTTTCAAGAAGTCATTTAATTCACAGGGTACACACAAACCCTTTTCTGTCAAATCCAATCCACTTCTTATCTTGTTGAGACCTTTTAACCTTTGTTTAGCCCTTGAGAAAATATGTTGTTGTACTGCAATGGCAAAATTGCAGTTTTACCCCTTATTTCTTACTTTTCTCTCAAAAAGGTTATTCAGTGAATTAGGACCTTCAGTTGGTTATGTAGGAGCTTTCATTCTCTTCAATGGGTCAAAATGAGCTGGTTAGGGCTCATGATGGTGTTCCCATTATTAGGATATAAATACATTAATTATAGATTTGTTTCATGCATCTTATTTTTATGTAAATTAGGTCTTAGCATGCATGGTTTTTAATTTAGTTTGCATTTAGTGGGAATTATACATAATACATGCAGTTAGATATTTTATAAGGATTTTTCTATAAATAAGCCAATGTTTATTATATTTCTCATCTTCTTTTTCACAGGAACGACTCCGCCTCTCCTCCTCCAACCATACCTCCTTAATGGCCATGAGAAGCGGATCTGCTCCCGCCTCTCCATTTCAAAACCATGCAGACGGCTATCAGAGAAGGGGAGCTGCTACCATGTTCAGGGAGACTCCACCCCGATTCCACCATGGTGAAGAGCTTCGAGCTCACCTCCATCACCACCATCGTGCATCTTCAATGTTGAGCATCGCCACACCGTGGGTCGACGGGGTGACAGGCCACCGCGCCAATCCGGCGAGCTCAGCCATCACCGTGCACGTGAATCTCCAATGGCCACGCAACCATCACCGTGCAACCACTAGATCACCTTCCCTGTCCACGCACCACCAATACCATCTTCTTCTTCTTTCTTCTCCTTCCTTTGTTTGTTTTCACCAAAAAGAACCCAAATTATCATCACAATCTCCACCACCTCACCGTGCACATAACCCTTCTCTCTGCGTGCACCTGCAAGGCCACCGCGAGACGAAGCCACCCTCTCATCCGCACCCAAGCAGGGCCGGTGTCCCCCTCACCAACTCACTGTGCAGCCGCACGCACGCACGCGTGCCTGCTGTGCACACAGCAGAAGCGTGGGTGCATGACTCTTCACGCCTCCTCGCCTCAATTGCATGCACGCACCCCTTCGAGTGCATCTCCACACGCACCACTACCCCCTCCAGCTGCATGGCCCCATGTGCCTGCACCCCCTATAGCGCGCCGTCGCCGCACGTCCAGTACCGCCTGCAGCCACTCCAAGTTGTTGCTCCAGCAGCAACATATCACCCCCCCCCACCGACCCTCGCCTCCAGCCCATGTGCGTAGAGCGCATGCTACTCCAGCAGCTCTGCCATGCTCGTAGTAGTGATTGCCCTCTAGCAACGCAACACTCCACGCACGTGCAGTCCCTCGCTGCACCTCCTCGTCACCAGCCCATCCACTCCACACTCTCATGTGCTAGTGCAACAGTAGCAGCTTCCCATGCACAGCCAGCAGACCTCTTGCGCTGCTCGCTTAGAGCTCTTCCCAATAGCAGCAGCCACCGGAACCCATCTCCTTGGTTGCTCCATCCGACCACCTCCGGCCACCTCGCGACTCGCCGTCGCCACCACCACGAAGCCCTCGGCTCACTCATCTCCTCCGCCAAATCACACCTCCAACAAAGCCCTCCTCAATGCGTGAGATCCTCGCAACGAAATCCTCTATTTTGCTTGTAATTAAAATTTACATTTTTTGCCATTGAGGGAGAAGGGATTTTTAGTTAATAATATTCTATTCGATTGATTTTATGAGCATCTCCCTCTTGTTTTGCATAATTGCAATATCAGCATGATAATGTCTTATTATCTCAATTGAAAAGTGATTTTGATCCTATTTCTTAATGAAACTAATCGTGAACATATGTTTTCAACCGGTGCGAGTTTAGATAGGTCATTGCCTCCCTGTGGATACATCCCACTCCTCATTGAGTGGTTATTTTAATTACTTTGATTAGTCGATTTTCCACCACTTAGAAATATGACAAATCATTTTAATCATCATTTTCGAAAGCGAAAATCGACTTATCAAATGGCGTCATTGCCAGGAAGGCAACGAGCCTGTTAAACTCGCATTCATTTATTTATTGGTTCACACATTTGATTTGAGGCACATTTCAATGCAATTATCTATATGGTGCGAGGTACGCATATTTAGAGACATCTTGTCGCACCAGCCTCAGAGATCAGGCAATCCTTGACATCACCAGTAGAGTCGCAACACTGGGAGAAGGAGCATCACATTTGCCTTTGCAATGCCTTGGTGGACCTTGTTTCCACCATTAAAGGAGATATCTAGAGGACCACATCCTCATTTTATTCTTTCAGCTATAGATAGATTTTTATTTTTCTTTCTTCTCTTTATTTCAATACATTCATTTGGAAGACCCTTGTTCTGGGGTACATTTTAGGGGTTTGTTACCCGACTTTCTTTTAGGCCCATGTTGGGCAACTTTTCAGGAGCATGTTCCCTTTTCTTTAGATCTAGGTTTTCTTTTGTGGGTTGTTTATCCTTTATTTGTTTGTGCAAAAGTAGCTAAAAAAAAATTGAACTACCTGCTAGAAGCTGCATGCCCCTAGGTCGAACCATATAGGTGTGTATGACAGCATCTAGATTTCATTTTGCATTGCATGCATCTTGAATTGCTGATTGTTGGAGGGAAGGTACATCCTCTTTCTTTGCATTCTATATTGTTCACACATGTGCATCTGGGTTTAATTACAAGACTACCTAATTGAATCAAATAGATCTAACAAGTCTCATATTTAATTTTTTGAAAACGGACTAATTAAAGGAAGGACATCTAAAAACCAAGGACTTGAATTTCAAACTTGGCGTGCGATTCAAAATTCAAAATCTTTTACGGTGTATGCATACTTATATCTCATGCACCACGACATGCGTTTAGACACTCCTTAGGTTTCGAACCACTAGGACTAGAGCCTCCTATTGCTGGGTTCTACAGTGACCCAAACTTTAGTTCAGAGGTGAAGTTGCCTCCAAACATTGCGGATTTAGGGTAGTTAAGAAGCACTATGAAAGCAACACTTCAAAGGAAAGGCTTACCCCTACTTACATCCCTCTTTGCCGTGTTTGGTGGTGACTAAACTTTTTGGGCTTTAGGGAGGATCACCTAAGTCCTAGTTAAGTCTTCTTAGGCGTATCGTAGGTCGACAAGTAGGTGCGTAACTGTTTAGATAACTTGATTTGCCACCTACAAGTAACTTAAATCTCAAATGCCTAACTGATTAAAGACCTAAAAAGTCCTCTGATTTGTGTTTTCTTGGGGAATCTAATTGTGGTGTGAGTTAGAATGGACCACATTGACTTTTGTCCTTTCACATCTTGCCCACACCCTTACCCCCACACTACGATCTTCGATCCCATACATCGAGATGGTCCATCCTTGGATGGACATAATGACAGTCATTGGGATCTGTTTTACTCCTATTATAGGAGTATTGGCCTGGTTAAGCCCCAAATTAGTGAGTAGAACCTAGGAGCGGGATTTGCCTTGCCCAATATCCCACACACCATAGGAACACCCAACCCACCCTCCCTGATTGATTGTAATGGTTGGACAGAAACTCCTAGGAACTATAAGCCTGAGCCTAACTTCTCTCCTGATAGTAATGATGACCTCTCCTCCTTGAAGATGGAAATACAGAAAATGCAAGATGAAATGATTGAATTGTTAGAAGAATCTTCAAGAACAGACCAACAAGAAAAAGAGGAAATTAGCCACCCAATCTACCCCATTGAAAATGAAGTGCACCCCTCTACGCTAGATGCATCTCCCATGGGAGAGCCACACACTAAGTTGGAGGGAAATTTTAGGGATTATGTAAGGGAGAATAAATACTTTTCGAGGATTGATTTTGAAACCTCTCCGCTAGATGACACATCCTTGAGAGGTCCACGCCTTGAGTAGGAAGAGGATATGTATGAAAGTAGCTATATATGGGATGAAGAAAGGTGGCAACCCGAGGAAGATGATGATCAGGTTGAGTATCCACCAGAATTATATTGGAGTCAAAAGAAGGGAATGATGGTACCATTGGAAAACCTCGACCCAGATGGTAGTATTTTCGTCACATTTGATGAAGTGGGCTGAAGTCAAGTTGTTAATCCCGCCCTCCCTTTTGATCATGAGATGGAACTCAAGCCCACCCTTAGGGAACCTAACCCTAAAGAAATTCACCTATCTAAGGAGTCTGATGTTACCAGTGTAAACCATGTACCTAGATAGAGTGCCCTAGGGGATCTACTAGGATTTTAGATGATTCTAGACTTCGGGTATATGATGAATCATATGACGAGGAGAAGGATGAATTATATGAGGAACCTACATTCAAGATTTGGGGTGACACTAAGGGTGATTATGTCTTATTTGAAGAATTAGCCACCAAGGATGTCACAAAGTTGACCAAATTAGGTTTCCTTAGCACACCCATTGATGATATCTCTCCTCATTATAAAATAATGGAAAATTTGGAAGCAACTTCTGAGATTAATGTGGATTCACATATATACTCCAGGGAGGATTTGGGTAAACAACATGAACCCAGGGATGAATTGATGCTTTCTATGGTTAGTCCATCACCCTAGGGGTTAATTTATGCACCATTCCTTCTCCATTCCTTTTGGAGGATCCTTGTCATCCTCCCCCTACCCCTTTGGAGGTTGTTATGCCAGTTTATCCTTTAGAACCTTCTCTAGTGACCTAGGATGATTTCATTTCCATCCTGGTTGGGTGAGCATTTGCTATCGAGATTCATCATCAGCTCGCCAACATCCTAGGTTACCTATTTTCTAAGCCAGCATTACTTTGCTCATTTTTAGGGCCTATTTCTATGATCCTTGAACCTGATTTGTAGATTCTTTGGCTACTCAGCTGCCAACAAAATAACGGTAGCCCATCTTTGACCCAGGTAATATCCTTCTATGCAATGGGGACATTGTAGATTTTAGACATGGGGGGGTGTACTTGGGGATATACATAGCATTTATACATAGTGCATTCATGCATTTAGTTAAAGCATTCTGCATTGCATACATTTGCATTGAAAAAAAAACACAAAAAAAAAACATTTCGCATTGAGCTTAACTGGCTGGGCCCTGCATTCTTAGGCAGACCAGAGCCTTAGTTTAGACTAAGTTGACTCTAGGTGTCTGAATTTAGAAGCTAAGTTGAGATACTTGACGAGTCGATTCATCACTTTTAAAGTCGTTTGTCGCATAAAATGATGTGTCGTTTGTAGTTCTATGTGGTGGAAAAATAGACTAATCAACAATTAATATAACCACTCAATTAGGAGTCGGTCGTATCCACAGGGAGGCAATGACATATTTAAACTTGCACCGGTTAAAAACATATGTTCATGGGTAGTTTCGTCAAGAAATCGAGCCAAATATGCCTTCAGATTAAGAAAACATCAAGAGCACATGCTGAAATGGCATTTATGAGAAAGAGGGAGGTCACTTGCATAAATTAGCCATAATATTTAATTAATAAATTCAAAATAAAAGAGTGGCAATGGCATGTGAATGTAAATATTAATTCGATAAGAAACAATGCATTTGCTCCCTTTGTGCGTGCACGATGAGGAGGCCGCAGTCGGGTGTGCGAAGTTCGGAGGTGGTTGGCCACGATGAGGACTATGCATTGGCGGTGACGAAACTTCGAATGGCAACCGGTGGTCTCACCGGCAACGAGGAAGGCCAGCAATGTGGCGGCAGCTCGCTGACGCGGGTGGGCTGCTGTCGGCCTTCAGAGGGTGTGGCCGAGTTTCTGAGGTCGAGGCGAGTTCATTGATGTTGGTGGCGCGAAGCTTCGAGGCTAGATGAGGCAGCTGCATTTGTGGGTGCTTTGGGTACCTTCATCAACAAAGAAGAAGAAGGAGAAGCCGGCTGGAGTGAAGCACACTGTGTGTTCACTGCTGGTGGCGAGGCGAAGTGCTGCTGCTAGGCGAGCGGGCACGCGAGTGTTGGCAGGCCGCTTGGGCACGCGGGCGCTTTACTGCGGGCGATGTGCGTACACAATAGCAGCGGGTGCGGGAGGTGCTGGAGGCACGTTGCTTGTGTGCAGCGTGCAGTGGGGGAGGATGAGAGCGCACGCGTGCGCAGGCTAGTGTGGGCAGGAGTGCTAAGGAACGTGTGCAGGCGTAAAGGCGCGTGGAGCACGTGCTGTGGGCAAGCGGAGGAGCGGTGCAAGGGCGCTGGAGGTTCTGGAGAAGGTGAGGTGGTGCGGGCGTGCTGGCTGAAGTGAAGACGCACGGTGATAGGCGCAGGGAGGAGAGGTTGCAGCTCTGTGTGCTACAGTGAAGGTGATGCTGCACTATAGGGGGTGTGGTACCTATGCGTGGTGAGGACCGCAGGAGGTGCAGGGAGCTAATAAAGAAGAAGCACGGTGATGGAACGGTGGCAAGTCATGCATCAGTAGATGCACTCACGGTAGGCGAGCTTCAAGGAGCTCGTACACAGTGGTGATCAACTCCATCCTCTTGGCGCGGTGGTCTGTCACCCCACCGGCCCACGGTATGACAGAGTTTGGCCATGGAGGCCCATGGTAGTGGAATGCTGCACAGTGATGGCCACCCCAAGCTCGGCTGCCTCCTCCTCTCCCTTGTAGTCTCAGCTGCCCCGACCAGATCCAACACACCTGCTCCTCCATGAATGGAGTCTTAAGTGCAGGCAGCTGGCAAAGATTGAATGCAGGTAGAGGAAGTGGAATAGTTGCCTGCGGGAAGAAGAAGAATAATTAATAAAATAAAATATTTGGATTATTTATACACAAATCCTTAAGTTTTATGTTAATTAAAACAATGCATGTAATGCACCTAATGCCATTCTAAGTCAATTTCAAATGCCTTTAGTTATGAATGCAATGCATGAATTATGTAATTAAATCAGAAATATGAATTAATCTATTTACATCCTAATGCATGCTAAATAAATGTTAGAATTAACTTAATGTCTAGGCACTTAAATACTTAAATAGCCCACAAATTTGGGCTAATCAAATACCCCCATGCTTAGTTTTCGCTAATCCCTAGCAAATCCAAGCAAAACCTCGCACTCCAAGTAGACTAGGCAACCCAATCGGTCTTCCTTTAGAAATATATTAAGTTCAGACTTTAGACTTAAGGTTCCCGAGTAGTTGTTAAGTTACAGACTAGGTTGGTTAAAGATGAGTTGCAGGCACAAGTTTCCTTGATTTCTTATTCTACCCTAAGGTTTATTGATCCCTGAGATTAAAGCATCCGTGCATGTGCGTTGGCCTAAGTTACTTGAGTTAAAGGAAAATGGATTTTTTTTTTAATAATATATATTTTTTTGTTTGATTCCTCTAAGTCTAACCTCGGATCAGCTATCAACATGGTCTGTGTCGGATTCATCATCCCCATCACCGTACCTCGAAGGGTGCCTGGCTTTCGATGCTTCGCGATAGCACCTCCCATAGCGACCCCAAGAACTCCTGGCAATCAATAGTTTGAGATAGTATCTCCCATGGATTTCTTAAGTGAATTCAGGCCTGTGGCAATCGGCACTTCGAGATAGGACAGCCCATGGTACCTGAACCGCACAATGCGCTTACATGCCCCCAGTAGGATGGCTATCCTAAGAGACAAGTGCCGAGGAGGTAATATATTATCATCGCATCCTCAAGGTTAGTATATACTCCACCTCTCCTGCAGCAGGAACTCTTCCAATCAAATTGTGCTTTCAAGCCTCTCTTAAGTCAAAACTAAGAGAACCAAATCTCTTTTAAGAAAGGGATTAAGTTGATTACTTACTTACACCAGACCAAGTGTGTGAAATTTGGATGCTTAGGTTACAACTACCCGTAAACCAAAAGGTAGAACAAGACACCAGGTACTACCCACCTTTTAACTAAAACCCTAGCTTTCCTTCCTCAACCTCTTGAGGAATGGTCCGCAACTTAACTCCTACTTGAGTTTCTAAATCCACAAAGGACCCTAAAGGTCAAAAGCTAGTAGCTCACTTAGCTTCTAAAGTTCGACCCTAGAATCGACTTAGTCTAACCTAGAGTTCTGATTTGCTTAAGAATGCAGAGCCAGCCAGTTAAGCTCAATGATTACAATTTTTTTAATTTTTTTTTTTCAATGCAAATGTATGCAATGCAGAATGCTTTAATTAAATGCATGAATGCACTATGCTATGTATATTCCTAAGTACACCCCCCCATGCCTAAAATCTACAATGTCCTCATTGCATAGAAGGATATTACCTGGGTCAAAGATGGGCTGCCATTCTTTTGTTAGCAGTCGAGTAGCCAAAGAACCTGCAAATCAGGTTCAAGGATCACAAAAATAGGCCCTAAAAATGAGCAAAGTAATGCCGGCCTAGAAAATAGGTAACCTAGGATGTTGGCGAGCTGATGATGAATCCTGATAGCAAATGCTCGCCCAACCAGGATGGGAATAAAATCTTCCCAGGTCAGCAGAAGAGGTTCTAAAGGATAAACTGTCATAACAACCTCCAAAGGGTTAGGGAGAGGATGACAAGGATCCTCCAAAAGGAATGGGGAAGGAATGGTGCAGAGATAAACCCCCAGGGCAATGGACTAACTAAAGAAATCATCAATCCATACCTGATACTCCATTACAGGAAATATTGGTTTGTTAAGCCCCCCGATCAGAATAAAAGTGAGAAAATATCTAAGGCAAGGATCGTCTAGGGTGTCCAAGTTTCGAGGTTGCGGGATGGCCATAAGATCTAGGTTGGGTTTAATCAGCTCGGTGTCCATCCCTAACACTCTTTCCAAATCCTCAATTGCATCCCTAGCATTCCTTTCACTATCACATGTATCTTCGTGCACTTCATCAGGAGTCACAATTTCGCCTTCGGACATAAGCGAATAGAGGGTGACTTCGAACAAATGAAGGTAGGTTGGAAGCGACAGATCTAGGGATTATCCTATCAATGTCATCCCCAGGTTCTTGTTCTTTACTCAAATCTTCCCCAGAGTCTAGATGTGAATCCACATAAATCTTAGAAGTTGCTTCCAAATTTTCCATCATTTCATCATGAGGAGAAATATCATCAATGGGTGTGCTAGGGAAACCAAATTTGGTCAAATTTGTGACATCCTCAGGGGCTAACTCTTCAAATAAGACATAATCACCCTTAGTGTCACTCCAAATCTTGAATGTAGGTTCATCATATAATTCGTCTTTCTCCTCATCATATGATTCATCATATACCCGAGGTCTAGAATCATTTAATATCTCAGCAGATACCCTAGGGTGCTCTATCTGAGGTAAATGGTTTACACTGGTAACATCAGACTCCTCAGATAGGTCAATTTCTTCAGGGTTAGGTTCCTTAAGGGTGGGCTTGAGTTCCATCTCGTGATCAGAAGGGAGGGTAGGATTAAAAACTTGACTTCGTCCCACTTCATCAAATGTCACGAAAATACTATCATTTAGGTCGAGGTCATCCAATGGTACCATCATTCCCTTCTTTTGACTCCAATATAATTCAGGTGGATATTCAACCTTATCATCATCTTCCTCGAGTTGCCACCTTTCTTCATCCAATGCATAGCTACTTTCATATGTATCTTCCTCCCATTTAAGGTGTGGATCTCTCAAGGAAGTGTCATCTAATGGGAAGGTTTCAAAATTGATCCTCGAAAAGTAGCTATTCTCCCTTACATACTCCCCAAATTTTCCCTCCAACTTAAAGTGTAGCTCTCCCACAGGAGATGCATCTATTGTAGAAGGGTGTACATCATCCTCAATGGGGTAGATTGGACGGCTAATTTCATCTCTTTCTTGTTGGCCTACTCTCGAAGATTCTCCTAACAATTCAATCATTTCGTCTTGCATTTTCTGTATTTCCATCTTCAAGGAGGAGAGGACATTTCTATCATGAGAGAAGTCAGGCTCAGGCTTATAGTACCCAGGAGTGTCTGTCCAACCATTATAATTATTTCGGGAAGGTGGGTTGGGTATTTCTATGGTGTGTGGGATATTGGGCAAAGCAAATCCCGCTCCTAGGTTCTGCTCACTGATTTGGGGCTTAACCAGGCCAATACTCCTATAATAGGAGTAAAATGGATCCCAATGATTGTCATTATGTCCGTCAAAGGATGGACCATCTTGAGGTATGAGATCGAAGAGTGCAGAGTGGGGGTGAGGATGTGGGCAAGATGTTAGGTCCATTCTAACTCACACCTCAATTAGAATTCCCCAAGCAAAACACAATTCAAAAAGGGCTTTTTAGGTCTTTCCCAATTTGGGCTTTTGATTTAAGTCAGATTGCAGGTGACAATACAATTTGTTCAATCAATTTACATGCTTATTGTCGACCTATGGCTCACCTAAGAAGACCTAGTTGGAGCTTAGATGTTGTTCCCTAAATCTCAAATGGTAGAGCAACTCCAAAGACGGAAGATCGAGGGATGCGAGTAGGCCTAAACCTTCCTTTGAAGCTATGCTTTCGTGGTGCTTCTCAACTACCCCCAAAAATTCGTGACAGGGTATCCCCCTCTTTGGAGTTACAAAACCTTTGTTCTCAAGTTCTAAACACTTCAGAATCCAACGATAGGAGGGCTCTTGTCCTAGTATTTCCAAACCTAAGGAGTGTCTAAAAGCGTGCCATGGTTTAAGAAATATATGTGTGCATACACCGCAAAAGATTTTGAATTTTGAATCGTGGCCAAGTTTGAAAATCAAATCCTTGGTTTTTAAAATGTCCCTCCTTTAATTAGTCCTTTTTCTATAAAATATGTGACCACTTGTTAAATCTATTCAATACAGATTAGGTGGTCTTGAAATTAGTCCAAATGCATTTGCATGACAGGTAGAAATGCAAAGTTAGAAGTGCATACCTGATTGCAGCATTCTTCATGCAATATGCAAGACAAGAATTAGATCTAGATGCTACTCATTCAGTCCTAAATGATTCAACCTAAGGGCAAGCAGCTTCTAGCAGGTAGCTCGTGTTTTTTTCTTTTTTTTTTAGTTTTATTTTTTAGCTAGTTATGCACAAGCAAATTAAAGGTAAACAATCCACAAAATAAATTTTAAAAAATCTAAAGAAAAGGGAACAGGCTCCCAAAAATTACCCAACACGGGCCTAAAACAAAATCAGAGAACAAACCCCACAACTGTACCCTAGAATAAGGGTTTCAAACCAAATGTAAGTGCAAGAAAATAAAGAAAAGTAAAGTTCTAAAACCTAAATTCTATCTACTTGACAAATCTACGGAGATGAGGATGATCACTCCAGATGTCCTAGTTGGTGACAACAAAGTTCACCAATGTTCAAGCTCTTCCTCGTACATGTGAAACTCGATTCCTCCTCCAAAGTGGTGGAAACAAGGTCCACCATGGTGTTTCTGAGGTCGATGCGACAATTCGTGCGTAATATGTGTACCTTACACCAAATCAGATAACACAGGTTAAATATGCCTCAATTAAAGATCAATTTGAACAAATGAATAATTACAAATTAATTAAGCATGTTGCCTCCCCGACAACGGCACCATTTGATGAGTCGATTCTTCACTTTTAAAGTCGTTTGTCGCATAAAATGATGCATCGTTTGTAGTTCTATGTGGTGGAAAAATTGACTAATCAACAATTAATATAACCACTCAATTAGGAGTGGGTCATATCCACCAGAAAACAATGACATATTTAAACTCGCACCAGTTAAAAACATATGTTCAAGGTTAGTTTCATCGAGAAATCGAGCCAAATCTGCCTTCATATTAAAAAAACATCAAGAGAACATGCTGAAATGGCATTTATGAGAAAGAGGGAGGTCACTTGCATAAATTAACTACAATATTTAATTAATAAATTCAAAATAAAAGAGTCGTAATGGCATGTGAATGTAAATATTAATTCGGTAAGAAGTAGAGCATTTGCTCCCTTTGTGAATGCACGATAAGGAGGCAGCGGTCGGGTGTGCGGAGCTCGGAGGTGGTTGGCCACGACAAGGACTACGCGTTGGCGGTGACAGTGCGTCGAACGGCCGCCGGTGGTCTCGCCGGCGACGAGGAAGGCCGGCAATGGTGGCAACGGCTCGCCGACGTGGGAGGGCTACTGTCGGCCTTCAGAGGGTGTGGCCAAGTTTCTGAGGTCGAGGTGAGTTCATTGATGTTGGTGGCGAAAAGCTCCGAGGCTAGATGAGGTAGCTGCATTTGTGGGTGCTTTGGGTACCTTCGTCAAAGGAGAAGAAGAAGAAGAAGAAGAAGAAGAAGAAGGAGAAGTCGGCTGGAGTGAAGCACGCTGTGCGTGTGCTGCTGGTGGCGAGGCGAACTAGTGCTGCTGAGCATGCGGGCGCACAAGTGCTGGCAGGCCGCTTGGGTGAGTGGGCGCTTTACTGCGGGTAGCGTGCGCACACAACAACAATGGGCACGGGAGGTGCTGGAGGTGCGCTGCTTGTGTGCTGCGTGCAGCGGGGGGGGTTGAGAGTGCATGCGCTCGCAGGATGGTGCGAGCGGGAGTGCTGAGGAACATGTGCGGGCGTGAAGGCGCGTGGAGCACGTGCTATGGGCAAGCGGAGGTGCGGTGCAGGGGCGCTGGAGGTTCTGGAGAAGGTGAGGAGGCACGGGAGTGCTGGCTGAAATGAAGACACGTAGTGATAGGCGCAAGGAGGAGAGGTTGCAGCTCTATGTGCTACAGTGAAGCTGATGCGGCACTGCAGGGTGTGTGGTACCTAAGCGTGGTGAGGATCGCAGGAGATGCAGGGAGCTAATAAGGAAGAAGCACGGTGATGGAACGGTGGCAAGTCGTGCATCAGTATATGCACTCACAATAGGCGAGCTTCAAGGAGCTCGTACACGGTGGCGACCAACTCCATCCTCTTGGCTCAGTGGTCTGTCACCCCACTGCCCCACGGTATGATGGAGTTTGGCCATGGAGGCCCACAGTAGTGGAATGCTGCACGGTGGTGGCCTCCCCAAGCTCGGTTGCCTCCTCCTCTCCCTTGTAGTCTCAGCTACCCCGACTAGATCCAACACACCCTCTCCTCCTTGAATGGGGTCTTGAGTGTAGGTAGCTGGCGAAGATTGAATGCAAGCGGAGAAGGTGGAACGGTTGCCTGTGGGAAGAAGAAGAATAATTAATAAAATAAAATATTTGGATTATTTATACACAAATCCTTAAGTTTTATGTTAATTAAAATAATGCATGTAATGCACCTAATGCCATTCTAAGTCAATTTCAAATGCCTTTAGTTATGAATGCAATGCATGAATTATGTAATTAAATCAAAAATATGAATTAATCTATTTACATCCTAATGCATGCTAAATAAATGTTAGAATTAACTTAATGTCTAGGCACTTAAATACTTAAATAGCCCACAAATATGGGCTAATCAATACTAGTTTTAGACCCTTAGGGTCCTTTGTGGACTTAAAAACTTAAGTAGGAGTTAAGTTGTGGTCCATTCCTCAAGAGGTTGAGGAAGGAAAGCTAGGGTTTGAGTTAAAGGTTGGGTAGTACCTATTGTCTTTTTCTACCTTTTGGTTTACAGGTCCTCGTAACCTAAGCATCCACATTTCACACACACTTGGTCTTGTGTAAATAGTGATCACCCTAATTCATTTCTTAAAGAAAATTTGGTTCTCTTAGTTTTGACTTAGGAGAAGCCTGAAAACACAATTTGATTGGAAGAGTTCCTACCACAAGAGAGGTGGAGTACATACTCACCTTGATGATGAGATGATAACATGTCACCTCCTTGGTGCTTGTCTCTTAGGATATCCATCCTACTGGGGGCATGTAAGCGCATTATCTGGTTCAAGTACCATGGGCGGCACTATCTCGAAGTGCTGATTAGCACAAGCCTGAATTTTCTTAAGAAATCCATGGGCATTACTATCTCGAAGTGTCGATTGCTAGAAGTTCTTAGGGTCGCTATGGGCGATGCTATCTCGAAGCATCGAAAGCCAGGCATCGTTCGAGGTTCAGTGATGAGGACAATGAATCTGACACAGTCCGTGTTGATAGCTGATCCAAGGTTAGACTTAGAGGAATCAAGAAAATATATATATATTACAAAAAAAAAAATCCTTTTTCCTCTCTAGGTTGGCAATCATACCAACTTCAAATAACTCAGACCAATGCACATGCACAGATGCTTTAATCTCTGGGACCAATAAACCCTAAGGTAGAGTTAGAAATCAGGGAAACCTGTGCCTGCCAGTCGTCTTTAGCTGACCTAGTCTATAACTCAGCAACTACTAGGGAACCTTAGGTTTAAAGTCTGAACTTAACATGTTTCTAAAGGAAGACCATTTGGGTTGGCTAGCCTAGTTGAAGAGCTGAGTTATTGCTTGAATTTGCTAGGGACTAGCAAAAACTAGGCAAGAGGGTGTTGATTTGTGAGCTATTTAGGTATTTAAATGCCTAGACATTAAGTTAACTGTAACATATATTTAGCATGCCTTAGGATATAAATACATTAATTATAGATTTCTTTCATGCATTGCATTTTTATGTAAATTAGGTCTTAGCATGCATGGTTTTTAATTTAGTTTGCATTTAGTGGGAATTATACATAATACATGCAATTAGATATTTTATAAGGATTTTTATAAATAAGCCAATGTTTATTATATTTCTCATCTTCTTTTTCGCAGGAACGGCTCCACCTCTCCTCCTCCAGCCATACCTCCTTAATGGCTGTGAGAAGCAGATCTGCTCCCACCTCTCCATTTCAAAACCATGCAGACGGCTACAAGAGAGGGGGAGTTGCTACCATGCTCAGGGAGACTCCGCCCTGACTCCACCACCATGAAGAGCTTCGAGCTCACCTCCATCACCACCACCGTGCGTCTCCAAGGTCAAGCATCACCACACCGTGGGCCGACGGGGTGACAAACCGCTGCTCCAATCCACTGAGCTCGGCCATCACCGTGCACGTGCATCTCCGATGGCCATGCAACCATCACCGTGCAACCACCAGATCACCTTCCATATCCACTCACCACCAACACCATCTTCTTCTTCTTCCTCTATTTTTTTTCACCAAAAAGAACCCAAACTGTCATCACCATCTCCACCGCCTCACCAAGTGCATAACCCTCCTCTCCATGCGCACCTGCAGAGCCATCGCACGATAGAGCCACCCTCGCATCCGCACCCAAGCAGGGCTGGTATCCTCCTCGCCATCTCACTGTGCAGCCGCACACACACACGCATGCTTGCTGAGCACAAAGCAGAAGCGTGGGATCATGACTCTCTGTGCCTCCTCACCTCAACTACGTGCGCGCACCCCTTCAATTGCATCTCCACGCGCCCTGCTGCCCCCTTCAGCTACATGCCCCCACGTGCCGCACCCCCTATAGCGCGCCATCGCTGCACACCTAACACCGCCCGCAACCACTCCAAGTTGCTACTCCAGCAGCAATAGAGCACCCCTCACCAGCCCTCGCCTCCAGCCCACGCACACAAAGCGCGCGCTACTCTAGCAGCTCTGCCACGCTCACAACAGCGACCGCCCTCCAACAACGCCACACTCCACGCTCGTGCAGTCCCTCGCTGCACCTCCTCGTCACCAGCCCATCCACTCCACGCACTCACATGCTAGTGCAGCAGCAACAGCTTCCCATGCGTTGCAAGCAAACCTCCCGTGCCGCTCAGTTGGAGCTCTTCCTAGTAGTAGCAGCCACTAGAACCCATCTCCTTGGCCGCTCCACCCAACCACCTCTGGTAACCTCGTGACTCACTGCCGCCACCACCGCAAAGCCCTCGGCTTAGTCATCTCCTCCTCCAAATCTTGCCTCTAGCCAAGCCCTCCTTAATGAGTGAGATCCTCGCAACAAAATCCTCTATTTTGCTTCTAATTAAAATTTACATTTTTTGCCATTGAGGGGGAAGGGATTTTTAGTTAATAATATTCTATTCGGTTGATTTTATGAGCATCTCCCTCTTATTTTGCAAAACTACAATATCGGCATTATAATGTCTTATTATCTCAATTGAAAAGTGATTTTCATCCTATTTCTTGACGAAACTAATCGTGAACATATGTTTTTAACCGGTGCAAGTTTAAATAGGTCATCGCCTCCCTGTGGATACGACCTGCTCCTCATTGAGTAGTTATTTTAATTACTTTGATTAGTCAATTTTCACCACTTAGAAATACGACAAATCATCTTAATCATCATTTTCGAAAGTGAAAACTGACTTATCAGCAAGCATGTCACCTACCCATTGAAATGGAGCAAAAAGCCTATTGGGCAGTACGGAAGTGCAATCTAGATCTTTTAAAGGCTAGAACCCACCGATGATTACAAATGAGCGAGATCGATGAACTACACAATGATGCATTTGAGAACTTGCGAATCTATAAAGAGCGATTAAGGTCGTTCATGATAAGCACATATCTCACAAGACTCTAGCCTGGTCAGAAAGTACTCTTTGATGCCAAACTCAAACACTTCCCAGGAAAACTCAGATCAAAGTTGATTGGACCATTTCTAGTTCGACATGCATTTGGAAATGGAGCTATAGAAATCAATGGACTCAGCCTTAATTCAGAACCATTCTTTGTAAATGGTTAGAGACTCAAACTATCCATTGAAATCACTGACACGAACTTGGCTGCGTTATCTTTTGATCTCCATTCTTCCTAAGCTCATTGCGCCAAGCTGATGGCGTTAAACTTGGCGCTTAATGGGAAGCAACCCGTCATCTTTTGACATATCCCTTTACTGAATTCATATTGCTCCTTAGGGCTCATCCAATAGAATAGTCGACTCCACCTTTAGTACTTGTACCAAAACTTGAAATCATCCACAATAGTCATCCCAACCCATCCATCCACCCTTTGACCCTGTTCTAATGTACGATCTAAGATGAACTCGAAACAACCTAATTTACAATGAGGGCATCGCAAATCGTAGGCGTGGGGGGATATTAAAGTGCAAAATACTGTGAAAATCAAATCACAAAAAGATTTCATCAAAAAAAAAACATTTCCATAAAAAAAAGGGAGATTGAGAGAAAGGAAGATCCATTTGAGCTAAATGAAGAAAAGGAGGGAAGGAAAAGAAAAAGAAAGCGAAAAAAAAGGTGCAAAAAGAAAAACGAAAGGAAGGAAAGAGTCCCTTAAAAATAAATATGGAACTTACCTAACTTCTAGGTTGGATCGAATGATGAATTAAGACCTGGAAGGCTAAAACATAGGGAATTAGTATCAAATACTGACTTAGGCCTCTTGGATCTATTCTACGATTTAAACACTCAAATACTTGTCAAGATCCAGATTAGTCCTCAAGAGGTTGATGAAAATGCGAAGCTTATGTATTAGGTCTAAGGCTTAGGGATTATTCTGGTTTGCAAGACTCAGTAACTTAAGCACCCTAAATCACACACAATCTGGTTCAGTGCGCTTAAATATAAAATCTTGTCAAAAAGCGTTCATACTATTCTAAAAATGGTCCTAAGATCTAAATTAGCAGCGACTCGAAAACACAAGTTGATTGGACGAGTTCCCAACGTCGAAAGGTAGGAAATTCCCCTCGAAGATGCGTAATAACATATCGTCTCCTAGACACTTGTCCCCTAGGATATCTAAATATCCTACCGGGGGACATGTAAGCACCTTGTGCTGGTTCAGATGCCATGGGTGGCATTATCACAAAATGTCGATTGTCAGGATCTGGATTTAGCTACAGAATGCCATGGGTAGCACTATCTCGAAGTGTTGAAAGCCAGGGTTTTGGGGTTTGCCATGGGCGGTGCTATCCTGAAGCATCAATTGCTAGGGACCCTATGAGGATTGATGATGGGGACAAGGAATCCAATACAGACTGTGTTTAGGGCCAATCTGAGGCTGGGTCTAAGGAAAAATAATGAAAAGAAAGAAAAAGGGAGAGAAAGCTCTCCAAAAATGAAAATCTTCTTCTACCTCTCTTTCTCTTACAAAAAAATGCACTAGCAAATTGAACCTGGACCAACCTTGTTATAAGCATGGGTGCTTTAACCGCTAGGTTCAATGAACCTTTAGATAGTTTTTGCAGCCCTTAGAAACTTTCACAGCAGACTGAGACTAAACCTGGTCAGGTCTGGATCTAGGCTGGTACTTGAGTACCTCTAGGCCTACTATTGGCATTTAGATCTGATTCCAAGGGATGCAGCTTAGTAGGGCATCCTAACGGTTACATGTAACCTAGATAACTAGTGATGTGAAAAGTCACGTGATTTGTAAAAGTGGGTTTTTAATGTCGTAACACACGAATTCGCATACGCTTTTAAATTTGTATCATAGATAGGGGAGTATCTTGGGTCGTCCAAGGAGGCAAAAATTGCAATTCAATTCTCTTTCTAAAAATAAATCTCAACTTTCTTTATGGTATTTTAAATATATATATTTTTTTGTGTTTTGAAATAAACGGGCAATAGTGCAAATTGTGACGAAAAAGTACTAACACCTAAAATGCTAAGCTAAAACTTAAGAGATTAAAATGTCCACTACCTAAGCTCACTCTAGGCAAGTGGAGGCCTAGAGTAATTAAGGAGTGAAAGTAGAATAAGTGCTAGAACAAAAGTAACAATTGCAATAGGAAATTAAAAAGAAGGCAATTTGATTAACTAGAATTTGTGTTCTTTTCAAAGACAAGTAGAGGAATGCTTCTACTAGAAATGAAAAAATCTAAAAGCAATAAAAGAAACACAAATCCTCTTGCAAAATTTGGTGAAGAAGGGAGTCTTCTTGCTTCAAGCTTAGTTGCTCCTTGGCTTGAAAAGAGGGCCTCCTTCTTCTCCTTCCTTGAGAGCTCCTCCAAGGTGGATGCTACCACCTTCAATGCTCTCCTCCAAGGGGTGGGCGTGCACCACCCTCAAATTCTCCTCCAAGGTGGCATGGACCACCTTCAAGATCTACTCCAAAGATCTTCCTTGCCTAGTGACAAGTCAGTTTTCCGCTATGCGTTGTAGTATTTAAGTGGTGGAAAAATCGACTAATCAACAATAAAAATAACCACTCATAGAAGAGCAGGTCATGTCCACAGGGAGGCAATTATGCAATAAACTCTTGATTATTTCATATTCTTTCAGTTAAGTGTGAAATCCCTAGTCAAATCCGACATAAAATGCGATGGAAAGAAGATTCACAATAACTCAGAAAGATAAGGGTATATGTGTAATTTTAACTCACTGAAATTTTCAATAAATATATGATGATTTTATGTAATTTTCAATTGACATATACTAGAGAAAATTGGTGCACATGTTAAGCCCAAAACCAATCTTGAAACAGGTGAATAACAATAACGTGTAATTATCAGAAAGTATGAGTGTGCATTCGCAATTTTGCCATAATAAAATAATAATAAATCAAAAATTAATTTCTGGTGGCAATGGCATTAGATGTAATTTTTAATTGAAGTGAAAATAGAGCTTTCACTCTCTCTCCTCCTCGCGAGAGAGAGAGAGCACCGGCAGGGCTATTAACACGCAAGGGAGGTTGGCGAAGATGAGGCTGATCCGATGGAGGTTGTGGCCCCGACAGAGATGGCCAGACGTGGCTGACCGACGGAGGAGGGCCTCCGACCTGTTGGCGCTGGAGAAGGTTTCCTGCATGGGTGCGTGAGGGCTGGCGTAAGTGCAGGCACAGCTGGAGGGTGAAGGCGGGCGGTGCAGGAGCACGCAATGTGGCAACGAGCGCCTGCGGGCACTGGAAAAGGGCGCGTGCCTGCGGGCATGGGTGGCGAGGCGGGCGCTTGCGGAAGAGCGGGGCGGTGCGTACAGGCAAAGCTCCTGCGGGGGCGGCTGGAGATGAGTAGTGGAGAAGGAGCAGGTGCCTGTAGAGGCTAGGGCAGTCTGCAGAGAGGGGAAGCACTGCGGGCACTGGTGCGATGCCTGCGGTGCCGGGCAGGGGTGCGGGTGAGAGGAACGGCTAAGCAGCGCCTGCGGGTGTGGGCCTGGCAATGGTAAAGGCGTGCAGTGCCTTCAGGCGCGGTTGGAGGGAGCGCTGGATGGAGCGGCTGGTGAGGAGAGGCGAGTCTGCAGAGGTGGGGGGCGCACTGCAGGGAGGCGCTGGATGGTGGATGGGTGCTTGTGTGGTTGAAGGGCAGGATGGGGTGATGGCGCTGTAAGGGAGGATGCACCTGCGGGCGCGGCCTGGCAGGGGCGCTGGAGATGGGTGCTTGGTGCACAGTGTTCGCCCTCTCCACGGTGGAGAAGATTGAGTAGTTCCCCGCAGGGGGAAGATCCCAATCCCCCGAAGAATCGACGATCCTCTCTTTTTATCTCCTCCTCGGCACAAGTTAAGGGATTTTCAAATCCCTTACTAAACATGGTCAGCGCTATTGGTGAGGTTGTTGATGGCCGGCCATATGTTGAGAAATTTGTGGGGGAAAATATCTTTTCTCCCCCTGTTCTTTTTCCATGTGATCCTCCTCCCTCTTCTTCTCGATTATTAGCCGGATGGAGAAGATGTAACGAGTGCGCTGTTGCGGGACTTGCATGAAACATAAACTAATTACATACTATGTTATAGAATGCGATAAAATAGATGTAAAATTAAATAATGATGCATGCAATCACTCTACAACTTAATGTAGATTTTAACAAACATACAATGTTAAAAGAGAATTACTTAGGCGTAACAATAGTCCATTAGAATGGACTCATCAAATACCCCCATGCCTAAGATTTGCTAGTCTTTAGCAAAAAGAAAAAATAATAGAAGTAATCAGAAGATTTCTTCTGATCTTATTTCAAAACTTTAGAGATCCAGACAAATGTGAAGTGATGCTAGCCTAGGTAACAGATCCATGTGAAAAAGGCCAATTCGTATTGGAAGTTTGTACTTCACCCTTGGTAAATATGCTGTCGGGATAGGCAACTACTTCCCTTGGGGATAAAGTAGAGGATAATCTGTAATTTGACCTCGGCATTTGGCTTAGGTAGGAGATATCGAGTTGAATGGATTTGTATTTGGTGGCACACACTCATCTGGTGCAACATATAGTCTAGTACTGCAGACTTTAGATCTCTAGACTACTAGACAAGCCAACTCTGAGAGAGGCTACACAATTGTGCTCTCTTGATGTTCCTAGGCACTCCCTCTTTTCTTTCTTTCTAAGATCACAAATCTCGCCAGATTTAGAAATTATGCTCACTATTTGGTGGCCTCACATGGCATCCACACTTCAATTAAAGTCCTAATAACTCTACAACTAAGTTAGAGTCCTCAACTAGTATTCGGGCGATCAGAAATACTAAAAGGTAGGTATGGGTCATATTTATTGGAACGCGATAGGTGTTCTGTTGCCTCAGAAATAATGTTACATTATAACTTGGACCTTTTTTTTTGTAATATAAATATTTCTTCTTTTTTTGTTTCTTCTTTTCTTTTCTCTCATTTTTTTTTTATAATATAGATCAACATAATACGACATAGACTTTTATTTGTGAGGCATTATTCAGGATGATGATGGTCAAGAGGATATTGTATGGCTTATTTGGTGGAAGTGCCTATTCTTGACACCGGGAAGAAATGGATAGGACAGGTGTATTTCTGACCTTTGACACTATTACCCTCCTTCAGCCAAGGACTCTATGAAGGATGGTCATAACCATCCACCATAGTTATAGCTTTATTAAGACTCAATCTCTGTGTATCTGCCTTATTTGGTGACTCTCAGGAATTCACACAAAGTACGCACACAGGAACAAAGAGTGAAAACTACGCCTAACTCTAAAGCATCATCATCTAATTATCCAAAACTTAAGAGTCCTTGCACTAGACTTAGCACACCAGTAATCTCTACTTTCTTCTCACAAATATGAGGTGGATCTACTAGAAGATAGTATGCTTGACTCCCTATCAACTGTCCAAGGGTTCAGTAGACTACAAATGCTTATTGGTTTTCCTCAAGGATCCATTACCAATTCTACGTGTACGTGAAATAAATGTACTAGATTCTAAACTTAAGAAATAATTCAGGAAGAAAAACCTCCAATGACAAAGGTATTTTGCTAGGGACTAACCCAATCAGCTCAAGAAAAGAGATTTTTTTTTATATGCTAACCTAAATGCATGAATACTTCCTAAAATGCAAATGCACCCCCCCATGCCTAAATCCTACAATGCCCCCATTGTAAAATTAAAACAGGAGGAGAAAGGAAAAGCATCACCTAACACGGTGTTATTCCGACCGCTGGGTTGCCTCCCAACAAGCACTGCATTTTCTGTCAGCAGCCAGACTTAGAAGGAACCTATAAGTCTGGTTCCAAACAGACAAAGTTAAGCCCTAAAAATATGCATAACAGTGCAGGCCTAGAAAAAAGGTAGCCATGGATGTTGGCGAGCTGATGATGCAATGTAATACCAAATGCTCGCTAGAAGATATGAAAGCAAAAAACCTCGTTGGCTACCTTGGGAGGACAAAATTTTCTCAATTCTAATCGACTGGGTGTATTGTGTCGATTCTTTTGCGTAATATATCTAGAAATTCCCGGTGATTCTTTTTGATTGACTCTGACTTCGACATCTTTATCCTTCGCCATGAACCCCCTTTCTTTTGATTTTGGCTCAACTCTACTCTTCGATTCTAAAAGAAAGGAACATCCAATGAAAAAATCAATAGAAGTGACCACTAGCTAATTATTACATTATAACGAAGGTTTGTAGGAATAATAAACGAAATATGAAAAGGGTCCTCTCGAAATGGAATAAGTGGAGGATAACAAGGATCCTCCAGACTAGGACGGGTTTTAAAGGATATACACATTATTAATTCAAAACCTTGAATGGCGAGGGTAAAAGTACAAGCATCAATCCACACTCGCCATTCTACCCGAGGATGTACTGGCCTGATATGTTCTCTAGAAACAATGTACATGAGCAGAGATCTAAGCCAAGGATCAATTAGGGAGTATAAGGGTTGTTTGTAGTGTTGGAAGGTAATGGTTAAGTCCAACGAGGGCTTAGTCGGTGTTAGGTCTAATTCCAACAATGATTCAGACTGTGTATACTCCCTAACAGTTGTAGACAACTTCACATTACCCTACCTAGCATTAATGATCGGAGTCATATTTGAATCAAGGGTAGACTCCAAATTACAACTCTTTGATTGCAGGATCAAAATGTAAGAATCGTTATCATTCAGCTCATCCGCAGATTCGTTTGGTTCACTCAAATATTTGTCAGGGTGTATATGTGATTCATTAGGAGTTGGATCAGTATCCTCAATTATTTCTAAAGGAGGATCAGTCTTAATATTTTGGAGCAAGCCTATATCATTGAATTCATTATTGTTCTCGGGGTATAAATCCTCAATTGATGTGTTTTTTCCCCGAGAGTCTCCCATAGACTTCTCATTATTTTGTTTATCCTCCTTTAATATCAACTCCTACTTTGATGGAGGATGACTCTCAAAAGAAAGGAGGAATCTGGATTTTATCTTATTATTTCTATCCTCTGGAGGTAAATCCTCAAATAATAAATAATTCCCCTATGATTCACTCCAGATTTTCACTCCAGGTTCCTCTATTGGGGCATCCCCATCCTTTGAAATAGACTCTTCATATCCCTGAGACCAAAATTGATCATCCTCTATTCCCTTAGGGTCACCTTCATTGGGTGCATTTAAATCCTCAGGATGCTGAATGGTAGGTGTTGATTCCCTAAGTGGAGGGTCAGGAGTAGGCTCACTAAGGGTAGAATGGGATTCCACCAAATAATCAATAGGGGAAGTGATAGGAACAATATAACCTTGACCCGACTTGGTAGGGGTAAGGAGAATACTATCTTTGGGGTCAAGGTCCTCAGGAGGTACCATCTTCCCTTGCTTTTGACTCCAATAAAGCTCGGGTGGATAATCACTATGATCGTTGTCCTCTAGTGGCTGTGTCTCTTTGGGAGAGTCTAAGTGATAGCTACATAAAACTGGATCCCTATTGTCATTGGGTTCCTCAAAATTATTTTCATGATCATGATCGTATGGGTAGGGATCAGGATTATTGGGAAGCGTGTAGCTAAGTTGTCTTATTTCTTCATTTAACTATTGACTATTCCTCAACATCTCTCCCATTGATTTCATTATTTCCTTTTGCTATTTTTGTATTTCTATCATAAAAGAGGAGAGGCTACTATTATCAGGTTGGGGAGGATAGTCAATTTTAGGCTCTGGTCGCCTAGGGGTATCGGTCCAACCACGACACGAAAAATCATGAAGGGTGGGAGGGTTGGGTGTTTGCATGGAAGTAGGGATTTCAGGGTTGGGAAATCCCGCTCCTAGGCTCTGCTCAAAAGTGGGAGTTATCAAGCCAGTACTCCCAGGATAAGAATAAGAATGATCCCACGAATTGTCAATGTACCCATCAAAGGATGGATACGCTCGGGGCATGGGATCCTGATTAAAAGATGGGAAGTATTGACTTTGATAATCTAACTGATAAGAGTAAGGGTAATCCATTTCTTTAAGCAAAATAGTTTTAACTCTCTTAGGATTTAGCAAAATTCAGAATATAAGTAGAAAACTTCCTAGAGAGTTCTACTGTCAAAGCAAATGCAAATTCAAAGGGATATGTTTTTAGTAGATTGAAGGTCTTAGAATTAAATGTTCAATTGGTGGCCAAACAAGTTTTGCAAAAAATTACGCTTCCTAGGCCAACCTTCGCTGGTGCCTATAACCTACTCGCAAGGGATGGAAGTCTCGAATCAAGCCCACACACAAGGAACTGAAGTAACTTGGTGGATAGGCTTGTTGATTTCCGACTAACTTCCATTGTGGTGCAAAAGAGGAGAGGTAGAAATTTATCTAGTGACCTTATGTGTGAGGTGCATTGTGTCTCAAGTGTGCAAACATACGATCGTGTTTTGATTTTTGAAATTTCACAAATAGGATCCTTTTGAACATAATTTTCAGTCACAGATTTTAAGGTCCAACCTCTTTGCAGTCCCAATTTTTAAACTGACCACTACATTAATTTGATTCAAGCACTTTAGTGGTCTTAGCTTTAGGTTCAATGCATATGCATGACAGGTAATTGATGCTCAAGAAAAGACGTACCTTACTCCAGCTTTCTTCGTGCAATAATGAATGCAATGCAGTAAAAATAAACTAGATGCTGCTCATTCAGTCTTAGATGGTCGTCCTATAGAGATGCAGCTTCTAGCAGATAGTTCGAATATTTTATTTTATTTTATTTTATTGGTTAATAATAAACAAATAGACCTAATCTAACTAACTAATCGAAATTCTGTTCAAATAATCCTATAATCTGAATAAATGGGAACACGCTCCCGAAAATATGCTCCCACATACAAGAGCGATAAGAAATAAAGAGGCACTAGGGACCCGTTCCCAAAAATACCCGACAAGGGTCCAAAAGACAGTAATTAAATTCTAATGTCTATCTAAACTAAATCTAACTAAGATCTACTGACTAAATCAGAAATAGGCTTCTTCGTAAGCCTATGCGTGTGGGATCAAGGCCCACGTGTTCCTGTTGCCATCCTCCAGGTGGCATCAAGGTCCACCAAAAAGATCATCTCCGCCGTGCACATCGTTCAGGGTCAATGTCATTTCTTTGCTGCGCATGTCGCCGTGTCAAATTCCTCGCATAATAATAAAAATGATCAGATGATTATGCAACTCAGAATATTCAAAAAATAATAACGTGAATCTATTGCGTCTGTTGCCTCCCTAGCAACGGTGCCAATTTGACGAGTCGATTTTCCACTATGCGTTGTAGTATTTAAGTGGTGGAAAAATCGACTAATCAACAATAAAAATAACTACTCACAGAAGAGCGGGTCGTGTCCACAGGGAGGAAATTATGCAATAAACTCTCGATTATTTCATATTCTTTCGATTAAGCGTGAAATCCCTAGTCAAATCCGACATAAAATGCGATGGAAAGAAGATTCATAATAACTCAAAAAGATAAGGGTATATGTGCAATTTTCCCTCACTGAAATCTTCAATAAATATATGATGATTTTATGTAATTTTCAATTGACATATACTAGAGAAAATTGGTGCACATGTTAAGTCCAAAACCAATCTTGAAACAGGTGAATAACAATAACGTGCAATTATCAGAAAGTATGAGTGTGCATTTGCAATTTTGCCACAATAAAATAATAATAAATCAAAAAATATTTTCTAGTGGCAATGGCATTAGATGTAATTTTTAATTGAAGTGAAAATAGAGCTTTCACTCTCTCTCCTCCTCGCGAGAGAGAGAGAGCACCGGCGGGGCAGTTAACACGCAAGGGAGGTTAGTGAAGACGAGGCCGATCCGAGGGAGGTTGAAGCGTTGATAGAGATGGCCGGAGGTGGTCGACCGACGGAGGAGGGCCTCCGACCTATTGGCGCTGGAGAAGGTTTCCTGCGCGGCTGCGTGATGGCTGGCGTGCCTGCGGGCGTGGCTGGAGGGTGAAGGCAGGCTGTGCAGGAGCGCGCAAGGTGGCAGCGAGTGCCTACGGGCGCTGGAGAAGGGCGCACGCCTGCGGGTGTGGGTGGTGAGGCGGGCGCCTGCTGAAGAGGGGGGCGGTGTGTACAGGCAAAGCGCCTGCGGGGGCAACTGGAGATGAGCAATGGAGAAGGAGCAGGCGCCTGCAGGTGGCTAGGGTGGTCTGCAGAGAGGGGAAGCATTGCGGGTGCAAAGGTGGGCACTGGTGCGGTGCCTGCAGTGCTGGGCAGGGGCACGGGTGAGCGGAGCGACTATGCAGCGCCTACAGGTGCGAGCCTGGCAGTGGTGAAGGCACGTAGTGCCTTCAGGTGCGACTGGAGGGAGCGCTGGATGGAGCGGCTGGTGAGACGAGGCGAGTCTACAGAGGTAGGGGGCACACTGCAGGGAGGCGCTAGAGGGTGGATGGGCACTTGTGTGGCTGAAGGGCAGGATGGGATGATGGCACTGGAAGAGAGAATGCACCCGCGGGTGCGGCCTGGCAGGGGGGCTGGAGATGTGTGCTTGGTGCACAGTGTTCACCCTCACCACGGTGGAGAAGATTGAGTAGTTCCCCATAGGGGGAAGATCCCGATCCCCCAAAGAACCGACGATCCTCTCTTTTTATCTCCTCCCCGGTGCAAGTTAAGGGATTTTCAAATCCCTTACTAAATATGGTCGGCATTGTTGGTAAGGTTGTTGATGGTCAGCTGTATCTTGAGAAATTTGTGGGGGAAAATATCTTTTCTCCCCCTATTCCTTTTCCATTTGATCATCCTCCCTCTTCTTCTCAATGATTAGCTGGATGGAGAAGATGTAACGAGTGCACTGTTGCGGGACCTGCATGAAACATAAACTAATTACATACTATGTTATAGAATGCGATAAAATAGATGTAAAATTAAATAATGATGCATGCAATCATTCTACAACTTAATGTAGATATTAACAAACATACAATGTTAAAAGAGAATTACTTAGGCGTAACAATAGTCCATTAGAATGAACTCATCACCTGGCTCCTCCTTTAGCTGGCATGGCTCAAGAGAGAAGGGAAGAGGGGAAGGCACCAAAGGGACAGAATATCCCCTTAATCTTCTTCCTCTTCTCTCTTCGGTGTGGGCTCTAGGTAGAGTATGAGAGGGAATTTGCTAGCCAAGGATGGCTTGAATGGTGGTGGGTAGTGGTCTTTTTATAGGGTAGGATGGGGGGATAAGGTGACTCTTGAAATGGAGGGCTAAGATGGGAAGATGGAGGTGGTTAGTTGATCCAAAGCTTAAGGATGGTTGGTGCCACCTAAGGGGTGTAAAGGGGGGTAGTTAGGGTTGGTTAAGGGGCACCTAAAAGTGGTGCCAACCATGGAGAGGTGCCATGGGTTGGCACCAACTTTGAGGCTTCTAGAAGGTGGGATTATGTGGATGGTGGAGATGGGTTTAAGGGGAGACGTGTGGTGGAGATGAAGGGGATTTTTGGAGGGAAAAGTGGCGCCAACAAGGGGATAGTTAGGGTGGTTTTGGTGCCACTTTTTTGGTGTATTTTGGAGGTGGTGGGTAGGCTAGGTTGGCGCCAAGTAGGGTTAGCTTATGTGGAGCTTAGGTGGAGCTAGTTGGTGGATTTGTTAAGTAGGGTTTTTGGGTGGTACAAGCCAAGGAAGCTGGAGAATAGCTAAGCTAAGCTAAGCTAAGCTAGCTTAGCTAATGGTGGAATAGAGGAGGAGGTGTTGGAGCTAGGGTTTGGAAGGAGGAGCTAGATCTGAAGAATCTGGAGCTGAAGAATCTGGAGTTGAAGTGGAGCTGGCAGCTGCTGAAGAGGTCAACATGGGGCTACTCTAGCTGGCTTAGCTTGCTATTTCTTTGCTAGCTACTAAGCCAAGCTAAAGTGAGCTGGCTTCTGTTGAATGGAGCTGAGGTGAGTTGGGTCTGGTGCTCCCGGGGAGAATTAAGTCGATTGAGGCAGCTAAGGTAGCTTAGCTCAATTAGCTTGAGCTAAGCTGAGTCCCCGGGAACTGGACTTGAGCCTCTTGAGCTGGGATGAATTCTTCTTCAACTGGCTGGAGTTGAGTGGAGCTGGATGTAGCTGGATCTGAGCTGGAGTGAACTCCAGTCAACTCAGCTGAGCTAGCTAGAGCTCCCTGTGGACTTGTGGGATCTGAGATGAGCTAGACTCAACTAGGTTAAGCTAGATCAGAGCTGACTTGAGCTAGGGTGAGCTAAGATGAACTCTCTTGAGTTGCCATTTAGCTGAGATTAGCTGAATGGAGCTGGGATGAGCTAACCTTAGTCCAAGTGAGCTAAGTTCCAGCTGTGGTGAGCTAGATCAGGCTAAGTTCCAATTAGTCTGAGCTCCTCCTTCACCATTTGCCTTCTTGAGTGCTAAGGTTTTAAAGATCTGTATATCTGTTCATCCCTAACATTCACAAAAACACATTAAAACAACAAAAGAAAATGTAATGCATGCATAACCTAGTTAATGCCTAAATGCAGCCCAAAAAAACCCGTTTGCGAAGTAAAATCCTAAGAGCTAGATTTGTTTTAATGCATAAGAATGATGATAAACTGGCCATTCTTATCTTTCGCTAGTCTCTTAGCAAGACTTCAATTTTTTGGAAAACGAAATTTTTGGGAAATCTAATTTTTTCGACTTTTGAGGAGAAGAGAGATTAAGGGACCTTGGTTGATCTAAACACAGGAGGTACGGGATTTGTTAAGGATAAACATCGGGATTCATTTTTGGATCCAACCATTAGACAAAACGGGATCAATATATCCTCCAGAAAATTCACAAATTAACCCATTGTTAATTCAAATGACTTGAAATTTTTGTTTTTAGGATTTTTCTGGCTCATGAATTTGATTTGCAACTTGCAAAATCCTTTTAAAACACCACCCTCCCACCCTACTTCCATGCAAACACCCAACCCTCCCACCCTTCATGATTTTTCGTGTCGTGGTTGGACCAATACCCCTAGGCGACCAGAGCCTAAAATTGACTATCCTCCCCAACCTGATAATAGTAGCCTCTCCTCTTTTATGATAGAAATACAAAAATAGCAAAAGGAAATAATGAAATAAATGGGAGAGATGTTGAGGAATAGTCAACAGTTAAATGAAGAAATAAGACAACTTAGCTACACGCTTCCCAATAATCCTGATCCCTACCTATACGATCATGATCATGAAAATAATTCTGAGGAACCTAATGACAATAGGGATCCAATTTTATGTAGCTATCACTTAGACTCTCCCAATGAGACATGGCCACCAGAGGACAACGATCATAGTGATTATCCACCCGAGCTTTATTGGAGTCAAAAGCAAGGGAAGATGTTACCTCTTGAAGACCTTGACCCCAATGACAGTATTCTCCTTGCCCCTACCAACCCGGGTCAAGGTTGTATTATTCCTATCACTTCCCCTATTGATTATTTGGTGGAATCCCATTCTACCCTTAGTGAGCCTACCCATGACCCTCCACTTAGGGAATCAACACCTACCATTCAATATCCTGAGGATTTAAATGCACCCAATGAAGGTGACCCTAAGGGAATGAAGGATGAATTAGATCAATTTTGGTCTCAGGGATATGAAGAGTCTATTTCAAAGGATGGGGATGCCCCAATAGAGGAACCTGGACTAAAAATCTAGAGTGAATCACAGGGGAATTATTTATTATTTAAGGATTTACCTCCAGAGGATAGAAATAATAAGATAAAATCCAGATTCCTCCTTTCTTTTGAAAGTCATCCTCCATCAAAGTAGGAGTTGATATTAAAGGAGGACAAACAAAATAATGAGAAGTCTATGGCAAACTCTCAGGGACAAAACATGTCAATTGAGGATTTATACCCCGAGAAGAATGACGAATTCAATGATATAGGCTTGCTTCAAAACATTAATACTGATCCTCCTTTGGGAATAATTGAGGATACTGATCCAACTCCTAATGAATCACATATACACCCCGATAAAAATTTGAGTGAACCAAACGAATCTGGGGATGAGCTGAATGATAATGATTCTAACATTTTTACCCTACCATCAAAGAGTTGTAATTTGGAGTCTACCCTTGATTCAAATATGACTCCGATCATTAATGCTAGGTAGGGTAATATGTAGTTGTCTACAACTGTTAGGGAGTATACACAATCTGAATCATTGTTCGAATTAGACCTAACACCGACTAAGCCCTCCTTGGACTTAACCATTACCTTCCAACACTACAAACAACCCTTATACTCCCGAACCGATCCTTGGCTCAGATCTCTACTCATGTTCATTGTTTCTAGAGAACATATCAGGCCAGTACATCCTCGAGTAGAATGGCGAGTGTGGATTGATGCTTATACTTTTACTCTCGCCATTAAAGGGTTTGAACTAATAATGTGTATATCTTTTGAAACCTGTCCTGCTCTGGAGGATCCTTGTTATCCTCCACTTATTCCATTTCGGGAGGTCTCTTTTCATATTCCGTTTATTATTCCTAGACCTCCCAAGGTAGCCAATGCGGTTATTCGCTTTCGTATCTTCTGGCGAGCATTTGGTATTACGTTGCATCATCAGCTTGCCAACATCTGTGGCTACCTGTTTTCCAGGCCCCACTGTTACGCATATTTTTAGGGCCTAACTTTTTTTGTTTGGAACCAGACTTATAGGTTCCTTCTAAGTCTGGCTGCTAACAGAAAATGCAGCGCTTGTTGGAAGGCAACCCAGTGATCGGAATAACACCATGTCAGGTGATGCTTTTCCTTTCTCCTCTTGTTTTAATTTTACATTGGGGACATTGTAGGATTCAGGCATGGGGGGGTGCATTTGCATTTTAAGAAGTATTCATGCATTTAGGTTAGCATATATAAAAAAAAAAATCCTCCTTTCTTGAGATGATTGGGTTAGTCCCTAGCAAAATACCTTTTTCATGGGAGTTTTTTTTTCCTGAATTATTTCTTAAGTTAGAATCCAGTACATTTATTTCACGTGCATGTAGACTTGGTAATGGATCCTTGAGGAAAACCAATAAGCATTTGTAATCTACTGAACCCTTGGGCAGTTCATAGGGAATCAGGCATACTATCTTCTAGTAGATCCACCTCATATTTGTGAGAAGAAAGTAGAGAGATTACTGGTACGCTAAGTCTAGTGCAAGGACTCTTAAGTTTTGGATAATTAAATGATGATACTTCAGAGTTAGGCGTAGTTTTCACTCTCTGTTCCTGTGTGAGAACTTTGTGTGAATTCCTGAGAGTCACCAAATAAGGGAGATACACAGAGATTGAGTCTTAATAAAGTTATAACTATGGTGGATGGTTACAACCGTCCTTCATAGAGTCCTCGGCTGAAGGAGGGTATTAGTGTCAAAGGTCAGAAATACGCCTGTCCTATCCATTCCTTCCCGGTGTCGAGAATAGGCACTTCCACCAAATAAGTCACACAATATCCTCTTGACCATCATCATCCCGAATAATGCCTCATAAATAAAAGTCTGTGTCGTATTATGTTGATTTATATTATATAAAAAAAAAGAGAGAAAAGAAAAGAAGAAGAAAAAGAAGAAATATTTATATTACAAGAAAAAAAGAGGGTCCAAGTTATAATGTAACATTATTTCTGAGGCAATAGAACACCTACCCCATTCCACCAAATCTGACCCATACCTACCTTTTAGTATTTCTGATTGCCCGAATACCGGTTGAGGATTCTAACTTAGTTGTAGAGTTATTAAGACTTTAATTGAAGTGTCGATGCCATGTGAGGCCACCAAATAGTGAGTACAATTTCTAAATCTGGCGAGATTTGTGATCTCAGAAAGAAAGAAAAGAGGGAGTGCCCAGGAACATCAAGAGAGCACAATTGTGTAGCCTCTCTCAGAGTTGACTTATCTAATAGTCTAGAGATCTAGAGTCTGTAGTACTAGACTATATATAGCACTAGATGAGTGTGTGCCATCAAATACAAATCCATTCAACTCGATATCTCCTACCTAAGCCAAATGCTGGGGTCAAATTACAGATTATCCTCTTCTTTATCCCCGAGGGAAGTAGTTGCCTATCCGAACAGTAATATTTACCAAGGGTGAAGTACGAACTTCCAATGCGAATTGGCTTTTTCACTTGGATCTGTTACTTAGGCTATTATCACGTCACATTTGTCTGGATCTCCAAAGTTTTGAAATAAGAAAAGAAGAAATCTTCTGATTACTTCTATTATTTTTCATTTTTTTGCTAGGGACTAGCAAATCCTAGGCATGGGGGTATTTGATGAGTCCATTCTAATGGACTATTGTTACGCCTAAGTAATTCTCTTTTAACATTGTATGTTTGTTAATAGCTACAATAAGTTGTAGAATGATTGCATGCATCATTATTTAAGTTTACATCTATTTTATCGCATTCTATAACATAGTATGTAATTAGTTTATGTTTCATGCAGGTCCCGCAATAGCGCACTCGTTACATCTTCTCCACTTAATCTATCCATCCGGCTAATAATCGAGAAGAAGAGGGAGGAGGATAAATGGGGGAAAAGAACAAGGGGAGAAAAGATATTTTCCCCCACAAATTTCTCAACCTACGGCCGGCCATCAACAACCTCACCAACAACGCTGGCCATGTTTAGTAAGGGATTTGAAAATCCCTTAACTTGCGCTAGGGAGGAGATAAAAAGAGAGGATCGTCGGTTCTTCTGAGGTTCTACATCTTCCCCCTGCGGGGAACTGCCCCACCACATGCACTGTGCACCAAGCACCCCATCCTACCCTTCAGCCTGTGCCCGCGCCTGTAGTTGCTTCATCTTCAATCGCCCTTCCATTGTAGGTGCACACCGCCCACCGCACCCTCCAACCAACCCGCAGGTGCTGCACAGCCACACCACCCACTGCGCCCTCCAACCAGCCCGCAGGCACTGCACAGCCTCACCACCCTCATGTGTCCGCACCAAATCACCTTCCAGCCGCAGGCGCCGCACCCTCTCCACCGCACAGCGCCCCCCCTCCACAGGCGCTGCACATTGAGCTTCCATCTCCAGCCACACCTGCAGGCACCGCTCTGCCCTCGCCACCCGCGCACGCAGGCATGCACCCATGTGTAGTGCCCACAGGCACTCTGCCTGCCACCAGCGCCCGCCTTTAGGCGCACCACTCACCTGCGCCCCTGCCAGGCCCGCTGGCACTGCACCCCTCTCTAGTGCCTGCAGCCGCTCTACCTCATCACCCGCCTCGCCTCACCCGTGCCCCTGCCAGGCCTGCAGGCACCGCACAGCACCCCTCTCCATTGCCAGCAGCTGCCCCTGCAAGCACTGCTCATGCACCCGCACAGGCACGTGCCCTCGCTTCACCAGTGCTCCCCGTAGGTAGGCGTGCCCCCTCCCGCAACTGCTCGCCCTCGCCACCAAGGCCTTGCTGGTGCGCACCGGAGCGCAGCCAGACATGCGGCTATGGCTATCGCCTTCTCCTCCAACATGCCAGCAGCCCTCCTCCACCCGCCGACCACCTCTCGCAGTTCTGCCATCGTCATCGTGATCCCCATGCATCGGTCAACCTTCCCCCATAGTAGCTCCGTCGCCGGTGCTCCATCTGCCACGCGAGGAGGAGAGAGAGTGAAAGCTCTATTTTTCCTTCAATTAGATATTACATTTGCTGCCATTGCCAACACTTGATTTTTTATTTATGATTACTTTATTGTGGCAAAATTCTGAATGCACACTTATACTTTTTGCTAATTCCACGTTATTGTTATTCACCTATTTCAAGATTGGCTTTGGGATTAACATGTGCACCAATTTTTTATAGTATATGTCAATTGAAAATTACATAAAATCATCATACATTTATTGAAGATTTCAGTGAGGGAAAATTGCACATATACCCTTATATTTTTGAGTTATTGTGAATCTTCTTTCCATCGCATTTTATGTCGTATTTTACTAAGGATTTCACACTTAACCGAAAGAATAAAAATAATCGAGAGTTTATTGCATAATTGCCTCCCAATGGACACGACCCGCTCTTCTGTGAGTGGTTATTTTTATTGTTGGTTAGTCGATTTTTCCACCACTTAAATACTACAATGCGTAGCAGAAAATCGATTCATCAGGTAGTGGTCTTTTTATAGGGTAGGATAGGGGTTAAGGTGACTCTTGAAATGGAGGGCTAAGATCAGAAGATGGAGGTGGTTAGTTGATCCTATAGTTAAGGATGGTTGGTGCCACCTAAGGGGTGTAAGGGGGGTACTTAGGGTTGGTTAAGGAGCACCTAAAAGTGGTGCCAACCATGGAGAGGTGCCATGGGTTGGCACCAACTTTGAGGCTTCTAGAAGGTGGGATTATGTGGATGGTGGAGATGGGTTTAAGGGGAGATGTGTGGTGGAGATGAAGGGGATTTTTGGAGGGAAAAGTGGCGCCAACAAGGGGATAGTTAGGGTGGTTTTGGCGCCACTTTTTTGGTGTCTTTTGGAGGTGGTGTGTAGGCTAGGTTGGCGCCAAGTAGGGTTAGCTTATGTGGAGCTTAGGTGGAGCTAGTTGGTGGAGTTGTTAGGTAGGGTTTTTGGGTGGTACAAGCCAAGGAAGCTGGAGAATAGCTAAGCTAAGCTAAGCTAAGCTAGCTTAGCTAATGGTGGAATAGAGGAGGAGGTGTTGGAGCTAGGGTTTGGAAGGAGGAGCTAGATCTGAAGAATCTGGAGCTGAAGAATCTGGAGCTGAAGTGGAGCTGGCAGTTGCTGAAGAGGTCAACATGGGGCTACTCTAGCTGACTTAGCTTGCTAGTTCTTTGCTAGCTACTAAGCCAAGCTAAAGTGAGTTGGCTTCTATTGAATGGAGCTGAGGTGAGCTAGGTCTGGTACTCCCGGGGAGAATCGAGTTAATTGAGACAGCTAAGGTAGCTTAGCTCAATTAGCTTGAGCTAAGCTGAGTCCCCAGTAGCTGGACTTGAGCCACCTGAGCTGGGATGAATTCTTCTTCAGTTGGTTGGAGTTGAGTGGAGCTCAATGTAGCTGGATCTAAGCTGGAGTGAACTCCAGTCAACTCAATTGAGCTAGCTAGAGCTCCCTGTGGACTTATGGGAGCTGAGATGAGCTAAACTCAACTAGGTTGAGCTGGATCAGTGCTGACTTGAGCTAGGATGAGCTAAGATGAACTCTCTTGAGTTGCCATTCAGCTGAGATTAGCTGAATGGAGCTGGGATGAGCTAACCCTAGTCCAAGTGAGCTAAGTTCCATCTGTGGTGAGATGGATTAAGCTGAGTTCCAGTTAGTCTAAGCTCCTCCTTCACCATTTTCCTTCTTTAGTGCTAGGGTTTTAAGGATCAGTATATCTGTTCATCCCTAACACTCACAAAAACACATTAAAACAATAAAAAAAAATGCAATGCATGCCTAACCTAGTTAATGCCTAAATGCAGCCCAAAAAAACCCATTTGTGGAGTAAAATCCTAAGAGCTAGGTTTGTTTTAATGCATAAGAATGATGATAAATTGTCGTTTATCAACTAGTTTAATCCATAGAATTTTTGCTAAGGGACTAACAAAAGCTAGGCATGGGGGTATGATGGGAACACCATCATGAGCCCTAACTAGCCCAATTTGGTCTAATAAAGTTGATAAGAGCTCCTACATAACCATCAGAGCATCCTATGTACATACTATTTTATTTTAAGAAAAAGAAGAGAACACAGGGTTAATTATGTAAGTTTAACTCCATTTCATAAGTACAGAATAACCACAGGAAATTCTAGGGGTTAATTAAAGGTCAAATGGTCATTAATGACTAATAAGAGGGTCCATGTAGATGGAAACGGGTTTTCACACATTTCAAGAATTAATGGACATCTGAAATCCTAATTTCAAACCCACTTAATTAACTGAGGTTCTAATCAGGATAAAATTCACCTAAACCTTCTAAAAATCATAGAAAAATATTCTATAATATTTGGTACCTTTGATTTAACCTTTGGAACCCATTTTGAACTGGAACAGAGTCTCAGACGGAAAGTTGCCCTAATTTAGGGTTCTATGCAAATTACCTAGTTAAATTTGGTCAAAACAAAAATGTGACTTCACCATCAGATTTCTTGGGTCCAAATTAGTTTTGTAGCAAAATTTGGGCCCAATCAGAGATCATCCTGACGTAGTTTACACTTTAACCAGTCTTAACTCTTTTAACCTTCAAATAGCCCCTCAACTTTCGAAATTATTACAAACACTCCTATCTTCTTCTCCTTCTTCGAAGTTGGGCCCCTGTCGCCATAGCAGGTGTGAACCCATTAGATTTGAGCTTCAATCTCAGATTCTACCTTGATTGATTGACCAATCCCTTCCAAATTTGGAAGGGATAGTCTCGAGGGAATCCTTAACAATCTAGGCCTCAATTTGGACTCCAAATCTCCTCATGGAGCTCGTGCAAAATCCTTGAAATCGCAAATCCTAATCCTTGATTTCCCTAGCTATCAACCTTGTTTCCAAGCTTGGAAGCCCACTCGATGGCCTATGTAAGACCCTCCTCGCCTGCCTTACCTCCTTAGCGAGATTTTGGGCCACAAATCTCTTCCACTCTCCCTCTCCAGCTTGCTCCAAGCTCTGCTTCGATAATCGTCCTCCCCCGATCACCTTGCCTGCTGCCACATTCAATAGGCAGCAGGATCTTCTTCGCCTCTTCATTCCACATCGCTCAATACCGATGCAGTGCTCTCTAGTCCCCTCCACATCGTCATACCCCTCCTCGAAGCATTCACCTTCTCTAGCAACGGCTCATCACGACCGACGCATCCTCCACCTCCTCCTCATCCTCTAGCTACCCTCAATGACTCCCCTACCTCTATTGATCGTCCCAGCACTTCCAAACTTCGATTTAAATCACTGACTCGCCCACTCTGCTGTCATCTTCCAAGTCATCGACGAACCTCTGGCAACCTCGACAACATGCTACACACCATGAATCTACCCACTCTCGTCTCTGTAACCTTTGTCAAGTCCACGTGAGTAAAACCCCTCAAGAAATTGAGGGGATTGCTATGCCCATCACATCCCTGAACACAACCACCCTCCACTCATTCTCCGTCTTCACCATGCTCACACACGCACTCTCACACCAAGCCTCTGCCACCACCACATTCGTCGCACTCGTGTGACACTCCTGAGCACTTCTGACATGGCCACAAGGCTGTATTAATCTTTGTAGGCATTCGTGGTTGACGAGTCAAATTTTCTCTTTTGAAAATGATGATTAAGAAGATTTATCATTGTATTTCTAAGTGGTGGAAAATCGACTAATCAAAATAATTAAAATTAAAATTAAACCACTCACAGGAGAGTGGGTCATATCCACAGAGAGGCAATGACCTATTTAAACTCGCACCGGTTAAAAACATATGTTCATGATTAGTTTTGTCAAGAAATCGGATCAAAATCTCTTTTCAATTGAGATAATAAGATAATATCATGCTGATATTGTAGTTATGCAAAACAAGAGGGAGATGCTCATAAAATCAACCGAATAGAATATTAGTAACTAAAAATACCTTCCCCCTCAATGGCAAAAAATGTAAATTTTAATTAACTTTAAAACAGGGGATTTATTGCAACGACTAGTGCGCACAGGAGGAGAGACGGGCATTGAGGCTGCAGCTGAAGGTCACCCCGCTTGGGCTGCACCCGACGGTGGTGATGGCGCAGTGAATGGCAGCCAATGGTGACTGCAAGGAGAGGAAGGTGGCGGGCGGTGGTTCTGCTCGCTAGTGCAGAGGTCATGCACGGTTGGAGCAAAAGTGTTGGGGCCGCACGCATGCGGTGGTGGAGCAGGGACTGCTTGTGCTGCTGCTGGAGGAGCACAGGGGGATGCGCATGCACAGTGCAGGAGGGCGCTGGAGGTGTTACTCACTGTAGGCATAGCGAATGGACGTCCCTGCAGGCGGACTTGCAGCTGTAGGGCATGCTCTACGCCTGTGCAGGAGAGGACCGCTGCTACTGCAAGCGTCGACGGCCGCTATAGGGAGTGCAAGCATGCGCTGGAGGCGAGGGGGTGCACAAAGGGGCGCTGGTGGGTGCGCACCTGCTACGGTGGAGCTAGAGGGCGACGCACGCAGCAAGGGCATGCAATTGCTGCTGCGGTGGAGCTGGAGGGCGGTCACACGGGGATGGCGAGGGAGAACGCACAGGAGGTTGTGCGCTATTGCGAGTGTGGCGTAGAGGTGTAGCAAGGATCACAGGGATGGTTTTGTTCTGGAAATAGAGGTAGAAGAAGAAGGAGAAAAAGAAGATGGTGTTGGTGGTGCGTGGACAGGGAATGATCTAGTTATTGCACGGTGATGGCCAAGCTCATAGGATTGGTGCGGCGAGCTGTCACCTCGCCGGCCCACGGTGTGGTGGAGCTCGACCTTAGAGACCAAGGTGGTGGAGTGGAGTGCACAGTGGTGAAGTGGGGCGGTGTCTCCTCGAGCTCAGCAGCCTCTACCTCTCCCTTGTAGTCAGCTACCCTGACCAGATCCAACACACCCGCTCCTCCATGAATGGGGTCTTGACTGCAACAGCTGGAGGAAGAAATACAGTCGTTGCTCATAGAAGAAGAATAAAATAATAATAAAATATTATGGTTATTTATATACAAACCCTCAACTTTTATGTTAACTTAAAATAATGCATGCAATGCACCTAATTGGTTAACTAATTAAATGAATGCAATTCTAAGTTAATTCTAAATACATTTAAATATGAATGCAATGCATGAATTATGTAATTAAATCAGAACGATAAATTAATCTATTTACGTCCTAATTTATGCTAAATAAATGTTAGAATTAACTTAATGTCTAGGCACTTAAATACTTAAATAGCCCACAAATATGGGCTAATCAAATACCCCCATGCCTAGTTTTTGCTAGTCCCTAGCAAAATCAAGCAAAACCTAGCACTCCAAGTAGACTAGCCAACCCAATCAGTCTTCCTTTAGAAACATATTAAGTTCAGACTTTAGACCTAAGGTTCCCAAGTAGTTGTTAAGTTACATACTAGGTCGGCTATAGACGAGTTGTTGGCACAAGTTTCTCTGATTTCTGACTCTACCCTAAGGTTTATTGATCCCTGAGATTAAAGCATCCGTGCATGTGCATTGGTCTGAGTTATTTGAGTTAAAGGAAAAAGGATTTTTTTTTTGTATATTATATATATATATATTTGTTTGATTCCTCTAAGTCTAACTTCGGATCAGCTATCAACACGGTCTGTGTTGGATTCATTGTCCCCATCACCCTACCTCGAAGGGTGCCTGGCTTTCGATGCTTCAAGATAGCACCGCCCAAAGTGACCCCAAGAACTCCTAGAAATCGACACTTCGAGATAGTATCGCCCATGGATTTCTAGAGCGAATTCAGGCCTGTGACAATCGGCACTTCGAGATAGGGCCACCCATGGTACCTGAACCACACAATGCGCTTACATGCCCCCAGTAGGATGGATATCCTAAGAGACAAGTGCCAAGGAGGTAATATGTTATCATCGCATCCTCAAGGTGAGTATATACTCCACCTCTCCTATGGCGGGAACTCTTCTAATCAAATTGTGTTTTCAAGCCTCTCCTAAGTCAAAACTAAGAGAACCAAATCTCTTTTAAGAAAGGAATTAAGTTGATTACTTACTTACACTAGACCAAGTGTGTGAAATTTGGATGCTTGGGTTACAAGGACCTGTAAACCAAAAGGTAGAACAAGACTCTAGGTACTACCCCACCTTTTAACTCAAACCCTAGCTTTCCTTCTTCAACCTCTTGAGGAATGGTCTGTAACTTAACTCCTACTTAAGTTTTTAAGTCCACAAAGGACCCTAAAGGTCTAAAGCTAGTAGCTCATTTAGCTTCTAAAGTTCAACCCTAGAACCAACTTAGTCTCACCTAGAGTTCTGATTTGCTTAAGAATGCAAGACCTAGTCAGTTAAGCTCAAAACTCTTTTTTCTTTTTTAAATGCAATATGCATGAATGCACTATTCTATGTATATCCCCAAGTACACCTCCCATGCCTAAAATCTGCAATGTCCTCATTGCATAAAAGGATATTACTTGGGTCAGAGATGGGCTGCCGTTCTTTTGTTAGCAGCCAAGTAGGCAAAGAACCTACAAATCAGGTTCAAGGATTGCAGAAATAGGCCCTAAAAATGAGCAAAGTAATGCTGGCCTAGAAAACAGGTAACCTAGGATATTGGCAAGTAGATGATGAAGCCCAATAGCAAATGCTCGCCCAACTAAGATGGGAATGAAATCTTCCAAGGTCACCAAAGGAGGTTCTAAAGGATAAACTGGCATAACAACCTCCAGAGGGGTAGGGAGAGGATGACAAGGATCCTCCAAAAGGAATGGCAAAAGAATGGTGTAGAGATAAACTCCCAGGGCAATGGACTGACTAAAGAAATCATCAATCCATACCCGATACTCCATTACGGGAAATATTGGTTTGTTAAGCCCCCCAGTCTGAACAAAAGTGAGCAAATCTCTATGGCAAGGATCGTCTAGGGTGTCCAAGTTTTGAGGTTGCGGGATGGCCATAAGATCTAGGTTGGGTTTAATCAGCTTGATGTCCATCCCTAACACTCTCTCCAAACCCTCAATTGCATCCCTAGCATTCCTTGCACTATCGCAAGTATCTTCCTACACTTCATCAAGAGTGAAAATTTCACCTTCAGACATAAGCGAATCAAAGGGTGACTTTGAAACAAGTGAAGGCAGGTTGGAAGCAACAAATCTAGGGATTATCCTATTAATGTCATCCCCGGGTTCTTGTTCTTTACTCAAAGCTTCCCCAGAGTCTAGATGTGAATCCACATAAATCTTAGAAGTTGCTTCCAAATTTTCCATCATTTCATCATGAGGAGAAATGTCATCAATGGGTGTGCTAAGGAAACCTAATTTGGTCAAATTTGTGACATCCTCAGGGGCTAACTCTTCAAAGAAGACATAATCACCCTTAGTGTCACTCCAAATTTTGAATGTAGGTTCCTCATATAATTCATCTCTCTCCTCATCACACAATTCATCATATACCCGAGGTCTAGAATCATTTAATATCTTAGCAGATCCCCTAGGGTGCTCTATCTGAGGTAAATGGCTTACATTGGTAACATCAGACTCCACAGATAGGTCAATTTCTTCAAGGTTAGGTTCCCTAAGGGTGGGCTTGAGTTCCATCTCATGATCAGAAGGGAGGGTAGGATTAACAACTTGACTTCGACCCATTTCATCAAATGTCACGAAAAATACTATCATCTGGGTCAAGGTCTTCCAATGGTACCATCATTCCCTTCGTTTGACTCCAATATAATTCAGGTGGATACTCAACCTTATCATCATCTTCCTCGAGTTGCCACCTTTCTTCATCCAATGCATAGCTACTTTCATATGTATCTTCCTCCCATTTAAGGCGTGGATCTCTCAAGGAAGTGTCATCTAATGGGGAGGTTTAATAATCGTACCTCGAAAAGTAGCTATTCTCCCTTACATAATCCCCAAAATTTCCCTCCAACTTAAAGTGTAGCTCTCCCACGGGAGATGCATCTATTGTAGAGGGGTGTACATCATCCTCAATGGGGTAGATTGGGTGGCTAATTTCATCTCTTTCTTGTTGGCCTGCTCTCGAAGATTCTCCTAACAATTCAATCATTTCGTTTTGCATTTTCTGTATTTCCATCTTCAAGGAGGAGAGGTCATTTCTATCATGAGAGAAGTCAGGCTCAGGCTTATAGTACCCAGGAGTGCCTGTCCAACCATTATAATTATTCAGGGAGGGTGGGTTGGGTATTTCTATGATGTGTGGGATATTGGGCAAAGCAAATCCCGCTCCTAGGTTCTGCTCACTAATTTGGGGCTTAACCAGGCCAATACTCCTATAATAGGAGTAAAACAGATCCCAATGATTGTCATTATGTCCATCAAAGGATGGACCATCTCGGTGTATGGGATCGAAGAGTGCAGAGTGGGGGTAAGGGTATGGGCAAGATGTGAAAGGATGAAAATCAATGTAGTCCATTCTAACTCACACCTCAATCAGAATTCCCCAAGCAAAACACAATTCAAAAAGGACTTTTTATGTCTTTCCCAATTTAAGCTTTTGATTTAAGTTAGATTGCAGGTGACAATACAATTTGTTCAATCAATTTACGTGCTTATTGTAGACCTACGGCTCGCCTAAGAAGACCTAGTTGGAGCTTAGGTGTTCTTCCTTAAATCTCAAATGGTAGAGCAACTCCAAAGACGGAAGATCGAGGAATGCAAGTAGGCCTAAGCCTTCCTTTGAAGCTGTGCTTCCGCGGTGCTTCTCAACTACCCCCAAAAATCCGTGACAGAGTATCCCCCTCTTTGGAGTTACAAAACCTTTGATCTCAAGTTCTAAACACTTCAGAATCCAACGATAGGAGTGCTTTTGTCCTAGTATTTCCACACCTAAGGAGTGTCAAAAGCCTGCCGTGGTGCAAGAGATATAAGTGTGCATACACCGCAAAAGATTTTGAATTTTGAATCGCACACCAAGTTTGAAAATCAAATCCTTGGTTTTTAAAATGTCCCTCCTTTAATTAGTCCTTTTTCGGAAAATATGTGACCACTTGTTAGATTTATTCAATACAGATTAGGTGGTCTTCGAATTAAGCCCAAATGCAATGCATGATCAAGAATAGGATGCAAAGTAAGAGAATGCGTGCCTTGCTTCCAGCAATCAACGATGCGAGAATGCATGCAATGCAGAGAAATAAATCTAGAGGCTGCTCATACAAACCTAAATGGTTCGTCCTAGGGGCAGGCAGCTTCTAGTAGGAAGCTCATTTTTTTTTTTACCTACTTGTGCACAAACAAGTAGAAGATAAACAACCCATAAAAGAAAACCTAGATCTAAAGAAAAGAGGGAACAAACTCCCAAAAACTACCCAACATGGGCCTAAAACAAAATCGGGGAACAAACCCCTAAAAATATACCCCAGAACAAGGGTCTCAAACCAAATGTAACTGCAAGAAAATAAATAAAAGTAAAGTTCTAAAACCTAAATTCTATCTACTTGACAAATCAACAGAGATGGAAATGATCACTCCAAATGTCCTCTTCCCAATTGGTGACAACAAAGTTCACCAATGTTTAAGCTCTTCCTCGCATATGCGAAACTCGATTCCTCCTCCAGAATGGTGGAGACAAGGTCCATGTTGAACGGTTTTGCGAATCGCTACGCTTACGTGTTTGGTTTTGGAAAACCTGTCGTTGTAGTTCGAAAGCGAAGAATTCGTGTTCAACAAATAAAATTTATACCGAAAAGAATTCCGGGTCGAACACAGGGAGGCTACGTTGATCTATATTCGCAATTATATTTTTTTTAGGATTTTTGATAAGCAAGGTGATATAATTACAATGGAGCTATTAGACTAAAAGAAAGAGAGAGAGAGAAAGAGAACATGCATTCAATATTTCAATTGTTTATATAATCAAACTAGATAAAAGTTACACTAGAAAGCGGAAAATCAATTACACTATAAAGCAGGAAAATTCTACACTAGAAAAGCTGTAAATAAGAATGGGAGAGAGAAGTTATCCTCGACGATTGCTTGGAGGACGAGCCGGACGGGACGATGCCTGGACGAAGGAGAACGAAGCAGGACGAAGGAGGACGAAGCAGAAGAACGGGAATGGAGCAGCATGCCGTCGTCGTTGCGGGATCCACTTCCGAAGGGGAACGAAAATAGGACTTTATCTCGCGAGAAGCATCCCGGGTGTGGGGCAAGCTTCTTTTGAGCTTTGGAGGGGTAGAGAGGAGAAAGAAGGGATGAGAATTTCGTATGGAGGGGGTCTCCTTTTATAGTTGCAAGGAGTGGGGGCAAAATGGACATTACAACTTCAAAACAGTAAATAAGGGGTCTTTCTTTAGTGACGGATAAATCTGTCACTAAAGCCCCAACGTGGGCGTAGCTTCCGCGCCCACGTGCGCCTCCTCGGCTGCCCGCTCATCAACATCCACGCACGTCCAGCGATCCTCAGCCGTCTGATCGCGAGATCGGACGGCTTAAGTCGCGCCTTCTCCCGCTGCATTGCGCGCCCGCCCGTGCGTCTGATTGCGCATCCGATTGCGCGTCCAATCGCGCGTCGACGCTATCGGGCACGCGCGGCCGTCCGATCTCCATCTGATGCTCCACCCGCGCCCAATCGCCAGTGCCTACCGCTCCTCTCCACGACTCGAACCCGCACCCGGCGCTCGCGATAGCGCGCTCGACCATTGTGCTATGGGGCACAGATGGTCGAGAGGACGCTTTTAAGCGCGAGCGCCCACAGCCGTTGGATTAAGATCCAACGGCAGAGAGCGATCGGGTGCGGAGTTTTCACAAGACGCAAGCGGCCATTTGGGCGGCTGAGATGGCGCCACGTGGTGCTATCATGGCTGTCCATCTTCTGGAAGTTGTAGATGGTGCCACGGATGTTGGATTGACTCGATTTTTGTGTCGTTGGGCTGCGATCGTCGATCCGAATTCATCTGTGTGATCGGATTTATCATCTGAAATGCGGATTTACACCATCCTGGCCCTTGATCTTCTAGGGTTCTCGGGTCACTATCTAATGCTACGGATGCCTGATTAGGGCGATCTTGGAGCCGTTGGACTCTAATCGTCGCCCTGATCACATCCATATGGTCGGATCTTTGATCCGAGGCCCAGATAAAATATTTGCCCTGTCCAAGCACATAAAAGGAGACAATTAAACTCCATTTTATTCAAACTACTCTAAATGCAAGATGATGCATGTTATGCAATATTTATATCATGAAATGCAATCCTATGCTTAAGAACATGCATAAATAGACATTTTAAGTAGTGTAAATGTGTTTACATCAGTCCACCACGACATTTTTGAGGCCAATGCGACAATTTGTGCGTAATATGTGTACCTCACACCAAATCAGATAAAGCAGGTTAAATATGCCTCAATTAAAAATCAATCTAAACAAATGAATAATTGCAAATTAATTAAGCCTGTTGCCTCCCCGGCAATGGCACCATTTGACAAGTCAAATTTTCGCTTTCGAAAATGATGATTAAGAAGATTTATCATTGTATTTCTAAGCGGTGGAAAATCGACTAATCAAAATAATTAGAATTAAAATTCAACCACTCACAGGAGAGCGGGTCATATCCACAGAGAGGCAATGACCTATTTAAACTCGTACCAGTTAAAAACATATGTTCATGATTAGTTTCGTCAAGAAATCAGATCGAAATCGCTTTTCAATTGAGATAATAAGATAATATCATGTTGATATTGTAGTTATGCAAAACAAGAGGGAGATGCTCATAAAATCAACTAAATAGAATATTATTAACTAAAAATACCATCCCCCTCAATGGAAAAAAATGTAAATTTTAATTACTTTAAAACAGGGGATTTGTTGCAGCGGCTAGTGCGCACAAAAGGAGAGACGGGCGTCAAGGTTGCAGCTGAAGGTCACCCCGCTCGGGCCGCACCCGACGGTGGTGATGATGCAGGAAATGGCATCCTATGGTGGCTGAAAGAAGGAGAGGAAGGTGGCAGGTGGTGGTTCTACTCTCTAGTATGGAGGTCGTGCGCGGTTGAAGCAGAAAGTGCTGGGGGTGCAGGCACACGATGGTGGAGCGGGGACTACCTGTGTGCTGCTGGAGGAGAGAAGGGGTATGCGTGCGCACAGTGTGGGAGGGCTCTAGAGGTGTTTCTCACTGCAGGCACAGCGAATGGTCATCCCTGTGGGCAGACTTGCAGCTGTAGTGCATGCTCTGCGCCTGCACGAGCGAGGGCCGCTGCTACTGCAAGTGTCGATGGCCACTGCAGGGAGTGAGGGCATGCGCAGGAGGCGAGGGGGTGCACTGAGGGGCACTGGTGGGCGCACACCTACTGCGGTGGAGCTAGAGGGTGATGCACGCGCAAGGGCATGCGGTTGCTGCTGCGATGGAGCTGGAGGGCGGTCACACGGGGATGGCGAGGGAGAGTGCATAGGAGGTTGCGTGCTACTGAGGGTGTGGCGTAGAGGTGTAGCAAGGAGTGCGGGGATGGTTTTGTTCTGGAAATAGAGGCAGAAGAAGAAGAAGAAGAAGAAGAAAAAGAAGATGGTGTTGGTGGTGCATGGACAGGGGGTGATCTGGTTGTTGCAAGATGATGGCCAAGCTCACCGGATTGGCGCGGCGAGCTGTCACCTCACCAGCCCACGATGTGGTGGAGCTCAACTTGGAGACCAAGGTGGTGGAGTGGAGTGCACAGTGGTGAAGTGTGGCGGTGTCTCCTCGAGCTCGGCTGTCTCCTCCTCTCCCTTGTAGTCAGCTGCCCCAACCAGATCCAACACACCTGCTCCTCCATGAATGGGGTCTTGACTGTGGCAGCTGGAGGAAGAAATGCAGCCATTGCTCATAGAAGAAGAATAAAATAATAATAAAATATTATGGTTATTTATATACAAACCCTCAACTTTTATGTTAACTTAAAATAATGCATGCAATGCACCTAATTGGTTAACTAATTAAATGAATGCAATTCTAAGTTAATTCTAAATGCATTTAAATATGAATGCAATTCATGAATTATGTAATTAAATCAGAACTATAAATTAATCTATTTATATCTTAATTTATGCTAAATAAATGTTAGAATTAACTTAATGTCTAGGCACTTAAATACTTAAATAGCCCACAAATATGGGCTAATCAGTGGTCTACCGCCATTGATGAGCTTCTTCGAGCGACCTTGGGTGCTCAGCTTCAGCGTGTTCTTCCACGCATCCACCCCCAGGTCACGCGGAAGCCTTCCAGGAACACACTCAGGTCATCAATTGGAGGAGTCACCCTCTCCTTCAACTGTAATCAAGAGCTTCAAAAGCTGCTACAACATATGAAGGACAACAGGAACTTTAGTCCCACATTGATGCCTGACGAGCACTTTGCACAGCATAAGAGGAATTCCTTCCCCCAACTATTCACCCAAGTCATGAGGGTCGGGTCCCCATACACATAGCCAAACACTCCTCGTTTGCAGCCCCATGCCTGCAAACCTGGACCCGATACTACTTGACATCGATACCTGATTAGCGACCCGACTATCCCTTGGGTCTGTGAGAAGATGAGAAAGAAGGGAGAGGGAGGTCTTGCACTACCTCCCTATCTCTCTACACTTAGCCAAATCTGAGAAGCTTTACACCTCTATTGTGCGTGGCTGCTGAGTCTCTCTCCTGAGGCTCAAGGAGAAGAAGAGAAGGCTCTATCTGAGGAGCCTTTTGCTGTGTTGTGCCCCTCTCTCGAGGCTTGAAGGAAGGAAGAAGACACCTTTACCTCTCTGTTGAAGCTGCTCCTCCTAAACACTTAAGTCATCTGGGGCTTATTTCTATCGTCTGATTTCTGAGGCATTTGATTCTGTGGTTGAGTTTACTATTCATATATTTGAGTATTTGTGAGGTTTAAACTTCAAGGGTACTTTAGTGATTCAAATCACCATTTTATCCTAATCTTTTTGCACATTGATATTTGGATCTATTGATATATTATTCTGAACTATTCTTTTGATCTTAATTGCTCATATTTTGCTTAGAATTGTGATCTGTGAGATTGAATTGCCATCATTGCTCCCAGTGAACGACCTCGTACTTGCAAGTTATAAATTTTAAGTGTTTTCAAGTGATTTTGACTTGCTACAACGAAACGATTTGAAAACTCCAATCTTTCCCGCTAACATTGGCACATCACAATCGCAGCAATCGCATGCTAGCGAGGTAAGGAAGAAGGAGAGCTATCAAATTTTGATCATATGACCCACAATTGTGCACACTCGCACTCATTAAATCGTGCCTCACGTGCCTATAAATGCGCATATCACACACTTGCATCCATGAGCACCTTGTGTCATCGCCTCCTCCATTGAATGGTGATCACATGGTCCTACTCAAGCACGAACATGTGCTTAGTTAGTGGGAGGCAAGCGCTCAAGTCGACATGGCATGATTGTGGCCCTCTGCGGCCGATCAGAAGATGGAATTTTCATTGTGTCTGAGCTAAGGAGAGGTGTGCCTCAAGTCTCAAAACCATGTTCCTTAGTTGAGAGCACAGCACACAGACCGCTGTGCTACGAAGATGATAGTGCGATCTCAGCTATTGATGCAAGATCAGATGGAAAAGATGGCATATAGCTTCAACCATTAGAGAAGTGAAGGCGATGGAGCTCAATCTCAGCAGTTGGATCTTGATCCAAAGGCTGGAATTGATGGTGTGAGCAAAAGGGAAGGACAAGTGGCAGTTTGGATGGCTTTGATGGCGCCACGTGGGGCCACCTTGGCCATCCATCTTCCTTCCCTCGTAGGTGATGCTATGAATGTGAAATCAAGTTGATATCCATGATGTTAGGCTATGATCATCAACCTAAATCCATCTGTATGGTTGGATTAGTCGTTTGATGCTCAAATTTGCATCAGCCTATCCCCTGGCCATTGATCTTCTGAGGCTTGTAGGGGATGCTATGGAGGTTCGATTGGGTTGATTTCAAAGGCGTTGGACTCTGATCATCACCTTGACGACATCTATATGGTTAAATCTTCAATCTGAAGCCTAAAAAGATGTTGCCTTGTCCCCTTGCTATTAAAATAAGAAAATCAATATACAAATTATAAAAGCTACTCTAAATGCATGATGATGCAGGTTATGCGATATTTACAATGTTGAATGCATTTACAAGCCTAGGAACATGCATAAATAGGCATTTTATGCTAAATAGATGTGTCTACATCACACCCCCATGCCTATCTTTTACTAGTCCCTAGCAAAATTAAACTAAATGTTATTTATAAATAGAATTACGAATCTATCACTAAGGCATAAGTTATTTATCAACAATGAGAAATTTCAACTAATGACCTAAGCTACAAAGACTCAACAGTACCCAAGTGCCTGCTAAAATGCAAACCGTCCATGCCCTCGCCTTATTCCGTACAAGGAAGAAAGGAATTTTTTGTCTGTTTCTTCTTTTCTAATTTTTTTGGAATTTTTGTTTAAGGTTTCAAGGTAGCTTTCTATGGCTACCCAACTCACCCAAGACTCGAAAAGACTAGAAGTTCTAAGCATCTTTATTGTGTAAAAGCGGTTGACTCACTAAATGGCGAAACAAAATAGACCTTAGGTATCTAAAAACCCTAGGTGACCCTAAAGAAAATTTCTGCCTACAGGTTATCTTTCTAACCAGTAGCTTTCTCACTACGTTTATTTTTGTGGGGTCAACACAAGAGTGAACCTAATGTATATCTCCTTGGTTTATTCAACTTCCCCTCTTCTCCAAAGATTTCAGGATTATTTGTGCATTTTTATGGGCTGGGTTCTAGACAAATGGCAATTAAGGGTTAACCACAGCAACTTACCTTCCATACCCATGCGGTGAAGTGTGCCTTATTATTTTTTTATCTTTTTTCTATTTTTCATTTTTTTCTATTCTTTTTGGAGTTTTTCTTTTTTAAGCAAGTGGCTTCTCTAATCAAAGATTTACCTAAAGGCAATAGCCAAAGAGATTAAGTAATGTGGCTGGGCTCTGGACACCCAGCTATGAGTTATTACTCATAGCCACATGCCAGCCATACCACCCTAGTATGTTTATTAGCTACCTAATTTTCGTTAAGATCGCTTGTAAAGTGAGTCGGTGCAAAAAGTATGTAGGTGCTTAGACTATAAGTCCCCTTAAATTAGAGGGTGGATTGATAAATCGTGCACTTATCACCCTAATTTATTTAACCAATTAAAATAGAATTAAAAAAATTGGCAATGAGTCAAGAAATGTGTCCACATTTTAGTGGATGCCAAGGCTAATTAAGCCTGTAGGCCTGAAAAGTCTAAGTATTTAGGTCCTAAAGCATTATTTCCTAAAATCAAAAAACTTCTAATGCCCAAGTTCTCTTTTCCTAATTCTATTTTTTTTGAAATAAATAAAGAGGAAATAATAAAAAAAATCTATGGAGCTAACAATAATTCAGAAATATGTATCCACCCCCCATGCCTAGCTAATGTAATGTCCTCATTGTATAATAATGGCATGAAAAAGGGCGGAATAGATGGCACTTGAATTCTGTGATAGATATCGTCAGCTCTAAATAAACTATATAAAATGTTGAGTTTAGTGTTGTCAGCTAGGCATAGTCCTCAGATAAGTGAAGAATTAAGGACTTGGAACGGCAGGTCAAGATTTGAATAAGAAGATTGACCTTTGGACCCATGAGAATGTGTCCACAAATGTCGACCATATTGAAGTGCAAACCCATGCCCTAAGGTCGAGTGATTCTAAGGTTATGGATGAAAATTACCCATAATCGAAAATTTTTCTGCTTACGGGGCCGGGCCTACGATTTGTGAGCATGTAACCCAAGTTTAAAATTTTGGATAGAAAGGTCTAAACTAATAGGAGTATTTGTCCAAGTGGAATTCGGCTCAAAAGAATAATCCATGCCTCTACACTTAGGTTTCATACCCGTAGAATATGATAAGTCCACTTTCGTGGACCATTATTTGGCCTAAGTACTTTCTAATTAGTTATTCTTATTTGTTAATTAATTAGGAATTATATGGCAATTCATCTTAGTCTACATGTAATTTTATACACCAATTTTACATTTAATAACGTATGATATGATAATATAATTTATCTAACGAATGCAGGCTAGGTGAAGAGTCCAAACGTGCAATTCTGCGTCTATAAGACGTCTGACGATCAGTATGGACGTTTGGGAAATTGTCATCATAAGTTCTTATTTCTACATATTTTAAGACGTCTGATGATGAAGTCAGACGTTTGATTTAGAATGGCCAATGCTTATCCATCAGTTTCAACCACTCGCGATGTTTGCAAGTGGTTGGCGAAGCCGACGACAAGCGGAAAAGACGGGGGGATTTTTATAAAGAGAGAAAACCCGTGCACCAGAGAAAAAGATCTTCTCCACTGTGGCTCAAGCATACACTATGCAACGAGTGAACACTGTGAATCACTGCGAGCTTCCACTGCAGCCACCTCTTCATCCTCCTAGGCTGCAGCGAGCGTGGTGACAGCCACTCGCCGCTACCTTCACCATGCCATCCTGCCACAGCTGCACACGCGCTGCGCGCACGCCACCACTATAGACCACTCCCCAAGAAACCTCATCGCGCGTGCTACCCTCTCACCGCGAGCAACCACACCACTCACCGCCACACAATCTCTCTCCTCCATCTTCTTCCTTTCCTTCTTCTTCCTCTTCTTCCTTCCATCGTTAAATGCAACTCCAACGGAAGAACCCAAAGTGCAGGCCTCCACCACTCCATGCAGCCACCCACTCCGACGTCAATCCTTGACACCGATGGCTCCCTCGCGCTTGCCTTAACCTCACGAGGGTAGCCATGCCCTCAGAAACCGGCCACAACAGCCCTCTACGCCGATGAGCCACATTCACCGTGTCGGCCTTCCTCAACGCCAGCGAGACCTCCATCCACCATTCACCGGCGCGTCACCTCCATTATGACGCCCGGCCTCCGATGCACCTCCACCGAACTCCAGCCAGCCGACGATCGCTTCTCCACGTGCACGAGCAAGAGAGAAGGGAAATCCCCTATTTCCTCTCCTATTAATAATTACGTTAAATGCCATTGTAGAGAATACTATTCACTTATTTATCTTATTATTATATTACGGTAGATTTGCATGCATGTCCCTCAATTCTAATTGAATTGAATACAGTCAAATTCATTTCATGAATAAGCAAGCATGTATATTTGTTATAGGGAATAAATTCTGATTTAATTAAATTTGATGATGCTTGTCAGTATTAAGATTGTAATTTAGGTATTTCATTGGTGGTGATTTTGCATGTACACCCTTACATTATTGATTAATTCTTTAAATCAAGAAATTATGTTGAAAACACGTGCACTAGTTAGTATGCATACACATTGAGATTCCCGAATAAACAAGACATGATTCACTAGTTTAAATAGGCTAATTTCTCCCTGTGGAGATGACTTAACTATTTTCGTGCTTAGATTCTGAGAATTAAAATGTTTTGAAAAGCGATTTTCTACCACGCAATTAAATACGACACGTCATTTCATGCTAAAGTTTTTATCGAAAATGAAGATCGCTCTTTCAAAATAAAAAATGTCATAAGGGTCTTGGTAAAACGTTTGTGGTTTAAAGCATACCGGAACCCTCAGATCAAAACTTCTATCTCCCCCAGAATTATCTTCCCAAATTATAACTTCCAAGCGCCTATCCTCCAAACACAATCTCTGAGTTTTCAGGACCTCTAGTTTGTTATGCACCCCATCTAAATTATCTAAGTCCAAAAGTTGTGACTAAATTAGAATTGACCTGGATTCAGTGATTCCAAAAGCAAAAAAAATTATCATTATGCTTTTTGGGGTGTGGTTAAAGAATGGGCCTACTAATTAAATCATCCATTAAATCAAGATTTGGTTCCTCCATGTTAGCTGAAATTGAATCACAACCCTCAGTTATAGGGTCATCAAATAATTCATCAAACTCCTTAGGCCCATTTATCTCACTCAATTCATTTTCCTTAAACTCCAATACTTCAAGTGAGACTTCACTTAGAGATTCTTCACTCTCAATATCAAAGAAGTCTTGATCCTCACTAATATATGTCTCATAATCATCTATTATTCCTTGGTCCGCAAAGAAAAATTTTTCCTCATACCCTAGTTCGGGGATCTCATGTGAAGGAATCAGTTCATCCTCAATTGGTTGCTCAAAATCAACCTTGTCCTCCTAGGTCTCATAAATCATGTCCACTCAGGTGTTCGAATGGGTTCATTCGTTGGCTCTCCTGAAGGGAGTTCATCCTGAGAATCATCCCAACATTGGGCTAAAGCAACCAAAAATTTCATCCTTAATTTTGACAACCTCCCATGTAATAACTCACTCGGGTCCTTATCTCTATGTCTTAGAGCAAAGCTAATAATGAATTGTTAAGATCATCAATCATTTTAAATAGAGGCTCTACTGCTTCAATATCAAGTGTTGGCTAAGCTTCTAAAGATTGTATGGTTGTCCTCAAGTTAGCTAGCACCCTATCTTGGACCTAATTCACCTGAGCCGAATAGTTCAGCTTAGGGTTGGGTGGGTTTGGGTCTAATCTATGAGTGCCAAGAAATTAAGGTTCCTAGGGTCCTCCCTAATGATAGGTCATTTCAGGTTATTTATTAAGGCGTGGTAACTTATATTCAATGTAATCTTAGGGAGGTTAGGGGTTGTAATCAGCATATCCTCCTTGATTGTAGATCATTTTAGGTTATCCATAGGAGGATGAAGATCTATAATCAGTGTAACCATGAGAAGGATGGTAATCAAAGACTTGATGTTTAGGGTTAGGCCTTGGACATTGAGGTCTGAAATCATATCCCCATTCAGGGTTATCCTAACTAGTAGATGGTCGAGTACAGGTTGGGTCAGGATAGTAATCATGTTAGGGATAAGGTTTGGTTGAAGAGTTGGAGTGGAAGTGTGAGTAAGAGGTGGATGATAAATGCCAATTTATCATCATTCTTATGCCTTAAAACAAACCTAGCTCTTACGATTTTAACTACACAAATGAGTTTTTGGGCTACATTAGGCATAAATTAGGTTAGGCATGCATTACACATTATTGTTGTCTTTTTTATGAGTTTATTTGAGTGTTAGGGATAAATAGATAGTCAGATCACTAGAACCCTAGCATTTCGGAAGGCAACTGGTGAAGGAGAAGCTCAAATCAGCTGGGACTCAGCCTAATCCATCTTATCATAGTTGGATACCAGCTCACTTGAACTAGGGTTAGCTCATCCTAGCTCCATTCAGCTCATCTCAGCGGAATGGTAGCTCAAGATAGCTCATCTTAGTTCACCCTAACTCAAGTCAGCTCAAATCCAGCTCAACTTAGTTGAGTCTAGCTCATTTCAGCTCCCATTAGTTCACTGGGAACTTTAGCTAGCTCAGCTTAGTTGATTGGAGTCCACCTTAGCTCAGGTCCAGCTACCTCCAACTCTACTCAACTCAAGCCAGCTGAAGATGACTTCACCCTAGCTTAGGCCAACTCAAGTCCAGCTCCCAGGGACTCCACTTAGCTCAACTTAGTTGAGCTAAGCTACCTTAGCTACTCCAGCTAGCTAAGTCCTTCCTGGGAAGGTCAGACCCAACTCACCTCAGCATATCTTAGCAGAAGCTAGCTTACTTTAGCTTAGCTTAGCAGCTAGCAAAGAACTAGCAAGCTAAGCCAGCTAAAGTAGCTCCTTGCTATTCTCTTTGGCAACCACTAGCTCCTATGCAGCTCCAAACAACTCTCCCTCAGTTCCTCTACTCAAAACCCTAGCTCCTTCTACTCTTTACCCTACTCATCTACTAGCTAAGCTAGCTTAGCTAGCTTAGGTTAACTACACCTCAGCTCCCACGGCCATCCATCATCTACAACCAACTCCCTAGCTTAGCTTAGCTACACCTCAGTTCCCATGGCCATCCATCACCTACAACCTTACTCCACCTCACCATCTAACTAGTCCACCTAGCAAGCTAACTTCCTACACCTAAGCTCCACCTAAGCTACCCTACTTGGCACCAAATCAACCACAACCCTTCACACCACCACTACCTCCAAGAGACACCACCATGCTGGCGCCAAAACCCCCCTTAACTACCCTTAAAGTTGGTGCCAACCTCTCCTTTCATCTCCACCATACAACCAATCTCCCAAGCCATCTCCACCATCCACCTACTCCCTTCTAGAAGCCCCCATAGTTGACGCTTGATGAGAGCCTTATCATGAGCCATAACTAGCTCATTTAGACCTAATAAAGAGAATAAAAGCTCCTACATGACTTAGAAGAGGGCTTAATTGGAGGAATAAGTGCTCTGAGAAGAAAACATGAAATAAAGGTTAAAACTGCAATTTTACCATTGTAGTACATAAATGGGATTTCTCAAAGACAAAGCATAGTTCAAATGGTCTAAATGAGATAAAAAGTGGGTTGAATCAATCAGAAATGGGTTCATGTGCAATCTAGGAATTAAATGACATTTGGCAACCTTAAACTGACCCGCTTAATTCAATAAGGTTCCGGTCAGGATAAAAATCAATTAAACCCTCTAAAAATCATGTAAAAATATCCCCTAGGGTTTATAACATTCAAAGTGGCCTTTGGAACCTAGTTTGACCTAGATTAGTGTCCTAGCTCATCAATTGACCTAAATTGGGTTTTTATGCAAAATTTCCAATCAAACGTGGTCAAACCTAAAATCCAACTTCACCATTGGATTCCTTAGGTCAAAATTAGGTTTTTACCAAAATTTGGACCTAAGGGGAGGTCATCTTGACCTACTTTGCAATTTAGTACACCCAATCACATTTTGGTCCCTATCTTTTGAAAACCATCACAATAACCCCCCTATCTTTCTCGCCAACCTTACAATCAAGTCCTTCCACCATTATTGGGGAAGATTCTTCTTCGGCAAGGTTGACAGGGGGGATATGCTCAAATCCCTCAGAGATCTCCCAGAATTGGAAGGGAGATTCTCTAAGGAATTCCCTTCCATCTAAGCCTGATCTTGATCTCTGATTTCTTTCCAAACTCTCGTGCGAACGCATGAGAAATTTGGGTCTCGACCACCTTCCTTCTCCGGCGAGACAGCTGTGGCCAAAAGCCGCCCTCCACGCACCAGAAAGCTCGGCCAGCACCTATAAATAGACCTCCGACCCTCTGTGAGATCTCAAGCTTGTTTTGGCGGAGAATCTCTCAAAATTTCCTCTCTTCCTTCTCCGACAGGAAACCCGCAAGCTCCGACGGCCACTCCTCCTCCTTCTCGTCCTCTGCTGCCATACCAGCAGCAGAGTTTGCTTCGTCTAGTCTTCCTGCGTCGCGTCGCACCAAGCACACGCTTCCCTGCCCACTTCCTCATCACCGCTCTCTCCCTCTGGGTGCTTCTTCTCCGACGACAGTCAATACGACTGCCCGCCTCTCCGGCCCCCTTCGTCCCTACAAGTAAGTTAGAACTCTCCCCATTTTCCCTTCTTTCTTTTCCCACATTACTTCATTCAAACCGACCCTCGACCACGCCTGACCTCCATCACCTTCCTCGCCTCTGGCCAACCTCCGGCGAGTTGCCCCCGTCGATCCGCAGCTCCATACAACTCGCCGACCAACCCAGAAGCTTCGCCTCATCCCACTGAATATGCTCCGCCCCTCCACAGTCCCTCCATACTCACACAACTCACCCCTGAACACACCCAACTTTCCGGTCACAAGTCGACCTAGGCGCACACGCCTAGGCTACCCTACGGCCTGCTGCAGATCGCACCACCTTTGTCGTGCCACGGCGAAGGTCTTCCGGTAGTTTAATCAGGCTGTGAGGCCGTATTCGTGTCTGACAGGTTCCCAGCCCCTGCCACCGTTGACGACGACTCGACGAAGCTCCAAGCTCGCTCCAGGCTTCAGGACCGCAAGGCTCCAGGTGCTGCGGATTCGGGGAAGCATTGCGAAGCTATCTGACCCAACGAGAGAAGCCAACTGAGCCTGCAGTTGAGGAATTGAAGGCACGATCGGCTGCGGGCGTGCGAAGAATAGCAGTGGGCTTTAGTCCCACATCGGTAAGCCAAGACGCACCAACACCCTTTAAATTGCTTTTGTGAAATAGCCTCTTCGCCTCCAGTTACACTTGGGGTGAGGTCCCTCACCCATTACACTGTGCCTCGTCCGTGGTTTCACCTCATGGATTTGGCGCAACCCGACCCGATCTTGCCCTGAGCACACCTTGTGCACCACCCTCACGCCGGTGCGCTTGGTAACGGGTGCGCGATCCGACCCGTTTAACCGGCTCTGGGAGAGCATGTTGAGAGTGGTTTACACAGAGAGAAAGAGAGACGCGCGGGTAGAGGGATAGGTTCTGCTGTGCCTAGTGTGTGCAGGACACAGGTACTTAACCACTGCAACAAAGAAGGAAGGGAATTCTGCAGCCAAGGACGAGAGCCAAGGCAGAGAAGAATAAACGCAAAAGGGAAACAGAAGAAAGAAGGAAGGAGGCTCTAAAAGAAAGGAAGGAAGGAGAGAGGCAAGGCAGTGAAGGAAGCAGAACCAAGGAAGACTGAAGAAGAAGACAAAGGGCAGACGAAGACTCAGGAAGGCAAAGCCCAAGAAAGAAGAACGTCAGACCTTCACAGGAAGAAAAGAAATAGAGGGAGAGAAAAGGAGCTTCATTTTAAGACGTCTCATATTTGTATTAGACGTCCAATTTTTGTTTTCCCTGAGCAAATTCTTTTTATAACTCTCATTGAACTCGAATATACTTATTTTCATTTAAAAGGTTGTGTTCTCAAGTTTTGAAAGTACTTAGATTGCTCCCTGTGTTCGACCTCGGATACTCCAGTCATCGAGTTATAAAATCTTTATTTGTTTTCGTGGAAATTTCGTCTATATTACAACGCATTAATTATTAAAACACGATCTAGCCGCGTAAACAGCACCAAAACCATGGCACCTCTCCATGGTTGGCACCAACCTATGGTGCCTCTCTACCACCATAACCACCACCATCACATCCCCTAAGGTGGCGCCACTCATCCTACACCTTAGGATCCTCATAACCACCACTAACCACCTCCTAAAACCCATCCTAGCCCTACACATAATCCCCACACCAACCACCCTTCTCTACCTCCATAAAAACCCTCCTAACCACCACCAAAAACTCATCATCCCTTAGTGTTAACTCTACCCTAAGCCCACCTCTAGCTCACAGCCAAGAAGAAGAAGGAAGGAAGAAGATCAACGAGGTTATCCTTTGCCTCCTTGGTGCCTTCTTCCTTTCCACTCTTCTCCTTGTGTCACGCCAAGAGGAGGAGGCTCTCTACATCAAGGAGGACGGATAGGCATTGGAGGAGAAACTAGGGTGGTGCACACCCACCCTTGGAGGAGAGAATTGAGGTGGAGAGCATCCACCTTGGAGGAGCCATTCAAGGAAGGAGAAGGAGACCTTCTTTTCAAGCCAAGGAGTAGCTAGGCTTGGAGCAAGAAGACTCTTTTCTTCACCAGATTTTGCAAGAGGATTTGTGTTTTTAGTATTTCTGTATTTTTAATTTCAAGTAGAATCATTCCTCTACTATTTTTGTAAAACACAATTCCATCAAATCAATGTTCCTTCTTTTCAATTCTTGTCGCATTTGTTTTTATCTTATTTTTAGCACTTTTTCACTCCCTCTCCCTAATTACTCTAAGCCTCCATATGCCTAGAGTGAGCTTAGGGAAAGGCTATTCCTATCACCTTAGGTTTAGCTTAGTGAATTAGGTGTAATCTTTGCCCCGACTTTGCGAATGCTTTGTTATTTCAAAAAAACCCTAAACATATTATATTGAAAAACCCAAAAAGAAAGGTGATTCCCTCATTTTCAAGTGAGAGATTTGACATTGCAAGTGTTTTCCTCCTTGGACAACCCAAGAAACCACCACTATCTAGGTTATAAATTAAAAGTGAATCGGTTTTTACGTGTTACAACGATTCATAAAACCTGCATTTTATAAACTGCGTAAAAACCTTATCACTTTTACCACCGTTGCTGGGGAGGCACGGCTTTGCTTTGATTATTTCTCTTGCTTGATAAGTGGATCTCATCCCCTTGTCTCTTTTTCTCTTGTGTGTGCAAGTGTTGCAGGAACAAGGCAGGATTGAGAAGTTTCAAGTGCCTTGTCTTCTCGTTAAATTCCAGGTTGGTAATCTTGAACTGGTCACACAATTCTCTAAAAAACTACCAAAAAAAAATTAAACTTTGCTTTCAGGATCCTAAACATTAAAATTAAGTGGAGTGGTGACAATTGAAGTTCATTGTTTGCTTGATTGCTTCATTAAAACACCACTCTACTTCAAGTGTTGGTAGTCTGATTTTCGAGTCCAGACTTCTGTCTAGACTTCAAAAATCAATTCCTAATACCACAGGCCTCCTAAAATCTTGAACTTTTACCCAATAATTTTAAATCAAGTAAGAAACATATGTTCCAAATTTCAAAGAAATTGGAGTTGTATACAATTTTAAAAAATTTGTGGACTATAGAGGGATCATCTCCTCTAATCTTCCTATTTTGCTACTGTCTGCGAATTTTAGGAATTTTTATACTCATCCAATTTTTGTGAAATTTATCTTTGTGGAATCTTTGTGAAATTCTGCACATCAAAAAAAATTACAAAAACTTTTTAGTGGCTGGTGGTGATACTGAAAAGTCCAAAATACACTCGGGTACCATTTCTGAACTTTGACACCAGCATAAGAAAAATCCTAAAAAAATATCAAACAAATTCTTAAAATCTTTAAAAAATATTTTTTAGAATCCTTGTTTGATTTTTCTTCTAGTATTGGTGTTGTCTACCTTGTTTGGGCCACTACTTAAAAAAAAAAAGCCTGAAAGAGATTCATTGGTAGTAAATTTCTACCTAAGAACTAATTCAATTAAGGTTTTCTTTCCATTTCTTGGTACCCACTTTTAAAAAGGAAATCTATTCTCACCAATACAACCAGATTTCCTTTTTATTGTGGAATTTCAAACCTCTTTGAAAACTTAAAAATAAAACCCTAAACCACACTAAGTTAAATCAAATCTTAAAAAACATAAATACATCAAATTTCTGAGACAACTTGATTATTTTGGAATCACTTTTCCAATCTTGCACACACTAAAAAAATTGAAATAACAGGTCATTACTCTAATTAACACCCTCCACATTCTCATGCACATTTAGACACCCAAGTCTAACTTAAAACAAGAAGTTATTTGACTACTTAAGGACTTCATTCAATTAGGCTTGATATCCAATATTTAAGGATCACTAAGCGCTCCTACTTCCTTTAGAAAATGCAACGATAGACTTAGAGGGAAGTCAAACGATGAGTGCAGGTTTACCAAGCCCTTGGTAATTTTTCCAGGAAATGCTTGGGCCTGAGCCACCTCTTTAGTCTAACCAGGTTCTCTTTTTGGAATCGGGTTCACTTGCTGATTTCTTATCTATTGGGTTCCCAACTCTTAGGTTTTAATAAATCAACCTTAAGACAAGACTAGGCTTGTTTGTTTGAATTGCACACTTTCTCTCATCTCCATCTCTTCTCCTCCCCTCCCGTTCTTCAATTTTATGCATGGGCGACGGTCCCAAACTTCGCACTTGGAGGACCATTTGATTTTGCCTCCTACGCTAAAAGATCGCTTTTTCTGTCTTCTAAAAATATGGAAAATCAACGAAACAGGTCCACTAACCCTTCCACCTCCACCTCTAATCCCACTACTAATCCAAATTCTGACCCTTCTAACCAAAACAACCCCCCAACCTTTGACTTCCCACATTTGGAGCTTCCTAATACTAATGTGCCTCAATCTCAACAAGATGCCCCCCCCCCTGCCAAATCTCTACTACTTGATGGCTGAGCAGATTGCTCAACTTCAAGCCAATCAACAACTGTTGACTAGGAATATCACAAACCTAGCCAACCAAAGGCCAAACCTACAACCCTGTCAACAACTTGTCATTCCTCTAAAGGATTTCTATGATCCTTCCTATTATGAGGAAAGATCAGGGGTGGTCATACCTGAAGGGGACTTCGAGATCAAATCGACTGTTCTAAATCTGATTAAGCATTTCCATGGCCTTCCTAAGGAAGACCTGTTCAGCCATCTTAAAGAACTAACTCTTCTTGCACAAATAACTCATTCCTGCAATGTGCAAGAAGACCTTTGGCTAATGCAGCTATTCCCATTATCTCTTAAAGATAAGGCTGCTTATTGGTTTAGAACCATTGGCCGACCTATCACCACATGGCCTTAGCTCAAAAGTGCCTTCCTCAAGAATTTTTTTCCCATAGGTCGTACTAATTCCTTGTGAAGATCTATTACGACCTTTCAACAAATCTAGAGAGACTTTTCATGATTATTGGGAATGATCTCAAGATCTCCTAAGAAGTTGCCTACACCACGAGATCCCCTTATGGCAGCTTGTGTAGATCTTCTATCACAGTTTAGAAGATCAAATTTGACCTTTCGTCGACTCCTCGTGTGGTAGCAACTTCTTAAATAAGGATGCTGAGAGTGCCTTTGACCCTTTTGAAGAAATGAGTGAAAACTCACTTAATCAAGCTTCCATAAACACCTTTGGTAGAACTTCAAACCTGCAGTTCGGTGTTCATAAAATAGGCACTCAATCTATTCCTATCACCCAAGGCAATCTTCAAATGATCGCCCAAAAACACGACCAGATGCAAATAAACCAAAAAAGAAATTGAGGAAAGACTTGCCACACCAATCCAAGCTCCACAAATTTTACATCTAACCTAGCCTAACATTCCACAGAGAGAAAACTTGCACAATCTAAACATTACCCCTGCTAATTATCATCAATATCTCAAGGCTTTCTATGATTCATTGGGGAATTACAATTATCCAAACCCTAACCCCACTGAAAATATTTCTACCCTCCAGGAGCAATTTAGAAATTCTTCCAACTAGAGGAATTACCCAAACCACTCCTGGAATAACCTGATTCCTCCCCAAACTCCAAATCAATTTAGTGGGTATGGGTCGAATCCAACCTTTCATCCTGGGCCATCTCAACAAGACATCAATGCCTAGATGATGAAAACCTTGCAAGAAATGCAGAGTAAGATGACGAAAGTAACCCATGTTGTCACAAATATGAATAATCATATTAGGGTACACCAAGACCTGCAAGGCATCTGCCCTCCCAACCCATACCCAATCCTAATCATCAGAGGAACCAGTATCCGGGCAGAAATCAAAACTACCCGAATCAGCCTACTACTAATCCACCACCTCAACAGCCTCCCAGGTTTTCACAACAACAAGCCCCCCACCTCCTCCAAATAATAATCTTACTGCACATGTAGTTACTTTGAGGAGTGGGAAAACCACCACTGATCCCGGGCCTTCACAACAAGCTAGTGAAATCCACATTCTTATGAAAATTGACTCTAAACTCCCACATCAGGAAGAAAAAGAAATACAAAAATCTCAGGACACGACTCTATCCGTTTTCCACAAGCTCTCCACCCCACCACTAATCAGAAAAAGAAATCTGAGCCCACAACAGAAGAACTCATGGATTTATTTGGGCAAGTTCAAATCAATATCCCTCTCCTAGATGCAATCAAATATATACCTGCCTATGACAAATTTTTGAGGGAGATCTGTACTCCAAAAAGGCAGGCCAAAAATCTAGGACAAGTACATCTTTCGAAGACAGTAAACTCTATCATACAGAGCAATCTACCGCCTAAGATGAAAGATCCGGGCATGCCTTTAATTTCAATGATTATTGATGACACTACCTTTGATCGCGCCCTTCTTGATCTTGGTGCCTCTGTTAATATCATTCCCATGATTTTATTTGAAGAATTTCAGATCGATGAATTAAAACCTGTTGAAGTTACGCTTCAATTAATCAACCAATCTACAATTAAACCTCGTGGGATTGTCGAGGATGTCTTGGTCAAGGTCTAGAATTGTGTCTTCTCCACAGACTTTCTGGTCCTTGACATTGAGGTACCAGAATTTTTAACGAATGCCCCAATAATTCTTGGACGACCCTTTTTGGCCACTGTAAAGGCAAATATAAATTTCCATACAGGCAAAATGGATATCACCTGCGCAGGCCAAACTATCACTCTTAATATTTTTAAATCCTCCAAGAGATTCCATGATGATAATTTTTTCAAGGACTCAAATACAGAAATATCAAATTTGGTGGAGATAATGTTGGTAGATACCCTTCCCAACCATAATTTTTTCAAGGAATCTGACTCAGAATCAGTGATCGGTGAAATCTATGACTTGGAAACTTGTCTTCCACAAAAATCTATTCCTAATGATCCCGCTGATTATTCCCCTGACCCACCCACTTTTCTCTCAACCCACCCCCGCACACTAACCTTACCTACCCTTCATCACTCCTCTCCCACCTCGTTTCAACTAGACCTACCACCAGACCCGCCCGAGTTTAGCATTCTTCCTGAATTAAAACCATGGCAAGACTCAAGTCCCACTTACCATTTTCCATCAACTTTTGATCCCTATCTTTTTACCACTCAACTTTCCAAGGATCCAAAAGAAGACCCTTTTTATGCGGGCATCTAGGTGTCCAACTACTTACATGAAAAGTCATCTTCCGTGCATACCTTCACGCCCGGCTAAATGGCATAAAAGATAGCACTGGATGGGAGGTAACCCATCATTTTTCTTATTTTCTCTTTCTTTCTTTTTCTAGGTTTTGACCATCCTAAACCCAACTGCCTTTCACTAAGGTGATCCCTTTTCCCTCCTAATGCATGAGGACATTGCATTTCATAAGCATGGGGGGGTGTTTTTAAAATTTTGGCAATCAATTTAGGATTTTCAAAACCTAAAATTATGCATTTTTCTTGTCATTTTCTTATTTTATTTCCTGCTTGCATACCCAAAAAAATAAAAATGTGAAAACTTTTTGAGGAAAATTTTGAAATCGGGACTAAGGTTGAAAACTCACTTTGCGATACAATGGAATTTTATCTTTAACAAACTAGGGATAAGGATACGAATCTGATTATTAGAATTTCAAGGTCTATCTTTAGACTAAATCAAATATCCTTCTCTAAAATTTCACCTGAGCTAATGATAGTTCAGGTGACTTGATACCCTTTTGTAATATGGAAAGTATCTGGCTTAGTTTCTGATTCAAAAACTTGCATCTCATGCTAAATTTCTTGTGTCAAAAGTCACACACAAGCTAACACCTAAAAATAATTAAAATATGGAAAAACCCGTTTGTTTGGCCTTAGAAAAAATCTGAAGCAGATCATTGGTTTGAGTTCCCACCACCGAGGAGGAAAATGCCTCCTTTGAGGATACGATGTCAATATGTTACCACCTCGACACTGCTCTATATCTATATTTCATATCCTTAGATGGAGCAATAAAGCACATTTTTGCCGCTCAAGTGTCTTGGACAGTGCTCTACCCATAGTGTCGGAGCAAGAGCTTGAGTTTACTTGGAGCACCCCTTTGCACCACATTATCTTTTGGGGTTGTGAGCTCCTGGGTGGTGTCATGGAATGTGCTATCTCGAAGTACTAGCACCAGAGCCCCCTCGACGATTGGTAATGGGAATGATGATCCTGACACATCTGTTGTAAGACTAAGCTAAGAATAAGCATAAAAAAAAGGGTTTTAAACCAAAAACTCACCCTTTTTAAATGTTGGCTTTTCACAAGCATAGACATAAGGTTTTAAAGGTTATTGCAAGTTGCGAATCAAATTCAAGAGGCAGAAAAATCATAAACACAAAAAATTTTGAGTCATCTAAATTAACAAGGGGTTAATCTGTGAATATTTTGGTGGATATATTGATCCCGATTCGTCTAATTTTTGGATCTGAAAATAAATCTCGATGTTTATCTTTAACAAATTCCATACCTCCTGTGTTTGGAACAACCAAAGTCTCGTAATCGCTTTCTCCTCAAAAGTTAAAAAAAAAAAAATAGATTTCCCAAAATTTCATTTTGTAGAAATTAAAGATTTGCTAAGACACTAGCAAAAGATAGGCATGGGGGTGTGATAAACACCAGTTTATCATCATTCTTATGCATTAAAACAAACCTAACTCTTATGATTTTAACTCCCCAAATGGGTTTTTAGGCTGCATTTAGGCATGAATTATACTTTTTATTATCTTTTTGATGTGTTTATTTGAGTGTTAGGGTTAATCTAATTGTCAGATCCACAGAACCCTAGCACTCAGGAAGGTAACTAGTGAAGGAGAAGCTCAAACCAGCTGGGACTCAGCCTAATCCAGTTAACCATAGCTGGGTTCCAGCTCACTTTGACTAGAGTTAGCTCATCCTAGCTCCATTCAGCTCATCTCAGCTGAATGATAGCTCCAGATAACTCATCTTAGCTCACCCTAGCTCAAGTCAACTCAGATCCAGCTCAACTTAGTTGAGTCTAACGCATCTCAGCTCCCATCAGTTCACTAGGAGCTCTAGCTATCTCAGCTTAGTTGACTGGAGTCCACCCCAACTCAAGTCCAACTACCTCCAGCTCTACTCAACTCAAGCCAGCTGAAGATGACTTCACCTAGCTCAGGCCAACTCAAGTCCAGCTCTCAGGGACTCTGCTTAACTCAACTTAGTTGAGCTAAGCTACCTTAGCTACTACAGCTAGCTAGGTCCTCCCTGGGAAGATCAGACCCAGCTCACCTCAGCATACCTTAGCAAAAGCCAACTTACTTTAGCTTGGCTTAGCAGCTAGCAAAGAACTAGCAAGCTAAGCTAGTTAAAGTAGCTCCTTGACATCTTCTTTAGCAACCACCAACTCCTATACAGCTCCAAGCATCACCTTCTCAGCTCCTCTCCTCAAAATCCTAGCCCCCTCTACCTCCTACCCAACTCCCTACTAGCTAAGCTAGCTAAGCTAACTTAGCTTAGCTAAGCTCTATCTCCCTTGGCCATCCACCATCCATCCACCACCTACAACTTAACTCCACCTCACCACCTAACTAGTCCACCTAAGCTAGCTACCTACTCCTACTCCAAGTTGGTGCCACCACCATCACCACCCTTCACCCCTCAACCACCACAAAAAGGCACCAACAAGGTGGCACCAAAACCACCATAATCACCTCCAAGCTGATGCCACCTTTTCCCTACAAAAACCCTTTCATCCCATCCTTACACCTATGCCCACAAATCATCTTAGCCCTCCACCTAGGAACTAGAAGCCCCTAGGTTGGCGCCAATTTAGTGGTGCCTCTCCACCACCAAAAGCCACCAACACCACCATAAATACCACCCTACAAGACCCTTGAGTTGGCGCCAACCTCCCTCCACCCTAGGATCCTTAACCACCTCTTAAAACCCATCCTAGCCCAACATCTAACCCACGCCAACTACCCCCTTCTCCACCTCTATAAAAACCCTCCTAACCACCACTAAAAACTCATCCTCCATTAGTGTTAAGTCTACCCTAAGCCCACCTATATAACTCATGGCCAAGAAGAAGAAGGAAGGTAGGAGATTAAGGAGGCTATACCTTGCCTCCTTGGTGCCTTCTTCCTCTCCATTCTTCTCCTTGTGCCACGCCAAGAGGTGGAGCAAGCTTTCATTAAGGACAACCGGGCATTGGAGGAGATCTTGAGGGTAGTTCACACCCACCCTTGGAGGAGCCATTAAGGTGGAAGCCATCCACCTTGGAGGAGCTAAGGCATGCCCCCCCCCTGTGCTTGCCAGGAGAAGCTATTCAAGGAGAAGAAAGGAGCCCTTTTTAACTGCGGGTGCAACCGCAGTTGGAGCAAGAGCTTCACCGTCTTCACCATCAACATCCAGGATTTTTCTTTTATTTGTTTTCAATTTTATTTTTTGTAGTAAAAGCTTTCCTCCATAGTTATTAAAAAAAAGTCCATTTTCTATAAAGTTGCCTTTTCAAATTGGTGCATATTCTTACTTTAATTTTGTTTTAGCACTTTCACACCCTCTTCCCAATTATCCTAGGCCCTCACTTGCCAAGGGTGAGCTTAGGAAGAGGCCATTCTTGTCACCTAGTTGCTAAATTAGAATTGGTCTTTTCTCGCCAACATTTCACAATGTCTTGTTTATTCAAAAACCCTAAATATATATATATATATACAAAAATACAAAAAGAAAGTTGATTTCCTACTTTTCCAAGAGATCTGAAATCGCAAACATTGCCTCCTTTGATGATCCTAGATACTCCACTATCTAGGTTTATAAATTTTAAAAGTGAATTTATTTTTGTGTTACAACGATCTTAAAAACCCTAATTACAAATCCCACAAAATTCTAATCACTTTTTGCCATTATTGCCAAGGAGGCATGGCTTTGCTTTAATTGTTCCTCTTGCTTGTTAAAGTGGATCTCATCCCCTTGTCCCTTTTTCTCTCGTGTGTACGGTGTTGCAGGAAGAAAGCGGGATTTTGAGAAGCTTGAAGTGCCTTATCTTACCGCAAAATTCCAGGTTAGCACTTGTAAACTAGTCACACAATTCTTTAAAAACTACCAAAAATACATTAAATTTGGCTATCAGGATCTTAAACATTAAATTTAGGTAGAGTGGTGCCCTTTAAAATTCATTGTTTGCTTGATTACTTCATTAAAACACCACTCTACTTCAAGTGTTAGTAGTCTAATTTTCGGGTCTAGACTTCTATCTAGACTTCAAAAATCCATTCCTAGCACCATAGGCCTCCTAAAATCTTGAAATTTCACCCAATGATTCCAAATCATGTGAGGAGCATCTGTTCCAAATTTCAGAGAAATTGGAGTTGTATACAAGTTTTTAAAATTCATGGACTACAAAGGGGTCATCTCCTCTAATCTTCCTATTTTGTTACTGTCCGCGAATTTTAGGTATTTTTAGAATCATCTAATTTTTTTGAAATTTAGCTTTCTAGAATCCTTGCGAAATTCTACACATCACATAAAATCACAAAAAATTTTGGTGGTCGGTAGTGGTACTGAAAAGTCTAAAATACCCTCAGGTATCATTTCTGGACTTTGACACTAACATAAAGAAAAATCTTTAAAAATATTTAAAAAATTCCTAAAATCGCAAAAAAATATTTTTTGGAATCTTTCTTTGATTTTCCATGCAGTAGTAATATTTATTGCTTTGTTTGGACCACTACTTAAAAAGAAAGCCTAAAACAAATTCATTGCTAGTAAAATTTGTCTTAGGATCAATTCAATTAGGGTTTCTTTTCAAATTTTTAGTCCCACAAACTAAATGAAACTTATCTTCACCAATACAACCTAATTTCCCTTTGTTTGTGGTATTTCACACTTGTTTGAAAACTTAAAAAGAAAATCCTAAAACACATTAAGCTAAATCAAATCCTAAAAGACAGAAATACATTAAATGTGTATGTCAACTTGATTGCTGTTCGAATCACTTTTTCCGATCCTGCACACACTTAAAAAATTTCAAATAACAGGGCATTACCCCAATCAATGCCCTCCAGATTCCTATGCACATTTTAGTACCCAAGCCTATCTCTAAAACAAGTAGTTACTTGACCACTTAAGGACTTCATCCACTTTAGGCTTGATATCCAATATTTAAGGATCACTAATCACTCCTACTTCCTTTAGACAACATGGCGACTGACTTAGAGTGAAGTCAAATGACGGGTGTAGGTTTACACACACCCCTGGTTTTTCCAGGAAATGCTTTGGCTCAAGCCACCTCTTTACTCTAGCCGGGTTCTCTTTTTGGAATTAGGTTCACTTGCTGATTTCTTATTCATTGGGTTCCCAAGTCTTAGGCTTGTAAGGAGTCAACCTTAAGAAAGACTAGGCTTGGTTGTTTGAATTGCACAACTCTCATCTCCATCTCTTCTCCTTCCCTCCTGTCCCTCCATTTTATGCACGGGCGACAGTCCCAAACCCGCACTTGGAGGGACCCTTTGATTTTGCCCCCCACGCTAAAAGGCCACTTTTTTCATCTTCTTCTAAAAATATGGAAAATCAACAAAATAGGTCCACTAACCCTTCCACCTCCACCTCTAATCCCACATCTAATCCTAATTTTGACCCTTCCACCCAAAACAATCCCCCCACCTTTGACTTTCTGCACCTGAAGCTTCCTAATGCTGATTTGCCTCAATCTTAACAACAAGTCCCCCAGCCTAATCTTTACTCCTTGATGGCTGAGCAAATTGCTCAACTTCATTCCAATCAACAATTGTTGACTAGGAATATCACAAACCTAGCCAACCAAAAGCCAAACCCACCACCCCATCAACAGCCTGTCATTCCTCTAAGGGATTTCTATGATCCTTCCTATTATGAGGAAAGACTGGGGGTGGTCATACCTGAAGGGGACTTCAAGATCAAATCGACTATTCTGAATCTTATTAAGCATTTCCATAGCCTTCCTAGGGATGACCCATTCAGCCACCTTGAAGAACCGACTCTTCTTGCACAAACAACCCGATCCCGCAATGTGCAAGACCTTTGGCTAATGCGGCTATTCCCATTATCTCTTAAAGATAAGGCTGCTTATTGGTTCAGAACCATTGGCCGACCTATCACCACTTGGCCTCAGCTCAAAAGTGCCTTCCTCAAGAAATTTTTCCCAATCGGTCATTTTAATTCCTTGCGAAGATCTATTACGATATTTCAACAAAAATCTGGAGAGACCTTTCATGATTCTTGGGAAAGATTTCAAGATCTCCCAAGAAGTTAGCCGCATCACGAGATCCCCTTATGGCAACTCGTGCAGATCTTCTATCACGGATTAGAAGATCAAATTTGACATTTCATTGACACCTCATGTGGCAGAAATTTCTTAAATAAGGATGCAGAGAGTGCTTATGACCTCTTTGAAGAAATGAGTGAAAACCCACCTAAGCTAGCTTGGCTAGTAGATGAGTAGTGGAGAGAGGAGGTAGAGCAAGGGTTTGAGAGGAGGAACTGAGGAAGAGCTAGATCTGAGCTGCACTGGAGCTAATGGCTACTAAAGAGAGCTGCATGTAAGCTCCTTAGCTAGCTTAGCTAGCTAGTTCTTTGTTAGCTGCTAAGCCAAGCTAAGATAAGCTAGCTTCTATTGATGTGAGCTGAGGTGAGCTGGGTTTGGCCTTCCCGAAGATTACCTAGCTAGCTGGAGTAGTTATCTTAGGTCAAGTAGCTAAGCTCAATTAAGTTGAGCTAAGTTGAGACTCTGGGAGCTAGACTTAAGCTGGCTTAAGCTAGTTGAGGACTTCTTTAGCTGACTAGGCTTAGCTAGTTGATGGCAATAGATAGTACTAGTCAAGTAGAGCTTCCAGTGAACTGATTTTAGCTAGAGGAGCTGAAATGGAGCTAAGATCAACTGTCTTGAGCTAGTTTAACCTATCATCCAGCTAAGGGGAGCCAAAAGGAGCTAAGGTGAACTAGCCTGAGCTACCAATCGCCTGAGATGAGTTGAATGGAGCTAAAGATAAGTTGATCCAGCAAGAAGGAGCTGGGATCCAGCTGGGATGTGTTGGATCTAGCTAAGATCCAGCTAATGTGGGCTTCTCCTTCATCTTCTGCCGTCCTAAGCACTAAGGTTTGTGGGATCTGACTCTTTGTCTATCCCTAACACTCAAAACAAATCAAAACATAACAAAATGCAATGCATGCCTATCCTAAGTGAATTCCTAAATGCAACCCAAAAAATCCATTTACAGAGTTAAAACCCTAAGAGATAGATCTATTTTAGGGTGTAAGAATAATGATAAACTGGCATTTATCATGGTGTAGCCCAAACAATTCGGTTAGTTGGCTTCTTGGACCACTGATTAAGGCACACAAAATGATTTAGCCTATTCTAATTTCTAATCACTTGTGTGTAATTAGTGCGAGTATATTGGGTTCACAAATCAGATTCCCGATTAAGTGATTGAATTAGACAAGAGTGGTGCACCTTCAGTGTGTGGGTGTGTAAAGTGTGTATTTTAGCTTAATCCCACAATCAAAGAAGAAATATTTTCTATTTTGCAATTTTTTTATAAGCAGGTGAGTGAGGTGGGTGGAGTGACAAATAAACACCATAATCTATCCTAGGGTTTATGAAGCTCCTAGGTTGATTCAGGTTTAAGTTATTAATGCAGCGAAGCAAAATCTAGTAGGTGGGGAAGTGTGGTGCGCACTTACAAATTTTACAAACTTGCACTTTATTCCAATCTACCTCTTTGGCTCTCCTTAATCAGATACCTTTAAGTAATAGATTAGAGAGAAGAGAGGTTAGAGAATAAATAAGTGCAGAAATAACATGCAAAACAAATCAAAGTCTGTTGCCTCCCTAGCAACAGTGCCAAAATGACGAGCGGGAAATTCATGAGAAAAATCAGGGTTTTAAAACCTTGTCATTGCAGTCGTGAAAATATGCTTATCAAAAAAAACAGTTGAGACTCGATGAGTCCCAGGTCGAACATGAAGAAGCGAACGTTTGATTATAAAAATCCACGTTGGCTTTATTTATTTTTGGTGTTTTATACTTTTATAATTTTTTGGGTATTTGAAATAAGAAGGAAATCAAGTCAAAGTATTATCTAAGCTAATACTAGTTTGGAAAGTAGATAATTAAATAGAGAGAGAATTACTTCTAGATAAATGCTTCACAAATGTCTATTACATAAATAATTGCTGGAAATTAATTCTACACTAGAAATCGATAAAAGAAGTGAGAAAATCCCCCTCGACGGCTGCTTGGGCGACGAGATACGCCCAGAAGAAGGTGGTGAGAAGTTGGACAAAGGAGGAAGGAGCTAGATGAGGTAGGGTGGATCTACTTCCTGGAATGAGGGTGAGAGGACAGCCGGTGGGGCTCCGTGAATGGGGGATGAGAGAGAGGGATAAAAATTATTTTCGTACTCTAGTGGAGCATTTCAGGCTTAGGACTAGCTCAATAGCACTTCTAGAGCTTTGGAGAGGGGGAGAGAGGTGAAGTAAGGGATGATGGTCCAAAGGGAGGGATGGCGGCCTTTTATAGGAGAAGAAATGGGTTTGGCTCGATCAAAATCTCACCCAAGAAGCCCCAAATAGCCCCATGCTCATTGGCATGGATCCCACGCACGCTACACGCACGCATGCTGAGCAAAGGTGTGAGATCCATAACTATCACACACTAGGCCATTCTTGGCCATTTGATCTTCATCAGACGATTGCAATGTTCGAGCCTTACAATCGTAGCAATCACGAGCTGGCGAGGTGAAGAAGGAGAGCCGTCAGATTTTGATTGTAGGGCCCATGATCACATGCACCCTCGGTCATTAAATCGTGCCTAACATGCGTATATCTGCATGTATCTCACACTCGCATCCACAGGTGCCACATGTCATCGCTTGCGTGCTCAAGTCGATGTGGTGTGATTGTGGCCCTTCGCAGCTGATCAAACAATGAAATTTTGATTGCGTCTGATCTGAGGAGAAGTCTACCCCAAGTCTTGAACCCACATTCCCCCATTAAGAGTATGACACGCAGACCACTACGCTACGAAGATGATAGTGTGATCTCAACCATTGATGAGAGATCGGATGGTAGAGATGGCGTGTAGCTTCAACCCTTAGAGAAGTGAAGGTGATGGAGGTTTAATCGTAGCTATTGGATCGGTCGGGATTGATGGTACGAACAAAAGGGAAAGATGAGCGGCAGTTTAGATGATTGTGATGGCACCATGTGGTGCTATCATGGCCATCCATCTTCCTTACTTCATTCGTGATGCTACGAATGTTGGATCAGGTCAATTTCCACATTGTTGGGCTACGATCGTCAACTTGAATCCATCCATATGGTTGGATTTGTCATTTAATGCTCGAATTTGCATCAACCTGTCCCTTAGCCATCGATCTTCTAAGGCTTATAAGGGATTCTACGGATGCCCAATCGGGTGATTTCGAAGGTGTTGGGCTCCGATCATCACCCTAACCACATTCGTACTGTCAGGTCTTCAATCTAAAGCCCAAAAAGATCTCGCCTTGTCCCCTAGCCATTAAAATAAGAAAATTAATATACAAATTATAAAATCGACTCTAAATGCATAATGATGCATGTTATGTAATATTTATAATGCTGAATGCATCTACAAGCCTAGGAACACATAAATAGGCATTTTATGCTAAATAGATGTGTCTACATCATGTGCCTTAGGATAGACTTGTGGGTGTTTAAAGTGTATAAGTTTTAATTTGGTCCCACAATCAGAGAAGAGAAATATTTTTTGTATTTTTTTGAGGTTGATGAGGCAAGTAGAAGTGACAAACAGCAACCAATTCTAACCTAGGGTTTATCAAGCTCCTAGGTCGATTCAAATCTAAGTTATTTATATGGCAAAATGAAATCTATGGGTGGGGTAAGAGTGCACTGTTAAGTCGAAAATGCGAAACGTAATTGTTTTCGTCATAGTATAGATGCGAAATCAGACTTAAACAAAACTTATAAACTTTTAGGGAATCATGGTCGATCACAGGGAGGTAGAATTAGTGAATCGACTCTGATTTCACTTGCTCTTAAAAATGCAACTGATTAGGTGTGTTTCGCAAATTAAAATTAGGGTTTGGAGAACCCATCATTGTAGCTCGCAAAACACATCTATCAAATAAAATTTATAACCAAAACTCGAAAAGTGAGTCTCGAGTCGAACACGGGGAGGCAAATGTTTGGTTTTGAAAGATACGCGTTTCTCTTTTATTTCTTTTTGTCGTTTTTATCTTTTCTAACTTTTTTGCATTTCTTATCTAACTAATCCACTTGTGAAAATATAAGAGAGAGAGAAAGAGAGAGAGAAACAATCATGGATTTCTAATCAAATGTTTTTTTACAACTACGAAAGTAGGAAAGATTACACTACGAAAGCAATAAAGATAGAAAGAGGTGAGAGAATCCCCCTTGACAGTCACTTGGAGGACGACTCACTCTGACGTCGCCTGGAGGAAGGTGGTGAGAAGCAGGATGAACGAGGATGGAGCTGGAGGATGGAGGGTAGGGCAGGACGACGTCGCGGCGAGGATCTTCTTCCCGAAGGGAGGTGAGAAGATGGCCACGAGATGCTCCACGAAGGGGGATGAGAGGTGGAAAAATATTTTCTTTTCTACTCTAAAGGAACATCCCAAGCTTGGGACAAGCTCTCTCTAAAGCCTTGAAGGTGGTGAGAGGAAGAAAGGAAGAGATGAAGAAAAATGGGAGGGGTAGGGGTCCTTTCATAGTGAAGGAAAGAATTAAATTCGTATACAGGACATTTAGTGACGGTCATAAACGTCGCTAAAGATCTACCGCAAACATCGCTGAAGATCCCTCTCACACGCCCATGTCATGCGCACACGTGCTATACGCACCGTTGCTACCGCTACCCCTGCGCCTACACTGCTGCTGCGTGCGCGCCCTTGCGCCTGCGCTGCTACTGCGTGTGCACATGCACGTGCCCGCATTACCATGCACGTGCAGTGGCATGTGCATGCGCAGCCTTTGTTGAGACACATGGCACAACCTGGGCAATCCATCTTCATTCCTTTGTAGGGGATGCTACAGAGGTCGGATTGAGTCAATTTTCGCATCGTTGGGCTGTGATCGTCGACCTGCGCAACCTGGGCCGTCCATTTTCATTCCTTTGTAGGGGATGCTACAAAGGTCGGATTGAGTCAATTTTCATGTCGTTGGGCTGCAATCGTCGATCTGAATCCATCCGTGTGGTTGGATTTGTCGTTTGATGCTCTAGATTGCATCAGCTAGTCCCTCAACCGTTGATCTTCCTTGGATTGCATATGGTGTAAAGGACTCCAATCGAGATGATTTCGGAAGCATTGGACTCCGATCGTCATCTTGATCAGATTCGTACGGTCCGATCATCAATCCGATGCTTTGAAATAAATATCCTTCTATCCGGACCACAAAAAGATACAATTAACCTAAATTATATACAACTAATCTAAATGCAGAATGATGCATGCTATGCAATATTTATAACATGAAATACAAATCTAAGCCTAGGAACATGAATGAATAGGCATTTTACCCTCAATAATTGTGGCTACATCATACTCGCATGCCTATCTTTTGCTAGTCCTTGGCAAAATCAAACTACATGCTATGTATAAAAATAGAATTAGGACTCGATCTCTTAGGCCTAAGTCATTTATTAACAATAGAAAATTTCAACTAAGGTCCTAAACTACGAAAACTCAACAGTACCCAGGTGTTTGCCAGAATGCAAACCGCCCAAGTCCTCGCCTTATTTGAAAAGTGAAGATACATTTTTTATTTTTCTTCTTTTCTAATTTTTTAGACTTTTGGAGTTTGAGAGTTTCGAGATAACTTTTACAGCTACCCGACCCGCCCATGACTCGAAAAGGACTCTAACTGCTAAGCATCTAGTGAAAAGAGTGACTCACTAGGAGGCCGTTAAAATGGACTTTGGGTTTCTACGACCCTAGGTGACCTTGCCTAGAGGTTTGTCATTTTGAACAGTAGCTTTCTCCCTACTTTTATTTATGGGGTCAACACAAGGGAGAACCCAGTGTATATCTCCCTAATTTATTCTACTTCCCTGCCTCTTCCCTGAGTGTTTTGGGAACTATTGTGCATTTTTGTGAGCTGGGCTCTGGACAACCGACCAATGGGTTGTTACCCATGGTAACTTGCCAGCCATACTCGTGCGGTGAAGTGTGATTTTATTTATTTTTTTTCCTTTTTCTATTTTTTTCTTCTTTTTATTTTAAGTATTTCTTTTTTTCTTTTCTTTTCTAAGTAGGTGGCTTCCCTGATCTAAGATTTACCTAAGGGCAATACGAAGAAAATGGTCTTGTGGCTAGGCTCTGGACAACCGGCCAATGAGCTGTTACCACCGACAACTTGCCAGCCATACCACCCTAGACAGTTCATTAGCTATCCAATTTCCGAAGAAACCATCGAAAATGAGTCAGTGCAAACGGTGTGTAGATGCTTAGGCTTAAAGTCCCCTCAAATTAGAGGACGAGTTGATAAGTCGTATACTTATCACCCCAATTTATTGACCAATTTAAAATAGAATTACTTGGCGAGAACTCGAGACTAAGTCCACATTCGAGTGGACACCTGGGCTAATTAAGCCCGAAGACTTGAAGAGTCTAAGTGTTCAGGTCTTAGCATATCATTTCCTAAGTTCCAAAAGCCTAAGTTCTCTTCCAAAAGCCTAAGTTCTCTTCTTCTAATTCTATTTTTTTTATTTTATCTTTTCAAATTTTCATTTTTTTTAAGAAACTAAAAGAAATTCTACGGAGTTAACAAAATGATTTCAAGAATTAATTATCCACCCCCCATGCCTAAATGATGCAATGTCCTCATTGTAAAAATAGAGACATGAAAAGGGTGGAGTAAATAGAATATCACCTAAATTTCATGAAAATCCGGTCAGCTCTACAGAGAGAAGAGAGTATACACATGTGCTAAGTTTAATACCTTTAGCTAGCCATAAAATACATTCAAGGAAGAAATGGAGAATTCACAAGAGCGAGTCAGAATCAAAATCAAAAGATTAATCCTTAAACACACCAGCAGAAGATGTCCACATACGTGGACCAGATTATGATGCAGACCCATGCCCCAGGGTCGAGCGATTTTAAGGTTTTGGATGAAAATCAGCTAGAACCTAAGATGATTGTGTTTGCGGGGCCAGGCCTGCGGTTTTGTGGTGTGCAACCTAAGACCAAAGTGTCGAACAATGGGTAAAGATGGTTCAATAGGTTCGGATGTCCTCTTAAAGTTCAGCTCAGAAAGATAATCAATTATTTCTAGCTTGGGTTGCATGTGAAAGATATCGTAAGGGTCCTGGTAGAAAGTAGGTGGTTTTAGGTCAACAGGAACCCTTAAATCCAAACTTGTTTTTCCCTCATAATTAACCTCCCAAATTTTCATTTCAACATTTCTATCCTCCAACATCAAGTGCTAAGGCTCCGGGACCTCTAGCATACCGTTCACCCCATAAGATTTACCCAAGTCTAGAAATCGTGACTGAATCAAGATTGGCTTGGGCACAATGATCTCAAAAGTCAGCTCTTCGAGGTGCGGTTGAGGAATGGGGCTACTTATTGAATCATCAGGATTCGGATCATCCAAGTTAGCCCCAACCGAATCAGAATCTTCAATGGTCAGGCTATCAAATGGTTTATCAAATTCCTCAAGCCCGTTTGTCTCACTAAAATCATTTTCCTTAAGCTCAAGTGAGACTTTACTAAGAGATTCCTCACCCTTAAAATCAAGGAATTCATATCCTCATTTATATACATCTCAAAATCATATGTCATTTCATGGTCCATGGAGACATATTTTTCGTCATTCCCTGACTCTGGGATCTCGGGTTAGAAACTCGGTTCATCCTCAATGGGTTGCTCTAAACCAACCTGGACATCTCCAATCTTAGAATATGTATCCCCCTTGACAGGTGCCTGAGCAGGTTCTGACATCGGCTCTTCTGAAGGGGGTTCATCTTGAGAATCATCCCAAGATTTGATTAAAGCAACCATAAATTTCATTCTCAACCTTGATAATTTCCCAAGAAGAAACTCACCCAAGTCCCTATCCCTAACATTTTAGAGCAAATCCAATAGAGAACTATTAAGTTCATCAATCATTTTGATCATAGGCTCCAATGCTTCAGTGCATGATATTGGCTGAGCTTCTAAAGATTGTATAATGTTCCTCAAATTAGCAACACCCTATCCTGGATCTAGTTCACTTGAACCGACTAGTTCATAATGCACTTCGGATGCATTTGTTTAAGAATGTCATTGTAGTTCACGTTCGCTGGATCGATTTTAAATAAAGAAACGGATGTGAGTCCGAGTGTCGAACATAGGGAGGCATGAAAATTAGGTTTTTCTATCACTTAGTGTCATGGAAATTGCGGGTTTTACTTGTGAGAAACAAGGGAGAAAAGCGAGTGAGAGAGAGAATGAGAGAGAGAGAGAGTAGGGTTACAATCCTTTTGTTCACAACATGCAACTTAAACATCAAAAGAGAACGAATAACTAGATAAGAAACATTATCATTTAACATGCACTTGAGTTTTACAAATACAACACTAGCTAAATGCTTAAGCACAAGTAAAGCTAAGAAAGAGAGAGAGAGAGTAAGAAGACGACGAGGCGGTAATGGCGGTGGAGGAGGGCTCCATCGATGACTCGTCGGCTCCGGTGATTACAAAAGAGTGATAAGGGTGGCTAGGAGTGGGGTAGAACACTTGCAAGTGAATTGAATGCCTTACATGGGTGGTTGGAAGGGGTTTATATAGGAAGAAGGGATTTCCAAATGAAGTAGGGGCTTTAGCAACATTCGGGACGTCGCTAAACCCATGCCAAAACCATTAACGTAGCCCCGTGCCTGCCGGTCTCACGTGCATGCCATGCTTCCTCCCCTCTGCGATCCACGTGCGGCTGCTGAGGATCGACCGATCATAGATCGAACGGTTGAGAACACATGTTGAGCGCCCTTCAAATCGCGCCTCACGAGTACGTGTGTGATATGGCGTCGGCGTCCGCTTGCGTGTGGATGTGCCGCGTGGATGCAATCCACACCGTTCACACCTGGATCCACGGCCTTGATCAACCGCACCCGCATGAGAGTTCAATTTGGCAGCGTACGGGGTTTCGAACACCTGCTGCTGCCTTCGCGGACAATGCACTACCTGCTACGCTGTGCCCATGCTTTGTCGCGAATGCAGTGAGCTGGAGCAGCGTTGGCGGCCATTGGATAGGAATCCAATGGCTGTGATCTGCTAGAGAATGGAGAGGCGTGGGCGAAGGAGACGTTGCTAGAGCTGCTCCCAGTCGTTCGATCAAAGATCGAATTGATGAGATTCATCCTATGGGTGAAGGAAGAGGCGGGGTGGTGGCTGTCGTGCGTCGATCTTGCGCCACCTAGTGCGCTGTGGACCGTTGATCATCATATCAATGGTCAAGATTTCTTGGGCCAATTGCAAGAGCTTCGAATGTCAGATTTGGTCGATTTTGAGTTCGTTGGACTCCGTTCGTCGTTCTAAATCCATCCATGCAGTCCGATTGCTCATTTGAGACTTGTTTTGACATGAACTTATGCAAATGGCCATTATATTAGTTTATAAGCAATCTTAACATGAGATGCATGTACTGCTCCCATGACCATTCATGATGTGCTATTCGTGCATATTATCTTTAAGATAAACCCCGATTAGTAGAAATATTACCCCAAAATGTAGTGTTATCATACCCCCATGCTTACTCCTTGCTAGTCCCTAACAAGGTTCATCCTAGTCATTATTCTCAATCAGAATTCAGGAATTGATTACTTAGACATTTTGTTACTTGTCAACAGGAGGAAATATACTAAGATCCTGATCTACAGAAACTAAACAGCGCCCGGGTGTCTGCCAAAATGTGAATCGCCCAAATCCTCGCTTTAAGGTGTATATATATTTTTTCCTTTTCATCTTTTCTCATTTGTTTGGATTTTGGAGTTGAGTGTGTTGGTAACTTTTTATGGCTACCCAACCAACCCAAAACTCGAAAAAAACTCTAACTACTAAGCATCTTGGTGTGAAGATCGTGATAGACTCACTCAACAGTAATTCAGACAGACTTCAGGTTTCTACGCCCTTAGGTGACCGAAAAAGGAAGTGTTTTGCCTAAGGGTGTATCTGTCCGATCGGTAGCTTTCTCCCTACTTTTATTTTATTTGCGGTCAACACAAGGGTTTTTCCAGTGTATATCTCCCCAGATTGCTCTACTAACCCACTTCTTCCTTAAGTGTTTTGGATCTTTTTGTGCATTTAGTGAGCTGTGCTCTAGACAACCGACCAATGGGCTGTTACCCACGACCACTTGCCGGCCATACTCGTGCGGTGAAGTGCGGCTTATTTTGTTCTTTTTTCTTCTTTTCTTTATTTTTTTTCCTTTCTTTTTTAGTAGGTGGCTTCCCTAATCTCAAATTTACCTAGAGGCAATTAAGAGGAAAGAGATCCTATGGCTAGGCTCTAGACAACTGGCCAATGGGCTGCTACCCACGACAACTTGCCAGCCATACCACCCAAGAAGGTTCATTAGCTACCCAATTTCTATCAGAATATCCGAGTAAGTCAGTGCAAAAATGTATGCAGATGCTTAGACTAAAAGTCCCTCCGAGTCAGAGGGCAGGTTGATAAGTCGTATACTTATCACCTCATTTTATTGGTAGATTAAAATAAATTAAGGTTGCGAGGATTCGAAGCTAAATCCATATTTTAACAGACACCAGGGCTGATTAAGCCTGAAGGCCTGAAAAGTTTAAGTGTTCAGGTTCTTTTCGTATTATTTCCTACTGTTGATAAGTTCCTGATGCCTAAGTTTTTCTTCCTAAATTCATCATCAATTATTATTATTTTTTTATTTTAATTTTATTTTTATTTTATTCAGACTTATAAAATGAACTCAGAACATGCAAATTACCACCCCTACATCCTTAAGTTGGACAATGTCCTCATTGATAAATAAATTGATGCAACGGGGGTTCAGAAAGAAATCACCTGAGCGAAGCGGTATATCTGATCAGTTTGAATCTTCTGGGTTACCTCCCAAGAAGCGTTGAGTTTAACACCTTCGACTGGGTGATGCTTCGTGTCAACCCTCAATGAGGGAGACAACTTCCTTTGGGGGAACCTGGGCAAGGAAGTGCTTCAATCTCTGACCGTTTACCGTGAAAGTGTGCCTAGTGTTTGGATCTGCAATTTCAACTGCCACATTGGATAGGGTTTGACCACCCTATACGGTCCTATCCACTTGTATCTAAGCTTCCCGAGAAGGAGTTTGAGTCGGGCGTTAAAGAGCCAGACTTGCTGATTGGGCTCAAAGGTCTTTCTGTGGATGAGTCGGTCATGGACGGCTTTCATCTTCTCCTTGTAAAGCCAACTATTCTCAAAGGTGTCCCGACGAATTTCCTCGAGCTTGGAGAGTTGGAGCGTCCTTTGCACACCGGCTAACTGAGAATCCATGTTGCATTGCTTAACGGCCCAGTAAGCCCAGTGTTCCAACTTGACAGGAAGGTGCCAGGCTTTGCTAAAGACCAGGCGATAAGGCGACATGCCTATCAGAGTCTTGAAAGCGGTCCTGTACGCCCATAGCGCATCATCCAATCGTGTGGACCAGTCCTTTCTATCAGGTCTCACAGTCTTTTGTAGAATGTTTTTAATCTGTCTGTTGGAGACCTCAGTTTGCCCATTAGTTTGCAGATGATACGGGGTGGCAATGAGGTGGGTAACCCCGTATTTTCTGAGTAGGGCACGAAATTGGGCATGGATAAAATGACTTCCACCATCACTGATCATGGCCTTCGGTACTCCAAACTGAGAAAAGATGTTCTGCTTAACAAAGTCCATGACAGCCTTATGATTGCATTGACGGGTGGCAACGGCTTCAATCCATTTTGAGATAGTCTACTAAGACTAAGATGTACTCAAAGCCTTTGGATGGTGGAAAGGGGCCTATGAAATCAATGCCCGAAACGTCAAAGATCTCGATGATCAGAATGGGCTGGAGGGGCATAATGTCTTTCCTGGTCATGGTCCCTAAAGTCTGGCAGTGAGAGAAAGTCTTAGCAAAGCTGTGTGCATCCTTGAATAAGGAAGGCCAGTAAAATCCGAACTGCAAAACCTTTGCAGCCATCTTCTTCCCTGAAAAGTGGCCACCACAAGCTTGGTCGTGACAAAAGGATATCACACTTTGAACTTCATACATCTCCTGATGATCTGGTCGGCATAGAGGCAAAACAGCATGGGATCATCCCAGAAATAGTGCTTGGCTTCAACCAAGAACTTATCCCGTTGATTCCGTTGATGTCGGGACCAACTGTGTGGGGTCTGTCTGACTACCAGGTACTTGACAAAGTCGGCATACCAAGGTAGTTTCCTATCTTGCACTGCCAGGAGTTGCTCATCAGGAAAGTTGTCAGATAAGGGCAAGGAGGGCCCAATGTGGTCTAGGTGGAGTCTGGACAGGTGATGGGCCACAACATTCTTGGACCCGACTTTGTCGCAAATTTCCAGGTCAAATTCCTGCAAGAGCAGGATCCATCTGATGAGCCTAGGTTTTGCATCCTTTTTGGCCAACAAATGCCGGATGGCCGAGTGGTCCATATAGATGGTCACGTGGGATCCCAGAAGGTAAGATCAGAACTTTTCGAGTCTAAAAATTACGGCGAGCAGTTCTTTTTTTGTGACAGTATAATGCCATTGGGCCTCGTCCAATGTCTTACTCACGTAGTAGATCACCACGGATTTCTTGTCTTGTCTTTGTCCTAAGACTGTGCCGATGGCAAAGTCTAATGCATCACACATGGTCTCAAAATCCTGGGACCAGTCTGGGGGTTGTAACATAGGTGCAGTGGAGATTGATTCCCTAAGAGTATGGTACGCCTAGATGCAATCAGAGGTCATGTTGAATAGGGTGTCATTGGCCAGAAGGTCTGTCAAGGGTTTGGAGAGCTTGGAGAAGTCTTTGATGAACCTTCTGTAAAAGCCAACGTGTCCCAGGAACGAGCGGATTTGTTGGACAGAGATAGGCAGGGGAAGTTTGGAAATCAAATCACCTTTTGCTCAATCCACTTCAATGCCCCTATGCGATACGATGTGACCGAGGATAATTCCTTCTTGAACCATGAAATGGCTCTTTTCCCAACTTAACACCAAGTAAACCTCGATACATCGCTTCAGGATTTTCTCCAAGTTGCTCAGACAATGGTCGAATGAGTTCCCAAATACTGAGAAACCATCCATAAAGACCTCCAAGTATTCACCCACCATCTCTGAAAAGATGGCTAGCATGCAACGCTGAAAGGTAGCAGGTGCGTTGCATAACCTAAATGGCATACGACGGAATGCGAACATGCCATATGGGTAAGTGAGTGTGGTCTTCTCTTGATCTTCAGGAGCAATTGCGACTTGGTTGTATCCTGAATATCCATCCATGAAGCAAAAGTATTTCTGCCCTGCCAATCGCTCAAGAATCTGGTCAATGAATGGTAGGGGGAAATGATCTTTCTTGGTCGCTTCATTGAGCCTCCTATAATCAATGCACACCTGCCATGCAGTGGTGGTGCAGGTGGGGATAGATTCGCCATGCTCATTGGTGACAACGGTGAGCCCGACTTTCTTGGGAACCACTTGAGTGGGGCTCACCCAGGGCTGTCAGAGATGGGGTAGATGATGTCAGCATCAAGCCATTTGATAATTTCCTTCTTAATGACCTCCCGAATATTCTGGTTTAATCGTCTCTACATTTGAAGGGAAGGTCGAGCCCTATCTTCCAGACAAATCCTGTGGGTGCAATAGGTGAGGCTAATTCCTCTCAAATCCGAGATGGTCCAACCAATGGCTGCCCGATGTTCAGATAGGGTTGCGGTCAACCTGAGTTCCTGATCCTTGGTTAGATGGGTGTTGATAATCACTGGGAAAGTCTGGTCAGGTCCAAGGAAGATGTATTTGAAATTATCGGGTAGCAACTTTAACTCGGGTGTGGGTGGGACAATAGTCGAAGGAAAGGGCAAAGGCGGGAGTTGATCAACATCAATCTCTTCAAATGGTGGTGGCTGAAGGTAACTGTCTCTACAGAGGTCAGCGTGCACAAATGAAGATGGGTCAGAACAGTCATCACAGGGTTGGGTCTGATGGTCTGAGACAGAACTAAGGGTAAGGCATTCTCAACTAGAGTCTCCAAGGCATCATGTTCCTCAATCCAGTCGCAATCGAAAGACTTGGTCCCCCTGAAGTATCCAACTGCATCTTTCTATCTCTGAAGGGGATTTCCATGCATCCCGTGTCACAATCGATGTTAGCCTTAGCCGTAGCTAAGAAAGGTCTGCCGAGGATGATGGGTGTGTTCTGTAGCTGTTCAGGGACTTCCACGTCGAGCGTCAAGAAGTCGACCAGGAAATAGAAGTCCTTGACCCGAACAATCACATCCTCGACAACCCCCTTCGGGGTCTTCACGAATCTATCAACCAACTGGATGGTCACAGGTGTTGGCATCAACTCTCCAAATCCAAACTGGTGATATAGGGTTGTCGGGATCAGATTGATTGAAGCACCTAAGTCCAGGAGCGCTCTGTCAAATGTCATGTCCCCGACATTGCATGATATCAGGGGTTCTCCTGGGTTAGTTCGTTTGAGCGGAAGGTTGCAAGAGATCACAGAACTGGCTTGCTCGGAGAGCACAACCTTCTTAGGTGCTTGGGGTCGTAGCTTATGCTTCGATGTACAGGCGTCCATTAGAAACTTAGCATAAGCCGGGATGTGCTTGACTGCCTCGAGGAGCGAGATATTAATCTGAACCAACTTGAAGATTTCCAAAAGCTCCTCATTTTCCACAACAACTTTATTTTTCTTTATCTTCTCCAAGGCCTCGGGATATGGTGTCTGAATAGGGTCCATTTCCAGGTCCTTGGGTCTTTCCTGCTCGTCCTCAAATTTGAGTATTTCAGGGGATGAAGTCTCGGGAGGAGTCGGTCATTTGGAATCCTAGGTTTTAGTGCCACTTCTCAAGGTCACTGCATTTGCAGAGGCATTGGGACCATGGGTTGATCCTTAAGAAGAAGAGGAAGAAGAAGCGCTAAACCCAGGGGGTGTTTGTGGGGCTCTCTGGACCATGTGGGTCTACTCGGGATTGCCTTGGAACCCTTGCAAATTGGAGCCTCTGTTAATCACTATTCATGACACTAAATCGGTATTTAAGAATATCGCATTGTAGTATAGCCGAAAAAGCATTCAAAACAAATATGTTTTTATTACTCGAATTTTGAAATCTGATGTCGAATACAGTGAGCAAATTGGTGCTTTAGAAATCAAGATCACAACTTAGAATTTGAAAGAATATGCTACAATATCAATGTCACAATGCAAAAAGATAGGAGTAAATGTATAGCACAAAATACTAAAGACACCAATGTATATGAATGAAACTCAAAATTGGACATCTGATTTGTAAATCAGACGTCTTAAAATGACGATGCTACAGTTCTTCTTCTACCAGCTGCCTTTGGCTTTAGTCTTCTTCTTCTTTCTTTCTCTTCTTCTTTATCTTCCTTCTTCTCTGTTCTTTGGTCTCTCCTTTCTCCTGATTTTGCCTTGGCTTCTCTCTTCTTCAGCTTAGCCTTTCCTTTAACTTCCTCTGCCTTCTTCTTCTTCTTTGGCTTTCTTCTTTCTCTCTCTCTGCCGGGCGCCTTTCCTTTGCCTTGCTACCTTTTCTTCCTTCAGCCTCTTCTTTCTCTTCCTTTCTCTGCCTTAGCCTCTCTGCATCTCTTCTCTTTCCTTCAGATCCTTCCTCTTCTGCTTCAGCCCTTAGCCTTCTCCTTCCTCTTCTTCAGCTTCGCTTCTCCTCCTCTTAGCCTGTAGAGCAAAACCTACCCCTACCCACGTGAACTCTCCTCTCCTTTCTCTCTTAGGTTCTACTCTCCTAGAGCCATGCTTCTCGGGTAATCGGGTCAGATACGTGCTCGGGACCAAGCCCACCAACGTGCGGTGGTGGGCGAGGTGTGCTAGTCGGGTCAGGTCAACCAGGTCCGTGGGGCGTGGTTGCGGATGAGGTTGTGAGATGGGGAGAGAGGGACCTCACCCCGTGAGTTGGAGGCAATAAGCCTCTGACAGAAAATCAATTTATGCGTACTCACCTGCTCGTCCAGTTCTGAGGTGGGACTATCTTCCCACCTTTCTCGCGTGCGCTTGCGACAGAGAAGCTCTCTTCGATTGCAGCAGCTACCACTGCCCTTGACACCAATTGAATGCCTGGAGTTGTGCGCGAAGACATTCCACGCAGCCTGGGACACGAGCCTGGGGCTGGCACGGCCTGGAGCTCCTGCAAGCAAGCTCCAAGCTTTACATCAATGGCGGATGACCGTCTGCACCTGAAATCACCACAACGGCCTCGCGACCATGTCAAAATGTTCAGGGAGCTTCACCGAAGCACGGCGAGTGTGCAGCGGTGGTCAGTGTGGTGTGGGAATGCCTGAGTGAGCGTGTGATGAGAATCTCATCATGAGCCCTAACTAGCTCATTTTGACCTAAGAAAGTGAACAAAAGCTCCTACATAACCTAAAGGAAGGACTAGTTCAAGGGATTACTGTTCTGGGAAGGAAACATGAACTAAAGGATAAAACTACAATTTTACCATTGCAGTACATCAACGGGATTTCTCAGGGTCTAAACATAGGTCAATTGGACTTAAAAAGAGGAAAAGTGGGATGGTTCAGTCAGAAAAGGGTTATTGTGAGATTTAAGAATTAAATGACATTCTATAACCCTAAAACAAATCCAATTAATTTCACAAGGTTTTAGTCAGGATAAAAATCAACTAAACCCTCTAAAATTCATGGAAAAATATCACCTAGGGTTTAGAACCTTCAATTTGGCCTTTGGAACCTATTTTGACCTAGATAGGGGTCCTAGCTCATTATTTGACCTATTTTAGGTTTTTGTGCACAATATCCAGTCAAACGTGGTCAAACCTAAAATCCAACTTCACCATTGGATTCCTTGGGTCCAAATTAATTTGGAACTAAGGGAAGGTCATCTTGACCTACTTTGCAAAATAGTCCACCCAATTACATTCTGGCCCCTAACTTTTGAAAAGCCTTACACTGACCCCCTTATCTTCCTCTCCACTCTTTGCATACAAGTCCCTCCACCATTACAGCAAAGGAATCCCACTCCGGCAAGGATTTGAGGAGGATATCTCCTCTAATCCTCAAAGATCTCCTCCCATATTTGGAAGGGAGATTCTCTGAGGATTTCTCCATCGTCTGAACATGATCTTAGGATTCTATTCACATCCAATCTCTCGTGCGAATGCTCAAGAGATATGGGAATCACACGGATTTCCTACTTCGACGAAGTTTCCATGCTTGGAAGCTTGCCTTCCAAGCACATGGCCCTCCGCCAATTCCTATAAAAGATACCCCAGATCCTCCCGGCCAACTCAAGTTTGAATTGGCCTGAGATCACCCTTAATTTCTTCCTTCCTCGTCTCTGGCCAACTACCTGCAAGCTCCGACGATCCCTCCTCCCTCCTCTCGTCACTCTGCCACCATACCAATGTCAGAGTTATCTTCGTCTCGCTCTTCCGCATTGCGCCGTACCCGTGCGTGCCTCTCCGACCCCTTCCTCGTCACCATCATCCTCACCTCAGGGTTTTCTTCCCCGACGACGGTACATATGCGTCGCTTGTCTCTTCTGTCTCCCCTTCGTCCAGCTACATGCAGATAAGTTCCTCTCCCTCTACTCTTCATTTTCCCTCATTCAATTTCACAGAATACCCCTTGACAGCCACTGTACACCTTCGTCTCCCTCATCTCCGTCCGACCAACGGCGAGGCGAATCCATCACTCCCTACACCACGTGCCTCGCCACCTACCTCATCACCTTCACCATCACTCACTGATCATCCTCCGCCCCTTCACCAACCGCCACACACACCCTACACTTCCACCAAACACACGCACCTTCACAGCCACAGAGCAACCTGGCACGCACGCCTAGGTCGTCCAGTGGCCAACCAACCCTCGTCTCACCTTCGTCGTGACACAATAAAGCTTCCCATGTTGTTTGACAGGGCTGCGAGGCCGTATGAGTGCATTTCAGGTTCACGCCTCCGCAGCCATTAGCAAAGGTGTGAAGCAGCAAGCTCGCAAGCTTCAGGTCATTCCCTTCCAGGTTGAGACGCCCCAAATGCGCAGAACCCCTCTACGAACCTTCCGCACCTGGCAATCAGAAGCATCCGTGACTGCAGCTGCCTCAATTGGGCGAGCGTCTTCCCTGCAGGTGTGAAGAAGCAGGTGGGACACTTTAGTCCTACCTCGTAAGTTCTCAACATAGGTGAGTCATTTATATTGTTTTTGTGTTTCTCTCTTATCGCCTCCAGTACACGGGGTGAGGTCCCTCGCCCACTTACGACCCCGCCTCGTCCGCGACATACACCCACACAAACCTGGTACCCAACCCGTATACCCTGCACTCCTCGCGCACCACCCACACTGATGCACCTGGACCCGGGCACGCGAAACTCGACCTGATTACCTAGCTCTGGGAGAGCGAACCTAAGAGCGAAAGAGACGTAGGGGAGGGTAGGGCTAGATTTTGCTCTATACTATCAGGAAGAAGAGGCTAAGGAAGAAAAGCTAAAGGCAAGAGCGCGGAAGAATGAAGAAGGTGCTGCTGAATGAAGAAGGAGAAGGAGGCAGCTACTAAGGAAAGAAGTTGAAGGTAGGACTTAAAGGCAAAGGCCGAAGACAAGGAGGCCAAAGCTGAGGAAGGACTTAGCCGTAGAAGACAAAGGCTGAAGAAAGAAAGAAGGAAAAGGAAACAAACTTGTGACCAAGCAGAGAAGGAAGAAGAGGCAGAAGCCAAAGGAAAGAGACGGCACTATAGCAGAGGAAAGGCAAGCCAAAGAAGGAAGAAGAGAAGAAGAGAAGGAAGAAGAGTTAAGGAAGAAAGCCAAAGAACAGTAGAAGAAAGAAGAAGGCAGAAGAAGAGTGGCCGCAGAGAAAGAGAAAAAGAGAGAAAGAAGAAGCCAAAGTTAGAACTCAGAAGGAGAAGAATAGAGAAAGTTTTGCACTGTAGCAGCAAAGATTTAAGATGTCTAATTTTACATCAGATGTCCATTTTTTGAGCTTCTCTATGCATTCACCTCATTTTTACTTTATAACTTTGATTGGATTGGTCATTGCATTTTATAAAATTGAAAGTTGTGATTCTAGTTTTTAAATACCAATTTGCTCCCTGTGTTCGACCTCGGATACCTAGGTTTTCGAGTAATAAATTCTTATTTATTTTTATGGCGATTTCATTTATACTACAATGAACATCTTTTTAAAATTGATTTTGCCCCGTTAACATTTTGGCACCGTTGCCGGGGAGCAACGGGCATTTTTGAAACTTTGATCACAACCTCTAATTCAATACTGACTTAATCTCTCTCTTTGGCTGTGTTTGTTTCAGGGGAAGAAAAGGAAAGAAAAGCAGCCGCACAACAATCACACCAAGGAACAGGTAAACTTTCATTACCCCTCTCTCTTAATCCCCTCAAAGTTTGAAAAGGAAAAACAAAGAAAAATCAATCTAAGGCTACCTGCTTCCATATTTAGTAATTCACCAAAGTTGCCTGATTTTCATTTCAACACATTTTGAATTGCACATCCAATTAAGGTAACTAGGGCTAAAACCTTCTTGATTGAGCCCTAGATACCATTTTTGAGGCAACTAAAGTTGACCAAGTAGAGCCAACTTGAGGATTGCAAAGCTAAGGTTTTTAGAGACACATCTTCTCTTAATCAAAGAAGCAAAAATTTTAAAAAGAGGTGTGCTTAAGCCTTGTTTGAAAAGATCTATCCAAGAGAAACCCTAAGTAAATCAAGCTCTTAATCCATTTGAAACCTAAAAAAAAGGACCTAAAAGCTCTCAAAGGAACAAAGGGGTGAAGTTGATCCTTTTGGTTGACCAACCTTAAAATTAGGTCACTTTTTACACTCAAAAGACCTAAACTTCAAGTGGAACCCTAAGCACCTTGATCTTAACTAAAAAAAGGTAGACTTAAGAGGTCAAGGTCCCTATTCTGGTCTACCTGAAATCTCAGTGACAAGAGAGGTTGGGTGGGGGAAACCCTGTAACTCGTGGGGATTCTCTACCGTGTAGGGGTCTTTACGAGACTCCCTCTCTGGTTGCCCAGGTATTTCTCAAGTGGATGACCTTTCTAACTAAGGGGTATCATCCGCCCCGAACCTGTATAGTCACCCAACATTTTGTGGGTGTGCAGCACATTCTGATCTCATCAAATCCTTCGATGCATGTTTGGTAGGAGGTCCTTAAGACCATCCTTAAGACCTCCTTTAGAAATTCACTCCCACCGAGGCCAAGCTTCGATGCCCTTGTTCGTGCAGCAACCCCACCACATAGATATTTCCTCTGATTCAGAACCAAGTTCTCCTTCTTCCATCATGGCACAACCCATTGAAGAGGAGAACAACCTTGAGCACCAACTTTAGCACCTAAATGATCTCTTTCAAAACTTTGTAAACCCACCACAACGTCCTATGATGCGAGATCACTATAATCTCGATGCGGTGGCAATCGAGTCTCGAGTCCGAATCCCAGCTAGAGGTCCTGATTCTGAACTCAAGCCCAATATGATTCATGCCATACCAAAATTCCATGGGCTTAACTCCGAGGATCCATTCTAGCACATTAAGCAGCTCAAGCATCTGGCCCAGACCTTCAGGTCAGATGCACAAAATCGGGATATTCTACTCATAAAGATGTTTTCTTTCTCCCTCATGGACAAGGCTGCTCATTGGTATCAAACTCAGACTCGTCCGATCAACACATGGGATGAACCTCAGTCCAAATTTTTGAAGAAGTTCATCCCCGTTGGCCGAACAAATGCCTTGCGCCACCAGCTCATTTCACTCAACAATTGGGAGAACCTCTTCATGAGGCTGGGATCAATTCTTAGATCTCATGCGAAAGTGTCCCCATCACAGAGTTCCTAAATGGGAACAAGTCCAGTCTTTTTACTAGGGACTCCGTGAAGACATTCAATTATTCGTCAATGCAACCTGCGGAGGAAACATCATGGGTCAACATGAGGACACGGTGTGTGAGATTCTCAAAAATATGTGCAAGAACTCCATCAATAATGACTCCATGGGCTTATTCGACCAGACGAATGCCCATGCATCGACGAATCTTAGGGGAGCACATGAGACACAGGACCTGTCCACATCCATCGACTTGGAACTGATGGCCAGTCGGTTGGACAAGGTCTCTATCATAGAGAAGAAGGTGGATGACTGACTCGGCATCTACAGCGAGCCACCTCTGCGTAGAAATCTTTTGCACGACCACCTCTTACGAGGGAAACTGTGCAAAACATTTATCACCGATCTTCTCAGGGGAAGGACCTGTATCCACCCGTATCCACTCTATTCTAGTTGGGGGAACTCTGAACCCTTGTATTCTGACTTTCCTGAGGCTCCTCAGACTTGCGAGGACCTCAACGCCATCCAAAATGACCCATTCTCCAATACCTACAACCCTGGATGGTGAAATCATCCCAACTTCTAGTGGACGGGATATTCTCATACTCAAAGACCACCTTATCAACCCCGTCCACAAGCTCCTCATCCATATCAACCGCCTCATCCTTGACCCAATCCTACCTATCAATCTGGGCCAAACCAGGATCAAATGACTCTTATCCTTCAAGCACTGGCTGACATTCAGAAGACGAATGCGACAATGCAAAAACAGCATAAGGACAAGATCACAGAGGTTCGCAATCAACTCGCCTAGATGGCGAATTCCCGCCAACCTAGCACCCTTCCTTCGCAACCTCTACCAAACCCAAATAACGTGCCAACCTAGAGGCATGTTATGAACCCAAATCCAGGCAACGCACATATGATTTATCAGGCCCCTTCTGTTCCATCACCCGACGGGATGGAAGCTTCGACATCTTATGAAGGATTTCAGTAGCAACAACCCATCTTACCAAACCCAAACCAAAACCAGGCAAGACTAAACTCCGTAACAACTCGTAGTGGTAAAGCAACCCAAGACCCACATTATCCAAACCACTCCAAGCCTGATAGTAATCCAAGCCCTAGGAAAGTTATCCAAGATACCCCTATCCTAGATCAAGAACCTGGACCTATTCTAGAGGAACCAACCAAGGTTCCATTTCTCGAGGCCTTGACCAAGGGAAAGAGGATAACCAAACCTGTGGCTCCTGAGGAGGATCTAGTCAAGCTCTTTGAACAAGTCCAGATAAACATCCCTTTGATGGATGCAATCCGCCATGTACTAGCTTACGCACGATTTCTGAAAGATGTGTGCACACCCAAGAGTAAGCCGCGAACCAAAAGTGGGAGTTCGATCGTACTGTTAGAGCAAGCCAGCTCTGTAATCTTGAGTAAACTCCCACCCAAGGCTAAAGACCCAGGTACTCCCCTGATTTCATGTAAAATTGGTGACACCCAATTTGACAGAACCTTGTTAGACCTAGGTGCCTCCATAAACCTAATACCTACATCCCTCCTTGACCACCTTGAAGAGTCCGAACTTAAACCAACTGAGGTGACATTGCAGTTAGCCGATCGATCCATCAAGTCACCTAAAGGAATACTCGAGGATGTCATTGTTAGGGTACGGGATTTCTACTTCCCAGTGGATTTCAAAGTTCTGGATATGGATGCACCTGTGAACCTAAGGGATACACCGATTATATTAGGGAGACCTTTTCTGACCACTTCTAGGGCCAACATAAACTATGAGGAAGGACAAATAGAATTAAAATTTGGGAACCAAACTCTGAAGATTGACATCTTTAAGGCCCAACAAGGGATTAATTGTAGGGTTATAGAGAAAATATGTGATATCAAAGCCGTGGTTGATGAATCGCATGTTGAGGACAACCTGATTATCCCCGATCAACCACCAGAAGATCAAAACCCACAAACAGAGGAGTTTGAACCTGACTAGACACACCCATAACTCCAACCCTTGCCCCTGATACAGACCCTGAACCACCCACTGTTTGCACCTCAAAACACACCTGTAATAATGCCTTCTTATGCTATTTCCTAGCATTAACATTGCATATTAGGATCCTGTAGTCACATTTGTAAAACCACTTGCATTCATGCATTTAATTGAGAAGAGAAGATAATCAAACAACGGTTTGCATTTTTACATTTTTCTTCAAGTGTCTCTTTGCAAAAGTCCCCTCTCCATATTTTATTTCCTCTTTCTTTCTTCTCTTCCCGCGATTCTTCTCGCGGCTGCAATTCTTCCCGCGCCATGCTGCAGCATGCCATTCCCTGCCATCGCCTCTCCCTGCAGCTGCCACTTCCCCGCCCTTCCCCCTGCTGCAGCCATGCCTCCCCGCCATGCTCTCCTCCTCTATAAGAAGCTGCAGCTTCTTCCTCGCGAGAGAAGAGACCCCACACACACTACTGCAGAGAAGAACCCGCAGCCACCACCTCCACCACCATCTTCCCCTCCCATATGTCGGCCCTCCGTCGAGGAGGCACCCGGCGAGCAGCAGAACCCACTGTGGTGCACACCACCACAGTGGGAGCACCACCGCCCAGCTCTTCAACGAGCTGGTGGGCGTGGTGCATTCCCTCGCTTCATTTTTTTTTCTCTTTAACGCCATTTCCGCCGCTCCAAGCTTCGAAGCTTGAAGCCACGGCAGCAGCAGCAGCAGCAGGTCCTCCCGCTCCTCCGTGACCATCCCCGCAGCCACCCGTCGACTTCGCGCGCGCCTGCAGGGCCATCCCCCGCTCAGCCTCCGTCCTGATGTCCCCACAGTTGCACCTGTAGCCGTCCGCTGCGCGCACTGCAGCGGCCGGCTACGTCCCCGCATCGCCCCCTGCCCTCCTCCGCGACCCTCTGCGACCACCGCAGAACATCCTCCCTCGCCCACTCTCTCTCTCTGCCGATCTCTCCCACGCACGTCCGATCTCTCCCACCCGCTCCCGTTCTCTCTCGCGCATTCTCTCTCACTCTCTCTTTTTCTCTCTCTTTTTTTTACTCACAGCACACACTACACCAACACACACACACACCTTCACCAACGTACACATACATATATATATATATAATATATATACATATATATATAACATATATATCTATATATATATATCTACTTATATATATATCTATATACTTATACATATATACTTATATATATATGTATATTTACTTAAATACATACACATATATATATATATTCACGTTATTTGCCATACGCTGTATTGCAGGAATATCTGCATCAGTTGCTGATATTCCCCAATACACGCGTACAAAAAGCGTGGACCCATACATCATCCATCATCCATCCACACTCCATGCGGCACCCAGTCAAGTTGGTTGCGTCTCTCTAGACGACGATTGACTCGGCATCGTGTTACACTCCATCGTCACCTCCACCCCCACCCCTTTATATATTATATATATATGTACATACTATATTTACTTTCTGTCTGTTTGCTTCTCTCTTGGAAAAAGATAAAAAAGAAGTATATAAAAGAGAAAAGATAATCATTGACTTGCAGGTACCTTTTGAGGGTGTGTCTCAAGGATAAGGATTACTAGAAAAAAATCCAAATAAGAAAAACACCAAAAATAGAATAAATGAATGGAAGAGACGTGTTTTAAGGAAAACGTAGAAATTCGACTTAAACCCCACTTCCCTGAGTTCGATTCTGGGCCTAAAAGTGACAAGATAAAATCAATTAGGCCAGGTTAAAAATTTTGTAAAGAGATGGTTAGGTCCGAATTAAGTTAACCACTATACATATTTCAACGATAAAAACATCATATTAACAACCTATCCGGGTCGACCCATCACCCACTACTGCTGATAACCCTATCCTGGAACTCAAGTCCCTTCCCGACCATCTGAAGTACATCTTTTTGGGTTCCAATCAGACGTTTCCTATGATTATCAACTCCCGACTCGCACTTGACCAGGAATCCTATCTGATTACTGTTCTCCAGCAACATCGTAGAGCCATTGGATGAACTCTCGATAACTTAAATGGTATAAGCCCCTCCTATTGCACACATTGAATATACACAAAAGAGGGTGCATGACCTTCGCGAGAGATGCAGAGACGTTTAAACCCTAATCGATAGGAGGTTATGAAAAAGGAGATCATCAAGTGGTTAGATGCAGGGATCATTTACCCGATCTCCGACAGTCGCTAGGTAAGTCCAATCTAGGTTGTGCCTAAGAAGGCCAGACTCACCATCATCATGACTGAAACCAGAGAGGTCATACTGACCCGAATAGCTAACTTGTGGAGAGTCTGCATTGATTACAAAAGACTCAATTCCTCCACGAAGGACCATTTCCCACTACCATTTATTGATCAAATTCTCGAGAAATCAGCAGGAAATAGGTTCTTCTGCTTTCTTGACAGGTACTCCGGTTATAACCAAGTGCAATCCATCCAGAGGACCAAGAAAAGACCACGTTCACCTGCCCCTTCAGGACGTACGCATTCCGAAGGATATTCGATCTCTGCAATGCACCCACGACTTTTTAGCGGTGAATGCTTGCCATATTCTAAGATATGGTAGGTGATTATCTGGAAGTCTTCATGCATGACTTCTCAGTTTTTGGAGCTTCATTTGACAATTGCCTCCAGCACTTGGTCCAATTACTCAGGCGATGCATCATTGTGAATCTGGTTCTTTCCTGGGAAAAGAGTCATTTCATGATGCCTGAGGGAATCATCCTAGGACATCTGATTTCGGAGAAAGGCATCCAAGTTGATCGAGCCAAGGTTAACCTGATTTCCAAATTCCCTATGCCTAGCTCGATCAAGGACATCCGATCTTTTCTGGGGCACGTCGGCTTTTACCATTGATTTATCCCTGATTTTTCAAAAATCACGCGCCCCCTAACTACTCTTCTCTCCAAGGATGTGCCTTTCGAAATCTCCAAGGAATGCACTCAAGCATTTGAGATCCTTCATGACTAAGTTACCCAAGTCCCGATCCTACAATCCCCTGATTGATCTCAACCCTTTGAGATCATGTGCGATGCATCTAATTTCGGTATAGGAGCCATTTTGGGGCAGAAAATTGACGAGAAACCCATGGTCATTTACTACGCTAGAAAAACACTTGTCGAGGATCAGCATAACTACACGGTTACTGAGAAAGAGCTGCTAGCTATAGTATTTGCCCTAGAAAAATTCAGATCATACCTCTTAGGTTCCCATGTCATCATCTACTCGGATCACACAGCTATGAGGCATCTCCTTGCAAAGAAGGACGTGAAACCTCGATTAATCTGATGGATCTTGCTGTTGTAAGAATTTAACCTCGAGATTCGCAACAAAGCAGGAAAACAGAACATGGTAGCTGATCACTTATCCCACCTTCCTTTTAAGATCATTGACCCTTCCGGACCCATCACAGAACACTTTCCTGATGAGCACCTCCTGACTATCGATACAAGGCTTCCATGGTTTGCTGACATAGTAAACTACTTGGCATCACATCAAGTCTCGTCCGATTGGTCGAAGGCCAAGAAAGACAAATTGTGTTCTGATGCCAAGTATTACCTTTGAGAAGACCCATATCTATTCCACATTGGTACTGATCAAATTATCCGACGATGTGTCGCGAAAGCGAAAATCAAAGGCATACTCTCTTTCTACCATGACCAGGCATGTGGTGGACATTTTTCAGGACACAAAACCTCATCAAAAGTCCTCTAGTGTGGCTTTTACTGGCCCACAATTTTCAAGGATGCATACAATCACTGTTAGGCATGTACCATTGCCAGACCTTGGGCAACATGAGCCATCGAGACATGATGCCTTTACAGCCAATTCTGGTATGCGAGATTTTTGACATTTGGGGGATTGATTTTATGGGACCCTTCCCTATCTCTAACGGCTTCGAATACATCTCACTCGCTGTTGACTAGGTGTCCAAGTGGATCGAAGCCAGTCCGACCCGAATCAATGATCACAAAGTTATCAAATTCATTCATCGAAACATCTTCTCAAGGTTTGGGATTCCACGAGCAATAATTTCATCTGGAGGGACCCATTTCACAAACGCTCAGTTCAGGTCACTAATAACCAAATACGGGGTGTCACACCAAATCTCTACTCCTTACCACTCCCAAACTAATGGTCTAGCTGAGCTATCAAACTGGGAGATCAAGAAAATCCTCCAGGTTACTGTTCGACCTGACAGGAAGGATTGGTCATCTCAACTTTCGGAAGCTTTGTGGGCTTATAGGACGACCCACAAGACCCAATTAAGTATGTCTCCTCTCAGACTGGTGTACAAGAAGGCATGTCACCTCCCCGTTGAATTGGAGCATAAAGCCTATTGGGCAGTACGGAATTGCAACTTAGACCTTTCTAAGTGTGGAACCCATAGAAAGCTTCAAATGAGCGAGATCGATGAATTATGCCACGATGCGTATGAGAACTCGTGAATTTACAAAGAACGGGTTAAAGCCTTTCACAACAAGCACATTTCTAGAAAGATCTTTCATCCTGGTCAAAAGGTTCTACTCTTTGATGCCGACTCAAATTATTCCCAGGAAAGATACGATCTAAGTGGATCGGACCCTACCTAGTCTGACAAATCTTTGGAAATGGAGCCGTTGAGATCAGTCCACTCAGCCACGATTTCAAACCTCTCATCATGAACGATCAAAGACTCAAACCGTTCATTGACATGACCAATACAGATTTGGCTGAGACATCCTTTATCCTCCATTCTCCCAAAGCTCATTGCACACGGTCGATGGCGTAAAACTCAATGCTTAACGGGAGGCAACCCGTCATTCTTTGAAAAACCCAAAACCTTTCCTGACATTTCTATACTGAACTCATATTGCACTTTAGGGTTCATCCATTAGAACAGCCGACTCCACCTCAAGCACCTGTACCCGAGTCTAGAAATCATTCACAACAGTCACCTCGACCCGTACGCTCACCCAACACCTGTCCTAATGAATGAACTAAGCTGAATTCGAACCCACCTAATTTACAATTGGGACATTGCAAATCATAGGCATGGGGGGTATGAAAGTGCAAAATGTTATAAAAACTCATATCAAGAAAAGGTTTCAACAAAAAAATCACATATTACAAAAATCACAAAAAAATGAAAAATCTTGAAAAAAAAGAAAAAAAAAACTAAGGGGGAAGAGAAAATTTTTGGGCTATACAAAATATGAGGAAAAGAGCAAAATTCCAAAAAGAAGCACAAAATAGAAAAATTGAAATAATCATTCGTAAAAGATTAAGGGATTAACTGAAGTGCTAGACCACATCAAGAAAAAAGAAAAAAAAGTGCTAAGGAGACACAAAAGGAGATTAGTAGGAATGCTGACTTTAGGCCTTTTGAGCTAGACTCGTAGGCTTAAAAATTCAAGTATCCACTAAGATCTGGATATTCCTCAAGAGGTTAAGGAAAATGCGAAGGTTAAGTATTAGGTCTAAGGCTTAGGGAGTATTTGGCCTCATTAACTGACCTTTGGTTTGCAGGACTTGGTAACCTAAGCACCCCAATCCACACACAGTCTGGTTCAGTGCGCATAACTATCAAAATCACACAACATCGTTTAAATGTCCTGAAAAAGTTGCCTAGATTAGGAGCGGCCGATTAACACAAGTTGATTTGGATGAGTTCCCGGTGCGGAGAGGCAGGAAATTCCCCTCCAAGATGCGTAACAACATATCGTCTCCTCGGTGGTTGTCTCTTAAGATATTTACATATCCTACTGAGGGCATGTAAGCACTCTACTAGTTCAGATACCATGGGCAACATTATCACGAAATGTCGATTGCCAGGGTCTGAAATTCAGCCACAGAACACTATGGGCGAAATTATCTCGAAATCTCGAAAGCCAGGGTTCTGGGGGTTGCCATGGGTGGTGCCATCACGAAGCATCGATTGCTAAGGACCTTTGAGGATTGATGATGGGGACGAGGAATCTGATACAGACCGTGTTAAGAAGCCAATCCGACGCTATAAATAAAAAGAAAAGAGAGAGAACTCTCCAAACAAATAAATCCTCTATCTCTCTCTTACAAAAAATGCACTCCAAACTGAACCAAGGCTAAAAATGTGTTAAGCATGGGTGCTTTAACCGTGAAGTCCCACGAACCCTAGGATAGTTTCTGTAGGCCTTAAAAACCTTTACGGAGGATTGAGGCTAAAGCAGGTCAGGTCCAGATTTTAGTTGGTACTTGAGTACCTCTAGGCCTATTGTCGGCATTCTGACCTAATCACCAAAGAAAAATAAAAAAGCACTTATCATAACTAGTGCAAGAAACTCATGGTCTAGAACAGATGTTAAAACCTTGAAATTTTGCTAAGGGACTAGCAAAAGCTAGGCATGGGGGTATGATAACAACCTCATCATGAACCCTAACTAGCTCATTTTGACCTAAGAAAGTGAACAAAAGCTCCTACATAACCTAAACAAAGGCCTAATTCAAGGGATTACGATTCTGGGAAGGAAACATGAACTAAAGGATAAAACTATAATTTTACCATTGTAGTACATCAACGGGATTTCTCACGATCTAAACATAGGTCAATTGGACTTAATAAGAGGAAAAGTGGGATGGTTCAGTTAAAAAAAGGTTATTGTGAGATTTAAGAATTAAATGACATTCTATAACCCTAAAACAAACCCACTTAATTTCACAAGGTTTTGGTCAAGATAAAAATCAAATAAACCCTCTAAAATTCATGGAAAAATATCCCCTAGGATTTAGAACCTTCAATTTGGCCTTTGAAACCTATTTTGACCTAGATAGGGGTCCTAGCTCATTATTTGACCTAATTTGGGTTTTTATGCAAAATGTCTACTCAAACGTGATCAAACCTAAAATCCAACTTTACCATTGGATTTCTTATGTCCAAATTACGTTTGTACCAAAATTTAGTCCAAAGAGAAGGTCATCTTGACCTACTTTGCAAAATAGTCCACCCAATTACATTCTGGCCCTAACTTTTGAAAACCCTTGCACAGACCCCCTATCGTCCTCGCCACTCTTTACATTCAGGTCCCTCCGCCATTATAGAGAAGGAATCCCACTTTGGCGAGGATTTAAGAAGGATATCTCCTCGAATCCTCAGACATCTCCCAGATTTGGAAGGGAGATTCTTTGAGGATCTCTCCACCGTCTGAACATGATCCCAAAATTCGATTCACACCCAATCTCTCGTGCGAACGCTCAAGAGATATGGGTATCGCACGGATTTCCTACTCCGGTGAAGTTGCCATGCTTGGAATCTTACCTTCCAAGCACATGGCCCTCCGCCAATTCCTATAAAAGATGCCCCAGATCCTCCCAACCATCTCAAGCTTAAATTGGCCTGAGATACACCCCTAATTTCTTCCTTCCTCGTCTCTAGCCAACTGCCCACAAGCTCTGGCGATCCCTCCTCTCGTCGCTCTGCCACCATACTAGTGGTAGAGTTATCTTCGTCTCACTCTTCCGCATTACGCCGTACTCGCGTGCGCTTCTCCGACCCCTTCCTCATCGCCATCATCCTCACCTTAGGGTCTTCTTCCCTGACGATGATACATACGTGCCGCTCGTCTCCTCTATCTCCCCTTCGTCTAGCTACATGCAAATAAGTTCCTCTCCCTCTACTCTTCATTTTCCCTCATTCAATTTCACAGAATACCCTTGACAACCACTGTCCACCTTCGTCTCCCTCATCTCCAGCCGACCAATGGTAAGGTGAATCCGTCACTCCCCCACTCCACACACCTCACCACCTACCTCATTACCTTTGCCATCACTCACTGATCATCCTCCGCCCCTTCACCAACCACCACACACATCCTACACTTCCACCGAACACACACACCTTCATGGCCACAGAGCGACCTAGGCATGCACACCTAGGTCATCCCGTGGCCAACCAACCCCCGTCTCACCTTCGCCGTGACACAGCGAAGCTTCCCACGTTGTTTGACAGGGCCGCGAGGCCGTGTGCGTGCATTTCAGGTTCGCACCTCCACATCCATTAGTGAAGTCATGAAGCAGCAAGCTCGCAAGCTTCAGGTCATTCCCTTCCAGGTTGAGACACCCCAAGTGAGCGGAACCCCTCTGTAAACCTTCCGCACCTGGAAATCAGAAGCGTCCGTGACTACAGCTGCCTCAATTGGGCAAGTGTCTTCCCTACGGGCCCGAAGAAGCAGGTAGGACACTTTAGTCCCACCTCATAAGTTCTCAACGTAGGTGAGCCATTTATATTATTTTTTTGTTTCTCTCATCGCCTCCAGTACACGAGGTGAGGTCCCTCACCCACGTACGCCCCCGCCTCGTCCGCGACACACACCCACGCAAACCTGGTACCCGACCCGTATACCCTATACTCCTCGTGCACCACCTACGCCAGTGCGCCTGGACTCGGGCACACGAAACCCGACCCGATTACCTGGCTCTGGGAGAGCGAACCTAAGAGAAAAAGAGATGCGGGGGAGGGTAGGGGTAGGTTTTTCTCTGTACTGTGCAGGAAGAAGAGGCTAAGGAAGAAAAGCTAAAGGCAAGAACACAGAAGAAAGAAGAAGGTGCTGCTGAACGAAGAAGGAGTAGGAGGCAGCTGCTAAGGAAAGAAGCTGAAGGCAAGACGTGAAGGCAAAGGCAGAAAACAAGGAGGCCAAAGCTGAGGAAGGACTTAGCTGCAGAAGACAGAGGTTGAAGAAAGAAAGAAGAGGAAGGAAGCAGACTTGCAGCCAAGCAGAGAAGGAAGAAGAGGCAGAAGCCAAAGGAAAGAGACGGCACTGTAGCAGAGGAAAGGGAAGCCAAAGAAGGAAGAAGAAGAGAAGAGAAGGAAGAAGAGTTAAGGAGGAAAGACGAAGAACAACAGAAGAAAGAAGAGAGAAAGAGGAAGCCAAAGTCAGAAATCAGAAGGAGAAGAATAGAGAAAGTTTGCACAGTAGTAGCAAAGATTTAAGATGTCTGATTTTACATCAGACGTCCATTTATTAAGCTTCTCTATACATTGACCTCATTTTTACTTTATAACTTTGATTGGATTGGTCGTTCCATCTTATAAAATTGAAAGTTGTGATTTTAGTTTTTAAATACCAATTTGCTCCCTGTGTTCGACCTCGGATACCTAAGTTTTCGAGTAATAAATTCTTATTTTTTTTCATGGCGATTTCATTTATACTACAACAAATATCTTTTTAAAATCGATTTCGCCCCGTTAACAACGTGCCTAGGGCACACTGTGTGCGTGTATGTGGATGTGTTCGGGGGTGTGTTTGGGCGGTCAATAGAGTAAATAGAGTGGGGGTTGTGATCAAGGAGTCGAGGCGATGGTTATGGACTGGTCGGTGAGGAGGGTTATGGTCTGTGGTGGTGGAGCGATCTCACCGGAGTTGGTGGCCTGAGGTGGAGATGATGGTGGTGGAGTGCAGCAGTAGCCGAATGAGGGAAATAAAGAGGGGGGAAGATTATAGAGGGTGAAAGGAACTTATCTAGGTGGTGAAGAGACGAAAGAGAGACGGAGATGGCATCTGGCTCGTATTGCCGATGCCGGAGACGAAGATGCGCAGTAAGGATGGTTGGCGAGGACGAAGGGGATGCAAGGGAGTCAGCGGGTGCTGCGCGACACAGACGAACATGAGGGAGAAGAACCTGTCATCGGTATTGTGGCTAGGCGACGGAGAAGATCAGGGAGGTTCGTCGGAGCTTGATGAGCGGATTGGCCGAAGGAGAGATGAATCTGAAGGGTTTTTCTAGCCAATTTCAAGCTTAGGAGATGCGGCTGAACCTGGGGCATCTTAAATAGGCCTCTGGGGAAGGGTTTGTGCTTGGAAGTTAAGCTTCCAAGCACGGCAAGGTCACTGGAGTTGGCAACTCGAAAGAAACCCAAATCTCTCACGCGTTCGCATGAGAGATTAGGTACCAAGTAGGGCATCAAATTGGATTCACATTGGAGGGAATTTCTCAGAGAATCTCCCTTCCAATTTTGAAGGGGATTCTCTGAGAAATTAGGGAGAAATCTCCCTCTCAAGCTCGCCGGAGTAGGATTCCTCCACTATAATGGTAGAGGGACCTAATTGCAAAGAACGGTGAAGAAGATAGGAGGGTTTTTGTAAGGGTTTTTGAAAGATAGGGGTACAAATGTAATCAAGTTGGACCTATTCGCAAAGTAGGATAAGATGAGTTCCCCTTAGGTCCAAATTTTGGTACAAACCTAATTTGGACCTAAGGAATCCAATGGTGAAATTGGATTTTGGGTTTGACCACGTTTGACTAGGTAATTTATGCAAAAACCCAAATTAGGGTAAATGTTTGTCTGAGACCCCATTCTAGGTCAAAATGGGTTCCAATGGCCAAATTGAAAGTTCTAAACCCTAGAGAATATTTTTCTATGATTTTTAGAGGTTTAAGTGAATTTTATCCTGACTAGAACCTTGTTTAATCAAGTGGGTCTGTTTTAGAGTTATAAGAAGTCATTTAATTCCCAGAACTCACACAAACCCTTTTCTGTCTGATCCAACCCACTTTTTATCCTGTTAAGACCTTTTGACCTATGTTTAGCCCTTGAGAAAACCTATTGTCTTGCTGCAATGGTAAAATTATAGTTTTACCCCTTGTTTCTTATTTTTCTCTCAGAAAGGTTATTCAGTGAATTATGACCTCCAGTTGGTTATGTAAGAGCTTTTGTTCTCTTCATTAGGTCAAAATGAGCTAGGTAAGTGTTAGGAGTGCTTAATCAAGTTTAAGAAAAGTCGCGTTGTAATACAGTCAAAAAAAGTATTCGAAACAAATACAATTTATTACTTAAATTTGAAAGTCTGAGGTTGAACACAGGGAGAAAATTAGGGTTTAGAAATCAAGATCACAACTTAATAATTTGAAAGAATATAATATGTAATAAAATCAATATTATAGTGCAAAAAGATAAGAATAAATGTAAGGCACTAAAGGAACCAATGTATGTGAATAAACACAAAATTGGCTATCTGATTTGTGAATCAGACGCCTTAAAATGTGGATGCTACAGTACTTGATCTTCTTTCTTCTCCTTCTCTTCTCTTCTCTTGTCTGTCTCTGGCAGCTGCTTTCTTTCTTCTTCTTCTTTCTTTCTCTTTTTCTGATTCCTTGCCTTAGCCTTTCTCAACTTCTTCTAGTTCATTGCCTTAGCCTTTCTCTTCCTCTACCTTCTTCACTGTCTCAGCTACCTTCAGCTTCTTCTCCTCCTGCCTTCAGCCTTCTCCTTCCGCTCTCTGCTTCAGCTCTTCAGCTCCTTAGCTTCTTCTTTAGCCTTGCCTTTCTCCTTCCCCTGCAAAGCAAAACCTACCCCTACCCACACGTTCTCTCTTCTCTTTCTCTCTTAGGTTCACTCTCCTAGAGCCACTTCTTCAGTAATCGGGTCGGGTACGCACCCGGGACCAGGCCCACCGGCGTGCATTGGTGGGCGAGGTGTGCTGGGTCGAGTTGTATCACCAGGTCCATGGGGGGTGGTTGCGAATGAGGCGTCGGGTCGGGTGAGAGGGGACCTCACCCCGTGAGTAGGAGGCGAAGAGCTTAATGCAAAGAAACAATTTATGCGGACGCGGTGTGCCAAAAGTTTCCGAGGTGGGACTAACTTCCCACCCTCTTTCACGTGCTCCTGCAGTCGATAGTCTTCGTTCAATTGCAGCTGCAGTGATGGCGTTGGGCTTCAAGTAGATGCCTACAAGTGTTCACGAGAGTGCCCTGCATAGCTTGGGACACAAACCTGGAGCAAATGAAGCCAAGAGAAGCTTGCAAACAAGCTTCCTGCTATGCGTCAATGGTGGCGAGCCCCTAGACCTGCAATCATGCAAACGGCCTCACAGCCATGTCAGAATGTTCAGGAGGCTTCACTGAGGCATGGCGAGTATGCTGCGAGGGTCGGCGTGGCGTGGGACTGCCTGAGTGAGCGTGCCTAGGGCAACCCGTGGTCGTGTGTGTGGGTGTGTTTGGGGGTGTCTTTGGGTGAGTGGCGAAGTGCTTGGAGTAGTGGGAGATAATCTGTAGGGTGTTGTGGAGGTCGTAGGGTGGTCGGCAAGGCAGGTGGAGGTGCAGAGCGACGGGGACGCCTCACCAGAGGTTTGGCCGGAGGTGGAGAAGGTGAGGGTGATCAGTGGCGTCGAGGGGTGTTTTTGCGAAATAAAGAGGGGAAAAAGGAGTAGAAGGGAGAGGGAACTTATCTAGTCATGAAGGGACGAAGAGGGAGGCAGGGATATCATTTGGCTTGTATCGCCAATGCTGAAGATGAAGGTGCTCAGAGAAGGTGGTCGGCGAGGATGAAGGGGATGCAAAGGCGTCAGTGGGTACTACGTGACGCAGACGAACGTGAGGGAGAGGAACCTGCTGATTAGCCCATATTTGTGGGCTATTTAAGTATTTAAGTGTCTAGACATTAAGTTAATTTTCACATTTAGATAGCATACATTAGGATGTAAATAAATTAATTCATATTTTTAGCTTAAGTGCATAATTCATGAATTTAGAATTAACCTAGGGTTGCATACATTTAATTAGTTAATTAATTAGGTGCACTATTTTAATTAACATAGAAGTTAAGGAGTTATGTATAAATAACCATAATTATTTTATTCTTTTCTTCTTTTCCTTTGCAGGTAACTCCTCTGTCTCTGCCTCCTCCGACGCATCACATTGATTCTACGGTAGTTTTTGAATTTCAAATCTTAGCCGTGGCTACAAAAGAGGAGGGGCTGCCATTCAAAGTGAGGCCTCCACCCCTTTGTTCCTCACTGTGCATTGAGAACTTTTCTTCTCATCCATTCCATACCACCGGCCTCCCACCGCGACAGTGCGACTCCACCACCGTGGGCGTGTGGGGTGACAGCCCACACAGCCAAGAGTCTCTGCAACATCTCCTGCCAAGCACGCCTGCCACCGCATGCCCTCACTTCATCTCCAGCAATCAGACCCTGTCTATCGCGCATCCTCACCTCAGCCAGCAACCCACACCAGCTTGCATGCCTGCGCCTTCATCCCCAGCACCCACGCCACCACGCGCCTTCACCAACCAGCACGCTCGCGTGCCCTTGCGCCTGCAGAGCGCCCTCCAGCAGTGCCTTCACCACGCCCCAGCCCCACCGCGCTACCCCTCCTCACGCCTCCCTACAGCACCTGCAGCCGGCGCCATCAGACCCCACTGCTCACCTGCCACCCATGTGCCCTCACCCCAGCCAGCATGCCCACGTGCCCATGCCGCACACTCGTCCTCCAGCAGTGTCACCCCTCCACGTGCCCACGCCCTACGCATGCCTGCAACGCCTGCAGTGCCCACGCACTGCCCTCCTTGCACATGCAGCACACGCGGCTAGCAGTAGCATCCTCCACCGCTGCAATTCTTTCCAATGGCAGGTCGGCTCCGACCACCATCCATCGAGCCGCCACCACCATTATGTGTGAATCGGAGAGGGCTACCTCTGGTCACCAACTCGTCGTCCATCTCTCCTTCATCCGTGCACAAGCTCCCTCGAAGCTAATCCCCTATTTCAACCTCAATTAATAATTACATTTCATGCCATTTCCACAAAAATGAATTTTGATTTATCATTATTTTATTGTGGTGAATTTATCCCTTCATGCTCATGTTTCTAGAGAATTGTTAAACCTTGTTATTCATCTCCATGTGCATTGAATTTAATTTTTAATGACATTTTCATATGCATGCAAGTGAATAGTAAATGGCATACTCTTGCCTATGTATAATTTTCTGATGTAAAAATTACATTAATACCCCTTGACTTCTCTATAATTTTAGATTTACTTTCAGAGCTACACAAGCATTGTTTGATCTGGCGAATAGTTTAGCGAACTTGATTTTAACCAAATAGTGAGTTTAAATAAGTCATCGCCTCCCTGTGGACACGACCCGCTCTCCTGTGAGGGGTTTAATTTTAATTTTAGTTATTTTGTTAAGCAATTTTCCACCACTTCGATCCTACAACGACAAATCATCTTAATACCTTATTCAAAAGTGAAAATCAACTTATCAAATGGCACCATTGCCGGGGAGGCAACAGATGCAATAATTTCACCTAATTTTTATTTCTGATTATTTCTCACTGCACAGTGATCTGACCATTTATTATTTTTTCTGTGCGAGGAATTTGAGAGAGGTGACAGGCACATCTGGGTGAAGACGTCGACCTTGAGCGACGCCTACACGCGAGGAAGATGAAGGAGACCTGGATCTCGCCTCCACAAGAGATTCTCCGTGTCATAAGTTTTAATTCTGTTTTCTCACCCTTGTAGTAATTGGGGCTAATTTTTTGGGAGCCTGTTCCCTTTTCTTTAGATTTAGGTTTTTAATTTATTTTGTGGATTGTTTACCCTTAATTTGCTTGTGCATAAGTAGCTTAAAAAACTAAAGAAAAAAACATGAGCTACCTGCTAGAAGCTGCCTGCCCTTAGGTCGAATCATTTAGGGCTGAATGAGCAGCATCTAGATCTAATTCTTATCTTGAATATTGCGTGAAGAATGCTGGAATCAGGTATGCATTTCTAACTTTGCATTTCTACCTGTCATGCAAATGCATTTGAATTAATTTTTGGACCACATAATATGTCTTGAAACAATCTAACAAGTGGTCACATATATTCTTGAAAAAGGACTAATTAAAGGAGGGACATTTAAAAATCAAGGACTTGATTTTCAAATGTGACGTGCGATTCAAAATTCAAAATCTTTTTGTGGTGTATGCACACTTATATCTTTTGCACCACGGCATGCATTTAGACACTCCTAAGTCTTGAAACTACTAGGACAAGAGCCCTCCTACCGTTGGATTCTGAAGTGTTCGGAACTTAAGATCAAAGGTATGTAAATCCAAAGAGGGGGATACCCTGTCACGGATTTTTGAGGGTAGTTGAGTTGCACCGCGAAAGCACAGCATCAAAGGAAGGCTTAGGCCTACTTGCATCCCTCGATGTTCCATCTTTGGATTTGCTCTACCATTTGAGATTTAAGGAAGAACACCTAAGCTCCAATTAGGTCTTTTTAGGCATTTCGAAGGTTGTCAATAGGTGCATAATTGATTGGGCAACTTGCTTTGTCACCTACAATTTGAACTAAAGTCAAAAGCCTAAATTTGTAAAGACCAAACAAGTCCTTTTGAATTGTGTTTGTGGTGCATGCTTGGTAGGAATTCTCTTAGGAGACAACTTGTGTTTGATCCTAAACCTGAAAGAATCTCAAGAAGAAACCTTCCAAGGGTAGAAATGGCCGGTCAAAGGAGCCTTAAGGAATATTTCATTCCAACCAATCAAGCTGGTCGTGCACTACGTAGACCTGGAGGGGACAATCCTTATGAGATCAAAAGTAGTACCATATCCTTGCTGCCCTCCTTTTATGGTACTGCTAGGGAAGACCCTTACAGGCATATAAAGGAATTCACCGAGGTCTGTTCCACGGTGAAGCTGCAGGGCGTTACTGATGACGCTCAAATGCGGACCCTCTTTCCCTTCTCCCTTAAGGACAAAGCCAAGTATTGGTATCACACCCTTGATGATATTAACACTTGGTATCCCTGAAGGAGTTTTTGAAGAAGTACTTCCCCATGAGAAAAACTAACCACTTTAGGAGGGAAATTTTGAGTTTTGTTCAAAAGGATGGGGAAGCTTTCCATGATGCATGTAAGACCTCTGAGATGGATGAATTGAAGGCAATGTTGAAAACTATGCAAGAAAGTCAAAGTGCCATCATCCAATCTCATGATAAGGCTATACATGAGATGAAATCACAAATAGGACACCTTGTTGAGGCCGTTAGACAGAGGGAAACTGGGAAGCTCCCCAATGCTGCTGAGGAGAATTCTAAAGGAAAAGGGATTGTCTTTAGGGAGCATGCTCAAGCAGCGACTATTCTGAGGAGTAGGAAAGAAATTTCCAAACTCGATGCTCCTATAGTCTCACCCCCTAAAAAACCATCCACCCCGACTTTCACCCCCACCGGAGAAGACTTGCCCAAATCTTGTCCGCTTGAAATCAACCCACCGGAAGAAGTTGCCCACATTCCACCCCTTACTCAACATGACAACCCTTCCACCCAGAGGTTGAGAGTGCCCTTTCCAGAGTGCTTATCCACCTCTGGGTAGACTTCTACTGGCTCATCTGGAGCAAAAGATAAGACGGATGAGATCATGAAAACTTTCAAGCAAGTGCAGATTAACCCGCCTTTGCTTGAAGCTATCAGGCAAATTTTGTCTTATGCCCACTTCTTAAAGGACTTGTGCACAAAAAAAAGTGGCAATCTAGGAAATAGGTCCAATCAAAAGTTGTCCTGGCTGATTCTGTTAGCTCAATTGTTCAACATGACACACCCCCGAAACTTAAGGACCCAGGAGCCCCATACATCTCAGTGGTTATTGGTGACTTATAGATTGATGAGGCTCTACTTGATCTGTGTGAGGGGGTGAACATCCTTCCAAGCTACGTGTGTGAACAACTTGGGGGAGGCAATATGAAGCCTAGCCCTATAATCCTTCAAGTTGCTGATCGATCACTTAAGACACCATGGGGAATTTTAGAAGATGTCCTCGTAAGAGTGGAGGATTTCTTCTTTCCCATTGACTTCTTAGTTTTGGACACTAACCCTACCAAATAAGCCAACCAAACCCTCCATCATTTTGGGCCGCCCCTTCCTTGCAACTTTGCATGCTTCAATCAATTGCAATACTAGGGCATTGAAAATGGGCTTTGTGAATAGGAAAATCTGGCTTAATGTGTTTGATGCTTACAAACAAGCCGGACTTGAGGATTGTTCTCAAGTTGAGGTGATAGATGACCTGATTGAAGAGGCAACCCCTGCAATGTTATGTAATGACCCCCTTCAGCATGTCATGCTAAATGAACATTCCCATCTCTTGGAGGAATGTGAAGGGGATATACATGAAATTGAGGAGTTGCTGGGTGTTTCTGCCGAGTCTCTTCCCCCATCATCTCTACCCAAGGTAGATCTGCTACCTGATATGGGGACATCTATTATGAAACCCTCAACCATACAAGCCCTCGACCTTTAGTTGAAACCCCTCCCTGACACTCTCAAGTACATCTTCCTAGGTGCCAATGATATGCTCCCCGTTATCATTTCGGCTATGCTATTTGAGGTACAGGAGGGAGCCCTGATTGAATGCTTGTCTAGGCATAAGGAAGCTATTGCTTGGAGCATTGCTGACATTATGGGTATAGACTCTACACTCTGCATGCACTACATTTATACTGATGATTTCATCAAGCCATTTAGGGACATGGAGAGACGTCTGAACCCTAATATGAGGGAGGTGGTTAAAAAGGAAATCCTAAAGTGGTTGGATGCTGGGATCATATATCCCATTGCAGATAATAAATAGGTAAGTCCTATTCATGTGGTGCCAAAGAAGGTAGGCTTTACTATGGAATTCAACGACCAAGTTGAACAAGTTGTCACTAGACCCTCAACTGAATGGAGGGTCAATATTGATTACAGCAAGCTGAACACCGCTACCCAGAAGGATCACTTTCCCTTGCCTTTATTGATCAAATTCTCAAGAAATTGGTAGGGAATAAGAACTATTACTTTCTCGATGGATATTCTGGGTACAACCAAGTTGCAGTCTTCCCTGATGACCAAGAGAAGACGACATTCACAAGTCCTTACGGTACTTTTGCATTCAGGTGTATGCTATTTGGATTATGTAATGCCCCTGCAACCTTCCAGCGATGTATGATGTATATTTTTTCGGACATGATTGACGAGTGTGTTGAAGTGTTTATGGATGACTTCTCCATTTATGGCTCATCTTTCGACCAGCGTCTCCTGCACTTGGAGAATGTGTTGAAGTGATGTAAGGAGACTGGTTTAGTCCTCAGTTGGGAGAAAAGTCATTTCATGGTACAAAAAGGAATTGTACTTGGGCAGGTTGTATCCGAGCGAGGTTTGGAAGTAGATAAAGCCAAGATTGATTCTATTTCCAAACTCCCATTGCCCACGAATGTCAAACAGATTAGATCCTTTCTGGGCCATGACGATTTTTATAGACACTTTATTAAAAATTTTAGTAAAATTTCTAGGCCACTTTGTGACTTGTTGGCGAAGGAATCTTCCTTCAATTTTGATTCAAAGTGTGCCGAGGCCTTTCAAACTCTGAAGGAGGCCTTGCTCTCTACACCTATTCTCCGAGCTCCTGATTGGACACTCCCATTTGAGCTAATGTGTGATACTTCAGATTATGCAGTGGGAGCAGTCCTTGGACAAAGGGTTGAGGGAAGACCTCATGTGCTGCATTATGCCAGCAAGACTTTAACCAAACCTCAGCAAAACTACACCATCACTGAAAAAGAATTACTTACTGTAGTTTTTGCTCTGGAGAAGTTTAGGTCTTATCTTCTTGGATCTAAGGTGGTTATTTTCACTAATCATGCGGCAGTGAAACATCTCATCGCTAAGAAAGATTCTAAGCCACGTCTGATTAGGTGGATCCTACTCCTTCAAGAATTTGACTTGGAGATACGTGAAAAGAAAGGAGTAGAAAATGTTGTGGCTGACCACTTGTCTCGCCTTCCACTTAATGACTCACTTTCCAGAGACATTCGCGAGACATTTTCTGATGAAACCTTGATGGCAGTAACACCAACTTTACCTTGGTATGCTGATATCGTAAATTACTTGGTCACTAGAGAAACTCCTGGCTCTTGGGATGAGAAGAAAAGAAAGAGATTCATTTCCCAAGCAAGATATTTTCATTGGGAAGAGCCTGAATTATTTAGAATTGGACAAGACCAAGTATTGAGCCGTTGTGTACCTGAAGAGGAACAACAAGTGTGTTGAGTTTTTGCCATGAACTTCATTGTGGAGGACACTTTGGTGCTAAGAAAACTGCTTTTAAGGTTCTCCAGTTCGGTTTTTGGTGGCCTTCGTTATTTAAGGATTCTCATAATTTTGTTAAGGCCTGTATTAGATGTCAACGGACTAGAACGATTGGGAAGAGGAATGAAATGCCTCAACACCCTATTCAATCTGTTGAAATTTTTGATGTGTGGGGAATTGACTTTACGAGCCCTTTCCCTTCATCTCATGGTTATGAATATATCTTGGTGGCAGTTGATTATGTCTCTAAATGGATAGAGGCCATTCCTACGCGCACAAATGACCACTCCGTGGTTTTGAAATTTGTGAAGGCCAATATCATACCTCGTTTTGGCTGCCCCAAGACCATTATAAGTGATGGGGGACCTCATTTCAGAAACCACCACTTCAATCGGCTAATCAAGAGTCTGGGAGTGACTCACAAGGTCGCTACCCCTTACCATCCTCAGACGAGTGGCCAGGTTGAAGTGTCGAATAGGGAGATAAGAAATATTTTAGAAAAGACCGTTAGACCTGATAGGAAAGACTGGTCCCAAAAGCTCGATGATGCTTTGTGGGCATATCGAACGGCCTATAAGACCCCTTTGGATACTTCTCCCTTTCTGATTGTGTATAGGAAAGCGTGTCATTTACCCGTTGAGTTGGAACATAGGGCACTTTGGGCTATTCGAAGTGTTAACATGGATTTAGAAAAGGCGGGTAAGGCACGACTTCTGGAATTAAGTGAGCTTGAGGAGCTGAGGAATGATGCTTATGACACCTCTCAAGCTTTTAAAGAAAGAACTAAGGCCTTGCATGATAAGTATATATTTCGAAAGACCTTTGAGCCCAACCAACAAGTCTAACTTTTCAATTCCAGACTTAAGCTTTTTCTTGGGAAGTTAAAATCTCGTTGGGATGGGCCTTACATAATCACTAAAGTGTTTCTGCATGGAGTTGTGGAGATTAAAAGCCCTTCCTCTTCAGCAACTCCCTTTATTGTCAATGGTCAACGGTTAAAACCATACATTACTTTGGATGGCCATCTGGTTGACGAGGTCACTATTGAGGAGTCTTAGCTCCTACCATTCTCTGCCTCAGGTAATATCTTCCTGTAACTGTTTTTGTTTCCAATGAGGACATTTTTTGAACCAGGCATGAGGGAGAGGACCTGAGGCATTTGTTTATAGCATGTCTACATTTTGCATTCATTCATGCATATTGCATTAAAAAAAATAAAATTAAAAATACATATAGAAAAAAAAGGTTTTGAGCTTAACTGGCTAGGCCCTGCATTCTTAAGCAAATCAAAACTCTAGGTTAGACTAAGTTGATTCTAGGGTCAAACTTTAGAAGCTAAGTGACCTACTAGCTTTAAACCTTTAGGATCCTTTGTGGACTTAAAAACTTAAGTAGGAGTTAAGTTGCGGACCATTCCTCAAGAGGTTGAGGAAGGAAAGCTAGGGATTGAGTTAAAAGGTGGGATAGTACTTGGAGTCTTGTTCTACCTTTTGGTTTACGGGACCTTGTAACCCAAGAATCCAAATTTCACACACTTGGTCTTGTGTAAGTGATCACCTTAATTCCTTTCTTAAAAGAAATTTGGTTCTCTTAGTTTTGACTTAGGAGAGGCTTGAAAACACAATTTGCTTGGAAGAGTCCCTGCCGCAAGAGAGGTGGAGTATATACTCACCTTGAGGAGGCGATGATAACATATTACCTCCTCGACGTTTGTCTCTTAGGATATCCATCCTACTGGGGGCATGTAAGCGCATTATGCAGTTCAAGTACCATGGGCGGCCCTATCTCAAAGTGCCAATTGCCACAGGCCTGAATTCACTTAAGAAATCCATGGGCGATACTATCTCGAAGTGTCGATTGCTCGGAGTTCTTGGGGTCGCTATGGGCGATGCTATCTCGAAGCATCGAAAGCCAGGCACCGTTCGAGGTACGGTGATGGGGACAATGAATCTGACACAGACAATGTGGATTGCTGATCCAAGGTTAGACTTAGAGGAATCAAACAAATATATATATATAATCCTTTTTCCTTTCTAGGTTGGCAGTCATACCAACCTCAAATAACTCAGAGCAATGCACATGCACGGATGCTTTAATCTCAGGGATCAATAAACCTTAGGGTAGAGTCAGAAATCAGGGAAACTTGTGCCTACAACTCGTCTTTAGCCGACCTAGTCTGTAACTTAGCAGCTACCTGGGAACCTTAGGTCTAAAGTCTAAACTTAATATGTTTCTAAAGGAAGACCGATTGGGTTGACTAGTCTACTTGGAGTGCTAGGTTTTGCTTGGATTTGCTAGGAACTAGAAAAAACTAGGCATGGGGGTATTTGATTAGCCCATTTTGTGGGCTATTTAATTATTTAAGTGTCTATACATTAAGTTAATTTTAACATTTAGATAGCATACATTAGGATGTAAATAAATCAATTCATATTTTTAGCTTAAGTGCATAATTCATGCATTTAGAATTAACCTAGGGTTGCATACATTTAATTAGTTAATTAATTAGGTGAACTATTTTAATTAACATGGAAGTTAAGGGGTTATGTCTAAATAACTCTAATTATTTTATTCTTTTCTTCTTCTTTTCCTTTGCAGGTAACTCCTCCGTCTCCACCTCTACGCATTACATTGATTCTACAGTAGGTTTTGAATTTCAAACCTTAGCTGTGGCTACAAAAGAGGAGGGGTTGCCATTCAAAGTGAGGCCTCCACCCCTTTGTTCCTCACTGTGCATTGAGAACTTTGCTTCTCATCCATTCCATACCACTGGCCTCCCACCGCGGTAGTGTGACTCTACCACCGTGCGCGTGTGGGGTGACAGCCCACACCGCCAAGAGTCTCCGCAACAACTCCTGCCAAGGGTGCCTGCCACCGCGTGCCCTCACTTCATCTCCAACCATCAGACCCTGCCCACCGCGCATCCTCACCTCAGCCAGCAACCCACGCCAGCTTGCAGCCCATGCCTTCATCCTTAGCACTCACGCCACCGCGCTCCATCTGCCCACCACGCGCCTTCACCAGCACCTCCAGCGCACCCACCAGCGCCTGCACGCCCTCCCCTAGCCGCCTGCCCACCGCGTGCCTTCACTAGCCAACACACATACATGCCCTTGCGCCTGCAGAGCGCCCTCCAGTAGTGCCTTCACCACGCCTCAGCCTCACTGCGCTACCCCTCCTCGCACCTCCCTGCAGCACCTGCAGCTGGCACCATCAAACCCCACCGCATGCCTACCACTCGTGTGCCCTCACCCCAGCCAGCACGCCCGCATGCCTACACCCCACACGCATCCTCCAGCAGTGCCACCCCTCCACGCGTCCAAGCCCCGCACGCTCCTGCAGCGCCTGCAGTGCCCGCACGCTGCCCTCCTTACGCCTGTAGCACACGCAGCCAGAAGCAGCATCCTCCACCGTAGCCACTTCTTTCCTCCGGCAGGTCGGCTCTAACCATCATCCATCGAGCCGCCACCACCATCAGGTGCAGATCGAAGAGGGCTACCTCTGGTCACCAACTCGTTGTCCATCTCTCCTTCATCCGTGCACAAGCTCACCCGAAGCTAATCCCCTGTTTCAACCTCAATTAATAATTACATTTCATGCCATTGCCACAAAAATGAATTTTGATTTATCATTATTTTATTATGGTGAATTTATGCCTTCATGCCCATGTTTCTAGAGAATTGTTAAACCTTGTTATTCATCTTTATGTACATTGAATTTAATTTTGAATGAAATTTTCATATGCATGCAAGTGAATAGTACATGGCATACTCTTGCCCATGTATAATTTTCTGACATAAAAATTACATTAACACCCCTTAACTTCTCCATAATTTTAGGGTTTACTTTCAGAGCTACACAGGCATTGTTTGATCTGGAGAATAGTTTAGCGAACTTGATTTTGACCTAATAGCGAGTTTAAATAAGTCATTGCCTCTCTGTGGACACGAACCGCTCTCCTGTGAGTGGTTTAATTTTAATTTTAATTATTTTTTTAAGTGGTTTTCCACCACCTCGATCTACAACGACAAATCATCTTAATACATTATTCGAAAGCGAAAATCGACTTATCACCTGCCACCATTATTGTGGCTAGGCGACGAGGGAAATCAAGCAAGGTCGTCGGAGATTGATAAGTGAACTGGACGGAGGAGGGGAGACAAATTTGAGGGGTCTTTCCGATCAATTTCAAGCTCAGGAGATGCAGGGTGATTTGGGGTCTCTTAAATAGGCTTTGGAGGTTAGGTTTATGCTTGGAAGCCAAGCTTCCAAGCACGATAAGTTCACTGGAGATGGCAACTCGAAAGAGACCCAAATCTCTCATGCATTTGCATGAGAGATTGGGTACCAAGTATGGCCTCAAATTGGGTTCACATTGGAGGAGATTTCTCAGAGAATCTCCCTTTCAATTTTAAAGGGGATTATCTGAGAGATCAAGGAGAAATCGCCCTTGCAATCTCACCAGAGTAGGATTCCCTCTGCTATAATGGTGGAGGGACCTAATTGAAAGAATGAAGAAGCTAGGGGGTTTCTGCAAAGGTTTTCAAAAGATAGGGGTAGAAATGTAATTGGGCTGGACTTATTTGCAAAGTGGGTCAAGATGAATTTCCCTTAGGTCCAAATTTTGGTACACACCTAATTTGGACCTAAGGAATCCAATGGTGAAGTTGAATTTTGGGTTTGACCACATTTAATTGGGTAATTTACGCAATAACCCAATTTAGGGTAAATATTTGTTTGAGACCCCATTTTAGGTCAAAATAGGTTCCAATGGCCAAATTGAAGGTTCTAAACCCTAGAGAATATTTTTCTATGATTTTTAAAAGATTTAGGTGAATTTTATCCTAACCAGAACCTTGTTAAATCAAGTGGGTCTATTTTAGGGTTACAAGAAGTCATTTAATTCCCAACATTCACATGAACCCTTTTCTGTCTGATTCGACCCACTTATAATCTTGTTAAGATCATTTGACTTGTGTTTAGCTCATGAGAAAACCCGTTGTTGTACTACAATGGTAAAATTATAGTTTTACCCCTTGTTTCTTACTTTTATCTCAGAAAGGTTATTTATTTAATTAAGACCTCCAGTTGTCTATGTAGGAGCTTTTGTTCTCTTCTATGGGTCAAAATGAGCTAGTTAGGGCTCATGATGGTGTTCTCATCATACCCCCATGCCTAGCTTTTGCTAGTCCCTTAGTAAAATTTTAAGGTTTTAACTTCGATTTTAGACCATGAGTTCCTTGATGTTCAAAAACTATGATGAGTGCTTTTTTTTTTCTTTTTGATTAGGTTAGAATGCCAATAGTAGGCCTAGACGTACTCAAGTACTAACCAAGGTCCGGACCTGACCAGCTCTAGCCTCAGTCTACCGTGAAGGTTTTGAAGGCCCACAGGAACTATACTAAGGTTCATTGGACTCCGCGGTTAAAGCACCCATGCTTGTAACATATTTTAGCCTTGGTTCAGTTTGTAGTGCATTTTTGTAAGAGAGAGACAGAGGAATTTTCTTTGTTTGGAGAGTTTTCTCTCACTTTTCTTTTTATTTCTAGCTTCAGATTGGCTTCTCAACATGGTCAGTATGGGATTCCTAGTCCCCATCATCAATCCTCAAAGGGTCCCTGGCAATCAATGCTTCGAGATAGCACCGCCCATGGCAACCCCCAAAACCCTGGTTTTCGAGATTTTGAGATAATCCCACCCATTTCGTTCTGTAGCTAAATCCAGACCCTAGCAATTGACATTTCGTGATAATGCTGCCCATGACATCTAAACCAGCACAGGGTGCTTACATGCCCCCGATAGGATATGTAAATATCCTAGGAGACAAGCACCGAGGAGACGATATGTTATTGCGCATCTTCGAGGGGAATTTCCTGCCTCTCCGCGTTGGGAACACGTCCAAATCAACTTGTGTTGATCAGCCACTCCTAATCTAGGTGACTTTTTCAGAATAATTTAAATGCATTTACGTGATTTTGATGCTTATGCGCACTGAACCAAACTGTGTGTGGATTGGAGTGCTTAGGTTTCTGAGTCCTGCAAACCAGAGGTCAGTTAACAAGGCCGAATACTCCCTAAGCCTTAGACCTAATACTTAAGCTTCGCATTTTCCCCAACCTCTTGAGGACTATCCAGATCTTAGCGAATACTTGAATTTTTAAGCCTAGGAGTATAGCCCAAGAGGCCTAAGATCAGTGTTCCTACTAATCTCTTCTGTGTTTCCTTAGCACTTTTTTCTTTTCATTTTCTCTTTCTTGATATGGTCTACAACTCAATTAATCCCTTAATTTCTTACTAATGACTATCTCTATTCTTTTCTTTTCAACTTGTACTCCATTCTTTTGACATTTTTCACTTTTCCCCTTTTTATCCTCAAGATTTGTATGGCCTCAAAATTTTCTCTCCCCTCATTTTTTTGTTCTTTTTCCATAATTTTTTCATTTTTTTGGTATTTTTGTGATATGTGATTTTTTTGATGAAACCTTTTCTTGTGAGATGATTTTCACGGTGTTTTGCACTTTCATAACCCCTCATGCCTACGATTTGCAATGTCCCCATTGTAAATTAGGTGGGTTCGAATTTAACTTAGATCATTCATTAGAACAGGTTCTGGGTGGGCAAACGGGTTGAGGTGACTGTTGCGGACGATTTCAAAACTCGGGTACGGGTACTTGAGGTGGGGTCGGCTGTTCTAATGGATGAGCCCTAAAGTGCAATATGAATTCAGCATAGGACTGCCAAGAAAGGTTTCAGGTTTTTCAAAAATGACATGTTGCCTCCCGTTAAGCACTGAGTTTTACGCCATCGGCTGGGTGCAATGAGCTCAGGGAGAATGAAGGGTAAAGGATGTCTAAGCCAAATTTGTATTGGTAGGGTCTATGAATGGTTTGAGTCTCTGACCGTTCACGATGAAAGGTTCTGAATCGTGGCTGAGTGGACTGATCTCGATGGCTCCATTTCCGAAGATTCGTCAGATGAGGTAAGGTCCGATCCATTTTGATCTGAGTTTTCCTAGGAATAGTTTGAGCTTGGCATCAAAGAGGACTTTTTGACCAGGGTGAAAGATCTTTCTAGATATGTGCTTTTCATGAAAGGCCTTAACCCGCTCTTTGTAAATTCGTGAGTTCCCATACGCGTCGTGGCATAATTCATCGATCTCACTCATTTGAAGCTTTCTGTGGGTTCCTACCTTAGAAAGATCTAGATTGCAATTCCATACTGCCCAATAGGCTTTATGCTCCAATTCAACGGGGAGGTGACATGCCTTCCCATACACCAATCTGAAGGGAGACATACCTAATTGGGTTTTGTGGGTGGTCCTATAAGCCCACAAAGCTTCCGGAAGTGGGGATAACCAGTCTTTCCTGTCAGGTTGAATAGTAACCTAGAGGATTTTCTTGATCTCCCGATTTGATAGCTCAGCTAGACCACTAGTTTGGGGGTGGTAAAGAGTAGAAATTCGGTGTGACACCTCGTATTTGGTCATTACTAACCTGAGCTGAGCGTTAGTGAAATGGGTCCCTCCATCAAAGATTATAGCACGTGGAATCCCGAACCATGAAAAGATGTTCTGATGAATGAATTTGATAACCACCTTATGATCATTGGTTCGGGTCAGAATGGCTTCCATCCATTTGGACACGTAGTCAACACCAAGTAAAATGTACTCGAAGCCATCCGAAACAGGAAAGGGTCCCATAAAATCAATCCCCCATATGTCGAAGATTTCGCAAACAAGAATTGATTGTAAGTGCATCATATCACGGTGGCTCATGTTGCCTAAGGTCTGGCAACGAGTGCATGCCCTACAGTGATTGTATGTGTCTTTGAAAATCGTGAGCCAATAGACGCTACACTGGAGGACTTTTGCTGTGATTTTATGACCTGAGATATGTCCACCGCATGCCTAGTCATGGCAAAAGGACAATGTCCTAAATTTTTGCTCCCTCGACACATCATCGAATGATTTGATCAGCACCGATGCGGAAAAGATACGGGTCTTCCCAGAAGTAATACTTGATATCGAAAAGCAATTTGTCCTTCTTAGCATTCGGCCAATCAGATGGGATCTGATGTGATGACAAGTAGTTTACTAGATCAACAAACCATGCAAGCCCTATACTGATAGTCAAGAGGTGCTCATCGGGAAAATGTTCTGAAATGGGTCTGGAAGGGTCGATAATCTCAGAAGCAAGGCTGCACAAGTGATCAACTACCATGTTCTATTTTTCCTCTTTGTCATGAATCTCGAGGTTAAATTCTTGCAATAGCAAGATCCAACGGATTAATCGAAGTTTCATGTCCTTCTTCGCAAGGAGATGCCTCACAGTAATGTGATCATAGTAAATGATAACACGAGAACCCAGAAGATATGATCTGAACTTTTCCAGGGTAAATACTGCGGCTAGCAGCTCTTTCTTAGTAATTGTGTAGTTACGCTGAGCCTCGTCAAGTGTCTTGCTAGCATAGTAGATGACCACGGGTTTCCTGTCAATTTTCTGCCCAAGTACCTCTCCTACAATGAAGTCAAATGCATCGCACATGATCTCAAAGGGTTGAGACCAATCAGGGGACTGTAGAATCAGAGCTTGGGTAACTCCATCAAAGAATTTCAAATGCTTGAGTGCATTCCTTGGAGATTTCAAAAGGAACATCCTTAGATAGTAGAGTGGTCAGGGGGTGCGCGATCTTTGAGAAATCAGGAATGAATCGACAGTAAAAATCGACGTGCCCCAGAAAAGATCGGATGTCCTTGATCGAGCTAGGCATAGGGAGTTTGGAAATCAAATTCACCTTGGCTCGATCGACCTGGATGCCTTTTCCTGATATGAGATGCCCCAGGACAATTCCTTCAGGCACCATGAAATGACTCTTTTCCCAGGAAAGAACTAGATTCACGTCAATGCACCTCCTGAGGATCAGGACCAAGTGCAGGAGGCAATCGTCAAATGATTCTCCGAATACTGAAAAGTCATCCATGAAGACTTCCAGATAATCACCTACTATATTTGAGAATATGGCAAGCATGCACTGCTAAAAAGTAGCGGGTGCATTGCAGAGACCAGACGGCATCCTTCGGAACGCATACATCCCGAAGGGGCAGGTAAAAGTGGTTTTTTCTTGGTCCTCAGGATGGATTGCCACCTGGTTATAACCGGAGTACCCATCCAAAAAGCAGAAGAACCAATTTCCCACTAGTTTCTCGAGGATCTGATCAATAAAGGGTAGTGGGAAATGATCCTTCTTTGTGGAGGTACTGAATCTTCTGTAATCAATGCAGACTCCACGAATTCGCCACACAGGTCGGTATGATTTCTCCGATTTAAGTCATGATTACAATGAGTCCTACCTTTTTAGGCACAACCTGGATTGGTCTCACCCACCAACCGTCAGAGATCAGGTAGATGATCCCTGCATCTAACCACTTGATGATCTCCCTTTTCATGACCTCCTGCAGATTAGGATTCAGATGTCTCTGCATTTCACGGGAAGGTTGTGTGCCCTCTTCAGTGTAGATACAGGTGTGTGCAGTAAGAGGGGCTGATGCCAGTAAATCATCGAGAGTCCATCAATGGCTCTACGATGTTGATGGAGAACAGTAATCAGATGGGATTCCTGATCAGGTGTGAGTCTAGAGTTGATAATCACCGGAAACGTCTCATTGGAACCCAAAAAGATGTACTTAAGATGGTCGGGAAGAGGCTTGAGTTCCAGGATAGGGTTATCAGCAACAGCGGGTGGTTCAGGGTGTGTATTAGTAGTAAGGGAAGGAGTTATGGGTGTATCTAGGTTAAGTTCAGACTCCTCTGATTGCGAGTTTTGATTCTCCTGTGGTCGATCAGTAGTCAGGTTTTCCTCAATATACAGATCATCAACCATAGCCTTGATGTCACATATCTGGTCTATAACACCACAATTAATCCCTTGTTGGGCCTTAAAGATGTCAATCTTTAATGTTTGATTCGCAAATTTCAGTTCAATTTGGCCCTCCTCACAATTTATGTTGGCCCTAGCAGTGGCCAGAAAAAGTCTCCCTAGTATAATCAGTGTATCCATCGGGTTTTCTGGAGCATCCATATCCAAGACTACAAAGTTGGAGTCGGTATTGGTGACGACCGGGTTTTGGTTTGTTATAACGTTGTAGTAAAGCCGGTTATTACCAACATTTCAAATATATAAATTTTTTACTCGGAAAATAAAAGAGTTCCCGAGGTCGAACTCAGGGAGCAAGTTGTATTCTAGAGATATACATGTTTCTTTTACAAAATAAAGAAAGAGAGAGGGAAAGAATTTGTTGTTCTCTTTGTTTTCTCCTCGTGATTCTTTCTTTCTTTCTTCAGATCTCCTTCTTCTTCTTCTTCGTTCTGCAGAGGTGATGCTCCTCTTCAGATCTCCTTCTTCTTCTTCCTTGGTTTCTGTCTTGGCCTCTCTTCTTCTTTTTCTGCAGTCTCTTCTGTGAAGGTTTCTTCTTCCTTGGCTCTGCTGCACTTCTTCTCTGCAGCCTTTCCTCTTCTTCTGCCTTGCTCAGCCTCTTCTTTAGAGTTTCTTCTTGTTTTTCCTCCCTGCGGCTAAGTGTCAGCTTCTTCTTTTCTTTTTCAGCCAGGGACGTTACGCGAAGCTTTCTTCCTTAGCTGCTTCAGGCCGTCGTCTGATTTCCAAATCAGACGACTTAACTACCTGTTGCTACAGTTAGCTTCCTTCTTCTTCCGCGGGTCTTCTTCTTCGCCTGTGCCTGCACACTTCAGAGTTTTTCGTCAGAGGCAAAACCTACTCTACCCTCCCCCCCCCCCCCCGCGTCTCTCTCTCTCTCTGAAACCACTCTTGGGAAAGCTCTCCCAGAGCTACCGGGTAACCGGGTTCGGGTCAGGCCCGGGTCCAGGCCCACCGGCGTGCGTGGTGGGTGAGGAGTGCAGGTCAGTCTTGAGTCGGGTCGGGTCGGTTCGGGTCAGGTCCGCGGGGCATGAGCGCGGACGAGACCGGGTAACCGGGCGGGTGAAGGGGACCTCACCCCGTGTGCTGAGGCAGTAAGCCTTTAGCACTTTTGCATCTTATGTCGCTGCGGCTCTTCAGGCGTTTCCGAGGTGGGACTAAATGGCCCACCTCAATTGTGCGCCCGCAGCGGGGAATTCAGCAGGAGATGGTGGCGTCACGCGAAGCTTTCTTCCTTAGCTGCGAACCTGGTGTTTTGCCAAAACTCCTCGCAAGGCCTGGGAGTTGAATCTGGGCTTGGCGCTGAGCGTGGCGCGCCTGCAGCTACAGGCGGAAGCAGTTCCTCCTGCGCATCAATGACGGTGGAGGTCGGGTGGCCTGTTCACAAGAAAACGGCCTCTCGGCCTAATCAGAAAGTGCCAGGAGCTTCGCCAGGGTGCGGCGAAGCTCGTGTGGGTGGTGGCGAGGCGCGGGGCGGCGTGCGAGGGCTGCCCTAGGTCGGACTGTGGGTCGGAGGATGGGTCTGTTCGGTGGGGTTGCAGAGGGTGATGTGGGGGAAGTGGCAGGGCGGAGGTTGATCAGGGTGAGGAGGCGGAGGTCCTGCAGTGGTCGACGAGCCGTGTGGGTCGCTGAGGTGATGGGAGCGGCTCGCCGGAGGGTGGTCGGAGGCGAAGGGGGTGAAGGTGGTCAGGGTCGGTCGAGGGCTTAATTGAATAAATTGAAAGCGGGGAAAGAAAGAGGAGAAGAAGGGGAGTAGCTCTAGCTTACTTGCAGGGACGAAGGGGGAGGAACAGGGCGACAGTCGTATCGACTGTCGCCGGAGAAGACGATGCTCAGGGAAAGGGGCGGCGGCGAGCAGAGAGCCGGAGAGGCGCCAGCTGGGTGCGGCGTGGCGCGGGAAGAGCAGGGGAGGAAGTCTCTGCTGCTGGTATTGCGGCAGAGCGAAGAGGTGGAGGGGGAGGAAACCGCCGGAGCTGGTGAGCGTCTGCCGGAGGAAGAAGAGAAGAAAGTTGGGGATTTTCTCCGTCAGATCCAGGCTGCCCCGGTCGGTGGAGCAACGGGGGGTATTTATAGGGATTAAACAGGGAGGAAGGCGGAGGGAGACGACGTGTCTCCCTCGCCGGAAGATGGTCAGAAACAAGAACCCATACCGTCCGTGCGTTCGCACGGCCGGTATGGTGGGTCACAACGACCAGGGGGTGTCCCTGCGACGGCTGACGACGCAGGGACACCCCCGGTTTACTTGCCAGGTCCCCCACCTCACCCTGCGCGGCGCCATGCTCCGCGCAAGGTCGCCGGAGCATGGTGCTGGCAGGTTTTGCAGGAGGGACCTGATTGCAAAGAACGAAGGAGAGTTAGGGGCCAAAATGCGAGGGTTCAAAAGTTGAGGGCCAAAGAGTAAATATATGAGGACCAAAGTGTAAAGTCGGTCAAGGAGGTTTCTTCTTAGGCTCAAGTTTTTATACATGACTAATTAGGATCTAAGGAATCTGATGGTGAATTTCATTTTCATATTAAACCTTGTTTGACCAGTCAATTTGCGCAAAAACCCAAATTAAGTTATTAATTGGGTATGGTTCTCAATGTAGGTCAAAATGGGTTCTAAAGGCCAAATTGAAGGTTCTAAACCCTAGAGATTATTTTTCTATGAATTTTAGAGGGTTTATTCTATTTTTACTTTGCCTCGAACCTTGTGAATTGAAGTGGGTTGTTTTAGGGTTACAGATTTATCATTTAGTTTCTTGGAATTGCTGTAGCCCTTGCTAGATCATTTCATCCCACTTTTATTCTTATTAAGCTGCTTTGACCTATGTTTGGGCCCTGAATTACCCTGTATGCAGATTATACTTGTGAAATTGCATTTTTACCCCTTATGACTTGTTTTCTCCTTAAACTCAGAATTCTCTGAGTTAAGCCTTTCCTTGAGTTATGTAGGAGCTTTTATCCTTTGTATTGGGTCAAAATGAGCTAGTTATGGCTCATGATGAGGTTCTCATCATACCCCCATGCCTAGCTTTTGCTAGTCCCTTAGCAAAAACTTAAGGTTTCAACCCTTGATCTAGACCATGAAGTTTTTAATAGTTTTAGATAAGTGCCTTTTTTAGTTGAGCATAGATTAGGTTAGAATGCTGACCATAGGCCTAAAAGGTACTCTAGTACTAATCAAGATCCAAATCTGTCTAGCCTTAGCCTCAGTCTTTTAGCAAAGGTTTTTAAGGCCCACAAGAACTAACCTAAGGTTTATTGGACTTCGTGGTTAAAGCACCCGTGCTTGAAATGATTTTAGCCCTGGCTCAGTTCGCAGTACGTTTTGTAAGAGAGAGATAGAAAGTTTTTCTGTTTGGAGAGTTTTCTCTCTCTTTTTCTTTTTAGTTCTAGCCTAGGATTGGCTTTTCAACACAGTCTGTATCAGATTCCTTGCTCCCATCATCAATCCTCAAGGGTTCCTGGCGATCGATACTTCGAGATAGCCCCGCCCATGGCAACCCCCGGAACCCTGGCTATTGAGATTTCGAGATAATCCCATCCATGGTATTCCGTGGCCGAATCCAGACCCTGGCAATTGACACTTCGAGATAATTCCATCCATGGAATCTGAACCAGCAGAGTGCTTACATGCCCCCAGTAGGATATGTAAATATCCTAAGAGACAAGCACCGAGGTGATGATATTTTGTTACGCATCTTCGAGGGGATTTCCCGCCTCTCCGCGCTGGGAACTCGTCCAAATCAACTTGTGTTGATCGGCCGCTCCTATTCTAGGTGTTCTTTTCAGATTTTTGCGACGCTTCTGCGTGATTCTGATTTTTACGCTTACTGAACCAGGCTGTGTGTGAGATTAGGGTGCTTAGGTTACTGAGTCCCGTAAACCAAAAATTAGTTAACGAGGCCGAATACTCCCTAAGCCTTAGACCTAATACTTCAGCTTTTCATTTTCCTCAACCTCTTGAGGAGTGTCCAGATCTTAATGGGTACTAAGAGTCTATTCAAGAATGCCTAAGGTTTGCATTCTTTACTAATCTTATTGTGCACTTTTCTTGAATGAGGTCTAGAACTTAGGTTAATTCCTTAGTTCCTTACTAATGACTATCACTTTTTCTCATAATTTTGTGCTCCTTTTTCATTTTGTTTCTTTTCTCCTTCGCAAAATTTTTCTTTTTTCTTTTCCTCTTATTCTTTTTCGAAAAATTTTTTTAATTTTTATGGTGTTTTTGGCATATGTGAATTTTTTGTTTGAAACCTTTTCTTACAAGTTTTGCACTTTCATACCCCCCCATGCCTAAGATTTGCAATGCCCTCATTGTAACCTAGGGGGTCTTAGTTCATTCCTTAAGACAGAAATTTGGATGAGTGAATGGGTCGGGTTGAATTTTTGCGGACGATTTCAAATCCCAGATGCAAACATCTGAGTTGGGGTCGGCTGTCTACAAGGGTGAACTTCGAGTGCTGAAAGGTGTCAGAACAAGTTTCAGGTTTTCAAAGAGAATGACGGGCTGCCTCCCGTTAAGCGCTGAGTTTTACGCCATCGGCTGGGCGCAATAAGCTCAAGGGGAAAGGAGGGTATAAGATGCCTCAGCCAAATTAGTAGAAGTTACATCAATGAACGGCTTGAGTCTCTGACCGTTCACGATGAAAGGTTCAGAATCGTGGCTGAGTGGACTGATTTCGATTGCTCCATTTCCAAAAACCTGTCGAACCAAATATGGTCCGACCCACGTAGATCTCAGTTTTCCTGGGAAGAGTTTGAGTCGGGCATCAAAGAGTAGGACCTTTTGACCAGGATGAAAGATCTTTCTCGAGATGTGTTTGTCGTGGAAGGCTTTAACCCGCTCCTTGTAGATTTGCGAGTTCTCGTACGCGTCTATGCGTAATTCATCGATCTCGCTGATTTGGAGTTTTCTGTGGGTCCCAGCCTTGGAAAGATCCAGATTACAGTTCCGTACTGCCCAATAGGCTTTATGCTCCAGTTCGACGGGAAGGTGGCATGCCTTTCCGTACACCAATCTAAAGGGAGACATGCCCAATTGGGTCTTGTGGGCGGTCCTATAGGCCCACAATGCTTCCGGAAGTCGGGACGACCAGTCCTTCCTGTCAGGTCGAACAGTGAATTGTAGGATTTTCTTGATCTCCCGATTAGACAGCTCAGCTAGACCATTAGTTTGGGGGTGGTAAGGAGTAGAGATTCGGTGAGTCACCCCGTATTTGGTCATCAGTGACCTAAACTGAGCATTTGTGAAATGGGTCCCCCCATCAGAGATTATTGCACGAGGAATCCCGAACCTTGAGAAAATGTGTTGATGAATGAATTTGAGAACGATTTTGTGATCACAGGTTCGGGTCGGTATGGCTTCGATCCATTTGGACACGTAGTCCACAGCCAACAGAATGTATTCGAAACCATCCGAAACAGGAAAGGGGCCCATAAAATCAATCCCCCAAACATCAAAGATTTCGCATACTAGAATCGGTTGCATAGGCATCATGTCGCGATGGCTCATGTTGCCCAAAGTCTGGCAACGACTGCATGCCTTGCAATGACTGTATGCGTCTTTGAACAGTGTGGGCCAGTAAAAGCCGCACTGGAGGACTTTTGATGCGGTTTTATGCCCGGCAAAATGGCCACCGCATGCCTGGTCATGGCAGAAAGAGAGGATATTGTTGACTTCCCCTTCCGGGACACATCTCCGGATGATCTGATCGGCACCTATGCGGAAGAGGTACGGGTCTTCCCAAATGTAATACTTGGCATCGGAGCGTAATTTGTCTTTCTTGGCCTTCGGCCAATCGGACGGGGTCTGATGAGATGCCAAGTAATTTACAATATTAGCGAACCATGGAAGGCTAGTACCAATATTCAGCAGGTGCTCATCGGGAAAATGCTCAGTGATGGGTCCGGAAGGGTCAATTATTTCAGAAGGAAGACGGGACAAGTGATCAGCTACCACGTTTTGTTTTCCCGCTTTGTCGCGAATCTCAAGGTCAAATTCTTGCAACAGCAAGATCCATCGGATTAATCGAGGTTTCGCGTCCTTCTTCGCAAGGAGATGCCTCACAGCTGTGTGATCCGAGTATATGATGACATGGGAACCCAGAAGGTACGATATGAACTTCTCTAGGGCAAATACTACAGCTAGCAGCTCTTTCTCAGTAACTGTATAGTTACGCTGAGCCTCATCGAGTGTTTTGCTGGCGTAGTAAATGACCACAGGTTTCTTGTCATTTTTCTGCCCCAAAACCGCTCCTACAGCGAAGTCAGATGCATCACACATGATCTCAAAGGGTTGAGACCAATCAGGGGACTGTAGGATCGGGGCTTGGGTGACTCGGTCACGCAGGATTTCAAATGCTTGAGTGCATTCCTTGGAGATTTCGAAGGGAACATCCTTGGAGAGAAGAGTGGTCAGGGGGCGTGCGATTTTTGAAAAATCAGGGATAAATCGTCGATAAAAACCGACATGCCCTAAAAAGGATCGGATGTCCCTGATCGAGCTAGGCATAGGAAGGTGAGAAATCAGATTAACCTTAGCTCGATCCACTTGGATACCTTTTTCCGAAATTGAGTGTCCCAGGACAATTCCCTCAGGCACCATGAAATGGCTCTTTTCCCAGGAAAGAACCAAATTCACATCGATGCACCGCCTGAGTATCTGGACCAAGTGTTGGAGGCAATCGTCGAATGATGCTCCGAAAACTGAAAAGTCATCCATGAAGACTTCCAGATAATCACCTACCATATCTGAGAATATGGCAAGCATGCATCGCTGAAAAGTAGCGGGTGCATTGCAAAGACCGAAAGGCATCCTTCGGAAAGCGTATGTTCCGAAGGGGCAGGTGAACGTGGTCTTTTCTTGGTCCTCAGGATGGATTGCCACCTGGTTATAACCGGAGTACCCGTCAAGAAAGCAGAAGAACCTATTTCCCGCTAGTTTTTCGAGAATTTGATCAATGAAGGGTAGTGGGAAATGATCCTTCTTCGTGGAGGAATTGAGTCGACGGTAATCTATACAGACTCTCCACGAGTTGGCTAATCGGGTAGGAATGATTTCTCCGGTCTCAGTCGTTATAGTGGTGAGTCCTGCCTTCTTGGGCACGACCTGAATTGGGCTCACCCAACGACTATCGGAGATCGGGTAGATGATCCCGGCATCTAACCACTTGATGATCTCCTTTTTCACGACCTCCTGCAGATTGGGGTTTAAGCGTCTCTGCATCTCACGAGAAGGTCGTGTGCCCTCTTCTAAATAGATATGATGAGTACAATAAGAGGGACTTATTCCAGTCAAATCATCGAGAGTCCATCCGATGGCTCTGCGATGTTGCTGGAGGACAACAATCAGACGGGCTTCCTGTTCAGGACTGAGGTTGGAATTGATGATCACAGGAAGGGTCTGATTAGAACCCAAAAATACGTATTTCAAGTGAGCGGGAAGGGGTTTCAGTTCGAGGATGGGGTTTTCAGCAGCAGCGGGTGGTTCAGTATAGATGTGAGGTTCAAGGGTGGGAGTTACTGGGTTGTTCATATCTGGATTCAACTCCTCTGTTTGCGGGTCAAGATCCTTCTGTGGTTGATGAGGCACAATCGAGTCACTCTGGAGGTGTGATTCATCAACCAAAGTCTTGATGTCACAAATTTGCTCGATGACGCCGCAATTAATTCCTTGTTGGGCCTTAAATATATCAATTTTCAGTGTTTGATCTCCAAACTTAAGCTCTATTTGGCCCTCCTCACAGCTGATGTTGGCTCTAGCAGTAGCCAAGAAAGGTCTCCCTAGAATGATTGGTGTATCCCTAGGGTTCTCAGGTGCATCCATATCTAAGACTATGAAGTCCACTGGAAAATAGAAATCCCGCACTCTCACGATAACATCCTCGAGAATCCCTTTTGGTGACTTTATAGATCGATCTGCTAATTGTAATGTCACCTCGGTTGGTTTCAGCTCAGATTCCTCTAGATGGTCAAGTAAGGATGTGGGTATCAGGTTTATGGATGCGCCCAAGTCTAACAATGCTCTATCAAATTGGGTACCACCTATCTTACAGGAAATCAGGGGAGTTCCGGGATCTTTTGCCTTGGGTGGGAGTCTACTAAGGATTACAGAGCTGGCTTGCTCTGACAGAACAATTGGGCTCCCTCCCTTGGTTCGCGGCTTACGCTGGGGTGTACATAAATTCTTTAGAAATCGTGCGTAAGCTGGTACGTGGCGGATTGCATCCATCAAGGGGATGTTTATGTGGACCTGCTCAAAGAGCTTGACCAGGTCCTCCTCAGGGGCCACGGGTTTGGTGGTCTTCTTTCCCTTGGTCAGGGCCTCGGGAAACGGGATCTTGGTTGGTTCTTCTAGGATAGGTTCAGGTTGTGGATCTGGAACAGCGGTACCTTGGATAACTATCCTAGGGTCATGGTTATCAGGCTGGGAGTGGTTTGGATAATGTGGGTCTTGAGTTGTCTTACCACTACGTGTTGTTACAGAATTTAATCCGGCCTGATTTTGGTTTGGGTTTGGTAGGAGGGGTGGCGGCTGCTGAAATCCTGCATAAGAAGTTGAGGCTTCCATCTCGTCTGGAGATGGAGCAGTAGGAGCCTGATAAATCCATTGGGCGTGGCCTAAATTTGGATTCATAACGCGCTTCTGGGTTGGCACGTTATTTGGGTTAGGAAGAGGTTGGGAAGGGAGTGTGCCTGGTTGGCGAGAATTTGCCAACTGGGCCAGTTGAGTTTTAACTTCTGTAAGCTCGTCCTTGTGCTGTTTTTGAATAGCCGCATTCGATTTTTGAATGTCAGCCAGAGTCTGAAGGATTAAGGACATTTGATCTTGATTTGGCCCTGATGGATAAGTAGGGTTGGGCCGAGGCTGAGGCGGCTGGTAGTGACGAGAGGGCTGTGGGCGGGACTGAAAAGGTGGTCTTTGGGTTTGGGAATTTCCCGTCCACTGAAAATTGGGATGGTTTCGCCATCCAGGGTTGTAAGTGTTGGAGAATGGGTCGTTCTGGATGGCATTGAGGTCCTCGCAGGTCTGAGGAACCTCCTGAGAATCAGGGAAAGGAGGAATGGAGTTCCCCCGGCTGGTGTAGAAAGGATCGGATGATCTTCCAGTCCAAGAATCAGATGGGGATGGATATGGATCCATCCCAGGGGAGGATCGGTGGAGGATGTTTTGCACAGTCTCCTGTGTGGAAGGAGGTTGTGCAAAGGAGTTACGCGCAGAGGTGGCTCGCTGCAAGTGCTGAGTCAGCTCATCCACCTTCTTTTCAATGATTGAGACCTTGTCCAATCGACTGGCCATCAATTCCAGGTCGACTGATGCGGACAGGCCCTGCGTCTCATGTGCTCCCTTAAGATTCGTCGCTGCGCGGGTATTCGTCCTGTCGAATAATCCCATGGAGTCATTGTTGATGGAGTTCTCGCACATGTTTTCGAGAATCTCCCATACGGTGTCTTCATGTTGACCCATGATGTTTCCTCCGCAAGTTGCATTGACGAAAAGGCGGATGTCCTCACGGAGTCCCTGGTAAAAAGATTGGACTTGTTCCCATTTAGGAACTCCGTGATGGGGGCACTTTCTCATGAGATCCTGAAAACGATCCCATGCCTCATGGAGAGGTTCTCCTGATTGTTGAGTGAAGTGTGTAATCTGATGGCGCAAGGCGTTGGTCCGACCAACGGGAAAAAACTTTTTCAAAAATTCAGATTGAAGTTCTTCCCAAGTGTTGATCGGCCGGGTCTGAGTTTGATACCAATGGGCGGCCTTGTCCATAAGAGAAAAGGAGAACATCTTCATGAGAAGAATATCCCGATTTTGCGCATCTGATCCAAAAGTGTGGGCCAGATGCTTTAGCTGTTTGATGTGCTGGAAGGGATCTTCAGAATTAAGCCCATGGAATTTAGGTATAGCATGAATCATGTTGGGCTTTAGTTCGGAATCAGGTCCTCCAGTCGGGATTCTGACTCGAGTCTCAATGGCCACCGCAGCAGGATTGTAGTGGTCCCGCATCATAGGACGCTGTGGTGGGTGCACGAAGTTTTGGAAGAGGTCATTGAGTCGCTGGAGCTGGTGTTCCAGATTATTTTCTTCCTCAACTGGCTGAGCCATGATGGGGGAAGAAGAAGAACTTGGTTCTGAATCAGAAGAAGAGAGAATAATGTGAGGGTGTTGCTGCACACACACGGGCGTCGAGGCTTGGCCTTGACAAGAGTGAATTTCTAATGGGGGTCTTAAGGGTGGTCCTAGGGACCTCCTTCCGTACATGCACAGTTGGGAGAGGTAAGTTAGAAGGTGCTGGACCCAATCAAGACACCCAAAAATGTGTTGGGTGACTATAGAGGTGCGGGGCAGATGGACCCCTTGATCAGAAAGATCGTCCACCTGAGAATTACCTGGGCAGCCAGAGAGGGAGAGTCCCGCGAAGACCCCTACACGGTAGAGCGTCCCCACGGGTTACAGGGTTTCCCCCACCCGACCTCTCTTGTCACTGCGGTTCCAGGTAGACCAGAATGGGGATCTTGACCTCTTAAGTCTACCAATTTTAAGATCAGGGTGCTTAAGGTTTCACTTGAACTTTAGTCTTTTTAAGTGCAAAGAGTGACCTAATTTAAGGTTGGTTAACCCAAAGGGGTCAACTTTACCTCTTGTTTTCTTTGAGAGCTCTTTGGGTCCTTTCTTTTAGGGTCCAAGTGTTTAAAGAGAGAGCCAATTGTTTTAGGATTTTTCTTGTTAATTATTTTCAATCAATGGCTTGGGCACACCTCTTTTGGATTTCCTCAATTCTTGATTAAGGGGTGTGTCTCTACTGAAATCCTAATGTTTGACCTTATGTTGGCTCTACTTGGTCCATTTAACTCTTTGTTGGGCAATTAGGGCTCAAGCAAGAATGTGTTAGCCCTTAAATACCCTTAATAGTGTGCAGGAGTGATGAGTTGAAAACATGCAACTCTTTATGGTTACTAAGTATGGAAGACAGGTTAGCCCTATATTGCTTGTTCTTTTCTTTTCTTCCTCTTTAGAGTTTAGGGGTTAATAGTGAGAGGAAAAATTTACCTGTCTTCGGAGTGGTTGTCGTGTGGTTGCTTGTCTTCTTGAGTTCCTGTAGCTGCACAAAAGAGAGGAGATTATCAGAAATTAAAAGAAACAGGAATGTTTACCTCTAGAATAGCCGTTGCTCCCCGGCAACGGCGCCAAAATGGAGTCGGTATTGGTGACGACCGGGTTTTGGTTTGTTATAACGTTGTAGTAAAGCCGGTTATTACCAACATTTCAAATATATAAATTTTTTACTCGGAAAATAAAAGAGTTCCCGAGGTCGAACTCAGGGAGCAAGTTGTATTCTAGAGATATACATGTTTCTTTTACAAAATAAAGAAAGAGAGAGGGAAAGAATTTGTTGTTCTCTTTGTTTTCTCCTCGTGATTCTTTCTTTCTTTCTTCAGATCTCCTTCTTCTTCTTCTTCGTTCTGCAGAGGTGATGCTCCTCTTCAGATCTCCTTCTTCTTCTTCCTTGGTTTCTGTCTTGGCCTCTCTTCTTCTTTTTCTGCAGTCTCTTCTGTGAAGGTTTCTTCTTCCTTGGCTCTGCTGCACTTCTTCTCTGCAGCCTTTCCTCTTCTTCTGCCTTGCTCAGCCTCTTCTTTAGAGTTTCTTCTTGTTTTTCCTCCCTGCGGCTAAGTGTCAGCTTCTTCTTTTCTTTTTCAGCCAGGGACGTTACGCGAAGCTTTCTTCCTTAGCTGCTTCAGGCCGTCGTCTGATTTCCAAATCAGACGACTTAACTACCTGTTGCTACAGTTAGCTTCCTTCTTCTTCCTCGGGTCTTCTTCTTCGCCTGTGCCTGCACACTTCAGAGTTTTTCGTCAGAGGCAAAACCTACTCTACCCTCCCCCCCCCCCCGCGTCTCTCTCTCTCTCTGAAACCACTCTTGGGAAAGCTCTCCCAGAGCTACCGGGTAACCGGGTTCGGGTCAGGCCCGGGTCCAGGCCCACCGGCGTGCGTGGTGGGCGAGGAGTGCAAGTCAGTCTTGAGTCGGGTCGGGTCGATTCGGGTCAGGTCCGCGGGGCGTGAGCGCGGACGAGACCGGGTAACCGGGCGGGTGAAGGGGACCTCACCCCGTGTGCTGAGGCAGTAAGCCTTCAGCACTTTTGCATCTTATGTCGCTGCGGCTCTTCAGGCGTTTCCGAGGTGGGACTAAATGGCCCACCTCAATTGTGCGCCCACAGCGGGGAATTCAGCAAGAGATGGTGGCGTCACGCGAAGCTTTCTTCCTTAGCTGCGAACCTGGTGTTTTGCCAAAACTCCTCGCAAGGCCTGGGAGTTGAATCTGGGCTTGGCACTGAGCGTGGTGCGCCTGCAGCTGCAGGCGGAAGCAGTTCCTCCTGCGCGTCAATGGCGGCGGAGGTCGGGTGGCCTGTTCACAAGAAAACGGCCTCTCGGCCTAATCAGAAAGTGCCAGGAGCTTCGCCAGGGTGCGGCGAAGCTCGTGTGGGTGGTGGCGAGGCGCGGGGCGGCGTGCGAGGGCTGCCCTAGGTCGGACTGTGGGTCGGAGGATGGGTCTGTTCGGTGGGGTTGCAGAGGGTGATGTGGGGGAAGTGGCAGGGCGGAGGTTGATCAGGGTGAGGAGGCGGAGGTCCTGCGGTGGTCGGCGAGCCGTGTGGGTCGCTGAGGTGATGGGAGCGGCTCGCCGGAGGGTGGTCGGAGGCGAAGGGGGTGAAGGTGGTCAGGGTCGGTCGAGGGCTTAATTGAATAAATTGAAAGCGGGGAAAGAAAGAGGAGAAGAAGGGGAGTAGCTCTAGCTTACTTGCAGGGACGAAGGGGGAGGAACAGGGCGACAGTCGTATCGACTGTCGCCGGAGAAGACGATGCTCAGGGAAAGGGGCGGCGGCGAGCAGAGAGCCGGAGAGGCGCCAGCTGGGTGCGGCGTGGCGCGGGAAGAGCAGGGGAGGAAGTCTCTGCTGCTGGTATTGCGGCAGAGCGAAGAGGTGGAGGGGGAGGAAACCGCCGGAGCTGGTGAGCGTCTGTCGGAGGAAGAAGAGAAGAAAGTTGGGGATTTTCTCCGTCAGATCCAGGCTGCCCCGGTCGGTGGAGCAACGGGAGGTATTTATAGGGATCAAACAGGGAGGAAGGCGGAGGGAGACGACGTGTCTCCCTCGCCGGAAGATGGTCGGAAACAAGAACCCATACCGTCCGTGCGTTCACACGGCCGGTATGGTGGGTCACAACGACCAGGGGGGTGTCCCTGCGACGGCTGACGACGCAGGGACACCCCCGGTTTACTTGCCAGGTCCCCCACCTCACCCTGCGCGGCGCCATGCTCCGCGCAAGGTCGCCGGAGCATGGTGCTGGCAGGTTTTGCAGGAGGGACCTGATTGCAAAGAACGAAGGAGAGTTAGGGGCCAAAATGCGAGGGTTCAAAAGTTGAGGGCCAAAGAGTAAATATATGAGGACCAAAGTGTAAAGTCGGTCAAGGAGGTTTCTTCTTAGGCTCAAGTTTTTATACATGACTAATTAGGACCTAAGGAATCTGATGGTGAATTTCATTTTTATATTAAACCTTGTTTGACCGGTCAATTTGCACAAAAACCCAAATTAAGTTATTAATTGGGTATGGTTCTCAATGTAGGTCAAAATGGGTTCTAAAGGCCAAATTGAAGGTTCTAAACCCTAGAGATTATTTTTCTATGAATTTTAGAGGGTTTATTCTATTTTTACTTTGCCTCGAACCTTGTGAATTGAAGTGGGTTGTTTTAGGGTTACAGATTTATCATTTAGTTTCTTGGAATTGCTGTAGCCCTTGCTAGATCATTTCATCCCACTTTTATTCTTATTAAGCTGCTTTGACCTATGTTTGGGCCCTGAATTACCCTGTATGCAGATTATACTGGTGAAATTGCATTTTTACCCCTTATGACTTATTTTCTCCTTAAACTCAGAATTCTCTGAGTTAAGCCTTTCCTTGAGTTATGTAGGAGCTTTTATCCTTTGTATTGGGTCAAAATGAGCTAGTTATGGCTCATGATGAGGTTCTCATCAAAAGTCCACCAGGAAGTAGAAATCCCGAACCCTAACAATGACATCCTCAAGAACTCCTTTAGGTGACTTAATAGATCAATCAACCAACTATAATGTCACCTCTATCGGTTTAAGCTCAGATTCCTCAAGATGGTCAAGTAGGGATGTAGTATTAGGTTTATGGAGGCTCCTAGATCTAATAAAGCTCTCTCAAATTAGGTATCACCAATGGTACAGGAAATCAGGGGAGTACCTGGGTCTTTTGCCTTAAGTGGGAGTTTACTCAAAATTACAGAGCTGGCTTGCTCTGACAATACGATCGGACTCTGACTTTTGGTTCGCGGCTTACGCTTAGGTGGACACACGTCTTTCAGAAATCGTGCGTAAGCCGGTACGTGGTGGATCACATCGATTAAGGGGATGTTTATATGGACCTGTTCAAAGAGCTTGACCAGATCCTCCTCAAGTGCCACAGGTTTGTTTGTCCTCTTTCCCTTGGTCAAGGCGTCAGGAAATGGAACCTTGGATGGTTTCTCTAGAATAGGTCCAGGTTCTTGATCTGGGACAGGGGTATCCTGGATAACTATCCTAGGGCTTGGGTTAGCACTACCAGGTTGAAAGTGGCTTGGGTAAGGTGGTTCTTGTGTTGCTTTGCCACTACGAGTTATAACAGAATTTAGTCCTGCCTGATTTTGGTTCGATGTCGGTAAAATAGGTGGCTACTACTGAAATCCAGCATATAATGTCAAAGCTTCCATCCCGTCGAGTGATGGAACAAAAGGGGCCTAATAAATCATGTGGGCTTGGCCTGGATTTTGGTTCATAACGTGCCTCTGGTTCGACACATTATTCAGATTCGGTAGAGGTTACGAAGGGAGTGTACCAGGTTGGCAGGAATTCGCCATCTAGGCGAGTTGATTACAAACCTCTGTGATCTTGTCTTTGTGCTGTTTTTGCATAGCCGCATTCATCTTCTGAATGTCAGCCAGAGTCTGAAAAATGAGAGTCATCTGATCTATCTGAGTTGGCCCAGATTGATAGGTGGGGTTGGGTCGAGGCTGAGGTGACTGAAATGAACGAGGAGCTTGTGGACGGGGTTGATATGGTGGTCTTTGATTCTGATTATTTCCCGTCCACAGGAAATTGGGATGATTCCACCATCCAGGTTTATAGGTATTAAAGAATGGGTCATTCTAGATGGCGTTGAGGTCCTCGCAGGTCTGAGGAACCTCAGAAAAGTCAGAGTATGAGGGTTCAGAGTTCCTCCAACTAGAGTAGGTAGGATCGGAGTTTCCTCCGTTCCTAGAGTCAAACAAGGGTGGATACGGGTCCATCCCCTAAGAAGATCAGTGATAGATGTTATGCACAGCTTCCCTCCCAGAGGGTGGCTGTGCAAACGGGTTTTGCACAGAGGTGGCTCACTACAGATTTCGAGTTAGCTCATCCACCTTCTTCTCAATGATAGAGACCTTGTCCAACCAACTGGCCATCAATTCCAAGTCGACGGATGTGGACAAGCCCTGCATCTCATGTGCTCCCCTTGGATTCGTCGATGCGCGGGCATTCGTCCAGACAAATAATCCCATGGAGTCATTATTGATGGAGTTCTCACACATATTCTCAAGAATCTCCCACACAGTGTCTTTGTGTTGACCCATCATATTTCCTCCGCAGGTTGCATTGACGAATAAGTAGATATCTTCATGGTGTCCCTAGTAAAAAAAATGGACTTGTTCCCATTTAGGAACTCCGTGATGGGGGCACTTTCGCATGAGATCCACTAAACGGTCCCATGCTTCATGAAGTGGTTCTCTAGGCTGCTGTGTGAAGTGTGTGATCTGGTGTCATAGGACATTCGTCCGACCAACTGGCAAGAACTTTTTCAGAAACTCAGATTGTAGTTCAACCCATGTGTTGATTGGACGTGTTTGAGTCTAATACCAGTGAGCTACTTTGTCTATGAGAGAGAAGGAGAACATCTTCATGAGAAGAATATCCCGATTCTGGACATCTGACCCGAACGTCTAGGCCAGATGCTTAAGTTGTTTGATGTGCTAGAAGGGATCCTGGGAATTAAGCCCATGAAACTTTGGAATAGCATGAATCATGTTGGGCTTGAGTTCAGAATCAGGACCTCCAGCCAAGATTTGCACTCGAGGTTCGATCGCCACCGCAGCGGGATTGTAGTGATCTCGCTTCATAGGACGCTGCGGTGGGTTTACAAAGGCGTGAAATAAATCATTAAGGCACTGAAGTTGGTTTTCAAGGTTTTTCTCTTCTTCTACGGGTTGTGCCATGATGATGGAAGAAGGAGAATTGGGTTCAGATGAATCAGAGGAGATATCTATGTGATGGGGTTGCTGCATAAACATGGAAGTCAAGACCTGACCTCGATGGGAATGAATCACTAAAGGAGGCCTCAAGGATGGTCTTAAGGACCTCCAACCGAACATGCACCGATAGAAACTTAAAGAGAGAAGAGACAAATTTAAAGGAATTGGATAGAAACTTACTCGAAAGTGCACATCCCCGGCAACGGCGACAGAAAAGTTATGATGGTCGGCCTGGATAGGTTGTTAATATGATATTTTTATCGTTGAAATGTGTATAGTGGTTAACCTAATTCAGACCTAACCATCTCTTTACAAAATTTTTAACCTGGCCTAATTGATTTTATCTTGTCACTTTTAAGCCCAGGGTCGAACTCAGGGAAGTGGGGTTCAAGTCGAGTTTCTACGTTTTCCTTAAAACGCGTCTCTTCCGTTCGTTTATTCTGTTTTTGGTATTTTTCTTATTTAGGTTTTTTTCTGGTAATCCTTGTTCTTGAGGCACACCCTCAAAATTGTGTCCTTGGCTTTTAGCCAAAACAGAGTTTCAAAACACGTCTTGCTACTTGCAAGACGGGGGTACCTGCAAATCAAAGATTATCTTTTCACTTTTATACCTTTTTTATCTTTTTACTAAGGAAGCTATCAGATAGAAAGTAAATATAGTAGCTATAGATATATATTTATATGTAGTATATATATAAAGGGGTGGGGGTGGAGGTGACGATGGAGTGTAGCACTATGTCGAGTCAGCCGACGTCTAGAGAGACGCAACCAACACGACTAGGTGCCGCGTGGAGTGTGGATGGAGGATGGATGATGTATGGGACCACGCTTTTTTGTACGCGTGTATCAGGGAATATCAGCAACTGGTGCAGATATCCCCGCGATACAACGTATAATAAATAACGTGAAAATATATGTACATATGTATGTATATAAATGTATAAGTATATATGTATAGATATATATAGATATATATATATATATAGGTGTATATATATATATATATATATATGTATGTATGTATATATGTATATAGCTATGTATATATGTATATAAGTATATATATATAATACTATATAGATATATATATATATATGTATATAAGTATATATGTATCTAGATATATATGTATATATATATGTGTATATGTATAAGTATATAGATATGTATATATATATATATGTATATGAGTATGTGTATATATATATATATATATATATATTATATATGTATATGTATATATATATTATATTATATGTATGTATACATAACTATATAGATATACTATGTATATATAAGTATATATATATAGATATATGTATATGTATATATATATATATATATATATATATATGTATGTATATAAGTTACTATTAGTGTGTGAGTGTGTGTGTCGGTGAATGGGTGTGTGTGTTGCTGTAAGTGAAAAAAGAGAGAGAGAGAGAGAGAGAGAGAGAGATAGAGAATACGTGAGAGAGAGAGAGCGGAAGACAGAGAGGGAGCGGGCGGGAGAGATCGCGGAGAGAGAGAGAGCGCCAGAGAGAGAAAGAGCGGGTGGGAGAGATCGCGAGCGCAGACGATGGCAACGAGGTAAGGCGTCTGCTCGCGGCGGCGGACGTCTGAGCCGCGTCGTCTGAAGATCGCGGAGGCGGACGTCTGAAGATCGCGGATGCAGGTGCGTCTTCGCGCGGAGAAGGTGACGCGTCTGCAGGCCGGGTGCGAGGAAGGAGAGCGGGCGATGGCGTGCTCGGAGAGGGCGGCGGGGAGTCTGCAGTCGGTCGCGGAGGGTTGCAGAGGTTCGCGGGGGTCGGCGCGAAGGCCTGGCCGGCCGCTGCAGTGCGCGCAGCGGCCGGTCGCGGGTGGAATGGCAGAGGCGACAGAGCAGAGGACTGAGCGGAGAAGTGCCCTGCAGGCGCGCGCGGAGAGCTGAGCGCCTGCAGGGAAGGTCGCGGAGGTGCGAGGGGAGGTTCTGCAGTGGTCGCGGAGGGTCGCGGGGGTCGGCGCGAGGCCGTAGCCGGCCGCTGCAGTGCGCGCAGCGGCCTGCTGCGGCTGCAACTGCGGCGTGGACAGAACGGAGACGGAGGCGGGGAACGGGCCTGCAGGCGCGCGCGGAGGGTTGTGCGCCTGCGGGGAAGGTCGCGGAGGAGGCGGGGGTGCTGCTGCTGCTGCTGTCGCCGCTGGGCTGCTGCTGCTGCTGCTGCTTCAAGCTTCGGACCTTGAAGCGGCAGCAATGGCGTGGAGATGCAAACGAAGAGAAAAGAACACACCACGCCCACCGGCTCGTTGAAGAGCTGGGCGGTGGTGCTCCCACTGTGGTGGTGTGCACCACAGTGGGTTCTCCTGCTCGTCGGGTGCCTCCTCGACGGAGGACCGGCGTATGGGAGGGGAGAACGGGCGAGGAAGGTGGTGGACTGCAGCGTGGCGATTTTTCAGCAGCTGCCGCAGCTGCGTATTGCAGCAACGTCCCCCCCTCCCTTGTCGCGAGGAAGAGCTGCGGCTTTATAGAGGAGGAGAGCATGGCGGGGCATGCGGGGAATGGGGGAGAATGGCAGCTGCAGGGAGAGGTGCGGGAAGGACAGCAGGGAGAGGCGTGGGAAGGACAAGCCGCATGGCGTTGCATGCAGCTGCGGGAGGAAATTCAGCCGCGGGAAGAAGAAGAAAAGATGAAAATAAAAATAGAGAAGGGACTTTTGCAAAGAAACACTTGAGAAAAAAAATAATTATGCAAGCCATTTATTCATTTCTCCTCCTCTCATGATTAAATGCATGCATGCAACCGTTTTTACATATGCGACTATAGGATTATAATATACATAGTTAATGCTAGAAAATAGCATAAGAAGGCGTTATTATAGGCGTGTTTTGAGGTGCAAACATATACCCCCATGCCTATCTTTTGCTAGTCCCTAGCAAAATAGTATTTAGAAATAATCTTAAGCTGAAGATTTTCTTCTGAGATGATATCGGTGTGTTTATTATCGGATATTGTGAGAACCAATTGTAGAGAAGATTACCAGTACTTTAAGTCTTACATGACAAAGATTATCTCTCAACTAACCAGGACTCTTGATATTTAAACCTTAAGTACGATTTCCAGGACCCAGGAGGTTTTGCCGTACTCGAGAGCTCAAGAGGTTATGGTTTGTGCATAGTGATGGATCAAGACTAACCAGATGAACATTAAGACTCAATTCCAGGGTTTCACGAATTTTTAAGTACAGGTTGGTCCCAGTTTCAGCTCGTGTTTTCGGATTGACCCTTAAGATGAATACGGAAAACTCAACTCCCATTTTTTATTATTTTTCTTTTTTTTTGTGGCTCACCGAAAAATAAAGTATACAGACATTTATGAGATATACTGACTCTTTTATGTTTTTTTCTTTTCTTTTTTTTTTTTTCTTCTTTTTTTCTTTTTTCCTTTTTTTTTCAACTCTTTTTTTTTTTTTTTTTGAAACATGTGTTAGTATATCTCTTACAACACATTTTGACAGAGCAGACTTTTTTTTTTTTTTTTTCTTTTTGGTGGGAGAGTTTCTTTTTGGTGAAAAGAGTCGCTCCTAAACACAAGACTAAAGCCTGGGATAAAAAGTCTACCTGCGCGCACAGGTAAGGACTCCACCTTCCCTAATGAACACTAGGGTTGGATCTTATGTTCACCTGTTCTTTCCTGATATGTGTAGTGTGAACCAAGTTTACCTAAGCTCTCAAGAAAAAGCAAACCAACGAATCCAGTACTGGTGTCTCAGGTACAAGAAACGTTCTTAGTTAGGAGAGATTTTGATCTATTTCGTCAATGCTTTAAGTGAATTAAGCCGAGCCTGAGCGAATCAAGCTTCTGTGGCCTGGAAATTCTTCAAAACAGAGGTTGAATATCCATAAACACTTATTGTATTTTTTTTTTTTTTTTTCAGCTTTTAGATCATTACTAAACACCATTTATTACTAATATATATATATATATATATATATATATATATTTTCTTTTTTTTTCTTTTTCTTGCATATTTATAAATAGGTGGTAATTGTCTGATACCATAAAATACCCGGATCCTATGGATGCCTATCCACCCCCCCATGCCAAACAATGCTATGTCCTCATATGCATGCAAGGAAAGGCAGAGAACGGACGACAGATCGGGTAACAGGAGCTGAGATTTAGGGTATAAATCAGGGTGGAAGGGTGGGTGGATGGTGGGTGGTGAAGAGAAAAGCGAAGTAATCGCGATAGAGGCGTGAAAAGTAATGGTGGATGGTGAGAGATTTGGCGTTTTCTGGGACGAGAGTGTCCCAGGCGGATCAGAAAACAGATCAGGAAGAGGAAGTTGGCCCTTAGATTGGCCAAGAAGGGGGGCTTTTTGGATAGATGGATCCAAAAGGGAATAGCCCCGGTGAGTAAGCTGTGGGCTCAAGGTCCCAGTGTGGATTTGCAAATCCGCCTGATTTAGCGGGAAAGAAAGGGCAATCCGGTCTTCCATAGTGTGGACCGGCGGTGAGCAGCCCGGCAATGACTCAGACCACGAGGTATGGGAAGCGGAGAAAACCTCGTCAGAAGTCTGGTCAGGAGAAGGTACAGGAATAGGGAGGGATTGGGGAACGTCACATTTGTGTTGGTCAGGCAGTCGTCAGGTAATTTGCAGCAGTCTGAATCGACTCCAATTAGTTCGATACACGTACTGACAGTCACGTCCTCGTCAGACGTGTCATCCTTGATGTGATCACTATCATCATAAGAGTGCGGTGCTGCAGCGGGATTAACCTGAAATCCCGAAGGAATACTCGGAGCTTGCAGAATTTGATGAACCTGTTCCTGAGAAGGTTGTACCTGTGGTTGCGGACCACAGGGTACAAAGTTTTGCGGGTTTGGAACAGGTTGGGCGGGAAAAGTGCCCTGAGATCGAGTCACCATGCTTAGTTGACTGATCTCAGCATTCTGCTGCGCCAAATGCTGAAGAGAGGTCATGTTTTCTTTATGGCGCTTTGACATTTCCGTCATCATTCGCATCAATTTATCAAGAGGTTTTGATGCGTGTTTGGTTTTCTGTACACAAGGGCCTGATGGCAGATTTGCCATAGGATTAGACTGGGCCCTTGGGATGACGGGTGCGGACGATTGCATTGGTCCACCAGCGGGGTTTCGACGCTGCGGGTTGTTGGACCATGCAAAATTGGGATGATTGTGCCACCCTGGGTTATACGTGGCAGAAAACGGGTTATTCCCCAGGGTGCAGGCATCTTCTATGCCAGAAGACGTGTCCGCATATGTGTCCGAGTACACGGAGGCTTGGTCCTCCGTGTTGAAATACTGGCTCACAGAAGCCAGTTCCACATGACTTACCGAGTCGCTTGGCGCGACACTCGATAAGGAAGGTCTTGCAGGGTTTCTCGGGATAAGCCTGGTGTTGAAAGAATTGAAATTGTGACGAAGTGGTGAGGCGGGGGTGTGTGCCATGTTTGTGGAGGAGGAGGATGATTCGGCTCTTTTTCTAGATTTATCAGTCAATACAAGCAATTCAGGGTTTTGTGACCTCCTCCCAAACATGCACTACCGCAGGAAGAATTGGGGAGATGAGAAGGGAAAAGGGATGAGAGAAATGACGTCGCAAAGGTACACTTGATTACAAATCAATACAGTCAAGTTCCTAACCTCTACAGTGTGCCCTTAGACCTAAAGATCTAAGTTACCTACTATCACGAACTACGGAACCGAATGCGAGCACCGCGGAACCACCGGGCCAGATTGAAAGGCCGTTTGCCCCAGTCTTAGACACCCGATAGCACGCGGGAACTCTCACCAGCACGTAGCCGCTACACGTAGGTAGTTAGACCTCCAATCCTTAAAAGGGTCAAGTTACTACCAGTTTTAATTAGAGGCTTAGGGTCAAGTGCTTTTGGAATGTGAAGGGCGTTGTTTACGGGTAATGCCCAAGTGATTGATTTTAAGAGTGTGTAAGAACAAGCATGCAACGGGGAAATCTCCCCGAATTGAAGTTTTTATTGGCGAATGGTTTTTAGAGTTCAGCCTTAAGTAGTATGAATTTTAGGGTTTTGCTGAATTACCAATTCAACCAATCTCCGGGTTTTTGCAAAAATACAGGTTTTCCTTCTAAAGCCCAAGAAACCCTTCTTCAATTATCAATTAGTTAATGCATGCTAAAATGCAATGGGCTACCCTAAATGGAGATTTCTATGTGTGGATGCGCGAATCAATTTTATACCAATGTGAAAGGGAGCCAAAGCACTTCAATTCAAGTGCTCCCAATCTCCAGAAAGATATCCACACACAAGGCTTCAACCAACAGATAAAGAAACTAAAACTGTTGGGGTTGAAGTATTCAGGATCGAATCACAGGCAAGTTTGAAAAGTCGTGGTGGGGTTGGAATCAACTCAATTCCAAATCTCCCCACCAAAAATGTGATCCTGAATTAAAGATAATTGAGGCAAAAGAGGGATACAAGCAATCTTTTTCTTTGCCTCAAAGAATACTTCCCATGGCGAAAAATCTAAGAATCAAGATTCTAGAATTTTCGCTATGCGAAGTAAGGCGGGAAATCCCGGGGCAGTGGGAGTGAAGACAACCAATCAATCAAGTGAATTTTAATCCACTTGCCCTCAAGAAATCCCAAGAAGTTTTTCTAATTTTTAGTTTTAAATTTTTTTTTTTTTGTGTGGTGGCAAGTTAACCCTAATTTGATGAGAAAAGAAAACCTACTTGTTCGGCAACGTGTGCGAAGTTCCAATGCGATGTCGGCGTCTTCACGCTCTCGTTCCCGCCTTGGATCTGCTCACGTCCTCGACTTCGTCAGCCTTCTTCTCCTTCCACCAGGTTCACCTGCACACCAAAAACAACAATACCCGTGAAGAGAGAAGAGACAAATTTAAAGGAATTGGATAGAAACTTACTCGAAAGTGCACATCCCCGGCAACGGCGACAGAAAAGTTATGATGGTCGGCCTGGATAGGTTGTTAATATGATATTTTTATGGTTGAAATGTGTATAGTGGTTAACCTAATTCAGACCTAACCATCTCTTTACAAAATTTTTAACCTAGCCTAATTGATTTTATCTTGTCACTTTTAAGCCCAGGGTCGAACTCAGGGAAGTGGGGTTCAAGTCGAGTTTCTACGTTTTCCTTAAAACGCGTCTCTTCCGTTCGTTTATTCTGTTTTTGGTATTTTTCTTATTTAGGTTTTTTTCTGGTAATCCTTGTTCTTGAGGCACACCCTCAAAATTGTGTCCTTGGCTTTTAGCCAAAACAGAGTTTCAAAACACGTCTTGCTACTTGCAAGACGGGGGTACCTGCAAATCGAAGATTATCTTTTCACTTTTATACCTTTTTTTATCTTTTTACTAAGGAAGCTATCAGATAGAAAGTAAATATAGTAGCTATAGATATATATTTATATGTAGTATATATATAAAGGGGTGGGGGTGGAGGTGACGATGGAGTGTAGCACTATGTCGAGTCAGCCGACGTCTAGAGAGACGCAACCAACACGACTAGGTGCCGCGTGGAGTGTGGATGGAGGATGGATGATGTATGGGACCACGCTTTTTTGTACGCGTGTATCAGGGAATATCAGCAACTGGTGCAGATATCCCCGCGATACAGCGTATAATAAATAACGTGAAAATATATGTACATATGTATGTATATAAATGTATAAGTATATATGTATAGATATATATAGATATATATATATATATATATATATATATATATATATGTATGTATGTATATATGTATATAGCTATGTATATATGTATATAAGTATATATATATAATACTATATAGATATATATATATATGTATATAAGTATATATGTATCTAGATATATATGTATATATATATGTGTATATGTATAAGTATATAGATATGTATATATATATATATATGTATATGAGTATGTGTATATATATATATATATATATTATATATGTATATGTATATATATATTATATTATATGTATGTATACATAACTATATAGATATACTATGTATATATAAGTATATATATATAGATATATGTATATGTATATATATATATATATATATATATGTATGTATATAAGTTACTATTAGTGTGTGAGTGTGTGTGTCGGTGAATGGGTGTGTGTTGCTGTAAGTGAAAAAAGAGAGAGAGAGAGAGAGAGAGAGATAGAGAATACGTGAGAGAGAGAGAGCGGAAGACAGAGAGGGAGCGGGCGGGAGAGATCGCGGAGAGAGAGAGAGCGCCAGAGAGAGAAAGAGCGGGCGGGAGAGATCGCGAGCGCGGACGATGGCAGCGAGGTAAGGCGTCTGCTCGCGGCGGCGGACGTCTGAGCCGCGTCGTCTGAAGATCGCGGAGGCGGACGTCTGAAGATCGCGGATGCAGGTGCGTCTTCGCGCGGAGAAGGTGACGCGTCTGCAGGCCGGGTGCGAGGAAGGAGAGCGGGCGATGGCGTGCTCGGAGAGGGCGGCGGGGAGTCTGCAGTCGGTCGCGGAGGGTTGCAGAGGTTCGCGGGGGTCGGCGCGAAGGCCTGGCCGGCCGCTGCAGTGCGCGCAGCGGCCGGTCGCGGGTGGAATGGCAGAGGCGACAGAGCAGAGGACTGAGCGGAGAAGTGCCCTGCAGGCGCGCGCGGAGAGCTGAGCGCCTGCAGGGAAGGTCGCGGAGGTGCGAGGGGAGGTTCTGCAGTGGTCGCGGAGGGTCGCGGGGGTCGGCGCGAGGCCGTAGCCGGCCGCTGCAGTGCGCGCAGCGGCCTGCTGCGGCTGCAACTGCGGCGTGGACAGAACGGAGACGGAGGCGGGGAACGGGCCTGCAGGCGCGCGCGGAGGGTTGTGCGCCTGCGGGGAAGGTCGCGGAGGAGGCGGGGGTGCTGCTGCTGCTGCTGTCGCCGCTGGGCTGCTGCTGCTGCTGCTGCTTCAAGCTTCGGACCTTGAAGCGGCAGCAATGGCGTGGAGATGCAAACGAAGAGAAAAGAACACACCACGCCCACCGGCTCGTTGAAGAGCTGGGCGGTGGTGCTCCCACTGTGGTGGTGTGCACCACAGTGGGTTCTCCTGCTCGTCGGGTGCCTCCTCGACGGAGGACCGGCGTATGGGAGGGGAGAACGGGCGAGGAAGGTGGTGGACTGCAGCGTGGCGATTTTTCAGCAGCTGCCGCAGCTGCGTATTGCAGCAACGTCCCCCCCTCCCTTGTCGCGAGGAAGAGCTGCGGCTTTATAGAGGAGGAGAGCATGGCGGGGCATGCGGGGAATGGGGGAGAATGGCAGCTGCAGGGAGAGGTGCGGGAAGGACAGCAGGGAGAGGCGTGGGAAGGACAAGCCGCATGGCGTTGCATGCAGCTGCGGGAGGAAATTCAGCCGCGGGAAGAAGAAGAAAAGATGAAAATAAAAATAGAGAAGGGACTTTTGCAAAGAAACACTTGAGAAAAAAAATAATTATGCAAGCCATTTATTCATTTCTCCTCCTCTCATGATTAAATGCATGCATGCAACCGTTTTTACATATGCGACTATAGGATTATAATATACATAGTTAATGCTAGAAAATAGCATAAGAAGGCGTTATTATAGGCGTGTTTTGAGGTGCAAACAGCGGATGATACCCCTTAGTCAGAAAGTCGTCTACCTGAGAAATACCTGGGTAACCAGAAAGGAAGAGTCCCGTGAACACCCCAACACGGTAGAGCGCCCCCACGATTTACAGGGTTTCTCCCACCCGACCTCTCTTGTCACTGATGTTCTAGGTAAATCAGAATGGGGACTTTGACCTCTTAAGTCTACCAGTTTTATTAAAGAGCAATGGTGCTTAAGATTTCACTTGAACTTTAGATGTATTGAGTGTGAAAAGTGACCTAATATCAAGGTTGGTTGACCCAACAAGGGGGGTCAACTTCTCCTATTTGTCCTTTGAGAAGTTTTAGGTCCCTTCTTTTAGGATTCAAGTGAGATTTAAGAGCCTGAATTTTAGGGTTTTCTTGAATAAATCTCTTCAACTAAGGATTAGGCACACAACTTTTTGGAGAGTTGATTCTTGCTTATGAAAGTGTGTCGCTAAAATCCTAAATTGAAATCCTTAATTTGGCTCTAATCTTGGTCCAATTTAGTTTGTCAAATGTGGTATCTAAGGCTCAATCATGAATGTGGTAGCCCTAGTTACCTTAAATGGGTGCACAAATCAGTATTGTTGTTGAAATCAAATCAGGCAACTTGGTGAATTAGCTAGAAATGTAAAGCAAGTAGCCCTAATTGATTTTATCTTTTTCTTCCTTTTCAGAATGAGGGGCTTAAGAGAAAGCAATCAGAAATTACCTACCCCGGGCATGTTTGATGTGCGGCTATCTTTCTTTGAGTCTTTCTCCCTTGAAACAACCACAAAAAAGAGATATAGCAAGTAAGTACCAAATCAGCAATTGCAATTAAGAATTCTAAATCGGCCATTGCTCCCTGGCAATGGCGCCAAAATGTTCGCGACGCTGAATCGGTATTTAAGAATATCGCATTGTAGTACAGTAGAAAAAGCGTTCAAAACAAATATGATTTTATTACTTGAATTTTGAAGTTCGAGGTCGAACACAGGGAGCAAATTGGTGCTTTAGAAATCAAGATCGCAACTTAGAATTTAAAAGAATATGCAAGAATATTAATGTCACAATGCAAAAAGATAGGAGTAAATGTATAGCACAAAATACTAAAGAAACCAATGTATATGAATGAAACTCAAAATTGGATGTCAGATTTATAAATCAGACGTCTTAAAATGATGATGCTACAGTGCTTCTTCTGCCGGCTGCCTTTGGCTTCAGTCTTCTTCTTTCTTTCTCTTCTTATTTATCTTCCTTCTTCTCTATTCTTTGGCTTCTCCTTCTTTCTCTTGATTTTGCCTTGGCTTCTATCTTCTTTCTCCTGATTTTACCTTGGCTTCTCTCTTCTTCAACTTAACCTTTCCTTTAGCTTCATCTACCTTCTTCTTCTTCTTTGGCTTTCTTCTTTCTCTCTCTCTGTCAGCTGCCTTTCCTTTGCCTTGCTACCTTTTCTTCCTTCAGCCTCTTCTTTCTCTTCCTTTCTCTCCCTTAGCCTCTCTGCAGCACTCCTCTTTCCTTCAGCTCCTTCCTCTTTTGCTTCAACACTTAGCCTTCTCCTTCCTCTTCTTCAGCTTCACTTCTCCTCTTAGCCTATAGAGCAAAACCTACCCCCCACTTGTGCAAATTCTCCTCTCCTTTCTCTCTTAGGTTCTACTCTCCCAGAGCTACGCTTCTTAGGTAATTGGGTCAAGTACGTGCCCGAGACCAGGCCCACCGGCATGTGGTGGAGGGCGAGGTGTGCCAGTCGGGTCAGGTCAACTAGGTCCGCGGGGCGTGGTTGTGGACGAGGCTGTGAGATGGGGAGAGAGGGACCTCACCTCGTGAATTGGAGGCAATAAGCCTCTGACAGAAAATCAATTTATGCACACCTACCTGCTCGTCCAGTTCCAAGGTGGAACTATCTTCCCACCTTTCTCACGCGTGCCTAAGACAGAGAAGCTCTCTACGATTGCAATAGCTGCCAATGCCCACGACACTACTTGATTGCCTAGAGTTGTGCGCAAAGACGTTCCGCACAGTCTGGGACACGAGCCTGGGGCTAGCACAGCCTGGAGCTCCTGCAAGCAAGCTCCAAGCTTTACTTCAATGGAGAATGACCGTTCGTACCTAAAATCACCACAACGACCTCGCAGCCATGTCAGAATGTTCAAGGAGCTTCGCTGAAGAACGGCGAGTGTGCAGCAGTGGTCGGTGTGGCGTCGGAATGCCTGAGTGAGTGAGCCTAAGGCACACTGTGTGTGTGTGTGTGTGTGGCTGTGTTCGAGGGTGTGTTTGGGTGGTCAATAAAGTGAATGGAGTGGGGGGTTGTGATCAGGGAGTGGAGGCGATGCTTATGGACTAGTCGGTGAGGAGGGAGGTGGTCTGTGGTGTTGGAGCGATCTCGTCGGAGTTGGTAGCTGGAGGAGGAGATGATGGTGGTGGAGTACGGTAGTAGTCGAATGAGGGAAATAAAGAGGGGGGAAGATTATAGAGGGTGAGAGGAACTTATCTAGGTGGTGAAGAGACGAAAGAGAGACGGAGATAGCGTCTGGCCCGGATTGCCGACACTGGAGACAAAGATGCTCAGTGAGGATGGTCATCGAGGACAAAGGGGAAGTAGGGGAGTCGGCAGGTGCTGCATGACGCAGACGAACATGAGGGAGAACCTGCCATCGGTATTGTGGCTAAGCGACGAAGAAGATCAGGGAGGGTCTCCAGAGCTTGATGAGAGGATTGGCCGGAGGAGGAGAGACGAATTTGAGGGGGTTTTCTAGCTAATTTCAAGCTTAGGAGATGCGGCTGAACCTGGGGCATCTTAAATAGGCCTCTGGGGAAGGGTTTGTGCTTGGAAGTCAAGCTTCCAAGCATGGCAAGGTCGCCGGAGTTGGCAACTCGAAATAGACCCAAATCTCTCATCCGTTTGCATGAGAGATTGGGTACCAAGTAGGGCATCAAATTGGGTTCACATTGGAGGGAATTTCTCAGAGAATCTCCCTTCCAATTTTGAAGGGGATTCTCTGAGAAATTAGGGAGAAATCTCCTTCTCAAGCTCTTCAGAGTAGGATTCCTCCACTATAATGGTGGAGGGACCTAATTGCAAAGAATGATGAAGAAGTTAGGGGGGTTTTTGTAGGGGTTTTTGAAAGAAAGGGGTACAAATGTAATCATGTTGGACCTATTCTCAAAGTGGGTCAAGATGAGTTCCCCTTAGGTCCAAATTTTGGTACAAACCTAATTTGGACCTAAGGAATCCAATGGTGAAATTGGATTTTGGGTTTGACCACATTTGACTAGGTAATTTACGTAAAAACCCAATTTAGGGCAAATGTTTGTCTGAGACCCCATTCTAGGTCAAAATGGGTTCCAATGGCCAAATTGAAAGTTCTAAACCCTAGAGAATATCTTTATATGATTTTTAGAGGGTTTAGGTGAATTTTATCCTGACCATAACCTTGTTTAATCAAGTGGATCTATTTTAGGGTTACAAGAAGTCATTAAATTCCCAGAACTCACATGAGCCCTTTTTTGTCTGATCCAACCGACTTTTTATCTTGTTAGGACCTTTTGACCTATGTTTAGCTCTTGAGAAAATCTGTTGTTGTACTGTAATGATAAAATTACAGTTTTACCCCTTGTTTCTTATTTTTCTCTCAGAAAGGTTATTCAGTGAATTATGACCTCCAATTGGTTATGTAGGAGCTTTTGTTCTCTTCATTAGGTCAAAATGAGCTAGTTAGGGTTCATGATGGTGTTCCCATCAATCATGTTTCGCGGGTTCAGTTGTGGTTGAGAAGGAAGTGATCCCTATTGTTTACAATCCAACAACTAGCTCAACTGTCCCTTTACTCACGCCATTTCCTCCTGGTGTTTTTAGTTCATTTCAGCCATCATTTTTATCAGGGTGTCCATTTGATTTTGTGGGGGAGGAGCCACCCTATTTGGGTTATAAGGGGGTTTAATCGGTGGACCTTGCTAATAGGAGGGTGGGTTTGGCTGATGGTTTGGCCTAGGTTGGTTCTGGAATTGAGGTGGTTTCTAGTTTATCCAAGCAAAGTTTGGGTGATTATGCCATCCAGCGTTGTAGGTGTTGGAGAAGGGGTTAAGTTTGGAATAACCTTGGATAACCTGGACATCTTCAAAGATAGAAGGTGCCAAGGGAAGAGAATAATCAAGGGTTGAGGGAGCAAAAGTCCCTCCCTGGAACATAGTCAAGGGTTGTTCCAGGTGCATCTGGCTTAGTGGCTGGACCAACTCTACATTGTGAGCTCCTTTTGCTAGCGAGAAAGTCTATAGCGGGTTCCTGGTCTGGTTCAATAGTTCATCTATCTTTTTATCTACCAATTCCACTCGATCTAATTTCTTAGCAATGATGTCCATGTCAACCATTCCAAAATTTGCTTGTACCTCACAGATCCCACCACGGGGTTGACTGCATCGACTAAACTGGGTCATGGAGGCATTGCTGAGCGAATTTTCGCTCATAGACTCGAAGAGCTCAAATGCGCTCTCCTCGTTTTTGTTCAGGAAGTTTCCCCCACATGAGGTATCGACGAAGTTCTAAAGGTTGCTGTCCAGATCGTGGTAGAAGATCTGGGCCAATTGCCACCTCGATACTTCGTGGTGTGGGCATTTCCTTAAAAGTTCATTAAATCTCTCCCATGCCTCATGGAACTGTTCCCCACCCTGGAGTGTAAAGTTGGTAATGGCTCTTCTAAGAGCATTGGTCTTTCCTACGGGGAAGAATTTCCTTAAGAATGCATGCCTTAGTTCTTCCCAGGTGGAGATGGGTCTTCCTAAAGTCCTAAGCCAGTGAGACTCTTTGTCTCTCAGTGAAAATGGGAACATCTTGATCAAAACAATGTCTAAGCTAAGCTCCCATGGAAGTGGCCCTGAATCATGCTCAAGACGTTTGGTTTCAGCTCAAAATCATCTTCCCCCTTGGGGATCCTAAGGTGTGGTTCAATCCGAATCACAGAAGGATTATAGAAGTCGCGGAGGGGCCTAGGTTGGTTTTGGAACTGTGGTGGATCAAGTGGTGGTTGCCCTTGCAAGTCCTGCAAAGGTGGTGGTGGTTTCCCCTGCGAGTTCTGCAGCTAGTGTATGGCTTGCATGATAGTATGGATCTGTTGCTGCTAAAGCTGGTGGTTTGCATTAATTTGGGCCTGGATGATGGATATCGTATCTGGTGGAGGTTGGTCCTCAACCTCATCTACTCTAGGTTCGGCCATGTCTCTAGCAAGATCAAGTCTCCTAAATTCCCGTCCCAAAATAAACAATTGGGATGAAATGATCGTCTCCCGTGCATACACTAGAGAAGAACAGGGGAGGGATGCGGAGAGAGATAAATGCGAGAAGCATGTGCGCACAACCAAGCAGACAAGCCTAGTCCTTACAGTGTATTCCTTAGGGGACCTAGAAATCTCCAAAGGAATGATCAAGTCTGTCGGCACGGGACCACCATTCCCAAAGCTAATCTGGCCAAGTTGATTATGAGGGTATTGTGGGGAAGGTTCTTCCTTTGGCCTATTCCGCCAATTCTGTAGACCCCACAATCGCGGTCGTTTGACACTTCCCCGCAGCCTAGTCACCAGATTCTACTAAGAGAATGAAGGCCAAGTGCCCAGCAAACAAAACCACGCCTCTTGAGACTTAACCCAGTCCTGCCTAAGGCACGTCTACTCTATTTTAATGGGGCTAGGGTAGTGCTTGTGCTCAGGTCAAGTGACGAAGCGTTAATTGGGGTGGTGCCTCTTAGTTATCCAATTCAGATGTGTGTGCTCCTAACAAGACATGGTTTTCAAGCAAGGATTTAAGATGTGGTGTCTTTTAACGTTTGTCCTTACTTTAGTGTCTTTTAGGGTTGACGTGTCTTAGTATTTTCAGATAAGTTTCAAGTGGGCATGCCAAGTTTTGCACACAATGGGTGAGAGTGAATTTCCTTTAACGTGATAAGGCTCTAAAACCTTAATGTGCTCACCCTAGTGTTCAAGCAATTTCAACCAAGTGAGTCGATTTTAGGGGTGAGTGGTGCGACCCATGTCAATTCACGGTGGCTTCACAAACACCACTCAAAAAGAAAGAACACTCTAAAAAGATTAGGTCCTTAAGAATGTTAGAGTGTATATTTTTTGTTGGGTGATAAGTTACGAATGAGGATCAAGCAATCATTCACCATGCCAATTTTTTTTATTTTAAAATTCTTTTTTTAGATTTTTTTAGGCAAGCAAACAACCATGGGTAAAGAACTACTCACGACTGGTCCTTGCTGTGCTTACTCCATCTCCACCATCACGAGTTGCACTCCTTTGTCGTCCAATCGTCGAGTTCCTGCAACCATCAAGTAGAGGGAGAAAATGCATTAGATGATGTGAGCATGGATGAAAAATGGAAGTGACAAGATAAATCCGTTGCCTCCCCAACAACGGCACCAAAAACTGACGCGCTTCGAACGTGTTTATTTAAGAATGTCATAGTTCGCGTTCCCTGCGTCGATTTTAAATAAAGAAATGGATGTTAGTCTAAGTGTTGAAGATAGGGAGGCGTGAAAATCAGGTTTTTCTGTCACTTAGTGTCACGAAAATGGTCGGTTTTTCTTGCAAGAAAACACGAGAGAAAAGTGAGTGAGAGAGAGAAAGAGAGAGAGTAGGGTTAGAGTCCTTTTTTTCACAGCATGCAACATAAACATCAAAAGAGAGCGAATAACTAGAAAAGAAACATTATCATTTAACATGCACTTTAGTTTTACAAATAAAACACTAACTAAATGCTTAAGCACAAGTAAAGTAAAGCTAAGATAGAGAGAGAGAAAGAAGACAGCGAGGCAGCCACGACAGTGGAGGAGTGCTGCATCGGCAGCTCATCGGCTCCGATGATTAGAAAAGAGTGCTAAGGGTGACTAGGAGTGGGGTAGAACACTTGCAAGTGAATTGAATGCCTTACATGGGTGGTTGGAAGGGGTTTGTATAGGAAGAAGTGCTTTCCAAATGAAGTAGGGGCTTTAGCGACATCTGGGACATCGCTAAACCCATGCCAAAACCATCGACGTAGCCCCCTGCCTGCCGGTCTTGTGCGCACGCCATGCTTCCTCCCCTCTGTGATCCATGTGCAGCTACTAAGGATCATCCAATCATAGATTGGACGGTCGAGAACACGTGCTAAGCGTGCTTCAGATCGCACCTCACGAGCGCGGGCATGATTTGGCATCAGCGTCCACTTGCGTGTGGAGGTGTCGCGTGGATGCAATCCACGTCGTTCGCACCTGGATCCACGGCCTTGACCAGCCGCGCCCGCGTGAGAGTTCAATTTAGCAGCACACGGGGTTTCGAACGCTCGCCACTGCCTTCGCAAATGAAGTGCTACCCGTTGCGCCTGTGCTTTGTCGCGAATGTGGTGAACTAGAGTGACGCTAGCGGCCGCTAGATAGGAATCCAACGACTGTGATCTGCTGGAGGATGGAGAGGCACGGGAGAAGGAGGCACTGCGAGAGCCAATCCCAGCCATTCAATTAAGGATCGAACGGCTGAGATTCATCCTACGAGTGAAGGAAGAGGCGAGGCGGTGGTTGTCATGCATCGATCTTGCTCCACATGACGTGCTATGGACCGTTGATCATCAGATCAATGGTCAAGAGTTCTTGGGCCAATTATGGGAGCTCCAAATGTCGGATTTGGTCGATTTTGAGTCTATTGGACTCCGTTCGTCGTTTTGAATCCATCTGTATGGTCCGATTGCTCATCTAAGGCCTGTTTTGACATGAACTTGTGCAAATGGCCATTAATACTGGTTTATAAGCAATCTTAACATGCGATGCATGTAATGCTCCCATGCCCATTCATGATGTGCTATTCGTGCATATTATCTTTAAGATAAACCTTGATTGGCAGAATTATTACCTCAAAATGTAGTGTTATCAGTTCGGTTCAGGTTGGGTGGGTTCGGGTTAAATCTAGGGGAGTCAAGATATTGAGGTTCTCGAGTCCCTCCCTGATAGTAGGTCGTCTCGGGTTGTTCAAAAAATGAAGGTAACCTATATTCAATGGAATACTGGGGAGGGTAGATGTTATAATCATCATATCCTTCCTAATTGTAGATCGGGTTGGTTTGATCATCAAAGGATCGAGATCCACAATCATTGTAGCTCTGGGAAGGATAGTAATCATAGTCTTGTTGTCTAGGGTTAGACCTTGGACACTGAGGTCCAAATTCATATCCCCAATCAAAGTTATCCCGGCTAGTGGATGGGTACTCATAAGTCGAGTCGGGACAGTAATCATCTTGAGGATACGTGTTGGTAGGAGGGTAGGATTGGAAATGTGTGAAAGATGTGGAAGGATACATTGTGGAGTAGGAGGGAAAACAGAAGAGAGAAAGGTGCCCTGCAATACATTCAACCAAACATGTCCTTATGTGGGTAGCCTAAAGACCTACAGACTCCCAAGACTCATCCTAAGATTATAAATGATTTGGTCTACTTCTATCCAGTCAATTCAACCAGTTAGAGGGAGGGGCTAGGGAGAAGGTTCTTCCTTTGGCTTGCACCTCCGGTTCCTATGTACCCCCCAACTGTGGTTGTTTGATGCTACTCCCCTAGCTTGACATCAGATACACCAACAGAAGCAGATTAATCGAAAAAAATCTCAGTCTAAGCCCCAAAGAGCGAATTAATCCTTAAAGCCAATGTCTGCTCAATTTTAATTAGGCTTGGGATGATTGTGCTCTTGGAATGTGATGGGCCCTTAGATGGGTTGTGCCCTTAATGATCAATTCAAATGTGTGTCCGTGCACAACCAGGGTTTGCAAACAAGGTTATTTGATGATGTGTCTTTAGGGTTTAACCTTTTTTAGTAGCTTTTAGGGTTTAATCCTTGGGTTGGCTCAATCAGGGTTCAGTAGAACTCTCTTGGTTTACAAGCACTGGTGATGATGTATTCCTTTAGAAATCAGAAAAAAATGTGGAGTGCCTGGTTCAGCCCAAAAAATCAACCCTAAGTGGCAAGCTACTGATGAATCACTTTTATCTTAAGTGGTGCGACCCAAACAGTTCAATCAATTGGCCTGTTGCACCACATAGTTAAGACACAAAAATTTTTGACCTATTCAGATTTCTACTCACTTATTGGTGTGTTGAGTTAGGGTGTACCGGATCCACAGGTCAGATTCCGGTTAAGTGGTAGAATCAATGTGAAGTGGTGTGCCTTAAGAAGAGAGTTGTAAGTGTTAATGTGTATGTCTTTCAGAAAATCCCACAATAGAAGAGTATTTTTTTCATTATTTTTTTAATATATGCGGGTGGGTGAGGTGAGGTGAAGTGATAATCAAACAATCAAATCTATCCTAGGGTTTATAAAAGCACCTAGGTTGATCTGAGTTTGAGTTATTAGTGTGGTGAAATGGAAATTAGGGTGGGAGTGGTAGGGGAGAACTTACAAATGTCTCTACCTGCACTTTACTCCAATCTATAGCCTTTGGCTCCTCAACCAGGTTCCTGCAAGACAATAAATCGAAGAAGAAATATAGGTTAGAAAAATATGTAAGTAATGTGGGAAAACGTAAAAAAAAAAAAGCGTTGCCTCCTCGGCAACAGCATCAAAATGATGTATGCATGTTTCGCGAATTAAAATTGGGGTTTAGAGGACCCATTGTCGTAGCTTGGAAAACGCATCTATCAAATAAAATTTATAACCGAAACTCGAAAAGTGAATCCCAGGTTGAACATGGGGAGGTGAACGTTTGGTTTTGAAAGATACGCGTTTCTCTTTTATTTCTTTTTGTCATTTTTATCTTTTCTAAATTTTTTGGTATTTTTTATCAAGCAAGAGATTAGGTCAATGAAATTTTATCGAGCTAATCTACTTGGGAAAATATAAGAGACAGAGAGAAGCAATCATGGATTTCTAATCAAATGTTTTTTTACAACTATGAAAGCGGGAAAGATTACACTACGAAAGAAATAAAGATAGAAAAAGGTGAGAGAATCCCCTCGACGGTCACTTGGAGGATGACTCACTCTGACATCGCTTAGAGGAAGGTGGGCAAAAGTGGGACGAATGAGGACGGAGCCGGAGGACAGAGGGTGGGGCAGGACTATTGGAACCTTATTCCACATCTTATTTTGGTGTTAACAAAATTATTATGAATTAATGTTTGCAATTGACTTCTTTTCAGATTTAGGTGAAGATCAAGCCAAACAAGAAGTGATGGAGGCTTGATGAAAAGAAGATGATGATAATGAGGAGGCAAGATGACAAGGATGGATCAAGAAGAAGAAGATCATCTTCGATCCTTTGTTTTTTCTAGTTTAGATTTTATTTTCATAGATTGTATGCCTCTTAACAAGAGAACTTAGATCATAAAATCAATTAGAGATAAATTAGGATTTATATGGTATTCATTTTCAAAGTACGTAGTGAATTAAAATACTTAAAACAAGTACTTGTAAGCAAGTACCGGTACTGTTCATCAAAAGTACTGGTATTTGCAAGGCACAGGTTTGAGAATTTATCTCAAACTGTGAACAAGTACCGATACTAACCATGAGTACCGGTACAGGTTGGCCATAGGTTGAAGGCTTAATTCTGGCCTGAACCTTAAAAGGACTGGTACTGGTAGGTTACCGTGCCCATGTAATCTCAAACCTGGGAGTTACAAGTACCGGTACCTATGATGAGTACCAGTACTGGGACTCAGGTACTGGCGGTAGTGAACAGCTAGTACCAGTACAGGTACTTTAGTACCGGTACCAAGTAGCCATTGGCTTAATTCTGAATGGCTAGAAAATTAATTCCAACAATGTGAACGTTAGGAATTAATTCCCAACATCTAGTAGATGAGTATCCTAGGTCCTAAACTCTATATAATGACCCTAGGATTCTTTGTTTGCACACAAGAATGATTAGAAATACAAGAGAAATTTCTAGAGCTATATTTCCCAAATTTCCACCATATTCACAAGAGAAGAAATCGTGTTTGATGCTTTTCGTCATGCTACACTTTTGCAAACACTTCAATGACGTGATTTCTTCACACATTGTCAAAGTGATTCACGCTCATTCTAGGCTCTCAAATTGGTAATATTATTTTAATTATTGTTGAGAGGCTTAGGTTCTTGTTGTAAGAGTTTTCTTTCTTACACCAATTTTCACTTGTATTTTGAGCATTTGCTCATTTGGGTTGTAACAAACCCGTTCTTGTAATTGGGTTGAGGTAACCCATTAATTACCTCGGTTGGTAAATTGATTCTCTCAGAGTTGAGAGAATCGGGTTAAAAATCTTAAGCTGGGAGGCTTAGGTAGTGGAGTACCCAAGGGAGGGGAACCACTATACATCTTGTGCATTTTCTGTGGTTTGATTATTTGTGCAAATCTTCTTGTTATTACTAATTTGTTTGTTTAAGTTTTTTGTGCGCATAGCCATATTCTATCGATTCTACAAGGATGACGTCGCGACAAGCATCTTCTTCCCGAAGGGAGGTGAGAAGACGGCCGTGAGATGCTCCATGAAGGGGGATGAGAGGCAGGAAAATATTTTCTTTTCTACTCTAGAGGAGCATCCCGGGCTTAGGACAAGCTCTCTCTAAAGCCTTGGAGGTGGTGAGAGGAACAAAGGAAGAGATGAAGAAAAATGGGAGGGGTAGGGGTCCTTTTATAGTGGAGGAAAGAATCAAAATCGTATACATGACATTTAATGACGGTAATAAATGTCGCTGAAGATCTGCCACAAACATCGCTGAAGATCCCACTCACGCGCCCCTACTGCCGCACTACTGGCCCTCGCTGCACGCGCCCTTGTCGCGCGTGCACACACGATACGCACCGCTATTGCCATTGCCCACGTGCCTGCGCTGTTACTGCACGTTCACCCTTGCGCTTGCGCTGCTACTGCTTGCGCGCATGCATGCACCTACGCTGTTGTGCGCCTGCAGTGGCACGTGCGTGTGCATGGGCAGCCTGGGTTGCGCCACGTGGCACAACCTAAGTCGTCCATCTTCATTCCTTTGTAGGGGATGCTACAGAGGTCGGATTGAGTCGATTTTCACGCCGTTGGGCTGCGATCGTCGACCCAAATCCATCCATATAGTTGGATTTGTCGTTTGATGCTCCCGATTGCATCACCTAGTCCCTTGACCGTTGATCTTCCTTGGATTGCATATGATGCTACGGGACTCCGATCGAGGCGATTTCAGAGGCTTTGGACTCCGATCGTCATCTTGATCAGACCCGTATGGTCGATCATCAATCTGAGGCTTTGAAATAAATATCCTTCTACCCTGACCACAAAAAGGATGCAGTTAACCTAAATTATATACAACTACTCTAAATGAAAAATGATGCATGCTATGCAATATTTATAGCATGAAATGCAAATCTAAACCTAGGAACATGCATGAATAGGCATTTTACCCTCAATAATTGTGGCTACATCAGCAACCCGGTTTCCAAGTTATGTAAATACATCTCGCCGGTAGTGTTGTTAATACGAACAACGTGTGCATACGTAAGGAAAATAATGAACGTAAATGTGTGTGTGTTCGTACACATGATTTCTACAATGTGAAGACTACCAACAATTTTTACGTCAAGTGCTAAATCGTTTATGCGTGCCGATATTGTCATGATCTTATTTTTCTTTTGTGATTCCTGAATAAAGAAGGAATGATCCAAACAAAATATCAAATATGTATAAATGTTTCTAGAGACATGCTTACAACTACGCTACTATAAAAGCTTAATAGTAGAAGAAAAGCGAGGAAAAAGGTAGAGAGAGGAGGGCGCTGATGGTGCTCCGACGATGAGTGCTTCAGCGGCCTTGGAGTAGTGTCAAAGAGCAGAAGGACTGGCCCCTTTGGTGAATAAGGGGGCGACTAGGAGCTTTGAGGTAGAGGATCTCTAAGTGGAAATGAAGGAGAGTGCTCGATGGTGAGTGATGATGGATATGGGGATTTCTAGCCCTTTATATAGGAAAAATGAGGGGCAAAATGGGCATTTTGGAGCTCCTAACCTTGCCACCCAACTGGAATGCATGAGAGTCGTCCATCTACGGATCAATGGCCCTGATTGTGTCAAGATCGCACCCTTGGAGAGCCACCTCACGCGCTTAACATCACACCCTCATCGTGGCCGTCTGATCGTGATCAGATGGTTGTCATTTTGTCAAATCGTGCACTCCGACGCACACTGATCACGTAAGGCCTGCATTGTTGAGGATCAAGCCCATCCGATCGTAGATAAATGGTGAAGATCGCATCAAATCACGTGCTCAACATGCACTGACAACTCGTGGCCATCCGATTGCGGACCAACAGTGGAGATCACATCAAATCGTGTGCTCAACACGCGCTGAGGACTTGTGAGTCAACGAGCTGCCCATTCACTTGGACACGTGACACATTCAGCATCGCTCATTCTTGATCCAATGCACGAATTTCATGCGCCTCACGCTAAGCGCATTGCACCCCCTCTCCATGGCTCAAACGGGCATCTTCCACTCTGCATAGAGTGCTCAACCAACGCTCTACACATGCGTTTGTGTCGTGCTCATGATTTCGTGCCTGCGTGCTCTCAGCTGTTGGATGAAGATCCAACAGCTGAGATGGTGGCCTGCTGGATAAGGTGCGGGGAGGCTAGTGGCATGGCGCCATTGTGGCCATTGGATGACGATCCAACGACCCACAGAGCGTGTGGAGCATCCTTCAGAGAATGGGGGGAGGTGGTAGGCCATTGGGATGGTGCCACATTGGATGACGATCCAATGACCCACAGAGTGTGTGGAGCATCCTTCAAAGAATGGGGGCGTGGTGGTAGGCCATTGGGATGGTGCCACGTGGACCATCCTTACCATCCATCTTCCTGCCTTCATAAATGGTGCTACAAAGCTCCAATTGAGGCGATTCTTGCGTTGTTGGACTGCAATGGTCACTGAGTCTATCTAATCGATTGGATTTATCATCTGCAGCCTCGATTCATTTGCAAATACCATTACCTATCAATTAGTATGTTAAAATAGCGTTATTCTCTACATAGCTAAATAAATCAACTAAGATGCAAATATGCAACTCTTGCATGCCATATTCCTAAGTTATGCTAGGATCTAACTTAATTTAGGTTGATTAGGTCCTATGATTGCTGCGTAACCATGCACTTGCATATTTTAAACTACATTTTACTTTGACCTACTACCTTTGGCTCACCTTGATTGGGTACCTACAGATCAGTAGATTAAAGAAAAGAGAGGTTAGAAAGCAAGTAAATGTAGGAAGCACTTGGAAAATCAAAGTCCATTGCCTTCCCAGCAACAACACCAAAATGATCGATGAAAAATTTGCAAGAAAATTAGGTTTGCAAAACCCTCGTCATAGTATGCTTGAATCTTCATGAATAGATAAAAATAATTAAGACTATGAGTCTCTAGTCGAACACAAAGAGGTAAATGTTTGATTTGAAAGCAGCATTTAGTTTATTTCTTTTTGGTGTTTTTCAGCTTTTATAATTTTTATGTGTTTTGATATAGAGAGAATAAGCTAAGGAGCAATGATAAACAAAGAGATAGGATATATATATATAGAGAGAGAGAGAAAGATAGAAAACTGGTATTATAAATTCTAAATGTTTTATTACAATGGAAATAAACCAAATACAATAATAAAAGAGAGAGGGAGGTGAGAGGAATCACCTGAGACAGCTACCCTACGAGACAATGGCACTTAGCAGTAGTCGAACAAAGGAGGTACGAAGCTAGACGACAGGGATGAGGTGTAGGAGGATGACAGGTACATGGAAGCTTAGGCCAAGCTAAATGGGATTACAAGGTAAATGAAGAGGGTTCCAAACTACAGGAATGGGGGTAAGGAGGTGGAGGTGATCTCTGCCTAGAATGGGGTTGAGAGGACATCCCTAGGGTATCCTATGAAGGTGGTGAGGTGTAGGATGAATATAGGTAGGGGGAGCAGATTTCTAAGCTAATAGGGGGCCTTAGGGCATGGGATTGGAGCTTTCGGAGCTTAGGATAGCTTCCTAGGCTCTAAGATAGGTGGTGAAGGTGTAAGTACAGATGAATGGCAAAGGAGGAGGGTGTAAGCCTTTTATAGTTGCAGAAATGGGGCTTGGAATGCCATTGGGCACGCGAGTGGGCAGGGTGGCATGGCATGGCCTCAATCGTTAGATGGCAATCCAACGGTTGAGAAAATGCTAGGAGGTGCACCTTGAGAATATGTTGGTGCATGGTGGAGGGCGACGTGTCTCACCCTCAGCTGTTGTATGAGAATCCAATGGTTGAGGTTGGAGGGTGCAGGTGAGAAGAGGACTGCAGGCAGCAGTGATGGCCTCTAGTGAAGCCATGTGGTGCTACCTAGGCCGTTCATCTTCTTGTCCTCATAGCGAGTGCTACAGGGGTTCAATTGAGACAATTTTCATGGCATTGGTCTCTGATCATCACCCTAATTCCATCTGTATGGTCGGATTCTTCGTTTGAGGCTTGTTTATGTGTCACCCTATACTCTGGCCATTAACAGAGATAAATTAATACACAAATTACAAAAATTAGTATAATTGCATGATGATGATTATTATGCATTATATGCAGTGCTTGATGCAATTAGTTAGCTTAGGGACATACATAAGAGACATTTTCTCCTAAATTGATGTATCTCTATCAATCGCTTAATATTTCGTACTTGATATCCCAGTTCTTTTTATTATGAGCATAATTAACAAACTTACAGTTCCAAAATTTCTATGTTGACTTTTATTGACCTACACTTCTTGATAACATTCATATAAATGGTACAAAAGATTCTAGAAGTCTTTTTCATGACATGCCTACATCTTGATCGAAAGTTCCCATATTTTTTGGACGTTATAACCACTCATTTAATAATGGTAACCGCAAGATAGTTTTAATTTAAAAGATGAAAATTGACCTCATAATTATTCTATTCTATATTTTATTAATTGATTAATTATCCTAATTATATACTATTGCAAATTTTATTTTCAGTTATTGCATTCCGTAACTTAAACCTTTTGGATCCAACGTTCACATCATATGAAAAGACATCACTACTTCTATAAATACTCTTGTCTATTTCCTCAAAACATGCCTCTCATACAAACTATATCCATGCAAAAAGGTCTTCAAAAGATACCTTGTGATCAAAAGCTTATTCACGCCATTTGAAGTGCTCTCAAATAGCTTTCACTCTCTCGCAAAAGTCTTCAAGCTCTCAACTACAACATTGTTGATTTTCTACTTCCACGCAACAGTTCTTATCTATAAGGGAAGTTCAACGTGAAGTATTATTTCTTACTCTCTACTTTCATGTGCTTAACTTAATTTTATTGAAAGTTCTATTAAAGTAATTATTGATATTGAACCTATATCTACACACCATTTTTCAAAGTGCTTTCAAAGTCTTCTTAAGAGTGCAAGATTATTTAAAAATAAGAATTTCTTACTCCTTACCTTCATAGGAAATCTTTTATATTCAACAAAAGTTTATTGCAGAGTAAATTCTGATTAGATTTTTGAGCATACGCTATTGGCTCACTCGGACCTTTTGTAAACCTTAATCTTTTGATTATTATTGTTGGGTTTCCTGGTGTGGAATTCCCATTCTTCTTGGAGAGAAGAACAAAATTACTTTCTTGTGTATTGTACAAAAAAGTAGTTGATGTAATTTGAGGTTCACTACCCTCCATTGAAACATGGTAGTATAGTGAAATTGCTTACTTGTGGCAAGCAGAAAATCTTTATTGGGAGACATGGTAGAGGCTTTTCCCAATTGAAGGGTTTCCTCTCTAAATCACTGTGTTCATTTTGTGGTTAGCTATATTGTGAATTTTAGATTGCAATTTTATTTGATAATCTTTATATTGCACAATTCACCCCCCCCTCCTATGCCATCCTCATTTGGTATCAGAGTAGGTTGTCACATATTTTTTGAAGTATATTTTAGGTGATTTAATATGGCCACAAGAGCTATTGTGACTTCCTCCTCCAACAATGGTCATTCAACCACCAAGCCACCCTTCTTTGATGGATCAAATTACAATTATCGGCATCAAAGGATAGAGATTTTCTCCAATGTAGCGACTACTCTATATGGGATATGGTGGAGACTCCTTTTGTAAAGCCTCCAAAACCTAATACAGGCAATTATACAGATGATCAAAAGAAGCAATTGGCACTTAACTCCAAAGCCATGAATGCACTCTATTGTGCTCTAAGTGCTGAGAAATTTAATAGGGTCTCTCAATGTTCCACAACTAATGAAATATGGAGAACACTCATGACCATCCATGAAGGGATGACTAAAGTAAAAAGTTTCAAAATTGTCTTGTTGACTAATGATTTTAAAAAGATTGAGATGCAGGAGCATGAAACTATTAAAGATATGTTTACATGTTTCACTAACATTGTAAACAATCACAAAGCTCTTGGCAAAAATTTTGTAAGAGGTGAATTGGAAGGAAAGATCCTTAGATCTCTTACTAGCAAAAGTTTGAATCTAAGGTCACTGCAATTGAAGAAGAACTGATGTTGAAAGCCTAGATATGGAGAATCTTATTGGTAATCTTATGGCTTATGAAAATAAGCTCTCTTAAAAGAAGAGCAATGAAGATTCTCAAAAGAAGCAACTGCATTCAATTTAGAAGAAGAATCATATGAAAGTTCATATGAAGATATTGTTCTTTTATCAAGGAAGTTTAAACTTTTTCTCAAAAACAAGTGAACATTCAAAAAGAAGAAAGATGACAAGAAGGAAGAACATATCACTTGCTATAATTGTAAGAAATTGGGTCACATGAGAAAGGATTGTCCTCTTCTAAAAGAAAGAAAAGAAAAAGATTTCAACAAGGAATTCATGCCCAAGAAGAAGATCAAGAAGTTCAAGAACAGAAGAGCCTTTCAAGTAACATTGGATGATTCTAATACATCCTCAAGTGATGAAGAAAATTCATCAAGTGAAGACACTCCTGGAAAAGCTTGTCTACACCTTATGGCACTTGAAGATGAGGTACAAAATCTTCCTTATGATGAATTACTTGATGCTTTCAATGAATTATTTTCAACTTTTAAACATTTAAAATCTGAGGATAAGAATGTTAGATCTAAAAATTAGTCACTTAATTATGAAAATACTAATCTTGTTTGTGAAAATCTCTCTTATTGAAAAGATTGAGTCTTGAAAAAGAATCAATTAACATTACTAAAAAGAATGAGTTGATTAACTATGAAATTATTTTTGTTAGTAATAAAAATCAAATGCTTGTTGAACATAATTATTTTCTTACATTTGAAGTACATGTTTTGAAAAAGCAAATTCCTTCCTTAGAACTAGTTCAAAATTTGAAAAGAGATTCTGGAGTGCTATTGAATGATCTTTGCAAGCTTACTAAAGGAAAAGAAAATTTGGATAAATTTATTGGAAACCAATGTGCATACAATAATAAACATGGAATCGGTTTCTCTTATTATGTGAATTCTTCTAAAGGTAGTGATTATTTGCTTAGTCAAAAAGTTGAAAAAGGAGTAACTTCCAAACAAAACAAATGAAAGAAAACTAACCTCAGTGGACCCAAAAAACAATGGGTACCAAAATCAATTTTGAATGCTTGTTTTGTAGGAATGAAAGAAGTTGATTATGCAAATTGGATTTTGCATATGGATAAAGACAATATCTATAAGGAAGTTGCCCTCTCATTTTGTAGGAAAAGATAAGAAGGACAATGGGTAATGAATAGTGGTTGCTCGAAACACATGATAGGAAACCAAGAATTATTAGAGAAACTTACATTCAAGAGAGGACGTACCATGACCTTTGGAAACAATCACAAAGGTCACATTATTGGTTCAGGAACTATTGGTAAAGGTAACATTCCTTTAGTCATATAGTCTTGGTTAAAGGACTAAAGCACAATCTCTTGAGTGTTAGCTGGATATGTGACAAGGGATTCTCTATTTTATTTACATTTAAATATTTTAAGATTTTAGATGAAAATGATAATATTATTTTAGAACAAAAAAGATATTAAAATATCTATATTGTGATCATTGACAAAAATAATACTTATGATTGTTTAGTTGCATTCAATCATGAAACTTCTTTATGGCATAAACATTTAGGTCACTTACACACTAAGTACTTAAATAAACTTATTAAGCATGACTTAGTTAAAGGGTTGTCGGATAAGAAGTTTGATGATCTTAATCCTTGTGATGGTTATTCATTAGGCAAAATTCATAAGGTTTCTTTAAGTCTAAAAATATTGTTTCAATTACTAAACCTTTACAATTATTACACTTAGATTTGTTTGGTCCTACTAAATCTGAAAACCTAAATGGTTGCTATTTTTTGTTTTGTAATTGTAGATGATTTTTCACGCTTTACTTGGGTTTTCTTTTTGCAACATAAAGATCAAGCTTTTAATTGTTTTAAGACTTATTCAAAAGGGTACAAAATGAAAAAAGATATATATGATTAGTAAAATTCGCTCCGACCATTATGGTGAATTTGAAAATCAATATTTTTCTTCATTTTGTGATGAAAATGGAATTTCACACGAATTCTCTTTTCCTCGTGCACCTCAATAAAACAAAGTTGTTAAACATAAAAATCGTACCTTACAAGAATGTGCGAGAACTTATTCACTCGGGTCTTCCTAAGTATTTATGGGCTGAAGCAACTAACATATATTTTGAATAGAGTCCTAATCAAACCTATCTCAAATAAAACATCTTTTGAACTTTATTTTGATCGTAAAACTAAGATTAGTTATTTCAAAATTTTTTGTTGCAGGTGTTTTGTAATAAATACAAAAGATAACTTAAATAAATTTGAAGCAAAAGGTGAAGAATGTATTTTTGGTTATTCTACTCGTTCTAAAGCCTATTGTGGCTTTAATACAAAATCTTTAACGGTTGAAGAAACTCTTCATGTGAAATTTGTTTAAGATCCATTTTCTTCATTTCAAGAAATTGAAAATGATAATGATGATGATGATGAACAACCCTTCATTGATGTTTCTCACATCAAAGAAAGCAATATTCATGATCTTCCTAAAGATTGGACCTTCAATAAAGATCACCTTAAAGAGTTAATTATTGGGGATGTTGAAACAAATGTGAGAACACGTGGTCAACTTCTTAGTAATAACTTTACATTTAGTGCTTTTCTCTCTCAATTAGAACCTAAAGGGATTAAATAAGCTTTAGATGATTCATCTTAGATTTTAGCTATGGAAGAAGAATTAAATTAATTTGAAAGAAACCAAGTTTGGGATCTAGTTCTACTTCCAAAAAATAAATCAATAATTGAAACTCGTTGGGTTTTCAACCACACTACTTTAACCAAGAGTAGTGTACCTCAAACCCCTTTTCTTCACGAAGAGTATTTTGTCTCACGAAGGAAATGAAAATTCATCACGTGAATACCCAACTAAATATAAAATACAAAACAAAATCCTATAAAGCCACAAAATATAATATTACACTTAAGCTTCTATAAGTAAAGAGACTTCCCTAATGAGGAAGGTATTCACATGAAATGCATAGCAGAGTTTTAGTGCTCTTAGATGCGGAATGTAGAGCTTAAAGAGCAAGGGCACAATTATTCTTCTTTTGATCTCTAACAAAATGTGTATAATAGTGGAAAGTATTATCTCAATGGTGTATCTAACAAAGGTGGGGCTCTAGTCTATTATAAAGACTTTAGGAACCTTCAAGAAGGTTTATGGAAGGCCTCGTAGTCGTTGGGGTTAAGTCCAAGAAAAGCCAGGCCGAAATCTAATGAGATTAGGGTCATAATTATGTCTGACAGCATAATCAAACATCTAAAATATGGGTCAGATGTCTACTAGAAAGTCTGGACATTTGAAAAGAAGGGTCAATTTCCCTAGAATTAATTAGATCTAAATAGTGTACTTGTCAACAAAGATCTGACGTCTAGAAGTGTATTTTAAGATGTCTGATATAAAATATTAAACATCTAATAATGGGAGGGTTGGTTCTTAGAAATGTTTTTGAGTTGATCAGATCCAAACAAGGATCTTGTTTAGACATCTGTAGGACGTCTGGATATATTACTAGAAGTCTAAGACTAAAGCAACCTTCGAGAATTGATTTCCCAAGAAGCTAACGGTTAAATTGGGTTTGACAAATCTAGATTTGGGTCAGATTAGGTCTAATGTCTCTATTAAATGTCTGAAAGTCTCTCTGGACATCTGGAAAAAGTAATCATAACTTATTTCATACGTAATTTGGACTAACAAAGGCATCAATAGGCCAACGGTCCTTTTATTGGACGTCTGAGAAGGTCTTTAGACATCTATAGCTATGTCTGGACGTCTGTAAAAGAGTATGGACGTCTAAATTTTAAGGTCAGAACCTCTATAGGCAAGCTATTAGGTATTAGACATCTGATCCTATTATTAGACGTCTTAAAAGTCATTATCAGATGTCTGAATTATTGTTGGACATCATATATTATTGCTCGACGTCTGATAAAGGCTGAATGATTACTATTTTGGTTTTCTAAGTCGATTTTAGGAATTGCCTAAGTGCCCTAAGGATAGGTAAGTGTGTCTACAACCTAGGGTGTTATATTTTGGCCTCTTTAACATATATCTAAAAATAAAAAAATAAAGATTACAAGTACGTGAAAAGGAAATCTATCATATTCTTCTTTCTTTCTTCCTCCAAAGCTCCTTGATGATTTTCTCCTACATCAAGCTCCTCTATTCTTTCATGATCCTGAGATTGAGCTCCTTCACACTTGCTATCATTTACAGTTAATCTAAAACTTTAAACTTCAATGCAAATGTTAAATCACAAGTATTTTGTTATCATCAAAATCAATGATCATGGTGTCTTTGCACCAACAGGTATATCTAGACATCCAATTTTAGAATTGGACATTCCACTTGTGAAGTCTTTCTATTGCAGGGATTTGATTTGTCTTTAACCAATCAACCAACCCTCTTTGTTGGTCGACAAACTACTATAGAGTTGAGTCTTCTTGGTCCTTTTGAAAGACTTCTCATGCTACGTTCATGGTTTTGAGGCGAAGAGTCACTTTGGGTTCACAAAGAATTCATGGATCACACCTGGGATTGGAGCTCCATGACACAAAGGATCTCATCTACTCATTAATGAGGAGTTCGAGTGTTGCCGAGACTAGTTTGAGGAAGGCACCACACGTAGGGTGCTGCACCATGTCACCCACGAAGGTATAGCGTACTTATACTCATGGATCCCAAAACGGGATAAAATTACTTTCTCGCATATGGCTCCAATGTAGGACATTTTTTGTTTTCGTTTTCCTGATCGAGTTTCCAACATCGATTCAATCTTCATTTACAAAAATTTTGAACACCTATTTTTTATGCTTCTTTGATGCCACATGTTGATATGATCGTACCCCTTCAATAATGGTTGAAGTGGCTCTACCAGTTGAGGGCTAAGGCAGTCAAAGTTGGGGTGGCCACAAAAGCCAATGTTATAATGGCGATGGTGTAAGTCCTGTTGTTGGTACATGGAGTAAAGGTGGAGTTTGGTACCAACAAGTTGGTGGTGTGATGATGATGTAATGGGAAGAAGCTAAAGGCATAGAAGGCATGTGCTAGGCAAGGCAAATAAAGGAGAGGTAACTGATGGTAGAGTGAAATGGGCGATGGTAAAGTCCATGCAATGAATAATAAATCAACACTCAAGAAGGTAATGCATGCAATGCATAAGGAGAGTCCATGGTGGCAAAGGAAGAGGGACATGTAGGTGTCATCACAAGAGGCAAGAGATTAAAGCTATTCAAAAGGTTCTTGCAATAAAGAATCAACTCGAAAAATACATCTCCATTTCAATGTGGACCTTTTGACTTTGATACCAATTGATGTAGTTAGAGGAAGAATTGAGGATTGAGAAAGTGATGGAGGACAAGAAGAAGAGAAACATACCAAACTACATAAGATTTTATAAAGGAAGGTGCAAAGATGCACTTAAGCATAAGAAGGGAAAGGAGGGTGGTATACTACAAGGGTTTCAAACTCTATTTCATTCCATTCTATCATTTTACATCGCATCTCTAACCCTTTTATAAAAAAGCTTTAACAACCCAAAAGATAAAAGTGACTCAACTTATCCCAAACAAAAGGATAATTTTCTATAACAACCTACATTAAGAAAAAAAGATAAAAACTTAGACTCATCACAAAATAAAGGTATAATTTACAAATGAAAAAAAGAAATAAAATCCTAAACTAGATTTGAATAAATCACACTTATTAAAGGCATTTTTACACATGTTAAGTTTTATAAATGACTTATTTAGCCATTATTTCTAGCTATTAAAAGGAAACACTTAGTGATTTTGTAAGGAGAAATTCACCTACAAGCTGAAGAAGTCAGAGGTTTTCCAACACAAAACACAGGTAATACGAAAAGCTCTATAGTAAAGCTCTACTTCTCTTTCTCTAATCTCTCGAGTTTTGACATTAGAATTTAGATTTTGAGAAGAACAACCTTGATGATTCTAGAAGGAAATTTTGAAGGAGATTCTATATGTGATTCTAGAGAAGATTCTAAGATTGTGGTATTCTGATGATTAAATAGAAGTAATTCTATAGGAATCCTTAGTAAATCGATTCTAAGCGAACCTCTAGTGAAAAGTGATTCTAAAGGAATCTTTGGTAGAGCAAATTCTAAGCAAAAGTGATTCTAGACAAATCTTTGGTAGGAATTAACTTTAAAATCTCAAAAGGAAGCTGTGGTACCATCAAATAGAAGACTCTCCTTTAGCTTCTCAAAGCGTAATAATTCTAAACCTTTAAATTTTAGATTGTTAGGGAAGCATATTTAATAAGCCTCTTAGTTGGTGCTCAATATTATGATGTGCATTAATTAATGTTACAGAATTAAAGATTGATACTGCTATGATATTTATATTATGTTATACTTTGATATTGCTATAGTAATTGCAAACAAGAGTGTGATGTGTGTTCACAAGTGTATTGCTCAACAAGTGTTAGTATGACACTTTGTTAATTGTGTTTTGGGTTGAGCAACTTGTGAAGAAGCTTGGATAAGTTGGTTGGATAACCAATTGTTGTAAAGGTTTGGATTACACCCCTACGTAACTTGGACATTTTTGAAGTAAATTTGTGATGAGAAGTCACAAAGAAATCTGACCCTTAAATACCACCACCACTTTTGCTTTGCATATTTTGCAATTAATATTTGTAGATACTTGTACTTAATGTTCGCATCACTGTTTACCCCCTTGTAATGTTATTTTTTCCTTCTTGACACATATTAGTATCAAAGCATTTGGTATTGGTTATTGAAGAAGTTGTAAATCCAGTATCAATGATTTACATGGTATTCAACTTTGTAATAATAGTAGTTCGGTAGATACCATTTCATGATGGGACTACCTTACATCACATCCTCAATCCATGTGGCAACATCCCCTTCTATCCATCCCCATTTAATGATCACCACAGGGCTCTCTTTCCATTCACTCTTTAGCATTGTATTGAACAAGAGCATAAGATAAAGGCATGATCATGTGTTGGACATGGGTATATAAGTGAGGAACAAATCAAGTACATCAACATTCGGCCTAAAGGGTTCCTATATCACATACATACATTCATAACTTCATGTGAATAAGAAATTTCACTAAGAGGAATCACTCCAACATCTATTTCCTCATGGCCAAAGCTACTTTCCCTAGCTAACCAAACCCTACATCCATTTCTCACTTGACATGTCCTCTATTATTTGCATGTACAATTTGGGTTGATCAAAGCACACCTTCACCCGATCATTTCAATTTTTTCCATCCCCTTATTCTACTTGATTCAATATTTAATTTTCTATACCTTGTGAATCAAAAAGCCATGTGTTTTTTATGTTTGATCTTGTGCACATTTTGTTTCTTCTATTGATGTGTGGTTCAATCTTCTCTTTGGCTAAAACATACGATCCGAAGGGATATATTTTTTAACAATAGAATTCAACGATCAATCAACCAAAAGAGGTGTTCACACTATGGCCTCTTAGTGGGTCATTTAAGGACTAGTGAAAATGCATTTTCCAATTGACTTATTGACTCCTTTATTTGATGTGATTTTTTAGTGATTTCTAGGGCCTAATAGATGATTTACTTTCTTCTCACAATACGGTTCTTTTATTTATTAGATGCTCATTTAGTCGCATAAGTAATCATGATTACTTTTCTAATCTCGTGCATCTTCCTAATTTTGGTTTTTAATGCATTGTTCATTATTTTTCCATGCAAAAATTATGTTTAGGTTAGGTTTCATTGGCATCCAAATTTTACGGTCATTTTTTATAGAACAAATTAAAAATTCATTTTTATTTCAATCTAATTTGTTTTAAATTTAAATGCTTCACAAGTTGTTTTAATTATTTCAATTTATATTCCCACCATTTTAGCATGAATTCTTTTCCGCATTTTAGCTAGACTGCACATTTGGTTGGATAAATTTCTTATAATTTTTGTAGTAGTACATAATTAGTCAAAGCAGTTTGCATTTAGGTAACATCCGTGTTTCAGTCTTAAAATCCCAGATGGTTAGGGTTTACATTTCTCAAGCTGCCGAATAGAATCATAAATCCACCTAGGAGCTCTAGGAATAGAAGGCACTTTATTATATAGCACAAACTGTAGTTTAGTCTGGCGATGGAACTTTGTTGACTAAAACCAATAAATATGCTACATCTCCTCAACTCCTCTTCCCTCTCAATTGACTCGAGAAATTTGGTGGTTCTTCTCTATGGAGTCATTTCAATGCAACTATCGTGCAATGCATTCGAGACAGTATATGGCTTTCGACTCATTTACAAGGCAACGTGAAAAGCTATGTTTAAGAGCAACCTTAGGCTGCTTAGAACATGCTAACGTAAGACAGAAGTTGAAGGAAGCTACGGTTTCAAGCAAAATTCACAGATCATTTTTGGCAAGCGTAGACATGTAGAAGCTACAATGCATAGCTTCCGAAACACTCGAGCTTTGTGTGTGTACCCATCCAAATAACCCTTTCTATTATGACGGTCCTTAATGCTTATAACCGTTGCTCAATATTCTTCTTTGATGCATCGCTTTGAGGACCATCTCTTCAAGGATGTCCCCATGTCTTATGGATTTTATTGTTCCCAACAAAATTCAATAGCAAGAATGCATGCAACACTTCAGTTTTGACATCTCTCCTTCAGCCTTGTGAAACTCAAACCACACCACCACTGAGGGATTGGCTCAATGGTAAAGTCTCTTATTGACATCTAAGAGGTTATTAGATCAAATCCCATAACCCGCACATTTACCTTTTCACAAAATATAAAAAAGAAAAAAAGAAAATCACACCGGATCAAGTCCGATGGCTTTGTAGACCTCTGCCACATTCTGTAGAAGGCTCCATTCTTGAGAGTACAAATTTAAATACTCAAAATAAGTTAAAATAAGGATCATGTACTTCTGTTTTCAATGTAAATCATTACAAGGAGAGAAAGAAACAAGACCTAGAAAACGTAACGGTAAAAAACAAAGTGGCATTAAATACTTGGAGTTGAAGGATGGTTAAATAGAAGCATTTGTTTATGGCGATTAACATGTGGAAGAAGTAAATGAATGTGTAAAAGTGGGCACTAAAAGGGTGCTGGAGGCTTGTTGGCAAGCAGATTTTAAATAGAAGCAAGCACTTTGTTTTTGACAGTTCCAACTATACTCACTTCAACTCAGAAACCAATCATATATGCATATACATTTTACTGGAAGAAGACTAGAGGCAGCTATAAGATGTGCTGAAATTTTATAAGAATGCATGTAGTTTCTTGAATAGAGAGAAATCGGTAAACCATATAATAGAGACAATGAACTAATATTATCTATTGAAGACAATCATATATGATGACTCACGCATTCCTGGCAGAATCTTACACCCTTGCTCAAGTTTAAACAGAGATAACGATTTAAAGATGAAGAGAAGCAAAGAATTATAAGATGATATGTAAAACAGCCTGATATGATGCGGTTTATCACATTATACATTTCATTGCCTGCTGGAACTAAATTTGTGGGGAAAAATCAGGGAAATAAACACCAGTTAAATCAGACAACAAAGACCAAAAACACACCCATAAATCTTCACTCAACTGGCAGCAGAAAACATGGGGATTGGTATCTTATGTACCCATTCTCTAATTGGTCAATGTCAGGTTCATCTCCTGTTAGTCGTGATGTAACTATGAATCTGATAAATAAGTGTAGTGCTCTGCAAAGTTACAAGAGACATACAGCGAAACAAGAATAAGAATGCATCCAAGGACCATGTAATTTTTTAATCCTGCAGATGTAGACCAGCCTGAACATCCACATAGAAGTAGTGAGCTCTGTGGTCACAATTTAACTAGTGTTGCTGCCAGAGGTGAGTAGAAACCCCTCCATACAGAGAGGCAATTCATACCTTACAAGGCAAGCTTAATCTGTTGTCCATGCCGAGTTATATGGTTATGAGCAAAATCAGTTTTAAGCTGCTGCAACTAGTCAGGATGATATGAAGTCAAAACAAGAAGCTAACAGAGAATCAAAACAAAATTCTCACTGAAAAGCAAAAATTGAAGTTGATCAGCCACATCTTTTTCCTGTGGTTAGTCTGGATATATTTTTCACATTCATCTAAGGACATCCCAACTAAGATTTGTTTACCCAAGTCACCACAAGTTGAAATAAAATTTATTGCAAAAATAACTCGCAAAATAGAGGTTTATCATCAATGTAATAACAATTATGATTAATATAATATTAAAAACACCCACCAGCATTGGAGATATTAACAAGGATGTATGTCAACGTTATGGCAGGATGAGCATTGAAGATATAAGAAGAGTTTGCATAAGGAAGACAATAAACCTACCCATATCTCTTTTTTCAAACTTTCATCTTATAACTTGGATTTTACAGAGTAAAAAACATAAGAAATGGTGAATTGCTCGAGATGGAAGATTGATAGCATTACGTATCAAAAATAAAAGTTATATATGATCACAGCAGCAAAGAATATCAAGATATCTTGTGATGCCACACCATGAGAGAAGTGGCATACCAGACATATCATTTGGCTCATTCCTGTTATTTAAATAGGTAGCATAGGACCTATGTAGGTCCACACTTCCTAGAGACTCCTAAATTAGGCAATGTGTAACTACTCATAAAATGCCAATTGTAAGTCCTAGTTAACCATTTACCAGACAATACGGAAACATAAACAGAGGAGCAATCATATGCACCTCTGAACATATACCAGAGAAGATTTATGTGCAAAGCACTCCTGTAAAAAAAAAGTTTCTGTGCTCCAACCAAATGCGCCAAAGGAGTAGAAAAGCCTTCCTAAGCTGATAATTGTTTGCTTTTGAGGAGTCATCCCAAATATGTGTAAAAGGATTACTGCAAAGTAGAGTCCAGCGACCAAATCTTGTACTCTCCTAGCAAACTTTTAAAGAAAGGATATAAGAAAATAGATGCTCAACATCTTCAAGAAATCCCAAAAGACACAAGAAGGAAAGCACACCCATGTCAATGTTCTCACAAATGAGGTGTTGGTTCAACTCTACATGTTTTGTCTAATCATAGCGCACATTATTATTTTCAAGGACTAATTGCTCACTTATTGTCTGTTTTTTGAAATAAAATAGGAAGACTAGTGTCATTCAATTGGATATTAGGAAATATCCATTTGTTTTTCGCAGGCTAGAATCTATTTTGGATTTTGATTTATTGCACTTAATCTATGATGGGTTATGACCCACGTAGAATTAGGCATGTAATTATTTTGCAAAATCCATGACATTTTTTAAAACTAACTTCGATCCAAATAAGTGGATGAGATTCATTCATGATGAATGGTTGCCAATAGTTGCCAATAGACTGAAGGTAGTTAACTTGAGCTATGTATTATACTCCAAACCGTTCAAGAACCTGAGAAATCAGGCTATGTAGAAATATAATAAAGTATGGCATAATGATAATGTGTTCACAAAACACTACATCATTATGCATCTACCAGATGCAAATACAAATATACAAGCGATAATATATTTAAGCTTGAAGCATTGGATACTCAATACAGTTTCTTTACCATATCAAGCATCTAATACAAAGGTTGTTTATAAAATATTAAGTGTGGAGGGATCTTATATGAAGATGAGATGCTTGATATGATCACTATCTCCCCAGCTTTTACGCATAGGCCATCAACAATGAAAACTATAAGGACATAATCCATGAGTTGGTAGAACATCTACCAAACATATTGGATCATCCTAATAGAGTACATAACACCTCAAAGAAGAGAAAGTGTTCCTCAACCATAGGAAATCAAGGACAACTAACACATAAACAAAAGATCACATGAGATGCGAAACTGTCCATAAAATTTGCAAACCTTCTGTAAAGTCGAAGAAAAGGTTTCCTAAGTTACTATTCCATCTTCACCATCTATTTATTCATATGATGAATTAAAGTTTCTATACCCTTGTTATATTTGCAGTTGCTTATTATTCAAGTAATCAGGATATAGCTGAGGATGAAGAGGTTTCATAGATGGAATCAAAAGGCAAAATGTTGCAATAGGAACTATCAAGGGGTACAAAGTCCATTATCTGGAATTGGAATGCCAAATAATAAAGATTGTCTATATAATCTTGCATCGAATCCAATTCGATTTTTTATCCATATAATCTTTATCCTCTGATTGTCTTTATAATCTTTATCCCCCTAGTTCTTAAGTTAACATAAAACTTTATAGAGTGCCTTAAGATGAATCACTCGTAGTAAGGGTGCACACGGATCATGTTGGATCAAATTTTATAGATTGTAGTTGGACCAGTTTGAATTCAAGTCTTAACCCAATCCAATCCAATTTCTAAAAAATAAAAAAAATTCTAATCCAAGCTTACATGAATTGAATCAAGTTGAGATGTAATCCAAGCTTACATTCACATAAAAGGAAAAGCATGGTTTAGTCAAGTTGAGATGGAAAAATTTACACACCAATTTTGAGTTTAGTCAAAGGAAATAAGTTTCTCATATTCAGATAAAACTCTACCTCTCAATATATAAAAAGGTGGAAAAGAAAAAGAAAAAAATTACATGACAACTCTAAAAGAAATAAGAATCACAAAACAATACATAAAAATAAGAAAATAATAATAACCCAAAGGTACTCAACACTTCCCATCAAGTTGGAGTATAGATGACAATCATGCTCAGATTCAAAAAACAAATATCAAAGAATGAACGTAGCAATAGCTTGGTGAAGATATCTATTGTCTGATCATCTGAAGAAACTGTAGTAGCATAAATGAGGCCTCACTAAACCAGGTCACAATTGTAATGGCAATCAACTTCCACCTGCTTGGTTCTCTTGTGAAACATCGCTTTATTAGTAATATATGTGATTGCCCAATTGTCACACCTCATCTCAATAGGTGTGTCCACAGATGTGTATAAAAATAAGGAGGGACCTAACCCAAACCATCTCAAAAGCAGTATGCGCCATGGCTCTATATTCTGACTCAGCACTTGCCCGGGAGACCACAGCCTGCTTCTTGCTTTTCCAAGTGAGATTCCCTACAACATAGGTACAAAACCACATCGTAAACTTCCTATCAGTCAAGAATCCAACATAATTTGCATTTGAATATGCTACTACATTCATAGAGGTCCCTGATGCTTTCTTAAGCTACCTCAGTACCATTATTGCAGCATCCCAATGCTAACTCGTAGGCTGATCCATGAACTACCTCAGTTGACCAACTTTCAAGGAAAAGTTAGGTCTAGTAATAGTCAAGTACAAGATATTGCCTATCAATTCATTGTACTACCTTTTGTCCACTGCCTCTGCTTCTCATCATAGAGATAAGCCTCGAGGTCTATAGGAATATTAGCAGGTTTGGCTCCTAGCATGCCAGTCTACTGCAAAACATCAAAAGCGTATTTCCTCTAGGATAATACTATGCCCTTCTTGTTACGTACCAACTTAATTCCAAGTAAGTACCTCAAAGGGCCAATATCCTTCATAACATATTTGCTTGCATGGCATTTCTTCCGTACAACTATACCTATGCCATCACCACTTGTAATGATTAGATAATCTACATAAACCAAGAGCACAACTCCTTTCCCTATCTTCCTGACGAATAGGGAATGATCAAAGGACCTCTTTAAGCCAATGGCCTCTACTAACTCTGAGAGCTTTTAGAACCAAGCTTGTGGATCTTGCTTCAGGCCATATATAGCCTTCTGCAACCTATAAACTTGGGAACACTCCCCCTAATTCTAAATCTAAGTGGCTATGGCATGTAAACTTCCTCTTGTAGATCCATATAGAGAAAGGCATTCTTTACATCTAAGTGGTGAAGAGGCCAGTCTATGGGAGCTACAACAGATATGAGAATGCACACTGTAGGCAACCGAGCCACCGATGAGAAAATGTCAAAGAATTCCACACCATAGGTGTGAACCCCTTTGCAACAAGCTGAGCCCTATGTTTGGCAACTAACCCATCTGAGTTATACTTGATGGTAAACACCCATCTACAACCAACCCCAACTACTCCATCAAGGACCTCTACAAGCTCTCAAGTACCACGCAACCAAAGTGTAACCATCTCATCCTCCATGGCCTGGTGTCATTTTAGATCAAGCATGGCTTGCTGATAAGTGGAAGGAATCTAAGCAACAGACAAGGCGCGACAGAACTTCCCAAAAGTAGTCCCCAAACAATCTGTAGAGACAACCCCTAAAATAAGATAGCAAGCACAACTGCATGGAGCCTTTCGAATGGCAATCAGAAAGTCAAGATCATCTGGCGTTGTATCTGAAGGTTGAGTAGCAATTTACTCTAAAGAAATAGTATCTTGTGTTGTCCCTATATAAACAACATTAGGCAATATATCATCAATCTGCAATGAATTTGTACTCACCTAAACCAAGGAAGATGATGGTGCTATAGAGGAGGGGTGCTGCCTATAAGTGACTAGAAACCTATATGTAGACCTCACAGGTCCACTAAAAGATGGCACAAGATCAATAATTGGAATAGCTTCCAAGGGAGTAGATGGTATAGGCATGGATATCTCTGTGGGCTCAGTAGAAAGGCACCATGCCGTAGAAAAATATGGTATAGACTCATGGAAAGTAACATCAGCACTAACATAATGTCTAACATAGATAAGATCATAGCACCGATATCCCTTTTGGGAGCAAGAATACCCAGGAAGACACTTTATTACCCTTGAAGCAAGCTTATCCCGACTGGAAGAAGCAAGGTGGACAAATGCAACACACCAAAAAAACAAGTGGTGGAACATGAAATAGCTCGCCCTCAGGATGTAATATCTGCCAAAGTATCTATTCATTGATAACATAGCTGGGCATCCTATTTATTAGAAAACATGCAGTAAGCACATCACCCCAATACAAGGATGGAATATTATGGTGAATCAACAACGTATGTGCCACATCCAATAAATGTCTATGTTTCTGCTCAACAACCCCATTTTGCTGAGAGATGTAGAGAGTAGTCTGATGAATAAGTCTCGAAGTTTTGTAAAAGGTAGACAATCACCTAGTACAAAATTCAAGGGTATTATCATATCGCACAATTTTGACACAAGTAAAAAATCGAGTCTTTATTTCCAAGATCATGTTTTTAATAATAGAACACACATTAGACTTATTTTTCAAAAGAAATACCCAAGCTAATCGATAAAAGTCATCAACCAAAATAAGATAGTAACGGTGACCCAATATATTAGGAATACGACTAAAGTCCCAGACATCAATATGAATCAACTAAAATAACTCGTTACCGAAGACTCTGACTAACAGGATAAGAGGCTCGGTGATGCTTTCCCAACTGACAAGCATCGCAGGTGGTCTTAGCAGTAGGAGGGAAGTGGGGAATAACCCTCCTAAGCCTATTTAGTGAGAGATGGCCAAGATGGAGATGCCATTAAAAGGGACTCCCAGCAATAAAGGTGGCACCTTCATGCCAAGCAACAGTAAACAGTAAATGGACTAGGTGATAAAATGCCTCCCTTTTTATGTCCACCACCAATCGTCCTCCCTTTCAGCTTATCTTGAAAAGTACAAGTCTGAGCATCAAATATGGCATGTCAATTTAACTCTTTAGTAATTCTACTAACAGAAAGTAAATTGACGGGAAAACTGTCATAAATAAAACATATGATAGCCTCAAAGTAGGGGTAACTAAAACCTCCCTATGACCAACTATCTGGGAATGTTTCCCATCTGCTACCTATACAATCTTGCCTGATAGTACAGGCCAAAGGTGACAGAAACATCTCTGATCTCCACTCAGGTGACATAAAGCTCCATAATCAACTAACCAGTCCACATAGCATTGATTATCTATCTAAGATTTTAAAGCAAAGTCTATACCTGAGCAGGAAATAAAGCAAGCAGTCTAGAGGTGTGGTAGCAAGCTCCTAAGTCAACTGAGTAATATGCTACAATAACTCATCATACTCAACTCTGGAAATTGGAGTATAAGATCACTCGAGCTGTCAAGAGCAGTAACAACCTCATTGGTTGTTGGTGGTTGACCATATTTGGTCCAACACATAGCCTCATTATGTTCATGACTCCCATAATATGTGCAAGGAGGGCATCCTCTCCTAGTAGATGCACAACCTCTGACTCTACCACGTATGGCTGGAGTCCCTCTACCGCGCCCTAATGTAGTAGCAAGGGCTGAAGTCTGTCCTGTAGACTCAGTAAAGGGCAATGTGACTACAATTCTATTAAATTTGCTATAGCTTCCTCAGGTGAAGGAAGCTTTGACAAGCCAGCAGAATACTCAAGTCCAAGGCCAGAAAGAAACTGTCGAACAACCTCCTTGTGATACTCTCCCTATGTAGCACATGTACAGACAGGCCTGCATGCATTGTATTTCTCAAGGAGACCGTTCAAGGTGGAATAATATTGGGACAATGGGTGGCCCTCCTGACGAAGTTGAGAGAGCTCGCTGTAAATCTAAAAGACTACGAGTTCTCATGGAAATAAGTGTCATGTAAATTATCCTGCATCTCCTTTGTCCCATAGTACATGATCTCATCCCCAATCCGAGGAATAACACAATTCACAGTCCATGCTTGGGCCATGGCATTATCCTTCTTCCAGGTAGCATTCCTACCTGTCTTATTTGTTGGCTCCAGTTAAAGTACATGCTCTTTGTCATGGCCTTTCACAGTCATTAGAAAGGTCTGTGATCATTGGAGATGGTCTCATCCAATTTCACCATTAGACAAAAGAAGGGACTTTTATATGTCCTCGTTTCCAACATAGACTCCAAAGAACATGAAGATGCCATCTACTCTTCAATCAAAGCCAATCTAGCTCAACTTCAAAATTTGAAAATATATATTTAAACCATAGTAGCACTAAATCAAGCCAAAAATTGATTTGATTTGATTGGAGAAGCCCAATCAACCTCCAATCAAAGCTACAGCCACTAAGGTGCTACAACATGCGCCAGGGTACAGGGCCCAAAGGTAGTGCTGTAGTCATCGATAGACCGGTAGTGCCTCCTCCATGCGATGTTACGTGCTGCCGATCACCCGAAGAGGGCAGGTGGCAGTGCTAGGCCCACCAATTGCAAGTTGCAGTAGCATAAGAAGGTGGACAAAGCCTACTGGTGGCACTGACTCCCACTAATAGGCTGTTGGTCCATTGTGGGTGGACACACGACGAGATGAAGCCTGGTGACACCTAAGAGAGAGGAAAAGAAGGGATTAAGGTGGAGGTTTTGGAAGCTAGGATTTTTGGTGAGATATCCAAGCACCAGTCTAGGACCATGGCTCTAGTACCAAGTCAAAGGAAATAAGTTTCTTATATTCAAATGAAACCCTACCTCTCAATATATAGAAAGGTGAAAAAGGAAAGGGGAAAATTACATGACTACTCCAAAAGAAATACAAACCACAAAATAGTACATGAAAATAAGAAAGTAATAATAGACTAAAGGGGCTCAACAAGTACCAACTTTTCTTAGGCTCACGAAGGAGGTCTATGTCTTTCAGGATAGGCTTTTGATTTGCTTCAATTAATAAATTAAGTATATAAATCCTTATTACATAGAGGATTAGGAAAAACACGTACGGACCTTAGACAACATAAATAGCAAAAATAGAATAACCTAACAAATGCAAGGAATATCGCATATCACTAGTTAGAGGGATATCGACACCCTTGCATCGTTTTTCCAATATATCGCCCGTATCGATGGATATCAATGACATATCGATGATTTGGAGGCCCATCTTCATAAAATTTTCATTATTCCATTAATATTCACCGATACCTACAATATACGTTGACAGAGTGCTAATAGTGCCCCATCTTGGTTCTTTGCCTTTTCCACTGTCATTTCTTCCTCTCCTGCTACTGCACCTTCATCTTTCCTCTCCCTTACAGCTGCATCTTCCTCTTGGGTGATTTGGAATCCTCTTTTAATATGAAAATAATAAACATACCTCTAATGGAGAAATAAATATTAAATTTTATTTTTGCGATGAAATATACCATATATACACATCCATATGCATGTATATACACACATTATTTTACAAATTATGGATTGGATCGGATTGAATTCAAATCTCAACCCAATCCAATCCAATCCCATCCAGACCAAGCAGATCGATTTGGAACAAATTGCAGATTTTCCGATCTGCATGGACCCTAACCACTAGGGCTTGCATGAATCAAATCAAGACATTCACAGCAAAGGAAAAGCAAGGTTTGGTCAAGTTGAGATGGAAAAATTTACACACCGATTTTGAGTACCGACTTTTCCGTCGCTCACAAAGGAGGTCTGTCTCTTTTAGGATAGGCTTTTGATTTGCTTCAATTGAAGTACACATCGCATTGCATCAAAGCTTACTGGTTTTCTTCAATAAATCAAGTATATACTTTTGGTAGAAAGAAATAGGGAATCTGGTCTGTAAGCTTAACCCTAATCCTTATTATATACAGGACTGGGAAAAATATGTACAGACCCTCAGACAACATAAATAGCAAAAATAGAATAACCCAACCTATGAAAGGAATTATATATCGCATATCACCAGTTTGAGGGATATCGACACCCTTGTAGCATTGTTTTCCCAATATATCACAAGTATCAGTGGATATTGGCAACATATCGATGTTTTGGAGGCCCCTTTTCACAAAATTTCCATTATTCTGTCGATATTCGACCATATGTGTCGATATGCATTGGCAGATCTACCGATAGTGCCCCATCTTGGTTCTTTGCCTGCTCCACTGCCATTTCTTCCTCTCCCCTGCTGCTGCACCTTCGTCTTTCCTCTTCCTTGCTACCACACCTTCCTCTTGGGTGATTTAGACTCCTCTTTTAATAAGAAAATAATAAACATACCTCTAATGGAGAAATAAATATTAAATTTTATTTTTCCAATGAAATATATCATATTTACACGTCTATATGTATGTATTGTTATATTTATGTTTATAAGGGGTGCTGTGTTATTTTATTTTGTATAGTAAGTCTATGATGTACTTTTCCCACACCTATATAGAGATGTAGGGATTTCTTAGCAACCTAAGGAAGTTTGTTTTCTTCAACTTGATATCAAAGCCAAGGTTAAGAACTCCACCAAAAACAAAGCCCTAACCCTACCTGAAGCCTTCTCGCCAGAGCTACCGCCGCCACCACCGGTGGCCACGCCGACGTCGGACCACCACCGCAGCAGCAGCACCGACTGCTGCCGCTAGCTGCTGCAACAGTAGGCCAGCAGTAGACCACTACCGCCGCCAGCAGCAGCAGCAGCACCAGGCTGCCGTTGCCACCATCGCCAACAACGCAGGGCTACCGCCGCTGCCAGCAGCAAGTGCTGGTGGTGGCAGCATTAGGTCACAGCGTTGGGAAGAGCTACTGCGACCACCACCTAGGCCATCTGCCACCACTGCCCAAGCCTAGCTGCTGCTTTTTGTGCTCTCTCTCCTGCTATTGGTGTTTGGCAGCAGAGAGAGGGCACATCTCTACCTTGTGTCTGATTGGAAGATCTTTGGATCGTAGTTGATGGAATATTGAAGCCAAGGATCTTCCAGAAAGATGATGTGATGGTCTTTTCAGATCTTATCTATTAGATTTGGGGTGTGTATTCCCCTTTGATACATGTTTTTGGGGTGTGTAGTCCCTTTGAATATTGACCGCATGTGAGCAGAGTTTTTTGGGGTGTGTATTCCCCGGTTGGTATATTTGTTGGGGTGTGTAGTCCCCATTTTCTGTCAATTTTCAAATCTAAAGTGTAAAGTTCAAGGGTGTGTACCCTTCTCTGTGGCACGTTGAACTTTGTTTGTGGCAGTGTGGTTCAGTAAACATGGCAGTGTCTCAGTCAGAGATTGCACTAGGAACTGCCGTGAGTGATACTCAAACCATTGGTGTGACGTGGTTGATTGATTCAAGTGCTTCCAATCATTTATCCGGGAATCTGCAGTGCTTTAAACAGATTCAACCTGTCTCTCGGGGTCATACAGTACAGGTGGCTGATGGGTGGCTTGCTCCTATTGGTGCTCAAGGGGAAATTAATGTTACCCCTTCTATGCAGCTTAATTATGTTCCGTTTGTTCCAGATTTATCCATGAACTTGCCCTCCGTTGGGTAATCTTTGATGAGTGTGGATGTATTTTCCAGGATAGAATGACAGGAAAAATTATTGGTAGTGGGTATGGAGTTTACCGACTTCAGCAGGGTCCTATGGCTGCTGCATGTTGGGTTAGTACCACATCTGGGAGTGCTCTACAGTGGCATAGACGATTGGGCTATCCTTCTTTGGAAAAGTTATGCAGCTTATTCCTCATGTGTCCCCAACTACACAACTTTCCTGCGATGCATGTCAACTTGGGAAGCATCATAGATCTTCCTTTCCAGCTGTTACAGGACCACGCTTAACTTCATGTTTTCAATTAGTGCATCTTGATGTTTGGGGTCCCAGTAAGACTCCTAATAGAGCAGGACATCAATACTATTTGATTGTGGTTGATGATTTTTCCAGATTGTCCTGGCTATTTCTCAAGAAGAATAAATCTGAAGTAGGTCACTAATTGAGAAGTTTGTGTTGATAAAAAATCAGTTTGATTTTGCATCAAGACTCTCAGATCTGATAATGCACTGGATTTTTATACTTGTCGGTTGATAGAATTCTATGGCATACATGGCATAATTCATCAGACCTCATGTCCTCACAATTCTCAGCAAAATGGAGTCGCAGAGAGAAAACACAAACATATCCTTGATATGACCAGAGCTCTTCTTACCAATAACAGTGTGCCACAGAACTATTAGGGAGATGCAGTTCTCACTGCTTGCTACCTTATTAATAGATTGCCCTCCTCAATAATTCACGAGCAAATACCATGGCAGGTACTTTATCCAAATGATGAGTTGCTTGATCTTCCACCCAAGACATTTGGGTGTGTGCTTTTATACATCTCCTTAGACCTGGACGTGATAAATTAGCACCTAGAGCAGCCAAGTGTGTGTTTCTTGGCTATTCTTATACTCAAAAGGGGTATCGGTGTTTTGATCCCCTACACCAGAGACATTATATCAATGCAGATGACACCTTTCATGAAGCAGCACCTTATTTTTCTGTTGCTGGCAAGCAGGTGTAGAGTGTGCCAGAGAATGTGCCTATACTAGTTGCTCCTATACCATTTGGTATATTCACAGATACTAGTACCCCTTCTCAGGTTGATGAGCCACCTACCAGCACATTCAGACCAGCACTAGTGGATGAAAGGACCTTTAAGGGTCACACCTATCAGTTGCCAGTTGTGAATAGGGCAAAGCCCCTTCCATCTATTCCACAGACTCCTCAGGTTAATGTTGATAACCTAGAGGTAGTTTCTACTCAAGAGACTTTTTTAGGCACAGTGTCAGTAGATGTAGTAGGTGAGAGTTTGCCACCTGAGGATAATTCTCCAGGTCCTAATTCCATGAGTACTGATGAAGATATTCCTATTGCTATTAAGAAGGCTCCGCAATCTTGTGCCCAGTATCATGTTGCTGGGAGTGGTGTTACTACTGATTCTCTGAGTTCGAAGTTTCATGCATTCACAGCTGCTGTTTCTAGTGCTGAGTTACCTACCTTGTACCAGCAAGCTCTACTACATCCAGACTGGAAGGCAGCTATGAAGGAGATGTTTGCACTTACTACCAGAGGTACTTGGGAACTGTCACCTTTACCGTCTGGCACGCATCTTGTTGGAGCCAGATGGGTCTTTGCCTTGAATACAACCCAGATGGGTCTATTTCAAGCTATAAGGCCCGCTTAGTGGCCAAAGAATTCACCCAAATATATGGGGTGGATTTATTTGACACGTTCTCCCCTGTTGCACGACTCTCTGCTGTTCGAATTCATATATCTGTTGCAACTCATTATAAATGGCAGTTACATCAGTTGGATGTTAAAAATGCATTTCTGTATGGAAACGTGAAGAAAGAGATATATATGCAGCAGCCACCTGGCTTTAAGATTCAGGGGGAGTGTGTATATAGGCTTCATAAGGCCATTTATGGTCTTAAGCAAAGCCCCCGAGACTAGTTCCAACACCTGTCCGAGGCATTGTCAGTTATTGGGATGCAGAGATCTTCATCGGATCATTCACTATTTGTGAGGAAGACCAGTGGGGGTACAGTGGCTTTACTTGTGTATATGGATGATCTTATTCTTACAGGTGATGATGCAGAGGGTGTATCTCAGATGAAAAAATACTTTGCACACCAGTTTGTCATGAAAGATCTTGGAAAGCTAAGATATTTTTTAGGCATTGAGTTTGCTACAAGTAAGCAAGGGACAATTATGTCGCAGAGGAAATATACCCTTGATATTCTTCAGGAGACGGGCATTTTAGGATCCAAAGCTGTAAATATTCCTATGGATCCTAAAATTCATCAGTTTGAGAATAATGTGAAGCTAAAGGGCAAGAAGGCATATCGACAGCTGGTAGGGAAGCTGTTATATCTATCACTAGGCCAGATATTAGCCTTGCAGTGGGGAAGCTGAGTCAGTTCTTAGATAAGCCCACTGAGGGTCATTGGCAGGCTGTGATGCAAGTGTTGAGGTACATTAAGGGATGTCCAGGTAGAGACATTCTTTTTCAAAGAAAGGCACCTATGACCATTGTTACATACTAAGATGCAGATTATGTAGGTGATGTCGGGGATAGGCAGTTTACTACTGGTTTCTGTACCTTTGTTGCTGGAACTTGGTAACCTGGAGGAGCAAAAAACAAAGTGTTGTTTCACACTCTAGTGCTGAGTCTGAGTAGAGGGTCATGACACATACTGCTACTGAGATGATATGGATCAGATCTCTGTTACGAGATCTTCATATGGATGTTCAGGAACCTATGGAGATGCATTGTGACAACCGGGCTGCTACCTACATTGAAAACAATCATATGTTCCATGAGAGAACAAAACATGTGGAAGTATATTGTCATTACACCAGGAGTTTGATTTAACAGGGTCTACTTCATACTATTTGTCTTGCCTCCTCAGACCAAACTGCTGACATGTTTACCAATCCGTTGCCACGTCCCCAGTTTAAGAAGTGTAAAAATAAGCTAAGCATAATGGATATATATGCTCCAGCTTGAGGGGGAGTGTTGAGTTATGTTTATGTTTGTAAGGAGTGTTGTATTATTTTATTTTGTATAATGGGTCTATGATGTACTTTTCCCACACCTATATAGAGGTGTAGGGATTTCTTGACAACCTAAGGGAGTTTGTTTTCTTCAACTTGTATATACACACATTACCCAACCCAATCCAATTTCTAATAAATCAAAAAAATTCTAATCCAATCCAATCCAAACCAATCAGATCGATTTGGAACAAATTGCAGATTTTCCAATCTGCATGGACCCTAACCACTAAGGCCTGCATGAATCGAATCAAGACATTCATAGCAAAGGAAAAGTACGGTTTGGTCAAGTTGATATGGAAAATTTTACACCGATTTTGAGTACCAACTTTTCTGTGGCTCACAAAGGTGGTATGTGTTTTTTAGGATAGGTTTGATTTGCTTCAATTGAAGTCAATATCGCATTACATCAAAGCTTCCTAGTTTTCTTCACTAATTCAAGTATATACTTTCGGTAGAAAGAAATAAGGAATCTAATCTATTAGCTTAGTCCTAATCCTTATTACATAGAGAATTGGGAAAAATACGTACAGACCCTCAGGCAGCGTAAATGGCAAAAATAGAATAACCTAACATACACAAGGAATTGTATATTGCACATCACTAGTTGAAGGGACATCGACACCCATGAAATATCATTTTTCCAATATTATCACCCGCATCGGTGGATATCGATGACATATTGATGTTTTGGAGACCCCTCTTCATAAAATTTCCATTATTCCGTCAATGTTCAACAATATCTATCGATATACGTAGGTAGATCTGCCAATAGTGTCCCATCTTAGTTCTTTGCCCTCTTCACTACAATTTCTTCCTGTCCGCTATTGCTACACCGTCTTTCCTCTCCCTTGCTGTTGTACATTCCTCTTAGGTGATTTATAGTCCTCTTTTATCTCTCAACAAGGTAATCACCCTCAACTCCTCAAGTGATCTTGTTTTCTTAAATTTCTTTGCATTGCTAGCTCCAGATTACCATGTCTAAACCATGGTTTTAATCTTTAGATATACTTTATTATTGACTACATTAATGTTGCCTAACATTACCTTAGGGCCCATTTAGAGACGAGATAAAACGCTGCAGTGATAAGTTAAAATGAAATAAGTGGAGATGAGTGTTTGTTTAGGTGATAGAATAAGGGGAGGGTTAACTGAGGGATAAAATGAATGGTGTAATGATGTCATGTTAATAGATATTTATTTAATAGTATAAGTGGGAGTATAGAATATTAGTGGGTATTTTTTTAATATTAAAATTGGAAGTAAAGGATGTAGTGGGTATTTGTTTAATAGTAAAAGTAGAACTAAAAGTTATTGTGATTTGATTGGAATGATTAGAATATTGTGTGAATTTATGCTAAAGTAGTTGGAAAAACTCTAACAAAAACCCTACAATAGGGAAAAACTCCCCAAACCTCACCACCAAATAGAGCCTTACTAAGATCACTAATTAAACTTCAATTTGATGATTTCATAGCCTAAATTACCATGTTTAGACCACGGTTATTGTTCATACCAAACTTGAATCTTTTGATATACTTGATTATTGGTGAGATTAATGTTGCCTATACATTACCTTGTTAAGATCAGATCACTAATTAAACTCAAATTTGGTGATGATTTCACAGCCTAAATCGCGATGTTTAAACAACAGCTATTGTTCATACCAAACTTGAATCTTTGGATATACTCGATTATTCAGTAGATAATATTGTCTACACAATGCCTTACTAAGATCACTAATTGAACTTCAATTTGATCATGATTGTATAGACTAAACCTCATCTTAAAGCCACATTTACCATTCATTATGAGTTATTCATGTTAAATTGTGAACAGATGTCTTGTCAAAACAAGGTTAATAATTTGAAATGTTAATGACTTGTAGGTATTCAATCATGTCAAGAAAAGGTAAACTCAAGCAATGCGAATGCTAGAGAAATTGGTTAGATTTATGGCACTCCCATAAATGAAGACATAGGAAAGCCGCGATGTGACTTTTGTGGTAAAAAGATGATGAGAGGAGGTATCACAAGGTTGAAGTAGCTCTTGCTAGGTGGGTACAAGAATATAGACAAGTGTCATAATGTTCCTAAAGAAGAGAGCACATTAGTGTTAGCAAATTTATAAGGAAAGAAAATGAAAGATCTAAAGAAGTCAAGAAGGGACGTAATGTTTCATTAGAAAATGTAGGAAAAAGGGTATACTGATATAAATGACTCAGATGACGATTCCGATATTCAACACCCTAGTAATGTTAAACTCCTGTACAAAGATTGGCATATAAGGGTGCTATTAGAGAATCTCTAAGGAGTAAACATGAGAGGCGGAAAGAAAAGGAATTTACTTGTGGAAAGTCATTTTATATGGGAGAGTGAAGTATTTGTGCCATCCCCAAGCATCCAACAAAAAAAACAAAGGGGGGTAGAAGTTGGTAGATCAGCTAATATGAGATATATGCCAAGCACAGATAAGTAGAAAACCATTAAGGACATGTTCGAAAATGTAGAGAGAGGGTAGGAAAGGCCATCTCTACACCTTTGCACATGTAATTCCAGCAAATGTAGCAAACTGACAATTTCGACAACACACTATGGATGAGATTGCCCAAGGAACAGGGGTGAAGGTGCCGACAAAGGAACAAGGTGAGGGGTCCTAACCCTCACAAGATTATGAATAAGTATTTGTACATGACAAATAAGGACATCAACAAACAATTCGATGGGTTGAATAGAATATAGCTTGATTATAGAGTTTCCATTATGTGTGATGGGTGGACTAATTTCACAATAACATAAATAATAAATTTCCTTCTTTATTGCATTTTTTTTTAAACCTGTAGATGCATATGATCAAGTAAAAGATTACAAGTACATATAATGTTTAATGTTAACATTCTGGATGAAGTTGGACTTGAAATGTCGTGCAAATTGTTAGTGACAACAGTAATATTTTAAAAAAGCTAGAACAAAATTGATGAAGTCCAGCAAGTATGTGTCAATGCAAGTACACCTTGATCCCTAATTTTGATGATAGAAAAACATTTAACAAATACATTTAAATTCTTAGATTTCAAGTTAAATGCAATTAGTTAAAAGATTTGGAAGAAGGTCAAGCTCAAAATCCATGGAGGATTAAGAAGCTTGATGGGGATAAAAGCATTAAGGAGCATTAAAGAATGATCTAAGGACTTGAAGCTTATAGATAAGAAAATAAGACTTAGAATTGTTATTGTAATTGTATTTATTTTATTACTCTTTTGTTATATCAAAATATTACTAAAAAGCCCTAAAATAAGGTTAAATATCTTAGTTAGCTGTTAATACACATAGGGAACCAAAGCCAACACTTAAGAGCCTTAAAACATCTCAAAACAACTATAAAGTGCCAACCAATAACAGAATATGCCAACTGGCTCCTTTATAACCAGTTGACTAGTGATGCTACCCATCAACTGACTCCTATGTGGGGTGTCGACCGGCCGCCAACTGGTGACTAGATGTTGGTTGTACAATGACTAGAATATTTGGAACTTGAGCCTTTTTAATTTCCTATTCAATTGGCTTAGTTTCCCAATACTCCTCAGTAACTAATCAACCCTTAGCCGACCTGTCTCATTGTAGGGCATTAACTGTAGTGGGCGTTGAGTTGTTGCATGTTGTAGGGAATCAAAACCAAGAACACTTTAGTAGCCAAATGACTGAGTGTTGACTTGCTTGAATAGCATCAATCGATCGTCAGTTGTCCGACCACAGAATACCACTTATGGCTACCCTCACTTATTCTAGGGCATCGATCTATCCTTCATATTGGTCGAATGACCCTATACAAGCTAAGCGATCAGGCGTTGACTGACTTATGTTGTCTATTAGATATAAATGATTTTTCAGAAATCTATTCCAAAATTTCTGAGCATTAATTACTCCAACGGGTATGTCCCCATCCAAAGCCTATCTAGAGTGTTCCAAATACCTCTATAAATAGTAGAGAACACTCCTACACTCAGATACAACAAGAGAAGTAAGAATACACTTAGTGAGCCAATTCTTTCACCAATAATCATCAAGTGTGAGATCAAAGAAGAAGAAATCAGTTCTAACTCTCTTAGCCTTACACTTTACAACCGAGAGCTCTATTTTGTTGCGCTTCCACACTTATCAACTTCCATCTTAAGGAAGTAATGCCCACCTATAAGAGCTTGGTTTAATCTTTATTTTGGCTCTATAGGTCTTTTATGGTTGTGATTTTTATTAGGTATTCACATTACGAATTTCTATTTCCTTCAAAGAAAAAATACTCTTCGTGGATAAGGGTGGTTATTGAAGTGCGCACTACCTCAATCCTAAGTAGTTGGTTGTATTGAGATTGTATCACCCTCATTTAAGTGATGTTAATGGATTTAATTGAGTTGATCGATCAGAAAATCTTAAGTCGGAGACTTAGGTGGTGGTTTTTACTTAGGTTAGGTTTCCACCTAAATATCATTTCACATTGTGGTGAATGATTGTGTAAGTGATTTTATATTTCATTTGATTATCGTTTTGATTATTTCACACTATTCACTTCCCTCTAGTGCAAATCTACAATATAGAGTTTTTTGGACTCCTTGTGTAGCCAATTGCATTGCTTTGATTATGAAGGATATTAGAAAGAGGAAGTTGATAAGCATGCTTATTTAAGATGCACATTCAATCACAACTTTCACTTGCAACCACTTGCAAATACTAGCAATGATGAAAATGTTTTGTAAGGGTGAACCGGTAAGAACCATCACCCAATTTGCAATACATTACATTGTAAAGTATTATGGATAACAAAGTTGAATTGAAGCATATTTTTATCTCCAATGATTGGTATTCAAAAAGAGATCACAGAATGGAGATTACGAAGGTGAAGGAATTGATTACCTCTAAAAAGTTTTAGGACAACTGTTTTGGTCTGTCCATTTACTGACTATGTAGGTTAAGGAGCAGGTAGACATCCCTCAGCCCATGCCTTCATCAATATTGGTCGATCCTCAGAGCCAAATAGATGACAGACCAATTGCTCATAGAAAAGCGGTGAGATCTTGCACTTTACACCCAATGGCTAATTTTATGTCTATTGACCATCTCAGTCCAGCACTACAGAAATTTTCTACAGCTCTGTCAGCCTTGGTGGTTCCTAAGCATTATACTGAGGCCATGCAAGATTATAGTTGGAGACAAGCTATGTAGGTGGAGATGGATGCTCTTCTCTCCCATGGTACGTGGGTGTTAACTATTCTTCCACTAAGGAAGAAGGTTGTAAATTATAGATGTGCCTTCACTATGAAATATTTACCTGATGGATCAATTGAAAGACTTAACGCCAAGTTGATAGCAAAAGGATACACTTAAACTTATGGAGCAGACTATTTTGTCACCTTACCACCAGCTGCTAGGTTGAATTCAGTTCGAGTAATTTTATCTATTGATGTTAACATGAGATGGCCATTGTATCAGTTGAATGTCAAAAATATTTTCCTTTATGAAGACTTGCAAGAAGTTTATATGACCCAACCACCAAGATTTGTGGTTGAAAGGGGTAAGGCATACAGATTGAAGAAGGCTACATACGAACTTAAGCAAAGTCCATGAACCTGGTTCGAGCGACTAAGTACAGCTGTTCAGCAAATCGATTATCGTAGATCCAATTCGTACCACTATTTTTATCTAGAAAACGGATTCTGGTATGGTAATCCTAGTTGGGTATGTTGATAATATGGTGCTTACAGGAAATGATACCAAGAGGATTTATGAAACGAAGAGCTTTCTCCAGGATACCTTTGTTACTAAGGATCTTTGTAGATTACACTATTTTTTAGGCATAGAATGTGCTAAAAATTCCAAAGGAATGTCACTATCTCAGAGAAAATATGTACTTGAGTTTTGCAGAAACTGGGATGTTAGGTGCTAAGCCCTTTATGGTGCCTGTGGAACCTATTTAGAGATTATGTGAAAAAGATCCTCTATTTAAGGATAAAGGAAGATACAAAGTGTTAGCAAACTTCTTTATGTTACTTGTCTAGATATCACCTTTGCCCTTATCAGAGGAGAATCCCCAATATAGTCATTGGAATTTATGTTACTATTACTTGTTTAGACATCACCTTTGCCGTTAACAAAGGAGAATCCCCAAGATAGTCATTGGAATGTTGTGTGTATGCCTTATTCTTAGGTACTTAAAGGGAAGCCCAAGGAAAGGATTCTTTATGAAGAACAATACCCATCTAAATGTTCATGCATACTTTGATGTTGATTATGTAGGTAGCCAGGAAATCTACAATAGGGTATGCTACTTTCTTGGGTGGTAATCTCCTCACATGAAAAAGCAAGAAACAAACTGTGGTGTCTAGGTTTAGTGCAGAAGCTGAAAACAAAGCGATGGCCTATACTAGTTTTGAGCCTATGTGGTTAGTGAATTTTATGAGAGATCTTGGCTTCACTACTTCCACTCTAGTGCCAATGTTCTGTGATATTCGCTCGGCAACATTTATTGCTTCTTATCCTATTTTTCATGAACGCACTAAGTATATAGAAGTGGATTGTTATTTTGTACGTGTCATGATCACTTCAGAATAGATCAGCACTCCTGTAACAACATCTGAACAACTAGTTGATATTTTCACCAAGACTCTACCCCGAAAGCGTCATGAGGTTCTATGTTCCAAGCTGGGCATAATAGATACATATGCTTCAGCTTGAGGGGGAGTGTCAGAGTTAGTGGTGGTAGTATTTGTAAGGGTGTGTTAAGTGTTAAAATGACCTAGACCTATGATGTAATTTTCCCAAAGCTTCTCTCTAGAAAAGAGGCCTAGGGTTTTTATTCCGGTATAAGATGTTTCATTCCTTTATTCTTACAGTTCATGGGTTGTGAAAATTATGAAACCCATTGTGGTTGTGATAGGGATGGTTGATGGTGATAAAAAACCAACCTTAACAAGTATATATGCAGTCATGGAAATCATAAAGCAAAAGGTTAAGGAAAATGCTGAGAAGTAAACTCTACAATACATAAACATATTTGTTGAGAGATAGCAAAACATGCTTTCAAATCCACTTCATAAAGTTGGTATGTGTTAGGAAATAAAATCAAAGAGCCGTTGAGTTATTTTCTATTTAGGTCATTGTTATTTTTAGTAAGTGTTTAGTTGTGTTTCCATGTATGCCAGGACCCTCTCCCTATATAGAGAGGGTTAAGGCCTCTCTTTTTGAATTAATAAAGTTTATATTCTCCAAAGTATCTCCACATGATATCAAAGCAGGTTTGATCCTGTGGGAAAAGAGGAAAGAAGGGAGAAGAAACCCTAGAGGGGGAGGCCCTCCGGCGACGCCACCGATCTCCAGATAGCCACCAGAGAGTTCCTCTTGTTACGCCCTGAAAATCTTCCCGATGATTCGGAAATGGATCTCCGGGTGTGCAAGCGCTAGGGTCCCAGCTACCAGGTAGTTTAGGGTTATAATTCACAATCCTAACAATTTGGTATATCACAGAAAAATCCACTTTTAAGTTAATCTAGGGTCAAAACCTACCGAAAATCCGACTGAGTTTCCCCTATTTATTCAATATTTTCCAAAAATCCGAACCTGCATACACATCACAAAATATACAAGTAGGCACACCCCACAGTAACACTACAAAGCAACAAACCATAAAAATACCAGTAGGCACACCCTGCCATGCAAAAGCCATAGAAACACGAAAAAGGACGAGAACAAAACTAAAATACCACAATACTTCACCACCACAATAGCTTCATCATCGTCGTCATACACTTGCCGTCTATTGTAATAACATAGGTAAAGTCTACAATTAGAAGCATACACATCTTACAATACCAGAAAATTATCTAACTATAAGGTTATACAACAGAAGCTTTAGTTAAAATACTTATATTAAGCACTCAAGGCCTATACAGAAGGAAAGCACAAGCTCACACTCTGATGATCTCTCAGGTCCTCCTAGGCTAGAATCCAGCATGGCATACCATCTCGCGGCAACGGACCCTAAAATGAGTTACAAATTTGGGATGAGCTAAGTAACCCATTAGGGATAGAATACGTATAACAATCGAAACAGAGGAAGGTGGTGTGCATATTTCTACCCCATAAGCCAATCACAAGCCATTTCCCCAAATACCTATGCCTTGGTAACTTAATAAGCTAATCATAATCCTTTCCCATTTTCCATACTAAACCCAAGTTTCATTAACACTACATACTAGCTTCGAGCCCTTTTCTCACTTTACAAGGATTTATCCACATAATTATTCAACTTATTTGTCACATGGCTTATTCTCTCACCCGCCTCAGCAGTCAAATTCTGGAAAATCATCCCTCTCTACTAGAGAAAATTAAGACGTATACTTCCCTCAGATCCCATCCCGATAGTCTCTCCCTGGCACCTCAAGATAAAATAAGTAGAGCTACCTCAAGATGTCAAGATTATAGGTAGTGCTCTCACGCACCTTAAGAGAAACCAATCGTAGATTGAATCTGTGAGGACGTACAAGAAGAGACACCCAAGGTTGAAGACACGAAGAAGGGACTACCACGTCAACAAGAGTTGATATCCACTAGTTTAAGGATTCACGTCTTTACCGTCTCCCATGTCTTGACTTGAAGGGGAGTGTTAGGTAGTAAAATCAAAGGATATTGTTGAGTTGTTTGCTATTTAGATCATTGTTATTTTTAGTAAGTGTTTAGTTGTATTTCCATGTATGCCAAGGCCCTCTCTCTATATAAAGAAAGTTAAGGCCTCTCTTTTCAAATTAATAATGTTTATATTCTTCCCAATATCTCCACAATATGAATTTACAATTTTATATGACTATTAAGTTTCATATACTTTTTGTCATGACCTTGCAGTGACTAGTCTTAAATCCTAGTACTATTATAGAGAAGAAAATACACTTTTAATTCATTGTTATTTGCAAATAAAATATTTTAGAGATGACTTGCTAATCTTCCAGAACAAACAACACCATGCATGCATGAAATAAAACTCGTCGTGGTATAGTCACGATTTGACTATAAAATCTTCAAGATATCTTTATGAATTCATTTCACAATTCACAAGTTACATAAATTAATAAGTTTACTTTCATTTTTTTATTATAGCTGACATGGCACCAATGTTCCTAACCTTCACCAAATTGCCATTAAAATCTTATATTAGACAACATCCACAAGATGGTTTAAAAAGAATTGCAGCATCTTTAACTTGATTCACTCACAGAGGAAAATTCACCTCGGCAGTGATAAGTTGGACTTGATGTTTGTCCATGACACGTTAGATTCAAGATGAAACATATATGAGGAGACATTTTACATATATAAGGAAAAGTACATAGACCAAATTGATGTTACATATCTTTTTAAAGAAAAGGTTGATGAAGACGTTTTACAAGCATGGTTGAATAGCAATGAAGAACCACTGCTTGATAAGGATGGTGATCCCGATCTTGAGATAGCATAAAAAATGAATGCGTATATAAGAAAATTTGTAGGTAGTAGATTTGGTAAAAAAGTAATCAATGGCATTGTAGAGAGTCCAAATGAGAAGATTCACCTTCAGAAACAATAAAAGATGATGCTGGAAGAGATGATGATGTCGATGCAATGATGGTTGAACTTGAATATCAATAACATGACAGTAGTTAAGGCGGTAGGAGATATCCTACTCGGGATGAAAAGGATGTTGTACATGAATACCAGGAGAGACATGGAACTATACATAGAGACCCCTTGCTAAGTCCAACCCATAACCATTCTATGATGTCCATTGATGACTTAAGTTCATCAGTGGGATCCGTTAATCTAATGAATTCAATCTTTGAAGGTGGCCTTGCATCATTGTCATAGAGTTTCTATAGTTATGAATCTCATTCCACCATCCTTCAATTCCAAACCCCCCACCAAGATGAAGCACAAAGTTCACATGATTTCTTGCCTAACTACTATTCACCGTCACCAATACTCAAGATTCTCAACCAAAGCCAACCCAACCTCCATCTTATTATGATTCCTATGGTTATGGATATGATGGTGCCCAAAGTCATACTAACCAAAGTGATCCTGCAACACAAGGGTATCGAATATTCCCAGAGTATTTTGCACCCTAAGGTCCCCAACCATCTTATTATTATCAACCTTTCCAATCTGATGCACAATCTCCTCCTCGACCACCGTGAACTTCATCGACAAGACAGCGTGATCCTCTTGAATCTTTAAGTTCTACATTGAGATGAGGTAGTTCTACTAGGTCCAAAGATTCAAGAGGACTAATTAGACATCATGAACAAGATCAGGATGATTATAGTCAAAGTCCATTTAGAAGTCACAATCTTGCATACATCAAAGATGAATACTACTAACGATACATCCATGAATATAATACTCAATACAACTTCATGACATGAGATAACCACTATAACTATGTTAAAATATCACAAATAGACAAAAATCAAAGGAGGTATTCAACCAGGCCGAAGTTCCACATGGCATTGAAAAAATCATGAAGTATGATTCAGTGGTGCTAGTACTATTATATTTCATTTCTAGTGAGTATTATTATGAACATCTCGAGTTATTATGTTATGTGTTTTTCCTTTTCAATGTTATGTCAAGAATGGTGCAAGCTTGGAGTGTAGAGGCTCTTAGGCGTGGGAAAAATAGTCCACGTGGGAATGTTCCACGTTGGAACAAGGAGAGGAAGAGCAGCAACCACTAGCTACTATGGCTAGTGGCCGGCAGTGATGAGGCTGGTGGTGATGGTGGCTAACGATATTGAGAGAGAAAGAGAGGAGGTTGAGAAATGTGGAAAATATTATTGTTAACTCAAAAATAAAATACAATAGGAAGGCTCTCTTTTATAGAAGAGAGAATATATCTTTTAAAATAAGAAACAAATCTCATCCCTAAAACAAGAAAGAACAAATCACAGTTAAATCAAATCCTCTAAACAACTTTCCTAAAATCAACTTAACAAATAAACAAAACTTGGGACTTGATCAAAATCAAAACTAGGACTCTTGGACTAATACCCACAGCCCTAAAGGCCTCCCGACCAACTGCTACGTAGCCTCCTTTATTCCCAAGAATATAACTTACAACGATGATTATTAATGTATCACTATGCCAGTAGTACCTTTATCTTATGTTTTCATTCAAAATTTATGATTTTGGTCATTTAAGCATTTCTTCATGATGTAGTGGTTATTAAAATATTAATTTCATCAAATTTGTATTTTGAGCCATTTCAAGCGATTTCCCCAAAATTCTCATATATCGACGATATATTCCCTTTTTGACTTATCAATACATCGATATCAACATTTAAAACCTTGAACACACATAACACTAGTTCTCAACCAATACTCTCATTTAAGATAGAGCATATATGTCAACCACGTTTAGTTGGGAATAACATCTGTTGAATGAAGTCTATAGAAGTGCAAAGGTAAAAATCAATTCTCTACTTCAGAAGAAACATGAATTGTTTTAGATAAGCTCTCGCTGAATGAAGTCTTCAAATGTAGTGACAATCTACTTCAAGTCTTCAACATATGTCCACTCATTTCATGAAACATAGGGTTAGTTGCAATAAGCAATTATAATACAGTCACATCGCATCTCTACAGCAAAATCAACAAGAATGTGTAAGTCTGATAGTACAAAACACATCCATATCATCTCCATTAATATTTGGGCCATTGCCCAATACTTTAACTCTTCATTAGATCTAAAGACCATGGCTTACTTCTTACTTCTCCATGCTACTAAATTACCAGCAACATAAGTACAAAAACCTGTTGTAGAGTTCCTATCCACAAGGCAACCTACATAATCTACATTTATGTATGCTACAATGTCAAATGTGGAGCTCTTCAAGAATAGCAACTCTTTTCCAAGATATATCAAATATCTCAGCACCATTATAACTGCATTCCAATGTGCTTTAATAGGCTTATCCATGAATTGACTTAGCTAACCAACTAAGGAAATATCTTGCCATGTGATTATAAAAAATAAGAGCTTCCCAATAAAACATCGATAATAACTTAAATAATAGAGATGTAACTTGGGGACTATGGGAATATGTGTAGGCTTGGCTCCCAATATACTTATTTACTAGAGTAAATCTATGCCATACTTTCTATGAGATAATACTACACTTCATTTACTACAGATAACTAAAAGGACCTAGGTCCTTGATCGTAAAATTCTCAACCAAGCATTTCTTCCAATCAAATAGCACTCGAGTATCATCACCTGTAATTATAGTATCGTCGACATAAACAAGAATTGCAACTATCCCTCTAGGTGTTGCATAAAAAAGGAGTGATCGGTGAAAGATCTACGAAATTCAAGACCCTCAACCACCTTCAATAGCTTCTGGAACCATGCCCTAAGACTCTACTTCAGGCCATATATCTCTTCGCAAACGTAACATACCTTCTAACACTCCTTGGAGACTCAAACCCCGATGGTTGTTGCATGCAGACCACCCTATCGTATACCTCTATAGAGAAAGGTGCTCTTCACAGCTAAGGAGGTTGATCCTGTTGAACTGTCATCAAAATCAAGATCCAGATGGTGGGTAGTTGTAACACACCAAAAATAATTCTACATAGTAAACTCGTGAAAATAAAGTTTAATATATAATTGAGAATTACTATTTAACAACTTAGGCTTAATCATTTTTGGGTAGTTGCTTTAGATCCACTAGACCTGTACCTAATAAGTTGTCAAGAATAATTTTTCTCAATTAAACTCAAATCTAGGCCCGATTTATTACAAATAATATCAAAGCCAAATTCCCTCTATTAAAAAGAAAGAGCTACTCTTACGATGGCCTAAGAGTACACAATAAGGTGGTGCCACCATTACTACTAGGATTAGATTAATTGATCAATCAATTGTATGAACCAAGGCATTAAGATTTCAAGTGAGAGAGATTGTGACACCACAAACATAGTTCCATAGTAAACTCATGAAAATAAGTATTGGGATGGAAGGATCGAGAATTACTACTTAACTTGGGCTTAAGCATTTTGGGTGACTGTTTTGGGTGCACTAAGCCCATACCCAATAAGTTATCAAGGATAATTTTTTTCCAATAAACTCGAGTCTAAGACCGACTTATTATAGGAGTTATGCCATTGGTAAGAAAGTGTCAAAGCTCACCCCATACATCTAAGTGAACCCCTTGGTAACAAGCCTAGGCTTGTATCTTGCAGCCAATCCATCGGGATTGTACTTTATGGTGAAAAGCCACTTAAACGCTACAATTGTGCATCAGATGGTGAGTCAATAAGCTCCCATGTACCACGAGTTGAATAATATGAAAAGTTGAAGCATAAAAGATATCAAAGCATAAAGCAAAGGAAAAAACACTTAGATTTACGTGAAAACCCTACTCACGAAAAGTGGGGAGAACCACAGGAGAAGACCCCGATAGGGCAAGTATATGTATTGATCTTTTTAAAGAAATAAGAGTACATGCCTATTTATAGGTCACCACACACAACACTTCTAATTACATGATGTAGGACTAAATGACCACTACACACAATTCTCTCAACACCATGAGAATTAAAAGCCAGCATCTACTCCATAACATGTCTCTATCATGGACCAAATAAAGCCTATTGATGAGATCAAAGAGAACTGCCTAAAAGAAAGTCTAAGACATGCCGGAGATGTCCTTAGAAATGGAATGCATGATGCACATATGGCATGCCATTCTAAGAGCTATCGACCAATCCAAGTTTGCTCTAGCATCATGACCATCTATTTATCTAGAGCCAAGGTATCTGCCATATAGGTACCTAAAGTATCACTCACCACCACGTCATCAATGTCGTTTAAATCTATATGCACTTTGCGAACCAATGTTGTGCAAGTGAAGATGGGAAAGGATGAGAACTAGAAGCTTTTAAGGGGTCACAACACTTAATATCTAGAGAGACAATGACCGGAATTTCCTTCAATGGAGTAGGAGGAACCAACATAAGCACCATATCATGAACCATATTCATAAACAACCCTATGGAAAAGTATGGAACTAAGACAAAAAATGTGATGTGCACTAACCTAATGGCATTTATGGAGGGGATCATAACAATGATACTCTTTTATGATCTATAGTATCCGAAGAAAACACACTTTACTGCTTCGGATGTCAACTTATCCCTACCAGGACTGAGGAGGCGAACGAAAGCCACACATCCAAATACATAAAGCAGAACATGGAACAACTCACCATTTAGTTATAAGATTGTATCAAACTCTGCTAAATCAAGAACCAAAGATGGCAAATGATTGATGAGGTAGCAAGTAGTAAGACCTACATCTCCCCAATATGAAGATACACTAATGTGGATCAGTAATGTCCTGCCAACATCTAAAATGTGGCAATGTTTCCATTTAGCATCACTGTTCTATTGTTAAGTATGTATGCAAGTGGTATGATGCAGCATCCCCCAAGATGTGTAAAAATAAAAAAGAAAAGTGGTGCAAAACTCTAAGGCATTATCAAGATGAAGAATCTTAGTGGTAGCCCTAAAAGTATGCCTTCATCTCCAAAATAAAATTCTTAACAACCATTTCAACATCATACCTTTGCTTTAACAAAAACACCCAAGTCAAGCGAGAGTAGTCTTCAACTATCACCAAATAAAGATGATATCCTAGCCTATTAGGGACCCAACTAGGACGCCATGAATTTGTGAATGAGCTCTAACAAGGACTTAAAGCTTTAAGTCTGACTAAAAGGAAATGTGCTCTGGTGATGCTTCCCAAACTGACACCCCTCACATCCAATCTTGGCTCTAGGAGAAATCCAAGGAATGACAAGGAGTTTACGAAGAGAAAAATGACCTAAGCATAGGTGCCACTACAAGGGAGACAAAGACAACATTAGAACAATAAGTTGGGCAACAAATGGGGATTGAACCTATACACTCCATGTTCTTCATGACCTCCACTAATGATCTTCCCAGTTAAAATATCCTGAAATGTACCAAGATAAACAATGAGCCATCAGTTGAAACTTTTGTCCTGGAGAAATTAGTTGAAAGTGACTAAATGTTTGCCAATCACCACATAAATGATATGATGCACCTATGTCCACAAGCCAATCTAAGTCGTGTACCGCCAGTTAACGCAGACAAACATAACCGGAGCTCTTGTTATGCAAGTACAATTCCCTTAGACTATCTCACATCTCCTTTACCATTTTATAATACACAATTTTGCCACTATTAGGAATAAGGAGCCACGACGACAGCCACATGATAGCCAACAGGCCATGTGGCAGCATCCAGAAGGCCCAACAGGGGTCTACAACTAGAGATCTAAGGGACCAAGTTTTTGGTCTTTTCTTTAGAGTCAAGTTTGCTATTTTTAGAATAATTGTTTTAGGACAGTTTGGGATTTGGTTTGTTTTAGAGATAAGTTCTTTCTTATTTTAGAAGATAAGATTTGTTTCTTTTTATTAGGATATGTTCTCTCTATATTAAAGAGTCTTCCCTTGTATTTTCTCTCGAGTCCATAATAATATTTTCCAATTATTCAAGGCTCCTCTCTCTCTCTCTCCACCACATAGCCGGCCACCATCACCACCAAGGTCGACCACCCTCGCTAGCCAACAGGGGTAGTAGGTGGCTGTTCTCCTCCTCGTTGTTCCACGCGTGAATAGTCCCCCCCACATGGAACTGTTTTTCCTACGCACAAGTAGCCTCCACGCTCCTCTTGGCGTCAAATCTAACAGCCACTAATGCAGGGAATGACATTGTCCATCATCCAAATGTGCCATGGAATTATCTATTTTCCGTGTCAAATACTTGCCATCTCCTCGAGTTCAAGTTTCGTCAAAATTGTGAGGATTTGGGCACTAACAAGACATGAACACTATTCCAGGTGGAGAGAAAATTCAGTAGCAGCAAGCTATTGTTGGTGTTGGCGCACGCAAAACAAAGAGAGAAGTGAGAGCAACCGACAGTGGAGAAGAAGAGAGAGAGAGGGAGTTGTTTTATCTGTAGGAAATATAATGCATTCAACTCAAGAAAGAAATTACATGTCTCTCTTTAATCATAATCTTCTAAATAAAGAAAACTACTAAGATCTCCTAAAATTAGGAAATAGCAAATCCTTTGAACTTAACTAAAAGACATCATCATACTAAAAATAGCAAATCTTAGACTCTAAGCAAAGCCAAAAAATCCCTTAGGGACGACGTCCCTTGGGTAGACCAGGACCTACCATGTAGGAGTGCCATGTGACACTGCCACGTGACCTTTATTCTCTACACTCCCCTTCAAGTCGAGGCGAGAAAGACGATGACTTGCTTTACTTGTCTCGTTGATGATACAACCAAATGCTCCACCATCTTCTTTTGATGTAATTGCAAATCATCTTGCCATCTTTGTAGTCGTTACTTCTCTGGCAACCTTTAAAGTCGTGGTTATTGGATCAATTGTCTTTGTACAACTTGATAGATTCTCTTTGCCAGCTTCTTTGTTGAGTCCTTGGACTCGGGCACCATGAGTAGGAATGCAACTTATCCTGGTTGCCTACGAAGATTTTGAACACACGCACCCACAAGATATAGTTCAAGGCACCTTAAAGCTTGATCGTGGTGCTTAGAACTATAACATTTCCTTCCCCGGCGTTGATCTGGTTCTCGCTTTTAGCTATCCTCGTCCTCGAGAAACAAGCCTGCCACTACTTATATCTCCATGTAAGGCGCTAGATGCGTAAGAGAAGCTACTTGCCGAAGTCCCTTTCTTGACTCCTTTAGCCTTGCATAAGGCGCCAAGGTCCTTCAAGGAGTTCCTTGAGAGAACCCATAAGTCGACGAAGATGCCTCGAAAATCGAGGCCCTGGAAAAAGTGGGAATCATGCACAAGATAGAGCCTTCTTGTGCAAGATCTCCCCTCCTTGCTTCTCCATGAAGGGAACTTCTTACCAAGGAGAGAAGCTACACACGCACGTGGCTATAGTCCACCAGAGAAACTCACGCACAGGCCTTGTGCGTGACTTTTCTCCCCCTCTTCCTCATTCTATGTGCGTAGAGAATCTCTAGGAAGAGCCTAAATCGATGGCTCTAATATTATGTGAAGATTTGAAGAAAAAATGAACTTTGTTGATATGAAAAAAGAATCCTTAGCCCTCTTTTTATAAATAAAGAGAAAGGGCAAACAAGGAAACCACAATTACACTTTACTAAAAATAACTAAAAATAGAAAAAACAACTAAATGTCATCTTTGATTTATTTCCTTACAAACAAAAAAGACAACTAAATGTCATCTCTGATTTATTTCCTAACACTCCCTCATAAGTCGAGATGTAGGAGACGACGAAGACTCGAATCTTGTAGATGTTCATGATGACACAAACCAATGGTAATTGAAGATAGTAGAACATAGAATAATCAGCTTCGACATCTGCATCAACTTGTCGTGTTTCTACTTGTATGTCCTGGGTAAGGCACTGGGTTCATGAGAAATCATGACTAAAACTTGGGTGTTGTTTCTACGTCCAAGAGTCTGAAGATGATGAAGCTTGGTCTTCTTGAGTGCGCAAAATGTCACATGGGTGACATTACTCCTACACACCGTAAGCCAGCATACCATGCTTGGTTTCTCTAAGCGTGCATAAGGTCACCTCGCTGCCATTGCTTCTACGCCCCAAAAGCCAACCGAAAGGCTCTAAGTGCGTGAGAATGCACCTCACCTACGTGACGATGAGAAGGTTGACGATAATCAAAGCAACAATTGGTGACGGTGGTGATGATCTTCGGTTGTCATTGCAACTGTTGTTGAGAAAATGAGAAGGAAATTAGTGGAAAAAACGAGAGATTGACGTGGAGAGGATGGGTCTCCCCGATGGCTCGTCAGAGGCCGACAGCACCATCGAAGACACCCCTCCCCTCTTTAGGGCTTCTCTCCTAACCCTAAGCCATAGAGATCGGTGGCTTCAATACCATGTGAGGATTTGAACGCTAGCGGGGTGTGGAGACCCTTCCATGTAGAGAGAAAATTTAACAGCAGCAGGTTGGTGTTAGTATTGACGCACACAAAATAGAGAGAGAAGAGATAGCAACCAGTAGTGGAGAAGAAGAAAGGAGAGAGTTGTTTTATTTGTAGGAAATATAATGCATTCAACTTAAGAAAGAAATTACATGTCTCTCTCTATATGGAGAGTTAATCCTAATCTTCTAAATAAAGAAACCAATCTAACCAAATCTCCTAAGACCAAGAAATAACAAATCCCCTTAACTTGACTAAAAGACATATCACCATACTAAAAAATAGCATATCTTGGATTCTAAGCAAAGCCAAAAAACCCTTCAAGGCTAGTGCCCCTTGGGTGGACCAAGACTTGCCATGTGGCCTAATAGACCTGCCACGTGGCACTGCAAGTGCCAGGTGGCCTTTATTCTCTACAAGAATATACCTCTTGCCAAGTCCTTCAATTGTCATCATAAATATTTATGAACACGAGCATAATTGGTCTCATCAAGCTTGTACATAGAAGCAAAGAACAGGATTTTATAGATCATTGCCTCATCGACTCTGCTATTACTTTAGAAAAATCAAAAGAAGCCATCATCCTCACGAACTAGAATGTCTAAACAACTAAAAAACTCCAAAAAATGATCCTACGACAAGCAATTAGGTTGTAGATCTGATTTCACATCAAACAAGGCGTGAAGCACCCCTCCCAGAGGGCATAGTGGCCTACTGTTAACAAGGTGTGTTCAGCGACCATCGCTAGGTAGCAACAACAACCAATTGCCAGCTCCAATCGCCATAGTCAACCCAAAAAGGACTAGTTGGGGTGGTACAATTGCCAGATCTAACTCAAATCCAACCAGCAGTAGACGCTGCCACCGATGAGGACCAGCGATGGCGACCTAGGTGATCCAGTGAGTTGGCTTCCAATCAAAGGCAAAAACCCTTATTTTTCGTGTTTTCAATGGTTAAAAACTAGGGGTTTTGTTTTCGTTTGAGAGAAAATGCTTAAGAATCAAGGAAGTATCGAGCGTAAGCCTAGGAGCATTACTATAATACTAGGTAGAAAATTAATGTGCAATCAGATCAACTTAGCCCTAATCCTCACTAAATAGAGACTAGGAAAATACATAAGGACCCTTAGACAAAGGTTAAATAGCAAAAATAGATAACCTAAAACATGTCACACTAGTACACATCTAAACACTTTCATCAAATACAAAGAAAATATTATAACTTCCTAAATATTTCATTTCAAATTTCCATGCAAATATGCTCTTTAGTCTTCTAATCTCTAGTAATAACAACACCATTAATATGAAATTGCATTAGAGAGGGGTGAATAGTGAAGGAAATAAAATATATAGAAATAAAATCAATCACACAATCTTTCACCACAAGACACAAAGATATTTATGTGGAAACCCAACCTAGGTAAAAATCACTACCTAAGCCTCTCGACTTAGGATTTCTCGATCGATCGAGTCGACCAAATCCACTAACCGAACTACTTGAATGAGAGTAGTTCAACCTCAATACAACCACGCTACTTTGACTTAGGGTAGCATACCTCAAATTCCTCTTCTTCACAAAGACTATTGTCTCACGAAGAAGACATGAATTCACCACGTGAATACCCAACCAAAGAAAAACGAAAATACAAGAAAGCCTATAGAGCCACAAAGTGTAATTTAAATTATGTTACTATAGGCAAGGTGACTTCCTTCTGATGGAACTAAGTAGGCGTGATTACGTAGGCATTCAATGCTCTCAGATGTGAAGTCTAGAGCTTGGAGAGTAATTGATAAAATTCTCTTCTTGATCTTTCACAAAATGTGTGTAATGGTGAAAAGAATTATCTCAAGGTATGTCTAAGCTAAAGTGGAGGTCCTCTATTTATAGAGGACTTAGGAACCTTCAAGAAGGCTTGGGAGAAGGCTCATAGTCGTTGGAAACAAATCCAAGATAAATCAAGCCAAAATCAGGGTCATAATGATTCTAACAGCAGAATTAGACATCTAATTTTAGGGTCAGACGTTTGACAGGTTTGGGCATCTGATCTTAAGGGTCGGAGTTTCTGATTCTATCGGACAGAAACAAGATCTAAGTTAAACGTCTAGAAAGCTATTTTAGGACGTCTAGGTAGAAATTTAAGCATTTAATTCTATGCAGGCTCGTTCCTGTTTTCGACATATCTAAATAGGGTTCTAATGTAAAGAAGTCTGACGACGTATTGGACATCTAGACATGGTATTGGACGTCTGAAACTAAACGTGCTCTGCGGGAATTGATTTTCCAAGGAGCCAACGACTATAAAGGTCTGACAGACCTTGGGTTTGGGTCCACCGTCTTTTTTTCAGACATCTAGATGGCTCTATAGATGTCTAATAATATTAATAAAATATTCCTAACAATGTTCTCGAAAGAGTTGGGCTGCAGGGCCAACGGTCCTATTGTTAGATGTTGGGCAAAGGTGTCAAATGTCTTATAAGACGTCTAAAACAGGGTCAGGTCATCTGATTACAAAGATCAGAGACCACTATCACCAGCCTAAGTTATTGGACGTTTGGTGAGAATATCAGACGACTTAAAGTCCAAGATCAGACGTCTGATACTAATGCTGGACGTCTGATCAGGTTGTCTAAATCCTATTTTGGATTTCTAAGTTTGTTCTAAGGTTTGCCTAAGTATCCTAGGGATGTGTAAGTGTTCCTAAGATTAAGGTGTTATACTTTAGACTTTTTAACAAAGAATCTAAGGAAAATAAAGAGCGAAATAAAAGAAAGATTACAATAATGCATTCTAAGCCTTATTCTTCTTCTCTTCTAGCTTTCGCTCCATGCAAAGCTCCATCTCCTCCATGAAGCTCCTCCTTTAGTCCCCTTCATGCTCCTTAATGCTTTTACCTGTGTACAAGTTTCTCACACTTGCTTCCCTTTGCATTAATCCTGAAACTTATGTGCTCAAATGCAAATATTAAAATGTATGTTTTGTTATAAAAATTAATAATCGTGGTGCATTTGCACCAACATAATACACCCAAACATCAGAGTTGCGTGTTGTCCAAATCTCCTAATAAAAAGGCATCATCGTTTCCTTGATTGCACCCTAGATTTTTCACTACTATTCCCAACCACTCGAATGAGGCACAATCATGCTATTTGACTTTGTAAAAAGCTTTCTTAAATCCAATCTATTTCACTTTCTATTCATACCGAAGTGGCACTTAAGCCTTTTATTCCAATAAGACATCCTTCTCATTCAGTTGATGCAACTAACATGAGCGTTGAATAGCAAGGCCAAAATGATCCTAATGGAATTTGTTTTTGCAATGGGAGCAAAAAAAAATTAATGTAGAAAAACTCATGCTTCTAGGTGAAGCTTTTCCTAGACAATCTAGCCCTGTATCTACCTATAATTTAACTTTGTACTTGATATAGTGTATGTCTACTTCAACCCCACAATGAAAGTATCCCTAAAAGGTTATACCATCCCCATAAGAGATAATATATGTGAATATCCTCTTGGATAGTATCATATCTTGCCATGGTGATGAGATCATGTTCCATAAGATAATGAAGGTATGAGATCAATCGCATTCTTAAGATTCACACGAGATTAAAAAAATTGCAAATGACAAGTTGCTTGCCCAATATTACTTAGCATTCAAGTGAGCTCTAAGGATTTGGACATTGATGATATATTGTCTAGTGGTGATTATAAAGGAACAAGTGAGCTTTCTTCTATAGATGATTTCCCAACTGATACGATTGCAGATTATGATCTTCCGATCACTGTTTGGATGGCCCATCGGGCTTGTGCCAGATATCATGTTGCTGCCAGTCTCGCTACTGATGGCCTAGGGAACTCTTTTGGGAGTTTTTGTCATGCTCTTTCCACCTCTAAGATCCTACTACATATTAACGGGTTATGCTTCATCCAAAATGGTGTCAAGCCATAGAGGAAGAGATGGCTGCACTTCGAGCTAGAGGGACATGGGAGCTTATGCCCTTGCCTACAAATGATGCTATTATGGGTTGCCATTGGGTGTTCGCACTCAAGTGCAATCCAGATGGGTCATTTGCGAGATACAAGGCTCGCTTGGTGGCAAAGGGCTTCACATAGACTTACAGAGTTGACTTCTTCAACACATTCTCACCAGTGGCATGTTTGTCTACAATACGCATCCTAGTCTCTATTGCAATACATAGAAATGGGTCTCTCCATCAATTGGATGTGAAGAATGCATTTCTCTACGGTGATTTATAAGAGGTCTACATACACTAGCCCCCCCGGTACAAGGTTCAAGGGAAGTGTGTGTGCAGATTGCAGAAGGCAATCTCTCAGGTGGTAGAGTCAATGGGATTTCTGAGGTCATTTGCAAACCATTCCTTATTTTCAAGAAGAACAAGAAAACGGATAGTGGTTCTTTTAGCGTATGTTGATTTGATTCTCACCGACGATGAAGTGATAATTGTAGCTGAAATTAAGCAAACTTGGAAGATCAATTTTTTATGAAGGATTTAGGGCCCTTGCGATATTTCCTAGAGATAGAGGTGGCCTGTAATAATCGTGAAATTGTTCTATCTCAATGGAAAATATGCCTTGAATGTTCTAAAAGAGACAGGCATGCTGGGAGCCAAACCAGCAAACATTCCTCTGGATCTCAAGATGGTTGTATGACAGTGATGCTGAGTTGGTTGACAACAAGCAATGCAAACAACTAGTGGCAAAACTGTTGTACCTGATAATCACTTAGACTGATATTTCCTTTACAGTAGGAAAGCTGAGCAATTCAATGAGAGGCTTACGAGACTACATTGCGATGGAGCTATGATGGTGCTCAAATAGTTGGAAAGAACACCAAGACAGGGTTTCCTTTTCACTAAAGGGGCATCTATGACAATAGTTGGATATTCTGACGCAGATTATCCAAACAATCATGATGATAGAAAGTCTACAACAGGCTTCTGTACATATGTTGCAGGGAATCAGGTGACATGGAAAATGACTTGGAAAAACAAGCAGATAGTTGTTTCAAGGCCTAGTGCAAAGTCTGAGTACAAAGCCATGGCTCAGGCTTCTACAGAGATGATGCGGGTGAAAGCCATGTTAGCTAACCTGCCTATACAGATTGATGGACTAATGGAATTGCGGTGTGATAACTGAGTTGTTACATATATTACAAACAACCTTATGTTTCACGAATGCACCAAACATATAAAGGTAGATTGTCACTATACTAAAGATTTGATTAAAAAAGGATTCATCTTTACCTCTTAGGTGGCTTCAAACTGTTGATATATTTACTAAGCCATTGGCAAGATCCTCCTTTGATACTTATGTGACTAAGTTAAGTATGATATATATCTATACTCCAGCTTAAAGAAGAGTATTCAGCACTAGTTATTATTATGTTGGTGTGTTCATTATTCTTCTTTTCTTAATGGGGTTGCTATGTAATTTTACACCCACCTCTCTCTCATATATAAAGAGAGGTAGGGCTTAAGAATAAAGCAAGCAATTTCATACTCTCAATTATTGAATATCATGACATATTGTGTTCTTAACTACATGCATAATCTAAATTTTCTTGCATAGGGTGTAAGATGGATCTACGATGCTTGACTTAACTAGGGATTGATGTTCGATTTCCCATGAATCATAGTGAAGCCCGAGTTAAGTTAGGCTCTTGGATTTGATCCTCAGAAGATAGAAAAAGCCTAGGAAAACTTCATTTTAATTGTTCATTAATTTGTATCTTCATAACTCTCTAGTGAAATTCGAAACCTTAGACATTGATTTAACTAATTTTAAATTTTAAAATTTGTGCGTACTTTATTTACACCTTTATTTTGCAATTTCAGAACTTGTTCTATCTTTTTGTGACAATATCTCCTTTTGGTATTGGAATTTTGTCATGAAATTTTTTTTTAAGCGCATCTTATAGTTAGGAATCACGTATCCAAATTTCATATAATTCTAAGTCGAGTAAAAATATATGATTCTTGGATTACGTTCCAAATTTTTAGTAGTGCAAATTTTGTAAAATTTGGTGTGCAACTTTTAAGGATTGTCAGGTACATGTCTTAAAATTTTGATAATTTTCTGATAGTGTCATATAAGACAAAATTATATCTCCAAATTGAAAAATAAAAAAATAAATGATTTGGCACCTTTCCTATCTGTGAATTCAATGGTAGATAATCTAAATACAACCTTGAATCACATGCACTAGTCTTCCGGAGGATTCGATTCAACTTACCACTTCTACCATCTTTTGAAAGTCAGTTAATTAAAATTATACGTTGTGACGACGAGCGACACCACAAAGCCTTCTAGGCTAATATGCTACTAGGTTTGTTAATTAATCTAACAAAAGAGCCACCTGAGGAGAAACAAGCACAATTCTATTATGTAACCCTACATCTCAATATATAAATATGTGGGTAAAGTATGAGAGGGCTTTTAAGAAACAAACTAAAATTCAAAATAACCCTTATAACACATTTCCAACACTCCTACTCAAGCTAGAGCATAGATCTTGATCATTCTCAGCTTGGAACATTTGTCAAAGAGGGTCCACAAAACGATCTTGGTGAAGATGTTAACAAACTTGTCCTCTGAAGCCACACGAGTGATATGAATAAGCCCACATTAGATTAAATCCCAACTATGATGACCATCCACTTCCACATGCTTGGCCCTCTCATGGAACAAAAATTATTCGCAATGTAGGTAGCTACTATGTTGTTACACCTCATTTTCATAGAGGCCTCAACAGCAACGTGCAAATCCAATATGAGTGAACTTATCGACATCATCTTGGCTACTGTTTGGGCCATCACCGATCTTCGAACTCTGCATTGGACCTAGAGACCATCGACTACTTGTTGCTCTTCGAGGTTACCAAATTTTCAACTAGGTTGGTGCAAAATGCTACAATGGACTTTCTATCTACAATGTTGCCAACATAATCAACATTTGTGTATGCCATAACGTCTAAAGAGGCTTTTTTTAAACAGAATTCCCTTTCATGGGGAATTCTTTAGGTATCTCAATACCATCATTGTTGCATCCAAGTGTTGTCCATAAACTGACTTAACTTTCCAATAGCTAAAGAAATATCAGGCCGTGTGATAATCAAATAGAGAAGTTTCCCAGCTAGACTTCTATACTGGTGCATGTCAACTAACCCAAACTACTCATCATGCAAATGTCCTTCAGGTCCATAGGAATATTACTGGTTTCCCAACATACCTATCCCCTAAAGTAAATCAGTGGCATATTTCCATCGAGACAAAACGATCCCTCGCCTACTACGAGCAACCTCTATACCAAAGAAATATCGTAGTGGCCCCAAATCTTTGGTAACGAAGTTCCCTGCAAGACATTTCTTCAACCCATCAATGCCTTGTGTATCATCCTCGGTCAGGTTGATGTCATCAACATACACCAATATAGCAACCAATCCCCGCATCATCTTTAGTACAAATAATGAGTGATCAGACGAAGACCTGTGAAAGCCAAGTGTTTCAACCACTTCTGACAACTTCTGAAACTATGCCTTGGGGCTTTGCTTCAAGCTATAAGTCACCTTCCATAAACAACAGAACTTAGAACACTCCCCATGAGAGTCGCATACCTTGGTGGCTACTACATATACACAACCTCCTATAGATAACCATACCAGATGGCACTTTTTATATCCAACTGATAAAAGGACCAATCACGTTGGACTGCCACAAAGATAAGGACTCTAATAGTTGGTAGACGTGCTACTAGTGAGAAAATGTCAAAGAAATCAACCCCACATATCTCGGTGAAGCCTCTAGCAACTAGGCAGACCTTACAGCGAGCCATTGTACCATCAGGGTTATACTTGACTGCCAAGGCCCACTTGCAACCAACCACTGACACTCTTAGCGGAAGATCGGTAAGATCCTAAATATAATGGGAAATAAGTGCAAACATCCCATCCTCCATGGCTTGCCGCCATTTTGGATCGAGAAGCGCCTGCTGATGAGTAGTTAGAATCTAAGTAGCTGACAAAGCACTATAGAGCCTGTAAAACATTCCAAGGCAAGCTGTTGAAACTAGGTTCGAGAGAGGATGCCCGGTGCAGCTCCTAGGAACTTTCCTGATGGCCATAGGTAGATCCAAATCTATAGGTATAGGAACATGCTCTGCAGGTGAAGCACGACCATCTAGCTACTGAGCATCTAAAACACCAGTAGACATAATATCATCAGATTGTTTAAGCTCTATGGTCACCTAAGACAGGGTTGATGCTGGATCAAAAGGGGTAGGCCAAAGTCTGCAAACCAAAAAGGGATCACAAAACCTGACTAACTTAGATAAGGATAGCCTCTAAAGGACCAGGAGGAACAGGCATAAGTGCAGAGTGAAGATAATCATGAACATGTGTCCCAACAATGGAGAAGAGACAAACTTGTGAAAAGTCACATTAGCACTAACATAATGCTCCCTGCGGATAGGGTCATAACAACAATATCCTTTTTATGTATGAGAGTATCCCAGAAAAACATATTTAATTGATCGAGAAGCAAGCTTGTCACGACTAGGAGCAAGAAGATAGGCAAACACAGCGCAACAAAAGACATGAGGTAGTACATGAAACAAAATTCCATTAGGACAAATAATTTATAAGGGAATTTATTCATTTAAAACTGAAAAGGGAATGCGATTAATAAGATAATAGGCAGTTAAGATTGCATCAACCTAGTAAATAGAAGGCACACTATTATGAATTAGTATAGTTCAAGTAATATCTAAGAGAGGACGATACTCTCTCTACTATCCCATTCTACTGAGAAGTGTAGGGGTAAGTGGTCTAATGTACAATACCTTACAACTTAAAGAAATCATGCAAATATTGGCTACATAATTCCAAGCAATTGTCAAAATGAATAATGTAAATAATAGTATCAAGCTGGGTCTTTATTTCCTAAATAAAATGCTTAAGAACATTGCTTTAACAAAAAAATCTATGACAACTAGAAAAGTCATCAACAATAACCAAATAATATCGGTACCTCAGTCGATCAGGAATACGACTAGAACCCCACACATCAACATGAACAACCTAAAACAACTTTTACAACCCAGGATTCTGACTAGAATAGGTACTCCAGTAATGCTTTCTAAGCTGATAAGCATCACAGGAGATAACAATGGGGGAAATCTGAGGTATAGCACGATGAAGCCTGTCCATAGAAAGGTGACCCCGGTAAAGATGCCACTGAAGAACAGATCTAGCAACAAACTGTTGGTGCAAGGGTACCATGATCATTGATTTTGATGATAACAAAACACTTGTATTTTGACACTTGCATTTGCATGTCTAAGTTTCAAAATAAATGCAAATACGAGGAGTTCAAGCTCACATCTATGACAGATTGGATGAGCTTGTCTTGGACAAAAGCATCAAGGAGCAAGAAGATAATGGAGCTTCGCATGGAGCGAAAGCTTGAAGGAGATGAAGAATAGAATAGATGATGTCTTTCATGTATTTGTAATTGTAGTTATTTTTACTCTTTATGTTTCCTTAGAAATATTGTACATAGCCCAATAGTACATCACCTTAGTACTAGGAACACCCTTCCATCTCTAGGACACTTAGATAAACTCAGAAAATCAAAATAGGCTTCAGACATCCTGATCAAACATCCAATATAAACATCAAACGTTTATTTTGTGACTTTAAGTCGTCTGACCTTTTGGCCAGACGTGCAAGCACATGCTGGAAATTAATGGTCTACGACCATTGTCCTTAAATGTCCTACCCATAGTCTTCCCAAACATCCATAAATAGGATTGTTGGACTATCAAAGCAAAATCACCGAAGATCACCTTAGGATTATTTAAATATTACTTTCAAACGTCTATAGCTCCATCTAAAAGTCTAATAAAGAGACGTAGACAAAATTTGACCCAAATCTTGATTTGTCAGACCCATATGACCATGGGCTTCTCAGGAAATCAATTCCTGCAGAGCACCTTTAGTCTCAAATGTCCAGACCCTTGATTAGACGTCTGACCTGTCGTCTGACACATACACCAGAACCCTGTTTAGATCTGACCCATTTCCAGGAACCAAACCTACTCTGATTAGATGTCTAATAACTTGACCAGATGTCTTACAAATCCTAGTTAGACGTTTGACTAGATCCCTAATTAAATTTGATAATTTCCAGAGAAACAATCCATCAGGATCAGACATCCAAAATCAGATCAGATGTAAGACCAAACGTCTGATAATATAATTAGATGTCTGATAATTGTATCAGACACATTACGACCCTGATTTAATTCTGATTTCGACCCAAATCTCCTTGAAATCTTTCCCAATGGCTATCTAAGCCTTCCTAAGCCTTCTAAAGGCTTCCTAAGACCTCTATAAATAAAGGACCCTCCCTTAGCAAAATACACCCATGATACAATACTTCCACCTTTCTTGAGTGAAAAAGAAATCTATGAAGAGACTTTTCCATTTGCTCTCAGTATTCTACATCCACATCCAAGAGCACCATTTTGCTGCGCGATCACCTACGTACTTCCAATTAAAATAAGATTTCTTGCCTATAGTAGCATAGTTAGATCCTTTACTATTTGGGCTCTATAGGTTTTCCTTTTGTTTTGTGGTTTAGTATTCGCATGGCAAATTCACGTCTCCTTCGTTAAACAAAATACTCTTTCAAGTAGGATCTTGTGAAGGAGAGTGATTTTGAGGTACACTATCCTCGGGTTAAAATAGTGTGGTTGTAATTGAGGTTGTACTACCCTCATTCAAGTAGTACGTAGTAGATTTGGTCGACTCGGTCGACCGGGAAATCCTTAGTCGAAAGGCTTAGGTGGTGGTTTTTACCCTTAGGATTTCCACATAAAAAGTACTTCTCATTTGTGGTGAATACTATTTGTGTGATTGGATTGACTTTTATTTTCGCATATGTTTTATCCCACACTAGTCACCACCTCTCTAGTCTGGAATTTCACAAACAAGATACCACTGAGGCTAGTACCTGCAAAAGGAGGCTGGAATAGGTGATAAACCCCCTTCTTCATGGCCTCCATTAATCGTCCTCGTTAAGATATCCTGAAAAGTACAAGAAGTAATATCAAAGATAACTCAACAATTCAATTATTTAGGTATCCTGCTAACTAAAAGAAGGCTGATGGGAAAATGGACAAGTAAAACATCAGTCAATCTCATGTTGGGGGTGACAATGACCTCCCCCTAACAAGTAATAGGAGAATAACTCACATCTGCCACCTGTGCTGCGCACCCAAGAGCAACGAAGCGGAGACTACAAAAACATCACTTGTCTCCACTCAAATGGCGTAACGCTCTCGAATCTACTAACCAATCTATGTCACATATATCATCACCCTATACAGAATGCAAGTTTCTACCTAAAGAGATGGCAAGTGCAGCCATATCAGGGCCAGAAAAAGTAGCCAAACCAGTTGAAACAGTTGTATCAATAGCATAAGTGTCCTGAGATATCTAAGATAGTCTTTATAGAAGCTCATCATAGTCAAACCGTGGTATAGACACAGTCTTCATAGAGTATTCTACAGTAGTAATAGCCTAGTTCACTGATGATGGTCATCCATGCTCGGTCCAACATGAGTTCTTAGCATGGCCTAGCTTCCTGCAATAAGTGCAGGATGGGTGCCCTCTACCCTAAGCTCAATGCCCCCTACCCATTACCCAAGTAGGAAGTAGACCACATACATGGCCTTAGGCAACAACCAAGGTAGATGTCTGACTTGACGACTCCTTCATAAGAGATACAAGATCCTACTCATCTTGTTGTATGCTTGCTATAGACTAGGAAACTCTACCAAAGTGAGCATTTAAGAACAAGCCACAGAATACTCAGGCCCCAAACCAGCTAGAAATTGTAAAATAGCAACCTCTTTGCAATACGCCCTCCGTGAGTCACAAGTGTAAACTAGGTGACATGCATTGTGCTTCTCAAAGAGAGCCTTAAGAATTGAATAATAATGTTAATAAAGCGCAACTCTCTAATCTTAGATGAGCCATCTCTCTATAGATCTGAAAGACTACTAGAGTTCTCATGCAAATAAGTATCTCTAAGGTTGTCCCACATTTCCTTGATTGACCGATAATGCATAATCTCATCCCCTATGGTAAGGATGATGGGGTCCATGATCCAAGCACAGACCATTGCACTATCTCTCTTCCATATGCATTCTTTCCACTTTTCTCTACGGGTTCTGGCTAAAGCAACACGTGCTCCTTATCATGACCTTCCACTGTCATGAGAAAAGTTTGTAACCATCGAGCATAATTGATCACATCCAACTTGACCATAGGACCGAAGAAGGGGCTTTTGTAGACCCCTACCTCTATGATGTGCTCCAATATCACCTCCAAGGAATTGCTAGAAGCCAACGTGCCTTCATCCATAATCTGAGTCAAACTGTAACAGCTAAAACCAGATTCAAATCATCAAAGATAGGACAATATGTAGTGCCCTATGTGTTTTCTTGAAAAACTGAATCCTGTAGGGCAAGCACTAAACCTAAATCAAAAGATGGGATCTACACAAAAGGCAACTAAAGACAGAGCAAGACTTACACCACCGTTGGAGGCGATAGCAACATGCATAACACCTGCAGGGGCGATGGTAGGCTTCAAAATATCATTAAGGGAGGTAATGGACCAGCACAACCCCAGGCGACGATGTTGGGTGAATGGAAGCCAGCCACAGGGCTTGGCAATAGTGCTGGGTGCATGGAAGCCCTACTACAAGGCTTGACAGCAATGATCGAACCTGATGGCAGCTAACAAAGGCAATGTCGATGGTCATGTGACCCCTAAAGGCTTTGAGGACCGACTGAAGATGCCTTAGGCGAGGAGGCAACATTGTTCGAAGGCCTTTGATAGGGTTTGGCAGCATCGCAAGGGCCTTACAAGAGCCTAGCAATGCTGCTAGGTCCCTCCCAAGGTGACACGAGGGGAGAAGGGAGAAATCAATCGATGGTGGCACTTGATGGCCATCTCTGGTTGCGAACGAGGCCACCGACCAGCTTAGTGGTAGGTGGCTGCGGTAGCAGCAACATGATCTCCCCTCAAGGTTAAGGTAAAGGTTTTCTTCTTTTGTGGAGAAAGGAGGTACGAGGATCAAGGTGGCTACCAAACACCTACCTAGGACCACTACTTTGATACTAAGTTGAGAAGAAATGAGCATAATTCTATTACGTAACCCTACATCTCAATATATATAGATGTGGGTAAAGTACAAGAGAACCCTAAAATAAAACAAAATTCAAAATAACCCTCATCACAGAGTTGTTGGTAGGAGCCAACAAAAATGCTCTTTCCACTTTTGTTGCCTCAAGTGGAACCCATTATGGTCAAACACAGAGTCAATCCAATTCCTCCAAACATTGACGTAAGAGTGAATGAACTTACTATTGTAATCTCCCTCCAATCATGTTGGTACTATTATAAGGGTGCATGTGGTATTTTTTGCTTATCTAAAGGCTATTCATGTAAATCTCCCAGAGGCTCTTCCTATATAAGGAGAGCTCAGGTTTCTTATAAAACCAATTCCGTGTTTTCTCTTCTCCCTCATCATGGTATTAAAGCAAAGTGGATCCTAAATCCTTCGTGCTCTGGTGCTCTTCCCACCAAATAATCCTACTCCCTATCTCTGGTCTTTAGCATACCTGTAGAGACCTCCACTAATGTCCCCAGGGGACACCACCGACATCGGCAACTACCAGTAGCGCCACCATGTGCCAGCGACGACCACCGCCGCACTGGCACGTTGAAACCCTAGTGCGCAACACCGCTGGGCAAGCTCCTGACCTCCCAACACTGTCGCCAAGTCTTCTCCACAATCACTAGCGTCGCCAGGTCTTCTCTGCAACCCAGCAGCGTCGCCAGGTCTGGGGGGCCGATCTTCCTCCGATTGGTGCTGCCTGGGGTGTTGCACATCTCTGATCGGAGGACGATGTGCTAGAATACCTTCTTCGGTGGCTTGGATTATGGTTTCTACTTCCCATAACTCGTAGAGCGTATTCTACCGCTCTTATTTTCAGGTCTGGAGACTAAAAATGAGATTTGAGTTCTTCCTCCTGATTTCAATCACTCTTATGGTCACAGTCATGGCATCTATGTCAAGTGAAATAGTTGCAGCAAAGCTGATAACTCAGCTTCCCTAGTGATTCAAGGGACAACTATCAAACTCAATGGATCTCAAAATTCTCCCATGGGCATAAGCTTTCAAGATATTTGTGGATGGCAACAAGAAACTTCCAATCGTCACTACTAGTCCTCCTGAGTCAACTCATAAGGATTTTGAAAAATGGGAACAGGATAATTATTTGATAATGAACTAGATAATGAATAGTGTGGAGCAACTAATAGCATCAAATGTATTGTACAAGAAGATGACAAAGGATATGTGGGAGAACCTCTCCAAGAAATATTCTCAAAAATCCAATCATACTCGTCTTTTAGACATATATCATCATATATGGTCAATGTTTCAAGGTGAAAAGATGCTAATTGATTATTATACAAAAATAGAAGGGCTCTTTAAAGGGCTAAATATGTTTCAGCCTTCTTGTTGTGATGCTTAGACCAGCCAGAGACAGACTTAGCAAGTCTACAGACTTTTTGGATGGGTTAAATGCTCAGTTCTCATCTGCTCGTGAGAATATTTTGGCCCTTGAGGCTATGCCTGATTTGGAGACTATGTACGGTCGTCTGCAAAAAATATCTATGGATGCGAGTCATCCTCCAGTTGTCTCTACAACATCTAAAACTAAGGCATCGGATTTTGCTGCCCCTAGAGGCAGAGATGGATTCCGAGGGGGTCGTGGCTATGGAGGTGGTTGTGGATGTGGACGAGGTCGCGTCTATGAACCTTCTATCTACTGTGCTCCTACCCTAACGATGGATGACTATAATCGTCTTATGGCCCTTCTCTATCAACCTGTTGCCTCAAACACTATAGTTTCCCTGGCTGCCACTAGCATCTCTGCAAACCTTGCCACTACTTCATCCTTTACATCATGGATTGTTAACTCAGGTGCTTCGAGTCATCTTACTAGTAAGGAAGATGCTATTGTCTCTATGCATAAAGCTAATGATATCACTTCTGTTCATCTGGCAAATGGTACAAATTCTCCTGTTACTTGAATTGGAGAGGTTCATTTTTCCAATAAGCTAAGGCATTCTGAGCTTCAAAATTTCCATTAAGCTTATTATCATATTATATAAGGAGCTTAAATGTTGTGTTATATTTGACAAGCAGTTTATCTATTTTCAAGACATCCGGACGAAAATGATGATTGGTAAGGGGATTGAACGTAATGGCCTTCACTACATTGATGCCTTTACTTTGTTTGCTAGTGCTGCCTTTGTTTCTATGGATCCACTTCTTTAGCATCATCGACTAGGTCATCATTCTGCTTCACATCTGTGAAAAATGTTTCCAATGTCTACTATACCACAAAATGTAGAGTGTGAAGCTTGTCATCTTAGCAAACATCATCATACTTTTTCGTCCTGACAAAATAAAAGGTGCTCAATGCCTTTTGAGTTGGTCCATTGTGATGTTTGAGGTTCGTGTTAAATAACTCACTGTCATGTTTAGCGGTATTTTGTGGTCTTCGTTGATGACTTTAGCCGTCTATCCGGGATGTCTTTGATGTGTGATAGGTCTGAAATTATCTCTATTGTTCCAAAGTTTTTCGATGAAGTGCAAAATTTTTATTCTACTTGCATCAAAATTTTTCGTAGTGGCAATGCTTTAGAATTTATGCAAAAAGATGTGGCTGATTTTCTTTATAGTAATAGTTCCCTTCATCAAACCTCCTGTGCTAACACTTCACAACAAAACGAGGTTGCAGAATGGAAATTACGCCACTTGCTTGATGTTGCTAGAACCATAATGCTTGCCATAAATGTGCCTAAGAATTTTTGGGGGGATGCTATGCAAACATCCACATACTTGATAAATAGGCTTTCTTCCCTAGTGCTTGATGGAGCCACACCATTACTTTTGTTGTAGCCAGATACCACACCCTTAGCATTGCCACTACGAGTTTTTGAGTGCACTTGCTTTGTTCATCTCTTTAGGACCCCTGATAAATCATCTCCTTGGTCCGTTAAGTGTGTATTCTTAGGTTATTTTAGAACCCAGAAGGGGTATCGATGTTTTAATCCTGTTGGGAGACAATATTGTGTCTGCAGATGTCTCATTTATTGAGAAGACTCCCTACTTCTCTCATAAGGGGTCTAGTCTCGAGTGGTTTTCGCAGACTTATGAACGTCAACATATTTCGTTGGTTCCAGTAACCATACCTATCATGCAAGTAGAAGAACAAGAGGAGTCTCACGTCCCCTTACCATCATCAGACCTAGATGATCCACCACAACAATTTGATGAGCTTCCTATTTCTTTGAGAAAGTCGGTGAGATATTGTACCTTACACCCTATGGCCCATTATACAGCTACTAATCACCTTAGTCTAAATTTACAGAGATTTGCTATAGCTCTTGCAACTATGGTGGTTCTTAAACATCATGATGAGGCTCTTCAAGATCCTAGTTGGAGACAGGCAATGCAAGATGAGATGGATGCTCTTATGTCTTAGGGTACATGGGACTTAACACAACTTTCACCAGGAGGCAGGGTGGTGGATTGCAGATGGGCGTTTACTGTGAAGTATCACCCGAATAGTACTATTGAGAGGCTGAAGGCCAGACTTGTAAGGGATATACCCAAACTTACTAAGTAGGCTACTTTGATACATTCTCTCCAATGGCACGTATATGCTCTGTCAAAGTTATTCCCTCACAATAAAAAAAAACTGGCCAGTACATCAATTGGATGTAAAAAATGCTTTCTTATATGATGATTTGTAAGAGGAAGTTTATATGTCTCAACCACTAGGCTTTGTGGTTAAGGGGGGTAGGTATGTAGGCTCAAAAAGGCTATGGACTAAAGCAGAGCCCCCAAGCTTGGTTTGAGAGGCTCAGTGTTGCAGTACAAGGGATTGGATTCTGCAGGTCTACATCTAATTATTTTGTCTTCATTAGACAAAAGGAATCTAGAATTACTATTCTTGTTGTACATGTTGATGGCATGCTACTCACAGGTCGATGACATTCAGGGCATTCAGGATACTAGAACATACTTGCAGAGCACGTTTCTAACCAACGATTTAGGCAAACTACGCCATTTCTTGGGCATTGAGGTTGCCAGAAACTCCAAAGGGATGTCTATATCCTAGAGGAAGTATGTACTTGAGCTTCTTGGTAAAACTGGATTCTTAGGTGCATGACAATCTATGGTACCTATAGAGTCACTGTGTCAATTGCCAGAGGACAATGATCTATTGTTTGAGGATAAAAGAAGGTATAGGAGTACTGTTGGGAAGCTCTTGTATGTCACTGTTAGAAGACCTGATATTAGTTATGTTGTTAACAGGGCCAGCCAGCATATGGAGAACCAGAGGTATAGTCATTGGTATGTTGTCTTATCCTCAGGTATCTCAAAGGAAGTCCTGGAAAAAGACTTTACATAAAGAACAATGGTCATTATGATATACATGCCTATTCTGATGCCGACTACGCAGGGAGTCCAGAAGACAGACGGTCTACCACAGGTTATGCAACTTTTCTTGGAGGATGCCTGGTTACGTGGAAGAGTAAAAAGAAAACCGTAGTGTCCAGATCCAGTGCGGAGGCAGAATATCGGGCAATGGCACATACTAGTTGTGAGATTATGTGGCTTATTAACTTTCTAAAAGACTTCGGAGTTGAGGTCAAGACACCTATTTCGATGTTTTGTAGCAACAGGTCGGCCATATTTATTGGCTCCAATCTGATGTTTCATGAACACATTAAACATATTGGAGTAGCCAGTCACTTTGTGCGTGATATGGTGACTTCTGGCAGGATATGCACCCGTACTACTACATCAAAGCATCAAGTAGCAGATTTTCACTAAGGTACTACCTCAGAAGCGTCATGATTTTCTTTGTTCCCAGCTAGGCATGTTAGATATACATGCTCCAGCTTGAAGGAGAGTGTTAGTACTATTGAGTTGTAAGGGGGTATTGATATTTTTCTTTAGGGTTTCTAGTGGAGACTAATGAAATCATTTGCCTCAACATGGTATCAATATCCCACCAAAAATCCACTGAAATATGATTGGATCACCTAAGAGAGGGTGATTTCATGAGAGATCATGAAGATCTCTCTCCCAACGCTGGCCTATTAATGACTAGATCTGTAGCCTTCCGATCGCCAGACCTACAGATTGCGGCCAAATCGTTGCAGATCACTTCCAAACCTGTAGAGCAATCGTCAGATCGCTGCAGACCGCTACAGATTGCCTCCAGACCTACAGAGCGATCTCCAGATCTGCAAATCAACACCAAATTGATGCCTCACCGCCAATCACCGCCCCTACTGGCCCTCTGTTGCTAGTCAACATCTCCCCCCTCCTGCAGTCATAGACTGTGGATGTTCTCCATCTAGTGGGTGTGCCGCCACTGACGGGTGGTGGTGCAGCCCATGGGGGGCAAGATCGATGTGGACAGAAGATATCTTACATGTGTTAGAGCCTATCTCACACATTGCAAAGGTGGTGATGAGTCTTCTCTCGCCACCAATGAAGCAAGAATCTCCTTCAAGCATGAAGAGTCTTCACTCATGCCAAGAAGATGAGTTTGATATGTTAGAAAAATCAAACTCAGATATAGAAGGACTTGCATGTGCAGTCCAAGAGGTTGAAAAAAAGGGAAGAAGATACAAAGGTCCATGGGTGATAGATTCAAGAGCTTTTGTACATCTCACCAAAGACCTAGATCGTCTGAAGAACCTGGTGATCCCACGTGGACTGCAAGAAGTGCGGGTGGCCAATAGGAAGACCTCTCCTGTGAATGCAATTGGGTGTGTAGATGCTACGCCCAGGATGAAGATGGAAGAGGTATATTACACCCTTGAATTCCCTATGAATCTCTTGTCAATGAGCAAGATTTATAGGGATCTTGGATGTGTTATTTTTTATGAGAAGCATTGTTACTTCCAAGATCGAAATACAGATGAGATTATTGGAAGTAGCATAGAGAGAGATGGTCTCTACTATTTGGACATGCCCACATTGTTTGCTGGGGCAGTGTCCATTTCCGGTGACCCTCTGCTTTGACACAGGAGACTTGGGCATCCTTCAATGAAGACAATGCGTCAAATGTATCCAGAGTTACCAGACTCCTTGTCTCTAAACTGTGAAGGTTATCAATTGGGGAAGCATCACAGGAGTAGCTATCCTGGGAGAGACACCGGTGTGAGTTCAGTTCCTTTTTCCCTAATACATTGCGATGTTCGGGGACCTTATAGAGTGGCCTCTACTGGTGGATACAGGTACTTTGCTGCTATAGTGGATGACAGTAGTAGATTCACATGGGTGTTTTTGATGAAGGCTCGTAGTGAGATTCCTACTCTTATACAGCATTTTCTGTTCAAGGTACAAACACAATATGATACTACTGTTCAGGTCTTTCGCAGTAATAATGCATTAGAGTTCATGCATAGTGACTTGCAGGAAGCCTTCAGGGTTAAGGGGATTATCCATCAAACATCTTGTGCTCATACTTCCCAGCATAATGGAGTTGCAGAGCGCAAGCTACGACATTTACTTGATATCGCCGGGAGCTTGATGTCTCATATGAAGATTCCTAGGCAGTTCTGGGGTGATGCCATACTCATAGCGGCATATTTGATTAACAGCCAGCCATCCTATATTCTTCAGGCTCATATTGCATATCAGCTTGTACATTCTGATTGTAGTAGGATTTTCCCAGTGCCATTACTGGTATTTAGATGTGTATGTTTTGTTCAGAATCATGGTATCCAAGATAAGTTTGCCCCCTGTGCCACAAAGTCTTTTTGGGCTACTCCAGGACTCAAAAAGGCTACAGGTGTTACGATCCAGCACGTAGGAGATATCTTGTTTCTGCATATGTGAACTTTGAGAAGATTCCTTATTTCTTAAAGGATCAACCATAGAGGCTGCTATTGATGAGACACAAGTGTATCACAGGAGGCCACAAACACAGGACTTTGCACGTGAGCAGCCAGCCCAACTTGCTATCTTTTCAGACAAAGGTGAGCTAGATAGGGAGGAGACTGTGGAAAGGAGATCTGATATTATTCTTCACACTATTTCTCGATATACTATTGTTTCTCATCTCCAAGGAAAGGCCAGCTAGTTTGCATCTTCTATTACTACTACAGTGATTCCTAGAGATTTTGTACAGGCACTTCATGATCAGAGGTGGAAACCTGCCATCGATAAGGACATGGTGGCTCTTCAGACCAGAGAAACGTGGGATCTTGTTTCCTATCCTGAAGGTGCCACTATTATTGGTTGTAGATGGGTATACACCATCAAATATAGGCCTAACGGGACAATAGAGAGATACAGAGCCAAACTTGTAACCAAGGGATTTACCCAAACACATGGGGTGGATTACCTTAAAACCCTTTCACATGTTGCACGCGTTACTTCCATCAAGATTATTTTGTCACTTGCTGTGATCAGAGATTGGCCGTTGCACCAACATGATATAAAGAATGCCTTTCTATATGGGGATCTAGTAGAGGAGGTATATATACGACAACCACCAAGTTATGACAATCAGGGGAGCTTGTCTACCGTTTGCGGAAGGCCATTTATGACCTAAAGCAGAGCCCACTAGCCTGGTTTGAGAGGCTCAATCTAGATATTAGGACATTGAGTTCTCATAGGTCTACCACGAACCATTCTCTATTCATCAGACGGACTGTGCATAGTGGGATACGGAGAGTTGTGCTTTTAGCAATATATGTCAATGATATGATCCTCACAGGTGATGATATTGATGGCATAGCAGAGACGAAAGCTTTTCTCCAGTCTACCTTTGTCACCAAAGATTTAGGTGATCTTCACTACGTTCTGGGGATAGAGTTTGTTCGTCAGAAAGGAAGTTTGTCTTTATCTCAGAGTCAGTATACTTTGCATATTCTAGAGTAGGCTGGATTTCTTGGGTCCAAGCTATCTGGGATACCAGTAGAGGCACTCCCCAGTCACCATTCAGAAGATATAGATCCTTTGTTTAAGAATGTTACCAACTACTGCAGCACTATTGGCCGTCTATTGTACTTGACTATTACAGTCCAAACATTAGCTTCACAGTCAATCGGGCAAGCCAATTTATGCACGATCCCAGGTACAGTCATTAGCATGATGTGTCTCATCCTGAGATATCTAAAGCGCACCCCAAGACGAGGCATGTACTACCGTCCGAGTGACACTCTTGATCTTATGGCCTATTCTGAAGCAAACTATGCTGGAGCTATAGAGGACAGGAGATCTACGTCAAGTTTTGCTATCTTGGGGGAAATCTTATTTTATAAAGAAGCAATAAGCAAAGAGTTGCTGCTTACTCTAGTGCAGAGGCAAAATACAGATCCATGGCACAGGCCGCAAGTGAGATCATGTGGATGGTTGGCTTTCTACAAGATCTAGGAGTGCTAGTTGATACTCCAGTGCCTCTTTACTGTGATAATAAATTTGTCACGTATATTGCCTCCACTCCTTATTTTTATGAGCGGACGAAGCATATAGCAACTGAGTGTCATTTCATACGAGATGTTGTTTTGTAGGGCAGGATAAGTACCGCTATATTTCTTCTGAGTTACAACTAGCTAACATTTTTACCAAGACCTTAAAAAGAAACAACTTGAGTTCTTGAGCGACAAGTTAGGACTTATTGACATATACATCCCAACTTGAAGGGGAGTATTGAGTTGTAAGGGAGTATTGATATTTTTCCTTATCTTGAGGGGGTACTTATGCAATTAACTTAGTCCTCTTTATATAAAAGACGATTAGGATTTCTTTTGGAGACTAATAAAATCATTTGCCTCAACAAGTACTATTATAAGGGTGCATGTGTTAATTTTTGTTTATCTGTGGCCTATTCATGTAAATCTCCTAGAGGCTCTTCATACATAAGGAGAGCTATGGTTTCTAATAAAATCAATTCCGTGTTTCCTCTTCTCCCTCAATAAACCAAAACTGCCTAGATACCCTGTCTCCACATAATTTCTCTTTATCCTCAATCAGGATGCACAATCAAAGATCCTTTCTGTAGCCTCCTCGTTGGATAGATCCAGTGTATCCTCTATTCTACCTTGTCTAAAGATAACCTCCAGAGCCTCCTCCCTTCATTCCTGATCTATCTGATCTTCTACCCTTTATTCGTGATCTGCCTGATCTTCTTGAATTCCCATAGCTTGTCTCTGATAAGAGGAATTTCTTGTGACATACCACGTTGGGTGAGCCATCATACTAACATTCCCTCCCACCACTCTTTCACCTTATCGTGGAAGCCCTCCCCTAGAATCAGTTAAAGGAAATAAGTTTCCTGTATTCCAATGAAACCCTATATTGAGAGCTGGAAAAGAAAAAAGGAAAAATTACATTACTACAAAAGAAATAAAAAACTACAAAACAATACATAAAAATAAGAAAACAATAATAGACTTAAGGGGCTCAACACTCCCCCTTAAGCGAGAGCATGGATGCCGATCATGCTCAGCTTTAAACAACAAATATCAAAGGGCAGACTTGGCAATGGCTTGGTGAAGATATCTACTATCTGGTCATCTGAAGAAACTGGACTAGTATACATGAGGCCTTGTTGGATCAAGTCACAAGTGTAATGGCAATCAACTTCCACATGGTTGGTCCTCTTGTGAAACATCAGGTTATTGTCTATGTATGTGGTTGCGCAATTGTCACACCTCATCTCCATGGGTGTGTCCACAGGTATATGCAGATCAGTAAGAAGGGACTTGATCCACATCATCTCAAAGGCCATATGTGCTTCCATAGCTTGCTTCTTGCTTTTCCAAATGACGAGATTCCCTGCAAAATAGGTACAAAACCCAGTCGTTGACTTCCTATAAGTCAAGCACCCTACATAGCCTGCATCTGAATATGCCACCACATTAGTCCCTTTGCTAAACAGAATCCCTCTTCCCGGTGCTTTCTTGATATACCTTAGTACCATCATTATAGCATCCCAATGCTACCTCGTAGACCAATCTATGAACTGACTCAGTTTCCCAACTACCAGGGAAATGGCAAGTCTGGTAATAGTCAAGTACAAGAACTTACCTATTAATCCTCAAGAGCATATTTCCTCAAGGATAGCATTCTACCCTTCTTGCTTCATACCACCTTAATCCCAAGGAAGTACCTCAAAGGACCAAGATCCTTCATAACAAACTTGCCCGCAAGGCGTTTCTTCACCTCATCTATACCTGTTATCACCGATAATGATCAAATCATCTACATAAACCAAGAGCACAACTCCATCCCTTGTCTTCTTGACAAATAGGGAATGATTAGAAGATGACCTTTTTAAGCCAATGGCCTCAACTACCTTTGAAAGCTTCTCAAACTAAGTTCGTGGACTTTGCTTCAAGTCATATATAGCCTTACACAACCTGCATACTCGAGAGTGCTCCCCTTAACTCTCGAATCCAGGTGATTGTTACATATAGACTTCCTCTTATATATCTCCATAAAAAAAGGCACTCTTTACGTCTAACTGGGGAAGAGGCCAATCTAGGTGAGCTACAACAGATATGAGAATGTGTTGCAAGCAATCGAGCCACCAATGAGATGTTAAAGAAGTCCACATTATATGTCCGTGTGAACCCCTTTGCAACAAGCCAGGCCTTATGTCTGGCAACTGCCCCATCTAAGTTGCACTTGATGGTAAACACCCATCTACAACCAACCATTGCTGCTCCATCAGGGACCTCTACAAGCTATCGGGTACCACGTGAACGAAGTGCAACCATCTCATCCCTGGTGCCATTTTGGACCAAGCATGGCTTGCTAATAAGTGAAAGGAATCTAAGCATCAAACAAGGTGTAATAGAACTTCCCAAAAGTAGTCCCTAAACCTTCTGTGGAGACAGTCCTAGAAATAGGATAGCGAGCATAGGTGTGTAGCCTTCCAAATGGCAATCGAAAGGTCAAGATCATCTCAAATCGTATCTGTTAAAGCATTATTTTTATGTTTCTTATTGTATTGGTTATTGTATGGGCTATAGGTGTTTTGTCCTTTAGGAACATTTTTGTACTTTTAACCCTACGGTTTCTCCCTATATAAGAGAGCCCTATGGTTTCGAATGAGATTTGAATCATTTCATCCAATTTGGTATCAAAGCACTGGTTCTAGACCGTGGCTCTAGGTATCCCACCCCTCAAGGCCTCCTAAACCCTACCACCACATCCCTATCTCCTCTCTTTGTCGACGTCAACGCTCAGGTCTCTCTCCACTGATGGCGGCAGCACTGGCCTCGCTGTAACAGTAAGCAGCAGCCACAGCAACCTCAAGGAGGACTGGTGGCGCTCTGCAGCAACCAGCAACAACAGCAACAACCTTCAAAGGCAGTGCTGTGACCATCTGTGAGGCTACGACAACCATCTGCAGTGGCGACAGACAGTGCAAAGTGGTGGCGGAGGCTGCAAGGGTACCTTAATCCCTGTGTAGGTCATATGCAATGACCATGAGAGGCTTCTCACCCTGATTTAAGGGTTGCAGTCCTTGTAGTCGTTGCGAGAAGGAGCCTAGGGCTTCATGGGGCCATCTCAGGTGTTCTCCTTGCACCCGGGTGAGGCCAGCATCCATCCAAAGAAGCCTCTTGTCAGCAATGCAGATCTAAATCCGTTCGGTTTCAGATTATTTGATGATTTTTTTGGTGATAGACACTTGATCGAGGCTTCCGAATTGCGAAGATGGCTTCAAATTATAAGTTCGAGGTGTCTTCGGGCTCTATTTCGAGCACCAGGGTACTCAAGAACCCATTCTTTGGTCATGTCGTCAAGTTGAATGAGACCAACTACCCGCAGTGGTCCAAGACCTTTCTTATGACCGTCAGGGGTCATAAGAAGAGCCATATTCTTACGGATCTGGAGCCTATGAACAAGACTGGCACAAATGCCAACCAAGACAAATAACAATGCCATGGTTTGTGCATGGCTAATGCAGACAATTATTCCCTAAATAGGAGATGAGATCATGTACTATACCATAGCAAATGAGATGTGGGAGTCTTTGCATAACACCTATTCACATACCAAGAACTCCACACAAGCTTTTCAAGTCTTCTACGACATCTACTTGTGTCAGGAGGGACGCACGCTGTCACAGTACTACTCCTCATGAAGGGAATGTTAGAGAGGCATTACTCCTACCAGCCAGGGTGTGCCTGTGAGTCCTGGAGGAGTTTTCGGAGATAGTTGGTTGTCTCTCTTTTCTTAGTTAGCCTTGGACCTGAATATGAGGCAGCCAGAGATCAAATTATCACCGCTCCTACAATTCCTTCCCTAGAGGAAACATATAGTAGACTTAGCAGAGTTGTAGTGAGCATGGTTTAAAAAAACACGCCTCGAGGCTATAGAGGCGTACACCTCGAGGTGAGGTGGGCCAAAATAGCCTTAAAGCGGTAGCCTCGGGCTGTTGACAAGAGGCATGCGCCTCACTTTGGTCGAGGTGGTCTGAGGCGTTGAGGCGCATCTGAGGCGCCGCCTCAAGTGTAGCAGCGTTGTGTCACTTTGGCATGCGTCGAACGATCTAGTGTACAGCAAAGTCCTTCGAAGACTCAGGTCTTCCCTGTATGTAGTAAGTGTTGAAGATCTCCACACTTTTCCACCTAATCTGACCAGATTTGGCAAGAAGCTGGATCCGACGTTGTAGCTCTGGGTGGCACCTTCCAGCTCTGTTCAGCGTTGTATGCACATCGTGGTCACTGAAACCCTAAATCTAGTCATTAGAGATGCCATCGGAGAACAACCAATGAGAGGAGTGGTCATTGAAGCAACTTTGGCAATTTTGCAAGGCGGTATGTAGCACATTCTATCATAAAACCTTAACATGCATTGTCATTTCTTTTTATGACAGAATGCGATTTAAAAGGAAACTTGCTTCATCTAATTTTCCAGTTGACAATCATTTGGATGATTCTACAATTGCAAGGTTTAGCTACGGTATACCCATTGGCAAATGGCAACTTACCTTAAGTAGAGGCTCCAAACTGACCTATTTACATCATTGGACTTTCTTAGTTTTATTTATTTCTCAAGTTTAGGTCATTCACGTTGTTTATTTAATTACTAATATGTTTTAGATTACATTTCATTTCATCATTTAGACGTATGTAGTTATATTATATTTTTTAATTGAATCTTGTAATCCAATTGTTATGCTTTTATACGTCATCACTCATTTAGTTTTGTTCTTTCAATGTTGTGATAGAGAAAATGTTATAAAGTGTGTTATTTAACTTATTTACATTATTATTTCCTTATTAACACTTAATAAATATATATCATATCATTTTTCTATGTTTTTTATCTTAATCCTGAGGCTTACGCCTCGCCTTGATGAAGGCAAGCCACCTCGATACCGCCTTGTATTTTTTAAAACCTTAGTAGTGCGCACTCCTCTCCTGACTCTATTTCTCAGTCATCCGCATTGGCTGCGATCCCTGGACATGGTAGGGGTACCACCTATCCTGCACATAGCCGTGGACATGAACGTTTTTCCAATACACGTACTAAGACTGTGTACCTACTGTAGCAGACCTGGTCACTCTGAGGCTACATACTGGCAAAAGCATGGTAAGCTACCTGTGGCCAATCAGCCAACAGTAAAGATCTCCGATGCAAACTCCTTCCTAGTTCTGATATTAATTCCTTGAGCATAGAGATTGAGACCTTACGGCAGCAAAATTGCTCAATTGACTCAGTATCTTCTTCTCAAACTTCAGACATTGCGGCTATTACCACCTCTTTAGAGACACCTGCAACTGGTATGTCGTCACTCTTGTCTTCTATTGAGTGATTGATTTATTCTAGTTCATCCAAGCACCTATGTAGCAACAAAGGCTCTTCCTTGTAGTTAGCACCTGTTACACCTGCCAAAACAGTACAGGTGGCAAATGAGAGACACTTGCCACTTATTGGCAAGGGAGATATGTCTTTATCTCCTACTTTGAGACTAGCAAATGTCTATTATATGCCTGATTTTCCTTTGAGTTTACTATTTGTTAGTAGTATCACTAGAGATTTGAACTGCCAAGCTATTTTTCATGCGTGTTCTTGTGTCTTGTAGGACAAATTCACTAGGAAGACGATTGGTGGAAGACGTAAGGAACATGGGGTGTATCATCTGAGTCGCACTACTATTGTTGCTTCTACTATCCAGGGCCTTGCTTCTACTAGATTTCCTCTCCAGTGGGACCACTACCTTAGCCACCTACCCATTGATCACCTCAGACATGTCCTACCGCACATACCTTCCACTACTACTCTCACCTGTGATGCTTGTCAGCTTGGCAAGCACCACAGGGTTAATTTTTCCAATTCTACTTCTATTGCATCTGTTGCTACATTTGTTTTGATTCATATGGACATGTGGAGTCCCAGTCGTACTCCTAATCGACTTGGGAACAAATATTATCTTGTTTTAATTGATGACTTTTCTCATGTTTCTTGGATGTTCCTTTTAAAAAATAAGTCCGAAGTGGGACAAATCATTGAGAACTTTGTTAAAAAATAAAAACTCAGCATCCTTGTTTGGTGAAATGCTTTCATTCTGATAATGCCTTAGAGTTTTATACTATGCATTTGCGCATTTCTTTTCTAGTTGTGGCATTATCCATGAGACAATGTGTCCTCATACCTCTCAGCAAAATGGTGTTGTTGAGAGGAAACATCACCATATTCTTGATGTTGCTTACAATTTGTTGATTCACCATTCAATCCCCTCTCTTTACTGGGGTGATGCTATTTTAACTGCATATTTTTTTATTAATTGGATGACTAATGCTGCATTACGTGAACGGATTCCTTTGTAGGTCATGTATCCTAATCAACCCCTGTTTCACGTCACCCCTCGAACTTGTGATTGTGTTGCCTTTGTCCATTTGTTAGGATCAGTTCAAGTAAACTAGCACCGAGAGCAGTTAAGTGCATCATTCTTGGATATACCCGGACACAAAAGTGTATCAGTGTTTTGATCCACTTAATTCTCGACACTATATTTCAGCAGATGTCACCTTTCATGAGGCAGTAACTTTCTTTTCTATGATGGCTGCTGAGATGCTTCCTAAGGGTGATATAGCGCCTATGCCATATACTCCCATTCGCTTTGGGAGTTTTCCTAAGATTCATGTCCCTACTACACCACCACCTCCTGCTACACATTCCTTCCCTCATCTGACTAAGCCACTCCAGACATATGTCCCTCATACTGCCTATCAGGGACCCCCACCCTCGCCTTCACCATCTGCTTCTCAGGTGAGTGCTTTAAACACTGACATATGTTTGCCATGTGATGGTCACAAAGACAAGACAGATGATGTCAGGTGATGATCTTAATCTTCCGATAGCTATTAGGAAGCGACCACGAACTTGCACTATTTATCCCACGGCTGAGGCACTTGCTACTGATAGCCTAGCTCCTGGATTTGCTGGATTCACTCAGGCGTTAGCTATTACGTAGATTCCAACTACTCACCGCGAGGACATGCTTGATCCAAAATGACGAGCAGCCATGGAAGATGAGATGGTTACTCTTCAAGGCCATAGGACCTAAAAGCTCACTCCACTTCCTGATGGTGCTACACTTGTTAGCTGCCAGTGGGTATTTACTGTGAAGTTCAACCCAGATGGTAGTATTGCTAGGTACAAAGCATGTCTCATGGCAAAGGGGTTCACCCAGACTTATGGGATGGCCTTCTTTGACACCTTCTCACCAGTTGCCAAACTTCCCACAGTCCGGGTGTTGGTTGCAGTGGCAGTTCAATTAAACAGGCCCTTGCATCAGTTGGATGTGAAAAATGCTTTCCTTTGTGGTGATCTCCAAAAGGAAGCCAACAAGCAGCAACCACCTGGCTTTGAGAGTCAGGAGGAGTATGTATGCCGATTACGGAAGGCTATCTATCGCCTTAAGCAGAGTCCTAGAGCCAGGTTCCAAAGGTTGTCACAGGTTGTCAAGGTAGCTAGATTCAGGAGATCGACAACTAATTTTTCTCTCTTTGTCAAGAGGAATGTACAAGGTACTATGGTACTTCTTGTTTATGTTGATTTAATTGTCACAAGGGACGATGAGCAGGGTATTGTTGAGGTTAAGCGCATCCTAGCAAAGCAATTTGTCATGAAGGACTTGGGGGTTGTACAGTACTTTCTTGGTATTGAGGTTGCTCACAGCAAAAAGGATGTGATCTTATCTCAGATGAATTATGCTTTAGATATCTTGCAGGAGGTTGGTATGCTTGGGGCCAAGGAGGCCAATATTCCTATAGACACCAAGATGCCACGCTATGATGAGGATGTACAGGTGATGGACAATAGGCGGTACAGGCCAGATATCTCCTTTAAAGTGGGGAGATTGAGTCAGTTCATGGCCAAGCCGACAGGTCAACATTGGGATGCAGCATTGATGGTGCTCAGATATGTCAAGAAAGCTCCTGGGAAGGGTTTCTTCTTCTCCAAGGGGTCTTCTATGACTTTGGTTGGCTACTCTGATGCAGCCTACGCTGGATGTCATGTGGATCGCAAATCTACTATAGGTTCTATAGGTTCTATACCTTCTTAGTGGGAAATTGAATTACATGGAGGAGCAAGAAACAAGGCACAGTTGTGAGATCCAATACGAAGTCTAACTACATAGTTATGTCTCAAATGATTACAAAGATGATGTGGATCAAATACTTATCGACTTGCAAGTACAGTTTCCTAGCCCCACGGAGATGCGATGTGATAATAGAGCAGCCACCTTCATTGCCAACAACCCAGCATTTCACGAGAGGACGAACCATGTTGAAGTTGATTGCCATTATACCAGGGACATTATTCAAAAGGGGTTGCTATATACCACTTCAGTCACATCTGAGGAGCAGGTTGCAGATATTTTCAGCAAACCTGGCTAGATCTTTATTTGATTAATGTGCATCCAAGCTAAGCATGATAGATATTTATGCTCCAGCATGAGAGGGAGTGTTAGAGCATTATTTTTATGTTTCTTAGGACATTCCTACGGTCTCTCCATATAAGAGAGTCCTAGGGTTTCTAATGAGATTTGAATCATTTCATCAAATTATATCACCCAACTGCTTTAAGGAGATAGTATATGTAATATCCCTGTATCAACATAACTAGGCAATATATCATCAATCTACAATGAATCTTGGCTGACCTGAACTAAGGAAGATGATGGTGCTTAAGAAAAGAGGTACTGCCGGTAAGTAATAGGGAACCTATAGGGGACAAGAGGATCACAAAACTAAGCCTACTAAAGGATGGCATAAGATCAGTAATTGAAATAGCTTCCAAGGTAATAGGTGGTATAGGCATAGGCACTTCCATAGGCTTAGGAGAAAGACTATGCCCTAACAACAACAACAACCAAACCTTTTCCCACACTAAGTGGGGTCGGCTATATGGATTCTTTGCCTCCACACAGATCGATTTTCAGCCATTTTAGGACTTAAATTAAAGTAATTGAGGTCGTACTTAATAGTTTCCTTCCAACACTTGTTTGGTCTTCCTCGTCCCCTCTTAGCAGGTTCAGCCTCCAACTTCTCACATCTCCTAACTGGAGCATCTAGTGGCCTTCTTTGTAAATGTCCAAATCATCTTAGACGGGCCTCTCATTTTATCCTCTATCGGTGCCACCCTAACCCTGTTTCTAATAAATTCATTTGAAATACGGTCCTTTCTTGTATGACCACACATCCATCTTAACATCTTCATTTCTGCCACAGACATCTTCTGTACATGCCTATAGTTTATAGCCCAGCATTCAGAACCGTACAACATGGCTTGTCTTACCACAGCTCGATAGTATTTTCCTTTGACTTTTAAAGGAACCCTCTTATCACAGAGAATACCAGAAGCACCCCTCCATTTCAATCACCCTGCATTAATTCTATGTGTAACATCTCCATCAATTCTACCATCATGTTGGAAAATGGATCCCAAGTACTTAAAAATATCTTTCATTAGAATGCACACTTCTCCAATTTTTACATCAATCCCTTCGTTGTTCCCTCTACTACTAAACTTACATTCCATATACTCAGTCTTCGTCCTACTTATGCGTAATCCTTTATCTTCCAGGGCTTCTCTCCAAAGCCTAAGTTTTCTGTTCACTCCATCTCTTGTCTCATCAACCAATACAACGTCATCAGCAAAAAGCATACACCAAGGCACCTCAACTTGGATATGCTTCGTCAACTCATCCATAACCAAGGTAAAAAGATAAGGGCTTAAAGTCGAACCTTGATGCAGACCAATGGTGATATCAAAGTAGTCTGTCAAATCATCCTTAGTCTTTACACAAGCTGTAGCTCCATAGTACATATCCTTTATGAGGTTGATATATATAATTGGCACTTGTCACTTCTCCAAAATTCTCCACAAGATATCTCTTGGGATAGAATCATAGGCCTTCTCCAAATCAATAAAAACCATATGTAAAACCTTTTTCTTCACTTTGTATGTCCCCATCATACATCTCAAGAGGTGTATTGCCTCAATAGTAGACCTGTCTGGCATAAAGCCAAATTGATTTTCAGTTACCATAGAGACTTGCCTCACCCTTCTTTCAATTATTCTTTCCCAAAGTTTCACGTATGACTTATCAACTTAATACCTCTATAGTTGGAACAATCTTGTATATCACCCTTGTTCTTGTATAAAGGTACCACAAAACTTTTCCTCCATTCCTCTGGCATCTTCTTGCCTCTCCACACAGTATTAAATAAATTTGTGAGCCAAATTATACCCCGTTCTCCCGTCATTCTCCAGACGTCTATAGGAATATCATCAGGCCCAACAACCCTCCCACTTTTTATCATCTTCAGAGCCTCCTCTACTTCTTTCTTTTGTATCCTTCGATAACATGATCGATTCACATACTCTTCTGAGTTAACTAACTCCCCTAAGATGATATCATTCTTTTGTTTTTCATTAAATAGCTTATGAAAATATCTTTTCCACCTTATCTTTATATCCTCACTAGCTATAAGCACCCTTCCTTCTTCATCCTTGATGCATCTTATATGCGTAAGGTCCGTTACTTTCCGCTCTCTTGCTTTAGCTAACTTGAAAATATCTTTTTCACCTTCTTTAGAATCAAGTTTCTTATAAAAATACTCCCAAGCTTTTGTTTTTGCTTCACTAACAATTTTCTTTGCTTCTTTCTTTGCTCTTTTGTAGTTTTCCATATTTTCATCGGTCTTATCTCGATATAAGGCTTTAAAACAGACTCTTTTAATTTTAACCTTCTCCTGCACTTCCTCACTCCACCACCAAGCCTCCTTTCGTCCTGGAACACCTCCTTTAGACACGCCTAACACCTCCTTTGCCACCTTCCTAATACAATTTGCCATATTTAACCACATTTCATCAGCACTACCATCAAGATCCCAAGCCATTTGTTGCATCATCTTCTCTTTAAATCTCACTTTCTCTTTCTTAAGATTCCACCATTTAATTCTCAAATTCTTAGACACTAATTTTCTCTTCTTTGCCTTCTTCAAATGAACATCCAACACAAAAAGACGATATTGAGCAGTTAAACTCTCCCCTGGAATAATCTTGCAATCCTTACAAGATAAACGATCTCTTCTTCTCAAAGCAAAGTAATCGATCTGTGTTCTTGTTAAGCCACTTTTATAGGTAATCAAATGCTCTTCCCGTTTTTTGAAGAAAGTATTTGCTATGAAAAGATCATAAGCCATAGCAAAATCAAGGAACGTCTTCCCTTCTTCATTCCTAACACCAAAACCATGATTTCCATGTACTCCTGCATACTCTAAAGCATCTTTTCCTACATGCCCATTTAAATCTCTACCCAAGCAAATCATTTCTGTCTGTGGGATTCCTTGAATTATCATATCAAGCTCTCCCCAAAATTTATTCTTTATTCTTTCCTCTAGACCAACTTGAGGTGCATAAACTGAAATGACATTCAAGATCTCTTCTTCTAAGATTAATTTTATCAAAATAATTCGATCACCCAATCTCTTAACATCAACCACACTCTCCTTCAAATCCTTATGAATTATAATACTCACGCCGTTTCTACCTCTATCCCTTCCTGAATACCAAAGTTTGAAACCTGTTCTCTTGATTTCCTTTGCTTTTTCACCAACCCACTTTGTCTCTTGAAGGCATAGAATTTGAATCATTCTCCTTACCATTGTATCCACAATCTCCATGAGCTTGCTGGTCAAGGTACCAATATTCCAACTACCGAATCTCAGCATTCTTTGTGACACACTTCGATGACGAAGTGGTGGAACTAGCTTCTTTACTCGCATGCGTTCCTCATGCGAGAACCCTTGCTCATTTTGGACTACATCCGGGCGGCGATGTAGCGGAACTAACTTCTTTACTCACATGCGTTCCTCATGCAAGACCCTTGCTCATTTTGGACTACATCCGGGCGGCGATGTAGCGGAAACTAACTTCTTTACTCACATGCGTTGCTCATGCGAGAACCCTTGCTCATTTATCACTACACCCGGGTGTCGATGCAGCGCGTCGCAAGTAGGGAACGCCCCAACGAAATCAGAGTGTTTGCTAGAATCCATGTTTAAAGATCCGACAAATTTTACGCTGGTTGTCGGCTACCTAACGCAACCCTCCTTTACCCGAGCTTGGGACCGGCAATGAAAAGGCACACGAACCTCAACATAGAAAGACTATGCCCTGTCGTAGAAAAATATGGCATAAACTCGTGAAAGGTGCCATCAATACTAACCTAATGTCTAGCAAAGATAGGATCGTAGCACCGATATCCCTTCTAAGTGCAAGAATACCCAAAGAAGACACTTCACCACCCTTGGAGCAAGCTTATCCCAACTAAGAGAAGTAAGGTGAAAAAAGACAATACACCACGTAGTGGAACATGAAATAACCCAGTATCAAGATGTAATACCTACCAAGGTATCTATCCATAGATAACAGACCTTGGCATCTTATTAATCAGAAAACGAGTAGTAAGCACAGCATCAACCCAGTACAAGGAGGGAACATTATGGTAAATCAACAAGGTGCATCACAATATCCAATAAATGTCTATGTTTTCACTCAATAATCCCATTTTGCAGAAAGGTGTAGGAACAAGTAGTTTGATGAACAATTCCTGGAGTTTTTTAAAAGGTAGACAATTGCCTGGTACAAAATTCAATTACATTAACAGAGTGCATAATTTTAACACAAGTAGAAAATTACATTTTTATTTCCAAGATAAAGTTTTCAAGAATAATGCCAACATCAGACTTATTCTTCAAAAGAAATACCCAAGATAACTAAGAAAAACCATCAACCAAAACAAGATAGTAATTGTGACCTAGCCTATCAAGAATACGGTTAGGGCCCTACACAATAATATGAATCAACTGAAATAACTCGATAGACCAGGACTCCAGTTGGTAGGATAAGAGGCTCGGTGATGCTTTCCTAGCTGATAAGGATTACAAGTGATCTCAGCAGTAGGAGGGATATAGGGAATAACCTTCTTGATCATGTCCAATGATAGATGGCCAAGGCAAAGATGCAACTGAAAGGGACTCCCAGCAATAAAAGTGGCACCTCCATGGCAAGTAGAAGTAAACAACGATTGGACTAAGTGATAAACACCCCCCTCTTCACATCCGCCATTAATCGTCCTCCCTGTCAGTTTGTCCTAAAAAATACAAATCTGAGCATCAAATATGACATGGCAGTTTACCTCAGCAATTCTACTAACAGAAAGTAGATTAATAGGAAAATATGACACAAATAAAACATTCGACAGCCTCTAAGTAGGGGTAACTGAAACCTCCCCCGTCCATCTATCTGGAAATGTTTCCCATCTGCTACCTACACAACCATGCCTAATGGCACAAGCCAAAGGTCACAGAAACATCATTGATCTCCACTTAAGTGACAGGAAGCTCTAGAATCAACTAACCAATCTACACAGCACTGGTCATCTATCTGAGATGCTAAAGCAAAGTCTATACCTAAGGAGGAAGGGCAGTGGTCTCAAATGTAGCAGTAGGCTCCTAAGTCAACTGAATAATACACTACAGTAACTCATCATACTTAGCCCTAAAAACTGGAATAGGATCACTCGGGGTGTCAAGAGCAGTAACAGCCTAATTGGCTATTGTAGGTCGACCATGTTTGGCTCAACCCGTAGCCTAATTATGTCCAAGCCTCCAACAATATGTGCACAGAGGGCATCCTCTCCTAGTAGACAGAAAACCTCTACCTTTACCTCTACCACGTATGGCCAGAGCCCCTCTACCTCATCCTAGTGTAGCGACAAGGGCTGAAGTTTGTCCCGTAGACTCGATAGAGGACAATGTGATTGCAATTCTACTCAATCTACTGTATACTTCCTCAAGTGAAGGAAGCTCTGACAAGGTAAGTTAGGAACGTGCAGCAGAATAGTTAGGTCCAAGGCCAGAAAGAAACTGTAGAACAACAACCTCCTTGCGATACTCTCTCTATGTAGCACATGTACAAACAAGCCTGCACGCATTTATTTCTCAAGGAGACCCTTCAAGGTGGAATAATATTGGGACAATGGGCGGCCCTCCTGACGAAGTTGTAAGAGCTCACCATAAATCTAGAAGACTCAATTAGAGTTCTTCTCATGGGAATAAGTGTCACATAAAGTATCGCACATCTCTTTTGTTATCCGAAAGTACATGATCACATCTCTTATATGAGGAATAACACAATTCATAATCCATCCTTGGACCATGGCAATATGGCATTATCTTCTTCCAAGTAACATTCTTGCTTGTCTTATCTGCTGGCTCTGGTTGAAGAAGTATGTGCTCTTTGTCATGGCCTTTCATAGTCATTAGAAAGGTCTATGACCATCGAAGATAGTTGGTCTCATCCAACTTCACCATGAGACCATAGAAGGGACTCTTTTATATCCTTGTTTCAGACATAGACTCCAATGTCACTTCCGAAGAACTTGAAGATGCCATCTACTCTTCAATTAGAGCAAATCTAACTCAACTCCAAGATCCGAAAAAAATATATTCAAACCATAGTGGCGCAAAATCAAACCAAAAAATTGATTTAATTTTATTGGAGATGCCCAATCAACCTCCAATCGTAGTTACAGCCACCTAGGAAGGTGCTACAACCACGTGCCAGCACAACAAGGCCCTGAGGCAACACTGCGGTCACCGGTAGATCGACAACGCCTCCTCTAAGTGATGCTACTTGTGTCAATTACCCGAAAAGAGTAGGTGACAGCGCTAGAGCCACCAACAGCAAGTTGCAGAGGCACAGGGAAGTGAACAGAACCTACCAACGACACTGCCTGCCGTTGATGGGTTGCTGCACCACCATGGGTGGCAGTACAACAAGTTCAGGATTGACAACACCCAATAGAGAGAGAGAGAGAAAGGGATTGAGGTGGACATTTTGAAGGCTAGGAATTTTGGTGGAATATCCGAGTATCAGCCTAAGACCGCTGCTCTAATACCAAGTCAAAGGAAAAAAGTTTCTTATATTCCAATGAAACCCTACCTCTCAATATATAGAGAGGTGGAAAAGAAAAAAGGAAAAATTACATGACTACTCCAAAAGAAATAAAAAAATTACAAAACAATATATGGAAATAAGAAAATAATAATAAACCAAGAAGGCTCAACAAAAGCCAAGGCCACTTACTCAAAATAAGTTATGGATTTAATACCCTCTCCAAAGTCCCACTCCAAAGGGGTATCAAAGTAGGGGCTCAATAGAATCCAAGGCCACTCACTTAAAATAAGTTCTGTATTTAAAAACCTCTCCAAAGTCCCACTCCAAAGGGTATCAAAATAGGGTCTCAACAGAGGTCTTCACAAGCTAAAGAGGAAATCCCTCATGAAAATTGATAGAACCAAAGAACCTATCCAAGTGGGACCTATGCCCCTCCTCCGAATTCTACAGGAGAAGCTGCAATTCAAAACCTTCAAATCTATAGCTCCCATAGTTGACAGTCAGTCCACAAAATCATCAAATCCTCTGCCTCTACCTCTGAGGCCCTCAGGCCTATCTTCTGAGCTCAGTGTGGAATTGTAGTCCTCAGCACAACCAAGCATCTTCAGTAACCAATTGTGATAGCTCCTCCCAAAAAGCTAGTTTATCATCTAAGGCACACAGGCCATAAAGATAATGAGATAACTTAGACCTGATATTTCTTTTGTTATCAGACGAGTTGCTAAGTTTATAGATAAAACTATTTTTGGACATCAGGGAACCATGCTTCAAATTCCTAGATCTTTGTAAATCTTCTCAAGTAAAAGGTGATTAATTAAAAAATAATGGCTACTGAGAGTAGAGTGTTCTTAATATAGTGATAATGCAAGCTTTCATAGGAATCGACATTTTACTACTAACTCGATGATCTATTACGTGCACTTCACTGCGAGAGTTGTAATTCAATGAAAAATTATTGACCAACTCGCATCCCAAGACACGCATAACAGGTATGATTTTAAGCTAAAAATATAGGGACTTTCTACTTAATTGAAAAATTGCAGTTCAAACCAAATGAAATGTCCATCATGTGACCTAAATTACATCAGTAACATAAATTGCTATACTTTTGGTCAAAATTGTCGCTAAAACACAATCAAGAATTAAGAGAATAATGGGTAGAAAACAAAAAAAAGAATACAATAGGCAATAATTTAAACCAATATATGGAAAGAATATTTTAAAAATATACAATATGAGAGAAAACTGTATAAAATAAAGGACCAAGATATTGGATTGAGAGACAAAGAAAGCTCTAATAATTCATTGACAACACACTGATCCTTTGATGAAAATTTATTGCAATAATTAGATGAGATCACCATGTTAAGAACCTAACATTTATATCCATGGTCATTCAAAATAATTAGATAAAGATCATCATGTTAAGATCCTAACATCTATACCCATGGCCATTCAAAAACTGAACATAAAAATAATGTCCCATGACAAATTAGCAAACCTAATTCCATATGATTCAAATAGAAAATAATTAGATAAAGATCATCACGTTAAGATCCTAACATCTATACCCATGGCCATTCAAAAACTGAACATAAAAATAATGTCCCATGACAAATTAGCAAACCTAATTCCATATGATTCAAATAGAAAGGTACAGCAGGCACTAGGACATAAAGAAGAAAAAGATAACAAATTAATTAAATTCAAAGAAGAGGAGGAATGATGGTTTTTTGTTTGAAAAGAAAAGGACAATTACCAGAGGTCGGTAATCATCCACAACATATCATTTAAAAAACAAAAAATGAAACGGACTTACAGGACTTGGAGACAACTCACAGGACTGTGCCTCCCTCAACACGTTCTCTACCCATGCCCTTTCATTTTTAAAAACAATGTCATTACATTGGAGCCAAATTCACCACATAGATACCAACCCTAAAATCCACCCAGACACATTAGTGTGAGCCATCTTGCAAAAGGAATCCCAAAAGCTGAAAAATGTAGACCAATCGGCTCCTCAAATCTGGATGTCACTCCACACCCTTACTGAAAAAGGACAAGAAAAGAACATAAGCTCAATGTCCTCACCATTACCATAAACCGGACAAGAAGTATCCAGGTCCTCCAACCACTTCAATCTCTATGACTTTGTCACCAGCTTTTCCTTTCTAAACATCCACAGGAAAATCTTCCCCATAAGCGGAAGTTACAGCTTCCAGATCAATGAACAATCTGTTGCAAGAACTGATACCTATCCTTCCTACCTCGTGATCGTCTTGTAGATCTTCCCTACAGTACATCAGTCCTTCCAATCAAAGCTATCTGTGGTGTTATCTGAGGGCTTGAAATCCACGAGAATGGTCATCATTCCCTAGATAACACGGGCCCACAAATTGGATGAAGCATCCCAGTACGATCAGGATTCTCTTCTTCACCCTTGATATCAGAAGCAGCCTTCAGTATGTGTGGCCTCTGTACCTGTAGTGGAGTGCTTTCAGTAATCAGGGTTAGTCGCTACTTAGATAATAGGAAAAGTCAGATGAAGCAAGGGAGAAAGAAGTTGGCCCCCCTTAAGATACCGAAGCCTACTTATCAATCACTAAACCAACCAAGCATAGGAACAGCATGGCAACAGGTCTACATCCTGTCCAATCATTCAACCAAAACCTAAAGTGCTTACCCCTTCCCAAGAATGGAGTAAACAGGTCTGACCAAAGACCTTGCTAGATAATATGGAGCAAGCTGTACCAAAAGGCAGGACCCCTCTGGCATGAGCAACCAAAGGCAACATCCACCCGAGAAATGATCTTATCAATTCATAATATGCTACATAATTTTGCAAAAACACTCATAAATTATGGCACCAACATTCATGCCTTCTTCGGCCACTATTGATATAAAGTTTTATGCAGTAGATGGAGAAGGCAGATCAAGAAACTTTTTGGGTGATGGGCAGAGCAGGACAACAACATGGGATTGACACAACAAATGAGAAGGGAAGGGGAAGTTCTACACCAGTATCAACATCGACTAGACAGCTGGAGTGGAGAACTCCATTTACATATAGAGAACATAGATATATAGATTACACTCATGCTTTGTTGAGATCTATTGTCATGAGTTAGAAATCAAGTTAAAATAAAAATTTAAAGATAAATTAGAGATTGTGTTAGATATCTTTCTATTTTGGATCTCTGTTATTGTGAAGAATAAAATGCCACATGGCAAGTTAGTTGGGCCACATGGCATTGCACGTGGCGTCGACATGGTGTAGGTCACTTAAGGGGAATTGGCCCTAAGGGTATTTTTGGTATTTTGCTTAGAGTCCAAGTTAGCTATTTTTAGTATGATGATATGTCAATTAGTGAATATATTATTTTCTACTTTAGGAGATTTGATTATATTTGTTACTTGTTTTTATAATAGGATTTGTTCTCTGTATATAAAGAGAACCTATGTAAATTTCTTTTGAGTTGAATGCATTAATATTTCCACCTCTCGCAACTCTCTCACTTCTCTCTCCTCTCTCCCTGCTCTGCGTGCAACAACCACAACAATAGCCATTGCTGCTGTGTTTCTTCTCTCCACGTGGAAGAGCCTCCATATTCCCATAGTGCCCAAAATCCTGACATGATATCAGAGCCTTCGATCTAGTCTCTCTCAAAGTTTTCTACGCACTGCAGCCACATGTGCGTGGCTTCTCTCCTTGACAAGAAGTCTGCTTTCACACAAAAGCAAGGAGAGATCACGGACAAGAAAGCCCTATCTTATGCATGATTCCCACAAGCACTGGAGCCTTGTGTTTCAAGGCATCTTCATCAACTTGTGAGTTCTCTCAAAGAACTCCTTGAAGGACCTTGGCACCTTACGCAAGGCCCAAGGAGACAAGAAAGGGACTCCGGTAAGTGGCTTCCCTCACGCATCCAGCACCTTACGCGAAGCGTACAAGTAGAGAAAGGCTTATTTCTTGAAGTCGAGATGGTGGAGCTCGAGGCCCAGGAAGGTGAAGAGGAGATCCATCAAGTTATGATACGATTTGTGATCCTCTTGCCTTTCCAATTGACACTTTATATCCGATTTTTTACTCTCCTTCAAAAGAGGAGATTTTCTTGGAGAAAATGTGTCAAATATTATGTATAGGTCACACATCAGTTTATTGCTCCAAGAAGAGCACACCATAGTCCATGCAACAACTATCAAAGTTGCCAAAAGAAGCAACGACTTCCCAGGTTGCAAAAAGGCCAGTGGTTGGTCCAAGAAGTTCATTTCCTAAAGATTCAGGCAAGATGCAAAGGTTTCCACATAAGGCTACCAACACCTCACGCGAGGATTTGCTTACATCTGTCGATCTTGAGAAGATACAAGAAAAGAGAAGACCATGGCAGCCGTCGCGACGACTATTGAGGTTGCACAGAAGCAATGACTCCGAAGGTCGCAAGAGGTTACACCGTGGCTTCTACATACGACAAGCTGGAGAGCTCAGAGCTCGAAGAAGAGTTGCGGGTCATCTAGCCTCACAATCTCAAGGAGGAAGTCATCGTCCTCCCGACCTCGACTTGAGGGCGAGTGTGGAGATTGAAGTGCAATGTGGCAAGTTAGTTGGGCCACGTGGCATGTCGGCAAGGTGTAGGTCTACCTAAAAGGCACCAGCCCTAAGGGTCTTTTTGGTGCCTTACTTGAGTCCAAGTTAGCTATTTTTAGTATAGTGATATGTCAATTAGTCAAGTTGTTAAAAGAATATGTTATTTCCTATTTTAAGAAATTTGATTAGATTTGTTACTTGTTTTTAGAATAGGATCTACTCCCTATAGATAAAGAGAACCTATGTAAGTTTCTTTTTTTTTTTTTTTTGAAAAGGTAAGGGGCAGTTATCCTATAGATAACCGCCCAAATTCATTCCACCTCATAACAAAATTACATCAGGAATTACAAAATAGACCTCCAAAAACCAATCTGGAAGGAGATAGAGGATACAAAGTTCTCAACATAAGGCCTCTCCTCCCTAAACACCACCCCATTCCTCCCCAGCCACACTCCCCACAAAATAGCCAAGACCTTTGCCCAATCAGAGCAAAAGGTGAAGACTCCGCCACCCGCACTTCCCCTGCGAAAGGAAGACCAAAAGCTAGCAGCATCCTAGCAGAAGATCCAGCCAATCCCCATCTCCTGCCAAACCTATGCTACAAACGGGCACTGAAGCAGAAGATGTTGCACATCCTCAACAACCCCCCCACAAAGGGGGCACACTAGATCGTCTATCTAAGCCCATCTTGCTCTCCACTGCTTCGTCACGATCCTTCTTCCTCTCACCAACCAGGCAAAGATCTTCACTTTTAATGGGCATTTCACCATCCATATCAGTCTGCAGTCCCGCATGAAGTTAACGACCAAATCAGCCTCACCAGTCCCCAACCTACGGTACACCTTTGCCACTGAGAAGTCTTCCTCCTCCCAACAAAAACCATCAAGGCCTTCGCCCGGTGCCCAACCCACCAACTCCTGCAACAACCGTTGGAAGTCCTAACATCTCTGATCAGAAAGACCCCCCGGAATATGGGGCACTAGGATCCATCCCAGCACTCTCCAACCTTCATCGAAATATTCACCACACTACTCACTAAGCGAGGAAACCACTCCCCTAGAATTCGAGCCGGCCACCTGCCAGTCGTCCTGCCAGAAACGAAAGGAGTCCCTCACACCGAGCACCAGGTCAAAGAAGCCTCGCACTCTCACAGCCACCATCGCCAGGCCCCTGAGGAAGTGAGACGCTCTAGGGGAGAAGAGCAAAGAGGTCCCTACAACAGGAAATCACCGTAGCATCGTCGCACATCTCCAAGAAGCCCCTGCTCATGCCCCACCATCCTCGTGATCCATTTTGTGAGAAGGCTAATGTTCATTCTATCCACATCTCTGACCCAAAGGCCCCCCTCCTGTGTAGGCCTGCACACCTCCTCCCATGCCACTAGCCTCGCCCCCTTGCCATCGCCCCTGCAGTAGACTAGAAGAAGTCTCTCATCAATTCCGAGACCTTCTCAATCTGGCATGGCAACCGGAAGACCGACAAGTAGGAAGGGTATTGAGGCTAGAACCGCCTTCACCAAGGTTAGTCGCCCACCCCTAGAAAAAAGTCTGGAGGACAACCCTGCCAACCTTCCCTCCATTCTTTCTAGCAACGGGAGCCAATCCTGCAACCTGAGACGACGATCCGACAGAGGGAGGCTCAGATACACCAATGGCAAGGAACCCATCTCTGTCTCAAAAGCAGCATCCACCCTCTCTGCCTCTGTGGCAGACAAATTGATCGGAACGAAGTTTGATTTCTGATAGCTAATCCGTAGCCCTGACGCCTCACTAAAGAGCTCCAGTAGAATCCTCAACCTCCTTGCCTCCAACACGGTTCCTTCGACTAGGAAGAGTGTATCATCAGCGTACTGTAGGACCACCACCTCCCTGCCACCACCAAAGTCAAAGCCCCTAAATAGCCCCCTGCTACAAGCTTTGTGTGCTGCCCATGCAAGTGTGTCTACCGCAAGAATAAAAAGCATGGTCGCATGAGGGCACCCCTGTCTAACCCCTCTTCTAGGCTGGACCCAACCTCCAGCCGAGTTCCCGTTGATAAGGACTGAAAAGGATGTTGTTGTCACACATCTCTTCATCCAAGCAATTCAGATCATAGGGAAACGCCTCCTCCACAGAGGCGCCCACAAGAAGTCCCACTGAACCGAGAAATACGCCTTGCTGAAATCCACCTTCCATAAAAAAGCATGCTTCTTCTCCCTTCTTCACACCGCCAAGGCTTCCATTGCAACCACAAAACCATCCAGAATTCCTCTCCCTAGAACAAAAGCTATCTGAACAGGGGAGACCAAATCCCCCAGAAGGCCCCTTAGTCTGTTAGCCTAGACCTTAGCCACAATAAGATAAACTGCATTAGACAGGGCGATTGGTCTAAAGTCCTGGATGGCCTCCGCCCCTTCTTAGGCAGCAGAAACAAGTAGTATCTATTTAGCTTCTCAAAACCTCTATTGTCGGATGCTAACTCCACCACCCACATCACATCTGCACCCACTAAAGGCCAGAACTCCCTGAAGAAGAAGACAGGGAAGCCATCTGGGTCAAGGCATCACTCCGCATTGAGGCCCCACACCGCCTGCCTCACCTCCTCCTCTGAGAAGCCAGCCGTAAGACCCTCCACCTGGGTCTCTGTGATACGCTGCACATCCTCCCCCCTCCCACCTTTAGCCTCCACTAGATCGTTTCCCAATGAACTCTGAATAATCTGCCTCCGCCTACCCTACCTCCTCCCTGCCTAAGAAAACGTCCCCGCCAATCACCATCTTATCTATCCAGTTCCTCCTCCTCCTGGCAGAGGCCATTTGTTGGAAGAACCTTGTGTTGGAGTTCCCTTCCTTCAATCATCTCTACCTGGATCTCACCTTTCATTCCATCTCCGTCCGTCTATCTTCCTCCTGGATCACCTTCGACATCCTCTCCCTAAACTCCATATCCTCCGAAGAGATGGGAGCCTGATCCTGTCTGTCAATTCTGCTAATCTCTGCCAAAGCCTCCCCCTTCCTGTCCCTGTTAGATGCCCTGATCTCCCTCCTAGCAAGCTTCAAATGGTTGTGCAGCAAGGAAAGTTTCTTTGCCAAACAGATGGTCGCCGAACCTTCCACCTCCAAGGAGTTCCACTTCACCAACGCCTTAAACCCCTCCTCCAGTAGCCAAGACCTGTCAAATTTAAAATATGTGCCGAACCGTACCCCCCAATTCGATCACCACCAACAGAGTATGATCCAAAAAAGGCCTCTACAACACAGACATCTGCCACAGGAAACGCCTCAACCAGCTCCACATTGGATAGAAACCTATCAATCCTAGACATCTGGCCATTGTTATTCCTCCATGTGTAAGCACAGGATGCAAGGGACCAGTCCACAAGACCATGAGTCTCAACAAAATCTACAAAAAGGTCCAACCCGGGGTCCTACCTCTCCCATCCACCTGGTCTATCTTCCACCTTCAGCATCACATTGAAGTCCCCTCCCAGCAACCAGGGACTCCCAATGGACTCTGCCGCCACCGCCGCGAGCTCCTCTCACATCACTCTCCTCACCTAGGCGTCCGTGGGACCGTATGCCCCTGTAACCTTCAACCTGGCGCCTCCCACCTTCCTGACTAAGCTCGCTGAAATGATATGCTCTCCACATCGAACGTCCTCCAAAAAGAAGACATCTTCCCTCCACCCAAGGATCTGCCCTCCTAACCTACCATTCGCGGCAAGAGCGCGAAATCCCTCCATCCAAGAGCCTCTAATCTCTCTCCAGACTCGTCCCTCGCAATCAGCCAGCTTAGTTTCTAGCAATAGTACAATGTCCGCCCTCCACTGCCTAATGTATCTCCCCAAAATGGCCCTCCTCGAAGGGTCATTGAGGCCCCGCACATTTCAAGTGATCACAACATTCATCTAGGTGATGTGGTATACTCCTTTGTGGCCTACCTAAAGCCACCGACTTCCGCCGTCCTACGCACCTCATCATCATCGTTCAGCACCTCTCTCGACATTGAGCTCTGCAGAGTTCTCCAACGACCATCCACCACCACCTGTGGTCTTTGTCTACCACAGAACGACCTCCTTCGACAGCGAAGACCACCACCATGCCCCTCGCCCACCAAGCGTGGTGTTTACCCTACCAAAGAGATCTCCACGGGGTCACCCCCCACCGAGGAGTTCCCAACCGGCTGCTGTTGCCGCGGGTATGCCTCCAACCGTTCCAAAGGTTCTCCTCGTTGGAGAACCACCTCACTTGTCACCGCCAATGGAGTATCTTCCCCCATTGCCACCATCGGTCGGGCCTCCCCTAGCAAGGGCCAGACCTCCTCATCCGCCCCACGCAACACCATCACTCGGCCAGCTCCCTCTTCCTATTCCAAACTCGGCACCTCCTCCAGCAATCCCAGGGGTTGTGCGAAGCAGTCGGAGGGGTCACCGCCCTCGAGATAGACCTCAGGTTTCTGTTGCTCCAAGGGCCGAACCGCTATTTCAAACTCGGAGCGTGAATCCGAATCTGGATCCACTCCGCCTTCGGTACCTCGCGCCCATCAGGTGTCACGCACATGCTAGGGTTTAAAAACCCCTCGCATCCGCATTCAGAGCGCCACCCCACAGAAGTGTCTTCCGCCCTTTCTGCTTCTGAGGCACCCACAGTCCCACGATCCTCGGTTATCCTCCACGAGATCTTCATCTCTCAGGGGTCGAGACCACGTCAAGGCCATGATCCATGCATCTCTTGGGCTTCCCCTGCGCAATCCTCGCGGATCCCTCGGGAGCTGAGTCCACGTCAGCACCTACTCGTCTCCTTCTCGCGGCAGCCGCTCACTGCCTCGCTTCCCCAGTGCCGAGCTCGCAGCTCCGACCACCATGGATGCTTGTCACTACCCTCCCCAAATCGAGCACTCCACCCAGGAGGAGCCTCCGAGCCGCAGCAAGATCTTACTCATCGGCTTCGCCCCGGCCTTCAACTCAACCAGTGCAACCACCAGGCCCTCCGCCAGCCCAAGCTCCCCGTAGCTTCTGACCCGAGCAAAAGGCGCCACAATCGCCTCCACCACCTCAACCGAGCGCAACCACCATGGGACTCTGACAATGGCTACTTCCAACACTGTCCATTCAGGTGGGTGCTCCAGCGAGGCCCCATTGTGCGGTGACAAACGCCTCCATCGCCACCTCCCTCCCCCAGTGGTGCATATTGTGAAGAGTAGCTCACTCCGCTTCTCAGCCAGGAGTCCACTCACCACAAACACCCCCTCCGCCACCTGCAGCACCTTGGCCACTCCCCTCCTTGCAGCCTCGCCCAATGAGTTCTCCACCATCAACCTCGAAACCCTACCTTTCAGAGCCTCTCCCACGATGCTCTCCTCCACCACTCTCCTCAAAGCCCTAACACCCTCAAACCAGGGGTCCTCCACCTCCGTCTCCGACAGCCCCTTCAGGGGCGGCGGTGGCAGCCCCTTCCCTCTTCCGACCACGGCTCCCCCCCGGCAGCTACCGCTCCTACGGCCAAGACCTCCACACCTTCAGCATCGCCATGGCTCCCAGCAATCCCTGATCCAATGGTCGCTACTAAGGCACTTGTAACACCTTCCACGCCCGACCACATCTTCTCGACCTCGCACGGATACCCGTCGAGCAATCAGGCCCTACTCCGCCCGATTCCGACCCACCACCTCTGACCAGCGCAGGCCTCCGACCATGCCTCCACCACCCTCTTCCCTCCGAAAGGTCCTCCCTCCACCCTCCGCCCCTCTCCTACCTTCTCCCTCGCCTCCCTGTCCCGACGCTCGCTCGCTCTCCCCAGCGCCCCTTCGCCCTCACACATTCTCACTCCCTCGCTCACTAGCTATCTCTCTTTCTCCCTCATCCGCTCTCTCCGTCTTCCTCATTGGGATTCCCTAAGTTTCTTTTGAGATGAATGCATTAATAATTCCAACATCCCTACCAACTCCTCTCCTCTCTCTCACCGCCGGCTGCACCTCTCACTCCTCTCTCCCTATTCTGTGTGCAACAACCACAACAAAAGCCACTACTGCTGTGTTTCTTCTCTCCACGTGGAAGAGCCTCCATACTCCCATAGCGCCTAAAATCCTCAGTTATTTTTAGTGTGTGGTTGTCTTTCTATTTTGAGTCCTTGCTATTTTTAGTGTGTGGTTGTCTTTCCTTGTAAACCAAAGCCCTCTCCCTATATAAAGAGGGCTAAGGCATCCTTTTTCGAATAAGAACAACTACTCTATTTTCTCAAATGGTATCAAAGCAACGATCCTAAACCAATGTTCCAATATCCTACCATCCACCAAAATATGTTTCTCAATCCCATGATTCCAAATCAAGTCGATTGATGATCCGCACCGATGGAGAATTTCCACTAGAAATCCGATAGTAGCACCACTAGTAGGGATGTCAACGGGGCGAGTTTGGGTTGGGTTTTGCTAATACCAAACCCGTCCCCGTTTGGAAATCCATTCCAAATACCCACCCCATACCCATTTACCAATCGAATGCCCATTTCCCCAACGAGTACCCATTAACAAGTCTCATATGCCTATTTATAAATAGTTAAGGGGTATTTGACAAAGTTTATATAAAAATTATTAATACATATCAGCAAACAACTTTATATTATAAAAGTATATTATTTATTAAATTATACAAGTACGTCATCATATAAGAGATAATTTAGGAAGTGGATATGAGTTACTTTTGAAAGAAAAATATCTTGCACAGAAACCAACAAAAAATAAATGTTGCACCAATCGGGTATATGGGTTTAGGGATACCCTTTCCCATACCCAAACCCAAATCTAATCAAGGATGATTTAGTAAACCCAAACCCGCCCACTTATTAAATGGGGCGGGTAAAACCCACCCCAATCGGGTCGAGTCCCTACTAAAGAACACTAAATTGGCATCCCTACTGCCAGCCCTTCAAAGGCTTCTTGCGACACTTCCACCATGGCTCAAGGCCTCAGAATGCCTTGTAGCCCCTGCAACACCTCGAGGTAGGTCTGGCGGTGCCCCCTTGGGCGATCTGCACCACCACATAGCAATAGCAACGTGCCAACATAGAACCAACGTTGCTGTGGTGTGGTGGTTGCTCCTTTATTGCACCATGGATGCATGAAATCCAAGGTTTGTTTCCCCTCATCAGAATTTGTTTGATGCAAATTGCATCATTGGTTTTTAGATCTGCAGTATTCTTGTTCTTGTGTGTTTTGCCTACAGGCACATGTTTGTGGACTAGCGTATGCAATTCAAAATATTTTCAAGAAGACCAAAAGGTCAAGAGGCACTTGGATCATTGATTCCAAGGCCTCATTGCATCTTACTGGTGATATTAATCATTTGGAGAGGCCCTCAAAACCCCACATTTATCACGAGATGTAAGTGGACAATGGTGACATCTCCATCGCAGCTGTTGGTAATGTTTATACGACTCCCAAGATGAGCATTCAGGATGTATATTGTGCACCAAATTTTCCCATGAACTTGTCCGTGAGTAGGATTTGTAAGGCCATGAGGTGCAGGGTTATCTTCGACAAGGAGCACTGCTACTTCCAAAATAAACACAGGAGATGTCGTTGCTAGCGACTTTGAGAAGGATGGTCTCTACTATTTAGACACCTTGATTATATTCTCAGGAGCAGTGACCATCGCCAGTGATCCATTGCTCTAGCATAGGAGGCTAGGACATGCTTCAATGTAGAAGATGAGGCAAATGTATCCAGAACTACCAAGATCCCTTACCCTTGATTGTGAGGACTGCTAGTTAGGAAGCATCACAGGGCTTCCTACCTGACGAGAGATGGAGATTGCAACAATCTTTCCTTTTCCTTACTCCACTGCGATGTTTGGGGATCTTCTAGAGTTGTCACCCCTAGAGGACACCGGTACTATGTGGTGTTTGTCAACGACTACAGCAGACTGACGTGGGTATTATTGATGAAGGCCCGATCTAAGCTGCCTCAGATAGTGTGGAGTTTTATTACTGAGATCCAGACTCTATATGATAGGACTATCAGGGTGTTCAAAAGTGATTACGCTCTAGATTTCATGCAGAAGCATCTTCAAGATTTCCTGGGTGATCGGGGTATCATCCATCAGACTTCTTATGCATATACTTCACAGTAGAATGAGGTGGCAGAAAGGGAGTTGAGACATACTAGAAATTGCTCAAACTCTCATGTTTCACATGAAGATCCCTTGATGCTTCTGGGGATGCAGTCTTGACAGCAGGATTATAATCAATCGAGTCCTATCCTCAGTACTTGGTGGTCAAGTACCCTAACAGGTACTTCATCCAAATTGCATTACTCCCTTTCCTATCCCATTGTGAGTTTTTGGTTGCAATTGTTTCGTACAGGCTCACGGGCACTAGGATAAGTTTACCCCTCATGCCAGGAAGTACGTCTTCCTAGGCTATTTTTGGACCCAAAAGGGTTACAGGTGCTACGATCCAAAGTTGAGGTACGTTATCTCGTTGATGTTACTTTGTTCCAGAAGATACCCTACTTCTCTAAAGAAGATACACGAATGGACGTAGTCACACAGGAGACGCAGATTTATCACCGAAGACCCAGGACCGAGACTGTTGTTACAGCACCATCCGAGGAGAGATCAGAGGATGAGGAGACGCCAGCACATACTGTACCCAGTTGCTCTAGCATTGTTTACCTTATTGCACAGTATACAAGGACCTCACATCTTTTAGAAACCGGCAGGATACTTGTCTCTACCATTACCACCTTAACCATTCCGAAGGGCTATATCCAGGTCGCCTCTAACCCTTGGTGGTGTGCCACCAAGAACAAGGAGATGTAGATCTTTCAATCCAGAGGGACCTGGGAATTGGTGCCATGTCCACCAGGTGCTACCTTGATTGTAGATGGGTGCATACAATCAAGTACTGTGCAGATGGGACAGTTGATAGGTACAAGGCCAAGTTGGTTGCCAAGGGATTCACTCAGACCTATGGAGTGGATTACCTTGAAACCTTTTCCCTTATAGCAAGGATGTCATCTATCAAGATCATTGTATCTCTGGTCGTCCATCGCAGGTGGTTAATGTTTCAGCTGGACACCAAAAACACATTTTTATATGGAGATGTGACTGAGGAGGTGTACATGAGGTAGCCTCCTGGGTACCAGATTCAGGAGGAGCAGGTATGTCGCCTGAAGAAGGCCATCTATGGACTCAAGTAGAGTCCCACAGCCTGGTTTGAGAGTCTCACCACTACTGTCCAAGAGACTGGGTTCCAAAGGTCCACTTCAAACCACTCTATCTTCATCAGGAAGATAATTAGAGGAGACATACAAGTGGTAATCCTGGCAATGTATGTAGATGATATGATTCTCACTGGTAATGATACCGATGGGATACATGAGGCTAAGCAGTTTCTACAGACTATTTTTGCGACCAAGAACCTGAAGGAGCTACATTACTTCCTAGAGATTGAGATGATACAGCAGAATGCAAAACTCTACTTATCACAAAGGTAGTACACTCTTCAAATTCTGGAGGCAGGCATGTTGGGGTCAAAATCGCCTGTCATCTCCATTGAACATCATATAACTCATCTTTCTAAAGAGGACAACCCTTTGTTTGATAACATCACCAGGTACCGGAGTCTTGTGGGCAAGTTGCTATATTTGATGATTACACGTCCGAACATCAGTTTTTTCGTCAGCAGGGTGAGGCAACATATGCACCTAGATATACCCATTGGCAGGAGCTTTGTCTAATCCTGAGATACCTCAAGGGGACCCTCAGAAAAGGACTTTTCTATAGAGATGGAGGTACTCTTAAGTCTTGAGCTGACAGCATACTAAGCTGCAGACTATGCTAGATCACCTGAGGACAGTAGGTCCATATCAAGATATGTCGCCTATCTAGGTGGTTATTTGACTTCTTTAAGGAGCAAGAAAAAGAGTGTAGTGGCTCAGTCAAGTGCTGAGATATAATACAGAGCTATGGCCCAGGACACCTGAGAGATCATGTAGGTAATTAGCTTTCTAAATGATCTTGGAGTTAAAGTGAAGTTATAGGTGACACCATTATATGACAATAAATCAGCTTCCTACATTCCCTTTAATCCTGTGTTCCACAAAAACGAAGCATATAGAGGTGGGTTGCCATTTTATACAAGATGTATTATCAGAGAAGATTAGTACCCGATATATCTCTTTAGAGCTGCAGCTGGCTGATATTCTTACTAAGCCTCTGAAGCTGGATTTCATTTGTAGCTAGTTGAAGCTGGATTTCATTTATAGCAAGTTGGGACTTGCATATGTGTATGTCCCAACATGAGGGAGAATGTTAGGAGATAAAGTAGTGATTGTGTTAGGTGTCTTTCTATTTTGGATCTTTGTCATATTCAGTAAGTGTGTGGTTGTCTTTCTATTTTGGATCCTTGCTATTTTTAGTAACTGTATGGTTGTCTTTCCTTCTAAACCAAAGCTCTCTCTCTATATAGAGAGGGTTAAGGCATCCTTTTTCAAATAAGAAAACTAATCTATTTTTCACGATTTCAAACTATATGTTAAACATACACTTATTTTTGGGCATTATTAATATAGAGAATAAGCAATAATCAGAAAAAATATTCATTCTAAAGTATTCAATAACTTATAAATGAGTGTATACATATATTAAAGACTTCCTCAAAGGCTCAAACAACATAAAAGACCCTAACATAAATTTATACTTTTACTTCTGGAAATAGGAAAATTTTGCATTGATAGAAAATATAAATTTTGCGAAGGTCCAATCATATTAAAAGAATACAAGTAAAAAATCATTTTTCTCTTCAATACTGAATCCAACTTATGTAGTTGGATGTGATTCTTGTGACTATCCTCATATCTAATTAGTGAATAATTGTCAAACATCAGAATATAGTTGAATCTGACATCAACAATTTGCCAACTCAACTAAATCAGCATAGATAACTACCCAAGCTGTCTATTAAGATAATGAAAAGCCAAAAATTCCTCCGAGAATTATTCAGTTTGAACTTCAGGATAGATATTATATTAGTTTGCTTATATATACTTTTGCAAGTATACATGGTATTTTAGGTGGAGGGAAGTGGATGGAAAATAGCACCGCCAAGCTATTCATAGAAAGCCACCTTAGTGTAAGAAGACTAGCATTATACCATGTGAGCTGGGGAAAGTATCAACTACTAAATGAAAGTTCAAATTGTTTGGGTAAGTGGTAGCCTTATCCAGTCAAGTTTTACGCTTACAACAATAAATAAAAAAGGTGCACCTTAGGCAAAGCTTTTCTTTAAAAAAAAGGTAAAATAAAGCTTTGTAGTGGGTGGTAAGATTTCCGTGTGCTGGTGCTGGCCTCCTGGAGAAGTTATTGAGAGATTCTTATAGAGATCCTGTTGATGTGGCTTGTGGTCGATCTAGAAGGGTCAGGCCATCTGCCTTCTAGAGCTCAGTGGAGCCTTCTACTCTGCGAGGAGCTGCCTCAAATCTCTTTGCTTCGGGGATTGGTAATGGTTGTTCCTTCCATTTTCAAAAGGATATCTGGACAGATTGTGGGATTGTTTTTGATATGTTCCAACGTTTGTTTGGCTTGACCCCTGCCAAGGATGCACTTATTGTGGATGTTCGGGATGCTGCCTTAAGGGCTTGGTCACCTGTATTGGAGCCGAGTCTTTCAGAATCCTCTATGGGGGAGTTGTAGAGCTTGTTGGAGATGTTGCATGGGATTTCTATTGGTGAGAATATGGTTGATAGTTTCACCTAGAAGAAGGGGATTTTTCTATTTCGAGATTTTTAAGATTTTATCTTTGGAGGAAGGTCGAATGCTTTTGATGTGGGAGGATTGTTCGTTGTTTTGGAAGATGTCTATACCTTCAAAATTAAGGTCTCCTTGTGACTTTTTAGAAGGAAGAAAGTTACAGAAGTCCTTCGAGCTAGATGAGCTTCGGATTTAGATTTGGTGTGTTCTTTTTGCGGTACTATTGAGGAGTCGTTGGATCATCACTTCACTTGTCAATTTTCGAGGGAGGTTTGGCAATGTGTTTGTGTTTGGATGGCAGTGCTTACATCCTCAAACACGTAGTGGGCTCCTTTCCGATCCTCGGTTCATGCTGACACAACTGGTTGGGTTAAAGTCGTGCTACCTTGTGGGTTATTTGGTGTCAACGGAATGCTATGATTTTCAACAATGGGTATGGATTGAGAATATAGTGGAGGCGTATGGCAAATCAAAGTCGTGGCTTGATTTACCGTAAGTTCGTTCCCTTTATTTTGATATTAATGATATCTAAATGATTATCGATCTCTAATAATCTTTTGTTTTCCTTTCAAAAAAAAATAAAGCTTTTTATAATTAAAACAATTGCAAAATTATTGTAAGAATGTTGTTGGGAAAAATGATATGTAGGTAAAAAGCTACCAGCATTACAAAAGGGAGAGAAAGGAGGTATTTATTAGGAGGGAAAAAAGGACATGGGTAGGTCGGAGGGAATCATCACAAGTTTGGAGGAAGTGGAGATCATAGGCTGGAGTTTCAAGGAAATGAAGATCGTAAGCCCAATAAAACCATAATTCCTTCCAATATGAGTGTATGAAGAGAGAGCCTCAGAGGAGAGAACATACATGCATCAAACACCAACAGTAACTTACGTCATTGTCACATTCAAAAAACCTAAGGGAGATGCCTCAACATTAGTATGTAGTTAGTTCACTATTTATTGTTGCCTTGTCGCCTAGAAAAGGAAGAAACATAATGTCATTTTTTTTTCTCTAATATTGAATCATACTACTGACAAACTTCACCAAATGTATTCTCTCTGTGATGATCTCAGTATATAATCTTGACCCACCCATTCCCATATATTTTGCTTATATAGCATCAAACTTTTTCAGCCGTTAAACGACAAGTCTTGTCCGCTTTGCACAGGAGAGGACATTGAGCACTTGTTCTTCATATGTGGTTTCACCAGCCAGGTCTGGACAAGATTGGGGATTGACTGGATCAGCCGAGGCAACTTTGACGTGTTCTAGGGCTCCATCAGGAGAGGTGGAGGGGAGGGGAGGCCTAATGTGTTCAGGTCGAAAAAGGAAGGGGCGAAGGTGCTAGCAATTCTGTGGGGTGTTTGGGTGGGGAGAAACGAGGTGGTCATTAAGGGGCACACCCCCTACATTAAGAATTTTGTGTCCTTAATTTCCTCTCAGGTGGTATTTTGGAAGTCCTCCATGTAGCTTGTAATCTTTTGCCTTTGTGCTAATGAATTTAGGTGATTATCTACAGGATAACCACCCTTTCCTTTTTCAAAAAAAAGAGCATCCAACTTTTTGGAAAACAATCCAACTTTCCATGAACGTAAAAAACATATTAGGGTCTAACTCTGATTTGCCCATAGATTACTCCAATGATTTCTCTATATTTACTAGCTACATTTCACCTTTGGTGCTAACACTTACATTGGTTTCATTGTCCATTGATCGTGCTTGTAGAGCCTAACCCTATAACACGTACCGGTGATAAGGAGATGTTGAAGATGCAATAGGTGAATTTAATACAAGTGCACTATCCTCAACTAGATCCAGTCATCAATCCTCACTTCAGATCCAGGTTTCCCTTAATGCTCCTCAGTCCGTGCAACTTGTTGCTAGCCCTAATTCATCTCCACACGTTTTGTTGTGTTGTAAGAATGTGGGACATCCACCACCCAAGACCTTTCCCTATAGCACTCCTAGCACATTGCTATGAACTGGTAACCAAAAAATAGCAAGGTCACAGCATGCCCTCTCCTCAACTTGGTGTACTACTCTTGTTATTTTTTGTTAGCATATGTTGTGTGGTCTTTTATTTTTCCTCTTTTTGTAAGGGCTATGTGTGTTTTGTCCCTCAGAGGCATTCCTGTACTTTTGACTCTACGGTATCTCTCTATATAAGAGAGCCCTAAGGCTTCTAATGAAATTAAGTCATTACAACCAATTTGGTATCAAAGCATCAATCCTAAACAGTGGCTCTAGGTATCCCACCCCTCACAGCCTCCAAAATCCTAACCACCAAACCCTAATCGTCTCTCTCTCTCCCACATGAGCAGCAGTAGCTCTTGGTGGACCTCTGGCGACGCGCTGCAGCATGCGCAACGATGCTGTGGCGGCACGAGTGAGCCTGTTGCACCATCAGCGATGCTCAGTCGGTGCTTGCGACGAGCCTGGGGGCTCTCCTAGCCTTCAGCTGCGGTGCTGAGCATCGAGGGTCGTTCGCGGCGACGCTGCGAAGCCCTTGAAGGCCGATCTAACCTCCAACTGCGACATAGTAACAGCTTATTAGGCCTGCGGCGGTGCTACAGGCAATCGACGGCGACGTAGCAGCAACTAGGGCTGCTTCTTAGGCCTGCAACGTCGTGCTGCAAGCGGTGCTGACCCACAGCAGCCACGCGGAGACCTCCGGCGACATCACTATAGTGGTCTGTGACGGCGGTTGGCGGCGCAGATCAACAGGGAGGCGGTGCACAATGATCCAATCCCTGTGCAGCGATTGTGAGGGGCTTTTTGTCCTGATCTAGGAACGCAAGTCCATAATGCAGGTCTGAATCTATTTGATTTCAGATTTGTGGATGATTTCGTGGTGATAGAGGCTTCCGAATTGCGAAGATGGCTTCAAATGATCAATCCAACATATCTTCAGGCTCTGTTTCCGACACCGGGATACTCAAGAACCCTTTCTTTGGTCCTGTTGTTAAGTTGGATGAGACCAACTACCCGCGGTGTTTCCAAACCTTTCTTATGACTATCAGGGGTCATAAAAAGAGCCATATTCTTACGGATCCGGAGCCCAAGAACAAGACAGCCATAAATGCTAATTGCGATAGAGACAATGCCATGGTTTGTGCATTGCTGATGTAGACGATTATTCCCTGCATAGGGGATGAGATCATGTACTACACTACTGTAAAAGAGATGTGGGAGTCTTTGCATGATAACTATTCACATGCCAAGAACTTCGCACGAGTTTTTCAGATCTTCTATGACCTTTTCTATCTACGTTAGGAGGGGCGCACGCTGTCACAGTATTACTCTCTCATGAAGGAAATGTTGGAGAGGCACTACTCCTACCTGTCAGGGTGTGCCTGTGAGTCCTGAAGAAGTTTTAGGAGATAATTAGTTGTTTCTCTTTTCTTGGCTGGCCTTAGACCTGAGTATGCGGCAGCTAGAGATCAGATCTCACTGCTCCTGAGCTTCCTACCTTAGAGGAAGCATATAGTAGACTCAGCAGAGTTACAGTACGCACTCCTACTCCTGACACTGTTGCTCAGTCAACTACACTGGCTGCGTTCCCTGGACGTGGCAAGGGAACTACTTACCCTGTACGTGGTCGTGGACATGGACGTCGACGCTCTTCTGGTACACGTACCAGAGCTCCGTGTACTTACCATGGCAAACTTGGTCACACTGAGACTACATGCTGGCAGAAGCATGGAAGGCCACCTATGGCCAATCAAACAGTTGAGATCTCTGATGCAGCTCTTCCTACTTCTGATATTAGTTCCTTGAGCATTGAGATTGAGAGCTTACGGCAATAGATTGCTCAGTTGACTTAGGCGCCCTCTCAGATTCTAGACACTGTAGCTATGGCTACCTCTTCATAGACACCTACGCTTGGTATGTCGTCACTTTTGTCTTCTGGTGAGTGGTTGATTGATACTGGTGCATCCAAGCACCTATATGGCCACCGAGGCTCTTTCTCTCAATTAACACCTGTTACACCTGCCAGGACAATATAGGTGGCTGATGGGAGACACTCGCCACTTGTTGGCAAGAGAGATATATCTTTATCTCCTACTTTGAGACTTGCAGATGTTTATTATGTACCTGATTTTCCTTAGAGTTTATTGTCTCTTAGCAGCATCACTAGAGATCTGAACTGCCGAGATATTTTTGATACGTCCTCTTGTATCTTATAGGATAAATTCACTAAGAAAACGATTGGTGGAAGGCGTGAGGAACATGGGGTGTATCGTCTGAGCCATAATGCTTTTACTGCTTCCGCTACCCAAGGCCTTGCTTCTACTGGATCTCCTCTCCAGTGGCACTAGTGCCCTTACCATCTACCCATTCATCACCTCAGACGTGTTCTACCGCACATCCCCTCCACTACTACTCTCACCTGTAATACTTATCAGCTTGGCAAGCACCACATGGTTAGTTTTTCCAATTCTACTTATGCGTCATCTGATGCTGCATTTGATTTGATTCATATGGACGTATGAGGTCACAGTCATACTCCTGATCGACTTAGAAACAAATATTATCTTGTTTTAGATGACTTTTCTCGTGTTTCTTAGATGTTTCTCTTGAAAAATAAGTCCGATGTGGGACAAATTTTAAGAACTTTGTCAAAGAAATAAAAACTCAGCATTCTTTTTTGGTGAAGTGCTTTCGTTCTGATAATGCCTTGGAATTTTGTACTTTGCGTTTGTATAATTTCTTTTCTAGTTGTGGAATTATCCATAAGACATGTCCTCATACCTCTCAGCAAAATGGTGTTGCTGAGAGGAAACATTGCCATATTCTTGATGTTACTCGCACTTTGTTAATGCACCATTTTGCCCCCTCTCTCTATCAGGGTGATGCTATTTGACTGCTTATTTTTTGATTAACCGGATGCCTAATGCTGCATTGCATGAACAGATTCCTCTTCGATCATGTATCCTGATCGTCCTTTATTTTACGTTACCCCTCGGACTTTTGGTTGTGTTGCCTTTGTCTATTTGTTAGGACTAGGTCAGGGTAAATTAGCATCGAGAGTAGTTAAGTGTGTTTTTCTTAGGTATACCCGAATACAAAGGAGTATCGGTATTTTGATCCACTTACTTCTCGGCAATATGTTTCAGTGGATGTTACCTTTCATGAGGCTGTACCTTTCTTTTCTGTGACGACTGCTGAGATGCCTCCTGAGGGTGATATAGCACCTATGCCATATTCTCCCATTCACTTTCGAAACTTTCCTGAGATTCATGTCCCCACCACATCACCATCACCTCTTGCTACGCATCCCTTTCCACGCTAGACTAGGCTAGTCTAAGCATATGTCCGCCCTCATGCTACCTATCAGGGACCCCCATCCTCACCTTCACTATCAACTTCTCAGGTGAGTCCTTTAGACACCAACGTATGTTTGCCATGTGATGGTCACAGGAACAAGACAGGTGATGTGTCGGGCGATGATCTTAACCTTCCGATAGCTATTCGGAAGCAACCACGGACTTGCACTAATCCTACGGCGGGGGCACTTGCTACTGAAAGTCTAGCTCCTGGATTTGCTGGATTTACTCAGCTGTTAGCTACTACACAGATTCCAACTACTCACCATGAGGCCATGCTTGATCCAAAATGGCGGGCAACCATGGAGAATGAGATGGTCGCTCTTAGAAGCCGTGGGACTTTGCAGCTTACTCCACTTCCTGATGGTGCTACACTCCTTGGCTATCGATGGGTATTTCCTGTGAAGTTCAATCCAGATGGTGGTATTGCTAGGTACAAAGCCCTCCTCGTGGCGAAGGGATTCACCTAGACTTATCGGGTGGACTTCTATGACACCTTCTCCCTAGTTTCCAAACTTTCCACAATCCAGGTGTTGATTGCAATGGCAATTCAGTTAGATTGACCCTAGCACCAGTTAGATGTAAAAAATGTCTTCCTTTATGGTGATCTCCAAGATGAAGCCTATATGCAGTAGCCACCTACCTTTGAGAGTCAAGGGAAGTGTGTGCCAATTACGGAAGGCTACATATGGCCTCAAATAGAGTCCCAGAGCCTAGTTTCAGAGATTATCATGTTGTAGAGGCAGCTGGATTCAAAAGATCCACAGCTGATTTTTCACTTTTTGTCAGAAGGACTAGACAAGGTATTGTGGTACTTCTTGTTTATGTTGATAACTTGATCATCACAAGGGACGATGTCTAGGGTATTGCTGAGGTTAAACACATCCTAGCAGAGTAGTTTGTCATGGACCTGGGAGCTTTACAATATTTCCTTGGAATTGAGGTTGCTCGCAGCAAAGAGGGTGTGGTTTTATCTCAGCGGAAGTATGCTTTAGATATCTTGCAAGAGGTTGGTATGCTTGGGGCCAAAGAGGCCAATATTCCTATGAATCCCAAGATGCGACTCTATGATGAAGATGCACAAGTGGTGGACAACAGACGATATAGACAGCTTGTGAGCAAGCTGCTATATCTTACTATCATGAGGCCAGACATCTCCTTTGCAGTTGGGAGACTAAGTCAGTTCGTGGTTAAGCCAACACATCAGCATTAATATACTTAGATATGTCAAGAAGGCTCCTGGGAAGGGTCTCTTCTTCTCAAAGGGGTCCTCTATGACGTTGATTGGCTACTCAGATGTAGACTATGCCAGATGCCATGTGAATCACAAATCCACTACTAGGTTCTACACCTTCTTAGCAGGAAATTTGATCACGTGAAGGAGCAAGAAATAGGACACAGTTGCGAGATCCAGTGCCAAGTCTAAGTATAGAGCTATGGCTCAGACGACTGCTAAGATGATGTGGATCAGATCCTTACTTATTGACCTATAGGTGCAGTTTTCTAGCCCCATGGAGATGTGATGTGATAAAAGAGCAGCCAACTTCATTGCCAACAATCCAGCATTTCACAAGAGGATGAAACATGTTGAGGTTGACTGTCACTATACCAAGGACATCCAAAAGGGATTGCTATATATCACTTCTGTTGCATCAGTTGAGCAGACTGTTAATATTTTCACCAAGCCCTTGGCCAAATCTTCATTTGATTCTTGTATATCCAAGCTGAGCATGATAGATATCTATGCTCCAGCTTGAGAGGGAGTATTAGCATATGTTGTGTGGTCTTTTATTTTTCCTCTTATTGTAAAGGCTGTGTTTTGTCCCTCTTGGGCATTCCTATACTTTTGACTCTATGGTCTTTCTCTATATAAGAGAGCACTAGGGTTTATAATGAAACTAAGTCATTACAACGAATTTTTTTCTTATTATTTCTATTTTTTTATTTACTTTTTCCACCTTGACTCATGTTACAATTTACTCAACACCTCTCTATATAAAGCGGTGTAGGTTTTCTTTTAAGAAATAAGATCATTTGTTATTTTCAACTTGGTATCAAAGCAATGATCCTAGATCGATGCTCCGGTATCCCACCCGCACAAGCCTCCGAACACATCCACCATATCCCTCTTCCTTTCTCCTCGTTTAAGATCACCACAGCACCATCGATGCCGACGCAGCAGTAGACCAATGTCGCTAGCGCAGCCAGTGATCAGATCACCACCGCCCTACCCAAATCGAGGCTACAAGGCACCGATCTGCATCCCATTGCCGCCACTGGTAGGGTGGTGGTGATCGGCGAGGTCTTCTCCGTCAGCGAGGGAGAGTAGCGCGCCTTAGAGGCAATGTTAGGGGCCTCCCTGTGCCCTAGCATGCGCTAAATCTTGATCTAAGGGGCTGCTATGGCTCTTGGGATGATCTCTAAGATTTCTACATCATAGATTTCATGTTCAAAAGATCACTCTCTGTGATTTCAAAAGTTTTTAGATTTGAACATAGTTTTTCAGATCTATCTTGGTGGCATATTGTGATCATCCTAAGGCATGATGGAGTCTCCAAGTACCTCGAAGGTATCATCGGTTACCACTACGGATATTGAGGGTTACAAGACTCCCTTCTTTGCTCCAATCGACAAGTTAAATGAGACCAACAATGCCAGATAGTCTCGAACGTTCCTCATGACAGTAGAGGAACACGATAAGGAACATATTTTGATGGCAAGGGAGCCACAGAATAAGACAGGAAAATATGCCACTTGGAAAAAAGACAATAGCATGATACGAGCATGGATCATGAACTAGATGGAGCCCCAGATCAAGCCATGGAGGAGGAGATTGTGGGAGCTTACAGATCTGCCTAAACACACCAAGACAGTGGGATGCCGCTAGGTTTTTACCCTCAAGTACAATCCAGATGGCACCATATCTCGTCACAAGGCAAGATTAGTAGCAAAGGGTTTCACCCAAACATATGGGGTGGATTTCTTTGAAACCTTCTTCCCTGTGGCACAGCTTCCTACTGTTCACATTCTATTATCTATTGATGTGCGCTATGACTGGCCTTTTCATCAGCTACATGTGAAGAATGCTTTTATATATGGCAATCTTTAGGAGAAGGTCTACATGCAACAGCTTACAGGGTTTTAGACTATGGCTGGGTGTATATGTGTTAAGTTATATTTATGTTTGTAAGGGATGTTGTATTATTTTATTTTGTGTAGTAGGTCTATGATGTACTTTTCCCACACCTATATAGAGGTGTAGGGACTTCTTAGCAACCAAAGGAAGTTTGTTTTCTTCAACTTGGTATCAGAGCCAAGGTTGAGGACTCCACCAAAAACAAAACCCTAACCCTACCTTAAGCCTTCTCACCGAAGCTATCGTCGCTACCACCGACGACCACGCTAGTGCCGGACCACCGCCACAGCAGCAGCAGCACTGGGCCGCTGCCGCCGCCCACAGCAGCAGCAGCGCAGGGCCACCACCACCGCCAACAGCAACACTGACTGCCGCCACTGCTACAGCCAACCCTTCACGCCAGACCGGGGGCAGCACCGCTGCCTCGGCTCTTCGCACTGCTGCAGCACCAGACCGAGGCGCAACAAGTTCCTCAACACCTCCCTTGTGCCACAGCACCTAGCCACGACACTGTTGCAGCTGCCAGCAACCTGACCAGGGTGCATCTCCCTCGGTGCTGCTCCTGGCTGCCCTGTCGCAACTCCCTGATCTTCGTTGGTGCCGATTGCTCTTGATCAGTCACCGTGGAGATGAGGGTTTAAAGCAAAAATCTTTCAACAGGGTGGTATGAACTTCTTGATCTTTTATTCTAATTTAGGGTGTATTCCCCATAGTGGATGACTTTTAGGGTGTGTATTCCCCATTGATGCATGTTTTTGGGGTGTGTAATACACTTGAGTATTGACCGCGTGTGAGCGGAGACTTTTGGGGTGTGTATTGCCCAGTTGGTATATTTGTTGGAGTGTATAGTCCCCATTTTCTGTCAATTTCCAGATCTGAAGTGTGAAGAAGTTCAGGGGTGTGTACCCTTCCCTGTGGCACGTTGAACTTTGTTTGAGGCAGTGTGGTTTAGTAAACATGACAATGTCTCAGTCAGAGATTGCACTAGGAACTACCGTGGGTGATACTCAAACCACTGGTGTGACGTGGTTGATTGATTCAGGTGCTTCCAATCATTTATCCGGGAATCTACAATACTTTGGACAAATTCAACCTGTCTCTCGAGGTCGTACAGTACAGGTGGCTAATGGGCAACTTGCTCCTATTAGTGGTCAAGGGGAAATTAATGGTACCCCATCTATGCAGCTTAATCATGTTCAATTTGTTCCAGATTTATCCATGAACTTGCTCTCTGTCAGTGAAATCATTAAGCAGATGAATTGTCGGGTCATCTTTGATAAGCGTGAATGTATTTTCCAAGATAGAATGACAGGGAAGATTATTGGTAGTGGATATGAAAGAGTTTACCGACTTCAGCAGGGTCCTATGGCTGCTGCATGTCAGGTTAGTACCACATCTGGGAGTGCTTTACAGTGGCATAGACAGTTGGGCTATCCTTCTTTGGAAAAGTTATGCAGGCTTATTCCTCATGTATCCCCAACTACGCAACTTTCCTATGATGCATGTCAACTTGGGAAGCACCATAGATCTTCCTTTCCAGCTGCTACAGGACCACATTCAACTTCATGCTTTCAGTTAATGCATCTTGATGTTTGGGGTCCCAGTAGGACTCCTGATAGAGTAGGACATCGATACTATTTGATTGTGGTTGATAATTTTTCCAGATTGTCCTGGCTATTTCTCATTAAGAATAAGTCTGAAGTAGGTCCACTAATTGAGAAGTTTATGTTGATAAAAAATCAGTTCGATGTTTGCATCGAGTCTCAGATCTGATAATGCACTAGAGTTTTGTACTCGTCGGTTGGCAGAATTCTATGGCATACATGGTATAATTCATCAGACCTCATGTCCTCACACTTCTCAGCAAAATGGAGTCGCAGAGAGGAAGCACAGAAATATCCTTGATATGGCCAGAACTCTTATCCATAACAGTGTGCCACAGAACTATTGGGAAGATGCAGTTCTCACTACTTGCTACCTTATTAATAGATTGCCCTCCTCAATGATTCACGAGCAGATACCATGGCAGGTGCTTTATCCAAATGATAAGTTGTTTGATCTTCCACCTAAGACATTTGGGTGCGTGATTTTTGTACATCTCCTTGGACCTGGGCATGATAAATTAGCACCTAGAGCAATCAAGTGTGTATTTCTTGGCTATTCTCGTACTCAAAAGGGGTATCGGTGTTTTGATCCCCTACATCAGAGGCATTATATCAGTGCAGATGTCACCTTTCATGAAGCAGTACCTTATTTTTCTGTTGCTACCAGGCAGGTGCAAAGTATGCCGGAGAGTACACATGTACCCGTTGCTCCTATACCATTTGGTATATTCACAGATACTAGTAACCCTTCTCAGGTTGATGAGTCACCTACCAACACATCCAGACCAGCACCAGTGGATGAAGGAACCTTCAAGGGTCACACCTATCAGTTGCCAGTTGTGTATAGGGCAAAGCCCCCTCCATCTATTCCACAGACTCCTCAAGTTAGTGTTGATAACCTAGAAGTGGTTCCTACTCAGGAGACTGTTTCAGGCACAATGTCAACAGATGTAACAGGTGGGAGTCTACCACCTGAGGATAGTTCTCCAGGTCCTGATTCCATGAATACTGATGAAGATATTCCTATTGCTACTAGGAAGTCTCTGCGATCTTGTGCCCAGTATTGTGTTGCTGGGAGTGGTATTACTAATGATTCTCTAAGTTCGAAGTTTCATGCATTCACAGTTGCTATATCTAGTGCTGAGTTACCTACCTCGTACCAGCAAGCTCTACTACATCCACACTGGAAGGCAGCTATAGAGGAGATGTCTGCACTTACTACTAGAGGTACTTGGGAGCTGTCACCTTTACAGTCTGACATGCATCTTATTGGAGCCAGATGGGTCTTTGCCTTGAAATACAATCCAGATGGGTCTATTTCAAGGTATAAGGCCCGCTTAGTGGCCAAAGGATTCACCCAGACATATGAGGTGGATTTCTTTGACACGTTCTCCCCTGTTGCACAACTTTCTACTGTTCGAATTCTTATATCTGTTGCGGCTCATTATGGATGGCAGTTACATCAGTTGGATGTTAAAAATGCATTTCTGTACGGAGACTTCGAGGAAGAGATATATATGCAGTAGCCACTTAGCTTTGAGATTCAGGGAGAGTGTGTACACAGGCTTTGTAAGGTCATTTATGATCTTAAGCAAAGCCCCCGAGCCTGGTTCCAGCACCTGTCTGAGGCATTGTCTGTTATTGGGATGCAAAGATCTTCATCGAATCATTCACTATTTGTGAGGAAGACCAATAGGGGTACAGTGCTTTACTTGTGTATGTGGATAATCTTATTCTTACAGGTGATGATGCAGAGGGTGTATCTCAGATGAAGAAATACTTGGCACACCAGTTTGTCATGAAAGATCTTGGGAAGCTAAGATATTTTTCAGGCATTGAGTTTGCTACAAGCAAGGGCAATTATGTCGCAGAGGAAATATGCCCCTGAAATTCTTCAGGAGACAGGCATGTTAGGATCCAAAGATGTAAATATTCCTATGGATCTAAAAATTCATCAGTTTAAGGATAATGTGAAGCTAAAGGGCAAGAAGGCATATCGACAGCTGGTGGGGAAGCTGTTATATCTATCACTAGGCCAGATATTAGCCTTGCAATGGGAAAGCTAAGTCAGCTCTTAGATAAGCCCACTAAGGTTCATTGGCAGGCTATGATGCAAATGTTGAGGTACATCAAGGGATGTCCAGGTAGAGGCATTCTTTTTCAGAGAAAGGCACCTATGACCGTTGTTGCATACTCAAATGCAAATTATGCAGGTGATGTCAGGGGTAGGCAGTCTACTACTGGTTTTTGTACCTTTGTTGCTGGGAACTCGGTAACCTGGAGGAGCAAGAAACAATGTGTTGTTTCACGCTCTAGTGTTGAGTCTGAGTACAGGGCCATAGCACATACTGCTACTGAGATGATATGGATCAAATCTCTGTTACGAGATCTTCATGTTGATGTTTAGAAACCTATGGAGATGCATTATGACAACCACACTGCTACCTACATTGCAAACAATCATATGTTCCATGAGAGAACAAAATATGTAGAAGTGGATTGTCATTACACCAGGAGTTTGATTCAACAAGGTCTGCTTCGTACTACTTGTCTTGCCTCAGACCAGACTGCTGCCATGTTTAACAAGCCGTTGCCACGTCCTCAGTTTGAGAAGTGTAGAAACAAGCTGAGCATAATGGATATACATGCTCCAGCTTGAGGGAGAGTGTTGAGTTATATTTATGTTTATAAGGGGTGTTGTGTTATTTTATTTTATGTAGTAGGTCTATGATGTACTTTTCCCACACCTATATAAAGGTGTAGGGACTTCTTGGCAACCTAAGGAAGTTTGTTTTCTTCAACTATATGTAGACTAAAGAAGGCTATTTATGGCCTAAAACAAAGCCTAAGGGCTTGGTCCCAGAGACTGTCAAAGGAGGTACAGACCATGGGACTTTTGAGGTCTTCTGCAGACCAATCGTTCTTTGTCATGAAAAGCATAGGGGGACTTGTCGCACTCCTTGTCTATATCGATGATCTCATTCTTAATGGAGATGACATTGTTAGGATAGCTTAAGCGAAGAAGTTGACTGAAGCTTTTGTGATGAAAGATTTGGGTGAACTCAGATACTTCTTAGGCATTGAGGTGGCACGCAGCAAAGATGGCATTGTCCTGAGTCAGTGTAAATATGCTCTTGATGTACTGCAGGAGACAAGGATGTTGGGATCTAAACCTACCAATATACCAATGGATCCCAAAGGACATCTCTATGATACAGAGTCTTAGCCTATAAACAGTAGATCTTATAGGAAATTGGTTGGTAAGCTATTATATCTTTACTATTACTCATCCTGATATCTCCCTTGTAGTGGGAAAACTTAGTCAATTCATGAACAAACCAACCAAGTAGCCTTGGGATGCTGCTATGCAGGTGCTTGATATAAAAGCACCAAGCAAAGGCATTTTGTTCCAGAAGGATGCATCTATGAGTATTTTTATCTATTCTAATGCTAATTATGCAGGTTTCATGGCAAACAGAAAGTCAACGACCAGCTTCTGTACCTATGTGGCAGGCAATCTTATGACCTAGAGGAGCAAGAAGCAGTAGGTTGTGTCCAGGTCAAGTACGAAGTCAGAGTACAGTGCTACGGTACAAACAACTACAGAGATGGTCAAGGTCCAATCAATGTTGCAGAATTTGCATGTCCAGGTGGAGGGACCAATTGAGATAAGGTGTGATAATCGTGCTGCAACTTATATTGCAAACTACCCAATGTTCCATGAACGTATAAAACACGTTGAGGTTAATTGGCATTATACCAAAGACTTGATACAACGTGGGATTATCTACACTAACTTAGTTGCTTCTGAAGATCAGACTGTGGATATATTCAAAAAGACACTTCCTTGACCCGCATTTGATATATGTTGTTCCAACCTAAGCATAATTGATATATATGCTCCAGCTTGAGAGGAAGTATTGGTATAGCACTCATGTTATTTTTCTTATTTCTGTACTATTTTCTTATTTACTTTTTCCACCTAGACTTATGTTGCAATTTACTCAACATCTATTTCTATATAAAGAGGCATGTGATTTAGTTTGAGAAATAAGATCATTCGTTATTTCTGACTCAACTAGATCTAGTTGTCATTCCTTGCTTTGGATCTAGCTTGCCAGGGTATAATCCCTCTGCTCCTGGATCTAGCTTGCACGTTGCCAGCTTTGATTTATCTTCTATTTTGATATGTACCATGGACAAGCAACATCCACCTGAGACCTCTTTGCCTCATGATGCTCCCTTTCAATTAGGGGATTTGTATAGGATCCACAACTTGCTAATGATCTAGAGCATGTCCACCAAAGAAGTCATCGAGAAAAGGTCGCAAACTCCAATCTACATAATGGGGATAAGGGTGTCAATGGACCATTAGTCTCTTGAGCCTAGGGGGACCATTGATAGACATTGATTTCATCAGAGACTGCAGGCAAATTTGGATAACCTCCTACCCTTTGAAAATCAAGATCTTTACGTGGTTGCTCGAAAAGGGGAGACTAATGACAAGGAAATGGAGAGCCAAATGGGTTCAAGGGGGGATACGAGTTGTCCACTTTGTTGTGCAGCTGACGAGGATGTCAACCATTTGTTTTTTTATCATCGCTTCTCTATGCAGATTTGGAGGCATTTCTGCTTGGAGTGGATCGCACACTCCACCTAGGGGGACTTTTATAGAATGTTTAGGAGTGGAAGCATGGGGCAAAATCCTTTCAGAACTAAGGAGAAGGCAAAAGTCCTCATGGTACTTTGGAGCACGTGGCTTGAAGGAAATGAAACAATCTTTAAAGGGTAACATCCATACATTAAGAATTTTATTTATAGCATCGTGTCTTTAATTAATTTCTAGGAGGATACTATGTAAGTTGGTCACTTTCCTAGTCCCTTCTGTAATTAATTAATTTATTTATTTTATTTATAGCATCATAGTTAGCAGTTGAATAACTACCTTTTCCCTCTTAAAAAAAAAAGGAAATGGAGTAAGGAATAATAAGAAGATGGCCAGCGTTCTAGCTTACGCGCTTCTGAGAGGTGCTTGGCATGTGACTGCAACATAGGATGGCATGGTGAAGGGGGTTTCTAATTAGTCCAGATCAAGATCACCACTTGAAATGTGAAGGGTGAAGGGTGTTTCTAGTCAATCCAAATGAAGATCATTGGAATGTGAAGGGCCTAAGGGCAAGGACAAGAGGGGGATCCTCAAGCAGTATATCTTGGAATGGAGGATCGACATCATGATTCTACAGGAGACAAAATTGGAGCAATTTAATCAGCAGATGTTTGATAAAATTGGGAGCAGCAAATTGGATAAGTTTGTGGCTCTCAACGTGACTGGCAGGACTACGAGGTTTGCTTGTTAGTTGGAGCAAAGAGAATTTCTCTCCAGTCAAACCCACTCCTTGGCAATAGACTTGGAAAGGAAAAGCCAAGGCTTCTCTTTCAAGGTGATCAATGTCCATGGCCATAGAGGATAAACCAGTATACCGTGCAGAGTTACTTAACCAGGCAACAGGGCATACCTGGGTATGTGCTGGGGACTTCAATGCCACCCTTACCTCCAAGGACAAACCAGATGGCTTTAAAGGGAGAGATAGACATGTAGATGACTTTGCCAACTGGGTTTCCGTTGTTGGGGCTATGGAGTTCGAGGTGCCTAGCTGCAGATTTTTTTTTTGAAGGATCTTTGCGGAAGGAGCTCAAGATCCCGCTTTGATAGGATCTTCAGCACCATCAGCTTCAGTGAGCAGTTTCTGCTGGAAGTTTTTTCTTAACAAACTCGAAACATAGGGGCTCAGGTTACCCCTTTTACTGACCTCCCAAAACACCAAGTATAAAGTACCCTCTCAAGGGTAATACAAATGAAAAGAGAATGAAAAATACAATGAAAAATCAAATCTTCAAGCTCCGCAATTATCTCCAGAACATCAAGAACTCCAGCAACTCATCAAGGCAACAGCAACCTCATCTGCCACCAAACTTCAAGCCATCATCTACCAAAGTCTGTAATCAAAGTCGGACAACCTTCATAGCAGCAAAAAACAACAAATTCTGAACATTTCAGAATCACAACTGCAAGGAACGTCAGGTCTGAAAGGGCTTCATCTGCAGCATCTCCCACCACCTTTCTAAATCAAGCCTTTCTCATCAAACCTTCACTCCTCTCCCGAAAGGAAATTGACAATCAGCAGCAACTGACCAAACTTCAACCAAATCAGACATCATGAACAGCCCCAAACCATCAATATCTGCACCTTCCTGATCTTCAAACTGAACAACAAATTTAAAAGGACTACAACAGCAGGCCAAATCATCTTCAATTATTTCCCCATCAAAAGAGCAACAAATCCTTCAAAATTCCAGTTTAAACTTCAAATAGCAGCAGCACCCTCACGTATTCTTCAAAAATCACCGGTGATAAATGTCATAATGCACCAGCGATATTCAAAACTCACCAGTGAAAATGATCGAACCTCAGCCCAATCTGACAAACCTCAAATTACTGATCTTCAAACTGAAATTACAGCAGCAATCATTCACACTACAGCCCAATATGACCTTCTGCAGTATCAGTAAGTACAACCATGGCTGAAACTATAACAATCTGAATGGACCCTTCGAAGCTTCAGCCCAATTTGACTTCAAGCATTCAGCTTCCACATTTAGAAGAAGAAGCCCTACCTTGAAGCCTCTTTGATCTCCTTAAAAACTGTCTCTAATCAGCAAAGCAAAGAAGATTTCCATCAACATTATTTAAATTCATAGAGTAATCTGAATCTGATTCATGAGAGCTCATCCTACTCTAATCATCATCACTCGAAAAGAAATAAGCTTCAGTATTAAGTGGACAATGGTAATTCATCCAACAATTTTGCTTCATCTCCTTTTTGTTCTTGATCAACTCAGTATCTGTAGAGTAATCCACTCTACTTCCACTTTGTCACCAGAATTTAAAGCATCAAACCTGTTATACAAATTAACAACTCCAGCCTTTGATTTTAACTGACCAGATGAACCACTGCTCCTTTGCCCCACATGACCCATACTGCCCAAAGATGCTTTTATCTGCCTTATCATCATTTCACTTATCACCTCACTAAACCTTCCCTAGATTATACTCCCTCAGAGTGTGACTCCAGTAAGGATGAAAACGAGCCAAATATGGACTCAGATATCCAAAAACCATATTCAAATATGTTCGGACTTAGATATTCGAATTCGGATATTTGTCAAATTCGGATACAGATTCAGATAATAAATTTGAAATTTCATAGTATCCGGATTCAGATGTGGTATGCAAAAATTTGAATCAGATTTAGATTTGCATTCAAATATTCAGCATATTAAACCTGTGTATCGACTCAAATTATTTATACTTTTTAACAACAATTTGCATGTACTTCAACTTAGATTATTGTACATTTAGACCTAAAATGCTGTATTAACCCTAAATATATTTATACAAAGATTGAAACTCTTAATATATTCACATGTTTATCTAATATTTACATATATTAATTTATACCTTATACTAATATCCAACTTATATCCATATCTGATTTTTATCTAAACCGAATTCGTATCCTTTCTTAGGTTATGAAAATAAAAAATTGTTTCTGGACTACATCTGAATCTGAATTGGTATTCGATTTTTAAAAAACGAACATGGAACTGGATATAGCCATTTCTGATTTGATTTCATTCCTAAACACGAAGGTTGGAACCGACTTCAAGATTGAAAAAGCATGGCTCCTAAAGGAGGGCTTCCCGGTAAAAGTGGAGCTGTAGTGGAGAGAATGCAAAGTCATGGGCTATTCCACATAGCCTTCCCAAAAGGAAACTTTCGTATTTACACGAAAGGTTGAGAAAATTTAAAAGCAATTGAACGAGAATCATACAAAATAATGAGATGAAGCGTTGACAGATCGATTGGAGGACTCTCATGACCTAACACCAGAGAAAACAAAAGAGAGGTTGAACTTCGGCAAAAAGTATTGTTGAGTTGTAAGGGCATAATTGTTATTTTTTTATCTTTAGGGGGTACCTAAATAATTTGCCCATTTCCCTTTGGCACAAAAGAGGGCTAGGGTTTCATTTGAAGGTTAATGCATCATTTTCAATTCAACATGTATCAGAGCATCGATCCTAGGCTGATGCTCTGATATCTCACCGAAAGGAATCCACCACAACATGTTTGGATCACCAACGTGGAGGTGATCCAATGGACGAGGACATCCACGCCGCCACCACCACCACTAGCGGCAGCTGCGCTCACCGAGGAAGCAACAACGGCAGCGATGCCGTCACCGACAATCTACCAACACTGGCAGCGCTGTTGCTAGGCTACATGCCACCGATGGCATGGCCAGCTGGGGCCTATGGTCGCCGGTAGCAGGGGCTGCTGCTGCTGGTGGCTGCCTAGTTTGGTTTGTTTGTGGTCTTTTTTACATGATGAGTATTCTCCCACGCCTATTGTTAATCGCCCATTTTAGAGAAAGTTGATCCAAGAAAATTAACATTCATTTCTATTGGGTTAGTGTGTGCAGTCTAAGAAGATGAGATGAAGAAAAGAGGCCCAAGAGTGCATGAGTGATTGACTCTGGAGCCTCTGTTCATCTTACCGGAGACAGAGATCATCCGAAGAACCCTGTGACTCCACAGGGAATCCGCAATGTACGGGTAGCTAATGGAGCAACCTCTCCTATTACAACATTTGGGTGTGTTGATGCTACATCCAGGATGAAGATAGAACAGGTATATTATGCTCCTAAGTTTCCATGAATCTTCTGTCTATGAGTTGAATTTGCAGAGATCTTGAGTGCCGTGTTCTTTTTTATGAGAAACATTGTTACTTCCAAGACCGAATCAAGGGGGAAATAATTGGCAGTGGCATAGAAAGAGGTGGCTTATACTACTTAGACACGCCTACATTGTTTGTTGGAGCTGTATCAATCTCTCGTGATCCCTTACTCTGACATCGTAAACTTGGGCATCCCACTATGAAGAAGATGCGTCAGATGTATCCAGAGTTATATGAGTCCTTGTCTCTGGATTGTGAAGATTGTCAGTTAGGGAAGCATCACAGGAGTAGCTACCCCGGGAGAGATGCTGGAGTAAGTTCAGTGCCCTTTTCCCTAGTACATTGTAATGTATGGAGATCGTCTAAAGTTGCCTCCACTGATGGACACAAATATTTTGCAGTAATAGTCAATGACAACAATAGACTGACCTGGATGTTTCTGATGAAGGTTCATAGTAAGATTCCTACCATTGCTCAGCATTTTTGTCTGAGGTGCAAACACAGTACAGTACTACTATTCAGGTCTTTCGCAGTGATAATGCACCAGAATTCATGCACAGTGATTTACAGGAGACTTTCCGTTCCAAGGGGATCATACACCAGACATAGTGCGCTCATGCTACCTAGCAGAATGGGGTTGCAGAGCATAAGTTGCGACATTTGTTTAATATTATTAGGACTTTGATGTCTCATATGAAGGTTCCTAGGCATTTTTGGGGAAATGCCATACTATCAGCAGCCTACCTAACCAGCCGACTACCTTCTTTTGTATTTCATGGTCAAATACCATATCAGGTTATACATCATGTGTACCAAATTTTTCCACTGCCTCTACAAGTTTTTGGTTGCATATGTTTTGTTCAGCATTATGGTATTCAGGATAAGTTTGCTCCCCGTGCCACGACATGTGTTTTTCTTGGGTACTCTAGGACCCAGAAAGGCTATAGGTGTTATGATCATGTTCGTAGAAGTTAAAGAAAATAATTTTTCTTAATTACCAAATCATCCCTACACTTCTTTATATAGAGAGGTGAGGGAAAAGTTATACCAAAAATCCAACAAAATAATAAAAAGAAATACTACCCCGTACAATATAACATAATACTCCCCCTCAAGCTGGAGCATATATATCCACCATGCTCAACTTGTTTCACGCTTCTCTAACTGAAGGCAAGGCAGTGGCTTGGCAAACATGGCAGCAATCTAGCCTGAGCAGGCAAGACAGGTAGTACGAAGCAGACCCTACTGAATCAAACTCCTGACAATCCACTTCCACATGTTTTATTCTCTCATGGAACATAGGATTGTTTGCAATGTATGTTGCAACCCGATTGTCATAATGCATCTCCATTGGCTCCTGAATAGTAACATGAGGATCTCATAGCGGAGAACTGATCCATATCATCTCAGCTGTAATTTGTGCCATGGTTCGGTACTCACACTCAGCACTTGAGCATCAAACCACACTTTATTTCTTGCTCCTCCAGATCACCAAGTTCCCAACTACAAAAGTACAGAAACTAGTGATAGACCACCTGTCTACAACATCTCCTGCATAATCTACATATAAGTAGGCAACAACAAACATAAGTACCACCTTCTGAAATAAAATGTCTCTACCTGGACATCCCTTGATGTGCCTCAACACCTGCATCACAGCCTGCCAATGAACATCAGTGGGTTTGTCTAAAAACTAACTTAGCTTACCCACTGCAAGACTAATATCTGACCTAGTGATGGTCAGATATAATAGCTTACCCACCAACTGTCGATATGCCTTAATTGGTTGTAATGACATAGTTCATTAGAAATCTTAAGACTCTTATATAGAGAGAGACCGTAGGGTCAAAAGTATAGGAATGTCCCTGAGGGACAAAACACACAAAGCCCTTACAATAAGAAGAGAAATAGAAAAGCCACAACATAAGCTAACACACTCCCTCAAGCTAGAGCATGGATATCTATCATGCTCAGCTTGGATATACAAGAATCAAATGAAGATCTGGCCAACGGCTTGGTGAAAATATCAGCAGTCTGCTCCTCAAATGCAACAGAAGTGGTATATATCAACCCCTGCTGGATAATGTCCCTGGTAAACTGACAGTCAACCTCAACATGCTTTGTCCTCTCGTGAAATGCTGGATTGTTGGCAATGAAGGTAGCTGCTCTATCGCATCTCCATGAGGCTAGAAAACTGCATCTGTAGGTCAATAAGCAAGGATCTGAACCACATCATCTCAGCAGTCGTCTAAACCATAACCTGTACTCAGACTCGACACTAAATCTCGCAACTGTGTCATGTTTCTTGCTCCTCCATGTCATCAAATTTCTCGCTAAGAAGATGCAGAACCCAGTAATGGATTTGCGATCCACATGGCATCCGATGTAATCTGCATCTGAGTAGCCTACCAGCGACATATAGGACCCCTTTGAGAAGAAGAGACCCTTCCCAGGAGCCTTCTTGATATATCTAAGTACCATCAATATTGCATCCCAATGCTGATGTGTTGGCTTGGCCATGAATTGACTCAGTCTCCCAACTGCAAAGGATATGTCCGACCTCATGATAGCAAGATATAGTAGCTTGCCCACAAACTGTCTGTACTGTCTGCTGTCCACCACCTGTGCATCCTCATCGTAGAGTAGCATCTTGGAGTCTATAAGAATATTGGCATCCTTGGCCCCAAACATACCAACCTCTTGCAAGATATCTAAAGCATACTTCCGCTAACACAAGACCACACCCTCCTTGCTGCGAGCAACCTCAATACCAAGGAAATATCGTAAAGCCCACAGGTCTTTCACCTTTTTCTTTCACCTTTTGCTTCATTATTTCCATGGCTGCATATATGCTTGCCAAGGTTGATTTTTTATCACCATCAACCATCCTTAGCACGATTACAACAGGTTCCATTATCTTCACAACTAGTGAACAGTTGTCCCAGAATTTTGTGGTCACCAATCCCTCCACATTCTTCCCAATTTCTGTTCTGCTCTCTTTCTTTGCATACCAAACATCCGAGATAAACATCTTCAATCCAACTTTGTTATCCAGAAAACTCTGCAATGTGATATAATTTGTTGCAAATCGGGTGACGACTAGTCTTACAAGTTTAGTCTTACAAAACTGCCTCATCATTGTCAGTAGATGTGAGTGATTGTAAATGAAACGACTGATTAAACATGCATCTTGAACAAGGTTATTTATTGCCTTCCTCTTTGCAAAGTCCTTAAGAATGAGATCAATGCAATAGGCTGCACAAAGAGTCCAAAAAACTGTATACTTGCTAGACTTCATCAATTTCTTGCCAGCCTTCTTAAAATTGCTACCATTATCGGTAATAATTTGGACATGTTCGGGTCCAACCTCCTTAACAACGTTCACCATTAAACGGTATATATACTTGTAATCTTTAACTTGATCAGACGCATCCACATATTTCAAGAAGATCATCTTCCCATCACAATAAAGAAGGAAATTTATTATTTGCCTTCTGGTGAAACTAGTTCACCCATCACACATTAAGGACACACCATAATCTGCCAATATCGTTTTCAACCCACCTATGTAGTTATGTCATCATTGTGTATATACAAGTATTTGCTCATGATCTCATGTGCAGTAAGAGCCTTTACCCATATTCCTCCTTGGACAATCTCATCCACAATGCTGCAAAAATGGTCCATTTGCTACATTTGCTAGGATGGAATGTGCAAAAAAGAGTTCAGAAATGACCTTCCTCACCCTTTCTCTAACATTCCCAAACATCCCCTTGATGGTCTTTTGCTTCTTATCCTGACTATGAATATATTTCATGCTAGTCGATCTCCCAAATTCTATCTCCCTTTGTTTTTTTGTAGGATAGTCAGGGATGTTGATACGGGCACTTCCACCTCCTCTCTCATAAAAAGGCCTCTCACAGGCAAATTCCTCTTCTTCTCGCCTCTCATGTTCACTCCTTACGGATTCTCTAATAGCATTCTTGTATGCCCGTCTTTGTCCAGGGGTTTCACAATCACTAGCATACTGAATATCTAAATCATCATCTGAGTCATCTATTTCAGTGTACTCTTTCCCCTACATTCTCTCTTGAAATATCTCCTCTCTCCTTGCTTTCTCCTTGCCTTTTGTTTTCCTTCCCTCTAAATTGTCTAGCACTAATAGCCTGTCTTGTTCAGGTACATTTCTGCATTTGACTACATTTTTATATCCACCTACTAAGTGATGTTTCAACCTTGTGATGCCTCCTCCCATCATCCTTTTACCACAAAAGTTACATTGTGCCTTTGATTTGTCTCCATTTATGGGAGTAGCATAATTCCACGCAATTTCTCCAACATCCTCACTAGAGTGACCCGACAATCTCGACCCTGACGTGATTGAACACCTACCATTGTAGTAAGACAAAAATTCTATCACAATTTAACGAACATGAATAATCTGGAAATGAATATTAATTAAGGTTAAAAGTTAAAACATGATCATTTGGAATTTGGTCCTAATCCAAGCCATACTAGCCTCAATTAGATTACCCCGACCCTTAAATTACTTGATCGGCCAGATGGGTAGGATCCCCTAGGACACCCCGTACGACGAGACACTACTAGAGGTAATGCGGTTACCGTACCGACCCGTCTTGTCATTGGTTGGTCTAGGTAGACAAGGTTCCGGAATGAGCCAATTAAGTATAATCTGACTTAGACAAGTATCCAAGTTCCAAACTTCCAACCTAGTTCATGCGTCTACTTTTTTTTAGGCTTGCATAGTGGCAGTAGTCTAGTAGAATTGTGATAAATTTTCAATTGAAGCTTTAAGTGTCAATTTCAAGTTTCAAAATTATTTTGACAATTTTAAAAATGTGAATTTTGGAGGTATGTCAAAGAAAATTTGAAATTTGATAGCAAATTTTAATGAGTACGTGGAGTTAGCTCACATTAGTTGTTTAGTGCAAAATAGCATATGTCTTTATCGCCATCCATTTTGTGATTCATGTGGTCACGAGAGCTTGCGCTACTTGTTAAAGTTTCGATGATGCAATGGCAAAATTGGATTGCCAAGCTTATCATCTCAATTTACCATTACGTGCCCTTAGGATGATTACAATGGGGCCTCATGATTGTTGTCGTTATTGTTTAGTCATGTTACCCTTATTATAGGACAACTATACAAAGGATAGGGAGTATTATTATATATAAAGCATGAGTCATTGTACAGCTCTAAAGTTGACATATTTGATTGACTACAAGGGAGCAAGAATATTAGTAATAAAATAATGATCAACATATTATTGTAAGCAAGTTGCATCCGCTTACATAAAGCTTTTATGAGATTATTAAAATGACGAATATTATGTTTCATAAAGTTTAATAATAATAATCTCATAAAGCAACTAAACATCACATATTCTTGTGTACATCATCGTCACGTTAATGTTGCTAGTAGAGATTAATGGGTACTTACCTGAAAGTTGTAACCAAAACCTTACGCTTATGGCTTTTGCAAAAAAACAGACTCACCAAACACTAACTCACAAGTCTCACAGTCACTGACTCGCATGACTCACTGAGATTTTGAGTTGTGAATTATGAGTCGTGACTTCCATTAGATTTTATAGGCAGTCGGAGATGCTTCAGTTTGAATATTTTATGAGATTTCTATTATTAAATCTGTCGGTGGGTGAGTCAGTGATGGTGTAAGTGCGAATAGTATGATTCGAGAGGCTTTTTATTGATTTTTTACAAATATATCCGTCGGTGGATGATTTCATTCAACGATTAATATTATATGTGATTTTTATAATTTAGTCCATTCGTCCATCGTCGACTCGTGCGATGTGCAAATCATGTTATTCGTATGATTTTTTATTGAATTTTATAAAGATATCCGTCGATCGAAGAATTCATTCATCCATTAATATTTTATGTGATTTTTGTAATTTAGTCCATTTCATCCATTGTTTACTCGTCGACGTCGTTTATGTCGCACGATTACAATGCCGAAATGCAAATCTTTTTATTCGAGTGATTTTTTATTGAATTTTTACAAACATATCCATCAGTCGAAGAATTCTTTCATCGATTAATATTTTATGTATTTTTTATAATTTAGTCCGTCGTGTTTTTTATAATTCACACGACTCGTTACTCGCACAGTCACACAAATCACAAACAATTCGACGGGCAATCACGGATTCACGATTCACGATACACTTGTCATGAAAGTGCATGATATCGGCAATATATCACCGATATTATGGTAAAATGATATTTTCAATGGTATCGATATTCTGAACATCAGAAATAGCGATATATCGCGATATTTCGAACACTGCTCAGGAGTAGGAGTAACAGTGACTTGGTTGGCAACAATCAGCCTCCCAAGCTTATTCCAACACTTAGCCTCCACATGGCCAAGTCGACCATAATACGTGCAAGTAGGCTTGCCATGTGTGCCATCTCTGCATCCTCGTCCTTTACCACGAAAGGGGCCTCGTCTGTCACGAGCACCAACAGCTGCATGGGTAGAGGAAACAAGAGTAGTAATCACTTCATGTGTGGCCTGCACCTACAATCTGCTCAACCTCCTATATATCTCCTCAATAGGTGGTAACTCTAATAGAGTAAGAATTTGAGATCTGCCAGTCGCATGGTCATCACTCAAGCCTGCAAGGAACATATGGGCAAAAAATTCCTTTCTCTGATCCCTACAAGTAGTGGAGGTGCACATTGGTCGACATACATTGTACTTCTCCAACAGTCCCTTCATAGTGGAGAAGTACTGTGAAAGGGACATATTCTCCCTCTTCAAGTGACACAAACCATAATGAATCTGAAACACCTGAGTCAAATTAAGCTCATGTGAATATACAATCTTCAGACCATCCCACATCTCTTTGGCCAATTTATAGTACATAATTTCATCTCCAATTCGAGGGAAGATGCTATTTAATATCCAGGCTCTTACCATGGCGTCATCCATGTTCCATGTGACATACTTGCATGTCTTCTGCTCGGGGGGCATCTCAATGAGCACATGCTGCTCTCGTGTCCTTCCACCGGTAGAAGAAATGTCTGAGACCAACGAGGGTAGTTGGCCTCATCCAACTTCACAATGGGTGCGAGGAACGGGCTTTTGTACACCCCCGTGTCTCTCACCTCTCAACCTTGCCCTAAGGTTACTTTTGACCCAAAAGGAGAGGCCATATTATATCTTCAATGGTCACAACCACCAACATTGATGCAAAATTCATATCTGAAATAAGTACAACTTGGGGAATACACACCCCTAAAAATCCGTAAACACGCGATAGAAAGTTTCATAATGCACCAACGGGGAATACACACCCCAGATCCCAGGGAAAATACTGAAAATATAACATCAAATCAGTGCGGAGAACTCTTGGCTCTAGGACTCCATCAAATGATACCATAGAGATTTCTCCGCTGAGACCGAGGTGCTACTATGCCCTCTCACTGCTGCCAAATATAGAAGCAGCAAGAGAGAGAGCATTGCCGAAGAAGAAAGCGAACTAGGCGGTGCTAGAGAGGCTACCAACGACGGAGAAAAGGCCTGGGGGCGCTAGAAAGGCTACCGGAGGCGGAGAAGCGAAGTGGGCAGTGCTAGAGAAGCTGCCGAAGGCAGAGAGGTGAATTAGGCGATGTTAGAGAGGTTGCCGAAGGCGGAGAGGCGAGTTGGGCGACAGCCCCCCGTAGCCTGGGCAGCGAAGAAGCGGCCTAAACGACCACTAGGTGATGAAGAGGCTACCTAGGTGAAATCCTAGGCGGCAAGGCAACGCTGCCAGTGGCAACAACGGTGGTGGCTTGACGGTGGAGGGTTAGGATTTTTCTTTGAGGTGGAGCACTCCACTTGGCTCTAATACCAAGTTGAAAGAAATAAGTTATCTTATTTGATAAAAAAACCCTACACCTCTTTTATAGAGAGAGGTGAGGGGAAATATTACAAGACTACTAAAAAAGAAATAAAATACCACTACTATCCTTACAACATAACGTAACATGCCAAACATGACAATCCCCAAGCAAGTTAAATGAGGTATTTAATATTTAGAATTGCAAGACAGTCCCAAGCATGTTGTTCAGAAAATAGTACCACGCCTTTAGATATGGAAATAAATAAGTAGCACATATTAATATTTGGGCCTCTTCATTCAAGCCAACTGGCTTCAGGTTGAACACTTCCACATGGTTCAAAGCGAAAATGGTCTAGTGTCCAAGAATAAAGCTTATCACACCAATCAATTTGTCAGCAAGTGAGATCCAGAAAAAGCCACAAATATATGTCAAAAAAACAGTACCACAATACCACATCAAAGATGTGGAAGTTAATAAGTGACACAAACCAAGCCAATTGGTTTGAGTTGGATGTTCCCACAACATATGAGATAGTACTTTGCATTTTAAAATAGAGAAAAATTCTTAGGCAAAAGAAACTTAGGGCACATTCCTATCCAAAGTAAGTACTAACCTTGCAAATTATAGTACATGACTAAAGGTTGAAATATCTACCCTTCCGTTCAGGCTTCAGAATTTGGAAAGAGCATAGTAAGCTTTCATCAACACTCATCATTGCACCAGCATTGTCAAATTCTCCACAATAGTTTGGAGCAGAAAATATAGTGACAAGTTGTTTGTCAGCAAAGAATTCATATCCATCTTCGACTACCTGCAATGCTTAAGTTAATGTTACATAATAGAGCTAATAAAGAAATAAGGTCAGCTAATAACCTGATGTGCACGGCATATAAGGTCCAAGTCATGCTTTGATAAGAATTCAGAAACTGTATCAGCACCAAAAGTGTACGAGACACCTCTATCATTCAACCCCCAGCCTTGAACATCTCTAACAGGATCTGACCAAAGCAAGTCACAGAGTAAACCATTATCTGGAACGTCAGTCGGGCGAGGTATTTTCTTAATTTGTTCCAAACTTGACAGACTAGGGGATAAACCACCATGCATGCATATGATCTTATCGTCTATAAGTGCAGCAACAGGAAGGCAATTGAAGCATTCAGTGAAGACCTTCCAGAGTCTTACATTGTATCTGCGCTTGCACTCATCATAAAACCCATAGATCCTATTTATTGAAGCTGATTCATGGTTTCCTCTCAATAGGAAAAAATTTTCTGGGTACTTGATTTTATAAGCAAGAAGAAGACATATAGTCTCCAAACTTTGCTTGCCACGGTCAACATAATCTCCTAAAAATAAGTAGTTGGCAGCGGGTGGAAAGCCTCCATACTCAAAAAGCCTTAAGAGATCACCATATTGGCCATGAATATCCCCTGAAAAAAAATAATAAATAAATAGTAACAATTAAAAGATATATTCTACTTGTTTCCTTTTCTTCCCTTTTATAAGTATAGAACGACTACTTGAGCTTAGCAGCCACCCACTAACATTTTTATAAATGTCAAAGTATATAGAAGTTTTGTGTTTATTGGCATCTCTATACGAAGGGAATAGGTTCCTTTTTTTTGGAAAAGAAAAAGGCAAAGAATGACTACTGGGGGCTAATAGTCATCACCTTCATTACTTCTTTAAAATAACCACGTTATTATTGTTAACATAAGTTAAATGAATTTTGATAATTACAATTTATTTTATTCTATTCCATATTTTTTATGAGTGATGCAGGAAAGATATAAATGAGCATTAGCAAAAGAAATGAGACCAAGAAAGATGGGAAGAAAGATGGATTTCTAAAGATTTCTTTATTAAGTTTTTGTTATTTTAATTTTTAGAATGTAAAAGGAGCCTTGATAATCTTGTGAAAACCTAAGACACATCTTAAGACCCACCTAAGCATTCTATTTCTTTAAGACCTTGAAAAATCAGCTTGTCTGACGCTGATTTTTTCCTATTTCAAACGTCTGACTCTATGTTTCATATGTTTATCTTTCTTATGTCTGATATCTCTATTCAGGATATCTGTATGAAATATTCAGATAACCCTTGTTTTATTCTTTCAACTAAAAAAGCTCATTTCGATTCCGTTGTTTATTCAGACGTCAATATTTTGTTCCAACATTGAATACTCATTTAAGATATCTTATTCATTTGTTCAGATCAAATCCAAACATTAGACTTCAGTCACTGGAAATGTTTAAATTTTGCACCCTCAATTTCAAATCTCTATTTCCACTCTAAGATGTCTCTTATCTCTCCTTCAAATGTCGAAAGATGTCTAAGTCACCTTTTTCGGGCATCTCATATTCAATTTCAGACGTATGATCTAATCAAATGTAGTATTAATGCTTTGTAGCTGTTTTGGCTCGAATAATTGCATTTTAGTTTAAATTCCAACGACTCTTAAGACTTAAAGTTAACCTCCTACACCCTATAAATACCTACCTAGGGTCTCCTAAGCCTATACACCAAGCAACAAAGCCTTCTAGTGCAAATCATTATTTTGAATTCCTACATCATACCCACGAAATGACCTATCTCTGACATAGAACGATATCGACACATGTAATATCGAAATGTAAAAGTGTCAACAATATTTTACCAAATATAGATAACATGTCGATAAGTTCAGAGGAATTTGTAGCATTAGGTATAATTTTTAAATCGTTATCATATTTTAAGATCAATATAGTTATCTCAATAACCAGTTTCTACCCATTACTATTTTTGTAAGTGATTTAAATATTATCAATATGTTGTCGAAATGACTATGTTTAAAGTTAAGCCATATCGATATCAATGTAATGTCAAAACATAGGGGCTTTGACAAAATGTTGAAATTTTGCCAAAATGCCAACAAGTGACGAAATGCACTCGACATTTTAACTTGTTGCTATTGTTTCTCACTCTCAGTTCTCCCATGTTGGTAGACCACTCTAGTTATGTTTTGGGAGTTGTTTGTTATTGTTCTTATCTTGGACTTATGATATAATTTTCCCAACAACTCTCTCTATATAAAGAGGTGTAGGATTTCATTTAAGAATAAGACTTTTCATTCTCTCCGACTTGGTATCAGAGCGGCAATCTTAAATCGACGTTGTGATATCCCACCCCTCACAAGCCTCCGAAACCTTCCACCAAAACCCTAATCGGCGAGCCACCTTCCTCCACCAGCTCCAGTGCTGCAGGCCTCTCCAACTAGTCCTGCGGTGGCAGCAACCACTGGCAATCGTCGCCGGTGACTGCTGACCACAATAGCGTCGCCGCCGCCTCTCGAGGGGCTACTGCAGCCCTGTAGAGCGCCGCCACCAGCAGATCCCGCCGCTAGCAGCATCGCAGTCGCTTCTCCGGCAGACTGCGTCACCTCTTGCGGCCCTGATAGGGCTGGTAGCATGATTTTCTTGCCGGAAAAGGGGCACACCACCCTGTAGAAGCTGTTAGAGTATTTCTCGTACCTTAACATGCACTAAGTCGTGGATCAAAGGGTGCGCGTGACTCTTGTGATGTTTTCTAGGGTCTTTTGATCTTAAATCTCATGATCAAGAGATCACATTTCTCTGTTGTGTGATTTTTCATATCTGAATATTGATTTCAGATCGTATCTGTGGCATCTTGTGGCAGTCCTAAGGCACGATGGCCTCCTCAGATTCTTCGAAAGTGTTGTCGGTTACCGCTACGGATAATGGGGGTTACAAATCCCCTTTTTTTGTTCCTATTGCCAAGTTAAACGAGGCCAATTATGCTACGTGGTCTCAAAGTTTCCTTATGACTGTTAAGGGGCATGATAAGGAACATCTATTGTTGGAGCTAGAGCCACAAGATAAATCAGAGAAGAATGCTATATGAAAGAAAGATAATTCAATGGTCTGTGCTTAGATCATGAATTCTGTTGAGCCTCAGATTGGTGATGAGATTATCTACTACAAGACCGCCAAGGAGATGTGGGATTCTTTACATGACATGTATTCTCATGAGAATATTTCTAGCAAAGTGTTTAAGATTCATCATGTTATTGGTAGTCTCAAACAAGAGGGTTAGTCACTTTTACAGTACTATGCCATTCTAAAGGGGCTTCTTGAGAAGTACAATGCCTATCGACCTGTCTGCACTTGTACCACTCATAGGGCACATAGGAAGGAGTATGCTATCCTACAGTTTCTTGACGAACTTAGGCCAGACTATGAGGTTGCTAGATCCCAGATCCTTACTCTGGCTGAGCTTCCATCTCTAGAGGAGGCTTATAACCGTGTGAGCAGGGTGGTTGTTAAGCCAACCATGTCAGAGATTGGACAGACACCTGTGCTTGTTGCTGCTGCATGTGGAGGACATGGTGCTTCATCCACTAGGAGGAGAGGATGTAGTGATCGGGGTACGAGTGGTAGACCTCGCACCATTTGTTCGCACTGTGGGAAGATTGGCCACACAATGGCCTCTTGCTGGACAAAGCATGGTCGACCTCCCATGACCAATCAGATTGTTTCTTCAGAGGAGGTGAGCTACATGGTGTCTCATGCGAACTATGATGTTGTGGTCCAGCACCTCTCCCAATTGACCCAGGAGACCACTACTGCTGCTGATACTGCCGCCTTGGCCACTTCAGGTATAATGTCTGCTTACAGGTCTAGTAACACTAACAGTGTCTTGTGGTTGGTGGATTCAGGTGCATCTTAGCATCTCAGTGGGGATGAGACGTGTTTTAGACAGGTTCATGATGTTCCCTTAGGGAGATCTGTGCAGGTAGCAGATGGCAGGCAATGTAGGGTTCATGGCAAAGGAGATGTGGCAGTGACTCATGCATTAATGCTGCTTAATGTTCTTTATGTTCCAGAATTTTCGATTAATCTTTTGTATGTTAGTAGAATTACATAATACTTGCACTGTCGTGCAATATTTGATGAATTAGGTTGTATTTTTCAGAACAAACTCACGAGGAGGACAATTGGCGACGGACATAAGGAGGGAGGTGTATATCGCCTGATCCAGACTCCATTTGCTGCTATGTATCAGGGCGATGTTGCATTAGTGCTAGTACAGCTCTTCAGTGGCATCATTGTCTTGGGCACCCCTCACTGGACAAGCTTCGATGCGTCATTCATCATATTTCGCCAACTATGGAGATTTTGTGTGATGCATGCCAATTGGGAAAGCATCACAGAACCAGTTTTCTTCCTAGTTAATCTCAGAGTTCTACTGCTATCTTTGATTTACTGCACATGGATGTATGGGGACCGAGTTGTATCCCAGATAGACTGGGTCACAAATTTTGTCTACTTGTTGTGGAAGATTTTTCCAGGATATCATTGTTATTTCTTTTGAAAAATAAATCTGATGTTGGATTAGTGATTGAAACATTTATATTACAAATAAAAACTCAATTCTCTAGTATTATGAAGATTGTATGGTATGATAATGTTTTAGAGTTCTGTACATCTAAGTTGGCAACCTTTTACAGATCTTTTGGGATTGTTCACCAGACATCCTGCCCACATACATCTCAACAAAATGTAGTGGAAAGAAAATACCATTATGTGCTTGATGTGGCTAGGATACTATTGATACAGCACAATGTGCTACAGGTGTATTGGGAGGATACAGTGTTAGCTGCATGTTATTTGATCGACAAGTTGCCCAACTCAGTTATACAAGAACAAGTTCCTTGGCAAGTCCTCTATCCTGAGAAGGATTTATTCATTATCCCACCTCGGGTGTTTGGCTGTGTAGCCTTTATGCACATTCTGGGACATGCTAGGAACAAGTTGGCTCCAAGAGCAGTGAAGTGTGCTTTTTGGGTTACAGCAACACCCAGAAAGGATACAGATGTTATGACCCCTATGATAAGAAGCATTATGTGACTGCAAATGTCACATTTCATGAGCCCATTCCTTATTTCTATACAAATGATTATCAGGTGTTATTTAAGGGAGGCTTGACTCCTATGCCTATTCCACCAATTCCCTTAAAACAAATTCCTGTTACACATAGTGAGGATACCACTACCATAAAGACTCCCATGAGGCAGAAGGCTAAGATCATTCAGGTTTATAGGCTACCTGTGACATACAGACAGCATGCATGGTGAGAAAAACACACCCCTTACCACCTCAGCCACCTATCTCCTCCCCTTATTAGGTATGGGTTGATACTGACGTAAATTGTCCTAGTGGTGTTTGTGCAAGTCCCTCTGACCAGTCTTCTCCTTCTACTTCTATTGAGCATATTGAGGAGGATCTTGATCTTCTAATTACTATTCGGAAGGCCCCACAGAGTTGTGCCCTATATCATACTGTATAGACAACCTCTACTGCCAATCTTGGCAATTCATTTGCTACTTTTACAGCATCTCTCTCTGCGACGCACGTTCCTACCTCCCATCAATAGGCCATGCTGAATCCAAAATGACGTCAAGGTATGAAGGATGAGATGGCTACTCTGCGCTCTAGAGGGACACGTCTCTCCAACTTCCCATTCTTCTCTACTACTGCTATTGTTGCTCACGCTGCTACTGCTACTTTGTTCTTATCCAAACTAAATCTCCTCCGTCGCTGCTCCTCGTCTCGTTGCTCCTCTCCTTCGACTCTCTTAAGGTTTGATTCCACATCTATCCATAATTATAGAGTAGATATACATACTAGACTCTAGATCTACTATTATTACAAACATATAAGTCTAAGCACAGTTTAAAAATGAGGAAACATTTATTTAATTTCTAAAATTAAATCCTAAGTTTAGATTGGCATTAAAGAATAAAGAACCTACATCCATCCATAAGAAAATAGAACCTGAAAATTGAAAACACTAAGGATCTGTTTACTTCATGAATTACTTCAACGATAACATTCAACCTAAAATCCTATGGTCCCATGCTTGGTGACAACCTATATTTTTCATACATAAATATGATACAACTAGATCTAAACGTGGCACATAAAGGGTAGTAGAAATAAAAATGACCAACACAACACACATAGTTATGTTAATTTATATCTATTTAAATTAATTAATCTTTCGGCATAGTGCAAAATCTCAAATCAACATATATATTAATTTAAGATCAATTGATTAGATATTTAAAGTTTAGCTTTTAAATTTTTGCTTTAATCCTTTGCAAACTATATATTCGAATTTTTTATCTTTATATGACTTAATTTAATTCGCACAGTAATTATTTGATATTTTACTCTTAAACTTGAACATGATAAAGTAAGCTACATATTGCACATGAATATTATGATATAACATTATTATTCTTACATAAACATATTTAAGCTTATGATTTCCTTGAAATTCTATTCATTTTTACTACTGCCATTTTGTCAGTATACGACAAGGCATGCCTCCAGAATGAACTAGTTTTTAGGCATCAAAATCATTGAAATCTAACATTGAAATGCAAGTATTTCCATGGTGTACCTTCAAAATGCATACTTAAAAATTTATTGAAACATTGTCAAAATTGACATTTCAAACTTTGGTGCAAATTCCTCCTCGTTTTCTCATTCTAAACTTGTGTGGTCATCTTGTGCACTCATTGCTTTTGCAAAAATCTATGAGCATACCCAATCCCTTTGATCATTCTCTGCTTCATATAAGTTTGAAAAGGTAGTAATTCTACCTTTATATTTCATATCCTTCAAGGGCTCTAGGATTTTTTCATTATTTTGCTTTGATTAATTTGTTAGGTATCCGAGCTATGGGTTTCCCATTCTCTTTTAAAGAATGGCAAAACTCTCTTTGGGGATTGTCAAGGAAAGGGATTTTGTAAATTTGATTATAATGATACACATTAGTTTTTAGGGGCAAATTCCCAAATTGAAAGATCTAGGTAGATATTTTTTCCAGAAGGGTTTCCTTTATATATGCTTGTGTTTGTTTGTGAGATTGTTTGCATTTGCATTTTATTGCACAATTCAACATCTCCTTTTTGTGCCACTAACAATTTTTTTTTTGAATAGGCCTTTAAGAATTATAAATGTGAGTTTCGTAATTTAATTTCCGTAAATGAAAAGAAAGATATCCCTCGTTATATAGAGAGAGATTACAATAATATAACATTAAACCTAACAATAAAATCCTGAACATGATCCTAATAAAGAAACAACTTAAATCAAATCCAATCAAAACAAATCAAATCATATATATTGAAAGAGATAAATCCAAATTTACTAATTTCTATTTCTAAAATATTCTCTAACAATATATATTGAGACTTAGAGTCAAATAAAGCCAACACCTGCTCTACGATATTTTCAACCTAACCTCATTCCCCTCTTAAGTACTACAATATTCCTTCTCAACCAAATTGACCACAAACACGCACAAGCCTTCACCCCAAGCCAAAGAATCCACCTCCATACCACTCCCAAAAGCCACCCAAATTCCTTAATAGCATTCATCTACGTGCATGGGTTAAGCATGTGTTGCCATGCATCTTTTGCAAACCTACAAAAAAGGAAAACATATGAAATATCCTCCACTCGATCACACAGAAACTACAGACAGTTTTGTGCTTCTTGTACGTTATAAGGGAGTAAGGATCTATGACAAATGAAACAAATTCTCAACATTGTAACGAAGCAAACAAGCACCCAGGTCTTCATGCTGAACACATGTACTAGCACACATGCAATGCAGTAAATAGGAGTGTATGTGACAGTACGAAGCTTCCTTAATTGCCTATGCTTTGTCCTGTCTTCTTTCCTGCATACATGTGATAGTCATCTTGTTTCCTCACATATAAGAATTCTTTCATGACTCCATTATGCTTATAGATGGACCACACCAGGAGAAAATCTCTACCATGACTTTGAGGTAAAGTCTTCAAACATAAGCATCAAAAAAAATTTCGAAATAATATTTTAATAAGTAGAACTATCTTTTTCTTTCCAAAATCATACAGATGTATTTTAAGTAGTTAGAAATTAATTTGATTTGATTGTATTAGGATTACCATTAGGATTGGCCCTCTCTAGAGACCATTCTATATATTCCTTTCTAGATATTACATAATAAAAATTTCTAATTTCTTAAATCTTAACATGGCATCAGAGTGACTCTATCTTGGGGCCCATCCTTAAAAGGCCACTATTATCAATCTTCAATCGACCAGAGGGCCTCAACAGTTAGCTACCGAGGTCACCCTGCTTTAGCGACCCTCCAGCTGACACTATTATTGCCCTCCAGCAACCGTTGTTATCATCCTTGCTGCTATTGTTGTAACTACGTTGTCGCTATTGTTACTATTGTCGTGGTTGTTACTGCCTCGTAGAGGACAACTTGGGTCCGAGCATCCTCTGGGGTCCAACAACCCCCCTCTTCCCATCTGGTGACCAGATCTGGCCACCACAAGGCCAGATCTTGAAAAAACCAACCTGGGCGGCACCACCAATCAGGATTCCGACACTGACGAAGCCTCCTACTAAGGAGTTGCAAACTCTGTTTGCTCTATTTGACAATCTGTACCTCCGATGACCCAAGGATTTAAATGTTGATGTCGACGTCGTGCCAACATGGCAAAAAGGGGTCATGTCATGACATGTCACCGACAACAAGGAAATTTTGAGGAAATTGCTTGAAAAGATCCAAAATAGCTCAAAATGTCACAAACATGATGAAAATGAACATTTTAATAACTACTACAAGCATAAATAAATGCCTAGAAGACTAATATGGATTTGTGTATGCTCCCACATGCATTATCATATGATAGTTCATGTAGTAGAGTACACGTAAAAGCAAGATCCTTGCAAGAGAATCACTCTAGAAAGAACATATTGGACCACGCTCTTGCTCTTTGGGTGCCCCTGCCATGTTAATGCCTCTTAAATCTTGGATACTATCTAAAGATCTTACTTAAAATCTTCTTTCGATAAATTTTCCAATGTGCATTTCGCCAGCACGCCATGGAAACATCGAGTGCATTTTGCCAATGCCAACCAGATCTCAAGAGAATAACGAGAACAGCAACAGCAGCGATGGAAAAGAATGGTAGTAGTAGCAACGGAGAACAGAAGAAGAGCAGTAGTAGCAGTGGAAGACAAGAACCGAAGAAGAGCAGTAACAACAGTAAAGGAGAAAAACAATAGAGGAGCAGTAGTAGCAGTAGAGGAGAAGAACAAGAGAAGAGCAGTAGTAGGAAGGGGGAGAAGTTAAAAGAGTAGCCAAGGCTTTCAAAAGCGATATCGATATTACATTGATAAGTCAAAAAAGGAATATATCAGTAATATATCGTTAATATCAAGGGAATCTTGGCGAAATCACTTAAAATGGCTTAAAATGTCGTACCATGAAGAAATGCCTAGACCTTAAAAGATTAAAATTATGATCCAAGATGTGAAAAAATAAATAAATTCCAATTTTCAATAGGAAAGTCTAAGGTCTCCACACCCCCCCCCCCCCACGATACAGATTACCACTATACATAAAAAATGATGCATAACCCTTATCATCTAGGCTCACAGCAGGCAACAGCAGACAACGGAGAGGAGAGAAAGAAAGCAAAGAAAGAGGGACTGGAGCAAAAGTATTAACAATATCACCCCAGATATTTGGGAAAAATTGTACTCGCAGTTCAGTTTCAACGATATATCGACATAAGCGATATTTCGTCGACACCCTGGAAAAATGATATTTTTTCCATGTTGACACGACCCATGATGAGCGATAGCAACATATCGCTGATATGTCACGACATCACTTTCCATGCGACAACCCTTAATGCTCATTGTTACCTGTGCTGCTATTGCCTCTACAGTTATAGTTATCGTTACAATTATTGCTATTGATCCATACTACAGGGGCCTCCACCCCACACAACTTGAAAATCAGAAAAAAAAAATCCCATGTATAGCCACTACTGCTGCTATGGCCATTATATGTGGTCACTACCACTACTATGACCATTGTATGATAACCACAAAAGTCACAAAAGTAATGTTTGCACAACCTATGCTTGGCCTAAAAGAAATTTTTTAAGCCTCGGGTCATGTCATCAACGCAGATGTCGATCGCTAATGGGGGATCAAGCAAAGATCCTCATCTCCTACTACTAACTACTTGCCTATTAGCTATTACTACTTAGGAACATTTCCCTATCTACTACTACCACTATAGCTATAGCCTACTACTGCCTCCTACTGTTGTTACCTCTGCTACAGTAATACTGCTATCATTCGTGACTACCACTTCTGCATCAGTTTTCTACTGTTCGTTATCGTTGCTGCTACTACTACTTGGGATCATCTCTCATCTCTGCCTACTGTCTGATGTTGCTTGGGATCATCTCCTATTGCATGACTGCTACCACGATACTACCGTCTTCTACCGTTGCTACCTTTACTACAATTATACTACTGTCGTTCATGACTACTACTTCTGCTATAGTCTTCTATTGTTTATTATCGTTGCTACTTCTACTACTGCTTCAAATCGTCTGTCAACTACTGCTGCTACTACTTGAGATCATCTCTCGTCTCTGCTTACTACCTGATGCTACTTGGGATCATCACCTACAGCGTGAATGCTACCACAGTTGCTACTACTGCTACAACTGCTCGTACTCCTCTAGCCTGTTGTGTGCTCCTCCATATGTCTACATTAGGGAGAATTAACTTTTGTTTCTCGTAATAAGTTAAGTGTTGCACGTTCCAACTTGGAAGAAGTGTTAGAAAAAATTAGAAAATAATGTTTAAGGGAGTAAAATTATCTTTTTCTTATTTCAGTTCTTTCTATTTCGTTTCTTTCCAAAACCATAGAGATACGCTTTAGATAGTTAGAAATTAATTGGATTTGATTTGATTGTGTCAGGATTACAATTAGGATTAGCCATCTCTATATAACAAGACCAATTCCATAAGTTCTTTCTAAAGATTACATAATAAGAGTTTCTAGTTCCTTAAATCTTAACAACAAGCATTTCTCATATATAAAGTATCACAATCAGATTAAAATGCCAATCTTTTCCTATGGTCTACACTGTTTGAGCATTTTGTCGAGAAATACAAGTATTTTCTTCCCAATCATGATGCAAGAAGAAAATCCAAATAATTAAGAGGTCAATAATAACTTGATTGCAATGCTTGACAATATGAAGTAGAGCTTCACCATACATCTAGTGTCCTACAAATATGGGAAAAAGAGGTAAGAGGTTCTCCATAAACTTCACTTCCATAAAGTAACATTTCACATCCATAATGAGGGCATCATACCTTCAACAAAGGTTTTTTTTTTTTTCTTGGAGGACTTCAATGGAATGTTATGGTCCCTTGAAGAATCAAAGGAGAAGCAAGATATTTATTAACCAATCACCAAAATGTTTAGCAAATGGCTCAAATAAGGAAAGTTATATGACATCAATTCCTAATTTATGTTCACACTATCAATCAATTAAGGACCTAATGATGACATGTGAGGAAATAGCTTCTTCTACATGGATTCTTGAGTCCTACCCAAAGCCTACTCCAACATAAAAGGATCCAAAACTATCAAATCCTAATGGATGCAGGTGTCACACTTTTCAAGTAGAGGTATTCAACAACATTACCGTGATCAAGGTGTTACTATGTTTTGTGAACATTCTCATCAATCAAATCATACCTAGATGTGCGTTGGATCAAGTCGAGATACCCAGCTAGGTATGCCCCACCAAATGGGATCAATTTTAGGATCCAAAACCCTTTTCAAACTATATAGATCACGATTCACAAGAGCACAAAAAGTTATCTCAATCACTTATCAATATCAATCATGTGGAGTCACATATTGCCACTTCATCACCAAACATATGAAACCTTAAAAAAGTTCATTAGACACGTAGGCCAGCAAGCTCACTCTTTATATAAAAGCACCCAACACCTTGACAGGGTTGCACACCCATGTGCTTCCCTTACAAAACTACTAATGCCTTTTTTGTGCGAAAAGAAGTATTAATGCCTTTGTATTTGATAACTATATATGTAATCATTTTTTTACGGTAAAAAGGATTTGTACTTGTTGACATATCCTGGTCATTATTTATTTCTATTTGTTCTGCTTATTATTTTATTTTCTTGTCTGGATATGTTAACTCCGCCTATGTTGAGGTTCGTGTGTCTTTTCATTGTCGGTCCCGAACCCAGGTAAAGGAGGAGGGTTGCGTTAGGTAACCGACAGTCAGCGCAAAATTTGTCGGATCTTTAAACATGGATTCTAGCAAACACTCTGATTTCGTTGGGGCGTTTCCTACTTGCGACGCGCTGCATCGACGCCCGGGTGTAGTGATAAATGAGCAAGGGTTCTCGCATGAGGAACGCATGCGAGTAAAGAAGTTAGTTCCGCTACATCGCCGCCCGGATGTAGTCCAAAATGAGCAAGGGTTCTTGCATGAGGAACGCATGTGAGTAAAGAAGTTAGTTCCGCTACATCGCCGCCCGGATGTAGTCCAAAATGAGCAAGGGTTCTCGCATGAGGAACGCATGCGAGTAAAGAAGCTAGTTCCACCACTTCGTCATCGAAGTGTGTCACAAAGAATGCTGAGATTCGGTAGTTGGAATATTGGTACCTTGACCAGCAAGCTCATGGAGATTGTGGATACAATGGTAAGGAGAAGGATTCAAATTCTTTACCTTCAAGAGACTAAGTGGGTTGATGAAAAAGCAAAGGAAATCGAGAGAACAGGTTTCAAACTTTGGTATTCAGGAAGGGACAATGGTAGAAACGGCGTGGGTATTATAATTCATAAGAATTTGAAAGAGAGCATGGTTGAGGTTAAGAAATTGGGTCATCGAATTATTTTGATAAAATTAATTTTAGAAGAAGAGATCTTGAATGTCATTTCAGTTTATGCACCTCAAGTTGGTCTGGAGGAAAGAACAAAGAACAAATTTTAGGGAGAGCTTGATATGATAATTCAAGGAATCCCACAGAGAGAAATGATTTTCTTAGGTGGAGATTTAAATGGGCATGTGGGAAAAGATGCTTTAGAGTATGCAGGAGTGCATGGAAATCATGGTTTTGGTGTTAGGAATGAAGAAGGGAAAACGTTCCTTGATTTTGCTATAGCTTATGATCTTTTCATAGCAAATACTTTCTTCAAAAAACGGGAAGAGCATTTGATTACCTATAAAAGTGAATTAACAAGAATGCAGATCGATTACTTTGCTTTGAGAAGAAGGGATCGTTTATCTTGTAAGGATTGCAAGATTATTCCAGGGGAGAGTTTAACTGCTCAACATCGTCTTTTGGTGTTGGATGTTCATTTGAAGGCAAAGAAGAAAAAATTAGTGTCTAAGAATTTGAGAATTAAATGGTGGAATCTTAAGAAAGAGCAAGTGAGATTTAAAGAGAAGATGCATCAAAAGGCTTGGGATCTTGATGAAAGTGCTGATGAAATGTGGTTAAATATGGCAAACTGTATTAGGAAGGTGGTAAAGGAAGTATTAGGCGTGTCTAAAGGAGGTGTTCCAGGACAAAAGGAGGCTTGGTGGTGGAATGAGGAAGTGCAGGAGAAGCTTAAAATTAAAAAAGCCTGTTTTAAAGCCTTATATCGAGATAAGACCGATGAAAATATGGAAAACTACAAAAGAGCAAAGAAAGAAGCAAAGAAAATTGTTAGTGAAGCAAAAGTAAAAGCTTGAGAGCATTTTTATAAGAAACTTGATTCTAAAGAAGGTGACAGATATTTTCAAGTTAGCTAAAGCAAGAGAGCGGAAAGCAAAGGACCTTACGCATGTAAGATGCATCAAGGATGAAGAAGGAAGGGTGCTTATAGCTAGTGAGGATACAAAGACAGGATGGAAAAGATATTTTCATAAGCTATTTAATGAAAAATAAAATAATGATATCATCTTATGGGAGTTAGTTAACTCAGAAGAGTATGTGAATCGATCATGTTATCGAAGGATACAAAAGAAAGAAGTAGAGGAGGCTCTGAAGATGATAAAAAGTGGGAGGGTTGTTGGGCCTGATGATATTCCTATAGATGTCTGGAGAATGACGGGAGATCGGGGTATAACTTGGCTCACAAATTTATTTAATACTGTGTGGAGAGGCAAGAAGATGCCAGAGGAATGAAGGAAAAGTTTTGTAGTACCTTTATACAAGACAAGGGTGATATACAAGATTGTTCCAACTATAGAGGTATTAAGTTGATGAGTCATACGATGAAACTTTGGGAAAGAATAATTGAAAGAAGGGTGAGGCAAGTCTCTATGGTAACTGAAAATCAATTTGGCTTTATGCCAGGCAGGTCTACTATTGAGGCAATACACCTCTTGAGACGTATGATGAAGACATACAAAGTGAAGAAAAAGGATTTACATATGATTTTTATTGATTTGGAGAAGGCCTATGATTCTATCCCAAGAGATATCTTGTGGAGAATTTTGGAGAAGAGACAAGTGCTAATTATATATATCAACCTCATAAAGGATATGTACTATGAAGCTGCAGCTTGTGTAAAGACTAAGGATGATTTGACAGACTACTTTGATGTCACCATTGGTCTGCATCAAGGTTCGACTCGAAGCCCTTATCTTTTTGCCTTGGTTATGGATGAGTTGACGAAGCATATCCAAGTTGAGGTGCCTTGGTGTATGCTTTTTGCTGATGACATTGTGTTGGTTGATGAGACAAGAGATGGAGTGAATAGAAAACTTGAGCTTTGGAGAGAAGCCCTGAAAGATAAAGGATTACGCATAAGTAGGACGAAGACTGAGTATATGGAATGTAAGTTTAGTAGTAGAGGGAACAACAAAGGGATTGATGTAAAAATTGGAGAAGAGTGCATTCCAATGAAAGATATTTTTACGTACTTGAGATCCATTTTCCAACATGATGGTGGAATTGATGGAAATGTTACATATAGAATTAATGCAGGGTGGTTGAAATGGAGGGGTACTTCTGGTGTTCTCTGTGATAAGAGGGTTCCTTTAAAAGTCAAAGGAAAATACTATCGAGCTGTGGTAAGACCAGCCATGTTGTACGGTTCTGAATGCTGGGCTATAAACTATAGGCATGTACAGAAGATGTCTGTGGCAGAAATGAAGATGTTAAGATGGATGTGTGGTCATACAAGAAAGGACCGTATTTCAAATGAATTTATTAGAAACAGGGTTAGGGTGGCACCGATAGAGGATAAAATGAGAGAGGCCCGTCTAAGATAATTTGGACATTTACAAAGAAGGCCACTAGATGCTCCAGTTAGGAGATGTGAGAAGTTGGAGGCTGAACCCGCTAAGAGGGGACGAGGAAGACCAAACAAGTGTTGGAAGGAAACTATTAAGTACGACCTCAATTACTTTAATTTAAGTCCTAAAATGGCTGAAAATCGATCTGTGTGGAGGCAAAGAATCCATATAGCCGACCCCACTTAGTGTTGGAAAAGGCTTGGTTGTTGGTTGTTGGTTGGTCTGGATATGTTATGTTATTTTTCCACACCTCTCCTTTATATAAAGAGGTGTAGGGCTCTTTACAATAATAGATTGAATTATTTTTTCTCCTACTTGGTATCAAAGCGTGATCCTAGATCGGGTTCTGGCATCCCACCAAGCATCTAGCCTCCAAAACCCTACACCTAAACCCTAGTCCCTCTCACTGTCGCCCCCATCTATTTTCGTCAACACCGCCCCCTGCAGGCCAGCGTCGCCCCATCGACAACGTTGCACCATCTCACTGACAGCACAGGGGTGTTGTTGGCCTCCATCGTTGGTTGCAGCGACTAAAGAGGATCAAGGGCCCTCACACAGTGCTAGTGGGGTCCATTTAAGCTCCAACGCACACGCCTGTTGCATGTGGGGGTCCCTGCATGGCCTTTAACACGGATTTCAAGCCTCCATTTGCCTAAATATCCATGTTTAAGGCATGATCTACCGCTTCTGATGGTCTCTATCATCTAAGATTTTAGATCTATTTTTTAGTGTGTTTTACTGTTTATAAAAAATTGGGATGGCTTCCTCTAGCAATCCTAAGGTGACATCGAGCACCATTTCTAAGATTGAGACCTATAAGAGTCCATTTTTTGGTCCCATAATCAAATTGGATGAGACCAATTATCCTAGGTGAACTCAAACGTTTCTCTTGAAAGTAGGTCATGATAAGGAACATATTTTGCTAGAGTCCAAGCCAACGACAAAGACTAGGAAATATGTCACGTGGAAGAAAGATAATGCTTTTGTCCGAGCATAGCTGATGAACTGCATGATTTCACGGATTGAAGATGAGATCATGTACTGACAAACGACCAAAGAGATGTGGGACAACCTTCATAATACATACATGAGAAGAACTCATCTCGAGTTTTTCAAATCTATCACGAACTGTCCAAGTTGAAGCATGAGGGGTGCTCTCTTTCTCATTACTACTCCGCCTTAAAGGGACTCATGGAGAAGTACAATACTTGCAGGCCGGTATGTACATGTGCCACATAAAGGGAGCATCGCCAAGAGGCTAATGTTCTTCAATTCTTGTTTGGACTTAGCCCAGATTATGCTACTGCTCGTTCACAGATTCTCACTTCTTGAGCTTCCTACCCTAAAGGAAGCATATAGCCATCTTAGTCGGATCACTGTGACCTTACCCCAAACTAGAGACAATGCAGGTCAAGCTTCCGCACTTGCTACAGTTATTGGACGTGGTGGCAGGGGAGCACCTTCCACCCATAGATGTAGGAAAGGACGAGGCTCGTTTAGGAAGCCCCACACAACTTACACCGTCTGTGGTAAGGTTGGTCGTGTGGAGGCCAACCAGCATTCTTTGAACTTCTTAGTTGCTGATAAGGTTATGTTGTTAAGCATTAGTATGTGTTCGTTGGCCGATTTAGGAATAAGGACAGGTGAAGTACATTTTTGATGTGAAAAGTGTGTTGGAAGATTCTTGATCACAATCTTTGTTGAAGGTAACATGTCAAGACAAATATATCTTCAAAGTGGCTATACTAAAACATCTATAGCACTTTGCTTCTTTGTCATAACCAACAAAGATACATTTGATAGCTTTGCGATCAAGTTTATCGCATGTGCTCCTATCCACATGAACATAAACGATGCTACCAAATAGAGAAAGCATGGAATAATCAAGTAACAAAAAATTTAATATTTCATAGGGGTTTTCCAATCCAATATCTATGTGGGAATCCGATCGATGATGTACATTGGCCACAAGTATTTTGGGATAGCTTTAGCATAAATTAGGGCAAGGGTAGTCTTGCATGTGTCTAGGTTTCCTCTCCCTTATCCCATTTTGTTGTGGTGTCCTAGGACAACTTGTTTAGTGAAGTATGCCATTATCATTCAAAAAACTTTTAAAGGCTTGTGACATATATTCACCCCCAATCACTACAGAGACATTTCATTTGGAACTCAAAATAATTTTCGATAAAAGACTTAAATTTGACAAAAGGATCACAAGTATCATATTGTTTCTTAAGAAAGTCAATCCAAGTATATTTGGAAAAATAGCCAATAAAAATAATGTAATAATGTGATCGAGACATAGAAGCACAAGGAGCAGGTCCCAAACATCAATATAAATAAGCTCAAGGATACGTAAGGTAGTTGTGGTAGATAAAAAAAAGGGCAACTGAGTATGTTTGTCATAATGACATCCAGAGCAAAAAATAATATCATGAAGAGGGGCTTTAGTTTTTATGAAACCAAAATCAATAAGTTTCTTTACCGCATTAAAATTACAATGGCCTAACTGGCCATGCCATTGTTCCAGAGTGACAATAGACCCTTTATTATTACTAAAACTATAAAGGACAAGAACAGAAACAAACGGCTTATTGGAAAGACAAATTTTGAGCAATCCAGAGATGCCGATGCATATTAACGAGGGTCTTGTTGAGTCCACGTTCCTTTAAGAAAACATAAGTGAAATGACCCTTCCAAAGGGTCGTTCGGAAATTTTCCGAAATCTTAAGGTTGTTGACGCAATTTTAAACCCCCTGGGTTTAAGTTGTGGACTCTGCAAGGAAACAGAAAATCCTGCGAGGGCAACCCCGTAACTTTCACTCTCATTTTTCCCCCGCTCAACCCACACACACACACAACCCAACCCTACACCCTCCTCTTTAAAAAGACCCTCTCACCTCTCCACCCTCTCCACACCTCCAACGCCACCACCACCACCTCCACCTTCACTCCACCACCTTGCCGCCGACAACCATCTTCTCCCCCCGTCCCCTTGCAACTGCAACTAGGAGAGAAGCAGAGGGGAGGAGCACGAAGGAGAGGGAGAGGGAGAGAGAAAGAGCATAGGCGAGGGAAGGAGGTGCGAGGAGGAGAGGAGAGGAGCTCGGGCGAGGGAAGGAGCAGGCAGTGCATGCGAGGAGAGGAGCTCGTGAGGGAGAACCTGAGGTCTCCTGGAGAAACTGTGGTAGCTGCTGCAGCTCCACGAGTAGAGAACTCGCGAGGAAGATCTGCACACAAATATTTCCACATTATCAGATGTCTGCAACCCTTGTCAGATGTCTGGAGGGGTCGTTGGACATCCAAAGAGAGCTCCGGAAGTCCGATATCACGCAAAGTGCGAGGTATGTACCCTGCACGAGCATGCATGTATGTACGTTTACATATATGTGTCATGTCTTCACCTGCGCGTGCATGCGCAGGTACGAGACGTTGCAAAGGAGCATGGCATGTCCTTCGAGGCACTTTAGGATGTCTAGAGACCATGTCAGGCGTCTGACTGATCTTCCAGACGACCGGAAGCGGTGTCAGACGTCTAGAAGTTCCCTCAAACGGCTGCGAAGGGGTTCAGACGTCTGAAAAAAATGCAGGAAAGCAAGGTAAGCCTCTGCGATCGTTTAAGACGTCTGGGACTTTCCCCAGGCGTCTAATTTTGGTTAAAATGCGTGTTTTTGGCCGTTCAGGGCCAAATGGAGTTGGTTTTACGCAAACGAAGTATCGATGATTTCCATTCAGTATTCTCTACGTGTTAGTGTCGTACTTATGCTATTTTAAACTAGTTTGACATGATTGGTCAATGGTATAGGTATCCAATCCATAGTGTATACAAGACCCGTGGAAACAACAGGATCTACTGTATGAGCCCTCATTCCACCTGAATATTCCAGTAAAGTGGTCCTCTTTAATATTGTTATTTAAATGATTAAAGTGCATGCTATTTTAGAATGATCTGATTGAACCATAGGATATGAAATGAACCATAGGGCTGAGAAGGATGAATGTTACTCTGAAATGCATGTTAAAATATTTATTGCTAGCAAATGAATAATTAAGTGATGTGGTACTTGCTTAATTTATTAAATCATGAGCTACATGTTATACGATTAAGAACCAGAATGTGAATAGAAATATACGCCGTGTAATGAAATGAGATAAGCATTATGAACGAACCCTATGAGAAATTAGAAAGAAAACTTAAGCACTACGACTTGGAAACTCTGATGGTTACGGGATAATTCACTTACTGTAAGACATGACGGTTAGTTAAGCTTTAACTGGGGCATGAGCTGACCCTCGTGCACACCCGTACCGAGAACTAATTACCCTTCTTTAGAGGATACACTGGCCCTCGTGTACACACGTACAGAAAAGAGCTAAATACCCTTCCTCAGAAGATACGTTGGCCCTCATGTACGCACGTACCGAGGAGAGTTAATCACCCCTTATATAGAGAGAATAGGTTGGCCCTCGCGTACATAGTACCGAGGAAAGCTACGGTTACTTTTGTGTAAGAGAGTGCTAGCCACCCTTAGGTCAGGACCCGGGGTTAGGAATGGCCTCCTTACACCGACTCTTGTTAGGTCCACTAGACAAATCGAGATAACTGGGCGAGGGTACGCGAACTGTTGAGAGTTGACTCATGTTCCGTTCTGTGTTGTACGTCTGGGCGTACCCGTTAGTGAAAATGATTGACCGAGTGTCAGTGCGGGGTAGCTACCCATGCACTTATCGCGTGTGCCGTAGTCACCGCTATGTCGCAGTCATGACCCCGAGGTGGTAGACCAGATGTAGGACTACCACGGTGTGCTTTCTTGGCCAAGAGAGTGCCACGTGTACATCCTGCATCGCGGGAAAACTGCATCAAGATTGTTCCCTTAGGGAACAAGTGGATTTGAGAAATGTTGAGAACCCTTGTTAGAAACATAATCAGAAACACATAGATGTTTAAACAGAAACAATTAATAATATATAAGTGAAAAATGGATGGTTAGTTAGCTGCATGTTTACTTTATGTTTAATTGCATGTAAATGACTTAACCACCACTCTACTCAGTGTTAGTTGACCACAAATATATATATAACTATGTTCAGGTCAGGGAGTTAAGCAGCCAGCGGCACCGGCTGCAGAGGATGTGGGCCTAGTCGAGCCCAGCCGTAGTTCTCACTTTTCCGTTGCAGAGACTTACTAGTAGTAAGTATCTTTAGCATGTAGTAACTATTTCTGTTATATCTCTCTATTCTAGTTGTAATGACTATGTATATAATAGTATTTTTCCACTTGTGACAATATCTTTAAGATATTCTGTTCTAGTTCTATTGCTGTCTCTTATCTATTTTTGCTTAGTTACATTGCATGTGTGGTTATGGAATGCTTTCTGCATTTGATTATTTCTCATTTGACGACTGGGTCTTGGGATTTAGTCAAAGCAAACCAATCTCGGGTTCTGTAGAGAGCTGGGATCGAGTCGTAATAATAAGCCTGAGTAAATAAACTATAAGCATCATCGTCATCAAGAAAATAAGAAATTGATAAGAGGGAAAATTTCATGGTGGGAATATAAAGGACATTCATAAGTCGACATCAACCTTGGTGGGACCTACCCATTCTACTAATGTTGACCTCTACATCAACCTTGTCTACATCCTTGGTTTCTACCTCGATCAATGTACAGAGTACTTGTTGAGAGGTGAAGAGTTGTAGACTATTCTAGTCCCACATTGTGTGCGACAAATTGTGTATGGTTTAGGTTGCCTACAAAAGGCTCATGTATCTCCCACTTTATCTTTGAGAAAGAAAATAAAAATATCTTGTCCCATGGGGCCTTCTCCCGTGATTTTCTCCCTACTCTTCGTAAGTGGAGTTTTCACGTAAAAGTATTCATTCTTGCTATACTTTGATATTATGCCTGTTGAAAGAAAGAATAAAATCATCTTTTTGAAAAAGAAACCCTAGACCTCTTCGTATAGAAAGAAGTTTCATAAAAATTGCATATGATGGCCTTTTTGAAAAGCAAAATAACAAAAGATTCCCACGTAAATAAAATAACTTCAACACTCCCCCTCAAGTTGAAGTATATAAATCTAACATGCCAAGCTTGGTGCAATCTATAACTTATTTTTGCATGAAAATTGATAGGAATCTTAGTTAGGTAATATGGCATCTCTAGTAATTTTATTAAAGTTTTTACGTCCTCAAAACTCATTTCCCCATGTATTGCATTTAGGCCCCTAGATTGTAATTTAGTCCCCATTTTTAATTTCCATTATCTTATCCTTATCTAAAAACTCTAAAAATATATATGAATATTCAAAAATATGTTAATTTAGGTTAGTAGGAAATAATTTGAATGTTTTGCCTCCACGTGGATAGACTCGAACTCCAAGTTTACGTGATTTTATATTGCTAAGGATTTGAAAAATATTTTTATTGTTGTGATTTCGTACTATGACACTAATATCCTCTTGCGAATTTTGCAATCAAAAGTTTTCTTAAAACTCTAATCATGCTCGTATATGGCTAATATATATCGCAGGATCTGGTATACTTCCCAGGGAGATAAATCCCTAATGTACTACTATACTAAGATGGAAGCACTATTAAAGGAACTGAACATGTTCCAACCACCTTGCTGTGGCACTCAGGACAACGCCAGGTGTGGTGACTCTATAGGTTTCTAGATGATCTAAGTTCTAAGTATCAATTGCTAAGGATCAGATAGTTCGATTGGATCATACTCATGTGGAGATGTCCTATGGGAGGCTCCAAAAGATCACTATTAATGTCAATACTATGAAACAGACTACTCCATAGCCTATTGTACCTCCCACAAAGACTTCCACCTTTATTGTTCCAAGTGGACATAGTCGCAAATAGGGGCAAGGTCGTGGTCATACTTATGAGCCATGTATTCACAACAAACGAACTAACCACCTATCCAATCATTGTTGGGCTAAGTTTGGCTAAGTTTGCCTGACCTAGTTGAGCTAATGCTGTTGTAACCTAGGAGTTCTCTCCTAGTGGGATACCACCTCTATCTACAGATGACTATGCACGTCTCTTGAAGCTTCTTAGACAGACTATTCCATCCATGAGGCCTCTAAGTACTTCCACCTTCCTAACTAATTCTGTAGGTACTACAACCAATCTAGCTACGACTTCATCCACCTCCTAGGTGGTGGATTCAAGTGCATCCAATCATCTTATTTGTAAGATGGATGCAATTACTTCCATACGAAGGTCCCCTAGTATTACTACCGTCAGATTGGCGAATGGGTCCTACTCTCCTATTACGGTTGTAAGCGATCCCCATTTTACTTATGTTCTATAGTTATCTAATGTCTACTATGCTCCTGAATTTCTACTTAAGTCTATTATCTGCTTATAGATTATGCAAGGATCTCCACTACCAAGTGATATTTCTTTCTGGACGACGAAGATAATTGGTAGGTTGATTAAGAAGGATGGTCTCTGTTACATCAACGTCTCTTACATTTTGCTAGTGTTGCATCTATCTCTATCGATCCTAATCTTTGGCATCGTGGTCACCCATCTACTATAAGGCTTCAACAGATGTTTCTAGATTCCTCTATTCCAACCTCTCTTAACTGTGAAGCTTGTCAACTTGAGAAACGTCACCGGGTTCCTTTTCCTTCCAGAGAGAATAAGTGAAATCCTTTATTCCATTTGATCCATTTTTATGTTTGAGGTCCTTGTTGAATAAACTGTCAATCTAGATTTCAATATTTTATAGTTTTTTTGGATGATTAAAGTTGTTTGTTTTAGGTGTTTCTTATGAAAGATCGATCAAAGATTAGTATTGTTCTACCTAAAGTTTTTAATAAAGTTCAAACTTTCTAAGATAATGCTCTTGAGTTTATTAAACATGATATTCGAGATTTTCTTCCCAAGAATGACATTATTCACTGGACCTCTTGTGCCTATACTCAGCAAAACAACGTGACTAAACGCAAACTTTATCCTATTATTAATGTCTTTTTTTAAAGAGAGGGTGATTTTCCGGATGATAATCACCCAACTTCAATTAATATAGGCAAAGAAGCACTCTTAGCCAAAAAAAATTACAAATGGTTCTCCAAAAGAATTATCAAAGAAAAAATGAGTAAAATTCTCAAAAAAAGGTTGCTGCTCTCTAAAGATAGTTGCATTCCTCCCTATCTAGATAACCCACAAGACAACAAAGACCTTTGCTCTCTCCTTAGTTCGGAATTTATTAAGCCACACTTGTTCGCCTCTTCTGTATGAACTCCAGAAATCACCTTAACTAGAATGGGAGATCCAGGAAATATCAAAATGATTCCAAATACATTCTACAAAAGGACAAGTAAAAAAGAGATGATTGATGTCGTCATTCTCCCTTTAACAAAGAGAACCGTTTCGCATTCGATGCCAACCTTTCCTCCACATTTTTGTTAACACCTACCCCCTTTGAAGCAGGCAAGTGAAGATCTTAATCTTCAAGGGGCAAGCCACTTCCCAAATCAGTCTACAATCTCTGACAAGGCCAATGTCAAAAGCTAGTCCCAAAACCATTATCTTTCTGTAGGCCTCACGGACAGACATCACCTTCATCCCAAACAAAACAATCCACACCCCATTCTATCTTATAGCCTTCTAAATCAAGAAGCATGGACTACACCTCTAAAATCCTTTAATCCAACAAGCTTCCCTTAAAGGAGGGACACCAAGAGCCATTCCAACAATTACCAACCAACACCTCCCTATCCGAGGCTAAGGCAAACAATTGGTGGAACTTATCTTTAAGCCTTCAAGCACCCATTTAATTATCTGTCCAAAATCGAAAAACATTCCCCGCATAAACATAAGGCAAAAAGAATTGTTGAACTTGAACCTTTGACGCAAAAATGGGCAAACCACTGACGAAGTGAGAGGATCCACACGAGGGGGCCGCCAACCATTCCCAATTCAACCTCATTCCATAAGAAGCCTCCATAACCTACCTAGAAGCAGCATTTTAAATGCAGACAGCGTGCCATCAACAAGGCTATTTTCGGAAGGAGGATGTGCCGACAAAGTGTAGGTGTCGATTTACAGGGGTGTCGACAGTATGTCAGAAATTTCGACAGCATGCCGACAGTATGGGCGGCATGCCTGTGCCAGCGTCAACAATCTAAGCGCGCGAGGCTACTTCGAAAAGTGGTAGTGGCGGGAGAGGTTTAGGTTGAAAAGGGAGGTAGGTGGGACAAGACACACACACGTTTTGAGTATTTATGTAATTTTTTGTCAGCATGCCCTTGGCATTTCCATAACGTGCCCTCGGCATGCCCACAAAATGCACACGTAAAATTTCATTGGCACGGCATCGAAATCGACATTTCGAACCTTGCCCAAAAGATTATTCCTTTGGCCCAAGATCCTATTTATCCACTTGGCAAGAAAATCATCATTCATGGAAGCTAAGTTCCTAACTGCCAAGCCACCTTCCTTGACTAGTCTATATTCCTCATCCCATGCCACTAATCTTGCACATGTTCCCACAGAGCCATAGTCTAGAAAAAATCCCTCAGCCCAAACACCTCTTTTTCTATCTTCTATGGCATTTTGAAGATAAAAATAAAGTATACTGGTAATGAAGCAAGCACAGCCTTCAGAAACACCAATCTACCGCCTCTGGATAAAAGCTTTGAGGCCTACCTTGCAAGACTCCTCTCCATCTCTCAATTAGGGGCATCCACTCTTGCAACGAGATGCTTCTATTGGATAACAAGAGCCCAAGGTAGGAAATGGGTAGAGATCCTTCCGCAATGCGAAGCACCGCTCCACAACTAGCTACCTCCTTATCATATAAGCGTATGAGCACAAGAGTAGATTTCAAGAAACTAATCTGCAAACTCGAGACGTCACCGAATAACTCCAGCAATAGGTGCAACCTCCTAGCAACTAAGGGAGAGCCCTTGACAAAGAATAGAGTATCTGCATACGATCTCCACTCCATTCACTACAACAAAACCAGCAAACAAGTTCCTTGCACAAGCCTCAGATGTGGACTTCGCCAACATATATGTCGCAAGAACGAAGAGCATCAACGCTAACGGACACCCCTACCTGACCCCTCTTCTAGAGGGATTCATCCTCCAACCAGGTTTCATTAACCATAATTGAGAAAGATGTCATTACAGAACGCTTTATCCAATCCACCAACCATCAGGGAAAACCTCTCTTCACCGAGAAAGCCCAAAGAAAGGACCACTGCACATAATCATAAGCTTTTCTAAAGTGCACCTTCCAAAGAAAAACCTTCTCCTTTAATCTCTTCCATGAGGTGAGAATCTCAAAAGCAATAACAAATCCATCCAAAATGGTCCTGCCTGGCACCAAACATCTCTATAATTGTGAAATGATTTCTTTTAAAGCTCCTCTCAGCCTATTCGTAAGCACCTTCACAATGATAAGGTAGATGGCATTAAAGGGGCAGTTCTCAATGGCTTCTGACCCCTCCTTTGGCAAAAGAAACATGAAGAATTTGTTGACCCTGTTAAATCCTAAATTATCAGCAGCAACTACAAGATCACCTATAGAACATCCTCCTTAACCAAGGTCCAGAATTCCCTATAGAAGTGAACTAGAAATCCATCTGGTCCCAAGCACCCACCAGCATTAAAACTCCAAATGGCCTCACACACCTCATCCTCCATGAACTTAGTCAAACCCCTCTGCCTAGCTATCAAAGAGGAGCTGCACTCCAAATCCCCACCATCTCCAACCACCATTCCTTTTTGTAGTCGTGAAAGCCCTATAATAGTCAGTCACCACTTTTGTTACCTCCCTACCAAAGAATAAGGCATCATTTACTAGCAATCTATCAATCAAATTCTTCATTCTCCTAAATGAAGCCAGTAGGTGAAAGAACTTGGTGTTGGAGTCCCCCTCTTTAAGCCACTTCTATCAAGATCTGGCTTTCCACTCCACCTCTACCTTTCCTATCCTCTTCACAAACCGCTTGCATGTGTCTAGCTCTGGAAATAATGTCATCCTATGAAAGCACCCCTACATCTTTTGCTCTGTCAAGCCTAGAGATCATATTCTTAACGTAGCACATACCATTCTTATTGCTATGAAAGTACCTAAATATATCTAAGGGGATGTTGTTCTTATTGCCACATATCCATAAATAGGGTACCCACTTTTATACTCGATCGGGATATGCCTTTTCACATTGTACAGCTCAATGCAAAGATCTTTAGCTGACCACTGGAAAGTTTTGGCGATACTTGTTTTGTCTACCTTTTTGGGGTTACTGATATACTTTCTCCTCGATCGGTCAAGTGTATTTCTAGGATACTCCTACTCTCAAAGGGGGTATCAATGCTTTGATCATGTAGGAAACAAATATTATGTTTTTGTTGATGTATTATTCTTTGAGAAGGTGCCTTTCTACTCTAATGAAGGCTCCTCACTTGGTTGGGCCACCCATACCTATGAGCACTATCCTAAGGATCCTATATTTATTCCCTTGCCTTATGTGAAAGTTGAAGTTTCTGAAGGGAGACCATCCAATTCATCTTCCCCACCCGCGTATGATGTTCCTCCACCTAAGTAGTCAAAGGATTTACCCATTGCTCTATACAAGGTAGTAGGAAGTTGTGTTCTTCATCCTATGTCACATTATACTACCGTTGATCATCTTAGTCCTACTTTGAAGAAATTTTCTACAATCTTATCTGCCATGGTAGTTCCTACGAGTTATTGTGAAGATGCACAAGACCCTAGCTGGCACTTGGGCATGGACAAAGAGATAACGGCCTTCACTACACAGGGCACATAAGAGTTGACTAATTCCCCTGTTGGGGCCACAGTGATCGATTACAAATGGATTTATGTTGCAAGTATAGACCATATGGGATTGTTAAGAAACTGAAGGCAAGGCCGATCGCTAAATGTTACATGCAGACTTATGGGGTTGATTATTTTGACACCTTTTCCCTAGTGGCTCGACTAAATTCAGTTTGCCTTATTCTCTCATAGGTTATTAATAAACAATAGTCTCTATACCAACTAAATATTAAGAATGTCGCTTTATATGGCAACCTACAAGAGGAAGTTTACATGACCCAACCATCTGGTTATGTGGTTAAGGGGGAGAAAGTGTGCTTCCTACGGAAGGCAGTACATGGGTTAAAACAAAGTGCAAGAGCATGTTTTGAGAGGCTCAATAGTGAAGTTCAAATAATTAGTTTTCTGGTAGCTACTTCTAATCATTCTATCTTTGTTAAACACAAGGAGTCTGATGTTATCCTTATTGTTTATGTCGATGACAATTCTAACAAAAACTCCAATAGCATGGCCCTCTCACAAAGGAAATATGTCATGGAATTTCTTGCGGAGACAAGCCAGCTTAGGGCCACACCTTCCTTTATTCCTATTGAGTAACGAGGATGGCTAAAAGAGGAAGATGATCCATTGTTGGCAGAAAAAAGTAAAGGAGCATCGTTGGGAAACTACTATATTTTTCTGTTACAAACCTTGATATTAGCTTTGCAATCAACAGGGCGAGTCATTTCACAAAGAACCCCCACTACAGCCACTAGCATGCAATTTGTCTAATTCTAAAGTACCTTAAAGGTGATCTTGGAAAGAGCATGTATATGAAAAATCATCAACATTTGGATGTACATGCTTATTCTAATGCAGACCATGCATGCTCTACAGAGGACAGAAAGCCTACTACTAGTTTTGCTACTTTTCTTGGTTGTAATCTAATTACCTGGAAGAGTAAGAAGTAGATTGTGATTGATAGGTCTAGTGTTGAAACCAAATATCATGCCATGGCCCACATAGAATGCGAGATTATGTTGATGGTACACTTTCTAGTTGATCTAGGGATTACAGTACATCTTCCTGTTCCGATGTTCTATGACAATCAGTCTACCATCTTCATTGCCTCAAATCCAATTTTTCACAAGCGCAGCAAGCATATTGAACTCCACCTATGTTGAGGTTCGTATGCCTTTTCATTGCCAGTCCCAAGCCTGGGTAAATGAGGGTTACGTTAGGTAGTCGACAGCCAATGTAAAATTTGCTGGATCTTTAAACATGGATTCTAACAAACACTCAGATTTCGTTGAGGCGTTCCCTACTTGCGACGTGCTGCATCGATGCCCAGGTGTAGTAATAAATGAGCAAGGGTTCTCGCATAAGGAACGCATACTAGTAAAGAAGTTAGTTCCGCTACATCGCCGCCTGGATGTAGGCCAAAATGAGCAAGGGTTCTCGCATAAGGAACGCATGCGAGTAAAGAAGCTAGTTCCACCACTTCGCCATTGAAGTATGTCACAAAGAATGCTGAGATTCGGTAGTTGGAATATTGGTACTTTGACCAGCAAGCTCATGGAGATTATGGATACAATGGTAAGGAGAATGATTCAAATTCTTTACCTTCAAGAGACTAAGTGGGTTGAAGAAAAAGCAAAGGAAATCGAGAAAACAGGTTTCAAGTTATGGTATTCAGGAAGGGACAAAGGTAGAAACGGCGTAGGCATTATAATTCATAAGGATTTGAAGGAGAGTATGGTTGAGGTTAAGAGATTGGGTAATCGAATTATTTTGATAAAATTAATCTTAGAAGAAGAGATCTTAAATGTCATTTTAGTTTATGCACCTCAAGTTGGAAAGAACAAAGAACAAAGAACAAATTTTAGGGAGAGCTTGATATGATAATTCAAGGAATCCCACAGAGAGATGATTTTCTTGGGTGGAGATTTAAATGGGCATGTGAGAAAAGATGCTTTAAAGTATGCAGGAGTGCATGGAAATCATGATTTTGGTGTTAAGAATGAAGAAGGGAAGACGTTCCTTGATTTTGCTATGGCTTATGATATTTTCATAGCAAATACCGTCTTCAAAAAATGAGAAAAACATTTGATTACCTATAAAAGTGGCTTAATAAGAACGCAGATCGATTACTTTGCTTTGAGAAAAAAGGATCGTTTATCTTATAAAGATTGCAAGATTATTCCAGGAGAGAGTTTAACTGCTCAACATCATCCTTTGGTGTTGGATGTTCATTTGAAGAAGGCAAAGAAGAGAAAATTAGTGTCTAAGAATTTGAGAATTAAATGGTGGAGTCTTAAGAAAGAGCAAGTGAGATTTAAAGAGAAGATGATGTAATAAAAGATTTAGGATCTTAATGGTAGTGCTAATGAAATGTTGTTAAATATGGTAAACTGTATTAGGAAGGTGACAAAGGAGGTGTCAGGCGTGTCTAAAGGAGGTGTTTCAGGACAAAAGGAGGCTTAGTGGTAGAGTGAGGAAGTGCAAGAGAAGATTAAACTTAAAAAAGCCTGCTTTAAAGCCTTATATCGAGATAAGACTAATGAAAATATGGAAAACTACAAAAGAGCAAAGAAAGAAGCAAAGAAAATAGTTAGTGAAGCAAAAGCAAAAGCTTGGGAGCATTTTTACAAGAAACTTAATTCTGAAGAAGGTGAAAAAGATATTTTCAAGTTAACTAAAGCAAGAGAGTGGAAAGCAAAGGACCTTACACATATAAGATGCATTAAGGATGAAGGAAGGGTGCTTATAACTAGTGAAGATATAAAGACAAGATGGAAAAGACATTTTCATAAGCTATTTAATAAAAACAAAATAATGATATCTTAGGAAAGTTAGCCAACTCAGAAGAGTATGTGAATCAAACATGTTATCGAAGATACAAAAGAAAGAAGTAGAGGAGGCTTTGAAGATGAGAAAAAGTGGGAGGGTTGTTGGGCCTAATGATATTCCTATAGATGTTTAGAGAATGGCGGGAGAACGGGGTATAACTTGGCTCACAAATTTATTTAATATTATGTGGAGAGGCAAGAAGATGCCAGAGGAATAGATGAAAAGTTTTGTGGTACCTTTATACAAGAACAAGGGTGACATACAAGATTGTTCCAACTATAGAAGTATTAAATTGATGAGTCATACGATGAAACTTTGGGAAAGAATAATTGAAAGAAGGGTGAGGCAAGTCTCTATGGTAACTGAAAATCAGTTTGGCTTTATACCAGGCAAATCTACTATTGAGGCAATACATATCTTGAGACGTATGATGGAGACATACAAAGTCAAGAAAAAGGATTTACATATGATTTTTATTGATTTGGAGAAGGCCTATGATTCTATCTCAAGAAATATCTTGTGGAGAATTTTGGAGAAGAAACAAGTGCCAGTTATATATATCAACCTCATAAACGATTTGTACTATGGAGTAGTAACTTGTGTAAAGACTAAGGATGATTTGACGGACTACTTTGATATCACCATTGGTCTGCATCAAGGTTCGACTTTAAGCCCTTATCTTTTTGCCTTAGTCATGGATGAGTTGACGAAGCATATTCAAGATGAGGTGCCTTGATGTATGCTTTTTGCTGATGACATTGTGTTGGCTGATGAGACAAGAGATGAAGTGAACAGAAAACTTGAGCTTTAAAGAGAAGTCCTGGGAGATAAAGGATTACGCATAAGTAGGACGAAGACTGAGTATATGGAATGCAAGTTTAGTAGAGGGAACAATGAAGGGATTGATGTAAAAATTGAAGAAGAGTGCATTCCAATGAAAGATGTTTTTAAATACTTAGGATCCATTTTCCAACATGATGGTGGAATTGGGGATGTTACACATAGAATTAATGCAGGCTGGTTGAAATGGAGGGGTGCATCTGGTGTTCTCTGTGATAAGAGAGTTCCTTTAAAAGTCAAAGGAAAATGCTATCGAGCTGTGGTAAGACCAGCCATGTTGTACGGTTCTGAATGCTAGGCTATAAACTATAGACATGTACAGAAGATGTCTGTGGTAGAAATGAAGATGTTAAAATGGATGTGTAGTCATACAAGAAAGGACCGTCTTTCAAATGAGATTATTAGAAATAAGGTTAGGGTAGCACTGATAGAGGATAAAATGAGAGGCACGTCTAATGTGGTTTGGACATTTACAAAAAATGCCACTAGATGCTCCAATTAGGAGATGCGAGAAGTTGGAGGCTGAACCTGCTAAGAGTGGGCGAGAAAGATCAAACAAGTGTTGGAAGGAAACTATTAAGTATGACCTTAATTACTTTAATTTAAGTCCTGAAATGGCTGAAAATCAATCTGTGTGGAGGCAAAAAATCCATATAGTCGACCCCACTTAGTGTGGGAAAAGACTTGGTCGTTGTTGCAGTAAACATATTGAAGTTGATTGTCATTTTGTCAAAATATGATCACTGAAGGGAAGATTAGCACTCCTACTACTACTTCTAAGCAGGTAGCTGATATTTTCACAAAGGCACTTTCCCAAAAGTGTCATGATTATTTATGTAACAAGTTCGGCATAATTGATATATATACTCCAACTTAAGGGGGAGCATTAAAGTTATGTTTGGGGTGTTTTCATATTAAATATTTTCTTGAGAGACTTCCTGATAAACGTCAGTTTATCATTATTCTTATCACCTAAAACAGATCTAGCTCTTAGGTTTGTAACTTCGCAAACAAGTTTTTGGGTTGCATTTAGGCAAAATCTATTAGGCATGCATTGCATTCTTTTTGTATTTTTAACATCTTTACTTCAGTGTTAAGGTTAAGCAAATAATCAAACCCTTAAAACCCTAGCACTCAAGAAGGAAGAAAGTGAAGAAGTCCAAATTAGCTGAACCCTAGCTGGATCCAACTCATCTATGTTGGATATTAGCTAACATTGGTTAAGTTTAGCACCTTCCAGTTCCATTCAGCTCATCTTAGCTGGATGACAACTCAGGGTAGCTTATCATAGCTCAACCCACCTCAACGCAGCCCAGATCCAACTCAACTTAGTTGAGTCTAGCTCATCCTAGCTCTAGTCGATTCACTGCGAGCTCTAGCTAGCTCAACTTATTTGACGGGAGTTCATTCCAGCTCCAGCTCATTCCAAGTCCAGCTCTACCCAACTCCACTTAGCTAACAATAGTTGAACTCCCTCCAGCTTAGCTACTACTTGCCTACTTAGTAGCTAAGCTAGCACAGGAGTTCTCATCAGAGGCAATTCCAGTTCAACCTAGCTTCAACTAGGATGAAATCAACTCAACTTAGCTCAACTACTTAAGACTAGCTACTAACATAAGAACTAGCTACCTAAGCTTAGTAGGTGAGCTCCTCATTAAGACCTCCTCAGCAAATTCAGCTCCAGTACAGCTCCAGTACAGCTCCAGTCAACTCTTCCTTAGCTCCTCTTCCCAAAACCTTAACTCCACTACTACTCTACTAGCTAACCTAGCTTAGCTAAGTTCTATCTAGCTCCATCTACATGGCCTTCCAACCTACCTAGCTAACTCCACCAAAAAGACCTTAAATAGTCCACTACTTGAGCTACCTACTTCTACCTAAAGATGGCGCCACCTTAAAGCACCCCTACACCAAATAACTACCCCTTAACCAACCCATTTTTTGGCACCAAAACCAAGAGACACCAACACCCACAACTCTCCACACTTGGAGCCAAAAATGAAGCTAACATCCACCCTCCATCTACCCTCTTAACCTATCTCCACCATCCAACAAGTGGCGCCACCCTTAACCATCCTAATGTTGGCATCAATACCATTTAACCCATCATAACCACCTCCTTACACATCCCTACACATGGCGCCAACTAACCCTAGCCAATAGATCACCTAACCACCCTCCTAATCTAATCCTATCCATCCATCTCCATGCCAACCCATAACCCTTACCCTACATAGTGTTGGCCTCCAACTCCATTTAACCCAACCCTAACCACCACTCAACACACCCCTACATATGACGCCCACCTAATCTAACCCTCCATCCATTAACCACCCTCCTAAGCATCCATCCTAACCCTACAACACACCACACAACCCCTAAAACCTAGTCTCCACCTAGGGTTGGCGCCAACTCCTAAGAAGCCCCTCCATTTTGGTGCCAATTCACCTCAACCCTAGGATCTTCTAACCACCCTCATGAGTCCATCTTAGCCCTCCATCCATTAACCACACCTATCCCCCTACCACTCCTATAAAAAGACCTAACCTTCCACCAAAAAGACCCATCCTTGGTTACATTTTTTCTACCCATACTCCGCCCATATCCAACGTCCAAGGAGAGGAGAGGAGGAAGAAGATCAAGGAGACACCATGTCTCCTTGGTGGCTTCAACTTCTTCTTCCTTGTGTCGCCACCAAACCAAGGAGGAAGGCCAGGCAAGGAGGACATCCAGAGGAGGATATACTGAAGATGGTCCACGTCACCTTAGGGAGAAGTTCTTGGAGTGAAAATCTTCCACTCTAGGAGGAGCCAAGCACGCCCACCTAGGCTTTGCCAAGAAGAGGATAGCCAGGTGCTAGGAGCAAGTTTTCTTCAATCCAGGGGCAACCTGAGTTGGAGTGGAAACTCTGCAGCATCATCACCATCTTCTTCATAAGCATTATTCTACATTTTCTTTGTATTTTGCATAATAGTTTAGTGTTTGATTTTGGTTGGAGATTATAGGTGAGAACCCCTCTCACTTGTGAGTTCTCTAACCCATTGTAAAACATTTTTCCAATTCAACAAAAGCATTCCTTTACTTAATTTTAGATAGCTTGTGATTGTGTTGTGACTTGCTTCTTCATTACTATAGGCCTTCCGTGCTTAGGGTGAGTTGGAGAAGCAAGGCACTTGTTGCTTTGCGTTTCCCATAGTTCTAATTCCCGTCTCTCTCCGTGTCTATTTTGCCCGTATTTCAAAACTTTAAAAAAATTACATATTTCAAAACCTAAAAAAAAGAAGTTGATTTCCAAGATTCAAGTGAGAGATTTGGTTTAAAGCATCCCTACCTATCTTGGGACGACCCGAATACTTTCTCAAGTACTCAAAGTTTATAAATTTAAAAGTGATCCAAATTGCATGTTACGACTTAATTCGCGATTTTTACAAATCACGCTTTTTAGCGATCACTTCCCTGTTTGTTTTTTTAAAAAAAAAAAAGCCAAAGGGTAGTTATCCAAATGATAGCCACCCAAATTCATTTCATACCACAAAAGGAATTACATCAGAAGTTACAGAATAGATCCCCAAAACTCCACCAGGGGAGAAATGGAAGAGACAATTTTCACAATAGGGTCTCTTCCCCCTAAAAATCACTCTTTCTTCCTAGCCAAATACCCCATAGAACTGCCAGGACCTTTGCCCTCTCCTTCTTGGATCTAAAAGAGATTCCTCCATCCTAGCCATTACAATTACCCCTACGAAATGAAGATCAGAAAGTAACCATGTCCTGATGGGTGATCCAGTCGATCCCCATCCTCTGCCACACTTACATTACAAACGGGCACTGGAAAAAAAAGATGTTGAATGTCTTCCTCCGCTCCTGCACAAAGGCGGCAGCTCAAATCATTCGTCCAGGCCTATCTTGCTCTCCACCTCTTCATCACAATCCTCCCTCTCCTCATCAACCAAGCGAAGATCTTCACCTTCAACGAACACTCCGCCATCCAGAGCAATCTACAGTCTCTCAAGAGGTCGATGTCTGTGTTGACCATGTCGTTACCCAATCTGCGGAAGACCTTCGCCATCAAGAATTCTCCATCTTCCCATGAACAGGAGTCACCACCCTCCTCTAGCTCGCATCCTTCCAGCTCCTACAGTAACCGTGAAAATCTTCACACCTCTAGTCAGATAGACCCCCACGAAATATTAGGCACCAGGCCCTGGTCCAAAGGTCTCCCACAGAGGCCAAAGGGTCCACCACTCCCCCAAGGAGGCGGAGATATCTGTCACCGTGAGTTGAGCCGACCCCCTGCCAGTAATCCAGCCAGAATCGGAAAACATCTCCCACCCCTAGAGCAGGGGTAAAGAAAGCTCGTACCTTTCCTATCACTGCCGCCAACCCCCTGAGAAAGAAAAAGGCCCTGAGAGGGGACTCCAAGGACCCCCAGAAAAGGAAGGGCCCGTAACAGCTCCGCATGACTTCACCAAACAGTCCCCGTTCACGGCCCACCAATCTGGTTATCCACTTCGTAAGGAGGCTGATGTTGATCATGTCCACATCCCTAACCCCCAGGCCCCCCTCCTCAACTGGCCTACATACCTCCTCCTAAGCCACTAGCCTCGCCTCGTTCCCTGCCGTCCCCACATTAGACCAGAAAAAATCCATCATCACCCTAAAGATTTTCTTCTCAATTTGCCGCGGCAATCTAAAAATCGAGAGGAAATACGACGGTATGGATGCCAGTACAGCCTTCACCAGAGTTAACCTCCCTCCTCTAGACAACAGTCTAGAAGACCACCCTGCCAATCTCTTTTCCATCCACTCTAGCAATGGGAGCCAATCCTGTATCCTAAGACGTCGATCTGATAGCGAGAGGCCCAGATACACTAGCGGCAAGGAGCACACCTCTGTCCCTAGTGCACCACCCACTGTCTCTACCCCCTCAACCGTCATGTTCATCGGAATAAACGTTGACTTCTGATAGTTAATCTGCAGTCCTGATGCCGCGCCAAAAAGCTCCAACAGTTCTCATCCTCCTAGCCTCCAACCCCACTCCTTCAACCAGAAACAGAGTATCATCAGCATACTGCAAGATCGTCGTTTCCCCGTCTTCCCCTACCAGAAATCCTCTGATCAGACCCCTGTCACAGGCCCTATGGGCTACCCTTGCCAACGCATTTGCCGTAAGCACAAACAACATCGGTGCAAGAGGACATCCCTGTCTGACCCTCTCCTAGGTTGAACCCAACCACCTACTGGATTTCCATTGATCAGAATCGAGAAAGATGCTGTCACACACCTCTTCATCCAATCAGTCCACACTGTGGGAAAACCCCTCCTCAACAATGAAGCCCACAAGAAATCTCACTGCATCGAGTCGTATGCTTTGTTGAAGTCCACCTTCCACAAAAAAGCCTATCTCTGCTCCCTCTTCCAAGTCGCTAACGCCTCCATGGCTACGACAAAACCATCCAGGATTCCTCTTCCTGGAACAAAAGCCATCTGAACAGGGGAGATCAAGTCTCTAAGAAAGTTCCTGAGCTTATTCTCCCAGACATTAGCAACAATAAGGTAAATGGCATTCGACAACGTAATCGGTTGAAAGTCCTGGATCGCCTCAACACCTTCTTTCTTAGGCAGCAAAAACATATAACATCTATTCAACTTATCGAAACCCTTGCTCCTGGTCGCGAATTCTTCCATCATCTGCATCACCTCCATCCCTGCTAGGGTCCAGAATTCCCTAAAGAAGAAGACTGGGAAACCGTCTGGGCCAAGGCAACCTTCTGCATTCAAACCCCAAACTACATGCCTCACCTCATCCTAAGATAAACCTGCCACGAGGTCCTCCACGTGGTCCTCAGTGATACAACGCACATCCTCCCCCCTCCACCGCCAGCAACCCTTGTAACACATGCCAGTGAACTCTCTGAAGTAATCTGCCATAGCACAACCAACCTCCCTTCCTGGAAAACCTTCTCGTGAATCAGTAGCTTCTCTATCCAGTTCCTCCTCCTCCTGGCCGACACCATTTGGTGGAAGAATTTGGTATTAGAGTCACCCTCCTTCAGCCATTTCTGCCTCGATCTCGTTCTCCACTCCACCTCTACTTTCTTGTCCTCCTCCTGCACTGCTCATGTCATATTCGCCCTGGCCTCCCTTATCCTCAACCGTGATAAGTGCCTGGTCCTCCTGTCTGTCGATCCTAGTGATCTTCGCCAAAGCTGCTTCCTTTCTTCCCCTCCTGGCTGCCCTAATCTCTTTCCTATATGACTTCAAGTGATCCCGCAGCATAGTTAATTTCTTTGCTAGGCAAAGCGTAGCTGATCCTTCCACCTCAAAAGAGTTCCACCTCTCCACCATACTCCAGAACCCCTCTTCCAGCAATCAGGATCTGTCAAACTTGAAGTAGGTGCCACAGTGAACCCCCTCATTAGGTCGCCACATAAAGAGAGTATGATATGAGAAAGGCCTCTCTAAAGGCGTCACCTCCGCCAGGGCGAATGTTTCTGCCATGTCCACATTGGAGAGAAATCTCTCAATCCTGGATATCTGACCACAGTTGTTTCTCCAAGTGTATGCATAGGACATCAGGATCATATCTATGAGGCCATGTGTAGAACAAACTCCACAAAAGTATCAGATCCAGGATCTTGCCTCCCCCGCCCACCAGGTCTGTCTTTTGTCTGGAGAGTGATGTTGAAATCTCCTCCAAGTAGCCATGGACATCCATGGCAATCCACAGCCACTGACTCAAGCTCCTCCCACATCAACCCTCTCGCCTAAGCATCTGAAGGTCCGTACACTCCCATGATCATCATCCTAGCACCTCCCAATCTACGAACCAATCTCACAGAGTTGACGTGCTGTCCAGTGAAGTAGTCATCCAAGGAGAAAACATCTTCCTACCACGCTAGTATCTGCCCTCCCGAGCGGCCAACCACTCCAATAGATCAAAATCCCTCCATCCATGAGCCCCCAATCTCCCTCCACATCCTGGCATCACAGCCAGACATCTTTATTTCTTGTAACAACACAACGTCCGCTTTCCATAGTCGAATGTATTGCACCAACGATGCCCTCCTCGACGGGTCATTGAGACCCCACACATTCCAAGTAACAACACCATTCATCTAAGACAAGCTGAGATGTCCCTCGTCGCCGGTCGGAAGCCACATGCTTCCGCTGTCCATCGCATTTCATCATTCAGGTCCAGAGCCACTACTGTTGAGGGTTGTGGTGATCTGCCCTGGCCATCAACCACCACCCTCTGGCCTTGGTTCTTTCCTCGATACCTCCATTTACGTTTGTATCGGATAGCCCTCACCGACCTCCATTCACCAATTGAGGCCTCCACCCAGTCAAAGTGACCACCGCATTGCCACCAACTGCCCAGGAGGATCCTCCAGTCTGCTGCTGTGGAGAAACAAACCCATGGCGCATGTCCAAAGCCTCTAGTGTCGCACACAGGTTTCCAGTTCCTGCCATACCCATCAAAGGTCGACCGACAGGGTCCACAACCACCACCTCGTGGATCAATGGCAACTCTCAATCTCCTCCAGCACCGACATGCTTCGACAAGTTGGGCGGAGGCGACGACGCATCTCCGATCAAGTTCGTACTCAAGGACGAAGGGAGGCCCAAGTCCTGTGCATCTGCAATCCCTACAGTCAAACTTTGTAGCACAGGAGTCTCAACATTCTACTTGTGGGCCTTCGGATCTTCAGAACGAGGCCCACCACTAAACAGACCCAGGTCGAATCCGAATAGTGAGCCTGCTTCCCCGTTAAAAAGGGTCTCTGAAACTCCAACCATCTCATTTCGCGTGAGATGAGGCACCTCCTCCATCAACTGCACCATAATCTCCATCTCCCCACCTTCTCGATGCAGCAACTCATCAGAGACAGCCACGTTAGCCACATTCAATGCCAACTACACCGCAATCTAGGGCCGCGCATCCACGTCATCAAGCGAGCAATTCGATTCCCACTCCCCAACCGAAACCCTAACTCAGAGAGGTGGCAACGCCACCTCATCATCATCCGAGGTCGATGGCTTCACCACCCCCCTAGCAACCTCGGCGTACGTGGCCTTCACCATGGAAGCTCTCGTGGGGGTACAAGTGACTACCCACGAGTGACCTCCATGGCAAAGGACAACCTTCTCCATCACCGCCGCCCCCACCTTCAACTCTACCACCGCCACAAGCAACCCTTCAGACAGCCCAGATCCCCTACATTCCCGAAGGCGAGCAAACGGAGACGCCACCACCTCAATGACCTCCACCACACAGAGCCACCACGACACCCCTTCAATCAACAACTCCACCAGTAACCTCTCTGGCAGGTGCTCTCTCCGCGCACCATTGTGCACACAAGCTCTTCGCCACCTCAGCACCCCAGATCCCAAGTGCAAGACCCTGAAGCAGAGCTCCTCCCTAGTCGTCGGAGGGAGGCCCATCACAAGGAGACCCTTGTCCCTGGAGGGGAGGATCTTCACGTCAGCTCCCAACGAAACATCACAGAGGGCCTCCTCCACCTCAGATAGCCGTCGTCGCCCTGATATCAACACCCCAAAGAGGCCATCTTTCACATGGTTTACATAGTATAGATTCACAATAGTTCATTTACATCAAGAGCGAAAAACAATTAACAACATGCTATCACATTAATAGAATGCCTTCATCTTCTCTTTATAAACAAATCCCTCTTCAAATGCTTCACCCTAACAAAAAGTTGTTTATGTCCATCCTAAGGCCTTTGGTTGTGTTGTCTTACTTTCCCTTACAAGACCCAATCAAAGATAAGTTGGCACCATAGACAGTCATGTTTTTTTCTTAAATACATTAAAAATCAAAAGAATTATTGATGTTATGATCAAGGTTACAAAATGCAAATTTTGAATGTCATTTTGACCATTCAAAGAATGTGTATTCCAAAGATCAAGAAAACATTTTTTTGGATGTCTCCAAAGAGACAAACTGAGGAAACTTTTGGAATTTGACATCGAACTCTAACAATTTTGGTACCCTAGAATATCTTGTACAGTCACTTTAGAAGCACATATGAGGCAAGCTAAGGAAACCTCCAAAACTTCAAATGCATGCATGGGGTAAGCTAAAGAAATCATTCAACCAGCAGAGAGAACTATTTGGGAGGATTAGTCGGATTCAAGAAGGATAGAACACCTCCAAACTAGTAGTAGACACGAATGGAACCACGATTTTAAAAGATATCTAGCATCTGAATTCAAAATGAAACCATACATTAAAGTCGGGTGCATTGATATCCAAGTGAATCTCAGCATTTGGCAATTGCAAAATGACAACAAGGTGTCCTAACCATTTATGGAACGTCTAGATGAAGCAAAGTGAGCACAGAATGAGTAGCAAACAACACTTCTACTAAGGAACAAAGAGTCCTAATGCAATCCTTTGCACATCATAAGTACCATCACTTCAAAATTGTTCATGTTGGAACTTGGAGCTCCCAAAATGCCCCTCAAAGCAACATGAAATTGCAAGTGCACAGACACACCATCACCTAAGTCAACCATCCTTTTTTTTCTTCACAATAAAAGTTGTGTGTCTATGGCCAGACACACCAACAAAAGAGCAATCACCTTTTAAGCCAAGAATGATAATTGAAACAATCGGGAGGACTGCCTCAACCCACAAAATGAACCCTCCGTTAAAGAGAAAATGAATCACCCTATAAAGCCTACTGACAAAAGGTGATTCTTTCATGACAAGTAAAAGCTCCAAACCTTTATGGGCGAAATTGAAAGAGCAATCCCTAGCGTTGGATGCCAAGAGACGCTATACTTTCCGAATTGTTGCCAACTTACAAGATAATTGACCCCAAAAGCCATCCGATGAGAAACTACAACCCTACTAGAATTGCTACCAGCCTTTCCAAACCCATTCCTACCCAAATTTCCCCTGCAAGCAGAAATTCTATGGCCATGACCACAACGGAGGCAAGCATCTAATGAGCACCAAGCATGTCCTCACTAGATGATCAAAAGATAAGCAGCAATAGCAATAGCTCCATCAATGAAGAGAAGCAGTTTACCTTCGCCAACACCTACAAACCACTTGCCATCCATCTCCTCACCTGTCGCTATCTGCGCCCCCCCACCCCCTCCTCCAATCGCTCTCCTATCTATCATCCTTTTGCTCTCCTTTGTTTGTGCCTTGGTAAGATGTAAATCGACACCAGAGAATGCATGTCTCTGGACACATTTTGCTTTAGGATAGCATGAAACATGCAGGATTTCATCTTTCCAAGTAACTTAGAGGGTTAGATGGGGCTTTATTTGTGTGGTATGACTGCTCTCCCAAAGTCGGTTTCTTGAACCCATCTTGATGAGCATTTGTTTTCTTTTTCCTTTTTGTTCGTTGTCCCATTCTGTAATATCGACTTCGATCCTATATAAAAGAGGAGTTTTAGCCACTTAAAAGCAAGAAAGGACGGCCATGTCACTGCCCTAACCAAAGCATCTTCTCTCACCGAACACATCGAACGAAAATTGGGCACCAACAGCCAGCACAAAAAGCATCACTTCACCAGTACAAGATTCAATGCGAACACTCTTTCTTCTAAATGTTTCCAACAGGGGGACGGGGAGGGGGAGGGGGGACACATCGACAACTTCGGCATGGCACAGACAACAGCAAGAGATTACCAGCTCAAACACGGCAAAACCAACAACACCAACGGAGAAAGAAGCCCCTTATGAGAAAAAAACATCCATCTATCTATCAATCTATATCTTCAAAGAAGACTAGGAAAAAGAAGAAGAAAGTTGACTTGTAATTCCCCGCAAAAGGAAGGAAGAATGAATACAAGGAACGATATGACCGATATGACCGCAGAAAGAGGAGAGCAAAAGGAAGGGCACAGCGGGAACGGGCTAATAAAGTCAGAGGAGGAGTGGGGGACGGACAGACTGACTGACCGCAGATCTTGATGGGGGCCTCCAATTCGAGGAGATTGGGCTGCTGGAGGAAGATCTCGCGCGAGAAGGTGCAGAGGGCCTTGATCTCCTCCTCCGTCAGGTTCACCTGTCTCCCCAGCCGTGCCGTCCGCACGTGCAACAACCGCTCGATGATGCCATCCAGCATGCCCTGCTCCATCGATACAAGGACGCACTTACTACCGCCGGGAGGCACGGAAGCAAAAGAGAGTGAGTGATAGTCTGTCTACGGTCGTCGTGTCCTCCTTCTCCTTTGAAACTGTGGCTGTGACTGTTGGGTAGGAGTAAGGCAGGGATTGATTGTTCGCAAGCGGCGGCGGGGTAGAGGAGGCGGACGCCTCGCTCGCTCGCTCGCTCGACAAAGACGTGGAGAGGGAGCAGGTATCCCAATAATTTACGTGTTTAAAACCGAAAGCTGGGCGAAGAGAGAGGGAAGGAGAGGGGGCGGGGAGTTAAGGATGCCAATAATCCTTCTCTTCGGCAATTTAAACGACAAAGATCAACAAAAAAGATACAGAGAGAGTAAGAACAAGTTATTTATCATAAAAGAATTTCACGCCTTTATTTCACTTGTAACTTTCTCATTCCTAACATAAATTTTAAAATATTTTTATCAATATTATCATTGATTCTAAATGGGAAACTCGCATTAGTTAAACCTCCTTTCATCTCTCTCTTACCTCGTGTATTTTCCACTACGTAACTTTTCTATGGATCAACCTCATAGCTATAACGCTCTACCTCCCCTCAAGGGAGATCTCACAACTCTTCCTCGAAGTTCATCACCCCTCTTTCGCCACTACAGCTTGCCACTCTCAATCCCCATTACTCAATCCACCTTGTGACTAAGGCTAGTCATGTTATCAATGTTGATTACCATGGTTCCTTCTCTCATCCTTTCTTAGTAATTTCTAAATGTTTTGAGCCATAATACTGTGTTATCTACAATGCAACCACATTGTACAGAACCTGGTTGTGGATGGCTGGCTTTTACCCTTGTCAATGAGGACAAGACCAGCTGTAGAGATTTCAATCCATGTATGGTTAGTTCTAACCAGTCACTTCCAGATCCATCCTTCTCGAGATAGACTTGTAGATCTGTATCATGTGAACCACGTTAAAATGGTTTTCAAATGGATGACTTGATCCAACCATGGTTGACTTCATATCTCACTCCCAACAATGGTTCAACGGAGGTGGCTAATTTAGTTTGTCGGTTTGTTGGGTGTTTGAGTTTGGGTCCAAGAATCTGTTTGGAGATTCATGAGTTAGATTTCTTGAGTTGCAACCTCAACTTCAACATCTTGGGGCCATGCTAGAGACCAGGCATAATATGATCGAGCTATCACCGGTTGTTGATTACTGGTTCCTCCTATCTTGTATGAATCACCGACTTTGGGTTCGGTGGAGTGAATCATATTTTAAGCATGGAGCTTTTCTATGGAACATTTTAGATTAGACGCACTTCTTTTCATCTTTTTTGTTTTTCTTTTGTTTTTGTTATGTTTTTGTGGCATCGAGTCCCCCCCCACTAAGGGGTGAATAAATTCCCCTCTTTGAAGGGTGTGGATGTCCCTTCTCCCTCACCCGTACATGGGCTGCATCCTGATGTAATATATTTCTTTCCCACTAATGGTGATTTTATTTACAAAATGTGTAAGAAAAAAAAGAATTACTCATTTGCTAGGATTAGGAGTAAGTGTTAAAAATAATGCTTGAATATTCACATATATAACAAAGATAAATGGCAACAAAAAAAACACATGATTTATTTTGGTTTGTTTGTCATCAACATAACCTAAATCATGGAACAAAAATAATTGATATAATAGACATACATTGTTAGCATATCAACATAGATCTAGAATACTAAACCAAACATGTTTTTATACATGAATGAAATACAACAAGAACCAACAATGAACAAGAGCGAACATGCATGTTGCAGTACAAAAAAAACAAGATGAAGTGTATAGAATTAAGTTGGAATACAATACTGCGATCAAAGCACTCATAGGGGCTTCTCTTAAATAAATATTTGCCCCATAATACCAATGTAATAGGATATGGCAAGCTCCTCTCAAGATATAACAATCCATCTCTACAAGCGATGCATTATGTTCGATGGAGTCCTTAAAAACTACTACAGAAAGTAGGGCTAAGTTTCCCCTCTTATGCTATCTTGGCAAAGAGTGTGCAAAAAAGTGCAAAGAATGATGGATGGAAAAATGGTGGCTAGGTTTCACATTCTCCATCTCATTGCAGAGGAAATGACTTAAATAGACGGTGAGAGAGTGAAATTTGAGTGTTGATTTTAATAATGAACATGACTTATTTGGATGTCCAATAAATTCACACTAAAAAAGTAATTAATTAGCCTCAATGAACAAAATACTAACATCTTCTCCCAAGACTGCATGTGCATGTGCATGTGTCTTTTCTTAATTAGCATATTATATAACAGATACCACGCAAAATTTTTGCTAATTAACTATTCAAGACTTAAAAAAGAGTCCAAAATGGAGATTGGACCAATCATTTCTTGTAAAGCCAATTTGTTTTTCCCACTATCAAAAACCCATAAGCACATTAAAACTAATAGGTAAATCGTTAGGGTAAATGATAACCAACATTATTAATCTTCGACACGCATTTTCTTTAATAATTATTTTGTAATTGGTAAGGATGCACATTCTTATTCTAACATATACCAAGTTGAGAGCCAAAATAGGATTAGAAGAATAGTTTTCCAAGTTCTTGAAACTTTTGTCATCCCCTTCTCCCTCTCAAGATTAACCCTACCTACGCCAACTTTAGGCTATCGACCAGCAGTCCAGCATCAATCAAGGTCCCCTTTCCATCCTCATCACCATCCACTCACACTTATCGCCTTAGCCCTCATCTCTTTCATCACCCACCTCGATCAATGTCTGCTTGCTTCATTTTTTGTTTGACAATACGGTGTCTACCTCAATGTAAAGTAGGGTGGTTGGTCGTGAGGCCACCACCATCGCCACTCTTCCCCTTGTAGTCATGCTTGTTTCAATGATCACCCTTGGTAGGGTTGTCATAGCTCCACACTCAGTTGTGTCTTTGGTTGCTCGTCATGGTGGCTTCCACGCTCTCCCCCTCACTCCCGTTATGTTGGGAAATTTCAAGTCCCCGTAGGGAACTCTTCTCAACAATCGAAGAGTTGGGAATCAAACAATTCAATTTTCAATTTCCCATAGCATCGCAGAAGCGTGAAAACATAGCTTTTAAAACTTTTCCTCGAAACAAAACTCAGGTCGATGTCCATAAAAACCCAAATAACAAAATCAAGAAACAAAAGCAAGCTATGTAACCAGAACCATATTGAGACATCTAGTATCTCTCCATTTCAAGATGCCCATGAGTAAGACATATACTTGTAGGTGGCATAGCATAGCATCCCACGTGTTGTGCCTCTTCAAATAAGTCCTGCCTAAGGGACTCCCTTTGTCTTAGCAAGCGGATGAGTCCCTTCGTGTCGAGGATGCTTGATTCTATTATGTGCAACGTGAACAATTCACATTATGCAAACTCCTTTGCAAGTAGGGAGGCAACCCTCACCTCAAAATCCACCAAGAGAAGGCCAAGAGTATCAAATCCTCTCAGTCGTGTAATAGCAACTGAGGTGGATGCCATGTCATTAAGGATTCTTAGTTTGTGTCACACCTCGCAATTCCCAACAAATAAAAAATTAGGTTAACAGGTGTGGAAGATTAGGTCCCAACTAACCAAGGTTGTTAGGATTGTAATTTCTTTGATTAAGCCTCCACTTAATGGTAGGTTATAACACATGAGTCTACTAAATAATACGTGGCATACAAGACATGACATCAAATAAAAGAACATAATGAAACAATTTAAACTGGCAACAATGTAATAACCAAGCTGAACAAGCAAGCATTATACATAAACTTCACATAGTTAGCCCCATATTTCATTAGGATACATAAAAGGAGCCCTACATAGTCCAAAATATATTTTTACATTATAAACAGGGCCCAACTACAATAATCACAATTTCTGCATTTAAACAAAATGAGCTATGCAACAGTAAGGCAAAAAGTAACTACATAGTACTACCAAAAAGATCCAGTTCCGCCAATCAGCTAGTTTGTTTCATCCCTAGGCCTAAATCCTACACAACAAATAGCCTAGTGCATGAGATAAGGTACAAAAATGAAGTCTGAGAGAAGCTCCTATGATGGTTCAAGGGGTGGGTCCATCCAAGCCCTTGGAAGTCCTACCTCTGCCATTGCCATCTCCAACCACCATAGAGCCTGGTAGAAGCGATGCCTCACCTGCTCTAGGAAACAACATTGATCCCTCAACATCCTGAGCTCGCTACCCTTAAGATGCCATCTTGTCCTAAAAGTATGACACAATAAGGATTGATCCAAGTGGCCTATAGGTAGAAACAAGAAAGAGAAGGTAGTATTCAGGTAACTACTTTACAAACTAACCATTTAATTATCCTAATCCCAACTAATACCCTATTGGTTAAAGTTTATTTATCCTCTCACTTTCCTCACAAGTCATAATAGTTATAATCGTCCCTTTCTAAGAGAAGAGATGGAGATGTACCCAATTGTCAACATATCATAGTATAATTAGTTCCTCCTTAATTAGGGGAAGGACTAAAAGCCTCATGATCCTCGAGTGAGGCATACTTGTCCTCGATCTACGAGAACATTGTTGATATAGTCAAAAGAATTAGGCCTTTTAAGAGCCCCAAGCGATTACCTTGAGATCATGAAGAGATAACTCGACTTGAAGGTAATTGAGGTTTTGTCTACAATATTCCAGATCTTCATTGATAGCAAGGTTGGATGGATTAGGCCACACTAAGCTCCCACTAAGAGCATAATTTTTATTTTATGGAGGTGCCCTATTCAATCTAGCCTCGAATAAACTCTCATCCACTCATTCTTTTGGTGGGACATCCCAGGTTCTGCCAAGCAACGAGAGTCGAGTTGTTGAGTGCTAATATCGAGTAAACATATAATTATAAGATCGCAGTCACCCAACACATAGTCATAGAACATAAATGGCCAAACATTCATTTATAATATATTAAATAAAAATAAATTATTGTCAATTATAATAAAATCCACCAATGAAAATAGGAAAGTAAACTAAGTTCTCGAGTATGAGTATTGATCGGGAGATTTTTGCTTAAAAGATGATATGTCAGAAAAATAACACGTCGTCATAATATAAATCATGGTGGAAAAAATCCTGAGTAAAAATATTTATTAGTGAAAAGTATCCACAAAGAGTTTAGTCATATCTACCGGGAGAAACAAGGCCAATAGACTCAGATAAATACTTCCTTAAATCACTCTAACCAACGCTTTTTCATCATCAAGCACAAACGGCCGAGAGAACCTAAGGCATAGCAGTAAATATGTAAGAATCAAGTACATAAAAATCAAATACGTCTTTTCATATGCAACCAAATATATTTCAAATCAAGCTAATATATGTGAGAGTACTCCAAACTCAACTGACATAATGACAATTCACAATAAATGATTATCCAAATTATCAACAACAAATGCTAACTGCAAACCAAATCTATATATATCAAGAGTAATATAAGGGATAACACATAATTTCTCAACTAATTCATGCTAAAAATATTCTAGGAAAAATAAACTTAGGGTTAAATTCACTATGTGATATCCTTGTGTAAAGTTGAGAGGGAGAGATATAAGCAATATAACCAAAGAATGGGGGCATGACAGCAAATCAATGATTGATTAAAATATAATATACCAATAATTCACCTCCGTCAACCACGCTCATTTCAACTAATGGGTGGTCTCCTGTAGTAAACAGGGGATGTGCTTCTCCGGCTCGCGCGCACGCGTGGAAGGGACGGCTGGAGGCGCGGCTGGTCGGAGGAGTTGGGCCGGAGGAGAGGAGCACTCCCGTGGTGGTGCGGTGGCCTGAGGTGGTCGGAGCTAGCCGTCGGCCGGCGAGAAGGAGACCGGCGGAGGCGGTGGGTTGCTGCTGCTGTCGTGAGTGGGAGTCGAGGGCAGAGGGGCTACTGCTGCCGTGAGTGGCGCGGTGGTGAGGACGTTGACGTGCGCGGTGGTCTCCTCTGTTGTTGCAGAGGGCAGGGGCGTGGTGATGGGGGCCTTCCCTGTGGTCACGCACGAGACAAAGGGAAGAAGGAGGGGTGGAGGTGTTCCGTGGCTCTCTGCGTGCGTGGTGAGGAGTGCGTTTGTGGGGTGGTCGCATAAGAGGTGAGGGAGAGTGGCGGTGCTATCTATGCGTGTGTGAGTTAACGGAGAGGGAGCCGTGATTTGAGTGGTTTCCAAAATATGGGAGAAAACTTACGAGAGTTGGGGGGTTTCGGTACCGATTGGAGGAGGAAAATGACGAAGGTAAAGGGTTGGTGTTGATGGTGGTGATGGGTCTGTGTCGTAGGTAGAGGGCTCGCGGTTGGTGAAAAGGGATGTCGCGGTTTGAGAGGAGGCGCGGTCGTGTTTGAGGAGATTGCGCGGTTATGGGAATGCCGAGGAAGACGCGCGAAGCGTGGTGGTGGCCTGTGCGTGGATAAATCGCGGTGGCGGAGAGGAAACGAGAAGCGGTGGTGGTTGTGGGCACACGGTCTTGCGGGTTGAGGAGGTTGAAGATGGAGGCTCGCGGTGGTGGCGGGGTCCTGTGCGTGGAGAGAGGGCTGTCCTCCGCGGGAGGAAGATAATGGATGCTACGAGGTATTTGTTCGTGCATCAGAGGATGAAAAATTATCGGGGAGAGATTAAAGAAGGAAACCTTCTGTTGGTGTTTGTATGTGCATACGTATTCCCCCCAAAAAATGAAGGTAGGGGAATTAAGGAAAGAGAGAGAATGGAAAAAATCAAAGATACTAATTTTATTTTTTTATAATATTTTAAATTATCATCCCTAATTAATTTGTGCATAAACACATTAATAAATTAATATATGAATGTATGTTAAATATATATATATATATGTAAATAAAATACATCAATTAAGAAATACAAGAATGGTAATTTTCATACTCAACGATTATTCTTTTGTACTACGTACTCAAAATCTCTTTTCAACTCCTAATTAAATGCTCTTAGGCCTACTTAATGTCCAAGTGGACCTATCAAGTACAACACTGAAAAACTAGAATAAAAAGAGTCTAACAAACTAAAATGGAAACTAAATAAGCAACACATTCAATATGAATCATTGCCTACAACAAAGCTTGGTTCCTTAGCAGAAAGACCAACTAAAGCTGCTACACTTAGCTGCTTAGCAACACCTAAGTACAGAACCTAAAGAAAACGTCAGTATAAACCAAGTAGAGTAGAAATAACAACTGGATACAAAAACAATAACAGAGAAAGCAAGAGAGAGGGTATTGTTTTATAAGTTAATCTATTTATTAATCTTTACATTATTTTGTTCATTTTACAAGTTAAGTCAAATTTGTTACAGTCAAACTTGTTAATCAAACCTCAGGGCACAAGGGGATCCTTGTGTGACTTGCTAAGGTTCAAGACCAGTATAAACCATTCTCTTAGCTGAGAAGACGATTTATACCCATTGAGTCATATGATAGGATCATTGTGGAAAGGGGTGGCAGCTATATCATATGACGTGAACATGTGTAAGCATTATGCACGCTAAACCATAGAAAACCAATGCCCTACCCACTAGTCGAGAAAAGAAACCAACTCTAAAAGCCCTCAACCCAACCATCATGCTTTCCCAGTTGGCTGTTAAGCCTAACTAAAGAGTCGTAGAGAGGTCAACAACTTTTTAAACCAGCTTAAATCCGATCTAAAAGACCAAAGCTACAACCAAAATCCGATGAGTAGCGGGGCTAACACCATTTATCCAACCTTTAACTCCTAATAAATCCATCATTATTATTTCTAAATTTTAATCCTAGATAACTAATTTTACATGTGTTCCACTGAGTAATATTAATCTACTAAAACATAGAAGTTTTCACCTTGATTAAGCACATTCATTTAGGAGATAAATTCTCAGTAATTAACCTTGATTTCAGTATCAACAATACCTCGAAATTCCCTTAATTTTAGTACTTATTTCAATGTTTAAACATTATCACAATCACCACCCAAACCAGGGTTTTATCTTAGTTTATTCTAATTAATCTTAAGTATTAATCTGTTAATGAATTAACAACATAATCACATATTAAAGTACCCAAAATAGTGACAAAAAGCCAATATGGATTCTAAACTCAACAAAAGGCATGGAACACAAAAAAATCACTCAGTATGCGAAGAGCTTGCAAAACTGGATCAAAATATGTGAAAGAAAATTGAAAACGGAAGAGGACCGAGACTACTCCACCTAGCATCATTGGAGGGTCATGATAACTTTGAATAGTGTGCAAAAGATTTGAAAATGCATGCCAACTAATATTTTCATATTATTTATGTTCATTAATGCCTAACTAATGTTAGTCTAAGGGTAATTTGGGTTAGATTGCCCTTAATTAAGTTAGATAAGTCATTTTAGGTAATTCTATAAATAATGCATACTTGTGGGTTTTTATGTAATTTTTCTTGCAATTATATCTAGTACCTTGATGTGTTTGTTTTTATATGTGTAGGTACGTAATTTCAGGTTGTGTTGGAGCAAGGTTGAATGGATTTTTTGAGTGGAGCTCATGTGGAAGAGAATTAAGCCTAATTGGTGGACTTATTTGGAAACCCAATTAAACCTAACCCTAGCCTAATTAGGAATCCAAATTTCCAAACCTATGACCTAACCTATGAAACCAATTTCCCACACCCTAGGGCCGACCATAGAGCTCAAATCCTAGCCTATTTGCTTGACCAAACTAGATCCTATCCTTTCCTAAAAGAACCTATCCCTTATCCTTAAAAAACCTAAATCCTAACCCGACAAACTTTATTTTGCCATCCCTTTTATCCTCAAATAAAAACTATTTTGATGGTCAAAATACACCATAATTTATCCACCACTATATCCAAATCCTAGGGTCCTAAATTGCCTACATAAATCTCTATCTTAAAACCCTAAACCAAATCCTATTCCTAATCCTAAACTTAATCTCAAAATTCATAACATAACACAGCTTTAGTATTTTGACCATAACTTTTCATTTCAAATCCAAATTGAGTGATTCAAGTTGCGTTAGAAAGCTGACTTTGAGGGCTACAACTTTGCTTTTATGTGCAACTTTAAATTCGATATATAAAGAGGCCAACAATTGGAGAGAACCATAGCCCTCCATCATCCTCTCAAAGCCATCCTAGCCCTCCATCAATTCCAATAACACTTAACCTATTCTATCCACCTATTCCTTCATCCTACCCCTTGATTCCTAGACTCCTAATCCTAGCCCTTTATTTTGGTGATCTAAGGCAACTTAGATCAACCAATCACAAGCCTTCTTGACCTTTATATAAACACCCTAACCAACCCCCTTAGGATCATTCCTTTCTACTTTCAAATAAAGTCCACCAACTAGAACTGGTTCTTTTCTTCTTCCTTCTCCCCTTGGAGACCTTGGGTGCGCCTTCGCATCTACTTCTACATTGTTGCTCTAGACTTCACCTTCGAAGGCCCTATTTTCTATCCTTTTCATTCTAATTCTAGTTGTAATTAGAATCATATTTCTTGTTGTAATACTATTTCTACTTGTGTCAAACTCTTATTACTGCAATAAAAGTTCTAGTAGTTCCTTTTCAACTTGCCTTCAAGTTGTATGCTTTCTATTATTATTAATAATAGTTGCATGTTATTAGTTGTAGTCGCATTCTAGTAGTAGTAATCTCATATTCGAATCTGCTTATATGTTTCTTAGCATTAGAAAAGAGAATTATTCCGACTGCCTCCCTGTGAATGACTCAGACTTCATTTTTGAACTACGATTTCCATATTTATGAGTTCAATTTGAATATAAATTTAAGAGTTTCTAATGCGATTATACTATGACGAAAGTGAATTTCGCAATCATATCAGTGTTCAGAGCACCAAGCCTTCCTCAAAATTCGCATATGCACCAGACAGGTCCCTTAGATCATACGCACCAAGAACCAAGTCGAAAAACCCATAAGACACTTCTGATTTTTCACATAAAGAATAGTACTCAAAAATTGAAACAAAAGTCATAGAAATGTAGTACATGTCGATACAATTCCAACGTATCTTATTTTTTGAAATCCGAGGTTATTTGACCTTTGAATCGGCCAAAACAATGCGAAGGGATCTTGAACCACCCTAGACTGACCGGTTCAACAGGACTGAACCACCCAGGCCTATGCCTTTGCCCCTATGCACATTGTGTGCAGCTCCCATTTGCCAGCCTCCATTGATGCGTATGTTTCGTGCACCAGCGGCACCTTTCTCATCTTTTCTTCTTCTCTCTTCTTTCTTCTTCTCTCCTCTCCCTTGAATCTTGTACAACCTAAGGATGCTTACACAAATCAAATAATTACTAACTAAAATGTAAATTGCCGAAATTAAATATAATATGTTAGGTCCATATCCAACCAGAAGATAAAAGTGCACCAAAAAGAAATCTGCTAGTCTATTACATCATGAAGAAAATAGGAAAAGAAATACTACTACAACAGGGGTGATAAGTAACTGGAATTCTCATGTCTCACTACTCCGCATCCTTCTCCAAAAACTCCCCAATCGTTGCCTGAGCTTGGGACGGTTCACCTACGTCTGAAGTTGGGCTAATGACAAAACTCCCAATAGAACATGTCTAGAAAATTAATTATAAGCAATAAGAAAGATAGGCAAGAATATAACTGAAGGAAACAATTAGAAACATAGAACAAAAACAAAAGGTGGAAAACTAACAAGAAGCATTGTAAGGTCTAATTAACTACTACGAGTATAGTAGTATCAATTAGTTTAAACACTTGGTTTAATCATTATTTTATCATTTATCGATCACCTTATGTTGTAATATATTTACAATGTCGATTAGGACTTACTTTAGCCATAGGGTCCCTCAAATTGGACTCAACCGACGCTAGCAGTGTCTTGCCCACCTCAAGGACCCATGGTGTAGGATGCGATTGGCATATGACCTCGAAAACAACCCTAGGGGCAACTACATCATAGGAGTAAGGTGTCGCCTACCCTAGATAGCTTTTCTCCCTACAACACCAATGGACAGAACACTCCACGTCCGTTGTGAAAAAACTTGAGGCCGCACCTGTCTTGGCTAAAAACCTGAGTTGTAGGGAGGCATGCATCTCTTTAGCCACGGATGATCACTGACCACGTAGTGACCCAGGAAACTATCTATCAGATTACTATGCATCTTTGTATTTATCTCAAGGAGTCGTTATTGGATCATGTATATTATATTTATTTGTCGCATTCTAATTTGTAGTTCTACCAAAGCTTCTATCACAACCCTTTCAATTTGACTAAACTACTTAGTTTCCACATTCTGATAGTGGTACCAATTAGGTTCTTATTTAAAAATCACAATGACACCAATTTTATAGAAAATGGAGTTCGTTTCATGCATGCGATGATATGGGCAGGTCTAGTACACTTAAGCACTTTATAATTAACTAAGTCACAAAATTTGAATAATAATTTGTAAGTAATTATTTTTTAATCTAGCAATCTCATGCACGATCCCATGCACATACATGCATGGGCTCACATCTACGTCGATCTCGCCGTTGCCTCCTTTTCAAATCATCGTCTGGCCTCTTCTCCTTCTTTCTCACTTGATCTCCTCCCCTTCTTTTTCATTTTTTCTCCTTCCTTCCCCTCCTTCCCCCCCTCTCTCTCTTCCTCACGTCTTCATGTATGCGTGAATGAAAGAAGAATGAATAGAGGAGAGAAACTCACCTTAGCTACGCTGTTCTGAATGCAAATGTGATTGCGAAAAATCACTTTTCATCATAATAAATGTGTACAGAAACTCTTGAATTTGTAAGTAAAATTGAACTCGTAAGATTTTTTGAATAGAAATATAGTAGTCCGAGTCGTTCATAGGGAGGCAAATAGATCAAAATCGCTTTCCTAATTAGAACTAAATCGAATATCAAGTTTTAAGGATGATTATTAGAACTAATACTAAATCTAATGGCATGCAACAACTAGAACTACAATATATTACTACTAGAAAGAATACAACTTGAAGACAAGTTGAAAAATAAGTACTAGAACTTTATTAAATAAGATAAGAGTTTAACACTAATAAAAGTAGTACTACAATTAGAGAAATGCTTGGAAAATTACAACTAGAGCTAGATTACTATAACTAGAATTAGACTAGAGAAATGTAGAAATTATGGGCTACGAAGGCGAAGTCCAGAGCGTCGGCGTAGATGCGAATGTGAAGGCATACCTCCCAGAATAACAAGAGTTGGCGTGGACTAGCACTAGTTGTAGAGACTATTTGAAGGTAGGAAATTCTTAGTAAGAGATGATTCTAAGGGGGGCAGCTAGGTGTATTTATAGGAAATAGGGAGGCTTCCTATTGGTTGATCTAGAGTTCCTAGGATCACTAAATTGGGTGGTCTAGTTTAAATCATAAGGGGCCTAGGATAGGTAGGATATGGTCCCTCAGATCGAGGATGAAGGGTTAGGATAGGGAGGTGTTTTTTGGTGGTTTTCTAAATATAGGTGGCCAGCCACTTAGGCTAAAATCTTAGTGTTTGGTCGGCCACCTATGAAGGGATAAGGAGGCTCTGGGTGGCGGCTAGGTTTCTTAGGGTTAGGTCTAGGTGGCGGCTAAGGTTTCTAAGGTTAGGTTAGGATAAAATCTAGGTTGGTGTAGGTTTTCCTAAGGGATAAAATCTAATATGGTCGGTCATTATAGTATGAAAATCCTAATTTATGGTCAGCCAATAGTGCTAGCTAATTGGGTTAGATGGTAGAGTGTAGGTCTAGATTAATTAGGTTCCTAACTAGGGTAAGGTATTGGGCTAATTGGTTTAGAAATAGGTCTGCTAACTAGGCTAGTCAACTCCGAATAAGCTCAGGCCTAGAAATCTAATCAGCCATGCTTCGATCAACATGAAATTTTGTATCTACACATATAAAAATAAACATATTAAGGTACCAAATACAATTTTAGGAAAAATTACATAAAAGCTCATAAGTATGCATTATTGACAAAATGTCCTAAAATGCCTAATCTGACTTACTAAATGTAATCTAACCCAAATTACCCTTATAATAACATTAATTAGGTATTAATTAACATTAATAAATATGAAAATATCACATCGTTATGCCTATTTTTTGCTTGTCATCGAGCAAAACACTAAGCAAAAAATTGTGAAAAAATAGTATTTACATGGAAAATTAACTTGCAAGTTTTGATCTATAGCATATCAAAATCATCAATATCGATTCTTCACAAAACCATAAGAATTATACACAAAACCTTAACGTCGAAGACTCAATAGTTCTAAAGTATCGACTCAAATTTGGACCTCTCAAATTAAATGAGAAATCCTATTAGCCATCAGACTTGGTTCGTTAGAGTAACTTTTTCTGACTAAGTCGACCCACCCCAGGTTCGAATCGAATGTGAGAAACAAGCATCTGGTGTGTGACATAATGTGACTTGCCAGACAGGCAACTAAGTTGATTCCTAGTATTCAATAAAACTTAGAATATTTCTATACTCTCTCTAAGACAATCCTATCTTCAGTTAGGCTATACTAAGATTTGGTAGCTTTCGCCTTACCACTTTTCTACCCCAAGGTTAGCACACTAGGTGTATATCTCCCCGGTTGGACCCACTGGTCTCTTATTTATAATTTTTTTCTCAATATTTTTATTCCTTTTTTCTATAGGATAAACACCCATTTATAGTGAGGTGTTTTTAGTTTGAAAATGAGAAGGATAACATCCATATGTAGTGAGATACTTTTATTTGGTGGAAAAAAACTTTTTTTATTTTTTTTTCTCCTCAAATTTTTTCAAGGTTGAATATCTATATATATTTTTTCTAAATCATTTTTTTAGGTGAGTGGGTCTCCTTCATCCGTTCTAAATGCATTCCCCTACAAACATGAACAGTCATAAGAGCTAGATACATGGCAAGGTCCTTTGGATCCGTAAGCCCTAAGACTAAATCTTATTGACCACTAAGGACTCAACGAAATAGTCCAAAAGACAAGTCAGTGCACTATGCAAGTGAATATGCTCGAAACTCCAAGACTATCCAAACCAAAGGGCAGAGTGATAAATCATTCACTCATCACTCCTTTGACTTAATACTTCTAACTTTTTCAAACCCTTTTTAAAGTCTCGGGAAAATAAATCCAGATTTAGGTAAATACTCGAGATAATTAAGTCGACACACGACCTGAAGAGTCTAAATGAAAAAACTTTGTTCGTACTTTTGCTAAGATCATAAAATCTTCAAAATTGAATTTTTTAATATTTTTATAGCTCAAACTCTAAAAACCACGAAATTTTTTCTTTTTTTTCTTCTTTTTGAAAGAGAACTACTATTTTTTGATGACACAACTAATTAGAGAAAAATCACTAATACCTATAATTATGGAGATAAATAAGAATGACTCTGAAAAATATTATCTACCCCCTATGCCTATTTTATGCAATGTTCTCAATGCAAGCAATAAACATAATAGAAGAATAGATGTTATTGGAAATCTAAGAGTTCTAAGGAAATCAATACTCGATCACCTCCAGACCTAAATTAAAATTTCAAAGCAAATAACAAGATTATTTACAAACATTGGGTTGTCTCCAAACAAGCGCTAACTTTCACATCTATAGCTAGACTTAGTCAAATCTAGCTTAAAAAGATTCCAGAAGTGTTGTACTTTCAATCAGAAGCTCCTGGGCAACATTCTCATAATAAATCTTCAATCTCTGTCCATTCATCACAAATTATTGTTCAATTTTGGGATCATAGATTTCAATAGCTCCATTTGAAAATGGCTGAACCATAGTGCATGGTCCAATCCATTTAGATCTAAGCCTGCCAAGAAAGAGTCTAAGTCCAGCATCAAAGAGCCAGACTTTCTAATTAGGTTTAAAAGATTTCCTGTTGATGTGCTTATCATTAAAGGCCTTAGCCTTTTCTTTATAGATCTTAGCACTCTCATAGGCTTCTCTTCTGATTTCGTCTAACTCATTGAGTTGGAGTTTCCTTTGTTGTCTAGCCTTATCCAAATCAAGATTACATTTCCTGATAACCCAGTAGGCTTTATGTTCCAACTCAACAGGAAGATGACAAGATTTACCATAAACTAATCTATAAGTACACATCCCAATCGGGTTCTTATAGATGATCTTGTAAGCCCATAAAGCATCATGTAATCTCAGGGACCAATCCTTTCTATCAGGTCTGACAGTCTTTTGGAGTATGTTCCTAATCTCCCGATTTGAGACTTCTACTTGCCCATTAGTCTGGGGATGATAAGGTGTAGAATCTTGTGTTGTACCCCATATTTACTCAATAATCCTCGAAATTGGGCATTAGTAAGATGAGTCTCATCATTACTAATTATTGCTCGAAGCATCCTAAATCTCGAGAAGATATTTCTCTTCACAAAATCAATAACAATCTTATGGTCATTTGATCTAGTGGGAATTGCCTCAATCCATTTAGAAACATAATCCACAACAAGTAATATATATTGAAATCCATGTGATGCTGTGAAAGGACCCATAAAATCTATACCCCATACTTCAAATATTTCAATAATTACAATTGTTTGAAGGAGCATCATATCTCTTTTCGTCATACTTCCTAAAGATTGACATCTAATGCAAGCTTTACAGAAACTATATGCATCTCTAAATAAAGTAGGATAATAAAATCCACACTGCAACACTTTTAAAGCATTTTTCTTTCTTGAGAAATGTCCTCCATAGGTAATATTGTGACAAAAGGTTAAGATACTTGAAAATTCAGATTCAAGCACACATCTCCTAATAATCTGATCTACACAAAGCCTCAATAACAAAGGATCCTCCCAAAAATAATATTTAGCTTCAGAGATAAACCTCAGTTTCAGTTGTTTAGTCCATTCATTGGATATTTGTAAGTACCTCTGTTTTGAAGGACCAAAATTATGCTATTTGCCAAACTAATCTTTCAAGACTCTCTCATGGATTCTTGGATTAAAGCAAGAAGATCGCTGATTTCTTCTCAGTGTCTTTTTATTTTATTGAGTCTAGATTATTTTGTAAGAAACCTCAAATAAGCTTCAAACGATTTTTCACACTTAACGTAAAAATCAAGTTATTAGGTTAATTGATCGATTAAATAATAATATTGATCGACCAAAATAATTGATCGACCAACCATCTTAGTTAATGGATCAAAATAACCCATTTTAGAAGGTTGATAAATACATCTTTAATCGACCATTTAGCTTAATTAATCAACCAAGTATTGATTGATCAAATAACTAGTTTGATTGACTAAAATTCATTTTGATCGACCAAACTACCTTAATTGATCAATCAATTTGACTTCCTTTTCTGGTCGATTTTCTAGTATAAATAGAGGTCATAGGTAGCCTTTTTCAAATACACATTCAAAGAGAAATCCATTTAGCAAAAGAGCTTGCGTGCTTCTCTTTCAAGAGCTTTTGCACTTCCTCTTCTACGATTTTCAAAGCATGTCGATCCAAACCTTTGCAAAAATCCGATTTGACTTTCCTTGAGGTTCCATAGGATTAGACTATTTTTATTCTACTTGTTGCTTTGATTAAGGATCCCAGGTTGTTAGGAAGATCCATTGTTATTGTGCTTCTCTTCAGGTTGTAAAGAGAAGAGATTGTTGTAAAAGGTTGTGCCACCTTCATTCAAGTAGTACGATAGTGGATTGACTAGCTTCGTCTAGTTAGAAAAATCCTAAGCTGAGAGGCTTAGATAGTGATTTTCACCCGGGAAGGGTTTCCACTATAAATCCAAGTGTCTTCTATGCTTGATTTTCTATGGTTTAAATTATCTTCGCTTCTATTATATTTATTTTTTAATTGATACTATTTACCTCTCCCCTCTAGTATATCATTAAAATCCACAGGTAACCACATTTGGTATCAGAGCTTCGTCATCCAGAAGATGTCAAAGTCATCTGTTCACACGTACGCTGAGCGGCAGTCTATGGTTCGACCTCCATTGTTCGATGGAACGGACTACGGATACTGGATGACCAGGATGCAAATCTTCTTACAATCAATGGATTTTGAGGTATAGGACGTCATTGCCTCCAAGTGCACACGCCCAGTAATTAAGGAGGGAGTGGCGGTAACTTTGGATCAAAGAAGATGGCGACACATAACGCAAAGGCCATGAATGCGATTTTCTGTGGACTTTCAAAAGAAGAATTCTATCATGTATCAGCTATCAAGACAACCCACGAAATCTGGAGCATCTTAGAAGTCACCCATGAGCAAACATCCAAGGTAGAGGAAACCTGAGTTAATTTACTAATGTAAAAATATGAGCTTTTCAAGATGAAGAAAGGAGAATCCATCAAAGAGATGTTCACAAGATTCATGGATATAGTGAACTCTCTACGAAATCTTAACCAAGAGATCAAGAATGAAGCTTTGGTGAGGAAAATCCTTCGATCTCTCACTAGTGATTAGGAGACAAGGACCACTACCATTCAAGAGTCAAAAGATTTGTCTACCTTAAAACTAGATAGTCTTGTTAGTAGTTTGATGACATACGAAGTTCAACTTCAACATATGAAGGAGCAAAAAAGCGAAGGAGCTAAAAAGAAGATCGTAGTACTTGAAGTCAACGATCAATTAGAGGAGACGTCAAGTGAAGATGAAGAAGATGATATAGCTCTTCTCTCATGGAAGTTCAGGAAGTTCCTCAAGAACAAAAGGAACTAGAGAAAGAAGGAAGAGTCTAAGGAAGACACTACCATCTGCTACAACTGCAAAAGAAAGGTACACATTAGAAAGGATTGTCCACTTCTCAGAAAGGAATTAGAGAAGAAAAAGAAGTTCCAGAGGATGGATGGAAAGCAGAAAGCTCTTCAAGCAACCTAGGATGAGTCTGACTCAAGCTCAGATGAAGAAGTGACCTCTAGTGAGGAAGCCCTTCTAGGACTCATGGATCTAGAAGATGAGGTAACTTCCTTTTCACCTGATGAACTATTAGAAGCTTTCTTTGAAATGCATGATGTAGCTAAATCACTTAAGTTAGAAAATAAAAACTTAGTGAAAGCCTTAGAAGAAGATAAAGCCAAAAAGATACACTTGCATCACAAAATAAGGAACTATTTGTTGAAATCACATCATTAAGATCATAGATAGGTCTTTTAAAAAAAAAAGATCACAAATAGGTGACCTGAAGATAGATATAGATAAATTGAAAGAAAATTCTACTGACCTTCTAAATGATTTAGCCAAGTTCACAAAAGGTAGTCATAAATTGCATAAACTTCTAGGAACACAAGCCTAGAGTACCATAAAATTTGGGTTAGAATATATACCAAAAAATGACCATGAAGGTTCTAGTTTAAGTCAAAAGAAAGAGAAAGGTAGCTTGCCTAAACAAGCAACACCAACTAACAACCGTGGACCCAGGTGAAAATGGGTACCAAAGGCACTCTTGAAATCTTGTTTTATAGGTCAAGTAGATTATAAAAGGTGGAATATCGTGAATCCAATGAAAATCTAAAGCCAATTTATAGATCCAATGATCCAAGACCTCACAAACGCAAACAAATGACAGGATTAGAAAGAAAGAAGATGGATCATGGATAATGGATGTTCCAGCACATGATAGGAGAGGAAGACCTGTTCCTGCAACTCATCTGCTAGGAAGGTAGTACAGTAACATTTGGGAACAACTACAAGGGCTGTATTAGTGGTACTGATCGAATTGGTAACTCTTCTGCCTCTTTTGATAATGTACATTTAGTTAAAGGCGTAAAACATAACTTACTTAGTGTAAGTCAAATTTATGATAAAGGTTATAAAATTACTTTTAGTTCAACTGATTTTAAAATAAGAGAGAGAAACTAAACACATTCTTCTTAAAGGAAATAGATAGAAAGATATTTACATTGTCAACTTCGACAAATGCGACAATTTTGAATGTCTTGTCGCATCTGACGATGAGGCAATACTTTGGCATAAACGACTAGGTCATGTTCACATGAAGAATATTAGTAGACTTGTGAAACATGAGCTCGTTAAAGGCCTGCTTGATATTTCCATATTTATTCATATTAGTTAATGCCTAATTAATGTTAGTTTAAGGATAATTTGGGTTAGATTGAATTTGGTTAGGTTAGATTAGTCATTTTAGATCATTCTGTAAATAATGCATACTTGTGGGCTTGTGTGCAATTATTTTTCCTGTAATTGTATTTGGTGCCTTGATGTGTTTATTTTTACATGTGCAAATACAAAATTTTTGATTGATCGAAGCAAGGCTGATTAAATTTTCTGGATTGAGCTCAGTTGGAAAAAGGCTAGTCGAACTAGTAAATGGACCTATTTCCTAACCCAATTAGCCCTTTTACCTAACTCAAACCTAAACCTAATAGCCTACACGTGATATCCCACACTTATTTACCTAAATTTCCAAACCAACCCATACAATTTCCAACTTATCCCCTACGTAACTCCCTATCCCATGCACTCACTCACGTCAACCCCTCTCCTCTCAATTTAAAAAAAACACCCCACATCTAATATCGCATCCAATAAATACCAACACCCGAAAAACCCACAACAAATTCCTATTCCCATGCAAAAAAAACCACAGAACACCACAACAACCCAAACAATTCCCACTCCCACCGAAAATTCCCATGCAAATTCCCAGCGTGAAACAACACCTATTCCTACCCCATGCAACCACACTTACGTAAGTCCCCATCCAATGCCATCGAACTTAACAACTCCATGCAAACCACTTCCGTTCCTTCTCTCTCCCTCATTAGTTAATCCCAAAACCCAATCCACGCAACACCACTTCCACCAACAACCTGCTATCTCTCCACTGTGGCTTCCACTGAAACTCCCTCCATTTTATCCCTTCCACCCAATTATTTAATTACATATTCCTATCTAATTTAGGCCCTTGATTTATTCCCAATAAAAACTTAACATATTGATCCTAGCCATCCAACTTAATGATCCTAGGTAACCTAAACCAACCATTAAGAAGCATCCCTATTTCCTATAAATCACCTAGTCACCCCCTTTGAAACCATATCTCCTACTTAGAATTTCCTATTTCTACGTAATCTCTACTAGCTAGTACTAGTCCACGCCAACTCTGGTGGTTCTGGTGGATGCACCTTTGCATCCGCATCAACGTCGACGCTCTGGACTCCACCTTTGAAGCCAGTAATTTCTGCATTTCTCTAGTCTAATTCTAGTTGTAGTAATCTAATTCTAGTTATAATTTTCTAAGCATTACTTTAGTTGCAATACTACTTCTATCTATACTAAACTATTATCTTATTCAATAAAGTTCTAGTTATTTTTTCAACTTGTCTTCAAGTTGTATGCTTTCTAGTAGTAACATATTATAGTTCTAGTAGTTGCATGCTATTAGATTTAGTATTAACTCTAATAATCATCCTACTTAATACTTAATTCTAGTTTTAATTAGGAAAGCTATCACCACCTTCTCCCAACACCCTAAAGAACCACTGCATGAAGCTTGGGAGAGGTTCATGGATTTAATTAGAAAATGCCCACATCATGAGGTTCCTAGATGACAACTAGTGCAGATCTTTTATCATAGGCTTAATGATCATAGGAGAAGCCTTGTGGATGCTGCCTGTGGAGGCAACTTTATGAGCAAAGATAAAAGCAATGATTTTGATTTATTTGATAATATAAGTGAGAATTTCATAAACAATGCCTCCACGGAAACTTATGGAAGATCCATGCAACCTAGAGGTGGAATTTATGAGGTCCAGGAGAGCTTCAGCAATGTGGATATGAACTTGATCTGTGAAAAGCTAGACAAAGTTGAGGTTGTATCTAAAAAACTGGATGAACTGATGAGCCATAATAGGAAGGGAGCAACCCTCTCATCACCTACTATCCAAGCTTCCTCAAGGAGGGAGTTTGTGAATGTTGCACATGGCTCAGGATGCGAGCCAACTGACCCAGGGACCTTTACATGGGACCCAAGCAGGGACTGTCTGTTGTGAAACGCGTTAAAAGAGTTTTGTATCGTTGTAGTTGCGAATCACGTAGAAACAAACAAATTTATAAATATTTCGGTAAGTACCGAGTTGTTTGCAGGGAGGCAAAAGATGATTTTCAAAACTCTTTATACTAACTAATCTATCCTAATGCAACATATAAATAGAGACCATATATTTAGAGAATTAGATTTCTATTATCATTTACAAATAGTTCTAAACTAGGATTTTAAACAAATATGCTAAAGAATGGAGAGAGAGAAAAGTAGATGGACGATGCCACTTGTGGGATACTTGTGCGAAGTGCGGTAGCACTTTAAATCCAGAGCACCAGGAGGAAGACTAGAGAGAACTTATAGAGAGAGAGAGGTTTGAGATATGTCTGGTGGAAGTTGCCTCTCAACTGGGGCCCTAGGGCTCTTTTTATAGCTTCAATGAGGGGCAAAGTAGGTATTTAGGCCCCCAAAAGCATGCGAAAACCTAGGTACGATTAGATCCATTGATCGGGAGATCAACGGATCAGATTGTGCCTCAAAATAGCCTCCAAAATGCCTTCAATGCACGTGTCGCATCGGATGCTACCACGTTGGATCCGATTGCATGTACCGCTCGTGCTCCTCGCACACGCGCTTGTATCTTTACGCTCGCATTCAATCTCGGTCATCCGATCGTGAGATCAGACGGTTTATGTCGTGCGCCGTACCACCTTTGTCCTCGCGTACAACAGGGCATTGGTTCAGGCATTCAATTGCATGTTCATCTGCGCTGCCAAATCCAACGCGCCTCTACATGCCACGTAGTCGCATCCTCGCCGCTCGATCTAATCTGATAGCTTGATTTCACGTGAGTGTTACCGCCTCCTCAATTTCACGCTGAGCACGATTCGAAAGCATGTTGCTCGTGTGCATGCAAAAGTGCTAACCAACTCATTGTGAGTGCGTTTGTGTTGCGTTTTTGGTTTTCCCTCAACCATTGGATGAAGACGCGGCAGTGGGCTGTTAGGATGGTGCCATGGCACCATCTTGACTGTTCATCTTCCCACTTTTGTGTTTGGAGCTACAGGGCTTTGATTAGGTTGATCTTTGCATCGTTGGATTGCGATCGTTGACCCGGATCTATCCATGTGGTTGGATTTGACATCTAAGGCTTGGATTTATGCTATCTTGCTCCTTGGCCTCTGAACTTCTACGGGTTGTATGTGATGCTACGGAAGTTTGATCAGGACGGTTCCGGAAGTGTTGAACTCCCATTGTCATCCTAATCAAATCCGTACAGTCTGATCTATCATCTGTTGTACCTGATAATCTGCAATCAATATAGACTCTCTTAGAGCATAAAATAGCATTATTATCTATAAAGCTAACAAATTAACTATGATGCAAATTATGATGCTGATGCATGCATTGTCTCTAAGTTAGGCTAAAATCTAGCTTAATTTAGGTAGATTAGGTCCTATGATTGCTGTACAATCACACCCCCATGCCTGAATCTTGCTAGTCCCTAGCAAATGCATGACTAAATGCAAAGTGGTCCTAAATGACTAATTTCTATTAAGAGTTTGACTAGAGAATTATTTCTTTTGTTTTCATCCAAAATTTAGAAATCTAAATAGTTGTGAAAGTATAGTGTTGTAGCCTATGCAACGAGTCCAAGTGAAAAGTCAATCCACATCTAAAGCTCATACTTGACCCTTAGTAAGATCCTATTGGGATAGGCATACTTCTTCCCTCGAGGTTATAAAATAATATGTAATTTTAGTCCCGACTTTTAGCTTAGGTAGAAGATGTCTGAGTCAAGTATGTTTGTATTTAGTGGCTTACACTCCTCTGGTGCTACATATAGACTAGTACTTTAGAACCTAGATTTTTAGACTTATTAAATAATTTAACTCAAAGAGAGGCAGAGAAACTGTGCTCTTTTTAGTTCCTTTGTACTCATTCTCTCTCTTTCTTTTTTCTTTCTCTCTTTTTCTTCTCTTTTCTTTTTCTTTTTCTTTTCTAGCTCACAATCTTACTAGATTTGTCAATATATTTGGTGGCCTCTCATGGCATTAACACTTTGATTAAGTTCTGATAATCCTATGACTAAGTTAAAATTTCTTAGCCTGTATTTAGGCGGTCAGAAATACAGAAAAGTAGGTCAAGGCTGTATTTGGTATATTATAAAAGGAATGGGTATTATTGCCTCAATATGCTTGACACAATGCAATTAAGACACTCTCTTTTTTTTCTTTTTCTTTTAAAAATTATTTCTACCAACACATCATATTACAGCATCCATGCACATTTTTATTCATGAGGCAATATTTGGGATTGGGGGTGCTCAAAATGATATCGGGTGGCTTATTTGGTGGAAGTGTCTACTCTTGGCATCGGGAAAGGAATGGATGGGACAACGTATTTCTGACCTTCATATTGATACCCGCCTTCAACCGAGGTTTTCATAAAAAATGGTTGTAACCATTCACCTCAGTCCTAGTTTTATTAGAACTCGCTTTTTGTGTATTTACCTTATTTGGTGGCTCTCCAAAAATTTACACACTAAGAATTTGTATGTAGGAACACAGGGCGAACACTATGCCTAACTAACGTTAGGAAACGCATTGGTTTAAATCGTTCGTTGTAGTATGTTTTATGACATCAATTTTAATTAGAAATAATCGAACGTGAGTCCAAGTGTCAATCTCAGGGAGTCATGAAATCAGATCGTTTTATCGCTTAAAGGTGTCACAAAAATATGTCTTTTGATTCACTTGTGAAAATAGAGAGAAAGAGAGAGAGATAGGGAGGGAGAGAGAGATGATAGGGTTAGAAATCTATAGGAGAAATTGATTGCTAAAAGGAGGTAGACTAATATCGTTGCTTAAAACATAGAATAGTAGAATATGTAACAAGATAACGAATTCTATTGCATAAGCACAAATGTCTAACAATAAAACTAGAGGAATGCTTAATCAAACATAAACATTAAAGAAAACTAGCAGCTAATGGAGAGGTAAGGTAGCCATGGCGGTGGAGGGGTTTCGTCGGCGGCTCGATAGCTCTGGGACCTTCCTTGAAGCTCTATGGAGGTGGGAGATTTGCTAGGTAGAAGATGGTTTGTAAAGTGGAGGAGGATGGGTCCTTTTATAATGGAGGAAAAAGGCCAAAAATCATCTTCGGGTCAACAGTAAGTTTGCTTCAAACATCGCTAAAGCCCAGCTGACGCTCCTGCTGGCCTATGTGCCCCACACCGTGTTGCGCATGCCGTGCCGGGCCCATGCACTGGCGCTGCGTTGGATCGACCCACTCCACGCACACGCGCTGCTGCCACTACTGCGCGCACGCTCACGCACGCTGCTTTGCTCTTGCTCCACGCACTGCTATCGCTACCGTTGTGCTGTTCCGATGTTGGATAGTCCAGATGGTGCCATGTGGTGCCATTTGGGTCACCCATCTTCTTTCTATTGTAGAGGATGCCACAGTGCTTGGATCGAGATGATTTTCGCGTTGCTGGACTACGATCGTCACTCTGGATCCATCCGTATGATTGGATTTTTCGTTCGAAGCCCGTAAGGATGTCGCATTGCCCCCTGGCCATTGATCTTCCTCAGACTTGTTGTGGGAGTTACGGGGGTCGGATCGAAGTGATTTTTGAGTCTATTGGACTCTGTTCGTCAATCTGGATCCATCTGTACAATCTGATTGCTCATCTGAGACCTGTTTCAATACAAACTTGTAAATAAGGTCATTAAACATTGATTCTATGCAATCTTAACGTAAAGTAATGCAGAATGCATGCAATGCCCCTAAACGCACTATAATTGATATTGGTGCACATGTGCCCTCAAAATTGACTCTAATTGATAATATTAACACTAATAATTATAGAGTCATCATACCCCCATGCCCACCCCTTTTTAGTCCCTAGCATGGTTAACCAAAATGCTATTTACAACTGAAATTCGGAATTGGTCACTCAGGTAGAGGTTGCTTGTCAACAGGGGAAAATTTCTACTAAGAACCTAACTCGCAGATACTCAATAGTGCCCAGGTTGCCTGCCAAAATGTAGACCGCCTGAGTCCTCTCCTTTCTCTATATGGAAACAAATATATATATATATATATATTCTTTTCATCTTTTCTAATTTTTTTGGATTTTTGGAGTTGAGGATTTCAGAGTAATTTTTTACGGCTATCCAACCCACCCAAGACTGGAAAAGGACTCTAAGTACTAAACATCTTATTGTGAAAGTGATGGACACACTCAACAAGAATTAAAATGGACTTCGGGTTTCTATGCCCCTAGGTGAGCCGAAAGAGAAAATGTTGTCTAGAGGTGTATCTATCTGATCGTTAGCTTTCTTCCTACTTTTTATTTTTGTGGGGTCAACACAAGGGTGAACCTAGTGTATATCTCCCTGAATTATGCTACTTCCCTGCTTCTTGCTTAAGTGTTTTGTTATTCTTGTGTAGTTTATGAGCAAGGATATGGACAATGGCCAATGGGCTATTACCCACGACAACATGCCAACCATACTCGTGCAGTGCAGTGTGGCTTATTTCTTTTTTTCTTTTTTCCTTTTCTATTTTCCTATTTCCCTTTTTTTTTTAAGTAGGTGGCTTTCCTGATTTAAGATTTACCCAAAGGCAGTAGTAAAAGAGAATGGTCCTGTGGTCAGACTCTGGACAACCGGCCAATGTGCTGTTACCCACAACAACTTACCAGCCATACCACCCTAAAAGGTTCTTCAGCTACCCAATTTTCATTAGAACCGTCGATGAGTGAGTCAGTGCAAATTGTGTGTGGATGCTTAGACTAAAAATCCCGCCAAATCAGACGGCGGGTTGATAAGTCATATCCTTATCACCCTGCTTTATTGACCAGATTAATATAAATTATGATGGCGAGGACTTGAGACCAAGTCCACATTTCAGTGGACACCTGGACTGATTAAGTCTGAAGACCTGAAGAGTCTAAGCGTTTAGGTCCCTAACGTATCATTTCCTAAAGCTGACAAACTCCTAATACCAAAGTTCTCTTCTTATTTTTCTTCATTTTTTTTAAAAAGATAATTCAAGTTGACAATAGGTACTCAGAACATACGAATTACCACCCCCCGTGCCTAAGTTGGACAATGTCCTCATTGGAAAATAAATGCATGCAAGGGAGTAAGGAAAGAAATCACCTGAGTGTTAATAGTTAATCCGGTCAGCTTGAATCCTCTGAGTTGCTTCCTAGGAAGCTCTGAGTTTAGTGCCTTCAGCTGGGCATAGTACACAAACAACCAAGGATCAATAATTGAATGGTCTGGGTTAAGAAGGGGAAGACATAATCAACTAGACCTAGAGGCAGAAGTCCACAGATGCGAACTAGATTATGGTGAAGTCCCATCCCTAAGGGACGAGAACTTAGAAAGTCTTTGGTCATGCATGCCTTAATCTAATCGTCTCTTTTCCTTTGGGCCTGTAGACCAGAAGTTTGCTTGGATGGATGTAACCCTAATCTATAATGTCGAACATTTAGATTATTAGAATAAGTAGCAGTTGTCCTTATAAAATTGGGTTCGAGGTGATGATGAAGCATAGGGTTTTTATTCCTCCTTGGATCTAAGTCATAAAGGTCATAGGGGTCCTGATAAGAGGTCGGTGGCTTGATCAACTTAGGATCGCTGCAGTCAACATTTCCTTGTTCGATTTTGTTGTCCTCAGGTAGGGTTATTTTAGTGTCCATCCAAAAACTTGATTTCAACAAAATGTTCTCTTCCTCTTCTCGAAGTTTGAAATCTAAAGGTTTAGCCGACTCCACATTGGTTGCATTATGTAAAGACCCGTCACACTTTTAGCCTTTTAAGACATCTGGAGTCTCAGTCAGATGTCTGTCCAGACGTCGGGACCCTTTCCCGGACATCTGAAAATGAAATTTTCGTACGCGCTCTACGCGAGGGCGACGTGCAGAACATCTTCTTTCTTTCTCTCCTTTCCTCCCTTCCTGCCCAAACCCTAAACCCCAGCCATCTATAAAAAGCCCCCCTTCCCCTCCTCTCCTCTCCACTCCACACACCACCATCTCCACCTTCAGAGCTACGGGAGTTGTGAGAGGAGGTGAGCGAGGGAGAGCGAGAGGGTGAGAAGGAGGAGAGTGTGGGAGGAGGAGGAGGAGGCCGAGGTCGAAGAGCTTCGGTGGAAGCTCGGTGGAGCTTGCACGGCCATCGCGGGTGCGTGCAGGAGGAGAAATTTCAGAGAGGCGGCCTCGACCATCTGCAGCGGCTGGAGCTGCGGCGGAGCGAGGAGGAGCGCGGCGGAGAGCGCTAGGAGCAGGTTTTGATATTGGAAATTTTCCAACATCAGATGTCTGGAGAGGAGTCCAGACGGCTGGCGGAGCATCTGGATGTCTGGAGTCAAGACCAGATGTCTGAAATCTCTTTTATCGCGAAGGTACGTTCTTTTTGCGGTTACGGCCATGCAGGCCTCACCACAGAGGTAGTTGTCGGACCTAATTTGGTGGCTGCAACTGTCGTACACAGGAGCAGCCTTGGGAAGGAGCACGAAATGCTCTCCCACGTACTTTCAGATGTCTGATCAAATCACCAAATGTCCAGAGGTGCTTCCAGACATCCAGACGAGTGGTCCGACGTCTGGAACTACCTTTAGACGATCGTAGAGGCGGCCTGGACATCTGAGGACACCGCAGGGACTTGAAGTAAGGTTCTTGTATCTTTTAAGGCATCTGGACTTGTTCCCAGACGTCTGATTTTGGATCGTAGACGCATTTTTGACCCATTTGGGGTCCAATCGAGATCCGATTTACGCAAACGGAGTACCTGTAGTTTCATTGTGGGCTTCTCTACGTATTTGAAACCTTTATACATTGTTTTGAACCTTTCATTTGTGATGTATTCTCTGGTATAGGGTTTCAGCTTGCTACGTGTTTGGGGCTCGCAGAGATGCTTGGGTCTGCAGTTCGAGCCCTTAATACTCCTGAATTGTCTAGAAGAGTGGTTTAATGCCTTTAATAATATTCAAATAAGAATGTGTTGTAGAATTAACTGACTGGAACCCTAGGATGTGGCATGAACCCTAGGGTAGAGAAATGAAAGCACCGTTTGTATGGTATAAGGTACTTATATGCAAAAATTGAGATAAACTGCTAGTAATTGCCTGTAAAGTAATTGTGGATTGCCTGTTAGAATACGAGCTGCATGTATTTAATAACCAATTTCCTGTGATCACCAGTGGCATGTATTGAACTATGGAAACACGAGTTGCCTGTATATAAATGAGAACTGAATTGTGAATGGTGAAATCTAGATCGGAATAAATATGGTGAATATGAGCATAAACCCTATGGGGAATTAGGAGTAGAACTCCTGTGGTTAGTTGGAAACCTAGAATGTAGACGGGAAGTGTGCTGGCCCTTGAGTACGTGGTACCAAGGATAGGGACTGTCCCCTTTTCGTGTAGAGTAGAGCTAGCCGCCTTTGGGTTGAGACCTGGGGTTAGGATTGGCCACTCTACACCAACTCCTGTTGGCCCTCGTGTACGCGGTACCGAGGAGAGCTACTAGTGTAGGGAGAGAGCTAGCCACCCCACAGGGCCTGGGGTTCAGCTAGCCACCCTACACCGACTTGTTAGACCCTCTGGGTAAACCAGGGCAGTCAGACGAGGGTGCGCGGATTGTGGAGGGGCGAGACCCTTGTTCTGAGAGGGCAAGGCCCTATACTGTTCCGTGCTGTACTTTGGGCGTACCTGCTAGCGGAAATGACTGACTGCATGTCAATGCAGGGTAGCTACCTGTGCACTTATCACACGTGCCGTAATCACCACTACATCTTGACAGTGACCTCGAGGTAGTTGACTAGGTGTAGGACTGATGAGAGACTCATCATAATCTCTAATTACCTCTAATTAACCCATCTTCCTAGTTAATTAGTTAAGGATATGAGTATATAAGGGTTAATTATAAAATAAGGGATATATAGTAAAGGACCTTAAAATAAGTTAAAAATGATATTTTATTATTCAATTAATATTAATAACAATCTAGTTAATAATTAGACTCGAAATCTTATTAACCATTCCCTTAATTAATAAGTTAAGTAACTTAAACATAATATATACATAAGTATATATTAACTTAAGTTACTTTACTTAATAAATTAACTTAAAAAGGTCAAAAATGTAAATTCAAGGTGTAAACATAATAATTATCTTATTTACTAACATATATAAAAAGTTGAAAAAAATCGAAGTTAAAATAAACCTTTAAAACCTGGATTTATATTTAGGTCCTTATTATTCATTGCAATCAGGTCCTTAATTTTTATATAGGTCCTTAGGTTTTATCGCACCTAGGTCCCTATCGACTTCTTCTTCTTCTTCTTCCGCCGATTGAACGGCTGACGACGGAGGGTGACTCCACCGCGTGATCACCGCCTTGTCGACATCATTCTTCTTTCTCCGAGCTCTTGGAGCTTGCGCTCACCATTCCATCTTCATCCATCGGTCTGGATTACTCTGAAGTCCTAATTTTTAGTGGGGGTTAACCTCACCATCATCAGAGACGATGCCGGAGGTTAACCTCCCCAAGCTTCTTCTTCATCCAAACTCCGCCACCTTCTTCGTCGCCATTCACTATAAATACCCCCTCACCCCCTCAATTTCTCTGAAGTTGGCTCCCTTCCTTCTTCTAACACTGAGCTGACCCAATAGGCTATTCATCTGCAACTCCGGCGATCTTCCACACCATCCTTCGACTTCTACCGCCCATCCTAATTAGCTGAGGAGTTTCACTGAGGTCAGCCGCGTCTCTGGACAAAGGCGATGACCAAGGAGATCCTCTGCTCCGTCCAAATTCGCCTGCCGAAGATTCTTATTATTCCCTCTGATTTCGTCCTCCGTCATGAGCCATCTACGAAGTCCCTTTGATCCCTTCGTCTAGGTAATAGTAGATAAGAGTAGGAGTATGAGTAGGATAGTTTAGCTAGTTAGTTAGTTAGTTAGATTAGAGTAATTTCGGAATTTCCAGAGTTCATCTTCTTCGACTCCAGCGAGCTCCTTAAGCTCGCCAGAGTCCTAATTTCATCTTTTGAATCCATTGTTCACATTCCTCTATCACTTACGACCACTTCTAATCCATTAAAAACATAAATTTTATCACTGATTCACCTAATTCACCTCCACCTTCAACAGATACTATCGCTATCCATGGCGACGATAACTGAGCTTAGATCAACAGATACTGTCGCTATCCATGGCGACGGTAACTGAGCTTAGATCCACCTCCATAAGGTCCTCCACCACCTATTCACAATCTAAGAACCCTAATTATCACTTCAATTTGAATAATTACCACCTATAATGTAAACGCCCAAATCTAATTAAGCTCCTGAGCTCGCTGTCAATGGTGGCTCAGGAGTAGTTAAAACCTTAAACTAATTAAGTATTTATCATCACAATCTTCTTTAGACTAGTCTCAACCACTTATTTGAGTGGGAGACTGAGTCCTAAGCTTCAACCAATCCATATTCTTTAAAAATGGAATTCACTACTAAATCTTAATTTTAATGATCAATTAAGGAATTTAATGAGTTCCTGAGGTTCCTTGCAACCTTAGCAACAATTTTAAATCAAAAATGGTATAATTCTTCATTCTATAGACAATTTCCACTTTTTTTGGACTCACCGGAGCTCCGACAAGCTCCGACGAGTTAAATCTGTTCTTCAGCCTATTAAACTTAGCGTGAAGCTCCAGATCAATGATTTGAGGTTTACTGATCATGTTGAGATATTTAAATTGCGATTTTTATGTCTGGAGCTTGAGTTAGGATTTCATCTTCTCCAACTTCGACAGAGTTGGAGAAACCTGTACAGAAGCTTTAGAGCCACATTTAAGAGGTCTAGAAGCTTCAGTGCAGTGCACTAAAGCTATCTATGTCTTTAGATCAGTGTAGCAACCTTCCAATCCCTCTATCGAACAAAGCACTTTTAGAGTTCAGGCGACGAGCCTGGAACCCTAATTTCTCGAGTTAAAACATTTGTTTAAAGGATTGGATAGGTTTCTGAGGTTGTTAGGATTCTCTTCTAGGCTTTAATTCCTTGTAAAAAGGCTTAAATCAGAAAGTCAGTTTTCAAGCCTAACAGTCAAACCTGAGGAGGAAATTCTAATTCTGAGCTCAATATGAGGAATTGAGGAGTTAGAATCATTTCTGAGAATTTGTTGGATGATTTTAGAATGATTTTATTGAGCTCAGACTTGTAATTTTGTAGGAATTCACAATCTGCCAGTTTGGGTTGTTTTTGAACCCAAACTGATGGCAGTGCCTTTCTGATGAGATTTGATCTCAAATCCTGCCTAGATTAGTTTGTTTTAACGCTTAGAATTTGTTGAAATTGATCAAAAATGTTCTTAGCTATCTATTGCATCTATTTAAAATTGAAATCTGCTCTCTGAAGCTTTCAGAGAAGCTTTGAGCTTTTGTGCACTTTCTGAAGCTTTAGAGAGCTTGATATCCACATCTGTAGCTGCGGAAAGATTTGCAGAGCCTATTCAAATCCTTAGCTAAGTTAGAAAATCCATCCTGTAAACACTGTAAGTAGAAAACCATTTCCAGGCATATTAAACCTGTAGGACCCCCTAATTTCGCTCTTCAAATCAAAGAGGAAAACATTCCCTTGACCTAAAATTGATTGCACAATCTTGTAGAGCTACCTTAGAGATCTCCATCATGCTTTGTTTCACTTGATTTGGAGCTGTGAGTAAGGAGAATTCATCGCTTGAAGTCAGGTTTGGAGGGGGAGAACTTAGTCACACATCGGAAATCCTTGAGCGCCCACCTTAGTATAAAAGCTATTTGTTGCATAGCCTCTTTAGTCGTCAGCGTTCGGCATGAAAAGAAAACCTCTGACCATCTGAGCATTGTGTGTGTGTGTGGGCGAGTGCGCCTGCGAGTGTGAGCCCGAGTGGGCGTGTGTGTGCGATTGGCCCTGGGAGGGCGAGGCATGGGAGGCGTTGAGTTGGTTCGACTTGAGAGAGGGCCAGTTTGGCTCAAGAGAAAAAAATCAAAAATAAACCCTAATGAAATTAGGCGAGGACCGAGTAGGGTCTCGTCCCACCCTGATCTCAGGGTGCTGTGTATCATCGAAAGGACCTCGCCGCAAATCTCAAACAAAATTTTGGTTGAAAAGCAAATTAACCTGGTTTAGTTAGAAGAGAAAGAAGAGAGAATGAAGGAGCTAAGAAGACTAAGGACACAGGTGCTAGAGAAGTTAAGAGAATAAGGAAAAGAAAGCTAAGGAAAAGAAAGAAGAAATGAAACAGAAGAAGAATTCGCAAGGAGAAGCTAAGGAGGAAGAAGAGAATAAGCAAGCGCTAAAGGAAGCTAAGGAAGAATAAAAGAGAAGAAAGAAAGAGATCGAGAGAAAAAGAGAATAAGAGAAAAAATAGAAAGAGAAAGAAAAAAATAAAGGGTTAAGAAATAAAAGAAAAAGAAGATAAAGAGAAGAAGAGAAAGAAGAGAGGCCGAAGAATGTGGAAAAGAAGTTAATTTTTCTTGTTATATTTTAATTTCTTTTTGCTCTTAACTGTTGTATTAAGGCATATATTGATTAAATAAACTCTTCTTTGTCTTAAGTCATTTGAAATAAATAGAGAATTTACATGTTGGAAATGAGAGTTCATATGGGATTTTGCATGTTATTTCATTTAAATCAATTTTTAACAAAATTCATGCTTCCCTAATTAACTTAAATATACCACCCATACTTATAAAGAAAAATAAAAGATAACTAGTAAATTTAGAATGAATTATACCTCCCAGTGAATGACCTAGACTCAACCAGTAAAAATTTTTCTAAAATGTTAGGTTAATTCGACCTTGTACTACTAATCGACACAATTTTGAGTTAACCTAAGTGACTTTTCTTTACTCTTAATTAAGTAAAATTAACTTAATTAACTGAGTTGAGATAAGAAACAACCAAGGACTACCATGGGGGACTCTCCTGGCTAGGAGAGCACCACGTGTACCTTCTACTTTTCAGAAAAGACTGCAATCAAGATCGTTCCCATTGGGAACATGTAAGATCAAGAATATCTAGATATTGAGAAAAATGGGTGGAAGGGAAATACACATAAAATAAAATAAATAGAAAAGAGAATTAAACCTGCTGCTTTTATTATTTTAGATAGTATAGATACCACTCTACTAAGCATCCGTTGACTCTATCTTTTTGTAATATTGTTTAGGACTAGGAGTTGAGCAGCTCGAGCTTTTGGCTGCTGAGGGTGCTGGGCCCAGTCAAGCCTAGCTGTAGTTTCAACACTTCTTGTTGTTTTCCTTACTGTTGTAGTAAGTATCAGACTTTTAGCTATTGTTGTCTCTTCTGTTTACTTTCGTTTCCGTCGTACTGTGTTGTGGTGGTATGTAATGGAACAACGGTTTTACTTTCCTTTACTGCTTTGAACGCTTTTACTACTTAGTTATATTACATATGTGAATGTGATTTACTTTCCTACTTTTTGGTTATTTCTTGTTGGATAACTGGGTCTTGGGATTAGTCGAGGCGAGTTGGTCTCGAGTCCTGTAGGGATCCGGGAACTGGGTCATAATAAGATGGTATCAGAGCAAGGTCATCCCGAGAAATGAACCAATTAGCTTGAGAATAACCATTCACGTGCATGTAACTAGGGTAGTCACCACAATATATCGCCTTGATATCCGTTCTGAGTCCTTTTTCGAAGAAATTCGGTATCGTTGACCCTTTTGTCTGTCTTTTGCATCTCTTTGCAAAAGATGCCTCGTTAGGCAGTTCCCGAGGTGGGCTGTGGTCGCGGCTGTGGATGAGGTCGGAGGGGTGGACGTGTCGGGCCTGAGGTGCCAGTTGACCCACCTCTTCTCCCTGACATTCAGACCCAGGATCTTGCCCAGCTGATCGGAGATATTGTGCGAGAGGAGCTCCACCAGCCTCCACGGGCACCTCTCCCTGAGGACGTGGAGGGGGAGTCCTCGGTGGGATGGAGAGACCGTCACAACGTCAGACAAGATGGAGGGGGAGGGGGTGGTCCTCCACTGCCCCCACCGCACTCTGACACTTTCGAGCACAAGCCCTCCTTGCCTGGAGGTGTGCCCGTTCCCCCACTGCAGCTGCACCATGAGCTTTTTGGACAGTTCCGGAAGCTGAAGCCCCTCTCCTTCAAGGGGGATGAGGACTCGTTTAAGGCAGAGGACTGGCTGGAGCAGATCGAGATGGTGTTTGACACCCTTTGCCCTCCCGCGGAGTGTTGCGTGGCCTTTGCCACGTACCAGTTAGAGAGCGCAGCACACAGGTGGTGGAGGGCAGTCAGAGGCCAGGAGAGGGGAGAGTCGACGTGGGACCAGTTCGTGACCCTCTTCTATGAGCAGTACTTTCCGCAGACTTGGTAGGACTAGAGGAGGTAGGAGTTCCACACTCTTCGCCAGGGGATGATGACTGTTAGTGCGTATCGCATGCGATTCCTGGAGGTGTCACGTTTTGCCTCGACGGCCATGGCTACGAAGGAGGAGCACTTGTGGAGGTTTACTGAGGGGCTCCGACTTACTATTCGAAGGTATGTCAAACTCCTGAAGCTGCCCACCTTTTCACGAATGATTAAGGTAGCCATGACCTATGAGGAGACCAACCCGACCGCACAAGACACCGACAGTGGACGGAAGAGGCCCTACCAGCCAGAGTACTCTCAGGGTCGTCGAGAGAGAGGGACGCAGCACCCACCGGAGAGTTGTCTCATTTTGCGGGGCTGTCAGTGGCCTTTGGGGGCCCTAGACAGGGTCCAGCTGCCAGCACTAGACCCCCGCCCAGCCGTCAGTAGGGAACTATTGAGGGAGAAGGTCGTGTTCCCCTCTGCTACCAGTGTGGCTAGCCAGGCCACATCAGGAGGGACTGCCTATCTAGGGTCGGAGCACAGCAGATGGTCCCCGCACTGAGTGCTGGAGGTCAAGCTGGCAGTCGTGGTCCCCAGGCAAGTAGGGGAGGGCAGTAGTCATGAGGAGGGTACCGGCTAGCGACTGCTCGCCCGACCCAATGTGTAGCTGCTTCGTCTGTACCGAGGACTGAGGGGCGTATCAACGCCCTGACACAGAGATGCCAAGGCTTCCGGTTTAGTGGTGGCAAGTGTGGTTACCGTTTCTGGCAGATTAGTGTACGTACTTTTTGATTCTGGCACCACACACTCTTTTGTTGCTGCGAGTTTTGCCATCAGTTTGGGGCTAGACAGTGTACTGCTAGAGGATCCGTTTGTGATCAGAGGCCCAGGTGGCCAGCTGTTTGTAGGTGAGGAGGTTTACACGGACTGCGAGGTTAGTATAGGGGGACACTGCCTCCCCTCTGACCTGATTGTGATACTGATGGAGGATGTTGGTGTGATTTTAGGGATGGACTGGTTGCCCTCCTATCACGCCCTGGTGGACTGTTTCGAGAGGAAGATCGTCTTCTCCATACCGGAGTTGCCTCCCTTTGAGTTTCATGGACAGCCAGTGGACGAAGGTTTCAGATACATCTCTGCGCTTCAGGCAGCGAGGCTTTTGAGCTAGGGGTGTGAGGGCTTTTTAGCCTGTGTAGTAGCAGAGCCTAGCCCCGTGGATGACTTTCAGAGTATTCCAGTGCTTTACGAGTACCCCGACGTGTTTCCAGAGGAGCTGCTAGGACTACCGCCCGAGCGTGAGATCAAGTTTGAGATCTTAGTGGTACCGAGGACCAGCCCCATTTCTACTACACTATACCGGATGGCACCACTTGAGCTGCGAGAGCTCAAGTCACAGCTACAAGACCTGTTGGAGAAGGGCATTGTGAGGCCCAGTGCGTCCCGTGGGGAGCTCCTGTTTTGTTTGTGAAGAAAAATGTTGGTACCCTACGACTTTGTGTTGACTACCGACAGCTGAATAGGGGCACCATCAAGAACAAGTATCCACTGTCGAGGATTGACAACCTTTTTGACTAGTTGCGAGATGCCACGGTGTTCTCCATGATAGATCTGAGGTCAGGCTACCACTATTTGAGGATCAGGGAGATGGACGTCTCCAAGATAGCTTTTCGTACTTGGTATGGGCACTACGAGTTCTTGGTCATGCTGTTTGGGTTGACCAATGCTCCCGCTGCTTTTATGGATTTGATGAACCGGGTTTTGTGGCCGTACTTGAACCAGTTTGTGGTGGTATTCATCGACGACGTACTCATTTACTCGTGGGATTAGGCGCATCATGGACAGCACCTACGGATGATCCTGGACACTTTGAGGCGACGTAGGCTGTATGCCAAATATATCAAGTGCGAGTTTTGGTTGAGGCAAGTGACTTTCTTGGGCCACGTTATCTCAGGGGATGGTTTGGCTGTGGACCCAGCCAAGGTTGAGATCGTACATAGGTGGGAGAGGCCACGTATAGTGACAGAGATATGCAGCTTTTTGGGGTTGGCAGGTTACTATCGGCGGTTCATCAGAGGATTCTCTCAGATTGCACGTCCTATGACCCAACTGACTCAGAAGGACGTGCCCTTTGCCTGGACAGATGAGTGTGAGGTATGTTTTCAGGTGTTGGAGGAGAGACTGACTTCGATTCCTGTGATTACCATCCCGGACAGCTGTAGAGGTTTTGTGGTGTACATAGACGCTTCGTTGCAAGGGTTAGGGGGTGTGCTCTTGCAGCGGGGTCACATTATTGCTTACGCTTTGTGACAACTGAAGCCTCATGAGCATAGCTACCCTACCCATGACTTAGAGCTGGCAGCAGTTGTCTTCTTGCTGAAGACATGGAGACAATACCTTTTCGGTGAGACTTTCGAGATCTTCACAGATCATAAGAGCCTCAAGTACTTGTTTGACTAGAAGGAACTCAACATGAGACAGAGATGATGGTTAGAGCTCGTGAAGGACTACGACTGCAGCATCTCCTACCATCTAGGGAAGACTAATGTGGTGGCTGATGCCTTGAGCCGGAAGGTGCCCGCCCACTTGGCCAGTCTACAGGAGTAGAGTTGGAGACTTATGGAGGAGTTGGGCAGTTGGCGACCCTGGGAGTCACAGGGCTATTGTGGGACAGTGATAGTGATGCAGCAGACGCGACAAGAGCTGATAGACAGCATCATTGCAGGGCAGATGACAGACCCGTACTTACAGATGCTGCGGGACAGAGTGTTGTCAGGAGACCCAGGAGACTTTTCCTTTATAGACAAGGTGCTACGCATGGGGGGACGCTTGTGCGTTCCCAGGGATGAGGAGTTATTGAGAGAGCTCCTGGCTGAGGCGCACGGGTCCAGGTTCATCGTACATCTCTGGAACACAAAGATGTATCATGATCTGAGATGTGACTTTTGGTGGAGAGGGATGAAGGGGGATGTTGGTGAGTTTGTGCAGCGGTGTTTAGTGTGCTCGTAGGTGAAGGCTGAGCACCAGAGGCCTGCAGGGTCGTTGCAGCCACTTCTTGTGCCAGAGTGGAAGTGGGGGAGCATCACCATGGACTTGGTGGTGGGTCTACCTGTTACCTAGCGAGGACACGACGCAGTCTGGGTGATAGTAGACAGGTTGACAAAGACGGTGCGCTTTCTGCCGATCTGAATCACCTTGGGACCAGCACAGTTGGCAACGGTACATTCGCGATGTGGTACTCTTGCACGGAGTTTCGCGTGAGATTGTATCCGACAGGGATACCTATTTTACTTCCCAGTTCTGGCTTGAGTTTCAGCAGGCTTTGGGGACACGGTTGAGGTTCAGCACCGCGTACCGTCCCTAGACGGACGGACAGTCAGAGCGCACCATACAGACACTTGAGGACCTACGCGCCTATGTACTGGACTAGGGAGGCTCCTGGGAGGAGCATTTGTCCCTGGCAGAGTTTGCATATAATAATAGTTACCACTCGGGAATCGGCATGGCACCTTACGAGGCTTTGTACGGACGAAGGTGTACTACACCCTTGAGTTTGGTCAAGGTGGGGACCAAGTGGGAGGTTAGCCCCACGCTGATTCGGTAGAGTAAGGATGTGATAGAGCAAATTCACAGACGATTTCACACTGTCAGGAGTAGGCAGAAGAGTTATGCTGACGAGAAACGCAGAGAGGTGCAGTTCGAGGTTGGGGATCACGTCTTTCTCCGTGTTTCGCCCATGAAGGGCCGGGCCTGCAGCATTTTGGGGTGAAGGGGAAGCTTGCGTCGAGGTTTGTGGGGCCCTTTGAGGTCCTGGAGCGGGTAGGACCCGTTGCTTACCGGCCTGCCCTTCCTCCCCAGCTTTCTGGAGTGCACAACGTGTTCCACGTGTCCAACCTCAGGAAGTACGTCATTGATCCCAGTCACGTTCTGAGCCACAAGAGCGTCGAGGTGGGTGACGACCTGACCTACCCTGAGGGACCAGTGCAGATACTAGGCAAAGCCGTTCGGAGTTTGAGACGGAAGCAGATACCACTAGTGAAGGTCCTACGGAGAAGCTAGCGGTATGAGGAGGCCACCTGGGAGCTTGAGGCGGCGATGCGAGAGCGGTACTCGGAGCTTTTTGAGGGTACGTCTTTTCGGACCTACTTTGGTTTTCTTTAAGTTTGTTATGTGTTTTATGTTCCTTTTTCGGCACCTTAGTTAGTTCAAGTTTCGGGGACGAAACTTGAACTAACTAAGGTGCCGAAAAAGGAACATAAAACACATAACAAACTTAAAACTTCCTTTAAGTTTGTTATGATGTAAGACCCGTCACACTTTTAGCCTTTTAAGACGTCTGGAGTCTCAGTCAGACGTCTGTCTAGATGTCTGGACCCTTTCCCGAACGTCTGAAAATAAAATTTTCGTATGCGCTCTACACGAGGGCAGCACACAGAACATCTTCTTTCTCTCTCTCCTTTCCTCCCTTCCTGCCCGAACCCTAAACCCCAGCCATCTATAAAAAGCCCCCCTCCCCTCCTCTCCTCTCCACTCTACACACCACCATCTCCACCTTTAGAGCTACGGGAGTGGCGAGAGGAGGCGAGCGAGGGAGAGCGAGAGGGAGAGGAGGAGAGTGCGGGAGGAGGAGGAGGCGGCATTCGAAGAGCTTCGGTGGAAGCTCATTGGAGCTCATACGACCACTGTGGGCGCGTGCGGGAGGAGGAGAGATTCCAGAGTGGCGGCCTCGTCCATCTGCAGCAGCTGGAGCTGCGGCGGATCGAGGAGGAGCGTGGTGGAGAGCACTGGGCGTGGGTTCTAATACTGAAAATTTTCCAGTATCTGACGTCTAGAGAGGAGTCCAGATGGCTGGCGGAGCATTTGGACGTCTGGAGTCATGACCAGATGTCTGAAAGCTCATTTATCACGAAGGTACTTTCTTTTCGTGGTTACGGCCTTGCAGGCCTCACCGTAGAGGTAGTTGTCGGACCTGTTTTGGCGACTGCGACTGTTGTACGTAGGAGCAGCCTTGGGAAGGAGTGCGGAATGCTCTCCCATGCACTTTTGGATGCCTGATTAGATAGCCAGACGTCCAGAGGTGCTTCCAGGCAACCAGAGGAGTGGTCCGACGTCTGGAACTGCCTTCAGATGATTGTAGAGGAGGCTTGGATGTCTGAGGACACCGCAGGGACTTGAGGTGTGGTTCTTGTATCTTTTAAGATGTTTAGACTTATTCCCAGATGTCTGATTTTGGACAGTAGACATATTTTTGTCCTGTTTGGGGTTCGATCGAGATCTGATTTATGCAAACAAAGTATCTGTAGTTTCCTTGCGGTTTCTCTATGTACTAGAAGTCTTTATACATTATTTTGGACCTTCTGTTTGTGATGCATTCTCTGGTATAGGGTTTTTGCCTGCTGCGTGTTTGTGGCTGGTAGAGACGCCTGGGTCTGCAGTTCGAGCCCCCAATACTCCCGAATTGTCTGGTAGAGTGGTTTAATGCCTTTAATAATATTCAAATAAGAATGTGTTGTAGAATTAACTGACTGGAACCCTAGGATGTGGCATGAACCCTAGGGTAGAGAAATGAAAGCACCGTTGTATGGAATAAGGTACTTATATGCAAAAGTTGAGATAAATTGCTAGCAATTTCCTGTAAAATAATTGTGGATTGCTTGAGAATATGAGCTGCATGTATTTAATAACCAATTTCCTGTGAAATCACCAGTGGCGTGTATTGAACTATGGAAACACGAGCTGCGTGTATATAAATTGAAACTGAATTGTGAATGGTGGAATCTGGATCGGAATAAATATGGTGAATATGAGAATGAACCCTACAAGGAATTAGGAGTAGAACTCCTGTGGTTGTTGGAAACCTGGAATGTAGACGGGAAGTGTGCTGGCCCTTGAGTACGTGGTACTAAGGAGAGCGACTGTCCCCTTTTCGTGTAGAGCAGAGCTAGCCGCCTTTGGGTTGAGACCCGGGGTTAGGATTGGCCACTCTACACCGACTCCTATTAGCCCTCGTGTACGTGGTATCGAGGTGAGCTACTAGTGTAGGGAGAGAGCTAGCCACCCCACGAGGCCCGGGGTTCAGCTAGCCACCCTACACCGACTTGTTAGACACTCTAGACAAATCGGGGTAGTCAGACGAGGGTGCGCAAACTGTGGAGGGGCGAGACCCCTGTTCTGAGAGGGCAAGGTCTTATACTGTTCCGTGTTGTACTTTGGGTGTACCCGTTAGCGGAAACGACTGGCCGCGTGTCAGTGCGAGGTAGCTACCCGTGCGCTTATCAAGCGTGCCGTAGTCACCGCTACGTCTTGACAGTGACCTCGGGGTGGTTGACTGGGTGTTGGACTACCACGGGGGACTCTCCCAGCCAGGAGAGCACCATGTGTACCTTCTACTCTTCGGAAAAGACTGCAATCAAGATCGTTCCCATGAGGAACATGTAAGATCAAGAATATTTGGATATTGAGAAAAATGGGTGGAAAGGAAATATACATAAAACAAAATAAATAGAAAAGAGAATTAAATCTGCTACTTTTACTGTTTTAGATAGTATAGATACTACTCTACTTAGCGTTCGCTGACTTTGTCTTTTTGTAACACTGTTCAGGACCAGGAGTTAAGTAGCTCGAGCTTCCAGCTACGGAGGGTGCTGGGCCTAGTTGAGCCTAGTCGTAGTTTTGACACTTCTTGTTGTTTTCCTTACTGTTGTAGTAAGTATCAAACTTTTAGCTACTGTTGTCTCTACTGTTTACTTTCGTTTCCATCGTACTGTGTTGTGGTGGTATGTAATGGAACAAAAGTTTTACTTTCCTTTACTACTTTGCACGTTTTTACTGCTTAGTTATATTGCATATGTGAATGTGGTTTACTTTCCTGCTTTTTGGTTATTTCTTGTTTGACGACTAGGTCTTGGGATTAGTCGAGGCGAGTCAGTCCCAGGTCCTGTAGGGATCCGAGAACCGGGTCGTAACACATTAACACCTTTTAGACTTGGGTTAGCTACAAAAGAATGTGTTTGATCAATCATGATTGATTCAGGTGGGTCAAAGTGAAAATCCTCCCCATCCTCAATCATGATTTCTTTGTCTAATTCCTCATAGCCATTTGAGCCTGAAATCTTGTTCATTTCTTCCAAATCATAGTCAATCATTAGGGAAGAACTTGTGATGGAGCTAATTTCATCATTCATTTCATGCTCCAGTTCTTCTGTTGCCTTTCCTTTAAATCCATGATGGGATCATCAAATTGTTCAGAGTCAGATTCCCCATACCCAAATCTTGATGTCCCTGTTACTAAATTATTATCATTCAATTTCGGGACATTGACCCCAATCTTATCATTCAAATTTTCATATTCTTCCTCATTTTCTACCTGGTTTTGTTCAAAAGGATCCTCAATGCTTTCCAACATTAGGGAAGTGTTGATAGTGGACTGTAGCAATTTTGGGCAACTAGGTGTGGTCCAATCAATTATCGTAAGGCCTTGTTCCATTCTCTCTGAGAAAGAAGTTTCTTTCATTACTTTATGTTGATCCTCTTTATCCAATTGTTGGAACATATCAATCATGGCTTATTTCCATTCAATCAATTCTTAATTCTGTCTATATAACACCAACTGAAGGCCATCAAGAATTGACTAAGAGCCATTAGGTTTCCCTTGGATTTCCTCCTTAGCATTCAAATCAGGGTTAGCAGGGTATGGTTGAGGATGGGCATTAGAGTCTGTATTGGGGTTTAGGTTCTTAGGTGGGCCCTCTATTATATCATTTTCAGGATCTAATTCCTCAAGAGGTACCATTTTCTGTTTAGTTCTACTCCAGAATAATTGAGGTTTTAAGTCCTCCCAGTTGGATTCTTCGTCGGGGGTCCAAAGCAAGGGTTGATCATTCTTGATTTTCCTAGGTTTATGATCATCAATTGATTTCCATTTTTCTAAAATCCCTTCCAATCCATGGGGTCAAGTAGGAGAGGTCCTTGAATTTAGATGACCTATCTTGGTTATGGTCCTAAGAAAGGTAGGGGTGTTGGTGTTCTCCTAGAGTGTAGGCCGTATCAGATTAGTTAATGGGTGGGTGGGACCTAAAAGAGGGGTCATCATGAGGAGAATCAAGATAAGGATCCTCAAGGTTTGGATCATACCTCTGAGTGGGTGGGTTGGAAGTATCCCAATAGATGGTTGATGCGTGTTGGTTAAAATTGGGCTAGTTGGGACAAGAAGGGTATTCTGGGTACTCAGGTCCTGGATTAAGTCCCAAATCAGGTGGTTGGTTATCCCAAGTAAACTGTGGATACAGTCTACTTGGGCTAGAATACAAATCATGTTGGGGATAGTTTGGGAAGGAAGGATAGGCATGGAAATCCATTGTTTTGGAAGAAGTGGAAGGATGAGAGAAGAACAGATGAGAGAATGGTGTGTGCACAACCAAGCAAACAAATCTAGACCCTATAGTGTAGACCTAGGTGACCTACGCTTCTGAAGTAAATTCTAACCACACGACGAATTTGGTGTTGTCCTTACTCCTGAAGGTGGTAAAGTTGGGAAGGCGAAGCAAGGGGAGCATGTCCTGAAGGTCGCTAATTATGCCAAATCCTTGCTTGCTTAAGTCGTTTGACAATTGGGCCTCCCAACTTAGCACCTTTTGGAGCAAGTAAATGTCACTAATTTGCAATGCATTTAGGAAAAATACCCTGAAACAAACTCAATGAATCCTAGGTCCAACGCCTACTCAATTTTAATTTAGGGCTAGGTCAGTGCTTGTGCTCAGGGATTAAGTGAAGGGAATTAGGGGGGTTGATGCCCTTAAAGATTCCAATTAAGCTGTGTGCACAATCGGGTGCAAGGACCCAATGCTAAAACAAGTGTTTTTTTATCAAGCAAGATTGTGATGAACAGCTTTTAGAATTTGAACCTTGCTTTATTGGATTTTAGGATTCCACTTGTTTACAGATTCAATGAAGGCACAGAGATGTAGTCACATGGTTAGTGAAGATTGATTTTCTTTAAGGTATTTTGTGTGACTATGACATTAAAAGCACCCTAGTGTGGAAGATCCTAGGGCATGCAACTTCTACTTGATGAATCTTATTTTTAATTTTTGACTTTATCAAGAAAGGTCCAATCAAAGTAAGAAATGACCCTATCCTGATAAAAATCAAATGAGATTTTCACCAAAATCAATTTTAAAATTTTTCGAGGACGATAGATTACCCAAATTTATGTTTTTTCAAGAGGGGGTCAATCTATCGAGAACCTCTAGATCAGTGCGCGAGTTTAGAAATTGAATCATCACAAGCACTAATATTTTTCAAATGCAAAAATAGTCTTCAGAAGAAGTGTAGATAACTTCAAGATCTTTCCAAAAATATAAATCTCTCACAAATCTGAGCTATGTGGAGTTCGCAACAAAAGAAACAACCTGCAGGTCTCCAGAAATCAGAGCAACCATGCACACTTTCAGTAGATAATTTTTCACAGCCAAAGTATAAGGAGTTTAGCTATGAAATTTTAAGTGGAGTTCTCCCACTATAAGAATCACCTTTAATATTTTTCCAAGAATTTTTAGAGGTGTTAAGAGTCCTCTAATCATGTGCTCAACCCAAGTCTAGAAAATAGTGTTGCGGAATTAACGGGTTGGGAACTTAGTGGTGGTGTTTCCTTTGACAAACACAAGAGAGGTTTTTTTTTAGAGCACCACAACTTAGATCTTTTCCTTGGTCCAAATATGAAGGGTTACCTTTGGATTGTGGGAAGACACGATATCAAACCTTCGGGTTGATGGCGGTCTTCTCTTGTGCTTCCTTTGATCCAATTCGATCCACTCTCCTTCCGTTGATAATGTGTGAGATTCCTGCAATCAAGAGGAAGAGAGAAAGGCTAGTTGGATAACACAAGTATGAATAATTCCCAAGGAAATGAAAGCAAATAAAAGATTCGTTGCCTCCCCAGCAACGGTGCCAAAAACTGACGTCAGGAAACGTGTTGGTTTAAATCGTTCATTGTAGTATGTTTTACTACATCAATTTTAATTAGAAATAATCAAACAAAAGTCCAATGATTGATCTCAGGGAGGCGTGAAATCAAATCGTTTTATCTCTTAAAGGTGTCACAAAAATGTATTTTGATTCACTTGCAAAAATAGAGAAAGTGAGAGAGAAAGAGATGATAGGTTTAGAAATCCATAGGAGAAATTGATTGCTAAAAGAAGGTTGACTAATATCGTTGCTTAAAACATAGAATTGTAGAATATGGAACAAGATAACAAATTCTATTGCATAAGCACAAATGTCTAACAATAAAGCTAGAGGAATGCTTAATCAAACATAAACATTAAAGAAAACTAGCAATTAATGGAGAGGCGAGGTAGCCACGGCGGTGGAGGGCTTCGCACAGGGCTCAGCATGCCAGCAGAGGCAAAGGCCTCCCTTAGATTTCAGAAGTGTTGAGAGGAGGGCGGCAGAGCAAACCCCTTGCTCTTTTTCTCTTCTTCCTTTCTCAGAACCAGCAAACCAGAATAGACTGAGTATCCGAGTAAACGGATCGAGTCCAGACTCGTGAGGTGGACCATGGGCGTACGTATGGGCATGCATGCAGGGACCTCACCCCTTGTGCGTGCTGAGGCAATAAGCCGATATCACTTTTTCAATTTATGCGCTCTTGCGCACCCATTAGTAAACGAGGTGGGACTATGTTGTCTCCCTATTCTTCGCGCACAGCTGCAGGAGGTAATGCCTCCAATTGAAGGCGAAGGAGTTGTTGTGGTCTTCAGTCTAGGACCTGGGATAGATCATGGAGACACTACGTGTTGCCTAGGCATGGATTTGGCAAAGAACTTGGCCGTAGGAGCTTGAATGACGTTGGAGAAGGAGGCGGCAGCAACCTAAACCCAAGAACACGGGCTAAACGCCGTAATTAGTATGCTCAGAAGGTTCGCCGGACCACGGCGAGTGTAACTGTGTCCGTGGTTTGGTGTGTATGCATGTGTGGAGGGCTAACGGTGAGGTGGATTAGGGCAGATGGTGGGTGTGTTCGGTGGGAAGGTAGAGGGTGTTAAACCCTAAATTTCTTTAGGGATTTTGGAGGGTGAGTCGTGGTAGAGGTTTTGGACCAGTTGGCGAAGCGGATGGAGTTATGGAGCGGTAGGGACGCTTCGCTGAAGAAGTGGCTGAAGGTGGAGAAGATGAGGTGCAGGGGAAGTGGTTGGCGGTCGTGCGTGTGTCGTAAGTGTGAGAGAGAGAAATAGAGTGAGAGAGAGAGAAAAATAGCAGGACTTGGCTAGGTGGGAGAGAGGCGGAGGCAGTCGATTTTGGTCGACTGGCGTCGGAGAAGGAGGAGAGATCGGTGAGACGACGACGACGAAACAGACGGAGAAACGCCCTCTCTTTGGCTGGGGAGGGTCGCGACGAAGAGAGGAGTCGAGGGAGTCGACCAATTTGGTCGTTGGACAGCCGGAGGAGGAGGATCGAAGAGGGTTGTCAGAGCAAGGGTTTTGGTGGCCGGAGAAGGAAAATCAAAGGTGGTTGATGCACCAAAACTTGCTGGGGAAATGCGCAAGGCCACGGGGGCCCTTTTATATGGCTCTAGACAGAGTTCTATGCTTGGAAAACAAGCTTAGGATCTCTGAGCTTCTCGCCGGAGTAGGATACCCAATCAATCAAACTGTTCACATTAGCATTCTAGAGGGATTTAGGATCCCTAGATGGGCTCATTTGGAAGGCAATTACTTGAGTTTCCCTTTCAATTTTGAGAAGGATTCGTCAAGAAATCACAAAGATCTTGCCCTCTAATTGTCACCGGAGTTTGTAGGATTAGAATTTCATGGCGGTAGGGACCTTTTTGTGAAGATGATGATAAAGTTAGGGACTGAAATGCAAAGAATTCAGAAGTTAGGGGCACATGTGTGAGATAAAAGTGTCAGACAGAACCAAATTGCAAAGTAGGTCAAGACAGTCTCAGATTGGGCCCAAATTTTGGTACAGATTTAATTTGGACCTAAGAAATTCAATGGTGAAGTTGGATTTTGGTTTTGATGTAGTTTGATTGGGTAATTTGTGCAAAAACCCAAATTAGGGCAAAAGTCTGCCTATGGCTCTATTTTAGGTCAAGACGGGTTTTAATGGTCAAATAAAGCATACCAAACCCTAAAGAATATTTTTATATGAATTTTAGAGGGTATAGGTGAATTTTATCCTGACCAAAACCTCAGTTAATTAAGCGAGTCTGTTTTTAGGGTTTTGGAAGTCATTTAATTCTCAAAACACGCGAAAACCCTTTTCTGCCTGTTTTAACCTACTTATTGGACTTTTAAGACCATTTGTCCTTTATCTAACCCCTGAGTAAACCTACAGTTATTCTGCATTCAAGATATGATGGTAAAATTACAATTTTGACCTTATTTTACTGTATTTCTCTCAGAATGATTTTGCAATGAATAAGGTCTCTCTGGCGGTTATGTAGGAGCATTTAATGACTTAATCAGATCAAATTGAGCTAGTTATGGCTCATGATGGTGTTCCCATCACTCACCTCGCACTTGTTTGGTGGATCTGCTAGAAGATGCTTGCCTAACTCCTTAATTACAGTCCATGGGTTCAGGAGGAGAAGCAGCGCTTCTTCTTGGCATGCTAAAGATGTCTATCAGTATCCACGGAGGATCCATTACAGGTTCTACATGTAAGTGTGAAAATGTTCTGGATTCTAAGTTCAGGAATCAACTTAAGAATAAATCCCTAAAAAAATCTTCTTGATAAAAATTCTTTATGCATGAATGCCATTTTTTTTTTGACATAAAAATATGACATGCAATGTCCACCCCCCATGCTGTAATGACCCGGTTCCCGAGTCCCTACGAGACACGAGAACTGGACCGACTCAACTAATCCCAAGACCTAATCGTCCAATGAGGAAGTAACCAAAAGAGCAGTAAAATAAACCACATTCAGCATGAATATAACTAACAGTAAGAAAGTACAGCAGTAAGGAAAGAAACTACCACAGTATGTACCACCACAACAGTAAAACAACATTCATAATATAATTTGAACTGCAGGTAAAGAAAGTACAGCGGAAACAAGAACTACTCACTACAATGTAACAAAAAGAGGTACAAGAGACAGTGGTAACTCTGCTGGACCCTACTCGGCCCAGCGTCCTCTGCAGCCGCTGACCCTGGCTGCTCAACACCTGGTCCTGAAAAAGGTAACGAGTGTAACACGTCAGCAAAACGCTGAGTAGAGTGGCAACTAAAACTAAAAGCAACAGTAGAGTGTATAGTAGCTGTTATGTTCGATTACTTTCTTTATTCACGTCTTTCAAATGTCTCACTATTCCATTTATTCCTCAGATCTTTTTCTTGATCTCGAATGTTCCTCGTGGGAACGATCTTGATTGCAGTCTTTTCCAAAAAGTAGAAGTAGCATGTGGTGCTCTCCTGGCCGGGAGAGTCCCCCGTGGTGATCCTACCCGCAGTCAACCACCCCAAGGTCACTGACAGACGTAACGGTGACTATGGCACGCGCGATAAACGCACAGGTAGCTAACCCGTACTGGCACGCGGTCAGTCGTTTCCGTTAACGGGTGTGCCCAAAGCACAACACGGAACCAGTCCAGGGCAGAGCCCTCTCAGTAACAGGGGTCCAACCCCTCCACAGTAACCAAACAGGGGCCTTGCCCCTCCACAGTCCGCTCACCCTCGCCTGACTACCCTAGTTTGCCCCAGCGGGCCTAACAAGTCGGTGTGGGAGGCTAGCAGAACCCCGGGGCCTGTGGGGTAGCTAGTACCTCCCTACACTAGTAGCTCTCCTCGGTACTACGTACGCAAGGGCCAGCAAGTCGGTACAGAGTGGCCTGTCCTAACCCCGGGTCCCTGGGGCGGCTGGCTCCGCTCTGCACTAAACAGGGGGACAGTCGCTCTCCTTGGTACTCCGTACTCAAGGGCCAGCTTACTTCCCCAATACTATTCCATTCACTTTGCAGGAGTTCTACTCCTACTTCCCCGTAGGGTTCCATCCTTTTTACTCAAACATCCAGGTTTCACTTTCCAGTTTCACATTCTTACAACCCATGTTCTCAGCCACGTTATTTATTCACAACAGGCAGCTGTTAATTCAAATTACAGGCAGCTTTATATCTCTTTCCATTTTCCAAGACTGCAGTATTATACATTCCACTAGTTTTCCCATCCTAGGATTCATGCCATATCCTAGGATCTATCATACAATCTAGTTTTCCAGCCCTAGGATTCATGCAACACCTAGGAGCTATCATTCCATTTATTTCTCATTCCTAGGATTCATGCAATGTCCTAGGTTCTATTTATGGTTCCATAATTTAACAGATTTTATTGATAACTTAAAGCCACTCTACCAGGTACAACGGGAGAAATGGGGGCGTGGTCGGGAATCCCGCGTGCCTCCGCGACCCCCGAGACTGCAACAGAATGGGGTCCTATCACAAGGATCAAACACAAGGAGTATCTCAAAACAGTCTATAGCTACTGTAGATGGGTAGAGGAATTAATTTCGAAAAGAACGCAACTCGAATCGCGGAAAACGGAACCCGAACGGGCCCTAAACGGGTCGAAAACGACGACACTGTGCAAAATCAGACGTCTGGAACTTCTTCCAGACGTCTTAAAAAGTGGATCAGAGAATTACCTTGTTCAGCGTGGTTTTCCAGACGTCCAGAAGTCTGCGGGGACGTCTGGACTAGCTCCCAGATGTCCGATGGTCACCCCGGACGTCTGGAGGTCGCTTCCGCCGTCTGGTACTACTGCCAGACGTCAGATTCGCGATGGATGGCGAATCACCGAGCCTGCTCACACCCATCTCCCTCCCTCAGTACGGTCAGTCGACAGGAAGGAAGAAGGAGATGGAAAACTCACCTTTCAGACGTCTGGATGGTCTTCCAGACGTCGCCCTCGCCGTCTGGCTATCAACCCAGACGTCTGATTCTGGAAATTTTTCCAGAATCAGGGCGCTGCTCGGCCTCAGCTCGCAACGCCGCCCGCGTCGCACCTCGCACGCCTGCTGCTCAGACCGCAGCAGTCCCCCCTCCGCGTCGCTCCGCGCCCCCTGCGCCCTCCGCCGGCTAGCTCTAGTAGCCCCGGCGAGCTTGCCCTCACGGTAGAGCTCCGCTCTCGCACGCAGCACCTCCTCCGCGCTCACTGCGGCCGCCGCTGCCGCCCTCGCGCTCGCGCTCACGCTCACTGGCTGAAGGAGAATAGGGAGGAGACGGTGGTGACGGAAGTGAGGGGAGGCGTGGCCTTTTGAGGCCGTGCGAGGAGGAGAGAGGACGCGGCAGGGCATCTGCAGCCGCAGGGAATAAACGAATATGCGGGTCTGCGCGCTCAGGCGCGCAGACGACCCGCGCGTGTGGAAGATAACGGATTTCCAGACGTTTGGAAATGATCCCAGACGTCTGGTCCGACGTCTGGGCCACCTCCCAGACGTCTTAAAAGACGTCTGGGGCACGCGTTAGTTACACATGCCTATTCATTACAATGTCCTCGTTGGAATGTATGCAGAAAAATTAAAAATGTAATAAGCGAGAGGAAGGGATATCACCAAACTGAGCTTGTTAATCCAGGTCAGTTTTGATAGCGAAATACCTGTATAGAATACTGGGTTGCTCTCATCCAGCGCTATGTTTAACGTCATTTGCCGGACTCAGTTCAACTCTAAAATGATTCTAGAAGGTTGATGTCACTATCAGGAATGAGATCAACGTTCTGAGTGATGTAAGGCTTTGGCCTTTGACCATTTACCTTTGTTTAATGGCCAATCTTTGGATCCAGAATAAGAACAACTCCATGAGGGAAAACTTTTCTTGCAATAAAAGGACCTATTCATTTTGATCTTAGTTTTCTCGGGAAGAGCTTCAAGCATGCATCAAATAACCAAACTTTTTGACTAGGGACAAAGCATTTTCGAGAGATATACTTATCATGTAAAGCTTTTATCCTATTCTTATAAATTTTTGCGCTATCATAAGCATCATTCTGGATTTCCTCCAATTCTGTCAATTGGAGTTTTCTTTGTCGTCCAGATTGATCAAGATTTTGGTTAAAAGTTCTGATTGCCCAATAGGCTTTATGTTCAAGTTCAATAGGCTGGTGACAAGATTTTCTGTGGACCAAACAGAATGGGGATATTCCAATTGGAGTTTTATACGCAGTCCGATAGGCCTCGAGACCGTCTTCTAATTTAGTAGACCAATCCTTTCGATTTGAGTGGACCATCTTTTAAAGGATGTTCTTAATTTCCCGATTGGAAATTTCAGCTTGTCTGTTGGTCTGCGGATGGTATGGAGTAGAGATTCTGTGTGTGACTCATACTTAGTCAGTAAGGTCCTGAATTGATTGTGAGTGAAGTGGGGCCCGCCATCACTAATCAGGGCCTTTGGTACACTAAATCGACTAGAGATGTTTTTCTTGACAAAGTCCATGACCACTTTATGGTCATTGGTTTGGATCGGGATGACCTCAATCCATTTGGATACATAGTCGACTACATCCAGAATGTATAGGTATCCAAACAAATTGGTAAAAGGTCCCATAAAAATCAATACCCCAAACATCAAAGATCTCAACTTCAAGGATTGGATTTAGGGGCATCATATCTTTCCTGGTTATGTTTCCTAGAGTTTGGAAATTAATACATGACCTACAGAAATTGTAAGAGTTGTGGAATAAAGATGGCCAATATAATCCACTTTGTAGCACCTTGGCTGCCATCTTTCTTCTCGAGAAGTGACCTCCACAAATAAAAGTATGGCAAAATTCTAGCACACTTGTGATCTCCTCGTCTAGAACACAACGACGGATAACCTGATCCGCACATATTTTGAATAGTTTCAAGTCTTCCCGAAAGTAGTATTTGGCATCGGAAATCAACTTATCCTGCCTATGCTTAGGCAAATCCATGGGTAATCTTCCTATTGCCAAATAGTTAACAATGTCTGCAAACCAAGGTAGTTTTCAAACAGTCAAAAGAGTCTCATCAGGGAATGAATCGGAAAATTGAGGAGTTGTAGATTCTACAAGGATTATGGAGAGATGATCTGCTACTACATTTTGGGCACCAGATTTGTCTTTGATTTCTAAATCAAATTCTTGTAGAAGAAGGATCCATCTGATTAATCTGGGTTTTGCATCCTTCTTAGTCATTAGGTGCCTTAATGCAGTGTGATCAGTGAAAATTGTGACATGAGATCCAAGTAGGTATGGTCTAAACTTCTCTAGAGCAAAAACTACTGCTAGCAACTCTTTTTCTGTAGTGGTGTAATTCCTTTGAGCCTCATCAAGAGTTTTACTAGCTAGTAAATCACGGAAGGTTTCTTTTTAATCTTTTGTCCCAAGATCACGCCAATAGCAAAATCAGAAGCGTTGGTCATGATTTCGAATGGATGATCCCAATTAGGAGGTTGTAGGATGGGTTATTGTGTAATGGCCTCCTTCAGTAGATTGAAAGCCTTTAGGCAACTCGAATCAAAATCAAAGGTTTGATCTTTTACCAGTAAGTTGCTTAAGGGCCTTGCCACCTTAGAAAAATCCTTAATGAATCGACGGTAAAATCCCACATGTCCATGGAATGATCTAACTTGTTTAACCATCGAAGGTGGTAGGAGTTTAATGATAGTGTCCACCTTGGTTTTATCCACTTCAATTCCTCTTTTAGACACAACATGGCCAAGGACTATGCCTTCCCTAACCATGAAGTGGCTCTTTTCCCAAGATTGAACAAGATTCACCTCTATGCACTTTTGTAAAGTTTTCTGTAGATTGATCAGGCAAGATTCAAAAGAGTCTCTGAACATAGAAAAATCGTCCATAAAGATTTCCATAAAATCACCCACCTTGTCTAAAAAGATTGAAAGCATGTTCCTTTGAAAAGTCGCTGGTGCATTGCATAAACCAAAAGGCATCCTACGGAAGGTGAATGCTCCGTAGGGACATGTGAAGGTGGTTTTCTCTTGATCATCAGGGTGGATAGCTACTTCATTGTAGCTGGGGTAGCCATCCAAGAAATAGAAGCACTTTTGGCCGGCTAGTCTTTCAAGAATTTGATCAATGAAGGGAAGTGGAAAGTGGTCTTTCTTAGTTGCATTATTCAGCTTCCTGTAATCGATACAGACTCTCCAAGAGGAAGCTGTGTAGGTTGGAATCAGCTCCCCACTATCGTTAGTAATCACAGTCAGCTTAGCTTTCTTAGAAACCACTTGTACAGGACTTTTCATGGGCTGCCAGAGATTGGCTAGATTATTCCTACATCTGACCACTTAATCATCTCCTTTTTCACAACCTCCTGCTTGTTAGGATTCAATCATCTCTGCATGTCCCGGGAGGGTTTAGATCCGACCTCAATATAGATTTTGTGGGTGCAGTAAGTAGGACTGATTCCCTTCAGATCATCCAATGTCCAACCAATTGCTCTTTTGTTTCTTCCCAAAACTTGAATTAATTGATTTTCCTGAGTTTGGGTTAGATAAGAGCTAATGATCACTGGGTAAGTGTTCGTCGACGCTTTTGTGCGGTTTGTTAAAAGATAATATCGCGTTGTAATATAGCCGCCAAAGCGTTCAAAACAAACAAAGATTTTTATTACTCGAAAATCGGAGTATCCGAGGTCGAACACAGGGAGCAAATGGAATTTACTACTAGTCAAAATGTAATTGAACACTCTAATTTACTCAAAATATCAATTCAAATGTGAATGTATGCAATTAAAAGTTATTAGGACAAAAATATGAAATTGGACGTCTGATCTTGCGATCAGACGTCTTAAAAGTATTTTCCCTTTTCTTCTTGATTATCCTTCTTCTTTCTGCCTTGCGAAGCCTTTCTTTCTTTCCTTCCTTCTTTTGATCTCACGTGTCTTTTGCTTCTGCCTTGCTCTTTCTTTTCTTCTTCTCTACCTTGCTTCTTACTCTTCTCTTCTGTGGTCTTGCCTTGCTTCTCTCTTATGCAGCGGCCAAGTCCTTCTCCTGCGATCAGCCTGCCTGCACAGGAGCAAAACCTAACCCTTCTCCCTCTACCCGCGCGTCTCTCACTCTCAAGCAATCCACTCTGAGCTGCTCTCCCAGAGCCACATGCATAATCGGGTCGGATCGTACTCGGGACCAGGTGCACCTGAAGGTGGTGTGATGCGCGAGGAGTGCGTAGGTCTAGGTTGGGTTGGATCCGCCAAGTCCGCGTGGTCAGGCCGCGGACGAGGCGGGTGGGGTCAGTGAGGGACCTCACCCCTGTGCTTACTGAGGCGATAAGAGTATATCACAAAAATAATTTATAGTGTACCTGAGGTTTGTAATCCCACGATGTGGGACTAAAGGTTTCGTCCTTCCCTCACGCATGCCCGCAGACTCTCGTGTGCAATTGCCCACGCTGAAGGCCCTGCTGGTGCTCCTCGCTGAACTCAGTCACCTCGCGACACTTGCGAGAGTCTGCTGCACCTGTCGCCTGGGAAGCCTGACGCCTGCTGCTGCTCCAAGCTTCCTGCTGCTTCGGCTGTTAATGGCGGCCGGGGCGTTCACCTGAGATTCCACAGAATGACCTATTGGCCCAATCAGAATAGCTGGAAACCTTCGCCGTAGCACGGCGAAGGCGGTGGGTGATGCTGCAGGTTGCCGGTTGGCCTAGGCGTGCGCGCCTAGGTCAACCTGTGGCCGGAGATGGTGGGTTGGTCGGGGGGTGCTTGTAGAGGTCTAGAGTGGCAGTGATGGGGTGGAATGGGTTCCTGGTGGTGAGGCGAAGCTCACGAGGTGGTTGGCGAGCCGTGTGGAGTGGCGGAGTTGTGTGGGCGGCTCGCCGGAGTGCGGTCGGAGGTGAGGAAGATGGAGGCGGTTAGGTAATGTCGAGGGGTAATCAAGTAAAATAGTTGGGGGAAAAGTGGGAGGAGAGGGTGGAGAAGTGTTCTAACCTAATTGTAAGGACGAAAGGGGACGGAAGGCGGATAGCAGTACCTGCTGTCGCCGGAGAAGATGACGCCCAGTGGGGGGAGAACGACGGCGACGACGGGGCTGAGGCGGCGTGCGCTGGTACTGCGCGACGCGAGGGAGGTCAGGAAGCTAACTCTGCCACTGGTTTTGTGGAAGAGCGAAGAGGGAGGGGAGGGGGGCTCACCGGAGCTTGCTGGGGGTTTTTGGCCAGGCAGGAGGAGAGGAATTGAAGGGGGAAACTCGGCCAAATCAAGCTGAGCTTCTTCGGCCGGAGTTGTGGGTTCTTATATAGGCGCTGGACTGGGTGTGCAGGGCGTGAAGGGCACGTAATTGCCTGAGGCTGGTCGCCGGAGATGGAAAGGAGTTAGGATACCCAAATCTCTCGTGCGTTCGCACGAGAGATTGGGTTCACACCAGCGATTGTAATTGACTTTATAAGGAAGGGAATTCCTCAGAGAATCCTCCTTCCATTTCTGGGAGGGAATCTCTGAGGGATTAGAGAGCAATCCCTCTCCGAACCTTGCCGGAGCTCGGTTCTTCCCTAGCAATGGCGGCAGGACCGGTTTGCAAAGGAGGCGAAGAACCTAGGGGGTTCTCTGCAACGGTATTGAAAAGATAGGGACCAATTTGTGATTTGGGTGTACGAAATTGCAAAGTAGGTCAAGATGACCTCTCCTTAGGTCCAAATTTTGGTACAAACCTAATTTGGACCTAAGAAATCCAATGGTGAAGTTGGATTTTAGGTTTGACCTCTTTTGACTGGACATTTTGCGTAAAAACCCAAATTAGGTTAATTGAAGTGCTAGGACCCTAATCTAGGTCAAACTAGGTTCCAAAGGCCAAATTAAGTGTTCTAAACCCTAGAGTATGTTTTTCCATGATTTGTAGAGGGTTTAATTGCTTTTTGTTCTGATCGGAACCTTGTTAATTTAAGCGGGTCTGTTTTAGGGTTACCAAGTGTCACTTAGTTCTTAGATTGCACATGAACCCATTTCTGATTGACTCAACCCACTTTTTATCTCATTTAGACCATTTGACCTATGTTTTGCCTCTGAGCAATCCCATTTTTGTACTGCAATGGTAAAATTGCAGTTTTAACCTTTATTTCATGTTTTCTTCTCAGAGCACTTGTTCCTTCAGTTAGGCCTTTTTCTAGGTTATGTAGGAGCTTTTATCTTCTTTATTGGGTCAAAATGAGCTAGTTATGGCTCATGATGAGGCTCTCATCAGTAAGTCTGATTAGATCCCTAGAAAATATATTTCAGATAATCAGGAAGAGGTTTTAGCTCAGGTTTTGGTCCTTGGGATGATGGATCCAAAGGTGGATCACAGTTATCCTTAAGAGGTCTTGGAATCAAGTCAGTGATTGGGTGACTGACCTCTTGATTGGTTTGGGGATCAAGGCCTATAGGGTCAGATTGGGACACTCCTAACTTCATATAATATTAAATAGTATGATCCCCATCCTCAGATTCTTTTATCATTCCACAATCCTCAAATTGTTTAATGGCCTTAAAAATGTTAATCTTTGTCTTCTTGTCCCCGAATTTGATTTTCATATTTCCAGATTCACAGTCAATATTAGCCTTGGCAATAGCTAAAAATGGTCTTCCCAAAATTATTGGGGTGTTCTTCAAATTCTCTGGTACCTTGGTCACACGGGTTTCGCAAGTTTGAAATCAGGGTTACAAGTAACCCATCGTCGTAGTTGCAAAACTAGTGGCCAAATAAAATTTATACTGAAACTCCAAGGGAGTCCTGGGTCGAACACGGGGAGGTGAACGTTTGGTTTTATAAAAATTCACGCTTCGCTTTTATTTGTTTTTGGTTGTTTTTACCTTTTCTAATTTTTTTTGGTATTTTTAGCAAGCAAGAGATTCGTTTGATGTAAACTTTATCTACTTGCAAAAATAATAGAGAGAGAGAAAGAGAGAGAGAAACATTCATCTATTCATGAAGAATTTTTTGTTACACTATGAAAGCAGAAAATCTGTACTACGAAAGCATAAAAAGACAGAATGAGGTGAGAGAAATCCCCCTCAATGGTCGCTTGGAGGATGACTTGCTCTGACGTCGCCTGGAGGAAGGTGGTGAGGAGCGGGATCATGGAGGACGGAGTCGAAGGATGGAGGATGGGGTAGGATGGCATTGCGGCGAGGATCTTCTTCCTGAAGGGCGATGAGAGCACAGCCAGAGGATGCTCCACGAATGGGGATGAGGGGAGGGAAAAGTATTTGATTTTCTACTATAGAGGAGCATCTCGGGCTTGGGACAAGCTCTCTCTAGAGCCTTGGAGGTGGTGAGAGAAATAATGGAAGAGATCAAGAAAAATGAAAGGAGTAGGGATCCTTTTATAGTGGAGGAAAGAATCAAATTCATATACAAGACATTTTGTGACAATCGTAAACGTCGCTGAAGATCTGCCGCAAACGTCACTGAAGACAGCCGATGCACCCAGCTGCCGCTACGCTGGCGCGCGCTGTACGTGCACTGATTGTCCTGAAGCGCACTTCGAGGACATTTAGTGACGGGCACGAATGTTGACAATTATATCCTCAATAATTCCTCGTGGTGTGGTCATGGATTGATCAGCTAGCTGTAGTGAGACCTCTGTAGATTTTGACTCTCCAAGGTTAAATTTTTCATATAACATTGTGGGGATCAAATTAATGGAAGCACCTAAATCTAACAGGGCCCTATCAAAGGTAGTACCTCTAATACCACAAAAAATCAGAGGGGCTCCAGGATCTTTTTGTTTTTGGGGTAGGTTTCTAAGGATAATTGCACTAGCTTGTTCAGATAATACTACCCTTTTAGCTGATTTGGCTTGGCATTTAGGTGTGCACATTTCATTCAAAAAATTCGCACAAGCTGGGATATTCTCAATTGCTTCAAGGAGTGATATGTTCACTTGGACTTGTTTAAAAATATCGAGCCACTCCTTAGATGGATTGGTTTTCTTTTTCCTAGGTTTCTTCAAGGCATCAAGAAAGGGTGCTTGAGAGAAATCATGAGTGTTCGAGTCCTGATCCTTGTCATCTTGATTAGCTTGGTCTCCCAGGATTCGGGCTACTCAAGATCTTGACTAGATTTAGATTTGGAGGGGTAAGGATCTTGGATTTGTCTCCTACTTCTCAAGGTTACAGCACCGGCAAAGGCATTATATTTAGAAGGTTGAGGTGGGTTCTGTAAAAGAGGCTGAGCCAGGTCAGGGTTAGGATTAACAAAGCCAGGTGGGTGCTGGGGAGCAAGTTGAATTGTATGTGCTTGTTGCTCCTGTGTGTTGTTTTGGTTAACCCTATTGAAGTTCCTTGGGTTGGGGACAGGTTGGGATGGCAGCATCCCGTACTATCTAGCATCTACTAATTGGTCTAATCATCTTGTCAATTTTGTCCTCAATTGATTCATTTCTTCTTTATGTCTCAGATTCATTTCTCACATTTCTTTGAGGACCAGACTTAGATCAAAAGGCTCGATTTCCTGAGTGGGTTGTGGCTGGTATATGCACGGTTGTGTGTACCTACTGGGTTGCCCATAAGTACTTGGCTTAGTCAAGTTAAGACCCTGGGCGGGTTTCTGACTTGACCAAGCAAAGTTAGGATGGTTACACCATCTAGGGTTGTAGGTATTTGAATAAGGATCATTTCTTGTGTATCCCTGGAATGCATTAACATTCTCAGAATAATTTGGCATCAGGATTCCGAATTTGAGGGCATCAAGGTCCCTCCTTGGTACCTAGAAAGAGATGGGTCCAAGTAAAGTTGGCTCATAAGTGGAGCCATGGTCAGGTCATTAATATTGTGCACTATTTCTTGACCTAAAGGGTTGGGGAGTTGTGTGCGGGTTATCATAGAAATTCCTTGGGTAGACATAGGATTTACTCTAGAGTGTGTACCTAAGGAATTCTCGCCCTTCAGAAGGTTATTCAGTTTCTTATTCAAACTCTCTACATTTTTCCCAATGAGTTCCACCTTATCCAACTGTTGTGCAATCAATTCTAAATCAAACGAGTCTGAATTATCCTTAACTTCATAGACTCCGCTCCTTAGTTGATTTGATCTGTTGAAGGCGTGCATTGAGCCATTGATGAGGGAATTCTCACTCATATTCTCGAATAATTGAAAAGCTCCCTCAGCATCTTTGCTTAGGAAATTGCCCCCACATGTTGGATCAACAAAATTCTTCAAATTGTCACTTAACCCATAATAGAAAATATGGGCCATGTGCCACTTGGGATCCCATGATGAGGGCATTTCCTAGCTAAGTCATTAAATCTCTCCCAAGCCTCATGCAGTTACTCCCCAGGGTTTTGCTTAGAGGTTGTAATAGCACATCTAAGAGCATTTGTTTTTCCTATGGGAAAGAATTTCTTCAGAAAAGTGCTTCTTAAATCTTCCCAAGTTAGGATTGTGATTGCGTAGCAATCATAGGTCTTAATTGACCTAAATTAGGCTAGGACTTAGCATAAGTTAGGGTAATTCATGCATGTATAAGCATTACTAGCACCTTTATTGCTTTCTTTTAGCTATGCATAAAATAATGCTATAATGTACTGAATAGGTGTATTATGTCAATTGCAGGTAATAAGCTGATCAGAAGCTAGATTTGAAGCTGGATCTAAAGCTGGATTTGAAGAATAAAGAATAACTGTTGTTGCAGCAGAGATGGAGTGGAAGACCTAAATTAGATGTAGTAGATAATAATGTAAGTGAGTTAAGGTATGCTATTCTATTAAGTAGGAATAAAGCAATAAATTATGAAGAACTTGGGTCCATCCTAGCCTTAAGACAGCCTAGAAGCTTCCTTAAGCCTTATCCACCCTTAGATTAGGTCACCGCACCCTAGGAAACCTTAAAATCCTAATTCCAACCTCTATCTGGATGTCCAAATGAGTTATAGGACGTCCAGAACCCTTAGCCAACTCCCGCACACCTTAAACCCACTTCTTCAGTGTTACTGGACATCCATACATTTGGTCAGATGTCCAATTTCTGTAGAATACCCAAGATAGAACCTAGAATCCCTCCTGACTCTGATTGGACGTCCAGACAATAAGTGTGGACTTCTGATTTTTCATTATAAGACGTCTGATAACTTTATTGGACATCCAGAACTACCCTCCTGACCCTGTTTTGAGATTCAAGCCTTGATCTTAGATCTCTAGCTCCCTAAACCCAATTCTGATCCCATAGGAACCTAAATTAAGGTACCCTAACCCCAGTACATCACCTCTAGGGTTCCCTAAGGACCTAATTAGGTCGTCACTAAACCTAATTGACTTGGATCATAGTCAATTTCATCAGCCTATTCAATTGGACTCATTGAGTCCAATTGAGTCCTGATCTCAGTACACACTGTCCAATTGGACTCAGTGAGAGTTCAATTGACTTAGACCTGACTTAATTGAATTATTTTACTCTCAATTAGTTTTTCACACACCAAATTAAACTTGTATTAAGTTTAATTGCACTTTACCTTAGTGAATTAGGGTTTACAACCCTAATTTGAGACCTACCTTGACCTAAACCCACTAGAACCTAACCTAATCAACTTAGCCACCTAGGTTTCAACCACACACACCCACACACACCATCCACACGAAAATACCTAGCCTAGAGTTCTCTAGAACTCTCTACCATGTGTTGTTGCCTTGGTTGTGAAAATTAGCAACCAAGAGCCATTCAATTTTTAGATCCACATTTGGTGGATCTAAAAACCATCATCCATCCTCTCTCTCACTCTCCCATGGGCTCCCACCATAGGCCTCTCTAGAGAATTCCATAATTCTCTAGAGAGCTTCCCTTAGGTCTATAAAAAGACCTATGGGGTGGCCATTTGGTCCATCTTGGTCTCTTGGCTTCATTCCACCTCCATTACTCCACCTCCATCTCCAGGAGCACAACATGGCATCTCCATCACCTCCACGCGAGGCCTAGATCACCTCCAACCTCTCTCCAAGGGTCGGCCTACCCACCATTGGCTACCCCTCTTTCTCTTCTCACCCATTCAAAGGCCATCGGAGCCCATCTTCGAATGCCCTTCGTTCTATTAGCTAGATAAGTAGCATAGTTCTTCGTAGATTTATTGCTTTTATTACTGCTTAGTAGTGTAGCTCCTTACTTTTCCCCCAATGATGCATGCATAATCCCTCATAGATTCATATATGTAGTTTTTTTATAGCTATTAGTTTTTACATTCCCTGTACAAGCATTTCGCTACCGGTGCTTTGTAACTCTGTTATCATCGTCTTTATATATATATGTGTTAAAAATCACCATGTGCCTAATTATCTTCTTTTGGTGTGATTAAAGTTGCATGTTTTCAATTTCTGTTATTCTGGCAACAACATGTCATGTATCAATACGTATTTAGTATAAATCGACATGTGATTTTGAACAAGTAGAGCGAGTGAGATCGAATTTGAATTTGCATTTTCAAAACACCTCCTAGAGATGAACGACCGGGACTGAACTCTTGTTATCTTAGAAATTATTTTTGTTGATCGTATTGCGCAACTGTACTATGACACATTTTTGATCAAATATGCGCTTTACGATCCTAACAGATTGGTCTACCAATTGTTCTCAACCATTGAGCAACTTTATCTTTTAAAAGAAAAAGGGAACATTTTCATCATTAAGGTATCCTCATTCATGTTCCTACCGCCAAAGGTCCTTCCTATGTGTAAAAGTTCTTCAAGGTGGTGGAAGGGGTCATTGAAATTGTGGCCATGGAAGTGGGGAATCAGATTGATGATTTGTGGTTTGAGTTCAAAATCATCCCCATTCTGAGGTACCCTGACAAAAGGTTTTGGTTGGGCATAGGAAGATTATAAAAGTCTTTGAGAGGTTGGTCGGCTCTCCCATTTTGGAGTCGGGTAATGGCCTGCATGTTTGACAGTGAGACTTGTTAAAAATTAGTTTTGTTGTTGTAGTGCGAATCGCAATGAAACAAATAATATTTATAGAGGTTTTGGTGAGTACCTAGTCGTTTGCAGGGAGGCAAAACATGATTTTTATGTGAAAGCTTTTAAGACAAGTTATTCTAAGCAAATATTTATATATGTATATATAGACATCAGATATCCAGAAATCACAATTTTATTACTATTTGGGAACATTTTTCAAAATAATTATGCTAAGGAGTAGAGAGAGAAAGAGAGAGAGAGATAGAGATAGATAGCAGATGTAGGACGACGCTTCTTGTGGGATGCTTGTGTGAAGTGCGTCAGCACTTCAGATCCAGAGCGCCGAGAGGAATGACAGAGAGGAGTTGCAAAGAGAGAGAGAGAGAGGCTAGAGATGTATTTGGTAGGGGTTGCCTCTCAACTGGGGGCACTGGGGCTCTTTTTATAGCTTTAATGAGGGGCAAAGTGAGCATTTAAGCCCTCCAACTCATGCAACAACCTCAGGTTGATCAGATACGTCGATCGGGAGATCAACAGCTCTGATCTGGCCTCAAAATAACCTCGTATGCGCTTTCCATGCTCAGATGCATTATGGTGCTATAGGCCTTTGATCGAGATGATTTTTGTGCCGTTGAACTGCGATCGTTGTTCCGGATCCATCCATGTGGTTGGATTTTACATCTGAGGGTTGGATCTATGTCATCTTGCTCCTTGGACTCTGTTCTTCTATGGATTGTACGTGATGTTACGGATGTCTGATCAAGATGATTCCAGAAGCATTGGACTTCTGTTGTCGTTCTGATCAGATCGGTATGGTCTGATCTGTCATTTGTGGCCTCGGATCATCTGCAATCAATTTCATCTCTCTTTTAGTGCATAAAATGGCAATATTATCTGTAAGGCTATCAAACTAACTACTATGTAAATTATGATGCTTATGCATCCATTGTTCCTAAGTTATGCTAGAATTTAACTTAATTCAGGTAGATTAGGTTGTATGATTACTGTGCAATCACTGCACTATGACTCGCATCTGTCTGTGATGATGTTGGCCCTACTTAGTAATTTGCCTCTGTACGAGAGCCATTGGATCCAAATTTTGTTCCTCCTCTTCAATCTCATCTTCCTTGTGCTGACTAGCCATTGAAGAGGGTTTAGATTCAGATCTTGGACATTTAGGTCTTCTCCTATGATTTCTTTGTAAAGGTGGTGGCAAATCAGGATGCAGAGATCTTCTACCTTGCATGCACCAGAAGAATGTTTGTAGATGAGAGGGAGAAGACAGATGCGAGATTACACCACCCTCTTAGTACGAGCAATCAAGCTAGCCCTTAGAGTGTAAACCCTAAATAAACCTAATCTTGGCTCCCTAAAACACGACTAGGTTAGATCAACCCATGAATAACTTGGCTGGCCAAAAGGGTGGGACCCCCTAGGACACCCCACACGGTGGGACACCACTGAGGGTTAACGTGGCTACCGCATTGACCTTTCTTGTCACCAGTAGGTCCAAGTAGAGAAGGCCTTGACCTTAGTCCAATCTGATTTCAAGTTACTACGAAGATTTGTGTTGTCTAGGGCACGTCTACTCAATTTTAGGTTTAGACTTGAGGTGCTTTTGGAATATGATGGGCGTTAGGGGGGTGTTGCCCTTAAAATTGATTTTAGAAGTGTGAAGTGCATAGGTAAGGGGTCACAAGCAATTTTTATGATAAAGTGAATTTTAAGGTTCAATTGCTTGTATTAGTGAGTTCTAGTGCTCACTTGAGTAAATATCTCAAACAATGGTTTTGATGAGGCACACAAGAGGTTTTGCAAGTCCCAATTGTTTGACAGATTTCCTTTAAGTATGGAAATGTAAGTGTGCTCTACCTTAGTGTGAAACCCTAAGAGCAGATAGTGCTAGATGATCCTTTTAAGTCCAAAATCAGGGAGGTGGTGCGACCCAAATAATGCAATCAATTGGTTTTGTTGCACCACTATCTAGGCACTTAGAAAATATTTTTTTAAGAATTTTAATGCATGTTTTTTTTCATATTTAAAGTGTATTGGGGGTTTTGTAGTTAGTTTTGACCCCTAATTAGTGATTGAATAATACGTGCAATCAAACATATAGAAAATATAGTTTTTAAATTTTTTCCTAAATTCTTGATTTTTACAGGAATTTAGTGCTACAAATTTCAAGTCAATTGAAGTTGTAAAAAAATTCCTGTGATGTTTTGAAATCTAAAAAATTAAGAGTAATGACAGATTTGATATCAATTCAATTCGTGAATTTTTAAAACCTTTATATAACTTAAATTTACACAAAATTTGAATATGTTGTTCGTAACTTCAAAACTCATGTCGAGTAAAAAGTTTAGAATTTTTGGACATGTAGATTTTCGAGAATTGAATTTTTAATATGAGAGCAAAATATAGGAGGTGGTTATGTTGATTCCCACCAACAATAGAATTTTTTAAATTTATTTTTTTAGAAAATCAAGCAAATGATAACCTAAGGATCATGCCAGCACTTATTATTTTTTTTCAAAATGAAATCTAACCTAATGTAAGATACAGGTACTTACCTGAGATTCGAACACTTTTTTTTCCGTTGTGCATTTTTTCTCGTAATTATGCGATTTCTACACACATGCAATAAAAAAGAATAACAAGTTAGAATATCAAATAAGCACTAGAAAGAAAATCTTTAAAAATTTCCATTGCCTCCTCGGCAACGGTGCCAGCTTGTCTGTCGTGAAACATTAAAAGAGTTTTGTATCGTTGTAGTTGCGAATTACTTCAAAATAAATAAATTTATAAATATTTCGGTAATTATGAAGTCGTTCGCAAGGAGGCAAAACATGATTTTCAAAACCTTTTGTACTAACTAATCTATCCTAATGCAACATATAAATAGAGACGAAATATTCAGAGAATCAGATTTCTATTATTATTTGCAAATATTTGTAAACTAGGAATCTAAACAAATATGCTCAAGAATAGAGAGAGAAAAAAGTAGATCAAGTATGGCGCCACTTGTGAGATGCTTGTGCGAAGTGTGGCAATGCTTCAGATCCAGAGCGTCGGGAGGAAGACTGGACATAAGTTGCAAAGAGAGAGAGAGAGGTTAGAGATATGTCTAGTGGAAGTTGCCTCTCAATTGGGGGCCCTGGGGCTATTTTTGTAGCTTTAATGAGTGGTAAAGTAGTTATTTAGGCCCACAAAACTGTGCAATGACCTTGGTACGATCAGATCCATTGTTCGGGAGATCAATGGATTAGATCGTGCCTTAAAATAGCCTCTAAAACACCTTTAACGTGCATGTTGCACCGGATATTGCCACGTGGCGGCCGCTCGGCCATTGGATCCGATCACGCACACCGCTCACTCTACGCGTGTGCTCATATCTTTATGTGTGCATTCAATCTCAGCCTTTCGATCTCACGTCGCATGCCACATCGCCTTTGTTCCACGTACAACGAGGCATTGGTTTAGGTGTTCAACTGTGCGTGCATCTACGCCATCTCATCCAACGCACCTCCACGCACGACGTGGTCACGTCCTCGCTGCTTGATCTGATTCGACGGCTTGATTTTTCCTGAGTACTACCGCCTCCTCGATTTCACGCTGAGCACGATTCGAACGCGCGTCGCTCATGTGCGTGCAGAAGCGTTAACCAACGCGCTTGGTGTACGATTGTGTTGCATTTTGTGATTTTACACGTGGCTACCCTCAGCTGTTGGATGAAGGCGCAACGATGGGCTGTGAGGATGGTGCCACATGGCATCATCTTGACCGTTCATCTTCTCGCTTTTGTGTTTGGTGCTACAGGGCTCTGATTGGGTTGATCTTTTGGCCGTTGGATTGCAATCGTTGATCCGAATCCATTCGTGTAGTCGGATTTGACATCTGAGGCTTGGATTTTTGCTTCTTGCTCTTTGTCTCCTGATCTTCTACAGGCTGTATGTGATGCTATGGAAGTTTAATTAGGATGATTTCAGAAACGTTGGACTCCCATTGTCATCTTGATCAGATCCTTACGGTCTGATCTATCATCTGTGGCACCAGATCATCTGCAATCAATATAGACTCTCTCTTAGTGCATAAAATAGCATTATTATCTATAAAGCTAACAAATTAACTATGATGCAAATTATGATGCTGATGCATGCATTGCCCCTAAGTTAAGCTAAAATCAAGCTTAATTCAGGTAGATTAGATCCTATGATTGCTATGCAATCAGGGACCTTTGATCCCTGCTGTTCGTTCGCTTTTGTGGGGTTTTAAAAAGAATATCACGTTGTAGTATAACCGACAAAACGTTCAAACAAATATAGAGAATTTTATTACTCGAAAAACTAGTGTCTCCGAGGTCGAACACAGGGAGCAATCTCAGTACTTTCAAACCCAAAGAATACAACTTTTAAATGAAAGTAATTGCTTAAAAGAGAGAGTTATATAAAAAGAATTTCTAAAAGAAAACAGAATTGGACGTCTGATTTCTATATCAGACGTCTTAAATGTAATCTTCTTTCTCTCTTCTGCCTTCTTCTTCTTTGTCTTCTCTGCTTCTTTTCTTGCGAAGGCTTCTTCTTCCTGCCTTTGTTCCTCTCCTGTCTTCCTTTTTTCAGAGTTCCTTCTTCTTCTGCTCCTGTTCCTTCTTGGTGCTTTCCTTCGAAGTTTTCTCCTTCCTTATCTTCTCTGCGAGGGCTTCTCCTTCTTTCTCTGCTACACTCAGCCTTTTCTTCCTTCTTTTCTTCCCTTGCTGCGGTGGCTAAGTGCTCGCTTCTTCCTCTGCTCCTTCTTTCATGCGCAAACCACAACCAGTGCAAAACCTATCCCCGTCCCTCTACCCAAACGTCTCTCTCTTTCTCTGCAATTCGCTCAAGGACGCTCTCCTAGAGCTACACTGGTAATCGGGTTGGATTCGCAGCCGGGACCAGGTGCACCTGCAGGTGGGTGATGCGTGAGGAGTGCGTAGGTTAGGGTCGAGTCGGATCCCACCAGATCCGCGAGGTGAAACCGCGGACGAGGCAGGCGTGGGTCAGGTGAGGGATCTCACCCCTATGCTTTCAGAGGCGGTAAACATAAAACACAAAAACAATTTAAACCATACCTGCACGTTGCATTTCAACGATGTGGGACTATCTGGCTTGCCCCAATTTCGCGCGCGCCCGCAGAGGAGTCCTCGTGCAATTGCTAAGGATGGGGGCTTCGCAGCACACCTTGCAGGCCTTGATCACTTCGCAACACCCGCGTGAGCTTGCTGCGCCTGGAGCCTGGAGCTGCTACGCCTGGAATCGTTGCACCTGGAGCTACTTCGACCGTCAATGGCGGCAGGAGCAGAAACCTGTCGAACAAGAACATGGCCTATTGGACTAATCAGACTAGCTGGGCACCTTCGTCGTGGCATGGCGAAGATGGTGCACGGTGCTGCAGGCCGCAGGATGGCCTAGGCGTGCGTGCCTAGGTCAGCCTGTGGCCGGAAGTGTGGGGTTGTTCGGGGGACTGTGGTGGTGGAGAAGGATGATGGATGGGCGGAAGTTTCTCCTGGTGGTGAGGCGGAGCTTACGAGAGGGTTGGCGAGCTGTGTGGAGGGGCGAAGTGGTGGGAGTGGCTCGCCGGAGGTCGGTCGAAGGCGAGGAAGGTGGAGGTGGTCAGGCACTGTCGGGGGGGCGATTAACTAAAATAATAGGGGGAAAAGAGAGAGAGAGGAAGATGGAGAAGGTATCTGGAGTGGTTTGGAAGGAAGGGAGGCAGTGGAGTGGACGTCGCGTAACTGCCGTCGTCAGGGAAGAAGCACCCTAAGGGAGGGAGCGGCGACGAAGTCGAGGTCAGGGGCACGCGCGCCTGGTACTGTGCGACGCGGGAGGAAGAGGCGAAGTTGACTCTGCTGCTGGTATGGCAGCAGAGCGACGAGAAGGAGGGGAGGAGGTCGCTGGAGCTTGCAGGTCTCTTGGCCGGAGATGGGAGAGAGGGAAATTTGGGGGAATCTCCGTCAAAATCAAGCTGAGGATCTGCGGCCGGGTCTGGGGAGCCTTTTATAGGTGTTGGCCGAACCTTCTAGTGCGTGGAGATCGTGCAATCAATCTCTGCCGGCTTGCCGGAGATGGAAAGAGGGTGGATACCCAAATCTCTCGTGTGTTCGCACGAGAGATTGGGTTCACACCAGAGATTGTAATTGGCTTTAGAAGGAAGGGAATTCCTTAGAGAATCTCCCTTCCATTTCTGGGAGGGAATCTCTGAGGGATTAGAGAGGAATCCCTCTTTAAACCTCGCCGGAGATCGGTTTTGCCCTATCAATGGCAACAGGACCTGATTGCAAAGGTGGCGAGGAACTTAGGGGGCTCTCTGCGAAGATATTCAAAAGATAGGGACCAAACTGTGATTTGGGTGTACTAAATTATAAAGTAGGTCAAGGTGACCTCCCCTTAGGTCTAAATTTTGGTATAAACCTAATTTGGACCTAAGGAATCCAATGGTGAAGTTGGATTTTAGGTTTGACCTCGTTTGGCTGGATATTTTGCGTAAAAACCCAAATTAGGTCAATTAATGTGCTCGGACCCTAATCTAGGTCAAACTGGGTTCCAAAGGTCAAATTGAGTGTTATAAACACTAGAGGATATTTTTCCATGATTTTTAGGGGGTTTTTTCAATTTTTATCCTGACCGGAACCTTGTTAATTTAAGTGGGCCTGTTTTAGGGTTACCAAGTATCATTTAATTCCTAGATTGCATATAAATTCATTTCTGATTGATTCAACCCAGTTTTTATCTCACTTAGACCATTTGACCTATGTTTTGTCTCTGAGAAATCCCGTTTATGTACTGCAATGGTAAAATTACAGTTTTAACCTTTATTTCATGTTTTCTTCTCAGAGTACTTATTCCTTTAGTTAAGCCTTCTTCTAGGTTATGTAGGAGCTTTTATTTTCTTTATTGGGTCAAAATGAGCTAGTTATGGTTCATGTGTGGTTCTCATCACCTGCTATCCTAATTCCTTACACTTATCCTCATCATCATTTGGATATGAGGATGTGTCGGCTATCCAAGGGAATAGTAGATGTAACGACCCGATTCCCGAGTCCCTACGAGACACGAGAACCGAACTGACTCGACTAATCCCAAGACCTAGTCGTCCAACGAGGAAGTAACCAAAAGAGCAGTAAAATAAATCACATTTAGCATGAATATAACTAACAGTAAGGAAGTACAGCAGTAAGGAAAGAAACTACTACAGTAGATACCACCACAACAGTTGAACAACATTTATCATATAACAAGAACTGCAGGTAAAGAAAGTACAGCGGAAACAAGAACTACTCACTATAACATAAACAAAAGAGGTACAAAAGACTGTGGTAAACTCTCCTGGACCCTACTCGGCCCAGCGTCCTTTGCAGCCGCTGACCCTGGCTGCTCAACACCTGGTCCTGGAAAAGGTAACGAGTGTAACACGTCAGCAAAACGCTGAGTAGAGTGGAAAACTGACTAAAGACAACAGTAGAGTGTACAGTAGCTGTTATGTTCTATTACTTCCTTTATTCACATCTTTCAATTTTTCTCACTATTTCATTTATTTCTCAGATCCTTTACTTGATCTCGAATGTTCCTCGTGGGAACGATCTTGATTGCAATCTTTTCCAAAAGTAGAAGTAGCACGTGGTGCTCTCCTGGTCGGGAGAGTCCCTCGTGGTGATCCTACCCTCAATCAACCACCCCAAGGTCACTGACAGACGTAACGGTGACTACGGCATGCGCGATAAACGCACAGGTAGCTAACCCGCACTGGCACCCGGTCAGTCGTTTCCGTTAACAGGTGCGCCCAAAGCACAGCACGAAACCAGGGCAGAGCCCTCTCAGTAACAGGGGTCCAACCCCTCCACAGTAACCAAACTGGGGCCTTGCCCCTCCACAGTCCGCGGACCCTCCCCTGACTACCCTGGTTTGCCCTAGTGGGCCTAACAAGTCGGTGAAGGAGGCTAGCAGAGCCCCAGGGCCCGTGGGGTAGCTAGTACTCTCCTAACACTAGTAGCTCTCCTCGGTACTACGTACACGAGGGCCAGCAAGTTGGTACAAAGTGGCCAATCCTAACCCCGGGTCCCTGGGGTGGCTGGCCCCACTCTGCACTAAACAGGTACAGGTACTTCCCTTGGTACTGCGTACCCAAGAGACAGTACAAACTACATCTCAGTTCCATTCCTTTTTCTTTCTAGGAGTTCCACTCCTAATTCCCCGTAGGGTTCCAGCTCTTTATCTCAGAACATCATATGTTTCACTTTCCAGTTTCACGTTCTCACAATCCATGATCTCAATCATGTTTCTTTATTCATAACAGGCAGCTGTTAATTCAATTTACAGGTAGCTTTATATTCCTTTCCATTTTCCAAGACTGCAGTATTATACATTCCACTAGTTTTTCCATCCTAGGATTCATGCCACATCCTAGGATCTAGCATACAACTAGTTTTCCAGCCCTAGGATTCATGCATCACCTAGGAGCTATCATTCCATACATTTCTCATTCCTAGGATTCATGCAATGTCCTAGATTCTAGTTATGGTTCCATACTTTAATAGATTTTAATAATAAACTTAAGCCACTCTACCAGGTACAACGGGAGTAATGGGGGCGTGATCGGGAATCCCGCGTGCCTCCGCGACTCCCAAGACTGCAACTGAACGAGGTCCTATCACAAGGATCAAACACAAGGATTGTCTCAAAACAGTGTATAGCTACTGTAGACGGGTAGAGGAATTAATTCTGAAAAGAACGCAACTCGAATCGCGGAAAACGGAGCCCGAATGGGCCCTAAACGGGTCGTAAAAGACGATACTGTGCAAAATCAGACGTCTGGGACTTCTTCCAGACGTCTTAAAAAGTGGATCAGAGAATTACCTGTTCAGCATGGTTTCCCAGACGTCCAGAAGTCTGCGGGGACGTCTAGCCTATCTCCAAGACGTCCGATGGTAACCAAGGACGTCTGGAGGTCGCTCCCGCCGTCTGGTACAACAGCCAGACGTCTGATTCGCAAAGGATGGAGAAACACCTAGCCTGCGCACACCCAACTCCCTCCCTCAGTACGATCAGTCGACAGGAAGGAAGAAGAAAGCGGAATACTCACTTTTCAGACGTCTGTATTAGCTTCTAGACGTCTCCCTCACCGTCTGGCTATCAACCCAGACGTCTGATTCTGAAAATTTTTCCAGAATCAGGGCACCACTCGGCCTCCGCTCGCGACGCCGCCGGCATCGCACCTCGCGCACTTGCTGCTCAGACTGCAGCAGGTCCCTCTCCGCGTCATTCCGCGCCCCCTGCGCCCTCCGCCGGCCGGCCAAGCCGCTCCAGCGAGCTCGCCCTCACGGCAGAGCTCCGCCCTCGCATGCCGCACCTCCTCCGCGCTTACTACGGCCGTCGCTGCCGCCCTCGCGCTCGCTCGCTCTCGCGCACAGGAAGGAGAAGAGGAAGGGGACGATGGAGACGACAGGAGGGGAGGCGTGGCCTTTTAAGGCCGCGTGAGGAGGAGGGAGAGAGTGCGCGGCAGGTCTGCAGCCGCAGAGAGAGAGGGAAAAAGAGAGAGAGAGAGAGGAATCGTGGGTCTGCGCGCACAGGCGAGCAGACGAATCTCTCGTGCGAAAAATAACTATTTTCCAGACGTTTGGAAGCAATCCCAGACGTCTGGTCCCAGACGTCTGGTCCGACGTCTGGGACACCTCCCAGACGTCTTAAAATACGTCTGGGGCACGCGTTCGTAACAGTAGAAATAATCCTTTCTCCAACACCTACAATCCTAGTTGGAGAAACCACCCGAATTTTTCTTGGAAAAGCCAAGGGCAAGGAAACCAACAAATTACACAACCTGGACCCTATCAGGTGAACCCTAGCTTACCTAACACTTATAACCAGGGTTGGAATTATCAACCCTTGCCCCCTAACCAGCCTAGCCAAACTGAATTGGCTATATTAAATCAGCACCACCAATTGATGGACACAAATACTTTCGTGTTGCAAGTAGTTGACCCAGTCCATTAGGAATCTAAAGAACTAGATAGGGCCTAAGCCTATTGATAGACCTATTAGAGCTCTCCTTTCCCAACCCATTCCGAACCCTAGAAACATACCTAATCAGGGACACAATCCTCAAGGGTTTAGCCGAGGTCATATGATTCAACAAGCTCTTGTGACTCCCCCTGGCTTTTATTCACCTCAAGTTCCACATCCTTCTGCACCTATCCTTCCTACTCCTCCTGCTCAGGGGAATCACTACCCACCTGGCATTGCTAATTCCATCACCTTGAGAAGTGGCAAGACCACTAAAAGCCTTGTGCACCAAAATCAAACAACCTAGGATCATGATAAACCAACTCTAATTAATACACCTTAGGTTGAGGATGAGATCCAGGCTCATGATTTTGAGGACCCAAAGATCCAAATCCCTTTCCTTGAAGCCCTGAATAGGCCTAGAAAAAAGAAGACTGAGCCTAAAAATGAGACCTGGTTGGATGTGTTCAAACAAGTACTACTTAATATCCCACTTTTGGAAGCTATTGAACACATCTCGGCTTGTGACAAATTTTTAAAGGAATTAACCACAACTAACCGCAAGTCAAAATTAAGTAATCATGAGAAGGTAATCCTTTTTGAACAAGCTAACTCTATTCTCTTAAAGGATTTACCTGTCAAGAAGAGAGACCCCAAAACCCCCTTGATTTCTTGTAAAATTAATGATCTAGACTTTGATAGAGCTTTAATTGATTTGGTGGCTTCCATCAACCTGATGCCCACTAAGATTTATGAGATGATTGGATTCGAGGACCTCGAACCTATCGAAATACAAATACGGTTGGCCGACCAATCTGTGAGATGTCCACGTGGGATTTTGAGGGATGTAACTATTCGAATTGATAATTTCTACTATGCCGTGGATTTCATTATCTTGGATCTTGACATTCCTAAGATTTGAGGCAGGCCCCAATTATTCTCGAAAGACCATTTTTAGCAACTGCGGAGGCCGTGATTGATTGCAAAAATGGGAATATACAAATAGCCTTTGGGGATGAAAGGATGAAATTAAAACTTTTTAAGGCTATTCAGAACTCTAATGAAAGTTGTGGGCTTATTGAAGAAGTTAAGTAGGTTGAGGGTTTGATTCAAAATGCCTCTGAGAAAGACTCAAAATTTGAGGAATATACAGATGAATTTAATTATAAGTCATTTCTTTTTAAGGATCAAGCTCGTGATAGCTCTGAAATGGAAAGCTTTATATTTAATCTTGAGACAAAATCTAAGGAAGATAAGCATAAATGTGATTATGAGATTTTTCTTTTTGATGAGGAGATTTCTAATAAATCTGAAATGGAAGGATTCACATTTGATTTTGAGAAAAATTTCTTACTTGAAAAAGGTGAAACTTAGAGATTTCAACTTTAACTTGATGAACCTTCGATGGATAGCTTCACCTTTACATCAGATTTGGATGAAACTGAATTTGAATACTTTTCTATGGAGTTTGATTTCGTATCTGATGTGACCAAGTCTAATTTTAGCATTGAAGATTTTAAAAACTTGGTCTTCAAGAAACAAAGAAAGGAGGTGGTGGAACTAAGATAAAATTATTTGTGAAATGATGCCAAGGATCTCAGGGTGCCTCTACTCTTAAATCTTCATACCTTCTACAAGGACCCTTATGACTTAAGCAACTTTGATTTCTGTAAACCCAAGATAGCCCAAAATTTGCACCCTCACTTCAAAGCTCATTTCAATTGGGCTTAAAACTTTACGAATCATGCATCTTTTATACTTGGGTTACCTACCTTCAGTCCCACTGCACCTCATGTCCTTAGCACTAAATGTCACTAGATACAACTTCTTTTGATTTATCTATCTTGTATCCGACGTTCTAGCATTGGGCTACATCACCAACTAGTCTGCATTTGCAGACATCTGATTATGAGATTCCTTGATTTATTTGTTATTCTACTCTTGACCCTATCATCTTTATTAATTGATTCATCTTTTTAAGGGGTTTAGGTCTAGTTGTAGACGTAAAATTCAGTGCTTGTTGGGAGGTAACCCAACGTTTGTAGATAGTCTTGCTATTTACTTTGAAATTTTATTTAGGTTTGGAGATGATCGAGACTTGATTTCTTTAGAATTCTCCGATTTCCAGGTAACATTTATTCTTCTTTTATGTTCATTACATGCATTGAGGACACTGCATGAAATATGCATGGGGGGATAGATAATATTTTTGAGAGTCATTCTTATTTATCTCCAAAATTATAAGTTTTTAGTGATTTTTCTTGAATTAATTGTGTCATAAAAAAGTAGTATGTGTTTTTGAAGAAAAAAACTATTTATTCATAGCATTTATACATATTGCATTCATGCATTTATTCAAAAGATTTTTATCAATAAGGTTTTATTGAAGATTTTCTTCTTGAATTATTTCTTAGTTTAAAATCCAGTACATTTATTTCACTTGCACGTAGACTTTGTAATAGATCCTTTATGAAAACCAATAAACATTTTTAGTTTGTCGAGGAAAAGTATTGCTTCTTTTCTTGGACTCTTGGATAGCTAGTTAAGGAGTCAGGCAAACTATCTTTCATTAGATCCACCAAACATTTGTGAGGTGAGAGTAGAGTGTCTATTGGTGCTCTAAGTCTAGTACAAGGACTTTTAAGGTCTGGATAATTGTATGATGATACTTAAGTGTTAGGCATAGTTTTTACTCTCAGTTCTTGCGTGCGAACATTATGCATGAATTCCTGAGAGCCAACAAATAAGACAAATATGCAAAGATCGAGTTCTAATAAAACTATGACTAAGGTGGATGGTTACGATCGTCCTTTATGGAATTTTCGATTGAAGGAGAGTATTAGCATTAAAGGTCAGAAGTACACATGTCCTATTCATCTCTTCCCAGTGCCGAGAGTAAACACTTTCACCAAATAAGCCACACATTATCCTCTTGAACATCATCATCCCCAATAATGCCTCGTCAATAAAAATTTATGCTATGTGTGTTGTGTTGCTAGAAATGAAAAAAAAAGAAGGAAAAAAAAAGAAGAAAAAGAGAAGAATTTTTTTTTTCAAAAAAAAAACACAAGAGGAAGAAAAGTCTAAAAAAAAAGTGTTAAGTTCATAGTTGTGTTTATTTCATCGAGGCAACAACACGACTCTCTTTGTGATCCACCAAATATGACCGTGACCTACTTTTTCTATATTTCTGATCGCCTGAATATGGGATGAAGAACTTTAATTGATAACATGTGAGGCTACCAAATATTTAGTACATTTATAAAATCTGGTGAAATAGTGAGCTCTCTAATGAAAAGCTCAAAAAGAAAAAGAAAAAGAAAGAGAAAAAAAGAGAGAAATGAAAAAGAGAGTGAGTGAGCATAATGGAATGCCGAGAGAGTGCAATTTTTTAGCCTCTTTCTGGGTTGACTTGTTTGGTAGTTCAGCGATCTAAAGTCTATAATACTAGTCTACATGTAGCACTAGATGAGTGTGAGCCACTAAATATAAAACCATTTGACTTAGATATCTTCTACCAAGGCCAAAAAGCATGGGTAGAAATTTTGATTTATTTGTATCCCCGAGGGAAGAAGTTTGCCTATCCTGATAGAATTTTTATAGAGGGTTAAATATGAACTTTAAATGCAGGTTGGCTTTTCACTGGGATCCGTTGCTTATGCTATTATCACATCATTTTCACATTATCTGTATCTCTAAATCTTTTAAAGAAGACAAGAAGAAATCTTTTGTCAAACCTCTGATAAAAAGGAATAAGCAGACCTTTGGGGGCCAAGTTGTAATTAGCATAGATTATACATTTTGCATTCATTTTTCATTCTTGCATTTTCTCGATGACTAACAAAAGATAGGCATGGGGGTTTGATATTTCCATAGTTATTGATATTAATTAATGCCTAATTAATGTTAGTGTAAGGGTAATTTGGGTTAGATATAATTTAGTTAGGTTAGATTAGTCATTTTAGATCATTATGTAAATAATGCATATTTGTAGGTTTGTGTGCAATTATTTTTCCTATAATTGTATCTGGTACCTTGATGTGTTTATTTTTACATGTGTAGATACAAAATTTCTGATTGATCGGAGTAAAGCTAATTAAATTTTCCGAATTAAGTTTAGTTGGAAAAGGACTAATCTAGCTAGTGAATGGACATATTCCCTAACCCAATTAACACTTTTACCTAGCCCAAACCTAAGCCTAATAACTTATACGTAAATTCTCATACCCACCTTACCACTAAAAATCCCACACTTATTTTGCCAAATTCCCAAACCAACCGATATAATCTCCAACTTATCCCCTACGTACCTCCCTATCCCATGCACTCACCCACGTCAACCCCCCTCCTCTCAATTTAAAAAAACACCCCACGTGTAATATCCCATCCAATAAATACCAACACCCGAAAAACCCACAACAAATTTCCATTGCCATGCAAAAAGAACCACCGAACACCACAACAACCCAAACAAATCCCACTCCCACCGAAAATTTCCATGCAAATTCCCAGCGTGAAGCCAACACCAACTCCTACCCCATGCAACCACACCCACGTCCAATCCCATCGAACTTAACAACTCCATGCAGACCACTTCCGATCTCTCTCTCTCCCTCGTCAATTAATCCCAAAACCCAATCCATGCAACACCCACTTCCACCAACAACTTGCTATCTCTCCACTGAGGCTTCCACTAAATCTCCCTCTATTTTATTCCTTCACCCAATTATTTAATTACCTATTCCTATCAAATTTAGGCCCTTTATTTATTCTCAACAAAAATTTAACCTATTAATTTTAGTCATCCAACTTAGTGATCTTAGGTAACCTAAACCAACCAGTAGGAAGCCTCCCTATTTCCTATCAATACACCTAGTTACTTCCTTGGAACCATATCTACTACTTAGAATTTTCTACTTCCACGTAGTCTCTACTAATTAGTACTAGTCTACGCCAACACTGGTCGTTCTGGTGGGTGTACCTTCGCATCTGCATCTACGTTGACACTCTGGACTTCGCCTTCGAAGCTCATAATTTTTGCATTTCTCTAGTCTATTTCTAGTGTAGTAATATAGTTCTAGTTATAATTTTCCAAGCATTCTTTTAGTTGCACTACTACTTCTATCTGTGCTAAACTATTATCTTATTCAATAAAGTTCTAGTTATTTTTTCAACTTGTCTTCAAGTTGCATGCTTTCTAGTAGTAGCATATTATAGTTCTAGTAGTTGCATGCTATTAGATTTAATATTAGCTCTAACAATCATCCTACATGATACTTAATTTTAGTTCTAATTAGGAAAGTGATTGTGATCTATTTCTCCCTGTGAACGACTTAGACTCCATTTCAAAAACATCAATTTTGTATTTTTTGAGTTTGATTGAAATAAATTTAAGAGTTTCTAACGCAATTATATTATGACGAAAGCATATTTTACGCAATCACATCCGCGTTCAAACACTGCCAAAGATCATTTTCAAGAAAAGTAGAGTCTACGATTCTTGTCAAATTGGTAAACAAACCAAAAATTCCTTTAAACCTAAAAGGATGGTTAGCACCTCTCAACCGCTAGAATTACTTCACTTAGACTTATCTGGACTAGCCAAATTCAAAAGCTTAAGTGGGAGCAGATACTGTTTAGTCATAATCGATGATTTTTTGAGATTTACCTAGGTATCCTTCTTGAAAAGTAAGGATCTGACTATTGATGTTTTTAGTAAATTAGGAAGGAGATTACAACATGGGAAAGGATCCGAAGACATTAGGATTAGAAGTGATCACGACGTAGAATTTGAGAATCAGTCATTTTCTAACTTTTGTGATCAATATGGGATAACACATGAATTTGCTTTTCCTAGAGCAGCACTGATAAGAACAATTTCGTACGTGAAAAGATTTGAGTTAGAAAACCCGTCGTCATAGTGCGTAGAAATCCACTACCAAATAAAATTTATAACCGAAACTCGAGGTGAGTCCTAGGTCGAACACGGGGAGGCAAACGTTTGATTTTGAAATCCGCACTTCGATTTTATTTCTTTTTGTTGTTTTTATCTTTTGTAATTTTTTTGTATTTTTATATGGCAAGAGATTAAGCCGATAATATCTAGCTAATCTACTTGCAAAATAATAGAGAGAGAGAGGAACAAATCACATATATGTTCAATCAAAGTTTTCTACAGATAATTTAGAAATTACAACTAGACTAGAAAGTGATAAAAGATAAAGGTGAGAAGAATCCCCCTCGACGGTCGTTTGGAGGATGACTCGCTCTGACGTTGCATGGATGATGGTGGTGAGGAGCGGGACGAAGAAGAACGACGTCGGAGGAAGGAGGATGGGCCAAGACGGCGTTGCGGCGAGGATCTTCTTCTGGAAGGTGGTAAGAGGATGGCCACGGGATCTCCATGAATGGGGGTGTGAGGCGGGAACAAATGTTGGTTTTCTACTCTAAAGGAGCATCCTGGGCTTGGGACCAGCTCTCTTTAGTGCCTTGGAGGTGGTGAGAGAGAGAAAGGAAGAGATGATGAGGAATGGAACGGATATGGGTCCTTTTATAGTGGAGGATAGAAGACAATTCGCACATGGAAAATTAGTGACATCTAAAGACAATGTTGTAGACCCACCTTAGATGTCGCTGAAGGTCGTGCACCCACCGCTGGCACTCGCAGCTATGCTCGCGTTCGACTGTCATCGCGCGATCGAAGGAGAGCCGTCGGATCGAGATCGTGCGGTCGAGGATGCTCTAAGATTGTGCCTCTTGATCGCACGTGAGATGAAGCATCAGCCTGTGCGTGCGATCGCGCGTTCGGACGTGGGCATCTCCGTGTTCATCCATTATGCCGCCTGGCTTCATCTCGACCGCTCGATCATGATTGAGCAGTTGAATTTGGGCTCACCACTCTACTGCGGTTGATTAGAGGCGTTGGAGGAGTCAAACCCGCACTGTGGGTTTGCGAGTAAGCTTTGAGACTGTTGCGCTAGATTGTTAAGAGAAGAGATCCGATGGCACGAGCTCTCGACTGTTGGATGGAGATCCAACAGTCGAGATTCAAAGTTGGTGAACTCTTCATATGAAGCGGGCGATGTAGAATGATTACGACCGTTGGATCTTGATCCAACGGTTGGGATTTGGCGTGGGTCTCCTTCAGCTCATGATATTGGGTGTGGCTCTCCTTTAGCCAATATTGGGAGGCCTAGATGGCACCGTATAGTGCCATCTATCTTCTTTCCTTTGTAGGTGGCACCTCGAACATCGGATTGGGTCAATTTCCACACTGTTGGGCTACGACCGTTGATCTGGATCCATCTGTGCTGTTAGATTTATCATTTGAAGCTTCGAATTGCATCACCTAGTCCCCCGACTGTTGATCTTCCTCGGGCTGCATAAGGTGCTAGGGATTCCGATCAAGATAATTTTGAAGGCATTGGACTCCGATCGTCGTCCTGATCAGATCTGTATGGTTGGATCGTCAATCTGAGCCCTGAAATAAATCTCCTTCTCTCTTGGCCATAAAAGGACATAATTAACCTAAAATTTATATACACTATTCTAAATGTAGAATGATGCATGCTGTGCAATATGTATAGTATGGAATGCATATCTAAGCCTAAGAATATGCATAAATAGGCATTTTATCCTAAATGGATGTGTCTGCATCATATCCCTATGTCTATGTTTTGCTAGTCCTTAGCAAAATCAAACTAAATGCTATGTATAAGAACATAATTAGGATTCGATGACTTAGGTCTAAGTTGTTTATTAACAATAGAAATTTTCAACTAAAGTCCTAAACTATGAAAACTCAACGGTGCCCGGGTGCCTGCTAAAATGTAGACCGCCCAAGTCCTCGCCTTATTTTGAAAAGGGAAGATACATGTTTTTTTTCCTTTTCTTCTTTTCTAATTTTTTGGATTTTTTTGAGTTTAGGGTTTTGGGGTAGCTTTCTACGGCTACCCAACCCACCCAAGACTTGAAAACAACTATAAGTTCTAAGCATCTTGTGAAAGGTGATAGACTCACTAGGTGGCTGTTAAAATAAACTTTTGGTTTCTATGACCCTAGGTGACCTTAAGAGTTTTTGCCTAAAGGTTTATCTTTCCGATAGGTGGCTTTCTCCCTACTTTTTTAAATTTTTTATGGGGTCAACACAAGAGCGAACCTAGTGTATATCTTCCCAATTTATTCTACTCCCCTGCTTCTTCCTTAAGTGTTTTGGGAATTATTTGTGCATTTTTGTGAGCTGGGTTCTAGGCAACCGGTTAATTATCTGTTACCATTGGCCACTTGCCAGCCATACCCGTGCGGTGAAGTGCGTCTTATTTATTTATTTTATTTTTTCCTCTCTCTTTTTTTTCTTTTTGGGTATTTCTTTTTCTCATTTTTTGTACATAGGTGGCTTCCTTGATGTAAGATTTACCTAAAGGTAGCATGAAAGAATGGTCGTGTGGCTAGGCTCTGGACAACCGGTCGATAAGCTATTACGATCGATAACTTGCCAACTATACCATCTTAAACGGGTCATTAGCTACCTAATTTCTGTAAAAATTGTCGGAAAGTATGTCAGTGCAAATTTTGTGTAGATACTTTGACTTAAAGTCTCCTCAAGTCAGAAGGCGGGTTGATAAGTCGTGTATTTAACATCCTAATTTATTAGCCAAATTAAAGTAAAATTAATCTTAGCGAGTACTCGAACTAAGTCCATATTTTAGTAGACACCTAGGCTGATTAAGCTCGAAGACCTAAAGAGTCTAATTATTCAAGTCCTTAAGTATCGTCTCCTAACATTAACAACTCCTAATGCCTAAGTTCTCTTCTCCTGATTCTACTTTTTTTTTCTTTTTGAATTTTGATTTTTTTCTCTTTTTTTTTGTAAAGAAAATAAAAGAAATTCCATGGAGCTAACAAAATAATTTCAGGATTAATTATCACCCCCATTCCTAAATGATGCAATATCCTTATTGTAAAAATAAAGACATGGAAAGAGCAGAGTAAATAGAATATCACCTGAATTTCGTGAAAATCTAGTTAGCTCCGCAAAGGAAAAGGAGTATACACACGTGCTAAGTTTATTGTCATTAGCTAGGCACAATATACAAACAAAGAAGAAATTAGGAATTCACAAGAGTGGGTCAGGATCAAAATAAAAATATTGATTATAGGACCAGCCAGTAGGTGTCCACAGATGTAGACTAGATTATGGTGCAGACCCATGCCTCAGGGTCGAGTAGTTCTAAGGTTTTGGATAAAAATCACCTAGAATTGGAGATTATTGTGTTTGCAGGGTCGGGCCTGTGGTTTGGTGCTGTACAACCCAAGTCTGAAATGTTGGACAATGGGTAGATTTGATTTACTAGGTTCATATGTGCACTTAGAGTTTATCTCAGAAAGATATTCAATTGTTATGTACTTGGGTTGCACATCCTTAATGTCAAAATTATCATGAGGGTCCTGGTAGAAGGCAGGTGGTTTTAGGTCAATAGGAACCCTTAAATGCAAAATTGTATTTCCCTCAGAATTAGCCTCCCATATTTTAACTTCTAAATTCCCATCCTTTGAGTTCAAGTGTTTAGTTTTCGAGATCTCAAGATTGTTGTACACCCCATGTAAAATATCCAAGTTCAACAATTGTGGTTGAATTAGGATTGACTTGGGTACAATGATTTCCAAAATCAAAATCATAATCAATCCCTTTGGGGTGTGGTTGAGGGATGGGGCTATTGATTGAATCTTCTAGTAAATCAGGATTCAGATCCTCCAAGTTAGCCCCAATAGGATCACATTCTTCAATGATTGGGCTATTAAATAGTTCATCAGATTCCTCAAGCCTATTTGTCTCACTAAAATCATTTTCTTTGAGCTCAAGTGAGACCTTGCCTACATATTCTTCATCCTCACAATAAAAGAATTCTTGATCCTCATTTATATATGTCTCAAAATCATATGTTGTTCCTTGGTCTATAGAGACATATTTTTCCTCGCTCCCTGGCTTAGGGATCTCGGGTGAGAAAATCGATTTATCCTCATTGGGTTGCTTTAGACTAGCCTGGTCATCCCTGGTCTTAGAAAATGTGTCCCCCCCAACAGGCACTTGAGCGGGTTCTAACATTGGCTCACCGAAAAGGGGTTCGTCCTGGGAATCTTCCCAAGATTGGACTAAGGCAACCACAAATTTCACCCTCAATCTTGACAACTTCCCAAGTAAAAACTCACCCGGGCCCCTGTCCTTAACATCTTGAAGCCAATCCAATAAAGAACTATTTAGTTCATCAATCATTTTGATCATAGGCTCTAATGCTTTAGTGCATGGTGGTGGTTGAGCTTCTAAAGATTGTATGGTGTTCCTCAAGTTAGCCAACACCCTGTCTTGGACCTGGTTCACCTGAATCGAATGGTTGGGTTTAGGGTTGGGCGGGTTTGGGTTAAAACTAGGATAGTCAAGAAATTGATGTTCTTGGACTCCTCCTTGATAGTAGGTTATTTTGGGTTGTTCAAAGAGAGGTGGTGACCTATATTTAGTATAATCCTAGGGAGGGTAGGTGGTATAATCATCATATCATTATTGATTGTAGATTTGGTTCGTTTGATCACCAAAGGCTGGAGATCTATACTTAATGTAACTTTGGGAAGGATAATTGTTGAAGCTCGAGTTGCTACGCTATCGTGTTTGGTTTTGAAAACCTGTCGTTGTAGTTTGAAAGCGAAGAACTCATGTTCAACAAATAAAATTTATACCGGAATAGAAATCCTGGGTCGAACTCAGAGAGGTGGACGTTTGATTTAAAAATACGCGTTTAATTTATTTGTCGCGAAGTAAATTAATTGATTAGAAACTATCTATCTATTTACACTAAATAGAAGAGAGAGAGAGAATATTCCAAAAAAAAATCAAAAAGAGATGTAGAATGAACATGGAATTCATTATCAAAGAGATTGTTCGTTACACTAAATATTACGACTAGAAAGCATTAAAAAGAATGGAGAGAGAATTATCCTCCTCGACGGTCGCTTAGAGGACGAGCCAGACGGGACGATACCTGGAAGATGGGGAACGGAGCAGGATGAAGGAGGACGAAGTGTGAAGAATGGGAATGGGGCAGCACGTCGTCGTCATTGCAGGATCTAGTTCCGAAAAGGGGACGAAAATTGGACTTTATCTCTTAAGAAGCATTTCGGGTGTGGGACAAGCTTCTCTTGAGCTTTGGAGAGGGAGAGAAGAGAAAGAAGGGATGAAAATTTCGTATGGAGGGGGTCTCCTTTTATAGTTGCAAGGAGTGAGGGCAATTTGGTCTTTTTAATTTCAAAAACATTAATTTTGGACCTTTGGTGACGGATAAAACCGTTGCTAAAGGTCCAAATGGTGCCTTCGTGGGCGGCGTCTGCGCTCCCGCTCGCCTCCCGCGCATGAAATTCGCATTCACGTTCTTAAATTCTCGGCCGTTCGATCGCGAGATCGAACGACTGAGATGCGTCCTTGCTACGCCTCAACCGTGCGCTCGCCTACGTCTGATCCCGCGTTATGCGTGGGCGTCTGATGCGACGTGAGCGCTATTGCGCGTGCTTCGATCGAGCGGTCGATTGAGCTGCATCTCGCGCCTCAGATGCTGCTCGGGCAGGCTCGAACGCACGTCGCTGCGTCGCGTAAGCGCGTTCAGCCAACCCGCTACACGCACGTTTGTGTCACGCTTACGATTCGTGTGCGCGCATCCATAGCCGTTGGATGCGTATCCAACAATGGAGAATCATTGAAGAAGAGAAGGTTCGGCAGGTGTGGCGGCTGGTTGGGCGGCTGAGATGGCACCACGTGGTGCCATCTTGGCCATCCATCTTCTGGATGATGTAGATGGTGCCACGGTTGTCGGATTGAGTCGATTTTCATGCTGTTAGGCTACGATCGTCAATCCAAATCCATCCGTGCATTCAGATTTGTCGTCTGATGTGCAGATTCACACCATCTTGGCCCTTGATCTTCTAGGGTTTCTCGGTCTCTATCTAATGCTACAGATGTCTGATTAGGGCGATCTTAGAGTCGTTGAACTCCAATCGTCGCCCTGATCAATTTTGTACGGTTGGATCTTCGATCCGAGGCCCCGATAAAAATTTTGCCCTATCCCTGAACATAAAAGAAGACAATTACCCTCCATTTTATTCAAACTAATCTAAATGCAAGATGATACATGTTATGCAATATTTATAGTATGCAATGCAATTCTATGCTTAAGAACATGCATAAATAGACATCTTATGCATTGTAAACATGTTTACATCATACCCCCATGCTTATCTTTTGCTAGTCCTTAGCAAAAACTATACGCTATTTATAAAAGAATTAGGTTGGTTATTTGGGCATGAGTTATTTTCAATCATTAAGAAAATGCCTACTTAGGATCTGAACTTTCAAAGACACAATAGGGACCGAGTATCTGCCAAAATGCAGATCGCCTCAAGCCCTCGCCTTATACAAAGAAAAATTTCTTTTTCTCTTTTTCCTTTATTCTAATTTTTTTGGATTTTCAAGTTTTAGGGTTTAAGAGTGGCTTTCTACAGCCATTCAACTCACCCAAGTTCTAAGCATCTTATTGTGAATGTGATAGACTCGTTGACTGGTAGTTAAAATGGACTTCAGATTTCTACGCCTCTAGGTGACCTTAAAAAGGGAATTCTGCCTAAAAGTGTATCTTTACAACTGGTAGCTTTATCCCTACTTTTATTTTTACGGGGTCAACATAAGGGTGAATCCAGTGTATATCTCCCCGATTTATTCTACTTTTCCGCTTCTTCCTAAATGTTTTGGGAATTTTCAGTGCATTTATTGAGCTGGGTTTTGGACAACCGGTCGATGAGCTATTACCACCGACAACTTGCCCGCCATACTCGTGCGGCGAAGTGTGGCTTACTTCTTTTATTTTCTTTTTCTTTTCTTTTTGACTTTTTTTTTTTTTTGAGTAAGTGGCTTCCCTGATCTAAGATTTACCTAAAGGCAGCAAAAAGAGAAGGGTCCAGTGACTGAGCTCTGGACAACCTACTTATGGGCTATTACCCATGATAACTTGCCAGCCATATCACCCTAGAAGGTTCATTAGCTACCCAATTTCAGTTAAAATCGCCAAACAACGAGTTAGTGGAAAGAAAGTGTGTAGATGCTTAAAACTCAAAATTCCCTCAAATCTGAGGGCGGGTTGATAAGTCGTGTACTTATCACCCAAACTTATTTACTCCAATTACAATAGAATTAAGATTGACGAGGGCTCGAAAAACAAATCCACATTTTAGTGGATACATAGGTTGATTAAGTCTGAAGACTTGAAGGGTCTTTGTGTTCAGATGATAATGTAGTATTTCCTAAGATTGAAAATTTTCTTAAACCCAAGTTCTCTTTCCTAATTCCATAATTTTTTTAAATATAAATAAGAGAAAATAAAATGAAACTACAGAGTTGATGAATTAATTCAGAGATGAATATCCACACCCCCATGCCTATCTAATGCAATGTCCTCATTGTATTAAAAAGAAATAAAACAGAGTGGAATAGAGCAGAAAGCCACTGAATTACGTGAATGTTGGGTCCGCTCTGAGATAAAGAAAAACTATATATGTGCTGAATTTAGTGCCTTCAGTTAGGCACACTATACATAGAAGAGAAATAAAGAATTCACAGGTGCAGGTCAGAATCAGAATACAAAGAAGAAACTTCTGACCTACCAATAGATGTCCGCAGATGTGGACTAGATTGTGGTGTAGACCCATACCCCATAATCGAGAATATCTAAGGTTCTGGATAAAAATTACCCAAAACCTAAAATCAATATGTAAGCGGGGTTGGGCTTGCGATTTATGAGGATGCAACTCAAGACCAAAAAGTCGGGTTACAGAGAATTTGATATCAAAAGGATAATCAATGATTGTATGACTAGGTTGAACATCCTCAGAACAAATGTCATAAGGGTTTTGATTGATGGTTTCAGATGAAATGGAACCCTTAGACGCAGTCTTCTACTTCCTCCGGAGTTAGCTTCCCAAATCAGAACTTCTCAGCTTCTGTTCTCCTCATTCAGAATGTCAAATTCTGGGACCTCTTGCATATTAATCACCCTGTCTGAAATTTCCAAGTCTAAAAGATGTGGCTGAATCAAAATTGACTTGGGTCTAGTTATCTCAAAAACAAAATCATCGATAAGCTCAATGGGGTGTAACTGACAATCCGAGCATTTGATTGAATCCTCCAGAAAATGCGAGTTTGGATCCGTAAGGTGAGCCCTGATAAGATCAATTTCCTTAGTTATTGGGCTATCAAATGATCTATTAGATTTCTCAGGCCTAATCGTCTCATAGAAATCATATTCTGTAAACTTGCGTGAGACTTCACAACTTGAATCTTCACCATCAGAATCAAAGAAATCAAGATTTGTATTAATATATGTCCCAAAATCATCTATCACTTTCTGATCCATGGAGACATACATTTCCTCATACCCTAGCTCATAGATCTCAGGTGAAGAAATCAGATAATCCTTAATTGGTTGCTCTAATTCAATCTGGTCAGCCTCGTAACACGTGTCCCCCCCAACAGGTGCCTGAGCGGGTTCTGACATTGGCTCTCCTGAAGGGAGTTCATTCTAGGAATCATCCCATGATTGAACTAAAGAAATCACAAATCTCATCCTCAATTTCGCTAACTTCCCAAGTAGAAACTCACTCGGGTTCTTATCCTTAACATCCTGGAGCCAATCCAACAAATGCTTGTTCAAATCATCAATCATCTCAATCAGAGGCTCCAATTTTTCAATGCAAGGTATTGGCTGAACTTCTAAAGATTGTGTGGTATTCCTCAAGTTAGCCAAAACCTTATTTTGAACCTGGTTAACCTGAACCAAATGACTTGGTTTAGGGTTGGGCGGGTTTGGGATCAGTGCAGAGGAGTTAACGAATTGAGATTCGTTATACCCTTCCTGATAATAGGTCATTTCGGATTGTTCAAAAGGTGGTGATGACCTAAAGGCAATGTAATCAGAGGATGGGTAAGAATCAGTGTATCCTTCTTGATTGTAGATCGTATTAGGTTGCCCATGAAAGGGTGACGGTCTATAATCGATGTGGCTCTGAGAAGGATAGAAATCACGATCATAGTGTTCAGGGTTAGCCCTTAAATACGGAGATCCGGAATTGTATCCCCAATCTGAGTTATCCCAACTAACTGATGGTTGATTACAGTACGAGTCAGGATAATCGTCATGTTGAGGATAACTCAAAACAGGAGGGAAAGAGCGGGAATACATATAAAATGTGGAAGGATTCATGATAGACGAGAGGAAGAAAGGCGTCCTGCAATACAAACAATCAAACCTATCCTTAAGTGGGCTAGCCTAAAGACCTATAAACTCCTAGATCCTGTCTTGAGATAAAGAAATGATTTGATCTACTTCTGTCTGTTCAATCCAACCTGTTAGAAGGAGGGACTGGGGAGAAGGTTCTTCCTTTGACTTGCGCCTCCGATTCCTAGTGTACCCCCCAGCCGCAATCGTTTGATTTTGTTGCCCTAGCTAGACATCATATTGAATAGTAGAAATAGACTAATCAAAAGTAATCTCGTTCTGGGCTCTGAAGAGCGAGTCGAATCCTTGAGGCCAACGTCTACTCTATTTTATTTAAGGCTAGGTTTGAATGTACTTTGGAATGTGATGGGCCCTTTATCTGGGTTGTGCCCTTAATGATTGATTGATGTGTGTGCGCGTACACAACTAGTGGTTTTCAAGCAATATTACTTTTGATGCGGTGAATTTTAGAGTTCAAATCTTGCTTAGTAGCTTTTAGGATTCAACTTTAGGTATTTTCAAACAAGTTTTGTTGGCACACCAAGTTTTGAAAGCACAGGTGAAGATGTTTTCCTTTGAGACTTAAAAGAATGTGGAGTGCCTGGTAAATCCTTAAGAGTTGAACCTATGTGGCAGCTATTTGATGAGTTGATTTTAATTGAAGTGGTGCGGCCAAATGAACTCAAACAATTGGCCTGTTGCACCACTTAATTGGCACATAAGTGATTACCTAATCTGATTTCTACTCAATTATGTGTTTGGATGTGTGTACCAGCTCCAAAAATCGATTTACTGGTTGAGTTTGAAAATCAGATGAGGTTTTGTTCCTTAGTGAGTTTTTTTTTAATGTTTTTCTTTTTAAAATGTGGAGGTTGAGGCGGGTGTGGGTGTCAAACAAACAAACAAAACTAACCTTAGGGTTTGCAAGACACTTAGGTTGATTGATGTTTGTGTTATTATGTGGTGAAATGAAAACTAATGGGTGGGAAGTGGGGGATAACTTACAAAACCTTCAACATCACTTTGCTCCAATCTACCGCTTTTGCTCATCTTAAAAGAGTACCTGCAATCACAATAAGAAAGGAGAGAAGTGAGGTAAATGATTTGTAAGTTATAAAACATGAAAAAAAATCAAAGAGCATCGCCTCCCAAGCAACGGCGCCTGATGGAGAGAGTTTCACTTAATTGAAATAGCAATATAATGATATGTCGTTGTGTTTTATGTGGCAGAAAATCTCTCAATCAAAACTATATATCAAATTTAACCACAATAAAGATGTCACATCCATAGGGAGGAATAGACCAATAAATTCACGAGTCGAGGAATGTACTGTTCGTAGACACCATCGCGACTGTAATGCAAGGAATATGCTATTTTAAATGGAGCTTGCAATTTCCTTAAAAGTTCAGGGGCATTTATGCAATTTTCACGTCAGGAATTAAGCTCCAAAAATATGTATATGATGCATGTGTAATGGCATATCATATAAATTTAACTTGCATGGAAATTTGATTCAAAATTCAAAGTTAAATGATGCACATAACACAAGTGAAGTAATTTCTGGAAACCATAAGTGTATCAATGCAATGTGGCCTGAATAAAATATGAATATCTCAATGGCAATGGCATTAAATGTAAATATTAATTGAGAAGAAAATAGAGGATTTCTCCTCTCTCTTCCTCGTGTGGACAACCGTGCACGGTTGGTGGTGAGAGTCGACGGGGTGGTGCGCCTCGACGAGGGCTACGCAACGATGGTGACGTGGCGGCCGGACGGAGGAGAATGGCCGCTGGCCTGTTGGCCCTGTTGGAGGAGGTTAGCCGTGTGTGGAGAGGGTGGCACCGCTGCTGCAGCCCGTGCGGCTGCGCGCTGGGTGTGCACGTGCAAGGCGTGCTAGGGCACAGGCGGGAGTGGCCTGTAGCGCCTACTGGGCACGGCTGTGGCATCTGCGGTCACCTGCGAGTGGCTGCGGTGCAGCTCCTATGGGCGATGGCGATGGCGTGAGGTGCGCTACTGCCTACAGGCATTGGTGCAATGCGGGGGTGCCTGCGGGTGGGGCTTGCAGGGCGCGTTGGGAGGTGAAGCAACACTGGAGGGCATGCAAGGGCGCTGGTGAGGGCGCGCGAGGGCGCTGGAGGGGGCGCAGCGCCTGCAGGCGGCTGCTGGCTTGGGCTCCTGCTGGCGGTTGCGGCCTGCGGGCTGGTGTGGGAGTAGTGCCTGCAGGATGCGTAAGGGCAGGCGGTGGAAGGCGCTTGGTGAGGGCTGGTGTAGCGCTTGCAGTGGAGAGGATGGTGCGGCGAGGTTGTGGCTTGCAAGGGATTAGCAGTGCGGTGATGGCGGTGGAAGGTGTGCACAGTGCATGCTTGGTTCCAAAGTGTCCGCCCTCTCCACGGTGGGGAAGGTGGAGAAGAAGGATTTCCCCTCAGGGGGGGGGAGAAGAACAGACCATCTCTCCTTTGCCCAGCCTCCTCTTAACTCCTCTCCCCCCGTGCCAATTAGGGGATTTTCAAATCCCTTACTAATTTTGGCCGGCGGTTATTGGGGGTGTTGAGGCCGGTCGAAGGTTGCGTGATTGTTGGGGGAAATTTATTTCACCCCCCCATTCTTTTCCAACATTATTCCTACAATAAAAAAACATAAAATAATTACATATTAAGTTATAGAATGCGATAAAATAGATGCAAACTTAAATAATGATGCATGCAAACATTCTATAACTTAATGTAGTTATTAACAAACTTAAAAGGTAAGAACAAAGTTAACTTAGGCGTAACAATAGTCCATTAAAATGGACTCATCAAATACCCCCATGCCTAAGATTTGCTAGTTCCTAGCAAAAAGAGAAAATAATAGAAGTAATCAGAAGATTTCTTCTTTTCTTATTTCAAAACTTTAGAGATCCAGACAAATGTGAAGTGATGATAGCCTAGGTAATAGATCCAAGTGAAAAACCCAATTCGCATTGGGAGTTTGTACTTTATCCTTGGTAAATATAGCTGTCGGGATCGGCAACTACTTCCCTCAGGGATAAAGCAGAAAATAATCTGTAATTTGACCCCGGCTTTTGGCTTAGGTAGGAGATATTGAGTTGAATGGATTTGTATTTGGTGGCACACACTCATCTGGTACTACATGTAATCTTGTACTACAGACTCTAGATTTCTAGACTATTAGATAAATTAACTTTGAGAGAGGCTAAACAACTGTGCTCTCTTAATGTTCCTGGGCACTCACTCTTTTCTTTCTTTTCTTTCTGAGATCACAAATCTCGCCAGATTAAGTAATTGTACTTACTGTTTGGTGGCCTTACATGGCATCCACACTTCAATTAAAGTCCCAATAACTCTACAACTAAGTTAGAGTCCTCAACCAGTATTCGGGCGATCAGAAATACTGAAAGGTAGGTATGGGTCATATTTGGTGGAACGCGATAGGTGTTTTACAACGATAACCCTGGACTCTTTTCTTTTTCTTTCTTTCTCTCTATTTTTTTTTTTATTATTTCTTCTTCTTCTTTTTCCTTTTCTTTTTCTTTCTTTATTAATCAACACAACACGATACATACTTTTATTTATGAGGCATTATTAGGGATGATGATGGTCAAGAGGATATTGTGCGGCTTATTTGGTGGAAGTCCCTATTGTCGGCACTGGGAAGGAATGGATAAGACAGACGTATTTATGACCTTTGACACTATTGCCCTCCTTCAGCTGAGAACTCTATGAAGAACGGTCGTAACCATCCATCATAGTCATAGCTTTATTAAGACTTCATCTCTGTGTATCTACCTTATTTGGTGACTCTCAGGAATTCACACAAAGTACGCATACAGGAACAGAGAGCGAAAACTATGCCTAACTTTGAAGTATCATCATCTAATTGTCCAAAACTTAAGAGTCCTTGCACTAGACTTAGCGCAGTAGTAATTTCTCTACTTTCATCTCACAAATATGAGGTGGATCTACTAGAAGATAGTATGCCTGACTCCCTATTAACTGTCCAAGGGTCAGTAGACTACAAATGATTTTTGGTTTTCTTCAAGGATCCATTACCTAGTCTACGTGCATGTGAAGTAAATATACTGGATTCTAAATTTAAGAAATAATTCAAGAAGAAAAATTTCCAATGACAAAGATATTTTGTTAGGGACTAACCCATTCAGCTCAAGAAAGAGAATTTTATTTTTATTTTTATATGCTAACCTAAATGCATGAATACTTCCTAAAATGCAAAATGCACCCCCCATGCCTAAATCCTACAATGTCCTCATTGTAAAATTAAAATAGGGGAGAAAGGAAAGAAACCACCTAACAACAGTGTTATTCAGACCGCTGGGCTGTCTCCCAACAAGCACTGCATTTTCTGTCAGCAGCCAGACTTATAAGGAACCTGTAAGTCTGGTTCTAGATAAAAAAAGTTAGGCCCTAAAAATATGCGTAACAGCGCGGGACTGGAAAACAAATAGCCACAGATGTTGGCGAGTTGATGATGCAACGTAATGCCAAATTCTCGCCAGAAGGCATGAAAGTAGAAAACCTCGTTGGCTACTTGGGGAGGTCTAGGAATAAGAAAGGGAATATGAAAAGAGGCCTCCCGAAATGGAATAAGTAGAGGATAACAAGGATCCTCCAAAACAGGACGGGTTTTAAAAGATACAAACATTAATATTTGAAACCCTTGAATGGTAAGACTAAAAGTACAAGCATCAATCCACACTCGCCATTCTACCCGAGGATGTACTGGCCTAATATGTTCTCCATAAAGAATGTATATTAGTAGAGATTTGAGCCAAGGATCGGTTAGGGAGTATAAGGGTTGTTCGTAGTGTTGGAAGGTAATGGTTAAGTCTAATGAGGACTTAGTCGGTGTCAGGTCCAATTCCAACAATGATTCAGATTGTGTATACTCCCTAACAGTTGTAGACAACTTCAGGTTACCCTGCCTAGCACTAATGATCAGAGTCATATTTGAAGAAAGGGTAGACTCCAAATTACAACTCTTTGATGGCAGGGTCAAAATATCAGAATCATTATCATTAAGCTCATCCCCGGATTCGTTTGGTTCACTCAAATTTTTGTCGGGGTGTATATGTGATTCATTAGGAGTTGGATTAGTATCCTTAATATTCCTAAAGGAGGATCAGTCTTAATATTTTGGAGCAAGCCTATATCACTAAATTCGTTATTCTTCTTGGGGTATAATTCCTCAATTGACGTGTTTTGTCCCCGAGAGTCTCCCCTAGGCTTCTCACTATATTATTTGTCCTCTTCTAATATCAACTCCTGTTTTGATGGAGGATGACTCTCAAAAGATGGGAGGAATCTGGATTTTACCATATTCTTTATAACTTCTGGAGGTAAATCCTCAAATAATAAATGATTCCCTTGTGATTCACTCCAGATTTTCAGTCCAGGTTCCTCTATTGGGGCATCCTTGTCCTCTGAAATAGACTCTTCATATCCCTGAGACCAAAATTGATCTAATTCATCCTCCATCCCTTAGGATCACCTTCATTGGGTGCATTTAAATTCTTAGGATGCTGAATGGTAGGTGTTGATTCCCTAAGAGGAGGGTCAGGAGTAGGCTCACTAAGGGTAGAATGGAATTCCACCAGATAATCAATAGGGGAAGTGATAGGAACAATACAACCTTGACCTGGGTTGGTAGGGGTAAGGAGAATACTGTCATTGGGGTCAAGGTCCTCAAGAGGCACCATCTTCCCTTGCTTTTGACTCCAATATAGCTCGGGTGGATAATCACTATGATCATTCTCCTCTAGTGGCCGTGTCTTATTTGGAGAGTCTAAGTGATAGCTACATAAAACTGGATCCCTATTGTCATTGGGTTCCTCAGAATTATTTTCATGATCACGGTTGTATGGGTAGGGATCAGAATTGCTGGGAAGCGTGTAGCTAAGCTGTCTTATTTCTTCATTTCACTGTTGACTATTCCTCAACATCTCTCCCATGGATTCCATCATTTCCTTTTGCTGTTTTTGCATTTCTATCATAAAAGAGGAGTGGCTACTATTATCAGGTTGGGGAGGATAGTCAATTTCAGGCTCTGGTTGCCTAGGGGTATCGGTCCAACCTTGATACAGAAAATCATGAAGGGTGGGAGGGTTGGGTGTTTGCATAGAAGTAGGGATTCCAGGGTTGGAAAATCCCGCTTTTAGGCTCTGCTCAAAAGTGGGAGTTATCGGGCCAGTACTCTCAGGATAAAAATAAGAATGATCCCATGAATTGTCAATGTACCCATCAAAGGATGAATACGCTCAGGGCATGGGATCCTGGTTAAAAGGTGGGAAGTATTGACTCTGATAATCTAAATGATAGGAGTAAGGGTGATCCATTTCTTTAAGCAAAATAGTTTTAACTCTCTTAGGATTTAGAGGAATTCAGAACACAAGTAGAAACTTCCTACAGAGTTCTATTGTTAAAGCAAATGCAAATTCAGTGGGATCTATTTTTAGTAGATTGTAGGTCTTAGAATTAAATGTTTAGTTGGTGGCTAAACAAGTTTTGAACAAATTACGCTTCCTAGGCCAACCTTCGCTGGTGCCTATAACCTACTCGCAAGGGATGGAAGTCTCGAATTGAGCCCACACACGAAGAACCGAAGTAACTTGGTGGATAGGCTTGTTGATTTCCAATTAACTTCCCTTGTGGTGCAAAAGAAGAGAGGTAGAAATTTATTTAGTGACCTTATGTGTGAGGTGCACAGTGTCTCAGGTGTGCAAATATATGATCGTGTTTTGAGTTTTGAAATTTCGCAAACAAGATCCTTTTGCACACAATTTTAAGTCACAGATTTTAAGGTCCAACCTCTTGGCAGTCCCAATTTTTAAAGTGACCATTGAATTAATTTGATTCAAGCACTTTAGTGGTCTTAGATTTAGGTTCAATGCAGATGCATGACAGGTAATTGATGCTCAAGAGAAGGCGTACCTACTCCAGCTTTCTTCGTGCAAGAATGTATGCAATGCAGGAAAAATAAACTAGATGCTGCTCATTCAGTCCTTGATGGTCGTCCTATAGATATGCAGCTTCTAGCAGGCAGTTCAAATTTTTTTTTCAATAATAGTAATAAGCAAACAGACCTAATCTAACTAATTATCCGACATGCAGTTCAAACAATTCAAATAATCCTATAATCTAAATAAATGGGAACATGCTTCCGAAAATATTCTCCTTCATACAAGAGAGATAAGAAATCAAGAGGCACTGGGAACTCGTTCCCAAAAATACCTGACAAGGTTCCAAAAGACAGAAATTAAATTCTAATGTCTATCTAAACTAAATCTAACTAAGATCTATTGACTAAATAAAAAATAGGCTTCTACGTAAGCCTATGCGCGTGGGATCAAGGCCCACGTGTTCCTGTTGCTAGCCTCCAGGTGGCGTCAAGGTCCGCCAAAAAGATTGTCTCCGCCATGCGCGTCGTTAAAGGTCAATTTCGTCGCTCTGTTGCGCCTGTCGCCCTGTCAGATTCCTCGCACAATAAAAAATATGATCAGATAACTGCGCAACTCAGAATATTAAAAAATAATGAAGTGAATCTATTGCGTCTGTTGCCTCCTCAGTAAAGGCGCCATTTGATGGAGAGAGTTTCACTTAATTGAAATAGCAATAGAATGATATGTCGTGTTTAATGTGGTGGAAAATCTCTCAATCAAAACTGTATATCAAATTTAACGACAATAAAGATGTCACATCCATAGGGAGGAATAGACCAATAAATTCATGAGTCGAGGAATATACTGTTCGCAGACACTATCGCGACTTTAATGCGAGGAATATGCTATTTTAAATGGAGCTTGCAATTTCCTTAAAAGTTTAGTGGTATTTATGCAATTTTCATGTTAGGAATTAAGCTCCAAAAATATGTATATGATGCATATGTAATGGCATATCATATAAATTTAACTTGCATGCAAATTTGATTTAAAATTCAAAGTTAAATGATGCACATGACACAGGTGAAGTAATTTCAGGAAACCATAAGTGTATCAATGCAATGTGGCCTGAATAAAATATGAATATGTCAATGGCAATGGCATTAAATGTAAATATTAATTGAGAAGAAAACAGAGGATTTCTCCTCTCTCTTCCTCGTGTGGACGGTCGTGCACGGTTGGCGGCGAGAGTCGACGGGGTGGTGCGCCTCGATGAGGGCTACGCAACGGTGGTGATGTGGCGGTCGGACGAAGGAGAATGGCTGCCATCCTGTTGGCCCTATTGGAGGAGGTTAGCCGCACCTGGAGAGGGTGGCGCCACTGCTGCAGCCCGCGCGGCTGCGCACTGGGCGCGTGCGTGCAAGGCGTGCTAGGGCGCACGCGGGAGGGGCCTACAGCGCCTGCAGGATGCGGCTATGGCATCTGCGGTCACCTGTGGGTGGCTGCGGTGCAGCGCTTGTGGGTGATGGCGATGGCGTGAGGCGCGCTACTGCTTGCGGGTGCTGGTGCAGCGCGGGGGTGCCTGTGGGCGGGGCTTGCAGGGTGTTGTGGGAGGTGAAGCAGTGCTGGAGGGTGCGCAAGGGCGCTGGTGAGGGCGTGCGAGGGCGCTGGAGGGGGTGCAGCGCTTGCGGGCGGCTGCTGGCTTGGGCGCCTATGGGCGGTTGCGGCCTGTGGGCTGGCATGGGGGTAGCGCCTGCAGGATGCACAAGGGTAGGCGATGGAAGGCGCTTGGTGAGGGCTGGTGTAGTGCTTGCAGTGGAAAGGATGGTGCGGCAAGGCTGTGGCTTGCATGGGATTGGCAGTGCGGTGATGGCGGTGGAAGGTGTGCACAGTGCACACTTGGTTCCACAGTGTCCGCCCTCTCCACGGTGGGGAGGGTGGAGAAGAAGGATATCCCCTCAGGGGGGGAAGAAGAACCAACCATCTCTCCTTTGCCCAGCCTCCTCTTAACTCCTCTCCCCCCGCGCCAATTAAGGGATTTTCAAATCCCTTACTAATTTTGGCCGACGGCTGTTGGGGGTGTTGAGGCCAGTTGGAGGTTGCATGATTGTTGGGGGAAATTTATTTCAGCCCCCCATTCTTTTGCAACATTATTCCTACAGTAACAAAACATAAAATAATTACATATTAAGTTATAGAATGCGATAAACTAGATGTAAACTTAAATAATGATGCATGCAAACATTCTATAACTTAATGTAGTTATTAACAAACCTAAAAGGTAAGAATAAAGTTAACTTAGGCGTAACAATAGTCCATTAAAATGGACTCATCAGCGCTAAAATGTTGAAGCTCGAGTTGCTACGCTATCGTGTTTGGTTTTGAAAACCTGTCATTGTAGTTTGAAAGCGAAGAACTCGTGTTCAACAAATAAAATTTATACTGGAATAGAAATCACAGGTTGAACTCAGGGAGGCAGACGTTTGATTTAAAAATATCCGTTTAATTTATTTGTCACGAAGTAAATTAATTGATCAGAAACTATCTATCTATTTACACTAAATAGAAGAGAGAGAATGAGAGAGAATATTACAAACAAAAATAAAAAAGAGATGTAGAATGAATATGGAATTCATTATCAAAGAGATTATTCGTTACACTAAACATTATGACTAGAAAGTAGAAAATGATTATACTAGAAAACAGTAAATCTACTTTAAAAAGCATTAAAAAGAATGGAGGGAGAATTATCCTCCTCGACGGTTGCTTAGAGGATGAGCCGGATGGGACGATGCTTGGAAGACGAGGAACGGAGCAGGATGAAGGAGGACGAAGTGAGAAGGATGGGAACGGGGCAGCACGTCGTCATCGTCACGGGATCCACTTCCGAAAGGGGGACGAAAATTGGACTTTATCTCTTGAGAAGCATCCCGGGTGTGGGACAAGCTTCTCTTGAGCTTTGGAGAGGGAGAGAAGAGAAAGAAGGGACGAAAATTTCATATGGAGGGGGTCTCCTTTTATAGTTGCAAGGAGTAAGGGTAATTTGGTCTTTTTAATTTGAAAAACATTAATTCTAGACCTTTAGTGATGGATAAAATCGTCGCTAAAGGTCCGAACGTGGCCTTCGTGGGCGGTGCTTGCGCCCCCGCTCACCTTGCATGTGTGAAACGCACATTCACATTCTTGAATTCTCGGTCGTTCAATCGCGAGATTGAACGGCTGAGACGCGTCCTCACCGCGCCTCAACCATGCGCTCACTTGCGTCCGATCCTGTGTTACGCGCGGGCGTCTGATGCGGCGTGAGCGCTATCACGCGTGCGCGACTGATCGATCGAGATCGAGCGGTCGATTGAACTCTATTGCCGCGCCTTAGATGCCGCTCGCATAGGCTCGAATGAATACCGCTGCGTCACGTAAGCGCTTTCGACCAATGCGCTACAAGTGTGTTTGTGTCGCGCTTATGATTCGTGCGTGCGCATCCATAGCCATTGGATGTGCATCCATTGGCGGAGAATCATCGAAGAAGAGAGGGTGCGGCGGGTGTAGCGGCTGGTTGGGCGACTGAGATGGCGCCACGTGGTGCCATCTTGGCCGTCCATCTTCTAGATGATCTAGATGGTGCCACGGTTGTCGGATTGAGTCGATTTTCGTGCCGGTAGGCTGCGATCGTCGATTTGAATCCATCCGTGCATTCGGATTTATCGTCTGAAGTGCGGATTCACACCATCTTGGCCCTTGATCTTCTAGGGTTCCTCGATCTCTATCTGATGCTACAAATGTCTGATTAGGGAGATCTTGGAGTTGTTGAACTTCATTCGCCATCTTGATCAAATCTGTATAGTTGGATCTTTGATCCGAGGCCTCAATAAAAATTTTGCCCTATCCCTGAACATAAAAGAAGTCAATTACCCTCCATTTTATTCAAACTAATCTAAATGCAAGATGGTGTATGTTATGCAATATTTATATTATGCAATGCAATTCTATGCTTAAGAACATGCATAAATAGACATCTTATGCAATGTAAACATGTTTACATCTATAATAATCATTATCATGATGTCTAGGGTTAGGTTTTGAACATTGAGGTTCGGAATCATATCCCCAATCAAAGTTATCCTGACTAGGAGATAGGTAATCATAAGTTTAGTCTGGATGGTAATCATTTTGAGGATATGTGGTGGTAGGAGGGTAGGATTAGAACTGTGTGTATGGTGTGGAAGAATACATGATGAAGTAGGAGGGAAAATAGAACAGAGAAAGGTGCCCCGCAGTACAATCAACTAAACCTATCCTTAAGTGGGTTAGCCGAAAGACCTACAGACTCCCAGGACATGTCTTGAGATGATAGAAACGATTTGGTCTACTTCTAGCTGGTCAATCCAACCAGGTAGAGGGAGGGGTTGGGGAGAAGGTTCTTCCTTTAGCTTGCGCCTTCGATTCCTTTGATACCCCCCAACCATGGTCATTTGACACTACTCCCCTAGCTAGACATCAGATGGACTAGTAGAAGCAGATTAATCGAAAAAAATCTTAGTTGGAGCTCCAAAGAGCGAGTTAATCCTTAAGGCCAATGTCTACTCAGTTTTAATTAGGCTTGGGATGATTGTGCTCTTGGAATGTGATGGGCCCTTTAGATGGGTTGTGCCCTTAATGATGAATTCAAATGTGTGTGTGTGTGAACAACAAGGGTTTTTAAATAAGGTTATTTGATGATGTGTCTTTTAGGGCTAAACCTTGTTTAGTAGCTTTTAGGGTTTAATCTTGGTGTATTCAATCAAGTTCAGGAGAACACTCCAAGATTTGCAAGCATCGGTAATGATATATTCCTTAAAAATCAAAAATAATGTGGAGTGCCTGGTTCAACCCTAAAAATCAACCCTAAGTGGCAAGCTACTTGATGGATCAATTTTAAATTGAGTGATGCAGCCCAAATAGTTCAAGCAATTGCCTTGTTGCACCACTTGATTAAGGCACACAAAAATGTTTAACCTAATCAAATTTCTACTCACTTATTTGTATGTTGAGTTAAGGTGTACCGGATCCATAGGTCAGATTCTGGTTAAGTGATAGAATCAATGTGATTGTAAGCCTTAGGTCGAGAAATTTGTGGGTGTTTAAGTTGTGTCACTTTTAGTTTATTCCCACAAGAAGAGAAGAGTGATTTTTTTTTTTTGTATTTTTAGTTTATATGGATGGGTGAGGTAATGTGAAGTGACAATCAAACAACCAAGGTCTAACCTAGGGTTTATGCAAGCACCTAAGTTGATTTGAGTTTGAGTTATTAAGTGATGGAATGGAATCTAGGGTGGGGGTGGTGGATATACACTTACAAAGCCTTCTAACTGCACTTTACTCCAATCTATTCTGCTTTGGCTCGCCTTGGAAGGGTACCTGTAATCATAGAAAGGAGCAACGTGAGCCAAAAAGTTAAGTAAGGTGGAAAAAGCAGAAAAACCAAAGAGTGTTGCCTCCTAGGCAACAGTGCCAAAATGATAAGCATGATTTTGTATGCGAAAAGATTTGAGTTAGAAAATCCGTTGTCGTAGTGCGTAGAAATCCACTACCAGATAAAATTTATAACCGAAACTCAAGGTGAGTCCTGGGTCGAACACGGGGAGGCGAACGTTTGGTTTTGAAATCTGCACTTCCATTTTATTTCTTTTTGTTGTTTTTGTCTTTTTGTAATTTTTTTGTATTTTTATAAGGCAAGAGATTAGGTCAATAATATCTAGCTAATCCACATGCAAAATGAGAGAGAGAGAGAGAAAGAGAGAGGAACAAATCACATATATGTTTAAACAAAGTTTTCTACAGATAATCTAGAAATTACAATTAGACTAGAAAGCGATAAAAGATAAAGGTGAGAAGAATCTCCCTTGACGGTGGCTTGGAGGACGTCTTGCTCTGACATCTCTTGGATGATGGTGGTGAGGAGCGGGACAAAGAAGAACGATGTCGGAGGAAGGAGGATGGGATAGGATGGCATCGCAGCGAGGATCTTCTTCCAGGGTGGTGATAGGACGGCCACGGGATGCTCCACGAATGGGGGTGAGAGGTGGGAACAAATGTTGGTTTTCTACTCAAGAGGAGCATCCCAGGATTGGGATAAGCTCTCTCTAGAGCCTTGGAGGTGGTGAGGGAGAGAAAGGAAGAGATGATGAAGAATGGGAGGGATATGGGTCCTTTTATAGTGGAGGATTGAAGACAATTTGCACATCGGCAATTAATGACATCTAAAGATGTTGCTGTAGACTCTCCTTAGATGTCGCTGAAGGTCGCGCACCTACCACTGGCGCTCGCAGCTGTGCTTGCATTTGGCTGTCATCACGCGATCGGAGGAGAGTCGTCGGATTGAGATCATGCGGCCGAGGATGTGTAGAGATCGTGCCTCTTGATTGCGCGTGAGATGAAGCGTCGATCTGCACGTGTGATCGCGCGTGCGCACGTAGGAATCTTCGCGCTCATCCATTGTGCTGCGTGACTTCATCTCGATCGCTCAATCACGATCGAGCGGTCGAATTTGGGTGCACCTCTCTATTACAGTCGATTAGAGGCGTTGGAGGAGTTGATCCCGCGCCGCGGGCTTGTAAGTAAGCCTCGCAACTGTTGTGCTGGATTGTCGATCAGAGAGATCAGATGGCATGAGCTCTCGACTGTTGGATGGAGATCCAACGGTTGAGATTCAAAGTTGGTGAACTCTTCAGATGAAGCGGGCGACGTGGCGTGATTACGGCCGTTGGATCTTGATCTAATGGTTGCGATTTGGCATGGCTCTCCTTCAGCTTATGAGGCACGGCCGATATTGGGCAGCCTAGATGGCGCCACATGGCGCCATCTGGGCCGTCTATCTTCTTTCCTTTGTAGGTGGCCCCACGGACGTCGGATTGGGTCGATTTCCGTGTTGTTGGGTTGCGATCATCGATCCAGATCCATCCATGTGGTTTGATTTGTCATTTGAAGCTTCAAATTGCATCACCTAGTCCCTTGGCTGTTAATCTTCCTCAGACTGCATAAGGTGGTACGGGATTCCGATCAAGACGATTTTGGAGGCGTTGGACTCCAATCGTTGTCTTAATTAGATCCATACGGTCAGATCGTCAATTTGAGGCCCTGAAATAAATCTCTTTCTCTCTTGGCCATAAAAGGACACAATTAACCTAAAATTTATATACAGTATTCTAAATGCATAATGATGGATGTTATGCAATATTTATAGTATGGAATGCATATCTAAGCCTTGGAACATGCATAAATAGGCATTTTATCCTAAATGGATGTGTCTACATCATACTCCCTTGCCTATGTTTTGCAATGGAAGATGAATTGAATCAATTTGAAAGAAATCAAGTATGGGAACTTGCTCCAAAACCTGACTCTTAGACTATCATAGAAACCAAATGGGTTTTCAGGAATAAGTTGAATGAATCATGAGAAGTAGCTAGGAAGAAAACTAGACTTGTGGCCCAAGGGTATAATCAAGAAGAAAGAATTGATTTTGATGAAACATATGCACCTGTAGGTCGCCTGGAATCCATTAGAATGTTGTTAGACTTTGCCACCCACATGGAGTTTAAACTCTTTCAAATGGATGTCAAAATCGCCTATTCTAAATGGATTTATCAAGGAGGAAGTCTATGTTAAACAACCTCCAGGTTTTGAAGATGCAAACCATCCAGAATACATGTATAAACTAAACAAAGCCTTATATCGTCTAAAACAAGTTCCACGAGCTTGGTATGACAGATTAAAAACTTACCTAATTAAAAATGATTTTAAAATTGGCAAAGTAGATCCAACTTTATTTACAAAAAGAAAAGAAAAAGATCTCTTATTAATACAAATTTATATTGATGACATCATTTTCGATGCTACTAATGATCTTCTATGCCAAGAGTTTGCAAATGTTATGTAGGATCAGTTAGAAATGAGTATGATGGGAAAACTTTGATTCTTTCTTGGTCTTCAAATTGACCAGATATCCTCAGGGATATTCATATCACAAACAAAGTACACCATGAAGATTTTGAAGAAATTCTCTATGGACAAGGTGAAAGGAAAGGAAACACCTATGGCGGCCTCTACAAAACTCAAAACTGATGAGACAGGTAAGTTTGTAGATAAAAAATTATACAGAAGCATGATAGGTTCTCTACTATATTTAACAGCTAATAAACCTGATATTCTATGTAGCACATGCTTATGTACTCGTTTTCAAGTTGACCCTAAAGAATTACACCTAAAAGCAATTAAAAGGCTACTTAAATCCCTAAACCACACACTAGACCTTGGACTATTCTATCCATAGTCAGCCACATTGGATCTTTATTCCTTTGGTGATGCTGATTATGCAGGTAGTTTTACTGACCGAAAGAGTACTAGTGGAATGTGTTACTTTCTCGGAAATTCCCTAATCTCTTGGTTTCTAGAAAATAACATACTATTTCACTATCTATAACAGAAGCCAAAGATATGGCTGCATCTTTAGCTTGTTCACAACTATTGTGGATGAAACAAACACTAGAAGATTTGGCCTATCCTATAAAAATAACAAAATACTTTGTGACAACACTAATGCCATCAATCTATCTAAAACCCTGTACAACATTCTAGGATAAAACATATTGATGTTAGGCATCACTTTCTAAGGGACTATGTCCTAAAGGTTTAGATTAACTTAGAGTTTGTTAAAACTGAAAATTAGTTAGCTAATATCTTCACAAAACGTCTACCAAAAGATAGATTTAACCTTATCTACCAAGCGCTAGGACTATCTAGGTTAAAAGAGCTAATTTGATAACTTTGATTGACTTATTTTCAACCCTTGATCAATCAAAAATTTCAAATTGATCGACCAAACTTTTTGATCGATCAATCTTCCCAAATTGATCGACCAAATCTTTGGTGGGAATTTTCCTTCAAAAAATTTGAAGTTTGATCGACCGACTTTGTTATTTGATTGACTAATTTTTTTGGGCGGGAAGTTTTATCTAAAACTTTGAACCTTGATCGATCAATGATCTTAATCGATCGATCAGTTTATCTTTTGATTGCCTAAAACCTAGTTTTGATCGACCAAATCTGGGTAGAAACCAAATCCGCATTTGCGATCCTAATCTCCTCTAATCTCATTTCTAATCACCTAAACCGTGCCTAATCTTTGTGATTACCTATCCTAAAAGTTTTTACCTTATTTAACTACCCAACTTTATATAAAACACTTGCTTTTTACCCCATATCTAATTTTTTTTTTACTCAACACATCTACCCCAGCAAAACACACCTACCCCACATCTTTTGTCCCTACTTCTTCCATTGACCAAAACCCATGACCCCACCTCTCTTGCTCCAACCACCGTGATCGACCAATCACCTCCGGCGCTACTGACCAATGCCACATCTTCCCAGAGATAGATCGACCTCCGATCTCCTCCCTTGCTCTTTGCTTGGACATGCAACCTCCTCGTCGACTCATCTCTCTCTCCATTGACACCATCAACACCGTGGAGGAGCTTCTTGTGAGCACACCCTTGCCATGCGTCCTCCTCCCTCGCCTGTCGCGCTCCCCGTCTCTCTCACGACCATGCTGGCTCTCCTCTTGATCGATCCCTTTGATCGATCATGGTAACATCCAAAACTTATTTTAAATTCATTTCGTGTGGATTTTTCTTAAGTTTAGATGTTATATGAGTTGATCTTGTGTTGATCTTGTGGTTGCTTACGCTATTGGTAGTATTTGTGAGCAAATCAACTTGTGGAGCTCTCATTTTTTTTTGGTCTGTTCATGTTTGGTCGACTAAATTCCTTGGTTGATTGACCAAAAGTTGATTTTTCAAAACTTTGTCCGATTTACTTTTGATCGACAAGTCATTCTTGTTTGATCAACCGATGTCCATTTCAAGAACTTCAATGGCATCGAAACGTGCACGTGGAACCGATGATACTTTTGATAGATTTTTCATTACTGAGGACGCTCGTGAGCGTTTCTCTATTCTTGCCAAGTGTTCCCCACACGTTGGTAAACCAGTCGATTTCCTGTATTTTGAGACTATCTTCCTCGGAATTCGTGAGAAGTTTGCTTACCACCAGATTCTTAGCCTTTTCAAGCAAAATTTTTATGAGGGTTCTAAGAATAGCTGCATTCCCGGTGTTGATCCCATGTCTTGTCACCTATTTTATGCTAACCTGAAAAACATTGGTGAGGGGTGATGGTAATCGTTCATAATGATGCATGGTGTATGGTGTATTGATGGATGAAAATATCATTAGTGTCATTGTAGTGGATTGTATGAAATACCAATCATTATTACGACCATTATTATTTGCTTACCAAATTTTTACTGGTTTTATTCCAGGTCGTTCACTGGGAGACAATTATTGATTTACATCACTCTCTAATCTCAAAATTATCCTTTAGTTCCAAAAAGAAGTTTTACATCTAATAAAGAATGAATGAATGAAGACTTGGTTTGACTGCTCACAAAGAATTAATCAAAATGCTTGCAAAAACAACTATAAACAAGCACCAAACACTTCTTCACTATACTCTAAACTATCTCTTTATAAGTTATATTACTAATACTTACATGAAAGTACACTACGAACTAAGATTACATAGTATACTAATTTAACTTACTGATCTGACACCTACAATAATACATACAATAGCTATAGTGATAGATGTAAGCGTCGCTAGACCCCAAAAAAAAGATACTATATACAAACTAAAAGAGGGAAACCAGGGTCTGTAGCGACGGTTATGGCGACATTTTATTCTGTTAGTAAATGTATGAATTTGTTTACATAAAAGTAATTGGCTATACTACATATATATATATTAGTCCTTTGTATCTGTATTCACTCTCTGATTTCACTATACGTATTTACATCTTCTCTCTCTCTCTCATTCCACACTACTCTTCTTATGTCATTCTTCTTCTTCTTTGTTTTATTCTGCATTAACAGTCTTCACAACATTGCGGCATATAGGTGATTAGCTATTGTCATTAGTCCTCTTAATTAATCAAAAATGTGTTTAATTTCCGGGCACGCTTTTTGAGGGATACACAGCACCCAGAGGGTGGGACCAAACCTCTACTAAGCGCGTCCTAATTGTCATTAGGCCGCTTAATTGTGTATTATCAAGCTCAGATCAGAGGGCCTCTCAGCCCGCGCACGCACACACATCCTCAGGCCCCCGGCCCCAAATGCTCAAGTATATGCTCAGAACGTATAAGGCTGCGTTGTTTCGGGCACCCGGCGCCCGTGACGACTACGCCTTAAGATAACAAAATCTTTATTAATAACAGCACGCACTTTGCAGTGCACGATGTGGCGCTATTCGAGCGCCGCATCTGCGCTGAAAATGTGTGTGGCTGCTCGCTAAAGGTGATTTTGACCCTCAATTCGAGGGCCATAATTTATTTTAAAATAAAAATAAATTATGGGAAAATGAAATATTTATATAACATTATACAATTGTACACTTAATTTGAAATTTTAATTATATTTACTATATAAATAAATTCACTAAAGTATACATTTTTTACACATTGATTTTGATGTTTAATTCTTTAATTACTTATAAATTAGCTACTATATGGTCTAATTGACCTTATTCAGAGTTAGTATACATGTATAGGTATTTTATAAACATTTTTATTATATTTTTCAGATTTAATTTCTAGCCTATTTACATTTAAATAGCAGATTTGAACTGTTTTACTTATAAATTAAGTTGAAATGATATAATAAGATATAAACATACTTCAATTTGCTTAAATTACTTAAAGTACATTAGTCTAAGTATACAGATTCAGTTAACTTAATTATAACTCTAAATTACTAATTTATCTAATTTAATCTAATAACTTAGCTATTAACTTAATAAATTCATTATTTATTATGTATAAAGAATTAAATTAAGGTACAGGGTTTTATTTACTTATAATCTACATATACATATGTATATACAGTTTTATAGCTTAATACTGTTATTTATATTGTCTATTGATTTATTTAGTTTAAGAATACATATGAGTTAGTTTAATTAATAAATAGTTATATAATTAATATATATACAGTATAATCTAACTTAAATACCCAATTTACAGTATGCAATATATACATAAATTATTTGTACAGTTTATATACATATGCTACTTATTTACATATATAACTTAATATAAAGCTTATATTTACAAGAGTATACTTAATATACAAAGTACTTTTAGGTATTTTTGGAGTTTTTCACTTTTATGGTTTTTATACATATTATAGAGATAAGAGATGAGAAGGGAAGAATTAGTTGAGGAGAAAGAGGTGTTTTTGATGTTTTTTAGATATAACTTCTATCATTAAGCTTCATGGTATACAAATCCATTGACTGGCAAATTTTACCAAGTCGAAGGTTTTGCATACCATGTAACTTGGTATATGGTTAGAAAACTTTCTGATCTTCAATCAGACAGTTTTATTTTAGTTTTTTTTTGAATTTTTACTGATTTTTATTGAATTTCAAATCTCATCCAACCTAAGCCTTTCAAAAGATTTCTAAGAGATCCTAAAGGCTTAACATGGATCTTAAAAGATGTAAAAAGGCATTGACTGCCTTATTTGTAGTCAGAATGAAATTTGGAAAGTATTTTACCCATTTTAATACGTTCCTCAGTTTATATCCCCTTTAATTCATGTGTTGGACAGTTAGATTTAAACTGAACTAGCTGACAAACATTTAGAAGAAAAATAACAACATTCACAGAATTGAAATTCAATTACTTATACAGGGAAGCTTGTATACACAAGGAATACAATACAACTACATGTCAGCTATCTTCAAACTACACTCTACAGGGTTTTAAATCAAACTTTTTCTGCTACAATTTAAGACAACAGACAGCAGCAGCAAAGACTCTACACACCAACCCTGCAGCAAACCAGATCTGATTCTAGATGGTTTAACTGCTGCTACAGTTAGTCCATTTGGAATGAAATCAGATTTAGGAAAGAAGGAGAATATAACTGCAGAGTGCAGCAACTTGCTGTGACTTCTGGGATTAACATCATAAATCTAAACAAAAAAAAAAATTCTCTCAACCCCATCTGACAAGGGTTTCACTTCTCATTAAAAACACTGAATATCCCAATTCAAATGCAAGAACCCTTATCAATAAATTCGCATCAGATTAAATCAATAACAACACTGATCTAACTCTTCCTAATGCTATAGACAGCATGTAGAAAGAGTTAAATCAATCAATTAAAATCCCCAATTCAAATCCCAGGTTCTGAAACCTTAAGGAGTATTTAGAACTCCTTAGGTTAAGAAATCGTCAGTGCTCTCATCAAACACAAACTCATGGATACAAGATAAAACTTCAAATCACCACAGTGATTTTCCTTAGTTCTATCGTGCATTCAATGCATTAAAATCCTCATAAAACTCAGATCAGATTATGGCTCTTCTGAGATGAATTCTGACATCAGAAACATCTCAGATTCCTTGCCAAACAATGAACAGAAAATCAGAATTCTTCAATTTGTCAGATCAAAACAGTAAAAACCCAATTGAGTAAAAATCCTTGAAATCTAAGTTAAATAAAAATTCGACAAATTGATTACTTTCAAGCTCGGACTAGGGGATTTTGTGAACAAAAATGAGGTGAATGGGAAGCCCCCTTATGTGCTTTTTGACGCCAATTTCAGATCTGAGTTTAAAATCCAATCAGATTTGAAATTAGGTCTGAATGAATGGGTGAAATGTGAGAAACAAGTCGTGGAAATCAGAAGCGAATATGTAAACATGGAGAGGGAGAGAATTCGTGATCATGAACTGTGTGAAACCTTCCCCTCTGATCTGGAATGATCAGAGGAGGTGAAGGGGGAAATTCTAGTCTAAATCTACTGCTACAGCTACACTATCATAACAGTGAAATTAAACACTACAAATTACTTTAATTCTACTCTAAACCTACTTAACTACAGCTACAACTAATTTGCAGAATGATAAATCTACTCTAACAGGAAGAATGGGACCTATGGGTCCTTAGCCAGTGGCTAAGGAGGAAGAAGGGAGGAAGATGACTCCAGCGGAGGGAAGAGTCTGCTAGTGAGGCTCCAGGGTCGTCCTCAGGTGCTACGAGGTCCTTAGCGATGAGGAGGTCGAGAAGAAGGCGGCGATTTCACAGCCGGTGGCTGTGAAATCAGAGAATTGATGGGGAGGAGAAACTGGAGTGGACGAACGATCACTAAGAGATGTAGGAGGGAGCGATCCTTTGCGCGCGCGACCACTGAGGTGCTTAAGTAGCAAACTCAGTGGCTCGGATCACCGTGCGGGTGAGGATAACTGATGAGGCAACCGGCGGTGGGGATGAGAGGAGAGAAGCGCGCGGTGAGCCAACTCAAAATCTGACCGTTAGATGGGATCTGGGGAGAGGGGTGAGCGCACGCACCGATTCGTGTGAGGCTTCTATTCAAATCCAACTACAGATCGAAATCGCGAGAAGCAACGGACGATCGAGATCTGCCGTGTTCTTCGCGTGCTACAGTGTGTGCAAAGAGCTGCAGGCCGATCTTGAAATGTTGGGAAAATTGCAGGGAAGACCCCTGCACGAAGGGGTAGAAAATTTACATGCAGGCCCATAAGTGAAGAGAATTGCAACAGGATGGACCCTGCAGCCTTTCAAAGGGGTCCCTACGGTTTACAAGTAGGTCCAAAAAGGATTTTTAAAGACAAGAATGTGATGCATGAAGGACCTAAGTGTAAACTACATATTACATAACCTAAATGATGTCCAAATGCCTTCAAATTTTTATATGTGCTTAATTAAACATTTAAGACATTAATTATACTCTTGATTTGGCCTTCAAACTTATTTATGTGTTCAATTAATGCATGGATCACCATTTGTCCTTTGCTTTCAGAATATCTCGTTTGTGACCTAATTATGAAATTTTAACACAAAGTAAAGGTTTTAGGTCTTTTTCTTTGATTCCCACACTTAACCCTTTTTATCTGTTAATTTGATGTTGTTTTACTCAGTGTCTAGCTTAACTTCAGCTTTTTAGCTATGATGAGTAGCCACTCATCAAGGGGTTCAACATTGAGCTTACCTTGAATGTCTACGGCATAGCTATTTTGGTCAATGTGGATGTTCTTTCTGAGATACTTGGTTGTCCTTCTGTTGGTTCTACTTTTCTTGAGCTTCATCAGCAGACTCAGAGCGATGCTATTTGGGAGACCCTTCTCACTCCCACTCATTTTGACTTGGGTCGTCTTGAATAAAGTCTTTTTGTGGAACTTCATGTCTAAGTCCACCTCCTTTGAGAACTGCCCTGGGAATATGCTCATCACCCTCTACACCTTTCTTAAGAATAAGCGGTTCAACTGGAACCACTTGGTTCTTTATTTGATCAGTAAGAAACCCACCAGCTCCTTCTAGTTTGTGACACTCCTCTCTCACATCTTCCTACATTTCAATGTCCCAATGGATATCAATCACCAATAGCTCATTAAGAAAGTCTCCATTTTTGATAAGATTACATATACCAAGATGGAGCAAGCTCAGGGAGCCTGTGGTGAGGATGTAGACCCACAATAGCAGTAGCAGACCAAGGAGCCAGATATACCCTCTTCTACAGTACCTCCTTTCCTGCCGTATGAGCATTTCACAGTGACCTGTCCTCCTCTAGTGCAACCTGCTTCGTCCTTCTATGACTAGGAGTAGGGGCTTCTTGACAGACCGCTTTCAGGGAAGGACTACTGTTGGTAACACCATCATGGGCCCTAACTAGTCACAATTAGTCAGGTTCAACTAGTAAAATCTCATACTTAATCATCTAAGAGTCACAACTCTGCAAGATTCTAATTTGAGAAGAAAACAAGGAAACATGATTAATTCTGTAGTTTTAACAGTACATCACAAATGCAGATTAACCACGAGTCTAAAAAGTGGGATTGTTGATTGGAAGATCTCCAATCATTTGAACATCATCAAAGACCCCAAATCGAACCCTACAACTCTGGTGAACTTGTGATTTTAGAGGATCTTTCCTTTCTTCAATTGCATAGAATTCACGAGGATTCCGTGCAATTGAGGGTAAGGAATGACTCTATATAATGCCCTCATGTTCCCATCATCTTCTTTAGCCAAGAATTGACCAGAAAACACCTCTCTTCCTCCTCCGATCACCACATCTTCGGCTTCGGTGAGCCCTCTACAACCACCTCCTTCGACCATCTAACCATCAAATTGGACGGCCCTCCAGCTTCCCTTCTTCGTTGTGAGTCTTCTTCCTCACCGACACCTCGCCAACTTTCTCATCTTCTTCGACTCCGACCCACCAACGTCGGATGTCTCCTCCACTATCTCACCTCCTAAGTGCTCTTAAACCTTCTCTCTCCCTCTTTAGAACACTCCTATCCCCTTGGTCTCTAGGCCTGACCACCGTATCACCTCAACACCCTCCATCTTCCCTATCACAAGCACGAGCTTCGGTGAGTTAGCACTGGCACCATAGACCACCAAACTTCACGCCATCACCTCCATGAGCTTCCTCTCATCTCCCTCATCAAAACCCCTCAACTAATTTCACAAAATCACCACTCTAGCATCCCACTGAATGCCACACCCTCCACACACACTCTCCGACTTCGCCACATCCTTACACACACCCTCACACTCAGTTCCGACCACCACTGCACTCACTACACATCAACGAAGCTTTTGAGCTTGTTTGACAAGCCCGCAAGGATGTATTTTGATTCATAGGTACTAGCCGGCGCTCCGTCGTCTCCTTCATCTTCTTTAACTTTGTCTGCCGCTCTTCGACCGACTTCGACCTTGCTGCCACCTACAGCAGCTGCGGCTTAGCCTAATGAAGCCTCCTATGTCTTCAATTGAGCAACACAGCCTTAGCTGCAATTGCAATTCATCGAGGGACTTTCCTACAGTAGCCGAAGAAGAGATGCTACAGCTTAGTCCCACATGAGGGATGACTGAAATCATTTTTGCTACTTAGGGAATTACGCATACTGCCTCATTTCCTTAGAACACACGGGTGAGGTCCCCTTGCACGCCCCACACACGCCCTCGCCCACCACGCACGTCGACGGGTTTGGGCTCCGATCTGTTTACCTAGTACTGTTTACCTGGGTTTTGTTTGAGAGAAAGAAAGAGATCTGAGGAGGGAGGGCTATTTTGCATTGTAGAGCATTGGGATTTATGCCCTTCCCCTGCTCACTCAACACTTAGCCATTGCTGCTTGTCTCTGGTGATGAACGATCTTGTGCTTGCTTTTGAAGCTTTGAAGGATAAGGCATCTGTGCCTCATGTCCATCGCGAAATGCGTTGAAAGAGTTTTGTATCGTTGTTGCGAATCCAATAGAAACAAATAAATTTATAAATATTTCAGTAGTACTAAGTCGTTCGTAGGGAGGCAAGACACGATTTTCAAAACTTTTTGTACTAACTAATCTATCCTAATGCAACATATAAACAGAGACCAGATATTCTGAGAATCAGATTTCTATTATTATTTGCAAATAGATCTATACTAGGAATCTAAACAAATATGTTGAAGAATAGAGAGAGAAAAATAGATGAAGGACAGCATCGCTTGTAGGATGCTTGTGCAAAGTGCGGTAGCACTCTAGATCCAGAGCGCCGGGAGGAAGACTGAAGAGAAGCTGCAAAGAGAGAGACTGAAGGTGTGTCTGGTGAGAGTTGCTTCTCAACTGGGGGCCCTAGGGCTCTTTTTATAGCTTCATTGAGGGTCAAGCAGGTATTTAGGGCTCCAAAATCGTGCAACAACCTTGGAGCCATCAGATCTGTCGATCGGGAGATCAATGAATTAGATCGTACCTCAAATGGACCTCTGTTGCTCCTTAAATGCGTGGATCACCTCAAATGTCAACACGTGGTGCTCCCTCAGCCGCTGGATCACGATCGCGTGCCCGTCCTCACACACTTCCTCGTGCTCGTGCATGCTTCCAATCTCAGCCATCCAATCTCATGATTGGATGGCTTAAGATGAGCACGCAACTACCTCTTCTCACCCGCCCGCTCCGCGTATATTAGGGCATCTGATCGGGCGTCTAACCGTGCGTGCATCCGCACTACTGCAATGACCGAACCACGTTGAGCCACGCGGCTGCATCTACGTTGTTCGAACCCATCTGACAATCCAATTGTGCCTGTGCACCACCGCCTAGCCAATTTTTCACTTCGCATGATTCGAACGAGCGTGCTTTGCTCTTGCGTGAAGGCGGTGACTGTTGTGCTACATCGCCTCTTGTGTCACGGTTTGGAATTCAACTACAGCTGCTCTCAACCGTTGGATGAAGATCCAATGACTGAGATGTGTTCTTCCTTGATGAAGGGTGTGTGGAGAGGGTGACGTGGCTCCTTCGTGGCCGTTGGATCATCTTCAGTAGTTGGGGTGCGGTGGTGGATTGTTGGGATGGTGCTACATGGCACCATCTTGACCGTTCATCTTCCTGCTTTTGTAGTTGGTGTTACAAGGCTCCGATAGGGTTGATCATTATGCTGTTGGACTGCGAATGTTGATCCGGATCCATCCGTATGGTTGGATTTGACATCTGAGGTTTGGATTTATGCTATCTAGCTCCTTGGCCTCTGTTCTTCTACGAGCTGTATGTGATTCTACGAATGTCTGATCAAGACGATTCCGGAAGCGTTAGACTCCTGTCGTTGTCCTGATTAGATCCATACGGTCTGATCTATCATCTATGATTCTGAATCATTTGCAATTAATCTCTTTTCTCTTTTAGAGCATAAAATGGCAGTATTATCTATAAAGCTACCAAACAAACTATGATGCAAATTATGATGCTTATGCATGCATTGTTCCTAAGTTATGCTAAAATCTAACTTAATTTAGGTAGATTAGGTCCTATGATTGCTAAGCAATCACACCCTCATGCCTGAATCTTGCTAGTCCCTAGCAAATGCAAGGCTAAATGCAAACTGGTCTTAAATGATTAATTTCTATCAAGAGTTCGACTAGGGATTTATTTCTTTTGTTTTCATCCAAAACTCTAGAAATCCAGATAGTCGTGAAAGTGTAATGTTGTAGCCTATGCAACGGATCCAAGTGAAAGTCAATCCACATCTAAAGTTCATACTTGACTCTTAGTAAAATCCTATTGGGATAGGCAAACTTATTCCCTCAGGGTTGCAAAATAATATGTAATTTCAGCCCTGGCTTTTAGCTTAGGTAGAAGATGTTTGAGTCAAGTAGGTTTATATTTGGTGGCTCGCACTCTTCTGGTGATACGTATAGACTAATACTTCAGAACTTAGATTTCTAAACTCATTCAATAATTCAACTCAAAGAGAGATGGAGAAATTATGCTCTCTTTAGTTCCTTTGCACTCATTCTCTCTCTTTCTTTTTGTTTCTTCTTTTTTTTTCATCTCTTTTTCTTCTCTTTTCTTTTCTTTTTCTTTTAGAGCTCACAATCTCACCAGATTTATCAATATATTTGGTGGCCTCTCATGGCATTAATACTTTGATTAAGTTCTGATAACCCTATGACTAAGTCAGTAATCCTCGGTCAATATTCGAGCGGTTAGACATACAAAAAAGTTGGTCAAGGCTATATTTAGTGGATTGTAAAAGGAATGGGTATTGTTGGCTCAATGTGCTTGCAATGAAATAACACAATGCAATTAACACTTCTTAACTTTGTTTCTCTTTTTTTTCATTTCTATTTTTTTATATGTATATATTTTTTCTCTCTTTTCTTTTCTTATATATTTATTTCTACCAACACAACGTACTGTAGCACCCATGCACACTTTTATTCATTATTCAGGATTGGGCATGTTCAAGAGGATATCGGATGGCTTATTTGGTGGAAGTGCCTACTCTCAATACCGGGAAAGGAATGGATGGGAAAGCATGTTTTTGACCTTGAAATTAATACCCTTCTTCAACTGAGGATTCCGTAAAGGATGATCGTAACCATCTACCTTAGTCCTAGTTTTGTTAGAACCTGCCCTCTATGTATTTGCCTTATTTGGTGGCTCTCCCAAAAAAGTTTGCACAAAGAATTTATACGCAGGAACTGAGAGCGAAAACTATGCCTAACTCTGAGTATCATTATCCAATTATCCAGAAACTAGGATTTCTTATACTAGCCTTAGAGCACTAGTAGACTCTCTACTCTCTTCTCAATTGTTTGGTGGATCTACTCGAAGATTGTTTGCCTGACTTCCTAATTACTGTCCAAGGATTTAGGAGAAGAAGCATTGCTTCTTCTCAGCAAACTTAAAGATGTCTATCGGTCTTCACAGAGGATCCATTGTAGATTCTACGTGTAAGTGTGAAATTGTACTGATTCTAAATTCAAGAATCAACTTAAGAATAAATCCCTAATAAAACCTTCTTGATAAAAATTCTTTATGCATGAATGCAAGGATTTTTTTTTTGACATAAAAATAAGACATGCAATATCCACCCCCTGATGCCTATTCATTACAATGCCCTCATTGAAACGTATCCAGAAAAATCAAAATGTAATAAGCAAGAAGAGGGGATATCACCTAACTGAGCTTGTTAATCCAGGTCAGCTTGGATAGACAAAATACCTGTATAGAATATTGGGTTGCCTCCAGCTAGCGCTAAGTTTAACGTCATTTGTTGGATTCAATTCAACTCTAAAATGATTCCAGAAGGTTGATGTGACTATTAGGAATGGGATCAACGTTCTGAGTGATGTAAGGCTTCAACCTTTGACCATTTACCTTTGTTTCATGGCTAGTTTTGTGATCTAGAATAAGAACTCCATGAGGGAAAACTTTTCTTACAATAAAAGGACCTATCCATTTTGATCTTAATTTTCTCGGAAAGAGCTTCAAGCGTGCATCAAATAACCAAACTTTTTGATTAGAGACAAAGCTTTTTTGAGAGATATACTTATCATGTAAAGCTTTTGTCCTATTCTTATAAATTTTCACGCTATCATAAGCATCATTCCGGATTTCCTCCAATTCAGTCAATTGGTGTTTTCTTTGTCGTCCAGATTGATCAAGATTTAGGTTAAAAGTTTTGATTGCCCAATAGGCTTTATGTTTAAGTTCAACAGGTAGATGGCAAGATTTTCCATAGACCAAATGGAATGGGGACATTCCAATTGGAGTTTTATACATAGTCTGGTAGGCCCAAAGAGTGTCATCTAATTTAGTAGACCAATCCTTCTGATCTGGGTGGACTCTCCAAGAGGAAGCTGTGCCGGTTGGAATCAACTCCCCATTATCGTTAGTAATCACAATCAGCCCAGCTCTCTTAGGAACCACTTGCATAGGACTGATCCATGGACTGTTAGAGATGGGGTAGGTTATTCCCGCATCTAACCACTTAATCATATCCTTTTTCACAACCTCCCTCATGTTAGGATTCAATCGTCTTTGCACTTCCCGAGAGCGTTTAGACTCGCCCTCATCATCCAATGTCCAACCAATTGCTCTACCATTTCTTCCAAAAACTTGAATTAATTGATTTTCCTGAGTTTAGGTTAGATAAGAACTAATGATCACTGGGTAAGTTTGATTAGATCCCAAAAAAACATATTTTAGATGATCAGGAAGTGATTTTAGCTCAGGCTTGGGTCCTTGGGATGAAGGGTCCAAAGGTGGATCACAGTTATCCTCAAGAGGTCTTGGAATCAAGTTTGTGTTTGGGTGATTAACCTCTTGATTGGTTTGGAGATCAAGGCCTGTAGGATCGGATTGGGACACTCCTAACTTCATACAATATTCAACAGTATGATCCACATCCTCAGAATCTTCTATCATTCCACAATCCTCAACTTGTTTAATAGCCTTAAAAATGTTAATCTTTGTCTTCTTATCTGCGAATTTTATTTCCATACTGCCACATTCATGGTTAATATTAGCATTGGTAGTAGCTAAAAATGGTCTTCCCGAAATTATTGGAGTGTTCTTCAAATTCTTTGGTGCCTCCATGTCAAGGACCAAGAAATCCACAGGAAAATAAAAATTATGAACCTTGACAACTATCCCTGTGGTGTGGTCACAGATCGATCAGCCAGCTGTAGTGTGACCTTAGTATGTTTTAACTCTCCAAAGTTAAATTTTTCATATAACATTGTGGGGATCAAATTAATGGAGGCATCTAAATCTAACAGAGCCCTATCAAAGGTAGTATCTCCAATAACACAAGAGATTAGAGGGGCTCCAGGATCTTTTTGTTTTCAGGGTAGGTTTCTAAGTATAACTGCACTAGCTTGTTCAGATAACACTACCCTTTTAGATGTTTTGGCCTGGCGTTTAGGTGTGCACATTTCTTTCAAAAATTTCACACAAGATAGGATATTCTTAATTGCTTCAAGGAGTGGTATATTCACCTGGACTTATTTAAAAATATCGAGCCACTCCTCAGATGGATTGGTTTTCTTTTTCCTAGGTTTCTTCAAGGTTTCAGGAAAGGGTGCTTGAGAGAAATCATGAGTGTTCAGGTCCTGATCCTTGTCTTCTTGATTAGCTTGGTCTCCTAGGTCAGATTCGGGCTCCTCAAGATCTTGACTAGATTTAGATTTTGAGGGGTAAGGATCTTGATCTGTCTCTCACTTCTCAAGGTTACAGCATCGGCAAAGGCCTTATAGTTAGAAGGTTGAGATGGGTTCTGCAAAATAAGCTGAGCCAGGTTAGGGTTAACAAAGCCAGGTGGGTGCTGGGGAGCAGGTTGAACTATATGTGCCTATTGCTCCCATGTGTTGTTTTGGTTAACCCTATTGAAGTTCCTTGGGTTGGGGACGGGTTGGGATGGCAGCATCCTATGTTGTCTAGCATCTACCAATTGGTCTAATCATCCCGTCAATTCTGTCCTCAAATTGACTCATTTCTTCTTTATGTCTCAGATTCATTTCCCGCATTTCCTTGAGGACCAGACTCAGATCAGAAGGCTGGTTTTCCTGAGTAGGTTGTGGCTGATATGTGCGCAGTTGTGTGTACCTACTGGGTTGCTCATAAGTGTTAGGCTTAGTCAAGTTAGGTCCCTGGGTGGGTTTCTGACTTGACTAAGCAAAGTTAGGATGGTTATGCCATCTAGGGTTGTAGGTGTTTGAATAGGGATCATTTCTGGTGTATCCCTGGAGTGCATTAACATCCACAGGATAATTAGGCATCGGGATTCAGAATTTGAGGGCATCAAGGTCCCTCCTTGGTACCCAGAAAGAGATGGGTCCAAGTAAAGTTGGCTCATAGGTGGAGCCATGGTCAGGTCATTAATATTGTGCACTATTTCTTGACCTAGAGGGTTGGGGAGTTGTGTGCGGGTTATCATAGAAACTCCTTAGGTAGGCATAGGATTTACTCTAGAGTGTGTACCTAAGGAACTCCCACCCTTCAGAAGGTTGTCCAATTTCTTATCCAAACTCTCTACATTTTTCCCAACGAGTTCCACCTTATCCAATCGTTGTGCAATCAGTTCTAAATCAATCGAGTTTGAATTATCCTTAACTTCATAGACTCTGCTCCTTAGTTGACTTGATCCGTTGAAGGAGGACATTGAGGCATTGTTGAGGGAATTCTCACTCATATTCTTGAATAATTGAAAGGCTCCCTCAGCATCTTTGCTTAGGAAATTGCCCCACATGCTGGATTAACAAAATTCTTCAAATTGTCATTTAACCCATAATAGAAAATATGGGCTAGGTGCCACTTGGGAATCCCATGATGAGGGCATTTCCTAGCTAAATCATTAAATCTCTCCCAAGCATCATGTAGTTGCTCCCTAGGGTTCTACATAAAGGTTGTAATGGCACATCTAAGAGCATTTGTTTTTCCTATGGGAAAGAATTTCTTTAGAAAAGTGCTTCTTAAATCTTCCCAAGTTAGGATTGGTCTACCAATTGTCCTCAACCATTGAGCAGCTTTATCCTTTAAAGAAAAAGGGAACATCTTCATCATTAAGGTATCCTCATTCATGTTCCTAGGGCCAAAGGTCCTTCCTATGTGTAAAAGTTCTTCAAGGTGGTGGAAGGGGTCATCATAATTGTGGCCATGGAAGTGGGGAATCAGATTGATGATTTGTGGTTTGAGTTCAAAATCATCCCCATCCTGAGGTACCCTAACAAAAGGTTTAGGTTGGGTATTAGGAGGATTATGAATGTCTCTGAGAGGTTGGTCAGCTCTCCCATTTTGGAGTCGAGTAATGGCCTGCACTATGACCTGCATCTGTCTGTCATGATGCCAGCCTTGCTTAGTAATCTGCCTTTGTATGAGAGCCATTGGATCTTGATTTTGTTCCTCCTCTTCAATCTCATCTTCCTCATGGTGACTAACCATTGAAGTGGGTTTAGATTCAGATCTTGGACAATCAGGTCTTCTCCTAGGTTTCTTTCTAAAGGTGGTAGCAAATCTGGATGTAGAGATCTTCTACCTTGCATGCACTAGAAGAATGTCATGAGAGGGAGAAGATAGATGCAAGAATACCCCACCCTCTTAGTACAAGCAATCAAGCTAGTCCTTAGAGTGTAAACCCTAAATAAACCTAATCCTGGCTCCCCAAAACATAACTAGGTTAGATCAACCTATGAATTACTTGGTTGGCCAGAAGGGTGGGACCCCCTAGGACACCTCGCACGGTGGGACACCACTAAGGGTTAACGCGGTTACCGCACCGACCTTTCTTGTCACCAGTGGGTCCAAGTAGATAAGGCTTTGACCTTAGCCCAACATAATTTCAAGTTACCAAGAAGATTTGTCCTGCATAGGGCACGCCTACTCAACTTTAGGCTTAGGCTTGAGGTGCTTTTGGAATATGATGGGCGTTAGGGAGGTGTTGCCCTTAAAACTGATTTCAGAAGTGTGAAGTACACAGGCAAGGGGTTCACAAGCAATTGTTATGATGAAGTGAATTTTAAGGTTCAATTGCTTATATTAGAGAGTTTTAGGGTTCACTTAATTAAATATCTTCCAATAATGGTTCTGACGAGTCACACAAGAGGTTTTACAAGTCCCAATTGTTTACTAGATTTCCTTTAAGTATGGAAATGCAAGTGTGCTCTATCTTAGTGTGAAACCCTAAGAGCAGATAGTGATACGTGATTCTTTTAAGTCAAAAATCAGAGAAGTGGTGAGACCCAAACAATGCAATCAATTGGTCTTATTACACCACTAACTAGGCACTCAGAAATATTTTGTCAAGAATTTTAATTCATGTTTTCTATTTTTTTCAGATTTAAAGTGTACTAGGGTTTTGTAGTTTGTTTTGACCCCCAGTTGGAGATTGAATATTACATGCAATCAAACATGCAAAAAATATTTTTTCAAAATTTTCCTAAATTATTGATTTTCACAGAAATTTAGTGGCGTAAATTTCATGTTAATCAGAGTTATATAAAAATTCTTGTGATTTGTTGAAGTCTAAAAAATTAGGAGCAATAATAGATTTGATATCAGTTCAGTTCATGAATTTTTAAATTTTTATATAACTCAGAATGGTGCAAAATTTGAATATATTATTCCTGACTTCAAAACTCACATCCAGTAAAAGGTTTAGAATTTTTGGACTTGTAGATTTTGGGAATTAAATTTTTAATATGAGAGTTTGTTTCAACATGAAAATATAGGAGGTGGTTATGTTGATTCTCGCCAACAAGAAATTTTGTTTTTGTTTTTCAAAAAGCAAGTGAATGCTAACCTAAGATTAAGCAAGCATCTAATTTTTTTGAAAGGAAATCTAACCTAATCTAAGATACGAGTACTTACTTGAGATTCAAAACTTGCAATTTTTTCGTTGTTGTGTTTCTTCTCGAATTTCCGCGCTTCCCATACACACGAAATCAACAAAAATAAACTAGGTTAGAAACCTCAAATAAGCACTAGGATGAAAAGCTTCAAAAATTTTCGTTGCCTCCCTAGCAACAGCGCCAACTTGTCCATCACGAAATGCGTTAAAAGTGTTTTGTATTGTTGCAGTTGCGAATTGCGTCGAAACAAATAAATTTATAAATATTTCGGTAAGTATAGAGTCATTCGCAGGGAGGCAAAACATAATTTTCAAAACTTTTCGTAGTAACTAATCTATCCTAATGCAACATTGATATAGACACATCTATTTAGGCTAAAATGCTTATTCATGCATGTTCCTAGGCTTAGATTTGCATTTCATGTTATAAATATTGCATACCATGCATCATTCCGCATTTAGAGTAGTTGTATATATTTTAGGTTAATTAGGTCCTTTTTATGATCAGGAGAGAAGAAGACTTATTTCAGGGCCTTGATGGATGATCGGACCATACAGATCTGATTAGGATGACGATCGGAGTTTAACGCCTCTAAAATCATCTAGATCGGAGAACCGTAGCATCATACGAAGTCAGAGGAAGATCAACGGCTTGGGGGCAATGCGACATCCATATGGGTTTCAGATGAAAAATCCGACCATACAGATGGATCCGGAGTGACGATCGCAGTCCAGCAACGTGTAATCATCTCGATCTGAGCACCATGGCACCCTCTACAAAAGAAAGAAGAATGGATGGCCCAGATGGCGCCACGTGGTGCCATCCAGGCCGCGTAATGCCAGCAAGCAGCAGTGCATGCGTACAGCTGTAGCTGCACGCAGCGCACCGCGCACAGCCACAACCGCAGAGCAGCGCATGCTAGCGCATGCGCATGGCGCGAGGAGCACGGGCACGTAAAGTGCGTAGTGCATGATGCACGTGCCAGCTGGGCGGGTGCGGATCTTTAGCGACGCGGGCCTTTAGTGACACTTGCAATTGTCACTGATGGTTTACGCGTGCCAGAAAGAGGAATTGAAGGGCGGATCTTCAGCGACAGCTGCAGCAACGTTTATGGATGTCAGTAGTGACCTAGATGCGAATTAGTTCTTCCTCCACTATAAAAGGACCTACCCACCACCATTCCAAACCATCTCTTCCTTTCTTCCTCTTACCACCTCCAAGGCTCTAGAGAGAGCTTGTCCCAAGCCCGGGATGCTCCTCTAGAGTAGAAAATCAAATAGTTTTCCCACCTCTCACCCCCATTTGTGGAGCATGCCGTGGCCATCCTCTCACTGCCCTTCGGGAAGAAGATCTTCACCGTGACACCGTCCTGCCCCATCCTTCTTCCTCTGGCTCTGTCCTCCTTCATTTCGCTCCTCACCACCTTCCTCCTAGCGACATCAGAGCAAGTTGTCCTCCGAGCAACCATCGAGGGGGATTTCTCTCACCTCTTTCTATCTTTTTATGCTTTCGTAGTAATTTTCCTACTGTTGCAGTTGTAACAAATAATTCTTCATGAATAGATGATTATTTCTCTCTCTCTCTTATTTTTGCAAGTAGATAAAGTTTTCATCGACTGAATCTCTTGCTTGCTAAAAATACCAAAAAAATTAGAAAAGATAAAAATGAAATAAACAAATAAAAAGAGAAATGCAGATTTTCAAAACCAAACGTTCGCCTCCCTGTGTTCGACCTGGGACTAACTTTCGAGTTTCGGTTATAAATTTTATTTGACTACGCATTTTGCAACTACGACGACAGGTTACTTGTAACCCTGATTTCAAACTTGCGAAACCAGTGCGATCATTTTGAAAAGAGATGAGTGGGGGTGGCAACAAACAACCAAATCTATCCTAGGGTTTATGCAAACTCCTAAGTAGATTAAGTCTTGGTTATGGGTGTGGTGAAATGAACTAGTGGGGGGGAATGTGGGGGACACTTACAGATTACTCTACCCGCACTTTACTCTAATCTACCGCACTTGGATCTCCATGCTAGGGTACCTACAAGACAGTAGATCAAAGACAAGTGAGGCTTGTGCTATGTAAATGTAAAGAACGCAGAAATCAATAAAGTAAATTTCGTTGCCTCCCCAGCAACGGTGCCAAAATGATCGCACGGATTTCGCAAGTTTGAAATCAAGGTTACAAGTAACCTATCAACGTAGTTGCAAAACGCCTGGTCAAATAAAATTTATAACCAAAACTCGAAAAGTGAGTTCTGGGTCAAACACGGGGAGGTGAACATTTGGTTTTGCAAATCTGCGTTTCTCTTTTTATTTGTTTATTTCATTTTTGTCTTTTCTAATTTTTTTGGTATTTTTAGCAAGCAAGAGATTCGGTCGATGAAAACTTTTACTTGCAAAAATAAGAGAGAGGGAGAAAGAGAGAGAGAGAGAGAAACAATCATCTATTCATGAAGAATTGTTTGTTACAACTACGAAAGCAGGAAAACTACACTACAAAAGCATAAAAAGATAGAAAGAGATGACAGAAATCCCCCTTGACGGTTTCTCGGAGGACGACTCGCTCTGACGTTGCTTGGAGGAAGGTGTTGAGGAGTGGGACGAAGGAGGACGAAGCCGGAGGACGGAGGATGTGGCAGGATGGCGTCGCGGCAAGGATCTTCTTCCCGAAGGGCGGTGAGAGGACGACCACGGGATGCTCCATGAATAGGAATGAGAGGTAGGAAAACTATTTGGTTTTCTACTCTAGGGGAGCATCCCGGGCTTGGGACAAGCTCTCTTTAGAGCCTTGGAGGTGGTAAGAGGAAGAAAGGAAGAGATGGTTTGGAATGGTGGTGGGTAGGTCCTTTTATAGTGGAGGAAGAAAAAATTCGCATTTGGGTCATTACTGACGTCCATAAACGTCATTGTAGTTGTCGTTGAAGATCCGCCCTACAATTCCTCTTTCTGGCACGTGCAGACCATCAGTGATAGTTGCAAGCGTCACTAAAAGCCCATGTTGCTGAAGATCTGCACTCGCCCCATTGGCACTTGCTCTGTTGGCGTGCGCATCGCGCGCTACGCGCTTCACCCGTCCATGCTCCTCGAGCCGTGCGCGCGCGAGCGTTGGATTGCGTTGCGCTGCAGCTGTGGTTGTGCGCTGCGCGCGGCTACAGCTGTGCATGTGTGCTGCTGCTGGCCAGCATTGGGCAGCCTGGATGGCGCCACGTGGCGCCATCTGGGCCATCCATTCTTCTTTCTTTTGTAGAGGGTGCCATGGTGCTCAGATCGAGATGATTCCCATGCTGCTGTACTGCGATCGTCGCTCCAGATCCATCTGTTTGGTCAGATTTTTCATCCAAAACCCGTATGGATGTCACGTTGCCCCTTGGCTATTGATCTTCCTCTGACTTCGTATGATGCTACGATTCTTCGATTTAGACGATTTCAGAGGCGTTAGACTCCGATCGTTGTCCTAATCAGATCCGTATGGTCCGATCATCCATCTGAGGCCTTGAAATAAGTCTTCTTCTCTCCTGACCATAAAAGGACCTAATTAACCTAAAATATATACAACTACTCTAAATGCAGAATGATGCATGCTATGCAATATTTATAACATGAAATGCAAATCTAAGCCTAGGAACATGCATGAATAGGCATTTTAACCTAAATAGATGTATCTATATCAAACATATAAATAAAGACCAGATATTCAGAGAATCAAATTTCTATTATTATTTGCAAATAGTTCTAAACTAGGAATCTAAACAAATATGTTGAAGAATAGAGACAGAGAAAAGTAGATGAAGGACGGCGTCGCTTGTGGGATGCTTGTGCGAAGTGTGGCAGCACTTCAGATCTAGAGCACCAGGAGGAAGACCAGAGAGAAGTTGCAGAGAGAGACTAGAGGTGTGTCTGGTGGGAGTTGCCTCACAACTGGGGGCCCTGGGGCTCTTTTTGTAGCTTCATTGAGGGGACAAAGTAGGTATTTAAGCCCCTAAAACTGTGCAACAACCTTGGAGCCATCAGATCTGTCGATCGGGGGATCAGCGGATTAGATCGCATCTTAAATGGACCTCTATTGTGTCTGAGCCTTATGCTTGGACTTGGTCTGATTGCCTGATACTGTGGAAATATTCAATGAGCCTCACGTGGATATTTGGTTCTGGTACTGTTGTGCTTAACTTCTAGGGTTAATTTGGTGGTTTCAACCACCATTTTTAGCTCTTTATTTTTACACTTTTATTCCTATCATTTGAGATACATTTCTGATCTATATTCAATATCATTTTTTTTTTTTTGAAAAGGATGAGGAATGCTACCGAGAGACGGTAGCAAACCGATATATTGAATATCATTTTGATTGTTTCACTTGCATTATTATTTCTGAAAATTGTGATTAGTGAACTGATTTGTTACTTGCTCTCTGCAAACAACCTCGGACTCACTTTTTTCGAGATTATAAATGTAAGTGTCGATTTGCTTTTGTTGACTATACAACGCATATTTTAAACTCGACGAAAGTGCTCCAACAACTACGTTAATATTTAGGATGTCACTAACGAGATTTCTTTGATGATGCACCAACATCAGACAGACTTGGTGATGATGAGACATAGGCATCAGGTATCCGACTACCTGAATGCTCAAGGTTAGTTTCCGGATAGACTTGGATAGTCTATTCATGGGATTTAGTAGCAACTTCATAGGCCTCCTCATTCTCGCTGGTCTACTATAGTCCCTCCATCATTAGCATCACCTCCTCCTCCTCCTCCTCCTCCTCCAACAGCACCAGACCAGTAGATTACTCCTCCTTGTCGGATAGTCAGGTAGCTGACGTCATCTTCATCAGCTCAGAGATGCCTCTGTCTTGGTCGCCCAACCTCCTCAGGTACATCTGACTCAATGGACCTCGAGTTAGATACAGATCTTCGAAGCACTTTAGATGGTTTCATGGCTTCTTTGGAGTAGTTCTACTTAGATTTTTTCCTATTTTAGACAGTATTTTTATAGCTTTCTAGTTTGTAGTACTCTTTCATTATGGGGACTATTTTATCTTGCTTTCCATATATACATATCAGATGCATGGTTATCTTCTCTAAATATCAGCTGCGTACTTATTTCTATAGCAAAATTTGAGCTGCGTGTCATAAATTTATCTGCTTCAATTACATGTTTAAGGGGGAGATGGATCAAATTGATAGCTATATGTTTACTATTTGCTGAAACAAAAAGGGGGAGATATTATGCATAATTCTTTAATTATAATTTTGTTGTCATAAAAAAGGGGGAGAATGTAATCACCTCTGTTTTGATGCACCAAAATTATACTATCTGCTAAACTAATCTTTTATGACTCTCACATGGATTCTTGGATTAAGGTAGGAAGATCGCTGATTTCTTCTCAATGTCTTTTTATTTTATTGAGTCTAGATTATTTTGTAAGCTTCAAATGGTTTTTTGCGCTTAATGTAAAAATCAAGTTATTAGGTTAATTGATCGACCAAAATAATTGATCGACCAACTATCTTAGTTAATCGATCAGAAAAGCCCATTTTAAAAAGTTGATAAATATATCTTTGATCGACCATTTAGCTTAATTAATCGACCAAGTATTGATCTATCAAATAACTAGTTTTATCGACCAAAACTCATTTTGATCGACCAAACTACCTTAATTGATCGACCAATTTAACTTCCTTTTCTAATTGATTTTCTAGTATAAATAGAGGTCATTGGTATCCTTTTTCAAATACACATTCAAAGAGAAATCCATCTAGAAAAAGAGCTTGCGTGCTTTTCTTTCAAGAGCATCTGCACTTCTTCTTCTACACTTTTCAAAGCACGTCGATCTGAACCTTTGCAAAATCTAGTTTGACTGTCCTTGAGGTTCCATAGGATTATACTATTTTTATTCTACTTGTTGCTTTGATTATGGATCCCAAGTTGTTAGGAAGATTCGTTGTTGTTGTGCTTCTCTTTAGGTTGTAAAGAGAAGGGATTGTTGTAAGAGGTTGTGCTACCCTCGTTCAAGTGGTACAATAGTAGATTGACTAGCTTCACCTAGTCGAAAAAATCCTAAGTTGAGAGGCTTAGGTAGTGGTTTTCACTCGGGAAGGGTTTCCACTATAAATGCAGGTGTCTTTTGTGCTTGATTTTCTGTGGTTTGAATTGTCTTCGCTTCTATTATATTTATTTTTTAAGCGATACAATTTACCCCTTCCCTCTAGTATACCATTAAGATCTGTAGGAAACCATAGTATTTTCCCTGTAGCTAAGTAATTTGCCAAATCAACATACTAGGGAAGTCCTTTGTAGCCTTTTGTCAAGATTTGTTCGTTTGGGAATTGATCTCGGATTGGAGTTGCAGGGCCAAGAATATCCAAATTGAGTCGTGAAAGATGATCAACCACAACATTCTGAGCACCGACCTTGTCTCTTATTTCAAGGTCAAATTCTTGTAATAGTAAAATCCATCTAATTAACCTTGGTTTATCATCATTCTTCATCAATAAGTGCCACAGAGCTGTATGATCTGTATAAACACCACATGGGATCCAATAATGTAAGAACTAAACTTTTGAAGTCCGAAAACAAAGCTAGTAATTCTTTTTCTCTAGTCGTGTAATTCCTTTGAGCATCATCTTGGGTTTTGCTAGCATAATAAATCACCAAGGGCTTTTTTTCTCAATTTGTTGTCCAAGGATGGCACCAATAGCAAAATCTGATGCATCACACATTATCTTAAAAGGATGGGACCAATTAGGTGGTTGCAAGATTAAGGCCTTGGTCATAGAGTCCTTAAGAGTCTGATAAGATCGGGTGTAATCAAGTGTAAAATCAAATGTGCTATCCTTTGTCAAAAGATTTAGTAGGGGCCTAGAAATATTCCAGAAATCCTTTATATATCTTCTATAAAAGCCAACAAACTCCAAGAAAGATCTAACTTGTCGAACCGATCTAGGAGGTGGTAGATTGGAGATCAAATCAACTTTAGCTTAGTCGACTTCCAAGCCTCTTCCAGACACAATATGTCCAAGTACAATCCCTTCTCGGACCAAAAAATGGCTCCTTTTCCAACTTAAGACTAGGTTCACTTCTATACGTCTCCTTAAAATCTTCTCTAGGTTGCTTAAACATTCATCAAAGGAACCTCCAAAAATTGAAAAGTCGTTGATAAGCAAATATTTCGTGCGAGAAAAATGATTTAAGGTCATTGCGTTGCAGAAAATTTGCTATCAAATAATATACTGAAACTCTAGTGAGTTCCGAGTCGAACACGGGGAGGCTACGTTCGATTTTTGGAAATCCGCATTGGTTTATTTTTTTATATTTTCTATCTAAGAGATTGGATCAAAATATTTCTAACTAGTCTATTCTATTCTACTTGCAGCAAAATAAAGAAAGAGAGAAATTACTTCTATTTCTAAACAAATGTTTATTACAAATTATTTGCTACAAAAACACTATGAGAAATTGCAATCTAAAGTAGAAAGCAGTAAAAAGATAGGGGAAGAGAAGTTATCCTCCTTGACGATTGCTTGGAGGACGAGCTGGTCGAACGACGCTTGGAGGAAGAGGAATAGAGATAGAGGAAGGAGGACGAAGCTGGATGAAGAGGGATGGGGCAGGACGTCATTGTTGCGGGATTCGCTTTCGAAACAGGGATGAGAAGATAGCTGATGGGAGCTTTGTGAATAGGATGAGATGTGGGAAAAATTTTGTTTTTACTCTAGCGAAGCTACTCATAGCTTGGGAGTGCTAGATTGATCTTTAGAACACTATCCTTAGCTCTTAGGAGAGGTGAGAAGAGAAGGAAGGGATGAAGGTGAAGGAGGGGATGTGTAGGGTTTAGAGGAGAAAGGCATTTTCAACCTTGAAATTAATGGTAAGGCCTTTATTGACGCATGCAACTGTTGGTGAAGGTAGATGTGGCCGTTGGCGCGTGTTGAAGGAGGGCCCTTTGATCAAGATTAAACGGCCAAGGATCAGGTGCTCATCAAACATTTACGTTACTCACTTTTTAGATCAACCACAGCCGTTGGATCACACGTGGATAGTTTTGATCGAGCGCCTCTTGAGCTGTTGATAAGGTGCGTTAGATCGTGCATTCGGATGTACATCAGATTGTACGTGCTCATTCGACGCTTGAGATCATGCCACATCGACGCCTCTGGTCAACCCGATCGCCATCCAACGGATGTATTTCACCCATGCGCGCTTCAGTGGATTAAATCCTCGCGTGGGGCTTCGAACACGTGCCTCACGCTGTGGATGAGGCGATCGACCACTGTGCTACGATCACAAGTGTGTGTAGTTTCTTGCTTTCCTCCCATGTGCTCTCAGCCATTGGATCTTGATCCAATAGTTGAGATTGCATCTTAAAGTCTTCTTTAAGCTGCGTGAGGGGCACGGCGAGGATGCATCTCAGCCGTTGGATTGAAATCCAATGGCTGGGATTTGATGAAGTGTAGATGAGGGGAGGGTAGTAGTGGCTTGTGGGCGATCTTGGGCAGTTAGGATGGTGTCACGTGGCACGGTCTGAGTCATCCTTCTTTTGCTCGTAGGTGGTGTCACGGATGTTGGATTGATTTGATTTTCGCATCGTTGGGTTGCGATCATCTATCCAAACCCATCCATGCAGTTGGATTTGTCCTCTGACATCCAAATTTTCACTGCCTTGCCCCTTGGATTTTGATCTTCTGTAGCTTGTATAAGATGCTATGGATGTCGGATTGGGGTGATTTCGAAGGCATTGGACTTTGATCATCACTCTGACCACATCCGTATGGTTAAATCTTCAATCTGAAGTCCATAATATTGTTGCCTTGTCCCCTAGCCATTAGAATAATAAAATTAATATATAATTTATACAAATTAATCTAAATGCATGATGATGCTTGTTATACAATATTTATAATGTTGGATGGTTCTATGGACCTACGAACATGTGTAAATATGCAATTTAAGCCACATAGATGTGTACACATCACATTCCATGCCTATCTTTTGCAAGTTCCTATCAAAACTACACTACATGTTATTTATAAATGAAACTAGGATCAAATTACTTAGGCAACAGTTATTTATCAACCCTAGAAAATTTCAACTAAGGATCTAAAGTACAAAGAGTCAACAGTGCCTAAGTGCCTGCCAGAATGTAGATTGCTTAGGCCCTCACCTTATTCAAAAGCAAGTACATTTTTTTTTCTTTTCTAATTTTTTTGGATTTTTGAATTTAGAGTTTCGGGTAGCTTTCTACGGCTACCCAATCCACCAAAGACTGGAAAAGAACTCTAAATGCTAAGCATCTTATTGTGAAAATGTAATAGACTCACTAATTGGCAATTAGAATGAACTTTAGGTTTCTACAATCCTAGGTTACCCTTACAAAAAATTTTGCCTAAAGGTGTATCTATTTGACTAGTATCTTTCTCCGTACTTTTATTTTCATGGGGTCAACACAAGGGCGAAACCAATGTATATCTCCCTGGATTATTCTACTTCCCTGCTCTCCCTTAGGTGTTTGAGAATTATTTTGTGCATTTTTTGAGTTGGGCTATGGCCAATTGGCAATGGGGTGTCAAACCCATGATAACTTGCTAGCCATACTCGTGTAGTGAAATGTGGCTTATCTTTTCTCCTTTTTCTATTTTTTTCATTTTTTTTAGCAGGTGGCTTTCCTGATCTAAGATTTACCTAAAGGTAATAGTCAAAGAGAATGGGTCGCGTGGCTAGGCTTTAGACACTCGGATATGAGGGTTTATTGACAGCAATGCGCCAACCATACCACCCTAAAAAGTTAATTAGCTACCTAATTTTTTGTTAAAATCGCCAAAAAGTGAGTCAGTGCAGATAGTGTGCAGATGCTTAGATTATAAGTTCCCTCAAATCAGAGACCGGGTTGATAAGTCGTAAACTTATCACCCCAATAAACTTAAGTTGGTGAGGACTCAAGCAACAGGTCCACATTTTAGTGGACACTCGGACTGATTAAGCCCGAAGACCTGAAGAGTCTAAGTGTTCAGGTCCTATTGTATCATTTTCTAAGGTTGAAAAAATTATAATGCCTAAGTTCTATTTTCCTAATTTAATTTTTTTGTATAAATAAAGAGAAAATAAAAGAAATCTACAAAATAATTTAGAAATGAATCCACCCCCCCATGCCTAGCTTATGCAATGTCCTTATTGTAAATTAGAGGCATAGCAAAGGGCAGAATAAGAAAAATATCACTTGCATTCCATGATGCTCTGGTCAGCTCTGAGATAGATTATACAAATGCTGAGCTTATTGCCATCAGCTAGGCAGGGTTAGGCCAAAAATAGTTAGATCAAGGTCAAGGCAACCTTGTCTAAGACAGGTTCAGGAATAACACGGTCAACATAAGGTTTGAGACGTTGTCCGTTGATCTTAAAAGAGTTACCCGTCTTTGGGTCAGAAATCTCAATGGCTCCATTTGGAAATATCCGATCAATAATGAATGGGCCATTCCACTTGGACCGAAGCTTGCCGGGACAGAGCTTAAGTCGAGAATCAAAGAGCTAGACCTTTTGATTCGGCTCAAAGCTCTTGCAGGAAATTAATTGGTCATGAAGAGCTTTGGTCCTTGCCTTATAGATCCTGGCATTCTCATATGCATCATTTCTAAGTTCTTTCAACTTAGATAGTTGGAGTTTCTTGGTCTTCCCGGCTAAGTCTAAGTCAAAATTGCATTTCTTTATTGCCTAGAATGCCTGATGTTCAACTTCTACGGGTAGATGACATGCTTTGCCATACACCAGATGGATCAGAGACATGCGAATAGGCATCTTGTACGCTGTACGATAGGCCCAAAGAGCATCATCATGCTGTTGAGTCCAGTCTTTCCTATCACACCTAACCATCTTTTGCATGATGTTCTTGATCTCCCGATTGGAGACCTTGGCTTGTTCGTTCATCTGGGGGTGGTAAGGTGTGGAAATTCAGTGATTCATCCTATATTTAGCCAGTAAATTTCTAAACTGGGTATTACTGAAATGACTGCCACCATCACTGATGATGGCTCTCAGAATCTCAAACTAACTAACGATATTCTTTTTTACAAAGTCGATGACCACCTTGTGGTTGTTAGTACCCTTATTTTAATATAACAAAATTATGTTTTATTATGGATTGACCATTACAGGTTTAGTCAAATATATGGGATGGATGCCTCATCATCATCACCATAGCCTTTAAGGAAGAAAATGGCTCAAGACTTGAAGATTTACTTGAAGATCTTTTTACTTTTACTGAGTCTAGAAATTTGTACGGAACCTCAAAAAGAGAAACAAACGTAAGCTTTCTATCTTCGTAAAAATCTTTTTACCTATCCTTGATCAAGCAAATTAATTCCTTTGATCGACTAATTATTTATTTTAATCGATCAATACCTCTAACGGTCATATTTCATTTTGATCGATCAAACCAATTTTCTTAATTGATCGTATTTACTCCAACGGTCAAATTTCTTTCGATATCAGCCTTGGGTCGATCAATGTATTTATTTAATCGACCAAATATCTCTTTGATGAACCAAACTTACTTTTTGATCGTCCAAACTCGTATTTCTAGAAATGCCGAAAAGTGCCTATAAATAGGTCTGACGACCCTCCTCTCAAAATACACCTCAAGAGTTTTCAAAAGAGAAAAATGCCTATACTCTCCTACTTTCGCGCCTCTGCGCCTACAACTACTACAATCTAAAGTACGCTCGCTCTCTTATGATTAAAGAAAGCTCGGTTTGTCATTTAATATTTTTGAGGTTCCGTAGGAATATTGTTATATTACTTTATTTCTATTGTTTTGATATGGGATTCTAAGTTATGTTGGAAGTCCCATTGTTCTTCTCTCTGTCAGGTGTAAGAGAAGATGTTCTGTAAGAGGTTGTACCACTCTTGTTCAAGTGGTATATTAGTGGATTTGACTAGCGTTGACTAATCAAGAAAATCCTAAGCTGGGAGGCTTAGGTACTGGTTTTTGCCCGTAAGGGTTTCCATTCTAAATCAGGTGTTATTTTTCTGGTTTATGCTTGTATCATTTTTTATCTATGGTGAATGCTTTTAAGTTAAAATTTTGAATTGATACTACATATTCACCCCCCTCTAGTGTATACTTATCCTTAAGGTTTCGCTCGCACTCACAGTGGTCATTGGTTTGGGTGGGAATTGCCTCAATCCAGTTGGACATGTAATCAACAGCAACCATAATATACTGGCATCCAAATGAAGGAAGGGTCCTATGAAGTCGATGCCCCAAACATCGAAAATTTCAACAGGAAGGATCGGGTTGAGGGGCATCATTTCTCTTTTGGCGATGCTCCCGAGTGCTTGACATCGGGAACATGACCTCGAGAAATCTTGGGCATTTTTAAATAAAGATGGCCAATAAAACTCAAATTGCAGAATCTTTGTGGCCGTCTTCTTCTCAGAAAAATGTCCACCGCACGCAAATGCATGGCATAACTCAAGTATACTCAAGAACTCATTTTTTGGGACACGTCGACGAAAAATTTGACTAGAGCCGATGTGGTACAGCTCAGGGTCATCCTAAAAATAATATTTGGCCTTGGATACAAGTCTATCCCATTGTTGCTTGGTCCAGTCCTAGGGGGCTTGACCAATGACCAAATAGTTGACAATGTCTGCAAACCAAGGGGTTTGGACACCCGAGACTATAAGGATAGTCTTGTTCGGAAAAGTGTTAGTAATAGAAATATCCAGACGAGGAGAATCAATTAGGATTCTTGAAAGATGATCCACCACTACATTTTTTGCACTGGCTTTGTCCTTATTTTCAAGATCAAATTTTTTAAGCAATAAGATCCATCGTATGAGCCAGGGCTTGGCATCCTTTTTGGCCAAGAGATGTTTTAAGGCTGAGTGGTCGGAATAAATTATAACATGAGATCCTAAGAGAAGCCTTAAACTTTTTTGGAGTAAAGACTACGGCTAGAAATTCCTTTTTCGTGACAATATAGTTCCTTTGGTCCTTGTCCAGAGTCTTGCTAGCGTAGTAGATGACAGAGGGCTTTTTATCAATCTTCTAACCCAAGACAACCCTGACCGTGTAATCAGAAGTGTTGGTCATAATCTCAAATGGGGCTGTTCAGATGGGTGGTTGCAACACCGGGGCACAGGTGGCTGCCATTTTAAGTGAATTAAATGCTGTGTAATGATTCGTAAAACTCAAACAACTTGTCTTTGGCTAGAAGGTTACTTAAAGGCTGAGCAACCATCGAGAAGCCCTTGATGAACCTCAGATAAAAACCCACATGACCAAGGAATGAGCAGATTTGTTTAACAGATGTGGGTGTGGGAAGTTTAGAGATAGCATCCACCTTGTCTTTGTCAACTCCAATTCCCTGATTAGAGACTACATGACGAAAGGCGATGCCTTCTTGTGTCATGAAGTGACTCTTTTCCTAGCTAGGGACCAATTGCATTTGGATACATCTCTTACGGATCAATTCCAAGTCAGTTAGGCATTTTCGAAAGAATCTCCAAAAATGGAGAAATCATCCATGAATATCTTAAGACAATCTCCCAACATATCGGAAAAAATGGCCATCATGCACCTTTGAAAAGTCGCAGGTGCATTACAAAGCCCAAACGACATTCTACAGAATGCAAAGGTTCCATAGAGACAGGTGAAAGTCATCTTTTCCTGGTCTTCAGGGTGGATAGGAACTTGGTTATATCCCGAATAACCATCTAGGAAACAAAATACTTTTGCCTGGCTAACCTCTCAAGGATTTGATCGATGAAGGGTAATGGGAAATGATCATTTTTGGTGGCTGTGTTCGGGTTCCTATAATCATTACAGACTCTCCAAGTAGGATCTGAATAGGTTGTGATAGATTCCCCCTTTTCATTAATCACTATGGTTATCCCTGCTTTCTTGGGAACAATTTGCACGGGGCCAACCCAGGGACTATTCGAGATTGGGTATATAATTCCTGCATCGAGCCACTTGATGATTTCCTTTTTGACCACTTCTCGCATATTGGGGTTTAATCTCCTTTGCATCTGGCGAGAAGGGTAGGATCCATCTTCCATATAAATGCGGTGATTACAATAAGATGTCTCGTTCCCCCTAAGCTCATGAATGGTCCAACCAATTACCTCTTTATTATTTTTAAGGACCTTAATAAATTTCAATTCTTGCTCCTTAGTCAATTTTGCACTGATAATGATAGGGAGTGTCTTTTTAGGTCTTAAGAACTTATATTTTAAACTCTTAGGCAATGGTTTTAGCTTAAGCTGGGGCAGGCTCAGAATAGAGGGTAGGGACGATGCTGATAAAGACTCATCAAGATGGTCTAGAGGAAGAGGTTGGGAATGAATAAAATAAATAACCTCTTTGGGGTGTGGCAGGTTTGCCATAGAGGGTTGTGGGTCAAACTCATTAGTGTGTTTAGAATCCTCAAGAATAGTGATAGCCAAACATGTCTCAATATAATAATCGGTATCCTCGAGTTCCTCAATATATCTACAATCCTCAAATTTACTTATTGACTTAAAATGTCAAGTGTCAATTTTTTGTCTCCAAAGGTGAACTCCATGCTACCGCTTTCACAACTTATGTTGGCCTTAGCAGTAGCGAGGAACAGATGCCCCAAAATGATGGGCGTGTTCCTCAATTCTTCAGGTACATCCATGTCAAGGATGAGGAAATCTATAGGAAAATAGAAATCCTTGACCTTCATGATAACATCCTCCAGAACACCTTTCGGGGTGGCCATTGAATGGTCTGCTAGCTGCAGTGTTATTGAGGTTGACCTAGGTTCACCTAACCCAAACTTTTCATACAGGGAAGTCAGGATTAGGTTGATGGATGCACCTAGATCCAAGAGCGTCCAATCAAAAGTGTAATCTCCGATGACACATGAAATCAAGGGGGCACTTGGATCTCTCTTTTTCTGAGGAAGGTGATGCAGGATAAAAGAGCTAGCTTGCTCGAAGAGTTTCACTTTCCTCGAGGTATTTTCTTTTGGCTTATGCTTTTGAGTACATAAATCCTTTAAGAACTTAGCGTATGTTGGGATATGCCTAATAGCATCGAGGAGCGGGATATTGATTTGTACATTGTTGAATATATTCAAGAGATCCTCATTGCTATCTATGGGTTTCTTCTTCATGGATTTCAATAGGGCTTCAGGAAATGGGATATGGGTGGAGTTCTTAGTTTCAGGTTCCTAAGCCTTAGTATCTTCTTCGATTTTCTCCTTTTCTTCCTCAGGCTCACTAAGGTTTTGCTTACTAGATGAGGGTAATTTTGGGTCCTGGGTTTGCCTTCCACTCCTCAAGGTGACTGAGTTTGTAGACACATACAGGTTTGGGTCTTGGGGAGGGTTAGGAAAAATCAAAGGGGCTTGACTAGCTAGATATCCAGGATTAGAAGAAGAACTCTGCTCAACCACTTAAGCATATGCGTGTGAGTCTCTTTGATTCTCGTACCCTTAGGCTCTATTATCTTGATTTTGTACATTTTGGGGGTTGGGTAAGGGTTGAGATGGTAGAGATTCGGGCTGTCGGGTATTAGCAATAAGCCCGGATTGCAAGTGATGTTTTCATTTGTTGCATAAGTTGGAGCACGGATCCTTGCATCTCTACCATCTGCTAGTTTAGATCAGCTTGCCTTGCGGGTTGTTGGGCATTCCAAGTTAGTTGACTGACCTGGCTCAGGGGCAGTTGGGTATATGCATGACCCTGACCCATTTGTCTCTGAGGTGCATAATTGCTGAGGCGCATCTAGGCCTGTTGCCCTTGGTTTTTGCAGGACAAGTTAGGGTGGTTTCTCCAACCCGGATTGTAGGAGTTAGAATATGGGTTTGATCTAACATTCTCCTGTACAGCATACACATCCTCATAGGGTAAGTATGGCGGGTGAGAAGAAGAAATTAGGATCAAAGGCCCCAGTTTGGAACCCATGGGGTTCCGAGAAGCGTTGGCTCATAGGTTAAGTCGTCTCTAGTTGATTTACGAACTCTCGTCTTATGGGAGCTCGTGAAGAATGGAATCTTAAATTTTGGGATTGAGTGGCTGTAGAAGTGTTTCCAGAATTTCTAGCCACCACTCCTTCATTCTTTTAGCAACCAAGTCCACCTTATCAAGTTTATTACAAATCAATTTCATATCAAATGAATGAGAGTCCTAGACCACATTAGCATTTGATTTGGGTTGTTGAGACTGGTTGAAGGTTTACATGGAGGTATGATTTATAGAATTCTCGCTCATTTCCTTGAACAAGTCATGTGCACTGTTTGCATCCTTATTGAGGAAATTGCCTCCGTAAGAAGCGTTCACATGATTATGGAGTTGATTCGTCAACCCGTGATAGAAAATCTGCATGAGTTGCCATTTCGGCACCTCGTGGTGTGGACAATTCCACAGTAGATCTTGGAATCGCTCCTAGGCACGATGAAGCAGTTCCCTCGATCGCTGGACGAAAGTAGTAATCACTTGTCGTAGAGCATTGGTACACCCAACAGTGAAGAATTTCTTCAAGAAGGCCAATTTAAGATCATTCCATGTATTTATCATCCTCCTAATTGTTCAGTACCAATGTGCAGCCTTATCCTTGAGAGAGTGGGGGAAAGCCTCATGATCATCTGCTCCTCATCCACATTTCGCTCTTTAGTGGTTTGGACCAAGGTGGCCAAGTCCTCTAAATGCTGAAGTGGGCCCTTGAGGCCAAGCCCATGAAAATGTTTGATTAGGCTTAATACATGGGGCTTGATTTCTACATCTCTGAGAGGAATCAGAACACTAGGACATTCTCCATAATTTGAAGGATCATAAAAATCCTTCAAGGGCTAAGAGCCCTGACCATTCATGCGCTGGAACCATTCTTGCATCTGTTGTAATTATTCCAACTGCCTTTGAATTAGCTCTTGCTGGTTTGGAGGTCAGGAAGGTGGTTGTAGGTCAACAATGGGATCTGCTTAGCTAAAACTCAACCTACAGCTCCTTGAATGGTCTAATGGTCCTTCCAATCGGGGGTGCAATGACCTTCTTCCATGCATACACTAGAAGGAAGTCAAAAGGACAGGAGAATGGAGCCCTGTAGTACAAAAAATACAGGATTGTCCTTAAGTTGTGTAGCCTAAGGACCTATGCTTCAAGGTATACTCTAACCACACCATGAATTTTTGTTGTCCTTAATCTAGAAGCTAGTTAAGTTGGGCTGGTGAAGTAGGGGGAGTGTGTCCCGAAGGCCACAAATGATGTGAAACCCCTACTTGCTTAAGTTGTTTGACATTCAGGCCCCCTAACTTAGCACCTTCTGGAGAAAGCAGACGTCACAAATTCGAGTTATGGTCTAGAGATGTACCTTGAAACAAACTCAATGAATCCTAGGGCCAACGTCTACTCAATTTTAAGTTAAGGCCTAAGATTATAGTGCTTTCGGAATGTGATGGGTCCTTAAAATGGGTTGTGCCTTTAATGATTGATTAAATGTGTGTGCGTGCACAACCACTGATTTTTAAGCAAGATTATTAAAGATACAATGAATTTTAGGGTTCAAATATTGCTAAGTAGCTTTTAGGGTTTAAATTTAGATATATTCAATCAAGTTCAGAAGGCACACCAAGTTTTGAAAGCACTGGTGAGGATATATTCCTTTAAAATTCCAAAAAATGTGGAGTGCCTGGCTTAGCCCTAAAAATATAATCTTGCAGAGCAAGCTATTGGATGAATGAATTTTATAATTAATTGGTGCGGCCCAAACAACTCATACAATTGGCCTTGTTGCACCGTTGGATTGAGGCACACCAAAAGTGGTTAACCTATTCTAATTTCTACTCTTTTATATGTGTATTAGTGCATTTATCAGTTCCATAGGTTCGAATCCCAGTTGAGTAGATAAAATCAAAGGAGGTTGTGTGCCTCAAGTGTGTGGGTGTATATAGTGTATATGCTTAATAAATCCCACAATCAAATCAGAAAGACTTTTTCTTTTTTGTAAGCGGGGGTGAGGTGGGTGGAGGTGACAATCAAGATAAACAAATCTAACCTAGGGTTTATGAAAACACCTAAGTGGATCCAGGTCTTAATTAGTAATGTGGTGAAAAATGAAACCAGTGTGAGGGGGAATGTGGGGTTGCACTTAAAAACCATCTACCTGCACTTTGCTTCGATCTACCGCTCTTGGATCTCGTTGATAGGGTACCTGCAAGATAATAGATCAAAGAAAAGAGAAGTTAGATAATAAATAAGTGCAAGAAATACACAGAAAAGAATTAAAGTTCGTTGCCTCATCGGCAACGGTGCCAAAATGATAAGCGAATATTTCATGCGATAAAAGTGATTTAAGGTTGTTGCGTTGAAGAAAATTCGCTATCAAATAATTTACCAAAACTCTGGTGAGTCCCGGGTCGAATGCGAGGAGGCTACGTTTGGTTTTTGGAGATCTGCGTTGGTTTATTTTTTTATATTTTCTATCTAAGAGATTGGATCAAAATATTTCTAACTAGTCTATTCTATTCTACTTGCAACAAAATAAAGAGAGAGAAAGATACAGAGAGTAAGATTACTTTTATATCTAAACAAATGTTTATTACAAATTATTTGCTACAAAACTACTGCGAGAAATTGAAATCTAAACTAGAAAGAGTAAAAAGATAGGGGAAGAGAAGTTATCCTCCTTGATGATTACTTGGATGAATAGTCGGTCGAACGACACCTAGAGGAAGAGGAATGAAGATAGAAGATGGAGGACGAAGTTTGATGAAGAGGGATGGGGCAAGATGTCGTTGTCATGGGATTCACTTCCAGAACAAGGATGAGAAGATAGCTAGGGGAGCTCCGTGAATGGGATGAGATGCGGGAAAAATTTTGCTTTTACTCTAGCGAAGCTACCTATAGCTTGGGAGCACTAGATTGAGCTTTAGAACACTTGCTCTTATCTCTTAGGAGAGGTGAGAAGAGAAAGAATGGATGAAGGTGAAGTAGGGGATGTGTAGGGTTTATATAGGTGAGGAGAAGGGCATTTTCGGCCTTGAAATTAATGGCAAAGCCTTTAGCGATGCATGCAACCGTTGTGAAAGCAGATGTGGCCGTTAGCATGCATGGAAGGAGGGCCCTTTGATCAAGATCGAATGGCCAAGGATCTGGTGCTCATTAAACGTTTACGTTGCACACATTTCAGATCAACCATAACTGTTAAATCACGTGTGGATGGCTTAGATTGCGCGCCCCTCATGATGTTGATAAGGCACGTCAGATTGCGTGTTCAGATGCACATTAGATCATGTGTGCTCATCCGACGCTCGAGATCGCGCCACGTCGACACCTCTGGTCTGTTCGATTGCCATCCAACAAATGAATTTCACTCGCATGCGCTTCAGCAGATTAAATTCGCGCACGGGTCTTCAAACGTGTGCGTCACGCTGCGGATGAGGTGTTCAACCATTGTGCTATGAGCGCAAGTGTGTCAAGTTTCTTGCTTTCCTCCCACACGCTCTCAACCATTGGATCTTGATGTAGACACATTTATTGAGAATAAAATGCCTATTTATGCATGTTCCTAGGCTTAGATATGCATTCCTTATTATAAATATTGCATACCATGTATTATTCTGCATTTAGAGTAGTTTGTGTATATTTTAGGTTAATTCATGTCCTTTTGGGGTTATGAGAGAAGGATATTTATTTTGAGGCCTTCGATTGACGATCCAACTACATGGATCTGATCAGGACGACGATCGGAGTTCAACGCCTCCGAAATCATCTAGATTGGAATCCTATAGCATCGTATGCAATTCGAGGAAGATCAATGGTTAGGGGGCAATGTGACATCATTATGGGATTTAAATGAAAAATCTGACCGTATGGATGGATCCGGAGCGACGATCGCAGTTCGCCAATGTAAAGATCACCTTGATCTGAGCACCGTGGCATCCTCTGCAAGCACAAGAAGATGGACGACCTAGATGGCGCCATGTGGTTCCATCTAGGCCGCCCAACACCAGCCAGCAACAACTGCCCATGCCCTTCATCATCTGTACCCTCGAATCCTAACCGTTGGATCATCATCCAACGGCTAGGGAGCCTCTATGCCTCTGCAACAAATTCTTCCACATGACAAAGAGTGATGCGTGGCGCATTGGTCAACACATCCAGTCCCAAAGGAGGGGCGTGGGTTCAAATCTCATAACCCCCCAAATCCTCAATTGGAGCAGCGTCCACACCGGCCAGCGCGTGATAAGAAGAGCATGATGTGCACGCGTGAAAGGCGTGCACCAACCGCAGCAGTGGAGCGCATGCCAACGCATGTGTGTGTGACAAGGCAAGCGCAAGGAATGGGTGCGAGAGGCGCGTGTGAGAGTGCCAGCAGGGTTGTGCGTGGATCTTTAGCGAAATTTGGGGGCGGATCTTTAGCGACGTCTTTAGATGTCTCTAATTTCTTATGTATGAATTGTCCTCTCCCCTTCCACTATAAAAGGAACAACACCCCTCCATCTCCCTTCATCTCTTCCTTTCTCTCCCTCACCACCTCCAAGGCTCTAGAGAGAGCTTGTCCCAAGCCCGGGATGCTCCTCTAGAGTAGAAAACCAACATTTGTTCCCGCCTCTCACCCCCATTCGTGGAGCATCCCTTGGCCATCCCCTCACCATCTTCTATAAGAAGATCCTCGCTGTGACGCCGTCTTGCTCCATCCTCCTTCCTCCTTTGCCGTTCTCCTTCCTCCAGCTTCCCACCACTTTCATCCTGGCGACGTCAGAGCGAGCCATCCTCCAAGCAACTGTCAAGGGGGACTTGATGGGATCACCATCATGAGACATAACTAGTTCATTTTGACCCAATTAAGTCAGTAAATGCTCCTACATAACCGTTAGAGAGTCACAAGTCATTTCATAATCATTCTGAAAGAAAAAATAAGAAACTAGGGTTAAAACTATAATTTTACCAGCTCATCATGAATGCAGTATAACCATAGGTTTTCCCAGGGGTTGAATGAAGGTTAATTGGTCTTAAAAAGATAACAAGTGGGATAAGACAAATAGAAAAGGGTTTGCACGTGTTCTGAGAATTAAATGACTTTTGAAACCCTAAAAATAGATCTACTTAATTAACCAAGATTTTGATCAAGATAAAATTCATCTAAACCATTTAAAATTCATAGAAAAATATTCTCCAGGGTTTAGAACTTTCAATTTAACCATCAGAACCCATTTTGACCCAAAATAGAACCATAGACAGACATCTGCCCTAATTTGGGTTTTTACATAAATTACTGAATCAAACATGGTCAAAACCAAAATCCAACTTCACTATTGGATTCCTTAGGTCCAAATTAGGTTTTTATCAAAATTTGGATCCAAGATGAATTTGTCTTTACCTAGTTTGCAAATTTGTCCTGTCTAATTTCATTTCTACACTTAACTTTCATAATCCTTTCAAATAGGCCCCTAACTTTGTCGTCACTCTCACAAACAGGTCCCTTCCGCCATTAAACCTATTCCTACTTGCTTCGGCGACCTTAGAAGGGAAAGAACTCCTTGATTTCTTGACGAATTCCTTTCAAATTTGAAAGGGAAGTTCGTCAAGAAATTCCCTTCCTTTTAGACCTAATCCTAAGCCCTGAAACCTACCCAATCTCTCATGCGAACACATGAGAGATTTGTGTATCAAGAAACTTCCAACTCCGGTGAGCTTTCCAAGCTTGGGAAGCTTGCTTCCCAAGCTCTAACCAACTTTTGACGACCTATAAAAGACTCCCCAGATCACAATGGATTCCACAAGCTTGAATTCGACTAGAGATTCCCTCTAATTCCTCTCCCCTCCTTCGGCCGATTTGCTCTTCAAGCTCTGGAGACCTTCCCTACCTTCCCTCATCGTCTGACCACAATCCCAGTGGTAGACTCTTCCTCCTTGTCTTCTTCCGCATCGCGCAGCACCCTCCGACACTCCTGCCCCCTTCATCCTCGCCGTCCACACCTCACCCGGCGCCAACTCCGCTCCCCTTTGTCCGCCTCCTTTCCTAAATGACTCCTCGACTTCCCCTCTTCATTTTTAGACATCTACCACCTCATTTCGATCGCCGACTCACCCCGTTGCTCTTTGTCTTCTACCTCGTCGGTAGACCTCCGACGAGCCCTAGCAGCTTCCACACTCACCCAACCACGCCGTTTCCATGCTCCTCACCATCGCCTCGACTCACTAACCAAAACCCCTCAAGTAATTGAGGGGATTGGCCTCTCTATCACCCCCCGACTCATGCACTCTCACACACAAACCGCGAGGTCGACAGACCTCCACAACCACTCGCACGCGACGCCACCACCTCAGTTGCATTCCCTGACGTCCGACGAAGCTCCCAAACTGTTCTAATGTGTCCACGAGGCCTTATTTCTTGTTTTAGATGTGCCAGCCTCCTCCACCATTGCTGCAACAGTCGCGAGCTTGCTTAAAGCTCTCATCACGTCTGCAGGTTCCAGGCACCGATCCCAGGCGCGACGGATTACCTCCAGGAGTATCCCTGCGCAGTCACTTGAAGCCTTTGACCAAGCTCTATGCCAATTCGACGAAGGAAGCTGCTGCTGCGACTGTGCAAAGGAACGAGGTGGGATTAGTCCCACATCGATTGTGGCAAAGCCCCTACGCCCACATAAATTGTAAAAGTGTTGGTGGCTATTTGCCTTCAAACACGCGGTGAGGTCCCTCTTACCCACACACGCCTCGTCTGTGATCTCTGCTCGAGGACCTGGCCTGACTTGTTTACCCACCTAGCCAAGCACTCCTCGGTTGCTACTCCACTGCAAGCAGCCCTGGACCCGAGTGCGCGTGTACCCGATAACCCGATATCCTGAGAAAAGGCCTTGGGAGGGCGGAGCCTAAGAGAGAGAAGGAAGGAGAGATTGTGCGGGGGTAGGGGAGGGTTTTGCTACTGAAGACAGTGGCTGACACTTAGCCAATCTGAGAAGTTCCCCTCCCCTGTGAGAAGAAGAAGAAGAGAAGGGGTAGCAACAGAGAAAGAAAAGAAGAGAAAGAAGAGGCTAAAAGAAGAGAAAGAAAGCTGTACACTGTAGCATCAGACATTTAAGCTGTCTGATTAACCTTTTAGCCATCTGATAACTGATTCCTAAGCTTTATTTGATTAATATTGTTGAGAAATTTACTGTTATTGTGAGGGATATTTGGTGATTCAAATCACCATTTTACCTCATTCTTTTTGCACTATTGACATTTGTTTTCACTTCTATATCATTATTGTTTGGAGTATTATTACAAATTGCTTATCTTGCATTTTAATTGCAATTCTTGATATTTAAATTCCATATTACTCCTTGTGTTCGACCTCAAAATTTTTTCGAGTAATAAAAATTATTTGTTTAAACGCTATTTTGGCTATACTGCAACACAACATTCTTAAAACACCAATCTAGTGTTCGAACAGGACTTTTCTCACCTCTCTATCTTTATCGCTTTTGTAGTGTAGTTTTCCGCTTTTTATCTATAGCAAACATTTGTTTAGATAAATATATTGATGTTCTCTCTCTCTCTCTTATTTTGCAAGTAGATTAGTTAGATGTACATCCGTCGATCTGATCTCTTGCTTTTTAAAAATACCAAAAATATCATAAAAGACAAAAACAACAAAAGCAACAAAAACAAATAAAATCGAAATGCAGATTTCACAAAACCAAACATTTGCCTCCCTATGTTCGACCTGGGACTCCCTTTCGAGTTTGGGTATAAATTTTATCTGGTAGCAAATTTCTACGCACTACGATAACACGTTTCCAACTCAAATCTTTTCTCATATGAAATCACGCTAATCATTTTAGCATTGTTGCTGGGGAGGCAACACTCTTTGGTTTTTTTGTGTTTTTCCGGCTTAACCTTTTAGCTCACTTTGCTCATTTCTTTTTATGATTACAGGTACCCTACCAAGGCGAGCCAAAGCGAATAGATCGGAGTAAAGTATGGTTAGAAGGTTCTATAAGTGTATCCCCCCCACCCACTAGATTTCCATTCCATCACCTAATAACTCAAACTCAAATCAACCTAGGTGCTTTTATAAACCCTCAGATAGATCTGATTGTTTGATTGTCACTTCACCTCACCTCATCCACCCGCATAAATTCAAAAAAATAAAAAATACTCTTCTCTTGTGGGACTTAATTAAAAGAGACACACTTAACACCCACAAATTCTCATCCTAAGCCACACAATCACTTTGATTCTACCACGTAACCGGGATCTGACTTGTGGACCCGATACACTTCAACTCAATACACATAAGTGAGTAGAAATCTGATTAGGTTAAGACATTGTGCCTTAATATGTGGTGCAAATAGGCCAATTGATTGATTTGTTTGGGCCTCGCCACATAAGATAAAAGTGATTCATCAGTAGCTTGCCTCATACGATTGATTTTAGGGTTGAACTAGGCACTTCACATTATTTTTGAGTTTTAAAGGAATATACCATCACTTGTGATTTCAAAACTTGGAGTGTTCTCTTGAGCTTGATTGAATACACCTAAGATTAAACCTTGAAATCTACTAAACAAGGTTAAACCCTAAAAGACACATCATCAAATAACCATGTTTGAAAACCCTAGTTGTGCACACACACACACATTTTAATTGATCATTAAGGGCAAAACCTATCTAAAGGGCCCACCACATTCCAAGAACACAATCATCCTAAGCCTAATTAAAACTGAGTAGACGTTGGCCTTAAGGATTAACTCGCTTTTTGGGGCTCCAACTGAGATTTTTTTCGATTAATCTACTTCTACTGATCCATATGATGTCTAGTTAGGGGAGTAGCATTAAATGACCGCGGTTGGGGGGGTATCAAACGAACTGGAGGCACAAGCCAAAGGAAGAACCTTCTCCCCAACTCCTCCCTCTAACTGGTTGGATTAACCGGATAAAAGTAGACCAAATCATTTCTGTCATCTCAAGACAGGTTTTGGGACTCTGTAGGTCTTTAGGCTACCCACCTAAGGACAGGTTTGGTTGATTGTATTGCAAGGCACCTTTCTCTATTCTATTTTTCCTCCTATTTCACCATGTATTCTTCCACACTATACACACAATTCCAATCCTACTCTCCTACCACCACTTATCCCTAAGATGATTACTATCTCAACTCGGCTTATGACTACCCATCCACTAGCCAGGATAACTTTGATTGGGGATATGATTCTAGACCTCAATGTCCAGGACCTAACCCTGGACATCATGATTATGATTATTATCCTTCCTAGAGTTACACTGAGTATAGATCTCCAACCTTTTATGAACGAACCAACCCAATCTACAATCAGGAAGGATATAACACCTGCCCTCCCCAGGACTATGTTGAATATAGGTCATCACCATTCTTTGATCAACCTGAAACGACCCACTATTAGGGAGGACCCTAAGAACCTCAATTTCTTGACTCCCTTAGTTTTAACTCAAACCCACCCAACCTTGAATCGAACTAATCGGTTCAGGTGAAACAGGTTTAGGATAGGGTGTTGGCTAACTTAAGGAACACTATACAATCTTTAGAAGCTCAGCCAACACCATGCACTGAAGCATTGGAGCCTATGATCAAAATAATTGATGAGCTCAATAGTTCTTTATTTGATTGGCTCCAAGATGTTAAGGATAGGAGCCCGAGTGAGCTTTCATTGGGGAAATTATTGAGATTGAGGATGAAATTTGTGGTTGCCCTAGTCCAATCTTGGGATGATTCTCAAGATGAACCCCCTTTAGAAGAGCCAATGTTAGAAACTGCTCAGGCACCTGTCAGGGGGGACAATGTTTATGAAACTAGGGATGACCAGGTTGTTCTAGAGCAACCCACTGATGATGAACCAATTTTCTCACCCAAGATCCCTGAGCCAGGGAGTGGGGAAAAATATGTCTCCATGGACGAAGAAATGATATACGATTTTGAGACATATATAAATGAGGATCAAGAATTCTTTGATTTTGAGAGTGAAGAATCTTTAGGTGAAGTCTCACTTGAGCTTAAGGAAGATAATTTTAGTGAGACAAACGGGTTAAAGGAATTTGATCAATCATTTGATAGCCCGATAATTGAAGATTGTGATCCTGATGGGGCTAACTTGGAGGATCCGAATCCTGATTTACTAGAAGATTCAATCAGTAGTCCTATTCCTCAACCACACCCCAAATAGCTGAATGATGATATTTTTGAAATTATTAAACCCAAGTCAATCATGATTCAGTCACGATTTTTGGACTTGGGTAAATCTCATGGGGTGAATGATATATTAGAGGTCCCGGAACCTGAACACTTGATCTTGGAGGATAGGAATTTGGAAGTTAAAATCAGGGAGGCTAATTCTGAGGGAAATACAATTTTGGATCTAAGGGTTCCTATTGACCTGAAACCACCTACCTTCTATCAGAACCCTTATGATATCTTGGATGTGCAACCCAAGATCAGAATAATTGATTATCTTTTTGAGCTGAAATCTAAGTGGACACCCGAATTTATTGAACCAGATCTATCCATTATCTGCCATTTTAGACTTGGGTTGCACCCCATAAAGCCGCAGGCCCGGCCCTGTAAGCACAACAATCTCCGATTCTGGGTGATTTTCATCCAAAACCTTAGAACCACACGACCCTGGGGCATGGGTCTGCACCATAATCTAGCTCACATCTGTGGACATCTTCTGCTGGCGGGATTTAGGATCAATATTTTTATTCTGATCCTGACCCACACTTGTGAATTCCTAATTTCTTCTTTATTTGTATATTATGCCTAGCGAAAGGCAATAAACTTAGCACGTGTGTATACTCCTTTATCTCTGCAGAGCTGATTGGATTGTCACGAAATTCAGGTGATATTTTATTTATTTCACCCTTTTCAAGTCTTTATTTTTACAATGAGGACATTGCATCATTTTGGCATGGGGGGTAGATATTTAGTCCTAAAATTATTCTATTAGATTTGTGGAATTTCTTTTATTTAAAAAAAAGAAAAATAATTGAAAATTCAAAAAGACAAAAAAAAAAGAATTAGGAGAAGAGAACTTAGGTGTTAAAAGTTGTTAACTTTAGGAAACAATACTTTAGGACCTAAACACTTAGACTCTTCAGGTCTTCAGGCTTAATCAGCCCGGGTGTCCACTAAAATATGGACTTGGTCTCAAGTCCTCGCCAAGTTAATTTTATTTATTTTGGTAAATAAATTGGAGTGATAGGTACACGACTTATCAACCCACCCTCTAATTTGAGGGGACTTTAAGTCTAAGCATCTACACACTATTTGCACTGACTCACTTTTCGATGATTTTTACGAAAATTAGGTAGCTAATGAACCTTCTAGGGTGGTATGGCTGGCAAGTTGTCGGTGGCAACAGCTCATTGGCCGGTTGTCCAGAGCCCAGCCATACGATCATTCTCTTCCTGCTGCCTTTAGGTAAATCTTAGATCAGGGAAGCCACCTACTTAGAAAAAAAAGGAAAGAAAAACCCAAAAAAAAGAAGAAAAAAAATGGAAAAAGGAGAAAAAATAAAATAAAATAAGCCACACTTCATCGCACGAGTATGGCTGGCAAGTGGTCAATGGTAACAACTCATTGGCCGGTTGTCCATAACCCAACTCACAAAAATGCATAAATAATTCCCAAAACACTTAGGGAAGAAGCGGAGAAGTAGAATAAGATGGGAAGATATACACTGGGTTCGCCCTTGTGTTGACCCTGTAAAAAAATAAAAAGTAGGGAGAAAGTTACCGATCGGAAAGATAAACCTTTAGGCAGAAATTCTTAAGGTCACCTAGGGTCGTAGAAACCTGAAATCCATTTTAACGGTCGCCTAGTGAGTCTATCACTCTTTCACAAGATGCTTAGCACTTAAAGTCATTTTCGAGTCTTGAGCAGGTCAGGTAGCCATAAAAAGTTATCCCGAAACTCTCAACTCCAAAATTCCAAAAAAATTAGAAAAGAAGAAAAATAGAAAAAAATGTGCATCTTCCCTTTTGAAATAAGGCGAGGACTTGTGTGGTCTGCATTCTAACAGACACCTGGGTACTGTTGAGTTTTCGTTGTTTAGGACCTTAGTTGAAATTTTCTATTGTTAATAAACAACTTAGGCTTAAGTGATTAGACCCTAATTCTATTTTTATACATAGCATTTAGTTTGATTTTGGTAGGGACTAGCAAAAGATAGGCATGGGGGTATAATGTAGACACATTTATTGAGAATAAAATGCCTATTTATGCATGTTCTTAGGCTTAGATACGCATTCCATATTATAAATATTGCATAGCATACATGATTCTGCATTTAGAGTAATTTGTGTATATTTTAGGTTAATTCATGTCCTTTTATGGTCAGGAGAGAAGGAGATTTATTTCGGGGCCTTAGATTGACGATCCAACCGTACAGATTTGATTAGGATGATGATCGGAGTTCAACGCCTCCGAAATCGTCTAGATCGGAATCCCGTAGCACCGTATGCAGTTCGAGGAAGATCAATGGCTAGGGGGTAATGCGACATCTTTATGATTTTCAAATGAAAAATATGACCATATGGATGGATTCGGAGTGACGATCGCAGTTCGCCAACATAAAGATCATCTTGATCCGAGCACCATGGCATCCTCTGCAAGCAAAAGAAGATGGATGACTCGAATGGTGCCACGTGGCGCTATCTAGGCTGCCCAACACCGACCAACAACAACTGCCCATGCCCTTCATCATTTTTACCCTCGAATCCTAGCCATTGGATGATCCAATGGCTAGGGAGCCTTCGCGCCTCTGCAGCAAATTCCTCTACATGACAAAGAGTGACGCGTGGCGCATTAGTCAACACATCCACTCCTACAGGAGGGGCGCGGGATCAAATCCCGCAATCCCCCAAAATCCTTAATTGGAGCAGCGTCCACACTGGCCAGTGCTCGGCAAGAGGTGCATGACGCGCGTGCGTGAAGGGCACGCACTAGCTGCAGTAGCGCGTAGCAACACAGTGCATGCCAGCATACCCGCACGCGACAAGGCAAGCGCAAGGCATGGGTGCAAGAGGCGCATGTGTGAGTGATAGCGGGGGTGTGCGAGGATCTTTAGCGATATTTGGGGGTGGATCTTCAGCGACATCTTTAGATGTCACTAATTGCCCATGTATGAATTGCCCTCTCCCCTTCCACTATAAAAGGGCCAACACCCCTCCATCCACCTTCATTTCTTCCTTTTTCTCCCTTACCACCTCCAAGGCTCTAAAGAGAGCTTGTCCCAAGCTAGGGATGATCCTCTAGAGTAAAAAATGAACATTTGTTCCCATGTCTTACCTTCATTCATGGGGCATCCCATGGTCATCCCCTCACCACCTTTTGAAAGAAGATCCTTGCTGCGATGCCATCCTGCCCCATCCTCCTTCCTCTGTCGCTGTTCTCCTTCCTCCAGCTTCCCACCACCTTCATCCAAGCGACGTCAGAGCGAGCCATCCTCCAAGCGAATGTCGAGGGGGACTCTTCTCACCTTTCTCTATCTTTATCGCTTTTGTAGTGTAGTTTTACGCTTTCTATCTGTAGCAAACATTTGTTCAGATAAATATATTGATGTTCTTTCTCTCTCTCTCTTATTTTGTAAGTATATTAGTTAGATAAACATTTGTCTATTTGATCTCTTGCTTTCTAAAAGTACCAAAAAAATCATAAAAGACAAAAACAACAAAAACAAATAAAACTGAAATGCCGATTTCACAAAACCAGACATTCGCCTCCCTGTGTTTGACCCGAGACTCTATTTCGAGTTTCGGTATAAATTTTATCTGGTAGTGAATTTCTATGAACTACGACTATGGATTTCCAACTCAAATCTTTTCGCGTACGAAATCACAATAATAACATCTTAATCCAACGGTTGAGATCGCACCTTGATGTCTTCTTTAAGAAGTGTGAGGGCACGGCGAGGATACATCTCATCCATTGGATTGAAATCCAAGGGCTGGGATTTGATGAAGGGTAGATGAGGGGAGGGTAGCGGTGGCTTGTGGGTGATCTTGTGTAGTTGGGATGGTGCCATGTGGCACCATCTGAGTCATCCATCTTCTTTTGCTCGTAGGTGGTGCCACGGATGTCGGATTGAATTGATTTTTGCACCATTGGGCTGCGATTATTGATCTGAATCCATCCGTGTAGTTGGATTTGTTGTCTGAGGTTTGAATTTTAACCACCTTGCCCCTTGGCCTTTAATTTTCTGTGGATTGTACAAGATGCTACGGACGTCAGATCGAGGTGATTTTGGAGGCGTTGGCTCTAATCATCACTCTGACCACATCCGTACAGTCAAATCTTCAATCTAAAGCCTAGAAGGATGTCGCCCTATCCCCTATCCATTAAAATAAGAAAATTAATATACAATTTATACAAATTAATCTAAATGTATGATGATGTATGTTATGTAATATTTATAATGCTGATGCTTATATGGATCTAGGAACATGCATAAATAGGCAATTTAACACACATAGATGTGTACACATTAGTCATCCATGGAGACTTCGAAATAATCACCAATCATGTCCAAAATGATCACCATCATAAACCTTTGAAAAGTAGCAGGTGCATTGCATAATTCGAATGCCATTTTATGGAAAGCAATGGTTCCATAGGGACAAGTAAAAGTTGTCTTCTCTTGGTCCTCCAGACTAGTTACAACCTGGTTATATCCAGAATATCCATCTAAGAAATAGAAAAATTTCCTTCCTGCTAATTTCTCTTGGATCTGATCAATAAATAGTAGTGGGAAGTGATCCTTTTTAGTAGCCGAATTGAGTCATCTATAATCAATGCAGACCTGCCACACAGCCACGGAGCGGGTCAGGATGGATTCACCCTTGTCATTGCTCACCACAGTTAGCCTAGGTTTCTTAGTTACAACTTGAATTGGGCTTACCTAAGGACTGTCAGAAATGGGATAAATAATGCTTGCATCAAGGCACTTAATTATTTCTTTTTGACAACCTCCCACATACTCGGGTTAAGTCTCCTCTGTAATTCACGAGAAGGTCGTGCATCTTCTTCCAATTATATCTTGTGGGTGTAGTGAGCAGGACTAATACCCTTCAAATTAGAAATTGCCCATCCAATAGCTTGCTTATTTGTACTTAGGACCTTAGTCAATTTAAGCTCTTGATCCTTGGTCAGATGGGAGTGAATAATCATAGGGAGGGTCAGATTAGGTCCTAAGAAGACATATTTCAAACTAGTTGGGAGGGACTTTAATTCCAATTTATGTGGGACCATGAGTGAGGGTAGTTGAGTAGGTGGAGATGGAGTAGGTAGCCTCTCCATAGGAGGATCAATTCTGAGTCAAGAGTTAGGTGCTGGATTCAGATACTTGCAGACCTCCTTGCACTTAGGTTCCAAATCAGTTTCTTTTCTTGGTTGAGTCAAACATGCTAGCAGAGGATCCTTAATAAGATTAATAGCCATGCTTTCCTCAATGTCATCATTCCCAAAATCCTTAATAGCTCCACAATCATAAAAAAATTTCATTGCCTTAAAAACATTTAATTTCATCTTTCTATCTCCAAAGGCAATTTCCATTTTGCCAGATTCACAATCAATGTGGGCTTTAGCAGTAGCAAGGAAGGGTTTGCCTAGGATGATTGGGGTATTGCAAAGTCATTCAAACACCTCCATGTCAAGGACTAGAAAATCAACAAGGAATTAAAAGTCCTTGACATGAACAATCACATCTTCCAGAATCCCGTGCGGCTTGGTGGTAGTCCAGTTGGCTAGCTGAAGTGTAACATTAGTGAGCTTCAGGTCATCTATACCGAATTTCTCAAAAAATACAGTCGGGATTAGATTAATGGAGGCACCTAGATCCAGTAGAGCCCTATCCAAAGTAATATCCCCAATAGAACAATAAATCAAAGGGTTTCCTGGATCCTTCTTCTTAAAGGGAAGGTTATTTAAGATGATTGAGCTAGCTTGTTCAATCAGGATAACCTTCCTAGGATTATTATATTTTGACCTGCACTTTGTAGTAGTCAATTCCTTCAAAAATTTAGTGCAAGCTGGGAAGTGTTCAATGGCTTCCAAGAGCGAGATATTAATCTATACTTATTTGAACACATCCAACCAAGTCTCAGTAGTTGATTTAGGCTTTTCTTCCTAGGCCTATTCAGGGCCTCATGAAAAGGGATTTGGATTTCTACGTCCTTAAAATCATGAGCCTGATCCTCCTCCATTACAGGCTCCTTTCCCAAGTTAGGTGTACTAGGATCCCTAGAGTGTAGAGCGGGAGTCATCACAGGATCGTGGGTAGTCTTTCCACTTCTCAGAGTGATCAAGCTAGCTGAAGCAGGTGGATATTGATTAAGATCTTGGGAAGAGTTAGGCATAGAGTATAGATCTGATTGAGAAACCTGATTATAGATAGATCCAGGATTAGGAGGAAGATTGAAACTAGGTGGAGTCATAGGGGCTTGCTGAATCAAATGAGTTTGATTTTTATTAACCCCTTAAGGGAAATTTCATCTAATTAGTGCATTTCTAGGGTTTGGAAGGGTTTGTGAGGGTAAGGCACCAATAGGTCTATCATTAGGCTTAGGTCCTATCTGGTTCTTCAGATCCCTGATGGACTGGGTCAATTGTTGCATAACTTACAACATGGAAGTATTTGTGTCCATTAGTTGTTAGTTCTCAATAAGGCCAATTCAATTTGGCTAGGCTGGTTAGGGGACAAGGGTTGATAATTTTGACCCTGGTTATAAGTGTTAGGTAAGCTAGGGTTCATCTGATAATGTTTAGGTTGTGTGATTTGTTGGTTCACTTGCCCCTATCTTTTCCAAGAGAAATTCTAGTGGTTTCTCAAACTAAGATTATAAGTGTTTTAGAAAGGATTTCTATTATTTCCTTCGATAGCCGACACATCCTCATATCCAGATGATGATGAGGATAAGTGTGTGGATTCAGGATAGCAAGGATCAAAGGTCCTTGCGTGGGTCCCATGCAAAGGGCCTTGGGTTAGGTGGATCGCATTTTGACCCATATGTAGCTTGTTCACAAACTCCCTCCTTGAGGGAGCTTGGATAGTGGGTGATGGGAGGGTTGCTCCCTTCCTATTGTTGCTCATTAGTTCATCCAATTTTTTCGAAACAACCTCAACTTTGTCCAGTTTTTCACAGATCAAGTTCATATCCCCATTACTGGGGCTCTCCTGGACCTTATAAATTCTACCTCCAGGTTGCATGGATCTTCCATAAGTTTCATGCAGGCATTATTCATAGAATTTTCACTCATATTCTCAAATAAATCAAAAGCACTATTTTTATCTTTCCTCATAAAGTTACCTCCATAAGCGGCATCCATAAGGCTTCTCATGTGATCATTAAGCCTGCAATAAAAGATCTGCACTAGTTGCCATCTAAGAACCTCATGATGCAGGCATTTTCTAATTAATTCCATGAATCTCTCCCAAGCTTCGTGCAATGGTTCTTTAGGGTGTTGGGAGAGGATGGTGATAGCATTTTTAAGTTCACTGGTTTTTCTAATTGGGAAATTTTTCTTTAGGAAGGCACTTCTTATCTCCCCTTATGTGTTAACGGGTCTTCCTATAGACCTTAACCAATGACTAGCTTTCTCTTTTAGGTCAAAAGGGAGGAGTTTCATTTTTAGCACATCATCATGTAGATTAAGAATTGTAATTGTCTCACTAATGGCCATAAACTCTTCTAAGAATTGAAAGGGGTCTTCATCATATTTGCCCTGAAAATGAGGTAGAAGTTGTATAGTGGTGTGCTTAATCTCAAATTGAGCCTCTACAGGTGGGACCCTAACATAAGGTTGGTGTTGATACTGGGTAGGGTTGTAAAAATCCCTCAAGAGTCTAGCCTAAGGATGTTGGATCTGTAAAATCTCAAGCATCTCCTACATTTGGGTTTAATGATTTTATTGAAACTGGTTCAGTTGAAGTTGGAGATTTTGGATATGAGCCTGGGGATTAATCTAATTCGGTTGTGGATTCAGGTTGGCTGGGTTAGCCATCAAATCAAGATCAGAGTCTAAGTCAGATGTAGAATTGGATTCACCAATAATCAGTCTCCTCCTTGGTTCTCTTTGCAGAGGTGGCACTAAGTGTGGATTTTGTGATCTAGTTCCATGCATACACTTGGAAGAAGGTTATTGACGTAGAGAGAACAGGAGAGAAGTGTGTGCATAATGCAAGAAATCAAATTCTAGCCCTAAAGGGTTGCACCTATTGGACCTAGTCCAAGTTTCGCTAACCCTAACTAAATTACCTGACCCTTAAATTACTTGGCTGGCCAAAAGAATGGGACCCCCTAGGACACCATTAGCGGTTAACGTGGTTACCGCACCAACCTTTCTTGTCACCAGTTGGTCCAAATAGATAGGGCCTCAGATACAATCAACTAGGTATAGCTCCAGTTTGGAAGATAAAATCCAACCTAGTTGGTGCGCCTATCAAATTAATTAGGGCTTAGGATTTAAAGTGCATGGGATTATATGATGGGCATGAGGGGGTGGGTGACAAACAAGGATCCACAAATAGATTTAATTAGTGGAGTATCTTTCAATGCTCGAATAATCAATTCACCAATTTTAGGATTCAGATTTTAGGGTCTTTTCAAACAAGTTTTGAGTGGAACAGATGGCATTTTGCAATCATGGGACCTTAATCGTTTTCCTTTAGATTGTGAATTTGACAACCCTAATGTGGCACCTTAGCATACAACTTCTAAGTGAATCTCTTTTATTTCAAGTGGTGTAGCCCAAACAATGCAAAAGAGGCTTCCCAAACACCACTTGATCAAGTAACATGAAATAATTTTTTTTTCAGAATTTTAGAGGCCTAAAAATATTTTTTTTAGATTTTTCAACTCAAAATGCCAAAATAGTCCGAACAGACCCCTAATGAGTATTTTCCAAAAGTTGTAATGATACATCCTTTAGAAACTTTTTCCAATTTTTTTCAATAAGCTAGATTTAATCAGAAATCCAATGACAAAAATTTCACTAAATTTGGAGTTGTATAGAATTCAGGAAAATTCGATGAACATGGATCTCCAATAGAAAAATTTCAGATATACCCACCGATAGTAAAAGATTTTTGCATGAAATTTGGTGGGTTTTTTCCTGACTTCAAGGGGATCACGTATGTAGTAAAAATTTGGAAATTTTTGGTCATACCAATAGTTCGAAATTAAATTTTTAATTCAGCAAGAAAAATCAATCCAAACTTGGTTAGGATGAGATAAGAACTGTAAGCACAAGTAGAGTAGGATAAGACATATACATATATGCATATATTTGAAATAATACTAAATGCAATTACTCCTAAGAGTCATGAATCTACAAAAGTCTAGGATGTAGAAGACCTACCTGGAGATCTTCACCCGCATTTTTCTTCTTGTCGCTTCGTGATTCATTCTCCCACGACTACGCGAACCTACACACAAAGTGACAAAAGGAGAAGAACAAGTTAGATCTCACAAATGTAAATCTAGAGGAAGCTATTGAAAGAGAAATAATCGCGTTGCTTCCTCGGCAATGGCACCAAAAACTATGCTGAATGTGGATGTGATTGCGAAAAATCGCTTTTCGTTGTAGTGTGTATAGAAACTCTTGAATTTGTAAGTGAAATTGAACTCGTAAAATTTTTCGAATAGAAATATGGGAGTCCGAGTTGTTCACAGGGAGGCAAATAGACCAAAATCGCTTTCCTAATTAGAACTAAATCGAATATCAAGTAGGATGATTAATAGAACTAATACTAAATCTAATGGCATGCAACTACTAGAATAATAATATACTGCTACTAGAAAGCATACAACTTGAAGATAAGTTGAAAAGTAAATATTAGAACTTTTATTGAATAAGATAAGAGTTTAACACCAATAAAAGTAGTAGTACAACTAGAGGAATGCTTGGAAAATTACAACTAGAACTAGACTACTACAACTAGAACTAGAGAAATGCAGAAATTATGGACTTCGAAGGCGAAGTTCGGAGAGGTGGTATAGATACGGATGCGAAAGTGCACCCACTAGAACCACTAGAGTTGGCGTGGACTAGTAGTAGTAGTAGAGACTATTTGAAGGTAAGGAATTCTAAATAATAGATGATTCTAAGGGTGGGCGGCTAGGTGAATTTATAAGAAATAGAGAAGCTTCCTATTGGTTGATCTAGAGTGCCTAGGATCACTAAATTGGGTGGTCTAGATTAAATCCTAAGGGATGGTTAGGATAGGTAGGATATAGTCCCTTAGATCTAGGATGGAGGGCTAGGATAGGGAGGTCTTTTTTGGTGGTTTTCTAAATATAGGTGGCTAGCCACTTAGGATAAAATCTTGGTGTTTGGCTGGCCACCTATGAAGGGATAAGGAGGCTTTGGGTGGTGGCTAGGGTTTCTAGGGTTAGGTTAGGATAAAATCTAGGTTGGTGTAGGTTTTCCTGAGGGATAAAATCTAATATGGCTAGCAATTATAGTTAGAAAATCCAAGCTTATGGTTAGCCAATAGTGCTAGCTAATTGGGTTAGGTGGTAGAGTGTAGGTCTAGATTAATTAGGCTCCTAACTAGGGTAATGTATTGGGATAATTGGTTTCTAAATAGGTCTGCTAACTAGGTTAGTCAACTCCAAATGAGCTTAAGTCCAGAAATACAATCAGCCATGCTCCTATCAACTTGAAATTTTATATCTGTACATATAAAAATAAACACATCAAGGTACCAGATACAATTGCAGGAAAAATTGCAAAAAACCCATAAGTATGCATTATTTACAAAATGTCATGAAATGCCTAATCTAACCTGCTAAATGAAATCTAACCCAAATTACCCTTAGAAAAACATTAATTAGGCATTAATTAACATAATAAATATGGAAATATCACTTGCCATCACCGCACTTGTCATTGCTGTGCTCGCGTCCACCTTCCTCTCACTCTGTCTCTCTTCCAGGCACCCTTGCAAGGAATGGGGAGGGAAGGAGCAGTGGCGGCGATTTGCATGGTTCACGGAAGGGAGGGTTACGAGGTTTTACAAAAGTGGGGAGGAGAGAGAAAGAAGATGTAGGAAGGATTAGAATTAAGAAAGAGGAGTTTAGGAAAGGAGATTTGATTAAATGCTTAATGTTGATTAGATTAAGAACTCAATATATATATATTTCTTTTAACTTTCTAACCCACACATAATCCCAAAATCATGTGAAACAAACTCCAATTATTACGTAACACATATTGTTGGAATCGTTACAAGACAAGGAAACCATTAAAATTCGTGGATTTCGAAATGGAAGTCATTTGCACCATGCAATTCCCAAAGTGAGTTGCACGCAAGGTTATTAGTGGTTTACACGTGTTTCACTTATCCAAGGTTTGATCACCTCACGAAAAATGATATTGGAATCCTGACGACACCGAAAGGCTAATTGTTCTCTCAGATCTTCAATTTAATGTTTGGATTATAAAAATGAAAAGACACGTAGGTTTCGTCTTTAGTTACACAATTTTAATTCACGCTGGGTCTGATTTGCACATAATTGGTGACATCGAATTCATCTTGAGGTCCAGTATCCGATTAAATAACTAGATTATTGGTTTGTGTCATTAAAGCTAATGACACCCTAAACCCTAATTTAGCCTTTTTATAGACTACTAATTAGGATTAGGGTCAAGGAAAGTTATTAGTTGCCCAAAATACACTTAGAAATTGGTTTATTCACGTTGCAATCCTATTCATCTTATTTTAAGCATAACTTGAGCTACACAACTTGGATTCCCATGAAACAAGTGTTGTTAGAAAGCTTACAATGAGAGGAATCTAATGATACCCCATATGGTTCCCTTTTGAAGAGGTTTTACCAATGGTTGACTGCAAACATGCATTTCTTCATGTTTTACGATGTGTTTACACTCTCATCAAGCCCAACTTGTCTTTACGGGTTTGAAATGACTCGAACAACTCCAAAATGACTCAGGACCAAGATTTTAGGGCATTACATTTGGTATCCGGATGTCATTTGCACTTGCAGGTGTCTATAGAGTTTTCACCATGAGTATGACTACTTTTGAGTCTAAGTACTGTAACATCATCCATTAGTGGGAAATTACTGAGCTTCTTGCCATGAGCACCTTATTCTTTAGTGACCAGCTCATTGACTATCACCATAATTAAGAACTTCCAAGTTTCGATTTGCTTAGATCGCTACCAGTACCTTCATAAGAGGCATGACCTTGTTGCCTAGCTTCTTCATTTCCAAATCCAAGATTTGAATTGGCTACTCTTTGTAGCTATGGTTAGGTTCAATTTAGAGATCATCATAGCATAGCACCTGGCTTTTTTTTGGCACATACTTCCTCAATGATGACTTGAGAAAGATGTCATGCATTAGTGATAGTTAAGGAGGAAGGGCCAAATGATATGCTACTGGGTCGACCCACTCAAGTATCTCGAAGGGTCCTGAAGGATGAATAGTTTGTCTATGGCATCGTGGAAGTGTGAAAAATTGTCATTTAAAACTTTGATTAAAAAATGATTCGATGTCCAAAATCAAATCATCGAACTATAAGTGACCTAAATCTAAAGCACATTGGAAAGATTAACTTCTTCCCATTTTGAGGTGCTATGAGTTAAAGTTATACATTTTTGGTGGCATAGTATATTACCATATGGGCAACGCCTCCTACAATAAGCCTTGGCGTAGTGCGAAACCTTCTTGGCAAGATGATGAGGCCCTCAATGCCGAGAGCACCCAACAACATTTATGTATCATGAACCCTTCGTGAACCTGAGGCAACCCTTACCTCGAATCTCCACATGCACGACTGCAAGATCGCCAACAGGATCACCAAGTCATGATCCTTCATATATTGGTTGTCCAACCTCCTTGTTGGACTTCCAACAAGATCCTTCATCTTCCAACCAAAGTATTGGTCTTCCAACAACACTTAGTTGGTCTTCCAACTCTAGTGTTGGACGTCTAAGAAGCGAAGAGAGGCAAGGGGGTTATCACAACTGGTCTATGATGAGAGACTCATCATGGCTCCTAATTTATCAATATTAGCTAGCTTTCCTAGTTAAATTACCAGGGAATAGCATTATACTAGGGTTAATTATGTATTTAGAGTAATAATAGCAAAGACCTTGTTTATATGTTCAAATACCTAAATTAAGGGTTAATAAACATCTATTTATGCTTAATTAATAAATGGAACTTAAATCCAATCATTTAGCTACATATAATTATTATATCTAATTTATGTTATTTATATTAACTAAGTTGTTAATTAACTTAATAATGTTAAGTACTTAATTAAATATAGCTAATAGTGGTAAAAATGCAATCTCATGTCATAAATATATTATTTACAGTATTTATAATTATATATAAAAAATTGAAAAATAAATAATTTAATTTAAGCCTTAAAACTCATGGTTTGCATTTCAATCCCTAACTTCTATATCAGTTAAGTCCTTTTAATCATGCATAGGTCCTTCATATTTACATCCATGTCCTTAGACTTTTTCTTCTTATTTTCTTCTTTACTGAGACCGAAAGCTGGCATTCACTCACATCCTTCTTCGATGTTAGCAGCATGGGAGGGCTGAGCTCCATTTCTATGCGTGGCAAGCTTCACCATAACAAACCCTTCACATCCATTAGTTTGGATGTTTTGCACGTGCATTATGGACACCTGGAGGCTTCACCACCGTCGAAGAAGGTGATGGAATATTTTGATGTATCTAGACGCACTTCAATCCAGATTCAAGGTCCCTAACCTTCCTCACCACCTATAAATACCCCCCTCACCTCCTTGAGCCTCAGTTGGTTTCAATACTTTCCAAATGAGATTTTGAACTCAATTTAGCTTAAACCAATTATTCTCCACCTTTTGAATTCAGCTAGAACCTTTCTAGAGATCTTAATATATTAATTGAGGCAATTACTCTTTTATTCGCCTGTTCTGAAGAACAACATGGAGCTTTGAAGCTCCTTAAGCTCCAAAAGCTTTCCAACACCCCTATTCCTATTCCACATGATGTGAAATATTCTTAGGCACTCTTTGAGGGCTTTAGGCATGAAGGAAAGGGACAGAACAAGTTCAATGTTGAAGATTGCACATCGAGCTAATGCTGGGCTACAACCATGTTGTGGAGTCAACTTTAAATGATGATCAGATGAGCTATAGAGATCCAATCAACGAAGTGATGAATGGAATCAAAAGAGGAAGCATAGGACTCTTGATCTGGAGCATTAATTTGTCAGGAGATTTTGAGATATGATTGGGATCAAGAGAGAAATCAAACACTGGAAACAACACTGTGCAGAGAAGAAAGGGGACAACATAGTCCCACATCGATAGTTGAATAAGTGTCACAGGCATATATAATGAATAACCTCCTAGGCTTATTACCCAAACAAGGGTGGGTTCCCCAAGTGGCTCTCTTGTGCATGTTGCTCTTGATATATTTGACCATGTGCTGTGGGAGAGCGGCCTCCGGGTGCCATGTGGAAGGCTAAGATGGTGACACATGGCTAGTAGTGGCACCAATTTGGCCATCATGGCCATTGATCCTACGAAAGCCATGTGGAGCCATCTCTCCTTTTGGTGTGCATTTGGTGTGTGAAAGGCTTGAATTTGCGAGAATTTGGCTAAGTGTTGAGAACATAGTATGATTTGTGAAGGCTCTGTGGGTGAGGCATAAGACCTAAGTGTAAAATGATAAATGCCTAAGTTTGTAATAAATGATGTGGATTAATTGTGTTGTTTCAAAACAACATTTTAAAATTTCTTTTTAAAATTCAATGCATATATTTTTCTTTTCATTATGGAATGATTCCATGCTATTATTATTCATTTTTATGCAATTATTCATGTGGATAACATATTGTAGTAATTAATTAGTTAATTAATTAGTTAGTTAATTATATAGTTAATTATTATGGTAACTTAAACTATAACTATATTTATACCATATTATTAAGTAGTAGTATAATGTAATTAGTAATTTTAAGTGCTTAGTAATTATAGCATGTTTAGTATAGTAGTTAGGTTAGTATTAAGTTTATAATTTAATTAAGTAATCCTCATATCTATTAGATTAAGTAATTAAAGTAAATAGTTATTAGTTATATGACCTAAGTATGTATATAACTTATAAGCTATTTTAAGTAAGTAATAATAGTTATGTATAGTAAGTTAATAACTAAATTATAGTAAATAAGTTATATAATAGTTATGTATATAAGTTAAGTATATACTAATTAATTAATTATTATAATTAAGAATGAGAATTAAGTTAAAAAAATACTTCTTTCCTTAGTCTTTAGGTAGTTTGCTTTGTTGGATTAAGTTAGATATATAAAAAATACCAGAAAGACATCTTTATCTGACTAGCAGTTGTATCCATTAGGCATACACTCTTAGGAGTGCATATTTTCTGCTAGATTTCTGTTTCGGGATATCTGTTGTGGAGATAGAGAAGATTGATCGCATAGATCCCTATCTTAGACTTAAGTAACCATATTATTGATTGAAATTATTAAAAAGTGAAACACATCTTGTTTCTTCTTTTCATTAGAAGACATATTATAAAAAGACGAATTCATTAAAACTCGTGACATTTATCTGTTTTTCTAACTTGTGTGCGGGTTTTTATTGCTATCTGTTGCATGCTATTATGCACATAGTGCAATCACTAGAGTCACACAAGTCTTTCATTCTACCTCTCCTCTTTTCACCTCTTAGGGCTTTGGTTGAAGATCAACAAGTCTGTCTCACTACTAGAGCCCCGGGGAGCTAGTAGTGAGTGGTCTTGTTCCTAGACTATAGACTTTTGAGCTTTCGGGATATGCACGACGTAGACATGTAGGACGTGTGTTTGTACATATACATTATCTATTTGCGTCCGCATATTTTACGTGTATTCTAGGTCTTCTTTTCTCTAGAAAAGAAGAAAACTCGCTTTCGTTTCACTACATTACGGGTTTTGCTTGTTGCTGTTTTTCTTGCAGTGGCGTGAGTGTGCCTTTGCACATTATTTTGGTTTATGCATGGGTGGAAATCGTTGAGACCGCCTCTCATCCCTTCATTGACAGGTTTTCCTAGACCTACTACTCCTATGCAGCACTCTATCCCCTCACTTCTACTTTTGCTTCTTTTATGCTTGATCACATGGATCAACCATAGAATCTGAAGATCCCCCTAGTCAGGAGGATGTGCCACCTTTTGATATCCATGAGGTGCTCCTGAACCAGAATCTATAGATGCTTGAGCAGAACCATCAGATCAATCTGCTGACGACTTTTCTGTAGAATCTCTAGGCTCGTCGACTTGAGGTGGCTCTTGGCTTCACACCACGTCCTCCACCTAGGCCTTTGCTTAGAGATTACTACAATGCCAAGGTAGAGTTGTGTGTTAGGATTCTAGTAGGATTAAACGACCCTAAGCTTAAACTTAACATCATTAGTCTTATCCCCTACTTTCATGGAAATAGTTCAGAGTATCCGTTTCAGCATATTGAGGATCTTAAGAATCTATCTCAGACTTTGGGTCTATAGAATCAGAGTCGGGAAATCCTACTTATGAAGATGTTCTCCTTCATCCTTAAGGATAAGGCTACCTATTGGTATCGAACTATTGCACGACCTATCATGACTTGGGCCAAACTCAAATCTGCTTTCCTAAAGAAATTATTTCCTATAGGTTGCACCAATGCCCTTAGGCGAGCCATCACAACATTTTCTCAGAATTAAGAAGAACCAATTCATGAAGTGTAGGAGCACTTTCATGAATTGCAAAGGAAATGCCCACATCACAACATCCCTCGTTGGCAACTAATGCAAATATTTTATTATGAATTGTAAGAGAGCATTAGCAATCTGGTCGACGCCTCTTGTGGAGGAAACTTCTTGAATTGTGATGAAGAATCCGCCCTAGAACTTTTCGAGGGGATGGCAGAAAAATCGATCAACAATGCCTCTGTGACATAATTCATGAGAGGGAATCCGCATCAGAACCTGCATCATAAGGGCATTCATGAAGTTGAGAGCCAATCCAGTTCGTGAGATCTAGAGATTATTGCAGAAAAACTAGATAAGGTTGATATCATAGCCAAGCATCTTGACAAGGTTAGGAGCACGATGAAAAATCTTACACCTTTACTTGCTATGAATCCTGCGCCTCAAACTGTTTCTCAAATTCCCGTGGGGAGGGAGTTTGTGAATAATTTGGATTTGCGAGATCCATCTTCCTTGGGTTATCTCCCAACTCATGCACCAACCCAAGGAGGGACCTTAGTCCCATCTTTTCCTCATCTTTCCCCACTTCCTTCTTACCCTGTAATGGAAAACATGATGTATCCTAATGATTTGTATGCCATCCAAGGGTACAACACAAGATCAAATCTGTACTCCAACACGTACAACCCTAGATGGAGAAACCATCCCAACTTCTCCTAGTCTGATCATTGACAAAGAGCTACCTATCCAAATCAGACTCGTCCAAACCCACTGACATTACTTTTTTAGCAACCCTATGTAAGGCTCACCCAGCAGAGTATGTAGAGCTACTCGAGGCCAAATAGAGATTCGCAGCTCGATCAGATTTTGTGAGCTATGAACGAGAGCCAGTGATGGAATGCTGAAGCTCTTGCTAAAGTTCAAAGGCAATGTGTGGCAGAATTGGCGGACCTCAGGGGCCAAATAATGCAGTTGGCAGAGTCTCGTCAGCCAGGGGTGCTTCCATCCTAGCCAGTTTTGAACCCTAGGAATCTTCCTAACCCTAGGTTTAACCTAGGAGGTTATAATCCGAATCAGGGCTGAGTTCATTTCATACATCTGGACAATCTGAGTTTGAATCAAAACCCACCCTCTTTACCTTCTGAATATGAGTTTTTGAACCAAGATCAACAACAATCCTTAATGACTCAACCTTTACTTCTGAATCCATTAATCCTCCAAAATACACAATTATTTTAGGGTGACCTGAATGGATATGGAAGTACCCGAACGGATTTCATAGTACTAGATATGGAAGTACCTGAATGGATTAAGGACACCCCAATTATTTTAGGGTGACCTTTCCTGGCCACTGCAAAGGCCAACATAGATTGAGAGTATGGAAAGATGGAACTTAAGTTTGGGGAGAAAACACTTAAACTTGATATATTCAAAGCTTCTAGAGGATTAGATTGCAAGTGGATCGAGGAAGTAAGAGCGATTTCTATTTTTGAGGATGAGCCTATTTCCTTAGATTTAGATGAACCATCCTTTGAATCTTTTATCCCTCAGTACAAAATCCTACTCTATGAATCTACACTCGATTTAGAGGTTGAATCATCTGACTTATCTTTACCTCTATACTCAGTTGAAAATCCTACCCCAGACTATATTGTTGATCCTACACCTAAAGTAGAACTCAAACCCTTGCCTGACACACTAAAATACGTATATCTCGAACCTGATCAATCTTATCCTATGATTATTAATTAACATCTTTTTGAAGATCAAGAGACTAAATTGATTGCGATCCTGCGAGAATAAAAGAAGGCAATTGGGTGGACTTTACATGACCTAACTTGGATTAGCCCCAATTACTGCAATCATCGTATCTATATCGAGGATAAGGAATGGCATTCCTGCAAAGCACAGCGAAGACTAAATCCGAACCTTTGGAGGTCATAAAGAAAGAGATAATCAAGTGACTAGATGCAGATATCAATTATCCTAAATCAGATAGCCCTTGGGGGAGTCCAATTCAAGTGGTGCCTAAGAAGGCAGGGCTCACCATAATTAAAATCGAATCTGGAGAAACCATTCCTATGCGAATTGTGAATTCGTGGTGGGTTTTCATTGATTATTGGAAACTGAATTCCATAACAAAAAAGGACCACTTCTACCATTCATTGATCAAATCCTCGAGAAACTAGCCGATAATAAGTTCTATTTTCTTGATGGTTACTCTGGATATAACCAGGTTGCGATTCACCCTGAAGACCAAGAGAAAATGACTTTCATCTACCCCTTTGAAACCTTTGCTTTCCGAAGGATGCCATTTGAGCTTTGCAATGCACCTGCAACTTTTCAACAGTGCATGCTAGCCATTTTTTTCGAGATGGTGGGTGATTATATGAAAGTATTCATGGATGATTTTTCCATCTTCGGGGAGGCATTTGACATCTATTTAGAGAATTTGTCGAAGATTCTAATGCATTGTATTGAAGTTTATCTAGTCCTTAGTTGGGAGAAAAGCCATTTTATGGTCCCTGAAGGCATTATACTTGGCTACCTTGTGTCTGAGTGAGGTATCCAAGTAGATCGAGCGAAGATCAATCAAATTTCAAATCCCTGTACCAAACTTAGTAAGGGCATTAGATCATTTCTCAGGCACGTGGGTTTTTACAGAAGATTTATACTCGACTTTTCAAAGATTGCCTGACCACTTACGAACCTCCTCACGAAAGATACTAATTTTGAGATGTGTGAGGAGTGTATCTCACCATTTCATAGTTTGAGATATAGAGTTACACATGCTCCTATTCTGCAGCCTCCTAACTAGAACTTATCTTTCGAGATCATGTGCAATGCATTTGATTACATAGTAGGAGCTATTTTAGGGCAAAAAATTGAGAAAAATCTTGTAGTGAGTTACTATGCTAGCAAGACATTGAATGATGCACAAAGGAATTACACGGTTATAGAGAAAGAATTGCTAGCAATAGTATTTGGATTAGAGAAATTCAAATCCTATATCCTTGGCTCTCGAATTATCGTGTACTCGGATCACTCTACGATCAAACACCTTCTTTTGAAGGACACGAAGCCTAGGTTGATCAAATGGATCATGCTTCTCCAAGAATTAGACCTAGAAATTCGTGACAAGGCAGGACGAGAGAATTTCGTTGTCGACCACCTTTCCCGCCTTCCTTATGAGAGTATTGAGACTTCTCCACCTATCACAGAACACTTTTCTGATGAGCATCTTTTGAGTATATCGACTGATCTTCCTTGGTATGCTGACATCGTAAACTATTTGGTCACACATCAATTCCCGTTCGACTGGGATAGAAATCTCAAATCACGACTTGTATCAGAGGCCAAATATTATTTCTAGGAAGATCCTTATCTTTTTCGACGTTGCAATGATCAAATCATCAGGCGGTGTATATCATCTTCAGAGATTGAGTCTATTCTCTCTTTTTGTCATGGTTAGGCCTGTGGCGGTCATTTTTGAGACATAAAATCGTAGCGAAAATTATGCAAAGTTGGTTTTATTGGTCCACTCTTTTCGCTAATTCACAAATATATTGTAAGGCATGTAGTTGCTGCCAAACTCTTGGTAGCATGACATGTAGAGACATGATACCTTTGAACCCGATAGTTTGTAAAATTTTTGATATTTAGGGCATTGACTTTATGGGTCAGTTTCCTTCTTATTTTGGCTTTGAGTACACTCTACTCGCTGTTGATTACATATCTCATTGGGTCGAAGCCATACCCACATGCACTAAAAATCACAAAGTTGTCATTTCTTTCATTGAAAACCATATCATCTCTCATTTTGGGATACCACGTGCAATTATCTCTGATGGCGGATCCCATTTCAATAATGGCTGGTTTCAGAACCTTCTTAGGAAATACGGGGTTACACATCGTATTGCTACACCTTATCACCCCTAAAGTAATGGGAAAACCGAGGTCTCTGATCGAGAGATCAAGAAGATCCTTTAAATGACAATCTAACCTGATAAGAAGGATTGGTCTTCTCAGTTAGACAAGGCTTTGTGGGCTTATAGGACCACCCATAAGACACCCATAGGCATGTCACTATACAGACTTGTTTATGGGTAACTGATTGCATTGCAATCATGGGACTTAATTAACTTAAATTATGTTAGAACCTAGCATAACTTGTGATTAGTGCATTCATAAATTGCATTTCATGCATTGAATTCTTTTAAACAAGCTTTTAGAATAAAAAACATTAAAATTAGGTAGAGTGGTGACTTTTAAAAGCCATTGGTTGTTTGTTTGATTAATTAACACCACTTTACTCAAAGTGTTGGTGTTTTGAATCTCGGGCCCAAACTTCTGTCTAGATTTCAAAAATTAATTCCTGACACCACAAGCCTTCTAAAATCTTGAAATTTCACCCAAAGATTCCAAATCAAGTTTGAAACATCTGTTATAAATTTTAGAGAAATTGGACTTGTAGAGAATTTTCAAAATTTCTCAGACCATAGGGAGTCATTTCCTCTGATTTTATTATTTTGTTACTATTTACGAATTTTAGGAATTTTTATACTCAACCAATTTCTATGAAATTTAGCTTTCAGGAATTGTTGTAAAATTCTACACAACATATAAAATCATAAAAATTTTTGGTGGCTGGTGGTGTTACTAAAAGCCAAAATACCTATAAGTATCATTTTTGGACTTTGACACCAGCACAAAGAAAAATCCAAAAGAAACATCAAACAAATTCCTAAAATCACAGAAAAACATTTTTTGGAATCCTTGTTTGATTTTCCTTCCAGTAGTGGTGTTGTTTGCTTTGTTTGGACCCCTACTAAATAAGAAAAGCTTGAAAAGATTCACTAATAGCAAATTTTCTACCTAGGATTCAATTCAATTAGGGTTTGATTTCATTTCTTAGTCCCACAATATATCAAGGAATCTCATCATCACCAACACAACTTGATTTCTTTTTGATTATGGAATTCAAACTTGGTTGAAAACTTAACAAGAGAACCTTAAAATACATTGCTAATATCAAATCCTAAAAGCAAAAAAACAAAAAAAAATTGTATGACAACTTTATCTGGCATTGGACTCACTCCGTCCAATTCGCACACACCTAAAAAAAATTGAAATAATTGGGCATTACCCTAATTAACACCCTCCACATTCCTGTGCACATTTAGGTACCTAAGCCTAATTAAAATAAGTAGTCACTTGACCACTTAAGGACTTCATCCAATTTAGGCTTGATATTCGACATTTAAGAATCATTAAGCGCTCCAATTCCCTTAGACAACGCGGCGACAGACTTGGAGGGAAGTCAAATGTTAGGTAAGGGTTTATACAAGACCCTGGTGATTTTTCTAGGACATGCTTGGGCCCAAGCCACCTCTTTAGTCTAGCCGGGTGTTCTATGGGAAGTAGGTTCACTTATTGATCCCTTACTTGTCAGGTTCCCAAGTCTTAGGTTTTTAAGGAGTCAGCCCTAAGATAGAATTAGGCTTGTTTGCTTGATTTGCACACTTCTCATCTATCTCTTCTCCTCCCCTCTCATTCTTCCATAAGTGTATGCACGACCGACAGTTCCAAAATCCTCACTTGGAGGGACTAACTGATTTTTTGGCCCACCGCACTGCCCGTACTCGCTTGTTTTCTTCCTCCACTTCCTCTATTGAAAATCAAAAAATGGAAAACTCTCAAAATCATACAAAAAATACTAACAATCCATCCTCATCTAAAAAGCAAAATGGGAACAACATGCATCAATTTCACCAACCCGAAATTGTGGTTCCCAAACCTCAACTTGAAATGCCGCATCAGTAAAACCCGATGGGAAATTTGAATTTCGACAATTCAAACACGTTGTTCATGACGGTAACCCAACTCCCACAACTCAAAGCGAATCGACAACAATTGACTAGGACCATTATGAACCTAGCTAATAATAGACCACTCAATGCTAACCCACTGTTCCTTTGAGGGATTTCTATGATCCCTCAAATTATGAAGAAAGACCTGGGGTGGTCATACCTAATGGAGAATTTGAAATTAAACCCGCTGTTCTAAACCTTATTAAACATTTCCATGGCCTTCCTCTGGAAGACCCATCTAGCCATTTAGAGGAGCTCACGGTCCTCGCCCAAACCACTAAATCCCGCAATGTGTAGGAAGATTTATGGTTAATGCGGCTCTTCCCACTCTCCCTTAAAGACAAGGCCGCTTATGGGTTTAGGATGGTGGGAAAACCCATCAATACTTGGACACAACTAAAGAGCACATTACTAAAAAAATATTTCCCAATTGGTTAAACTAACTCTTTACGCCGCATAATAACTACCTTCCAACAAAAATTCGGCAAGACTATACATGAAGCATGGGAAATATTCCAAGATTTATTAAGAAGCTACCTCCACCACGAGGTGCCACTTTGGCAACGTGTGCAAATATTCTACCATGGTCTTGATGACAAGTTGAGGCGATTTGTTGACACCTCATGTGGGGACAACCTTTTAAACAAAGATGCTAAAAGCACCTACAAACTTTTTGACGAAATAAGCAAAACTTCTTTCAACAATTCATCCATGGACACCTTTGGCAGAAATGTCAATCCCCATGTAGGTGTCCATGAAGTAGGCATGCAACAACAATCTCTCCTTGTCACAGAAGATTATTTGAAATTCTTTGCACAAAGGCTCGACCAAATGCAAATCAACCAAAAGAAAATGGAAGAAAGTTTAATGCACGACCACAAAACCTTATTCCAACCAACCTTAACTCTCGCTTTTCTAACTTCAATGCTAACCCGACCCTCCTTTGCCAAGAAAATTTGCAACAAATTGATACAAGCGGATTTCAAAACCCCGACCTTACACCTGAATTTACTAGGACTTTTGATAATTCTACTATGTTTCTCCCAGTCAACGAAAACATTTCAGATCTCCAGGATAATTTTAGAAACAATTCCTCCAACTTCTACAACCCTACTTGGTGGAATAACCCTAATATTTCCTGGAAAAATACTAATCAAGTTCCGCAATTTCAAAATAAAATGGGGAATTTTGGCCAAAACCAACCTTCGCAGGCTGGTATTAATAGCGAATTAATGAAAGCCCCGCAAGGAATGCAACAACAGATGAACGACGTTACCCATGCCGTTTCTAATTTATAAAATCAAATCATGGTAATGCCTGATCAAAGGCTTATAGGAAATTTACCTTCCAAACCTATCCTGAATCCTCGAAATCAACAGAACCAAATCCCAAGTGGAAATAATCAAGGTCAGTAACCAATAAATTCCGTACCTCAATTCCCACCCGATTTTCAAAACCCGCAGCAAAATCAATGTTTTCCACATCGAAATAATCACACTACCAATGCAGTAACATTAGGAAGTGGTAAAACTACACACAACGCAGGACCCTCACAGGAAAACAAACTGAACCAAGAACAAATTTTTCCCTCCCCCGTTCATTCTTGGGATAAAAAAGACAGCACAAACATGACACCTTTCCCACAGGCATTAAGCTCCAAGAAAAAGAAAACTAGAAAAACTGAGCCATCTGAAGAAGAATTATATGAATTATTTGGTCAAGTAGAAATCAATATTCCTCTCCTAGATGCAATTAAATATGTTCTTGCCTACACGAAATTTTTAAAAGAAAGTTGTACACCAAAAAGGTAGCCTAAAAATCTTGAAAGTTGGTCCTTTCTGAAATAGTTAGCTCTGTTGTCCAGAGCAAGCTGCCTCATAAAAGAAAGGACCTAGGTGCCCCACTAATATCTATTGTCATCAGTGACACCACTGTTGAACATGCCCTCTTAGCCTTAGGTGCATCTATAAATCTTATCCCTACCATACTATTGGATGAATTCTAGTTCAGTGAACTTAAATTGGTGTAGGTAACCTTTCAACTTGTTGACCGATCTGTTATTCACCCAAAAGGGATAGTAGAGGATGTCATTGTTTGGGTACAAAATTGCCTCTTTGGTGGATTTTTTGTCCTTGACATTGATGAACCCAAAGCACTTAAAAATGTACCTATACTCCAACAAAGAAGGCTTTTGGTCATGGTTCTCCTCACTTTTGGTCACGGTTTTGAAACCGTGATTAAAACCGTAACCGATGCTCGATTGTAACTGGTTCGGGTCTTTTTTTCACGGTTTTAAAACGATGACCAAAGAGAGAGCTGTGGTCACGGTTTATAACCAGGACCGAAAACTTGGAACGGAAGCCAAAAATATTTACTCACGGTTGATAAACCGTGATTAAATAGATACTTTAGTCACGGTTTATAAACCGTGTCAAAAAATCTTTTAAATAAAAAAATAAATGTGATTAGACGCTATGTAAGAAGTAAAATGTAGATAAAGGAATGAATACTAATAAAAATTTTCTCACAGATAGATCTAATTTTTCTCATATATAGGTCTTTGGATGGTTCATAGGAATTGAAGTAATTTTTCTAGTGAGTACAGAGAAGAGACAAGAACCAAAGTAAATGTAAACATGCCAATTTTTGATTCCAGATGCTTACCTTATAAATTAAAAAAAAAAATCATAAATATCAGGTTCCTTTTTACACAAATGAAATTCTCTACATCCATGCAACTGAAACAACCACCGGACACCTGTACATCATTTCTAAAACCTCAAATTTACCAAGAGTATTTACTATTTACTAATAGCCTGTAAATCCCATAAGCAAAATCAGCTAATATATGCCATGCCTGACCATCATTATGTGGCATTTAGATTCAAGGATATGATAACCATCAGAAGAAGATGATTATGATTAACAAGATAGAAACAATGTGCAGGAAAAAAGAAAAGGTCACTAGATCAACATCATGTATATGCTTGAAAAGTAAAGTCAGAGGTAATTTCAGGTGTGATAAAATGCAAACCAAGAAAATATACTTATTTCTTGTTCATTTTTCTGAATGAGGCTTAACATATATCCAAGATATGCTTGCTACTAGTGTACAAATAATAGTTGGGCCTATTAGCAAACCAAACAAGAGAAACTTTTTGAAAACGTACATGGGTAGCACATAAGATAATAATAGAGAATTGTCCTTACCAAAGCAGGGATGAAAACAAAGAGTGAGCAACCATAGAGACAGGAGTTGAACAAGCCCCACTGGTGCTGAGAAGTGCTTCAAAATGAAATAAAGGACAAGAGGAACAACAGTAACATATCCATAAAGCAGGCCAGCAGACTTAGTAACAAAGTTGATATCAAACTATGTGCTATATAAGCAACAATTATACCAATAGCTGCAACAACAAATATTAAGGTAGTGCAAATCCAGAAAGGACCATATCTGCATGTTATTTCATATCAACCCCATAAAAAAGAGTATACGAACTAGAAATTGTGTTAGAATAAATTGGGAAAAGACTTGAATACGAGCAACAAGTGGCCCCCACAAAATCTAGGTTAAGATTGAAACTTGAAAAGAACTGATTATTGCATAAAGTGGGGCCCAATTTAAGGATATCCTAGACTGAAGTTTGTTATAATTGAATGCTTATAGAGTATCTGAATACTCAATTAATCAATTGAATATTGTTGGCAACTGCCATTTACTGATCTCCATCTTGCTTTGCAACTGCCATGTTATACTGGTAGAATGGTAATGCAACTGTCATTTACTTTGCTTTGCTGATCTCCATCTTGCTATTCATTTTCGTACCTTGATACCATGATCAGCCACTTTCTTTTTAAGGCCTTTTTCCTGCTTCTTGTACCTTTGATTTTAATCCTCAGCATGTTTGAGTGTTTGATATGTTGGTAGATCTCTTTGATGAAAAATATGCTTTCCTTTCTATGCCATCTGGCATCTAGTTACTAGCTGAATCTAGGGATAACATGGACTATGCTTACATTTATAGTTGATGCTGCCTTTTCATTAAAATTCAAGTGATCTTGTTTCTTATTATCCTATATTCTGATTGGAGATCTTGCACATTGATTTGGTTTATATACTAATTTTTGCAACTCGTTGCTCTAGGGACTTGTGCCACAGTGCTTTCTTGACTAACATAAATGGTTGGTCAACACTAAAAGGTGGTGTTGGATAACCCCCTTGATTCCACCCCTTCCAAAATAGAAGTAGACCATGCAAACTAAAGCATCAGAATGGGGTTAAATTAAAGAAAACCATGAGAATATTGGTGACTTCTTCCTCTTCAAGCTTATAGGCTGAATCAAACCAACTTGCCGGGATCATTTGAGAATAGCTAGAGAAACATTGTAGACTATCAATCAAGGCTAAAGGAAAGGTTTTTGTCCATCTTTAGTGGGAGGGAGAATAAATTTATACCTTTCTCTGGAGTTTGCACCTTAGAAGATGTAATTTGTGTTGCATCCAAATCCATCAACTACCCACGTCTCCATTCTCCATCCACGTCAATCTAAAGGAAGCTGGAGATGATCATAATGTGGGTATACCAATTTGAGTAGGCAGAGATATTTATGTGAAAAAAAGATCCAATCTTTTACCTGCTGCTGCATCTACTGTTGCATCCCCTGCACTCTTACATGAAAACAAAATCTATCTATCTACCTATGTGAAAACAAAAGGCAAGGAGCAGTTAAACCATCACCAAAGGTCGCTTAAAAAGAAAAAAAAATTAAAAAGATCTAAAATGCTGCTTCTGTTGTCCTCTTGTCTTTGTCCTTTTTCCTGCTAAATATAGACACAATCTACAAGGAGAACCTCTTAAGTTACAATGAAACAAGATCTTCTATACCTTGCCTTGGATGAACCAAGTACAAATCATGTCGAATTCCAAGTGATAGACATTAACCTTTTAAGATACCAGAATTCTCACTCTCATAATTCCTTATGTTGATTTTTAGAAGCCATGGTCCTCAGACAGAGTAACTTGGAATTATACTTACCCAAAACCTTTGACATCAACACATGGTACTTTTCCGAAGAGGAAGCACCAATATGGTACTTATACCAATCAAATGACCAAACTTACCTTTCTAGTCAAGAGAAGCCATAAAAGGCCTTTAAGTAATGGTTCTCCACCCTCATATGTAGTAGGAAGAACTTTCTGGCATTCAGGAATAGAAAGACCTCGGAAGTGAATCCCCTGAAGAGCAACAATACATATAAATGATTGAAAAGCAAGTTTTACAAAGGAAATGGACAGCATAATTAAAAACAAAAAAAATGGATTTCCCAGAAATAATATCTTTATAAAAGCAGAAAGCACCTCATTTGGGTCAACCAAAGAAGTTTCCCACCATAATGCAGTCATTCCCCTCATGCCTCCAAGTACCTATCAAATTATAAAATCCAAATTAACAAATTGTTGAAGGAAATCATATAAAGGAAACCACCTATAAATGAAATGGACTAAGTGCACCATTAAGGCTGAAACTAGAAGCAAGTCAACGAGCCAAAGGGAAGAAGTGTACCATATTCGCAGTGATATTCCCAAGCTGAATTTTACTACATTCAGACTTTAACTTCTTAAGGTGCTCCTTTGATATAATAATAGGATATGCCAGCACCAGCTTTTAGTCTAGTCTAACAAAAATCAAAACATAGCATATATAATCAAGTAAATAAATAAATCATATATCACAACACACACACACACACACACTCTCTCTCTCTCTCTGTCTCAAAGATATCTCAACTATCTCATAGGACCTTCTATGGTACATATGTCAAGATTGCTTTCAAATGACTATGCCTATAGCTTAATATGGACATCTACAAATTAAAAAACAAGAATCCTTTTTCTTCAAGAGCAAAACCTTTACAATTAGATAGTTCCATAAAATCCAGTGCAATGATCCTAACTTTCTTAGTCAATGGCATCAGTGAAACTTGATGCTCCTAACCCCTTGCAATATTTTCCTAAACTAGAGAGACAGAAAAAAAAATTCAAAACGGGGAATATATTTAGCTTGCTTTTTCAGCATTTTCTTTCTTTTAGCTGCTTGTAACTTCAAACTTTTCATGATGGTCCCTGATGGCAAATAATTCGCATCAATATCAATCTCTGATGGTGTGGTTTCAACCAATTCATGATTTTCCTGAAAATGACAAGGAGATCATTATCACAAGTAAAGAAGGAGCGAGCAACCAGCAAGATGACATTATCCAGGTGGAGGCCCTTACTTTTCATCATGTGGAGGTGAAAAGGGAGAAAAGAAAAAACAAAAAAAACAAAAAGATGCAGGCCATTGGAGAGCCTTTATATTGACAGGAGAAGAAAGCTATATATAACTGTGAAGAGGGTAAAACTTTTCACCTCATCTTCACCACTTTCTAACCTCATTCGATTTTTTTTTTTTATGGTCTCCTAGAAAGCTACAATTGTGAGGGGTGGAGACTCTTCGTCTCATCTTCACCACTTTCTATCCTCCTCCAAAGTTTCTTTCATTACCCTGTTTGAATTGTGAAGGGTGAGGGGGGTAGGAAACGAGAAGAGAAGGAAAAGAAGGGAGTGGGGGTTTAATTGTTGGGATTATTCTAATGGGGAAGAGGTTGTTGGAAGAATTAAATGGGAAAGATTGTGAGGCAACTGAGCAGTTATACAGTGGTTATACACTGGAACTAAATGACTTTAAAACAAAGGAAAATCAGTTTATTTTAAATGGACAAAAGTTAGCTGTTTGTTTATTTTGATGTGAAAAAAAAATGCATGGGAAAAAGACAACACTACCCTGCAAATAGACATGCTCACGCATAATGATTCTCCAAATTCCATGAAATGCATAATAAACACATCAAACCCTTGAGCAACATCATGAATCTAAATAATTTAAAAACACAATTCTCCATATTTAAACACGAGTCCAAATACATGCTATGAGCCTAATACAAGATCTAGTCTGAATTCTCATTGGCTCAAAAATACATAATTGCCCAAATATAGATGCATTAGAAGAGTATCTAAGTTTTACCAACACAAAATCTACAGAAACAAGCTGTGGCAGACTGCAGGTCATTGTTGTCGAAACCATATATGACCCAAAATTAATACTTGTTACTTTCAACCTAAACATCCTACATGCTGGTTATGATCAATATGATCAGTGAGACAAAAGTTGCCATCACTGCAAACAAAAATGCCCATACATGATATTACATGAGGAGATAGTACGACATACTGTCTCCCAATGTGCCATTAATCAACAATGAAACCATTCATGTAAAGAGAATAGAAATCAATTATAATGGTTAAAAGAATATCTCGACACAAAAATTGCAAGGAGCATAAAAAATTCAGACCCTTAAAGTATATGTAGACTCCATCCTTTTGGTGCCATGGCTTGCACTGCCTAGCAATCACAGCAGGCAAGACCTTTCTCAGGTCAGGCTTCCCCTTCTTCACAGTGGCCATGACCATGCCACCAACACAGGCAGACGGGAGCCGGTTGAGGCAACCCTTGATCCCCTTGACAGAGATGATGTATAGATTCTTGGCCCTAATGTTGTATGCACAGTTAACGGTGGCTAACACTGGGAAACCCAGTGACATCCTGAACTTGTTCCCTGTAGTACCTATTTCACCAAAATTGAAAAAACTAGTTTCAGATAAAGAAAATTAAAACTAAACCGATGCAGCTTTAGATTTAAAATCATTCTACCTAATTATTATCAAATAAAAAAGGAATGGTGGAAAGATGCCCTTAACCAAGTAAATCAATTGCCAAAAAAAATGCATTGAATGGAGATTGCAAATCAAAATCCAGAGAAATTTGTGACATCGTTAATGAATAAATCATACTTCCCCTCCATATGGATAAATTTTCACCCTTATCCTAATGCACATATCCTAACAACATGCCAAACTAGTCAAATCAGAGCGAGAGGGAGAGAATAACAAATTACTCATACAACAAACACGTAATAGTAGCATAGAAGAGGCCCTGGGGAAGTTGGGTGAATGGATTTTGCACAGAAGGTGGGTGGGATCCAAGAAGAGAGAGGAACTGGGGAGATTTACCAGGAAAGGGATGGCATTGGGGTGGTTGGACCCTGGAAGTAGCATGCCAGAGAAGATTTTTGGGAATTGTGCAGCCAATTTCGAGGACAACTATGTAGTAGGAGGAAAGAAGGAAAGAACGGGAAGTCTCGAGGATGGATAGGTGGGTTAGGGAAGCCGCAAATGGAGAAAACCCACCCTGTTAGAAATGATTGGCGCCTTGAAATATCACTTCTACCCATTTTTCTGTTTAACCTATCAAACATAGTGGCATCAAGGATGTGCTTAGAAGGGTAAGTATGGTCGTCTCAAGATTTATTCCTATGACATCTAGATGCCAACTAGAGACTAGTCACTATTAGCAAACATGGGAAGATAGAAAGCTCTTAGGTTAAACTAGAACACTAGTAAATGCAAAACCATCACCAGAAAAACCATGATGATGAGTGAATACTGCACATAATAGACCATCCAGATCTCTCAAGAAATTTACTAAGGTCAAGTAGAGAAGAGTTTCAATAGCATACAAAATGATTATACCAAGCCATACTGTCATGCTGAACATACCTTGCTGGAAGACCTATTAGCAATTCTTTCTTCAAAAAAATCAATTTCAACGATATAAGATAATGTGTGAATTTTTTGACATAGAAATTATAACAAGGGAAAATCTGAGGTATCAAATAACAGAAGCAATATTAGCATCATTATTGTATAGAAAAAAAAAAGGTTATGGACAACACTATTAACATACCAGTTTTCTTTTTTGTGAAAAGGTATAAACATACAAGTTATTACCCTGATCATGTCGAAGCAGGCAACATACCATATACATGGGAGACTGAGAAGTCTTGGGTTCCTGAATTCCGGAAACGACATCGCGAACTTGACAAGCACCTTCCTCGTCAGGCACCTCCCTTGCAGCCCCTTCCCATCCTTCCTTCCCTTCCTCTTCCGCATCCCTGAGAGCACAGCCAGCACGAGATGCTTGAAGTCGAAGCTCCTTATGACCTCCGTCACCAAACCGATCCCTCGCCGAACCACGACCGTGAGCAGCCTAAGCGCAGTGTTCTGTCGCCTGAATTCCTTGCAGTTCAACTCCTTGTGCACGTCATCCAACTTTCGCGAAAAGATCATACGCGTGAAATTGTCGAAGCTCCTCACAACCGTGCCGCCGCTCGACTTCTCGGTTAGATGGTTCAGCATCACGGTGGCGTGCACGAAGATGTGAACCATCTCGGACTTGTTGACGTCCATCCTCCAGGCCTCGAGGAGCTCCGCGCACCTCAGGGACGATGAGGGTGGCCATGCCGTGGTTGACGTGCTTGATGGTGCCGATGTTGATGTAGGGCTTCTCGTGCTCGAACTTGTTGTGGGCGACACGGATGCGGGCGGAGCGGTAGTGGTGGAGGGAGGATGTGGAGGTGCAGAGAGGGGAGAGGGAGTAGGAGAAGAGGGAGAGTTAAGCTAGGGGGAGGATGTGGTGGGGTTTGGAGGAGAAGTGGGAGAATTGAGGAGGGCTGTGGTGGTGGAGGAGAAGGGTGTAGGGTTTATGTTGAGGGGAAGGAGGAGGAGAGGGGGAACGACCGATGGGAGAGGGGAGGAGGATTTCGTGGTGGTTGGGGAAAAGGTTTTGGTTGTGGGGGATCCGATCTAGGGTTTAGTGAAATCCGGGAAAAGGGAGCGAGAAGGGGCGTCGTCGCCGGAGGTACAGGAGAAGGGAGAAGAGAAGCGAGCGGGAAGGATGAAGGTAACATCAAAATTTCCCACCTTTAGTCATGGTCCTAACTGGAACCGTGACCAAAGTTTTCAGTCACGGTTCCAAAAATCGTGACCAAACCTTCGGGGGATCTTCAGAATTTTCTGCCTTTGGTCACAGTTCTAAGTAAAACCGTGACTAAATTATTTGGTCACAGTTTTTAAAATCATAACAAAAAATCAAAATACAAAATAAATCTCACTCCCCTTTTTTGTAATGATTTTGGGTAGAACCGTGACCATAATTTTCTTTTGGTTACAGGTAAAACTGTGACCACATCTTATTTTTCTAGTAGTAGCTATCATTCTGGGAAGACCCTTCCTCGCCACCGCTACACTAATATAAATTGTGATTTTGGTAAAATGGACATCACTTGCTATGGCGAAACACTCACGTTGGATATTTTTAGGGCTTTAAAAAGATTCCATGAGCTGGATTTCTTTGACAACTTAGATTTTGAAACCTCAAATCTTGTTGAAGAAATGCTTTCTATGAACACGTGTTTTGCAATCAATTCTTTTTCGGAGTTGCAGCAATCGTCTAACCCACCCTTACCCATTACACCTAATTTCATGCTAACCACTAACCCCATTCAAGAACCCAGCCTGCAATTAGATCTGAAACCCTTGTCAGATTCTTTAAAATGTGTTTTTGGGCCAGAATCACACAAGGCCCCTTATTATTAATGCACATCTTTCAAGGGTACATGAGGAAAAACTACTCCAAGTCCTAATCAAATATCAAAAAGCAATCAATTGGACTTTAAATGATTTAAAAGGTATTGCATCCTATTGCACACACCGCATTTTTCTTGAGGACGACTCTAGACCCTCCTGCTAACCACGTCGCTTAAACTCTAATATGCAAGAGGTCATAAAATGGGAGATCATTAAATGGCTTGACGCGGGAATTATTTACCCTATCTCCGATAGCCAGTGGGTCAGCCCTACACAAGTTGTACCTAAGAAAGCTGGCCTCACTGTTATTACAAATGATAAGGGTGAAGAAATCCCCACTCAGACTACCCTTTTGTGGCGTGTTTGTATTGATTATCGAAAACTAAATACTACCACCAAGAAGGATCATCTTCTGCTCTCCTTTATTGATCAAATTTTGGAGCGACTAGCTGGACAAGAATATTATTGCTTTTTAGATGGATATTCTAGCTACAATCAAGTGGTAGTTGATAAACGCCAGTTTATCATTATTCTTTTGCATTAAAACAATCCTAGCTCTGAGGGTTTTGCTTCGCAAATGGGTTTTTGGGGTTGCATTTAGTTATAAATTAGGATAGGCATGCATTGTATTTTTCTTATCTTTTTAATGTGTTTTTGTGTGTTACGGATGAACAGATATACAGATCCCTAAAACCGTAGCACTCAGGAAGGCAACTGGTGAAGAAGAAGCTCAGCCTAGCTGGAACTCAGCTTAATCCAGCTCACCACAGCTGGAATCCAGCTCACTTGGACTAGGGTTAGCTCATCCTAACTCCATTAAGCTCATCTCAGCTGAATGGCAGCTCAAGAGAGCTCATCTTAGCTCACCCTAGCTCAGGTCAGCTCAGATCCAACTCAACTTAGCTGAATCTAGCTCATCTCAGCTCCCACTAATCCCCAGGGAGCTCTAGCTAGCTCAGCTGAGTTGACTGGAGTTCACCCTAGCTCAGGTCCAGCTACATCCGGCTCTACTCAACTCCAGTCAGCTGAAGATGAATTTATTCTAGCTCAGGAAGCTCAAGTCCAGCTATCGAGGACTTAGCTTAGCTCAACTTAGATGAGCTAAGCTACCTTAGCTGTCTCAACCAGTTCAATCCTGCCCAGGAGCACCAGACCCAGCTCACCTCAGCTCTATTCAGTAGAATCCAGCTCACTTTAGCTTGGCTTAGCAGCTAGCAAAGAACTAGCAAGCTAAGCCAGCTAAAGTAGTGTTATGACCCGATTCCCTAATCCTTACGAGACACGAGAATCGGACCGACTCGACTGATCCCAAGACCCAGTCGTCCAACGAGAAAGTAACAAAAAAGAAGTAAAATAAACCACATTCACCATACAAGTAACTAACAGTAACAAAAGTACAGCAGTAAAGAAAAGAACTACTACAGTACACACCACCACAACAATAGAGAATTAAAAACAGGTACAGAAATATGAAGTTTACAATAAAAGAGTACAAAGGTGTAACAGAATACTCACTACTACAGAAAACGGGTATAACAAAAGTACAACTACTGAGCTCTACTAGGCCCAACACCCTCCGTAGGCGTAGGCTCTGGCTGCTCAACACCTGGTCTTGAAAAAGGTGATAAGTATGACACGTCAGCGAAATGCTGAGTAGAGTGGCTACCAGCTAGCTAAGAAAAACAGTAAAGGTGGACAAGTAGCTGTTGTTTTTAATTTCTTTATTTATCTATTTACTCTTTCTTGGTTTATTTCTCAGGTCTTTCTCTTGATCTCGAATGTTCCTCGTGGGAACGATCTTGATTGCAGTCTTTTCCGAAAAGTAGAAGTAGCACGTGGTGCTCTCCTGGCCGGGAGAGTCCCCCGTGATGGTCCTACCCTCAGTCAACCACCCCAAGGTTGCTGACATACGTAACGGTGACTACGGCAAGCACGATAAACGCACGGGTAACTACCCCGCACTGGCACGTGGTTAGTCATTTCCGTTAACGGGTGCGCCCAAAGCATAGCACGGAACCAGTATAGGGCAGAGCCCTCTCAGCAACAGGGGTCTAGCCCCTCCACAGTAACCAGACAGGGGACTTGCCCCTCCACAGTCCGTGCACCCTCGCCTGACTACCTTGGTTTGCCTAGTGGGCCTAACAAGTCGGTGTAGGACGGCTAGCTGAACCCCGGGCCCTGTGGGGTGGCTAGCTCTCTCTCTACACTAGCATCTCTCCCCGGTACTGTGTACGCGAGGGCCAGAAAATCGGTGCAAACTCACCCCGGTCTCGACCTGAGGGCGGCAAGCTCCCCTCTACACTAAGAGGTAATATGTGCTCTCTTTGGTACCACGTACCCAAGAGACAACACACTTTCCCATTTACTTTTCCAGTTCCATTCCATTTATTTCCAGGAGCTCTACTCCTAATTCCCCGTAGGGTTAGTGCTCTGTTTCCTCAGGCCATGCCATACTAGATTTCATCATTTCAGTTTTATTTGCATAAAGCACGTGTTTCCAACATTTAATCTTTCTTTTCCAATTTATATACAAGCAGCTCGAATTTTAGTTTCCAAACAATAGGAATTACATGTAGTAGTTACTAGCAACAGTACTCTACATTTCATAGGCAGCTGTTATCCAATTACAGGCAATTATCATTATTCTATCTACTTATCCAAGACTTCAATTCAGGCATTCAAGACATTCGTTTCAGTGTTTTTGTTCCTAGTATTCATGCCACACCCTAGGATCTATCATTCAATCTAGTTTTCAGGTCCTAGGATTCATGCCATACCCTAGGATCTATCATTCAATCTAGTTTTCAGGTCCTAGGATTCATGCCATACCCTAGGATCTATCATTTATTTTAGATATGCATTAATGTTTGTAATTAACTAAGGGAAGCCACTCTACCTGCAAAACCGAGAGTAATGGGGGCTGATCGGTAGGTCCACGTGCCTCTGCAACCCCCAAAGCCGCAACAGAACGAGGTCCTAACAAAAGGATCAATAACAAGGAACCACTCAGAATGGGATAAAAGTATTTCAAACAAGTAGAGGAACTTATTTTGAGAAGAACGAAATCTTAAACGCTGAAATCGGACCTCGAACGGACCCTAAACGGGTCAAAAACGATAACTCTGACTCAAATCAAGCATTTGGAACATCTTCCAGATGTCTTAAAAAGGGATCTAGGTCATACCTCACTTCGCGCTGCTCTTCAGACGTCCAGAGGTCTTGCTGAACCGTCTGGACCTAGTTCCAGACGTCCGACCACCTCTTCGGATGTCTGGAGATGTCTGGTGACTCGCCCAGACATCTGAACCGCGTGGGAGGGCGTGTCCTGCACCTTCTTGAAGCTAAGCCTGCATGCGCACGTAAAAATCCTTCAGCAAGGCACGCGACAGAGCTTCAACGGAATGGCCTACATGGCTGTATCCGTAGAAGAAAACATAGGAGGAAAATACGTACCTTTCAGTCGTCTGGAGCTCCCTCTAGACGTCATCCATGTCATCTAGATGTAGGTCCAGACGTCTGATTCTGGGAAAAAATCCCAGAATCAGAACCTCCTTCGTCTTCTTCCCGCTGCACTTGGCCGCGCCGCGCTCGTTCGCCCGCTGCCCAAGCTGCAGCATCACCGGGGGAAACCTCCCCAGCACAATGCTCCTTCGCGCGCACATCGGCCAGCCTCAAACTGCTCTAGCGAGCTCTCTCTCTCACGGTTCACGCGCTCTCTTCTCTTCCCTCTCGCTGCACCTCTCCTCTCCGCCACTACACCCGGCAGAAGCTGCTGCCCTCGCTCTAGCTCTCGCGTTGGGGAGATAGATGGATGTGGGTGGCGTGAGGGAGAGGAGGATATATGTGGGCACGGGGGGGGGGGGAAGTGCTGCAGGTCGACAGGGTTTCAGTCTGCGTGCGGCACGCGCACAGACTCATGATCTACGCACGCAAAAATTAATTTCTAGACGTCTGGGAAGGCATCTAGATGTCTGACCAGACGTTTGGACCAACTCCCAGACGTCTTAAAGTGTTTTGATGTCACGGTCTTAACAACATAACAAACTCAGAGGAAGTTTCGTCCTCGAAACTTGCGCTAACTAGGGTGTGGAAAAGGAACAATATACGCATAACAAACTCAAAGAGGACCGAAGCTGGTTCGGAAAGACGTACCCTCAAAGTGCTCCGGGTACCGCTCCCGCATCACTGCCTCAGGCTCCCAGGTAGCCTCCTCATACCGCTGCTCCTCCACAAGACCTTTACCAGGGGTACTTACTTCCATCTCAGACTCCAGATGGCTCTGTTGAGAATCTGTACTGGCTGCTCGGGGTAGGTCAGGTCGTCACCCACCTCGACGTTCTCGTGGCTCAGAACGTGATTGGGATCGGCTACATACTTCCTGAGGTTGGACACGTGAAACACATCGTGCACACCAGAAAGCTGGGGAGGAAGGGCAAGCCTGTAAGCAACGGGTCCAACCCGCTCCAGGACCTCAAAGGGTCCCACAAACCTCGGCATGAGCTTCCCTCTCACCCCAAACTGCTGCAGGCCCTTCATGGGCGAAATGATAAGGAAGACGTGGTCCCCAACCTCAAACTGCACCTCTCTGCGTTTCCGATCTGCATAGCTCTTCTGTCTGCTCCTGACAGTGCAGAGTCGCCTATGAATCTACTCGATCACCTCCTGACTCTGCTGGATCAGCCTGGGGCCAACCTCCCACTTGGTCCCCACCTCAACCCAACTCAAGGGTGCTGTACTCCTCCGTCCGTACAGAGCCTCGTAGGGTGCCATGCCGATGCTCAAGTGATAGCTGTTATTATATGTAAACTCCTCCAGGGGCAAGTGCTCCTCCCAAGAGCCCCTCCAGCCCAGTACACAAGCACGCAAAAGGTCCTCAATTGTCTGTATCGTGCGCTCAGGTTGTCTGTCCGTCTGGGGGTGGTATGTTGTACTGAACTTCAACCGCATTCCCAGGGCCTGCTGAAACTCAGCCCAAAATTGGGAAGTAAAATGGGTATCCCGGTCGGATACGATCTCCCGCGGAACTCCGTGTAGCCGTACCACATCGCGGATATACCTCTCCGCCAACTGTGCTTGTCCCAAGGTGACTCGGATCGGCAAGAAACGTGCCGTCTTCGTCAATCTATCCACGATCACCCAGACTACGTCGTGTCCTCGCTAGGTAACGGCAAGACCACCACCAAGTCCATGGTGATGCTCTCCCACTTCCACTCTGGCACTGGAAGTGGCTGCAACGGCCCTGCAGGCCTCTGATGCTCGGCCTTCACTTGCTGGCACACTAAACACTGCTGTATGAATTCACCTACATCCCACTTCATCCCCCTCCACCAAAAGTCGCATCTCAAATCATGATACATCTTTGTATTTCCGGGATGTATGGTGAACCTAGAACTGTGTGCCTCAGTCAGGAGCTCTCTCAACAGCTCCTCGTCCTTGGGAATGCACAAACGTCCCCTCATGCGCAGCACCTTTTCTGTAAAGGAGAAGTCCCCAGGGTCTCCTGACAGCACTCTGTCACGCAACGACTGCAAGTACGGGTCGACCATCTGTCCAGTGATGATGCGGTCTATTAGCTCTGGCCTCATCTGTCGTGTCACAGTCACTGCCCCACAGTTCCCCAGTAACTCTAGGGGTCGCCAACTGCCCATCTCCTTCATGAGGCTCCAACTCTGCGCCTGTAAACTGGCCAAGTGGGTGGGCACCTTCTGGCTCAAGGTGTCAGCCACCACGTTGGCCTTTCCCGGGTGGTAGGAAATACTACAGTCATAGTCCTTCAGGAGCTCCAACCAATGTCTCTGTCTCATGTTGAGCTCCTTCTGATCAAACAAGTATCTGAGGCTCTTATGATCTGTGAAAATCTCAAAGGCCTCACCGTACAAGTAGTGCCTCCACGTCTTTAGTGCGAAGACGATAGCTGCCAGCTCCAGGTCGTGGGTAGGGTAGCTATGCTCATGGGGCTTTAGTTGCCGCGAAGCGTAAGCGACAACGTGACCCCTCTGCATGAGCACACCCCCTAATCCCTGCAAAGAGGCGTTCGTATGCACAACGAACCCACCACTACTATCTGGGATGGTGAACACGGGAGACGAAGTCAGCCTCTCATTCAGCTCCTGAAAACACGCCTCACAAGCATCTGTCCAAGAAAAGGGCACATCCTTCCAGGTCAGCTGTGTCATAGGATGTGCAATCTGCGAGAAACTCCTAATAAACCGCCTGTAGTAGCTTGCCAGTCCTAAGAAACTACGGATCTCAGTAACTGTACGTGGTCTCTCCCACCTGAGCATTGCCTCAACCTTGGCTGGGTCCACAGCCAAGCCATCCCCGGAGATCACATGACCCAAGAAAGTCACCTCCCTTAACTAGAACTCGCACTTGCTATATTTGGCGTACAGCCTACGTCGTCTCAGTGTGTCCAAAATCATCTGCAAGTGTTGTCTGTGTTGCGCCTGATCTCGAGAGTAGATGAGCACATCATCAATAAATACCACCACGAACTGGTCCAAGTATGGTCTGAACACCTGGTTCATCAAATCCATGAAGGCAGCGGGGGCGTTGGTCAGCCTAAACAGCATGACCAAAAACTCGTAGTGTCCGTATCGGGTGCGGAAAGCTGTCTTGGAGACATCTACTTCCTTGATCCTCAACTGGTGGTACCCAGACCTCAAGTCTATCTCGGAGAATATCGTGGCACCTCGCAGCTGGTCGAACAAGTCATCAATCCTCGGCAGCGGATACCTGTTCTTGATGGTAACCCTATTCAGCTGTCTGTAGTCCACACAAAGGCGTACAGTACCATCCTTCTTCTTCACGAGCAATACCGGGGCTCCCCACGGAGACGCACTGGGCCTCACAAAGCCCTTCTCCAAAAGGTCCTGCAAATGAGACTTGAGCTCTTGCAGCTCAAGTGGTGCCATCCTGTACGGTGCTGTAGAGATGGGGCTGGTCCCCGGTACCAGTGAGATCTCAAACTCGATCTCACCCTTGGGCTGTAGTCCTGGCAACTCATCTGGGAACAGGTCGGGGTATTCTCTGACCACCAGGATACTTTGAAAGTCTACCACAGGGCTGGGCTCTGCCACCACACAAGCTAGGAAGCCCACACACCCCTAGCCCAAAAGTCTCGCCGCCCGAAGTGCAGAAATGCACTTGAAACCTCTGTCCACTGGCTGCCCGTGGAACTCGAAAGAAGGCAACTCCGGTATGGAGAAGACGATCTTCCTCTCAAAGCAGTCCACCAAGGCGTGGTAAGTGGACAACCAGTCCATCCCAAGAATTACACCAAAGTCCTCCATCTGTATCATAATCAGGTCAGCGGGAAGGCTGTGTCCGCCAACACTGACCTCACAACCTGTGTAAACCTCCTCAGCTATAAATAGCTGACCACCCGGACCTTTGATCACAAATGGATCCTCTAACAACATACAGTCCTGCCCCAAACTAACAGCAAAACTAGCAGCAACAAACGAGTGCGTAGCGTCAGAATTGAAAAGCGTGTAAACAAGTCTGCTGGAAACTGAAATCATACCTGCCACCACTGATCCTGAAGCTCTGGCATCCCTGTGTGTCAGGGCGTTGATACGCCCCTCAGCCCTAGGTGCGGACAAAGCGGCCACACTCTGAGTCGGACGGGTAGCCGCTGGCCGGTACCCTCCCCACGATTGCTGTCCTCCTCCTCGTACCTGGAAACTGTGGCCTCCTGCTCTCCCTCCAGTGCTCGACGCGGGGAGCATCTGTTGACCTCCAACCCTAGACGGGCAGTCCCTCCTGATGTGGCCCGTCTGGCCACATTGGTAGCAAAGGGGGACTCGACTCCCGCCCTCAATGGGTCCCTGCTGACGGTTGGACGGGGGTCCGATGCTAGCAGTTGGCCCTTGTGGGGGCCCCCAAAGGCCACTGACGGCCTTGCAAAGCATGATGGCTCTCCTGCGGGTGCCACGTGCCTCCTCTCTCATCGGCCCTGTGAGAAGTCTCGCTGGTAGGGCCTCTTCCACCCACTTTCAGTATCACGTGTGGATGGGTTGGTCTCTTCATACGTCATAGCTGCCTCCACCACCATCGAGAACGTAGGCAGCTTCATGGGTTTGACATACCCCCGAATAGCAGGCTGGAGCCCCTCGGTGAACCTCTAAAGGCACTCCTCCTCGGTAGCCATGGCTATCGCTGAGAAACGAGACAGCTCCAGGAAACGCGTGTGCTATGCGCTCACGGTCATCGTCCCCTGGCGGAGAGTGTGGAACTCCCACCTCCTCTGGTCCTGCCACGTCTGGGGGAAGTATTGCTCGCATAAGAGGGTGACGAATTGGTCCCAAGTCAGCTCGTCCTTCTCCTGACCTCTGACCGCCCTCCACCACTTGTGTGCCGCGCTCTCCAGCTGGTACGTGGCAAAGGCCACGCGGTACTCCACAGGGGGGCGAAGGGTGTCAAATACCTTCTTGATCTGCTTGAGCCAGTCCTCCACCTCGGTTGGGTCCTCATCCCCCTTGAAAGAGGGGGACTTCAGCTTCCGGAACTGTCCGAAAAGCTCGTAATGGCACTGAAGTGGAGAAGCTGGTACACCTCCAGGTAAGGAGGCCTCATGCTCGGAAGTGCTGGAGGAAGGTGGGGGCGGTGGAGGGACACCCCCTCCCCCACGTCCAGCGTCGTGTCCGTCTCACTGTCCCACAGAGGACTCCCCCTCCGCAGCCCCAGGGAGAGGCGCTCGTGGTGGCGGGTGAAGCTCCTCTCGCATGATCTCCTGTATCAGCTGGGCGAGGTCTTGGGCCTGAATGCCCGGGAGTAGTGGCTGGTCTACTAAGGCATCGAGGTCAGCGCGCCCACCCCTCCGACCTCGTCCTCGACCGCGTCTGTGGCCCACCTCGCTAGTCCCGCGTCGAGGCATCTCCTGTAAGGAGACGCGAATACAGAATAGAAAAGACGTCAATACCAATCGACATTCAACGAAGGAACCCTAGAACAGATGTCAAAAGATACGTTGTGGTGGTTACTCTAGTCACAAGCACGTGAATTGGTTATTTTCAAACTAGTTGGTTCACTTCTTGGGACGACCTTGCTCTGATACCATCTTGTTACGACCCGATTCTCGAATCCCTAGGAGACACGAGAATTGGACTGACTCGACTGATCCCAAGACCCAGTCGTCCAACGAGAAAGTAACCAAAAAATAGTAAAATAAACCACATTCACCATGCAAGTAACTAACAGTAACAAAAGTACAGCAGTAAAGAAAAGAACTACTACAGTACACACCACTACAACAGTAGAGAATTAAAAATAGGTACAGAAATATGAAGTTTACAATAAAAGAGTATAAAGGTGTAACAGAATACTCACTACTACAGAAAACGGGTACAACAAAAGACAAGTACTGGGCTCTACTAGGCCTAGCACCCTCCGCAGCCGTAGGCTCTGGCTGCTCAACACCTGGTTTGAAAAAGGTGACAAGTATGACACGTCAGTGAAACGCTGAGTAGAGTGGCTACCAGCTAGCTAAGAAAAATAGTAAAGGTGGACAAGTAGTTATTGTTTTTAATTTCTTTCTTTATTTATCTATTTACTCTTTCTTGGTTTATTTCTCAGGTCTTTCTCTTGATCTCGAATGTTCCTCATGGGAACGATCTTGATTGCAGTCTATTCCGAAAAGTAGAAGTAGCACATGGTGCTCTCCTGGCCAGGAGAGTCCCCCGTGATGGTCCTACCCTCAGTCAACCACCCCAAAGTTGCTGACATACGTAACGGTGACTACGGCACGCGCGATAAACGCACGGGTAGCTACCCCACACTGGCACGCGGTCAGTCGTTTCCATTAACGGGTGCGCCCAAAGCACAGCACGGAACCAGTATAGGCCAGAGCCTTCTTAGCAACAGGGGTCTAGCCCCTCCACAGTAACCAGACAGGGGACTCACCCCTCCACAGTCCGTGCACCCTCGCCTGACTACCCTGGTTTGCCCAGTGGGCCTAACAAGTCGGTGTAGGATGGCTAGCTGAACCCCGGGCCCTGTGGGGTGGCTAGCTCTCTCCCTACACTAGCAGCTCTCCCCGGTACTATGTACGCGATGGCCAAAAAGTCGGTGCAAAGTGGCCAAACTCACCCCGGTCTCGACCTGAGGGCGGCAAGCTCCCTTCTACACTAAGAGGTAATATGTGCTCTCTTTGGTACCACGTACCCAAGAGACAACACACTTTCCCATTTACTTTTCCAGTTCCATTCCATTTATTTCTAGGAGCTCTACTCCTAATTCCCCGTAGGGTTAGTGCTTTGTTTCCTCAGGCCATGCCATATTAGATTTCATCATTTCAGTTTTATTCTCTTATAGCACGTGTTTCCAGCATTTAATCTTTCTTTTACAATTTATATACAAGCAGATCGAATTTTAGTTTCCAAACAATAGGAATTACATGTAGTAGTTACTAGCAACAGTACTCTACATTTCACAGGCAGCTGTTATCCAATTACAGGCAATTATCATTATTCTATCTACTTATCCAAGACTGCAATTCAGGCATTCAAGACATTCGTTTCAGTGTTTTTGTTCCTAGGATTCATGCCACACCCTAGGATCTATCATTCAATCTAGTTTTCAGGTCCTAGGATTCATGCCATACCCTAGGATCTATCATTCAATCTAGTTTTCAGGTCCTAGGATTCATGCCATACCCTAGGATCTATCATTTATTTTAGATATGCATTAATGTTTGTAATTAACTAAGGGAAGCCACTCTACCTGCAAAACCGAGAGTAATGGGGGCGTGATCGGTAGGTCCACGTGCCTCTGCAACCCCCAAAGCCGCAACAGAACGAGGTCCTAACAAAAGGATCAATAACAAGGAACCACTCAGAATGGGATAAAAGTATTTCAAACAAGTAGAGGAACTTATTTTGAGAAGAACGGAATCTTAAACGCTGAAATTGGACCTCGAACGGACCCTAAACGGGTCAAAAATGACAACTCTGACTCAAATCAGACATCTTCCAGACGTCTTAAAAAGGGGTCCAGGTCATACCTCACTTCACGCTGCTCTTCAGACATCCAGAGGTCCTGCTGAACCATCTGGACCCAGTTCCAGACGTCCGACCACCTCTTCGGACGTCTGAAGATGCTCTCTGCCGTCTGGTGACTTGCCTAGCCGTCTGAACTGCGTGGGAGGGCGTGTCCCGCACCTTCCTGAAGCTAAACCTGCATGCGCACGCAAAAATCCTTCAGCAAGGCACGCGACAGAGCTTCAACAGAACGGCTTGCATGGCCGTATCCGTAGAAGGAAACATAGAAGGAAAATACGTACCTTTCAATCGTCTGGAGCTCCCTTCAGACGTCGTCCACGTCGTCTAGATGTAGGTCCAGATGTCTGATTCTGGGAAAAAATCCCAGAATCAGAACCTCCTTCGTCTTCTTCCTGCTGCGCACGGCCGTGCCGTGCTCGTCCGCCCGCTGCCAGAGCTGCAGCAGCACCTCCCTAGCACAACGCTCCTTCGCACGCACGCCGGCCGGCCTCGAACTGCTCCAGCGAGCTCTCTCTCTCACGGTTTGCGCGCTCTCTTCTCTTCCCTCTTGCTGCACCTCTCCTCTCCGCCCCTACACCCGGCAGCAGCTGCTGCCCTCGCTCTCGCTCTCGCGCTGGGGAAGGAGGAGACGGATGGATGTGGGTGGCGTGAGGGAGAGGGGGATATATGTAGGCACCAGGGGGGAAGTGTTGCAGGTCAGTGGGGTTTCAGTCTACGTGCGGCACATGCGCAGACCGCGATCGTACGCACGCAAAAATTAATTTCCAGACATCTGGGAAGGCGTCTAGACGTCTGACCAGATGTCTGGACCAACTCCCAGACGTCTTAAAGTGTTTTGATGTCACAGTCTTAACAAGTAGCCCCATGTTGACCTCTTCAGTAGCTGCCAGCTCCGATTTAGCTCCAGACTCTTCATATCCAGCTCCTCTCCTCAAACCCTAAGCTCCACATACCTACTCCTCCACTCCACTACTAGCTAAGCTAGCTTAGATTAGCTTAGCTTAGCTAGCATTGAGATCCTTGGCCATCCATCAGCCATAACTTAACCCTAGCTAGCTCCATCTACTAAATAAACTCAAGTCCACCTAGCTAGCTCCACCTCTACTCAAGTTGGTGCCACCTTCTTCACCACCCTTCACCCCTCAATCACCACCAAAAGACACCTAGATGTTGGCGCCAAAACCACCCTAACCACCTCCCTTTTTGGCTCCAGCTTCAACTCCCATATCCACCCTACACATAACCCCTCCAAGCCACATCCACCATCCACCTCAACCCCCTTCTAGAAGCCTAGAAGTTGGCGCCAACCCATGGCACCTCTCCATGGTTGGCGCCACTTTTAGGTGTCCCTTGGCCACCCATAACTACCCCCCTTACATCCCTTAGGTGGCTGTTGGAAGGTCGTAGATCGCATTTTTGATAAAAGCGTCGGAGTATAATTGCGAAATATGATACAACAAAGATATTATTTTGTAAAAATAATGAGACTTTGAGTCCCGATCGTTCATCTCTGGGAGGCATTGTTTTTGCTTTTGAAATCGATCTTAAAGCTGCTCTACTTTATTTAAATGACATGCTGGTGCATAATATATAAGCAATTAAAGAACAGGCACTTAAATTACGCAAATATGATAATCATTCAGCTCATGGTGATTTCGAACACATAAGAGATATATATATACATAAAGTGAAATTTCATTCATCATTGGAGTGTTGTTGCACAAGGAAATCTAGAGGAAAGCTTATACATGAATGCTTAAAAATTAAACCTAACTACCAGAAAATGATTGCATACAAGAATCAACGGGGGGATTTCGGATGCATCATTGGGGGAGAAGTAAGACTACACTACTAAGCAGTAAATGAAAGTAATAAAGATTATGAAGAGCATGATTTAAAGCTAGAATAATAGAGGGCATTCAGGGGTGGTCCCCGATGGCCTTGGAGTGGTCGAGAGAAGGAGGGGCGGCCAATGGAACTTAGGCCGGCCCTTGGAGAGAGGTAGGGTTGATTCAGCATCTCGGCATGGTATCCTCCATGGTGGTGGTAGTGAGCTCGTGGAGGTGGAGTGACTGTGGAGGTGGCGTGAATGGCACCAATGGAGTGCAATTGCCAAAGAAGTGAATGGGTGCAAATGGCCACCCAAGGGGTCTTTTTATAGACCTAAGGGAAGCTCTCTAGAGAATTATGGAATTCTCTAGAGAGGCCTATGGTGGAAGCTCGTGGGAGAGTGAGAGAGAGAGGGTGGATGGTGGTTTTTAGATCCACCAAATGTGGATCTAAAATTTGAATGGCTCTTGGTTGCTATTTTTGGCAACCAAGGCAACCACACATGGTAGAGAGTTCTAGAGAACTCTAGGCTAGATATTTTCGTGTGGATGGTGTGTGTGGGTGTGTGGGTCGAAACTGAGGTGGCTAGGTTGATTAGGTTGGGTTCTAGTGGGTTTAGGTCAAGGTAGGTCTCAAATTAGGGTTATAAACCCTAATTCATTAAGGTAAAGTGCAATTAAACTTAATACAAGTTTAATTGGGTGTGTGGAAACTTAATTGAGAGTAAAACAACTCAATTAAGTTAGGTCTAGGTCAATTGGACTCTCATTGAGTCCAATTGGATAGTGTGTGCTGAGATCAGGGCTCAATTGGACTCAAGGAGTCCAATTGAATAGGCTGATGGAATTGACTAAGATCCAAGTCAATTAGGTTTAGTGAGGACCTAATTAGGTCCTTAGGGAGGTCTAGAGGTGATGTACTAGGGTTAGGACTCCTTAATTTATGTTCTTATGGGGTTGGAATTAGGTTTAGGGACATAGAGATCCAAGATCAAGGCTTAAATCTCAAAATAGGAATTGGAGAGCAGTATCAGACGTCTAATAATAGAATCAGATGTCTTATACTCAAAAATCAGAAGTCCAGACTTGTTGTCTGGACGTCTAATCAGAGTCAGGAAGGATTTCGGGTTCTGTTTCGGGTATTCTACAGAAATTAGACGTCTGACAAAGTGTCTGGACACTCAATAACACTGCAGAAGTGGGTTTTGAAGTGTGCGGGATTTGGCTAAGGGTCCTGGACGTCTTAAAACTTATCTAGACATCCAGAGAAGGGTTGGAACTAGGGTTTTAGGGCTTCCTAGGGTGTTGTGACCTAATCTAAGGGTGGCTAAGGCTTAGGGAAGTCTCTAGGCTATCCTAGGGCTAGGATGGACCTAAGCTCTTCACATTTTACTGCTTTATTTCTACTTAATAGAATAGCAAACTTTTAACCCCCTTACATTATTATTCCTACATCTAAACTAGGCCTTCTGCTCCAGCTCTGCTACAACTCCTGTTATTCCTGATCTAGCTTCAGATTCAGCTCATGATCAGCTTATTGCCTGCAATTGACATAATGCACTTAATCAGCACATTATAACATTATTTCTTGCATAGCTAAAGGAAAGCAGTAAAGATGCAGACAATGCATATTTTTACGTGAATAACCCTAACTTATGCTAAGTCCTAGCTTAATCTAGGCCAATTAAGACCTATGATTGCTGCGCAATCATACCCCCATGCCTAAATCTTACTAGTCCCTAGCAAATGCATGACTAAATTATTTACAGCAAGGGCCCCTAAGGGACTGGTTATTTTATCAAGTGTTTGCATAGAGATTTTTCTCCTTTTTGTTTTCATCCTATGCTCTAGAAATCCAGACAATCGTGAAGGTGCAGCTATGTAGCTTTTGCAACAGATTCGAGTGAAAACTAATACACCTCTAAAGCCTGTACTTGACCCCTAGTAAAAATTCTAGCGGGATAGGCGGACTTCTTCCCTTGGGGTATTCAAGATATTTTATGAATTCCACCCCTTGCTTTAGGCTTAGGTAGAGAATCTCTGAGGGAAAGGATTATATATTTGGTGTTTCATTCTCACTTAGTGCTACATAGAGACTAATCCTACAGAATCTAGATTCCCGGATTACTAAGTAACTCAACTCAGAGAAAGACAAGAAAAACTATGCTCCCTTTTGATTCCTTTGTATTCATTCTCTCTTACTCTTTTTCTTTCTTTTTCTTAGAGCTCACAACCTCACCAGATTCACACGTATGTTCTGTATTTGGTGGTCTCACTAGGCATTAACACTTTAATTGAGTTCTCATACCCCTAGCACTAAGTCTGAATTCCTCAGCCATTATTCAGGCAGTCAGAAACACAAGAAAAATAGGTTAAGGCCATATTTGGTGGAGCTCAATTTTATTTGGTGGTATTGCCTCGATGAAATAAACACTAAATATTCATTCTTATCTTTGCTTTTTCTTCTTTTTCTAATTTTTTTTTTCGGTTTTTTTTTCAGTTTTTCTTTCTTTTCATCATTCTTTTTCTTTTTCTTTTTCTCATTTTTTTTAATAATTTTTTTTTCAGCATAACACAACTGGCATACATCCATGAACTTTATTGAGGAGGCATTATTAGGGATTGGTGGTACTCAAGAGACATTGGGTGGCTTATTTGGTGGAAGTGCCAACTCACGACACCGGGAGAGACGGATAGGACGATGTATTTCTGACCTTGACATCAATACCCTCCTTCTGCCAAGGATTCCGTAAAGAATGGTCGTAACCATCCACCTTAGCCCTAGTTTTATGAAAACTCGGTCTCCGCGTATTTGCCTTATTCGGTGGCTCTCACAATTTCACACAAAATGCATACGTAGGAACCGAGAGCGAAAACTATATCTCATCTCAGAGCATCATCACCTAATTATCTAGGATTCTAGATTCCTCACACTAATCTTAGAGCACCAGTACACTCTACTCTCATCTCACACTATTTGGTGGATTTTTGGAGGAAAATCTACTTGACTCCCAAAACATTGTCCAAGGGTTCAGGAAAAGAAGTACTGCTTATTCTCGACAAACTGAAGACGTTTATCAGCCTTCACCGTGAATCCATTGCAAATTCTACGTGTGTGTGAAAAGTTGTACTGGATTCCAGATTACAGGAATCAACTAAAGGATAAAATCCCTAATGCATTCTCTTAATAAAATAATCTTATTCATGAATGCAATATCTATATATGCTATAAACATGTAACTGTTGGTGCTAGAGTACCACGATCATTTGTTTTGATGATAACAAAACACGTGTTATTTAACATTTGCACTTGGAGTCTTAGATTTCAGGTCAATTGCAAATGTAGACGTGACCAGATGGAGTTCGAGCTCGCATCCAGGATGGATTGGAGGAGCTTGATGGAAAACAGAGGAGATTCGCGAGGAGCGATAGATTGAAGAAGGAAGGAGATGAAGAATAGGATAGATTTCCTTCTCTTGTACTCGTATTTTTTGTTTCTTCTGTTGCTCTTTATTTTTGTTACTTAGATTCATGTTAAAGAGCCTCAAAGTACCCTAACAGTAGTCCTAGGAACATCGGCACAACCCTAGGATACTTAGGTTTTCTGTAGAGAACTTAGAAAACCAATATAGGGTTCAAACAACATTTCCAGACGTCTAATTCCCAAATCAAACGTCTGATAATGTGTTTTAAGACGTCTGACTGTTGATTCAGACGTCTGATAACGTTTAGGCTGGACATAGTTAGTTCTGTCTGATGAAATCAGACGTCCAGACCTTAGACCAGACGTCTTAGGAGACGTCTGATGACTTTTCCAGATGTCCAATTAGTGGACCGTTGGCTCGCTTTGCAAACACTCGAGGATATGACCGTTAGAGCCTTATCTGACGTCCTTAAGTCTTTCCAGACGTCTGATAATTGACCGTTCTGCCTCGACTGACCCAAAAATCTCTTCTCAGAGATTTTCTAGCCGTTGCAAATCCATTCCCACGAAAAAGTAGGTTTCCAGACATCCAGATATAGTGCCAGACGTCCTATATGTCGTCTGATGGACTTACGCTAGAACCCTGTTTAGATATGATTCAAGTCAGGAAGAGATCCGCCCAAAATTAGACGTCTGACCTTGTTTTCAGATGTCTTAAAGTGGTATTCCAGACTTCTGATGCCAGAATCAGACGTCTGATAACCCTGTCAGTGCAATGATTGTTCCTGATTTCGGGTTGATTCACTTGGGCTTTGCACCCAACGGCTATGGAGCCTTTCCTAAGCCATCCAAAGCCTTCCTAAGGCCTCTATAAATAGAGGGGAACCTCTTGCACACCAACACACACCTAGAAACACAAGACACACACCTTGCAATACACTTTCAAACCATTTTGTGTCTCTCTTGCTCTCTAAGCTCTAGTTCTACATCTAGAGAGCATCAAACTATTTTGCGCACCCGCTCTCCCGCCATAGTTCACGAGAGCAACGTTGCGCCATCGCATGGCTCATGCACCCGCGTCATCGACTCGACGCACTCCTTGCAAAGGGGAGTTTCTTAATTCCTATAGAAGCTTAGGTTTAAAATTACTTTGTTGGCTCTATAGGACTATTTGTTATTTGGTTGGGTATTCACTTTGCGAATTCCCGTCTCCTTCGTGGGACAAAATCCTTCTCGTGAAGAGAAGGGGTTGAGGAACGCTACCCTTGCACTTGTAGCGTGGTTGTAATTGAGGTTGAATCACCCTCATTTAAAGTGATTCGTTTAGCGGATTTTGATCAACTTGGTTGATCGGAAAATCCTAACTCGAGAGGGTTAGGTGGTGGTTTTCACCCGATTTGGGTTTCCACCTAAAAATCTTTGTGTACTTTGTGTGATTGTATTTTGTGAGATTGTTTATATTTTATTTCCGCAATTATTACGTCACCCCTCCTGGTAGGGAAGAATCTACAGTAACCTCATATAATTTGTACTTCGTGAATTTCCCGTATCGGGTTACAATTAGCTTGACCCTAAATTTAGAACAAAAGGTGAGCGGGTGAGTCGGAATTGGTTGTTGCGAATGATTTCTAGCTCCAATGAGAGCACTGGAGGCGGAGTCGGTTGTTCTTTTATTTAAGGTCCTAAAGTACATTTTGCATACAGCTCTGAGGTTTTCCTAAGTGTTGGCATAAAATTCTTTTTCAGTTTTTCTATGTCTACCCCCCCATGACTAAGTTCTTGCATGTCCTCATGCATGAATGTAAAAGAAAATAAATGCTGCAGGGAGAGAATGGGTAGAAATCACCTGTAATTGCTCCTGAAATTATATTCATCACCGGCCAACCTATTAATATGCAATATAAAAGGTAAATATGCTAAAACAAAAATATGCTATGAATAAAAATGATGGTGGAATGTGGGGCGAATGGTATCTATATGTGCTGAGTTTAACGCCTCCAGCTGGGCGAAAACTCAATCACACGTCCTCACTAAGATGAATGGTCTTGTCAGGTGGAGGAGGTTCCTAGGTCAAAAATGGCTTGAGGCGCTGGCCATTTACCGTGAATAAATGCCCAGATTTCGGGTCCTTGATCTGGACTACCCCATTAGGATATGGTTGCATCACAACATACAAGCCAGTCCATTTGGATTTAAGCTTCCCTGCAAATAGTTTCAGTCTTGAATCAAATAACCAGACTCACTGGTTGCGCGTGAATACTTTCCTCCGGATGTGGCGGTCGTGAAAGGCCTTGGTCATGTCCTTGTATATTAATGCATTCTCATAGGCCTCCTACCGGATTTATTCTAATTCACTGAGCTGGAGTTTCCGTTCTTGACCTCCTGCATTGAGGTCGAGGTTGCATTTTCGCACCGCCCAAAGGCGTGGTGTTCCAGCTCTAAAGGAAGGTGACAGGCCTTGCCATATACCATGCGATATGGTGACATTCCAAGTGGGGCCTTGTATGCGGTCCGATATGCCCAGAGTGCATCGATTAATTTGTCAGACCAGTACTTCCTGTCTGGTCTAACCGTCCTCTGGAGAATCAGCTTGATTTGACGGTTAGACACTTCAGCCTGCCCATTAGTCTGCAGGTGATACGGGGTGGCTATGCAGTGATGTACCCCGTATTTCTTTAATAACGACCTAAAATGGGCGTGGATGAAGTGGCTTCCCCCGTCGCTAATCAGAGCACGGGGTATTTCGAATCTCGCGAAAATATTTCGCCGTACGAAAGAAATGATGGTCTTGTGGTCAGCCCGTCTTGCCGGGATGGCCTCGACCCACTTCGAGACATAATCAACGGCTAGCAATATATACTCGAAGCCATGCGAGTTTGGAAAAGGGCCCATAAAATCTATGCCCCATACGTCGAACACTTCTACGACCATGATGGGTTGGAGTGGCATCATGTCTCTCCTGGTCATAGAACCGATCGATTGACATCGTTTACAGCGTTGGCGTAATCATGTGTATCTCTGAAGATGGTTGGCCAGAAAAATCCCCACTGCAAAATTTTTGCAGCGATTTTTCATCCTGAGAAATGGCCACCACATGCATCATTGTGGCAGAAAGATAACACACTGGGGATCTCAGAGTCTGGGATGCATCTGCGGATAATCTGGTTCGCTCCAATGCGGAAGAGCAGTGGGTCATCCCAGAGATAGTATCTGGCCTCTGCAATGAATTTGAGTTTCTGGTCTTTGGATAGGTTCGCGGGAATTCTGCTTGCAACAAGGTAGTTCGCGAAATCCGCATACCAGGGGAACTCAACAGAATGAATTGCCAAAAGTGATTCATCCGGAAATTGTTCATGGATAGGTAGGGAATAAGGAATGTGGTCTGGGTCCAATCTGGATAGGTGATCCGCCACAACATTTTATTTCCCGGCTTTGTCGCGGATCTCGATATCAAATTCTTGTAATAGAAGGATCCACCTAATGAGTCGTGGTTTGGCATCCTTCTTTGCCAACAAGTGCCGGAGGGCGGAGTGGTCAGTGAAGATGATGATCTTGGACCCTAATAAATATGATCTGAATTTCTCCAACCTGAATACTACTGCTAGCAGTTCTTTCTCGGTGACAGTATAATTGCGCTGAGCCTCATTCAGCATCTTGCTAGCATAGTATATGACAAAAGGTTGTTTCTCCCAACGCTGGCCTAAAACAGCACCGATGGCAAAATCAGAAGCGTCGCACATCATTTCGAAATCAAGCGACCAGTCAGGTGGTTGGAGAATCGGGGAGTGGGAAACAATGCTTCGTAAAGTCTCGAAGGCGCTGAGACACGAGGTATTAAATTCAAATGGGATATCGATAACCAGGAAATTCGTCAAAGGCTGCGCAATTTTTGAAAAATCGCGTATAAATCTTTGATAGAAGCCGACATGGCCTAAGAATGATCTAATCTGCTTGACCGAGCTAGGTGGCGGTAAGTGGGAGATGATCTCTGATTTAGCCTGGTCAACCTCGAGTCCATTTTTGGAGATCCTGTGCCCTAGTACTATACCATCCCTCACCATGAAATGGCTTTTTTCCCAGTATAGTACTAGGTTTACCTCAATACATCGTTTCAGGATCTTTGTGAGGTTATGAAGACAAGACGTGAAATCATCTCCGAAAATAGAGAAATCATCCATGAATACCTCCACATAATCCCCAATCATGTTAGAGAAGATAGCCATCATACAACGCTGAAATGTCGCTGGTGCGTTGCAGAGGCCAAAGGGCATCCGCCTAAAGGCAAATGTTCCAAAGGGGCATGCGAATGTGGTCTTGTCCTGATCTTCCAGGCTAATTGCTACCTGATTATACCCGGAGTATCCATCCAGAAAGCAGAAGAAACTGCGTCCGACTAACCATTCCAAGATCTGATTAATGAACGGCAAAGGAAAGTGATCCTTCTGGGTAGCCATGTTTAGTTTCCTGTAGTCAATGCAGACCCGCCAAGATGTCGCAGTGCTGGTTAGGATGGATTCACCCTTATCATTTTTTATAACGGTGAGTCCTGCTTTCTTGGGCACTATTTGAATCAGACTCACCCACTGGCTGTCTGAGATTGGATATACAATGCCTGCATCCAACCATTTGATGATCTCCTTCTTAACAACCTCTAGCATATTCAGGTTTAGCCGTCTTTGAGGTTGTCTCGAAGGCTTCACCCCCTCATCCTTGTAAATGTGATGAGTGCAATACGAGGGGAGAATACCACGGAGATCAGCAACATGAAAGTTCCCTTCTAGGAGGGGTGACGTAAAAATATGCGAAAATAAAAATAAACAATATCACAAAATAGGCAATCACAAAATGTACACAAGTAATTTTTAGGTGGAAACCCAAACCGGGTAAAAACCACCACCTAACCCTCTCGAGTTAGGATTTTCCGATCAACCAAGTTGATCAAAATCCACTAAACGAATCACTTTGAACGAGGGTGATTCAACCTCAGTACAACCACGCTACAAGTACGAGGGTAGCGTTCCTCAACCCCTTCTCTCCACGAGAAGGATTTTGTCCCACGAAGGAGACGGGAATTCGCAAAGCGAATACCCAACCAAAAGACAAAGATAAAATAAAACAACAGTCCTATAGAGCCAACAAAATTAAACCTAGCTTCTATAGGAAATAGGAAACTCCCCTTTGCAAGGAGTGCGTCGATGATGACGCGGTGCGTGTGCCACGCGACGGCGCTACGTCGCTCTCGTTATCAACAGCGGGAGAGCGGGCGCGCGAAGGCTTGATGCTCTCAAGAGAATGAAACTAGAGCTTGGAGAGCAAGGGCCTCAATTGGACACAAAAGAGTGGAACTAAGTTGCTTAGGTGTGTCTCTTATTTCTCTTAGTGTGTATGTTGTGTGTTTTTCTGTTGCAAAGGCTCCCCTCTATTTATAGAGGCCTTAGGAAGGTTTTGGAAGGCTTGGAAAAGCTTCCATAGCCGTTGGGTGCAAAGCCCAAGAGAATCAGGCCGAAATCAGGACAATGATTGCATTTGACAGGGTTATCAGACGTCTAACTCTGGCATTAGACGTCTGGAAGGCCACTTTAAGACGTCTGATTCCAAGGTCAGACGTCTGATTCTATGCGGGTTTCTCCCTGACTTGAATCAGATCTAAACAGGGTTTTTGTACAAGTCCATCAGACGACATAGAGGACGTCTGGCACTAAGTCTGGACGTCTGGAAACCTACTTTTACCGTGGGAATTGATTTCCAAACGTTGCAACGGCTAGAAAATCTCTGAGAAGAGATTTTGGGTCAGCCGAGGCAAAACGGTCATTTATCAGACGTCTGTGATGTCCTATGGACGTCTGATAAGGCTCTAACGGTCATATTCTTGAGCGTCTTCTAAGCCAGCCAACGGTCCACTAACTGGACGTCTGGCAAAGTCATCAGACGTCTCCTAAGACGTCTGGTATAAGGTCTGGACGTCTGAATTCATCAGACAGAAGTAACTATGTCCAGCCTAACAGTTATCAGACGTCTGAAACAACAGTCAGACGTCTTAAAATCCTTTATCAGACGTCTGATTCGTGAATTAGACGTCTGGAAAGTCAGTTTTAACCCTATATTGGTTTTCTAAGTGTTCTACAGAAAACCTACGTATCCTAGGGTTGTGCAGGTGTTCCTAGGACTACTGTTAGGGTTCTTTGAGGCTCTTTAACATAATGTCTAAGGAAAATAAAGAGCAAGAAAATAAATACAAGAGATACATGAAAGGATAAAAAAGAATCTATCCTATTCTTCTTGTCTTCCATCTCCAATCTTTCGCTCCACGCGAACCTCCTCTATTTTCCGTCAAGCTCCTCCAATCCGTCCTGGATGCGAGCTCGAGTTCCGTCTAAACACGTCTTCATTTGCAATTGACCTGAAATCTAGGACTCAAATTGCAAATGTTAAATAACACGTGTTTTGTTATCATCAAAATAAATGATCGTGGTGCTCTAGCACCAACAATCTCCCCCTTTTTGATGATGACAAAACCGTAAATAATAATGCATAAAAGTCCTCCCCCTTTTTGACATTATCAAAAAGGTTTAATTGATTTTATATTTCCCATAACTCCCCCTTAAAACATGCTCTTCTATTTATTTTAACAAAGGTAATGTCCTCCCCCTTTTTATAACAACAAGATAGCTATTATTTTTCTCCCCCTTACTAAAGGAAATTTAGCTAACTTGTATCTCCCCCTTAAAAATTGACAATAAGCTCATCATTTTTAACTCCCCCTATCTAAATGCTTATGATAATAAGATGGGGTTAAGAATTTTTACCTCACCTACCATGGCCAATAAAATGGCCCGAATGGTGGTGGTGGATGCCACATTGGATGGGGCTCCCATCCGTAGCTTGGAGGCCCGGGCATAGGCGCCGGTCTCCAATCTGGTGGTCGACGTGCGGCGGGTCCGTCGTTTGTTCGCCGTCTCGTCGGTCTTCTTGTTCTCCTCCTTGGTCTACTCATTGGTTCTCCCAACTTGAGTTGACCAGCCTTGAGCTTGTAGGTCCAGTCCTTTATGTTGTAGTCATCCCTGAACCCTACAAAACAAGATTCTAATTTTTTCTTCGGTATCCAAGTGAGCTTGGATCCGGATTTGTTAGAAGGTCTCCTGGATGGAGATCCTTTCTCAACCTTAGGGCTATAAAACTTATCTACTTTGTTGATTAAATTGTTAGAATTTTCCCTAAGACATGCAATTTCTCTTTCTATAATTTGCATCTTAGTCTTTAAATCTGAAATTTCTAATTTTAGACTAACATTTTCCTCAATCAATTTATTATTTTCATTGATGAGGTTATGATTATCTAATAATAGGTTATCATCCTTAGGACTAGCTTCTATGTCCTTAAGTTGTTTTTCTAACCTATCATTTTCATTTTTAAGAAAACTAAGGTTCTTCTTCATGCTTTTGTTTTCTATTTTTAGTGATTTACTAATCTCAAAAAGTTCATTAAAAGCTTCTTGAAGATCGAGATTTACCTCGTCGTCGGAGTCGCTTCCGCTTTCACTGTCGCAGTTGCTTCCTCTGGCCATGAAACCAAAGCAAGCGGTTTCCTCCTTCTCGTGATCCTCTTCCGAGCTTGTCTCTTCATGAGTGCCTTCCAACCTCCTCCATATCTCGTGGGCGGTGGTGCACTCTTGGATTTTCTCGAACTCCTTCAGACTCAATGCGCAATACAAGGCATTCATTGCCTTTGCGTTGAGGTTGAGATTCTGAACCTGATCTTCTGAGTAACCTTTTGCGGGTTTCTTGGGAATCAAAAATGCGGATTCGCATTTTTCCCACACCCGGAAGTCGTAGGCCTGCAACCACATAGTCATACGATTTTTCCAATAAATGAAATCTATACCTGCAAAGTATGGTGGTCGCGAGGTATCGTGTCCTTCAGTGCACACGAATGCTTTTCCCTCCATGTCTAGATCCTCGCCGGTTTGTAACGCCGATAACGCGAGACCTGCTCTGATACCAATTGAAAGTCCCTACTAGGAGGGGGTGACGTAATAATTGCGGAAATAAATATAAACAATATCACAAAATAGGCAATCACAAAATGTACACAGGTATTTTTAGGTGGAAACCCAAACCGGGTGAAAACCACCACCTAACCCTCTCGAGTTAGGATTTTCCGATCAACCAAGTTGATCAAAATCCACTAAACGAATCACTTTGAACGAGGGTGATTCAACCTCAGTACAACCACGCTACAAGTACGAGGGTAGCGTTCCTCAACCCCTTCTCTCCACGAGAAGGATTTTGTCCCACGAAGGAGACGGGAATTCGCAAAGCGAATACCCAACCAAAATACAAAGATAAAATAAAACAACAGTCCTATAGAGCCAACAAAATTAAACCTAGCTTCTATAGGAAATAGGAAACTCCCCTTTGCAAGGAGTGCGTCGATGATGACGCGGTGCGTGTGCCACGCGACGGCGCTACGTCGCTCTCGTTATCAACAGCGGGAGAGCGGGCGCGCGAAGGCTTGATGCTCTCAAGAGAATGAAACTAGAGCTTGGAGAGCAAGGGCCTCAATTGGACACAAAAGAGTGGAACTAAGTTGCTTAGGTGTGTCTCTTGTTTCTCTTAGTGTGTATGTTGTGTGTTTTTCTGTTGCAAAGGCTCCCCTCTATTTATAGAGGCCTTAGGAAGGTTTTGGAAGGCTTGGAAAAGCTTCCATAGCCGTTGGGTGCAAAGCCCAAGAGAATCAGGCCGAAATCAGGACAATGATTGCATTTGACAGGGTTATCAGACGTCTAACTCTGGCATTAGACGTCTGGAAGGCCACTTTAAGACGTCTGATTCCAAGGTCAGACGTCTGATTCTATGCGGGTTTCTCCCTGACTTGAATCAGATCTAAACAGGGTTTTTGTACAAGTCCATCAGACGACATAGAGGACGTCTGGCACTAAGTCTGGACGTCTGGAAACCTACTTTTACCGTGGGAATTGATTTCCAAACGTTGCAACGGCTAGAAAATCTCTGAGAAGAGATTTTGGGTCAGCCGAGGCAAAACGGTCATTTATCAGACGTCTGTGATGTCCTATGGACGTCTGATAAGGCTCTAACGGTCATATTCTTGAGCGTCTTCTAAGCCAGCCAACGGTCCACTAACTGGACGTCTGGCAAAGTCATCAGACGTCTCCTAAGACGTCTGGTATAAGGTCTGGACGTCTGAATTCATCAGACAGAAGTAACTATGTCCAGCCTAACAGTTATCAGACGTCTGAAACAACAGTCAGACGTCTTAAAATCCTTTATCAGACGTCTGATTCGTGAATTAGACGTCTGGAAAGTCAGTTTTAACCCTATATTGGTTTTCTAAGTGTTCTACAGAAAACCTACGTATCCTAGGGTTGTGCAGGTGTTCCTAGGACTACTGTTAGGGTTCTTTGAGGCTCTTTAACATAATGTCTAAGGAAAATAAAGAGCAAGAAAATAAATACAAGAGATACATGAAAGGATAAAAAAGAATCTATCCTATTCTTCTTGTCTTCCATCTCCAATCTTTCGCTCCACGCGAACCTCCTCTATTTTCCGTCAAGCTCCTCCAATCCGTCCTGGATGCGAGCTCGAGTTCCGTCTAAACACGTCTTCATTTGCAATTGACCTGAAATCTAGGACTCAAATTGCAAATGTTAAATAACACGTGTTTTGTTATCATCAAAATAAATGATCGTGGTGCTCTAGCACCAACACAACACTCCACCCGATAGCAGCCCTATGGTCTTGAAGTGTAGAAATTAATTGATTCTCCTGTTCTTGGGTTAAGTGGGCATTGATAATGACTGGATATGTCTCACTTTCGCCCAAGAACACGTACTTGAGTGAGTCAGGTAAGGGCTTCAATTCAATTATGGGTGGGTAAGAATAAGAACTGAGAGTGGGAGGAGTAGAATCGAGGGTGGGAATCTGTTGATCCATGTACACGTGAATTCTCGCTGAGTCACTCCCTGTGAAATCTGTTGTGACTGCGTTAACGGGAAATCCGTTAGCTGTAGTCACATCTTCCTGTAATAACAGGGGTGATTCAGTAATATATGGATCAAGATAGCTGGATTCAGGGGTGCTGTGGTTAGAAGCACACCCCAAACAATCAGATCCTCGAGGAGATATGTGTAATGCAGTGGTTTCAATCCCGTGTGGATTGAGGTCTGAGAACCCTGATAGTGTAGACGAATGAGACATTGGGTTGTCACAAAGGAGCCCAATGTTACCACAGTAATCCGAATCTTCATCTTCACCATCCTCCTCTATTCGATCACAGTCGAAGTTCTTTGCTACCCTGAATATGTCTAGTCGAAGTCGCTCATTGCCCAGGGTAATCTCCATACACCCGGATGCACAATCGATGTTTGCTCGAGCTGTCGCCAGAAAGGGGCGACCCAAAATAATTGGTACATCTCGGAGATTAGGAGGAACTTCCATATCAAGAACGAAAAAATCTACGGGAAAGCAGAACCCACGGACTTTTACCATCACGTTCTCAACCACCCCCTCGGTGTTTTGACTGATCTGTCAGCCAGCTGAATCGTAATCGAGGTGGGTTTCAACTCCCCAAATTGAAATTGATCAAATACGGCGGTGGGAGCTAGGTTGATGGATGAACCCAAATCTAGAAGGGCCCAATCAAATGGAGAATCCTGCAAAAAGCAAGATATGAGTGGGGTGCCAGGGTCTTTCTTCTTCGGTGGTAAGTCAACTAGAATCACGGCGCTAGCTTCTTTCGACAGTACCTCCTGTCGTCCAATTCTCGGTTGTCGCTTTGGGGTATAGTAGTCCTTGAAGAACCTAGCGACAGCGAGAATGTGATCGATAGCCTCGAGGAGGGGGACCTGAATATGTACTTCTTTAAACATCGATTTCAGGTCCTCGAAATTCCACGTGTCCTTTTTCCGTACTATATTTCGTGTCAGAGCCTCAGGAAAAGGGATGGGAATATCAGGGTTAAGTGGCCTCTTACCCTTATCTACCACAGGTGGCTCCTGAGATGCTGAAGGAGTCGAATCTGCCTGCGGCGAAGGGTGGGAAAAATCAGAACCTGCCTGCCTAGGTGGTGGGTCGAATGTCTTCCTTCTACTCTGCAATGAGACAGCGTGTGCATCGGCTTGCTGTCCATGAGGTGGTGGGGGAGTGGATGGGGCAGAATATGCGGGATTCTGGAAAGGTGGCTGGCCTTGCACGTAACCGGGTGGTGCAGGAGGCGCCTGTAGTATGGCGTGTGCCTATCCCTGCGGTGCCTGAAACCTAGGCAGGGCGCCCTGGTTCTGCACATATCGAGGATTCAGGACGGGTTGGGAGGGCAAGGCTCCCTGAGTCCTATGCTCCTGCAACAGCTGGTTCTGCGTATTTTGTATGGTCTGAATCTGATTAGCCGTAGCCTTCATTATCTGCAAGCTATCTTGTGTAGACTTCCTCATCGATTCTTGCAGCTCCTCTTTCAGTGCCTCCAAAGGGTCGGCCCGCTTTGGAGGGTGGTTGGCAGCTTGGTGCAACGGCTGGTATAACGAGTGGGGTTGCTGCTGCTGAAGCGAGAATGGCTGCTACCTAGGATACGTGTTTTGCGCATTCTCGTATTGTCTGGTCTGGTAGTGTGGATCTTGATGTGGTCTCTGTGAATTACCAGACCAGGAGAAGTTCGGATGCTGGCGCCAACCAGGTTATATGTCTCTGAATACGGGTTATTACGCCCGTATCCTTGGATAGCGCTGACGTCCTCGTAGGCCAAAGATGTCTGAGACGTATATCCGTCAAAGGGATACACATTATAATCTATGGGTGGTGCGTAACCCTGGTCGTAGGGTGCCAGATCTGGATTATTCACCGGATCCTGATATGCGGGATCTCGTAAATACGGAGAAGGTGCATCCCGAGTGAGTAGATTAACTCGAGCAGGTGGAGCTTGTGGTGCATAAGAGGATCTTGCGGCGACAGAGCTCAAGTCGGATTGACCTTGACTGATCTGGTCAATCTTCTTCTCAATCAGGTTCATTCTATCCAGCTGCTTGATGATGATATCCATGTCGGCTCGAATAGAATCGGTGTGAGCCTCGTGGACACCAACCCGCTGGAACTGGTTCATAGATGCGACATTCATTGAGTTCTCCGCTAATGATTCGAACAGCTCAAATGCGCTGTTCTCGTCTTTTGCGAGAAAATTCCCACCGCTAGATGCATCGGCCAGATACCGATGTGTGTCATCTAGCCCATGGTAAAAAATCTGAGCTAAGTGCCATCTGGGTATACCATGATGCAGGCATTTTCAGAGAAGGTCATGAAATCTATCCCATGACTCATGTAATTTCTCCCCAGCTCCCTAGGAGAAAGTCGTGATTGCACGTCGCATTGCATTTGTTCGACCAATTGGGAAGAACTTTTGCAGGAATTCACGTCGTAATTCCGGCCAGGTTCCAATTGGCTTCCCAATAGTCTTGAACCAGTATAAAGCTTTGTCCCTTAGAGAGAACGGGAAGAGCTTCATTAGAACGATCCCAAGATCAATATTCCTGGGTCGGATCATTTCAGCGAGTTGACTCAGGTCCTCAAGGTGCTGGAACGGATCTTCGCTTGAGTTCCCGTAGAAATGAGTGCTGATCAACCCAATTACATTGGGCTTGAGCTCAAACGCGTCTCCGCCTGAGGGAATTCTGACTAGTGGTGCGATGATAGGTGTGGCTAGGTCGTAAAAATCCCGCAGTTGTTCTCCTCATGGCGGGTGCTGCATCCTGTCAAGCGCCGTCAGAATACGATCTGTGCTTTGCTGATGCCGTTCCTCAGATTCAGCGACCCGGGCTTCCAGACGAGCCATCGGGTCCAGATTGTCAATGTCCTGACCCGGTCTAGGTCCAGGTCTAGGATTTTCCATGGTGGCTCTTGGAGTAGAAGAAATGTGGGGAGAAGATGGTCCGAGCGAGGTGACTCGCCTTCTTGGGAGTGGCTCCCAAGGTCCAACCAAGTGAGGTCGAAGTGACCTTCCGTACATACACCGCCCAACCCCTGGGTTGGTGTAGCCATGCAGGACAAGGCTAAGGCCCTGTCAATCAAGTGGTCCTTATATATTAGGTGACTAGATTTTTCGTTAGGGATTTGAATTCCTGAAGATTAGTTCGTCGTACAACCGACTGAAAGTGAATTCCGCCTCTCAAGCTAACCCAGCCAGTCTGGTTACGAGGGGAGTAAGGGGAAGGTTCTTCCTTTGGCTTACACCTCCGGTTCCGTTGACCCTCGAGCCGCGATCGTTTGACGCTACCCCGCAGACTTAGTCACCAGGTTTGGCAAGAGAGATTAAACTCATCCAGTAGTACGACAACGAACTTGGGTTGATTTCGTGTTTTAAAATTAGTTTTTTACTATTTCAACCGAATTTTTAGGGAATTTTAAATATAAGGGGGTCAGATTTGGAACTTTGACCCCTGGATGGTTTTTCGCTTTGAAACAGTATCAAATGATCTTCAAAAATTCAAGAAAAACATGGAAATAAATCTAATTAGATCAGCTTTCAAACCCCACCATTTTTAGTCAAAACAGATTCATGGATTGCTCGAAATCGCTTTTGGAAATTTGAAAATTTTTGAATCTGGGTCAATCTGACCCCAGTGCACTTTGTGAATTTTTAAAAATTTTATACTAGGATTTTTTCAAAGTAATGGTGGCATTTGAAAGATGGTTTGAAAATGAAGGTTCAGCACGAATTACAGAATTTTTTGCTGATGAATTTTTCGGCAATCGAATTTTTAAGTGACATTTGAAATCTGACCGAAAATCAGAAGGTGGTGGAAAAGCTTTTAAAGAGGTTTGAACTTGAAATTCAAGCCTTCCACCAAAAATGCTTTTTTTTTTAAAAAAAATCTTTTGCACTCTTTTTTATTTTTTTTTTCAAAAAGAATTTTTTTCAAAAGATTCAACGAAAATATCTCTTTTTTTTTTTCTTTTTTTCTTTTTTAACCTAGATTCAAAAGGGAACTTACTGTAGATTTTTTTCAAAATTTTTCTCCTCTTTTTTTTATATATTTTTTTTTACGAAAATGAGAAAAATCTTCCTTTTTTTTTTCAAAAGAAATCGCAGGAAGTAGATCTAGTCCTAGGGTGCAGGAAGTAGATCTAGTCCTATGTGATGTGCACCTAATTTCTTTTCCATGCTTGTTGTGTGCGCAGATCCCATTTTTCTTCCGTGTTGTCCTGCACATCAAGAACAAAGTAGAGGCCAATTCGTTAGTGATAGTTCCAAAATCAAAATCAAAGAAAATGACGTTGCCTCCCCGGCAACGGCACCATTTGTTGGAAGGTCGTAGATCGCATTTTTGATAAAAGCGTCGTAGTATAGTTGCGAAATACGATCCAACAAAGATATTATTTTGTAAAAATAACGAGACTTTGAGTCTCGGTCATTCGTCTCTGGGAGGCATTGTTTTTGCTTTTGAAATCGATCTTAAAGCCGCTCTACTTTATTTAAACGACATGCTGGTGCATAATATATAGGCAATTAAAGAACAGGCACTTAAATCACGCAAATATGATAATCATTCAGCTCGTGGTGATTTCGAACACAAGACATATATATATATATATATATATATATATATATATATATATATATATATATATATAAAGTGAAATTTCATTCATCATTGGAGAGTTGTTGCACAAGGAAATCTAGAGGAAAGCTTATACATGAATGCTTAAAAATCAAACCTAACTACCAGAAAATGATTGCATACAAGAATCAACGGGGGGATTTCGCATGCATCATTGGGGGAGAAGTAAGACTACACTACTAAGCAGTAAATGAAAGCAATAAAGATTATGAAGAGCATGATTTAAAGCTAGAAGAATAGAGGGCATTCAGGGGTGGTCCCCGATGGCCTTGGAGTGGTCGAGAGAAGAAGGAGGGGCGACCAATGGAACTTAGGCCGGCCCTTGGAGAGAGGTAGGGTTGATCCAGCATCCCGGCATGGTGTCCTCCATGGTGGTGGTAGTGAGCTCATGGAGGTGGAGTGACTATGGAGGTGGCGTGAATGGCACCAATGGAGTGCAATTGCCAAAGAAGTGAATGGGTGCAAATGGCCACCCAAGGGGTCTTTTTATAGACCTAAGGGAAGCTCTCTAGAGAATTATGAAATTCTCTAGAGAGGCCTATGGTGGAAGCTCATGGGAGAGTGAGAGAGAGAGGGTGGATGGTGGTTTTTAGATCCACCAAATGTGGATCTAAAAATTGAATGGCTCTTGGTTGCTATTTTTGGCAACCAAGGCAACCACACATGGTAGAGAGTTCTAGAGAACTCTAGGCTAGATATTTTCGTGTGGATGGTGTGTGTGGGTGTGTGTGGGTCGAAACTTAGGTGGCTAGGTTGATTAGGTTGGGTTCTAGTAGGTTTAGGTCAAGGTAGGTCTCAAATTAGTGTTATAAACCCTAATTCACTAAGGTAAAGTGCAATTAAACTTAATACAAGTTTAATTGGGTGTGTGGAAACTTAATTGAGAGTAAAACAACTCAATTAAGTTAGGTTTAGGTCAATTGGACTCTCACTGAGTCCAATTGGATAGTGTGTGCTGAGATTAGGGCTCAATTGGACTCAAGGAGTCCAATTGAATAGGCTGATGGAATTGACTAAGATCCAGGTCAATTAGGTTTAGTGAGGACCTAATTAGGTCCTTAGGGAGGTCTAGAGGTGATGTACTAGGGTTAGGGCACCTTAATTTATGTTCCTATGGGGTTGGAATTGGGTTTAGGGACATAGAGATCCAAGATCAAGGCTTAAATCTCAAAATAGGAATTGGAGAGCAGTATCAGACGTCTAATAATAGAATCAGATGTCTTATACTCAAAAATCAGAAGTCCAGACTTGTTGTCTGGACGTCCAATCAGAGTCAGGAAGGATTTCGGGTTCTGTTTCGGGTATTCTACAGAAATTAGACGTCTGACAAAGTGTCTGGACGCTCAATAACACTGCAGAAGTGGGTTTGAAGTGTGCAGGATTTGGCTAAGGGTCCTGGACGTCTTAAAACTTATCTGGACATCCAGAGAAGGGTTGGAACTAGGGTTTTAGGGCTTCCTAGGGTGTTGTGACCTAATCTAAGGGTGGCTAAGGCTTAGGGAAGTCTCTAGGCTATCCTAGGGCTAGGATGGACCTAAGCTCTTCACATTTTACTACTTTATTTCTACTTAATAGAATAGCAAACTTTTAACCCCCTTACATTATTATTCCTACATCTAAACTAGGCCTTCTGCTCCAGCTCTGCTACAATTCCTGTTATTCCCGATCCAGCTTCAGATTCAGCTCTTGATCAGCTTATTGCCTGCAATTGACATAATGCACTTAATCAGCACATTATAACATTATTTCATGCATAGCTAAAGGAAAGCAGTAAAGATGCAGACAATGCATATGTATGCGTGAATAACCCTAACTTATGCTAAGTCCTAGCTTAATCTAGGCCAATTAAGACCTATGATTGCTGCGCAATCAGTGGCGCCAACTCTCCTTAGCCCTAGGATCACCTAGCCACCCCCATCTTCCCATCTTAGCCATCCATATCAAGAGTCACCCTAACCCTCTCATCCTACCCTATAAAAAACCAACACCCACCACCTTACAACGCATCCTTGGCTAGCAAAATACCTTTCATATTCTACCTAAAGCTCACGCCCAAGAGAGAAGAAGAAGATTAAGGGGATACTCTGTCCCCTTGGTGCCTTCCCCTCTTCCCTTCTCTCTTGTTCCCACGCCAGCCAAAGGAGAAGCCGGGCAAGGAAGACCTTTGGAGGAGGTCTTGAAGGTGGTCCATGCCACCTTGGAGGAGAAGCTTAAGGGTAGTACACGCCCACCCTTGGAGAAGGACAGTTAAGGTGGAAGCTTCCACCTTGGAGGAGCCTTTCAAGGAAGAAGGAGGAGCCCTTTTCAAGCCTAGGAGCCACTAAGCTTGGAGCAAGGAGCTTCCCCTCTTCACCATTATTTCAGGAGGATTTGTGTTTTACTTTATTTATTGTATTTATTCTAGTAGTAGAAGCATTCCTCTACTAGGTTTTTATGTAAAACACTTTTTCCTCAATCAAGTTGCCTTCAATTCTATTTCATTTTGTTGCAATTTTTTTATAATCTAGTTTCTAGCACTTTTCATTCTTTCTCCCTAATTACTCTAGGCCTCCACTTGTCTAGAGTGAGCTTAGGGAGAATCTCTACTTGTCACTTTAGTAGTAGTATAGTGAGTTAGGTGTTAGTCGTTTTCTATTACCAACAAAATTAGTGTTGTCGTTATTTCAAAACCCTAAAAAAACTACATATTTAAAAAAACCAAAAAGAAAGTTGATTTCCATTTCCGAGCAAGAGATCGATTTTTGCAATCAAATTGACTCCTTGGACAACCCTAGATACCCCACTATCTAGGTTATAAATTTTAAAAGCATTTACGATTTGGCTTGTTACAATGACTTAAAACCCCACTTTTACAAATCACGCCAAATTTCGCATTAGTAGTCCACCTTGAGGACCAGGAAAAGACCACTTTCACCTACCCCTTTAGAACCTTTTTCTTTTCGAAGAATGCCCTTTGGATTGTGTAACGCACTCGTGACTTTTCAATGGTTTATGTTAGCAATCTTTTCTGACTTGGTAGGTGATTGTTTGGAGGTCTTTATGGATGATTTTCCATTTTTGGAGATTCTTTTGATCATTGTCTTCAGAATTTAGAAAGAACTCACCAAAAATGTATTAAGGTTAACCCGGTTCTCATTTGGGAAAAGAGCTATTTCATGGTTCAGGAAGGCATTGTCCTAGGCCATGTTATTTCTGGAAAAGGAATCTCAGTAGATAAAGCTAAGGTTGATACAATCTCAAAACTTCCCCTACCCAGTTTGGTAAAAAAAATACGATCTTTTCTAGGACATGTGGGATTCTATTGATGATTCATAAATGATTTCTCTAGAATCTCCTAACCGTTAAGCCACCTTTTAACTAAAGACCAACCTTTTGATTTTGATGACAATTTCTTGGAGAGTTTTAACATTTTAAAATAAGCGATTATTTAGGCACCCATTTTACAAGCACCCAACTTGGCTCATTTTTTTGAGCAAATGACAGATGCCTCAGATTATGCAGTAGGAGTCATCCTAGGGCAAAGAATCGACAAGAAACCCGTTGTGATTTATTACACCAGTAAAACTCTTGACGAAACACAACAGAATTACACTGTTACAAAAAAAGAACTTCTTGCGATCGTTTTTGTCCTTGAAAATTTTCGTTTATATCTAATAGGGTCACACATTACCATCTACATTGATCACTCAGCCTTGAAATATTGGCTTAACAAGAAAGATGCGAAACCCCACTTAATTCGATGAATTTTATTGTTACAAGAACTTTGATTTGGAGTTCAAAGATAAAGCGGGTTCACAAAATGTCGTGGCTGATCACCTATCAAGACTAGAGACCAGTAATGTATTGCCCCAAACATACGTTTTTCCAGGTGAAACGCTCCTGACACTGAATCCCTCCCTTGGTATGCTGATTATGCTAATTATCTCGCCACTGGACGATTCCTTTTTGACTGGTCTAAACAAAAAAGGGATAAGTTCTTTGCCGAGATCAAATATTACTTTTGGGAGGACCTCGATCTATTTCGCATCTATGCTGACCAAGTCATTAGACAGTGTGTTCTCGATTTAAAAACACATGATATTCTGAACCACTGTCATTCAATGGTTTGTGGCGAACATTTTTTGGGGAAGAAAATGGCAACCAAGGTTTTAAATGCCAGATTTTATTGGCCTAGCATACACAAGGATGCTCATGAATTCTCACAGTCCTATGTGCATTGCTTTTTTTTTTATATTATGCCCCACAACCTTATTTTAGAAGTTGAGTTATTTGATGTGTGGGGAATTAATTTCATGGAATCGTTTGTCACTTCTTTTAGGTACCAGTTTATTTTAGTCGTTGTCAACTACGATTCAACATGGATCGAAGTAGTGCCCACACGCACTAACGACCATCGGGTCATCATGGAATTTATTAAGAAAAACATTTTTTCTTGTTTTGACGTTCCTAAGGCCATTATTAGTGACGAAGGATCACACTTTACTCATTCCCAATTCCGTTAACTTCTCGCTAAATATGGGGTGAATCATAAAATCTCTACACCATATCACCCTCAAACAAATGGCCAAGTCGAAGTCTCCAACTGGGAGATTAAAAATATTTTACAAAAGATGATCAAGCCCGATCGGAAAGATTGGTTAATCAAACTTAACGGTGCTTTATGGGCTTATCGTACAGCTTTCAAAACTCTGATCGGCATATCACCTTCCACCTAATTTTTGGCAAGGCATGTCACCTCTTTGTTGAACTGGAACACATGTTTTATTTGGCGATAAAAGAATTTAATTATAATCTGGATGTGGCCGGAAAACACAAGAAATTGCAATTAACCGAACTTAAAGAAGTTCTCAACATGGCTTATGAAAACACACACATTTATATGGATTGAACAACAAAATTTCATGACAAATTCATCATTCAGAAATAGTTTGAACCTGATAACACGTGTAGCTTTTTTATGCGAGGTTAAGACTATTTCTTGTTAAACTCAAATCTAAATGAATCGATCCTTACATTGTAATTCAAACTTATCCCCACGGTGCCGTTGAAATTTTGGATCCTAAAACAAACATCACTTTCAAAGTCAACGGGCAATAGCTTAAGCCCTATTTTGATAACACCATTAACGCAAAATCTGACTCTCAAGACCTCCACGATGTACCTGATAGTTAGTGACTCATGCCCTATTTTTCATTTTCTTTTTTAGAGGTTTTGATTATCCTGATTTAGACCGCCTTCACCAAGATAATTTCTTTTCCCTTCCTACTTCATGAGGACATGGCATATATTAAGCATGGGGGGGTGTTTTTAAATTTTGATGATCAATTTAGGATTTTCAAAACCTAACATCATTCAAATTATTGTTTCATTTTTTGCATGCGTACCTAAAAAATAAAAATAAAAATGTTGAAAACTTTTTGAGGAAATTTTGAAATCAAGACTAAGGTTGAGGAATCATTTCAAGGTACAATGGGATTTGATCTTTAACAAACTATGAATTAGGATGCAAATCTGATTATTAGAATCTCTGGGTTTAGTTTTAGACTAGATCAAGTATCCTTCTCTAAATTCCACCTAAACTCATGATGATTCGAGTGACTTGATCTCTTTTTGTGACATGGAAACTATTTGACTCAAAAACTTTCCTCTCTTGTAAAATTCATGTGTCAAATTTCACAGACAAGCCAACACCTTAAAAACATTTAGAAAATAGAAAAATCCCTTGTTTAGTCTTAGTGAAATCTGAAGTAGATGATTGGTTTGAGTTCCCACTGTCGAGGAGGAAATGCCTCCTCTAAGGACACGATGTCAACATGTTACCACCTTGGCGCTGCTTTATATCTATATTTCATATCTTTAGATGAAGCATTAAGGCGCATTTTGCAGCTCAAATGTCTTGGACGGTGCTCTACCCATAGTGTTGGAGCAAGAGCTTGAGTTCACTTGGAGCGCTCCTTTACACCGCATTGTGTTTTGGGGTTGTGAGCTTCTGGGTGGTGTCTTGGACAGTACTATCTCAAAGTCCTGGCGTGATGTGTACACATGTAATTTGCCTAAAATGCCTATTTATGCATGTTCCTAAGTCTATAGAAGTATCATGCATTATAAATACTACATAACATGCATCATCATGCATTTAGATTATTTTGTACAAATTATAGGTTAATTTTTCCTTTTTGTGGCTAAGGGATAGGACGACATTTATCGAGGCCTCGGATTGAAGATCCAACCATACGGATCTGATCAAGGCGACGATCGGAGTCCAACACCTCTGAGATCGCCCCGATCATATTTTTGTCAAATCAAATGCAATCCGAGAAAGATCAGATGTCAAGGGTCAAGGTGGTGTAAATCTGTGCCTCAGATGACAAATCCAACCATACGGATGGGTTTGGATCGATGATCGCAACCCAACGACGTGAAAATCGATTTAATTTGACATTTGTGGCACCATCAACATGCCAAAGAAGTTGGATGGCCAGGATGGTGCCATGTGGCACCATCCCAGCCATCCAAGAGCACCATCGCCTGCCTTTCCTCCTCAAAGGCTTCTCCACCGCAAGATCTCAGCCATTGGATCTTCATCCAACAACCGCGGTAGCGCGGCCATCGAATCATCTCCATGACATTCTGCGGAGATAGCATAGTGGAGAATGCCTCGACGTGCAACTCAGTGACTCGCGATCAAGCCCCCGTGGTCGGGCTCGGATAGGTTGTGTTAATATGGTGATTTAATCATTGAAATGAGTATAGTGGTTAACCTAATTCGAGCCTAACCATCTTTTTACAAAATTTTTAACCTGGCCTACTTGATTTTATCTTTGGTCACTTTTAGGCCCAGGGTCAAACTCAGGGAAGCGGGATTAGAGGTGAATAAGTTTCTACGCCCTTCTTACAACGAATCTCTTCCGTTCGTTTATTATATTTTTGGTGTTTTTCTATTTAAGATTTTTTTCTGATAATTTTTGTCCTTGAGGTACACCCTCAAAATCAGGTTCTTGGCTTTGAGCCAAATTAGGGTTTCAAAACTGGTCTTGCTATTCGCAAGACTGAGTACCTGCATGTCAAGGATTATCTTTTCTCTTTTGTATATTTGTTTTTATCTTTTTAATTGCAGGAAAGAGAAATAGAAATAAGGTAAATATAGTATATATATGTATATGTATATATTATATATGTTATAGGGGTGGGGGTAGAAATGACGTGTAGCACTGTGTCGAGTTGATCGTCGTCTAGGAAGACGCAACCAACAGGACAAAGTGCCGCGTGGAGTGTAGGATGGATGGGTGGAAGATGTGTGTGAAGTGCTTTCTGTACGCGTGTATTGGAGAATATCAGCAACTGGTGTATATATTCCCGCGATACAACGTGTGGTAGGTGATATGAAAAAATATATATATGTATGTATATATGAAAATATATATCTATATGTATATATATAAATATGGTTATAATTATATAGGTGTATATGTAGTTATATATGTATATATATATATATATATGTCTATATATATAGATATGTAAATATATGTATAGATAGATGTATGTATATATCGATATATATATATATTTATAATTAGATATATATGTATGTATATATAACTATATAGATGTATATGTATATATATGTATATATATATAGCAATATATGTATATAGATATATGTAGATACATATATATATATATATATAGTTCTAGATATATATGTATATATGTATGTATATTTGTATATTTGTATATATGTATAAATATATGTGTATATATATGTATATATACTTATACTTAGTTGTATGGGTAATAATATATGTATAGATATATATATATTTATACGTATATAAATATATGTATATATGTAAATATATATGTGTATATATATATATAAGTATATATATATATATATATATATATATATACAAATATGTATGTATGTATATATACTTATATATAATTGTATAGGTACTAATATGGATATATACATATATATATATGTATATATATATATAAATATATATAGGTATATATATATGTGTGTATATAGGTGTGTACAAGTGAGAGTGTGTGTGTGTGTATGTGTGAGGTAACTGTCAGTGAGAGAGAGAGAGAGAGAGAGCAAGAGATCGTCTGCTGGAAGAAGAGGCACGGTGAGTTAAGCCGTCTGGATGCAGCGGCCGATGTCTGATGGCCAATGTGCAGGCGCAGGCGCACGAAGATGCGCGCGCATGCTGGAGGGAGCGGGCGTGGGAGGAAGGTGTAGAGCAGCGCGCTGAGGTGAACACAGGCGAAGAAGCGGGCGCTGAAGCGGGCGAGTGTAGACGCTGGAGCGGGCGCGGGGAGAGACGCAGGCATGGGCGTGCGCGGACAGGCTGGCGACGGTAGCGGTGCGGAGAGAGAGCGCACGGTGATCGGATAAATGAGAAACTTTCTGGTCACCACACTGTAGCTACAGTGTCGCGCTCTCTAGCGTGAACAGTAGCTACAGTGCACGCTTGGCTCGCGCGATCGCTGTGGCCTGTTCAGTGTGCGCGGGAGCTGTGGAGCGGGCTGGCGCGCACGTGGAAGGAGCTGCGCCGGTTGTTGGCTTGCACGGTGGCCTGTGTGCGGGCAAGAGGTGGCCGGTGCCTTGCTGCAGCTGCGGTTGAGCTTCAAAGCTTGACTCTGTGGCAATGGCAGAAATGGATGGAATGACGAAAACAGAGAGGAGAACCACCACGCCCACTGGCTCTTTGATGAGCTGGGCGGTGGTGGGACTCACAGTGGTGGTTGTGTACCACTGTGAACCACTCCTGCCCGCAGCGTAGCTCCTCAGGAGGAAGAGCGACTGCGTATGGAGGGGAGAGGGGCCCAGGAGACGGCCTGGAGAGGGAAAGCTGCTGTGTGTGTTGGATTTTTTTTGTGTTGGACCAGTCTCCCCGCAAAGAAGATAGTTGTGCCCTTTTTAAAGAGGAAGGAGGAAAGCACAGCCATGCCCTGGGCTGTGCATGGCTGTGCAGGGCAATCTGGCACAGAGAGTGGCGCGAAGAGCACGCCATGCCCTGCAGCCGCGGAGAAGAAATTCAAAGCCAAAATGAAAATAAAAATAAAGATGGTGAATTTGCGAGGCAGCACTTAAGGAATACGTAAATTTTAAGGCTATTTTATTCACTCTCCTCCCCTCTCAAATAAATGCATGCATGCGTTTATTTTTACAAATGAGACTATGGCTACCTAATATACACTGGCAATGCTTGGAAATAGCACAAGATGGCACAATTGTTGGTGTATTTTTGCTGTGCAATCACCTCGCAAGTAGATTAAATTTGCTGAAGGCAAGCGCGGGTGAAATTCACCCGTTGGATGGCGATCGAGTGGCGACGGCAGTGGCAATGGCGACGTGGCATGACATCGAGTGTCGAATGGAGGAGTGCACTGCATGCTCGTGATGACGTGCAATCGTACGTTCCGTCACATTTGGGCATGCAAAACATTTAGAGGTGAAGGGACTCGAGCACTTTTAAGTTGTTGGATGTGCGATTGGATGACTGAGGAGCAGCAGGCGCGATGAGGCATGCGAATGGCTAAAGTTGAGGAGGTGGTGACATGGCACACTGAGGTGCATCCGATCAGCATGCAACAGTGAAGATGAAGCACGTGCCTTCAGTGATGTGCAGCTATAGTGACCCACGTATCCATCACTAAAGACCTGTATTAAAGATTTAAAAATGTTAAGCGACATTTTTGCCCTCAAAACCTACCTATATAAAGCCCCTACGCCCTTTACTTTTTCTTCATCCCTTCTCTTCTCCTCTCACCTCCTCCAAAGCTCTACGAGCTAGTACCATACCCAGGATGCTCCATTAGAGCTAGAGTAAAATAATTTTCCATCTTCTCACCCCCTTCGTGGAGCATCCCGTGATTGTCCTCTCGCTGCCATTCAAGAAGAGGATCCCATTGTGATGTTGCCCTGCTTCATTCTCCATTCTCCAGCTCTATTCTCCCTCGTCCAGCATCTCACCACCCTCTTTTGGGTGCTCCGTTAATGCGGCTCGTCCTCCAAGCAGCTGTCGAGGAGGATTTTCTCATCCATCTCTTTTTATCACTTTCTAGTGTAGATTTCCAACTTTCTAGTTGTAGCAAGTAGATGTAATAGGCATGATGTTGTGGTTATGAATACTTGTTCATTCTCTTCCTATTTTCTCTTTCTTTGTATTATTCTTTCTCTTTCTTTTATTGTTTATTCTTTAAGTAGAATAGCTAGTAGATTAATTTCTTTCCGAAAATAATTATAAACATGATTTTTAATCAAACATTCTCCTTCCCATGTTCGGCTTGGGACTCACTTTGAGTTTTGGTAAAATTATTTGATTAATGGATTTTTACGCACTACGTGCTTTAAACTCAAACTTTTACGCGTATAAAATACCATTCATCATTTTGGCACCATTGCCGGGGATCTCATTAATCATTTTGGCGCCGTTACTGGGGAGGCAACGCTCTTTGATTTCTCGTGTTTCTCACCTTATTGATCTTTTACCTCACTTTTCTCTTTTCTTACTGTGATTGCAGGTACTCTTTTGAGGCAAGCCAAAGCTGTATGAATGGAGTAAAGTGTTGTTGAAGGGTTTGTAAGTATTCCCCACCACCCACCCCTTAGATTTCATTCCAACACCTAATAACACAAACCCTAATTAACCTAAGAGCTTGCATAAACCCTAAGGTTAGTTCTGGTTGTTTGGTTGCCACCTCCACCCACCTCACCCTCATAAAAAAAAATTGAAAAAATTCCCACTGAGGTACACAACCTCTTCTGATTTTTCATACTCAACCAGTAACCCGATCTTTGGAATCGGTACATGCAAACGGACACATAATCGAGTAGAAATCAGACTACGTAACTACTTGTGTACCTAATTCAGTGGTGCATCAGACCAATCGTTTGAGTTGTTTGAGCTGCACCACTCCATCTAAAAACAACTCATCAAGTAGGTTGATCATTAGGGTTAGCATTTAAGGTCAATACCAGGCACTTCATCTTATTTTGATTTCAAAGGAAAACATCTTCACCCATTTTTGCAAATCCTAGTGTGCCTCCTGAACTTGATTGAAGTCACCTTAATTCAAATCCTAAAAGCTATTGATTTCAAAGGAAAACATCTTCACCCATTTTTGCAAATCCTGGTGTGCCTCTGAACTTGATTGAATTCACCTTAATTCAAACCTTAAGAGCTACCTATGCAAGATTTGAACTGTAAAATCCACTCATTCAAATGATCTTACTTGAAACTCCTGGTTGTGCACTCACTCACACATCTAAATCAATCATTAAGGGCACAACCCAGATAAAGGACCCATCATATTCCCAAGCACATTCAAACCTAAGCCTAACTAAAATCAAGTAGACATTGGCCTTAAGGATTTGACTCGCTCTTTGGGGCCCAGATTGAGATTATTTTGATTAATCTGCTTCTACTAGTCCATCTGATGTCTAGCTAGGGGAGCAGTGTCAAATGACCATAGTTGGGGGGAATCAAAGAAACCTGAGGCGAAAGCTAAGAGAAGAACCTTCTCCCTAATCCCTCCCTCAAACTGGTTGGATTGACCGGAAAGAAGTAGACCAAATCATTCCTTTCATCTCAAGATAGGTTCTGAGAGTCTGTAGGTCTTTAGGCTACCCCACCTAAGGACAGGTTTGATTGTTTGTATTGCAGGGCACCTTTCTTCTTCTCTCATTTTGTCATGGGTCTTTCCACATCCTACTCGCATTTCCACTCTTACCCTCCTACCACCACATATTCCCAAGATGATTACTATCCTGACCCAACCTATGACCATTCATCCATTAGTCATGATAACTTTGATTGGGGATACAATTCCGAACCTGTGTGTTCAGGGTCTAACCCTGGACACCATAATTTTGATTTTTATCCTTCTCTGAACAACAATGATTATAGATCTCCATCCTTTGATGATCAATTTAACCCGATCTACAATCAAGAAGGATATCCTAATTACAATCCCTACCCTCCCCAGGACTACACTGCATATAGGTCACCACCCCTCTTTGAACAACTCGAAATGACCTATTACTAGGGAGGGTACTAAGAACCTCAATTTCTTGACTCCCCTGGACTGAACCCAAACCCACCCAACCCTGAACCAAACCATTTGGTTCAGGTAAACCAGGTCCAAGATAAGTGATAACGAAATACGCGTGATTTGTAAAAGCAGGTTTTTAACGTCGTTGTAACACGCGAATTCGCATACGCTTTTAAATTTATAAACCTAGATAGGGGAGTATCTAGGGTCGTCCAAGGAGGCAAAAATTGCAATTCAATTCTCTTGCTAAAAACACATCTCAACTTTCTTTTTGGTATTTTAAATATGTAATTTTTTTTTTGTTTTGAAAAGACGAGGGCAAAATGCGAATTGTAACGGAAAGTACTAACACCTACAATTGCTTAACTAAAACTTAAAAGATAGAAATATCTTCTTCCTAAGCTCACTCTAGGCAAGTGGAGGCCTAGAGTAATTAGGAAGAAGAGGTGAAACAAGTGCTAGAACCAAAAGTAACAATTGCAATAAAAAGCTAAAAGAAGGCAATTTAATTGACTAGAATTGGTGTTCTTTTCAAGGACAAGTAGAGGAATGCTTCTACTAAAATAAAAAAAAAATGAAAGCAAGAAAAGAAACACAAATCCTCTTGCAAAAATGGTGAAGAAGGGAGTCTTCTTGCTTTAAGCCTACCTGCTCCTTGGCTTGAAAAGAGGGCCTCCTTTTTCTCCTTCCTTGAGAGCTCCTCCAAGGTGGAAGCTACCACCTTCAATGCTCTCTCCAAGGGGTGGCCGTGCACCACCCTCAAAAGCTCCTCCAAGGTGGCGTGGACCACCTTCAAGATCTCCTCCAAAGATCTTCCTTGCCTGGCTTCTCCTTTGGCTGGTGTGACTCAAGAGAGAAGGGAAGAGGGGAAGGCACCAAGGGGACAGAATATCCCCTTAATCTTCTTCTTCTTCTTCTCTCTTGGATGTGGGCTTCTAGGTGGAATATGAGAGTGAATTTTCTAGCCAAGGATGCCTTGAATGGTGGTAGGTAGTGGTCTTTTTATAGGGAAGGATGGGGGGTTAAGGTGCCCCTTGAAATGGAGGGCTAGGATGGAAGGATAGAGGTGGTTGGTGATCCTATGGACAAGGGTATTTGGAGCCAACCCAAGGGGTGTTAAAGGGGGTGGTTATGGTGGTGTTGGTGGCTTTTTGTGGTGGAGAGACACCACCAATTTGGCGCCAACCTAGGGTCTTCTAGAAGGGGGGTTAGGTGGATGGTGGAGGTGGATTTAAGGAGAGGTGTATGGTGGAGATGAAGGGGGTTTTTGGAGGGAAAAGTGGTGCCATAAAGGGGGTGGTTAGGGTGGTTTTGGCACCACTTTTAGGTGTCTTTTGGAGGTGGTGGGTAGGCTAGGTTGGTGCCAAGTAGGTTAGCTTATGTGGAGCTTAGGTGGAGCTAGTTGGGTGGAGTTGTTAAGTGGGTTTTTGGGGTGGTACAAGCCAAGGAAGTTGGAGCATAGCTAAGCTAAGCTAAGCTAAGCTAGCTTAGCTAATGGAGGAGTAGAGGAGAAGGTGTTGGAGCTAGGGTTTGGAGGGAGGAGTTGAGGAGAAGTCTGGAGCTGAAATTGGAGTTAGCTGCTGCTGAAGAGGCTAGCATGGAGCTACTCTAGTTGGCTTAGCTTGCTAGTTCTTTGCTAGCTGTTAAGCCAAGCTAAAGTGAGCTAGCTTCTACCATAATGAGCTGAGGTGAGCAAGGTCTGGTGCTCCCATGGAGGATCAAGTTGGTTGAGGCAGCTAAGGTAGCTTAGCTCAACTGAGTTGAGCTAAGCTGAGTCCTCAGGAGTTGGACTTGAGCTTCTTGAGCTGGGATGAGTTCTTCTTTAGCTGGTTGGAGTTGAGTGGAGCTGGATGTAGCTGGATCTGAGCTGGGGTGAACTCCTGTCAACTCAGCTGAGCTAGGTAGAGCTCCCTGTGGACTAGTGGGAGCTAAGATGAGCTAGACTCAGCTAAGTTGAACTAGATCTGAGCTGACTTGAGCTAGGGTGATCTAAGATGAACTCTCTTGAGCTTCCATTCAGCTGAGATTAGCTGAATGGAGCTGGGATGAGCTAACCCTAGTTCAAGTGAGCTAGGTTCCAGTTGTGGTGAGCTGGATCATGCTGAGTTCCAGCTAGTCTGAGCTTCTCCTTCACCATTTGCCTTCTTGAGTGCCAAGGTTTTAGGGATCTGTATATCTGTTCATCCTTAACACTCACAAAAACATATCAAAAAGACAATAAAAAATGCAATGCATGCCTAACCTATTTTATGCCTAAATGCAGCCCAAAAACCCGTTTGCAGAGTAAAATCCTAAGAGCTAGGTTTGTTTTAATGCATAAGAATGATGATAAACTGGCGTTTATCAATAAGGTGTTGGCTAACTTAAGGAACACCATTCAATTTTTAGAAGCTCAGCCAACACCCTTCACTGAAGAATTGGAACCTCTGATTCAAATGATTGACGATCTTAACAAGTATTTGTTGGATTGGCTCCAAGATGTTAAAGATAAGGACTCAGGTGAGTTTTTACTTGGGAAGTTGTCAAAATTGAGGATGAGATTTGTAATTTCTTTAGTCCAATCTTGGGATGATTCCCAAGATGAATCCCCTTCAGGAGAGTCATTGTCAGAACCCGCTTAGGCACCTGTAGGGGGGACACATTTTACGTGATTAGGGTTGACCAGGTTGGTCTAGAGCAACCAGCTGAGGATGAATTGATTTCTTCACTCGAGATCCTTGAACCAGGGTACGAGGAAAAGTATGACTCTATGGACCAGGTAATGATTGATGATTTTGAGACATATATAAATGTCTTTCCAGAATTCTTTGATTCTGTAGGTGAAGAATTTTTATGTGAAGTCTCACCTGAATTTGAGGAAAATGATTTGAGTGAGACAACTAGGCTTGAGGAATTCAATGAATCATTTGATGACCTTATAATTGAGGAAATTGATCCTGTTGGGGCTAGCATGGTAGATTCAGATCCTCATTTCATGAAGGATTCAATTCATAGCCTCATTCCTCAATCACACCCCATTGAGCATAATGATGATTCTATTTTTGAGATCACCGAACTTAAGTTAATTTTGATTAAGCCACAAATTTTGGACTTGGATATTTTAGATGAGGTTGGTAACACTTTCAAGGTCCCAGAAACTTTGATATGGAGGTTAGTAATCTGGAAATGAAGATCTGGGAAGCCATTTTCGGGGGAAGCAGAAATTTGAGTCTAAGGGTTCATATAGACCTAAAACCACCACCAACCTTCTATCAAGACCCTTATGATATTTTTGACTCTGAGGATGCGCAACGCAAGCACAAATTCATTGATTATCTTTTCGATATTGATTTTTCTATTGATCGACTTTTTGGACTTGGGTTGCATCCTCACAAATCGCAGGCCTAGCCCCGCTTGCACAATGATCTCCTGTTCTGGGTAATTTTTATTTAGAACCTTAGATACACTCGACCTTGGGGCATGGGTCTGCACCATAACTTAGTCCACATCTGTGGACATTCTCTACTGGCAGGTCTTGAGGTTAATCCTTTTATTCTGATTTTGACCTACATTTGTGAATTCTTTATTTCCTCTTTATTTGTATAATATGCCTAGTTGAAGACAATAAATTTAGCATGTATATAGTCTCTTTTTCATCTTGGAGCCGACTTGTTATTCGTGAAATTCATGTACTTTCTTCTCTATTCCACTCTTTTTCATGTCTCTTTTAATACAATGAAGACATTTCATAAGATAGGAATGGGGGGTGGATATATATTCACCTCTGAATCATTTTGTGAGCTTCGTAGATTCTTTTTATTTATTTATTTTTATTTTCTCTTTATTTTTGAAAAAGAATTGAAAAAAAAATTTGAATTAGGAAAAGAGAACTTGGCCATTAGAGTTTTTCAACTTTAGGAAATGATACAATAGGACTTGAACACTTAGATCCTTCAGGTCTTCGGGCTTAATCAGCCTGAGCATCTACTAAAATGTAGACTTGTTTCTTGAGTCCTCGCCATTTCTAAGTTCATTTCTAAATTGGTTAAATAAGTTGCGATGATAAGTACATGACTTATCAACCTGTCCTCTAATTTGAGGGGACTTATAGTCTAAGCATCTACACACTTTGCACTGACTTACTTTTCGACGATTTTAACAGAAATTGGGTAGCTAATGAATTTTTTAGGGTGGTATGACTGGCAAGTTGTCATAGGTAATAGCCTATTGGCTAGTTGTCGAGAGCCCAGTCACATGACCATTCTCTTTCTGCTGCCTTTAGGTAAATCTTAGATCAAGGAAGCCACCTACTTAAAAGAAAAAATAGAAAAAAAAGGAAAATATCCAAAATAAAAAAATTGAGAAATAAAAAAAAAAATAAATAAGCCACACTTCACCGCACGAGTTTGGTTGACAAGTTGCCGTGGGTAACAGCCCGTTGGTCGATTGTCCAGAACCTAGCTCATGAAATGCACGTTTAATTCCAAACACTTAAGAAGAAGTAGGGAAGTAGAATAAGTCGGGGAGATATATACTGGGTTTGCCCTTGTGTTGACCCCACAGAAATAAAAAGAAGGAGAAAGCTACCGGTCAGATAGATACACCTTTAGGCAGAAATTCTTCATTAGGGTCACCTAGGGGTGTAGAAACCCGAAGTCTGTTCTGATTGTCGATCAGTAAGCCTATCACATTCACACAAAAAGATGCTTAGCACTTAGAGTTCTTTTCGAGTCTTGGGTGGGTTGGGTAGTCGTAGAAAGCTGCCCCAAAACTCTTAACCTAAAAATCAAAAAAATTAAAAAAGAAAAAAAAATGTATTTGCATTTGAATAAGACAAAGGCTTGGGCAGTCTGCATTTTGGCAGACACCCGGTAGACACTCGGGCATTGTTGAGTCTAGGTAGTTCAGGTCCTTAGTAGAAATTTCTTAGTATTGAAAAATAACTGTTGCTCAAGTAATTTAATCCTAATTTTTTTATAAATAGCATGTAGTTTTGCTAGGGACTAGCAAAAGATAGGCATGGGGGTGTGATGTTTACACATCTAATTAGCCCAAAATGCCTATTTATGCATGTTCCTAGGTCTATAGAAGCATCATGCATTATAAATACTGTATAACATGCATCATCATGCATTTAGATTTGTTTATACAAATTATACGTTAATTTTCCCTTTTTATGGCGAGGGGACAAGGCGACATTTATGGGGGCCTTGGATTGAAGATCCAACCGCACGGATCTGATCAGGGCGACGATTGGAGTTCAATGCCTCCAAGATCGCCCTGATAGGATTTTCGTAGTATTAGATGCAGTCTGAGATAGTTCAGATGTTAAGGGTCAAGGTGGTGTAAATCCATACCTCAGATGACAAATCCAACTGCACGGATGAATTCGGATTGATGATTGTAGCCCAACAATGCGAAAATTGGTTCAATCTGACATCTGTGGCACCATTAACATTCCAAAGAAGTTGGACGGCTAGGATGGTGCCACGTGGTACCATCCCAGCCATCCAAGAGCGCCATTAGCTAGCCTTTCCTCCTCAAAGGCTTCACCGTGAGATCTCAACCATTGGATCTTCATCCAATGGTTGAGAGAGTGCAGCCATCGAATCATCTCCATGACAATCCACGGAGATAGCACAGTGGAGAATGCCTCCACGCGCAACTCAGCGATGTGCGATCGAGCCTCCGAGAGCGGATTAAATCTATTGAACATAAGTGCGGGTGAAATTTGCCCGTTAAATGGCAATCGAACGGCGGCGGCAGTGGCGACGTGGCACGACATCGAGCGCCTGATGGAGGAGTGCGTTGTACGCGTGTGATGACACGTGATCGTACGTGCCATTGCACATGGCCACGTAGAATGTTTGAAGGCGAAGGGCTCATGCATTTTTAAGCCGTCGGATGTGCGATCGGACGGCTGAGGAGCAGCGGTGCGATAAGGCACGTGAACGACTGAAGCTGAGGAGGCTGTGATGTGGGGCGCTGAGGTGCATTCGATTAGCATGTAATGGCGAAGATAAAGTGTGTAGCTTTAGCGACGTGTGGCTATAGTAACACACCTATCTGTCGCTAAAGACCTGTATTAAAGATTTAAAGATGTTAAATGACATTTTTGCCCTCAAAACCTACCTATATAAAGCCCCTATGCCCTCTACTTTTTCTTCATCCCTTCTCTTCTCCTCTCACCTCCTCCAAAGCTCTACGACCTGGTCCCATACCCGGGATGCTCCACTAAGCTAGAGTAAAATAACTTTCCATCTTCTCACCCCCTTTGTGGAGCATCTTGCGGTTGTCCTCTTGCCACCATTCAAAAATGCGATGTCACCCTACTTCATTCTCCAACCTCCAGCTCTATTCTCCCTCGTCTAGCATCTCACCACCCTCGTGCAGGCACTCCGTCAACGTAGCTGGTCCTCCAAGTAGTCGTCGAGGAGGATTTTCTCATCCCTCTCTTTTTATCGCTTTCTAGTATAGATTTCTAGCTTTCTAGTTGTAGTAAGTAGATATAATGGACATGATGTTGTGGTTATGAAATACTTGTGCATTCTCTCCCTACTTTTTCTTTCTTTGTATTCTTCTTTCTCTTTCGTCTATTGTTTATTCTTTAAGTAGAATACCTAGTAGATTAATTTCAACCAGCTAACCTACTTTCTGAAAATAATTATAAATACGATTTTTAATCAAATGTTTGTCTCCTCGTGTTTGACCGAGGACTCACTCTGAGTTTCAGTAAAATTATCTGATTAACGGATTTTTCTGTACTATAACGACATGTTTCAAACTCAAACTTTTACGCATATAAAATACCATTCATCATGGAGCCAGAGCCCCATTGAGGATTGGTATCAGGAATGATGATCTTGACACATCTGTTGTAGGATTAAGCTAGGAATAAGCTTGGGGGAAACCAAAGAAAAAAGAAAGGTTTCAAAACGGTGATCTTATAAATGTTGGCATTCACGAGCACTGACAGAAGATTTTAAAAGATTATGCAAGTTGCAAGTCGGATTCAAGAGCCAAGGAAATCCTAACTGTAAAATAATTTTGTGTCATTGAATTATCAATTGGTTAACTTGTGAATTTATTAAGGATACATTGATCCCGATTCATTTAATTTTTGAATCTGAAGACGAATCTCGTTGTTTACCTTTAACAAATCCCATACCTTTCATGTATTAATTAACCAAAGTCCTATGATCTCCTTTTTCTCAAAAGTCAAAAAAATAGTCTTTCCCAAAAATCCATTTTGTGAAAATAGTTTTACTAAGAGACTAGCAAAAGATAAGCATGGGGGTGTGATAAATGCCAATTTATCATCATTTTTATGCCCTACTGATCTAGCTCTTAGGATTTTAACTCCACGAACGGGTTTTTTGGTTACATTTAGGCATTACTTAGGTTAGGCATGCATTGCATATTTTTTGTGTTTTTAACATGTTTACTTGAGTGTTAAGGATAAGCAGATAACCAGATCTCTAAAATCCTAACACTCAAGAAGGCAGAAGGTGAAGAAGAAGCTCATATCAGCTAAATCCCAGCAATATCCAACTCATCCCAGCTGGATCCCAGCTCATTCTAGTTGGATCAACTCATCTTTAGTTCCATTCAACTCATCTCAGCTGAATGGTAGCTCAAGCTAGTTCTCCTCAGCTCCATACAGCTCACCTCAGCTAGATGCAGCTGAAACTAGCTCATCAAGCTAGTTGATCCCAGCTCCATTCTAGCTCCTCCAGCTCAGAAGAGTTCATTAGAAACTCAACCTAACTAAGACTAGATGTTGCCATCAACTAGCTAGACCTAATCAGTTGAAGATGACCTCAACTAGCTCAAGCCAGTTGAAGTCCAACTCTCGGAGACTTAACTCAGCTCAACTTGGTTGAGCTGAGCTACTTAACCTAAGCTAGCTACTCAACCTAAGCTAGCTACTCCAGCTAGCTAGGTAATCTCCGGGAAGACCAAACCCAACTCACCTTAGCTCATGTCAGTAGAAGCCAACTCATCTTAGCTTGGCTTAGTAGCTAGCAAAGAACTAGCAAGCTAACCAGCTAAGGTAGCTGCTTGCAGTTTTCTTCAGTAACCACCAACTCCAGTGGAGCTCAAGGTAGCTCCCCCTAGCTCCTCAACTCCAAAACCCTTGCTTCGTCTACCTCACTACCCTACTCCCTACTATCTAAGCTAGCTAAGCTAGCTTAGCTCCATTCCATGGTAGCCCACCATCATCCTAACCCTAACCTTTAACTCTAACCTAAGCTACCACATAAGCTACCACCTAGTCCTCTCCTTTTGGCGCCAACCCAAACACACCTACAACCCTTCACACCACCAACTCCAAGAGCCACCAAAAACCCACGCCAACCACCTCCCATAACCACCCTTAAATGGCGCCGAAAATCTCCCTTCATCCCAACCATACACCTACTTCCTAAAGCCATCCTACCCCTACACCTAACCCTATTCTAGAAACCCTCTTTTGCGCCAACTAAACCCAACTTTTCACCACCAAAACCACCCATAACCACCACTATATGTTGGCGCCAAAACACTTCCTACATCCCTACAAGTTGGCGCCAACATCTACCACAATCCTAACCCTACACCTAGCCATAAAACCACATCCTAGCCATCCCTTTTGGCACCAATTCTAGGACCTAAAGTTGGCGCCAACCTTAACCTAACCACACCTAAACCACCACCTAATACACCTCCTCATGTGGTGCCATCAAGCCTTAGCCCTCCATCTCATAACCACCACCATACAACTCCAACCTAACCCTACAACACACCACACCAGCCCTTTAACCCTAGTTCACACTAAGGATGGCACCAACCATTAGGCATCCCTCCACTTTGATGCCATCAACCCTAGCCGTAGGATCCCATAACCACCCTCCATGTGCCATCCTAATCGTTCCCCCTTAACCACACCTACCTCCCCCCTCCACTTTATAAAAAGACCATTAACCACACAATTCCATTCCACCCTTGGCTATATCATTTAAGCATTCTTCCACCCACACTCCACCATTTCCAACGACCAAGGAGAAGAGGAGGAGAAGAAGATTGAGGGGATGCTCTTGCCTTCTTAGTGCCTTCAACTTCTTCCCTTCTTCTACCTTGTGTCCACGCCAAGTCAAGGGATCAAGCTAGGCAAGAGGATTGACAAAGAGGAGAAGAACCAAGGGTGGTCCATGTCCACCCTAGGAGGGGTCAAGAAGTAGGCCATCTAAGCTTGCTAGGAGCAGGCACACCCACCTAGGGTTTGCTACAAGGAGGACGTCTAGGGGAAAGGAATTTCTTTTGGTTCTAAAGCAACCAGAACTGGAGCAGGAATTCCGGGTAGCATCATCTTCACCACCACTAAGCTTTCCTATACTTTTGTCATTTTTTTATTATTGCATTATAGTGTAAGCTTTTTGGAGATAACAAGTGAGACTCCCTCTCACTTGTGAGTTCTCCATCTTTTTGTAAAACAAATCTTTTTATGAAAAATTTTCCTCTACAGTTCTCTTAGTTAGCTTGTGAGGTTTTTGTTGTGACTTGTTCCTCCATTATTCCAACCCTCTCGTGCTTGGGGTGAGTTAAAGAAACAAGGCACTTGTTGCCATTAAATTAGCATTTCTAATTCCCATCTTTCTCGGCATCCACTTTTTGCCCAAAACAAAAACCTTAAAAATTATATATTTCAAAACCCAAAACGAAAGTTGATTTCTATTTTTCAACAAAGAGACTTCTAGTTTGCATTTCCTCCTCCCCTCGGTCGACCCGAATACTTTCCAAGTACTCAATTTTTACAAATTTCAAAAGCAATTGGAATTGTGTTACAATGACAAAAACCCTAGTTTACAAATCATGCTTTTTTGCGATTAGCCACCTTCTTAGAAGAAAAATGAAAAGAAAAAAATAGAAAAACACCCAAAAAGAAAAGAAAAAAATGAAAAATAGAAAATGGAGAAAAAAATAATAAGCCACGCTTCACTGCACGGGTATGGCTGGTAAGTTGCTGTGGATAACCTCGCATTACCATTTGTCTAGAGCCTAGCCCACAAAAATGGACAAATAAAACCCTAAAATTAGGAGAAGCTGGGAAGTAGAGTAAAACCTAGGAAATAAATGCTGGGTTCACCCTTGTTGACCCCATTCAGAAATAAGAGTAGGGAGAAAGCTACCAATCAAAAGGATAAACCTTTAGGTTGAAGTTTTTCATGTAGGGTCACCTAGGTGATGAGTCCATTTTAATGGACTATTGTTACGCCTAAGTTAACTTTAATCTTACCTTTTAGGTTTGTTAATAACTACATTAAGTTATAGAATGTTTACATGCATCATTATTCAAGTTTACATCTATTTTATCACATTCTATAACTTAATATGTAATGATTTTATGTTTTTATGTTGCAGGAATGATATTGGGAAAGAACAAGGAGGGGGGAATAAATTTCCCCAACAAACAGCTAGCTCAATCCCTTCCTCATCCTCCGGCCAGCCACAACACCTCCCTCACAAATATCTAATCTCCCGCTGCCCTTCCTCAATAAATGAAGCCATATTTGGAAAGGATTTTGAAAATCCCTTGAAGGGCGGAAGAGGAGTTAAGAGGAGGCGGAGCAAAGGAGAGGGGGATCTGGGGGTGATCTTCTTCTCCCCCTGGCGGGGACCCAATTGTGAGAGGATCGTGCACTGTGGGAAGACTGCTTGCATTGTGGACCGTCATCGCCCCCCACCGCCTACACTGCAAATGCTACATCAGCCTACACCAAGCGCCCATCCCTGCGCTACTGCCAGGCGGCCGCAGGCACTGCACCCTCCAGCACCTTCGCATGCCCATACCTCACCTCTCCAACCTTACTGCCCTTCAAGCCTGTGCCCGCGTCTGCAGTTGCTTCACCTTCCATCACCCTTCTACTGCAGGCACAGGTGCTCACCGCCCTCTGCAGGCACACACCGCCCACCGCACCCTCCAACCAGCGCCCACAGGTGCTACACAACAGGCAGCAGCAAGCGCCATGCCATGCCATCACCCTCCGCCTGCCATTGCGTGCCCTCTGCAGGTGCCGTGCCCCTTCAGCACCCCATCCATCCCTCACCCCCACAGGCGCATTGCTACAGGCATGCCCCCTCCAGCGCCATCTCTGCTCCTGGACCTGCCTCACCGCACGCTGCACTAAGCGCCCTCTTTAGCCGCACCATCCTGCAACTGCTACAGTGCCCGCAGGCACTGCGTGCCCTCACGTGCACCCGTGCGCGCCCTCTGCAGACCGCCCTTGCGCCTTCTGCCCCATAGGCACCACTCCTACGCTCTCATTGCATGCCTTGCGCGTGGGCATGCCCAGCGTGTAGTCGCGCGGGCTGCAGCAGTGACCTCCTCCAACAGGCCGGTGGCCATCCTCCTCTGTCTGGTTGCTGTCGGCCACCTTCGGCTGCCGCGTCACCACCGTTGCATAGCCCTCATCGAGGCGCACCTCCCTGTTGACTCTCGCTGCCAACCGTGCACGACCGCACACGCGAGGAAGAGAGAGGAGAAATCCTCTATTTTTGTCTCAATTAATAATTACATTCAATGCCATTGCCAATTTTATATTCATATTTTATTCAGGTCACATTGCATTGATGCACTCAGACTTTCCTGAAATTACTTTACTTATGTTATGTGCATGATTCTACATTGAATTTCAAATCAAATTTGCATGCAAGTTGAATTTATATGATATGCCATTACACATGCATCACATGCATATTTTTGGAGCTTAATTCCTGACATGAAAATTGCATAACTAACCTTGAACTTTTAAAGATATTGCAAGCTTCATTTAAAATAGCATATTCCTCGCATTAAAGTCACGAAAGTGTCTGCGAACATTATATTCCTCTTCTTGTGAATTTATTGTTCTATTCCTCCCTGTGGATACGACATCTTTACTGTGGTTAAAATTTATATTTAGATTTGATTGAGAGATTTCCACCACATTAATTACAATGACATATCTTCTATTGCTATCATAAGTGAAAATCTCTCCGTCAAAATGGCGTCGTTGCCGGGGAGGCAACAGATGCAATAGATTCACTCAATATTTTTTTGAATATTCTGAGTTGTGCAGTTATTTGATCATTTTTTTTATTGTGCGAGGAATTTGACATGGCAACAAGCGTAGTAGAGCGACGACATTGAACTTGAACGATGAGCACGACGGAGACGATCTTTTTGGTGGACCCTGATGCCACCTAGAGGCCAGCAACAAGAACACATGGGCCTTTATCCCACGTGCATAGGCTTACGGAGAAGCCTATTTCTGATTTAGTCAGTAGATCTTAATTAGATTTAGTTTAGATAGACATTAGAATTTAATTTCTGTCTTTTGGACCCTTGTCGAGTATTTTTGGGAATGTGTTCCCAGTGCTTCTTTATTTATTATTGCTCTTGTATGCGGGAGCATATTTTCAGGAGCGTGTTCCCATTTATTAGATTATAGGACTATTCGAATTATTTGAACTGCATGTTTGTTAGTTAGTTAGATTAGGTATGTTTGCTTATTGTTATTATTAAAAAAGAAAGAAAAAATCGAATTGCCTGCTAGAAGCTGCATATCTATAGGACGACCATCTAGGACTGAATGAGCAGCATCTAGTTTATTTTTATTGCATTGCATTCATTATTGCACGAAGAAAGTTGGAGTAAGGTACGTCTTCTCTTGAGCATCAATTACCTGTCATGCATATGCATTGAACCTAAATCTAAGACCACTAAAGTGCTTGAATCAAATTAATTCAGTGGTCACTTTAAAAATTGGGACTGCTAGGAAGTTGGACTTTAAAATCTGTGACTGAAAATTGTGTGCAAAAGGATCTTGTTTGCGAAATTTCAAAAATTAAAACACGATCTCATATTTGCACACCTGAGACACTGTGCACCTCACACATAAGGTCACTAGATAAATTTCTACCTCTCCTCTTTTGCACCACAAGGGAAGTTAGTCGGAAATCAACAAGCCTATCCACCAAGTTACTTCGGTTCCTTGTGTGTGGGCTCGATTCGAGACTTCCATCCCTTGCGAGTAGGTTATAGGCACCAGCGAAGGTTGGCCTAGGAAGCGTAATTTTTGCAAAATTTGTTTGACAACCAACTGAACATTTAATTCTAAAACCTACAATCTACTAAAAACAAATCCCATTGAATTTGCATTTGCTTTGATAGTAGAACTCTTTAGGAAGTTTCTGCTTGTATTCTGAATTCTTCTAAATCCTAAGAGAGTTAAAACTGTTTTGCTTAAAGAAATGGATCACCCTTACTCCTATCATTTAGATTATCAGAGTCAATACTTCCCATCTTTTAATTAGGATCCCATGCCCTGAACGTATCCATCCTTTGATGGGTACATTGACAATTCATAGGATCATTCTTATTCTTATCCTGGGAGTACTGGCTTGATAACTCCCATTTTTGAGTAGAGCCTAGGAGCGGGATTTTCCAACCCTGAAATCCCTACTTCCATTCAAACACCCAACCCTCCTACCATTCATGATTTTCCGTATCGAGGTTGGACCGATACCCCTAGGCAACCAGAGCCTGAAATTGACTATCCTCCCCAACCTGATAATAATAGCCTCTCCTCTTTTATGATAGAAATTCAAAAACAACAAAAGGAAATGATGGAATCAATGGGAGAGATGTCGAGGAATAGTCAATAGTTAAATGAAGAAATAAGACAGCTTAGCTACACACTTCCCAATAATTCTGATCCTTATCCATACGACCATGATCATGAAAATAATTCTGAGGAAACCATTGACAATAGGGATCCAGTTTTATGTAGTTATCACTTAGACTCTCCCAATAAGACATGGCCACTACAGGACAACGATCATAGTGATTATCCACCCGAGCTTTATTGGAGTCAAAAGCAAGAGAAGATGGTACCTCTTGAAGACCTTGACCCCAATGACAGTATTCTCCTTACCCCTACCAACCCGGGTCAAGGTTGTATTGATCCTATCACTTCCCCTATTAATTATTTGGTGGAATCCCATTCTACCCTTAGTGAGCCTACTCTTAACCCTCCACTTAGGGAATCAACACCTACCATTTAGCATCCTAAGGATTTAAATGCACCAAATGAAGGTGACCCTAAGGGAATAGAGGATGATCAATTTTGGTCTCAGGGATATGAAGAGTCTATTTCAGAGGATGAGGATGCCCTAATAGAGGAACTTGGACTAAAAATCTGGAGTGAATCACAGGGGAACTATTTATCATTTGAGGATTTACCTCCAAAGGATATAAACAATATGGTGAAATCCAGATTCCTCCCTTCTTTTGAGAGCCATCCTCCATCAAAACAGGAGTTGATATTAGAGGAGGACAAACAAAATAGTGAGAAGCCTAGGGGAGACTCTCGGGGACAAAACATGTCAATTAAGGATTTATACCCCGAGAAGAATAACGAATTCAGTGATATAGGCTTGCTCCAAAACATTAAGACTGATCCTCCTTTAGGAATAATTAAGGATACTGATCCAACTCCTAATGAATCACATATATAGCCCGACAAAAATTTGAGTGAACCAAATGAATCCGAGGATGAGCTTAATGATAAGGATTCTGGCATTTTGACCCTGTCATCAAAGAGTTGTAATTTGGAGTCTACCCTTGATTCAAATATGACTCCAATCATTAATGTTAGGTAGGGTAACCTGAAGTTGTCTACAACTGTTAGGGATTATACACAATCTGAATCATTGTTGGAATTGGACCTAGCATCGACTAAGCCCTGATTGGACTTAACCATTACCTTCCAACACTACAAACAACCCTTATACTCCCTAACTGATCCTTGGCTCAGATCTCTGCTTATGTACAATCTTTCTGGAGAACATATCAGGCCAGTACATCCTCGAGTAGAATGGCGAGTGTGAATTGAGGCTTGTACTTTTACTCTCGCCATTCAAGGGTTTGAACTAATAATGTTTATATCTTTTACAACATGTCCTGCTTTGGAGGATCCATGTTATCCTCCACTTATTTTGTTTCGAGAGGTCCCTTTTCATATTCCTTTTGTTATTCCTAGACCTCCCAAGGTAGCCAACGAGGCTCTCCGTTTTCATATCTTCTGGCAAGCATTTGGAATTATGTTGCATCATCAGCTCGCCAACATCCGTGGCTACTTGTTTTCTAGGCCTACACTGTTACGCATATTTTTAGGGCCTAACCTTTTTTGTCTGGAACCAGACTTATAGGTTCCTTCTAAGTCTGGCTGCTGACAGAAAATGCAGCGCTTGTTGGGAGGCAACCCAGCATTCTGAATAACACCGTTATGTGTTTTCTTTCCTTTCTCCCCCTGTTTTAATTTTACAATGGGGACATTGTAGGATCTAGGCATGGGGGTGCATTTTGCATTTTAGGAAGTATTCTTGCATTTAGATTAGAATATAAGAAAAAAAATTCTCTTTTCTTGAGCCGAATGGGTTAGTCCTTAGCAAAATACCTTTGTCATTGGAGGTTTTTCTTCCTGAATTATTTCTTAAGTTTAGAATTCAGTACATTTATTTCACGTGCATGTAGATTGGGTAATGGATCCTTAAAGAAAACCAATAAGCATTTATGGTCTATTGAACCCTTGGACAGTTCATAGGGAGTCAAGCAGATTATCTTCTAGTAGATCCACCTCATATTTGTGAGAAGAAAGTAGAGAGATTACTGGTGCGCTAAATCTAGTGCAAGGACTCTTAAATTTTGGATAATTAGATGATGATACTTTAGATTTAGGTGTAGTTTTCACTCTCTATTCCTGTGTGCGTACTTTGTGTGAATTCCTGAGAGTCACCAAATGAGGCAGATACACAGAGATTGAGTCTGAATAAAGCTATGACTATGGTGGATGGTTACGACCGTTCTTCATAGAGTCCTCGGTTGAAGGAGGATAATAGTGTCAAAGGTCAGAAATACGCCTGACCTATCCATTCCTTCCTGGTGCCGAGAATAGGCACTTCCACTAAATAAGCCACACAATATCCTCTTGACCATCATCATCCCTAATAATGCCTCATAAATAAAAGTCTGTGTCATATTATGTTGATTTATAAAAAAAAAAAAGAGAAAAGAAAAGAAGAAACAGAAAGAAGAAAAAGAAGAAACAGTTATATTACAAAAAAAAAAAGGAAGAAGAAGAAGAAAAGAGAGAGAAAAAAAAGTCCAAGTTTATAATGTAACATTGTTTCTGAGACAATAGAACACCTATCGTGATCCACCAAATATGACCCATACCTACCTTTCAGTATTTCTGATCGCCTGAATACTGGCTAAGGACTCTAACTTAGTTATAGAGTTATTGGGACTTTAATTGAAGTGTGGATGCCATGTGAGGCCACCAAATAGTGAGTACAATTACTAAATCTGGTGAGATTTGTGATCACAGAAAAAAAAAAGAAAGAAAAGAGTGAGAACCTAGGAACATCAAGAGAGCACAGTTGTTTAGCCTCTCTCCGAGTTGACTTGTCTAATAGTCTAGAAATCTAGAGTTTGTAGTACTAGATTACATGTAGCATCAGATGAGTGTGTGCCACCAAACACAAATCCACTCAACTCGATATCTTCTACCTAAGCCAAAAGCTGGGGTCAAATTACAGGTTATCTTCTGCTTTATCCCTGAGGGAAGTAGTTGTTTATCCCGACAGAAATATTTACCAAGGGTAAAGTATGAACTCCTAACACGAATTGGCTTTTCACATTGATTTATTACTTAGGCTATCATTACTTCAAATTTGTCTGGATCTCTAAAGTTTAAAATAAGAAAAGAAGAATCTTCTGATTACTTTTATTATTTTTCATTTTTTGCTAGGGACTAGCAAATCTTAGGCATGGGGGTATTTGATGAGTCTATTTTAATAGACTATTGTTACACCTAAGTTAACTTTAATCTTACCTTTTAGGTTTATTAATAACTACATTAAGTTATAGAATGTTTGCATGCATCATTATTTAAGTTTACATTTATTTTCTCACATTCTATAACTTAATATGTAATGATTTTATGTTTTTATGTTGCAGGAATGATATTGGGAAAGAACAAGGAGGGGGGAATAAATTTCCCCAACAAACAACCAGCTCAATCCCTTCCTCATCCTCCGGCCAGCCACAACACCTCCCTCACTAAATGAAGCCATATTTAGAAAAGATTTTGAAAATCCCTTGAAGGGCGGAAGAGAGGAGTTAAGAGGAGGCGAAGCAAAGGAGAGGGGATCTGGGGGTGATCTTCTTCTCCCCCTGGCGAGGACCCAATTGTGAGAGGAGCATGCACTGTAGGAAGACCGCTTGCACTGTGGGCCATCACCACCCCCCATCGCCTACACTGCAAATGCTACATCAGCTTGCACCAAGCACCCATCCCCGTGTTACTGCCAGGCGGCCGCAGGCACTGCACCCTCCAGCGCCTTCGTGCGCCCACACCTCACCTCTCCAGCTAGCTGCCCTTCAAGCCTATGCCCGCGCCTGCAGTTGCTTCACCTTCCATCGCCCTTCCACTGCAGGTGCTGGTGCTCACCACCCTCTGCAGGCGCACACCGCCCACCGCGCCCTCCAACCAGCTCCCGCAGGCGCTGCACAGTAGGTAGCAGCAAGTGCCGCGCCACGCCATCACCCTCCGCCTGCCCTTGCCCACCCTCTGCAGGCGTCGCGCCCCTTCAGCACCCCATCCAGCCCTTACCCCCACAGGCGCAACGCTACAGGCGCGCCCCCTCCAGTGCCATCTCCGCTCCTGCACTTGCCTCACTGCGCGCTGCACCAAGCGCCCTCTCCAGTCGCACCATCCTGCAACTGCTACATCACTCGCAGGCATTGCCCGCCCTCACCCGTGCCTGTGCGCGCCCTTTGCAGACCACCCTTATGCCTTCTGCCCCGCAGGCGCCCCCACGCCAGCAGGCGCCACTCCCGCGCTCGCCCTGCACGCCTTGTGCCCGCGCGTGCCCAACGCGCAGCCGCACGGGCTGCAGCAGCGGCCTCCTCCTCTAACAGGTCGATGGCCATCCTCCTCCGTTTGGTTGCCATGTCACCGCCGTTGTGTAGCCCTCGTTGAGGCGCACCTCCCCGTTGACTCTTGCCGTCAACCGTGCACAGCTGCACACGCGAGGAAGAGAGAGGAGAAATCCTCTATTTTTGTCTCAATTAATAATTACATTAAATGCCATTGCCAATTTTATATTCATATTTTATTCAGGCCACATTTCATTGATGCACTCAGACTTTCCTGAAATTACTTTACTTGTGTTATGTGCATGATTCTACATTGAATTTCAAATCAAATTTGCATGCAAGTTGAATTTATATGATATGCCATTACACATGCATCATATGCATATTTTTGGAGCTTAATTCCGAATGTGAAAATTGCATAACTAATCCTGAACTTTTAAAGATATTGCAAGCTCCATTTAAAATAGCATGTTCCTCGCATTAAAGTCGCGAAAGTGTCTGCGAACATTATATTCCTCTTCTTGTGAATTTATTGGTCTATTCTTCCCTGTGGATACGACATCTTTACTGTGGTTAAAATTGATATTTAGTTTTGATTGAGAGATTTCCACCACATTAATCACAATGACATATCTTCTATTGCTATCATAAGTAAGTGAAAATCTCTCCATCACTAGGGTTATAGATACCTAAAGTCTGTTTTGGTTGTTGTTTAGTGAGTTAATCACCGCTACACAAAAAGATGCTTAGAACTTTGGGTCCTTCGAGTCTTGGGTGGGTTGGGTAGTTGTAGAAAGATGCCCCGAAACCTTAAACACAAAAAGTTAAAGAAAAAAGAAAATTAGAAAAGAAGAAAAAGAAAGAAAAATAAATTTTCTCTTTTATGTGGTAATAAAAGGGCAAGGACTTGGGTGGTCTACATTTTGGCACGCACACTAGGTATTGTTGAGTCTTAGTAGTTTAGATCCTATGTATAAATTTCTTATTGTTGATAAATAACTTAGGCCTAAGTAATCAAATCTTAATTTTCTTTATAAATAGCATTTAGCTTAGTTTTACTAGAGACTAGCAAAAGATAGGCACGTGGGTATATAAGTATACATTATTTCTTGATAAAATGCCTATTTTGTGGGTTCTATAGCAATTTAAGTGCATCTAGCATTGTAATAATGGATAACATCCATCATTTTGCATTTAGATTAAATTGTACATTAATATCCCTTTTTTGTTGGCCAGGGGACTAGGCGATACATATACGAGCTTCAAACGACAAATTCAACTGTACGGTTGGATTTAAGGTGATTATCGCAATCAATGACATGAAAATCACCTCGATTGGTTCTTTGTAGCATATGCTACGAGGAAAGGAAGATGGACAACTTAGATGGTGCCACGTGGAACCATCATAGCTGCCCATGGTCGCCCAGACCAACCCGTAGCCTCTCCTTCGCATCCACACCTTGAATCTTTGCCGTTGGATCAAGATCCAAGGGCCACCATCACACCACACCACCATGCTTTCATAGCATAAAGGTGCGAGCTCTCATGATATCACAGCTATTGGATTCCAATCCAACAGCTATGAAGTTGCCATGTTGCTCCAGTATTTGTGCTTCATCTCTAAAGCGCACAGCCTTGTCCGCTCGCAACCATTAGATGCCCATCCAACGATCGAGGTCTCGCACACTTGCAACTGTCAGATCATCATTCAATAGCCATGAGTGCCTTCAGCATAGTAGTAATGGAGTGCCTCGCTTACTCGAGAGGTGCGGGTTTGACTTGTAATCTGTGGGTGTGTGTAGATTTAATTCAACCATGCAATCAATGATGGACAACGGCGATGCATCCACGTCAACGTAGTGTGGTGCTTCACATAATCAAGAGTGCACCTTCACACATTAATGACTGTGTGATGCACAATGAAGGGTGGAGATAGCACCATGTGGTGCGATGGATGATGGCGCACAAGATATGCACGATCGTATGCATCACAGAGCGTGATCTTAACATGTGGAGGCATGTAATCTGAGCCCTCCATCCTTGATTCAATGGTTGGTGCATGCTTCTCACTTCTCTAGCGCGCACTACATGTGATTTGTGGGCACAGGTCACCCGTGATCGTATCCTTCTAATCATGATCTGACAGTGCTCCTTCACCCTCGTCTGATAGTTGTGCTCCTCTAGTGCACGTGTGTGTGGTTTAGGCATGGAAACCACATGCTCCTTATGCACTATGGTCAAATTTCACCCTTCCTTTCACCTATAAAAGGCTACCATCCCTCCCCTTTGATCCTCATCCCTTCCTATGCATTCCTACACTCCTTTAGAGCTATGAACATCTTCTACGCTCAAATCTATTGTTCCCAAGCCTTGAGATACTCCACTAGATTAAAATAATAATTTTTGTAATTTTCGCTTCTCACCCCCTTTGTGGAGTTCCTGCTAGCCATCCTATCACCCCCATTCGAGGAAGTGGATCACTCTATCATCACCTTGCCTCCCATCTCCTTCCAGCTCTGTCCTACTTCTTCCATCTCAGCATCACCTTCATTTGGGCACTGCTTGTCCCCCAAGTAGCTGTCGAGGAGGATTCTCTCTTTATCTTTTTTTTATTTCTTTTGTAGTATAGATTTATTTTCTTCAATTATTAGTTGTAGCAAACATTGTTTCTCTTTGATATGCATATTTTACTCTTTCTCTCTCTTTTAATTATTCTATCACCTAGATTAGTTCAACCACATATTCCTTCCTATATAAAATATCAAAAAAATAGATATAGCAAAAAAATTCCAAAAGAAAATAAAACAAACGTGATTTTAAATCAAATGTAGCTTTCCCGTATTCGACCTGGGACTCACCATCCCAGTTATAAATTTTATCTGATAGTGAGATTCTGTAAGTGCTACAATGCAGGTTTCCCTTTCTTGAAACCCTAACTATTCTTTGCACGAATTTTTGCCCATCATTGACTAAGGAGAATTGGTTACCACTAGAGTCTCAACTGGCTAGAGGGTTTGCATTGGTTGCTGCCGTCTGAATACGGCTACCTAGAAATACTACTTGCCCTACCTTTTATTGATCAAATTCTGCAAAAACTAGTGGGGAATAAATACTTTTATTTTCTTGATGGGTACTTTGGGTATAATCAAATATTTGTCTTTCCTGATGACCAGGAGTGTACCACCTTCATGAGCTCGTATAGCACATTCTCTTTCCACAGGATGCCATTCAGTCTTTGCAACGCTCCTACTACTTTCCAATGTTGTATGATGGCTATCTTCTCTGACATGATAGACAAGCTTGTGGAAATTTTCATGGATGATTTTTCTATTTACGCTTGTCTTTTGGCCTACGTCACTCACACTTAGATAAAGTGCTTACTCGTCGTGAAGAGACAAAGTTGGTGCTCAGTTGGGAGAAGAGCAATTTAATGGTTCAGCAAGGCATTATTTTGGGGCATGTAGTTTCTGAGAGAAGATTAGATGTGGATAAGGCCAAATTGAGTCCATATCTAAACTTCCATTACCCACCAATGTTTGTCAAGTTAGATCTTTTCTTGGCCATGCTGGATTCTATTGGTGCTTCATTAGAGATTTCGGTAAAATCTCTAAGCCACTTTGCAACCTATTAGCGAAGGATGTTTCCTTTGAATTTGATGACAAATGTGGCGAGGTCTTCCAAGTCTTGAAGAAGGCCCTCATTATAGTGCCCATTCTACAAGCACCAGATTGAACCCTCGCATTTGAGCATCAGAAATGAAAAATTGTTTTAATTTTGTGTTCATAAAATGAAGAAAAGAATTGATTCTTGGATTCGTCACTGTGATCAAAGCGAATGCAAGTGATCAACTAGACTTTCTCATTTTGAACTAAGCTCGCAAAAATTTTGAAAATTTTGAAAACTTGATATTTTTTCTTTAGAAAATACACCCTTGTAAACCTTGAAAAATCATTAACAATTACAAGAAAAAATCTACAACCATTCAAGATTTCTGATCTAGTTGGTCCAAAGTGATCCAAGTGAAAAAGTTGAAGGGGTCTTGAAGTGGAAATGATGTTTTTGTTCTTAAAAAGGTTTTTGTGTATCTTTCCTAAAGGGTAAGCATCACAAATACAATGTGTCAAATTTCTTGTAAGGTAAGCCTTTAACAAGATTGTGCTTAATTAATTTATTTAAGTGTTTAATGTGCACATGACCTAATCTCCTATGCCAAAGAGAAATTTTAGAATCAGAAGCCACTAAACAATCATAAGTATTATTTCTATCAATGACAATAATATAAATATTTTAATATCTCTTTCCTTTTAACAAAATTTCATCAGTAACTTCATTAAAAATGCAAAATAGTTTAGAAGTAAATAGGACATTAAATCCCTTGTCACATATTTGGCTAATGCTCAAGGGATTATACTTGAGACCCTTAACCAAAATATTGTGACTGAAGGAACAATTATCTCTATTGATAGTTCCCGTATTAGCTATCTCTTCAATGTGGTTGTTCCCAAATGTGATGAAGCTTGCTTTCTTGAATTCGATGTCAGTGAAGAGATCCTTGTCGATGGTTATGTGTTTTGAACATCCACTATCCATAACCCATTGGCCTTTGTTTGTTAACTCATACAAAATCATGGCTCTTTTGAGTTGCACCTTTCTTTATTGCTTTGATCCCATTCAATGTGATGTGAAAGGCCCATTGGGAGTAATCAACATCTTCTTTGCCTACAAAATAATTTTGCAATAGTGTTTTTGGTATCCATTTTTTTTTGGGTCCATGGTGGCTAGTCTTCCAAAACACTTAGGTTGTGGAAGATTATCTCTTTCAACCTTATGATCAAGGGAAAAATCATCTTTAATTAACTTGGTAGGTTGAGAAAAATTTGGAAAACCAATTCCATATTTGTTATTTGAAGGTTGTTGACTAGTGAGTAACTTTTCTAGATTATCTGTTCCCTTAGTGAATTTTCCAAGATCATTGAGTAATTTTTTAGAATTCTCTTTTAGTTTCTCTACAATTTTTTCTAACTCATTAATCTTAGTTTTAAAGGAAGTAACTTCAAATTTAAGAAAAGTATTTTCTTTTGCAAGATCACTATTCATATTGACATGCAACTCATTTCTAGCTTTCAAATCTTTATTTTCAAATTTTACTTATACGAATTGTAAAGATCATTGAAAACTTCTAATAATTTCTTCAAATGAAAAATCATGTACCTTATCTTCCAAAGACATGAGACCTAGACATGCAACCTCCTCTTGAGTGGATTCACTTAATTCGTCATCCTTCTTACTTTTTTTAGAGTTAGAGTTGTCCCATGTAGCATGAAGTGCCTTTTTCTTCTTGAACTACTTCGTGAACTTCTTAGGAGTTTGATCCTTTTTCTTCTTGAAGTTCTCCTTCTTGAGAAGGGGACAATCCTTTTATGCCTGACTCTCTTACAATTGTAGCAGATAATTGCCTCATCCTTGCTTTCTTTTTTCTTCTTTTTCAAGTTCTTGTTTGTCAAGAATCTCTCGAACTTCCTTGAAAGCAATGTAATGTCTTCATCATCACTTGAAGAGTCTTCAGAATTGCTTTCTACTTTAAAAGCTAGTTTCTTCTTCTTTGGCACTTCAATCAACTTCTTTTCACTCATTTTGCTTTCACAGGCCATTAAGTTGCCAATGAGATTCTCCATGTTCAAATTCTCCACCTCGTTTGCTTCGTTGATAGCCATAACTTTAGACTCAAAATTTGGAGTTAGTGAACATAATATCTTACCTTCAAGTTCACCTTTAACGAAGTTCTTTCCGAGCACCTTGAGCTTATTAACGATGTTTGTGAATTGCATGTACATCTCCTTGATAGATTCACTTTCCTGCATAACAAAATTTTCAAATTCTTGTGTTAATAAAATAATCTTTGAACTCTTTACCTTAGTGATTCCTTTATGAGTGATTTGCAAAGTGTGCCAAATCTCATTTGTCGAAGTGCATTGGGAGATCCAGTTAAATTCTTTAGGACTTAATGCACAATAGAGTGCATTCATGGCCTTAGAATTTAGCATGAGTAGCTTCTTTTGATCATCCATGTGATGACCTAAACCTGACCATGCCAATCAAAATGATGGAATATAGGTTGTCGAGTATGAGAATCGACCCAACAGGATTGCAGTCACCCAGCACATAATCATAAAATATAAACATAGCCAAACAAACTAATCATATTGCATTGCGATAAAAAAAATAAAGCATAAATGATGTCCACAGTAACCACGACCATAAATATAAAGGTGGAAAGAGAAAGTTACTACAAGCTCTCTACTACATAACCAAGAAAACCAAAAAAAAAACTAGTCGACAATGAAATTCCTGGCATCAAAGACTATCTGTGGCAATTGAACTGGGTCTCGCACCTATCGCTCCATGCACAACCACTCTTGACGGCTCAACGGTACTTGAGTACGGATCCCAAAGTAGTCATTAGCAAATGCTGAGTAGAGTAGTAAGAGTAAAGAAAGAGAGTAACAGAACTAAAAGTACAAAGAAGAGAAAACAAAATACTAATTTGTTATTTCCATGATTTCGTATCAATTTATTTCTCAATTGTTTCTCATTCATCTCATGATTAGGTGGCCCTCAATATTATAGTCACATTTATTCCATATGAATTCCTTGGAAGGTGTGAGGAGATCCTACCACAATTTTCTAAGAAGTATGACAAATATCTAGTGCCCACTTGGCTTGGAGGAAACTCTTTCCTGGTCCTACATCTCCTTCCATCACCTCGAGGTCCTAGCGTAGGTAGTGTGGAGGCTAGATACCAGGAGCTATACACGTAGACATGACCTACACTGCCTTGTAGATAGCCCTCTCCATGACCTAGGTACATATCCATCCAAAGATCATATATATACCAGCATACCCCTACCTCACTGCCCGGTTGGCCAATTAGCCTATTACAGAGTCGTAGAGAGGCTAGCTTACTCCCTAATCCACTAACAAACTCCGCCAAAGTGTCTCATTTACTTATTCAGTTTCAATTCTCAGTTCTATCGTATCCAGATGTTCATTCATCCCAGGAATAATGATAAAGTGATAGTTTCCAAGTATAATCCCTTAATCATTTATTTAATTCATCATTTATCCAGTGATGCAATGAAGAGAGTTATCTATCTATGCCTTTAATTCCAGCAAAAGAAACAAGGTATATTTGATCCACACATTTAATTCCTTCATTCCCGATTTAATTATCTAAAGTTATAACTCCACGTTAACCAATTTTTCCTCTTTAAGATGCATCAATTAATTTATTTCCATCTCATTCTGGCATTTATAGCACCCACTTGGAGATAATCAAACATTCGAGACTCAGCAAAACACGAATCACGCATAAATTAACAATATCTGCAAGAAAGACGACAACAATGCAAGTCATTGGGGAAGGCACTTGGACTACTCTACCTTAGGGTCATCAGGGTGTCACGATGGCTTTGAGATACCCGTCGGAAACTTCTCAAACTCTGCTCACACTTCAAGTGCCTTTCTCAAATCCTTCATTCCCGATTTAATTATCTAAAGTTATAACTCAACGTTAACCAATTTTTCCTCTTTAAGATGCATCAATTAATTTATTTCCATCTCATTCTGGCATTTATAGCACCCACTTGGAGATAATCAAACATTTGAGACTCAGCAAAACACGAATCACGCATAAATTAACAATATCGACAAGAAAGACGACAACAATGCAACTCATTGGGGAAGGCACTTGGACTACTCTACCTTAGGGTCATCAGGGTGTCACGATGGCTTTGAGATACACGTCGGAAACTTCTCAAACTCTGCTCGCACTTCAAGTGCCTTTCTCAAATATTTGATGGGAATAGTCAAAATGTAAATAATGTGAATCTTAGGGATATAATAAACATGTACCACTTCTGATGAGAAAAGAGATTTTACTATGTCAAGGTGTGTCCCGACGTGATTCCAATGGCAGGTGTTTCATTGAATTTGGATTTCGAAAGCTCCCTAAATTAATAAATTAAGGAGGGTTTTATCAGGGACCTAAATGAAATACTTAGAAATTAAATTTTTCACACGCAATTGTCACACCCCTTCAATCAATTTCTTGTCTCTCTCTCTAGCTTCTCCTTGGGACGTCATCTTCCTCGCTTCATTTTTCCTCGTCGTTGGCAGCCATGCATGAAGAATGATACCGACCTTATCGCCGGCCTTTCACCCGACTTCCGGCTATAGGACAGTATCCATCCTCCTCTTCCTCTTTCACGCACCATCCTCCATTCTTCTCTTTCTCACTAGCCAACATCTTCCTTGCGCAACGGCTATGCACGCACACGCCCTGCTGCTATGCCGATGCTCGGTGACCCCTCGATGGCCTTTGCCATATGTTGCCACACCCCTCGGTGGACAAAATTGTCTCTACCTTTCTCCCTATATCTTTGCATGATGGGTGCAACCCATGCATGCACCTCCTGCTCTTCTTCTGCCTCAGCCTCAACTCTCTCCACGCAAGCATGGCAAAAGAAAAGCGAAGTCGGGCAAGGAGACTTACCTTGATGCCGTGGTCGCATGCCCTGGGTGCCCTCATGTCAGCGTGGCTGTGGGGCTTTCTCTCTTCACGATTCCCTCTTCCCTCTTCTCCTCTTACAAAATCTCTCTCTCTTTCTCTCTTCTTCTATCAATCTAATACCTCTATCTCTCTCTTGTTTTTTTGATGGTTGCTCTCAATGGAGGAAAGGCGATGGTCTTAGGACCCCCCCTTACAGAAGTTCTGAACCTAATTAGTTGTCAGGATTTTAACAACCAATTAGCCCTTTAATTAGTTAATTATTTAAATTTCCCTTGAGTTTTCATATTTTACACGAAAGTTTCTCCATGGACCTCGGATTTATGCGAAATGGACATCGTTAAAAAGCTTATGACGAAGGGAACTCTACAGTACTAGGTTCGATGTAATTTGGTGTTGTAGCTCTTCTATCCTATTTTAGAAAACAAATACGTTATAGTATAAACGATAAAAGAGTAACAACACTTAAATTTATAATTACTCGAAATCATAAGTTTCGAGGTCGTTCGTAGGGATCAAATATAGCAATTCAATCCACCAATTACAACAATAAAAAATAATGGTGCAATTAATATTCAATCACAAATATGGGAATAATCAATTAATCCTCAGAATTGTATCTCAAAATAAAAAGTAAAGAGAATAAAAATGATGGTTGGAACCATTAATTATCCCCAATAGTAAGCACAATTCCCAACTCAAATCTTAATTTCTCAACAATAGTCAGAATCAATTCCTTCACAGATCAGATGTTAGGCTAAGGCCTCAGATGCCTTAAGTGTTAAACCTAACACCGTCTGAATTTGCCTAAGTGTAGGTGTGAATCCTGAGGTAGCATAGTGCAAAACCCCCTTCCTTCCCTCAAAATTTCCCTTCTCTCTCTCTCTCTTCGAAACCAATATTTGGGTAATCGGGTAAATGGATATGGGGACCAGGTCCGCATGTGTGTGGGCACAGGTGAGGAATGCATGTGTAAGGAGGGACCTCATCCTATGAGTATTGAGGGAACACGGCTACAGACGTAACTCAATAAGTATCAAAATCTTTTCTAAAATCTTCTGATGTGGGACTAATGTCCCAGCTCTTCTTCGCTGCAGCAGTTGAGAGAGGCTTTGTGAATTGTGGCTGCTGTGAGTGCTCGCTCCCTAATTCGAAGCCCAGATGGCTTCCTAGATGTAGTCTGTAGTAGCTGAGAGAGGAATCGAGGCTAGAGCACATCAGATGGCGACGGTTGAAGGTGGAGGTGAACGATGATGAAGCTTGAGCTGGCGAGCACCTGAAATCCATAATACAGGCTAATTGTCCCAATTAAAAAGCTCAAAAGGTTTGCCGGAGCATAGCGAGTGCAATGGCAGTGGTTTTGTGGCGTTTTGTGGTTGGTGGAGTGCATACGATGCTGAAGATGGTCAATGGTGATGGGTGTATTTGGTAGGGCGAAAGCGTGATCAAAAGTCCCAATAATGTTGGGGCTTTAGATCAATAGAAGGAGAGGAAGGTGTGGGAGGTCTTGGCAAGTTGGTTGGTGGCGTGTAGCGTCAGTGCAAGCTTGCCGGAGCTCTCGCCAGATGTGGGGAAGACAAAGTGGTAGAGGGTGAGCAAGTGGTTGAAACCTAATTCTAAGGGTTTAGCAAGAGTCCAGAGAGGGAAAAGGAGACGTTAGGGGACTTAGCAGAGCTTAAGGGGCTGAGATGTGTCTGACGTTGGTTGGTCGAACACAAAGAAGAAGGTGAAATCTAGTGATGGAATTGGTAAAGAAGCTGGGAGCAGTCGTGCTTTGGCTAGCGATGGTCGCGAGGAAGTGGGGAAAGATGTAGGCCACCCAATTCGGTGGTTGGCTGGCCGGACAAAGTAGATGGAGAGGCTCACTAGAGCTGAAGAAGATGATGGTTGGAGGAGGAGGAGGAGGGAGATTTTCGATCAATTCTTGGCTAAATTTGACGTGGGACGATGCTAGGACTTAAATAGGAGAGGTTGCAACCCTCGATTCCTTGAATTCATCGTGAATTCCTCACAATTTTCCAAGAGATGCTTATGGATTTTTCATGCTCCACCGGTGGCTCTTTAGCTAAAGATGGGTCTCAAAACCTAGTGCAATCGATACGTCTTGATGTTGCGAACAATCCCTCCAAATTTGGAGGGAATTGGTGCTGATTCAAGGGAGTTCTCCCTTGAATCTTGGCAGGCAGTGGGATTAAGTCTTGTTCAGATGTCAATGGCAGAAAGGGCATATTTATGAGAACGATGAGAAGTTAGTGACATTTTGGTAAGGAAAATTGAATCCTATGGGTCTAGATACGAGAACTAGAGTTTTTAGGGGCCAAAATGCAAACTAGGTCAAGATGGACTTTGATTGGACCCAAATTTTGGTGTTAACTTAATTTGGACCTAAGAAATTTAGTGGTGAATTTGGATTTGAGTTTTGACCAGGTTTGATTAGGTAAATTGCACAAGAGCCTAAATTAAGGTAAATTCATGTCTGAATCTCTATTCTTGGTCAAAATGGGTTCAGATGGTCAAAGTAAAGGTACCAAACCTCTTAGAATATTTTAAAATAATTTTTAGGAGGTTTATATTGAATTTATATCGACCAAAACCCTTTCAATTTAAGTGCGTTGATAATTAGGGTTTTGTATCTTATTTTAGTCCTTGAAATGCGTGAAACCCTGATTTAGTTAGTGTGAGCCCACTTCTTAGTCTTTTAAGTTCATTTAATCTTTAATTAACCCCTGACTAACCCCATGGTTAATCTACATTTGTGATGTATTGTTAAAATAACAGAATTAACCCTGTTTTCTTATCTTCTCAAATTAGTTCAATATAAAATTACGATCCTAAGACGACCATTTAGGAGCATTTGTCACTTGATTTTGACTAAATTAAGTTAGTTATGATGAATGATAGCATTACCAACATTCGGGCACATTTTTTGAGGGTTGACCAAGTTTGACAAAAAGCACATAATTTTTCCATTTTCGAAGTATACAACCTGATTCGTGCTCGACAAGTATCGACAGGTTCGTCTTGATGCGCTTAGCCCTAAAACGACCTTAGAAAGTGGGTTTGAAACTTTACAATCCATGAACTTTTGATTTTCAGGTTTGATATTTGTTGAAAGAATTCTCCACCATGTCCCAAATGGAGAAATCTTTGGATTGGAGAAAAATATTAATTCTTTGTCTCTAATATGTGTAGTTGGAGAAATCAAAGTAGGGTACCTTTGTGATAGGGTGTCCATTGTTGCTAGTAGAAATAGCAACCGCTCTTGATGCAATGATGAATCACCTGAAAGTTACTTCAAACAAAATAGTGAGAACGCTCTGATACCAATTGAAATCAGCATAAGAGGAAGGGGTGATTGCGCAGCAATCATAGGACTTAATCAACCTGAATTGAGTTAGATCCTAGCTTAACATAGGAATAATACATGCATTAGCTACATATGTTGCATCATAATTACTTTACTTAGCTATTCATATAATAATGTTATTTTACCTTACTAATTAGTGAATAATTGTATTTACTGATAATAAGGAGCTCAGGAGATGGCCTGAAGCTAAATAAACGCTGGAGCTGTAGTAGATGATGATAACATCATCATCAGCCATATTTAGCTTTAATTAGTCATTATCAAGGAATAAATGCTCCTACATAACCGCCAGAGGACCCTAATTCACTACAAATCCATTATGAGGGAAATACAAGAAACCAGGGTTAAAACTATAATTTTACCATCATATCATGAATGCAGAATAACCATGGGTTTCTTCAGGGGTTAAATAAAGGTCAAATGATCTTAAGAGTCTACAAGTGGGTTAGAACAGACAGAAAAGGATTTTTGTGCGTTACGGGAATTAAATGACTTTCAAAACCCTAAAAATAGACCCACTTAATTAATTGAGGTTCTGGTCTGGATAAAAATTCACCTAGACCCTCTAAAATTCATAGAAAAATATTCCCTAGGGTTTGGTACCTTCAATTTGACCATCAGAACCTGTCTTGACCTAAAACAGTCTCAGATAGACTTTTATCCTAATTTGGGTAATTGTGTAATTTCTCTAGTTAAACATGGTAAAAACCTAAATCTAACTTCACCATTGGATTCCTTGGGTCCAAATTAGGTTTGTACCAAAATTTGGGCCCAATCTGAGATCATCTTGACCTAGTTTGCAATTTGGTCCTGTCTAATTCTTTTATCTCACACTCATGCCCTTAACTTTTAAATTTCTTACAAATAGCCCCCCAACTTCTTTGTATTCTTCACAAAAAAGTCCTTGTCGCCCTCAACTCCTAATCCTAAAGCTCCGACAACCTTCAAATGAGAAGATCTCCCTAATTTCTCGCTCAATCCCCTCCAAAATTGAAAGGGAGATTCCTTGAGGAGTCCTCTTTCCAATGAATTAGGTCCAAAGCCCAACAACCTTTCCAATCTCTCATGTGAATGCATGATAGATTTGGGTATCTTTAGGTTTCGAACTCCGATGAGCCTTCCAAGCTTGGGGAGCTTGCTTCCCAAGTTCTAACCACTCCCTGAGGCCTATAAAAGAAACCCCAGGGCCTGCTCATTCTCCTCAGCTAGTTTTAGGGTCACAAATCTCTTCGAAACTCCACCTCCGGCCCTCCTCTAACTTAGATTCGGTGGACCATTTCCCCGTTGTCCTACGGCTAGCCAACAGCCAAATTGGCTAGGCCACGACCTTCCTCACCTTCGTTCGCGCCTGGTGTGCCAAAGCTAGGGCCATCTTCCCCATTCTTCACTGTTGTCCATCTAAGGAGGTCTCATCTTCCACGGCATCGACAATCACACCGGCATCGTATCCCCTCCCCTTTCGTCCATTAGAGTAGTTAGTTAGGTTTTGTTAGCATCATAGATTAGTTTCCCCTCCTTAAACCTCAATTTCAACCCCTCGAAACCATGAATCACCTCCGTCTTCTCCACGTTTGGCGACCACTCTGATGAGGCATCCCTGTCGCTACACCCTTCCATTTGCCTCGCCGAAACTCCCACGAGCTCCACCATCACATGGAGGGCAAAAGCCCTCTGTCTATTTCACTGATTTGCCACTCCACGAGTCTCCCGAACACCACCCTCACCGCACCTCCGTTCCGACTTCACCAGACTTCCTCACACGCTTACACACCAAACTGATGCCACCGTTGCATTCACTGGTCCTCGACGATCCTCCTGAGTGCTTTAACTAGGGCTTATAGCCCGTATTTCTATCTCAGGTACCTTCATCGGACATCTGTCTCCACCTCAAGTTCTCCGACGAAGCCGTCAGTCCTTCGGTCATGATTCTCCCAGATTTCATCTCTAGGTTTCGCGACTAAGTCCTAGGCTTTGCTCCAGACCTTCAATTGGCATCGACATACGCAGCTGCCTCCTTAATAAAAAGCCATTTTCAACTGCTGATGCTATGCGATGAATTGTAGGGGACAAAGTCCCACATCGGATACAGAAGACTCCCTTGTGAGGTTGAAATTGATTTTGTGCATTTGGCTTATCGCCTCAGCACGCACAGGGGGTGAGGTCCCCACAAGCACGCCCATCGCATGCTCTCGCCTGCGGCCACGCCACATGGATCTGAGCTCTGAACCGTTTACTCGTGTACCTGGATCCGAAGGAAAGAAGGAAAGAAGAGGTGATGTAGAGAAGCTAAGAAGGAAAGAAGAGGAAAGGCAGAAGCAGAGCAGAGAAAGAAGAGAAGAGGAAGAAGAAGTACAGTGTCCTGTTGGCACTATAGCAAGACACTTAAGCCGTTTGATTTGCTTGATAAGGAGTGCACTATGCACTAAAGCTGGCATGGTTGATACTGTTCATTGATTTAGATGATTAAGTAATTATTATATGTATACTTAAGCTAATAATTGGTGATTCAAATCACCATTATTTCGCCTTAGATGTCTTTTTGCCTCATTAGATCCTTCACATACTCATGTTATACATTGAATATTAGTTTTTGAGTAATTAATTGTACTCATTTACATTAATTATTGAGATTAACACGTGAATTCCTACTTGCTCCCAACGAGCGACCTCAGACTTTCATTCGAGTATAAATTTTATCTGTTTTTTGAGCTATTTTTTAGGATTTATTACTACAACGAACGCATCTTTTAAAACCTCAATTTCACTCTCTAAATAGTAGAGCTGGAGCAGAAGCTTGGAACAAAGCTATGAATAAAGAAGAAATGAAGACAGAGAGTAAGAAGGAGGTAGATTAGGTTACTTGTAAGAATAATTGTAAAAATTGAAGTAAAGAACTTAGGACAACCCATTCCCTAAGCCAGCCTCCTATTAGGCTAATTTAGCCTAAAAACCCAAACCATGGATAGTGTTATCCATGTTACTACCCATACTATCCCTACTCACATCCCCTACTTGGGATATCTCCATCCTAAACCCTAAACCAACTTTCCAACACACTTCTGGACGCCTAGGCAGTGTGTTTGGATGTCCAATCTCTGCAGAAATCCCAGCTAGAACCTAACTCCAATACTGATACAGAATTGGACATCCAACCTATTCTTCAGACGTCCAACTTTGAAGTACAAGTCATCTGACTACACTTCTGGACATCTGGAGGTCCTCTCTGGTTCCTATTTTTGGAACTAGAAGCTCAAGCTTGCCTCTTTTGACCTAGAAACCCTACCATATGCCTTAGGAAACCTATTTAAAGACCTCCTAAGACTATTCCACTACCTTTAACCCCAACTTAATTAGGTTACACCCTAATCCTAATCCAGGAAACTAATGAGGTTCACACTAAACTTGGTTAACTCAATATGAGTTAATTAGGCTAACCCTTTGATTAATTAGGCTCATGGAACCCAATTGAAACTCTACCTTTGTCCATTAGACTACAATGAGTCTAATTAGAGTCAAGTAAACTTATCCTAATCAAGGTGCATACCTAGTTGATTGGCTGCACCCAAGTACAATCAAGTTCACACAGGATTTGATTGGATGCAAGTCTACCCTTGCAAGTCTAATTGGATCCAATTAGAATCCAATTGACTCACCCACAACTTAATTAGGTTGATGAAGAACTTAATTAGGAATTTCCTAACCCAATTACACACATATTCACGTTCATCATCTTCCTTATGCACATGCACGTTGTTTACGTTAACAATACCACTGGTGAGATGATTTTGCATAATCTGGAAATCGAATTGCTATTCTAGGTAGATTTGCAAGAAAAAGAAAATCAGAATCATTTCACTATTTTCGTCTCCTTGAGATTGACTAGGACTCACCACAAGTCTTGTTATTATTTTTATTTAAGTCGGATTTTGCATCTATACTACGACGAAACTAACCATTTTCGCGATTCCAGACTTAATAAATGGTGTCGTTGCCGAGGAAGCAATGAGAATATGCTCTCTAATTTGTGAAATCATTTCTAACATCTTTTCATTTTCTTGCTTCTTGGTGTGCAGGAAATCAAATGGGGAATCTACACACACATTGAGAACGGGTGAAGATCTAAATAGGTACACACCCTCTATCTTAGATCTTGGGATTTTGGTTGAATCTTAGGTTAGCTGTTTGTGAAAAAAAAACAAAAGAAACAAATTTTTTTTTTAGAAAAAAGAAGGGAAAGAAGTTTGTAGTAAAAGAGGCCTTTACATTTCAAAATCTCTTTTTAAAGCCTCTTTGCTATTTCTAGATATTTGGCCAGCAATTTATCCACGATTTGAAAATTATTTTTCCAAATATTTATTGATCTAAGAATTTTGAAATTCGATCTGAACGTGTATTTTCAAAACATCTTTCCAGTGCCACCTTTTATTTGAAAAAATTCACATTGTTTGAATTTTAAAAATTCCCACAGTGGACTAGGTCCTACAGTGGAAATTGATTTTTTCAGTATTCAAAGATTTATTCCGGTCAATATACAAATCTAATTCAAATGAAATTTGTGGAGTTTGAAATCTATTCAAACAAGCTTTAATTTGAATATTCTTTTTGAATTTTTGGATCTAAGTTGTTACTATTTCAAGACAAAAATTAACAAGGGGTCAATCTACCTTATCCGACCCCTTGTCTGGTAGAAATTAATATTAAATCATTAGAAATAGTAAAAATAAAATAAAAATACTCTCTGAAAAGATAATTTGAAAAGGAATCTACTTGTCAATTTTCATTCAATTTGGATTTTGGATCTATTGTAGAGAATATTTTCAAGTTGTTGATTGGTCTGCTGCCTGATTTCTATTAGAAGTTGCATAAACCCTAGGTGCCACTTTTAGGGTTTTGATCAATTGTAGAGACCAATTGACTAGGATTGGACTCACTTGAGTCCATTTCCTAGTGGGTGAGCCTAATTACTTGGTTGACCACCTTACCCAATTCAATCAAAAAAATCTAGGCTATTAGGTCAACAAGTGGGAGCAAGGTTAATTAAAATCACAAAGAAAATCTTATATTAACCTACTTTTGTTGTTTAACTACTAGGTAATCACAATTTCCTTAGCCAAACCTAGTGGCCAAGCTTGTGGGGTAGTACCAAATGGTTGCATCTAAGAGGTATCAAGGAATCAGAGGTGTAAGCCAAGCCAAAGGAAGAACCATCCTCTTAGTCCCCTCATATTCAGACTGGCTAGGTTAGCTTAGGAAACGAGGATTATCTTTAGTCAGTTTTATAAAAAATACATTCCAAGAAATTGAACGTGAACATGAAAATCTTGTCATTACCTTTAAGGACTAGTTTTGATTGTAAGGCCTTTGCTTTGCTGATTTGACTGCACCAACCCTTGTAGTTGGTGTATGTAAGGGGGAAGGTCGTTAAGACCTGAGTTGGTTGGTTGGACCTTGGGAACTTAACCCAAGGCAACGTAAGCAACTCTTTGTATCACATCCTTCTTCCTCTTCTCACCCATCTATTCCTTTAGCCGACATGGCTAACCCTCTTTAAAACCCTGGTCCTGAGGACCACAACCCTATGGCCCATCTGAAGGCCCGTGTTGCGACATCTAAAGAACGAAACTAGCAGAGCATAGATTGAATATTGAACACCTTGGACAAAATGCAGCATCCACCACGAGGAGAACAACTGCAGGATTTCTACAATCTGGGTGCACTAGTCATGGCACCTTAGGTTCGAATTCTTGCAGGCGGAGATGCATTCGAGCTAAAGCCAAATGTAATAAGTCTGATTCAGACTTATTTCTATGGTCACTCAAATGAGGATCCCTTCCAGCATATAAAGGATCTGAGTTGAATCGTTGAAATGGTTCAACCCAAAAAATGTTGATTTAGAATTGTTCTCATGAAGCTTTTCCCATTCTCTCTAAGGGATAAAGCTTCTTTTTGGTTGAAGACCATTGGGAGACCAGTGGGAACCTAGGGGGAATTACGTCGAGAATTCCTCCAAAAGTGCTTCCCAATCGGTAGAGTAAATGCGATGAGGCGAGCGATCATGACTTTTTCCTAGGGACTGGGGGAAAAGTTACATGGCTCATGGGACCAATTTCGTGACCTCCAGAATTATCCCCACCATGGTGTGCCCAGATGACACATTTTTTACCATGGTCTAGATAACACACATTGGTATTTGGCCGATGCATTTAGTGGAGGGAACTTCCTCGCTAAAGATGAAAGCAACGCCTTTGAGTTTTTCGAGTCTTTAGCAGAGAATTCCATGAATGTTGCCTCCATGAACCAATTCTAGCAACCTGGACAACAAGTTACCATCCACGAGGCTCATGCAGAGTCAACCCAATCCAACATGGACATTATCACCAAGAAGCTAGATAAGGTAGTTCTATTGGACAAAAAGATTGACGAATTGATTTGTTCTCATCCAGGATATCTAGGAAATGTTGCTGCATCCTACCTTCTTCTGTATCCCGAGCCCCTCCTGCTCGAGTACATATGTTCACTCGGGATGTATCCTCTCCATCTACTCTTTCACGGTATCCTATGTATCAAGAACCTGTGAACAACCTAGATCTGGCACCTTATGATCAGGGTTACGCACCTCATGATGATTATGGTGCGTATTCCCTTGACGAATACACGACTCAAACATCTTCAGCCTACGAAGATGTTAATGCTATCCAAGGTTATAGATGTAATAACCCATTCTCCAAGACGCATAACCCTGGTTGGCACTAGCATCTGAACTTCTCCTGGTCTGGTAATGCACAGAGACCAAATCAAGATCCACAACACCAGACTAGGTAGTACAGGAATGCACCGAACACTTACCCTAAGCAGCAGCCGTTCCCATCTCAACAACAGTCGCAGTCTATTTACCAGTCACTGCATAATGTTGCCACTACCCTCCAAGGTAGGCTGACCCTTTGGAGGAATTAAAAGAAGAGTTGAAAGAATTAGTGCAGCAATCAAACCATGAAATCTAAAGATCATGAAAGCAATGGCTGACCAGATATAGAATCTCCAAAGTATGAAGAACCCGATGCTGCAAGAACATAGATTACAGGGAGCCTTGCCCTAGCCCATCTCGAACCTGAGATATGTTCATAACTAAGGTGCCCTACCTAGGTTCTAAGCACAATAGGGACATGCACATGCAATACTCCAAGCACCTCTTGTACCACCTGGTTCCGCCCCGGGTCAACCCACTATTGTTGAACTCGACCTATTTTGCCCCATCTGCTCCTCCTCCACCTCAAGGATAGTACGCCGATGCAAAGGATGTCTCTTTAAGGAGCGGGAAGATTATATAGGACCCACCATGTAGGTATGCGGGTCATGATTCTTCTTGTCCTCCACCTCAGGATGGCTTATCCTCCCATTCTCACTCTGATCACGAGCCTCCTAAGGTGGATAAGCACAAACGACCCTTGTGGACCTTGAGATTCCCGTCCCTTTTCCTAGAGCTCTCACATGGGATTTAGCAAAGAAAAAGGGATTGTGGAATTTTGAGGACCTAAAAGCTATGTTCAAGGAAGTTCATATTTAGGTCCCCCTCCTTGATGTAATAGATCACATTGACACCGTCGCCAAGTTCTTTAAGGACTATCATACTTTGAGGCGACAACAGAAAATAGGTGAAAGGTGATACTGTTAAAGGAGGCCAGCATAGTTATCTTGGCTGACTTACCGCCAAAGAAGAAAGACCCTGGTACACCACTCATTTCCTACTTTTTGTAGGATTCTCCATTTGATTGGGCCATTCTAGATCTAGGTTCGTCCATCAACCTGAGTCCCATTGTTGTATATGATCGATTCCGATTTAGAGAGTTAAAGCCCACCTTGGTAACCATTCAATTGACTAACCGATCGGTGAAAACACTGAGGAGGGTCGTTAAGAATGTCATTGTAAAAGTCCATGGATTCTGCTTTCTAGCAGACTTTATCGTGTTAGACATGGAGGTTCCTCCTAATCTCCGTGGTGCACCAATCATTTTGGGTTGCCCATTTTTGGCAACAGCCCGAGTAAATATCGATTGTGCATCCATGTGTATGGATATTGCCCTAGGTGACGAAAGACTTAGATTGGACATTTTCCAGGCATCGAAGAACTTTGACTATGATCTGATTGAAAAGGATGGTGAAGATGAGAGCCAGACTTATTGTGGAAACATTGGGCTTCTCTACAGTCACCCAATGTCTCATTCATCTTCACTATTAAGGTATTGGACATTGATCCACACAGGACCGAGACTGATGCACTGCACATTTCATCCCTGGGATCAAATTATTTGGGGTGTCTCGTTGATCCTGACACTCCAAATTATGTATATTCTGATTATTCCAATACATCATTCTCTGACTTGCCCCGATTGGTTCAGGATGGCGTGAGTGCTCCAGGCGATTTTTGTCCACCTCTATGGAGTCCATGAAGGGAGAGTGAAGTTAGACAACCAAATGGGTATGGAGGTTGAAACCCATACCAGTGGAGGTGAAACTCTCCATGATTTAGGTGATTTATTTAGCATTAAGATAAGGCAAGGTACTTCAAGCATTTATTGCGCTATAATTCCATTAAAAATGGGGAGATCATCCTTAGGTTTAGCTAGTTTAAAATTGACATAGAAATGCATGTATTTAGGGGGAGTCTAATTTCTTTTATTAGAATGGGAGACTTTATTTACTATTAAAAGAGCATGTATTAAGGGAGAGCTTAGAATTAAAATCGATTAAAATTGAACCTTTTTAATAATGTCAAAAAGGGGGAGATTGTTGGTGAAAGTGCATTATGATCCTTAATTTTGATGATAACAAAACATTAGTATTTAACAATTGTTTTTGAGTAATAAGATTTGCATCCAAAGTTGCTTCTAGACATCTATAGACCTTCCCAGACGTCCAATACTAGACTGTTATGATTAATTTAACCTAAATCTTGCATTGTCAGACAATCTCATTCCCAAACTTTTGAGAATTCCGATTCTTGAACACATAATGAATATTAGACATCCAACACTAAGTCCAAACATCCTAAAGACATCTAACACTTAGGACCATGTACCTAGCACAAAAGCTAATTTAATTTTAGGGAGATCACCTTACAGAATCTAACATCCAATTTTCTTATCAGACATCTGATCAATTTACCAGATGTTTGATTATGTTGTCAAAATTAATTATTTCTTTAGACTAATTGAGATTTTTACCAAATCTTCTTAGATTTGATTCCAACGGCTAGGAAACCCTTTCCAAGCCTTCTTGAACCTTCTTAACACATCTATAAATAGTTTAGAGTCTCTACTTTGTTAGCACACACCTGATGAGTGGAATTTCGTATGCGAAAAGGTTGAGTTTGAAACACGTCGTTGTAGTTGCATAAAAATCCACTATCAAATAAAATTTATAACCGAAACTCTAGTGAGTCCCGGGTCGAACACAGGGAGGTGAACATTTGATTAAAAATCGTGTTTGGAATTATTTTCAGAAAGTAGATTAACTGGTCAAATTAACCTACTAGCTATTCTACTTAAATAATAAACAATAGAAGAGAGAGATAGAATAATACAGAGAAAAAAGAGAGAAAGAGAACCAACATTTTATAGTCAAATGTTTAATACAACTAATTTCTATAAGTAGAAAGTTGGAAATCTACACTGGAAAGTGGTAAAAAGAGAGGGATGAGAAAATCCTCATCGATGGCTGCTTGGAGGATGAGCCGCATCGATGGGGTGCTTGGACGATGGGGATAAGAAGCTGGATAAGGGAGAACGGAGCTGGAGGATGGAGGACAGAACAGGGTGGTGTTGCAGTGGGATTTGCTTCTCAAATGGTGGTGAGAGGACAACCGCGAGATGCTCCACAAAGGGGGTGAGAAGATGGAAAAATTATATTTAAGACTCTAGTGGAGCATCCCAGGTATGGGACTAGCTCTTAGAGCTTTAGAGAAGGTGAGAGAAGAAGAGAAGGGATGAAGAAGTGCAGGGTGTAGGGGCTTTATATAGGTGATTTTTGAGGGCAAAGAGGTCCTTTTACAAGCTTAATCATGAATGCAAGGCCTTTAGTGACGGATATGCATGTCGCTAAAGCCCCTCGTTGCTGAAGAAACACGCTCCATCTCCACCATGCATTATTGATCTGAACGCTTAGAGTGCATCACGTTGATGCCACCTCAACTTCAACCGTTGCGTGCTTCATTGTGCTCGAGTGTCATTAGCTATCCAATCAAGAGATCGGACGACTTATGAGGTGCACACGCGCTTCGTCTCCTTAGTGCACACAATCCTAACACATCTGATCACGCGTGATCGTGCATGTATGCGCATCGCACTCATCCGTAGCGTCACATATCTGCATCTCTGTAGCTCGATTGAGATCGTTTGGCTGAATTTCGCCGTGCACTTCGCTCCTTTGATTTGAGGCAGATGGAGGCACGACCCAATGTTGGTTGCTCTCGTGCATCTTATCCACTGCGCTATGTGCATGGATTGATGCGAAGATATCTCTTATGCTCACACCTCACTAGATCATGTGTTGGAGATGAAGTGTGGATGAAAAGGGTGACGTGGTGCACCTAGAACCATTGGATGGCGATCTAATGGTCCAAAATGCATGTTGGAGGAGCTGTAGAGATTGGCTGGGCGGCCTTGCATGATCTAGATGGTGCCATGTGGCTTCATCTTGGCTATTCATCTTCTTTGACTTGTAGATGGTACCATAGATGTTGGATTGGGTCAATTTTCATGCTGTTGGACTACGATCGTCAATCCGAACCCATTCGTGCGATTAGATTTGTCATTTGAGGTACGGATTTGCACCACCTTTCCCCTCGACCTCTGATGTTTCTTGAACAGCATCTGATATTGTAGAAGTCCGATTAGGGCAATCTCAGAGGTGTTGGACTCCGATCATCGCCCTGAATAGATCCGTATGATTGGATCTTCAATTTGAGGCCCCGATAAATATTACCCTTTCCCCTGACCACAAAAAGGAAAAATTAACCTATAATTTATACAATCTAACATAAATTCATAATGATTCATGTTAGACAATATTTATAATGCATGATGCAATTATATGCCTAAGAACACGCATAAATAGATAGTTTATGTGACATAGATGTGTCTACATCATACTCCCATGCCTATCTTTTGCTAGTCCCTAGCAAAACTATATGCTATTTATAAAATTAGGATCAATTACTTAGGTAATATTTATTTCTCAACACTAAGAAATTTCTATTAAAGACTTGAACTACCATAACTTAATAGTGCTTGGGTGTCTTCCAAAATATAGACCGCCCAAGCCCTTGCCTTATTCAAAATCAAAAGCATCTTTTTCTTCTTCTTCTTGTCTAATTTTTTGATTTTAGAGTTAAGAGTTTTGGAGCAGCTTTCTATGGCTACCCAACCCACCCAAGACTACACAAGAACTCTAATTGTTAAGCACCTTTTCGTGTGAATGTGATAGACTCACTGATCGGCAATCAGAACGGACTTTGAGTTTCTACTCCCCTAGACGACCTTGAAAAGAAATTTTGCTTAAAGGTGTATCTATTTAATCGATAGCTTTCTCCCTACTTTTTATTTTTATGGGGTCAACACAAGGGCGAACCCAGTGTATATCTCCCTAGCTTATTCTACTTCCTCGCTTCTTCTTAAGTGTTTGAAATTAAACGTGCATTTTTGTGAGCTGGGTTCTAGACAATCGGCCAATGGGTTGTTACCTACGGCAACTTGCCAGCCATACTCGTGCGGTGAAGTGTGGCTTATTTATTTATTTTTCTTCTTTTCTTTTTTTTTGAATATTTTTATATATTTTTTCTTTTTTTTTTAAGTAGGTGGCTTCCTGATTTAAGATTTACCTAAAGGCAACAGAAAGAGAATAGTCATGTGGCTGGGCTTTGGACAACCGGCCAATGGGCTGTTATCCACAACTTGCCAGGCATACCACCCTAGAAGGTTCATTAGCTACCCAATTTCCATTAAAGCCGTTGAAATGTGAGTCAGTGTAAATAGTGTGTAGATGCTTAGACTATAAGTTCCCTTAAATTAGAGGGCGAGTTGATAAGTCATGTACTTATCACCCAAACTTATTTAACCAATTAGAAATGAATTTAGAATGGCGAGGATTAAGGAAAAATTCCACATTTTAGTGGATACCTAGGCTAATTAAGCCTGATGACCTGAAGAATCTAAGTGTTCAGGTCCTATTGTATCATTCTCTAAAGTTGAAAAACTCTAATGCCAAAATTCTCTTTTCCTAATTCAATTTTTTTTTTCAAAAATAAAGAGAAAATAAAAAGAATCTACGGAGCTAACAAGATGATTCAGAGATGAATATCCACCCCCCATGCCTATCTAATGCAACATCCTCATTGTATTAAATGACATGAAAAAGAGCAGAGTAGAGAAGAAAGCACCTGAATTTTGTGATTAATAGGTCGGCTTAGATATAAAAAAGAGACTGTATACATGCTAAATTTATTGCCTTCAACTAGGCACACTATACAAATAAAGAGGAAATAAAGAATTCACAACTGTAGGTCAGGATCAAAATAAAAAAATCAAGTTTTAGACCTGCAAGGAGAAGATGTCCATAGATGTGGACCAAGTTATGATGCAGACCCATGCCCTAGGGTCGAGTGTTTCTAAGGTTTTGGATAAAAATTACTCAGAACCTGAGATCAGCATGCAAGCAGGGTCGGGCCTGCGATTTATGAGGATGCAGCCCAAGTCCAAAAAGTTAGACAATAGGAAAATCAAAATCAATGGGCACATTTGTCTAGTTAAATGTTTGTTCAAAAAGATAATCCATTAATCTACACTTAGGTTGCACATCCTTAGAGTCACAAATATTATAAGGCTCCTGATAAAAGGTTGGTGGTTTCAAACATAAAGGAACAATTAGATCCAAATATCTATCTCTCCTATAATTAGCTTCCCAAATTGTCATCTCCTTATTCCTATCCTCCAAAATCAATGTTTCCGGGACCTCTGAAGTGTCATCATCCCCGTATAATATATCCAAGTCTAAAATTTGCAGCTTAATCAAAATTGACTTGGGTTCAGTAATCTCAAGACAATCGTGATTATACTCAATGGGGTGTGATTGACGAATGAGGCTATGAATTGAATCATCAATGAAAATAGGATTTGTATTGACGAGTTGATTTTCCATTTTGCGTTGTAATATTTAAGTGGTGGAAAAATCGACTAATCAAAAAAATAAAAATAACCACTCATAGAAGAGCAGGTTGTGTCCACAGGGAGGCAATTATGCAATAAACTCTCGATTATTTTATATTATTTCGGTAAAGTGCGAAATCTCTATTCAAATCTGACATAAAATGCGATGGAAAGTAGATTCACAATAACTTAAAAAGATAAGGGTATATGTGTAGTTTTCCCTCATTGAAATCTTCAATAAATATATGATGATTTTATGTAATTTTCACTTGACATATATTAGAGAAAATTAGTTCACAGGTTAAGCCCAAAACCAATCTTGAAATAGTTGAATATCAATAACGTGCAATTATCAGAAAATATAAGTGTGCATGCGTAATTTTTCCACAATAAAAAAATAATAAATAAAAATCAAATTCTGGTGGCAATGGCAGTGAATGTAATTTTTAATATCAGAGAAAACAAAGCATTTGCTCTCTCTCCTCCTCGCGAGAGAGAGAGAGCACTGGCGGGTTGTGGACACGCTGGGGAGGTTGGCGAGGATGAGGACTATCCGATGGAGGTTGCGGCGTCGATGAAGATGGCCAGAGGTGGCCAGCCAGTGGAGGAGAAGAACGTCGGAGGAGGCTGCTGCTGCCGTGAAGGTGCTGCTTGAGAGAGACGCGCGCTGCAGATGCCACGCGCCAGCGGGCGGTGCTGTGACTATGAAGCGCCTGCGGTGGCATGGCGGTGGTCAGTGAGCGTGCAGGGTGCTGGCGCTGGAGAGGGGCGCACCCTGCTGGAAGGAGGGTGCGGTGGGGTGTCAGTGGGTGAGCCTGCAGGAGTGTGGGTGCGCCTGGCTGCCTGGAGGAGGGGGCATGCAAGGTGAAGTAGGAGCTGTGCCTGTAGGGGTGCGCCGAGGTAGGCGTGGCTTGGTAGGGTGCGCGAGATGGAGTGAGGCGGGTCTGCAGAAGAGGCGCTAGAGGGTGGACGTGAAGGCGGGTGCTGGAGGTTGAGGTGCGTGCCTGAGGGCGCGGGTGGCGGTTCGGAGCAGCGCTTGTGGGCGCCTGCAGGGGCGAGGGCGATGCAGTGTAGGAGCAAGCGCTGGAAGCTTGTGGGCGAGAGGGGGGGTGCGCTACAGATGACGTGGCCTGGTAGGTGAAGGCAGGTGGATGCCTATAGAGGGGTAAGCTGGAGGCGAGGCGGTCTGCAGAGAGCACTAGGCGCTGAAGCGGGTGCCTGCAGGGGCGAGGGTGCCTTGCTAGGGTGCGACTGCAGGCATGCGATGGGGAGCCTGCAGATGGGCGTGTGCCTGCGGGGTGGGGCACTGGCTGGAGGCAGGCGGTGGGGAGCCTACGATGGGCGCGCGCCTGCAGGGTGGGGCGCTGGTTGGAAACGCTGGCTGGAGAGCGCGATGGTCGGTGTGCGCACTGTCACTGCACACACCGCGGCATGGGAAAGACGACGATGATGCTCACTCAAGCCATGGTGCACTCTGGCTCCACAGTGTACGCTGGGGTAGTTCCCCGCAAGGGGGAAGATGGATCCGCCCTCTCCTTTGCCCCCGTCCTCTTAACTCCTCTCCCCCACGCCAATTAAGGGATTTTCAAATCCCTTTTCTATTTTTGGCCGGCGGGCGTTGAGGGGAGAGTTATAACTAGCCAGAGGAAAGGGAAAAGATGCCACCGGTTGTTGGGGAAATTTACTCCCCAACCCTTGCTCTTTCTAAATATAATTCCTGCACATAAAAATAATAAAATCATTACATATTAAGTTATAGAATGTTGTAAACTTAAATCATGATGCATACAAATATTCTACAACTTAATTGTAGTTATTAACACTCCTAAATGGTACGATTAAAGTTACTTAGGCATAATATTAGTCCATTAAAATGGACTCATCAAATACCCCCATGCCTAAGTTTTGCTAGTCCCTAGCAAAAAGTGAAAAACAATGGAAGTAACCAGAAGGTTTCTTCTTTTCTTATTTCAAAAATTTAGAAATCCAGACAAATGTTACGTGATAATAGCCTCAGTAACGGATCCAATTGAAAAAGCTAATTCACACTGGGAGTTCGTACATCACCCTTGGCAAATATTTCTGTCAGGGTAGGCAACTACTTCCCTCGGGGATAAAGCAGAAGATAATCTGTAATTTAACCTATGCGTTTGGCTTAGGTAGGAGATATCGAGTAACATGGATTTATATTTGGTGGCACACACTCATCTGGTGCTACATATAGTCTAGTACTGCAGACTCTAGATCTCTAGACTATTAGACAAGTCAACTCTGAGAGAGGCTATACAACTGTGCTCTCTTAATGTTCCTGGGCACTCCCTCTTCTTTTTTTTCTTTCTGAGATCACAAATCTCGCTAGATTTAGAAATTGTACTCATTATTTGGTGGCCTCACATGGCATCCACACTTCAATTAAAGTCCTAATAACTCTACAACTAAGTTAGAGTACTCAACCAGTATTCGGGTGATCAGAAATACTAAAAGGGAGGTATGGGTCATATTTGGTGGAACGTGAAAAGTGTTCTGTTGCCTCAAAAACAATGTTACATTATAAACTTTGACTTTTCTTTTTTTTTTTTTTGCATATATATAACTATTTCTTCTTTTTCTTCTTTTCTTTCCTCTCTCTTTCTTCTTTTTTTTTTTATAATATAAATCAACATAATATGACACAGACTTTTATTTATGAGGCATTATTCGGGATGATGATGGTCAAGAGGATATTGTGTGGCTTATTTGGTGGAAGTGCCTATTCTCGACACCGGGAAGGAATGGATAGGACAGGCGTATTTTTGACCTTTGACACTATTACCCTCCTTCAGTCGAGGACTCTATGAAGGACGGTCGTAACCATCCACCATAGTTATAGCTTTATTAAGACTCAATCTCCGTGTATCTGCCTTATTTGGTAACTCTCAGGACTTCACACAAAGTACGCACACAGGAGCAGAGAGTGAAAACTACGCCTAACTCTGAAGTATCATCATCTAATTATCCAAAACTTAAGAGTCCTTGCACTAGACTTAGCGCACTAGCAATCTCTCTACTTTCCTCTCACAAATATTAGGTGGATCAACTAGAAGATAGTATGCCTGACTCGCTATGAACTGTCCAAGGGTTCAGTGGATAAAAAATGCTTATTGGTTTTCCTCAAGGATCCATTACCCAGTCTACATGCACGTGAAATAAATGTACTGGATTCTAAACTTAGGAAATAATTTTGGAAGAAAAACCTCCAATGACAAAGGTATTTTGCTAGGGACTAACCCATTCAGCTCAAGAAGAGAGGAATTTTTTTTTTTATTATGCTAACCTAAATGCATGAATACTTCCTAGAATGTAAATGCACCCCCCCATGCCTAAATCCTACAATGTCCCCATTGTAAAATTGAAACAGGAGAAAGGAAAAACATCACCTGACAATGGTGTTATTCTGATCGCTGGGTTGCCTCCCAACAAGCACTGCATTTTCTGTCAGCAGCCAGACTTAGAAGGAACCTATAAGTCTGGTTCCAAACAGACAAGGTTAGGCCTTAAAAATATGCGTAACAGTGTAGGCCTAGAAAACAGGTAGCCACGGATGTTGGTGAGCTGATGATGTAATGTAATTCCAAATTCTCGCCAGAAGAAATGAAAACAGAAAATCTCGTTGGCTACCTAGGGAGGTCTAGGAATAAGAAAGGGAATATGAAAAGAGGCCTCCCGAAATGGAATAAGTGGAGGATAACAAGGATCCTCCAAAGCAGGATGGGTTTTAAAAGATATAATCATTATTAGTTCAAACCCTTGAATGGCGAGAGTAAAAGTACAAGCATCAATCCATACTCGCCATTCTACCCAAGGATGTACTGGCCTGATATGTTTTCTAGAAAGAATGTACATGAGTAGAGATTTGAGCCAAGGATCGGTTAGGGAGTATAAGGGTTGTTTGTAGTGTTGGAAGGTAATGGTTAAGTCCAATGAGGGCTTAGTCAGTGTTAGGTCTAATTCCAGCAATGATTCAGATTGTGTATACTCCCTAACAGTTGTAGAAAACTGCATATTACCCTGCCTATCATTAATGATCGGAGTCATATTTGAATCAAGGGTAGACTCCAAATTACAACTCTTTGATGGTAGGGTCAAAATATAAGAATCATTATCATTCAGCTCATCCCTAAATTTGTTTGGTTCACTCAAATATTTATCGGGGTGTATATGTGACTCATTAGGAGTTGGATCAGTATCCTCAATTATTTCTAAAGGAGGATCAGTCTTAATTTTTTGGAGCAAGCCTATATTACTGAATTTGTTATTCTTCTCGGGGTACAACTCCTTAATTGACGTGTTTAGTCCCCGAGAGTCTCCCATAGACTTCTCATTATTTTATTTGTCCTCCTCTAATATCAACTCCTATTTAGATGAAGGATGACTCTCAAAAGAAAGGAAGAATTTGGATTTAATCATATTATTTCTATCCTCTGGAGGAAAATCCTCAAATGATAAATAATTTCCCTGTGGTTCACTCCAGATTTTCAGTCCAGGTTCCTTTATTGGGGCATCCTCATTTTCTAAATTAGACTCTTCATATCCCTAAGATCAAAATTGATCTAATTCATCCTCCATTCCGTTAGGGTCACCTTCATTGGGTGCATTTAAATCCTCCGGATACTGAATGATAGGTGTTGAATCCCTAAGTGGAGGGTTATGGGTAGGCTCACTAAGGGTAGAATGAGATTCCACCAAATAATCAATAGGGGAAGTGATAGGAACAATATAACCTTGACCCGGGTTGGTAGTGGTAAGGAGAATACTGTCATTGGGGTCAAGGTCATCAAGAGGTACCATCTTCCCTTACTTTTGACTCCAATAAAGCTTGGGTGGATAATCACTATGATCGTTGTCCTCTAGTGGCCATGTCTTATTGGGAGAGTCTAAGTGATAGCTACATAAAATTGGATCCCTATTGTCATTAGATTCCTCAGAATTATTTTCATGATCATGATCGGATAGGTAGGGATCAGGATTATTGGGAAGTGTGTAGCTAAGTTGTCTTATTTCTTTATTTAACTGTTGACTATTTCTCAACATCTCTCCCATTGATTCCATCATTTCCTTTTGCTGTTTTTGCATTTCTATCATAAAAGAGGAGAGGCTACTATTATCAGGTCAGGGAGGATAGTCAATTTCAGGCTCTAGTTGCCTAGGGGTATCGGTCCAACCTTGATACGGAAAATCATGAAGGGCGGGAGGGTTGGGTGTTTGCATGGAAGTAGGGATTTCAGGGTTAGGAAATCTTTCTCCTAGGCTCTACTCAAAAGTGGGAGTTATTAAGCCAGTACTCCTAGGATAAGAATAAGAATGATCCCATGAATTGTCAATGTACCCATCAAAGGATGGATACACTCGAGGCATGGGATCCTAATTAAAAGATGGGAAGTATTGACTTTGATAATCTGAATGATGGGAGTAAGAGTAATCCATTTATTTAAGCAAAATAGTTTTAACTCTCTTAGGATTTGGCAAAATTTAGAATATAAGCAGAAAACTTCCTAAAGAGTTCTATTGCCAAAGCAAACACAAATTCAAAGGGATCTATTTTTAGTAGATTGTAGGTCTTAGAGTTATATGTTTAGTTGGTGGCCAAACAAGTTTTGCAAAAAATTACGCTTCCTAGGCCAACCTTCGCTGGTGCCTATAGCTTACTTGTAAGGGATGGAAGTCTCGAATCGAGTCCACACACAAGGAACCGAAGTAACTTGGTGGATAGGCTTGTTGATTTCCGACTATCTTCCCTTGTGGTGAAAAAGAGGAGAGGTAGAAATTTATCTAGTGGCCTTATGTGTGAGGTGCACAGTGTCTCAACTGTGCAAGCATATGATCGTGTTTTGATTTTTTGAAATTCTGCAAACAGGATCCTTTTGCACACAATTTTCAGTCATAGATTTTAAAGTCCAACCTCTTAGCAGTCCCAATTTTTAAAGTGACCACTGAATTAATTTGATTCAAGCACTTTAGTGGTCTTAGATTTAGGTTCAATGCATATGCATGATAGGTAATTGATCTCAAGAAAAGACGTACCTTACTCCAGCTTTCTTCGTGCAATGTATGAATGCAATGCAGTAAAAATAAACTAGATGCTACTCATTCAGTCCTAGATGGTCGTCCTATAGATATGCAGCTTCTAGCAGGCAGTTTGAATATTTTTTTTTATATAATAAATGTAACGAACGCACGCCCCAGACGTATTTTAAGACGTTTGGGAGGTGGCCCAGACGTCGGACCAGACCTCTGGGGTCACTTCCAGACGTATTACCAGACGTCTGGGATCGTTTCTAGATGTCTGGAAATCGGTTATTTTCGACACGCGCGGGTCATCTGCGCGCCTGAGTGTGCAGACCGCATATTCGCTCCTGCGGCGGCAGATTCTCGCCGCTGCAGTCTCTCTCTCTCCTCACGTGGCCTTAAAAGGCCATGCACTCTCTCTTGTCGCCTCCACCCCTTTCCTCTTCTCCTTCCAGTGCGCGAGAGCGGGCGCGGGGTTGCTGCGGCGGCGACAGCCGCAGTGAGCGCGGAGGGGGTGCTGCGTGTGAGGGCGGCGCTCAACCGTGAGGGCGAGCTCGCTGGGGCTGCCAGGGCCGGCCGGCGGGGAGCGCAGCGGTCACGGAATGACGCGGGAGGCCTGTTGCGGCTCGAGCAGCAGGCGCACGAGGTGCGACGCGGGCGGTGTCGCGAGCGGAGGACGAGTCGCGCCCTGGTTTTGGAAAAATTTCCAGAATCAGACGTCTGTGTTGATAGCCAGACGGCGAGGTTGACGTCTGGAAGACTGTCCAGACGTCTGAAAGGTGAGTTTTCCGTCTTCTTCTTCCTTCTTGTCGACTGACCGTATTGAGGGAGGGAGATGGGTGTGCGCAGGCTCGGTGATTCGCCATCCAATGCGAATCAGACGTCTGGCTGTAGTACTAAACGGTGGGAGTGACCTCCAGATGTCCGGGGTGACCATCGGACGATTGGGAACTAGGCCAGACATCCCCACAGGCTTTTGGACGTCTGAGAAACCACGCAGAACAAGGTAATTCTCTGATCCACTTTTTAAGACGTCTGGAAGAAGTTCCAGACGTCTGATTTTGCACAGTGTCGTCGTTTTCGACCCGTTGAGGGCCCGTTCGGGTTCCATTTTTCACGTTTCGAGTTGCGTTCTTTCCGGAATTAAATCCTCTACCCGTCTACAGTAGCTATACACTGTTTTGAGACACTCCTTGTGTTTGATCCTTGTGATAGGACCTCGTTCCGTTGCAGTCTTGGGGGTCACGGAGGCACGCGGGATTCCCGATCACGCCCCTATTACTCCCGTCGTACCTGGTAGAGTGGCTTTTAAGTATAACCTGTTAAATTGTGGAATCATAAATAGAACCTAGGACATTGCATGAATCCTAGGAATGAAAAATAGATTGAATGTTAGATCCTAGGTGTTGCATGAATCCTAGGGCTGAAAAACTAGATTGTATGATAGATCCTAGGATATGGCATGAATCCTAAGATGGGAAAACTAGTGGAACAGATGAATACTGTAGTATTGGAAAAATGGAAAGGAACAGATAGCTGCCTGTAATCGAATTAACAGCTGCCTGTTGAATAAATAAACGTGCCTGAGAACATGGATTGTGATAATGTGAAACTGGAAGGTGAAACTTAGACGTTCTGAGCTTAAACCCTACGGGGAAGTAGGAGTAGAACTCCTGGAAAGTGAATGGAATAGTATTGGGGAAGTGAGCTGGCCCTTGAGTACGGAATACCAAGGAGAGAGATTGTCCCCCTGTTTAGTGCAGAGCGGAGCCAGCCGCCCCAGGGACCCGGGGTTAGGACTGCCCACTCTGTACCGACTTGCTGGCCCGTGCGTACGTAGTACCGAGGAGAGCTACTAGTGTAGGGAGGTACTAGCTACCGCACGGGCCCCGGGGTTCTACTAGCCTCCCACACCGACTTGTTAGGCCCGCTGGGGCAAACCAGGGTAGTCAGGCGAGGGTGCGTGGACTGTGGAGGGGCAAGGCCCCTATTTGGTTACTGTGGAGGGGTTGGACCATTGTTATTGAGAGGGCTCTGCCCTGTACTGGTTCCGTGCTGTGCTTTTGGCGCACCCGTTAACAGAAACGACTGATTGCGTGCCAGTGCGGGTTAGCTACCCGTGCATTTACCGCGCGTGCCGTAGTCACCGTTACGTCTGTCAGTGACCTTGGGGTGGTTGACTGAGAGTAGGATCACCACAGGGGACTCTCCCGGCCAGGAGAGCACCACGTGCTACTTCTACTGTTCGGAAAAGATTGCAATCAAGATCGTTCCCACAAGGAACATTCGAGATCAAGTGAAAGATCTGAGAAATAGATAAATCATGAGATAATTGAAAGACTTAAATAAAGAAAGTAACAGAACTTAACAGCTACTGTACACTCTACTGTTTCTTTAGTTTAGTTGCCACTCTACTCAGCATTTTGCTGACGTGTTACACTCGTTACCTTTCAGGACCAGGTGTTGAGCAGCCAGGGTCAGCGGCTGCAGAGGACGCTGGGTCGAGTAGGGTCTAGTAGAGTTACCACTGTTTCTTGTACCTCTTTTTGTTCCGTTATAGTGAGTAGTTCTTGTTTCCGATGTACTTTTCTTTACCTGCAGTTCATATTTAGTTATGAATGTTGTTCTACTGTTGTGGTGGTATATACTGTAGTAGTTTCTTTCCTTGCTGCTGTATTTTCTTACTGTTAGTTATATTCATGTTGAATGTGGTTTATTTTACTGCTCTTTTGGTTACTTCCTCTTTGGACGACTAGGTCTTGGGATTAGTTGAGTTGGTCCGGTTCTCGTGTCTCGTAGGGGCTTGGGAACCGGGTCGTTAGAAGATGGTATCAGAGCAAGGTCATCCCGAGAAGTGAATCAACTGACTGGAAAATAACCAATTCACATGTTTATAACTAGAGTAGCCACCACAACATATCTCTTGACATGAGCTCTTAGACGTTTTCGTTAGGTATTGTTCCGTGCTGACGTATTTCGTTGTTTCGCGTCTCCTTGTAGGAGATGCCTCGTCGTGGAACTAGGAGGGTGGGCTGTGGGCGCGGCCGAGGTTGGGGCCCGAGGGACAGATGTGTCAGGCTTGGAGTACATACTACCCCTCCTCTTCTCCTGAGCATACCGTCTCCGGACCTCGTCCAACTAATTCAAGAGGTGGTTCGTGAAGAATTTCAGCTTCCATCCACATCGCCACCCCCTCCTCCCCCTTCAAAGCATACGACAGGGGAGTTGGTGGTGGAATGAGATTTCCACTGTCACACTAGGCGTGTTAGGAGAACTCAAAGGAGACACGTGGCGTCCGCAGGAGAGCCGTCACGTTTTGCAGGGCCATCAGTGGCCTTTGGGGGCCCTCGACAGGGGCCAGTCACCAGCACCGAACCCCCGTCTAGCCGACAGCAGGGACCCACTGAGGGCGGGAGTCGAGTTCCCCTCTGTTACCAGTGTGGCCAGCCGGGCCACATCAGGAGGGACTGTCCGTCTAGGGCAGGAGGTCAGCAGATACTCCCCGCACAGAGCACTGGAGGGCGCGCAGGAGGCTGCGGTTCCCAGGCGCGAGGAGGACAGCAGTCGCGAGGAGGGTACCGGCCAGTACCTACCCGTCCGACGCAGAGTGTGGCTGCTTCGTCCGCACCTAGAGCTGAGGGGCGTAGCAACACCCTAACACACAGGGACGCCAGAGCTTCGGGATCGGTGGTAGCAGGTGTGGTTTCAGTTTCCGGCAAACTCGTTTACACGCTTTTCGTTTCCGACGCTACGCACTCATTTGTCGCAGCCAGTTTCGCAGTTAGTTTGGACCGGGATTATACACTGTTAGAGAATCCGTTCGTAATCAGAGGTCCGAGTGGTCAGCTGTTTGTAGCTGAGGAGGTGTACACGGATTGCGAGGTCAGCGACGGGGGAACATAGCCTGCCAGCTGACCTGATTATGATACAGATGGAGGACTTTGGAGTGATTCTGGGGATGGATTGGCTGCCCGCTTACCACGCCTTGGTGGACTGTTTTGAGAGGAAGATCGTCTTCTCCATTCCGGAGTTGCCTTCTTTCGAGTTTCACGGACAGCCAGTGGACGGAGGTTTCAGGTGCATTTCGGCACTTCGGGCGGCGAGACTTTTGAGCCAGGGGTGTGAGGGCTTCCTAGCTTGTGTGGTGGCAGAGCCTAGCCCTGTGGCAGACTTCCAGAGTATCTCGGTGGTCAGAGAGTACCCTGACGTGTTCCCAGACGAGTTACCAGGACTACCACCCGAGCGTGAGATAGAGTTTGAGATCTCACTAGTACAAGGGACCAGCCCCATATCCACCGTGCCATACAGGATGGCACCGCTTGAGCTGCGAGAGCTCAAGTCTCAGTTGCAGGACCTTCTGGAGAAGGGTTTCGTGAGGCCCAGTGCGTCTCTCTGGGGAGCCCCGGTACTGTTTGTGAAGAAGAAGGATGGGACCTTACACCTTTGTGTGGACTATCGACAGCTGAATAGGATCACCATTAAGAACAGATATCCGTTGCCGAGGATCGACGACTTGTTTGACCAGTTGCGGGGTACCACGGTGTTTTCCAAGATCGACTTGAGGTCTGGATACCACCAGTTGAGGATCAGGGAGATCGACATCTCCAAGACAGCTTTCCGCACCCAGTACGGACACTACGAGTTTTTGGTCATGCCGTTTGGGCTGACCAATGCCCCCGCTGCTTTCATGGACCTGATGAACCGGGTGTTTAGACTGTACTTGGACCAGTTCATGGTGGTTTTCATAGATGATGTACTCATCTATTCTAGAGGTCGGACGCAGCACGGATAGCACTTGCGGATGGTTCTGGACACTCTGAGATGACGCCGACTGTACACCAAATACAGCAAGTGCGAGTTCTGGTTTAGGGAGGTGACCTTCCTAGGTCATGTGATCTCTGGAGACGGCTTGGCGGTGGACCCAGCCAAGGTCGAGGCAGTGCTCAGGTGGGAGAGACCGCGTTCAGTTACTGAGATTCACAGTTTCCTAGGACTGGCAGGCTACTATAGATGATTCATCAGAGGATTTTCACAGATTGCGCGTCCTATGACACAGTTGACCTGGAAGGACGTGCCTTTCGCTTGGACAGACGCCTGTGAGGCGTGTTTTCTGGAGCTGAAGGAGAGGTTGACCTCGGCTTCCGTGCTCACCATCCCTGACAGTAGTGGCGGGTTCGTTGTGTACACGGACGCCTCCTTGCGAGGGTTAGGAGGTGTGCTCATGCAGAGGGGTCACGTTGTCGCTTACGCTTCGCGGAAACTGAAGCCCCATGAGCATACCTACCCTACCCACGACTTAGAGTTGGCAGCTGTTGTCTTCGCGCTTAAGAACTGGAGGCACTACTTGTACGGTGAGACCTTCGAGATTTTCATAGATCACAAGAGCCTCAGATACTTTTTTGATCAGAAGGAGCTCAACATGAGACAGAGACGTTGGTTGGAGCTCCTGAAGGACTACGACTGCAGCATCTCCTACCACCTGGGAAAGGCCAATGTGGTGGCTGACGCCTTGAGCCGTAAGGCGCCCGCACACTTGGCCAGTCTACAGTTACAGAGTTGGAGCCTTTTGGAGGAGGTGGGTAGTTGGCGACCTCTAGAGTTACGAGGGTACTGTGGGGCAGTGACGGTGACACGGCAGACCAGGCCAGAGCTGATAGACCGCATCATCACAGGACAGATGGCCGATCCGTACTTGCAGTCCTTGCGCGACAGAGTACTGTCGGGAGACCCGGGGGACTTCTCTTTCACAGACCAGGTGCTACGCTTGAGGGGACGGTTGTGCGTTCCCAAAGACGAGGAGCTGTTGAGAGAGCTCCTGACTGAGGCACACGGTTCCAGATTCACCATACATCTCGGAAACACGAAAATGTACCACGACTTGAGACGTGAGTTTTGGTGGAGAGGGATGAAGCGGGATGTAGGTGAGTTCGTGCAGCAGTGCTTAGTGTGCCAGCAGGTGAAAGCCAAGCATCAGAGGCCTGCAGGGCCGCTTCAGCCGCTTCCAATGCCAGAGTGGAAGTGGGAGAGCATCACCATGGACTTGGTGGTGGGCTTACCTGTTACCCAGCGGGGACACGATGCAGTCTGGGTAAAAGTGGATAGACTGACGAAGACGGCGCGATTCTTGCCGATCCGAGTCACTTTGGGACCAGCACAGTTGGCAGAGAGGTATATCCGTGATGTGGTACGACTACACGGAGTTCTGTGGGAAATCGTATCCGACCGGGATACCCGCTTTACGTCCCAGTTTTGGACTGAGTTTCAGCAGACCTTGGGGATGCGATTGAGGTTTAGTGCAGCTTTCCACCCCCAGACGGATGGACAGTCTGAGCGCACGATACAGACACTTGAGGACCTTTTGCGTGCCTGTGTACTGGATTGGAGGGGCTCTTGGGAGGAGCACCTGCCCCTGGCGGAGTTTGCATACAACAACAGTTATCACTCGAGTATCGGCATAGCTCCCTATGAGGCTCTGTACGGACGGAGGTGTACGGCACCCTTGAGTTGGGTTGAGGTGGGGACCAAGTGGGAGGTTGGCCCCAGGTTGATCCGGCAGAGTCAGGATGTAGTTGAGCAGATCCACAGACGACTCCGCACTGTCAGGAGCAGACAGAAGAGCTACGCGAATCGGAGACGCAGAGAGGTGCAGTTTGAGGTTGGGGACCACGTCTTCCTTCGTGTCTCGCCCGTGAAGGGCTACAGCGGTTTGGGGTGAGAGGGAAGCTCGCGCCGAGGTTTATGGGGCCCTTTGAGGTCCTGGAGCGGGTTGGACCTATTGCTTACCGGCTTGCCCTCCCCCCGCAACTTTCTGGTGTGCACGGCGTGTTCCACGTGTCCAACCTCAGGAAGTACGTAGCTGATCCCAGTCACGTATTGAGTCATGAGAGCGTCGAGGTGGGTGAAGACCTGACCTACCCCGAGCGGCCAGTGCTGATTCTAGACCGAGCTGTCCGCAGTTTGAGACGAAAGCAAGTACCCCTGGTAAAGGTTTTGTGGAGGAGCCAGCGGTATGAGGAGGCTACCTGGGAGCCTGAGGCGGCAATGCGGGAGCGGTACCTGGAGCTTTTCGCGGGTATGTCTTTCGGACCGGCTTTGGTCCTCTTTGACTTTGTTATAGTTATTTTGACGCCTTTTCCCGCACCCTAGTTGACGCAAGTTTCAGGGACGAAACTTCCTTTGAGTTTATTATATTGTAACGAACGCACGCCCCAGACGTATTTTAAGACGTCTGGGAGGTGGCCCAGACGTCGGACCAGACGTCTGCGGTCACTTCCAGACGTCTTACCAGACGTCTGGGATCGTTTCCAGACGTCTGGAAATCGGTTATTTTCGACACGCGCGGGTCGTCTGCGCGGCTGAGCGCGCAGACCGCATATTTGCTCCTGCAGCTGCAGATTCTCGCCGCTGCAGTCTCTCTCTCTCCTCCTCGCGCGGCCTTAAAAGGCCACGCACTCTCTCCCGTCGCCTCCACCCCTTTCCTCTTCTCCTTCCAGTGCGCGAGAGCGAGTGCGAGAGCGGGCACGGGGTTGCTGCGGCGGTGACGGCCGCAGTGAGCGCGGAGGGGGTGCTGCGTGCGAGAGCGGCGCTCAACCGTGACGGCGAGCTCACCGGGGCTGCCAGGGCCGGCCGGCGGGGAGCGCAGCGGTTGCGGAACGATGCCGGAGGCCTGCTGCGGCTCGAGCGGACGAGGTGCGATGCGGGCGGCGTCGCGAGCGGAGGACGAGTCGCGCCCTGGTTCTGGAAAAATTTCCAGAATCAGACGTCTGTGCTGATAGCCAGACGGCGAGGTCGACGTCTGGAAGACTGTCCAGACGTCTGAAAGGTGAGTTTTCCATCTTCTTCTTCCTTCTTGTCGACTGACCATACTGAGGGAGGGAGATGGGTGTGCGCAGGCTCGGTGATTCGCCATCCAATGCGAATCAGACGTCTGGCTGTAGTACCAGACGGCGGGAGTGACCTCCAGACGTCCAGGGTGACCATCGGACGACTGGGAACTAGGCCAGACGTCCCCGCAGGCTTCTGGACATCTGAGAAACCACGCAGAACAAGGTAATTCTCTGATCCACTTTTTAAGACGTCTGGAAGAAGTTCCAGACGTCTGATTTTGCACAGTGTCGTCGTTTTCGACCCGTTGAGGGCCCGTTCGGGTTCCGTTTTCCACGTTTCGAGTTGAGTTCTTTCCGGAATTAAATCCTCTACCCGTCTACAGTAGCTATACACTGTTTTGAGACACTCCTTGTGTTTGAACCTTGTGATAGGACCTCGTTCCGTTGCAGTCTTGGGGGTCGCGGAGGAACGCGGGATTCCCGATCACGCCCCCATTACTCCCGTCGTACCTGGTAGAGTGGCTTTTAAGTATAACCTGTTAAATTGTGGAATCATAAATAGAACCTAGGACATTGCATGAATCCTAGGAATGAAAAACAGATTGAATGTTAGATCCTAGGTGTTGCATGAATCCTAGGGCTGAAAAACTAGATTGTATGATAGATCCTAGGATACGGCATGAATCCTAGGATGGGAAAACTAGTGGAACAGATGAATACTGCAGTATTGGAAAAATGGAAAGGAACATATAGCTGCCTGTAATCGAATTAACAGCTACCTGTTGAATAAATAAACATGTCTAAGAACATGGATTGTGATAACGTGAAACTGGAAGGTGAAACTTAGACGTTCTGAGCTGGAACCCTACGGGGAAGTAGGAGTAGAACTCCTGGAAAGTGAATGGAATAGTATTGGGGAAGTGAGTTGGCCCTTGAGTACGGAGTACCAAGGAGAGCGACTGTCCCCCTGTTTAGTGTAGAGCGGAGCCAGCCGCCCCAGGGACCCGAGGTTAGGACTGGCCACTCTGTACCGACTTGCTGGCCCTCGTGTACGTAGTACCGAGGAGAGCTACTAGTGTAGGGAGGTACTAGCTACCCCACGGGCCCCGGGGTTCTGCTAGCCTCCCACACCGACTTGTTAGGCCCGCTGGGGCAAACCAGGGTAGTCAGGCGAGGGTGCGCGGACTGTGGAGGGGCAAGGCCCCTGTTTGGTTACTGTGGAGGGGTTGGACCCCTGTTACTGAGAGGGCTCTACCCTGTACTAGTTCCGTGCTGTTCTTTGGGCGCACCCGTTAACGGAAACGACTGACTGCGTGCCAGTGCGGGTTAGCTACCCGTGCGTTTACCGCGCGTGCCGTAGTCACCGTTACGTCTGTCAGTGACCTTGGGGTGGTTGACTGAGAGTAGGATCACCACGGGGGACTCTCCCGGCCAGGAGAGCAACACGTGCTACTTCTACTGTTCGGAAAAGACTGCAATCAAGATCATTCCCACGAGGAACATTCGAGATCAAGTGAAAGATCTGAGAAATAGATAAATCGTGAGATAATTGAAAGACTTAAATAAAGAAAGTAACAGAACTTAACAGCTACTGTATACTCTACTATTTCTTTAGTTTAGTTTCCACTCTACTCAGCGTTTTGTTGACGTGTTACACTCGTTACCTTTCAGGACCAGGTGTTGAGCAGCCAGGGTCAGCGGCTGCAGAGGACGCTGGGCCGAGTAGGGTCCAGTAGAGTTACCACTGTTTCTTGTACCTCTTTTTGTTCCGTTATAGTGAGTAGTTCTTGTTTCCGCTGTACTTTTCTTGACCCTCAGTTCATATTTAGTTATGAATGTTGTTCTACTGTTGTGGTGGTATATACTGTAGTAGTTTCTTTCCTTGCTGCTCTATTTTCTTACTGTTAGTTATATTCATGTTGAATGTGGTTTATTTTACTGCTCTTTTGGTTACTTCCTCATTGGACGACTAGGTCTTGGGATTAGTTGAGTCGATCCGGTTCTCGTGTCTCGTAGGGGCTCGGGAACCGGGTCGTTACAATAAACAAACAGACCTAATCTATCTAACTAACCGAAATTCAATTCAAACAGTTCAAATAATCCTATAATCTAAATAAATGGGAACACGCTCTCGAAAATACGCTACCGCATACAAGAGCGAAAAGAAATAAAGTGGCACTAGGAACACGTTCCCAAAAATACCTGACAAGGGTCCAAAAGACAGAAATTAAATTCTAATGTCTATCTAACGAAATCTAACTAAGATCTACTGAATAAATCAGAAATAGGCTTCTCCGTAAGCCTATGTGCATGGGATCAAGGCCCACGTGTTCCTGTTGCTATCCTCCAGGTGGCGTCAAGGTCCACCGAAAAGATCGTCTCCGTCGTGCGCATCGTTCAGGTTCAATGTTATCGCTCTGCTGTGCCTATCGCTGTGTCAGATTCCTCGCACAATAATAAAAATGATTAGATGATTGTGTAACTCATAATATTCAAAAAATAATAACGTGAATCTATTGCATCTGTTGCCTCCCCGGCAACAGTGCCAATTTGACGAGTCAATTTTCCATTTTGCATTATAGTATTTAAGTGGTGGAAAAATCGACTAATCAAAAAAATAAAAATAACCACTCATAGAAGAGTGGGTTGTGTCCACAGGGAGGCAATTATGCAATAAACTCTCGATTATTTTATATTCTTTTAGTAAAGTGCGAAATCTCTATTCAAATCTGACATAAAATGCGATGGAAGGTAGATTCACAATAGCTTAAAAAGATAAGGGTATATGTGCAGTTTTCCCTCATTGAAATCTTCAATAAATATATGATGATTTTATGTAATTTTCACTTGACATATATTAGAGAAAATTAGTGCACAGGTTAAGCCCAAAACCAATCTTGAAATAGCTGAATATCAATAACGTGCAATTATCAGAAATAATGAGTGTGCATGTGTAATTTTGCCACAATAAAATAATAATAAATAAAAATCAAATTCTGTTTGCAATGGAAGTGAATGTAATTTTTAATATCATAGAAAATAGAGCATTTGCTCTCTCTCCTCCTCGCGAGAGAGAGATAGCACCGGTGGGTTGTGGATGCGCTAGGGAGGTTGGCGAGGATGAGGACTATCCGATGGAGGTTGCAGCGTCGACGGAGATGGCCGGAGGTGGTCGGCCGGTAGAGGAGAAGAATGCCGGAGGAGGCTGCTGCTGTCGTGAAGATGCTGCTTGAGAGAGACATGCATTGCAGATGGCATGCGCCAGCGGGCGGTGCTGCGGCTGTGAAGCTCCTACGGTGGTGTGGCGGTGGTCGGTGAGCGTGCAGGGTGCTGGCGTTGGAGAGGGGTGTGCTCTGTTTGAAGGAGGGTGCAGTGGGGTGTCTACGGGTGTGCCTACAGGAGTGCGGGTGCGCCTGGCTGCCTGGAGGAGGGGGTATGCAAGGTGAAGTGGGAGTGGTGCCTGCAGGGGTGCGCGGAGGTAGGAGCGGCTTGGCAGGGTGCGCGAGATGGAGCGAGGTGGGTCTGTAGAAGAGGACTGGAGGGTGGATGCGAAGGCGGGTGTTGGACGTTGAGGCGCGCGCCTGCGGGTGCTTGTAGGGGCGAGGGCGGTGCGGTGCAGGAGCAAGCGCTGGAAGCCTGCGGGCGTGCGGGCAAGAGGGGGGGCACGCTACAGATGACGTAGCCTGGCAGGTGAAGGCGGGTGGATGCCTGCAGAGGGGTGCGCTGGAGGCGCGGCGGTCTGGAGAGAGCGCTAGGCGCTAAAGCCGGTGCCTGCAGGGGCGAGGGCGGCTTGCTAGGGCACGGCTGCAGGCATGCGGTGGGGAGCCTGCAGATGGGCGTGCGCCTGCAGGGTGGGGCACTGGCTGGAGGCGGGTGGTGGGGAGCCTGCAGGTGGGCGTGCGCCTGCTGGGTGGGGCGCTGGCTGGAAACGCTGGCTCGAGAGCATGGTGGTCGGTGTGTGCACTGTCACTGCACACACCGTGGCATGGGAAAGACGACGGTGATGCTCGCTGAAGCCATGGTGCACTCTGGCTCCACAGTGTACGCTGGGGTAGTTCCCCGCAAGGGGGAAGATGGATCCGCCCTCTCCTTTGCCCCCATCCTCTTAACTCCTCTCCCCCGCGTCAATTAAGGGATTTTCAAATCCCTTTTCTATTTTTGGTCGGCAGACGTTGAGGGGAGAGTTACGGCTGGCCGGAGGAAAGGGAAAAGATGACGCCGGTTGTTGGGGAAATTTGCTCCCCAACCCTTGCTCTTTCTAAATATAATTCCTGCACATAAAAACAACAAAATCATTGCATATTAAGTTATATAATGTTATAAACTTAAATCATGATGCATACAAATATTTTACAACTTAATTGTAGTTATTAACACTCCTAAACGGTACGATTAAAGTTACTTAGGCGTAATATTAGTCCATTAAAATGGACTCATCATGTATCTTCCAAGCTAGCCCTAACAGGATCAATTTCCACAATTACTGGGCTATTAAATGATTCATTGAATTCCTTAGGCCCAGTCGTTTCACTAAAATCATTTTCCTCAAACTCAAGTGGGACTTAACATAAAGATTCTTCACCCTCAGAATCAAAGAATTATGGATCCGCATTTATATATGACTCAAAATCATTAATCATTTCCTGGTCCATGGAGACATACTTTTCCTCATACCTTGGCTCAGGGATCTTGGGTGAAGTAATCAATTCATCATCAATTGGTTGCTGTAGACCAACTTGGTCATCCCCGGTCTTGTAAAATGTGTCTCCCCTATAGCTGCTTGAGCGTTTTCTGACATTGGCTCTCCTGAAGGGGGTTCATCCTGGGAATCATCCCAAGATTGGACTAGAGCAATTACAAATTTCATCCTCAATTTGACAACTTCCTAAGTAAAAACTCACCTGGGTCCTTATCCTTAACATCTTGGAGCCAATACAACAAATATTTATTAAGATCATCAATCATTTCAATCAAAGGCTTCAATTCCTCAGTGTAGGGTGTTGGCTGAGCTTCTAAAGATTGTATGATATTCCTTAAGTTAGCCAACACATTATCTTAGACTTGGTTCACCTGAACTAAATGGTTTGGTTCAAGGTTGGGTGGGTTCGGGTTCAGTCCAGGGGAGTCAAGGAATTAAGGTTATTGGTGTCTGACGTGTGCGTGACGCATGTTTAGAAGAGTCGTTATAGCTTGCGCTCACAACGTCGATTTTAAAATGAAAAAATGGATGTGAGTCCGAGTGTCGATCTCAGGGAGGCGTGAAAATCGGATTTTTCTTGTCACTTAATGTCACGAAAATTGTGGGGTTTTGCTTGCGAAAAGGAGCAGGTGAAAAGCGAGTGAGAGAGTGAGAAGGGCTTTCCAAATGAAGAAGGGGTTTTAGCGACATCCCGATTTTAGCGACGTCCCTTCCCAAAATGTTGGTGAAGGCCTCTGCCCATCGGTCGCTCGCGCACGTCTGTTCTTCTTCGCGCCTGATCCGCTTGCGCGCGTTCGATCTGACGACTGAGATCGCTAGTGGGGCAAACTCCTGGATCACGCCCACGCCCCCCGCGTCATCGCGGGGGTCGGCTTTGGACGAGCGAGATCGCGCCACGTTGCTCCATCCGCGCTGTCAGCTGCTGATCGGGCGGTTGTATTTACGCGGTGCGCGCCTTCGCCTTCTGATTTATGTGAGGCGCGATTCGAACTTGCGCTGGTTGCGCAGGTGTGTGACGTTCGACCACTACGCTGCGCCCGCTGCTTTGTCGCGGCGAGGGCGGGGGCGTGGGTGGCTCTCAACCGTTTGATCGAAGATCGACGACTGAGATTCATCCTCCAGTTGAAGATGAACTTGGTCGATGGCACGGATGCATTGTGGGGGTGCCACGTGGCGTGCTGTGGGTCATTGATCATCAGATCAATGGCCAGGACTTCTTGGGCCCATTCCAGGAGCTCCGGATGTCGGATTGGGCCGATTTCAAGTCCATTGGACTCCGTTCGTCGCTTTGAATCCATCCGTGTGATCCGATTGCTCATCTGAGGCCTATTTTGACAAGTACTCATGTAAATGGCCATTAATACCATTCTGTAAGCAATCTTGATGTATGATGCATGCAATGCTCCCATTCCTATTTATGATGTATTATCTATGCATTTTGTTCTTAAGATAAACCCAATTGACAGATTTATCACCCCAAGATGCAGTGTTATCATACCCCCATGTTTACTCCTTGCTAGTCCCTAGCAAGGTTTATTCTAGCCTTTATTTCCAGTCAGAATTTAAGAACTACTTAGACACTTCGTTACTTGTCAATAGGAGGAAAGATACTAAGATCTTAATCTACAAATACTAAGCAGCGCCTGGGTGTCTGCCAAAATACCAATCGCCTGAATCTTTGCTTTAATGTATGTACATATATATATTTCTTATTTTTAGATTTTTTTGGAGTTAAGAGTGTGTTGGTAATTTTTTACGGCTACCCAACTCACCCGAAACTCAGACAAAACTCTAAGTGCTAAGCATCTTGGTGTGAAGATTGTGATAGACTCACTCAATAGTAATTTAGACAGACTTCGGGTTTCTACGCCCCTAGGTGACTGGAAGAGGAAGTGTTTTGCCTGAAGGTGTATTTGTTCGATCGGTAGCTTTCTCCCTACATTTGTTTTAATTGGGGTCAACACAAGGATTTTTCCAGTGTATATCTCCTCGGCTTGCTCTACTTCCCTGCTTCTTCCTTAAGTGTTTTGTTTCTTTTTGTGCATTTATTGAGCTGGTGTTTTGTTTCTTTTTGTGCATTTACTGAGCTGGGCTCTGGACAACTGACCAATGGGCTATTACCCACAATCACTTGCTAGCCATACTCGTGCGGTGAAGTGTGGTTTATTTTATTCTCTTTTTTTTCTCCCTTTTTTTTTAGTAGGTGGCTTCCCTGATCTCAAATTTACCTAGAGGTAATAAAGAGGAGGTGGTCCCATGGCTGGGCTTTGGACAACCTGCCAGTGGACTGTTACCCACAACAACTTGCCAGCCATACCACCTAGAGAGTTCATTAGCTACCCAATTTCTGTCAGAATCTCCGAGAAGTGAGTCTGTGCAAAAATGTGTGCAGATGCTTAGTCTAAAAGTCTTTCTGAGTTAGAGTGTGAGTTGATAAGTCGTATACTTATCACCTTATTTAGTTAGTGGATTAGAGTAGCTTAAGGTTGCAAGGATTTAAAGCTAAATCCATATTTTAATGGACACCAAGGTTGATTAAGCCTGAAGGCCTGAAAAGTCTAAGTGTTCAAGTTCTTTCTGTATTATTTTCCACTATTGACAAATTTCTAATGCCTAAGTTTTTCTTCCTAAATTCAATTTTTTTTTAATTCTATTCAGACTAATTAAATGAGCTCAAGATCAACCACCCCCCATGCTTAAGTTGGACAATGTTCTCATTGACAAATACATGGATGTAACAGGGGTTCGAAAAGATATTACCTGAGTGACGTAGAATACTTGATCAGTTTGAATCTTCTGGGTTGCCTCCCAGGAAGCGTTGAGTTTAATGCCTCCAGCTGGGCAGTGCCTCATTTCATCCCTCAATGAGGGTGACACTCTCCTTTGGGGGAACCTGGGCTAGGAAGTATTTCAATCTTTGGCCATTGACTGTAAAAGTATGTCCAGTGTTTGGATCAGCGATTTCAACCACCCCATTGGAGTGGGGCTTGACCACCCTAAATGGTCTTATCCACTTGGACCTGAGCTTCCCTGGAAAGAGTTTTAGGCATGCATCGAAAAACCAGACTTGCTGGTTAGGCTCAAAGGTCTTTCTATGGATGAGCCGGTCGTGGACGGCTTTCATTTTCTCCTTATACAATCGACTATTCTCAAAGGCGTCCCGATGAATTTCTTCGAGCTCAGAGAGTTGGAGCGTCCTCTGCGCACTGGCTAACTGGGAATCCATGTTATACTGCTTGACAGCCCAGTAAGCTCGGTGTTCCAATTTGACAGGAAGGTGGCAGGCTTTGCCAAAGACCAGGAGATAAGGCGACATGCCTATCGGGGTCTTGAAAGCGGTCCAATATGCCCACAGGGCATCATCTAGTCGTGTGGACCAGTCTTTCCTGTCAGGTCTCACAGTCTTCTGTAGAATGTTCTTAATTTATCTATTTGAGACCTCAGTCTGCCCATTTGTTTGCGGATGATACGGGGTTGTGATGCGGTGGTTAACCCTGCATTTTCTAAGTAGGGCACGGAATTGGGAGTGAATAAAATGACTTCCACCATCACTGATCATGGCCTTTGGTATTCCAAATCGGGAAAAGATGTTCTACTTAACAAAGTCCATGACAGTCTTATGATCGCATCGGCTGGTGGTGACAGCTTCAATCCATTTAGAAACATAGTCTACCGAGACTAGGATGCACTCAAAGTCGTTGGATGGTGGAAAGGGACCCATAAAATCAATACCCCAAGTGTCGAAGATCTCGACAATCAAAATGGGCTGGAGGGGCATCATATCTTTTCTGGTCATGGTCCCCAGTGTTTGGCAGTGCGAGCAAGTCTTGGCAAAGTTGTGTGCATCCTTAAATAAGGAAGGCCAATAAAATCCGGACTGTAGGACCTTCGCAGCCATTTTCTTTCCTGAGAAGTGGCCACCACAAGCTTGGTCATGACAAAAAGATAGCACACTCTGAACTTTGTCCTCTGGGATACACCTCCTAATGATCTGGTCAGCATAGAGGCGGAACAACATGGGATCATCCCAGAAATAGTGCTTCGCTTCGGCCATGAACCTGTCCTGTTGCTGTCTGGACCAACTGTGCGGGGTCTGTCCTACAACCAGATAGTTGACATAGTCAGCATACCAAGGTAGTTTCTTGTCTTGCACAACCAAAATGTGTTCATCGGTGAAGGCGTTAGATAAAGGCAGGGAGGGTTCAATGTGGTCTAGGTGAAGTCTGGATAAGTGGTCAGCCACCACATTCTTTTAGCCAACAGGTGCCGGATGGTTGAATGGTCAGTATAGATGGTCACGTGGGATCCTAGCAGGTAAGGTCGGAACTTCTCAAGTCCAAAAACTATAGCGAGCAATTCTTTCTCTGTGACCGTATAATTTCATTGGGCCTCATCCAACATCTTGCTCGCGTAGTAGATCACCACGGGTTTCTTGTCTTGTCTTTGTCCCAGGACAATGCATATGGCAAACTCTGATGCATCACACATAATCTCAAAGTCCTGGGACCAATCCAAGGGCTGAAGTACAGGTGCTGTAGAAACTAAGTCTTGGAGGGTGTGATAAGCCTGGATGCAATCAGAGGTCATGTGGAATATGGCGTCGTTGGCCAGAAGGTTGGTTAAGGGTTTGGAGAGCTTGGAGAAGTCTTTGATGAACCTTCGATAGAAGCCAACATGTTCCAGGAATGAATGGATCTGCTAGACTGAGCTAGGCGGAGGAAGTTTGGAAATCAAATCAACCTTAGCTCGATTCACCTCAATGCCCCTATGCGATACGATATGACCGAGGATGATTTCTTCTTGAACCATAAAATGGCTCTTTTCCCAACTTAACACCAAATTAACCTCGATACATCATTTCAGGATTTTCTCCAAGTTGCTCAAACAGTGGTCGAATGAATTTCCAAATACAGAGAAATCATCCATAAAGACCTCCAGGTATTCACCCACCATTTCTGAAAAGATGGCTAGCATGCAACGTTGAAAGGTAGTGGGTGCATTGCATAACCCAAACGGCATACAACGGAATGCAAACGTGCCATACGGGCAAGTAAATGTGGTCTTCTCTTTATCTTCAGGAGCAATTGCGACATGGTTATATCCTGAATATCCATCCAGGAAGCAAAAATACTTTTTCACTGCCAATCTTTCAAGGATCTGGTCAATGAATAGTAAGGGGAAATGATCCTTCTTGGTTGCTTCATTGAGCTTCCTGTAATCAATACACACTCGCCATGAGGTGGTGGTGCGGGTGGGGATGGATTCGCATGTTCATTGGTAACAACGGTGAGCCTGACTTTCTTTGGAACCACTTGAGTGGGGCTCACCTAGGGGCTGTTAGAGATGGGGTAGATGATGTCGGTGTCAAGCCACTTGATAATTTCTTTCTTAACGACCTCCCGCATGTTTGGGTTTAACCGTCTCTGCATTTGGCGGGAGGGTCATGCCTCGTCTTCCAGATAAATCTTATGAGTGCAATAGGCGGGGCTAATTCCTCTCAAGTCTGAAATTGTCCATCCAATGGCGGCCCTATGTTCCGAAAGGGTCGCGGTCAACCTAAGTTCCTGATCCTTGGTTAGATAAGAGTTAATAATCACAGGGAAGGTCTGGTCAGGTCCCAGGAAGATATACTTGAGATTCTCAGGTAGTGGCTTTAGTTCGGGTGCGGGTGGAACAACAATCGACAGAAAAGGGAAAGGCAGGAGTTGATTAACATCAATCTCCTTAAATGGTGCTGTTTGATGGTAATCAGCCCTACAGAGGTCCATGGGCAGCGATGCTGATGGGTCAGAACAGTCGTTACAAGATTGGTGGTCTGAGACAGAACTAAGGGTGAGGCATTCCTTAACCAAAGGTTCGACGGGATCATGTTCCTCAATGCAATCGCAATCAAAATACTTGGTCGCCCGGAAGATATCCAACTGCATTTTCTTATCTCCGAAGGCGATTTCCATACATCTCGTGTCACAATTGATGTTTGCCTTAGCTGTAGCTAAGAAAGGTCTGCCAAAGATTATGGGTGCGTTCTGTAGTCTTTTAGGGACTTCCATGTCGAGCACCAAGAAGTCGACCGGAAAATAGAAGTCCTTGACCCACACAATCACGTCCTTGACAACCCCTTTCGGGGTCTTCACAGATCTATCGGCCAACTGGATGGTGACAGGTGTAGGTGTCAACTCTCCGAAACTAAATTAGTGGTACAGGGTTGTTGGAATCAGATTGATGGAAGCACCTAAGTCCAGGAGTGCTTTATCAAATGTCATGTCCCTGATATTGCAGGATATCAGAGGTGCTCCTGGGTCAGTTCGCTTGAGCGGAAGGTTGCTTGATATTACAATACTTGCTCTGAGAGCACAACCTTCCTAGGTGCTTGAGGTCTTGGCTTACGTTTGGGTGTACAAGCATCCTTTAGAAACTTGGCATAAGTCGGGATGTGCTTGACGGCTTCGAGGAGCGGAATATTAATCTGAACTTGCTTAAAGATCTCCAACTGTGGCTTTCGCCTTAGGTTCCTTTGATACACCCCAACCGTGGTCGTTTGACACTGCTTCCCTAGCTAGACATCAGGTTTAATAGTAGAAGCAGATTAATAAAAAATAATCTCTATCTGGGCCCCGAAGAGCGAGTCCAATTCTTAAGGCCAACGTCTACTTTGTTTTAGTTAGGCTTAGGTTTGAATGTGCTTGGGAATGTGATGGGCCCTTTATCTGGGTTGTGCCTTTAAAGATCAGTTTCGATGTGTGTGCGTGCACAACCAATGGTTTTCAAGCAAGATTACTTTTGGATGCAGTATATTTTAGGTTTTAAATCTTGCTTAGTAGCTTTTAGGGTTCAACTTTAGGTTTATTCAATCAAGGTTTAGTTGGCACACTAGGTTTTGAAATCACAGGTGAAGATGTCTTCCTTTAAAACTTAAAAGAATGTGGAGTGTCTGGTTAACTCCTAAAAGTTGAATCCTAAGGGGCATCTACTCAATGAATCAATTTTATCTTAAGTGGTGAGAACTAAATAACTCAATCAATTGGCCTCTTGCACCACTTGATTAAGGCACACAAAATGATTAGCCTAATCAGATTTCTACACACTTATGTGTATTAGGTTAGAGTGTACCGGGCCCATAGATTAGATCTCGCCTAAGTGGTAGAATCAAGAAGAGTGCACCTTGGTGTGTGGGTGTTTAAGGTGTATGAATTTAAATAAATCCCACAATCAGATTTTTTTTTTTTTAGTGGGGTGAGGTGAGTGGAGGTGGAAAACAAACAACCAGAACTAACCTCAGGGTTTATGCAAGCTCCTAGGTTAATTAGGGTTTGTGTTATTAGGTGATGGAATGAAATCTAAGGGGTGGCTGGTGGGGATATACTTACAAACCCTTCAATTGCACTTTGCTCCAATCTACCGCTTTTGTCCTCCTCAAGAGAGTACCTGCAATCACAATAAGAATGGATGCAAGTGAGGTAAACAATAAGTAAGGTAGAAAATGCAAGAAATCAAAGAGTGTTGCCTCCCTAGCAATGGCACCAAAATGATTAGCAAGATTCCCCATCAACGGTGCCAAAATGATGAGCAGAATTTCATATGCGAAAAGGCTGAGTTTGAAACACGTCATTATAGTTGCGTAAAAATCTTCTATCAAATAAAATATTTATAATTGAAACTTTGGTGAGTCCTGGGTTGAACACAAGGAGGCAAATGCTTTATTAAAAATCGCATTTGTAATTATTTTCGAAAAGCAGATTAGCTGGTAGAATTAATCTACTAGCTATTTTATTTAAATAATAAATAATAGAAGAGAGAGATAGAATAATACACAGAATAGAGAGAGAAAGAGAACCAATATTTTATATCCAAATGTTCATTACAACTAATTTTTATAACTAAAAAGCTAGAAATCTACACTAGAAAGCAATAAAAAGAGAGGGGTGAGAAAATCCTCCCGACGGCTGCTTGGAGGACGAGTTGCATTGACGGAGCGCTCGGACGATAGGGATGAGAAGCTGGATGAGTGAGAATGGAGCTGGAGGACTGAACAGGGCAGCGTCGTAGCGGGATCTACTTCTCGAATGGCCGTGAGAGGATAACCGTGGGATGCTCCACGAAGGGGGTGAGAAGATGGAAAAATTATATTTAAGACTCTAGTGGAGCATCCCAGGTATGGGACTAGCTCTTAGAGCTTTGGAGGTGGTGAGAGGAGAAGAGAAGGGATGAATAAGTGGAGGGCGAAGGGGCTTTATATAGGTGATTTTTGAGGGCAAAGAGGTCCTTTGACAAGCTTAATCATGAATGCAAGGCCTTTAGTGATGGTTGTGCACATTGCTAAAGCCCCACGTCGCTGAAGGCATGTGCTCCATCTCCATCATGCATTGCTGATCCGAGCACTCAGAGTGCGCCATGTCGATGTCACCTTAGCTTCAACCATTGGTGCTCGAGCGTCAACAGTCGTCCAATCAAGAGATCAGACAGCTTATGAGACGCGGGCGGTTTGTCACCTTAGTGCACACAGCACCAGTGCATACGATCGCGCATGATCGTGCATGTATGTGCATCGCACTCATTTGTAGCATTGCGTGGCTGCATCTCAGTTGATTGATTGAGATCATCCGGCTGAATTTCACCCATGCCCTTCGCTCCTCTGAATTGAGGCAGATGGAGGCTCGACCCGGTGTTGCTTCCTCTCGCACGAGCATCTTATCCACTATGCTATGTGCATGGATTGATGTGAAGATATCTCTTATGCTCGCGCCTCGTGGCCATTGGATGAAGATCCAACGGCCCAGATCGTGTGTTGGAGATGAAGTGAGGATGAAAAGGGTGACGTGGTGCACCCAGAATCGTTGGATGGTGATCCAATGGTCCACAGTGAACGTTGGAGGAGCTTTAGAGATCGGGCGGGTAGCCTTGGACAGTCCAGATGGTGCCACGTGGCTTCATCTGGGACGTCCATCTTATTTGACTTGTAGACAGTGCCACATATGTCGGATTAGGTCGATTTTCGCGTCGTTGGGTTGCGATCGTCGATCCGAACCCATCCATGTAGTTGGATCTGTCATTTAAAGTACAGATTTGCATCTCCTTGCTCCTTGACCTCTGATCTTTATCAGATTGCATCTGATACTACGGAAGTCTGATTGGGCAATCTCAGAGGCATTGGACTCTGATTGTCGCCCTGATTAGATCTGTACAATTGGATCTTCAATTCCAGGCCTCGATAAATATTTCCCTATCCAATGACCACAAAAAGGGAAAATTAACCTATAATTTATACAATCTAACCTAAATGCATAATGATGCATGTTATGTAATATTTGTAATTCATGATGTAATTATATGCCTAAGAACATGCATAAATAGACAGTTTATGTGACTTGGTTGGGTCTTCATCAATAGCCAAGAAGTAATTTTTTCCACCTTATACTCATTTTTTGAGAGATTAAAGAAGAGTAACCTGCCCTTGCTCTCAATTCTCTACACTCTGCAAATGAGAGCATCGATATATTGCACTTTTATTCCATTACACTTCCATCTTAGGGAAGATCCTTAAACCTATAGGAGCTTAGTTTAATTTACATTTTGGGGTCTATAGTTTGTGTTTAGTTGTAATTTTTGTTGGGTATTAGCGTTGCAAATTCCCATCTTAGCTGGAGACAAAATACTCTTCGTGGAGAAGAGTGGTTGTTAAGGCATACTGATGAGTCCATTTCAATGAACTATTGTTATGCCCAAGTTAGCTTTATTCTTGCATTTTATGTTCGTTAATAACTACATTAGGTCATAGAATAATTGCATACATCATTACCTAGATTTGCATATGTTCTATTTCATTTTATAACTTATTATGTATATAAATAATTATTTTATATTTCGTTATTTCAGGAATAAACCATCCACTGACCACCGTCCACCCTCTCCTCACCACACCCCCCTCACCAACACAACCTCCGCCACCAAACCCACTCACCCTCTTCATGCAACGCCGACCCAACTTCCATATTGGGTCATGGCTAATTTTAGTAATGGGAATTCAAAATCTAGAAGGTTGTGGCCATCGATTAGCAATGCTATGGAGGAGTAGGATAAAAAGCCCCCCGACCTTCCTCCTTGGAGGGACCTTCTTCCTTTGGTCGCCTGCACTAAACCATGGTAGAGGCGAGCACTGTGGCCTAAAGCGTACCTCCATCTTCTCTCATACTCCCTCTCACCAGTCACACGGTGATAGCGTGTGGCCACAACACCATCACCAGCAACTTCAACCCAAACCTAACATCACCACTTTAACCCCCCTCGCAGCTAGACCCCATCCACCTCTTCTTCGTCTTCTTCCTCTTCTCCACCTACAGAGCAACCCACCTTCACCACCTTCTCCCTTCCCACGCCAACACCACCACTCTCGACCTTAGGACCCACCTCCTCATTCCTCCCTCTCGCTGCAGCACACGCCCACTATCGCCACCAACACCATAGCCACCACCCACCCTCTCCTCTTCTCTATTTTCCTCTTCTTTTTCTTCCTCTCCTCCAACCCATCCTTTGTACCAAAAGAACCCCATGCACCCAAACCCGTAGCACCTCCTCCGAGCCTCCAACTGCCAAACTTGACCCCAAACTAACTCCGATGATCTCAAGCATCGACGAGCCTCCTCGCCGATCGTAAGCACCTGCCGACACCTCCATGGTTCACCCACAGCCACCCACCACTACCGGCATCCGATCCACTGCTCGGCCACATCCACCCTCCACACGTCGAGCTAACACCACCAACGCGAAGCCCATGCTTCGGAGGTCCTCCGCGTGCAACCTCAACGTCGGCCGTGGCCTCCTCCTCGCGTGGCTAGGCTTGAGAGTGTATGCTCTCTTCTGCTACAGTAGAAGGGCCTATTTCTATTACATTACAAGGCCATTGCCAATGGGTTTTATCTGATTTTAATTATTAAAGAATATATTGGTTGAAATTGCAACCTACACCCTTTAGTTCTGGCTATTTCTCTGGCCATCTAATTACATATCTCTTTCTTTATTTAGTTAAACCTCGCATAAGTTAGATGTTATATTATAATTGTGGGAAAATATTTGGCCAGCATGTTTGAATGATAAAATAATAAATTTGCGAGTTAATTTGGCTTGTTCCTCCCTGTGGAAACGACCTAATCCTCATGGTTAGAATTAATTAATTTTTGATAGTCGATTTTCCACCACAAGAGCTTTACTACGACACGACATTTCAAGTTAAAAAAATGCAACGAAAGTGAAAATCAACTCGTCAAATGGCACCGTTGCCGTCGAGGCACCGAGCCTAGTAAACTCATAGGTATTTTTCCTATCTACATTGAGTTCTGATTGAGATTATGCATCCATTGATCTATCATTTTTCTGTGTAAGGTACATTCTTGAGGAGGACGAGCACGCAGCGGAGATGATACATTTGGTGGACCTTGACGCCACTGATGGGAACACCATCATAAGCCATGACTAGATCAATTTAGTCATTATCAAGGAATAAATGCTCCTACATAATTGCCAGAGAGCCATAGTTCATTACATAATCATTCTGAGAGAAAGATAAATTAGGGTTAAAATTGTAATTTTACCATTATATATTGAATGCAGAACAACCACGGGTTTTCTCAGGGGTTAATTAAGAGTTAAATGGTCTTAAAAGTCTAATAAATGGGTTAATACAGACAAAAAAGGGTTTTCACATGTTTTGAGAATTAAATGACTTCTGAAATCCTAAAAATAGACCCGCTTAATTAACTGAGGTTATGGTTAGGATAAAATTTACCTGAACCCTCTAAAATTCATAGAAAAATATTCTCTAGGGTTTGGTACCTTCAATTTAACTATTAGAGCCCATCTTGACCCAAAATAGTCTCAGATTGACACTTGCCCTAATTTAGGTTTTTGCATAAATTACCTAATCAAATGAGGTCAAAACCTAAATCTAACTTCACCATTGGATTCGTTGGGTCCAAATTAGGTTTGTACCAAAATTTGGGTCTAATTTGAGATCATCTTGATTAAGTTTGCATTTTGGTCCAGTCAAACTCTTTCAGACCCTTAACTTTTGAATTCATTACAAATAGCCCCCTAACTTCTTTGTCTTCTTCACAGAAAGGTTCCTGCCACCATGAATCTTATTCCTACAACTCCGGCGACCTTTGATTGAAGAAAACTTCTCTGATCAATCAATCCCTTCCAAAATTGGAAGGGAGATTCTTTGAGGAGTCCTCTTTCCATTGAATTTGTCCATGAGCCCTAAAACTTTCCCAATCTCTCATGCGAATGCATGAGAGATTAGGGTATCCTAGAATTCTTATTTCTGATGAAGCTTTCCAATCTTGGGAAGCTTGCTTCCCAAGCTCAAAACTCCCTCCAAAGTTCTATAAAAGGACCTCCAGATCATACCGAACTTCTCAGACTTGATTTTGGCTTGGAACACCCTAAATTCCTCCCTCCTTGTCTGGTCGGAAAGCTCCTCAAGCTCCGGTGACTTCCTATGACTCCTGTCGCCGTTTGACCACAAAACTAGTGGTAGATTTGCCTTTCTCTCTCTCATCTGCTCTTGGTCGTACCAACAGGAGCCCCTTTATCTCCGTCGTCATCGTTGTCCCCTCTACCGGAGTATCTTCCTTCCCAGGCGCCGGCCTACCAATGCCAATGCCGATTCTCCCCCTTTCGTCCGTTTATATTAGGTTAGATTAGATTAGTTAGATTTTTAGGTTAGTTTTCTTCTCCAAAATGACAAAAACAACCCTCGACTCGACATGCTCACCTCCGTCTTCCCCATCTCTGACCGCTCCTCCGATGAGGTGGTTCCACTGCTACACAACTCTATCTGCCTCACTAACCACCTTACAACCTTCTCTGTGCTCCACTCTTCAAAACCCCTATCCTATTTCGCCCTATTACGCCCTTAGCTGCTACGTCGAACACCACACCTATGCACTTCATTTTCCATCACCGTCCGACCACCTCACGACTCTCACCCCTCACGGACACCGCCGTTCACTTCCTCACCTCATGGTGATGCTCTTGAGCTTGTTTGATTGGGCCGAAAGGCCTTGTTCATGCTTTTAGGTACTTAGGTCCCCAGTGCCATTAATGATGAGCTCAAGCAAAGTTGGAGCTCTCTTCGGCACCTACAGCTCCAGGTTAAAAATAAAGAGGTGATGTGGATTCACCTCAACAATACACTCACCTGGTCAATTGAAGCCATTGATTGCCACAAGCACCTCAATTGAGTCCACCTTCAGCTGCAGCTCCACGTAGAAAAAGGCGGTGAGATTTAGTCCCACATCGTGGACTGAGTAGCAGTAGAAGCCGCATAAATTATTTTCATCACATGAGCTTATCGCCTCAAGTAACACACAAGGGGTGAGGTCCCCACGCCCTCATGTACCTCGCTTGTGACACCTACATGGGGGTCTAGCTGACTTGATAACCCGCCTAACCTAAGCACTCCTCGCTTACCACCCATGCCAGTGAGCCTGATCCCAGGTGCGCATCTACCCAGTTACCTGACTACCCTAATTGTGGCCTTGGGAGGGCGAAACCTAAGAGAGAGAGAGCGGGGGCAGGGGAGGGTTTTGCTTCCCTGTGTATTGGCTAACACTTAGCCAAATCTGAGAATTCCCCCTTGAGCATAAAGAGGAGGAAAGGAAGAAGGATTGCAAGAGAAGCAAAGGCAGAGAAGAGGAAGAGAGTTGCAGAAGGGGAGAAGACTTAAGAAGATAGAAGAGGAAGAAAGGAAGAAGGCCAAGGGAAGAGAAGAAAAGCCAAGAAGAAAAGAGATGAAGAAGAATAGTTCTAGGGAAGCACTATAGCACTTGTTAGATAAGTTGTCTGATTCAATAACCCGACGTCTGATTTGAGGCTTGACATTACGAAAGCTTGATAAATTGATTGAATGCTTGATATATATATGCTTAGAGAATAATTGGTGATTTAAGTCACCATTATTTTAGCTTCTCTACCTTTTTATTGCCTCAAAATACATGAGAATTCATTGAATATCTAAAGTGACAGATTAGTATTTATTGAATATCATTTTATGGTTTAAATTCTTGTGCTTATTTACATTATTGAGATTAGTGTGTGAATTCCTATTTGCTCCCTATATTCGACCTCAGACTTTCATTCGAGTAATAAATATTATTTGTTTTCAAAGTGATTTTGACCTATACTACAACGTAGCTTTTATAAACATCGATCTCTCTTTGTCAACAACCATTGGAGGATAGCAGTAGGAGTCTGTGGGCCTTGATCCCACGCACATGAAGATGCATGGTGGAACATCTAGGAGGATTCTGCCTCTTAGATTTCTGATTTAGCATTTTAGAGTAGACTCTTAGGATTTAGTTGTAATTATATGTTTTCTTGCCCTTGTAATCTGGGGCCAATTTTTGGGGGAATGTCCCTGATTCTTTAGATTCTAGGATTATTCTGTGTGTGCTAGTTAGTTCTTTTGATTACGCATTTAGTTTTCTCTAAAAAAGAAAAAAATCCAAGATGCCTGATAGAAGCTGTATATTCGTAGGTCGACCATCTAGGAGTGCTTGAGTAGCATCTAGATTTTCTTACTACATTGCATACATTTTTGCATTGAAGAGTGCTGGAGCAAGGTATGTATTTCCTATCTTTTTGCATTAGTTATCTGCACACACATTGCATTTGGACATAATTAAAGAAGACCACTTAAGCGTACTTGAAAAGATTAATCAAGTGGTCACATTACTTCTTAAAAGAAAAGTAAAATATACAGGAAGTGTTTGAATAACTTGATTAGGATTTTCAAAAGAAAAAAATCACTTTCGCTGTGTGATGCACACTTCCTACACCAAGCACGCACTATAGGCACCATACTATGATTTGAACCCTTAAGGCTATAGGCATTGATCTATTTATCAGTACAAACCCTCCTATCTCGCTTTGTGATGGTGGTATTAACTTTTTCCCAAGTGATTTGATACTCTAAGGAGGGGGACACCCCTTAAAGGAATTCAAGGGTAGTTAAGAGGCATTGCAAATGCATCGCCTCAAAGGAAAGGTTTGCCCTACTTGCATCCCTTGGTTCCATCCTTGGAGTACCTTTTTACTTGAGCATTTGAGAATATCATTGCAACAAAGTGTACGTCTCTAGGGCACTCAAAGGTCAATTTAGGGTGCGTAATTGATTGACAACTTGATTGGTCACCCAAAAGAACTAAAAGTAACCTCAACCTCCTTAACATCCATTGACCAAGAATCTCAAGTGCTTCATTTCTCTTATACCACTTACGTGGGATTGGAGAAACACTTCCTTGACTCTATTTGGCCAAGCTGGAGAGTTGGAAGAGGACTTAAAGTACTTTAAATCAACAAAAGACCTGTTGCCTTGTGTTTTCTTGGTGTATGTTTGGTTGGTGTTCTCTTAGGAGTCTTGTTTTCAACCTGGAACTTGAGAGAATTATTAGAAAAGCCAACCAAGAAAGAAGAAAAATGGCAGAAGAAAGACCTGAAGAAGAGATTAGAGTTGGTGAAAACCAAAGAACCTTGAGAGATTATTTCCTTCCTACCACTCACCAAGCCCTACCTATCCGGAGACCTGTAGTGGATAATCCTTATGAGATCAAGAGCAGCACTCCCCACTTTTTATGGTACTACTAGGGTGGATCCCTACATGCATCTTGAGGAATTCATCGAGGTCTGTTCCACAATGAAGCTCCAGGGCTTTACTGATGAAGCCCTGATGAGAACTTTATTTCCTTTCTCCCTAAACGATAAGGCTAAGTGTTCGCGAGTGAAATTGAGGTTTTAAAAATTGCATTGTAGTATAGCTGAAATTGCACTGAAATAAATAATATTTTATTACTCGAAAAAGTTCAAGGTCGAACACAGGGAGCAATATGGCAATTTCAAACTCAAGATCACAATTTAAATAAAAAATATAAGAGATTGCAACAATAATAATGTCAGGTATAAATGTGCAAAAGAATGGAGTAAAATGGTGATTTGAATCAGCAATTACTCCTCACAAATAGCAACTAAATCAACAATATCAATAAAGCCTCAAATATATGCAATCAGACGATCTAGGCTTGTATCAGACGGCTTAAACAGCCAGTGGCTACAATTCTTCCAAGAGACTTAAGGGTTTCTTCTCTCTGCTGCTCTCTTTCTCTTCTTCCTTCTTTCTTTCATTGCTTTCTTCTTTCTTCTGAGGTCTTCTTCTAGCTCAAGTCTTCTCCTCTTCTTCTTGCTTAGGCCATCCTTCTTCTTCTGCCTTTCTTCTCTGTGTAGCTCTCCTTCTTTAACTCTTCTTCTTCACATAGAGGGGGAAGGTTGCTAAGTGTTAGCCCAAACCTTCTCAGAGCAAAACCCCCTTGCCCCCACGCGCTCTCTCTCTTTCTCTCTTGGGGTCACGCTCTCCTAGAGCCTTCTACAGTACCGGTTATTCGGGTATTTGGATCAAGCGCGCACCCGGGTCCAAACTCACCGACAGTGGGTGGTGAGCAAGGAGTGAAGGCTTAGATGGGTCAAGTGTACCAGGTCCACAGAGGAGAGGATGCGGATGAGGCACGTGATGGGTGTGAGGGACCTTACCCCTTGTGTCTGAGGCGATAAGCCCCAGACACAATTGTAGTTTATGCGCCTCTATGCATCTGTCAACGCCCGATGTGGGACTATCGCACCACCTCCCTCTGTATGTGCAATTGCTACGGTGTCTTCGTTCAATTCACGCAGGATGGTGGTCAAAGGTTCCAATTGCTGGTTCACTCAAACTCCTGGAGTGATTTCGCGTGAACTGGGGACAATGCCTAGAGCTGAAGGTGCTGAAGCAAGCTCCAAGCTTTGCTTGAAGCTTCGGTAATGGCGGCGGACACCTGTGTACCTGAAAGCATGAAAATGCGCTAAAAGCCCCAGTTAGAATGCTCTAGAGGATCGTTGGTGGATGAGGAACACAGTGGTGGTGGTTTTGTAGCATGGGAGTCGGTGTAGTGGCCGGGCGAGGTCGGGAATGACAACGGAAAGGTGGGTTGTTCGGGGGTGAGTGTGGATGAGTGAGAGGGTAAAATAGGAAAGGGGTTTTGTGCAGGAAGGTGAGGTGGAGGTTTTGGGCTTGTTGGCGAGGTGGGTGGAGGTGCGTAGCGGTGGAAACACTTCATCGGAGGAGTGGCCGGAGCGGAGGACAAAGAGGGTGGTTAGTGTGATGCGGTGGTCAAAATGAAGTGCAGTTGGTGTGTAAAGGGAGTAGAGGAACTATGGAACTTATCTCGGTGATTGGAGAGTGAAGGGAGGCAGAAGCGACGTCAATTGTGGTATGGCCGACGTCGGAGACAAAGGTGACTCTGGTGAGGACACGGCGAGGAAGACGGAGGGAGAGACGCCCGCTGGTACAGCATGGCACAGAGGAAGGCAAGGAAAATGAATCTGCCGTTGGTATTGCCGACGGACAATGATGGAGGTCGGAGGGGACGTCGGAGCTCGAGGAGCCTTTCGATCGGATTAGGAGAGAGGAATTTAGGGGAGATCCGATCGAAATCGAGCTTGCCCTGAATGTCTGCCCTAGGGAATCTTATATAGGTCGTTAAAGGCCACTTAGAGCTTGGGAAGCAAGCTTCTCAAGCTTAGAAGGTTGCTGGAGTTGGAAACCCAACTCTCTCATGCGTTCGCATGAGAGATTGGGAAAGAATTGAAGCTCAAGAATCGGTCTGATTGAAAGAGAATTTCAAGAGGGATCTTCGGTTCAAATTTGAGGAAGTTTCATCAATCAATCAAGGAGAAATCCTTGGTTGATTATCGTCAGAGCTTTAGGATTAGGAATTCTCTGTGGCGGGCCCTTTTTGTGAAGAAGACAAAGAAGTTGGGGGGCTTTTTGTAAGAAGTTCAAAAGCTAAGGGGCTATTGGAGATATAGAAAGTCAAACTTTGACCAAAATGCAAACTAGGTCGAAACAATCTCAGATTGCGCCCAAAATTTGATACAAATCTAATTTTGACCTAAGAAATCAAATGGTGAAGTTGGATTTTGGTTTTAAACTCATTTGACTAGGTAATTTATGCAAAACTCAAATTAGGGCAAATGTCTGTCTGAGACTTTATTTTGGGTCAAGACGGGTTTTGATGGTCAAATTGATGGTTCTAAACCCTAGAGAATATTTTTCTATTATTTTTAGAGGGTTTAGGTGAATTTTATCCTGACCAGAACCTCAGTTAATTAAGCGGGCCTATTTTAGGGTTTCAAAAGTCATTTAATTCTCAAAACATGCGAAAACCCTTTTTTGTCTATTCTTACCCACTTGTTATCCTTTTAAGATCATTTGGCCCTTAGTTAACCCTTAAGAAAACCCGTGGTTGTACTGTATTCAAGTTATCATGGTAAAATTATAGTTTTAACCCTGGTTTCTTGTCTCTACCTTAGAATGGATTTGTAGTGAATTATGTCTCTTTGGTAGTTATGTAGGAGCATTTACTGACTTAATTATATCAAAATGAGCTAGTTATGGCTCATGTTGGTGTTCCCATCATGCCCCCATGCCTAGCTTTTGCTAGTCCCTTAGCAAAATTTCATGGAATTAACTTTAATTCTAGACCATATGCCTTTTTAAGCTCAAAACTCTGATGTGTGCTTTCTTTTGTAGATTAGGTTAGAATGCCAATAATAGGTACTCAAGTACCAACCAAGATCCAGACCAGACTAGCTCTAGCCTCAATCCACCGTGAAGGTTTCTAAGGCCCACAGGAACTAACCTAAGGTTCGTTGAACTCTGTGGTTAAAGCACTCATGCTTGTAACATGTTTTAGCCCAGGTTCAGTTTGCAGTGCATTTTTGTAAGAGAGAGACAGAAGAATTTTTTTATTGTTGGAGAGTTTTCTCTCTCTCTTTTTTCTTTATTTCTAGCTTTGGATTGGCTTTACAACACAGTCTGTATCGAATTCCTTGCTCCCACCGTCAATCCTCGCAGGGTCCCTGGCAATCGATGCTTTGAGATAGCACCACCCATGGCAACCCCCAGAACCCTGACTTTTGACACTTTGAGATAGTGCCGCCCATGGTGTTCTGTAGCTAAATTCGGGCCCTGGAAATCGACATTTCGGGATAATCTCGCCCATGGCACCTGAACTAGCATAAGGTACTTACGTGCCCTTGGTAGGATATTTAGATATCCTAGGAGACAAGCACCGAGGAGACAGTATGTATTTCGCATCTTCGAGGGGAATTTCCCCCTCTCCATGCCTGGAACTCTTCCACATCAACTTGTGTTGATCAGCTGCTCCTAATCTAGGTAGCTTTTTTAGAATAGAATTAACGCATTTGCATGATTTTGATAATTAAGCGCACTAAACCAGATTGTGTGTGGATTAGGGTGCTTAGGTTACCGAGTCCTTCAAACTAGAGAACGAGGCTGAATAATCCCTAAGCCTTAGACCTAATACTTAAGCTTCACATTTTCCTCAACCTCTTGGGGACTATCCAGATCTTAACGGATACATGAATTTTTAAGCCTAAACACAAGCCCAAGAGGCCTAAGATCAGCATTCATACTAATCTCTTTTGTCTCTTAGCACTTTTTGTCTTTTATTTCTTTCTTTTTGATTTGGTCTAGAACTAAGTAGATTTCTTAATCTTTTACTAATGACTATCTCTTTTTATTTCAAATTGTTGCTCCTTTTTGACATTTATATCACCTCCCCTTTTCCTCCTAAAAAATGCAAATTGATCTTTTCAAAATTTCATCCCTTCTCCATTTTTTTATTCTTTTCAATTTCCTAATTTTTTTTGGTTTTTTGGAATATGTATTTTTTTTGTGAGAACCATTCAGCACTATGAATTTTTGTATGTTTGCACTTTAACACCCCCCCGTGCCTAAGTTTTGCAATGTCCTCATTGTAAATGGAGGGCATGAAATATTTTTGAGTTCAGGGATTAGGACAGGTTAATCGGGTGGGCGAATGGGTCAAGAATGACTGTTGCGGATGATTTCAAGCTTTGGTACGAGTGCCAGAGGTGAAGTCGATTGTTCTAAAAACTAAACTCAAAGTGAAATAGACTTGAAGTACAAAAAGGATAATCAGAAGGATCTCAATTTTTTTGGAATGACGGGTTTCCTTCCGTTAAGTGCTAAATTTAATGCCTTTAGTCGAGCAGAAAATGGTACGAAGAAGGAGTGGTCAAATCAGATGAATTTTGTAGAACAAGCACCTTGATCAAAAGCTTGGTTGGTCTAACCAGGTGCTTGTTCAAGTCAATAGGCTAATGATGTAGCCCAAACCCAATCAATCTGGTGATTTGATAGATGTAAATCAGTAGATGCGGAACCCACCATATGCTCTGAAGCTCGGAACGATGTGGAAGTGAAAAATTAGGGTTGGGATGAATCATATTAGCCTGATCAGAGTAGGATCAGAGTAGGGATCCTCAAATGAAAATGAATCAGTGGAGGATGTAGGAACCCTACGGGAGTGATCAGAGAAGGATGGGGCATGATTTGTAGTCTAATCGATGTTCGAAACCCAATTGGAATGTGGAGGAGAATCATCTGTAATTGGCTCATTGAGAGGAGAATCAGAGTAGAAATTGAGTCTGGTAGCTGGTCAGGGTTGAAAATGGGTTTGGGAAGGTTCTACATGTGTAGAAGTGGTGTTTTCTTTCAAATCATTGACCTCAGCATCAAAATCAAAAGATGAGTTGTAGTTGCTAAGGTCGTAAATTGGGTCATAGTTGTCAGGAAACAACAGTTCTCTGAAATCAGAGTAAGATTCAAAATCGTCGGAGAACTTGCGAGAATCATGTTCTGAATTTGATTTGGGATTCAAGATTCCACCACAAAGTAAATCAAGATGTGGACAATCAGCACCTCACTTGGGTCTAACCTAGTTTCAGATTTCAAGCTCACAAAGGTGTCCCTACTCGGCATGGGTTCGGGTTCTTGGCTTGTAGGGCAGACCTAATCAAATCCCAACTATTCCAACTCCTCGATTTCTATATCATAGATTGGCGTGACTTCTGAAAAATCACTCTGTATCTATGAGGAGTTTGGAGAGGTGTATTCATCAAATACACGCCCTAAATCATAATCCAGATTTGAAATATGATTTGTTTCACATGGGGCCTCATAATCATCCCAATAAGGCTCAAATCCAGATCTAGGCTAAGGGTGTGGGTTGGATCACTAGAATCTAAGTTGGGTTCTATAGGGATGTCAGAATTGCTCTCGAAAGTCACTTTATTAGAATGAGTGGAATTTACACCCTCGAGAGGTTTTGATTCAATCTCACTAACACAGGAGTCTGGGAAATCTAAGCTTGGCAAACCAGGGTTTTGTATCTCTAGGGCTGGCTCAAAATCATGATCTCCTGCAATTGGATCCTCCTAACCCTCATCAAGATCAGGAATGTCAGTTGCTATGAAATTTTAATTTGAATTTATTTGGGCTGGGGATCCATAATTATCATCATTAAACCTGGGATTTGGGAAACTGTGTTGATCATTAGTCTCACTCCAAGATGTTTTGTTGGTTTCTAACGGGTATTTTTGATCAATTGTTATATATAACTTATTTAGCAATTCTCCCCGTTTTTCTAAAAATTCATAGAATTTTTCTGGAAGTGAAGGGTTTGACCAACATTGCAGACAATCATTGTTGTGTAATTTCACCAATTCATTGTGTTATGCTAATAGGAGATCCCAGGTTGAACTGTATTTCATTTGTGTCCATATTTTCTCTACACAGTTCGTGATGAGTTCTATTGTTTTTGCAAATCTTTCCTGAATGTCCCTTGCATAATATTCTTCATGGTTTCTATAGGCATTCTCAAGTATCTTTTCTTTCATGCTCATTTGGGACTCAGGTTTCCTAAATAGTCTTCTTATATAGCCAAGCTACATTTTTGAATTAGATGGTGGAATCAAGATGTAGAATCAAAACTCAGGTTAGATTGAAATTGATTAGATCTGAAAGAGATTCCTAAGAAGATCTAGTGAGGCTTCTTAGGTTAAAAAAACCTAATAGCCTTCCTGTGTATGTGTTCTAATAGAAGGGATGAGGGACTGGATTTGAGATTTGACCTAATCAAGGCACCCAAAGATTCTTGGATGACTAAGGCAGCTTCGAGGCGGATGATACCTCTGAATCAGAAATTCATACACCCGAGAATTACCTGGGCAGCCAGGAAGGGAGAGCCTCGTAAAGACCCCTACACGGTAGAGCATCCCCACAGGTTACAGGGTTTCCCCTACCCGACCTTCCTTGTCACTGAGGGTCCAGGTAGACCGGAATGTATGAACTTAAGTCCTTGAGTCTACCAATTTTATGTCTTAATTTGTGCCTTTGATTTCACTTGATTAGAAGTTACTTCAACTTGTGACCTAACTTGGGCGTTGGTTGGCCTACAATGTAGACCAACTTTACCTGACCTTCCCTAAAGATGGCAGAATGAGATCTAGGTCAAGACCTAGAAATCACTCTGATTGACTCTCAGTTTATTAGGTCCAAGGATTTTAGGGTTCAAGTGAATTTAGAGCCTAATTTTAGGGTTTGATTAGATCTTTTCAACCAAGGGCTTAGGTAGCACACAAATGCAGGTCGGTTGTTTCCTTTTATGTAGGAAAATGTGAACTAGCACTCCAAAACCCTAAAATTAAAACCCTAATTGGCTCTATTCTGTATCCACTTTGATTTTAAAATGTTCTCCTTGGACTTCAAACAAGAAGTGCGTAGTCCAGGAAGATTAGAAATTAAGCGTAGTCCCTAATAGGCACAGGAATTTTGGGGTAGGGAATTCTAAACAAAATTGCCTCAATCCTCAATTAGAAAAAAATTTCGCAACTTAGGAAACTTGCCTTTTAAATAATAATTACTATGAAAAATAAGGCAGGTGATTCCTAATTGATTGTTTCCTTTTTTATCTTCCCAAGATTAGGAGGTTGATTAGGGAAGAATAGAGAAGTTACCTGCCTTGGAGTGGTTGTTTTGTGCGGAAGATCTCTTCATGAAGTACCTCGCAAAATCACAGTAAAGCAAATAGGACAAGTCAATTGGTGGCGACCTTCCTCTATAGTTTTATTATTTCGTCGTAGTATAGTATAGAGAGGTGATTACCAGTTTAATACAATTTGTTACTCGGAAATAAAGAGTTCCCGAGGTCGAACTCAGGGAGCAAACTGTATTCTAGAGATACAAATTCTTATTACAAAAATAAAGAGAGAGAGAGAGAATTTGTTGGCTTTTCTTCTTTTCTCTTTGCTTCTCCTCTTCTTCCTTCTCAGATCTTCTGCTCTCTTCCTTTGTTCTTCTTCTTTATCTGCAGTGGTGATGTTCTTCTTCTTCTTTCAGCTGTTTCTGCTCGTCTCTTCCTTTTTCTTCTGCAGAGCGATCCTGTTCTTCTTCTTCTTTCTTTCTTCAGATCTTCTCGTGCTCTTCTTCTTCTTTCAGTTCTTCCCTTGGCCTCTCTGTGTTCTCCTCTGCCTCGCCTTCCTTCTCCTTCTTTGCCTTCAGGACGTCGTCTGATTTTCCAATCAGACGACTTAAACCGCCGCTGCTACAGTGCCGCTCGGTGATCCTTCTTCCTTTAGCCTTCGTCTTCTTCCACGGTTCTTCTTCACCTGTGCTTGCACACTTACACAGCTTGATCAGAGAGGGGCAAAACCTATCTCTACCCTCCCCCGTGTCTCTCTCTCACAGAAATCGCTCGTAGGATAGCTCTCCCAGAGCTGCCGGGTTGCCGGGTACGGGTCGTGCCTGGGTCCAGGCCCACCGGCGTGCATGGTGGGCGAGGAGTGCAGGTCAGTCTAAGTCGGGTCGGGCCAGGTCCGCGGGGCGTGAGCGCGGACGAGACCGGGTAACCGGGCGGGTGAAGGGGACCTGACCCCGTGTGCTGAGGCAATAAGCCTCCAGCACTTTTTCGCTTTATACCGCTGCGCTCCTTCAGAGCCTTCCGAGGTGGGACTAAATGTCCCACCCCAATTTCGCGCCTGCGCGGAGGAAGCAGCTGGTAATCGCAGCTTTACGCGAGGCCTTCGCGCGAGGGATTCGCCTCAACTGCAGCCTGACGCTTTGCCGAAATGTCCCCGCACAGCCTGGGAGCGTGACCTGGGCGCGGCGCACCTGGGACAGCAGGTCGAAGCTGCTTCGCTTCAACAATGGCTGCGACGAGTGCAGGTACCTGCCCACAGAGAAACGGCCTCTCACCCCAATCGGAAACGCGGAGGACCTTCGCCGTGGCACGGCGAAGGTGGTCGGGGGGTGTGCAGGCGGCGGGGCAGAGCCTAAGGGCTGCCTTAGGTCGGACTGTGGGTCGGGAGATGGGTTTGTTCGGTGGAGTTGCAGAGGGTGATTTGGGGGAAGTGGAAGGGCGGAGGTTGATCAGGGTGAGGAGGCGGATGTTCTGCGGTGGTCGGCGAGCCGTGTGGGATGCTGGAGTGATGGGAGCGGCTCGCCGGAGGATGGCTGGAGGCGGAGAAGGTGAGGGTGATTAAGCGCGGTCGAGGGGTAATTAGATAAAAATAGCAGGGGGAAAAGAGAGAGAGAATAGAGGGAAGTAGTTCTAACCTAACTACAGTGACGAAGGGGGCGAGGAGGCGGACGGCTGTACCTGCTGTCGCCGGAGAAGAAGGTGCCCAGTGGGGGAGGACGGCGGTGACGACGGGGCAGAGGCAGCGCGTGCCGGTATTACGCGACGCGGGAAGAGTAGGGGAAGAAGTCTCTGCTGCTGGTATTGCGGCAGAGTGAAGAGGAGGAGGAGGAAGAACCGCCGGAGCTGGTGGGCGTCTGCCGGAGTGAGAAGAGAGGAAAGTTGGGGGTTTTCTCCGTCAGATCCGAGCTACCTCAGAACGGCGGAGCGATGGGGGTATTTATAGAGGCCGAATCAGAGAGGAAGGCGGAGGGAGACGATGTGTCTCCCTCGCCGGAGGACGCCGGAGATGGAAACCCATACCGTCCGTGCGTTCGCACGGCCGGTATGGTGGGTTGCAGCGACCAGGGGGTGTTCCTGCGACGGCTGACGACGCAGGGCACCCCCGGTTGTCTTGCCAGACCCTCCCCCTTACCCTGCGCGGCGCCATGCTCCGCGCAAGGTCGCCGGAGCATGGTGCTGGTCAGGTTTTGGCAGGAGGGACCTGAATGCAAAGAACGAAGGAGAGTTAGGGGTAGAAATGCGAGGGTTCAAAAGTTGAGGGCCAAAAAGTAAATATATGAGGACCAAAGTGTAAAGTTGGTCATGAAGGTTTCTTCTTAGGCTCAAGTTTTTATACATGACTAATTAGGACCTAAGGAATCTGATGGTGAATTTTATTTCTAGATTAAACCTTGTTTGACTGGTCAATTTACGCAAAAACCCAAATTAAGTTATTAATTGGGTATGGTTCTCAATGTAGGTCAAGATGGGTTCCTAAGGTCAAATTGAAGGTTCTAAACCCTAGAGATTATTTTTCTATGAATTTTAGAGGGTTTATTCCATTTTTGCTTTGCCTTGAACCTCGTGAATTGAAGTGGGTTTATTTTAGGGTTACAGATTATCATTTAGTTCCTTGGAATTGCTGTAACCCTTATCAGATCATCCCACTTTTCTTCTTATTTGGTTTGTTTGACCTATGTTTGGACCTGTATGCAGATTATACTGGTAAAATCGCATTTTTACCCCTTTTGACTTATTTTCTCCTTAAACTCAGAATTCTCTGAGTTAAGCCTTTCCTTGAGTTATGTAGGAGCTTTTATCATTTGTATTAGGTCAAAATGAGCTAGTTATGGCTCATGATGAGGTTCTCATCATCAATGCTCACATATAATCAAATAGTACAGAGAATAGTAGTGAATTTCGCGTTGCTCCCCTGCAATGGCGCCAAAATGCTAACGAGCGAAATCGAGGTTATAAAAGCTGCATTTTAGTATAGGCTGAAATCGCTTGAAAACAAATAGAATTTATAAGTTGAATATAAAAAAGGAAGTCCAAGGTCGTTCGTTGGGAGCAAATAGGAATTCAGACGCTAATCTTGATTAACAAGTAAATGAGCACAAGAAATAAGCCAATAAATTACTCAGAAATGAGAATTAATGTAAAGCATGAGTTTAACAATAAGTATACATGGCAAAAAGAAATCTAAAAGAAAAAACAATGGTGATTTAGGTCACAAATTATTCAATTTAAGCATATATGCATTGAGTTCAAACAATGCAATAGTGCCATCAACCATTCAAACTTAGGTACTGTTGGGATCATAAAGCACGTATTTGATCAGAAATGCGTCGAAGTACAATTGTGAAATACGATCAACAAAAATAATTTCTAAGATAACGAGACTTGAGTCCCGGTCGTTCGTCTTTGGGAGGCATTTTGGAAATACAAATTCAAATTCGATCTCACTAGCTCTACTTGTTCAAAATCGCATGTCGATTTATACTAAATACGTATTGATACACAACATGCTATTGCCAGAATATCAGAAATTGAAAGCATGCAACTTTAATCACACCAAAAGGTGATAGTCAGACACATGGTGATTTTCAACATATAAATATATATAAATATTTTCATTGAGGCATGATGGTGGTTACAACACAGGTAGCGGAATGCTTGTACAGAGAAATTTAAATCTAGCTAGCAAAAAACGATTGCATACATGAATCTATTAGGGGATTATGCATGCATCGTTGGGGGAGAATATGGAGCTCCACTACTAAGAAGTAAATAAAGCATTAAATCTATGAAAAACTATAATCTAGTCTAGCAGAAGTAAGGGCATTCAGAGGTGGGCTCCGATGGCCTTTGAATGGGTGAGAAGAGAAAGAGGGGCGGCCAATGGTGCTTAGGCCAACCCTTGGAGAGAGGTTGGAGAAGTTGATCCTGGTCTAGGTATGGTGTGGAGGTGGTGACATCATGGTGGAGCTCGTGAACATGGAGGTGGAGGTGGTGATGGCTTATGGAAGGTGGAGCTATGCTAAAAGACCAAGATGGACCAAATGGCCACCCCTTAGGTCTTTTTATAGACCTAAGGGAATCTCTCTAGAGAATTATGGAATTCTCTAGAGAGGCCTATGGTGGGAGCTCATGGGAGAGTGAGAGAGAGGATGGATGGTGGTTTTTAAATCCTCCAAATGTGGATCTAAAAATTGAATGGCTCTTGGTTGCTAATTTTAGCAACCAAGGCAACAACACATGGTAGAGAGTTCTAAAGAACTCTAGGGTAGGTAATTTTGTGTGGATGGTGTGTGTGGGTCGAAACTTAGGTGGCTAGGTTGATTACGTTAGGTTAAGGTTGGTCTCAAATTAGGGTTATAAACCCTAATTCACTAAGGTAAAGTGCAATTAAACTTAATACAAGTTTAATTGGGTGTGTGGAAACCTAATTGAGAGTAAAATAACTTAATTAAGTTAGGTCTAGGTCAATTGGACTCTCATTGAGTCCAATTGGATAATGTATGTTGAGATCAGGGCTCAATTGGACTTAATGAGTCCAATTGAATAGGCTGATGGAATTGACTAAGATCCAAGTCAATTAGGTTTAGTGAGGACCTAATTAGGTCCTTAGGGAGATCTAGAGGTGATGTAATAGGGTTATGACACCTTAATTTAGGTTCCTATGGGATTGGAATTGGATTTAAGGACGTAGGAATTCAAGATCCAAGCTTGAATTCAAAAATAGGAACTAGAGAGTAGTTCCAGACATCCAATAAAGTTATCAGACATCTTATAATGAAAAATTAGAAGTCCAGACTTATTATTTGGACATCCAATCAGAGTCAAGAGGGATTCTAGGTTCTATCATTGGTATTTTGCAGAAATTGGACGTCTGACCAAGTGTCTGGACGTCCAATAACACTGTAGAAGTGGGTTTAAGGTGTGCGGGAGTTGGCTAAGGGTTCTGGACATCCTATAACTCATCTGGACGTCCAGATACAGGCTAGAATTAGGGTTTTAAGGTTTCCTAGGGTGCGGTGACCTAATCTAAGGGTGGCTAAGGCTTGGGGAGGCTTCTAGGCTATCCTGGGGCTAGGATGGACCTAAGTTCTTCACAATTTATTGCTTTATTCCTACTTAATATAATAGCATACCTTAACTCCCTTACATTATTATCTACTACATCTAATCTAGGTCTTCTGCTCCAGCTCTACTGCAACACTAGTTATTCTTTATTCTTCAGATCCAGCTTTAGATCCAGCTTCAGATCTAGCTTCTAATCAGCTTATTACCAGCAATTGACATAATGCACCTAATCAGTACATTATAGCATTATTTTATGCATAGCTAAAAGAAAGCAGTAAAGGTGCTAGTAATGCTTATGCATGCATGAATTACCCTAACTTATGCTAAGTCCTAGCCTAATTTAGGTCAATTAAAACCTATGATTGCTGCACAATCAGGTACTTAAATATATCAACAGTATCAACCAGGTAAAGCCTCCCAATAAAGTATCAGATGACTTAACCAACATATGCTACAGTGTTAGGGAAGCACTGTTCTTCTTCTTCCTCTTCTTCTTCTGTTAAGGCCTTCTCCTTCAATTCTCCTTCCTTCCTCTTCTGTCAAACCTTCTTCCTTCTCCTCTTCTTTCTTTTTCACACACAGAGGGAGGCAATCCCTCCTGCAGCTAAGTGTCATAGAGAACAAAACCCCCTTGCCCTTGCTCTCTCTTTCTCTCTCTCTTTGGGATCCTCTTCCTCACCTTCCTAAGGCCCTTAGCAGTATCAGGTTATTGGGTTAACGGGCACACGCGCACTCGGGACTAGGCTCACCGATAGTGGGTGGTGAGCAAGGTGTGCTTAGATTAGGCGGGTAATCGAATGCGCCAGACCCGCAGAGTATATGTCACGGGTGAGGCGTGCGTGGGTAAGGAGGATCTCACCCTCGTGTTTGGAGGCAGAGAGGCATAGACAGAAAATCAATTTATATGCTTCTACTTGGCTGCTCGCTTTCGAGGTGGGACTAAACGTCCCCCTCCTTCCTTCGGGCAGTAGAGGTGGTGGCATCTTCAATTGGAGTGGCTGCTGCTCCTGTGGTCTTCGATTGAGGACCTGGAAGCTCTCCTGGACGTAAGCTGCGTTGCTTGGTCATGGAATTGGTGAAGAAGATGGTCGGCGAAGCTTGAATGACGTCGGAGATGGAGGCGGCGATGACAGTGGATGGCGACAACCTGAAACATGAAATAGGGCCTCACAGCCACATTAGAATAGCTTGTAATCTTCGTTGTAGCACGGTGAGTGTAGTGGCGGATTGGGGTGTGTGGTGGCCTGTCGGAGTCGGGTATAGCGTGTGAAGGTGGGTTTGGTCGTCGGGGTGTTTGGATGGGCAATAGGGTGGAATAAGATAGGGGTTTTGTAGGCCGTAAGCTGGCGGAGCTTGTGGACTAGTTGGCGAGGGGGATGGTTGTGTGTAGTGGGCGAGAACCCTCACCGGTGATGTCGTCGGAGGTGGACAGGAAGGTGGTTTGCGATGGTGTCAAGGGTTGTTTTTGGGATTTTCGAATAGGAAACTAGACTAGGGACCTAAAGATGCTAAACTAGCCCTAATCTAATGGATGGAAGGGACTGAGCAACGCCAGTGCCGGTAGGCCGGTGTTGGGGAAGAAAGTACTCCAGTAGAGGGGGACAGCGACGACGATGGAGATAGAGAGACGACGATTGGTATTGCATGATGTGGAGGAAGGTGAGGAATAAGAATCTATCACTAGTTTTGTGGTCAGACGACGAGGGGAGTCGGAGGGAGTCACCGAAACTCGAGGAGCTATTCGACCAAAATAGGAGAGAGGAAATTGGGGATTTTCCGGCCAAAATCGAGTCTAAAGAGCACAGCCTTACATTGGGTGTGCTTAAATTGGGCTTAGGAGGGGGTTTCAAGCTTGAAAAAAAGCTTGGGAACCTTGGAGCTTATGCAAAAATAGGATACCCATTCCTTCAAAACGTTCACACGAGCCTTTGGGAAGGAGTTATGATCCAAGGTTGGTCCCATTGGAAAGAGGATTTCCTAAAGAGTCTCCGATTTGATTTTGGGAAAGTTTCATCAATCAATCAAGAAGAACTCTCCAAATGAAGCTCGTTGGAGTAGGATTTTTGAGCGATAATGATGGAGGGACCCATTTGTGAAGAAGACGACAATGCTGGGGGGTTGTTTGCAAAGAAATTGAAAGTTAGGGGTTTGAGTGTGAGATAAAAGAATCAAACAAGACTAACTTGCAAACTAGGTCAAGACAATCTCAGATTGGGTTCAAATTTTGGTACAAACCTAATTTGGACCTAAGGAATTCAATGGTGAAGTTGGATTTTGGTTTTGACCTATTTTGATTGGGTAATTTGCATAATTACCCAAATTAGGGAAAATATCTGTCTGAGACTATTTTAGGTTAAGATGGGTTCCAATGGTCAAATTGAAGGTACCAAATCCTAAAGAATATTTTATATGATTTTTAGAGGGTTTAGGTGAATTTTATTCTAACCAGAACCTCAATAGATTAAGCAGGTTTGTTTTTAGGGTTTCAGATGTCCATTAATTCCAGTAATGCATGAAAACCCTTTTCTGTTTGTTCTAACCCACTTACTAGACTCTTAAGATCATTTGACCTTTGTTCCAACCTTGAGAGAACCTGTGGAGTGATAGAATGGTAAATTTGTAGAAATAACCCTGTATTCTTATTTTCTTCTCAAATCAATATTTTGTGCCCTTAAGAACTTCTGATGGATATGTAGGAGCTTTTATTGACTTAATCAAATAAAATTGAGCTAGTTATGGCTCATGTTGGTGTTCCCATCAAGGCCTATGCTTGAGAAGAAGAAAGGGAAAGAGAGGCCTTAAGGAAGGCTTGCTGAAGAGGAAAGGCAGAAGCTAAGAAGAAGAAAATCAGAAGCACTGTAGCAGATGTCTAAGTACTGTTCATTTATTTAACATCATTTGAATGATTAATATATGTGCTTAACTAATAATTGGTGATCTAAATCACCATTATTTTGTCTTAGTTATTTTTTTGGTCTTGAAATACATTGAGCTTCACTGGATACTTAATGTGACAGATTAATATTCATTAAAATATCTTTATGGTGCTTTATTTATTGTGCTCATTTATATTTTAATTGAGATTAATGTGTGAATTCCTACTTGCTCCCTGTGTTCGACCGCGGACCTCATTTCTAGATTTTCGAGTTTATAAATTTATTTGTTTAAGCGCATTTATCCTATACTATGACGCATATCTTAAACAACAATGAATTCATTTAAACAACTACCACTTCAAAAGACTTCTTTTCTTTCTTTATTCTTCATCATCTTCCACCTTGCCCCTCCACCTCAAGGTCGACCCCCCCATTAATTGAATGATTTGCTACAAAAAATGTAAATATCATTGCATGTGGCTAGCGAAATGCAAATTAGAAATCTCAAATAGGTTAAAACCATTCAATCACAATATAGGGTAAGAAAGGTGTCGTGCACAAGGAGGCTAAAAACCACATCAAAGTTTGTATTCGATCAAGAATACATTCAAACTGGTGATTTATTTGATTGAGTTTTTCACATAGGTGGAGGCAATAAACTCAGCATTTATAAATAGCATTTGCATTTCTTTTATATATAGCATATTTGGGAAAAAAACCTAGGATGTGGTGGTGCAGTGATGGAGGAAGAGGAGCAGAGGAAGATGGTTGGAGGGTTTGGAGATCCAAGGGTTAGTGTCGGGGGGATAGAGAAGGTCGACGCTCGTCTTCTTCTCGCCGAGGCCACGATGATAAAGGTGGGTGGTGGTATAGAAGAAGAGGCACAGAGACAATATGCTACAGATGCAGAAGAAGAGGCCACATGGCCATGGCCTACAATGTCCCAATCCTCTATTTGGCTTGCGATGGGCAGGGCACAAGAAGGATGCTTGTAGGAGAAAGGGGTCCATCAATCCTGATAGAGCAGCATGGTGAGAAGACTCAAATAAAAAGGAAGTTCGACCTCTGCCCCCGCCTAAAAGTTTTGATCATGTCTCGACCTGGAGATTCCTTTATCCAAGGAAGTCAGCGACTCAAAGATGATCTTGCGAGGAGCCCTGATTGGTGAGGCCATGACGGGAATTGTAACATCTGCTCAAGCTCAAAAATTGGTGAGCTCCTTATCCGTATCCTCTAAGGGGTGGAAGATAGCGATGCTGGGTCGATTGCATTTCTTGCTATTTGGGTTGGGCATGCTAGTTGTAGAGAATCTCCGCTTCCACATGATTATCTCTGAAGGGCTAAATGTATTGTGGAGGCTTGTCTCGCCATTTGATGGGGTGATATAGGAACGTCCACCTTAGAAGGCGCAGGAGCAAGAGGGAACTCTAGAGATTAAGGGACTTCCTTTGCATTTGAGAGTTAGCAGTGTGGTGTTGAATGCTATATCGAGCTTTACGACAGTAGAAGAAGGAGCAAGTGTGGGATTGCAAGGGGGAGATGGAAGTCTTGTATCAGAAGTAAAGTTAACCTAGGGCAGGCAGGTCCCCAACAAGATTATTCTTAGATATGGAGGAAGTTCTTGGCTCCTTCATGTCAGATTTCTCCATCACCGGGAAGAGAAGCAAGAGCAAGTGGGAGGGTGATCCTATGCAGAGGTGGTTAGGGTGCAAGGGGGAAACACTGAGAGAAGACCAAGTCAGGAAGAATGTCCTGAGTCCAAGAAAAGAAAGGGATTCCATGATCTAGTTCCGTAAGAAGAGCAGATGGATGGGACTCCTAGAAATCAGCAGGGTGGTGAGGAGATGCTTGAATTCCCTAAAGGGAGGGAAATTATTCCAAGGGATGCATCTCCAGTAGACAAACCAATGCCTGATAAGGGTCAGGATGTAGAATTCACCTTTGAGGTGCATGAAGGAATAAAGTATGGAGTTGGACCATCCTCAAGAATCAACCTAGGTCGCTCCCCCTATAAACTCAGAGGAAGAACAATTGGTGGGGGTCAAAGGCTTAATGAAAAATCTATAGTAGCAGTTCTCAACCTTGAGAGAAGGCTGATGGGTTCAAAGGGGATAGATCAGACACATAAATGAAAGTCGTCATGTGGAATGTGCGTGGGTTGTGCAATGGAGTTCGGAGACCTTCGCTTGCTCGATATCTTCAAGAATGGGAAGTAGACTATGCTCTGCTCCAAGAGACACATATTGAAGAGGAATGCAAGCATTTGTGGCACACTTTGATGCAAGGAGGCGAGGCAAACATCAGGTCTATAGATGCACAGGGGAGATCTAGTGGCATTGCAATATGGTGGAAATGCTAAAAAAAGCATATAATAAATGTTTGGAGAGAGCAATATATTATCACCTGCAAATTCAGACATCTGAACACTGATCAAGAGCTGATTATAACTTGTGTCTACGGTCCATGCCTTGACAATGTGAGAAATTCCCTTTGGCAGGAACTGTCTCGAGCTGTAGAAGTGGTTGAAGGGCGGCCTTGGCTAGTGGGGGGAGACTTTAACTGCACCTTAACTGAGGATGATAGGGGAAGTGGCAGACTGTATGGTGGCACCTTAGGATTCCAAATGATTGCCTCAGCACTGGGTCTATTAGTCTACCCTTCCTCAGGGGTTGAATATACATGGAGAAATGGGACTAGTAAAAATTTGAAGCTAGATCGCTTCTTTGCCATTGCGGAATTGCTAGAAAGACATCAACTATCCTCGGTAAAGGGGCTGGATCACCCATTTTCAAACCATACTCTACTTTGGGAGAGTGGTGAAGATTCCTCAATAGGTACTTATTTTAAATTCAAAAAATCTTGGCTCAGGGAAGAAGGTTGTAAGGAGATGATCAGCAACTGGTGGACATCTAAGCATGTGGATGGCTAGGCCACTTTCAGGCTAGCAACTAAGCTTAAAGAATTGAAATCCGTTATGAAAGAATATAGAAAAATTGTAGATATCATGAGAGACCAAAGGAGAATGGAGGCTTTGAAGAATGTAAACTTGCTTGATGAAAAAGAGAATAGAGAGCAACTGACAGAAGAAGAGCAACTCCAACGCAAAAACTAGCAGGAGACTATTCAAGAAGAAGACCTAAAAAGAGAAATTGATTGGAGAGAAAAATAGTGACATCTTTGGCTGAAAGAAGGAGATGCTAGCACTAAGTTATTCCACATGGCTGCTAGCTCTAGAAGAAGAGTTAATTACATCTCTTCCTAGAGGTCAGGTGATTAGGTGTTGGCTTCCCCAGGAGACATTCAGAGAGAAGCGATCAAATTTTACAAGGAGGCCTCTAAAGTAACAGAAAGAGGGATTTGGAGAATAAGAAATTCTGATTTCACTCGGATTGACGAATCTAAAGTTGAACATCTGATTAAGCCTATCATGATTGAAGAGGTTGAGAGTGCAATAGCTAGTTTAAACTCTGAAGGCTCCCCAGGTCCGGACGATTTTTCAAGTCTTCTTCTATAAAGAACTCTAGTCGGTGGTGAAAGCGGATGTAATGGAAGTCACCAAGGAGTTTTAGGAGGGCAACTCGATCTTCTAAAGAATCAACAAATCCTACCTCTTCCTACTACTAAAGAGGCAAGGTGCAGAGAGTTTACAGGAGTTCAGGCTAATTGCCTTGAAGAACTCCATATACTTGATTATAGGTAAAATTCTGGCGAACAGATTAAGAGGTGTCCTTTCACAACTAATAAATCCAGTTCAATCAACCTTTCTTCCTAACCGTTCTTTGCAAGAGTCATTTATCGTCGCACAGGAGATGGTCAGCGGTTGACATAGGAGAAAATGCAAAGCCTTTATGTAGAAAGTAGACTTCAGCAGGGCTTTCGATCCATTTCATGGTCGTACCTCTAGGAGATTATGAAAATGAGAGGGTTCCCACCAAAGTGGATTCAATGGATGAAGTGATGCATTATAACTTCATCTCTCTCCCCTCTAATTAGTGGCAAAGCTTGTGGAGCTTGGATACAACCCCAATGTGGAGTTATGCAGGGTTGCCCCTTAGCCCCTCTCATTTTCAACTTGGCTATAGACACCCTTGCATGTTTTGCATGCAAGCTCTCAGCAGTAGGGCTTGTCAAAGGCTATTCGTTGTCAAGTTCTAGAGCAATGGCGCCAATTCTACAATATGCGGACGACACCATTGTTTTCGTGGAAGGCGGAAGAAATGAAGCAGCAACCCTCTACACTATGGTCTCTCTGTTTGGAGACATCTTTGGGCTGAAGCTAAATGGGGAAAAGTCTTCTTTGATTTGCTTTGGATTGAATGGCCAAGAAAGGGAGACCTTATCAACCAATCTACGCATGCCTATTGTTAGTTTGACAGTGAGGTATCTGGGGCTGCCTCTGTGTGGAAACGAACTGAAGAGAAGTGATTGGAACCCCTTGTTTGATAGGGTAGTTGCTAAACTTGAAAGTTGGAGTATCCGCTATTTATCTAAAGGAGGTAGGCTGATCCTCCTAAACTCGATCATCACCTCTCTCTCGGTGTTTTACTTCTTTGTTTTCAAAGTGCCAAAATCAATTTGGAAAAGATTTGACTCGCTACGAAAGCGCTTCTTTTGGAAGGGAGTCAAATTTGAGGGTAGATTTTTACATCCCCTTAGATGGCAGTAGCTCTGCTCTCCTAAAAAGAATGGTGGCCTGGGCATCCACTCCTTAAAGGAGTTCAATGACTCCCTATTGCTTAAATAGGTAGTGAAGCTCCTGGAAGATGATGAAAGAAGTTGGTCCATGGTCGTCAAAGATGCATATGGCTATTCACATGTATCTCGGTGCACAGCAGCTCCTAGTAGACCTTCCCCTTTTTGGAAATCAGTTTGGACAACCATGCGTGATAACTGGTAGAACTTCAAATCTGTGGTAGGAGATGGTGAACACTTCTCTTTTTGCCAAGACCACTGGTCCAGCTTGGGTCCTCTAAAAGATCGATATTCACTCATGTTTAATGAAACAGCAGACAAGATGATCTCAGTAAAGGACAGTTGGGAAGCCACTCAGAACTATTGGAGTTCAGTAAGTTACTCAGCGAGGGAAGGAGGCCATTTGCAAGAAAAAATTGGACAATTGAGAAATGAGCTGGAGGCCTTCCACCCGCTTGAAGGACCTGACAAATTTATGTGGTGCCATTGGGTTGTTTACTACAACAAAGGCATACAAATTTTTAATTGATGGAGATGATTTAAGACCAACATAGGTGGATAAAGATTGTGCCGCTATATGGCATTTAAAAATCCCTCTAAAAATAAAGATCTTCCTTTGGCTGAGTAGAAGAAATGGACTTATTACTAGTGAACTAAGACATTCCAGGTTGGGCGTTCCAACACAAAATTGCCCTCTTTTTGACTTCCCCATAGACACCAGCGTGCATATTTTTTCCACATGCCTAGTAACTGACCAAGTATGGAGAAAGGTCTCAGGCGAAGCCTTGCCTTCTTGGAATGAACTATGGATGTCCTTTAGTATTGCAACTAAACTGCATTCATCATTGGCTGGAATGTTGTGGTGTGTATGGTGTGCTCACAACAAAAAATTATTTAGAGGGGAAACAATTAATGTAGGGAATATTGTAAGAGAATGCTGGGAATTGGTGGGAGCATGGAGTGCCTTGTGAGCATTATTTGTAATGTGGAGAGATTACTTGTAAATTTTATTGATTGATTTGATTATTGAATAAAATGCTATCGGTTTCTATCGTTAACGATAGCATTTCTCATCTTTTCAAAAAAAAAAAAAAAGAATACGTTCAAGCACATGTTCACAATAAAACAAGAAAACAGAGAAAGAGAGAAAAGCTGAAGAAGGGCCCTGGCATGTTGGAGATGGAGGATGATCCTCGTGTTGTCACCATAGGAATGTGGAGGTGGTGCCTAGACGTACCTTGTGCTGTCACCACAAGGAGGGGCATCCAGGGTGGAGCTCATGGACTTGGGGCTAGTGGCTCCTCTTGATGAGACAATGAGTGAGGCGATGTCGTGGAGTAACACCCTTGGATCTCTGTGCCTAGGGAGTTGAAGAAGGCCGATGTGTGGAGATGGCCTCTGATGGGTTCAGTTTAGTGAACTAATTATAGGCCTAAGTATATCTCTATTATATTTTCTTGGTACTTAATTCTCAATATCTTAGGTGATAATTGATATAACCTGCATGAATGACTAATTTATATTTATATGCTCAATCCATCTTTAATTACATCATCTTTATATTATTTATTTTATACAAGCAGAGGAGACAAAATTAGGTGGACATAGGAACCAATTAAAGCATCAAGAAGATTACATTCATAATTTACCCGTACAAGGCCCCACTCATCATCAAATCTCCTTTCAATTGACCTTCCAATGGTGACCATGCTAATTTTAGTAAGGGATTTAAAATCCCTTAATTTGCACTAGTGAAGAAAAACTAAATTGAGGAGAATAAAATGCATGGGGGATTGTTGTCTGGAGGATCTTATCATCTCCCTCCCCCTTTTGGGGATCCTCTTCTTCCTCCTCGACCATGGCTGGAGATTGCACTATGAAATTTTCTTACACTGTGACCCAAGAGCACACCTTCATCACCGTCGCAACCGACCGTGTAGTGACAGTGCACGGCCCCATCACTGCAATGGCCACAACTCCATCTTACTCCCTTCATCTTCCTTCTGCCTCACCACCACCGCAAGCCACCACCAAAACCACATCCCTCCTCTTCCCTTCTCCTTTTTCTTCTTTACTCTTATTCATTTTCCTCTACCTAACCGAACACCATCACCTTCATCACCTGACACCATCCCCTGTTCGCCTTCCTCTCCATTGAAAACCCAACAGCACCTCCACTATCTCTACATCAGCCGACCACCACCAACACCCAACACCGATCACCAACGCCAACCCCTCCTGACCACGACCCCCTTATTCAGACCTCCACCTTCTCCTACCCATGCTACCCAGCATCACCACCACCTGCAACCTCCCCCGCCGAACCCATCAAAGCTAGCCCCATCACTCATCGTCTGGCCTCCTACCTCACCGCTGACACCATCATGATGACACCCACACTCCAATGATGATTTTGAGCACTCTTACCGAGCACGCATAGCCCCTTGACAGCTACTGGCCAACCCACCATCGCCGGCATCCTCCTCCATTGATCGGCCACGTCCGACCACCATCGGTAGTGCCACTTATGCCATCATGAAGCCCGCACTTCAGAGATCCACCACCGGTGTCCATGCCATTCGTCTTCCCCTCCTCCTCACATGGCCGGGCTTGAGTGCACATGCTTTATTATGCTACAGTAAAAGTTGTATTTCTATTTACATTCCATTGCCATTGGGCTTTTATGTGGGTTTTAATCATTAAAAATATATTGGATAAAATTGTAGCCTTTACCCTTTATTTCTCATTATTTCTCTAGCCATCAATTACATATCTCTCTCTTTATTTCACTAGCCTCACATAAGTTACATGTTATATTATAATTATGGGCAAATATCTGGCCATCATGTTTTAATAATGAAATGATAAATTTGCGACTTGATGTAGATACATCTATTTAGGTTAAAATGCCTATTCATGCATGTTCGTAGGCTTAGATTTGCATTTCATATTATAAATATTGCATAGCATGCATCATTCTGCATTTATAGTAGTTGTGTATATTTTAGGTTAATTGCATCCTTTTTATGGCCAGGAGGGAAAGGGATTTATTTTGGGGTCTCAAATTGATGAACCAAATGTACGGATCTAACTAGGATGATGATCGAAGTCCAACGCCTCCGAGATCGTCCTAATCGGAATCCCATATCACCTTATGCGATTCGAGGAAGATCAATGGCCAGGGGGCAATGCGACATCCTTATAGGCTTCAGATGAAAAGTCTGACTATACAAATGGATCTGGAGTGACAATTGCAGTCCAACAACGTGAAAATCATCTCGATCCGAGCATCGTGGCACCCTTTGCAATAGAAAGAAGATGGACAACCTAGATGGTGCCACGTGGCACCATCTAGGCCACCCAACACCGGCTAGCAGCCATCGCCCACATCTAGATCATCCATTCTCAGCCATTAGATCATGATCCAATGGCTGAGAAGCTTCCTCCACTATGTTCCCATAAGACATCTCCTCGACACAAACGTCGACTTGGCGCATTGGTTGAAGACCCAGCCTCGAAGGGAGGGGCGCGGGTTCGAATCCCTACAGCCGCCCCCCCAATTCACAATCGAGGTGCACATAGCACTAGCCTCACGCACAAGCATGCATAGTGCAATGCCAGTGCACACACATGCGCGACACGACACGTGATGGGCGTGCAAACACAACAGCAGCGGGAGTGAGTTGGCACAGATCTTCAACTCCAGTTGGGCAGATCTTTAGTGACGATTGCAGCTGTCACTAATGCCCTATGCACAAATTCCTCCTGTTCCTCCCACTATAAAAGGACCTACCCCCCTTCATTCTTCATCATCTCTTCCTTTCTTCTCCTCACCACCTCCAAGGCTTTAGAGAGAGCTTGTCCCAAGCCTGGGATGCTCCCCTAGAGTAGAATCAAATATTTTCCCGCCTCTCATCCTCATTCGTGGAGCATCCCGTGGTCGTCCTCTCACCTCCTTCGAGAAGAAGATCCTCGCCGTAGCGACATCCTACCCGGTCCTCCTTCCTCCGCCGTCGTTCTCCCTCGTCCCACTCCTCACCACCTTCATCGGGGCACCGTCAGAGCGAGCAGTCCTCCAAGCGACCGTCGAGGGGGACTCTTCTCATCTCCATTTATCTTTATTGCTTTCTAGTATAGTTTTTCTGCTTTCATAGCTGTAGGAAACATTTGTTCATCAATATATTGATATTTTCTCTCTCTCTCTCTTATATTTTGCAGGTACATTAGTTAGATAATGTTTTCATCTATTTGATCTCTTGCTTGATAAAAACACCAAAAAAAATTATATAAGATAAAAACGAAAAAAATAAATAAAAAGCGAAACACAGATTTTTCAAACCAAACGTTCTCCTCCGCATGTTCGACGTGGGACTCTTTTGAGTTTTGGTTATAAATATTATCTGATCGATGGATTTTCTTGCGAATTGAATTACAACGATGGGTTTTCCAAAATCCGAACTTTCACGACGAATCTCTACCCCATCACGAGGTAATGTGGCTTGTTCCTCCCCATGGAAACGACCTAACCATTGTGGTTAGAAGTAATTAATGTTTTGATAGTCAATTTTCCACCACAAAAGTATTACAAAGACATGACATTTTATGTGAATAAAATTAAAGAAAGTGAAGATCGACTCCTCAAATGGTGCCATTGCCAGGGAGGCAACAGGCTTAGTAAACTCGCAAGTATTTTTCTTTTCGCATTGATCCCTGATGAGAGCCTCATCATAAGCCATAACTAGCTCATTTTGACCCAATAAAGAGAATAAAAGCTCCTACATAACCTAGAAGAAGGCCTAAATGAAGGAATAAGTATTCTGGGAAGAAAACATGAGATAAAGGTTAAAACTGTAATTTTACCATTACAACACATAAATGGGATTTCTCAGAGAAAAAACATAGGTCAAATGGTCTAAATGAAATAAAAAGTTGGTTGAGTCAATCAGAAATGGGTTTATGTGCAATCTAGGAATTAAATGACATTTGGTAACCCTAAAATAGAATCGCTTAGCTCAACAAGGTTCCAGTCAAGATAAAAATAAAGTAAACCCTCTAAAATTCATGTAAAAATATCCTCTAGGGTTTAGAACATTCAAATTGACCTTTGGAACCTAGTTTGACCTAGATTAGGGTCCTAGCTCATTAATTGACCTAATTTAGGTTTTTACTCAAAATGTCCAGGTTAACGGGGTCAAACCTAAAATCCAACTTCACCATTGGATTCCTTAGGTCCAAATTAGGTTTGTACCAAAATTTGGACCTAAGGGGAGGTCATCTTGACCTAATTTGCAATTTAGTACACCTAAATCATATTTTGGTCCCTAACTTTTGAAAATCATCACAGAGAACCCCCTAACTTCCTCGCCAACCTTTAAATCAGGTCCTTTCGCCATTATTGGGGCAGAATCCTTCTCCGGCGAGGATTAGAGAGGGAATACTCTCGGATTCCTCAGAGATCCCCTCCCAGAAATGGAAGGGAGATTCTCTGAGGAATTTCCTTCCATCTGAGGCCAGTCATGATCCCTGATTTGATCCCAATCTCTCATGCGAACACACGAGGGATTTGGGTATCCACCCACTTTCCTTCTCCGGTGAGCCGTCGGAGACAAAGGCGTGCCCTCTAAGCTCTGAACACACGGCCCAATGCCTATAAAAGAGCCCCCAAACCCGGCCGCTCATTTTCAGCTAGACCTGGCTGAGGTTTCACCACAGATTTGTCTCTTCCTTCCCGGCCAGGGTACACAGTGAGCTCCGGCGAGCTTTCTTTCCTTTCCTCTTTGCTCTGCCACAAAACCAGTGGCGGAGACTTCTTCCTGATTCTCCTCCTCGTCGCGCAATACCGGCGCACGCTGCCTCAGACTCGTCGTCACCGTCGTCCTCCCTCCACTGGGCATCTTCTTCTCCGGCGACAGCAGGTATGGCTGCCTGCCTCTCCACCCCCTTCGTCCCTACAATTAGGTTAGAACTACTCCACAACTTCCCCTCTTTCTTTTCCCCATTCTATTTCAATCGATTTCCCCTCGACAATGCCTGTCCACCTTCATCTTCCATCCCTCCGGCAACCCTCCGGCGAGTTGCCCCCGTCGATCCGCCGCTCCACACAACTCGCAAACCTACCTAAAGGCTCCGCCTCATCACGCTGAACATCCTCCGCCCACCCACTGCCGCTCTACACTCACTCAATGCACCCCCGATCACACCTACCTCTCTGGTCACAGGCCGACCTAGGCACGCACGCCTAGGCCGTCCCGCGACTTGCTACACCTTGCACCACCTTTGTCGTGCCACGGCGAAGGTCTCCTGGTAGTTTGATTAGGCCGAGAGGCTGTATTCATGTCTGACAGGTTTTGAGCGCAGCCGCCATTAACGACGGGTGAAGCAGCTTCCAAACAGGCTCCAGGCTCTGGGGTTCCAGGACTTCAGCTGCTGTGGATTGGGGTGAGTTGCATGAAGACAGCCAGCTAGCAAGCAAAGGGAGTCGAGGCCGCAGTTGAGGAGATTGCGAAGAGTCTTCCTGCAGGCGCGCGCGAGAAGAGAGAGCCAGATAGTCCCACATCGTAAGATTACAGCGCGCCGCAGTGGTTTAAAGTGATTTTGTGCATACAGCTCTTCGCCTCCGAATGCACCTGGGGTGAGGTTTCGCACCCCATCACACGCCCCATCCGCGGTTTCACCTCACGGACCCGGCGGATCCGACCCTATACACCACCCGCACATACCTCGCGTACCATACACGCCGGTATGCCTGGTCCCGGGTACGCAACCTGACCCATTAACCCGGCTCTGGGAGAGCTACCTGTGAGCGGTTTGCAGAGAGAGAGAGACACGCACGGGTAGAGGGAGGGATAGGTTTTGCTTCCCCCTTGTGTATAGGCGAGCGGAGTGCCGAAGAAGAAGCTGACACTTAGCCGCAGGGAGGAGAAACAAGAAGAAACTCTGAAGAAGAGGCTGAGCAAGGTAGAAGAAGAAGAAAGGCTGCAGAGAAGTACAACAGAGCCAAGGCAGAAGAAACCTTCGCAGAAGAGACTGCAGAAAAAGAAGAAGAGAGGCCAAGACAGAAACCAAAGAAGAAGACCAAGGAAGAAGAAGAAGCAAAGGCAGAAGAGAGACTGCAGAGAAAGAAGAAGAACAATCAAAGGAGGAAAATACTTTTAAGACGTCTAATCACAAGATTAGAAGTCCAATTTTACTCTTTTGCCTGGATTACTTTTTAAATGCATTTGAATTAAACTTTTGAGTAAATTAGAGTGTTCAATTACATTTGAGATTAGTAGTAAATTCCGATTGCTCCCTGTGTTCGACCTCGGATACTCCGGTTTTCGAGTAATAAAAACTTTTATTTGTTGACGACGCTTGATCACCTATACTACGACGCAATAACTGTTAAAACACGATCGAGTCAGGCGCGTCAACATTTTGGCGCCATTGCCGGGGAGCAACGTGCAATTTATCACTAGTCTCTACATTCTTTTTATCATATTGAACACTAACTTGCCCTACTTTGCTTCGTTGTGATCTTGCAGGTATTTCACGAGAAAATCCCTCTCGCAAGTCAACCACTCCAGGGCAGGTAATTTCTTTTCTTCCTTAAACCATCCCCTAATCCTGAAAAGACAAAAGGAAGAAAATCAATTTAGGAATCAATTGCCTTCTTTATATAGTAATCACCATCTTTAAGGCAAACATTTCCTAATTTTGCAAAAATTTTTTAATTCTTCTTGAATTTGGAGTGATTTTTTTAGATTCTATCCCACAAATTCATGTGCCTAATAGAAATAACGCTTAATCTCTACGGACAACACACTTCTTGCTTTTAAGTCTAAAGAGAATTTCTGTGAAAAAGAAAAATGGATTGGAAATAGAACCAAATTAGGATTTCTACATAGGATCTTGGAGTGTTAGTCACACATGCCTGCATAAAAGGAAATAAACCTTCCCGCATCAGTGTGTCACCCAAGACCTTGATTGAAGTAATCTAAACAAGACAAACCCTAAAGAAAAAGAAGCTCTAAAATTACTTGAATCTTAAAATTTTTGGACCTAATAACCTGGGAGTCAAATCAGGGTGATCTCTAGGCTCCAAACCTAGAATCATTCTGCCATCTATAGGACAGGTCAGGTGAAGTTGACCCCTTGGGTTAACCAACCTCTAAATTAGGTCACAACATCAAACTATCTAACGTTCAAGTGAGACCCTAAATCACCTTTGAAATAAAAGTGGTAGACTTAAGAGGTCAAGGTCCCCATTCTGGTGTACCTGGAATCTCAATGACAAGAGAGGTCGGGTGGGGGAAACCCTGTAACCCGTGGGGACGCTCTACCATGTAGGGGTCTTTGCGGGACTCTCCCTCTCTGGCTTCCTAGGTAATTCTCAGGTGGACGACTTTCTGATCTAGGGGTACCATCCGCCCCGAACCTCCATAGTCATCCAAACATCTTTGGGTGTCTTGATTGGGTCAAAAACACCTCCAGTCCCTCATCTTTTCTCTTTAGAGCACACACACATTTTTAGTGGGAATCGTTATTCAGATCTGATCGCTTCATAACTTGATTATACATCTTGATTCAAACTCTGATTCTACATCTGGATTCCACCACCTGATCCAAATATGCAGCCAAACCACTTAGGACCACCATTCAAGAAACCTGAATATCAGAGATCCATGAGAAATAAAATGATTGAGGATTCCCTGAAATTCTATGAAAAAGAAGAAACCTCAACACCAGTAGGAAACATTTAGGTTGATGTCCCAACAACCACAACCTTTATCATAACTTGTGCCTAAGTACTATTAGCAGAAGCCACAAAAGGATCAACCTGTGACTTGATCATTACTGCATACATTGAGATAGAAAAACTGCACAATCTTGAATACCTTCAATGTATGACAAATCCTCGACTTTGGAAGCAACACCAAGATAGTCTTGAAAAACGGGAAGAGATAATGAGATTAGTAAAACAAGTTATTGACCAGAAATACCCGTATATACCACAAACAGAGGATGAACCATCTTGGGAAAACATTGAGGATAAATCTGATCTCGGGTTTGAGGCACAAAATGGTTGTGGATTCCCAACCCAAATAGAATACAATGGGCATGATATTGAAGAAGGTTGGGAAGCTCCAAATGCAGGAAAATACCATGATGAGCCCATTCTAGAATCCCAAAACTCCTGCAAGAATGAGAGTAGAACTAAACCTCTCGAGGGTGTAAATTCCATCCCTTATTCTGATAAGGTGACCCTCGAAGGTTATTCAGACCTAGATTCTAGTAATTCAACCCACATCCTAAGCCTAGAACCTAGATCGGAAACATATTTTGAAGATTTCAAGGCCCCAGATGAAGAAGATCAATCTTTCAATGAAGAATATAATTTTGGGCCTCGATTTGATGAATATCCCTCGCCAGCATCCTTAGAGGAACTAATCGATTTTTCGAAAGTCATGCCAATCTACAACACAGAAATCGAGGAGTTGGACGAGTGGGGTTTCAATTGGGTCTGCCCTACTAGCTTAGAACCTGAGCCTCTACCAAATAGGGACATCTTTTTAAGCTCAGAATTCACATTTAGGCTAGACCCCAATCAGGCTGCTGAATCTACAACATATGATTTATTCTATGGTGGTGAAACTCACAATCTGGAATCTCATTCAAATTTTGATTTTCGTAAACTCTTCGACGATTTCGAATCTGACCATAACATCGGAGAAAATCTGCTTCCTGATTATAACAAGCCAATTTTCTTTGAAGCCACCTGCTCCACATATACAGAACCAATCAAAACCCGTTCTCTACCCCGACCCACAACCGGACTCAATTTATATTCTGATTCACCTCTCACTGAGCCGTTTGCAGATGATTTAACTCCATATCTATATTGGGTATCGGGCATTAATCAGACCGAAAAACAGGAGCCAACATTCTTTGATCACCCCTGTAGGGATTCCACACCTTACATTGATTATTTTTCGGAACCCTACTCTGACCAAGCTGAGTCGACTCAGCCTAAACCCAAGTTTTCACTTCCATATCCATTAGAACTTCATTGCATATGGTGGGTTCCGCATCTGTTGATCTACATCATCAACCCACCAGACTTATTGGGTTTTGGCTGCATCATCAGCCGACTGATCTTAACAAGCACCTGGTTGGACCAACCAGGCTCTTAATCAAGGTTCTTGTTTTACAAAATTTTGCTGATTTGACCACTCCCTCTCCACCCCATTTTTCACTCGGCTGAAGGCATTAAATTTAGCGCTTAACGGGAGGCAACCCGTCATCCCAAAAATAGAGACCCGTCTGATTATCTATCTGTACTCCACATCCATTACACCTTGAGTTCAGCCTTAGATAGTTGATCCCACCTCTGGTACACGTATCAGAGCTTGAAATCGTTTGCATCAGTCATTTTCGACTCATTCACCCACCCGATGTATCCTGTTCTAAGTCCCTGACCTCAACACTATTTCACACCCTCCGTTTACAATGAGGACATTGCAAAACTTAGGCATGGGGGGGTGATAAAGTGCATACATACAGAACCAAGAAAAAAGTCAGGAGTCTCACACACAAAAAAATTTGCATATGTCAAAAACACAAAAAATTGAAAAATTATGAAAAAGAACAAAAAATGGGGGAGGAAATTTTGTGAGCCACATATTCATAAGGAGAAAAAGAGAAAAAATGACAAAAGGAGCACAAAATGAAAAAAGAAAAAGAAATAGTCATTAGTAAAAGATTAAGGAATTAACTGAAGTTCTAGACCAGATCAAGAAAAGAAATAAAAGAAAAGTGCTAAGGAGACATAACAAGAGATTAGCGGGAACGCTGGTCTTAGGCCTCTTGGGCTAGATTCTGTAGCTTAAAAATTCACGTATCCCCTAAAATTTGGATAATCCTCAAGAGGTTGAGGAAAATGCGAAGCTTAAGTATTAGGTCTAAGGCTTAGGAAGTATTCGGCCTTGTTAACTGACCTCCGGTTTGGGGGATTCGGTAACCTAAGCACCCCAAATTCACACACAGTCTGGTTCAGTGCGCATAAATATCCAAACCACGCAAAAGTGTTTAATGTTCTAAAAAAGACACCTAGATTAGGAGCGGCCAATCAACACAAGTTGATTTAGACGAGTTCCCGACGCGGAGAGGCTGAAAATTCCCCTTGAAGATGCATAACAACATATCATCTCCTCGGTGCTTGTCTCTTAGGATATTTAAATATCCTACTGGGGGCATGTAAGCACTCTGCTGGTTCAGATACCATGGGTGGCATTATCACGAAGTGTCGATCGCCAGGATCTGAATTCAGCCATGGAACACCATGGGCGGGATTATCTCAAAATCTCGAAAGCCAGGGTTCTTGGGGTTTCCATGGGCGGGATTATCTCGAAATCTCGAAAGCCAAGGACCCTTGAGGATTGATGATGGGGATGAGGAATCCGATACAGACCGTGTTGAGAAGCTAATCCGAAGCTAGAAATAAAAAGAAAAGAGAGAGAAAAGTTTTCCAAACAAATAAATCCTCTATCTCTTTTACAAAAATGCACTGCAAACTGAACTTAGGCTAAGAATGTCTCAAGCATGGGTGTTTTAACCGCAGAGTCCAACAAACCCTAGGTTAGTTTCTGTGGGCCTTAGAAACCTTTGCGGAGGATTGAGGCTAAAGCATGTCAGGTCCGAAGTTTGGTTGGTACTTGAATACCTCTAGGCCTATTATCGTCATTCCGACCTAATCACAAAAGAAAAAGAGAAGCACTTATCATAATTGATGACAGACACTTAGGGTCTAGAATGGAAGTTAAAACCTTGAAATTTTGCTAAGGGACTAGCAAAAGCTAGGCATGGGGGTATGATGAGAGCCTCATCATGAGCCATAACTAGCTCATTTTGACCCAATAAAGAGAATAAAAGCTCCTACATAACCTAGTAGAAGGCCTAAATGAAGGAATAAGTATTTTGGGAAGAAAACATGAGATAAAGGTTAAAACTGCAATTTTACCATTGCAGTACATAAATGGGATTTCTCAGAGGCAAAACATAGGTCAAATGGTCAAAATGAAATAAAAAGTGGGTTGAGTCAATCAGAAATGGGTTCATGTGCAATCTAGGAATTATATGACATTTAGTAACCCTAAAACAGACCCGCTTAACTCAACAAGGTTCCGATCAGGATAAAAATCAAGTAAACCCTCTAAAATTCATGTAAAATATCCTCTAGGGTTTATAACATTCAAATTAGCCTTTGGAACCTAGTTTGACCTAGATTAGGGTCCTAGCTCATTAATTGACCTAATTTGGATTTTTACGTAAAATGTCCAATTAAAAGGGGTCAAACCTAAAATCCAACTTCACCATTAGATTCCTTAGGTCTAAATTAGGTTTTTACCAAAATTTGGACCTAAGGGGAGGTCATCTTGACCTACTTTGCAATTTAGTACACCCAAATCACATTTTGGTCCCTAACTTTTGAAAATCATCACAGAGAGCCCCCTAACTTCCTCGCCAACCTTGCAATCAGGTCCTTTCACCATTATTGGGGCAGAATCCTTCTCCGGCGAGGATTAGAGAGGGAATACTCTCTGATTCCTCAGAGATCCCCTCCAAGAAATGGAAGGGAGATTCTCTGAGGAATTCCCTTCCATCTGAGTCCAGTCATGATCCCTGATTTGATCCCAATCTCTTATGCGAACGCACGAGGGATTTGGGTATCCACCCACTTTCCTTCTCCGGTGAGCCATCGGAGACAAAGGCGTGCCCTCCAAGCTCTGAACACACAGCCCAATGCCTATAAAAGAACCCCCAAACCCGGCCGCTCATTTTCAGCTTGACCTGGCCGAGGTTTCACCTCAGATTCATCTCTTCCTTCCCGGCCAGGGTACCCAGCGAGCTCCGGCGAGCTTTCTTTCCTTTCCTCTTCTCTCTGCCACAAAACCAGTGGCAGAGACTTCTTCCTGATTCTCCTCCACATCGCGCAATACCCGCGCACGCTGCCTCAGACCCATCATCGCCGCCGTCCTCCCTCCACTGGGCATCTTCTTCTTCGGCGACAGCAAGTACGGCTGCCTGCCTCTCCACCCCCTTCGTCCCTACAATTAGGTTAGAACTACTCCATAACTTCCCTTCTTTCTTTTCCCCATTCTATTTCAATTGATTTCCCCTCGACAATGCCTGTCCACCTTCATCTTCCATCCCTCCGGCAACCCTCCGGCGAGTTGCCCCCGTCGATCCGCCGCTCCACACAACTTGCCAACCGACCCAGAGGATCCGCCTCATCACGCTGAACATCCTCCGCCCACCCACTGCCGCTCTACACTCACTCAATGCACCCCCGATCACACCTACCTCTCCGGTCACAGGCTGACCTAGGCACGCATGCCTAGGCCGTCCCGCGACCTGCTACACCTCGCACCACCTTTTTCGTGCCACGGCGAAGGTCTCCCGGTAGTTTGATTAGGCTGAGAGGCCGTATTCATGTCTGACAGGTTTTGAGCGCAGCCGCCATTAACGACGGGTGAAGCAGCTTCCAAATAGGCTCCAGGCTCCGGGGTTCCAGGACTTCAGCTGCTGCGGATTGGGGCGAGTTGCATGAAGACAGCTAGTTAGCAAGTGAAGGGAGTCGAGGCCGCAGTTGAGGAGATTGCGAAGAGTCTTCCTGCGGGCGCGCGCGAGAAGAGAGAGCCAGATAGTCCCACATCGTAAGATTACAGCGCGCCGCAGTGGTTTAAAGTGATTTTTTGCATACAGCTCTTCGCCTCTGAATGCACCTGGGGTGAGGTTTCGCACCCCATCACACGCCCCGTCCGCGGTTTCACCTCACGGACTCGGCGGATCCGACCCGATACACCACCCGCGCATACCTCGCGTACCATACACGCCGGTACGGCTGGTCCCGGGTACACAACCTGACCCGTTAACTCGGCTCTGGGAGAGCTACCTGTGAGCAGTTTGCAGAGAGAGAGAGACACGCATGGGTAGTGGGAGGGATAGGTTTTGCTTCCCCCTTGTGTACAGGCGAGCGGAGGGCCGAAGAAGAAGCTGACACTTAGCCGCAGGGAGGAGAAACAAGAAGAAACTCTGAAGAAGAGGCTGAGCAAGGTAGAAGAAGAAGGCTGTAGAGAAGTACAGCAGAGCCAAGGCAGAAGAAACCTTCGCAGAAGAGACTGCAGAAAAAGAAGAAGAGAGGCCAAGACAGAAACCAAAGAAGAAGACCAAGCAAGAAGAGGAAGCAAAGGCAGAAGAGAGACTGCAGAGAAAGAAGAAGAACAATCAAAGACGGAAAATACTTTTAAGACGTCTGATCACAAGATCAGACGTCCAATTTTACTCTTTTGCCTGGATTACTTTTTAAATGCATTTGAATTAAACTTTTGAGTAAATTAGAGTGTTCAATTACATTTGAGATTAGTAGTAAATTCCGATTGCTCCCTGTGTTCGACCTTGGATACTCCGATTTTCGAGTAATAAAAACTTTTATTTGTTGACGACGCTTGATCACCTATACTACGACGCAATAACTGTTAAAACACGATCGAGTCAGGCGTGTCAACAATCCCTATTTGTTTCTATTCATTGATCTATCATTCTTTCATGCGAGGTACGTTCTAGAGGAAGAGGAACACACGAGGGATGCTCGTCACCTTGGTGGACCTTGTTGCCACCTCGAGGATAATCGTGTGTGCATGTGGGCCTTGATCCTATGTGCGTGGAGGGAGGATTGGCGACTGAGGGCCTATTTGCTTCTTTTATTTTTAGATTAGGCTAGATAGACATTAGATATTTAAATTTCTGTCTTGTGGACCTGTGTTGGGCATTTTTGGGAACTTGTTCCCAGTGTTTTTATTGCTTATCTATCTTGTATACAGGAGTGTATTTTTGGGAGTGTGTTTCCATTTTATTTAGATTATAGGTTTATTTGAATGGTTAGAACTGCATGTTAGTTAGTAGCTACTTAGATTAGATTGGGTTTGTTTGCTTATTATTAAAAAAAAATTCCAAGCCGCCTGCTAGAAGCTGCATATCTATAGGGCGACCATATAGGATTGTTTGAGCAACATCTAGTGTTTCTTTCTGCATTGTAGACATCTTGCATGAAGAAAGCTAGAGTAAGGTATGTCTTCTCTTTAGCATCAATTACCTGTCATGCATCTGCATTGGACTTAAATTCAAGACTACTAAAGTGTTTGATTCCAACTAATTCAGTGGTCACTTTTAAGAAATTGAGATTGCTAAGAGGTTGGACCTTAAAATCAGTGACTTTAAATTTTGTGCAAAAGGATTTGATTAGGGGATTTGAAATTATAAAACGCGTATGTGTGTTGCACACTCAAGACACTGTGCACATCACACATAAGGTCACTAGGAATTTTCTACCTCTCCTCTTTGCACCACAAGGGAAGTTAGCTGGAAATCAACAAGCCTATCCACCAAGTTACTTTGGTTCCTCATGCGTGGGCTCGATTCGAGACTTCCATCTCTTGTGAGTAGGTTGTAGGTGGCAATGAAGGTTGGCCTAGGAAGCATAACTCTTGCAAAACTTGTTTGGCCACCAACTGAATAATTAATTCTAAGACCTAGAATCTACTAAAAGCAAATCCCACTGTATTTGCGTTTGTTTTGGCAGTGGTAGAGCTCTCTAGGAAGTTTCTGGTTTTAATCTGATTTCTTCAAGTCCTAAGAGAGTTAAACCTATTTGGCTTAAAAGAAATGGATCACCCTTACTCCTATCATTTAGATTATCAAAACCAATACTTCCCATCTTTTAACCAAGATCCTATGCCCCGAGCATATCCCTCCTTAGAGGGGTATAATGACAATTCATGGGATCAATCCTATTCCTATCTTAGGAGTACTGGCCAGATAACTCCCACTTTTGAGCAAAACCTTGGAGCGGGATTTTCCACCTCTGAAATCCCCACTACTATGCAAACACCCAACCCTCCAACCCTTCATAATATTTCTTATCAAGGTTGGACCGATAGCCCTAGGCAACCTAAGACTGAGATTGACTATTCCCCTTAATCTAACAATAGTATCTCCTCTTTTATGATAGAAATGCAAAAACAACAAAAAGAAATGATGGAGTCTATGGGAGAGATTTTGATAAATAGTCAGCGACTGAATGAGAAAATTAATCAGCTTAGCTACTCACCTACTATTTATTATGATCCCTACCTGTACACCCATGATCATCAAAATAATTATGAGTAAACAACAGATAATAGGGATCTCGTTTTGAGTACCTATCACTTAGACTCTCCCCATGAGACACAACCACTAGAAGAGAACAATCCTAGTGATTATTTACCCGAGCTATATTGGAGTCAAAAGAAAAAAGAAGATGGTACCACTTGAGGACCTTAACCCTGCTGACAGTATTTTTCTCACCCTTGATGACCTAGGTCAAGGTCGTACTAGTCATACCATTTCCCTGATTGATCATGTGGTGGAGCCCCCTTCTACCCTTGTGAGCCTAATCCTGATCCTCCACGTAGGGAGCCAACATCTACCATACAACATTATGAGGATTTACATGTCGATGACTTTAAGGGAATGGAGGATGAATTGGATCAATTCTGGTCTCGGGGATACAAAGAGTCTATTTTAGAGGACTAGGATGACCCAATGGAGGAACCTGGACTTAGAGTTTGGAGTGAATCTTGGGGGGATTATGTGTTATTTGAGGACTTACCCCCTGAGGATATGAATGATCTGGTAAAATATAGATTCCTCCCTACTTGTGATTTTGAAAATTATCCTCCTCAAAATTGGGAAGATACAGAGTCTAAGTTAGAGGAGGACCAACATAAGATTGAGGAGCCCAGGAGAGACTCTCAGGGACGATATGTATCAATTGAGGATTTATGCCCTGAGAAGAATAGAGAATTGAGTAATATAGGCTTTCTCCATTCATATAATGATCATCCTCCTAAAGATATAAAAGATAATGAAGTAGTGATTGTGTTTAGTGACAAATCACATAAAGCCCCCGGAAAGGATGTAATTGACAAGAAAGAACTCGAGGATGGACTTATTTTTTATGATTCATATCATTTTGCTACTTCCCAGGAGACCCAACTGTCATCAAAGCATAGTGATCTTGAGTCTACTAATGATGATGAGATAATGAATTCTATGCTTAACTCATCTATTGTAGAGGAGAAGTTGGAGATTGATGAAACAAAGAAGTTATTTGAAGATGTGGATGAAAAAGAAGAATGCTTATTTGGAATGAAATCTAAACAGACTAACTCCTCTTTGGACTTAATAATTACCACCCAATCACTCAAGCAAACTGTAGACTCCTTACCTAATCCTTGGCTCAGGTCTCTGCTCATATACATTCTTTTTGGGGAGAAGCCACTACATCTCCAAGTGGAATGGCGAGTGTGGATTGATGCTTGTACTTTTAGTCTCACCATTCAAGGGTTTGAAATAATTATGCATACATTTTTTAAAACCCTTCCTACTTTGGAGGACCCTTGTTATCCCCCAGTTATTCTATTTCAGGAGGTCCCTTCTCATGTTCCTTTTGTTATTCCTAGACCTCCCTAGGTAGCCTACGAGGTTCTCTATTTCCATGTCTTCTGGCGAGTATTTGGAATCACTCTGCATCATCAGTTCGCCAACATCCAGGGCTACTTGTTCTTTAAGCCTGCACTTTTATGCATATTTTTAGGGCCTAGATCTTTTTGTTTGGAACCAAACTTACAAGTTCCCTACAAGTTTGGCTGCTGACAGAAAATGCAGCACTTGTTGGGAGGCAACCTAATGTCCAGAATAACGCCTTCATCAAATAATTTCCTTCATTTCTCCCCCTGTTTTAATTTTACAATGAGGACATTGTAGGATTTAGGCATGGGGGGTGCATTTTGCATTTTTAGGCATTATTCATTCATTTAGGTTAGGTGCATTAGTCCAAAAAAAAATTTCTTTTATTTTCTTGAGCTAATTTGGTTAGTCCCTAGCAAAATATCTTTATCAAGGAGGTGTCATTGAAGATTTTCATCCTAAATTGTTTCTTAAGTTTAGAATCCAGTACATTTACTTCACTTGCATGTAGACTGGGTAATGGATCTTTTAAGGAAACCAATACACATTTTTAGTTGTTGAATCCTTGGACAGTTAGTAGGGAGCCAGGAAAACTATCTTCTATTAGATCCACCTAATATTCATGAGGTGAAAGTAGAGTGACTATTGATGCGCTAAGTCTAGTACAAGGACTCTTAAGTTCTGGATAATTAGATGATGATATCTCAGAGTTAGGCATAGTTTTTGCTCTCTGTTCTGGTGTGCAGACATTGTGTGCAATTTCTTGAGAGTCACGAAATAAGGCAAATACGCGAAGATTGAGTTCTCATAAAATTATGACTATGGTGGATGGTTATGACCATCCTTCATAGAGTCCTCAGCTGAAGGAGGGCATTAGTGCCAAAGGTCAGAAATACGCTTGTCCTATTCATTCCTTCCTGGTGCCAAGAGTAGGCACTTCTACCAAATAAGCCACACAATATCCTCTTGATCATCATCATCCAATAATACCTCATGAATAAAAGTTTACGTCGTGTTGTGTTTTATTGATAGTTAAAAAAAAGAAAAAAAAGAAAAAAAATATAGAACAAAAAAAAGAAAAAAAAAGAAAAGAGAAAAAAATAAATAAAATAGAAAAAGAAAGAAAAAAAAATGTTTGAGTTTATAGCTATGTCTTCGTGTCGATTTCATCATGTGTCAATATCATTGAGGCAACAAAAACACCCATTGCGATCCACCAGATATGACTCATACCTACTTTTTAGTATTTTCAATCGCTTGAATACTAGTTGAGACTTCTAACTTAGTTGTAGGATTATTAGGATTTTAATTGAAGTGTGAATGCCATGTGAGGCCATCGAACATGGAGTACAGTTATAGAATTTGGTGAGATGTGTGATCTCAAAAAAAAAAAATAATAAAAATAAAGAAAAGAAAAGAAGAGTGAGTACAAAGGAATGCAAAGAGAGCACAGTTTTTAACCTCTCTTGTTTGACTCATTTGATAGTCTGGAGATTTAGAGTCTATAGTACTAGACTACATGTAGCACCAGATGAGTGTAAGCCACCAAATATGAATCCATTTGATTTAGTATCTTTTACCTAAGCCAAAAAACTGGGGTCAAATCACATATTATTTTCTGCTTTATCCCTGAGGGAAGTAGTTGCCTATCCTAATAGAATCTTTACCAAGGGTTAAGTATGAACTTTAAATGAAAATTGACTTTTTCACTTGGATCTGTTACCTAGGCTACTATCATTTCACATTTGTCTTGAGCTTTAAATTTTTGGAATAAGAAAAGAAGAAATCTTTTCACTCTCATGATAGCATGCATCATACACCTTGTATGTATTTTTTTCACTTTTGCTAGGGACTAGGGAAACTTAGGCATGAGGGTATTTGATGGGTTCACTTTAGTGAACTAATTATAGGCCTAAGTATACTTCGATTATATTTTCTTGGTACTTAATTCTCAATATCTTAGGTGACAATTGATATAGCCTGCGTGAACGACTAATTTATATTTATATGTTCAATTCATCTTTAATTACTGATAAACACACATGAATTCATGATAAAACACTTATTTATGATAGTTCATAAGCCTAGCGTTGCATTCCATAGTATACATATTGCATAACATTCATCAAACCGCATTTAGTGTGATGTGTATAAATTGTACAGTAATTCATGCATTACTATGGCCAGGAGACAAGGTGTGACATTTCGAAGCTTCAAATGCAAAATCCAACCATACAGATGATTATGGAACGACGATTGCAGTCCGACAATGCAGAAATTACCTCTATCAGAGCTTCGTGGCATCCTCTGCAAGCAACGAAAGATGGATGGTCCAGATGGTGCCACGTGGCACCATCTGGAGAGCCCAAGGCTTCACGAAATCCCTCCAAGGGCTTCTCAATGAGCAATCTCAGCTGTTGGATGAAAATCCAACGGCTGAGAGACCCCCTCCACCGCACACCCACGACTCATCTTTGCGACATAAACGTAGGCTTGGTGCATTAGTTGAAGCATCGGCATCCAAAGGGAGGGGCGTGGGTTTGAGACGCGTAGAACCCCCCCTCCCCAACTTGTCAATTTGGCACTAGTGCGCATGCCAGTGCATGCCAACGCGTACGCCAGCGCGCACCGACACGTATGCCAATGCGCACGCCAGTGTGCATTAGTAGTGCGCACTTGTGCGCACGCCAGCGCGCACCAGTAGGGCATGAGCGTGATGGAGGGCCAACGGAGCGTGCACGTGAGCGGGCATAAGTTGGCTATAGCGGCACTTAAGCTGGACCTACAGTGATGTCTTGGAGGTCGCTAATTACCTTGTGACCATTTTTAGCCCCCTCCCATCCACTATATAAAGACCTACACGCTTCCGTTGCCTAGGCATCTCTTCCTATGCTATTCCCACCTAGTCCAAAGCTCTAGAAGCCCATCAAAGCTCCCCTAGAGCTCATTCCCAAGCTCCAAAGGGCTCTTATTAGTGTAGTGCTCCTATACCCCACCAAATATTCCTCCTCCATCTCACGACCTTCACAAGAAGCCTTGGAGCCGTCTTCTCACCTCCATTTCGGTAGAAGATCACCTCCACCTCCTCATCTTCATTTTGTACCTTGGCGAAGCATTCCTCTACCCAGTGTCCTCTTGCATCTTATCCCCGTTGTCTAGCCTCTCACCTCCTCCGTCCAAGTTGTCGCCAAGTGACGTCGTCTCGCCAAACAACTGATTCGGGAGATTTCTTCTCACCCCTATCTCTTTTATATTTTTTTAGCACATTGTAATAAACATTTGAATGACATTGTGATATATCAGATTTGTTCATTCCACTTGGTGAAGTTATCTTGCTTGTCTCTTTATTACAAAAACAACAAAAAAAAAATAAAACCCTAAAACATTAAAAAGAAACAACACGAAGCACGGATTTCAATGAAAGTAAATGTTGCCTTCCTATGTTTGACCTAGGACTCCCTTGGAGTTTTGATAAAAAATTGTATTTGAGAACATGTTTTGCGACTATAGCGATGGGTTTCTCCTAACCCCAACTTTTCCCTTGCGAAAATCTGTTCATCATTTTGGCATCGTTGTTGGGGAGGCAACGAAATTTGCTTTCTTATTTTCTGTGTTTCTTTGCATTTACTTATTACTAACCCTGCTTGCCTCTGATTTATTGTCTTACAGGTACCCTAGCAAGGAGATCCAAGTACGGTAGATCAGAGTAAAGTAAGGGTAGAGTAATTTGTAAGTGTCCCCACATTCACCTCCACTAGTTCCACTTTTGCCACATCAATAACCAAGACCTAATCTACATAGGTGTTTGCATAAACCCTAGGATAGAATTTGTTTGTCTTGTTTGCCACCTACACTCATCTCACCCCCGCATATATATATATATATATAATTATCTTCTAATTATGGGACGAATCAACATACACACTACGAACACCCACATTTGAGGCATATAACCTATCTTGATTTTATCTACTCAACTGTGATTCCAACCCATGGAACCGATACATGAAAATCAATACATAAAGGAGTAGAAATCAGACTAGGTTAATCACCTTTTGTGTGCCTTAATCAAGTGGTGCAACAGGCTGATTAATTGAGTTGCTTGGGCCGCACCACTCAAGATAAAAGTGATTCATCCATAGCCTTCCACTTAGGGTTGATTTTTAGGGTTGAACTAGGTGCTCCAAATTTTTTTTTTGGTTTCTAAATGAATACATCATCACCAGTGCTTTTAAAACCTAGAGTGTTCTATTGAACCCTGATTGAATAAACCTAAAAAAATTAAACCCTTAAAGCTACTAAATAAGGTTAAACCCTAAAAGACACATCATCAAATAGCCTTGTTTGCAAACCCTGGTTGTGCATGCACACACATTTGAATTGATCATTAAAGGCATAACCCTTCTAAAGGGCCCATCACATTCCAAAAGCACAAATATCCCAAGCCTAACTAAAATAGATTAGACGTTGGCCTTAAGGATTGATTCGCTCTTCGAGGCCCAGATTGAGATTGTTCTTGATTAACCTACTTATGCTAGTCCATCTGATGTCTAGCTAGGGCAGTAGTGTCAAATGATCGCGGTTGGGGGGTATCAAAGGAACCTGAGGCGTAAGTCGAAGGAAGAACCTTCTCCCCAGCCCCTCCTTCTAACTGGTTGGATTGACCAAATAAAAGCAGAGTAAATTGTTTATAATCTTAAAATTGATTCTGAGAGTTTATAGGTCTTTAGGCTACCCAACCTAAGGACAAGCTTGCATTTTTTGTGCTGCAGGGTTCCTTTTTCCCATCCTTCCAACTTCCTTCTAGTGTATGCTTGGAAGGAGGTCATTGAACCCTCACTTGGAAGGACCTATAGACCATTCTCAGAGGCGGAGGTTGAGTTATAGCCAAGCAGATCCCATGGCTGATCAACAACCACCTCCCCCACCTTGGAACCGGTAGGAGCTGATTCAGAGGTAGTTGGACCAATTGCAGTAGATGCAGCAATGGTTCCAACGAATGAATGCACAGGGCGCTCGACCCTTAAAGGATTTTTATGATCCTTCGAATTATGAGGGTCGTCCTGGTGTTGTGATCCCCGCTGGTGATGTTGAGATCAAGCCCTAGGTTTTGAGTTTAATTAAACACTTTTACGGGCTTGGCTCAGAGGACCTGTTCCAACATTCAGATGACCTGATCACTCTGGTTTAGACCACCAAATCATGAAATGTGGATGAAGAACAGATGCTCATGAGGCTTGTCCCCCATTCACTCAAGGATACAACCACACATTGGTATCGTACTATTGGAAGATTGATTGCTACCTAGACAACTTTGAAATCGGCCTTCCTGAAGAAATTCTTCCCAATTGGATGAACCAATGACAAGCAATTACCACTTTTTCCTAGTGGCTGAGGGAACCGTTTCATGGGACTTGGGAAAGATTCTAGGATCTGTTGCGAAAGTATCCACACCACGAGGTGCCTAAATGGCAATTTGTGCAGATTTTTTATCACATGATGAATGATTGGTTATTGCTAGAGCACCATGATAATTTATTTTGATGATAAAAGAACACATGTTATTTAACATTTGCATTTGAAGTCTTAGATTTCAAGATATTTGCAAATGGAGACGTGTTTAGATGGAGTTCGAGCTCTCATCCATGTCAGATTGGAAGAGCATGACAGAGGAGAAGGATCTTCATGAGGAGTGAAAGCTTGAAGAAGGAAGGAGATGAAGAATAGGATAGATTTCCTTTCTTATTTCTTTGTACTTTGTATTTTTGTACTTTGTTCTTTTCTCTTTATTTCTTTCTTAGATCTTATGTTAAAGAGCCTCAAAGAACCCTTAAAGTAGTCCAAGGAACACTTGCACAACCCTAGGATACTTAGGTTTTCTGTAGAAAATCTAGAAAACCAAAATGAGGTTCTGACAGCCTAATCAGACGTCTAATCTAGAAATCAGACGTCTGATAATGACTTTTAAGACGTCTGACTGTTGATTCAGATGCCTAATGACTTAGGCTGGACTTAGTAGGTTGTGTCTGATGAAATCAGACGACCAGACCTTAGTCCAGACGTCTTAGAAGATGTCTGATGGTTGTGCCAGACGTCCAATTAGTGGAACATTGTCTAACATAGTAAACGTTGAGAATATAACTGTTAGGCTTATATCAAACAGTCGTAGAGGACCCCAAATGTCTGATATGTGACTGTTGAGCCTCGGCTGACCCAAATCACCTTTGTCAGATTTTCTAGCTGTTAACCTATCTTGGGAATCCATTCCTACTGTACAATAGGTTTCCAGATGTCCAGACCTAGTGACAGACGTCCTATACGTCGTCTGATGGCCTTACACTAGAACCCTGTTTAGGTTTGAACCAAGTCATGAAGGAAACCCGCCTAGAATTAGATGTCTAACTTTGTTCCCGAATGTCTTCCAGACATCTGATACCTGGAACAGACATCTGATGACCTTGTTAGAATCATAATTGATTTTGATTATGACCTGTTTTGCCTTGGGTTCAACCCCAATGGCTATGGAAGCCTTCCAAGGCCTTCCAAAGCCTTCCTAGGCCCTCTATAAATAGAGGAGTACCCTTGCCTTGCAAACAAACACCTTGAATATCATTTCCACATCAATTTGTGTCTTTTGATCTTGAGAAGAATGCTTTAGCTCTCCAAGCCTAGTTCTACATCCAGAGAGCTTCATCTGAGTTGTGCACTCGCTCTCCCACCGTAGTTTACAAGATCGTCGTTGTGCCAAAGCGTGGTTCATGCATCTGCATCTTTCGTCAACGCACTTCCAACAAAGGGAAGTATTTTTACCTATAATAACTAGGTTAGTCCTTGTTGGCTCTATAGGTTGTTTTGTAATTTTTCTTTGTAATTGTGTTGGGTATTCGCATTGCGAATTCCCATCTCCTTCCTGAGACAAAATCCTCCTTGTGAAGAGGAGGGGTTGAGGAACGCTACCCTTGTACTCATAGCGTGGTTGCAATTGAGGTTGTACTACCCTCATTAAAATAGTACGTTAGTGGATTTGATCGACTTTGTTGATCAGGAAATCCTAACTCGAGAGGGTTAGGTGGTGGTTTTCATCTGGTTTGGGTTTCCACCTAAAAATTCTTGTGCCTATTGTGTGCTTGTGCTTTTTGTGAGATTGTTTACATAATTCCGCATTTTGCATTACGTCATGCATATCTCACCCCCTCCCGTAGGGATTTACAATTGGTATCAGAGCAGGTTCTTGCGTATTTGGCATAACAACTGACAAGAGATCTATGGAAGGGAGAAGTTTCGCAATCAGGATCTCCGAGGGGTAGTCCACAACCCGTTCGCCTTTCTTCGATGGGAGCAACTGCCCCTACTAGAAGCTGTGGATGAAGACTTGGCTACAAGCCAACGACTTCACCATCTGGGCTAGATGCGAAATGCCATTCGACATCCCGGAGAGACCTGCCGTAGGATACTCGTAGCAGTAGATCCAAGAACTCTCGCTCAATGTGAAGATGATGAATGAGTTGTATTGCGTGCTTAGTCGGAGGAGTTTAACTGAAGCTCTCAATGCACCACTGCATATGAGATTTGGCATATACTTGAGGTAACTCACGAAGGTACCTCCAAGGTTAAGTCTTCTGAACTCAACTTACTTTCTCAAGAATTTGAATCTTTTTCTATGAAGACTAATGAATCTTTAAGTGAGATGAACACTAGGTTCACTCTCATAGTAAATAATCTTAAGGCATTAGGAAAGACCTTCATTAAGGGGGAGCTTCAAGGGAAGCTTCTTCGTTCCCTTGGACCGGAGTAGGAACAGAAGGTCACCACCATCGAGGAGGCAAATGAGGTGGAGGAGCTCAACATGGAGGATCTCTTAGGAAATCTAATGGCCTATGAGACAAAGTTGAAGTAGAAGAAGAAGGATACACCAGAGCCAAAATTGAAGATGACCCTCTCATTCAGAACCGCGACAGATAGCATGGTAAGTTCTGATGATGAAGATTTTAAATTTTTACTTAAAAAGTTTTCTAAGTTTTGTAGGGATTCCAAGAGAGAAAAGAAAGAAAAGAAGGAGCAAAGTAGCCCTAGACATTGCTATCATTGCAATGAAATGAGTCATCTACGACTAGAATGCCCTCTTCTCAAGAAGGAGAAGGAGAAGGAGAAGAAATACAAGAAGAAGGCGTTCCAAGCAACTTGGGATGAATCGAGCTCGGAGGAAGAAGAGGAGAATCCTGAGGAAGAAATTGCCTGCACGGGTTTCATGGCGACAGTGGGCGACAGCGAAAGTGACTCCGACAATGAGGTAAAATTGGATTTACAAGATGCATTTATGAATTATTCGAAATCAGTAAGTCACTTAAGGTAGAAAATAAAAACATTAAAAAGAATCTTAGTTTTCTTAAAAATGAAAATGAAAGGTTAGAAATAAAACTCAATGATCTAGAGGCTAGTCCTAAGGATAATAGTTTGTTATTAGAAAATAAAGACTTAATCAATGAAAATAATAAATTGATTGAGGAAAACACAAGTTTAAAAATCAAAATTTCTACCTTAAAAACCAAGATGCATGCTATTGAATATGAACTTGCATGTCTTAGGGAGAAATCAAATAATTTGATTAATAATGTAGAAACTTTATCTAGCCCTAAGGTTGAGAAAGGATCTCCATCAAGATGACCCACTAACAAATCCAGATTCAAGCTCACTTGGATACCGAAGAAAGATTTGGAGTCTTGTTTTGTAGGTTATAAAGATTTCAACATCTAAGATTGGACCTACAAGATGGGGAATGGTCTACTCAAGCTAGGTGGACCAACATCAAGACCAAGGAGGAGGATGAGAAGATTGACGAGACAGTGAAAAAATAATAGAATCGCTGCACGTCTACCGCCTGATTGGAGATCGATGTCGATGCCCGGACCTCCAAGCTATGGATGGGAACCCTATCTGATTTGGCATCCACCTCCATTTAGGCCATTCTACTAGCCATGGTAGGTGAGGTAACCCTTAACGCTATCTTTTTATCATTAGCATATAGATAGGAGGAGTTAAAATAAATGAGCTCTTTGTCCATCCTTAAGGGGGAGCTTTTAAAAATGACATAGCTATATTGCCTTTAGAAAGGGGGAGGTAATAACATAACTATCTTGTTTTATGAAAAGATGAAATTAGAAGAGCATGTTTTAAGGGGGAGTTTAGGAAAATTAAAAATTATAACACCTTTTTGATAATGTCAAAAAGGAGGAGAATTTTATATATTATTTATGGTTTTGTCATCATCAAAAAGGGGGAGATTGTTGGTGCTAGAGCACCACGATCGTTTATTTTGATGATAACAAAACATGTGTTATTTAACATTTGTATTTGAAGTCTTAGATTTCAGGATATTTGCAAATGGAGACGTGTTTAGATGAAGTTCAAACTCGCATCCATGTCAGATTGGAAGAGCCTGACAGAGAAGGAGCTTCGCGAGGACTGAAAGCTTGAAGAAGGAAGGAGATGAAGAATATGATAGATTTCCTTTCTTATTTCTTTGTACTTTATATTTTTGTACTTTGTTCTTTTCTCTTTATTTCTTTCTTGGATCTTATGTTAAAGAGCCTCAAAGAACCCTTAAAGCAGTCCTAGAAACACTTACACAACCCTAGGATACTTAGGTTTTTTGTAGAAAACTTAGAAAACCAAAATAGGGTTCTGACAGCCTAATCAGATGTCCAATCTGGAAATTAGCCGCTGATAATGACTTTTAAGACGTCTAACTGTTGATTCAAACATCCAATGACTTAGGCTGGACTTAGTAGGTTTTGTCTGATCAAATTAGACGACCAGACCTTAGTCCAGCCGTCTTAGAAGACGTCTGATGGTTGTGCCAGACATCCAATTAGTGGAACGTTGGCTAACATAGTAAACGTTGAGAATATAACCATTAGGCTTATATCAGACGTCCGTAGAGTACCCCAGACGTTTGATATGTGACCGTTGAGCCTCGGCTGACCCAAAATCACCTTTGTTGGATTTTTTAGCCGTTAACCTATCTTGGGAATCCATTCCTGCTATACAATAGGTTTCTAGACGTCCAGACCTAGTGATAGACATCCTGTACGTAGTCTGATGGCCTTACACTAGAACCCTATTTAGGTCTGAACCAAGTCAGGAAGGAAACCTGCCTAGAATCAGACGTCTGACTTTGTTCCCGGATGCCTTACACTAGTTTTCTAGACGTCTGATACTTAGAACAGACATCTGATGACCTTGTCAGAATCATAATTGATTTTGATTATGACCTGTATTGCCTTGGGTTCAACCCCAACGGCTATGGAAGCCTTCCAAGGCCTTCCAAAGCCTTCCTAGGCCCTCTATAAATAGAGGAGTACCCTTGCCTTGCAAACACACACCTTGAATATCATTTCCACATCAATTTGTGTCTTTTGATCTTGAGAAGAATGCTCTAGCTCTCCAAGCCTAGTTCTACATCCAAAGAGCTTCATCTGAATTGTGCACCCGCTCTCCCGCCGTAGTTTACAAGAGCATCATTGTGCCAAAGCGTGGTTCACGCATTCATGTCTTTCGTCGATGCACTTTCAACAAAGGGAAGTATCTTTACCAATAGTAGCTAGGTTAATCTTTGTTGGCTCTATAGGTTGTTTTGTAATTTTTCTTTGTAATTGTGTTGGGTATTCGCATTGAGAATTCCCATCTCCTTCGTGATACAAAATCCTCCTTGTGTAGAGGAGGGGTTGAGGAGCACTACCCTCGTACTCATAGCGTGGTTGTAATTGATGTTGTATTACCCTCGTTAAAGTAGTACGTTAGTGGATTTGATCGACTTTGTCGATCGGGAAATCCTAACTCGAGAGGGCTAGGTGGTGGTTTTCACCTGGTTTGGGTTTCCTCCTAAAAATTCTTATGCCTATTGTGTGATTGTGCTTTTTGTGAGATTGTTTACATAATTCTGCATTTTTCATTACATTATGCATATCTCACCCCCTCCCATAGGGATTTACATGATCAACTCCGTAATCATGTGGATGCTTCTTACGGAGGCAATTTCCTCAACAAAGATGCAGATAGCGTGTATGATTTGTTTGAGGAAATGAGTAAAAACTCTTTAAACCATGCCTCCATGGAAACCTTCAACCGATTCCAACAAACTAGATTAAATGCCAATGAAGTCCAAGATTCTCATACATTTGATATGGAATTGATCTGTAATAAATTAGATAAGGTGGATTTGGTTGCTAAATGAATGGAAGAGTGGATGTCTAGGAACTCTAATTTTTCTAGATCCATGCAATCCCAGGGCACGGGATTCCATTCTTTGCAAGCTCCTACGGGACGGGAGTTTGTGAACTGGCTGGAATTGGCTCGACCTTCAAGCTAGCTCTTCTCAGAACCTTATGGGTTTCAAACTGGGGCCTTTGATCCCAGTTTTTCTCATCCTTGTTCATCCTCATCTTATGAGGATGTTTATGCTGTACAAGAGAATGTTAGGTCCAACCCTTACTCGAATTCGTACAATCCTGGTTGGAAAAATCACCCTAACTTCTCTTGGAAAGATCAAGGGTAGCAGACCCAATATCGACCCAACAATTGTGTATTGTAAATACTAATGGGTTAGGTTCATGTATATAATTAGTTTCCCCTGAATCAGGTTAATCAGTTCATGTGGAATGCTCAACAACCCACCGGGCAGGCTGATTTAAACTTGAAGATGGTAGAAATGCAAGGGTCAATGCCCCAGCTCATGCAACAAATGAAAACTTCGTTGGACACCTTGCAATCCGAACTTAGTGCAAATAATCGACAACCTGGATCTCTACCATCAAAACTTGTACCAAACCCAAGGAATGTACAAAACCAAGTCACTGGGCCTCAAGGGTTTGGTGGGGAGCCACATGCTCAAGCTCATGCTATCTATTAGGCTACCCTAGCCTCTCCTGAAGAGAACCAAGTTCCCACCATAATCAATCGAGAGCCTCCTGTTTTGCCCGCACTAACCGACAACATTTTTCCATTGCAAATACCATCACCTTGAGGAGTGGTAGTAGACACAAGGGGCCCATCCAACCCCATGACAACATCATTAGACCCCGTAGTAAGAATTATAGACTCCCAACTAAGAATGTGATCAACAAAACATCAGAGTCTGATTTGGGAGTATGTTGTTGTATGGGAAAATAGGAAAGGTTGGAGGAGAAATTGGAGGAAAGGATGTCCTTACTTCAGGCTTTCAAATTTACAAGCATTTTACTCCTCACGGCTATCGGATCAATCCCCGCCTACGCCAAAGGTTTACTGAATTCATATAAAGAAAAGAGTAGAGCAGAATCTGAAAAAAATAGGAGACTAGTCTTGTCTGATAACACAAGCACACTGATCTTAAACAAGCTACCCCCTAAGAAGCAGGACCGAGGAGCTCCGCTGATTTTCTGCACAATAGGAAACATTACTTCTAATTGGGTCTTCCTTGACTTGGGTGCTTCCATTAATGTGATCCCCACCTCACTGCATATGGAACTGGGTCTAGGCTACTTGAAACACATTGACATAACCTTGCAGTTAGCTAATAGATCCATTACAAAACGAAGGGTCATTTGGAGGATGTTTTAGTCAAGGTTAATGATTTACATTTCCTTGATGATTTCATGGTCCATGACAAGGAAGCACCAAAATAGCTCAATGACACCTCGATTATTTTGGGAAGACCTTTCTTGACTACTGCCAAGGCAAGGATTGATTGTGAATCGGTAAATATAGAAATGGCCTCTGGGATTAAAATAAATCGATTTAATATTTTTGAGGTCTCAAAGAAGGATAAAATTAAATGTGGTTTGATGGAGGAGTTTGGCAGAATAGAAGTAATGACCATACATACCTTAGACAACCTTTTAATGGATAACTCAACCCAAACTCAGGAAGAAAATCACATGGTTGCAAGGATAATTGAGGACAATGAAGACATACAACCAACTGTGGCAACCTAGGATGAGAAGGATATTCATGAAATTGGAAATTTGTTGGATGATTCACATGGTCAAGTTAAAACCCAACAATGTCCTCATCCTGAATTTTTAGAGTTTGAGGTTCAACTTTTGGGTGGGAATCATGAGGATTAGGATGGTTGGATTAAGCACCCTGATTGTGAGGATGAAATTGAACTTTGGGGAGAAACTATTGAAACGTTAGGTATTCTGGAGTACCCACAAACCCCCAACACATCACAAAACCCTCATCATACTTGTTCACCAAACCATTGCACAATTTCTATATCCACCCACACCTCCTATATATTGAATCAACAAAACTCCTATTGGAGACCATTTGGGCTCTCCCTGCACCACCAGCCTGCCACTTTCATTGATCATCTCTTTGGTAAGCCCATTTTCACTCTCCGCGACCCATATCTAGGGGCCCAGAAACTGTGTTATTGCAACCTCAATGTTAGTTATTTTTGATTGAGGGCATCGCCTAGCTAAAGGCACTAAACTCAGCACGTGTAAAGACTGTTTGAAGCTGACCGGAATCTCATAGAAATCAGGTGCTATTCTCCCAATTATGCTCTCCTATATGCTTTTATTTTAACATTGAGAACATTGCATTAGCTAAGTATGGGGGGTGGATATTTTGTGAAATGATTATTTTGTCTGTCCGTAATAGTAATTTCCTATCCTGTTATCTAAAAAAAAAAACAAAAAAGAAACTAGAATCAGGAGAAGAGAACTTGGCATTAAGAGTTGTGAACTTTAGGAATTGATACTTTAGGACCTGAATACTTAGACTCTTCAGGCCTTCAGGCTTAATCAGCTCGAGTATCCACTCGAATGTGGACTTAGTCTTGAGTCCTCACCTAGTAATTTTACTTTAATTTGGTGAATAAATTGGGATGATGAGTACGCGACTTATCAACCTGCCCTCTGATTTGAGGGGATTTTAAGTCTAAGTATCTACACACTATTTGTACTGACTCACTCTTCGATGATTTTTATGGAAATTGGGTAGCTAATGAACTGTCTAGGGTAGTATGGCTGGCAAGTTGTCGTGGGTAACAACCCATTAGCCAGTTATCCAGAGCCCAACTACATGACCATACTCATTCTACTGCTTTTAGGTAAATCTTAGATCAGGGAAGCCACCTACTTGCAAGAAGAAAAAAAATGATACTCAAAAATAAAAAGAAAAAAAAATAAAATTAGAAAGAGGAGAAAAAAATAAAAATAGAAAATAAACCACACTTCACCGTACGAGTATGGTTGGCAAGTTGTCGTGGGTAACAGCCCATTAGCCGGTTGTCAGAGCCCAACTCACAAAAATGCATAAATAATTCTCAAAACACTTATGGAAGAAGCTGGGAAGCAGAATAAATCAAGGAGATATACACTGGGTTCACTCTTGTGCTGACCCCATAATAAAACAAAAAAAAAGTAAGGAGAAAGCTACTGATCGAAAAGATAAACCTTTAGGCAGAAACTCTTAAGGTCACCTGGGGTCATAGAACGTTTTAACGACTGCCTAGTGAGTCTTTCACTCTTTTCACAAGATGCTTAGCTCTTAGAGTCCTTTTCGAGTCTTGGGTGGGTTGGGTACCCATACAAAGTTATCCCGAAACTCTTAAACTCCAAAGTCCAAAAAATTAGAAAAGAAGCAAAATAAAAAAAATATTTCTTCTATTTTCAAATAAGGCGAGGACTTGGGCGGTCTGCATTCTAGCAGACACCTGGGCACTGTCGAGTTTTTGTAATTAGGTCTTGGGTTGAAATTTTCTAAAGTGATCAACAAATCTTGCCTAAGTAATCAAATCTTGATTCGCCAAATAGTCGATTTGGTAGATTTCTTCTCACCCCTATCTCCTTTATATTTTTTTAGCATATTGTAATAAACATTTGAATGACATTGTGATATATCAAATTTGTTCTTTCCACTTTGTGAAGTTATCTTGTTTGTCTCTTTATTAGAAAAGCACCCAAAAAAAAATCACAAAACCCTAAAACACCAAAAAGAAGTAACACGAAGAGCTGATTTCAACGAAAATAAACGTCGCCTCCCTGTGTTCGACCTGGGACTCCCTTGGAGTTTCGGTAAAAAATTGTATTTCATATTGTGTTTTGCAGCTACAGCGATGGGTTTCTCCTAACCCCAACTTTTCCCTCGCGAAAATTCGTTCATCAGCCGGTGTCCTCCTCCACTGACTGGCCACGTCCAGCCACCATCGGCAGCGCCACCTACGCCATCTCAAAGCCTGCACTTCAGAGATCCACCACCAGCATCCACACCGTTCGCCGTCCCCTCCTCCTCTCATGGCTGGGCTTGAGAGCACATGCTTTGTTTTGCTACAGTAAAAGTTGTACTTCTATTACATTCCACTGCCATTGGGCTTTTATGTGGGTTTTAATCATTAAAAATATATTGGACAAAATTGCAGCCTGCACCCTTTAGTTATCATTATTTCTCTAGCCATCTAATTACACATCTCTCTCTTTATTTCATTAGCCTCACATAAGTTACATGTTATATTATAATTGTGGGCAAATATCTGGCCATCATGTTTGAATAATGAAATGATAAATTTGTGAGTTAATGTGGCTTGTTCCTCCTCGTGGAAATGACCTAGTCATTGTGGTTAGAAGTAATTAATGTTTTGATAGTCAATTTTCCACCACAAAAATATTACAATGACAAGACATTTTATGTGAATAAAATTAAAGAAAGTGAAGATCGACTCGTCAGCCTGTCCACAGAGCGGTGATGGTAATGCCCATCCAAAGGGGCACGTAGATGGTAGAGGAGATTGACCCCCTCCTCAATGGTTACCATACATTGAAGAGGAGGTTGGGTGCTCGATGTCTACGAGGTGGTGGAGGAGAAGAGAAGGGATGACCTTCCCCTCGTCTCCTTTCTTCTTTGTGTCAAAATGTAGGATCGAGTTCAAGGCCTCCCCCCCCTCCCTTACATCAATCCATATAGAAGATCCCACTCTAGATCCACATTTTGTGGATTTAATTTCCATTTTTGTCACAACCATTCAATTTGCATTCTTCTTTCCAATTGTGATTCATGCAAAATGAGTTGTCCCACCTTTTAAGGGATTCCCTATGGTGAATCCAAAGAGAATTCATGCAAGAAGAGAAAGAGGGTGGCACCGCATTTGTTTCCATACTTGGTATTGTGTAGTTGCAGGGATGTCTGTAGCTTGGGAGGAATTTCTTCTAAACCTGTAGATGAGATAAAATACCACCTTATTCAAAAAATAAGTAAAAATGTGTTATGCTAAAAATATGTTAGCAAGCCCACATATGAGCAAGTGCAGTTATTCTAAACTTGAATGTATCCTCTATTGCATGGATATGCTTATTCTATAATTTAACCTCTATTGCAATTAAACATACAAGGATTAACAAATAATTGTATCAAACTTATGCCTAATTATTTTGTTATGAAATGCACGTGCTAAAGAACATAATAGTCAGAAACTAGCTTTCTTAGGATTAGAAATAATCCACTAAGGTGGACCTATCACCCACCACCAAGGCTATTGGCCACCACCCTCCCCCTCTAAGGGTCGACAACCACCATCCTCCTCTCCTCTTCCTCTCCCTCCCCTCCAAGGGTGTGCCCCCTTCCTCTCCTCTAGGCACACCCCAAGGTCTTCCTCCATAGGCCTTGGGTGTGCCTCTTTGATGGTGAAAAGGACCATGTGTCTAAACCATCACCACCACATATTAACTGAAGGCCCTCCTCAATCACTCCTAGATTGGTGGTTTCATCATTTCATATTTTTTGTAGTTCTTTTATGTTTCTATGCAATTTATATTTTCTTGTTGGTTAGAATAAATGTTGGATTAAAGTTTTGAAACACATATTTGATCTTGTCATGTTGATGTTTTCGAAGAAATAGAATAATATTATTTGTGTTCCTTCTCTGTCTTTCTTCCTCTCATTTTCATCTTCATTCTTCTTGTTCTCACACCAACCCTCCATTCCCTTTTGCTTGGCTAGCCCCCCCACTCCCCCCCATGTCTCTCCCTCCATCTCCAAACATCTACCACTAGAAACCCTAACCCTAGGATGTCTCCATAGTTAGGTTCGATTCATTTTCAAACATTGCATAGTTAGGTCATTTTCAAACCCCACTCATTTTGAAAAGAAAAAACAAGTACAAAAAAAAAGTAGAAAAAGGAAAAACGAAAAAAATACAACCATCTCATGGTCGTCCCTCCTCCATCCCACATTCCACATAATAGTGACTCCTTTGAAAATACACAAATCATAAAGGTTGTACGTACTCTCACATTCTTTTCACGTTTTACATCTTTTTAGATATCGCATACATTCTCTATGAGACAAATGCCATTGGTGAGGTCTTGATGAGGGAATTTCACATCCGTTAGGTCATTCTCCTTGGTCATTTGAAAAAGAAGCAAAAAGTACAAAAAAAAAATAAAGAAAAGAAATATGTAAAAAAATAGAGTAGAATTGAGATGAGGAAGAAAGATTTAATCTAAAAGAGAGATCAAAAGTCGCCTCCCTGTGGAGAACACAACCAAACTCACTACCAGACTTACATTAGATAGGAGTTTGTAAATCATTTGAGAAGAGCCATTTATAGCCATAGTTGCACTACAACGATCATTTCTTAACAACAAAATCGCCTAAGAAGCACCGCTTTTCAATAACCTTTCCCTGCATTGGATCTTCACTCGGATGTAACTCCAACAAGTATGAAACCCTCTTTGATATCAACTGAAATTAAACTAGAGGGGAGGTGAATATTGATTGCACCGCAAAAATACGCCTGCAATTGTGCCGTCATGTGATATTTCCTAGCACTACCAGTGCATATTAGGGTTCCATAGTCACATTGTAAAAATACACGCATGAATGCATTTAATTAAGAGAGGAGGAGAGTAAATAAATGGTCTTGCATTTAACATTTTTTCCTCAAGTGCATCTTTGCAAATTCACCATCTTTTTATTTTTTATTTCACTTGATTTTGAAATCTTCCCGCGGCTGCTATGCATGGGACAACACCTTTCTCCTCGCACCATTCCCTGCTCAAGCCCTTCCTTGCGGTTGCCTCTCCCTGCCAAGCCATGCACAAGCATGCACAGCTAGGGCATGGCTGTGCATGCTCTCTTCTTTAAAAAGAGGGTACAACTTTTTCTTGCAAAAGCAGCCTGGTCCAACGGTAAAAAAAACCTAGCACTTCTCCTTCCAGGCCACTCTCCTCCCTCTCACTCCACATGCCAGCCCTCCTCCTCCGAGGAGACACCCGGCGGACAGGAGCATCTCACGGTGGTGCACAACCACCACCGCCCAGCTCATCAAAGAGCCGGTGGGCGTGGTGGCCTTCTTCCCTGTTCCACCTTCCACACCACTTTCAGCCATTACCGCAAGCTTCAAAGTTGTGAAGCTCCACCGGCCACCGCATGCCCTGCAGCAGCCGGCAGAGCCCCACAGCAGCAGTAGCAAGGCGGCAGCAGTGCATGCAGGCCTTTCGCGCATGCCTGCAGGCGCCCTTGCCTCCTCCTTCGCACTGCCCTTGCCTCCAGCTTCTTCGCACAAGCACCCTGTCGCGCTCTCTCTTCCGTAATCGGTCACCGCGTGCCACTGCAGCGGCCGGCCAAGCTTCCCGCACATCCCAGCCAACACCTGAAGGCCACCGCGTGCCCTGTCGCGCCCCTTTGCTCGTGACCCAGCCCTCCCCGCGTACTCTGTCGCGAGGTCCTGCTCGCAAGCCACCAGCCGGAGCCACTCCACCGCGCGCGCCGAGCCGTCCGCACTCACAGCACCTGCAGCTCCCGGTTGCGCGGCTCGCTCGACCACTGTAGCCAGTGTTCACGCATTTCTGCGGAACACTCTGGCTACAGTGGGGAGACCGGTGAGTTTCTCACTTTACCGGTCACCCGGCGCGCCGCAACCGCTATTCTCTCGCACGCGCGTCTCGCCTCGCGTTCTGCCAGCGCCCGCCCGCATGTCTGCCAGCCCCCACACCCACCTGCGTCGCCCGCTCTCCTCGCCCACGTGCGCCTGCCAGCACCCGCTCCAGCCCTTCGTGTAGCATGGTGCACTGCGGTCTTCTCTCCACGCCCATCGCCCTTCAGAGCATGCTTCTCTGCACGCATGCGCACCTGTGCGTGAGCTTGAACTCCAAAAGGCGCGTGGAAGCTCTAGACACCTTAACAGTGCCATCTCTCCCGCTCTCTCTCTCTCACTCTCTCTCACAACACTCTCTCACTTTCTTTACCGACGCTTACACACACATACACTCACACTGCCACACACACACACACACACACCCCTATACACTATTATATACATATATATATATACGTATACATATATATCTATTGATATATATACATATATTTATATACATATATATATATATACTTATATCCATATATATATAGTATTTATATAACTAAGTATTAGTATACATATATATATATCTATATACTTATATATATATATACACATATATTTACATATATACATATACTTATATACATATATCTATACATATATTAGTACTTATATAAATATGTATTAGTCTATATACATACACACACATATATATATATACATCTATATACTCATATATATATACATATATATACACATATACTTATACATACATATATATACATATATTTATACATATATCTATATACATATATTACCATATATAGATATATATATATTTACATCTATATAGTTATATATACATACTTATACATATATATATACATATATATATATACCTATATATTTATAACCATATATACATATAGATTTATTTACATATATACATATATATATTTTCACATTATTTACCATACGTGGTATCACGGGAATATCTGCACCAGTTGCTGATATTCCCCAATACCTGCGTACAAAAAGAGTGGTCACACTCATCTTTCACCATCCATCCTACACTCCACGCGGCACCTCGTCTTGTTGGTTGCATCTTTCTAGACGACGACTGACTCGACACCGTGCTACACTCCATCTCCACCTCCACCTCCACCCCTTTATACATATATAGTATAGATACATATATATATAGATACTATAGTTACTTTACTTCTATTTCTCTTGCATGCCCATAAAAAGATAAAAAAAATATAAAAGAGAAAAGATAATCCTTGACTTGTAGGTACCCTGTCTTGCGAATAGCAAGACCCGTTTTGGAACCCTGTTTTGGCTCAAAGCCAAGAGCTTAATTTTGAGGGTATACCTCAAGGACAAAGATTACCAGAAAAAAATCTAAATAGAAAAAAAAAACCAAAAACACAATAAACGAACGGAAGAGATTCGTTGTAGGAAAGGCGTAGAAACTTGACTCGTAACCCCACTTCCCTGAGTTCAACCCTGGGCCTAAAAGTGACCAAGATAAAATCAAGTAGGCCAGGTTAAAAATTTTGTAAAGAGATGGTTAGGTCTGATTTAGGTTAACCACTATACACACTTCAACGATAAAATCATCATACTTACAACCTATTCGGGTCCGACACCACACTTTTTCTGGCGCCGTTGCTATGGAAGTGCACCTTTTAGTAAGTTTTTACTCCATTCTTGTAATTTTTTCTCTTCACTCTTCACGGGTGTCTCTGTTTTTGGTGTGCAGGTGAACCTGTTGCAAGGAGAAGGTAGGCAGACGAAGTCAGAGATGTGAGCAGATCCAAGGTGGGAACGAGAGCATGAAGACGCCGACACCACATTGGAGCTTCGCACATGTTACCGAACAAGTAGGTTTTCTTTTCTTAGCAACCTAGGTTAACTTGTAACCTTAATAATAAAAAAAAAACTAAAAACTAAAAAACTAGAAAAACTTCTTGGGATCTCTTGGGGCAAGTGGATTAAAATTCACTTGTTTGATTGATTGTCTTCACTCCCACCGCCCCGAGATTTCCCGCCTTACTTCGCATAGCGAAAATCCAAGAATCTTGATTCTTGAATTTTTTGCTGTGGGAAGAATTTTTTGAGGCAAACATAAAAAGATTGATTGCATCCCTCTTTTGCCTCACTTATCTACAAATTCAGGATCACCTTTTTGGTGGGGAGACTTGGAATTGAGTTGATTCCAACCCCACCACGACTTTTCAACTTTCCTAAGATTCGATCCCGAATATTTCAACCTCAACAAATTGATTTTCCTTATCTTTTGGTTGAGCCTTGTCTGTGGACATTTTTTGGTGATTGGGAGCACTTGAATTGCAGTGCTTTGGCTCCCTTTCACACTAATATAAAACTGATTCATGCATCCACACATAGAAATCTCCAACTAGGGAAGCCTATTGCATTGTAGCATGCATTAACCAACTGATATTGAAGAAGGGTTTGTTGGGCTTAGAAGAAAACTTGTATTCTTACAAAATCCAGAGATTGGTTGAATTGGTATTTCAGCGAAATCCTAAAATTCATACTATTTAAGGCTGAACTCTAAAATCCATTCACCAATAAAAACTTCAATTCGGGGAGATTTCCCCGTTGCACGCTTTTTTTACACACTTGAAAAATCAATCACTTGGGCATTACCCGTAAACAACGCCCTTCACATTCCAGAAGCACTTGATCCTAAGCCTCTAACTAAAACTGGTAGTAACTTGACCCTTCTTAAGGATTGGAGGTCTAACTACCTACGTGTGGCACCTACGTGCTGGTGAGGGTTCCTGCGTGCTATCGGGTGTCTAAGATTGGGGCAAACGACCTTTCAATCTGGCCCGGTGGTTCCGCGGTGCTCGCATTCGGTTCCGTAGTCCATGATAACAGGTAACTTAGATCTTTAGGTCTAAGGGCACACTGTAGAGGTTAGGAATTTGATTGAATTGATTTGTAATCAAGTGTACCTTTGTGGCGTCATTTCTCTCATCCCTTTTCCCTTCTCATCTCCCCAATTCCTCCTGCGGTAGTGCATGTTTGGGAGGAGGTCACAAAACCCTAAACTGATTGAATTGCCTGATAAATCTAGAAAAGAAGCCGAATCATCCTCCACCTCCACAAACATGGTTGCACGCCCACCCCCAAATCTCGAGGGAGGAAATCACCCTCAGAACCCACCAGGTGGAGCCGTAGATCCCATAACCTACCTCCAAGCCCAAATGGAAATGTATAATGAGCAAATCAAAGCCATTCGGGAAACATTAGAGGAAAGGCAGAACCCTCCCGAACGGGAGGGACCTAGGTCTATTATCTCTTATTAGAATCCCACTGCTACAGAGACCATAGGACAAAATTCGGGTCCCCATGGGCGGGGACGACTTTGAATTGAAACCAAACATAATTGGCCTAATAAATTTTCACTTCCATGGTCTTGCAAGTGAAGATCCTTTTCTCCACTTGGAAGACTTAACCTGATTGGCTGAAACCATTAAACCAAGAAATATCGGATTACCTATAGTCCTCATGAAAATGTTCCCGTTTTCATTGTGGGATAAAGCGTCGCAGTGGCTACGCACCCTTGGGAGAACCATCCACTCTTGGGAAGAGATGCTAACAGCGTTTCTCAAGAAGTTCTTCCTAATTAGGCAAACCAATGCGCTTCGCCGTGCTATCACTTCATTTACGCAACAAAACGGCAAAAAATTTCATGAGGCATGGGAGAGGTATAACGACCTCCTCAGGAAGTGTCCGCACCACGGTTTGCCTAAGTGGCATATAGCCCAGATTTTCTACTATGGGCTAAATAAGACTTTGAAGCAGATTGCAGACGCTTCCTGCGGAGGGAACTTTATGAATAAAGACGAGAATGGAGCATTTGAATTGTTTGAAAATATGAGTGAAAACTCGATGAACAATGCTTCCATTATCGCCTTTAATCGGACCAGCCAGCCCTGAAATGTCCACGAAGTTGACACGAGACCCTCCCATTCATCCACTGATCTACGCCTTATTTCTCAAAAACTGGATGAAGTTTCTGTCATGCTCAAGAAGCTGGACGAGCTTCTGGCCAACCCCGCCCATTCTATGGCAAACACCACCACCTCACCACTTCGTCACAATTCCAATTCTTCCAACACCAGGCTTATCCCGAGAAACCCCGTAAGACCTTCCTTACCGAGTTTCGCACCGAGCAACTCAGTAAGTCATGTGGAACTGGCTTCTACGAGCCAGTATTTTGACACGGAGGACCAAGTCTCCGTGTGCTCGGTCGCATACTTACATGCGGACGCGTCTTCTGGCATAGAAGACGCTTGCGCCCTGGGGAACAACCCGTTCTTTGCCATGTATAACCCAGGGTGGCGCAATCATCCAAACTTTGCATGGTCCAACAACCCGCAATGCCAAAACCTCGTAGGTGGACCAATGCGACCGTCCACACCCGTCATCCCAAGGGCCCAGTCTAATCTTATGGCAAATCCACCATCAGGCCCTTGCGTACCACAAACAGAACACACATCAAGTCTTCTTGACAAATTGATGCGAATGATGACGGAAATGTCAAAGCGCCATGAAGAGAACATGACCTCTCTTCAGCACCAATTGGCGCAGCAGAATGCTGAGATCAGTGAACTACGCATGGTGACTCGATCTCAGGGCACTCTTCCCACCCAACCTGTTCCAAACCAGTGAAACTTCGTACCCCGTGGTCCTCAACCACAGGTACGACCTTCTCAGGGGCAGGTTAATCAAATTCTGCAAGCTCCGAGCATTCCACCGGGATTTCAGGCTAATCCCGCTGCAGCACTGCACTCTTATGTCCCTATTGCAAACCCTCCACCGTATGATCCCACTGGACTTGCATCGTCCAATGCTATCACTACGAGGAGCAGTAAGCAGATTGTCGATCCGCCTCAACCTGATCCTAGCCCATCTTCTTCTTCATCGCCCTCTCATTTGGGATGCGCACCGCATTCGCGAGAGGATGATACACCCAAATTAGTGCCAGAATCAGTTCCATTCCCTGAGGATGTACTGAGGGAGCCAAGAGGCAAAAAGAAAGATACGCAGGCCTTTGATAACCTGCGTAATTTGTTTAGGGATGTAGAAATTAAGGTACCCCTGCTCAAGGCTATCAACCACATACCTACTGTCACCCGATTTTTCAAAGACTACACAACACCCAGGTGACAGTCAAAGAAAACTAAGAATCCGGTGGTTCTCTCGTCTCATGCCAGTTGTGCTATACTGTCAAACCTACCACTAAAGAAGAAAGATCCGGGCACACAGTTGATATCCTGTAGCATCCAAGGCTGCAATTTTAACCGTGCCCTACTTGATCTAGGATCTTCCATAAATCTTATACCGACCATCATGCTCGAAAAATTTTCCTTGGGAAATCTGAAACCCACCCCTGTCACGTTACAATTGGCAGATCATTCTATCAAAATCCCGAAGGGTGTGGTGGAAGATGTGGTGGTTAGGGTCAATAGTCTATTTTCCTGTTGACTTTCTTATTTTAGATATGGAAGTTCCTAGCTCACTTTCTGATTGTCCGATCATCCTTGGTAGACCTTTCTTGGCCACAGCCCGTGCCCTTATCGACTGCGAGTCGATTGTATTGAGATTGCCGTTGGATCTGAAAAGCTCAGATTTAACATCTTCAAGGAAGCCAAGAACTTTGATTGCGATTGCATCAAGGACGACACGTCTGACGAGGACATGATCGTTAGTGCATGTATCGGACTAATTGGGACCTATTCTGACTGCTGCGGATTACCTATAAACACTAATGACTGCCTGACCAACACATATTGTGACGTTCCCCCATCCCTCCCTTGTCCCGTACCTTCTCCTGGCCAGACTTCTGATGTGGTTTTCTTCGCTTCCCATACCTCATGGTCTGAGTCATATCTGGGCTACTCACCGCTGGTCCACACTCCTGAAGATCGGGTTGCCCTTTCTTTCTCGCCAAATCAGGCGGATTTGCAACTCCACACTGGGGTTATTCCCTTTTGGATCCATCTATCCAAGAGGCCCCTCTTCTTGGCCAATCTGAAGGCCAACTTCTCCCTCCTGACCTGTTTTCCAATCCGCCTGGGACACTCTCATCCCAGAAAATGCCAGACCTTTCACCATCCACCATCACTTTTCACGCCTCTGTCACGATCACTTCACTTTTCACTTCACCACCCACCATCCACCCACCCTACCACCCTGCTGTATACCCTGCACCTCAGCTCTCGTTACCCAATCTTTCGTCCTTTCTCTACCTTTCCCTTCATGCATATGAAGACATAGCATTGTTTGGCATGGGGGGGGGGTGGATAGGCATCCATAGGATCTGGGTATTTTATGATATCATGCAGTTTCCACCTATTTATAAATATGCAAGAAAAAGAAAAAAAATATATATAATATACATATAATAATAATAATAAATGGTGTTTAGTAATGATCTGAAAGCTAAAACAAAAATACAATAAGTGTTTATGGATATTCAACCTCTGTTTTGAAGACTTTCTAGGCCACAGAAGCTTGATTCGCTCAGGCTCGCTTAATTCACTTGAGCATTGACAAGATAGATCAGAATCTCTCCTAACTAAGGACGTATTCTTGTACCTGAGACACCAGTGCAGGATTCGTTAGTTTGCTTCTACTTGAGAGCTTAAGTAAACTTGGTTCACACTACACATATTAGGAAAGACCAGGTGAACATAAGATCCAACCCTAGTGTTCATTAGGGAAGGTAGAGCCCTTACCTGTGTGCGCAGGTAGACTTTTTATCCTAGGCTTTAGTCTTGTGTTTAGGAGCGACTCTTTCCACCAAAAAGAAACTCTCCCACCAAAAAGAAAAGTGTGCTCCTCCAAATAATGTTGTAAGAGATATACTGACACGTGTTTCAAAAAAAAAATGCAAATAAGTTAGTATATCTCACAAATGTTTGTAAAGTCGTCGCCCCTCAAGAAGTTCTTCAGGGTAGGTTACAAATACCCTGTGAGCCACAAATATCAGAATATGGGAGTTGAGTTTTCCGTCATCTTCTTATGGGTCAATCCGAAAACATGAGCTGAAACTGGGACCAACCTATACTTAAAAATTTGTGAAACCCTGGGCTTGCGTCTTAATGTTCATCTGGTCAGTCTTGATCCTTCACTATGCACAAGTCATAACCTCTTGAGCTCTCGAGTATGGCAAAAACCTCCTGGGTCCTAGAAATCGTACTTAAGGTTTAAATATCAAGAGTCCTGGTTAGTTGAGAGACGATCTTTGTCATGTGAGACTTAACGTACTGGTAGTCTTCTTTGCAATTGGTTCTCACGATATCCAACAATAAACACACCTATGTTGCCTCAGAAGAAAATCTTCAGCTTAAAGATCATTTCTAAATACATTACAAAAATATTTTTCTAGGGACTAGCAAAAAATAGGCATGGGATATGATTGCACCGCAAAAATACGCTTGCAATTGTGCCGTCTTGTGATATTTCCTAGCACTACCAGTGCTTATTAGGGTTCCATAGTCGCATTGTAAAAATACACGCATGCATGCATTTAATTAAGAGGAGAGGAGAGTAAATAAATGGCCTTGCATTTAACATTTCTTCCTCAAGTGCATCTTTGCAAATTCACCATCTTTTTATTTTTTATTTCATTTGATTTTGAAATCTTCCCGCGGCTGCTATGCATGGGACAACACCTTTCTCCTCTTGCCATTCCCTGCTCAAGCCCTTCCCTACGACTGCCTCTCCCTGCCAAGCCGTGCGCAAGCATGTACAGCCAGGGCATGGCTGTGCATGCTCTCCTCTTCTTTAAAAAGAGGGCACGGCTTCTTGCAAAAGCAACCTGGTCCAACGCCAAAAAAAACCCAGCACTTCTCCTTCTAGGCCACTCTCCTCCCTCTCCCTCCACACGCCGACCCTCCTCCGAGGAGACACCCGACGGACAGGAGCATCTCACGGTGGTGCACAACCACCACCGTGAGACCACCACCGCCCAGCTCATCAAAGAGTCGATGGGCGCAGTGGCCTTCTTCCCTGTTCCACCTTCCACACCACTTTCAGCCATTACCGCAAGCTTCAAAGCTGTGAAGCTCCACCGGCCACAGCATGCCCTGCAACAGCCGGTAGACCCCACAGCAGCAGTAGCAAGGCGGCAGCAGCGCACGCAGGCCTTCCGTGCGTGCGTACAGGCACCCTTGCCTCCTTCTCCTTCGCATTGCCTTCGCCTCCAGCTTCTTCGGGCAAGCGCCCTGTCGCGCTCTCCTTTCCGCAATCGGCCACCACGTGCCACTGCAGCGGCCGGCCAAGCTTCCCGCACACCCCAGCCAACACCCACAGGCCACCACGCACCCTATTGTGCCTCTTCGCTCGCGACCTAGCCCTCCCGTGTGCTCTGTCGCGAGGTCCTGCCCGCAAGCCACTAGCCGGAGCCACTCCACCACGCGCGCCGAGCCGTCCACACTCACAGCACCTGCAGCTCCCAGTTGCGCGGCTGCCTGGCCACTGTAGCCACTGTTCACACGTTTCTGCGGAACACTGTGGCTACAGTGGCGTGACCGGTGAGTTTCTCACTTTATCGGTCACCCAGTGCACCGCAACCGCTGTTCGCCCATGCGCACGTCTCGCCTCGCATTCTGCCAGCGTCGGCCCACACATCTGCCAGCCCCCGCACCGTCCTGCGTCGCCGCTCTCCTTGCCTACGTGCGCCTTCCAGCGCCTGCTCTTGCCCTTCGCGCAGCGCGGTGCGCTACGGTCTTCTCTCCACGCCCATCGCCCTCCAGCACACGCTTCTCTGCGTACATGCGTGCCTGTGTGCGAGCTTGAACTCCAGATGGCACGTGGAAGCTCCAGACGCCTTAACAGTGCCATCTCTCCCGCTCTCTCTCTCTCTCACTCTCTCTCACAACACTCTCTCACTTTCTTTACCGACGCTTACACACACATACACTCACACTGCCACACACACACACACACACCCCTATACACTATCATATACATATATATATATATACGTATACATATATATATTGATATATATACATATATTTATATACACATATATATATACTTATATCTATATATATATAGTATTTATATAACTAAGTATTAGTATACATATATATATATATATATCTATATACTTATATATATATATATACATATATATTTACATATATACATATACTTATATACATATATCTATACATATATTAGTACTTATATAAATATGTATTAGTCTATATACACACACACACACACACACACACACACACACACACACACACACACACACACATATATATATATAAATATACATACATATATATATCTATATCTATAACTATATATACATATATATATATACATATCTATCTACATATATCTATATACATATATTACCATATATAGATATATATATATATATTTTCATCTATATAGTTATATATACATACTTATACATATAAATATACACTTATATATATATCTATACATATATCTATTTATACATATACTTATATATATATACATATATATATACACACATATATATATATATATACCTATGTATTTATAATCATATATACATATAGATATATTTACATATATACATATATATATTTTCACATTATTTACCAGACATGGTATCGTGGGAATATCTGCACTAGTTGCTGATATTCCCCGATACCCGCGTACAAAAGCGTGGTCACACTCATCTTCCACCATCAATCCTACACTCCACGCGGCACCTCGTCCTATTGGTTGCGTCTTTCTAGATGACGACTGACTCGACATCATGCTACACTCCATCTCTACCTCCACCCCCACCCCTTTATACATATATAGTATAGATACATATACATATAGATGCTATAGTTACTTTACTTCTATTTCTCTTGCATGCCCATAAAAAGATCAAAAAATATAAAAGAGAAAAGATAATCCTTGACTTGCAGGTACCCCATCTTGCGAATAGCAAGACCCATTTTGGAACCCTGTTTTGGCTCAAAGATAAGAACTTAATTTTGAGGGTGTACCTCAAGGACAAAGATTACCAAAAAAAAAAAAAACCAAAAACACAATAAACGAACGGAAGAGATTCATTGTAGGAAAGGCGTAGAAACTTAACTTGTAACCCCACTTCCCTGAGTTCGACCCTAGGCCTAAAAGTGACTCAGATAAAATCAAGTAGGCCAGGTTAAAAATTTTGTAAAGAGATGGTTAGGTCCGATTTAGGTTAACCACTATACACACTTCAATGATAAAATCATCATATTAACAACCTATTCGGATCCAACACCAAATATACAAGATGAAAATTCAATACAAATAAAATAATCGCAACAAGGCAAGCCACAAATATGCACAAAGATATTTAGGTGGAAACCCCACAGGTAAAAACCACCACCTTAGCCTCCCTACTTAGAATTTCATGATTGACCTAGTTGATCAACTACACTAGCCTATCACTTGAAACTATGGGTGATACAACCTCAATATATAACACCACAGTCCAAATCAATGCAAGTTTTGCTCCAAGAGAAGCTGGAATGCACAAACCAGACAACCAACTGCAATAAAATAAAAGAAACAAGATCCAATAGAACCCTTAAAATATAATGAAGTAAAGTTGGGGAGTATAGGGATCACCAAGGTTCCCTAAGGTAGTAGGGAAGGTAACATATAGGAGCTTGGCTTAGAGAGTGGAGTAGTAATGCATGTGAGAACAATAAGAGCCAAACTGGGAGTAATTGAGAATAATAATGTATTTTAAGGTGGTATTAAGCTCTTGTGTGTTGTGCTAAGTGTGGCAATGTCTTAGGGTATTTATAAAGGGCTTGAGAACACTCTAAATAGGCTTTGAGACCTAAAGTAACTATTGGTGGTGTTAATTAAGTGAAAGGCAATGTTCAGAAGTTAGAACAGAAGACTGAATGATTAAATAGTACTAACTAGATGGTGCCCAGTTGGCACGCTAGAGAGCAGTTGGTCGACCAAAAAGTCATTTTAATTGGCACCTCACAAAGGCCCAAAGAGGTGATATAGGCGTTCAATGGTTAAATGGCTATGGGTTGGTTGCTTATGTAATGGCAAGATGACTCCTATTTGACGCTGTATAGAAATGCTCTCAGAACAAAAGTTCCTGGACTTGGGATCATAGGGCCACTACTCGGCACCTTGACAATATCAGTCGATGCCTCACAATATGGTTGGTTGACCCCTAGTTGACCAAAATCTAGGGTTTTCAAGAGTGATTAGGAAAAATAATTAAGGTCACTAACTGCTTTGATTCCCAAGACAAAACAAAACATTGGTGGGCCAATGGTAATGATGGAGGTCAACCCTTTGTCATCTGGCTATAGAAGAACTAGTCGACTGGTGAAATGGTAGGTTGACTTGCCATACAAGGAAAGTTAGTTGGCTATTGGTACAGTCGACACCTCAAAGAAGGATAGGTTGAATTAGAAGGCTTTTAAGGTGGGGTTTTTGTTCCCTAAGTACACTAATGGCTAAGGCCATTAAAACACTATATTCTAGGGTTGTTTAACATATAATCTATGATACAAAAAGTAAATAAAAAGATTACATCATTGATTACACATCTTTGCAACTAAAAAAGATTAAGAAAAAGATCTTTAAGGATTCTTCATGGGCTTCTTCATGAGTTAACTTCAACCTCTTTATAAGTCCTCTTCAAGCTATTTTTAAGGCTTCTTTTTACAATAATTTGGATCCTTCTTAGCTTCATTTCATGACATGAATTTACACGAGATAATCAATGAAAAGCTTGTGAATAACTTAACACCAATTGGTAAATATCTAGATTAAAATGTAAAGCATCAAAATAATTAATTAGGGAAACTATTGCAATATTTAATCTAACATCATCCTATTGCAATGGCAATCTCCTCCTTTTTTATGGTTTACAAAGCCTATTAATCTACATTTTTCTCCCCCTTAAGCTATGCTATATTTTACTTAGAGATCTTTTTAAGAGGTAACTCAATTTTATTTCTAAAATTATTTCCTATTGAGATTCTTTCAAGTTAAGTAACTTAACTCTAGGCATTCTCCCCTTTTTTGCAAGGCATAAAAAAGAGAACTTTCATAAGACACTAAGATATGAGTCATGCACAAGAGATCACATCAAAATAATATATGTTCTCCATCCAACAAGCATGCAAACAATATTTAAGAAAGTAAAAAGAGTTCTACAAATTAAAGGACATACCACAAGCTACAACAAGCTAATAGAGTTAAGTTACAATAAAATGTAAGTTTTCCATCCACTTATCATGTTCTCAAAAGGTAAATACAATAGGGAGGTATTCCCTTAAATACAACATTAAAATGAGAACAACAACTAATACAACAATCAAAGAAAAACAATAAAGAAAAGCAACCAAAGGCATCAAGACTTCCAATCTCTTCAAGTCTTCAATCAAGCTTCTAAGATCTTCAATCAACAACACCTCCTTGGGTCCATTTCAAGGTTTTCAAGATGATGCCTGTGCTTTCCCAAAGTGTAGGTAACATTGTCGTGAAAGGATGTGATATCTCGCTGCATCTCTCCTTGGTATTTGAGCAATAGTCAAATCCCATATGCAAAACCTTCATTTGATGAATTTCTTTCCCAATGGGTATCAAAGTGGGAAGGGATATTGAGAAGGAGCAAAGGCAAGTTATGGGGATCGAGAAAAGGCTCGTCAGGAGGGACTTGAGCTTGGGGAATTTCCTCTAAATTGATTTTCATTTCAATGAGAGTGGTGGCATTGAATGTTTCTACAACTTTAGAGGAGGTTCAGAAGGCCAGGAGGACTGGGAGTGTTTGATAATATAGGTGAGGGGGATGGTAAGAGGACTAAGGCACTAATAGCAATTTTACGTGGTTTGTTAAATATGCAAAATAGTGTCGTTGTACGTGTAATATCGATCAACTATTAAATTTATGAAACATAGATAGGATGAGTATCTAGTGTTGTCCAAGGAGGACAATTTGTTAATCACATGAATTGATTCTCTCTCTCACCTCTCAAATCCACACTTATCTTGTATTTTCAATTTTGCTATTTTTAGGGTTTGGAAACAATCGGGTATTTGAAGCGATGATTAAAATTATGCTAGAACTATGCCTATCACTAAACCTAAGTGACAAAATGAAACCTCTCTTCTAAGGTCACCCTAGGCAAGTGCGCCTAGGGTAATTAGAAGAGGAGAGTGTGGTGTGCACTACAAGAACATGAAACGTACACTGAACATAAAACATGAATTAGAAGGCAAATAGAACTTGTATTATTAGCATCTAAGGGAAATGTAGTAGAATGCTTGTTACATGAAAATAACCAAAAATAAACTAGCTAATACAAGATATAGAGATAAAGAAGAAGATGGGGGGATTCTCTGTTTGAAGTTTGGATGGCCCTTGCTCCAAGTGCAGTTGCCCCACACTTGAAAAGGGTTATCTTTGGCTTCTTGATGTAGTCCTCCTCTAAGCTCTCTCCTCAAGGTAGGCATCAACCACCTTCAAGGTTCCTCTTCTGCCTGGTTGTCCCTTCAAGTGTGGACCTTCTCCTTGGTGTGGCATAAGGAAGAATAAGGTAGAGAAAGTAGGCACCAAGGAGGTGGGTAGGTTGCCCCTTGATCTTCTTCTCTTCTTCTTCCTTGGCGTGAATGGAAGTGGATGTAGGGTGGTTAAAGGTAGAACCTATCTAATAGAGAAGATGGTTTTTAGGCGGTGGTTTGGTGGGGTATATATATGAAGGGAGAGGGTTGGTTGGCGTGGAGATTAGGTGTAGGGCTAGGATGGGTTTTGAGGGTAGTTATGGGTGGTTATGTAGATCCTAGGATGTAGGATAGTTGGTGCCAATTCAAGGGAGGCCATGGGGGTGGTTATGGGTAGTTAAAGGTGGTGGAGTGACACATTAAGTTGGAACCAAAAATGGTCTTCTAGAAGGGGTCCTAGGTGGCACCAAAATGGGTGGTTGAGATGGCTTGAAGGGATGGATGTAGGGTTGAGATGTGGAGGTAGGTTGGCGCCAATTTTGAGGTGGTTAAGGGGAGATTTTGGCGCCAACTATATGGTGTCTTTTGGTGGAGGTGATGGGGTGAAGGGATGTGGGTTGTTGGCACCAAAATGGACTAGGAGTAGGGAGCTTAGGTGGACTAGGTTTAGGGTTATTTGGTGGAACTTAGGTTATGTAGGGTTTAGGGTTAGGTTTTGGTGGCTAAGGAGGTGACTAGCTAAACTAAGCTAGCTAAGTTAGCTTAGCTAGTAGGTGAGTAGTGGAGAGAGGTAGAGGGAGCTAGGGTTTTGGAGGTCAGGAGCTAGAAGGAGCTGCCTTAAGCTACATTGGAGCTAGTGCTGCTGAAGAGAACTGCAAAGAGCTACCCTAGCTGGCTTAGCTTACTAGTTCTTTGCTAGTTGCTAAGCCAAGCTAAGATGAGCTGGCTTCTACTGATATGAGCTGAGGTGAGCTAGGTTTGATCTTCTCGGAGATTACCTAGCTAGCTAGAGTAACTAGCTTAGGTCAAGTAGTTTAGATCAACCAAGTTGAGCTGAGTTAAGTCTCTGGGAGCTGGACTTGAGTTGCTCCTGAGCTGGTTGAGGTCATCTTCAACTGACTAGGTCTAGCTAGTTGATGGCAGTAGCTAGTCCTAGTCAGATTGAGCTTCCAGTGAACTGTTTTGAACTGGAGGAGCTAGAATGGAGTTGGGATCAACTGTCTTGAGCTAGTTTGAGCTGCCATCCAGTTGAGGTGAACTAGCTTGAGCTACCATTCAGCTGAGATGAGCTAAATGGAGCTAAAGATGAGTTGATTCAGATAGAATGAGTTGGGATCTAGCTGATAGGAGCTTCTTCTTCATCTTCTGCCTTCCTGAGTGCCAAGGTATGAGGGATCTGACTTTCTATCTATCCTTGACACTCAAGTAAATGTATCAAAAAGGCAATAAAATGCAATGCATGCCTATCATAAGTAAATGCCTAAATGCAGCCCAAAAACCCATTTGCGAAGTTAAAACCCTAAGAGCTAGATCTATTTTAAGGCATAAGAGTGATGACAAACTGGCACTTATCAGACAGCATGGTCCTACTCCTCCAACCGCATGGCTCTATCCCATAATTTTGCTATTTCTCTAACAAGAAAATCATCGATGATGTATTAGAAACTCTAGGTCAACAGACTAGACTTGAAGTACTGGATGACAATAGTGTCATGTGGCCTCTTGCAATGGAAGTACTAGGCCTTAAACCTATCAAGGTAATTCACCATTTTGTTTCCTAACCTCGAATAACCTTTTAGGATTATCTCTAGCCCTCTGTTGGAAAACAAATATTGGCAAAACTTGCCAGTTAACTCCTGCAAGTAGAAGATTTGGCTACCGACAACTTGTTGAACCACTCATAAGCCATGCTGACAAGATAAGATGGAAAACTGATAAATACATATTTATTCATGATAAAATGCCTATTTATGCATGTTCCTATGCTTATAGAATCATTTAATATTATAAATGTTGCATAACCCGAATCATGCTGCATTTAGAATAATTTCTGTAAGTTATATATTAATTTGCCTCTTTCCGTGGCTAAGGGAAAGGTGATACATTTCTAGGCCTCGGATTGAAGATCCAACTGTACGGATTTGATCAGGGCAACGATTGGAGTCCAATGCCTCCGAAATCACCTTGATTAGACCTCTGTAGCATCGTCACATGCAGTTTGAAGAAGATCAAAAGCCAAGGGATAGGAGAATGCAAATCTAGAGTTTAAATAAAAATCCAACTGCATGGATGGGATTGGGTTGATGAACACAGGCCAATGTCATGAAGATCGATTCAATAGGACACTCGTAGCACCTCCTACAAGAAAAAGAAGATTAATGTCTCAGAAATGCCATGTGGCACAATCTGAGCCCTCTAAATCACCTGCAGCACTTCCTCTCATCCAAGCCGTTGGATCTCAATCCAATGGCTGAGATCCAACATCCAAGTGCCCTCAACACTACACCTATAAGCGTCTAAAGCCAAATACGAGGGTGATCTCAGCAATTAGATCAAGATCCAACAACTGAGATCATGCCTCCTCAACCATAGAACAGCGGAAGGCACCTCGCCCACTCAAAGAGAGGATGCGAGTTTGAATCCCTGTAGTGCCTCTCTTTTATTGCAGGATGATTGTAATTAGGGATGCACGATCTCGTATAGACGACCCTAATTTGGCCATGTCGTCAAGAGCACGGATTGCTTATTCTCAACATGCATGAGAAGAGCGATTGGCACCATTGGATGGAAATCAGGCGGGTGAGGTGGCTGCACGTGGCGGCATGGATTGCAAGCATGCGATATGAGCAGTATAGGCGTGGGAGAAGTGGAGATCTGAGGGCATGCTCACATGCGATCTGGACCTCACAATGACAATCGAATAGTAGAGATTTCTCCTCATGTGCTTCTGTGAGCTCCAGCACAAGTGTAGTAGGTGCGCACGGTGTGCCAGCGGGTGCACAGTTGTGCGCCAACTTTACATGTCTAAGGCCATTTTTTTCCCTTTCTCTCCCCTATAAAAGGCCATGTATCCCCTCCCTTTCAAATCATCTCTTCCTACTCACTCCACATCCTCTCCAAGCCTCTATGAGCTTGTCCCAATCCTGGGATCCTCCACTAGAGTCTAAAAATAATTTTATTCCATCTCTCATCCCCATTCGTGGAGCACTCGTGGATGTCTTCTCGCCCCCTTCGGGAAGCAGATCCCACTATGATGCCATCTCGCTTCGCCCTCAATTCATCTGGCTCCATCCACTTTCGTCCAGCTCATCATCTTCTTCTGGGCGTAACATCAATGCGACTCATTGTCTAAGCAACCATCGAGGGGGATTCTCTCTCTTCCCCTTTTTACTGCTTTTTAGAATAGAGTTGAACTTCTACATGTAGTTATAATAAACATTTGAATTATATAGATAATATTTATTTCTCTCTCTCTCTCTTTAATTTTCTACAAGTAGATTAGTGTAGTTAAATATAATTTCTCTTCCTGATCTCTTGCTATAAAAACACCAAAAAAGTTAGAAAAGCACAAAAATGCCAAAAAGAAATAAAAAACAAATGCGAATTTCTAAAATCAAATGTCGCCTCCCTATGTTCGACCCAAGATTCACCATCCTAGTTATAAATATTATCTGACAGCTGGATTTTTTGCAACTATGACTACTGTTTTTTCAAACTTCGACTTTTATCGTGAGTTTTCCAATTCATCATTTTGGCATCGTTTCCCAGGAGGCAATGATCTTTGATTTCCCACGTTTTTCACTTTACTTATCTTTTATCTCACTTGTCTCCATTATTATTGTGATTGCAGGTACTCTCTTGAGGTGAGCAAAAGTGGTAGATTGGAGTAAAGTGTTGATCAAGGTTTTGTAAGTTTACTTCCACCCCCCACCCACTAGGTTCATTTCATCACATTAATAACGTAAACCCGAATCAACCTAGGAGCTTGCATAACCCCTAGGTTAAACTTGGTTGTTTGATTGCCACTCCACCCACCTGATGGCGAATTTGTGTGATTTGTAAAATTGGGTTTTCATCATTGCAACACACAAATCCGATTGCTTTTGAAATTTATAAAAATCAAGTACTTGGAGAGTATTTGAGTCATCCAAAGGGAGGTAGAAATGCAATTAAGAATATCTCTTGCTCGTAATATGGAAATCAACTTTCTTTTTGAGTTTTTGAATATGTAATTTTTAGGGTTTTGATATGGGCAAAAAAAAACTATCAACTAAATGCGGAGAAAAAGTGGGAAGTGATAATGTGAATTCAAAGGCAATAAGTGCCTTGTTTCTCCAACTCACTCCAAGCATGGGAGGTCTGGAATAATGGAGGAGCAAGAACACAACAATCAATCACAAAGCTAAAAATAAAAAAAACTGTAGAGGAATGCTTCTTATATAAAAACTTGTTTTACAAAATGGAGATCTCATAAGTGGGAAGGGTTCCACACTTATAATCTCCAACAAAAACCACTAACTACAATGCAAAATAAAAAGTGTTAAAAGTAGAGAAAGGCTTAGTGATGATGATGGATACCCAGAAGTCGTGCTCTAGTTTTGGTTGCCCTAGAACCAAAAGGAACTCCTTGCCTGGACGTCCTCCTCCTGGCAAGCCCTAGATGGGCGTGCCTCCTTGCAAGCCTAGATGCTTCCTTCCTAGCTCCTCCTAGGGTCGATGTGGACCACCCTTAATTCTCCTCCTGATTGGTTGTCCTCCTTGCCTAGCTTGATCCTTGGCTTGGCATGACACAAGTGAGAAGAAGGGAGGAAGGTGAAGGCACCAAGAAGGTAGGAGTACCCCCTTAATCTTCTTCTTCTTCTTCTCCTCTTCTCCTTGGTTGTTGGATGTGGTGGAATGTAGGTGTACATATGCTAGGAAATGATGTAGCCAAGGGTGAATTTTTTGTGGTAGTTAATGGTGTTTTTAAAGGAGTATGATGGAGGGTTGGCATGGATGGTAGATGGATGATTAGGATTAGTTTTTGGTGGTGGTTAGATGATCTAATGGGTAGGATTAGTTGGCAACAAATCAAAAGGTTTGAAGGGGGCTTGGTGGGTTTAGGGTGGACGGCTTAGTGCCAAAAAGTGATCCGAAGAAAAGCGTGATTTGTAATTAGGATTTTTAAATCGTTGTAACACGCCAATTCGCAATCACTTTTACAATTTATAAACCTAGATAGTGGTGGTATCATCCAAGGAGGTAAGAATGCACTTTAAAACTCTTGCTTGACAATAAGGAAATCAATTTACTTTTTAAAATTTTTGAATATAAGAATTTTTTTTTGGATTTTCAAATAACGAGCAATTACGCAATTACGAGCGGGAAAACAACTTCACCTAAATTGATAATGCTAACACTAAAGTGACAAGATAATCCTCTCTCTAAGCTCACCCTAGGTACGTGGAGACCTAGGGTAATTAGAGAGAGGGGGTGAAAAAGTGCTAGAACAAATAGCTAATTAGGATGCAACAAGAATTGAAGAGAAGGCAACTTTAATTAAGTAGAAATATGTTTTACAGAAAGACAAGTAGAAGATTGCTTCTACTCTAAAATGAAAATACAAAAAGGTAAAACACAAATCCTCTTGGTGATATTAGTGAAGAAGAGAGGCTTCTTGCTCCAAGCTCAGCTACTCGTGGGCTTGAAAAGAAGTTCTCCTTCTCCTTCATTGAAAAGCTCCTCCAAGTTGGTTCCTCCTTGGCAAGCCCTAGATGGGCATGCCTTTGCTCCTCCAAGGGTGGAAGGTTTCCACCCACAAGACTCCTCCTAGGGTGACGTGCACCAACCTCAAGACCTCCTCCTAAGGTTCTCCTTACTTGGCTGGTCTTATGGCTGGTGGGGGCACAAGAGAGAAGGGAAGAGGGGAAGGAACCAAGGGGATAGAGTGTCCCCCTAATCTTCTTCTTCTCCTTCTCTTGGTTGACTATGAAGGTGGATGAATGGTAGAATATAATGAGGCCAAAGGTGCCTTGAAATGGGTAGTTAATGGTCTTTTTATAGGATGGGTAGTGGTATAGGTATGGTTAAAGGTTGGATGGCTAGGATGGCTTATAGGGGTTGGTTATGGGATCCTAGGGCTAGCGTTAATGGTGCCAAAATGAAGAGGCTTCTTAGGAGTTGGTGCCAACCCTAGGTAGAGACTAGGGTTAAGGGGTTGTGTGGTGTGTTGTAGGGTTAGGATGAAGGCTTAGGAGGGTGGTTAATTGATGGAGGGTAAAGCTGGCGCCACATGTACGGGTGTGTTGAGTGGTCGTTATGGCTGGGTTGGTGCCATTTTTTGGTGAGGTTGAGGGTTAAGGGTTGGCGCCACTTTTGAAGGGTGAGGATGGGTTGGATGATGGTTGTAGGGTGGTGTGTATGGTGGAAATATAAGGTGGAGTTGGTGCCAAAATGGAAAGGTGTGGTTAGACTATTTTGGCACCAACTCAAGGGGGTAGTTAAGTGGTGGTTACTCCCTTTTGGTGCCTCTTGTGTTAGCACCAAAATGGCTTCTAGAAAGGGGTGTAGTTGACACCATATATGGAGGGTGGAGATGGCACGTGTGGTGAAATGTAGGGCTAGGATGGGGGTTAGTTATGGTGCCAACAAAAGGGTAGTTAGGTGGTTTTGGAGGGAAAACTAGGTGGCTTTTGGAGGTGGTGGTGTGAAGGGACATGGGTGTTGGTGGCGCCAACTAGGAGTGGAGTAGGTAGCTTGCTTAGGTGGGGGACTTGGAGTGGAGTTAGGTTAGGGTTTAGGTTAGAGTTATGGTGGATGGCCATGTAATGAATGTTTTTGCTAAGCTAGCTAATCTAGCTTAGCTAGTAGGTGAGTAGAGGAGGAGGTAGGAGGAATTATGGTTTAGGGAAAAGGAGCTAAGGAAGAGCTAACTGGAGCTACACTGGAGCTGCATTGGAGCTGAATCTACTGAGGAGGTCTTCATGAGGACTCAGCTACTCAGCTTAGCTACCTAGTTATTATGCTAGCAGCTAAGCTTGGGTAATTGAGCTAAGTTGAGTTGGTTTCAACCTAACTGAAGCTAGATTGACCTGGAACTGCCTTTGATGAGAACTCCCAAGCTAGCTTAGCTACTAAGTAGGCAAGTAGTAGCTAGGCTAGAGTGAGTTCAGTTGTTGTGAGCTAAGTGGAGCTGGGTAGAGCTAGACTTGGATTGAGTTGGAGCTGGAATGAACTCTTATCAATGAAGCTGAGCTAGCTAGAGCTTCTAGTGAACTGACTGGAGCTAGGATGAGATAGACTCAACTAAGTTGAGTTGGATCTGAGCTGAGTTGAGGTGAGTTGAGCTAAGTTAAGCTACCTTGAGATACCATCAAGCTAAGATGAGCTGAATGGAGCTGGAAGGAGATAAACTTAACCAATGTGAGCTGATATCCAATTGAGATGAGTTGAATCCAGCTAGGGTTCAACTGATCTGGTCTTCTTCTTCACCTTTTTCCTTCTTGAGTGTTAGGGTTTTAAAGGTTTGATTATCTACTTAACCTTAACACTCAAGTAAAAAATGTAAAAAATACAAAAAGAATGCAATGAATGCCTAACCTAGGTTATGCCTAAATGCAACCCAAAAACCCATTTGTGGAGTTAAAAACTTAAGAGCTAGATCTATTTGAGGTCATAAGAATGATGATAAACTAGTGTTTATCAGGCTTATGGGGTGGTTAGGTGATCCTAGGGCTATGGTGCTTTGGCACCATGTGAAGGGGTGGTAGGGAAGTAGTTAAGGGATGAAGAAGTGGCTTTTTAGGTAGTGGTTGAGGGGTATAGTTGGCGCCAATTATGGTGGATGGTTGGGATGAGTTTTAGACATGGATGTAAGGTGGAGATGTTGGCTAGAGTTGGCACCAAGGATGGTGGTTAGATGGAGGGGTTTTTGGTGACAATTAAGAGGTTTCTTTTGGTGGTGGAGAAGGGTGAAGGGATGGTTTTGGTTGGCACCAAGTGTAGGTGGTGCTGGTGATTAGGTATTGTGGGTGGAGCTTAGATAAGTAGGAGGGTTGAGGTGGAAGCCTTTTGGGTAAGGTGGACAGCCATGGAAGGGAGGTGATGCTAAGTTGATCTAAGCTAGCCAATTAGCTTAGCTAGTAGGGTAGTAATGGAGGAGCTGAGGTGAAGTGGCCAGGAGATGTCTGGAGGTAGTCTGGAGTTGAGAAAATTTTCTCAGTGCTGATTCTGATTGAAGAGATCTTCTCATGAGCTCAACTACTCAACTTAGCTAGCTAATTCTTATGCTAGCAGCTAAGTTGTGTAGATTGAGCTAAGTTGAGCTAGTCTAATGAATTGAGTAGTTGGCCAGGAGCTGGGTTGAGCTAGGGAGAGCTGGAGTGAACTGATGTCAACTAAGTTGAGCTAGCTTGAGCTCCTAGTGTACTGATTGGAGCTGAGATGAGCTAGGCTCAATTAAGTTGAACTAGATATGAGATGAGTTAAGTTGAGTTGAGCTACCTTGAGCTTCCATCGAGTTGAGATGAGTTGAATGGAGCTGAGGTGAGCTATACCCAACTTAGTGGAGCTGGATTCAGCTAGGATCCAGCTGAAATGAGCTTCCTCTTCACCTTCTCCCTTCTTGAGTGCTAGGTTTTGAGGGATCTGACTATTTGCTTATCCCCAAAACTCAAATAAACATGTCAAAAGACAAAAAATATGCAATGCATGCCTAACCTAAGTGAATGCCTAAATGCAACCCAAAAACCTATTTGCGGAGTTAAAACCGTAAGAGCTATATCTGTTTTATGGCATAAGAATGATGATAAACTGGGCATTTATCACCACCTCACCCCCCACATATATTAGAAAAAAAAGAAATTCTCTGATTGTAGGACATAATTGAACATGCACACTATATATACCCACACACTTGAGGCACACAACCTCTTTAATTTTGTTACTCAACCAGGATTCTGACCTTTAGAACTAGTACATGCACACACACACACAATTGAGTAGAAATCAGAATAGGTTGATTAATTTTGTGTGCCTTAATTAAAGTGGTGCAATAAGATGAGTGTTTGACCTATTTGGGCTACACCACTAAAAATAAAATAGATTCGGTAGCTTGCCTCTTAGGGTTCAATTTTTAGGGCTAAACTAGTCACTTCATATTCTTTTTTATTTTCAAAGGAATATACATACACCTGTGCTTTTAAAACCTGATGTGTTTCACTAAACTTGATTGAATATACCTAAATTTGAACCTTGAAAGACACTGCATTCATAATAATCTCTCTTGAAAACTCCTGGTTGTGCACGCATATGCTTGTAAATTGATCATTAAGGGCACAACCCATTAAAAGGACCCACCACATTCTCGAGCACATTCAAACTTAAGCCTAATTAAAACTGAGTAGACGTTGGACTTAAGGATTGACTTACTCCTCGGGGCCTTGACCAAGATTATTTTCGATTAGTTTGCTTCTACTAGTTCATTTGATGTCTAGCTAGGGGAGTACTGTCAAATGACAGTAGTTGGAGGGTATTAAAAGAACCCGAGGCACAAGTCAAAGGAAGAACATTCTCCCCAATTCCTCCCTCTAACTGGTTGGATTGACCAGATAGAAGATCAAATCATTTATAATCTTAAGATGAGTTCTAGGAGTCTGTAGATCATTAGGCTACCCACCTATGGAAAAGTTTGGCTCCTTTTCTTTATTTTCCCTATTGCTTTTCCATGTATCCTTCCACCTCTTACACACACTTCCACTCCTACCCTCCTACCAACACTTATCCCTAAGATGATTATTATCCCAACTCGACCTATGACCATCCATCCATTAGTTGGAATAACTCTGATTGAGGATATGATTCTGGACCTCAGTGTTCAGGGCTTAACCCTGGACACCAAGACTATGATTATTATCTTTCTCAAAACTACTTGGATTATAGATCTTTGTCTTCCTATGAATAACCCAATTTGATCTCTAATCAAGAAGGATATGATGATTATAACACTTGCCCTCCCCAGGATTACACTGCATATAGGTCACCACCCCTTAATGAACAATATGAGATGATCTATTGTCAGGTAGGACCTCAAGAACCTCAATCTTTTAACCCTCATAGGCTGAACCCAAACCCACCCAATCCTGAACCAAATTATTTGACTCAGGTAGACCAGGTCCAAGACAGGGTGCTGGCTAACTTGAGGAACACATTTCGATCTTTAGAAGCTCAGCCAACATCCTGCACTGATGAATTGGAGCTTCTAATCAAAATGATTGACGATTTTAATAGTTTTTTATTGGATTGGTTCCAATATGTTGAGGATAAGGACCTCGCTCATGAATTGGTGCTGCTGTTGCTGTGGCTTCACCTAATTGAGGGTCTCGGGATGTTCCTGAAGCTGTTCCGCATTGATTGGAAGTAGGGGTGAGACTGACGGTGTCTGGATGATGGTGGATGGAGACAGACATGACGACTGGCGACGATGAGGTACCTTCGACAAGAATGCGGCCTTAGAGCTGAAAATAAGCACACACGAAAGTCTGGCACTACTCGCCCGACAAAAACCCTAAGGTAATTGGGGGTGCGAGTGGTTGTGGGCGTACAGTGAAGAAGCTCTGATGAGATTTGGTTGGCAATGATGGAGGTGGTGAGCGGTGAAATTGAGGAGGTGGAAGGCTCCATGAAGGTAAGGCGATGCTGGTGGCAGTGGTTATGGAGTGTGTGATGGGCGGAGGTGTGTTGGCGGTGAGGGTGATCGGAGCCAATAGAAGAGAGTGAATTCGAAGCTGAGAAGCTCCAGATTTAAAATTGGGAAAGAAGGGGAGTTAAAGACCTGAACTAATTGAGAGGAAGGAGGTGAGGAAGATGCTGCCGGTGGTATGTCGGAGTGGAGGAAGATGATGAAGCAACCAGAGCGGAAGGAGTTGGAGAGGCCGAAGCTTTATGGGAAGCTTCGCATATGAATGAGGGAGAGGATCCCTCTACCTATTGTACGTGGCTGAGGGCGACAATGGGGTTTTGAAGAGCTCTGGTGGTGGTTCTCAATGCTGGTGAGAAGGAAGAATTTGCGAGGAGATTCGGCGAAGAATGCACGCGAGGAAGCACTTAGGGATGTGCCACGCCTTAAATAGAACCCGAATCATGCTTCAATCAAAGGCAATTTAGGCACTTTAGGTAGGTGCTTTCGCCACTTGAAAAGCTTGAGTTTCTTGAGCTTGCTGGTGTGAATTCCTACCATGGTTGGCCTTGAGAATGGTCCTGATCGACATGGATTGATCTGAGGATCAATTTCGCTGAGTTTTAGGATTTTTCGTTGAGATTTCTAGAACTAAATCCTTGATTGAATGTCAGAGGGAAAGCTCTAAAGATCCTTTTCAGAATATCAAGGTAGCAGGGACCGTTCTGAGAAGAACTATGAGAATTTAGGGACCATATTGCATTAGAATTGAAACCAAGGGGGTTAAACGAGAGACTTAGAGTTTTCAAGGGCTAAAATGCAAACTAGGTCAAGATGGACTCTAATTGGGCCCAAATTTTGCTGTTAACCCAATTTGAACCCAAGAAAACTACTGGTGAAATTGGATTTGAGTTTTGACGACATTTGGATGGGTAAATTGCATAGAAAGCCAAAGTAGGGAAAATTCCTATTTGAAACTCTATTCTAAGTCAAAATGGGTTCCGGTGGTCAAACCGAAGATACCAAATCTCTTATAATATTTTTCTTTAATTTTACAAGCTTTAGATTAATTTTATCTTGGCCAAAACCTCTTCAATTTAAGTGAGTTTGATAATTAGGGTTTTAGTGCTGTTTTCACCCTCGAAATGTGTGAAACCCTGTTTTAGTCTGTGTTGACCCATGTTTTAGACTTTTCTACTCATTTGACCTTCAATTAACCCTTGAATGACCCCGTGGTTAATATGTGTTTGTGATGTGCTGTTAAAATTACATAATTAATCCTGATTCCCTATTTTCTTCTTAGATCAAAATGATGTGGAGTTGTGACCCTCAAATGATTAGGTATGAGCTTTTATCATTCAAACCTGACTAAATGTGGCTAGTTAATGCCCATGATGGTGTTGCCATCATACTCCCATGCCTAGCTTTTTCTAGTCCCTAACAAAATCCTATGGACCAAACCAGACCTCTAAGCCGGATGTAACTGTTAGGATGCCCTACTGAGCCGCACCTCTGGAAATCAGATCAAAATACTGACAATAGGCCTAGAGGTACTCATGTACCAGCCAAGATCCAGACCTAACCAGCTTCAGCCTTGGGTTTCCGCGATGGCTTCTAAGGCCCACAAAAACTGGCCAAAGGTTTGTTGACTCTAGCAGTTAAAGCACTCGTGCATATTTGTAGCATATCCAAGTTCAGTTTGCCAGTGCATTTTTTATAAGAGAGAGATAGAGAGGGAATTTTCATTTTGAGAGTTTTCTCTCTTTTCCTTTTATATTCCCTTAAATCCAACATCAAATTGGCCCTAAACACGATTTGTGTTGGATTCCTTGTTCCCACCATCAATCCTTGAAGGGTCCCTAGGTTTTGATGCTTCAGGATAGCACCGCCCATGGCAACCCCCAGAACCTTGGCTTTCGACACTTCGGGATAGTGCCACCAATGGTGTTTTGTAGCTAAATTTAGGCCCTGATAATCGACATTTTGAGATAATCTCGCCCATGGCACCTGAACCGGCATAAGGTGCTTACATGCCCCCTGTAGGATATTTAGATATCCTAGGAGACAAGCACCAAGGAGACAATATGTTATTAAGCATCTTCAAGGAGAATATTCCACATCTCCACATTGGGAACTCATCCAATCAACTTGTGTCTTTGAGCCGCTTCTAAGTCAGATCTTCGAAACGACTTTCCAGAACATACTTTTGGCATTATTTCTTCGTTAAGCTCACTGAAGCAGATCGGTGTATGATCTTTGGGTGCCTAGATTACCAAGTCCTGCAAACCAAAGGGTAGGCAATGAGGCTGAATAATCCCTAAGCCTTAGACTTAATGCATTAGCTTCGCACTTTCCTTAACTTCTTGAGGACTAATCTGGATCTTAACAAATATGTGAGTGTTTAAGCCCTTGAACAGGCCTAAGAGGCCTAAGGTCGGTACTCGTCACTAATCTCCTAAGTTTTAGCCTTCCAGGTCTTAATTCATCATCTGATCCAGCCTAGAACTTAGGTAAGCTCCATACTCAATCACAAATGACTATCTTATTTTCTTTCTTTGTGATTGCTCCTTTTCCTTTGCTTTTCTTCTCTCCACCTCATTCTTTTTTTCAATTGAGCTCAAAATTGACCTCTCTTTTCTCCTTTCTCCATTTTTTTTTAATGAAACCCCTCCATGAATCAAATTTCACAGCATTTTGCACTTTAATACCCCCCATGCTTAATATTTGCAATGTCCTCATTGTAAATTAGGTGGGCTTGAGTTTAGCTTGGATCGTACATTAGAACAGGTTTGGTTGGTGACAAATGGGTCGGGATGACTATTGTAGATGATTTCTAGCTCTGATATAGGTATCAAAGGTGGAGTTGGCTATTCTAATGGACGAATCCTAAAGTGTAATATGATTTCAATGTAAAGATAGGTTAGAAGGGTCTCGGGTTTTTCAAATGATGGGTTACCTCCCATTAAGTGCTAAGTTTAACGCCATCAGCTGGGTGCAATGTAGCTCAAGGATAATGGAGATCAAAAGATAGTGCAGCTAGATTCGAATCGATGAGTTCGAGGAATAGTTTGAGTCTCTGACCTTTCATGACAAATGGTTCTAAGTCGAGGCTGAGTTCAATGATTTCAATAGCTCAATTTCTAAAGGCTCGTCAAACGAGAAATGGTCCAATCCATTTTGATCTAAGCTTTCATGGGAAGTGCTTGAGCATAGCATCGAAGAGTAATACTTTCTGACAGGATGAAAAGATTTCCACGAAATGTGCCTACCACGGAAGGCTTTGACTTTCCCTTTATAGATCTGCAAGTTCTCGTACGCATCATTGCGTAGTTCCTCAATCTAGCTATTTGCAATTGGCAGTGGATTCTAGCTTTCATTAGATCTAGATTGCACTTCCATACTTCCCAGTAGGCTTTGTGCTCCATTTCTACAGGGAGGTGACTGATAAACGCTAGTTTATCATCATTCTTATGCATTAAAACAAACCTAGCTCTTAGGATTTTGATCCGCAAATGGGTTTTTGGGTTGCATTTAGGCATAAATTAGGTTAGGCATGCATTGCATTTGTTATTTTATTTTTGATGTGTTTCTTGGAGTGTTAAGGATAAGCAGAGAACCAGATCCCTAGAACCCTAGCTCTTGGGAAGGCAACTGATGAAGAGGAAGCTCAATCAGGCTAGGACTCAGCTGATTCCAGCTCATCATGGCTGGATACCAGCTCCCTTGGACTAGGGTTAGCTCCGTTCAGCTCACCTTAGCTGAATGGTAGCTCAAGAGAGCTCATCTTAGCTCACCCTAGCTCAGGTCAACTCAGATCTAGCTCAACTCAGCTGAGTCTAGTTCATCTCAGCTCCCATTATTTTACAACGAGCTCTAGCTAGCTCAGCTGAGTTGACTAGAGTTCACCTTAGCTCAGATCCAGCTCAACTTAGTTGAGTCTAGCTCATCTCAGCTTCTACTAGTTCATTGCGAGCTCTAGCAAGCTCAATTGAGTTGACTTGAGTCCACCTCAACTCAAGCTCAGCTCACCTCAGCTCAAGATCAGCTCACAATAGCTAGACTCTAAGATAGCTGAGCTACTACTTGTCAACTAATAGCTTAGTTAGCTCTAGAGTTCTCATCAGAGGCAGTTCCAGCTCAACCTAGCTCTAGCTAGGTTAGGGACAGCTCAACTAAGCTCAACTACCCAAGCTTGGCTACTTGCATAAGAACTAAGTAGCTAAGCTCAGTAGTTGAGCTCCCCTTGAAGCTGCCTCAGCAGTCCCAGCTCTAGAGTACCTGATACCAGCTCCAGAATACTCTTCTTTAGCTCTCCTCCATGAAACCCTAGCTCCTCTAGCTCTACTCTACTAGCTAAGCTAGCTTAGCTAGCTTAGCTAAACTCTACTCCACCAAAAACCTCCATGGCCGACCACAACTCCACTTTAACCCTAACCTAACCCAACCCCTTTTGGAACCAACCCACCATAACTACCACCCTAAACACCCCTTCGAGTTGGTGCCAAAATGCCATAGCCACCCCTTCATTTTGGCGCCAACACAAGCCCTTATCCTAGCCCTACAACTATCCCATTATCCCCATGTAAACCCTACATCTAACCCCTTCTAGAAGCCCACTAGTGGTGCCAACCTAAGCCACCATAACCAACTGTAAACCACCACTATTTTGGCACCAAAAACACCACCCACACCCTTCCATTTTGGTGCCACCTATATCCACCCTTAATCCCATAACCACCACCATAAAAGCCATCCTAGCCTTCCCTTATGTCCACACCAACCTTACCCCTTTAACCACACTAAAGTTGGTGCCAACTCTCCCCTAACCACACCTACACACACCCCTTAAGTCCATGCAAATAACCCTAGCCCCTCATCTCATAACCACCACCATATAACTCCATCTCCACCCTACAACACACCTAACCAAACCGTTAACCCTAGCTACCACCTAGGGTTGGCACCAACCACCAAGTGCCCTTCCATTTTGGAGACAACAACCCTAGCCCTAGGATCCTATAACCACCATCTAACCCCCATCATAGTCGTCCATCCTATAACTAACCCTACCCCCCTCCTACTCTTATAAAAACCCCCTACCACCACCATTAAAATCCAACCTTGGCTACATTTTTTCTACCCATATTTCCACCTACATAGAAGGTCAAGAAGAAGAAGAAGAAGAAGAAGATTAAGGGGATACTCTGTCCCCTTGGTGCCTTCCCCTCTTCTCTTCTCTCTAGTGCCCACACCAGCCAAGGGAGGAAGCCAGGCATTGGAGGACAACCCAGGGTACACGCCTACCCTAGGGAGAGGGGGATTTGAGGGTGGTACACTACCACCCTTGGAGGAAGAATTAAAGGTGGTCCATTCCACCTAAAGGAGGAGTTCTTGGAGTGGGAGCCATCCACTCTAGGAAGGAGAAGGCACACCCATCCAGGGTTTGCCTTTGGAGGACATCCAGGAAGGAGAAGGAGGAGCCCTTTTCAAGCCTAGGAGCTAGTAAGCTTGGAGCAAGAAGCTTCCCCTCTTCACCATCATTTCAGAAGGATTTGTGTTTCTTTTGTTATTTTTTATATTTATTCTACTAGTAGAAGCATTCCTCTACTAGGGATTTTGTAAAACACTCTTTCTCAATTAAAAGTGGCCTTTTTAATATAGCTTTTGTCGCAATTCCTTTTGTTGTTTTTGTCACATTATTCCTAATGCACAAACACTCATTCTTTCTAATTACCCTAGGCCTCCATGTGCCTAGGGTGAGCTTAGAAAGAATCAACTTTTGTCACGTAGATATTAGCTATTAGGGTTAGTCTTTTTCAACAAAACTCTAGTGTTCTTGTTATTTCAAAAATCTAAAAAAATCATATATATAAAGCACCAAAAAGAAAGTTGAGTCCCCTTTAAAGCAAGAGATTTGTTTTAGCAAACAATTTTGCCTCCTTGGATGACCCTAGATACCCCACTATCTAGGTTATAAATTTTAAAAGCATATGCAATTTTGCATGTTACAACGACTCTAAAAACCCTAATTACAAATCACGCGATTTACCGCATCACTTTTTGGCGCCGTTGCTGGGGAGGCATGACTTTGCTTAATCAAATTTTCTCTTGCTTGAAGTGGATCTCATCCCCTTCTCTTTCTTTTCTCTTGTGTGTGCACATATTGCAGGAAGGAAGCGGGAATTTGGAAGCGAGAGCTCAAAAGTTCCTTTTCTTCCCACGATTTCAGGTTAGTTCTCCCTTTCTTGTCACATTTATCCTTAAAAACTACCAAAAAAAATATTAAACTTGGCTTTCAGGATCTTAAATATCTTAATTAAGTGGAATGGTGCAATCTAAAATCCATTGTTTGGTTGTATGCTTCATTAAACATCACCTTACTTCAAGTGTTGGTGTTATGATTTTTGGATCCAGACTTCTGTCTGGATTTCAAAAATTAGTTCCTGAAACCACAGACCTTCTAAAATCTTGAAATTTTATCCAGAGATTCCAAATCAAGTTGGAAACATCTGTTCCAAATTTCAGACTAACTGGGTTTGCATTTAATTTTTAAAAATTCATGCACTGAAAAAGGGTCACACCCTTTAATCTTCCTGTTTTGCTATTGTCCGTGAATTTTTAGAATTTTTATACTCATCCAATTTTTTGTGAAATTTCATTTTCTGAAATCCTTGGAAAATTCTACACATCACTTAAAATGATCAAAATTTTCTGAGGTCGGTGGTGGTACTAAAAAGTGCAAAATACCCACAGGTATCAATTCTGGACTTTTACACTAGCACAAAAAAAAATTCTTTAAAAATACCAAAAAAATTCATAAAATCTTAAAAAAATCTTTTCTGGAATCCTTGTTTGATTTTCCATTAAGTAGTGTATTGTCTGATCTGTTTGGACCACTACTTAATATAGAAGGCCTAAAAAAGATCCATTGGTAGTTAAATTTCTATCTTAGGATCAATTGGATTAGGGTTTTCTTTTCATTTTTAGAGACAAACAACTAAAAGGAAATATATCCTCACCCATACAACTTGATTTCCTCTTGTTTGTGGATCTCAAAACTTGTTTGAAGTCTTAACAAAGGAAATCCTAAAATGCACTAATTTAAAGCAAATCCTAAAAGACAAAAATACTTAAAATTATGTGACAACTTGTTTGAAATTGGAACCACTTTCCAATTCTGGCATACACATAAAAATTGAAATAACAGGGAAATAACCCAATCAACACCCTCCACATTCCATGTGCACTTTAGTATCCTAGACCAAATTAAAATCTGTAGCAACTTGACCCTTAAGGTTTCATCAACTTAGGTTGCTTTCAAGGTCTTAAGTTTTCTTTAGTTAATATCAATTCTGTCATCTATATCTGGTGTTCAGGCTGAGGGGCTGTGTCAAATGACTAGGCGTGGGTTTGTACAAGCACCTGAGGATTTCCTAGGAAATGCTTTGGCCTAAACCTTCCCTTAAACAACTTGGCTAGATTTGTTGACAAAACAGGTATTCACTAGTGATTACTTATTTCCAAGGTAGACCAAGTCTTAGGTTATTTTTAGGGAGTCACAATTAAGTTAGGTCTAGAATTTATTGTTTGAATTGCACACTTTCTCTCGTCTCTCTCTCTTCTCCTCCCCTCCAATTCTTCCAAAATAGTGCATGAACCGGCGAAGGTCCCAAAAACCACATCTTGAGGGACCATCTGATTTTGCCCCCCGCACCAGAAAATCTTTGTTTTCTTCTCCTTCATCTTCTGAAAATATGGAAAATCCAAGAAACCAACAAAAAAATTCTGCTTTCGCTTCTAACCCATCAGCCGACCCAAAAGCTGACTTCCCCATCCCAACCTCCCTCATCTGGAGTAACCAGAAATTCCTATAGGATAAGGTGGCCCTCAAATCCAAACTCAAAATACAAACCCCTTTTCCTTTATGGTCGACCATTTGGTTTGACTACAACGAAACCAAGAGAATTTGTCTAGGACTGTGACGAACCTAGCCAACCAAGGGAAAAACCCACCACCCCACCAGTAGCTTGCTGTTCCTCTTAAGGATTTCTATGATCCTTCCAACTATGAGGAAAGACCCAGGGTGGTCATACCATAAGGGGATTTTGAGATCAAACCAACTATTCTGAACCTGATCAAGCATTTCCGTGGTCTTCCAAGAGTGGACCCTTTTTGTCATCTTGAGGAATTAACTGTCCTCGCTCAAACCACTTGTCCCCACAATGTGTAGGAAGACGTGTGGTTGATGAGACTTTTTCCTCTCTCTTTAAAAGATAAAGCGTCACACTGGTTTAGAACGGTTGGGTGCCCGATCACCACCTGGCCCCAATTAAAGAGCGCTTTTCTAAAAAAAGTCTTTCCGATCGGTCGAACTAACGCTTTAAGAAGATCCATAACGACCTTTCAACAAAAAATTGATGAACCCCACCATGAAGCTTGGGAAAGATTTAATGAACTTTTAAGAAGTTGTCCCCACCATGAAATTCCGCAATAGCAGTTAGTGCAAATCTTCTATCATGGATTAGAAGATCAATTGAAACTATTTGTGGATGCCTCATGTGGGGGCAATTTCCTTAATAAAGATGCCGAAAGTGCCTATCTCCTATTTGAAGAAATGAGTGAAAACTCATTTAATGACTTCAATGGACACTTTTGGTAGAACTCAAAACCCCAGACATGGAGTCAATGAAATTGACTCCAAATCCACCTCTGTTCCAGTCACTCAGGATGATCTATATATGTTAGCTCAACGACTGGACTAGATGCAAATTCACCAGAAAAAGATGGAAGAAAAGATCACTCACAAACATGCTCCACACCTTAATTCTCCACACTTTACCTCTCCACACACTAACACTCCACAACTTCTCTGAAGAGAATCTGCACAACATTGATGCCACACTTGCTGGTCAGCAATTTTTTGCTGATTTTCCACAAGATTTGACTAGGAATTTTGATTATCTGAATCAGAATATTCTTGATCCCACCACGAAAAGTATTTATGCTCTCCTGGAGCAATTTAGAAACCCCTCCAACACTTACAATCAAAACTGGAGGACCAACCCGAATCACTCTTGGAAAGCACCGAACCCAATTCTGTTTCCCAAACAAAAGCACTTTGGGAATTATGGACAACCTGCATATTGTAACGACCTGGTTCCCAAGTCCCTACGAGACACGAGAACCGAACCGACTCGACTAATCCCAAGACCTAGTCGTCCAACGAGGAAGTAACCAAAAGACAGTAAAATAAACCACATTCAGCATGAATATAACTAACAGTAAGAAAGTACAACAGTAAGGAAAGAAACTACTACAGTAGGTACCACCACAACAGTAAAACAACATTCATCATATAACAAGAACTGCAGGTAAAGAAGGTACAGCGAAAACAAAAACTACTCACTAGAACAGAAACAAAAGAGGTACAAAAGACTGTGGTAACTCTACTGGACCCTACTCGGCCCAGCATCCTCTGCAGCCGCCGACCCTGGCTGCTCAACACCTGGTCCTGAAAAAGGTAACGAGTGTAACACGTCAGCAAAACGCTGAGTAGAGTGGCAAACTAACTAAAGGCGACAGTAGAGTGTACAGTAGCTGTTATGTTCTATTTCTTCCTTTATTCACATCTTTCAATTTTTCTCACTATTTCATTTGTTTCTCAGATCCTTTACTTGATCTCGAATGTCCTCGTGGGAACGATCTTGATTGCAGTCTTTTCCAAAAGTAGAAGTAGCACGTGGTGCTCTCCTGGCCGGGAGAGTCCCCCGTGGTGATCCTACCCTCAGTCAACCACCCCAAGGTCACTGACAGACGAAACGGTGACTACGGCACGCGCGATAAATGCACAGGTAGCTAGCCCGCACTGGCACGCGGTCAGTCGTTTCCGTTAACGGGTGCGCCCAAAGCACAGCACGGAACCAGGGCAGAGCCCTCTCAGTAACAGGGGTCCAACCCCTCCACAGTAACCAAACCGGGGCCTTGCCCCTCCACAGTCCGCGCACCCTCGCCTGACTACCCTGGTTTGCCCTAGTGGGCCTAACAAGTCGGTGAAGGAGGAAAGCAGAACCCCGGGGCCCGTGGGGTAGCTAGTACTCTCCTAACACTACTAGCTCTCCTCGGTACTATGTACACGAGGGCCAACAAGTCGGTACAGAGTGGCCAGTCCTAACCCCCGGGTCCCTGGGGCTGCTAGCTTAGCTCTGCACTAAACAGGGGGACAGTCGCTCTCCTTGGTACTCCGTACTCAAGGGCCAGCTCACTTCCCCAATTCTATTCCATTCGCTTTCTAGGAGTTCTACTCCTACTTCCCCGTAGGGTTCCAGAACATCTTATGTCTTACTTTCCAGTTTCACGTTCTTACAAACCATGATCCCAATCATGTTTCTTTATTCATAACAGGCAACTGTGAATTCAATTTACAGGCAGCTTCATATATTCCTTTCTATTTTTCCAAGACTGCAGTATTATACATTCCACTAGTTTTTCCATCCTAGGATTCATGCCATATCCTAGGGTCTATCATACAATCTAGTTTTCCGGCCCTAGGATTCATGCAACACCTAGGAACTATCATTCCATATATTTCTCATTCCTAGGATTCATGCAATGTCCTAGGTTCTAGTTATGGTTCCATACTTTAACAGATTTTATTAATACTTAAAGCCACTCTACCAGGTACAAAGGGAGTAATGGGGGTGTGATCGGGAATCCCGCGTGCCTCCGCGACTCCCAAGACCGTAACTGAACGAGGTCCTATCACAAGGATCAAACACAAGGAGTGTCTCAAAATAGTGTATAACTACTGTAGACGGGTAGAGGAATTAATTCTGAAAAGAATGCAACTCGAATCGCGGAAAACGGAGCCCGAACGGGCCCTAAACGGGTCGAACAAGACGATACTGTGCAAAATCAGACGTCTTAAAAAGTGGATCAGAGAATTACCTGTTCAGCGTGGTTTCCCAGACGTCCAGAAGTCTGCGGGGATGTCTGGCCTAGCTCCCAGACGTCCGATGGTCACTCCGGACGTCTGGAGGTCACTCCCGCCGTCTGGTACAACTTCCAGACGTCTGATTCGCAAGGGATGGCGAATCAGCGAACCTGCGCACATCCAACTCCCTCCCTCAGTACGGTCAGTCGACAGGAAGGAAGGACAAGGCGGTAAACTCACCTTTCAGACGTCTGTATGAGCTTCCAGACGTCTACCTCGCCGTCTGGCTGTCAACCCAGACGTATGATTCTGGAAATTTTTCCAGAATCAGGGCGCTGCTCGGCCTCTGCTTGCGACGCCGCCCGCGTCTGCTGCTCAGACCGCAGCAGGTCCCTCTCCGTGTCGCTCCGCACCCCCTGTGCCCTCCGCCCGCCGGCCAAGCCGCTCCGGCGAGCTCGCCCTCACGGCAGAGCTCCGCCCTCGCACGCCGCACCTCCGCGCTCACTGCTGCCGTCGCTGCCGCCCTCGCGTCCACTCGCTCTCGCGCACAGGAAGGAGAAGGAGGAGACGGTGGAGACGGGATGGGAGGCGTGGCCCTTTTAAGGCCGCGCGAGGAGGAGAGAGGAGGTGGCAGGCCGCCTGCAGCCGCAGAGAGAGAGAGGGAAAAAGAGAGAGAGAGAGGAATCGCGAGTCTGCGTGCACAGGCACGCAGACGACTGTCCCGTGCGAAAATAACTATTTTCCAGATGTCTGGAAACGATCCTAGACGTTTGTTCAGACGTCTGGATGTGATCCCAGACGTCTGTACCGACGTCTGGGCCTCCTCCCAGACGTCTTAAAAGACGTCTGGGGCATGCGTTCGTTACACATATCAACCTGGACCATCCCAGGAAGATATCAATACCCAGTTCATGAAAACTCTTCAAGGTATGAAGAACCAAATGACAGAAGTAACCTTCATGATCACCAACTTGCAACACCAAGTTAAGGTTACTCCTGATCATCGACCTGCTGGGAATTTACCTTCCACACCCATGCCCAACCCAAATAATCAACGGAATCAGTTCCAAGGTGGATATTCCAGTCAACCCATTCAACCAACACCTCAGCATCCCTCGAGTTTCAATAATAGTTAGGCTTCCCATCCTCAACCTAGAAACAACCAGACTGTAAATGCAGTTACTTTAAGGAACGGGAAACCACTCAAGACCCCCGGCCTGTTAAAGAAACTCGTTTCCATGAAAGACATCAACTCTTCCCTATCTTCCTTTAACACTATTCAGGAACCTAATAATGCAAAACAGGAAAACCCTGCACCATTTCCACATGCCCTCCATTCTTCCCAAAATAAGAAAAAGAAGAAATCCGAGAACACTGATAAGGAATCGATGGACTTATTTGGGCAAGTTGAAATTAACATCCTCTCCTAGATGCCATAAAATACATCCCTACCTATGTAAAATTTCTAAAGGATTTGTGTACCCCAAAAGGGTAGCCCAGAAACTTATGAAAGGTGATCCTTCCTAAGATAGTCAGCTTAGTTGTGCAGAGCCGACTGCCTCTTAAGAGAAATGATCCAAGCACTCCCCTGATTCAAGTAATCATTAATGATACTTCTTTTGATCGTGCTTTATTGGATCTCGGTGCCTCAATTAATCTTATCCCAACAATTATTTTTTAGGAATTTAAGATTGGTGAATTAAAGCCTGTTGAGGTTACTCTTCAATTAACAGATCGATTTACAATTAAACCAAGGGGAATTGTTGAGGATGTCCTTGTCCAGGTCAAAAATTATCTATTTGCAGTAGACTTTTTAGTCTTGGACATAGAGGTACCGAAAGCTTTAAAGTTTGCCCCTATATTTCTTGGAAGACCATTCTTACCCACCGCCCGCGTAAATATTGATTGTGATTCTGGAAAAATGAAGATCATGTGTAGTGGTGAATTTGTAACCCTAGATATTTTCCAAGCTTCTAGGAGGTTCCAAGAACCTAATTTCTTTGATGACTGGGATTCAGAAATGGAAAATATAGTGGAGGAAACTTTGCAGATTTCACATTTAGGTTCCTGTTTTACCATTAACATGGTTCCTGAACAATCTACTTCATCCCACCCTTCCACCCTAACCACACATTCAGCTGACACTCCAGCTGATCCTTTCACTCTTACTTCGCCACTAACACAGAAAGTAGAAATTCTTTCAGAGCCGGGCCCACAACTGGAGTTAAAACCTTTGCCCGACTTCCTTAAATATGTTTTCCTAGGTCCAAATAAGACCCTGCCCCTGATTATAAATTATGGACTTACTGGGGCACAAGAACACAAACTTCTCCAGGTTTTGGGTAAATATAAAAAAGCTATTGGCTGGACCCTTTCTGATCTTAAGGGTATTCATCCGTCCTACTGTACACATCGTATATATTGAGAGGATGATTCTCACCCCTCTCGCTAACCACAACGGTGCTTGAACCCTAATATGCAGGAGGTGGTAAAAAAGGAGATTATTAAGTGGCTTGATGCAAATATCATCTACCCCATTTCTGACAGCTCCTGGGTTAGTCCAACACAAGTAGTGCCCAAAAAGGCTGGATTAATAGTTGTCACCAATGGCAATAGGGAGAATATAGCCACTCGAACCGCCTCTTCTTGGCGCGTGTGTATTGATTACAGAAAATTAAACACTACTGATGAGCCCATATTTGTGGGCTAATTAGTTACTTAAGTGCCTAGGCATTAGATTAATATTAGCTATACATAACATGCATTTAGATATAAATAATTTAGTTTATATATATTTGCTTGTATGCATTCCATATTTAAATTATCTAGCATACATTAGAATAACATGCATGAGTCTTTAGGTTACATTATATGCATATATTAGAATTAACATTTTATTGAGGGTTTGTACATAAATAAACCAATCTTTTTATTATTTATTTTTATTCACTTCTTCTCTGCAGCAACGGCCTCCGAACAATGGAGTGCCTTAATGGCCAAAGAAAGTGGATCTTGCACGTTGTCATCGTTCCATCTTCTCCACGTTCCTGCAAACATAAAAGAAAGGCTCCTGCGTCGTAGCCCAGGAGGCCTCCACCCCATTCCCTACTGTGTAGAGAACAACTTCTCATCCACTCCACCACCACTAGCCTCGACTGCAGTAGTCTGCTCCACCACCGTGGGCGTGCGTTGTGACAGGACACTCCGCCAAATTGGAGCAACTACACCACCGTGAGCACCTTAGTGTGCACATCCTTCCATGCTGCAACAACAGCTTGCACCACCACCATCACCACCACCGTAACCACGCACCAGCAGCCACCCCCTCACTCATTTAAGATGTCTAGGAATGTTCCTAGACGTCTGAGATTCACCCGCACCACCTTTACTTCTCCTTCTTCATCTCCTTCTATTGTTGCTCAAGAGAACCCAACATCACCACCTGCCAATAGCTGCATGTACATCCAACCTGCGTGCGACCACCTCTCCCTTGCTCCACCAGCCCCTCGTGTTATCTTACGCACAGCAGCAGGCACCCACTGCACTCCCCCTTCAGCAGCGTGCCTCCGCACAGCAAGTCAACAGTCTCCACATGCCACCCACTGCGGTCCTCTAGCAGCTCCAAACCGCACACCTTGAGCCTCCTTCAGCAGCACCACACCTCGCAGTTGTAGCAACACATGCAGCAGCACATGTCCCTCGCCTCCAGTGTGCGCATCCCCCTTGCTGTGCCTCTGCCACTCCTACAGCAACACGAGTGCACCCGCGCATCCTCCAGCAGCACTCCTACGCACCTACGCCCCCTTCTGCCATGCACACCGCCCAGCACCAGCGTGCCACTCGTGTGAAACTGGCCTCCATCTTCTTCTTCGTCTTCTCCTCCATCAGACTGAGGGAAATCCAAAGTCATCGTGGTCCTCCTCCTCGCAATCGCCTCATCTAGCCTCGAAGCGACATGACATCAACACCATCGACCTCGCAATCCATCTTGCCCTCACGAGGCCATCCACACCTTCGGGAGTTCCCCCGCAATCCACGCACGCCACGAGCATGCCTCCACTGTCGATGGCCTCTGATGAGCCCATATTTGTGGGCTAATTAGTTACTTAAGTGCCTAGGCATTGGATTAATATTAGTGTATACATAGCATGCATTAAGATATAAATAATTTAGTTTATATATATTTGCTTGTATGCATTACATTCATATATAAATTATCTATTATGCATTAGAATAACATGCACTAGTCTTTAGGTTGCATTATATGCATGTATTAGAATTGATATTTTATGTGAGGGTTTCTACATAAATAAACCAATCTTTTTATTATTCATTTTTTTCTCTCTTCTTTGCAGGGAATATGCCACAGTTGTGTGCCATTGAAGATGGCAATCAAGGAGGAGAGTGAGAAGCGGATCTGCTCCCGCCTCTCCATTTGAAATCCATGTAGACGGCTACAAGAGAGGGGGAGCTGCTACTGTGCTCAAGGAGATGCCGCCCCACTCCACCACCGTGCGCTCCACTCCACCACCACGGTCTCCACGCCCGAAGTCCACCACATCGTGGGCCGGCAATGTGACAGCTCGCCATGCCAAGTTGGTGGATTCGTGCCAGCACCGTGCGTGAGCCTTCACGGCTCGACTTCAACCTGAGCGTGGCCACACCGACCGCACGACCATCGTCTTCTTCTTTTCCTTCAAAGGAACCTAACGCATCCATTGCCTCACCATGCCTTCCAGACACCTTTGGTCACACCTATCACCACCTCCTTCACCAGCGCGCATCACACCCATCCACTCCATGCGCTCACGTGCTCACACAACAACTGCATCACCGTGCAACCACCAACATCACCACCACAGCAGTCCCGAACATCTGAAGCCCCTCATCAACCCCTTGATGCATCTCCACCCGCAGCCCACGACCATCTCCACGTGCTTACGCAGCAGCTGCAGCTACAGTAGCGCACGCATCCTCCTTACGACCTTCTCGCACAGCCAGCAGTAGACCAGCGCCCCTCCACCACGCTACTGTGCATGCCTGCGTCTCCCCTTCCACGCACCGCCAACAGGGCACCCCCGCACATAGCAACTCAAACCATGTCGGCCACGCACCTCTGGCCACATATCGCGCCTCACCACATGTGTAGGTGGTGCCCAGCCACTGTCTTCGCATGCCTCTTGGCCAGATCAACTAGCACCTGTGCCCGCCTACCAGTGCGGCTCTCTAGTGTGCTTTCGTGTGCTCAACAGCAAAGCACCATCGCCTCCCGTTCGCCTCCAGACCACATTACGAGCCCCTGCCATGCACACCGCCTAGCATCAGTGGGCCACTCGCATGTAGCCAGCCTCCGTCTTCTTCTTCGTCTTCTCCTCCAACAGATCGAAGGAAACCCAAAGTCATCATGGTCCTCCTCCGTGCAACCGCCTCATCTAGCCTCAAAGCTTTGCTTCATCAATGTCAACGAACTTGCCTCGACCTTACGATCTCGGCCACACCCTCTGAAGGTTGATAATAGCCTGCCTGTGCTGATGAGTCGTCGCCACCATTGCCGGCCTTCCTTGTCACTGGCGAGAACACTGGTGGTCATTCGATGCAACATCACTGCCGACGCGTAGCCCTCGTCGTGGCCAACCACCTCCAAGCTCTGCACACCCAACCGTGGCCTCCTCTTCATGCACGCATAAAGGAAGCAAATGCTCTGTTTCATGTTATATTAATATTTACATTCACATGCCATTGCCACTCTTTTTGTTTTGAATTTATTAATTAAATATTATGGCTAATTTATCCAGGTGACCTCACTTTTTCTCATAAATGCCATTTCAGCATGATCTCTTGCTGTTTTCTTAATCTGAAGGAAGATTTGGCTCGATTTCTTGACGAAATTAATAGTGAACATCGATTTTTGACCCTTGCGAGCTTGTAAAAGCCAGTGCCTCCCTGTGGATACAACCTGCTCCTTCGTGAGTGGTTAATTTTAAATATTTTGATTAGTTGATTTTCCACCACTTAGAAATACAACGACAAATCATCTTAATCATCATTTTCGAAAGCGAAAATCAACTCGTCAAATGGCATCGTTGCCGGGGAGGCAACGAGTCTGTTGGACCTTGTTTCCACCACTAGAGGAGATATCTAGAGGACAACATCTTCATCTCATCCATTTAGCTATAGATAGTTTTTATTTTTCTTTCTTCTCTTTATTTTAGTACATTCATTTGGAAAACCCTTGTTCTGGGGTACATTTTTAGGGGTTTGTTCCCCGATTTTGTTTTAGGCCTATGTTGGGTAATATTTTTTGGGAGCCTGTTCCCTTTTCTTTAGATCTAGGTTTTTATTTTATTTTATGGTTGTTTATCCTTTTCTTTGTTTGTGCATAAATATATATATATATATATATATAAACAACACGAGCTGCCTATTAGAAGCTACCTACCCTTAGGTCGTATCATTTAGGATTGAATGAGAAGCATTTAGATCTAATTTCCTATCTTGCATATTGCATGAAGAATGCTGGAATCAGGTATGCACTTCTAACTTTGCATTTCTACCTGTCATGCAAATGCATTTGGATTAATTTCAAGACCACCTAATCTGTATTGAATAGATCTAACAAGTGGTCATATTTAATTTTTTTGAAAAAGGATTAATTAAAGGAGGGACATTTAAAAACCAAGGACTTGATTTTCAAACTTGGCGTGTGATTCAAAATTCAAAATCTTTTATGGTGTATGCACACTTATATCTCTTGCACCACGGCACGCGTTTAGACACTCAGGTTTGAAACCAATAGGACTAGAGCCTTCTATTACTGGAGTCTAAAGTGACCCAAACTTTAGTTCAGAGGTGAAGTTGCCTCTAAACCTTGTGGATTGAGGGTAGTTAAGAAGCACCATGAAAGCAATGCTTCAAACGAAGGGTTTGACCCTACTTGCATCCCTCTTTGCCGTGTTTGGTGGTGACTAAACTTTTTGGGCTTTAGGGAGGATCACCTAAGTCCCAGTTAGGTCTTCTTAGGCATATCGTAGGTCGACAAGTAGGTGCGTAATTGTTTAGATAACTTGATTTGTCACCTACAAGTGGACTTAAAATCTCAAAAGCCTAACTGATTAAAGACCTAAAAAGTCCTCTGATTTGTGTTTGCTTAGGGAATCTGATTGTGGTGTGAATTAGAATGGACCACATTGACTTTCATCCTTTCACATCTTGCCCACACCCTTACCCCCACTTTGTAATCTTCGATCCCATATGCCGAGATGGTCCATCTTTTGATGGACAAAATGGCAATCATTGGGATCCTTTTTACTCCTATTATAGGAGTATTGGTTTAGTTAAGCCCCAAATCAGTGAGCAGAACCTAGGAGCAGGATTTGCCTTGCCCAATATGCCACACACCATAAGAACACCCAACCCACCCTCCTAGATTCATTATAATGTTTGGATAGAAACTCCTAGGTACTATAAGCCTGAGCCTGACTTCTCTCCTCATAGAAATGATGATCTCTCCTCCTTGAAGATAGAAATAAAGAAAATGCAAGACAAAATGATTGAATTATTAGGAGAATCTTCGAGAGCAGGACAACAAGAAAAAGAAGACAGTAGCCACCCAACCTACCCCATTGAGGATGACGTGCACCCCTCTATGCTAGATGCATCTCCCGTGGGAGAGCCGTACACTAAGTTGGAGGGGAATTTTAGGGATTATAACTACTTTTCAAGGATTGATTTCGAAACCTCCCCACTAAATGACACTTCCTTGAGAGGTCCACACCTTAAGTGGGAGGAGGATATGTATGAAAGTAGCTATACATTGGATGAAGAAAGGTGGTGACCCAAGGAAGATGATGATCAGGTTGAGTATCCACCTGAATTATATTGGAGTCAAAAGAAGGGAATGATGGTACCATTGGAAGACCTCAACCTGGATGATAGTATTTTCGTCACATTTGATGAAGTGGGCCGAAGTCAAGTTGTTAATCCCACCCTCCCTTCTGATCACGAGATGGAACTCAAGCCCACCCTTAGGGAACCTAACCCTAAAGAAATTCACCTATCTGAGGAGTCCGATGTTACCAGTGTAAACCATTTACCCCAGATAGAGTGCTCTAAGGGATCTGCTAAGATTTTAGATGATTCTAGACCTCGGGTACATGATGAATCGTATGATAAGGAGAAGGATGAATTATATGAGGAACCTACATTCAAGATTTGGAGTGACACTAATGGTGATTATGTCTTATTTGAAGAATTAGCCCCCGAGGATGTCACAAAGTTGACCAAATTAGGTTTCCTTAGCACACCTATCGATGATATCTCTCCTCATGATGAAATAATGGAAAATTTGGAAGCAACTTCTGAGATTAATGTGGATTCACATATAGACTCTGGGGAGGATTTGAGTAAAGAACAAGAACTTGGGGATGACATTGATAGGATAATCCCTAGATCTATTGCTTCCAACCTGCCTTCATTTGATTCGAAGTCACCCTCTGATTCACCTATTTCTGAAGGTGAAATTTTGCCTCCATACCTTGAAATGATCACTAATGAGGAGCAGGTAGATACTTGTGATATTGCCAGAGATGCTAGGGACGCGATTGAAGAACTGGAAAGGTTGTTAGTCATGGACACTGAGTTGACTGGATCCACCTTAGATCTTATGGCCATCCCACATTCTCGAAACTTAGACACCCTAGACAATCCTTGTCTTAAAGGTATGTGATTGCACATCAATCATGCAACCTAAACACCTGAATTGAGCTGATTCTAGCATAACTTCGAGTCAATGCATGCATAAGCATCGTAATTCGCATACTAGTTAGTTTATTAGTCATATAGATAATATCATTTTATGGCCTAAAAGAGAGATAATTTTAATCGTAGATGATTCAAAGCTGCAGATGTCAGATCAGACCAAATAGATCTGATTAGAATGACGACGGAGTCCAACGGTTCTGAAATCATCTCGATCAGACAACCAGAGCATCATGTGTAGTCCATAGAAGAATGGAGATCATGGAGCCAAAAGATAAAGATCCGAGCCTTAGATGAAGAATCCAACTGCACAGATGGATTTGGATCAACAATCGCAATCCAAAGGTGAAAAAATCAACTCGATCGGAGGTCTACATCACCAGATACAAGGAAAAGAAGATGGACCGCCATGATGATGCCACATTGCGCCATCACAGCCGCCCCTCACCACCGTCCCATCTAGGAAGGCCGCATCACACGTTATGGGCCATTGGATCTTATCCAATGGCCATGAGCATGCCACGCTGCCTGCCCAGGCCGGATCATAACAAAGATAAACAAACACATATATATAATAAGAGGTTTGCGCAGTGCGTTGGCTCATGTGCGCGTGTGTAGGTGCGGGATGTGGGATTGAGCCTGTGCGCTGTATGAAATTGAAGCAGCTGCGTGCGAGCATGCACGGGCGCGGTGGCGCGATTGTGAGGCCACGTGGTGTGATCAGAGTGTGTCGCGGCCGAACGCGCGTATAACGCACGATCCCACGAGTTTTTCAAACAAACGCAGCAAGACACACGTGTTAAGCCGTCCAATCTGACATTGAGGCAGGATTAAGGCTTGAGCAGCAAGAAGGAAAAGATGAAGGCGTGGGTGAGGGAGATCTAGAGATGTGCAATCATCATTCGACGATGCATGGCATGCCTCGTGTCGCCACTAGAACGAATCTGAGCATAGAAGGCCTTTTGAAGGCTATTTTTAAGCCAAATTAGAGTCGTTGATCTCCTGATCAACGGATCTGATTATCCAAGGGGTTGTTGCACAAGATTAAGGGCTGAAATACCCTTTTTGCCCTCCACAAAAGCTATAAAAGAAGGCCCAGGGCCCCCCAGTTGAAGGCATCCACTTAGAACCTCTCTCTTCCATCAACTCTAGACATATTCCGTCTTCTCTGCAACTCTCTGTCCCTCTGCAACTCCACTCCAACTTCATCCCGATGCTCTGGATCTGAGGTGCTACTGCATCTCGCACAAGCATCCTGCAAGCGACATCGTTTCTCTGCCATGTTGTTCTATCTCTCCCTCTCTCTCTCTCTCCCTCTTTCTCTTTCTGCCTATCTATCTTTACTTTTTGCATAGCAATTTCTATTATGAAAAACTCTTTATCAATGCAATGAAATCTGATCTTATGAATATTTGATGCTTCTCTATACATATATACATATATAAATATCTTGTTAGAACTAGTTTCATTGAAAAGCTTTCGTTAAAAGTCAATATTGCCTCCTTGCGAACGACCCGGTACTCACCAGTTTTATAAATATTATTTGTCGTCATGTTTTCACGCTATACTACAGCTAAACAACTTTTAATCGCGATCACGCGCTGAATAGTATGCTCACTACTATTTTGATTGGGGGGCTTAACAGACCAATATCTCTTGTAATGGGGTATCGGGTATGGATTGATGATTTCTATGGTCAGTCCATTACCCTAGGGGTTTATCTCTGCACCATTCCTTCCCCATTCCTTTTGGAGGAACCTTGTCATCCTTCCCCTTCCCCTTTGGAGGTTGTTATGCCAGTTTATCCTTTGGAACCTCCTCTGGTGACCTGGGATGATTTCATTCCCATCCTGGTTGGGCGAGCATTTGCTATCGGGATTCATCATCAGCTCGCCGACATCCTAGGTTACCTATTTTCTAGGCCAGCATTACTTTGCTCATTTTTGGGCCTATTTCTTTGATCCTTGCACCTGACTTGCAGGTTCTTTGGCTACTCAGCTACCAACAAATTAACGGCAGCCCATCTCTGACCCAGGTAATATCCTTTTATGTAATGGGGACATTGCAGGTTTTAGCCATGGGGGTGTACTTAGGGATATACATAGTGCATTCATGCATTTAGTTAAAGCATTCTGCATTGCATACATTTGCATTGAAAAAAAAACACACACACAAGAAAAAACAAAAAAAAAACATTTTGCATTGAGCTTAACTGGCTGGGCCCTGCATTCTTAGGCAGACCAGAGCTTTAGGTTAGACTAAGTTGACTTTAGGTGTCTGAATTTAGAAGCTAATTTGAGATGCTAGCTTTAGACCTTTAGGGTCCTTTGTGGACTTAAAAACTTAACTAGGAGTTAAGTTGCGGACCATTCCTTAAGAGGTCGAGGAGGGAAAGCTAGGGATATAGTTAAAGGCTGGGTAGTACTTGGTGTCTTTTTCTACCTTTTGGTTTATGGGTCCTCGTAACCTAAGCATCTACATTTCGCACACACTTGGTCTTCTGTAAACAGTGATCACCCTAATTCATTTCTTGAAGAAAATTTGGTTCTCTTAGTTCTAACTTAGGAGAAGCTTGAAAACACAATTTGATTGGAAGAGGCTACTCACCTTGAGGATGCGATGATAACATGTCACCTACTCGGCGCTTGTCCTTAGGATGTCCATCCTACTGGGGCCATGTAAGCACATTATGTAGTTCAGGTACCATGGGTGGCCCTATCTCGAAGTGCCAATTGCCACAGGCCTAAATTCACTTAAAAAATCCATGGGCGAGAATATCTCGAAGTGTCAATTGCTAGGAGTTCTGGGGGTTGCTATGGGCGGTGCTATCTCGAAGCATCGAAAGCCAGGAACCCTTCGAGGTTCGGTGATGGGGACAATGAATCTGACATAGACCATGTTGATAGCTGATCCAAGGTTAGACTTAGAGGAATCAAACAAAATATATATATTACAAAAAAAAAGCTCTTTCTTTCTCTCTTTCTAGGTTGGCAATCAAACCAACCTTAAATAATTCAGACCAATGTACATGCACAGATGCTTTAATCTCTGGGACGAATAAACTCTAGGGTAGAGCTAGAAATCAAGGAAACCTGTGCCTGCAACTCATCCTTGGCCAACCTAGTTTGTAACTTAGCAACTACTTGGGAACCTTAGGTTTAAAGTATGAACTTAACATGTTTCTAAAGGAAGACCGATTGGGTTTGTTAGTTCACTTGGAGAGCTGGGTTATTGCTTGAGTTTGCTAAAGACTAGCAAAAACTAGGCATGGGGTGTTTGTAATGGTAAGTCAGGGTTTAAAAAGTGTTGTGTTGTAGTATAGCCGAAATAGCATTCAAACAAATACAATTTTATTACTCGAAAAGATTTTCGAGGTTGAACACAGGGAGCAAATTGGTATTTAGAAATCAAGATCACAATTCAGAATTAAAAGAGTATGCAATGATATCAGTATTGGAGTGCAAAAATATGGGAGTAAAATGGTGATGTAGATCACCAAATACTCCTACAATATCACCAAGTAATTCAATGTATGACTATGAAAAGTAAACTAGAATCTATCGTCTGATGAAGGAATCAGATGACTTAAAGTGTCTGAGCTGTCTGTGTCTTCCTTTCTTCTTCTTCTTCTTCCTTCTGCCTTGGCTTCCTTCTTTGAAGTCCTTCTCTTCCTCTTCTTTCTGCGATTCTTCCCTTTCTCTTTAGCTTTCTCTGTCTTCTGTCTTTCCTCTTCCTTTGCCTTTCTTCTTCTTCCTTCTACCTTAAGCCCTGTAGTCCTCTTCTTCTTCTTTTCTTCTTCCTTCTTTGGCTTCCTCTTCTTCAGACTGCGACTAAGTGTTGGCCAGAGAACCCTGTAGCAAAACCCTACCCCTACCTCCACAACTCTCCTCACTTTCTCTCTCAGGATTCGCTCTCCTAGAGCCACATAGGAATTCAGGTAATCGGGTTAGGTGCGTAACTGAGACCAGGCCCACCAGTTGCGGTATTGGGCGAGGAGTGCAAGTTGGGTCAGGTCAGGCCAGGTCCATGGGGGGCGTGTCACGGACGAGATCGGGTCGGGTGAGTGGGACCTTACCTCGTGGATCTGAGGCGAACAACTTACAACACTTTTTCACTTTATTTAGGTGCGGACGCTTCTCCGTATCCGAGGTGGGACTATCTGCATCCCCTCTTTGCACATGCCTGCAGTAGAGGTTGAGCTTCCAATTGTAGTTGCTGTGAAGGCCTTTGACTCCAATTGAGGGCCTGAGTGCGTGTGCGAAGTATGTCCGTGCAACCTGGGACAGCAGCACCTGGAGTAGCAAGGCTTGGAGCGGTTGTGAGAAAACTTCAAGCTTGCGCCAATGGCGGATGGGGCCTGCTACATGGAAACATAAGAACGGCCTCACGGCCACGTCAAATCGTTTAGAAAGGTTTGCCGAAGCATGGCAGATGTGCTGGAGGTGTTGGCGTGGCTCGTGGGTGCCTATGAGTGCGTGCCTAGGGCACATTGTGTGAGAGTGAGTGGGTGTGTTTAGGGAGGTGTTTGGGTGAGTGGCATAGTGAGTAGAGTGAGGGGAAGGGATCAGTGAAGTGAGGTGGAGGTCGTGGGCTTGTCGGCAAGGGTTGTGGTGGCCTATGGAGGTGGGATGGCCTCGCCGGAGTTGGTGGTCGGAGATGGAAGAGATGGGGGTGCGATGGGCGGCAGTGGTCGATTTTGGAAAGTAGAGTGCGAAGAAGAAAGAAGAGGGGTCAGCGACTTATCTAGGAGGTCAAGGGACGAAGCGGGCGAGCGAGGGCATCGGGTCTAGTAAGGCCGACGTCGGAGATGAAGGCGGCTCCGGTGAGGTGGGATCAACGAGGATAAAGAGTGAGAAGCGCCTGCTGGTACAACGAGATGTGGATGAAGTCAGGGAAGATGGATCCACCGTAGGTATGGTGATCAGACGAGGAGGAGTAGGGAAGGTTGCTGGACATTGAGGAGCCTGTAGCCATGAGGGGAAGAGAGGAATTTTAGGTATTCGTGGCTGAAATAGAGTGTGAAGAGGTCAGGGAGGTTTGAGGTCCTTTAAATAGGTCTCTGAAGGGCGGTTAGGGCTTGGGAAGCGGCGATGGAAGTTGTTGCGATACCCACATCTCTCATGCGTTTGCATGAGAGATTAGGAGGGAATCAGATCTCAAGGATGGGTTCATATTGACGGAAATTTCTCAGAGGATCTTCCTTCCAATTTTGGAAGAGATCCTCTAAGCAATCAAGGAGAACTTCCAAGTTAAAGGTCGCCAGAGTAGGTTTCCTCCAGGATAATGGTGGAGGGACCTACTTGTGAAGATGATGAGAAAGTTAGGGGGTTTTTAGCAAATTTTTTTTAAAGTTAAGGGTAGAAATGTAATTAGGCTGGACCTGTTTGCAAACTAAGCCAAAGCAAACTCATCTTGGGTCCAAATTTTGGTACAAACCTAATTTGGACATAAGGAATCCAATGGTGAAGTTGGATTTTGGGTCTAACCATGTTTGAATAGGAAATTTATATCAAAACCCAAATTAGGGCAAATATCTGTCTGGGATCCCATTCTAGGTCAAGATGGGTTCTAATGGCCAAATTTAAGGTACAAAACCCTAACTTTTGCTAGACCCTTGGCAAAATTTCAAGGTTTTGCTATACCCTTAGCAAAATTTCAAGGTTTTAACTTTGATTCTAGACACACAATCTTTTGATGCTCAAAACTGTGATATGTGCTTTCTTCTGTAGATTATTTTAGAATGCTGATAGTAGGCCTAGAGGTACTCAAGTACTGTTACGAACGCAGCTTCAAGATGTCTTTTAAGATGTCTGGGAGGTGGCCCAGACATCTGACCAGATGTCTGGAACCCCTTCCAGACGTCTGGGATTTGATTTCTGTGGCACGCGCGTTTTCGTCTGTGCGCCTGCGCGCACAGACCTGCGACGCCTCTTTTCCCCTCTCTCCTCCGCAAGCACAGTGCTGGCCCTCTCTTTCTCTCTATCCCCACGCGACTTTAAAAAGGCCTCGCCTTCTCCCTCACTCTCATCTCCTCCGTTTCCTTCTTCTCCTTCTAGCCGGTGCGAGAGTGCGAGCGGCGGCAGCGGCAGCCGCGGCGAGTTGCAGGAGGAGGTGTTGTGCGAGGGAGGAGACTCTCGACCGTGAGGGCTCGAGCTCGCCGGGGCAGCTAGAGCCGGCCGGCGGGGGGAGCCGCGGGCGTGGAGCGTCGCGGGAGGGCTGCTGCAACTCGAGCAGCAGGCGGACAAGGCGCGGGGCGGTCGCGTGTCGCGGGCAGAGGGCGAGTCGAACTCTGATTCTGGAAATTTTTCCAGAATTAGACGTCTGGGTTTCCAACCAGACGACGGTGAAGATGTCTGGAGGACTGTCCAGACGTCTGGCAAGTTAGTTATTTTCGTCCTTCTTCCTTTTCTGCGACCGTTCGTACTAAGCACGAGGAGTGGGTACGTGCAGGATCTGAGATTTGCATCCAACTCAAATCAGACGTCTAGCCGAAGTGCCAAACGACGGAGAGGAGTTCCAGACGTCCGAGTCGACCATCGGACGTCTGGGAATTAGGCCAGATGCCCCCGCAGGCTTCTGGACGTATTAGAGACTACGAAGAACAAAGGTACCATCTGACCCACATTTTAAGATGTCTGGAAGAGGTTCCAGATGTCTGATTTTGGACTGTTTCGTCATTTTCGACTCGTTTAGGGCTCATTTAGAGTCCGTTTTCCGCGTTTCGAGTTGCGTTCTTTTCGGAATAAAATCCTCTACCCGTCTACAGTAATTATATACTGTTCTGAGAAACTCCTTGTGTTTGATCGTTGTGTTAGGACCCCGTTCCATTGCAGTCTCGGGGGTTGCAGAGGCGTGCGGGATTTCCGACCACGCCCCCAGTACTTCCGTTGTCGCTGGTAGAGTGGCTTTAGACATTATTAACATAATTTGTTACAATTATGGAATAATTAATAGAACCTAGGGCATTGCATGAATCCTAGGAATGAGAGACCAGATTGAATGATAGATCCTAGGGTATTGCATGAATCCTAGGGTTGGAAAATTAGATTGAATGATAGATCTTAGGGTACGGCATGAATCCTAGGACTGGAAAACTAGTGAAATGAATATAGATATTGCAGTCTTGGAAACTATGGAAAGTAAATAATAGCTGCATGTAAATTGATTTTAACAGCTGCCTGTTATGAATAAATGAACATGATTGAGAATATGGATTGTATGAACGTGAAACCGAAAAGGGCGAAACCTGAATGTGTTGAGTTAAAAGAGCTGGAACCCTACGGGGAATTAGGAGGAGAACTCCTGGAAAGAGAATGAAATGGAAATGAGAAGGAAAGATGTGGAGGTGTGTTGTCTCTTGGGTAAGTAGTGACAGGGGAAGCACCTGTTACCTACTTAGTGTAGAGCGGAGCCAGCCGCCCTAGGGACCCGGGGTTAGGTCTGGCTACTTTGTACCGACTTGTTGGCCCTCGTGTACACAGTACCGAGGAGAGCTACTAGTGTAGAGCGAGTACTAGCTACCCCATGGGCCCCGGGGTTCTGCTAGCTCACCTACACTGACTTGTTAGGCCCACTGGGCAAACCAGGGTAGTCAGGCGAGGGTGCGTGGATTGTGGAGGGTCAAGGCCCCTATTTGGTTACTGTGGAGGGGTTGGACCTCTATTACTGTGAGGGCTCTGCCCTATAATGGTTCCGTGTTGTGCTTTGGGCGCACCCGTTAACGGAAACGACTGAACGCGTGCCAGTGTGGGGTAGCTACCCATTCGTTTACCGTGCGTGCCGTAGTCACCGTTACATCTGTCAGTGACCTTGGGGTGGTTGACTGAGAGTAGGATCACCATGGGGGACTCTCCCGGCCAGGAGAGCACCACGTGTTACTTCTACTGTTCGGAAAAGACTGCAATCAAGATCGTTTCCACTAGGAACATTCGAGATCAAGTGAAGGATCAGAGAAATAGATAAATTATGAAACAGTAGATAGACGTAAATAAAGGAAGAAAGAAAATAAAACAGCTACTATACACTTTACTGCTTCTTTAGCTTTAGCTGCCACTCTACTCAGCGTTTCGCTGACATGTTACACTCGTTACTTTTCAGGACCAGGGGTTGAGCAGCCAGGGTCAGGGGCTGCAGAGGACGCTGGGCCGAGTAGGGTCCAGTAGAGTTACCACTATTCTTTTGTGCCCTTTTTGTTCCACTGTTGTGAGTAGTTTTTGTTACTCTCTATACTTTTCTTTACTCATAGTTCTTGTTATGTTATGAATGTTGTTCTACTGTTGTGGTGGTACATGCTGTAGTAGTTCTTTTTCTTACTGCTGTATTTTGTTTCTGCTAGTTATATTTCATGTTGAATGTGGTTTATTTTACTGCTCTTTTGGTTACTTCCTTGTTGGACGAATAGGTCTTGGGATTAGTCGAGTCGGTCCGGTTCTCGTGTCTCGTAGGGACTCTGGAATCGGGTCGTTACAAGATGGTATCAGAGCAAGGTCGTCCCTAGAAGTGAATCAACTGACTGGAAAATAACCAATTCACATGTCTATAACTCGAGTAGCCACCACAACATATCTTTTTACATGAGCTCTTAGACGTTTCCGTTAGGTATCGTTTCATTTTGACGTGTTCCGTTTTGTTTTGCGTCTCCTTGCTGGAGATGCCTCATCGCGGGACTGGTTAGGCAGGTCGCGGGCGTGATTGAGGATGAGGTCGGCGAGGTGGGCGTGCCGTTGCCGACGCTTCAGTGGACCAGCCACTACTCCCGGGCATCCAGGCCCAGGAGCTCGCCCAGTTGATATGGGATATTGTGCGAGAGGAGCTCCGCCAACCGCCTTGAGCGCCTCCCCCTGGGGCTACGGAGGGGGAGTCCTCTATGGGACCACCCGACGGACGCGGCACTGGACACGAGGGAGGGGATGGGCCGCCGCCGTCCCCACCTTCCTCCGACACTTCTGTGCATGAGGCACCTTTGCCTGGAGGTGCAACAGCATCCCCACTACAGTGCCACTCCGAGCTCTTCGGACAGTTCCGGAAGCTGAAGCCCCCCTCCTTCAAGGGGGATGAGGACCCGACCGAGGCAGAGGATTGGCTCGAGCAACTAGAGAAGATTTTCGACACCCTTCACCCCCCGGTGGAGTGCCGCGTGGCCTTTGCCATGTACCAGCTGGAGAGTGCGGCACACAGGTGGTGGAGGGCGGTCCGGGGACAGGAGAGGGACGAGCCGACCTGGGACCGGTTCGTCTCCCTCTTCTGCGAGCAGTACTTTCCCCAGACGTGGCAGGACTAGAAGAGGCAGGAGTTCCACACTCTCCGCCAAGGGACGATGACCGTGAGTGCGTACCGCACGTGTTTCCTGGAGCTGTCCTGCTTTGCAGCGACAGCAGTAGCCATTGAGGAGGAGTGCCTTTGGAGGTTCATCGAGGGGCTCCGGCCTACGATTCGGGGGTATGTCAAACCCCTGAAGCTGCCTACGTTTTCGAGGGTGGTGGAGGCAGCCATGACTTACGAGGAGACCAACCCATCCGCGCGAGACATTGACGGCGGCCGGAAGAGGCCCTTTCAGCCAGACTTTTCATAGGGCCGGTGAGAGAGGAGGCACGTGGCATCCACAGGGGAGCTGTCACGTTTTGTAGGGCCATCCGTGGCCTTTGGGGGGCCTCGACAGAGGCCAGTCGCCAGCACCGGACCCCCGCCCAGCCGACAGCAGGGACCCACTGAGGGCGAGAGTTGTGTTCCCCTCTGTTACTAGTGTGGTTAGCCGGCCACATCAGGAGGGACTACCCGTCTAGGGCAGGAGGTCAGCAGATACTTCCCACGCAGAGCACTGGAGGGCGCGCAGGAGGCCGCGGTTCCCAGGCGCGAGGAGGAGGACAGCAGTCGCGAGGAGGGTACCGGCCAGCACCTGCCCGTCCGACGTAGAGTGTGGCTGCTTCGTATGCACCTAGAGCTGAGGGGCGTATCAACGCCCTGACACACAGGGATGCCAGAGCTTCGGGCTCAGTGGTGGCAGGTATGGTTTCAGTTTCCGGTAGACTCGTTTACACACTTTTTGATTTCGGCACTACGCACTCGTTTGTCGCAGCCAGTTTCGCAGTTAGTTTGGGTCAGGACTATATGCTGTTAGAGAATCCATTTGTAATCAGAGGTCCGAGTGGTCAGCTGTTTGTAGCTGAGGAGGTGTACATGGATTGCGAGGTCAGCGTCGGGGGACATAGCTTGCCAGGTGACCTAATTATGATACAGATGGAGGACTTTGGCGTAATTCTGGGGATGGACTGGTTGTCCGCTTACCACGCCTTGGTGGACTATTTTGAGAGGAAGATTGTCTTCTCCATGCCGGAGTTGCCTTCCTTCGAGTTTCACAGACAGCCAGTGGACGGAGGCTTCAGGTGCATTTCGGCACTTCGGGCGGCAAGACTTTTGAGCCAGGGGTGTGAGGGCTTCCTAGCTTGTGTGCTGGTAGAGCGCAGCCCTGTGGAAGACTTCCAGAGCATCCCGGTGGTCAGAGAGTACCCTGACGTGTTCCCAGACGAGTAACTAGGACTACCGCTTGAGCGTGAGATCGAGTTTGAGATCTCACTAGTACTAGGGACCAGCCCCATCTCCACCGCGCCATACAGGATGGCACCGCTTGAGCTACGAGAGCTCAAGTCTCAGTTGCGGGACCTTTTGGAGAAGGGTTTCGTGAGGCCCAGTGCGTCTCCCTAGGGAGCCCCGGTACTGTTTGTGAAGAAGAAGGATGGTACCCTACGCCTTTGTGTGGACTACCGACAGCTTAATAGGGTCACCATCAAGAACATATATCTGCTGCTGAGGATTGACGACTTGTTTGACCAGTTGCGGGGTGCCACGGTGTTCTCCAAGATCGACTTGAGGTCTGGATACCACCAGTTGAGGATCAAGGAGGCAGACGTCTCCAAGACAGCTTTCCGCACCCGGTACGGACACTACGAGTTTTTGGTCATGCCGTTTGGGTTGACCAATGCCCCCGCTGCTTTCATGGACCTGATGAACTGGGTGTTTAGACCGTACTTGGACCAGTTCGTGGTGGTATTCATTGATGACGTACTCATCTATTCTCGAGATCGGACGCAGTGCGGACAACACTTGCGGATGGTTCTGGACACTTTGAGACGGCGTAGGCTGTACGCCAAATACAGCAAGTACGAGTTCTGGTTGAGTGGCTACGTGCAGGATCTGAGATTCGCCATCCAACGCGAATTAGACGTCCGGCCGAAGTGCCAGACGACGGAGAGGAGTTCCAGACGTCCGGGTCGACCATCGGACGTCTGGGAACTAGGCTAGACGCCCCCGCAGGCTTCTGGACGTCTGAGAGACTATGCAGAACAAAAGTACCATCTGACCCACATTTTAAGACGTCTGGAAGAGGTTCCAGACATTTGATTTTGGACTGTTTCGTCGTTTTCGACCCGTTTAGGGCCCGTTCGGAGTCCGTTTTCCACGTTTCGAGTTGCGTTCTTTTCGGAATAAAATCCTCTACCTGTCTACAGTAATTATATACTATTCTGAGAAACTCCTTGTGTTTGATCCTTGTGTTAGGACCCCATTCCATTGCAGTCTCGGGGGTTGCTGAGGCGTGCGGGATTTCCGACCACGCCCCCAGTACTTCCATTGTCACTGGTAGAGTGGCTTTAGACATTATTAACATAATTTGTTACAATTATGGAACAATTAATAGAACCTAGGGCATTGCATGAATCCTAGGAATGAGAAACTAGATTGAATGATAGATCCTAGGGTATTGCATGAATCCTAGGGCTGGAAAACTAGATTGAATGATAGATCCTAGGGTACGGCATGAATCCTAGGATTGGAAAACTAGTGAAATGAATATAGATATTGCAGTCTTGGAAATTGTGGAAAGGAAATAATAGCTGCATGTAAATTGATTTTAACAGCTGCCTGTTATGAATAAATGAACATGATTGAGAATATGGGTTGTATGAACGTGAAATCGAAAAGGGGGAAACCTGAATGTGCTGAGTTAAAAGAGCTGGAACCCTACGGGGAATTAGGAGTAGAACTCCTGGAAAGAGAATGAAATGGAAATGATATGGAAAGATGTGGAGGTGCGTTGTCTCTTGGGTAAGTAGTGACAGGGGAAGCACCTGTTACCTGCTTAGTGCAGAGCGGAGCCAGCCACCCCAGGGACCCAGGGTTAGGTCTGGCCACTTTGTACCGACTTGTTGGCCCTCGTGTACACAGTACCGAGGAGAGCTACTAGTGTAGAGCGAGTACTAGCTACCCCATGGGCCCCGGGGTTCTACTAGCTCACCTACACTGACTTGTTAGGCCCACTGGGCAAACCAGGGTAGTCAGGCGAGGGTGCGCGGACTATGGAGGGACAAGGCCCCTGTTTGGTTACTGTGGAGGGGTTGGACCCCTGTTACTGTGAGGGCCCTGCCCTATACTGGTTCCGTGCTGTGCTTTGGGCTCACCCGTTAACGGAAACGACTGACCGAGTGCTAGTGCGGGGTAGCTACCCGTGTGTTTACCGTGCGTGCCGTAGTCACCGCTACGTTTGTCAATGACCTTGGGGTGGTTGACTGAGAGTAGGATCACCACGAGGGACTCTCCCGGCCAGGAGAGCACCACGTGTTACTTCTACTGTTCGGAAAAGACTGCAATCAAGATCGTTCCCACGAGGAACATTCGAGATCAAGTGAAGGATCAGAGAAAAAGATAAATTGTGAAACAGTAGATAGACATAAATAAAGGAAGAAAGAAAATAAAATAGCTACTGTACACTTTACTGCTTCTTTAGCTTTAGCTGCCACTCTACTCAGCGTTTCACTGACATGTTACACTCGCTACTTTTCAGGACTAGGGGTTGAGTAGCCAGGGTCAGCGGCTGCAGAGGATGCTGGGCCAAGTAGGGTCCAGTAGAGTTACCACTGTTCTTTTGTGCCCTTTTTGTTCCACTGTAGTGAGTAGTTTTTGTTACTCTCTGTACTTTTCTTTACTCGTGTTCTTGTTATGTTATGAATGTTGTTCTCCTGTTGTGGTGGTACATGCTGTAGTAGTTCTTTTTCTTACTACTGTATTTTGTTACTGCTAGTTATATTTCATGTTGAATGTGGTTTATTTTACTGCTCTTTTGGTTACTTCCTCATTGGACGACTAGGTCTTGGGATTAGTCGAGTCGGTCCGGTTCTCGTGTCTCGTAGGGACTCGGGAATCGGGTCGTTACAAGTACCAACTAAGATCGGGACCTGACCAGCTCTAGCCTCAGTTTGTCATGAAGGTTTTTAGGGCCCACAAGAACTATCCTAAGGTTCGTTAAACTCTGCGGTTAAAGCACTCGTTCTTATAACATGTTTTAGCCATGGTTCAGTTTGCAGTGCGTTTTTGTCAGAGAGAGACAGATGAATTTTCTTTTTGGAGAGTTTTCTCTCTCTTTTCTTTTTATTTCTAGCATCGGATTGGCTTCATAACATGGTCTGTATCGGATTCCTAGTCCCCATCATCAATCCTCGAAGGGTCCCTGTCAATCGATGCTTCGAGATAGCACCGCCCATGGCAACCCCCAGAACCCTGGCTTTCGAGATTTTGAGATCCCACCCATGGCGTTCTCTAGCTAAATCTAGATGCTGACAATCGACATTTCAGGATAATGCTGCCCATGGCATCTGAACCAGCACAGGGTGCTTACATGCCCTCGGTAGGATATGTAAAATATCCTAGGATACAAGCACTGAGGTGACGATATATTATTGCACATCTTCGAGGGGAATTTCCCACCTCTTCGCGTCGGGAACTCATCCAAAGCAACTTGTGTTGATCGACTGCTCCTAATCTAGGCGACTTTTTTAGAACGATTTATACGCATTTGCATGATTTTGATACTTAAGCACACTGAACCAGATTGTGTGTGGATTGGGGTGCTTAGGTTATCGTGTCTCTCAAACTAGAGGTCAGTTAATGAGGCTGAATACTCCCTAAGCCTTAGACCTAATACTTAAGCTTCGCATTTTCCCCAATCTCTTGAGGACTATCCAGATCTTAGCAGGTACTTGAATTTTTAAGCTTAGGATTGTAGCCTAAGAGCCCTAAAGTCAGCATTCCTACTAATCTCTTCTTTGTTTCATTAGCACTTTTTTTCCTTTTTATTTCTTTTGATATGGTCTAGAACTAAGTCAATTCCTTAATTTCTCACTAATGTCTATCTCTTTTCTTTTCTTCTCAACTTGTGCTCCTTTTTGGCATTTTTAACTTCTCCCCTTTTTCTCCTCAAAATTGATATGCCCTCAAAATTTTCTCTCCTCTCATTTTTTGTTCTTTTTCAAGAATTTTTTCATTTTTTTTGGTATTTTTGGGATATGTGACTTTTTTGATGAAACCTTTTCTTGTGAGATGTTTTTCACGGTGCTTTGCACTTTCATACCCCCCCATGCCTACGATTTGCAATGTCCTCATTGTAAATTAGGTGGGTTCGAGTTTAGCTTAGATCATTCATTAGAACAGGTTTTGGGTGGGTGAACGGGTCGGGATTACTGTTGCGAACGATTTCAAGCTTGGGTATGGGTACTTGAGGTGGGGTCGGCTGTTCTAATGGGTGAACCCTAAAGTAAAATATGAGTTCAACATAGGATGTGTTAAGAAAGGTTCCAGGTTTTTCAAAATGACTGGTTGCCCCCTGTTAAGTGTTGGGTATAATGCCATTGGCCAGGTGCAATGAGCTCAGGGAGAATGGAGGGTAAAAGATGTCTCAGCCAAATTTGTATTGGTAAGTTCAATGAACGGGTTGAGTCTCTGACTGTTCACGACAAAAGGTTCTGAATCATGGCTGAGTTGACTGATTTTGATGGCTCCATTTCCAAAGATTCGTTAAACAAGGTAAGGTCTGATCCATTTTGATTTGAGTTTTCCTGGGAACAGTTTGAGCTTGGCATCAAAGAGTAGGACTTTTTGACCAGGGTAAAAGATTTTTCTGGATATGTGCTTATCATGAAAGGCTTTAACCCGCTCTTTGTAAATTCGTGAGTTCTCATACGCGTCGTGGCGTAATTCATTGATCTCTCTCATTTGAAGCTTTCTGTGGGTTCCTGCCTTAGAAAGATCAAGATTCCAGTTCCATACTGCCCAATAGGCTTTGTCCTCCAATTTGACAGGGAGGTGACATGTCTTCCCGTACACTAATCTGAAGGGAGATATACCTAATTAGTTTTTGTGGGTGTTCCTATAAGCCCACAACGCTTCCTGAAGTCAGGATGACCATTCTTTCCTGTCAGGTCGAAAGGTAACCTAGAGGATTTTCTTGATCTCCCGATTTGATAGCTCAACTAGACCATAAGTTTGGGGCTGATAAGGAGTAGAGATTCAATGTGACACTCCGTATTTGGTCATCAGTGACTTGAACTGAGCATTAGTAAAATGGGTCCCTCCATCAGAGATTATAGCACGTGAAATCCTGAACTGAGAAAAGATGTTCTGATGAATGAATTTGATAACCACCTTATGATCATTGGTTCGAGTCGGAATGGCTTCGATCCATTTGGACACGTAGTCAACAGCGAGTAGAGTGTACTCAAAGCCGTCCAAAATAGGAAAGGGTCCCATAAAATCAATCCCCCAGACATCGAAGATTTCGCATACGAGAATCGGCTATAAGGGCATCATATCACGGTGGCTCATGTTGCCTAAGGTCTAATAACAAGTGAATGCCTTACAGTGATTGTATGCATCTTTGAACATCGTGGGCCAATAGAAGCCGCACTGAAAGACTTTAGTTGCGGTTTCATGACCAGAGAAGTGTCCACTGCATGCCTGGTCATGGCAGAAGGACAAGATACCCTGAATTTCTACTTCTGGGACACACCGTCAAATAATTTGATCAGCATCGATGCGGAAAAGATATGGGTCTTCCCAGAAGTAGTACTTGGTATCGGAAAGCAATTTTTCCTTTTTGGCCTTCAGGCAATTGGATGGAATCTGATGTGATGCCAGGTAGTTTACTAGATCAGCAAATCATGAAAGCCATGTATTAATAGTCAGGAGGTGCTCATCAGGAAAGTGTTCCGTAATGGGTTCAGAAGGGTCGATAATGTCAGAAGGAAGGTGGGACAAGTGATCAGCTACCACGTTCTGTTTTCCCACCTTGTCACGAATCTCAAGGTCAAATTCTTGTAACAGCAAGATCCAGCAGATTAGTCGAGGTTTCGCATCCTTCTTCGCAAGGAGATGCCTTACAATTGTGTGATCAGAGTAAATGATAACATGGGAACCCAGAAGATACGATCTGAACTTTTCTAGGGCAAATACTACGACTAGTAGCTCTTTCTCAGTAACTGTGTAGTTACGCTGAGCCTCGTCAAGTATCTTGCTAGCGTAGTAGATGACCACAGGCTTCCTGTCAATTTTCTACCCAAGTACTACTCCTACCGTGAAATCAGAAGCATCGCACATGATCTCAAAGGGTTGAGACCAATCAGGGGACTGTAGGATCGGAGCTTGGGTAACTTGATCACGTAGGATTTCAAATGCTTGAGTGCATTCCTTGGAGATTTCAAATGGAACATCCTTAGATAGTAGAGTAGTTAGGGGGCCTAAGATTTTTGAGAAATTAAGAATGAATTGACGGTAAAAATCGACGTGCCCCAAGAAAGATCGGATGTCCTTGATCGAGCTAGGCATAGGGAGTTTGGAAATCAGATTCACCTTGGCTCGATCAACCTGGATGCCTTTTTCTGAGATGAGATGTCCCAAGACAATTCTTTCAAGCAACATGAAATGGCTCTTTTCCCAGGAAAGAACCAGATTCACGTCAATGCACTGCTTGAGGATCTCGACCAAGTGTAGGAGGCAATCGTTAAATGATTCACCAAACACTGAGAAGTCATCCATGAAGACTTCTAGATAATCACCTACCATATCTGAGAATATGGCAAGCATGCACCGCTGAAAAGTAGCAGGTTCATTGTAGAGACCGAAAGGCATCCTTCGGAACGCATATGTCCTGAAGGGGTAGGTGAAAGTGGTCTTCTCTTGGTCCTCAAGATGGCTTGCCACCTGGTTATAACCAGAGTACCCGTCCATAAAGCAGAAGAATCTATTTCCCGCTAGTTTTTCGAGGATCTAATTAATAAATGGTAGTGGGAAATGATCCTTCTTCGTGGAGGCATTGAGTCATCTATAATCAATGCAGACTCTCCACGAATTTGCCACATGGGTCGGTATGATTTCTCCAGTTTCAGTCATTATCACGGTGAGTCCTGCCTTCCTAGGCACAACCTGGATTGAACTCACCCATCGACTGTCGGAGATCGGGTAGATGATCCCAACATCTAACCACTTGATGATCTCCTTTTTCACGACCTCCTACAAATTAGGATTCATACATCTCTGCATTTCACGGGAAGGTTGTGTGCCCTCTTCAGTATAGATATGATGTGTGCAGTAAGAGGGGTTGATGCCAGTCAAATCATCGAGAGTCCATCCAATGGCTCTTTGATGTTGCTGGAGAATAGTAATCAGACAGGATTCCTGATCAGGTGTAAGTATAGAATTGATAATCATAGGAAACGACTGATTGGAACCCACAAAGACGTACTTTAGATGATCGGGAAGAGGCTTAAGTTCCAAAATAGGGTTATTAGCAGTAGCGAGTGGTTCAGGGTGGGTGTTCGGAGTAAGGGAAAGAGCTATGGGTGTGTCTAGGTTAAGTTCAGACTTCTCTGATTGTAGGTTTTGATCCTCTTGTGGTTGATCAGAAGTAGTCAGGTTTTCCTCAATATACGGATCGCCAACCACAGCCTTGATATCATATATCTGTTCTATAACTCCACAATTAATCCCTTGTTGGGACTTAGAGATGTCAATCTTTAATATCTGGTTCCCAAATTTCAGTTCAATTTGGCCATCCTCACAATTAATGTTGGCCCTGGCAGTGGCCAGAAAGGGTCTCCCTAGTATGATTGGTTTGTTCCTTGGATTTTCTGGAGCATCCATATCCAAGACTACGAAGTCCACCGTGAAATAGAAATCCTGAACCCTAACAATGACATCCTTAAGAACTCCTTTAGGTTACTTAATAGATCGATCTACCAATTATAATGTCACCTTTGTCGGTTTGAGCTCAGATTCCTCAAGATGGTCAAGTAGGGATGTAGGTATTAGGTTTATGGAGGCTCCTAGATCCAATAATGCTTTATCAAATTGGATATCACCAATTGTACAGGAAATCAGGGGAGTACCTGGGTCTTTTGCCTTAGGTGGGAGTTTGCTCAAAATTACAGAGTGGGCTTGCTCTGATAATACGATTGGGATCCCACTTTTGGTTCACGACTTACACTTAGGTGTACTCATGTCTTTCAGGAATCATGTGTAAGCCAGTACGTGGCGAATCGCATCCATCATGGGGATGTTTATATGGACCTGTTCAAAGAGCTTGACTAGGCCCTTCTAAAGTGCCACGGGTTTGGTTGTCATCTTTCCCTTGGTCAAGGCCTTGGGAAATGGAACCTTGGATGGTTCCTCTAGAATAGGTCTAGGTTCTTGATCTAGGACAGGGGTATCCTAGATGACTATCCTAGGGTTTAGGTTACTACTAGGCTGAAAGTGGCTTGGGTAAGGTGGGTCTTATGTTGCTTTGCCACTACAAGTTGCTACCGAATTCAGTCCTACTTGGTTCTGGTTTGGTGTGGGTAAAATAAGTGCCTGTTGTGGAAATCCCGAGTATGATGTCGAAGCTTCCATCTGGCCGGGTGATGGAGCAGAAGGGGCCTGATAAATCATATGTGCTTGGCTTGGATTTGGGTTCATAACGCATCTCTGGTTCGGCATGTTATTCGGATTCGGCAAAGGTTGTGAAGGGAGAGTGCTAGGTTGGCAGGAATTCGCCATTTGGGTGAGTTGATTGCGAACCTCTGTGATCTCATCTTTGTGCTATTTTTGCATAGCCACATTCATCTTTTGAATGTCAGCTAGAGTTTGAAGGATAAGAGTCATTTGATCTATTTGAGTTGGCCCAGGTTGATAGGTGGGATTGGGCCAAGGTTGAGGCGGCTGATATGAACGAGGTGCTTGTGGATGGTTTTGATATGGTGGTCTCTTATTCTGATTGTTTCCTGCCCATAGGAAATTGGGATGCTTTCACCATCCTGGGTTATAGGTCTAAGAGAATGGGTCATTCTGGATGGCGTTGAGGTCCTCGCAAATCTGAGGAACCTCAAAAAAGTCAAAGTACAAGGGTTCAGAGTCCCCCCAACTAGAGTAGGTAGGGTTGGAGCTTCCTCTGGACCTATAGTCAGACAGGGGTGGATATAGGTCCATCCCTTGAGAAGATTGGTGATAGATGTTATGCACAGCTTCCCTCCCAGAGGGCGATTGTGCTAATGGGTTTTGCGTAGAGGTGGCTTGCTGCAGATGTCGAGTTAGCTCATCCACCTTCTTCTCAATGATAGAGACTTGTCCAACCGATTGGCCATCAATTCCAAGTTGACCAATGAGGACAAGCCCTCTGTCTCATGTGCTCCCCTTGGATTCGTCGATGCGCAGGCATTCGTCCAGTTGAATAAGCCCATGGAGTCATTATTGATGGAGTTCTCACACATATTCTCGAGAATCTCCCACATAGTATCTTCATGTTGACCCATGATATTTCCTCCGCAACTTGCATTGACAAATAAATGGATATGTTCATGGAGTCCCTGGTAAAAAGACTGGACTTGTTTCCATTTAGGAACTCCGTAATGGGGGCACTTCTGCATGAGATCTAGGAAACGATCCCATGCCTTGTGAAGTGGTTCTTCAAGATGCTATGTGAAGTGCGTGATCCGGTGTTGTAAAACATTCATCCGACCAACTGGGAAGAACTTTTTCAGAAACTTGGATTTTAGTTCAACCCATGTGTTGATTGGACACATTTGAATCTGATAAAAGTGAGCTGCTTTGTCCATGAGAGAGAAGGAGAACATCTTCATGAGAAGAATATCCTGATTTTGGACATCTAACCCGAAGGTCTGGGCCAGATGCTTGAGTTGTTTGATGTGCTGAAAAGGATCCTCGGGATTGAGCCCATGAAATTTTGGAATGGCATGAATCATGTTGGGCTTGAGGTCAGAATTAGGACCTCTAGCCAGGATTTGGACTTGAGGTTCGATCGCCACCACAGTAGGATTGTAATGATCGCGCATCATAGGACGCTGCGATGGATTCACAAAGGCTTGGAATAAATCATTAAGGTGCTGAAGTTGGTTCTCAAGGTTATTCTCTTCTTCTGCGGGTTGTGCCATGATGATGGATGAAGGAGAATTAGGTTCAGATGAATCACAAGAGATGTCTATGTGATGGGGTTGCTGCACAAACATGGAAGTTGAGGCCTAGCCTCGGTAGGAGTGAATGACTAAAGGAGGCCTCAAGGATGGTCTTAAGGACCTCCTACCAAACATGCACCGATGGTCTGGATGAGAGTAGAATGTGATGGACCCAATCAAGACACCCAAAAAATTTGGATGACTATAGAGGTTCAAGGCGGATGATACCCCTTAGTCAGAAAGCCGTTCACCTGAGAATTACCTGGGCAGCTAGAGAGGGAGAGTCCCACAAAGACCCCTACATGGTAGAGCACCCCCACGGGTTACAGGGTTTCCCCCACCCGACCTCTCTTGTCACTGATGTTCCAGGGAGACCAGAATGGAGACTTGACCTCTTAAGTCTACTAGTTTTATTTAAGTGCAAGGGTGCTTAGAATTTCACTTGAACTTTAGGATGTATTGAGAGCAAAAGGTGACCTAATTTAAAGGTTGGTTGACCCAACAAGTTGGGTCAACTTCACCTTATTTGTCCTTTGAGAAGTTTTAGATCCCTCTTTTAGGATTCAAGTGAGATTAAGAGCCTAATTTTTTTTTTAGGGTTTTCTTGAATAGATCAATTCAACCAAAGCTTAGGCACATATCATTTTGGAAAGTTGATTCTTGCTTATGAAAGTGTGTCTCTAAAAACCCTAACTTGGAATCCTTAATTGGCTCTAATTTTGGTCCAATTTAGTTTGCCAAATGTGGTATCTAGGGCTCAAATAAGAATGTGGTAGCCCTAGTTACCTTAAATGGATGCACACACTAAGTTTTTGTTGTTGAAATCAAATCAGGCAACTTGATGAATTAGCTAAGAATGTAAGGCAAGTAGCCCTAATTGATTTTATCCTTTTTTCCTTTTCAGAATGAGGGGCTTAAGAGAGAGAGTAATTAGAAGTTACCTTCCCCTGGTGTGTTTGTTGTGTGGCTGACTTTCTTCAATGTTTCTTCTCCCTGAAATAACCATGACAAAAGAGATATAACAAGTTAGAATCTATATCAGAAATTGTAATCAAGAATTCAAAATTGCCCATTTCTCCCCAGCAATGGCGCCAAAATGTTGTAGCACTAAGTCGAAGTTTAAAAAGTGTTGCATTGTAGTATAGAGGAAATAGCATTCAAACAAATACAATTTTATTACTCGAAAAGATTTCTGAGGTCGAACACAGGAAGCAAATTGGTATTTAGAAATCAAGATCCTAATTCAAAATTAAAAGAGTATGCAATAATATCAGTATCAGAGTGAAAAAATATGGGAGTGAAATGGTGATGTAGATCACCAAATACTCCTACAATATCACCAAGTAATTCAATGTATCACCGATGACAGTCGATTTTCACTTTCGAAAATGATGATTAAGATGATTTGTCGTATTTTAAGTGGTGGAAAATCGACTAATCAAAATAATTAAAATTAACCACTCACGAAGGAGTGGGTTGTATCCACAGGGCTAATCAGCCTCCTCCTCTCTGGCGACCGTCACTGGTCACCGTTCGCCATGCTACCACCATCGCCGATTAGCCCTCGACCCACTCGACCTTCACCACACTCGCCACTGCCGCCAACTTTCTCCTCTGTGCATGCGACCAAGGGGAGGAATTCCCCTAAAGAGGGTATTACTTATTACATTTAGTACCATTGTGAAATTTTATTACTATTTTATTATGCTGCATTGCAAAATATATCCTTCAGATGTGCAAAATTACTATTTCAGCATTAGCTCTTATTGTCTACTTAATCTGAAAGCGATTTTGACTCGGTTCATTGACGAAATTAATAGTGAACATCGATTTTTGGACCCTTGTGAGTTTAAATAGGTCATTGCCTCCCTGTGGACACGACCCACTCTTAATTGAGTGGTTATTGTAATTGTTTTGATTAGTCAATTTTTCACCACTTGGAAATACGACAAATTATCTTAATCATCATTTTTGAAAGCGAAATTCGACTCGTCAACTACCACCAAGAAGGACCATTTTTCGCTCCCCTTTATTGTACAAATCTTGGAGCAGTTAGCCAAATGAGACTTTTACTATTTTCTGGACGATTATTCCAGCTATAATCAGGTAGCGGTTCATCTTGAGGATCAGGACAAAACAACTTTCACCTACCCCTTCGAAACCTTTGCTTTTCGAAAAATGCCCTTCGATCTTTGCAACGCACCTACGACTTTTCAAAGGTGTATGCTTGCAATATTTTCAGACCTGGTAGGTGAATGTTTAGAAGTCTTTATGGATGACTTCTCTATTTTTGGAGATTCTTTTGACCATTGTCTCAAAAACCTTGAAAGAACTCTCCAAAAATGAATAGAAGTCAATCTGGTCCTCAGCTGGGAAAAAAGTAATTTTATGGTCTAGGAAGGTATTGTCCTGGGCCATGTTATATCAAAACAAGGAATTGTGGTAGATAAAGCAAAAATAGATGCTATATCTAAGCTCCCACCACCCACTACTGTAAAACAGATCAGATCCTTTTTGGGTCATGTGGGTTTCTACTGTAGATTCATACAAAATTTTTCCCAAATCTCCAAGCCCTTAAGTCAGCTTCTTACTAAAGACCAGCCATTCGATTTCAATGATAAATGCCTGGAGAGTTTTTTGAGGTGGAAGAAGGAAGTTACCGAGGCACCAATTTTGCAGGGACGTAATTAGAATAGTCCCTTTGAATTAATGACGGATGCCTCAGATTTTGCTGTGGGGGCCGTTCTACGGCAAAGAATTGATAAGAAGCTTGTTGTGATCTATTATGCTAGCAAAACTCTTGAGAATGCATAATGGAACTACATGGTTACTGAAAAAGAACTTCTTGCCATTGTATTTGCCTTATAAAAATTTAGATCTTATCTTTTGGGGTCACATGTCACTGTATATACCGACCACTCAGCACTTAAATATTTGCTAACAAAAAAAGATGCGAAACCCCACCTTATCCGTTAGATCCTACTGCTCCAGGAATTTGACCTGAAAATCAAGGATAAGGCAGGATCACAAAATGTAGTGGCCGACCATCTCTCTCATCTTATGACAAATGACATAATGACCCCCTTGATCAATTCCCCGATGAAAGCATTTTAGCTACCACCACCCTCCCTTGGTTTGCACCCATTGCAAACATTTAGCAACAGAATGAATCTCGGCTGATTGGCCAAAAACAAAAAGGGATAAGTTCTTTGTTGATATTAAATACTATTTTTGGAAGGAGCCTAACCTTTTCCGCATTTGTGCCGATCAGGTCATTAGATGATGTGTCCCTGATTCAGAAATCCACTATATTCTGACACATTGTCATTCAATGGCTTGTGGCGGACAATTTTCGGGCAAGAAAACTGCAGCTAAAATCCTTAATGCGGGATTTTTTTTGACCCAGCTTGCACAAAGATGCTCTTAATTTTGTTTGGTCCTCTATTCATTGCCAGAGCATCGGCAACATGACTCGGAAGGATATGATGCCCCTTAATCCTATTTTAGAGGTTGAAATTTTCAATGTATGGGGCATCGAATTCATGGGACCGTTCATCAACTCTGGCGGGTATTTGTATATACTAGTCGCAGTTGACTATGTTTGTAAATGGATTGAAGCAATACCCACCCGCACCAATGATCATCGTGTGGTTGTCGAATTCATTAAGAAAAATATTTTATCAAGATTCGTCATTCCGAAGGCGATTGTAAGTGATGGAGGCTCACACTTCACTCACTCACAATTCCGTCACCTTCTTTCTAAATATGTGGTTAATCACAAAATTTCCACACCTTATCATCCCCAAACAAATGGTCAAGCGGAAGTTTCTAACCAGGAAATAAAAAATATTTTACAAAAGACGGTTAGGGCCGATCGTAAAGATTGGTCCACCATATTGGACGATACTTTATGGGCCTACCGTACCGCTTTCAAAACCCCACTTGGCATGTCTCCCTTTCGTCTGATTTTTGGAAAGGCATGCCATCTCTTGGTAGAACTTGAGCATAGGGCTTTTTGGGCAATAAAACAATTAAATATGGACTTATCTGACATCGATATCCATAGAAAATTACAATTAACTGAACTGGAAGAATTACGTAATTTTTCATATGAAAATGCATGGATTTATAAAGATCGAATAAAGAAATTTCATGATAAAAACATTGTTCGAAAACATTTTGACGTTAACCAACGCGTTTGGCTTTTCGATGAATGATTACATATTTTTCTTGGAAAGTTGAGATCAAAATGGACCGGCCCCTTTATTGTCCTAAAAACATATCCGTATGGCGCTGTTGATCTTTTTGATCCTAAAACTAATACGACTTTTCAAGTCAACAACCAACGCTTAAAGCCCTATTTTGATCATGCCCCGAATCTTTCGTCTTAATCTTTCGATTTCACTGAACCAACCACAGCTGATCACTGATGCACACTACGCCTGGCTGAATAAGCGTAAAAGATACCACTGGATGGGAGGTAACCCATCATTTTTCTTGCTTTCTTTTTCCTTTCTTTTTCTAGGTTTTGACCATCCTAAAACCCAACCACCTTTCACTAAGGTGATCCCTTCTCCCTCGTATTGCATGAAGGCATTGCATATCTTAGCATGGGGGGGTGTTTTTTAATTTTGACGATTGATTTAGGATTTTCACAACCTAAAAACAAGCATTTTTCTTTTGTCATTTTATTTTTCTGTTGGCATACCCAAAAAAATAAAAATGTTGAAAACATTATGAGGAAAATTTTGAAATCGGGACTATGGTTGAAAACTCACTTTCGGTACAATGGGATTTAATCTCTGATCATTAGAATTTCAGGGTATTTCTTTTGACTAGATCAGATATCCTTCTCCAAAATTCCACCTGAACTTATGATAGTTCAAGTGACTTGATCCTCTTTTGTAATATGGAAAGTATCTGGCTTAGTTTCTAATTCAAAAACTTGCATTTCTTGTGAAACTTCCTGTGTCAAATTTCACACACAAGCCAACACCTAAAAACTACTAAAAATCAAAAAAACCTCTTGTTTGGCCTTAGTAAAAGTTTTAAGCAAATCATTGGTTTGAGTTCCCACCACCAAGGAGGAAAATGCCTCCTTTGTGGATGTGATGACAACATGTTACCACCTCGGTGCTGCTCCATATCTATATTTCATATCCTTAGATGGAGCATTAAAGAGCATTTTTGTAGCTCAAGCGTCTTGGATGGTGCTCTACCTATAGTGTCGGAGCAAGAGCTTGAGTTTTCTGGGAGCGCCCCTTTACATCGCATTGTATTTTGGGGTTGTGAGCTCCTGGGTGGTGTCATGGGCAGTGCTATCTCAAAGTACTAGAGCCAGAGCCCCCTCGAGGTTTGGTAATGGGAATGATGATCCCGACACATCTGTTGTAAGACTAAGCTAAAAATAAGCAAGGGGGAAAAGAAGTTTTAAACAAAAAACACGCCCTTATAACTGTTGGCATTTCACAAGCATAGACACAAAATTTTAAAGGTTATTACAAGTTGCGAAACAGATTCAAGAGCCAGAATGTTACGACCCGATTCTTGGATCCCTACAGGACCTGAGATCGGCTCACCTCCACTAATCTCAAGACCCAGTAGTCTAACAAGAAATAACCAAAAGCAGGAAAGTAAACCACATTCACATATGCAATATAACTAAGCAGAAGAAACGTACAAAGCAGTAAGGGAAAATAAATCTGTTGTTTCAGTACATACCACTACAACAATAATAACAACGAAAAGCGGAAGTAAATAGTAGAAACAGAACAGTAACTAAAAGTCCATTACTTACTATAGCAATAAAGAAAACAAAAGGAAGTGCTGAAGAAACTACGGCTGGGCTCTACTGGGCCCAGCATCCTCTGCAGCCGGAAGCTCGGGCTGCTCAGCTCCTGGTCCTGAATAGTATTATGAAAAGATATAGTCATCGAACACTGAGTAGAGTGCTATCTGTATTATCAAGTACAAAATAGTAAAAGCAACATGTTTAATTCTCATTTCTATTTACCTGTTTTTATATATATATTCCGTTTCACCCATTTCTCTCAAGCATCCAGATATTCTTGATCTTGCATGTTCCTAGTGGGAATGATCTTGATTGCAGTCTTTTCCGTAGAGTAGAAGGTACATGTGGTGCTCTCCTGGCCGGGATAGTCCCCCGTGGTAGTCCTACAACCACCCTGAGCTCACTGTCAAGACGTAGCAGTGACTACAACATGCGTGATAAGTGCATGGGTAGCTACCCCGCATTGACACGCGGTCAGTTGTTTCCACTAGCAGATGCGCCCAAAGTACAGCACTGAATAGTATAGGGTCTTGCCCCTCAGAACCAAACAAGGGTCTTGCCCCCTCAGAACCAAACAGGGGTTTCGCCCCTCCATAGTCCGCGCACCCTCCCTACACTAGCTGAACCCCAGGCCCCATGGGGTGGCTAGATCCCTCCCTACATTAGTAGCTCGCCTCGATACCACGTACACGAGGGACAACAGGAGTTGGTGTAGAGTGGCCAATCCTAACCCCGGGTCTCAACCCAAGGGAGGCTAGCTCAGCTCTACACAAAAAGGGGATAGTTTCTCTCCTTGGTATCACGTACTCAAGGGCCAGCACACTTCCTGTCTACATTCTAGGTTTCCGTTTATCCACAGGAGTTCTACTCCTAATTTCTCGTAGGGTTCATGCTCATGTTCACCTCATTTATTCTGATCCAGATTTCACCTTTCACAATTCATTTCTCATCCATATACAAGAAGCTCGTGTTTCCATAATTCGATACATGCAATTGGTGATTTCACAGGTAATTGTTCATTAATTACAAGCAGCTCATATTCTAACAGGAACTCACAATTATAATAGAGGCAATTGCTAGCAGTTTATCTCAATCATGCATGCAAGTACATCATAAAACACAAATGGTTCATTCATCTCTCTACCGTAGGGTTCATGCCACATCCTAGGGTTCCATTCGGCTATTTCCACAAGCACATTCTTATTTAAATATTATTAACAGAATTAAACCACTCTACTCATCAACACGGGAATAATGGGGGCTCGAATCATAGACCCAGGTGTCTCTACGAGCCCTAAACATGCAGTAGGATGAAACCCTATACCAAGGAATACATCACAAAAGGAGAGTTCAGAACAGTGTACAAAAGACTCTAGTATGTAGAGGAACTCGCGAGGAAAGTATAGGTATTTCATTTACGTAAAACAGACCTCAATTGGACCCCAAACGGGTCAAAAACGTGCCCACTGTTGAAAATCAGACGTCTGGGAATAATCCCAGATGTATTAAGAGGTGTCAGATCTTTACCTTAAGTCTCTGCGGTATCCTCAGACATCCAGACCTTCTTTGCGATCGTCTGATGGCAGTTCCAGACATCAGACAATGCCTCCGATCATCTGGACGCACCTCCGAACATCTGGTGATGTGTTCAAACATCCAAAAGTGCGTGGGAAAGCATTTCTCACTCCTTTCTAAAGCTGCACCTGCGTACGACATCGCAGGCGCGGTCAGTCGATGAATACCCTTACGCTGTGATATGCATTGTGCAGGGAGATACGTACCTTGAGATAAATGTGCTTTCAGACGTCTGGCAGTAGCTCTAGAAGTCCAGGTACCCCGCCAGTCGTCTGGACTCCACTCTAGACGTCTAATACTGGAAAACTTCTAGTACCAGGAACTCCTTGCAACTCTCTCCGCTCGCTCTGCCTCGCACTGTAGCAGCTTTAGCCGTTGCAGAGGGTCAGGAGGCCGCCTCCCAAAGCCCTCTCCTCCTCCCACACGTGCCCGCCGGTGGCCATGCGAGCTCCGCCGAGCTTCCACCGAAGCTCCTTCGACCTTGGCCTCCTCCTCCTCCCGTGCTCTCCTCCTTCCTCCCTCTCGCTCTCCCTCGCTCGCCCCCTCTCGCCACTCCCGCACAGCACTGAAGGTGGTGGTGGCTGGTGTGTGGAGTGGAGAGGAGATAGGAGGGGGTTTAAATAAGAGATGTGGGGTTTAGGGTTTGGGAAAGAAAGAGGAAGGGAGAGAGAAGAGGACGGTTATGCGCGTCACTCGTGCACAGAGCGCAGTGTGCAGTACAACAATTTCATTTTCAGACATCCAGGAACGGGTCCAGACGTCTGGACAGACATCTGACTAAGACTCCAGACGTCTTAAAAGGCTAAAAGTGTGACGGGTCATTACATCATAGCAAACTTAAAGGAAGTTTCGTCCTCGAAACTTGAGCTAGCTAGGGTACCGAAAATGGAACATAAAATGCATAACAAACTTAAAGAGGATTGAAGTAGGTCTGAAAAGGCGTACCCTCAAAAAGCTCCGGGTACCGCTCTCGCATCGCTACCTTAGGCTAACAGGTCACCTCCTCATACCCTTGGCTTCTCCATAGGATCTTCACCAGTGGTACCTGCTTCCGTCTCAGACTTCAAATGGCTTTATCTAGTATCTACATTGGTCTCTTGGGGTAGGTCAGGTCGCCACCCACATCGACGCTCTTGTGGCTCAGAACGTGACTAGGATCAGCGACGTACTTCTTGAGGTTGGACACGTGGAACATGTCGTGCACTCCAGAAAGCTGGGGAGGAAGGGCAAGCCGGTAAGCAACGGGTCCCACCCGCTCCAGGACCTCAAGGGGCCTTACGAACCTCGGCGCAAGCTTCCCTTTCACCCCAAAATGCTGCAGGCCCTTCATGGGAGAAACACGGAGGAAGACGCGATCCCCAACCTCGAACTGCACCTCTCTTTATTTTTGATCAACGTAACTCTTCTACTTTTTCTTGACAGTGCGGAGTGTCTGTGAATCTGCTCTATCACCTCCTAACTCTGCTGAATCAACCTCTGGCCAACGTCCCACTTGGCCCCCACCTCGACCCAACTCAAGGGTGCAGTACACCTCCATTCGTACAGAGCCTCTTAAGGTGCCATGCAGATGCTCGGGTGGTAACTGTTATTATATGCAAACTCTGCCAGTGGTAAATGCTCCTCCCAGGAGCCTCTCTAGTCTAGTACACAGGCATGTAAAAGGTCCTCAAGTGTCTGTATGGTGTGCTCTGACTGTCCATCCATCTAGGGTGGTAAGTAGGACTGAACATCAAACGTGTCCCCAAAGCCTGCAGAAACTAAGCCCAGAACTGGGAAGTAAAATGGGTATCCTTGTTGGATACAATCTCACGTGAAACTCTGTGCAGGTGTACCACATCGCAAATGTACCTCTCTGCCAACTGTGCTGTTCCCAAGGTGACTCGAATCGGCAGGAAACATGCCATCTTCATCAACCTATCTGTGTCATGCCCTCGCTGGGTAATCGGTAGACCCACCACCAAGTCCATGGTGATGCTCTCCCACTTCCACTCTGGCATAAGAAGTGGCTGTAACGGCCTTGCAAGCCTCTGGTGCTCAGCCTTCACCTGCTGGCACACTAAATACTGTTGCACAAACTCACCAACAACCCGCTTCATCCCTCTCCACCAAAAGTCGTTTCTTAGATCATGATACATCTTTGTGTTCCCGGGATGTATGGTGAACCTGGACCTGTGCGCCTCAGCCAGGAGCTCTCTCAATAACTCATCGTCCCTAGGAATGCATAAGTATCCCCTCATGCATTTTATCCCATCTGTAAAGGAAAAGTCCCCTTGGTCTCCTGTCAACACCCTGTCCCGCAGTGTCAGTAAGTACGAATTTGCCATCTGTCTTGCGATGATGCAGTCTATTAGCTCTGGTCGCGTTTACCGCGTCACTGTCACTATCCTACAATACCCCTGTGACTCCCGGGGTCACCAACTACCCAACTCTTCCATAAGTCTCCAACTCTATGCCTGTAGACTGGCCAAGTGGGCAGGCACCTTCCGGCTCAAGGTGTCAGCTACCACATTGGCCTTCCTTGGATGGTAGGAGATGCTGCAGTCGTAGTCCTTCAAGAGCTCTAACCAATGTCTCTGTCTCATGTTGAGCTCCTTCTAGTCAAACAAGTACCTGAGGCTCTTATGATCAGTGAAAATCTCGAAAGTCTCACCGTAAAGGTAGTGCCTCCATGTCTTCAGTGTGAAGACAACAGTTGCTAGCTCTAAGTCATGGGTAAAGTAGCTATGCTCATGGGGCTTCAGTTGCCGTGAAGCGTAAGCGACAACGTGACCCCGCTGCATGAGCACACCCCCTAACCCCATTGCTATGTAAACCAAAAAACCACAAAACTGCCATTGTTGTCCGAGATGGTAAGCACAGGAGCTGAAGTCAGTCTCTCCTTCAACTCCTGAAAACATGCCTCGCACTCATCTGTCTAGGCAAAGGGCACGTCCTTCCGAGTCAGCTGGGTCATAGGACTCGTAATCTGAGAGAATTCTCTGATAAACCGTCGATAGTAACCTGCCAGTCCCAAAAAGCTGCGTATCTCTGTCACTGTATGTGGTCTCTCCCACTTGAGTATGCCTCAAACTTGGCTAAATCCACAGCCAAACTATCCCCTGAGATTATGTGGCCCAAGAAAGTCACCTGCCTCAACCAAAACTCACACTTACTATACTTAGCATACAGCCTGCGTCGCCTTAAAGTGTCCAGGATCATCTGTAAATGCTGCCCGTGTTGCGCCTAATCCCGTAAGTAGACGAGTACTTCATCAATGAACACCACCACAAACTAGTCCAAGTATGATCTAAAAACCCGGTTCATCAAATCCATAAAAGCAATAGGGGCATTGGTCAACCCAAAGGCATGACCAAGAACTCGTAGTGCTCGTACCGGGTATGGAAAGCTGTCTTGGAGACATCGATCTCCCTGATCCTCAACTGGTGGTAGCTTGACCTCAGATCTATCTTGGAGAACACTGTGGCATCTCGCAACTGGCCGAAGAGGTCATCAATCCTCGGCAGCGGATACTTGTTCTTGATGGTGACCCTATTCAGCTATCGATAGTTGACACAAAGTCACAGGGTACCATCCTTCTTCTTCACAAATAGCACAGGGGCTCCCCACGGGGACGCACTGGGCCTCACAAAGCCCTTCTCCAATAGGACCTGCAATTGTGACTTGTGCTCTCGCAGCTCAAGCGGTGCCATCCGGTACGATGCAATAGAAATGTGGCTGGTCCCCGGTACCAGTGAGATCTCAAACTCAATCTCATGCTCGGGTGGTAGTCCAGGCAGCTCCTCCGGAAAAACGTCGGGGTACTTGCAAACCACCAGAATACTCTGAAGGTCAGCCATAGGGCTAGGCTCTGCCACTACACAAGCCAAAAAGCTCTCACACCCTTGGCTCAAAAGCCTCGCTGCCCGAAGTGCTGAGATACATCTGAAACCTCCGTCCATCGGCTGTCCGTGAAACTCAAAGGGAGGCAACTCCGATATGGAGAAGACGATCTTCCTCCTGAAATAGTCCACCAGGGCATGATAGGCGGACAACTAATCCATCCCTAGGATCACACCAAAATCCTCCATCTGTATCACAATCAAGTCAGCGGGGAGGCTATGTCCCCCTATACTGACCTCGTAGTCTGTGTAGACCTCCTTAGCTACAAACAACTGGCCACCTGGCCCACTGATCACCAATGGATCCTCTAACAATACACTGCCCTACCCCAAACTGACAGCAAATCTCACAACAACAAAAGAGTGCGTGGTGCCAGAATAAAAAAGTATGTACACTAATATGCCAAAAATAGTAACCATACTTTCCACCACTGAACCAAAAGCCCTGGCGTCTCTATGTGTCAGGGCGTTGATACGCCCCTTAGTCCTCAGTGTAGACGAAGCAGCTACACTCTGGGTCGGGCGAGCAGCCGCTGGCTGGTACCCTCCTCATGGTTGCTGCCCTCCCCCATGCGCCTGGGGACCACGACCACCAGCTTGGCCTCCAGTGTTCGGTGCAGGGAGCATCAGCTGTGCTCCGACCCTATATGGGCATTCCCTCCTAATGTTGTCCGACTGGTCACACTGGTAGAAGAGGGGGACATGACCCCCTCCCTCAGTAGGTCCCTGTTGGTGGCTGGGCGGGGGTTCGGTGTTGGCAACTGGCCCCTATCTGGGGCCCCTAAAGGCCACTAATATCCCTGCAAAATGAGACAGCTCTCCTGCGGGTGCCGTGTGCCTCCTCTCTCGACGGCCCTGAGAATACTCTGGCTTATAGGGCGTCTTCTATCCATTGTTGGTGTCTTGTGCGGCCGGGTTGGTCTCCTCGTAGGTCATGGCTTCCTCAACCACTCGTGAGAAGGTGGGAAGCTTCTTGGGTTTGACATGCCCCCGAATAGTAGGTCGGAGCCCCTCAGTAAACCACCATAAGCGCTCCTCCTCTATAGACACGGCTGTCGAGGCAAAACATGACAGCTCCAGAAAACACGTACGGTACATGCTAACAGTCATCGTCCCCTCGCGGAGAGTGTGGAACTCCCTCCTCCTCTGGGCCTACCGGGTCTGCGGAAAGTACTGCTCGTAGAAGAGAGTCATGAACTGGTCCCATGTCGGCTCTCTCCCCTCCTGGCCTCTGACTGCCCTCCACCACCTGTGTGCCGCGCTCTCTAGCTGGTATGTGGCAAAGGCCACGCGGCACTCCACTGGAGGGCGAAGGGTGTCGAACACCTTCTTTATCTGCTCCAGCTAGTCCTCTACCTCAGACGGGTCCTCATTCCCCTTGAAGGAGGGGGGCTTCAGCTTCTAGAACTGTCCGAAAAGCTCGTGGTGCAGCTACAGTGGGGGAACGGGCATGCCTCCAGGCAAGGAGAGCTCGTGCTCGGAAGTATCAGAGTGCGGTGGGGGCGGTGGAGGACTACCCCCTCCCCCTCCTGCTTGTCCAGCGCTGCCGCGGTCTCTTTGTCCCACCGAGGACTCCCCCTCCACGTCTTCAGGGAGAGGTGCCCGTGGAGGCTGGTGGAGCTCCACTCGCACAATATCTCTGATTAGCTAGGCAAGATCCTAAGCCTGAACTCCCAGGAGAAGAGGTGGGTCGATTGGTACCTCAGGTCCGGCACGTCTGCCCCTCCGACCTCGTCCACAGTCGCGACCATGGCCTACCTCGAGAACTCCCCGACGAGGCATCTCCTGCAACGAGATGCGAAAGAAAGAACAAGAGGGTCAACGATATCGAATTTCTTTAGGAAAAGACTCGGAATGAAAATCAAGGCGATACGTTGTGGTGGCTATCCTAGTTATATGCAAGTGAACGGCTATTCTCAAGCCAATTGGTTCATTTCTTGGGATGACCTTACTTTGATACCATTGTGTTACGACCCGATTCCCAGATTTCTATAGGACCCGAGATCGGCTTGCCTCGACTAATCCCAAGACCCAGTCGTCCAACAAGAAATAACCAAAAGTAAGAAAGTAAACCACATTCACATATGCAATTTAACTAAGCATAAGAAACGTACAAAGAAATAAAGGAAAATAAATCTGTTGTTTCAGTACATACCACCACAACAACAATAACAACGGAAAGCGGAAGTAAACAGTAGAAATAGAATAGTAACTAAAAGTCCATTACTTACTACAACAGTAGAGAAGAAAAGGGAGTGTTGAAGAAACTACGACTGGGCTCGATTGGGCCTAGCACCCTTCACAGCCGGAAGCTCGGGCTGCTCAGCTCCTGGTCCTGAACAGTATTATGAAAACACAGAGTCAGCGAACGCTGATTAGAGTGCTATCTATATTATCTAAGTACAATACAGTAAAAGCAACAGGTTTAATTCTCATTTCTATTTATCTATTTTATATATATATTCCGTTTCACCAATTTCTCTTAAGCATCCAGATATTCTTGATCTTGCCTATTCCTCGTGGGAACGATCTTGATTGTAGTCTTTTTCGTAGAGTAGAAGGTACACGTGGTGCTCTCTTGGCCGGGAGAGTCCCTCGTGGTAGTCCTACACCCAGTCAACCACCCCGAGGTCACTGTCAAGACGTAGTGGTGACTGTGGCATGTGTGAAAAGCGCACGGGTAGCTACGTCGCACTGACACGTGGTCAGTCATTTCCGCTAGCGGGTATGCCCAAAGTATAGCATGGAAGAGTATTGGTCCTTGCCCTCTCAGAACAGGGGTCTTGCCCCTTCACAGTCCGCGCACCCTCATCTGACTACCCCAGTTTGCCCAGAGGGCCTAACAAGTCGGTGTAGGGTGGCTAACTGAACCTCGGGCCCCGTCGGGTGGCTAGCTCCCTACATACACTAGTAGCTCGCCTTGGTACCACGTACACGAGGGCCGATAGGAGTCGGTGTAGAGTGGCCAATCCTAACCTCGAGTCTCAATCCAAGGGAGGCTAGCTCTAGTCTACACAAAAGGGGGACAGTTGCTCTCCTTGCTACCACGTACTCAAGGGCTAGCACACCTCCCGTCTACATTCCAGGTTTCCGTCTATCCACAGGAATTCTACTCCTAATTCCCCGTAGGGTTCATGCTCATGTTCACCTCGTTTATTCTGATCCAGATTTCACCTTTCACAATTCATTTCTCATCCATATACAGGCAGCTTGTGTTTCCATAATTTGATACATGCAACTGGTGATTTCACAGGTAATTGTTCATTAATTACAGGTGGTGGTGTTCTTACCTCAACTCAGTTAATTAGGTTAATTTTACTTAACTATGAGTGGAGAAAAGTCACTTAGGTTAACTTGAAATTATGTCATTTAGTAGTATAGGGTCAAATTAACCTAACATTTTAGAATTTGTTTAACTGGTTGAGTTCAGGTCGTTCGCTGGGAGGTATAATTCATTCTAAATTCACTAATTAACTTTTATTTTTCTTTATAAGTATAGGAGGTATAGTTAAATTAGTTATAAATCATGAATTTTGCATAAATTGATTTAATTTGAAGTAACATGCAAAATCCCATATGAAATTTTATTTACAACATTTATTTCAAATGATTAAAGGCAAATAAGAGTTTATACATTCAAAACATATGCCTTATTAAAATTAAAAGCAAGAGAAATTAAAAATATATGAAAGAAATTCTTTATTTTCTTCTTCAGCCTTTCTTACCTTTATTTCTTCTTTCCTTCTTCTCTTATCTATTTCCTTTTATTGTATTTACATTTATTTTTCTCTTTCTTTCCTTTTTCTTTTCTCTCGAGCTCTTTCTTTCTTCTCTTTTCTTTCTCTTCTGCTTCTCCCTTATTCTTCTTCTTCAATATTTCCTTAGTGCTTGCCTACTCTTCTCGTTTCTCCCTTCACCTTTCTTTTTCCTTTCCTTAGCTTCTCCAGCATCTGCTTCCTTCAACCCTTAGCTTCCTTCGATGCTTAGCCTTCTCAGCTTCTTCATTCTATTTTTTTCCTTCAAGCTGAACCGGGTTTATCCTTTAACCAAAAATTGTCTAAGATTTGCAGTGAGGTCCTTTCGAGGATACATAGCACCCTGAGATCAGGGTGGGACTAGACTCTACTCGGTCCTTGCCTAATTTGATTAGGGTTCATTCTTGGTTTTCTTCTTTCTTGAGCCAAACCGGCACTCTCTCGAGCCGAACCGGCTCAACCACCTCCCAGGCCTCGCCCTCCTAGGGCTCATCGCACATACGCCCACCCGAGCGCACCCGTAGGCACACACGCTCGCACACATACACGCTATAAGCTCAGAATGGTCAGATCAGATTTCGCGTTGAGGGCTTGACGACTAAATCAGCTATATGACAAATTGCTTTTATACCTACTCACGCGCTCTGAATCTTCCGATGTGGGACTAAGTATTGCCCCCCCCCAGACCCAAGTTCAAATGATGATTTCTCCCTACTCAGAGCTCCAAATCAAGCAATTTAAAGATTGATGGAAAGCTCTAAGATGGCTCTACAAGATTACAGGGTCAATTTTAGATTCAGAGGATGTTTTCCTCGTCAATTTTAAAGGTGAAATTAGGGGGTTCCTACGAGGTATTTATGCCTAGAAGTTGTATTGAGCTTACTGTATCTACAGGGTAGCTTTTCTAGCTTATCTAAGGGTTTGAATAAATCCTACAGGTAATTCCGCATCTATTGGAATGAGTTTTAAGCTCTTGAGAGCTTCTGGTAATGCACGAAAGCTCCACACTTCTCTAAAAGCATTAGAGAAAGAAATTTCCAACTCTGAAATGTGCAACAGACACTTAAGTACATTTCTAATCAAATTCGACAAGTTCTAAAGATTAAAACTAACTAATCTGGGTAGGATTCAACTTCAAATTTCATCCAAAATCTACCGTCGTCAGTTTGGGTTCAAAAATAATCCAAAATGATAGGTTGTTAATTCCAACTAAATAACAAGTCTGAGCTCACTTAAACCTCTCTAAAATCATTCAACAAGATCTCAGAAATGACTCTAACTCATCAATTCCTCAAATTGAGCTCAGAATCAAAATTTCCTCTTCAGGTTTGACTTTGAAGCTTAAAAGTTTGACTTTCTGTTTAAAGCTTCATTTCACAAAATTAACACCTTGAACAAGATATTTACAACCTCAGGAACAAGTTCAGGTCCTTGAATTAATGTTTCAACTAGAGTTCCTAGGGTTCTAAGATCATCACCTGAGCTTCAAAGGTAGTTTGATCATCAGGATGAATCAAAGATTATTACACTAGTTGGATCATAAAAATGGACTCAGGAATCACCAATGATGCTTCCAGACTTCTTAAACACAACTTTAACCTAACTGACAGACTTCTCCAACTCTGCCGGAGTTGGAGAAGATGAAATCCTATCTCAAGCTCCAGACACTTAAACCTCAAATAAACAACCTCAGAACAATCAATGATCATCAAATCATTGATCTGGAACTTCTCACTAAGTTCTTCTGGCTGAAGCTCAATATTGACTCGCCGGAGCTCACCGGAGCTCTGGTGAGTCCAAAAAAATCCAAAATTGTGCACAGAGAAGTGATTTGTGCCATTTTTGATCTAAAAGGGATTCTGAGGTTACAAGGAACCTTAGAATCACATGTTATTCTTCTTCAATTCATTACATGAATGATTAAATAGTAAATTCAATTTGAATGAATTTTAAGTGGGTTGAAGCACAGGACTTGCTCTCCCACTCAAAAGAGTGGTTGAGACAAGTCAAAACAGGACTGTGATCATAAATATATAATTAATTAAAGATTTCAACTAGTCCTGAGTCGCCATTGACAACGAGCTCAGGAGCTTAATTAAAAATTGGGTGTTTAAGTTATAGGTGGTAATTATTCAAGTTATAGTGAGGATTAGGGTCCTTAGTGATGAATAAGTGATGAAGAACCCTATGAATGTGAATCTAAGCTCAACTACTGTTGCCATGGACAGTACCAGTAGCTGTTGAAGGTGGATATGATTTAGGCGATTAAGTGATAGAATATATATTTTAATGGATTAGAAGTGATCGTAAGTGATAAAGGAAAGTGATCAATGCATTCAAAAGGTGAAATTAGGGCTCTGGTGAGCTCAAGGAGCTTGTCGAAGTCGAAGAAGACGAACTCTGAAAATTTTGAAATTACTCTAATCTAACTAACTAACTAACTAGCTAAACTATCCTACTCCTACTCCTATCTACTGTTACCTGGACGAAGGGGTCAAAGGGACTCTGTCGAAGGCTCATGACGGAGTGAAATCAGAGGGTAGTCGAAAGATCACCGGCGGCGGTTGTGAGGTGAAGTAGAGGAGCTCCTTGGTCATTGCCTTTGTCCAAAGACGCGGTTGACTTCGGCGGAGTTCCAGAGCTGATTAAGGTGGACAAGGGAAGTCGAAAGATGAGATGGGGAGTTGCCGGAGTTGCGGAGGGAATAGCCTACTGAAGTCGGATGCAGTGAAGAAGAGGGAAGGGAGCCAACTTGAGAGAAATTGAGGGAGTGAGGGGGTATTTATAGTGGACGGCGATGAAGATGGCGGTGAAGTTTGGACGAAGAAGAAGCTAGAGGAGGTTAACCACCGGCATCGTCTCTGATGTTGGTGAGGTTAACTCCTACCTAAAATTAGGATATTTGGATCATCCAAACCGATGGATGAAGATGGGATGGTGAGCGCAAGCTCCAAGAGCTTGGAGAAGGAAGAATGATGTCAGCAGGGTGGTGATCGAGCGGTGGAATCACCCTCCATCGTCAGCTGTTCAACCGGCTGAAGGAAGAAGAAGAAGAAGATAGGGACCTTTTTGCAATGAAATATAAGGATCTATATGAAAATTAAGGACCCACTTGAAATGAATATTAAGGACTTAAATGTAAACTCAGGTTTTCAAGGTTCATTTTAACTTAGATCTTTTTCAACTTTTTATATATGTTAGTAAATAAGGTAACTATTATGTTTAGACCTTGAATTTACATTTTTGACCTTTTTAGGTTAATTTATTAGATTAGGTAAAGTTACTTAAGTTATTACATACTTAGTTATATATTATGCTTAAGTTAATTAACTTATTAATTAGATGAATGATTATTAAGCTCTCGAGTCCAATTATTAATTAAATTACTAATAATATTATTTGAATGATAAAATAGCATCTTTAACTTATTTTAAGGTCCTTTACTATATATCCCTTATTTTATAATTAACCCATATATACTCATATCCTTAACTAATTAACTAGGAAGACTAGTTAATTAGGGGTAATTAGAGGTCATGATGAGCCTCTCATCAATAGGCAGCTTATATTCTAACAGGCAACTCACAATTATAATACAGGCAATTGCTTGCAGTTTATTTCAATCATACATGCAAGTACATCATATAGCACAAACGGTTCATTCATTTCTCTACCCTAGGGTTCATGCCACATCCTAGGATTCCATTCGACTATTTCCACAAGTACATTCTTATTTAAATATTATTAACAACATTAAACCACTCTACTTGGAAACATGGGAGTAATGGGGGCTTGAACCGCAGACCCAGGCGTCTCTGTCAGCCCCACACACGCAGCAGGCTGAAACCCTATACCAGGGAATACATCACAAAAGGAGAGTTTAGAATAGTGTACAAAAGACTCTAGTACGTAGAGGAACTCGCGAGGAAAGTACAGGTATTTCGTTTGCATAAAACGGACCCCGATCGGACCCTAAACGGGTCAACAACGTGCCTACTGTTCAAAATCAGACGTTTGGGAATAATCCCAGATGTCTTAAAAGGTGTCAGGTCTTTACCTTAAGTCCCTGCAATATTCTCAGATGTCCAGACCTTCTCTACGATCGTCTGAAGGTAGTTCCAGACGTTGGACAATGCCTCCAGTCGTCTAAACGCACCTCCAGACGTCTGGTGATGTGTTCAGATGTCCAAAAGCACATGCGAAAGCGTTCTGCACTCCTTCCCAAAGCTGCACCTGTATACGACATCGCAGGCGCGGTCAGCTGACAGACATCCCTGCACTGCAATATGCATGGCGCAGGGAGATACGTACCTTGCGATAAATGTGCTTTCAGATGTCTAGCCTTAACTCCAGATGTCCAAGTACCCTGCCAGTCATCTGGACTCCACTCCAGACGTCTGATATTGGAAAACTTCCAGTACCAGGAACTCCTCGCAGCTCTCTCTACTCTCTTCGCCTCACGCTACAGCAGCTTCAGCCTCTGCAAAGGGTCGGGAGGTTGCCTCTTAGAGCCCTTTCCTCCTCCCGCATGCGCTCGCAGATGGCCATGTGAGCTCCGTCGAGCTTCCACCGAAGCTCCTCTGACCTCGGCCTCCTCCTTTTCCAGCGCCTCCACCTTTCTCCCTCTCGCTCTCCCTCGCTCGCCCCCTCTCTCCACTCCTGCACAACACTAAAGGTGGTGGTGGTTGGTGTGTGGAATGGAGAGGAGCTAGGAGGGGGTTAAAATAGGAGTTGTGGGGTTTAGGGTTTGGGGAAGAAAGATGAAGGGAGAGAGAAGAGGATGGTTCTGCACGCCGCCCGCGTGCAGAGCGCAGTGTGCAGTACAAAAATTTCATTTTCAGATGTCCAGGAATGGGTCCAGATGTCTGGACAGACGTCTGACTAAGACTCCAGATGTCTTAAAAGGCTAAAAGTGTGACGGGTCATTACACAAAAAAATCCTAAAAATAAAATTTCAAGTCATCTGAATTAACAGGGGGTTAATTTGTGAATTTTTTGGTGGATATATAGATCCCATTTTTATCTAATTTTTTGATCTAAAAACAAATCCCAATGTTTATCCTTAACAAATCCTATACCTCTTGCATTTGGATCATCCTATGTCCCATAATCTTCTCAAAAGTTGAAAAAATTAGATTTCCCAAAAATTTTGTTCTGTAAAAATTAAAGTTTTGCTAAGAGACTAGCAAAAGATAAGCATGGGGGTGTGATAAATGCCCATTTATCATCATTCTTATGCATTAAAACAAACCTAGCTCTTAGAATTTTGATCCACAAATGGGTTTTTGGGTTGCATTTAGGCATAAATTAGGTTAGGCTTGAATTGCATTATTTATTTTATTTTTGATGTGTTTCTTAGAGTGTTAGGTATAAGCAGAGAATCAGATCCCCAGAACCCTTGCACTCGGGAAGGCAACTGATGAAGAGGAAGCTCAATCAGGCTAGGACTTAGCTGATTCTAGCTCATTATGGCTGGATACCAGCTCCCTTGGACTAGGGTTAGCTCCATTCAGCTCACCTTAGCTGAATGGTAGCTCAAGAGAGCTCATCTTAGCTCACCCTAGCTCAGGTTAGCTCAGATCCAGCTCAACTCAGCTGAGTCTAGCTCATCTCAGCTCCCATTATTTCACAGGGAGCTCTAGCTAGCTCAGCTGAGTAGAGTTCACCTCAGGTCAGATCCAGTTCAACTTAGTTGAGTCTAGCTCATCTCAACTCCCACCAGTTCACTGGGAGCTCTAGCTAGCTTAATTGAGTTGACTTGAGTCCACCTCAACTCAAGCTCAGCTCACCTCTACTCCAGTTAGCTCACAATAGCTAGACTCTAAGCTAGCTGAGCTACTACTTGTCAACTAGTAACTTAGCTAGCTCTGGAGTTCTCATCAGAGGTAGTTCCAGCTCAACCTAGCTCCAGCTAGATTAGGGCCAGCTCAACTAAGCTCAACTACCCAAGCTTGGCTACTTGCATAAGAACTAAGTAGCTAAGCTCAGTAGTTGAGCTCCCCTTGAAGTTGCCTCAGTAGTCCCAACTCTAGAGTACCTGATACTAGTTCCAAAATACTCTTCAGCTCTCCTCCATGAAACCCTAACTCCTCTAGCTCTACTCTACTAGCTAAGCTAGCTTAGCTAAACTCTACTCCACCAAAAACCTCCATGGCCAACCACAACTCCACCTTAACCCTAACCTAACCCAACCCCTTTTGGTGCCAACCCACCATAACTACCACCCTAAACACCCCTTCGAGTTGGTGCCAAAATGCCATAGCCACCCCTTCATTTTGGCGCCAACAAAAGCCCTTACCCTAGCCCTACACCTCTCCCTTTATCCCCATCTAAACTCTACACCTAACCCCTTCTAGAAGCCCACTAGAGGTGCCAAACTAAGCCACCATAACCAACCGTAAACCACTACTATTTTGGCGCCAAAAATACCACCCACACCCTTCCATTTTGGTGCCACCTATATCCACCCTTAATCCCATAACCACCACCATAAAAAGCCATCCTAGCCTTCCCTTATGTCCACGCCAACTCTACCCCTTTAACCACACTAAAGTTGGCACCAACTCTCCCCTAACCACACCTACACACACCCCTTAGGTCGACACAAATAACCCTAGCCCCTCATCTCATAACCACCACCATATAACTCCATCTCCACCCTACAACACACCTAACCAAACCCTTAACCCTATGTACCACCTAAGGTTGGTGCCAACCACCAAGTGCCCTTCCATTTTGGCACCAACAATCCTAGCCCTAGGATCCTATAACCACCATCTAACCCCCATCATAGTCATCCATCCTATAACTAACCCTACCCCCCTCCTACTCCTATAAAAACCCCCTACCACCACCATTAAAATCCAACCTTGGATGCATTTTTTCTACCGATATTTCCACCTACATAGAAGGTCAAGAGAAGAAGAAGAAGAAGAAGTAGTAGTAGTAGTAGAAGATTAAGGGGATACTCTGTCCCCTTGGTGCCTTCCCCTCTTCTTTTCTCTCTTGTGCCTATGCCAGCCAAGGGAGGAAGCTTGGCATTGGAGGACAACCTAGGGTACACACCTACCCTAGGGAGAGGAGGATTTGAGGGTGGTATACTACCACCCTTGGAGGAAGAATCAAAGGTGATCCATGCCACCTTAAGGAGGAGTTATTGGAGTGGGAGCCATCCACTCGAGGAAGGAGAAGGCACACCCATCTAGGGTTTGCCTTTGGAGGACGTCCAGGAAGGAGAAGGAGGAGCCCTTTTCAAGCCTAGGAGCCACTAAGCTTGGAGCAAGGAGCTTCCCCTCTTGACCATCATTTCAGGAGGATTTGTGTTTCTTTTTTTCTTTTGAAACAAAAAGGAAAGCTATTGTCTTACGATAACAATTCAAGAGGATAATCTATTATATAAAAGTAAGAGGATTTACAATTAAGATCCCCATGTATGTATGAGGGACCAGCACTCTCTTACAATTTGCTCACAGCAAACCGGTCTCTCTTGAAAAAGCCTCTCATTTCTTGCCCTCCACACACACCAGAGAGTTGTAGCCATGCACACATGTGGTCTCTCAAGCACAACAAAACCATGACAAATGGAATCCCATGATGGTAGTGGCTCCTGGCAAGTCCTCCTCCAAACTGCATTAGTGATCAGGCAAGATGAGAAAATGTGGCTAAGGTTATCAGTGTGCATCCCACACAGGTGGCATTCGTGAAGAAAAGCTCCCATTCTTCTGTGTCACAGATCACCTGTTATCAAGCCCTCCCTCCTACACAACCAGAGAAAAATTTGTACTTTATGGGGGATCTTCAAGAGCCAAATTCTTTTTGTCAATGAAATCATAGCCCCCACCTCTGTCACTTTCCATAATCTTTCTATACCCACATTGCACTGTGTAAATTCCATCCCATACATAATTATCATCCACTCCATGTCTTGGTTTAAAGCTCTCCAGGTCTAAGATCAAGTTTCTCCTTTCTTCCCAAAGCCGGGTGCCCCTTCTGGTGGAGTCCTCTTCATTCAGCAGCCAGCAGTTCCTGCTGTCAGACCAGAAGCAGCTGACTAAGCCATCTTTATCAGTGGCTGCTGCAAAAGCCCTTGGGTAGGCCTCCTTCAGAATACCCAACAAGGACCAACCTTCATTCCAAAAATTGAATGTTCTGCCATCACCTAGGGTCAGCTGCAGCAAGTTCCAGTTGTCAGCCAAGGCTTTGATCATAGAACTCCAAAAGGGTGAAGGTCTGTTGGGTCGTAGTCTCTTGAGCGCACTGTTTGAAGGACCATATCTATCCTTAATCATTTCAGTCCACGGTTTCACCTCCCCTTGCAAAAATTTGATAGCCCATTTTAGCAATAAGGCTTCATTGAATTGCTTCAGAGATTTGATCCCCAAGCCTCCCCTATCCTTTAGCTGGCAAAGCTGCTCCCATTTCAATGGCTATAGAAATCTGCCCTCATGCTTGGGGCCTCTCCAAAAGAACCTCTTCCTTAGTACATCCAGACTCTTCCACACAGACTTTGGAGCTTTGAAGATAGAAAAGTAAAAGATAGGGATGGAGGTGATCACTGAATTAAGCAAGATGAGCCTGCCGCCCTTGGAGAGGAAACTGCTATTCCAACTAGCCAGCTTCACAAAGATCTTGTCAAAAGGCAATTCCAATCCCTTTTCTTCATTCTTGAACACCTCAGGGGTAAACCCAGATATTTGATAGGGAGGCAGATGTGAGGAGTCCCCAGGACAGTAGAGATATCTCCTTTCTCAGCCTCAGCTAACCCAAAGCAGACCAGGTTGGACTTTTCTTTATTCAGCCTAAGACCTGAGATGTCCCCAAAAATGTTGACCATATGGCCAAGAGCATGGGCTTCAATAATGGATCCTTCCACAAAAAAAATCGTATCATCCGCATATTGAAGTATAGGGGCCATTGCACTCTTGCTAGAGAGGGAATATCATCTGATAATACCTGCTTCAGCAAGTTTACAAGCATGCCATTCCAAGTTGTCAACTGCAAGATTGAAGATCAAGGGTGCCAAAGGGCATCCCTACCTCACCCCACACTAGGGTTGAATCCAGGCACCACAGGGCTTCCCATTTATCAAGGGGGGAGAAAGCGGCTGTTGTGATGCACCTTTTCATCCACTTAATCCAAAGAGGAGGAAAACCTCTTCTTTTAAAAACTTCCCAAAGGTATGGCCAACAGATAGAATCATAAGCTTTGCGGAAGTCAACTTTTCACATAAAGGCTCTACACTTCCTCTTTTTCCACCCACAAACCATCTCCTGGGCCATGATGAATGATTCTTGTAAAGACCTGTTAGGGAGGAAAGCAGATTGAACAAGGTAGATCATCTCCTACAAGACAGGCCATAGCCTATTTCCTAAGACCTTACTAATCACCAGGTAGATGGAGTTTGAGAGGGCTATGGGTCTGAAGTCCTGAAATGACTCTACACCTTGTGTCTTTGGCAACAAGAAAAGGAAAGACCTGTTGATTTTGTCAAAGCCAAAGTTACCTACCTCAAACTCTTTGATCACATCCATAACCTCTGTCCCCACAACACCACACATCTCTTTATAAAAGAGGACTTGAATACCATCAGGACCAGGAGAGCCTTCATTGTTGAGGTCCTTGATGGAAGCCAAAGTTTCATGCTCAGTAATGGCTGCTATCAGGCTAGATACCTATTCTCCAGAAAGTTTGGGTAAGTCACTCGCTGCCATTCTCCATTGGCTCCTCCCAGCAGACCTTGAAGAGTCTCTCAAATACTTGATGGCCTTAGCTCTGATATCAGAAATTGAAGAAATTCTCTGCCTATCTTTAATTATTGAAGAGATCAAGTTGAATCTTCTATGAGAGCTGGCAGCCAAGTGGAAAAACCTTGTATTGGCATCCCCCTCTTTAAGCCAAAGCTATCTCGAGAGTTCCCTCCAATCCATCTCCAACTTCAGGTCTTCTTCAGCTACCACCCCCACCACCACCTTCTGTTCTTGAAGTCTTGCTCTGTCATCAGGCCAGTGGCCTCTCTAGAGTCAAGGTTCTGAATTTCCTTTAAGGCCTCTTTGCATCTCTGGTGTCTCACATTAGAAACAACAGCTCCATATTCCTTTAGCATATCTCTCATGGCTGCCAGCTTGGAAGCTAGCTTGATGGTAGCAGTGCCCTCAACTTGCTTGGTCCTCCACCATCCTTCAAGCATCTCTTTGAACCCCGATTCTCTCAACCAAGATTTCTTGAATTTGAAGTAGGAGCCAGCAAGCACTTTCTCACCACTGTCGCAAACTAATGGAGTGTGATCAGAAAAGGGGCGTTCCAGGCCACTAACAGAGGACAAGTGGAACAGGTCCAAAAGCCCAGCATTGCCAAAGAATCTATCAATTTTGGATATTTGGACACCCATTCCTCCAAGTAAACTCAGTTCCAAGAGATGGATACTCACTCAAGCCTAAGGTTTGAACCAACAGTTGAAAGCCAGTGGTTGCACTATCAGCCACACCATTGGGTCTATCACTTCCCATCAACACAAGGTTGAAATGACCTCCAACAAGCTAGGTAGCCCCATTCACAAAATCAGCAGCCAAATCCAGTCCTCCCATAGTTCATGCCTTCTGCAGGGGTCACAAGGTCCATAGACACCTGTTACTTATAGTTCACACCCTCCCTGGGTTCGCTCAAACTTGCAGGTCAACAGGTGTCTAGCCAAAGAGACCTCATCTAGCTGCAACACATTCTTCTTCCACCAGGTAGCAACACCTCCAGATCTGCCATTTGAGTTAATCATCACAGAGTCATTTGCATCCCTAGCTTTCATATCAACCCATGCCCTATCAGATTCATTATCAATATGTGTTTCTTGGATAATGGCACAGTCAATTTCCCATTCTCTCATGTATCTCAGAAGATAAGCCCTCCGACTTCTATCGTGCAACCCACTCACATTCCATGAAAGGATCCTCATTTAGAATCATGAACATCCCCCTTCTTCACAGCAAAAACTCTACTGACCTTCATCACAGCTGCAATAGCACACTCATCAATTTTTTGTGCAGAGCTATGTCTTCTCAGTCTGAGTTTATAGGGAGGTCTCCCCAAACATGTCTTGGATGTAGACCCTGAGTCCAGCTTCAAGCCCTCAGCAGTAGGTGGGCAGTTTTGCAAACTTAAAGAATTCAAAGGAATCTCCTGTAGAGCACAGCTACTAGGAGTATTGGCTCGTGATTCCCCTACTTTCATATCCTTAGCCATATCCTCATTTATCAGTGCCATATCCATTCCATCCTTCTCTTCCTTAGCCATACCACGTTCTAGCACAACTACATCCCTCCCAGCCTCTAGATTTTCTATCAACTCCTCCACTACCATCGTCGCCCCCATCCCATCCTCTAGGTCCTTGCCCTTATTAGGCTCAGGTAACTTCTCCTGTGTTCCATGATCTAGCTGTATTGTTCCTGCCTTAGCTTGCAGCACCTCAACATAAGAGGGGATATTATGATGTGAATTCCCATCCCTGTTAATCACAGAGAAGTTCAAAAGCAGTAGCCAGGAGCTCCCCCCACATCGGAGGATCAGCTTTTCTAGAACAAACCCTACCGTAAAAACATCCACCCAGACATTCAACGCATTACCATCTCCTTTAATCAGATCAACCTCAGCATCTTCTGCCAGTGTAGCAAACCCATCTATCATAGCTGCCACCACCACTTTTGATCTTAAATGCAACAGTAAACCCTTGATTTCAAGTTTGCCTGATCTTGAGGTTGTTCTCTAGGGTGGTCGCTCAGACAGCGATCCATCAAAAGGTGAAACTAGTCACCAAATCACCAACAGCCTGCCCAGATCACTCGATCGAAAATGCAGACGCTCGACATCCATCATCCCCAATCCAAACAACACAAAATGTGTACGGGATAAGACCATAATCTTCCAAGCATCTGTCAAAAGAGAAAGAGACCTTACTAGCTGATGAGCCTTTTCAAAGGATAGAGTGCCTATCATCACTTCACCGATCAAAGTCCCTTGCAGCACCAGCTCCACCACCCTGATGTCCTCGCTCATAGGTATCTCCACATCCAAGGTGTGCCCCCCATAAGCAGGAGGAGGAAGAGGAAGGGGCAATTGTACCTCAACCTTCTTCGTCCAATTACTCTTGCGCATGCTTCCCCTAGGTTGTGCACTGTTTGCTGTGTAGGAGTTGCATTTGTGGCCATACCCCCAGTAGGCCAAGAAGACCAGAGGGAGGTGGCACACCGACGCCATATGTCCACGGCACTGACAGCGAAAGCATACAACATCCCTGTTGCTCCAAGGCCGCCTATCAATAGTCCATCTTTTGTCAACAACTCTAGCTCCTTCGGCCATCGGGACACCTCTCTCCTTTCTCCTCCAGGATCACGATCTCCAGGTCATCCAACCTTCGTCGCCAGCGATGCCCTCGCTGGTCCGCCTAGGGTTTTGCATCTCCATCCTGGATTTGTGTTTCTTTTGTTATTTGTTATATTTATTCTAGTGGTAGAAGCATTCCTCTACTAGGGTTTTTGTAAAACACTCTTTCTCATTTAAAAGTTGCCTTCTTTTTAATATAGCTTTTGTCGCAATTCCTTTTGTTGTTTTTGTCGCATTATTCCTAGTGCACAAATACTTATTCTTTCTAATTACTCTAGGCCTCCACGTGCCTAGGGTGAGCTTAGAAAGAATCAACTTTTGTCATGTAGATATTAGCTATTAGGGTTAGTCTTTTTCAATAAAACTCTAGTGTTCCTGTTATTTCAAAAATCTAAAAAAATCATATATATAAAACACCAAAAAGAAAGTTGAGTCCCCTTTAATGCAAGAGATTTAATTTAGCAAATAATTTTGCCTCCTTGGACGACCCTAGATACCCCACTATCTAGGTTATAAATTTTAAAAGCATATGCGATTTCGTGTGTTACGACTCTAAAAACCCTAATTACAAATCATGCAATTTACCACATCAGTGACATGCCTTCCTGTACACGAGTCTGAAGGGAGACATTCCTAACAGGGTCTTATGGGCGGTCCTATAGGCCCACAAGGCTTCTAGAAGGTGGGTAGACCAATCTTTCTTATCAGGCCGAACAGTAACCTAAAGGATTTTCTTGATCTCCTGATGAGGCAAGTTAGCTAGGAGTTTAGAATAGGCATTCATTATAGTAAAATCTCCTAAATAGCTCTCTTAGCAAATACAATTTATAACTTGAATATCTAAAAATGAAGTCTAAGGTTGAACACAGGGAGCAAGTATTGCAATTCACGTGCTAATCGAAATGAATGTATAAATGAGCACAAAAAATCAAACCAATAATGATATTCAATGAATAACAACTACTCAAATTTGATATTCAATGGAAAACATGAGTATTTCAAGAGTTTAAGAGAATAAAAAGAGATCTAAGACAAAATATTGGTGATTTGTATCACCAATTATTAGTCTTAAGCACATATATACTAATTACTCAATGAATCAAATAAATGCACAGTGGCCTTAACCACTTAAACCATAATTCCACGCCAGCAGTGCTTAATGTCAGGGCTCATTAGATGTCGGTTCCTTGGATCAAATGACTTAAACACTGCTTGCTATAGTACTCCTTAGAGACCTTCCTCTCTTCCTCTTCTTCTCTTCAGCTCCTTTTCTCTTCACAAGCATGGCCTCTCTTCTTTCCTTTAGAGGCTTTTTCTTCTTTTCTCCTTCTCTCGGCTAGTGCCTTCTTTCTTCTCGGCCTTTCCTCTTCACGCACAAGGGGCTTCTCAATTCTGCAGTGACTAAGTGTCGCACAAAGCTTGCAGGAGCAAAACCCACCACTCCCCCGCACTCTCCCTCTTTCGTGCCTCTCCTCCTCTCTCAAAAATTCGAGTCGTAATCGGGTAATAGGATCAGAGCAATATCGGGTCCAGGCTCACCGGTAGTGGGTGATGAGCGAGGAGTGTGGGCTTAGGCAGGTTGAGTGAATGCGAGTGAAGGGGACCTCACCCCTGTGTCTCTAGGCGATAAAGCCTCGGCAGAAATTCAATTTATGCATGCGCGGCTAGTCTTCTCCCATTGATGCGGGACTAAACCCACAAGCTTCCTTGCATGTAGCTGTAGCTATGAGGATCTCCCAATCGAGGCAGTAGGAGTGGATGGGGTCTTCAATTGACCACCTGGGATGATGCCTGGAATAAAGCCATGTCTTCTGGGCATGTTGTCTGGAAGCTACGTGGCTAGAGGACTGAAGATGAGGCTGAAGATGATGGTGGCGGCGATGGTAGACGGTGAGACCTGAAATCAAGTATACATGCTCAAAAGCCCTAATTAGAACGTCCAGGAGCTTCACCGCAGGATGGCAAATGTGGTCGTGTGCTTCACGTGGCGTGGTAGTATGTGAGGTGGTCGGATGGAGGTGAGAAGGTGGTGCGGACGATGGGCTGTTAGGTAAGTGGTTTGGGTGGATGGAATGGTGAAATAGGAGAGGGGTTTTGTTTGGGTGAATGAGGCAGAGGTGTAGGAAGTGTTAGCAAGGCATTTCATGGTGTGTAGTGTGCGGAGGACCTCGCCAGAGGTGCAACCGGAGCGAAGGAAGATGGAGGTGAATGGTGGCATTGAGGGTTGCTTTCGGGTTTTACAGAACTAAAAGGGACCTATCTACCCTAATCTAATTGGTTGAAAGGGAAGGGAAGCCGTCGGCTTTGATTGGCCGGAGCTAAAGAAGGGGAACTCTCCGTTGAGGGAGACGGCTGCAAGGAAAGGGGGAGACGACCCTCGCTGTGACTGGCAAGGTGCGAAGGAAGGTGATGCAGATGATAGACGAGCCAATTTGGTAGTTGGACGTCCCTAGGAAGATGGGGAAGAAGGGCCGTCAGAGCTAGGTCTGAGAAGGGCTGGAGGTAGGGATTTGAAGAGGGTTTTGGCCCTAAACCAAGCTAAGGAAGTAAGGTAGTCGATGGGGGTTTTTTATAGGCCATTAGGCGAGCATCCAAGCTTGGAATCCAAGATTGAAAGCTCAAAAATTAGGGGATAAGGTTTAGGAATTTCCAAGAGTTTTCATGAACTTTTGGGCAATTTAGGAAGGTCATGAAAGAGATCAGATTGAAGGGGATCTCCTCAAGAGTCTCCCTTCCAATTTTGAAAGACTTTATCTGTGAAATCAGGGAGATCTTCCTGATTGAAGATCGGCTCTTGATGGGTTCACACGGCCATGACAGAAGGGACCTATTGGTGAAGAAAATAATGAAGTTAGGGGGGTCCTTGCAAAGAATTCGAAAGTTAGGGGCATGTGTGTGAGAGAAAAGAGTCAGACTAGACCAAAATGCAAACTAGGTCAACATGATCTCTGATTGGACTCAAGTTTTGTTAAAAACCTAATTTGAATCCAAGGAATCTGATGGTGAAGTCGGATTTTGGTTTTGACCAAGTTTGATTAGGTAATTTATGTAGAAGCCCAAATTAGGGCAACTATCTATCTGAGACTCTATTTTAGGTCAAAATGGGTTCTAACGGTCAAATCAAAGATACAAAACCTTATAAAATATGTTTATAAGAATTTTAGAAAGCTTAGGTGAATTTTATCCTAACCAGAACCTCAGTTAATTAAGCGGCTCTATTTTTAGGGTTTCAGATGTCTAGTAATTCTCAAAATAAGTGAAAACCTATTTTGTTCTGCATGAACCCACTTATTAGACATTAATGACCATTTGACCTTTAATAAACCCTTGGAAAACCCTAGGATTGTTCTGCATTTAGGATATTCTATTAAAACTGTTATTTTACCCCTGTTTTAATGCATTTCTTCAAAATGAATATATAGTGAATTACGACTCTTTGGTGGTTATGTAGGAGCATTTATCTATTGATTGTGACTAATTAAGGCTAGATATGGCAGATGATGACGTTATCATCATACCCCCATGCCTAACTTTGGCTAGTCCCTTAGCGAAATCTTATGGAATTTAACTTGAAATATAGACCATGCCTTTGATGCTTAGATCTCAGAAGTGTGCTTTTTCTCTAGAGACTAGGTCAGAATGCCAATAATAGGCCTAGAGGTACTCAAATACGAACTAAGATTCAGATCTGACCAGCTTTAGTCCCGATCTGCCATGAAGGTTTCTAAGGCCCAACGAAACTATCCAAAGGTTTGTTGGACCGAGCGGTTAAAGCACTCATCTTGTAACATGGTTAGTCCAAGTTCAGTTTGCAGTGCATTTTTGTAAGAGAGAGGGATATAAGAATTTTTGCATTTTTGGAGAGCTTTATCTCTCTTTTTCTTTTCTTTATTTCTAGCTTCAGATTCGCTCAAAACACATTATGTATCGGATTCCTTGTTCCCACTATCAATCCTCGCAGGGTCCCTGGCAATCGATGCTTTGGGATAGCACCGCCTGGTGACGACCTTCCTCTATAGTTTTATTATTTCGTCGTAGTATAGTATAGAGAGGTGATTACCAGTTTAATACAATTTGTTACTCGGAAATAAAGAGTTCCCGAGGTCGAACTCAGGGAGCAAACTGTATTCTAGAGATACAAATTCTTATTACAAAAATAAAGAGAGAGAGAGAATTTGTTGGCTTTTCTTCTTTTCTCTTTGCTTCTCCTCTTCTTCCTTCTCAGATCTTCTGCTCTCTTCCTTTGTTCTTCTTCTTTATCTGCAGTGGTGATGTTCTTCTTCTTCTTTCAGCTGTTTCTGCTCGTCTTTTCCGTTTTCTTCTGCAAAGCGGTCCTGTTCTTCTTCTTCTTTCTTTCTTCAGATCTTCTCGTGCACTTCTTCTTTCAGTTCTTCCCTTGGCCTCTCTGTGTTCTCCTCTACCTCGCCTTCCTTCTCCTTCTTTGCCTTCAGGACGTTGTCTGATTTTCCAATCAGACGACTTAAACTGCCGCTGCTACAGTGCCGCTCGGTGATCCTCCTTCCTTCAGCCTTCGTCTTCTTCCACGGTTCTTCTTCACCTGTGCCTGCACACTTACACAGCTTGATCAGAGAGGCAAAACCTATCTCTACCCTCCCCCGCGTCTCTCTCTCACAGAAACCGCTCTTAGGATAGCTCTCCCAGAGCTGTCGGGTTGCCGGGTACGGGTCGCGCCCGGGTCCAGGCCCACCGGTGTGCGTGGTGGGCGAGGAGTGCAGGTCAGTCTAAGTCGGGTCGGGCCAGGTCCGCGAGGCGTGAGCGCGGACGAGACCGGGTCGAGCGAGCGAGTGAGTGAGAGGGACCTTACCCCGTGCTCAGGAGGCAACGAGCATAAAGCACTTTTTGCCTTTATGCAGGCGCTCTCCTCTGAAAGGTTACGAGGTGGGACTAAATGTCCCACCCCAATTTGGGTGCCTGCGCGGAGGAAGCAGCGGCAGTCGAGGCGAAGCGCGGGGGCTTCGCGCGAGAGCTTCGCCTCAACTGCAGCCTAACGCTTTGCCGAAATGCCCCTGCACAGCCTGGGAGTGTGACCTGGGCGCGGCGCACCTGGGGCAGCAGGTGAAGAAGCTGCTTCGCTTCAACAATGGCGGCGACGACCGCAGGTACCTGCCCACAGAAAAACGGCATCTCGGCCCAATCAGAAACGCGGAGGACCTTCGCCGTGGCACGGCGAAGGTGGTCGGGGGGTGTGCAGGCGGTGGGGCGGAGCCTAAGGGCTACCCTAGGTCGGACTGTGGGTCGGGAGATGGGTTTGTTCGGTGGAGTTGCGAGGGTGATTTGGGGGAAGTGGAAGGGCGAAAATGGATCAGGGTGAGGAGGCGGAGATTATGTACAGGTCGGCGAGCCGTGTGGGATGCTGGAGTGATGGGAGCGGCTCGCCGGAGGATGGCCGGAGGCGGAGAAGGTGAGGGTGATTGGTCGGAATCGAGGGCGACAGTAAATGTTTAAAGTGAGGAAAAGGAAGAGGGGAGGAAGAGGAGGAGTTCTACCTACTTAGCAGGACGAGGAGGGGCCGGAGCGGGCGACAGTTGTATCGACTGTCGCCGGAGAAGAAGATGCCCGGGGGAAGGGGCGGCGGCGAGCAGAGGGCCGGAGAGGCGCCTGCTGGGTGCGGCGTGGCGCGGGAAGAGCGAGGGAGAGCAACCCTGCAGCTGGTAGTGCGGCAGAGCGACGAGGAGGAAGAGGGGAGGCCGCCGGAGCTGGAGGGCTTCCTGTCGGAGTGGGAAGAGAGGAAGTGGGGGTCTTTCTCCGTCAGGACCGAGCTCCCCTGAACGGCGGAGCGACGGGGGGTATTTATAGGGGCTGAACCAGAGAGGAGGGCGGAGGGAGACGACGTGTCTCCCTCGCCGGAGGACGCCGGAGTAAGGTTACCCATACCGTCCGTGCGTTCGCACGGCCGGTATGGTGGGTTGCAGTGACAAGGGGGGTGTTCCTGCGATGGCTGACGACGTAGGGCACCCCCGGTTGACTTGCCAGACCCTCTCCCTCACCCTGCGCGGTGCCATGCTCCGCGCAAGGTCGCCGGAGCATGGTGCTGGCAGGTTTTGCAGGGAGGACCTGAACGCAAAGAACGAAGGAGAGTTAGGGGCCAAAATACGAGGGTTCAAAAGTTGATGGCCAAAAAGTAAATAGATGAGGACCAAAATGTAAAGTTGGTCAAGAAGGTTTCTTCTTAGGCTCAAGTTTTTATACATGACTAATTAGGACCTAAGGAATCTGATGGTGAATTTTATTTCTAGATTAAACCTTGTTTGACTGGTCAATTTACGCAAAAATCCAAATTAAGTTATTAATTGGGTATGGTTCTCAATGTAGGTCAAGATGGGTTCCTAAGGTCAAATTGAAGGCTCTAAACCCTAGAGATTATTTTTCTATGAATTTTAGAGGGTTTATTCCATTTTTGCTTTGCCTTGAACCTCGTGAATTGAAGTGGGTTTATTTTAGGGTTACAGATTATCATTTAGTTCCTTGGAATTGCTGTAACCCTTATCAGATCATCCCACTTTCCTTCTTATTTGGTTTGTTTGACCTATGTTTGGACCTGTATGCAGATTATACTGGTAAAATCGCATTTTTACCCCTTTTGACTTATTTTCTCCTTAAACTCAGAATTCTCTGAGTTAAGCCTTTCCTTGAGTTATGTAGGAGCTTTTATCATTTGTATTAGGTCAAAATGAGCTAGTTATGGCTCATGATGAGGTTCTCATCATACCCCCATGCCTAGCTTTTGCTAGTCCCTTAGTAAAAACTTAAGGTTTCAACCCTTGTTCTAGACCATGAAGTTCTTAATAGCTTCAGATAAGTGCTTTTTCATTTGAGCTTAGATTAGGTTAGAATGCTGACCATAGGCCTAAAAGGTACTCTAGTACCAATCAAGATCCAAATCTGTCTAGCCTTCGCCTCAGTCTTTAGCAAAGGTTTTTAAGGTCCACAAGAACTAACCTAAGGTTTATTGGACTTTGTGGTTAAAGCACCCGTGCTTGAAATGATTTTAGCCCTGGCTCAGTTCGCAGTGCGTTTTATAAGAGAGAGATAGAAAGTTTTTCTGTTTGGAGAGTTTTCTCTCTCTTTTTCTTTTTAGTTCTAGCCTAGGATTGGCTTTTCAACACGGTCTGTATCAGATTCCTTGCTCCCATCATCAATCCTCAAGGGTTCCTGGCGGTCGATGCTTTTAGATAGCACCGCCCATGGCAACCCCCGGAACCCTGGCTATTGAGATTTCGAGATAATCCCATCCATGGTGTTCCGTGGCTGAATTCAGACCCTGGCAATTGACACTTCGAGATAATGCCATCCATGGAATCTGAACCAGCAGAGTGCTTACATGCCCTCAGTAGGATATGTAAATATCCTAAGAGACAAGCACCGAGGAGATGATATTTTGTTACGCATCTTCAAGGGGATTTCCCGCCTCTCTACGCTGGGAACTCGTCCAAATCAACTTGTGTTGATCGGCCGCTCCTATTCTAGGTGTTCTTTTCAGAATTTTGCGACGCTTCTGTGTGATTTTGATTTTTACGCTTACTGAACCAGGCTGTGTGTGAGGTTAGGGTGCTTAGGTTACTGAGTCCCGTAAACCAAAAATTAGTTAATGAGGCCAAATACTCCCTAAGCCTTAGACCTAATACTTCAGCTTTTCATTTTCCTCAACCTCTTGAGGAGTGTCCAGATCTTAATGGGTACTAAGAGTCTATTCAAGAATGCCTAAGGTTTACGTTCTTACTAATCTCACTATGCACTTTTCAGTTATTTTCTTGAATGAAGTCTAGAACTGAGGTTAATTCCTTAGTTCCTTACTAATGACTATCATTTTTTTTCTCATAATTTTGTGCTCCTTTTTTCCTTTTGTTTCTTTTCTCCTTCTTCACAAAATTTCCTTCTCCTCTTTTCCTCTTATTCTTTTTCAAAATCTTTTTTTTTAATTTTTATGGTGTTTTTGGCATATGTGAATTTTTTGTTTGAAACCTTTTCTTACAAGTTTTTGCACTTTCATACCCCCCCATGCCTAAGATTTGCAATGTCCTCATTGTAACCTAAGGGGTTGTTTTTTTTTTTTTTTTTTTTAGTTCATTCCTTAAGACAGAAATTTGGATGAGTGAATGGGTCAGGTTGAATTTTGCGAACGATTTCTAATCCCTGATGCAAGCATCTGAGGTGGGGTCGGCTGTCTACAAGGGTGAACCTTAAGTGCAAAAAGGTGTCAGAAAAAGGTTTTGGATTTTTAGGAAAATGACGGGTTGCCTCCCGTTAAGCGCTGAGTTTTACGCCATCGGCTGGGCGCAATAAGCTCAAGGGGAATGGAGGATATAAGATGCTTCAGCCAAATCAGTAGAAGTCACATCAATGAACGGCTTGAGTCTCTGACCGTTCACGATGAAAGGTTCAGAATTGTGGCTGAGTGGACTGATTTCGATAGCTCCATTTCTAAAAACTTGTCGGACTAAATATGGTCCGACCCACTTGGATCGTAGCTTTCCCGGGAAAAGTTTGAGTCGGGCATCAAAGAGTAGGACCTTCTGACCAGGATGAAAGATTTTTCTCAAGATATGCTTGTCGTGGAAGGCTTTAACCCGCTCCTTGTAGATTTGCGAGCTCTCATACGCGTCTAAGCGTAATTCATCGATCTCGCTGATTTGAAGTTTTCTGTGGGTTCCAGCCTTCGAAAAATCTAGATTACAGTTCCGTACTGCCTAATAGGCTTTATGCTCCAGTTCTACGAGAAGGTGACACGCCTTTCCGTATACCAGTCTACAGGGAGACATGCCTATTTGGGTTTTGTGGGCGATCCTATAGGCCCACAATGCTTCCGGAAGTCGGGACGACCAGTCCTTCCTGTTAGGTCGAACAGTGACTTGCAGGATTTTCTTGATCTCCCGATTAGACAGCTCAGCTAGACCATTAGTTTGGGGGTGGTAAGGAGTAGAGATTCGGTGAGACACCCCGTATTTGGTCATCAGTGACCTAAACTGAGCATTTGTGAAATGGGTCCCCCCATCAGAGATTATTGCATGAGGAATCCCGAACCTTGAGAAAATGTTTTGATGAATGAATTTGAGAACGATTTTGTGATCACAGGTTCGGGTCGGTATGGCTTCGATCCATTTGGACACGTAGTCCACAGCCAACAGAATGTATTCGAAACCATCCGAAACAGGAAAGGGGCCCATAAAATCAATCCCTCAAACATCAAAGATTTCGCATACTAGAATCGGTTGCATAGGCATCATGTCGCGATGGCTCATGTTGCCCAAAGTCTGGCAACGACTGCATGCCTTGCAGTGACTGTATGCGTCTTTGAACAGTGTGGGCCAGTAAAAGCCGCACTGGAGGACTTTTGATGCGGTTTTATGCCCGGCGAAATGGCCACCGCATGCCTGGTCATGGCAGAAAGAGAGGATATTGTTGAATTCCTCTTCCGGGACACATCTCCGGATGATCTGATCGGCACCTATGCGGAAGAGTTATGGGTCTTCCCAAATGTAATACTTGGCATCGGAGCGTAATTTGTCCTTCTTGGCCTTCGGCCAATCGGATGGGATCTGATGAGATGCCAAGTAATTTACTACATTAGCAAACCATGGAAGGCTAGTACCAATAGTCAGCAGGTGCTCATCGGGAAAATGCTCAGTGATGGGTCCGGAAGGGTCAATTATTTCAGAAGGAAGACGGGACAAGTGATCAGCTACCAAATTTTGCTTTCCCGCTTTGTCGCGAATCTCAAGGTCAAATTCTTGCAACAACAAGATCCATCGGATTAATCGAGGTTTCGCGTCCTTCTTTGCAAGGAGATGCCTCACAGCTGTGTGATCCGAGTATATGATGACACGGGAACCCAGAAGGTACAATCTGAATTTTTCTAGGGCAAATACTACAGCTAGTAGCTCTTTCTCAGTAACCGTATAGTTACGCTGAGCCTCATCGAGTGTTTTGCTGGCGTAGTAAATGACCACAGGTTTCCCGTCAATTTTATGCCCCAAAACCGCTCCTACAGCGAAGTCGGATGCATCGCACATGATCTCAAAGGATTGAGACCAATCAGGGGACTGTAGGATCGGGGCTTGGGTGACTCGGTCACGCAGGATTTCAAATGCTTGAGTGCATTCCTTGGAAATTTCGAAAGGAACATCCTTGGAGAGAAGAGTGGTCAGGGGGCGTGCGATTTTTGAAAAATCAGGGATAAATCGTCGATAAAAATCGACATGCCCTAAAAAGGAACGGATGTCCCTGATCGAGCTAGGCATAGGAAGGTGAGAAATCAGATCAACCTTAGCTCGATCCACTTGGATACCTTTTTCCGAAATTGAGTGTCCCAGGACAATTCCCTCAGGCACCATAAAATGGCTCTTTTCCCAGGAAAGAACCAAATTCACATCGATGCACCGCCTGAGTATCTGGACCAAGTGTTGGAGGCAATCGTTGAATGATGCTCCGAAAACTGAAAAGTCATCCATGAAGACTTCCAGATAATCACCTACCATATCTGAGAATATGGCAAGCATGCATCGCTGAAAAGTAGCAGGTGCATTGCAAAGACCGAAAGGCATCCTTCGGAAAGCGTATGTTACGAAGGGGCAGGTGAACGTGGTCTTTTCTTGGTCCTCAGGATGGATTGCCACCTGGTTATAACCGGAGTACCCGTCAAGAAAGCAGAAGAACCTATTTCCCGCAAGTTTTTCGAGAATTTGATCAATGAAGGGTAGTGGGAAATGATCCTTCTTCGTGGAGGAATTGAGTCGGCGGTAATCTATACAGACTCTCCACGAGTTGGCTAATCGGGTAGGAATGATTTCTCCGGTCTCAGTCGTTATAGTGGTGAGTCCTACCTTCTTGGGCACGACCTGAATTGGGCTCACCCAACGACTATCGGAGATCGGGTAGATGATTCCGGCATCTAACCACTTGATGATCTCCTTTTTCACAACCTCCTGCAGATTGGGGTTTAAGCATCTCTGCATTTCACGAGAAGGTCGTGTGCCCTCTTCTGAATAGATATGATGAGTACAATAAGAGGGACTTATTCCAGTCAAATCATCGAGAGTCCACCCGATGGCTCTGCGATGTTGCTGGAGGACAACAATCAGACGGGATTCCTGTTTAGGACTGAGGTTGGAATTGATAATCACAGGAAGGGTCTGATTAGAACCCAAAAAGATGTATTTCAAATGAGCAGGAAGGGGTTTCAGTTCGAGGATGGGGTTATCAGCAGCAGCGGGTGGTTCAGTATAGATGTGAGGTTCAAGGGTGGGAGTTACTGGGTTGTTCATATCTGGATTCGACTCCTCTGTTTGCGGGTCAAGATCCTTCTGTGGTTGATGAGGCATAATCGAGTTATTCTGGAAGTGTGATTCATCAACCAAAGTCCTGATGCCACAAATTTGTTCGATGACACCGCAATTAATTCCTTGTTGGGCCTTAAATATATCAATTTTCAGTATTTGATCTCCAAACTTAAGCTCTATTTGGCCCTCCTCACAGCTGATGTTGGCTCTCGCAGTAGCCAAGAAAGGTCTCCCTAGAATGATTGGTGTATCCCTAGGGTTCTCAGGTGCGTCCATATCTAAGACTATAAAGTCCACTGGGAAATAGAAATCCCGCACTCTTACAATAACATCCTCGAGAATCCCTTTTGGTGACTTTATAGATCTATCTGCTAATTGTAATGTCACCTCGGTTGGTTTTATTTCAGATTCTTCTAGATGGTCAAGTAAGGATGTGGGTATCAGGTTTATGGATGCACCCAAGTCTAACAATGCTCTATCAAATTGGGTACCACCTATCTTGCAGGAAATCAGGGGAGTACCAGGATCTTTTGCCTTGGGTGGGAGTCTACTGAGGATTACAGAGCTGGCTTGCTCTGACAGAACAATTGGGCTCCCTCCCTTGGTTCGCGGCTTACGCTGGGGTGTACATATATTCTTTAGAAATCGTGCGTAAGCTGGTACGTGGCGGATTGCATCCATCAAGGGGATGTTTATGTGGACCTGCTCGAAGAGCTTGACCAGGTCCTCCTCAGGGGCCACGGGTTTGGTGGTCTTCTTTCCCTTGGTCAAGGCCTCCGGAAACGGGATCTTGGTTGGTTCTTCTAGGATAGGTCCAGGTTGTGGATCCGGGACAGTGGTATCTTGGACAACTATCCTAGGGTCATGGTTATCAGGCTTGGAGTGGTTTGGATAATGCGGGTCTTGAGTTGTTTTACCACTACGTGTTGTTACAGAATTTAATCCGGCCTGATTTTGGTTTGGGTTTGGTAAGAGGGGTGGCTGCTGCTGAAATCCCGCATAAGAAGTTGAAGCTTCCATCTCGTCTGGAGATGGAGCAGTAGGGGCCTGATAAATCCATTGTGCGTGGCCTAAATTTGGATTCATAACGCGCTTCTGGGTTGGCACGTTATTAGGGTTAGGAAGAGGTTGGGAACGGAGTGTGCCTGGCTGGCGAGAATTTGCCAACTGGGCCAGTTGAGTTTTAACCTCTGTAAGTTCGTCCTTGTGCTGTTTTTGAATAGCCGCATTCGTTCTTTGAATGTCAGCCAGAGTCTGAAGGATTAGGGACATTTGATCCTGATTTGGCCCTGATGGATAAGTAGGGTTGGGCCGAGGCTGAGGCGGCTGGTAATGACGAGAGGGCTGTGGGCAGGACTGAAAAGGTGGTCTTTGGGTTTGGGAATTTCCCGCCCACTGAAAATTGGGATGGTTTCGCCATCCAGGGTTGTAAGTGTTGGAGAATGGGTCATTCTGGATGGCGTTGAGGTCCTCGCAGGTCTGAGGAACCTCTTGAGAATCAGGGAAAGGGGGAATGGAGTTCCCCGGGCTGGCGTAGAAAGGATCAGATGATCCTCCGATCCAAGAATCTGATGGGGATGGATATGGATCCATCCTAGGGGAAGATCGGTGGAGGATGTTTTGCACAGTCTCCTGTGTGGAAGGAGGCTGTGCAAAGGAGTTACGCGCAGAGGTGGCTCGCTGCAAGTGCTGAGTCAGCTCATCCACCTTCTTCTCAATGATTGAAACCTTGTCCAATCGACTGGCCATTAATTCCAGGTCGACTGATGCGGACAGGCCCTGCGTCTCATGTGCTCCCTTAAGATTCGTCGCTGCGCGGGTATTCGTCCTGTCGAATAATCCCATGGAGTCATTGTTGATGGAGTTCTCGCACATGTTTTCGAGAATCTCCCATACGGTGTCTTCATGTTGACCCATGATGTTTCCTCCGCAAGTTACATTGACGAAAAGGCGGATGTCCTCACGGAGTCCCTGGTAAAAAGATTGGACTTGTTCCCATTTAGGAACTCCGTGATGGGGGCACTTTCTCATGAGATCCTGAAAATGATCCCATGCCTCATGGAGAGGTTCTCCTGATTATTGAGTGAAGTGTGTAATCTGATGGCGCAAGGCGTTGGTCCGACCAACGGGAAAAAACTTTTTAAAAAACTCGGATTGAAGTTCTTCCCAGGTGTTGATCGGCCGGGTCTGAGTTTGATACCAATGGGCGGCCTTGTCCATAAGAGAAAAGGAGAACATCTTCATGAGAAGAATATCCCGATTTTGCGCATCTGATCCAAAAGTGTGGGCCAGATGCTTTAGCTGTTTGATGTGCTGGAAGGGATCTTCAGAATTAAGCCCATGGAATTTAGGTATAGCATGAATCATGTTGGGCTTTAATTCGGAATCAGGTCCTCCAGTCGGGATTCTGACTCGAGGCTCAATGGCCACCGCAGCAGGATTGTAGTGGTCCCGCATCATAGGACGCTGTGGTGGGTGCACGAAGTTTTCGAAGAGGTCATTGAGTCGCTGGAGCTGGTGCTCCAGATTATTTTCTTCCTCAACTGGCTGAGCCATGATGGGGGAAGAAGAAGAACTTGGTTCTGAATCAGAAGAGAGAATAATGTGAGGGTGTTGCTGCACAAACACGGGCGTCGAGGCTTGGCCTTGACGAGAGCGAATTTCTAAAGGAGGTCTTAAGGGTGGTCTTAAGGACCTCCTTCCGTACATGCACTATTGGAAGAGGTAAGTTTAGAAGGTGCTGGACCCAATCAAGACACCCAAAAATGTGTTGGGTGACTATAGAGGTGCGGGGCAGATGGACCCCTTGATCAGAAAGATCATCCACCTGAGAATTACCTGGGCAGCCAGAGAGGGAGAGTCCCGCGAAGACCCCTACACGGTAGAGCGTCCCCACGGGTTACAGGGTTTCCCCCACCCGACCTCTCTTGTCACTGCGGTTCCAGGTACACCAGAATGGGGATCTTGACCTCTTAAGTCTACCAATTTTTACTTTAAGATCAGGGTGCTTAAGGTTTCACTTGAACTTTAGTCTTTTAAGTGCAAGGAGTGACCTAATTTAAGGTTGGTTGACCCAAGGGGTCAACTTTACCTCTTGTTTCCTTTGAGAGCTTTTAGGTCTTGTCTTTTAAGGTTCAACTGTTTAGAGAGCCAATTGTTTTAGGTTTTCTTTGGATAGGTATTTTCAGACAAGGGCTTGGGCACACTTCATTTGGTTTTCTCAATTCTTGCTTAAGGAGTGTGTCTTTAAATCCCTAGTGTTGGATCCTAGGTTGGCTCTACTTGGTCCAGTTAGCTCTTTGTTGGGTAATTAGGGCTCAAGCAAGAATGTGTTAGCCCCTAAATACCCTTAATAGTGTGCAGGAATAATGGGTTGAAAACATGCAACTTTTTATGGTTACTAAGTATGGAAGACAGGTTAGCCCTATATTGCTTGTTCTTTTCTTTTCTTCCTCTTTAGAGTTTAGGGGTTAATAACGAGAGGAAAAAACAAATACCTGTCCTTGGAGTGGTTGTCGTGCGGTTGCTTGTCTTCTTGATTTCCTGTAGCTGCACAAAAGAGAGGAGATTATCAGAAATTAAAAAGAAACAGGAATGTTTACCTCTAGAATAGCCGTTGCTCCCTGGCAACGGCACCAAAAACTGGTGGCGACCTTCCTCTATAGTTTTATTATTTCGTCGTAGTATAGTATAGAGAGGTGATTACCAGTTTAATATAATTTGTTACTCGGAAATAAAGAGTTCCCGAGGTCGAACTCAGGGAGCAAACTGTATTCTAGAGATACAAATTCTTATTACAAAAATAAAGAGAGAGAGAGAATTTGTTGCCTTTTCTTCTTTTCTCTTTGCTTCTCCTCTTCTTCCTTCTCAGATCTTCTGCTCTCTTCCTTTGTTCTTCTTTATCTGCAGTGGTGATGTTCTTCTTTTTCTTTCAGCTGTTTCTGCTCGTCTCTTCCTTTTTCTCCTGCAGAGCGATCCTGTTCTTCTTCTTTCTTTCTTCAGATCTTCTCGTGCTCTTCTTCTTCTTTCAGTTCTTCCCTTGTCCTCTCTGTGTTCTCCTCTGCCTCGCCTTCCTTCTCCTTCTTTGCCTTCAGGACGTCGTCTGATTTTCCAATCAGACGACTTAAACCGCCGCTGCTACAGTGCCGCTCGGTGATCCTCCTTCCTTCAGCCTTCGTCTTCTTCCACGGTTCTTCTTCACCTGTGCCTGCACACTTACACAGCTTGATCAGAGGGGCAAAACCTATCTCTACCCTCCCCCGCGTCTCTCTCTCACAGAAATCGCTCTTAGGATAGCTCTCCCAGAGCTGTCGGGTTGCCGGGTACGGGTCGCGCCCGGGTCCAGGCCCACCGGCGTGCGTGGTGGGCGAGGAGTGCAGGTCAGTCTAAGTCGGGTCGGGCCAGGTCCGCGAGGCGTGAGCGCGGATGAGACCGGGTCGAGCGAGCGAGTGAGTGAGAGGGACCTCACCCCGTGCTCAGGAGGCAACGAGCATAAGGCACCTTTTGCCTTTATGCGGGCGCTCTCCTCTGAAAGGTTACGAGGTGGGACTAAATGTCCCACCCCAATTTGGGTGCCTGCGCGGAGGAAGAAGCGGCATTCGAGGCGAAGCGCGGGGGCTTCGCGCGAGAGCTTCGCCTCAACTGCAGCCTAACGCTTTGCCGAAATGCCCCCGCACAGCCTGGGAGTGTGACCTTGGCGCGGCGCACCTGGGGCAGCAGGTGAAGAAGCTGCTTCGCTTCAACAATGGCGGCGACGAGCGCAGGTACCTGCCCACAGAAAAACGGCCTCTCGGCCCAATCAGAAACGCGGAGGACCTTCGCCGTGGCACGGCGAAGGTGGTCGGGGGGTGTGCAGGCGGCGGGGCGGAGCCTAAGGGCTGCCCTAGGTCGGACTGTGGGTCGGGAGATGGGTTTGTTCGGTGGAGTTGCAGAGGGTGATTTGGGGGAAGTGGAAGGGCGGAAATGGATCAGGGTGAGGAGGTGGAGATTATGTGCAGGTCGGCGAGCCGTGTGGGATGCTGGAGTGATGGGAGCGGCTCACTGGAGGATGGCCGGAGGCGGAGAAGGTGAGAGTGATTGGTCGGAATCGAGGGCGACAGTAAATGTTTAAAGTGAGGAAAAGGAAGAGGGGAGGAAGAGGAGGAGTTCTACCTACTTAGCAGGACGAGGAGGGGCCGGAGCGGGCGACAGTCGTATCGAATGTCGTCGGAGAAGAAGATGCCTGGGGGAAGGGGCAGCGGCGAGCAGAGGGCCGGAGAGGTGCCAGCTGGGTGCGGCGTGGCGCGGGAAGAGCGAGGGAGAGCAACCCTGCAGCTGGTAGTGCGGCAGAGCGACGAGGAGGAAGAGGGGCGGCCGTCGGAGCTGGAGGGCTTCCTGTCAGAGTGGGAAGAGAGGAAGTGGGGGTCTTTCTCCGTCAGGACCGAGCTCCCCTGAATGGCGGAGCGACGGGGGGTATTTATAGGGGCTGAACCAGAGAGGAGGGCGGAGGGAGACGACGTGTCTCCCTCGCCGGAGGACGCCGGAGTAAGGTTACCCATACCGTCCGTGCGTTCGCACGGCCGGTATGGTGGGTTGCAGCGACCAGGGGGGTGTTCCTGCGACGGCTGACGACGCAGGGCACCCCCGGTTGACTTGCCAGACCCTCTCCCTCACCCTGCGCGGCGCCATGCTCCGCGCAAAGTCGCCGGAGCATGGTGCTGGCAGGTTTTGCAGGGAGGACCTGAACGCAAAGAACGAAGGAGAGTTAGGTGCCAAAATGCGAGGGTTCAAAAGTTGAGGGCCAAAAAGTAAATAGATGAGGACCAAAATGTAAAGTTGGTCAAGAAGGTTTCTTCTTAGGCTCAAGTTTTTATACATGACTAATTAGGACCTAAGGAATCTGATGGTGAATTTTATTTCTAGATTAAACCTTGTTTGACTAGTCAATTTAAGCAAAAACCCAAATTAAGTTATTAATTGGGTATGGTTCTCAATGTAGGTCAAGATGGGTTCCTAAGGTCAAATTGAAGGTTCTAAACCCTAGAGATTATTTTTCTATGAATTTTAGAGGGTTTATTCCATTTTTGCTTTGCCTTGAACCTCGTGAATTGAAGTGGGTTTGTTTTAGGGTTACAAATTATCATTTAGTTCCTTGGAATTGCTGTAACCCTTATCAGATCATCCCACTTTCCTTCTTATTTGGTTTGTTTGACCTATGTTTGGACCTGTATGCAGATTATACTGGTAAAATCGCATTTTTACCCCTTTTGACTTGTTTTCTCCTTAAACTCAGAATTCTCTGAGTTAAGCCTTTCCTTGAGTTATGTAGGAGCTTTTATCCTTTGTATTAGGTCAAAATGAGCTAGTTATGGCTCATGATGAGGTTCTCATCACCGCCCATGGAAACCTGTAGAACCCTAGCTTTTGACACTTCGGAATAGTGCCCCCCATGGCATTCTGTAGCTAAATTCAGGACCTGGCAATCGACATTTTGGGATAATTCTGCCCATGGCACTTGAACCAGCATAAGGTGCTTACATGCCCCCAGTTGGATATTTAGATATCCTAGGAGACAAGCATCGGGAAGATGGTATGTTATTGCACATCTTCAAGGGGAATTTCCTGCCTCTTCGCGTCGGGAACTGGTCCAAATCAACTTGTGTTTATAATCCGCTCCTAATCTTGGAGGCTTTTTTAGAATAGAATAAACGCTTTTGCATGATTTTGATTGATTAAGCACACTGAACCAGACTTATGTGTGGATTAGGGTGCTTAAGTTACCGAGTCCCGCAAACCAGAGGTCAGTTAATGAGGCTGAATAAGCCCTAAGCCTTAGACCTAATACATAAGCTTCACATTTTCCTCAACCTCTTGAGGACTATCCGAATCTTAACAGATACATGTATTTTTAAGCCTAAAAATAAGCCCAAGAGACCTAAGATTAGCACTCATACTAATCTCCGTGTCTTTTTAGCACTTTTTGACTTTATTTTCTTCTTTCTTTTGATTTGGTCTAGAACTTAAGTAATTTCCATAATCATTTATTACGACTATCATTTTTGTTTCAAATTGTTGCTCCTTTTGGACATTTTTAATCACCTCCTCTTTTCCTCCTCAAGAATGATATGCAATTAATTTTCAAAATTTTCCTCCCCTTTCCATTTTTTTATTCTTCAAAATTTGTTATTTTTTTATTTTTTTCAATATGTGTTCTTTTGTGAGAACCCCTCAGAAACTTGAAATTTTATGTGTTTGCACTTTAACACCCCCCATGCCTATTTTTGTAATGTCCTCGTTGTAAATCGGAGGGTATGAAATCAGCTGGGTTCATGGGTTAGAATAGGATCAACGGTTGGGTGAACGGGTCGAGATGACTGTTGCGGACGATTTCAAGCTCCGATATGTATACCAAAGGTGCAGTTGGCTGTTCTAACTCTGAATTCAGAAGTGCAATAGATGTGTAGCTCAAAAGGATGATCAGAAGGGTCTCGTGTTTTGGAATGACGGATTGCCTCCCGTTAAGTGCTAAATTCAATGCCTTCAACCGAGCAGAAGATGATCATGGAGGAGTGGTCAAATCAATAGAATTTTGTAGAACAAGCACTTTGATCAATAGCCTAGTTGATCCAACCAGGTGCTTGTTCAGATCAATAGGCTGATGATGCAGCCCAAACCCAAGTAGTCTGGTGGGTTGATGGATGTCGATCAGCAGATGTGGTGCCCACCAGGTATTTTGTGACTTAGAAAGATATGGCAGTGTGAATCATGGGTTGGCTAATTCCAATCAACCTGGTCAGAGTAGGGATCCTAAAAAGAAAATGGATCTGAAAAGGATATAGGAACCCTACTAGTGTGATCAAAGAAGGGTAGGACATGATTTTCATTCTGATCGATGCCCAAATCCCAATCAAAAGATGGAGAAGAATCATGTGTGACCGGATCATTGAGAGGAGAATCAGATTAGAAATTGATTTCGGTGGTGGGTCAAGGTTGGGATCAGATTTGAGGAGGTTCTGCATGTGCTGTAGAAGAGGTGGCATCATGGATATTCAAATCCTTGACCTCGACGTTAGAATCAAAAGATGGGTCGTGGTTGCTGAGGTCATAAACTGGCTTGGTGTCATTAGGAAACAAATGTTCTCCAAAATCAGAGTAGGATTTGAAATCATCGGAGAATTTGCAAAGATCATATTTTGAACCTGATTCCAGATCGTGAGTTTCACCACAAAGAGAATCAAGATGTGTAGAATTATCAACCTGACTTAGATTTAACCTAATTTCATATTCTGAGCTTAAAAAGGTATCCTTATTAGGCAGTCTCGGGCTCTTGGCTCCTAAAGTAGACCCAATCAATTCCTAACTCTTCCAACTCCTCGATTTCTGTATCATAAATTGACGTGACTTTCAAAAAATCAATTTGTGTCTCTGAGGAGATTGGAGAGGTGTATTCACCAAATACAAGCCCAGAATCATAGTCTAGATTCAAAATTTGATTCTCATCACATTGGGCCTCATAATTATCCCAAATAGGCTCGAATCCATATTCTAGATTAATGGTAAGGGTTGGATCACTAGAATCTAGGCTGGGCTCTATTGGAATGTTAGAATTACTCTTGAGAGTTACCTTAACAAGATAAGGCTCGAGATTTACACTCTCGAGAGGTTCTATTTTAAGCTCATCATCACAGGTGTCAGGGGAATTTAAGCTCGATGGACCAGCTTCCTGGTTTCCTAGGACTGGTTTGAAATCATGGTCACCTGTAATTGGATTCTCCCAACCTTCATCAAGATCAGGTATGTCAATTGTTATGAAGTTTGAATCTGAATTCATTTGGGTTGGGGGTCCATAACAACCTTGATCATCAAACCCAAGATTTGGAAAATTGTGTAGATCACTAGAATCACTCCAAGATGTCTTATTAACTTTTGACGGGTATTTTTTATCAATGGTTGTATATAACTTATTCAACAATTCTCCCCGTATTTCCAAAAAATTTTGAGGGTCTTCTAGAAATGAAGGATTTGACCAATATTATAGACAATCGTTCTTGTGTAATTTCACCAATTCAATGTGTTCTGCCAAGAGATCATCCCGAGTTGAATCGTGGTTTATTTGTGTCCATATTATCTCCATGCAGTTCAAAATGTGGTCCATTATTTTCTCAAATTTATCTTGAATGTCCCTATTAAAATATTCCTCGTCTATTTATAAGCATCCTCAATTATTTTGTCTTTGATGGTCATTTGGGACACTAGTTTCCTAATCACTTTTCCTAACATGTCAAGTTGCATTTTTGAATCAATTGGTGGAAACAAGATGTCGAATCAAATTCAAAATTAGATTGGAAATGATTAGATTTGAATGAAATTCCCAAGAAGATCTAATGAGGTCTCTTAGGTTAAAAACCTAATGACCTTCCTGTGTGTGTTCTAGAGAAAGGATGAGGGATTGGATATGAATTGGACCCAGTCAAGGCACCCAAAGATTTTTGGATGACTAAGGCTGTTTCAAAGCAGATAATACATCTGAATCAGAAATTCACACACCTGAGAATTATTTGGCTAGCTAGGAAGGGAGTGCCTTACAAAGACCCCTACACGATAGAGCATCCTCATAGGTTACAGGGTTTTCCCCACCTGACCTTCCTTGTCATTGTAGTTCCAAGTAGTTCGGAATGTACGAACTTAAGGCCTTAAGTCTACCAATTTTTATCCTAGTTTGTGCCTTGGATTTCACTTGATTTAGAAGTTGATTTGATTTGTACCCTAATTTGGAGGTTGATTGACCCACAAAGTAGACTAATTTCACCTGACCTGCCCTAAAAGATGGAGGATGAAATATAGATCAAGATCCAAAGGTCACCTTGAGTTGACTCTCAGGTTATTAGGTCCACAATTTTAGGGTTCAAGTGAAATTTAAAGTCTGATTTTAGGGTTCTTCTTGATTAGACCTTTTCAATCAAGGGCTTGGGTAGCACACAAATGCGGAAGGGTAAATTTCCTTTTGTGTAGGAAAAATGTGAGCTAACACTTCAAAACCCTAATGTTGAAACCCTAATTTGCTCTATTCCAAGCCTAATTTGATCTTAAAATGTTCACCTTGGGCTTTAAGCAAGAAGTGTGTTAGCCCAAGGTGATTAGAAATCAAGTGTAATCCCTAATAGGTACAAAAAATTAAGGTAGGGAATATCTAATCAGAATCATCTCAGGAAACTTGTCTTTAAATGAAAATTAGTATGAAAATAAGGTAGGTGATTCCTAATTAGTTTTGCTTCCTTATCTCTCTTCCAAGGATTAAGAGATTAGGGAAGAAGAGAGATTACCTGCCTTAGGAGTGGTTGATTTGCATGGAAGATCACCTCATGATGTACCTCGTAAAATCACAAGAAAACAAATAGGGCAAGTTAGTACTCAAATATAATAAAAAAATAGTACAGAGAATAGCAGTGAATTATGCGTTGCTCCTTGGCAATGGAGCCAAAATGTTGAGGCGAGTTAGCTAGAAGTTTCGAATATGCATTCATTGTAGTAAAATCTCCTAAATAGCTCTCTCAACAAATACAATTTATAACTCGAATATCTATAAATGAAGTTTGAAGTCGAACACAGGGAGAAAGTATTGCAATTCACGTGCTAATCGAAATGAATGTATAAAGGAGCACAAAAAATCAAACCAATAATGATATTCAATGAATAACAACTACTCAAATCTGATATTCAATGGAAAACATGAGTATTTCAAGAGTTTAAGAGAATAAAAAGAGATCTAAGACAAAATATTGGTGATTTGTATCACCAATTATTAGTCTTAAGCACATATATACTAATTACTCAATGAATCAAATAAATGCACAGTGGCCTTAACCACTTAAACCATAATTCCACGCCAGCAGTGCTTAATGTCAGGGCTCATTAGATGTCGGTTCCTTGGATCAAATGACTTAAACACTGCTTGCTATAGTACTCCATAGAGACCTTCCTCTCTTCCTCTTCTTCTCTTCAGCTCCTTTTCTCTTCACAAGCATGGCCTCTCTTCTTTCCTTTAGAGGCTTTTTCTTTTTTTCTCCTTCTCTCAGCCAGTGCCTTCTTTCTTCTCGACCTTTCCTCTTCACGCACAAGGGGCTTCTCAATTCTACAGTGACTAAGTGTTGCACAAAGCTTGCAGGAGCAAAACCCACCACTCCCCTGCTCTCTCTCTCTCTTTCATGCCTATCCTCCTCTCTCAGAAATTCGAGTCATAACTGGGTAATAAGATCAGAGCAATATTAGGTCCAGGCTCATCGGTAGTGGGTGATGAGTGAGGAGTGTGGGCTTAGACGGGTCGGGTGAGTGCGGGTGAAGGGGACCTCACCCTCGTGTCATGAGGTGATAATGCCTTGGAAAAAATTCAATTTATGCGTGCGTGGCTATTCTTCTCCCACAGATGTGGGACTAAACCCACAAGCTTCCTTGCATGCAGCTGCCGCTATGAGGATCTCCCAATCGAGGTAGCAGGAGTGGATGGGGTGTTTAATTGACCACCTGGGAGGATGCTTGAATGAAGCCACATCTTCTAGGCATGTTGTTTGGAAGCTACGTGGCCGAAGGACTGAAGATGAGGCCGAAGATGATGGCGGCAGCGACGGTGGGCGGCGAGACTTGAAATCAAGCATATTGGCTCAAAATCTCTAATTAGAAGGTCCAAGAGCTTCTCCAGAGGACGGCGAATGTGGTCATGTGCTTCACGTGGCGTGGGAGTGTGTGAGGTGGTTTGAGGAGGCGAGAAGGTGGTGTGGATGATGGGTTGTTCGATGGGTGGTTTCGGTGGATGGAATCGTGAGGAGGGTTTTCGTGTGGGTGAATGAGGTAGAGGTGTAGGAGGTGTTGGCGAGGCATTTGGAGGTGTGTAGTGTGCGGAGGACCTTGCTGGAGGTGCGACTGGAGCGGAGGAAGATGGAGGTGAACGGTGGCATTGAGGGTTGCTTTTGGGTTTTGAAGATGGGAAAGAACTTAGAGAACTAAAGGGGACCTATCTACCCTAATCTAATTGGTTGAAAGGGAAGGGAAGCCACCGGCTTTGATTGGCCGATGCTGGAGAAGGGGAACTCTCCGTTGAGGGAGACAGTGACATGGAAAGGGGGAGACGACCCTCGCTATGACTAGCAAGGCACAGAGGAAGGTGATGAAGATGATAGATGATCCAATTTGGCCATTGGCCATCCCTAGGAAGATAGGGAAGAAGGACCGTCGGAGCTTGGTCAGAGAAGGGTCGAAGGTAGGGATTTGAAGAGGGTTCTGGCCCTAAACAAAGCTAAGGAAGTAAGGTAGTCGATGGGGAAATTTTATAGGCCATTAGGCGAGTTTCCAAAATTGGAATCCAAGCTTGAAAGCTAAAAAACTAGGGGATTAGGTTTAGGAATTTCCAAGAGTTCGCATGAACTCTTGGGCTTTTTAGGAAGGTCATGAAAGAGCTCAGATGGAAGGGGGCCTCCTCAGAAGTCTCCCTTCCAATTTTGGAAGACTTTCTCCGTGAAATCAGGGAGATCTTCCTGATTGAAGATCGGCTCTTGATGGGTTCACACGGCCATGACGGAAGGGACTTGCTAGTGAAGAAGACAATGAAGTTAGGGGGGTCCTTGCAATGATTCGCAAGTTAGGGGCATGTGTGTGAGAGAAAAGAGTCAGACTAGACCAAAATGCAAACTAGGTCAAGTTGATCTTTGATTAGGCCCAAATTTTGGTACAAACCTAATTTGGACTCAAGGAATCTGATAGTGAAGTCAGATTTTGGTTTTGAGCAAGTTTGAGTGGATAATTTACGTAGAAACCCAAATTAAGGCAACTATCTATCTGAGACTCTATTTTAGGTCAAAATGGGTTCTAACAGTCAAATCAAAGGTACCAAACCTTGTAGAATATTTTTATAAGATTTTCAAAAGGTTTAGGTGAATTTTATCATGACCAGAACCTTAGTTTATTAAGTGGGTCAATTTTTAGGGTTTCAGATGTCTATTAATTCTCGAAATGTGTGAAAACCTTTTTTGTTCTACATAAACCCACTTATTAGACATTAATGACAATTTGACCTTTAATAAACCCCTAGAAAACCCCATGATTGTTCTGCATTTAGGATATTCTATTAAAATTATAGTTTTACCCTTATTTTAATGCATTTCTCTCAGAATGAATATATAGTGAATTACGGCTCTCCGGCGGTTATGTAGGAGCATTTATCTATTTATTATGACTAATTAAAGCTAGAAATGGTAGATGATGACATTATCATCATCTCCCAATTGGATAATTCATCCAATCAGTTAGTCTAGGGGTGGTAAGGAGTCAAGATACGATGTGATACCCCATACTTTTTCATCAAGGATTGGAAGTGCACATTCGCGAAGTGGGTCCCTCCATCGGAGATGATAGCACGTTGGACATTGAACTGAGAAAAGATGTGCTGATAAATGAATTTTATTATGACCTTATGATCATTGGTTCGGGTCGGGACGACCTCGATCCATTTGGACACATAGTCCACAGCTTGGAGGATGTACTCGAAATCATCGAAATTCGGGTTGAAGCAAATCCCCCAGATGACAAAAATATTGCATACAAGAATTGGTTGTAAGGGCATCATATCACGGTGGCTCATGTTACCTAAGGTCGGCAACAAGCACATTCCTTATAATAATTGTGTGCATCCTTGAAAATCGTAGGCTAATAGAAGCCATACTAGAGGATTTTTGTTGCGATTTTATGTCCCGAAAAGTGACCACCATAGGCCTGGTCAAGGTAGAATGACAAAATGTCATTGATCTCTGATTCTAGTACGCATCTTCAGATGATTTGTTTTGCACCAATGCAGAATAGATATGGAGCTTCCCAGACATAGTATCTGGCATCTGAAATCAATTTGTCTTTCTTGGCTTTTGGCCAATCAGATGAAATCTAGTGCAAAGCCAAATAGTTGACCATATCAGCATACCAAGGAAGTCCAGAACAAAAACTACTTCCAGTAGCTCTTTCTCTGTAATTGTGTAATTATGCTGAGTCTCGCAGTGTCTTGCTAGTGTAATATATGACTACTAATTTCCCATCGATTTTCTGACTCAGTACCCTCCAACTGCGTAGTCAGACGCATCGCACATGATCTCAAAGGGATAAGACCAGTTAGGAGATTACAAGAGCAGTGCTTAGGAGACTTGATAATGTAGGATCTCAAACGCATGGATGCACTCACTCGCCATCTCAAAAGGTGTGCCCTTCGAGAGAAGATTCGTCAAGCGGTGGGCGATCTTTGAAAAATAAGTTATGAATCGATGATAAAATCTGACATGCCCCAAGAACGATCTGATATCTTTGACAGAGGTAGGCATAGGTAATTTGGAAATCAGATTTACCTTAGCTTAGTCAACTTGGATACCTCTCTCAAAGATAAGGTGTCCAAGCATGATGCCCTTAGGAACCATGAAGTGGCTCTTTTCCCAGGAGAGAACCAAGTTCACTTCGATGCATCTTCAAAGGATCTGGACCAAATGCAGAAGGCAATTGTCGAAAGATTCACCAAAAATCAAGAAGTCATCCATGAAGACCTTAAGGTATTTACCTACCATATCGGAGAATATGGCTAGCATGCATCGTTGAAAGGTAGCGAGCGTGTTATGATAAATACACATTTATTCATCATAAAATGCCTACTTATGTCAGTTCTTAAGCTTAGCATTGCTTTCCATAGTATAAATATGCCATAACATTCATCATATTGCATTTAGTATGATTTGAATAAATTGCATAGTAATTTGTATATTATTATGGACAGGAGATAGGGCGATACATTTTGGAGCTTCAAATAAAGAATCCAACCATATGGATGGATATGGATCGACAATCGTAGTCCAACGGCATGGGTGTGTGAAGCATGCACCAGCGCACAGTAGTGTGTAGTGCACAGCACTAGCAGGTGTGTGGGACATGGGCATGCGAAGCATGTGCCAGCAGCGCCACACACAATCTTCAGCGACATCTGCAGTGGGCCTTTAGCAACGTTTATGGACGTCACTAATTGCCCATGCATGAAAAGCTTCTTCTCCACCTCTATAGAAACACACCTACACCTCCCCATTTGCCTTCATCACTTCCTATGCTATTCCAACCTACTCAAGAGATCCAAGAAGCCTATTAAAGCTCCCAATAGCTCCTTCTCAAGCCCTAGGCCACCTATTAGTGTAGAAAACCTTCCCATCCACCAAATATTCAACCCTCCACTCACCACCTTCATAGGTGCCAAAGGGGTGTCCTCCCACCATTCAGGAAGCTGATCATCTCCACTGCCTCATCCCCATTCCTACCATCTTGGCGAAGCTTTCCTCTACTTGGATTCTTTTTGCACCTTATCTCCAACGTCCAGCATCTCCCCTCCTCCATCCAAGTCTTTGCCAAGCGTCGTCGTCTCGCCAAACATCCGCTTTAGGAGATTTCCTCTCACCTTTATCTCTTTTAGTTTGCTTAGATTATTGTAATTGTAATAAACATCATTTTATATCAAGTTATGAAGTTGTGTTTCATCTCTCTATTCTCTCTATTCATTTTGCAAGTAGTTCTATCATTCTCCTAAAATACCAAAAAAATAACAAAACCCTAAAAATACCAAAAAGAAACAAAGTGAAATGTGGATTCCAAAGAAACAAATGTCGCCTAACTGTGTTTGACCCAGGACTCACCTTGAGTTTTGGTATAAATTTTATTTGGTAGAGATTTTTGCAACTACAACGATGGGTTCTCCGAAACCCTGATTTTTCACTCGTGAAATATGCTCACCACATTGCAAAGCCCAAATGGCATCCTGCAGAATGCGTATGTACCATAGGGGTAGGTAAAGGTGGTCTTCTCTTGATCCTTGGGATGGATTACCACCTGATTATATCTGAAGTACTCATCCAAGAAACAGAAAAATCAATTTCCCACTAGTTTATCGAGAATTAATCAATGAACGAGAGCAGGAAATGATCTTTCTTCATGGAGGCATTCAATTTCCGATAGTCTATGTAGACTCTCCATGAGTTCGCAATACGAGTTGGGATGGTCTCTCCAGATTCGGTTGTAATCACAGTGAGCCCTGCCTTCTTAAGCACAACTTGAATAGGGCTTACCCAGCAGCTATCAGAGATTAGGTAGATGATTCCAGCATCTAAATGCTTGATGATCTGTTTCTTCATGACCTCTTGAAGATTCAAATTTAGTCGTTTCTACTTTTCTCGAGATGGTTGTGTGCCCTCTTCAGTGTAGATACGATGTATGCAAAAAGAGGGGCCTATCCCAGTCAGGTCATGAGAGTCCATCCAATGGCTTTTTGATGCTGCTGGAGGATAGAAATCAACTTTGTTTCCTGATCAGGTGTGAGTCGGGAATTGTTAATCACAGGAAACGTTTGATCAAAACCTAAGAACATGTACTTCAGATGATCCAAGAGAGGCTTCAATTCAAACACCGAGTTATCAACAGCAGGTGGGAGTTCAGGATGGGCCTCAGAAGCTAGGGTGGAATCTATGGGTAGGTCTAGAATAGCTCTGGGCTTCTCTATCTATGGATCAAGCTTTTCTTGTGTCTAAGGATTAGGGATGATCGGGTTTTCCTCTATAATCGGGTCCTCAACCAAAGAATTAATGTCTCATACTTCTTTGATTGTCCCACAGTTTATTCCATTCTAGGCCTTAAAGATATCAATTTGTAACGTCTTATTCCCGAATTTTAACCTGATCTGACCCTCTTCATAATTGATATTTTTCCCTAGCTGTGCCTAGGAATGGTGTCCCTAAGATGATCGATGTATCGCTCAGATTTTCAGGAGTATCCATATCTAAAATGATAAAGTCCACTATGAAGTAGAAATCTCTAATCCTAACTAAAACATCCTCGAGAACTCCTCTAATTGACTTGATTGATCTGTCTACTAGTTGCAATGTCACCTCAATTAGCTTGAGCTCGATTTCCTCGAAATGGTCTAGTTGGGATGTAGGGATCAAATTTATGGAGGCTCCTAGATCCAATAAAGCTCGATCAAACTCTAGATTTTCGATCTTATAGGAGATCAATGGGGTGCCAGGATCTTTCACTTTCTGTGAGAGTTTGCATAGGATGATAGAGCTAGCTTGCCTAGACAATGCAATCAAACTCTCGTCTTTGTTTTGCGACTTATGTTTTGGTGTACATAAATCCTTCAAAAATCGTGCATAAGCCAGTACATGGTGAATTGCATCCATCAAGGGGATGTTTATTTGGACTTGCTCATAGAGCTTGATTAAATCTTCCTCAAGTGTCATGGGTTTAGGTTTCCTCTTTCCTTTGGTCAAGGCCTCAGGAAAGGGAACCTCTGTAGGTTCCTCTAGGATTGGTTTGAGCTCTGGATCTAGGATAGGGGTGTCCTGGATAACCAGCCTAAGATTAAGCTCTGAACTACCAAGTCTAGACTAGCTAGGATAAGTTGGATTCTAAGTCGATTTGCCACTACGGGTGGTAACAGCATTAATGTCTTCCTAGTTTTGGTTCGGAGTTGGCAAAAGCGGTAGCTGCTGTTGATATCCCAAATACAATGTTGAAGCCTCCATCCTATCAGGTGGTGGAGCAGAAGGGGCCTGATAAATGTAGTGAGCTTGGCCTTGATTTGGGTTCATAACATGCCTCTGGTTCTACATGTTATTTGTATTCGGTAGAAGTTGAGATGGGAGTGCACTAGGCTAGCAAGACCCAACCATCTATGTGAGTCGATTTTGAACCTCTATGATCTTATCTTTGTGCTGTTTCTGCATAGCCGCATTGGTCTTTTGGATGTCAGCTAGGGTTTGCAGAATTAAATTCATTTGATCTTCCCTTGACGGTCCGGAATGGTAATTCAGATTGGGCCTAGGTTAAGCGGGCTGATATGGGCGCGAGGCTTGTGGTCGGGGTTGGAGTTGAGGTCTCGAGTTCTGATTATTTTCTGACCATGCGAAGTTAGGATGATTGCACCATCTAGGGTTGTAGGTATTGGAGAATTGATCATTCTGGATGGCGTGGAGATCCTCTCAAGTCAGAGGAGCTTCAGAGAAGTCAGAGTACGAGGGTTTAGAGTTCCCCCAACTAGAGTAGGATGGCTCAGAGTTTCCACTAAAATCGGGATCAGATGGGGGTAGATATTGGTCCATCTCTTGATAAGAGTGGTGGTGAATGTTATGCACAGCCTCCCTACTTGAGGCCAGTTGCGCATACGTGCTCTACTGTGCGGAGGTGGCTCTCTGTAGATGTTGAGTCAATTCATCCACCTTCTTGATGATGAAGACCTTATCCAAGAGATTGGCCACCAACTCTAGATCGACAGATGTGGATAGGCCTTGAGTCTCGTGCTCCCCTCTCATGTTTGTCAATGCTTGGGTGGTCGTCTGGTCGAACACACCCATAGATTCATTGTTTATGGAGTTCTTGCACATGTTCTTGAGAATCTCCCAAATGGTACCTTCATGCTGACCCATGATGTTGCCACCACAGGTTGCATTGACAAATAGCTTGATATCCTCATGGAGTCCTTGGTAAAAAGACTAGATTTATTCCCATTTAGGAACTCCATGATGGGGGCATTCCACATGAGATCCAAAAAGCGGACCCATGCCTCATGAAGTGGTTCTCTCACATTTTGCGTGAAATGCGTGATCTGGTTCCTCAATGTGTTGGTGCAACTAACTGGAAAGAATTTCTTCAAGAATTCAGATTGGAGTTCCTCCCTAGTGTTGATCGAAAAAGTCAGAGCCTAGTACCATTAGGCAGCCTTATCCATAAGCGAGAAGGAGAACATCTTCATGAGCAGGATGTCCTGGTTCTAGATAGGTGGTCCAAAGGTCTGGGCCAGATGTTTCAGTTTCTTGATGTGCTGAAAGGGATCTTTGGAGTTTAAGCCGTGGAATTTGGGGATAGCATTAATCAGATTCAACTTCAGTTCAGTATCCGACCCTCTAGCCAAGATTTATACCCTAGGTTTGATCACCATCGCAAAAGGATTGTAGTGATCTCGCATCTGTTGATGCTACGGTGGGTTTATGAATATGCAAAATAGATTGGTGAGGCACTGTAATTGATTCTGAATGTTGGGCTCTTCTTCTTGGTTCTCCATGGATGAAGATGAGGGAGATCTAGGCTCAGAAGTGGAAGAGTTGGAGGAGATGTCAATCTGGTCGGGTGGTAGCACAAACAAATGGGTCGAGGCTTGGCCTCGACGAGAATGAACTGCTAGTGGAGGCCTTAAGGGTGGTATTAAGGACCTCCTCCCGAACATGCACTAAAGAACCAGATGAGGGATAGAATATGTAATGGACCCAATCGAGCCACCCAAAAATGCTTGGATGACTAAGGAGGTTCGAGGCAGATGATACCTCTAGATCAGAAACTCACTCACCTGAGAATTACTTGGCCAGCAAGGAAGGGAGAGTCCTGCAAAGGCCCCTACATGGTAGAGCGTCCCCACTAGTTATAGGATTTCCCCCACCCGACCTTCCTTGTCATTGAGAATCCAAGTAGACCGAAATGAGCAAGCTTGACTCCTAAGTCTACCAATTTTAATCCTGAGTATGTGCCTTGAATTTCACTTGAACTTTAGATTTGATTTTGATTTGTGACCTAATTTGGAGGTTGGTTAACCCAGAAGTTGATCAACTTCACCTGACCTGCCCTAAAATTTAGGATGAGTTGGGTAAAGAACCAAAAATCACTGTTCTCTTCAAATCAGGCAAGTGTGTTTTTTTCCCGAAACCCTAATATGGAAACTCTAATTTGGGTCTGCTTTCCAAGTCCAATTCTTTTCCAAGTTGGCACCTAAGGCTCAATCAAGAAGGTGAATAGCCCTAGGCAACTTAAGTCCCAAATAGGTGCAATTATCAAGTTGGGGATCTCTAATCAAATCAGATCAAATCAGGCAACTCAGATTATTAATTACTATGAAATAAGTGAGTTGATCCTAATTGATTCTCTTTTTAATCCTTTGAGAGATAAGGGGCTTAGGAAGGGAATGAGATTACTTGCCCTAGTGTGGTTGTTCGTGCGGCCACTCTTCCAATTCACCTCACAAAATCACAACAAATCAGATAAAGCAAGTTAGTAGCAAATCAGAATTGCAATTAGTGAATTAAATGCGTGTTGCTCCCCAGCAACGATGCCAAAATGCTAATCACACTTTCATTGTAGTTTAAAATATGTGTCATAGTACAATCGACAAAAGCAAATCAGCATTTGAATTTATAAGTACTTGAAAACAAGAATGAGTTTGAGGTTGTTCGCAGGGAGCAAGTATAGCAAGTCGATCACTAATCACAATAATCAAATATAGCAATTTCAAGTGAATAAAGAAGTTATGCAAGATATGTCAGGAATGTATCACAAATATCAAAGTGCAAAAAGAATGAGTAAAAAGGGTGGTTTGAACCACCAAATTTAACCCTACAATTTAAGCTCTTAATCAACTCAAATAAATCAACAATAATCTCAATCAAACATCTTAGCAGTTATCAGAACCAAGTAAAGCACCAAAGTTAGATGGCGCAATTAAGGCTCAGACTCCTTATCCTCAAGGGCTTAAAAGAACTGCATAAGGCACAGCATAACAGTAGCAGCTCAAAGTAAAGACAAGGCTTAGCTAAGTATGGAGCGAGGGAGGGGCACGAATCTCGAGGCCAAAGTGCAAAAACCCCCTCCTCCTCAAATTTCTCCTCAGATCAGACCCGGGTATAGATTAGGTGCGTAATCGGGCACATACAGGGTCCAAACCTGTGGGTGTGGGTCGCGGGTGAGGAGTGCATGGGCATGCGTGAGAGGGGATCCGACCCTCATGTCTTGGGCGAGGGGTCCTCTTCACGAAAACCTTTTATCAGCTACTGAAGACTTTTCCCCACACGATGTGGGACTTAAGTCCCAAGCTTTTCTCCGTGTGAAGCTACTAACCTCACCCACGAATTGGTACTACTATTACCATGGCTTCACCCAAATGAGGGTCTGGGGATGTTCCTGAAATTGTTCCACATTGATTGGAAGTAAGGGTGAGACCAAAGGTGGCCAGATGACGGTGGTCAAAGACCGAGATGACGATCGATGACGGTGAGGTACTCGCGACATGAATACGGCCTTAGAGCCAAAATTTAGCACACATGGAAGTCCAACGCTACTCACTGAACAAAAACCCTAAGGTGATTGGGGGTGCGAGTGGTCGTGGGCATGCAACGAAGAAGCTCTGATGAGCTTCGGCTGGCGGTGATGGCGGAGGGTGATGGAGGTGGCGAGCAGTGAAATTGAGGAGCTGGGAAGCTCCATGAAGGTGAGGCGATGCTGGTGGTAGTGGTTATGGAGTGTGTGATGGGCGGGGGTATGCCAGTGGTGAAGGTGGTCGGAGGCAAAGCAGCCAACGTCGGAGGCGATAGAAGAGAGGGAATTAGGAGCTGAGAAGCTCTAGATTTGAAATTGGGAATGAGGGGAGTTAAAGCCCTAAACTAATTGAGAGGAAGGAGGTGAGGAAGATGCTATTGATGGTACGCTGGATCGAAGGAAGATGATGAAGCAACCAGAGCGGAAGGAGCTAGAGAGGTTGAAACTTCGTGGGAAACTTCACAGACAAATGAGGGAGAGGATCCCTTTGCCTATAGTACGTGGAAGAGGGCGATGATGGGGTTTCGAAGAGCTCTGCTGGTGGTCTTCGATGCTGGTGAGAAGGAAGAATTTGGTGGGAGATCCAATGAAGAATGCACACGAAGAAGCACTTTGGGATTTGCCATGCCTTAAATATAACTCGAATCATGCTTCAATCCAACCAATTTGGGCACTTTAGGTACGTTCTTTCGCTGCCTGAAAAGCTTGAGTTTCTCAAGCTTCCTAGTGTGAATTCCTACCATGGTTTTCCTTGAGAATGGTCCTGATCGACGCAGATTGATTTGAGGATCAATTCCGTTGAGTTTTAGGATTTTTCATTGTGATTTCTAGAACCAAATCCTCAATTGAATGTTGGCGAGAAAGCTCTGAAGATCCTTTTTAGACTATCATGGTGGCAGGGACTATTCTAAGAAGAATGATGAGAAGTTAGGAACCAGATTACAATAGAATTAAAACCTAGTGGTTTAAACAAGAGACTTAGAGTTTTCATGGGCTAAAATGCAAACTAGGTTAAGATGAACTCTGATTGGGCCCAATTTTGGTGTTTACCTAATTCAGAGACAAGGAATCTATTGATAAGTTTGGATTTGATTTTTGACCACGTATGACTTGGTAAATTGCACAAAAACCCAAATGAGGGTAAATTCCCATCTGAAACTCTATTCTAGGTCAAAATGGGTTCAGGTGGTCAAACAAAAGATAACAAACCTCTTAGAATATTTTTTTATGAATTTTAGAAGGTTTAGATTAATTTTATCTTGAATTGAACCTCCACGATTCAAGTGGGTTTAATAATTAGGGTTTTGGTGCTATTTTCACCCTCGAAATGAGTGAAACCCTATTTCAGTCTGTGTTGACCCACTTTTTAGACTTTTATGCCCATTTGACCTTCAATTAAGCCCTGAATGACCCTATGGTTAATCTATGTTTGTGATGTGCTGTTAAAATTACAGAATTAACCATGAATTTTGATTTTCTTCTCAGATCAAAATGATGTGGAGTTGTGACCCTCAAATGATTAGGTAGGAGCTTTTATCATTCAAACCTGACTAAATGTGGCTAATTAAGGTTGATGATGGTGTTGCCATCATTTCTCTAGTCCAATCTTGAGATGACTTCCAGGATGAATCCCTTTTAGGAGAGCCAATGTCATAATCAACTCAAGCACCTGTAAGGGGGACACATTTTACGAGATGTGAGTCAAGTAAAGAACGAACATGAAGGTATATATCTCAGTGCGCATGACTTTAACTATTCGATGTCGACCAACTGAAAACTCGTTTATCGTTAAAACCTCAATATCCTTCGGAATCGACATTTTTATTTGTAGAAAGGAAAAATATGATCCAAGTAGATATAATAGGCAACTTTATTTCATCAAGCTTTTACAATCGGCACTAGTGGAATGCTTGTACATGGAAATGAAATCTAAGCTAAGAGAAAAGAGCTACACGCATGGATCTTGAGGAGAATATGCATGCACTTTAGGAGATAGATATTACTATGCTACTAGCAAGAGATTAATGTGAAATAAAACACAAAGAAAAACTAATGCTAAGGTGAAAAATCGAGCACCAGAGGTGGTCTCTAGTGGCCGTGTGGTTTGAGGTGGGAGGGAGGAGAGAAGGATGACCAAGGTAGGTTGGCCGACCTCTTGAAAGGATGTGGGGGTGTGCTTGGAGATCGTGGATGGAGATGTTGATGAAGATGGCATCTAGATGGGGGTCCAAGAGTAAGAGCATGGCCGTCCAAGGTAGTATTTTTATAGACTTGGAGGGTCTTCAAGCAGCTTGTCTAGAGAACTATAGAAGACTCTAGAGAGCTTCATAGGTGGCGACTGAAATTAGTGAAGAGGGTATTCTTAAATCCACTTTTCAAGGGAAGGAGTTATGGACTCAATGAAGACTATTTTTAGTCTTCAATGTGGCACCACTTGGAACACCACTCTAGAAGACTCTAGAGTTGATGGCCAAGTGGTGGTGGTGTGTGTGCATACGTGCACTAGGTGGTCAAGTGGACCACTTAGGTCCATGTCTAAGTTGGGTCTAGTTGGGTCTAAGTAGTAGGTCTAATTAGGTTTCTAAAAATAGGTTTACATAACCTATGGCTAAGGTGATTGATCCAATTAAACTTATCCAAGTTTAATTGGGTCAATGTGTGTGTAATTGGGAGAGAGAGTTCCCAATTAGGTGTGGGTCCAATTAGACTTTGATGGGTTGAGATTAGGGCTCAATTGGATCTTATGAGTCCAATTGATTAGGTAGAATGTAATTGACTTGATCCAAATCAATTAGTCTTAGTGAGAGCCTATCTAGGTTCTTAGGAGGGTCTTAGGATAGTGTACTAGGCTTAGGGTACCTTAAATTAGGTTTCCTATGGTGTAGGATAGGGTTCCTAGGTCTTAAGAAGCAAGATATAGCTTCGACTCCAAAATCAGTAACTAGAGAAGACCTCCAAACGTCTGATAAGTGGATCAAACTTATACTTCAAAATCAAAAGTCTAAAGTCTTAGTCTGGATGTCCAATACTGATTCAATAGGGGCATCAGGTTTTGTCTTGGGTTTCTATAGAAATTGGATGTCTGACCTATTGTTTGGACACCAATTCTGCACCAATTTGGGTTTCAAGTTCTGTGCATGGAATCTGTGGAAATTGGATGTCTAGCACATTGCTTGGACATCCAAAGGTAGGATGGAAAGTGGGTTTTGAGGTGTTTTAGGCTAGGATGACCTAATAGGAAGATGGCTAGGGTTTGGAAAGGTGGATAAGGTTAACCTAAGGCTAGAGAAAGGTGCAGGGATGTCCTATTGTTCTTCATATTTTAATTCTAACATTAAAATCTTATAAGTAGCATCATATACCTCTCCTACACTATTTTATTTATAGTTTTATTATAGGGCTTCTACTCCAACTCTGTTGTAACTTTGGCCTCTATCTTGCTTCAAATCATCTTCTGAGCTTCGTATTACTTGAAAACCAAATAATACACTAATTAGTAAAGAAAGTTGTCACTATTACAGAAATATGTAGGTAAAGCAATAAAGATGCAAATTATGCAACTAATGCATGAGTTATTCTGTAATTATCCTACAATCTAACTTAATTCAGGTCAATTAGGCCCTATGATTACTATGCAATCGATGAGTGCGTGCGATGTTCCAATGGGTGCACAGCTATGCGCTAGCTGGGCATGCCCTTGCATTTCTAAGGCCATTTTTGGCCCTTTCTCTCCCCTATAAAAGGCCATGTATCCCATCCCTTTCAAATCATCTCTTCCTACTCTCTCCACATCCTCTCCAAGGCTCTACGAGCTTGTCCCAAGCCTAGGATGCTCCACTAGATTCTAAAAATAACTTTATCCCCTCTCTATCATCCCCACTCATGGAGCACCTATGGTTGTCTTCTCACCCCCTTCGGTAAGTAGATCTCGTTGTGACGTCCCACTTCGTCCTCAATTGGTGTAGCTCCAACCTCCTTCATCTAGCTCATCATCTTCTTTCAGGTGTCACATCAATGCAGCTCGTCCTCCAAGCAGCAATCAAGGGGGATTTTCTCTCTTCACCTTCATTTTACTACTTTCTACAATAGAGTTTAATTTCTGTATGTAGTTGTAATATACATTTGAATTATCTAGATAATATATGTTTCTCTCTCTCTCTCTTTCTCTTTAATTTTCTGCAAGTAGATTAGAGTAGTTAAATATAATTTGTCTACATGATTTCTTGCTACAAAAACACCAAAAAAATTAGAAACATACAAAAATACCAAAAAGAAATAAAAAACAAATGCGGATTTCTAAAATCAAATGTCTCCTCCCTGTGTTCGACCCAGGATTCACCATCTCGATTATAGATATTATCTGATAGCTAGATTTTTTGCAACTACAACAATGGGTTTTTCAAACTTCAACTTTTATCACGAATTTTTTGACTCATCAAAAACCATGACAATATACACCCTATCAACGCACCTGTGTACCAACATCATCTGTGGCTAATTAATGATGAAGCTACTTGCCGACGAAGTAGGGAGCCACCTCCATTGGGTGGTAATGATTATGGCCCAACTACTTCTTAGAGTTGTGTGAGGGAGGAGGATGAGGAGGAGAAACTTGAAGGGCTACTGCTTCGTAGGTTCTTAGTTGCCATTTAAGTTGCTCCAATTGCTCATGTAGTTGAGCATTCTCTTCTTCGACCACACAACACCAATGTGCTTACTCATCCACATGGTTCAAGGCTTGTGGTACAATTGGGCCTTCTCCTTGCACTCATGCACTTCATAGACTTGGCCCATAACTTCCTTTTGCTCCACCTAAAGAGCAGGAAGGTGGGAAATGATAAATCTTGTTTATCATCATTCTTAAGCACATTTCACACCTAGTTCCTAGGTATTTTACACTTGCATTACAGTATTAGTCATGCATTAGGCATACATGCATATTTAGGAACATTGCATGCATTACTAGGTTTTGATAGTGTTTTAACTTATTAATATTTGTTTGCTTGTCAGGGATTGCAAGACCTTTGCAGATTATCTAAACCTTAGCAAACTAGAAAGAAAGGTAGAAACCCTAATCAAGAGAAGATAGAAGCTCTCTCAGCTACATTTCAACTCACCTTAGCCCCCTTTTCAACTCAGTCAAGCTCTGTCTAGCTCCTGCCAGCTTAACTCAACTTAGCTTAGCTATTAGCCCTTAGGTTGCTAGCTAAGCTAGCTGTTGAGTCCACATCCAGCTCCTTTGAGATCTACCTCAGCTCTTCTTAGCTCTAGACCAACTCAAGCTAGCTTTACTTAGCTATTATCTCCTAGCTAGCTAGCTAAGCTCTCCTCCTTCATGTCTTCCACCTAGCTCCCTACTCCACCCTACCTCCACCCATAGTTGGAGCTAAAAACCACCAAGTAACCACCTCCCCATGCTCTTCTTTTTCGCGCCAAAAGAGAATGGGCACAACCACCTTCACACCCTTTCACCCTTGGTGCCAAAAACCACTGAATAATCACCACCTTAACCACCAATTTTTTGGCACCAACCCTACATATAACCATTCCCCTTCATAACCCTTCACTTGGGAGAATGGAGACAAGAGGGGGGAGCAATGGCGATGAAGGATGGATGACCTAGAGGTCTAGGGCTTGGAGGAGAAGGGAGTGGAGGGGAGACTCCAATACCAGAGGAAGGGTGACAAGCATGGGTCGTTTGAAGGGTGGTTGGCCTAGGGCTAACAAGGAGATCTTATGCTTTCAATGTCGAAGGAGGGGGCATATGGTGGCAGTTTGCCGATCCCCTCTGGTGTGTCTGGAGTGTGGCGGCCATGGCCATAAATAGGATTCTTGTGTGTCCAATAGAGGATAATCGAGTGGTAGGGTTTCTACGCACACCAGAAGCACTTCTAATGAGGGTCCACTACCTCCACCGCCGCCACTGCCCACATACGGGGGTCACACGGTGGATGTTGAAGTTCCCTTGATGGAGGACATCAGGTCTGCTGAATTGGTACTAAGAGGGGCCTTGATTGGAGAGGTAATGACTAGTAACCCCACCTTGGAAAATCTTCGCCAACTGGTAAACTCCTTATCCCTATCAATTGAAGGGTGGAAGATTGCTATTTTATCCCCCATGTGGTTTGTGATTTTTGGTTTGGGGATGATCAATGTCGAATGACTGCAGTTTAGATCGAGTGTATATGAAAGTTTGACGGTGATTTGGAGATTGGTCTCACCATTTGATGGGTCCTTGCTTAAGTGACCACCTCAGAGGGTGGATCCAGGTCAGGAAGTCTAGGAATCAAAGGCCTTCTACTACACCTGCGATCAAAGGAGGTGGTTGGACCCATGATTATAGGCTTTGCAATGTTGGCAGAAGATGCAGAGGTTGGATTGAGGGAAGGTGATGGTCGAGTATTGAATGTCTTGGTGGATGTCTTCAGGGGAGGGTTGGTACTTGAGAAGGTTATTCTCTGGTGCGGAGGGAGCTCATGGTTACTTCAATTGGTTTTTACTCCTGGTGATACAACTGGGCTGGGGCAGCAGGCTAAGACATCTTATGCTGAAGTCGTGAGAGAAGATGGAGGCCTGGAATAGATGGGACGAGAAAAACCCGATGAAGCTCCTGAACCCAAGAAATGCAAGGACTACCACCATCTAGAGAATAATGAAGAAGTGATGGAAGTAGCCTTGATTGAGCAAGTTGCAGATAAGGAGACACTTTTTGATAGGGTGCTACAAGAAATCCTTGTTAATACCATGAGAAGTCAGTCCAACCTTCAGGCCGCGGAAGGGTTGAAATTTGGAGTACGTTCATCATCTAAGGCAAGGATTGGAAGGTCTCCATATAAGCTCAGACAACGATGTTCGACCAAACATGTTAAGGTGGACGAAAATGCCATAGCTGCCATTCTTAAAGTGGGGAAAGTTCAGACCCCTAAGAGTGGGGGTGTCCAAGGAGGGAGATGAGGGTCCTCTCTTGGAACATGCGTGGGCTGCGCAACAAAGTTCAGAGGGCCTCCCTCTCTAGATATTTGAGGGAGTGGGAGATTGAATGTGCACTTATACAAGAAGCACATGTAGAAAATGCAGATGGGAGGATATGGAATGAGTTGTTAATGTCAGGGATAGCTGATTGTGTGGCCCTCAACTCTCAAGGCAGATCTGGTGGTATCGTCTTCTGGTGGAGGAAGGCTTGTCTGCAAGTGATGGAGGTTCATAGAGCTAGACATTTGATAACCTGCAAGTGCAAGAAGACTCAAGGGGAGGATATTTGGTTCATCACTGGGGTTTATGGTCCCTATGACGCCTTTGTCAAGCCTAAATTGTGGGATGACCTGTTTGCAGCAGCAAAGCTTGTACAAGGGGTGCCTTGGCTTGTGGGTGGGGACTTTAATTGTGCATTAACAAGAATGGACTAACCCAACAGAGTGATGGATAATGCTTTTCTTGGATTCCAGCTGATGGTACAGAACTTAGGACTAAATGAATTCCCTTCATCTGGAGTGGAGTTTACATGGAGGAATGGAAATGGCTTGATGTCGAAGATTGATAGGTTCTTCGGGAATACTGACTTGCTAGATAGATATCAATTATCATCGGTTTTTGGACTAGAACGTCCATTTTCAGATCACACACCATTGGTCTGGGATAGTGGTGAACAGGTGCGTTCAGGCTCCTACTTCAAATTTAGAAGGTTGTGGTTGAGAGAACTAGGCTTCCATGAAATGCTTGAGGGGTAGTGGAGGGCCAAATATGTTGAGGGGTCGGCTACAGTCAGACTTGCCTCCAAACTGGCTGCCATGCATGCCATGCTTAAAGAGTATGGGACTGTGATTTCTTCATTAAGAGACCAAAGGCGACATGAGTCTTTGATGGAAATTCATTGCTTAGATGCAAGGGAGGCCACATCCCCTCTATCTAATTAGGAGCTTGATGCAAGAAGGACTTGCAGAAGGTGATACTGGAAGAGGACCTAAAACTTGAGATGGATTGGTGGGAACGTTAAAGGCAGCTATGGCTTAAAGAGGGGGATGCCAACACCAAATACTTCCACCATGCAGTAAGTTCACGCAGGAGACATAATCTAATATCTTTTATTGTCAAAGATGGGCAGAGATTAATGCCCTTGCAAGAAATCAGATCTGAAGCTGTTAAGTACTTTAGGGAGACCTCACGGGAAGCAAGTAGGGGCATGTGGAAAATGGCTGCCAATGTGGCTCCTCAGATTTCAGATAAGCAAGCTAACAGGATGGTTGCAAGTATCTCTGAAAAAGAAGTGGTGGATGCTATAAATGAACTGAACAGTGAAGGAACACCTGGTCCTAATGGTGTTCAAGTATTTTTCTACAAAGAGATGTGGAGTTTACTTGGTAAGGAAGTGATAGAGGTGATTTGGGAATTCGAGAGAGGGAATTATGGTTTTGGTAAGATAAATAGATCGTACATTCTCCTATTACTAAAGATGCAAGGTGCTGAAAGGTTCTCTGATTTCAGACCTATAGCGCTTTTGAATTCCATTTACTTGGTGGTGAGCAAAATATTGTCAAATAGACTGCGGTTGGTTCTTCATGATCAAATTCATTCTGTCCAATCTGTGTTCCTCCCTAATAGGTCACTATAGGAGTTCTTTATTATGGCCTAGGAGATGGTGAGTGGCTGGCATAGGAGGAAGTGTAAAGCCTTCATGTGGAAGGTGGACTTCTGTAAGGCTTATGATTTGGTTGCTTAGCCATATTTGTGGGAAGTGTTTAAAAGAAGGGGCTTTCCTCGTACTTGGATTCAATGGATGAAGAGGTGCATTACCACCACTTCCTTTACTCCTCTGGTCAATGGTAGGCCTTGTGGGGCATGGATACAACTGCAGTGCGGAGTCAGGCAAGGGTGTCCACTTACTCCCTTGGTGTTCAACCTTACGGTCGATAATCTTGCTAGATATGCATGCATGTTGTCTAAAGCTGGTATTATAGGAGGCTATTCCTTATCCATGAGGAGAACCTTGGCTCCTGTGCTCCAATATGTCGATGATATGATCTTTTCTATGGAAGGGGCTGAATCTGAAGCTCAAGCTCTTGGACATATGGTGAAGCTCTTTGGGGAGATCTCTAGTCTGAAGTTGAATGGAGAAAAAACCTCTTTGGTTTGCTTTAGGCTTGCTGATCAGAAATAACATGCTATCTCTTCTATTTTGGGTACGCCACATATCGCACTTCCAATCAAGTATTTGGGGCTGCCATTGAGATGCTCTAAACTACGGAAGAATGATTGGAATATTCTCTTTGACAAAATTTCTATGAAGTTAGAAAGCTGGAATAGTCTATTCTTGTCCAAGGGTGGGAGACTCATCTTATTGAAGTTTGTTACCACTTATATTCAAGTTTTTTACTTCTCCATGTTCAAGGCCCCCAAGTCCATTTGGAAGCATATTGATGTGATGTGGAAGCGATTCTTTTGGAAGGGGGCTCGCCATGAAGGAAAGTTTATGCAACCGCTAAAATGGGAACTCTTATGTCTACCCAAGGATTAAGGCTGTAAAAGAGTTTAATGAGGTGCTGCTACTCAAGTGGGCTATTAAAGTCCTTAATGGCCAAGGGAAGGTATGGTCTGACATCATCAAAGATAGCTATGGCAGCTCCAATAGTGCACTGAAGAGGCTCTGCCTAGCTCAATCTTCCCCCTTCTGGCATTCTGTTGTTCAGGCCTTGAAGACTAATTGGCATTTTCTGCAGCCAGTTCTAGGAGATGGCAGTGCATGTAGCTTTTGGAAGGAGGAATGGTCCTGCCTGGGGTATCTTGAAAGATGCATATCCGAGAACGTATATGGCTGCTGTGGATAAGGACTGTGCAGTATGCAGTTGCTGGTCTGAGCATGATGATGGCTGGCGTATTTCAAGGTCTAAAATAAACAGGGAGGGCACTCGTTTTGGTGAGGAGAAGTTGAGATTGATTTCAGATCTTCAAAGCTTCATATCGAGGGTTGGAATGGAAGATAGCTATGCGTGGAATGGTGTCTATACAGCGGTGCGTGCCTATAAGAGGATTTTGGAGTCCAATAGAGCTATGGATGGGGATACAATTGGAAAAAGAATTTGGCTCTTGAAAGTTCCTTTGAAAGTCCAAATTTTTATATGGTTATGTAGAAGGGAGGACCTAATCACTGGGCAGTTGAGACACAGGAGGATGGGGGCTGACCTACATGAATGTCCCTTATGCGGACTTCATGTAGACAGCTTGGGGTATATTTTTTCCACATGCTTGATTACATATGCGAGATGGAGAAAAACTTGTCATGAGCCACTTCCTACTTGGGACACTTTATGGCAAAATTTCCTGGTGCGTGACAAACCACATGTGAGTATGGCGGCGACAATGTGGAGTGTGTGGAGGGCGAGGAATGCAAGGTTGTTTCAAGAGAGACCGGTGTGCATTATGCAAATTGTAAATGAGTGCTGGTCCCTTGTACATTTATGGGGATCTATTTTGTAATGTCCCCTGCTGTTCTTTTTTAGATGATGAATAAAATGCCCCTCCGGATTGCTATCGTGATTCGATAGCTTTCCTTTCTTTTTCAAAGAGAAAATAACCCTTCACTTGGTGCCAAACATGTCCTATCCTTCAACATATAACCACCACCCATATCACCACATCTAAACTGATGAAGACACATCCATTAAGCTTAAATTGCCTATTATGCATGTTCCTAGGTTCATAGAAGCATCTAGAACTATAAATATTGCATAACATGCATCCTCATGCATTAGAATAGACTGTATAATTTGTACATTAATTATCTTATTTTAATGGTTAGGGGAGAAGGTGATACATTTCGAGGCCTTAATTGAAGATCCAATCATACGGATCTGATTAGGGCAACGATCAGAGTCCAATGCCTCCAAAATCACCCCGATCGGACCTCTGTAACTTCATATGTAGTTCGAGGAAGATCGAAGGCCAAGGGATAAGGTGACACGATTTGGAGCCTCAAATGACAAATGCAACTACACGGAAGAGTTTGGGTTGATGATCGCAACCCAACGACTTGAAAATTGACTTGATCTGACACCTGTAGCATCGCTTAAGAAAAGATGAAAATGGACACTCAAGATGACTCCACATGGCGCCATCCAGACCGCCCATGGCTGCCCAAGGCCACCATCGATTCTCATATAGCATCCTCAACGTGCATTGTGGGCTGTTGGATCATCATCTAATGGCCACAAAGCCACCACACCACCTCTGCACCTCAAAGAGATGCCCCTCAAATGATCTTAGTTGTTGGATCTAAGATCCAACCCTCCACATTCATCCACACCCTTCATAGCGTAGTGGAAGGCACCTTCCATCTCAAGCAAAAGGGTACAGGATCAATTCCTGATTTGCGCATGCCCTCAGTAAAAGAGAAGCTCAAATTCAGCTGTACGATGAAGATTGTGCAACCCTGGGATGGGCTATGTTGCACCAAGTGCGATCAGCACATTCTCAATGTGCGATGCATGCCCATCTGAGCCATCGAATTGTGATCAAGCAACAGAGAAGACGTCATGTGGTGCCACGGATGTGCTCGAGTGAGGGACGCATGATCTGAAATGGTGGGGCATGATTTGAGCATGTGATGAGTGTGTCCTGAGGCATTAGATGGAGATCGAAGGGCTTGGATTTCACCTTGCCTCACCAGCACGTGGAGTGCGATATGCACATGCGTTTACTGTGTTGTGCCATGCTAGGCATGTGTGCAGCACGTGTGAACACGTGTCTTGCATGGTCATGAGTGTGGGAAATGGCAAATGATTTGCCCCTTGTGCTTATACAAGGTCATGCACACCCCCTTACTCCACATCTCTTCCTACTCTCTCTACACCCTCTCCAAAGCTCTACGAACTTATCCCAAGCCCAGGATGCTCCATTAGAGTTTAGAAAATAATTTTGTTCCCTCTCTCTCATCCCCATTCGTGGACCACCTGTGGCCATCCTCTTATCTCCTTCGGGAAGTAGATCCCATTGTGATGGTGCCTTGCCTCATCCTCAATTCTTCCAGCTTCATGCTCCCTCCTCCAGGTCCTTAGCACCCTCTTCCAGGCGCTCTATCAACGTATCTCATCCTCCAAGCAGCCATCGAGGATGATTTCTTCTTTCTCTTCTCTTTTACTGCTTTCTAGCATATTTTTAAGTTTGCACTTAGTTGTAATAAACTTTGACCTGATTTTATCAAATATTTATTCGCTCTCTCTCTTTCTCTTTCTTTTTATTTTCAAGCAGAGTAGATTAGATAATTCTTTGACCTGATTTCATGTTATATAAAATACCAATAAAATCACAAAAGATAAAAAGACTAAAAACAAATAAAAGCAAACACGATTTTCCTAAATCAAACGTTCGCCTCCCTGCATTTGACCCAAGACTCACCTCTCGATTATAAATATTATCTGATACACTAGAGTTTCTTGAGAAAATACGATGACACGGGTTTCTCTTTCCTAAGACCTTAAAATTGGTTTATTTGCACAAAATTTTTTGGACCATCATTTTGGCATCATTGCCGGGGAGGCAACAGTCTTTGATTTTTACCCGTGTTTCCTGCCTTACTCAACTTTTCATCTCAATCCTCTTTGATTTGCAGTGATTGCAAGTACACAAACAAGGAGAGCCAAAGCTATAGATTGGAGTAGAGTGCAGCCGAAGGTTTTATAAGTTTCATCCCCCACCCCCACCCACTAGTTTCATTTTGGCATACTAGTAAATCAAACCCGAATCAACCTAGGAGCATGTATAAACCCTAGATTAGAATTGGTTGATTGATTGTCACTCCACCCACCTCACCCACTCGCTTAAAAAAAATACAAAAAAAATATTGTTAGTGGCAGAAGAAAGGGGGCTTGAATTTTGCTATAAAAAATAATCAAAATATCAATCACAACAAATAACAAAAGCATTTATAGGGGAAACCCTTGCAGGAAAAACCTCTATGATGAGTCCATTTTAATGGACTATCATTACGCCTAAGTTAACTTTAATCTTACCTTCTAGATTTGTTAATAACTAAATTAAGTTATAGAATGTTTGCATGCATCATTATTTAAATTTACATTTATTTTATAGCATTCTGTAACTTAATATGTAATGATTTTATGTTTTTAGGTTCAGAAGTAATATTGGGAAAGGAATAAGGAGGGGAGGGTAAATTCCCTCTCAAACAACCGGCCATCTTTTCCCCATCCGTTGGCCACCCTCAACAAATGCAAACGGCCGCCGACTAAAATAAGGAGGGGATTTTGAAAATCCCTGGAAGGTGGAAGAGAGGAGTTAAGAGGAGGCGGAGCATAGGAACTGTGCAACCACTGTGTGCACTGTGCACCAAGTCTTCCACCGCCCCCTGCCAGGCTCGCACCCGCACAGCACCCACCGCAATGCGCCCCCCCTCTGCAAGCGCCTTCAACCCCGCTAGAGCCTTCAAGGCCGCAGGCGAACCCACGCTCGTAGGCGCTTGCGCCCCTCCAGTGCCTACCTCCAGCCAGCGCCTCTCCAGCACCTTGTGCTCCCCTCTGCAAATGCTGAAGAGCCACCAGCGCCCTGCAAACGCCCACTCACGCACCTGCACAGCGCCCACCGTAGTGTGCCCCCTCCTCCATCGCCTGCAGGCCTATTCAGGCACACTGCCCCACCTGTGCCCTCACCAAGTGCCTTGCAGGTGCCCACTCACGCCCTCACCACCAGCGCCCTGCAGGTGCGCACCACCGCGCACCTACGCCTGCGCGTCTAGTGCGCATCCAGCCGTGCGGCTGCAGCAGCTGCCATCCTCCTCCAATAGGCCAGTCGCCCTCCTCCGCTCGCCGACCGCTGCTGGCCACCCCCAACCGTCGCGTCACCGCCGTTGCGTAGCCCTCGTCTAGCCGCACCTCCCCACCAACTCTCGCGGCCAACCGTGCACGGCCACACATGTGAGGAGAGAGGAGAAATCCTCTATTTTTGTCTCCATTAATAATTACATTCAATGCCATTGCCAATTTTATATTAATATTTTATTCAGGCCACATTGCACTAATGCACTCAAATTTTCCTGAAATTATTTTTCTTGTGTTATGTGCATGTTTCTACCTTAAATTTCAAATCAGAATTGCATGAAAGTTGAATTTACATGATAAGCCATTGCACATGCATCATACACATATTTTTGGAGCTTAATTCCTGACGTGAAAACTACATAAATACCCCTGAACCTTTAAGGAAATTGCAAGCTTCATTTAAAATAGCATATTCCTCGCATTAAAGTTGCAGAGGAATTTGCGAACTGTGTATTCCTTGACTCGTGAATTTATTGGTCTATTCCTCCCTGTAGATCGACATCCTTTATTGTGGTTTAAATTCATATCTATGTTAATTTCTGATTGATAGATTTCCACCACATTAATTACAACGACATATTCTTCTATTGCTATCATAAGTAAGCAAAAATCTCTCTATCAAATTGGCGTCGTTGCCAGGGAGGCAACAGACGCAATAGATTCACTTCATTATTTTTGAATATTCTGAGTTGCGCAATTATCTAATCTATTTTTTTAATGTGCGAGGAATCTGACAAGGCGACGAGGCACAACAGAGCGGTGACAGCAACCACGAGCTAAGCCACAAAAGGAAAAGACGTAGGAGACCAAGATCCTGCTTTCACAAAGGATTCTCCGTCATCCCAAAATTTACTTCTGTCTTGTCGCCCTTATAGTAATTGGGGCTGAATTTTTGGGGGTTTGTCCCCACATTCTTTAGCTACTAGGGCTTACATTATTTTTTGTGCATGTGTGATTCTATTTTCTACTTGCCTACCTTTAAAACCAACAAAGAAAATATCGAGCTTCCTATTTAGAAGTTGCATGCCCTTAGGTGTGCGCATTTAGGGGCGATTGAACAGCACATTAGATCTTATTATTGCATTGCAAGAATATTAGCACGAAGATTGCTGGAGACAGGTACACCTTTCTAACTTTTGCATCTAGCTCCTGTTCACTCATTTGCATTCAAATTAAAATTCAAGACCACCAAGTTGTTTGAATTTACTAATTCAGTGGTCACATAACTAAAAGTGGGATTGATAATCAGATTCAACCCTAAAAGCAATTCACATTTGATCTGATTCTAAGGGACTTGTTTGCAATTTCAAAAGAAATTACAAAGATTTGCGGTGTGTTGCACACTTCTGACACTGAGCACGCACATTAGGCACCGCACTAAGGCTTGATCCCTTAAGGCTATAGGCACTGATCTCTTTATCAGTGTACACCCTCCTATTGTGCTTTGTGGTGGTGGTGATACTATCTTTTGACCAAGTGTTTTGATACTCCACGGAATGGGACACCCCTTAAAGGAACAAAAGGGTAGTTAAGGGGCACCACATACGCATCGCCTCAAAGGAAGGGTTCACCCTACTTGCATCCATTTGTTCGTCCTTGGAGTAACTTCTCACTTGATCACCTGGGAGTATCATCCAAGCAAAGTATAGGTCCTAGGGCACTCGAAGGTTGAATTAAGGCATGTAATTGCAGTGAAAAACTTGTTTGGCCATTTATATTAACTAATTCGACCTCCACAACAAAGAACATTAAGATTTCAAGTCCACACCCCTCTTATACCACTTACGTGGGAACAGAGGGATAAGTCTTGATCTTTTGACTTATCTTTGGAGCGGAGGTTTCACTTACTCAATAAGAACCTGAAGTGTGTTTTGTATGCTTGGTAGACACTCTCTTGAGGGTAGTCTAGTATTTGATCCTGAGCCTGAGAGAATTCTTAGGAGAGCTCACCTAGGAGAGGAAAAAGAAGGAATGGCTGAGCAAGGTGCAAATCAATAAAGGACCCTAAGGGACTATTTTATTCCAACTAACCAACCTATACAAGCACTAAGACGATCGGCAAAGGATAATCCATATGAGATCAAGAGCAGTACCATATCTTTATTGCCCTCTTTTTATGGTACTACTAGGGAGGACCCCTACCGGCATTTGGAGGAATTCACCGAGGTCTGCCCCGCGGTGAATCTCCAGGGCTTTACTGATGAATCCCTGATGAGGACTCTATTTCCTTTCTCCCTAAAGGATAAGGCCAAGCACTAGTATCATACCCTCGATGCAAGGGTAAATGATTGGGCCACCCTTAAGGGAGAATTTTTGAAAAAGTATTTTCCTATGGGTAAAACCAACCATTACCGAAGAGAGATTATGGGTTTTATTCAATAGGAAGGGGAGAAATTTCATGAGACTTGGGAGCGCTTTAATGACCTTCTTAGGTTATGCCCCCACCATCAAGTGCCAAGATGGCAGTTGGTCAAAAGGTTCTATAACGGATTATTTGAAAGGCATAGGCAAACCATCGATGTAGCCTGTGCAGGAACCTTCATGACCAGAACTGAGGATGAAGCCTGGGCATTATTTGAAACATTAAGCGACAACTCCATACATCTGTCCTCTGCCCATCATGAAAGAAAACCATCAATCTTGCAAAGGAAGATAGAGGCCCATGAAGTTGGGGCTTCTCAGGATTTGGCTTATCAGATTCAACTATTGAATAAAAACTTCGATAGGCTTTTAGCAAACCCCAACATGAACCTGCAAGCAGCCTCTATTTTTCAGGCTTCAAGAGAATGCTCCATTTTCCAAAGCACAACGCACGCCACTGCAAAGTGCCATCAGGAAAATCAATTCCCTGAGTTGATTCAGGCCGACTTGAATGCGGCCCAAGGTTTCCGCCCCCCTCACAATAACCCTTATTCCAATACTTATAATCCAGGGTGGCGGAACCATCCAAACTTCTCCTGGAAGCAAGGTGATGCTTCTAACTCAGGGAATACAAGACCCTTACCTCCCAAGCCCATATACCAACCTTCTTATGAAAACCCTCCTCCGAATAAGCCCTCTGAGATTGATGAACTAAAGGCCATGATGAAGGCAATGCAAGAGCATCAGAATATGGTTATCCAATCTCAGAATAAGATGATTACTGATATGCAATCCCAAATTGGTCATCTTACTGAGGCAGTTAGGCAACGTGATCCGGGGAAGCTGCCTAGCTCCTCTGAGGAGAACCCTAAGGGAAAGGGGGTTGTATTTAGGGAGCATGCCCAAGCAGTGACCATGTTGAGTGGAAAAAAGATTGACAAGCCTAATAACACTCCTATGGTTACATCTCAGAATTCCCCTTCCACACCTGACCCGACTTCCATCTTCACCGAGGAAGAGCCACACTGCTCTCCCTCACACAAAATCGCCCACAATGAAGATGTCGTCCTTCCACCACCCCTTTCCCACCATGACGACCCCTCTACCCAGAAGCCGAGGGTACCCTATCCAGAGTGCCTATTTGCTCCTGGGGAATCTTCTGTTGGCTCATTTGGAGCTAAGGATAGGACGAAAGAGATTATGGATACTTTTAGGCAAGTCCAGATTAACTTGCCTCTGTTGGAAGCGATGAAACAGATTCCATCCTATGCGAAGTTTCTGAAGGACCTGTGCACCCAGAAGCATCGATCTAGGAAACAGGTTCAAACCAAGGTCATCCTGCCTGACCATGTTTGCTCGGTTCTCCAGCATGGAACACCCCCCAAAATGAAAGACCCAGGGCCCCCGTATATTTCAGTGGTTATAGGTAACCAACACATTGATGAGGCTCTACTCGATCTGGGTGTAGGGGTGAACATTCTACCGAGCTTTGTCTACGACCTTTTGGGAGGAGGCAGGCTAAAGCCTAGTCCAGTAATCCTCCAAGTTGCAGACAGGTCACTTAAGACACCGCGGGGATTGTTGGAAGATGTCCGTGTGAGAGTGGAGGATTTCTTCTTCCCCGTTGACTTTCTGGTACTTGATACTGACCCATCTAATAAGCCCACAAAGCCGTCCATTATTCTGGAATGCCCCTTCTTAGCCATAGCCAATGCCTCTATAAATTGTAGATCTGGGGCACTTAAAATGAGCTTTGGGAACAAGAAGATCCAGTTGAATGTTTTTGATACTCACAAGCAACCCAGATTTGAAGATTGTTCTCAGATTGAGGTCGTTGATGAAATAATTGAAGAGACTACTCCAGCACTCTTATGTAGAGATCCCCTTTAGAAGGTCATATCGAAGGACCACCCCTCGATTATTAAAGAAACTGAAAGGGAAATGCCCGAACTAGAAGAGTTGCTAGGGATACACACTGAGTCTTCGTCCTCACCCTAGACTGTGAAGGTAGATCCGCTGCCTGAGTCGGGGACATCTCAACTAAAACCCTCAATCCAAAGGCTCTTGAATTGGAGTTGAAACCCCTCCCGAGCACATTGAAATATGCTTTCCTTAGCCCTAATAACATGCTCCCCATTATTATATCGTCTGCATTATATGAATTGTAGGAGGGAGCTCTGCTTGAGTGTTTACAAAGGCATAAGGAAGCAATTGCCAGGACAATTGCTGATATTAAGGGTGTTGATCCCTCTCTTTGCATGAATCATATATACATGGATGAGTCCGTGAAGCCTTTCCGAGATATGCAGAGAAGGCTCAATCCAAATATGCGGGAGGTTATTAAAAAGGAGATTCTGAAATGGCTGGATGCAGGGATTATCTATCCCATTTTAGATAGTAAATGGGTCAGTCCTATTCACGTTGTTCCCAAAAAGGCAAGAATCACTGTGGAAGAGAATGACCAAGGAGAACTGGTGACCACTAGACCGTCAACTAGTTGGAGGGTCTGCACTGATTACCGCCGTTTAAACGCAGCTACCTAGAAAGACCATTTCCCCTTACCGTTTATCGATCAAATTCTGGAACGATTGGCAGGGAACAAGTACTTTTGTTTTCTTGATGGGTACTCTGGGTACAATTAGGTAGCCATTTTTCCTGATGATCAAGAGCGTACCACCTTCACGAGTCCGTATGGCACTTTTGCATTCCACTAAATGCCATTCGGGTTATGTAATGCTCCTGTCACTTTCCAACATTGTATGATGGCTATCTTTTCTGATATAATCAACAAGTTCGTTGAAATTTTCATGGATGACTTCTCCATTTATGGCTCGTCGTTTGACCTATGCCTTTCGCACCTTGATAAAGTCTTAACCCGTTGCGAAGAGGCAAAGCTGGTGCTTAGGTGGGAGAAAAGCCACTTTATGGTCTAGCAGGGCATTATGTTAGGGCATATAGTTTCCGAGAGAGGATTAGAGGTGGACACCGCAAAAATCGATTCCATCTCTAAGCTTCCATTACCTGCCAATGTTTGTCAGGTTAGATCTTTCCTTGGCCATGCTAGATTTTATAGGCACTTCATTAGAGATTTCAGTAAAATCTCTAAGCCACTCTGCAACCTGTTAGCGAAGGATGTCTCCTTCGATTTTGATGATAGATGTGGCGAGACTTTCCAAGTTTTGAAGAAAGCCCTCATTACCACACCGATTCTCCAAGCACCAGATTGGACCCTCCCATTTAAGCTTATTTGCGATGCTTCTGATTTTGCAGTGGGAGCGGTCTTAGGTCAAAAGGTTGATGGCAAACCTCATGTGCTGCATTATGCCAGCGAGACCCTTACGGATCCTCAGCAAAACTATACGGTCACTGAAAAGGAACTACTTGTAGTATTTGCTTTGGAAAAGTTTTGGTCTTATCTTTTGGGATCCAAGGTTGTAGTGTTCACTGATCATTCTACCCTAAAGCATCTTCTGGCTAAAAAGGACACCAAATCTCGCCTAATTCATTGGATTCTGCTACTCTAAGAATTTGACCTGGAAATTAAAGATAAGAAAGGAGTTGAGAATGTGGTAGCAGACCATTTGTCTAGGATCCCTATTGAGGCATCAAACCCTACTGGCAGTATTCAAGAGACTTTCCCTGATGAGTCTCTGATGGCTGTGGAAGCTAAAACTCCTTGGTTCACTGACATAGTGAACTATCTAGTCATGGGCATTACCCCCAGTACTTGGGACAAGTAGAAACGAGATAGGTTTCTCGCCAACGCTAAATTTTATCACTGGGAGGAACTCGAGCTTTTTAGAATAGGCCCTGACTAGCTTTTTCGCCGTTGCGTCCCTAACGAAGAACAAAGAAGCGTTCTGAGTTTCTGCCATGACCTCCATTGTGGGGGACATTTTAGTGGGAAGAAAATTGCCTATAAGGTTCTTCAGTCTGGCTTTTGGTGGCCCACATTATTCCGAGATGCACATACGTATGTGGGTGTATGTCTACGTTGCCAGCAGACGGGAACCATTGGAAAAAGGGATGAGATGCCCCAACAACCTATTCTCCCTATTGAAATCTTTGATATTTGGGGCATTGACTTCATGGGTCCCTTTCCTGTGTCCTTCGGATATGAATACATCCTTGTGGCTGTAGACTATGTATCGAAATGGATAGAAGCCATACCTACACGAACCAAGGACCATTCCGTGGTCTTGGGCTTTGTTAAGGCTAATATCATTTCTCGGTATGGGTGCCCAAGGACGATCATAAGTGATGGAGGACCTCACTTTAAGAATGTACACTTCACAAGGCTACTCCAAAATTTGGGAGTCAACCACATGATAGCCACACCTTATCATCCCCAAACGAGTGGATAAGTTGAAGTGTCTAATAGGGAGATTAAGGAATTTTAGAAAAAATCGTCAAGCCTGATCGGAAGGATTGGTCTAAAAAACTAAATGATGCTCTTTGGGCCTATAGAAATGCGTATAAGACTCCCTTGGGCATGTCTCCTTTTCGTCTTGTCTACGGAAAAGCGTGCCACCTTCCCATGGAAATCCAACATAAAGCTTATTGGGCTATTAAAAATGTTAACTTGAATCTGGATAAAGCAGGAAAGGCACGTATGTTAGAATTAAGTGAGCTTGAGGAGCTTCGTAATGAAGCTTATGAAACTTCTCAAGCTTACAAGCAATGTACAAAAGTCTTCCATGACAAGCACATCATTAGAAAGACTTTTGAGCCCAACCAGTGGATCTGGCTTTTCAATTCTAGACTTAAATTATTTCCTGGAAAGCTCAAGTCTCGTTGGGATGGGTCATACGTTGTTATCAATACTTTCCTTCATGGAGTTGTAGAGATTAGGAACCCTATTTCAGGTGCGAGCTTTAAGGTAAATGGCTAGCGACTTAAACCGTATATTACTCTTTCAGATGGCTAGGTTTTGGACGCACTTCGGCTTGAGGAGCTTTAGCTCCTCCCACTCTCCTCCTCAGGTGATATTCTTTTATGTTTGCATTTTTCCAATGAGGACATTGTCAGTCTTAGGCATGGGCGGGTATAACCTGAGAATGTTTATAGCATTTATAAATATTTGCATACATATTTATATGTGTAAAAAAAAAAATATCTTTTCTTGAGCTGAATGGGTTAGTCCCTAGTAGAATACCTTTGTCATTGGAGGTTTTTCTTAAAATTATTTCTTAAGTTTAGAATTTAGTACATTTATTTCATGTGCACGTAGACTTGGTAATAGATCATTGAAGAAAACCAATAAGCATTTGTAGTCTACTAAACCCTTGGATAGTTCATAGGGAGTTAGGCATACTATCTTCTAGTAGATCCACCTCATAATTGTGAGAAGAAAGTAGAGAGATTATTGGTGCAATAAGGCTAGTGCAAAGACTCTTAATTTTGGACAATTAGATGATGATACTTCAGAGTTAGGCGTAGTTTTCACTCTCTATTCCTGTGTACGTACTTTGTGTGAATTCCCGAGAGTCACCAAATAAGGCAGATATAGAAAGATTGAGTCTTAATAAAGCTATGACTATGGTGGATGGTTATGACCGTCCTTCATAGAGTCCTCGGCTGAAGGAGGGTAATAGTGTCAAAGGTCAGAAATATGCCTGTCCTATCCATTTCTTCCCTGTGCCGAGAATAGGCACTTCCACCAAATAAGCCACACAATATCCTCTTGACCATCATCATCCCTAATAATGCCTCATAAATAAAAGTCTGTGTCGTATTATGTTGATTTATAAAAAAAGAGAAAAAAAAAGAAGAAAAAGAAGAAACAATTATATTAAAAAAAGAAAAAAAAAGAAACAGTCATATTAAAAATAAATAAAAGAGAAAAGAAAAAAAAAGTCCAAGTTTGTAATGTAACATTGTTTCTGAGGCAACAGAACACCTATCGCATTCCACCAAATATGACCCATACCTACCTTCTAGTATTTCTGATCGCCCAAATATTGGTTGAGGACTCTAACTTAGTTGTAGGGTTATTAGGACTTTAATTGAAGTGTGGATGCCATGTGAGACCACCAAACAGTGAGTACAATTACTAAATCTGGCGAGATTTGTGATCTTAGAAAGAAAGAAAAGAGTTAGTGCCCAGGAACATCAAGAGAGCACAGTTGTTTAGCCTCTCTCTAAGTCGACTTTTCTACTAGTCTAGAGATCTAGAGTCTGTAGTACTAGACTACATATAGCACCAGATGAGTGTGTGCCACCAAATACAAATCTATTCTACTCGATATCTCCTACCTAAGCCAAAAGCCAGGGTCAAATTACATATTATCTTCTGCTTTATCCCTGAGGGAAGTAGTTGCCTATCCCGGCAGAAATATTTACCAAGGGTGAAGTACGAACTTCCAATGCGAATTGGCTTTTTCACTTGGATCTGTTACTTAGACTATTATCACGTCGCATTTGTCTGGATCTCTAAAGTATTGAAATAAGAAAAGAAGAAATCATCTGCTTACTTCTATTATTTTTCATTTTTGCCAGGGACTAGCAAATCTTAGGCATGAGGGTATTTGATGAGTCCATTTTAATGGACTATTATTACGCCTAAGTTAACTTTAATCTTACCTTTTAGATTTGTTAATAACTAAATTAAGTTATAGAATGTTTGCATGCATCATTATTTAAATTTATATTTATTTTATAGCATTCTATAACTTAATATGTAATGATTTTATGTTTTTAGGTTGCAGGAGTAATAGTGGGAAAAGAACAAGGAGGGGAGGGTAAATTCCCCTCTCAGACAACCGGCCATCTTTTCCCCATCCTCCGGCTACCCTCAACAAATGCAAACGGCTGCCGACTAAAATTAGGAGGGGATTTTGAAAATCCCTGGAAAGGCGGAAGAGAGGAGTTAAGAGGAGGCGGAGCACAGGAGAAGAGGGCATCATCCAAGAACCGTGCAACCACCGTGTGCACTGTGCACCAAGTCTTCCACCGCCCCCTGCCAGGCCCGCACCTGCACAGCACCCACCGCAGCGCGCCCCCCCTCTGCAGGCGCACCTTCAACCCCGCCAGCGCCTTCAAGCCCGCAGGCGAACCCACTCCCACAGGTGCTTGTGCCCCTCCAGCGCCTACCTCCAGCCAGTGCCTCTCCAGCACCTAGTGCTCCCCTCTGCAGACGCTGAAGAGCCACCAGTGCCCTGCAGACTCCTGCTCACTCACCCGCACACCGCCCACCACAGCGCACCCCCTCCTCTATTGCCTGCAGGCCTGTTCAGGCGCACCACCCCACCCGCGCCCTCACCAAGCGCCTTGCAGGTACCCGCTCACGCCCTCGCCACTAGCGCCCTGCAGGCACGCACCCGTGCGCACATACGCCTACGTGTCCAGCGCACAACCAGCCGCATAGCTGCAGTAGCTGCCATCCTCCTCCAACAGGCAGGCGGCCCTCCTCCGCCCGCCGGCCACCTTTGGTCGCCGCGTCACCACCATTGCGTAGCCCTCGTCGAGTTGCACCTCCCCGTCGACTCTTGCGGCCAATCGTGCACGGCCGCACACATGAGGAGAGAGGAGAAATCCTCTATTTTTGTCTCCATTAATAATTACATTCAATGCCATTGCCAATTTTATATTAATATTTTATTCAGGCCACATTGCACTGATGCACTTAGATTTTCCTGAAATTATTTTTCTTGTGTTATGTGCATGTTTCTACCTTGAATTTCAAATTAGAATTGCATGAAAGTTGAATTTACATGATAAGCCATTGCACATGCATCATACACATATTTTTGGAGCTTAATTCCTGACGTGAAAACTACATAAATACCCTTGAACCTTTAAGGAAATTGCAAGCTTCATTTAAAATAGCATATTCCTCGCATTAAAGTTGCAGAAGAATTTGCGAACTGTGTATTCCTTGACTCGTGAATTTATTGGTCTATTCCTCCCTATGGATACAACATCCTTTATTGTGGTTTAAATTCATATCTATGTTAATTTCTGATTGAGAGATTTCCACCACATTAATTACGACATATTCTTCTATTGCTATCATAAGTAAGCGAAAATCTCTCTGTCACTCTACCTAGATCTTCCAATCTATTAATTTACCCCCAAATCAAATGGGAATCACTAAGCCACACCACTAATCCGAGGATGGTGTTCCTTAAAATATAATTCCCCTCTCCTGGACAACCCCCAAGGAGAGTTTAGCCCAAGCCTCTACTAAGAGGAAATAGGAAACCAATAGATCCGGTACCCAAACAAACTAATAAAAATAATATAAAATAAAACCTATGAGCCTTCAATGATATAGGAAATAAAATTTGCTAGGATACTCCCTTTGTAAACCTATAAGAAGTTGAAAATCAGAGTGGGAGTAATGTAGCTCTCAAGAAGTTGCTAAGAACAATAGAGCAAAATGGAGCACAATAGCACTAGAAGGCTTAGAATAGGATAAATGGAAGTATTTTGCAATAGAATGCTTCTATGCTTGGAGTGTAGGCTTAAGGGAACCCCTAGTGGTATTTATAGGTGTAGGAGGTCAGATTTAGGCCTAAGTAGTCATTGGGATTTGAATTGGAATGGAATAAATAGAGGTAGAATAGCTACAAATCATTTACTCAAAGTTTCATTGGACCAAACATCTGAAAAACTAATATAGACGTTCGAATAAACTAATTCAGACATTTGAGATGAAACTAGGTTGTCCGAAAAGGCACTAGTATCAAAGTAGTCATTACTGGATTTTCAAGATTTAGTGGAGGGACGTCTAAATCAAAGAGATAGACATCTTAAGTTGACAGGATAGACGTCAGAAAAATGTATAGACATCTGAAGCCTACAACGTTCCAAACTCAATGTGTAACATACAAACTTTAATTGTGGTCAATATGAACGTTGGGTAAAAAGTGAACGTTGTGCTGGTGTAAGGGTACCATGATCATTAATTTTGATGATAACAAAACACTTGCAATTTAACATTTGCTTTGAATTTAAAGTTTTAGGAAAATGCAAATGGATATCAAGTGTGAAGGAGTTCAAGCTCGCGTCCATGGTGGATTGGAGGAGCTTGATGGAGGAGGAGCTTCGCTTGGAGCGAAAGCTTGAAGAAGGAAGGAGATGAAGAATAAGATAGATACTTTTATTCGTGTATTTATTTGTTATTCTTTGCTCTTTATTTTTTTCTAGATGATTATTAAAGACCATCAAACTTACCTAATAGTAGTCCTAGGAACACTTACTCAAACCTAGGATACTTAGGCTTTTCATAGAGAACTTAGAAAGCCAAAAAAAGCATCAAACAACCTAATCAGATGTCCAATTTGAAAATCAGACGTCTGATCTTAGACTTTAAGACATCCGACTATTTGATCAGACGTCCAAAATAGTTAGGTTGGCAACCCACTCTCTATCTACCACTTTCAGACGTCTAGTCCTTAGTCCAAATGTCTTAAAAGACGTATGATGACCTTGTCAGGCATCCAACTAGAGGACCGTTGGCTTTATCAGACTAATCTTAAAGGATTAACCTTTAATCTGACCTCCATACACTTTCAGATGTCTATAGTGATCCTTAGACATATGAAAAATAGACATTAGGCTCAATTTATCCCCAAATCACTTTTGTCAGTGATTATAGCCGTTTGAGCCTCGGGAAATCAATTCCCGCAGAAAAACCTATTTCCAAATGTCCATACTTGGTGCTAGAGGTCTGACCTGTCGTCTGACCAAAAAGACCTAGAACCCTATTTAGGTCTGGACAACAATAGGAAGGAAACCCATCTTAAATTAGACGTCTAACCTTAAGTCTAGATGTCTTAAAAATGATCATTAGATGCCCGTCTTGATCCAACTTTAATCAGATCTTCCACCCTTCTAGATCAGACGACTATTCCTAGATTAGACAAAGACCCAAACATCTAATAATAGATCCAGATGTCTACTAGCCTTGTCAGAATCATTAATAGCCCTAATTCCAACCTGATTTGCCTTGGATTTGGTTCCAACGACTACCTAAGGCTTCCACAGCCTTCCTAAGGGTTCCTAAGCTACCTATAAATAGAGGATAACACTTCCTTTGTCAAACACAACAAGCAATACTACTTTCCACTCATTTTGTGTCCAATAGAAGTTAGAATCAAAGGACAAGTGCTCAAGCCTTAGTCTACATCTTGAGAGCATCATCCCAGCTGTGCACTAGCTCTCTCGCCTATATATACAAGAGCGTCGTCATGCCAATGTGTGGATCACGCACTTCACTTCCATCTCAGGGAAGTATTTGTTGCCTATAGAAGCTAAGTTTAACACATACTTTGTAGCTTTATAGGACTATTATTTTATTTGTTTTTGGTTGGGTATTCGCTTTGCCAATTCCCATCTCCTTCGTGGGACAAAATGCTCCTCATGAAGAGGATGGATTTGAGGTACACTGCCCTTGTATAAAGTAGTGTTGTTGTAAGAGGTTGTACTACTCTTGTTTAAGTAGTACGTTAGTGGATTTGATCAACTCAGTTGATCGGGAAATCTTAAGTCGAGAGGCTTAGGTGGAGGCTTTTACTCGGGTTTGGGTTTCCACTTAAAAATATTTGTGTACCTGTGTGATTGAACTTTTGTGAGATTGGTTTATTTATATTTTCGCATTTTTATATATCACGCAAATCTCACCCCCTCCATTAGAAACCTACATGTTGATCATTTCCAGATGTCATAAGAAGCAACTAGACATTTGAAATAAGAGAAAAATTTTGACCATTGTTCTTCCAAAGCAAAGAGGCACCTGAGAGATATCCTAAAGGAAGAGACGTCTAAAAATCCATGACCAAACGTCTGAGGAGAATTACAGATGTCTTAAAATCTATATCAAATATCTAAACCAAGAAAATAAAGAGCATATGTTCTGGATGTGATACATGACGTCTAAAGGAGTATCTTAGACGTCTGAAAGATCAAATACAGATGTCTAAAAATGACATAAGACATCTAAAAACTAGTAAAGGCAAGTTTTGAGTTTTGGGTGAGAAGAGTATGGATAGGAAGGTTCAAATGGTTTCCTAAGGATAATTTTGAATGAAATCCAAGGCTCTTTACATTCTAAAATAAAGCAATAAATAAAGCTAATCTTCATCCCATTGATGATTTTTCTCCTCCATCTTTTCATAGAGCTTGAGCTTGAAATTTAGTCAAGCTTCATCCCTCCCTAATCTTGAAATATTGATCTCTAAATACAATGTTAATCATAACATGTTTTATTATCATCAAAATCAATGGTCATGGTGCTTTATCACCAACAAATATTTTTGATATGATTGTGGGACTTAATTCACAAACACATTATATACACCCACAAACTTGGGGCACTCAACTTCTCTGATTTTGCCACTCAAATGGGATTCCGACCTGTAGAACCAGTACATGCAAAGACACACATAATTGAGTAGACATCAGAATAGGTTGATTATTTTTATGTAGTAATGGTGCAATAGGCCAATTGTTTGAGTTGCTTTAGTCGCACCACTTTATGAAAAAATTGACTCATCAGTAGCTTGCCCCTTAGGATTCAAATTTTAGGTTAAAACCAGGCACTCCATTTTATTTCTGAGTTTTAAAGGAATATATTTGAGCCAGTGATTTCAAAACTTGGTTTGCCTCATCGAACTTGATTGAATCAACCTAAATTTGAATCCTAAAATCTACTAAGTAAGATTTAAACACTAAATTTACTTCATTATTAAGAATCTTGCTTGAAAACCCTAGTTGTGTATGCACACATGTTGTAAATTGATTTTTAAGGGCATAACCCATCTAAAGGGCCCATCACATTCCTGAGCACATTCAAACCTAAGCCTAATTAAAATTTAGTAGATGTTGGACTTGATCGCATGGGTTTCGTGTGTTTGAAATCAAAGTTACAAGTAACTCGTCATTGTAGTTGCAAAACTAGTGATCAAATATAATTTATACCGAAACTCCAAGGGAGTCCTGGGTCAAACATAGGGAGGTGACGTTTACTTTGTATGAAAACTGCGCTTTGATTTGTTTCTTTTTGTGTTTTGTGGTTTTGCTATTTTTTGTTTTTGAAATAAGATGACAAACAATCACAAGAGAGAGATAGAATCAAATATGATATATTGCATGAATGTCAATTACAATAACCTAAAAAACATAGAAAGAGAGGGAGGTGAGAAGAAATATCCTGAAGCGATTGTTTGGTGAGACAACGGCGCCTAGTGGAAGCTCAGATGAAGGAGTTGGGAAGCAAGACGACAGAGGTGAGAAGCGGGGGACATCAGGTAGAGGAAAGCTTCAACGCAACTCCGAAATGGAGGTGAGAATGTGGAGATGATCTACTACAAAAATGGAGGTGGGAGGATGGCTCCAAGGCAACCTATGAATGGGGATGAGAAGCTAGAGGAGTATTTGGTGGGGCAGAGTTTCGTTACACTAATAGGCACCTTGGGAGCTTGAGAGCAAGCTTTAACAGAGCGTTGGTATCCTTGCTAGAGTTTAGGAGTAGGTGGGAGTAGAGTATGTGGAGATGGCTTGGAAGGGAAGGGGTGTTAGTCCTTTTATAGTGGATGAAAAGAGGTTAGAATAAGCATGGGACCATTAGTGACTTCCAAGTCATCACTGTAGGTAGCTCATGCCCGCTCACACCCACAGTTGGCCTTGCTGGAGTGCGAATGATTAGCGACGATTGTAAGCCTCGCTGAATGTCTGCTAGGCTGTCGTTGAAGGCTGGCGCCAACCGAGCACGTGTCTGCCCATGCGAGCTGCGCTGTCCCACCTCATGCACACAGAGGCCTTACTAGCGTGCACGCTGGTATGCACTAGCGAGCGTGTGCGTGCACGTTGCTAGTGTGTGCTGGCGCTACTCTGCTGCTGCTGCTGTATGCGCGTGCGTCTAATTGACGAAGGGGGCGTTGCGTGTCTCAAACCCACACCTTGCATCTGCGAAGAGGGCACCTAACCGTTTGGCTAAGGCGCACTCTTGGTCAAGTGTAGTGCTTGCTGACGTGCAGTTCAGGCCACCCTAAGTCGTTGGATTGAGATCCAACGGCTGAGATCCCTCCATGCGGTGGGCTTGAGGATGTGTCGACTCAGGTGGGGCGGCCTGGATGGTGCCGCATGGAGCCATCTGGGTCGTCCATCTTCTTCTTCTTGTGGAGGGTACTATAGAGCTCTAATCGGGGTGATTCTTGCGATGACGAATTGCGATCGTCGCTCTGAATCCATATGTACGGTCGGATTCTTCATCTGAAGCCTGTGAAGATGTTGCCCTGTCTCTTGGCCATGTAAAATGACAAAATTAATGTACATAATATACAACTATCCTACATGCCATGCGATGGATGTTATATAGTATTTATGACATGGTATGCAATGCTAAGCCTAGGAACTAGAATAAATAAGCATTTTATCATGAATTCATGTGTGTTTATCATACCCACATGTTTACTTTTTGCTAGTCCCTAGCAAAATTAGCATAAATGCTATTTATAAAAGTAGAATTAGGATTCGATCTCTTAGGCATAATTTGTTGGTTGTTTTAGGAACTTTCAACCCAAGACCTGGTTACGAAGACTCGATAGTGCTCTGGTGTCTGCCAGAATGTAGGCTGTCCAAGCCCTCACCTTATTTGAGAAGATACAAAAAATTTATCTTGTTTTTCTTCTTTTCTAATTTTTTTGTACTTTTGAAGTTTGAGAGTTTTGGGATAACTTTTTTCTGCTACCCAACCCACCCAAGACTTGAAAAGGACTCTAAGTGCTAAGCATCTAGTGAAAAGAGTGAAAGACTCACTAGGCGGCCGTTAAAATGGACTTTGGGTTTCTACGACCCTAAGTGACCTTACCTAGAGGTTTATCTTTTCAAATGGTAGCTTTCTCCCTACTTCTTTTATTTATTTGGTCAACACAAGGGCGAACCCAATGTATATCTCTCCAGTTTATTCTACTTCCTCGCTTCTTCCCTAAGTGTTTTGAGAATTATTGTGCATTTTTTTGTGAGCTGGGTTTTGGACAACTAGCCAATGGGTTGTTACCCATAATAACTTACCAGTCATACTCGTGTAGTGAAGTGTGGTTTTTTTTATTATTATTTATTTTTTCTCCTTTTTCTATTTTTTTTTAAGTAGGTGGCTTTCCTGATCTAAGATTTACCTAAAGGTAATACAATGAAAATGGTCTTGTGATTGGGCTCTGGACAACCAGTTGATGAGCTGTTACCACCAACAACTTGCCAGCCATACCACCCTAGATAGTTCATTAACTACCCAATTTCCAAAGAAACCGTCGAAAAGTGAGTCAGTGCAAAAAAGTGTGTAGATGCTTAGTCTTAAAGTCCCCCAAAATTAGAGAGCAGGTTGATAAGTCGCATACTTATCATCCCAATTTATTTACCAAATTAAAATGAATTTTAATTGGCGAGGATTCAAGACTAAATCCACATTCGAGTGGACACCCGGGCTAATTAAGCCTGAAGACCTAAATAGTCTAAGTATTTAGGCCTCAAAGTATTAATTCCTAAAGTTTTCAACTCCTAATGCCTAAGTTCTCATCTCTTAATTTTATTTTATTTTTTGATAGAATCAAATAATAGAAAATTACTGTTATAGCTAACAAAAACATTATAAGATATATCCACCGCCCATGCTTAGCTATTGCAATGTCCTCATTGTTAAAAATGCAGGCATGCAGGAGAGTAGAAGTGGAAGAATAGCACCTGGTTTCTGTGGGATTTTGGTCAGCTTGGAACAGTCTTTACACATGCTGAGTTTAGTGCCTTTGGTTGGGCAATGATCGGCCCACGGTGGTTAAGACAAGGTAAGAGCAACCTTGTCCGAGACAGGTTCAGGGAGCACATGGTCAACAAAGGGTTTGAGATGCTATCCATTGACCTTGAAGATATCACCCGTCTTTAGGTCAAAGATTTCAACGGCCCCATTAGAGAAAATTCGATCAATAACGAATGGGCTATCCCACTTAGACTTGAGTTTTCCGGGGAAAAGCTTCAATTGAGAATTGAAAAGCCAGACCTTCCGGTTTTGCTCAAAGCTCTTACGTGAAATCATCTGGTCATGGAGAGCTTTGGTCCTTGCCTTATAGATTCTAGCATTTTCATAAGCATCATTTCGAAGCTCCTCCAACTCAGGTAGTTGGAGTTTCTTGGTTTTCCCAGCAAACTCTAGGTCAAAATTACACTTCCTGATGGCCCAAAATGCCTGGTGTTCAAGGTCTACAGGTAAGTGACAAGCCTTACCAAACACCAGACTGAAGAGGGACATAACAAAAGGCATTTTATATGCCGTACGGTATGCCCAAAGGGCATTATCTAGCTTTTGGGTGCAATCCTTCCTAGCAGGCCTAATGATTTTCTGCAAAATGTTTTTGATCTCTCGATTAGAGACCTCGGCCTGTCCGTTCATTTGAGGGTTGTAAGGTGTGGAAATTTGATGATTCACCCTGTATTTCCCTAGTAAATTCCTAAACTGGGCATGAGTGAAATGTGTGCCACCATCACTGATAATTACCAGAGGAACCCTGAACCAACTAAAGATATTTTTCTTCACAAAATCGATGACCACCTTGTGGTCATTGGTCCTGGTGGGAATTGCCTCAATCCATTTGGACACGTAATCAATAGCGACCAGAATATACTGGTGTCCAAATGAAGGAGGAAAGGGTCCCATAAAGTCAATGCCCCAAATGTCAAAAATTTCAACCGAAAGTGTTGGGTTCAAGGGCATCATATCCCACTTAGCCATGTTCTCAAGTGTCTGGCATCAGGTGCATGGCTTTGAGAATTCCTGGGCATCCTTAAATAGTGACGGCCAAAAGAATCTGGATTGCAAGATTTTTGCTGCCGTCTTTTTCCCAGAAAAATGTCCACCACATGCAGATGTGTGGCAGAACTCAAGTATGCTATGGAACTCGATTTCTGGGACGCATCGACAAATATTCTGGTCTATGCCGATGTGGTACATCTCAGGATCATCCCAAAAATAATATTTGGCCTCAGACACAATTCTATCCCGTTGTTGTTTGATCCAATCCTAGGGGATTTGACTAGCGGCCAAATAATTGACGATATCCACAAACTGGGGGGGTTCGAATACCCGAGACTGTAAGGATAGTCTCATCCAAAAAAGTATCAGAGATCAGGACATCCAGATGAGGAGAATCAGTTAGGATTCTCAAAAGGTGATTCGCCACTACATTTTATGCCCCAGCTTTATCCCTGATTTCAAGATCAAATTCTTGAAGCAGTAGAATCCAGTGAATAAGGTGGGGTTTGGCATCCTTTCTAGCTAAGAGATGTTTCAAGACTGAGTGGTCGATGATGGATGCACGCTTCACGTATAAGAATCGAGGTTTGGAGGACCCGTCGTCGTAGCTAGCAAAATGCATCTATCAGATAAAATTTATAATCGAAACTCGAAAAGTGAGTCCCAGGTCGAACACAGGGAGGCGAACATTTGATTTTGAAAAATCTGCTTCTCTTTTATTTGTTTTTGGTCATTTTTATCTTTTCTAAATTTTTTTTTATTTTAGCAAGCAAGAGATTAGGTCAATGACTTCTAGCTAATCTACTTGCAAAAATATAAGAGATAGAGATAAGGAAAGAGAAATAATCATCTATTTATAAACGAATGTTTGTTACACTACAAAAGCGAAAATCTACACTACGAAAGCGTAAAAGGATAGAATGAGGTGAGAGAAATCCCCCTCGATGGTCGCTCAGAGGACGACTCGCTTTGACTTTGCCTGAAGGAAGGTGGTGAGGAGTGGGACGAATGGGGATAGAGCTGGAGGATGGGGTAGGACGGCATCGTGGAGAGGGTCTTCTTCTCGAAGGACAGTGAGAGGACGACCACGAAATGCTCCACAAAAGGGGATGAGGGGAGGGAAAACTATTTGGTTTTCTACCCTAGAGGAGCATCGCGAGCTTAGGACAAGCTCTTTCTAGAGCCCTGGAGGTGGTGAGAGGAAGGAAGGAAAAGATGAATAAAAATGGGAGGGGTAGGGGTCCTTTTATAGTGGAGGAAAAATGAAATTCGTATACAGGACATTTAGTGACGATCATAAACGTCACTGAAGATCCACTGCAAACGTCGTTGAAGACTGCCCACTTGCCCACCCACTGCTGTGCTATCACACGCGCTCTTCTATGCTATCGTTGCACGTGCATGCCTCCGCGAGCACACACTCACCCGTGCTGCTGTGCGGGTGAAGTGGTGCGTGCGGGCACATGGGCGGCCTGGGTTGCACCACGTGGCGTGATCTGGGCTATCAATCTTCTTTCTATTGTAGGTGCTCTTACAAAGGTCGGATTGAGTTGATTTTAGCGTCATTAAGCTGAGATCGTCAACCCGAATCCATCCGTGTCGTCAGATTTGTCGTTTAAAGCTCCGAATTGCATCACATAGTTCCTTGGCCATTGATCTTCCTCGGACTGCATATGGTGCTACAGGACTTGGATCAAGGCGATTTCAGAGGCGTTGGACTTCGATTGTGGTCCTGATCAGATCCATATGGTCGGATCATCAATATAAGGCTTTGAAATAAATCTCCTTCTCTCCTGACTTCAAAATGGATGTAATTAACCTAAAATATATACAACCACTCTAAATGCAGATTGATGCATGCTATGCAATATTTATAATATGGAATGCAAATCTAAGCCTAGGAACATGCATAAATAGGCATTTGAACCTAAATGGACGTGTCTACATCATATCCCCATGCCTATCTTTTGCTAGTCCCTTGCAAAATTAAACTTCATGCTATGTATAAAAACGGAATTAGGATTTGATCACTTAGGCTGATGTTGTTTATTAACAATAGAAATTATCAACTAAGGTCTTAAACGAAGAAGACTCAATAGTACCCAGGTGTCTGCCAGAATGCAGACCGCCCAAGTCCTCACCTTATTTGAAAAGGGAAGATACTTTTTTTTTTGTTTTTTCTTCTTTTCTAATTTTTTTGTACTTTTGGAGTTTGAAAGTTCCAGGATAACTTTTTATGGCTACCAAACTCGCCCAAGACTCGAAAGAACTCTAAGTGCTAAGCATATAGTAAAAAGAGTTAAAGACTCACTAGGCGATCGTTAAAACGGACTTCGGGTTTCTACGACCCTAGGTGACCTTGCTTAGAACTTTATATTTTCGAACAGTAGATTTCTCCCTACCTTTTTTATTTATGGGGTCAACACCAGGGTGAACCTAGTGTATATCTCCCCAGTTTGTTCTACTTCCCCACTTCTTCCCTAACTATTTTGGGAATTATTGTGCATTTTTGTGAGCTGGGCTCTAGACAACCTGCCAATGAGCTGTTACCCACGGCAACTTGCCAGCCATACTCATGCGGTGAAGTGTGGTTTTATTTTTTTACTTTTTTTATTTTCTCCTTTTTCTATTTTTTTCTTTTCTCTTTTTTCTTCTTTTTTTTTAAGTAGGTGGTTTCCCTAGTCTAAGATTTACCTAAAGGTAGTACAAAGAAAATAATCTTGTTGCTAGGCTCTGGACAACCGGCTGATGAGCTGTTACCACTGACAACTTGCTAGCCATACCACCCTAGGCGGTTCATTAGCTGCCCAATTTTCGAAGAAACTGTCAAAAAGTGAGTTAGTGCCAAAAAGTGTGTAGATGCTTAGACTTAAAGTCCCCTCGAATCAAAGGGTAGGTTGATAAGTCGTATACTTATCACCCTAATTTATTCACCAGATAAAGATGAATTTGAATTGGTGAGGACTCGAGATTAAGTCCACATTCGAGTGGACACTCGAGCTAATTAAGCCTGAAGACTTGAAGAGTCTAAGTGTTTAGGTCCTCTCGTATCATTTCCTAAAGTTAATAACTTCCAAATGCCTAAGTTCTCTTCTCCTAATTCTTCTTTTTTTTTATCTTTTTGAATTTTCAATTTTTTTAAAAAACTAAACGAAATTCTACAGAGTTAACAAAATGATTTCAGGATAAAGTTTTCACCCCCCCATGCCTAAATGATGCAATGTCCTCATTGTATAAATAAAGACATGAAAAGGCAGAGTAAACAGAATATCACCTGAATATCACGAGAAATCTGGTCAGCTCCGTAGGGAATGTGAGATATAAACACGTGCTAAATTTAATGCCTTCAGCTAGGCATAATATGCATGCAAAGAAGAAATTAGGAATTTACAAGTGCAGGTCAGAATTACAACAAAAATATTGATCACAGGACCTGCCAGTAGGTGTCCACAAATGTGGACCAGATTATGGTGCAGACCCATGCCCCAGGGTCGAGTGGTTCTAAGGTTCTGGATGAAAATCACTCAGAACCAAAGATTGTTGTATTTACGGGGCGGGGCCTGTGGTTTGGTGGTGTGCAACCCAAGACTAAAGTGTCAGACGAAAGGTAAAGATGGTTCAATAGGTTTGGATGTCCTCTTAAAGTTCAGCTCAGAAAAATAATCAGTTATTTCGAGCTTGGGTTGCACGTGAAAGATATCATAAGGGTCCTGGTAAAAAGTTGGCGATTTTAAGTCAATAGGAACCTTTAGATCCAAACTTGTTTTTCCCTCAAAATTAACCTCCCAAATTTTTATTTCAACATTTCTATCATCCAACATCAAGTGCTCAGGCTCTGGGACCTCTAGCATACCGTTCACCCCATAAGATTTGCCCAAGTCCAGAAATCATGGCTGACTCAGAATTGACTTGGGTACAATGATTTCCAAATCAAAATCAATCCCTTTGGGGTGTGGTTGAGGAATGGGGCTATTGATTGAATCATCAAGATTCAGATCTTCCAAGTTAACCCCAACAGAATCAGAATCTTCAATAGTTGGGCTATCAAATGATTTATCAGATTCCTCAAGCCCGTTTGTCACACAAAAATCATTTTCCTTAAGCTCAAGTGAGACTTCACTAAGAGATTCGTCACCCTCAGAATCAAAGAATCCATGATCCTCATTTATATATGTCTCAAAATCATATGTCATTTCATGGTCCGTGGAGACATTTTTCGTCATTCCCTAGCTTTGGGATCTTAGGTGAGAAACTCGATTCATCCTCAAAGGTTGCTCTAGAACAACTTTGTCATCTCCAATCTCAGCATATGTATCCCCCCCGACAGGCGCCTGAGCGGGTTCAGACATTTTCTCTCCTGAAGGGGGTTCATCTTGAGAATCATCCCAAGATTTGACTAGGGCAACCACAATTTCATCCTCAACCTTGACAATTTCCCAAGAAGAAACTCACCCAGGTCCCTATCCCTAACACTTTGGAGTAAATCCAATAAAGAGCTATTTAGCTCATCAATCATTTTTATCATAGGCTCCAATGCTTTATTGCATGGTGTTGGCTGAGCTTCTAAAGATTGTATAGTGTTCCTCAAATTAGCCAACACCCTATCCTAGATCTGATTCACCTGAAGCGACTGGTTCGGTTCAAGTTTGGGTGGGTTCAGGTTAAATCTAAGGGAGTCAAGATATCGAGGTTCTTGGGTCCCTCCCTGATAGTAGGTCATTTCAGGTTGTTCAAAGAATGGTGATGACCTATTTTCAATGGAATACTGGGGAGGGTAGGTGTTATAATCAACATATCCTTCCGGATTGTAGATCGGGTTGGTTTTCTCTTCAAAGGATGGAGATCCATAATCATTGTAGGTTTGTAAGGATAGCAATCAATGTCTTGTTGTCTAGGGTTATGCCCTGGACACTGAGGTTCGGATTCATACCCCTAATCAAAGTTATCCTAGCTAGTGGATGGGTAATTACAAGTCAAGTCGGGATAGCAATCATCTTGGGGATAAGTGGTGTTAGGAGGGTAGGATTGGAAATGTGTGAAAGATGTGGAAGGATACATTGTGGAGTAGGAGGGAAAACAAAAGAGAGAAAGGTTCCCTGCAGTATAATCACTCAAACCTGTCCTTATGTGGGTAGCCTAAAGACCTATAGACTCCCAGGACTGATCTTGAGATTATAAACGGTTTGGTGTACTTTTATCCTATCAATCCAACCAGTTAGAAGGAGGGACTGGGGAGAAGGTTCTTCATTTGGCTTATGCCTCCGGTTCCCAGTGTACTGATGAGACACTCATCCAGATCTCTAATTACCCCTAATTAACTAGTCTTCGTAGTTAATTAGCTAAGGTTATGAATATATAAGGGTTAATTATAAAATAAGTGATATTTGGTAAAGCACCTTAAAATAAGTTTAAAATGACATTTTATCATTCAATTAACATTATTAATAATTTAGATAATAATTGGACTCGAAATTCTATTAATCATTCCCTTAATTAATAAGATAAGTAATTTGAACTTAATGTAAACCTAAGTACATAATAACTTAAGTAATTTTACTTAATCTAATAAATTAATCTAAAAAGGTCAAAAATGTAAATTCAAGGTGAAAACATAATATTTACCTTATTTACTAACATATATAAAAAGTTGAAAAAGATATAAGTTAAAATAAACCTTCAAAACATGGGCTTACATTTTGGTCCATAATATTCATTACAATCGGGTCCTTATTTCTCACACAGGCCCTTAAGATTTATTACATTTAAGTCCCTTTTTCTCCACCTTCTTCTTCTTCAGCCGACTAAATGGTTGGTGGCAGAGAGTCATGCCATCGCATGATCACCTCCCTGCCGACATCAATCTTCTTTGTCCAAGCTCTTACAGCTTGTGCTCACCACCTCCTCTTGATCCACCGGTCTGGATTAACCAGAAATCCTACTTTTCAGTGGGAGATAACCTCACTGTCGTCGGAGACGACGCCAAAGGTTAAGCTCCTCAAGTTCCTTCTTCGGCCAGACCCGGCCATTCTCTTCGCCGCCAACTACCATAAATACCCCCTCACCCCTCGGATTTTACTCAAGTTGTCTCCCTTCCCTCTTCTAACACTGTAGCTGACTTCGATAGGCTATTCGTCCAAAACTTCGGCAACTTTCCATTTCACCTTCCGACTTCCTCCATCCATTCTGATCAGCAGAGGAGATCTGCCATGGTCTACCGCGTCTCTGACACAGGCGCCGACCAAAGGAATCCTCCGCTCCACCTCAAATCCGCCCACCGGAGATCATTCTTCCACCCTCTGATTTCGTCGTTCTCTATGAACCTTCGGCAGAACCGTATTGACCCCTTCGTCCAGGTAACAGTAGATTAGGAGTAGGAGCAGGTTAGCTTAGTTAGTTAGTTTAGGTAGTTAGATTAGAGTAATTTTAGAATTTCAGTGTCATCTTTTCTGACTCCGACGAACTCCTTGAGTTCGCCAGAGCCTTAATCTTGTCTTTTTAAATCATTGTTCACCTTCCTTTATCTTCCATGACCATTTCTATCACACTTAAACACTTAATTAATCATCTAATCGCCTAATTCACATTTCACCTCCACCGACTACTGTCACTGTCCATGGTGACAGTAGTCGACCTAATTCCACCTTCACTGGGTCTTCCATCATTTATCCATCACTTGTGGACCGTAATCGACACTATAATACAAAGAAATATCACATATAAATTAAACGCCCAATCTTAATTAAGTTCCTGAGCTCGCTGTCCATGGCGGCTCAGGAGTAGTTCAAACTATTAATTAACTATATAATTATGACTGCTATTATCTGTTGACTTGTTGTAACCTCTCAATCGAGTGGTTAAACAAGTCCTGAGCTTAATTCAAATAAGATTTTTAAAGAAACGAATTCACTGTCAAACCTTAACTCTAATGAAATAATGAGGAATTAAATGTGATACTGAGGTTCCTTGAATCCTCAGGATCCTTTTTAGATTAAAAATGGTAAGTTTAAACAATCTATGTACACTTTTCAAATTTTCTGGACTCACCGGAGCTCCGGTGAGCCAAATTTGTGCTTCAGCCTTTAGAATTCGTTGAGAAGCTCCAAAATGATTCAAATCTAATCAATGATTAACTTGAGGATATTCGTTTGAAGATTTAGTGTCTGGAGCCAAAGAATGAAGTTCATCTTCTCCAACTCTGATGGAGTTGGAGAAGTCTAATAAAGAGATATAAGAAGCATTTAAGGATCCTAGAAGCTTCAGTGCATTGCATTGAAGCTATTTAAACTCTTAGAATACTGTAACAACTTCTAAATCTTTCTAACGAACAAACACATTTTGAACCTCAGGCGGTGAGCCTGAAACCCTAGGAATATGAGTTAGAACACTTATCTGAAGATCTTAATAAGTTCCTGAGGTTGAGAAGACTTTATTCGAGGCTTTGATTTCCTGTGGAGATGTTTTTAACAGAAAGTCAAATTTTTGTGCCTTCACAGTCAAACTGAGTTTGATATGCTGAATTCGAGCATGATTTGATGAATTGAGAAGCTTGAATAGTTTCCAAGAATCTGTTGGATAATCTGAGAGTGATCAAAGTGAGCTCAGACCTGTATTTATGTGAAAATTTGAATTCTGTCAATTTGGGTTACTTTTAAACCCAAACTAACATGAGTATCATTTTGTTGAAATATGAACTTGAATCCTGCCCAGATAAGTCAATTACAACCCTTAGAACTAGTTTAAATCAATTAGTAATGTTTCTCTATGTCTGTTTAACTATTTTAGTCTAAAATTTTGAACTCTGAAGCTTTCAGAGAAGCGTAGAACTTCTCTGCTGGTCCTGAAGGTCATGTGAATTTAGAGACTACTCCAACAGATGCAGAATCATTTGTAGAACTTGTACAAACCTTTAAGTAAGAGAGAAAAGTCCATTTGAGGACTCTGTGAAATAAATTTTCATTTCTAGGCATTAAATAACCCGTAGGAACCCTTGATTTCACTCTTTAAGTTGAAAAGGAAAACATCATCTAATCCTTAAATTGACCCTGCAATTGTGTAGATCTATCTTAGAGCTTTCCAACAAACTTTAAATCATTTGAAACGGAGCTGTGAGCTGGAAGTTATGATCATTTGAAGTTGGGTCTGGATGGAGTTACGATAGTCCCACATCGTCAGTTTCTGAGCGCACGCGTGGGAAAAAAACAATTTTGTTACACGGGCTCTTTAGTCGTTAGCACTCGGCACACCAATTACCGATCTGAACAGTCTAACCTATCTAAGCATGTGTATGTGTGTGCGGGCTTGTGTAAATGCGGGTGTGCGCTCGAGTGGGCACGAGCTAGTGTGCCCTGGGAGGCTGGTTGAGCCGGATGGGCTCGAGACTATGAACCGATATTAAAATAAACTGAAAAAGATCCTAATTGAGATTAGGCGAGGACCGAGTAGGGTCTGGTCCTACCTTGGTCTCAGGGTGCTGTGTATCCTCGAAAGGACCTCGCCGCAAGTAAAATAATTTTTGGTTAAAAAGTAAAAAAACCCGGTTCAACTGATGGATTAAAGGAAAGGAAAGGAGAAGTAGAGAAATTGATGGCTAAGTACTAAAAGCTAAAGTTAAGTGTTGAGCTGAAGGCACTAAGGAAGCAAAGGAAAGAAAGGAGAACAGGCACTACTAAGGCACTAAGAGGAAAGACTAAGGGATGAGAAGGCAGGAACAGAAGAAGAGAGGTAAGAAAGAGAGCTCGAGATAGAGAATAAAAGGAAAAGAAGAGAAAGAAAGAGAGAAGAAGAGAGAGGCTCAAAACTAAAAAGGAATTTATTTTACTTGCATTACTTTTTGTTCTTAATAATTGTAATAAGGCATGTTTTAATGGAACAACTTTCATTGCCTTAATTGGAAAACTAACATGTTTACTTGTTAATAAAGTAGATCATTTTGAGTAAATATGTTTTTCATATGGAATTTTGTATATTCTTTATAGTTGAATATTTTGGCAAAATTCATGTTTTAAAAATCAGCTTAGTTATACCTCCTAAACTTATAGAGAAATAAAAGAAAATTGGGGAATTTGAAAAATTATTATACCTCCCAGTGAACGACCTGAACTTAACCAGTAAAAATTTCTAAAATGTTAGGTTAATTCGACCCTGTACTACACAATCGACATAATTTTGAGTTAACCTAAGTGACTTTTTCTACTCTTAATTAAGTGAAATTAACTTAATTACTGAGTTGAGTGAAAGACACGCATCATTTTAATGGCGCCGTTGCCGGGGAGGTAATATTTTATCTCATTTCACTCATCAAAATATTCCCTGACATTGTTTTGTCTAAACATCATTTTAGTGGCACCATTGCCAGGGAGGTAATATTTTATCTCACTAAAATTTAAAAGGTTTAATTGTCTAATTAAGAGGTATTTGTAATATATTTTTGTTTTTAATAACTTTTGTTCTAATTAGTTGTATTTTTTTTTTCTATCTTCTTTTCAGATTTACCTTCACAGGTGATCTCAGGAGAAGGCGGGATTTTGTTGCTATTTTTGTTTTTGTGAGTATTTCTTAATCTTTTGTATTGTTGCATTTAAAAAATATAAAAATTATAAAAATACATCTTTTTTTTACAAGCAGCAGCATATCATAGGCATACACTCTTAGGAGTGCATTATCCTGCTAGTATTAGTACGATCTGATTCGGGAATTTTTAAACTATTTTTCTCGAATCAGCGGGAAAACACGAAAAAACCCGCGTAGATCCCTATCCTCTGAGATTTTAAAAGGCCATATATTTTTGTTTGAAAAAATTTAAAAAGCGGCCATTGTAGTTTACATTGATATATTTTTGTAAAAGACTAACTAAAAAGAGGAAGTAAAATTTGTGACTTAAATCTGATTGCAGAAATGCATGTGGGTTTTTCAATCGCTATCGTCTGTTGCATGCTATCGCGCACACAGAGCGATCACTAGAGTCACATGAGTCTATTTTTCTATCTCTCCTCTTTGCACCTCTTAGGGCTTTGGTCGAAGATCAACAAGTCTCCCTTACTACTAGAGCCTCGGGGAGCCAGTAGTGAGCGGTCTCGATCTTAGACCTTTGAGCTTTAAGGTACGCACCTGTGTAAACATAGATTAGGATGCATATTTTGATACTGTTACTCTATTTGTTTGCGTCAAATTACTTTGCGTATCTTAGGAATTTCTTCTTTCCTTTGAAAGAAGAGCAAAACCCATGTTTTTTGCGCTGTTTTGCAGGTTTTTTGTGCTGCTGCTTTACCGGTGGTGTGCGTGTGCCTTTGCACATTATTTTTCGTTTATGGATGGGAGGCGATCCTTGCATCCGCCTTTTGCACCACTGTTGACAGGTGATCCTAGGCCGATTGCCGATAAACAACCAATGGTTTTCCCATCTGATCCATCTACTTCTATGGATCCAATGCAGAATTTTAATCCCGAGATCCCTTCTTCTGGTCAGGGGGAGATGTCGCCTTTTGATGTTCATGAGGAGCTCCTGAACCAGAACCTTAGGATGCTAGAGCAAACAAGGCAAATTAATTTTTTAACAGCAACCTTAATAATTTACAGACTCTTCAAACCAATCCTCCACCTCCTCCTGAGGCGGGTTTTGAAAACTCTGATTTACCCATCAATCATCCAAGACCTCTACTTAGAGATTATTATAACCCATCTAATGCACAAGTAGAGCCTAATGTTAGGATTCCTATTGGAGAAAATGATCCAGAATTAAAGCCAAACATTATAGGCTTAATCCCCCACTTTCATGGATTTGCATCCGAGGATCCATTTCAACACATTGAAGATCTTAAAAATGTATCCCAAACTCTTGGTCCTCAAAATCAAAATAGGGAAATCCTACTTATGAAGATGTTCTCTTTTAGCCTAAAAGATAAAGCAGCTTATTTGTATAGAACTATATCAAGACCAATCTCAACTTGGACAGAACTTGAATCCGCATTTTTGAAGAAATTCTTTCCTATTGGTCGAACCAATGCTTTAAGGCGAGATATTACTACTTTCAATCAAAATCAAGGAGAACTAATTCATGAAGTGTGGGAACGTTTTCATGAATTGCAAAGGAAATGCCCACATCATGATATCCCTCGTTGGCAACTCATGCACATCTTTTATTATGGTTTACAAGAGGGCATTCGCAATCTAGTCGATGCCTCTTGTGGAGGGAATTTTCTAAATTGCGACACAGAATCCACTTCAGAATTATTTGAAGGGATGGCGGAAAACTCGATTAACAATGCATCAATGTCGCAATTTACGCGAGGCGCGAATACGAATCACCAAAATCCGCATAAGGGCATTCATGAGATCAGTAATCCATCCAGTTTAAAGGATTTAGATATTATTGCAGAAAAACTAGACAAAGTCGATATCGTAGCAAAGCATCTCGATGAGGTTAGAAATACAATGAAAACTCTTACACCACTACTTGCTACGAATCCCGTGTATTCACCTGTTTCGCAAATTCCCGCGGGGAGGGAATTTTTGAATAATCTGGATTCTAAAGATCCATCTTCCTTGTGTTTTCTATCTACTCCTTCAATAACCCAAGGAGGGACCTTTGTCCCACAATCTTACCCACCCTTTTCCCCACCCTTACCCGTTGCAGAAAACACGTCGTATCTTTTAGGTTTACACGCCATCTAGGAGAACACTTCAAGATCAAACCCTTATTCAAATTCCTATAATCCTGGATGGAGAAGCCACCCAAATTTTTCTTGGGCTGATCAAAATCAAAATCAAAGTACAAATTATCCGAATCAAACCCATTTTAACCCACCTCCACTGCCTCCTCAGCAATCAAATTTAAGGCCTAACCCAATGAGTATGCAGAATTACTCTAGGCCTATTAGAGATACACAGCTAAACAAAATTTTAAGAGCTATGTCCAAGAGTTAGCAACAAAATGCTGAAGCTCTCGCTGAGATCCATAGGCAATGTAAGGTAGAGTTGGCTGATTTACGAAATCAGATTATGCTTTTGGCTGAGTCTCATCAGCCAGGTACTCTTCCATCTCAGCCAATTCCAAATCCTAGGAATCTGCCAAATCCTAGGCAAAATCAAGGCCAAGTCCATTTCATTAATCAGGCCTTTGATTCTAATCATAACCCGTCCTCTGTACTTTCTGAAAATAACCCACCAAACCCGCATCAGCAACCTATTTTGTGTCAAAATGATCCACCTATTATTGAGAATCAAAATTGACTATGCTGATCTTCTGAACTTGGTGGAATAATTTTTTTTAAATTGCCTTAATCTTAAACGTTCTACATCTCAACTTAAATTAGAGCTAATCTTCACATGATTTTCACTTTGATCTTTTTGAGATTTCATGAGAATTTGATTTTGGGTTCTGCGGGATCTATTCTAGGCAATTTCAGGATGAGTTTTGATTGGGTGGTGTTAATTTGTTTCCTATTTTCTTTGATCTAATTCTTTCATAACTCCTCTATTTTTACCATATACCCATTCTTTTTAGGAGTTCTTTACTAGTTTTACGCCTAGCTGAAGGCGTAAAACTTAGCACTTGTACATAGCTATTTCCTATTTTTACCCTTTTTGATTTTCTTCTACACTTATTTAAAATTTCACTTCATATCATATTGACTACCTTCATTTAGTCCGACTGACCACTCTGACCTTTGGTCAGACTTGAAATTGTCCGTATAGAGATTTTTAATCTCCTCTATTCGACTCCTTCCATCACCCTATACTAAATGAAGTGTAGTATCTTTTCACCCTTCTTACAATGAGGACATTGTAAAATTTTTGCTTGGGGGGTGTTGAAGTGAAATTTTCACTTTAAGTGTGGGTTTAAAAGATAAAAACACATACAAATTAAATATCCACGAAATTTAAATAAAAATAAAAATGAAAAAAATAAAAAAATTTTAAAAAAATAAAAAATTTCATAAAAATTTGAAATTTTTTTAAAAAAATCATAAAAAAATTGAAAAATCTTATATACATAAAAATAAAAATATATAAATACAAAAAAAATTTGAAAAAGAAAATTCATAAAAATAATAAGAGGGGTTTATTCAATTTTAATAAAGAAGAAAAGAAGAAGAATATATATATATTATAATTAAGAGATTAATTTTGTTTTAGGTTAGAAGTTTAAAATGTATGTAGAAAATATATAGAATATTTAAGAGCATTCAATTCTTAATTAGATTTTACTTAAAGATTTTGTAAAAACACACTTTTGTGTTTTAAAATTTTTAAAACATGATTTTATTTGAATTAGGAATCTTTTAAATCTTTTAAAGATTTGTTTTTCTATTCTTATCATGAATTAAGAAACTAAGTGTGTTAAGATTTAAACTTAACTTTTGGAATTAAATTATAACTTTTTAATCAATTTGATTAAGTAATCCTTTTGCTTTTTGAAAAATTTGATTTTATCATAAAGTTAAGTAAAAAGGCCAGATATTCAGAGTTAATTAAATAGAGAGTTAGTAGAATTTTAGTTTACAAAACTTACAGGCTAAAGATAAATAACTAAACTTGGTAAATTTTGTCTTGACGGATCCTATAGGAGGAAACTAAAAATTTGAAAGACCTGAGAGTAAAGGGCTTTGTTGTCCAAGCTCTGGTATGAGAGCTAAGTAATCTAAACATCTAAATTCACACACATAGAATTGTCTTGTTGGCATCTGAGACCGCGAAAACACAGAGGTTAAGAGATCAGTTCTAAATCCTCTTTAGTCTAAGGATTTCCGTGGGGTGGTTCTTAAAAGGGTGAAGGATGTGCCACTCACCTAGAAAAAGGATTTGGAGAATAAAGGTAGTAAGAAAAATGAGAAGGGGGGAAAAGAAAAAAAAAGAGAAAAAAAAAATAAAATACCCTGCAATAAAGTGCCTTGTTAAAAAATGGGTGCTTATGCAGTTTTTCCATAATAAATAAAAGCATCTCAATACAAATGGATGCTACCTTTCCTTCCATCAAATAAAAAGAACACCTCTTTACAAATGGGTGTTCTAACCTATAGAAAAAGTGAAAAAAAAAATATGGAGAAAAAAAAATTAGGAATAAGAGACCCAGTGGTCCACTGGGGAGACATACACAAAAAGTGTTGACCTCGGGATAGAAAACAAGTGAGGAAAAAGCAACCAAAGGAGATGTTTGCAACTTTGGATGCCTTTAGGACAATTGTCTTCACTAAGCACAGATGTTTTAAAATCATAGCTACTGAACCTTGGTATTAGGCAGTGAAGCCTAAGAAATTGGGTTTTGAAGATTTTAAGTTGAGACCTAAAGGAGAAGAATTGACAGAATCCTAGGTCTAGAAGTTATTCTTTAGTGTTGTAGGCTAGTAAATTAAAGTTTTACTACTCTAAGTTTGATTAATAATGAGTATCTGGTTAATTTGCTTAAAACTTATATTGATAAAAATCAAATATCATAAACAAAGGATTGACTTAAATCTATTGAGACTTTGAGTTAAAATTTAATTCTCAATTCTTAAGTTTTGTTTTCTTAAAACACTTTGTATTCTAATTTAGGTTAAGAATAGTTACAAAGATTAAAGATTTTTGAAGAATTCTAATTCAGAGTAAAATTTTTGTTTACAAATTGTTTTAAGTGTGTTTTTGAAAAATGTTATAAGTATAAGTCTAAGTAAGAAAATTTTCACACATGCTCTATACATTAATCAATTATATTTAACCTTAAAAATTTTTGACCTAAGCTTTCCTCTACACAATTACTATTTATAATAATTTAAACCCAAGTACTTTAAATCATCATAGTCTTAGTTAATTTTGCTAGGGACTAGCAAAACTTTGGCTTGGGGGTATGATGAGACACTCATCATGATCTCTAATTACCCCTAATTAACTAGTCTTCCTAGTTAATTAGTTAAGGTTATGAATATATAAGGGTTAATTATAAAATAAGGGATATTTGGTAAAGGACCTTAACATAAGTTAAAAATGACATTTTATCATTCAATTAACATTATTAATAATTTAGATAATAATTGGACTCGAAATTCTATTAATCATTCCCTTAATTAATAAGATAAGTAACTTAAACTTAATGTAAACCTAAGTATATAGTAACTTAAGTAATTTTACTTGATCTAATAAATTAATCTAAAAAGGTCAAAAATGTAAATTCAAGGTGAAAACATAATATTTACCTTATTTACTAACATATATAAAAAGTTGAAAAAGATATAAGTTAAAATAAACCTTCAAAACCTAGGTTTACATTTTGGTTCTTAATATTCATTACAATCGGGTCCTTATTTCTCACACAGGTCCATAAGATTTATTACATTTAAGTCCCTTTTCCTCCTTCTTCTTCAGCCAACTAAACGGCTGGTGGCAGAGAGTCATGCCATCGCATGATCACCTCCCTGTCGACATCAATCTTCTTTGTCCAAGCTCTTGCAGCTTGCACTCACCACCTCCTCTTGATCCACCGGTCTAGATTAACCGGAAATCCTATTTTCCAGTGGGAGATAACCTCATTGTCATCGGAGACGACGCCGGAGGTTAAGCTTCTCAAGTTCCTTCTTCGGCCAGACCCCGCCATTCTCTTCGCCGCCAACTACCATAAATACCCCCTTACCCCTCGGATTTTACTCAAGTTGGCTCCCATCCCTCTTCTAACACTGTAGCTGACTTCGATAGGCTATTCGTCCAAAACTTCGGCAACTTTCCATTTCACTTTCCGACTTCCTCCATCCATTCTGATCAGCAGAGGAGATCCGCCATGGTCTACCGCGTCTCTGACACAGGCGCCGACCAAAGGAATCCTCCGCTCCACCTCAAATCCGCCCACCGGAGATCATTCTTCCACCCTCTGATTTCGTCGTTCTCTATGAACCTTCGGCAAAACCGTATTGACCCCTTCGTCCAGGTAACAGTAGATTAGGAGTAGGAGCAGGTTAGCTTAGTTAGTTAGTTTAGGTAGTTAGATTAGAGTAATTTTAGAATTTCAGTGTCATCTTCTCCGACTCCGATGAACTCCTTGAGTTCTCCAGAGCCTTAATCTTGTCTTTTCAAATCATTATTCACCTTCCTTTATCTTCCATGACCATTTCTATCACACTTAAACACTTAATTAATCATCTAATCGCCTAATTCACATTTCACCTCCACCGACTACTGTCACTGTCCATGGTGACAGTAGTTGACCTAATTCCACCTTCACTGGGTCTTCCATCATTTATCCATCACTTGTGGACCCTAATCGACACTATAATACTTAGAAATATCACATATAAATTAAATGCCCAATCTTAATTAAGTTCCTGAGCTCACTGTCCATGGCAGCTCAGGAGCAGTTCAAACTATTAATTAACTATATAATTATGATTGCTATTATCTGTTGACTTGTTGTAACCTCTCAATCGAGTGGTTAAACAAGTCTTGAGCTTAATTCAAATAAGATTTTTAAAGAAACGAATTCACTGTCAAACCTTAACTCTAATGAAATAACGAGGAATTAAATGTGATACTGAGGTTCCTTGAAACCTCAGGATCCTTTTTAGATTAAAAATGGTAAGTTTAAACAATCTGTGTACACTTTTTACATTTTCTGGACTCACCAGAGCTCCGGCAAGCCAAATTTGTGCTTCAGCCTTTAGAATTCGTTGAGAAGCTCCAGAATGATTCAAATCTGATCAATGATTAACTTGAGGATATTCGTTTGAAGATTTAGTGTCTGGAGCCAAAGAATGAAATTCATCTTCTCCAACTCCAGTGGAGTTGGAGAATTCCGATAAAGAGATATAAGAAGCATTTAAGGATCCTAGAAGCTTCAGTGCATTGCACTGAAGCTATTTAAACTCTTAGAATACTGTAACAACTTCTGAATCTTTCTGACGAACAAACACGTTTTGAACCTCAGGTGGTGAGCCTGAAACCCTAGGAATATGAGTTAGAACACTTATCTGAAGATCTTAATAAGTTCCTGAGGTTGAGAAGACTTTATTCGAGGCTTTGATTTCCTGTGGAGATGTTTTTAACAGAAAGTCAAATTTTGGTGCCTTCACAGTCAAACTGAGTTTGATATTCTGAATTCAAGCATGATTTGATGAATTGAGAAGCTTGAATAGTTTCTGAGAATTTGTTGGATAATCTGAGAGTGATCAAAGTGAGCTTAGACCTGTATTTATGTGAAAATTTGAATTCTGTCAATTTGGGTTACTTTTAAACCCAAACTAACAAGAGTATCATTTTGTTGAAATATGAACTTGTATCCTGCCCAGATAAGTCAATTACAACCCTTAGAACTAGTTTAAATCAATTAGTAATGTTTCTCTATCTATTTAACTATTTTAGTCTGAAATTTTAAACTCTGAAGCTTTTAGAGAAGTGTAGAACTTCTCTGCTGGTCCTGAAGGTCTTGTGAACTTAGAGACTACTCCAACAGATGTAGGATCATTTGTAGAACTTGTACAGACCTTTAAGTAAGAGAGAAAAGTCCATCTAAGGACTCTGTGAAATAAATTTTCATTTCTAGGCATTAAATAACCAGTAGGAACCCTTGATTTCACTCTTTAAATTGAAGAGGAAAACATCATCTAAGCCTTAAATTGACCCTGCAATTGTGTAGATCTATCTTAGAGCTTTCCAACAAATTTTAAATCATTTGAAACGGAGCTGTGAGCTGGAAGTTATGATCATTTGAAGTAGGGTCTGGAAGGGGTTACGATAGTCCCACATCGTCAGTTTCTGAGCGTGCGTGTGGGAATAAAATGATTTTGTTACACGGGCTCTTCAGTCGTCAGCACTCAATGCACCAGTTACCGATCTGAACATTCTAACCTATCTGAGCATGTGTATGTGTGTGTGTGGGCTTGTGTGCCTGCTGGTGTGCACCCAAGTGGGCGTGAGCTAGTGTGCCCTGGGAGGCTGGTTGAGCCGGATGGGCTCTAGACTATGAACCGATATGAAAATAAATCGAAAAAGATCCTAATTGAGATTAGGCGAGGACCGAGTAGGGTCTGGTCCCACCCTGGTCTCAGGGTGCTGTGTATCCTCGAAAGGACCTCACTGTAAATAAAATAATTTTTGGTTAAAAAGTAAAAAAACCCAGTTCAACTGATGGATTAAAGGAAAGGAAAAGAGAAGTATAGAATTTGATGGCTAAGTACTAAAAGCTAAAGTTAAGTGTTGAGCTGAAGGCACTAAGGAAGCAAAGGAAAGAAAGGAGAACAGGCACTACTATGGCACTAAGAGGAAAGACTAAGGGAAGAGAAGGTAGGAACAGAAGAAGAGAGGTAAGAAAGAGTGCTCAAGATAGAGAATAAAAGGAAAAGAAGAGAAAGAAAGAGAGAAGAAGAGAGAGGCTCAAGACTAAAAAGGAATTTGTTTTACTTGCATTACTTTTTGTTCTTAATAATTTTAATAAGGCATGTTTTAATGGAACAACTTTTATTGCCTTAATTGGAAAACTAACATGTTTACTCTTTAATAAAGTAGATCATTTTGAGTAGATATGTTTTTCATATGGAATTTGTATATTCTTTATAGTTTAATATTTTGGAAAAATTCATGTTTTAAAAATCAACTTAGTTATACCTCCTAAACTTATAGAGAAATAAAAGAAAATTGGTGAATTTGAAAAATTATTATACCTCCCAATGAATGACCTGGACTCAACCAGTAAAAATTTCTAAATTGTTAGGTTAATTCGACCTTATACTACACAACCGACATAATTTCGAGTTAACCTAAGTGACTTTTTCTACTCTTAATTAAGTGAAATTAACTTAATTACTGAGTCGAGTGAAAGACACGCATCATGTACCCCCTAATTGTGGTCGTTTGATGGTACTTCCCTAGCTAGAGATCATATGGACCTGCAAAAGCAGATTAATCGAAGAAAATCTCAATCCGAGCCCCAAAGAGGGAATTAATCCTTAAGGCCAACATCTACTCAGTTTTAATTAGGCTTAGGATGATTTTGCTGTTGGAATGTGATGGGCCCTTTAGATGGGTTGTGCCCTTAATGATTGATTCAAATGTGTATGCGTGCACAACCAGGGTTTACAAACAAGGTTATTTGATGATGTGTCTTTTAGGGTTCAACCTTGTTTAGTAGCTTTTAGGGTTTAATCTTTAGGTATATCCAATCAAGGTTCAGTAGAACACTCCAAGTTTTAAAAGCACTGGTGATGATATTCCTTTAGAAATCAGAAAAAATGTGGAGTGCCTGGTTCAACCCTAAAAATTAGCCCTAAGTGGCAAGCTACTGATGAATCACTTTTAAATTGAGTGGTGCAACCCAAACAACTCAATCAATTGGCCTATTGCACCACTTAGTTAAGGCACACAGAAATGTTTGACCTATTCAGATTTCTACTCACTTATTTGTGTGTTGAGTTAAGTGTACCGGTTCTATAGGTCAGACCTCGGTTAAGTGGTAGAATCGATGTGATTGTGTGCCTTAGGGTGAGAAGTTGTGGGTGTTAAGTGTGTAGCTTTCAGAAAATCCCACAAGAGAAGAGTTTTTTTTTTTTATATATATGCGGGGGTAAGATGAGGGGAGGTGGCAAACAAACAACCAAATCTATCCTAAGGTTTACAAAAAGCACCTAAGTTTATTTGGGTTTGAGTTATTAGTGTGTTGAAATGAACTAGTGGGTGGGGGTGGTGGGGATAAACTTACAAAACCTTCATCTGCACTTTTCTCCGATCTAACCACTTTCTCCCACCTCAGAAGAGTACCTGCAATCACAGTAAGATCAGAGAAAAAGTGAGATAAAAGTTAGGTAAGGCGAAAAAACATGGAAAAAAAGAACCAAAGAGCATTGCCTCCTCGGCAATGGTGCCAAAATGATGGGGGTGCGATTTGCGAATTAGAAATCGGGGTTTGGAGGACCCGTCGTCATAGCTCGCAAAACACGTCTATCAGATAAAATTTATAACCAAAACTCAAAAAGTGAGTCTCGGGTCGAACACGGAGAGGCGAACGTTTGGCTTTGAAAAATCCACATTTCTCTTTTATTTATTGTTGGTCGTTTTTATCTTTTCTAATTTTCTTTTTTAGCAAGCAAGAGATCAGGTCGATGACTTCTAGCTAATCTACTTGCAACAATATAAGTGAGAGAGAGAAAGAGAGAGAAATAATCATCTATTTATGAACAAATGTTTGTCACGCTATGAAAGTGGAAAATCTACACTACAAAAGTAGAAAAAGATAGAATGAGGTGGGAGAAATCCCCCTCGACGATCGTTCGGAGGACGACTCGCTTTGACGTCACCTGGAGGAAGTTAGTGAGGAGCGAGACAAAGAGGGACGGAGCCGGAGGATGAAGGATGGGGCAGGACGGCGTCGCGGCATGGATCTTCTTCCCGAAGGGCGGTGAGAGGACAACCACAAGATGCTCCACGAATGGGGATGAGGGGAGGGAAAACTATTTGGTTTTCTACTCTAGAGGAGCATCCCGGGCTTGGGACAAGCTCTCTCTAGAGCCTTGGAGGTGGTGATAGGAAGAAAGAAAGAGATAAAGAAAAATGGGAGGGGTAGGGGTCCTGTTATAGTGGAGGAAAGAATCAAATTCGTATATAGGACATTTAGTGACGATCATAAATGTTGCTGAAGATCCACCGCAAACGTTGCTGAAGACAACCCACGGGCCCACCCATCGTTGCGCTAGCATGCACGGCCAAGTGTGCTGTCGCTATGCATGTGTGCCTCCTCGTGTACGCGTGCACCCACATTGCTATGCACGTGCGGTGGCGCGTGCGTGTGCATGGGCGGCCTGGGTTGAGCCACATGGCGTAATCTGGGCTGTCCATCTTCTTTCTGTTGTAGGGTCTGCTATAGAGGTCGAATTGAGTCGATTTTCATGCTGTTGGGCTACGATCGTCGACTCGAATCCATCCGCGTGGTCGGGTTTGTCGTTTAAAGCTCCGAATTGCATCACCTAGCCCCTTGGCCATTGATCTTCCTTGGACTACATATGGTGCTACAGGACTCGGATGAAGGCGATTTCAGAGGTGTTGGACTCTGATCGTCATCCTTATTAGATATGTACGGTCGGATCGTTAATCCGAGGCTTCGAAATAAATCACCTTCTCTCCTGACCACAAAAAGGATGCAAGTAACCTAAAATATACACAACTACTCTAAATGCAGAATGATGCATGCTATGCAATATTTATAATATGGAATGCAAATCTAAGTCTAGGAACATGCATAAATAGGCATTTTAACCTAAATGGATGTGTCTACATTGGTTTAGATGATGACACGAGAACCTAAAAGATAAGCCCTGAATTTTTCTAAAGTGAAAACTATAGCTAGCAATTCCTTTTCAATAATAGTGTAGTTCCTCTGGGCTTCGTCTAGAGTCTTGCTAGCATAGTAAATCATAGAGGGATTTTTCTCAATCTTCTAACCCAAGACAGCCTTGACAGCATAATCAGATGTGTTAGCCATAATCTCAAATGGGGCTGTCCAGATCAGTGGTTGCAACACCAGGGCACAGTTGACTGCCATTTTTAATAAATCAAATGCCTTACGACATGATTCATCAAACTTGAATGACGTGTCTTTTGCCAAAAGGTGACTCAAGGGCTGAGCAACCTTCGAGAAGTTCTTAATGAATCTTTTGTAAAAATCCACATTCCCAAGGAAAGAGCAGATCTATTTTACGGATGTGGGTGAAGGAAGTCTAGAGATAGCATCCACCTTAGCTTTATCAACATTAATACCCCGACTAGAGACCACATGACCCAGGACAATGCCTTCCTAAGTCATAAAGTGGCTCTTTCCCTAGCTAAGGACCAGCCATGTTTTGATGCATCTCTGGAGGATCAATTCCAAGTTAGCTAGGAAAGACTCAAAAGAATCTCTGAAAATGGAGAAATCATCCATGAACACCTCAAGACAATCTCCCACCGTGTCAAAAAAGATAGCCAGCATGCACCTTTGAAAATTCGCAGGTGCATTGCAAAGCCCGAAAGGCATTCTACGAAATGCAAAGGTTCCGTAGGGACATGTGAAGGTTGTCTTTTCCTGGTGTTTGGGATGGATAGGGACTTGATTATATCCCGAATAACAGTCCAGGAAGCAAAAGTATTTTTGCCCAGCTAACCTTTCAAGGATTTGATCAATGAATAGCAATGGAAAGTGATCCTCTTTTGTGGCTGTGTTTAGCTTCCTATAGTCAATATAGACTCTCCAAGCAAAAGCTGAACAAGTGGTGAAAGTTTCCCCTTTCTCGTTAGTCGTAATGGTTATTCTCGCCTTCTTGGGTACAATCTGAGTGGGGCTAACCCACGGAATATCCGATATTGTTTAAATAATCCTAGCATCGAGCCACTTGATTATCTCCTTCTTGACCACTTCTCGCATATTCGAGTTTAGTCTCCTTTGCATCTCGCGAGAAGGGCGGGATCCATCTTCCATAAAAATACGATGATTACAATAAGATGGCTCGATCCCCCTAAGGTTGTGGATGGTCCAACCAATTGCCTCCTTATTATTTTTAAGGACCTTAATTAACCTCGATTCTTTATCCTTAGTCAAATCAGCACTAATAATCACAAGGAGCATGTTTTCAAGTCCTAAGAACTCATATTTCAAATTTTTGTGCAATGGTTTTAATTCTAGCTGAGGTGGGTTTAGAATAGAAGGTAGGGAGGATGCTGACAAAGATTCATTAGGACGATCCAATGGAAAAGGCTGGGAATGAACAAAATCAATAGCCTCTTCAGGATGTGGTAGGTCTACCATGGAGGGATGTAGGTTGGGTTCACTAAAACTTGTGGAGTCCTCAAGTGCACTGATCGTCATACAAGTCTCAAAATCCTGATCCTCGAGCTCCTCAATGAATCCACAATCCTCAAATCCTCTTATCGCCTTAAAAATATCTAGAGTTATCTTCTTATCCCCAAAGGCGATCTCCATACTACCGCTTTCACAATTTATGTTGGCCTTGGCGGTAGCTAGGAACGGACACCCCAGAATGATGGACGTGTTCCTTAAATCATTAGGTACATCCATGTCAAGGATGAGGAAATCTAAGGGAAAATAGAAATCCTTGACCTTGACGATTACATCCTCAATAACGTCCCTCGGTGTGGTAACCGAACGGTCCGCTAATTGTAGCATTACTAAGGTTGGCCCGAGTTCACCTAGCCCAAACCTCTCATAAAGAGAAGTCAGGATTAGGTTGATGGATGCACCTAGATCCAACAATGCCCTATCAAAAGTGTATTCCCCACTAATGCATAAGATCAAGGGGGCACCTGGATCTTTCTTCTTTTGAGGAAGGTGATGCAGGATCACAGAACTTGCCTACTCAGAGAGAATCACCTTCCTCGAAGTGGGTTCTCTTGGCTTACGCTTTTGGGTACATAGTTCTTTCAAAAATTTAGCATAAGCCAGGATGTGCTTAATAGCATCAAGGAGCGGAATATTGAACTCTACGCTCTTGAATAAATCCATGAGCTCCTCGTTGCTATCTAGGGTTTTCTTCTTCTTGGTTTTCAATAGGGCTTCAAGGAAGGAGATATGGGTGGTATTTTCAATTTTCGATCCCTGGGCCTTATTGTCATCTTCAATCTCCTCCTCTTCTCTCTCAAGCTCCCTAGGGTCTTGGCATCTAAAAGGTAATTTAGGTTCCTGGGTTTGCTTTCCACTTCTCAAGGTGACAGAGTTTGCAGAGGCATAAGGGTTTGGGTCTTGAGGTGGGTTAGTGAAGATTGGAGGGCCTTGGTTGGTCATGTAACTAGAAGAAGAAGATGAGGGACCCTGCTCAACCACCTGAGCATGTGCGTGTGGGTCCCTTTGATTCCCGTACCCTTGGGCTCTATTGCCCTTATTTTGTACATTGCGCGGGTTGGGTATGGGTTGGGATGGTAGAGATCTGGGTTGTCAGGTGTTAGCAATTAACCCAGATTGCAAGTTATCCAATGATGTCTTCATTTACTGCATAAGCTGAAGTATGGACCCTTGCATTTCTGCCATCTGTCGGTTTAACTTAGCCTACCCTGCAGATTGTTGGGCATTCCAAGATGGCTGAGTAACCGGTCTAGGGGGCAACTGGGTGTATACTTGACCCTGACCCATAGGTCATTGAGATACATAGTTGCTGGGTCGAGTTTGGGTCTGTTGCCCTTGACTTTTCCAGGAGAAGTTAGGGTGGTTCCTCCAACCCGAGTTATAAGTGTTGGAATATGGGTTGGACCTAACATTCTCCTACATAGCATACGCATCCTCATAGGACGAGGATGGAGAGAAGGAAGGATCAGAAAAGCTAGGACAAAAGGCCCCAGTTTGGAACCCATAAGGTTCCGAGAAATCCTAGCTCACAGGTTGAGCCGAATCAAGTTGGTTCACGAACTCCCACTCCGTGGGAGCTTGCGAGGAATGGAATCCCGAATTCTAGGATTGAGTAGGTATAGAAGTGTTTCCTAAATTCCCAGAGATCCATTCTTCCATTCTCTTAGCAACCAAGTCCATTTTATCCAGTTTATTACAAATCAATTCCATGTCAAATGAATGAGAATCTTGGATCTCATTAGCACTTGACCTAGGTTGTTGGGACCGATTGAATGCATCCATGGAGGCATGATTAATTGAGTTCTCGCTTATTTCCTCAAACAAGTCATATGCGCTATTTGCATCTCTGTTGAGGAAATTGCCTTCGCAAGAAGCGTCCACGTGATTATAGAGTTGCTCCACCAACCCGTGATAGAAAATATGTACGAGTTGCCATTTCGGCACCTCGTGGTGTGGACATTTCCTCAAAAGTTCCTGGAATCACTCCCAGGTGCCATGAAATGGTTCCCCCGGCCGCTGGGCGAAAGTGGTAATTGAGGGTTCGTCCCTACCAGGAGGGGTGACGTAATAAAATTGCGGAATTGAATATATAAAGCAATATCACAAAAATAAGCAATCACACAATGTACACAAGTAATTTTTAGGTGGAAACCCAAACCGGGTAAAAACCACCACCTAACCCTCTCGAGTTAGGATTTTCCGATCAACCAAGTTGATCAAATCCACTAACCGAATCACTTTGAACGAGGGTGATTCAACCTCAATATAACCACGCTACAAGTACGAGGGTAGCGTTCCTCAACCCCTTCTCTCCACGAGAAGGATTTTGTCCCACGAAGGAGACGGGAATTTGCAAAGCGAATACCCAACCAAAATACAAAGATAAAATGAAACAACAGTCCTATAGAGCCAACAAAATTAAACCTAGCTTCTATAGGAAATAGGAAACTCCCCTTTGCAAGGAGTGCGTCGACGATGACGCGGTGCGTGTGCCACGCGATGGCGCTACGTTGCTCTCGTTATCTACGGTGGGAGAGCGGGCACGCAAACTGAATTTAGCTCTCAAGATGATGGAGCTTGAGCTTGGAGAGCAAGATCTTTTCTGGACACAAAAGAGTGTGAGAGTGTATATCTTGTGTCTTGTTTTTCTAAGTGTGTCTCTTATGTTTCTCTTCTTGTGTTTTGTGTTACAAAGGTTCCCCTCTATTTATAGAGGCCTTAGGAAGGCTTTGGAAGGCTTGGAAAAGCTTCCATAGCCGTTGGGTGCAAAGCCCAAGAGAATCAGGCCGAAATCAGGACAATGATTGCATTTGACAGGGTTATCAGACGTCTAACTCTGGCATCAGACGTCTGGAAGGCCACTTTAAGACGTCTGATTCCAAGGTCACACGTCTGATTCTATGCGGGTTTCTCCCTGACTTGAATCAGATCTAAGCAGGGTTTTTGTGCAAGTCCATCAGACGACATACAGGACGTCTGGCACTAAGTCTGGACGTCTGGAAACCTACTTTTACTGTGGGAATTGATTTCCAAACGTTGCAACGGCTAGAAAATCTCTGAGAAGAGATTTTGGGTCAGCCGAGGCAAAACGGTCATTTATCAGACGTCTTGTAAGTCCTATGGACGTCTGATAAGGCTCTAACGGTCATAATCTTGAGTGTTTTCTAAGCCAGCCAACGGTCCACTATCTGGACGTCTGGCAAATCCATCAGACGTCTTCTAAGACGTCTGGTCTAAGGTCTGGACGTCTGATTTCATCTGACAGAAAACTAAGTCCAGCCTAACAGTTATTAGACGTCTGAAACAACAGTCAGACGTCTTAAAATTCTTTATCAGACGTCTAAGTTTGGAATTAGACGTCTGGAAATGCTGTTTGAGCCCTATATTGGTTTTCTAAGTATTCTACAGAAAACCTAAGTATCCTAGGGTTGTGCAGGTGTTCCTAGGACTACTTTTAGGGTACTTTGAGGCTCTTTAACATAATGTTCTAAGGAATAAAAAAGAGCAAGAAAGTAAATACAAGAGATACATGAAAGGATAAAAAAGAATCTATCCTATTCTTCTTGTCTTCCATCTCCAATCTTTCGCTCCACGCGAACCTCCTCTGTTTTCCGTCAAGCTCCTCCAATCCGTCCTGGATGCGAGCTTGAACTCCGTCTAAACACGTCCACATTTGCAATTGACCTGAAATCTAGGACTCAAATTGCAAATGTTAAATAACACGTGTTTTGTTATCATCAAAACAAATGATCGTGGTGCTCTAGCACCAACAATCTCCCCCTTTTTGATGATGACAAAATCGTAAATAATAATGCATAAAAAAATCCTCCCCCTTTTTGACATTATCAAAAAGGTTTAATTGATTTTACATTTCCTATAACTCCCCCTTAAAACATGCTCTTCTATGAGTTTATTTTAACAAAGGTAATATTCTCCCCTTTTTGTAACAACAAGATAGCTATTATTTTTCTTCCCCTTACTAAAGGAAATTTAGCTACCTTATTTCTCCCCCTTAAAAATTGACAATTAGCTCATCATTTTTTAACTCCCCCTATCTAAATGCTTATGATAATAAGATAGGGTTAAGAATTTTTACCTCACCTACCATGGCCAATAAAATGGCCCGAATGGTGGTGGTGGATGCCACATCGGATGGGGCTCTCATCCGTAGCTTGGAGGCCCGGGCATCGGCGCCGGTCTCCAATCTGGTGGTCGACGTGCGGCGGGTCCGTCGTTTGTTCGCCGTCTCGTCGGTCTTCTTGTTCTCCTCCTTGGTCTACTCCTTGGTTCTCCCAACTTGAGTTGACCAGCCTTTAGTTTGTAGGTCCAGTCCTTTATGTTGTAGTCATCCCTGAACCCTACAAAACAAGATTCTAATTTTTTCTTCGGTATCCAAGTGAGCTTGGATCCGGATTTGTTAGAAGGTCTCCTTGATGGAGATCCTTTCTCAACCTTAGGGCTATAAAAATTATCAACTTTGTTGATTAATTTGTTAGAATTTTCCCTAAGACATGCGATTTCTTTTTCTATAATATCCATCTTAGTCTTTAAATCAGAAATTTCTAACTTTAGACTATTATTTTCCTCAATCAATTTAGTATTTTCATTGATTAAATTTTTATTTTCTAAAAGCAGGTTATTAGGACTAGAGCTACTTTCTAGGTCCCTAAGCTTTATTTCTAACCTATCATTTTCACTTCTAAGAAAACTAAGGTTCTTCTTCATGCTTTTGTTTTCTATTTTAAGTGATTTACTAATCTCGAATAATTCATTAAAAGCTTCTTGTAAATCAAAATTTACCTCGTCGTCGGAGTCGCTTCCGCTTTCACTATCGCTATTGGTTCCTCTGGCCATGAAACCAAAGCAAGCGGTTTCTTCTTCTTCTTCTTCCTCCGAGCTTGAATTGTCCCAAGTGGCTTGGAACGCCTTCTTTTTCTCCTTTTTGAGAAGAGGGCATTCTGGTCGCAGATGCCCTTTCCCGTTGCAGTGGTAGCAACGTCTCGGGCTTTCCTTCTTCTCCTTTTTCTTTTTCTTTAATTCCCTACAAAACTTGGAAAAATTTTTAAGTAAAATTCTAAAGTCTTCGTCATCGGAACTTACCTCGCTATCCGACGCGGCTCTGAAGGCGAGAGTCTTCTTTGGTTTATGCTCCGGTGTATCCTTCTTCTTCTGCTTCAACTTAGTCTCGTAGGCCATCAGATTGCCTAGGAGATCTTCCATGTTGAGCTCCTCCATTTCGTTCACCTCCTCGATGGCGGTGACTTTCTATTCCCACTCCGGTCCAAGGGAACGAAGAAGCTTCCCTTGAAGCTCCCCCTTGATGAAAGTCTTTCCTAAAGCTTTCAAGTTATTTACAATGAGAGTGAACCTAGTGTTCATCTCACTTAAAGACTCGTTAGATTTCATTGAAAAAGATTCAAATTCTTGAGAAAGTAAATTAATTTTTGAGGTTTTTACCTTAGAGGTACCTTCATGAGTTACCTCGAGTGTGTGCCAAATCTCGTATGCGGTGGCGCACTGCGAGATTCTGTTGAACTCCTCCGGGCTAAGCGCGCAATACAACGCGTTCATTATTTTCGCGTTGAGAGAGAGCTCCCGGATCTGCTGCTGCGAGTATCCTCTGGCGGGTTTCTCTGGGATGTCGAAGGGGGTCTCGCACCTGGTCCAGACTGTGAAGTGATGGTCGGCCTGGATAGGTTGTTAATATGATATTTTTATCGTTGAAATGTGTATAGTGGTTAACCTAATTCAGACCTAACCATCTCTTTACAAAATTTTTAACCTGGCCTAATTGATTCTATCTTGTCACTTTTAAGCCCAGGGTCGAACTCAGGGAAGTGGGGTTCAAGTCGAGTTTCTACGTTTTCCTTAAAACGCGTCTCTTCCGTTCGTTTATTCTGTTTTTGGTATTTTTCTTATTTAGGTTTTTTTCTGGTAATCCTTGTTCTTGAGGCACACCCTCAAAATTGTGTCCTTGGCTTTTAGCCAAAACAGAGTTTCAAAACACGTCTTGCTACTTGCAAGACGGGGGTACCTGCAAATCAAAGATTATCTTTTCACTTTTATACCTTTTTTTATCTTTTTACTAAGGAAGCTATCAGATAGAAAGTAAATATAGTAGCTATAGATATATATTTATATGTAGTATATATATAAAGGGGTGGGGGTGGAGGTGACGATGGAGTGTAGCACTATGTCGAGTCAGCCGACGTCTAGAGAGACGCAACCAACACGACTAGGTGCCGCGTGGAGTGTGGATGGAGGATGGATGATGTATGGGACCACGCTTTTTTTGTACGCGTGTATCAGGGAATATCAGCAACTGGTGCAGATATCCCCGCGATACAGCGTATAATAAATAACGTGAAAATATATGTACATATGTATGTATATAAATGTATAAGTATATATGTATAGATATATATAGATATATATACATATATATATAGGTGTATATATATATATATATATATGTATGTATATATGTATATAGCTATGTATATATGTATATAAGTATATATATATAATACTATATAGATATATATATATATATGTATATAAGTATATATGTATCTAGATATATATGTATATATATATGTGTATATGTATAAGTATATAGATATGTATATATATATATATGTATATGAGTATGTGTATATATATATATATATATATTATATATGTATATGCATATATATATTATATTATATGTATGTATACATAACTATATAGATATACTATGTATATATAAGTATATATATATAGATATATGTATATGTATATATATATATATATATATATATATATATATATATATATATGTATGTATATAAGTTACTATTAGTGTGTGAGTGTGTGTGTCGGTGAATGGGTGTGTGTGTGTTGCTGTAAGTGAAAAAAAAGAGAGAGAGAGAGAGAGAGAGAGATAGAGAATACGTGAGAGAGAGAGCGGAAGACAGAGAGGGAGCGGGCGGGAGAGATCGCGGAGAGAGAGAGAGAGCGCCAGAGAGAGAAAGAGCGGGCGGGAGAGATCGCGAGCGCGGACGATGGCAGCGAGTTAAGGCGTCTGCTCGCGGCGGCGGACGTCTGAAGATCGCGGATGCAGGCGTGTCTTCGCGCGGAGAAGGTGACGCGTCTGCAGGCCGGGTGCGAGGAAGGAGAGCGGGCGATGGCGTGCTCGGAGAGGGCGGCGGGGAGTCTGCAGTCGGTCGCGGAGGGTTGCAGAGGTTCGCGGGGGTCGGCGCGAGGCCGTAGCCGGCCGCTGCAGTGCGCTGCAGCCTGTCGCGGGTGGAATTGCAGAGGCGACAGAGCAGAGGCGGAGACGGGGAAGTGCCCTGCAGGCGCGCGCGGAGAGCTGAGCGCCTGCGGGGAAGGTCGCGGAGGTGCGAGGGGAGGTTCTGCAGTGGTCGCGGAGGGTCGCGGGGGTCGGCGCGAGGAGGCCTGGCCGGCCGCTGCAGTGCGCGCAGCGGCCTGCTGCGGCTGCAACTGCGGCGTGGACAGAACGGAGACGGAGGCGGGGAACGGGCCTGCAGGCGCGCGCGGAGGGTTGCGCGCCTGCGGGGAAGGTCGCGGAGGAGGCGGGGGTGCTGCTGCTGCTGTTGTCGCCGCTGGGCTGCTGCTGCTGCTGCTGCTGCTTCAAGCTTCGGACCTTGAAGCGGCAGCAATGGCGTGGAGATGCAAACGAAGAGAAAAGAACACACCACGCCCACCGGCTCGTTGAAGAGCTGGGCGGTGGTGCTCCCACTGTGGTGGTGTGCACCACAGTGGGTTCTCCTGCTCGTCGGGTGCCTCCTCGACGGAGGGCCGACGTATGGGAGGGGAGAGCGGGTGCGAAGGTGGTTGCGGGTTCGAGTTGCTGCCGCAGCTGCGTATTGCAGCAATGTTCCTCCTCTCTTTGTCGCGAGGAAGAGCTGCGGCTTTATAGAGGAGGGGAGCATGGCGGGGAGGCATGCGGCTGCGGGAAGAAGGCAGCCGCGGGAATGAGAAAAAAAAGAAAGATGAAAATAAAAATAGAGAAGGGACTTTTGCAAAGAAACACTTGATAAAGAAAATAATTATGCAAGCCATTTATTCCATTTCTCCTCCTCTCATGATTAAATGCATGCATGCAACCGTTTTTACATATGCGACTATAGGATTATAATATACATAGTTAATGCTAGAAAATAGCATAAGAAGGCGTTATTATAGGCGTGTTTTGAGGTGCAAACATGAAGTCGGTGGCTTGAAGCCACGTCTTCATCCGCAATTTCCAGTAGGGGTAGTTGCTCCCGTCGAAGAACGGCGGACGGGTTGTGGACTGCCCCTCGGAGATCCTGATTGCTGATGTGCTTCCCTCCATTTGATCTCTTGCCGGGTTGTTACGCCGAAATAGCAAGACCTCCTCTGATACCAATTGAGGGTTCATCCCTACCAGGAGGGGTGACGTAATAAAATTGCGGAATTGAATATATAAAGAAATATCACAAAAATAAGCAATCACACAATGTACACAAGTAATTTTTAGGTGGAAACCCAAACCGGGTGAAAACCACCACCTAACCCTCTCGAGTTAGGATTTTCCGATCAACCAAGTTGATCAAATCCACTAACCGAATCACTTTGAACGAGGGTGATTCAACCTCAATACAACCACGCTACAAGTACGAGGGTAGCGTTCCTCAACCCCTTCTCTCCACGAGAAGGATTTTGTCCCACGAAGGAGACGGGAATTCGCAAAGCGAATACCCAACCAAAATACAAAGATAAAATGAAACAACAGTCCTATAGAGCCAACAAAATTAAACCTAGCTTCTATAGGAAATAGGAAACTCCCCTTTGCAAGGAGTGCATCGACGATGATGCGGTGTGTGTGCCACGCGATGGCGCTACGTTGCTCTCGTTATCTACGGCGGGAGAGCGGGCGCGCAAACTGAATTTAGCTCTCAAGATGATGGAGCTTGAGCTTGGAGAGCAAGATCTTTTCTGGACACAAAAGAGTGTGAGAGTGTATATCTTGTGTCTTGTTTTTCTAAGTGTGTCTCTTATGTTTCTCTTCTTGTGTTTTGTGTTACAAAGGTTCCCCTCTATTTATAGAGGCCTTAGGAAGGCTTTGGAAGGCTTGGAAAAGCTTCCATAGCCGTTGGGTGCAAAGCCCAAGAGAATCAGGCCGAAATCAGGACAATGATTGCATTTGACAGGGTTATCAGACGTCTAACTCTGGCATCAGACGTCTGGAAGGCCACTTTAAGACGTCTGATTCCAAGGTCAGACGTCTGATTCTATGCGGGTTTCTCCCTGACTTGAATCAGATCTAAACAGGGTTTTTGTGCAAGTCCATCAGACGACATACAGGACGTCTGGCACTAAGTCTGGACGTCTGGAAACCTACTTTTACTGTGGGAATTGATTTCCAAACGTTGCAACGGCTAGAAAATCTCTGAGAAGAGATTTTGGGTCAGCCGAGGCAAAACGGTCATTTATCAGACGTCTTGTAAGTCCTATGGACGTCTGATAAGGCTCTAACGGTCATAATCTTGAGTGTTTTCTAAGCCAGCCAACGGCCCACTATCTGGACGTCTGGCAAATCCATCAGACGTCTTCTAAGACGTCTGGTCTAAGGTCTGGACGTCTGATTTCATCTGACAGAAAACTCAGTCCAGCCTAACAGTTATCAGACGTCTGAAACAACAGTCAGACGTCTTAAAATTCTTTATCAGACGTCTAAGTTTGGAATTAGACGTCTGGAAATGCTGTTTGAGCCCTATATTGGTTTTCTAAGTATTCTACAGAAAACCTAAGTATCCTAGGGTTGTGCAGGTGTTCCTAGGACTACTTTTAGGGTAATTTGAGGCTCTTTAACATAATGTTCTAAGGAATAAAAAAGAGAAAGAAAGTAAATACAAGAGATACATGAAAGGATAAAAAAGAATCTATCCTATTCTTCTTGTCTTCCATCTCCAATCTTTCGCTCCACGCGAACCTCCTCTGTTTTCCGTCAAGCTCCTCCAATCCTTCCTGGATGCGAGCTTGAACTCCGTCTAAACACGTCCACATTTGCAATTGACCTAAAATCTAGGACTCAAATTGCAAATGTTAAATAACACGTGTTTTGTTGGGACCGATTGAATGCATCCATGGAGGCATGATTAATTGAGTTCTCGCTTATTTCCTCAAACAAGTCATATGCGCTATTTGCATCTCTGTTGAGGAAATTGCCTTCGCAAGAAGCGTCCACGTGATTATAGAGTTGCTCCACCAACCCGTGATAGAAAATATGTACGAGTTGCCATTTCGGCACCTCGTGGTGTGGACATTTCCTCAAAAGTTCCTGGAATCACTCCCAGGTGCCATGAAATGGTTCCCCCGGCCGCTGGGCGAAAGTGGTAATTGCTCGTCGCAAGGCATTGGTCCTTTCGATAGGGAAGAATTTCTTCAAGAAAGCCGACTTAAGAGTAGCCCAAGTTTCTATTGGCCTTCCTATGGTCCGGTACCATTGTGCGGCTTTATCCCTGAGAGAGTGGGGGAAGAGTCTCATGATCATTGGCTCATCATTCACATTCCTTGCTTTGGTGGTCTGAACCAAAGTGGTCAGATCCTCCAAGTGCTGGAATGGGTCCTTCGAGCCAAGCCCATGAAAATGCTTAATCAAGGTTAAGTCTTGGGGCTTGATTTCTATGTCCCCAGTGGGAATCATGAAGCCAGGACGTTCCCCATAGTTTAAAGGATCATAAAAATCCTTCAAGGGCCGAGCACTCTGACCATTCATACGTTGGAACCATTGTTGCATCTGCTGCATTTCTTCCAACTGCCTCTGAATCAGCTCCTACTGGTTTGGGGGAGGGGGAGGTGGTTGTTGATCAGCCATGGGATATGCTTGGCTAAAGCTCAACCTCCGCCTCCTGGAATGGTCTAAAGGTCCTTCCAATCTAGGGTTCAATGACCTCCTTCCAAGCATACACTAGAAGGAAGTCGGAAGGATGGGGAAGAGAAGAAGCCTTGTAGCACAAAAATGCAAGCCTATCCTTAGGATGGGTAGCCTAAAGGTCTACAGACTCTCAGAATCCGTCCTAAGGTTATGGACGATTTATTCTACTTATGTCCAGCAATCCAACCAGTTATAAGGAGGGATTAGGGAGAAGGTTCTTCCTTTAGCATGTGCCTTTGGTTCCTAGTGTACCCCTCAACAGTGGTCGTTTGACGCTATTCCCCTAGCTAGACATCAGATTGACTAGTATAAGTAGGTTAATCATGAATAATCTCAATCTAGATCCCGTAGAGCGAACCAGTCCTTAGGGCCAATGTTTACTCAATTTTAGTTAGGCTTGGGATAATGGAGCTTCTGGAATGTAATGGGCCCTTAATGGGTTATGCCCTTAATGATCTTTTTGAGAATGTGTGAATGTGCACAACTAAGAGGTTTTCAAGCAAGATTATTAATGATGAGATGAGTTTTAGGGTTCGAATCTTTCTTAATAGCTTTTAGGATTCAAATATTAGGTGTTTTCAACAAAGTTTTGTGAGGCAAACCAAGTTTGTTTTTTTAAAAGTACGTGTTCAAGTATTTTCCTTTAGAAATCAAGAAAAATATGAAGTGTCTGGCTTGACCTAATTATTGAATCCTATGGGGCAGCTACAAAATGAACCTCTTTTAGATTAGGTGGTGTGGCCCAAAAAATTCAATCAATTGGCTCAAATGCACCACCGATTAAGGCACACAAAAAGGTGATTAACCTAATATGATTTCTACTCATTTATGTGTTGAATTAGCGTACCGGGTCCACAGGTCGGAATCCAGATTGAGTAGATGAAAATCAAGTTAGGTTTTATGCCTCTGATGTAGGTGTATAAAGTGTGTAAATTGATTCGTCCCATAGAAAGTATCTTTTTATTTTTTTATTTTTATAAAATGTGGGTGAGATGGGTGAAGGTGGCAAACAAGACAAACAAAGTCTATCCTAGGGTTTATGCAAACACCTAAGTAGATTAGGTCTTGGTTATGATTGTGGCAAAATGAACTAGTGGGGGGGAATGTGGGGGACACTTACAGAGTACTCTACCCACACTTTACTCTGGTCTACCGTAGTTGGATCTCCATGCTAGGGTACATACAAGATAGTAGATCAAACACAAGTGGGGTTAGTGCTATGTAAATGCAAAGAAGTGCAGAAAATAATAAAGTAAATTCCATTGCCTCCCTGGCAATGGTGCCAAAATGATCGCATGGGTTTCACGTGTTTGAAATCAGGGTTATGAGTAACCCATCTTCGTAGTTGCAAAACTCGTGATCAAATATAATTTACACCGAAACTCCAAGGGAGTCCCAAGTCAAACACAGGGAGGCAACGTTTACTTTGTATGAAAACCACGCTTCGATTTATTTCTTTTTGTGTTTTGTGGTTTTGTTATTTTTTTGTTTCTGAAATAAGATGACAAACAATCACAAGAGAGAGATAGAATCAAATATGATATATTGCATGAATGTCAATTACAGTAATCTAGAAAACATAAAAAGAGAGGGAGGTGAGAAGAAATATCCCGAAGCGACTGTTCAATGAGACGACGGCGCCTGGTGGAAGCTCGGATGGAGTTGGGAAGCAGGACGATGGAGGTGAGAAGCGAGAGGATGTCGGGTAGAGGAAAGCTTCAGCATAGCTCCAGAATGGAGGCGAGAAGGCGGAGATGATCTACTACTGGAATGGAGGTGGGAGGACGACTCCAAGGTGACCTATGAATGGGGATGGAAAGCTGGAGAAGTATTTGGTGGGGCAAAGTTCCGTTACACTAATAGGTGCCTTGGGAGCTTGAGAGCAAGCTCTAAAAGAGCATTGGTAGGCTTGTGAGAGCTTGAGAGTAGGTGGGAGTAGAGTAGGTAGAGATGACTTAGAAGGGAGGGGGTGTTGGTCCTTTTATAGTGGATGAAAAGAGGCTAGAATAGGCATGGGACCATTAGTGACTTACAAGTTGTCGTTGTAGGTGTCGTTGTAGGCAGCTCTCACCCGCTCACGCCCACAGGTGGCCATGCTGGTGTGCGAATAATTAGCGATGGCTGTAAGCGTCGCTGAATGTCGTTGGAGGCTGGAGCCAACCAAGCATGTGCTCGCCCATGCGAGCTGCGCTGTCCCACCTCATGCGCGTAGAGGCCCTGCTGGCGTGCACGCGCACGCTGCTAGTGCATGCTGGCACTGCGCTGCCTCTGCTGTTGTATGCGTGCATGTCAAATTGATGAAGGGGGGCACTGCAGGTCTCGAACCCGCGTCTTGCATCTGCGGAGAGGGTGCCTCACCATTTGGCCAAGGCGTGCTCTTGGTTAAGTGTAGAGCTTGCTGACGTGCAATTCAGGCCACCCTTAGCCGTTGGATTGAGATCCAACGGCTGAGATCCCTCCATGCGGTGGCTTTGAGGATGTGTTGGCTCAGGTGGGGCAGCCTGGATGGCACCACGTGGCGCCATCTAGGCCATCCATCTTCTTCTTCTTTTGGAGGGTACTACAGAGCTCCGATCGGAGTGATTTTCGCGATGACGGACTGCGATTGTTGTTCTAAATCCATCTGTATGGTCGGATTCTGCATCCGAAGCCCATAAAGATGTCGCCTTGCCTCCTGGCCACGTAAAATGACATAATTAATGTACATAATATACAACTATCCTAAATGCCATACGATGGATGTTATGCAGTATTTATAAAATGGTATGCAAAGCTAAGCCTAGGAACTATCATAAGTAACCATTTTATCATGAATTCATGTGTGTTTATCAGGCCTTAAGGATTGACTCATTCTTCGAGGCCCAGATCGAGATTATTTTCGACTAATCTGCTTCTATCAATCCATCTGATGTCTAACTACAAGAGTACCGTCAAATGACAATAGTTGGGGGATATCAAAGGAACCCGAGGTGCAAGCCAAAGGAAGAACCTTCTCCCAAATTCCTCTCTCTAACTAGTTGGATTGACCGAATAGAAGAAAATGAAATCGTTTATAATCTTAAGATGAGTTCTAAGAGTCTGTAGGTCATTAGGCTACCCACTTAAGGACAGGTTTGATTGCTTGTACTGCAAGGCACCTTTCTTTTCTCTGTTTTCCCTCTTGCTTTTCCATGTATCTTTCCAATTCTTACACACACTTCCACTCCTAACCCCCTACCACTACTTATCCCCAAGATGATTATTATCCCGACATGACCTGTGACAACCCATCGACTAGTTAGGATAACTCTAATTGGGGATATGATTTATGACCTCAATGTCCAAGGCCTAACCCTACATCAAGACTATGCTTACTATCCTTTTCACAACTACACTAAATATAGATCTCCGCATTCCTATGAACAACCTAATATGATCTATAATCAAGAAGGATATGATGATTACAACACCTACCCTCCCAGGACTACATTGCATATAGGTCACCACCCCTTAATGAACAACCTGAGACGACCTATTATCAGGGAAGGACCCAAGAACCTCAATTTCTTGACCCTTATGGAATGAACCCAAACCCACCCAACCCTGAAATGAACCATTCGATTTAGGTAAACCAGGTCCAAGATAGGGTGCTGGCTAAATTGAGGACTACCATATGTTCTTTAGAAGCTCAACTAGCACCTTGGATTGAAGAATTGGAGCCCTTGATTAAAATGATTGATGATCTAAACAAGTCCTTATTGGATTGGCTCCAAGATGTTGAGGATAAGGACCTGGGTGAATTATTACTTGGGAAATTGTCAAGATTGAGGATGAAATTCGTAGTTTCTCTAGTCAAATCTTGGGATGATTCATAGGATGAACCCTTTTTAGGAGAGCCAATGTCAGAATCTTCTCAAGCACCTGGGGGGGGACACATTTTTTGAGACCTGGGATGGCGAGATTGATTTAGAGCAACAAATTGAGGATGAACTGATTTCTTCACCTGAGATCCCAAAACGAAGAAGCAAAAATGTCTCTACTAATCAAGGAATAACAAATGATTATGAGACATATATTAATGAGGATCTGATAAGTCCATGTTAGTGGACTAAATTAGAGCCTAAGTACATTACCAGTGAGATGAGAATTTAATTTAGACTATGCATTACATTGATAAAATTATTTAAGCTCACGAATTATCATTCTCACATTTTTATTGAAGAGAGGTGTGCCCATTATATTCATGTACTAATACAATTACATATATATATATTTACAAGAATAAATTGGGCAAATCAATTTTGGTATCTTGGGTTTTATTAGAAAAAGAAAGGAAGAAAGAGATTCTAAAATCTTCATGTTTGGAACCTAGGATAAAATACCAACCACCGTTATTTGAGCTAAACAATACCAACCACTCTTTCTTATTTCCATGCATGAACGTTCCCTGATATTTCTTTACTTTCCTTCCTTATTTTTCCTCTCTCTCCCTGATAATCTCTCTCATTCTCTTTTCTCTCTCTTATATACAAGCACATGGAGGATGGCAGGAAATCATCTTTCTAACGAGGGGAAGAACTCCCTCTCCACATCCCCATTGTGCAACATATGCCACAGTGAGCCTCTGCTTTGACATCCGCCATCGAAAGTTCTCCACGACCGCGCATCGACCTCGACCATGCTGCTGCAAACTACAATCGATTGCAACTACCATGCCATTCTCTTCAACCACACTCTGACATCACCCTCTCGACAATAGCTAGTGTGCAACCTCACCGGCTGTTCACCTCCTCCAGAGCAATAGCCACTTCAGACCACGCAACAGAGCTGTCTTCTCCTCCGCACGCCATAGACCTCGCACCCGTCTCTCATGAGCACAGGCCTCACACGCCCACAGCCAGTGCCACCTTCTCCTCCTCACCGCCATCAATTCCCTAGCAGCGCCATCGCCACTCGCGACTACGCCCACCAACGTCATCACAGACCACACACCGCCTCACCTCCTCCCACACCATCTGTGTAGCCTCACCTCCACCCTCTCGCACAACCACCGCCATGCCTCACGAGGCCATGCCTCCATGCGTAGAGCACCCATGGCCATCCTCTCACCCCTTCGGGAAGCAGATCCCACTGCGACGCTGCCTTGCCTCATAACCAATTCTTTCGGCTTCATCCTTACTCCTCTAGCTCCTCACCACCCTCTTCTGAGTACTCCATTAATGTAGGTCGTCCTCCAAGCAGCTGTAAAGGAGGATTTCTTCTCTCTCTTCTCTTTTACTACTTTCTAGCATAGTTTTAATTCTACACTTAGTTGCAATAAACTTTGACCTGATTTTTTCAAATATTTGTTCTCTCACTCTCTCTATCTTACTCTCTCTTTCTCTTTCTTATTATCTACAAGTAGAGTAGAATAGGTAATTCTTCGACCTGATTTCCTATTATATAAAATACCAAAAAAATCACAAAATATAAAAATACCAAAACTAAATAAAAGCAAACGTGATTTTCCTAAATCAAATGTTCGCTTCCCTATGTTTGACATGGGATTCACCATCCCAACTATAAATATTATTTGACACATCGGAGTTTTCTGCGAAAATACGACGACACTGGTTTCTCTTTCCTGAGACCCTAAAGTTGATTTCTTCACATGAATTTTTTTCGACCATCATATGTTCTCCATCTACTCCATGCCAACCCTACCCTTCTCCCTCATTTTGGGCACCAACTTAAGGTGGTTAACTACCATGGTTGGCGCCACCTATGCTCCTAACCACTAACCCTCCTACATCTATATAATACCCCTCTAACCACCATCCAAAATTCATCTTTTGACATATCATTCTTCTAACTTAATCTACAACAATTAACCTTGGAAGAAAGGTTAGATGTGGGAATTGGAGGGAAGCATACCACCCCTGTCTAGTCTCTTACACACATTCCTTTCTCCCTTGGGGCAAGGCCAAGGATCATCCTAGGGGGACGCTAGCCAGAGGAGGAATGGGTGGACATCCACCACCCTTGTGGAGCATATTACAGAACATCATCATCGAAGGAGTAAGAGGAGCATCCCCACATACTTGAAAGCTTCTAAGTTTGGAGCGAAGATCACTTTGAGCACCATTTTTCGGGATTTCATTTCTATCTCAATTTCATTTTCTTTGTATCTTTATGTTGTAATAGCAAGCTTTCCTCTACATTTAGAGGTTACTTGTGTAGAAACCCTCTACACAAGTGAGCCCTCCAATTATTACATTTGCTTCTTCTCTTTAATTCATATAAAGTTTGCCTTTCAAATTTTTGTTCAATTATTCTTCTGTAATTCCCTTAGTTGTTGCACACACCACTAATTATCCTAGGCCACACTTGACTACGGTGAGCTTAGGGAGGTCAGGTTTTGTTTTATTTCACATCTTTACATAGCTGTATTTCTATCTTTCATTGCCTTAATTTCCACAACCCTAAAGATTTGCACAACTTAAAAAGCCAAAAGTAAAATGAGATTTGAAAAAGTGAAAGGGAGATCATTATTTTTATAACTAAAGATTGCCTCCTAGATACTACACTATCTAGGAATATAAATTTAAACGTTGAATGGATTTATGCATTGCAATGACACTTAATTTGCATCTTTTGTAAAATCGCATTTTTCCTCATCACTTTTTGGCACTTTTGCCGGGGAGGCATGGCTTAGTTATTGTTTTAATCTCTCTCTTGCTTAATTGAATCTTCACTAGTTCCATTTTTGTATTTTACACAGGTGTGAATTAAAGCGGGAGGTGTTCTTATCTTCTCGCTGGTTTAAGGTAAGTTTCTCACCAAAATCCCTTTAAATCTTAAGAAAAAATTGAAAAAATCTTAAAAGTATCAAAAATCATAAAAGCAAGAAAATTACAGGAGGTGGAACCCTAAAATCCTTTAGTTGCTTGTTTGAATCACTTTTCCACCACCTTCTCATTGGTGTTCAATTTTTGAAAATCTAGACTTCAACTTTGAAAAATCAAGTTTGGGAACAAAAGGGCTTCCAAAAATTCTCACACTATGCCATTTGAAGCACCTTTGAGTCTAAAACTTAAGTTTCAAAGTTCATAAAAATCTGCTAAGTAGCTGATTTTTAAAAATTCAAGCACTAAATAGGGGTCAAACCCAAAGTTCTTACTATTTTCCTATTATTCCCAAATTTTGTAAACTTTTATACTCATTAGATTTGTATGAAATTTATATTGCTAGAATCCCTGAAAATTTTCTATAACATATAAAATTTTTAAGAAATTTTGAGGTCGTTCGGGGATCATACAGAATCAAATTTTCAAAACTATCATTTCTGGATTTTGACATAAGTGTAGAAAAAAATCTCAAAAAGTACCAAATGATTTTGAAAAGTCCTAAAAAAATCATTTTCAAAATCCTTGTTTGATTTCTTTTCTAGTGGTGGTGTTGTTTGTCTTTTTGGGATCGCCACTTAAACATATTAAGTAAAATTCATTTATTTCTTACGAGCAACATACCAAGGATTTCAAATCTATGGTTAATTTTCTCTTTTGCCAGTCACACCAAATCTAAATGAATTGGATTTCACCAACTCCAAAACTTGTTTGCAATTGCTTGTGTGACAACAAAACTTTTTAAAAATTTAAAAAGAGTAAATCCAAAAACAAGCATAAAAATATCAACACCCTAAAAGACTCACAAAAATCCTTTGTTTGCAAACATTACTTATTTTGGCATTGGGCATCACGCTTGCCCAATTCGCACACAAAAAAGATTAATCAGGGCAACTACCCCAACAATTCCCATCACAAATCGGTGCACGCACACGTCTTAAGCTTAATTAAAATTGGTAGCAACTTAACCCTTAAGGACTACATCTAATTTTAGGCACGATACACATATATCCAATTAATTGCAATAGGGTGCAACTCCCTACATTAACATGGTATCTATGTTGAGGGGCCACTCCAAACAGTCGGGTACGAGTTTGTATAAGCTCTCAGCGACATTCCTAAGACATACTTGCGCCTAATACCCCCCCTTCCAATCCGACCAGAACTACAAAAAAAGTAGATTTTAGTAGCAAGTTGAATAATAGCATATAATACATTTGCCACTATTACTTTAGATTTAATGTCAAATTTTTTGTATATGCCACTATAATATTTTTGTGGATGATAATTAATGCTAGCGGCAAATGTATATGCCACTATATATACACTTTAGGGGCAAAAAAATTATATGCCACTATCTTTCGTTTTGTCCAACAATGATTAATATTAGTGGCAAAAATATTTTCCTCAAAATATACAAAGTGTAATATCATTCTAATCTTTCAAAAGTAATTAGTGATAATAAAAATTTATGCAACTAAAAATACTTTAATGAATGAAAATTAATATTAACGACAAATATATGTGTGACCATAACTAGAAAAATCAATTTTGATCACGACTATTTGATCACGACTTTTAAAATCATGACAATAAATAATTTATGATTATGATTTTAGGCGAAACTATGATAAAAAAATAGGACTGAACCTTTGATTACGATTTCAAAACTATAACAAAATAATATCCTATCACTAAAAGAAAAAAGGAGTACTTTGATCATGACTTTAAAGCCGTGGTAAAAATCCCATGGTTATGGTTCCGAAAACGTAACCTAAAGTTCTTTTTAATTTAAAAAAAAACATAGTTTCCCTTACCCTACGGCCAAACCCTACATTGTTACCTTGCCCTACCCATCCTTCTCTCACTCACTCGTCTCCTCGCCCTCCTCCACTACCTTTGCATCATTCCTCTTCACCCTTCTCCTCCGCATCCCCTCCCCTACCCCCAACCCAAACCTTTCCTCACCCACCACTTTGCACCTCCTCCACCACACTGTTACCCTTCACCTCCTCCTCTACCACACCACCACCAAGACAATGCACCACCACCTCCTCCACACGCCTCCACCACTCCCCTACCCCTACAGTCCATCATGTGGCTCCTCACGCCCCCCGCCTGCATGACCCACTACTGCCACCACCAAGTCCCTTCCTATAGAAACAATGGACCATGAGGGTCTTCCTCAAGGTAGGGGAGGGCTACTCACTCTCCATCAAGGAGGGGTAGGTCATCCTCACCAAGGCCAATCACCTTGACCCATACCAGGTAATTATATTTAAAGATCAAGCCCTGCAAATTAAAGATTGGTTTGCTTTTGGCTATGACTTGGGTATGTAGCTGTTGCTGGTTTAATTAATTTTCCCTCATGGCATGGGTGTTGGGTATTCATCTTAATTTAATTTGTATTAATGTCTCCCCAACATTGGATCAAAGATGAGAGGTACAACACGAAGGTGAAGGATAGGGAGGGCCACCCAATTTTTTCCCTCATAGAAAAGGCCACCAGGGAGGCCATCAGTACTCCATTAGGGAGAGCCAACTGGTTAGTTATTGAGCTCCTCCAAGCCTTCCTGGATTGTTTCTATCTAGTCAGTTTTAGTTCGTCTTTAATTTTGTTGTGATCGATAAGGAAGGATCAAAAGAAGGGAGCTTAATTATTTTGGATCTTTACGAAACCCACGAAATCCTTCTCCTCCACATCCCACAAAACCCTCCTCACCCTCACATCCCCACGTTGTTGCCCCCTTCCCATCCTCCTCCTCCTTGCCCTCCTCCACTTCTGGCTTGCCTACAACCTCCATTACTGCTACATCTTTGCCACCTTTGTCATTGCTACATCACCGTTCCTTCACCACTTGATGCTACTGCTATATAGATGACTCCCAATAGCATCAAACCATTATTCTTCTTGCTACTTATCTTGTTTCACAATTTTAAAACCATAGATTTTATCAATATTCAAGTGATGATTCTTGATCATTAGAAAATTTGCGAGAAGAATTAGGGTTTGAAAACTCATAGTCATAGTTGCATAAAATCTAAGATCAAATAAATTTACTTAGACTCGGTGAGTTTCGAGTCGAACACAAGGAGGCCATTTTTTATTTTAGAAATCTGCATTGATTTATTTCTTTTTGGTGTTTTGTGGCTTTATATTTTTTTGGTATTTTCAAATAGGTTGAATGTCAGGTAGAGATCTATCCAAGCTAATTAACTCAACAAATAAAGAGAGAGAGAGAGAAAACAAATATTTATAAAGTGGAATATTGTTTGTTACAGAATAATCATCATCGCAGTAGAGTTTCACCACCAAATTCTGGATGGATTGGTGTGGTTCCTTTACGCCTAGGACACCAAAATCTCGAAGCATGAACGAACAAAAGCATAAGAGAAAAGCATCTTCTATTTTCTAATGATTGTGAGGCCCCAATTCTTTACTGGAAGGGGAACCAAAGGCCTTTGCCCTCCCTTTCTCTCTACCAAGGGATGGAACTCTACCAAGGGATGGATGGGTAGAACCTTTTTCAATTTTTTCATGTTATGTTATTTATGTTATCAAATTGTGGAACAATCCAAATAGATGGCGAGTGCCTGATCGAATGGATCACACAAAAGCAGTAAAAGAGATAGAAAGAGAAAATCCCCCTCAATGGCTACCTAGGGAACAACTCGGTTCGATAGAGCTTGGACGAATTAGGACAAAGGTGGAGGAAGAAGATCAGAGCCGGAGGAAGAGGGGTTGAGGCAGGCAGCATCATGGTGAGATCTACTTCCTCGAAGGGGGGTGAGAGGATGGTCGATGGGAGCTCCACAAATGTAGGTGAAAAGAGGGGAAAAAATCATTTTGTTTCTCTAGTGGATCATCCCAAGGGCTTGGGATAGACTAAAGAGGGGCTCTTGAGCTCTAGAGAGGGGTAGAATAGGCTAGGAAGGGGATGAATAGCCAAAGGGGGTAAGGTTGGGTATTTATAGTGGGAGAAAGAGGGTTTGCCAAATGGTGCACTAGGCCATTGAATGCTCATGCATAGCATGCGCCACACACAATGTGCTTGTGCAAGCCCATGCAACACGTGTAGCGTGCATGTAACTAGCAAGGTGAGGAGGTCCCACAGCCTTTGGATGATCGGATGATCTAGATTGCATGCGCTGGCGCTCTTCAGATCATGCAAATCACTCGTATGATTGCATGTATCGCACCTCGCACCTCTGTGCTACCACGTGTCCTTGTTTGTGCATGAGCTGTGTGCATTGTTGCTATGAAAGCACCTAGCAGAGGCGATTTGGGTGCCTCCTCGCCATCCATCCGCAATCATACGACTAACTTAAATCAATGTGCCCTCGCAGATTTTGATTCGAACCTGCATCTCGACTTTGAGGGGTGTGGATCTTATCTGCTATACTATCGCTGTGGCCAACTAATCATGGCCGTTGGATGAGGATCCAATGGTCATGATTAATTGGCCACAGCGATAGTACAGCAAATATGATCCACACCCCTCAAATCCAATGGTCATGATTAATCTGAGCTAAGAGGGGTGCATGCAGGCAACATGTCACATCCACAGTTGTTGGATGAGGATCCAATGAACCATATCACTCCTCATGCGTGCTTTAGGTTGAACGAGGACTTTGGGCAGCTCTCATGGTCCTCATCCAATGGCCATGATTAATATGAGCTAAGAGGGGTGCGAGCAGGCAACGTGGTGCATCCACAATCATTGGATGAGGATCCAATGGCCTATATCACTCCTCACACATGATTTAGGGTTGAATGGGGACTTTAGGCAACTTTGATGGTGCCACGTGGCACCATTTGAGCCCATCTTCTTTTCTTCATAGGTACGCTATGAATGTTCGATCCTGTTGATTTTCATGGCAGTGAGTTGTGATCGTCGACTTGAATCCATCCATATGGTTTGTTTTTTCGTTTGATGTTCGGATTAGCATCACCCTATCCCCTATCCGTTGATCTTCTTTGGCTTGTAGAGGATACTATAAAGGTCCAATCAAGATGATTTCGGAGGTGTTGAACTCCGATCGTTGCCCTGATCACATCTATATGGTTAGATCTTCCATCTGAGGCCCAAAAATGTGTTTCCCTACCCCCTGGCCATAAAAATGAATAAATTAATATATAAATTATATAATCTACTCTAAATGCATGATGATAAATGTTATGCAATATTTGTAATACTAAATGCATCTACTAGCCTAGGAACATGAATAAATAGGTATTTTATCCTAAACAAATGTGTATCTATCAATTCTCTTCATTAATTTTATATTCTTGCTTCTGTTCTACATCGCTATTCTTTGTAAATATGAGTAATTGGGTTGCCGCTCTTCACTTCTTTTACTCTATTCAGAATAATACTCCTGTTGAATCCTCTATTGCTACATAAGAAGCCCATTAGTTTGCTACCCAATCAACTGTTGCTTCACAACTTTCTTTTGTAATTACTGTTGCTTGTGCTCAAAATTTGCTTGTCTCTGCCATATTGTTCTTGTTGCCCAAATTGCTATCTACAATTATTCACATGCTCATGCTACCCTCCACAAATTTGAAAATCAAGCTACTTCTATCCAACTCCCTTTTGCTACCATTTTGTGTTACTGCCCATGCTATTTTTGTTACCCAATTTTAGATTGTTGCTCATAAATGTTTGCATGCTCTTGCTGCTATCCAACTCCCTTATGTTGCCATTTATGTTGTTGTCCTTTCCTCTTCTGAATAACATGCTTCCCAACCTACCCATCCATCCCATTTTTATGGCCAAATTGAAATGGTTGCTGCTACGTACCTATTGTCAGATTTCTCTCCATTTTGAAGTTGCTATTGTTACCCATTAGTACCACTACTAGAAGTACCAAAGTTCTTATCCCTTCCATTCTGCTTCTTGCAATCCTCAAATGCATGACCAATCATGGTACAATAAGAAGAAAATTTTGGAAGCTTCTTGTAGATAATTTATTGTTTAAAAATATGCTTTGTCATCATTCTTGATCCATAAAAACATCCAAAAGAGATTTAAACAAATCAATCTCAACTAACATTCTAGGATACCTAGACCGTACTAGATCAAATATGTCCATATGAATGCCAAGAAAATTTCCAATTACATTTGCAATGGATTGCATGGCACCTCTATTGCACAAATGCAAATTTAGGTATGGCAAACTAATCCATCGGATATATGGAAGATCTTTTGTAATGAGACCCTTTTACCATCAATTATGCAACCATCCTTCGAAAAGGCTCAAACCATACATCTAGTTAGAACATGTCTTGAATGAATAGGTCCAAGAGAGAATACTCCTTTTAATCTCCAATTTGCTTTGATTTCATTCCAAATGTTAGTCAAATCTAACTTGATAATAGAATTCCCCAATTTGCTTTAATTGGTCAGAATTCCTCATTTAAGAGATGATTTTGTGCATATTCTTTTTACTTTATTTTTTATTAGCATTTTTTGTTGCTAACAAAGTTGATTTGGTTTTTCCAACTAGCTTAGCAAGATTTCTAATTTGATTGCTAAACACATGGAAGATATGGGAGCAGATGTTTAATTACCACTGATTTATTCCACAAAGAAGTCATTTTCATCCCATTTATTTCTTTTCTTTTTCCACTGGTTGTGTCTTAAATAGTGGGATGAACAATCATTCTATCAGGATAAATTCTATTGGTATAATATGTGCTCCTCGTGGAGATGGAAAGGAATCAATTGTACTTATAACTCCATATAATTCACAGAAGATTGAGGTCAATGATGTCATATCTTTGGGTCTTGGCTATGCAATCTTCTCTCTTCTTAGCAAACTTACATGGCTTGTAAAAGGCACTGTGTGGGTAGCTTCAGATTCATTGTTTGGAGAACATGCTGCAGTCAGTGCTTGGCTAATTAATACTACAATCCCAATTATTTTGGCAAGTTTAAGAATGAGAAGTTAGTATGTGCAATGAAAAGTATGCTATAGACCAGTTGGTGAATAATCCATTTGAAACAGGAATATCCGATGCTGTTAAATGTGGTGGAACCAAAGGTGTTGTACATGTTATTAAGGTTGTTGATAAGAAGGAAGAAAGTGATAGTGTTACCATATATTTTGAAGCTTCAAATGGACAAATGGCTAACTTAGATCTTATCAATATTATTCACTATCTGGAAATTATCAATAGGCCTTCCATATAAAGGTTGGTTCTATGAGTGCTCTATGTTATTGGGCTTGTGTAACGACCCGGTTCCCGAGTCCCTACGAGACACGAGAACCGGACCGACTCAACTAATCCCAAGACCTAGTCGTCCAACGAGGAAGTAACCAAAAGAGCAGTAAAATAAACCACATCCAGCATGAATATAACTAATAGTAAGAAAGTACAGCAGTAAGGAAAGAAACTACCACAGTATGTACCACCACAACAATAGAACAACATTCATAATATAATTTGAACTACAGGTAAAGAAAGTATAGCGGAAACAAGAACTACTCACTACAATGTAGCAAAAAGAGGTACAAGAGACAGTGGTAACTCTACTGGATCCTACTCGGCCCAACGTCCTCTGCAGCTGCTGACCCTGGCTGCTCAACACCTGGTCCTGAAAAAGGTAACGAGTGTAACACGTCAGCAAAATGCTGAGTAGAGTGGCAACTAAAACCAAAGACAACAGTAGAGTGTATAGTAGCTGTTCTGTTCCATTACTTTCTTTATTCACATCTTTCAATTGTCTCACTATTTCATTTATTCCTCAGATCATTTTCTTGATCTCGAATGTTCCTCGTGGGAACGACCTTGATTGCAGTCTTTTCCAAAAAGTAGAAGTAGCACGTGGTGCTCTCCAGGCCGGGAGAGTCCCCCGTGGTGATCCTACCCTCAGTCAACCACCCCAAGGTCACTGACAGACGTAACGGTGACTACGGCACGCGCGATAAACTCACAGGTAGCTAACCCGTACTGGCACGCAGTCAGTCGTTTCCGTTAACGGGTGCGCCCAAAGCACAGCACGGAACCAGTCCAGGGCAGAGCCCTCTTAGTAACAGGGGTCCAACCCCTCCACAGTAACCAAACCGGGGCCTTGCCCCTCCACAGTCCGCGCACCCTCGCCTGACTACCCTGGTTTGCCCAAGCGGGCCTAACAAGTCGGTGTGGGAGGCTAGCAGAACCCCGGAGCCCGTGGAGTAGCTACTACCTCCCTACACTAGTAGCTCTCCTCGGTACTACGTACGCGAGGGCCAGCAAGTCGGTACAGAGTGGCCAGTCCTAACCCCGGGTCCCTAGGGCGGCTGGCTCCGCTCTGCACTAAACAGGTACAGGTACTTCCCTTGGTACTACGTACCCAAGAGACAGAACACAACTACATCTCAATTCCATTCCTTTCTCTTTCCAGGAGTTCCACTCCTAATTCCCCCGTAGGGTTCCATCCTTTTTACTCAAACATCCAGGTTTCACTTTCCAGTTTCACATTCTTACAATCCATGTTCTCAACCACGTTATTTATTCACAACAGGCAGTTGTTAATTCCAATTACAGGCAGCTTTATATCTCTTTCCATTTTCCAAGACTGCAGTATTATACATTCCACTAGTTTTCCCATCCTAGGATTCATGCCATATCCTAGGATCTATCATACAATCTAGTTTTCCAGCCCTAGGATTCATGCAACACCTAGGAGCTTTCATTCCATCTATTTCTCATTCCTAGGATTCATGCAATGTCCTAGGTTCTATTTATGGCTCCATAATTTAACAGATTTTATTAATAACTTAAAGCCACTCTACCAGGTACAACGAGAGTAATGGGGGCATGGTCGGGAATCCCGCGTGCCTCCGCGACCCCCGAGACTTCAACGGAACGGGGTCCTATCACAAGGATCAAACACAAGGAGTGTCTCAAAATAGTGTATAGCTACTGTAGACGGGTAGAGGAATTAATTTCGAAAAGAACGCAACTCGAATCGCGGAAAACGGAACCCGAACGGGCCCTAAACGGGTCGAAAACGACGACACTGTGCAAAATCAGGCGTCTGGAACTTCTTCCAGACGTCTTAAAAAGTGGATCAGAGAATTACCTTGTTCTGCGTGGTTTCTCAGACGTTCAGAAGCCTGCGGGGACATCTAGCCTAGCTCCCAGACGTCCGATGGTCACCCCGGACGTCTGGATGTCGCTCCCGCCGTCTGGTACTACAGCCAGACGTCTGATTCGCGTTGGATGGCGAATCACCGAGCCTGCGCACACCCATCTCTCTCCCTCAGTGCGGTCAGTCGACAGGAAGGAAGAAGAGGACGGAAAACTCACCTTTCAGACGTCTGGACAGTCTTCCAGATGTCGACCCTATCGTTTGGCTATCAGAACGGACATCTGATTCTGGAAATTTTTCCAGAACCAGGGCACGACTCGCCCTCCGCTCACGACGCCGCCCGCGTCGCACCTCGTGCGCATGCTGCTCGAGCCGCAGCAAGCCTCCCGTGTCGTTCCGCGCCCGCTGCGCTCCCTGCCGGCCGGCCCTGGCAGCCCCGGCGAGCTCGCCCTCACGGCTGAGCGTCGCTCTCGCATGCAGCACCCCCTCCGCGCTCACTGCGGCCGTCGCCGTCGCAGCAACCCCTCGCCCGCTCTCGCGCTCGCTCACTGGAAGAAGAAGAGGGAAGGGGTGGAGGCGACGGAAGCGAGGGGAGGCGTGGTCTTTTTAAGGCCGCGCGAGGAGGAGAGAGAGGGAGCACGGCAGCGGCGTCTGCAGCCGCAGAGAGAAGAATAAGCGAATATGCAGTCTGCGCGCTCAGGCGTGCAGACGACACGTGCGTGTCAAAAATAACTGATTTCCAGACGTCTGGAAACGATCCCAGATGTCTGGTCACATCCAGACGTCTGGTCCAACGTCTGGGACACCTCCTAGACGTCTTAAAAGACGTCTGGGACACACGTTCATAACAATATAACAAACTCAAAGGAAGTTTCGTCCCCGAAACTTCCGTTAACTAGGGTGCGGAAAAGACGTCCAAATAACCATAACAAACTCAAAGAGGGCCGAAGCCGGTCCGAAAGACGTACCCGCGAAAAGCTCCGGGTACCGCTCCCGCATTGCCGCCTCAGGCTCCCAGGTAGCCTCCTCGTACCGCTGGCTCCTCCACAAAACCTTTACCAGGGGTACTTGCTTTCGTCTCAAACTGCGGACGGCTCGGTCTAGGATCTGCACTGGCCGCTCGGGGTAGGTCAGGTCATCGCCCACCTCAACGCTCTCGTGACTCAGTACGTGACTGGGATCGGCTACGTACTTCCTGAGGTTGGACACGTGGAACACGCCGTGCACACCAGAAAGTTGCGGGGGGAGGGCAAGCCGGTAAGCAACGGGTCCAACCTGCTCCAAGACCTCAAAGGGCCCCATAAACCTTGGCGCGAGCTTCCCTCTCACCCCAAACCGCTGTAAGCCCTTCATGGGCGAGACACGAAGGAAGACGTGGTCCCCAACCTCAAACTGCACCTCTCTGCGTCTTCGATCCACGTAGCTCTTCTGTCTGCTCCTGACAGTGCAGAGTCGTCTGTGGATCAGCTCAACTACCTCCTGACTCTGCCGGATCAACCTGGGGCCAACCTCCCACTTGGTGCCCACCTCAACACAACTCAAGGGTGCCGTACACTTCCGTCCGTACAGAGCCTCGTAGGGAGCCATGCCGATGCTCGAGTGATAACTGTTGTATGCAAATTCTGCCAGGGGTAGGTGCTCCTCCCAAGAGCCCCTCCAGTCTAGTACACAGGCACGCAAAAGGTCCTTAAGTGTCTGTATCGTGCGCTCAGACTGTCCGTCCGTCTGGGGGTGGTAAGCCGTGCTAAACCTCAACCTCGTCCCCAAGGCCTGTTGAAACTCAGCCCAAAACTGGGACGTAAAGCGGGTATCCCAGTTGGATACGATCTCTCGCGGAACTCCGTGTAGTCGTACCACATCACGGATATACCACTCTGCCAACTGTGCTGGTCCCAAAGTGACTCGGATCGGCAAAAATCGCGCCATCTTCGTCAGTCTATCCACTATTACCCAGACTGCGCCGTGTCCCCGCTGGGTAACAGGTAAGCCCACCACCAAGTCCATGGTGATGCTCTCCCACTTCCACTCTGGCACTGGAAGCGGCTGGAGCGGCCCTGCAGGCCTCTGATGCTCGGCTTTCACCTGCTGGCACACTAAGCACTGCTGCACGAACTCACCCACATCCCGCTTCATCCATCTCCACCAAAACTCGCATCTCAAGTCGTGGTACATTTTCGTGTTTCCGGGATGTATGGTGAATCTGGAACCGTGTGCCTCGGTCAGGAGCTCTCTCAACAGCTCCTTGTCTCTGGGAACACACAACCGTCCCCTCAAGCGCAGCACCTGGTCTGTGAAAGAGAAGTCCCCCGAGTCTCCCGACAGTACTCTGTCGCGCAAGGACTGCAAGTACGGATCAGCCATCTATCCTGTGATGATGCGGTCTATCAGCTCTGGCCTGGTCTGCCGTGTCACCGTCACTACCCCACAATACCCTCGTAACTCTAGAGGTTGCCAACTGCCCACCTCCTCCAAAAGGCTCCAACTCTGTAACTGTAGACTGGCCAAGTGTGCGGGCGCCTTACGGCTCAAGGCGTCAGCCATCACATTGGCCTTTCCCGGGTGGTAGGAGATGCTGCAGTCGTAGTCCTTCAGGAGCTCCAACCAACGTCTCTATCTCATGTTGAGCTCCTTTTGATCAAAAAGGTATCTGAGGCTCTTGTGATCTGTGAAAATCTCGAAGGTCTCACCGTACAAGTAGTGCCTCCAGGTCTTCAGCGCGAAGACAATAGCGGCCAACTCTAAGTCGTGGGTAGGGTAGGTATGCTCATGGGGCTTCAGTTGCCACGAAGCGTAAGCGACAACGTGACCCCTCTGCATGAGCACACCTCCTAACCCCTACAAGGAGGTGTCCGTGTACACAACGAACCCGCCACAACTGTCAGGGATGGTGAGCACGGGAGCCGAGGTCAACCTCTCCTTCAGCTCCAGAAAACATGCCTGACAGGCATCTGTCCAAGCGAAAGGCATGTCCTTCCGAGTCAACTGTGTCATAGGACGCGCAATCTATGAAAATCCTCTGATGAATCGTCTGTAGTAGCCTGCCAGTCCCAGGAAACTGCGAATCTCAGTGACTGAACGCGGTCTCTCCCACCTGAGCACTGCCTCGACCTTGGCTGGGTCCACCACCAAGCCATCTCCAGAGATCACATGACCCAAGAAGGTCACCTCCCTCAACCAGAACTCGCACTTGCTGTATTTGGCGTACAGCCTGCGTCGTCTCAGAGTGTCCAGAACCATCTGCAAGTGCTGTCTGTGCTGCGTCCGATCTCTAGAATAGATGAGTACATCACTATGAAAACCACCATGAACTAGTCCAAGTACGGTCTAAACACCCGGTTCATCAGGTCCATGAAAGCAGCGGGGGCATTGGTCAGCCCAAACGGCATGACCAAAAACTCGTAGTGTCCGTACCGGGTGCGGAAAGCTGTCTTGGAGACGTCGGTCTCCCTGATCCTCAACTGGTGGTATCCAGACCACAAGTCTATCTTGGAAAACACCATGGCACCCCGCAACTGGTCGAACAAATCGTCGATCCTCGGCAGCAGATACCTGTTCTTGATGGTGACCCTATTCAGCTGTCGGTAGTCCACACAAAGACGTAGGGTCCCATCCTTCTTCTTCACAAACAGTACCGGGGCTCCCCAGGGAGACGCACTGGGCCTCACAAAACCCTTCTCCAGAAGGTCCTGCAACTGAGACTTGAGCTCTCGCAGCTCAAGCGGTGCCATCCTGTCTGGCGCGGTGGAGATGGGGCTGGTCCCTGGTACTACTGAGATCTCAAACTCGATCTCACGCTCGGGCGGTAGTCCTGGTAACTCGTCTGGAAACACGTCAGGGTACTCTCTGACCACCGAGATGCTCTGGAAGTCTGCCACAAGGCTGGGCTCTGCCACCACACAAGCTAGGAAGCCCTCACACCCCTGGCTCAAAAGTCTCGCCGCCCGAAGTGCCGAAATGCACCTGAAACCTCCGTCCACTAGCTGTCCGTGAAACTCGAAAGAAGGCAACTCCGGAATGGAGAAGACAATCTTCCTCTGAAAATAGTCCACCAAGGCGTGGTAAGCGGACAACCAATCCATCCCCAGAATCACTCCAAAGTCCTCCATCTGTATCATAATCAGGTCAGCTGGCAGGCTATGTCCCCCGACGCTGACCTCGCAATCCGTATACACCTCCTTAGCTACAAACAGCTGACCACTCGGACCTCTGATTACGAACGGATTCTCTAACAGTGTATAATCCTGGTCCAAACTAACTGTGAAACTGGCTGCGACAAACGAGTGCGTAGCGCCGGAATCGAAAAGCATGTAAACGAGTTTGCCAGAAACTGAAACCATACCTGCTACCACCGATCCCGAAGCTCTGGCGTCCCTATGTGTTAGGGCGTTGATACGCCCCTCAGCTCTAGGTGCGGACGAAGCAGCCACACTCTGCGTCGGACGGGTAGGTGCTGGCCGGTACCATCCTCGCGACTGCTGTCCTCCTCCTTGCGCCTGGGAACTGCGGCCTCCTGCGCGCCCTCCAGTGCCCTGTGCGGGGAGTATCTGCTGACCTCCTGCCCTAGATGGGTAGTCCCTCCTGATGTGGCTCGGCTGGCCACACTGGTAGCAGAGGCGAACCCGACTCCCGCCCTCAGTGGGTCCCTGCTGTCGGCTAGGCGGGGGTCCGGTGCTGGTGACTGGCCCCTGTCGAGGGCCCCCAAAGGCCACTGATGGCTCTGCAAAATGTGACGGCTCTCCTGCGGATGCCACGTGTCTCCTTTGAGTTCTCCTAACACGCCTAGTGTGACGGCGGAAATCTCGTTCCACCACCAACTCCCCTGTCGTACGCTCGGAAGGGGGAGGAGGGGTGGCGATGTGGATGGAAGCTGAAATTCTTCACGAACCACCTCTCGAATTAGTTGGATGAGGTCCGGAGACGGTATGCTCAAGAGAAGAGAAGGGGTAGTATGTACTCCAAGCCTGACACATCTGTCCCTCGGGCCCCGACCTCGGCCGCGCCCGCGGCCCACCCTCCTAGTTCCACGACGAGGCATCTCCTACAAGGAGACGCGAAACAACGAAATACGTCAGTACGGAACAGTACCTAACGAAAATGTCTAAGAGCACATGTCAAGAGATATGTTGTGGTGGCTACTCTAGTTATAGACATGTGAATTGGTTATTTTCCAGTCAATTGATTCACTTCTCGGGACGACCTTTCTCTGATACCATCTTGTAACGACCCGGTTCCCGAATCCCTACGAGACACGAGAACCGGACCGACTCAACTAATCCCAAGACCTAGTCGTCCAACGAGGAAGAAACCAAAAGAGCAGTAAAATAAACCACATTCAGCATGAATATAACTAACAGTAAGAAAGTACAGCAGTAAGGAAAGAAACACCACAGTATGTACCACCACAACAGTAGAACAACATTCATAATATAATTTGAACTGCAGGTAAAGAAGGTACAGTGGAAACAAGAACTACTCACTACAACGTAACAAAAAGAGGTACAAGAGACAGTGGTAACTCTACTGGACCCTACTCGGCCCAGCGTCCTTTGCAGCCGCTGACCCTAGCTGCTCAACACCTGGTCCTGAAAAAGGTAACGAGTGTAACACGTCAGCAAAACGCTGAGTAGAGTGGCAACTAAAACTAAAGACAACAGTAGAGTGTACAGTAGCTGTTATGTTCCATTACTTTCTTTATTCACATCTTTCAATTGTCTCACTATTTCATTTATTCCTCAGATCTTTTTCTTGATCTCGAATGTTCCTCGTGGGAATGATCTTGATTGCAGTCTTTTCCAAAAAGTAGAAGTAGCACGTGGTGCTCTCCTGGCCGAGAGAGTCCCCCGTGGTGATCCTACCCTCAGTCAACCACCCCAAGGTCACTGACAGACGTAACGGTGACTACGGCACGTGCGATAAACGCACAGGTAGCTAACCCGTACTGGCACGCAGTCAGTCATTTCCGTTAACGGGTGAGCCCAAAGCACAGTACGGAACCAGTCCAGGGCAGAGCCCTCTCAGTAACAGGGGTCCAACCCCTCCACAGTCCGCGCACCCTCGCCTGACTACCCTGGTTTGCCCCAGCGGGCCTAACAAGTCGGTGTGGGAGGCTAGCAGAACCCCGGGGCCCGTGGGGTAGCTAGTACCTCCCTACACTAGTAGCTCTCCTCGGTACTACGTACGCGAGGGCCAACAAGTCAGTACAGAGTGGCCAGTCCTAACCCCGGGTCCCTGGGGCGGCTGGCTCCGCTCTGCACTAAATAGGTACAGGTACTTCCCTTGGTACTACATACCCAAGAGACAGTACACAACTACATCTCAGTTCCATTCCTTTCTCTTTCCAGGAGTTCCACTCCTAATTCCCCCGTAGGGTTCCATCCTTTTTACTCAAACATCCAGGTTTCATTTTCCAGTTTCACATTCTTACAATCCATGTTCTCAACCACGTTATTTATTCACAACAGGCAGCTGTTAATTCAAATTACAGGCAGCTTTATATCTTTTTCCATTTTCCAAGACTGCAGTATTATACATTCCACTAGTTTTCCCATCCTAGGATTCATGCCATATCCTAGGACCTATCATACAATCTAGTTTTCCAGCCCTAGGATTCATGCAACACCTAGGAGCTATCATTCCATCTATTTCTCATTCCTAGGATTAATGCAATGTCCTAGGTTCTATTTATGGTTCCATAATTTAACAGATTTTATTAATAACTTAAACCCACTCTACCAGGTACAACGGGAGTAATGGGGGCGTGGTCGGGAATCCCGCGTGCCTCCGCGACCCCGAGACTGCAACGAAACAGGGTCCTATCGCAAGGATCAAACACAAGGAGTGTCTCAAAATAGTGTATAGCTACTGTAGACAGGTAGAGGAATTAATTTCGAAAAGAACGCAACTCGAATCACGGAAAACGAAACCCGAACGGGCCCTAAACTGGTCGAAAACGACGACACTGTGCAAAATCAGACGTCTGGAACTTCTTCCAGACGTCTTAAAAAGTGGATCAGAGAATTACCTTGTTCTGCGTGGTTTCTTAGACGTCCAGAAGCCTGCGGGGACGTCTGGCCTAGCTCCCAAACGTCCGATGGTCACCCCGGATGTCTGGATGTCGCTCCCGCCGTCTGGTACTACAGCCAGACGTCTGATTCGAGTTGGATGGCGAATCACCGAGCCTGCGCACACCCATCTCTCTCCCTCAGTACGGTCAGTCGACAGGAAGGAAGAAGAAGACAGAAAACTCACCTTTCAGACGTCTGGACAGTCTTCCAGACGTTGACCCTACCGTCTGGCTATCAGAACAGACGTCTGATTCTGGAAATTTTTCCAGAACCAGGGCACGACTCGCCCTCCGCTCGCGACGTCGCCGCGTCGCACCTCGTGCGCCTACTGCTCGAGCCGCAGCAGGCCTCCCGCGTCGTTCCGCGCCCGATCTGCTCCTCGCCGGCCTGCCCTGGCAGCCCCGGTGAGCTCGCCCTCACGGCTGAGCGCCGCTCTCGCACACAACACCCCCTCCACGCTCACTGCTGCCGTCGCCGCCGCAGCAACCCCGCGCCCGCTCTCGCAGTCGCTCACTGGAAGAAGAAGAGGAAAGGGGTGGAGGCGACGGAAGCGAGGAGAGGCGTGGTCTTTTTAAGGCCGCACGAGGAGGAGAGAGAGGGAGCACGGCAGCGGTGTCTGCAGCCGCAGAGAGAAGAATAAGCGAATATGCGGTCTGCACGCTCAAGCGCGCAGACGACCCGCGCGTGTCGAAAATAACTAATTTCCAGACGACTGGAAACGATCCCAGACGTCTGGTCAGACGTCTGGATGTGATCACAGACGTCTGGTCCGACATCTGGGACACCTCCCAGACGTCTTAAAAGACATCTGGGACACGCGTTCGTAACAGCTTGGCTTAATTTTCTTGGTAGATAATTGAAGTGGTTAAGCAACATGGCAGCCAGTTTAAATGCCAAATGGGGTTTTGGTATCCTGGCTTCAAATTATGTTGAGGAAACAAGTACAATTAGAAGTTCTATTTATAATCAAGTGATCTTAATCAGCATCCTATGAACTCGTCTTTTCTTTCTTTTCTCATTTATGTCCAATGCTTAGTTCAACAAGCCTTGTGATAATGCTTCATCCACTATTTTAGAAGGCACTTGGTGTGCTCACTGTCCACATGGTGCTTTTCAGGATTACCAGGTTGATGTAATTACCTTCGAAATTTCTCCTAGGATTCCACTCTACAAGGACATTGGGCAACTGGTAGTGCTCCTAAGAGGTGGCAGGTGAGGGATAAAAATGATATATATGCATCGAATATTCTTTTTGTTTTCCTATCATTTAGGAGTTATTCTCTTCTTTTTACTCATATGAATAGTCTCCATAGCAAAATATGATCATGTCTATGGGTAATTAGATCTTCACAAGAAGGTTCAAAAATCATCTTTCTTTTTTTTGTGGGAGCTAAGATATAATTTTTCTTGCAAAACATGTGCATTTTCTATTGTATACTTGGAGATTAGAGTTAGTTTTCTTTTCCTTTTTTTTTGAATTAGTGTTTATTCCCTTTCATTCACACAGAGAATCATGCACAATGCTTTGGATAATCTCAATGAATGTTGTATGTTCTTTGTGTTCCCTTCTTTCTTGGTAATACTCCCTTTTTTACTAAGCAAGTCTGGAGAAGAGTGAATGCTAAGAGGAACTCTATGGGTAGAAATATGGGAGTTTTAAATGATAATTCTACAGGTTCTTAGGGTTCGAACAACAAATGAATGATGGGTAGCATCAATTCAATTACAGCATCAGATTGAAGAACAATAGATTTTTTATGAGCAGCAACAACAACATTTTGCTCAAAAGAAGATTTCATCTCTTGATAAGGAAAGAAATTCATGGCAGAGGAGTTCTAATTCAAGGATGAATTCTCTATACATCAAACAAAACAAGTTGATTAACTTCAACTAGTCATTTTAACTTCAAGTAACACTAATGCCACAATAAAGCTTGAATATTCATTACAAAAAGGAGTTATATTCTTATTATTGTGTATGTATGTAGCAAAAAAAAAACATGTTACTTAAAGAATCTTTGATTTCATGGCCACAGATTTTTGATTTGTGGTGGCCCTTAGATCAAATTGGCAACATGACTTGAGGGATGTGCTCTAGATTTGAAAGCTTGTGCTAGGGATGAGAAGTGATACCAACATCAATAGCTTCTGATTAGGTGTCGCGGTGCTTGGTTGGCTACACACCTGATCAGGGTAGATCTATGTGGGCACATGGTCTAGGGGCGTCGATCAACTTTGACGCCTTAAAGCATTTTTTAGAAGCAGCAAATTGATGGTGAAGATCTGAAAGTGTTGCATTGAAGTTCAAGTATTTTCAGCTCTGGTGGCTTTGTTGCAAGAAGAAGATTGATGGTTTTTAATCGAACAATGATGGTTCAGTTCTAGTTGCTGCAATAGGTTGTTTCATGAGTCTGTGACTATTTCGGATCTCTCAATTCTTGCTGTTGGAGTTTTGTTCAATGGGTTTCATGAAGAGAGCAAGGATAAGATCTTTCTTATAATAATCTCTCAAGAAGCCTACCTTCATGGATCAAAGAGAGATTCGAAATTGTATGTAGTAAAAGGAAAACTTGTTTAAATAGTCTTAAGATCTAGTATTTCTGTACCTTACCATTTGGACTACTATATGCACTTGAAATTTTTATAGATATGGATATTATATTGATTCAAATGTGAACATGTAAATTGAATTGCTTTCTTTTTTGTTTCTTCTCAATAATATAGGAATCTGATAGTTAACAACTTCATCTTCGATGATTTTAACACGTGAACACAAGTACTTCTGCTTGATATTCAGAACTCATATTTTCTAGTCATTTATTTTTTTTCACTAACATGCAGTTTCAGTCATTTTGCATTTGTTCTTCAGTGAGTTGGTTGGCCTTAGGTGCTTACAAAGTAATTTTCCTTACTTCCTTCTTTGGCACATAAGTTAGAAGATATTTAGTAGTCACGATCCATTACTTTAAAAAGCTTCTATCAAATTTAATAATTTTAGTGTGCAATTTTTCCTACTGAACTTGTGGGTCAACGAGAGCCTTTGTTTTGAAGACTTTGACTTACTTTGTTAGTAATTATTTCTTTCTCTTGCTTTTCCTTATTGCATTATTCTATACTTTAGATCATGTTGTCATTATCATATCATCTCTACCTCCACCTCTTATTCTTTTTTATTAATATGAAATAAGATGGAATGATTATTTGTATCTAAGCACAAGAGTAGCTCGTGAATGATTGTGTTTTGTGATACCTGAATTGTATGGAATGAATGAGATCCTACATTAGTAAAGAAATGCATATTGAGATCAGATGGGGCATGGGACATTGCATTTTATTTATTTCCCTTTGAAAAACTACAACAGGTGTACTAGAACATGAGAACAAATTAAGATTTGACATAATGGGAGCTATCAAATCGTTATGTGATCATAGAATTTGCCAAAGGATTGCTAGAAGCATTGCTTTATGGTCTCTTCATTGTGAGATCATGCAATGAATTAAGAGATTTGACTCATTAGATCTTTTGATTTCTCTTCTTTTGATTTTTATGAGATCACTTAAATATCACTAGAAGAGTGAGATCACTTAAATATCACAAGCTCTTGGATCAAATTGTTAACCAATAATCACAAACTATTCAAAAGATCACATAAATATCTTCCATGCAATATTGGGCACTCATGAACAAATCACCTAGAATGATGGCATTGTCAAAATTGATTAATTGACTAGCAAGAGCCAAGTGCTTAGAAGTAATGGAAATTAAGCCAGACACCTGAAAAATAAGAAAACATTAGGTAGTGGTATATTATTTAGAAGGCACATTTATTGAGACAAGATAAGTTTTCTATCATTCTTGTTACCAAGACATCAATTTGAAGGGAAGATAGATTTTTTTTTGTTGAAACTAAAAGGATGACAGCTCAACATCATTAGTTAGCCAGATTAGCTCCTAATCCAATAACCTACAAGAAAATAAAGAATAAGGAGAGTGCATTATTGCTAAAAGTAGCTAAGGTAGGACTGAAAATTGTGATCTAACACACGACATTAGATACATTTAATGCAATGTTTCACTTGTAATTTCCTACAAGAAGCATCTAGATATTCAAATGCATGAAATTCCAAATCACCTTAGAACTCTAAGAGGGAATAAATAGGACAAAGAAATGTACAAGGGAAAAAGTTCATTTATTTGCTAGTTCAAGAAAAAAAAAATGGTCAAGTTATTTGTATACTACAATACATGATGCTTTTCAAGTACAGCACAATTGGCATTTATGCAGTAACAAGAAAGCCTAACAATAGAGACAATTCATTCTATATGCATAATCATTATAGTAGTTATTCCTGGAACTTGTCACTAAATTTATTGATATATGCATTTAACTTTGTTTCATGTGAATTTTGCGTTCAATTTTCACCCCCATTTGTTTCCCATGATTGTATTACATATATCTCAAGGTTTCCTCTTCTTTAATTTTTCCTTGCAATTGATTACTCCTGCAATGCTATCTTGTAGCAATACCTTACAGGATGCTGCCTGTCACAAGTAGAGGATATTGCTACTTGTAGTATACCGGTCATTAATCATTATTCCTTAAAACCTTCCTTGTGGTTTATATTAGTTACTTATTTGACATATGATATTAATGACCCTTCGGGCATCAATATTTAACTACTAACCTACTTCAGTAGGTTGTTAACCTTGTGGCAATGCCCTTAAGCCCTCAACAAGTGCAACTTCATTTCTAAAGGTCACTCAAATGAAACAAACTCACTTCTTTCATGTATTACGATCCCCAACCCACTCACTACATTCTTACTTGTTCTTTTTGGTTGTTCGTTCTCATGCCCACGTGCATGCATTTAAAATTATTTATTTGTTGACCGATTATGGATGGATTCATCAATAACAAGGAAATAATTATGGATTGCAGGTCGACGTATGGATTTTTAGGGGAAAATTGAACATTGATGTTGTGACTATTGCTATTCTCAGACTATGTGTTCTTATTACTAGACTATGGTGAATGTATGCTTTCTTTTCGATTTTTTTTTCTCACTAGCTTTTTTACTATTTGGCATTTTTATTATCCTCCGTATGAAACCACTTTTGAGCCCTAAGTGTCTTCTTAGCTGGACCCCTGATGAGGGATTCATCATGGTTCCTAATTCACATAAATTAGCTAGTTTTTCTAGTTAAATCACTAGTAAATATCAAGTAAACAGGGTTAATTATACATTAAGTTGTTAATACACAAGGACCTTAATTATAAGTTAAAATAGCTTAATTATGATATATAAGTATTTAATTAATAATAGGACTCAAATATAATCATTTAGCTATATACAATTAATTATAGCTAAGCTTATAATACCTAAGCTATTAATTAAGTTCATATGTTAAGCACTTAATTAAACATAGATAAAAAGGAAAAAAATGTAATTTCATGTCAATATATTAGTTATCATATTTATCATAATATAGAAAAAGTTGAAAAAGAAATAAATTAAATTACTTAATAAAATGACTGTTTGCATTTTAGTCCCCAGGTTTCATGTCAATTGAGTTCTTTTATTACTTACAGGTCCTTCTATATTCGTAAATAGGTCTTTAGAGCCTTTCTCCTTCATCCCTTTTCTTCTCCATCAACGGATGACGAATGCTGGTGTGTATATCCTCCAATGACCAGTGTATTGACGTCATATCCTCTTTTCCTTTGCCGTGAAGCTCTGCTCCAACAACCTTGTCTCATGCAACGTCTCAGACAAGCCTTTAGTCCTTATTCTTTAGCATGGTAACCTCACTATCATTGGAAATGACAGCTACCATTACCTTGAATCTTGTCCTTTTTTCGACCAGGTACATCCCCGCTACCCTCCACCGAACCCTATAAATACCCATGGGGACCTCTGATTGAGGTTAGTGACCCCCTTCCCTCTTCTAACCAATGGTTTCTTGTTAGGCTATTCCTCCTTGTTCCGACATCTCTTCCTTCCTTTCTCAGACACCATTCACCGAGGAGTGCTGCCTTTCTCACCTCCTCTTCCTCTTCTCTGCCCACACCAACGATGTTAAAGCACCCCACAGTTCTCTCTCTTCTTGCTTCGCTCGATTGGAACTTCTTTCCTCCCCAGTCTGATTTCCTCTTATTCTTGCCCTACCAATGGCAAGATCCCTCACCCTCTTCGTTAGGTAAGTTGCTCTAGCTCTTAGGCATAGCTCATAGATTAGAATTAGGTGCGTAATTGGCTAGGAGTAGGCATACTTAGTTCAAGCTGTTCATCATCTTCAACTCCGGCAAGCCAAATTCGATCTCGCCATACTTCAATTCATCTATTTCACAATCCGATTATCTTCCTGATGAATCCACGATCACTTTCCACTTCCTGATTTCCTCAATTACTCATCTTATCACCTAAATCCCAAATCACACTCACCTGGAGCTTAGCTATCCATGAAAAACTCTAGAAGTCACTATCACACTCAATCCGACCCTTCAACACGTTCATTAAGCTCTAAGGGCCATTTCTGTCTACTTCCATACCTCGACTAGTCTACAATCACCAAATGCCTAATTCACACCAAACTCTGATCTACCATTGTCTATAATGGAGGTTGGAGGAGTTTGATTCATTAAGATAATCACCTATGCACCTTCGCCTCACTACATATAGCATTTCGCCTCATGTAATTTAAGATTTCACTGATTCTTGAGTTCTATCAAACTCAAGATATCTTTCAGATCAAATCAAGTTTTTAGACCTTTCTCAAGCTCTCTTTTGCTTTAATTGATATGTTCTCAAGATTCCTAATGGTCTCAGGAAATTTTTGAACTACTTGTTTAGTTTCATGGAGTTTTCTCTTCTGTTGATTAAACTCGACTATCATCAAAGCTTCGATGAGCTCTGATGATATCAATTGTGTGCTACAGACCTTGAAACTTTCTAAGAAACTCCTGATCCACTTCTCATGATATGCTGATTAGATTTTATTCTTTTATTTGTTGTTTCATTGATTCAATCAATCAAATAGACTTCATCTTCACTACCTCTAGTAGAACTAAGGAAGCATATCCAATGGCTCTTAGAGACCTTCAACAAATCCATGAGCATCCTTAGAACCTATAGAGTCTAGATTGAGCTTTCATTTAAAGTTTTATCTTTAGTTTGATCAGACGACCTAGTCACCTTTTGAACTCAGGCGATGAGCCTGAGATCAAGGTTCTATAGGTTAAAATTTAGTCTTGATTGGTTAGAAACATTTCTTTGATAGATTACAGTTATTCTGGGCCTTAAATTGAGTGTAAGATCTTTCTGAATTAAAAGTCAAATTCAGAGCCCAATTAGTCAACATGAGGTTCTTTAGGGGCTCTAGGCTTTTGAACTTAGTTTTAAGGTTAGATCTAAGTTCCTTAGGTTGTTAGGAATTACATGGGATCAATTTCAATAAGCTTTGATGAGAATTTAGGTGAGATTAGTTCTCGACTCAGTTTGGGTTAAATTCGAGCCTCATTAGGCTTCAGTGCATTCTAGATGAAATTCTAAGCTTGATTCAGCTAAGATCAATCATTCTTTGTCTTCTAAATCCATCTCTAAATCCTTCAGAGGAAATAAGCTATTGTTTGAGCCAATTGACCCCTTGATTCATCTATCCTAAGCTTCAACATGAAGCTTTGAAGCTCATTAAGCTTCCCAGACCTCTATTTCCTCATCACTGAATGTGGAATACTTCTAGGCACTGAGAGAGAAACTCTTAGGATCGAGAGAGAGAGGGATTAGGATAGGCATTGCAGGTGTGTATCTTGAGCTATTGCAACCAAGCAACAATTTTGTGGAGCTGATTTTGGAGGATGATTTGGAGTAGCTCCTATGCTCCAAATGGGTGTTTGAGGGATTCAATCGAGAGCCCTATGGTAGCTCTATTGATCTAGGAAATTTATTTTAGAAGATTTGATGAGGAGTGATTGTGATTTGGTGATGAATCTGGAGCTAGAGTCAGTAATACAACAAAAGAGAAGGGACTCACATATTCCCAACTCGAAAAGGGAAAACTGCTTGAAGTGGTATAAAAGTAATGTTCTCCATAGGCTCTTAGCTCAAAATAGGGGTAGGCTCCCTGGGTAGTGTGCACATGCGTGCTACTCTATTTTTTGATGATCTAATATGTGGCTCTGGGAGAGTGGCCTCAAAGCAACAGGTGGTGACACATGTCCTAGTAGCATCTGCTCTAGCTTATCTCGTTGAGATTGCACGAACATACACATGTATTTTTTGTTAAGTCCTCTCTCAACACTTAGCATGATTTGTGAAGGTCTGGCTAAGGTTATATTATGTGTTAGTTGAGAATTACAAGCTTATATAGTTGTCGTAAAACAACAATTTTTTTATGCAAAGGGTTAATTCTTTCAATCATTTTTATGCATGTTTTTATATTCAATTGGAATTGATTGCCTTGCTTAATGTTCAATCTTTACAATTGATTCATGCACTTAATGTATATTAATTATTCAATTAATTAAGTAATTAAGTATTAACTAACTTAAGTATTAATTTATGTAATAATTTAAGTATAGTATATAAACCATTAGATACTAGTTAATTAGGTTAAGTATTTTAGAGTTGAAATTAAATATAAAGGTTAAGTAATTAAATTGAGTACTAATTAAGTTAAGTAATTAGTTATATAATGACTTATAAGTAGTATAATTAATAAGTTAAGTAGTAACTTATATTTAGTAGTAATTAAGTAACTTAATAACAAGTAGCACTAAGTTATACAAAGTATATTAACTAAATTATAGTAGGTATGTATATATAGCAGTTAGTTAAGTATTTATAGTAGTAAATTAAGTAAGAAAGTTATATAAATGTTATAGTTAAAAGTTAAGTTCAAATTAATTAATTAATTATTACAATTAATAATAAGAATTAAATTAAGAATAATTGGTAAATCTTATGCTATTTAGCCTCCCAACGAACGACCTAGACTTAACTAGTATAAATTTATAAAATGTGTCAATTACCTTGCTCGCTATACTATAACTTAACAATGACAAATTAACTATGTAAGGTAGTTGAACATCAACCCCAAAACGGAGAGGATAGTTTAGGTAGTTTCCTAAGGCCCGTTACTTAGCAATCACTCAAAGTTGTTATTTTCCCCTCATTGCTTTCCCTAGATCTATTTTCTTAATCATTGAATTAGTATTTTCTCTTCTAAGAAGTTGCTAGTTTTTTCTTTTAAATGGGAAGATGGCTAGTGGAGTTGAGAATGGTACTAACATAAAGTCTATTTGTGTCCTAAGTTTTATCCTTACATGTTACATTGCTCAATAAAGGAACTTGCAGACACCTCTAATCCAATTTAGAAATTGTTTTCAAGTTATTCTAAGAGTTGTTATGTTCTAATAGTTAGAGTTGTTGCTACTGCTACTAATTTGATCATGAAACTCTAAGGATGGGATGAAAATCATCAACAAGGAAGTTGATATGGCTGTTGCTGCTGAATTAGTTTCAGAAGATGCTATTTGTTGCTACTAAAATCATTAATCCTGGAGTTTTGAAGGACTTTGTTGGAATTTTTAGATGATTGAAGATGTCTACTGATCCTTGGAGTTTTGCTTTTTCATTGTATTTTTATTTTTTTCTTTTCTCTTGTATTACCCTTAAAAGGGAAATTTGTACTTTGATGACTTTGAAGATCAATAAAAAGGGTTGTTATTGTACTTTATTATATAAGGAACAATAAATTTTAGGTTGCTCGGGCCCTTATGTTTCATCTTGTATTACCCTTAGGTTGCATTTTTTTTTGGTATATGGGTAACCAAGTTTTAAGTCATTAAGGAGTCAATCTTAAGGCTCAGATTTTGTTTGCTTGTGTGCACACAAAAATTCCCTCATCTTCTTCCCTTCTCTCTTCCCTTGTCTCTTCCATAAGTGTATGCATGGGCACCAGTCTCAAAAGCCACATTTGGAGGGACCAATTGATTCTATTTCCTGAACAAAAAGAACTTCATCTTTCTTACATTCTTCCTCTTCCATTTCAAGAAAAACAATGGAAAACACTCAAAACAAGTCCAAAAATGATTTCACCTTGATGAAACTACATTTGTGCCTTATAATTATTAATGTAGTTTCACAGCTTAATAGGAGTAATTAGCATAATAATAGGGCTAATAGCTTAATTGACATCATTGCATATAACGAATCTAAACAATGTTAAATTATGCATATTTACATATTATTACATGACTATATTATTTACATAGGTGATGCAAGACAATTGAAGCCCTATTACTACGTGGAGAGGAAAAGCCTAATTCCCTAATTTTACCTACTACAACCTCAATTAGATAGTATCTAGATTAATGTTGTAGCGGAAGATCTACGCAATAAGGATTGGATTTTGAAAAACCCATCTTCGTAGTATGATTTGCGAAGAAATCCATCAAAGATAAATTTACCAAAATTCGTAAAGAGATTCCGGGTCGAATATAGGGAGGCTACATTGATCTAAAATCCGCGATTATATTTTCTTGGTATTTTTATTTTAAAAGTGAGATAATCACAATGAATTTGATATTAACATTAAGAGAGAGAGAGAGAACAATCACTTTGCAATTGAATATTGTTTTCACAACTAGAAAGCAGGAAATTCTATTCTAGAAAGCAATAAAGAAGGGAGAGAGATGTTATCCTACTCGACGATTGCTTGTAGGATGAGCTGGATGGGGCGACACCTGGAAGACGGAGGACGAAGATGAAGAATGAAGCAGGAAGAACCGAGGGTGAGGTAGGGATTCATTGTCGTCATGAGATCCACTTCCGGAATGGGGGAGAGAAAATTTTGATTTTGACTCTAGAAGAGCATCCCAGGTTTGGGACAACCTTCTTTAGAGCTTTGGAGAGGGAGAGAGGTGAAGGAAGGGATGATCGAAATGTGGGGGGCATAGGCCTTTTCATAGGTGTAGAGGTTGGGGGCAAAAAGGTCATTTTATGTTAAGAACATTAATACAAGGGCCTTTAGTGACGGAATTAAGAATCACTAAAACCCCTAAACGTGGGCGTAGCTATCGCACATGTCGCGCCTCTTCTTCTCCTCACCCCTTAATGCACGCGCACGTCCTGAGATTCTTGGCCATCCAATCACAAGATTGGATGACTTAAGATGCACGTACCCACTCGTTGCTTCAATGCCTTAATGCATGTGCACGCCAACTCTTAGTCGTCCATCTTGCATTCAATAGTTCAGATCGCATCGCGCCTGTGCCTCTTCAATGCAAGTGCTCGCCCACAATGTGATCCTCGCTCATCCATGTAGCCACGTTGCATGCCATCTAACTATTCGCGTCGCATCCAACGGTTGAAATTAGCCGCTCCGCGCTCGCACCTTAATTTGAGGCACAACATCAAAATATTGCAATCGAAGATCTACACAAAAAGGATTGGATTTTGAAAAACTCGTTGTCGTAATATGATTTACGAAGAAATCTGTCAACAGATAAATTTTCCAAAATTTGTAAAGAGATTTCGGGTCGAACACAGGGAGGCTACGCCGAACTAAAATCTGCGATTATATTTTGTTGGTATTTTTATTTTAAAAGCAAGATAATCACAGTGAATTTGATATTAACACTAAGAGAGAGAGAGAGAACAATCACTTTGCAACTAAATATTGTTTTTACAACTAGAAAGTAGGAAATGATTACAGCTAGAAAGCGGGAAATTCTATTCTAGAAAGCAATAAAGAAGGGAAAGAGATGTTATCCTACCCGACAGTTGCTTGGAGGATGAGTTGGACAGGGCGACACCTGGAAGACGAAGGACGAAGACGGAAGATGAAGAATGAAGCAAGAAGAACTGGGGGCGAGGCAGGGAGTCATTGTCGTCATGAGATCCACTTCTGGAATGGGGGAGAGAAAATTTTGATTTTGACTCTAGAAGAGCATCCTAGGTTTAGGACAAGCTTCTTTAGAGCTTTGGAGAGGGGGAGAGGTGAAGGAAGGGAAGATTGAAATGTGGGGGGCATAGTCCTTTTTATAGGTGTAGAGGTTGGGGGAAAAAAGGTCATTTTATGTTAAGAACATTAATACAAGGGCCCTTAGTGACATAATTAAGCATCACTAAAGCCCCTGAACGTGGGCATAGCTACTGCGCACGCCACACCTCTTCTTCTCCTTACACCTCAACGCACGCGCACGTCCTCAAATTCTTGGCCATCCAATCGCAAGATCGGATGACTTAAGATGCGCGCACCCGCTCGTTGCTTCAATGCCTTAATGCATGGGCACGCCAACTCTCAACCGTCCATCTTGCATCCGACGGCTTAGATCCCATCATGCCTGCACCTCTTCTACACAAGCGCCTGCCTGCAATGTGATCCTCTCTCATCTGTGTAGCCACATTGCATGCCATTTGACCGCTCATGCCGCATCCAACGGTTGAAATCAGCCACTCCGCGCTCGCGCCTTGATTTAAGGCATAGTGAGGATCAAACCCGTGCCTCTTGCTCGCGAAGAGGTGCTCAATTGTTGTACTGCCACTATTGCTTTGTCTCGCTTATGTTTTAAATGCATGTGTCCATGGTCGTTATATCAAGATCCAACGGCCCAGATCTTGCCTTGCCCATGCCTTCAGAGGTTGAGAAGAGGTGCTGCGGTCGATTTTGGCAGCTGTGATGGCACCACGTGGCGCCGTCATGGCCGTCCATCTTCTGTGAGTTGTAGATGGTGCCATGGATGTCGGATTGGATCGATTTTCGCATCGTTGGGTTGCAATCATCGATCCGAACTCATACGTGTGGTCGGATCTATCATTTGAAGTGTGAATTTACACCATTTTGGCCCTTGATCTACGACCTTCCTTAGATTATATCAGATGCTATGGAAGTCTGATTGGGGCGATCTTGGAGTCATTTAACTCTGATCGTCACCTTGATCAGATCCATATGGTTGGATCTTCGAACCGAGGCCCCTGATTAAAAGTTGCCCTGTCCCTGGCCACCAAAAAGAAAAAATTACTATACAATTTGTACAATTTGACCTAAATGCATGATGATGCATGTTATGCAATATTTACAATGCATGATGCTAATATGATACTAAGAACATGCATTAATAGACATTTTTGGCTATTTAGATGTATGCACATCACACCCCCATGCCTATCTTTTGCTAGTCCCTAGCAAAAACTATATGCTATTTATAAAAGAATTAGGTTGCATTTCTTGGGCAAAAGTTATTCTTCAACACTAGGAGATTTTTACTAAGAACTTGAACTACAAAGACACAACATTGCCTAGGTGTCTACCAAAATGCAGACCGCTTCAAGCCCTCGCCTTATTCAAAGGAGGGTCTTTTTCTTCTTTTCCTCTTTTCTATTTTTTTTCTTTTTTTATTTTTGAGTTTAGGGCTTCGGAGCAGCTTTCTACGGCCACTCAACCCACCCAAAACTCGAAGAGAACTTTAAGTTCTAAGCATTTTTATGTGAAATGTGATATACTCACTGATTGGAGATTAGAACAGACTTTGGGTTTCTACTCCCCTAGGTGACCTTGAAAAGAAATTCTGCCTAAAGGTGTATCTATTCGACCGGTAGCTTTCTCCCTACTTTTATTTTTATGGGGTCAACACAAGGGTGAACCTAGTGTATATCTCCCCGGCTTATTCTATTTCTCCGCTTCTTCCTAAGTGTTTTGAAATTTTACGTGCATTTCTTAAGCTGGGTTCTAGACAACCTACCAATGGGTTGTTACCCACGATAACTTGCCAGTCATACTCGTGCAGTGAAGTGTGGCTTATTTCTTTTTTTCTTTTCTTTTCTCCTTTTTTTTTTAAGTAGGTGGCTTTCCTGATCTAAGATTTATCTAAAGACAGTAGGAAAAGAATGGTTATGTGACTGGGCTTTGGACAACCAACCGATGGGCTGTTTTCCACGATAACTTGCCAACCATACCACCCTAGAAGGTTCATTAGCTACCCAATTTCCGTAAAAACCATCAAAAAGTGAGTTAGTGCAAATAGTGTGTAGATGCTTAGACTTAAAATCCCCTTAAATCAAAGGCCAGGTTGATAAGTCATGTACTTATCACCCCAACTTATTTAACCAATTTGAAGTAAATTCAGAATGGCTAGGACTCGATAAGAAAATCCACATTTTAGTGGACACCCAGGCTGATTAAGCCTGAAGACTTGAAGGGTCTAAGTGTTCAAATCCTACTGTATTATTCCCTAAGGATGAAAAATCATAATGCCCAATTATTCTTTCCTAATTCATTTTTTTTTTCATTTTTTAAATAAAGAATAGAAAAAAAATAAATAGAATTTACAAGAATTCCACAGAGTTAACAAAATGATTCAGAAATGAATCCACCCCCCCATGCCAAGCTGATGCAATGTCCTCATTGAAAATAAAAGGCAAGAAAGGGAAGGTAGAATTTAGAAGATATCACCTGAATATGATTCTCAGGTCAGCTCTGAGTCAGACTGTACATGTGCTGAGTTTAATGCCATCAGCTAGGCGAAGTTCAGCCAAAGAAATCATGATATGAGTAGAGCAACCGTGTCTGAGATGGGTTTTAGAACAATACGATCAACAAAAAGGCTTCAGACGTTGACCATTGACATTAAAAGAATTACCCATCTTTGGGTCAGAGATCTGAACAGCTCTATTTGGAAATATCTGATCGATGATGAATAGGCTGTTCCATTTGACCTAAGTTTGCTAGGAAAGAGCTTAAGTCGAGAATGAAAGAGCCAAACCTTCTGGTTCAGCTCAAAGCTCTTACGGGATATTAATTGGTCATGAAAAGCTTTCGTCTGAGCCTTATAGATCTTGCCATTCTCATATGTGTCATTTCTAAGCTCCTCCAACTCAGATAGTTGGAGTTTACTGGTCTTTCTGGTTAAACTCAAATCCAAATTACATTGCTTGATTGCCCAGAATGCCCTATGTTCAATCTCTACGGGTAAATGGCACGCTTTTCCATACACCAGACAAAGCAATGACATGCCAACAGGAAATTTGTACACCTTATGGTAGTCCCAAAGAGTGTCCTTAAGCTTATGAGTCCAATCTTTACGATCAAGTCTAACCATGTTCTGTAGAATATTCGTGATCTCCCGATTGGAGATCTCAGCCTGTCCATTTGTCTGGGGGTGGTAAGGTGTGGAGATTTTGTGATTTACCCCATATTTTTCCAGTAAACTAAGGAACTGGGCATTAGTGAAATGAGTACCACCATCGCTGATGATGGCCCTTGGAATCCCGAATCGACTGAAGATGTTCTTCTTGACGAAATCGATGAGCACCTTATGGTGATTGGTTCGGGTGGGAATGGCCTCAATCCACTTGGACACGTAATGAACAACAACGAGAATGTATTGGTGTCCAAATGAAGAGAGGAAGCGTCCCATGAAGTTGATGCCTCAAACGTCAAAGATTTCGACGGGAAGAATCAGCTTTAGAGGCATCATATCTTTCTTAGTTATGCTCTGAAGTGCCTGGCATCGGGAACATGACCTCGAGAATTCCTGGGCATCCTTGAATAAAGATGGCCAATAGAATCCAGATTGCAAAATTTTTGCATTTGTCTTTTTCCCAAAGAAATGACCACCACACGCAGAAGCATGGCTGAACTCGAGTATACTTTGGAATTCATTCTCCGGAACACACATTGGCGAATAATTTGATTAGAGACGATGCAGTACAGTTCAGGGTCCTCCTAGAAGTAATATTTGGCCTCAGATTTGAGTCTATCTCGTTGTTGCTTGGTCCAATCCTGGGGATATGACCAACGACCAAATAATTTTCAATGTCTGCAAACCACGGGGTTTGGACACCTGATATTGTAAGAATAGTTTCGTCCGGAAAAGTATCAGCAATAGGAATATCTAGATGAGAAGAATTACTTAGAAGTCTCGAAAGATGATCTACCACCACATTTTGTGCCCCGGATTTATCTTTAATTTCAAGATCGAATTCTTGCAGTAGAAGAATCCATCGGATAAGTCGAGGTTTGGCATCCTTTTTGGCCAAGAGATGTCTCAAGGTCAAGTGGTCGGTGTAAATTATGACATGAGACCCTAAGAGATAAGCCCTGAATTTCTCCAAAGCAAATACTACAGCTAACAATTCCTTCTCAGTAACAATGTAATTCCTCTGGGCCTCGCATAGAGTTTTGCTAGCATAGTAGATGACAGAGGGCTTCCTATCAATCTTTTGACCCAAAATAGCCCCGACCGCATAATCAGAAGCATCGGTCATGATCTCAAAAGGGGCTGTCCAAACCGGTGGTTACAACACCGAGCACAAGTGACTACCGTTATAAGAAAATCAAATGCCTTACGACATGATTCGTTGAAATCAAACGGCGTATCTTTGGCAAGAAGATTGCTCAGAGGGCGAGCAACCTTAGAGAAGTCCTTGATGAACCTCCCTATAGAATCCCACATGACCAAGAAATGATCGAATTTGTTTGATAGATGTAGGAGGAGGAAGTTTGGAGATAGCATCAACCTTAGCTTTGTCAACTTCAATTCCTCGTTTAGAGATTACATGACCCATGACAATGCCTTCTTGTGTCATGAAATGGCTCTTTTCCCAGCTAAGGACCAATCTTATTTTGATGCATCTTTTAAGAATCATCTCAAGATTAGCCAAGCAAGAATCAAACGATTCTCCGAAAATAGAGAAATTATCTATGAAGACTTCCATAAACTCTCCCACCATGTCAGAGAATATGGCCAGCATACACCTTTGAAAAGTTGCAGGTGCATTGCATAAGCCGAATGGCATTCTACAGAAAGTAAAGGTTTTGTAGGGACAGGTGAAAGTCATTTTTTCCTAATCCTCAAGATGGATAGGGACTTGATTGTATCCCAAGTAACCATCTAGGAAATACAAGAACTTTTGCCCGGCTAGTCTTTCAAGGATTTGATCAATGAAGGGCAAAGGGAAATGATCTTTTTTTGTGGCTGTGTTCAGCTTCCTGAATCGATACTAACCCTCCAAGAGGAACCTAAACAAGTTGTGACAGATTCTCCTTCCTCATTAGTCACAACGGTAATCTTAGCTTTCTTGGGAACAATTTGCATGGGACTTACCCAAGGACTATCTGAGATCGGATAAATGATTCCTACGTCGAGCCACTTAATTATTTCCTTCTTGACGACTTCTCACATATTAGGGTTTAATCTCCTTTGCATTTGGTGAGAAGGGCGGGATCCATCTTCCAAGAATATTCTGTGGTTGCAGTAAGATGGCTCGATCCCCCTAAGGTCATGAATCGTCCAACCAATTGCCTTCTTGTGTTCCTTTAGGACCTTGATTAGTTTAATCTTCTGCTCCTTAGTTAATCTGGCACTAATAATCACAGGGAGCATCCTTTGAGGTCCCAAAAATTAATATTTCAAACTCTCAGGCAATGGTTTTAGTTCGAACTGGGGAGGGTTTAGGATGGAAGGTAAGGATGAAGCTGATGAAGATTCATTAAGAGTAAGAGGTTGATAGTGAACAAAATCAATAACCTCTTCAGAATGTGGCAGGCTTGCCACAGAGGGTTGCGGGTCAAATCCATTAAGATAGGAGGAACTTTCAATTGCAGAAATCGCCATACATGTTTCAATATTCAAGTAATCTTCCTCAAGTTCTTCTATAAATCCACAATCCTCAAATTTGTTAATCGCCTAAAAAATATCCAATTTCAATTTCTGATCCCCAAAGGCGATTTCCATGCTACCGCTCTCACAGTTGATATTGGCTTTAGCGGTAGCCAGAAATGAACGCCCCAAAATGATGGGCGTGTTCCTTAAATTCTTAGATACATCCATGTCAAGGATAGGGAAATCTACAGGAAAATAGAAGTCCTTAACCTTGACAATAACATCCTCAATAATGCCTCTCAGATTTGTGACCGAACGGTCTACTAACTGCAATGTTACTGAGGTTGGCCAAAGTTCACCTAATTCGAACTTCTCGTAAAGAGAAGTCGGATTTAGGTCAATGGATGCACCTAGATCCAGAAGTGCCCTATCAAAGGGGTAATCTTCGATGACACAAGAAATCAAAGGGGCACCTAGATCTCTCTTTTTCGGAGGAAGGTGATGCAGGATAACAGAACTAGACTTCATGGAGAGTATCACTTTCCTAGAAATAGATTTCCTCAACTTATGCTTCTGTGTGCATAAATCCTTTAAAAATTTAGCGTAAGCTGGTATGTGTTTGATAGCGTCGAGGAGCAGGATATTGATTTCGACATTCTTGAATATATTCAAGAGCTCCTCGTTACTATCAACAAGCTTCTTCTTCCTAAGTTTAATCAAGGCCGCAGGAAAAGGAACATGAGTCAGATCTTTCTAATCAGGTTCCTAAGACTTGATTTCTTCTTTAGCATTCTCCTTTCTCTCCTCAGGTTCTCCAGGATTTGGTAGATCAGAACAAGGTAGTTTTGGGTCTTGGGTTTGCCTTCCACTCCTTAAGGTAACAGAGTTAGCATATGCATAAGGGTTTGGGTCTTGGGGAGGGTTAGGAAAGATTGGAGGGGCTTCATTAGCCAAAAACCTCAGATTTGGTGAAGAAGCAGAAGAGGAAGGACCCTACTCAACCACCTGAGCATGTGCGTGTGGGTTCCTCTGATTCTTGTACCCTTGGCTTGATTACTCAGATTCTGTATATTATGCAGGTTAGGTACGGGTTGAGATGGTAGAGATCTGGGTTGTCGGGAATTAGCAATGAACCCACTTTGCAAGTTGCCAAGTGAGGTTTTCATTTGCTGCATGAGCTGGAGCATAGATCCTTGCATCTCTACCATATGACATTTCAAATCAGCCTACCCTATAGGTTGACAGGTATTCCAAGCTGGCCGATTGACCTGATTTGGGGGCAGCTGCGTATAAACATGACCCTGAACCATTGGTCTTTGTGGAGCATAGTTGTTGGGTAAGAATTGGGTCAGCTGCCCCGGATTTTTCTAGGAGAACTTTGGGTGGTTCCTCCAACCCAGATTATAAGCATTGGAATATGGGTTGGACCTAATGTTCTCCTATACAACATAGACATCCTCATAGAGTGAGGATGGAGAGAGAAAGGGAGGGATCAGAGAAATTGGGAACAAATGCCCCAGTTTGGAACCCGTGGGGTTCCGAACAATGTTGGCTCATAGGTTGAGCCGCATCCACTTGATTCATGAACTCCCATCTAGTAGGAGCTCGTGAAGAATGGAATCCCAAATTCTACGATTGAGTGGATCGAGAATTGTTTGCAGAGTTTTCCACCATCCACTCCTCCATCCTTTTGGTAACTGAGTCCACCTTATCTAGTTTATTACAAATCAGTTCCTTATCGAATGAAGGAGAGTCGTGGACCTAATTAACATTCGATCTGGGTTGTTGGGATCGGTTAAAAGTATCCATGGAGGCTTGATTGATTGAATTTTCACTCATTTCCTCAAACAAATTGTGCGCGCTATCTGTGTCTTTGTTGAGGAAATTGCCTCCGCAAGAAGCATCCATGTGATTTTTGAGTTGCTCAGTCAACCAGTGGTAAAAGATTTGCATGAGCTACCATTTTGGCACCTCGTGGTGTGGACACTTCCGCAATAAGTCCTAGAATCGCTCCCAGGCAACATGAAACTGATCCCCCGGCCACTGGGCGAAGATAGTAATCGCCTACCTCAGTGCATTGGTACTCCCTACTGGAAAGAATTTCTTTAGAAAAGCCGATTTCAGATCATTACATGTTGCGATCAGCCTTCCTATTGTCCTATACCAATGAGCGACTTTATTCCTAAGAGAGTAGGGAAAGAGCCTCATGATCATCTGCTCTTCATTCACGTTTTGCACTTTGGTGGTCTGGACCAAAGCGGTCAAATCCTCCAAATGCTAAAAAAGTGTCTTCAAAGCCAAGCCCATGGAAATGTTTGATCAGGCTTAACACCTGGGGCTTGATTTCTACGTCTCCGGTAGGAATCTGGATGCCGGGACATTCCCCATAATTTGAAGGATCAAGAAAACCCTTCATGGGCTGAGCGCCCTGCATTCTCTGGAACCATTCTTGCATTCTCTGCATTTGTTCCAACTGCCTTTGAAACATCTCTTGTTGATTCTGAGGCAGAGGAGGTTGTTGATCGGCCATGGGATCAATTTGGCCAAAATTCAATCTATGCCTGCTAGAATGATTTAATGGTCCTTCCAATCAGGGGGAAGCTACTTGGACGCCTGCTATCTTCGCCCTGCTAGAGTCCCTAGTATTGACCTAAATTGTAAACCCTAAGGGGGAAGCTACTTGATGAGTTGATTTTAAAATGAAGTCATGCAGCTCAAACAATTGGACGGAATGCACCACTGAGTTAGGCACACAGGATTATTAACCTATATTGATTTCTACTCTCTTATGTGTTGATTTGCATGTACCGGTTCAACAAGTCATAATTCTAATTGAGTAGATAAAAATCAAGTTAGGTTATGTGTCTTGAATGTGGGTGTATGTAGTGTGTATGTTGATTTATCCCACAAGAAGTATCTTTTTGTTTTTTTCTTTTTTTTGCGAACATGAGATAAGTTGAGGGGAAATCAAAGCATCCAAACTAATCCTAGGGTTTATGCGAACACCTAGGTTAATTGGGGTTTGAATTAAGATTGTGGAATGAAGTGGGGAAGAATAGGGAGCACTTGCAGTTGTCTCCAACTGCACTTTACTTCTTTCTACCGCTTGAAGATTCCCTGTTGAGGTACCTGCAAAATAATAGAAGAGGAATAAAAGCAATTTAGAAAGCAATGAAAGCAAGTTAGAAAATCAAGAATCATTGCCTCCTCGGCAACAACATCAAAATATTGCAATCGAAGATCAACGCAATAAGGATTGGATTTTGAAAAACTCATCGTCGTAATATGATTTGCAAAGAAATCCGTCAACAGATAAATTTACCAAAATTCGTAAAGAGATTTCGGGTCGAACACAGGGAGGATACGTTGATCTAAAATCTGCAATTATATTTTGTTGGTATTTTTGTTTTAAAAGCGAGATAATCACAATGAATTTGATATTAACACTAAGAGAGAGAGAGAGAACAATCACATTGCAACTGAATATTTTTTTACAACTAGAAAGCAGGAAATGATTACAGCTAGAAAGCAGGAAATTCTATTCTAGAAAGCAATAAAGAAGGGAGAGAGATGTTATCCCACCCAACGGTTGGTTGGAGGATGAGCTGGACGGGGCGATGCTTGGAAGGCGCATGACAAAGACGGAAGATGAAGAATGAAGCAGGAAGAATCGGGGGCGAGGCAGGGAGTCGTTGTCGTCATGGGATCCACTTCCAGAATGGGGGAGAGAAAATTTTGATTTTGACTCTAGAAGAGCATCCCAGGTTTGGGACAAGCTTCTTTAGAGCTTTGGAGAGGGAGAGAGGTGAAGGAAGGGATGATCAAAATGTGGGGGGAATAGGCTCTTTTATAGGTGTAGAGGTTGGGGCAAAATGGTCATTTTATGTTACGAACATTAATACAAGGGCCTTTAGTTACTGAATTAAGCATCACTAAAACCCTTGAACGTGGGTGTAGCTATCGCGCACGCCGCGCCTCTTCTTCTCCTCGCCCCTTAATGCACGCGCACGTCCTCAGATTCTCGGCCATCCGATCTTAAGATCGGATGACTTAAGATGCACGTACCCACTCGTTGCTTCAGCGCCTTAACTCATGCGCACGCTAACTCTCAGCCGTCCATCTTGCATTCGATAGTTCAGATCGCATCGCGCCTGCACCTCTTCAACCCAAGCGCTCGCCCACAATGTGATCCTCGCTCATCCATGCAACCACGTTGCATGCCATCTAACCGCTCGCACTGCATCCAATGGCTGAAATTAGCCGCTCCGTGCTCGCACCTTGATTCGAGGCACAACAGGGATCGAACTCGGTCGCTTTGTCTCGCTTATGTTTTAAGCGTGTGCGCCCATGGCCATTGGATCAAGATCCAACGGCTCGGATGTTGCCTTACTTGTGCCTTCAGAGGTTGACAAGAGGTGCTGTGGTCGATTTGGGTGGTTGTGATGGCACCACGTGGCACCATCATGGCCATCCATCTTCTATAAGTTGTAAACGGTGTCACAGATGTCAGATTGGACAAATGTTCATGTTGTTGGGCTGAGATCGTCGATCCAATCTCGTCCTTGAGGTCGGATTTGTCATCTAAAGTGCGAATTTACACCATCTTGGCCCTTGATCTCTGACCTTCCTCGGATTATATCTGATGCTACAGGAGTCTGATTGGGGCGATCTTGGAGTCATTGAACTCTGATCGTTGCTTTGATCAAATCCGTACAGTTGGATCTTTGATCTGAGGCCCTTAATTAAAAGTCTCCCTGTCCCTGGCCACCAAAAGGATGAAATTACTATACAATTTGTACAATTTGATCTAAATGTATGATGATGCATGTTATGCAATATTTACAATGCATGATGCTAATATGATACCAAGAATATGCATTAATAGATATTTTTGACTGTTCAAATGTATGCACATCAATTAATTATTGAAGGTCTGATCTAATCTTATAAATAGTCTCGATTTAAGTTAATTAAGCTAGCCACATTCATAAATAGATTAACCCATTCCCATTTAATCATTTTCCTAAGTTTAGATCTCATTTGATTTCCTTAAAAAAACAAACCTCCTTACCTACCACCAACACCCTCTCAACCGTTTGCTTTTAATTTTTATAATATCCCAACATAACCACTGCTTTCTGACAATTACGTAACTTCCCAACTTTCCCCACTCTCTTATAACTGCTTCTTCCTTGTTCTTCTTCTTCTCCCATTGCCTACCCTTTTGAGAAGAACTCAGTTGACAACTTCTCCTCCCCTCTTCCCTATTTCACTTCCTCACGACCTCCTCACCCTTGACCTCCTTCCAGGTAGCTCCATGCTACCAGAGCTTCGCTATCCTCTCTCTCTCTAACGGTCTCTCTCTATCCCTTCAATCTCCTCCTTCCTCCTCTCCTTTTCCCTTTAATCTTCTCTCTTCCACAACCACACATCACCATGCTGACCACCATCATCCTTACCACCACTACCCAACATCTCCCCTCCACCTCGACCATAATCCAACTCAACTCCCTCTTCTTCCTTCCTTGGCCTCTCTTATTCCTTTTCTCCCTCAACTTCTCCTTCTCCATTTTCCTTCCCTGTACAACCACCCACCACCACAACCCATCGCCGCCATCCACCTTAATCACCCACTAACGGTGCCCTTTCCTCTCCTATTCTTCTCCCTCATCGACGCTCACCATCACCACAGCCAACCACAGCCACCACTGCCAGTCAGTCCTCCTACCTCTCCTCTTCTCCTCTCTCCATCGTTGAACCCATAACCACCCATGGCTGCCTCCTTCTTGAATATGGATGACCATTCATCCTTCTCGATCTGCCATCACCACCAAACTGCTCCTGAACACCTCACCAATCTCCTCATTGATGTCAGCAAATGCGTTAAGTTAATTTGTTCATTGTAGCAAGTGGTTTCGACATCAATTTTAAAGAGAATAATCAAATGGGAGTACGAGTGTCAAACACAGGGAGGCACGAAATTGAATCTATAAGCCGCTTATTTTATTGCCACATGATGGTTTGCTTGCGTAAAGAATAAAGTGAGAGAGAGTAGAAATCCGTGGTAATGGTGATTGCTAACTACACGTGAAAAGAAGACAGGATGATGTAGTGAATAAAAAGCATGGAATGGTATGAATAGAGCATAGCCTAGAATGAGATAATAAGACAACGATTACAATACCAAAGAATACTTTGTTGCATAATCAAAATCATCTTGCAGCTACAAACAATGCTAGATGAATACTTTAAAGGAATACAACTATAAGCTAAGCAAAGCTAGAAAGTAAGCGAGAAAGAGGAGGTCATCGAGGCTGCCACAGTGGTGGAGAGAGATCTGTCGATGGCGTGATGGCTCCGAAAACTTGCTTGGAAGATCTAGGGAGAGGAGGGATCCTTGGTAGTGAAGATGGAAGACAATGGGGGTCCATAGGGCCTTTTATAGGTGAAGAAAGACCCTTGAACTGGCCTAGTCACCCTAGATCACTCCTTAGACTGCACTAGGCCATGCTAGACCAATCTGCATCTGCTGGAGCAATGCCTTTGCTCATGCACACGCATTGGACCGCACTCATCCCCACTAGATCGACGTAGAGAGACCACAGCAGTCAGATGATCATCCAATGCATGAGAGCACGTGCTTTACAAATCACGCAAGGGGGCACATAGGATCATGTGTATCGCGTGGTCGCCATCCACGTTACTGCGTTGCCTCATAGTAATCGCGTGATTTCACCTCAACGACGCTGATTTCACGCCCTTCACGCCTTGAGGATGCGAAGGGTGAGCTATGCACGATGTGGCTTCATTCCCTCCCTTCATCCTCCATTACATGGCTGAATTGCAACACAAATGCGCTAAGGAGGGCCACGCATCATGTTTCGAACCCACGCCCACTCTTTGAGAGTGTGCTTGCACTCCACTATGTTGTGGCCCCTTTTGTGTCCAAGAAAGGTTTATGCTGTCACGATGAGCAATGCATGTGGACCATTGGATCAAGATCTAATGATCCTGATTACTCGATGGTCGCACCCTTTGAGGATTGATGGTTGCTGATGGAGGCAGGACGTGGAGAGTTCTTAGTCGTTGGATGAGAATCTAACGGCTGAGATCAGTGGCTGCGAGTGCTTCACATTGTGCAAGCTACCTTAGGCAGTCATTGGTTGTTTGGATGTCACCACATGACACCATCTGAACTGTCCATTTTCTTCACTTCATAGGTGATGCCATAAGTGTCGAATTGCGGTGATTTCAAGTCCATTGGACTCTAATTCTAGTCCTAAATCCATCTGTGTGGTCTGATTGCTCATCTGAGACCTATTTCTAGGTGCTCTTTTATAACCTGTCCATTAAACATTAGTTCTGAGCAATATTAATATAAAAATAACACAGGAATGCATGCATTGCTCCTAAACCCACTATATTATAATATTTACACTCATGTGCCTTGACTCTAATTGATGTAATTACACTGTTATTTGTGTGACGTCAATCTCTTTAGGTGGAGGTTCCTGATGATAGTCAACTCTACAAAGATTTGCAACCTCCAAGGATTAGGGTGGGTCGAGGTAGTCAATAGCTAGTTGAGTCTGACGATCCTCTAAGGAACTAATTGTCAAGCACTCTTCAACCAGGGTATCCACGGGTTCGCATTCCTCGACCCAACCACAATCAAAAGACTTAGTTGCATTGAAGATATCCAGTTGCATCTTCTTATCTACAAAGGCAATTTCCATACATCTCGTGTCATAGCTAATGTTTTCTTTGGTCGTAGCCAAAAAGGGTTTGCCTAGAATGATGGGTGTGTTTGGTAATTGTTTAGGGACTTCCATGTCAAGGACTAAAAAGTCAACCAGAAAGTAGAAGTCCTTAACCCAAACAATTACATCCTAGACAACCCCTTTGGGGTTTTTATAGATCGGTCAGCCAGTTGGATAGTCACAGGTGCAGGCTTAAGTTCTCTAAATCTGAACTAGTGATAAAGGGTAGTCGAGATCATGTTTATTGAAGCACCAAATCTAGGAGCACTCTATCAAAGGTCAAATCACCAATATTATAAAAGATCAGAGGTGCTCCAGGGTCTATCCTTTTAAGAGGTAGGCTACTTAAAATCACCGAACTAACCTACTTAGATAGCACTACCTTCCTAAGTGCTTGGGTCCTTGGCTTATGCTTGGGTGTACAAACATCTTTCAAAAATTTCGCGTAAGCCGGGATATGCTTAATTACATCAAGGAGGGTATATTAATTTGCAATTGTTTGAATATCTATAATAACTCCTCGTTATTAGCCACATATTTCTTCTTCTTGACCTTATCCAAGGCTTCATGGCATAGGATTTGGGTCTGAATTGGGTCAGGTGCTTGAACCATGGGTTCCTCCTGTTCATCCTCAAAATCATCAATTATCTCAGGATTTGCAGTTATCGGAGGGCTTGGCCACTGGGGATCCTGGGTTTGGGTACCACTTCTCAAGGTAGCCGCATTAGCTGAGGCATTAGAACTAGGGTTGGGTCCTTGAGAATAAGAAGAAGTAGCAAATCAAAGGGGTGTACAAGGAGCTTGTAAAATCATATGTGCTTACCCTTGATTTTGTCAAAACCCTTGAGGATTGTGGTCTTTGTTCATTACATTCCTTCGATTCGGTTGTGGCTGAGATGGAAGGATCCCTATTGTTTTATATCCAACAATTGGCCCAACTATCCCTTCACTAGAACCATTTCCTCTTAATGTTTCTGGTTCATGTCAGCCATCATCTTAATCAGGGTGTCCATTTGTCTTTGTAGTGTAGGACCTGCACTATTCTGGTTATAGGGTGGTCTATTAGGTTGGCCCTACTGGTAGGAGGAAGGATTCGTCCTGGGTTAGTTCTGGTATTGGTTTGGTTTCTGATTTGACCAGGTAAAATTTGGGTGGTTGCACCATCCAGGGTTGTATGTGCTGGAGAAAGGGTCAGGCTTAGAATAGCCCTGGATGGCATTGGCATCTTCAAAAGTAGAAGGTGCCAAAGGGGAGGGGAAGGAATAATCAAGGTATGAGGGAGCAAAGGTCCCTCCCTGGAACATAGTCGGGTGTTGTTCTAGGTGCATTTGATTCATAAATTGAACCAGGTCATCATTGTGAGCTCTCTTTGATAGAGAGAAGGTTTGCATAGGGGCTTGGGATTGGTTCGAAAGCTCATCAATCTTTTTATCCACCAACTCAACCCGATCCAACTTCTTAGCTATGATGTCCATGTCAACCATACCTGAATTAGTTCGTACTTCATAAATTCCACCACGGGGTTGAAAGGACCTATTGAATGTGGTCATGGAGGCATTATTAAGTAGTTCTCACTCATTGACTAAAAGTGTTCTAACATGCTATCCTCGTCTTTATTCAGAAAATTACCTCCACATGAGGCATCGACGAAATTCCTAAGGGTGTTGCTGAGACCATGGTAGAAGATCTAGGCCAATTGCTACCTCGGAACCTCATGGTGTGGGCATTTCCCTAACAATTCATTAAATCGTTCCAACACCTCATGAAATTGCTCTCCACTCTGTAAGGTGAACGTGGTAATGGATCTTCTGAGGGCATTGGTCTTTCCTATGGGGAAAAACTTCTTTAGAAAGGCATGCCTCAGTTCCTCCCAAGTGGAGATGGGTCTCCTTAAAGTTCTAAGCCAATGGGAAGCCCTGTCTTTTAGGGAGAGCGAGAACATCTTCATTAAGACAATATCGAGATCGATGTTTGACGTCAAAAAAAGCGTAAGTGTAATTCATTCGTTGTAGCATGCATTACAACATCACTTTTAATGGGAAGATGATTAGGTGAGTCCAAGTGTCAAATATGAGGAGGCGTTAAATTGAATCAATTAGTCGCTTAGTTGTCATATGATATTTGTTTGGTTTGCTTGAGAAAAGAGAATGAGAGAGAGAGAGAGAGAGCAAAGGGTTAGAAAATGTAAGTAGAATTGAAGTCGCTAGCTATTTATGAAACCAAGATATGATGAAGCAAGATGATAACATAAGCTAATATATTCCATAAGCAAAATTGTCTTACAATAACACTAGATGAATGCCTAGATAAACATGAACATGAAACTAAAGTATAAATGCGCAAAATGGAGAGGCGAGTCAACCACAGTGATGGAGGGACTTCCGTCGATAGTTGGGTATTCTCCGGGATGGTGCCTGCACTCCTAAGGGTGTAGATGTGTGCTTGGTAGAGGCTAGGAAGAAATGAGGAAGAGATGCCCCTAAATGGAGGGTGTGTGGGGGTTTTTATAGTGGAGAAGAGGCATCTAAAACGTGTAAGGAGCTTTAGTGACCACCAAAACATCACTATATCCTTTCCACAATTGTCAGTGAAGACCTGCCCCTTTCCCTGCCAGTCTCGTGCACACGCCATCATCCTTAGCACGCGATCTACGTGAGCACGCCAACGGCCATCAGATGTGTGCTGCGAATCGTCATCGGAGGGTAGGAAATGATATAATTATTGACTCTAATGATATAATTAACACTAATAATTGTAGAGTCATCATACCCCCATGCCCACCCCTTGCTACTCCTTAGCAAGGTTAACCTAAATGTTATTTACAACTAGAATTAAGAATCGATCACTCAGGCACCAGTTACTTGTCACAGGAGGAAATTAACCCACAGAGACTCAATAGTGCCTAGGTGCTTGCCAAAATACAGACCGCCCAAGTCCTCGCCTTATTTTTCATAAAGGCAAATTCTCTTTTTGTCTTTTTCTTTTCTTCTAATTTTTTTGAATTTTAGAGTGTAGAGTTTCAGGGTAACTTTTTACGACTACCCAACCCACTCAAGACTCAAAAAGACTCTAAGCGCTAAGCATCTTGGCTTGAAAATTGTAATAGACTCATTCAATAGCAATTAGGATGGACTTTAGGTTTCTACGTCCCTAGGTGACTCAAAAAGAAAAATACTGCCTAAAGGTGTATATAATTGACCGGTAGATTTCTTCCTACTTTTATTTTGTGTGGGGTCAACATAAGGGCAGACCCAATGTATATCTCCTTTGATTATTCTACTTTCCTGCTTCTTCCTTAAGCGTTTTGGAATTTTTGTGCGTTTTATGAGCTAGGATCTGGACAAACAGCCAATGGGCTGTTACCCATGACAACATGCCAACCATACTGGTGCGGTGAAGTGTGGCTTATATATCTATATATTTTCTTTCTCCTTTTTCTATTTTTCTATTTCTTATTTCATCATCATTTTTTTTTAAGTAGGTGGCTTCCCTGATCTAAGATTTACCTAAAGGCAACAGTAAAAGAGAATGGTCCTGTGGTTGGGCTTTGGACGAATGGCCAATGGGCTGTTACCCATGACAACTCGCCAGGCATACCACCCTAGAAAGTTCATTAGCTACCCAATTTCTGTTAGAGCCTCCGAGGAGTGAGTCAGTGCAAAATGTGTGTAGATGCGTAGACTATAAGTCCGCCAAAATCAGAGGGTGGGTTGATAAGTCGTATACTTATCACCCTACTTTATTGACCATATTAATAAAAGTTAAGGTGGCGAGGACTCGAGAACAAATCCACATTTTGTGGACACCCGGACTGATTAAGGCTGAAGAACTGAAGAGTCTAAGTGTTTAGGTCCTTAACATATCATTTCCTACAGTTGACAAGCTCCTAATGCCTAAGTTTTCTTTTCCTAATTCTTTTTCTTTTTTCTAACACAAGATAATTCAAGCTGATAATATGTACTCAAAAAATATGAATTACCACCCCCATGCCTAAGTTGGACAATGTCCTCATTAGAAGACAAATATATGCAAGGGAGTAAAGAAAGAAATCACTTGAGTTTTAGCTATGTATCCCGTAAGCCTAAATCCTCTGGGTTGCACCCCAGGAAGCATTGAGTTTATTGCCTCCCACTAGGCGAAGCTCTGATTTAACCCTCAATGAGGGTTACAACTTCCTTTGGGGGGACCTGGGCAAGCAAATGTTTTAATCTTTGGCCGTTTACTGTAAAGGTTTGCCCGATTTTGGGATCATCAATTTCTACTGCCCCATTCAAAAATGGTTTGACCACCTGGTAAGGTCCTGTCCACTTAGATCATAACTTCTTGGGGAAGAGTTTAAGTCTTGCTTCAAGTAGCTAGACTTGTTGATTTGGCTCAAAGGTTTTTCTATTAATATGCCAGTCATGGACAGCTTTCATCTTCTCCTTATAAAGTCCACTATTATCATAAGTGTCCTGACGAATCTCTTCAAGCTCAAAGAGTTGGAGCTTCCTTTGAGTTCCAGCCATATGGGAATCCATATTGCATTGTTTGATAGCCCAATATGCCCAGTGCTCTAACACAATCGGAAGGTGGCAAGCTTTGCCAAAGACCAATTGGTATGGTGACATGCCGATCAGGGTTTTAAAAATGGTCCTATATGCCCAAAGGGCATCATCCAATCGTGTGGACCAATTCTTCCAGTCAGGTCTCACAATCTTTTGTAGAATATTCTTCATCTGTTTATTTGAGACCTCAATTTTCCCATTCGTTTGTGGGTAATATGGGGTGGCAATGCGGTGAGTAACCCCGTATTTCTTGAGTAAAGCACGAAACTGGGCATTAATGAAGTGGCTCCCACCATTGCTGATCATGGCTTTGGGTACCCCAAACCAGGAAAATATGTTCCTCTTCATAAAGTCCATGAAGGCCTTATGATCACATTTCCAGGTAGGTATGGCTTTGATCCATTTCGAGAAGTAGTCTAGTAAGACTAGTATATATTTGAAGCCGTTTAATGGTGGGAAGGGACCCATGAAATCAATGCCTCAACATCGAATATTTCGATGACAAGAATGGGTTATAGAGGCATCATATCTTTCCTGGTCATGGTCCTTAAAGCCTGGCATCTATCATAGGTTTTAGCAAAGTTGTGTGCATCCTTGAATAGTGATGGCTAGTAGAAACCAAACTGTAAAACCTTTGCAACCGTCTGTTTCCCAGAGAACTGGCCACCACATGCTTGGTCATGACATAAGGACAACACACTTTGAACCTCCTCTTTGGGTATACATCTTCTAATGATCTGATCAATACAAAGTCTAAACAATTGATGCGAAGTTTGGCGTGATTTGTAAAAGCGAGTTTTTAAGTCGTTGTAACAAGCCAAATCTCATACACTTTTAAATTTATATTCCTAGATAGGGGAGTATCTAGGGTCATCCAAGGAGGCCAAATGTTTGCAAAGTCAAATCCCTTGCTTGGAAATCGAGCTCAACTTTCTTTTTGGTATTTTAAATATATATTTTTTAGTTTTGAAATAATAAGGGCAAAGTGCGAATTGTGACGGAAAAGTGCTAACACCTAAAATGCTAAGCTAAAACTTAAGAGATGAAAATGTCCACTACCTAAGCTCACTCTAGGCAAGTGCAGGCCTAGAGTAATTAGGGAGAGGAAGTAGAACAAATGCTAGAACAAAAGTAACAATTGCAACAAGAAATTAAAAAGAAGGCAATTTAATTAAGCAGAATTTGTGTTCTCTTACAAAGACAAGTATAGGAATGCTTCTACTAGAAATGTAAAATATAAATGCAATAGAAGAAACACAAATCCTCTTGCGGAGTATGGTGAAGGGAGTCTTCTTGCTCTAAGTCTAGCTACTCCTTGGCTTGGAAAGAGGGTCTCCTTCTCCTTCCTTGAAAGCTCCTCCAAGGTGGATGCTACCACCTTCAATGCTCTCCTCCAAAGGTGGGTGTGCACCACCCTCAAGTTCTCCTCCAAGGTGGCGTGGACCACCTTCAAGACCTCCTCCAAAGGTCTTCCTTGCCTGGCTCCTCCTTTGGCTGGCATGGACTCAAGAGAGAAGGGAAGAGGGGAGGGCACCAAAGGGACAAAATATCCCCTTAATCTTCTTCTTCTTCTTCTCTTTTGGACGTGGGCTCTAGGTAGAGTATGAGAGGAAATTTGCTAGCCAAGGATGGTTTTAATGGTGGTGGGTAGTGGTCTTTTTATATGGTAGGATGAGGGGTTAAGGTGACTCTTGAAATGGAGGGCTAAGATGGGAAGATGGAGGTGGTTGGGGATCCTATGGCTAAGGGTAATTGGCGCCAACCCAAGGGGCACCTAGGTGGTGGTTATGGGTGGTGGCACCCCTTGAAGTTGGTGTCAAAATGGCTCCTAGAAGAGGGGCTTAGGTGGCACCAAGTAGGGTTCTAGAAGTAGGGGTAGGTGGATGGCTAGGATGGGTTGTAGGGTTATGTGTAGGGCCATGATGTGGGGGTGCTTTGGAGGGAAAAAGTGGCAAGGAGGTAGTTAGGGTGGTTTTGGCACCACTTTATGGTGTCTTTTGGAGGTAGTGGGTAGGCTAGGTTGGCACCAAGGTGAGGTGGAAGTAGGGGTAGCATATGTGGAGCTTAGGTGGAGCTAGTTGGTGAAGTTGTTAGGTAGGGTTTTTAGGTGGTAAAAGCCAAGGGAGTTGGAGCATAGCTAAGCTAAGCTAAGCTAAACTAGCTTAGCTAATAATGGAGTAGAGAAGGAGGTGTTGGAGCTAGGGTTTGGAGGGAGGAGCTGGATCTGAAGAATTTGGAGTTGAAGTGGAGCTGGCAGCTACTGAAGAGGTCAACATGGGGCTACTCTAGCTGGCTTAGCTTGCTAATTCTTTGCTAGCTACTAAGCCAAGCTAAAGTGAGCTGGCTTCTGTTGAATGGAGTTGAGGTGAGCTAGGTCTGGTGCTCCTAAGGAGGATTGAGCTGGTTGAGACAGCTAAGGTAGCTTAGCTCAACTAAGTTGAGCTAAGCTGAGTCCCCAGGAGCTGGACTTGAGCTTCTTGAGCTAGGATGAGTTCTTCTTCAGCTGGCTGGAGTTGAGTGGAGCTGGATGTAGCTGGATCTGAGTTGGGGTGAACTCCAGTCAACTCAGCTGAGCTAGCTAGAGCTACCTATGGATTAGTGGGAGTTGAGATGAGCTAGATTCAACTAGGTTGAGCTGGATCTGAGATGACCTGAGCTAGGGTGAGCTAAGATTAGTTCTCTTGAGGTGCCATTCAGCTGAGATTAGCTGAATGGAGCTGGGATGAGTTAACCCTAGTCCAAGTGAGCTAGGTTTCAACTGTGGTGAGCTGGATCAAGCTGAGTTCTAGTTAGTCTGAGCTCCTCCTTCACCATTTGCCTTCTTGAATGCTAGGGTTTTAGGGATCTGTATATCTGTTCATCCTTAATACTCAAAAAAGCACATTAAAATGACAAGAAAAAATGAAATGTATGCCTATCCTAGTTAATGCCTAAATGCAGCCCAAAAACCCGTTTGCGGAGAAAAATCCTAAGAGCTAAATTTGTTTTAATGCATAAGAATGATGATAAACTGGCATTTATCGACAGCATAGGATCATCCCAGAGATAATGTTTGGCCTCAACCAAGAACTTGTCCTGCTGTTGTCTAGACTAGCCGTGTGGAATCTGCCCTATCACTAAGTAATTTACCAAGTATGCATCCAGGGGAGACTTTTTCCTTGCACAGCCAGAATTTGCTCATCAAGGAATGTATCAACCAAAGGTAGTGAAGGTCCAATATGCTTCGGGTGAAGTCTGAATACGTGGTTGGCTACAACATTCTTGGATCCAGCCTTGTCACGTATTTCCAGGTTAAATTCCTGTAGGAGCAGGATCCTTCTGATTAGCCTGCGTTTAGCATCCTTTTTGGCTAACAAGTGTCGGATAGCCGAGTGGTCTGTATAAATGATGACGTGGGATCCTAGCAGGTATGGTCTAAACTTTTCTAATCCCAAAACTATGGCAAGCGGCTCCTTTTCTGTTACAGTGTAGTCCCATTGAGCCTCATCTAAGGTTTTGCTCGCGTAGTGGATCACCACGGGTTTCTTTTCTTATCGTTGCCCAAGGACTGCCCCAATGGCAAAGTCTAATGCATCACACATTATTTCAAAGTCTTGGGACCAGCTCGGGGGTTGTAAAATAGGTGCAGTTGAGACTGTGTCCCATAAAGTGGTGTAGGCTTTGATGCAATCATGTGCTATGTCAAAGTGCATATTGTTGGCTAGAAGGTCATTTAAGGGCTTGGATATCTCAGAGAAGTCTTGTATGAACCTTCTGTAGAAGCCAACATGTCCTAGGAAAGATCCTATTTGTTTGACCAAGCTAGAAGGTGGGAGGTTGGAAATTAAGTCAACTTTAGCTCGGTCGACCTCTATGCCCCTATGCGAGATGATGTGACCAAAGACAATCCCTTCTTGAATCATAAAATGCCTCTTTTCCCAGCTTAAAACTAGATTGACCTCGATACATCGTTTCATGATTTTCTCCAGGTTACTAAGGCAATGGTTGAATGAGTCTCCAAAAATGGTGAAATCACCTATAAAGCCTCTAAATATTCACCTACCATCTCCAAAAAGATGTCTAACATGCAACGCTGAAAGGTAGCAGGTCGTTACATAACTCAAATGGCATACAATGGAATGCAACATGCCATACGGGCAAGTGAACGTGGTCGTCTTTTGGTCCTCGGTGCAATAGTAACCTAGTTATATCCTAAATATCCATCTTGGAAGCAAAAATATTTCCACCCTGCCAATCGTTCAAGAATCCGGTCAATGAATGGCAGGGGGAAATGATCCTTCTTAGTAGCTTCATTGAGCTTCCTATAATCAATGCATACCTACCAGGCTGAAGGTGGGGATGGATTTGCCTTGGTCGCTTGAAACAACGATGAGCCCAGCCTTCCTTGGTACCACTTGAGTAGGGCTCACCCAGGGGCTGTCAGAAATTAGGTAGATGATTCCCGCATGGAGCCATTTGATTATCTTTTTTTTAACAACCTCATGGTCGGGTTTAGTCACCTTTGCATCTAGTGAGAAAGTCGAGCCCCATCTTCCAAATAGATCTTGTGTGTACAATAGCTAGGGCTAATTCCCCTTAAGTTAGAAATTATCCACCTAATTGCTACTCGATGTTCAGAAAGAGTTGTAGTCAACCTAAGCTCTTGGTCCCTGGTCAGTTGTGCATTAATAATCATAGGGAAAGTATGATCAGGTCCTAGGAAGATGTACTTGAGGTTATTGGGCAAAGGTTTTAGTTTTGGTGCAGGTGATACAAAGTTTGACGGGTAAGGGAAGGGAGGAAGTTGAGTGACATTAATCTCCTCAAATGGAGGTTGTCGATGGTAATTAGTTATGTAAAGTTCTACAACATCCAAAGATTGAGATGGATCAGGGTAGTCTAAAGTTGGTTGAGTCAAATAGTCCTATAAAGAGCTTACTACCAAGCATTCTTCAACTAGGGTTTCCACGGGATCGCATTCCTCGACCCAATCGTAATCAAAAGACTTAGTTGCCTTGAAGACATCCAATTGCATCTTCTTATATCCAAAGGCAATTTCCATACATCCCGTGTCGCAATCAATGTTAGCCTTGGCCGTAGCCAAAAAGGGTTTGCCTAGGATAGTGAGTGTGTTTTGTGATTGTTCGAGGACTTCCAAGTCAAGAACTAAGAAGTCAACTGGGAAGTAAAAGTCTTTAACACAAACAATTACATCCTCGACTACCTTTCTCGAGGTTTTCATATATCGGTTAGCCAGTTGGATGGTCATAGGTGTGGGCTTTAATTCTCCGAACCTAAACTGGTGATAAAGGGGAGTCGAGATCAGGTTTATTGAAGCACCTAAGTCCGGGAGTGCTCTGTCAAAAGTCAAATCACCGATATTACAAGAGATTAGAGGCATTCCAGGGTCAGTCCTTTTAAGAGGTAGGCTACTCAATATCACTAAACTAGCCTGCTTAAATAGCACTACCATTCTAGGTGCTTGGTTTCTTAGCTTATGTTTGATCGAAAAATCCTTGCAAACGAAAGTTGAGTTTTGAAAACCCATCGTTGTAGTGTGATTTGCAAAGAAATCTGTCAAAAAATAAATTTTACCGAAACTCGAAAAGAATTCTAGGTCAAACACAGGGAGGCTGTGTCAATTTGAAATCCACGATTATATTTTTTTTGTTTAGAAAGAGAGATAATCACAATGAATTCAATACTAACAAAGAGAGAGAGAGAGAGAACAAACACTTTATAATATGGATAATGTTTTTACAACTAGAAAGCAGGAAATATTACAGCTAGAAAGCACGAAATATTACAACTAGAAAGCAGTAAAATCTATTCTAGAAAGCAGTAAAGAGAAAGGAGGTGCGAAGTTATCCTCCTCGACGACTGCTTGGAGGAAGAGCCGGACGGGGCGATGCCTGGAAGATGGAGGGCAAAGTCGGAAGATGGAGAACGAAGCGGGAAGAACTGAGGCGGAGGCAAGGCATCGTTGCGGGATCCACTTCCGAAATGGGGGCGAGAAAACTTTGATTTTAACTCTAGTGGAGCATCCTGAGTTTGGGAGAAGCTTCTTTAGAGCTTTGGAGAGGGAGAGAGGTGAAGGAAGGGATGAATGAAATGTGGGGGGCATAGGCCTTTTTATAGGTGTAGAGGTTGGGGGCAAAAAGGTCATTTCAAGTTAAAAATTAATGTAGGGGCCTTTAGTGACAGATTTAAGCGTCACTAAAGACCCTGAACATGGCTTTTGCTCATGTGCACCCGCCGCCTCTTCCTTTCCTACGCTCAAAAATGCCTGCTCACGTCCAGACAACCTCAACCGTCTGATCTTGCGATCGATGGCTGAGAATGCATCGCGTCCATGTCATCGAAACACCCCGTGCATGCGATCACACGTGCAGAGGTGCATCTAATCACGCGTGTAGGGCTCCTTGCATCTGGGCGTGCCACGTGGCACTCTTGTCATCACCTAATGTGCATCTTACGGCTGAAATCAACTGTGCCCTGTGTTCAGCTGATTTGAGGCGCTTGTGGGGGCTTGAATGTGCGACCTCCACGTCGGTCGTGGCTTCGAGACTGCTGCACCATCCTCACGGATGGTCACGATTATGAATTAAGGCACGAGCATCCATGGCCGTTGGATCAAGATCCAATGGCCCAGATTTGATCGCACGGTTGAGGAGAGAGAGGGAGCGGGCACCTTTGGCCAGTGTAGGCAGTTAAGATGGCGCCACGTGGGGCCATCTTGGTAGCCAAGCCTTAGGAGGTTGCAGCCAAGCCTTGGTAGCCAAAGATGATGATTATATGGATGATGCTGAAGCTTTTGAGAAAGACTCAGAGGTCCCTAGCAGCAAAGAGGAGTGGAAGACAGGAATGGAACTTGTACTCAGCAATAACAGCAGAGCCCTCAAAAAGGTGAATCAGGTGCAATTCACAGTCCCTGCTGATCTGAAATTTGGTAGTGGATCTAATCAAAAAAGGGGGGTGGGTCGATCCCCTTATATGCTCAGATGGAGAAGGAAGGAGAACATGACCCCTATTGTGGAGCAGACCATTGCAAATTCGATCACGGTTGAGTATGTGGGCTGTTTGGCTCAAGGGGATCAACCTGGCAAGGAATGAGAGTGATAACTTGGAATGTGCATGGGTTGCGCAATAAGGTAAGGACTTCCCTGTGTAGATACCTTTCTGAATGGGATATTGATTGTGCTCTCATCCAAGAGACATGTGGAGGTGGAGAATGGTTAGGTATGGGATTTGTTTAAGCAGTTTGAACATGCTGATGTTGTGGTAAAGGGTGCATCTGGAAGGTCTGGTGGAATGGCTATTTGGTGGAGAAAATCTTGTCTCATGGTAACTGAAGTCATTCGTAATAGGCATGTGCTTACTTGCAGATGCCAATCTCCTCAAGGAGATTTGGAATGGTATGTCTCCTGCATTTATGGCCCTTGCATGGCTGCAAACAGGGCTGGCCTATGGGAGGAACTATTTGCAATGCATCAAAGGGTGCTGGAGGTTCCTTGGCTTATAGGAGGTGACTTCAATTGTCACCTATCAAGTGATGACAGACCTGGGGGTAGGATGGACAGTTCAATCGTTGGCTTTCAAATGGCTGTGCAAAATCTGGGAGTCATAGAATATCCTATTAGTGGAGTTGAATTCACTAGGAGAAATGACAGTGGACAGTCATCTAGGTTGGATAGATTCTTTGAAAGTCCAAGCCTGTTGGAGAGGCATCAATTATCGGTAGTTATGAGCCTTGATAGGACATTCTCTGATCACACTCCACCAGTGTGGGATAGTGGGATGAATTCTGACATTGGATCGTATTTCAAACTCAAGAAATCTTGGTTTAGGGAGGAGGGCTTTGTGCAAATGGTAACTCATTGGTGGCAGAACAAGGTAGTGCAAGGATCTGCCACACAGCAGCTGGCTCCAAAGCTGACAAGTCTGCACTCCATGTTGAAAGAGTATGGACAGGCAGTGGCACTGATCAGAGAACAAAGGAGGATGGAGGCATTGGCAGTGATCAGAGAACTGGACTTGAAGGAGTGCAGGCAGCCTTTGAGCCTCAAGAACAGCAGCAAAGGCAGCAGATGCAGTCAGCAGTGGGGGAGGAGGACCTGAAAAGAGAAGTGGACTGGCGTGAAAGATCTAGACAGCTATGGCTCAAAGAGGGTGATGCAAACACGAAGTTTTTTCATCTCGCAGCCAGTGTTAGGAGAAGATTCAATCTAATCTCATCAATTAAAGTAGGTGAGAGAACTATTAATTTTGTTAACGAAATCAGAAGTGAAGCAGGCAAGTACTTCAAAGAACTGACTAAGGCTACACCAAGGGGCTCTTGGAGGATTGCATCGGCTAATTTCCCAAGTGTCAATAGTGATAAGAGAGACATGCTAGTTGCTCCTATCTCTGAACAAGAAACATTGAAAGCAATTAAAGACTTAAATAATGAAGAGGCTCCTGGTTCGGATGGGATTCAGGTATTCTTCTACAGAGAACTATGGAGTGTTGTCAAAATGGATGTTATGAAGGCTATTCATGAATTTGAACTGGGCAACTCTGGGATTGAGAGATTGAATAAGTTCTATCTGTTTCTACTACCAAAAAAATCAAGTGTGGAGAAATTTTTTGATTATAGACCCATTGCTTTATCAAATTCTATTTATCTTATCATCAGTAAGATTATAGCCAACAGAATGTGGGAGGTACTGAAGGAATTGATAATGCCATTCCAATCTGCCTTTCTTCCTAGGAGGTCGCTACAGGAATCCTTCATTATGGCACAGGAGATGGTAATGGGATGGCATAAGCGAAAGACTAAGGCCTTTTATGGAAAGTAGATTTCTCCAAAGCTTATGATTTAGTCTCCTGGTCGTATCTGTGGGAAATCCTCAAAAGGAGAAAATTTCCACCTCAGTTGATATAGTGGGTAAAGAGATGCATCACGACTGCCTCCTTTTCCCCATTGATAAATAGGAAACCATGCCGAACTTGGATCCAACCCCAATGTGGGGTTAGGCAAAAGTTTCCACTTGCCCCTCTGATATTTAATCTTGCAGTGGATACACTGGCAAGATATGCATGCAAACTGGCAGCTGATGGACTTATAAGGGGGTATTCAATGTCTAATAACAGGGCCTTAGCTCCCATTCTCCAATATGCAGATGACACTGTTTTTCTTGCGGAAGGGGGGAAGAGGGAAGCGCAAGTGCTTTTTCATATGGTTAAGATTTTTGGTGAGATTTCTGGTCTTAGACCTAATGGAAACAAATCTTCCTTGGTTTGTTTTGGGATGAATGGAATGATCCAGAATGACATCTCTACCATCTTGGGTACACCTGTGGTCACACTACCTGTCAAATATCTAGGATTGCCTCTGAAATGCACTAAAATGAGGAAAGCAGATTGGCCCTTCCTATATGACAAGGTGGCTACAAAATTGGAGGGTTGGAGTAGTTGCTACCTATCAAAAGGGGAGAGGTATATTTTACTGAATTCGGTCATTACAACGGTTCCAATTTTTTTCTTCTCTGTTCTCAAAGCCCCGAAATCAATTTGGAAAAAACTTGATGTGATGCGCAAAAGATTCTTCTGGAAAGGGGCTTCTCACCAAGGGGCTTTCCTCCAACCAATAAAATGGGATTCAATTATTAGACAAAAAAAGATTGGTGGCATGGGTGTTAGATCCCTCAAAGAATTTAATGATGCTCTACTGTTGAAGTGGGCTATTCGACTGCTACAGGGGGAAAAAAATGTGGATGGAGATAGTTTAGGATAGCTATGGGGCTGCCAATGATGAGAAGAACCGCCTAAACCCCCATAAACCCTCTCCCTTTTGGTCTTCGGTGGTGCATGCCTTGATGGATAACTGGATTTTGTTCAAATCTATGTTAGGTGATGGGAAAAGCTTCAAATTCTAGCTGGAGAATTGGTTACCTACGGGGTGATTAAAGATAGGTACCCCGTTGCTTTTGCAACTGCTTCTGATAAAAATGCTGTGGTTTCTGACTATTGGGATGTGGAGTCTGAGAAGTGGTCTTTGAACAATGCAATGTGGAATAATCATGAAACAAGAACATGAGTAAAAAATGAGTGCCTCATGAAAGAACTTGCTGCCTTCAAACCCATGCCTCATGAATATGACACATACAAGTGGGAGGGTAAGTTTTCTTCAGCGGCTGCCTATGACAAGCTGGTTAATTCTTCCAGGATGGCGAAACTTGATGAGGTGGGGAAAAAGTTATGGAAATTGAAAATACCACTGAAGGTACAAATTTTTTTATGGCTCTGCAAAAGGAACGATCTGATTTCTGGAGATCTGAGGCACAGGAGAATGGGAACTCCTACTTAGTTTTGCCACTTATGTGGGATGCATAATGATTCCAGCACTCATATTTTTCCTTCGTGTGTGATCACAAATTATGTCTGGAGGAGAGTTGGTAAAGATTCTCTTCTCACATGGGAGAATCTTTGGAGTTATCATGTGAGGGGGAATAAGCCATGCTTACCTATGGTGGTTGTGTTATGGTCTGTTTGGAGGGCTAGGAATGAGTGTGTTTTTCAGGAGACTCCAATGAATGTGGATAAGATTGTAAATAGCTGCTGGAATCTCATACAGCAATGGGGTTCGAACATGTAATTGTTTCTTTTTTTTATTAATAAAAGCTCTCTTAGTTTTCTATCGGTGACTCGATAGCATTCCTTTCATTCTCAAAAAAAAAAAATCTTGGCCATCCATCTTTTGTGTCTTGTAGATGGCGCCATAGATGTTGGATTGGGTCAATTTTTGTGCCATTGGGCTGCGATCGTCAATCCTAACCCATCCATGTGGTTGGATTTGTCATCTGATGTATGAATTTACACCATCTTGGCCCCTTGATCTCTAATCTTCCTCGAATTATATCTGATGCTACAGAAGTTCGATTAGGGCTATCTTGGAGTCGTTGAACTCCGATCGTCACACTGATCAAATCCGTATGGTTGGATCTTCAAGTAGAGGCCCCGATTAAATGTTGCCCTGTCTCTAGCCACCGAGAAGAAGAAATTACTATTTAATTTGTATAATTTGATCTAAATGCATGATGATACATGTTATACAATAGTTATAATGCATGATGCTTATATGATACTAAGAACATGCATTAATAGACATTTTTGGCTATTCGGATGCATGCACATCACACCCCCATGCCTATCTTTTGCTAGTCCCTAGCAAAAACTATATGCTATTTATAAAAGAATTAGGTCAGATTTCTTGGGCAAAAGTTATTCTTCAACACTAGGAGATTTTTACCAAGGACCTGAACTACAAAGACACAACAACACGTGGGTGTTTGCCAAAATGTAGACAGCCACAAGCACTCATCTTATTCAAAGAAGGATCTTTTCTTCTTTTCTTTTCTAATTTTTTTTTTTGTATTTTTTAGTTTAGGGTTTCGGAGTAGCTTTCTATGACCACTCAACGCACCCAAGACTCAAAGAGAACCCTAAGTTCTAAGCATCTTTATGTGTGAAATGTGATAGACTCACTGATTGGCGATTAGAATGAACTTCAGGTTTCTACACCCCTAGGTGAACTTGAAAAGAAATTCTACCTAAAGGTGTATCTATTTGACCGGTAGCTTTCTCCCTACTTTTATTGTTGTGGGGTCAACACAAGGGCAAACCCAGTGTATATCTCCCCGGCTTATTCTACTTCTTCACTTCTTCCTAAGTGTTTTGGAATTATACGTTCATTTCTTGAGCTGGGATCTGGACAACCTACCAATGGGCTGTTACCCATGATAACTTGATAGCCATACTCGTGCAGTGAAGTGTGTCTTATTTCCTCTTTTTCTTTTCTTTTCTCCTTTTCTTCTTTTTTTGGATTTTTTTCTTTTTCTTTCTTTTTTCTCTATGTAGGTGACTTCTCTGATCTAAAATTTACTTAAAGGTAGCATGAAAAGAATAGTCGTGTGACTAAGCTTTGGACAACCTACCAATAGACTGTTACCCATGATAACTTGCTAGCCGTACCACCCAAGAAGGTGCATTAGCTACCCAATTTCCATTAAAATCATCAAAAAGTGAGTCAGTGCAGCTAGTTTGTAGATGCTTAGACTTAAAATCCCCTCAAATCAGAGAGCGGGTTGATAAGTCGTGTACTTATCACCCCAACTTATTTAACCAAATTGAAGTAAATTCAGAATGGCAAGGACTCGATAAACAAATCCACATTTTAGTGGACACCCTAGCTCATTAAGCCAGAAGACTTGAAGGGTCTAAGTGTTCAGATCCTACTATATTATTCCCTAAGGTTGAAAAGTCCTAATGCCCAAGTATTCTTTCCTAATTCAATTTTTTTTAAAATAAAGAGAAAAAAAAATAAGTAGAATTTACAAGAATTCCACAGAGTTGACAAAATGATTCAGAATTGAATCCACCCCTCTATGCCTAGCTGATGTAATGTCCTCATTGAAAAGTAAAAGTCATGAAAGGAAGGGTAGAATGAAGAAAATATCACCTCTATATGATGCTCGGATCAGCTCTGAGTCGGACTGTACAAGTGCTAAGTTTAATGTCATCAGCTAGGCAAAGTCCAGCTAAAGAAATCATGATAAGATTAGAGCAACCTTGTCTGAGATGGGTTCTTGAACAACACGATCAACACAATGTTTCAGACATTGACCATTGACTTTAAAAGAATTACCCATCTTTGGGTCAAAGATCTGAATAGCCCCATGTGGAAATATCTGATGAATGATGAACAAGCCATTCGATTTTGACCTAAGTTTGCCGAGAAAGTGCTTAAGTCGAGAATCAAAGAGCCAAACCTTCTGGTTCAGCTCAAAGCTCTTGTAGGAAATCAATTGGTCATGAAGAGCATTGGTTTGAGCCTTATAAATCTTGACATTCTCATACGCATCATTTTTAAGCTCTTCCAACTCAGATAGTTTGAGTTTCCTGGTCTTTCCGGCTAAACTCAAATCCAAGTTGCATTGCTTGATTGCCCAAAATGCACGATGTTCAATCTCTACGAGTAAATGACACACCTTTCCATACACCAGATGAAACGGTGACATGCCGATAGGTGTTTTGTATGCCGTACGGTAGGTCCAAAGAGCATCCTCAAGCTTTTGAGTCCAATCTTTTCGATTAGGCTTAACCATCTTCTACAGGATGTTCTTGATCTCCCGATTGGAGATCTCGGCCTATCCATTCGTCTGAGGGTGGTATGGTATGGAGATTATATGATTTACCCCGTATTTTGCCAGTAAACTGCGAAACTGGGCATTTGTGAAGTGAGTACCACCATCGCTGATGATAGCCCTCGAAATCTCGAACCGACTGAAGATGTTCTTTTCACGAAATCGATGACCACTTTGTGGTCACTGGTTCCGGTGGGAATAGCCTCAATCCACTTGGACACGTAATCAGCAACAACAAGAATGTACTGGTGTCCAAATGGAGGAAGGGTCTCATGAAATTGATGCCCCAAGCATCGAAGATTTCAACAGGAAGGATTAGGTTTAGAGGCATCATATCTCTCTTGGTTGTGCTCCCAAGTGCCTGGCATCGGGAACATGACCTCAAGAATTCCTGGGCATCCTTGAATAAAGATGGCCAATAGAATCTAGATTGCAATATTTTTGTAGCTGTCTTTTTCCCGGAGAAATGTCCACCACATGTAGATGCATGGTAGAACTCAAGTATACTTTGGAATTCATTCTCCGGTACACATCAGTGAATAATCTGATCAGAGCCAATGCGATACAGTTTAGGGTCCTCCCAGAAGTAATATTTGGCTCATATTTGAGTCTATCTCATTGTTGCTTGGTCCAATCCTAAGGGATTTGACCATCGACCAAATAGTTTACTGTCTTCAAACCATGGGGTTTGGACACCTGACACTGCAGGAATATTCTCATTCGGAAAAGTATTAGCAATCAGAATATCTGGATGAGGAGAATCACTTAGAAGTCTTGAAACATGATCCACCACCACATTCTGTGCCCCAGATTTATCTTTGATTTCAAGATCGAATTCTTGAAGTAGAAGAATCCATCGAATGAGTCAGGGTTTGGAATCCTTTTTGGTCAAGAGATGTCTCAAGGTCGAATGGTCGGTGTAAATCATGATGTGAGACCCTAAGAGATAAGCCCTAAATTACTCCAAAGAAAATACTACAGCTAACAACTCCTCAGTAATGCTATAATTCCTCTGGGCCTCGTCTAGAGTTTTGCTAGCATAGTAGATGATAGAGGGTTTTCTGTCGATCTTTTGACCCAAAACATCCCCGACTGCATAATCAGAAGCGTCGGTCATGATCTCAAATGGGGCAATCCAGACCGATGGTTGCAGCACTGGACCACAAGTAATTGTCATTTTAAGAAAATCGAATGCCTTGCGGCACGATTCGTCAAATTCAAACGGTGTATCTTTGGCAAGAAGGTTGCTCAAAGGGTGAGCAACCTTAGAGAAGTCCTTGATGAACCTCTGATAGAATCCCACATGATCGAGAAATGAGTAAATTTGTTTGACAGATGTGGGAGGAGGAAGTTTAGAAATAGCATAACCTTAGCTTTGTTAACTTCAATTCCCCATTCAGAGATTACATGGCCCAAGATGATACCTTCTTGTGTCATGAAATGGCTCTTTTCCCAACTAAGGACCAATCTTGGTTTGATGCATCTTTTAAGGATCAATTCGATATTAGCTAGGCAAGAATCAAACGATTCTCCGAAAATAAAGAAATCATCCATGAAGACTTCCATAAACACTCCCACCATGTCAGAGAATATGGCTAACATACACCTTTGAAAAGTCACAGGTGCATTGCATAAGCTGAATGGCATTCTATGGAAGGCAAAGGTTCCGTAGGGACAAGTGAAAGTCATTTTTTCTTGATCCTCGGGATGGATATGGACTTGATTATATCCCGAGTAACCTTCTAGGAAACAGAAGTACTTTTGCCCAGCTAATCTTTAAAGAATTTCATCGATGAAGGGCAAAGGGAAATGATCCTTTTTCATGGCTGTGTTCAGCTTCCTGTAATTGATACAGACCCTCCAAGCGGAAGCTGAACGAGTTGTGATAGATTCTCCTTTCTCGTTAGTCACAATGGTAATACCAACTTTCTTGGGAACAATTTGCATGGGACTTACCCAAGGACTATCTAAGATCGGATAAATGATTCCTACGTCAAGCCACTTAATTATTTCTTTCTTGACCACTTCTCGCATATTAGGGTTTAATCTCCTCTGCATTTGGCAAGAAGGGTAGGATCCATCTTCCATGAAAATTCTGTGATTGCAGTAAGATGGCTCTATCCCCCTAAGGTCATGGATGGTCTAACCAATTGCCTCTTTGTGTTCTTTTAGGGCCTTGATCAGTTTAATCTACTGCTTCTTAGTCAATCCAACATTGATAATCACAGGGAGCATCTTTTTAGGTCCTAAAAACTGTCATTTCAAAGTCTTAGGTAATGGTTTCAATTCAATCTGGGGCGGATCTAAGATGGAAGGTAAGGATGATGCTGATGAAAATTCATCAAGAGGAAGAGGTTGAAAGTGAACAAAATCAACAACCTCTTCAAAATGTTGTGGGTTTGCCACGAAGGGTTGTGGGTTGGGTTCATCGGTGCCAGAGGAACTCTTAGTAGCAAATAAAGCCATACATGTCTCAATATTCAAATCATCTTCCTCGAGTTCCTCTATAAATCCATAATCCTAAAATTTATTAATCACCTTGAAAATATCCAATTTTAGTTTCCAATCTCCAAAGGCGATTTCCATGCTACCACTTTCATAGTTGATATTGGCCTTAGCGATAGCCAGGAACGGATGCCACAAAATGATGGGCGTGTTCCTCAAATTCTCAAGTACATCCATTTTAAAGACAAGGAAATCTACAGGAAAATAGAAGTCCTTGACCTTGACAATAACATCTTCAATAACGCCTCTCAGATTTGTGACCGAACGGTCTGGTAACTGCAGCATTATTGAGGTCGGCCGAAGTTCACGTAATCCAAACTTCTCGTAAAGAGAAGTCATAATTAGGTTAATGGATGCACCTATATCCAGGAGTGCCCTATCAAAGTTGTAATCTCCGATAACACATGAAATCAAAGGGGCACTTGGATCTCTCTTTTTCTGAGGAAGGTGATGCAGGATAGCAGAACTAGCCTGTTTAGAGAGTACCACCTTCCTCGAAATAGGTTCCCTCGGCTTACGCTTCTGGGTACATAAATCCTTTAAGAATTTAGCATAATCCAATATGTGTTTGATAGAATCAAGGAGGAGGATATTGATTTCAACATTCTTGAATATATTCAAGAGCTCCTCATTACTATCAATAGGCTACTTCTTCCTGGGTTTAATCAAGGCCTCAGGAAAAGGAACATGAGCAGATCTTCGGAATCAGGTTCCTGAGCCTTGATTTCTTCTTCAGAATTCTCCTTTCTTTCCTCAGGCTCACCAGGATTTTCTTGACTAGAGAAAGGTAGGTGTGGGTCCTAGGTTTGCCTTCCACTCCTTAAAGTAACGAAGTTTGAAGATGCGTACGGGTTTGGGTCTTGGGGAGGGTTAGGAAAGATCAGAGGGGCTTAATTAGCCAAAAACCCTAGATTTGATGAAGCAGAAGAGGAAGGACACTGCTTAACCACCTGAGCATGTGTGTGTGGGTCCCTTTGATTCCTGTACCCTTGGGCTTGATTGCCCAAATTCTGTATATTGCGTGGGTTGGGTACGAGTTGAGATGGCAAAGATCCAGGTTGATGGGTGTTAGCAATGAGCCCGGTTTGAAAGTTGTCTAGCGAGGTTTTCATTTGTTGCATGAGCTGGAGCATAGATCTTTGCATCTCTACCATCTAGCGATTCAAATCAGCCTGCTCTATGGGTTGACGAGCATTCCAAACTGGCTGATTGACCTGATTCAAGTGCAGCTACGTATAAACATGACCGTGAACCATTGGTCATTGTGGAGCATAGTTGTTGGGTCGAAATTGGGTCTGCTGCCTTGGATTTTTCCAAGAGAACTGTGGGTTGTTCCTCCAACCCGGATTATAAGCATTGGAATATGGGTTGGACCTAACGTTCTCCTGTATAGCATAGACATCCTCATAGGGCAAGGATGGAGAGAAAGAAAGAGAGGGATCAGAGAAACTAGGATCAAAGGCCCCAGTTTGGAACTCGTGGGGTTCCAAGCAATGCTGGCTCACAAGTTGAGCTGCATCCAGTTGATTCACAAACTCCCGTCCATAAGGATTTTGCAAAGAATGGAATCCCAAATTCTGAGATTGAGTGCATCAAGAATTGTTTGCAGAGTTTCCTGCCATCCGCTCCATCTTTTTGGTAACCAGGTTCACCTTATCTAGTTTATTACAAATCAGCTCCATATTGAATGAATGAGAGTCATGGACCTCATTAACATTCAATCTGGGTTGTTGGGACCTGTTAAATGTATCAATGGAGGCATGATTGATTGAATTTTCACTCATTTCCTCAAACAAATCATGTGTACTATCTACATCTTTGTTGAGGAAATTGCCTCCGCAAGAAGCGTTCACATGATTTTTGAGTTGCTTAGTCAACCCGTGGTAAAAGATCTGCATGAGTTGCCATTTCGACACCTCGTGATGTGGACACTTCTGCAATAACTCCTGGAAATGCTCCCAGGCAACATGAAACTGTTCCCCCGATTGCTGGGCAAAAGTAGTAATCGCCCGTCTCAGTGCATTGGTACGCCCAACTAGAAAGAATTTCTTTAAAAAAGTCGATTTAAGATCATTCCAAGTTACTATCAGCCTTCCTATGGTCCTATACCAATGAGTAGCCTTAACCATAAGAGAGTGGCGCAATAGCCTCATGATCATTTGCTCTTCATTCATGTTTCGTGCATTGGTGGTCTGGACCAAATTGGTCAAGTCCTCTAAATGCTGAAACAGGTCTTCAAAGCCAAGCCCATCAAAATGTTTGATTAGGCTTAACACCTGGGGCTTGATTTCAACGTCTCCGGCTGGAATCTGGACACCGGGACGTTCCCCATAATTTGAAGGATCATAAAAATCCTTCAAGGGTTGAGTGCTTTGCATTCTATGGAACCATTCTTTCATTCTCTGCATTTGTTCTAACTGCCTTTGAAACATCTCTTGTTGATTTTGAGGTAAATGAGGCTGTTGATCGACCAAGGGATCAATTTAATCAAAATTCAATCTACGCCTCCTAGAATGATCTAATGGTCCTTCCAATCGGGGATTCAATGACCTCCTTCTAAGTATAAACTAGAAAGAGGTTTGAAGGACTGGGGATAAGAACCTTGCAGCACAACAAAACAAGCATGTCCTTAAGTTAGGTAGCCTAAGAATCTACAGACCCCCAGAATCCATCTTAAGATTATAGACGATTTACTCTACTTGTATCCAGTCATCCAACCAGTTAGAAGGAGGGACTGGGGAGAAGGTTCTTCCTTCGGCTTGCACCTCCGATTCCTAATGTACCCCCAGCCAAGATCGTTTGATTCCCCTAGCTAGACATCAGATTGACTAGTACAAGCAGGTTAATCGTAAACAATCTCAGTCTGGGCCCCAAAGAGCGAATCGGTCCTTAAGGCCAATGTCTACTTGATTTTACTTAGGCTTAGGATTGTAGTGCTTATGGAATGTGGTGGGCCCTTAAGATGGGTTGTGCCCTTAATGATTGATTGAATATGTGTGAGTGCATGCACAACCAGGGTTTTCAAGTAAGATTATTTGGATGAATAGATTTTAAGGTTCAAATCTTACTTAAGTAGCTTTTAGGGTTTAGAATTAGGTAAATTCAATCAAATTCAAGAGGCAAACTAGATTTTTAAAACACGGGTGAAGATCTTTTCCTTTTGAAATCAAAAGAAAGTGGAGTGCTTGGTATTGACCTAAATTGTAAACCCTAAGGAGAACCTACTTCATGAGTTGATTTTAGATGGAGTGGTGTGGCCTAAACAACTCAAACAATTGACCTTAATACACCACTGAGTTAGGCACACAAGTGGATACCTATTTTGATTTCTACCCGATTATGTGTTTGGGTGTGTGTACCGGTTCCACAGGTTGGAAGCCCGATTGAGTAGATAAAAATCAAGTTAGGTTATGTGCCTCGAATGTGGGTATATGTAGTGTGTATGTTAATTTATCCCACAAGAAGTATCTTTTTGTTTGTTTTTTTTTTTACAAGGGTGAGATGAGTGGGGTTGGAAATCAAAGCATCCAAACAAATCCTAGGGTTTATGCGAACACCTACGTTAATTAGGGTTTGAATTAGGGTTGTGGAATGAAATCTTTGGAGGGGGGAGAATGGGGAGCACTTACAGCTGTCTTCAACTGTACCTTACTCCTTTCTACCGCTTGAAGATTCCCTGTTGAGGAACCTACAAAACAATAGAAGAGAAATAAAAGCAAGTTATAAAATAATTAAGTGCAGGAAATGCGGAAAGAAAATCAAGGTTTGTTGCCTCCCCGACAATGGCACCAAAATGTTTGATTGGAAAATTGTCGCAAACGAAAGTTGAGATTTGAAAACCTATCATTGTAGTGTGATTTGCGAAGAAATCCGTCAACAAATAAATTTTACCGAAACTCAAAAAGAATTCCAGGTTGAACACAGGGAGGCTACGTCGATTTGAAATTTGCGATTATATTTTTTTTGTTATTTTTGTTTAGAAAGCGAAATAATAACAATGAATTTGATATTAACAAAAAGAGAGTGAGTGAGAGAGAGAGAACAAACACTTTATAATATGGATAATGATTTTACAACTAGAAAGCAGGAACTATTACAGCTAGAAAGAGGGAAATATTACAACTAAAAAGCAGTAAAATCTACTATAGAAAGCAGTAAAAAGAAAGGAGGTGAGAAGTTATCCTCCTCAACGTCTGCTTGAAGGATGAGCTGGATGAGGCGACGCCTTGAAGACAAAGGACGAAGATGGAAGACGGAGAATGAAGCGGGAAGAACTAGTGCCAAGGCAGGGCATCGTCGTCGCGAGATCCACTTCCGGAATGGGGGCGAGAAAACTTTGATTTTAACTATAGAGAAGCATCCCGGGTTTGGGACAAGCTTCCTTAGAGCTTTGGAGAGGGAGAGAGGTGAAGGAAGGGATGAATGAAATGTGGGGGGCATAGGCCTTTTTATAGCTATAGAGGTTGGGGGCAAAAAGGACATTTTAAGTTAAAAACATTAATGTAGGGGCCTTTAATGACAGGTTTAAGCTTCACTAATGACCCTAAATGTGGCCTTAGCTCACGCGCACCTTTCGCCTCTTCCTCTCCCACACTCAAAAACACTCGCGCACGTCTAGACAACCTCAGCCGTCCGATCTTGCGATCAACGGCTGAGAATGCATTGCATCCATGTCATCGAAATGCCCCCCACGTGCGATCACGCATGGAGAGGCATATCTGATCGCACAGGCGGGGCTACTCGCATCTGGGTGCACCACATAGCACTCCTGCCACCACCTGATGTGCATCTTACGACTGAAATCAACCGCGCCCCCCGTTCAGCTGATTTAAGGTGCTTGCAGGGACTCGAACGTGAGACCTCCGCGTTGCTTGTGGCTTCGAGACCGCTGCGCCATCCTCACAGATGGTCGCGGTTATGAATTAAGGCACGAGTGTCCATGGCTGTTGGATTAAGATCCAATTGCCTAGGTCTGATTGCATGGTTGAGGAGAGAGAGGGAGTGGGTGCCTTTGGCCGGTATGGGCAGCTGAGATGACACTACGTGGCGCCATCTTGGCCATCCATGTTTTGTGTCTTGTAGATGGTGCCACAGATGTCGAATTGGATCGATTTTCGCGTTGTTGGGCTGCGATCGTCGATTCAAACGCATTCATGTGGTCAGATTTGTCATCTGATGTATGGATTTACACTATCTTGGCCCCTTAATCTCTGATCTTCCTTGGATTATATTTGATGCTACGGAAGTCTGATCTAGGCAATCATGGAGTCGTTGAACTCCGATCGTCGCCCTGATCAAATCCATATGGTTGGATCTTCAATCCGAGGCTTTGATTAAATGTTGCTCTGTCCCTAGCCACCAAGAAGAAGAAATTACTATACAATTTGTACAATTTGACCTAAATGCATGATAATGTATGTTATGCAATATTTACAATGCATGATGCTTATATGATACTAAGAACATTCATTAACAAACATTTTTATCTATTCGGATGCATACACATCAGCCTACGCTTAGGTATGCAAACATCCTTCAAAAACATTGCGTAAGTCAGAATATGTTTGATTGCTTCGAGGAGGGGTATATTGATTTGTACCTGTTTGAAAATTTATAACTCCTCGTTCTCAGCCACATTTCTCTTCTTCTTGACCTTATCCAAAGCTTTAAGGTATGGGACTTGGGTTTGAACTAGGTCAGGTTCCTGATCCTTAGGTTCCTCCCACTCATCCTTAGAATTAATAATTATCTCAGGTAGTGTGGTCACAGGAGGGGCCGGCCATTTGGGATCCTGGGTTTGGGTGCCACTTCTCAAGGTAACCGCATTGATTGAGGCATTGGAACCGGAGTTAGGTCCTTGAGAAGAAGAAGCAGCAAACTCAGGGGATGTCTGTGGGACTTGTAAAATCATATGGGCTTGCCCCTGATTTTGTTGGAATCCTTAAGGATTGTGGCCTCTATTCATTACATTCCTTAGGTTTAGTTGTGGCTGAGATGGAAGGGACCCCTGCTATTTGTTATTCAATAGTTGGCTCAATTGTCCCTTCACTATGGCCATCACCTCCTGATGTTTCTGATTCATATCAGTCATCATCTTGATCAGGGTGTCTATTTGGTTTTGTTGTGTAGGAGCCACCCTATTCTAGGTATAGGGTGGTCTAGTAGATAGACCTTGTTGATAGGAGGGAGGGTTTAGCATGGGTTGTTCTGGAATTGGTTTGGTTGTTGGTTCGACCAGGCAAAATTTAGGTGGTTGTGCCATCCGAAGTTGTAAGTGTTGGAGAAAGGGTTAAGCTTAAAGTAACCCTAGATGGCATTGGCATCTTCAAAGGTAGATGGTGCTGAAGGGGTGGGGAAGGAATAGTCAGGGTATAAGGGAGCAAAGGTCCCTCCCTGGAACATAATCAGGGGTTGTTCCAGGTGTGCTTGGTTCATAGACTGAACTAGGTCAACATTGTGAGGCCCCTTTGCTAGGGAGAAGGTTTGCAGTGGGGTTCAAGATTGATTTAGAAGCTCGTCAATTTTTTTTTTCCACCATCTCAACTCGATCTAACTTCTTTGCTATGATGTCCATGTCAACTATCCCTAAATTAGCTTGTACTTCATAAATCCCACCACGGGATTGATTGGACCTGTTCAATTGAGTCATGGAGGCGTTATTAAGCGAGTTCTCACTCATGAACTCAAAGAGTTCAAACACGCTTTCCTCATCTTTGTTCAGAAAATTACCTCCACATGAGGCATCAACATAATTCCTATGGTTGTTGTCCAGACCATGGTGGAAGATCTGGGCCAATTGTCACCTTGGAACCTCGTGGTGTGAACATTTCCTCAATAATTCATTAAATCTTTCACATGCTTCATGAAATTGTTCCCACTTTGTAAGGTGAATGTGGTAATGACTTTTCTAAGGGCATTGGTTTTTCCTATGGGAAAAAATTTCTTCAAGAAGGCATGTCTCAGTTCCTCCCAAGTGGAGATGGATCTCTCTAAGGTTCTAAGCCAATGAGAAGCTTTGTCTTTTAGGGAGAATGGGAACATCTTAAACAAAAAAAATCCAAGCTGATGTTCCTCGATTTCACAGTTCGGGCGATTCGATCTAGATCCTCCAAGTGTTGGAAAGGGTCCTCATTTGAACTCCCATGAAAGTGGCTTTGAATGAAGCTAAGGACATTGGGTTTTAGCTCAAAATCATCTCCCCCTTCGAGGACTCTAACATGTGGCTCGATCGAGATAGCAGACGGATCATAAAAATCATGAAGAGGCCTTGGTTGGCCCTCAGGGGGTTAAAGGCGATTAGGTTGGTTTGGTGGGGGTGGCCCTTGAGGGTTCTGTAGTCGATGTATGGCCTACATGATGGTTTGGATCTATTATTGTTGGAGTTGGTGGTTGGTAGTGATTTAAGCCTGAATAATGGCCATAGCATCAAGTTGAGGTTGGTCCTCAATCTCTTTAATTCTTGGGTCAGCCATTTCCTCAGTCCTATCCCTTGAAAAATAAAGTCTCCTCCTGATCTCTCTCTCTCTAAAGTAATCAATTTAGGATGAAGTGATCGTCTTTCATGCATACACTAGCAAAGAATAGGGAGGAATGTGAAGGGAGACCGGTGAGAGAATAGTGTGTGCACAATCAAGCAAACAAAACTAAGCCCTATAGTGTAGACCTGGGTGACCCAAAAGCCTTGGACGGAATAATCAAATCTGTAAGCATTTATGCCCCTTTTCCTAGGGTTAATCTGGCCAAGTTGAATACGAAGAGATTGAAGGGAAGGTTCGACCTTTGGCTTGTGATGCCGGTTCCTTGATACCTCCCAACTACAGTCGTTTGACACTTTCCCATAGCCTAGACACCAGATTTCCCAATGGGAATTAAGGCCAAGTGTTTAACAAACCCAATGACACTTCCAAGGCTTAGATTAGTCTTACCTAGGGCATGTCTGCTCAGTTTTAGTGTGGGGCTAGGTTAGTGCTTGTGCTCAAGATATGTGATGAGGTGTTGTTGGGGGTAGTGCCTCTTAATTAATCCAATTGAGCGTGTGTGTGCACTCAACAAAATTTGATTTTCAAGAAAGGTTTTTAGGATGTGGTGTCTTTTAATGATTCGTCCTTGCTTTAGTGCTCTTTAGGGTAAAAATTTCTATGTAGATTCAAGCAATGTTTTCAATGGGAATACAATGTTTTGCACATAACGGATGGTAGTTAATTTCCATTAGAGAAAATGATGTGGCCCTAGAAATAAATAACCCTAATGTATAAATCCTAAAGTTTATGAGATTCTATCAGGTGAATTGATTTTAATTAGAGTGGTGTGGCCAAATACAAAGCACGGGTGGCTTAACTAACACCACTCAAAAGAATTCTTTTATTTTTTTTCTGGGTGATGGATTTGAGATGTGGGTTAAGTAATCATTCACCACACCATTTTTTTTTTTTTTGGATTTTTTTAGCAAGAAAACAATCAACTAACCTAAGGTTTATGCACGAGCCTAAAGACAATTTTTTTTATTTTTTTAAAATAATGGAAAGATAAGTCAACTGGTACTGACAAAAGTTCTTCCCCGCATTCTCCTTCGAATCTACCAATGTGGGTCGCTCTCCTCCCATTGCCGATGCACCGAGTTACCGAGTTCCTGCAACCAATGAATAAAGAGAGAGAAAAGAGGGTTAGAAAATGTGAGTACCAATGCAAGGATAAAGTGACAAAAAGATCCATTGCCTCCCCAGCAACGACGCCAAAAACTAACGTTGAAAAACACGTAAGTGTAATTCGTTCGTTATAGCATGCACTACGACATCAATTTTAAGAAGAAGATGATTGGTGAGTCCAAGTGTCAAATACGAGGAGGCATGAAATTGGATCAATTAGTCCCTTAGTTGTCACATGATATTTGTTTGGTTTGCTTGCGAAAAGAGAATGAGAGAGAGAGAGAGTACGGTTAGAAAATGTAAGCAGAATTGAACTCACTAGCTATGCATGAAACTAAGATATGATGAAGCAAGATGATAGCATAAGCTAATACATTCCATAAGCAAAATCATTTTACAATAATACTAAATGAATGCTTAGAAAAACATGAACATGAAACTAAAGTATAAATGCGCAAAATGGAGAGGCGAGGAAGCCACGACAGTGGAGGGACTTCCGTCGGTGGCTTGATATTCTCTGGGATGGTGCTTGCACTCTTAAGGGTGTGGAAGTGTGCTTAGTAGAGCCTAGGAAGAAATGAGGAAGAGATGCCCCTAAATGGAGGTGTGTGGGCGATTTTATAGTGGAGAAGAGGCTTCTAAAATGGGTAGGGAGCATTAGCAACCTCCAGAACATCGCTATATCCTTTCTACAATTGTCAGTGAAGACCCACCCCTTTCCTCGCTGGTCTCGTGCATGCACCATCGTCCTTAGCACACAATGCGCGTGCGCACGCCCACGACTGTCAAATGTGTGTTGTGGATCATCATTGGAGGGCTGGAAATGCATGAAGGTGTGCTCTTCGGATTATATGGATTGCACACGTACGATGCCGCGTGTGATGCGATGTTGGATCATGAGTTGTTGATTGCACGCATCCGACACGTGAGATCGCACCACATCACCGCCACCGTTGTCGTCCGCTCCCGCATCCATGGCTAAATTTTACCTACGCACAAGAGAACAAATTAATTCCATGCATGGGGATTCAAATAGGAAACTAAGCTTGAAAGCTCTAAAATCATGGAATAGGACTTAGAAACTTCCAAGAGTTCGCATAACTCTAGGGCGAGAATTGGAAGGCAAGGACGGGTTTAGATTGAAGGGCAACTCTTCATGAATCTCCCTTCCAATTTTGGAAGGGTTTGGTCACGAAATCAAGAAGTAATCCTTGATTGAAAGTCATCGATGATGGGTTTAGGATTTTGAAGGCGACGGGGACCTATTTTTGAAGAATATGATGAAGTTAGGGGGCTCTTTGCAAGGATTTCAAAAGTTAGGGGCATATGTGTGAGAGAAAAGAGTTAGACTAGACTGGAATGCAAACTAGGTCAAGGAGAACTCTGATTGGGCCCAAATTTTGTTACAAACCTAATTTGTACCCAAGGAATCTGATGGAAAAGTTGGATTTTGGTTTAGATCAAGTTTGACTGGATAATTTGCATAGGAACCTAAATTAGGGCAACTATCTGTCTAAGACTCTATTTTAGGTCAAAATGTGTTCCAATGGTCAAATCAAAGGTACCAAACCTTAGAGAATTTTTTTTATGATTTTTAGAAGATTTAGGGGAATTTTATTCTGACCAAAACCTTAGTTAATTAAGCGGATCTATTTTTAAGATTTTAGACGTCCATTAATTCTTGAAATGCGTGAAAACCCATTTCTTCTGCATGGACCCTCTTATTAGACATTTACAACCATTTGACCTTCAATTAACCCCTAGGAAATCCTGTGATTGCTCTGCATTTCGGATATTCTATTAAAACTGCAATTTTACCCCTGTTTTAATGCATTTCTCTCAGAATTAATATATAGTGAATTAAGGCTCTTCAACAGTTATGTAGGAGCGCTTATCTGTTGATTATAACTAATTAAAGCTAGATATGGCAGATGATGATGTTATCATCATACCCCTATGCCTAACTTTTGCTAGTCCCTTAGCAAAATCTTATGGAATTTACTCGAAATCTAGACCATGCCTTTGATGTTAAGATCTCTGATGTGTACTTTTTCTCTAGAGACTAGTCAAAATGCCAATAATAGGCCTAGAGGTACTCAAGTATCAACCAAGATCCAGACCTGACCAACTTTAATCTTAATCTGCCATGAAGGTTTCTAAGGCCCACAAAAACTATCCTAACATTTGTTGAACTCAACGGTTAAAGCACCCGTGCTTGTAACATGGTTAATCCAGGTTTAGTTTGCAATGCATTTTTTTGTAAGAGAGAGGGATAGAAGAATTTTCTCATTTTTTGGAGAGCTTTCTCTCTCTTTTTCTTTTCCTTATTTCTAGCTTTGGATTGGCTCAAAAACACAATCTGTATTGGATTCCTAATTCCCACCATCAATCCTCGCAGGGTACTTGGCTTTCGATGCTTCAAGATAGCATTGCCCATGGCAATCCCCAGAACCCTGGCTTTCGACACTTCGAGATAGTGCCGTCCATGGCGTTCTATAGCTAAATTTAGTCCCCGGTGGTCGACATTTCCGGATAATCCCGCCCATGGCACTTGAATCAGCACAAGGTGCTTACATACCCCTGGTAGGATATTTAGATATCCTAGGAGACAAGCACTGAGGAGACGGTATATTATTGCGCATCTTCAAGGGGAATTTCCCACCTCTACGTGCCTGGAACTCATCCAAATCAACTTGTGTTTATAAGCCACTCCTAATCTAAGTAGCTTTTTCATAATAGAATAAATGTTTTTGCGTGATTTTGATTGATTAAGCGTACTAAACCAGACTTGTGTGTGGATTAGGGTACTTAGGTTATCGAGTCCTGCAAACCAGAGGTCAGTTAACGAGGTCGAATAATCCCTAAGCCTTAGACCTAATACATAAACTTCGCATTTTCCTCAACCTCTTGAGGACTATCTGGATCTTAATGGATACGTGAATGTTTAAACCCTAAACAAGCCCAAGAGGCCTAAGATCAACACACATACTAATCTCTGTGTCTCTTTAGCACTTTTGACTTTATTTTTCTTTCTTTTGATTTGGTCTAGAACTTAAGCAGATTCCATAATCATTTACTAATGATTAACACTTTTTGTTTCGAATTGTGGCTCCTTTTTGACATTTCAATCACCTCCCCTTTTCCTCCTCAAGAATGATTTTCATTTAAGGTCACAATATTTTCCTCCCCCTTCCTTTTTTTTGTTCTTTTTAAATTTTTATTTTTTTGGTTTTTTGATATATGCATATATTTTTTTTTGTAAGAACCCCTCAAAAACTTTTAATTTCCATGTGTCTGCACTTTAACACCCCCCCATGCCTAAGTTTTGTAATGTCCTCATTGTAAATCAGAGGGTATGAAGTCAACTTGGTTCAAAGGTTAGAATAGGGTTAACAGGTTGGGATGACTATTGCGGATGATTTTAAGCATTGATACGAATACCAAAGGTGGAGTCGGTTGTTTCTAACTCTAAACTCAAAGTGCAGTAGATGTGAAGCTTAAAAGGATAATCAGAAGTGTCTCAAGTTTTTTGGAACGACAGGTTGCCTTCCATTAAGCACTAAATTCAATGCCTTCAATCGAGCAGAAGGTGGTCATGGAGGAGTGGTAAAATTGGAAGAATTTTGTAGAATAAACACCTTGATCAATAGCCTAGTTGGTCCAACCAGGTGCTTGTTCAGATCAATAGGCTGATGATGCAGCCCAAACCCAATCAGTCTGGTGGATTGATAGATGTGAATCAATAGATGCGTAGCCCACCAAGTTTTCTGTGACTCAAAAATATGTGGCAATGTGAATCACAGGTTCGGCTGAATCGGATCAGCCTAGTCAGAGTAGGGATCCTCAAATGAAAGAGTCTGTGGAGGATGTGAGATCCCTACGAGAGTGATCAAAGAAGGGAGGACTGTTGGTGCTAGAGCACCACGATCATTTGTTTTGATGATAACAAAACACGTGTTATTTAACATTTGCAATTTGAGTCCTAGATTTCAGGTCAATTGCAAATGTGGACGTGTTTAGACGGAATTCGAGCTCGCATCCATGACGGATTGGAGGAGCTTGACGGAAAATAGAGGAGGAGCGACAGATTGAAGATAGAAGACAAGAAGAATAGGATAGATTCTTTTTAATCCTTTCATGTACTTTTATCTTTATTTTTCTTGCTCTTTATTTTCCTTAGAAGTTATGTTAAAGAGCCTCAAAGAACCCTAACAGTAGTCCTAGGAACACCGGCACAACCTTAGGATACTTAGGTTTTCTGTAGAATACTTAGAAAACCAATATAGGGTTCAAACAGCACTTCCAGACGTCTAATTCCAAAATCAGACGTCTGATAATGTATTTTAAGACGTCTGACTGTTGTTTCAGACGTCCGATAACTGTTAGGCTGGAGATAGTAGTTCTGTCTGATGAAATCAGACGTCCAGACCTTAGACCAGACGTCTTAGAAGACGTCTGATGGATTTGCCAAACGTCCAATTAGTGGACCGTTGGCTCGCTTAGCAGACACTCGAAGATATGACCGTTAGAGCCTTATCAGACGTCCATAGGACTTTCCAGACGTCTGATAAATGACCGTTTTGCCTCGGCTGACCCAAAATCTCTTCTCAGAGATTTTCTAGCCGTTGCAACGTTTGGAAATCAATTCCCACAGTAAAAGTAGGTTTCCAGACGTCCAGACATAGTGCCAGACGTCCTGTATGTCTTCTGATGGACTTGCGCAAAAACCCTGTTTAGATCTGATTCAAGTCAGGGAGAAACCCGCATAGAATCAGACGTCTGATCTTGGAATCAGACGTCTTAAAGTGACATTCCAGACGTCTGATGCCAGAGTTAGACGTCTGATAACCCTATCAAATGTAATCATTGTCCTGATTTCGGCCTGATTCTCTTGGGCTTTGCACCCAACGGCTATGGAAGCTTTTCCAAGCCTTCCAAAGCCTTCCTAAGGCCTCTATAAATAGAGGGGAGCCTTTGACACACCAACACACACCTAGATACACTAAGAGAAACAAGAGACACACCTAAGCAACTTAGTTCCACTCTTTTGTGTCCAATTGAAGTCCTTGCTCTCCAAGCTCTAGTTTCATTCTCTTGAGAGCATCAAGTCTTCGCGCACCCGCTCTCCCGCCGTTGTTCACGAGAGCGACATTGCGCCGTTGCGTGGCTCACGCACCCGCGTCATCCTCGACGCACTCCTTGCAAAGGGGAGTTTCCTTATTCCTATAGAAGCTAGGTTCTTAATTACTTTGTTGGCTCTATAGGACCTGTTGTTTTATTTTACCTTTGTTATTTTGGTTGGGTATTTGCTTTGAGAATTCCCGTCTCCTTCGTGGGACAAAATCCTTCTCGTGGAGAGAAGGGGTTGAGGAACGCTACCCTCGTATTTGTAGCGTGGTTGTATTGAGGTTGAATCACCCTCGTTTTAAGTGATTCGGTTTAGTGGATTTGATCAACTAGGTTGATCGGAAAATCCTAACTCGAGAGGGTTAGGTGGTGGTTTTCACCCGGTTTGGGTTTCCACCTAAAATTACTTGTGTACTTGTGCGATTGATTTTTGTGATATTGCTTTATATATTCAATTCCGCAATTTTATTACGTCACCCCTCCTGGTAGGGAACTTTCAATTGGTATCAGAGCAGGTTCTTGCAAAATCGGAGTAACACCCGGCAAGAAGATCATGGAGGGAAGCTGTTCCACAAGCAGGATTTCCGAGGGGCAGTCCACAACCCGTCCGCCGTTCTTCGACGGGAGCAACTACCCCTACTGGAAGTTGCGGATGAAGACGTGGCTTCAAACCACCGACTTCACAGTCTGGGCCAGGTGCGAGACCCCCTTCGACATCCCAGAGAAACCTGTCGGAGGATACTCGCAGCAGCAGATCCGGGAGCTCTCTCTCAACGCGAAAACAATGAACGCGTTGTATTGCGCGCTCAGCCCGGAGGAGTTCAACAGAATCTCGCAATGCGCCACCGCATACGAGATCTGGCACACACTCGAGGTAACTCATGAAGGTACCTCTAAGGTAAAAACTTCTAAACTCAATTTACTTTCACAAGAATTTGAGGCTTTTTCTATGAAAACTAACGAAACTTTAAGTGAGATGAACACTAGGTTCACTCTCATAGTAAACAACTTGAAAGCTTTAGGGAAGACTTTCATCAAGGGGGAGCTTCAAGGGAAGCTTCTTCGTTCCCTTGGACCTGAATGGGAACAGAAAGTCACCGCCATCGAAGAGGCGAACGAAATGGAGGAGCTCAACATGGAAGATCTCCTAGGCAATCTGATGGCCTACGAGACTAAGTTGAAGCAGAAGAAGAAGGATACACCGGAGCCTAAACTAAAGAAGACTCTCACCTTCAGAGCCGCGTCGGATAGCGAGGTAAGTTCCGACGAGGAAGACTTTAGAATTTTACTTAAAAATTTTTCCAAGTTTTGTAGGGAATTAAAGAAAGAGAAAAAGGAGAAGAAGGAAAGCCCGAGACGTTGCTACCACTGCAACGGGAAAGGGCATCTGCGACCAGAATGCCCTCTTCTCAAAAAGGAGAAGAAGAAGGAAAAGGAGAAGAAATCTAAGAAGAAGGCGTTCCAAGCCATTTGGGACGATTCTAGCTCAGAGGAAGAAGAAGAAAAGACCATAGAAGAAGAAACTGCTTGCTTCGGCTTCATGGCCAGAGGAAGCGACAGCGAAAGCAAAAGCGACTCAGACAACGAGGTAAATCTCGATCTTCAAGAAGCTTTTAATGAACTTTTTGAGATTAGTAAATCACTTAGGATAGAAAATAAAAGCATTAAAAAGAACCTTAGTTTTCTTAAAAATGAAAATGATAGGTTAGAAATAAAACTTAAGGATCTAGAAACTTGTCCTAAAAATGATAACCTATTATTAGAAAATCATAACCTCATCAATGAAAATAATAAGTTGATTGAGGAAAATGATAGTCTAAAGTTAGAAATCTATGATTTAAAGACTAAGATGCAAACTATAGAAAAAGAAATTGCATGTCTTAGGGAAAATTCTAACAAATTAATCAACAAAGTTGATAATTTTTATAGCCCTAAGGTTGAGAAAGGATCTCCATCAAGGAGACCTTCTAACAAATCCGGATCCAACCCCACTTGGATACCGAAAAAAGAATTAGAATCTTGTTTTGTAGGATTCAGGGATAATTACAACATAAGGGACTGGACCTACAGGCTCAAGGCTGGTCAACTCAAGTTAGGGGAACCAAGGAGTAGACCAAGGAGGAGAACAAGAAGACCTATGAGACGGCGAACAAACGACGGACCCGCCGCACGTCGACCACCAGATTGGAGACCGGTGCCAATGCCCGAGCCTCCAAGCTACGGATGGGAGCCCCATCCGATGTGGCATCCACCACCACCATTCGGGCCATTTTATTGGCCATGGTAGGTGAGGTAAAATTTTTAACCCTATCTTTTTATAAGCATTTAGATAGGGGGAGTTAAAAATTAATGAGCTAATTGTCAATTTTTAAGGGGGAGATATAAGGTAGCTAAATTTCCTTTAGAAAGGGGGAGAAAAATAATAGCTATCTCATTGTTACAAAAAGGGGGAGGACATTACCTTTGTCAAAAGAAACTCATAGAAGAGCATGTTTTAAGGGGGAGTTATAGGAATTTTAAACCAATCAAACCTTTTTGATAATGTCAAAAAGGGGGAGGATTTTTATGTATTATTATTTACGATTTTGTCATCATCAAAAAGGGGGAGATTGTTGGTGCTAGAGCACCACGATCATTTGTTTTGATGATAACAAAACACGTGTTATTTAACATTTGCAATTTGAGTCTTAGATTTCAGGTCAATTGCAAATGTGGACGTGTTTAGACGGAATTCGAGCTCGCATCCAGGACGGATTGGAGGAGCTTGACGGAAAACAGAGGAGGAGCGACAGATTGAAGATAGAAGACAAGAAGAATAGGATAGATTCTTTTTAATCCTTTCATGTACTTTTATCTTTATTTTTCTTGCTCTTTATTTTCCTTAGAAATTATGTTAAAGAGCCTCAAAGAACCCTAACAGTAGTCCTAGGAACACCGGCACAACCTTAGGATACTTAGGTTTTCTGTAGAATACTTAGAAAATCAATATAGGGTTCAAACAGCACTTCCAGACGTCTAATTCCAAAATCAGACGTCTGATAATGTATTTTAAGACGTCTGACTGTTGTTTCAGACGTCCGATAACTGTTAGGCTGGAGATAGTAGTTCTGTCTGATGAAATCAGACGTCCAGACCTTAGACCAAACGTCTTAGAAGACGTCTGATGGATTTGCCAGACGTCCAATTAGTGGACCGTTGGCTGGCTTAGCAGACACTCGAAGATATGACCGTTAGAGCCTTATCAGACGTCCATAGGACTTTCCAGACGTCTGATAAATGACCGTTTTGCCTCAGCTGACCCAAAATCTCTTCTCAGAGATTTTCTAGCCGTTGCAACGTTTGGAAATCAATTCCCACAGTAAAAGTAGGTTTCCAGATGTCCAGACATAGTGCCAGACGTCCTGTATGTCGTCTGATGGACTTGCGCAAAAACCCTGTTTAGATCTGATTCAAGTCAGGGAGAAACCCGCATAGATCCAGACGTCTGATCTTGGAATCAGATGTCTTAAAGTGGCATTCCAGACATCTGATGCCAGAGTTAGACGTCTGATAACCCTGTCAAATGTAATCATTGTCCTGATTTCGGCCTGATTCTCTTGGGCTTTGCACCCAACGGCTATGGAAGCTTTTCCAAGCCTTCCAAAGCCTTCCTAAGGCCTCTATAAATAGAGGGGAGCCTTTGACACACCAACACACACCTAGATACACTAAGAGAAACAAGAGACACACCTAAGCAACTTAGTTCCACTCTTTTGTGTCCAATTGAAGTCCTTGCTCTCCAAGCTCTAGTTTCATTCTCTTGAGAGCATCAAGTCTTCGCGCACCCGCTCTCCCACCGTTGTTCACGAGAGCGACATTGCGCCGTTGCGTGGCTCACGCACCCGCGTCATCCTCGACGTACTCCTTGCAAAGGGGAGTTTCCTTATTCCTATAGAAGCTAGGTTCTTAATTACTTTGTTGGCTCTATAGGACCTGTTGTTTTATTTTACCTTTGTTATTTTGGTTGGGTATTCGCTTTGCGAATTCCCGTCTCCTTCGTGGGACAAAATCATTCTCGTGGAGAGAAGGGGTTGAGGAACGCTACCCTCGTACTTGTAGCGTGGTTGTATTGAGGTTGAATCACCCTCATTTTAAGTGATTTGGTTTAGTGGATTTGATCAACTAGGTTGATCGAAAAATCCTAACTCGAGAGGGTTAGGTGGTGGTTTTCACCCGGTTTGGGTTTCCACCTAAAATTACTTGTGTACTTGTGCGATTGATTTTTGTGATATTGCTTTATATATTCAATTCCGCAATTTTATTACGTCACCCCTCCTGGTAGGGAACTTTCAAGGACGTGATTTGCATTCTGGTCGATGTCCGAATCCCAATCAAAAGATGGAGGAGAATCATATGCAACCAGATTAGAGAGGTGAATTAGAGTAGAAGTTGATTCCAGTAGCCAGTCAGGGTTGAAATCAGATTCAAGAAGGTTCTATATGTGTTGTAGAAGAGGTGGCATCAGGGACATTCAAATCATTGACCTCAGCATTAGAATCAAAGGATGGGTCATGGTCACTGAAGTCATGAACTGGTTTGTTATCATTAGGAAACAAAGGTTCTCTGAAATCAGAATAAGATTCAAAATCGTCAAAGAATTTGCGAGAATGAGTTTCTGACTCTAATTCTAGATTGGGAGTTCCACCATGGAAAGAATCAAGATGTGCAAAATCAACAACCTAACTTGAATCTAACCTATTTTCAGATTCTGAGCTTAAAAAGGTGTCCTTATTAGGCATGGGCTCAGGTTCTTGGCTCCTAGGGTAGACCCAATCGATTCCCAACTCTTCGAACTCCTTGATTTTTGTATTATAGATTGGCATGACTTTCGAAAAATCAATTAGTGTCTCTGAGGAGGTTGGAGAGGTGTAATCATCAAATATAGGACCTGAATCATAATTCAGATTTGAAATCTGTCTCATCATATGAGGCCTCATGATTATTCCAAATAGGTTCAAATCCAGATTCTAGGTTAGGGTAAGGATTGGATCACCAGAATCTCGGCTGGGCTCTATTGGGATGTCAGAATTACTCTCAAGAGTCACTTTATCAGAATAAGGGGTAGAATTTACACCCTCGAGAGGTTCTGTTTTAAGCTCATCATCACAGGTGTTTTAATTTACACCTTGATGGACTAGTTTCTTGGTTTCCTAGGAACGATTCAGAATCGGGAACACCTGCATTTGGATCCTCCCAACCCTCATCAAGATCAAGTATGTCAATTGTAATGAAATTTGAATCTGAATTCATTTGGGTTGGGGGTCCACAACAACCTTGATCATCAAACTCGGAATTTGGGAAATTACGTAGATCACTAGAATCACTCCAAGATGTCTTACTAACTTCTGATGGGTATTTTTGATCAATGGTTCTATATAACTTATTCAGCAATTCTCCCCGTATTTCCAAAAACTTCTGGAGGTATTTTGGGAATGAAGGATTTGACCAATATTGCAGATAATCATTGTTGTGTAATTTCATCAATTCAATGTGTTCTGTTAAGAGATCATCCTGGGTTTAACCATGGTTTATTCGTATCCATATTATCTCCATACGATTCACAATGTAGTCCATTATTTTCTTAAATTTATCTTGAATGTCCCTATTAAAATATTCCTCGTGGTGTCTATAAGCATCCTCAATCATTTTGTCCTTAATGGTCATTTGGGACACAGGTTTCCTAATCACTTTTCCTAACATGTTAGGTTGCATTTTTGAATCAAGTGGTGGAATCAAGATGTTGAATCAAATTTAAATTCAGATTGGAGTTGATTAGATCTAAAAGAAATTCCCAAGAAGATCTAATGAGACCCCTTAGGTTAAAAACCTAAGGACCTCCCTATGTATGTGCTCTACAGAAGGGATGAGGGACTAGATATGAATTAGATCCAATCAAGGTACCCAAAGATTTTTGGATAACTAAGGTTGTTTCGAGGTGGATGATACCTCTAAATCAAAAATCTGCACAACCGAGAATTACCTAGGCAGCCAAGAAGGGAGAACCCTGTAAAGACCCCTACATGGTAGAACATCCCCGTGGGTTATGGTTTCCCCTGTAATTTCCTACTTCGAGGGGGTGAGATATGCGTGACGAAATATAAAGTGCGGAAATAAAAAATAGGCAATCTCAAAAAATTAAGCAATCACACAATAGGCACAAGTATTTTTAGGTGGAAACCCAAATCGGGTGAAAACCACCACCTAACCCTCTCGAGTTAAGATTTCTTGATCGACCTAGTCGATCAAATCCACTAAACCCAGTCACTTAAATGAGGGTGATTGAACCTCAATTACAACCACACTACTTAGACTAAAGGTAGTGTACCTCAACACCCTTTCTCTTCACAAGAAGGAATTTGTCTCGTGAAGGAGACAAGAATTCGCAAAGCGAATACCCAAGCAAAGACAATATAAAGTACAACAATCCTATAGAGCCTCAAATATGTAATCCTAGCTTCTATAGGAGTTAGGAAACTTTCCTTTCGTGGAAGTGCGTCGAAGTGACGACGCGGATGCGTGTACCATGCTTTGGCACAACAGCGCTCTCGTAACATCGGCGAGAGAGCGGGTGCATAGCAGGACGAAGCTCTTACGTGTGAAGTGAGTGCTTGTAGAGCTAGAGCTTCTTCTATTTGATCTTCTTCTTCTTTTAGACACAAGTGAGTGGAAATATTCTAGCAAGGGTGTGTCTTGGGTGTATTTTCAAGCCAAGGGGTCCTTCTCTATTTATAGAGGCCCTAGGAAGGCTTTAGAAGGCCTTGGAAGGCTTCCATAGCCGTTGGGTGCAAGGCTCAAGAGAATTAGGCCAAAGTCAGAATTAATCATGATTCTGACAAGTTCATCAGACATCTAGTCCTGGCATCAGACGTTTGGAAAACCCATTTAAGACATCTGGGAAATAGTCAGACATTTGATTTTAAGTGAATTTCCTTCCTGACTTGAATTAGATCTAAACAGGGTTCTAGTGTATGTCCATCAGACAACACACAGAACGTCTGGCATAAGGTCTGGATGTCAGGAAACCTATTTTTTTGCGGAAATGGATTCCCAAGGGAGTACAATGGCTAGAAAATCTCTGAGAAGAGATTTTGGGTCATCTAAAGCAAAACGGTCATGTATCAGACGTCTGGGGTTCTCTACGAACGTCTGATACAAGGGTAATGGTCATTTCTTCAATGTTTGCTAAGGAAGCCAACGGTCCACTAATTGGATGTCTGGCAAAGGCATCAAACATCTTCTAAGACGTTTGGACTAAAATCTAGACGTCTGATTTCATCAGACAGAACTAACTAAGTCCAGCCTAAATAATCAGACGTCTGAAATCCAGATTAGATGTCTGAAAAGGCTGTCTAAACCCTATTTTGGTTTTCTAAGTTCTCTATAGAAAATCTAAGTATCCTAGGATTGTGCAAGTGTTCCTAATACTACTATGAGAGTTCTTTGAGGCTCTTTAACATGAATCTAAGAAACAAAAATAAAGAGCAACAAAAGAAACAAAAATACATAGTACAAAGGAAAGGAAATCTATCCTATTCTTCATCTCGTTCCTTCTTCAAGCTATCATTCCTCGCGAAGCTCCTTTATTCTCCATCAAGCTCCTCCAATCCGTCATGGATGCGAGCTCGAACTCTGTCTATCCACGTCTCCATTTGCAATTAACCTAAGATCTAAGATTTCAAGTGCAAATGTTAAATGACACGTGTTTTGTTATCATCAAAATAAACGATCGCGGTGCTCTAGCACCAACAATCTCCCCCTTTTTGATGATGACAAAATCATAAATAATAATGCATAAAATCCTCCCCCTTTTTGACATTATCAAAAAGGTTTAATTGATTTTAAATTTCCTATAACTCCACCTTAAAACATGCTCTTCTATAAATGGGTTGAATTTCTTTTAACAAGAGTAATGCCCTCCCCCTTTTTGTAACAACAAGATAACTATTATTTTTCTCCCCCTTTCTAAAGGAAATATAGCTAACTTAATATGATCTCCCCCTTAATGATTCACAAAAGGCTTATAATTTTAACTCCCCCTATCTATATGCTAATGATAAAAAGATAGGGTTAAGGGTTACCTCACCTACCATGGCCAATAGAATGGCCCAAATGGAGGTGGTGGATGCCATATCAGATGGGGCTCCCATCCGTAGCTTGGAGGCCCGGGCATCGGCACCGGTCTTCAATCCGGTGGACGATGTGCGGCAGGTTGTCCGGTTGTTCGTCGTCTCGTCAATCTTCTTGTCCTTCTTCTTGGTCTACTCTTTGGTCCTCCCAACTCGAGTTGACCATTCTTGAGCTTGTAGGTCTAATCTCTTGTATTATAGTCACCCTTGAAACCTACAAAACAAGATTCTAATTTTTTCTTCAGTATCTAGTGAGCTTTGATCCGAATTTGTTAGCAGGTCTCCTTGACGGAGATCCTTTCTCAATCATAGGGCTATGCAAATTATCTATTTTGTTGATTAATTTGTTGGAATTTTCCTTAAGACATGTGATTTCCTTTTCTATAATATTCATCTTAGTCTTTAAATCAGAAATTTCTAATTATAGACTAGCATTTTCCTCAATCAATTTAGTATTTTCATTGATTAAATCCTTATTTTTTAATAACAAGTTATTTTCCTTAGGATTAGCTTCTAGATCCTTAAGCTTTATTTCTAATATTTCATTTTCACTTTTAAGAAAACTAAGATTCCTTTTAATACTTTTATTTTCTACCTTAAGTGATTTACTAATTTCAAATAGCTCATCAAAAGCATCTTGTAAATTGGAATGTACCCCATTGTCGGAGTCGCTTTCGCTGTCGCCTTCTATCGCCATGAAGCCCATGCAGGCGATTTCTTCCTGGGGATTCCCTTCTTCTTCCTCTAAGCTTGAGTCATCCCAAGTTGCTTGGAACACCTTCTTCTTCGACTTCTCCTTTTCCTTCTTCTCCTTTTTGAGAAGAGAGCACTCTGGTCATAGATGCCCTTTCTCATTGCAGTGGTAGCAACGTCTTAGGCTTTCCATCTTCTCCTTTTCTTTCTTTGACTCCCTACAAAACTTGGAAAACTTTTTAAGTAAAAACTTAAAGTCTACGTCATCGGAACTTACCTCCCTATCTGATGCGGCTCTGAATGCGAGGGTCTTCTTCAATTTTGGCTCCGGTGTATCCTTCTTCTGATTCAGCTTTGTCTCGTAGGCCATTAGATTGCCTAGGAGATCTTCCATATTGAGCTCCTCCATCTCGTTCGCCTCCTCGATGGTGGTGACCTTCTGCTCCCATTCCGATCCAAGGGAACGAAGAAGCTTCCCTTGAAGCTCCCCCTTAATGAAAGTCTTTCCTAATGCCTTAAGATTATTCACTATGAGAGTGAACCTAGTGTTCATCTCACTCAAAGACTCATTAGATTTCATGGAAAAAGACTCAAATTCTTGTGAAAGTAAATTGAGTTTAGAAGTTTTTACCTTAGAGGTACCTTCATGAGTTACCTCGTGTGTGCCAAATCTCATATGTGGTGGTGCACTGCGAGATTCTATTAAACTCCTCCGGACTCAAAGCGCAATACAATGCGTTCATTATTTTTGCATTTAGAGAGAGCTCCCAGATTTGTTGTTGCGAGTAGCCTCCTGCAGGTTTCTCCAGGATGTCAAACGGCATCTCACATCTAGCCCAAATCGTGAAGTCATTGGCTTGTAGCCAAGTCTTCATCCGTAGCTTCCAATACAGGTAGTTGCTCCCGTCGAAGAATGGCGGACCGGTCGTAGACTGCCCCTCGGAAATCCTGCTTGCAGAGCTGCTTCCCTCCATCGGATCCTCACAGGTGTGTAATACCGAAAATGCGGAACCTGCTTTGATACCAACTGTAATTTTCTACTTGGCAGGAGTGAGATATGCGTGACGAAATATAAAGTGCAGAAATAAAAGATAGACAATCTCACAAAATTAAGCAATCACACAATAGGCACAAGTATGTTTAGGTGGAAACCCAAACCAAGTGAAAAGCACCACCTAATCCTCTCGAGTTAGGATTTCATGATCGACCTAATCAATCAAATCCACTAAACCCAGTCACTTAAACGAGGGTGATTGAACATCAATTACAGCCACACTACCTAGACCGAGGGTAGTGTAACTCAAAACCCCTTTTCCTCACAAGAAGGAATTTGCCTCGCAAAGGAGACGGGAATTCACAAAGCGAATACCCAAGCAAAGACAATATAAAGTACAACAATCCTATAGAGCCTCAAATATGTAATCCTAGCTTCTATAGGAATTAAGAAACTTCCCTTTGGTGGAAGTGCATCAAAGTGATGACATGGATGCATGAACCACGCTATGGCATAATACCGCTCTCGTAACGTCGGTAGGAGAGCTGGTGCACAACAGGACAAAGCTCTTTGGTGTGAAGTGAGTGCTTGTAGAGCTAGAGCCTTTTCTATTTGATCTTCTTATTTTAGACACAAGTGAGTGGAAATATTCTAGCAAGGGTGTGTCTTGGGTGTATTTTCAAGCCAAGGGGTCCTCCTCTATTTATAGAGGCCCTAGGAAGGCTTTGGAAGGCCTTGGAAGGCTTCCATAGCTGTTGGGTGCAAGGCTCAAGAGAATCACGCCAAAGTTAGAATTAATCATGATTCTGACAGGGTCATCAAACGTCTAGTCTTGGCATCAGACGTCTGGAAAACCCATTTAAGACATCTGGGAACTAAGTCAGACGTCTGATTTTAGGCAAGTTTCCTTCCTGAATTGAATCTGATCTAAACAAGGTTCTAGTGTATGCCCATCAGACGACACACAGGACGTCTAGCATAAGGTCTGGATGTCTGGAAACCTATTTTTCAGTAGAAATGGATTCCCAAGGGAGTACAATGGCTGGAAAATCTCTGAGAAGAGATTTTGGGTCAGCCTAGGCAAAACGATCATGTATCAAACGTCTGGGGTCCTCTACGGACGTCTCTACGGACACCTGATACAAGTCTAACGGTCGTTTCTTAACTGTTTGCTAAGGAAGCCAACGATCCACTAATTGGACATCTGACAAAGGCATCAGACGTCTCCTAAGTCGTCTAGACTAAGGTTTGGACATCTGATTTCATTAGACAGAACTAACTAAGTCCAGCCTAAATAATCGGACATCTGAGTCAACAGTTAGACGTCTTAAAAGTTTTTATCTGACGTCTGAAATCCAGATTGGACGTCTGAAAGGGTTGTCTGAACCCTATTTTGCTTTTCTAAGTTCTCTATAGAAAACCTAAGTATCCTAGGATTGTGCAAGTGTTCCTAGGACTGCTGTGAGGGTTCTTTGAGGCTCTTTAACATGAATCTAAGAAACAAAAATAAAGAACAACAAAAGAAACAAAAATACATAGTACAAAGGAAAGGAAATCTATCCTATTCTTCATCTCTTTCCTTCTTCAAGCTATCGTTCCTCGCGAAGCTCCTTTGTTCTCCATCAAGCTCCTTCAATCCATCATGGATGCGAGCTCGAACTCCGTCTATCCATATCTCCATTTGCAATTAACCTGAGGTCTCAGATTCAAGTGCAAATGTTAAATGGCATGTGTTTTGTTATCATCAAAATAAATGATCGTGGTGATCTTGCACCAACATCCCCCACCTGACAATCCTTGTCATTGCAATTCCAAGTAGACTGGAATGTACGAACTTGAGACCTTTAGTCTACCAATTTTATCCTAGTTTGTGCCTTGAATTTCACTTGATTAGAAGTTGATTTGACTTGTAACCTAATTTGGAGGTTGGTTGGCTCACAAAGTAGACCAACTTCACATGACCTGCCCTAAAAGATGGAGAATGAACTCTAGGTCAAGACCCAAAGACCACCCTGATTTGACTCTCAGGTTATTAGGTCCATGATTTTTAAGGTTCAAGTTGATCTTAAAGCTTGATTTTAAGGTTCTTCTTGATTATGTCTTTTCAAACAAAGACTTGGGTAGCATACAAATGCAGAAGGGTTAATTTCCTTTAATTCAGGCAAATGTGAACTAGCACTTCAAACCTCTAATGTAGAAACCCTAGTTGGCTCTATTTCAAGTCCAATTAAATCTCAAGATGTACACCATAGACTCAAACAAGAAGTGAGTAGTTCAAGGCGATTAGAAATTAAGCATAATCCCTAGTAGGTACGGGCAATTTGGGTAGAGAATCTCTAAACAGAATTGCCTCAAGCTTCAATCAGATATGAAAATTTTTCGCAAATCAGGAAAACTTGCCTTTTAAATGATGATTTACTAAGAAAATAAGGTAGGTAGTTCCTAATTGATTATTTCCTTTTTATCTTCCCAAGATTAGGAGGTTGATTAGGGAAGGACAGAAACTACCTACCCTGGGAGTGGCTATTTTGCATGGAAGATCTCTCAATAGTATACCTCGCAAAATCACAAGAAACAAACATGGTAAGTTAGTGCTCAAATATAATCAAATAAAATAGGAACAGCGGTGAATTGTGCGTTGCTCCCCAGCAACGACACCAAAATGTTGGAGTGAATTCATCGTTGTTTTAAGAAATGCATCGTAGTATAGGACAAATGTGCTAAAACAAATAAATTTATTACTCGAAATCTAAAAATAAAGTCCGAGGTCGAACACAGGGAGTAAGTATTGCATTCACGCACTAATCTTAATCAAAATATAAATGAGCACAAGAATAAGCCAATAATAATGATATTCAATGAATAACCACTCAAAATTGATATTCAATGTATAGCATGAGTATTTCAAGAGTTTAAAAGACCAAAAAGATATCTAAGACAAAATATTGGTGATTTAGATCACCAATTATTAGCCTTAAGCATATACATATCAATTACTCAATAATATGAAATAAATGAACAGTGGCCTGAACCACTTGTGCTTTTAATTCCACGAAGGCAAATAGATCCATAGTGCTACTAAGAGGGTTATCAGATGTCGGCTTTGGTAATTAGACGACTTAAATGTCATTGCTACAATGCTCTATAAAGAAATTTCTTCTTTAACTCCACTTCTTTCTCTCTTCTTTAGGTCTTCTCCTTCTTCTTTCACAGCCAGTGCCTTCTTCCTTTCCTCTTCCTTTCTTCCTAGCGACTAAGTGTCGCACAATGCACAAAGGGGCAAAACCCTCCCCTTCCCAGCTCTTTCTCTCTCTTTCCTTCCTCTTCCACTTCCTCAGATAACCGGGTAACCAATCGGGTATTCAGGTATGAGAAGTATCAAGTCCAGGGCTACCGATAGTGGGTAGTAGCTAAAGAGTGAGTAGGCATAGGCAGGACGGTGAGTAGGTAAGGTGCTGGGGACCCGACCCCCAAGTGTCTGAGGTGATAAGGCACATCGACAAAAATAATTTATTCGCTGCTGAGTGTTCGTCACCCACCGATGTGGGACTCAACCCACGCCTTCTTCACATGCATAGCTGTGAAGGGTTCTTCCTTCAATTGCAGTAGCCACCAAGGTTGGTGCCCTCAATCAAGGACCTGGGAGGGGTCCTGAAGTGTATTATGACTTTTGGGTGTAGCACCAGGTTCTTTCGACGTCAGAGGACTGAAGATGAGGCCAGAGATGATGGTGGCGGCGACGACAGACGAAGAGACCTAAAATCAAGCATACTGCCTCAAAAGCCCTAATTAGAAGGTCCAGGAGCTTCGTCGAAGGACAGCGAACATGGTCATGTGCTTTACGTGGCATGGGAATGCGTGTAAAGGTGTGTCGAAGGCAGGGACAACATGTGAAGGCGGGTTTGTTCGATGGAGGTCGTGGAAGCGTGGATGATGAAATAAAGGGAGGGGTTTTGTATGGGGTGGAACGGCAGATGTGTAGGGAGTGTTGCGAGGTATGCGGTGCGGTAGAGTGACGGGAGAGCCGCGCTGGAGATGCGACCAAAGCGGAGGAAGATGATGGTGATTGGCAACGTCGGGGGGTTGTTTTTGGGTTTTAATAAAGGGAATTAGCCTAAGAATATAAGGGAACCTAACTAACCAAATCTAATAGATGAAATGGGTAGGAAGGTTCCGGTTATGGTATGGCCGGCGTTGAAGAAGGGAATACCTCCGATGAGGGAGAACAGCGAGGAAGATGAGGAAGAAGACCCTCGCTGGTATTGTGAGCGGTGGAGGAATGTAGGGAGGTAGATCCAGCCGACTATGGTTTGTGGCTGTCAACGAAGAGGGTAGGACAAGGAGCTCATCGGAGCTCGCAGAGCTTTCAGCCAGAGAGGAGAGAAGAAGATGGAGAAATTGGCCAAAACAAGCTAAGGAGGTAAGGCAGTTGATGGTGGTCATTTATAGGCCTAGAGTCGAGCTTCAAAGCCTGGAAACCAAGCTTGAAAGCTCAGAAATCATGGAGTAGGACTTGGAAACTTCCAAGAGTTCGCATGAACCCTAGGGTGAGAATTGGAAGGCAAGGCCGAGTTTAGATTGAAGGGCAACTCTTCATGAATCTCCCTTCCAGTTTCTGAAGGGTTTGGTCACGAAATCAGGGAGTAATCCTTGATTGAAGGTCATCGGTGATGGGTTTAGGATTCTGAAGGCGATGGGGACCTATTTGTGAAGAAGATGATGAAGTTGGGGGGCCCTTTGCAAGGATTTCAAAAGTTAGGGGCATATGTGTGAGAGAAAAGGTCAAACTAGATTGGAATGCAAACTAGGTCAAGGTGATCTCTGATTGGACCCAAATTTTGGTACAAACCTAATTTGGACCCAAGGAATATGATGGTAAAGTTAGATTTTGGTTTTGACCAAGTTTGACTAGGTAATTTGTTCAGAAACCTAAATTTAGGGTAAATGTTTGTCTGAGACTTTGTTTTAGGTCAAAATGTGTTCCAATGGTCAAATCAAAGGTACTAAATCTTAGAGAATATTTTTCTATGATTTTTAGAAGGTTTAGGTGAATTTTATCCTAACATGAACCTTAGTTAATTAAGCAGATATGGTTTTAGGGTTTTAGATGTCCATTAATTCTTGAAATGTGTGAAAACCTGTTTCTGTTTGCATGGACCCTCTTATTAGACATTTGTGACCATTTGACCTTTAATTAACCCTGGGAAATCTTGTGATTGCTCTGCTTTTAGGATATTATGTTAAAACTACAGTTTTAACCCTATTTTAATGCATTTTCTCAAAATGAATATACAGTGAATTACTGCTCTTCAGTGGTTATGCAGGAGCATTTATCTGTTGATTGTGACTAATTAAAGATAGATATGGCAGATGATGACGTTATCATCAGACCCAACGTACACAGTTGATTGTGCAACGAAATCGAGGTTAAAAACTGTGTTATAGTATAGCCGAAATCACTTTGAAAATAGATAAAATTTATACTTGAATTTTAAGTCCGAGGTCGAACACAGGGAGCAATATGGAATTCAAAAATCAAGATCACAATTTGAATCAAGAATATAAGAGATTGCAATAAGAATAATGTTAGGTATGAATGTGCAAAAAGAATGGAGTAAATTGGTGATCTAAATCACCAATTACTCACAAATATCAACTAAATCAAAGCCTGAAGTATATGCAATCAAATGGATCAGATGGCTTAAACAACCTGTGCTACAGTGCTGTTTAGAGACACAAGTGTCTCTCTCTTCTTTCTTTCCGTCTGTTCTTCTCCTGCTTTCTCCTGCCTTGTCTTCTCTTCTTTCCTTTTGATCTTTTTCTTCTATTCTTCTACTCTTTTCCTTCTTCTCCTTCTCTTCCTGTGCGGCTCCTTCTCTTCTTCTTCTTTTGGCTGTGGTCTTCTTCTTCCTCTGCCTTTCTTCTCTGTTTTCCTTCTTCACGGAGAGGGGGAAGATTCTTCAAACAGCTAAGTGTTAGCCGTTACTTCCTTTAGCAAAACCCCTTGCCTCCACACGCTATCTCTCTTTCTCTCTTTGGGTTACGCTCTCCCAAAGCCTTCCACAGTACCGGGTAATCGAGTTTCGGACCTAGAGCTCACCCGGGTCCAGGGCTGCGGGCGTGATCGTAGTCGAGGAGTGGAACGTGTTAGGCGGGTCGGATCTGCGCCAAGCCCATAGGGGACGGGACACAAGCAAGGTGTAAATGAGCAGGTGAGCGAGGACCTCACCCCCAATATTTGAGGTAAATAGCCTTAGACATAAATTCAATTTATGTGTCTCAGTGTGCTCTTTAGCTTCCGAGGTGGGACTTACCCTTCCTCTTCTCACTGGTTGCAGCAGATAATGCATCCAATTCTGGTCAAGGGCCAAATTAATCCCTTAGTTGCATTCCTGGATGAATTCCGTTGCACCTGGAAGTGTCGCCTAGAGCTGCAACGGTTGAGGAGAGCTTCAAGCTTTGCTTAAGCTCACCATTAATGGCATGGAGTACTTGGCACCAGAGGGCTTTGGCTCTCTGGGACACGACGGGGGTGTAGGGATGAACAGGGACCAAGTTGGTTAAGCGTAGTGGCCGTGCGAACTCGCATGAGGTACGCCGACGAGGTGGAAGACAGAGGGCATTAGGGTGAGTCGACGGTTGAAACGGAGTTGCGAATGTTCGAGAATGATAAGTGGAAGATGAGACATCGATAGGGCTAGAAAACGGATGAAGTAGGGCAGAGGTGGCACCAGATATGGTGTGGTCGGTGCTGAGGACAAAGGTGCTTAAATGAGGGAAGGATGGCGATGACGGAGATAAAAGCACCCGCTAGTATGGCACGACGCAGAAGAAGGCGAGGAAGGAGGATTTGCCACTAGTATTGTGATCAGATGATGAGGAGAGGCAAGGAGGGTCATCGGAGCTTAAGGAGCCTTTCGACCGAGTCAGGAGAGAGGAATTTAGGGGAGATCCCGATCAAAATTGAGCTTGGGGAGTTTGGCCTGATCTGGGCTTGCTTTTATAGAGCACAAGAGGGGATTTTAAGCTTCGAAGCTAGGGAATTATCGTCAGAGTTGGAAACCCAAATCTCTCATGCATTCTAATGAGAGATTGGGAAGGTTATAGGGCATGGGATTTGGTTCAAAAGGAAGGGAATTCCTTGAGGAACTTCCCTTTCAAATTTGAAAGGAATTCGTCAAGGAATCAAGGAGTTCTTGCCATTTTTAAGTCGCCAATACTTTTAGGAGTAGGATTAATGGCGGCAAGGACCTACTTTTGAAGACGATGACAAAGTATGGGGTCTATTTGTGAAGATTTGAAAGTTAAGGGTATAAGTGTAATCAGACAGGACCAAGTTGCAAACTAGGTCAAGACAATTTTATCTTGGGTTCAAATTTTGGTACAAACGTAATTTAGACCTAAGAAATCCAATGGTGAAGTTGGATTTTGGTTTTGACCGCGTTTGACATGGTAATTTATGCAAAAACCCAAATTAGGGTAAATGGTTGTCTCAGACTCTATTTTGGGCCAAAACGGGTTCTGATGGTCAGTTTGAAGGTACCAAACCCTAGAGAATAGTTTTCTATGAATTTTAGAGGGTTTAGGTGAATTTTATCGTGACCACAACCTCAGTTAATTAAGCGGGTCAATTTTTAGGGTTTCAAAAGTCATTTAATTCTCAAAACATGTGCAAACCCTTTTCTGTCTGTTCTAACCCACTTGTTATCCTTCTAAGACCATTTGACCCTCAATTAACCCCTGAGAAACCCCGTGGTTGTACTGTATTCAAGTTATGATGATAAAATTACAGTTTTAACCCTAATTTCTTATTTCTCCCTCAGAATGGATTTGCAGTGAATTATGAGGAGCATTTACTGACTTAATTGAATCAAAATGAGCTAGTTATGGCTCATGATGGTGTTCCCATCATACCCTCATGCCTAGCTTTTTCTAGTCCCTTAGAAAAATCTCATGAAATTAACTTTAATTCTAGACCATATGCCTTTCTATGCTCAACTCTAATGGGTGCTTTCTTTTGTAGATTAGGTCAGAATGTCCATAGTAGGCTTAGAGGTACTCAAGTGCCAACCAAGATCTGGACCTGACCAGCTCTAGCCTCAGTCCATCGTGAAGGTTTATAAGGCTCACCAGAACTAACCTAAGGTTCATTGAACTCCGCGGTTAAAGCACCTGTGCTTGTAACAAGTTTTAGCCCAAGTTCAATTTGCAATGCATTTTTGTAAGAGAGAGACAGAAGAATTTTTATTTTTGGAGAGTTTTCTCTCTCTTTTCTTTTTATTTCTATCCTTAGATTAGCTTTACAACACGATCTGTATCGGATTCCTAGTTCCCACCATCAATCCTCGTAGGGTCCCTAACAATCGATGCTTCGAGATAGCACTGCCCATGGTAACCCCCAGAACCCTGGCTTTCGAGATTTCGACATAATCCCACCCATGACGTTCTGTAGCTAAATCCAGACCCTGGCAATCGACATTTCGAGATAATGTTGCCCATGGAATCTGAACCAGCACAAGGTGCTTACATGTCCCTAGTAGGATATTTAGATATCTTAGGAGACAAGCACCGAAGAGACGATATGTTATTGCACATCTTCGAGGGGAATTTCCCACCTCTTCGTGCTAGGAACTCGTCTAAATCAACTTCTGTTGATCAGTCGCTCCTAATCTAGGTAACTTTTTTAGAGCAGATTTAATGCATTTGCATGATTTTGATACTTAAGCACACTGAACCAGACTGTGTGTGGATTGGGGTGCTTAGGTTACCAAGTCCCGCAAACTAGAGGTCAGTTAACGAGGCCAAATAATCCTTATGCCTTTGAGCTAATACTTAAGCTTTGCATTTTCCCCAACCTCTTGAGGACTATCTAGATCTTAGCAGATACTTGAATTTTTAAGCCTAGGATTGCAGCCCAAGAGGCCTAAGATCAGAGTTCCTACTAATCTCTTTTTGTTTCTTAGCACTTTTTATCTTTCATTTTCTTTCTTTTGATTTGGTCTAGAACTAAGTCAATTCCTTAATCTTTTACTAATGACTATCTCTTTTTCTTTTCTTTTCAAATTGTGCTCCTTTTTGACATTTTTATCTCCTCCCCTTTTCTCCTCAAAAAAGATATGCAACCAATTCAGAATTTCCTCCCTTCTCCTATTTTTGTTCTTTTCAATTTTTTTATTTTTTTGGTTTTTTGGAATATGTGATTTTTTTTGATGAAACCCTTTCTTGTGAAGTGATTTTCATTACGTTTTGCACTTTAATACCCCCCATGCCTACAATTTGCAATGCCCTCATTGTAAATTAGGTGGGTTCAAGTTCAGCTTAGATCATTCACTAGAACAGGTGTTGGGTGAGTGGATGGGTCGGGGTGATTGTTGCAGACGATTTCAAGCTTGGGTACGAGTACTAGAGGTGGAGTCAGTTGTTCTAATGGATGAACCCTAAAGTGCAATATGAGTTCAACATAAGATGTGTCAAGAAGGGTTTCAATTTTTTCAAAAAGATGACGGGTTGCCTCCCGTTAAGCACTGAGTTTAATGCCATCAGTCGGGCGTAATAAGCTCAGGGGGAATGAAGATCAAAAGATACCTCAGCCATGTTTGTATCGGTGAGTTCAATGAACGGCTTAAGTCACTGACCGTTCACGACAAAGGGTTCTGGATCAAGGCTGGGTTGGTTGATTTCTATGGCTCCATTTCCAAAGATTCGTTTGATAAGATATGGTCCAATTCATTTTGATCTGAGTTTTCCTGGGAACAATTTGAGCCTAGCATTAAAGAGCAGGACTTTCTGACCAGGTTGAAAGATCTTTCTGGATATGTGCTTGTCGTGAAAGACCTTAACTCGCTCTTTGTAAATACACGAGTTCTCATACGCATCATTTCGTAATTCATCGATCTCGCTCATTTGAAGCTTTCTATGGGTTTCTACCTTAGAAAGATCTAGATTACACTTCCATATAGCCCAATAGGCTTTGTGCTCCAACTTGATGGGGAGGTGACATGCCTTCCCGTACACCAATCTGAAAGGAGACATGCCCAATTGGGTTTTGTGGGCGGTCCTATAGGCCCACACGGCTTCCAGAAGTTGGGACGACCAATCCTTTCTGTCAGGTCAGACAGTGACCTGAAGGATTTTCTTAATCTCCTGATTCGACATCTCAGCTAGACCATTGGTTTGGGGGTGATAAGGAGTAGAGATTTGGTGTGACACCCCGTATTTGGTCATCAGCGATTTGAAGGAGCGTTTGTGAAATGGGTCCTTCCATCAAAGATAATGGCACGTGGAACCCTGAACCGAGAAAAGATGTTCTAATGAATGAATTTGATTACCACCTTATGATCATTGGTTTAGGTCGGAATGGCTTCGATCCATTTGGACACATAGTCAATAGTGAGAAGAATGTACTCAAAGCCGTTCGAAACAGGGAAGGGTCCCATGAAATCAATCCCGTAGATATTGAAGATTTCAAATACGAGAATCGGTTGTAAAGGCATCATATCGTGGTGGCTCATGTTGCCTAAGGTTTGGCAACGAGTGCATGCCTTACAGTGATTGTATGCGTCTTTGAAAATCGTGGGCCAATAAAAGTCACACTGGAGGACTTTTGCTGCGGTTTTATGTCCGGAAAAGTGTTCGCCGCAGGCCTTGTCATGGCAGAAGGACAAAATGTCCTGAATTTCACTTCCGGGATGCACTGTCTAATGATCTGATCAGCACAAATGCAGAAAAGGTACAGATCTTCTCATATGTAGTACCTGGCATCGGAAAGCAATTTGTCTTTCTTGGCCTTCGACCAATTGGACGAGATATGATGTGATGCTAAGTAGTTTACTAAATCAGCAAACCAAGGAAGTTCTATACTAATAGTCAGGAGGTGCTCATCGGAAAAATATTCTGTGATGGGTTCGGAAGGGTTGATACTGTCAGAAGGAAGGCGAGATAAGTGGTTAGCTACCACATTCTACTTTCCTGCTTTATCGCGAATCTCAAGATTGAATTCTTGCAATAGCAAGATCCAACGGATTAGTCAAGGTTTCGTGTCCTTCACAAGGAGGTGCCTTACTGCAGTGTGATCTGAGTATATGATAACATGCGAACCCAAAAGATATGATCTGAATTTTTCCACGGCAAATACTACGGCTAGCAGCTATTTCTCAGTAACTGTATAGTTACGCTGAGCCTCGTCAAGTTTCTTGCTAGCATAGTAGATGACCACGGGTTTCCCATCCTTTTTCTACCCAAGTACCGCTCCTACAGCATAGTCAGATGCATCGCACATGATCTCAAAGGGTTGAGAATAATCAAGGGACTACAGGATAGGTGCTTGGGTCACTCAATCACGCAGGATTTCAAATGCCTGAGTACACTCCTTGGAGATTTCAAAAGGGACATCCTTAGATAGAAGATTAGTGAGAGGGTGTGTGATTTTTGAAAAATCAGGAATGAATTGATGGTAAAAACTGACGTGCCCCAGAAAAGATCAGATGTCTTTGACTGAGCTAGGCATAGGGAGTTTGGAAATCAGATTCACCTTGGCTCGATAAACCTAGATGCCTTTTTCAGAGATGAGATATCCCAAGACAATTCCCTCAGGTACCATGAAGTGGTTCTTTTCCTAGGAAAGAACCTAGTTCACGTCAATGCACCGTCTGAGGATTTGGACCAAGTGCAGAAGGCAACCATCAAACGATTCACCAAATACCGAGAAGTCATCCATGAAGACTTCAAGGTATTCACCTACCATATCTGAGAATATGTCAAGCATGCACCACTAAAAAGTAGCAGGTGCATTGCAGAGTCCGAACGGCATTCTTCGGAATGCGTATGTTCCGAAGGGGTAGGTGAAGGTGGTCTTCACCTGGTCCTTGAGATGGATTGAGACCTGATTGTAACCGGAGTACCCATCCAAAAAGCAGAAGAATCGATTTCCCGCTAGTTTCTCAAGAATCTGATCAATGAACGGTAGTGGAAAATGATCCTTCTTCATGGAGGAATTGAGTCTTCTGTAATCAATGCAGACTCTCCACAAGTTTGCTATATGGGTCGATATGGTTTCTCTAGTTTCAGTCGTGATGACAGTGAGCCCTGCTTTCTTAGGCACAACTTGGATTGGGCTCACCCATCGACTGTCGGAGATTGGGTAGATGATCCCTGCATCTAACCACTTGATGATCTCCTTTTTCATGACATCCTGCAGATTTGGATTTAGGCATCTCTGCATTTCACAGGATGGTCGTGAGCCCTCTTCAGTGTAGATGTGATGTGTGCAGTATGAGGGGCTGATACCAGTCACATCATCGAGAGTCCATCCAATGGCTCTTCGATGCTGCTGGAGAACAGAAATCAGGCGTGTTTCCTGATCAGGTGTGAGTCGGGAGTTGATAATCACAGGAAACATCTGATTGGAACCCAAAAAGACAAACTGGAGATGATCGGGAAGAGGCTTTAATTCCATAACAGGGTTGTCAGCAACAGCGGGTGGTTCATGGTGGGTGTCGGGAGCAAAGGAAGGAGCTATGGGTGTGTCTAGGTTGAGTTTGGGCTCCTCTAATTGTGGCTTTTGATCCTCTTGTGGTTGATCAGAAATAGTCAGGTTTTCCTCGATAAAGTTGTCAACCACAGCTTCGATATCGCAAATCTATTCTATGACTCCGCAATTAATTCCTTGTTAGGCCTTAAAGATGTCGATCTTTAGTGTCTTGCTCCCAAATTTCAATTCAAGTTGACCCTCCTCACAATTGATATTGACCCTAGCAGTGGCTAAAAAGGGTCTCCCTAGTATGATCAGTGCATTCTTCACATTCTTAGGAGCATCCATGTCCTAGACAATAAAATCTACTGGAAAATAAAAATCATGTACCCTAACTATGACATCCTCGAGAATTCCTTTCGGTGACTTAATTGATTGGTCAGCTAGTTGTAAAGTCATTTCAGTCAGTTTAAGCTCAGATTCTTCGAAGTAGTCTAGTAGGGATGTAGGTATCAAATTTATGGAGGCTCCTAAATCTAATAAAGCTTGATTGAATTGTATATCACCGATTTCACAGGAGATCAGAGGGGTGCATGGGTCTTTTGCCTTAGGCGGGAGTTTGCTCAAAATGACGGAGCTGGCTTGCTCGGACAGTACGATCAGATTCCCATCTTTGGTTCGCGCCTTATGCTTAGGTGTACACACATCTTTTAGAAATCGTGCGTAAGCCAGTATGTGGCGTATCGCATCCATCAAGGGGATGTTTATATGGACCTACTCAAAGAGCTTAACCAGGTCCTCTTTAGGTGTACACATGTCTTTTAGAAATCGTGCATAAACCAGTACGTGGCGTATCGCATCCATGAAGGGGATGTTTATATGGACTTGCTTAAAGAGCTTAACTGGGTCCTTCTTTGGTGCCATGGTTTTGGTTATACTTTTTCCCTTAGTCAGGGCCTCGGGAAATGGAACCGTAGATGGTTCCTCTAGAATGGGTCTAGGTTCTTGATCTGGGATAGAGGTGTCCTGGATGACTATCCTAGGGTTAGGGTTTGTATTACCAAGCTGGGAGTGACTTGGATAAGGTGGGTCCTGTGTTGTTTTGCCACTACGAGTAGTAACAGAATTCAATCCCACCTGGTTCTGGTTTGGTGTAGGTAAAAGAGGTGCTTACTACTGGTAACCCGCATATGATGTTGAAGCATCCATCCTATCGGGTGATGGAGTAGAAGGGACCTGATAAACAAAGTGAGCTTGGCCCCAATTTGGGTTCATAATGCTCCTCTGGTTCGGCAAGTTATTCTAATTAGGCAGAGGTTGTGAAGGAAGTGCACTAGGTTGGCGAGGATTTGTCATCTGGGCAAGTTGATTGCGAACCTTTGTGATCTCGTCTCTGTGCTATTTTTGCATAGCTGCATTCGTCTTATGAATGCCAACCAGAGTTTGAAGGATAAGAGTCATGTGATCTATATGAGTCAGCCCAGATTGATAAGTTGGGTTAGGTCGAGGCTGAGGCGGTTGATATGGACGAGGAGCTTGTGGTCGGGACTGATATTGAGGTCTCTGGTTTTGATTATTTCCTGACCACGTGAAATTAGGATGATTACACCATCCAGGGTTGTAAGTGTTGAAGAATGGATCATTTTGAATGGCGTTGAGATCCTCGTAGGTCTGGGGAACCTCAGCAAAGTCAGAATACGAGGGTTTAGAGTTCCCCCAACTAGAGTAGGTGGGTCTAGAGCTTCCTTCGAAACCAGAATCAAATGGGGGTGGATATGGGTCTATCCCCTGAGAAGATTGGTGATAGATGTTGTGCATAGCCTCCCTGCTAGAGGGTGGTTGTGTGAATGGGTTTTGCACAGAGGTGGATCGCTGCAAGTGTCAAGTTAGTTCATCCACCTTCTTCTCAATAATAGAGACCTTGTCCAGATGACTAGCCATTAGTTCCTAGTCGACGGAAGAGGACAGGCCCTGCATCTCATGTGCTCCCTTTGGATTCGTCAATGCACGAGCATTCGTCTGGCCGAACATGCCCATGGATTCATTATTGATGGAGTTCTCGCACATATTCTCGAGAATCTCCCACACGGTGTCTTCGTGTTGACCCATGATATTTCCTCCGTAGGTCGCATTGACGAATAATCAAATATCCTCACGAAGTCCCTGGTAAAAAGATTGGACTTGTTCCCATTTAGGAACTTCATGGTGGGGGCACTTTCACATGAGATCCATAAAACGATCCCATGCCTCGTGAAGTGGTTCTCCTACTTGTTGTGTGAAATGTGTGATCTGTTGCTATAAAGCATTTGTTCGACCAATAGGGAAGAACTTTCTCAAAAACTCAGATTGAAGTTCCGCCCAGGTGTTGATTGGATGCATTTGGGCTTGGTGCCAGTGCGTAGCTTTATCCATGAGAGAGGAGAACATTTTCATGAGTAGAACATCCCGATTTTGAGCTTCTGACCTAAAGGTTTGGGCGAGATGCTTAAGTTGCTTGATATGCTGGAAAGGGTCTTCAAAATTACGCCCATGGAATTCAGGAATGGCATGAGTCATGTTGGGCTTGAGTTCAATGTCAGGACCTCCAGCGGGGATTTGTACTCGAGGTTCGATTGCCACCGCAGTGGGATTGTAGTGATCTCGCATCATTGGATGCTGCGATGGGTTCACAAATGCTTGGAAAAGATCATTGAGGCGCTGAAGCTGATTTTCAAGATTATTTTCTTCTGCTGGTTGTGCCATGATGATGGATGAAGGAGAATCAGGTTCAGATGAATCAGAAGTGATATCGATTGGATTGGGTTGTTGCACAAACAAGGAGGTCGAGGCTTAGCCTTGACATGAATGAGTAGCTAAGGAGGCCTCAAGGATGGTCTTAGAGACCTCCTCCCGAACATGCACTGATGGAGTAGATGAGAGGTAGAATGTGATGGACCCAATCAAGGCACCCAAAAATTTTAGATGACTATAGAGGTTCGAGGCGGATGATACCCCCTAGTCAGAAAGCCGTCCACCTGAGAATTACCTGGGCAACCAGAGAGGGAGAGTCCCACAAAGACCCCTACAAGGTAGAGCACCCCCATGGGTTACAGGGTTCCCCCCCCCCCCTCCCCCCTGTCCTCTTTTGTCACTAATATTCCAAGTAGACCAGAATGGGGACTTGACCTCTTAAGTCTACCAGTTTTAATTAAGATCAAGGGTGCTTATGATTTCACTTGAACTTTTAAGATGTTTTTGTGAAAAAGTGACCTAATTTGAAGATTAGTTAACCCAACAAGGTGGTTCAACTTCACCTGTATTGTCCTCTTGAGAATTTTAGGTCCCTCTTTTAGTGTTCAAATGAATTTAAGGGCTTGATTTGAGGGTCTTGCTTGAATTGATCAGTTCAATTGAGGTCTAGGCACACATTGATTTGGAGAGAAATTCTTGATTAAGCAAGTGTGTTTCTAGAACCCTAAACTGGAATCCTTAATTGGCTCTAATTTGGTCCAATTTAGTTTGTTAAAATGTGGTACCTAGGGCTCAAACAAGAATGTGATAGCCCTAGATACCTTAGCTTCAAATGGGTGCATAAATCAGGGTTTGAATCTTTGTAGGATGTATCAAATCAGGCAACTTGATTGTTAATCTAAGAATATAATGCAAGTAGCCCTAATTGATTTCTTCCCTTTTTAGCTCTTTCAGATCCAGGGGTTTAGAAGAAGGTAGATGGAGTTTACCTGTCCCTGGAGTGGATGATGTGCGGCTGGTCTTTCTTGATGACTCCCCTGAAATAGATCAAAGTCAAAAGAGATAGAGCAAGTTAGTATTGACTCAGATATTGCAATTAAGAGATCTGAATTGCGCGTTGCTCCCCAGCAACGGCTCAAAATGTTTGCACAGCAAAATCGAGGTTAAAAACTGCGTTATAGTATAGCCGAAATCGCTTTGAAAATAGATAAAATTTATACTCGAATTTTAAGTCTAAGGATGAACATAGGAAGCAATATGGAATTCAAAACTCAAGATCACAATTTGAATCAAGAATATAAGAGATTGCAATAAGAATAATGTCAGGTATGAATGTGCAAAAAGAATGGAGTAAATTGGTGATATAAATCACCAATTACTCCTCACAAATATCAACTAAATAAAAGCCTCAAATATATGCAATCAAATGGATCAAACGGCTTAAATAGCCTGTGCTACAGTGCTGTTTAGAGACTCAAATGTCTCTCGCTTCTTCTTTCTTTCTATCTGTGCTTCTCCTGTTTTATCCTGCCTTGTCTTCTCTTCTTTCCTTTTGATCATTTTCTTCTATTCTTTTACTCTTCTCCTTCTTCTCCTTCTCTTCCTATGCGGCTCCTTCACTTCTTCTTCTGGCTGTGGTCTTCTTCTTCCTCTACCTTTCTTCTCTATTTTCCTTCTTCACGGAGAGGGGGAAGATTCTTCAACAACTAAGTGTCAGCCATTACTTCCTATGGCAAAACCCCTTTGCCCCCATGTGCTATCTCTCTCTCTCTCTAGGTCACGCTCTCCCAAAGCCTTCCACAGTATCGGGTAATCGAGTTTTGGACCTAGAGCGTACCCAAATCCAAGGCTGCGGGCATGATCGCACCCGAGGAGTGGAACGGGTTAGGCGGGTCGGATCTACGCCAGGCCCTCGAGGGATGGGTCACGGGCGAGGTGCAAGTGAGCGGGGACCTCACCCCCAGTGTCTGAGGCAAACAACCTTAGACACAAATTCAATTTATGCGCCTCGGTGTGCTCTTCAACTTCCGAGGTGGGACTAAAGTCCCACCCTTCCCCTTTGCACTGGCCGCAACAGATGATGCATCCAATTCCTGTCAAAGGTCCAATCAAGGGCCAAATTAATCCCTTGGCTACATTCTTGGACGAAGTCTGCTGCACCTGGAAGTGTTGCCTAGAGATGCAACGGCTGAGGAAAGCTTCAAGCTTTGCTCAAGATCATCGTTAATGGCATAGAGGACTTGGCACCAGAGGGCTTTTACTCTCTGGGACACGGCGGAGGTGTAGGGATGAACGATGGCCAAGTTGGTTGAGTGTAGTGGCCGTGCAAACTCACCAGAGGTACGCCGGCGAGGTGGAAGACAGAAGGCGTTAGGGCAAGTCGGCGGTCGAAATAGAGTTGCAAATGTTTGGGAATGATAAGTGGAAGATGAGGCATCGATAGGTCCAGATAGAGGACGAATTAGGGTAGAGGAGACGCCGGTTATGGTGTGGTTGACGTCGGAGACAAAGGTGCTTCGGTGAGGGAAGGATGACGACGATAAAGGAGATAGAAGCGCGCACCGGTATGGTGCGATGCGAAAGAAGGCAAGGAAGGAGGATCTGCCACTGGTGTTGCGGTCAGATGATGAGGAGAGGCAAGGAGGGTCACCGAAGCTCAAGGAGCCTTTCGATTGGGTCAGGAGAGAGGAATTTAGGGGAGATCCCGATCGAAATTGAGCTTGGCTTTCATGGAGCTTAGGAGGGGATTTTAAGCTTGGAAGCCAAGCTTCCAAGCTAGGAATTGTCGTCGGAGTAGGAAACCCAAATCTCTTATTCGTTTGCATGAGAGAATGGGAAGGTTATGGGGTGTGGGATTTGGATCAAAAGGAAGGGAATTCCTTGATGAACTTCCCTTTCAAATTTGAAAGGTATTCGTTAAGGAATCAAGGAGTTCTTTCCATTTTAGGTCGCCGGTGCTTGTAGGAGTAGGATTAATGGAGGTAGGGACCTACTTGTGAAGACGATGATAATGTTAGGGGTCTATTTGTAAAGATTTGAAAGTTAACCGCATAAATGTAATCAAACAGGATCAAGTTGCAAACTAGGTCAAGACAATTTTATCTTGGGTCCAAATTTTGGTACAAACGTAATTTGGACCTAAGGAATCCAATGGTGAAGTTGGATTTTGGTTTTGACCACGTTTGACTGGGGAATTTATGCAAAAACCCAAATTAGGGTAAATGTCTGTCGGAGACTCTATTTTGGACCAAAATGGGTTTTGATGGTCAGTTTGAAGGTACCAAACCCTATAGAATATTTTTCTATGAATTTTAGAGGGTTTAGGTGAATTTTATCAAGACCATAACCTCAGTTAATTAAGTAGATCTGGTTTTAGGGTTTTAGAAGTCATTTAATTCTTAAAACACGTGCAAACCCTTTTCTGGCTATTCTAACCCACTTGTTATCCTTTTAAGATCATTTGACCCTCAATTAACCCCTAAGAAAACCTGTGGTTGTACTGTATCCAAGTTATGATGGTAAAATTATAGTTGTAACCCTGGTTTCTTGTTTCTCCCTTAGAATGGATTTGCAGTGAATTATGGCTCTCTGGCAGTTGTGTAGGAGCATTTACTGACTTAATTGGATGAGCTAGTTATGACTCATGATGGAGTTCCCATCAATGGTGACCTAAGCGTGCTGCATCTACGCTCATCCCCCCTCTCGCCGGTCGCACGGTGACAGTGTGAGGCCACAACATCACCACCCTTCACCACAACCAACATCACATCATCGAATCCACACCCCTTCATTTCCCACTCCATCTTCTTCCTCAACCCCCTGCCACCTCCCATATTTCACCTTCACCACCACCTGCAAACCACTGCCCCCTATGTGTACCCAACATTCGTACGCGAGCAGCACCACCTTCAGTCATCCATACAAACCACCCCATAGCCGTCCTTGCCCTCAACCCCTTACACAGCCAACCACCATCATCACTTTCTCTTCTTCTTCCTCCTCTTCTTCAACCTGCCTCCGCTGTTATGCAAGAGGAACCCAAACCTACCACTACCACACCCTCACCATAGGAGACCACCACGAACACCATCACCATCGGAGCTCTCCTAGCCACTCGCCCGCACCTCCTCACCTACACATGCACCCAACAGCGTGCCCACGCACAGCTACTCGTGTGCTACTTGTAGCGACAAGACGCCCACCCACCGCCTACATCCTCTTCGACAGGCCGGCTCCGACCACGCCGCAATGCACTTCCATCCCCACCACGTAGCCCTCATCTTGGGCGATCTCCTTTGAGCTCCAGCTACCCGGCAGTCCTCCTTCCCGTGCGTGAGGAGAGAGGAAGGGTCCCCTATTTCCCATTCGATTTATATTTACATTTGATGCCCTTGCCATTGAGATTTAAAAATAATTAATATAGTATCCGGTTGAAATTGATCTCACACCCTCTCTCTTTCTTTTTATTTCTCTGTGGCACTCTCTCTCTTACGGTTGGTGACCTCTCTCCATTATCTTATTCTCTCATGTATGGTAAAAGTAAAAGATGGATGAACATTTCCTATGCAATTTGTAGAAGATGGATGTTATTAAATTATTGCCCCAAATATTTAATCTCTCCTTAAGTATGCATAATATAATTATTCTCTCTTCAAGGATATATCTTTGGTAATTGATGTGGAGAATGTGTGATTTATTAAAACTAGGGTTTAAGTCATTGCAACACGTAATTTTGCAATCACTTTTAAAATTTGTAAAACCTAGATAGTGGGGTATCCAGGGTCATCCAAGGGGGTAGAAATGCAATCTTAATAATCTTGCATAACAAAGAGGAAATCAACTTTCTTTTTGGGAATTTTGAATATAAGATTTTTTTATAGTTTGAAGTAATGGGCAAATATGCAAATGAAAGCAGGAAAACGAATACACCTAAATTGCTAATCTAACACTAAAGTGGCAAGCTAGTATTCTCTCTAAACTCACCCAAGGCACATTGATGTAAACACATCTATTTAGGTTAAAATGCCTATTCATGCAATTCCTAGGCTTAGATTTGCATTTCATGTTATAAATATTGCATAGCATGCATTATTCTGCATTTAGAGTAGTTGTATATAATTTAGGATAATTGCATCCTTTTTATGGTCAGGAGAGAAGAGGATTTATTTCAAGACCTCGGATGGATGATCAAACCGTACAAATCAAGGATGACGATTGGAGGCTAACACCTCCAAAATCATCTAGATCGGAGTTCCGTAGCATCATATAAAGTCTGAGGAAGATCAACGGCCAGGAGGGCAATGCGACATCCTTATGGGCTTCGGATGAAAAATCTGACCATATGGATGGATCCGGAGAGATGATCGTAGTCAGGCAATGCAGGAATCATCTCGATCCAAGAACCGTGGCACCCTCTACAAAAGAAAGAAGAATGGACGGCCCAGATGGGACCATGTAAAACCCTCCAGGCCGCTCAACAATGTCCAACAGTCCTAGCACTACCTCCTCATCATCGCTGATCTCGCACCATAGCCGTTGGATCACGATCCAATGGCTGAGGATTCATCTCCACTGCGTGTGTTAAGACGTCCGCGCGACGATCTGGAAGTCTTGGAGCATTAGTTGGAGAGAGGCACTCCCAAAGGAGGGGCACGGGTTCGAATCCCTGTAGCCCCCCTAATTCTCAATCTAGCCAGCACCTAATGCAGCCAACGCATGTGCGCGCATGCAGCAGTAGCGATAGCGCAGTGCCAGCACACACCAGCAGCGCGCATGCGTGCTTACACCAGCGCATACCAGCGCACACACCAGTAGGGTCTCCGCGCAATCTACACGCATGAGGTAGGACAGTGTAGCTCGCATGGGCGGGTGCGTGCTCGGTTAGCGCCAGCCTATAGCGATGCCTAAGGTAGACCTACAGCAACACTTACAGTCATCGCTAATTGTTCGCAGGCACAAGGTCAGCTACGTGCATGAGTGGGCATGAGCTGGCTACAGTGACATTTACAGCGACGACCTGAAAGTCACTAATGGTCCCATGCCTATTCTATCCTTTTCTCCACTATAAAAGGACCTACACCCCTCCCTTCCAAGCCATCTCTACCTACTCTACTCCCACCTACTCCCAAGCTCTAGAAAGCCTACCAATGCTCTGTTAGAGCTTTCTCTCAAGCTCCCAAGGCGCTTATTAGTGTAATGGAACTCTGCCCCACCAAATACTCCTTCAGCTTCCCATCCCCATTCGTAGGTCACCTTAGAGCCGTCCTCCCACCTCTATTCTGGTAGCAGATCATCTCTGCCTTCTCACCTCCATTCTGGAGCTATGCTGAAGCTTTACTCTACCCGACGTCCTACCACTTCTCACCTTTGTCGTCCTGCTTCCCAACTCCTTCGTCCAAGCTTCCGCCAGGCACCGTCGTCTCGCTGAACAGCTGCTTCAGGAGATTTCTTCTCACCTCCTCTCTTTTTATGTTTTCTAGATTACTGTAATTGACATTCATGCAATATATCATACTCGATTCTATCTCTCTCTTGTGATTGATTGTCTTTTTTTATTTCAAAAATAAAAAATAATAATAAAACCCTGAAAACCAAAAGGAAACAAATTGAAGCGTGGTTTTCATACAAAGTAAACGTCGCCTCCTTATGTTCGACCCGGGACTCCCTTGGAGTTTCGGTATAAATTATATTTGATCATGAGTTTTGCAACACGACGATGGGTTACTTGTAACCCTGATTTCAAACATGCAAAACCCATGCGATCATTTTGGCACCGTTGCCAGGGATTGATTCGTTGGCCTTAAGGATTAATTTGCTCTTCAGGGCTTAGACTGAGATTTTCTTTGATTAATCTATTTTTGTTGGTCCATCGGATGTCTAGCTAGGGGAGTAGCATCAAACAACCACGACTGGGGGGTACACTAGGAATCGGAGGCGTAAGCCAAGGGAAGAGCCTTCTCCCCAGTCCCTCCTAACTGGTTGGATTGACCAGCTAAAAGCAGACCAAATCGTTTATAATCTCAAGATGGGTCCTAGGAGTCTGTAGGTCTTTATGCTACCCACATAAGGACAGGCTTGGTTGATTGTACTGCAAGACACCTTTCTCTCTTCTATTTTCCCTCCTACTCCACAATGTATCCTTCCACATCTTTCACACATTTCCAATCCTACCCTCCTACCACCACTTATCCCCAAGATGATTACTATCCTGACTTGACTTGTAATTACCCATCCACTAGCCAGGATAACTTTGACTGGGGATACGAATCCGGACCTTAGTGTCCAGGGCCTAACCCTAGACAACAAAACTATGATTACTATCCTTCCCAGAGCTACAATGATCATAGATCTCCACCCTTTGACGATCAACCCAACCCGATCTACAATCAAGAAGGATATGTTGATTATAACACTTAACCTCCCCAGAATTATGCTGAACATAGGTCACCTCCAAAGTGTTAGGGATAGGGACTTGGGTGAGTTTCTTCTTGGGAAATTATCGAGGTTGAGAATGAAATTTGTGGTTGCCCTAGTCAAATCTTGGGATGATTCTCAAGATGAACCCTCTTCAGGAGAGCCAATGTCCGAACCCACTCAGGTGCCTGTTAGGGGGGATACATATTTTAAGACTGGAGATGACCAAATTGGTCTAGAGCAACCATTTGAGGATGAATCGATTGATTCATCCGAGATCCCCAAGTCAGGAAACGAAGAAAAATATGTCTCCTTGGATCATGAAATGATATATGATTTTGAGACATATATAAATGAGGATCATGAATTCTTTGACTCTGAAGGTGAAGAATCTCGTAGTGAAGTCCCACTTAAGCATAAGGAAGATGATTTTAGTGAGACAAATGGGCTTGAGGAATTTGATGAACCATTTGATAGCCCGTTCATTGAAGATTTGGATTCAATTGGGGCTAACTTAAAGGATTCGCATCCTCATTTACTAGAAGATTCAATCAATAACTCCATTTCTCAACCACACCCCAAAGGGATTGATTTTGATTTAGAAATCATTACGCCCAAGTCAATCCTGATTCAGCCGCAATTGTTGGACTTGGGTACTTTAGATGGGGTGAATGGTATGCTAGAGGTCCCAGAACCTAACCTGAGCACTTGATGTTGGAGGATAGAAATGATGAAATGAAAATCTGGGAGGTTAATTTTGAGGGAAAAGCAAGTTTAGATTTAAGGGTTCCTGCTAAAACCACCTACTTTCTACTAGGACCCTTGTGATATCTTTCACATGTGACCCAAGCCTGGAATAATTGATTATCTTCCTGAGCTGAATTGTAAGTGGACACCAAATTTTAATGAATTAGATCATCCCATTGTTCGAAATTTTGGTCTTGGGTTGCACACCACAAAACCGCAGGCTCGACCCCGCAAGCTTAACAACCTTCGATTCTGGATGATTTTCATCCAGAACCTTAAAACCACTCGACCTTGGGGCATGGGTCTGCACCATAATCTGGTCCACGTCTGTGGACATCTTCTGCTGACAAGTTTCAAGATCAACCTTTTGATTTTGATTCTGACCTATACTTGTGAATTCTTAATTTCTTCCTTGTATGTATTTTATGCCTAGCTGAAGGCACTAAATTTAGCACGTGTTTATATTTCACGTTCTCTGCGAAGCTAACTGGATTTCTCACGATGTTCAAGTGATATTCTATTTACTCTGCCCTTTTCATGTCTTTGTTTTTACAATGAGGACATTACATCATTTAGGCACAGGGGGTGGATAATCAGTTCTTAACATCATTTTGTTAACTCCGTAGAATTTCTTTTAGTTTCTTATAAAAAAAATTTTGAAAATTCAAAAAGATAAAAAGAAAGGAAGAATTAGGAGAAGATACCTTAGGCATTTGGAAGTTATTAACTTTAGGAAATGATACGATAAGACCTAGATACTTAGACTCTTCAAGTCTTCGGGCTTAATTAGCCTGGGTGTCCACTCAAATGTGGACTTAGCCTCGAGTCCTCACCAATTCAAATTCATTTTAATTTGGTAAATAAATTGGGGTGATAAGTATACGACTTATCATCCCGCCCTCTGATTTGAGGGGACTTTAAGCCTAGGCATTTACACACTTTCTGCACTAACTCACTTTTCGGGGGTTTCTTTGGAAATTGGGTAGCTAATGAGCTATCTTGGGTGGTATGGCTGGCAAGTTGTCAATGGTAATAGCTCATCGACCAGTTATCCAAAGCCTAGCCACAAGATCATTTTCATTGTACTGCCTTTAGGTAAATCTTAGATCAAGGAAGCCACCTACATTAAAAAATAAATAAAGAAAAAAAAGAGAAAAAGAAAAAATAGGAAAAGGAGAAAAAAAAACAACATATCACCGCATGAGTATGGCTAGCAAGTTATCGTGGGTAACAGCCCATTGGCTGGTTGTCTAGAACCCAACTCACAAAAAAAAAAATGCACAATAATTCCCAAAACACTTAAGGAAGAAGCGGGGAAGTAGAATAAACCAAGGAGATATACACTGGGTTCGCACTTGTGTTGACCCCATAAATAAAAGAAGTAGGGAAAAAGCTGTCGTTCGGAAAGATAAACCTCTAGGCAAGGTCACCTAGGGTCGTAGAAACCCAAAGTTCATTTTAACAGCTGCCTAGTGAGTCTTTCATTCTTTTCACTAGATGCTTAGCACTTAGAGTCCTTTTCAAGTCTTGTACGGGTTGGGTAGCCCTAGAAAGTTATCCCAGAACTCTCAAACTCCCAAAAGTACAAAAAAAAAATTAGAAAAGAAGAAAAGCAAAAAAAAAAATGTATCATCCCTTTTCAAATAAGGTGAGGACTTGGGCGGTATGAATTCTGGCAGACACTCGGGTACTGTTGAGTCTTCGTAGTTTAGGATCTTAGTTGAAATTTTCTATTGTTAATAAACAACTTAAGCCTAACTGACCTAATCCTAGTTCTACTTTTATACATAGCATGTAGTTTAATTTTGTTAGGGACTAGTAAAAGATAGGCATGGGGGTATGATGTAAACACATCTATTTATGTTAAAATGCCTATTCATGCATGTTCCTAGGCTTAGATTTGCATTTCATGTTATAAATGTTGTATAGCATGCATCATTCTGCATTTAGAGTAGTTGTATATAATTTAGGCTAATTGCATCCTTTTTATGCTCAGAAGAGAAGAGGATTTATTTCAAGACCTCGAATGGATGATCGGACCGTACGGATTTGATCAGGATGGCGATTGGAGGCTAACACCTCCAAAATCATCCAGATCGAAGTCCCATAGCATCATATGAAGTTCGAGGACGATCAACGGCCAAGAGGGCAAAGCGACATCCTTACAAGCTTCGGATGAAAAATCCGACTATACGGATGGATCCGAAGCGACAATCACAATCCGGCAACGTGAGAATCATCTCGATCCAAGCACTGTGGCACCTTTCATAAAAGAAAGAAGAATAGATGGCCCAAATAACACCACATGGTGCCATCAAGGTTGCCCAACACTAGCCAGTAGTCCCAGCATCGCCTCCTCATCATTGCTGATCTCACACCACAGCCGTTGGATCAAGATCCAACGGCTGAGGATTCATATCCACAGCAAGCGTTAAGACATCTACGCGACGATCTGGATGTCTTGGTGCATTGGTTGGAGAGAGGCACTCTCAAAGGAGGGGCACGGTTTCAAATCCCTGCAGCCCCCCCCCAATTCTCAATCTAGCCGTGCCCAATGCAGCCAGTGCATGCGCGTGCATGTGCAGCAACGGCAGTGCAGTGCCACACAGACCAGCAACGCGAGCGTGCATGTACGTAAGAGTATGCCTACGTGCACGCCAGCAAGGTATCCGCACAATTTGCACACATGAGGTGGGACAGCGTAGCTTGCATGGGTAGGCGCGTACTTAGTTGGCGCCAGCCTACAACGACGCTTATAGCCATTGCTAATTGTTCGTACGCGCAAGGCCAACTACATGCGTGACTGGGCATGAGCTAGCTGTAGCGACATTTACAGCGACAAACTGGAAGTAGATAATGGTCCCAAGCCTATTCTAGACTTTTCTCCACTATAAAAGGACCTACACCCCCTCCCTTCTAAGCCATCTCTGCCTACTCTACTCCCACCTACTCCTAAGCTCTACCAAGCCTACCAATGCTTTGTTAGAGCTTTCTCTCAAGCTCCCAAGGCACCTATTAGTGTAACGGAACTCTGCCCCACCAAATACTCCTCTAGCTTCCCATCCCCATTCATAGGTCACCTTGGAGCCATCCTCCCACCTCCATTTCGGTAGCAGATCATCTCCGCCTTCTCACCTCCATTCTAGAGTTGCACTGTAGCTTTCCACAACCCGATGTCCTCTCACTTCTCACCTCTATCATCCTGCTTCCCAACTCCTTCATCCGAGCTTCCACCAGGCACTGTCATCTCATTGAATAGCCACCTCGAGAGATTTCTTCTCACCTCCCTCTCTTTTTATGTTTTCTAGATTATTGTAATTAACATTCATGCAATATGTCCTACTCAATTCTATCTCTCTCTTGTGATTGATTGTCTTTTTTTATTTCAAAAATGACAAAAATAACAAAACCCTAAAAACCAAAAATAAACAAATCGAAGTGTGATTTTCATACAAAGTAAACGTCACCTCCCTATGTTCGACCCAGGACTCCCTTGGAGTTTCAGTATAAATTATATTTGATCACGAGTTTTGCAACTACAATGATGGGCTACTCGTAACCCTAATTTCAACCACGCGAAACCTGTGCGATCACACATGGAAGCCTAGGGTAATTAGAGAGAGTGAAAAGTGTTAGAAACCATAAAGAAAGATGCAACACAATTGAAGAAAGGAAACTTTAATTAAGGAGAAAACTTGTTTTACAAAAGGAAAAGTAGAGGAATGCTTTTACTCTAACAAATATAAATAAAAGAAAACAAAAATCCTCATGTGATGATGTTGGTGAAGAAGAGAGAGAACTTCTTACTCCAAGCTCAGCTGCTCCTTGGCTTGAAAAGAAGTTCCCCTTCTTCACTTTCCTTGAATAGCACCTCCAAAATGGTGTCTTTCTTGGCAAGCCCTGTGGGGGCGTGCCTTTGCTCCTCCAAAGGTGGGTGTTCTGCACCCATAAATCTCTTCCTAGGGTGGTGTGTACCACCCTCAAGACCCCCTCCTAAGGTCTTCCTTGCCTGGCTGCTCCTCTGGCTGGTGGGGGCACAAGAGAGAAGGGAAGAGGGGAAGGCACCAAGGGGACAGAGTGTCCCCTTAATCTTCTTCTCCTTCTTCTCCTGGATGACTATGAGGTGGATTAAAGGTGGAAATTATGAAGCCAAAGGATGGTTTGAAGTGGGTAGTTAGTGGTCTTTTTGTAGGATGAGTAGGGGTGTAGGTGTGGTTAAGGAATGGATGGCTAGGATGGCTTATAGGGGGTGGTTATGGGATCCTAGGGCTAGGGTTAATGGCTCCAACATGAAGAGTCTTCTTAGGAGTTGGTGCCAACCCTTGGTGGAGACTAAGGTTGAAGGGTTGTATGGTGTGTTGTCGGGTTAGGATGGATGCTTAGGAGGCTGGCCAATGGATGGAGGGTTAGGATAGGTTGGCGCCATATGTAGGGGTGTGTTGAGTGGTGGTTAAGGTTGGGTTAATAGAGTTGGCACCAACTCTATGTAGGTTAAGGGTTATGGGTTAGCGTGGAGATGGATGGAGGGTTAGGATTAGGTCTTTAGGTGGTGGTTATATGGTGGAGGGTGTAGGTTAATTGGCACCACATGAAGAGGTGTAGGATGGTGGGTTTGGGTTGAGTTGGCGCCAATTTAGGTGTGGTTAAAGGGTTTGTTTTTGGTGCCAACATGTGGATGGAGAAGATGGGTTATGGTGGTGTTTGGATGGTGGTGATTGGAGGTAGAGTTGATGCCAATTTGAAGGTGTGTGGATAGGCATTTTTGGCACCAACATTGGTGTGCTTAAGGGTTGTTAAGGTGGTGGAAGGGAGTGTTAGAGTTGGCGCCAAAGGGGGGGCTTCTACAAGGGGTAAGGTGGATTTTAGGTAGGTGGCTTTTAGGGTTAGGTAGGGATGCCAAGGAGGTGACTAGCTAAGCAAAGCTAGCTTAGCCAGTAGGGAGTAGGGTAAAGAGGTAGAGGGAGCTAGGGTTTGGAAGGTGATGAGCTGGAGGAAGCTGTCTTGAGTTGCACTGGAGCTGGTGGCTACTGAAGAGAGTTACAAGGAGCTACTTTAGTGGCCTTAGCTTGCTAGTTCTTTGCTAGCTACTAAGCCAAGCTAAGATGAGCTAGCTTCTGCTGATGTGAGCCAAGGTGAGCTGGGTCTGGTCTTCCCGAAGGTTACTGTGCTAGCTAGAATAGCTAGCTTAAGTCATGTAGCTCAGCTCAACTAAGTTGAGCTGAGTTGAGCCTTCGAGAGCTGGACTTGAGCTTGCTTGAGATGGTTAAGGTCATCTTCAGCTAACCAAGTCTAGCTAGTAGCTAGTCCTAGTCATGTTGAACTTCCAGTGAACTCTTTTAGTTGGAGGAACTGGAATGGAGCTGGGAGCAACTAACTTGAGCTAGTTTGAGCTGCCATCCAACTGAGGTGAGTTGAATGGAGCTGTGGTGAACTAGCTAGAGCTACCATTCAACTGAGATGAGCTGAATGGAGCTAGGGATGAGTAGATCCAACTAAAAGGAGCTAGGATTCAGCTGGGATGAGGTGCATCTAGCTAGAATCCAGCTGAAAGGAGCTTCTACTTCATGTTCTGCCTTCTTGAGTGCTAGGATTTTAGAAATCTGACTATCTGTTTATCCCTAACACTAAAATAAACATGTCAAAAACACAATAAAATATGCAATGCTTGCCTAACCTAATTGATGCCTCAATGCAGCACAAAAACCCATTTGCCGAGTTAAAATCTTAAGAGCTAGGTTTATTTTAAGTCATAAGAATGATGATAAACTAGTATTTATCACACCCCAACATTTATCTTTTGCTAGTCTCTTAGCAAAACAAATTTTCACAAAACAGAAATTTTGGGAGAACTAATTTTTTCAACTTTTTTAAGGAGAAAGAGATCACGGGACCTTGGTTGGTTAAAACACAGATGGTATGAGATTTGTTAAAATATAAACATATCAGGACTTATTTTCGAATCCAAAAATTAGATGAATTGGGATCAATATATCCTCCAAAAATTCAAAATTAACCCCTTGTTAATTTAGATCACTTGAAATTTTTTCAATTAGGATTTCTCTGACTCTTGAATCCGATTCGCAACTTGCAATAACCTTTTAAACCTTGTGTTTGTGCTTATGAAAAGCCAACATTAATAAGGTCATGTTTTTGGTTTAAAACTTTTTTTTTTGTCTCTCCCATGCTTATTCTTAGCTTAGTCTTATAACAGATGTGTCGAGATCATCATTCTCGTTGCCAATCCTTGAGGGGGCTCTGGCGCCAGTACTTCTAGATAATACTGTCCATGACACCACCCAGGAGCTCATAACCCTAAAACACAATGTGGTGTAAAGGGGCGCTCCAAGCAAACTCAAGCTCTTCCTCCAACATTACGGGTAGAGCACCTTCCAAGACACTTGAGCTGTAGAAATGCACCTTAATGCTCCATCTAAAGATATGAAATATAGATATAGAGTAGCACTGAGGCGGTAACATGTTGACATCATGTCCTCAAAGGAGGCATTTTCCTCCTTCTCGGTAATGGGAACTCAAACCAATGATCTATTTTAGACTTTTACTAAGGCCAATTAAAGGGTCTTTCTAATTTCTAATTGTTTTTTAGGTGTTGGCTTGTGTGTGAATTTCGACACAAGAAATTTTGCATGATATGCAAGTTTTTGAATCGGAAACTAAGCCAGATACTTTCCATATTACAAAGGGGGATCTAGTCACCTGAACTATCATGAGTTTAGCTGGAATTTTAGAGAAGGATATTTGATCTAGTCTAAATGTAGACCCTGAAATTCTAATAATCAAATCCGTATCCTTATCCCTAGTTTGTTAAAGATTAAATCCCATTGTACCAAAAGTGAATGTTCAACCTTAGTCCCGATTTCAAAATTTCCTCAAATAGTTCTCAATATTTTTATTTTTTTGGGTATGCAAGCAGAAAATAAAATAGGAAAATTGCATGTTTTTGGGTTTTGAAAAACCTAATTTGATTGTCAAAATTTAAAAACACCCCCCATGCTTAAGATGTGGCATGTCCACATGCAAATGGAAGGGAAAAGGAATTACCTCGGTGAAGGTGATCACAATCAGGATAGTCAAAACCTCTAAAGAAAAGAAAAAGAGCAAAAAGTGGGGAAAAATGATGGGTTACCTCCCATCCAGTGCTATCTTTTACACCATTCAGCCGGGCGTGAAGTGCAGCAGTGATCATTAGTGGGTAAGTCGATTAAATCAAGTGTGTCAGAAGGAAGATTCGGAGAATTATCAAGATAGGGCTTTAAACGTTGGCCGTTGACTTGAAAAGTATTGTTTGTCTTAGGATCGAGAAGATCAACAGTGCCATAGGGATATGTTTTAAGGACAATAAAAGGGCCAATCCAGTTGGATTTTAATTTTCCAAAAAAAAAACATAATCCAAACGCGTTGATTGACATCAAAATGCTTTCGAATGATATATTTATCATGAAACTTCTTCGTTCGATTTTTATAAATCCATGCGTTTTCATAAGAAAAATTACGTAATTCTTCCAATTCAGTTAATTGCAATTTTTTGTGGGTGCCAGCTTCAAAAAAATCCATATTTAATTGTCTTATTGCCTAGAAAGCCCTGTGTTCTAGTTCTACTAGAAGATGGCATGTCTTTCCAAAAATTAGATGGAAAGGTGACATGTCTAATGGTTTTTGAACGCGATACAGTAGGCCCATAAAGCATCGTCCAATTTATTGGACCAGTCTTTACAATCAGGCTTGACCATCTTTTGTAAAATATTCTTTATCTCCAGGTTAGAAACTTTTGCTTGGCCATTGGTTTGGGGGTGGCAAGGATTGGAAATTTTATGATTAACCCCATATTTAGAAAGAAGGTAATGGAATTGAGAGTGAGTGAAATGTGATCCTCCGTCACTGATGATGGCCTTCGGAATGCCGAATCTTGAAAAAATGTTTTTCTTGATAAATTCGACAACCACTTTGTAACCATTGGTGCATGTTGGTATTCCTTCTATCCACTTTGATACATAGTCGACTGTGACTAGTAAATACAACTACCCACAAGAGTTGATAAATGGTCCCATGAATTCGATGCCCCATACATCAAAAATTTCAACCTCTAAGATTGGATTTAGGGGCATCATATCCTTCCAAGTCATGTTGTCGATGCTCTGGCAACGCACATAGGATCGAACAAAGGTATGAGCATCTTTATGCAAGTTAGGCCAAAAGAATCCAGAATTCAGGATCTTAGCTACAGTTTTCTTGCTTGAGAAATGTCTGCCACAGGCCATTGAGTGACAATGTGTCAGAATATCATGAATTTCATAATCGGGGACACATCATCTAATGACCTAATCGGCACAAATGCGAAAAAGTTCAGGCTCCTCCCAAAAATAGTATTTAATGCCAGCAAAGACCTTATCCCTTTTGGTTTTTGGCCAATCAGAGGGGATTTGTTCTATTGCTAAGTAGTTTGCAATAGGTGCAAACCAAGGGAAGGTATTGGCAGCTAAGACCATCTCATCAGGGAATTTATCTAGGGGGGTCAACATATCATCCGTCATAAGACGAGAGAGATGATTGGCCACTACATTTTGCGAGCTCACCTTATCCTTGATTTCCAGGTCAAATTCTTGGAGCAATAGGATCCAACAGATAAGGCGTGGTTTCGCATCCTTCTTGTTCAACAGATATTTAACTGTCGAGTGGTCAGTATATACTGTGACATATGACCCCAATCGATAAAAGCAAAATTTTTCTAGGGCTAAGACAATGGCAAGAAGTTCTTTTTCAGTAACTATGTAATTCCATTGTGCATCATCAAGTATTTTGCTGGCATAGTAGATCACAATGGGATTCTTGTCAATTCTTTGCCCTAGAACGACCCCCATAGCAAAATTAGAGGCATCAGTCATTAGTTCAAAGCGACAATTCCAGTTAGGTCCCTATAAAATGGGTGCCTCTATGATAGTCTTCTTCAGCTGATTAAAGCTCTCTAGGCATTGGGCATTGAAGTCAAAAGGCTAGTCTTTGGTAAGTAAATGACTTAAGAGCTTGGAGATTTGGGAAAATTTCTGAATGAAACAGTGGTAGAAGCCCACATGCCCCAAAAAAGATTAGATCTATTTAACAGAAGTGGGCAGTGGGAGCTTAGAGATAGCATTGATTTTAGCTCAATCGCCTCAATTCCTTTTTTGGAAATGACATGGCCCAAGACAATGCCTTCTTGGACCATGAAATGACTTTTTTCCCAATTGAGGACAAGGTTAACTTCTATGCATTTTTGGAGAGTTCCTTCAAGATTTCTAAGACAAATGTCAAAAGAATCTCCAAATACAGAGAAGTCATCCATAAAGGATTCTAGACATTCACCTACCAGGTCAGAGAAAATTGCAAGCATACACCTTTGAAAAGTCGCGAGTGCGTTGCAAAGATCGAAAGGCATCCTTCGGAAAGCAAAGGTTCCGAAAGGGCAAGTGAATGTAGTTTTGTCTTGATCCTCAGGATGGATCGCAACTTGATTATAGTTGGAATAACCATCAAGAAAATAGTAGTAATCATGTTTGGCTAACCGCTCTAAGATGTGATCAATAAAAGGGAGTGGAAAATGGTCCTTCTTGGTGGTAGTGTTCAATTTTCTGTAATCAATGCACACATGCCAAGAAGAAGCAGCCTGAGTGGCTATATTTTCCCCATATTCATTAGTGCAACTATTAGTCCAGCCTTTTTAGGAACTACTTGTGTAGGACTAACCTAGGAGCTGTCAGAAATGGGGTAGATGATATTAGGGTTCAAGCGCCTTTGTGGTTGGCAGGAGGGGCGAGAATCGGCCCCAAGATAAATTCGATGGGTACAATAGGATAGATTAATACCCTTAAGATCAGCAAGGGTCCAGCCAATAGCTTTTCTATGTTTGCTCAACACCTGGAGAAGTTTTTCCTCTTGTGCCCCAGAAAGTCCATAATTGATAATTAGGGGCATGGTCTGATTTGGACTAAGGAAAGCATATTTAAGGGAGTAGGCAAAGGTTTCAATTCCAATTGAGGGCCCGGCTCCAAAATGATTTCTGCTTGTGGAGTGAGGGGTGAAGTAAGAGGGAGAGAGTTAGATGAAGAGTCAGATGGAGAAGATGTGGTTAGGGTGGAAGGGTAAGGTAAATCAGATTGTTCAGGAACAGTGTGAATTGCAAAACAGGAACCTAGTTGTGAAATCTGCATTGTTTCCTCCACTAAACTTTCAATTTCTGAATTTGAGTCATGAAAGAAATCTAGTCTTAGAAACGCCTAGAAGCTTGAAAAATATCTAGGGTAATAGATTCATCACCACACATGATCTTCATCTTTCCAGAATTGCAATCAATATTGGCTTTGGCAGTGGCTAAAAATGGTCTTCCAAGAATTATAGGGGCATTCTTTAAAGCTTCTGGTACCTCTATGTCCAAGACCAAAAAGTCTATGCCAAATAGATAATTTTTGACTCGAACAATTACATCCTCAACAATCCCCTTGGGTTTAATTGTAGATCGGTCTACTAGTTGAAGTATTACCTCGATATGCTTTAATTCACTGATCTTGAATTCCTCAAAAACAACAGTGGGGATAAGATTAATTGAGGCATCGAGATCCAATAGGGAGAGATCAAATGAATTGGCATTAATGACTACTTGAATCAGGGGGTGCCTGGATCTTTTCTTTTAGAGGCAGTTTGCTCTGCATAACTAAGCTTACTGCCTCTGGTAGGATTACCTTTACTAGGTTTCTTGGCTGCCTTTTTGGGGTACACAAATCTTTCAAAAATTTGTCACAGGCAAGAATATATTTTATGGCATCTAGGAGAGGGATATTGATTTCTACTTACCTAGAAAGATCCATCAATTCCTTATCAGTGGGCTTAGATTTCTTTTTTCTATTTTGTGAAGAGTGAAGGGCCTGTGGAAAAGTTGCTAGGTGTACCTGTTGTGCATTTCTTGGTTCCTGAACGGGGTTAAAAGAAGAGGGAGAAGGGCTGATCTGCTTTTCTTTTGGGTGGGTTTCTTGAGTAGGCAAGGGATCATGAGTGGTTTTCCCGTTCCTCAAAGTTACTGCATTGCAGTATGGTTGTTTCTGGGAGGAGGACGGGGGGTTTGATTTTGATTAAAACCCAGTGGATGCTGAGGTGCTGGGTAGATAGGTTGACTAGGATATCCACCTTGATACTGATTCCATTGATTGTTAGGATTGGGCATGGGTTGGGATGATAAACTACCAGTAGGTATATGATCAGGAATAACCTTAACTTGATGTTGCAAGTTGGTTATCATGCGGGTTACTTCCGTAATTTGATTCTACATACCTTGTAGAGTCTTCATGACCTGGTTGTTGATATCTTCCTGGGATGGCCCAGGTTGATATAAGTTTTCCCCATAATTCCCAAATTGATTTTATTTCAGAAACAGAACCTGATTTGGGGCATTCCAACAGGGATTCGAGATGGTCCTCCAATTTTGATTGCAAGTATTGGAGAAATTTCTAAATTGCTCCTGGAAAGCAGAAATGTTTTTAGTGGTGGGGTCAAGAAGATTTTGATTCATATAATCAAAAGTCCCAGTCAGCAAATCTTGTCAGAAATCAAAAAATTACTACCCAGCAGAGGTAGCATTGATATTGTGTAGATGTTCTCTTTTGAGAAGGTGAGGAGAGTTAGGATAAGGAGTTGGTTTTTGGGTGAGCTTTTCTTCCATTTTTTTTCTGGTTGATTTGCATCTGATCTAGTCGTTGAGCTATCATGTGTAGATCATCTTAAGTGACTGGAACAGATGTAGATTTGGAGTCAATTTCATTTCCTCCAAGTCTGGGGTTGTTGGTTCTACCAAAAGTGTCCATTGAAGCCATATTAAATGAGTTTTCACTCATTTCTTCAAAAAGGAGGTAGGCACTTTCTACATCTTTATTAAGGAAATTACCCCTACATGAAGCATCCATGAATCTCTTTAATTGATCTTCTAATCCATGATAGAAGATCTGCACTAGCTGCCATCAGAAAATTTCATGGTGGGGGAAACTTCTAAGAAGTTCTTGAAATCTCTCCCAAGACAGATGGAGAGGTTCACTAGATTTTTGTTGAAAAGTCATTATTGATCGGCGTAAAGCATTTGTATGACCTATGTTTTTTAAGAAAAGCACTTCATAATTGGGACCAGGTGGTGATAGGGCGCTCGACCGTCCTAAACCAATGTGATGCTTTGTCCTTTAAAGAGAGAGGAAAGAGTCTCATGAGCCACACCTCTTCCTGCACATTGCGGGAATGGGTGGTTTGAGCGAGGACAGTTAACTCCTCGAGGTGGCAAAAGGGGTCCTCTCTTGAAAGGCCATGGAATTATTTAATAAGATTTAGAATGGCGAGTTTAATTTCAAAATCCCCTTGGGGTATAACCACTCTGGGTCTCTCTTCATAATTAGAAGGATCATAAAAATCCTTAAGCGGCACGAGAGGTTCCCCGAGTGGTTGACCCGATCTCTGATTGGCTAGGTCCGTGACGGTCCTAGCCAATTGTTGTTGGTTTTGTCGAAGTCGAACCAATTGTTCGACCATAAGAGAAAAGGGGTTTGAATTTTGATTGAAAGAGCCACCTGGCCGTTCAGGGTTTTGCAGCAACTCCAAATGTGGGAGGTTAGGATGGGGAAGTTGGCTTGTGGGTCAGCTGACGGGTTAGTGGTGGGTTGGGAAGTGGAAGCAGAATTTGTTAAATTATTTTCCACATTAAAAATAGAGGGGGAAGAAGAAGAAAACAATGATCTTTTGGGGCAAAATCAAATGGTCCCTTAGATGTGGATTCTGAGACCTTCACCCATGCATAAAATGGAAGAATGGGAGAGGAGGAGAGAGAGAGATAAGAGAAAGTATGCAAATCAAACAACCAGGCCTAACCTATCCTAAGGTTGACTCCTTAATGCAACCTAAGATTTGGGAACCCAATAAAGAAGAAATTAATAAGAGAACCTAGTTCCTTAAGATTACCCGACTAGACTAAAAGAGGTGGATTAGGCCCAAACATTTCCTAGGAAAATTACTAGGGGCTTGTGTAAACCTGCACCCATCGTTTGACTTCCCTCTAAGTCTGTCGTCGTGTATTTCAAAAGGAATTAAGAGTGCTTAATAACTCTTAGATATTGGATATCAAGCCTAAGTTTTTGTGAACTCCATAAGTGGTCAAATGACTACTTGTTTTAATTTAGGCTTGAGTGTTTAATTATGCATGGGAATGTAGAGGGCGTTGATTGGGGTAATGCCCTGTTATTTCAATTTTCTTAGTGTGTGCAAAGATTGGAAAGAGTGATTCCAATATAAATCAAGTTGTCACACAAAAATTTTTGTTTTCTGCTTTTAGGATTTGATTTAGCTTTGTGTCTTTTAGGGTTTTCTTTTTATGTTTTCAAACAAGTTTAAGATCCACAAACAAAAAGAAATTAAGTTATATTGGTGAATGTAGATTTCCTTCTAAGATGTGGGTCACTAAAACAAAATGAAAAGCAACCCTAATTGAATTGATCCCTAGGCAGAAATGTTACTACTAGTGAATTGATTTAGGCTTTTCTTTTTAAGTAGTGATCCAAATAAAGCAAGCAACACTACTACTGGAAGGCAAATCAAACAAGGATTCCAAAAATTTATTTTTGTGATTTTAGGAATTTGTTTGATTTTTTTTTTTGAATTTTTCTTTGTGTTGGTGTCAAAGTCCAAAAATGATACCTATGGGTATTTTGAACTTTTCAGTGCCACCACAAGCCACCAAAAAATTTTGTGATTATCTATGTTGTGTGAAATTTCACAAGGATTATAGAAAACTAAATTTCACAAAAATTAGATAAGTAAAAAAATTCTTAAAATTCATGGACAGTAACAAAATAGAGAAATCAAAGGAGATGACCCCTCTGTGGTCCACGAATTTTTAAAGATTTTCTACAACTCCAATTGTTCTGAAATTTAGAATAGATGTTTCCAATTTGATTTGGAATCATTGGGTGACATTTCAAGATTTTATAAGGCCTATGGTGTTAGGAATCAATTTTTTAAGTTCGGACAAAAGTTTGGACCCAAAAATCAGAACTCCAACACTTAAGGTAGAGTGGTGTGAAATTATGCAAACAAACAACCAATGTTTTTTAAGGACACCACTCTACTTGATTTAATTGTTTATGATCCTAAAAGCCTGGTTTAGCATTTTTTTTTGTAGTTTTTGAAGATTAATGTGACAAGGAGGAGCCAACCTGAAATCCGTTGGAAGAAAAGAAACTTTAAGCTCTCGCTTTCAAAATCCTGCTTTCTTTCAGCAATACCTGCACACACGAGAGAGAAGAGAGAGAAGGGGATGAGATCCACTTATCAAGCAAGAAAAATACTAAATTCAAAGAATGCCTCCTTGGCAACGACACCAAAAAGTGATGTGGAGAATGCGTGATTTGTTAAAACTAGGTTTTAAGTCGTTACAACATGCAATTTCGTAATCGCTTTTAAAATTTGTAAAACATAGATAGTAGGGTATCTAGGGTCGTCGAAGGAGGTAGAAATGCAATTTTAATAATCTTGCTTAACAAAGAGGAAACATATTTTCTTTTTGGGATTTTTTAATATAAGATTTTTTTGTATTTTGAACTAATGGGCAAATATGCAAATGAAAGCAGGAAAATGAATACACCTAAATTGCTAATCTAACACTAAAGTGATAAGCTAGTATTCTCTCTAAACTCACCCTAGGCACGTGAAAGCCTAGGGTAATTAGAGAGAGAGTGAAAAGTGCTAGAAACCACAAAGAAAGGAAACTTTAATTAAGGAGAAAACTTGCTTTACAAAAGGAAAAGTAGAGGAATGCTTTTACTCTAACAAATATAAATAAAAGAAAACAAAAATCCTCCTGTGATGATGTTGGTGAAGAAGAAAGAGAGCTTCTTACTCCAAGCTCAGCTGCTCCTAGGCTTGAAAAGAAGTTTCCCTTCTTCACCTTCCCTGAATAGCTCTGCCAAAATGGTGTCTTCCTTGGAAAGCCCTATGGGGGCGTGCCTTTGCTCCTCCAAAAGTGGGTGTTCTCCACCCACAAATCTCCTCCTAGGGTGGTGTGTACCACCCTCAAGACCCCCTCCTAAGGTCTTCCTTGCCTGGCTGCTCCTCTGGCTGGTGGGGGCACAAGAGAGAAGGGAAGAGGGGAAGGCACCAAGGGGATAGAGTGTCCCCTTAATCTTCTTCTTCTCCTTCTCTTGGCCAACTATAAGGTGGATTGAAGGTGGAAATTATGAAGCCAAAGGATGGTTTGAAGTGGGTAGTGATAAACACACAAGGATTCATGATAAATTGCTTATTAATGATAGTTCCTAGGCATAGCATTGCATATCATATTATAAATATTGCATAACATCCATTGCATGGCATTTAGGATAGATGTATGTTTTGTACATTAATTTCTTTATTTTATATAGCCAGGAGGCAATGCAACATCCTTACCAACTTCGGATGAAAAATCCGACCGTACAGATGGATCCAGAGTGATGATCGCGGTCTGACAGCATAGAAATCACCTCGATCCGAGCACCATGGAATCCTTTGCAAGCAATGAAGGGTGGATGATCTAGATTCTGCCATGTGGCACCATCTGGAGCACATAAAGTCACCTGCACATCTCCAAAGGTCGCCCCATCGAGTGCTCTCAGCTGTTGAATGAAGATCCAACAGCTGAGAGGCAGCCCTCACCGCACGGACACAGCTCTTCTTCGCATCACACCCATAGGTGTGGTGCAATTATGAGGTCAAGCGCTCTCAAAGAGCAAGCACGAGATCGAGCAGCAATTCGTCGCGCCCCGCTATAATGTCAGATGCAATATGGCCGCTCGATCGCAATCGAGCGGTCGAGGTTCCCCACGTGTGATCCAACGCCAATCGCTGATGCGAAGGTGCACGCCAGATCACACGCATGCCATCTAGGGCATGCAGCACCCGCCGTTCGATCTCCTCAATCGCGCGAGGCACGTGATTCAAATCAACGCACACGCGATTTGCGGGTGTGTCTCGACCATGCGATGCTACATCCAACAATGGCCAGAGCACGTGCTAGCGATTCGAAATTCAAACACTGGCAGGCATGCGCTCTCCTCTTGCAATCACAACCACCGCACCTGATCCAATGGTTGACGATTACCGTGCCTTTAACAGTTGGGAGCATAAGCATTAGGCGTAGGCTTTACAACGATAGAAAAGCGGGCCTTTAGTGACACTTGCAGCTGTCACTAAATGGCCTGTGTAGTGTGTGCACCAGCCCAAGCAATGAAGAGGCACGGATCTTCAGCGACAGCTCGAGCGACCTTTAGTGACGATTATAGCTATCATTGAATGCCTGTGCATGGGACTCTCTCCTTCCCTCCATTATATAAACACCCCTACACCCCCCATTCCTCTTCATCTCTACCTACTCTTCTCCCACCTACTCCCAAGCTCTAGCAAGCCTACCAACGCTCCATTAGAGCTTGTTCTCATGCTCCTAAGCCTCCTATTAGTGCAGTGAACCTCTGCCTCACCAAATATTCATCCCTCTTCCCATCCCCATTCGTAGGTCGCCTTGGAGCCATCCTCACATCTCCATTCTGGTAGCAGATCATCTCCGCCTTCTCACCTCCATTCTGGAGCCACGTCGAAGCTTTCCTCTACCTGACGTCCTCGTACATCTCACCTCCGTTGTCCTGCTCCTCACCTCCTTCGTCTGAGCTTCCGCTAGGCATCATCATCTCGCCAAATAGCCGATTGGGGAGATTTCCTCTCACCTCCCTCTCTTTTTATGCTTTCGTAGATTATTGTAATAGACATTAATGCAATACATCACATTTGATTCCATCTCTATCTTGTGATTGCTTGTCTTTAATTTCAAAACCAAAAAAATAATAACAAAACCCTAAGATACCAAAAACAAACAAAATGAAGTGCAAGTTTTAGTTAAAGTAAACGTCGCCTCCATGTGTTCGACCCGGGACTCCCTTGGAGTTTCGATATAAATTTTATTTGACCACACATTCTGCAACTACGACGATGGGTTACTTGTAATCCTGATTTCTAACTCGTGAAACACGTGCGATCATTATGGAAATCCGATGATTCACCCCGTAGAACTTGAACACTGGGCATTTTGGGCCATCAAGAAATGTAATGTGGACCTTGAGTTGGCCGAGAAAACTAGGAAACTCTAACTATCTAAGTTGGAGAAGCTTCGTAATGATGCTTATGAAAATGCCAGAATCTATAAGGCAAGGACCAAATCTCTCCATGACCAGATGATTTCACGTAACAGCTTTGAGTTGAACCAGAAGGTCTGGCTTTTCGATTCTCGATTGAAGCTTTTCTCCAAAAAACTCAGGTCTAAGTGGGATGGCCCGTTCGTTATTGAGTGGATTTTCCCTAACGGGGCTGTCGAAATCTCTAACCCAAAGATAGGTAATATTTTCAAGGTCAACGGACAGTGTCTCAAACCCTTTGTTGACCATGTGCTCCCTGAGCCTATCTCGGACAAGGTTGCTCTTACCTTGTCTTAACCACCTCGGGCCGATCATCGCCCAGCTTAGCACATGTAAAGACCATTCCAAGCTGACTAGAGTCTCATGGAAACCAGGTGCTATTCTTCCACTTCTACTCTCCTGCATGCTTTCATTTTGAACAATGAGGACATTGAAATAGATAAGCATGGGAGAGTGGAAATATCTTGTAATCATTTTGTCAGCTGTAACAATAATTTCCTACTTTCTTTTATTCTATTAAAAAAAATTAGAATTAGGAGACGAGAACTTATGCATTAGGAGTTGCAAACTTTAGGAATTGATAATTGGAGACTTGAACACTTAGACTCCTTAGGTCTTCGCGCTTAATTAGCCCAAGTGCCCACTCGAATGTGGACTTAGTCTCGAGTCCTTGCCAATTAAAATTCAATTTTAATCTGGCTAATAATTTGGGATGATAAGTATGTGACTTATCAACCCGCCCTCTGATTTGGGGGGACTTTAAGCCTAAGCATCTACACACATTTTTTTTGCACTGACTCACTTTGTGGTGGTTTCTTCAAAATTTGGGTAGCTAATGAACTATCTAGGATGGTATGGCTGGCAAGTTGTCGGTGGTAACAGCTCCTCGGCCAGTTATTCAGAGCTCAGTCACAAGACCATTTTTATTGTACTGTTGTTAGGTAAATCTTAGATCAGGAAAGCCACCTACTTAAAAAAAAAAGGAAAAAAAATAGAAAAAGGAGAAAATAAAAAAATAAAACCACACTTCACCGCACGAGTATGGCTGGGAAGTTATCAGTGGTAACAGCTCATTGATCGGTTATCCAGAACCCAGCTCACAAAAAAAATGCACAATAATTCCCTAAACACTTAGGGAAGAAGCAGGGAAGTAGAATAAACTGAGGAGATATACACTGGGTTCACCCTTGTGTTGACCCAATAAATAAACGAAGTTGGGAGAAAGCTACCATTCGAAAAGATAAGCCTCTAGGCAAGGACATCTAGGGTCATAGAAACTCGAAGTCCATTTTAACGGTCATCTAGTGAGTCTTTCACTATTTTCACAAGATGCTTAGCACTTAGAGTCCTTTTCGAGTCTTGGGTGGGTCGGGTAGCCATAAAAAGTTATCCCAGAACTCTTAAACTCCAAAAGTACAAAAAAATTAGAAAAGAAGAAAAATAAGAAAAAAAAATTTGTATCTTCTCTTCTCAAATAAGGCAAGTGCTTGGACGGTCTGCATTCTAGCAAGCACCCAGGCACAGCTGAGCTTTTTGTTAGTAGGTCTTGAGGTTGAGATTTTCTAAAGCAATCAACGAATTTTTCCTAAATACTCGAACCATGATTCTACTTTTATACATAGCATTTAGGTTAATTTTGCTAGGGACTAGCAAAAAGTAAGCATGGGGGTATGATAAACACATATGGATTCATGATAAATTGCTTATTTATGATAGTTCCGAGGCGCATGATTCAAATCAACGCGTGCGCGATCTGCAGGTGCATTTCGACTGTGCGATGCAGCATCCAACGGCAGCTAGCGCACGTGCCAGCGATTCGAAATTCAAACGCTGGTAGGCATACACTCTCCTCTCGCAATCACAACTGTCCGCGCCTGATCCAACAGTTGACGATTACCACGCCTTTAACAGCTACGAGCGTGAGCGTTGGGCGCGTGCTTTACAATGATAGAAAAGCAAGCCTTTAGTAACACTTGCAGCTGTCACTAAATGGCCTACGCAGTGCGTGTGCCAGCCCAAGCAATGAAGAGGCACGGATCTTCAGTGATAGCTCGAGTGGCCTTTAGTGACAGTTATAGCTGTCACTGAATGCCTGTGCACGTACTCTCTCCTTCCCTCCACTATATAAACACCCCTACACCGCCCATTCCTCTTCATCTCTACCTACTCTACTCCCACCTACTCCCAAGCTCTAGCAAGCCTACCAATACTCCATTAGAGCTTGTTCTCAACCTCCCAAGGCTCCTATTAGTGTAGCAAACCTCTGCATCACCAAATATTCATCCCTCTTCCCATCCCCATTCGTAGGTCACCTTGGAGCCATCCTCCCATCTCCATTCCGATAGCAGATCATCTCTGCCTTCTCACCTCCACTCCAGAGCCATGACAAAGCTTTTCTCCACCCGACGTCCTCCTGCATCTCACCTCCATCATCCCACTCCTCACCTCCTTTGTTCGAGCTTCTGCCAGGTGTTGTCATCTCGCCGAACAGCCGATTCAAGAGATTTCCTCTCACCTCCCTCTCTTTTTATGCTTTCGTAGATTATTGTAATAGACATTAATGCAATACATCACATTTGATTCCATCTCTATCTTGTGATTGCTTGTCTTTTATTTCAAAAACAAAAAAAAAACCCTAAAATACCAAAAACAAACAAAACGAAGTGTGGTTTTCAATTAAAGTAAATGCCGCCTCCCTGTATTCGACCCAGGACTCCCTTGGAGTTTCAGTATAAATTTTATTTGACCACGCGTTTTGCAACCACAATGATGGGTTACTCGTAACCCTGATTTCTAGCTCATGAAACACGTGCAATCAGGTAGTTAGTGGTCTTTTTATAGGATGAGTAGGGGTGTAGGTGTGGTTAAGGAATGGATGGCTAGGATGGCTTATAGGGGGTGGTTATGGGATCCTAGGGCTAGGGTTAATGGCGCCAACATGAAGAGTCTTCTTAGGAGTTGGTGCCAACCCTTGGTGGAGACTAAGGTTGAAGGGTTGTATGGTGTGTTGTCTGGTTAGGATGGATGCTTAGGAGGCTGGCCAATGGATGGAGGGTTAGGATAGGTTGGTGCCATATGTAGGGGTGTGTTGAGTGGTGGTTAAGGTTGGGTTAATAGAGTTGGCACCAACTCTATGTAGGTTAAGGGTTATGGGTTAGCGTGGAGATGGATGGAGGGTTAGTCTTTAGGTGGTGGTTATATGGTGGAGGGTGTAGGTTAATTGGCACCACATGAAGAGGTGTAGGATAGTGGGTTTGGGTTGAGTTGGCACCAATTTAGGTGTGGTTAAAGGGTTTATTTTTGGTGCCAACATGTGGATGGAGGAGATGGGTTACGGTGGTGTTTGGATGGTGGTGATTGGAGGTAGAGTTGATGCCAATTTGAAGGTGTGTGGATAGGCATTTTTGGCACCAACATTGGTGTGCTTAAGGGTTGTTAAGGTGGTGGAAGGGAGTGTTAGAGTTGGCACCAAAGGGGGGGGGCTTCTACAAGGGGTAAGGTGGATTTAGGTAGGTGGCTTTAGGGATAGGTAGGGATGCCAAGGAGGTGACTAGCTAAGCTAAGCTAGCTTAGCTAGCTTAGCTAGTAGGGTGTATGGTATAGAGGTAGAGGGAGCTAGGGTTTTGGAGGTGATGAGCTGGAGGAAGCTATCTTGAGCTGCACTGGAGTTGGTGGCTATTGAAGAGACTTGCAAGGAGCTATCTTAGCTGTCTTAGCTTGCTAGTTCTTTGCTAGCTGCTAAGCCAAGCTAAGATCAGCTGGCTTCTACTGATGTGAGCTAAAGTGAGCTGGGATTGGTCTTCCCAGAGGTTACTGAGCTAGCTAAAGTAGCTAGCTTAAGTCAAGTAGCTCAACTCAACTAAGTTGAGCTGAGTTGAACCTCCGAGAGCTGGACTTGAGCTAATCTGAGCTGGTTAAGGTCATCTTCAGCTGACCAAGTGTAGCTAGTAGCCAGTCCTAGTCAGGTTGAACTTCCAGTGAACTCTTTTGAGTTGGAGGAGTTGGAATGGTGCTGGGATCAACTAACTTGAGCTAGTTTGAGTTGCCATCCAACTGAGGTGAGCTGCATGGAGATGAGGTGAACTAGCTAGAGCTACCATTTAGTTGAGATGAGCTGAATGGAGCTAGGGATGAGTTGATCCAGCTAGAAGGAGCTGGGATCCAGCTGGGATGAGCTTTATCTAGATGGAATCCAGCTAAAAGGAGCTTCTTCTTCATCTTCTGCCTTCTTAAGTGCTAGGGCTTTACGGATCTGACTATCTGTTTATCACTAACACTCAAATAAACATGTCAAAAACACAACAAAATATGCAATGAATGCCTAACCTAATTGATGCCTTAATGCAACCCAAAAACCTATTTGCAGAGTTAAAATCCTAAAAGTTAGGTTTGTTTTAGGTCATAAGAATGATGATAAGCTGTCGTTTATCAGTAATCTGGTGCAACTCTGCTGAATATTTATTTCTCTTACACATAAACATTTCATTAATTGTTTTGATTATGAAGGTTTCATGTTTGCGAGTTTATTGGCTCAATTCCTCCCTGTGGATACGACTGAATACCTTGTGGTTAGACTAAATTATTTTCTATATTGATTGAGAGATTTTCCACCACAGAAAATACATCAACGACACATATTTTTATTGCAATCATCTTAATTAAGTGAGAATCTCTTTGCCAAATGGCATTGTTGCCAGGGAGGCAACGAGAATAGTAAACTCGCAAGTATTTTTCTATTTCAATTTATCCCTATTTATTGCTATTCATTGATCTATCATTCTTCTGTGTGAGGTACATTCTAGAGGAAGAGGAGCACACGGGGGACGCTCATCACCTTGGTGGGCCTTTTCGCAACTTCGAGGATAATCGTGTGCTCACATGGGCCTTGATCCCACATGCGTGGAGGGTGGATTGGTGGTCGAGGACCTGTTTGCTTCTTTTAGATTCATATTAGGCTAGATAGACAATAGATATTTAAATTTCTGTCTTGTGGACCCATGTTGGGCATTTTTGGGAACTTGTTCCCAATGCTTTTATTGCTTATCACTCTTTTATGCGAGTGCATATTTTTTGGAGTGTGTTCCCATTTCATTTAGATTACAGGTTTATTTGAATAGTTGGAACTGCATGTTAGTAGCTAGTTAAATTAGATTAGGTTTGTTTGCTTATTATTAAAAAAAAAATTCAAGCTGCCTACTAAAAGTTACATATCTATAGGGCGACCATATAGGATTGTTTGAGCAACATCTAGTATTTCTTTCTACATTGCAGACATCTTGCATGAAGAAAGCTGGGGTAAGGTACATCTTCTCTTTTGCATCAAATACCTCTCAAGCATCTACATTAGACTTAAATCTATGACCACTAAAGTGTTTGAATTTAATTAATTTAGTGGTCACTTTAAGAAATTGGGACTGCTAAGAGGTTGGACCTTAAAATTAGTGACTTAAAATTACGTGCAAAAGGACTTGTTTGCTAGATTTCATAATACTAAGCACACGTGTGTTGCACACTTGAAACACTGTGTACATCACACATAAGGTCACTAAAGATAAATTTTCTACCTCTCCTCTTTGCACCATAAGGGAAGTTAGTCGAAAATCAACAAGCCTATCCACCAAGTGACTTCAATTCCTCATGCATGGGCTCGATTTGACACTTCCATCCCTTGCGAGTAGGTTGTAGGCACCAACGAAGGTCATCCTAGGAAGCGTAACTCTTGCAAAACTTATTTGGCCACCAACTAAATAATTAATTCTAAGACCTAGAATCTACTAAAAGTAGATCCCACTCTATTTGCGTTTGTTTTGGCAGTTAGAGAGCTCTCTAGGAAGTTTCTGGTTTTAATCTGATTTCTTCTAAGTCCTAAGAGAGTTAAACCTATTTGGCTTAAAAGAAATGAATTACCCTTACTCCTATCATTTAGATTATCATAACCAAAACTGCCCATCTTTTAACCAGGATCCCATACCCCAAGCATATCCATCCTTAGAGGGGTACAATGACAATTCATGGGGTCATTCTTATTCTTACTTTGGGAGTACTGGCCCGATATCTCCTACCTTTGAGTAGAGCCTAGGAGCAAAATTTTCCAGTTTGCAAACACCCGAGCCTCCCACCCTTCATGATTTTTCTTATCAAGGTTGGACTGATACCCCTAGGCAACCTAAGCTTGAGATTGACTATCGTCCCCAATCTGACAGTAGCCTCTCCTCTTTTATGATAGAAATGCAAAAACAACAAAAACAAAAGATGGAGTCTATGGAAGAGATTTTGAGGAATAGTCAACAACTGAATGACGAAATTAGTCAACTTAGCTACCCTCATATGAGTGATTGTGATCCTTACCTGATGTAGACACATATTTAGGATAAAATGCCTATTTACGCATGTTCCCAAGCTTAAATATGCATTCCATGTGATAAATATTGCATAGCATGCATCATTCTGCATTTAGAGTAGTCTGTATAAATTTTAGGCTAATTGAATCCTTTTATGGCTAGGAGAGAAGGAGATTTAATTCAGAGGCTCAAATTGACAATCCAATTGTACAGATCTGATCAGAACGACGATCGGAGTCCAACGCCTCCGAAATCATCTTGATCGGAGTCCCGTAGCACCTTATGCAGTCCAAGGAAGATCAACAGCCAAGGGACTATGTGATGCAATTCGGAGCTTCAAACGACAAATCCGACCACATGGATGGATTCGGGTCGACGATCGCAGCCGAATGGCATTAAAATCAACTCAATTTGACATGTGTAGCAACCCCTACAAAGGAAAGAAGATAGGCGGCCCAGATCGCGCCATGTGGCTCTATCCAGCCTGCCCAAGGGTGCACCAGCAGCAGTGCAGAGCGCGCACAGCAGCCTGAATGCGCGTAGCAGCGCGAGCACGTAGTAGAGCGAGCACGCACCAGCATTGCCAACGCACCAGCATTGCCAACGCACGCACAGGTGCATTAGTCTTCAACAACATCTATGGTGGGTCTTCAGCAACATTTATGGATGTCACTAATTGTCCATGCACAAGAAACCTCTTCTCCTCCACTATAAAAGGACCCCTACCTGTCCCATTCTTCTTCATCTCTTCCTTTCTTTCCTTCACCACTCCAAGGCTCTAGAGAGAGCTTGTCCCAAGCTCGGGATGCTCCTCTAGAGTAGAAAACCAAATATTTTTCCCACTTCTCATCCCCATTCATGGAGCATCCCGTGGTCGTCCTCTCACCACCTTCGGGAAGAAGATCCTCACCATGATGCCATCCCATCCCATCCTCCTTCCGCCGCCATTCTCCTTCATCCAGCTCCTCCCCACCTTCATCCGAGGCACCATCAGAGTTGTCCTCCAAGCGACCGTTGAGGGGGATTTCCTCATCTTAATTCTTTTTATCATTTTTGTAGTGTACTTTTATTTCCTACAATTAGTTGTAATAAACAATTTGGATTACTCATATAATATTTGTTCCTCTCTCTCTCTGCAAGTAGATTAGATAGAAATTATTTTGACCTGATCTATTACCATATAAAAATTATGAAAAAATAACTGATTAGCCCATAGTGGGCTATTTAAGTATGTAAGTGCCTAGACATTAAGTTAATTTTAACATTTAGATAGCATACATTAGGATGTAAATAAATTAATTCATATTTTTAGCTTAAGTGCATAATTCATGTGTGGCATCCATATCTAAATGCATTTAGAGTTAACGTAGAATTGCATGCATTTGATTAGTTAATTAATTAGGTGCATTACATACATTATTTTAATTAACATAGAAGTTAAGGAGTTATGTATAAATATTCCTAATTATTTCATTCTTCTTCTTCTTCTGCAAGTAACCGCTTTGCCTCTGCCTCCTCCTCCAGCACTCATTGATTTTTTTTAACAGCTGCCAGCATTCACGAGGATCTGCTCCCACCTTTTGTAATTTCAAATGAAGTGCCTGCAGCTACAAGAGGGGGGAGGAGATGTTGGTGCTCTAGAGGCCACCACCCACTCCACCACTGTGCTTCATCTTCACCACCACCGGCCTCAACCTTGGTGGCAAGCCTCCACCGTCACGGGTGTGTGGTGTGACAGGCCGCACCGCCATTTGGAGCTTGCTCGCATCACCGTGAATGCACGCTGCTCCACCATAATCACACACAGGCGTGCATGCTACCATCTTCACTGTTCATCTCCATCTCCACCGCATCCTCTGTTTGACTTGCAAAAGAACCCAACAACATCTTTTTCACCATCTTCGGCCATCCTACCACCTTCATACAACCAATCCCATCTTAACACGGCCATACCTCTTCATAACCACCCACCATAGCCACACATCTCCACTCCATTCCACGTTCCACAAAGCACCCCCTTTCTTCTTCTTCTTCTTCTTCTTCTTCTTCTTCTTTTTCTTCTTCTTCCTATATTTTCATAACAAAATCATCTCCACCAACTCCTCGCAACACCTCCAGCCCGCGAGCTACTAGCGCCCCTCCGCCACGCCACCGCATGTGCCCGCGTGCACCTCCAGTAGGCTAGCAATGCACGCCTCCCCTCATCGCACCTCCGCCCGCACACTACAGAGCACGCCACACCTGTAGCAGCAAGCAGCACCTCCAGTAGCCTCCCGCGCCATGTGCGCACAGTAGCAACCATCTCCAACGCACATCCTGTGCAACCCTCTAGTGCACATCCCTCTCGCCTCCCCTCGTTGCACCTCCAACCCGTGCTCCTTCAGCAGCCCCACACAACACACAGAAGCAGCAGGCCGACGCACGACCACTGGCCTCCCCGCTTGTGAGCGCCCACCTCCAGCCACCTCGTGACTCACCATCGCCACCGTTACAAAGCCATCACTCCACTTCACCTCCAGTGAAGTCCTTATGGTCGTACGTCCCCTCCTTCATGCATGAGAGACCATCAACCAAATCCCCTGTTTCAGCACACATTAGTATTTACATTTAAAGCAGCAGGCCGACGCACGGTACCGTTGCCAGGGAGGCAACAGGCTTAATTAAATCACATTCATTCATTTGTTCACATTGATTCAAATTTTTGAAGCACATTTAACTTTGTATCTTGTTGTTCTAGTGTGAGTGAATATGTTCTGCAACACACATTCTACGACTCGCCATCACACCAGCCATCGTGAGAGGTGTCTCTTGACATCACCAGAGGAGAAATTGTTCGAGCCACCTTGCAAGGAACCAGATTGCCATGAGAGGAAGGACGAGGATGTAACAATCATCTCCTCAAATTTAATCTTTGATTTGATTAGAGTAGGATTTAGCCTTTATACTTAATTTTCCTTGCACATTTTGGTTTGAGACCCTTGTTCTGGGGTATAGTTAAGGGGTTTGTTCCCCGACTTTCTTTTAGGCCCATGTTGGGTAACTTTTCGGGAGCCTATTCTCTTTTCTTTAGATCTAGGTTTTCCTTTGTGGATTGATTTTATTTTTCTTGATTGTGCATAAGTGAAAAAAAAAATAAAAACACGAGCTGTTTGCTAGAAGCTGCCTACCTTAGGATGACCATTTAGGTGTGAATGAGTAGCCTCTAGATTTATTTTGCTTGCATTTGCATGCATCTTGCATTGCAGATTGTTGGAGGAAAGGTACGTCCTCTTTCTTTTCATTCTATATTGTTCACACATGTGCATTTGGATTTAATTGCAAGACCACCTAATTGAATTGAAAAGATCTAACAAGTGGTCACATATTTTATTGGAAAAGGACTTTAAGTTAAGGAGGAACACTAAAAACCAAGGACTTGAATTGAGCCATTGTGCTGCGGTTCAAAATTCAAAACTCAAAATTTTTACGATGTATGCACACTTGTGTCTCTTGCACCACGACACGCATTTAGACACTCCTAGGTCTTGGAACTACTAGGACAAGAGCCCTCCTCCTGTTGGATTCTGAAGTGTTTAGAACTTGAGATCAAAGGTTTTGTAAATCCAAAGAGGGGGATACCCTATCATGGATTTTTGGGGGTAGTTAAGAAGCACTGCGAAAGCACAGCCTCAAAGGAAGGCTTAGGCCTACTTGCATCCCTCGATCTTCCATCTTTGGAGTTGCTCTACCATTTGAGATTTAGGAAAAAACACCTAAGCTCCAACTAAGTCTTTTTAGGCATTTCGTAGGTCGACAATAGGCATGTAATTGATTGGGCAACTTGCTTTGTCACCTACAATTTGAATTAAAGTCAAAAGCCTAAATTTGTAAAGACCTATCAAGTCCTTTTGAATTGTGTTTGTAGTGCATGCTTGGTAGGCGATCTCTTAGGAGACAGCTTGTGTTTAATCCTGAACCTGAAATCTTAAGAAGGAACCTCCCAAGGGAAGTAATGGCTGGTCAAAGGAGCCTTAAGGAATATTTCATTCCGACCAATCAAACTAGCTTTGTACTACGTAGACCTGGAGGGGACAATCCTTATGAGATCAAAAGCAATACCATATCCTTACTATCCTCCTTTTATGGTACTGCTAGGGAAGACCCTTACAGGCATATAGAGGAATTCACCGAGGTTTGTTCCATGGTGAAGCTGCAGGGCATTACTGATGATGCTCAAATGCAGACCCTCTTTCCTTTCTCCCTCAAGGACAAAGCCAAGTATTGGCACCATACCCTGGATGATATTAACACTTGGGATGCCTTGAAGAAGGAATTTCTGAAAAAGTACTTCCCCATGAGCAAAACTAATAACTTTAGGAGGGAAATTATGAGTTTTATTCAAAAGGATGGGGAAGCTTTCCAGGATGCATGGGAGCACTTTAATGACCTATTGAGACTTTGCTCACATCACCAGGTGCCCAAGTGGCAACTGGTTGAAAGGTTCTACACCGGTCTTAATGATTCACATAGGCAAACTGTGGATGGTGCCTGTGCAGGAACTTTTCTATCTAAGACTGAGGATGAATCTTGGAACCTTTTTGATACTTTTAGTGAGAATTCTATTCACTTGAATTCTACCTGCATGGATAGAAAACCCACTCTCATGTAAAGAAAGTTGGAGGCAAATAAGGCAAGTGACACCCAGAATTTAGCCTATCAGATTCAACTGTTGAATCAAAACATGGAAAGCTTATGTCGAGCCCGGGCCAATTCACATCTAGTACCTCCACATCCCAAGCTTCACGATGCTCCATTTGCCAAGGCAATATGCACGCCACTGTGGATTGCCATTTGGCCTCCCAATTCCCTGAGCTTGTACAAGCGGATCTGAATGCCGCTCAAGGGTTCCATCCCAGACCTCGTAATGACCCTTCTCCCAACACTTATAATGAGGGATGGAGGAATCACCCAAACTTTTCCTGGAGACAAGTGAATGTTTCAAATTCAGGGAATTATAAACCACAACCCTTTCAAAATCAACAAATGAACCAACCTCAAACCTTTGCCCAACCTAAGACCTCTGAGATGGATGAATTAAAGGCAATGTTGAGAACTATGCAAGAAAGTCAAAGTGCCATCATCCAATCACATGACAAGGCTATACATGAAATGAAATCACATATAGGACACCTTGTTGAGGCCGTTAGACAGAGGGAAACTGGGAAGCTTCCCAATGCTACTGAGGAGAATCCTAAAGGAAAAGGGATTGTCTTTAGGGAGCATGCCCAGGAGGTGACTATTCTGAGAAGTGGGAAAGAAATTTCCAAACCCGATGCTCCTATAGTCTTACCCTCTGAAAAACCATCCACCCTGACTTTCACCCCCACCGGAGAAGACTTGTCCAACTTTCCTCCACTTGAAATCACCCCACCGGAAGAGGTTTCCCCCGTTCCACCCCTTACTCGACATGACAACCCTTCCACCCAAAGACTGAGAGTGCCCTTTCCAGAGTGCTTATCCACCTCTAGGTAGACTTCTGCTGGCTCATCTGAAACCAAAGATAAGACGGATGAGATCATGGAAACTTTCAAGCAAGTGCAGATTAACCTGCCTTTGCTTGAGGCTATTAGGCAATTCCATCTTATGCTCGCTTCCTAAAGGACTTGTGCAAGAAAAAGCGAAAATCTAGGAAACAAGTCCAATCAAAAGTTGTCCTACCTGATTCTGTTAGCTCAATTGTTCAACATGGCACACCCCTGAAACTTAAGGACCCAGGAGCCCCGTACATCTCGGTGGTTATTGGTGACTTACAGATTGATGAGGCTCTACTTGATCTGGGTGCAGTGGTGAACATCCTTCCAAGCTACATGTATGAACAACTTGGGGGAGGCAATCTGAAGCCTAGCCCGGTAATCCTCCAAGTTGCCGATCGATCACTTAAGACAATGCGAGGAATTCTGGAAGATGTCCTTGTGAGAGTAGAAGACTTCTTCCTCCCCATTGACTTCTTAGTTTTGGACACTGACCCTACCAACAAGCCAACCAAGCCCTCCATCATTTTGGGTTGCCCCTTCCTTGAACCTTTGCATGCTTCAATCAATTGCAATGCTGGGGCATTAAAAATGGGCTTTGGGAATAGGAAAATCTAGCTTAATGTGTTCGATGCTTATAAACAAGCCGGGCTTGAGGATTGTTCTCAAGTTGAGGTGATAGATGACCTGTTTAAAGAGACAACCCTTGCAATGTTATGCGATGACCCCTTTCAGCATGTCATGCTAAATGAGCACTCCCATCTCATGAAGGAATGTGAAGGGGATTTACTAGAATTTGAGTTATTGGGTGTTTCTGCTGAGTCTCTTTCCCCATCATCTCTGCCCAAGGTAGATCTGCTACCTAAGATGGGGACATCTATTATGAAACCCTCAACCATACAAGCCCCCGACCTTGAGTTGAAACCCTTCCCAGACACTCTCAAGTACGTCTTCTAAGGTGCCAATGATATGCTCCCCATTATCATTTCGGCTGTGCTATCTGAGGCATAGGAGGGAGCTTTGATTGAATGCTTGTCTAAGCACAATGAAGCTATTGCTTAGCGCATTGCTGACATTAAGGGTATAGACTCTACACTCTACATGCACCACATTTATACTGATGATTCCATTAAGCCATTTAGGGACATGTAGAGACGTCTGAACCCTAATATGAGGGAGGTGGTTAAAAAGGAAATCATGAAGTGGTTGGACACTGGGATCATATATTCCATTGCAGATAGTAAATGGGTAAGTCCTATTCATGTGGTGCCAAAGAAGGTAGGCTTTACTATGGAATTTAATGACCAAGGTGAACAAGTTGTAACTAGACCCTCAACTAGATGGAGGGTCTGTATTGATTACCGCAAGCTGAACACTGCTACCCAGAAGGATCACTTTCCCTTGCCTTATATTGATCAAATTCTCGAGAAATTGGCAGGGAATAAGTACTATTGCTTTCTTGATGGATATTCTAGGTACAACCAGGTTGCAGTCTTCCCTGATGACCAGTAGAAGATGACATTCACGACTCCTTACGATACCATTGCATTCAGGCGTATGCCATTTGGACTATGTAATGCACCTGCAACCTTTCTGTGGTGTATGATGTCCATTTTCTCAAACATGATTGACGAGTGTGTTGAAGTGTTTATGGATGACTTCTCTATTTACGGCTCATCTTTCAACCAGTGTCTCCTGCACCTAGAGAATGTGCTGAAGCGATGTAAGGAGACTAGTTTAGTCCTTAGCTGAGAGAAAAGCACTTCATGGTACAGAAAGGAATTGTACTTGGGCATGTTGTGTCTGAGCGAGGTTTGGAAGTAGATAAAGCCAAGGATGATTCTATTTCCAAACTTCCATTGCCCACGAATGTCAAACAGATTAGATCCTTTCTAGGCCATGCCTGCTTTTATAGGTGCTTTATTAAAAATTTTAGTAAAATTTCTAGGCCACTTTGTGACCTGTTGGCTAAGGAATCTTCCTTCAATCTTGATTCAAAGTGTGTCGAGGCCTTTCAAACTCTGAAGGAGGCCTTGATCTCTGCGCCTATTCTCCGAGCACCTGATTGGACACTCCCATTTGAGCTGATGTGTGATGCTTCGGATTATGTAGTAGGAGCAGTCCTTGGACAAAGGGTTGAGGGAAGACCTCATGTGCTGCACTATGCCAGCAAGACTTTAACTGAACCACAGTAAAACTGCACCATCACTAAAAAGGAATTACTTGCTGTAGTTTTTGCTCTGGAGAAGTTTAGGTCTTATCTTCTTGGGTCTAAGGTGGTTATTTTCACTGGTCATGCAGCAGTGAAGCATCTCAATGCTAAGAAGTATTCTAAGCCACATCTGATTAAGAGGATCCTACTTCTTCAAGAATTTGACTTGGAGATACCTGAAAAGAGAGGAGTAGAAAATGTTCTGGCTAACTACTTGTCTCGCCTTCCACTTGATGACTCTTCATTTGGAGACATCTGCGAGACATTTCTTGATGAAATCCTTATGGCGATAACACCAACTTCACCTTGGTATGCTGATACCATCAATTACGTGGTCATTGGAGAAACTCCTGGCTCTTAGGATGAGCATAAAAGAAAGATATTCATTTCCCAAGCTAGATACTTTCATTGGGAAGAGCCTGAATTATTTAGAATTGGATAAGACCAAGTATTGAGACGATGCGTGCCTGAAGAGAAGTAACAAAGTGTGCTGAGTTTTTGCCATGAACTTCATTGTAGAGGACACTTAGGTGCTAAGAAAACTACTTTTTAAGGTTCTCTAGTCTGATTTTTGGTGGCCTTCATTATTTAAAGATTCTTATAATTTTGTTAAGGCCTGTATTAGATGTCAACGGACTGGAACAATTGGGAAGAGGAATGAGATGCCTCAACACCCTATTCAATCTGCTGAAATTTTTTATGTTTGGGGAATTGACTTTATGGGCCCCTTCCCTTCATCCCATGGTAATGAATATATCTTGGTGGCAGTTGATTATGTCCTTAAATAGATAGAGGCCATTCCTACACACACAAATGACCACTCTGTGGTCTTGAAATTTGTGAAGGCCAATATCATATCTTATTTTGACTAGCCCAAGACCATTATAAGTGATAGGGGACCTCATTTCCGAAACCACCACTTTAATCGGCTACTCAGGAGTTTGGGAGTGACTCACAGGGTCGCTACCCCTTACCATCCTCAGATGAGTGGCTAGGTTGAAGTGTCGAATAAGGAGATAAAGAACATTTTAGAAAAGACTGTTAGACCTGATAGGAAGGACTGGTCCCAAAAACTCAATGATGTTTTGTGGGTGTATCGAACGGCCTATAAGATCCCATTGGGTACATCTCCCTTTTAGATTGTGTATGGGAAAGCGTGCTATTTACCCTTTGAGTTGGAACATAGGGCACTTTGGGCTATTCGAAGTGTCAACATGGATTTAAAAAAGACGAGTAAGGCACGACTTCTGGAATTAAGTGAGCTTGAGGAGCTGAGGAATGATGCATATGGAACCTCTCAAGCTTATAAAGAGAGAACTAAGGTCTTTCATGATAAGTATATCCTTAAAAAGACCTTTGAGCCCAACCAACAAGTCAGGCTTTTCAATTCAGTCTTAAGCTTTTTCCAGGGAAATTAAAATCTCATTGGGATGGGCCTTACATAATCACTGAAGTGTTTCCGCATGGAGCTGTGGAAATCAAGAGCCCTTCCTCTTTGGCAACTCCCTTTATCATCAACAGCCAATGATTAAAATCATACATTACTTTGGATAGCCATCTGGTTGACGAGGTCACTCTTGAGGAGCCTTAGCTCCTGTCATTCTCCACCTCAGGTAATATATTCCTTTAACTATTTTGTTTCCAATGAGGACATTGTTTGAACCAGGCATGGGGGAGAAGACCTGAGGCATCTATTTATAGCATGTCTACATTTTGCATTCATTCATGCATATTGCATTCAAAAAAAAAAAACATTTTGTATTATTGAGCTTAACTAGCTGGGCCTTGCATTTTTAAATAGACCAGAACTTTAGGTTAGATTAAATTGACTCTAGGTGTCAAACTTTAGAAGCTAAGTGAGCTACTAGCCTTAGACCTTTATGGCCATTTGTGGACTTAAAAACTTACGTAGGAGTTAAGTTGTGGACCATTCCTCAAGATGTTGAGGAAGGAAAGCTAGGGATTGAGTTAAAGGCTGGGTAGTACCTGGAGTCTTGTTCTACCTTTTGGTTTATAGGTCCTCGTAACCTAAGCATCCACATTTCACACACACTTGGTCATGTGTAAATAGTGATCACCCTAATTCATTTCTTAAAGAAAAGTTGGTTCTCTTAGTTTTGACTTAAGAGAAGCTTGAAAATACAATTTGATTGGAAGAGTTCCTACCACAGAAGAGGTGGAGTACATACTCACCTTGAGGATGCGATGATAACATGTCACCTTCTTGGTGCTTGTCTCTTAAGATATCCATCCTACTGGGGGCATGTAAGCGCATTATGCAGTTCAGGTACCATGGGCGGCCCTATCTCGAAGTGCCGATTGCCACAGGCCCAAATTCACTTAAGAAATCCATGGGCGATACTATCTTGAAGTGTCGATTGCCAAGAGTTCTTGGGGTCACTATGGGCGGTGCTATCTCGAAGCATCGAAAGCTAGGCACCCTTCAAGGTTGGTGATAGGAACAATGAATCAGACACAGACCATGTTGATGGCAAATCCAAGGTTAAACTTAGAGGAATCAAACAAAAATATATATATTACAAAAAAAAAACTCGCTTTCTAGGTTGGCAATCATACCAACCTCAAATAACTCAGACCAATGCACATGCACGGAAGCTTTAAACTCTGGGACAAATAAACCCTAGGGTAGAGTTAGAAATCAAGGAAACTTGTGCCTGCAACTCGTCTTTAGCTAAACTAGTCTGTAACTTAGCAACTACTTGGGAACCTTAGGTCTAAAGTTTGAACTTAACATGTTTCTAAAGGAAGACCAATTGGGTTGGCTAGTCTACTTGGAGTGCTAGGTTATTGCTTGCATTTGCTAGGGACTAGCAAAAAATTAGGCATGGCAGTATTTGATTAGCCCATATTTGTAGGCTACTTAAGTATTTAAGTGCCTAGACATTAAGTTAATTTTAACATTTAGATAGCATACATTAGGATTTAAATAAATTAATTCATATTTTTAGCTTAAGTGCATAATTCATGTGTGGCATCCATATCTAAATGCATTTAGAATTAACCTAGAATTGCATGCATTTGATTAGTTAATTAATTAGGTGAATTACATACATTGTTTTAATTAACATAGAAGTTAAGGAGTTATGTAAAAATAATCCTAATTATTTTATTATTATTCTTCTTCTTCTTCTGCAGGTAACCACTCCGCCTCCTCCTGCACTCATTGATTTTTTTTAACAGCTGCCAACATTCACGAGGATTTGCTTCCTCCTCTTATGATTTCAAATGAAGTGGCCGTAGCTACAAGAGGGGGGAGAAGATGACGGTGCTCAGGAGGCCACCACCCACTCCATCACTATGCTTCATCTCCACCACCACCAGCCTCAACCGTGGTGACAAGCCTCCACCACCGTGGGCGTGTGGTGTGACAAGCCGCACTGTCATTTGGAGCTTGCTCGCATCACCGTGAATGCACACTGCTCCACCATAAGCACACACAGGCATGCATGCTACCATCGTCACTGTTCATCTCCATCTCCACCGCATCCTCTGTTTGACTTGCAAATGAACCCAACAACATCTTTTTCACCATCTTCAGCCATCCTACCACTTTCATACAACCAATCCCATCTTCACACGACCATACCTCTTCATAACCACCCACCATAGCCACACACCTCCACTCCATTCCATGTTCCACAAAGCACCCCCTTTCTTCTTCTTCTTCTTTTTCTTCTTCTTCCTCTATTTTCAGAACAAAATCATCTCCACCAACTCCTCACAACACCTCCAACCCGCGCGCGACCAGCGCCCCTCCGCCACGCCACCGCACGTGCCTGCGTGCACCTCCAGCAAGCCAGCAACGCACTCTTCCCCTCGTCGCACCTCCGCCTACGCACCATAGAGCACACCACACCCTCACCAGCGAGCAGCAACAACCATCTCCGTGCATGCGTGCGTGCCCATGCAGCCTCCAATGCACATCCCTCTCACCTTCCCTTGCTGCACCTCCAGCCCGCACGCCTTCAGCAGCCCCATGCCACACACAGAAGTAGCAAGCCAACGCACGACCACCGGCCTCCCTACCTGTGAGCACCCACCTCTGACCACCTCATGACTCGCCGCCGCCACCGTTGCGAAGCCCTCGCTCCACTTTACCTCCATTGAGCTCCTCGTGGCCGTACGTCCCCTCCTTCATGCGTGAGAGACCACCAACCAAATCCCCTGTTTCAGTGCCCATTAGTATTTACATTTAAATGCCCTTGTCACTTTTTATTGATATTTTATTGTTATGAACATTGCATTGAACTCCCTATTAATTGTCATAAATACAATTTTAGCATGTGCTTTCATTAAAACACATATCTAATGTGGTATTTGACACAATATTTTTGGGAAATAAATAGTGAACATCTGTTTTTGAACTCGTACAAGTTTTAAATAGGCCATTGCTTTCCTGTGGATACGACCCACTCCTAATTGAGTGGTTATTTTTATTATTTCGATTAACGATTTTCCACTGCTGACATACTAAAACATGACATTCTTAATGCGAAACAACGAAAGCGAAAATTGACTTATCAATAACAAAAGATAAAAAACCACAAAAACAAATAAAAGTGAAATGCGGATCTCAAAACCAAGCGTTCGCCTCCCCGTGTTCGACCCGGGACTCCCTTTCGAGTTTCAGTTATAAATTTTATCTGGTAGAGAGTTTTGCGACTACGACAGTGGGTTTCCTAAAACCCTAACTTTTCTTCACGAAAAGCCACTCATCATTTTGGCGTCATTGCCGGGGAGGCAACGCTTTTTGGTTTTTTCTATGTTTTTCTACCTTAACTTTTTAAGTCACTTTGCTACTTTCTTTCTGTGATTATAGGTACCCTTCCAAGGTGACCCAAAGCAAATAGATCGGAGTAAAGTGCGGTTAGAAGGTTCTGTAAGTGTATCCCCCCACCCACCCACTAGATTTTTATTTCATCACCTAATAACTCAAACTCAAATCAACCTAGGTGCTTTTATAAACCTTAGGATAAATCTGATTGTTTGATTGTCACTTCACCTCACCTCACCCACCCGCATAAAATAAAATAAAAAATACTCTTCTTATGTGGGATTTAACTAAAAGCTACACACTTAACACCCACAAATTCTCATCCTAAGGTGCACAATCACCCTAATTCTACCACTTAACCATAATCTAACCTGTGGATCCGATACACCTTAACTCAACACACAAATAAGTGAGTAGAAAATTTGAATAGGTTAAACATTTGTGTGCCTTAACTAAGTGGTGCAACAAGCCAATTGATTGGGTTGTTTAGACCGCACCACTAAAAATAAAAGTGATTCATCAGTAGCTTGCCCCATAGGGTTGATTTTTAGGGTTGAACCAGGCACTCCATATTTTTTTTCTGATTTTTAAAGGAATATATCTACACCCATGTTTTCAAAACTTGGAGTGTTCTATTGAACCTTGATTAAACCTACATAAGGACTAAACCCTAAAAGCTACTAAAAAAGGTTAAACCCTAAAAGACACATCATCAAATAACCTTATTTGCAAACCCTGGTTGTGCATGCACACACATACTAACTGATTTTTAAGGGCACAACCCATCTAAAGGGCCTATCACATTCCAAGAGCACAATCATCCCAAGCCTTAATTAAAATTGAGTAGACATTGGCCCTAGGATTCATTGAGTCCATTTCAAGGTGTTCTCTTGAATGCATTTCAAATTAGTTACATCTACTTACTTCAAAAGGTGCTAAGTTGGGGGGCCCGATTATCAAACGACTTAAGCAAGCAAGGGTTTGGCATAATTAGCGACCCTCGGGACATGCTCCCCCTGCTTCGTCGACCCAACTTTACAACATTCGGGAGTAAGGACAACACGAAATTTGTTGTATGGTCAGAGTTCATTTCTAAAGTATAGGTCCTCAAGCTACCAAATTTAAGGACAGGATTGATTGATTATATTGTAGGGCACCTTTCTCTATTCTATTTTTCCTCTTGTTTCACCATGTATTCTTCCACACCACACACATATTTCCAATCCTACTGATGTAAACATGTTTACACTACTTAAGATGTCTATTTATGCATGTTCTTAAGTATAGAATTGCATTGCATACTATAAATATTGCATAACATGCATCATCTTGCATTTAGATTAGTTTGAATAAAATGGAGGTTAATTGTCTCCTTTTATGTTCATGGATAGGGCAAACTTTTTATCGAGGCCTCGGATCGAGGATCCAACCGTACAAATGTGATCAAGGCGACGATTGGAGTTCAACGACTCCAAGATCGCCCTAATCAGACATCTGTAGTATCAGATAGAGATTGGGGAACCCTAGAAGATCAAGGGCCAAGATGGTGTGAATCTGCACTTCAAACGACAAATCCAACCACACAAGTGGATTCAGATCAACGATCGCAGCCTAACAACATGAAAATCGACTCAATCCGATAACCGTGGTACCATCTACATCATCTAGAAGATGGATGGCCAAGATGGCGCCACGTGGCGCCATCTCAGCCGCCCAACCAGTCGCTGCACTCGCCGCACCTTCTCTTCTTCATCGCTTCTCCATTGTTGGATGCGCATCCAACGACTGTGGATGCACGTGCCTAAATTCATCTTCCCGACACAAGTGCTACTATAGCGCAGTAGGTGAACGCACTCGCGAGAAGGCGAGGCGCACGTTCAAATCACGGCAAGCGCCTGCGAGGAGCGTTAGATCGAGATTGAGTGGTCGTGAGTGCTCAATAGAGCCCATGCGCTATTGCACGCGTGCGCCTAACATGCGATTAGACGCGGGCGTTGCGTGCCGAGGAGGTGCTGCGAGGCGCGAGATAAGCCGTCCGATCGTGAGCTGAACGTGGAGCGAGCATTACGCGCGAGGAGGCGAGCAGTCGAGCGGGCGACGCCCCACTACGCCCATGATGGGGCTTTAGAGACGATTTTATCCATCACTAAAGACCCCTTATTTAATGTTTTTCAAATTAAAATGACCAAATTACCCTCACTCCTTGCAACTATAAAAGGAGACGCCCTCCACACGAAATTCTCATCCCTTCCTCTTCTCTCCCTCTCCAAAGCTCAAGAGAAGTTTGTCCCACACCTAGGATGCTTCTCGCGAGACAAAGTCAAATTTTCGTCCCCCTTTCAGAAGCGGATCCCGCAACAACAATGACGTGCTGCCCGTTCCCATTCTTCCTGCTTTGTTCTCCTTCGTCCTACTCCGTTCCCTGTCTTCTAGGTGTCGTCCCATCCGGCTCGTCCTCCAAGCGACCATCGAGGAGGATATCTCTCTCCCCATTCTTTTTACTGCTTTCTAGAATAGATTTACTACTTTCTAGAGTAGATTTACTGCTTTCTAGTGTAATCATTTTCCCACTTTCTAGTCGTAATGTTTAGTGTAACGAACAATCCTTTTGATAATGAATTCCATGTTCATTCTACATCTCTTTTTGATTTTTGTTTGTAATATTCTCTCTCTCATTCCCTCTCTCTCTCTTCTATTTAGTGTAAATAGATAGATAGTTTCTAGTCAATTAAATTACTTCGTGACAAATAAAACAAACGCGTATTTTTAAAACAAACGTTCGCCTCCCTGAGTTCGACCCGGGATTTCCATTCCAGTATAAATTTTATTTGTTGAACACGAGTTCTTCGCTTTCATACTACGATGACAGGTTTTTCAAAACCAAATACGTTAGCGTAGCACCTCGTAGCATTCAACACCTACCCTCCAACCACCACTTATCCTCAAGATGGTTACTATCCCAACTTGACTTATAATTACCTATCCACTAGCTGGGATAACTTTAATTGGGGATATGAATCTGGACCTCAGTGTCCAGGGCCTAACCCTAGAAATAAGACTATGATTATTATCCTTCTTACGCCTACAATGATTATATATCTCCACCCTTTGATGATCAACCTAACCTGATCTACAATCAAGAAGGATATGTTGATTATACCACCTACCCTCCCAAGGTTATACTGAATATAGGTCACCACCTCTCTTTGAACAACCCGAAACAACCTATTATCAGGGAGGACCTCAATTTCTTGACTCCCCTAGATTAAACCCAAATCCACTCAACCCTAAACTAAACCATCCGATTCAGGTGAACCAGGTCCAAGATAGGGTGTTGGCTAACTTGAGGAACACTATACAATCTTTAGAAGCTTAGCCAACACCATGCACTAAAGCATTGGAGCCTATGATCAAACTGATCGATGAGCTTAATAGTTATTTATTGGATTGGCTCCAAGATGTTAAGGATAGGAGCCCAGGTGAGTTTTTACTTAGGAAGTTGTCAAGATTGAGCATGAAATTTGTGGTTGCCCTAGACCAATCTTGGGATGATTCTCAAGATGAACCTCCTTCAGGAGAGTACCCGCTCAGGCACCTGTCGGGGGGGGCATTTTTTATGAAACCAAGGATGACCAGGTTGGTCTAAAGATCCCATTTAGGATAAATCAATTTTCTCACCTGAGATACCTAATCCAGGGAGAGAGGAAAAATATGTCTCTATAGACCAAGGAACAACATATGATTTTGAGACATATAAATGAGGATCAAGCATTCTTTGATTGTGAGGGTGAAGAATTTGTAGGCAAGGTCTCACATGAGCTCAAAGAAAATGGTTTTAGTGAGAAAAATGGGCCCAAGGAATCTGATGAACTATTTGATAGCCCGATCATTGAAGAATATGATTTGGTTGGGGCCAACTTGGAGGATCTGAATCCTAATTTATTAGAAGATTCAATTAGTAGCCTTATTTCTCTTCCGTACCACGAAGAATATAGTGATGACCTTGAAATTATCAAACCCAAGTCAATTATGATTCAACCACAATTGTTTGACTTGGGTATTTTAGATGGGGTGTACAACGATTTAGTGGTCCCGAAAATATTAATTTTAGAGGATAGGAATTTAGAAGTTAAAATCTAGGAAGCTACTTCTGAGGGAAATACAATTTTGGATCTAAGGGCTCCTATTGACCCAAAACCACCTACCTTCTATCAGGACCCTTATGACATCTTTGATGTGCAACCCAAGCTCAGAATAATTGATTGTCTTTTTAAGCTAAACTCTAAGTGGACACCTGAATTTAGTGAATCAAAACTACACATTGTCAGCCACTTTAGTCTTCGGTTGTACACCACAAAACCACAGGCCTGGCCTCACAAACAAAACAATCTTAGGTTCTGGGTGATTTCATCTAGAACCTTAGAACCACTCAACCTTGGGACATAGGTCTACACCACAACTTGGTCCACATCTATGGACATCTACTAGTGGGTCAGACAATCAATCTTTTAATTCTAATTCTGACCTGCACTTGTGAATTTTTAATTTCTTCTTTGTTTGTATATTATGCCTAGCTAAAGGCAATAACGTTAGCACGTGTGTATATTCCATGTTCTCTGCAAAGCTGACCAGATTGTCACAAAATTCAGGTGATATTCTAATATTCTACCCTTTTCATGTTTTTATTTCTACAATGAGAACATTTCATTATTTAGGCATGGGGGGGTGGATACTTAATTCTGAAATTATTTCGTTAGCTCTGTAGAATTTCTTTTATTTTCATTAAAATAAATAAAATAAAAATTCAAAATAATAATAATAATAGAATTAGGAGAAGAGAACTTAGGCATTAGGCATTATTAACTTTAAGAAACGATACTTTAGGACCTGAACACTTAGACTCTTCAGGTCTTTGGGCTTAGTCAGCCTGGGTCTCTACTCGAATGTGGACTTAGTCTCGAGTCATCGCCAAGTAATTTTATTTTAATTTGGCTAATAAATTGGTGTGATATGTTTACAACTTATCAACCCGTCCTCTGATTTGAAGGGACTTTAAGTTTAAGCATCTACACACTATTTGCACTGACTCACTTTTCGGTGATTTTTACGGAAATTAGGTAGCTAATGAACTTTCTAGAATAGTATGGATGACAGTTGTCATGAGTAATAGCCCATTGGCCGGTTGTCCAGAACCCAACTACATGACCATACTCATTCTACTACTTTTAGGTAAATCATAAATTAGGGAAGCCACCTACTTAAAAAAAGAAAAAAAAAATGATACTCAAAAATAAAAAGAAAAAAAAATTGAAAAAGGAGAAAATAAACCACAATTCACCGCATGAGTATGGCTATCAAGTTGCCGTGTGTAACAGCCCATTGGTCTGTTGTCAAGAGCCCAGCTCACAAAAATGTACAAATAACTCCCAAAACACTTAGGGAAGAAGTGAGGAAGTAGAATAAATTGAGAAGATATACACTAGGTTCGCCCTTGTGTTGACATCATAAAAAATAAAAAATGTAGGGAGAAAGCTACTAATTGGAAAGATAAGCCATTAGGCAGAAACTCTTAAGGTCACCTAGGGTCGTAGAAACCTGAAGTCCATTTTAACGACCACCTAGTTAGTCTATCACTCTTTCATAAGATGTTTAGCACTTAGAGTCCTTTTTGACTCTTGGGTGGGTCGGGTAGCCATAAAAAGTTATCCCGAAACTCTCAAACTCTAAAAGTCCAAAAAGTTAGAAAAGAAGAAAAAGAAAAAAAATGTATCTTCCTTTTTCAAATAAGGCGAGGAGTTGGGCAGTCTACATTTTGGCAGGCACCCGGGCATTATTGAGTCTTCGTAGTTTAGGACCTTAGTTGAAATTTTTCTATTGATAATAAACAACCTAGGCCTAAGTAATCGAGTCCTAATTCTGGTTTTATACATACATTTAGTTTGATTTTGCTAGGGACTAGCAAAAGATAGTCATGGGGTATGATGTAGACAATATTTAGGATAAAATACCTACTTATGCATGTTCCTAAGCTTAGATATGCATTCCATGTTATAACAATTGCATAGCATGTATCATTCTGCATTTAGAGTAGTTTGTATAAAATTTAGGCTAATTGCATCCTTTTATGGCCAGGAGAGGAGATTTAATTCAGAGCCTCAGATTGACAATCTAACCGTACGGATCTGATCAGGATAACTATAGGAGTCCAATGCCTCCAAAATCATCCTGATCGAAGTCCTGAAGCACCTTATGCAGTCCGAGGAAGATCAATGGCCAAGGGACTATGTGATGCAATTCGGAGCTTCAAATGACAAATCTGACCACACAGATGGATTCGGGTCGACGATCGCAGCCCAACAACATGAAAATCGACTCAATCCAACATCTGTAGCAGCCCTAAAAAAGGAAAGAAGGTAGATGGCCCAGATCACGCCACGCAACGCTATCTAGGCTGCCCAAGGGCACGCACCAGCAATAGTGTGAAGAGCATTCAGCAGCGCGAGCACACACAGCACTGTGGGCGCATAGCAGCTTGAGCGCACGTAGCAGCTTAAGCATGCGCAGCACCGCAGGCACACAGCAGCGTAGCTGTGCACTAGCAGCAAGCGCACAGCATGTGCAGTGTGTGCAGCGCGTGGGGCACGGGAGCATAGAGCGCACACTAGCAGCGCCAGTGCACGCTAGCGAGCGCACGAGCACCATGCACGGGTGCATTGGTTTTCAGCAACGTTTATGGACATCACTAATTGTCCATGTGCGAAAAGCCTATTCTCCTCAACTATAAAAGGACCCCTACCCCTCCCATTCTTCTTCATCTCTTCCTTTCTTTCCCTCACCACCTCTAAGGCTCTAAAGAGAGCATGTCCCAAGCTCGAGATGCTCCTCTAGAGTAGAAAATCAAATATTTTTCCCGCCTCTCAGCCCCATTCATGGAGCATCCCGTGGCCATCCTCTCACCACTTTCGGGGAGCAGATCCTCTCCGCGACGCCATCCCATCCTGTACTCCTTCTACCACCCTTTATCCTTCATCTAGCTCCTCCCCACCATCATCCGAGGCATCGTCAAAGCGAGTTGTCCTCCAAGCGACCGTCGAGGGGGATTTCCTCATCTTAATTCTTTTTTTCATTTTTGTAGTATAGTTTTATTTCCCGTAATTAGTTGTAATAAACAATTTGAATTACTCATATAATATTTGTTCCTCTCTTTCTCTCTTTGCAAGTAGATTAGATAGAAATTATTTCAACCTGATCTCTTGCCTTATAAAAATTACAAAAAAATAACAAAAGATAAAAAACCACAAAAAAATAAAAATGAAACATGGATCTCAGCACCAATTGTTTGCCTCCCCGTGTTTGACCCGGGACTCCCTTTTGAGTTTTGGTTATAAATTTTATCTGGTAGCGAGTTTTGCGACTGCAACAATGGGTTTCCTGAAACCCTAACTTTTCTTCGCGAAAACCCGCTCATCACTACCTTTCTACCCCTAATCACCAAGATCATTTTGAGGAAACAATGGATAATAGGGATCCCATTTTAAGTAGCTAGCACTTAGACTCTACTCTTGAGACACGGCCACTAGAGGAGAACTATCCTAGTGATTATCCACCCAAGCTATATTATAGTCAAAAGAAAGGCAAGATGGTACCACTTGAAGACCTTGACCCTGCTGACAGTATTTTTCTCACTCTTGATGACCCAGGTCGAGGTCGTGCTAGTCATACCACTTCCCCGATTGATCATGTGGTGGAACCCCATTCTACCCTTAGTGAGCCTAATCCTGATCCTCCACGTAGGGAACCAACACCTACCATACAACATTCTAAGGATTTACATATGCCTAATGTAGGAGACCCTAAGGGAATGGAGGATGAATTGGATCAATTTTGGCCTCAGGGATACAAAGAGTCTTTTAGAAAAGGATGATGACCCAATGGAGGAACCCGAACTAAGTGTTTGGAGTGAATCTCGAGGGGATTATGTGTTATTTGATGACTTACCCCCCAAGGATGTGAATGATTTGGTGAAATCTAGATTCCTCCCTACTTTTGATTTTGAAAGTCATCCTCCGCAAAATCAGGAAGATATGGAGTTGATGTTGAAGAAGGAAAAACACAATATTGAGAAGCCTAGGAGAGACTCTTAGGGACAATACATATCAATTGAGGATTTATGCCCCCAAGAGAACAAAGAATTAAGCGATATAGGATTACTCCATAACATTGAGACTAATCCTCCTTCAGAAATAATTAAGGATACTGAAACAACTCCTCCCCTTACTGGTGAATCACATATACACCCCGATAAAAACTTAAGTGAACCAAAAGAATCCGGGGATTAAATTATGATAATGATTTTATTGCTTCGATCCTGCCATCAAATAAATGTGATTTGGAGTCCACCATTGATTCACATATACTTGAAGGTGAAAATATGACTCCCATTTTTTAGGAAATCATTAATGATAGGCAGGGTGACTTGAATTTTTCTACAACAACTATTAGGGAGAATAATACAAAATCTGAATTATTGTTGGAACTGGACTTGACACAGAATAAGCCCTCCTTGGACTTAATCATTACCTTCCAACACCACAATCAACCCTTACACTCCGTAACTAATCCTTGGCTCTGGTCTCTTCTCATTTACATTCGTTCTGGAGAGAATATCAGGCCAATACATCCTCGTGTGGAATGGCAAGTTTGGATTGATTTGTGTACTTTTAGTCTCACCATTCAAGGGTTTGAAATAATTGTGCGTATATCTTTTAACACCCTACCTTCTTTGGAGGGTCCTTGTCATCCTCCACTCTTGCTTCAAGAGGTCCCTTCCTCTATTACTCTTTTTCCTAGACCTCTCCAAGTAGCTTAAGAGATTATTTGTTATCACGTCTTCTGGTGAGCATTTGGGATAACTCTACATCATCAGCTCGCCATCATCCATGGCTACCTATTTTTTAGGCCTATGCTTTTACACATATTATTAGGGCCTAGCTCTTTCTGTTTGGAACTAGATTTACAGGTTCCCTATAAGTCTGGCTGCCAACAGAAAATGCAGCGCTTATTGCGAGGCAACACAATGTCCAAAATAATGCCTTCATCAGGTGATTTCCTTCCTTTCTCCCCCTGTTTTAATTTTACAATGACGACATTGTAAGATTTAGTCATAGGGGGTGCATTTTGCATTTTTAGGCAGTATTCATACATTTAGGTTAGGTGCATCAAAAAAAATCTTGAGCTGAATTAGTTAGTCCCTAGCAGAAGATTGTTATCAAGGAGGTGTCATTAAAGAGTTTCTTCTTAAATTGTTTCTGAGTTTAGAATCTAGTACATTCACTTGCACATAGACTGGGTAATGGATCTTTTAAGAAAACCAAAAAAAATTTTTAGTTTGCTAAACCCTTGTACAGTTAGTAGGGAGTCAGGAAAACCACCTTCTATTAGCTCCACCAAACATTTGTCAGGTGAAAGTAGAGAGACTATTGGTGCGCTAAGTCTAGTGCAAGGACTCCTAAGTTCTAGATAATTAGATGATGATACCTCAGAGTTAGGCATAGTTTTCGCTCTATGTTTCGGTGTGCAAATATTGTGTGTGAATTCTTGAGAGTCACCAAATAAGGCAGATACACAGAGATTGAGTTCTAATAAAACTATGACTATGGTGGATGGTTACAACCGTCCTTCATAGAGTCCTCGGCTGAAGGAGGGTAGTAGTGTCAAAGGTAAGAAATACGTTTGTCCTATCCATCTCGTCTTAGTGCCGAGAGTAGGCACTTCCACCAAATAAGCTACTCAAGATCCTCTCGAACATCATCATCCCCAATAATGCCTCATGAATAAAAGTTTGCATCGTGTTGTGTTAGTAGTTATTAAAAAAAATATAGAGAGAGAGACAAAAAAAAAGAGCAAGAAAAAATATATATATATAAATATATATATGAAAAAAATGAAAAACAAAGAGAAAAAGAAAAAGAGAAAAAAAAGAAAAAAAATGTTTGAGTTTATAGCTATGTCTTCGTGTCGATTTCATCATGTGTCGATATCATTGAGGCAACAAAAACATCCATGTGATTCACCAAATTTGAGCCATACCTATTTTTTCATTATTTCTAATCATCGAATACTGGTTGAGGAATTCTGACATAGTTATAGGGTTATTAGGACTCTAATTAAAGTGTGAATGGCATGTGAGGCCACCCAACCTTGAGTATATTTACAAAATCTGGTAAGATTTGTAATCTCAGAAACAAAAATAGAGAGAAAAAAGAGAATGAGCGCAAAGGAACGCAAAAAGAGCACCATTTTTTAGCCTCTCTCTGGGTTGATTTGTTTAATAGTCTAGAGATTTAGAGTCTGCAATACTAGACAACATGTAGCACTAGATGAGTATGAGCCACCAAATAGTAATCCATTTGAGTCAGATATCTTCTACCTAAGCCTAAAAATTGGGGTCAAATCACAAATGATTTTCTACTTATCCCCAAGGGAAGTAGGTTGCCTATCCTAGTAGAGTCTTTACCAAGGATTTAAGTACAAACTTTAAATGTAAGTTGACTTTTCACTTAGATCTGTTACCCGAGTTATTCATTTTTCACATGTGTCTAAATCTCTAAATTTTTGGAATAAGGAAATAAGAAACCTTTTGGTCACTTCCACCATTTTTCACTTTTGCTAGGGATTAGCAAAACTTAGGCATGGGGGAATTTGATGAGTTCACATTAGTGGACTAATTTTTAGCCTAAGTTGGTCAGTTCCAACATTTTAGGATGTACTAATATTTACATTTGATTGTAAAATAAATGCACGCATTATACATTTGATTTACATAGTTTATCTTATATTATAATTAAATACATTTATTGGATTGCAGGAATTCAAGGGCAGCCAAGTTTGATTTTTAAGACATCCAGAGCTCAGTCTGGACGTCTAACAATGCTGACGGATCTCAAACGAGCTCATCGCCTCAATGCACCGCCTCACAGCGGCCGTTGGAGAAGGGCGAAGATTCCGAGAGAGAATAGAATGAGAGAGAGAATCACAATAGAGGACACATTAAAAAGGAAAAGAAACCACCTGTGGAGGGGGGATCATCCTTCCCCCTTGCAGGGATCTTCTTCCTCCCATCATCCTCTCCACCAAAGCCAAAGCCTGCACCATGGACCCAATGTACACAGTGACCTAAGCATGCTCCATCTCTACCCATCCTCCCTATCGCCGATTGCACGGTGACAGCATGTGGCCACAACATCACCACCCTTCACCACAACCAACACCACATCACCGAATCCAAACCCCTTCATTTCCCTCTCCATCTTCTTCTCCAACATCCTACTACCTCCCATATTTCATCTTCACCACCACCTGCAAACCACTGTCCCCTATGTGAACCCAACATCTACATGCGAGTAGGACCACCTTCAGCCATCCATATAGACCACCCCATAGCCGTCCCTACCCTCAACCCCTCACGTAGCCAACCACCGCCGCTGCTTTCTCTTCTTCTTCCTCTTCTTCAACCCACCTCCCCTGTTATGTAAGAAGAACCCAAACCCACCACTACCACACCCTCACCGCAGCAGCCCATCCCCTTACCGTAGGAGACCACCACGACCACCATCACCACCAGGGCTCTCCTAGCCACCCACCTGCACTTCCTCGCCTACACGCGCACCCAACAGCGTGGCCACGCACGACTAATCGTGTGCTCCTTGTAGCAGCAAGACGCCCACCCACCACCTACATCCTCTCCAATAGGCCGACTCTGACCACGCCGCGTAGCCCTCATCCCAGCCGATCTCCTTCGAGCTCCAGCTAGCCGGTGGTCCTCCTTCCTGTGCGTGAGGAGGAGAGAGGAAGGGTCCCCTGTTCCCATCCGATTTATATTTACATTTGATGCCCTTGCCATTGAGATTCAAAAATAATTAATATAGTATTCAGTTGGAATTGATCTCACTCTCTCTCTTTCTCTTTATTTCTCTATGGTACTCTCTCTCTTACGGCTGGTGACCTCTCTCTCTTTATCTTATTCTCTCATGTATGGTAAAAGTAAAAGATGGATGAACATTTCCTATGCAATTAGTAGAAGATGAATGTTATTAAATTATTGCCCCAAATATTTAATCACTCTCCTTAAGTATGCATAATATAATTGTTCTCTCTTCAAGGATATATCTCTCATAATCTGGTGCGACTCTGCTGGATATTTATTTCTTTTATATGCAAACATCTGGTCAATTATGTTGATTATGAAGGTTTCATATTTGCAAGTTTATTGGCTTAGTTCCTCTCTATGGATACGACTTAATCCCTTGTGGTTAGACTGAATTATTTTCTATATTGATTGAGAGATTTTCCACCACATAAAATACATCAACGACACATCTTTTTATTGCAATCATCTTAATTAAGCGAGAATCTCTTTGTCACCTAAGCTACTCCCTCTCCACCTTAATGGTCATCCACCTACATTAAAACCACCAACCATTGGTGCCTAAAATATACTCCATGGCACCCTTTCACATGGCACTAAGGAAGCTTCCTAACCATCCTCCTTGGCACCCTTTCACATGGAGCCAAGGAAGCTTCCTAACCACCATCCTTGGCATCCTTTCACATGGTGCCAAGGAAGCTTCCTAATCATCATCCAAGCCACCCTCCTTGGCACCCTTTCACATGATGCCAAGGAAGGTTCCTAACCACCATCCATACTAGCCTATAAAAAGACCCCCCATCCTACCATTCAAACCATCCTTGGAAAGCAACAATTCTTCCTATCAAACACCTATAGCCACCATACATCCCACACCCAAGAAAGGAGAAGGAGAGAAGAAGATTAAGGGAGTAACCTACCCTCTCCCTTGGTACCTTCTTTCTCTTCTCTCTCCTTCTTGTGCCATGCCAAGGAGCAAGCTTCCATCTGGGGAGGATAGCCAGGCAGGAGGAAAGAAGGGTGGAGGATGTCCACTCTTGAGAGGAGAAACTCAAGGAGCTAGAAGGAAGTCTTCTTCAAGTTTGGGAGCCACCATTCTTGGAGCGAAGGCTACCTCAGCTACTCAGGAGAATTTTCTATCTTTTATTTTGTTGTATTTTAATTCCTGTTAAGCATTCATCTACCTAGGGATTAACTAAGTGTAACCATTGCTTAGTTGAGCTCCCTAGCTACTTTGTAAACATTTCTTCTTAATAGCAAAGTGCCTTTCTTCATTCTTGAATTTTCAATTTCAAGTAGCAACTTTATTTATTTTAGTGCATCACATCTCTCTTCTAATTACCCTAGGCGCACTTACTTAGAGTGAGCTTAGAAGAGAAGACTTCTCTTGTCACTTAGGTTCTAGTTGTTAGGCAAGTTTCTTTAGTGTAGTTCTATCTTCGCATTCGTATCCTGCTTATTTCGAAATATAAAAATTTACAAAAATCAAAATACAAAAAGAAAAGTGTTGATTTAAGAGATGAGAGAGAGAGAATCACTTATTTGACTAACAAATTGGCCTCATTGGATGACCCTATATACCACCACTATTTAGGAATATAAATTTAAAAGTCAATCAATTTTTCACGTCTTAATGACAAAAACCTGATTTTAACAAACTGCGTATTTTCCGTATCACTTTTTGGTGCCGTTGCTGGGGAGGTACGGCTTAGTCACAAATTTTATCTCTCTTGCTTTATTAGGTCTTCACGAATTTCGTTTTGTGTTTTGTTTAGGTGCAAACCAGGAGAGGAGCGGGATTCAAATTCGCTTGGAGCATAAAACTTTAAGTAAACTTGTCTTTTCACGTACTTGAAGTTAGTATCCTCGACCATCTCTTGTATCATCATTAAAATATCTTAAAAAAATCTTTAAATACTCAAAAAAAAAATCAAAAACAAGAAAAATTAAGTGTGGTGGAACCCTAAAACTCTTTGTGTTGCTTGTTTGCTTCATTTTTTCACCACCTTTACCTTATTGGTGTCTGATTTTTGAAAATCCAGACTTTTATCTAGGCATTCAAAAATAAGGTTTGGGCACTTAGAAGCATCCTAAATTCACCAATTTCACCCAGGGAAGCCACTTTGAGTCAGAAACCGTGAGTCCAATTTTCAAGAAGTTTTTCTAAATAGAAAAAATTAAAAAATTCATGGACTTAATAGGGGTTTGACCTTGTTTTCTTACTATTTTCTTATAGTTCATGAATTTTATAAATTTTTATACTCACTAGATTTGTGCAAACTTTATATTTCTATAAATATTGAGAAATTTTGTACATCATATAAAATTCTCAAAAATTTTTGAGATCATTTGAGGTTTTTGTAGAATCAATTCCTCGAAATTATCAATTCTGATTCTTGACATGAATAACAAGAAAAATTCCAATAAAATATCAAAAAATTTCCTAAAATCACAAAAAAAATAATTTTTGGATTCCTCGTTTGATTTTACATCAAGTGGTGGTGTTTTTTTCTTGTTTGGATCACTACTTTTAAAGATTTCATAAAAAAATATTCATTTAGTAGTTGCATAACTAGGATTTTCAAATCTAGCATTTTGATTTTGTTCTCTCTTAGTCACACATACACTCAAAGGAATTGATTCTCACCAACTTACAACTTGATTGTCATATTATGTGATCACCTTCTAACTTGTTTGAACATTTAAAAAGACAGAATCTTAAAATCTACAAAAATTTTATCAAAACCCTAAAATCTTTTCACAAAAATCCTCATTTTCAAACCTCCTATTTTTGCCTAGGCCTCATTTCTCACCCAATTTTCGCACACACAAAAATTGAAATAATCGAGCATTACCCCAATTAACACCCATCACATTCCTTGTTCACTTTAGCCTCCTAGACCTAATTAAAATTTATAACAATTTGATCCCTAAGGTTTCAACAAACTTAGGCTTGCTACCTAGGTCTTCAGATTTCCTTGGTTTCAATTCCTTCATCTATATCTAGTGCCAAACTGAGGGGTTGTGTCAAACGACCAGGCGTGGGTTTATACAATCCCCTAGTGATTTTCCTCGAACATGCTTGGGCCTAACCCTCCCCTTAGTCAATCTAGCCAGATTTGTTGAGGGAACGATTATCAGCTATTGATTTCTTATTTCTTAGGTAGACCAAGTCTTAGGTAATTTTTAGGGAGTCACCCTTAAGTTAGGTCTAGAATTTTGCTTTCTTGGTTGCACACTTATACTTCTCATCTTTCCTTCCTCTCCTCCCCATTCTTCCATTGCATACACGAGCGGCGGTCCCAAAATCCACACTTGGAGGGACCTCTTGATTCTACCGCCCCACACAACAAGACTTTCTTCCTCTCATTTTCATTCTTCAAAAATGGAAAATCCCCAAAATAGGTCCTACGCCACTTCCAGCTCTCACCAAGAAAACACTTCTGATCTCACCTCTAATCCTGTTTCTAGCCCTTCCACCCAAAATCCTCAATCTAACCTGCTTTTTGCTTACCCATCCCCAACCTACCCATCCTAGAACTACTTGAGATGCCACAAGGACAAAATCAAGGCCCCTCGCCCAATCCCTTGTACATGATGGTTGAGCAATAGGCTCAACTACAAGCCAACCAACAACAGTTGGCTAGGACTGTAATGAACCTAGCCAACCAAGGGCAAAACCCACCACCCTATCAATAGCCTGTCGTTCCTCTTAAGGATTTTTACGATCCTTCCAATTATGAGGACGGACTAGGGGTGGTCATACCAGAAAGGGACTTTGAGATTAATCTTGTCATTTTGACCTTAATCAAGCACTTCCATGGCCTTCCTCAGGAAGACCCATTCAGCCATCTTGAGGAACTTACCTTCCTCAGGAAGACCCATTCAGCCATCTTGAGGAACTTACTCTCCTCGCACAGATGACCCATTCTCGTAATGTGCAAGAGGATTTATGGTTGATGCGATTATTCCCACTTTCCCTAAAGGAGAAGGCCGTAAACTAGTTCAGAACCATTGGCAAACCAATTACCACTTGGGCTCAGCTTAAAATCGCTTTCCTAAAGAAATTCTTCCCCATTGGTTGTATGATTTCCCTACAACGATCTATTATGACCTTCCAACAAAAACCTGGCGAGACCATACATGATGCTTGGGAGCAATTCCAGGATCTTTTAAGAAGTTGCTAGCACCACGAGATTCCATTATAGCAGCTCATGCAGATCTTCTACCATGGATTAGAAGATCAACTTTGACGTTTCGTCAATGCCTCGTGTGGCGGCAACATCTTGAATAAAGATGCTAAGAGTGCCTATAATCTTTTTGAAGAAATGAGTGAAAGCTCATTTAACCATGCATCCATGAACACCTTTAGTAGGACTACCAACTAACAGTTCAGTGTTCATGAGATGGGCACTCAATCAATTCCCGCTACCCAAGATGACCTTCAAATGATTTCCCATAGACTCAACCAGATGAAATTAAATCAGAAGAAAATCGAGGAGACTTACTACACCCACCTAGGTTCCACATCCGACCCCACCTAACATTCTAAAGAGAAAGAACTTGCACAGTCTCAATACTGTCCCTACTAACTATAATCAATTCTCTAAGGCTTCATATGGCTCGTCGAGGACTTGCAGTTATCCAAATCCTAGCCCCACTGAGAATATTTACGCCCTCCAGGAGCAATTTAGGACTCCCTCCAACTCCAATTGGAGAAATTACCTGACTCACTCCTGCCTCAATCAGGTGCCCTCTCAGAAACAAAACCAATTTGGAGGGTATGGGTAGATCCAGACTTTCTATCAACCTGGCCATCCCAGGAGGACAACAATGCCCAGGTTATGAAAACCCTGCAGGGGATGCAAAATCAGATTTCAGCGATAACCCATGTTGTTACAAATCTCCATAATCAGATTGGAGTTACTTCGACCCAGAGACCTATAGGATATCTACCTTCCCAGCCCATACCAAACCCTATCAATCAAAGAAACCACTATCAAGGCAGGCACTTAAATCTGAACCATACTAATCAGCCTCCAATCAACCTAGATCACAGCAGTCACCATGTTTCCCACAACATCAGGCCCCCCAACCCCCTCCCAGGAACAACCAAATTTCCAATGCAGTTACTTTGAGGAATGGGAAAACAATCATTGATCCTAGGCCTTCACACCAACTTGATGAAACCCACACTACCCTAGTTCAAGTCCACTCTCCTAACACCATCACTCAAGGAGAGAAAAGAAATTGATTATCATGACATGACTCCTGTCCCTTTACCCCAAGCTCTCCACTCCACCACCAATAGAAGAAAAAAAATCTGAGCCCACAAATGAGGAACTCATGGAATTATTTGGGCAAGTTCAGATAAATATCCCTCTCTTAGACACAATCAAATATATCCTTGCCTATGCTAAGTTTTTGAAGGATCTCTGTACTCCAAAAAGGCAGAATAAAACCTAGGAAGAGTTCATCTTTCGAAGATAGTAAGCTCTATCATACAGAGCAAGCTGCCTCCTAAGATGAAAGACCTGGGTGCGCCATTGAATTTTGTGATTATTGATGATACTACATTTAACCGCACCCTTCTCGATCTTGATGCCTCAGTCAATATCATCCCCATCGTTCTATTCAAGGAATTTAAGATTGGTGATCTCAAGACTATCAAGGTTACCTTACAATTAGCTTACCAATCTGCGATTAAACCTCTAGGGACTGTCGAGGATGTCCTTGTCAAGGTTCAGAATTGTGTCTTCCCCATAGTTTTTCCGGTCCTTGACATTGAGGTATCCAAAGCTCTAATGAATGCCCCTATCATTCTTGGATGACTCTTTTTGGCCACTGCAAAAGTAAATATAAATTGTCATATGGGTAAAACGGATATCACTTGTGTAGGCCAAACAATAACTCTAGATATTTTCAAATTCTCAAGGAAATTCCATGATGATGATGACTTCTTCAAGGACTCAGATATTGAAACATCTAATTTTGTGGAGGAAATAATGCTGATAGATTCTCTTCCCGGCCATAATTTTTTTGAGGATTCTGACTCTAAATTGGTGATCGATGACATCAAAGACCTAGAGCCTTGTATTCACTCAACATCTCTTCCTAACTATTCACCAAACCCGCCTACTCTAATTTCACCTCACCCACCCATTTTAACTTCAATTCAACCTCCCACCCTAACTTCACCCACCCTTCATCTCACTAACTTTCCCCCAGTCCCTTTCCCCTAGACCTACCATCTGATCCCCCCGTGCATCTCCTTATTCCTGAATTGAAACCTCGGCCAGACTCGGGTATTTCTTCCATTTTTCACACTCATTTTAGTCACCCTACTTCCACTATTTTCTTTTTAGGGGACCAAGAGGAAGATTGCATTTTACAGGGCATTCACGTGGCTAACTATCTTCACGATTGACCATCTTCTATGCATCACTTCACGCCTGACTAAATGGCATTAAAGACAACACTGGTTGGGAGGTAACCTAGCAATATTTTCCTTTTCGCTTTCATTTTCATTTTCAGGGTCTGTAAAATTTCGCCTTTATCCTAACTTCCTCTCTCAAGTGATATCTTCTCCTATTCTTTTCCATTTGCAAGGGACTTGCAAACCTTAAGCATGGGGTGGTACTTCAATTTTGTTAGGCATTTCATTATTTTTCAGAACCTAAAAATATAAAATATTTTGCATTTGCATAATCTGCATCTGCATATGCACTCTATTTGCATAACTTCTAAAAAAATGTTTTGAGAATTTTTAGTGAAAGAAAGGACCAATGGTTGAACTTTAATTCAAACTAGGTACACCTAGGGTTTAATCATTAACAAACTAGGATGAAGCTACGGATTCATGTTTAGACATTTTAGGTCTAGAAACCTAGACTAGATCAGGTATCCTGCAAAGAATTTCATCCTAACGCTTGATGATTCAAGTAACCCGACTTTGTTTAGTGACCTGGATAGTACTTGACTTAGTACTCGATCCAAAAATTTATTTTTCATTTAAAAATCTGGTGTCAAACATTTCACACACAAAGCCAACACTACCCAAGCCCAAAAACATCTAAATAAATAAAAAACTCTTGCAAAATCTTAGTAAAAGACTGAGACAGATGATTGATTTGAGTTCCCACCACAGAGAAGGAAAAATACTTCCTTTCAGGATGCGATGTTAACATGTTACTGGCTTGGTGCTACTCTATATCTATATTTCATATCTTTAGACAAAACATTAAGGCACATTTTGCAACTCAGGTGTCTTAGACGGTGCTCTACCCATAGTGCCGAAGCAAGAGCTTGAGTTTGCTTGGAGCACCCCTTTACACTGCATTGTGTTTTGGGGCTGTGAGCTCCTGGGGTGTGTCTTGGATGGTACTATCTTCAAGTGCCAGTGCCAGAGCCCCCTTGATGATTGGTAACGGGAATGATGATCCCGACACATCTGTAGTAGGACTAAGCATGGGGGAAATAATTGAAAAAAAAATGTTTCAATAACATGACCTTATCCCAATAATGTTGTCATATCATAAAGCACTGACACCTGAATTTTCATCAACTTGAGAGTTACGGATCGAGTTCACGAGCCAGGGAAATCCTAATAGCAAAAATGGTTTTGGGATATTTGAATTAAACAAGAGTTGAGTAGTGAACTCTCAAAGGATATAGTGGTCCTGATTTGTCTAATCATTGAATCCAATGCTAAGTCTAGATGTTTTATCATTAATAAACCTCGTACCTACCAATAAACACACATGAATTCATGATAAATTACTTATTTATGATAGTTCCTAGGGTTAGCATTGCATATCATGTTATAAATACTGCATAACATCCATTGCATGGCATTTAGGCTAGTTGCATATTTTGTATATTAATTCCTTCATTTTATATGGCTAGGAGACAATGCGATGTCCTTACGAATTTTGGACAAAAATCCGACCGTACGGATGGATTCAAAGCGACGATCGCAGTCCGACAACATAGAAATCACCTCAATCCGAGCACCGTGGCATCCTTTGCAAGCAATGAAGGGTGGACGGTCCAGATGTTGCCACGTGGCACCATCTGGAGTGCCCAAAGCCACCTGCCACATCTCCAAAGGCCACCCTCACTGCACAGCCGCAATTCTTCTTCACAAAACAGTCATAGATGTGGCGCAACGGTGAGGACGAGCCCTCTCAAAGAGTGAGGGCGAGATCGAGTCGTGATGCGCCGTGCTCGCTACAGTGCTAGCTGCAATAGGGTCGCCCGATCACAATCGAGCAGTTGAGATTCCCCACGCGTGATCCAACACCACCCATCGATGAGAAGACACACACTAGATCACACGCATGCCATTTGGGGCATGCATTTAAGTTGACCGCAAGCAGCGTCCGCCGATCTTCACAATCGCGCGAGGCGCGCGATTCAAATCAGAGCGCGTGTAATCTGCAGGCGCTCCTCGACCGTGCGATGCCTCATCCGACGGCTGCCAGCGCATGCACCAGTGGTGCGAATTTCAAATGCTGGCAGGTGCAAACTCTCCTCTTGCAATCACAATCATCCACGCCTGATCCAACGGCCGATGATCGCCGTGCCTATGATAACTGCGGGCGTGAGCATTGGGCGATGGATTTCCAACAACAGAAGAGCGAGCCTTAGTGACAGTTGCAACTATCACTAAATGGCCTGCGCAGTGCGTGCGCTAGCTAAGGCATTGATGAGGTGCGGATCTTTTGGCGACAGCTTAAGCAGCTTTTAGTGATGCTTGTAGCTATTGCTGAATGTCTGTGCATGGGATGCTCTTCTTCCCTCCACTATATAAACACCCCTACACCCCCCCATTCCTCTTCATCTCTACCTACTTTACTCCCACCTACTCCTAAGCTCTAGCATGCCTACCAACACTCCATTAGAGCTTACTCTCAAGCTCCCAAGGTTCCGATTAGTGTAGCGAACCTCTGCCTCACCAAATATTCCTCCATCTTCCCATCCCCACTTATAGGTTGCCTTGGAGTCGTCCTCCCACCTCCATTCTAATAGCAGATCATCTCCGCCTTCTCACCTCTATTCTGGAGCCATGCCGAAGCTTTCCTCTAACCAACATCCTCCTGTATCTCACCTCTATCATCCTACTCCTCACCTCCTTTGTCTGAGCTTCCGCCAGGCGCCGTCATCTCACCAAACAGCCGCTTTAGGAGATTCCTTCTCACCTCCCTCTCTTTTTATGCTTTCGTAGATTATTGTAATAGACATTCATGATATATAACATATTTGTTCCATATCTCTTGTGATTTATTCTGCTTGTCTTCTTCTTTCAAAAACACAAGAAAAAATAAAACTTTAAAATACCAAACACAAACAAAACGAAGTGCGATTTTCAATTAAAGTAAACATCGCCTCCCTGTGTTCGACCTGGGACTCCCTTGGAGTTTCGATATAAATTTTATTTGATCACGAGTTTTGCAACTATAATGATAGGTTACTCGTAACCCTGATTTCAAACTCGCAAAACATGTCGATCACCTACCTTAACCAAAAATCAACCAAGGTCCTATCTTGAACTTTTTCCTCAAAACACAAAAGGTTGGTTTCTTGAGAAACAATGTGGTGCAATCACAATTTTTTCTAAAGGACTAGCAAAAAGATAAACATGGTGATGTGATAAACGCCATGTTATCATCATCCTTAGCATCCATTCACATCTAGTTCCTACGATTTTGTCAACTGCATTGCATTATATCATTACATTTAGAATGCATGTGCATTTAGGGTTTAGAGCATACATTAGCATTCATTTCACATTATCTCATGTCGTTTCCATTTGATTGCTAAAGATGAATGCATTGGAAATCAGATAAACCCTGGCAGTATGGAAGGCACTTGGAACATTTGTGAAGACAGAAGCTTTAATAGTTTGACGTCAGCTCAACTCAGCTAGATCCAACTCAAATCCAACTCCTACCCTACTCCCTCTCCACCTTAATGGCCATCCACCTACATTAAAACCACCAACCATTGGTGCCTAAAATACACTCCTTGGCACCCTCCTTGTCACCCTTTCACATGGCACCAAGGAAGCTTCCTAACCATCCTCCTTGGCACCCTTTCACATGGAGCCAAGGAAGCTTCCTAACCACCCTCCTTGGCATCCTTTCACATGGTGCCAAGGAAGCTTCCTAATCATCATCCAAGCCACCCTCATTGGCACCCTTTCACATGATGCCAAGGAAGGTTCCTAACCACCATCCATACTAGCCTATAAAAAGACCCCCCATCCTACCATTCAAACCATCCTTGGCAAGCAACAATTCTTCCTATCAAACACCTATAGCCACCATACATCCCACACCCAAGAAAGGAGAAGGAGAGAAGAAGATTAAGGGAGTAACCTACCCTCTCCCTTGGTATCTTCTTTCTCTTCTCTCTCCTTCCTTGTGCCACGCCAAGGAGCAAGCTTCCATCTGGGGAGGATAGCCAGGCAGGAGGAAAGAAGTGTGGAGGATGTCCACTCTTGAGAGGAGAAGCTCAAGGAGCTAGAAGGAAGTCTTCTTCAAGTTTGGGAGCCACCATTCTTGGAGCGAAGGCTACTTTAGCTACTCGAGAGAATTTTTTGTCTTTTATTTTGTTTCATTTTAATTCCTATTAACCATTCATCTACCTAAGGATTAACTAAGTGGAACCTCTACTTAGTTGAGCTCCCTAAGTACTTTGTAAACATTTCTTCTTAATAGCAAAGTGCCTTTCTTCATTCTTGAATTTTCAATTTCAAGTAGCAACTTTATTTATTTTAGTGCATCACATCTCTCTTCTAATTACCCTAGGTGCACTTACTTAGAGTGAGCTTAGAAGAGAAGACTTCTCTTGTCACTTAGGTTCTAGTTGTTAGGCAAGTTTCTTTAGCATAGTTCTATCTTCGCATTCGTATCCTACTTATTTCGAAACATAAAAATTTACAAAAATCAAAATACAAAAAGAAAAGTGTTGATTTAAGAGATGAGAGAGAGAGAATCACTTATTTGACTAACAAATTGGCTTCCTTAGATGGCCCTAGATACCACTACTATCTATGAATATAAATTTAAAAGCTAATCAATTTTACGTGTCTCAACAATAAAAACCTGCTTTTAACAAATTGCATATTTTCTATATCAGAGGGGGTTGCCCTTGAGGGCTTTGCCGTTGGTGTATGGCTTGCATAATGGTTAGGATCTGTTGTTGCTGGAGTTGGTGGTAAGTAGTAATCTAAACATGGATAATGGCCATAGCATCAGGCTAAGGTTGGTCCCCCAGATCCTCAATTCTCGAGTTGGCCATTTCCTCAATCCTAACCCTATATAGCGTAGTTTCTCTCTAATGCAACCAACTCGGGATTAAGTGAGCATCATCCATGCATACACTAGAGAAGAATCGGGAGGGATGCGAAAGAGACAAAAGAGAGAATTATGTGTGCACAACCAAGCAAACAAACTAAGCCCTACAATGTTGACCTAGGTGACCTAGAAGCCTTGGAGAGAATGATCAAATTTGCAAGCACTTTGGCCTTCTTTCCCAAGGTTAATCTAGCTAGGTTGATTATGAAGGGATTGAGGGGAAGGTTCTTCCTTCAGCTCATGCCTCTGGGTCCTTGATACCCCCCAACCACGGTTGTTTAATGCTTCCTCGTAGCCTAGACACCAGATTTCATGATGGGAATTAAGGCCAAGTACTTAACAAACCCAAACACACTTCCAGGTCTTAGATTAGTCCTACCTAGGGCACATCTACTCGATTTTAATTTAGGGCTTGGAGTGTGCATGTACTTAAGGTAAGTGATATGGTGTTGTTGGGGGTTTTTGCCTCTTAATGAATCCAATTGAGCTCGTGTGTGCACTCAACAAATCATGGTTTTCAAGTAAGGGTTTTAGGATGTGATGTCTTTTAACGTTTAGTCCTTGCCTTGATGAATTTTAGGGTTAAAATTTCTTAAGGAATTCAAGCAATGTTTGTAATGGGCACACAATGTTTTGCACACAACGGATGATAGTCAATTTTCTTTAGAGCAAATGTTGTGGCCCTAAAAATAAATAACCTTAATGTATTCACCCTTAGAGTTTATGCAAGTCTACTTGGGGAATCAATTTTAATTTTTAATGAGTGGTGCGGCCCAATATAAGACACGGTTGGCTTTGTAAGCACCACTCAATGAGAAGGATACTCAGAAAGATTTTCAGGAACTAATATATAATAGTTTTTTTTTGGGGTGGTGGGTTCAGGATGTGGGTCAAGCAAGAATCAACCACACCAATTTTTTTGAGGTTTTCTATTTTCTTTAGATTTTCTTAGTAGACAAGCAAACAATCTAACCTAAGATTTATGCATGAGCCTAAATGTAATTTTTTTTTTTACATAAAGGGATGATGAAACTACGATAGATAGGATGATACTCACCAAAATCTTCATCGCACTTTACTCCTAATCTACCATCTTGGGATGCGGTCTTCCTGTCATCGATGTGCCAGATTCCTGCAACCAATAAATAGAAAAAGAGAAACTAGAGTTAGAAAATGTACGCATGAAAGCGACTAAAAGATCCATTGCCTCCCCGACAACAATGCCAAAAACTGACATCGGGAAAACATTCGTTGATTGTAACGTATGCTTTCGACATCAATTTTAAAGAGAATAATCGAACAGGAGTACGAGTGTCAAACATAGGGAGGCATGAAATCAAATCGATTAGTCGCTTATTTTATTGCCACATAATGGGTTGCTTGTGTGAAGAATAGAGAGAAAAAGAGAGTAGAAATCCGTGGTAATGGTGATTGCTAACTACACATGAAAAGAAGACAGGATGATGTAGTTAATAAAAAGCATGGATGGTATGAATAGAACCTAGCTTGGAATGAGATAATAAGACAACAATTACAATAACAGAGAATACTTGTTGCACAATCAAAATCATCTTGTAGCTATAAACAACAATGCTGGATGACTGCTTAAAGGAATACAACTTTAAGCTAAACAAAGCTAGAAAGTAAGCGAGAAAGAAGAGGGCGTCAAGGTAGCCACGGTGGTGGATAAAGCTCCATCAGTGGCTCAGTAGCTCCAGAAACTTGATTGGAAGCTCTAGGGAGTGGAGGGATGCTTGGTAATGAAGATGGAAGACAATGGGGGTCCATAGGGCCTTTTATGGGTGAAGAAAGGGAATTGAACCAGCTTGAGCTACCCCAAATCGTGCCTTAGACTGTGCTAGGCCATGCTGGACCAGCGCCTTCATTCACGCACACGCGCTGGATAGCGCTCATCCCCACTAGATCGACGTGGAGAGACCACAACCATCAGATGATCGTCCAATGCATGAGAGCATGCGCTTTAAAAATCATGCAAGGGGTGCGTAGGATCATATGAGTAATGCGTGTGGACCGTTTGTTCAAGATTTAGCAGTCCTGATTACTTGGTGGCTGCGCCCTTTGAGGATTAAAGGTTGCTGGTGGAGGTGCGATGTGGAGAGTTCTCGACCGTTGGATGAGAATCCAACGGCTGAGATCAGTGGTTGCGGGTGCTTCACATTGGGCAAGCAACCTTGGGAAGCCATGGGTGGTCTGGATGGTGCCACGTGGCCCATCTAAACCATCCATTTTCTTCTCTTCATAGGTGATGCCACGGGTGTCGGATTGGAGCGATTTTAGGTCCGTTGGACTCTGATCCTCATCCTGAATCCATTCGTGCAGTCTGATTGCTCATCTAAGACCTGTTTCAAGGTGCTCTTTTATAACGTGGCCATTAAACATTAGTTTTTTTTTAAAGTATGATTAAACATTAGTTCTGAGCAATATCAATATAAAAATAATGCAGAATGCATGCATTGCTCCTAAACCTGCTATATTATAATATTTATGTGCATGTGCCCTTGAAATTGACTCTAATTGATGTAATTATCACTATTATTTGTAGAGTCATCACTCGTCAACTCACCTCCCTTGATTGTTGCACAATACCTTCAATTTTAGTGTCGAAGCAACAACCCTCTTCTCTTATCTTTTCCCTTGTTTCTCCTCTGTTCCACCTTCCCCAACACGCCAACTACCTCTACAGCCATCATCGGCCACCGACGTTCACTTGCTACTTCCCCCTCAGCCTCTCATCCTCTCCTTTGCCACCTTCTCTCTCTTTCTCTCCTCAATTGACTAACCATCACCACCGTCGGCCAACACCACCACCTCTCCTCTGCTCTCCACGTTACCATAACCGCTGACTAGCCAACAACCAGTGGCAACTCCTCTTTCACTACCCTTTCCCTCTTTGCTACCCTTGATAACCACCAACAACCCCATTGCCGCCAGCCACAACTGCCATCACCGTCGCCTCCCCTTCAATTCGTCCTCTCTGCTAAATGACCACCTGCAAGCACAATGACCGCGCATCTGACTCCTCCTTGATTACTGCATGAGCCTCCTCATCCTCTCTTTTGAATTCCAATGTTTTAGTTGTATAAGTAGCAGCAACAGTGTATTATGAGTTGTTATTTGATGTATGGAATTTTATACCTCTAGATATGTGATGTTAAACTTTCTTCCATTTATAATAAATGTCATTTTGTGTCATAGCATAATGAGCAAGATAGCCAACATATTTTATAATTTATAATAATTAAGTCCAAGTCATTTGCTGGGAGGCTTAATTAGCAAAACTTCACCAATTATTCTTTTAATTAAGTTATCTATACTTAATAAAACTAAGAATCTATTAATTAATAAGCTATACTTATTACTTAACTTATAATACATATAACTTATATACTTAAAATTATACTTTACAATATATAAATAACTTGTGTTTAAACTACTTAATTAAGTTACTTCCTATATAGCTTACTCTACATAATTACTTATTATAATTTACTAACTATAAATTAACTCTACTTAACTAATAACTTAACTAATTACTAAGTTAAAGTTAACCTATAACTTATGAGTAATATTAACTTAACTTAAGATATATAACATACTACTAACTATAGTTATATAACTACTTAATTAAAATACTTAAGTTATATAGTTAGATTAATTAATTAATTATTATATCTTAGGTACATAAATTAATTGCAAGAAGATTTAATCAATAAAATGGAGATTAATTCCATTCGAATTATGAGCATGCAAAACAAGTAATTGAAATGATTAGATATTAATTACATTAAAAAATGAATAAATTTTTTGTTTATACAAACTAAAGCTCTCAATCCTCAATTAAACTCAAGTTTATTCAATTCACGCTAAGTGTTAAGACAGAGTAACACTTAGAATTCTCTTCATAGCACAAATATACACAACTCCTCATACTTAAAAATATTTTGGCTTTTATGACACAAGCACTCGGAACTGAATCAATGGCTCAGAAAAGACAGACCACAATTACATCGATGTCGCATGTCATCATCAAATTAAATCTTCCCCACAAGCTACTCTCCCAAAGCCACAAGATCACAAGGTATAGCTATGGTCAGAAGAGATCAATGGTCAGATCAAACTTGTAGGCATTGTAGTCACTTTGCGACTTAATGGGCATGATTGTTTATATACGACTTCACCGCTCTTTTCATAACCATGGTGGGACTATAGCATCTCCATTCCTCCTTGCACGCGCCTATAGAGTTTACAACTTCATTTCTCCTTCAAAGCTCCTTTAAATGATCAAGTCGGTCCTTTAGCAATTGAACGCCATATCTTCTTCAAAAGCTTCAGCCCAACTCGGATCATTAATTAGAGTCAACAATTACTTTGGTAGACTCCATAAATCCTCTTGATTCCCAACTGCTTGTCATGGTTGCTTGTCGGAAGTATCTTCACGTAATACCTATAGCTTGTAGTCTAACCCTTACAACTCTCTCTCTCTCGTGACTATTAAATTCTCTTCAGTGCCTAAAAGACTTCAGTACTCTCATAAGGCTTAAAGGAATGCTTCTCTAGCTTCAGAACTACTTGAAAACAACTTTGCAAGCTTATATCAACAAAAGAAGGCAATTTGGAATTTAAATCAACTCAGACCTCAATTATTATTTCCCAGACCAATTCTCAATACCTTCAAGAGGTTAAAACACAATTACTTGACGATAAGAAGCTTTGGAATCTCACCCAGAACTCAAAGGAGCTCACTTGCTGTTCTTTGAACCCATTAGACTTAGATGAACTAACATACTCAATTTGGCTTCAAAGCCTCCTAAATTGAACTCTAACATATTTATAACAACCTATAAAGTAAATTGGAATCCTTAGAATGGAGGTTAGGAGCTATTACCTCCAACGGTTGCACAGGTTGACCAAAATAGGACCATAAGTTGACTTTTAGCTTCAAAGTAATTCCAATCAATCTGAATGACTTGAGGATCTCAATGGAATAAAAAGGAAGTCAAATTGATCTATTTCCTAAGGTTCTCAGGTCTGCTGCCTGGAATCAAAGAGGAGGTTGTTCCTCAAATTAAATCAGACACCTAACATCCTAACTGAAGGTCATTCTAGATTCAGTGAAGCATAGTGATTCTTAAGGACCTATTTCTAGACTCAAAAGATAAAGAATTAAAACTATACAACCCTACCTGAGCTAAGGAAGATGAAGACTCTCAAGGTGAATTACTCAGCAAAATCAATTGTATTTGAAGGAAATCCATCTCTATACGCTTCTAAAGTGAATTGAGAACTTTAAGAACTAAATTGAACACTAAAGCTTGGAGTTGATGTCCTTGAGTTCACTAGAGCTCCGATGACAGACAGTTTTGATCATCAGAATCGAAAGGTTGACAAAATAACTCAATGAATGGCTCAAAAGGATACTCGAATCTTCTTAAAGCTTACAAATTCCTTAATTAGCTCAATGAAAGCTTAAGAAAGGTGTGCGAACTCAAGATCGAGAGGTATCTTGAGTTCAGTAGGGTATCAGAATCAATGAATTGTTCAATAGATTTCGACAAATAGATGCTTGAGGTAATGCGAAGGTGGTAGGGTGATCAATTAGGCAGATTAAACTCTTTCGAAACTCGACCATGGACAATGGAGTCCGAAGGTTGAATGAATTAAGTGTTTCATGATCAATGACTAATCAAGGAAAAAGAGAGTTGGAAGATGTTCACGAGGTTGTGAGAACGAGTGAACAACGGTTGGCTAAACAAATGAAGATTGGACAAGGCCAGATTGGCCTTACTGGAGTCAGAGAAGGAGGTGAGAAGCATGGCATTATGCTACACTAATCTACCAAATTAACCATGCTAAACTAATCTAATAAACTAAACTAAGCTAGAGCTAACATTACCTAGATGAATGAGGTACAAGAACTCTGGCAATCACTCATCGGAGTTGGAGTGAAATCAAAAGGTTAGGGAAGAATCTCCAATCTTGGATCGAAGGCATATGGAGGAAGGGATGATGCTCCTCTGTCATTTGCAAGGCGGAGGAGAGGAAGAGGAGGTGAGAGAAGAGATCAGCTCTACTAGAGTTGATCTGAGAATTAGGTGAGAGGTTGTCGGAGTTGGGAAAGAATAACCTATTATCGGCTTAGTTGGGGGGAGATACGGAGAAAACCCTTTGATCGGAAGCCATGGGGAGCTATTTATAGGTGTGGCAAAGGTAGAGGCTTAGTGAATTTGGATAGTGGTGACGTCTAGGTACAAGGAATCGGCCGTCGCCTTCTCTGACAATGGGGATGAGGTCCACGTTGAAGTGATTTTAGGCTCATCTCTGTGGATGGCCAGAGTTTGTTGTGTGCTAACTTGACAGCCAAGGAAAACAAGGTCAACCATCCAATGGGTCATCATCGGAGGAGGAAAATATGGGAGCACTTTTTTTCCGGTCGTCAATGAGAGAGAAGGAAGAAGACAACACTCGGAGGACATCTTTGCAATAAATAAAGGACAAAGATGTAATAAAAAGGACTTATTTGAAATGAATGTTAGAGACCAAAATGTTAAATAATACATTTTTACCCTTTTGTGCATTATTTAATTGAATGATTAATATTAATGTTAGTATTATTAACTTAAATCATATAATATATATAAGCTCAATTAATCATAGTTATAAATAGCTAAATCCTTAGATTTAAGTCCATATTACTAATTAAATATAGATGAAAGCTTATTATACAATAATTAAGCTATTTTTACTTGTAATTAAGGTCCTTATGCAATATTGACTGGTTTACTAATTAACCATGCTTTAATGATAATACCAATTAATTAACTAGGCAAACTAGCTTATTTAGGTGAATTAGGAGCCATGATGAGTCCCTCATCATATCCCATGCCTAAGTTTTGCTAGTCCCTAGCAAACTAACTAGTGAATATGATGAATTAAAACACATCAGGGTTTTATTGAATAGTCTTGAACTCTCAAGTTAAGGATTAGGTCAAAAAATTTTCAGAATTTTTCTTATTTTATGTTTATATATATGGACTATAAATAGGATAAATATCTATGAATGATTTCCTTTCAAAGCATTAAGCGAGAATGCACTTACTAAGGACTCAAGACTCAAGAATACTTCTTAAAACAAGTACTCATGAAAAATAGACTCTTGACAGGAATTCTATTGAGTCAAACCATCTGATACCCTTTTCCGTAATTCGTATTCCACTCAAAAAAAACTTTGGAAATCAAAGAGGTTAAGATGGAAATGTAACAATACCCAAAGATTGGAAATTAAATTCCAACTCAAAAATTCAACAAACACAGATTAGGCCTTAAGCTTGTGAATTTTGATTTTAATTGACTCAAGTTTTCGTAAATTAACTAAACACCCTTTATTAGCCAAACTCAAAGACCGAGTAGGACCCTTAATCCAACCATCCCACAGCATCAAAGATAGACATTTAGACCTAGGACTTTGTTAATCTGTCTCCTGCAAGTATCAACCATTAGTTTCCGGAGTTACATTTCTTTGGCTTTACTACTCACTTAAGGTTTAGTAGCTGATGTGAACACATTTATTTAAAGAAAAATGACTATTTAAGCATGTTTCTAGGTTAGTTAGATATACTGAGCATTGTAAATATTACATAATAGCATCATCATGCATTTAGAATAGATTATATAATTTGTATATTAATTTTCCCATTTTAATGTCTAGAGAACAAGGTGGCATAAATTGGAGTCTCGAATGATGAATCCGACCATATGGATCAACTCAAAGCAACGATCACAGTCTAACAACACGAGAATCGTATCAATCGAAGCTTTGTAGCGCCATCTATGACGAGAAGAAGATGGACAGTCAGATTGACACCACATGGCACCATACCAACTGCCTATCGCTGCCTCTCACCTACTGAAGACCTCTCCACCCGCTTTGTGGGTGGTTAGATCATCATCTAATGGCCACAAAAGCATCACATCGCCGCATCCCTCTCTTCTTAAAGGCCTCCTTTAATCTTAGTTGTTGGATCTTCATCCAATGACTGTAAGAGGCGAGCATCAGTTCATCTTTGCAACCATTCGCGGTCATATCATAGTGGTCAAGTGCTCTACATAGAGCAAGAGGTCTAGCGTTAGAAACGCAACGAGTGGATTTAATTCTCTGAGGAGAGGTGCAAGTAAAATTGGGTCGTTGGATGTCAATTAAGAGACATCAAAAGTAGCTACGTGGAAGCACAGATGAAGCTTGGAGGAAATGCGCATGATGACGTAAGTGTGTATGGGTGCTATGCACGATTCTTCAATAGCTCCTCTTGACTGATCTCGACTTTCCAATCTCCATCCGATTAAGATCGGCCTATCCTCAGTGCTCCTTACGTGATAGCATGTAACGCCTCGGCGCACATAGCACGTGCGATCAAGACCCCATCTCAGTTGTTGATCTCTAATAAGACGGCCCTCGAAGCGCTTTGCGCTGGCCTCACGCAATTGAAGCGCATAGAGCACATGATCCATCCGCTTCTCAGTCGTGAGATCAAGATCAGATGGCCCAAGTTCTGTCACACGACCACCAGCTGCAACCAACAATCCATGGGCTCAAAATACCCATTTTACCCCTCTTTCACCACTATGTAAGGGCTATAACTCCCCTCCATCCTCTTCATCCCTTCCTACTCCATTCCTCACCTCTCTAGAGCTTAAGAATCTCCCAAACCTAAGATGCTCTACTAGAGTTCTAAAAATAATTTTTTCCACCTTCTCATCCCCTGTTCATGAAGCTTCTGTTGGCCGTACTCTCATCCTCATTCCAGGAAGTGGATCACTCCATGACAACGCCCTACCTCTCTCCATTCTTTTTCCAAGCATCGTCTACACAACTCATCCTCCAAGCAGCCATCGAGGAGGATAGCTTCTCTTCCCCTCTCTCTTTACTGCTTTCTAGTTTAGATTTCAGTTTCACGCAGTATTTCTATAGCAAATAGTTTGTAATAAACATTTGATCAGATTTATAGAAGTAATTTGTCTCTTTCTCTCTTTATTTTCTGCAAAATTGAATAATTTTCTTGTTTAGCATATTATCCAACTTAGTTAATGTTCCTTCACTTTCCCCCTTCGATTTTCTACAAGTAGATTAGTTAGTCTAGAATTATTCATCTACTATTCTACCTTAGAAAAAATACCAAAAAAATTATATAGCCACAAAACCCCAAAAATAAATAAAACCAACATGGATTTCCCTCATAATCAAACGTCACCTCCCTGTGTTCAACTCGGGACTCACCTAAGTTTAGGGAAAATTATTTGGTCTTGATTTCTTTCTGCGACAACAACTTGGGTTTCTCTTTTTGGAAACCCTAACTATTTTTGCATGAATTTTCCGTTAATCATTTTGACGTCATTGCTAAGGAGGCAGTAGATTTTGATTCTTCCGTGCATCCCACCTTACTTACGCATTTTCCTATCCTCTCTTTTCTGTGATTCACTATCTTGCAGGAACCTAATCAAGGGGACTAAAAGCGGTAGATCAAAGTAAAGTGTAGGTTTGCAAAAATCTGTAAGTCTACCCCTACTTCCCAACCCATTAGATCCATTTTGCCATCAAATAACTCAGTTTTGAATCGACTTAGGTGTTCGTATAAACCCTAGGTCAAATTTTGTTGCTGTTTGTCACTCCACCCACCTGCTTATAAAAAAAACTTTCTCGGTTTGTGAGATTAAGCTAAAAAAAATAAACACCCACACACTCAAGGCACATCACTTTGGATTTGATTGAATCACTTAATCAGGGATCTGACCTATGGACCCGGTACACTTGCACGGATTACACAAATAAGTGAGTAGCAATTAGATTAGGGTAGCCACTCTTGCGTTCCTTAATTAGTGGTGCATGAGGCCACTTGTTTAATTTGTCTGGGCCATACCACTTTAATTAAAACAGACACATTCAGTAGCTTTCCCAGTGGGATTCAAATTCTAGGACTAAACCAGGCACTCCATATTCTTTATGATTTCTAAAGGAATATATCTACACCTGTACTTTCATAGCTTGGTTTGCCTCATTAACTTGATTGAATCAAGTTGAATTTGAACCCTAATTGCTACTAAGCAAGATTTGAATCTTAAAAGTCTCTGCATCACTAATAATCTTGGTTGAAAACCCCTGGTTGTGCACGCACACATTCTTGAATTATCATTAAGTGCACAACCCTTTTAAGGGCCCAACACATTCCAAGAGCAGTATTATCCCAGGCCTTAATTAAAACTGACTAGACGTTGGCCCTAAGGCTTCATCGAGTCTGTTTCAAGGTATTCACCAAATCGTAACCTGAATTAATAGCGTCTACTTTTTCCAAAAGGTACTAAGTCGGGGGGGCTGATTGTTAAATGACTTAAGTAGGGGTTTGGCATAATTAGTGGCCTTTGGGATACACTCCCCTTGCTTCGCCAGCCCAATTTAACCAACTTTTGGATTAAAGACAACACATAACTTGTCTTGTGGTTAGGATTTATCTTGGAGCATAGGTCCTTCGGCTACACATCTTAAGGACATGCCTGTATTTTTATGCTACAGGGCTCCTTTATTCTCGTCCTTCCAATTTCCCCCCAGTGCATGCTTGGAAGAAGGTCACTGAATCCGAGATTGAAAGGACCTTTAAACCATTCTCAGAGATGTAGGTTGAGTTTTAGCCAAGTAGATCCCATGGCTGACCAACCACCGCCTCCCCCACCTCTGAACCAGCAGAAGTTGATTCAGAGGCAACTGGACCATTGTGATAGATGCAAGAATCGTTTCAGTGTATGAATGGTCAGAGCACTCGACCCTTGAAAGATTTTTATGATCCTTCAAACTATGAGGATCTTCCCGGTGTTATGATCCCCGTGGAAATCAAGCCCCAGGTATTAAGCCTGATTAAACACTTTCATGGGCTTGGCTCTGAGGACCAATTCCAACACTTGGAGAACTTAACCACTTTGGTTCAGACCACCAAGGCACGGAATGTGAACAAGGAGCAAATGATCATGAGGCCTTTCCCCTACTCTCTTAGGGATAAGGCCACACATTGGTACCGTACTATTGGAAGGTCAATTGTTACTTGGACTAATTTTAAATTGGCCTTCATGAAGAAATTCTTTCCAGTCGAACGTACTAATGCTTTACGACGGACGATTACCACTTTCATCCAGCAGCTGGGGGAACCGCTTCATGGTGCCTGGGAGCTATTCCAGGACCTATTGCGGGAGTGTCCACACCACGAGGTGCCTCATAACAGTCTAAGCTATTACCCTAATTAGCTTATTCTAGGGTTAGCTCCTTAATAAAATCATGCATTTAAATTGTAAATGTTGCATTTAAAGCATGCATGCATATTTTGTGCATTATGTTTAGTTTAGATCTAATTATCTAATTTTAGTCTTTTGTGAATAATGTAGGTTAAGGATTTGGAATAAGCGGGAGCATTGAGCTGAACAAGAAAAGAAGCTACAATAGAATTAGTAGCTAGTTGAAGACCAAGATTTGATCATGGAAGAAATGAAAATCCAAGTAAAAAAGAAGAGAGAGAGGGACTAGGATAACCTAACCCTACCCTTAGAACCCTAGGATACCCATATCCCAACTCCTACCCTTAGGTCAGCTCAAACTGAATAAGTGAGCAAAAAAGCCAAAATCATGGATAACACTATTGATGATTTGACTTTTTATCCACAGAGTTGTCCTACCATCCAAGAACCTATCCAACCTATCCTAGATCCAATCCTTAACCCAAGAACCTATTTAGGTCCATAAGCTCACTTAATTGACTTAGTACAAGTCAATTGGATTCATGGAACCTATTTGGGCCCAACCCACTAGACTTAGGATCAACTTAGCCCAATTAGGAACCTATTCTCACAACCTATGTCTATCCCTAACCCTACCTACAAAAGACCCACAAAAATCCTCGCCTAATCCTTTTAAGTTGGTGCCAACTTAAGAGGATTTTATCCCTTAGTGGTTGGCCAAGAGATAAGATCTTACCACTTGGCAAGATTTTATCCCTTGGTAGCCACCCACCTAGGTTGCTTATTTTTAGAAAACCCTCATCCTATCTTAGCCCTACAACTTAGATCCTAAGGTCCCTATTCAAGCAATCCTAGTGATGTAAGCATGTTTACATTACATAAGATATCTATTTATGCATGTTCTTAAGCATAGAATTGCATTACATACTATAAATATTGCATAACATGCATCATCTTGCATTTAGATTTGTTTGAGTAAAATGGAGGTTAATTGTCTCCTTTTATGTTCAGGGATAGGGAAAAAATTTTATCGGGGCCTCGAATCAAAGATCCAACCGTACAAATTTGATCAAGGAGACGATTGGAGCTCAACGACTCCAAGATCGCCCCAATCAGACATCTATAGCATCAGATAGAGATCGGGGAACCCAAGAAGATCAAGGGCCAAGATGGTGTGAATCCACACTTCAAACGACAAATCCGACCACAAAAATGGATTCGGATCGATGATCGCAGCCTAACGGCGAGAAAATCGACTCAATTCGATAACCATGGCACCATCTGCATCATCCAGAAGATGGACGGCTAAGATGGCACCACGTGGCACCATCTCGGCCACCCAAACCGACCCAGCTGATTTTAGAGTCGACTACACCCTTCAACCACCCGTTGAATCGTGGCCATTGGATCACCATCAAACAGCCATGGGCCGCCGCTCCTCAATTCAACCGCACGCCCATTTCTCCGCAGCGTAGTGGGTGAAAGCGCTTGCGTGAAGGAGAGGCGTGGGATCGAGTCGCGAGGAGTGGGAGAGCAGGCACGGGCAAGTGAGCGTGAGGAGCGTTGGATCACGATCGAGCGGTCGTAAGCGCTCAATAGCGCCTACGCGCTATCACACGCCCGCGCGTGACGCGCCATCAAACACAAGCATTGCGCACAGAGGAGGCACTGCAAGGGGCGAGATAAGCTGTCCGATCTCACGATCGGACGGCTAAGATCGGCAGAATGTGGAGTGTGCATATCATGCACAGGAGGCGAGCGGTCGCCCCACTACGCCCACGATGGGGCTTTAGCGACGGTTTTATCCATCACTAAAGACCCTTGATTTAATGTTTTTCAAATTAAAATGACCAAATTGCCCTCACTCCTTGCAACTATAAAAGGAGACCCCCTCCACACGAAATTCTCATCCCTTCCTTCTCTTCTCTCCCTCTCCAAAGCTCAAGAGAAGCTTGTCCCACACCCGGGATGCTTCTCAAGAGATAAAGTCAAATTTTCGTCCCCCTTTCGGAAGCGGGTCCCGCGATGACGACAACGTGCTGCCCCGTTCCCATTCTTCCTGCTTCATCCTCCTTTGTCCTACTACGTTCCCCGTCTTCCAGGCGTCATCCCATCCGACTCGTCCTCCAAGCGACCGTCAAGGAGGATAATTCTCTCTCCATTCTTTTTAATGCTTTCTAGAGTAGATTTACTACTTTCTAGTGTAATCGTTTTCTGCTTTCTAATCTTAATGTTTAGTGTAACGAAAAATTTCTTTGATAATGAATTCCATGTTCATTCTACATCTCTTTTTGATTTTTTTTTGTAATATTCTCTCTGTCTCTCTTCTATTTATTGTAAATAGATAGATAGTTTCTAATCAATTATTCTATTTCGTGACAAATAAAATAAACACGTATTTTTAAATCAAACGTCCGCCTCCCTGAGTTCGACCCGGGATTTCTATTCTGATATAAATTTTATTTGTTGAACACGAGTTCTTCGCTTTCATACTACGACAACAGGCTTTTCAAAACCAAATACGTTAGCGTAGCAACACGTAACTTCAGCATTTTGGCACCATTACCGGGGAGGCAACGCTCTTTGATTTTTTTTACGTTTTCCAACTTACGAATCATTTACCTCACTTCTCTAATTTCTTATTGTGATTGCAGGTACTCTTTTGAGACGAGCAAAAGCGGTAGATTGGAGTAAAGTGCTGTTGAAGGTTCTGTAAGTTATCCCCCACCTCCCACCCATTAGTTTTCATTTCACCACATAATAACACAAACATCAATCAACCTAGGTGTTCTTATAAACACTAAGGTTAGTTTTGTTTGTTTGTTTGACACCCACACCCGCCTCAACCTCCATATTTAAAAAGAAAAATAAAAAAAAATCTTACAGAGGTACACACCTCATCTGATTTTCAAACTCAACTGGTAAACCGATATTTGGAGCCGGTACACACATCCAAACACAAAATTGAGTAGAAATCAAATTAGGTAATCACTTGTGCGCCTAATTAAGCGGTGCAATAGGCCAATTGTTTGAGTTGATTGGGCCGCACCACTTCAATTAAAATCAACTCATCAAGTAGTTGTTGTTTAGGTTCAACTCTTAGGGATTTACCAAGCACTCCACATTCTTTTAAGCTTCAAAGGAAAACATCTTCACCTGTGCTTTCAAAACTTGGTGTGCCAACAAAACTTGTTTGAAAATACTTAAAGTTGAATCCTAAAAGCTACTAAGCAAGATTTGAACCCTAAAATTCACCGCATCAAAGGTAATCTTGCTTGAAAACCACAGGTTGTGCACGCACACACACATCAATCAATCATTATGGGCACAACCCAAATAAAGGGCCCATCACATTCCAAAGCACATTCAAACCTAGCCTTAAATAAAGCAAAGTAGACGTTGGCCTTAAGGATTCGACTCGCTCTTCAGAGCCCAGAACAAGATTATTTTCGATTAGTCTATTTCTACTGTTCAATCTGATGTCTAGCTAGGGAAGCAGAATCAAACGATCGCGGCTGGGGGGTACACTAGGAACCGGAGGCGCAAGCCGAAGGAAGAACCTTCTCCCTAGTCCCTCATTCTAACTGGTTGGATTGAATAGACAGAAGTAGATCAAATCATTTCTTTATCTCAAGATGGGTTTTGGGAGTCTATAGGTCTTTAGGCTAGCCCACTTAAGGACAGATTGCTTGTATTGCAGGGCACCTTTCTTCCTCCCATTTATCATGAATCCTTCCACATATTATATGTATTCCCACTCTTTCCTTCCTATTTTGAGTTATCCTCAACATGACAATTATCCTGACTCGTACTGTAATCAACCATCAGTTAGTTGGGATAACTCGGATTGGGGATACAGTTCCAGACCTCCGTGTTTAGGGTCTAACCCTAAACACCATAATTGTGATTTCTATCCTTCTTAGAGCCACATCGATTATAGATCGTCACCCTTTCATGGACAACCTAATACGATCTACAATCAAGAAGGATACACTAATCCTTACCAATCCTCTGAATACATTGCCTTTAGGTCATCACCACCTTTCGAACAATCTGAAATGACCTATTATCAGGAAGGGTATAACGAATCTCAATTCATTAATTCCCCTGCATCGATCCCAAACTCGCCCAACCCTAAACCAACTCATTTGGTTCAGGGTAACCAGGTTCAAGATAAGGTTCTGGCTAACTTGAGGAATATCATACAATCTTTAGAAGTTCAACCAATACCTTGTATTGAAAGATTGGAGCCCCTGATTGAAATGATTGATGATTTGAACAAGTATTGTTGGATTGGCTCAGGATGTTAAGGATAAGAACCCGGGTGAGTTTCTACTTGGAAGTTAGAGAAATTAAGGATGAGATTTTTGGTTGCTTTAGTTCAATCATGGGATGATTTCTCGGATGAACTCCCTTCAAGTGAGCCAATGTCAGAACCTGCTTAGGCACCTATTGGGAGGGACACGTGTTACGAGGCTGACCAGATTGAATTAAAGAAACTAATTAAGGATGATCTAATTTCTTCACCTGAGATCCCTGAGCCGGGGTACGAGGAAACATATGTCTCCATGGACCAGAAAGTGATGGACGATTTTGAGACATACATTAATACGGATTTTGATTTCTTTGATTCTGATGGTGAAGATTCAAGTTGCGAAGTCTCACCCGAGTTTACAGAACACGATTTCTGTGAGACTATTGGGCCTGAGAAATCTGAAAGATCTTATAACAGCCCAATAACTGAGGAAACTGATCTTATTGGGGCTCACATTACAGATTCAGAATCGCATTTTCTGGAGGATTCAATCCAATGCCCTAATTATCAGTTACACCCCATTGATCTTATCGATGATTCTATTTTTGAGATAATTAGACCCAAGTCAATTCTGATTCAGCCACATCTTTTAGACTTGGAAATTTCAGACAGGGTGATTAATATGCAAGAGGTCTCAGAATTTGACATTCTGAATGAGCAGGATAGGAGGTGGGAAATTTTGTTTTGGGAACCAAATTTCGAAGGAAGTAGAAGATTGTGTCTAAGGGTTCCATTTCATCTGAAACCATCAAACCAAAACACTTATGACATTTGTTCTAAGGATGTTCAACCTAAGCATACATTCATTGATTATCCTTTCGCTATCGAATTCTCTGCAAACCAACTTTTTGGACTTAGGTTGCATCCTCATAAATTGCAGGCCCGACCCCGCTTGCATACTGATTTTAGGTTTTGGGGAATTTTTATCAAGAACCTGAGATATTCTCGATTATGAGGTATGGGTCTGCACCACAATCTGGTCCAAATCTGTGGACAACTGCTGACAGGTCAGAGGTTTCTTTTCTTTATTCTGATTTTGACCTGCACTTGTGGATTTTTTATTTCTCTTCTTTGTATAGTGTGACTAGCTGAAGGCACTAAATTCAGCACGTATACAGTTCTTTTTAGTTTTTATCTCGGAGCGGACCCGACATTTACGTAATTCAGGTGCCTTCTACTCTATTCCACTTTGTTTTATGTCTTTTTAATACAATGAGGACATTGCATTAGATAGGCATGGGGGGGGTGGATATTCATCTCTGAATTTATTCATCAGCTCCGTAGATTTGTTTTATTTTCTTTTATTTATATTAAAAAAATTAGAATTAGGAAAGAGAACTTGGGTTTAAGAAAATTTTCAATCCTAGGAAATACTACATTATGATCTGAACACAAAGACCTTTCAGGTCTTTGGACTTAATCAGCCCGTGTATCCACTAAAACACGGATTTGTTTTTTATGTCCTCGCCATCTTAATTTTATCGTAATTGGAGTAAATAAGTTTGGGTGATAAGTACACGACTTATCAACCCGCCCTTTGATTTAAGGGAATTTTGAGTTTCAAGCATCTACACACTATCTTGTCACTGACTCATTGTTCAGCGATTTTAATGGAAATTGGGTAGCTAATGAACCTTCTAGGGTGATATGGCTGGCAAGTTATCGTGGCTAACAGCCCATAGGTAGGTTGTCTAGGGCCCAGTCATTGGACCCTTCTCTTTTTGCTACCTTTAGGTAAATCTTAGACCAGGGAAGCCACCTACTCAAAAAAATAGAGTCAAAAAGAAAAGAAAATTAAAAAAAAAAGAAATAAGCCACACTTCGCCGCACGAGTATGACTGGCAAGTTGTCAGTGGTAACAGCTCATCGATCGGTTGTTCAGAATCCAGCTCAATAAATGCACTGAAAATTCCCAAAACACTTAGGAAGAAGCAGAGAAGTAGAATAAACCAGGGAGATATATACTGGATTCACCCTTGTGTTGACCCCATAAAAATAAAAGTAGGGAGAAAGCTACCAGTTGTAAAGATACACCTTTAGGTAGAATTCTCTTTTTAAGGTCACCTAGAGGCGTAGAAATCTGAAGTCTGTTTTTACTGCCGGTCAATGAGTCTATCACATTCACAATAAGATGCTTAGAACTTAAGGTTCTCATCAAATCTTGGGTGAGTTGAATGGTCGTAGAAAGCCACTCCAAAACCCTAAAACTCGAAAATTCAAAAAATAAAATTAGAAAAGAAGAAAAAGAGAAAAAGAAAATTTTCTTTGAATAAGGTGAGAGCTTGAGGTGGTCTGCATTTTGGTAGATACGCGGGCACTGTTGTGTCTTTGAAAGTTCGGATCCTAAGTAAATATTTTCTTAATAATTGAAAATAACTCATGAGAAAATAATACAACCTAATTCTTTTATAAATAGCATGTAGTTTTTGCTAGGGACTAGTAAAAGATAGGCATGGGGGTGTGATGTAAACATGTTTGCATTACATAAGATGTCTATTTATGCATGTTCTTAAGCATAGAATTGCATTACATACTATAAATATTATATAGCATGCATCATCTTGCATTTAGATTAGTTTGAATAAAATAGAGGTTAATTGTCTCCTTTTATGTTTAGGGACAAGGAAAAATTTTTATCAGGGCCTCGAATCGAAGATCCAATCGTACAGATTTGATCAGGGCGACGATTGGAGTTCAACGACTCCAAGATCGACCTAATCAGACATCTGTAGCATCAGATAGAGATCGAGGAACCCTAGAAGATCAAGGACTAAGATGGTGTGAATCCACACTTCAAACGACAAATCCAACCACACGGATGGATTCGAATCGACGTGTGGATTCATCCGACCGCCCAAAAATCGACTCAATCTGACAATCATGGCACCATCTACATCATCCAGAAGATGGACGGCCGAGATGGCATCACGTGGCACCATCTCGGCCGCCCAAACTGGCCCAGCTAATTTTAGAGCCAACCGCACCCTTCTACCACACGTTGAATCGTGGCTGTTGGATCTCCATCCAAAGGCCATGGGCAGTCACTCCTCAATTCAACTGTGCACCCATTTCTCCTCCACAGCGTAGTGGGTGAAAGCACTTGCATGAAGGAGAGGCGCGGGATCGAGTTGCAAGGAGCGGGCAAGTGAGTGTGAGGAGTGTTGGATCGCGATCGAACGATCATGAGTGCTCAATAGCACCCACGCATTATTGCACTCCCACACGTGACATGCCATCAGACACGGGCGTTGCACGCAAAGGAGGCACTGCAAGGGGTGAGTTAAGCCGTCCGATCTCACGATCAGACTGCTAAGATCGGCAGAATGTGGAGCGTGCGTATCATGTGCGGGAGGCGAGCGGGGACCCCACTACACCCACGATGGGGCTTTAGCGATGGTTTTATCCGTCACTACAGACCCCTGATTTAATGTTTTTCAAATTAAAATGACCAAAATGCCCTCACTCCTTGCAACTATAAAAGGAGACCCCCTCCACACGAAATTCTCATCCCTTCGTTCTCTTCTCTCCCTCTCCAAAGCTCAAGAGATAAAGTCAAATTTTCATCCCCCTTTCGGAATCGGATCCCGCGACGACGATGACGTGTTGCCCCATTCCCGTTCTTCCCGCTTCGTCCTCCTTCGTCCTTCTCCGTTCCCCATCTTCCAGGCGTCGTCCCGTCCGGCTCATCCTCCAAGAGACCTTTGAGGAGGATAATTCTCTCTCCATTCTTTTTAATGCTTTCTAGAGTAGATTTACTGCTTTCTAGTGTAATCGTTTTCTGCTTTCTAATCGTAATGTTTAGTGTAACAAACAATTTCTTTAATAATGAATTCCATGTTCATTCTACATCTCTTTTTGATTTTTGTTTGTAATATTCTCTCTCTCTCTTCTATTTATTGTAAATAGATAGATAGTTTCTAATCAATTATTCTATTTTGTGACAAATAAAACAAACATGTATTTTTAAATCAAACGTCCGCCTCCCTGAGTTCGACTCAGGATTTCTATTCTGGTATAAATTTTATTTGTTGAACACGAGTTCTTCGCTTTCATAGTATGACGACAGGCTTTTCAAAACCAAATACATTAGCATAGTAACTGGTAGCTTCAACACCTAGGCATCACTTTTGATTAAACCTAAACCATCCAAATTAGTGATCCTAGGCACTCTAGATCAACCAATAAGAAGCCACCTACTTTTCTATAAAAGAACCTAGCCTCTATCCTTCAGAACATAACTTAGATACCTAGAGATAGATGAATTATTCTTAGTTTAGTTTAGATCACCATAGTGCATGCCCCCTCCCTCTGCAGCCTCTCTCTCCGATCTTCTTCTCGATGCCCTGGATCTGAAGTGCTACCACACTTCACACAAGTATCCCTCAAGTGGCTCCATTCTTCATCTATTTTTCTCGCTTTACTCTTTAGATTATTTGTTTTGATTTCTAGTTTAGAATTCTTTGCAAGTAGCAATAAAAATTTGATTCTATGAATATCTTATCTCTCCTTTTATGCTTTTTTTGGGTTAATTAGTTAGTATGAAAAGCTTTGAGAATCTCGTTTTGCCTCCCTGCAAATGACTTAGGACTCACTATTTCTTATTTATAAATTTATTTGTTTCGACGTGATTCGCAACTACAATGATATAAAAAAAACTTTATGCATTTCGCGACAAACAGTGTCGAAATGGCAACTCATGCAGATATTCTATCACAGGTTGACAGAGCAACTCCATAATCATGTGGATGCTTCCTGAGGAGGCAATTTCCTTAATAAGGATGCAGATAGTGCATATGACTTGTTCAAGGAAATGAGTGAGAACTCAATAAACCACTCCTCCATGGAGACCTTTAACCGATCCCAATAGCCCAAGTTAAATGCTAATGAGGTCCAAGACTCTCATTCATTTGACATGGAATTGATTTGTAACAAATTAGATAAGGTGGATCTAGTTGCAAAGAGAATGGAAGAGTGGATAGTCAAAAACTCTAATAGTTTTAGATCCACTCAATCCCTGAGCTCAGGATTCTATTCTTCACAAGCTACCACAAAATGGGAGTTTGTGAATCAACTCAAGTCAGCTCAGCCTATGAGTCAACATTTCTCGAAACCTTACAAGTTCGAAACTGGGGCCTTTGATCCCAATTGTTGTGATCGTTTTCCCACCATCCTCATCCTATGAGGATGTGCATGCTGTACAGGAGAATTCTAGGTCCAACCCGTATTTGAACACCTATAACTCGAGTTGAAGGAACCACCCTAATTTCTCTTGGAAAAACTAGGGGCAGTAGACCCAGATGCGGCCAAGCACCTATCCACCTCAGAGACCTATGGGTCAGGGTCATGTATACACCTAGCTGCCCCCAAGATAGGTCAATCAACCAGCTTGGAATGCCCAACAACCCATAGGGCAAGCTTATTTGAACTGACAAATGATGGAGATGCAAGGATTAATGCTCCAACTTATGCAACAGATGAAAACCTCGCTGGACAACTTGCAATCCGAGCTTATTGCGAATACCTGACAACCCCAATCTCTACCATCTCAACCCGTACCCAACCCTCAAAATTTACAAAATCAAGGCAATAGGGCCTAAGGGTACGGGAATCAAAGGGACCCACACGCACATGCTCAGGTGGTTGAGTAGGGTCCTTTTTCTTCTCTTCTTCTACTCTTAGTTATCTGGCTAACCAAGCCCCTCCAATCGTTCCCAACCCTCCCCAAGAACATGAACCTGTATGCTTCTGCAAATTCTATCACCTTGAGGAGTGGAAAGCAAACCCAGGACCCTAAACTACCCATGTCCCATTTCCTGATGCCTTACTAAAATCTAGGAAGAAAACTATAGACAGCAACAAGGAGATTTTGAGTATTTTTAAAAGTGTAGAAATCAATATCCCACTCCTTGATGACATTAAGCATATCTCGACGCATGTAAAGTTTTTGAAAGATTTATGTGCTCAAAAGCGTAAGCCGAAAGAACCTACCCCGAGAAAGGTGATGCTCTCCGAGTAGGCTAGTTCTATTATCATACATCACCTTCCTCAGAAAAAGAGCGAACCAGGTGCCCCCTTGATTTCATGTGTTATCAGGGATTACACTTTTAATCGACCACTACTGGATTTAGGTGCATTTATTAACCTAATACTGACTTCTCTGTATGAAAAGTTTAGGTTAGGTGAACTCAGGCCAACCTCAGTAATGCTACAATTAGTAGATCGTTCAGTCACCACCTTGAAAGGTGTTATTGAGGATGTTTTTGTCAAGGCCAAAGATTTCTATTTTCCTGTAGATTTCTTAGTCCTTGACATGGATGTACCAGAAGACTTAAGGAACATGCCCATCATTCTAGGGCATCCATTCCTATCTACTGCTAGGGCCGATATAAACTCTGAAATGGTAGCATGGAGATTCCCTTTCGAGATAAGAAGATTAAACTTGATATTTTTAAGGTGATTAATAAATTCGAGGATTGTGGAATTATTAAGGAACTCGAGGATACAGATTATAATGTGGAGAGTTGTATGGCGATTAATGTTCTCGAGGATTCTACTAGCATAGATGAGCCTAACCTACAACCCTACGTGGTAGACCCGCCACACCCTAAAGAGGTTGTTGATTTTACTCATTCCCAACCTCTTCTTCTAGACCATCCTAATCAGTCTTCATCAGCATCTTTCCTACCCTCTATATTGAACCTGCCCCAACTTGAACTAAAACCAATGTCGGAAACTTTGAAGTATGAGCTTTTGGCACCCAGAAAGATGCTCCATGTGATTATTAGTGCTAAATTGACTAAGGAGCAAGAATTGAAATTAGTTAAGGCACTTAAAACAAATAAAGAGGCAATTGGTTGGACCATTCACGGCCTTAGAGGGATCGAGCCATCTTATTGTAATCAACATATTCATATGGAGGTTGGATCCTGGCCTTCTAGCGACATGCAGAGGAGATTAAACCCAAATATGCGAGTAGTAAAAAAGGAAATTATTAAGTGACTTGACGCAGGAATAATGTACCCAATCTCCGATAGTCCCTGGATTAGTCCTGTGCAAATTGTTCCCAAGAAGGCAGGAATAACCATTGTGACCAACGAGAAATGGGAATCCATTACTAACTGTACAACTTCCTCCTGAAGAGTTTGTATTGATTATAGGAAGTTGAACACTGCCACTAAAAAGGATCATTTCCCTCTTCCCTTCATCGACTAGATTCTTGAAAAGTTAGCAGGGCAAAAGCACTTTTGTTTCCTCGATGGTTATTTGAGATATAACCAAGTCTCTATCCATGCCAAAGACCAAAAAAAGACGACTTTCACCTATCCCTATAGAACCTTTGCATTCCATAGGATGCCTTTCGGGCCTTCCAATGCACCTGCAACTTTTCAATGGTGCATGCTAGCCATCCTTTCTAACATAGTGGGAGATTGTCTTCAGGTGTTCATGGATGATTTCTCAATTTTTGAAGATTCTTTCGAGTCCTTCCTAGCTAACCAAGATTTGATGCTTAAGAGATGCATAAAAACTCGATTGGTCCTTAGTTTGGAAAAGAGTCACTTCATGACACAAGAAGGCATCGTCTTGGGTCATGTGGTCTCAAGCCAAGGCATTGAAGTCGATAAAGTTAAAGTTGATGCTATCTCTAAACTTTCCCTGCCCACATCTGTTAAACAAATTCATTCATGTGACAACCCGAGTCTCGCCAAGCGACGAAACCTGGGTCGCCGTATGCTAACAACTAACACAAATTGCCCACAAGATCACAGTCACCCAACTCATAATCATAAAATATAAACATAGCTAACAAAACAAATCATATTACATTAATTAAATGAACAGAAATTTAGTATTGACCAGAGGATTTACCACAGCACATAAGTATATAGGCCCAGAGCGATGCACAATGGAAATCAACCTGCAAACTGCCAAATGTACTTGAGTACGGAACCCAAAAACACATCAGTAAAGACTAAGTAGAGTAGAAACAACAATAGCAAAGCATAATAGTAACCAAGAACAAGAAAAATGGGTACTATAACTTTAATTAATCCATTTATTAACATCTTGTTATCCAATTCCATTTGGTATATTGGAAGCCCAAACTATTATAGTCCACAATTTATCAATCGACATCTTAGGGCATGAGATGATTTCGTGGAGCTTCCTACAGTGTAACACCGGTATAAGCCACCCTCCTGGCCAAGAAGATGGCTTATACCCATCAAGTCACCACTCTCCATCACCCTGGGTCATTGCGGAAAGGGGTGGCGGCTACGTCGTGTAGTGTGAACACGTACAAGTCCTGTGTCTGTTGAACCACAGACAGCCAATGACCCACCCACCAGCCGAGAAAGAAACCACTCCAAACCTCGAGCCAAGCATCCCACTATCCCAGTTGGCTGCTAAGCTTAACCAAAGAGTCGCAGGGAGGCCAGCAACTCCCTAAACTAGCCCCTTAAACTGGTTTGAAGTACCAAAGCTACAACCAAAATCTGGAAACTAGAGAAGCTAAAAGCAGTTATCTAATTCTTTTGATTCCCGACAAATTCGTTGTACTTATTATTTAATCATTTTCAGATAACTACATCCTTTACTTTCAACAATTCAAGCCATCCTTAATAAGTTCACCTTATTAATTCCAGGATACACATTATCCTTCAACTTATCCGCTTATAAGTCATTTCCAAATTTTGACAGTGTTCCATATTATTTATCGATTAACAAACACAACCGAAGTTGTTTCACAGAAATCGGAGTTTGTTTCATGCATGTGATAATAGGGTCACCTTTAAACATTCAATAATCAATATTCCAATTATATCAATTCAAGTCACATTTAAGTACCCAAAATATTAATCATAACCCCTACCGGGTTCCAAACATAGCAAGGAGAGGAAACACATATCAACGGGCATGAGATACGAGAAGAAGTACGTGAAATGAATCGACTATGCCTAAACATCGAATCAGGAAAAAAGTAAGGGTAGACTACTCCACCTAATGTCACTGGAGTGTCACGGTGACTCCGAACTGTGCTCACAGGGCCTAGGGAAAGTCTCCACACCTGCCCCGAAATCCACACACACACTAGGGGTAAGACCTGGTTCACACATACCAAAAATAGGGTCGGTGATTGCACAAGTTTCGCGTGTTAGAAATCGGGGTTATAAGTAACCCGTCATCGTAGTTGCAAAACACGTCGATCATATAAAATTTATATAGAAACTCCAAGGGAGTCCCAGGTCAAAAATAGGGAGGCGACGTTTACTTTAAGTGAAAACCGCGCTTCGATTTGTTTCTTTTTGGTACTTTAGGGTTTTGTTATTTTTTTGTATTTTTGTAAGAAAACAAGCAAACGAATCACAAGATAGAGATGTGGAACAAATCTGATATATATTACTTCCAATGTCAATTACAATAAACTATGAAAGCATAAAAAGAGAGGGGGTGAGAGGAAAACTCCCGAATCGGCTGTTCAGCGAAACGATGGTGCCTGGCGAAAGCTCGAACGAAGGAGGTGAGGAGCAGGACGATGGAGATGAGATGCAAGAGGATGTCGAGTTGAGGAAAGCTTCGGTATGGCTCTAGAATCGAGGTGAGAAGATGGAGGTGATATGCTACCAGAATGGAGATGGGAGGACAACTCCAAGGCGACCTATGAAAGGGGATGGGAAGTTGAAGGAGTATTTGGTGGGGTAGAGGTTCGCTACACTAATAGGCGCCTTGGGAGCTTGAGAACAAGCTCTAATGGAGCATTGGTAGGCTTGCTAGAGCTTGGGAGTAGGTGGGAGTAGAGTAGGTAGAGATGGCTTGGAAGGGAGGAGGTGTAGGTCCTTTTAGTGCAGAAGAGGCAAAAATAGGTATGGGACCATTAGTGACACCCAGGCCGTCGCTGTAGGTAGCTCATGCCCACTCAAGCCCATAGCTGGCTTTGCTGGCACACGAAGAATTAGTGACAATTGTAAGTGTCCCTGTAAGTCCAACTCATGCGTCGCTATAGGTCGTATTCACGCATAGCTGGCGCTACGCTTCACCTGCCTTTGCCGCACATGTGCGTGCGCCTACGTGCTAGCACTACATTGTGCGCAAGCACGCCTGCACAAGTGTGTGGTGGTGTGTGTGTGAGCTGGGCAAATTGGGCTACGCCACGTGGCGCAATCTAGGCCGTCCATCTTCTTGTTCTAAGGGCCTCTACAGAGGTCGGATTGAGTCAATTTTCACGCCGTTAGGCTGTGATCATCGACCCGAATCCATCCGCGTAGTCGGATTTGTCATTTGAAACTTTGAATTATGTCTCCTAGTCCCTTGTCCATTGATCTTCCTTGGACTGCATACGATACTACGGGACTCCGATCGAGAAGATTTCAGAGGCGTTGGACTCCGATCGTCGCCTTGATCAGATCTGTACAGTCAGATCGTCAATCCAAGGCTCCGAAATAAATATCCTTCTCTCCTAACAACAAAAAGGATGCAATTAACCTAAATTATATACAACTACTCTAAATGCATAGTGATGCATGCTGTGCAATATTTATAACATGAAATGCAAATCTAAGCCTAGGAACATGCATGAATATGCATTTTACCCTCAATAAATGTGTTTACATCAGTCGGAGACACCGAATCACATTTCTAATTTTTCACTAAGTAACTAGTACTCAAAAAAATGGAAATAAACTATACTAATGCATAGTATGCATCGATACGATTCCAACAGTACCTTATTTGTTGAAATCTGAGGTCGGAAAGGCCTCGAACCACTCCAAACAGTGCGAAAGGGTCGCTGAACTGCTCCAGACCAGCCAGTTCACGCACCTAACACGCATGGGACATGTGTTGCACTGCAATTTGCTCTCTCCACATGCCATGGATCGTGCCTCACCACCCTGCTACCGCTCAATCTTGAAATGCGTCACCCAGCCAGCGCCTACGCAGGCCTCCTATCAGCATGAACACACAAAGTCACATGCGTAAGGTTCCTTCGCATGCCATGCGTTGAGTGCTCACCGCATGCCACTGCCATGCATTGCACTCACGCTCCATGCCACCACCGTCACCGTGAGTTTTCCACTAGGAAACCTAAACTTCTCAAAATTACAAATAGGTCCCTAAGAATTTCAATTAGGATTTCTAATTGAAATCCTAATCCTTTTTCTCTCTTTTCTATTGGGATTTGGAGGCTCTAACAACTAATGATGATCCCAAGTCCCAAGAGGATCTTTTATAGAACAAAAATTCAGTTGTGATAGGATTACTGAGGTGCAAAATACCCCTAGGGTTGCATCCACCTTACATTTAGGTCCTTTTTGACCTGTTTTGGCCATAACTTGAGCTATACACCTTAGATTTGTGCGAAACAAGCATTGTTGGAAAGCTTGCGATGGGAGAAATCTAACGGTACCATACATGGCATCCTTTGGATTACATTTGACTCAAAGTGGACTCGAAATATTCATTTTGACAATTTAAGGAGGTACTGACACTAGTACAGAACCACAACCAGGTTTCCAAGTTCAGATTGACTTGGATAACCCTGAAATAACTTCAGAACCTAGATTTTGGGATGTTATAGATATAACAAGCTTAAAGAAAGTTTTATCCCCGAAAATCAAGTAGGTTAAGTACGAAGAGAGACATGCAAGTAAGTAGTCCATAACAACCTTAAAGAGAATAAACTAGGGTGTTATGGATTCACTAGTAGACAACTCAGGATACCTCTCCAACATATCAACTTAGACAAGAATCTCTATTTTCTTGATAATACTAGAAGGAGATTATAGAAAATTATTCCGAATGCATTTGGTCGTAAGGTAACTACAGGGTCCATGGACTAAAATGAAGGGGTTAAGTGAGGTATTCATGCATAAGAAACCCACAACAAAATCAACTAGAATTGAAAAACAATAAGAACTTTAGTTTTCCAACTTTGACAAAGAAAGTTGCTAGTTTCATGTAATTCACTTAAATATAGCCAATTATGAACTAAATTTATTAAAGTAAGCTCAACATCAAATATAAAGTGATTAAATCACAATTATTTACTGCCTATTTTCAATACATCAACTTTCTTATACCCCAGAATCAGTACTTATCTCATCGCCAAAACAATAATAATTTTCAAACTAACCAGAATAGAAAATAAAGAACTAAATGCAGACTCGGGGACTTCGAACTAAATGGAAACATGAAACTTGTCAATCATCGAGAATACAAGAATTACAACTATATCATATGCTATGCTATATAAAGGTTAAGAAACCTTTTCTTCCATCCGAGGAGAAAATGCAACCAATAAGAGCAGCATACAACTGTAAATTAGACTTTTTTTTCCAGTAGAGAATTTTCTTGTTTCCATCCAACATGACAATTTACATTAGGATATATCACAACTTGTCTTAGATTCAAAAAATCATTAACTTAACTACACGTATGGTTTCCCTGAGAATAAACCGAGTTATAACCTCACAAAGGAAAAGCATATCAATTTAAGTTCCACTTCATTCAAGAACAAAAATTTCATACAATAATCAACAATATACTCTTTACGACACCACGGATGATAGGCTACTCAAATCATTTGATGTTGATGATTGTACCATAATTTAGGTGAGATAATTTTATGTCATTTATCCTCCATAGAGTACTAAAAAGAATACACAATGAATGGTGCATTTAGTAATGATACAGTGAATCAGACGAAGCCATTTTTCATTAATACACGAAGGCTATTCAGATGTCAAATGATGATATAAGAGTTGTCATAAGTTATCAATCTCACCATTTAGGATCTCAATACCTTTATCAGCATTCATTAATCAAAAAAGATTACCAATATTTTGTTTTTAGAAATTTTCAATCAATTTAAGATCATTATCTTTTGTAATGCTAATCCCCAAACCAACATGATTTCATTAATATTTGTCTAGAATTCTCTTTAAATCTATACCAGACATACAACAGCTAATGGACAACTTTGCAAGAAATCGGTAAGCTATTAAAAGAATTTCTATATAACATGAATTGCGTGTTTATGAAAACAAGCGAGAACTAAATAGAGAATTTGTTATCGACTAATGTCAAATTTTATCAACTTTTAACAATTAAAGGAGAAAGTCAAAGAAGAATTTGTGATCCCCTACAATCTATGGTGTCACAACTGAAAAAAATCTAAAGTAATCTACCCATGGATCTAATGACCAAGTTAGTAATAATGATAGTGGCAATTTAATAAACATTGCTAAGGCAAAATCCATGACACATAATTCATGAATAATTCATAATTCATAGGTATTACTTAATAACATAGGAAGATGTCTTCAAGTATACGCAGAAATTTCAAGTTATAAAACAAAATCTCCAAAAAATTTAGATTCATGTGAATGAAACGATCCTGAACTATGAACTTGAAAACATAGAGTACCAGGGAATGTAAAAATTTAAAGTTTCAAACACTCTCAAAGGTAAAACTAAGGTTTTCAAAACAAATAAATAAAATGTTTGTAATTGGTGAGTAAAATGTAAACCTTGTACTGTAAGTAATGATATGTTCCAATTCTTAAGAAGAATAACAAAAATATTATTTTCTAGGTTGACTAGAGTCTCACTCAATCGTTCAATTCAATTGTCAATCTCATCATATACACGTATTCACTCATCACCAGGATAGCCATCAATTGATAATCTCAAATATAAACTAATTTCATAATTTATCCTTTGATATGATTAATAATAGGAGTTATCGTATTATTCCTTTAATCTAGCAAAAAAAGCAGTGTATATATTTTTTCAACTCACCAAAGTTACACATTTATTTCTTTTATAGCATTTTGAATCTACTTGTCTAGTTTTATGAATTAATACCAACTCCATAAATGTGACATGAATTATTAGTTCATGAATATTTTGAATGTACAAGCCATTGTTTATTTAAATGTACTATTCTTTATAATACCTTTAACAATGCAATTAGTAATAATAAACTAGTACATAAAAATTTTTCCTCATTTATCATATGCAAGTCTATCATAATTAACATAGTAGGATCACATCGAGATTAAGAGCTAAAGAGATAAAAGCAATGAAGATACATTTATCCCATCCTCATAAACTATATATACAACCCTACACAATAGTATAATAAATTTTTTTTTCTTTTCATTATAACACACATGGGGGGCAAATGTATTATTTATATTTTTATACTAATTCATAACAAGTACAAACAACTGTGCCAGAAATCAAAACAATCCTATTCACTAAATCAGTATTAATTTAATAATAAGATTACAGTGCAAGAATAGGTTCCTGCTAATCCAAATAAGTAATTGATTAAGTTCATTCCAATCTAGATAGTAATATACTCAATTCCATTTCAATCTAAATAAGATGCTTTATAAAATTAGTCTCTACAAGATTTTAATGCACATCGCTATAACAGTAAGCCCCACAACTAATGTCAGTTACCAACTGCATTAGAAATCAAGGCAACCATCTTCATTCAATAGTTATTAAAATAATAGTTGACCATTTAAGAAAATACGTTAACTAGGTAATTAACCATATATCCCCGACCCAATCCCTTGCATGGTTACAATATATACATTTATATGTTAAGGCATGTTACAAGTCAAAATTCGTTGTGAAAAAAAAGTGTTATATACCTTTATATTTCACACTTACAAAGACAGAAAACACGTCAAGAAAGAACTAGCTGAGTAACAGGGCAAGTAACCATGTGGTTTGTTAGATAGCTCAGACCAACAATTACTATCTAGACAATTGGCTCTTGGCCCAGCAAGATCACAAATAAAATTAATTGGCCAAGGGATATGATAATTTTTTACAACTTTTATCTTAAACAATTAGTTGAGGCATTTGATATTCACCATTACTAACTACTTTCCAAGTTGCTACAATATCTCTAAAGAAAATCCAAACTATCACGTAGTTATTGTCAAATAACCATAAGTACAAAAAAAAATGATACTGACTGTGCAATATCGTGTGCTTAGCGAAGAATAAACTACCCTTTTTCAAGTGATCGATGTTAATTATATATCATCCACTATTAACAAAAATACACTACTATAGATTATCCCATGAAAATATAAGTGATCTATGCATATATTTATAGAAATAGTGGTTGGGTGGTTCTACAAAAGGGATGAGTAATGCATGGACACATAATTTAAGCATTACAAGTATGTGCGACCAACATATTCAGTACAAAGTAGTGTTACAAATTAACATGTTCGTCGGCCTGGTAATTAAATTTATTACAACCTCAAGCAAGGCCCTAGAAAACCACATTATTATAGAAACAGTAAACGAACCAAAAAGTTGCTCAATTACTTCTTGAGATCACAATTAGATCAAGCGATGCACTAATGAGATCCCTAGTCTTCTCAACCCGAAGGGAGGCTAAATGGGAAGGATCAGAAATCAAGAAGAGAATCAAGTCAGAATATTGTGGAAAATCAGGACTAGGGATACTACATCACTATGCGGCTAAGTATTCCATCTGCGATACAATATGAAGGTATGTATGGCCCTTTCGGGTTATTTTATGATTAGTGGGGCAACCTTGCTCTGATACATCTATGACGACCTGAGTCCTGCTAAGTGTTGAAACCTAGATCACCATGTGCTAAAAACTAGCACAAATCGCTCACAAGATTGCAGTCACCCAGCACATAATCTTAAAATATAAACATAGCCAACAAAACAAATCATATTGTATTAAATAAATAAATAGAAATTTAGTACTAACCAGAGGATTTACCACAGCACATAAGTATATAATCCCAAAGCGATGCACAATGGAAATCACCCTGCGAACTGCCAAATGTACTTGAGTACAGAACCCAAAAACACATCAGTAAAGACTAAGTAGAGTAGAAACAACAATAGTAGAGCGCAACAGTAACCGAGAACAAGAAAAATGGGTACAATAACTTTAAGTAATCCATTTATTAACTTCCCATTATCCGATTCTGTTTAGTATATTGGAAGCCCAAACTATTATAGTCCACAATTTATCAATCGACATCTCAGGAAACGAGATGATTTCGTGTAACTTCCTATGGCATAACACTAGAATAAGTCACCCTCCTAGTTGAGAAGATGGCTTATACCCATCAAGTCACAACTCTCTGTCCCCCTGGTCATTTCATAAAGGGGTGGCAGCTACGTCGTGTAGCGTGAACATGTACAAGCACTGTGTACGCTGAACCACAGATAGCCAATGACCCACCCACCAGCCAAGAAAGAAACCACTCCAAATCTTGAGCCATGCATCCTGCTATTCCAGTTGGCCGCTAAGCCTAACCAAAGAGTCGTAAGGAGGCTAGCAACTCCCTAAACCAGCCCCTGAAACTGGTCTAAAGGACCAAACCTACAGCCAAAATCCGGCAAATAGCCAGGCTAAAACTAGTTATCTAATTCTTTTGATTCCAGACAAATCCGTCAGATAGATTATTTAATCATTTTCAGATTACTACATCTTTTACTTTCAACAATTAAAGCCATTCTTAATAAGTTCACCTTATTAATTCCAAGATTCACATTATCGTTTAACTTATCCTCTTATGAGTCATTTCCAAATTTTGAAAGTGGTCCCATATTATTTATCGATTAACAAACACAACCAAAGTTGTTTCATGGAAATCGGAGTTCATTTCACGCATATGATAATAGGGTCACCTTTAAACATTCAACAATCAAAATTCCAGTTATATCAATTCAAGTCACGTTTAAGTACCCAAAATATTAATCATAACCCCTACCAGGTTCCAAACTTAGCAAGGAGAGGAAACGCATATCAGCGGGAATGAAATACACAAAGAAGTATGCGAAACGGGTCTGCAATACCCAAAAAATGAATCAAAAAAAAGGAAGGGTAGACTACTCTGCCTATTGTCATTGGAGGGTCACAGTGATTCCAAACCATTTGTGTGGGGCCTGGGGATAGTTTCCACACCCACCTCAAAATCCACGGACGAACCGAGGGCATGACCTAGTTCATACATACCAAAAATCGGGTCGGAGACACTTAATCACATTTCTGAAACTAGTACTCAAAAATAGAAATAAAATATGTCAACATGTAGTACGCATCAATACGGTTCCAACGGTACCTTATTTGTTGAAATACGAGGTCGAGAAGGCCTCGAACCACTTGAAACAGTGCGAGGGGGTCGCTAAACCACTCCAGATTGGTCGATTCATGTGCCTAACATGCACGAGACACAGATCATGCTGCGATTCACTCTCTCCGCACACCATGTATCGCACCTCACTACCCTGCTGCCACTCGATCGTGACATGCGTCGCACATCCAGCACCAGCATGAGCCTCCTCTCAATGCAAACTCATAAAGTCGTGCACGTAAGGTTCCTCTACGTGCCATGCATCGAGCGGTCGCCACACACCGCCACCATGTGTTGTGCCCACGCAGTGTACTACCATCACTGCTGCAAGTTTTTTAGTGGGAAGCCCTAACTTCTCAGAATTACGAATAGGTCCCTATAAATTTCAATTAGGATTATTAATTGAAATCCTATCCTTTTTCACTCTTTTCTACTGGGATTTGGAGGCTCTAACAACTAATGACGATCCCAAGGCCCAAGAAGGTCTTTATAGACCCAAAATTCGATTGTGGTAGGATTACTAAGGTAAAATACCCAAAATACCTCTAAGGTTGCATCCATCTTACATTTAGATCCTTTTCGACTTGTTTTGGCTATAGCTTGCGCTATACACCTCAGATTTGTGCCAAACAAGCATCGTCAGAAAGCTTACGATGAGAGGAATCCAACGATATTAGACATGGCACCTTTTGGACAATATTTGACTCAGGGCTGACTCAAAATATTCATTTTTTGTCTATTTAAGGGGTTTTGACACCAGCATGGAACCACAACTGGGTTTTCGAGTTCAAATTGCCCCAGACCAACCTAAAATTATTCAGAACCTGGATTTTGGGAAGTTACAATTGTTTCTTGGTCATGTGGGTTTTTATCAAAGGTTCGTCAACAAATTCTCGAAGGTTGCTCAGCCTTGAGCAATCTTCTAGCCAAAGATAAGCCGTTTGAGTTCGATGAATCATGCCGCAAGACATTTGATTTATCAAAAATAACAGTCACATGTTCTTCGATGTTGCAACCACCGATTTGGACAACCCCATTTGAGATTATGACCGATGCTTCTTATTATGTGGTTGAGGTTGTCTTGGGTCAAAAATTAGATAACAAGCCCTCTGTTATCTACTATGCTAGCAAAACTTTGGATGAGGTTCATAGGAATTATACTATCACTAAAAAGGAATTGATAGCTGTAGTTTTTTCTCTCGAAAAGTTTAGGGCATATTCGTTAGGTTCTCATGTAATCATCTACATCGACCACTCTGCCTTGAAACATCTCTCAACCAAGAAGGATGCCAAGCCCTGATTCATTAGATGCATTCTTTTACTTCAAGAATTTAATCTTAAGAGTAAAGACAAAGCAGAAGCACGGAATGTAATGGTGGATCATCTTTCGAGAATCCTAATTGACTCTCGTCTGGAAATTCCAATTTCTGATACTTTTCCAAACGAGACTATCCTTGTAGTCTCGACTGTCCAAACCCCTTGGTTTGCAAACAACGTAAACTATTTGGTCGTTAGTTAGGTTCCTCAAGACTAAACCAAGAAACAATGAGATAGACTTATATCTGAGGCCAAATATTATTTTTAGGATGATCTCGAGTTATACCACATTAACACTAACCAAATTATTCGCTGATGTGTTCCGAAAAAGGAAGCCCAGAGCAAACTTGAGTTCTGCCATGCATCTGTGTAGTGGTGGACATTTTTCTGAAAAGAAGATGGCTACAAAAATTCTGCAATCTAGGTTTTATTGGTCATCTTTATTTAAAGATGTCCAGCAATTCTCGAGGTCGTGTTCCCAATGCCAGGCACTTGGGAGCATAGCTAAGAGGGATATGGTGACCCTAAACCCAATCCTTCTCATCAAAATCTTTGACATTTAGGGCATCGACTTTATGGGACCTTTCCTCCATTTGGACACCAGTATATTCTGGTTGCTGTCGACTACGTCTCCAAATGGATTGAGGCTATTCCCACCCAAACTAATGACCACAAGGTGGTCATCGAATTTATAATGAAGAATATCTTTAGTCGGTTTGGGAGCCCTAGGGCCATCATCAACGATGGTGGGACCCACTTCACCAATGCCCAGTTTAGGAATTTATTGGCTAAATATGGCGTGAATCACTGGATTTCTACATCTTACCACCCCCAAACGAACAAGCAAGCTGAGGTCTCCAATATGGAGATCAAGGATATTCTTCAAAAAACAGTTAGGCCTGATAGAAAAGACTGGACTCAAAAGCTTGATGATTCTCTTTGGGCCTACTATATACTATGTATAAGATGCCTATAGGCATGTCTTTGTTTCATCTGGTGTTTGGTAAGGATTGACATTTTCCCGTTAAAATTGAACATAAGTCATCCTGGGCAATTAAAAACTATTCGACCTAGACTTGACTAGAAAAATCAAGAAACTACAACTATCTGAATTGGGTGAGCTTAGAAATGATGCATACGAAAATGCTAAGATCGACAAGGCTAGGACCAAAGTTCTTCATGACTAAATGATTTCCTATAAGAGCTATGAGCTAAACCAGAAGATCTAGCTTTTCGATTCCTGACTTAAGCTCTTTCTTGGTAAGCTTAGGTCTAAGCAGAACGACCCATTTGTTATTGATAGAATTTTTCCTAAAGGAGCCATTGAGCTTTCTGACCCAAAGACGGGTAACTCTTTTAAGGTCAACAAACAATGTCTAAAACCTAATGTTAACTGTGTTATACCTAAACTTGTCTTAAATCAGGTTGCACTTACCTTGTTTTGACTTCTTTGGTCTAATTGCACCTAGCTGACAGCACTAAACTCAACATCTTGTATAGTCTGTATATATTCCAAGCTAACCAGATTTCGACTAAAGTCATGGGTCTTCATAGTGGTAATTAACATCAAAAATCATGCCCTCTCTAGGCTCTGGGTCATATGGGGGTATGCGTGAAAGTAGAAGTTTTGTGGGGAGGTCACTGAAATCCTCATCCAAAATCACTTCATCCTCATCGGAATTCATCTTCGATTCCTCGGACGCTGGCTCAGTCTCCGAGTCGAGCCATCCATTAGATTGACTAGGATTAAGGGTAAGTCCCCAATTCATTCTGCTCAATATTTCCCCCTCATATGTAGTAGGTTCCTCATTAATTCTTACCTCAGCTATCATATCCATTTCTTCAATCAAAGCATCCATAGCTATTCCTGGTCTTCGGATATCAGGATCAGGGATAGAAAGTGTTGTTTCAGAATCTCCAACATCAGAATCAGGGGTGTAGGTGAATGGAGAAGAATGCAAATCAGATGGTGTTGGATCAAACACAAATTCACCTACCATGGGAAGTGACCTAAATTGATCAGTGGTGTCACATGTGATGCTTGCCTTAAGATCCATGTCCTCAAGTGGATCTACTTTATCTCAGCTGGGTTGTCTAACCGGTGAGGTATCTCCCAAGATTTAGGGTATTCAAATTGCGAATCAAACTTGGAGATACTAATCCTCTCCTCATCACTTTCCTGAATGGGACTCTCAGATGAGTCAATTCAGGATATTCCCTGCTCATGTCCCATATCCACACTGGGTTCTTCTTTCCCAAAATCAATCTTGAGTGTCTGCTCTTAAGAATCTCCTGTGTCTCCTTCAGGCGTGGTCACTCCCAGTCCTTCGAGGTCCTCAAGGCTATTTTCCACTTGATATCACAAAAGCAATATTTCTTAAAGTTCCTAATTTTGGCGAATTAGCCTTGTCTTCTCTATTGTTTCCTAAAGGGCCTTTATCAAAAGTTCTTGATATGGAATCCAAGCTCATCTTTGTTCCGAATCTGTAATAGACTGGATTTCATACAGATAGAATGCGACTTTGTCATTTCTTAGCTCTAACTTGCTGCAATCTATAGTGTGGCTGCATATAATGAGGTAGTGCTTCACGGGTTCCCAAGGGTGAATCAAGTCTACCCATATTCCGTGAAGTAGTATGGAAATTGTATCCAGGGTCATAAGATTGGGTCCTTTGCAGAGCTAATTGGTATGGATCATAGTATCCTGGGTCAAGATATGGGTTAACCATTTTAGCAACCCAAGACGAAGGATCAGGAGAAGTGAAAAGCCTTCTTTGCCACCTTGGGTTTGGTTCCCAAGGCTATTCTGATTCAGTGACCTAGGCTCCTAGATGAGCCCTTAGGTCTAGATTACCTGGATTCTGACTAGGTACAGATCCAGGATTAGTATCTCAGATTCAATTACCCGAATTAAGTCCAGATTACCTGATTCAGTTACCCAAATCAAGATTAGTATCTCTAATTTAGCTCCTAGATGAGCCTACTCCAAGAAGATTCCTTTTTCACTTAGCTTTCTAGAGAATATTTTTTTTGAAATTTTTACACTTTCAACAGAATAAATATGAATTTCTAACTGTCGGGGGGTTAGATCTGGAATTTTGACCCCTTGTTTTTGAAATTTGAAACAGTGTCAAATAAATTCCAAAAATTCAAAAAAAATATGGAAATGAAAGCTAGTTATATCAGCTTTCAAACCCCACCATTTTTTGTCAAATCAAATTCGTGGATTTCTCGGAATCGCTACTTTAAATTTGAAAATTTTTGAATCTGAGTTAGTTTGATCCCCTTGTAATTCGTAAATTTTTAAAAGTTTCATACTCTGAATTTCTTTAAATGAACAATGCCATTTGAAAGATGATTTAAAAGTGAAGCACTTGCTCGAATTTCAGAATTTTTTGCTTAATAAATATTTAGAAAATGAATTTCTTAATTTGGAAAATGAAGTCTGGCCGAATTTCAGCAGGTGGTGAAAGAGCTTTTTAAAAGAGGTTTGAATTTCAAATTCAACCTTCCATCAAAAAGTGATTTTTTTTCTCTTTTTCAAAAATTTTTGAATTTTTTTTGGAGGGAAAAACTTTTTTCAAATTTTTCTCTCTTTTTTTTTCTAACTAACCTAGGATTCAAAAAGAAACCTAATCTAACAACCTAAAGAAAAAAAAGTTCTCAAAAATATGTAATTTTTTTCTCAGAAAGAAGATTCTAACAAAAAAAAATCAAATCGAACCTAAGATTCAAAAGGGAAATCATAAACTATGAGAGGAGATGTGAACCTGATTTTTTTAATCTACGCTCCTTATATGCACAGAACCCGTCTTCCTGATTTCCTGCACATCCAAAACAAGTAGAGGGAGATTTGTCACTAAAAGTTCCAAGATAGAAAATCACAAATTGCTTTGCCTCCCTAGCAACAGCACCATTTGACAAGTTCGTTTGCGTGCATGTTTTCAAATGTGTCATAGTTTGTAGTATAGTCACGCAAAACCCTTGATCAAAAATATTTGTATATTAATAAGACTATGAGTCCCAGTCATTCATCTCTAGGAGGCATTTATGGAAATGCTAATCTTGATTTTGATCTTTTCCTCTCTACGTGCTTAAAAATGGATGCCAATTTGTAATTATTTACGTATTCATGCATGACTTGCTGTTGCAATAATATCAGAAATCAAAGCAGACAACTTATTATCACAAGAAAGATATTGCAAGCAAGCTCATGGTGATTTTTCACACATAGATATATATATAGAAAGAAATCAGAGATTTTTCATTGATTGCATGATGGTGATTACAGAACGAAGCTAGAGGAAAGCTTGTACATGAGAGCTTAAAAGATCACTAGCTATCAGACAATGCGTACACTTGCGGATCTATGGGAGATTGCACGTGCACTACGCAGTAGGGAGAGAGATAGCTATACTACAAAGCATAAAATAAGGTATAAAAATTAGAAGAACTACTTATCTATCTAGATAGCAGAAGGAAGGGCATTCGGAGGTGGTCTCCAATGGCCTTTGAGGTGGTTGGGAGAAGGAGGGGCGGCCAATGGTGGGTAGGCCGACCCTTGGAGAGGTGGTGGAGAGCTTGCTCTAGCCTTGGGCGTGGAGGTGGGAGTGGTGATGGTAATGGAGCTCATGGATGGAGGTGGAATGGAGGTGGAGAGCTATGCTAATGGCTAGCTTGGGTGCATGGCCATCCAAGAGGGAATTTTTATTGACTCTTGGGTGGCTATGGGTGTGGCTCTCTAGAGAATTATAGAATATCTAGAAGAGCTTCCATCTTGGCGTCAAGATGGATGGGAGTGGGTCTTCTTAGATCCACAATTCATGGATCTAAGAGAAGACTCTCCCTTGGTTGCTATTTTTAGCACCCAACGGTGGCACCACTTGGAGAAGAGTCTAAATGACTCTAGGTGTGTGCAGCTAGGTGAGTGTGTGTAGGTGTGTGCGTGACCTAGATGGTTAGGTGGTCTAGTGGTCTAGGTTAGGTCCTAAGGGTTTGGGTTAGGTTAGGTCATAGAATTAGGGTTTGAAACCCTAATTACTAAGGTAGATGCACAATTAAACTTGACACAAGTTTAATTGAATGAGTGAAAACCTAATTGAGAGTGAGATTACTCAATTAGGTTAGGCTTAGGTCAATTGGACTCTCACGGAGTTCAATTGGACTTGTGTGGGTTGAGATTTTAGCTCAATTGGGCTCTATGAGTCCAATTGACTAAGTGAAGTGTGATTGACTTGATCCAAGTCAATTGGGCTTAGTGAGAACCTAATTAGGTTCTTAGGAGGGTCTAGGGGTAGTGTACTAGGCTTAGGGTACCTTAATTTAGGTTCCCAAGGGGTTGGAATTGGGTTGAGGGACCTAGGAACTCAAGATCCAAGCTTGATTTCCAAAACAAGGTCTAGAGAGGGGTATACATCTAATTTAAGTGTCAGATGGCTTATACTCAACAATCAGAAGTCCAGACCTCTTGTCTGGATGTCCAATTTGAGTCAAGGAAGAATCAGGGTTCTGTCTTGGGGATTCTGTAGAAATTGGACATCTGACTAAGTGTCTGGACATCCAATAACACTACAGACATGGGTTTAAGGTGTGCGGGTTGTGGCTAAGGGTCCTGGATGTCCAATAACTTATCTGGTCGTCCAAATAAGGGCTGGAACTAGGGTTTGGGGGTTTCCTAGGCTATGGTGACCTAATCTAAGGGTGGTTGAGGCTTAGGAAGACTTCTAGGGCTATCGTAAGGCTAGGACTGATCCTAAGTTCTTCATAAATTAACTCTACCTTACTTGTACTTAATAGAGTAACATACCCCAACCCTTACATTATTTCCCTACTATATTTTATTCTAATCATCTACTCCAACTCTGTTGCATCACCAGCTCCAAATCCAACTTCAAATCCAACTTCAGATCCAGCTCTTGAGCTTCTTATTACCTGCAATTTATATAATGCCCTAATTAGTACATTATATCATTTTTTCATGCATAGCTTAGGGAAAGCAGTAAAGATGCAATTAATGCCCATGTATGCAAGGATTACACTAGCTTATGATAAGTTCTAACCTAATTTAAGTCAATTAATACCTATAATTGCTACGCAATCAGTCGCCACTCCTCCTCCTCCTCCTTAGGTAACTCCTCGTCTGCATCCTCCTCCTGCTCCTTGTGAGTCACCGGTCATCCTCACCTCTAGCCCTTCCTCCTCCCCGACGACTTCATCGTCCTCCTCCCCCTCCCCAACACCCTCCTCCTCCTCCTCCCCCTCTTGTCGCCCCCTCTTCCCCCTTCGACGGCCTCCTCCCCGACCCCTCCTACCACCCCCTCCTCCCCGACCCCTTCTCCCCTCCTGGTCGTCCGCCTCCACCTCTGCCTCTTGCCACTTGCCCTCCTCCTCCTTGTCCTCCGCCCCCCTCCACCTCCTCCTCCTGCCCCCTACTCCTCCTGGTCCTCCCCCCCCCCCTCGCCTCTTGCTCCCTCCTCCTTGTCCTCTACCCCCCTTCACCTCCTCCTCTCCCCCCCATCCGCCTCCTCCTCCTACCTTCCCCACCCTCATCTTCTTGTGTAGTGGGAAAAAAAGAGAGGCCTCATGCATGTCTAAAGAGAAGAAGAGGATGATCATGATGTCATCCTAAAATGTGTAGGACTTTAGGATGGTAGTGCAAGTGAAAGTATGGATTTCCCCTAAAATGTGTGGATTTTGTGATGGTTGTGCAAGTGGTCTACCCTTAGTTAAATGGTGGATTGTATGTTACAGGTTAAGGGTCTTTGATGTATGTTTGGGGTGATTAAAGTGAACCCCAAGTGTTTGATCATGTTTAAGGAGGTTGATACAGATTTAAATCATGTTTTATAGTTGTTTCCCATCCTCCCTAGTGATTAGAGTCGAGGTATGCAGTGTACCTAGGTTGAACACGCAGGTAACCATCAGGTGTCATTTGATTTTGTGATCAGACATCTAATGGCATGCCCTCTCCTCTTCTTTGTCTCCTCCTGCCCTCCTCTCCTCCTACCCTCCTTGTCTCCTCAAACCCTCCTCCTATCCTCCTGCCCTCCTCCTAACCTTATGAAGAAGAATGAGAAGACTCCCTTCCTCCTATCATCCTCTCGTCATCCTCGTAAATTTTTCTTTTGAAAATGCAGGCTATTGGTGTCGGGTACACTTGGAGGCTGTAGTAGTTGGAGGTATATATACATTCAATCTTTTTAATTTAATTGAATGATATTTTAATTTTTTGTTGAATTTCTTTAACGTTCAAATTTTTTATTGTTTAGATACACGCACTTGCTAAAGAAGATATATGCACGCAAGGCCAAACATTAGGTATTCTAACCCATAGGATAAAAGTCCTTCAAGTCAAATTGTGTCCAAATTACTCACCTGTTGAGACTTATGATCATGTTATACGAACAATGTAAGAAGTGTATGTATGCTCACTTACATGCATGATGTGTTATCTTTGTAGCATGCCATAAGACTCGATCGACTTTAGTTCGGTGAAGCACCAAACTTAAGAAGGTCCTTAAAAATTTGATCACAACTTAGTTTTGCTCGTTACATGTAACCTTGTGTAGTGAAATTTCGGTTGCTTCCTCCTTCTCTTCTCCGATATACCAACTAATCTTATCTAGTTTCCTATGGTACCCTTAACTGGGTGTTAAAGGAAATCTAGCTAAGGTTAGTATTGGGGGGTATACTAGAAAAGTACTAGGAGATGCTGCTGAAATTTCACCGCACTAAGGTGACATGTAACGAGCAAACCTAAGTTTTGATCAAATCTTTGAGGATGCGCTATAAAGTGAAAATCTTAATCAAGATACATATCATTCAGTCCTTTCCCTTCCTAATAAGTGATTTGTTTACATTAAATTTTATGTTATAATGGATAAATCTTGGATTGCATTGTGGGGTTCAGATTACACCAGATATAAGGATGGAGTAATTTCATTCTTGAATTGGGCCTTTAATGATGATAGGAAGGTATTTAGGCTAGGAGATCAACTTAATAATATCTTCTGCCCATGCAGAAGATATTTAAATGGTTCATTGCATGATCGTAATATTGTGCTCGAGCACTTGATTTGTAATGGGTGGTGGTAGCATTGCACTACTTGGGTAACTCATGGAGAGGAGTTTACTAAAAAAGTCATAAACAATGAGAACACTATTGATGAAGAGATTGACAATGAAATTGTTTATAGTGGAGGTGAATAAATACAAGAAATGTTGAATGGGATGAGAGCAAGAGAGGATATAAATACAGATGAGAAAGATCCGTTAGTTGTGATCCGTTCTATGATGCAATTAAGGTGGCTAAGGATCCTATTGCTCCTGATGTTATGAGAATGTCAAAGTTGTCATTTTTATTGAAGATGTTTCAACTAAAGTTATGAACAGTGCTAGTGCTAAATTCATGTCAGATCAATTTATTGTTGAACTGTTGAATAACCCTAATGGTTTTTCAGCTTCATGGTACAAGGTAAAGAAATAGATTTGCAAGCTTGAGTTAGACTGTTAAAAGATCGATGCATGTCCGAATGACTACATTCTTTTCATAAATGAATTCGCAAACTTGAGTAACTATCCTGAATGTGGACATGAGAGATATAAGGAAGGTAAAAATGAAAGTAAGAGGAAATAATTTCAGACTGTTCTTCGTTACTTCCCACTGACACCTAGGCTTCAACGTCCTTTTATATCAATTAAAACTACACAGTGAATGACATGTGTTTTGACGTGAAATCGTGTTTAAAGGTGATTAAGTCATAGTATAGCACGAAAATACATCGAAACAAATAAATATAACAAGATGTGAGTCTCGATCAAACTCAAGGAGGCAAAAAATGACTTGATTTTAAAACTGATTTAGAACTAACTATAACTAAATACTAATCACAATGGATATAATCAAGCAGTTGGTTGATCATGAGTTGCAATTATACTAGAACTAAACAACTAGAATATGCACTACTAGAACTAGAATTAACAATAACTATCTAAGCTACTAGAAAAAGGGCACCAAGGATGGTCCATGGTGGCCTTTTGGAGAGGTTGGGAAGAGCAGCAACGGTGCACCAAGCTGGTCTTGATGTATGCTTCAGAAGAAGAGTGAGTCTAGAGAAGCTTGGAGGTCTGGAGGGAGACATACAGGAGAAGATCCTTCATATGGGGGCTCTGAGGTCCTTTTTATAGCCAAAATGTGGGGCAAAGCAAGTATTTGGCCCTCCAAACCGTGCAACAACCTTGGATCGATCAAATCCGTCGATCAAGAGATCAACGGATCAGATCGCATCCCAAAATAGCCTCCCACACGCCTTGAACGTGTGCAACGCACAGGATTATGCCATGTGTCGGCCGCTCAGCCACCCGCCCACTGCTTCGTGCCTTTCATCACGTGCGCTCGCGCTCAATTCTCCTTACCTGTCCGATCTTTCGACCGGACGACTTAAAAGCACGCTCCACACCACCTCTTCTCGCGCACACACGCATTCAAATTCAACGTTCAATCGCGGAGATCAACTGCTGAGGATGCATGCGCTACCGCCTCACTGAGCTGCATATATCGACGTGTCTAACCATGCATCATCTCATGCATGCATCACACAGCCTGATCAAACACTTGATAGCGCGCCATGCATTCGTGCAAGCACATCAGATCGCGATCTGATGCTCCAATTTCGTCGGGCCTCATCGCCTCTTCAATTTGACACTCTTCGTGCTTCAAACACTTGAGGCCTGCTTGTTTTCACTTGCGATAACCAATGCACTACATGACCAGATGGTCGTGTGCTTGTTTCTTTGCACGTTCCGCCTCAGCCGTTGGATGAAGATCCAACGGCTGTGGGTGATTCTTCCTTGATGAGGGGCAAGTGAAGTTGCAATGTGGCACTCTTGTCATCATTGGATGACGATCCAACGGCCCACAAGGTGCGTGGAATTCCTTTAGTGGATGGGGTGGCAACCTTGGGTGGCTATGATGCTGGCATGTGGCGCCATTGTGGCTATCAATCTTCTTTGCTTCGTAGATGGTGTGTAGGTCTCCGATTGAGTTGATTTTTGCATCATTGGATTGCAATCGTTGATCCGGATCCATCCATGCAGTTGGATTTGACGTCTGAGGTTCGAATTTTCACCACCTTGCTCCTTGGCCTTTGCTCTTCTTTAGATTCCATAAGATGCCATGGGAGTCCGATCAAGACAATCTCTAAATAGATCCGTAAGGTCGAATTTCATCATCTGTAGTCCTGAATTACCTGCAACTATTATTACCTCTCAATTAGAACATAATATAGCATTATTTTTCATAAAGCTAACAAATCAACTATGATGTAAGATATGATGCTTATGCATGCATTACTCCTAGGTTAAGCTAGGATCTAACTTAATTCAGGTAGATTAGGACCTATGATTGCTGGACAATCAACATGGCACCAGGATTTTAAATCTCAAGATGGAAGAATACGTTATCCTACTGATTCAGAGGAGTGGAAGAGATTTGACAAAAGAAATAATTCATTTGCTTTAGAAGCAAGGAACGTGTGGTTGGGTCTTGCAAGCGATGAATTCAATCCATTTAAGAGTATGTACCCATCATACTCTATATGTCAGTGATAATGGTCACCTATAACTTACCTCCCTAGTTGTATATGAGATCGACATTCACGATGCTGACCCTATTAATCCCCAGTCCAAATCAACCAAGCAATGAAATAGATGTTTATCTCCAGCCATTAATCAATGAACTAAAACAGTTGTGGTACAACGGCGTGGAGATGTACGATGCAGAAAAAAATTAATTTTACAATATGCATGCAGCACTTTTGTGGACCATAAACGACTTCCCAGCTCACATAAATTTGTTAGGTTAGAGCACTAAAGGAAAGCTTGCTTGCCCAATCTATATGGAAGATACTCATCACCTACGACTGCCGAAAAGTAAGAAATTATATTGCTTAGGGCATCGCAGATTTCTACCCATTGAACATAGATGGAGAACACCACAGTTCAGGGGTAAATTTGATGGCAGGACGTGTCGATATTCAAAGAAAAGTCCAAAGAATAAACTTATTATAGATTCTATCAGGTTGCTGGGTAAGGTTATAACGGAGAGATTACAAGAAATGGGTAAGACACGGTTGGGTTGACCATTCAAATAAGACTAGACGGCCTTAAGAAATTTTGGGTTTCGAAAGAAAAGCATTTTCTTTATGAAGCTACCATAATGGAAAGATCTTACAATACGTCATAATTTAGATGTTATACACATCAAAAAGAATGTGATGGATAACATCTTTGATGTATTAAATCTAACCGATGATCCAAAGGACACGGTGAAAACAAGAAAAGATATGAAGAGTTTAGGAATACGTTCGGAGCTGCATAATCATGAGGATGGCTACTTCTCACCTGCTATTTACAGCTTGAATCAGGACCAGAAGAGTAGACTATTCTCCTTAAAGGAAATTCGGGTGCCAGATGATTTTTCGTCACAACTTTCTAGTTGTGTGAATGAGGCATAGAAAAAGGTATCTAGCTTGAAAAGTCATGACTCCCACGTTTATATGAAAGTATTGTTTCCACTGGCGATACAGGGGATACCGCCTGAGCCAGTTGTTGATTCATTCACAGAGATGTGTAGATTTTTCAAAGCTGTTTGTTCTAAGATGCTACAAAATGATACGCTAGATCACTGGGATAAACAAATAGTTATTACTCTCTATAATATCGAACAGATTCTTCCCTCAGTCTTCTTCAATGTAATGGTTTATCTCACATTACATCTTGCAAATGAAGCGAGAATCGGTGGACCTATATAATTCATATGGATGTATCCTGTAGAGCGATTTTTGAAAAAGCTTAAAGATTATATTTTGAACAAGGCAAAGCTAGAAGGCTCAATTGTGGAAGGTTATCTCGTGGAGGAGTGTATAAATTTTACCTCCATGTTCATGAATGAAACAAATAACCGCTTTAATAAACTTCAAATGAACTATGAGAGAGAATACAATGACAATGATGAAGAATTTTTTATCAAATTTTGATATTAGAGGAAGGTTGATTCTTCATATAGAGTATAAGGTAATTTTAGAAAATGATCGATGTTTAGCACATCTATAAATTTTAAAACAAACTCCTAAACTTGATCCATTCTATGAAGAATTTGAATGATTACTGACGTAGACACATCTATTTAGGTTAAAATGCCTATTCATGTATGTTCCTAAGCTTAGATTTGCATTTCATGTTATAAATATTACATAGCATACATCATTCTACATTTAGAGTAGTTGTATATAATTTAGGTTAATTGCATCCTTTTTGTGGTTAGGAGAGAAGGATATTTATTTTGGAGCCTCAGATTATTGATCCGACCATACGGATCTGATCAAGACGACGATCGGAGTCCAACGCCTCCAAAATCACTTCAATCGGAGTCCTGTAGCACCATATGCAATCCAAGGAAGATCAACGGCCAAAGGACTAGGTGATGCAATCTGAAGCGTCAAACTACAAATCCGACCACACGGATGGATTCAGGTCGATGATCGCAGCCCAACGGGGAAAAAATCTACTCAATCCGACCTCTGTAGCATCCCCTACAAAGGAAAGAAGATGGATGACCCAAATTGCACAACATGGCGCAACCCAGGCCACCCATGCGCATGCATGCACCACTGCACACGCACAGCAATGTAGGTGCGCACGCGCACATGGAGGCATGCACGCACAAGCGTAGCGGCGCGTACAACAACACAGCGCACGTGCGGAGGCAGCGGCACGTATCGCGCGTGCACACACAAGGGTGTGTACAGTGCACGCTAATGCAGCGGCAGCGTGGGTGCGTGGGCTGTCTTCAGTGACGTTTGCGGCAGATCTTCAGTGACATTTATGATTGTCACTAAATGTCCTGTATACGAATTTGATTTTTTCCTCCACTATAAAAGGACCCCTACCCCTCCCATTTTTCTTCATCTCTTCCTTTCTTCCTCTCACCACCTCCAAGGCTCTAGAGAGAGCTTGTCCCAAGCCTGAGATACTCCTCTAGAGTAGAAAACCAAATAGTTTTCCCTCCCCTCATCACCATTCGTGGAGCATCCCGTGGCCATCCTCTCACCACCCTTCAAGAAGAAGATCCTCGCTATGACACCGTCCTGCCCCATCCTCTATCCTTCGGCTCCATCCTCCTTCGTCCCACTCCTCACCACCTTCCTCCAGGCAACGGCAGAGCTAGTCATCCTCCAAGCAACCATTGAGGGGGATTTCTCTCACCTCTTTCTATCTTTTTACACTTTCGTAGTGTAGTTTTCCTACTTTCGTAGTTGTAACAAACAGTTGTTCATGAATAGATGATTGTTTCTATCTCTCTCTTATATTTTTCCAAGTAGATAAAGTTTTCATCGACCTAATCTCTTTCTTGTTAAAAATACCAAAAAAATTAGAAAAGATAAAAATGACCAAAAAGAAATAAAAGTGAAGTGCGGATTTTTATAAAACCAAACGTTCACCTCCCCGTGTTCGACCCGGGACTCACTTTTCGAGTTTTGGTTATAAATTTTATTTAACCACATGTTTTGCAACTACGACAATGAGTTACTCGTAACCACGATTTTAAACTTGCAAAACACGTGCGATCAATTACCTCATTCAAGGGCATCCAAATTTGGCTTCCTTGATTGGTTTAAAGATCGAATTAATCAATTGAAAGAGGATAAGAACTCACAATGAATACCAAATTTTAATGTAATTGCCGATACACCATTACATTGTGCGCATTACCACTCTGGGTATATAATAAATGGGTTCAGGTTCAAAATAGAAGAAATTGATGATAGAAAGGTTACACAATAGGTCAAAGTTGTTGATTCAGATCTTTCCACCGGTTTAAATGGATATTATGGTGAAATCAAAGAAATTATGGAAATCAACTTCAAATATGATCGTAGAGTTGTCTTATTTAAATGTCATTAGTTTGATATTTTAAAAGAGGGCACTAATTTCAAAATTGACAAGAAACATAAGTTCTTAGGTTTAAATTGTAACCATCAAATTCTTCTATATGGTGAACCATTCACATTAGCATGTCAAGCGGCACAAGTTTTCTATGTCCCCGATAATTGCCAAAGGGGATGGGTTATACCAATAAAAACAGTACCGCACAATCATTTTGATGCACTATCTGAAGCATACCAAGAATTAAGAGAAGAAGGTCATATATATTCAAATGCAATAGAAGTGGGCATCTGAGGTTGGTAACAACTTCTTTGCTTTGTTTCATTTCTGTTTAAATCAAATTCATATTCAAATTGAAGAAACCCAAACTTCTACTAGCATTTTCTATACATTAGAAATACCAAAACTTAAACCTAATCACGCACATATGTTCGAAACAAGTTACTCTTACTCACTACACTTTTTATTTATTTATTGTTTAAACATTGGCATTTATAATGTTTTATTTAATTACTTTTATTTTTCAAATTACAGGTTATCGGTGACGGGCATACTCAAAGGCTGTTGTAGTTAGAGGTATAATTTTAATATTTTTAATTTAATTCAATGAAATTATAGGTTTTTACTAGATGTGGGGTGTACCCACTTGTTTACTTTATATTTCATTTATTTGAGTGGATGTGGGGTGTACCTACTTATGTGCTATGTAGGTTTATAGAAAACCTTCAAATTTTAAGGGAAAACTCTGGCAAAATTTTTTAAATGACATTTATGAGATGTGGGGTGATGCTTATTTGTCACATCACCTAGCCATGCCTTAATCACCTCACCTCACTCTCTTCACTCATTTCGCACACACCCACATTCACATAAACACATGCACACCCTCTCACAATCCTAGACACACCCATACTAACACTCACCACATTAGAATTGTTAGGACCATCTTTCAACCTAGTGTTTATACCTTGACCTATTCCTAATCACCTCACCATAACCCATGCCTAAAACCACCACTCTATCCATTTAGGAACCCAACCCAACCATATAACCACCATCAACACATTCTAGGAGCCTAGTTGAATGCCTAGCGTCTCAATATTAGCATATCCCATGGCTGTCCCTTCACCATTCCATGAACCACTTCAAATCTCATGATTAAGCCCAAATTACCAACTCCCTAACCTCTGCATTAGTAATCACCATACACCGTGGGACTAACAAGCACATAATCACTCACATTACTGAGCCACTCACTTCTAGGCACCTACACACACTTTATCACACTCACCTAGCTTAGGCTAGTAACCCTTTACTTGGTAGTAATCACCCCCATTATCACCACTACAACTACCTTCACTCCATCCCTATTTCCCACCCCATAACTCCATGCCATGATGCACCAAAGGCACACCCAAATCACACTTGTCATTTCAGTTATTCCCCTCCTTGTTGTGCATGGCTTGTAGGTATTTTTAGTGCTTTGTGTAAGTAGCATTGTGCTACAAAGATTTGTAGTAGTTAGCTCTTTGAACGTTTAGAATGTTGTTGCTTTCCTTATTGTTATTTCAATGAATGGTGTTACAGGATAGAGTTGTAAATATGCAAGTCCTTGTGGCTTGTCCTTGCAATTTTTTTAATGTGGGGTTGATGAGGGGCAAAAAATGCCCTCGAATCTAAAACCCCACGATAGGCCCAAAAAGAAGGATCCAGCCCAGAGAAACTTGGGTACAGGCAGGATTGGAGATCCATCCTACCTACACCTAAGAGAACCTCTTGCGTAGACGGATCTAGCAATCCAACCGGCCTGCATACAAGTAGGCGGGGTATAGCCAGACCTCGGAGGCCCTATCCATTGTAGGTTCGGTGAGAGTACAGCAAGCATGCGCCTTCAATAAATGCTGACAGTGGCAGCCGCCATTCATCACCTGGCAGCATATCTACCCAGAAAATCTTGCTAGAAGTGCGATCTGCTCAGGAAATACTGCTAGGAGCCCGAACTCGATCTGCTTAGACGATGTCATTGGGACCTCTATCCCTACACTATAAATAGAAGGGCAAGCACTCAAGTCCTCCCCCAAGCAATCTGAGAGAAATCGAGAGATTGTATACTTTGTAATCTTGCAAATCCTAATGCATAGTTGGGAGTCTCATCCTCCCCCCAGACATACACCCTTTGCAGTGGAACTACGTAATCAGCAGTTGTAACGACTCAGTTCCCGAGTCCCTACGAGACACGAGAACCGAACCGACTCGACTAATCCCAAGACCTAGTCATCCAACGAGGAAGTAACCAAAAGAGCAGTAAAATAAACCACATTCAGCATGAATATAACTAACAGTAAGGAAGTACAGCAGTAAGGAAAGAAACTACTACAGTAGATACCACCACAACAGTAGAACAACATTTATCATATAACAAGAACTGCAGGTAAAGAAAGTACAGTGAAAACAAGAACTACTCACTATAACAGAAACAAAAGAGGTACAAAATACTGTGGTAAACTCTACTAGACCCTACTCGGCCCAGCGTCCTCTGCAGCCGCTGACCCTGGCTGCTCAACACCTGGTCCTGAAAAAGGTAACGAGTGTAACACGTCAGCAAAACGCTGAGTAGAGTGGCAAACTAACTAAAGACAATAGTAGAGTGTACAGTAGCTGTTATGTTCTATTACTTCCTTTATTCACATCTTTCAATTTTTCTCACTATTTTATTTATTTCTCAGATCCTTTACTTGATCTCGAATGTTCCTCGTGGGAACGATCTTGATTGCAGTCTTTTCCAAAAGTAGAAGTAGCACGTGGTGCTCTCTTGGCCGGGAGAGTCCCCCGTGGTGATCCTACCCTCAGTCAACCACCCCAAGGTCACTGACAGACGTAACAGTGACTACGGCACGCGCGATAAATGCACAGGTAGCTAACCCATACTAGCACGCGGTCAGTCGTTTCCGTTAACGGGTGCGCCCAAAGCACAGCACGGAACCAGTCCAGGGCAAAGCCCTCTCAGTAACAGGGGTCCAACCCCTCCACAGTAACCAAACTGGGGCCTTGCCCCTCCACAGTCCGCGCACCCTCGCTTGACTACCCTGGTTTGCCCCAGCGGGCCTAACAAGTCGGTGTGGGAGGCTAGCAGAACCCCGGGGCCCGTGGGGTAGCTAGTACCTCCCTACACTAGTAGCTCTCCTCGGTACTACATACGCGAGGGCCAGCAAGTCAGTACAGAGTGGCCAATCCTAACCCCGGGTCCCTGGGGCGGCTGGCTCCGCTTTGCACTAAACAGGGGGACAGTCGCTCTCCTTGGTACTCCGTACTCAAGGGCCAGCTCACTTCCCCAAAACTATTCCATTCACTTTCCAGGAGTTCTACTCCTACTTCCCCGTAGGGTTCCATCCTTTTTACTCAAACATCCAGGTTTCACTTTCCAGTTTCACATTCTTACAATCCATGTTCTCAACCACGTTATCTATTCACAACAGGAAGCTGTTAATTCAAATTACAGGCAGCTTTATATCTCTTTCCATTTTCCAAGACTGCAGTATTATACATTCCACTAGTTTTCCCATCCTAGGATTCATTCCATATCCTAGGATCTATCATACAATCTAGTTTTCCTGTCCTAGGATTCATGCAACACCTAGGAGCTATCATTCCATCTATTTCTCATTCCTAGGGTTCATGCAATGTCCTAGGTTCTATTTATGGTTTCATAATTTAACAGATTTTAATAACTTAAAGCCACTCTACCAGGTACAACGGGAGTAATGGGGGCGTGATCGGGAATCCCGCGTGCCTCCGCGACTCCCAAGACTGCAACTGAACGAGGTCCTATCACAAGGATCAAACACAAGGAAAGTCTCAAAACAGTGTATAGCTACTGTAGACGGGTAGAGGAATTAATTCTGAAAAGAACGCAACTCGAATTGCGGAAAACGGAGCCTGAACGAGCCCTGAACAGGTCGAAAACGACGACACTGTGTAAAATCAGATGTCTGGAAACGATCCCAGACGTCTGGTCAGACGTCTGGATGTTCTCCCAGACGTCTGGTCAGACGTCTGGATGTTCTCCCAAACGTCTTGTCAGACGTCTGGGCCACCTCCCAGACGTCTTAAAAGACGTCTGGGGCACGCGTTCGTTATAGCCGTTGCACCATTTATGAGATTGCTTTGATCCCTTGATCGAATTACCTACTCTAGGGAGTCTGATCACTTCTTGAGTTGGACACTCTGCATTCTCAGGGTGTCGATCAATTGGCCCCATCTTTAGGAAACGATTGTCGAGTAATAGCATTTCCTACCTCTCGAGGCCTCCACGATGGCTCCCTCGACCCGCAACTCCTCTTTCACCGACCCCGAAAAGGCACTGGATCGGACCAAGTTGAGCGTATTGGTGTCCAAGCAACACCATCTGCTGACCAAGTCAAATAAGGAGAAGCAGGGAGCCCCCACTCAACCGTCGGAGGACCACGAGCGCGACTCCCTCCCTGAGCTACAGGCGAGGGAAGAGCAATTTCAGGCCAAATTGGCAGGTCTCAAGGTTGAGGAAATCTTGGTCATGAAGAAGCTCTTGGAGATCAGATAGAATCGGGAGCTCAGTCCAATCTCAACGGTGAGGGAGACCCTCCAGTCCAGTCCCGACGATGAACAGTTGAGGTGGCATTGCGAGGTAGAGGACGAAAACTCCTGCCTGTGTGAATAGCTTGAGCGACTAAAATGCAAGCTTAGTAGCCAGAGAGGCGAAGTCCCCCCTAACCCACCAAAGGCTCCTCGCCCACCTACTTCAGACGAGATTTCAAGGGCACCAACCCCATGCAACTGGCAGTAGGGGATCGATCCCTGAGATTGCCCAACAGGTTACCCGAGCTATGAGGACAATATACCCCAGGACTACATCACCACCTACCCTTTCACTGAGGAGGTGATGACAGCCCCCCTGCCCGAGAGATTCAAGTAGCCAAACATGGCTCCATTTGATGGGACGGCAGACCCTAACAGCTTCATTGGGAGTTACCGCCAGATGATGATGGTGCACAGCTGCCCCAATGGAGTACTTTATAGAGTATTCCCATCCTATTTGTCCGGCATGGCCCATGAGTGGTTCAATGAACTGTCAGCCGAGGAGATAACCTGCTTCTAAGAACAGGCTGACAAGTTCTACCAGTATTTTGCCGAACAATAAAGGGTTAGGGATAACCCCGAGAGGTTGTCCGAACTCTGGCAATGGAGGAGAGAATCCTTCTGGTCATACCTAGATCAGTTTAACGCCCAGTACTTCAAGTGCAAGTGGCCTCACGAAGCCATCGCCATCCAGTACTTCAAGTCAAGGCTCTTGACTCAGAGGTTTTGGTACGACATCGACGACTTCCTGCCTAGGGACATGGCGGAACTCTACCACTGAGCCACGAGGTTCATAGAGAAAGATGACTCTTTCCGCTCATGCAACCGGCTAACTAAGGGATCTGAGGAAGATGCCAACCCGACCCAAGAGTGGCAGGGCCCAGGCAACTCCCTCCCCGCCCCCATCCCCATCCGTGGAAGTGGCCACTTCAACAAGCACAAGGCCAGCTTCGTGGAGTAGAGGAATGACCAACCCGGCAAAGGTCAGAACAATAGACCCCACTAGACTAGGCAAGAGTATTTTGAAGAATACACTCCCCTGGCCGTAAACCAGGGGGACATGTTGGCGAAAGTGGGGTCCATGGACAAGGACCTGCTACACTCGCCTAAGCCGATGAAGAGGAAGGTAGACACTGGGCCTTACTGTAAATATCACAAGTCCAGGGGCCATGCCACCGAAGACTGCCTCGATTTGCATAACCAGACAGAGTCCCAGATCTAGCATGGGAACCTGGCCCACTTCGTTTAAGTGAAACGAGGGCCAGGATAAGGGCAAGGGACCCATGGAAGGCCTGGAAGAATACCACAAGGAGAGGCTTCTACACTACCATGGAGTCAACATGGCACATGCTGAGGCCCTGAGCCCAACAAGATCATAGCTTGCCACCTCAAGCAGGCGATATCCCTCCTACTCTCGCCAATCGAGTACCACTTCCGGGTCCTAGCAGCCATACCTAGGGCACCTCAGTATGCTCACCTCTCCCCCTTGCGAGTGTAGAGGTCGAGGTCATTTTCAGCATCAATGACGCCCCAAGTCGATAATCTAGCCCTTCCAAGCGGCTAGCCCTTAGTGCTATCCCCACTCTTTAGTGGGGCAAGAGAGGCCCCATCAGGTAGGCCACCTTACGACTGTTCACCTCTCTCCCCAACCCAACAGAACACATTGACCCGCTACTAGTAAAACTCTTGCTAGCTGAACGACAGCAACCTTGGCACCTTGTCAACGAGAGAAGCGCTCTGGACATCCTCTTCCTCAAAACCCTATGCCAGCTGGGTTTCACAAAAGAGTCCCTAGCTCCTTCGATCCACCTGGTGGTCAGGTTCGGCAACCACAAAGTGATGCCAAAGGGAGAAATCAGCCTCCCCTTTTCCATCTGCGATGGGGATAGGCACCTCAACCGCACAACCACATTCGTAGTGGCTGGGTTGACGGGGACTTTTGACTACCCGAAATCTACCCCTTGCTAAGGGTAGACTCCCTGGTGGACTACTGATGGGAACACCATCATGAGCCTTAACTAGCTCATTTTGACCTAAAAAAGAGAACAAAAGCTCCTACATAACCTAGAGAAGGGCCTAATTTAAGGAATAACTATTCTGAGAAGAAAATAGGAAACAAAGGGTAAAACTATAATTTTACCATTGCAATACATCAATGGGATTTGTCAGGGGCTAAACATAGGTCAAATGGTCTGAAGAAGATAAAAAGTAAGTTGGTTCAATCAGAAATGGGTTCATGTGCAATCTAGGAATTAAATGACATCTTGTAACCCTAAAACAGACTCACTTAATTCAATAAGGTTTTGGTCAGGATAAAAATCAACTAAACCCTCTAAAATTCATGGAAAAATACCTCCTAGGGTTTAGAACCTTCAAATTGGCCTTTGGAACCTATTCTGACCTAAGGGTCCTAGCTAGATATTTAACCTAAATTGGGTTTTTATGTAAAATGTCCCATCAAACATGGTCAAATATAAAATCCAACTTCACCATTCGATTTCTTAGGTTCAAATTAGGTTTGTACCAAAATTTGGACCTAAAGGGAGGTCACCTTAACCTACTTTACAAAACAGTCCACCCAATTACATTTTGACCCATAGCTTTTGAAAATCATTGCGTAGACCCCCCTACCTTCCTCGCCACTCTTTGCAATTAGGTCCCTCCTCCATTACAGCGGAGGAGTCCTACTCCGGCGAGGATTTGAGGAGGATTTCTCCCTGATTCCTCAGAGATCCCCTCTCATATTTGAAAAGGAGATTCTCTGAGGAATTCCCTACCATCTGAACGCAATCCCAAGCCTTGATTCGTACCCAATCTCTCGTGCGAACGCTCGAGAGATTTGGGTCTCTCGCACAGTCCAACTCCAGTGAGGATTCTTGCACTTGGAAGCTTGCCTTCCAAGCACAAGAGCCTCTGCTAGATGCTATAAAAGCCCCCTGTTCCTGCCACTCAATTCCAGCTTGGTTTGGCCGGAGTAAACCCTCCAATTTCTTCTCTTCTCCTCCGGCCAAGTGTCCAACAGGCTCTGGCGACATCCTCCTCCTTCTCGTCACTCTGCCATAATACCAGTGGAAGAGCTGTCTTCACCTCCTTCCTCCACGTCACATCGTACCTGCGCACGTGCCCAAAGCCTCTTCATCGTCATCGTTCTCCCTCCACTGGAACTTTCTTCTCCGGCGGCGATAGGTATGCACCAACCGCCCTTCTATCCCCCTTCGTCCCTTATGTAGGTTAGATCTCTTCCCCTCTCTCCTCTCTTTTTTTCCCCCTTCTTTATTTCTATTTCCAACCCCTCGACGCTGTAGACCACCACCATCTTCCTCATCTCCTCTCTCCTCTCTTTATTTCCCCCTTCTTTATTTCTATTTCCAACCCCTCGACACCGCAAGCGGGTGGGAATTTTAGTCCCACCTCGAAAAGGTTGAAGCGCAGTGAGTTCTATAAGTTGAAATTGTGTTTCAGGCTTGTTGCCTCAAATCACGGGGTGAGGTCCCCTCTCCCGCTCACCTGCTTCGTCCGTGGCCCATGCTCCGCGGACCTAGCTGCCTGACCCATTTACCCTGCACTCCTCGCGCACCACCCATGTCGGTGCGCCTAGACTCGAGTGCGCTTGACCCAACCCGTATACCCGATTGGCTCTGGGAGAGCAAACCTAAGAGAGAAAAGAGAGAGAGTGTACACGAGGGAGGGTAGGGGTAAGTTTTGCACTCATGTGAGCATGGAAAGGAAGAAGGAAGAGGAAGCAACAGTCGCAGAGAAGAAGGAAAAGCAAGGAAGAGGAGGCTGAAGCTGAAGAAGCTATGGGAGGAGGAGTCGCAGAGGATCTAAGGAAGGAGAAGGCATGGCCAAGCCAGAGAAGAAAAAAAGAGGTACTGTGGCAGAGAAGGCACTGTAGCTGAGGATCTGAAAGCAGATGCTGAGGAAGCTAAGGAAGAGAGAAGCTAAAGGCCAAATTCAGAGAAAGAAATCATAGAAGAAGAAAGAAGGCACGGTTGAAGAAGAAAGAAAAAGAAGGAAAGAAGAGCCAAAGCCAAGGAAGAAGAAGGAAGGAGAAATCAAGGTAGAAGAAGAAGACAAAGAAGAAAGAAGGCCCGACTGAAGAGGAAAGAGAAAGCTAAGGAAAGAAGAGAAGCTACGTAGGAGAAGGCAGAAAGAAGAGAAAGAGAGCCAGAGAAAGGAAGAACAAAGAAGAAAAGAAGAGAAAGAGAAGAAGTGTCAAACCTTTTTAAGACGTCTGATTTTATAATCAGACGTCCAGTTTCTCTTTTGCTACATTTTCATAAACTCATGCCTTATATTTTGAACTAGATTTTGAGTAATTTTAAGTGTTCAAATTACATTTACTAATATTAGTGAATAATTCCATTTGCTCCCTATGTTCGACCTCGAACTCAATATTCAAGTAATAAAATTCTTATATGTTTTCAAAGCGATTTCGGCTATACTACGACACATTTATTTTAACCTCGACTTCGTGCTCTTCTAAACATTTTAGCATTTTCGCCGGGGATAATCTCGTCTGTCGCTTTCTGTCGCTTTAACATTTTGGCTTCGTTGGTATGGAGCAACACACAATTTATCACTAATCTCTGCATTATTTGTGAGTATATTTGAGTAATAACTTGCCCTATTTGTATTGCTGTGATTTTGCAAGTATTTCACGAAGAGATCTCCTACACGAATCAACCACTCTAGGGCAGGTAAACTTTCTCTTCTTCCCTACATCCATCTCCTAATCCTAGGAAGACAAAAAAAATAAATAATCAAATTAGGAATCACTTGCCTTCTTTTCATAGTAATTACCATTTTAAAGGCAAAGTTTCTTGATTTCGCAAAAATTTTTTCAAAACCTATTGAAGTTGAAGCGATTTCTTGAGATCCTACCCCACAAATTCCCGTGCCTAGTAGAAATCACGCTTAATTTCTAAATCTCCATGGACTACACACTTCTTGTTTGAAGTCCAAGGAGAACTTTTGTGAAAAGCAAAGAGGATTGGAAATAGAACCAAAATAGGGTTTCTACAGTAGGATTTTGGAGTGCTAGTTCACACATGCTTGCATAAAAGGAACGAACCCACCCACATCAGTGTGCTACCCAAGCCCTTGATTGGAAAGATCCAATCAAGAAAAACCCTAAAATTGAACTCTAAAATCACTTGAATCTTAAAAACATTGGACCTAATAACCTAGGAGTCAAATTAGGGTGATTTCTATGTCTTGACCTAGAATCATTCTTCCATGTTTAAGGGCAGATCAGGTGAAGTTGACCCCTTGGGTCAACCAACCTCCAAATTAGGTCACAACGCCAAAACATCTAAAGTTCAAGTGAAAACCTTAAGCACCTTTGATCTTAAAATTGGTAGACTTAAGAGGTCAAGGTCCCCATTCTGGTCTACCTGGAATCTCAGTGACAAGAGAGGTCGAGTGGGGGAAACCCTGTAACCCATGGGGATGCTCTACCGTGTAGGGGTCTTTGCGGGACTCTCCCTCTCTGGTTGCCCAGGTAATTCTCAGGTGGACGACTTTCCGATCTAAGGGTATCATCCTCCCCGAACCTCCATAATCATTTAAACATCTTTGGGTGCCTTGATTGGGCCAACGACACATCCAGTCCCTCATCCCTTCTCTTTAGAGCACACACATAAAATTTCAACAGGACTCTCTATTCAAATCTAATCACTTCACAACTTGATTCAACATCTTGATCCAAATTCTGATTCCACATCTTGATTCCACCATCTAATCCAAATATGAAGCCAAATTACTTAGGACTACCTTTCAAGAAACCTGAATCACAGAGATCCATGAGAGATAGGATGATTGAGGATGCCCTTGAATTCTATGAAATTGAATACAAAACCTCAACATCAACAGAAGACATTCAGGTTAATGTACCAACAACCACAACCTTCATCATAAACTGTGCCCAAGTCTTATTAACATAAGCCATAAATGGATCAACTCGAGACATTCTCATCACAGGATATATTGAGATAGAGAAATTACACAACTTTGAATACCTTCAATGCATAATAAATCCTGTACTTTGGGAACAACACCAAGATGATCTTGAAAAATAGGAAGAGATGATGAGATTGTTGAAACAAATTATCAACCAGAAATACCCGTACATGCCCCAAACAAAGGACGAACCATCTTGGAATAGTATGGAGGATCAATCTGATTTCCCAGATCTCGGGTTTGAGGCACAGAGTCATTATGGATTCTCATCCTAGATGAAGTACAATGTGCCTGATAATGAAGAAGGTTGGGAAGTTCTAAATGCAGGAAAACACAATATAGAGCCAGCCCTAGACCATGGATCATCAAGCATAGAATTCCAAAACTCCTGCAATAATGAGATTAGAACTGAACCTCTCGAGGGTGTAAATCCCACCCCTTATCCTGATAAGGTGACCATCGAAGGTTACGTAGACCTAGATTCTAGTGATTTAACCCACATCCCAAGCCTAGAATCTGGATCTGAAACATCTTGGGAAGATTACGAGGCCCTGTATGAAGAAGATCAAATTTTCAATGAAGAGTATGATTTTGGGCCTCTATTTGATGAATATCCCTCTCGAACATCCTCAAAGAATCAGATCAATTTTTTGGAAGTCACGCCAATTTATGATACAGAAACCGAGGAGTTGGACGAGTGAGGTGTTGATTGGGTCTTTCCCACAAACTTAGAACTTAAGCCTAGACCAGATAAGGACACCTTTTTAAGCTCAGAATTCACATATAGGCTAGACCCAAGTCAGGCTGCTGAATCTATAGCATATGATTTATTCTATGGTGGAACTCGTGATCTCGAATCTCATTCAGAACTTGATTTTCGCAATATCTCCGACGATTTCGAATCTGACCATGAATTTGGAGAGACTCTGCTTCCTGAATACAACAAGCCAATCTACGACCTCAGCTCACATGATTCAATCTACGACTCTGACTCTGAGGTCCCGATTCCTGAGATCACTGATTTAAGTTCAGGTTCCAGTTACATGGAATCATTTCTTTTCGATCCTCAGGAATCAAAACTAGAAAATGCCGAGAGTGACTGCAACCAGAATTCTAATCTTTTCTCGATTCAGATTTCTAGTATCCTATCGATACTCTTCAGGCATTCATTTTTGATTTTGAAAGATACTATGAGGACTCTCTACATGAGACCACCTGTAACTTCTTTCTAGAAGAGCCCTCATACACAATTCTCATTGAAACCACCTCTTATGAATATACAAAATCGATCAAAACCCATTTTCAACCCTGACCCACAACCAGACTCAATTTCTATTCTAATTCCCCTCTCACTGAGAAGTTTGCAGATGATTCAAATCCACATCTATACCAAGTTTCGGGCATTGATCAGACTGAAAACCATGCTCCATTTTCTGATCACCCCTGTAGGGTTTCCACACCATGCACTAATTACTTCACGGATCCCTACTCTGACCGGGCTGATTCGACTCAACTAAACCCCAAATTTACACTTCCACACCCATCCGAGCTGCATAGCATATGGTGGGTCCCACATCTGTTGATCTACATTTATCAATCCACCAGATTAATAAGGTTTAGGCTGCATCATCATCCTGTTGATCTTAACAAGCACCTGGTTGGACTAACCAGGTTCCTAATCAAGGTGCTTGTTCTACAAAACTCTGCTAATTTGACCACTCCCACTCCATACCATTTCCCGTTCAGCTGAAGGCATTGAATTTAGCACTTAACAGGAGGCAACCCATCATTCCAAAAACCCAAGATCCATCTGATTATCCATCCGTACTCCACGTCTATTGCACCCTGAGTTCAACCTTAGAACAGTCAATCCCACCTCTACTACATGTACCAGAGCTTGAAATCATCCACAATAGTCATTCCCGACCCATACACCCACCCGATATATCCTGTTCTGAGTCCCTAAACCCAACACTGTTTCACACCCTCCGTTTACAATGAAGACATTGCAAAACTTAGGCATGGGGGGGTGGTAAAGTGCAAACATACAGAAATTAAGAAAAGTCGGAAGGATTCTCACAAAAAATCACATATGTCAAAAATACCAAAAAATTAGAAATTTATGAAAAAGAACAAACAAAATGGAGGAGGGCAGAAAATTTTGAAGCCACATAAACATGAGGAAAAGAGCAAAATGCCAAAAAGGAGCACAAAATGAAAAAGATAAAAGAATAGTCATTAGTAAGAAATTAAGGGATTAACCGAAGTTCTAGACCACATCAAGGAAAAAGAGAAAAATAGAAAAAAAAAGTACTAACGAGACACAAAAAGCGATTAGTAGGAATGCTGAGCTTAGGTTTTTTGGGCTAGACTCTTAGGCTTAAAATTCAAGTATCCGCTAAGATCTAGATAATCCTCAAGAGGTTGGGGAAAATGCGAAGATTAAGTATTAGGTCTGAGGCTTAGGGAGTATTCGACCTTGTTAACTGACCTTCGATTTACGGGACTCAGTAACCTAAGCACCCCAATCCACAGACAGACTGGTTCAGTACACATAACTATAAAAATCACGCAAAAGCGTTTAAATGTTCTGAAAAGGTTGCCTAGATTAGGAGCGGCCGATCAACACAAGTTGATTTGGATGAGTTCCCGGCGTAGAGAGGTGGGAAATTCCCCTTGAGGATGCATAACAACATATCGTCTCCTCGGTGCTTGTCTCCTATGATATTTACATATCCTACCGGGGGCACGTAAGCACTCTGCTGGTTCAGATACCATGGGCGGCATTATCACAAAATGTCAATTGCCAGGGTCTGGATTTGGCCACGGAATGCCATGGGCGGGATTATCTCGAAATCTCGAAAGCCAGGGTTCTGGGTGTTGGCATGGGTGGTGCTATCATGAAGCATCAATTGCCAGGGACCTTTGAGGATTGATGATGGGGACGAGGAATCCGATACAGACCGTGTTGAGAAGCCAATCCAAAGCTAGAAATATAAAGAAAATAGAGAGAAAACTCTCCAAACATATAAATCATCTATCCCTCTTTTACAAAAATGCACTGCAAACTGAACCAAGGCTAAAATATGTCTCAAGCACAGGTGCTTTAACCGCAGAGTCTAACGAACCTTAGGATAGTTCTTGCAGGCCTTAAAAACCTTTGCAGAGGATCGAGGCTAAAGTTGGTCAAGTCCAGATCTTGGTTGGTACTTGAGTACCTCTAGGCATACTATCAGCATTCTAACCTAATCACAAAGAAAATTAAAAGCACTTATCATAACTGATGAAAGAAACTCATGGTCTAGAACAAAAGTTAAAACCTTGAAATTTTGCTAAGGGACTAGCAAAAGCTAGGCATGGGGGTATGATGGAAACACCATCATGAGCCCTAACTAGCTCATTTTGACCTAGAAAAGAGAATAAAGGCTCCTACGTAACCTAGAGAAGGGTCTAATTCAAGGAATAACTATTCTGAGAAGAAAATAAGAAACAAAGGGTAAAACTACAATTTTACCATTGCAGTACATCAATGGGATTTCTCAAGGGCTAAACATAGGTCAAATGGTCTGAAAAAGATAAAAAGTGAGTTGGTTCAATCAGAAATGGGTTCATGCTCAATCTAGGAATTAAATGGCATCTTGTAACTCTAAAACAGACTCACCTAATTCAACAAGGTTCTGGTCAGGATAAAAATCAACTAAACCCTCTAAAATTCATGAAAAAATACCCTCTAGAGTGTAGAACCTTCAAATTGGCCTTTAGAATCTATTCTAACCTAAGTAAGGGTCCCAACTAGATATTTGACCTAAATTAGGATTTTATGTAAAATGTCTCATCAAACGTGGTCAAATCTAAAATCCAACTTCACCATTGGATTCCTTAGGTCCAAATTAGGTTTATACCAAAATTTGGACCTAAGGGGAGGTCACCTTGACCTACTTTGCAAAACAGTCCAGCCAATTACATTTTGACCCCTAGATTTTGAAAATCATTACGTAGACCCCCCTATCTTCCTCGCCACTCTTTCCAATTAGGTCCCTCCACCATTACAGCGAAGGAGTCCTACTCCGGCGAGGATTCGAGGAGGATTTCTCCTTGATTCCTCAGAGATCCCCTCTCAGATTTAAAAGGGAGATTGTCTGAGGAATTCTCTACCACTTGAACACAATCCCAAGCCTTGATTCGCACCCAATCTCTTGTGCGAATGCTCGAGAAATTTGGGTCTCTCACACAGTCCTACTCCCACAAGGATTCTTGCGCTTGAAAGCTTGCATTCCAAGCACAATAGCCTCTGCTAGATGCTATAAAAGGCCCCCTGTTCCTGCCACTCAATTCCAGCTTGGTTTGGCCGGAGTAAAGCCTCCAATTTCTTCTCTTCTCCTCCGGCCAAGTGTCCAATAGGCTCTGGCAACATCCTCCTCCTTCTCATCACTCTGCCACAATACCAGTGGCTAAGCTGTCTTCACCTCCTTTCTCCATATCGTGCCGTACCTGCATACGCACCCAAAGCCTCTTCGTTGTCGCCGTTCTCCCTCCACCGAAACTTTCTTCTCCGGCAGCGGCAAGTACGCGCTAGCCGCCCTTCTATCCCCCTTTGTCCCTTAAGTAGGTTAGATCTCTTCCCCTCTCTCCTCTCTTTATTTCCCCTTTCTTTATTTCTATTTCCAACCCCTCGACACCGCAGACCAAGGCGCATCCATCACTCCACATGCCTCGCCAGACCCCTCAAAACCACTTCCATCATCCACTGAGCACTTCCCTCATCTCCATCGTCCGCCATCACCTCCACACTCGCCCCCCGACCACACCTATCATCACGGCCACAGAGCAACCTAGGCACGCACGCCTAGGCCGCCTCGTGACCAGCCACCCACCACAGCACCCTCGTCATGTCACGGCGAAGCTTTTTGTGTGGTTTAATGAGGCCACAAGGCCGTATTGAGTGATCGTAGGATCGAGCCTCCATCACCATTAGCGTAGACTCGAAGAAGCTCGCAAGCTCACTCCAGGTAGCCGTGCTCCAAGTCTCAGGTCCCAGGTGATGCAGATTCACCTCATGCACACATTCAGCCAGGAAATTAGCTTCGAGAGGCGTCACAGCAGCTGCAATTAGGCAGAGCACCTCCTGCTTGTGCACGAGAAGCAGGTGGGACTTTTAGTCCCACCTCGGAAAGGTTGAAGCGCATTGAGTGCTATAAGTTGAAATTGTGTTTCAGACTTGTTGCCTCTGATTACAAGGTGAGGTCCCCTCGTCTGCTCACCTTCCTCATCCACGACCCACGCTCTACAGACCTGGCTGCCTAACCCATTTACCCTACACTCCTCGCGCATGACCCATGCTGGTGCACCTGGACCTGGGTGCGCTTGACCCGACCCGTATACCCGATTGGCTCTGGGAGAGCAAACCTAAGAGAGAAAAGAGAGAGAGTGTACGTGAGGGAGGGTAGGGGTAGGTTTTGCACTCGTGTGTGCAGGGAAAGGAAAAAGGAAGAGGAAGCAGCAGCCGTAGAGAAGAAAGAAAAGCAAGAAGAGGAGGATGAAGCTGAAGAAGCTAAGGGAGGAGGAGCCGCAGAGGATCTAAGGAAGGAGAAAGCGTGGCCAAGCCAAAGAAGAAAAGAAGAGCTACTGTAGTAGAGAAGGCACTGTAGCTGAGGATCTGGAGGCAGAAGCTAAGGAAGCTAAGGAAGAGAGAAGCTAAAGGCCAAAGTCAGAGAAGGAAATCAAAGAAGAAGAAAGAAGGCACAGTTGAAGAAGAAAGAAAAAAGGAAAGAAGATCCAAAGCCAAGGAAGAAGAAGGAAGGAGAAATCAAGGCAGAAGAAGACAAAGAAGAAAGAAGGCCCGACTAAAGAAGAAAGAGAAAGCTAAGGAAAGAAGAGAAGCCAAGAAGGAGAAGGCAGAAAGAAGAGAAAGAGAGCCAGAGAAAGAAAGAAGAACAAAGAAGAAAAAAAGAGAAAGAGAAGAAGTGTCAAACCTTTTTAAGACGTCTGATTTTATAATCAGACGTTTAGTTTCTCTTTTGCTACATCTTCATAAACACATGCTTTATATTTTGAACTAGATTTTGAGTAATTTGAAGTGTTCAAATTTCATTTATTAAGATTAGTGAATAAATTCCATTTTCTCCCTGTGTTCGACCTCGGACTCAACATTCAAGTAATAAAATTCTTATATGTATTTAAAGCGATTTCAACTACACTACAACTCATTTATTTTAACCCCGACTTCGCATTCTTCTAAACATTTTAGCGTTGTCACCGGGGATGATCTCGTCTGTCACTTTCTATCGCTTTAACAACTCCTGTAGTGGCCGGGAAGGGTACTCCCACATGGCCCTTCCGTAGTGGCTAGGAACTCGTCCAAGGCGACTTCACCAACTTGACGAGTTCCCCTTACCAAGGGTAGTCTCCCTGGTGGACTCCTGTAGTGGACAATCCCACATGTCCTTCCTGGATGCCTACAACGAATACACCAGATTAGCCTCGCCCCAGCCGACAGGCCCCACACCTCCTTCATCACGGACAGGAGCCTGTTCCAATATAGAGTTATGCCCTTTGACCTAAAAAAGATGTTGGGGCCACATACCAGCACCCTATAAACATGATTTTTGCAAAAATAATAGGAAAGTCATTTGAGGTGTACATTGATGATATGCCTGTAAAGGGATCGAACTTCCTGTAGCATCTAGAGTACTTGGCCAAGGTGTTTCAAATTCTAAGGAACACCCTCCTCCGCCTAAACCCCGACAAGTGCACCTTTGGGGTCTTGGCCGGTAAGTTCTTAGGGTTCTTGGCCTCTAATCGGGGAATTGAAGTCAGCCCAAAAAAGATCCAAGCGATCAAAGACCTGCAGCTACTAAGCGTACTGAAAGGGTTGCAATCATTGTCGGCAAGATCACCTCATTAGGTCGATTCTTGTCCCGATCTTCCGATAAATGCCTACCCTTCTTCGAATGCATAAAAAAGGGCAAAGGCTATAATTCTACCCACTAGACTCTCCACTACTAGCAGGCCCTGGAGGAAGTCAAGAATGCACTCTGAAGTCCTCCCATCTTGACAACCACCCTGCCAGGGGAGGTTTCCTCCCAATACTTAGCTGCCTCCGCATCTGCCATCAGCACCTTCCTAGTCAGCAATCGAGGCAGAGCTCAATGTCCCGTGTACTTTGTAAGCAAGACCTATCAAGGAAATGAAACCAAATACTTGGACATTGAGAAGTTAAGGCTAGCCCTCGTCACCACAGCCCGGAAGCTACACCCGTACTTCCAAGCAAACATAATAATGATCCTATCAAACTACCCCCTCCTGTGAATGCTGCACAAGCCCATGGGTCAGCACGACCGATCAGATGGGCTATGGAGATAGCCAAATTTGATGTCAAATATTAGCCTCAAAGGGCGATCAAGGTGCAAGTCCTAGCAGACTTCGTTGCCAAATTCACTGATCCCGATGCCTCCTTCTCAATCCCCTGGAGACTATACGTTGATGGCTCATCCATGATAGCTAGGTCTAGAACTGGGATAGCCTTGATTGCCCCAGATGGTACTACTCATAAGTACATCATAAAATTGGACTTCCCTGCATCCACCAATCAAGCGGAATATGAGCCCATGATGGCAGGCATCTGGGTAGCAAAATCCATGGGGTTCGCCTCGCTCGAGATTCACACGGACTCCCAGCTGGTCACCAACCAAATAAACAGTGAGTACCAGGCTTAGGATCCAAACATGATGCTATATGCAGACAAAGTCAAGGACGAGTTGGCGGATTTCAAGACTGTCTCCATCAGGCGAGTGCCCCGAGCAAACAACCCCTTTTCAAATGCATTGGCTAAACTCACCGCTGCCATCCCTCAGGGGCAAGATGAGGGCATCTGCCTTCAGGCTCTAAAAGAGCCAACTATCCTCGCTCCCAAAACGCTCACGATAGAGCCATCAACCTCCTAGATGATGCCTATCATTACTTGAGCTCTAGTGAGCTGCCCCCAAGAGAACCCTGGCCCAGGGCTTTCCACCTCAAGGCCTCCAAGTACACCCTTGATTGAGGGGTAGTTGTACAAGTGAGCGTATTCCACCCCCTGCTATGCTGCCAATGCAAGACGACGCAACTCAAGACCTACAAGAAGCCCATGGAGGCACCTACAGAAACCACGAAGGGTACAAGGTACTCCTCACAAGACTATTCCAGGCGGGCTACTTCTGGCCCCAAATGAAGCAACATTGCAAAGCCTCCGTGTGCAAGTGCGACAAATGCCAGTGATTCGCCACCTTTCACCACTTGCTGCCTGAAAAGCTGGTTCCCATCATGTCACCCATCCCCTTTGCAAAATGGGGCATGGACTTCGCCAATCCTTTCCTGCTAGCACTAGCTCAAAAGTGATTCATCTTGGTAGCCGTCGACTACTTTTCCAAGTGGGTTGAGACTAAGGGCATGGCTAGCCCCATGGCCAATAGGGTCATATCCTTCATCCGAGAGAGCATCATAGCTCGGTACGGGATACCCCACTATATAGTCCCGGACAATGGAACCTAGTTCCCTTGTAAAAACTTTGAAGAATTTTACACCAGCTGGGACATTCGTCTGTGCTTTATGTCAGTGGGTCACCCTCAGGAAAACGGACAAGCCAAAGTAACCAATCGCACCATCATCTCAGCGCTCAAACGCTAGCTAGATTCAGCCAAAGGGAAATAGGCAGAGGAACTTCTGGACATTCTTTGGGGATACAAGACTTGCCAGAGGACTTCCATAGGTCGCACACCATTCAGCTTGGTATACGGCATGGAAACCCAGCTACCCATCGAAACAGTCCTCCCCACCTACAGAATGCAACTTTACAACCTGGCCACCAACGATGATCAAGTCCACTTATCCCTAGACCTCCTAAACGAGCTAAGTGACAAAGCCTTCGAGATGGCCCTCAAGCGTAAAGAAGCCACGGCTGCCTCATACAATAAGCACATCAAGACGTGGAAGTTCTTTCAAGGAGACCTGGTTCTACATAAGTGCGAAATCTCCATGCTGACCCAGTCAGGCGAAAAACTAGACCCATCATGGGAAGGGCCTTACAAGATTCTTGAAGACAGTCCGGGTGACTTCTACAAATTACAAGCCCTAGATGGTACGGATATCCCCCATACTTGGCATGCAAGTAACTTATGAATGTATCATATATAGGTGCCCATCAGAAATAAAGAGAAGGGATTTTTTCTTTCATTCCAAACAACTTTGTCTGTTACATCCCTCTCAAAAAAAAAAAAAAACAAGGAGACAGAAAGGGCAATAAGGAAAACATTGCCGAAGGACTCTACTCCCACAGCTCGAACATGTCCCGACTGGCTGCAAGAGAAAGTCAGAGCAAACTAACAGTCCCTATAGTAGGCTAGAAACCTCTACCGGGCTCATCCCCTCGACAACCGGCAACACTACCTCCTGGGTGGCTGTCTAAGCCACCCTATTGTCAAGCAACTGATCTGTAGATGGCTCCATGTGCCTATCGTCAACAACATGATCAACCCACTTGAGGTGGTCATATTCTGACACCAGTTGGTTGATCGATCAACTGCACAACTCCTTCGCGGAGACTTGCTTCCCCTCTATAAGGGCCTGGATGGAAGTCAGAGTCTGCTTCCTGATATCCTGTGAAAGCTCCTCCCGGATTTGTCCTATAGATGGGTCCCTGGCAAAGAAGTCCATGACCACTTTGGCATTCAGCTTCAGCCCTTCTGCCTCCCCCGCAAGTTCCTCCGCCCCCTCTAACTCTGCCACTCGCAAGCTCCTGGGCTTCGACGAGGTCAACCTTTAGCCTTTTCATGACCGCCTCTACCTTCTCTAGACATGCCCGCATGAAGGCGAGTTTATCGATCAACACGCTAAAATGAACGTGCTCGTCCTCGAGAGCCCTCTTGTACCCCTCCATGGAGGAAGAGTGCTCGACCTTGACCACTTGCACCTCCTCCTTCAAGGAGGTGACCTTGGCACAATCAGCCGAGAAGCACTCAGACATACCCCCAGAGTTGATAGATGGGTACATGCCGCCTCATGAGATTCTCTTCCAACTCCTTGGTAGCGACAAAGGCCCTCTGCAGTCGAGAGCGAGTCTTATTCAGCTCTTCCTCCAGCTGACCCACTTGGATAGCGACCTCTCACTGAGAGTGGAGCCTTCGCTCCACCACCTTCTCCACCTACTCTTGTGCAGCAATGTCCTCCACCACTTGCCAAAGTAATTGTCAATGCTCCTCCTTGGCCGCTATGACCCACTGAGCGGCCAAGTCTGCTGCATTGCCTGGGCAAGTAGGGGCAGGAAGGTACAAGGGAACATCACCACACGGAATGCACCGCGACCCAAGCATCTCCTCCTAAAAATCACCAGGGCATCAAAATACAAGTAGCTCTAGCACAGAAAAATTAGAATAAAATGCAGGCCTCACAAGCTTACCACACGCATGTAGTAAAAGAACACGTAGTTTCAGTCCATTCTACGAGGCCTAGAAGTGGTCCAACACAAGGCATCATCCAGGTGCCTCAGCACCTGCCTCTCCAAGTCGGGGGCCCCACTAGACGTCCCTAGCCGAACAGGAATCCTGAGCCCAAGTTTGAATCCACCAGAGGCACCCTCTAGCATGGACCCAATGATGGACTCGACGAAGCAGCCAATTATCCCTGAGCCCTCCCGCCTAAAGGGATCCACCATAACGTGGGCACCAGAAGAACTTCGCCGGCAATAGGGCTAGCCAAAAATGTCACCCGCGCCAACTGCCTTTCGGGCTAGTAAAGTAAAGGCCCTAGGTGAACCCAGTGGAACTGCAAGATAGGAGGAACCCTCTAGCCAAACCACTTCCACCAATGCCTCCAAGGGAGATCACCTCAGGTGGCTCAGATAGAGCCAGAAGAGCAGGAGGCACACCTTCCCCATCAGCCTCGTCAGGACTTCACAACAAGGATGTCGCCAACTCCTCCCAGGAAGGCTCCACGCGGCAACCCTTCCTCGCCTACCAAAGGGGGACCTCTGCCTCCTTCATGGCCCCTTCAGGGGCTTCCCCCTCCTTTGGCTTCATCCCCTGCTGATGAGTGGATTCACTCCCCTCCCCTTGCTCTGCAAGCCTTTCCTTGCCTTGCCACGACCCGCAGCGAGTGACGATGCCACCTCAACGCTTGGGCGCTCCCAGTCGGGCGAACTGCTCGGAAGCTACAGCCAGAGATATCAGATCAATAATGGGTAGGTGTAAGGTACGATGCGAAAGACATCCTCTACCTCTTCCCACTTACACGGCATCAACAACTCGTCTGCCACCCATGACAACACCACCCAGACGTCCTTCTACCTGAGCTCCAATCGACCAATTGGACCAAACTTAATTAACTTCTCTGCGTCCGCCAACACAGACGGGTCAAGATCTCGGCTCGAGGCAGCTGGTCCTTCTCAGGCAGACCTTTCAAAGTGCAAGGGGCTTCGAGGTCTTCAAGATTCAAGAGAAAAAGAAATGGTGGTTGACGAGTTGACTTTCCACTTTGCATTGTAGTATTTAAGTGGTGGAAAAATCGACTAATCAAAAAATAAAAATAACCACTCACAGAAGAGAGAGTCATGTCCACAGGGAGGCAATTTATGCAATAAACTCTCGATTATTTTATATTCTTTTGATTAAGTGCGAAATCCCTATTCAAATTTGACATAAAATGTGATGGAAAGAAGATTCACAATAACTCAAAAAGATAAGGGTATATGTGTAGTTTTCCCTCACTAAAATCTTCAATAAATATATGATGATTTTGTGTAATTTTCAATTGTCATATACTAGAGAGAATCGGTGCACGTGTTGATCCCAAAACCAATCTTAAAATAGGTGAATATCAATAACATGCAATTATCAGAAAACATGAGTGTGCATGCGCAATTCTGCCATAATAAAATAATAATAAATCACAAATCAAATTCTGGTGGAAATGATAATATACCAGAGAGGCTGGAGATGAGTGGTGGAGAAGGAAGGATATGTCTGCAGACGCGGCTTGGCAGGATGAAGATGTGTAGTGCCTTCAGGCGCGGCTGGAGGGAGCGTAGAATGGAGTGAGGCGGGTCTACAGAGGGGTGCGTGCCTACTAACTGGTGGGGGGCACGCTGTAAGGAGGCGTTGGAGGATAGGTGCGCTTGCGGGCGTGGTCTGGCAGGGGGGACGCAGCGCCTGCGTGTGCTTGAAGGTGGGTGTAGGCACACGCTGCAGGGAGGCATGGGTGGCACGGTGCTAGCACCTGCAGGAGGGCTGGAGCAGGCAGAGGTGATGGCGAGAGCGATGCTTGCAGGCTACGGAGAGGCTTGCTAGGGCACTGCTGCAGGCGCGCGGTGGGGAGCCTGCAACTTTGGTTGCGCGGGGAAAATGCAGATCCATAGTGCACGCTGGAGTTACCCACTCTCTGGATGATCCCCCCTCCCCTTTCTCCGCCTCTTCTTTTAACTCCTCTCCTTTGCACGTGCGTGAGTTAAGGGATTTTCAAATGCCCTAACTATTTCTGGCCGGCGGCTGTTGAGGGTGCCCGGAGGATGGGGAAATGAACAGCCGCCGATTATTTGAAAGGGTAATTTACCCTCCCCTCATTCTTTTGCCAAATATTTTTCCTGCACATAAAAAGAACATAAAGTCATCACAGATTAAGTTATAGAATAGATGTAAACCTAAATCCTGATGCATGCAAACATTCTATAACTTAATATAGTTATTAACAAACCTAAAAGATACAATTAAAGTTACTTAGGCGTAATATTATCCCATTAAAATGGACTCATCAAATACCTCCATGCCTAAGATTTGCTAGTCCCTAGCAAAAATAATAGAAGTAATCAGAAGATTTCTTCTTTTCTTACTTCAAAACTTTAGAAATCCGAACAAATGTGAAGTGCTGATAGCCTAGGTAACAGATCCAAGTGAAAGAGCCAATTCGCATTAGAAGTTCATACTTCAACCTTGGTAAATATTGCATCAGGATAGGCAACTACTTCCCTCGGGGATAAAGCAGAGGATAATCTGTAATTTGACCCGGGCGTTTGGCTTAGCTAGGAGATATCGAGTTGAATGGATTTATATTTGGTGGCACACACTCATTTGGTGCTACATATAGTCTAGTACTGCAGACTCTAGATCTCTAGACAATTAGACTATTCAACTCTGAGAGAGGCTACACAACTGTGCTCTCTTGATGTTCCAGGTCACTCCCTCTTTTCTTTCTTTCTGAGATCGCAAATCTTGCCAGATTTAGAAATTGTACTCACTATTTGGTGGCCTCACATGGCATCCACACTTCAATTAAAGTCTTAATAACTAAGTTAGAGTCCTCAACCAGTATTCGGGCGATTAGAAATACTAAAAGGTAGGTATGGGTCATATTTAGTGGAATGCGATAGGTGTTTTGTTGCCTCATAAATAATGTTACATTATAACTTAGACTCTTCTTTTTTTTATAATATAAATATTTCTTCTTTTTCTATTTTTTCTTCTTTTCTCTTCTTCTTCTTCTTCTTTTTTTTAAATATAAATTAACATAATACGACACAGACTTTTATTTATGAGGCATTATTCGGGATGATGATGGTCAAGAGGATATTGTGTGGCTTATTTGGTGGAAGTGTCTATTCTTGGCACCGGGAAGGAATGGATAGGACAGGCGTATTTCTGACCTTTCACACTATTACCCTTCTTCAGCCGAGGACTCTATGAAGGACGGTCGTAACCATCCACCATAGTTATAGCTTTATTAAGACCCCATCTCTATGTATCTGGCTTATTTGCTAACTCTCAAGAATTCACACAAAGTACGTACACAGGAACAGAGAGCGAAAAACTATGCCTAACTCTAAAGTATCAACATCTAATTGTCCAAAACTTAAGAGTTCTTGCACTAGACTTAGCGCACCAGTAATCTCTCTACTTTCTTCTCACAAATATGAGGTGGATCTACTAGAAGATAGTATGCCTGACTCCCTATGAACTATCCAAGGGTTTAGTAGACCATAAATGCTTATTGGTTTTCTTCAAGGATCTATTACCAAGTCTACGTGCACGTGAAATAAATGTATTGGATTCTAAACTTAAGAAATGATTTTAAGAAGAAAAACCTCCAATGACAAAGGTATTCTGCTAGGGACTAACCCATTCAGCTCAAGAAAAGAAAACTTTATATATATATATATATATATGTATGCAAATATTTATAAATGCTATAAACATTCTCAGGTTATACCCCCCCATGCCTAAGACTGACAATGTTCTCATTGGAAAAATAAAGACATAGAAGAATATCACCTGAGGAGGAGAGTGGGAGGAGCTAAGGCTCCTCAAGCCGAAGTGCATCCAAAACCTGGCCATCTGAAAGAGTAATATGCAGTTTAAGTCGCTGGCCATTTACTTTAAAGCTCGCACCTGAAATAGGGTTCCTAATCTCTATAGCTCCATGAGGGAAAGTATTGATAACAACGTATGGCCCACCCCAGCAGGACTTGAGCTTTCCAGGAAATAATTTAAGTCTAGAATTGAAAAGCCAGACCCACTGGTTGAGCTCAAAAGTCTTTCTAATGAAGTGCTTGTCATAGAAGACTTTTGTACATTGCTTGTAAGCTTGAGAAGTTTCATAAGCTTCATTACGAAGCTCCTCAAGCTCACTTAACTCTAGCATACATCCCTTTCCTGCTTTATCCAGATTCAAGTTAACATTTTTAATAGCCCAATAAGCTTTATGTTGGATTTCAACGGGAAAGTGGCATGCTTTTCCGTAGACAAGATGGAAAGGAGACATGCCCAAGGGAATCTTAAACGCAGTTCTGTAGGCCCAAAGAGCATCATTTAGTTTTTTAGACCAATCCTTCCGATCAGGCCTGACGGTTTTTTCTAAAATTCGTTTAATCTCCCTATTGGACACTTCAACTTGTCCACTCGTTTGGGGATGATAAGGTGTGGATATCATGTGGTTGACTCCCAAATTTTGGAGTAGTCTTGTGAAGTGTACATTCTTAAAGTGAGGTCCTCCATCACTTATGATCGCCCGTGGGCACCCATACTGAGAAATGATATTAGCCTTAACAAAGCCCAAGACCACGGAATGGTCATTGGTTCACGTGGGTATGGCTTCTATCCATTTCGATACATAGTCAACAGCCACAAGGATGTATTCATATCCGAAGGACACAGGAAAGGGACCCATGAAGTAATGCCCCAAATATCAAAGATTTCAATAGGGAGGATAGGTTGTTGGGGCATCTCATCCCTTTTTCCAATGGTTCCCGTCTGCTGGAAACGTATACATGCGTCCACATACGTATGTGCATCTCGGAATAATGTGGGCCACCAAAAACCAGACTGAAGAACCTTATAGGCAGTCTTCTTCCCACTAAAATGTCCCCCACATTGGACGTCATGGCAAAAACTCAGAACACTTCTTTGTTCTTCATCAGGGACGCAACGGCGAAACAGTTGGTCAGGGCCTATTCGAAAAGCTCGGGTTCCTCCCAGTGATAAAATTTAGCATTGGTGAGAAACCTGTCTCGCTTCTACTTGTCCCAAGTACTGGGGGTAATGCCAGTGACTAGACAGTTCACTATGTCAGCGAACCAAGGAGTTTCAGCTTCCACGGCCATTAAATACTCATCAGGGAAAGTCTCTTGAATACCGTCAGCAGGGTTTGATGCCTCAATAGAGATCCTAGGCAAATGGTCTGCTACCACATTCTCAACTCCTTTCTTGTCTTTAATTTCCAGGTCAAATTCTTGGAGTAGTAGAATCCAACGAATTAGGCGAGGTTTGGTGTCCTTTTTAGCCAGAAGATGCTTAAGGGCTGAATGATCAGTGAACACCACAACCTTGGATCCCAAAAGATAAGATCGAAACTTTTCCAAAGCAAATACTACAGCAAGTAATTCCTTTTCAGTGACCGTGTAGTTTTGCTGAGGATCCATAAGGGTCTTGCTGGCATAATGCAGCACATAAGGTTTGCCATCAACCCTTTGACCTAAGACCGCTCCCACTGCAAAATCAGAAGCATCGCACATAAGCTCAAACGGGAGGGTCCAATCTAGTGCTAGGAGAATCGACGCGGTAATGAGGGCTTTCTTCAAAACTTGGAAAGCCTCGCCACGTCTACCATCAAAATCGAAGGAGACATCCTTCGCTAACAGGTCGCAAAGTGGCTTAGAGATTTTACTGAAATCTCTAATGAAGCGCCTATAAAATCTAGCATGGCCAAGGAAAGATCTAACCTGTCGAACATTGGCGGGCAATGGAAGCTTAGAGATGGAATCGATTTTTGCGGTGTCCACCTCTAATCCTCTCTCAGAAACTATATGCCCTAACACAATGCCCTGCTGGACCATAAAGTGGCTTTTCTCCTAGCTAAGCACCAGCTTTGCCTCTTCACAACTGGTTAAGACTTTATCAAGGTGCGACAGGCATAGGTCAAACGACGAGCCATAAATGGAGAAGTCATCCATGAAAATTTCAACGAACTCGTCGATCATATCAGAAAAGATAGCCATCATACAACGTTGGAAAGTGGCAAGAGCATTACATAACCCGAATGGCATTCAGTGAAACGTAAAAGTGCCATACAGACTCATGAAGGTGGTACGCTCTTGATCATTAGGAAAAATGGCTATCTGATTGTACCCAGAGTACCCATCAAGAAAACAAAAGTACTTGTTCCCTGCCAATTGTTCCAGAATTTGATCGATAAATGGTAAGGGGAAATGGTCTTTCTGGGTAGCCGTGTTTAAACGGCGGTAATCAATGCAGACCCTCCAACCAGTTGAGGGTCTGGTGGTCACCAGTTCACCTTAGTCATTCTCTTCCACAGTGATTCCTTCCTTTTTCAGAACTATGTGAATAGGACTGACCCATTTACTACATGAAATGAGATAGATAATCCCTGCATCCAGTCATTTCAGAATCTCCTTTTTAACAACCTCCCGCATATTTGGATTGAACCTTCTCAGCATATCTCGGAAAGGCTTCACGGACTTGTCCATGTATATATGATGCATGCAAAGAGAGGGATCAACACCCTTAATATCAGCAATTGTCCAGGCAATTGCTTCCTTGTGCCTTTGTAAACACTCAAGCAGAGCTCCCTCCAGCAATTCAGATAATGCAGACGAGATAATAACGAGGAGTGTGTTATTAGGGCAAAGGAAAGTATATTTCAATGTGCTCGAAAGGGGTTTCAACTCCAATTCAGGAGACTTTTGGATTGAGGGTTTTAGTTGAGATGTCCCTGCTGAAAGTCCCTACTAGGAGGGGGTGACGTAATAATTGCGGAAATAAATATAAACAATATCACAAAATAGGCAATCACAAAATGTACACAGGTATTTTTAGGTGGAAACCCAAACCGGGTGAAAACCACCACCTAACCCTCTCGAGTTAGGATTTTCCGATCAACCAAGTTGATCAAAATCCACTAAACGAATCACTTTGAACGAGGGTGATTCAACCTCAGTACAACCACGCTACAAGTACGAGGGTAGCGTTCCTCAACCCCTTCTCTCCACGAGAAGGATTTTGTCCCACGAAGGAGACGGGAATTCGCAAAGCGAATACCCAACCAAAATACAAAGATAAAATAAAACAACAGTCCTATAGAGCCAACAAAATTAAACCTAGCTTCTATAGGAAATAGGAAACTCCCCTTTGCAAGGAGTGCGTCGATGATGACGCGGTGCGTGTGCCACGCGACGGCGCTACGTCGCTCTCGTTATCAACAGCGGGAGAGCGGGCGCGCGAAGGCTTGATGCTCTCAAGAGAATGAAACTAGAGCTTGGAGAGCAAGGGCCTCAATTGGACACAAAAGAGTGGAACTAAGTTGCTTAGGTGTGTCTCTTGTTTCTCTTAGTGTGTATGTTGTGTGTTTTTCTGTTGCAAAGGCTCCCCTCTATTTATAGAGGCCTTAGGAAGGTTTTGGAAGGCTTGGAAAAGCTTCCATAGCCGTTGGGTGCAAAGCCCAAGAGAATCAGGCCGAAATCAGGACAATGATTGCATTTGACAGGGTTATCAGACGTCTAACTCTGGCATTAGACGTCTGGAAGGCCACTTTAAGACGTCTGATTCCAAGGTCAGACGTCTGATTCTATGCGGGTTTCTCCCTGACTTGAATCAGATCTAAACAGGGTTTTTGTACAAGTCCATCAGACGACATAGAGGACGTCTGGCACTAAGTCTGGACGTCTGGAAACCTACTTTTACCGTGGGAATTGATTTCCAAACGTTGCAACGGCTAGAAAATCTCTGAGAAGAGATTTTGGGTCAGCCGAGGCAAAACGGTCATTTATCAGACGTCTGTGATGTCCTATGGACGTCTGATAAGGCTCTAACGGTCATATTCTTGAGCGTCTTCTAAGCCAGCCAACGGTCCACTAACTGGACGTCTGGCAAAGTCATCAGACGTCTCCTAAGACGTCTGGTATAAGGTCTGGACGTCTGAATTCATCAGACAGAAGTAACTATGTCCAGCCTAACAGTTATCAGACGTCTGAAACAACAGTCAGACGTCTTAAAATCCTTTATCAGACGTCTGATTCGTGAATTAGACGTCTGGAAAGTCAGTTTTAACCCTATATTGGTTTTCTAAGTGTTCTACAGAAAACCTACGTATCCTAGGGTTGTGCAGGTGTTCCTAGGACTACTGTTAGGGTTCTTTGAGGCTCTTTAACATAATGTCTAAGGAAAATAAAGAGCAAGAAAATAAATACAAGAGATACATGAAAGGATAAAAAAGAATCTATCCTATTCTTCTTGTCTTCCATCTCCAATCTTTCGCTCCACGCGAACCTCCTCTATTTTCCGTCAAGCTCCTCCAATCCGTCCTGGATGCGAGCTCGAGTTCCGTCTAAACACGTCTTCATTTGCAATTGACCTGAAATCTAGGACTCAAATTGCAAATGTTAAATAACACGTGTTTTGTTATCATCAAAATAAATGATCGTGGTGCTCTAGCACCAACAATCTCCCCCTTTTTGATGATGACAAAACCGTAAATAATAATGCATAAAAGTCCTCCCCCTTTTTGACATTATCAAAAAGGTTTAATTGATTTTATATTTCCCATAACTCCCCCTTAAAACATGCTCTTCTATTTATTTTAACAAAGGTAATGTCCTCCCCCTTTTTATAACAACAAGATAGCTATTATTTTTCTCCCCCTTACTAAAGGAAATTTAGCTAACTTGTATCTCCCCCTTAAAAATTGACAATAAGCTCATCATTTTTAACTCCCCCTATCTAAATGCTTATGATAATAAGATGGGGTTAAGAATTTTTACCTCACCTACCATGGCCAATAAAATGGCCCGAATGGTGGTGGTGGATGCCACATTGGATGGGGCTCCCATCCGTAGCTTGGAGGCCCGGGCATAGGCGCCGGTCTCCAATCTGGTGGTCGACGTGCGGCGGGTCCGTCGTTTGTTCGCCGTCTCGTCGGTCTTCTTGTTCTCCTCCTTGGTCTACTCATTGGTTCTCCCAACTTGAGTTGACCAGCCTTGAGCTTGTAGGTCCAGTCCTTTATGTTGTAGTCATCCCTGAACCCTACAAAACAAGATTCTAATTTTTTCTTCGGTATCCAAGTGAGCTTGGATCCGGATTTGTTAGAAGGTCTCCTGGATGGAGATCCTTTCTCAACCTTAGGGCTATAAAACTTATCTACTTTGTTGATTAAATTGTTAGAATTTTCCCTAAGACATGCAATTTCTCTTTCTATAATTTGCATCTTAGTCTTTAAATCTGAAATTTCTAATTTTAGACTAACATTTTCCTCAATCAATTTATTATTTTCATTGATGAGGTTATGATTATCTAATAATAGGTTATCATCCTTAGGACTAGCTTCTATGTCCTTAAGTTGTTTTTCTAACCTATCATTTTCATTTTTAAGAAAACTAAGGTTCTTTTTAATGCCTTTGTTTTCTACCCTAAGTGATTTACTAATCTCGAATAATTCATTAAAAGCTTCTTGTAAATCAAAATTTACCTCGTCGTCGGAGTCGCTTCCGCTTTCACTGTCGCTGTTGCTTCCTCTGGCCATGAAACCAAAGCAAGCGGTTTCTTCTTCTTCTTCTTCCTCCGAGCTGGAATCGTCCCAAGTGGCTTGGAACGCCTTCTTCTTAGATTTTTCCTTTTCCTTTTTCTTCTCCTTTTTGAGAAGAGGGCACTCTGGTCGTAGGTGCCCTTTCTCGTTGCAATGGTAGCAACGTCTCGGGCTTTCCTTTTCCTTTTTCTTTTTATTTAATTCCCTACAAAACTTGGAAAAATTTTTAAGTAAAATTCTAAAGTCTTCGTCGTCGGAACTTACCTCGCTATCCGACGCGGCTCTGAAGGCGAGAGTCTTCTTTAGTTTAGGCTCCGGTGTATCCTTCTTCTTCTGCTTCAACTTAGTCTCGTAGGCCATCAGATTGCCTAGGAGATCTTCCATGTTGAGCTCCTCCATTTCGTTCGCCTCTTCGATGGCGGTGACTTTCTGTTCCCATTCCGGTCCAAGGGAACGAAGAAGCTTCCCTTGAAGCTCCCCCTTGATGAAAGTCTTTCCTAAAGCTTTCAAGTTATTTACTATGAGAGTGAACCTAGTGTTCATCTCACTTAAAGTTTCGTTAGATTTCATAGAAAAAGCCTCAAATTCTTGTGAAAGTAAATTGAGTTTAGAAGTTTTTACCTTAGAGGTACCTTCATGAGTTACCTCGAGTGTGTGCCAGATCTCGTATGCGGTGGTGCATTGCGAGATTCTATTGAACTCCTCTGAGCTGAGCGCGCAATACAATGCGTTCATTGTTTTTGCATTGAGAGAGAGTTCCCGAATCTGCTGCTGCGAGTATCCTCCCGCGGGTTTTTCTGGGATGTCGAATGGCGTCTCGCATCTAGCCCAGACCGTGAAGTCGGTGGCTTGAAGCCATGTCTTCATCCGCAGCTTCCAGTAGGGGTAGTTGCTCCCGTCGAAGAACGGCGGACGGGTTGTGGACTGCCCCTCGGAAATCCTGCTTGTGGAACAGCTTCCCTCCATGTGATCTTTCCGCGGATGTTACTCCTGTCGGCGGAAAACCTGCTCTGATACCAATTGAAAGTCCCTACTAGGAGGGGGTGACGTAATAATTGCGGAAATAAATATAAACAATATCACAAAATAGGCAATCACAAAATGTACACAGGTATTTTTAGGTGGAAACCCAAACCGGGTGAAAACCACCACCTAACCCTCTCGAGTTAGGATTTTCCGATCAACCAAGTTGATCAAAATCCACTAAACGAATCACTTTGAACGAGGGTGATTCAACCTCAGTACAACCACGCTACAAGTACGAGGGTAGCGTTCCTCAACCCCTTCTCTCCACGAGAAGGATTTTGTCCCACGAAGGAGACGGGAATTCGCAAAGCGAATACCCAACCAAAATACAAAGATAAAATAAAACAACAGTCCTATAGAGCCAACAAAATTAAACCTAGCTTCTATAGGAAATAGGAAACTCCCCTTTGCAAGGAGTGCGTCGATGATGACGCGGTGCGTGTGCCACGCGACGGCGCTACGTCGCTCTCGTTATCAATAGCGGGAGAGCGGGCGCGCGAAGGCTTGATGCTCTCAAGAGAATGAAACTAGAGCTTGGAGAGCAAGGGCCTCAATTGGACACAAAAGAGTGGAACTAAGTTGCTTAGGTGTGTCTCTTGTTTCTCTTAGTGTGTATGTTGTGTGTTTTTCTGTTGCAAAGGCTCCCCTCTATTTATAGAGGCCTTAGGAAGGTTTTGGAAGGCTTGGAAAAGCTTCCATAGCCGTTGGGTGCAAAGCCCAAGAGAATCAGGCCGAAATCAGGACAATGATTGCATTTGACAGGGTTATCAGACGTCTAACTCTGGCATTAGACGTCTGGAAGGCCACTTTAAGACGTCTGATTCCAAGGTCAGACGTCTGATTCTATGCGGGTTTCTCCCTGACTTGAATCAGATCTAAACAGGGTTTTTGTACAAGTCCATCAGACGACATAGAGGACGTCTGGCACTAAGTCTGGACGTCTGGAAACCTACTTTTACCGTGGGAATTGATTTCCAAACGTTGCAACGGCTAGAAAATCTCTGAGAAGAGATTTTGGGTCAGCCGAGGCAAAACGGTCATTTATCAGACGTCTGTGATGTCCTATGGACGTCTGATAAGGCTCTAACGGTCATATTCTTGAGCGTCTTCTAAGCCAGCCAACGGTCCACTAACTGGACGTCTGGCAAAGTCATCAGACGTCTCCTAAGACGTCTGGTATAAGGTCTGGACGTCTGAATTCATCAGACAGAAGTAACTATGTCCAGCCTAACAGTTATCAGACGTCTGAAACAACAGTCAGACGTCTTAAAATCCTTTATCAGACGTCTGATTCGTGAATTAGACGTCTGGAAAGTCAGTTTTAACCCTATATTGGTTTTCTAAGTGTTCTACAGAAAACCTACGTATCCTAGGGTTGTGCAGGTGTTCCTAGGACTACTGTTAGGGTTCTTTGAGGCTCTTTAACATAATGTCTAAGGAAAATAAAGAGCAAGAAAATAAATACAAGAGATACATGAAAGGATAAAAAAGAATCTATCCTATTCTTCTTGTCTTCCATCTCCAATCTTTCGCTCCACGCGAACCTCCTCTATTTTCCGTCAAGCTCCTCCAATACGTCCTGGATGCGAGCTCGAGTTCCGTCTAAACACGTCTTCATTTGCAATTGACCTGAAATCTAGGACTCAAATTGCAAATGTTAAATAACACGTGTTTTGTTATCATCAAAATAAATGATCGTGGTGCTCTAGCACCAACACCTGCCTCAGGCAATGGATCTACCTTCACAGCCTAGGGTGGGGACAGAGACTCAGTGTGTATCCCCAGCAACTCTTCTAGTTTGGGAATTTTCCTTTCAGTTTCTTTAATAATCGAGGGATGGTCCTAAGATATGACCTTCTGAAGGGGATCTCTACATAAGAGTGCTAGAGTAGTCTCTTCAATTATTTCATCAACGACCTCAATTTGAGAGCAATCTTCAAATCTAGGTTGCTTGTAAGTATCAAAAACATTCAACCGGATCTTTTTGTTCCCAAAGCCCATTTTAAGTGCCACAGATCTACAATTTATAGAGGCATTGGCTGCGGCCAAGAAGGGGCATCCCAGAATAATAGACGGCTTTGTGGGCTTATTAAATGGGTCAGTATCAAGTACCAAAAAGTCAACGGGGAAGAAGAAATCCTCCACTCTCACAAGGACATCTTCCAACAATCCCCGCGGTGTTTTAAGTGATCTGTCTGCAACCTGCAGGATTGCTAGACTAGGCTTCAGCTTTCCTCCTACCAAAATGTCGTAGACAGAGCTCGGTAGAATGTTTACCCCCGCACCCAGATTGAGCAGAGCCTCAACAAAGTGTTGGTTACCTATAACCACTGAAATATATGGGGCCCCTGAGTCTTTCATTTTGGGGGGTGTTCCATGCTGGAGTACCGTGCTAACATGGTCAGGCAGGATGACCTTAGTTTGGACCTATTTCCTAGATCGACGCTTCTAGGTGCACAGGTCCTTCAGAAACTTGGCATAGGACGGAATCTGTTTAATCGCTTCCAACAGAGGCAAGTTAATCTGGACTTGCCTAAAAGTATCCATAATCTCTTTCGTCCTATCTTTGGCTCCAGAAGAGCCAACAGAAGATTCCCCAAGAGCAGATAGGCGCTCCAGATAGGGCACCCTCGGCTTCTGGGTAGAAGGGTCGTCATGGCGGGAAAGGGGTGGTGGAAGGATGACATCCTCATTGTGGGTGATTTTGTGCGAGGGAGTGGTGTGGCTCTTCCTCGGGTGAGATGGAAGTCAGGTCAGGTGTGGAAGGGGAATTCTGAGATGTAACCGTAGGAGTGTTATCAGGCTTATCAATCTTTTGTCCACTCCTCAACATGAACACTGCTTGGGCGTGCTCCTTGAATACAACCCCCTTGCCCATAGGGGTCTCCTCAGAAGAGCTAGGCAGCTTCCCCAGATCACGTTGCCTAACTGCCTCAGTAAGATGACCAATTTGGGATTGCATATCAGTAATCATCTTATTCTGAGATTGGATAACCATATTCTGATGCTCTTGCATTGCTTTCATCATGGCCTTCAGTTCATCCATCTCAGAGGGATTATTCGGAGGAGGATTTTCATAAGAAGGTTGGTATGTGGGCTGGGGAGGTAAGGGTTTTGTATTCCCTGAGTTAGAAGCATCACCTTGCTTCCAAGAGAAGTTTGGATGGTTCCGCCACCCTGGATTATAAGTGTTAGAGTAAGGGTTATTGTGAGGGGGGCGGAAACCTTGGGCCACGTTCAAGTCGGCCTGAATCAACTCAGGGAATTGGTTTTCCTGATGGCACTCTGCAGTGGCGTGAGTTGTGCTTTGGCAAATGGAGCATTCTCTTGAAGCCTGAAAAATAAAGGCTGCTTGCGGGTTCATGCCAGGGTTTGCTAAAAGCCTATCAAAGTTTTTATTCAATAGTTGAATCTGATAAGCCAAATCCTGAGAAGCCCCTACTTCATGGGCCTCTATCTTTCTCTGCAAGATTGATGGTTTTCTTTGTTGAGAGGCAGAGGACAGATGTATGGAGTTGACGCTTAATGTTTCAAATAATGCCCAGGCTTCATCCTCAGTTCTGGTCATGAAGGTTCCTGCACAGGCTGCATCAATGGTTTGCCTATGCCTTTCAGATAATCCATTATAGAACCTTTCGACCAACTGCCATCTTGGCACTTGATGGTGGGGGCATAACCTAAGAAGGTCATTAAAGCGCTGCCAAGTCTCATGAAATTGCTCCCCTTCCTATTGAGTAAAACCCACAATCTCTCTTCTGTAATGGTTGGTTTTACTCATAGGAAAATACTTTTTTAAAAATTCTCCCTTAAGGGTGGCCCAATCATTTACCCTTGCATCGAGGGTATGATACCAGTGCTTGGCCTTATTCTTTAGGGAGAAAGGAAATAAAGTCCTCATCAGGGCTTCATCAGTAAAGCCCTGGAGCTTCACCGTGGAACAGACCTCGGTGAATTCCTCCAGATGCCGGTAGGGGTCCTCTCTAGAAGTACCATAAAAAGAGGGCAATAGAGATATGGTACTGCTCTTGATCTCATACGAATTATCCCCTGCCAATCGTCTTAGTGCTTGTGTAGGTTGGTTAGTTGGAATAAAATAGTCCCTTAGGGTCCTTTGTTGATTTGCACCTTGCTCAGCCATTCTTTCTTTTTCCTCTCCTAGGTGAGCTCTCCTAAGAATTCTCTCAGGCTCAGGATCAAACACTAGATTACTCTCAAGAGAGCGTCTACCAAGCATACAAAACACAGTTCAGGTTTTTATTGAGTAAGTTAAAGCTCCACTCCAAAGATAAGTCAAAAGATCAAGACTTATCCCTCTGTTCCCTCATAAGTGGTATAAGAGGAGTGTGGACTTGAGATCTTAACCTTATTTATTGCGGAGGTCGAATTAGTTAATATAAATGGCCAAACAAGTTTTTCACTGCAATTATGTGCCCTAATTCAACCTTCAAGTGCCCTAGAACCTATACTTTGCTTGGATGATACTCCCAGGTGATCAAGTGAGAAGTTACTCCAAGGACGAACAAAGGGATGCAAGTAGGGCGAACCCTTCCTTTGAGGCGATGCGTATTCGGTGCCCCTTAACTACCCTTTTGTTCCTTTAAGGGGTGTCCCCCTCCGTGGAGTATCAAAACACTTGGTCAAAAGATAGTATCACCACCACCACAAAGCACAATAGGAGGGTCTGCACCGATAAAGAGATCGGTGCCTATAGTCTTAAGGGATCGAGCCTTAGTGCTATGCCTAATGTGCGTGCTCAGTGTCAGAAGTGTGCAACACACCGAAAATCTTTGTAATTTCTTTTGAAATTGCAGACAAGTCCCTTAGAATCAGATCAAATGTGAATTGCTTTTAGGGTTGAATCTGATTATCAGTCCCACTTTTAGTTATGTGACCACTAAACTAGTAAATTCAAACAACCTGATGGCCTTGAAATTAAATTTGAATGCAATGCGTGAACAGGAGCTTGATGCAAAAGTTAGAAAGATGTACCTGTCTCTAGCAATCTTCGTGCTAATATGCATGCAATGCAATAATAAGATCTAATGTGCTGCTCAATCACCCCTAAATGCGCACACCTAAGGGCATGCAACTTCTAAATAGGCAGCTCGATATTTTCTTTATTGGTTTTAAAAGCAAGCAAGCAGAAAATAGAATCACACACACACAAAAAATATTGTAAGCCCTAGTAGCTAAAGAATGAGAGGACAAACCCCCAAAAATTCAACCCCAATTACTACAAGGGCGAAAAGACAGAAGTAAATTTGTGACAATGGAGAATCCTCTGCGAAAGCAAGATCATGGTCTCCTTCATCTTTTCCTCGTGTGGTTTAACTCATGGTTGCTGTCGCCGCTCTGTTGCACCTTGTCGCCTCGTCAGATTCCTCTCACAGTAAAAAAAATTGATCAGATAATTTCGCAACTCAAAATATTCAAAAACAATGAAGTAAATCTATTGCGTCTGTTGCCTTCCCGACAATGGTGCCAATTTGACGAGTCGACTTTCCGCTTTGCGTTGTAGAATTTAAGTGGTGGAAAAATCGACTAATCAAAAAATAAAAACCACTCACAGAAGAGCAGGTCGTGTCCACAGGGAGGAAATTTATGCAATAAACTCTCGATTATTTTATATTCTTTCAGTTAAGTGCGAAATCCTTATTCAAATCTGACATAAAATGTGATGGAAAGAAGATTCACAATAACTCAAAAAGATAAGGGTATATGTGCAATTTTCCCTCACTGAAATCTTCAATAAATATATGATGATTTTGTGTAATTTTCAATTGTCATATACTAGAGAGAATCGGTGCACATGTTGATCCCAAACCAATCTTAAAACAGGTGAATATCAATAACGTTCAATTATCAGAAAACATGAGTGTGCATGCGCAATTCTGCCATAATAAAATAATAATAAATCAAAAATCAAATTCTGGTGGAAATGGCAGTAAATGTAATTTTTAATCTCCATCAAAACAGAGCATTTGCTCTCTCTCCTCTTCGCGAGAGAGAGAGCACCGGCGGTCTTTCATACGCAAGGGAGGTTGGCGAAGACCAGGCCGATCCGATGGAGGTTGCGACGTCGACGGAGATGGGCGGAGGTGGTCGGCCAACGGAGGAGAAGAACGCTGGAGAGGCTGCTGCTGCCGTGAAGGTGCTGCTTGAGAGGGGCGCGTGGAGGTGTGTGCCTGCGGACGCAGCCTGGCAAAGGCAGACGGGCAGACACTTGCAGGCGTGAAGGCGTGCAGCACCTACGGGCGCAGCTAGAGGTGGGTGCTGAATAAGGAGCGGGCACCTGCAGGTGCTAGGGCGGTCTGCACGTGCGGTGGGCGGTGTGCGTTGGAGTGCCTACAGGCTGGCTGGAGATGAGCAATGGAGAAGGAAGGATGCGCCTGGGGGCGCGGCTTGGTAGGGTGAAGACACGAATGCCTTCAGGCGCGGCTAGAGGGAGCGTGGGATGGAGCGAGCCGGGTCTGCAGAGGGGTGCGCGCCTGCTGACTGGTGGGGGGGCGCACTGCAAGGAGGCGCTAAAGGGTGGACGCACCTGCGGGTGCTTGAAGGCGGGTGTAGGCACGCGCTACAGGGAGGCACAGGTGGCGCGGTGCTAGCACCTGCAGGAGGACTGGAGCAGGCAGAGGTGATGGTGCAAGCAGTGCTTGCAGGCTGCTGAGAAGCTTTCTAGGGCGCGGCTGCAGGCGTGCGGTGGGGAGCCTGTAGCTTTGGGTGCGCAGGGAAAATGCAGATCCACAGTTCACGCTGGAGTTACCCACTCTCTAGATGATCCCCCCTCCCCTTTCTCTGCCTCTTCTTTTAACTCCTCACCTTTGCGCATGCGGGAGTTAAGGGATTTTCAAATCCCTTAACTATTTCTGGCCTGTGGCTGTTGAGGGTGCCCGGAGGATGGGGAAAAGAACAGCCACCGGTTATATGAAAGGGTAATTTACCTTCCCCTCCTCATTCTTTTGCCAAATATTTTTCCTGCACATAAAAAGAACATAAAATCATTACATATTAAGTTATAGAATAGACGTCTACCTAAATCATGATGCATGCAAACATTCTATAACTTAATATAGTTATTAACAAACCTAAAAGATACAATTAAAGTTACTTAGGCATAATATTAGTCCATTAAAATGGACTCATCAGTGGTTTTGTCGCTTCAAACTATCGAGGAGGTTCACTATCCAATATTCGGCTTGTCGACTATACAGCGTATACATGTCGGTGGGAGGGCTTGCCAGTTTCACTTTCAAGGGCATCAGCCCAAAATGTAGGCGGAATAAAGCAAGATGGGGAACAATCACCAAATGAAGGCAAAGGGTGGTAAAGGCATTCAGCACCAGCCAACAATTAAGGCTGAGCTGTTAAGGGGCAAGGAGGTAAAAGCAAAGGAAGGAGGACACAATGGAATTCAAGGGCACCCGTAGGCCATGCTCTATGGCATATTTGAATATGATAAACATGGCCTTCATACCATCTGAACACAAATGGGTCTTGGACCCACAAGCTTCGAACGATACCCTGCCAAGCCCATACTCCCACAAAAATAATGGATCGACTACGAAAGTCTGATGAAAAACTATACAAGGACCTGGTCTCGACAAAGACTCCAGAAGAAGAAGAAGCAACAGACTTACCCTTGCTTGCGAAACCTGACATGATGTCTTTCTCTTTTAAGAGATCTCAACACGGTGGCGCTCCGATGAAGAACGTCCCCTCACACCACTCTGCCGAGAGTAAAGGCTTTCTCTCCACGCAGGCACTGTCGGAGGTAGGTGGGTCATTAACCATGATCCACCACCCCTATATATAGCCCCCACGGAGGGTGGTTCCCCCCTTGCGAGGCACAACTTTCAAAAAGATGAAATCCTACCGTATCTGGCACGGATTCCAAATGAACCACCGAAGGCGAAAAACCTCAGCCATCATTACAGGCATTTAATACCCTTGCACACATACCTGCTACCACAGAAAAAAAGGGGTGGTCCCATCAATGGTCGGCACGTCGCTTGAGGTATCCACCTCATCATAACGGCAATAAATGTCGGTCTCTTCGGATAATGAGACACCATTTCAACCATGGCGTAATTGGCCAATGTTGAGATCGTAAAACACGGATTTGTTAAGAAAAATGTCGTGGTATAGTGCGAATTACAATTTAGATAAAACTTAATAACAAGATAATGAGTCCCAATCGATCTCAGGGAGACAGATAATGGCAAAATTGATTCTTAATTTATTTTCTTCTCTTGCTTGCTTAAAATTGTACGCCAGTTTCAAGCCTACAAATGTAAGTTTCGCCAGTCGTGTTGTTAACCCTTACTACATGTGCTTGCGTTAAATAAACAATAAAAGAGGTGTAGGTACTTGCATGCACGATTCCTACTTCACAATGGTTGTTAACGGAAACCGCATCAATCGCAAAATCGTTGATATTTTCAGGAACCGTCATCTTGATTGCAATAAAGATATGAAGAAGGCAACATGATTTTATTTCATCAAAATAGTGTCATTACAATCATTTCTAGAGGAATGCTTGTACATGGAAATTGAAATCTACTAAGCTATTAGAAAAGAAATGGACGTATGGATCTCGGAAAGATTATGCATGCATTCTAGTAGAGTGATATTACTATACTACTAGCAGGAAAATAATGCAAGAATCAAAATATGAAGAACAACTACACTAACAGTGAAATCAAGCATCGGAGGTGGACTCCAATGGTCGTGTGGCTTAAGGTGGTAGGAGGGAAGAGCGGGATGACCAGGGTGGTTCGCCAACCTCTTGATGGTAGTGGAGTGCTCTCTTAGATGTCTAATGGCGGAGTGGAAGTAGTGATGGAGCTCGTGGGTGTAAGAGTGAATGTAGTCCAAGATGGGGTCTTTTGGTCTTCCAAGGGGAGTCTTATATAGACTTTGGGTGGCTCATCTAGAGAAGTGTGGAATTCTCTAGATGAGACTCCAATCTTGGAGTCAAGATGGCATGGGGAGTGGTCTTCTTTGATCCACAATCTGTTGATCTAAGAATGGACTAAGTGGGTTTTCTATTTTTGGAATTCAAAGGTGGCACCACTTGGAGAAGATTCTAGAGGGCTCTAGAGTGGACAGCCTCTTCATGGTGTTGTGGGTGTGTTGGGTTAGGTATAGGCTGGTCTAAATGGTAGGTCTAGTTAGGTTTCTAAAAATAGGTTCATACAACCTATAGCTAAAGTGATTGATCTAATTAAACTTAACCAAGTTTAATTGGGTCAATGTGTGTGTAATTGGGAGAGAGAGTTCTCAATTAGATTGGGCTTGAGTTAATGGGACTCTCACTGAGTCCAATTAGACTTGTGTTGGTTGAGATTTGAGCTCAATTGGACTCTATGAGTCTAATTGACTAGGTAAGTGTAATTGACTTAGATCCAAGTCAATTGGTCTTAGTGGGAACCTAATTAGGTTCTTAGGAGAGTCTTAAGGTAGTGTACTAGGCTTAGGATACCTTAATTTAGGTTTCCTAGGGTGTAGGATTGGGTTTAGGGGCCTTAAGAATCAAGATCTAGGCTTGAATCCAAAAACAACATCTAGAGAGGGGTTCTAGACATCTAATTTATAGATCAGATGACTTATACATCAAAATCAGAAGTCTAAGTCTCTAGTCTAGTCATCTAATGCTGAATGAATGTGGAGTTGAGGTTCCGTCTTGGGTTTCTGCAGAAATTGCATGTTTGACACCTTGTTTAGACATCCAATTTAATAGTAGATTAGGTTCTGAGTTCTACGAGTGGTATCTAAGGAGTCTGGACATCCAGCATCCTACCTAGACATCCAGAGTTGTGCTAGGATGTGGGTTCTGAGGTGTTCTAGGCTAAGGTGACCTAATATAAGGGTGGCTAAGGTTTGGGAAGGTATCTAGGGCTGTCCTAAGGCTAGGGATATGTATGGGAATGTCTTATGTTCTTCACAATTTAATTCAAACATTAAAATCCTACAAGTAATGTAGTATACCTATTCCCTACATTATGTCTTTAGCTTGTGTAACTTTATTCCAAGGCTTCACTCCAGCTTTGCTGTAGCTTTAGCCTTTTCCCTTCTTCAGATCTAGCTTCAGGTCATCTCCTGAGCTTTTGTTACCTACAGACCAAATAATACACCAGTCAGTACATTGTTATAGTACTATTTCATGAATATCTAAGTAATGCAAAAATGATGCAATGCATGCTACTAATGCATGAATTATACTACAATTATGTTAAGTTCTAACTCAATTTATGTCATTTAAGTCCTATTATTGCTGCACAATCATAACCCCATGCCTAAATCTTGTTAGTTCCTAGCAAATGCAAAACTAAGTTATCTACAAATGGGTCCCTGATTTTTTTTTTATCAAATGTAAGACTAAAGATTCTTTCCTTTTTGTTTTCAACTGAGAATCTAGAAATCCAAACAACTGTGAAAGTGTAGTTATGTAGCTTATGCAATGGATTTAAGTGAAAAGCTGATTCACCTCTAAAGCCGATACTTGACCCCTAGTAAAATTCTATCAGGATAAGCAAACTTCTTCCCTCAGGGTATACTAAAATATTCTATAATTTCTTCCCCGACTTTCCGCTTAGGTAGAGGATGTCTGAGTCAAGCAGGTTTGTATTTGGTGGCTCGTACTCATTTGGTGCTACATATAGACTAGTACTACAAAATCTAAATTTGTAAACTATCAAGTAAATCAACTCAGAGAGAAGCATGGAAAACTGTACTCACTTTAGTTCCTTTGCACTTACTCTCTCTCTCTTTCTTCTCTTCTTTTCTTTTTCTTTTTTCTCGAGTTCACAATCTCACCAAATTTACAAGTATAATCCAAATTTGCTGGTCTCACATGACATTAACACTTTAATAGAGTTCTGATAAACCTTACACTAAGTCAAAATTCCTCAGCCAGTATTTAGGTAATCAGAAATATAGAAAAGTAGGTTAAGGCCATATTTGGTGGAATGCAAATGTGGTGGGTAATGTTGCCTCAATGCAATTGAAATAAACACACTTATGAACTCAACATTATTTTCCTTTTTCTTTTTCTATATATATTTTTTCTTTTTCCTTTTTTTCTATATATTTTTTCTTTCTTTTTTTTATCTTTCTTTTTTTTTACACATATCAACACGACGCAATACAGCACACGACATATGCAGATTTTATTCAGGAGCCATTATTAGGGATTGGTGGTGTTCAAAAAGATATCAGGTGGCTTATTTGATGGAAATGCCTACTCTCGACACCGGGAAAGGGACGAATAGGATAGCATATTTTCTAATCTTAACATCAATATCCTCCTTCAGCCGAGCATTCCGTAAAGGACAGTCATAACTATCCACCTTAGTCCTAGTTTGATTAGAACTCGACCCTTGCGTATCTGCCTTATTTGGTGGCTCTCAGAGATTCACACAAAGTTTATATGCAGGAACTGAGAGCGAAAATTATGTCTAACTTTGAGTATCATTACTTAATTATTCAGAAATTAAGATTCCTTACACTAGTCTTAGAGAACCAATAACACTATACTCTCACCTCACAGTATTTGGTGGATCTTCTAGAAGATGATTTGCCTGACTCCCTAACCACTGTCTAAGGGTTCATGTTAAGACCCGTGACATCAAAACACTTTAAGACGTCTGGGAGTTGGTCCAGACGTCTGGTCAGACGTCCGGACACCTTCCCAAATGTCTAGAAATTAATTTTTGCATGTGTACAATCACGAGTCTAGACGCGTGCCACGCGCAGACTGAACCCCAGCAGCCTTCTCCTCTTTCTCTTCCCTCGCCGACCTGTAGAAGCTTTTCCCCCACGCCCACAAATACCTCCTCCTCTCCCTCACGCCACCCCACCCCATCCCTCTCCTCCTTCCTCCAGCGCGAGAGCGAGAGTGAGAGTGAGTGCAGCGACGGGGAGAAGAGCAGCGAGAGGGAAGAGAAGAGAGCGCGCAAGCCGTGAGAGAGAGAGCTCGCCAGAGCAGCTCGAGGCCAGCCGGCGTGCGCGAAGTGGAGGGTGTGTCGGGGAGGTTTCCCCGACGCTGCTGCAGCAAAGCAGCGGACGAGCGACTACGTGGCGAGGTCGCACGCAGCGGGAAGAAGACGAAGGAGGTTCTGATTCTGGGAATTTTCCCAGAATCAGACGTATGGACCTACATCCAGACGACGTGGACGACGTCTGGAAGAAGCTCCAGACGACTGATAGGTGCGTACTGTGCCTATACCTTCCTTTTTGCAGATACGACCATGCAGGCTGTTCCGTCGAAACTCTATAGTGTGCTATGTTCGAGAACTTTTGTGTGCGCATGCAGGATTCTCTTCGGGAAGGCGCGAGACACACCCTCCCACGCGGTTCAGACGTCTGGGCGAGTCACCAGACTGTGGAGAGCGTCTCCAGACATTCGGAGAGGTGGTCGGATGTCTGGAACTAGGTCCAGATGGTTCAGGAGGATTCCTAGACGTCTGAAGAGCAGCGCAGAGTGAGGTATGGATCTAGACTCCTTTTAAGACATCTGGAAGATGTTTCAAACGTCTAATTTGAGTCAAAATCATCATTTTTGACCCGTTTAGGGTTCGTTTGAGGTTCGATTTCGACGTTTAAGATTCCGTTCTTCTTCATATTAGTTCCTCTACTTGTTGGAATGAGTATTATCATGTTCTGAGTGGTTTCTTGTGGTTGATCCTTGTGTTAGGACCACATTCTGTTACAGATTTGGGGGTTGCGGAGGCACGTGGACCTACCGATCACGCCCCCATTACTCCCGATTTTGCAGGTAGAGTGGCTTCCCTTAGTTAATTTCAAACATAAATGCATATCTGAAATAAATGATAGATCCTAGGGCATGGCATGAATCCTAGGACCAGAAAAACTAAATTGAATGATAAATCCTAGGGTATGGCATAATCCTAGGACCTGAAAACTAGATTGAATGATAGATCCTAAGGTTTGGCATGAATCTTAGGACTAGAAACATTGGAACGATTGTATTAAATGCCTGAAATGCAGTCTTGAAATGAGTAGATGGAATAATAACTACCTGTAATTGGATAACAGCTGCCTGTGAAATGTAGAGTACTGTTGTTAGTAGCTGCTACATGTAATTTTTGTTGGTTGAAATTAAATACGAGCTGCTTGTATATAAATTGGAACGGAAAGATTGAATGTTGGAAACACCTGCTATATGCAAATAAACCTGAATGATGAAACCAAGTATGGCTTGGCCTGAGGAAACATGAGCACTAACCCTACAGAGAATTAGGAGTAGAGCTCCTGGAAATAAATAGAATGGAACTGGAAAGGTGAATGGGGAAGTGAGCTGACCCTTGAGTATGGAGTACCAAGGAGAGCGACTGTCCCCCTGTTTAGTGTAGAACGGAGCTAGCCGCCCTAGGGTTGGGACCCGGGGTTAGGACTGGCGACTTTGTACCGACTCCATGGCCCTCGCATACATAGTACTGGGGAGAGCTACTAGTGTAAGGAGAGAGCTAGCCACCCCATGGGGCCCGGGGTTCAGCTAGCCGTCCTACACCGACTTGTTAGGCCCACTGGGCAAACTAGGGTAGTCAGGAGAGGGTGCGCAGACTGTGGAGGGGTGAGACCCCTGGTTGGTTCTTAGGGGCTAGACCCCTATTACTGAGAGGGCTCTGCCCTATGCTGGTTCCGTGCTATGCTTTGGCGCACCCATTAACGGAAACGACTGACTGCGTGCTAGTGCGGGGTAGCTACCCATGCATTTATCGGGCATGCCATAGTCACCTTTACGTCTGTCAGCGACCTTGGGGTGGTTGACTGAGTGTAGGACCACCACAGGGGACTCTCCCAGCCAGGAGAGCACCACATGCTACTTCTACTCTTCGGGAAAGACTGCAATCAAGATCGTTCCCAGGAGGAACATTCGAGATCAAGAAAAACACCTAATAAATAAATCAAGTGATAAAAGAAAGAATAATTAGTTACATAAAGAAATAAATTGAAAACAACAGCTACCTGTCCACCTTTACTGTTTTTCTTAGCTAGCTAGTTACCACTCTACTCAGCGTTTCGCTGATGTGTCGTACTTACCACTTTTTTTCAAGTCCAGGTGTTGAGCAGCCAGAGCCTACAGCTGCAGAGGGTGCTGGGCCTAGTAGAGCCCAGTAGTTGTACTTTTGTTGTACCCGTTTTCTGTAGTAGTGAGTATTTTGTTACACTTTTGTACTCTTTTATTGTAAACTTCATATTACTGTACCTGTTTAAAAATTTTCATAGTTGTGGTGGTGTGTACTGTAGTAGTTCTTTTCTTTACTGCTATACTTTTGTTACTATTAGTTACTTGCATGGTAAATGTGGTTTATTTTACTATTGGTTACTTGCTCGTTAGACGACTGGGCCTTGGGATAAGTCGAGTCGGTCCAATTCTCGTGTCTTGTAGGGATTCGAGAATCGGGTCATAACAGTTCAGGAAAAGAAGCACTACTTCTCGACAAACTAAAGACATTTATTAGTCTTCATAGTGAATCCATTACAAAATCTATGTGTGAGTGTGAAAATTGTACTAGATTCTAGATTATAGGAATCAACAAAAGAATAAAATCCTTAATAAAATCTCTTGATAAAAATCTTTATTCATGGATGCAATATATATAAAGATGCTATATACAATTAACCTCTTATGATTTGCACTTTAATATTGTTCCCTTATCAGGTTGCATTCAGCTTAGTCTTAATTTAGAACAAAAGGTGAGCGAACAAGTCGAAAGTGACTATTGTGAATGATTTCTAACTCCAATGCAAGCATTAATGTGGAGTCAATTGTTCTTAAATTATAGACCCTAAAGTACAATTAATATGCTACTCAAAGGTTTTCTACATGTTGGCATAAAAATTTTTTAGTTTAATGTATACCACCCCCCATGCCTAAGTCCTTGCATGTCCTCATGCATGAATATAAAGAATATAAATTAAGACAAGGGTAAGTGGAAGAAATCACCTGAAATTGTTCCTAAATTTCCGTTTAGCATAAGCCAATATCATAATATATAATATGTAGAAAAACATGCTAAAATAAAATATTTTATGTATAAATAGGAAAGCAGATGCTATTTATAAATGCTGAGTTTAACGCTTCCAGCTGGGCGAAAACTCAATTATACATCCTCAATGAAATTAATGATTTCGTCAGTAGGAGGAGGTTCCTGGGCCATAAATGGCTTGAGGCACTAGCCATTTACCATAGAAACATGCCCAGATTTCGAATCCATGATTCTAACCGCCCCATTAGAGTAGGGGTGAATCATAATATACAGGCCAGTCTACTTGGACTTGAGCTTTCCCGCAAAGAATTTAAGGCGTGAATCAAATAACCAGACTTGCTGGTTAGGCATGAATACTTTCCTCCAGATGTGGTGGTTGTGAAAGGCCTTCGTCCTATCTTTGTAGATTTTCGCATTTTCGTAGGCCTCCCACCGAATCTCTTCTAGTTCACTTAGCTAGAGCTTCCTTTCATAACCTCCTGCAACGAGGTTAAAATTACACTTTCGCAACACCTAAAAGGCACGATGCTCCAGCTCAATAGGAAGGTGACAAGCCTTTCCATACACCATACGGTATGGCGACATTCCGAGTGGGGCCTTGTACACAGTCTGATATGCCCAAAATGCATCAATTAATCTATCGGACCAGTCCTTCCAATCTAGTCTAACCGTCTTCTAGAGAATCAGCTTGATTTAACGGTTAAACACGTAAGCCTGCCCATTGGTCTGCTGATGATACGGGGTGGCTATATGATGATGCACCCCATATTTCTTTAATAATGACCTAAAGTGAGCGTGGATGAAGTGGCTACCCCCATCGCTAATCAAAGCACGAGGTATATAGAATCTCACAAAAATAAATTCCCGCACGAAAGAGATAACAATCTTATGATCGGCCTGTCATGTCGGGATGGCTTCAACCCACTTCAAGAAATCAACAGCGAGAAGTATATACTCAAAGCCATGTGAATTCGGAAAAGGCCTGATGAAATTGATGCCCCAAGCATCATGTCTCTCCTAGTCATAGAACCAACGACTGGCATTGCTTGCAACACTTGGCAAATTCGTGTGTATCTCTGAAAATGGTTTGCTAGGAAAATCCCGACTACAAAATCTTTACAGCATTTTTTTGGCTTCAGAAATGACCACCACAAGCCTTACTATGGCAAAAAGATAACACACTAGAAATTTCAGAGTCAGGGACGCACCTCCTAATAATCTAATCGGCTCCAATGCAAAAGAGCAAGGGGTTGTCCCAAAATAAAATTTGGCCACAAAAATGAATTTGAGTTTCTGGTCCTTGGACAAGTTTGCGAGAATCTTGCCTGCGACAAGATAATTTGCAATATCCGCGTACCAAGGAAACTCAACAGAATTAATTGTCAAAAGAGACTCATCTGAGAAGTTATCCAAAATAGGCGGGGAATAAGGAATGTGGGTTGGGTCTAATCGAGATAAGTGATCCGCCACAACACTTTGTGTTCCGACTTTGTTGCAGATTTTAACATCAAATTCCTGCAAAAGAAGGATCCATCTGAGAAGATGGGGTTTGGCATCCTTCGTTGCCAACAAATTTCGAAGGGCAGAATGGTCTGTGAAAATTATCACTTTGGGCCCAAGCAAATATGATCGAAATTTCTCCAACCCGAATACTACTACTAGAAGTTCTTTTTCAGTGATTGTATAATTACGCTAAGCCTCATTCAACAGCTTGCTAGCGTAGTAAATTACAAAAGGATTGTGCTCCCGACATTGGCCTGGAATGACTCCAACGGCGAAATTGAAGGCATCGCACATAATCTCGAAATCAAGAGACCAATCGGGTGGTTGGAGAATCGAGGAATTGGAAATAGTGCTTCGTAATGTCTTGAAAGTGTTGAGACATGAGGAATTGAAGTCAAACAGGATATCGGCTACCAGAAGATTTGTCAATGGCCGTGTGATTTTCGAGAAATCATGAATAAATCTGATTTGCTTAACCGAGCTAGGTGGAGGTAATCGGGATATGACTTTTGACTTAGCTCAATCAACCTCAGGTCCATTAGATGAGATCCTGTGACCTAGTACAACGCTATCCCTCACCATAAAATGGCTTTTCTCCCATGATGGTACTAGGTTTACTTCAATGCATTGTTTCAGGATCTTAGTAAGGTTATCAAGACAAGATGAGAAGTCATCTCTAAAAATGGAGAAGTCATCCATAAATACTTCCACATAGTCCCTAATCATATCAAAGAAAATGGCCATCATACAACGCTGAAATGTCGTTGGTGTGTTGTAGAGACCGAAGGGCATTCGCTTAAATGCGAATATTCCAAAGGGACATGTGAAAGTGGTCTTGTCTTGATCTTCCGGATTAATCGCTACCTGATTACACCCGGAGTATCCATCCAAAAAGCAAAGGAAATTGCTCCTGGCTAACCGTTCTAAGATCTGATCAATGAACGGTAAAGGAAAATGATCCTTCTTGGTAGCCGTGTTTAGTTTCCTATAGTCAATGCAAACTCGCCATGAAGTCATGATGCAGGTTGGGATGGATTTACCCTTATCATTTTTTATGGCGGTGAATCCTGCTTTCTTAGGCATAATCTGGGTAGGGCTCACCCATTGGCTATCGGAAATAGGATATATAATGCCTACATCTAGCCATTTAATGATCTCCTTAACAACCTCTAGCATATTCGGATTCAGCCGTCTTTGAGGTTGTCTTGAAGGCTTCACCCCCTCATTCATATAAATGTGATGAGTGCAATACGAGGGGCGAATCCCATGAAGATCAGCAATGCTCCACCCAATAGTAGCCCTATGGTCTTGTAAAATCGAAAGCAATTGATGCTCTCGTTCCGGGGTTAAGTGAAGATTAATAATAACAAGGTATGTCTCGCTATCACCCAAAAACATGTAATTGAGTGAGTCTGGTAAGGGCTTTAGTTCAATTACGAGTGGGTGGGAATCAGAGTCGTGAGTAGGAGTAGAATCAATAGCGAAAATATAATGATCCTGATATGCGTGAATTCCCACTGATTTGCTACATGCAAAATAGTCAGTCGTAACTGCATTAATGGGAAACCCGTTTGTCGTAGTCACGCCTTCCTATATCAACAAGGGCAATTCGGTAATTGATGGACCATGATAATTAGAATTAGGGGTGTCATGATCAGATGAACACTCTAGACAATCAGATCCACAGGAGGAAATGTGCATTGCAGTCATCTCAGTCCCGTGTGGATCAAGGTCTAAAAACCCTGACAATGAAGATGAATGTGACATTGGGTCATTACACACGAGCCCAATGTTACCACAGAAAGTTGATTCTTTGTCTTCACCGTCCTCCTAGATGAGAAGTTTCGTGATGCCCTGAATATGTCCGGTCTAAGTCTTTCATTTCCTAGGGCAATCTCCATACACCTGGATGCACAATCGATGTTCGCGTAGGCTGTCGCCAAAAATAGGTGACCCAAAATAATTTGTGCATCATGGAGATTAGGAGGAATCTCCATATCGAGAATGAAAATGTTTGAGGGAAAGTAGAACCCACGGACCTTAATGATCACGTTCTCAACCACCCCCTCGTTGTTTTTACTGATCGATCAGCCAGTTGAATGGTAACCGAGGTGGGTTTTGCTATGACCCGGTTCCCGAATCCCTACAGGACACGAGAATCGAACCGACTCGACTAATCCCAAGATCCAGTCGTCCAACGAGAAAGTAACCAAAAAGCAGTAAAATAAACCACATTCACCATGCAAGTAACTAACAGTAACAAAAGTACAGCAGTAAAGAAAAGAACTACTACAGTACACACCACCACAACAGTAGAGAATGAAAAACAGGTACAGAAATATGAAGTTTACAATAAAAGAGTACAAAGGAGTAACAGAAATACTCACTACTACAGAAAAATGGGTACAACAAAAGTACAACTACTGAGCTCTGCTAGGCCCAGCACCCTCCGCAGCCGTAGGCTCTAGCTGCTCAACACCTAGTCTTGAAAAAGGTGACAAGTATGACACGTCAGCGAAACACTGAGTAGAGTGGCAACCAGCTAGCTAAGAAAATAGTAAAAGTAAACAAGTAGCTGTTGTTTTAATTTCTTTCTTTATTTTACCTTTTCTTGGTTTATTTCTCAGGTTTTTCCCTTGATCTCGAATGTTCCTCATGGGAACGATCTTGATTGCAGTTTTTTTCGAAAAGTAGAAGTAGCACGTGGTGCTCTCCTGGCCAGGAGAGTCCCCCGTGGTGGTCCTACTCTCAGTCAACCACCCCAAGGTCGCTGACAGACGTAACGGTGACTACGGCACGCGCGATAAACGCATGGGTAGCTACCCCGCACTGGCACACGGTCAGTCGTTTCCGTTAATGGGTGAGCCCAAAGCACAACACGAAACCAGTATAGGGCAGAGCCCTCTCGGTAACAAGGGACCAGCCCCTCCACAGTAACCACACAGGGGTCTTGCCCCTCCACAGTCCGCGCACCCTCGCCTGACTACCCTGGTTTGCCTAGTGGGCCTAACAAGTTGGTGTAGGACGGCTAGCTGAACCCCAGGCCCCGTGGGGTGGCTAGCTCTCTCCCTACACTAGTAGCTCTCCCCGGTACTGTGTACGTGAGGGCCAAAAGTCGATACAAAGTGGCCAGACCTAACCCCGGGTCCCTGGGACGGCTAGCTCCGCTCTACACTAAATAGGGGGACAGTCGCTCTCCTTGGTACTCAGTACTCAAGGGCCAACTCACCTCCCCATTCACTTTTCCAGTTCCATTCCATTTATTTCCAAGAGTTCTACTCCTAATTCCCCGTAGGGTTCATGCTTATGTTTCTCAGGCCAAGCCATACTAGGTTTCATCATTGCAAGTTTAGTCGCATATAGTACGTGTTTCCAACATTCAAACTTTTTTCCCTTTCCAATTTATATACAAGCAGCTCGTATTTAATTTCAATCAACAGAAATTACAAGTAATAATTACTAGCAACAGTACTCTACATGTTACAGGCAGCTGTTATCCAATTACAGGCAATTATCATTATTCTATTTACTTATCCAAGACTGCAATTCAGGCATTCAAGACATTCGTTTTACTGTTTCTGCTCCTAGGATTCATGCCACACCTTAGGATCTATTATTCAATCTAGTTTTCAGGTCCTATGATTCATGCTACACCCTAGGATCTATCATTCAATCTAGTTTTTAAAGTCCTAGGATTCACGCCATACCCTAGGATCTATCATTTATTTCAAATATGCATTGATGTTTGTAATTAAGTAAGGGAGCCACTCTACCCACAAAATCGAGAGTAATGGGGGTGTGATTGGCAGGTCCATGTGCCTCAACAACCCCCAAAGCTGCAACAGAACGAGGTCCTAACACAAGGATCAATCACAAGGAACCACTCAAAATAGGATAAAAGTATTTCTAACAAGTAGAGGAACTAATTCTGAGAAGAACGAAATCTTAAACGCGGAAATCAGACCTCGAACGGACCCTAAACGGGTCAAAAATGAGAACTCTGACTCAAATCAGACGTCTGGAACACCTTCCAGATGTCTTGAAAAGTGGTCCAGGTCATACCTCACTCTGTGCTACTCCCCAGATGTCCAGGGATCCTGCTAAACTGTCTGAACCCAGTTCCAGATGTCTGACCACCTCTCCGGACGTCTAGAGACTCTCTCCGCTGTCTAGTGCCTTGCCCAGACGTCTGAACTGCGTGGGAGGGCGTGTCCCCCTGCCTTCCCGAAACGAATCCTGCACACGCGATGAAAACTTCCTCAACACGAAACATCTCAGAACCTCAACGGAACGGCCTGCATGGCCGTATCCACAAAAGGAGGTACAGGAGGAAATACATACCTCACAGTCATCTGGAGCACCCTCCCGACGTTGCCTACGTCGTCTAGATGTAGGTCCAGACGTCAGATTCTGGGAAAAATTCCCAGAATCAGAACCTCCTTCGTCTTCTTCCCGCTGCATGAGACTGTGCCGCGCTCGTCCGCCCGCTGCCTGAGCTGCAGCAACACCAGGGTAACCTCCCCAGCACAACGCTCCTCCACACGCCCACCGGCCAGCCTCGAGCTGCTCCGACGAGCTCTCTCCCTCACGGCACGCGTGCTCTCTCCTCTTCCTTCTCGCTGTACCTCTCCTCTCCGCCACTACACCCGACAGCAACAGTGGCTCACTCTCACTCTCGCTCTCGCGCTGGCACTGGAGGAAGGAGGAGACGGGTGGATGGGGTGAACGAGGGAGAGGGGAGAGGAGTATTTGTAGGCATGGGGGAAGGAGTCTGTAGGTCGGCGAGGGGAGAGAAAAAGAAGAGGGTGGCGGGTTTCAGTCTACGCGCGACACGCACGTATACTCGCGATCGTACACACGCAAAAATTTATTTCCAGACGTCTGGGAAGGCGTCCAGACATCTGACCAGACATCTGGACCAATTCCCAGATGTCTTAAAGTGTTTTGATGTCACGGTCTCAACAGGTTTCAACTCCCCGAATCGAAAATGATCATATACAGTGGTAGGAGTTAGGTTGATGGACGAACCTAGATCAAGAAGGGCCTGATCAAATGGAGAATCCAACAAAAAGCAAGAAATGAGTGGGGCACTAGTGTCTTTCTTCTTAGGCTATAAGTTAGCTAGAATCACGGTGCTAGCCTCCTTAGAAAGTACCGCTTGTCATCTGTTTTTCTACTGTAGCTTCAAGGTACAATTTTCCTGAAGAACCTAGCGACCTTAGGGATGTGATCTATAGCATCGAGGAGAGGGACTTGAATATGAACTTCCTTGAACATTGATTTCAGGTCCTTAAAATTCCACGTACCCTTTTTCCGTGCTAAATCTCATGTCAAAGCCTCAAAAACAGGGACGGGAATCTCAGGGTCAATTGGTCTCTTGCCCTTATCTACCATAGGTGGCTCCTAAGAAGAGGAAGGAGATGAACCTATAATTCACTATGGGAGGGGGTGAGATATGTGTGACATAAAAAAATGTGGAATTAAAATAAATAAGAATCTCACAAAAGCAATCACACAAAGGTACAAGTGATTTTTAGGTGGAAACCCAAATCGGGTAAAAACCACCACCTAACCCTTTTGAGTTAGGATTTTCCGATCAACAAAGTCGATCAAATCCACTAAACAAACTGCTTAAAACAATGGTAGTTCAACCTTACTACAACCACGCTACTTAATACCCGAGGGTAGCGTACCCCAAAACCACCCCTCTTCATGAGGAGTATTTTGTCCCTCAATGGAGATGGGAATTCGCAAAGCGAATACCCAACACAAGAAAAGATAACATACAATACAACTTATAGAACCACAAAGTATATGGTTAAATCTAGCTACTATAGGTAAGGGAACTTCTCTTTAGTGGGAGTGCGTCGACTTGACGCGGATGCGTGAACCATGCGACGACACTTCGTCACTCTCGTAATCACGGAGGGAGAGTGGGTGCGCAACTGGATTGAAGCTCTCTAGATGTAGAACAAAGGCTTGGAGAGCTAGATCTTCTTCTTAAGATCAAATGGACACAATATGGTATGAAAGTGTGTTTCTTAGTGTATTTTTGCAAGGCAAGGGTCCTTTATTTATAGAGGGCCTAGGAAGGCTTTGGAAGGCCTTAGAAGGCTTCCATAGCTGTTGGGGTTGAACCTAAGGCAAAACAGGCCATAATCAGAATCATTTATGGTTCTAACAGGGTCATCAGACATCTGGTCTAGGTATCAGACATCTGGAAAACTAGTTTAAGATGTCTGGGAACTAAGTCAGACGCCTGATTCTAGGCGGGTTTCCTTCCTGACTTGGTTCAAAACCTAAACAAGGTTCTACTGTAAGGCCATCAGACAACGTACAGGACATTTAGCACTAGGTTTGGACGTCTGGAAACCTATTGTACTGCAGGAATGGATTCACAAGATAGGTTAATGGCTAGAATATCTCACAAAGTGATTTTGGGTCAGTCGAGGCTCAACAGTTAGATATCAAACGTTTGGGGTCCTCTACGGACTTCTGATAGAAGCTTAATAGTTATTTTCCTCAATAGTAACTTTGTTAGCCAATGTTCCACTAATTGGACGTCTGTCACAACCATCGGATGTCTGGACTAAGGTTTGGATGTCTGATTTCAACAAACAGAACCTACTAAGTTCAGCCTAAGATATTGGACGTCTGAGTCAACAGTCAGACGTCTTAAAAGTCACTATCAGACATCTGATTTCCAAATTAGACATCTGATTAGGTTGTCAGAACCTTATTTTGGTTTTCTAAGTTCTCTACAGAAAACCTAAGTATCCTAGGATTGTGCAAGTGTTCCTAGGACTACTTTAAGGGTTCTTTGAGGCTCTTTAATAAGTAATCTAAGAAAGATAAAGAGCAATAAAAGAAATAAAGACAAATTACAATGAACAAGAAGGGAAATATATCATATTCTTCATCTCCTTCCTTCTTCAAGCTTTTGCTCCTCATGAAGCTCCTCCTCCTCCGTCAAGCTCCTCCAATCTTCCATGGATGAGATCTCAAACTCTGTCTAAACACGTCTCCATTTGCAATTAACCTAAAATCTAAGACTTCAAATGCAAATGTTAAATAACACGTGTTTTGTTATCAACAAAATAAACGATCGTGGTGTCTTAGCACCAACAAAACCATCCTATGGTAAAGGGTGAGAAAAATCAAGACCTGCCTGCCTAAATGGTGGGTCGTGTGTCTTCTTCCCACTCCTCAATGTAACATCTTTTGCATCGACATGCTATCCGTGAGGTGGCGTAGGAGCAAAAGAGGCAGAATAGGTAGGGTTCTGCAACCAAGGCGACTGTCCTTGAGCATAATTAGGTGGTGCAGGAGGCACCTATAATATAGCATGTGCTTATCCCTGTGGGCCTGAAACCTAGGTGGGGCACCCTGGTTCTGCACATATCATGGGTTAGGTACAGGTTGGGAGAGCAAGGCTCCCTACTACCTATGCTCTTGCAACAGTTGTTTCTACGTGTTTTGGATGCTCTATATCTTGCCAACCATTGCCTTCATGATCTGTAAGCTATCTTGAGTAGATTTCCACATAGATTCTTGCAATTCCTCTTTTAACTCCTCCAAAAGGTTGGCCCACTTTGGAGGGTGACCGGTAGCTTAATGCAACGGCTTATATATGGAAAGGGATTACTGCTGAGATGAGAATGGTTGCGACCTTGAGTACATGTTTTGCACATTTTCGTATTGTCTGGTCTGGTAGTTTGGATCTTGATGTGGTCTCTGTGAGTTACCAAACAAGGAGAAATTCGGATGCTGGTGCCACTAGGGTTATACATCTCTAAGTACAGGTTATTACGCCCATATCCATGGATAGCACTAACGTCTTTGTAGGCCGAAGACTTTTGAGATGTATATTCATTAAGGAAATACACAATAAAATCATCATGTAGTGAGTAACCTTGATTATTCAGTGCCAGATCGAGATTATTCATGGGTTCCTAATATACAGGATCCTACAAATATGGAGAGGATGCATCCTGAGTGAGTAAATTTACTCCAGCAGGGGGGCTCAGGGTGCATAAGAAGATCTAGATGCAACAAAATTACCAGAGAATTCAGGTTGAGCTCGAATCAATTCGTCGAGCCTCATGTCGAGCAGATCCACCTTTTCTAGCTTCTTGGTGATGATGTCCATATCAGCTCAAGCAGATTCGGTGTGAGCCTCGTGGACACTAACTTGTTCCTGTCCAGGTCGCTATAATTGGTTCATCAACATGGCATTCATAGAGTTCTCAGCCAAGGACTTGAACAACTCAAATGGGTTGTTCTCGTCCTTTACGAGGAAATTCCTGCCACTAGATGCATCGGCCAAATACCGATGTGTGTCACCCAACCCATGGTAAAAGATCTGAGCTAGGTGCCGCCATCTGGGCACACCATGGTGCGGGCATTTCCTGAGAAAGATCGTGAATTCGATCCCAGGCATCATGAAACTTCTCCTCTAGTCCTTGGGAGAAATTCGTAATTGTATGCCTCACGGTGTTTGTTCGACTGATCGGGAAGAACTTTTGGAGGAATCCACAACGTAATTCCGCTGAGGTTCCAATTGGCCTCCTGATGGTCTTGAACCAATATAAAGCTTTATCCTTGAGAGAAAATGGAAAAAGCTTCATGAGAACTATTTCCTAATCAACATTCCTAGGTTGAACCATTTCTGCAATTCAACTCAAGTCCTTTATGTCCTGGAAAGGATCCTCATTTCAGTTTCCTTAAAAATAAGTCTAAATTAGACTTATTACGTTTAGCTTCAGCTCGAATGCGTCTCCGCCTGTAGGAATTCGAACTTCAGATGTTAGAATTGGCGCCACCGGATCATAGAAGTCCTGTAGTTGTTCTCCACGGGGTGGATGCTACATTCTACCCAATGTCGTAAGAATTTTGTCGATCTTCTGCTGATATCTTCCTTCAGATTCAACGACCCAAGCTTCCCAGTGAGCCATCGAGTCCAGATTTGTTGGATCCTAACCAAGTCCAGGTCTAGTGTTAGCCATCTCGACTAATCGAGTAGGAGAAGAAGGTAGATGAGAAGAAGGCCCAAGCGATGCGACGAATCTCCTTCGCCTCCTTGGGATTGGCTCCCAAGGTCCAACCAATTGAGGTCTATGTGACATCCTCCCTTGCATACACCAGCCAACTCGGGTTGCTGCAGCCAAGCCAAACAAGGATAAGGCCTTGTTAATCAAGTAGTCCTTAAGATTGGGTAACCAGATTTTTCGTTAAGGTTTTAATTATTGAAGAAAAACTTGTTATAAAACTAATTGAAAATAATCCCCGCCCCTCAAGCTAACCCAACCAATCTATTACGAGGGGACTAAGGGGACAGTTTTTCCTTTGGCTTTTGCCTCCGATTCCTTTGTATCCCTTAGATGAGATCATTTGACACTATTTCACAGATTCGGCAGTGGGTTTGGCTAAAGTGATTGTGATGACCTAGTAGTTCGATAACAAATTCAGGTTAATTAATGAGTTTTACAGAATTTTTAGTTAACCATTTTTTTTTTTCTTTCAATTTGGGTTTTGGTGAGTAGTCTACAAGGTGACATAACTCACCAGCTAGCCACTAGACTTGATTAAGTCTAGCCTAGTCAAATGTGGTCTCTAGGTTGTAACCTAAAAGTTGCACCTAGGGTTCATGCAATATACTAAGTTCAAGTATACCACAATTCAATTCAAAACATTTTCCACAACATAATTTGAATCCAAATGATTTCAAATTTGACAAGCAGATTTCTATTTCAATTAACTTTTCAAAGAATATTTTTTTAGAATTTTTAATGTTTCAAGTGAATAAATACAAATTTTTAACTGTCAAGGGGTCAAATCTGAAATTTTGACCCCTTATTGATTCTTCTTTTTGAGCAGTATCAATTGTGCTCCAAAAATTTGAAAAAAATATGGAAATGAAATCTAATTTGATTACCTTTAAAACTGGTTGACCACCTTGTATTTCACGAATTTTCACAAATTTCACAAATCGAATTTTTTCAAATAAATGGTGTCGTTTGAAAGTTAATTTGAAAATCTATCTTTAGCCCAAATTTTAGAAATTTTGGGTTACAAAATATTTGACAATTGAATTTTGAAAACACAAAAAATATCTAGCCGAATTTTGAGCGGTAAAAAGGCTTTTGAAAAGGGTTTTGAATTCAAAATGAGCCTTTTTCACAATCTTTTTTTTTAACTTTGCAAATTTTTTTCTCTTTTTTTCAAAATTTTTTTCTTTTTCTTACAAGCCGACCTAACCCTAGGATTCAAAAGAAACATAAATGTAAAATCTATTTTTTTCTATTTTTGACCGAAAATATTCAAATTTTTTTTCCTTTTTTTCTTTCAAGAAACAAATCTACTTAGGATTCAAAGGAAACATAATACTAAAATTTTTGGTGTGTACGTGATTTTTTTTTCAATTGCACCTGATGTGTGCATAGAATCGACTTTTCCTGTTGCTACATACCAAAAGCAAGTATAAGAAAATATGTTAGGATTAAGTTCAAAAATCAAAAACTAAAATTGCGTTGCCTCCCAGGCAATGATGCCATTTGTTGAGATCGTAAAATTTGGATTTCTTAAGAAAAACATCGTAGTATAATGCGAATTACGATTCAAACAAAACTTAATAACGAGATAGTGAGTCCATGTCAATCTCAGAGAGGTAGATAATGGTGAAATTGATTCTTAATTTATTTATTTTCTTCCTTTTCTTGCTTAAAATTGTATGCCGGATTCAAGCCAGCGAATGTAAGTTTCGCTAGTCGTGTTGTTAACACTTACTACATATGTGTGCATCAAATAAATGATAAATGTGAAGGTGTGGGTACTCGTGTGCATGATTCCTACTTCACGATGACTATTAACGGAAAGCGCATCAATCACAAGATCGTTGATATTTTCAAGAACCAACATCTTGATTGCAATAAAGATATGAAGCCGACAACTTGTTGATTTTATTTCCTTAAAATAGTGTCATTGCAATCATTTCAAAAGGAATGCTTGTACATGGAAATTGAAATCCACTAAGATACGAGAAAAGAAATGCACGCATGGATCTCGGAAAGACTATGCATGCATTCTAGTAGAGAGATATTACTATACTACCAGCAGGAAAATAATGCAAGAATCAAAATATGAACAACTATGCTAAGAGTGAAATCGATCATCGAAGGTGGTCTCCAATGGCCGTGTGGCTTGAGGTGGTAGAAGGGAAGAGAGGACGGTTGGGGTAGTTGGTCGACCTCTTGATGAAGGTGGTGGAGTGCACTCTTGCACATCTAATGGTGGAGTGGAAGTGGTGACGGAGGTCGTGGATGGAAGAGTGAATGTAATCCAGGATGGGGTCTTTTGGCCATCTAAGGCGAGTCTTATATAGACTTCGGGTGGCTCATCTAGAGAAGTGTGGAATTCTCTAGAAGAGCCTCCAATCTTGGCATCAAGATGGCATGGGGAGTGGACTTCTTAGATCCATAATTTGTGGATCTAAGAATGAACTAAGTGGGTTTTCTATTTTTGGAATTCAAAGGTGGCACCACTTGGAAGAGTGCACACCACTTGGAGAAGCTTCTAGAGGGCTCTAGAGTGGGCGGCTTCTTGATGGTGCTATGGGTGTGTTGGGTTAGGTCTAGGTTAGTCTAAATGGAAGGTCTAGTTAGGTTTCTAAAAATAAGTTCATACAACCTATGGCTAAAGTGATTGTTCTAATTAAACTTAACCAAGTTTAATTGGGTCAATGTGTGTATAATTGGGAGAGAGAGTTCTCAATTAGATTGGGCTTGAGTCAATTGGACTCTCACTGAGTCCAATTAGACTTGTGTTGGTTGAGATTGGAGCTCAATTGGACTCTGTGAGTTGAATTGACTAGGTAAGGTGTAATTGACTTAGATCTAAGTCAATTAGGCTTGGTGAGAACCTAATTTAGTTCTTAGGGGAGTCTTAGGGTAGTGTACTAGGCTTAGGATGCCTTAATTTAGGTTCCCTAGGGTGTAGGATTGGGTTTAGGGGCCTTAAGAATCAAGATCTAGGCTTGAATCCAAAAACAGCATCTGGAGAGGGGTTCCAGACATCTAATTTATAGATCAGATGACTTATACATCAAAATCATAAGTTTAAGTCTCTGGTATGGACGTTTATTGCTGAATGAGTGTGGAGTTGAGGTTCTGTCTTGGGTTTCTCAAGAAATTGGACGTCTGATACCTTGTCTAGACGTCAAATTTTGTAGTAGATTAAGTTTTGAGTCCTGCAGGTGGTATCTAAGGAGCCTGGACATCCAACATCCTACCTGGACATCCAAAGGTGTGCTGGAATGTGGGTTTTGAGGTGTTTTAGGCTAAGGTGACCCAATATAAGGGTGGCTAAGGTTTGGGAAGGTATCTAGGGCTATCCTAAGGCTAAGGATAAGTATGGCAATGTCCTATGTTCTTCATAATTTAATTCAAACATTAAAATCCTACAAGTAATGTAGTATACATCTTCCCTACATTATGTCTTCAGCTTGTGTAGCTTTATTCCCAAGCTTCTACTCCTGCATTGCTGCAACTTTAGCCTCTTCCCTGCTTCAGACCTAGCTTCAGGCTATCTCCTGAGCTTTTGTTACCTACAGCCCAAATAATACACTAATCAGTACATTATTGTAGCATTAGTTCATGAATATCTAAGTAAAGCAGGAACAATCCAATGTATGCTACTAATGCATGAATTATACTACAATTATGCTAAGTTCTAACTTAATCCAAGTCATTTAAGTCCAATAATTGCTGCGCAATCAGCCATTACCTGCGGAAAAAATGGGCTGAAGCACGTCAAAACCATCTCTTAAGGTCAGTAACATAGTGGGTGGACATGCCTCAAAATCGCCTCTTAAGGCAAGTAACATAGCGAGCGAACGCACCTCAAAATAGCCTCTTAAGTTTGATAACATAGCAGGCAGAAGTGCCTCAAAATTGCCTCTTAAGGCCAGTTGCATAGCAGGTGGACACACCTCATAACCACCACTTAAGGCTGGTAGCATAACAAGCCTATGAGGCCCATACAACAACATGCCGCCACCCCAAAGAACCTCGCTGCATATCAAATGCTCCCACACTTGTATACACAGCTGGGGCAGCATTTGGGGGCATTACCTACCGCAGAGTTTCTACTCCAAGTGTTACTTTCTTAGCAAGTAGACGTTAGCTCAAGAATAAGGGGCATATGATGAGGGGCAAAAAATGCCCTTAACCCGAAACCCCCGCGACAAGCCCAAATGGGGAAGGAGATTGCTCCTAGCTTGCCAGAGTAAGTAGAGGATGATCAAGATTATGGAGCATCAGATGAGGAGGACAAAGATGAGAATGATGACATGGAGGGAGGGGGTGAGGAGGGGGAGGAGACAGAGGATGAGGTGGTGGAGAGTACGTCCCCAGTTCATGTGGACCCTTAGCGGCAGGAACAAGTGTTGGTAAGAACTCTACTTTTAAGAAGTTAATTACTTCTATAATTTAAAGTTTATTATAACTTCAGAAAAATATAATGAATATGATTAATGTTTACACAACTAAAGTAAAAAAAGGATGAGAGAAGATAAAAAATTTAGACCTCCAGCGTATCCCCGAGGACCTGAGAATAACGATCAGGCTTAGAACCACAGGGGAGGTAGAGAATCACCCAAGCTTCATCAGTCGAGTAGGCACAATGGTTAAGTCCATTGAGCCCATTTGCTAGTTCGACTGAAGGAAGATCCTCGCAAAGCTAAAGAGGCAACTCCTCCGATAGTTGGAGGTAATTCCATTTATCTTAACTATTTATTTTATAACTTTATTTTAAAATTATTATCAAGTAAGATTGATATTTTTTTTTAAATAAATGTAGGTAAATTACGATTGGGGTGACAACTCTAATGCCTTCCAATATATCCTTAAGCACGCCGTCAAAATCTATAGAGATTAGAGGACGGAGACTAAGAGAAAGGTAACAATTTTTAAACATTTACATTTTTATTTTATACATAATTTCATATATTATTTCTAACAATTTATATTTGGTATTTATTTTTTCTTGAACTGTAGTTCACCCGAGGAAGCAATGGAGAATTGTCCTCCTGATGTCATGCCTGAACATCAAAAGCAGGCATGTGAGCATTGGCTGGATCCCAAGGCAGAGGTTAGTAATTGATTAAAAATGATTCTATTAATTTCATATATCTTAATTTCATAAAAAATATTATTGTGCATATTAATTTATACATATATATGCTTTTATTACAAGAGCAAGCAAGGAAAAATAAGGACAATAGGGCCAAAGCTCCACCACAAACCCATTGTTTGGGTCAAAGGAGCATCAAGACGGTTAGAAGCCATTACGTAAGTATTGTAACTACTTCGCACTTGAATATTACTTAATTTGTAACTTATCCTAATATAATTGTATCATTTTCATATTTTCAGTCCACTACACATGATGGGAGGGAATGAGTAGGATGGATATTTACAATATCACCCACAATAAGGTTGTAGCTGAAGGTGCTCATAAGTGGATTCATGAGAATACCAGGAGAAAAACGTAAGTTTCCTAAACTCAAAAAATTAATAACTCTATATATATATATATATATTATAATAATATTTTTTAATACATTTAGGAGCAAATGGTACACTTGGTACATCCCCTTACTGACGAAACCTCCAACAGCGTCCAGCAACCTTTGGATCCAGAAGAGGCATTTAGGAGATTGATGCCACTGAACCACGGTGATTTCGTTCGTAGTGCAGGAAGGGCACACACCTTGTCTAACTGGTATTGGGGAAAGGTGCCATCTCATCTAGTGTCATCGATCAGCTGCATCAGAAGATCGACACACTATAGAGACGAGAGGAGAGGGAGAAGAGAGAGGCAAAAAGGGATAAGAGAGAGGTAGAGATGAAGAATCAGATGGATGCCATGCAGTGACAGATGAGTAGGACGGATGATAAGCTTCAGACACTTCTATTCATTCTTCTGAAGAAGGGACAGATAGAGCATCTGTCTTCATCATATCCCAGCATCTATAAATGAAACGACGACGATGATGTCATGGGCGATGCTGGTGGAGCTGGTGGCATCAGCGTAGCAGCATTTTGATTTTTATCCATTTCCTTTTCTTATGTTTTTCATGTTACCCTTTTTATGTAAATATTTCATTTTCAAACTTTTTATATACTAGACTTTATATTTATGAAATATAAACTTCTATTTATTTCCATTAGCTATTTTTGTATAAAAGCAGGCCTTTTAAGTAGGTTTAGTAGGCAATTCCCATAATTTTAAAATTAAAAAAAAACCCTACATGTGCCATCGATTTTGGAAAGAAGCAACGGCATTAAAGTTTAATGATGATTGCAAATATTGTACATTACCGTCACTTATTCGAATAAGAAATGACAAAAAAGAGGAGGTGTGGTTTTCTTAAAATATTAGACATCGTTGCTTATTAGGAGAGAAGACAACTAAAGTAATATATTTACCGTCGCTTATTTGAATAAGTGACGACAAAAAAGAGAAGGTGTGATTTTCCCAAAACCTTATATGTCATCGCTTATTCGAAGAAGCAACAACTAAAATGTTTTTATCATTGCTTATATAAGAGACAGTGTATTTATTTAAACGATGGCGAAACTTAAGAAAGGGCACGTAAAAGTGGGAAAAAGTGACACACAAATGCCATCGCTCCTTTTATAAGCAACGGCAAATCCAATTTCCATCAGTTGTCAAATGACGTCAAAATATCCTATCCGTCCTTTGGTCGAACAATATTTCGATGTCAGATGTTCCTTCTAACAGCGGGAAAAAGAAACAATGTTAATAACAACGTCGCTTAATGGCGTCGGTTAAATGGGCTTTGCTGTCGGTTTCCAACCGACGACAATAGTGGAAATTGTTGTTGTGAAGTTAGGCTTGGGGGGGTCGATTCATTTCATTCTGAATTATTTTCGTCAGCCCTATAAAATATTAGCTATCAATTTATAAAAAAAAGAAAGAAAAGAAAAAAATTTGAGAATTTAAGCTAGAAAAGATCAATTATTCTCAATTTCAAGGATTCACTAACTTTAAGAAATGTGGAACAAAGTCTTTTCACCTAGACTCTTCAGGTCCTTACAGACTTAATTTCTCGAGTATTTACCTAAATCTAGATTTATTTTCCCAAGACTTTGAAAGGAGTTTGAAAAAGCTAGAAGTATTAAGTCAAAGGAGTGATAAGTGAATGAATTATTGCTCCACCCTGTGGTCTGGATAATCTTGGAGTTCCAAGCATCTTCACTTGCACATTGCACTGACTCGTCTTTTGGGCAATTTCTTGAATCCTTAATAGTTAATAAGATTTAGTCTTAGGCTTGCAGATCTAAATGACCTTGCCATATTTTTAGCTCTTAGGATTATTCTTATTTGTAGGGGAAAGCATTTAGAATGGATGAAGGAGAGCCACTTACCTAGAAAAATGAGTTCGAGAAAAACATATATATTCAACCGAAAAAAATTAGAATGAAAAAATATATATATACAGAAAAAAAAGAAAAAAATACGTATTCTACCAAATAAAAACATCTCACTATATATGGATGCTATCCCTTTCCATTGCCGAATAAAAATACCTTGCTACAAATGGGTGCTTATCCTATATAAAAAAGAGAAACAAATACGGAGAAAAAAAAATTAGGAATAAGAGACCAATGGGTCTAGCTAGGGAGATATACACCTAGTGCGTTGACCTCGAGGTAGAAAAGTAATGAGAAGAAAGCCGCTAATGGTAACACCATCATGAGCCCTAACTAGCCACATTTAGTTAGGTTTGAATGTTAAAAGCTCCTACCTAATCATCTAAGTGTCTCAACTCCACATCACTCTGATTTTAGAAGAAAATAGAGAATCAAGGTTAATTCTGTAATTTTAACAGCACATCACAATCATAAACTAACCACGGGATCATTCAGAGGTTAATTGAAGGTCAAATGAGCACAAAAGTCAAAAAAAGTGGGTCAACATTGACAGAAAAGGGGTTTCACGCATTTCGAGGGTGAAAACTGCACCAAAAATCCTAATTATCAACCCACTTAAATTAAAGAGGTTTTAATCAGGATAAAATTAATCTAAACATCCCAAAATTCAATGAAAAATATTATAAGAGGTTTGTTACCCTTGGTTTGACCATCTGAACCTATTTTGACCTAGAATAAAGTTTCAGACGAAAATTTACCCTGATTTGGGCTTCTACACAAATTTCCTAGTCAAACGTGATCAAAAGTCAAATCTAAGTTCACTACTAGATTCCTTCAATCCAAATTAGGTTAGCACCAAAATTTGGATCCAACAGAGTCCATCATGACCTAGTTTGCATTTTAACCCTTAAAAAAGTATATTTCTCACATTTAGCCCCCCAATTTTCAATCTTATTGCGATTGGGTTCTTAACTTTCTCATAGTCTTCTTCAAATGGGCCCCTGCCACCATTGGTGTGAATAGAGCTCCACAGCCGAGATTTGAGGGAGGATTTCTCCCACAAATCAGATCCAAATCCCTCCAAATTTGGAGGGCTTGATATAGAGATGATTCCCAATCAATTGAACCACCTCAAGAGCCCCAAATCGACCCATAGAGATCAGGAAAACACGAGGGAATTTGGGGATTTTCTCCCCTAAAACTAGAGCCAAATTTGGATCTTTCCTTGCGTTAGAGCTCGGTTCTAAGCTCTATGAAAAGCCCTTAAGCTCCTAGCTTCTTCCTTAGCGAAGAAATGACCGGATTCTCTCTATCTTTGCCTACTCCGGCCACTGTTTCCGTAGCTCCAGAGAGCCTCTCCGCCTCCTTCATCGAGCCGACCAACAGTCAAATTGACCAGCTCACCATTCTCCTCTCTTCGTCATGCATCTTTCCAGCCAAAGAAAGAACATCTCTGTCCCCTCCTTCCACGCCGCTCCCTCGCCGTCGACCTCATCTTCTCCGACTCTGACCCATCACCACCGGACAACTCCACCTAATTTTTCTCTCCCTAAGTCTCTCTTCTCTCTTCCTTTCACTCCCTTACTTCCTTTTAACCCCTTAGATTCTATGATCAACCACCGTATAGCCCTCACCACCGTCTTCCCCACGGATGAAGAAACTCCAGTGAGACCGCACCACCGCTCCACTCCAAATGCCCCACCAACACTCCCAAAAGCTTCACCTTGACTCCACCTACAAAAGCCTCAAACCTATTTTGGGTTTCACGCACTCCACCACGCCATCGAACACTGCACTCCACCGCCACCTTCCCCGACATTGTCACACCTCCACACACCACAGCACCTCCCACAACCACCACCATCACACCTTGCATGCTAGCAACTCCTCTGAGCATTCTAATTGGGTCGCAAGGCCCGCATTCTAGTTTTCAGGTCACCATTGGAGCTTCTCCGTCACCGTCAATCCTCTGACTTCGTTTGCCACACTCCGACTACCATCACCCCTAGTATCACCTTCAAGCTGTGTGGACGAACATCACAAGGAGTTCCAGGCCTTCAAATGACAAAGGCAAAAGCAGCTGCAACTGCAATTGCAAGAGGACGCCCTGTTGTAGCTACGAAGGAAGGAAGTGGGATTAGTCCCACATCGTGAGTTCAGAACCACTCGAAGACACATAAGAGCAATTCATGACATCAGCTCTTCACCTCCAAGAGAACGAGGGTGAGGTCCTCATCACACACTCACCACTACACACCCTCGCCTGCGGTTCACACCATGTAGATCTAGGCCGAATCTGATTGCCCGATTACTATTCATCAGGGTCTAAAGAGACAAATCTAAGGGAGGGGTTTTTGCACTGTTGACCTTGGCATTCATGCCCCCCTCCCTTTCGCTCAACACTTAGCCGTTCTACTTTCCTCCTATGCCATGTGCTTGTGAGGCTTTCCTCTATGTTGTACTTACCTTGGTTCTTCTAAAGCTTAAGATAAGGCATCTGGGCCTTAATCACGACGTCAGACTTGGTGCTTTGCCTTGGTTCTGATATTGCTGAAATATTCGATTGTGGTTACTGTTGACTTATTTGAGATATTGATTAGAACTTAATTGTAGGGTTAAATTTGGTGGTTCAAACAACCATTTTTACCCATTATTTTTGCACTCTGATACCTAACATTCTGAGATACTTTTCTTATATATATATATTGATTATTATCTTGATTTCACTTACATATTATTCTTGATATTGTGATTAATGATTGATTTGCTATAATTGCTCCTTACAAACGACCTCAGACTCACTTTTGTTTTCGAGTTTATAAATTTAAATGTTGATTCACTTTTGTTGACTATACTACGATGCATATTTTAAACTCGACAAAAGCTTGGTAATGGCTTCCAAATCTTAGTATGGCATAACCAAAGACAAGATTATGTCAGAAAGAGTATAGAAATATTCTAAGTTTTATTGAATTCTAGGAATCAACTCAGTTGCTCGTCTGACAAGTCACATAATAATCACACACAAGATGCTGGCTTCTCACATTCGATTCAACCTTTGGGTGCGTCGACTTAGTCAGAGAAAGTTGCTTTGGCAACCCAAGCCTAAAGGCTAATAGGACTTCTAATTTGATTTGGGAGGTCTGGATTTGAGTCAGCACTCGAGAACTATTGAGTCTTTGTCATTAAGGATTTATTTACAATTTCTCCTTAACGAAAATCTGATTGAGATCTTTGATCCAAAGTTAACTTAATTCTCTAACAATTTCATAAAAATAAGGTATTATGTAAAATAGTTTGCTTTCAAGAAAACAAAACAAAAGCCCACGCTCTCGCCTTTTGTGTTTTTCATAGGCTTTTCGCATTTCAATTTTGCTAGGGACTAGCAAAGGATAGGCATGGGGGAGTGATGTGAATAGATTTATTTAGAGAAAAATGCATAATTATACATGTTCCTAAGTTATTTAAATATACAGAGCATTTTAAATATTGCATAATAGCATCATCATGCATTTAGAGTAGATTATACAATTTGTATATTAATTTCCCCATTTTAATGTCTAGGGAATAGGGTGGCATAAATTGGAGTCTCGGATGACAAATCCGATCATACGAATAGACTCAGAGCAACAATCGCAGCCTAGCAATGCAAGAATCATCTCAATCGGAGCTCTGTAGCGCCATCTATGAAGGCAAGAAGATGGACAGTCAGGATGGTGCCACGTGGTGCCATCCCAACCACCTACCACTGCCTCTCACCCGCTAAAGGACTCTCCACGCGCTTTGTGGACCATTGGATTGTCATCCAACGGCCACAAAAGAGCCACATCACTGCATCCCTCTCTTTTCAAAGGCTCCTTTAATCACAGTCGTTGGATCTTCATCCAACGGCTGAGTGCGTCAGCATCAATTCATCTCGGTGATCATCCACGGGTGTAGCATAGTGGTCAAGCACTCTACATAGAGTAAGAGGTTGAGCGTTCAAAATGGAGTGAGGGGATTGAATCCACTGAGGAAAGCTGCAAGTAAAATTGGGCCATTAGATGTCAATCAAGCAGCACCGAAAGCAGCAACGTGGAAGAACGGATGAAGCCCAAAGCAAACACGCATGATGACGGGAGTTTGTACACGTGCTATGTGCAATTCTTCAGCAGCTCCTCATGATCGATCTCGATCATTCGCTCAAGATCGGACAGCCCTTAGTACTCCTCACGCGATAGGGCGCAACAGCTCAACGCGCATAGTGCACGCGATCAAGATCCCATTGCATTCATTGATCTCTAATTAGACAGCCCTCAGAGTGCTTCGCGTGGGTCTCATGCGATTGAAGTGCATGGAAAACACGATCTAGCCTCTTCTCAGCCATGAGATCAAGATTAGATGGCCCATGTTCTACCACGCAACCACTGGCTACAACTAACTATCCAAGGGCTCAAAATACCCATTTTACCCCTCTTTCACCACTATATAAGGGCTAAAACTCCCCTCCTTCCTCTTCATCCCTTCCTACTCCATTCCTCACCTCACTAGAGCTCAACAATCCTCTTGAGTGAGTTCCAAGCCTAGGCTGCTCCACTAGAGTTCTAAAAATAATTTTTTCCACCTTCTCATCCCCTGTTCGTGGAACTTCTGCTGGTCATCCTCTCATCCCCGTTCTAGGAAGTGGATCACTCCACGATGACATCCTGCCTCTCTCTGTTCTTCTTCCAGGCGTCATCTACGTAGCTCATCCTCCAAGCGGCTGTCGAGGAGGATAACTTCTCTTCCCCTCTCTCTTTACTACTTTCTAGTTTAGATTTCAATTTCCTGCAGTAGTTTTGTAGCGAATAGTTTGTAATAAACATTTGATCAGATTTATAGAAGTAATTTGTTTATCTCTCTTTATTTTTCTGCAAAATAGAATAGTTTTCTTACTTAATAGATTAGCCAACTTAGTTAATATTCCTTCGCTTTCCCCCTTTTATTTCCTAAGAGTAGATTAGTTAGTCTAGAATTATTCATCTATTATTCTACTTTAGAAAAAATACCAAAAAATTATATAGCCACAAAACCCTAAAAATAAATAAAACCAGTGTGGATTTCCCTCGTAATTAAATGTCGCCTCCCTATGTTCAACCCAAGACTCAACTAAGTTTTGGTAAAATTATTTGGTCTCGATTTCTTTCAACGACTGCGATGACTTGGGCTTCTTTTAATGGAAACACTAAATATTTTTGCACTAATTTTCTGTTAATCATTTTGGTGTCATTACTAGAGAGGCAATGTATTTTGATTCTTCCGCACTTCCCACCTTACGCATTTTTCTAACCTCTCTTTTCTGTGATTCACTGTCTTGCAGGAACCCGATCAAGGAGACTAAAAGTGGTAGATTGGAGTAAAGTGTAGGTTTGTAAAAAATTGTAAGTCTACCCCTACTTCCCAACCCATTATATCCATTTTTCCATCAAATAACTCAATTTTGAATCGACTTTGGTATTTGCATAAACCCTAGGTCAAATTTTGGTGTTGTTTGTCACTCCACCCACCTACTTATAAAAAAAACCTTTGTTTGTGGGATTAAGCTAAAAAAAATAAACACCCACACACTCAAGGCACATCACTTTGGATTTGATTGAATCACTTAATCGAGAATCTGACCTATGGACACAGTACACTTGCATGAATTACACAAATAAGTGAGTAGCAATCAGATTAGGCTAGCCACTCCTGTGTGCCTTAATTAACGGTGCATCAGGCAACTTGTTTGATTTGTCTGGGTCGTACCACTTTAATTAAAATAGACACATTCAATAGCTTGCCCAATAGGATTCAAATTCTAGGACTAAACTAGGCACTCCATATTCTTTGTGATTTCTAAAGGAATATGTCTACACTTGTACTTTCACAGCTTGGTTTGCCTCATTAGCTTGATTGAATCAACCTGAATTTGAACCCTAAAAGCTACTAAGAAAGATTTGAATCCTAAAATTCTCATCATTAATAATTTTGCTTGAAAACCCTTGGTTGTGCATGCACACACTCTTGAATTAATCATTAAGGGCACAACCCATTTAAGGGCCCATCACATTTCAAAAGCACTATTATCCTAGGCCCTAATTAAAACTGAGTAGACGTTGGCCCTAAGGATTCATCTAGTCCATTTTAGGGTATTCTCCATACCATAACCTGAACTAATAGTGTCTGCTTTTTCCAAAAGGTGCTAAGTTGGGGGGCTTGATTGTCAAATGACTTAAGTAGAGGTTTGGCATAATTAGCAGCCTTCGGGATACACCACCCCTACTTCACCGGCCCAATTTAACCAACTTTTGGATTAAGGACAACACATAATTCGTCTTGTGGTTAGGATTTATCTTGGAGCATAAGTCCTTAGGATATCCATCTTAAGGACATGCCTATATTTTTGTGCTACATGGCTCCTTTCTTCTCGTCCTTCTGACTTCCTTCCAATGCATGCTTGAAAGGTCACTGAATTCGAGATTGGAAGGACCTTTAGACCATTTTCGGAGACGTAGGTTGAGTTTCAACCAAGCAGATCCCATGGCTAACCAACCACCACCTCCCCCACCTCCGAACCAGCAAGAGCTAATTCAGAGGCAGCTAGACCAATTGCGACAGATGCAAGAATGGTTCTAGCGTATGAATGGTCAGGCAAATAGATTTATACTGGTTGAGTCTAAGTCATTCGCTGAGAGGCTTAATTAGAAAATTTTCACCAATTATTCTTAATTATTCTTTTAATTAAGTTATCTATACTTAATAAAACTAAGAATCAATTAATTAATGAGTTATACTTTTTACATAACTTATAATACACAACTTATATACTTAAATTATACTTTACAATATATAAATAACTTAAGTTTAAACTACTTAATTAAGTTAATTCCTATATAACTTACTCTACATAATTACCTATTATAATTTACTAACTATAAATTAACTCCTTTTAAAAAAAAAACTATAAATTAACTCTACTTAACTTATAACTTAACTAATTACTAAGTTAAAGTTAACCTATAACTTATGAGTAATATTAACTTAACTTTAAGATATATAACTTACTACTAACTATAGTTATATAATTACTTAATTAAAATACTTAAGTTATATAATTAGATTAATTACTTAATTATTATATCTTAGGTACATAAATTAATTGAAATAAGATTTAATGATTAATATGGTAATTAATTCCATTTGAATTATGAGCATGCAAAACAAGTAATTAAAATGATTAGACATTAATTGCATAAAAAAATGATTAAAATGTTTGTTTATACAAACTAAAGCTGTCAATCCTTAATTAAACTCAAGTACGTTTATTCAATTCCCTAAGTGTTAAGACAAAGTAACACTTAGAATTCTCTTCATAGCACAAATACACAGCTCTTCATGCATAAAAAAATTTGGTTTTTATGACACAGGCACTCCGAACTGAATCAATGGCCCAAATAATCTGGACTACAGTTACATCAATGCCATGTGTCACCAACAAATTAAATCTCGCCCAAAGGCTGCTCTCCCAAAGCCACAAGATCACAAGGTATAGCATATGGTCAAAAGAGATCAATGGTTAGATCACACACCCGTAGGCATCATAGTCGCATAATGGGTGTGATTGTTTTTATATGGCTTCAGCGTTCTTTTCATAACCAAGGTGGGACTATAGCATCCCCATTCCTTCTTGCACGCACCTGCAAAGTTTACAGTTTCATTTCTCCTCTAAAGCTCCTTCAAATCAAGTCGATCCTTCAACAATTGAACACCAGATCTTCTTTAAGCTTCAGCTTAACTCAAATCATCAATTAGAATCAACAATTGCTTGGGCAAACTCCACAAAATCCTCTTGGTTCCCAGCTACTTATCATGGTTGCTTATCAGCAGTATCTTCACGTAATACCTACAGCTTGTAATCTAACCATTACAACTCTCTCTCTCGTGACTATTAAATTCTCATCAATTCCTAAAAGACTTCAGAACTCTCACGAGGCTTAAAGGAATGCTTCTCAATCTTCAAAACTACCTAGAAACTACTTTGCAAGCTCAGATCAACAAAAGAAGGCAATTTGGAAGTTAAATCAACTCAAACCTCAATTCTTATTTCCCATACCTATTCTCAATATCTTCAGGAGGTTAAAACACAATTACTCAACTATAAGAAGCTTTGGAATCTTACCCAGAACTCAAAGGAGCTCACTACTATTCTTTTGAACCCATCAGACTCAGATAAACTAACATACTCAGTTTGACTTCAAAGCTTCCTAAATTGAACTCCAACAAATTTGTAACAACCAATAGAGTAAATTGGAATCCTTAAAACTGAGGTCAGGAGCTCTTAGCTCCAATGGCTCCACAGGTTGACCAAAATAGGACTAGAAGTTGACTTTTAGCTTCAGAGAAATTCCAATCAATCTAGCAACCCAGATCAACTCTGAATGACTTGAGGAACTCAATGGAATAAAAAAGAAGGCAAATTGATCTATTTCCTAAGGTTCTTAGGTCCGTTGTATGGAATCAAAGAGGAGATTGTTCGTCATATTACATCAAACAACTAACATCCTAATTGAAGGTCATTCTAGATTCAGTGAAGCATAGCAATGCTTAAGGACCTATTTCTAGACTCAAAAGATGAAGAATTAAAACTATATGACCCTACTTGAGAAAAGGAAGATGAAGACTCTCAGGATGAATTACTCAATAAAAATCAATTGTATTTGAAGGAAATCCATCTCTATAAGCTTCTGAAGTGAATTAAGAACTTTAAGAACTAAATTGAACACTAAAACTTGGAGTTGATGTCCTCGGAGTTCACTGGAGCTCCGATGACAGACAATTTTGATCATCAAAATAGAAAGCTTAACAAAATAACTTAATGAATAGCTCAAAAGGATCCTCGAATCATGTTAGAGCTCACAAATTCCTTAATTAGCTCAATGAAAGCTTAAGAAAGGTGTGCGAACTCAAATTAGATTATAAGGTATCTTGAGCTCAGTAGGGTATTAGAATCAATGAATTGTTCAATAGATTTAGGCAAATAGATGCTTAAGGTAATGCGAAGGTGGTGGGGTGATTAATTAGGTGGATTAAACTTTTTTAAAGCTTCACCATGGATAGTGGAGTTCAAAAGTTGAATGAATTTGGTGTTTCGTGATCAGTGAGTAATCGAGGAAAAAGAGAAGTGTAAGATGATCGCAAGGGGGTAAGAAAGGGTGAACAAGGGTATGATAAATGAATGAAGATCAGACAAGGCCGGATTGGCCTTGCTGAAGTCGAAGGAGGTGAGAAGCATGGAGTTATGCTAAGCTAATCTACCTAATTAACTATGCTAAACTAATCTAATGAACTAAACTAAGCTAGAGCTAACATTACCTGGACGAATGAGGTAGAAGAACTCTAGTAATCGCTCACCGGTGTTGGAGTGAAATCAGAAGGTTGGGGAAGAATCTCCGGTCTTGGATCGAAGGCATCTAGAGGAAGGGATGATGCTCCTTCGCCGATGGCAAGGCAGAGCAGACGAAGAGGAGGTAAGAAAGGCGATCAGCTCCACTGAAGTTGATCCAACAATTAGGTGAGAGGTCGGCGGAGTTAGGAAAGAATAGCCTATTATTGACTCAGTTGGGGGAAGAGGGATAGGGAGCTGACCCTTTGATCGGAAGCCATGGGAAGCTATTTATAGGTGTGGCGGAGGTAGAGGTTCAATGAATGTGCGATAGTGGTGATGTCTAGGTACAAGGAATCGGTCATCGTCTTCTTCGACGACAATGATGAGGTCCCCATCGGAGAAGTGATTTCAAGCTCATTCATACTGTTGGATAGCCAAAGTTTGTTGCATGCTAACTTGACAGCCAAGGAAAATAAGGTCAGTTGTCTGATGAGTCATCATCAGAGGAGGAAAATATGGGCTATCACCGGTTATCGATGAGAGAGAAGGAAGACAACACTCGAAGGACTTCTTTGCAATAAACAAATGACCAAGATGTAATAAAAAGGACTTATCTAAAATGAATGCCGGGGACCAAAATGTAAATTTATTATTTAAATATGTAATTGAATTTATTTCTTTTCCAACTTTTTATTATAAGTTAAATATATGTTAAACAATGTATTTATGCCTTGAAATACATTTTTGCCCCTTTGTGAATTATTTAATTTAATGATTAATATTAATGTTAATATTATTAACTTAAATCATATACTATATATAAGCTTAATTAATCATAGCTATAAATAGCTAAATGCTTAGATTTAAGTCCATATTACTAATTAAATATAGATGAAAGCTTATTATACAATAATTAAGCTATTTTAACATGTAATTAAAGTCTTTATGCAATATTGACCAATTTACTAATTAACCATGTTTTAATGATATTACCAATTAAGTAACTAAGTAAACTAGCTTATTTAGGTGAATTACGAGTCATAATGAGTCCCCCATCAATATGGTTCTATTATCTCTTGTTTAATTTAGTCAAAGTTTTGTGTGAAAACTATAAATCTCTTTTGTTGTAATGTTATCTTTTTAATTTCCAACTAAAGTTTGTGTGCATTGATACTTCTTAGTGGCTAAGACTTCTATATTTGCATTTCGTGTAGTTTAATGTTTAAGCTTACTCTCCTGTTAGCTTAAAATAAAATGATCTAGATTTTTAATATTTCCTTTTTAAGTGGTTGCTAGATGTGTTTTTATGTATTTCACAATATTTTTTGATTATAGTTGATGAAATCATTTTGCATTAGCTAGGCACCATTATCTTTGTGTTTGAAAATGTTTAGATAGCTTTTAAATGTTTTATTTCATGTGAATTATGTTTTGTTGTAAAAGATAGCTTGTTAAGGCTCTCATAATGTAAAGTAGCTTTGTATGTTAATTAGAGATTTTTGTGCTCATCCTCAACCATTATTAGCTTTAAATCTTAAGATAATTTTGATTATCTCTGATAAAAATCTAAGAGAATAATTATAGGATTTTTACTGATTTAGATTAGTTAAGTTTGTATTTGTCGTGTCATTTCACCTAATTAGAACTATTTTAGAGCCTCCGAGCGAAATAACTCGAACTCACCCAACTATTGATAGTTCGATATAAATTCACAAACCTGATGCTTTAATCATGCTACAACAACGCATTCTATTTATAGCAATTCAAGCATGTCACATTTATGGCGCCGTTGTAAGGGAGGCATTAATTCGTAATTAGGTTGTTGGTTTAAAAAAAAAATGTAAAAGTAAAAAATTTAAATAAATGTTTATTATCTTTAATATTATTTTCATTATTTTCTTGCACTTTTCCTTAGTTTAATTTGTCACTAACTAAGTTTACTTTATTTGGTACGAGGTATTTGGTGTACCCAGTGGATTTGTCGTGCTCACCTTCCTAGTGGCCCCAAGGCGAAGGAACCCAAGCCTTGGCTGGAGCATTTTAGTTTTTAGGATTTTAGGAATAGATTTAGGATTTTATTTTTTTTTTAGAATTGATGTATTAGGAACTAATGTGACTGCGAGATTATTCTGGTTTTGTAAACAGCCTCTATTATTTTTCTCTCTCCCTCTTAGTTGTTAGTGGATTAGTAATTAATTAGGTTAATTAAAAGGCTAGCGAGATTTTATTTATTTTTTTGCACTTTAAATTTAAAAAGAAAATTTTCACATAAAAATTACATTATAACCTTAGAAGTTGCCTATATAGAACAATCACGTTAAGGACTGTATAACTACCTTTAGTTTTTAATTTCCTACGATTTGCATAAAAATATTATAGAGTGCTCGAGGTAGGTACATCTTCTAAACCCACTCAATACCCATTCGTGCATTTTTATTTTCCGCTTCCATTGAACTTAATTAAGGAAACTAAGTTGTAACCATGCTTGTTAAAAAATCAATAAAAGGTGAAAATTTAAAAATAAAATAAAAACTAAATAAGGATCAAAGCCCTAAAAATCATCTTACTATTTGTTTAAAGGACTTGTTTTTTTTGTGTTTGTTATTCTTATTTTTGTGGTTTGCACACTTGTGTCTATGGCGCAGGCATGCATATAAGGCATTAGACCCTCTCATTTAGGTCTTTTTAGGCATGTTGTAGGTCATTAAGGAAAATATCGTAATTTATACTTCTTGTTTTGTTACTTCACTTAATTAAGATTAATAAATTTACTTAATTTATCACGTTGTTTGTTTATGTTGTGTTTTCTTGTGTATGCTTGGTGGTAGATCTTTATTTCCTGACTTAGTGGAACCCTCAATTAAAGAACGCCATAAGATTAGTAATAAGCAAATGGATAATCAAGAAATCCAAAATCAATTATTGTGACAATTGTTGCGACAATTACAACAAGTTATGGAAATGCAACCAGATCAATAAGAATTGTATTATAGGTTTCAACCTATTAACCAACAAAGACCTTTAAGAGAATTCTATGATCCTTCTGGCTAAATCCCTGAATTCTTTATTCATATTCCAGAGGTTGATGATGATTTTGAAATAAAACCTTCTACCATAGCCTTATCACATCATTTTCATGGCACTACTAGAAAAATGAGATCTACCGTCAATTATTTACCGTCAGTTTAACAAGCGACGGCAAATATATATTTGTCATCGCTTTTATTATTAAGCGACGGCGAAATGTTCTTTGTTAAAAAATCGGAGCATTGTGGCAGGCAGAAAATTTTTCTATTGCGACATTTGTTGTCACTTATTAATTAACTGATGGTAAATGTCAGTTAAACTACCCGCAATAGAGCCCAATCCCCCCCACTATTCATCTTCCTCCTCGTTACCTGCAACTGCAGCAGACCTCGCAACCAACCCTCCTTACGAGCCCCCTCCTCCTCGCCGCCTTTCCTCACCATCTCAAGTGAGTCTCTTCACCTCCATTCCTCCTCCCCACCCCTTCCACCTCTCCTCCTCAAACCTCCTCCGATCGACCCCCTCTGCCTCTCCTCCTCCTGTTGAGGATGTGCCCCAATCTCCTCCTCTTAAGTTTCCCCCTCCGCCAACACCCTCCTCCCCAACGGCCTCCTCCACCTCCTCCTACTCCTCTGCCTAGCCCCCTCCCCCCTCTTGACCGCCCCCTCCTCTTCCTCCTCCTCTTCCTGACCATCCCCTCCTCCTCCTCCTCCTCCTAACCACCCCCTTCCTCCTAACCGCCCCCTCCTCCTCCCCTCTCCTCCTCCTGACCACCCCCTCCTCCTCCTCCTTGACTCCCTCCCATCCTCCTCCTCCTCCTCCTCCTCTTCCCCACCTCCTCCCCTCCTTCTCCTAACCACCACCCTCCTCCTACCCTCCCTCCTCTCCTACCCATCCTCCTCCTCCCATCCTACATCACTGATCAAATAAACATTCACTAATCAAATAAACGTTTTAACCAACTTAATTTAGAGAAAATCCTTTTCTACACTTAAATGAATTAGAGACTAGCAAGACTATGAGAAATAGAAATTTAAGTAAGGATGCCCTAATGATGAGATTGTTTTCATTCTCACTAAAAGATAAGGCTAAATTTTGGTATCAAAATATGGGAAAACCTATAAACACTTGGGCTAAACTTCGAGCTGAATTCCGTAATAAGTATTTTCCCATAGGTAAAACCAAAGCTATGAGGAGAGCCATTACTAGTTTCACTCAACAACCTAGTCAACATCTCCATGAAGCTTGGGAGAGACTTAAGGGGCTTCTTAGGAAATGCCTATATCATGAAATTCCTCATTGGTAGATAGTTCAAATATTCTACAAAGGTCTTAATGAACAACAGAAGTATAATGTTGATGCTACCTGTGGTGGGAATTTCCTAAGGGAGAAGATGAAGCTTATGAATTATTTGAAAACATGAGTGAGAACTCCCTCAATCATTCTTCAATGGATGCTTTTGATAGGACAAATTCTAAAGGAGTAATTCATGAGATATGGAACACTAGAGAATGGGAGATGATTAATACAAGGTTAAACAAGGTTGATATTTTAGTGAAAGAACTTAAGAATCAAAGATCTAACATTAGATCCCAAGCATGTGAAGTCCAACCCTCTTTTACTCCTCTTTACCAAGAATCCTTTAGTGTAGCTAGCCAAATGCCCATATATACCTCTAATGTTCAAACCTCTTCCTTAGATTCTCCTTTATCTTCCTATACTCACTTAGAAGATTCTCAATCTCTTCAAGGTAACCTTAGGCAGGAAAATAACCCATATTCTAACACCTATAACCCAAGTTGGCGAAATCAACCTAATTTTTCTTAGATGAGCCAAGGGTATGAACCTAACCAAATGACTCAAAGTAAATTCAACCCAGTCCCATTCTCAAATGGAACTACCAAAATAAAGTTACCCAAGATTCTCAACGACTTAGAAGTGAGTTTGACAAGAAAATAGGGGATATGCAAGAATTAATTTTCCAACTTGTCAACACTCAACAATAGTTGATGAATGAAATTAGGGATGAAAGAAGTCAAAGGAAAGATAACTGACCCATTGGAGTTTTACCTACTCAACCAAAGCTTAACCCCAGGAATTTACCTAATTAAAACCCTTCACCTGGATTCAATAGGAACCAACCTCAAACCCCTCCACTTAATCCTATTACAAACATTCCTAAACAACAACAACCTCAAAATAGAGATAATAACCCTCAAGCTAATGCAAATGTTGTTACACTTAGGAGTGGTAGGACTACAAAGGAGGTAGCTCATCCCCAAACTTCAACTAATAAAGAACCCATTGAAGAGACACCCTCAATTGAGAGTGATTTAGAAGATGAAGAAAATGTTAAAGAAACTGAACTCAAAACCAAACCTAATCTCACAGATTCTCACATTCCCTTTCCTAATGGTCTAAAATATAAGACTTCAAGAAAGAAAACTTTAGCTAATAATGAAGAATTACTTGATCTTTTCAAGCAAGTTCAAATAAATATTCTTTTAATTGATACTATTCAACATATAGCTTTATATGCAAAATTTTTAAATGAATTGTGTACACAAAAACGTAAAGCTAAAGTTAAAACTCTTGAAAAGATAATCTTATTTGAGCAAATAAGTTTAGTTATCCAACAAAACTTGCCCACTAAAAAGAAAGATTCAAGTAATCCTTGGATTACTTGTATCATTGATAGCCTTACTTTTGACAAAGCTTTACTTGATTTAGGAGCTTTAATTAATCTCTTGCCTACTCCAATTTTTGAAAAATTTGGAGTAGGAAAACTCCAATCCACCTCTATTTCTCTCCAACTAGTTAATAGATCAATTAAGAAACCCAAAGGAGTTCTTGAGGATGTAATTGTTAGGGTTAAGGATTTCTATTTCCCTGTTGATTTCTTAGTTTTGGATATGGAAATACCTAAAATTATTGAGAATGCTCCTATTATTCTAGGAAGATCATTTCTAGCAACTGCTAAGACTAATATTGATTGTTAATTAAGGATAACAGAAAGAGCCTTTGGTGATAAGAAGATGCAATTAGACATTTTCAAGGCTTCAAAAAGCTTAAATTTTGATGATGGTTGTAATTTAATAAAAGAGGTAGGCTTACTTGAAGAAGCCATTGATCACATTAAACGTGATCACCTTGAAGAAGATCCTTTGATCACTTGTTAAACTCTTTAAAAATCTTTAGCTGTTGAGGTGAAAATTCAACTCCAAAAGGTGAACAATCTTTTGAATTTTTCTTCTTCTTTAGGCCCTCCTTCAACTATTAAAACAGAGAAATTACCTCAATTTCCTAAGGAGCCTTCAATTGGATCTCCTCCTAAGTTAGAACTTAAACCTCTGCATGGCACTTTAAAGTATGTATTTCTATGATCAAACTAAACATTGCCAGTTATCATTAGTTCTAAAGTCACAATCGCCCAAGAAGAGCAGTTGGTTAAGGTCCTAGGAAGACATAAAATGGCATTTGGATTAAGCATAGCTAATCTAAGAGGGATAAGTCCATCTTACTGCACCCATAGAATTTTCACCCATGAGATTGTTTAACCTTGTAAAGAATCTCAAAGGAGACTGAATCCTAATATGAGAGAATTTATAAAGAAAGAAATAATTAGATGATTAGAAGCTAGTATCATATATCCAATTTTTTATAGTCCTTGGGTCAGTCTGACACAAGTTGTACTCAAGAAAGTTAGCCTAACTGTTATAATTAATAACAAGGGTGAAAAAGTACCCACCAGAATAGCTTCCTCTTGGAGAGTTTGTATAGATTATAGGAAGCTTAATAATGCCACTAAGAAAGATCATTTCCCTTTACCCTTTATAGATTAAATTATCGACAGGTTAGTAGGAAGGGAATTCTTTTGCTTTCTTAACAAATATTCTGGATACCATCAAGTGGCAATTCACCCTGAAGATCAAGAAAAAAAACCTTCACATGTCCCTACAAAACCTTTGCTTTCCATAGAATGCCATTTCGATTATGTAATGCACCAGCCACATTTTGAAGGTGCATGATGGCAATCTTCTCAAACATGGTTGGTGATTGTTTAGGGATTTTTATGGATGACTTCTCTGTATTCAGAGATTCACTTAATTCATATCTCCTAAATCTTGCAAAAAAAACTTTAGAAATGTTTTGAGGTGAATCTAGTCTTGAGCTGGGAGAAAAGTCACTTTTTGGTTTAGGAAGAAATGATTTTAGCTCATATTGTCTCAAAGAAAGGAATGGAAGTAGACAAAGCTAATGTTGATTTGATCAGTGACCTTCCACCTCCTACTTCAGTTTGAGATGTGCGATCCCTCCTAGGACACATAGGATTTTATAGGGATTTCATTAAAAACTTCTCTAAGATAGCTAGACCCTTGAGTGCTCTTTTGACTAAAGAAGTTAGCTTTGAATTTGACGATTCTTATTTAAGGGCTTATAGCACACTTAAAAAGTCTTTGACTAAAGCACCTATCCTACAACCCCAAATTGGACACTGCCGTTTAAGATTATGTGCGATGCTTCAAATTTTGTAGTAGGAGTAGTTTTAGGATAGAGAGTTGATAGAAAACCTCTTGGAATTTATTATGCAAGCAAGACTTTAGATGAAGCTCAAAAGAATTACACTAAACTGAAAAGGAGTTGCTTGTAGTTTTTGCCGTTAGGTTCCCATGTGGTAATTTATAGTGATAAGCGCCTAGACATCTTTTATCAAAAAGGATGCAACACCAAGATTGATTTGGTGGATACTTTTATTACAAGAATTTGATTTAGAAATAAAGGATAAAGATGGATCAAAGAATGTAGTGGCTGATCATCTATCTCAGATCTTAATAAGTAATGATCTTTCCCCACCAATTTGTGATTCATTCCCTGATGAACATCTGTTGGCTATAACTAGAATTAAGCCTCCTTGGTTTACAGATATAGTCAACTATTTAGCAGTAAGTTAGATTTCTTCCGATTGGATAAAATAGAAGAGAGATAAATTTTTCTCCGATATTAAGTATTATTTTTGAAAGGATCCAGAACTCCTCTGTCATTATTAGATAATAAGGTGCATTCCAGAAAGTAAGTTCCACAACATATTTCCCTTTTGTCATAGTCATGCATGTGGAGGTCATTTTTGTAGAAAGAAAACATATGCTAAGGTCCTCTAAAGTGGTTTTTATTGTCCCACTTTGTTCAATGGATTTGCATTTCTTTCCTAAATGTTGTACAAGATGCCAAGCTTTAGTAAGTACAACCAAAAAAGATATATGATGCCTTTGAATACTATTTTAATTATTGAGGTTTTTGATGTTTGGGGCATCAATTTTATGGGATCTTTTACCCCTTCATTTGGATATCTTTATATTCTAGTGGTGGTAGATTATATATCTAAATGGATTGGGGTAATCCTAATAAAGAATAATGATCATAATGTTGTCAATGCCTTTATTCATAAGAATATCTTTGTGAGATTTGGGATGCCACGAGTTATCATCAGCGATAGGAGGTTCCCATTTCAATAACTTTCAGTTTAGAAGTCTTCTTAAGAAGTATGGAGTTAATCATAGAATTGCAACTCCGTATCATCTTCAGAAAAATGGCCAAGTTGAAATATCTAATAGAGAGATAAAGGAAATCCTTCAAAAGATGGTAAGAATTGATAGAAAAGATTGGACTAGTAAATTAGATAATGCATTATGGGCTTACTGTACTATTTACAAGACTCTTATTGGAATATCTCCCTATCAATTGATGTACGGAAATGCATGCCATTTGCCTATAGAACATGAGCATAGATCATTTTGGCCAATAAAAAGATAAAATACGGATCTTGAACAAGCTGGAGATCATAGAAGATTACAAATAAGTGAATTAGAGGAATTAAGAAATGATGCATATGAGAATTCACGAATTTATAAAGAGCGAATGAAAGCTTTCCACGATAGTTATATCTTTCGAAAGTCTTTTGAACCAAGCCAATGTGTTTAGCTTTATGATGCCAGACTCTAGTTCTTTCTAGGGAAGCTTCGCTCAAAATGGATTGGATCTTACATTGTTGTGTGCACCTTGCCAAGTGGAGCTATAGAAATAGCATATTCCAAAATTGGGCACACATGCATGGTGAATGGGCAAAGACTTAAACCCTATCTTGAGCATCAAGAGCTTATCAAAGGTATTGATAAGCTTACTCTTCTAAATTCTTCCATTGGTTGATTTTTTTTTCCTTAGCTGAAGGCATTAAACTTAACACACGTTAGAGGCAATTTAACAACTCTCTCATCACCCTCCTAGTTTTTGACCAGCTAAAGGCGTAAAACTTAGTGCACGTTGAAGGCAGTCCAATACCTTCTCATCTCCCTTCTTGCATTCTAGAGCACTTGAGCACTGAGCACCTGAGCACACTAGCGACTTGCATCATGACTTTCCGTGACCCCATCTTCCTCACCTTCCCCTTCGCTACGGCACTGATCTTCCTACAAATGCATGGTTGTTGATCCTACTAAAAATGAGGGAAGTGCACCATGAAGACATTCATGCAGTACAAAAATCTCCCATCTGTGGGAGAAGTAATATGGCTAAATAGCATAGGGCACAACATATGGAATTGTGCATCAAGGGTGGCATGTACAACCATGCCAATGATGGCATATGCCAATGATATAAGAAATCCCATCAGGGCTAGTACGCTGATTGCCTAACTTCCTTAAATATGGATTGAGCGCCAATTTTCTTTATCCTCCTTGTCCATTTCAAAGAGCCATAGTGGAATTAGTTAACTAATACTTTCATAGATGTGGCATCACTCTCATGGTGCCCAGCTGAAGGCATTAAATTTGACACTAGTTGGAAGGCAACCTAACAGTGTAAATAAAAAAACTTAAAATAAAATCAATAAAAAAAATTTTAATTTTGTATATAATAACAATTTATAAAAATAAAAATTAAAAAAAAAATAAAAATCTCAAAAAAATTTGTACATAATTAAAATTTGCAAAATCAATAACGTAAAAAAAGTTATTTCTTTTTGGTAGTTTTTATTTATTTGTTAAGTTAGGTTGATTCTTAAGATTTGAGACCAACTTGGCAGGGATTGAAAGATAGCATTGCGAAATGCTGGTGATTTTGGACTCATGTGGGAAGAGTAGCATTGCAACCCTCCTCTAGGGCTTGTTGGCATTTCAAAGAGAAGTGGGAGGCATAGCACTGCAATGCTCCACGTTCAAGTTATTTAGTTGGCCTCTTTTCTTTTGAGTTAACCTATTTGCACTTTAGTAGGATAGTGACTTTGAGCTTGATACAGGGATTAGTTACCTCTTAAGGATAGAGTGTAGCCCAACGAAGCCCTATTCCTTAAGATGTTAGCTATTACTCATAAATAGACTAGAGGTAGCATTAACTGAGTTAGCTCTAAGGTGTGTAGCTTTGCGAGACCTTGTAGGGCTATCTCATGATGCTAATCTATGTCACTATACCAAGATTTCATAACAGAGAGTAGTAGCTTTGAGAGACTTCTCGTGATTTTACTGCATCTTGAGGATATGATGTAAAAAGACTCAATCATGGTGAATCCATGGGCTGAGTTTTCTTATAGAGGCTTTCTTTTTCTCGATTTGTAGACAACCGAAAGCTCTACTTTTCTTAGATTTAATTTTTGTATATAAATAAGGTTATTTAACCATTCCATAGATTTTTTAAATAAACAAATTTCTTGTTAATATATTTTTAGTTTTGTAGGTTAGGTTAGCTAGCTAGCTCACTATCACAAGTGCTTCATGATGTATACACATCTATTTAGGATAAAATATCTATTTATTCATGTTCCTAAGCTTATAGATCCATTCCATATTATAAATATTGCATAGTATTATCATTCTGCATTTAGAATAGTTTATACAAATTTTAGGTTAATTCACATCCTTTTGTGGCCAGGAGAGGAGATTTATTTTGGGATCTCGGATTGACAATCCAACTATATAGATCTAATCAGGACGATGATCGAAGTCTAATGCCTCCGAAATCGTCTTGATTGGAGTCCTAACACATTGTGCAATCCGAGGAACATCAATGGCCAAGGGGCTAGGTGATGCAATTCAGAGCTTTAAACGACAAATCCAACCACAAGAATGGATCCGGATCGATGACCACAGCCCAACGGTGCAAAAATCAATCCAATCCAACATCTGTGGCGTCACCTACAAAGCAGAGAAGATGGACAGTCCAGATGGCGCCACATGGTGCCAACCAGACTGCCCAAGACAACCCACCGCCACTGCCCACCCTTGCCTCTCATAGCTGGCTTTAATCTCAGCCATTGGATCTTCATCCAACGGCTCAGAGTGCGAGGATCTTAAATTGAAAATGTAACACACTTGAGCTTGTAGCACATTGGTGAAGCACTCTACGTGAATCAGATGACGCAGGGTCGAGTCTCGCTGAGGCATCCTCACCACAGCAATTGAAATTCGACTGTCGGATCTTCCATTGAGTGGCCCCGAGACTTCCACGTGGTGCAATCCTGTGCATCGGATGAGGAGTCTCGTACACACGCGATCACGCAAAATCACACACGCGATCATACGCGGATGTGATCTTAAGCCATCTGGTGCATTGTTAGCTGTCTGATTTTGATCTAGCAGTGCTCCTCGCTTGTGCTTCTCTTCAACGCTAACAGAGCACGTGAACCGCGCGATCTGAGATACACGGGCACGATCAACGGCTTGTCTCAGCCGCTTGATCTAGATCTGACGGCCTCCATCTCTCCAAAGCAACACCAACAGATTTAGCGTGCAAGAGCGTAAGCTAGAGGCTTCAGCAACATTTAGGGTGGATCTTTAGCGACATCTTTGATGTCACTAAATGTCTCATGCACGAACTGCCTCTTCTCCTCCACTATAAAAGGACCCTTACCCCTCTCATTTCTCTTCATCTCTTCCTTTCTTTCCCTCATCACCTCCAAAGCTCTAAAGAGAGCCTGTCCCAAGCCTGGGATGCTCCTCTAAAGTAGAAAATCAAATATTTTTCCCGCTTCTCACCCCCTATGTAGAGCATCTCGTGACCGTCCTCTCAACACCTCCCAGAAGAAGATCCTTGCACCAACGCCATCCTACCCCATCCTCCTTCCTCTAATGCCACTCTTCGTCCAACTCCTCACCACCGTCATCCATGCAACGTCAGAGCAAGTCATCCTCCAAGCGATCGTCGAGGGAGATTCTCTTCACATCTCCCTATCTTTTATTGCATTCTAGTGTAGCTGTAATTATCTTAATTATCTGTAACAAACTCTTTTAGAAATACATTAATGTTCTCTCTCTCTCTCTCTCTCTCTCTCTCTCTCTCTCTCTCATTTTGCAAGTAGATCAGTTAGATTTTATCGACCTAATCTCTTGCCTTATAAATACCAAAAAATCATAAAAGATAAAAACACTAAAAACAAATTAAGTCAAAGCATGGTTTTCAAACCAACGTTCACCTCCTTGTGTTCGACCCAGGACTCACTTCGAGTTTCAATATAAATTTTATTTGGTAGCGATGTTTTACAACTACGACAGTAGGTTCTCCAAAACCCTGATTTCCCACGCAAAATTTAAACTCATCACACTCCACTACATCACGTTGTATCTATCTAAACTACTCCCTTTCTTTCATTATTTTTATGCCATGAGGACACTGTCATTTAAGTTGGGGGTAGGAAAGATGTGCTTTCTTTTCCTTTATTTTTTGACCTGTGTTTGTTTTTCGATATGCATGTGTAAGCCTACAGTATTAAATTTAGCTGAGTTTTCTTTTTCAAAAAATTTCAAAACTTGCATGCATTATCTTTTCTTTTGTAAAAAAAAAAAAAAGTTCTTAAAGTTTGCGTGTAGTATGCATTTAGTTCTATTTTTCCGTTAGTTTTTGTTTTGATTTTGGAGGATGATGAAAATACCCCTTTAACCATGAGTTATTACCTTTGGAAGTATACTTAGGTTTAACTTAGTGACTCTTCAAGTCTTAGACTTAATTACCAAGGTAATTATTAAGATTTAGAATTCTGACATATGTCATGCATTTAAGTCTTGTTATTTCCTGGTATTGAGTTTAAAAGTGTAGAGTAAATAGGATTTACTTTCAGCTAACTATTTAAAAGAGTTTGAAATTTAAATATTCCTTTATATATATTCACTATTCACACTAATAAGTTACCAGACAAAAATGTTCTTAGGAGTCTAGTTTCTTAGGGTAGTAAATCTTAACTTTTTCTCTCCAGTTCACTTAGGAGGATTTTTGAACCACTTTTGGGAAGCTTTTATCAACCTCGGGAAATTGGAATAAATGCACTTAACTTGTTATGTGTGATTGAAGAGAAGAATTAGGTTCTTAAGGAAAAACATTGAGCGAAAAAGTAGTAGCAAAAAAAAATCAATAAAATTTCATGAAAATTCCTCTCCTTTACGCCTTTCTTAGTAAGAGGCATTGCATATATCGTGAAGAAAAGAATAAGGAGAACATAATTCTAATCTTAGTCCATTACTTAACACCATTAAAATAAACTTAATACATATCTTGATATTCATTAGCCTTCATTACTCTAGCCAACAAGTTATTTGGAGTGCTTTATCACTCAGCACCCTAAGGTCAACTAGTCTAAGAGTTCCAGATGTAATGTTCGCTACATGAGTCTTGTAGAAAGCCCGATGAACCCAAGATGTGCTGGAAGGTGATGAGTAGTAACCTAGGGTGTACTAAGAAAGAATCCAACGTGATTGAAAAAATTAATTGAATTAATAAATTCAGACTTTAGAAACTTGATTTCTTTCATTTTGGCTTGTAAACTTATTCAATTTACGTGCATGAATACTCGATTTATTTCCAACTCTTTTCTAAACTTTGGTTAATTGAAAGTTCTTCAGAAATTTACTTGTAACACTTAAAGCTAGGAATAATAAGAGTCCTTTATCTTGATGTCATTGAAGAGTTGTTGAGTCTTTTTTTTTTTGAAACAACCTGTTGAGTCATTATTTAAATCAAAAGTTATACAAGTTAATAACAATGATTGACTAAAATGGGTCCTGACTTCACATTTTTATTATTTTATTCTATTTTATTATTGAAGTTTTGCTAAGGATTAACAAAACTTAAGTTGGGAGGTACAATGAAACTACAATTATACCTTATAATTATTTAATTTTAATGCAATTTCATGACGTAATAAAAGTAATTAGAATAATAATAGGGTGGATAGTTTAATTGACATCTTTGCAAATATAACGAATCTAAACAATGTTAAATTACGCACATTTACATATTATTACATGACTATATTATTTATGCAGGCGATGCAAGACAATTGAAGCCCTATTACTGCATGGAGAGGAAAAGGCTAATTTCCTAATTTTACCCACTACAACCTCAATTAGATAGTAGCTAGATTAATTAGCGAAGGTCCAATCTAATCTTGTAAATAGGCTCAATCTAAGTTAATTAAGCTAGCCACATTCTTAAATAGGTTAACCCATTCCCATTTAATCATTTTCCTAAGTTTAAATCTCATTTGATTTCCTTAAAAAAAACCCCTCCTCACCTTCCCACCAACTCCCTCTCAACCATTTTCTTGTAATTTTATAATATCCCAACATAGCCACTGCTTTCCCACAATTACATAACTTCCCCACTTTCCCCGCTCTCTCATAACTGCCTCTTCCTCGTTCTTCCCCCATCACCTACCTTGCCAAGAAGAACTTAGGTAGCAACTTCTCCTCCCATCTTCCCCATTTCTATTTCTCATGGCCTCCTCGCCTTCGTCCTCCTACATCGGGTAGCTCCATGCTGTCGGAGCTCCGCCATCCTCTCTATCTCTCTCTAATAGTCTCCCTCTATCCCTTCAATCTCCTCCTTCCTCCTCTCCTTTTCCCTTTCATCTTCTCTCTTCCACGACCACACATTACCATGCTGGCCACCCTCATCCTCACTATCACTATCCAACATCTCCCCTCCACCTCCACCATAACCCATCTAAACTACCTCTCCTTCCCTCCTCAACCTCTCTTACTTCCTTGTCTCCCTCAACTTCTCCTTCTCCTTTTTCCTTCCCTTCACAACCACCCACCACGACAACAACCCATTGCCGCTGTCCACCTTCATCACCCACTGACATCGTCGCTTCCCCTCCTCTTATTCTCCCTCATCGACGCTCACCATCACCACAACTAGCCACCACCACCAGTCTTCCTTCCTCTCCTTCCCCTCTTCTCCTCTCTCCACTGTTGAATCCCAAACCACGCACGACTACCTCATTGAATATGAACGGCCATCCATCCTTCTTGATCTACCACAACCACCAAGCTACTCTCGAACACCTCACCAATCTCGTCAACTCACCCCCCTTGATTGTTGCGCACATACCTTCGATTTGAACGTTGAATCAACAACCCTCTTCTCTTATCTTTTCCCCTATCTCTCCTCTGTTCCACCTTCCCCAACATGCCAACCACCTCTACAGCCTTCGTCGGCCACCCACCTTCACCTGATGCTTCCCCCTCAGCTTTCATCCTCTCCTTTGCTGCCCTCTCTCTCTCTCCTTAACCAATTAACCACCACCATCATTGGCCAACGCCACCACCTCTCCTCTCCTCTCCACATTACCACAACTGTCGAACAACCAACAACCAACGACAACCCCTCTTTCTCCACCCTTTCCATCTCTAATACTCTCCATAACCACCAACCCCATCGTCGCCAGCCACAACCACCATCACCGACGCCTCCCCCTTCAACTCCTCGTCTCTGCTGAATGACCACCTGTAGGCACTGCATGAGCCTCATCATCCTCTCTTTTTAATTCAAATGTTTTAGTTAGATAAGCAGCGGTAACAGAATATTATGAGTTGTTTTTTGATGTATGGAATTTTATACATCTAGATATGGTTCTTTTATCTCTTGTTTAATTTAGTCAAAGTTTTGTGTGAAAACTATAAATCTCTTTTGTTGTAATGTTATATTTTTAATTTCCAACTGAAGTTTGTGTGCATTGATGCTTCCTAGTGACTAAGACTTCTATATTTGCATTTCAGGTAGTTTAATGTTTAAGTTTATCCTCCTATTAACTTAGAATAAAATGATTTAGATTTTCAATATTTCCTTATTGTTAAGTGGTCGCTAGATGTGTTTTTTATGTATTTCACAATGTTTTGTGATTATAATTGGTGAAATCATTTTGTATTAGTTAAGCACCATTATCTTTTTGTTCAAAAATGATTGGACAGCTTTTAAATATTTTATTTCATGTGAACTAAGTTTTGTTGTAAAAGATAGCTTGTTAAGTTTCTTAGAATGTAAAGTAGCTTTGTATGTTAATTAGAGATTTCTGTGCTCGTCCTCAACCATTATTAGCTTTAAATCTTAAGATAACTCTAATTTTCTTCGACAAAAGTCTAAGAGAATAATCATAGGATTTTTATTAATTGAGGTTAGTTAGGTTTGTATTTGTGTAGTTATTTCACCTAATTAGAATTATTTCAGAACCTCCCAATGAAACGACTCGGACTCACCCAATTACTCATAGTTCAATATAATTTTTTAAACCTACCGCTACAACTCGCATTTTTAATTATGGCAATTAGAGCACATCACGCCTCCACCTCTCACTTGCAGCAACCCGAAGCAAACTGCCACAAGCAAAACCCACAACCTAACATCCTCATCCCTAACCTTCACTGTGAAATGCCACCTAATGCTGAGATGCCAAAACCCGTGAATGCAAATCCCCTACTTATGATGGTGAGCAACTAGCTCAACTTTAAACAAATCAACAATAGTTGGCTAGCACTGTGACTAACCTAGCCAGCCAGAGACAAAATCCATCTCCAGAGGAACCTACCATACCCTTGAAGGATTTCTATGATCCTTCTAATCACCAAGAAAGAGCTGGGGTTGTCATACCTGAAGGGGGCTTTGAGATCAAACCTGCTATCTTAAACCTGATCAAGTACTTTCATGGCCTACCTAAGGAAGATCCTTTTAGCCATGTTGAAAAGTTAACTGTCCTCACCCAAACAACCCATTCTCGAATATCCGAGAAGACCTTTGGCTTATGCGACTCTTTCCTTTAACCCTTAAAAACAAGGCCGCCTACTGGTTCAGAACTCATTACTACCTAGCCTCAACTGAAGAGTATTTCTAAAAAAGTTTTTTCCTATTGGTTGTACTAATGTCCTATGTCATGCCCCAAAAACCCATGCCCCCTACAAGGACGATGGCAACAGAAGAGGCGTTGATCTATTGAATTTAGGTTGTACCAACTAAGTTGAGCTACTAAAAGTTCCATTCAACAAGAAAATGGAAGAAAATACCAGGAAAATGGCACATAAGTAATAATGTATAGTTCAAACTACACATACACTAAGTCGGCATATAAAAGAAATTTACTACAAAACCAAAGCATAAAAGTTTCCTACCAAAAGTCACTACAAAAACTCGCATAGCGACAAATCTCATGCCTCGATGTCACACGACGACAACCTGAAATTTGGTCACAAAGTAGGGATGAGCCAATTGGCTCAGTAGAAAAGAAGCAAGTATTGTATCACAATAAAAAACACAAGGTAGTGTACGGTTTCATTAACCGACTAGATCCCTAGCCCAACTCGACACCGCAGGTTTTGACTCCTAAACCTGGTCAAAGCTTACCAACCACCATAGTCTAAATCCATTAATTGTGGTCCCTTTTTCCTGTTATTTCATATTACAAAAATTGTTCCCACTCGTCTTAGTGATCAGATTCTGAAAATCATTCCTCTCTACCAAAGGAGATTGAAATGAATCATTTCCTTGGATTTCCAACCTGATAGTCTCATCTTGGCTAAGGGAGAGGCTAACAAGTCTATTGATCCTCAAAAAAGCATGCCCGTCCTCGATGTATCGAGAACGTTGCTGACCTCAATCAAAAGAGTCAAGCCTCTTGGGAGCTACTCAGGCCTATACCTTGCAATCACGAAGAGCAAGCTTGATTCGTGTTCAAAAGGACCAGTCACAAATTAAACCAGATCATCGCAGGATTGGCCAAAATTGTCAATCCACACCAATGTCCGAGTGAGAGTGCAATCCTTAGGTGTGCCCTCTCAATCCACCATCGGACGAGATCTCACCTAATCCATCACAATACCCAAGCGAATTCCGTACATACAAGAGCCCAATGAGCCTCTAACTATGAGTACCACGTACCCCAACATCCCCTACTACACATGCGAGTACCAACAGAGCCTAGAGCCACGAATACCTCCACATCAAGTCGTATTCGGGTACATCCAAGTACCAAACACCGATGACAACTCAAGGTTTGTCACCGAACCCAGGAACCCTCCAAGTTCCAAGGCAGATTCCTTGGTAGCCTCTAGCTATACCGCAACAACTCAGGTCCTTTACCCGAGCAGTGGACTCATGATTCACCAAGTCCAAGAGTGCAATCTTACGAGCTCACCTAGTCGACCTATCATTTAATTTCAATGGGTTATGTATCTAGAACGAAGTCCTAGAGACCTAGTGGATCAGTTAAGGTCTTACTTAAGGCCTTAGGATCCAAACATTCCATTTATTAGACTCTAACCGAGTCACAAATATCATTATAGGAGGTTCAAATCATTACTTAACCAATTCAGATTGCTTAGAATCCATTTAGAGAGTTTTAAGCTTAAATTAAACACACACACACATTTTCTATCTAGGGTTTATTTACAGTTTCACCATTTCCCCTTGCCTGTTGAGGCACCTACTAGACCCCCAATTAGGTTTCATCATTCCTTAGGATTCCTAGTGTTAGAAACCCACATTTCAAGCCAATTAGTAACCTCAACAGACTACCTAACGTTAAGGACCTGTTACTTAACGTTAGGAAACCTTTCCAACAGCCACCTATCATTAGGTAAACCTGACCTAATGTTAAGTCAAGCTGCAAGCCAAGTTCAGAACTGCAAAACCTGGCTTTCATGCCCGAAACCCGAGTTTTGCACCTCCAAACCACCTTCAAACTTGACCACCAATCACACACATACCAGGTATATTTTGAACCCAAGAGACCCTTGATCTCAATATTTTGGATTCAATCCTTAGCCAAATTCAATCAACTTTTAATCCTCCTTTTAGAGTTCTAGCAAGATGGAACAAGTACACTCATATCGATCTTGATCCTAAGCACTGATGTTGGGCGCCCACTATCCCAACCAGACCATAGTGTGCCAATAGCGGTACTAAGCTCTAGCACCAGTACTGGGCACCTACAGCACAACCTCAACCAGGCCTGTCAGTACCGATACTAGACTTTAGTACCGATACTGGGCAACCCCAATACAATTCTACCACACCAGCCAATACTGGTACTATGCATCAGTGTCGATACTGGGCATGCACAGGACCATACCACCATACCAACTAGTACCGATATTGAGCGCCAATATCAGTACTAAGCACCATCCACCCTTTCCAAATAATCGATCTAGTACCAATACTGGTACCTAGTACCGATACTGGGCACCCACTGTAATGGTTACAGAACTCATCTAGTACCGGTATGGGTCACCAGTATCTGTACGATGTGCCTTCAGTACCAGGCCTACGTCTCCTCTTTCATCTTGTGCTAAGCCAACTAATACCGATACAGGTCACTAGTACCAGTACTAGGTGTCTCCACCACCCAGTTCTGAACTTTAAGCCTTCCATTTCATTACCCATGTTTACCACTTAACACCACACATTTAGAACACCATTCTAAGCATTTATAAGTATAGAAAGAACATAAGTAACTAGAGAAATCAAGGGAAACCCTTTGTTTATCCACATTAACCACCAAATTACACAAGCAGAGAAGTGGGTACACCCCACGAATTCACAATATAACTGCACAAGTGTAACGGTAATGATTTACATAAAAACCCATAATAGCAACCAATTGCTTGATCTAGACCTCTTTCCCCATCTTTATTTAAAACCTTTATGCCCAAAAACACCATCAAAATCCTCAAGATTACGATGTGAAAGGGTTTTGCTCTCATGTAACCCACACCACGCATACAAGCCGATCCCACATCGTCTAATTTTTCGCTGCCTACAAGGCCATAAATTGTTTTACAACATGAGGCGAGGCGAACAAGAAGATTAAATGATGATGTGCAAGATATATAATGGAAAGGAGATCCTCATTATGAATACCACCTAAGAAAGGTGACTCCAATCATTCCACTACAACATACTATTCATATTCATGTGCTACTATCTATCACTGCAATAAAAAAAGGTTTTGGTCACGGTTAAAACTCATGACCAAAGGGTTAAAAATCATCACCGATTAGTGTCACAAAAAGTTGCATAGTGGAAGAGTTTTAGTTACGATTACACCTAAAATCGTGACCAAAAGTCCTCACTTTATAAATCGTGACCATAGACTTTTGGTCATGGTTTTAAAAACATGACAAAAGAAACCTTTGGTCACGATTTATAATCATAACTAAAGATATGTATCAGAAGACAGAAAAGATTTGCAAAGGACTTTGGTGACGGTTAATGAACCATCACCAAAACACTTTTTCATATATATATATATATATATATATATATATATATATATATATATTCATTTTTTTGTACATTTCAATAAGAAACTTTTATAGCCTGCCATTTACATTCACCTCACAAATGCAAACATATTGTATAAAACTTTTTCCACATACATGTCCCAAAAAACCATCATTTACCGCATACATAATACTTATTCATCAAGAAAATACATATACAATAATTTACAAACACAACATAGACACATGATTCACAATTTTTAATTAAAAGAACATAAATTATATAAGAAAGAAATGTGTACATAAGAAAATTACACATGTGAAGGAAAAAAAAAAGAATCAACTATCTAACAGCCTCTATGTTGCCTATATCCCATGAAGAATAAGTCGACAGAAATAGTCCAACACAAATTCTCACCAACAATGGCGACATCACATTTTCCCCCATGGTATTTATCCTTTAAATACTAAATAACTTTCAATGACTTAGCTCTTTGCTGGATATTTGAGTAGCACCATTGAACTGAAATATCATTTTCTCAATGTCTAGGATGAAGACATCATGATTCAATGAAGACCATGCAAAGAGAACCTAAAAAACATAAAAGTAAACCTCACTTGGCTTTCTTAACAAATTATGTAAATCTCTTCAAAAGATCTCAGAAATTATAAGTGGAGATAGCATCACCTAGGAAAAACATGCAAGCAATGATAAAAATTTCATCAAGAACTTCAGCTTCATTTGAGCATGTTATCTCATATTCTCAAGACATCCATTAACTATAGGATAAGTTGGTAAAGAGTCATTGACAATGACCACAAAAGACATTAGAACTTGGTTTTCTCTAAATTCCATACAACTTGAGTTGTGAATATACATCAGCTATCATGTATGTGTTTGAACTAAGACAGCTGTCATAAATTTGTAGCACGAGATCAACATCATTGCAACTCATTCTACATAGCATGTTCAACCATGAAACTAATTGAAAATATGATTCCAAGTGGATGCAATGCATTTCCTTGGAATTTATTTTACTAAATTAGGGTCAAAGAAAACGTAAAGACTAAAAAACATTCCTACCAAGTAGCATGAAAAGTTTTCAACTAGAAGTATCGCGAATATAAAGGCAATCTAAGCCAACCAAGAAAAAGTCTATTCTCTAAATTAGTTAGTCATCGAATTCTTGACGTGATGATGAAAGAGAACCTGCATGTAGAAGTTTTATGGCAAACATTTTAGATTATATACCAGTCAGTTGTAGTGAGTAACTGGTTAATAACCCCTGAAACCATGGGACCACGCATTATTGCTCGTCCTTGTCCCGCAAACCCATAGGACACCAACTTCACTCCCAAATATTCAGTTGGGATGATGGCTCTGGTCTCAGGACCCTCAATGATACCAACCAGCTTAAACTTAGTAAAACACACACTGGCATCATGAAACATTTTGATAGAGTGCACCTACCATTTCCAGTAGCCCGTTTTCTGGGGAAACCATTGTTGGTAAGCTTGGGCCATACACATTGGCATCAAATATCCCTACTTTAGCACCCATGCCAGCTAATGTGTAGGCAAGGTTTAAAGCTACAGTAGATTTCCCTACACCACCTTGCAGAACTTAAATCAAGGTACTAGTTAATTCTTCCTACATGGCCAATTATTAGTGTCAAAAGCACATCTACATCTGCTTGAAATAATTTGTTTAGGGTGCCTGACTTTCTACTTTGTTTAAAGAAAATATAAGAAAAATAAAACAAGAATCAGGTTGACAAACTTTGAATCAACTAACTGATTTACATTGGTAATCCTTTGGGACCTTGGCCGACCTTTATATACAGTACAGAAAACAAGGTTATTTAGTTTCCAAGCAACCTTACATAAAAAAAGGTTATTTGGTTTTTAAGCAACCTTACAGACCGAACAAAGCCAAAGCTTGAATGGATAAACTTATGGATGAAGATGACACTGATAAATCTGCATATTAAAGGGCGATGGAGATCAATTATTGATATGCACTTAGACCTATTCGTGCAAAAGAGTTGGTAATCATTCAACTAGATAGGCGGATCAAAAAGATTTGAACTTCAAAATCTATTTGCTACACAGCCAATGTAAACAAGTCTACATATGCTTGGATAGAGTGGAAGATTTAATAACATATGGCTCATTAAACAGAGCATAAGGATTTGTTCTGTTCTTGAAATAATTTCCATCCAATACTAAAGAAGAAATGGTTCTTGGATGTAATTTTTTATATCATGTTCCTACTCTAGATAAATCGTTGTAATCGAAGCCACCACAATGCTCTATAGGTCAACAATTAGCATCTCACTTTTTTAGTTCCCCCCTACAATTATCACAAAGCTGAGCTAATTAATGGTTTATCAAAGCTTTTTAATGGAAATTTTGACATTGATAAGAGGCCAATTCAAGCTAACAAATTTCAACAGTGTCTTGTCTACGTTTCAACAAAAATCTGAATTCAATGCATCGTGTTGAACTTGAACCTGATCGGAAATTTTTTAAGGATAGAAAAGTGTATCAACACACAAGTTAACTTCAAACCAAGTCAATTATTAATGTACTCTTCAGCTTGATGCATTTGTTTATAACATTAAACATTTTAATAAAACATACTATTGTTTTATGTACATAAATGCTCACCAGCATGATGTTTACTGGCATAATCCAGGTAAGTTGGTATGGCGATTCCTTCTCATATTACCAAGCACATACAATATAAACAGAGACTAGTTTTGCAAGCATACATGATATGGTTTTGTCTAAATCCTTGTCATAATTTAGCTATATGAACTTGAATATGCATAGACGAAACTGAATCCATGCATTGGAATAAGGGCTCAAAGGAGTAGGAGTATCAAAGATGATCCACTAGTAGGATCAGCAACCGTAAAGTAGAGATAAAAAAAATGAAAGAACCAATAAGAGTGGACAATTCTCAGCAGCAGAAAAAATAACAAATCAATGAATAAAAAGATTTCTCAAAAGCTAGATACTAGCCTACAGTTTGAAAAGATATTGTTGTTTAATGGTCTATTAATTCAAATCGGATAAAACAAAACAACAACAGGAAAAAGCAATATGATGAGAGAGAAGAAAGAGATGAAGCATCGTACACAAACAACATCAAATCTGCACTTAGTAATAATGCATATTATCAAGCTTCCTTACACAACAGAATCAAAGAGTTCATCTAATTTTCCATCTTTTTCCCCATAAAACCAATCCTCAAAAGTTAATATCAATGGAAGATACCATGCCAAAACCCAATCAACCCAACCACAAACTAGATCCAACTACATCTGCCAAGTGAAGGGTGATCCTCCCAGGCTGATGTACTTGAGTTCTAAATAGAAACTTGCACAATTTTAATGTGAAAAACCAGAAATTATGAGAGCTATTGAATTTTTTTTCCTAAAGAAAAAAACTGGACTTCATGAACATTACAAGATGAATATCATAATTGAAAAAGAATGACAGCAAGACATTCAAGCATATTTCATTAGCTATATAAAACCAAAGGTCTGTGTTTTGGATGAACTCCCCATATGGAAGACAGAGCAGAAGAGACCAATAACAGGGGTAGAGGGGATGAATATAGGTCTAGCAAGCAGAAAGGGTCAACATAAATCAATAATCAACAAGCAATGAGTAGCTTTGTGACTAACCAACTTAATTCTTGCTTCTACAGAAGTGGCTTCCCCATGGATAAACAGCAACTCTAGGGGACCATCCTTAGTCTCCCCTGGAGGAAGCTCTGCATCAATCCTGGACATGGATAAAATCCTCCCCTTTAAATACAAGAATTGGTAATCTTATCAATGTTTCTAAAAGACAAACAATCAAAGAACTGGGAATTAGTGAAAAAACACAATGCAGCAAACTCCTGAGGATGTAATAAAGGGCCCATCATCATAAACTCCCTGGTTGGGATGGTTCGTCTTTAATGCCAAGCATAATCACAGGAAGACTCTTATTTCTACCGATTTGTGGGTTATCTCCAGCTAGAACGTTGTGGTGGTTCCTCTGACGTAGAGGGCACAAGCAGCAATGAACTTGTTCCCCCCACATTCCACTTCTAAGCAGAAGTCATCTTTCAAAAAAAAAAAAAAAGGTCAGAGAGTAGACTTGTCTTTTTTCTTCACATCCCTGTCTAATCATCCTCCAAAAATCAGGATGTCTTCCATTTCCCAACATGGGCTCAAAGAGAGGTCCAACACATCCCTAAGTAAGTCCAACCACCTCCAGAATCCAGAGCCTCAAGTGGCACTAATCTCTTTTCATCCCAATTTAGCAAGCCTGCCATAGGAGTCCCATTGGCCAACCCTTTTTATATTTATCTATTAAAGAAATGGTTCTAAAAGGTTCCTATTGAGGAGAGTTATTTTGAAAAGTTATTAATGGGCCTCTTGAATGAAACACTAAAGGTAAAACATAGTTTGAACTGCTTAAGCTTCTATACAATATACACAAATAAGATGTAGAAAATCCTATGTAATGATCTTGTTTTATGCAGCCGCCAACATAAAGCTGCAGACAGCATCAACTTTTGTTGATCTCCAGGGCAAATTTTAAACTTCACTCATACCCTAGCTTCTTTTATTCCTATAGCAACTGGATTCTTCAGATGTGATAATAGTTCAAGTATTGATCCCCTCTCGGCCAATAGATGATGGCTTCCTATTATAGCGACCCCATAACAAACAGTATACAAGCAAAATCAAAACAGTCAGATCCATACAAAGTGGAACAACAGCATTAAGTAGAAATCATGCGAGCGCCTTCAATTGACATTTTCATCCCAGAGCAGCATTAGAAATCATGCCTAAGGATAAGAGAATGATGCTTAGAAACCAAATGGGGCTCCATGTATGGTAAAGATTCTTACTGGAAGTTTACAAGTATGTCTGCTGTATTAGGTACTCTATAGCAAATGTAGAAATCAATCATATTTTTCTACATGGATTCTCACCTGGCACCACTTAATGTAAGACTATCGGGCATCCCACCTGTCTCACGCGACACGCCTATTGGGCAAGCAGTTAGGCATCCGGAGCTGCTCTTCACGTTCTCATGGCAACTGGGGAGCGGGGGAGGAGGAGATGCTGACGATGCCAATCGGATGTCGATGGGGGAGGCAAGCAGTTAGGGTTTCGACGGTGCTCGTTGGAGGAAGAGGGACTCCAAGGGGGTAGAATCGGCGTCGAGGAGCTCCGCGATTTACTGCTGCTACTAGTGGTGGTAGAAGATGACGGGGGATGGGAGCCGGAGAACGTGCAGTGGAGGGAAGAGGAGGGAGGGAGGGAGGGCGGTGCTGGTCTCGAAGGGGGTAGGGAAGGCGCCGCTCTCGCCGCCGAGGAGGGCTGCCGCTGCCGTCGAGGAAGGGAAGGGGGGAGGGTATGATCGGAGGCACTGCCGCCGTCGGAGAAGGGAACGGGGGAGGGGATGGTCGTGGGTGATGGTGGGGGAGTCGAGGGAGGGGGAAGGTAATGGGGGAGTCGTCGGGGGGCGTGTGGAGAACATTTTTCATTTTATTTAAAAACAAACTTTTTTGTGACGGTTCTGAAATCGTGACGAAAGGCATTGGGCACGATTTGAATTGGAATTGTGATCAAAGCTTTTTGATCTTTCTTTTGTTTTGATTGTGACAAAAATTTTAAATATAAAATATATCTTGTTAATCGGGACTAAATATTTGTGATCAAAGCTAATTTTTGTACTAATATATACTAATAGATAGTTTTACCGATATGGAGAATAATATGTGAAAAAAAAGTAATGGCAACGAAAGGTTCAAGCTAGACCTAGTTCACATTAGCAATTGAGCTAAAGTATCGAGCTACAGTAAAATCAACAAACGTTAAATAATACCTCTCACTTATGTTCCATCCATCGGTGTAGTTCCCTGCATGCTTTTGACGGATCACTTAATCAAGTCAAAATATGTGGGATGGGAAGAAATTTCATTTAACCTTTTTTGTGAAAAGTTATATTTACTTTAATCCATACATTTACTAACATACAATAGAAAATCCTCCTAATCATTTTTTGAAAAGAAAGCAACAATAGCAACATTTTAAAATTATGAAACCTTCGTAACAAGTTCTCATGCCGTAAGAATCATATTAAACCCAAGAAACCCATCACCTAACATTAGGATATCCCTTAATCAGAAAAATCACATTAGCACATTTTTAACCCACCAAGGCATAAAACATAGCATTCTATCATCAAATCTCCACATGCAAATACTGATTTTAATCCTAAAACATACTCTTAATCATATGAAAATAAGAGGAGGTATCAAAAAGGGAAAATCCCTACCTCAAGAGATGGCTTCTTCTCTTCCTTCTTCTCTTTTCTTCTCACGTAGCAATAGGCACAATAGCTACAACAACAGCAACATTAGCTACAATAGCTCTTCTAGCAACGAAGGCGACGGCAGTGGAGGCCAGTGAGGGTGATGGTTGGTCGGTGGTAGAAAGTGGAGGGGGAGGTGCTCTTCTCCTTCTCTTCTCACATTAAAAAAAAAAAAAAGAAGGGGAGGTGTGACTTAGAGGGGAAGAAATGAAGTTTTCCCTTTTTAAAAGAAAAGTGGCTTCCCATGCAAGATAAGAAGAGTGGCTTCCCATGCAAGATAGGAGGAATGGCTTGGAGGGGAAGAAAGAAGGGGAAGAGTCCTTTGCAAGCCAAAACAAAAATGAAGTTTCCTTCGCAAGCCATCCACCTTTAAAATATGAAAAGGAAAGATTGCACTCAAGGTCCCTCAACTTTTATTAGATGAACATTACTTAATGTTTAAGGATTTATTTATCATTTAAGATTGCAAATGTCTAAGGCCCCAAATGTCCTTAATTCATCACTAAGTAACCAATTAAGGCTTTAATTAACCTATTAAGTATACCTAAAAATCCGAACCCTTACACCCTACACCGATCTATTACAACATTTCAATAAAAACATGGTGAATCTTTGTACGAAGCCTGGGAAAGGTTTCAAGAGCTCTTGAGAAGCTACCTACATTAGGAGGTGCCACTCCGACATCTTGTCCAAATCTTCTATCATGGACTTGAAGATCAACTTAGAAGATTTGTCGATGCTTCATGTGGCGGAAACTTTTTGAACAAGGATTCCGATAGTGCTTATCAATTATTTGAGGAGATAAGTGAAAACTCATTTAATCATGCTTCAATGAGCACCTTTGGAGAAAACACCAACTCGCAAATTGGTGTTCATGAGATAGGCACTCACTCAATCTATCCCTGTGACCCAAGACGACATCCAGATAATTACTCAAAGGCTTGACCAAATACAGATTAACCAGAAAAAAAGCGAGGAAAGATTTAATTTTCAAATATTGACTCCACCCCTAACCACACCTAACGTCCTAAAAAGAGAAAACTTGCATCATATCGGCACAGTCCCTAGTGAGAATAATTTCATCCATGAGGTTATACCAGATTTAGCTAGGACTTTTAATTATATGAATCCAAATTCCTGCAACCCAACTATTGAAAACATTTTTGCCCTCCAGGAGTATGTAAGAAACAATCCCTTTAATCCATACAATGCACATTGAAGGAACCACTCGAATTTCTCTTGGACAAATAATAATCAAATTCCCTATTAGAAACAAAACTAATTTGGGATTTATGGGAAAAACCAAAATTCATACCAACTTTGACCATCTCAAGAAGATATCAATACTAAGGTTATGAAAACCCAGCAAGGAATGCAAAATCAAATGACTAAACTAACCCGAAGTGTAACTAATTTACAAAATCAGATCAGGGTTACACTAGATCAAAGAATTATAGAGAACTTGCCATCACAAGCCATACCCAATCCCAATAATCAACAGAATTATCATCAGGGTAGAAATAATCATGGACAACCTCCCATCCATCCAGCGTCTCAATATCCCCCAGGTTTCCAACACAATTGGCCCCCGACCTCCTCCTAGAAATAACCACACTCCAAATGTTGTCACTTTGAGGAGCAACAAAACTACCAAAGATCTTGGGCCTTCCTCTACACATGAAACCCACCAAAATCAAATGCAATTTCTACCCCACGTCAAGAAAATGATTTGAAAAACAAAGATCCCGTCCCTTTCCCTCAAGCTCTGCACCCTACCAACTCCAAAAGAAAGAAGACTGAGCCCATTAATAAGGAACTCATGGATCTATTTAGGAAAGTAGAAATTAATATTCCCCTCCTAGATGTAATTAAATACATCCCTACCTATGTCAAATTTTTTAAGGATCTTTGCACTCCAAATAGGTAGGCCAAAAACCTAGGATGGGTAACCCTTTCTGAGATAGTGAGCTCCATGGTCCAAAGCAAGCTCCCTCTTAAAAAGAAAGATCCAAGTGCCCCACTAATCTCTATTTTTTATTTTTGAAAAGTGAAAGGATAGTTATCCAAGCGATAACCACCCACATTCATTTCATTCTACCAAAAATGATTACACCAGAAGTTACAGATTAGCTCTCCAAAGCTCCACCTGGGACTTAATGGAAGAAAGAAAATTTTCAACATTAGGTCTCTCCCCCCTAAAAAGCACCCATTCCTGTCCAACCAAACACCCCACAAGACAGTCAAGATCTTAGCTCAATCTTTCTTGGATCTAAAAGAGATATGCCCCTCTCATGCATTGCCCCTACGGAACGAAGACCAAAAGCTAGTAATGTCCTGATGGACAATCTAGTCGATCCCCATCCTCTACCACACCTGCACCACAAATGGACACTGGAAGAAAAGGTGCTGAATGTCCTCCACTCCTCCACAAAGGGGATAGCTCACATCATCTATCTGGGCCCACCTCGCTCTCCACTTTTTCATCATAATCCGCCCCCTCCTAATCAACCATGTGAAAACCTTCAGTGGACACTCTGCCTCCCAGAGAAGTCTGCAGTCTCTCATGAAGTCGACGTCCGGGTTAGCCACATCGCAACTCAATCTTCGGAAGACCTTCGCTATTGAGAAATCTCCCTCTTCCCAAGAAAATGAATCACCACCCTCCTCTGGTTCCCATCCTTCCAACTCCTACAATAACTACTGGAAGTCCTCGCATCTCTAGTTAGAGAGGCCCCCTCGAAAGACTTGACACCAAGCCCCAGTCCAACAGTCTCTCACCAAGGCCGATGGGTTCACCACACCCCCAAAGAGACGAGGATACGTGGCACTGAGAGGTAACCCGACCCCTTGCCAATCATCCAACCAAAATCGGAAGACATCACCCTCACCCAGCGTGAGGGAAAAAAATATCCGCACCTTCCTCACCACCGCTCCTAGCCCCCTGATAAAGAAAGAGGCCTGAAGGAGGAGACATTAAAGGCCCCCAAGATACAAAAGGCCCATAGCAACACCGCATGACATCACCAAACAACCTCTGTTCATTGCCCACCAATTTGCAATCCACTTCGTAAGGAGGCTTACATTCACCTTGTCCATGCCCTTAACTCCTAGGCCCCCCTCCTACACCGGCCTACAGACCTCCTAGGCCACTAGCCTCACCCCTCTTCCTACTGCCCCCACGTTAGACTAGAAAGTCTCTCATCAACCAAAGATTTTCTTCTCAACCTGTCTCATTATCCTAAAAATAAAGAAGTATGATGGTATGGATGCCAGAACAGCCTTCACCAGAACCAGTCTCCCACCTCTAGACAACAATCTAGATGACCACCCTGCCAATTTTCTTTCCATCCTCTCCAGCAAAGAAAGCCAATCCTGCAATCTAAGCCTCCTATCTGACAAAGGAAGATACACCAGCGGTAAAGACCCCAACTCTGTCCCAAGTGCACCACCCACTGTCTCCACCTCTTCAGCCATCATGTTTACCAGGACAAAAGTTGATTTTCGATAATTTATCTGCAACCCTGATGCAGCACCAAATAGCTCTAGGATGATTCTCATCCTCCTAGCCTCGTGACCCACTCCTTTGACCAAAAATAGGGTATCATCAGCATGCTGTAGGATCGCCGTCTACTCATTTCCTCCAACCCGAAAACCTCTAGTCAGACCCCTGTCACATGCCTTTCGAGTTGCCCTTGCTAAGGCATCCATTGTCAACATGAGCAGCAGGTGCTAAAGGGCACCCTTGTCTGACCCCTCTCCTAGGTTACACCCATCCCCCCGTCGGGTTCCCATTATTTAGAACCAAGAAAAATGTCGTCATCACACACCTCTTCATTCAACTGATCCACATCGCAGGAAAGCCTCTCCTCAGTAAGGACGCCCATAGGAAATCCCACTACACTGAGTCGTATGCCCTACTGAAATCTACCTTCCACAAAAACGGCCACTTTTTCTCCCTCTTCCAAGTAGCGAAAGCCTCCATAGCAATGACAAACCCATCCAGGATTCCCCTCCCCAGCACAAAAGCTGTCTGCACAAGGGAAATCAGGTCTCCAAGAAGATGTCTAAGTCTATTCACCAAGACCTTACCAACAATAAGGTAGATAGCATTTGAAAGCGCAATTGGACAGAAATCCTGAATCTCTTATGCACCTTCCTTCTTAGGCAACAAAAACATATAAAACTTGTTCAGCTTGTCAAACCCTTTATTCCCTATCGTGAACTCCTTCATCATCTGCATCACGTCCGTCCCCACCAAAGACTAGAATTCCCTAAAGAAGAAGATAGGGAAACCGTCCGGTCTAGGGCATCCCTCTGCATTCAACCCCTAAATCGCTCGCCTCACCTCATCCTCCGAAAAGCTAGCCATGAGGCCCACCGCCTGGGCACCAGTAATGCATTAAACATCCTCCCCCCTCCATTGCCAACTGCCTCTGTTGCGTCTGCCTGTGAATTCTCTGAAGTAGTTCGTTGTAGCTCTACCCACCTCCTCCCTACCTAAGAAAGCCTCCCCGTGAATCAGTAGCCTCTCTATCCAGTTCCTCCTCCTCCTAGCAGATGCCATTTGGTGGAAGAACCTGGTATTAGAATCACTCTCCTTCAACCACTTCTACATCGATCTTGTCTTCCACTCCATCTCTGTTTTTTTGTCCTCCTCCTGCACCATTCGCATCACCTTCAACCTGATCTCCCTATCCTCAACTGAGATAGGGGCCTGATCCTCTAATCTATTAATGCTGGTAATCTCCGTCAAAGCATCTTCCTTTCTGCCCCTCCTGATTACTTGGATTTCCTTCTTATAATCCTTCAAGTGGTCCCGCAACATAGCCAATTTTCTTGCTAGTCAAAGCGTAGCCGATCCCTCCATAAAAGAGTACCATCTCTCATCCGCCATACCCTAGAAACCCTCCTCCAGCAATCAAGATCTATCAAACTTGAAGTAGGTGCCATAGTGCACCCCCTCATTAGGTCACCACATCAAGGGTGTATGATCTGAGAATGGTCTCTCCAAAGGGGACACCTCTGCCATGGGGAAGGCCTCTGCCATCTCCACGTTCGAGAGAAATCTGTCAATCCTGGACATTTGACAACAGTTGTTCCTCCACGTGAAGGCACAGGACGTCGGGCGCATATCTATAAGGCCATGCGCGGCCACAAACTCTGCAAACTTGTCAAATCCAAGGTCCTACCTCCCCCACCCCCTGGTCTATCCTCTAGCTGCAGGGTAATGTTGAAATCTCCTCCAATCAACCAAGGACTTCCATGACATTCCGCAACTACTGACGTGAGTTCCTCCCACATCACCCCTCTTGCCTAAGCATCTGACGGATCGTAGACCCCCATGATCACCATGCTAACACCTCCTATTTTTCGTAGCAGCTTCGCTGAGATGACATGCTCCCCCTCAAAGAAGTCTACCAAGGAGAAGACATCTTCCCACCACCCCAGAATCTGTCCTCTGGATCGACCAACTGCTCTAACAAAACGAAAGTCCTCCATTTAAGAACCTTTGATCTCCCTCCAAGTTCTAGCATCACAATCGGAAAGCTTCGACTCCTGCAAAAGCACCTCATCCGCTTTCCACAAACAAATGTACTGCCCCAATGACGCCCTCCTCAATGGGTTATTCAGACCCCGCACGTTCTACATAATAACATCGTTCATGTGGGGCAGGTGGATGCCTCCCTCCTAGACAAGTGGATGCCACACGCTTTCGCGGTCTGTTGAACTTCCTCATCGTCACAATCCAGAGTCGCCGTAACCGAGGGCTATGACACTTTGCCACAGCTATCCACTATCACCCTCTAACCCCAACTCAATCCTCGATATCTCCATTTCCGTTTGCAACGAAAAACTCCTCCCTAGCCACCATCCACCACGCACGGTGTCCACCCAGACAAGGGGACCATTGTGCGGTCGTCCGCTACCAAGGAGAGGTCCTCAGCCTGCTACCACGACGACACTCCTTCTAGACACAGCACCGACTCTACCATTGCCGCACTGAAACCCCTGGCCTCCATCTCCTCCACCGAGGGGTGACCGGTGGGACCTTCTCTCCTTTTCGCGCCCAGCGAGTTAAGAAGTCGACCTCCGGTGTCAGCAGCCCCCACCTCATCGGGAAAGACTGGCGCAACATCCTCGAGCAATGCCACCAGCGGAGACGAGGGGGTGCCCGAGCCCCGAGCCTTCGAGAAGATCTTCAAAGTCGGGTCACCCAAAGCGTTGTCTCCACCATTTGGATCCAAGGGGGATCCGACCCGAGCACCCGACATCTTATAAGAGGAGGTCGATGTGTCTTCTAGCTGTAAGCCCTCACCACCGCACGCAGTGGGCGCCGTCTCCTACTCCTTCGATTATGCTGCAATCAACACCTCCTCACATTCCAAACACAGCGACTCCTCTGAGGGAATCGTAACAACCGCATTCAATGGTTGCAACTCCTCGATCAACAGGGTCAACTCCATGTCAACGCTCGGACGTTTGGGCTCCCCATCGTAGGGTAAAACCCTAGCTCAGGCCATCGCCGCGCTGCTAGAACTCGCCACCCCTCGGACCACCTCTGCATATGAAGCCCTCTTCCTGCGGGCCCTCTTGCGTGTGCATTAGACCACCCATGAGTGATCTCCGTGGCACAGGAGCACCTTCTCCATCATTGATGGCCCCACCTTCAACTCCACCACCGCCTCGAGCTGCCTAGCCGAGAGACCAATACCCTCACACCGTCAAAGGCGAGCGAAAGGGGAAACCACGGCCTCGAGGACTGCCACAGTTCGAAGCCACCAAGGTATCCCCTCGACCACTAGTTCCACAGGCAGCCATTCTCTCTACGCCCCATCGTGAACGGAAGTCCTCTGCCATGCCACCGTTCCGAACTTCAAGCGGTAGCCATGGAACAGAGCTCCTCCATCTTCACTGGGGGAAGACCCACCACAAGGACTCCCCTGCCTCTCAAGAGAAAGTCCTTCACTCCAATCCCCGTCGAACCACCCCTGAGGGCCTCCACTACCTCAGAAACCTGCAACTGCCCCGTAGCCAATTCACTGACCAGACCTCCACCCACAAGGCTACGGAGGGCCGCTGCGTTCGCCGACCAAGCTGCCTCCACCTTTGCAAAGGGCACCACCACCGATGGAGGTGGCGGAGGGCATCCTGCTTCCACTCCACGTGCGTCACTTCGCCTCCCAATCCCACCACGTCGCACACGTTGATGCCCAAGGCCCCAACAGCCCCAACATTGCAAGGTCTCCCGACAGTCCCTCGCCTAATGGTTGGTCCCCAAACATTTGAAGCAACGATCGTCACTCTCCCTCCCCAAATCCATTGCGACCACCCTCCTCCTCCGCTCGACCACCCTCCACACCCTGATGCCTTCCACTCGATCGCCCCACAGATGAGAAGGTCTCTCTCCCTTCACCTCCTCCCTCCTTCCTCGCCTCCTCTCCCTCTCACTTGCTTGCCCTCTCTCTCGCTCTATCCTCGCTCTCCAGTTTCCGATTGTTGAGTTTGAAATGTGGAAACTAGAGATAATAGAGGACCACCCCTACTAATCTCTGTTGTCATTAATGACACCAAATTTGATTGCGTTCTACTAGATTTAGGTGCCTCTATCAACCTCATCCCCACAGTTTTATTCAAGGAATTCCAGTTCAGTGAGCTCAAGTCGAAGTGTACAATTGCCAGATCGATCTATAATTTAACCCAAAGGGATTGTCGAAGATGTCATTATTCAGGTCTAGAAATGTTTATTTGCTGTAGATTTTTTGGTCCTAGACATCAAAGTACCTAAAGCTCTTAAGAATGCCCCTATTATCCTAGGAAGACCATTCTTGGCCACCACAAAGGCAAACATTGATTGTGATTATGAAAAAATGAAAATCACTTGCAATGGTCAAACCATCACTTTGGACATTTCAAGATTTTAGGAGGTTTCATGAGCCAGATTTCTTTGATGACTTAGACTCTGAAACGGAATAATTGGTTGAGGAAACATTGAGTATTTCACAATTAGGGACTTGTTTTGCAATAACCTCTCTCCCAAGAGCCACGACCCTCCCACCCTGACTTCACCTACAACTTCTAACCCTTCGACCACCCCCCCTTTGGACCTCATCTCAAAGCTTGGCCCATAAATGGAATTAAAACCTCTTCCAGACTCATTAAAATATGTTTTCCTTGGACCTAACAAGACTATGCCTCTAATTATCAAGTCATCTTTTTAGGGAGCAAGAGGAAAAACTTCTCCAAGTTTTGAGTAAAAATAGAAAAGCAATTGGTTGGACTTTGAAAGATCGCAAGGGAATTAAGTTGTCCTATTGCACTCATCGAATTTAACTCGAGGACGAATCTCGCCCCTCCCGCCAGCCTCAAAGATGATTGAACCCTAATATGTAGGAGGTGGTTAAACATGAGATCATTAAGTGGCTCAATGCTGGAATTATCTACCATATCTTTGATAGCAATTGTGTTAGTCCTACTCAAGTGGTACCTAAAAAAGCTGGACTAACCATCATTACAAATGAGAAGAGTGAGACCATCCCCACTCAAACAGTCTCTTCTTGGTGTATATGTATTGATTGCACAAAATTAAATGTCGCCGCCAAGAAAGATCATTTTCTACTCCCCTTTATTGATCAAATTTTGGAGCGTTTAGTCAGACAACAATTCTATTATTTTTTTTTATGGATATTCTGGCTATAATCAAGTTACAGTCCACCATGAGGACTACGAAAATACCACATTCACCTACTCCTTCGGAACCTTTACTTTCCGAAGAACGTCATTTGAACTTAGCAACACATCTACTACTTTTCAATGGTGTATGCTTGCAATATTTTCAGAACTGGTAGGTGATTATTTAAAAGTTTTTATGGATGATTTCTCAAATTTTGGAGACACTTTTGATAATTGTCTTAACAACCTGGATAAGACTCTCCAAAAATGCATTGAAGTCAATTTAGTTCTCAGCTAGGAGAAGATCCACTTCATGGTCCACGAAGGCATCGTCCTAGGTCATGTCATTGGAACCACGGTAGATAAATGTAACATCCCAATCAAGGTCCCGAGTCATTTAAGTGTGGTTCGAGTAAATTCGAACCTGTAAACACGGTCGCAATTCGATGCTAGTGCAAGCATCTCTTGAAAATGGCAAAAAATGCGTATTTCGAGTTAACCCCTAGTCAAACATCATCAAAAGAGTGTCATGTATGGTACCATTGGATTCCTCTTATCGCAAGCTTTCCAACGACTCTTGTTCACACGAATTCAAGGTGTATAGCTCAAGTAATGGCCAAAATAAGTTGAAGATGACCTAAATGTAAGGTGGACCCAACCCTAGGGGTATTTTAGGTATTTCACTCCACTAATCATAAATCTAAACCTAATTTGGGTTTATAAAAGGATCCCCTTGGATCTTTGGGTCGTCATTGGTTTATAAGGCCTCCAAAACCTAAGATCAAGATAAAGGAAAGAAGAAAAAAATCAACTAGCTTTTCTTTTTCGATTTGCAAGGACCTAATTGCAATTCTGAAAAGTTTGGGCTTCCCACTGCAATAGTCGCGGCGACGGTGGTTGATAAGTCCACTTTAGTATATCATTATTCAATCTAAATACTCTCTAATTAGTTATTCTTAGTGTTAATTAATTAGGAGTTATATGGCAATTCACCTTAGTCTGCGTATAATTTTTTTTTTTAAACAAGTCTGCATATAATTTTATGCATCAATTTTACACTTAATAACATATGAGATGATAACATAATTGATTCAATGGATGCAGGCTAGGTGGAAGAGTTCAGACGTCTATTTTTGCATCTATAAGACGTCTGGAGATAAGGTCGAACGTTTAGGAACCGCCATCATGAACTCACTGATTCCACACTTTTTAAGGTGTCTAGAGTGTTTATTAGATGTATGATGAAGATATTTCCAGGTGAATCTTACCGTTCCAACCACTCGTGATCTTCGCCGAGTGGTTGGAGAATGCTCGGCGAAAGAAATCAGTAGGTGTTTTCGATAGAAGAAGGCAGCGGCCACAAGAGGGATCATCTATCCCCTCCCCCTAGCGGGGACCTCCTCCATCATCTAGACCGCAAAGAAAGCCTGCACTATGGACCTAACGTGCACCATGGCATAGGCATGCTCCTTCTCCGCTCCTTCCTTTCGCCAATCACACAGTAACAGCGTGCAGCCACAGCACCACCGTCCTTCACCTCTCTTCTCACCATCCTACCCCACAGATCACCACCAGTTTTCCTCTCCACGCAAGCTCGTAACCATCCATCGTCGCCCTTCTTCTTGTCCGTTTTCATCTCCACCTTCCTTGGTGTAACGACCCGGTTCCCGAGCCCCTACGAGACACGAGAACCGGACCGACTCAACTAATCCCAAGATCTAGTTGTCCAACGAGGAAGTAACCAAAAGAGCAGTAAAATAAACCACATTCAACATGAATATAACTAACAGTAAGAAAATACAGCAGCAAGGAAAGAAACTACTACAGTATATACCACCACAACAGTAGAACAACATTCATAACTAAATATGAACTGCAGGTAAAGAAAAGTACAGTGGAAACAAGAACTACTCACTATAACGGAACAAAAAGAGGTACATGAAACAGTGGTAACTCTACTGGACCCTACTCGGCCCAGCGTCCTCTGCAGCCGCTGACCCTGGCTGCTCAACACCTGGTCCTGAAAGGTAACGAGTGTAACACGTCAGCAAAAAGCTGAGTAGAGTGGCAACTAAAACTAAAGAAACAGTAGAGTGTACAGTAGCTGTTAAGTTCTGTTACTTTCTTTATTTAAGTCTTTCAATTATCTCACGATTTATCTATTTCTCAGATCTTTCACTTGATCTCGAATGTTCCTCGTGGGAACGATCTTGATTGCAGTCTTTTCCGAACAGTAGAAGTAACACGTGGTGCTCTCCTGGCCGAGAGAGTCCCCCGTGGTGATCCTAATCTCAGTCAACCACCCTAAGGTCACTGACAGACGTAACGGTGACTACGGCACGCGCGGTAAACGCACGGGTAGCTAACCCGCACTGGCACGCGGTCAGTCGTTTCCGTTAACGGGTGCACCCAAAGCACAACACGGAACCAGTACAGGGCAGAGCCCTCTCAGTAACAGGGGTCCAACCCCTCCACAGTAACCAAACAGGGGCCTTGCCCCTCCACAGTCTGCGCACCCTCGCCTGACTACCCTGGTTTGCCCCAGCGGGCCTAACAAATCGGTGTGGGAGGCTAGCAGAACCCCGGGGCCCATGGGGTAGCTAGTACCTCCCTACACTCGTAGCTCTCCTCGGTACTACGTACACGAGGGCCAACAAGTCGGTACAGAGTGGCCAGTCCTAACCCTAGGTCCCTGGGGCGGCTAGCTCCGCTCTGCACTAAACAGGGGGACAGTCGCTCTCCTTGGTTCTCCGTACTCAAGGGCCAGCTCACTTCCCCAATTCTATTCCATTCACTTTCCAGGAGTTCTACTCCTACTTCCCCGTAGGGTTCCAGCTCAGAACGTCTAAGTTTCACCTTCCAGTTTCACGTTATCACAATCCATGTTCTCAAACACGTTTATTTATTCAACAAGCAGCTGTTAATTCGATTACAGGCAGCTATTTGTTCCTTTCCATTTTCCCAAGACTGCAGTATTCATCTGTTCCACTAGTTTTCCCGTCCTAGGATTCATGCCGTATCCTAGGATCTATCATACAATCTAGTTTTCCAGCCCTAGGATTCATGCAACACCTAGGATCTATCATTCAATCTGTTTTCATTCCTAGGATTCATGCAATGTCCTAGGTTCTATTTATGATTCCATAATTTAACAGGTTATACTTAAAAGCCACTCTACCAGGTACGACGGGAGTAATGGGGGCGTGATCGGGAATCCTGCGTGCCTCCGCGACCCCCAAGACTGCAACGGAATGAGGTCCTATCACAAGGATCAAACACAAGGAGTGTCTCAAAATAGTGTATAGCTACTGTAGATGGGTAGAGGATTTAATTTTGGAAAGAACGCAACTCGAAATGCGGAAAATGGAACCCGAATGGGCCCTCAACGGGTCGAAAATGACGACACTGTGCAAAATCAGACGTCTGGAACTTCTTCCAGACGTCTTAAAAAGTGGATCAGAGAATTACCTTGTTCTGCGTGGTTTCTCAGACGTCCAGAAGCCTGTGGGGACGTCTGGCCTAGTTCCCAGTCGTCCGATGGTCACCCTGGACGTCTGGAGGTCACTCCCGCCGTCTGGTACTATAGCCAGACGTCTGATTTGCGTTGGATGGCGAATCACTGAGCCTGCACACACCCATCTCCCTCCCGCAGTACGGTCAGTCGAAAAAAAGGAAGAAGAAGACGGAAAACTCACCTTTCAGACGTCTGGACAGTCTTCCAGACGTCGACCTCGCCGTCTGGCTATCAGCACAGACATCTGATTCTGGAAATTTTTCCAGAACCAGGGCTGGACTCGCCCTCCGCTCGCGACGCCGCCCGCGTCGCACCTCGTGCGCCTGCTGCTCGAGCCGCAACAGGCCTCCCGCGTCGTTCCGCGCCCGCTGCGCTCCCCGCCGACCGGCCCTGGCAGCCCCGGCGAGCTCGCCCTCACGGCTGAGCACCGCTCTCGCACGCAGCACCCCCTCCGCGCTCACTGCAGCCGTCACCGCCGCAGCAACCCCGCGCCCGCTCTCGCGCTCGCTCTCGCGCACTAGAAGGAGAAGAGGAAAGGGGTGGAGGCTACGGGAGAGAGCACGTGGCCTTTTAAGGCCGCGCGAGGAGGAGAGAGAGAGACGGCAGTGGCGAGAATCTGCAGTCGCAGGAGCGAATATGCGGTCTGCGCGCTCAGGCGCGCAGACGACCCGCGCGTGTCGAAAATAACTGATTTCCAGACGTCTGGAAACGATCCCAGACGTCTGATACGATGTCTGGAAGTGATTCCAGACGTCTGGTCTGACGTCTGGCCCACCTCCCAGACGTCTTAAAATACGTCTGGGGCACGCGTTCATAACACTTGGCAAACTGCATCGCCCTTCAAAGAACCCACTACAGCCACCCATCACCTTCAACCATCACCACTGCCAACTCCTCGCCGAAGAAACCCAAACTCCCCGCGTGGCCACGCTTGGCCCTGCCACCAGCAACACATCACCTCCTTGCGTGCCCTCCTCGCGTGCGCATGCACGCTCATGCCACCATCCTCGCACACGTACAGCACCACCCCTGTGCACGCAAGCAGCAAGCTAGCTTCTCCTTCTTCATCTTCTCCAACCAATAGGAAGCAACCCAAACCTCACATCGATCCACCTCTGCACAACCATCACCACAGGCCCTAATTCTCCTCGCTAACCACTCCACCGACCTCCCCTAGATGCCGTGAACCAGACCAAGTCCTCAGCTACGCCAATCGCGGTCCATGAGCACGCGTGAACAGGCCACCGCCGACGAGCTTCTCCGCCAGCCAGCCACCTCTGACAATCTCCGTCAACGCCGCGACCTCCATCGGATCGGCCTCATCATCATCGACCTCCCTCGTGCGTCAGCAGCCCACCAACGCTCCCTGTGCGCGAGCAAGAGAGAGAGAAAATGCTCTGTTTTGAGTGGTATTAAAATTTACCAAACATGCCATTGTGAACCACTATTCAATTATTTTTTTGATTAATTTATTGTGGTGAACTTGCGGCTTGACATTTGTTCTATCTAGTATTTGTTCAGCTATTGTTCTTCATCTCATTTTGCACGAAAATTGGATTTAGATTTGCGATTTAGTATGCATACAATTCAAAATTACATGATATGCCACTACACATGCATCATCTACATATTTTTGGGAGCTTGGTTTCTGACGTGGAATTTACATAAATAACCCTTAACTTCTCATAAAATTGAAAGTTACATTCAAAGCAACATATTTATCGAATTGATTACGCGAATATTTCTGTGAACATGACAGCTACATACCTGTGAATTTATTGCAGTTGTTCCTCCCTGTGGATACGACCTAATTCTTCGTGGTTAGTTTTATTAAAATATTTTTGTTCGAGATTTTTCACCACGATCTACATACTGCGAAAACCTAGTTTTCTAATACATTATTCTGCAAAGTGAAAATTACCCATTCAAATGACGCCGTTGCTTGGGAAGCAACAGACGGAATAGGTTCACCTGGTTTATTTCTGATTATTTTGAGGTGTGCATTTATCTGACTATTCTCTATTCTTCTGTGCAAGGTACATTCATGAGGAGGAGCACGCAGCGAAGACAATACGGTTGGTGGACCTTGACGCCACCTAGAGGGTAGTAACAAGAGCACGTGGGCCTTGATCCCATGCGTGTGGAAAGAGGATTAACGACTGAAGACCTATTTGTTTCCTTTAGATTTAGATTAGGCTAGATAAACATTAGACATTTAATTTCTATCTTGTGGACTCGTGTTGGGAATTTTTGAGAGTGTGTTCCCATTTTATTTAGATTATAAGTTTATTTGAATTGTTTGAACTGCATGTTAGTTAATTATCTAGTTAAATTAGATTAAGTTTGCTTGCTTATTAAAAAAAAATAAAAAAAGAAAGAAAAACTCGAACTGCTTGCTAGAGGCTACATATCTATAGGGTGACCATCTATGATTGAATGAGCAGCATCTAATTTATCTTAATTGCATCGCATACATCCCTACATTAAAGAGAGCTGGAGTAAGGTATGTCTTTTCTTGAGCATCAATTACCTGTCATGCATCCGCATTGCATTTAAATCTAAGACCACTAAAGTGTTTGAATCTAATTAAGTTAGTGGTCACTTTAACAAATTGAGACTGCTAAGAGGTTGTACCTTAAAATCAGTGACTTTAATTGCATGCGAAAGGACTTGTTTGCGGGATTTTAAAACACAAAACGTGTACATGTGTTGCACACTTGAGACACTGTGCACATCACACATAAGGTTACTAGATAAATTCCTACCTCTCCTCTTTGCACCACAAGGGAAGTTAGTCGGAAATCAACAAGCCTATCCACCAAGTTACTTCGGTTCCTCGTGCGTGGGCTTGATTCGAGACTTCCATCCCTTGCGAGTAGGTTGTAGGCACCAACAAAGGTCGGCCTAGGAAGCGTAACTCTTGTAAAACTTGTTTAGCCACCAACTGAACACTTAATTCTAAGACATAGAATCTACTAAAAACAGATCCCACAGTATTTGCATTTGTTTTGATCGTGGTAGAATTCTCTAGGAAGTTTCTATTTTTATTCCGATTTCTTCTAAGTCCTAAGAGAGTTAAACCTATTTAGCTTAAAGAAATGGATCACCGTTACTCCTATCATTTAGATTATCAGAGCCAATACTTCCCATCTTTTAATTAGGATCACATGCCCCGAGCATATCCATCCTTTGATGGGTACAATAATAATTCATGGGATCAATCATATTCCTATCCTAGGAGTACTGGCCCGATAACTCCCACTTTTGAGTAGAACCTTGGAGCGGGATTTTCTACCCCAGGAGTCCCCACTACTTTGCCAATGCCCAACCTCCCACCTTTCATGATTTTTCTTATCAAGGTTGGACTAACACTCCTAGGCAACCTGAGCCTAAGATTGACTATTCTCCCCAATCTGATAGTAGCATCTCCTCTTTTATGATAGAAATGCAAGAACAACATAAGAAATGGAGTCTATGGGAGAGATGTTGAGGAATAGTCAATGACTGAATGAGAAAATTCGTCAGCTTAGCTACTCTCTTACTATTGATTCTGATCTGTATCCGTACAACCGTAATCATTAAAAAGATTCGGAGGAAACAATGGATAATAGGGATCCCGTTTTGAGTAGCTATCACTTAGACTGCCCATGAGACACTGCCACTAGAGGAGAACTATCTTAATGATTATCCACCTGAGCTATATTGGAGACAAAAAGAAAGGGAAGATGGTACCACTTGAGGACCTTGACCCCACTGACAGTATTTTTCTTACCCCTGATAACCCAGATCAAAGTCATATTGTTCATGCCACTTCCCTTATTAATCATGTGGTGGAACCCCATTCTACCCTTAATGAGCCTAATCCCGACCCTCCACTTAGGGAACCAACACCTACCATTCATCATTCTGAGGATTTACATGTGCCCAATGAAGGTGACCCTAAGGGAAAGGAGGATGAATTGGATCAATTTTGATCTCAGAGATATAAAGAGTCTATTTTAGAGGAGGATGATAACCCAATGAAGGAACCTGGACTTCGAGTTTAGAGTGAATCTCGAGGGGATTATGTGTTATTTGAGGACTTACCCCCTGAGGATATTAATGATTTGATGAAATCCAGATTCCTCCCTACTTTTGATTTTGAAAATCATCTTCCGCAAAATCAGGAAGATAGGGAGTTAATGTTGGAGGAGGACGAACACAATAGTGAGAAGCCTATGAGAGACTCTCGGGGACAATACACATCAATTGAGGATTTATGCCCCAAGGAGAACAAAGAATTGAGTGATATAGGCTTACTCCAAAATATTAAGACTGATCCTCCTTTAGAAATAATTGAGGATACTGAAGCAACTCATCTCTTTACTGGTGAATCACATATACATCCCGACAAAAACTTAAGTGAACCAAAAGAATCCGGGGATGAAATTAATGATAATGATTATGTTGCTTCGACCCTACCATCAAATAAATGTGATTTAGAGTCCACCATTGATTCATATATACTAGAAGGTGAAAATATGACTCCGATTCTTGACGAAATCATTAATGATAGGAAGGGTGACTTCAATTTTTCTACAACACCTATTAGGGAGAATAATACAAAATTTGAATTGTTGTTGGAACTGGACTTGACACAAACTAAGCCCTCCTTAGACTTAATCATTACCTTCCAACACTACAATCAACCCTTACACTCCCTAACCGAACCTTGGCTTAGGCCTCTGCTCATATGCATTCTTTCTGAGGAGAATATCAGGCCAGTACATCCTCGAGTGGAATGGCAAGTTTGGATTGATGCTTGTACTTTTAATCTCGCCATTCAAGGGTTTGACATATTTATGATTATATCTTTTAAAACCCTTCCTACCTGGCAAGTTTGGACCTCTACTCATGTTTCAAGAGGTTCCTTCTTTTATTACTTTTTTTCCTAGACCTCTCCAGGTAGCTTGCGAGATTGTTTGCTATCATGTCTTCTAGCGAGCATTTGGGATAACGTTGCATCATCATCTCACCAACATCCACGCTACCTATTTTCTAGGCCTGTGCTTTTACGCATATTTTTAGGACCTAGCTCTTTCTGTTTGGAACCAGACTTATAGGTTCCCTATAAGTCTAGCTGCCAACAGAAAATGCAGCGCTTGTTGGGAGGCAACCCAACGGCCAAAATACTGCCTTCATCAAGTGATTTCCTTCCTTTCTCCCCCTGTTTTAATTTTACAATGAAGACATTGTAAGATTTAAGAATGGGGGTGCATTTTGCATTTTTAGGTAGTATTCATGCATTTAGATTAGGTGCATTAGCAAAAAAAAGAATCTCTCTTTTGTTTATTTTGAGCTGAATTGGTTAGCCCTAGCAAAATATCTTTATCAAGAAGGTATCATTGAAGATTTTTTTCTTAAATTATTTCTAAGTTTAGAATCTAATACAGTTACTTCACTTGTAGGTAAATTGGGTAATGGATCTTTGTAGAAAACCAATAAGCATTTTTAGTTTGCTGAATCCTCAGAAAGTTTGAAGGAAATCAGGTATACTATCTTCTATTAAATCCACCTAATATTTGTGAGGAGAAACTAGAGAGACTACTAGTGTGCTAAGTCTAGTGTAAGAACTCTTAAGTTCTAGATAATTAGATGATGATACCTCAGAGTTGATATAGTTTTCGCTTTCTACTCTTGCGTGCGAACATTGTGTGAATTCCTGAGAGTCACCATATAAGGCAGATATACAGAGATTGAGTTCTAATAAAACTATGATTATGGTGGATGGTTACGACTGTCCATAAAGTTCTCGGCTCAAGGAAGGTAGTAGTGTCAAAGGTCAGAAATATGCTTGTCCTATCCATTCCTTTCCAGTGCCAAGAGTAGGCACTTCTACCAAATAACCCACACAATATCCTCTTGAACATCATTCTCTCTAATAATTCCTCATAAATAAAAGTTTGCATCGTGTGTGTTGGTAGTTATAAAAAATAAAATAAAATAAGAAGAAAGAGAGAAGAAGAAAAAATACATACATGTAGAAAAATATACATTAAAAAAAAGAGAAAAAAAAGGAAAAGGAAAAAAAAAAGAAGAGTTCAAGTTTACAGCTTTGTTTTCGTGTCATTTTGCATTATATATGGATGTCTTTGAGGAAACAAAAACTTCCATTTGTGATCCACCAAATATGATCCATACCTACTTTTCAGTATTTCTAATCACCTGAATACTAGCTGAGGACTTCTAACTTAGTGGTAGGATTATTAGGACTCTAATTAAAGTGTGAATGTCGTGTAGGGCCACCAAACACTAAGTACATGAACAAAATCAGGTGAGATGTGTGATCTCAGAAGGAAAAGAAAGAAGTGAGCATAAAGGAACATCAAGAGAGCATAGTTTTGTTTAGCCTCTCTTTGGGTTGACTCATTTGATAGTCTAGAGATTTAGAGTCTGCAGTACTACACTACATGTAGCACCAAATGAGTACGAGCCACCAATTACGAATCCATTTAACTCAGTATCTCCTACCTAAGTCAAAAAGCCAGGGTCAAACTGCAGCTTATTTTCTGCTTTATCTCTGAGGGAAGAAGTTGCCTATCCTAATAAAATGTTTACCAAGGATTAAGTACGAACTGTAAATGTAAGTTGATTTTTCACTTGGATCCATTACCTAGGCTACTATCACTTTACATTTGTCTGGATCTCTAAATGTTTGGAATAAGAAAAGAAGTCTTTTGATAGAATCATACACCTTGCATTCATTTTTTTTACTAGAGACTAACAAAACTTAGGCATGGGGGCATTTGATAAGTCCACTTTAGTGGATCATTATTCGGTCTAAGTACTCTCTAATTAGTTATTCGTAGTATTAATTAATTAGGAGTTATATGGCAATCCACCTTAGTCTGCATATAATTTTATGCATCAATTTTACACTTAATAACATATGAGATGGTAACATAATTGATTCGATGGATGCAGGTTAGGTGGAAGAGTTCAAACGTCCATTTTTGTGTCTATAAGACGTCTGGAAATAAGGTCGGACATCTGGGAACCGCCATCATAAACTTACTGATTCCACACTTCTTAAGACGTCTGGAGTGTTTATCAGACGTTTGATGAAGATATTGCCAGGCGGATCTTACCATTCCAACCACTTGTGATCTTCGCTAAGTGGTTGGAGTGGTTGGAGAACATTCAATGGAAGAAATCAGCGGGTGCTTTTTATAGAAGAAGGCAGCAACCGCAGGAGGGATCATCTATCCCCTCCCCCTGGCAAGGACCTCCTCCATCCTCTGGACCATGAAGAAAGGCTGCACTATGGGACCAGCGTGCACCATGGCATAGGTGTGCTCCATCTCCGCTCCTTCCTTTCGTCGGTCGCACGGTGACAGTGTGCGGCCATAGCACCACCATCCTTCACGTCTGCTCTCACCATCCTACCCCACAGATCACCACCACTTTCCCTCTCCACACAAGCCTACACCCATCCACCATCGCCCTTTGATGGGGGCACGCTTCGCGAATTAAAATCAGGGTTCGGAGAACCCTTCGTCATAGCTTGCAAATGCGTCTAAAAGTGAGTCTCGGGTCGAACACTGGGAGGTGAACGTTTGATTTTATAAAAATCCGTGCTTCGCTTTTACTTGATTTTGTTCATTTTTGTCTTTTCTAATTTTTTTGGTATTTTTAATAAGGCAAGAGATCAGGTCAATGAAATCTAGTTAATATACTTGCAAAATAAAAAGAAGAGAGAGAGAGGAACAATCATATATATTTCTGAATCCAATGTTTTCTACAACTAAGAAAGCGGGAAAAACTACATTAGAAAATAGTAAAGATAGAGATGAGAAAATCCCCCTCGACGGTTGCTTGGAGGATGACTCGCTCGGACGTCGCCTGGAAGAAGGTGGTGAGGAGCGGGATGAACAAGGACAAAGCCAGAGGACGGAGGATGGGGTAGGATGGCATCGCGGCGAGGATCTTCTTCCTGAAGGGTGGTGAGAGGACGGCCACGGGATGCTCCACGAATAGGGATGAGGGGAGGGAAAACTATTTGATTTTCTACTCTAGAGGAGCATCCCAGGCTTGGGACAAGCTCTCTCTAGAGCCTTGGAAGTGGTGAGAGGAAGAAAGGAAGAGATGGTTTGGAATGGTGGTGGGTAGGTCCTTTTATAGTGGAGGAAGAACAAATTCGTATCTGAGTCATTACTAACATCCGTAAACGTCACTATAGATCCCTACAGTTGTCGCTTTAGATCCGCCTTTCAATTCCTCTTGTTGGCGCGCGCAAACCATTAGTGACAGCTGCAAGCGTCACTAAAGGCCCGCATAGTTGAAGATTCGTGCCTATCCTCCCCTGGTGCACGCATCGCGCGCTGCGCGCTTCACACGCTCGTGCTCCCAGTGCCGTGTCGTGCGTGCAAGGGTTGGCATGCGCTGCGCTACTGTTGTGCGAGGTGCGCTGCTACTAGTCGGTGTTGGACGCCATCTGGGCCATCCATTCTTCTTTCTTTTGTAGAGGGTGCCACGGTGCTCAGATCAAGATGATTTCCGCGCTGCTAGACTACGATCGTCGCTTCAAATCCATCCATATGGTCAGATTTTCCATCCGAAACCCGTATGGATGTCGCATTGTCCCCTGACCGTTGATTTTCCTTAGACTTCATATGATGCTACGGTTCTCCGATCTAGACGATTTCAGAGGCGTTAGACTCCAATCGTCGTCTTGATCATATCAGTACGGTTGGATCATCAATTCGAGGCTCTGAAATAAATATCCTTCTCTCCTTACCACGAAAAGGATGCAATTAACCTAAATTATATACTATTCTAAATGTATAATGATGCATGCTATGCAATATTTATAACATGAAATGCAAATCTAAGCTTAGGAACATGCATGAATAGGCATTTTAACCCAAATAGATGTGTTTACATCATACCCCCATGCCTATCTTTTTCTACTCCCTAGCAAAATTAAACTACATGCTATGTATAAAAGCAGAATTAAGATTAGATCTCTTAGGCCTAACTCATTTATTAACAATAGAAAATTTCAACTAAGGTTCTAAACAACGAAAGCTCAACAGTACCCAGGTGTTTGCCAGAATGACCGCCCAAGTCATCGCCTTATTTGAAAAGGGAAGATACATTTTTTTATTTTTCTTCTTTTCTAATTTTTTTGTACTTTTGGAGTTTGAGAGTTCTGGGATAACTTTTACAGCTACCCGACCCGCCTAAGACTCGAAAAGGACTCTAAGTGTTAAGCATCTTGTGAAAATAGTGAAAGACTCACTAGGTGGCCATTGAAACGGACTTCGGGTTTCTACGACCCTAGGTGACCTTACCTAAAGGTTTATCTTTTTAATTGGTAGCTTTCCCCCTACTTTTATTTATGGGGTCAACACAAGGGCTAACCCAGTGTATATCTCTCTAGTTTATTCTACTTCCCCGCTTCTTCCCTAAGTGTTCTGGGAATTATTGTGCATTTTTTTGTAAGCTGAGTTTTGGACAACCGACCAATAAGCTGCTACCCACGACAACTTGCTAGCCATACTCATGATATAAAGTATGGTTGTGTTTATTTTTTTATTTTTTTCTCCTTTTTCTATATATATTTCTTTTCTTTTCTTTATTTTTTTTTTTAAGTATGACTTCCCTGATCTAAGATTTACCTAGAGGCAGTACAACAAAAATAGTCTTGTGACTGGGCTCTGGACAACCTACCGATGAGCTGTTACCACCGACAACTTGCCAACCATACCACCCTAGATAGTTCATTAGCTACCCAATTTTCGAAGAAACTGCCGAAATGTGAATCAGTGCAAAAAAAAGTGTGTAGATGCTTAGACTTAAAGCCCCCCTAAATCAGAGGGCGGGTTGATAAGTCGCATACTTATCGTCCCAATTTATTTACCAACTTAAAATGAATTTTAATTGGCAAGAACTCGAAACTAAGTCCACATTCGAGTGGACACCCAGGCTAATTAAGCCCGAAGACCTGAAGAGTCTAAGTATTTAGGTCCTCTCGTGTCATTTCTTAAAGTTAATAATTCCTAAAAGCCTACGTTCTCTTCTCCTAATTTTATTTTCTTTTTACTTTTTTTTTGAAATCTTTTTTATAAGAAACTAAAAGAAATTCTACAGAGTTAACAAAATGATTTCAAGATAAAGTATCCACCCCCCATGCCTAAATGATGCAATGTCCTTATTGTAAAAATAGAGACATGAAAAGGTCAAAATAAACAGAATATCACCTGAATTTCATGACAACCCGATCAGCTCCGCAGAGAGAAGAGAGTATACACATGCGCTAAGTTTAATGCCTTCAGCTAGGCATAATATACATACAAAGAAGTTAAGAATTCACAAGTGCGGGTCAGAATCAAAATCAAAAGGTTGATCCTGAAACCCGTCAGCAGAAGATGTCCACAAATGTGGACCAGATTATGATGCAGACCCATGCCACAGGGTCAAGTGGTTCTAAGGTTCTGGATGAAAATCACCCAGAACCTAAGATTATTGTGTTTATGGGGCCGGACCTACGGTTTTGTGGTGTGCAACCCAAGACCAAAGTGTTGGACAACGGGTAAAGATGATTCGATAGGTTCGGATGTCCACTTGACATTCAGCTTAGAAAAATAATCAGTTATTTTGAACTTAGGTTGCACGTGAAAGATATCTTGAGGGTCCTAGTAGAAAGTATGTGGTTTCAGGTCCATAGGTACCCTTAGATCCAAAATCAAAGTTTCCTCAGAATTAACCTCCCAAATTTTTATTTCAACAATTCTATCCTCCAACATCAAGGTTTTTGGGACCTCCAGATTGTTGTACACCCCATCTAAAATACCCAAGTCTAATAATTGTGGCTCAATCAAGATTGACTTGGGTCTGGTGATCTCAAGAATATCATAATTTATCTCTTTCGGATGTGGTTGAGGAATGGGGCTACTGATTGAATCATCAAGATTTGAATCGTCCAAGTTAACCCCAACATGATCATAATCTTCAATGATCGGGCTATTAAATAGTTCGTCATGCTCCTCGAGCCCATTTGTCTCACTAAAATCATCTTCCTTAAGCTCAAGTGAGACTTCACTAAGAGATTCCTCACCCTCATAATCAAAGAATCTATGATCCTCATTTGTATATGTCTCAAAATCATATGTCATTTCATGGTTCGTGGAGACATTTTCGTCGTTTCCTGGCTCTGGGATCTCGAGTGAGAAACTCGATTCATCCTCAAAGGGCAGCTCTAAACCAACCTGGTCATCTCCAATCTCAGAATATGTATCCCCCCCGACAGGCGCCTGAGCGGGTTCAGGCATTGGCTCTCCTAAAGAGGGTTCATCTTGAGAATCATCCTAAGATTTGACTATGGCAACCACAAATTTCATCCTCAACCTCGACAATTTCCCAAGAAGAAACTCACCCAGATCCCTATCCCTAACACTTTGGAGCAAATCCAATAGAGAACTATTAAGTTTATCAATCATTTTGATCATAAGCTCCAATGCTTCAGTGCATGATGTTGGTTGAGCTTCTAAAGATTGTACAGTGTTCCTCAAATTAGCCAACACCTTATCCTGGATCTGGTTCACCTAAACCGACTGGTTAGGTTCAGGGTTGGGTGGGTTCGGGTTAAATCTAGGGAAGTCAAGATATCGAGGTTCTCGGATCCCTCCCTAATGTAGGTCGTTTCAGGTTGTTTAAAGGTTGATGGTGACAGCATAATTCAGGGGAGGGTAAGTGTTATAATTAGCATATCCTTCATGGTTGTAGATCTGGTTAGGTTGATCATCAAAGGGTGGAGATCTATAATCATTGTAGCTTTGTGAAGGATAGTAATCATAGTCTTGTTGTCCAATGTTAGGACCTGGACACTGAGGTCCGTATTCACATCCCCAATCAAAGTCATCCCGGCTAGTGGATGGGTAATTACAAGTCAAGTCAGAATAGTAATCATCTTGGGGATAAGTGGTGGTAGGAGGATAGGATGGGAAATGCGTGTAAGAAGTGGAGGGATACATGGTAGAATAGAAGGGAAAACAGAAGAGAGAAAGGTGCCCAGCAGTACAAGCAATCAACCCTATCCTTAAGTGGGTTATCCTAAAGACCTACAGACTCCCAAGACCCGTCTTGAGTTTATAAATGATCTGGTCTACTTTTATCCGGTCAATCCAACCAATTAGAAGAGATTGGGGAGAAGGTTCTTCCTTTGGCTTGCGCCTCCGGTTCCTAGTGTACCCCCCAGCCGCAGTCGTTTGACGCTACTCCCCTAGCTAAACATCAGATGAACCAATAGAAGCAGATTAATAAAAAAAAAATCTTAGTCTGAGCCCCGAAGAGCGAATCAATCCTTAAGGCCAACGTCTACTCAGTTTTAATTAGGCTTGGGATGATTGTGCTCTTGGAATGTGATGAGCCCTTTGGATGAGTTGTGCCCTTAATGATCAGTTAAAATGTGTGTACATGCACAATCAGGGTTTTCAAACAAGGTTATTTGATGATGTGTCTTTTAGGGTTTAACCTTGTTTAGTAGCTTTTAGGGTTTAATTCTTAGGTTGGTTCAATCAAGGTTTAGTAGAACACTCCAAGTTTTGAAAACACGGGTGTTGATATGTTCCTTTAAAAATAAAAAACAATGTGGAGTGTCTGGTTCTGCCTTAAGAATCAACCCTAAGTGGCTAGCTACTTGATGGATCGCTTTTATTTTGAGTGGTGCGGCCCAAACAGTTCAAGAAATTGACTTATTACACCATTTAGTTAAGGCACACAAAAATGTTTGATCTATTCAAATTTCTATTCACTTATTTGTGTTAAGTGTACTGGGTCCACAGTCAGATCCCAGTTAAGTGGTAGAATCAATGTGATTGTGTGCCTTAAGGTGAGAAGTTGTGGGTGTTAAGTGTATAACTTTCAGAATATCCCACAAGGGAAGAGTTTTTTTTTTGTTTTTTTATATATGCGGGGGTGAGATGAGTGGAGGTGGCAAACAAAAAACCAAATCTATCCTAGGGTTTATAAAAAGTACCTAAATTGATCTGGGTTTGAGTTATTAGTGTGGTGAAATGAACTAATGGGTGGGGATGGTGGGGAAAACTATTTGATTTTCTACTCTAAAGGAGCATCCTGGGCTTGGGACAAGCTCTCTCTAAAGCCTTAGAGGTGGTGAGAGGAAGAAAGGAAGAGATGGTTTGGAATGGTGGTGGGTAGGTCCTTTTATAGTGGAGGAGGAAGAACAAATTCGTATCTGGGTCATTACTGACGTCCGTAAACATCACTATAGATCCCTACAGCTGTCGCTAAAGATCCGCCTTTCAATTCCTCTTGTTGGCGCGTGCAGACCATTAATGATAGCTGCAAGCATCACTAAAGGCCTGCGTCGCTGAAGATCCGCGCCTATCCTCCACTGGCGTGCGCATCGCGCGCTGCGTGCTTCACGCACCCGTGCTCCTCGCACCGTGTCATGAGAGCGTGTGCTGGCATGCGCTACGTTGCTGCTGCGTGCGGCTACGACTGTGCGCGGTTTGCTACTACTAGCCGATGTTGGGCGGCCTAGATGGCACCACGTGGTGCCATCTAGTTCGTCCATTCTTCTTTCTTTTGTAAAGGGTGCCATGCTGCTCAGATCGAGATGATCCCACGCTGCTGGACTGCAATCGTCGCTCCGGATCCATCCGTATGGTCAGACTTTCCATCTGAAACCTGTATGAGTCTCTCATTGCTCCCTAACCGTTGATCTTCCTCGGACTTCGTATGATGTTACAGTTCTCCGATCTAGACGATTTCAAAGGCGTTAGACTCCGATCGTCGTCTTGATCAGATTCGTATGGTTGGATCATCAATCCGAGGCTCCGAAATAAATATCCTTCTCTCCTAACCACAAAAAGGACGCAATTAACCTAAATTATATACAACTACTCTAAATGCAGAATGATACATGCTATGCAGTATTTATAACATGAAATGCAAATCTAAGCCTAGAAACATGCATGAATAGGCATTTTAACCCAAATAGATGTGTTCACATCACCCTTCTTCTTGTTCGTTTTCATCTCTACCTTCCCTGTCAAACTGCACCCCCTTCGAAGAACCCACTACAGCCACCCATCACCTTCAATCATCACCACCGCCAACTCCTCACCGAAGTAACCCAAACTCCCCGCGCAGCCACGCCCGACCTTGCCACCAGCAATGCATCACCTCCTTACGCCACCATCCTCGCGTGCGCACGCTGCTCGCGCCACCATCCTCGTGCGCGCACAACGCCACCCCTACGCATGCAAGCAGCAAACCAGCTTCAAATTCTTCATCTTCTTCTCCGCCAACCAACAGGAAGCAACCCAAACCTCACACCAGTCCACCTCCGCGCAGTCATCACCATAGGCCCCATTTCTCCTCGCCAACCACGCCACCAACCTCCCCTCGACACCGCGAACCCAACCAAGTCCTCAGCCACGTCAACTGTGGTCCACGAGCACTCGCGGACAAGCCACCACCAGTGAGCTTCTTCTCCACTGGCGGGCCACCTCTGGTCATCTCTGTCGACACCACGACCTCCATCGGATAGACCTCGTCATCGTCGACCTCCCTCGTGCTTCAGCAGCCTGCCGACGCTCCTTCCCATGCGTGAGCAAGAGAGAGAGCAAATGCTCTATTTTGAGTGGTATAAAAATTTCCTAAACATGCCAATTTGAACCACTATTCAATTATTTTTCTGATTAATTTATTGTGGTGAAATTGCATCTTGACACTTGTTCTTTCTCGTATTTATTCAGCTATTGTTCATCTCATTTTGCATGGAAATTGGATCCAAATTTGCAGTTTAGTATGCATGTAATTCAAAATTACATGACATGCCACTACACATGCATCATCTACAAATTTTTGGGAGCTTGATTTCTAACGTGGAATTTACATAAATAACCCTTAACTTCTCATAAAATTGAAAATTACATTCAGAGCAACATATTCATCGAATGTTTCTGCGAACATGACGGCTACATACCCGTGAATTTATTGCAGTCGTTCCTCCCTAAGAATACTACTTAACTCTTCATGGTTAGTTTTATCAAAATATTTTTGTTCGGAATGTTCCACCACGATCTACATACTGTGACAACCTATTTTTCTAATACATTATTCTACAAAGCGAAAATTACCCGTTCAGTGGCGGTGCACGACAAGTGGCGATAGTGCAGCACTTAGGAGCAACGCGTGGCAAGGCTTACGCGAGCAATTTCGTGCAAGCGTGTGGTGCATTGAATGAGCGATGCATGTCGCGAATCAACGACAGTAGGCACAGTTGGCAATCTGTGTGCAATCGCGAGATCCAATTAGCATGCAACACATGGAGAACGTGCAGTTCGCATAGATCGTTGACTAGTTCAATCGAATCGGTTGGTTCAGCGACCCCTTCGTGCTGTTTCGAGCGATTCAAAGCCTTCCCGACCTCAAATTTCGACAAATAAGGTATCGTTGGAATCGTATCGATGCGTATTATGTGTTGGTACACTTTGTTTTCATTTTTTATCACTGTTACTATTGTGAAAAATCTGAAACATGTATAAGTGAGTTACCAATCTGTTCTTAGTGTTCTTAGTTCAGGAAGACTTCCTGTTGCATACGCGAATCAAGAGGAAGGTCCGACATGCATCCCAGGACCTTTAGTGCAGGATCCAAAGTCACTGTGACTCTTCGGTGACGTTAGGTAAAGTAGACTATCTCATTCCCTATTTTTGACCTGTTTCGTGTAGTAGGACCTGATTCCTACAATGTGCTCCATACATACTACATATTATCGTTTGCACATGTTCTAATCCTCTTGCTGAGTATGGAACCCTATGATGTTTGATTCCAAATTTAGGTACTTAAAATCACCCTAACACAATGATTCATGAATAATTATTGCTTTAGAATAATTACTCTGAACCAAGTTAAAACCTAGGAATTTGGGTAGATTACGACGTTGTTAAAATCTTATTTTTATCATTGGAATTCAAAACTCTTTTTGGGAGTGAACTTAGTCTTGGGTACTAGGATATGAAATGAATTGATACTACAAGAATGGTCAAGATTAAGAACCTTAAATGTGATCCTATTATTGCATGTGTAAAATAAACTCCGTTTTGTGAAATAAGTATCATTGTGATCGTTAATTACTATATTACTTAGATCCACCGTTGAAAATTAGAAATGAACTTATTAACGGTTGATTATGGGAATGTTGGGAGCACTTCATAATCTTAAACAAGGAACGTAATGGTTGGAATCTTGGCCTGCATAAGGAATGTTATTAACTTAATCATATGGGAATAATCGTGAGATCAATACAACGAAATTATCGAGATTGTAAAGATTGGATAACTGGATTTAGCCCTGCTACTCGTCGGATTTGACTGTAACTTTGATCTTTTGGATCGATTTTGGGTTGATTTGGGGAGTTGTTGGCCTCCTTACGACTGTTTGGTTAAGTTTAGCAACTAACTGAGATAGCGAGATGCGTGGTTTGAGGTTTGGAGTAGTTCTTTCTCAGTTGATGGGTAGGTCATTGGCTGTATGTGATTCAATGTACAAAGCACTTATACGTGTTCACGCTACACTACGAAGCTACCACCTCTTTCTATAGTGACCCCAGGGTGACGGAAAGTAATGACTTGATGGGTATAAGCTATATTCCCAACTAGGAGGATAGTTTATACCGGTCTTGCATAGTAGAAAGTTACATGAAATCGTCTCGTGCCCGAGACATCGATTAATGGATTGTAAACTATAATAATATAGGTAAATTGAATAAATGAAATTGGATAAATAATAATTTGTAAACAAATAAATTGCTGATATAGTATCCTCTTTCTTTTTACTATTTTTACTTTGTTGTTGTTCTACTCTACTCAGTTTTTACTGACATGTTCTCGGATTTCTATAGTCAAGTGTTCTTGGTTAGTAGATACCGTTTGTGCAACTCTACCTTACATACATACGTTCTGTGGTAAACCCTCTAGCCAGTACTTCATTTCTTTCTTTTTCATTATTACTTTACGTTTTGTTTGATTAGCTATTGTTATTTTATAATTATGTGTTGGGTGACTGCAATCTTTTGGTTGGTTGTGCTTGTGGTTAGCACACGACAACTCAAATTTCATTGCTTAGCAGGACTCAGGTCGTCACAATAAAGTCAAAATTGATACCAGTTCTAGACTTCCCTCACCCATCTCTATTAAACAAATCAGATCATTTTTAAGGCATGTGGGATTCTACCGACAATTTATTAAGGATTTCTTCACAATCTCCCATCCCTTAAGCCAATCACTAGCCAAAGACCAACCTTTTGATTTTGATGAAAAATGCTTGGAGCGATTTGAAAAACTTAAGAAAGATGTTACCGAGGCACCTATTCTTCAAGGACCTTATTAGAATCAACCTTTTGAACTCATGGCTGATGCTTTTGATTTTGCAGTGGGTGTGTTATGATGGCAATGCATTGACAAGAAACCCGTTGTGACCTACTATGCAAGTAAAACTCTAAATGATACACAACGGAATTACACGATTATTGAAAAAGAAGTTGTCATTATGTTTGTCCTTAAGAAATTTTGATCATATCTGTTGGGATCACACATTACTGTATATATAGACAACTCAACACTTAAATCATTATAAAAAAAATAACCTTTAGCGACATTTGATATTTACTACTATAGACCTATTTGCCGCTATATTAAATTAGCAACACTTAAAATAAATATTGCTTATTTGCCTCCTTCAACGGTGTCACTAAAAGGTTAACGACAATTATATAATTGCCGCTAAATCATTGACATTAACATCACTTTAATCACCGCAATTAATGTCGCTAATTTTTTTTTTAATGACAATTTATTTGCCACAATTTTGTCACTATTGACCATTTATCTGATGCTATTAGTGTTGCTATAAACTTCATTTAGGGACTTTTATTTGTGCCACTAAACTACCACAATTAATTTACTTTAATAATACTTTATTTCATCATTTAATTGTTATTATTAATAATATTTAATAGAAATTTTTTATCTTTAAATCGTCACTATTTATTTACTTTAATGACGCTTTCTTTTATCATTTAATTGTCATTATTGATTCTCTTTAATGACCACTATTGATATTTGTTATGACCCGGTTCCTGAATCCCTACAGGACACGAGACCGGACTGAATCGACTGATCCCAAGACCTGGTCGTCCAACGAGAAAGTAACTAAAAAGCAGTAAAGTAAACCACATTCACCATGCTAAGCAACTAACAGTAACAAAAGTATAGCAGTAAAGAAGTAAAACTACTACAGTACACACCACCACAATAGTAGAAAAGTAAATGGGTACAGGAATATAAGGTGTAGAATGAAAGAGTACAGAATATAAAGGTGCAAGAAGCTACTCACTACTACAACGAGTACAAAAAGTGCTACAACTACTGGGTTTTACTGGGCCCAGCATCCTCTGCAGCAGTAAGCTCTGGCTACTCAACACCTGGACCTAAAAAAGGTTATGAGTACAAAACGTCAGCGAACATTAAGTAGAGTGGCAACCAACTACTAAAGCAGTAAAGGTAGACAGGTAACTGTTATTTTTCAATTTCTTTCTTTCTTTAACTAATTATTTGTTCTTTCACCACTTGATTTAATTATCAGGTCTCCTTCTTGATCTCGAATGTTCCTCGTGGGAACGATCTTAATTGCAGTCTTCTCCGAATAGTAGAAGTCGCACATGATGCTTTCCTGGCCGAGAGAGTCTCCCGTGGTGGTCTTACACCCAATCAACCACCCCAAGGTCATGGACAAACGTAACGGTGACTACGGCAAGCACGATAAACGCACTGGTAGCTACCCCACACTGACACGCGGTCAGTCGTTTCTGTTAGCGGGTGTGTCCAAAGCATAACACGGAACCAGTATAGGGCATAGCCCTCTCAATAACAGGGGTCTAGCCCCTAAGAACCAAACAGGGGTCTCGCCCCTCCACAGTCCGCGCACCCTTACCTGACTATCTTGGTTTGCCAAGTGGACCTAACAAGTCGATGTATGGCGGCTAGCTGAATCCCGGGCCCCGTGGGGTGGCTACCTCTCTCCCTACACTATTAGCTCGGTACTGTGTATGTGAGGGCCAAGAAGTCGGTACAGAGTGGCCAACCCTAACCTCAGGTCCCAACCTAAGGGCAGCTAACTCCACTCTACACTAAACAAGGGGACAATCGCTCTCCTTAGTACTACATACTCAAGGGCCAGCTCACTTCCCCACTCACATTCTCAGTTCCATTCCATTTATTTCTAGGAGCTCTACTCCTAATTCCCCGTAGGGTTCATGCTCATATTTCTCAGGCCATTTCATATCAGGTTTCATCATTTCTATTTCCATTCTTAGGTGATACACATGTAACATGTAATTCTACCATTCACATTTCCATATTCAAGTCATTCACAAGTAGCTCGTGTTTCCAACATTCACCTTTCCATTTTCGAATTATATACATGCAGCTCACATTACGCCATTTCAATTATTCGACAAGAAAGTTACATGCAACAGTTAACTAGCACAAGCACTACATATTCCGCAGACAACTGTTATTCATTTACAGGCAATTGTTGTCATTCTATCTACTCATTCAAGACTGCAATTTATTCATTCAATACAGACATTCCAGTATTTCTAGTCCTACGATTCATGCCACATCCTAGGTTCTAATCATTCATTCCATACATGCATTTAGGTTTTAATTAAATTAAGGAGAAGCCACTCTACCAGTAAACCCAGGAGTAATGGGAGCTTGAACGACAGGCTCACGTGCCTTAGCAAGCCCCGAACCCGCAACGGAAACCAGTGCTATCACAAGGTTCAATCACAAGATAATACTCGAAATAGTATAGAAAGTATTCCAACAAGTAGAGGAATTCATACGGAAAACATCGGTATCTTAATTGCCGAAATCGGACCCCAAACGGACCTTAAACGGGTCAAAAATAGTGATTCTGACTCAAATCAGACATCTTGAACAACTTCCAGATGTCTTAAAAGAGTCCAGAGCCATACCTCAAGTTTTGTGTTACTCAGACGTCCAAGAACTCCGCTGGGCCGTCTGGACCCAGTTTCAGACGTTCGACCACCTCTCTAGACATCTGGAAAAGCTTCCCGTCGTCTGGTGCCTCACCCAGACGTCCGAAGTGTGTGGGAGGGTGTGTCCCGCGCCTTCCCGAAGCAGCTCCTACGCGAATCAACCGAATCTCCATCAAAAAGGCAAGAAACAATGTCTCGGCGGAGCGGCCTGCATGGCCGTATCCGCAAAGGAGGCGTACCTTCGCAAAGCCTCCTCAGACGTCTGGCACCACCTCCAAACGTCCGCACCGTCGTCTGACGGTCACTCCAGACGCCTGATTCTGGGAAAATTCCAGAACTAGAACCTGCTTCCGCCTTCTCACGCCGCACGTGGCTGCGTCGCGCCCTCTCCCCTACTGCTCCGGCTGCAGCAGTGTCGGGGAGGACCTCCCTGATGCACTCCTCTACCTTGCACATGCACCGCTCCGGCCGTGAGCTCACCAGCAAGCTCTCATGCGAGCTCGCAAGCCTTCTCTCCTCTCCTCACGCTCTCCTCCTCCCCTCTCACGCCGCTCCTCTCTGCTGTTCTCGCTCGGCTGCTCTCGCTAGAGGGTAGAGGAAGGTGGCTGGGAAGTGGGTGAAACGAGGGAGAGGAGGGGGCTTATATAAGGGTGTGGGCTTAGGGTTTTCGTCGTGCGAAAGGAGAGAGAAGAAGAAACAAGGAGCGCGTACTATCTACGTGCAGACACAAGCTTGTACACGAAAATTTTGATTTTCAAACATCTGGAAAGGAGTCCAAACGTCCTACAAGACGTTTGACCCTCAGTCCAAACGTCTTACCAAATGTCTGACCTAAAGTCCGGACGTCTTAAAAAGACTTAACAGCATAGGTCTTAACATCATAACAAACTCAAAGGAAGTTTCGTCCCCGAAACTTGAGCTAGCTAAGGTGTGGAAAAAGAACATACACATAACAAACTCAAAGAGGACCGAAGCCGGTTCGAAAAGACGTACCCTCAAAGAGCTCTGGATACCGCTCTAGCATCTCCACCTCAGGCTCCTAGGTAGCCCCCTCGTACCTCTGGCTCCTCCACAAGACCTTCACTAGGGGTACCTACTTTCGTCTCAAACTCCGGACGACTCTGTCTAGTATCTACACTGGTCACTCAGGATAGGTCAAGTCATCACCTACCTCAACACTCTCGTGGCTCAGAACGTGACTGGGATCAACGACATACTTCCTGAGGTTGGACACGTGGAATACGTCGTGCACACCAGAAAGCTGGGGAGGAAGGGCAAGCCTGTAAGCAACAGGTCCAACCTGCTCCAGGACCTCAAAGGGCCCCACAAACCTCGGTGCGAGCTTCCCTTTCACCCTAAAATGCTGCAGGCCCTTCATGGGTGAAACGCGAAGGAACACGTGATCCCCAACCTCAAACTGCACCTCTCTGCGCTTCCGATCAGCATAACTCTTCTATCTGCTCCTGACAATGCGGAGTCGCCTATGAATCTACTCAATCACCTCCTGACTCTACTGGATCAGTCTGGGGCCAACCTCCCACTTGGCCCCTACCTCAACCCAACTCAAGGGCGTAGTACACCTCCATCCGTACAGAGCCTCGTAGGGTGCTATGTCGATGCTCGAGTGATAGCTGTTATTATATGCATACTCTGCCAGGGGCAATTGCTCCTCCCAAGAGCCCCTTCAGTCCAGTACACAGGCACGCAAAAGGTCCTCAAGCGTCTGTATCGTGCGCTCCGATTGTCCGTCCATCTGGGGGTGTTATGCCGTATTGAACTTCAACAGTGTCCCCAAAGCCTGCTGAAACTCAACTCAAAACTGGGACGTAAATCGGGTATCCCGATCGGGTACAATCTCACGTGAAAGAAACGTGCCATCTTCGTCAATCTGTCTACAATCACCCAGACTACGTCATGTCCTCGCTAGGTAACGGGTAATCCCACCACAAAGTCCATGGCGATGCTCTCTCACTTCCACTCTGGCACTGGAAGTGGCTGCAATGGCCCTGCAGGCCTCTGATGGTCGACCTTCACCTGCTGGCACACCAAACACCGCTGTACGAATTCACCTACATCCCGCTTCATTCCCCACCACCAAAAGTCGCGTCTCAGATCATGATACATCTTTGTGTTCCCAGAATGTATGGTGAACCTGGAACCGTATGCCTCAGTCAGGAGCTCTCTCAACAGCTCCTTGTCCTTGGGAACGCACAAACGTCCCCTCATGCGCAGCACCTCGTCGGTAAAGGAGAAGTCTCCAGGGTCTCCTGACAGTACTCTCTCACGCAACGACTGCAAGTACGGGTCTGCCATCTGTCCTATGATGATGCGGTCTATCAGCTTTGGCCTCGTCTATCATGTCACAGTACTAGCCCACAGTGCCCCAGTAACTCTAGTGGTCGCCAACTACCCATCTCCTCTATGAGTCTCCAACTCTGTGCCTGTAAACTAGCCAAGTGGGCAGACGACTTCCGACTCAAGGCATCGGCCACCACATTGGCCTTCCCTGGATGGTAGGAAATGCTGCAATCATATTCCTTCAGGAGCTCTAACCAACGTCTCTTTCTTTGTAACGAACGCGTGCCCCAGACGCCTTTTAAGACGTCTGGGATGTGGCCCAGACGTCGGACCAGATGTCTGGGATCACATCCAGACGTCTGACCAGACGTCCGGGATCGTTTCGAGACGTCTGGAGAACAGTTATGTTCGCACGGGAGATTCGTCTACGCGCCTGTGCGCGCAGACCTGCGATTCCTCTCTCTCTCTCTCTGCGGCTGCAGGCGCACTGCGACCACCTTCTCTCTCCTCCTTGCGCGGCCTTAAAAGGGCCACGCCTCCCCTCCCGTCTCCACCGTCTCCTCCTTCTTCTCCTTCCTGAGCGCGAGAGCGAGCGAGCGCGAGGGCGGCAGCGGCAGCCGCAGTGAGCGCGGAGGAGGTGCGGCGTGCGAGGGCGGGGCTCTGCCGTGAGGGCAAGCTCGCCGGAGCGGCTTGGCCGGCCGGCGGAGGGCGCAGGGGGCGCGGAGCGACGCGGAGAGGGACCTGCTACGGGCTGAGCAGCAGACGCGCGAGGTGCGACGCGGGCGGCGTCGCGAGCGGAGGCCGAGCAGGGTTCTGATTCTGGAAAAATTTCCAGAATCAGACGTCTGGGTTGATAGCCAGACGGCAAGGTCGACGTCTGTAATATCGTACAGACGTCTGAAAGGTGAGTTTCCGCTTTCTTCTTCCTTCTTCTCGACTGACCGTACTGAGGGAGGGGGGTTGGCTGTGCGCAGGTTCGCTGATTCGCCATCCTTTGCGAATCAGACGTCTGGAAGTTGTACCAGACGGCGGGAGTGATCTACAGACGTCCGTGTGGACCATCGGACGTCTGGGGTATAGGACAGACATCCCCGCAGACTTCTGGACGTCTGGGAAACCACGCTGAACAGGTAATTCTCTGATCCACCGTTTAAGACGTCTGGAAGGAGTTCCAGACGTCTGATTTTGCATAGTATCGTCTTTCTCGACCCGTTTAGGGCCCGTTTGGGCTCCGTTTTCCGCGATTCGAGTTGCGTTCGTTTCAGAATTAATTCCTCTACCCGTCTACAGTAGCTATACACTGTTTTGAGACACTCCTTGTGTTTGATCCTTGTGATAGGACCTCGTTCGGTTGCAGTCTTGAGAGTCGCGGAGGCACGCGGGATTCCCGATCACGCCCCCATTACTCCCGTTGTACCTGGTAGAGTGGCTTAAGTTATTTTTTTTAAAATCTGTTAAAGTATGGAACCATAACTAGAATCTAGGACATTGCATGAATCCTAGGAATGAGAAATGTATGGAATGATAGCTCCTAGGTGATGCATGAATCCTAGGGTTGGAAAACTAGTTGTATGCTAGATCCTAGGATGTGGCATGAATCTTAGGATGGAAAAACTAGTGGAATGTATAATACTGCAGTCTTGGAAAAATGGAAAGGAATATAAAGCTGTCTGTAATTTGAATTAACAGCTGCCTGTTATGAATAAAGAAACATGTTTGAGATCATGGATTTTGAGAACGTGAATTTGGAAAGTGAAACATATGATGTTCTGAGATAAAGAGCTGGAACCCTACGGGGAATTAGGAGTGGAACTCCTGGAAAGAAAAAGGAATGGAACTGAGATGTAGTTTGTACTGTCTCTTGGGTACGCAGTACCAAGGGAAGTACCTGTACCTGTTTAGTGCAGAGTGGAGCCAGCCGGCCCAGGGACCCGGGGTTAGGATTGGCCGCTCTGTACCGACTTGTTAGCCCTCGTGTACGTAGTACCGAGGAGAGCTAGTAGTGTTAGGAGAGTACTAGCTACCCCACGGGCCCCGGGGTTCTGCTAGCCTCCTTCACCGACTTGTTAGGCCCACTAGGGCAAACCAGGGTAGTCAGGCGAGGGTGCGCGGACTGTGGAGGGGCAAGGCCCCGGTTTGGTTACTGTGGAGGGGTTGGACCCCTGTTACTGAGAGGGCTCTGCCCTGGTTCCGTGCTGTGCTTTGGGCGCACCCGTTAACGGAAACGACTGACCGCGTGCCAGTGCGGGCTAGCTACCTGTGCGTTTATCGCGCGTGCCGTAGTCACCGTTACGTCTGTCAGTGACCTTGGGGTGGTTGACTGAGAGTAGGATCACCACGGGGGACTCTCCCGGCCAGGAGAGCACCACGTGCTACTTCTACTTTTGGAAAAGACTGCAATCAAGATCGTTCCCACGAGGACATTCGAGATCAAGTAAAGGATCTGAGAAATAAATGAAATAGTGAGAAAAATTGAAAGATGTGAATAAAGGAAGTAATAAAACATAACAGCTACTGTACACTCTACTGTTGCCTTTAGTTAGTTTGCCACTCTACTCAGTGTTTTGCTGACATGTTACACTCGTTACCTTTTTCAGGACCAGGTGTTGAGCAGCCAGGGTCGGCGGCTGCAGAGGACGCTGGGCCGAGTAGGGTCCAGTAGAGTTACCACAGCCTTTTGTACCCCTTTTGTTTCTGTTCTAATGAGTAGTTTTTGTTTCCGCTGTACCTTCTTTACCTGCAGTTCTTGTTATATGATAAATGCTGTTTTACTGTTGTGGTGGTACCTACTGTAGTAGTTTCTTTCCTTACTGCTGTACTTTCTTACTGTTAGTTATATTCATGCTGAATGTGGTTTATTTTACTGTCTTTTGGTTACTTCCTCGTTGGACGACTAGGTATTGGGATTAGTCGAGTCGGTCCGGTTCTCGTGTCTCGTAGGGACTCGGGAACCGGGTCGTTACAAGATGGTATCAGAGCAAGGTCGTCCCGAGAAGTGAATCAACTGACTGGAAAATAACCAATTCACATGTTTATAGCTAGAGTAGCCACCACAACATATCTCTTGACATGAGCTCTTAGAAGTTTTGTTAGGTACCGTCTGTTTTGACGTCTCCGTTTTGTTTCGCGTCTCCATTGTAGGAGATGCCGCGTCGTGGAGCTAGGAGGGTGGGCCGCAGGCGCGGTCGAGGTCAGGGCCCGGGGGACAGATGTGTCGGGCTTGGAATACATACTACCCCTCCTCTTCTCCTGAGTATATCGTCTCGGGACCTCGTCCAACTGATTCGAGAGGTGGTTCGAGAAGAATTTCAGCTTCCACCCACGTCGCCACCCCCTCCCCCTTCCGAGCGTACGACAGGGGAGTTAGTGGTGGAACGAGATTTCCGCCGCCACACCAGGCGTGTTAGGAGAACTCAACGGAGACACGTGGCATCCGCAGAAGAGCCGTCACGTTGTGTAGGGACATCAGTGGCCTTTGGGGGCCCTCGACAGGGGCCAGTCGCCAGCACCGGACCCCCGCCTAGCCGACAGCAGGGACTCACTGAGGGCGGGAGTCGGGTTTCCCTCTGCTACCAGTGTGGCCAGCCGGGCCACGTCAGGAGGGACTTCCCATCTAGGGCAGGAGGTCAGCAGATACTTCCCGCGCAGAGCACTGGAGGGCGCGCAGGAGGCCGCGGTTCCCAGGCACGAGGAGGAGGACAGCAGTCGCGAGGAGGGTACCGGCCAGCACCTACCCGTCCGACGCAGAGTGTGGCTGCTTCGTCCGCACCTAGAGCTGAGGGGCGTATCAACGCCCTAACACACAGGGACGCCAGAGCATCGGGATCCGTGGTAGCAGGTATGGTTTCAGTTTCTGGCAGACTCGTTTACACGCTTTTCGATTCCGACGCTACGCACTCGTTTGTCGCAGCCAGTTTCGCGGTTAGTTTGGACCAGGATTATACACTCTTAGAGAATCCGTTCGTAATCAGAGGTCCGAGTGGTCAGCTGTTCGTAGCTGAGGAGGTGTACACGGGTTGCGGGGTCAGCATCGGGGGACATAGCCTGCCAGCTGACCTGATCATGATACAGATGGAGGACTTTGGAGTGATTCTGGGGATGGATTGGCTGTCCGCTTACCACGCCTTGGTAGACTGTTTTGAGAGGAAGATTGTCTTCTCCATTCCGGAGTTGCCTTCTTTCGAGTTTCACGGGCAGCCAGTGGACGGAGGTTTCAAGTGCATTTCGGCACTTCGGGCGGCGAGACTTTTGAGCCAGGGGTGTGAGGGCTTCCTAGCTTGTGTGGTGGCAGAGCACAGCCCCGTGGCAGACTTCCAGAGCATCCCGGTGGTCAGAGAGTACCCCGACGTGTTTCCAGACGAGTTACCAGGACTACCGCCCGAGCGTGAGATCGAGTTTGAGATCTCACTAGTACCAGGGACCAGCCCCATCTCCACCGCGCCATACAGGATGGCACCGCTTGAGCTGCGAGAGCTCAAGTCTCAGTTGCAGGACCTTTTGGAGAAAGGTTTCGTGAGGCCCAGTGCGTCTCCCTGGGGAGCCCCGGTACTGTTTGTGAAGAAGAAGGATGGGACCCTACGCCTTTGTGTGGACTACCGACAGCTGAATAGGGTCACCATCAAGAACAGATATCCGCTGCCGAGGATCGACGATTTGTTTGACCAGTTGCGGGGTGCCACGGTGTTTTCCAAGATCGACTTGAGGTCTGGATACCACCAGTTGAGAATCAGGGAGACCGACGTCTCCAAGACAGCTTTCCGCACCCGCTACGGACACTACGAGTTTTTGGTCATGCCGTTTGGACTGACCAATGCCCCCGCTGCTTTCATGGACCTGATGAACCGGGTGTTTAGACCGTACTTGGACCAGTTTGTGGTGGTTTTCATAGATGATGTACTCATCTATTCTAGAGATCGGACGCAGCACGGACAGCACTTGCGGATGGTTCTGGACACTCTGAGACGACGCAGGCTGTACGCCAAATACAGCAAGTGCGAGTTCTGGTTGAGGGAGGTGACCTTTTTGGGGCATGTGATCTCTGGAGACGGCCTGGCGGTGGACCCCGCCAAGGTCGAGGCAGTGCTCAGGTGGGAGAGACCGCGTTCAGTCACTGAGATTCGCAGTTTCCTGGGACTGGCAGGTTACTACAGACGGTTCATCAGAGGTTTTTCATAGATTGCGCGTCCTATGACACAGTTGACTCGGAAGGATGTGCCTTTCGCTTGGACAGACGCCTGTGAGGCGTGTTTTCTGGAGCTGAAGGAGAGGTTGACCTCGGCTCCCGTGCTCACCATCCCTGACAGTAGTGGCGGGTTCGTTGTGTACACGGACGCTTCCTTGCAGGGGTTAGGAGGTGTGCTCATGCAGAGGGGTCACGTGGTCGCTTACGCTTCGCGGCAACTGAAGCCCCATGAGCATACCTACCCTACCCACGATCTAGAGTTGGCAGCTGTTGTCTTCGCGCTGAAGACATGGAGGCACTACTTGTACGGTGAGACCTTCGAGATTTTTACAGATCACAAGAGCCTCAGATATCTTTTTGACCAGAAGGAGCTCAACATGAGACAGAGACGTTGGTTGGAGCTCCTGAAGGACTACGACTGTAGCATCTCCTACCACCCGGGAAAGGCCAATGTGGTGGCTGACGCCTTGAGCCGTAAGGCGCCCGCACGCTTGGCCAGTCTACAGTTACAGAGTTGGAGCCTTTTGGAGGAGGTGGGCAGTTGACGACCTCTAGAGTTACGAGGGTACTGTGGGGCAGTGACGGTGACACGGGAGACCAGGCCAGAGTTGATAGACCGCATCATCGCGGGACAGATGGTCGATCCGTACTTGCAGTCTTTGCGCGACAGAGTACTATCAAGGGACCCAGGGGACTTCTCTTTCACAAACCAGGTGTTACGCTTGAGGGGACGGTTGTGCATCCCCAGAGACGAGGAGCTGTTGAGAGAGCTCCTGACTGAGGCACACGGTTCCAGATTCACCATACATCCCGGAAACACGAAAATGTACCATGACTTGAGACGCGAGTTTTGGTGGAGAGGGATGAAGCGGGATGTGGGTGAGTTCGTGCAGCAGTGCTTAGTGTGCCAGCAGGTGAAAGCCGAGCATCAGAGGCCTGCAGGGCCGCTTCAGCCGCTTCCAGTGCCAGAGTGGAAGTGGGAGAGCATCACCATAGACTTGGTGGTGGGCTTACCTGTTACCCAGCGAGGACACGACGCAGTCTGGGTAATAGTGGATAGATTGACGAAGACGGCACGATTCTTGCCGATCCGAGTCACTTTGGGACCAGCACAGTTGGCAGAGAGGTATATCCGTGATGTGGTGCGACTACACGGAGTTCCGCGGGAGATCGTATCCGACCGGGATACCCGCTTTACGTCCCAGTTTTGGGCTGAGTTTCAGCAAGCTTTGGGGACGAGGTTGAGGTTTAGCACGGCTTACCACCCCCAGACGGACGGACAGTCGGAACGCACGATACAGACACTTGAGGACCTTTTGCGTGCCTGTGTACTAGACTGGAGGGGCTCTTGGGAGGAGCACCTGCCCCTGGCGGAGTTTGCATACAACAACAGTTATCACTCGAGCATCGGCATGGCTCCCTACGAGGCTCTGTACGGACGGAAATGCACGGCACCCTTGAGTTGGGTTGAGGTGGGGACCAAGTGGGAGGTTGGCCCCAGGTTGATCCGGCAGAGTCAGGAGGTAGTCGAGCAGATCCACAGACGACTCAGCACTGTCAGGAGCAGACAGAAGAGCTACGCAGATCGCAGACGCAGAGAGGTGCAGTTCGAGGTTGGGGACCATGTCTTCCTTCGTGTTTCGCCCATGAAGGGCTTACAGCGGTTTGGGGTGAGAGGGAAGCTCGCGCCGAGGTTCGTGGGGCCCTTTGAGGTCCTGGAGCGGGTTGGACCCGTTGCTTACAGACTTACCCTTCCCCCGCAGCTTTCTGGTGTGCATGACGTGTTCCACGTGTCCAACCTCAGGAAGTACGTAGCCGATCCCAGCCACGTACTGAGTCACGAGAGCGTCGAGGTGAGCGACGATCTGACCTACCCCGAGCGGCCAGTGCAGATCCTAGACCGAGCCGTCCGCAGGTTGAGACGAAAGCAAGTACCCCTGGTAAAGGTTTTGTGGAGGAGCCAGCGGTACGAGGAGGCTACCTGGGAGCCTGAGGCGGCAATGCGGGAGCGGTACCCGGAGCTTTTCGCGGGTACGTCTTTTCGGACCGGCTTCGGTCCTCTTTGAGTTTGTTATGGTTAGTTGGACATCTTTTTCCCACACCCTAGTTGGCGCAAGTTTCGGGGATGAAACTTCCTTTGAGTTTGTTATATTGTAACGAACGCATGCCCCAGACGCCTTTTAAGACGTCTGGGATGTGGCCCAGACGTCGGACCAGACGTCTGGGATCACATCCAGACGTCTGACCAGACGTCCGGGATTGTTTCCAGACGTCTGGAGAACAGTTATGTTCGCACGGGAGATTCGTCTGCGCGCCTGTGCGCGCAGACCTGCGATTCCTCTCTCTCTCTCTCTGGGGCTGCAGGCGCGCTGCGACCACCTTCTCTCTCCTCCTCACGCGGCCTTAAAAGGGCCACGCCTCCCCTCCCGTCTCCACCGTCTCCTCCTTCTTCTCCTTCCTGAGCGCGAGAGCGAGCGAGCGCGAGGGCGGCAGCGGCAGCCGCAGTGAGCGCGGAGGAGGTGCGGCGTGCGAGGGCGGGGCTCTGCCGTGAGGGCGAGCTCGCCGGAGCGGCTTGGCCGGCCGGCGGAGGGCGCAGGGGGCGCGGAGCGACGCGGAGAGGGACCTGCTACGGGCTGAGCAGCAGACGCGCGAGGTGCGATGCGGGCGGCGTCGCGAGCGGAGGCCGAGCAGAGTTCTGATTCTGGAAAAATTTCCAGAATCAGACGTCTGGGTTGATAGCCAGACGGCAAGGTCGACGTCTGTAATATCGTACAGACGTCTGAAAGGTGAGTTTCCGCTTTCTTCTTCCTTCTTCTCGACTAACCGTACTGAGGGAGGGGGGTTGGCTGTGCGCAGGTTCGCTGATTCGCCATCCTTTGCGAATCAGACGTCTGGAAGTTGTACCAGACGGCAGGAGTGATCTACAGACGTCCGTGTGGACCATCGGACGTCTGGGGTATAGGACAGACATCCCCGCAGACTTCTGGACGTCTGGGAAACCACGCTGAACAGGTAATTCTCTGATCCACCGTTTAAGACGTCTGGAAGGAGTTCCAGACGTCTGATTTTGCATAGTATCGTCTTTCTCGACCCGTTTAGGGCCCGTTTGGGCTCCGTTTTCCGCGATTCGAGTTGCGTTCGTTTCAGAATTAATTCCTCTACCCGTCTACAGTAGCTATACACTGTTTTGAGACACTCCTTGTGTTTGATCCTTGTGATAGGACCTCGTTCGGTTGCAGTCTTGAGAGTCGCGGAGGCACGCGGGATTCCCGATCACGCCCCCATTACTCCCGTTGTACCTGGTAGAGTAGCTTAAGTTATTTTTTTTAAAATCTGTTAAAGTATGGAACCATAACTAGAATCTAGGACATTGCATGAATCCTAGGAATGAGAAATGTATGGAATGATAGCTCCTAGGTGATGCATGAATCCTAGGGTTGGAAAACTAGTTGTATGCTAGATCCTAGGATGTGGCATGAATCTTAGGATGGAAAAACTAGTGGAATGTATAATACTGCAGTCTTGGAAAAATGGAAAGGAATATAAAGCTGCCTGTAATTTGAATTAACAGCTGCCTGTTATGAATAAAGAAACATGTTTGAGATCATGGATTTTGAGAACGTGAATTTGGAAAGTGAAACATATGATGTTCTGAGATAAAGAGCTGGAACCCTACGGGGAATTAGGAGTGGAACTCCTGGAAAGAAAAAGGAATGGAACTGAGATGTAGTTTGTACTGTCTCTTGGGTACGCAGTACCAAGGGAAGTACCTGTACCTGTTTAGTGCAGAGTGGGGCCAGCCGGCCCAGGGACCCGGGGTTAGGATTGGCCGCTCTGTACCGACTTGTTAGCCCTCGTGTACGTAGTACCGAGGAGAGCTAGTAGTGTTAGGAGAGTACTAGCTACCCCACGGGCCCCGGGGTTCTGCTAGCCTCCTTCACCGACTTGTTAGGCCCACTAAGGCAAACCAGGGTAGTCAGGCGAGGGTGCGCGGACTGTGGAGGGGCAAGGCCCCGGTTTGGTTACTGTGGAGGGGTTGGACCCCTGTTACTGAGAGGGCTCTGCCCTGGTTCCGTGCTGTGCTTTGGGCGCACCCGTTAACGGAAACGACTGACCGCGTGCCAGTGCGGGCTAGCTACCTGTGCGTTTATCGCGCGTGCCGTAGTCACCGTTACGTCTGTCAGTGACCTTGGGGTGGTTGACTGAGGGTAGGATCACCACGGGGGACTCTCCCGGCCAGGAGAGCACCACGTGCTACTTCTACTTTTGGAAAAGACTGCAATCAAGATCGTTCCCACGAGGACATTCGAGATCAAGTAAAGGATCTGAGAAATAAATGAAATAGTGAGAAAAATTGAAAGATGTGAATAAAGGAAGTAATAAAACATAACAGCTACTATACACTCTACTGTTGCCTTTACTTAGTTTGCCACTCTACTCAGTGTTTTGCTGACGTGTTACACTCGTTACCTTTTTCAGGACCAGGTGTTGAGCAGCCAGGGTCGGCGGCTGCAGAGGACGCTGGGCCGAGTAGGGTCCAGTAGAGTTACCACAGCCTTTTGTACCCCTTTTGTTTCTGTTCTAGTGAGTAGTTTTTGTTTCCGCTGTACCTTCTTTACCTGCAGTTCTTGTTATATGATAAATGCTGTTTTACTGTTGTGGTGGTACCTACTGTAGTAGTTTCTTTCCTTACTGCTGTACTTTCTTACTGTTAGTTATATTCATGCTGAATGTGGTTTATTTTACTGTCTTTTGGTTACTTCCTCGTTGGACGACTAGGTATTGGGATTAGTCGAGTTGGTCCGGTTCTCGTGTCTCGTAGGGACTCGGGAACCGGGTCGTTACAGTCTTATGTTGAACTCCTGATCAAACAAGTACCTGAGGCTCTTATGATTTATGAAAATCTCAAAAGTCTCACCGTACAGGTAGTGCCTCCAAGTCTTTAGCGCGAAGATGATAGCTGCCAGCTTTAGGTCGTGGGTAGGGTAGCTATGCTCATGGGGCTTCAGTTGCCGTGAAGTGTAAGCTACAACGTGACCCTGCTGCATGAGTACACCCCCTAACCACTGCAAAGAGGTGTCCGTGTACACAACGAACTCGCCACTACTGTCTGGAATGGTAAGCACGAGAGCCGAAGTCAGCCTCTCCTTCAGCTCCTGAAAACACGCCACACAAGCGTCTGTCCAAGAAAAGGGCATGTCATTCTGGGTCAACTGTGTCATAGAACGTGCAATCTATAAGAAACCCCTGATAAACCACCGGTAGTAGCCTGCCAATCCCAAGAAACTGCGGATCTCTGTCACTATACGTGGTCTCTCTCACCTAAGCACTGCCTTAACCTTAGCTGGATCCACAATCAAGCCATCTCCTGATATCACATGACCTAAAAAGGTCACCTCCCTCAATTAGAACTCGCATTTACTGTATTTGGCGTACAGTCTACGTCGTCTCAATGTGTCCAAAACCATCCGCAAGTGCTGTCCGTGCTGCGCCTGATCCCGAGAGTAGATGAACACATCATCAATAAATACCACCACAAACTGATCCAGGTATGGTCTGAACACCGAGTTCATCAAATCCATGAAGGCAGTGGGGGCGTTGGTCAGCCCAAACGGCATGACTAAAAACTCGTAGTGTCCGTACCGGGTGCGGAAAGCTGTCATGAAGACGTTGATCTCCTTGATCCTCAACTGGTGGTAGCCAGACCTCAAGTCTTTCTTGAAGAATACTGTGACACCTCGCAACTGATTAAACAAGTAGTCAATCCTCAGCAGCGGATACCTGTTTTTTATGGTAACCCTATTCAGCTGTCTGTAGTTCACACAAAGACGTAGGGTACCATCCTTCTTCTTCATAAATAATATCGGGGCTACCCACAGAGACGCACTGGGCCTTACAAAGCCCTTCTCCAAAAGGTCCTGCAACTGGGACTTGAGCTCTCGTAGCTCAAGTGGTGCCATCCTGTAAGGTGCTGTAAAAATGGGGCTAATCCCCGGTAATAGTGATATCTTAAACTCGATCTCACACTCAGGCGATAATCCTATCAGCTCCTCTGGAAACACGTCGGGGTACTCTCTAACCACCGGGATACTCTGAAAGTCTGCCACGGGGCTGGACTCTGCCACTACACAAGCCAGAAAGCCCTCACACCCCTGGCTCAAAAGTCTCATCACCCGAAGTGCAGAAATGCACCTGAAGCCTCCATCCACTGGCTGTCCGTGAAACTCGAAAGAAGGCATCTCCAATATGGAGAAGACGATGTTCTTCTCAAAACAGTCCACCAAAGCGTGGTAAGCAGATAGTCAGTCCATCCCCAGAATCACGCCAGTCCTCCATCGGTATCACAATCAGATTAGCGGGGCGACTGTGTCCCCCAACACTGACCTCACAGCCTGTGTAAACCTCCTCAGCTACAAACAGCTGACCACCCGGACCTCTGATCACGAACGGATCCTCTAACACACAATCCTGTCCCAAACTGACAGCAAAACTAGCAGCAACGAACGAGTGCGTAGTGCCAGAATAAAAAAGTGTGTAAACTAGTCTGCTGGAAACTGTAACCATACCTACCACTACCGAACTTGAAGCTTTGGCGTCTCTGTATGTCAGGACGTTAATATGTCCCTCAGCTCTAGGTACGAACGAAGCAGCCACACTCTACGTCGAACGGGTAGTCGCTGGCCGGTACCCTCCCCGCGACTGCTGTCCTCCCCCACGCACCTGGGAACCGCGGCCTCCTGCTCATCCTCTAACGCTCGGTGTTGCGAGCATCTGCTGACCTCCAGCCCTAGATGGGTAATTGCTTCTAATTTAGCCCGGCTGGTCACAATGGTAGTAAAGGGGAACTCGACTCCCGCCCTCGGTAGGTCCCTGCTAACGGCTGGGCGGGGTTCCGATGCTGACAGCTAACCCCTGTCGGGGGCCCCAAAGGTCATTGACGACCTCGCAAAGCATGACAGCTCTCCTGCGGGCGCCACATGCCTCCTCTCGCCGACCCTGTGAGTAGTTTGGCTGGTAGGGCCTCTTTCGTCTGTTATAAGTGTCACGTGCGGCCGGGTTGGTCTCCTCATATGTCATAGCTGCCTCCACCACCCTCGAGAATGTAGGCAGCTTCAGGGATTTGACATACCCCCGAATAGCAGGCCGGAGCCCCTCGGTGAACCTCCACAGGTGCTCCTCCTCAGTAGCTACAGCTGTCGCGACGAAAGGAGATAGCTCCAGAAAATGCGTGCGGTACGTGCTCACGGTCATCGTCTCCTGGCGGAGAGTGTGGAACTCCTGCCTCCTCTGATCCTTCCACGTCTGGGAAAAGTACTGCTCGCAGAAGAAGGTGACAAACTGGTCCCAAGTCGGCTCAGCCCTCTCCTGACCTCTGACCACCCTCAACCACCTGTGTGCCCCATTCTCCAGCTGGTACGTGGCAAAGGTCACGCGACACTCCACAGGGGGGAGAAGGGTGTCAACCACCTTCTCGATCTGCTCGAGCCAGTCCTCCGCCTCGGTCGGGTCCTCATCCCCCTTGAAGGAGGGGGGCTTCAGCTTCTGGAACTGTCCGAAAAGCTCGTAATGGCGCTAAAGTGGGGAAACTGGTATGCCTACAGGTAGGGAGGGCTCGTCTCGGAAGTGTCAGAGGACGGTGGGGGTGGTGGAGGACCACCCCCTCCCCCACGTCCAGCGCTGTCTGTCTCGCGGTCCCACAGAGAACTCCCCCTCCGCAGCCCCAGAGAGAGGCACTCGTGGAGGCGGGTGGAGCTCCTTTCGTACGATCTCTACTATCAGTTGGGCGAGGTCCTGGACCTGAACGCTTGGAAATAGTGGCTGGTCCACCGAAACGTCGGGCTCAACACGTCCGCCCCTCCGACCTCAACCTCGACCACGTCCGCAGCCTGCCTCAATGACTCCACGTCAAGGCATCTCCTACAAGGAGACACGGACATAGAACAGGAAGATGTCAATTCCAATAGACATTTAGCAAAAGAACCTCAGAACAGATATCAAAAGGTACGTTGTGGTGGTTACTCTAGTTACAAGTACCAGTTAGTTGGTTATTTTCCAACTAGTTGGTTCATTTTTTGGGACAACCTTGCTCTGATACCATCTTGTTATGACCCGGTTCCCGAATCCCTACAGGACACGAGACCAGACCGACTCGACTGATCCCAAGACCCAGTCATCCAACGAGAAAGTAACCAAAAAATAGTAAAGTAAACCACATTCACCATGCTAAGCAACTAACAGTAACAAACGTATAGTAATAAAGAAGTAAAACTACTACAGTACACACCACCATAACAGTAGAAAAGTAAACGGGTACAGGAATATAAGGTGCAGAATGAAAGAGTACATAATATAAAGGTACAAGAAGCTACTCACTACTACAATGAGTACAAAAAGAGCTACAACTACTGGGCTCTATTGGACCCAGCACCCTCTACAGCCGTAGGCTCTGGCTGGTTAACACCTGGACCTAAAAAATGCTGAGTACAAAACGTCAGTGAACACTAAGCAGAGTGGCAACCAACTACTAAAGTAGTAAAGGTGGACAGGTAGCTATTGTTTTTCAATTTCTTTCTTTTTTTAACTAATTATTCTTTCTTTCACCACTTGATTTAATTATCAGGTCTCTTTTTTGATCTCGAATGTTCCTCGTGGGAACGATCTTGATTGCAGTCTTTTCCAAAGAGTAGAAGTCGCACGTGGTGCTCTCCTGACCCGGAGTCCCCCGTGATAGTCCTACACCTAATCAACCACCCCAAGGTCACGGATAAACGTAACGGTGACTACAACACGCGTGATAAACGCACGGGTAGCTACCCCGCACTGGCACGCGGTCAGTCATTTCTGTTAGCAAGTACACCCAAAGCACAGCATAAAACTAGTATAGAGCATAACCCTCTCAATAACAGGGGTCTAGCCCCTAAAAACCAAACAGGGGTCTCGCCCCTCTACAGTCCGCGCACCCTCGCCTGACTACCCTGGTTTGCCCAGTGGACTTAACAAGTCGGTGTAAGGCAGCTAGCTGAACCCCGAGCCCCATGGGGTGACTAGCTCTCTCCCTACACTAGTAGCTCTCCCCGATACTGTGTACGCAAGGGCCAAGAAGTCGGTACAGAGTGGTCAATCCTAACCTCGAGTCCTAACCCAAGGGCGGCTAGCTCCGCTCTGCACTAAACAGGGGGACAGTCGCTCTCGGTACTCCGTACTCAAGGGCCAGCTCACTTCCCCACTCACATTCCCAGTTCCATTCTATTTATTTCTAGGAGCTCTACTCCTAATTCCCCGTAGGGTTCATGCTCATATTTCTCAGGTCATTCCATATCAGGTTTCATCATTTCTATTTCCATTCTCAGGTGATACACATGTAACATGTAATTCTACTGTTCACATTTCCATATTCAGGTCATTCACAAGTAGCTCGTGTTTCCAACATTCACCTTTCCATTTTCGAATTATATACATGCAGCTCATATTACGTCATTTCAATTATTCGACAGGAAAGTTACATGCAACAGTTAACTAGCATAAACACTACATATTCCGCAGACAACTGTTATTCATTTACAGGCAATTATTGTCATTCTATCACTCATTCAAGACTGCAATTTATTCATTTAACACAGACATTCCAGTATTTCTAGTCCTAGGATTCATGCTGCATCCTATGTTCTAATCATTCATTCCATACATGCATTTAGGTTTTAATTAAATTAAGGGGAAACTACTCTACCAGTAAACCCAGGAGTAATGGGGGCTTAAACGGCAAGCTAACGTGCCTCAACAAGCCCCGAACCCACAACGGAAACTAGTCCTATCACAAGAGAATACTCAAAACAGTATAGAAAGTATTCCAACAAGTAGGGGAATTCATACGAAAAACATTGGTATCTTAATTACGGAAATCGGACCTCAAACGGACCCTAAACGGGTCAAAAACAGTGATTCTGACTCAAATCAGACATCTGGAACAACTTCCAGACGTCTTAAAAGAGTTCAGAGCCATACCTGAAGTTTTGCGCCACCCCTCAGACGTCCAGGAACTCCGCTGGACCGTCTGGACCCAGTTTTAGACGTCCGACCACCTCTCCAGACATCTGGAAATGCTTCCCGTCGTCTGGTGCCTCTCCCAGACATCCGAAGTGCGTGGGAGGGCGTGTCCTGCGCGAATCAACCGAATCTCCATCAAAAAGGCAAGAAACAGTGTCTCGGCGGAGTGGCCTGCATGGCATATCCACAAAGGAGACGTACCTTCGCGAAGCCTCCACCTCAGACGCTTGGCACCACCTCCAGACGTCCGCACCATCGTCTGACGATCACTCCAGACGTCTGATTTTGGGAAAATCCCAAAACCAGAACCTGCTTCCGCCTTCTCGTGCTGTGCGTGGCCGCGCCGCACGTGGCCACACCGCGCCCTCTCGCCTGCTGCTCCAGCTGCAGCAGTGTCAGGGAGGACCTCCCCGATGCACTCCTCCGCCTTGCACAAGTGCCGCTCTGACCGTGAGCTCACCGGCGAGCTCCCACGCGAGCTCGCAAGCCTTCTCTCCTCTCCTTCTCATGCTACTCCTCCCCTCTCACGCTGCTCCTCTCCGCCGTTCTCGCTCAGCTGCTCTCGCTGGAGGGTAGCGGAAGGTGGCTGGGAAGTGGGTGAAACAAGGGAGAGGAGGGGGGCTTATATAAGGGTGTGGGGTTAGGGTTTTCATCGGGCGGAAGGAGAGAGAAGAAATAAGGAGCGTGTACTATCTGCGCGCAGACGCAAGCTCGTACACGAAAATTTTGATTTTCAGACGTCTGGAAAGGAGTCCAGACGTCTTACAAGACGTCTGACCCTCAATCCAGACATCTGACCTAAAGTTCGGACGTCTTAAAAAAGCTTAACAGCACGGGTCTTAACAATATTCTTTAATAAGAATTTTTTTTGCTAATAAGCTTGAAACATAAGGGCTTGAGCAAGCCCAATTTTATTGATCCTCAAATAATAAAGTACATTAAGTGCCCTTCAAGGGGATACATTAGAAAACAAGGAAAACCATGATAGCCTCAATGACTAAAATAACACCTTCTCAAGGGTGATACAAAGAAAAATACAAGAAACTGACAATCCAATTTCATTAGGATCTCAAAACACATCATTACTAACCAAGCTGTTGTTGCATTTTGATCTTCTGCCACAACTTTAATCTGACCACGAACAAACTCCTTTGTACTCATCACTTCCATGCTTTCCTATCCACCTTCAATCTAATGTAGCAAGCTTCTAGCCTCAGTCAAAGAATTCACAACTCTAACTTCTAAAGCTCATATATGTTTTATAGGTAGATGCTTGGCCACCTTGATGTCCATCAACCCTTTTAGCAACTGTCCTATGACATTAAACCCTATGTTGTTGCCAATGATATTCTGCCAAAAAAAAATGAACCAAAAAAACACATAAATTTCTAAGGTAAAAAAGGAATTAAAGATAAAGCATTCGTAGATAGCATTCTTAAATATTTCATGATGAAAAGTGCCTTCAAGGTTAACTTATCTCCTTAAAATTAGCAATTTTAATAAACACCAGTTTATCATCATTCTTATGTCCTAAAATTGATCTAGCTCTTAGGATTTTAACCCTGCAAATGGATTTTCGAGTTGCATTTAGGTATTATTTAAGTTAGGCATGCATTGCATTTTTTTTATTTTTAGCATGTTTACTTGAGTGCTAAGGATAAGCATATAACCAGACCTCTAAAACCCTAGCACTCAAGAAAGCAGAAGGAGAAGAAGAAGATCAATTCAGCTGAACCCTAGCTGAATCAAGCTCATCACAGCTGGGTATCAGCTCAACTAGGTTGGGTTTAGCTCATTCTAGCTCCATTCAACTCATCTCAGCTGAATGGTAGCTTAGGGTAGCTTAACTCAACTCAACTTAATTGAGTCTAGCTTTTCCTAGCTCCACTCAGTTCACTAGGAGCTCTAGCTAGCTCAACTTAGTTGACAGGAGTTCACCCCAACTCAAGTCCAGCTCTCCCCAACTCCACTCAGCTCATGGTAGCTAAACTCCTATTTTAGCTACTACTTGTCAACTTAGTAGCTAAGCTAGCTCAGGAGTTCTCAAGAGAAGCAGGTCAAGCTCAATCCAGCTCCAAATAAGTTGAGACTAACTAAACTTAGCTCCACCACTCAGGCTTAAGCTACTAGCAGAAGAATTAGCTAACTAAGCTAAGTAAATGAGCTCTTATGAAGACCTCTTCAATTAGAATTAGCTTCGAGAAATTTACTTCAGCTCTACATCTACTTCAAACAGCTCCTGGCTACCTTCTTCCAGCTAAACCCTGGCTTCCTCTACTCTTCTACAAGCTAAGCTAGCTTAGCTAACCTCACCCCTACTCTTCCATTCCATATCTAACTCCCCTCCTACTTAGCTCCACCTACATAGCCATCCAACCTAGCTACTAGCTCCACCAACAACCACCTACTCCCCTTCCTATTTTGGCACCAACCTAAACATCCCTTAGCCCCTCAATCACCATCAAAAGGCACCACTAATTTTCCTCCAAAACCACCTAAAGTTGGCACCAATATTTCCCTCCAAACCCCCTCCACCTCCACCTTCCATCTTCCCTTAAACCTATCTCCACCATCCACCTAACCTCCCTTCTAAAAGAACCCCTTGACGCCATCTTTAACACATCCCTTCACCACCTTAACCACCCATTAACTACCCTTGGCGCCAAAACAACCTATCCATACCCCTTCCAAATGACACCAACTCTCCCTTAAACCTCCACCCTCCACACCACCAAATATTCACCATCCAAACCATCTCCACCCTCCATCAATCCCACGCCAGGATAACCCCCTTTAACTACACCTATACTTGGCGCCAACTCCACCTAACCACCACTTAAACATCCCTTCATATGTCCACCCTGAGAAGCCAGGCACGCCCCACCTAAGGCTTACCAAGAGAAGGAGATTCAGAAACAAGCTTCCTTTAATTCTGGGGCAACCAAAATTGAAGCAAGCATCCTACAACAGCATCATTTTTTTCATAAGCTTTCCTCTACCTTTTTGTATTTTTGTGCATGATAGTGTAGTGTTCTCATTTGTGTTGGAGATTACAAGTGAAAATCCCTCTCGTTTGTGAATTCTTCAACTACGTTTGTAAAACAAATATTTAAAGAAGCATTCCTCTACAATTCTTTTAATTAGCTTGTGTTGCTTTTTGATTGTGTGTTGTTCCTCCATTACTCAAAGCCTTTCATGCTTGAAGTGAGTTGGAGAAACAAGACACCTGTTGCTTCATTTTTAGTAGTTCTAATTTCCATCTTCTTTGCATTCAATTTCGTCCATATTTAAAAATCCTAAAAATTATATATTTCAAAACACAAAAAAGAAAGTTAATTTCCATCTTTCAAGCAAGAGATTAAAAATTTACATTTCTACCTCCTAAGACGACCCTATATACCACTACTATCTAGGATTAAAAATTTAAAAGTAATTACAATTTCGTTTGTTACAACAACCAAAAATCACATTTTATAAATCACACGATTTTCGTAATCAAGTTTCATCATGTTGTAACAATACAACTTAGAATGAAAATCATAAAAGTTAATCATCTGGACTTCATGGATTATCAGCTTCAAATAGATAAAATATTCAACAGTGGACCCTATACAAGACTTCACTTGCATCACTCCTGATCCATAAATTAAAGTGGGGCTCATAGACACAAACCTTTGGGGTGTACCTATATTAATCTCACTCTTGATTTCCAGAAAGTAAGAAGAGAACAATATGACATATCAATCTTACTAATGGCAAAATCTTTGAAAACATCCATTGTAGAAGATAGGGTTCAAGTTTAAAAACATAAATGCAAAATGAAGATAAAATTAACAAGAGTCCTGTTGAATCGATCGCTGAATTTGTTGCAAGTCCACAAATACATTTGCTTGGATTGCCTTGAACTAATTGACTATTAAGAAGTAAAGTAAGAAAATTTCCATCCAAAAGCCATATGTAAGGAAAATGGTGGAAAGCCATCTGATCAAATTCCCTTGGATGATTGGTGGTTGTTTTTAGAAGGGCCATCTTGCCAGGATGAAGAAGCTATGGAGAAGTCTCAGATTTCATTGAATGTGAATTCTTCATTCTTTCTTCATACATTTTAGCAGCCAAAATGCTAACATTTAGACTCATGATGCCGTCAAAGCTGATATTATTTATGAGTCCACTAAAAGAAGGATGACTAGCATCTCTCCTCTGCAGTTGGGCCTATCATTGTTGAAGTTGTAATTGCTGCATCTGCATTTGTTGCCGTTGTTGTTGGTGTTCCCTTGCTTTCATTTATTGGGCCTAAAGGACAAGATCAGGTGTCATTAGACTCAAGCAACTATTGGAATAATAATAGAAGGAAGATAGATTTCAAAAGCATACCTCTATATATGTTGTTGCAACTTCTGAATGTTTCTCATTTGTCCTTGCAATGAAAGTATCCCAGAAAACAAACCTCCATTCAAATAGAAAACCCCCGGAGCATCAATTGCTGCAAATTTAAGACGTTTAAGCTTGCCATGGTATGACAATATGACTAACTTTCAAGAAGACAACATGCAGAAGTGGCATTTTCAAGAATTCAGAAAAAGAAATATTTATATGATGTCAATTTCATTTAGAATTAAGAAGAAAAATGTTCATCTGGGAGTGGTCTGCTTTGATTTGATTATTTTCTTAATTCTGAAAGTGTTTAATTGGGATTGATGCTCTTGCCTGTTGTTGCTTGATTGGAGGTTAAGAAGAAAAGGGTATAGTAGTACTACATGGGGCTGGGCATGTGTTTCTAGTCCTTTTCATATACTTTGATGGAGTATAATGATCAAGGCATGGTTATTTTCAGAAGATTGCTTTTTTCTTATCCGACAAAGAAATCTGATCAAGGCATTTGTGAGTGGACATAATGGTAGTCTAAATCCAAATCTAAACTGGATAAGGTTCCCAATTTCCAGGCCCAACCGTAAGCCAGGCCTGAAATCACTCTCAGCTGATGACTATAAGTAGTCACTAATACAAGGCTTATTGGTTAACAAATGAACTCAGACTCAGCATTCTAAGTTGGACAAGCCTCAAGATCTTCCCATCTATCAAACTGCAATTTTCATGTTCGCTAATTTTAACAATCTAAAAGTCATGCCTACATCAGCCAATGGATATCCCAAATGAATAACAATGAATAGATGAGCTTCAGCATGCAGTTGACTATGGCTATAGCTTGTATATAGTAGTTGGAGTTCAAGACCTACAAATTAACAATTTGGGCAAAACATGCAAGCCAGTAACTGCCAGCTAGCCATTCTCAGGCCCAACATCACCAGAATGGCGTTACACCCAAAGAAGATGGAGGTGACATGTCCTGAGGTAGGATGTGGCAATGATCTCTTTCTGGAACATAGGTAGTGTGGTTATTGAAATCATAGGAAGAGGAGGTGGGAGGTAGCTGAAAGACCTTGGAAAACATCAACATTTCCATTTTTTGTTTTATGTAAAGCTCCAGGCCAACTGTAAGTAGTATGAGATGTGTTTCTTGCATCCACACACTTTCACTTATTTAGAGAACTCTCTCTCTCCAGGGCATAGGACATAATACTAAGGCATAAATCCAGTAATTAAACTTTTTGATGCTTTTTTCTACATTTACTTGTGAATATCGTCTCCATCCAAAAATCCACCTTTGGTGAAGGTTTCCAATTCGACTGAATCTCGAGTTTTCAATAGTCTTTTTTTAGCATCATCTAAGGAAGTAACATCAAAGCCAGTATTCCAATGGCCAATCACCATCCTTCTCATCACCCTTAGCAATCTTCCAAATGACGAGGGAGAATCATTAATCATGCTACTAAGGCAAGGACCTCCAAGAGCCAAATCCCATCACCTCTTATCATCAAAGGAATCAACCACCTGAAAAGCCACTTATGATTGAAGACTTGAATCCAATTCAATTTCCAAGTCCCTGACTATAAGAATCAAACTTATCATCTTAACAACCTCCTTGAGGTCTAGGCCAATGCCATGTTTTCGAGACCAAACACACATCATAGATGTATAGGTACACTAGGAAAATATCTCACACATAGGAATCTACCCTCCAACCTAGGAATACTACAGTAGACCAAAACGACTTATAATCCTTTAGTAGAGGAGATGTAACATGGTTGGTTGGACATGCTACTACAACAACAAAGCAGACCAATATGGGTTGCTCTCGCTAAGGGGATAATTAAAATCTCCACAGTAGGCGAGAGAGACTTCTTCAAGATCTCTTAACCAGAGGCTACAACCTTCGGCAAAGGCATGTATACAGTTCTTTGTTAAGTTTTCCAACTTTTCTTTCTATTTTTGAGTATCAATAATGTTTGAAACATGTTTACTGTTAGAATTTTATTCAGATTGAATGATAGATGGTTAGTTAAAGGTATTAGAGATAAATTGGACAAAGGATGGATGTGAAGCTCAAAGATGATGCTGAGTTGCAGATTGAAATTTAACTTGATAGAGGGCTGCTTGATTAAAAAGGATGCTTCAAAGTAGCAAGGGAATGTGTCTTTAAAAATAAATATACAGGATAGACATCATATAAAAAATAAGGCTGCACACTATTGGATTAAAACTAAACCACAACAAATCAAGTTATAGCTGGTTGGAAATTTTTTTGAAAAGAATATCTGGTTGGAAAATTGGCAATGCAGACCATGCTAGCTTTTTTTTTTATTTGATAAAAAACCTATATTATTTTATAATCCAACTTGTAAGACTAAGTTGCTTAGATTAGACATTAACAGTGCTTCAAAGTTGGATTTATTTTTCCATAATAAAATTGGGCGGCTACTATCCTAATAATGGTCCTTTCTTTCTCTCAAAAAAAATAGTGCTTCAAAGTTAATAGCTTTTTGTCTTTGCATTACAAGCAATGCAAGATTCAAAACCAATTTTTGAAATTAAAAATCATGCCTCTACTAGCATTGCATCAGCTACCAACAAAGTCATTCAGAAAAGATGCTTTAAAGTTGAGATCGCTTGACACCATAAATCAAGTCAAAGGAAATGGTGAAGTTTTCTTCCTTGAAAGGCAGTTTGTAAAGTTGTATCGAATTAGATTTTGAGGACCACCATAAATTCTAAGATTCTACTTGAATTTTAAATCATCCAGTAATTGAATGCTAAAATAGAAATATAAGGCGTGGAACTTATCGTTTGTGTGCAATATTCAAATTGGATATGCACATATAGCACACTTCAAGCTCTTTAGTAAGGTCTTCTAGTTCAAAAATCCAAAAAGGCCAATCAATTGAACAAAAAGTCCAACTGCAAAATTAAGCAACAGTAGCAGCAGGGATTCCAAAAAGCAATCCAAGTGAGAGCAAATTAGAACTAAATTTATAATAGTTCTCAGCAGCAAAAAATATAAAGATTCCATCTTACTCTTTCTACTTCTACCTCTTCAAGCAAAGTATTTTACACTATTTCTATTCTTCCATTCTAATGGCAGTCATATTTTTCCTTGATTGTTGGGAAGATGGACAGAAAGCTCAACAGGTGGAAGGCAGAGTTTTGTCCAAAAAAGGAAAGCTCATGCTTCTTTGTTTGACCATTTCAGTACTGCCAATTTTTTACATTTTTTTGGTTCCTAGTTGATTCTTTGAGCAAGTGATTCTTATGGGAGAACAGGTGGCACTGGAAGGGATGAGAACTTGCTGGTTTGGGTTGAGGTTTGTCATCTTCTTCCAAAGATGGCTTGGATGTTAGACGCTTGAAAATAATGAATGAAACTTTCTTGGCAACAAGGGTTGCAGCTTCAATGGGAGGCACTGCCATCTTATGTTCGTGCATTTTTCTCTTTCTATATATATATAGATATGGAGAAGGTGGCTTTGCTACAGGTGGCACTTCTACTTTCTGGATACCCTAAATGTTGTCTTTGGTGCCTAAAATGAAGTAAATTGGTAAAGCTCTAAAGAGATGCATAACCCCTACATGATATGATACTGAAGTCTTCTTCAACTGTTGTACTTGAAATATGCAACTTGAAATCAGAATTTACAACAAAAGTTGCATTCCCAAATCATTGCTCCATCCACCACTCTTCTCCAATTTTCAGTACTTCCCTTCATAGCCGTGTGCAAACTGGTACTAAATAAAAACGATGCATTTAGACACTAGGATAGGAATCTCCAAATCTCCACTTAGCAGCTAGCCACAAGACAATATCACCACTTCTATTGGGGAGGACATGCATTATCCAATCAGACATAAAGGCAATAAAAGCCTCGCAATTTTCCCATATTCCTCAATCAGAATAGTTACTTCAAGAAGCCATTTGCAAAATGCATACTCTAAGACCTAATGACACAAATTCAAATACTTCGACCAAATGTATTCCAAGCCCATCAAAACAACTAGAAGCCTAGGATGTCTCCTTGCACCCACCTAGAACTACACAATACATGCTCCACACTACAATGGCCAAGAGAAAAACTCCCACAGCTGATCATCAGAGAGCCCAGGCACAAGGACCAAAGAACAATCCCAATCATCGCACACTGATCTGACTCTCCTTTTATCCAAATCCCAAGCCCCCCTCCCTAACACATTAGCCCCATGTCTAGCAACCACATTACGTATTCTCAAGGGGGAAACATGTAATAAAGGACTTACATATTTGCAACCACACATATTTCCAAGCCACACCAAACACAAGCACCGCAAAATCAACTACAAAGTGCAGTCGACGGATTCATTTTTGCTAAATCCAGTCAACTAACCTTCATCCCGAAAGGGCTGCACGGGGTGTCCATGTCGAACCTCTTCTTTCCTTGAAAACACCATTTAGACAAGCATCAAAGACCTAAAATTCACAAAGAAACAGATCAAAATCTGTGAAAAGAGAAAGGAAACCTCGAGCTCGGCCTCGATCTCCACCCTCTTGTGCCGGTGGCAATCGGCATTACATCCTCCACCGTCTTGCTCTCTACAACCTTGTTTGCATCATCATCATCACCACCACCAAATTGATCCCCCAACCAATGCCTACGGAAGTTACCAAAACCTCGAGAGCGACATGGAGTAGGGAAGAAGGGGAGCCTTACCGGCCTCGGCGAAGAAGGCGGACGAGAAGCTTCAAAGTGGAAAGAGGGTGCTTGTTAGGGTTCCTCCTCCACCGAAGGCGGCAGTGGCAGCGTGAGGTCGATGGAGTGCGCGGGCAGATCTCCATGCAGAGGCGATCTGAAGCCTTCTCCTCATTGTAGATTGTGATACAGAGAGTGACCGAGGGTCGATGGGTTGTCATGTGTTCTCCACCAAAGCTGCTTCTTCTTCCTCTCCTTAGCCCTGCGTCGACCGGTGGGGCGAGGCTTTTGGTCCTCTAGGTTTTGGAGTGACGAATGGAAGGGGATGGTCAGCGGTCACCGTATGTAGGGATTTTGAAATGTGATGCACGGGAACAAATTTTGGCCGCACAGGATCCTCTTCTCAACCGTAATAAACGATCGAGCGATGGTTTACCCACGTCATATTTCAAAGTCCTTCGTCTCCATCGTTCCTCCGCACAAACCAACAGTGGAGGCCCTTCCGGGTGTGAGGCCCGATACAGATAAGGGGGAGGGCATCGATTTATTCGTGGAAAATGACGTATGTTTTCTATTTTCCCAAACGATTTAAACTATGATTTAGATTTTTTATTTTTTAAAAATAAAAAAATTTTGTCACATGAATCCACGATTTGTTTTCTCTTTTTTGTGGTATTAGTTTAATTAATAGAATTTACTACAAAATTATATTTTTGTTGAATGTATGGATTATGATGTTAATAAAATATTAATTGTTGGTTGATTAGAAATTTTTAGTTGTTCACAATTTTCTATCTTTGAATTATATTTGAAAATTATAATAAAAATATGTTATATACATATAATGGCATATATATTTATCAATAATATCAGTTTTCAGTCATCAAAGATTTTTAGTGTCATATATTTTTATTACCACAGGTTATTTTTGAAAGATTAGTATAATAATATGTATTATACATGTAGAGTCAAACATTTTTTACACTACCGCTAATCATTGTTTAATAAAAAATAAAAATATTGACATATTTTTATTTCATCTCTAAATCATATATATAATAGTATATATATTTGTCACAAAAATTAATTGTCATCTACAAAAATGTTATAGTGTCATATACAAAAAATTATCACTAAATTAAATAAATTAGTGGCAAATGTATTATATGTCACTATTTAATTTGTCACTAAAGACTATTTTTTGTAGTGAATATTTGCTAAACAAGAAAAATGCGAAACCCCACCATATCCGTTGGATTCTCTTACTCCAGGAATTTGAACTGGAAATCAAAGATAAGATAGGGTCGGAAAATGTAGTGGCCGATCATCCCTCCCGTCTTTCAACAGCCGATGTGCTAATCCGACCAGATACTTTCCCTGGTGAGACCCTCTCCTCTCTATTAACAACCCCCTTTGGCATGCCACTATTGTCAATTATTTGGTGGTGGGACGAATACCTCATGACTAACCTAAATCTAAAAGGGGTAAGTTTTTCGCTGATGTCAAATACTACTTTTGGGAGGAACTCGACCTGTTCCATAGTTGTGCTGACTAGGTCTTCCGACGGTGTGTTCCCAGGTTAGAATTTCATGATATTCTGAACCACTATCATGTAATGGACTACGACGAACATTTTTCAGGTAAAAAGACTACTGCCCAAGTTTTGAATTCTGGATTTTACTGGCCCAGCATACACAAAGATGCTCAGAATTTGTTCAATCCTATGTTCACTGCAAAAGCATCAGCAACATGACGAAAAAAGATATGATACCCCTAATCCTGATTTTAGAAGTTGAAATATTTGATGCTTGGGGGATTGATTTTATGAGACCATTCATCAACTCTTGTGGGTACCTGTATATACTCGTAGTGGTAGAGTACGTGTCAAAATGGATTTAAGTAGTACCCACACACATTAATGATCAACGGGTTGTCGTGGACTTCGTTAAAAAGAATATCTTCTCAAGGTTTGGAATCCCTAAAGCCATTATCAGTGTCGAAGGTTCTCACTTCACCCACTCTCAATTTCATCAACTATTAGCTAAATATGGGGTCAATCACAAGATTTCTACTCCTTACCTCCCCCAAACTAATGGCCAAGTTGAAATTTCTAACTGGGAAATTAAATTTTTTTTGCAAAAAATGGTTACGCTCAATAAGAAAGACTGGTCCAGTAAGCTGAACGATGCTTTATGGCTTGAGTCGTTGTAACGTGCAAAATCGATCGACTTTTAAATGTATAAAACCTAAATAGTGGAAATATGTAGGGTTGTCTAAGGAGGTAATTAATAGTTATCAAAATGATATTCTCTCGCTCACTCTCTCAAATCCTATTTATTTCTTTTTTTATTTTTGTGAAGTTGTGATTTTTAGGGTCTTTGCAATCAGGGTAATAGGAAAAAGAATTATGCCTAAGTAAAAGAAAGAAATCCTACTTTTCTAAGGTCACCCCTAAGTAATTGTACCTAAGGTAATTAGAAAAATAGAGTGAGTGCATTAAAGAAATTAAAGAAACTTGAACATATAACACATAAGGTGAAAGGCACTTGATATTATAAAAAGGAACACTAATGTTTACAAGTACTTGGAGGGCTCAATTGTGTGGAGGGATCCCACACAATTAATCCCCAAGTAGAGGAATGCTTCTACTACAAAAATAAATGAAAAGACAAAGAAATAGAAGAGTCTTCCGAATGAAGAAGAAGAAGATCCTCACTCCAAGTGCAGCTACTCCTAGCTTGAAGAGAGCTTCTTCTAACTCCAAGATGATGCTCCCCCTAGCTTCTCCAAGCGTGGACGTCCACCACCCTTCTCTCCTTGCCTAGCTATCCTCCAAAATGATGCTCCTTGGCTTGGTTCTAAGGAAGAAGAAATTAGGGTGTAGAGACTAGAAGGGCATGGTAAGGAACCCTTCTAATGTGCATGCCTACCCCCTTTTTGGTTGGCCTTAAGTTGTGTTTTTGGTGTAGGAATTAAAGTAGCCAAGGATGATCCTAAAAGGAAGGTATCATGGCGTATTTATAAGATGGGAAGGGAGGTGGTTGGCGCCAACTATGGTGGATCTAGGGTTAGGTGGTGTGGGATATATCAAGGGCTAGGATGGTGTTTGGGATGGTGGTTACATGATGGAAGGTGGAGATATGTTGGCACCACTTGAAGGGATTTGTAAGTGGTGGTTTAGGTAGGGTTGGCGCCACTTTAGGTTGCTAGAAGATGGCACCAAAAAGAAATGTGGAGATGAGGTTTTAGGATAGATGAAGGGTGGATATAGGGTTTTAATGTTGGTGACAAAGGTGAATGGATGTGGAGGTGGTGATTGCCTTTGAGTTGGCGCCAAAAGGGGGTGGTTAGGGTTGGCTATGGTGGTGGAGGGATGCTTATGTTGGCACCAACTTGAAGAGGTGTGAATGGTGGAGGTGGTTGCCATAACTTGGCGCCAAATGGAGGAGGAGAAGGTGGTGGCTTGGGTGGTTTTTAAGAGAGGGTGGCCTACCATTTGAAGTGGAGAGGAGGTGGAGTAGGGAGCTAGCTAGGTGAAGCAAGCTTAGCTAGCATAGCTAGCCAGTAGAAAGTAGGAACTAGGAGGAGCGAGAGGAAGCTGACTTGAGCTGTTCTGTAATTTCATGGAGCTAAGAGAAGTTGACGAAGAGCTTCCTATGAACTCAACAGTTGGGTCAGCTAGCTAGTTCTTTGCTGGTAGCCAAGTAGAGTAGGGTTCAACTGTACAGAGCTAACTTTAGCTTGATCAGATCTAAGATGAGTTGGGGCTGAGTTGCCTGTGGACTCCTTTGGTAGCTTAGCTAGCTAGTTCACAACCAATAGCCAACCTTGAAGGAGTTGAGTTGAAAATGAGCTACATGAGTTGGAGATCAGTTGGAATGGAGCTGATTGATGACTCATCAGCTAGCATAGCTAGCTAGTTCAAGACTAGTAGTTAAGCTCAATGGAGTTAAGCTACCGTGAGCTGGGGAGAGCTAAGGATGAGCTGAAATTCAGTTGAGATGAGCTAGAACACAGCTAGTTGAGAATTCTATCTACTTCTATTTGGTGTTTCTACCTTTCACATTGTTAGGGTTCATTTGATTTTCAATGTATCCTCATCCCTAACAAACAAATGATGTATATAAGTACATAAGAACAAAGGAAATATAAATAATTCATGCTTTAACCCTAAATGCATGCACATGCCTAAATGTAGCTTAATACCGCAATGCGAATGCAGAAACTCTAGGAACTAAGTGTATAATTAGCCTAAGAATAATGATAAACTGGTGTTTATCAATCGCATCACTTCCAAAACCCCAATTAACATGTCCCCGTTCAAATTGATTTATGGAAAGGCAAGCCATTTTCTAGTAGAACTAGCACAAAGAGATTATTGGGCAATTAAAGAGCTTAATTCAAATTTAAATGAAGCCAGTAAACATCAGATGTAAGGGCTTGGATTTTATTTGTGTTTAATTAGCTATTTAAAATCCTAATTGGTTGCTTAACGGTGGATTAGGGGCTTTGGGAACCTTAATTAGGCAATGGTAACCTTGGGAATTAAGTAATCCATTGAATTAATTAACAAATGCTTATGTAATAAAAAGATAAGGGGTGATATGTAATGCATCTTGAGTTTGAAGACTCTTTAAGCTTTGGGTGGGAGTACTTTCTCACACTTGTTCCACCTCTTATAAAAGGATGAAAGGAATTAAAAAATAAAAACAAAATCTCATTTGTTTGTCTTCCTCCTCAAGCCATTCCTTCTTCTTCAACTATGGAGAAGGGCACCACCACCACCTCTCGTTGGCTAGCCACCTTGCCAAATGCTATCGTCACCACCACCATCCCCGGAGAGGCCCCTGTTGCTGCTGCTGGTGTAGCTACTGCTGTTGCTGTGGTTGCAGCTCCATGGAAGAGAAAAGGAGGAGAAAGAGCTTCTCCTAAATTAGAGATTTCCCTCTTGTTGTACCTCTTTTTTGTTTCCTACGGTCAGGAGTTGTATTAAGGACTAATTGGGAGTGAAATCAGTGATTTGCATGCTTGATTTTGGGTGATATATGTTGTCGTTTCATGTCTTGGTGGGTTGTGGTAATGGGATTTTTCTAGTTAAAGCTTGCCCTAATGTTTGGTAGGGGATTTAATTGGTTCTTTGTGTTCCTTGTAGGTGTGGTTGTTGATACTCAATGTTTTATGAGGTTTGGTTAAGTTAAGAGTGTAATTTGAGGCATGGGAGGTCGATTTTGCAGGTCTACCCTGTTGCTGTAGCCTTACCTAACGTTAGATAAGGGTTAGCTAATGTTAGGTATCTGCTGGAGGGCCTCCTAATGTTAGGTAGCGTGTTGGAGTTGCTTATTGGCCTGAAATTAGGGTTTCTGAACTTATGGAACCTAAGGGGTGATAGGACCTAGTTATAACCTAATTGGGGGTCAGGTTGGTGCTCTAATAGGTGGGGAAATGGTTAAATTGTTATTAAAATCCTAGACGGATGTAGGGTGTCTTTAATTGAGCTTGAAGCTCTCTAAAGGGATTAAAAGCAACTTGAATTGACTAAGTAATGATTAAAACCTCACATAATGATATCGATGACTAGGTTAAAGTCTAATAAAAGGAAATGCTTCGATCCTAACATCTTGGGTAAAGACCCCAGGCGATCAACTAGGTAATTAAGCTTGTCTGATCTGGTTCAGATCAGGGAGAGAAAGGACTAAGAAATGATTAGGTTGAATAGGTGGGCTCATAATGTTGCAACCTTGGACTTGGTAAACAATGGGTTCATTGCTCGGGTTGGGGGGACTCGAGGTGTTGCGGTGGCTGGGGGCTACCAATGGTTCTGCCATGGAATTTGGAGGCTTCCCGAGTGCTGTGAAAGGCCATGGGTTGTCATCGTTGTTCGGTACTTGGATGTACCTGAATCCGACTCGATGCGGAGGTACTCGTGGCTCTAGTCTTGGCCAGTGCCCGTGTGCATAACAGGGGAATGCGAGGGTACATGTGTTTAGAGGCTCACTTGCTTCCCGTGGATACAAAAGTACCAAGGTACTGTGATGGATTGGTTGAGATCCCGTCTGACGACGAATTTGGAGGGGACACCGTAGGCTGTGCTCCTATGGGGAGCTACTCCTAATGGAAGCATTGGTGTGGCTTGACAATTCTGGTCAATCCTACGATGATGATCTACTTTATTTATGACTAGTCCTTGTTGTACATGAACCAAGCTTGTGCTTCGTGGTCGCAAGGTGTAGGCCTGAGTAGCTCCTAAAAGGCCTAACTCTTCTGACTGAGGTCAGCAACGTACTTGATACGTAGAGAGCGGGCACGCCTTTCTCAAGGATCATTAGACTTGCTAGCCTCTCTCCTAACCAAGGAGAGAGTATCAGGCTGGAATCCAAAGGAAAGGATGCATCACAATCTCCTCTAGTGGAGAATGATGATTTCCAAAATCTGATCATTAAGGCAAGTTAGAGAATGAGTTATAATAATCAAATCATAAGGATTTGGGGCAACTTGATTAACGGGTTTTGGATCACGGTCGTTGGTTAGGTGAAACTGGGTCTAGAGTTAGGATCTGGGGTTTGAGCGTAGGCTAGGGATCTAGCCAGTTAGTAAGACTATTCACTACCCTGTGTTTTTGATTGTGATACGGTAGTTGGTTGTTCCCTACTGAGCCGATTGGCTCATCCTTACTTTGTGACCTAATTTCAAGTTGTTGCCATTGCGAGTTGTTGACGGGTGGGGTTTGTTGCTGCACAGGTCTTGAGAGACGTTTGGCAGGTAATTTTTATGTTTTGATTTTAAAGTAAATTCTTGTTTAGTGCATGTTTAGTTACTGCTTTACATTATTACTTGTATGCCATTCTCCTAATACTTTCTTTCATTTTCTTATTAAATGGAACTTGTTGGTAGCTCGACTTAGCCAAGTACAACCTAAATTAAATAGACCAGCACCTCTACCATTGCCATTCTCCAAAACTTCGACCCTCATTGGAGGCCTGGGATTTTGGGGCGTGACATTTCAATTCACTGAATTGGAAGAAATTCATTAATTTGTTTATGAAAATGTGCATATCTATAAAGACCAAACCAAGCCTTTTCATGATAAATACATTGTTTGGAAAACTTTTGAACCTAACTAGCGTGTTTGGCTTTTTGACACATGATTATGAATTTTTCCTAGAAATTTAAAATCCAAATGGATTGACCCTTATATCATCCTTAAAACTCATCCATACGGTGCCATTGATATTTTAGATATGAAAACAAGCATTTCTTTAACTGTTAACGACCAATGCTTAAAGCCCTATTTTGACAACACTCCAAATCAACCTTCTGAATCTTAAGACCTCTGCAACATACCAAACACTTGATGGACACCACACCCAGTTAAAAAGGCATAAAAGATAGCCTTAGTTGGGAGGTAACCCATCATCTCCTAGTTTCTCATTTTTCTTTTATTTTGCATGCATTTTAGGTTTTGTCAAACTCCAATCTAGATTCCGATTATCTCCATTTATAGGTGATATTTATTATCCTTCCTTATGTATGTGGACATTGCATATCTTAACCATTGGAGAGGGGGGGGGGGGGGGGGGGGACTTTAACTCAAGTAAAAAATTTTATGTTTTTCAGAACCTAAATTTTGACATTTTGCATATACTTTCAGAAAAAAAAGGACTAAAGTTGTACTCTTATTTTCAAAAAGGAACACAAGGGATTTAATCCTTAAGAAACTTAAGGACAAATCTAAAGGTCCTTTGGTTAGACTTTTCTGGTTTAAAACCAAACTTAGATTAAATTAGTGTATCCCTTAAAGAAGTCCTCCTGAACCCTTAAAGAAACTGATTGTCTTGGATTTTGTTTAGCGACCTAAATAGTACTTTACTTGGTCCTCAATCCAAAAATTTGCATTTCTTTTGAAACCCAAGTGTCAAAACTTGTTTACACACAAAGCCAACAAAACTAAAAAGCATAAAAACCTTTAAATAAATAAATAAATCCCCTTATTCTAGCTTAGGAGGAGCCTGAAATAGTTGATTGGTTGAGTTCCTACCTCTAAGAAGGAGAAAAATCTTCCTTCTAGGAGTGATGACAACATGTCACCACCTTGGTGCTTGCTCCATATCTATACATAGATGATAAGTCAATGTTAGTGGACTAAATTAGAGCCTAAGTACCTCATTATTGGAATGAAAATGTAATTTGAATCATGCATTGCATGGATAAAATTAATAAAGCTACAAAATTATCATTTCATGCATTGTATCAATTTTTACATCTTAATCAATTAAATTTGGGTCATTATGGAAGGGGCAATCTGGATGGAATCATACCTAAATTTGGAATGCCATTTTCAGAGATTTAATTTGCCACATGTAAGAAAGGAAAGAGTTTTTCAATTCCCATCTCCAATTTTGGGAAGGAGATGACTCTCTCCTAATTAGAATCCTCCCCATGCAGGTTTTGGAAGCCATGCACAAGAGGAAAGGAAAGAAAGAAAAAGAAAATAAAAAATGAGAACCTTCCCTATTTTTCTTCCTCTCTCTCTCCCCAATAATCTCTCTCTCTCTCATCGATATTCTCTCTCAGATTCTTTCTCTTTCCCTCTTTATATGTAATAGGGAAGAAGATGGTAGGGGATCCATCTCCCTCCCCACAGGGAGGAAACTCCCTCTCCAGCATCTTCTTCCTCCCTGAGGAGGGAGAACCTTCTCTCCACCATCATCCTCCTTCCACCAACGTGTGCCACCGACCATGACGACCACTCACCGCCATGACCGCAAGCCATGATCGCGAGCCACATTCGCAACCATGCCATCCACAACCACGTCCCGCCACCGTGGTTGGAGGTGACAACTTCGACACTGCCACAGCGTCCGCTACTGTGTCTTCAACTTGCCACCACGTCTCGTCTCTGCTGTGTCAACTCCCACGACCGCGTCGTCACCACCAACCCCCTCTCTCCCTCAACCTGCATGCACGCAGGATAGAGGCAAGAACTTAAGCCATCTAGGAGCCTCCTTGGACGTCCAGTGCATTCTCCTCCTTCATGGCCTTCTTCTTCCTTCAAACCGTGTTACCCATAGTTCTCACGTAGCCACTAGCCACCGCGTGTGGCCAGCCACCTCGGCCACCTCCGCACATTCGCACGCATCCACCGTGCATGGCCAGCAAAGCTGGCTCCCTTCTTGCCCACTGGTGCCATTGCCCACCCGCACCACTACCCACCGTCGTTGCACCACCGCGCAGCTGCCAACACCCACACGCATGCCTTATGCTCACGACCAACAACTCCACCCACACCCACCGCACACACCACCTCTACACATGCACCACCTCCTTGTGTGGCCACACGTGATCGCCACTTGCAGCCTCTTCCTCTTCTTCTTTTTCTTCTCTGCTGACGAAGTAGAACCCAAAGCAGCCAATCTCCACCTCCATGCAGCCGGCATCTCCGGCCACGAAACTTCACACCGTTGACTCCATCAAGCTCGCCTCAACACCATGCACCTAACCAAACTATTAGATGCGCCCACCGCAACCCGTGCGCACACGTGGATTGACCTACCACAGGTGACCTCCAAGTCACCGGCCGGCCACCTCCGGCCATCTCTCTTCTTGTCGCCATTGCCAACGATGCACATTGGCTTACTTTCCCTCCAGCCTCCTTTCCCCTTGTGCATAGAGAGCACTTGCACAAAGTGCTCTGTTTTGCTACAGTGAAGAGGGTATTAGTTTCTACATCTAAATGCCATTGCGAGACTTTATTTTGGTTTGAATATTCATTAAGTGGAATTTTCTAGGATTGATACATATCATTATCTATGGATTTTATTCATGGCATTTGTATTTAGTGATAATTTGAAAAATCATACATTGTTGTATGTCAGTGAGTTTGGAGTATTCTCATTTATTTTGACTTGGGTTGAAAGATACTTGGTTGAGCAGTAAAAGACATATTTGGTTTCCATGTACATGGTTCTTACAGACTTGTTGCTCTACCTTAGTTTTCTCTCAAGCCTTTGTGATTGATGATGGAAAATGTTGATTAGAGGGATTTAAAGAAATTATTCATGAGTTTTTTTGCATTTGTTCCTCCTTGTAGATACGACCTAACTTTCGTGGTTAGTTTTGACTGATAAATACTTTTTATTGGGATTTTTCCACCACGATTTACATTACTACGACAACATATTTCTTCGACGCATCATTCTGCCAAGTGAAATCTCCTAATCAAATGGCGTCGTTGCCGGGGAGGCAACAAACGCAATAGATTCACCTGATTATTTCTGATTATTCAAAGTTGCACATTTATCTGACCATTCTCTATCTTTCTGTGCAAGGAATTTGACAACACGACAGGCGCAGTTGAGAGACGATGTCAACCTTGAGCAATGCCCACACATGCAGATAGGATGCGAAGAGAAGGGGACCTAGATCTCGCTTTCACAGGGGATTCTCCTGTGTTGCAGATTTTATTTCATTTCAGTCTTCTCACCCTTGTAGCAATTGAGGATAATTTTTGGGAGTCTATCCCCTCTTTGTTTAGCAGCTTGGGCTATTTATCTATGGTGATCTGCTTGCTTGCCACCAAAACAAAAAGAGGAAAATATCGAGCTGCCTGTTTAGGAGTTGCATGCCCTTAGGTGTGCACATTTGGGGGTGACTGAGCAGCACACTAGATCTCTCCTCTTACATTGCGTACATATTTGCACCAAGACTGCTAGAGACAGGTATACCTTTCTTTCTTTGCATCCAGCTCCTATTCATAGATTGACATTTGGATTAAATTTCAAGACCACCAAACTGATTGAATTAACCTAATTCAGTGATCGCCTAATTGAAATTGGGATAGTTAATTGGATTTGACCTTAAAATCAAAATCACATTTGCTTTGATCAAAAGGAACTTGTCTGTGATTTTTCTCAAAAACAAATTGAGTTGCAGTGTGATGCACAATTCTGGTACTAAGCATGCACACTAGGCACTGCACTAGGTCTTGGTCCCTTAAGGCTAGAGGTACTGATCTCTTCATTGGTGTAGACCCTCCTATTTAACCTTGTGGTGGTGATATTATCTTGTGTCCAAGTGTTTTGATACTTCAAGGAGGGGGACACCCCTTAAAGAAACAAAAGGGTAGTTAAGAGGCATCGCATTCGCATTGCCTCAAAGGAAGGGTTCGCTCTACGTGCATCCCTTAGTTCCGTCCTTGGAGTAACTTCTCACTAGGTCACTTGAGAGTATCATTGAAGCAGGGTGTAGGTCTTAGGGCACACGAAGGTTGACTTAGGGCCCATAATTATTTTTGCAACTTCTTTGGTCACCAAGAAAGATCGTAACTGACCTCTATTCTTCTCCAAAGAGCTTATCAGGGATATCAAGTCACAACCCCCTCTTATACCATTAAAGTGGGAATGGACGGGTGCAAACTTGACCCCATTTGACAACTTTAAGGGCTAGGTTGGAGGTTGGCTCAAATCTATTCTAACAAAAAGGAGAGTCCCATTGTCTTGCATTTGATTGGGGTGTGCTTTTCAAGTTATGGATTACAATAGCTACTACACTTCTTACTTTCACCCCAAAACACCAAATCCCAATCCCATGACCTGTAATTATCCATCATCTGATGAACATTGGGATCCTTTCTACTCCTACTATAGGAGCATTGGTCTAATTAATCACCAACCCAGTGATGATGAGTAGAACCTAGGAGAAGGGTATCCCAACCCTAGCTCTCCCATGACTGTACCCAACCTACCCACTCTTAACGATCTTGCTTATCGAGGTTGGACCAATACTCTTAGGCAACTTGAACTTGAGATTGACTATCCTTTGTAATCTGATAGTAGCCTCTCCTCTTTTATGATAGAAATGCAAAAACAACAGAAAGAAATGATGGATTCTATGGGAGAGATTTTGAGGAATAGTCAAAGATTAACTAAAGAGATTAGCCAGCTTAGCGACCCTCCTACAGTCAATTCTGATCCCTACCTCTATACCTCCGATTACCAAGAAAATTTCAAGGAAAACAATGACAACAGGGATCTTGTTTTGAGGAGTAGCTATCACTTAGACGTCCCCCATGAGATGTGCCCACCAAAAGGCAATCCCGATGATTATCCACCTAATCTTAATTGGAGTTAGAAGAAGGGAAATATGGTCCCATTAAATGAACTCTACCTGAATGATAGTATCTTTGTGGTTGCAATTAAACAATCAACCTAACCCCCATTCTGGATTTTGAGGTGGAAGCTGCACCCCATCCTAGGGATGTCGAACTTATACCTAACACCTCTGACGACCATGCACCTTAGTTAGATCTCCCTGAGGATTGTAATGAATTCCAGGCGTCTTGGATATCAGATGAAATCATATCGAAAGAATGTAATCCTCTACTTAGAGGAACAACACCTGTCATTGAACATTCTGAGGATTTACAGGTACCCAACACAAGTGACCCTGAGGGAATTGATATTGAAATGGAAGACTTAGATCAATATTGGTCTCAGGGACATGAAGAGTTGATTTTTGAGGAGGACAAGGGAACACTTGAAACACTTGATCTTGGCATGAAAGATTTTCCTGAGTCTCAGGGGCAAGAGGGATGAGACGTAGAAGAGGATAATGATGACTTTGAGGGGCTCAGACTTAGAGTATGGAGTGACTATAGGGGAGAATATGTTTTGTTCGAGGACTTACCCCTAAGGATCTTACTGATTTAGCTAAATCTGGATTCCTACATACCTTTGACTACAAAGATCATCCTCGCAAACATTGGGAAGAAAAGGAAGCACCTGATACTCTTGATGAAGAAATCCACACACCCCAGGGGCAGGATCTTAGAGTCGAACAAGAACCTGGGGATGTTGTTGTTGAAGACATTCACACTCATATTGCTTCCAATCCACCTTTACATGATAATGAAATGGGCGACACCCTTGATCGATTCAATTTGAAAGATGAACATTTGGGCCCATTCTAGGACATGCATACCATTGATATGCAGCATGAAAGTCAATTACTTACTAAGGCTACTTCTGATGACATTCAGGAACTGGAATGGTTGTCGAGGATGATGTTGAACCTCTCAAACCCTCTTTGACCCTCATCCCTACCCGTAACTGAGAGACTTACACTCCTACAGAAACAACTTCCTAAAATATATGCTCACATTCCTGATTTACGGGGGATAACTGTTTGCAATGCTTCGTCAGGCTTTTTAGTCAGTCGCGTTGTAGTATAGGTGACCAAGCATTGACAACAAATAAGAATTTATTACTCGAAAACCTAAGTATCTGAGGTCGAACACAGGGAGCAAATGAAATTTATTCACTAATCTCAATAATGTAATTGAACAGTTAGAATTACTCAAAACTTAATTCAGAATATAAATGAAAGAGTTTAAGAGTCAATTATGGCAAAAATAGAGAAATTGGACGTCTGATCATGGAATCAGACATCTTAAAAAGATATTTTCTCTTTTAACTCTCTCTTATTTCTTCTCCTGTTTGCTTTCTCTTCTTCTTCTTCTTTCTTTCTTTCCCTGATTTTCCTCTTTCCTTATCTCTTTTTCTTCTATTCTTCTTTGACTTTGGCCGTCTGCTTCTTCTTCCTTGTTTCTTCTCTGTAGCTCCTTTCTAGCTTTTCCTTTCTTCTTCCTTCTTCTTATTTTCCTCTGTCTTCTACCCTTCCTTCTTAAGTCTTTCTTTTCTGCTTCCCTTAGCTTCAGCCTTGTCTTTTCTTTTTCTCTTTTGCCTTCTCTTATTTAGGGCTAAGTGTCAGCTTCACCTTTCCTCTTCTGACGTTCTCCTCTTCCTTTGGCCTTCCTTCCTTCTTCCTTTTGCAGCTAAGTATGCTTAGCCTTGCTTCACCGTGCCTTAGCTTTAGCTGCGCCTTCCTTCTCCTTCTTCTTCCCTGCACACACTGAAGAGCAAAACCTAACCCCTACCCTCCCCTCGTCTCTCTCTCTCTCTATTTCTCTCTTCCGTATGCTCTCCCAGAGCTAGGTAATCAGGTCCGGTCGCGTGCCTGGGTCCAAGCGCATTGGCGTGGTGTGGTGCGCGAGGAGTGCTAGGTTAGGTTAGTCGGGTCAGGTGCTAGGTCCGTGGGAGAGTGTCGCAGACGAGGCGTGGTAAGGGTGAGGGACCTCACCCCTGTGTGTCTCGACGCAGACAGCATAAAACACAAATACAATTTATGTTACTGGCCTTGCTCATGCGTTCACAAGGTGGAACTAAATGTCCCACCCCCTTTTGCGCTCGTGCCCACAGGAGCCCCTTCTTCAATTGCTGCTACTAGGTTGCTTGCCAAACTAATTGCCCTGCTGTCTGAGTTCGCGCACGCATCTGCTTCCTCTGGGACCTTGACACCTGGAGCGCGCAGCATGGGATGAAGCTCGCGACCTCCTTGCTGTGTGCGTCAATGGCAGCAGGTGGTGAGTGAAAGTTCCCTACTAGGAGGGGGTGACGTAATAATTGCGGAAATAAAATATATAAAGTAATCTCACAAAATAAGCAATCACAAAATGTACACAAGTAATTTTTAGGGGGAAACCCAAACCGGGTGAAAACCACCACCTAACCCTCTCGAGTTAGGATTTTCCGATCAACCTAGTTGATCAAAATCCACTAAACCGAATCACTTAAAACGAGGGTGATTCAACCTCAGTACAACTGATTAGCCCATAGTTGTGGGTTATTTAAGTACTTAAGTGCCTACAGATTAGGTTAATTCTAACATTTATTTAGTATAAATTAGGATGTAAATAGATTAATTCATAGTTTTAATCTAATTACATAATCCATACATTGCATTCATATCTTAAGTGCATTTAGAATTAGCTTAGAATAGCATTCATTTAATTAGATAACCAATTAGGTATATTGTTTTTATTAACATAGAAGTTGAGGGTCTATACATAAATAACCCTAATATTTTAATAATATTTGCTTTATTCATCTTCTTTCAGAACGGCTGGCTGCCGCTCCAACGCCCGGCTGCTGCAGTGATGAAGCCATTCAAGGGGGAGCGGATGTGGTGGATCTGGTCGGCGACTGATTTCAAAATTGTTCAAGACACTATAAAAGGAGCACGGAAGCTGCCGGCTGCAGCAGGCCTCCGCCACCGACCCACCACTGTGCAGAGAGATCCTCTCTCTTCCACTCCACACTGCCGGCCTCTACCGTGGCGGCGAGTCTCCACCACCGTGGGCGTGTGGTGTGACAGGCCACACCGCCATCCGGAGCTCGCCCGCATTACCGTGAGCACCTTAGCGTGCAACTCCCTCGCCGTCGTCGCCGACCACCGTCACCAACCTACTGATCAGCCACCCTCTCAGTAACTTAAGACGTCTGGGAAATTTCCCAGACGTCTGAAGTTACCCGCTCCCTTCACCGCACACGCCTGAAGTCGCCTGCAGATCCCTTCCCGCACCTGCAGAACCTTCAGCGCACCCACGTCCGTCAACCTTCAGCTCAAACACGCACAACCGCCTGCAGTCCACGCCGTTCACCACTGTGCCTGCAGAACCGCCAGCAACCGACCTCTGCGCCCTCCACCGCTCACCGGCTGCTGACCTGCGCACGCCTGCAGATCAGCCCGCGCTCTCCTCCAACGCCTGCAGACCAGCCTGCAGCATCCTCCAACAGCCGTCTGCAGCTTCCACCGCGCAAGCGCCCCCTCTGCAGCTTCCACCGCACACGCCAGCGCCCGCCTGCAGATCAGCCCGCGCACACGCCAACCGCCTGCAGACGCCCGCCTGCAGACCACCGCGCAAGCGCCCAAGCGCCCCCTCTGCAGCTTCCACCGCACACGCCAGCGCCCGCCTGCAGACGCCCGCCTGCAGACCACCGCGCGCCAGCGCCTTCCGCAGACTCTCCGCGCGCCCACGCATAGCCACCTGCAGCACCTCCGCCGGAGCTCGTCCGGCCACCTCCGGCCGCCGCGCGACTCGCCGTCACCACCGATTCGAAGCCCTTGATCCAAGGGACCTCCGCCGAGCTTCCCGCGCCCAGCCATCGGCTCCTCGTCGCGCAAGACAACGGGGAAGAATTCCCCTGTTTTGCTACAGTAAAGCATTGATTAAAATTTACATTTTCTGCCATTGCCAGATTTTATTCATATTCTATTCACTCTGCATTGCGGAAAATATCCTGTAGTTTATCATAATTGCCATTTCAGCATTATTTCTTGCTTAAACCTTAATCTAAAGGCAATCTTGGCTTGGTTCTTGTCCAAATTGACTCCGAACAAACATTTTTAAGTGGCGCGAATTTTAATACGTTATTGCCTCCCTGTGGAAACGACCCGCTCCTCTGCGAGTGGTTATTTCTTATTAAAAATTGATTAGTCGATTTTTCCACCACATTAAACTACAAACGACTTAAAAGCGAAAGATCGACACGATCAAATGGCGCCGCTGCCGGGGAGGCAACAGACGCAATAATTTCGCCTAATTTTATTTTGATTATTTGTCAATTGCACAGAGATTTGACCATTCATTATTTTCTTTTCTGTGCGAGAAATTTTGTGCAAGAATCAGCCACTGTGAGAGGCGACCCTTGACGTCGCCAGACGAGAAGTGGACAAGCAATTTTGAAAGGAGGAGAAGGACGAGGACGCGACGGACACCACTGTATTTAATCGCTAATTTAATTAAAATAGAATTAAGACTGAAGACTTAATTTTTTCATTACAGTTAGTTTGAAACCCTTGTTCTGGGGCATATTTTGAGGGTTTGTTCCCTGATTTTATTTTGGACCCGTGTTGGGTAATTTTTGGGAGCCTGTTCCCTTTTCTTTAGATTTAGGTTTATTTTTTTTATTATTTCTTTTATTTGCTTGTGCATAAGTAGTTCTAAAAAAAAAAAAAAACGAGCTGCCTGCTAGAAGCTGCCTGCCCTAGGACGAACCATTTAGGTCTGTATGAGCAGCCTCTAGATTTGCTTTTCTGCATTGCGTGCATTTTTGCATCGAAGATCGCTGGAGGCAAGGTACGCATTCTCTTACTTTGCATCCTATTTTTGATCACGCATTGCATTTGGGATTTAATGCAAAGACCACCTAATCTGTACTGAATAAATCTAACAAGTGGTCACATTTTTTTTTTTAGAAAAAGGACTAATTAAAGGAAGGACATTTTAAAAACCAAGGATTTCATTTTCAAACTTGGCGTGCGATTCAAAGTTTAAAATCTTTTACGGTGTATGCACACTTATTTCACTTGCACCACGACACGCTTCTAGACACTCCTTAGGTTTGGAAATACTAGGACAAGAGCCCTCCTTTCGTTGGATTCTGAAGTGTTCGGAACTTGAGATCAAAGGTTTTGTAAATCCAAAGAGGGGGATACCCTGTCACGGATTTTTGGGGGTAGTTGAGGAGCACCGCGAAAGCACAGCTTCAAAGGAAGGCTTAGGCCTACTTGCATCCCTCGATCTTCCGTCTTTGGATTTACTTGACCATTTGAGATTTAGGGAAGATTACCTAAGTTCCAACTAGGTCTTTTTAGGCGAGCCGTAGGTTGACAATAGGCGCGTAATTGATTGGGTAACTTGTTTTGTCACCTACAATTTGAATTAAATTCAAAAGCCTAAATCTGTAAAGACCAAACAAGTCCGTTTGAATTGTGTTTGTAGTGCATGCTTGGTAGGCGTTCTCTTAGGAGACAACTTGTATTTGATCCTGAACCAGAAAGAATCCTAAGAAAAGACCTCCCAAGGGTAGAAATGGCCGGTCAAAGGAGCCTTAAGGAATATTTCATCCCAACCAACCAAGCTGGCCCAGCACTACGTAGACCTGGAGGGGATAATCCATATGAGATCAAAAGTAGTACCATATCCTTGCTACCCTCCTTTTATGGTACTACTAGGGAAGATCCTTACAGGCATATTGAGGAATTCACCGAGGTCTGTTCCACGGTGAAGCTGCAGGGCGTTACTGATGACGCTCAAATGCGGACCCTTTTTCCCTTCTCCCTAAAGGACAAAGCCAAGTATTGGTATCACACCCTTGATAATTTAAATACTTGGGATGCCCTTAAAAAGGAGTTTTTGAAGAAGTACTTCCCCATGAGCAAAACAAATCACTTTAGGAGGGAAATCATGAGTTTTGCTCAAAAGGATGGGGAAGCTTTCCATGATGCGTGGGAGCGCTTTAACGATTTGCTGAGACTTTGCCCACATCACCAGGTGCCTAAATGGCAACTGGTTGAAAGGTTCTACACCGGACTTAATGATTCACATAGGCAAACTGTGGATGGTGCCTGTGCAGGAACCTTTCTATCTAAGACTGAGGATGAAGCTTGGAACTTATTTGATACTTTGAGTGAGAATTCTATTCACTTGAATTCTGCCTACATGGATAGAAAGCCCACTCTCATGCAAAGAAAGTTGGAGGCGAATGAAGCAAGGGACACCCAGAATTTAGCTTATCAAATTCAATTACTGAATCAAAACATGGAAAGGCTTATGTCGAACCCGAGTTCATTCACACCTAACACCTCCACATCCCAAGCTTCCGAATGTGTAATTTGTCAAGGCAATACACACGCCACTGTGGATTGCCACTTAGCCTCCCAATTCCCTGAGCTTGTACAAGCAGATTTGAATGCCGCTCAAGGGTTCCGTCCAAGACCTCGTAATGATCCTTTCTCCAACACTTATAATGAGGGATGGAGGAACCACCCAAACTTTTCATGGAGACAAGGAAATGTCTCAAATTCAGGGAATTACAAACCGCAATCCTTTCAAAACCATCAAATGAACCAACCTCAGACCTTTGCCCAACCTAAAACCTCTGAGATGGATGAATTGAAGGCGATATTGAAAACTATGCAAGAAAGTCAAAGTGCCATCATCCAATCTCATGACAAGGCTATACATGAGATGAAATCACAAATTGGACACCTTGTTGAGGCCGTTAGACAGAGGGAGACTGGGAAGTTTCCAAGTGCTGCTGAGGAAAATCCTAAAGGAAAAGGGATTGTCTTTAGGGAGCATGCTCAGGCGGTGACTATTCTGAGGAGTGGGAAAGAAATTTTCAAACCCGATGCTCCTATAGTCTCACCCCCTAAAAAAACATCCACCCCGACTTTCACCCCCACCGAAGAAGATTTGCCCAAATCTCCTCCCCTTGAAATCACCTCACCGGAAGAAGTTGCCCCCGTTCCACCCCTTACTCGACATGACAACCCTTCCACCCAGAGATCGAGAGTGCCATTTCCAGAGCGCTTATCCACCTCTGGGCAGACTTCTGCTGGCTCATCTGGAGCCAAAGATAAGACGGATGAGATTATGGAAACTTTCAAGCAAGTACAGATTAACCTGCCTTTGCTTGAAGCTATCAGGCAGATTCCGTCTTATGCCCGCTTCTTAAAGGACTTGTGCACGAAAAAGCGGCAATCTAGAAAACAGGTCCAGTCTAAAGTTGTCCTGCCTGATTCTGTTAGCTCAATTGTTCAACATGGCACACCTCCGAAACTTAAGGACCCAGGGGCCCCATATATCTCTGTAGTTATTGGTGACTTACAAATTGATGAGGCTCTGCTTGATCTGGGTGCGGGGGTGAACATCCTTCCGAGCTATGTATATGAACAACTTGGGGGAGGCAATCTGAAGCCTAGCCCTGTAGTCCTTCAAGTTGCTGATCGATCACTTAAGACACCACGGGGAATTTTGGAAGATGTCCTCGTAAGAGTGGAGGATTTCTTTTTTCCCGTTGACTTCTTAGTTTTGGACACTGACCCTACCAACAAGCCAACCAAACCCTCCATCATTTTGGGCCGCCCCTTCCTTGCAACTTCCCATGCTTCAATTAATTGCAATACTGGGGCATTGAAAATGGGCTTTGGGAATAGGAAAATCCGGCTTAATGTGTTTGATGCTTACAAACAAGCTGGACTTGAGGATTGTTCTCAAGTTGAGGTGATAGATGACCTGATTGAAGAGGCAACTCCTGCAATGTTATGTGATGACCCCCTTCAGCATGTCATGCTAAATGAGCATTCCCATCTCTTGGAGGAATGTGAAGGGGATATACTAGAACTAGAGGAATTGCTAGGAGTTTCTGCTGAGTCTCTTCCCCCATCACTTCCGCCGAAGGCAGATTTGCTACCTGAGATGGGGACATCTATTATGAAACCCTCAACCATACAAGCCCCCAACCTTGAGTTGAAACCCCTCCCTGACACTCTCAAGTATGTTTTCCTAGGTGCCAATGATACGCTCCCAGTTATCATTTCGGCTGTGCTGTCTGAGGCACAGGAGGGAGCCTTGATTGAATGCCTGTCTAGGCATAAGGAAGCTATTGCTTGGAGCATTGCTGACATTAAGGGTATAGACTCTACACTCTGCATGCACCACATTTATACTGATGATTCCATCAAGCCTTTTAGGGACATGCAGAGACGTCTGAACCCTAATATGAGGGAGGTTGTAAAAAAGGAAATCCTGAAGTGGTTGGACGCTGGGATCATATATCCCATTGCTGATAGTAAATGGGTCAGTCCCATTCATGTGGTGCCAAAGAAGGCAGGCTTTACTGTGGAACTCAACGACCAAGGTGAACAAGTTGTCACTAGACCCTCAACTGGATGGAGGGTCTGTATTGATTACCGCAAGCTGAACACCGCTACCCAGAAGGATCACTTTCCTTTGCCTTTTATTGATCAAATTCTCGAAAAATTGGCAGGGAATAAGTATTATTGCTTTCTCGATGGATATTCTGGGTACAATCAGGTGGCAGTCTTTCCTGATGACCAGGAAAAGACGACATTCACGAGTCCTTACGGTACTTTTGCATTCAGGCGTATGCCGTTTGGATTATGTAATGCCCCTGCAACTTTCCAGCGGTGTATGATGTCTATCTTTTCGGACATGATTGACGAGTGTGTCGAAGTATTTATGGATGACTTCTCTATTTATGGCTCGTCTTTCGACCAGTGTCTCATGCACCTGGAGAATGTGTTGAAACGATGTAGGGAGACTGGTTTAGTCCTCAGCTGGGAGAAAAGTCACTTCATGGTACAGAAAGGAATTGTACTTGGGCATGTTGTATCTGAGCAAGGTTTGGAAGTAGATAAAGCCAAGATTGATTCTATTTCCAAACTTCCATTGCCTACGAATGTCAAACAGATTAGATCCTTTCTGGGCCATGCTGGCTTTTACAGGCGCTTTATTAAAAATTTTAGTAAGATTTCTAGGCCACTTTGTGACTTATTGGCGAAGGAATCTTCCTTCAGTTTTGATTCAAAGTGTGCCGAGGCTTTTCAAACTCTAAAGGAGGCCTTGATCTCTGCGCCTGTTCTCCAAGCTCCTGATTGGGCACTCCCCTTTGAGCTTATGTGTGATGCTTCGGATTATGCAGTGGGAGCAGTCCTTGGACAAAGGGTTGAGGGAAGACCTCATGTGCTGCATTATGCAAGCAAGACTTTAACTGAACCTCAGCAAAACTACACCGTCACTGAAAAAGAATTACTTGCTGTAGTTTTTGCTCTAGAGAAGTTTAGGTCTTATTTACTTGGGTCTAAGGTGGTTATTTTTACTGATCATGCAGCAGTGAAACATCTCATTGCTAAGAAAGATTCTAAGCCACGTCTAATTAGGTGGATCTTACTCCTTCAAGAATTTGACTTGGAAATACGTGAAAAGAAAGGAGTAGAAAATGTTGTGGCTGACCACCTGTCTCGTCTTCCTCTTAACGACTCTATTTCTGAAGACATTCGCGAGACATTCCCCGATGAAACTCTAATGGCGGTAACACCAACTTTACCTTGGTATGCAGACATTGTAAATTACTTGGTCACTGGACAAACTCCTGGCTCTTGGGATAAGCAGAAAAGAAAGAGATTCATTTCTCAAGCAAGATATTTTCATTGGGAAGAGCCAGAATTATTTAGAATTGGACAAGACCAAGTTTTGAGACGTTGTGTGCCTGAAGAGGAACAACAAAGTGTGCTGACATTTTGCCATGCACTTCATTGTGGAGGACACTTTGGTGCTAAGAAAACTGCTTTTAAGGTTCTCCAGTCTGGTTTTTGGTGGCCTTCCTTATTTAAGGATTCTCATAATTTTGTTAAGGCCTGTATTAGATGTCAACGGACTGGAACGATTGGGAAGAAGAATGAAATGCCTCAACATCATATTCAATCTGTTGAAATTTTTGATGTGTGGGGAATTGACTTTATGGGCCCCTTCCCGTCGTCCCATGGTTTTGAATATATCTTGGTGGCAGTTGATTATGTCTCTAAATGGATAGAGGCCATTCCGACGCGCACAAATGACCACTCTGTGGTTTTGAAATTTGTGAAGGCCAATATCATATCCCGTTTCGGCTGCCCCAAGACTATTATAAGTGATGGGGGACCTCATTTCCGAAACCACCACTTCAATCGGTTAATTAAGAGTTTGGGAGTGACTCACAAGGTTGCTACCCCTTACCACCCTCAGACAAGTGGTCAGGTTGAAGTATCAAATAGGGAGATAAAAAATATTTTGGAAAAGACCGTTAGACCTGATAGGAAAGATTGGTCCCAAAAGCTCGATGATGCTTTGTGGGCTTATCGAACGGCCTATAAGACCCCTTTGGGTACTTCTCCCTTTCGGATTGTGTATGGAAAAGCGTGCCATTTACCTGTTGAGTTGGAACATAAAGCACTTTGGGCTATTCGAAGTGTTAACATGGATTTAGAGAAGGCAGGTAAGGCACGATTTCTAGAATTAAGTGAGCTTGAGGAGCTGAGGAATGATGCTTATGACACCTCTCAAGCTTATAAAGAAAGAACTAAGGTCTTGCATGACAAGTTTATTCTTCGAAAGACCTTTGAACCCAACCAACAAGTCTGGCTTTTCAATTCCAGACTTAAGCTTTTTCCTGGGAAATTAAAATCTCGTTGGGATGGGCCTTACATAATCACCAAAGTATTCCCCCATGGAGCTGTGGAGATCAAAAATCCTTCCTCTTCAGCAACTCCCTTTATCGTCAACGGTCAACGGTTAAAACCGTACATAACTTTAGATGGCCATCTTGTTGACGAAGTCACTCTTGAGGAGCCTTAGCTCCTACCATTCTCCGCCTCAGGTAATATCTTCCTTTAGCTATTTTTGATTTTCAATGAGGACATTGTTTGAACCAGGCATGGGGGAGAGGACCTGAGGCATTTTGTTTATAGCATGCATTTATAAAAAAAAAAAAAAAAAAAAAAAAAAAAAAAAAAAAAAAAGAGGTTTTGAGCTTAACTGGCTAGATCTTGCCGTCTTAAGCAAATCAGAACTCTAGGGTAGACTAAGTTAATTCTAGGGTCAAACTTTAGAAGCTAAATAAGCTACTAGCTTTAGACCTTTAGGGTCCTTTGTGGACTTAAAAACTTAAGTAGGAGTTAAGTTGCGGACCATTCTTCAAGAGGTTGAGGAAGGGAAGCTAGGGTTTGAGTAAAAGGTGGGGTAGTACCTGGAGTCTTATTCTACCTTTTGGTTTACAGGTCCTTGTAACCCAAGCATCCAAATTGTTCACACTTGGTCTGGTAATTAACTTAATTTCTGAAAAGAGATTTGGTTCTCTTAGTTTTGACTTAAGAAAGGCTTGAAAACATATTTTGATTGGAAGAGTTCCCGCCGCAGGAGAGGTCGAGTATATACTCACCTTGAGGATGCGATGGTAACATATTACCTCCTCGGCGCTTGTCTCTTAGGATATCCATCCTACTGGGGGCATGTAAGCGCATTGCGCGGTTCAGGTACCATGGGCGGCCCTATCTCGAAGTGCCGATTGCCATAGGCCTGAATTCGCTTAAGAAATCCATGGGCGATACTATCTCGAAGTGTCGATTGCCAGGAGTTCTTGGGGTCGTTATGGGCGGTGCTATCTCGAAGCATCGAAAGCCAGGCACCCTTCGAGGTATGGTAATGGGGACAATGAATCCGACACAGGCTGTGTTGATAGCTGATCTGAGGTTAGACTTAGAAGAATCAAACAAAAAAAAAAAAAAAAAAAAAAAAAAAAAAATTCCTTTAACTCAAATAACTCGGACCAATGCACAAGCACGGATGCTTTAATCTCAGGGATCAATAAACTTTAGGGTAGAGTCAGAAATCAGGGAAACTTGTGCTGGCAACTCGTCTTTAGCCGACCTAGTCTGTAACTTAGCAACTACTTAGGAACCTTGGGTTTAGAACCTGAACTTAATATGCTTCTGAAGGAAGACTAAGTGAGTTGACTAGTCTACTTAGAGTGCTAGGTTTCGCTTAATTTTGCTAGGGACTAGCAAAAACTAGGCATGGGGGTATTTGATTAGCCCATAGTTGTGGGTTATTTAAGTACTTAAGTGCCTACAGATTAGGTTAATTCTAACATTTATTTAGTATAAATTAGGATGTAAATAGATTAATTCATAGTTTTAATCTAATTACATAATCCATACATTGCATTCATATCTTAAGTGCATTTAGAATTAGCTTAGAATAGCATTCATTTAATTAGATAACCAATTAGGTATATTGTTTTTATTAACATAGAAGTTGAGGGTCTATACATAAATAACCCTAATATTTTAATAATATTTGCTTTATTCGTCTTCTTTCAGAACGGCTGGCTGCCGCTCCAACGCCCGGCTGCTGCAGTGATGAAGCCATTCAAGGGGGAGCGGATGTGGTGGATCTGGTCGGCGACTGATTTCAAAATTGTTCAAGACACTATAAAAGGAGCACGGAAGCTGCCGGCTGCAGCAGGCCTCCGCCACCGACCCACCACTGTGCAGAGAGATCCTCTCTCTTCCACTCCACACTGCCGGCCTCTACCGTGGCGGCGAGTCTCCACCACCGTGGGCGTGTGGTGTGACAGGCCACACCGCCATCCGGAGCTCGCCCGCATTACCGTGAGCACCTTAGCGTGCAACTCCCTCGCCGTCGTCGCCGACCACCGTCACCAACCTACTGATCAGCCACCCTCTCAGTAACTTAAGACGTCTGGGAAATTTCCCAGACGTCTGAAGTTACCCGCTCACTTCACCGCACACGCCTGAAGTCGCCTGCAGATCCCTTCCCGCACCTGCAGAACCTTCAGCGCACCCACGTCCGTCAACCTTCAGCTCAAACACGCACAACCGCCTGCAGTCCACGCCGTTCACCACTGTGCCTGCAGAACCGCCAGCAACCGACCTCTGCGCCCTCCACCGCTCACCGGCTGCTGACCTGCGCACGCCTGCAGATCAGCCCGCGCTCTCCTCCAACGCCTGCAGACCAGCCTGCAGCATCCTCCAACAGCCGTCTGCAGCTTCCACCGCGCAAGCGCCCCCTCTGCAGCTTCCACCGCACACGCCAGTGCCCGCCTGCAGATCAGCCCGCGCACACGCCAACCGCCTGCAGACGCCCGCCTGCAGACCACCGCGCAAGCGCCCAAGCGCCCCCTCTGCAGCTTCCACCGCACACGCCAGCGCCCGCCTGTAGACGCCCGCCTGCAGACCACCGCGCGCCAGCGCCTTTCGCAGACTCTCCGCGCGCCCACGCACAGCCACCTGCAGCACCTCCGCCGGAGCTCGTCCGGCCACCTCCGGCCGCCGCGCGACTCGCCGTCACCACCGATTCGAAGCCCTTGATCCAAGGGACCTCCGCCGAGCTTCCCGCGCCCAGCCATCGGCTCCTCGTCGCGCAAGACAACGGGGAAGAATTCCCCTGTTTTGCTACAGTAAAGCATTGATTAAAATTTACATTTTCTGCCATTGCCAGATTTTATTCATATTCTATTCACTCTGCATTGCGGAAAATATCCTGTAGTTTATCATAATTGCCATTTCAGCATTATTTCTTGCTTAAACCTTAATCTAAAGGCAATCTTGGCTTGGTTCTTGTCCAAATTGACTCCGAACAAACATTTTTAAGTGGCGCGAATTTTAATACGTTATTGCCTCCCTGTGGAAACGACCCGCTCCTCTGCGAGTGGTTATTTCTTATTAAAAATTGATTAGTCGATTTTTCCACCACATTAAACTACAAACGACTTAAAAGCGAAAGATCGACACGATCAACAACCACGCTACAAGTACGAGGGTAGCGTTCCTCAACCCCTTCTCTCCACGAGAAGGATTTTGTCCCACGAAGGAGACGGGAATTCGCAAAGCGAATACCCAACCAAAATACAAAGATAAAATAAAATAACAGTCCTATAGAGCCAACAAAATTAAACCTAGCTTCTATAGGAAATAGGAAACTCCCCTTTGCAAGGAGTGCGTCGACGATGACGCAGTGCGTGTGCCACGCGATGGCGCTACGTCGCTCTCGTTATCTACGGCGGGAGAGCGGGTGCGCAACGGTTGAATGCTCTCAAGAAAATGGAGCTTGAGCTTGGAGAGCAAGAGAGTCTTTTCTTTGGACACAAAAGGTTTGAAAGTGTATTGCAAGGTGTGTGTCTTGTTTTTCTAAGTGTGTCTCTTATTTTTTTGTGTTACAAAGGTTCCCCTCTATTTATAGAGGCCTTAGGAAGGCTTTAGAAGGCTTAGGAAAGGTTCTATAGCCGTTGGGAACAAAGTCCAAGAGAATCAGCCCGAAATCAGGAACAATCATTGTTCTGACAGGCTTATCAGACGTCTAATTCTATCATCAGACGTCTGGAAGTTCACTATAAGACGTCTGATTAGAAGATCAGACGTCTGATTCTATGCGGGTTTCTCCTTGACTTGAATCAGATCTAAACAGGGTTTTTGTGCAAGTCCATCAGACGACATACAGGACGTCTGGCACTAAGTCTGGACGTCTGGAAACCTACTTTTACCGTGGGAATTGATTTCCAAACGTTGCAACGGCTAGAAAATCTCTGAGAAGAGATTTTGGGTCAGCCGAGGCAAAACGGTCATTTATCAGACGTCTGTAAAGTCCTATGGACGTCTGATAAGGCTCTAACGGTCATATTCTTGAGTGTCTTCTAAGCCAGCCAACGGTCCACTAACTGGACATCTGGCAAAGTCATCAGACGTCTCCTAAGACGTCTGGTCTAAGGTCTGGACGTCTGATTTCATCAGACAGAACTAACTATGTCCAGCCTAACAGTTATCGGACGTCTGAAACAACAGTCAGACGTCTTAAAATACTTTATCAGACGTCTGATTTTGGGATTAGACGTCTGGAAATGCTGTTTGAGCCCTATATTGGTTTTCTAAGTATTCTACAGAAAACCTAAGTATCCTAGGGTTGTGCAGGTGTTCCTAGGACTACTTTTAGGGTACTTTGAGGCTCTTTAACATAATGTTCTAAGGAATCAAAAAGAGCAAGAAAATAAATACAAGAGATACATGAAAGGATAAAAAAGAATCTATCCTATTCTTCTTGTCTTCCATCTCCAATTTTTCGCTCCACGCGAACCTCCTGTGTTTTCCGTCAAGCTCCTCCAATCCGTCCTGGATGCGAGCTTGAATTCCGTCTAAACACGTCCACATTTGCAATTGACCTGAAATCTAGGACTCAAATTGCAAATGTTAAATAACACGTGTTTTGTTATCATCAAAACAAATGATCGTGGTGCTCTAGCACCAACAATCTCCCCCTTTTTGATGATGACAAAATCGTAAATAATAATGCATAAAAATCCTCCCCCTTTTTGACATTATCAAAAAGGTTTAATTGATTTTACATTTCCTATAACTCCCCCTTAAAACATGCTCTTCTATGAGTTTCTTTTAACAAAGGTAATATCCTCCCCCTTTTTGTAACAATGCGATAGCTATTATTTTTCTCCCCCTTTCTAAAGGAAATTTAGCTACCTTACATCTCCCCCTTAAAAATTGACAATTAGCTCATCATTTTTTTTAACTCCCCCTATCTAAATGCTTATGATAATAAGATAGGGTTAAGAATTTTTACCTCACCTACCATGGCCAATAAAATGGCCCGAATGGTGGTGGTGGATGCCACATCGGATGGGGCTCCCATCCGTAGCTTGGAGGCCCGGGCATCGGCGCCGGTCTCCAATCCGGTGGTCGACGTGCGGCGGGTCCGTCGTTTGTTCGCCATCTCGTCGGTCTTCTTCTTCTCCTCCTTGGTCTACTCATTGGTTCTCCCAACTTAAGTTGACCAGCCTTGAGCTTGTAGGTCCAGTCCTTTATGTTGTAGTCATCCCTGAACCCTACAAAACAAGATTCTAATTTTTTCTTCGGTATCCAAGTGAGCTTGGATCCGGATTTGTTAGAAGGTCTCCTTGATGGAGATCCTTTTTCAACCTTAGGGCTATAAAAATTATCAACTTTGTTGATTAATTTGTTAGAATTTTCCCTAAGACATGCGATTTCTTTTTCTATAATATCCATCTTAGTCTTTAAATCTGAAATTTCTATTTTTAGACTAACATTTTCCTCAATCAATTTATTATTTTCATTGATGAGGTTATGATTTTCTAATAACAGGTTATTATCCTTAGGACTAGTTTCTATATCCTTGAGTTGTTTTTCTAACCTATCATTTTCATTTCTAAGAAAACTAAGGTTTTTTTTAATGCTTTTATTTTCTATTTTAAGTGATTTACTAATCTCAAAAAGTTCATTAAAAGCTTCTTGAAGATCGAGATTTACCTCGTCGTCGGAGTCGCTTCCGCTTTCACTGTCGCTATTGGTTCCTCTGGCCATGAGACCAAAGCAAGCGGTTTCCTCCTTCTCGTGATCTTCTTCCGAGCTTGTCTCTTCATGAGTGCCTTCCAACCTCCTCCATATCTCGTGGGCGGTGGTGCACTCTTGGATTTTCTCGAACTCCTTCAGACTCAACGCGCAATACATGGCATTCATTGCCTTTGCGTTGATGTTGAGATTCTGAACCTGATCTTCTGAGTAACCTTTTGCGGGTTTCTTGGGAATCAAAAATGCGGATTCGCATTTTTCCCACACCCGGAAGTCGTAGGCCTGCAACCACATAGTCATACGATTTTTCCAATAAATGAAATCTATACCTGCAAAGTATGGTGGTCGCGAGGTATCGTGTCCTTCAGTGCACACGAATGCTTTTCCCTCCATGTCTAGATCCTCGCCGGTTTGTAACGCCGATAACGCGAGACCTGCTCTGATACCAATTGAAAGTTCTTCCCTACCAGGAGGGGTGACGTAATAAAATTGCGGAAATAAAAATAAAGCAATCTCACAAAAATCAATCGCACAATGTACACAAGTAATTTTTAGGTGGAAACCCAAACCGGGTGAAAACCACCACATAACCCTCTCGAGTTAGGATTTTCCGATCAACCTAGTTGATCAAAATCCACTAAACCGAATCACTTAAAACGAGGGTGATTCAACCTCAGTACAACCACGCTACAAGTACGAGGGTAGCGTTCCTCAACCCCTTCTCTCCACGAGAAGGATTTTGTCCCACGAAGGAGACGGGAATTCGCAAAGCGAATACCCAACCAAAATACAAAGATAAAATAAAATAACAGTCCTATAGAGCCAACAAAATTAAACCTAGCTTCTATAGGAAATAGGAAACTCCCCTTTGCAAGGAGTGCGTCGACGATGACGCAGTGCGTGTGCCACGCGATGGCGCTACGTCGCTCTCGTTATCTACGGCGGGAGAGCGGGTGCGCAACGGTTGAATGCTCTCAAGAAAATGGAGCTTGAGCTTGGAGAGCAAGAGAGTCTTTTCTTTGGACACAAAAGGTTTGAAAGTGTATTGCAAGGTGTGTGTCTTGTTTTTCTAAGTGTGTCTCTTATTTTTTTGTGTTACAAAGGTTCCCCTCTATTTATAGAGGCCTTAGGAAGGCTTTAGAAGGCTTAGGAAAGGTTCTATAGCCGTTGGGAACAAAGTCCAAGAGAATCAGCCCGAAATCAGGAACAATCATTGTTCTGACAGGCTTATCAGACGTCTAATTCTATCATCAGACGTCTGGAAGTTCACTATAAGACGTCTGATTAGAAGATCAGACGTCTGATTCTATGCGGGTTTCTCCCTGACTTGAATCAGATCTAAACAGGGTTTTTGTGCAAGTCCATCAGACGACATACAGGACGTCTGGCACTAAGTCTGGACGTCTGGAAACCTACTTTTACCGTGGGAATTGATTTCCAAACGTTGCAACGGCTAGAAAATCTCTGAGAAGAGATTTTGGGTCAGCCGAGGCAAAACGGTCATTTATCAGACGTCTGTAAAGTCCTATGGACGTCTGATAAGGCTCTAACGGTCATATTCTTGAGTGTCTTCTAAGCCAGCCAACGGTCCACTAACTGGACATCTGGCAAAGTCATCAGACGTCTCCTAAGACGTCTGGTCTAAGGTCTGGACGTCTGATTTCATCAGACAGAACTAACTATGTCCAGCCTAACAGTTATCGGACGTCTGAAACAACAGTCAGACGTCTTAAAATACTTTATCAGACGTCTGATTTTGGGATTAGACATCTGGAAATGCTGTTTGAGCCCTATATTGGTTTTCTAAGTATTCTACAGAAAACCTAAGTATCCTAGGGTTGTGCAGGTGTTTCTAGGACTACTTTTAGGGTACTTTGAGGCTCTTTAACATAATGTTCTAAGGAATCAAAAAGAGCAAGAAAATAAATACAAGAGATACATGAAAGGATAAAAAAGAATCTATCCTATTCTTCTTGTCTTCCATCTCCAATTTTTCGCTCCACGCGAACCTCCTGTGTTTTCCGTCAAGCTCCTCCAATCCGTCCTGGATGCGAGCTTGAACTCCGTCTAAACACGTCCACATTTGCAATTGACCTGAAATCTAGGACTCAAATTGCAAATGTTAAATAACACGTGTTTTGTTATCATCAAAACAAATGATCGTGGTGCTCTAGCACCAACAGTGAGATCTGTCACACATAATCATGGCTTTGCAGCCCCATTAAAATACACGGGAAGCTTCGCCGTGTCAAGGCGAAGGTGGGACAGTAGGTGGCAAGCCGCGGGGTGGCCTAGGAATGCGTGCCTAGGTCACCCTATGGCCATGCTTATGGGTTAAGTTGGGGGGCGTTTAGGGAGGTGTTGGCGGTCGATGGATGGGTGGAAGATGTTCAGTGGTTGATGGCGGAGGTGAAGAGGTTGGTGGCGAGACGTGTGGAGGTGTGGAGTGATGGGTGCATCTCGCCGGAGGTTGGCTGGAGATAGGGAAGATGGCGGTGGACAGTGGCTGTCGAGGAATGTTTTGTGAAATAGATTGAGGAGAATTGAAGAGGGGATAGAGAGGCGTAAGTCTACCCTAATTAAGTGGACGAAGGGGGAGAGGTGGCGACTGGCAGTACCTGCTATCGCCAGAGAAGACGGTGTCCAGTGGAGGGAGATGGTGGCGACGACAGGGCTAGAGGTGCTTGCGCGGGTGTTGCATGATGCGGAGGAAGATGGTGAGGATAGCTCTGCCACTGGTATTCTGGCAGAGCGACGAGAAAGAGGAGGGAGGCTCGCCGGAGCTTGCTGGACTACTTGATCGGAGGAGAAGAGGATGAAATTGGGGTGGATCTCTAGCCAAGTCACGCAAAAGAGGTGCGGCCGAGGTTGAGGATCCTTTTATAGATGCGGGCAGGGGCTCCTGTGCTTGGAAGACAAGCTTCCAAGCGCGCGAGTCCTCGCCGGAGAAGGAATCAATTATAGACCCAAATCTCTCGTGTGTTCGCACGAGAGATTAGGTGCAAATCAGAGATTAGGATAGAGCTTAGATGGAAGGGAATTCCTCAGAGAATCTCCCTTCCAAATCTGGGAGGAGATCTCTGAGGAATCAGGGAGTACTCCCCCTCCATTCCTCATCGGAGTAGGATTTCTCCCCATTAATGGTGGAGGGATCTATTTGTAAGAGTGACGAGGAAGTTAGGGGGGTTTGTGCAATGGTTTTCAAAAGATAGGGACCAAAATGTAATTGGGTGTACTATTTTGCAAAGTAGGTCAAGATGACCTCCCCTTAGGTCCAAATTTTGGTACAAACCTAATTTGGACCTAAGGAATCCAATGGTGAAGTTGGATTTTAGGTTTAACCATGTTTGACTGTATATTTTGCATAAAAATACAAATTAGGTCAATTAATGAGTTATGACCCCAATCTAGGTCAAAAAAGGTTCCAAAGGTCAAATTGAAGGTTCTAAACCCTAGGGGATATTTTTCCATGAATTTTAGAGGGTTTAATTGATTTTTATCCTGACCAAAACCTTGTTGAATTAAGCGGGTCTATTTTAGAGTTACAGAATGTCATTTAATTCTTGGATTGCACAATAACCCATTTCTGATTGAACCAACCCACTTTTTATCTTATTCAGATCAGTTGACTTATTGATGAGAACCTCATCATGAGCCATAACTAGCTCATTTTGACCCAATACAAAGGATAAAAGCTCCTACATATCTCAAGGAAAGGCTTAACTCAGAGAATTCTGAGTTTGAGAAGAAAACCAGTCATAAGGGGTAAAAGTGCAATTTTACCAGTATAATCTGCATACAGGGTAATTCAGGGCCCAAACACAGGTCAAAACAGCTTAATAAGAATAAAAGTGGGATGAGATGATCTAGCAAGGGCTACAGCACTTCCAAGGAACCAAATGATAATCTGTAACCCTAAAACAACCCACTTCAATTCACAAGGTTCGAGGCAAAGTAAAAATAGAATAAACCCTCTAAAATTCATAGAAAAATAATCTCTAGGGTTTAGAACCTTCAATTTGGCCTTTAGAACCCATTTTGACCTACATTGAGAACCATGCCCAATTAATAACTTAATTTGGGTTTTTACGCAAATTGACCGGTCAAACAAGGTTTAATATGAAAATGAAATTCACCATCAGATTCCTTAGGTCCTAATTAGTCATGTATAAAAACTTGAGCCTAAGAAGAAACCCCCTTGACCGACTTCGCACTTTGGTCCTCATATATTTACTCTTTGGCCCTCAACTTTTGAACCCTCGCATTTTGGCCCCTAACTCTCCTTCGTTCTTTGCAATCAGGTCCCTCCTGCAAAACCCTGCCAGCACCATGCTCCGGCGACCTTGCGCGGAGCATGGCGCCGCGCAGGGTGAGGTGGGGGACCTGGCAAGTAAACCGGGGGTGCCCTACGTCGTCAGCCGTCGCAGGGGCACCCCCCTGGTCATTGTAGCCCACCATACCGGCCGTGCGAACGCACGGACGGTATGGGTTCGTGTTCCGACCATTCTCCGGCGAGGGAGACACGTCGTCTCCCTCCGCCTTCCTCCCTGTTTCATCCCTATAAATACCCCCCGCTGCTCCACCGACCAGGGCAGCCTGGATCTGACGGAGAAAATCCCCAACTTTCTTCTCTTCTTCCTCCGGCAGACGCTCACCAGCTCCGGCGGCTTCCTCCCCCTCCACCTCTTCGCTCTGCCGCAATACCAGCAGCAGAGACTTCCTCCCCTGCTCTTCCCGCGCCACGCCGCACCCAGCTGGCGCCTCTCCGGCTCTCTGCTCGCCGCCGCCCCTCTTCCTGAGCATCGTCTTCTCCGGCGACAGTCGATACGACTGTCGCCCTGTTCCTCCCCCTTCGTCCCTGCAAGTAAGCTAGAGCTACTCCCCTTCTCCTCCTCTTTCTTTCCCCGCTTTCAATTTATTCAATTAAGCCCTCTACCGACCCTGACCACCTTCACCCCCTTCGCCTCCGACCACCCTCCGGCGAGCCGTTCCCATCACCTCAGCAACCCACACGGCTCGCCGACCCTCACCGCACCTCCGCCTCATCACACTGAGCACCCCCCACCCCTCCACTGCCACTCCACACCTCCGTAACACTCCCCCGAACAAACCCATTCCTCCGGTTGCAGTCCGACCCAGGGCTGCCACCAGACACCTCCTTGCGGCCTGCCGCGCAGCTCCTCACCTTCGCCGTGCCACGGCGAAGGTTCCCCAGTGGTTTGATTAGGCCGCGAGGCCATATTCATGTCCAACAGGTTTTGAGGTCCGACCGCCATTGACGCACATTAAGGCAGCCTCTCCCGCGCTCCAGGCTTGAGGACGCCAGGTCTCCAGCTGCTGCGGGGTACGGGGCGTCGTGCGAAGCCAGCCAGCCAGCAACTTATGCAGATAGAAGCCGCAGCTGCAGAAGCCAAGCCGCGGTCTCCCAGCAGGCGCACGCGAGGAACGGTCTGCGTTTAGTCCCACATCGGTAAGCCTCGCACACGTTCCACTGTTTAAATTGATTTCGTGCACTAGCCTCATTGCCTCAGTACACGGGGTGAGGTCCCCTTACACCCGCCCGGTTACCCGGTCTCGTCCGCGCTCACGCCTCGCGGACCTGACCCGACCCGACTTAGACTGACTGCACTCCTCGCCCACCACACACGCCGGTGGGCCTGGACCCGGGCCTGACCCGAACCCGAGTACCCGGTAGCTCTGGGAGAGCTTTCCCAAGAGTGGTTTCAGAGAGAGAGAGACGCGGGGGGGAGGGTAGAGTAGGTTTTGCCTCTTGACGAAAAACTCTGAAGTGTGCAGGCCAAAGAAGAAGAAGAAGACCCGCGGAAGAAGAAGTGCAGGCGAAGAAGAAGGAGCTGCACTGTAGCAAATGCATAGTTAAGTCGTCTAAGCACCGGGTCAGACGACGGAAAGTCAGCAGCCAGAGCAGGAAAGAAGGCAGGCTGAAGAAGAAGGAAGAGCAACGGCCAAAGTAGAAGAAGAAGAAAGGAAGACTTAGTAGCTGAAGGCAGAAGCTCTGCAGCCATAAAGAAAAAAAAGGGAAAAGAGAAAGGGTCACCACGATTGCAGAAGAAGAAGAAGAGAGGTCAAGGCAGAAAACCAAAGAAGAAGAAGAACAAGGAGCTCTGAAGAAAGAAGAACATCACCAACGCAGGAACAGCAGGAAGAAGAAGAAGAGCATCACCATTACAGAAGAAGAATATCACCTCTGCAGAACAGAGAAAAGAAGGAGATCTAAAGAAAGAGAGAAAGAAGAGCATCCCCCTCTGCAGAACAAAGAGAAAACAACAAATTCTTTCCCTCTCTCTTTCTTTTTGTAAAAGAAACATGTATATCTCTAGAATACGACTTGCTCCCTGAGTTCGACCTCGGGAACTCTTTCATTTTCCGAGTAAAAAATTTTATATTTGAAATGTTGGTAATAACCGGCTTTACTACAACGTTATAACAAAACCCTCAAACCCGGTTGGAACCGTCGACGTTTCATTTTGGCGCCGTTGCCGGGGAGCAACGGCTATTCTAGAGGTAAACATTCCTGTTTCTTTTAAGTTCTGATAATCTCCTCTCTTTTGTGCAGCTACAGGAACTCAAGAAGACAAGCAACCACACAACCACTCCGAAGACAGGTAAATCTTTTCTCTCACTATTAACCCCTACACTCTAAAGAGGAAGAAAAGAAAAGAACAAGCAATATAGGGCTAACCTGTCTTCCATACTTAGTAACCATAAAAAGTTGCATGTTTTCAACTCATCACTCCTGCACACTATTAAGGGCATTTAAGGGCTAACACATTCTTGCTTGAGCCCTAATTGCCCAACAAAGAGTTAAATGGACCAAGTAGAGCCAACATAAGGTCAAACATTAGGATTTCAGTAGAGACACACCCCTTAATCAAGAATTGAGGAAATCCAAAAGAGGTGTGCCCAAGCCATTGATTGAAAATAATTAACAAGAAAAATCCTAAACAATTGGCTCTCTCTAAACACTTGAACCCTAAAAGAAAGGACCCAAAAAGCTCTCAAAGAAAACAAGAGGTAAAGTTGACCCCTTTGGGTTAACCAACCTTAAATTAGGTCACTCTTTGCACTTAAAAAGACTAAAGTTCAAGTGAAACCTTAAGCACCCTGATCTTAAAATTGGTAGACTTAAGAGGTCAAGATCCCCATTCTGGTCTACCTGGAACCGCAGTGACAAGAGAGGTCGGGTGGGGGAAACCCTGTAACCCGTGGGGACGCTCTACCGTGTAGGGGTCTTCGCGGGACTCTCCCTCTCTGGCTGCCCAGGTAATTCTCAGGTGGACGATCTTTCTGATCAAGGGGTCCATCTGCCCCGCACCTCTATAGTCACCCAACACATTTTTGGGTGTCTTGATTGGGTCCAGCACCTTCTAAACTTACCTCTCCCAACTGTGCATGTACGGAAGGAGGTCTCTAAGACCACCCTTAAGACCTCCATTAGAAATTCGCTCTCGTCAAGACCAAGCCTCGACGCCCGTATTTGTGCAGCAACACCCTCACATTATTCCCTCTTCTGATTCAGAACCAAGTTCTTCTTCTTCCCCCATCATGGCTCAGCCAGTTGAGGAAGAAAATAATCTGGAACACCAGCTCCAGCGACTCAATGACCTCTTCCAAAACTTCGTACACCCACCACAGCGTCCTATGATGCGGGACCACTACAATCCTGCTGCGGTGGCCATTGAGCCTCGAGTTAGAATCCCGATTGGAGGACCTGATTCCGAACTAAAGCCCAACATGATTCATGCTATACCTAAATTCCATGGGCTTAATTCTGAAGATCCCTTCCAGCACATCAAACAGCTAAAGCATCTGGCCCACACTTTTGGATCAGATGCGCAAAATCGGGATATTCTTCTCATGAAGATGTTCTCCTTTTCTCTTATGGACAAGGCCGCCCATTGGTATCAAACTCAGACCCGGCCGATCAACACTTGGGAAGAACTTCAATCCGAGTTTTTGAAAAAGTTCTTTCCCGTTGGTCGGACCAACGCCTTGCGCCATCAGATTACACACTTCACTCAACAATCAGGAGAACCTCTCCATGAGGCATGGGATCGTTTTCAAGATCTCATGAGGAAGTGCCCCCATCACGGAGTTCCTAAATGGGAACAAGTCCAATCTTTTTACCAGGGACTCCGTGAGGACATCCGCCTTTTCGTCAATGCAACCTGCGGAGGAAACATCATGGGTCAACATGAAGACACCGTATGGGAGATTCTCGAAAACATGTGCGAGAACTCCATCAACAATGACTCCATGGGATTATTCGACAGGACGAATACCCGCGCAGCGACGAATCTTAAGGGAGCACATGAGACGCAGGACCTGTCCGCATCAGTCGACCTGGAATTAATGGCCAGTCGATTGGACAAGGTCTCAATCATTGAAAAGAAGGTGGATGAGCTGACTCAGCACTTGCAGCGAGCCACCTCTGCGCGTAACTCCTTTGCACAACCTCCTTCCACACAGGAGACTGTGCAAAACATCCTCCACCGATCCTCCCTTGGGATGGATCCATATCCATCCCCATCTGATTCTTGGACTGGAAGATCATCCGATCCTTTCTTCACCAGCCGGGGGAACTCCATTCCTCCTTTCCCTGATTCTCAGGAGGTTCCTCAGACCTGCGAGGACCTCAACGCCATCCAGAACGACCCATTCTCCAACACTTACAACCCTGGATGGCGAAACCATCCCAATTTTCAGTGGGCGAGAAATTCCCAAACCTAGAGACCACCTTTTCAGTCCCGCCCACAGCCCTCTCATCACTACCAGCCGCCTCAGCCTCGGCCCAACCCTACTTATCCATCAGGGCCAAATCAAGATCAAATGTCCTTAATCCTCCAGACTCTGGCTGACATTCAAAAATCGAATGCGGCTATTCAAAAACAGCACAAGGACGAGCTTACTGAAGTTAAAACTCAACTGGCCCAGTTGGCAAATTCTCGCCAGCCAGGCACACTCCCTTCCCAACCTCTTCCTAACCCAAATAACGTGCCAACCCAGAAGCGCGTTATGAATCCAAATTTAGGCCACGCTCAATGGATTTATCAGGCCCCTACTGCCCCATCTCCAGACGAGATGGAAGCCTCAACTTCGCGTGCGGGATTTCAGCAGCAACCACCCCTCCTACCAAACCCAAACCAAAATCAGGCCGGATTAAATTCTGTAACAACACGTAGTGGTAAGACAACTCAGGACCCGCATTATCCAAACCACTCCCAGCCTGATAACCATGACCCTAGGATAGTTATCCAAGGTACCGCTGTTCCAGACCCACAACCTGGACCTATCCTAGAGGAACCAACCAAGATCCCGTTTCCCGAGGCCCTGACCAAGGGAAAGAAGACCACCAAACCCGTGGCCCCTGAGGAGGACCTGGTCAAGCTCTTTGAGCAGGTCCACATAAACATCCCCTTGATGGATGCAATCCGCCACGTACCAGCTTACGCACGATTTCTAAAGAATATATGTACACCCCAGCGTAAGCCGCGAACCAAGGGAGGGAGCCCAATTGTTCTGTCAGAGCAAGCCAGCTCTGTAATCCTTAGTAAACTCCCACCCAAGGCAAAAGATCCTGGAACTCCCCTGATCTCCTGTAAGATAGGTGGTACCCAATTTGATAGAGCATTGTTAGACTTAGGTGCATCTATAAATCTGATACCCACATCCTTACTTGACCATCTGGAAGAATCTGAGCTGAAACCAACCGAGGTGACATTACAATTAGCAGATCGATCTATAAAGTCACCAAAAGGGATTCTCGAGGATGTTATCGTGAGAGTGCGGGATTTCTATTTTCCAGTGGACTTTATAGTCTTAGTCATGGATGCACCTGAGAACCCTAGGGATACACCAATCATTCTAGGGAGACCTTTCTTGGCTACTGCTAGAGCCAACATCAGCTGTGAGGAGGGCCAAATAGAGCTTAAGTTTGGAGATCAAACACTGAAAATTGATATATTTAAGGCCCAACAAGGAATTAATTGCGACGTCATCGAGCAAATTTGTGACATCAAGACTTTGGTTGATGAATCACACCTCCAGAATGACTTGAGTATGCCTCATCAACCACAGAAGGATCTTGACCCGCAAACAGAGGAGTCGAATCCAGATGTGAACAACCTAGTAACTCCCACCCTTGAACCTCACATCTATACTGAACCACCCGCTGCTACTGAAAACCCCATCCTCGAACTGAAACCCCTTCCTGCTCATTTGAAATACATCTTTTTGGGTTCTAATCAGACCCTTCCTGTGATCATCAATTCCAACCTCAGTCCTGAACAGGAAACCAGTCTGATTGTTGTCCTCCAGCAACATCGAAGAGCCATCGGATGGACTCTCGATGATTTGACTGGAATAAGTCCCTCTTATTGTACTCATCATATCTATTCAGAAGAGGGCACACGACCTTCTCGTGAAATGCAGAGACGCTTAAACCCCAATCTGCAGGAGGTCGTGAAAAAGGAGATCATCAAGTGGTTAGATGCTGGGATCATCTACCCGATCTCCGATAGTCGTTGGGTGAGCCCAATTCAGGTCGTGCCTAAGAAGGCAGGACTCACCACTATAACGACTGAGATCAGAGAAATCATTCCTACCCGATTAGCCAACTCATGGAGAGTCTGTATAGATTACCGTCGACTCAATTCCTCCACGAAGAAGGATCATTTCCCACTACCCTTCATTGATCAAATTCTCGAAAAACTAGCGGGAAATAGGTTCTTCTGCTTTCTTGATGGGTACTCCGGTTATAACCAGGTGGCAATCCATCCTGAGGACCAAGAAAAGACCACGTTCACCTGCCCCTTCGGAACATACGCTTTCCGAAGGATGCCTTTCGGTCTTTGCAATGCACCCGCTACTTTTCAGCGATGCATGCTTGCCATATTCTCAGATATGGTAGGTGATTATCTGGAAGTCTTCATGGATGACTTTTCAGTTTTCGGAGCATCATTCGACGATTGCCTCCAACACTTGGTCCAGATACTCAGGCGGTGCATCGACGTGAATTTGGTTCTTTCCTGGGAAAAGAGCCATTTCATGGTGCCTGAGGGAATTGTCCTGGGACACTCAATTTCGGAGAAAGGTATCCAAGTGGATCGAGCTAAGGTTAATCTGATTTCTCACCTTCCTATGCCTAGCTCGATCAGGGACATCCGATCCTTTTTAGGGCATGTCGATTTTTATCGACGATTTATCCCTGATTTTTCAAAAATCGCACGCCCCCTGACCACTCTTCTCTCCAAGGATGTTCCCTTCGAAATCTCCAAGGAATGCACTCAAGCATTTGAAATCCTGCGTGACCGAGTCACCCAAGCCCCGATCCTACAGTCCCCTGATTGGTCTCAACCCTTTGAGATCATGTGTGATGCATCCGACTTCGCTGTAGGAGCGGTTTTGGGGCAGAAAAATGACAAGAAACCTGTGGTCATTTACTACGCCAGCAAAACACTCGATGAGGCTCAGCGTAACTATACGGTTACTGAGAAAGAGCTGCTAGCTGTAGTATTTGCCCTAGAGAAGTTCAGATCATACCTTCTGGGTTCCCATGTCATTATATACTCGGATCACACGGCTGTGAGGCATCTCCTTGCAAAGAAGGACGCAAAGCCTCGATTGATCCGATGGATCTTGCTGTTGCAAGAATTTGACCTCGAGATTCGCGATAAAGCGGGAAAACAAAACGTGGTAGCTGATCACTTGTCCCGTCTTCCTTCTGAAATAATAGACCCTTCCGGACCCATCACTGAGCATTTTCCCGATGAGCACCTGCTGACTATTGGTACTAGCCTTCCATGGTTTGCTAATATTGTAAATTACTTGGCATCTCATCAGACCCCGTCCGATTGGCCGAAGGCCAAGAAAGACAAATTGCGCTCCGATGCCAAGTATTACATTTGGGAAGACCCGTACCTCTTCCGCATAGGTGCCGATCAGATCATCCGGAGATGTGTCCCGGAAGGGGAAGTCAACAATATCCTCTCTTTCTGCCATGACCAGGCATGCGGTGGCCATTTTGCCGGGCATAAAACCGCATCAAAAGTCCTCCAGTGCAGCTTTTACTGGCCCACACTGTTCAAAGACGCATACAGTCATTGCAAGGCATGCAGTCGTTGCCAGACTTTGGGCAACATGAGCCATCGCGACATGATGCCTATGCAACCGATTCTAGTATGCGAAATCTTTGATGTTTGGGGGATTGATTTTATGGGCCCCTTTCCTGTTTCGGATGGTTTCGAATACATTCTGTTGGCTGTGGACTACGTGTCCAAATGGATCGAAGCCATACCGACCCGAACCTGTGATCACAAAATCGTTCTCAAATTCATTCATCAACACATATTCTCAAGGTTCGGGATTCCTCGTGCAATAATCTCTGATGGGGGAACCCATTTCACAAATGCTCAGTTTAGGTCACTGATGACCAAATATGGGGTGTCTCACCGAATCTCTACTCCTTACCACCCCCAAACTAATGGTCTAGCTGAGCTATCTAATCGGGAGATCAAGAAAATCCTGCAAGTCACTGTTCGACCTGACAGGAAGGACTGGTCGTCCCGACTTCCGGAAGCATTGTGGGCCTATAGGACCGCCCACAAGACCCAATTGGGCATGTCTCCCTTTAGATTGGTGTACGGAAAGGCATGCCACCTTCCCGTCGAACTGGAGCATAAAGCCTATTGGGCAGTACGGAACTGTAATCTGGATCTTTCTAAGACTGGGACCCACAGAAAACTCCAAATCAGCGAGATCGATGAATTACGCATAGACGCGTACGAGAACTCGCAAATCTACAAGGAGCGGGTTAAAGCCTTCCACGACAAACACATCTCTAGAAAGATCTTTCATCCTGGTCAAAAGGTCCTACTCTTTGATGCCCGACTCAAACTCTTCCCAGGAAAACTGAGATCTAAGTGGGTCGGACCATATTTGGTCCGACAGGTTTTTGGAAATGGAGCAATCGAAATCAGTCCACTCAGCCACGATTCTGAACCTTTCATCGTGAACGGTCAGAGACTCAAGCCGTTCATTGATGTAACTTCTACTGATTTGGCTGAGGCATCTTATATCCTCCTTTCCCCTTGAGCTTATTGCGCCCAGCCGATGGCGTAAAACTCAGCGCTTAACGGGAGGCAGCCCGTCATTCTCTTTGAAAACCTGAAACTTGTTCTGACACCTTTCAGCACTCGAAGTTCACCCTTGTAGACAGCCGACCCCAACTCAGATGTTCGCATCTGAGATTTGAAATCGTCCGCAAAAATTCAACCCGACCCATTCACTCATCCAAATTTCTGTCTTAAGGAATGAACTAAGACCCCCTAGGTTACAATGAGGACATTGCAAATCTTAGGCATGGGGGGGTAGGAAAGTGCAAAAACTTGTAAGAAAAGGTTTCAAACAAAAAATTCACATATGCCAAAAATACCATAAAAATTAAAAAATTTTTCGAAAAAGAATAAGAGGAAAAGAGGAGAAGGAAAATTTTGTGAAGGAGAAAAGAAACAAAATGAAAAAGGAGCACAAAATTATGAGAAGTGATAGTCATTAGTAAGGAACTAAGGAATTAACCTAAGTTCTAGACCTCATTCAAGAAAATAACTGAAAAGTGCACAATGAGATTAGTAAGAATGCAAACCTTAGGCATTCTTGAATAGACTCTTAGTACCCATTAAGATCTGGACACTCCTCAAGAGGTTGAGGAAAATGAAAAGCTGAAGTATTAGGTCTAAGGCTTAGGGAGTATTCGGCCTCGTTAACTAATTTTTGGTTTACGGGACTCAGTAACCTAAGCACCCTAATCTCACACACAGCCTGGTTCAGTAAGCGTAAAAATCAGAATCACGCAGAAGCGTCGCAAAAATCTGAAAAGAACACCTAGAATAGGAGCGGCCAATCAACACAAGTTGATTTGGACGAGTTCCCAGCGCAGAGAGGCGGGAAATCCCCTCGAAGATGCGTAACAAAATATCATCTCCTCGGTGCTTGTCTCTTAGGATATTTACATATCCTACGGGGGGCATGTAAGCACTCTGCTGATTCAGATTCCATGGATGGCATTATCTCGAAGTGTCAATTGCCAGGGTCTGGATTCGGCCACGGAATACCATGGATGGGATTATCTCGAAATCTCAATAGCCAGGGTTCCGGGGGTTGCCATGGGCGGTGCTATCTCGAAGCATCGATCGCCAGGAACCCTTGAGGATTGATGATGGGAGCAAGGAATCTGATACAGACTGCGTTGAAAAGCCAATCCTAGGCTAGAACTAAAAAGAAAAAGAGAGAGAAAACTCTCCAAACAGAAAAACTTTCTATCTCTCTCTTACAAAACGCACTGCGAACTGAGCCAGGGCTAAAATCATTTCAAGCACGGGTGCTTTAACCACGAAGTCCAATAAACCTTAGGTTAGTTCTTGCGGGCCTTAAAAACCTTTGCTAAAAGACTGAGGCTAAGGCTAGACAGATTTGGATCTTGATTGGTACTAGAATACCTTTTAGGCCTATGGTCAGCATTCTAACCTAATCTATGCTCAAATAAAAAAGGCACTTATCTAAAACCATTAAAAACTTCATGGTCTAGAACAAGGGTTGAAACCTTAAGTTTTTGCTAAGGGACTAGCAAAAGCTAGGCATGGGGGTATGATGAGAACCTCATCATGAGCCATAACTAGCTCATTTTGACCCAATACAAAGGATAAAAGCTCCTACATATCTCAAGGAAAGGCTTAACTCAGAGAATTCTGAGTTTGAGAAGAAAACCAGTCATAAGGGGTAAAAGTGCAATTTTACCAGTATAATCTGCATACAGGGTAATTCAGGGCCCAAACACAGGTCAAAACAGCTTAATAAGAATAAAAGTGGGATGAGATGATCTAGCAAGGGCTACAGCACTTCCAAGGAACCAAATGATAATCTGTAACCCTAAAACAACCCACTTCAATTCACAAGGTTCGAGGCAAAGTAAAAATAGAATAAACCCTCTAAAATTCATAGAAAAATAATCTCTAGGGTTTAGAACCTTCAATTTGGCCTTTAGAACCCATTTTGACCTACATTGAGAACCATGCCCAATTAATAACTTAATTTGGGTTTTTGCACAAATTGACCGGTCAAACAAGGTTTAATATGAAAATGAAATTCACCATCAGATTTCTTAGGTCCTAATTAGTCATGTATAAAAACTTGAGCCTAAGAAGAAACCCCCTTGACCGACTTCGCACTTTGGTCCTCATATATTTACTCTTTGGCCCTCAACTTTTGAACCCTCGCATTTTGGCCCCTAACTCTCCTTCGTTCTTTGCAATCAGGTCCCTCCTGCAAAACCCTGCCAGCACCATGCTCCGGCGACCTTGCGCGGAGCATGGCGCCGCGCAGGGTGAGGTGGGGGACCTGGCAAGTAAACCGGGGGTGCCCTACGTCGTCAGCCGTCGCAGGGGCACCCCCCTGGTCATTGTAGCCCACCATACCGGCCGTGCGAACGCACGGACGGTATGGGTTCGTGTTCCGACCATTCTCCGGCGAGGGAGACACGTCGTCTCCCTCCGCCTTCCTCCCTGTTTCATCCCTATAAATACCCCCCGCTGCTCCACCGACCAGGGCAGCCTGGATCTGACGGAGAAAATCCCCAACTTTCTTCTCTTCTTCCTCCGGCAGACGCTCACCAGCTCCGGCGGCTTCCTCCCCCTCCACCTCTTCGCTCTGCCGCAATACCAGCAGCAGAGACTTCCTCCCCTGCTCTTCCCGCGCCACGCCGCACCCAGCTGGCGCCTCTCCGGCTCTCTGCTCGCCGCCGCCCCTCTTCCTGAGCATCGTCTTCTCCGGCGACAGTCGATACGACTGTCGCCCTGTTCCTCCCCCTTCGTCCCTGCAAGTAAGCTAGAGCTACTCCCCTTCTCCTCCTCTTTCTTTCCCCGCTTTCAATTTATTCAATTAAGCCCTCTACCGACCCTGACCACCTTCACCCCCTTCGCCTCCGACCACCCTCCGGCGAGCCGTTCCCATCACCTCAGCAACCCACACGGCTCGCCGACCCTCACCGCACCTCCGCCTCATCACACTGAGCACCCCCCACCCCTCCACTGCCACTCCACACCTCCGTAACACTCCCCCGAACAAACCCATTCCTCCGGTTGCAGTCCGACCCAGGGCTGCCACCAGACACCTCCTTGCGGCCTGCCGCGCAGCTCCTCACCTTCGCCGTGCCACGGCGAAGGTTCCCCAGTGGTTTGATTAGGCCGCGAGGCCATATTCATGTCCAACAGGTTTTGAGGTCCGACCGCCATTGACGCACATTAAGGCAGCCTCTCCCGCGCTCCAGGCTTGAGGACGCCAGGTCTCCAGCTGCTGCGGGGTACGGGGCGTCGTGCGAAGCCAGCCAGCCAGCAACTTATGCAGATAGAAGCCGCAGCTGCAGAAGCCAAGCCGCGGTCTCCCAGCAGGCGCACGCGAGGAACGGTCTGCGTTTAGTCCCACATCGGTAAGCCTCGCACACGTTCCACTGTTTAAATTGATTTCGTGCACTAGCCTCATTGCCTCAGTACACGGGGTGAGGTCCCCTTACACCCGCCCGGTTACCCGGTCTCGTCCGCGCTCACGCCTCGCGGACCTGACCCGACCCGACTTAGACTGACTGCACTCCTCGCCCACCACACACGCCGGTGGGCCTGGACCCGGGCCTGACCCGAACCCGAGTACCCGGTAGCTCTGGGAGAGCTTTCCCAAGAGTGGTTTCAGAGAGAGAGAGACACGGGGGGGAGGGTAGAGTAGGTTTTGCCTCTTGACGAAAAACTCTGAAGTGTGCAGGCCAAAGAAGAAGAAGAAGACCCGCGGAAGAAGAAGTGCAGGCGAAGAAGAAGGAGCTGCACTGTAGCAAATGCATAGTTAAGTCGTCTAAGCACCGGGTCAGACGACGGAAAGTCAGCAGCCAGAGCAGGAAAGAAGGCAGGCTGAAGAAGAAGGAAGAGCAACGGCCAAAGTGGAAGAAGAAGAAAGGAAGACTTAGTAGCTGAAGGCAGAAGCTCTGCAGCCATAAAGAAAAAAAGGGAAAAGAGAAAGGGTCACCACGATTGCAGAAGAAGAAGAAGAGAGGTCAAGGCAGAAAACCAAAGAAGAAGAAGAACAAGGAGCTCTGAAGAAAGAAGAACATCACCAACGCAGGAACAGCAGGAAGAAGAAGAAGAGCATCACCATTACAGAAGAAGAATATCACCTCTGCAGAACAGAGAAAAGAAGGAGATCTAAAGAAAGAGAGAAAGAAGAGCATCCCCCTCTGCAGAACAAAGAGAAAACAACAAATTCTTTCCCTCTCTCTTTCTTTTTGTAAAAGAAACATGTATATCTCTAGAATACGACTTGCTCCCTGAGTTCGACCTCGGGAACTCTTTCATTTTCCGAGTAAAAAATTTTATATTTGAAATGTTGGTAATAACCGGCTTTACTACAACGTTATAACAAAACCCTCAAACCCGGTTGGAACCGTCGACGTTTCACTTATGTTTTGCCTCTGATAAATCCTGTTTATGTACTGCAATGGTAAAATTGTAGTTTTAACCTTTGTTTCATGTTTTCTTCTCAGAACACTTATTCCGTGAATTAGGTCCTCCAGGTTATGTAAGAGCTCTTATTCTCTTTCTTAGGTCAAAATGAGCTAGTTAGGGCTCATGATGAGGCTCTTATCAATAACTAGACCAATACATCTTGAGGTAGAGTGGCAGGTATGGATCGATACTTGTCTATGTCAGTCCATCATCAGCTTTAGGGTGTCCTTCTTAGCACCCTCTTTTTCCCACACATATCTGCTTGAGGAGCCTTTCCCTCCTCACTGCACACTCTCTGAGGTCATTACTCATGTGTATTAAGTGAAACCTCCAACAATGGCTTAGTAGTACCCTATTTTCACTTGCATCTGGAGAGCATTTGACATTACTCTCCATCACCAACTTGCCAACATCTTGGGTTACTTACTCGATAGGCCAAGTTTGTTATGTATTTTTTTCAGGTCTCCTTCTACTTCCCTTCTAGAGCTCGATTTGCGAGACATCCCAACTCTACCTCAGGTAATATCTTTACTTGCTTTTGCTTTCCAATGAGGACATCGTCAGATTTAGGCATGGGAGGGTATAACCTGAGGTTGTTCATAGCATGATACCCATTCTACATGTAGTTAGGGCATCCATCTTTCAAAAAGAGAGAGAAAGAGAAGAGAAAGTAGATGGAATCCTTGTAAGATGAATTGCAAATATATTGAGAAGGAAAAAGAAAGAGAAGAAGAGAGATACACAGAGAGAAAAGGTGCAAAATATTGTTAGTCCCAGCATTTGATTTTGGAAGAGTTCCTAAGTTCTAGTCTAGAATGAATGATTAAGTAAGTCCTAAAGTGCTAAGAGAAAAGGAGATAAGAGAGGGATACCAACTTTATGCCTCCTGGTTCCGTTTTAGGGTTTAAACACTTACGTATTTGTTAAGATCTGGACTATTCCTCAAGAGGTTGAGGGAGTTGCGAGGCTAATGTATTAAGTCTAAGGCTTCGGGGGTATTCAGCCCCGTTGCCTACCCTTTGGTTTGCGGGAATTAGTAACCTAGGTACCCAAAAATCACATGTCGGCCTAGTTTAGTGAGCATAATGAAGAATAACGCCAAAAAAGTGTTTGTTCTGAAAATGTTTTCCCAAAAATTTGACTTAGGAGTGGCTCAAAGACACAAGTTAATTTGATGAGTTCTCAGCACGGAGAGGAGGAATGAAAATACTCCCCTCGAAGATGCGTTATAACATACCGTCTCCTCGGTGCTTGTCTCCTAGGATATCTAAGTATCCTATCGGGGTCACGGAAGCACCTTGTGCTGGTTCATGTGCCATGGGCGACATTATCCCAAAATGTCGATTGCCAGGATCTGAATTTAGCTATAGAACATCATGGGCGGCACTATCCTGAAGTGTTGAAAACCAGTGTTCTGGAGGTTTGCCATGGGTGGTGCTATCTCGAAGCATCGACTACCAGGGACCCTGCGATGATTGATGGTGGGGACAAGGAATCCGATACAGATCATGTTTAGGGCCAATTCGATGCTGGATTTAGGGGAATTTAAAAAGTAAAAGAGTGAACTCTTAAAATAAATATTTATATCTCTCTCTTTTATCCAAAAATGCACTAGCAAACTAAACCCAGACTTACGTGTGCCACTGACCAATGTGTGCCACCGACTGTGACGACCACTCACCACCACGACCACGAGCCACGTTCACAACACGACATCAACAATTGTGTCTTGCCACTGTGGTCGAAGGTGACAGCTTTGACACCGCCACTACATTCGCTACTGTGTCTTCGACTTGCCACCGTGTCTCATCTCTACTGCATCAACTCCCATGACCACGCCGTCACCACTGACTCCCTTTCTTTCCCTCAACCTGCACGCACGTAGGACAGAGGGCGAGAACTTAAGCCGTCCAGGAGCCTCCTTGGACATCCACTGCATTCTCCTCCTTTGTGGTCTTCTTCTTCCTTCAGACCTTACTACCCATAGGCCTTGCGTAGCCACCAACTACCACACACGGCCAGCCACCTCGACCACCTTTGCACCCTCGCACGCATCCACCTCTCACGACCAGCGTGGTCAGCCCCCTCTGCGCCCACTAGCGCACTACTCACCATCACTGCACCACCACATGATTGCCAATACCCACGCGCATGCCTTACACTTACGGCCAACAGCTCCGCTTGCGCCCACCATGCACACCACCTCTGCGTGTGCACCACCTCCTTGCGTAGCCACATGTGATTGCCACTTGCAACCTCTTCCTCTTCTTCTTCTTCTCTGCCGACAGAGAAGAAGAACCCAAAGCTGTCGATCCCCACCTCCACGCCGTCGACATCTTCAGCCACGAAACTTTACACCTTCGACTTCATTGAGCTTGCCTCAATACCACACACCTGACCAAGCCCTCAGATGCACCCACCGCAACCTGCGTGCACACGTGGATTGACCCACCGCTGGTGACCTCCAAGCCACCGGCCGACCACCTCCGACCGTCTCGCTTCTTGCCGCCACCGCCATCGGATGCACGTCGGCTTACTCTCCCTCCAGCGAACTCCTCATCTCCAGCCTCCCTTCCCCTTATGCATAAAGAGCACTTGCACAAAGTGCCCTATTTTGCTACAGTGAAGAGGGTATTAGTTTTTACATCCAAATGCCATTGCGAGACTTTATTTTGATTTGAATATTCATTTAGTGGAATTTGCTGGGAGGCCCTCATTTTGCTTCTAATTTGCAGGATCGATCATTCTTCCCTCATATGTGTTCGGTGCGTAATTCGCATTTTAAAAGTTAATTCAGTTGTAGTATAGAGCGAAAACACACCGACAAATAAATTTATAAAATCGATGAGTATCGGGTCGTTCACAGGAAGGCAATCGCAATTTACGCAGAAGTGTTTCAATAGAACTTATTCTAAATAGATATGTATAGGAATCAGATATATGCATTTAGAAGATCATAATTTTATTGCAATTAAAATAGAGTTTTCACAATAGAGAATGCTACTAGAAACAAATAGATAGATAGATAGAGAGAGATAGAGAGAGAGAGATAGAAAGTGGCAGAGAGATGACACCGCTTGTAGGATGCTTGTGCGAGGTGCGACAGCTCCTTAGATCTAGAGCACCGGGACGAAGGTCGGAGTAGAGTTGCAGAGGGACGGAGAGTTGCAGAGATGGTGGAAGGTATCTGGAGTTGATGGAAGAGAGATACTTCAACTGGGGGCCTTTGGCCTTCTTTTATAACTTTTATGGAGGGCGAAGTGGGCATTTTAGAACTCTATCTCATGTAACAACTCCTGGGCAATCAGATTTGTCGATCGGGAGATCAACGGATCAGATTTGACCTCAAAATAACCTCCAACGCTCCCTCTACGCACGGATTCAATCTGGGCTTGACATGTGGTGCGCTCTTGTGCATCGGATCAGGATCGGATGGCTCCCGCTCCTTCGCGGGCGTTCTCTTCTTTTTCCCGCTGGCCGCTCGCTCAATCTGAGCGCCTCATCCTCAACCGTCCGATCTCATGATTAGATGGCTCACACGGGCGCGCATCTAGCATTTGCATTTCAAAAATTGCATGGGATCATGCGTTTGGTCGTGGCGTGCTCTGATTATGCCATGTGGTCATGCCTCCACCCTTCGATAGCCATCTGATGATGTAATTGCGCCCGCGTGCCACCGCCTTCTGAATCCTCGCACATCACTGCTCGAACGCGCGTCTCACGCTTGCGGTTGAGAGTGCTCACCATTGCACCACACGTCCACATTGTGAGGTTTTTGTTTTAAGGAAACTTATTCTCATCCGTTGGATGGAGATCCAATGGTAGAGATTTCCTTTCCTTTGATGAAGCACGACTGGATGGGTGGTGTGGTGCGCTCGTGGCCGTTGGATAAAGATCCAATGGCCCACAGCATACGAGGGTGAACTTCCTAGATGGGGCGGTGATGAGGGGGCGGCTGTGATGGTGCCACGTGGAGCCATCGTGGCTGTCCATCTTCTTTTCCTTGTATTTAGTGCTATAGACCTCTGATCAGGTTAATTTTCCTGCCATTAGACTGCAATCGTCGATCCGGATTCATCTGTGCAGTTGGATTCTTCATTTGAGGCTCGAATCTTTGTCTTTTGGCTTTATGATCTCCATTCTTTTATAAACTACACAAGATGCCCTGGTTGTCTGATCGAGACGATTTCGGAACCATTGGACTCCCATCGTCATTCTGATCAGATCTGTATGGTCTGATCTATCATTCGTGGCTTCGAATCATCTGTGATTAAAAGCATCTCTCTTTTAGGTCATAAAATGACAATATTATCTATATGACTAACAAACTAGTTATTGTGCAAATTATGATGCCTATGAATGCATTATTCCTAAGTTGTGCTAGAATCTAGCTTAATTTAGGTGATTTAGGTTGCATGATTGCTGTTTAATCACACCCCCATGCCTAAATCTTGCTAGTCCCTAGCAAATGCAAGACTAAATGCAAAGTGGTCCTACATGAGTATTTTTTGTTAAGAGTTTGACTAGAGGTTTATGTCCTTTGTTTTCATCCGAAGCTTTAGTAATCCAGATAATCGTGATTGTGTTTTGTTGTAGCCTATGCAACAGATTCAAGTGAAGGCCAATCCTCATCTAAAGCTCATACTTGACCCTTAGTAAAAATCTATCGGGATAGGCAAACTTCTTCCCTCAGGGTTATCTGTAAATTCAACCTTGGTTTTTGGCTTAGGTAGAAGATTTCTGAGTCAAGTAGATTTGTATTTGGTGGCTTGCACTCATCTGGTGTTACATATAGACTAGTACTTTAGAACCTAGATTTTCAGATTATTAAATAATTCAACTCAAAGAGAGGCGGAAAAACTGTACTCTCTTTAGTTCCTTTATACTCATTCTCTCTTTCTTTCTCTTTCTTTTTCTTTTTCTTTTTCTTATCTTTTTTTTTTCTTTTCTTTTTAAGCTCACAATCTCACCAGATTTATCAGTATATTTAGTGGCCTCTCCTGGCATTAACACTTTGATTAGGTTTTGATAACTCTAAGACTAAGTCAGAATTCCTCAGCACGTATTCAGGCAGCCAAAAATATAGAGAAGTAGGTCAAGGCTGTATTTGGTGGATCGTAAGGGTGGTAGGTGTTGTTATCTCATTACATTTGAAATGAATTCTAAAAACACTTATAAATTCTTTTTTTTCCTGCTTTTTCTTTCTTTCTAAATTTTTTTCTATGTATATATATATATATTTTTTCTTTTCTTTTCTTTTATCTCTATTTTTTTTCTATAAATGTGTGTATATATATATATATATTTTTTTTCTCTTTTTTTTTTCGCATCCAAATATCTACTATCGCAACGTAGTATAGTATACAAACTTTTATTTACGAGGCATTATTCGGGATTATGGGTGTTCAAGAGGATATCGAGTGGCTTATTTGGTAGAAGTGCCTATTCTCGACACCGGGAAGGGAATAGATAGGACAATGTATTTCTGACCCTGACATTAATACCCTCCTTCAGCCGAGGATTTTGTAAAGGCTGGTCGTGACCATCCACCTCAGTCTTAGTTTTATCAGAACCCGCTCTCTACATATTTTCCTTATTTGGTGTCTCTCAAGAGATTCGCACTAAGAACTTGTACGTAAAAATCAAGAGTGAAAACTATGCCTAACTTCGAGTATCATTATCTCATTATTTGGAGTTTAAGATTCCTCATACTAGCCTTAGAGGACCAGTAGACTTTCTACTCTCACCTCGCACTTGTTTGGTGGTTCTGTTAGAAGATAGTTTTCCTGACTCCCTAATTACTGTCCAAGGATTCAGGAGAATAAGCATTGCTTCTTTTCAACAAACTAAAGATGTTTATCGGTCTTCACAGATGATCCATTGCAAATTATACGTGTAAGTGTGAAATTATACTGGATTTTAACTCAGGAATCAACTTAAGAATAAATCCCTAATAAAGCCTTAATAAAAATTCTAAATGCATTATATATATATATTTTCAGACATAAAGATAAGACATGCAATATCCACCCCCCCATTCTTTTTCATTATAATGTCCTCATTGAAATGTATACATGAAAATCAAAATATAATAAGTAAGAGGAGGGGATATCACCTGACTATGTTTATTAATCTAGGTCAGTATGGATGCAGAGGATGCAGAGCTACCTATACAGAGTACTGGGATGCCTCCCAGCCAGCACTAAGTTTAATGTCATTTGCCGAACTCAGTTTAGCTTTAAGAAGATTCCAGAAGATTGATGTGACCATTGGGAATGGGATCACGTGATAAAAGGCTTCAATCTCTGACCATTCACCTTTGTCTCATTGCCGGTCTTGGGATCCAGGATAAGCACAGCTCTATGAGGGTAGACTTTTCTTACAATGAAGGGACCTATCCACTTTGATCTTAATTTTCCCAGAAAGAGCTTCAAGCATGCATCAAATAACCAAACCTTTTGATTAGGGACAAAGCTTTTTCTGGAGATGTATTTATTATGTAAAGCTTTTGTCCTATTCTTATAGATTCTCGTGCTCTCATAAGCATCATTCCGGATTTCATCCAATTTAGTCAATTGGAGTTTTCTTTGTCATCCAGATCGATCGAGATCCAAGTTAAATGTTATGATTTCCCAATAAGCTTTATGTTCAAGCTCAACAAGCAGATGGCAAGATTTTTTGTAGACCAGACAGAATGGAGACATTCCAATCAAAGTTTTCTACGCAGTCCAATAGGCCCAAAGAGCATCATCCAATTTGGTAGACCAATCCTTCCGATCTAGGCGGATCATCTTTTGAAGGATCTTTTTAATTTCTCGATTGGAGATTTCAGCTTGTCCATTGGTTTGCGGATGGCATGGAGTAGAGATTTTGTGAGTTACTCCATACTTGGCTAGTAAGGTCCCGAATTGGTTGTGAGTGAAATGGGATCTGCCATCACTAAAAATGTTCTTCTTTATAAAATCCATGACCACTTTATGATCATTAGTTCGGGTCGGGATGGCCTCAATCCATTTGGATACATAATCAACTACCACCAGAATGTACAGGTATCCAAATGAATTGGTAAAAGGTCCCATAAATCAATGCCCCAAACATCAAAGATTTCAACTTCAAGGACTGGATTTAGGGGCATCATGTCCTTCCTGGTCATGTTTCCTAAAGTTTGGCAATTGATACATGACTTACATAAGTTGTACGAGTCATGGAATAAAGACGACCAATACAATCCACTCTGCAGTACCTTGGTTGCCATCTTTTTTCCTGAGAAGTGGCCTCCATAAGCAAAAGTGTGGCAGAATTTTAGTACACTTGTGATCTCGTCTAGAATACAATAGCGGATAACTTGATCTATGCAAACTTTGAATAGCTCTAGGTCTTCCCAAAAGTAGTATTTGACATCGAAAATCAACTTATCCCGCTTATGCTTAGGCCAATCCATGGGTAGTTTTCCGATGGCTAAATAGTTGACAATATCTGCAAACCAAGGTAGTTTGCAAATAGTCAAGAGAATCTCATCAGGGAAAGAATCATAGAGTTGAGGAGTTGTAGAGTCTACAAGGATTTTAGAGAGATGATTTGAACTACATTTTGGGCACCAGATTTGACTTTGATTTCTAAATCAAATTCTTGCAGCAGAAGGATCCATCTAATTAATCTGGGTTTTGTGTCCTTTTTAGACATCAAGTGCCTTAATGCAGTATGATCTGTGAAGATTGTGACATGAGATCCCAATAGGTAAGGTCTAAACCTCTCTAAAGTAAACACTATGTCTAGCAACTCTTTTTCTGTAGTGGTGTAGTTTCTTTAAGCCTCATTCAGAGTTTTACTAGCGTAGTAAATCACAGACGATTTCTTGTCTACCTTTTGTCCCAAGATTGCCTCAATGGCATAATCAGAGGCGTTGGTCATGATTTTGAAGGGATGATCCCAAATAGGAGGTTGTAAGATGGGTGATTGTGTAATAGCCTCCTTCAGCTGATTAAAAGCCTTTAAGCAATTTGAATCAAAATCAAAGGATTGATCTTTTACCACCAAGTTGCTTAAGGGCCTCGCCACCTTAGAAAAGTTCTTAATAAATCGACGGTAAAATCCCACATGTCCAAGAAACGATCTTACTTGCTTAACCGTTGAAGGTGGCGGAAGTTTGATTATAGTGTCCACCTTGGCTTTATCCACTTCGATTCCCTTTTCAGAAACAACATGGCCAAGGACTATGCCCTCCTTAACCATGAAGTGACTCTTTTCCCAAGATAGAACAAGATTCACCTCAATGCATTTTTGTAAAGTCTTTTCAAGATTGATCAGACATGATTCAAAAGAGTTCCCGAACATAGAAAAATCATCCATGAAGATTTCCAAGAAATCACCCACCATGTCTAAAAAGATTGCAAGCATGCACCTTTGAAAGGTTGCTGATGCATTGTGGTCGGGTGTGTTTCGCGTGTTAGAAACAGGGGTTACGAGTAACCTGTCGTCGTAGTTGCAAAACACGTCGATCAGATAAAATTTATACCGAAACTCCAAGGGAGTCTCAGGTCGAACACAGGGAGTCGACGTTTACTTTAATTGAAAATCGTGCTTCGATTTTATTTATTTTTGGTCGTTTTTATCTTTTCTAAATTTTTTGGTTTTTAGCAGGAAAGAGATCAGGTTGATGAGTTCTAGCTAATCTACTTGCAAGAATATATATATGAGAGAGAAAGAGAGAGAGAGAAACAAACATCTATTTATCAAGAATTGTTTGTTACAACTATGAAAGCAGGAAAAATCTACACTATGAAAGCATAAAAAGATAGAATGAGGTGAGAGAAATCCCCCTCGACGGTTGCTCGGAGGACGACTCGCTCTGACGTCGCCTGGAGGAAGGTGGTGAGGAGTGGGACGAAGGAGGATGGAACCGGAGGATAGAGGATGGGGCAGGATGACGTTGCAGCGAGGATCTTCTTCCCGAAGGGTGGTGAGACGACGGCCACGGAATGCTCCATGAAGGGGGGTGAGAGGACGGAAAACTATTTGATTTTCTACTCTAGAGGATCATCCCAGGCTTGGGACAAGCTCTCTCTAGAGCCTTGGAGGTGGTGAGAGGAAGAAAGGAAGAGATGGTTTGGAATGGTGGTGGGTAGGTCCTTTTATAGTGGAGGAAGAAGAACAAATTCAGTTCTGAGCCTTTACTGATGTCCATAAACGTTGCTGTAGCTGTCGCTGAAGATCCGCCCTTCAAATCCACTTGCTGGCGTGCTCTAACCATTAGTGACAGCTGCAAGCATCACTAAAGGTGCGTCGCTGAAGATCCACGCCTGCCCCACTGGCACCTGCCCCGTTGGCATGCTCCGCTGGCACCTGCCTTGTTGGCGCACTTCGCTGGCGCGCATCACGCGCCTTGTGCTCCCCGCACCTCGCGCACGCGCGTGCGGCATGCATTGCGCTGCTACTGCGCGCAACGGCGGCTGTGCGCGTGTGCTGTTGCTGCACATGGCTGCGGCTGTGTGCGTGAGCTGCTGCTGGCCGGCGTTGGGTGGCCTGGATGGCACCACGTGGCGCCACCTAGGCCGTCCATTCTTCTTTCTTTTGTAGAGGGTGCCACGGTGCTCAGATCGGGATGATTCCCATGATGCCGAACTGCGATCGTTGCTCCAAATCCATCCATACGGTCGGATTTTCCATCCAAAACCTGTATGGATGTCGCATTGCCCCCTGGCCGTTGATCTTCCTCGGGCTTAATGTGATGCTACGAGACTCCGATCTGGACGATTTCAGAGGCGTTAGTCTCCGATCATTATCCCGATCAGATCCGTTTGGTCTGATTGTCCATCCGAGGCCCTGAAATAAATCCTCTTTTCTCCTGACCATAAAAAGGGCCTTATTAACCTAAAATATAAACAACTACTCTAAATGCAGAATGATGCATGCTATGAGATATTTATATCATGATATGTAGTGCTAAGCCTAGGAACTATTACAAATAAGCATTTTACGATGAATTTATACATGTTTATCACATTGCATAATCCAAAAGGCATTCTACGGAAGGCAAATGTTCCATAGGGACATGTGAAGGTGGTTTTCTCTTAATCCTCGAGGTGGATAGCTACTTGATTGTAGCTGGAATAGCCATCCAAGAAACATAAGAATTGTTGGCTTGCCAGTCTTTCCAGGATTTGATCAATGAAGGGAAGTGGAAAGTGGTCTTTCTTGGTTGCATTATTTAGCTTCCTGTAGTCGATACAAACTCTCTAAGAGGAAGCTGTGTGGGTTCGAATCAATTCCCCATTATCATTAGTAATTGCAGTCAGCCTAGCTTTCTTAGGAACTACTTGTACAAGACTGATCCACGGGCTATCAAAGATTGGGTATATTATTCCTGCGTCTAACCACTTGATTATTTTCTTTTTCACTACCTCTCATATGTTAGGATTCAACCGTCTCTGCATTTCTCGGGAGGGCCTCAATCCGTCCTCAGTATAGATTCTGTGGGTGCAGTAAGTGGACTGATTCCCTTCAGATCATCTAATGTCCAACCAATTGCTCTACTATTTCTTCCCAATACTTGAATCAATTGCTTTTCTTGAGTTTGGGTTAGATGAAAGCTAATGATTAAAGGGTAAGTCTGATCAGATCCCAAGAAAACATATTTTAGATGATCTTGAAGAGGTTTAAGTTTAGGTTTGGGTCCTTGGGATAAAGGGTCCAGTGGTGGATCACAGTTACCCTCAAGAGGTCTTGGAATCAAGTCAGTGATTAGTGGACTAACCTCTTGATTGGTTTGGGTGTCAAGGCCTGTAGGTTCAGATTGGGTTATTCCTAATTCATACAATATTCAATGGTATTGTCCTCAGAATCTTCTATCATTCCACAATCCTCAAATTGTTTGATGGCCTTAAAGATGTTAATTGATTGCGTAGCAATCATAGGTCTTAATTGACCTAAATTAGGCCAGAACTTAGCATAAGTTAGGGAAATTCATGCATGCATATGCATCATCTGCATCTTTACTGCTTTACTTTAGCTATGCATAAAATAATGTTATAATATGCTGATTAAGTGCATTATGTCAGTTGCAGGCAATAAGCTGATCAGAAGTTTGATCTGGAGTAGGATCTAAAGCTGGATCAGGAATAATGGGTGTTGCAGTAGGACTAGAGCAGAAGACTTAGATTAGACATAGGGAATAATGATGTAAGGGAATTAAGGTTTACTACTTTGTCAAGTAGGAATAAAGTAGTAAAATGTGAAGAGCTTAGGTTCATCCTAGCCCTAGGATAGCCTAGAGATTTCCCCCAAGCCTTAGCCACCCTTAGATTAGGTCACAGCACCCTAGGAAGCCCTAAAACCCTAGTTCCAACCCTTATCTGGACGTCCAGATAAGTTATAGGATGTCCAAGACCCTTAGCCATCTCCTGCACACCTCAAACCCACTTCTGTAGTGTTATTGGACGTCCAGACACTTTGTTAGACGTCCAATTTCTGCATAATACCCAAAATAGAACCTAGATTTTCGCCTGACTCAGATTGGACGTCTAGAACTGAAGTCTGGACTTTTGATTTTTGAGTATAAGCCGTCTGATCATGTTTCTGGATGTCTGGAACTGGTCTCCAGTTTCTGTTTTGAGATTCAAGCCTTGATCTTGGATTTCTAGCTCCCTAGACCTAATCCCAACCCCATAGGAACCTAAATTAAGGTGTCCTAACCCTAGTACATTACCTCTAGACCTCCCTAAGGACCTAATCAGGTCCTCACCAAACCTAATTGACTTAGATCAAAGTCAATTACCATCACCTAAGCCAATTGGGCTCATTGAGTCCAATTGAGCTTAGATCTCAACCCACACAAGTCCAATTGGACTTAGTGAGAGTCCAATTGATCCAAAGCCAACCCAATTGAGTTATTCCACTCTCAATTATATTTACACTCATGCAATTAAACTTAGGTTAAGTTTAATTGCAATTTCCCCTTAGCAATTAGGGTTTGCAACCCTAATTCAAGGCATACACCTACCCAGACCCCTTAGGACCTAACCTAGACCTCTTAGACACCTAGGGCACGACCACACACACACACACACACACACCCATTCATGCACACAACTCCTCTAGAGTTCTCTAGAACCCTCTTGGAGTGGCGCCAACTCTTGGTTGCCAAATTTAGCAACCAAGAGGCATTCAATTCTTAGATCCACAAATGGTGGGTCTAAGAAACCACCTTTATCCTCTCTTGGCCGGCCACTCTTGGACTCTCTCTAGAGAGTTCCACACTTGTCTAGAGAGAGTCCCTTAGGTCTATAAAAAGACCTAAGGGGTAGCCATATCCACATTCATGGCTTCCATCCACTCTTGGCCTTACATGCTTGGCTCCATTCACATCCACCTCCACTTAGGCTAGCCACTTTCACTCCATCTCCACGAGTTGAGCACCACCATGAAGGACACCATGGCAGGATGCTGGATCACTCCTCCAACCTCTCTCCAAGGACTGACCTAAGCTCCATTGGCCGCCCCTCATTCTCCTCTCAACCACTCCAAGGCCATCGGAGCCCACCTCCGAATGCCCTCACTTTCTGATAGATTAGTAGCTAGCTCTTTACATTTACTACTTCTATTTACTGCTTAGTAGTGTAGTCCTTATTCTCCCCCATTGATGCATTCAAAATCCCCTTGTAGATTCTTGTATGCGATCGTTTTCTGGTAGCTAGATTTACATTTTCAAGCATTCTTGTACAAGCTTTCCTCTACATTTCCTGTTGCAAAAACTTCTCTGAATGAATGAATAAAAGATACATTTTTATATATATGTTTGAAATCACAATGAGCTTATTGGTTGCCATCTTTTCTGCGTGATTCAAGTTGCCTGTTTTTCACTTATATATTTCGCAACAAGCATGTCGATTCCGAAAAATATAGAAAATCTAACTATAGATGCATTTTTTGTGAATAGCCACCACATCACTAGAATCGTGTGCATCGAAACCCACACTTTCACTTTCGTTATTTATTTGACACACGGGCACATAATCCGAACTCATAATAGAAGTGGCGAAGTCTTAATTCGAAGATTAGAAACTGGTGTGCGATTTTAAATAAAGCAGAGCGATAAAAGATTGACTTAGAAATTAAACAAATGTCTCCCAGAGATGAACGACCGGGACTTAAGTCTCGTTATCTCTTTAGAAATTATTTTTGTTTGATCGTATTATACACTATACTACGATGCTTTTTCAAATCAAAACACGCTCTACGATTTCAACATTAATTTATCTTCTTATCCCCGAATTTGATTTCCATTCTGCCAGATTCATAGTTAATATTTGCCTTGATAGTAGCTAAAAATGGTCTTCCTAGAATTATCGGGTGTTCTTCAAGTTCTCTAGTACCTCCATGTCAAGAACCAGGAAATCCATAGGAAAATAAAAATCACGGACCTTGACAATTATATCCTCAACAATCCCCTGTGGTGTGGTCATAGATCGATCAGCCAGTTGTAATATGACCTCAGTAGGTTTTAACTCTCCAAAGTTAAATTTTCGTATAACATAGTGGGGATTAAATTTATGAAGGCACCTAAATCTAACAGAGCCCTATTAAAAGTAGTATCTCCAATAACACATGAGATTAGAGGGGCTTGTGGATCTTTTTGTTTTTAGGGTAGGTTTCCAAGGATAACTGCACTATCTTGTTCAGATAACACTAACCTTTTAGTTGATTTGGCCTGGCGTTTAGGTGTGCACATTTCCTTTAAAAATTTCGCACAGGATGAGATATTCTCAATAGCTTCAAGGAGTGGTATGTTCACCTGGACTTGTTTAAAAATATCAAGCCACTCCTCAGATGGATTGGTTTTCTTTTTTTCTAGGTTTGTTCAAGGCTTCAGGAAAAGGAGCTTGAGAGAAATCATGAGTGTTTGGGTCCTAATCCTTGTCTTCTTGATCTCCTAGGTCAAATTCGAGCTCCTCAAGATCTTGTTTAGATTTAGATTTACAAGGGTAAGGATCTTGGATTTGTCTCCCACTTCTCAAGGTTACTGCACCAGCAAAAGCATTAGGGTTAGAAAGTTGAGGTAGGTTCTGCAAAATAGGTGGAGCCTGATTAGGGTTAGCAAAACTAGGTGGGTGCTGGGGAGCAGGTTGAACTATATGTGCCTGTTGCTCTCTTGTGTTGTATTGGTTAACCCTATTGAAATTTCTTGGGTTTGGGATGGGTTGGGATAGCAGCATCCCGTGTTGTCTAGCATCTACTAGCTGGTCCAGTCATTCTGTCAATTCTGTCCTCAATTAATTCATTTCTTCCTTATGTCTCAGATTCATCTCTCTCATTTCTTTAAGGACCAGGCTCAGATCAGTGGGCTGGTTTTCCTGAGTAGGTTGTGGCTGGTACGTGCATGGTTGTGTGTACATACTAGGTTGCCCATAAGTGTTTGGTTTAGTCAAGTTAGGACCCTGGACAGGCTTCTAACTTGACCAAGAAAAGTTAGGATGGTTGCGTCATCCAACATTGTAAGTGTTTGAATAAGGCTCATTTCTAGTGTAACCCTGGAGTGCATTCACATCCTCAGGATAACTAGGCATCGGGCTGCCTAGTTCTGAATTCGAGGGCATCAAGGTCCCTCCTTGGTACCCAAAAAGAGATGGGTCTAAGTATAGTTGGCTCATAGGTGGAGCCATGGTTAGGTCATGAATGTTGTGCACTGATTCTTGACCTAGTGGGTTGGGGAATTGGTTGTGGGTTAATATAGGCACTCCTTGGGTAGGCATAGGATTTAATCTGGATTGTGTACCTAAGGAATTCCCTCCCTTTAGAAGGTTATCCAGTTTCTTATCCAAATTCTCCACATTCTTTCCCATGAGTTCCACCTTATCTAATCATTGTGCAATTAGCTCTAAATAAACCAAGTTTGAATTATTGTTAACTTCATAAACTCTGCTCCTTGGTTGATTATCTCTGTTAAAGGTAGACATTGAGGCATTGTTGAGGAAATTTTCACTCATATTCTCAAACAATTGAAAGGCTCCCTCAACATCTCGACTCAGGAAATTGCCCTCACATGCTGCATTAACAAAATTCTTCAGATTATCACTCAACCCATAATAGAAAATACGAGACAAGTGTTACTTCAGAATCCCATGATGGGGGCATTTCCTAGCTAAATCATTGAACCTCTCCCAAGCCTCATGTAGTTGTTCCTCGGGATTCTGCTTAAAGGTTGTTATGGCACATCTAAGGGTATTAATTTTTCCTACGGGGAAGAATTTCTTTAGGAATGTGCTTCTCAGGTCTTCCCAAGTTAGGATTGGTCTACCAATTGTCCTCAGCCAATGTGCAGCTCTATCTTTCAAGGAGAATGGGAACATTTTCATCATCAGGGTACCTTCATTCAGGTTCCTAGGACCAAAGGTTCTTCCTATGTGTAGGAGCTCTTCAAGGTGGTGGAAGGGGTCATCTGATTCACGGCCATGAAAGTGGGGCATCAAGTTAATGATCTAAGGTTTGAGTTCAAAATCATCCCCATCCTAAGGTACCCTAACAAAGGGTTCAGGTTGGGCATTAGGAGGGTTATAAAAGTCACGAAGAGGACAGTCTGCCCTTCTATTTTGGAGTCGAGTGATGGACTGCACTATGACTTCCATCTGCCGGTCATGATGCTGGCCCTACTTAGTGATCTACCTTTGTAAGAGAGTCATAAGATCCAGATTTTGTTCATCAATCTCTTCTTCCTCGTGATGACTGGCCATTGTAGAGGGTTTAGATTCAGATCCTGGATAAGTAGGTCTTCTCCTAGGATTTCTTTCTAATGGTGGTAGCAAATCAGGATTTTGAGATCGTCTACCTTGCATGCACCAGAAGAATGCCTGTAGACGAGAGAGAAGATAGATGAGAGAAACGTCGGTCACTCAATGCAAGCAATCAAACTGGTTCTTAGAGTGTCAACCCTAATTAGACCTAATCCTGGCTCCCCAAAACACGACTGGGTTAGATCAACCCTTGAATTACTTGGCTGTCCAGAAGGGTGGGACCCCTTAGGACACCCCGCACGGTGGGACACCACTAAAGGTTAACGTGGTTACCGCACTGACCTTTCTTGTCACCAGTGGGTCCAAGTAGACAAGGCCTTGACCTTAGTCCAATCTAGTTTCAAGTCCCTAAGTCTATTAGTCTTGCCTAGGGCACGTCTACTCAATTTTAGGCATGGGTTTGATGTGCTTTTGTTATATGATGGGAGTTAGGGGAGTGTTTGCCCTTAAAAATTGATTTTGAAATGTATAATGCGTAGGTAAAAAGGGTTTACAAGCAATTTTTCTTGATGAAGTGAATTTTAAGATTCGAATGCTTGTGTTTATGAGTTTTAGGGTTCACTTGAGTTAATATTTTCAATCAAGGTTTTGATGAGACACACAAGAGTTTTGCAAATCCCAATTTGTTTGATAGATTTTATTTAAATATGGAAATGCAGGTGTGCTTTATCCTTAATATAGAACCCTAAGCACAGATAATTCTAGATGATTCTTTTAAGTTCAAAATCGGATGAGTGGTACGACCCAAGCAATGTAATCAATTGGTCTTCTTGCACCACTAACTAGGCACTTAGAAAATATTTTCAAGAATTTTTAATGCACATTTTCTATTTTTTTCTAGTTTAAAGTGTACTGGGGGTTTTGCAGTCTGTTTTGACCTCCAGTTGGTGATTGGATAATCCATGCAATCAAATGTGCAAGAAATAATTTTTTTTCAAATTTTTTCTAAATTATTTATTATTTCATAAATTCAGTACCGTAAATTTCAAGTCAATCAAAGTTGTATAAAAATTCATATGATATTTTAAACTCCGAAAAATCAGAAACTATATTCGAATTGACAATAGATCAGTGCATGAATTTTTTTAAATTTATGTACCTCAGATTTGTGTGAAATTTGGATATGTTGTTCCTGACTTCAAAACTTATGTCTAATAAAAATTTGAGAATTTTTGGATGTGCGGATCTTCAAGAATTGATTTTATAAGTTAAGATTTTATTTCAGACTGAAAATCAAGAGAATTTTTTTTTCAATAAGTAAACAAATTCTAACTAATCCTAGGGTTCAAGCAAATCCTAAATCTAACTAATCTAAACTACAAGTACTTACTTGAGGTTTGAACCTGCAATTCCCGTTGTGTTTTATTCTGATTTCCTTGTTTTCCTACACACATGAAATCAACGAAAATAGCAAGTTAGAAATCTCAAATTCGCATCAAAGAAAGCTTCAAAAATTTTTGTTGCCTCCTCGGCAATGACGCCAACCTGTTCGGTACGTAATTCATGTTTTAAAAGTTAATTCAGTTGTAGTATGACACAAAAACATGTCGACAAATAAATTTATAAAATCGGTGAGTACCCGGTCATTTGCAAGGAGGCAACCACAATTTACGTAGAAGTGTTTCAATAGAACTTGTTCTAAACAGATATTTATATATGTATATATGTATAGGAATCAGATATATACATTCAGAAGATCAGAATTTTGTTGCAATTAAAATAGAGTTTTCACAATAGAGAATGCTACTAGAAATAAATAGATAGATAGATAGAGAGAGATACAGAGAGAGAAAGTGGTAGAGAGATGACGTCGCTTGTAGGATGCTTGTGTGAGGTGCGGTAGTTCCTCAGATCCAGAGTGCTGGGACGAAGGTCGAAGTAGAGTTGTAGAGGGATGGAGAGTTGCAGAGAAGGTGGAAGTTATCTGGAGTTGATAGAAGAGGGATACTTCAACTAGGGGGGCTTTGGCCTTCTTTTATAGCTTTTATGGAGGGCAAAGTGGGCATTTTAGCCTTCTATCTCATGTAACTCTTGGGCAATCAGATCCATTTATCAGGAGATCAACGGATCAAATCTGGCCTCAAAATAACCTCCAACGTGCCCTCTACGCACAAATTCAATCTGGGCTTGATAGATGGTGCGCTCTCGTGTGTTGGATCAGGATCGGATGGCTCCCACTCATCCGCGTGCGTTCTCTTCTTTTTCTTGCTCGCCGCTCGCTTAATCTGAGCTCCTTATCCTCAGCCGTCCGATCTCACAATTGGATGGCTCACGCAGGCATGCATCTTGCATTTGCGTTTCAAAAATCGCGTGGGATTACATGTTCGACCACGGCGCGCTCTGATCATGCCACGTGGTCACGCCTCCACCCTTCGATCGCCATCTGACGACATAATTGCGCCTGCACTCCACCGCCTTCCGAATCCTCGCGCATCACCACTCGAATGCACGTTTCGTACTTGTAGTTGAGTGCGCTCACCGCTACGCCACATGTCCACATTGTTAGGTTTTTATTTTAAGGAAGCTTATTCTCGTCCGTTGGATGAAGATCTAACGGTCAAGATTTCCTTTCCTTTGATGAAGCACGATTGGATGGGTCGCATGGCACGCTCGTGGCCGTTGGATGAAGATCCACTGGCCCACAACGTGCGAGGGTGAACTTCCTAGATGGGGCGGTGATGAGGGGGCAGCTGTGATGGCACCACATGATGTCATTGTGGCCGTCCATCTTCTTTTCCTTGTATTTGGTGCTATAAACCTCCGATCGGGTTGATTTTCTCGCCGTTGGACTGCGATCGTTGATCTGGATTCATCCGTGTGGTTGAATTCTTCATCTAAGGCACGGATCTTTGTCTTTTGGCTTTATGATCTTCGTTCTTTTATGGACTGCACAAGATGCCCTAGTTGTCTAATCGAGACAATTTTGGAAGCGTTAGACTCCCATCATCATTCTGATCAGATCTATCATCCGTGGCTTTGAATCATCTATGATTAAAATCATCTCTCTTTTAGGTCATAAAATGACAATATTATCTATATGACTAACAAACTAGCTTTTGTGCAAATTACGATGCCTATGAATGCATTATTCCTAAGTTCTGCTAGAATCTAACTTATTTCAGGTGATTTAGGTTGCATGATTGTTGTGCAATCAATATGCACTCCCTCTTTGCCCAACACACATTGTAAGCTTAACAGTGGGAGAATGTTAAATTATTGGTTGATTTTCCACGAGATTATTTTCTAAGAATATTATTTGCATGCATTTGAATTCCAAATCATTTAACTGCAGAAATTATGGTTGCCTCTAGGGTTGCATGGGACTAGATATGATTCTTGATACATATCATTATCTATAGATTTGATTTGTGACATTTGTATTTGGTGATAATTTGAAAAATCATACATTGCTGTTATGTCCAGTGAGTTGGAGTATTCTCACGTATTTTGACTTGGGTTGAAAGGTACTTCATTGCGTAATAAAAGGCATATTTGGTTTCCATGTACATGGTTCTTACAGACTTGTTGCTCTACTTTAGCTTTCTCTGAGCCTTTGTGATTGATGATGGAAAACATTGGTTAGAGGGATTTAAAGAAATTATTCATGAGTTTTTTTGCATTTGTTCCTTTCTGTGGATACAACCTAACTTTCGTGGTTAGTTTTGATTGATAAATATTTTTGATCGGAATTTTTCCACCATGATTTACATTACTACGATGACGTATTTCTCTAATGCATCATTCTGTCAAGCTAAATCTCTCGTTTAATAGAGCTTATAAGCACATTTTGTGGTTTAGGTGTCTCAAATGGTACTATCTCAAAGTATCGAAGTGAGAGCTTGAATTCACTAGGAGTTTCTCTCACGGTGTCACGAGGTGTTGGGGTGTAAGGTTCCTAGGAGGTGCCTTGGATGGTGCTATCATAGCATCGGAGCAAGAGCCTCTTCAAGGATCGATGATGGGAATGATGATTCTGACACAATATGTACTAGGGATAATCTAAAGCTAGGCATGGGGGAGAAAACCAACAAAAAAAAGTTGGCCAATCATAATGCATTGACACTTAGATTTTCAATGACATGCAAATTATAGATCAAGTTCTTAGGTTAAGGAGTTTCTAACTGTGAAGATGGGATTTCAAGATAGCTAGAATCAGAAGGGGTAAATTAGTTGAGTTCTTGGGTGGATGCATAGATCCTAATTATTCTAGCCCTTGGATTCAAAGACAAATTTTGATGTTTTATCAAAAACAAATCTCGTACCTTCATTTATCAAAATCAACCAAAGTCCTATAAAAGAAATTTCTCCTCAAAACGAAAAAAATTATTTTCGTAATTTTCAATATTATTATTTTGCGAAATAAGTTTTGCTAGGGACTAGGAAAAGCTAAGTATGGGGGTGTGATAAGATCTTATTTATCATCATTCTTAAGCATATTTTGAAATTGCACTAGAGGGAGGATGAATCTTATTGGATAAAAAATATGAGAAAATAGCAATCCAATCACATAAAATATTCACCACAAGCGACAATAAATTTTTAGGTGGAAATCCCAAGGGTAAAAACCACCACCTAAGCCTCTCGACTTAGGATTTCCCGGTCGACCGAGTTGACCAAATCCACTAACCAAACTACAGTGAGGGTAGTTCAACCTCAATACAACCACGCTACTTTAACCTGAGGGTAGCGTAACTCAAACCACTCTTCTCCATGGAGAGTATTTTGTCTCATGAAGGAGACAGGAATTCACCACATGAATACCCAACCAAAAACAAAATGAAAAGTATAATAACTTCTAGAGCCCAAATGTAAGATTTAAATTATGCTACTATAGGAAAGGTGACTTCCTTAGGATGGAACTGAGCAGGCGTGATTACGCAGGTATTCGATGCTCTCGGATGTGAAGTATAGAGCTTCGAGAGCAAGGAATTTCTCTTCTATATAATCTCTTTCTCTTAAGCACTCAAATGGTGGAAAGTATTGCTCCTTAAGATATGTATTGCCAAGGGGAGGTCCTCCTCTATTTAAAGTAGTATTAGGAACCTTCAAGAAGGCCTTGGAGAGGTCTCATAGCTGTTGGAAACAAATCCAAGGTAAATTAGGCCGAAATCAGGGTCATAATGTTTCTGATAGTAGAATCAGATGTCTAATGTTAGGGTCACACATTTGGTCAGACATCTAATGACAAGTTTAGATGTTTGATTTAAAGGGTTAGAGTTCTGATTCTGTCAGACAGAAACAAGATCTAGGTTAGACATCTGGAAAGCTATTTTAGGACATCTAGGTAAAAATTTGGACATCTAATTCTGTGCGGGTTCATTCCTATTTTGGATCAGATCTAAATAGAGTTCTAGTATAAAGAGGTCAAACGATGTATTGGACATCTAGACATGGTATTGGTCATATGAAATTAAACATGCTATATGAGAATTGATTCTTGAGAAGCCAATGGTTAGATTTGGTCTGACATCTTAAGATTTTGGTCTAACGTCTCTTTATCAGACGTATGGAAGGCTCTACGGACATTTGCCAATACTAAAAAGTTATTTTCTGTGTTGGATCTCGAAGATATTGAGCTAAGAGTCCAATGGTCCTATTATTGGATGTTTGGCAAGGTCATCAGACGTCTTATAGGATGTTTGGATATAAGTCAGGATGTCTAAATGGAAAGGCACAGAATATGAATTTCTAGCCGAGATAATTAGATGTCGGGTCATAAAATCAGACAACTTAAAAGTATGGATTAGATGTCTGGTAATCATGTTGGACATTTGATCAGCCTGTCTGATTCCTATTTTGGCTTTCTAACTTTATTCTAAGGTTTGCCTAAGTGTCCTAAGGATGTATAAGTGTTCATAGGACTAAAGGTGATATACTTTGGGCTCTTTATCATGATTCTAAGGAAAATGTAAAGAGCAAAAAATAAATACAAGTGCATTGACAACACTTCCATCTTATTCTTCAAACTCTTTCTTCTTCAAGTTTTCACTCCATGCGAAGCACTTTCTCCTTCATCAAGCTCCTCCATCCCACCATGTATATGAGCTTGAGCTCCTTGCACTTGCTTGCATTTGCATCAAACCTGAAACTTATATATTCAAATGCAAATGTCAAAATACGCTTATTTTGTTATCATCAAAATTAACAATCGAGATGCCTTCACACAAACATATTTCACACCTAGTTCATAGGTATTTTACACCTGCACTACAGTATTAGGTGTGCATTAGGCATACATGCATATTTAGGGACATTGCATGCATTATTAGGTTATCATAGTGTTTTATCTTATTAATATGCATTATTTGCTTGTCAGGGATTGCGGGACGTTCGCAAATTATCTAAACCTTGGCAAACTAGAAAGAAAGGTAGAAACTCTAATCAAGAGAATACGATCAATTTGAACTCGGAAACCCGGTTGTAGTTCGGTGCTAGTGTTAGCACCTCCTTAAATTGTCAAAAATATGTATTTTGAGTCAAACCCTATCCAAATGTTGTCAAAAGGGTGCCATATATGATATTGTTGGATTTCCCTTGTCGCAAGCTTTCTGGTGATGGTTGTTTCACGCGAATCCAATGTGTATAGCTCTAGTTATTGCCAAAAGAAGTTGAAAGGGACCTCAATGTAAGGTGAACCAGCCTTAGGGGTATTTCAGGTATTTCACCTTACTAAAACTATTTGCAACAACCTTTGGGCCTATATAAGGACCCCTTTGGGTCATTGGGTTGCAATTAGCCCTTAAACCACCAAAAACCCAAAGAGAAAGAGAAAAGGAAAGAATTAGAAAAATCTAATTAGGTTTCGCAGGGACTTAAGTGAGATTCCAAATTTTGCGGGCTTCCCACCAAAAACTCACAAAAAACACCGATGGTAGTGACGCATGGCAATGCGGGGCATTGACGGGCGATGCATGGTGGGCTGGCGAGCGCAAGCACTCGCAAAGGTGAGCGCGGTAGATCATGATGCGTGGCATAATCAACAATTGCAATGCAGGCGGGAGTGCGATCCAGTAGCATGCGGGCGGATGAATCAGGGGCTGATATGTGTCAGCGTTGACCAGGTTGACTAGCCTAGTTGAACTGATTTGGTTCAGGACCCCCTCATGCTATTTTGTGCAGTTTGAGGCCTTCCCGACCTTGAAATTCGACAAACAAGATACTATTGGAATCGTATCAACACGTACTACGCGTTGGTATAGTTTATTTTCACTTTTGAGTTTTGTTCCTTTAGTGAAAAATCAAAAACGTAATTAGGTATTTTTGAACCTATTTCTAGTCCGCGTGAGCCAGGTTTTACTCCCAGTGTGTGCGTGGATCTCGAGGAGTGTGTGGAGACTATCCTTAGGTACTGTGTGCATGGTTTGTAGTCACCATGACCCCTCGGTGACATTAGGTAGAGTAATCTTTTCTTTTCTCGAGTCCAACTAACTTTCGGATAGTTGTGGACCCGTTTGACGTGATTTTTTACGTGTACTGCTTTGATTAGCATATGCCCCTCCTTGTTGCTATGTTTGGAACCCCTCTGGTATTTTTCCTGACTTATGGGCACTTTAAATAAGAAAGAACTTATTTTTATGAGAAGGATTAAGAATTAATGATTATATATACCCTTGCTATCCCATGCATAAAATGAACTCCAATTTCCGTGAAACAAGTTCTGTTGGGTTCGTTGATGGATAAATAGTATGGGAACACCGTCGTAATTTGAAAATTATCTGTAAACTGATATATTTGAAGGTTAATGTGAATATCTGATAATCCTGGACTAAATAATGTGGGATTATTAAGTATGGCTTAATTTGATGAAAATAAAAGATACATTATCTGAGATTGATTATAAATCAATAAGATGGATATGTCAAGAATTAAAAGGATAAGATAACTAGTTTTAGCCCCGCTACTCGTCGAAGTTTGGCTATAGCTTTAGTCTTTCATATTGGTTTCAGGGGCTAGTTTGGGGAGTTGTTAGCCTCCCCACGACTCTTTGGTTAGGCTTAGCGGCCAACTAGGATAGTGGGATGCAGGGCTCAAAGTTCGGTTCTTTATCGGCCAGAGGATGGGTCATTGGTTGTCTGTGGTTCAACATACGTAGCGCTTGTACGTATTCACGTTATACGATATAGCTGCCACCCTTTTCCGCAATGATCTCAGGGTGATGGAGTGTGGCGACTTGATGGGTATAAGTGGTCTTCCCAACCAAAAGGATGGCTTATACTGATCTTGTGCTGCAGGAAGTTACGCGAGATCGTCTCGTGCCCCGAGACGTCGATTTACAGATTGTGAACTATAAGAACATGCGCAAGGTACATGAACGAAATTAGCTAAGAAATAAATTATAAACGAATGAACAGTTGACATAGTGCCCTTTACTGTTACCAATTGTTTTGTTGTCTACTCTACTCAGTTTTCATTGACGTATAGTTTTGGGTTCTGTACTCATGTGTTGCTAAGCAATAGGGTGTAGTGGTTGCCGTTGGTCAGGCTTCTGTGGAATCGAGACCTACCTGAGGAGACGGTCCATACTGAGTTAGTGGCTCGTAGTAGTAGTTTTCTTTCCACTGTTAGATTTTATTTTGCTATCTTTTGGTGATTGTAGGAGACTCTCCTTACTTTCTATTTTATAGTGAATTTTAATTATATTGTCAGCACTTTAGTTTTCTTTCATTTAATCCATCATGAATAAATGTTGGCTATTGACGTTTTATGGCTATGTGTTGGGTGACTGCGATCTTTTGGGTGTTCATGCTAGTTGGTAGCACACGACGATCCAGGTTCCGTCACTTGGCGAGACTCAGGCCGTCACACCTCAACCCCCTTTATAGCTCAGTCAAGCTCTGTCCAACTCCTACCAGTCAACTCAACTCAACTTAGCTACTATTCCCTAGCTAGTTAGCTAAGCTAGTTGTTGAGTCCACATTCAGCTCCTTCGAGCTCTACCTCAGCTCTTCCTAGCTCTAGACCAACTCAAGCTAGTGTTACATATTTAGTAGCTCCTAGCTAGCTAGCTAAGTTGAGCTACTAAGCTCTCTTCCTTCATGTCTTCTACCTAGCTCCCTACTCCACCCTACATCCACCATAGTTGGCACCAAAAACCACTAAGTAACCACCTCCCCATGCTCTCCTTTTTTGCACCAAAATAGAATAACCACCACCACCTTCACACCTTTTCACCCTTTTCGCCAAAACCACCAAATAACCACCACCTTAAGCACCATATCTTTGGTGCCAACCCTACATATAACCATCCCCCTTCATAACTATTGACTTGGTTCCAAACATCTTCGACCCTTCATCATATAACCACCACCTAAATCACCACATCTAAGCCCTCCATCTACTCCATGCCAACCCTACCCTTCTCCCTCATTTTCGGCTCAAATTCAAGGTGGTTAACCACCATAGTTGGCGCCACCTATGCCCATAACCACCAACCCTCATACATCTATATAATACCCCTCTAACCACCATCCAAAATTCATCTTTGGGCACATTATTCTTCTACCTTAATCCACTACAATTAACCTTGGAAGAAAGGTTGGGCATGGGAATTGGAGGGAAGCATACCACCACCCTCTAGTCTCCTACAACCCATTCCTTCCTCCCATGGAGTAAGGCTAAGGATCATTCTATGACGACGCTAGGAAGAGGAGGAAAGGGTGGACACCTACCACCCTTGTGGAGCAAATTGGAGAACATCATCATCTAAGGAGCAAGGGGAGCATCTTCTTCACATTTGGAAGCTTCTGAGTTTGGAGCGAAGGTCGCTTCGAGCACCACTTTTGGGGATTTCATTTCTATCTCAATTTCATTTCCTTTGTGTCTTTATGTTGTAATAGCAAGCTTTGCTGTACATTTGGAGGTTACTTGTGTAGAAACCCTCGACATAAGTGAGCCCTCCAATTGTTATATTTACTTTTCTTTAATTAATACAAACTTTGCCTTTCAAATTTGTGTTCAATTATGCTTATGTAATTCTCTTAGTGTTGTTGCACACACCACCTTCCTAATTATTGTAGGCCACACTTACCTGGGGTGAGCTTAGCGAGGTTAGGTTTCATTTTATTTCGCTTCTTTAGTTAAGCGTATTTCTATCTTTCATTGCCTCGATTTCCAAAACCCTAAAAATTTGCAAAACCTAAAAAGCCAAAAAAAAGGATATTTGAGAGAGTGAGGGAGAGATCATTATTTTTATAACTAAAGATGGCCTCCTTAGACGACCCTAGATACTCCACTATTTAGGAATATAAATTTAAAAGTTGATTAGATTTACGCTTTTCAATGACACTTAATTCTCACCTTTTCTAAAATCGTGTTTTTCCTCATTGGGAAAGGCACACCTGCTCCTCCAAAGCATCCTCTAATTGGCTAGTAAGGGGCTGTTCACCTTGGGGAACACTGTTCGTTGGCTTTTTGGCTTCCTTATCTTACCGTCAACGATGAGACTAAGCCATGCTAGACTCCTCAGGTCCAGTGTTTTAAGGATTCACCTTGGAGGCATGACAAGTTGTGGGAGCCATTGGAAAAAGAAAGGTGTTTCCAAGTAGAAAATAATAAATGTAAGGGAATAAATTAAAAAAATTTCCTACATATAGTGTCGATTGATCGAAGTCTTTCATAATTGGGCCTTATTGGGTTCAAAAAAAGAAAAAAGGGTCCGCTTACAAGTAAAGACAATTGCACATATGACAAAAAATTGGTGACCCATTTACACCTAGAATAGGTGTATGTTTGGGGAGAGTATAGTCACTCTAATATTCACTAGGTTGATTGAGAATATAGAAGTTTACACTCTTTCGCTCTCATATGCTATTAGCGGGTGCCCTTTACAGAGGTCACAACTTGCTTAAGTAATATAGCCCCTCATAATGTGTGCATTCCTTCCAAGGGCAATTCCTAGGTTGTGCTTGTAACGATTGATCATATTTATGAGACATTATAGGACATGTTGCCTACGTTCTGTGATGGGCACATAATTGATGCAATGGAGAAAGTAACTGTCATCTATCTGTAGTTTGTTGAATGGGTCTACTGACCTAGCCGTTAGGTCACTACAGCATATTCCACTTTTGCCATCGGTTAAAAATCGACGGCAAAACCCTAGTAACTGATGCCATTATGATTGTCGCTGTTTCATTTTCCTGTCGGTTTAAAGGCACATTTGACGTCAAAATAGTGTCTGACCACATGACGGATTGGCCATTTAGACGTCGGTTAAAAACTGACAGAAAATACAATTACCGTCTATTTATTTAGAATCGACGGTAAAAAAGGTGTTCACCCAAGGTCGATTTAGATGTTTCGTCGTCGTTTCAAAATTGATGATAAGTGTATGTGCCATCACTTATTTGTCAAGCGACGGCATTCATCCGTCCCTTTTTCCTGCCTTTACACGCCCTTTTCTGAAGTTTCCCTGTCGGTTATATACAATTATCATCGGTTATATAAGTGACGCCAAAAATATTTTTGGCGTTCCTTCTCGTTATAACCGACGGCATATATGTGACGACAAAAATATTTTTGCCATCAGTTTCCTTACAAGCGATGGAAAATATGCGACGTGAAGAATATTTTCGCCATCGGTTAGTCTAGAAAGCGACGGGAAAAATATTTTTCCCATCATTTATAAGCCGTTGGTTAATTAAATAACCAACGGCAAATGTATGAATTTTTTTTTTAAAGAAATTACAAAATGATGGAACTTCATACTAAATATACTTAAAAGACTTTCTAATGAAGAGAAGTTTATATTGCATAAATATAAAAAGTCTACTACATAAAAAGTTTGAAAATGAAAAATTTACATAAAATGAAAATAAAATATTTACATGAAAAACATAAGAAAAGAAAATGTATAAATATCACTATGCAGCTGTCTCGATGCCACCAGCTCCACCCATGTCGTTGTTGTCATCTCGTCTGTGGATGCTTTGACTGACCCTTCTTCAGAAGAAGGGTTAGAAGCTTTTCAATCTTACTATCCATCTTATTCATCTGTGATTGCATGGCATCCATCTGACTCGTCATATATGTCTCTCTCTTCTCCTTTTCTTCCTCTCGTCTCTGTAGTGTGTCGATTTTTTGATGCAACTGATCAACGACACTAAATGAGACGACACCTTTCCTCCCATACCAGGTAGATAACGTATGTGCCCTCCTTACACTATGAACAAAACCATTGTGGCCTGGTAGCATCACTGTCCTAAATGCGTCCTTTGGCTGCAAAGGCTAGTGGACGCTGTCGGATGTCTTGTTAGTGGGGGGATGTACTAACTATACCATTTGCTCCTACATGTATTAAAAAACATTATTATAATATATATATAGAAAGTTATAAATATTTTTGAGTTTAAGAAATGTATTTCTCCTGGTATGACCCATGAATCCACTTACGAGCACCCCCCACTATAGCCTTACTGTGGGTGACCTTATATATATTCATCCTACTCATTTCCATCCTATCAAGAGTAGCGGATTGAAAATATAAAAAAGATATAATTATATTAAGATAACATAAAAATTAAGTAACATTCAACTGAAAAGTAGTTCAAACACTTATGTAACAGCTCCTGACTGTCTTGATACTCTTTTGACTTAAACAATGGGTCAGTGGTGGAGCTTTAGCTCTATTGGCCTTATTTTTTCTTGTTTGCTCCTGTACATATACATAATAATATTTTTATGAATGAAAGATATATGAAATTAATAGATAATTTGTAATCGTTTACTAACCTCTGTCTTTGGATTCAGCCAATGCTCGGATGCCTTCTTGCAATCTTCAGGCATGACATCAGGAGGAGCATCACCCATTGCCTCCTAGGGTGAACTCTTGCTCGAGAAAAATTAAATACCAAATATAAATTGTATGAAATAATATAAAAATTATGTATATAATAAAAATGTAAATGTTTAAAAATTCCTACATTTCTCTTGGTCTCCATCCTCCAATCCCTGTGAATTTTGGCGGTATGCTTAAGGGTATATTGGGAGGCATTGGGGTCGTCACCCTAATTGTAATTTGCCTACATTAATTTTAAAAAATATATGACAATCTTATTTATAATAATTTTAAGATAAAGTTATAAAAGAAATAACTTTTATAAATAAAATTACCTCCAAGTGAAGGAGGAACTGCCTCTTCAGCTTTGCGGGCACCTTCCTCCAGTCGAAGTAGCAAATGAACATAATGGACTTAACAATTATACCCACTCGACTTATAAAGCCCAGGTAATTCTCCACCTTTCCTGTGGTTCTAAGCCTAATTGTTATTCTCACGCTCTCAGGGATACGCTGAAGGTCTAGATTTTTTATCTTCCCACGTTGATGTGCATACATCTGATTAACCTAAAATGTCTATTAATGCATGTTCTTAGTGTCACATTAGCATTATACATTGTAAATAGTGCATAACATGCATAATCATGCATTTAAGTCAAGTTGTATAAATTGTATAGTAATTGTCTCCTTTTTATGGCTAAGGACAGGGCAACTTGTCAATCGGGGCCTCGGATTGATAATCCAACCGTACGGATCTGATTAGGGCGACGATTGAAGTTCAACGACTCCAGGATTGCCTTGATCGGACATCTGTAGCACCAGATAGAGATCGAGGAATCCTAAAGATCAAGGGCCAAGATGGTGTTAATCAGCACCTCAGATGACAACTCCGACCACACGGATGGGTTCGGATCGACGATCGCAGCCTAACAACGCAAAAATCAATCCAATCTGACATCCGTGGCACCATCTACAAGATAGAGAAGATGGATGGCTTAGATGGCGCTGCGTGGCACCATCCAGACCCTCCAATTCGCTGGCAGCCCCACTTCTTCATCCACGACCAAGAATTGACTATGTCATTTCCCTCAAGCAGCACTTCGTGTGAGAAGAATTTTACATTTGACCTCAACTGTTGAATCAAGATCCAACGGTCAGGATTAAATGGCATAAGAATGCTCTTCTTGACTATCCACGCATGTAGTGCAGTGGATAAAGCCCTTCAGAGCCTTAGGTCGTGAGTTCAACTCCTTTCTGCAAGCTCCTTTGCGCAGATCAAGAGAAGAACTCAAATCAGAGATTGGGCCGTTCAATATAGAGATTGAATGTCTCAGATCAAAGCCATCAGATGATGCGTAAATTGACCCTGGTGTGCACACGTGAGTGTACGTGCTCCTCAGCGTACACTTGCAGGTGAGCTGAAGTATCCAAGCACAACCCAGCAGGTGAAGCCTTTGCGTGAGAAATGCAGCAGTGATTTAAGACATCTGAGAAGACTCACCGTCGTCTGATGAAGATGGAGCAGCTCGATTGAAGATCATTCACAGCCATGGGATTCAAATCTAATGGCTATTGTCCTCCTTGCCAGGAACATGGGAAATGTTGCGCAAGACATGCTCTTCAATGTGCGGACGTGGGATCGGGAAGAATGGGCCATGAACACACGATCCAATGGTCTAAAATGACCATTTTAGCCCTCTCTAAAACTTATAAAAGGAGCCCATATTCCCTCCATTTGAATCATCCCTTCTCCTCTCTCCCTCTTCAAAGCTTAAGAGAAGCTTGTCCCACACCTGGGATTCTCCTCAGGAGCTAAAACCAAGTTTTCGTCCCCGTTCTGGAAGCGGATCCTACGACGATGACGACGTGCTACTTTGTTCCCATTTCTCCTACTTCGCCCTCGTTCTTCCCACTCCGTTCCTCATCTTCCAGGCATTGTCCCATCCGGCTCGTCCTCCAAGCGATCGTCGAGGAGGATAACTTCTCTCTCCCATTCTTTTTACTGCTTTATAGAGTAGAATTTTCCTGCTTTCTAGTTGTAATAATTTCCCGCTTTCTAGTGTCATCATTTCTCACTTTCTTAGTTGTAAAAACATTATTCAATATCAAGTGATTGTTCTCTCTCTCTCTTAATGTCTATATTGCTTCCATTGTGATTATTTCTCCCTTTAAACAAAAACACAAAAAAAAATATAATTGCAAATTTTGATCAACGTAGCCTCCCTATGTTCGACCCAGAATTTCTTTACAGATTTTTCGGTATAAATTTTATTTATTGAATGGATTTCTTCATGACTCGAACTACGACGGGTTTTCAAATCCAATTCCGATAGCGTAGTCATCTGCAAGTCAACATTTTGGCACCGTTGTCGGGGAGGCAATGATTTTTCGGTCTTCTTTTCGCATTTCGTGCACTTTACTATTTTCTAACGTGCTTTATCTCGTGTCTATTGTTTTGCAGATACCTTTATCAGGGAATCGTCAAGCGGTAGATCAGAGTAAAGTGCAGTTGAAGACAACTGTAAGTGCTTCCCCATTCTTCCCCTCCATAGGTTTCATTTCATTACATTAATTCAAACTCTAATTAACTTAGGTGTTTGCATAAACCCTAGGATTAGTTTGGTTGTTTGGATTTCCACCCACATTCATTTCACCCTCGTATATAAAAAAAAATAAAAAGATATTTCTTGTGGGGTAATTCAACATACACACAACATACACCCACATTCAAGGCACTTAACCTAATTGATTTTCTTCTACTCAACCAGATTCTGATATGTGGAATCGGTACACAAAAATAACATATAAACGGGTAGAAATCAGTCTAGGTTAATCATTTTTGTGTGCCTAACTCAGTGGTGCAATTGTAGCCAATTGTTTGAGTTGTTTGGGCCGCACCACTCAACATAAAATCAACTCACCAAGTAGCTTCCTCTTAAGGTTTTCAATCTAGGATCATACCAGGTACTCGACTTTATTTCTAATTTCAAAAGGAAAGTGATCTTCACCTGTGCTTGAAAACCTGGTTTGCCTCAAACTTGATTGAATTAAACCTAATTCTAAATCCTAAAAGCTACTTAAGCAAGATTTGAATATTAAAATCTACTCATCACAAATAATCTTGCTTGAAAACCCTGGTTGTGCACACACTTACACATACTCAATTGATCATTAAGGGCATAACCCATTTTAAGGGCCCATCACATTCCATAAGCACTACAATCCCATGCCTCAATAAAATCGAGTAGACATTGGCCTTAAGGATTGATTCGCTCTTTGGGGCCTAGTCTGAAATTGTTTACGATTAACCTACTTGTACTAATCAATCTGATGTCTAGCTAGGGGAGTAGCGTCAAACGACCACGGCGGGGGGTACACTAGGAACTGGAGGCGCAAGCCGAAGGAAGAACCTTCTCCCTAGTCCCTCCTTCTAACCAGTTGGATTGAGCAGACACAAGTAGAGTAAATCATTTATAGTCTTAAGGTGGGTTCTGAGAGTCTGTGGATCCTCAGGCTACCCCACTTAAGGACAGGCTTGTTTTGTTGTGCTGCAGGGTTCTTATCCTTAGTCCTTTTGACCTTTTCCTAGTTTATGCTGGGAAGAAGGTCATTGAATCCCCGATTGGAAGGACCACTACCGTATTTTAGGAGGCGTAGATTGGATTTTGGCCAAATTGATCCCATGGCCGATCAACAGCCTCCTCTGCCTCAGGATCCATAGGAGGTATTTCGAAGGCAGCTAGAATAAATGCAAAGAATGCAAGAATGGTTCTAGAGAATGCAGGGCGCTCATCTCTTGAAGGATTTTTATGATCCTTCAAATTATGGGGAACGTCCTGGCATCCAGATTCCTACTGGAGATGTTGAAATCAAGCCCCAGGTGTTAAGCCTGATCAAACATTTCCATGGGCTTGGCTTTGAAGATCCGGTTTAGCACTTGGAGGACTTGACCACTTTGGTCCAGCAAGGCGCGAAACATGAATGAGGAGCAAATGATCATGAGGCTCTTCCCCCACTCTTTTAGGGATAAAGTCGCTCATTGGTACAGGACTATAGGAAGACCAATTGCAACTTAGAATGAGTTGAAGCTGGTCTTTATGAAGAAATTCTTCCCTGTTAGATGTACCAATGCTTTGAGACAAGCAATTACTACCTTTACCCAGTAGCCGGGGGAGCAGTTTCATGTTTCCTGGTAGCGATTCCAAGACCCATTGTGGAGGTGTCCACACCACGAGGTGCTGAAATGGCAACTCGTGCAGATTTTCTACCATGGGTTGACTGAGAAACTCAGAAATCACGTTGATGCTTCTTGCGGAGGCAATTTCCTCAACAAAGACACAGATAGCGCACACGATTTGTTTGAGGAGATGAGAGAGAATTCGATCAATAATGCCTCCATGGATACTTTTAACCAGTCCCAGCGGCCTAGATTGAATGCTAATGAAGTCCATGACTCTCATTCATTCGATATGGAATTGATTTGTAATAAACTTGATAAGGTGGACTTGGTTGCTAAGAGAATGGAGGAGTGGATGGCTGGAAACTCAATGAACAACTCTCGATCCACTCAATCCCAGAATTCGGGATTCCATTCATCGCGAGCTCCTTCTGGATGGGAGTTCGTGAATCAACTTGATGCGGCTCAACCTGTGAGCCAGCATTATTCGGAACCCCACGAGTTCCAAACTGGGGCCTTTGATCCCAGTTTCTTTGATCCCTCCCTTTCTTTCTCTCCATCCTCACCCTATGAGAATGTCTATGTTGTACAGGAGAATGTTAGGTCCAACCCGTACTCCAATGCTTATAATCCGGGTTGGAGGAACCACCCTAACTTCTCCTGGGAAAACTCGGGGCAGCAGACCCAATTCTGACCCAGCAACTATGCTCCGCAATGACCAATGGGTCAGGGTCATGTTTACACTCAGCTGCCCCTGAATCATGTTAATCAGCCAGCTTGGAATGCCCATCAACCTGTAGGGTAGGCTGATTTAAACCAACAAATGGTAGAGATGCAAGGATCTATGCTCTAGCTCATGCAGCAAATGAAAACCTCACTGGATAACTTGCAAAAAGGGTTCATTGCTAATTCTCATCAACCTGGATCTCTACCATCTCAACCCATACCTAACCCGCGTAATATCCAGAATTCGAGCAATCAAGCTCATGGGTACGGGAATCAGAGGGACCCACACTCACATGCTCAGGTGGTTGAGCAGGGTCCTTCTTCTTCTTCTTCTGCAAATCAATGGTTCTTGGCTAGTGAAGCCCCTCAAATCTTTCCTAACCCTCCCCAAGACCCAAACCCGTATGCATCCGCTAATTCTGTTACCTTGAGGAGTGGTAAATAAACTCAGGATCCACGACCACACTGTTCTGATTTACGGAATCCTGAAGAACCTGAGGAGAGAAAGGAGAACTCTGGGGAAGAAATCAAGGCTCAGGAACCTGATTCTGAAGATCCGACTCATGTTCCTTTCCCTGAGGCCTTGATTAGATCAAGGAAGAAGTCTGTTGATAGTAATGAGGAGCTTCTGAATATTTTCAGAATGTCAAGATCAATATCCCGCTCCTCGATGCTATCAAACATATACCGGCTTACGTGAAATTTTTAAAGGATTTATGTACACAGAAGTGTAAGTTGAGAGAATCTATTCCGAGAAAGGTGGTACTCTTCGAGCAGGCTAGTTCTATTATCTTGCATCACCTCCCTCAGAAGAAGAGAGATCCAGGTGCTCCTTTGATTTCTTGTGTCATTGGAGATTATACCTTTGATATAGCACTGCTGGATCTGGGTGCATCCATCAACCTAATTCCAACTTCTCTTTACGAGAAGTTCGGATTAGGTGAACTTCGATCGACTTCAGTAACGCTGCAGTTAGCGGATCGTTCGGTCACAAATCCACGAGGCATTATTGAAGATGTTATTATTAAGGTTAAGGATTTCTATTTTCTTGTAGATTTCCTTATCCTTAACATGGATGTACTTGAAATCTGAGGAACACAACTATCATTCTGCGGCGTCCATTCCTAGCTACCGCCAAGGCCAACATTAACTGTGAAAGCGATAGCATGGAAATCACCTTTGGGTATCAAAGAATGAAATTGGATATTTTTAAGGCGATTAATAAATTCGAGGATTGTGGATTTATTGACGAACTTGAGGACGATAATGTGAATATTGAAACTTGTATGATGGTTTCTGCATTTGAAAGTTCCTCTTCTGATGATGATTTGGACCCACAACCCTCTATGGCAGACCCGCCATCTTCTGAAGAGGTTATTGATTTTGTTCACTCTCAACCTCTCCCTCTTGATGAGTCTTCATTAGCATCTTCCTTACCTTCAATCATCAACCTGCCCTAGCTTGAACTGAAACCATTGCCTGAGAATCTGAAATATCAGTTTTTAGGACCACATAAGACGCTCCCTGTGATCATCAGTGCTAAATTAACAAAAGAGCAAGAGATTAAACTAATTAAGGTCCTAAAGGAACACAAGGAGTCAATTGGTTGGACCATTCATGACCTTAGGGGGATTGGGCCATCTTATTGCAATCATAGAATATTTTTGGAAGATGAATCCTGCTCATCTCACCAGATGCAGAGGAGATTAAACCCGAATATGCGAGAAGTGGTCAAGAAGGAGATTATTAAGTGGCTCGATGAAGGAATCATTGATCTGATCTCTGATAGTCTGTGGGTAAGTCCGGTGCAGATTATTCCCAAGAAAGTCGGGATTACCGTTGTGACTAACGAGAAAGGAGAATCTGTCACAACTCGTTTAGATTCCTCTTGGAGATTTTGTATTGATTACAGGAAGCTGAACACAGCCATGAAAAAGGATCATTTCCCTTTGCCTTTTATTGATCAAATCCTTGAAAGACTAGCCAGGCAGAAGTACTTCTATTTCCTTGATGGCTACTCGAGATACAACCAAGTCCCTATCCATCCCGAGGATCAGGAAAAAATGACTTTCACCTGTCCCTACAAAACCTTTGCTTTTCGTAGGATGCCATTCGACTTATGCAATACACTTGCGACTTTTCAAAGGTGTATGCTGGCCAAATTCTCTGACATGGTGGGAGAGTTTATGGAAGTCTTCATGGACGATTTTTCTGTTTTGGAGAATCGTTTGACTCTTGTCTAGCTAATCTTGAAATGATTCTTAAATGATGCATCAAAACAAGAATTGGTCCTTAGCTGGGAAAGGAATCATTTCATGACACAAGAAGGCATCATCTTAGGTCATGTAATCTTTGAATGGGGAATCGAAGTGGACAAAGCTAAGGTTGATGCTATCGCTAAACTTCCTCCTCCCACATCTGTCAAACAAATTCGATCATTTCTTGGTCATGTGGGATTCTACAATAGATTCATCAAGGACTTTTTGAAGGTTGCTCGTCCTTTGAGAAATCTTCTCACCAAAGAAACGCCGTTTGATTTTGACGAATCATGCCGTAAGGCATTTGATTTTCTTAAAACAGCAGTCACTTGTGCTTCGGTGTTGCAACCATCGGTTTGGACAACCCCTTTTGAGATCATGACCGACGCTTCTGATTACGTGGTCAGGGCTGTTTTGGTTAGAAAGTTGATAGGAAGACATTTGTCATCTACTACACTAGTAAAACTCTGGACGAGGCCCAGAGAAATTACACTATTATTGGGAAGGAATTACTAGCTGTAGTATTTGCTTTGGATAAATATAGGGCTTATCTCTTAGGGTCTCACGTCATCATATATACTGACCACTCGGCCTTGAGACATCTCTTGGACAAAAGGGATGCCAAACCTCGGCTTATTCTTTGGATTCTTCTGCTTCAAAAATTTGATCTTGAAATCAAGGATAAATCCAGGGCACAGAATGTGGTGGCAGATCATCTGTCGAGACTTCTGAGTGATTCTTCTCGTTCGGACATTCTGATTGCTGATACTTTTCCGGACGAAACCATCCTTATAGTTTCAGGTGTCCAAACCCTGTGGTTTGCTGACATCGTTAATTATTTGGCCGTTGGTCAAATCCCCTAGGATTGGACCAAGCAACAATGGGATAGACTCAAATCTGAGGCCAAATATTACTTCTGGGAGGACTGATGTAAACACATTTACACTACTTAAAATGTCTATTTATGCATGTTCTTAAGCATAGGATTGCATTTCATGATATAAATATTGCATTACATGCATCATCTTGCATTTAGAGTAGTTTGAATAAAATGGAGGTTAATTGTCTCCTTTTATGTGCTTGGACAGGGCAAATATTTTATCGGGGCCTCGAATCAAAGATCCAACCGTATGGATATGATCAGGGCGACGATTGGAGTTCAACGACTCCAAGATCGCCCTAATCAGGCATCCGTAGCATCAGATAGAGACCGGGGAACCCTAGAAGATCAAGGGCCAGGATGGTGTAAATCCGCACTTCAGATGGAAAATCCGACCACACGGATGAATTCGGATCGACGATCGCAGCCGAACGACACAAAAATCGAGTCAATCCGACATCCGTGGCACCATCTACAACTTCCAGAAGATGGACGGCCAAGATAGCGCCACGTGGCGCCATCCCAGCCGCCCAATCGGCCGCAGGAGTCCTGTGAAGACCGCGCACCGTCTCCTCTCCGCCGTTGGATCTCGATCCAACGGCTGCAGTCGCTCACGTTTAAAAACGTCCGCGCGACCATTTCGCCAGCGTAGCGCAGGGGCGACGCAGCTGCGGGCGAAGCGGAGGTCGCGGGTTCGAGCCGCGGTGAGGGGGTGGAAGGCGCGGGCGAGCAGGCGCGCACGAGCGTCAGATGAAGATCCAACGGCTGCGCGCGCTCAATCAGGACGACGCGCGATTGCACGCCGGGCGTAACGCGCGATCACATGCGGGCGGGCGCGCTACGCAGCGGGCGCGGGCGCGATCTAAGCCGTCCGATCTCGCGATCGGACGGCTGAGAATCAAGCGACGTGCGTATGCGTTACGCGCGCGGCCAGCCGAGCGGGCGCGCGTGGGCGCGGCGGCGACGGCGACGGCGGGGCTTTAGCGACGGTTTTATCCGTCACTAAAGACCCCTTATTTATTATTTTGAAGATGTAATGTCCATTTTGCCCCCACTCCTTGCAACTATAAAAGGAGACCCCCTCCATACGAAATTTTCATCCCTTCCTTCTCCTCTCTACCTCTCCAAAGCTCAAGAGAAGCTTGTCCCACACCCGGGATGCTTCTCGCGAGATAAAGTCCAAATTTTCGTCCCCCTTCGGAAGTGGATCCCGCGACGACGACGGCGTGCTGCTTCGTTCCCGTTCTTCTGCTTCGTCCTCCTTCGTCCCGCTTCGTTCTCCTTCGTCCAGGCGTCGTCCCGTCCGGCTCGTCCTCCAAGCGACCGTCGAGGAGGATTTCTCTCTCCCTATTCTTTTTACTGCTTTCTAATATAGATTTACTGCTTTCTAGAGTAGTCTATTCGTCCTCCGAGCGATCGTCGAGGAGGACATTTCTCCCTCCATTCTTTTAATGCTTTCTAGAGTAATTATTTTATGTTTTCTAGTTGTAACGAAAGAACTCTTTTATGATAAATTCCTTGTCTATTCTACATCTCATTTTGATTTCCATGTATAGTATTCTTTCTCTCTCTCTTACTCCCTCTGTCTCTTTTATTTGTTGTAGATACTTAGATAGTTTAAATTGAATTTCTTTGTGACAAAATAAAAAGAAACGCGAAGTTTTTAAATCAAACGTTCGCCTCCCTGTGTTCGACCCGGAATTTTGATTTCGGTATAAATTTTATTTGTTGAACACGAATCCTTCGCTTTCGAACTACAACGACGGGTTTTCCAAAACCAAACATGTTAGCATAGATTCTCGTTCAACATTTTGGCGCCGCTGCCGGGGAGGCAACGATCTTTGATTTCTCTTCACGTTTTGTAACTTACAAATCATTTACCTCACTTTTCTCCTTTCTTATTGTAATTGCAGGTACTCTTTTGAGGCAAGCAAAAGCAGTAGATTGGAGTAAAGTGCTGTGAAAGGTTTTGTAAGTTATCACCCATTCTTTCCCCCTCCATAGATTTCATTCGCCACATTGAATCCAAATTCCAATTAACCTAGGTGTTTGCATAAATCCTAGGAATAGTTTGGTTGTTTGGATTCTCACTCACATTCATTCCACCTTCATTTATATAAAAAAAAAAGTAAAAAGATAATTTTGTGGGGTAATTTTCAACAAATACACAATGTACACCCACATTTAAAGGCACTTAACCAAATTGATTTGTTTCTACTCAACTGGGTTCTGATCTGTGGGACCAGTACACATAAAGCAACACATAAAAGAGTAGAAATCATTCTAAGTTAACCATCTTTGTGTGCCTAACTTAGTGGTGCATTTGAGGCCAATTGTTTGAGTTGATTGGGCCGCACCACTTCAAATAAAATCAACTCATCAAGTAGCTGCCAATTAGGTTCAACTCTTAGGGATCTACCAGGCACTCCACATTCTTTTTAAACTTTAAAGGAAAATATCTTCACCTGTGCTTGCAAAACCTGGTGTGCCAATGAAACTTGATTGAAAACACCTAAAGATGAATCCTAAAAGCTACTAAGCAAGATTTGAACCTTAAAATTCATCACATCAAAAATAATCTTGCTTGAAAACCACTGGTTGTGCACGCACACACAAAGCAATCAATCATTAAGGGCACAACCCATTTAAAGGGCCCATCACATTCCAAAGCACATTCAAACCTAGCCCTAAATAAAATAGAGTAGACGTTGGCCTTAAGGATTGGACTCGCTCTTCAGAACTCAGAACGAGATTATTTTCGATTAGTCTATTTCTACTGTTCAATCTGATGTCTAGCTAGGGGAGCAGAGTCAAACGATCGCGGCTGGGAAGGTACACTAGGAACCGGAGGCGCAAGCCGAAGGAAGAACCTTCTCCCCAGTCCCTCCTTCTAACTGGTTGGATTGAACAGACAGAAGTAGATCAAATCGTTCCTTTATCTCAAGACGGGTTTTGGGAGTCTGTAGGTCTGTAGGCTAACCCATTTAAGGACAGGTTTGATTGTTTGTATTGCAGGGCACCTTTCTTCCTCCCGTGTCTCATGAATCCTTCCACATATTTCACGCATTCCCGCTCTTTCCCTCCTGTTGTAAATTATCCTCAACATGACGATTATCCCAACTCGTATTGTAATCGACCATCAGTTAGTTGGGATAATTCGGATTGGGGATACAATTCCAGACCCCCGTGTTTAGGGTCTAACCCTGAACACTTTGATTCTCAATTCTATCCTTCTCAGAGTTGCATCGATTATAGATCGTCCTCCTTTCATGAACAACCTAATGCGATCTACAATCAAGAAGGATACACTGATCCTTACCCATCCTCTGATTTCACTGCCTTTAGGTCATCTCCATCTTTTGAACAATCTGAAATGACCTATTATCAGGATGGGTATAACGAATCTCAATTCGTTAATTCCTCTACATTGATGTCAAACCCGCCCAACCCTGAACCAACTCATTTGGTTCAGGTTAATCAGGTTCAAGATAAGGTTCTGGCTAACTTGAGGAATATCATTCAATCTTTAGAAGTTCAGCCAATACCTTGCATTGAGAGATTGGAGCCCCTGATTGAAATGATTGATGATTTAAACAAGTCTTTGTTGGATTGGCTCCAGGATGTTAAGGATAAGAACCCGAGTGAGTTTCTACTTGGGAAATTAGCGAAATTGAGGATGAGATTCGTGGTTGCTTTGATTCAATCTTGGAATAATTCCCAGGATGAACTCTCTTCAGGAAAACCAATGACAGAACCCGCTCAGGCACCTGTTGGGGGGGACACGTGTTACGAAGCTGACCAGATTGAATTAAAGCAACCAATTAAGGATGATCTGATTTCTTCACCTGAGATCCCTGAGCCGGGTTACGAGAAAACGTATGTCTCCTGGGAACACAAAGTGACAACTGATTTTGGGACATACATTGATACGGATCCTGATTTCTTTGATGGTGAAGATTCAAGTTGCGAAGTCTCACACGAGTTTTCAAATCACGATTTTTGTGAGACGATTGGGCCTGAGGAATCTGATAGATCATTTGATAGCCCAATAACTGAGGAAACTGATCTTATTAGGGCACACGATACAGATCCAGAATCGCATTTTCTGGAGGAATCAATTCAATGCCCTGATTATCAGTTACACCCTGTTGAGCTTATTGATGATTTTAATTCTGAGATAATTAGACCCAAGTCAATTTTGATTCTGCCACATCATTTACACTTGGAGATTCCAGACGGGGTGATGAATATACAAGATGTCCTGGAATTTGATACACTTAATGAGGAGGATAGGAGCGGGGAAGTTCTAATTTGGGAAGTTAATTTTGGAGGAAATGGAAGATTGAGTCGAAGGGTTCCTTTTAAGCTGAAACCATCAAATCAGAACCCTTACGACATTTGTTTCGAGGATGTCAAACTCAAGCACACATTTAACGATTATCCTTTTGAGCTTCAATTCTCTGTAATCTGACATTTTGGCCTTGGGTTGCATCCTCACAAATCGCAGGCCCGACCCCGCTTGCATTCTGATTTTAGGTTTTGGGTAATTTTTATCCAGAACCTAAGATATTCTCGATTATGGGGTGTGGGTCTGCACCACAATCTGGTCCACATCTGTGGACCTCTGCTGACAGGTCAGAGGATTCTTCTGTTCATTTTAATTCTGACCTGCACATGTGAATTCTTCATTTCTTTTCTTTGTATAGTGTGCCTAGCTGAAGGCACTAAACTCAGCACATATACAGTTCTTTTTCATTTTCATCTCGGAGCGGACCCGATATCCACGCAATTCAGGTGCTTTCTACTCTTTTCCAGTCTGTTTTATGTCTTTTTAATACAATGAGGACATTGCATTAGATAGGCATGGGGGGGTGGATATTTATCTTTGAATTCATTCGTCAGCTCCGTAGATTTGTTTTATTATTAAAAAAAAAAAAAATCGAAATTAGGAAAGAGAATTTAGGATTAAGAAAATTTTCGATCTTAAGAAATACTATATTATGGTTTGAATACAAAGACCCTTCAGGTCTTTGGACTTAATCAGCCTATGTATCCTCTAAAATGTGGATTTGTTTTTCGAGTTCTCGCCAACCTGAATTTTATTATAATTGGAATAAATAAGTTTGGGTGATAAGTACACGACTTGTCAACCCGCCCTCTGATTTAAGGGAATTTTGAGTTTTAAGCATCTACACACTTTCTTTGCACTGACTCGTTGTTTGGCGATTTTAACGGAAATTGGGTAGCTAATGAACCTTCTAGGGTGATATGGCTGGCAAGTTATCGTGGGTAACAGCCCATAGGTAGGTTGTCCAGAGCCCAGTCACTGGACCTTTCTCTTTTTGCTGCCTTTAGGTAAATCTTAGACCAGGGAAGCCACCTACTTAAAAAAAAAAAAAAATCAAAAAGGAGAAAAGAACAAAAAGAAATAAGCCACACTTCGCCGCACGAGTATGGCTGGCAAGTTGTCGGTGGTAACAGCTCATCGACCGGTTGTCCAGAACCCAGCTCAGAAAATGCACTAAAAATTCCCAAAACACTTAGGAAGAAGCGGAGAAGTAGAATAAACCGGGGAGATATACACTGGATTCACCCTTGTGTTGACCCCGTTAAAAAAAAAAAAAAAAAAAAAAAAGTAGGGAGAAAGCTACCGGTTGTAAAGATACACCTTTAGGCAGAATTCTTTTTGAGGTCACCTAGAGGCGTAGAAATCCGAAGTCCGTTTTAATTGCCGGTCAACGAGTCTATCACAATCACAATAAGATGCTTGAAACTTAGGGTTCTCATCAAATCTTGGGTGAGTTGAATGGCCGTAGAAAGCCACTCTTAGACCCTAAAATTTGAAAATCCAAAAAAAAAAAAAAAAGAGAGTAAAAACAGAAAAAGAAATTTTTCTTTGAATAAGGCGAGGCTTGAGGCGGTCTGCATTTTGGCTGATACCCGAGCACTGTTGTGTCTTTGAAAGTTCAGTTCTTAAGTAGACAATTTCTTAATGATTGAAAATAACTCAGGTCCAAATAATCTAACCTAATTCTTTTATAAATAGCATATAGTTTTTGCTAGGGACTAGCAAAGATAGGATGGGGGTATGATGTAAACACATTTACACTACTTAAAATGTCTATTTATGCATGTTCTTAAGCATAGGATTGCATTTCATGATATAAATATTGCATTACATGCATCATCTTGCATTTAGAGTAGTTTGAATAAAATGGAGGTTAATTGTCTCCTTTTATGTGCTTGGACAGGGCAAATATTTTATCGGGGCCTCGAATCAAAGATCCAACCGTATGGATATGATCAGGGCGACGATTGGAGTTCAACGACTCCAAGATCGCCCTAATCAGGCATCCGTAGCATCAGATAGAGACCGGGGAACCCTAGAAGATCAAGGGCCAGGATGGTGTAAATCCGCACTTCAGATGGAAAATCCGACCACACGGATGAATTCGGATCGACGATCGCAGCCGAACGACACAAAAATCGAGTCAATCCGACATCCGTGGCACCATCTACAACTTCCAGAAGATGGACGGCCAAGATAGCGCCACGTGGCGCCATCCCAGCCGCCCAATCGGCCGCAGGAGTCCTGTGAAGACCGCGCACCGTCTCCTCTCCGCCGTTGGATCTCGATCCAACGGCTGCAGTCGCTCGCGTTTAAAAACGTCCGCGCGACCATTTCGCCAGCGTAGCGCAGCGGCGACGCAGCTGCGGGCGAAGCGGAGGTCGCGGGTTCGAGCCGCGGTGAGGGGGTGGAAGGCGCGGGCGAGCAGGCGCGCACGAGCGTCAGATGAAGATCCAACGGCTGCGCGCGCTCAATCAGGACGACGTGCGATTGCACGCCGGGTGTAACGCGCGATCGCACGCGGGCGGGCGCGCTACGCAGCGGGCGCGGGCGCGATCTAAGCCGTCCGATCTCGCGATCGGACGGCTGAGAATCAAGCGACGTGCGTATGCGTTACGCGCGCGGCCAGCCGAGCGGGCGCGCGTGGGCGCGGCGGCGACGGCGACGGCGGGGCTTTAGCGACGGTTTTATCCGTCACTAAAGACCCCTTATTTATTATTTTGAAGATGTAATGTCCATTTTGCCCCCACTCCTTGCAACTATAAAAGGAGACCCCCTCCATACGAAATTTTCATCCCTTCCTTCTCCTCTCTACCTCTCCAAAGCTCAAGAGAAGCTTGTCCCACACCCGGGATGCTTCTCGCGAGATAAAGTCCAAATTTTCGTCCCCCTTCGGAAGTGGATCCCGCGACGACGACGGCGTGCTGCTTCGTTCCCGTTCTTCTGCTTCGTCCTCCTTCGTCCCGCTTCGTTCTCCTTCGTCCAGGTGTCGTCCCGTCCGGCTCGTCCTCCAAGCGACCGTCGAGGAGGATTTCTCTCTCCCTATTCTTTTTACTGCTTTCTAATATAGATTTACTGCTTTCTAGAGTAGTCTATTCGTCCTCCGAGCGATCGTCGAGGAGGACATTTCTCCCTCCATTCTTTTAATGCTTTCTAGAGTAATTATTTTATGTTTTCTAGTTGTAACGAAAGAACTCTTTTATGATAAATTCCTTGTCTATTCTACATCTCATTTTGATTTCCATGTATAGTATTCTTTCTCTCTCTCTTACTCCCTCTGTCTCTTTTATTTGTTGTAGATACTTAGATAGTTTAAATTGAATTTCTTTGTGACAAAATAAAAAGAAACGCGAAGTTTTTAAATCAAACGTTCGCCTCCCTGTGTTCGACCCGGAATTTTGATTTCGGTATAAATTTTATTTGTTGAACACGAATCCTTTGCTTTCGAACTACAACGACGGGTTTTCCAAAACCAAACACGTTAGCGTAGATTCTTGTTCAACAAGGACCCTGAATTGTACTGCATCAACTCTGATCAAATTATTCGCCGATGCATTCCGGAGAACGAATTCAAGAGTGTACTCGAGTTCTGCCATGCATCTGCATGTGGACACTTCTCTGAGACAAAGATGGCTGCAAAAATTTTGCAATCTGGATTCTATTGGTTGTCTTTATTCAAGGATGCTCAGGATTTCTCGAGGTCGTGTTCCCGATGCCAGACACTTGGGAGCATAACCAAGAGAGATATGATGCCTCTAAACCCAATTCTTCTCGTCGAAATCTTAGACGTTTGGGGCATCAATTTCATGAGACCCTTCCTCCCTTCATTTGGACATCAGTACATTCTCGTCGCTGTTGATTACGTGTCCAAATGGATCGAGGCGATTCCCACCCAAACCAATGACCACAAGGTGGTCATCGATTTTGTCAAGAAGAACATCTTTAGCAGGTTTGGGATTTCGAGGGCCATCATCAGCAATGGTGGCACTCATTTCACTAATGCCCAATTTCGTAATTTGCTGGCAAAATACAGGTTTAATCACAGAATCTCCACACCTTACCATCCCCAGACGAATGGACAGGCCGAGATCTCTAATTGGGAGATCAAGAATATTCTGCAAAAAATGGTTAGGCCTGATCACAAAGACTGGACTCAAAAGCTTGAGGACGCTCTTTGGGCCTACCATACGACGTATAAAATGCCCATCGGCATGTCTCCATTTCGTCTAGTATATGGAAAGGCATGTCATTTACTCGTAGAAATTAAACATAGGGCATTTTGGGCAATCAAGCAGTGCAATTTAGATTTAAGTTTAGCCGAGAAGACCAGGAAACTTCAACTATTTGAGTTGGAGGAGCTTAGAAATGATGCGTATGAGAATGCCAAGATCTATAAGGCTTAGACCAAAGCTCTTCATGACCAATTGATTTCCCGCAAGAGCTTTGAGCTGAACCAGAAGGTCTGACTATTCGATTCTCTACTTAAGCTCTTTCCTGGCAAACTTAGGTCAAAATGGAATGGCCCATTCATTATCGATCATATATTTCTAAATGGAGCTGTTCGGATCTCTGACCCGAAGACAGGTAATTCATTCAAAGTCAACGGTCAACGTCTGAAACCTATTATTGACCATACTATTCCAGAACCCATCTTAGACATGGTTGCTCTAGCCATGTTGTCACTTCTTTGGCTCGACTTCGCCTAGTTAACGGCATTAAACTTAGTAGTTGTACAATTTGACTCAAAGCTGACCTGAGCTTCATATTCAGGTGATATCTTCTGCACTCTACCCTTCTTTTCATGTCTTTTATTTTCAATGTGGTCATTGCATCAACTAGGCATTGGGGGTGGATTCATTTCTGAATCATTTGGTCAGCTCTGTGGAATTCTTGTAAATTCTATTTGTCTTCTTATATATACATAAAAAAAATTTGAATTAGAAAGGAATACTTGGACATTAGAACCTTTCAATCTTAGAAAATATTACAGTAGGATCTGAACACTAAGACCCTTCAGGTCTTTGGGCTTAATCAGCTCGGGTATCCACTAAAATGTGGATTTGTTATCGAGTCCTTGCCATCCTGAATTCCATTTTAATTTAATTAAATAAGTTTGGGTGATAAGAACATGACTTATCAACCCGTCCTCTGATTTGAGGGAACTTTAAGTCTAAGCATCTACACACTATTCATCACTGACTCGTTGTTCGGCGATTTTTACGAAAATTGGGTAGCTAATGAACCTTTTAGGGTGATATGGCTGGCAAGTTATCATGGGTAACAACCCATAGGTAGGTTGTCCAGAGCCCAGTCACTGGACCACTCTCTTCTTGCTACCTTTAGGTAAATCTTGGACCAGGGAAGCCACCTACTTAAAAAGAAAAAAAAAGTCAAAAAGAAAAGAAAAAGAAAAAGAAAAAGGAGAAAAGAAAGAAAAGAAACAAAAAGAGATAAGCCACACTTCGCCGCACGAGTACGGCTGGCAAGTTGTCGGTAATAACAGCTCATTGACCGGTTGTCCAGAACCCAGCTCAATAAATGCACTAAAAATTCCCAAAACACTTAGGAAGAAGCGGAGAAGTAGAATAAGCCAGGGAGATATACACTGGATTCACCCTTGTGTTGACCCCATTAAAAAATAAAAGTAGGGAGAAAGCTACCGGTCGTAAAGATACACCTTTAAGTAGAACTATCTTTTTAAGGTCACCTAGGGACATGGAAACCCAAAGTCCGTTCTGATTACCGATCAACAAGTCTATCACATTCACAAAAAGATGTCTAGAACTTAGGGTTTTCATCAAATCTTGGGTGGGTTGAGTGGCTGTAGAAAGCCACTCTGTAACCCTAAACTCAAAAATCCAAAAAAATTAGAAAAGGAGAAAAAGAAAAAAAGTGATCTTTCTTTGAATAAGGTGAGGGCTTGAGGCGGTCTGCATTTTGGCAGATACTTGGGCACTATTGTGTCTTTGAAAGTTCAGGTCCTAAGTAAAAATTTCTTAATGTTGAAAATGATTTGCACCTTAGTAATTCAACCTAATTCTTTTATAAATAGCATGTAGTTTTTGCTAGGGACTAGCAAAAGATAGGCATGGGGGTGTGATGTGCATACATCTGATTAACGTAAAATGTCTATTAATGCATGTTCTTAGTGTCACATTAGAATTATACATTGTAAATAGTGCATAACATGCATAATCATGCATTTAGGTCAAGTTGTATAAATTGTATAGTAATTGTCTCCTTTTTATGGCCAGGGACAAGGCAACTTGTTAATCGGAGCCTCGAATCGAAGATCCAACCATATGGATCTGATCAAGGCGACGATTGGAGTTCAACGACTCCAAGATCGCCCTGATCGGACATCCGTAGCACTAGATAGAGATTGAGGAATCCTAAAGATCAAGGGCCAAGATGGTGTTAATTTGCACCTCAGACGACAAATCCAACCGCACGGATGGGTTCGGATCGATGATCGTAGCCTAACGGTGCAAAAATCAGTTCAATCCAACATCCGTGACACCATCTACAAGATAGAGAAGATGGATGGCTTAGATGGCACCATGTGGCGCCATCTAGACCCTCCAATTCACTTGCAGCCCCACTTCTTCATCCACGGCCAAGAATTGACTATGTTATTTCCCTTAAGCAGCACTTCGTGTGAGAAGAATTTTACATTTGATCTCAACCGTTGAATCAAGATCTAACAGTCAAGATTAAATGGCATAAGAATGCTCTTCTTGACTATCCACGCGCATAGCGCAGTGGATAAAGCCCTTCAGAGCCTCAGGTCGCGAGTTCGACTCCTTTCTGCAAGCTCCTCTACACAGATCAAGAGAAGAACTCCTCAAATCAGAGATTGGGCCGTTCGATACAGAGATTGAACGTTTTAGATCAAAGCCATCAGATGACGCACAAATTGACCCCTGGTGTGCACGCGTGAGTGTATGTGCTCCTCGGCGTACACTTGCGGGTGAGCTGAAGTATCCAAGCACAACCCAACGGGTAAAGCCTTCGCATGAGAAATGTAGCAGTGATTTAAGACGTCTAAGAAGACTCACCATTGTCTGATGAAGATGGAGTGGCTCGATTGAAGATCATTCACAGCTGTGGGATTCAAATCTAATGCTATTGTCCTCCTTGCTAGGAACGTGGGAAATGTTGCGCAAGACGTGCGCTTCAATGTGAGGACGTGGGAGTAGGAAGAATGGGCCATGAACACACGATCCAATGGTCTAAAATGACCATTTTTGCCCTCTCTAAAAGCTTATAAAAGGAGCCCATATTCCCTCCATTTGAATCATCCCTTCCTTCTCCTCTTTCCCTCTTCAAAGCTTAAGAGAAGCTTGTTCCACACCCAGGATGCTCCTTGGTGTCGGACCCGAATAGGTTGTTAATATGGTGATTTTATCATTGAAGTGTGTATAGTAGTTAACCTATATCGGACCTAACCATCTCTTTACAAAATTTTTAACCTGGCCTACTTGATTTTATCTTGGTCACTTTTAGGCCGAGGGTCGAACTCAGGGAAGTGGGATTACAAGTCAAGTTTCTACGCCTTTCCTACAACGAATCTCTTCCTTTCATTTATTGTGTTTTTGGTGTTTTTCTATTTAGATTTTTTTCTGATAATCTTGGTCCTTGAGGTGCACCCTCAAAATTAGGTTCTTGGCTTTGAGCCAAATCAGGGTTCCAAAACGGGTCTTGCTATTCGCAAGACGGAGTACCTGCAAGTCAAGGATTATCTTTTCTCTTTTATATTTTTTTTATCTTTTTATTGGCATGCAAGAGAAATAGAAATAAAGTAAATATAGTATAGATATATATGTATATACTATATATGTATAAAGGGGTGGGGGTGGAGGCGGAGATGGAGTGTAGCATGGTGTTGAGTCGGTCGTCGTCTAGAAAGACGCAACCAACAGGACGAGGTGCTGCGTGTAAGGTGGCTTGGTGGAAGATGAATGCGAACACGCTTTTTGTACACGTGTATCGGGGAATATCAGCAACTGGTGTATATATTCCCACGATACTACGTATGGTAATGTGAAAAAAAAAAAAATATATATATATATACATATATGTATATATGTAAATATGTATATGTGTGTATATATATATATATGTATAGATAAATATATGTATAGATATATATATGTATAAGTATGTATATATAACTATATAGATGTAAATATATATATATCTATATATGGTAATATATGTATATAGATATATGTACATAGATATGTATATATATATATGTATATATAGTTACATATATATATATATATATGTATAAATATATGTATATATATGTATGTATAAGTATATGTGTATATATATGTATATATATATAGGTATATAGATGTATATATATATATATATGTGTATGTATATAGACTAATACATATTTATATAACTACTAATATATGTATAGATATATGTATAAATATATATATATATATATATATATATATATATATATATATATATGTATATATATATGTATGTATATATGTAAATATATATGTATATATATATATATATAAGTATATAGATATATGTATATATATATATGTATATAAATATATGTATATATATCAATATATATATGTATACGTATATATATATATATATATATATATATATGTATATAATAGTGTATAGGTGTGTGTGTGTATGAAAGTGTGAGTGTATGTGTGTGCAACCGTCGGTAAAGAGAGTGAGAGAGTGTTGTGAGAGAGAGTGGGAGAGAGAGAGAGAGAGCGAGAGAGAGGGCACTGTTAAGGCATCTGGAGATTCCACGCATCGTCTGGAGTCCACGCGTGCGCGCAAGCGTGTATGCGTGCGGAGAGAAGCGCGCATTGGAGGGCGATGGGCGCGGAGAGAAGACCGCAGCGCACAGCGCTGTGTGAAGAGTCGGGTGCAGGTTGGCAGACGCGGGCGCTGGGAGCGGGCGAGGGTATGCGGGCGAAGGAAGCGGGATCTCGCAGACGCTGAAGCGGGCGGGTGCGGGCGACGTGGGACTGAATGCGTGCGCGGGCGAACGGCGGTAGCGGCACGCCGGGTGGCCGGTTAAGTGAGAAATTCATCGGTCACCCCACTGTAGCCACAGTGTTCCGCAGAAACACGTGAACAGTGGCTACAGTGGTCGGGAGAGCCAAGCAACTGCCTGCTGCAGGTGCTGTGAGTGCAGACGACTCGGCGCCCACGGTGGAGTGGCTTCGACTGGTGGCTTGCGAGCGGGATGTCGCGGCAGCGTGCGCGGAGAGGGCTGCTGGCGTGCGCGGTGGAGGGCGAGGGCGACCTACTGCTTGCGCGGAGGCTTGCGGGTGCTGCTGGGGTGCGCGGTGAGGCTTGGCCGGCCGCTGCAGTGGCACGCGGTGACCGGCTGGGTGGGAAGGCGTATGCAGTGCAAACGAGCGGGAGGCTACAGGCGCATGTGAAAAGGCGAGGGCGGCCTGCAGGCTTGCATGGAAAGGGCTGGGGCTGCTGCTGCTGTGGGGCTCGGCCGGCTGCTGCAGGGCGTGCGGTGGCATGTTGAGCTTCACAGCTGAAGCTTTTCTCCAATGGCTAAAGATGCTTCAAATGGTGAAACAAGAAAAGAGCCACCACGCCCACCGGCTCTATGGTGAGCTGGGCGGTGGTGGACTCACGGTGGTGGTTGTACACCACCATGAGGTGCTCCTGTCAGCCAGGTGTCTCCTCTGAGGAGGAGGGCCAGCGTGTGGAGGGAGAGGGGACGGTGGCCTGGAAGGAAGTGGAGTTGCTGTGTGGGTCTTTGGTTGGGGACAAGGCTACTTTTGTAAGAAGGAGCCGAGATCCTTTTAAGAAGGGGAGAGCATGCACAGCCATGCCCTGGCTGTGCATGGCTCATGCACTGCTCATGGCAGGGAGAGGCTGGTGCAGGGAGGGGCTTGCTGCAGAGCATGGCGCGAGGAGGAAGGTGAGGCCATGCATAGCAGCCGTGGGAAGAAAAAGTCAAAAATCAAAAAGAAATAAAAAATGAAGATGGAAATGTGTGAGGCAGCACTTGAGGAAAACGTGAATTGTGAGGCCATTTTATTCACTCTCCTCCCCTCTCAATTAAATGCATGCATGCATGTATTTTTACAAATGCGACTATGGAACCCTAATATGCACTAGTAATGCTAGGAAATAGTACAAGACGGCACAATTGCAAGTGTATTTTTGCGGTGCAATCACTCCTCAAGAGCTAAAACCAAGTTTTCACCCCCATTCCAAAAGTGGATCCTGCGACGACGATGACATGCTGCTTTGTTCCCATTCCTCCTACTTTGTCCTCGTTCTTCCCACTTCGTTCCTCGTCTTCCAGGCGTTGTCCCATCTGGCTCATCCTCCAAGCGATCGTCAAGGAGGATAACTTCTCTCTCCCATTCCTTTTACTGCTTTCTAGAGTATAATTTTCCTGCTTTCTAGTTGTAACAATTTTTTGCTTTCTAGTGTAATCATTTCTCGCTTTCTTAGTTGTAAAAGTATTATTCAATATCAAGTGATTGTTCTCTCTCTCTCTTTCTCTTAGTGTCTATATTGCTTCCATGTGATTATTTCGCCCTTTAAACAAAAATACAAAAGAAAATATAATTGCGAATTTTGATCGACGTAGCCTCCTATGTTCGACCCGGAATTTCTTGACAGATATTTCGGCATAAATTTTATTTGTTGAATGGATTTCCTCGTGACTCGAACTACAACGACGGCTTTTCAAATCCAATTCCGATAGCATAGTCATCCGCAAGTCAACACCCGTCTTCTTGTTATTCTACCTGCGTAAACATTAATCATATTCATTATATATTTTTGAAGTTATAATAAACTTTAAAACATATATGTAATTTACTTCTTAAAGGTATATGATTTCTTACCAAAACTTGAGCCTGCCACTGAGGGGTCGACATGAACTGGGGACGTACACCCCACCATCTCATCCTCCGCCTCCTCGCCCTCCTCCTCTCTAGCCTCCTCCTCCCCCTCCTCCTCATTTGATCCTCCATAATCTGGATCATCCTCTACTCAGTCTAGCAAGGTCTGAGCAATCTTCTTCCTCTTTCCCTTCCCCCCCGTATGTAGTAAACATGCCATATCCCCGGGTCGTACGAAACATGACTAGGGGGTGGCTGAACCTACTGTCGAAGGGGTGGCTGAGCTTGCTGTAGGGGGGTGGCTGAGCCTGAGGAGACGAATTGGGCTGCGTGGAGGGCTGTGTCTCAGGAGGCCCCTTTTTTTGGGTTTTTTCTTAAACAACTTCATTTGTAACACATAAAAAATGCAATAATTAATATAATTAAAAATCATTAATATATAAATCAACAGACATGAATTTCAATTTTACTCCAAACGCCCTTTGTAATGACATATATGCCCCTATAAATTCCAATTTTAATATGAATTTCATTTAAACAGAAATGAAATAAAGTAAAGAAATTGTTACTAACCTTAGATGTCAACATCGGTTGCAAATAAATGACCTTCTTTTGTTAATTCTTGGTATGCTTCAGGCTGTGCATCAAAATGGTTGTGCGGTACTGTTCTTATGGGTATAACCCATCTCCTTTGGCAATTATCAGGGACATAGAAAACTTGTGCCATTTGACATGCCAATATGAATGATTCAGCAGACTGAAAAATTTGACGATTACGACTTAAACTCAAGAAATTATGTTTCTTATCAATTTTGAAATCGGTGCCTTCTTTAAAAACATCAAACTAATGACATTTAAATAGGGCAACTTTACGATTAAATCTGAAGCTGATCACCACAATTTCTCTAATTTCACCATATCTGAAAAGATGATTTTCACTTTAGTGGTAATTTCGCACATAAAATGACACATCGAAGTAGTGTGTAAGTGGTGGAAAATCGCTAATCAAAATAATTAAAATAAACCACTCGAAAGAGCAAGTCGTGTCCACAGAGAGGCAATGGCCTATTACAAACTTGCAAAATGAGAGAAATGATGTTCACTATGATTTCCCCCAACTAATGAGACCAAAATCCACTTTAAATCAAGATAACATTGATAAGATATGCTGAAATTGCATTTATGTGAAAGTGGAGGGGTATTCGAGCAAAGCAACTACAATATAATATTAATTAAACAAAATCTAACTTTTGGCAATGGGAATGGAATGTAAAAACTAATACCAACTATACTATAGCAAAATAGGGGAATGGCTTTGATGAGAACCTCATCATGAGCCATAACTAGCTCTTTTTGACCTGATACAAATGATAAAAGCTCCTACATAACTCAAGGAAAGGCTTAACTCAGAGAATTCTGAGTTTAAGGAGAAAACAAGTCAAAAGGGGTAAAAATGAGATTTTACCAGTGTAATCTGCATACAGGTCCAAACATAGGTCAAACAAACCAAATAAGAAGGAAAGTGGGATGATCTGATAAGGGTTACAGCAATTCCAAGGAACTAAATGATAATCTGTAACCCTAAAACAAACCCACTTCAATTCACAAGGTTCAAGGCAAAGCAAAAATGGAATAAACCCTCTAAAATTCATAGAAAAATAATCTCTAGGGTTTACAACCTTCAATTTGACCTTAGGAACCCATCTTGACCTACACTGAGAACCATACCCAATTAATAACTTAATCTGGGTTTTTGCGTAAATTAACCGATCAAACAAGGTTTAATATAGAAATAAAATTCACCATCAGATTCCTTAGGTCCTAATTAGTCATGTATAAAAACTTGAGCCTAAGAAGAAACCTTCTTGACCAACTTTACATTTTGGTCCTCAGCTATTTACTTTTTGGCCCTCAACTTTTGAACCCTCGCATTTTGGCCCCTAACTCTCCTTCGTTCTTTGCGTTCAGGTCCTCCCTGCAAAACCTGCCAGCACCATGCTCCGGCGACCTTGCACGGAGCATGGCGCCGCGCAGGGTAAGGGAGAGGGTCTGGCAAGTCAACCGGGAGTGCCCTACGTCGTCAGCCGTCGCTGGAACACCCCCCTGGTCGCTGCAACCCACCATACCGGCCGTGCGAACGCACGGACGGTATGGGTAACCTTACTCCGGCGTCCTCCGGCGAGGGAGACACGTCGTCTCCCTCCGCCCTCTTCTCTGGTTCAGCCCCTATAAATACCCCCCGTCGCTCCGCCGTTCAGGGGAGCTCGGATCTGACGGAGAAAACCCCCAACTTTCCTCTCTTCCCACTCCGGCAGACGCCCACCAACTCCGGCGGTTCCTCCTCCTCTTCGCTCTGCCGCAATACCAGCAGCAGAGACTTCTTCCCTTGCTCTTCCCGCGCCGCGCCGCACCCAGCGCACGCCTCTCCAGCCCTCTCCTCGCCGTCGCTCCTTCCTCTGGGCAGCTTCTTCTCCGGCGACAGTCGATACGACTGTCGCCTCCTCCGGCCCCTCCTCGTCTTGCTAAGTAGGTAGAACTCCTCCTCTTCCTCCCCTCTTCCTTTTCCTCACTTTAAACATTTATTGTCGCCCTCGATTCCAACCAATCACCCTCACCTTCTCCGCCTCCGGCCATCCTCCGGCGAGCCGCTCCCATCACTCCAGCATCCCACACGGCTCGCCGACCTGCACATAATCTCCGCCTCCTCACCCTGATTCATTTCCGCCCTTCCACTTCCCCCAAATCACCCTCTGCAACTCCACCGAACAAACCCATCTCCCGACTCACAGTCCGACCTAGGGCAGCCCTTAGGCTCCGCCCCGCCACCTGCACACCCCCCGACCACCTTCGTCGTGCCACGGCGAAGGTCCTCCGCATTTCTGATTGGGCCGAGAGGCTGTTTTCTGTGGGCAGGTACCTGCGCTCGTCGCCGCCATTGTTGAAGCGAAGCAGCTTCTTCACCTGCTGCCCCAGGTGCGCCGCGCCCAGGTCACACTCCCAGGCTGTGCGGGGGCATTTCGGCAAAGCGTTAGGCTGCAGTTGAGGCGAAGCTCTCGCGCGAAGCCCCCGCGCTTCGCCTCGACTGCCGCTGCTTCCTCCGCGCAGGCACCCAAATTGGGGTGGGACATTTAGTCCCACCTCGTAACCTTTCAGAGGAGAGCGCCCGCATAAAGGAAAAAAGTGCCTTATGCTCGTTGCCTCCTGAGCACGGGGTGAGGTCCCTCTCACTCACTCGCTCGACCCGGTCTCGTCCGCGCTCACGCCTCGCGGACCTGGCCCGACCCGACTTAGACTGACCTGCACTCCTCGCCCACCACGCACGCCGGTGGGCCTGGACCCGGGCGCGACCCGTACCCGGCAACCCGGCAGCTCTGGGAGAGCTTTCCTACGAGCGGTTTCTGTGAGAGAGAGACGCGGGGGAGGGTAGAGATAGGTTTTGCCCCTCTGATCAAGCTGTGTAAGTGTGCAGGCACAGGTGAAGAAGAACCATGGAAGAAGACGAAGGCTGAAGGAAGGAGGATCACCGAGCGGCACTGTAGCAGCGGCGGTTTAAGTCGTCTGATTAGAAAATCAGACGATGTCCTGAAGGCAAAGAAGGAGAAGGAAGGCGAGGCAGAGGAGAACACAGAGAGGCCAAGGGAAGAACTGAAAGAAGAAGAAGAGCACGAGAAGAAGATCTGAAGAAAGGAAAAGAAGAAAGAAAGAAGAAGAAGAACAGGACCGCTCTGCAGAAGAAAAAGGAAGAGACGAGCAGAAACAGCTGAAAGAAGAAGAAGAACATCACCACTGCAGATAAAGAAGAACAAAGGAAGAGAGCAGAAGATCTGAGAAGGAAGAAGAGGAGAAGCAAAGAGAAAAGAAGAAAAGCCAACAAATTCTCTCTCTCTCTCTTTATTTTTGTAATAAGAATTTGTATCTCTAGAATACAGTTTGCTCCCTGAGTTCGACCTCGGGAACTCTTTATTTCCGAGTAACAAATTGTATTAAACTGGTAATCACCTCTCTATACTATACTACGACGAAATAATAAAACTGTAGAGGAAGGTCGCCACCAGTTTTTGGCGCCGCTGCCGGGGAGCAACGGCTATTCTAGAGGTAAACATTCCTGTTTCTTTTTAATTTCTGATAATCTCCTCTCTTTTGTGCAGCTACAGGAAATCAAGAAGACAAGCAACCACACGACAACCACTCCGAGGACAGGTATTTGTTTTTTCCTCTCGTTATTAACCCCTAAACTCTAAAGAGGAAGAAAAGAAAAGAACAAGCAATATAGGGCTAACCTGTCTTCCATACTTAGTAACCATAAAAAGTTGCATGTTTTCAACCCATTATTCCTGCACACTATTAAGGGTATTTAGGGGCTAACACATTCTTGCTTGAGCCCTAATTACCCAACAAAGAGCTAACTGGACCAAGTAGAGCCAACCTAGGATCCAACACTAGGGATTTAGAGACACACTCCTTAAGCAAGAATTGAGAAAACCAAATGAAGTGTGCCCAAGCCCTTGTCTGAAAATACCTATCCAAAGAAAACCTAAAACAATTGGCTCTCTAAACACTTGAACCCTAAAAGACATGACCTAAAAGCTCTCAAAGGAAACAAGAGGTAAAGTTGACCCCTTGGGTCAACCAACCTTAAATTAGGTCACTCTTTGCACTTAAAAGACTAAAGTTCAAGTGAAACCTTAAGCATCCTGATCTTAAAGTAAAAATTAGTAGACTTAAGAGGTCAAGATCCCCATTCTGGTCTACCTGGAACCGCAGTGACAAGAGAGGTCGGGTGGGGGAAACCCTGTAACCCGTGGGGACGCTCTACCGTGTAGGGGTCTTTGCGGGACTCTCCCTCTCTGGCTGCCCAGGTAATTCTCAGGTGGACTATCTTTTTGATCAAGGGGTCCATCTGCCCCGCACCTCTATAGTCACCCAACACATTTTTGAGTGTCTTGAGTGGGTCCAGCACCTTCTAAACTCACCTCTTCCAACAGTGCATGTACGGAAGGAGGTCCTTAAGACCACCCTTAAGACCTCCTTTAGAAATTCGCTCTCATCAAGGCCAAGCCTCGACGCCCGTGTTTGTGCAGCAACACCCTCACATTATTCTCTCTTCTGATTCAGAACCAAGTTCTTCTTCCCCCATCATGGCTCAGCCAGTTGAGGAAGAAAATAATCTGGAGCACCAGCTCCAGCGACTCAATGACCTCTTCCAAAACTTCGTGCACCCACCACAGCGTCCTATGATGCGGGACCACTACAATCCTGCTGCGGTGGCCATTGAGCCTCGAGTCAGAATCCCGACTGGAGGACTTGATTCCGAATTAAAGCCCAACATGATTCATGCTATACCTAAATTTCATGGGCTTAATTCTGAAGATCCCTTCCAGCACATCAAACAGCTAAAGCATCTGGCCCAAACTTTTGGGTCAGATGCGCAAAATCGGGATATTCTTCTCATGAAGATGTTCTCCTTTTCTCTTATGGACAAGGCTACCCATTGGTATCAAACTCAGACCCGGCCGATTAACACTTGGGAAGAACTTCAATCCGAGTTTTTGAAAAAGTTTTTTCCCTTTAGTCGGACCAACGCCTTGCGCCATCAGATTACACACTTCACTCAACAATCAGGAGAACCTCTCCATGAGGCATGGGATCGTTTTCAGGATCTCATGAGAAAGTGCCCCCATCACGGAGTTCCTAAATGGGAACAAGTCCAATCTTTTTACCAGGGACTCCGTGAGGACATCCGCCTTTTCGTCAATGCAACTTGCGGAGGAAATATCATGAGTCAACATGAAGACACCGTGTGGGAGATTCTCGAAAACATGTGCGAGAACTCCATCAACAATGACTCCATGGGATTATTCGACAGGACGAATACCCGTGCAGCGACGAATCTTAGGGGAGCACATGAGACGCAGGGCCTGTCCGCATCAGTCGACCTGGAATTAATGGCCAGTCGATTGGACAAGGTTTCAATCATTGAGAAGAAGGTGGATGAGCTGACTCAGCACTTGCAGCGAGCCACCTCTGCGCGTAACTCCTTTGCACAACCTCCTTCCACACAGGAGACTGTGCAAAACATCCTCCACCGATCTTCCCCTAGGATGGATCCATATCCATCTCCATCTGATTCTCGAATCGGAGGATCATCCGATCCTTTCTACGCCAGCCCGGGGAACTCCATTCCCCCTTTCCCTGATTCTCAAGAGGTTCTTCAGACCTGCGAGGACCTCAACGCCATCCAGAACGACCCATTCTCCAACACTTACAACCCTGGATGGCGAAACCATCCCAATTTTCAGTGGGCGGGAAATTCCCAAACCCAAAGACCACCTTTTCAGTCCCGCCCACAGCCCTCTCGTCATTTCCAGCCGCCTCAGCCTCGGCCCAACCCTACTTATCCATCAGGGCCAAATCAGGATCAAATGTCCCTAATCCTTCAGACTCTGGCTGACATTCAAAAAACGAATGCGGCTATTCAAAAACAGCACAAGGACAAACTTACAGAGGTTAAAACTCAACTGGCCCAGTTGACAAATTCTCGCCAGCCAGGCACACTCCCTTCCCAACCTCTTCCTAACCCGAATAACGTGCCGACCCAGAAGCGCGTTATGAGTCCAAATTTAGGCCACGCACAATGGATTTATCAGGCCCCCACTGCTCCATCTCCAGACGAGATGGAAACTTCAACTTCTTATGCGGGATTTCAGCAGCAGCCACCCCTCTTACCAAACCCAAACCAAAATCAGGCCGGATTAAATTCTGTAACAACACGTAGTGGTAAAACAACTCATGACCCGCATTATCCAAACCACTCCAAGCCTGATAACCATGACCCTGGGATAGTTATCCAAGATACCACTGTCCCAGGTCAAGAACCCAGACCTATCCTAGAAGAACCAACCAAGGTCCCATTCCCTGAAGCCTTAATCAAAGAAAAGAGAAGAACCAAGCCCGTGGCACCTGAGGAGGACCTGGTCAAGCTCTTTGAGCAGGTCCACATAAACATCCCCTTGATGGATGCAATCCACCACGTACCGGCTTATGCACGATTTTTAAAGAATGTGTGTACACCCCAGCGTAAGCCGCGAACCAAGAGTGGGAGTCCAATTGTTCTGTCAGAGCAAGCCAGCTCTGTAATCCTAAGCAGACTCCCACCTAAGGCTAAAGATCCTGGTACTCCCCTGATTTCCTGCAAGATAGGTGATACACAATTTGACAGAGCATTGCTAGACTTGGGTGCTTCCATAAATCTGATACCCACATCCTTACTTAACCATCTAGAAGAATCTGAGCTAAAACCAACTGAGGTGACATTACAATTAGCAGATCGATCTATAAAGTCACCAAAAGGGATTCTCGAGGATGTTATTGTGAGAGTGCGGGATTTCTACTTTCCTGTAGACTTCATAGTCTTAGATATGGACGCACCTGAGAACCCTAGGGATACACCAATCATTTTAGGGAGACCTTTCTTGGCTACTGCTAGAGCCAACATTAGCTGTGAGGAGGGCCAAATAGAGCTCAAATTTGGGAATCAAACACTGAAAATTGATATATTTAAGGCCCAACAAGGAATCAATTGCGGTGTCATCGAATAGATTTGTGACATTAGGACTTTGGTTGATGAAACATACTTCCAGAATGATCTGATTATACCTCATCAACCGCAGAAAGATCTTGATCCGCAAACTGAGGAATCAAATCCAGATATGAACAGCCCAGTAACTCCCACCCTTGAACCTCACATCTATACTGAACCACCCGCTGCTGCTGATAACCCCATCCTCGAACTGAAGCCCCTTCCTACTCACTTGAAATACATCTTTTTGGGTTCTAATCAGACCCTTCCTATGATTATTAATTCCAACCTCAGTCTTGAACAGGAATCCCGTCTGATTGTTGTCCTCCAGCAACATCGCAGAGCCATCGGGTGGACTCTCGATGATTTGACTGGAATAAGTCCCTCTTTTTGTACTCATCATATCTATTCAGAAGAGGGCACACGACCTTCTCGTGAAATGCAGAGACGCTTAAACCCCAATCTGCAGGAGGTCGTGAAAAAGGAGATCATCAAGTGGTTAGATGCCGGAATCATCTACCCGATCTCCGATAGTCGTTGGGTGAGCCCAATTCAGGTCGTGCCCAAGAAGGCAGGACTCACCACTATAACGACTGAGACCGGAGAAATCATTCCTACCCGATTAGCCAATTCGTGGAGAATCTGTATAGATTACCGCCGACTCAATTCCTCCACGAAGAAGGATCATTTCCCACTGCCTTTCATTGATCAGATTCTCGAGAAACTAGCGGGAAATAGGTTCTTCTGCTTTCTTGACGGGTACTCCGGTTACAACCAGGTGGCAATCCATCCTGAGGACCAAGAAAAGACCACGTTCACCTGCCCCTTCGGAACATACGCTTTTCGAAGGATGCCTTTCGGTCTTTGCAATGCACCTGCTACTTTTCAGCGATGCATGCTTGCCATATTCTCAAATATGGTAGGTGATTATCTGGAAGTCTTCATGGATGACTTTTCAGTTTTCGGAGCATCATTTGACGATTGCCTCCAACACTTGGTCCAGATACTCAGGCGGTGCATCGATGTGAATTTGGTTCTTTCCTGGGAAAAGAGCCATTTCATGGTGCCTGAGGGAATTGTCCTGGGGCACTCAATTTCGGAAAAAGGCATCCAAGTGGACCGAGCTAAGGTTGATCTGATTTCTCACCTTCCTATACCTAGCTCGATCAAGGACATCCGATCTTTTTTGGGGCATGTCGGTTTTTATCGACGATTTATCCCTGATTTTTCAAAAATTGCGCGCCCCCTGACCACCTTCTCTCCAAGGATGTACCTTTCAAAATTTCCAAGGAATGCACTCAAGCATTTGAAATCCTGCATGACCGAGTCACCCAAGCCCCGATCCTACAGTCCCTTGATTGGTCTCAACCCTTTGAGATCATGTGCGATGCATCCGACTTCGCTGTAGGAGCGATTTTGGGGCAGAAAATTGACGGGAAACCTGTGGTCATTTACTACGCCAGCAAAACACTCGATGAGGCTCAGCGTAACTATACGGTTACTGAGAAAGAGCTGCTAGCTGTAGTATTTGCCCTAGAAAAATTCAGATCGTACCTTCTGGGTTCCCGTGTCATCATATACTCGGATCACACAGCTGTGAGGCATCTCCTTGCAAAGAAGGACGCGAAACCTCGATTAATCCGATGGATCTTGCTATTGCAAGAATTTGACCTTGAGATTCGCGACAAAGCGGGAAAGAAAAATGTGGTAGCTGATCACTTGTCCCGTCTTCCTTATGAAATAATTGACCCTTCCAGACCCATCACTGAGCATTTTCCCGATGAGCACCTGCTGACTATTGGTACTAGCCTTCCATGGTTCGCTAATGTAGTAAATTACTTGGCATCTCATCATATCCCATCCGATTGGCCGAAGGCCAAGAAGGAAAAATTACGCTCCGATGCCAAGTATTACATTTGGGAAGACCCGTACCTCTTCCGCATAGGTGCCGATCAGATCATCCGGAGATGTGTCCCAGAAGAGGAATTCAACAATATCCTCTCTTTCTGCCATGACCAGGCATGCGGTGGCCATTTCGCCGGGCATAAAACCGCATCAAAAGTCCTTCAGTGCAGCTTTTACTGGCCCACACTGTTCAAAGACGCATACAGTCACTGCAAGGCATGCAGTCGTTGCCAGACTTTGGGCAACATGAGCCATCGCGACATGATGCCTATGCAACCGATTCTAGTATGCGAAATCTTTGATGTTTGGGGGATTGATTTTATGGGCCCCTTTCCTGTTTCGGATGGTTTCGAATACATTCTGTTGGCTGTGGACTACGTGTCCAAATGGATCGAAGCCATACTGACCCGAACCTGTGATCACAAAATCGTTCTCAAATTCATTCATCAAAACATTTTCTCAAGGTTCGGGATTCCTCGTGCAATAATCTCTGATGGGGGGACCCATTTCACAAATGCTCAATTTAGGTCACTGATGACCAAATACGGGGTGTCTCACCGAATCTCTACTCCTTACCACCCCCAAACTAATGGTCTAGCTGAGCTGTCTAATCGGGAGATCAAGAAAATCCTGCAAGTCACTGTTCGACCTGACAGGAAGGACTGGTCGTCCCAACTTCCGGAAGCATTGTGGGCCTATAGGACCGCCCACAAAACCCAATTGGGCATGTCTCCCTTTAGACTGGTATACGGAAAGGCGTGTCACCTTCCCGTAGAACTGGAGCATAAAGCCTATTGGGCAGTACGGAACTGTAATCTAAATTTTTCGAAGGCTGGAACCCACAGAAAACTTCAAATCAGCGAGATCGATGAATTACGCTTAGACGCGTATGAGAGCTCGCGAATCTACAAGGAGCGGGTTAAAGCCTTCCACGACAAGCATATCTCGAGAAAAATCTTTCATCCTGGTCAGAAGGTCCTACTCTTTGATGCCCGACTCAAACTTTTCCCGGGAAAGCTGCGATCCAAGTGGGTCGGACCATATTTAGTCCAATAAGTTTTTAGAAATGAAGCTATCGAAATCAGTCCACTCAGCCACAATTCCGAACCTTTCATCGTGAACGGTCAGAGACTCAAGCCGTTCATTGATGTGACTTCTACTGATTTGGCTGAAGCATCTTATATCCTCCATTCCCCTTGAGCTTATTGCGCCCAGCCGATGGCGTAAAACTCAGCGCTTAACGGGAGGCAACCCATCATTTTCCTAAAAATCCAAAACCTTTTTCTGACACCTTTTTGCACTTAAGGTTCACCCTTGTAGACAGCCGACCCCACCTCAGATGCTTGCATCTGGGATTAGAAATCGTTCGCAAAATTCAACTTGACCCATTCACTCATCCAAATTTCTGTCTTAAGGAATGAACTAAGAAAAAAAAAAAAAACCCTTAGGTTACAATGAGGACATTGCAAATCTTAGGCCTGGGGGGTATGAAAGTGCAAAAACTTGTAAGAAAAGGTTTCAAACAAAAAATTCACATATGCCAAAAACACCATAAAAATAAAAAATAAAAAATAAAAAAAAATTTCGAAAAAGAATAAGAGGAAAAGAGGAGAAGGAAATTTTGTGAAGAAGAAGGAGAAAAGAAACAAAAGGAAAAAAGGAGCACAAAATATAAGAAAAAAAGTGATACTCATTAGTAAGGAACTAAGGAATTAACCTAAGTTCTAGACCTCATTCAAGAAAATAACTGAAAAGTGCACAATGAGATTAGTAAGAACGCAAACCTTAGGCATTCTTGGATAGACTCTTAGTACCCATTAAGATCTGAACATTCCTCAAGAGGTTGAGGAAAATGAAAAGCTGAAGTATTAGGTCTAAGGCTTAGGGAGTATTTGGCCTCGTTAACTAATTTTTGGTTTACGGGACTTAGTAACCTAAGCACCCTAACCTCACACACAGCCTGGTTCAGTAAGCGTAAAAATCAAAATCACGCAGAAGCGTCGCAAAATTCTGAAAAGAACACCTAGAATAGGAGCGGCCGATCAACACAAGTTGATTTGGACGAGTTCCCAGCGCGGAGAGGCGGGAAATCCCCTCGAAGATGCGTAACAAAATATCATCTCCTCGGTGCTTGTCTCTTAGGATATTCACATATCCTACTGGGGGGCATGTAAGCACTCTGCTGGTTCAGATTCCATGGATGGCATTATCTCGAAGTGTCAATTTCCAGGGTCTGGATTCGGCCACGGAACACCATGGATGGGATTATCTCGAAATCTCAATAGCCAGGGTTCCGGGGGTTGCCATGGGCGGTGCTATCTCGAAGCATCGATCGCTAGGAACCCTTGAGGATTGATGATGGGAGCAAGGAATCTGATACAGACCGTGTTGAAAAGCCAATCCTAGGCTAGAACTAAAAAGAAAAAGAGAGAGAAAACTCTCCAAACGGAAAAACTTTCTATCTCTCTCTTATAAAACGCACTGCGAACTGAGCCAGGGCTAAAATCATTTCAAGCACGGGTGCTTTAACCACAAAGTCCAATAAATCTTAGGTTAGCTCTCGTGGGCCTTAAAAACCTTTGCTAAGGACTGAGGCTAAGGCTAGACAGATTTGGATCTTGATTGGTACTAGAGTACCTTTTAGGCCTATGGTCAGCATTCTAACCTAATCTAAGCTCAAATGAAAAAGCACTTATCTGAAGCTATTAAGAACTTCATGGTCTAGAACAAGGGTTAAAACTTTAAGATTTTGCTAAGGGACTAGCAAAAGCTAGGCATGGGGGTATGATGAGAACCTCATCATGAGCCATAACTAGCTCTTTTTGACCTGATACAAATGATAAAAGCTCTTACATAACTCAAGGAAAGGCTTAACTCAGAGAATTCTGAGTTTAAGGAGAAAATAAGTCAAAAGGGGTAAAAATGCGATTTTACCAGTGTAATCTGCATACAGGTCCAAACATAGGTCAAACAAACCAAATAAGAAGGAAAGTGGGATGATCTGATAAGGGTTACAGCAATTCCAAGGAACTAAATGATAATCTGTAACCCTAAAACAAACCCACTTCAATTCACGAGGTTCAAGGCAAAGCAAAAATGGAATAAACCCTCTAAAATTCATAGAAAAATAATCTTTAGGGTTTACAACCTTCAATTTGACCTTAGGAACCCATCTTGACCTACACTGAGAACCATACCCAATTAATAACTTAACTTGGGTTTTTGCGTAAATTGACCGATCAAACAAGGTTTAATATAGAAATAAAATTCACCATCAGATTCCTTAGGTCCTAATTAGTCATGTATAAAAACTTGAGCCTAAGAAGAAACCTTCTTGACCAACTTTACATTTTGGTCCTCAGCTATTTACTTTTTGGCCCTCAACTTTTGAACCCTCGCATTTTGGCCCCTAACTCTCCTTCGTTCTTTGCGTTCAGGTCCTCCCTGCAAAACCTACCAGCACCATGCTCCGGCGACCTTGCGCGGAGCATGGCGCCGCGCAGGGTAAGGGAGAGGGTCTGGCAAGTCAACCGGGGGTGCCCTACGTCGTCAGCCGTCGCTGGAACACCCCCCTGGTCGCTGCAACCCACCATATCGGCCGTGCGAACGCACGGACGGTATGGGTAACCTTACTCCGGCGTCCTCCGGCGAGGGAGACACGTCGTCTCCCTTCGCCCTCCTCTCTGGTTCAGCCCCTATAAATACCCCCCGTCGCTCCGCCGTTCAGGGGAGCTCGGATCTGACGGAGGAAACCCCCAACTTTCCTCTCTTCCCACTCCGGCAGACGCCCACCAGCTCCGGCGGTTCCTCCTCCTCTTCGCTCTGCCGCAATACCAGCAGCAGAGACTTCTTCCCTTGCTCTTCCCGCGCCGCGCCGCACCCAGCGCACGCCTCTCCAGCCCTCTCCTCGCCGTCGCTCCTTCCTCTGGGCAGCTTCTTCTCCGGCGACAGTCGATACGACTGTCGCCTCCTCCGACCCCTCCTCGTCTTGCTAAGTAGGTAGAACTCCTCCTCTTCCTCCCCTCTTCCTTTTCCTCACTTTAAACATTTACTGTCGCCCTCGATTCCGACCAATCACCCTCACCTTCTCCGCCTCCGGCCATCCTCCTGTGAGCCGCTCCCATCACTCCAGCATCCCACATGGCTCGCCGACCTGCACATAATCTCCGCCTCCTCACCCTGATCCATTTCCGCCCTTCCACTTCCCCCAAATCACCCTCTGCAACTCCACCGAACAAACCCATCTCCCGACCCACAGTCCGACCTAAGGCAGCCCTTAGGCTCTGCCCCGCCGCCTGCACACCCACGGCGAAGGTCCTCCGCGTTTCTGATTGGGCCGAGAGGCCGTTTTTCTGTGGGCAGGTACCTGCACTCGTCGCCGCCATTGTTGAAGCGAAGCAGCTTCTTCACCTGCTGCCCCAGGTGCGCCGCGCCCAGGTCACACTCCCAGGCTGTGCGGGGGCATTTCGGCAAAGCGTTAGGCTGCAGTTGAGGCGAAGCTCTCGCGCGAAGCCCCCGCGCTTTGCCTAGACTGCCGCTGCTTCCTCCGCGCAGGAACCCAAATTGGGGTGGGACATTTAGTCCCACCTCGTAACCTTTTAGAGGAGAGCGCCCGCATAAAGGCAAAAAGTGCCTTATGCTCGTTGCCTCCTGAGCACGGGGTGAGGTCCCTCTCACTCACTCGCTCGACCCGGTCTCGTCCGCGCTCACGCCTCGCGGACCTGGCCCGACCCGACTTAGACTGACCTGCACTCCTCGCCCACCACGCACACTGGTGGGCCTGGACCCGGGCGCGACTCGTACCCGGCAACCCAGCAGCTCTGGGAGAGCTTTCCTACGAGCGGTTTCTGTGAGAGAGAGACGCGGGGGAGGGTAGAGATAGGTTTTGCCCCTCTGATCAAGCTGTGTAAGTGTGCAGGCACAGGTGAAGAAGAACCATGGAAGAAGACGAAGGCTAGAGGAAGGAGGATCACCGAGCGGCACTGTAGCAGCGGCGGTTTAAGTCGTCTGATTGGAAAATCAGACGACATCCTGAAGGCAAAGAAGGAGAAGGAAGGCGAGGCAGAGGAGAACACAGAGAGGCCAAGGGAAGAACTGAAAGAAGAAGAAGAGCACGAGAAGAAGATCTGAAGAAAGGAAAAGAAGAAAGAAAGAAGAAGAAGAACAGGATCGCTCTGCAGAAGAAAAAGGAAGAGACGAGCAGAAACAACTGAAAGAAGAAGAAGAACATCACCACTGCAGATAAAGAAGAAGAACAAAGGAAGAGAGTAGAAGATCTGAGAAGGAAGAAGAGGAGAAGCAAAGAGAAAAGAAGAAAAGCCAACAAATTCTCTCTCTCTCTCTTTATTTTTGTAATAAGAATTTGTATCTCTAGAATACAGTTTGCTCCCTGAGTTCGACCTCGGGAACTCTTTATTTCCGAGTAACAAATTGTATTAAACTGGTAATCACCTCTCTATACTATACTACGACGAAATAATAAAACTATAGAGGAAGGTCGCCACCAGGCTTCCCCTTGAGCCTACTCATGGAGGAGAGGAGGGTTGGCTGTGAGGAGCACATCAAAGGTAGACTGCTCCAAGTCGCATCCGACGGCAATGGCGGCAAGTCATGGCATGGCTGAAGGTGGGTGATCAAACGGAGTGGAGGTTGTGGGTTTCGGTGGAGCTTCTTCCTACTTCTTGCTGTTAGAGGGGAGGGAGAGGCGTGTGCGGAGAAGAGAGGGGTGCGTGCGCAGTTAGGGCTCAGGTAGGTGGTGGTGCATGCGACGACCTTGCTGGGCGCAGCTCAAGAATGGTGGTGGGTGCTCACGCGTGAGGAGAAGGTGGTGTGCGAGGAGGTGAAATGGTGTAGGCCACGCGTGGTCCACTGCTGCATGTAGAGGCACACTATTGGCCAAGCGAGGAGGTGAAACGGCGTATGGAGGAGAAGGTGCGCTCACGGACGAGAAGGTGCAACTGTTGCTGTGCACTAGAGTTGCTACTAGGCATGTGTGGAGTGCGGGAAGGCAGTGTGCCCCAAGGGGAGCTGTTGGAGGTGGCGTGTGGTGGGCACCTGCTGCTGCGTGTGTGATAGCACGTGAGGGAGAGGGTGGAGTCGGAGGGTCGCACGCCCATGGGAGAGATGGCAGTGACGGAGGGGCGTTGGTGAAGGTGATGGCTGTTGGTGATGGTGGTGGTGGGTTTCGTTGAGTTGGAGGAGAAAATAGAGGAAGAGGACAATGGGGAAGAAAAGGAAGAGAGGGGAGAAGATGAATAATGGTGCGTTGGGTCTTCAGATGTTCGAAAACCTTCTCAGACGACTTAACTGCACTTGGATGATGTGGTGAAGGCTATGGAGGTGGTGATGGTGGTGGTGCACACTGTTGTTGCAGCGTGGAGGGATATGCATGCTAAGGTGCTCATGGTAATCCAGCTACTCTGATTTGGCCAAACATCCTGTCACGGCGCACACCGACGGTGGTGGAGCAGACTGCCACGGTCGAGGCCAGTGGTGGTGGAGAGGACGAGAAGCTGAGTTCTCTGCACAATAGGGAATGGGGTGGAGGCCTACGGAGCCGAGTCGATGGAGATCTCTTTTTATGTTGCAGGAAGGTGGAGAGGGAGATGGAGCATCTCATGTTGACCATCAATGAAAGATCTGCATTCACGGCCATGACATCGACAATGAAGGTGATCATGCAGCCGTTGAAAGAAGAAAAGTTAATCAAATAAAATAATAAATCAAGGGTTATTTATCTATAAGACCTTAGAAGAAATGTTAAATTAAACACTACATATAATGCAACATATTTTAATGCATGATATTCTAAATAAATTCTAAATGATATTATTAATGCATGTAATGCATGAAATAGGTAATTTTATGTTACCCTATTTACATATCAATGTATGCTATATAAATGTACATGTTAATGTAATGTCCAGGTATTAAAATATATAAATAGCCCACAAATATGGGCTCATCAATATCCATCTGGACTGGTGGAAAGATCTGAACTAATAACAACTTCAACTTGTTGTGTAACCTTTCTATCATCAATTTCTTTTATCCTGAATTTGAACTCATTTATTATATACCCAGAGTGGTAATGTGCATAATGTAATGGTGAATCGGCAATTACATCAAATCTGGTACCCATTGTGGGTCCTTATCCTCTTTCAATTGATTAACTCGGTCTTTAAACCAATCTAAGAAGCCAAATTTAGTTGTCCTTGAAAGAGGTAATCGTTCGAATTCCTCGTAAAATGGATTAATTTTAGGAATTTATTTTAAAATATATAAATGTGCGCAATGTCTGTCATTTTCTGAAATTCCCTTGTACTCTGTATGAAAAATCGACCTTCCTTTGATATCAAAAATTGACAAATATTCTTCATCATTATCATGGTATTCCCCCTCATAGTTCCTTTGAAGTTTATTAAAGCGGTTGTCTGTTTCATTCATGTACATGAAAGTAAAATTTATGCATTCCTCCACGAGATACCCTTCTACAATGGATTCTTCCGGCTTTGCCTTGTTCAAAACATAATCTTTAAGGTTTTTCAAAAATCGCTCCACAAGATACATCCATCTGAATTGTATAGGTCCATCGATTCTCGCTTCATTTGCAAGATGCAGGGTGAGATGAACCATTACATCGAACAAGGCTGGGGGAAGAATCTGTTCCATCTTACAGAGAGTAATGACTATTTGTTTATCCCAGTGATCCAGCGTATCATTTTGTAGCATCTTTGAACAAACAACTTTGAAAAACCTGCTCATCTCTGTGAATGAATCAACAACTGATTCTGGCAGTATCTCTCGTATCGCTGGTGGAAATAATACTTGCATATAAATATGGGAGTCATGACTTTTCAAGCCAGATATCTTTTTCTGCGCTTCATTCACACAATGAGAAAGCTGCGATGAAAACCTATCTGGCACTCGAATTTCCTTTAAGAAGGAGAACAGTCTACTATTCATGTCAAGCTGTAAATAGCAGGTGGAAAGTAGCCATCATCCTCATGAATATGCAGCTCTGGACGTATCCCTAGACTCTCCATGTCTTTTCTTATTTTCATCGTATCCTTTGGATCATCCGTTAGATTTAATATATCTAAGATGTTATCCATCACATTTTTTTCGATGTGCATAGCATTTAAATTATGACATATTATAAGATCTTTCCAATATGGCAGCTCTATAAAGAAAATGCTTTTCTTTTGAAATCGAGAATTCCTCGAGGTCATCTGGTCTTGTTTGAGTGGTCGACCTAACCGTATCTCACTCATTTCTTGTAATCTCTCCATTATAATTTGACCCGGCAACTTGATAGAATCTGTACTAAGTTTGTTCTTTAGATTTTTGTTTGAATATTGACACGTCCTGCCATCAAATTTACTCTTGAACTGTGACGTTTGTCATTTATATTTAATAGGTAGAAATCTACGATGTCCTAAGTAACAAAATTTCTTACTTTCCGGTAATCGTAGGTGATGAGTGACTTTCATACAGACTGGGCAAGTAAGCTTTCTTTTAATGCTTCAACCTGACAGATTTGCATACTCTGGGAAGTCATTTATAGTCCACAATAATGCTGCATGCATGTTGTAAATTTTTTTCTTTTCTGCATCATATGTCTTCACGCTGGTGTACCACAATTGTTTTAGTTCATCGATTAATGGTTGGAGATAAACATCTATTGCATTTTCTGGTTATTTTGGACCAGAGATTAATAGGGTCAGCATTATGAATAACGATCTCATACACAACCAATGAGGTAAGTTATAAGTGAGCAGTACCACTGGCCATATAGAGTACGATGGGTACATACTCTTAAATAGATGGAATCCATTGCTTGCAAGACCCAATCGTTCGTTCCTTGCTTCTAAAGCAAATAAATTATTTCTTTCGTTAAATCTTTTCCACTCCTCTGAATCAGTAGGATGACGTATTCTTCCATCTTGAGATTTACAATCATGATGCTATGTCATCCACTGTGCAATTTTAGTTGATATAAAAAGGCGTTGAAGCCTAGGTGTCAGTAGAAAGTAACAAAAAACTTTCTGAGGTTGTTTCCTCTTACTTTCATTTTACCTTCCTTATATCTCTCATGTTCACATTCAGGACAATTACTCAAATTTGTGAATTCATTTATGAAAAGAATGTAGTCATATGTACATGCATCGATTTTCTGATAATCCAAACCAAGCTTATGAATATGTTTCCTTGCCTCATACCATAAAGCTGGAAAACTATTAGGGTTAGTCAACAGCTCAGCAATAAACTGAAATATTTCTGACGTGAATTTAACACTAGCTCTATTCATAACCTTCATTTGAAACATGTTTAACAAAATGACAACTTTGACATTTTCGTAACATTGGGAGTAATAGGATCCTCAGCCACCTTAACAGCATCATAGAATGGATCACAACTGAACGGATCTTCCTTGTCTGTATTTATATCCTCTCCATCTCTCATCTCGTTTAACATTTCTTCTATTTCTTCACCTCCGCTATCAGCTATTTCCTCGTCGATCTCTTGGTCAACAGTGTTCTCATTGTTTATGACTTTCTCAGTCAACTCCTCTCCATGAGCTACCCAAGTAGTGTAATGCTACCATCACCCATTACAAATGCAGTGCTCGAGCATAGTATTACGATCATGTAAGGAACTATTTAAACATCTTCTGCATGGGCAGAAGATATTATCAAGTTGACCTCCTCACCTAAATATCTTCCTATCATCATGAAAGGCCCAATCTAGGAATGAAATTACTCCATCTTTATATCTGCTGTAATATGAACCTCACAATCTAATCCAAGATTTATCCATTACAACCTAAAATTTAATGTAAACAAATCACTTATTACAAAGGGAAATGACTGAATGATATGTATGTTGTTTAAGATTTTCACTTTATAGTCCATCCTCAAAGATTTGATGACAACTTAGTTTTGCTTGTTACATGTAACCTTAGTGCGGTGAAATTTCAGCAGCATCTCCCCGCACTTCTCCAGCATAGCCCCCAATACTATCCTTAGTTAGATTTCCTTGAACACCCAATTAATAGCACCGCAGGAAATTAGATAAGATTAGTTGGTATACCAGAGAAGAGTAGGAATAAGCAACCAAAATTTCACTGCACATGGTTACATGTAATGAGAAAAACTAAGTTCTCATCAAATCTTTAAGGACCTTCTTTAGTTCGGTACTTCACCGAACTAAAGTTGATCGAGTCTTATGGCATGCTACAAAGACAACACATTATGCATGCAAGTGAGGTATACATACACTTCTTGCACTGTTTGTATAACATGATCATAAGTTTCGACGGGAGAATAATTTGGACACAATTTGACTCGGAGGACTTTTACCCTAAATGTTAGAATATCTAATGTTTGGCCTCACGTAAATATATCTTCTTTAATAAGTGTGTGTATCTATACAACAACTAATTTAAACATTAAAAAAATTTACCAAAAAACTAAAATATCATTTAATTAAATTAAAAAGATTGAATGTATATATATATACCTCAAACTATTGAAGACTCCAAGTGTACCCAATATTGATAGCCTGCAATTTCAAAAGTAAAATTAATTAAATAACAAATTATAATTATAATCCTAAACCCTAACTTAAACTAAACATGCAAACCAAGGGCGAGAGCAAGCAAAAACCCTAACCCTGACCCAAACCCTTATCAAATCATAAAACTCTAACCCTAACCGAAACCAAACATCTAAACCCTAGCCCAACCCAACCACCATAACCCTCTCCCAACTCAAATCCTAAAACCCTAGGCCAAGCACCATACATACAACCTAATACTAAACCTAAACAACATATATTAATCCCAACTAAACATTGAAACAATTTGGAAAAAAATTTGACAGAGTTTCCCCTTATATTTTTAGTTTTTTATTAACCTACATAGCAAAATAATACTCATCATAAAAGTAGGCACACCCGACATTAAATTTCATTCAATCAAACAAGTGGGCACACCCCACATTCACAAGAAATCATACAAGCCACACCATCTAACAAAAGCCTAAAATATTATTATAATAAATAAAAAATATTAAAATTATACCTCCAACGACTACAGCTTCCGAGAATGATCATCACCGATAACCTATAATTTCATAAACACAATTAATTAAATAACATATTATCATATTATTCAAAAATTTATAACTTATAAAATTGAGGCGACGACAGCGGCAGCAATTGGAGGAGGAGGAGGAGGGCGACAAGAGGGGGATGAGGAGGAGGACAAGAGGAAGAGGGGAAGGAAGGCCAGCTGCATAGGCAGCACTAAGAGAAGGAGGAGGAGGAAGGGGGCAGTGGGGGAAGAGGAGGTCGTCGGGCAGTGGCTGGGATAGGAGGAGGATGAGGAGGGTGCAGTAGGATGAGGAGGAAAAGGAGGAGGCCAATAGGACAAGGAGGAGGAGGGGGTAGTAGAATGGGGAGGAGTAGGAGGACGAGGTCTGCAGGGGGAGGAGGAGGAGGGGGAGGAAATAAGGAAGAGGAGGAGGAAGGAGTAGGAGGATGCGGTCTGCAAGAGGAGGAGGAGGAGGATGTAACGAGCGCGTGCCCCAGACATCTTAAACCAGACGTCTGACCAGACGTCTGGAAACGATCCCAGACGTCTGAAAATCAGTTATTCTGGCACGAGTCTTCGTCTGCGCGCCTCAGCGCGCAGGCCCGCGAATATCCGATATCCTCTGCGGCTGCAGGGCTCTGCCGCGTCTCTCCCTCCTCCTCGCGTGGCCTTAAAAGGGCACGCCTCCCCTCCCGTCTCCACCGTCTCCTCCTTCTTCTCCTTCAGCCAGTGAGTGGAGCGTGAGCGCGAGCGCGAGGGCGGCAGCGGCGGCCGCAGTGAGCGCGGAGGAGGTGCGGCGTGCGAGAGCGGAGCTCTGTCGTGAGGGCGAGCTCGCCGGAGCGGCTTGGCCGGCCGGCGGAGGGCGCAGGGGGCACGGAACGACGCGAAAAGGGACCTGCTGCAGTCTGAGCAGCAGGCGCGCGAGGTGCGACGTGAGCGGCGTCGCGAGCGGAGGCCGAGTAGAGCCCTGATTCTGGAAAAATTCCCAGAATCAGACGTCTGGGTTGATAGGCAGACGGCGAGGACGACGTCTGGTAGCTCATACAGACGTCTGAAAGGTGTGTATTTCGCTTTCTTCTTCCTTCCTGTCGACTGACCGTACTGAGGGAGGCAGTTGGCTGTGCGCAGGTTCGCTGGTTCGCCATCCTTTGCGAATCAGACGTCTGAAAGTTGTACCAGACGGTGGGAGTGACCTCCAGACGTCCGGGGTGACCATCGGACGTCTGGGAGCTAGGACAGACGTCCCCGCAGACTTCTGGATGTCTGGGAAACCACACTGAACAGGTAATTCTCTGATCCACTGTTTAAGACGTCTGGAATAAGTTCCAGACGTCTGATTTTGCACAGTATCGTCTTTTTCGACCCGTTTAGGGCCCGTTCGGGCTCCGTTTTCCGCGATTCGAGTTGCGTTCTCTTCAGAATTAATTCCTCTACCCGTCTACAGTAGCTATACACTGTTTTGAGACACTCCTTGTGTTTGATCCTTGTGATAGGACCTTGTTCAGTTGCAGTCTTGAGAGTCGCGGAGGCACGCGGGATTCCCGATCACGCCCCCATTACTCCCGTTGTACCTGGTAGAGTGGCTTAAGTTTATTATTAAAATCTGTTAAAGTATGGAACCATAATTAGAATCTAGGACATTGCATGAATCCTAGGAATGATAAATGTATGAATGATAGCTCCTAGGTGATGCATGAATCCTAGGGCTGGAAAACTAGTTGTATGCTAGATCCTAGGATGTGACATGAACCCTAGGATGGAAAAACTAGTGGAATGTATAATACTGCAGTCTTGGAAAAATGGAAAGGAATATAAAGCTGCCTGTAAATTGAATTAACAGCTGCCTATTATGAATAAAGAAACATGATTGAGATCCTGGATTGTGAGAACGTGAAACTGGAAAGTGAAACATATGATGTTCTGAGATAAAGAGTTGGAACCCTACGGGGAATTAGGAGTGGAACTCCTGGAAAGAAAAAGGAATGGAACTGAGATGTAGTTTGTACTGTCTCTTGGGTACGCAGTACCAAGGGAAGTACCTGTACCTGTTTAGTGCAGAGTGGGGCCAGCCACCCCAGGGACCCAGGGTTAGGATTGGCCGCTCTGTACCGACTTGTTGGCCCTCGTGTACGTAGTATCGAGGAGAGCTACTAGTGTTAGGAGAGTACTAGCTACCCCACGGGCCCCGGGGTTCTGCTAGCCTCCTTCACCGACTTGTTAGGCCCACTAGGGCAAACCAGGGTAGTCAGGCGAGGGTGCGCGGACTGTGGAGGGGCAAGGCCCCGGTTTGGTTACTGTGGAGGGGTTGGACCCCTGTTACTGAGAGGGCTCTGCCCTGGTTCCGTGCTGTGCTTTGGGCGCACCCGTTAACGGAAACGACTGACCGCGTGCCAGTGTGGGCTAGCTACCTGTGCATTTATCGCGCGTGCCGTAGTCACTGTTACGTCTGTCAGTGACCTTGGGGTGGTTGACTGAGGGTAGGATCACCACGGGGGACTCTCCCGGCCAGGAGAGCACCACGTGCTACTTCTACTTTTGGAAAAGACTGCAATCAAGATCGTTCCCACGAGGACATTCGAGATCAAGTAAAGGATCTGAGGAATAAATGAAATAGTGAGAAAATTGAAAGATGTGAATAAAGGAAGTAATAGAACATAACAGCTACTGTACACTCTACTGTTGCCTTTAGTTAGTTTGCCACTCTACTCAGCGTTTTGCTGACATGTTACACTCGTTACCTTTTTCAGGACCAGGTGTTGAGCAGCCAGGGTCGGCGGCTGCAGAGGACGCTGGGCCGAGTAGGGTCCAGTAGAGTTTACCACAATCTTTTGTACCTCTTTTGTTTCTGTTCTAGTGAGTAGTTTTGTTTCCGCTGTACTTTCTTTACCTGCAGTTCTTGTTATATGATAAATGTTGTTCTACTGTTGTGGTGGTACCTACTGTAGTAGTTTCTTTCCTTACTGCTGTACTTTCTTACTGTTAGTTATATTCATGCTGAATGTGGTTTATTTTACTGTCTTTTGGTTACTTCCTCGTTGGACGACTAGGTCTTGGGATTAGTCGAGTCGGTCCGGTTCTCGTGTCTCGTAGGGACTCGGGAACCGGGTCGTTACAGAGGAGGAGGAAAGTGAGGAGTTGCGGAGGACGAGGAAGGGGTCACAGGTGGAGGAGGATGGGTCAGAACTGAGGAAAAGGAGGAGGAGGGCTTCGTCGGGTTGGGGAGGAGGACGACGGCGTTGGCTGAGGAGGAGGAGGGCAAGGGCGTTGGTAGAGGAGGAGGGCGAGGACTAGCAGAGGACGAAGAGGACCAAGGTGAGCTACCTTGGAGGAGGAGGGGAGAGGCACGTGGAGGAGGAGGACGAGGAGGAGAAGGAGGAGGGGGACGACGACGACAAGGACAGGGATTCGCCTGAGGAGGAGGGGGCGACGCGAGGAGGAGGGCGTGGAGGTCCTCGGTGCGAGGGGGCGACGTGAGGGTTTGGATGAGGAAGATGAACAATAGGCCACAACGCCTAAATAGGTTTAGGAACCTATGCCGTCGGTTCTCTCAAAAATCGACAATAAATGGTATTGTCAGTTCTCTCTCCAGCGCGTCCAAAATTTCTCCGCTAAATTTAACTTGACTTTTACCGTCGTTTAATCCAATAACCGAAGGTATAAGTCACTAATCTCGCCCAAATTTCACATGCAAATTTTTTACCATTGCTTATTCCACAAACCGACGGCAAAGGATACACATCATTACGCCTAAAATTTTTGTCTGTAATTTTTACTCACTTTTGCCGTCGTTTATTCCAATAACCAACGACCAAAGTTACAAATCCCTCCTGCTCTTAACGAACAAATTTTAACGAGCTTTTCACCATTGGTTCTTCTAATAACCGACGGGAAAAATATATTTGTCGTCACTTAATAAACCGACGGTAAATATTAATGATCACCATGTAGCCCAATCGTCGATGGTAGGTTGAGTACTGACCTTTGCCGTCGCTTGTTTGAATAAGCGACGACAAAAATATCTTTGCTGTCGGTTTAAATAACTGACAGCATAGCCCATTTTTTTAGTAGTGGGTGTTCAATTGGGTGAAGAAGACCTACTATCCGCTAAACCTTCAGTCGGTTAGGGAGTCTGTCTATATGCCAAGCCATCAGCTGACTGGAGAGTTCAACTGTCCCCTTATGTTTTTAGGTAGATACTCTGGATTCATGTATCTGTTAATCTAAGTTATTCGACTAGATAGCATTTTGATAGTGATCCACCTCTTTATGCAAGTATTTGCCTAATTTTTCCTTAATTCAATCTGTTCTTTTGGTAATGAGCTTTTAACATCCTTAAAGATAGTCTCATATCGTAAAGTCATAAAAGTGAGTAGTGGGATATAAGAATTAAAAATTACTACTTGACAACTTGAGCTTGACTATTTTTGATAGTTGTTTAGGTTTATGGGACCCATACCTAATAAGTTGTCAAGGTTAATTTTTCTTAATTAGATTCAGGCTTATGCTTGAGTCATAGATGGTATCAGAGTGAAACTCCTTCTAGTAGGAGGAAAGGGCTGCTCTTGGGATGACCAAAGAGTCTGCCATGAGGTAGAGTTGCCACTACTTCTGGAAGTATTGGATCCAGATGAGGATTTCAGGATTTCAAGTTGAAGGTGTTGTAACATTTTTAAAGATAGTCCTACATTATAAACTCATAAAAGTGAGTAATTGGATATAAGAATTGAGAATTACTATTTAATAACTTATGTTTGAGAATTTTGGGTGGTTGTTTATGCTTATAGAACTCATACCTAACAAGTTATTAAGGTTAACTTTTCTCGAATGAACTCGAATTTAGGCTTGAGTTGTTATAGGACTTTTAACCTTAATTGATCGGGCCTTCGTGGGTTTCTTCGTAAGCCTTTAAGAGGCCTTTTTCTTTTAAACTTGGACGAAGATTTGTTTGCCTCATCACACAATATAAACAATAAAAGTTTAGTCCCCATGGTTGCATTTTCGGAAAAAGAAAAGTATATATGCTTAAAGTTTCGAAAGAAATAGACGACACGTTCACAGCAGAGGAAACAACTTAGCTCACACACGCAAAACAAGGATGACAAATGATTGTTGAGTATCAAAATCGATCGATTATCGATTTTTTAAACTTACAGCAGTCGATCCTTTCAGCTTAACACACTTCTGCGCAACGTAACAATTTCTTTTTTTTGAAAAAAAGTTAATTTCCATGAACAAGAACCCAGGAAGAAAAAAGAAAAAAAAAGAAAAAACAACGTATCTACCACTAGAAATATTCAAAGTCCAGATAAGAGGAATCACTATTGCTGCTTCCCGCCTTCCCCCGGCCACCACCAACGCTCCCTCCCCGGGTACTTCTGGTTCCCTTAATACAACGGTCAGCAGCAGCAGCAGCAGCAGCAGCGCCCTTCTTCTCGTCTTTACTGGCGTATTGCGCGAAGTCGACTGGGTCGGGAACGTGCGGCGGCGTGGCACTGCGCACCAGCGCCCAGTTCACCCCTTCAAAGAAGGGGTGCTGCTTGATCTCGGTGGCGCCCCTCCGGTACGCTATCCGCTTCTGGGGGTCCTTGACGAGGAGGCCCCGGATGAGGTCCCTTGTGACGGAGCTAACTACCGGCATGTCGGGGAACTTGAGGGGCTGCCCAACGACGTTGAAGAGCGTGGCGCGGTTGCCTGATCCCTTGAATGGGGTGGTGCCGTGCATGAGCTCGTAGAGGAAGATCCCGAAGGTCCACCAGTCGACAGCGCTCCCGTGGCCCTCCCCTTTGATGATCTCCGGAGCAAGGTACTCGTGCGTGCCGACGAAGGACATGGAGCGTGCGTTGGTGGGCTCCGCCATGAACTCGAGGATGCTGCCGGAGCTGCTGCTGCTGCCGCCGCCGCCGCCGCCTCCGCCTCCGCCTCCGGTGGTGGTGGCACCGCCCTGGCCGAAGTCCGACTTGGTCTTGCGGTTGCGCTTGGGGAGGATAATGCGGGGAAAGAAGTTGGAGGGGTGGATGCAGCCTTGGATGGCGTGGTCGGTGTCGAGCATGGCCATGTTGCCGCTGCCGTGGACGGAGGAGGACTTGACGAGGGTTGGGTTGACGGAGCAGCGGAGGGAGAGGTCGAAGTCGGAGAGCATGATGTGGCCTTCCTCTCGGACGAGGACGTTCTCCGGCTTGAGGTCGCGGTAGACGATGCCGAGCATGTGGAGGTACTCCAACGCCAACAGGACCTCCGAGGCGAAGAACCTGCAGCTTTGTTAGTTCCTATTCCGCTGTTTCCTTACACAGTCAAATTAAACGCAACCCAACGAATTCCATTCATTCATTCATTCTGCTAGCAGAGGAGAAAATGTCGTGCGGAGAAAACGAACAAGGAATAGTCGTAGTACCAATTACATTCTACGTAATAATAATGCTTTGGAGGGAGGGGAGGGATTTTTCAAAGTAATCTCTTATCATCACGAGGATTGTTCAATTATATATACGTATCGTACGTCATGCAACCCTTAATTATATAAATATCCTACAAATTAATTTCCATGTATGCCTAGCTATGTCTGTTAGATTGTAATTATTGAAGAATTAATGTTTCCTTATTTGACCATCTAGCTTATCGCCATCTCAAATCTCCATCAGGCATCTAATTACATACCACGTACTGATTTCTTGCTATGTAATTATTATAGATAATAAAAATGCAATTCTATTGTAGTTTGTTTAAGGCACGGATACAAATCAAAATGAAAATCTTTTGCTTGTATGATTAAACAGTGGACATGGAAGATTAAACACTGCAGGCCAGAAGTTATTCTTTAAGAAAATGTCCAATCACAAAATTAGAGTTGGCTTATATGTTGTTGATGGGTCACTCTGAGAAGAAGACAAGGGAGATCATGCATCTCCAAGCCTGTATCAGCCAAGATTAATTACGTCGTTATACGATGAAATTTATTTTTTTGATACTGTTACTGTTTGTTGGATTTACCTTTAAATTGAACTATGATAGGTGGTTATCATATACTTGTCAACTAATTCGTATCCTCATCTCCCAACTACCACATTGGGTTCGAGGGAAGTTGGGTCACCTTTAATGCAAGGGAAATGTTTTCCGTATGAAAGGGTAAGTACATCTCCCAAAAATGAAAGAAAGGAAGACGCATTTGGAGTCCGACAACCTTCGAGCCTGATTTTGGCTGCTAGAGATGAATGGGCGACTTCTATTCCATGGTAAGCATGGTGGCAATCTGCATACTTGGAGTACTCAGCATCTTACTTGCGTAGCTCTTGCCAAAATAAAAAAGAAAATCTTATATGATGAGGGACGAAATCTTCCACATATCTTAAAGTTAATGTGAATCTCGGTTGGATCTAACTATCTAAGGGATTTGGAAGATTCGACTATTTGAATTTCAGGATCCAATCACTCATGGAAGCATGGTAGATCTGTCTGGATGGTTATCTCGACAAGAATATCCACCTGATACTGACCTGTGTGAAGCGATTGCCGAAGGTCAAACCTACCCGCATGGAACTGGCTGTCGGGATCGACTTAAGGAAACTTTAAGACATCCAACTCAGCTGATCTCAAACAAAGACTGTCACCCGATACGATACATTACAATAGCAACGACAAAATGTATTTTGTCGTGAGATCGTTACGAGGTCAAGAGGATCACGTTAATGGTAATTTATGATAGTAACTGATACAGTTAAATATCATTTATTACCAGATTGTGAGATCGTGGGTAACCCCCCACGATCCCCACTTCTCGTTTAGCCTCTCCTATAAATAGCTGGGAGAGGTTAGCTTTGAAGGGGGTATGTAATCCGAGAGAGAAAAAGAGCACAGTACTTGTAATATTGATTCTAATAAAATTCTGAGAGCATATACAGCTCTCCCTCTAGATGTACACTTATTAAGTAAAATTGGATCATCAATTTATGTGTCTCTTTGTAATATCTTTGAGTAGAAATCTCTATTATAAGAAGCTCTGTAAGTATACATTGAGGACACCGGGAGTATGCTTAACAATTGTTTTTTTTTTTATCTTTTGGTAACGGGTCAAGTTGGGGTTTTGGAATCTCGATGGGTTGGGGGAGTATAAGAAAATAATATAACTCTTTTTCTTTTTCACCATTTATGTGGTTTACTTCATAGGTATTTAATTAATAGCGTCAACGGATACCTACCTCTTTGCGGAAAAGAGATATAAGGACAAGAGGAAGAGTTCACGGGAATTTATTTATAATAAATAATTAGAAGAGCATCAATTAATTAATTAATGATAACAAATTAAGATGGAATTGAAGTAGGGCAGTAAAAGATCGGCAGAAATACATACCTTGCGGCCGGTTCCGTGAAATGCTTGTTGGGTTGCTTCTGGCGAAGCGAATGAAGATTCCCACCACTGCAGTACTCCATGACCAAGCAATAGAACTTCTCCGTCTCGAAATGCGAGTACAATGTAGGCAAGAAGGGGTGATCAAGGAGGCCTAGAATCTCCCTCTCCGTCTGTGCTCTCAGCAACTTGTTCCTGCTAACAATTGAAGCCTTGTCCATCACCTTCATTGCGAAGAAGGAGTTGGTTCCCCTAAGTTCCACCAGATAAACGCTACCGATGTCTCCATAACCAAGGCGCTTGAGTAGCCTAAAATGACTCAGCCCAAGAGGTCCACTCCTGGAGTTGGCATGCTGGATTGCCTCCCAGCGGCTGTCCCCACCTGTATGCCTCTTGATGGTTGCGCTTACTGCGCTATCCAAGCTATTGCTCCTCGTACTGTCACTGTTGTAGCTAATTATTAGGTGACTAGCACAAGTATCACCGCTCTTTGCGTCGCTCACGCTCGCGCTAGACTTTGTTGTTACTGTACAACTGGCTGATGTTGTTGAATATTCTTCTGATGATTGCCTTGTCGTTGCCATGCCGGGGCTTAGGCAGCTGCTCGGGTACACGTTGTTGCTCGCATTGCTGATCATACCATTGTTGTTCGTATCGATCACATCTGCCTTCTTCTTGTGGCTTTTCGTTGATTGCTTTCTAATGGCGTCTTTTGAAGTTGCCATGGAGTTTGGAGGGTGGTAGTGGTTCCTACATGGACTTGCTTTTCTAGCTTCTTTGCTGTATGGATGGTTTGCATTTATTTCCAAGTCTGACGAGAACTCAACTGTTGGATCCATGGATAAATATACGCGGTCCAAGAATTAATTACAGACTATGTGCTACTAATCTGGCATTCGTTTTGGAGGAGTAGACCATTAAAATTTAATTTCAGTATTTGGAAAAAGCCTGTAACGAAAATGATACGTATAAGAAAATAATTATATATTCGTCAGACATAAGACAGACAGGTAACAGTATTATTAAATTCAACCCCACGTCCAAGGAGGGTCGGAAACCCCGCAAAAGAGCATATAAAATCAGAAATGTCACGGTTGTCTGCAGTATTTTTTTTTTTTTGTCTTCATATGTGAAAAAAGACAAAAGAAGAAGAAAAAGAAGAAGAAGAAATCGTTGGAGTTCTTCTATCTTATTTTGTACCGTGCTTTGGTGTAAAATTGTCAATTTTTCAGGATATCATGCATTGATAAATCATCGAGATTGTCTTTACATCTCTCACAACATTTCAGCTAGTAAACATTTCAAATTTTTTTAGGAGAAAAACATCAACTCAATGTAACCAAATTTCGCGAGGAAAGAATTTTGAAAGAACCTTTGCAGAAAAAAATTTCTTTTCAACGTTGCTTGTTAATTTAGTAATATTGCTCCTACATTTAGATTCTAAGGAAGCATAGAGTAGCCTAATCGATTGCCATGAGTCATGCTAAAATCTATTGTTTTATCATTTAACTATTGAATTGATCATGTATATTATTTTTTGTTGTTATAATGCATCTTTGTCTACCTTGTACACAATATTACATGAGATAAAAGCCTTTCATGACAAGTATTTCTAAGTGAAAGTTGATTAAGTTTGCAGTTGGCAACAACTAAGTTGGAAAGGGCTCATGTACTTTGATTGGACGCCTTCCGTTCATGACCAAACCCTAGCACCTTAATATTGTAAAGAATATTGAAAAAGAATATATTGTAAGGAATTGATGAAGACATCAGATCAAGTTAGACCATAAGGAAGTACGAAATAAATAATAACATACTTGCAAAAGGATGATCTTTGACAAATAAGAAAGGCTATCCTTCTATTAGAGTTATGCATTCTAAGCGAACCAATCTAAGTCAAATCCCTCGATTGGTGATTCAGATATGAATGCAGATTATGTGAACACACTAATATACTTAAATGAGTTCCTCGATACAACTAGGGGCCATGTTGAATATACTGATGATGGGTATTGGATCAGGGATTTTAATAAGTTATTAATAACCATCATAATATCTAACTATTTTCTCCATTTTGAGAAGAGATGGCAATCTTTTCTAGAGATTATTTCCTGAATGATGTTCTTGATGCACATCCTCTTCACAAGAATAGAGATTCGGGGGTGTCATGCAAGTTAAATCAAGGAGTCGACTTAACGAGATTGAGATGTAGTTGTCTTTCTCTTATCACTGTCATGTAGAAGGTGTATCCTTTGACTTGAGACGGATATGTCTCTATACTTGAATATGCACATTTGGTGTAGCGATAGTTGATGCACCCACCTTAGAAAAGTGTGTCAAGGTGTATGTGGACCATTCAGTATTGCGACTAAGAATGATCAATAGTATTTTGTGACATTTATTAATGACTATTCGCAATACGAATTCATTTAATTAATGCATTACAAGTTTGAAATATTTGAAAAGCTCAATGGCTATCAAGCATTAGTTGAGAACAAAATGGGTAAATAAATGAAAGTAATTTAGTCGAACCAAGGAGATGAATACCTTTATAAGAAATTCAAGGAATATCTCAAGGAGAAAGAAATCATCTCTGAACTCATACTCTCTCGTACTCCATAATTAAATGGTGTATCTGAAAGATGCAACCACACTTTGTTGGACATGGTATGGTCGATGATGAGCAAAGCAAAACTTCTACTTTACTTCTAGGGATATGTGCTAGAGACAACGGCATATATAATGAATAGGATTCCAACTAAATTTGTCCCTAAAACTCCACATGAAGTGTGGTATGAGAAGAACCTAAGTGTCAAACACCTACACATCTGAAGTTGTATGGCTCGTGTTATCAACATAAATTTCAACAAATTGGAATCGTGCATTGTAAGGGTTTAAATTTTATGCAACCACTATACATTTAATTTGACCCTTGCGAAGGACTTATAAAATTTATCATGAGTCATTAAGGTCCAAGCCTTTATTCCTGACTATTTATGTTGCCCTTATAGGTTGGGGCCCTTTTGATTTTTTTTTCTTCCTTTTTGCAACTATTGTTGGGTTTGATTGGGGAATTAATCCTTGGCGGTGGCCTCAACAAATTTGGTTGAAGGGCTATTGGTAAGGGAATCTTTGGGTGGAGCCTCTTTAATAATGCACATTTAGGAGGAAGGTTCCCCATAAATTTTTTCCCATTTTTGTTTATACCGCCCATTCTTTTCCTCACGAGTGCACAAGACCTCCCCCATCCCAAATGTTTTCTCGCGCGTGACGCCTCCTCCTCTCATTTGTTGTCGTGGACATGCCTCTTCTTCCCTCTCTAGTTCTGGCTTCTCCTCTCCCTCCTCCACAACAGAGCTCATCGTCTCCTCTGCAGGTGAGCTCATCCTCTCCTCTCCCATGCAGGAGAGCTCATCCTCCTCCTCTCGCATGTGGTTGCTACTGTTGCTTGAATGGAAGGGGCAGTGCGACTGCAGCTAGCGACAATGAGGCTCACTACCACTGATTGGAGGTTGTAGCAACCCTTGTTGCCGTTGCTGCTACTCTCATGAAGAGCCACCATGGCCATGGCTACGGTGGGTTGGGCGGTGGTGCGACGGTTGTAAGGATGGCAACAACCATGGCTATTGGTGGGGTTTGTTCCTTGCCAAGCTAGAGACAAGAGATGTCCGTTGAGGCCACGATGGCCTTTTGGTGCCCCCCCTTTCCTCTCCTTTGTTCAAATCCTTTAGCTTTAGGTTAAGTAAACCTTAGGGATTTGAGGGTATTTTAGGCATGTTAGGGACTGATTTTCGGTTGATAATTATTAATGTGTTGTCATTATTTTTGATTGCGAGGGACTTGTAGGAGCAGGCACCTCGTGGAAAGAATGGGATACTTGAGACAAGGTAGGACTTTTATTTTTCTTCCTTCTCCTTTAGTTTTGCTTCTTGAATGCCTAACAGGGTTGGAATCATGGCATCTTAGTTATGAAACTTTTGATTTAATGTGTTTGGTTTGAGTCTCTCAAGGATGGTGAATATGAAAGAATTTTAATTGTTTACGATAACTCAGATATATCTTTATGATCATTTAGGTCAAATCTAAGGTTAATAGATTTGATGAAGTTTTATTGCTATAAGATGCCCTTAGAATGGATAGTAATGGGTTATGATGGTTTGTGAATGCATGGGGATGACTTTTGGAACATACTAGAGTGGTGTCATACTCGTTTTATTATTGGAACTTTATGGTTTGAATGCCATTTTTAAGGATTCTTGTTGATTAGTTGAACAAGCTACATTTAGCTAAACACTCAATTTGCCTTCCTTTGTGACAAGATTTATGCACTTGATTGTACACTCTTTCGTGTGGGGATTTGTAAATGGTTTTATATTGCATGATTTCTAGCATTCTATTTGCTCTACCATGTTTTAGTTGTTGGTTTATGGGAAATGGAATCTACTTATAACTGAGATGATGTGGATAAGAATGAATAGATAACTGACATTGGTGCCCTTGTTCTACCCAAAAAGGGTCTAATGTCTACCTAAATTCAATGATAAAGTGTGGAAAGGTAAGTCTTGATATGGGGTGAAAGGTAATAAAGGAATTTAATACATCAAATACCAGTTAACCTTTGCATGAAACAAGTGGTTTATGACCCCAGAACACAGGAATAAAAGCCTAGGTTAATTGGCTAAGCATGAAGCGAAATTTAAAATGTGCAAATCTACCAACTCTTGTAGAGTTTAAATGAAGAAGCCTTGGATCCTAAGGTCTACACTATGTCTTTAAGGTCTTGGATCTTAGGTGATCCACTACGTCTTTAAGGTCTTGTACCAAACATGGAAATTAACTGGATTAAAAGGCAATAGATCTACTAGGTTAGATCGTAAGGCTCCACCCATGGACTTGGTGAACTACAGGTTCACTATTTGGGTGAGTGACTCGAGGATGTGTGGTGGCTAGAGGCTACCTGAGATCTTACTCAGAATGTGGATGGTTCCCGGGTATGGTGACGAGCTATGGGCTTTCGCCAAGTTAAGGTACTTGGAAGTGCCCGAATCCGACTTGATGTGGACGTACCCATAACTTTAGGCTCAGCAGGCACCCACATGTGCAACGGAAGGCCCCAGGGTACTTGGTACTTGCAGCTAGAGACTTGTTAGGCGTCCGCGTGAGCGGAAGTTGTTGGGGTACTGTGAGGGGTTTAGTTGAGATCTCATTTGATGGTGGATTGACAAGTTACACTTTGAGACCACAATCCTACTGGGAGCTTTGGTGTGACTTGACAATTCTGACCAAACCTATGACTTCTGATTGGGAATAATTTGTGATCGGACCTTGCAGGGCACGAATTGAGCTTGCTCTTCATTGTCGCAAGGCATTGGCCTAGGTAGCTCCCAAGAGGCTTGACTCTTCTGACTGAGGTCAGCAACATTCTCGATACGTAGAGAATGGGTACGCCTTTCATGAGGGTTATTAGCCCTGCTAACCCCTCCCCTAGAGAGGGAGAGATTATCAGGTTGGGATCCAAGGAAAGGATACATCACTATCTCCTTTAGTAAAGAGGGATGATTTTTCAAAATTTGATTTCTAAGACGAGTGATAGAATGAGCCATGTAATAATAACATTGAATAATCATGCGAATAAATATTGGTAAATAGGGGAAAAAGGCTTGTGATTAGCCTGTAGTGTAATGAAACTTGGGTTAATTATCAGAAGTGGAAAAGGACTTGTGGTTAACTTGTTACATTACCAAGGCTTAAATGTTAAGGGAAATAGCTTGTGATTGGCCTATAGGGTAGAAATCCACACACCACCTTCTTCATTTCAATTGTTATGCGTATTCTGTCCTTACTGAGCCACTTGGCTCACCCCTACTAGTGTGACCCATTTTTAGGTTCGGTGCCGTAGGGCAGGTGACACGTCATATTGAGCTTGGGCCCCGGAGGATCGAGGTGGATAGTAATGTGTTAGTTGCTATCTCCTTGTGGGTGGGTCTTGGTTTTGGAACATGATATGAATTCTTAGGCTGGATTCCTATTATTTAGCTATGTAGATAGATAGTTTTTTTTTGAAGTATCCAAACTTGTACTTAGATAATAGACTCTTGTAAATAAACTTGCAGATGATGTTGGATACTGTGTTACATGACAATGATATGTGCATGTATTTATGTAATGATTGTGGTGATGTGCGATGATTTTTTTGACTTAGTTTTCTCTCCATTTTCTTTTCATGTTTTTATCGCTTTTGGATGTGGGGTGTGCCTGCCGTTTTTTGTGGCTTGTCGTTGTGCCCTTGGTATTGTGGTGGGGTGTCCCACTTATAATTTGTGGTATGCATGCACAATACATGTTGCAGGTACAGAATTTTGGAGAAATATTTATAAAATAGGGGAAACTCTACCAGATTTTTGGCAAGTTTTGACCCTATGATTTAATTAAAATTGGCTTCCCTAAGGCATACCTAGTTGATAGGATTGTAAACTATAACCCAAACTACTTGGTAGTTGGGACCCTAGCGCCTATACACTCGGTGATCTATTCCCTATCCGTTGGGAAGATTATCGGGGCATGACATGCATTGCCAAGTGCTACTTCATTGGCTACCTGAAGGACACCAAAGGGTATTATTTCTATAACCTTGAGACCTAAAGGGCATTGATATCTAGGAATGCTAGATTCTTGGAAGATGAATTGCTTGAAGGTTAAGACAAAAATGAAGTAAGAAAACTTATTGAGTATGATGAGATCAATGAAGTCCCTAACCCAAAAGAAATAGATTAACCAAAATCAGGCGATGCTCCCACTCCGCTTAGAAGGAGTTCTAGAGAAGTGCATCTACTTGAACGATATGGATTCCATGCTTCAGAAGAGTCTGAGATTGATTCTACCTCATATGATGAGGTAATGAAGGATTATGATGTGGACAGATGGAGGCTAGCAATGTAATCTGAGATAGATTTGATGCATAAGAATGATGTGTGGACCCTCATAGATCCTCCTAACGAGGTAAAACTCGTTGGGTGCAAATGGATTTAGAAGAGAAAGAGGGGTCTAGATGAGAAGGTAGAGACTTTCAAAGAGTGGCTTGTGCCCAAGGGGTTGATTATAAGGAAATCTTCTCTCTTGTTGCCATGCTTAAATCCATTCGTATTTTGGTAACAATGGATGTATACCATAACTATGACATCTGGAAGATGGATGTTGAGATAGTTTTCCTTAATGACTTCCTTAATGAGAACATCTACATAGAGCAACTTGAGGGTTACCAATTATATGGTGAGGAAAGAAAGGCTTGCAAGCTAACGAAGTTGACTTATGGACTCAAACAGACTTTTCATAGTTGGAACATCAGATTTGATGAGACCATAAAGAGTTATGGATTCCATCAAATCCAGATGAACCTTATGTCTATATGAGGGCTAGTGGGAGTGTTATCACCTTTCTAGTAGTATATTTGGACAACATCCTACTCATTGGGAATGATGTAGGAATGTTTTCCAATGCTAATTAGCTTTGGTTGTCCTAGAACCTCAAGATGAAAGATCTTGAGTATGCCTCTTATATCATGGGTCAGAAAATGTTCAAAAATTGAGAAAAGAGGATATTGGGATTGTTACAGTAGGGATATATAACCAAGGCCTTGAAAATATTCCACATTAATAACTCCAAGAAAGGCTTTCTCCTTATTAGACATGGAGTTTACCTATCAAAGGAAATGTTTCCATAGATAGTTGAGAAGAAAAAGGTCATGGGTAGATGTCCATATACTTTTGCAGTGGATAGCTTGATATATGCCATGCTTTGTACATGACCAAACATCTGTCACACAGTGGACGTGGTAAGCTGTTACTAGTCCAACCTAGGATATGAGCACTGGATTGTTGTTAAAAACATACTCAAGTACCTGAGAAGGACTAAAGACTACTGTTAAGTCTTTGGAGATGAGGATTTTAGGTGTCAGGGTACACCAGTTTCGAATTCTAGTTGGATATTAACAATAGAAAAGTCTACATTGGGATTCGTTGGCTTGTTGAATGGTGGTTCTATGAGTTGAGAAGCAAGTACGATACCACGATAAACTTAACAACTGAAGTAGAATACATCACTACATCTGAAGCTATGAAGGAGGCAGTGTGGATATGTAAGTTAATTGAGGAACTTGAAGTAGTTCAATCCCACTATTGTATGATAATACAAATGCCATTGTGTAGGTGAAGGAGCCTTACTTTCACCAAAAGAGCAAGCACATTAAGAGGAAGTACCACATCATTTGGGAGATTGCCAAAAGTAGAGATGTGATCATCACAAAGGTGGCCTTTGTGGATAATGTTGTTGATCCTCTGACCAAGGCCTTGATTAGGGGTTGAATGAGGTTCCAGAATGACTCTGAGGGCAAGTAGGAGTCTCTTGGATTTTATATGCTCTGAACGAGCAATTCAAGTTATGTAATAAGATTTATTTTTAAATCTAAATAAAGAATTTGATTCTTTTCCAATAAATGAATTGGGTCCCTTAGTACAATTATGGTAATGTACTTAACCAGATCGAATAAACTTGATGTGAGCTGATTTCAAGATCTAAATGGTTTAGAGGATCCAATGGCACATCAAGAAAGGTTCTGATTAGATCAATTATTTCTGGTATGAGTTGGGATGACAACCTTCTCTAGAGGTTGTCATCTTATTGATGTTTCTTAAATGAAGATTTAAGAAGTCTCACACAGGTTGGGTTAAGGAGTTAACCTAATGAAACAGGAGATAGCTAAAGTAACCTAATGAAATAGGAGATAGCGAAAGTCTTTCTCTAATGCTCTTATAGAGAAGACATATCCTTTGACCTCAGATAAATAGATATGTGTTTCTGTTTACAAACACATGTATTTGGTATGCTAATAGTTGATGCGCCAACCTAAGTGCTGACACTTGAAAGCTAGTGTGTGTGGGAAGGGATAGGAGGTACATAATCTTTTGAATAGATCACACAAATTTGTTACATAAGTGTTTGTAATAGATTGGAGGCATGATCTCACTCCGCGTATATTGGGAATGACAATTTTACATGTGGTTGTTGATGAGTCCAATTTATTGGACTAATATTTAGCCTAAGTTGGTAGTTCCTATGTTTTAGATTGTATTAATATTTGCATTTGGTTACAAAATAAATGCATGTCCTAGGATTACATAATTTGTTATGTTATATAAATAATTGTGTGAATTTCTTTTGGCTACAGGAATAATAGAGAAGATAGCTCATGATGCCATTCATGCCTTTCCCACCTATCCTAACCCAATTTCCACTTCAAAATCCCAATTAGATTAGGACCTATACCTACAACCTAAGCCTACATAATCTAAATCCAATGTCACCTTGTCTTTCTACCTAATCTATCATTTTAAACGTCTAGCGTTGATGTAAACACATTTACACTACTTAAGATGTCTATTTGTGCATGTTCTTAAGCATAGGATTGCATTGCATGCTATAAATATTGCATAACATGCATCATCTTGCATTTAGAGTAGTTTGAATAAAATGGAGGTTAATTGTCTCCTTTTATGTGCTTGGACAGGGCAAACTTTTTATCGGAGCCTCGGATCGAAGATCCAACCGTACAGATGTGATCAAGGCGACGATTGGAGTTCAACGACTCCAAGATCACCCTAATCAGGCATCTGTAGCATCAAATAGTGACCGGGGAACCCTAGAAGATCAAGGGCCAAGATGGTGTAAATCCGCACTTCAAATGACAAATTCGACCGCACGGATGGATTCGGATCGACGATCGCAGCCTAACGATGCAAAAATAGAGTCAATCTGACACCCGTGGCACCATCTACATCATCCAGAAGATGGATGGCCAAGATGGCACCACGTGGCGCCATCTCGGCCGCCCAAAAGCCCGCACGCACTCGCTGAAGCTTTCGCATCCGCCCTTTTCCCCCGTTGGATCAAGATCCAACGGCTATGGATGCGCCGCGTTGAAATCGTCCGCACGACCATTTGGGCGAGGCAGCATAGCGGTCCAGCGCCTTATCACGAGGAGCTGGCGCACGTTCGAGCCTCGCCACAGAAAATCTGGAGCGGGGGACGCACCGTTTATCGACCGTTAGATCGCAATCCAATGGTGGCGTGCGCTCGATAGCGTCCACGTGCTATTGCATGCGTGGCGTAACGTGACATCACACGCGTTGGGGCGGGCGCGCAGTGAGGCGGGCGAAGGCGTGATCTGGGCCGTCCGATCTCGTGATCAGACGGCTGTGGACGGTTGAACGTGCGGCGAGCGTTAGGCGCAAGCAGACGAGCGGGCACGCGCGAGCAATGCCCACTACACCCATGATGGGGCTTTAGCGACGGTTTTATCCGTAACTAAAGACCCGTTATTTAATGTTTTAAAGATGTAATGACCAATTTGCCCCCACTCCTTGCAACTATAAAAGGAGACCCCCTCCACACGAAATTCTCATCCCTTCCTTCTCTTCTCTACCTCTCCAAAGCTCAAGAGAAGCTTGTCCCACACCCGGGATGCTTCTCGCGAGATAAAGTCCAAATTTTCGTCCCCCTTTGGAAGTGGATCCTACGACGACGACGACGTGTTGCCCCGTTCCCGTTCTTCTGCTTCGTCGTCCTTTGTCCTGCTTCGTCCTCCTTCGTCCAAGCGTTGTCCCGTCCGGCTCGTCCTTCAAGCGACCGTCGAGGAGGATATCTCTCTCCCTATTCTTTTTACTGCTTTCTAGTATAGATTTACTGCTTTCTAAAGTAGTTCTGCTCATCCTCCAAGTGACCATCGAGGAGGATATTTCTCCCTCTATTCTTTTAATGCTTTCTAGAGTAGATTTATTGCTTTCTAGTATAATCATTTTCCCGCTTTTTAGTGTAATGAACAATCGTTCTAATGATGAAATTCTATGTTTATTCTACATTTCATTTTGATTTCTGTTTGTAATATTCTCTCTCTCTCTTACTCTCTCTCTCTTCTATTTATTGTAAATAGTTAGATAGTTTTAAATTGAATTACTTCATGACAAATAAAAACAAATGCATAGTTTTTAAGTCAGACGTCCGCCTCCCTGTGTTTGATCTAGAATTTTCATTTCGCTATAAATTTTATTTGTTGAGCATGAGTTCTTCGCTTTCAAACTACAACGATAGGTTTTTCAAAACTGAACACGTTAGCGTAGCAACTCGAACGTTCAACATTTTGGCGCCGTTGCCGGGGAGGCGACGCTCTTTGATTTTTTCTTCACGTTTTCTAACTTACAAATCATTTACCTCACTTTTCTCCTTTCTTATTGTAATTGCAGGTATTCTTTTGAGACAGGCAAAAGCGGTAGATCGGAGAAAAGTGTTGTGGAAGGTTCTGTGAGTTATCCCCCACCTCCCACCCATTAGATTTTATTTCATCACATAATAACACAAACATCAATTAACCTAGGTGTTCTTATAAACTCTAAGGTTCGATTGTTTGTTATTTGACACTCACACCCGCCCCAACCCCCACATTAAAAAAAAATAAAAATTAAAAAAAAAAAATCTCACAGAGGTACACAACATCATCTGATTTTCAAACTCAACTGGTAAACCGATCTTTGGAGTTGGTACACACATCCAAATACATAATTGAGTAGAAATCAGATTAGGTAATCATTTGTGTGCCTAATTAAGTGGTGCAACAGGCCAATTGTTTGAGTTGATTGGGCCGCACCACTTCAATTAAAATCAACTCATCAAGTAGCTGCCACTTTGGTTCAACTCTTAGGGATTTACCAGGCACTCCATATTCTTTTTAAGCTTTAAAGGAAAACATCTTCACCTGTGCTTGCAAAACCTGGTGTGCCAACGAAACCTGTTTGAAAACACCTAAAGTTGAATCCTAAAAGCTACTAAGCAAGATTTGAACTCTAAACTTCACCACATCAAAAGTAATCTTGCTTGAAAATCACTGGTTGTGCACGCACACACAAATCAATCATTAAGGGTACAACCCATATAAAGGGCCCATCACATTCCAAAGCACATTCAAACCTAGCCCTAAATAAAACAGAGTAGACGTTGGCCTTAAGGATTCGACTCGCTCTTCAGAGCCCAGAACGAGATTATTTTCGATTAGTCTATTTCTACTATTCAATCTGATGTCTAGCTAGGGGAGCAGAATCAAACGATCATGGCTGGGGGGTACACTTGGAATCGGAAGCGCAAGCCGAAGGAAGAACCTTCTCCCCAGTCCCTCCTTCTAACTGGTTGGATTGAACAGACAGAAGTAGATCAAATCGTTCCTTTATCTCAAGATGGGTTTTGGGAGTCTGTAGGTCTGTAGGCTAACCCACTTAAGGACAAGTTTGATTGATTGTATTGCAGGGTGCCTTTCTTCCTCCCGTCTTTCATGAATCCTTCCACATATTACACGCATTCCCGCTCTTTTCCTCCTGTTGTGAATTATCCTCAACATGACGAATATCCTAACTCATACTGTAATCAACCATCAGTTAGTTGGGATAACTCGGATTGGGGATACAGTTCCGGACCTTCGTGTTTAGGGTCTAACCCTGAACACTTTGATTGTGATTTCTATCCTTCTCAGAGCCACATCGATTATAGATCGTCATCCTTTCATGAACAACTTAATACGATCTACAATCAAGAAGGATACACCGATCCTTACCCATCATCTGATTACACTGCATTTAGGTTATCACCACCTTTTGAACAATCTGAAATGACCTATTATTAGGAAGGGTATAACGAATCTCAATTCGTTAATTCCTCTGCATTGATCCCAAACCCGCCCAACCCTAAACCAACTCATTTGGTTCAGGGTAATCAGGTTCAAGATAAGGTTCTAGCTAACTTGAGGAATATCATTCAATCTTTAGAAGTTCAGCCAATACCTTGCATTGAGAGATTGGAGCCCCTGATTGAAATGATTGATGATTTGAACAAGTCATTGTTGGATTGGCTCCAGGATGTTAAGGATAAGAACCCGGGTGAGTTTCTACTTGGGAAATTAGCAAAATTGAGGATGAGATTCGTGGTCGCTTTGATTCAATCATGGGATGATTCCCAGGATGAACTCCCTTCAGGAAAGCCAATGACAGAACCCGCTTAGGCACCTGTTGGGGGGGACACGTGTTACGAGGCTGACCAGATTGAATTAAAGCAACCAATTAAGGAAGATCTGATTTCTTCACCTGAGATCCCTGAGTCGGGGTACGAGGAAACGTATGTCTCCTTGGAACAGAAAGTGACAGATGATTTTAGGACATACATTGATACGGATCCTGATTTCTTTGATGGTGAAGATTCAAGTTGTAAAGTCTCACTCGAGTTTACAGAACATGATTTTTGTGAGATTATTGGGCCTGAGGAATCTAAAAAATCATTTGATAGCCTAAGAACTGAGGAAACTAATCTTATTAGGGCACACATTACGGATCCAGAATCACATTTTCTGGAGGATTCAATTCAATGCCCTGATTGTCAGTTACACCCCGTTGAGCTTATTGATGATTCTATTTCTGAAATAATTAGACCCAAGTCAATTTTGATTCTGCCACATCATTTAGACTTGGAGATTTCAGATGGGGTGATTAATATACAAGAGGTTCTGGAATTAAACATGTTGAATGAGGAGGATAGGAGATGGGAAGTTCTGATTTGGGAAGTTAAATCTGGAGGAAGTAGAAGACTATGTCGAAGGGTGCCCATTAAGCTGAAACCATCAAATCAGAACCCTTACGACATCTGTTCTGAGGATGTTCAACCCAAGCACGCATTCAATGATTATCCTTTTGAGCTTCAATTATCTGTAACCCGACTTTTTGGTCTTGGGTTGCATTCTCATAAATTGCAGGCCCGACCCCGCTTGCATACAGATTTTAGGTTTTGGGTAATTTTTATCCAGAACCTAAGATATTCTCGATTATGGGGTATGGGTCTGCACCACAATTTGGTCCACATCTGTGGACCTCTGCTGACAGGTCGGAGGTTTCTTCTGTTTATTTTGATTCTGACCTGCACTTGTGAATTTTTCATTTCTCTTCTTTGTATAGTGTGCCTAGCTGAAGGCACTAAATTCAGCACATATACAGTTCTTTGTAGTTTTCATCTCGGAGCGGACCTGACATTCACACAATTCAGGTGCTTTCTACGCTTTTCCACTCTTTTTTATGTCTTTTTAATACAATGAAGACATTGCATTAGATAGGCATGGGGGGGTGGATATTCATCTCTGAATTCATTCATCAGCTTCGTAGATTTGTTTTATTTTCTTTTCTAAAAAAAAATGGAATTAGGAAAGAGAACTTTGGTTTAAGAAAATTTTCAATCTTAGGAAATACTACATTATGATTTGAACACAAAGACCCTTCAGGTCTTTGGAATTAATCAGCCCGTGTATCCACTAAAATTTGGATTTGTCTTTCGAGTCCTCGCCATCTTAATTCTATCGTAATTGGAGTAAATAAGTTTGGGTGATAAGTACACGACTTATCAACCCGCCCTCTGATTTGAGGGAATTTTGAGTTTTTAGCATCTACACACTTTCTTTGCACTGACTCGTTCGGCGACTTTAACAGAAATTGGGTAGCTAATGAACCTTCTAGGGTGACATGGCTGACAAGTTATCATGGGTAACAACCCATAGGTAGGTTGTTTAGAGCCCAGTCACTGGACCTTTCTCTTTTTGCTGCCTTTAGGTAAATCTTAGACTAGGGAAGCCACCTACTTAAAAAAATAAAAAATAAAAATAGAAAAAAAAGTAAAAAAAAAGAAATAAACCACACTTCCCGCATGAGTATGGCTGGCAAGTTGTCGGTGGTAACAGCTCATCGACCAGTTGTCCAGAACCCAGCTCAATAAATGCACTGAAAATTCCCAAAACACTTAGGAAGAAGCGGAGAAGTAGAATAAACCGGGGAGATATACACTGGATTCACCCTTGTGTTGACCCCGTAAAAAAATAAAAGTAGGGAGAAAGCTACCGATTGTAAAGATACACCTTTAGGCAGAATTCTCTTTTTTAGGTCACCTAGAGGCGTAGAAATCCGAAGTTCGTTTTAACTGTCGGTCAACAAGTCTATCACATTCACAATAAGATTCTTAGAACTTAGAGTTCTCATCAAATCTTGGGTGAGTTGAATGGTTGTAGAAAGCCACTCTTTAACCCTAAAACTTGAAAATCTAAAAAAATTAGAAAAGAGGAAAAAGAGAAAAAGAAATTTTTCTTTGAATAAGGTGAGGGCTTGAGACGGTCTGTATTTTGGCAGATACTCGGGCATTGTTGTGTCTTTGAAAGTTCAGATCCTAAGTAGACAATTTCTTAATAATTGAAAATAACTCATGCCCAAATAATCCAACCTAATTCATTTATAAATAGCATATAGTTTTTGCTAGGGACTAGCAAAAGATAGGCATGGGGGTATGATGTAAACACATTTACACTACTTAAGATGTCTATTTATGCATGTTCTTAAGCATAGGATTGCATTGCATGCTATAAATATTGCATAACATGCATCATCTCGCATTTAGAGCAGTTTGAATAAAATGGAGGTTAATTGTCTCCTTTTATGTGCTTGGATTGGGCAAACTTTTTATTGGGGCCTCGGATCGAAGATCCAACCGTACAAATGTGATCAGGGCGACGATTAGAGTTCAACGACTCCAAGATCGCCCTAATCAGGCATCTGTAGCATCAGATAGTGATCGGGGAACCCTAGAAGATCAAGGGCCAAGATGGCGTAAATCCACACTTCAAATGACAAATCCGACCACACAGATGGATTCAGATCGATGATCGCAGCCTAATGATACAAAAATTGAGTCAATCCGACACCCGTGGCACCATCTACATCATCCAGAAGATGGATAGCCAAGATGGTGCCACGTGACTCCATCTCGGTCACCCAAACACCCGCACGCACCCACTGAAGCTTCCGCATCCGCCCTTCTCCGCTGTTGGATCAAGATCCAACGACGGTGGATGCGGCGCTTTGAAATCGTTCGCACGACCATTTGGGCGAGGCAGCGCAGCGGTCCAGTGCCTTATCGCGAGGTGCTGGCGCACGTTCGAGCCTCGCCATGCGAAATCTGGAGCGGGGGGCACGTTGTTTATCGACTGTCAGATCGCAATCCAATGGCCGCACGCGCCTGATAGCGTCCACGCGCTATTGCATGCGCGACGTAACGCGACATCGCATGCGTTGGGGTGGGCGCGCAGTGAGGCGGGCGAAGGCGCGATCTGGGCCTTCCGATCTCGCGATCGGACGACTGTGGATGGCTGAACGTGCGGTGAGCGTTAGGCGCAAGTAGACGAGCGGGCGCGCGTGGGCAATGCCCACTATGCCCACGATGGGGCTTTAGACCCCTTATTTAATGTTTTAAAGATGTAATGACCAATTTTCCCCCACTCCTTGCAACTATAAAAGGAGACCCCCTCCACACGAAATTCTCATCCCTTCCTTCTCTTCTCTACCTCTCCAAACCTCAAGAGAAGCTTGTCCCACACCCGGGATACTTCTCACGAGATAAAGTCTAAATTTTCGTCCCCCTTTGGAAGTGGATCCTGCGACGACGATGATGTGCTGCCTCGTTCCCGTTCTTCTGCTTTGTCCTCCTTCGTCCAGGAGTCGTCCCATCCGGCTCGTCCTTCAAGCGACCGTCGAGGAGGATATCTCTCTCCCTATTCTTTTTACTGCTTTCTAGTATAGATTTACTGCTTTCTAGAGTAGTTCTGTTCGTCCTCCAAGTGACTGTCGAGGAGGATATTTCTCCCTCTATTCTATTAATGCTTTCTAGAGTAGATTTATTGCTTTCTAGTGTAATCATTTTCTCACTTTCTAGTGTAATGAACAATCGTTCTAATGATGAAATTCTATATTTATTCTACATCTCATTTTGATTTCTATTTGTAATATTCTCTCTCTCTCTCTCTTCTATTTATTTTAAATAGTTAGATAGTTTTAAATTGAATTACTTCGTGACAAATAAAAACAAACGCGTAGTTTTTAAATCAAACGTCCGCCTCCCTATGTTCGACCCAGAATTTTCATTTCGGTATAAATTTTATTTGTTAAACACGAGTTCTTCGCTTTCAAACTACGACAGGTTTTTCAAAACCGAACACGTTAGCGTAGCAACTCGAACGTTCAAGAGGCGTACACATTAGACGTCCAATTTTCATACTTAAGATGTCTAGAAAACAATTTGAATGTGTGTTGACTGTCACCATTTGTGTGCAAAATCTCCAATATCCAAATGCACCACACCCTCGCCGTCTCCACCGCCAACCCAAGTTGGGTGCTATCGCCTCCCAACCGCCTAGAAATCCTTGTTGAGTTGTTGTCGAGATTTTCGGGGAAGAAACAGATTGAGAGAATGTTTATAAAAGAAAAGACTGTGCATAGGGGATCGAGCCCATCCTCTCCCCTTGCGAGGGCGATCATCTTCTTCCTCCCATCGTCTCAACCGTGAAGCAGAGCTTACACCGTGAACCTCAAGCGTGCACTGTGGACCACCGTGTTCGTCGACCTCACCTTCATCTCCTCTTGTGCACGTAGTGACAGTGCATGCATGCCGCTCCTCCTCACATTATTCCCTCCACTATGAACTTTATCGTGACCATTCTATCCATGCCATGCACTTCTTCATTTTCTCCATCTTCTTCAACCTCCAGAGAACCCAAACTTAAACCCTGTGCCACCCCACCACCTTCATCACCTTCCTCGCCGCAGACCACCATCACCCCTTGTTGCCCTCACCCGAACCCCAAAACCCACAATTCGCTCCCTCATCTCCTCTCTCCTTCAAACCATCTCCTGTTCCACCCTTCCATCGCACAAAAGAACCCAAAAAGCCAAAGCGAGCAGCAACGTCAATCGACCTTCGTCGACCTTTTTCCTTGATGCCAACACCACCAAGTCAATGACCAAACTCCACTGTGCCTTCCCTGACATCCGTGATCCTTGACCGTGCCTCTCCTCCACCGCAATAGGCCACTCATGGATACTACTCACGCACCTCTGGCCGACCATCCTCCACCTCTGGTCGTCGGCTTCGACCATCTTGGCTTGTGCCAAGATCACCAACACAAAGCCTAGACTCCGACGCACCTTCCTCGAGATCCTCGCAGCCAGCCAAGCTTTGTCACGTGCGCATGAGCATGCACAATAACTCTATTTTGGGTTAGATTAAAGTTGACAGTATGTGGCATTGCAGAGACCACTATTCCATTATTTAAATGATATTTTATTGAGATGGTTTTGCATGTGACCTCCCCATATTCTTAATTAATTGCATTGAATGATGAGTTATGTTGGAATGAGTTTTCATGAGTTTGAATGCGTATCCATTAATATTTCTGAATAGACGAGGCATCATTAATAGGCTAGTTCCTCCCTGTAGAGATAACCTAACTATTTTTGTGGTTAGATTCTGAATTATTAAATGTTTTCATAGTCGATTTTTCACCACAAAAGCATTACAACGACACGACATTTTATGTTAAAATTTTCATCGAAAGCGAAGATTGACTAGTCAGTCATAGAGTCTTGATTAGACTTAATGTAAGAAGAAAAGAACATAGACCTTTGAGAAAAATTCTGATCTTTGTTCTCGTCCTAATGATGTAAGGAGATATTAAGAATAATATTATTCATGGAAGAGTGACAACAGTCTAATGGGATTAGAACTCATGATAATATTTTTCTTCATATGTGAAGGGTTCAAGAGTATTTGGAATACTTGTGAGGGAAAAGTGCTAAAATTTCATTAATCCTATAGCTTCATTATTGGGGTGATAAAATCAATAATGATTTCAATGGGTTCCTAATTGAAGAATAAATCAATTGTGATTTAAAGAGTTAAATTATATTTGATTTAATAATTAATTGCACCTAATTTGATTAAGTATAAAATCCAAGTGTTTTCTTTTTAGAAAAAAAATTTAAGTATTGGATTGCAATTAATTTAAGATTAGATACTAGATCCAAACACCTCATAATCTATTATGGGTTAATCATGCACAAATTCAATTAGGATTTTATCCCTACCATTGCGTGGAGATCCAATGGATTCCATTAAATTTAGATTGGGATTTGGAATCCCTCTAAATAACTCTTAATGGTGGAAATTCTAATTCAATTATTCAAGCAACTCCCTACTTGATTGACAAGCCACCAAAAATCCAACCATTAAGAGCCATAGGCACTGACACCAACAGGGAAGGGTTCCCCATTGTAACAGGTCATCCAGGAGACTAGTCAAATGACCTGTCGCATAGTGACTAGACATCTAGTTTCTGAACTATATGTTTGGTTGTTGAAGGCAAGTGCAATAGGGACTTGCTCCCTTTAGTAACAAGTTGACTACCTATCTCTACTGGTTGACCGACTACAATACAGTCGGATTCTCTTGGTCCGCTTGAAGGAGTTCGTGAGGTGTGATTTCAATTTTGAGGTGATCCTTGCTTTGACTTCGCAAAGGAGTTTGCGAATTGTCCATAGGATTGGAGCTCATGACACGAAGGGTCTCACCGCCTGCCAAGGAGGAGTTTAGGTTTCCTATCAAGACTTATTTGAGGAGGCACCACATCTTCGGATGTTGCACCATCCTATCCACTAAAGGTAGAAATCCTATACTCATGGGATCCCAGAATAGGAGGAAACTAGTTCATCCCATGTGGTTCTAAATTTAGGTCTTTTTCATTTTCCTTTGCTGGATTGTTCTTAGCAACGATTTGATCATGTATTCGAAAATTTTTAAAATGCCTATATTTCATGTTTTCACTCTTTTGCAATGCCATGGGTTGATACGATTGATCCCTTCACCCTCAAGTGTCAAGTGGATTATTGTGGTGATGATGAATCGTTGGCCTCCACTAAGTCAAGGTAGATGTAATTACAAGGTTGTGCCAGTGAGTGCTCTCCCACTTAGTTGGGCATTGATAATAGCATGTATGTGGAGCAAATGCCTCATTTCCCAAAAGGGATGGGCTGTGTGAGAACTAGCTTGTTTGTAGTTCTTAGACCCTCAATTAACTGCATTCGGGTGTTCATATATGTAGTGATGCACACACTTAGTGGCAGTTTGATGTGCATAGTGTGGTGACACCGAAGTGCCAAAACAATATGAACACACAAGTTAGAGTTGTGAAGAAAAGAGTTCCCACTTCTCTTGTTGAGATTGTGTATGTAGGCCTTCACAGTTACACTGCCTCAATGGAGAGGAGGGTTCATTCCCACTCGAGACATTAGAATCGACTTATCTTTGAATTTGAGAGTTGTAGAGGGAACAACACTCAAATTAGACATAGTAGGATACATTTGCTTTCAAATTTCCCAAACAAAGAGATTTTTCAAAATCTAACTATGTTTATGTTGTTCACAGTAAATGGCAATTTTAAAAATTATATTTGACTCAAATAAGTGGACAAAATCCATTCATGATGAATGGTTTGCAATGATTGCGAATAGATTGAAAGTAGAAAATTTGGGCTATATGCTATGCTCTGGGCCATTCGAGAACCTAAGAAATCAGGCTATAGAGAAATATAATGAAGGTTGGCATGATGATAATATGTTTACAAAATAATTAATCATTAAGCACCTACTAATAAGATTGGTGGACCATATGAATGGACATAAGTATGCAAGTGACATTATATTTAAGCTTGATGTCTTGAGGACTTGGAACAGTTTTCTATACAGTTTATAATTCTAGAATGAGTTTGGAATGTTTTTTAGAAGAACAGATAGTTAGGATGCAAGACTTGGTTCTTGAATATGAAGTTTATGGAGGGATTTTATTTGAAGACAAGAAGCTCGATATAATTGTAGCATCTCTTCACAACCATTACGCTTGGGCCCTCGACAAAGAAAACTTTAAAGGGACAAGCCGTGAGTTGGTAGAATGTCTACCGAGCATATTGGATCATCTTAATGGAGTGCATAACATCTCAAGGAAGAAGAAACATTCCTCAACCATAGAAGCTAACAAAGGACAACTAACACATGGACGAGAGGGTATTGCATGAGATGCAAATTTATCCACGGAAATCTGCTGACCTTATTAGAAGGTTAAAGGAAAGATTCCTCAAGGTATTGCATACCTTTATCACCTATTTATTCATATGATGAATAAAGATTCTGATTTAACATATTTGTAATTGTTGCTTATAATTCAAATGATCGGGATGAATTTAAGGATGAAAAAGCTTTGTAGATAGAACCCATGGCAAGCTGTTGTAGTGGGAATTATAAAGAAATACAAAGCTTGTATCTAAAATTTATATTTAGAATCACAAAGATTACCTTTGTAATCATGCATCAATAAAATTTTTTTCTATTTGCAAATTGTTTGGAACTGGGTTATTCATATGATGAATGACTTATTATAAGTTCTTATCATGGGATGCTTGAATGATTCCAAATATGTTTTTAGATACTCAATTTTATGTAATGATATGATCATTAGTGAGAACTCTGTACAAGTGCAAAGAGGGTACTCCACCTGTATAAGATGCCTCATGTCTGGACATGAGCATTTAAGAGTGAGATTAAAAGGACAATTGAGAAAAGTCTCTTCTAACCAGTTAATCAAGAGCTCTGAGACTGATCATATCTGACCTTTTTTGGTGAAAAGGACTTTGGATAAAGGAAGTAGATCTCAAAAGGTGGCACATAGTGATGCGTGAACTATGGAAGAGATCATTGGTTGATAGCGACATTCTTTAATGATCATTCCAAATGAGATGGTGTTCAAATATCGAAAGGTCACGAATCTTCTGGAAAGTTCGACAGATTCCCACATGTTGGTTATGGAGTTAATGAATTCCATGAATCATGATCTCATTGATAAGTCCACTTTAGTGGATCATTATTCAGTGTAAGTACTCTTTAATTAGTTATTCGTACTTGTTAATTAATTAGAAGTTATATGGAAATTCACCTTAGGCATATAATTTTATACATCAATTCTACACTTAATAACATATGATACATCGAAAGGCCTTGAAATTAAAGATTTACATTTAGGTCCTTAATGCATTACATATCATTCATTAGAAAACCTCCTAGGACCTATTTGTAACCCGCAGGGACCTCTCTGCAAGCCCAAAAGGACTGTTCTATTATACTTTGTAACCACTTATGGGTCTGTTTGCAATTGTTCTACCCCTTCGTTGAGGGGTGTTCCCTGTAATTTCACCAACACAACCTGCAAGCACCTGGTGCTCCTCGTGGTTCACTGTAGTCGCGAAGAGCACACGTAATCATGACCGTCTTTTCCCTACACTTCATGATCTGTGTCTCTCCTTGATTGGAAGCTTGACGCGAATCGGCACGTAGCATCACCACCTCACCCAGATCCCATCCTACGGCCACTTTTTGATTTGGCAGCCGCGTGCGCTCTCTCCTCTCATCCTCGTCGCCCATGCCCTTAATGCCTAACTTCACCCGTGCGGTGCTTGGATCCACTGCTCTTCCTACTTAAGCAGCTCCACAGCTGCGCACGTGGGGGATCGCTCCTTCCTACACCTCTTAGCGATCATTCTTCCTCTCCAGCTACTCTCCCCACCTCTCCCCATTTTCACGGCCGCTGGCTATGAAATCCACATTCTCTCCGACACTCCTCGCCACTAAGGACTTTGTAGCACCTGAGGGCAACCCTGAACTCCACTAGAGGGTTCTCTCTCTGCTGGAGCACCTCCTCCCTCCATTCTTCCTCTCCATCCATCGGGTGGAGATCCAAATGTCCCATTCTTCTATTCAGACTAGGTTTTAATGCTTTATAGCTGTAGCATAGATGTAGTGACTGAGAGTGTAGTGTAGATCAGATAGGACTCGATCAGTTAGAAACTCACTGGTGTGATAGTTAGATTAGGAATAGATTAGAGTAGAATTCGCATTCCACCTCCTCTGATCATCTCAGATCAGAGGAGATGATTTCACTCACCTCATTAATCATTGTTTTCTCCCCTTTCATGTTTCCACTTCACTTTACGATTTCCTCATGTTTTGTTTCGTAATCCTCCCATCCATTAAGAGTCAAATCCCCATCAAATTGCTTTTGAACTTTGAGATGAGGATTTGCACTCAAAAACCACCTAGGGGTCTCCCATTCATGTCATTCTGTTCACAAAGACCTCTGATCTTGATTTAAAATGGAATTGATTTGCATGATTTGATTTTGATTTAGTTTTCAATGCAAAATCGTGAGATTTTGATCAACTTGGATTTTAAAGAGTGTTTGATCAAGCAAATCGATAAGTTTTTGAATAGATCTGTCCATGGCAGTGAATCTACGATGATTTCTATTGATAAACTTTTCCTTGGATTTTAGAGGGAGAACTCCATTTTGAGGAGAGAAAAAGTTTTAAAAATAAGAAATATAGGTGTTTAATTATGATCTTCTAGTTGAAAATAAAAATAGAATAAGTGTTTATGGATATTTAACCTTTGCTAGTTTGACTTTCCAGGCCACTGTAGCCTGATTCGTTTAGGCTTTGGCTTAATATACTTTGAGTTTTGACAAGATAGACCACAATCTCTCCTAACTTTAGGATGTATTCTTGTACCTGAGTCACCAGTACAGGATTCGCTGGTTTGCTTTGACTTAGGAGTCTAAGTAACCTTGGTTTACACGACACAGTGTCAGGAAAGACCTTGTGAATTTGAAATTCAACCCTAGTGTTCATTAGGGAAGGTGGAGTCCTTACCTGTGCGTGCAGGTAGACTCTTTGTCCTAGTCTTTAGTCTTGTGTCTAGGAGAAGCTCTTTCCACCAAAAAACTCACCCACCAAAAAAGGTGCGCTCTACCAAATAAAGTGGTCGGAGACATACTGACAAAGTAAAAAAACAGGTTTCAAAAAGAAAGTTCTTTAGAATAAGTCAAGTATGTTCTCCAAGTTCTGTAAATACAAAAATTCCACCAAAAATGTTTTCAGGGTTCAATACAAATATACTCTGTTCCACCCAATATTCTCTGAGCCACAAACGTAATAAGAGTTGGGCTTGAGTATTTCTCGTTTCTTGAGAGTCGATCTGAAAACACGAGCTGAAGCTAGGACCAACCTGGACTTAAAAAGAAGTGAAACCTCGGGATTGAGTTTTAAAATTCACCTGGTCAGTCCCAACTTATCACAAAGCACAGCCATAACCTCTTAGTATTCTAAGTCTCTGTAAAACCCCATGAGCCCTAGAATTCGAGTGAAAGGTTTAAATATCAAGAGTCCTTGTTAGTCGAGAGATGGTCTATTTCATATCAGTCTTGAGTTCTGGTTAGTCGTCCTAAGCAAAAAGGTTCTCACAACGTCAAGACATAAACACAGTTGGATTATTAGAAAATCCTTCAGCTTAAAGATCAACTTGAAACACTTAACTTTGTGAGAAAAAAAAAGAAAGAAGTAAAGATATCTCATCACACCTACCTTGCTGATACTTAAATTGTTATGCACTTTAATGAGTTGTTTGCTAACGAACTAGCAAAACCTAAGCATGGGGGTATGATTAGTTGCACCTCATCATAGCTAAATAGCCTAAGTTAAGCTAGAAACTAGGTTAAATAATATTAAATTAACATATAAAAAGGGTTAAGTGTGGGAATTAGAGAAAAAAACCTAAAACATCAATTCTGTGTTAAAAACACATAATTAGGTCATTAAATGAGATATTCTATTAATAAATGTGAAATGGTGATCCAATTGCAAATTGAACACATAAATGAGCTCAAAAGTTTAAATCAAAAGTATAATTAACTTCTTAAATGTTCAATTAAGCTTAGATAAAAACTTTGATGCATTTGGACATCATTAAGGCCTTGAAATTAAAGATTTACATTTAGGTCCTTAATGCATTACATATCATTCATTAGAAAACCTCCTAGGACCTATTTGTAACCCGCAGGGACCTCTCTGCAAGCCCAAAAGGACTGTTCTATTATACTTTGTAACCACTTATGGGTCTGTTTGCAATTGTTCTACCCCTTCGTTGAGGGGTGTTCCCTGTAATTTCACCAACACAACCTGCAAGCACCTGGTGCTCCTCGTGGTTCACTGTAGTCGCGAAGAGCACATGTAATCATGACCGTCTTGTCCCTACACCTCACGATCTGTGGCTCTCCTTGATTGGAAGCTTGACGCAAATCGGCGCGTAGCATCACCACCTCATCCAGATCCCATCCTACGACCACTTTTTGATTTGGCAGCCGCGTGCGCTCTCTCCTCTCATCCTTGCCGCCCATGCCCTTAATGCCTAACTTCACTCGTGCAGTGCTTGGATCCACTGCTCTTTCTACTTAAGCAGCTCCACAGCTGCGCACGTGGGGGATCGCTCCTTCCTACACCTCTTAGTGATCATTCTTCCTCTCCAGCTACTCTCCCCACCTCTCCCCATTTTCACGGCCACCGACTGTGAAATCCACATTCTCTCCGACACTCCTCGCCACTAAGGACTTCGTAGCACCTGAGGGTGACCTTGAACTCCACTAGAGGGTTTTCTCTCTGCTGGAGCACCTCCTCCCTCCATTCTTCCTCTCCATCCACCGGGTGGAGATCCAAACGTCCCATTCTTCTATTTAGACTAGGTTTTAATGCTTTCTAGCTATAGCATAGATGTAGTGATTGAGAGTGTAGTGTAGATCAGATAGGACTAGATCAGTTAGAAACTCACTGGTGTGATAGTTAGATTAGGAATAGATTAGAGTAGAATTCGCATTCCACCTCCTCTGATCATCTCAGATCAGAGGAGATGATTTCACTCACCTCATTAATCATTGTTTTCTCCCCTTTCATGTTTCCACTTCACTTTATGATTTCCTCGTGTTTTGTTTCATAATCCTCCCATCCATTAAGAGTCAAATCCCCATCAAATTGCTTTTGAACTTTGAGATGAGGATTTGCACTCAAAAACCACCTAGGGGTCTCCCATTCATGTCATTCTGTTCACAAAGACCCCTGATCTTGATTTAAAATGGAATTGATTTGCATGATCTGATTTTGATTTGGATTTCAATGCGAAATCGTGAGATTTTGATCAACTTGGATTTTAAAGAGTGTTTGATCAAGCAAATCGATAAGTTTTTGAACATATCTGTCCATGGCAGTGAATCTATGATGATTTTTGTTGATAAACTTTTCCTTAGATGAGCCATGGTGAAATCGAGCTTGAATGGAGATTTTCTATGATTTTTTTTTAAGGTGTGGGAGTACCAAGGAAAATCAACTTTGTTGATTTGAGGTGCTCCCATATATTTGTGGGTAAACTAAGGTGTTTAAGTTTGTTTTCTAACATAAGGGATTCTCAATATCCCTTAAGGTTTAAACAACTTGGGATTGAAAACAAGTGATTTTAATGGGTTGATTTGGACTCTCTCCTTCATATTGTCTGTAGCATAAGGAAAAGGCTCATTGTTCCCTTGATGATTTAAATGTGGATGAATGTTTGAAGTCTTTTCTAATGAGGACACAATGTTTTTCTACTGATTTCCATGCTAATTCAAGTCTCATCAGAATTTTTTATAGTGTGCATTGTGTGCTTTGAATCCCAAGTTTTACACAGTAAAGGCTGCATAGTAGCTACATTTTTTGTTGAATTAACTTCCAATCTATTCACTCTATCTTTGTTTTCTATGACAAAGATAAGGGAGTAGATTTGGCTAACTTAATAAGCAAGGAAACATTGATGCCAGAGTGTCTGAAATTAAACTTCTCATTCTAAAAATACAATCTGATTCATTGGAAATGGGCCTTGACAGCTGCTGCAGACCTATGGAATTAATTTAAGATGTCTGATCTTCTTTTGTAAGGTCTGAAGTAAGTTACAACAGTAGCAGCAGATCCTATAGCAGCTATTTCAGCAGTTGTAGGAGTTGAGCTTGCTGCTGTTGTAGCTTATTTTGTAGTAGTAGCTTCTAAGATCTAAAAGCAAGGACAATAGGCTTAGGTTTTAGTGTTTAGAATAGCTGACATGTTGTTAATGTTGTATCTTATGCATACAAGCTTTCATGTACTTTTATTTGATTTAAATTCAATTTAGAATGGCTTGTTTCATGCTCAAATCTTTCTTTGTCAGCTAACTTTGTAGCATAATTCTCCAATTAGGAAAGTTAATCAAATTTGAAGTGGATATTGTGTTTATCTGCCCATATGTCTTTCATATGTTGTGTTAAATGATGTTGAATGCTTAACCCTTATTTTCAGCACATAGAGCTCACTTTTAAGCCTTAGGATTCACTTGAAATCCCCTTTTAGGCCCTAAATTTTACTCACTTTGTAAATAAATAAAAACTTTATAAAAAATCTAAAAAAATAAAATAAACCTGTCTTGGTCAAGATCAGGTATTTTTTAAGTTCATACCAAGTTTTATGGTATTCTTAACCCCCACCTTGGTAAAACATATCAGCCGACGGTTCAGTATACCATGGAACTTAATAAAAGAAATTAACTATAAAAATACCAAAAACACTCCCTCTTTCTCATCTATTTCTTTCTTTCTCACCTCCTACCTCCACAAAATATATAAAATCCATAAAAAGTTGAAAAAACCCTAAAAATACCTAAAAACCCATTGTATACTATGTAAATAATTGTAGATATAATGTATATAGTAAGCTCTGTGTAAATATTGTAAAATAGGTATATAAGTATAAATAACTTATGAAAATGTATATAATGTAACTTAAGTATATAAATTAACTCAAACTATATATAGCCTTTTTATATAACCATTTATTAATTATAATAATTTATATGTACTAATAAGCTATATAAATTAATAAACTCTATAAATAAACATATTTAGTACTGATGCTATATATACGTATTTATATGTATATTATGTACATTAGGACTCCTATACCATAATTTAATTATATATATAGAATAAATAAATAATTAATTAATTTACTACCTACGTTATTAGATTAAATTAAAATAAATTAGTAATTTAAGTTATAACTGAACTAATTTATACTTTACATTTGTAGTATAGTATTTTGAGTAAATTAGGCTAATTTATTTATATTTATAATATTTTATGCTATTTATAACTAATTTACATGAAGAACACCCTAAATTTCCCTAATTAAATGTAAATAAATCAAAATAAATCGTGTAAAATACAGTAAAAATGTGTATTAAATACTTTAATATATATCTTAACTCTGTATTAAGTTAATTTGAAGATTAATTAACTAATTTAACCTATAATTAGAATTTTAACATGATTAACCGTGTGAATAAATTCCCTACTTTGAGTAATTTATTTATATAATAAATGTAATTAATTTTGAAAATAAATTGTATAATCTTGTAGCCCTATGTAAATACTTTGTAACCTTATAATCTATTTTTAAATTATAATAAATTATGGCCCTCAAATCGAGGGCCAAAAAGATGAAATCAGTACAAGCCGTGCTGGAATGCTAGTGCTGAGAGGCACAAACTTAATGCCACATCGTAAACTGACGACCTTCCATAGCCACTTAAATTGAATTTTTTAACTCCCTCCTTTAGTCGTTATGGGCACCAGGTGCCCGAAACATTACCCTCTTATCTTCTGAGCATTGAATTGGCATGTGACCTTGGTTTGAGATGTGATGGTTGTGTGCAGTGTGTGGCTGGGAGCCATGCACTATGCGAGGGTTTGATTATGCCCATTACTGAGCATAAACCATGATTAAGAGGCCTAATTAACGAATTAGGGTGGCTCTTAATAGAGGTGCTGTTTATCCCTCCTGAGAGGGTGCTGTGTATCCCTCGAAAAGGCCACCCGTCAACTAATAAACCTAATTTTTAAACTAAATAAGGCCTAATAAGGGGATTAACGAAGAAGAGAGAGCGACTAAGTTAAGAAGAGAAGAAGGTAAAAGAAACTAAGTCTTAGAAGAAGAGAGAACATAGAAGAAGAAGAATGAGTTAAGTATATATGTGCGTATGTATATATGTAATATATATATGTATATAGTATAAATATAACATATATATAAGTGTATACTGTAAATAATTAGTATAGGTATATTAAGTATACGTAGAATAGTTGTGTTTGAGCTATATATGTACATAAATAACCATATAGCTTTACCGATAGAATAAACCGTCACTGTAGACAGAATAAGTGTCGCTATAGATCCCAATTTCTACCTTAGTTTCTGTACATAGTTTTTCTACGGTGTAGCGATGTTTATATCTGTCGCTGTAGATATTATATATGTTACTGTATATGTTAGTATGTTAAGTTAGGACAGTCTAGTATATATTTTTACTTATTATTGTATATTTATGTAAGTATTAGTATTATAAGTTGAAAATAGTTAGTATAGAGTATATATGTAGAGTGTCTGATACTTATTTGTAATTAGGTGTTTGTAAGCATTTTAGTTGATTCCTTTGTACATAATTAAGCTATTATTTCATTAATTCATTCATTTATGATTATATATAAAATTGATCTTTTGGGATTAAAGAATATTGTTGGACTTAGAGAGTGATGTATATCAATAATTGCCTCCCAATGAACGACCTGGAATAAACCAGTAAAAATTATGTAAATAAATAAAATTGACGTGATAATGGTTTGTATTTCGTGACATATACTACTACAACAACAATGATGAATTTTTATACAAACCGTGGTCGATCGCGCTTCACATCACATCCCCACTGCATATCCACTGCTACTCCTTAGCCGTCCTTCTCATCACTGACCACCTCCAGCAGCCCCTCCCTTCGCCAACAAAACCCATAGCCTACTACCTCATCTCCTCTTCTCCTTCGTTCTTCTGCTTCTCATGCAACCCATCTCCTATTCATCGTCCACGCCCGAAGAACCCAAAGTTGCAGCCACGTCATCGGCCACAAGAGCCACTCCCAACCACCATCCTTGACTCCAAGTGCACCCAACCATGCACTTGCAGACCACCGAGGCCACGCGCGACCACGCGCGGCCCACACACGTGCCATAGCAGCGAGCATCCACTTCCATGCCGTTCGGTGACTCCTTCCCAGTCTTGCTGTCGGTGGCCACCTCCAGCCGTGCCTCCTACGTCAATGTGATGCCCTCGGTGAGGACTCCCACTGCGTGCAAGCCGACGGCCGGCCTCCCTTCTTCACGCGCAAGGAAGAGAGAGGAGAAATCCTCTGTTTTTATTGCAATTAGAAATTATGGTGAATGCCATTGCCACAAGCACTGTTCATTTATTTTAAGGATTTAATATATTGGAAGGAATTTGCATAGATGTCCCTCTATTCTACTTGAATTGCATATAGTTAAATTTGTCTCATGAATAATCGAGCTTGGATATTTGTTATAGGGAACGGATTTTGTTTTAATTAAATTTGACGGTGCTTGTCAGTACTAAGATCACAATTCACGTATTTCCATGGTGGTGATTTTGTATGTGCACACCTATATTCTTGATTAATTATCTAAATCGAGAATTTGTGTTGGAAATGAGAGCACTAGTTAGCATGCACATTCGTTGATATTCTCGAATACTTGATGCATCATTAATCATTTTTAATAGGCTAATTCCTCCTTATGGAAATGACCTAACTATTTTCATGGTTAGATTTTGAAGGCATATGGAGGAACAATCAGGAGGATTGTTTCCCTGATTTCATTGTTAGATCTTAGTTTAGATAGACATTAGAACTTAATTTCTATCTTGTGGACTTGTGTTGGGCATTTTTGGGAATGTGTTCCCAGTACTTTTTATTGCTTATCGCTCTTGTATGCGGGAGCATCTTTTCGGGAGCATGTTCCCATTTTATTCAGATTATAGGTTTATTTGAATTGTTTGAACTACACGTTAGTTAGTTAGATAAATTAGATTTGGTTTGTTTGCTTATTATAAAAAAAAAATATGAATTGCCTACTAGAAGCTGCATATCTATAGGGCGACCATCTAGGATTGAATGAGTAGCATCTAGTATATCTTTATTACATCGCATACATCCTTGCATTGAAGAAAGCTGGAATAAGGTATGTCCTTTATTTAGCATCGGATCTCTGTCATGTATTTGAATTGGACTTAAATCCAAGACTACCTAATTACGTGAATCTAATTAATTCAGTGGTCACTTTAAGGAATTAGGATTGTTAAGAGGTTGGACCTTAAAATCAGTGACTTTAATTGTGTACAAAAAGGACTTGTTTGCGAGATTTAAGATTTCAAAATGCATATGTGTGTTGCACACCTGAGACACTGTGCACATCACACATAAGGTCACTAGATAAATTTCTACCTCTCCTCTTTGCACCACAAGGGAAGTTAGTCGGAAACCAACAAGCCTATCCACCAAGTTACTTTGGTTCCTCATGCGTGGGCTCAATTCGAGACTTTCATCCCTTGCGAGTAAGTTGTAGGCACCAACGAAGGCTGGCCTATGAAGCGTAACTCTTGCAAAACTTGTTTGGACACCAACTGAACACTTAATTCTAAGGCCTAGAATCTACAAAAAATAGATCCCACTGTATTTGCATTTGTTTTGATAGTGGTAGAACCCTCTAGGAAGTTTCTATTTTTATTATGATTTCTTCTAAGTATTAAGAGAGATAAATCTATTTGGCTTAAAGAAATGGATCACCGTTACTCCTATCATTTAGATTATCAAAGTCAATACTTCCCATCTTTTAATCAGGATCCCATGCCCCAAGCATATCCATCCTTTGATGGGTACAATGAAAATTCATGGGATCAATCATATTCCTATCTTGGGAGTACTGGCCCGATAACTCCCACTTTTGAGTAGAACCTTGGAGCGAGATTTTCCACCCCAAGAGTCCCCACTACTTTGCTAATGCCCAACCCTCCCACCCTTCATGATTTTTCTTATCAAGGTTAGACTAACACTCTTAGGCAACTTGAGCCTGAGATTGACTATCCTCCCCAATCTGATAGTAGCCTCTCCTCTTTTATGATAGAAGTTCAAAAACAACAAAAGGAAATGATGGAGTCTTTGGGAGAGATGTTGAGGAATAGTCAACAATTGAATAAGCAAATTCGTCAGCTTAGCTATTCTCTTATTATTGATTCTAATCCCTACCCGTACAATCGTGATCATCAAAAAGATTCAGAGGAAACAACGGATAATAGGGATCCCGTTTTGAGTAGCTATCACTTAGACTCTCCTCATGAGACACAGCCACTAGGGGAGAACTATCTTAATGATTATCCACCCAAGCTATATTGGAGTTAAAAGAAAGGGAAGATGGTACCACTTGAGGACCTTGACCCCACTGACAGTATTTTTCTTACCCCTGATAACTCGGGTCAAGGTCATATTTTTCATGTCACTTCCCCTATTAATCAAGTGGTGGAACCTCATTCTACTCTCAGTGAACCTAATCTCGACCCTCCACTTAGGGAACCAACACCTACCACTCATCATTTTGAGCATTTACATGTGCCCAATGAAGTTGACCCTAAGGGAATGGAGGATGAATTGGATCAATTTTGATCTTAGGGATACAAAGACACTATTTTAAAGGAGGATGATAACCCAATAGAGGAACTTGAACTTAGAGTTTGGAGTGAATCTCGAGGGGATTATGTGTTATTTGAGGACTTAACCCCCGAGGATATTAATGATTTGGTGAAATCCGGATTCCTTCCTACTTTTGATTTTGAAAAGCATCCTCTACAAAATCAGGAAGATATAGAGTTGAGGTTGGAGGAAGACAAACACAAGATTGAGAAGCCTAAGAGAGACTCTTAGGGGTAATATGTATCAATTGAGGATTTATGCCATGAGCAGAACAACGAATTGAGTGATATAGGCTCTCCATAACATTGAGAATAAACATCCTCCTAATGATATTAAGGATAATGAAGTAGCACACAAAGCCCCTGGAAAGGATGTAATTGACGAGAAAGAACCCAGGGATGGACTTGATGATAATTATGATTTCACTACTTCCTAAGAAACCCAACTGTCATCAAAGCATGTAGATCATGAGTCTACTAATGATAATGAGATAATGAATTCTATACATGACTCATCTAGTGTAGAGAAGCAGTTGGAGGTTCATGAAATAATGAAGTTATGTAAGGATGTGGAAGAAGAATTCTTATTGGTAATGGAACCTAATCAGAGTAAGCCCTCTTTGGACTTAATAATTACCACCCAATCACTCAAGCAACCTGTAGATTCCTTACCTAATCCTTGGCTCAGGTCTCTGCTCGCATACATTCTTTTTGGGAAGCATATCAGGCCAGTACATCCTCGGGTGGAATGGCGAGTTTGGATTAATGTTTGTACTTTTACTCTCGCCATTCAAGGGTTTGACGTACTTATGATTATATCGTTTAAAACCCTTCCTGCTTTAGAGGATCCTTGTTATCCTCTACTCATGTTTCAAGAGGTCCCTTCTTCTATTACTCTTTTTCCTAGACCTCTCCAGGTAGCTTGCGAGATTGTTTGCTATCATGTCTTCTGGCGAGCATTTGGGATAATGCTGCATCATCAGCTCGCTAATATCCGTGGCTACCTATCTTCTAGGCTTGCTCTATTATACATATTTTTAGGGCCTAGTTCGTTCTATTGGGAACCAGACTTACAGGTTCCCTATAAGTCTGGTTGTTGACAAAAAATGCAGCGCTTGTTGGGAGGAAACCCGACGTCCTGAATAATGCCTTCATCAGGTGATTTCCTTCCTTTCTCCTCTTGTTTTAATTTTACAATGAGGACATTGTTGGATTTAGGCATGGGGGTGCATTTTGCATTTTTAGGAAGTATTCATGCATTTAGGTTATGTGCATTAAAAAAAAAATCTCTCTTTTATTTTTTGAGCTGAATTGGTTAGCCCTAGCAAAACATCTTTATTAAGAAGATGTCTCTAAATATTTTCTTCTTAGATTATTTCTAACTTTAGAATCTAGTACAGTTACTTCACTTGCATATAGTCTGGGTAATGGATCTTTGTAGAAAGCTAATAAGTATTTTTAGTCTACTGAATCCTTAGACAGTTAGAAGGGAGTCAGGCATACTATCTTCTATCAGATGCACCTAATATTTATGAGAAGAAAGTAAAGAAACTATTGGTGTGCTAAGTCTAGCGCAAGGACTCTTAAGTTCTGGATAATTAGATGATGATATCTCAGAGTTAGGCATAGTTTTTCGCTCTCTGTTCCTGCGTGCGAATATTGTGTGAATTCTTGAGAGTCACCAAATAAGGCAGATACACAGAGATTGAGTTCTAATAAAACTATACTATGGTGGATGGTTACGACTGTCTTTCATAGAGTCATCGGCTGAAGGAGGGTAGTAGTGTCAAAGGTTAGAAATATGCTTGTCCTATCCATTCCTTTCTGGTGCTGAGAGAATGCACTTCCACCAAATAAGCCACACAATATCCTCTTGATTATCATTTTCCCTAATAATGCCTAATGAATGAAAGTTGCATCATTTTGTGTTAGAGTTGTAAAAAAAAGAAAAATAAAAGAAAAAGAAAAAAAATATAAAAAGAGAAGAGAGAAAAAGAAAAAAAAGAAGTGTTTAAGTTTATAGTTTTATCTTTGAGTCATTTTTCATCATGTGTCGATTTTTTTTTGAGGCAGCAAAAACATCCATTGCGATCCACCAAATATGACCCATACCTATTTTTCAATATTATTCTAATCGCTCGAATACTAGCTGAGGACTTCTAACTTAGTTGTAGGGTTATTAGGACTTTAATTGAAGTGTGAACGTCATGTGAGGCCACCAAATATTGAGTACATTTACAAAATCTAGTAAGATATGTGACCTCAGAAAAGAAAAAGAAGAGTGAGCGAGTGCAAAGGAACGTAAAGAGAGCACAGTTTTGTTTAGCCTCTCTCTAGGTTGACTCATTTGATAGTCTAGAGATTTAGAGTCTGCAGTACTAGAATATATGTAGCACCAAAAGAGTATGAGCCACCAAATATGGATCCATTTAACTTAGTATCTCCTACCTAAGTTAGAATGTCGGGGTCATTTTATAGATTATTTTTTGCTTTATCCCCGAGGGAAGCAGTTGCCTATCCTAATAGAATCTTTACCAAGGGTTAATCACGAACTGTAAATGAAGGTTGGCTTTCCACTTGGATCTGTTACCTAGGCTACTATCACTTCACATTTGTCTAGATCTCTAAATTTTTGGAATAAGGAAAGAAGAAATCTTTTTGTCACTTCCATCATTTTTCACTTTTGCTAGGGACCAGCAAAACTTAAGCATGGGGGTATTTGATGAGTCCAATTTATTGGATTCATATTTAGCCTAAGTTGGTAATTCCTACGTTTTAGGTTATATTAATATTTGCATTTGGTTACAAAATAAATGCATATCCTAGGATTACATAATTTGTTATGTTATATAAATAATTATGTGAATTTCTTTTGGCTACAGGAATAAATAGAGAAGATGGCTCGTGGTGCCATTCATGTCTCTCCCACTTACCCTAAATCCAATTTTCATTTCAAAATCCCAATTAGACTAGGGCCTTTACCTACAACCTAAGCCTACATAATCCAAATCCAACACCACCTTATCTTCCTACCTAATCTATCATTTAAGATGTTTGGAACACAATCTGGACATTTGACGCATTCACAACCGATCTACGTTGGTGGCGGCAACAACCATTCGGACCCATTCCCTATCCTAACACACCGCCCACTCCACGCCGCTTCTTTCTCCAACTGTAGAACCACCCATACTTTCTATCTCCTCTCTTTATATACCCCCCTCCTGGCAGGGATCTTCATGACCTCCACCAGCACCGTGGCCAGAGCGGACACTGTGGCTAGAGCATACACGGTGGCTTGAAGTGCACTACCTCCCTTCACTTCGCCATCGTGAGCACTCGTGGTGACAGCACGAGCGCCACCATACTCGCCCTCCTCTGTTTCCCAAGCCCACGCATCGAGACCCATCGCCAACTCCTTGCCGTAGTAGCCCCCTCCCCCATGGTCACAAACACCACTAAAACCACAGCAGCCCATCATCTCCCTCTCAAACCAAACACCACCACCATCCCACATTCCCTCATCTTCATTTTCTCCTTCTTCTTCCTCTATTCTTCTCTTCCATAAAGGAACCCAAATTCCTCAACCGTCTTCCACAAGCAGCCAACCCTCAACTCTCGGCCTTCCAACCACCCACTCTTGTCGGCATTTAAGTGAACCTCACCATCGACAGGCGCCACCTACCGACGACCATCCAACCGCACGCAGGCACCCATCACCTCCATCCTTCACCTCTATCAAGCTGCAATCTCCGACCATTATCCTCACCGTCCGGCCAACGATGATGACTACTCGCTGCCACACCATCGTCATCGTGAAGCACCCCTCACTGTCGACCTCTATCGAGCACCAGCCGATTGCCAGCATTCTCTCCCATGCGTGTGGGTTGCATCCAATGCCTCCCTTGTTTTGCTTTAGTGGGAGAGGTATTAAAAATTATGGATGATGGCATTATGGAAGCTTATTTTTTGAATAAAGAAAAATCTGATTTATTAACTAATTTTGCAAGCCAGCCCCTTTAGTTCTCGCAATATTATTTGATTATCTATAAGTGTATTTCCCTCCACTCTATTTTCTTCACATACATTACATGATGTACTACAATTATAGGTAAATATCTGACTACAATGTTTTGATAAATTGGTGAAAGTATGGGAAAATATCTGCTATGATATTTACAATTGCATGTAATATCCGTCAGCTTTTTCTATTTTGAGAAAATCACTTTTAATTAAACACAAAAAGAAGATCCTTCTTGGAATAAGATTTATTACGGAAATATTTGCTAGTTTATAAGGCTTAGCTCCTCCCTGTGGATACGACTTGATCCTTGTGGTTAGATTTTTATAATTTTTATAAAGAGATATTCCACCACATAAAATACTACAATGGCGTATTATTTTTATTGACCTCCTATTCAAGTGAAAATCGCTCTATCACTCATCACATGAGATTCAATTTGATTTTAATAGCAGATCTCATTTAGATGAATCAAAAGGAGTATTTCAATGAGGGAGAAATAATTTTTAACTCATTCCTTTTATACACCTTAGCTTTGTCTTGAATTCTAGAGACGAGACTAAACTTAGAGCAGTTTAAATGATGGTGAATGTTGGATTCTCTTAATCTAGTAAGGATTTGCATTAGAGAATGCATGTCCTCTATAGGTTCAGAGCTATTTCCACATATGATGTGGACAATGATCTGGATATTCAAATTTGGTATTGATTGCTTATGTTCAAGTCTAAATAAGTTGAACTCTAAGACAATCCTTTCGATATCACAAGTATGATAATGGTTATTAGTGTTGTGATTAGTTGAGCATTTTGATTTGTAGAATATTAGATTCCCAAAGAATAAATGCATAATCCAATCCAAGGAATAATTCTTTGAGAGTTACTTGAACTCAATCAAGATGAGGCCACCAAGATTGTTTTTTCTTGGCTAATGTCCTATCCAAATGAGTTGGATTGAGGATAGATTACCATATTCATGGACTTCACACATGGCAATAGTTATCATCGGTATGATGAGAATTTCAAAAGAGTAATTTTGACTTATGAAATGTTAGATTTCATAATGATGAGTAACTAATGGGGATTTAATCTATGAATAATACATGATGGGTGAGTTATAGAACTCATCCTAGTCAAGCCATACAAATCAGTTGTTGGGACCAAATTATATCCAAGATAGTTGGATCTACAAGCAATTGCAAGTTTTGATGGTCATAAGGGATATGGAAATGTTCCTATTCTTATATGGGAATTCTCAAGAAGTACTCAACTTATGGGATATTAGATTCCATGGGATCGACAATTGCAATAAGAATCATACCAAAAGAAACAAAGAATCTTTTGAGATTATTAGAACTTGATTAAGATCCCAAACCACATATGAGGGAATCAATTTTAAATTATATGCTCAACTACTTGAAAAAGTTTCAAGATAGTGAAACCTACTCATGATATTTTTGATCTCATGACTCAAAGGAGTCTAAGAGTGATCCAACTTCATGTGATGAAGCTTTGAGGATCATGACATGAGAGATTAGGTAAAAGCTATGGGCTTAAATACCACCATGATTCAAATAGGCATCTAGACTTGAATGATTCATAAAGTACCATAGATGCATTCAATGTTGCCTTAACTCATGAGAGATAGTGGGAGCATATTAATGATATCACATGCATATGAGTGTTGTACTCAAATGATGAGTCAACAATATCCAGAAATTGGGATCTGAAAGTTTGATTGAAAAAAAGAGTTGTTTTCAATGATCAAATTAAAGATTTCAAGACCATGAAGTGCTTATAGTCATATATGATCAAAGTCAATGCATATGCTTTCTAATATCTCTGTATGAAGATGTCAATTGAAAGGGTTGAGAGAGAGGACAACGTGTGTGTGTAGGGCACACATGTCGAGCATAATTCCACATAGAGATGTTTGATGTAGTGAGAGGATAAAATGTTATCAACTCATGAGATGCACTTGATAAAAATGTTGAGTTTCCCTAGACATTCCTTGCAAATGAAATGCAATGATGAAAAAGTGATCTCAATGAGTTGAGATTTACTAATTCAGTCAATCTTAATGAGTTAAGATATGACATTTGTAGTCAGATGTGCATAGTCTACATAGGAGCCACTTATATTTTTTGTGGTATAGTATCTACTTTGGAAGCATATACACTACATTATGAATGCTAAAGTGAAATATTTTGCAACTTATAAAGTTGTCGCATGGATGATGCAAACATGTAAAGCCTTTTCAAGGCCTTGATACAATTTCCTCTATTGAAACTCCTATTGTTGTGATGACAACAAGAACATTGCTCTTGTTAAAGAAACAATTTCTTGAAACAAAGAGTATGTCAATAGAGAAAATCTTTATCATAAACTAGATGCCACATATGATAAAGCTGTTATCACATGTAATTTCTTAGCCTATGGCTTGACACCTGTGTCTATCAAGGTTTTATGGTAAAGCTCTTGAGTGTTGAGTTAGCACCATGGGTTGAAGTGGTAGTTCAGGATTGACCCTTAGGGCAAGTGAGAATTTATTAGAGTTACGGGTCTTGAGCGAACCAACCTAAGTCGAATCACTTAATCGATGATTTAGATCTGAATGCCAAAACACATGGACACACTAATAAGGTTAGATGGGTCCCTCAATATAATTAGATTAATGTCTTGTAGGCATGTTGGATATATCGATGATAGGTATCAAAGATCCAAATGGTTTGGATTGCGAATTTCGATAAGTCATCAATAACCATTATGACATCTAATTATTGCCTCCAGTCTAATAAGATATGGCAATCTTCTTTAGAGACTATTGCCTAACTAATGCCCTTTATGCATATCCTCTGCATGGGAATGGAGATTCAGAGTTTTTATGCAAGTTGTGTTAAGGAGTTGACTTGACAAGATGGATATACAAAAGTCCTTTGATCATTGTCATGGAGAAGGAGTACCCTCTGATCTGAGATCGATATGTGTCTCTGTATTTGAATATACACATATTGTGGACTAATAGTTGATGCACCCACCTTGGTATTAAGATTGGAAAGCTGGTATGCATATGAGAGAGTAGAAGACACATGATCTCTCAAAGGGATTACATAGATCTTCTATCATAAGTGTATGCAGCAAATTAGGAGACTCAGGCTCCCTCTACGTATATTGGGAAGTACAAAATTTCATGCATGGTTGTACGGGTCATAATTAGACCCCAACATGAAAGTGAAGACAGACATTTAGGAAAGGATCTAGTTTTTTTTTCACATCCAATGATACAAGGAGAACATAAAAAATGTGTAGCTCATGATAGGATAGACAGTGAATTTGAGGTTTAATTCTAAGGGTTACTTCTAGTGTGAAGGATTCATGGATATTTAAAATACCTGAGAGAAGCATAGTGTCATAATTCCACGAATCCTAAACACTTCACTATTGACATGATGAAATCAATAATGGTTTTGATGTGATCTTATATGCAGGATAAATTAATGTGGTTTAAAGAGGTAATTGCATTTAATTTAGTGATTAATTACACCTAATTTGGTTAGCTTAAAATTTAATGGTTAGATTACATTTAATTATTGTTTGCATACTAGATCCTAATATCCCATAAGTTGCTGCGGGCTTATCCTATAAAACTCAAATAGGATTAAATAACAACCCTTCGATAAATATCCAAGGGTTCCCATATGATAAATACACATTTATTCATGATAAAATGTCTATTTATGTGAGTTGCTAAGCTAAACATTGCATTCTATATTATAAATATTATATAGCATACATCATTCTGTATTTAGGATATATTGTATAAATTATAGGTTAATTTATGCCTTTTTGCGGTCATGAGAGAAGGAGATTTATTCCAGCATCTCGGATTGATGATCTAATCATATAGATCTAATTAGGACGACAATCGGAGTCCAATGCCTCTCAAATTGCCTTGATCTGAGTCCCGAGTACCTTATGTAGTTCGAGGAAGATTAAAGGCCAAGGGGCAAGGTGGTGCCAATCCGAACCTTAGATGCCAAATATGACTGCATGGATGGATCTGGATCAACGATTACAGTCCAACAACACATACATCAATCCAATCAAACAACCGTTTTCTAGTACAGTTTTAATTAGTTGTAATAGACATTGCTCGATCTATGAAATATTCTCTCTCTCTCTTTTTCTCTCTCTCTCTCTTATTTTGCAAGTAGATTAGTTAGATAAATATTTTGTTGATCTGATCTCTTGCCTATTAAAATATGAAAAAAATCACAAAAGATTAAAACATAAAAAATAAATAAATCGAAATGCGAATTTTCACAAATCAAACGTTTGCCTCCCCATGTTTGACCCGGGGCTCACCTCGAGCTTCAGTTATAAATTTTATTTGGTAGTAGATTTCTGCACACTGCGATGATGGGTTTCTAACTCAAATCTTTTCACGTATGAAATCTCGCTTACCATTTTGGGGCCATTACTAGGGGAGGCAACGCTCTGGTTTTTTTCACGTTTTTCGCCTTACCTAACTTTTATCTTACTTTTTCTCTGATCTCACTGTGATTGTAGGTACTCTTTTGAGGTGGCCAGAGTGGTTAGTTTGGAGAAAAGTGCTGATGAGGTTCTGTAAGTCTTCCACCACCCACCTCTTAGATTTCAATTCCATCACCAAATAACTCAAATTCAAATCAACTTATGTGCTTGCATAGACCCTAAGTTAGATCTTGGTTGTTTGATTGTTACTCCACCCACCTCACCCCAGCATATATTTATTTTAAAAAAAAGGCTATTTGATTGTGGGATTTCCTGAAAGTTACACACATTAACACCCACAACTCTCGACCTAAGGCACACCACTCTACATTGATTCTACCACTTAGCTGGAATATGACTTGTGGATCCGGTGCACCTTAACTCAACACACAAATAAGTGAGTAGAAAATTTAAATAGGTCAAACATTCTTGTGTGACCTAACTAAGTGGTGCAACAGGCCAATTGATTGAGCTGTTTGGGCCGCACCGCTTAAGATAAAAGTGATTCATCAGTAGCTTGCCCCATATAGTTGATTTTTAGGGCTGAACCAGGCACTCCACATTATTGTTTATTTTTAAAGGAATATATGTACACCTGTGCTTGCAAAACTTGGAGTGTTCCACTGAACCTTGATTGAATATACCTAAAGATTAAACCCTAAAAGCTACTAAGCAAGATTTGAACATTAAAATCAACATCATCTTTAATAATCTTGCTTGAAAACCTTGGTTGTGGATGCACACACATATTAATCAATTCTTAAGGGCACAACCCATCTAAAGGGCCCATCACATTCCAAGAGCACAATGATCCCAAGCTTAATTAAAACTAAGTAGACGTTGGCCTTAAGGATTAACTCTCTCTTTGAGACTTCAACTGAGATTTTTTTTTATTAATCTACTTCTACTGATCCATCGATGTCTAGCTAGGGGAGTAGTGTCAAACGACCGCAGTTGGGAGGTATCAAAGGAACCGGAGGTGCGAGCAAAAGGAAGAACCTTCTCCCCAATCCCTCCCTCTAATTAGTTTAATTGACTGGATAAAAGTAGACAAAATGTTTCTTTCATCTCAAGACGGGCTCTAAGAGTCTGTAGGTCTTTAAGCTACCTACCTAAGGACATGTGTTGTTTGATTGTACTGCAGGGTACCTTTCTTTCCTCTATTTTCCCTTATACTTTGCCATGGATCATACTACATCCTACTCACATTTCCACTCCTACCCTCATACCACCACTTATCCCTAAGATTATTATTTTTCCGACCCGACTTATGACTGCCCATCCATTAGTTGGGATAACTTTGATTGGGGATACGATTTTGGGCCTCGGTGTCTAGGGTTTAATCCTGGACAACAAGACCATGATTATTATCCTTCTCACACCTACGCTGAGTATAGACCTTCACCCTTTGATGAACAACCTGACATAATCTATAATGAAGAAGGATATGATGATTATAACTCTTACCCTCCTTAGGATTATATTGAATATGGGTCACCACCCTTCTTTGCACAACCTGAAACGATCTATTATCAGGGAGGGCCCCAAGAACCTCAATTCCTCGACTCCCCCTTAATTTAACCCAAACCCACCTAACCTTGAACCAAACCATTCGATTCAGGTGAATTAGGTCCAAGATAGGGTGATGGCCAATTTGAGAAACACCATACGACCTTTAGAAACCCAACCAATGAAGAATTGGAGCCTTTGATTCAAATGATTGACGATCTGAATAGTTCGTTATTGGATTGGCTCTAAGATATTGAGGATAAAAACTCGAGTGAGTTTTTACTTGGGAAATTATCAAGATTAAGGATGAAATTTGTGGTTGCCCTAGTCAAATCTTAGTATGATTCTCAGGATGAACCCCTTTTAGGAGAGCCAATGTTAGAACCCGCTTAGGCACCTGTAGGAGGGGACAATTTTTATGAGATCCAGGATGACCAGGTTGGTTTAGAGCAACCTATTGTGGATGTTGTGATTTTCTTACCTGAGATCCCAGAGCCAGGAAGCGAGGAGAAATATGTCTCCATGGGCCAAGAAATGACGGATGATTTTGAGACATATATAAATGAGGATCAGGAATTCTTTAATTATGAGGGTGAGGAATCTCTTAGTGAAGCCTCACTTGAAGTAAAGAAAAATAATTTTACTGAGACAAGCAGGCCTGAGGAATATGATGAATCATTTGATAGTCCGATAATTGAGGAAATTGATCCAATTGGGGCTGACATGGAGGATTCTGATCCTGAGGTTTTGGATGATTCAATCAATAGCCCCATTTTTCTACCACACCCCGAAGAATATAATGATGATCTTGAAATCACTAAACCCAAGTCAATTCTGATTTTAGCCACGAGTTTTAGACTTGGGTAAATCATATGGGGTAAATAATATGCTAGAGGTCCTGGAAATCGAACACTTGATCTTGGAGGATAGGAATTTGGAAATTAAGATCTGGGAAGTTAACTTCAGGGAAGACAGGAGTATGGTTCTAAGGGTTCCTATTTGCCTACTTTCTATTAGCACCCTTACGATATTTTTGATTCTGAGGATTGTCAACCCAAGTATAGAATAGTGGATTACCTTTTTGAGCCAAATTCCAAATGGACAAATACTTAGACTTGGGTTCCACACCACAAAATCGTAGGTCTGGCCCCGCAAACACAACAATCTTCGGCTCTAGGTGATTTTCATCCAAAACCTTAGAACCACACGACCCTAGGGCATGGGTCTGCATCACAATCTGGTCCACATCTGTGGACATCTTCTACTGGCGGATTTGAGGATTAATCTTTTGATTATGATATTGACTTGCACTTGTGAATTCTTAATTTCTTCCTTGTTTGTATATTATGCCTAGCTGAAAGAACTAAATTTAGCACTTGTGCATATTTTCTGCGGAGCTGACCGGATCTATCACGAAATTCAGGTGATATTCTATTTATTCCGTACTTTTCATATCTTTATTTTTACAATGAGGACATTATATCAGTTAAGCATGGGGGGTGGATACTTAATCCTGAAATTATTTTGTTAGCTCTGTAGAATTTCTTTTATTAAAAAAAAAATTAGGAGAAGAGAACTTAGGCATTATGAGTTGTTAACTTTAGAAAATGATACGATAGGACCTAAACACTTAGACTCTTTAGGTCTTTAGGCTTAATCAGCCTGGGTGTCCACTAAAATGCGGACCTGTGTCTCGACTTCTCGCCACGTTAATTTTACTTTAATTTGGCTAATAAATTTGGGTGATAAGTACACGACTTATCAACCCACCCTCTGATTTGAGGAGACTATGAGTCTAAAGCATCTACCTATTTGCACTGACTCACTTTTCAGCAATTTTTACGGAAATTAGGTAGCTAATGAACTTTCTAGGGTAGTATGGTTAGAGAGTTGTTGTGGGTAATAGCCTATTAGCTGGTTGTCCAAAGCCTAGCTACATGACCATTCTCTTTTTATTGCCTTTAGGTAAATCTTAAATCAGGGAAGCCATCTCCTTAGAAAAAGAAAACAATATATATACTCATAAAGAAAAAAAATAGAATAAAAAGGAAAAAGGAGAAAAATAAATAACTCACACTTCACCGCACTAGTATGGTTAGCAAGCTGCTGTGGGTTGGATGCCCTACTGGTCGTTTGTCTAGAGCCCAGCTCATAAAAATGCCCAAATAATTTCCAAAACACTTAGGAAAGAAGCAGGGAAGTAGAATAAACTGGGGAGATATACATTGGGTTCGCCTTTGTGTTGACCCTATATAAAAAATAAAATAAGTAGAGAGAAAGCTACTGGTTGAACAGATACACCTTTAGGTGAAAATTCTTCTTAAGGTCACCTAGGGTAGTAGAAACCTGAAGTCCATTTTAACGACCACCTAGTGAGTCTATCACTTTTCACAAGATGCTTAGAACTTAAAGTTTTTTTCGAGTCTTGAGTGGGTTGGGTAGCTGTAGAAAGCTGCCCTGAAACTTTAAACTCAAAAGTCCAAAAAAATTAGAAAAGAAGGAAAAGAAAAAGAAAAAAATATATCTTCCCTTTTCAAAATAAGGTGAGGACTTGGGTAGTTTGCATTTTGGCAGATACCCGAGCACTGTTGAGTCTTTATAGTTTAGGACCTTAGTTGAAATTTCTTCTTGTTAATAAACAACTTATGTTTAAGCAATCGAGTCCTAATTCTATTTTTATACATAGCATTTAGGTTAATTTTGCTAGGGACTAGCAAAAGATAGGCATGGGGGTATGATAAATACACAGTTAGTTATGATAAAATGTCTATTTATGTGAGTTCTTAAGCTTAACATTGCATTCCACATTATAAATATTGCATAGCATGCATCATTCTACATTTAGGATAGATTGTATAAATTATAGGTTAATTTGTGCCTTTTTATGGCCAAGAGAGAAGGAAATTTATTCCAGCACCTTGGATTGACGATCTAACCGTACGGATTTGATCAGGATGATGATCGGAGTCCAACGCCTCCGAAATTGCCTTGATTGGAGTCTTACAGTACCTTATGCAGTTTGAGGAAGATCAAAGGAAAATGGGCAAGGTTTTGCCAATATGAACCTCAGATGCCAAATCTGGCCAAACGAATGGATCCAGATCAACGATCGTAGCCCAACGGTTCATACATCAATCTAATTCAATGACTGTGGTGCCACCTACAAAGCAAAGAAGATGAACAACCATGATGGTGCCACGTGGTGCCATCATAGCCGTCGAACATTGGTTGCAACCCCTGCCTCGCCTCAAAGGAGAAGGCTCTGTTGAGATCTCGACTGTTGGATTGCGATCCAACAGTCGAGAGCATGTGTGCACGAATTCGACCGTGTGACAATTCGTGGTCTTGGCTTAGTGGCTGAGAACACTTGTAAAGTCATGATGCGAGCTCGAGACCTACAGGCGCCTCCAATTTCCAGTGTGGGGTGCGAGTGCTAAATTCGGCCACTTGATCTCTATTAGACGGTCCCAAAGCTTCGACATGGCGCTATGAGCTCCGTGCGATCTGCACACATGCAATAACGTGCGAACGCACACTCGATTTGATGAGCACTTGAGGTGTGATCCCCACGCCATCTCCGTCTACTTTCGATCCAACGACTGCTAATTGTCCTCGCCAAAGCTAGCGGTGCGTGCACTATGTGTGCGTATGCGAGCGCCAACAAGCCCTTTAGCGACTTTTGCAGTGAGTCTTTAACAACGATTGTAAATGTCACTGTTGACCCGTGACTTTATTTTGCCTCCTCTCCTCCACTATAAAAGGACCACCACCCCTCCCATTCTTCTTCATCTCTTCCTCTCTCTCCCTCAACACCTCCAAGGCTCTAGAAAGAGCTTGTCCTAAGCCCGAGATACTTCTCTAGAGTAGAAATCAAATATTTTTTTTCCCGCTTCTCACCCCCCTTCGTGGAGCATCCCGTGGCCATCCTTACCACCTTCCGGAAGAAGATCCTCGCTGCAACATCATCCTACCCCATCCTCTTTCCTCTGACGCCGTTCTCCTTCCTCCAGTCTTTCACCACCTTCGTCCAGGCGTCGTCAAAGCGAGTCATCCTCCAAGCAACCGCCGAAGGGGATTCTTCTCACCTCTCTCTATCTTTTATCACTTTCCTAGTATAGTTTTAATTAGTTGTAATAGACATTACTTGATCTACGAAATATCTCTCTCTCTCTCTTTCTCTCTTCTTTTGCAAGTAGATTACTTAGATAAATATTTTGTCGATCTGATCTCTTGCCTATTAAAATACCAACAAAATTGCAAAAGATAAAAACACCAAAAACAAATAAGTCGAAACGTGGATTTTCGCAAACCAAACGTTTGCCTCCCCATGTTCAACCCAGGGCTCACCTTGAGCTTTGGTTATAAATTTTATCTGGTAGTAGATTTCTACACACTGCGATGACAGGTTTCTAACTCAAATCTTTTCATGTACAAAATCTCGCTCACCACCATTGTATAAGGATTAGGTTTAGGATTCCGTATAAATATGTCCTAATAGCCATCAAGGGAAGCCTAATTGATCTCTAACAGATTTCCAATTAAAGAGTGATTCCGTATCCTCCAACAAGAGAGAAAAGGAGAGTTGCCAGGTCTTTTAGCTTTTAAGGGAATGGTCACAGGCACTCCAGGTTGTCAGACTCTCACTTTGCAAGACGTCTAAACACTTAGTTGGATGCCCAGTGGGATGTTTAGACATCTAGAAATAGTTCTGGACACCTAGTTCTACTTGTCTTTGTGGATTTAGATCCATAAGGCCTATCATTGGAGGTTTTGGGGTGAATGTTGCCTCAATAACCATGAAGACATTTTTGGGCACAAAGAATTCGTGTTGCAAATAGTGGGGATCAAGTCTTAGAGTAAAGGGCTTCATTCACCTATTGAAAAGAAGGGAGTCCTATGAGGCTGGGACTTATTTGAGGAGGCACAGCACCCGGCATAGCACTTGGGGTGCTGTGCTACACCACTTTGCAGGTATAATTCTATACCTATAGGGAACTCGGGACGGGGAGATGATTAGATCTTCCTGTGTTGTTCTGGTTAATCTTGGTCATTGTTTGATTCATGATTTCTATAGTTAATCTTCCAATTATTGATTTGAAGAAAAGTTTTAAACAATCAGATTTTTTACGCTTTCGCGATGCCACTGGGATCCGAGGATTGAATCTGTTAAGACTCATACTGTTAGAGCCCTTTAAGATGTTTGGAACTTGGGTCAGACATCTGGTCAGACGTCTGGACACCTTCCCAAATGTCTGGAAATCAAAAATTTCGTGTACATCCTCGCATCTGCGAGCGTGCTACGCGCAGATAGTACGCAGCCTCATTTTCTTCTCTCCTTCTTTCTCCTCTCGCTGACGCAACCCTGACCCAGTGCCAACTTAAACCCCCCTCCTCTCCCTCGTTCACCTCACCTTCAGCCACCCTCCTCCTTCCTCCAGCGCGAGAGCAGTGAGCGATGAGTAGCGGGTAGTGGGCGTGAGAGGAGAGGAGGAGCAGTGAGGGGAAGAGAGGAGAGCAAGCGTGCGAGCTCGTGAGGGAGCTTATCGGAGAGCTCACGGCCGGTTTGGCGTGTGCGAGGCTGAGTGGTGCGTCGGGGAGGTCCTCCCCGACATTGCTGCAGCCGGGGCAGCAGGTAAGCGGGCATGGTGTGGCTGCACGCGGCGCAAGAAGGTGAAGGCAGGCACTGGTTTTGGGATTTTCCCAGAATCAGACGTCTGGGTCGACATCCAGATGACGTAGACAACATCTGGAGGAGGTTCTAGACGACTAAGAGGTAAGTTTCGCGACATATACCTTCCTTGCGGATACGGCCATGCAGGTCATTCTGCCGAGGCACTGTTCCGTGCATATTGAGGAGATTTGCGTTGATGCGTGCAGGATTCGCTTCGGGAAGGTGCGGGACATGCCCTCCCACGCAGTTCAGATGTCTGGGCGAGGCACTAGACGACGGGAAGCATCTCTAGACGTCCAGAGAGGTGGTCGAACGTCTGGAACTGGGTCCAGATGGTCCAACGGAGTTCCTGGACATCTGAGGAGTAGCGCAGGAGTTGAGGTATGGTTCTGGACTCTTTTAAGATGTCTGGAAGGTGTTCTGGACGTCTGATATGAATCAGAATTACTGTTTTTGACCCGTTTAGGGTCTGTTTGAGGTCCGATTTTTGCAATTAAGATTCTGTTATTCTCAGTATAAATTCCTCTACTTGTTGGAATACTTTTTATCCTATTCTGAGTAGTCTCTTGTGATTGATCCTTGTGATAGGACCTCGTTCAGTTGCGGGTTTGGGGTTTGCTGAGGCACGTGGACCTGCCGATCAAGCCCCCATTACTCCTGGGTTTATTGGTAGAGTGGCTTCTCCTAGTTTAATTACAAACATGAATGCATATGTGAAATAAATGTTAGATCCTAGGGTATGGCATGAATCCTAGGACTAGAAACACTGGAATATTTGTATGGAATATATGGATTGCAGTCTTGGATGAGTATATAGAATAATAACAATTGCCTGTAACTAAATAATAGCTGCCTGTGAAATATAAAGTACTTGTGTTAGCAAACTGTTGCATGTAAATTCCTGTTGTTTACGTTAAATGTCATAATATGAGCTACATGTATATGAACAGGAAATGGAAGATTGAATGTTGGAAACACGAGTTACCTGCGGATAAACCTGGAATGTGAACAATAAAGCTACATGTTACATGTGTAGGACCTGAGAAATGGAAATAGAAATGATGAAACCTGGTATGACTTGGCCTGAGAAACATGAGCATGAACCCTACGGGGAATTAGGAGTAGAGCTCCTGGAAATAAATGGAATGGAACTGGAAATGTGAATGGGGAAGTGAGCTGGCCCTTGAGTACAGAGTACCAAGGAGAGAGACTGTCCCCCTATTTAGTGCAGAGTGGAGCTAGCCGCCCTAGGGTTGGGACCTGGAGTTAGGATTGGCCACTTTGTACCGACTTTTTGGCCCTCGCATACATAGTACCGGGGAGAGCTACTAGTGTAGGGAGAGAGCTAGTCACCCCACGGGGCTTGGGATTCAGCTAGCCACCTTACACCGACTTGTTAGGCCCACTGGGCAAACCAGGGTAGTCAGGCGAGGGTGCGCGGACTGTGGAGGGGCGAGACCCCTGTTTGGTTCTTAAGGGCTAGACCCCTGTTACTGAGAGGGCTATGCCCTATACTGGTTCCGTGCTGTGCTTTAGGGTGCACCCGTTAATGGAAACGACTGACTGCGTGCTAGTGCGGGGTAGCTACCTGTGCGTTTATCGCATGAGCTGTAGTCACCGTTACGTCTGTTAGTGACCTTGGGGTGGTTGACTGAGTGTAGGACCACCACGGGAGACTCTCCCAGCCAGGAGAGCACCACATGCTACTTCTACTCTTCGGAAAAGACTACAATAAGATCATTCCCATGAGGAACATTCGAGATCAAGAAAGAGACCTGATAAATAAACCAAGTGATGAAAGAAAGAATAATTAGTTAAAGAAAGAAAGAAATTGAAAAACAACAGCTACCTGTCCACCTTTACTGTTTTAGTTAATTGGTTGCCACTCTACTCAGCATTCACTGACGTTTGTACTCATAACCTTTTTCAGGTCCAGGTGTTGAGCAGCCGGAGCCTATAGCTACAGAGGGTGCTGGGCCCAGTAGAGCCCAGTAGTTGTAGCTTTCTGTTGTGCTCTGTTTCCTGTTGTAGTGAGTAGTTTGTTACACTTCTCTACTCTTTTATTGTGAACTTTATATTCCTGTACTAGTTTACTTTCTTACTGTTGTGGTGGTGCGTACTGTAGTAGTTACTTCTTTACTGTTGTACTTTTGTTACTGCTAGTTGCTTGCATGGTGAATGTGGTTTATTTTACTACTTTTTGGTTACTTTCTCATTAGACGACTGGGTCTTGGGATCAGTCGAGTCAGTACGGTCTCGTGTCCTGTAGGGATTCAGGAACCGGGTCGTAACAAAATCGTTTGGTCCCCCTTTGACCTCCTGCATCCCAACACCTTTATGAGAGACACAATGATCTAACTTGATCAATTGGAGATTATAGATAGTGGTAGAAGACTTTTGTCAAGTTAAAGTATCATTCACTCTGATACTCATAAGGAAGATAAGAAGTTAAATAAGAAGGAATGAAAAGGAAGTTAATGGTGATGATCTAAAAGAAGATGATGAGAACGAGGACCAAGATGAGGTCAATATTATGGTAAGATCGATTAGTCTAGTTACTTTTATTTCCTAATCTTCGTAGCCTTATGTAAGGCTTATGTTTTAAGTTGCTCATGTTTAGCTTGCAGTGATCTTTACTAATTATTTTACATTCACAAAGAAATGAACTTGATGCATATTTAAGGATGTTGAATTATTTTTACAATCTCTTGTTGACCAAGTCCTATGTAAATGGGGCGCCATCTGAGTTCAAAATAGGGTTAGGAGCCTCAAACCAATCAATCACACACAATAGACAAAGGGGTTGGTTACTTACTTCCACCTTGAAAGGTGTACGCCTGGGGAGAGCTTAGTTGCTCTTGAGATTCACTAAGTATTTTAGAAATATAGTACACAAAGAAAATTCTCTCTCTTTATCTGTGCATGCCCACATACAGATGGGTCCATCTCCCTTTATCAGTAGTGTGGTAAAACACACGTTCTCTTATGTTGGCAAGCTTCATGGATGGTAGTAAAGATAGTCAATGCACGTAACCACCACAACCCACCTTCCAATTAATGTCATCATAAGCTTTATGATTCGTAATAGCAATCTTTTAGATAACCACTCGCTAGATCTTACGTCAGGCAGGTCAGTTTGTCTAATCATCTCAATCGATAACCGAATTGTGTTAGTCATCCTTTGACTAATGGGGGTTAATCGGTTCAACTGATTTCTTTGGCTGGAACAACCAGCCTATTAGATTATGTTTGATTACCAATCCGACAGGATCTCTTAGGTGGGCCTTAGTAGTTAACCATTTAAGAATGACCTTTTGCATAGGGCCATGAGGGGCCTTACTTGGGCTATTTGCCTTGAAAATCCCTCCTTTGTTGTTGGGCTTGATTTAGGATTTTCCTTCCCTTCTCAGTTGTCCCCACTCTCTTAGTATGTCGAGTAGAAGAGTTTTTGTAATTGTTTTCTTCCTTGGTGATGTACCCAACAGACTGCCCTTTTGTCAACATGAAAGGGACAACTACTTGTAATTGGGAGGAAGAAGATACATATTTATTACTAAACATGGCACTGCCTGCATATATGGTTCAGTTAGGCATATCATCACCTAGATATATGATTTTGCCAAGTATATTGGAGCTTGGATATATGATTCTATCAGGCATATCACTACTTGGAATCATGTGATTTTGTTCAGCTTTACTTGGGTGTATTTAGGCATCGGTTAAGGTCGGTTGCCTTTAGGCGGGCGATGGCTAGTCGCCACCTAGGAAGTGCTCTCTTGGGCACAAGAAAGGAGAATGATGTGGCACTATCATCAGTGAAGGTCACACTTTGATTCACATATCATCATGATGGTGTGTATAGTCGGAGCTTATGTTTTTGAAATTCGATGAGGCACCTTAAGCATTAAATGCACATATGGCTATCATTGGACCTGCGGAGGGTTTATCAGGGAATGACACGACGTTTGCAACTTTGATGGGGGTTAATCATGTGGAATCTCTGTGGGGCAATTAATGCTGACTGAGATATGCATGACTTGACAACCAATAATGATTATGTATTAGTCGTGACACATTAAATGCGTACAAATTCGAAATGATTCGGTATCCCAGCTTGGCATGATTCTCTATGTGTAAAGCATCACTCATTACTTATAAATAAGGAAGTGGGGTAGGCATGAGTAAATACACCCACCTCCCTTGCATGAAATTCCTTATTGTTCTGCTGGTGCTAGAGTTCTCATTTCACGATGTTAGCCTTTGTCACCAGTCTTCGATCACGTCACCATGTCAGACATTGGAGGAAAAGGTCAATCATCTTCCTCTACCGATAGACTTTCTATTGAGACCTTAGGGTTTTTTACCCCTCACTATCGAAGATTATCAGTAGCTTTAATCTTAGGTCTTTTTTAGATTCCCATCACCTTGAGAGGGATTCTTTTGAGTTGGTAGGCCGTTACACCCGAATATGTTCACCTTGTTTGGGTGATTCTTTTGTTATTTGTAAATATGCCATTGAACATGCCCTTAGGATTCCATTGAATCCCTTCATTGTGGATTTTTTAGTTTTTTTTTGACTGGCTCTGTCTCAGTTAAGCCTGAGCTACTGGCAGATTTTGAATGCCTTTGTTGTTATCTTGTGGATTTTTTGTCTTTTTATCAACTGGCTCCATCTTAGTTAAGCATGAGTTGCTGGATGATTTTGAATACCTTTATCTTTTTCTACTTCCATTTTGGAATTATACCCTATCATGGCCTTTTTTGCCTCCTTTATGGGCTCATGCCCATTAAAGTGAAGAAAGATAAGCCTCCATCCATCATGTACACCCTTTATAGTTGCCAGATAGGACATAGGGTGACTAACTTGCTTGACACGCTGAAAGGGCAGGATCATCAATTTATTATTTTGCACAATGGGGAGGAATTGAGGGTCTTGAATTCCTGGAAAGGGCCCCTGAAAAAAGATAAGCTACCTGCTGCACAAGAGCTTAACCTAACGATTGAGGTGGGTGCATAGGAAATAGTGGAGTTTGGTCCTATTTCCCAAATAGATCTCTGGCGACTAGTAGTATGAAGGGTTTTGTTTTGGGTAGGAAATGCATCCCTAAGGCTGAGTAAGTAATGGGTTCAAATGTCACTACCCTTTTAATGAATCTCTTAGGGATTTGTGTTTTTAATGCATTTGCTTTATGTTTGTAGCTTTTCGGAGCTTCTCACAGCTAAAACCATCGAAGAGGTGTGGGAGAGGGGTTGCTAACATGTCAGAGGGGATTAAAAGGTAAAGAGTGGAGAGTGCTCTCGGATCACGCCTCGTACCATCCCCCCTTACGATCAGGGGTAACCCTAGGCAGGGTGAAAAGAGGTCGCCCGTCAAAGGTTTTGCCCCTCTTTGCAAGAGTTATCCAAGTGGAAACATTGGGCAAGGGTGAAGGATCTCATAGATGGCCCGCTGCACAGTTTAGCGGCTTACCTAAGGTAGAGGTGATTCTTGCTCCTTTGCCACCTTCTAGGACAATATCCATAGTAGTGGTGGGAAATTTCTCCAGCCCCAAGTGGGGATGAGGGGTTAGAGCATTAGCTCTATCTAGGTTATCATCCCTGAGAGTTTGAAGAAGAGGAAGAGTTAGTGGAAGAAACATTATACCAACGGTCTTGGTAATGAGCTGAGGGGGCGTCAATACCTTCAACCATGCTGGCAAGGATTCCCAAGGAGGGAGGAGAAGAGGAGGGAGAAGAGACTCTACTTTGTAGGAGAAGGCATCTCGTGTTGAAGGAGAGTTCTCCCTTGTCAGAGGGTGTAGGATGAGGGGACCTGTTGGGAGGTTCGGCAGAGGAGGCGGAATGCCCACCTCTTGAATTTTTGGTTGAGGTGTTAGCAAACACCATAGTTGCCACTGAGGTGAAGGTGCAGTCATTATTAAATGACGCACTAGTGTGGTGTTTGTCTTCATTTGGACCCAACACGTTGAAGAACATGTATTAGTATTGTCTCTGTGTGGTAAGTGTTGCCTCATTTGTAATCTTCTTGCTTTCCTCTTTTGGAAAAAAGCATAAGTAATTGTTTGCTAATTCATGCAAATAAAGACCATTGGTGGTAGCTTTATTCTTACGAAGTAGCTGGTTCCTGAAACCTTGGCTCGCGTTGATGAGCTAGGAATGTTCCTATTGGACATTTTTGGTTTTAGGAATGAGGTTTTGAGGAATTGCATATGGAATTAGTATTTTGTGTAATAAGTGGAGGAATAAGTCCCTTTTGATGTTTGGGGCAATGAGGAGGAATAAAGGGCTGGTGTTCTACATTTGGAGGAAGGGAGAGAGGAATACAATTATTCCATGGCCCCTCTGGAATAACTTTATGCTAGCATAAGTAGGTTTATTCTGGTATAACTTTCTTCCAATTTTTCTCAACCCAAACACGGAAGAACTTATCTTATTCTTGTAAACAAACGGACCCATAGAGAACACTTTTCATTGGGTAGAAAGGGATGTAGGGACCTTAAGGGTGATGGGCCAACATGTAGAGGATAGTGAGGTCACCCGATTGAAGGTGGAGTCTGTCCGCCAGACGAAATGGGCCAACAATTTGACGACTCAGTTAAAGGCTGCCAGAAGGAGGGAGAAGGTTACGTGCTCTGCCTTTTCATGCAAATGTGAGTTTGTGGAAGCACACGACCGGGAAATGCTACGCATCCATGCCTCTTTTGACAGTCATTTGGTGAGGCTAGCTGACTTGAAGGAGAGTCTGCGAAGGGTCTCTTTTGGCACAGATGTCGCGCGAGAGGAGTGGGATGTCTTCAAAGTAAAGGAAGATATCCACCTGCGAGGCATATGACGAGGCACTCCGTAGTAAGGAATCTTCCTGGCATCAGTGGTGGAGGACTTGGCATGTATGCACATTGCTCACAACAACACGGAGACCCAAACTGGAAGGTTGGCCAAGAAGTTAGACTAGGCAAAGAAATACGTGGAGGAAGAGTCAATAAAGCTTTACTATTTGTGAAATTAATGGTGGAGGGATACGAAGCTCGAGACCGTTCTAAAAGTTTTTATCGAGGACCCCTCATTGACAGAAACCTGGGACCAGGTATCAATAAAACTCGAAAGGCTTGCGGTCACTCAGGCAGTTTCAGGGGGTGGTCATACCACCCTAGAGGAATTCCTTGGGTGGCCTTTCGAGGTGTTGGATGAGGAATACCAGCAACAGCTTCGAGCGAGGCTCATTCAGGACTTGGAACCCGCCTCGCCGACTCCCAGGTTGTCTTCTATTGAAGGACGGTTAGGCGGATTGGACCTTGTAGGGGAAAAGATCGTGTCTAAGGAGGTCACTATTATCTCCGAAGTGCCGACAGGAGGAGATTCAGGCACTCATACCTCCTTTGACCCCAACACTCTTTCGGATGAGTTGGAACTCCCCTTGAGCCCAATGGTTAATATCTCAGTGGACCCCTCGTCCTTTAACTCTCCAGATCAAGCAATGTAAGCTTTCTGTTTCTTTGTTTTTTTTGTTTTGCTGGAAGAAATGCTGAATGTATGAAATATCATTTCAAATCTCTGTGTACAACAGCAGAAACTACATTGATTGGCTAGAACTTAGGGGAAGTACACTCATAAGTTTGTAGCATGCCAAGTGCATAGGATTCGTTGGCCTCCCATAGCCTCTAGGTGATAATACTCACCATAGCCATAGTTAGAGACTTTGTAGGGACCTTTGGGGCAAGCTTACTGCTTGGCTCAATCGAGTGTGAGGCTTCTACTCGACACAAGACCAAGTCTCCAGCAAACCTTTGCCTTTTGACTCACTTGTTGTAGCCAAATGCCACAGCTTCTTTATACTTTGTCATTGATTTGGGGGCTTCTTCCCTGACTTCATCAACCAATTTGAGGGCTAGGTGGAGTTGCTCATCATTAGTGGAAAGTTCATATAGCTAGGTCCAGAAAGTTGGAAGGAGTACCGCTAGAGGCACTTTTTAAGTTGAAGGGGGTTTGCTTGGTTATGGTCTTTTGACTAGTTTGGTAACCCTATAATATGTCTAGCATCTCGTCTAGTTGCCTCTTTAGGGAGACAATAATTGCTCGATTAGTACCCATCTGATTGCACAGCAATTCACGACAACAAACTGTCAATCTTATGCTACTTTTTGGCTTTACATGTCTAGGATTAAGTAACAATACTTACATTTTGTAAATGCCTACATTCATGCATAATGTGATAGGAAAAAGGAAAGAGAGATAGAGCCCTTATGTTTGCACTACCACCTGATATCACCCACCTATCACCTACAATAATTAACCAAAACCTCAAGTGCCGACCCCACAAAATACCCAAATATCCATATCCTAACGACATTTGCTTGCCCCCTACACCTCACCCCTCACCTATAAAAATACCACCCCACCTCCACTCTCAACGTCGGCACCCATCTCCATTTTCCCACTGCAGCACACCCACTCAATAGGTCATCTCTCCTTTCTCCCTCTCTTCCTCTCCCATTCACAGCACCTTCTCACCAGTTGAGAGGGCATGCTGTGCCATTGGGAAGCCCTTAGTGGTCACAAACCACCACGGTGAGGTCCACCATCGTCTAGCTCCACGTGAGTAGGTAGACATGGTGGATTCTCTAGTTATTTTGTTATTTTGATCGTTCTTTTTATCGCCATTAGCATAGGTTAAAAGCTCCCTTGCTTTCCCTTGCTTTGTTTTGCTATAGTGCGACAATTGCACTTCATTTTCGTGGCCTCATCACCGAAAAGCTTTTCACTTATTTGGTGGTAGGCCCCACTCATGCACGCTCCACTAGTCACCAACACCCACGCAGGCCTTCCCTCTGCCTTGAAAAATCGCCACAGAAGATCGTCGCCTCTTTGCGCCCCCCCTACCCCCCCACCCAAAGTCACTGCTTGGCATGACAAGGTGACCGGCCAACTTCTCAGTTAACCGGTCACCATACTCAGTGCGCCCTCTCCTCACTGCACCTGCCGATTACCCGTGTCTTTCACCCTTGACACATCGCACACACGGGCATGCAAACACACAACACTCACTACACTCCCTTTGTATGAGCTCTTACACACCCTCTGCACGTGCGCACGTACGCAACACTCATGCACATACACAAACAAACACACACACACACTTGCACACAGTCATACACATACACATATATCCATTAACCATCACGTGCACGTCTCCCTTTACAGTGCATTTTATCACGTGTGTGTAGTAAACCACCTCCACTTTACCCACTTTCACGCTAATATCTCCTAATTAAATAGCACTACTTGCGATTCGACATGAGTTTCTAGCGCCATTGTTGGGGAGGCTCTATTCAGGTTTGATTTCTACTTTTTTATTTTAGCGTTATTCTTCTTTCCACCCATCTCTTCACGGGTATTCGTTGTTTGTTTTTGTGTAGGTGAACCTGTTGCGAGGGAGAAGGCACGTAGAGGAGGTCGGAGACATGGATGAGTCTAGGGTAGGAGCGAGAGCGTAAAGTTGCCAGCTCTACTTGGAGCTTCGTACACGTTGCTCAGGAGGTACGTGTCCTTGTCTCTTAGCAAACCTAGGTTCTTCTGTCATAAAAAATTTCACTAAAAAGATAAAAAAAATACAAAATTCAAAACCTAAAAAAAAATAAAAATAAAAAACCCTTAAAGGAGAGTTTCTTCTTGGGATTTCTCAAAACGAGTGGATTAAAATCCATTGATTGATTGTTTTCATCACATCTACCTTCCTCGATTTCCCACACTCACGCATGTAAAATCCGAGAATCTCAATTCTTTGATTTTTCACGATGCATGATTTCATTGAGGCGAATTAAAATCGAGTGTTTGTTTCATCTTTTTGCCTCATTATTCATATTTAGGATCCATTATGTTGGTTGGGGATTCTTGAAATCAAGTTGACTCCAAACCCACCACAACCTCATATTCTGCCTTTGATTTGATCCCGAATCTCTACCCCAAAATTTTCATCTCTTATCTTTGGTTGAGCCTTGTGTGGATTTTACATTCTGGTGGTTGAGAGCAACTAAATTGTATTGTTTGGTTCCCAATCACATTACATTAAAAGAAACACATGCATCTACACTTAGAAATATCCATTTAGGGGCCTATTGCATTGTAGCATGCATTAACCAATCAATTTAAAGGAGGGTTGTTTGGGCATAAAAACTTATTTTTTCAGAAAACCCAAAGATTGGTTGAAATGGTAATTCATTTGAATCTTAAAACCTATACTACTAAAGAATGGAATTCTGAAAGCCATTCACCAATCTAAACTTCAATTTGGGGAGATTTCCCCATTGTATTCTTGATTTACACACTCTTCAATCGACGCACTTGGGCATTACCCCCTAAACAATGCCCTTCACATTTCAAAGCACTTGTATCCTAACCTCTTAATTAAAATTGCTAGCAACTTGACCCCATTAAGGTTTGAAGGTCTAACTACCTACGTGTAGTGCCTATGGGCTGATATGGGTTCTTGCGTGTTATTGGGTGTCTAAGACTAGGGAAAACAGCCCTTCAATCTGGCTCGGTGGTTCCACGGTGCTTGTATATGGTTCCGTAGGTAGCGATAGTAGGTAAATTGGATCTTTAGTTCTAGGGTCACCTTTAGAGGTTAGGACCTTGATTGTTTTATTTGTCATCAAGTGCACCTATTCAACGTCATTTCTCTCATCCCCTTCTCTCTTCTCATCTCCCCAATTCTTCTTCCAGTGATGCATGTTTGGGAGGAGGTCACAAAACTCTGAACTTCTTGAATTGTTTGATAATTCTAGGAGGGTAGAAACTAGTGAATCAGCCTCCTCCGTAAAAATGGCTACTCGTCCACCCCCAAATCTTGAGGAGAATCATCCCCTTCCCCCTCTACCAGACCCGTTAACCTGCCTCCAAGCCCAAATGGCATTGTACACAGAACAAATTGAAGCTATCATGGAAACCGTGGAGGAGATGCAAAATCCTCCCCATCGGGAGGAGCCTAGGTCTTTGAGCTTGTATCAGAATCTCTCTGCAATAAAGACCCATAGGCAGGTTCGTGTCCTCGCGGGCGAGGATGATTTTGAGTTGAAATCGAATGTCATTGGCGTAATTAGTTTCTATTATAATGGACATGCCAGTGAAGACCCTTTTCCTCACTTGGAGGATCCAACCCAATTGGCTGAAACAATTAAACTAAGAAATATCGGGTTAAGTATTGTCCTCATGAAAATGTTCCTGTTTTCATTGCGAGACAAAGCCCTGCAATGGCTGTGTATGATTGGAGGGCCCATTCATTCTTGGGAAGAGATGCACATTGCATTTCTCAAGAAATTCTTCCTGATCGGGGGCATTAATGCGCTTCGCCATCCCATCACTTCCTTCACTCAATAAAATGACAAACAATTTCATGAGGCTTGGGAGAGGTATAATGACCTTCTCAGGAAATGGCTGCACCATGGTTAGCCTCGGTGGCATGTAGCCCAGATCTTCTATTATGGGCTAGATGAAACCATGAGATGAATTGCGGGCACTTCTTGCGGAGGCAATTTCATGAACAAAGATGAGGGTGAAGTGTTTGAACAATTCGAGAACATGAGTTATTCCATGAACAACACTTCCATTGTCACCTTTAATTGGACCAGCGCACCTCGCAGTGGAGCACACGAGGTTGACACAGGACCCTCCCATCCTTCCACTGATATGAACTTAATTGTACAAAAATTGGACGAAGTCTCCATCGTGAACAAAAAGTTGGATGAACTTTTGGTCAACCCTGCCCATTTTGTGGCCTACAGTTCGGCTCCTCCCTCACGTCACAAACCTAATTCTTCCTAAGTCAGGCTTGTTTCCAAGAATCTTGCATGACCTACATCTTCTTTGCCAAGTATTATGCCGAGCGACTTGGTAAGCAACGTGGACCTGGCTTCTGCTAGCCAGTATTTTGACATGGAGGAGCAAGCCTCCATGTACTCAGATGCATTATTGTATGTGAACCCATCTTCAGAATTTGAAAACATGCTTGCCCTAAGGAACAACTTGTGTTCTACTACTTATAACCCAAGGTGGCGCAATCATCTGAACTTCGCATGGTCCAACAATCTTTAGCGTCAAAACCCCACTGGTGAACCAATGCAACCGTTTGCTCTCGTCATCCTAAGGGCCCAGTATTGTCCTCCAGCAAATCAACCATCGGGCCCTTGCGCACCTCAAGCGGATCATGCATCAAACTCTCTTGACAAGTTGATGTGAATGATGATGGAAATGTCTAAGCTCCATGAAGAAAACATGACTTCACTTCAGTACCAATTGACACAACAGAATGCTGAGATTAGCGAACTATGCATGACGACTTGATCTCAGGGTAGTCTTCCCACCCAACCTGTCCCTAACTTGCAAAATTTTGTACCCCGTGGTCTGCAACCATAGGCACAACCTTCTCAGAGGTAGGCTCACAAGATTCTACATGCTCCAAGTACTCCCCTTGGATTCCAAGCAAATCTTGCAGCAGCACAACAACCTTACATCCCTATTGTGAACCTTCCTCTGCCTTATGATCCCACTGGAACTGCAACGTCCAATGCGATCACCACAAAGGGTGGTAAATAACTGTCGATCCACCTCGACCTAATGCTGGCCTGTCTTCTTCGTCGTCCCCCCATTTGAATTGCACATTGCATTCTTGTATGGATGACATACCTAATTTAATGCCAGAATTGGTCCTAGTCCCTGAGGCTCTAGTAAGGTAGCCAAAAGGCAAGAAAAAGAACACGCAGACCTTTGATAATCTACATGATTTATTCAAGGATGTTGAAATCAAGGTTCCCTTGCTGAAGGCGATCGGCCACATCCCTACCATCGCTCGTTTCTTTAAGGATTACACTACACTGAGGCGATAACAAAAGAAAACAAAAACTTTGGTGGTTCTCTCACCTCATGTGAGTTGTGCTATTCTCTCAAAATTACCATCGAAGTAGAATGACCCAGGCACCCCTCTAATTTCATGCAACATCAAAGGCTGCAATTTTGATCGTGCCTTGCTTGATTTAGGATTTTCCATTAACTTCGTTCCAACCATCATGTTTCAAAAATTTGCATTGGGAGATCTGAAACCCACCCTTACTACATTACAACAAGCAGATCGCTCTGTCAAAATCCTATGGGGTGTGGTGGAAGACGTGGTGGTTAGGGTCAACAATCTCTGTTTTCCTATTGACTTTCTTGTATTAGACTTCGAAGTTCTTGATTCACTTTCTAATTACCCGATCATCCTCGGGAGACCATTCTTGGCCACAACCCATGCCCATAATGATTGTGAAACAAGTTGCATTGAGATAGCCGTGGGCTTTGAAAAGCTCAAATTCAATATTTTAAAGACTTCCAAGAATTTTGACTACGATCTAATCAAGGATAAGATGTCTGACAATGACATGGTCATTAGTGCGTGTATTGGGTTGGTAGGGACTTATTTAGACTGCTGTAGCGTACCCCTGGAGAATCACCAAAGCCTGACTGATTTACATTGTGACATTTCCCTACCCCTTTTCTCACCCCTCCCTGACTAGACCCTTGATGAGGCTCACTCCGCTTTTTACTCCTCGTGGTCTGAGTCATTTCCAGGCTGCTCACCTTTGATCTACCCCCTTGAAGACAGGAATGCCCTTTCTTCCCCGTCAAATCTAGCGAAAGCAATGTTCTACATTGGGACCTTGTTCCCGAACACTATTTCCTAGGGCTCCCCTTTCTTGGATCCATCAATCCAAGATGCCCCTATTTTTGGCCAACCTGAGGGCCAGTTTCCTTCACCTTTATTCTTTCACCTTGTGATCCATTTGGGACACTCTCATCCCAAGTTTTGCCAGGTCTTTCCCCATCTACTCCCGAGCTTAAAGCGTTGCCTGACACATTAAAATATGCTTTCTTAAGACCAAATGGGATGCTCCCTATAATCATTAATTCAAAATTGTTTAGGGAGCAGGAGTGTAAACTAATGAAGGTCCTAACTGAACATAAGGTAGCCATTGGATGGTTACTCTCTGATTTGACTAGCATTAGCCCCTCTTACTGCACTCATCGTATATATACTAAGGAGGAGGCTCGACCTTCCTGCAAGATGCAACGACATCTCAATCTGAATACGAGGGAGGTCGTTAAAATAGAAATTATTAAATGGCTTGATGCGGACATCATTTACCCGATCAGCGATAGCCCCTAGGTGAGCTCGATTCATGTTGTGCCCAAAAAGGCAAGTCTCACCATCTATGTTAATGACAGGGGAGAATCCATCCCTATGCACTCCTATGTCTTGAAGAGTATGTGTAGACTATAGGAAGCTTAATGCTCTATTATGAAAGACCGTTTCCCGTTACCTTTAATCAGCTAAATCCTGGAGCGGTTAGTGGGAAATCAGTTCTTTTGTTTCCTGGATGGGTTCTCAGGCTATAATCAGGTGGCTATCAACCCTCGTGATCAAGAGAAGACCACCTTTACCTGCCCCTTTAGCACCTTTGCCTTTTGAAGTATGCCATTCGGACTTTGTAACATGCCAGCTACCTTTTAACATTGCATGTAGTGATATTCCATGATATGGTAGGTGATTTTCTTGAGGTCTTTGTAGATGACTTTTCAATCTTCAAACTGACAATTGATGATTGTCTGGTCAACCTGACTCGCATCCTTCGAAGATGTATTAATGTGAACCTCGTGCTTTCTTGGGAAAAAAGTCACTTTATGGTGCACGAGGGTATTGTGTTGGGACATATCATCTCCGAAAGAGGTATTGAGGTGGACAAAACTAAGGTAGATGTGATAGTTGATTTACTTATACCTAGCTTTGTTAGGAAAATCCACTCCTTTCTGGGTCACGTCGGGTTCTATAGGAGATTTATCAAGGATTTCTCCAAGATTTCCATACCTTTGATGCATCTCCTATCGACTGATATGCCCTTTGACATGGGCCCCAACTGTATTCAAGCATTCATATAACTGCATGATGCTGTCAATAAGGCCCCTATTCTCTAGCTGGCTGATTGGTCCCTCGACTTTGAGTTGATGTGTGATGCTTCTGACTTAGCTGTCGGAGACATCTTAGGATAAACACGTGATAGACACCCCTTCGTGGTGTACTAGGACAGTAAGATGCTAGATGAGGCCCAGCATAATTATACAACCATTGAAAAGGAGTTGCTGGCAGTCATCTTGGGTTGGAAAAATTCAGATCTTATCTTTTGGGCTCCCATGTTAACATATTCATTGACTACGTGGCTATTCGTCATCTCATGCATAAGGACTCTAAACCCTGATTGATTCGGTGGATTCATCTATTACAAGAGTTTGATCTTGAGAGATGTGATAAGGTTGGAGCCCAAAATGTGGTCGCAGACCATCTCTCTAGACTTGACCTTAACCATATTGGACTTTCCCTGCCGATGAATGAATCTTTCCTTGATAAGCACCTTTTGGCAATAGATGTGGTAAGTAGACCTTGGTATGCCGATATCGCTAACTACCTTGCCTCTGGCTTTCTTTCTTGAGGCTGGTCTAAAAACCAACATGAGCATCTCATTTCAGAGGCAAAGTATTATTTCTGGGATAATTCACTTCTTTTTGGGTTAGGTGCCAACTAGATTATCCGTTGCTGTGTTCCTGACAACAAGTTCCTCGGTGTGCTATCCTTTTGCCATGATCAGGCTTGCAGAGGCCATTTTTCAGGGAGGAAGACAACTACCAAGGTGTTGCAATGGGGATTCTTTTGGCCCTCCCTTCATCAGGAGGCACACAATTCTGCTAAGCATTGCACTAGGAGCAGGTGCCAGTCGCTAAGGTCAATGTCACGTTGCAACATGATGCCTTTGCAACCTATCCTAGTTGTAGAAATCTTTGATAGATGGGGAATCAATTTTATGAGTCCCTTTCCTACATCCAAATGCTTTGAATACATCCTCGTTGCCATTGATTATGTCTCAAAATGGATTGAGGCTATTCCTACGTATCATGCTAACCATGTTGTCACCACCAAATTTGTTAAGGAATATATCTTTGCATGCTTTGGGATCCCTCGAGCCATCATTTCAAATGGAGGAACCCATTTCACTCATTCGTCTTTTCGGGCACTTTTGAGGAAGTACGGAGTTCACTACCGTATCACTTCTTCATACCATTCCCAAACGAATGACCAAGTTGAGGTGTCGAACCGCCGATCAGGCAAATCCTCCAGAAAATGGTTCGTCCTGACCATAAGGATTGGTCCGACAAGATGACTGACACCTTATGGGCGTATCGGACCGCCTTCAAGGCTCCCCTTGGTATGTCATCGTATAGGATTTTTTTTAGGAAGCCTTGTCACCTACCAGTTAGTTGGAGCACTGTGCTTATTGGGCAGTTCGCCAATGTAACCTCGGCTTAGACTTGTGTGGTCGAGAATGGAAACTCCAACTCCAGGAATTAAAAGAATTGCAACGTGAGGCCCATGACTCCACTTTAACATTTAAACAACAAACTAAGGCCTTTCACAATAGCCGCATTTGGCAGAAGGAGTTTGAGCCATCACAACAAGTTTAACTTTATAATGCCTGGCTCAAATTCTTTCTTGGTGAACTGAAGCCCAAATGGACAGGACCATTCCTTGTCTCGCGACAATTTCCCAATGGTGCCATTGAAATCGAAGACCCCAAAACTAGGCACAAATTTACGGTAAATGGGTAGCGGTTGAAACCTTATCTCACTTGTAAGCTTGCCCCCGTTGATGAGATAGTTGCTTTGCTGGAGAGTAACTAATTTTTGCTTCACTCTGAGTCTAGTTGGGGCTGTTAAATTCAATGCTCGTTGGGAGGCACCTCAACACCCTTTCACCTTTAGCCATCATTTCATCTCTTGAGTTTTCACTACTTCACTCCACATTCCAATTCACTTCACTACACTTCACTTCACACTTCACCTATTCCACATGTTTTCTACCACCCACCATCCACCAACCTGTCCACCTTGCTGTGTACCTCTTACTCACTTTTGTACCAAGAGCCTTTAATCTTGTCCCACCCTCTTGCATGCATATGAGGACATAGCAAGATTTGGCATAGGGGGTGGATAGGCATCCATAGGATCTTGTATATTTTTTGGGTATCATGCAGGACTCCCTTCCATTATACATATCCATTTTTAGTGTATATATAGCTTTATTGAAAAATCAATAAAAGTTGAAAAAATGTTGAAAAATCTTGAAAAGAAATATAAAATACAAAAAAATACATAAAAATTGGAAATTTAAAAACTCCAAAAAGTTTTCCAAAAGTGTTCATTTATGATATGAAAGTTGAAGCAAAAATAAAATAAGTGTTTATGGATGTTCAACCTTTGCTTTTAGACTTTCCTGAACACATAACTTTGATTCGCTCAAGCTTAAGCTTAATACACTTGAGCTTTGACAATGTAGAACCAAAATCTTTACTAACTTAGGATGTATTCTTGTACCTGAGTCAACCAGTACAGGATTTGTCTGTTTGCCTCTGTTTAAGAGTTGAGTAACTTTGGTTCACACCACACGGATATAAGAAGAACTAGGCGAACTTAAGTTCTCAACCCTAGTGCTCATTAGGGAAGGTGGGGTCCTTACTTGTGCGTGTAGGTAGACTCTTTGTCTCAGTCTTTAGTCTTGTGTTTAGGGGAAACTCTTTCCACAAATACTCACCCACCAAATAAGTGTGCACGACCAAATAAAGTTGATAGAGACATACCGATGTCTGTTTTTAGAAAAAAAAGAAGAAAAAAATTAAAAAAATAGAAAAGTCAAAAGAAAAAGAAAAAAATTATTCTCTGCAATAAGTCGGTATGTTCTCCAAATCGAATTGTAAATACCTTTGTACATAGCCACCAAAAATGGTTGTTTCAAGATACACTACATATACCCTATATTTTCCGCTAAATATTTTTGAGCTACTTACACAATAAGAGTTAAGTTCGAGTATTCACTATTTTTAGAGTTAATATGAAAACATGACCTGAAGCTGAGACCAACCTGGACTTAAAAAGATGTGAAACCTTGAATTTGAGTCTTAAGTTTGTCTGGTTAGTCCTAACTTGCACTAAACACAATCATAACTTCTTTTATTCTTAAGCTTGGTAAAACTCTCTGGATCCTAAAAGCCGTACTTAAGTTTTAAATACCAAGAGTCCTTGTTAGTAGAAAGATGCTCTATGTCATATAAGTCTTGAGTGCTGCTAGTCTTCTTTGCAATGTTTCTTACAATGTCCAATAGATAAACACATTGATATTGCTTCAGAAAATTATTCTTCAGCCAAAGATCATTTCTAAACACTTTACTACTATATTGAGTACTGAATAAGTGTTTTGCTAGGGGTTAGCAAAAGACAGGCATGAGGGTGTGATTGTGCAGCAATTCACGCCAACAAATTATCAATCTTATGCTATTTTCTAGCTTTACACATCTAGGATTAGGTAACCATTGCATTTTGTAAATACCTACATTCATGAATAATGAGAGAGGAAGAGAGAGAGAGAGAGATATATATAGCCCTTATGTTTGCACTACCACCTAATATCACCCACCTATCATCTATAATAATTACCAAAACCTCAAGTCTGACCCCACAAAATACCCAAATATTCATATTCAAATGACACTTGCTTGCCCCTCACACCTCACCCCTTACCTATAAAAATACCACCCCTACCTCCACTCTCAATGTCGGGACCCATCTCCATTTTCCCACTACAACACACCCACTCAACCGGCCACCTCTCCTCTCTCCCTCTCTTCCTCTCCCATTCACAACACCCTTTCACTAGTTGAGAGGGCATGCTATGCCATTGGGAAGCCTCCCATGGTCACAAACCACCACAGTGAGGTCCACCACCATCTAGCTCCTTGTGAGTTGGTAGACATGGTGGATTCTCTCACTATTTTGTTATTTTGATCGTTGTTTTTATCGCCATTAGCATAGGTTAAAAGCTCCCCTGCTTTCCCTTGCTCCATGTTGCTACAGTGCAACAATCGCACTTCATTTTCATGGCCTCATCGCTGGAAAGATTCTCACTTATTTGGTGATAGGCCCCACACACGCATGCTCCACCAGTCACTAGCACCCATGCACACCTTCTCTCTCTCTCTCTTTATGTCACTGGCTAAGTGAGAAACTTAGCTGGTGAAAAATCGCTACATCCAGTCGTCACCTCTTCGTGCCCCCCCATCATCACTTGGTGCAACAACGTGACCGACCAACTTCTTAGTTAGCCAGTCGCCATACTTAGCATGCCCTCTCCTCACCACAGCTGCCAGTTACCGGCACCTTTCACCCCTCACACACCATACACACAGGTGCATAAACACACAACACTCACTACACTCCCTTTGCGCGAGCCTCACACACCCTCTACATGCATGTGGGCATGCAACACTCGCACACACACATAGATAGACACACATACACACACAGATAGGCACACATACACACACACTTGCACACAGACATACACGTACACATATATCCATCAACCATCACATGTACGTCTCCATTTACTGCCCATTTTATCGCGTGTGTGTATGCACTAGTTGCGAACACATATATGATTTCTGCGCACACCAAACCTTCACATACACATGCACACACGTTCGATCCACACCTTCACGTGGCACATAGCTAGGGTTAATCACATCTCTCTAGACATAGGTTAACCTAACACGGTGCTACATCCAATTTTCCAATTTCATCCTCATTTTCTTCTCTCATTCTCTTTAGCTATATATATATACATATATACATAGACATATATATCTTATAGTTGCATATGTACATATATAAATATGCTAAGTATTTCCATCTATTTCAATTCTCGCATTTCTTTCCTTTGCTCCTTTATTATCTTTTATTTGATAATTAAGAAAATGCCAAAAAAAAGTTATAAAAGAGAAAAGATAACATTGTGTCTTGTAGGTACCTGATCTCGCATGTAGCGAGATTGTTTGGATTCGAGTTTGTCTTGTTGCCAAGGACTTATTTTGACGGAGTCCTCAATAACAAAGTTATCACAAAAAAAATCTAAAACCAAAAAAAAATCCAAAAACATAATAAGCGAATGAAAATGACGCACCTTTAGGATTCATGTAGAAATCAAGAACCTTAAACCCGCTTCCCTGAGTTCGACCCTAGGTATACAAGTGACAACTTAAAATCAAATTTAGTTCAGGTCAACTATATTTGAAAAATCTGTGTAGGATCACTTGTAGTTGACCACTTCCACTATACTCATTTTCACGCTAATATCTCCTAACTAAATAACACTACTTGTGATTCGACACAATTGCCTAACCATTCACTTGAGGGTAGGCAATAAAGGTAAAGCGCAAGCGTATGTCCCAATTGGTGTTGAAGTCTTCAAACTTCTTAGAGGTAAACTGGGTCCCTTTGTCGATGACTATTGCCTGTGGTATGCCATAGTGGGAGATAATGTTCTTGTGGTCAAAGGTAATTACCTTGTCAGAGTTTGGGATAGCCATAGCCTGTACCTCAACCTACTTTGAGAAATAATCCATAGCAACTAGGACATATCTTTTCTAGGCAGGAGCGAATAGGAAGGGCCCTATAAAATCCATTCCCCACTTAGTAAATCAAATAGGGGAGAGTATAGGAACCATCTCACCCGATAGAAGGTGGGGGACACTGGTGAAGTGTTAACATTTATCACATCTCTTTATGAATTCTTTAGCCTGCTGCCTCATTTGTGGCCAAAAGTAATCATATTGTAGTAGTCAGGCAATTAATGCTTTGTAGCCTTTATGATTGCCACATATACCACTATGAGTTCTTTTAAGGCTTTGACAGCCTCCTTTTCTATGAGACACTTTAGAAGAGGGGTCGAATATCCCTACTTGTAAAGTTGTCCATTCAAAAGTACGTAGTGGAAGGCCTTTTGGTGGAATGACTTCAGCTATGTTACATTAGGAGGTACTTCGCCCATGCTAAAGTACATCATAATAGGAGATATCCAGGAATGCGAGGCATCGACAGTCAATGCATGAAGCATAGACATGGTGGGCTTCGCCAGAGTTTCAAGGCATATATTATTGCCTTCACCGGGTGGAACCGTCAACACTAACCTTACCAACGCATCCGCTGGAGGATTGTTGGATCTAAGTATCTAATGAATGAGGGTAGATTTGAATTCTGTCATCTCATCTTGAACTTTATCATCATATAAGGACATATTAGAGTATTTAGCCTGGAAGTCACCATTAACATGATTTGCAACTAGCTGTAAATCAGTGAAAATTTTAAAGGTTTGAGCCCCCATTGGTGGCTTGAAGTTCGACAAGGATGGCCTTGTACTCTGCCACTTTATTGGTAGCAGGGAAGCTTAATTTCACTGCGTACTTGTGAGTGCATTCTTTAGGGGAGCTTATAGCTATCCATGCACCTGAGCCGGTGGTTATAGAGGACCCATCAATAAAAAATCTTCATACCTTATTCTCAGTTGAATATGCTTAGGTAAACTCAATAACAAAATTCACTAGAGCTTCTCCCTTAACAGCCAAATAGGCCTTGTATTTAGTATCAAATTTCACTAGCTCTAGTGCCCACTTCATTTGTTGATTTGACCCTAAGGGTTTATGCAACATTTTTCTTAAGGGGTAGTCAGAGGACATAGATGGTGTGGGCTTGGAAATAAGGGTGGAGTTTTTTGGTGGCCATGACCAAAGCTAGGCCTTGCTTCTCTGTAGGCAAATATTTTGACTCTACACCTTGGTAGGTCTTGCTAATAAAATATATCGCCTGTTGAACCCTTACCTGGTCTCGGAGTTAGGCGACGTTAACGATGGTAACAAAAGCTACCGGATATAGGGAAAGTGGTTTGCCTAGGCTTGGGGTGGAAAGAGTGAGCAATTGCTGAAGAGCTTTTTTGATTGCTTCTAATGCTTCTTGGCATTGCAAGGTCTAATGAGATAAGTTATAGCTTTTTCCCTTTTTGATGCATTCAAAGAACAGTTATCGGAAGAGTGAGATAGGAAGCGACCCAAAGCTGGGATCTTGTCAACTAATGACTAGAGAACTTTAAGGTTGGGTAGGGAGCATAAATTTATTACCTCCTGAATCTCATCTGGGTTAGCCTCAATCCCTCTATTAGAGACTAAGAAACCCATGAATTTTCCTGAAGGCACCCCAAAGGTGTATTTGTCAGGATTTAACTTCAAACGGGTATTCCTTAGAATTTGGAAAACTTCAATAAGATGTGCTAGGTGGTCTTAGAAGGTTAGACCCTTGAGAAGCATATCATCGATATACACTTCAAAAGACTTTCTAATTACTTTAGAAAAAATCATGCTTACAAGATGTTGATAAGTGACACTAGCAATTTCGAAGTTGAAAGTCATTCCATGGTATTGAAAAAGCCCTCGGTCCGTTATAAAGGATGTGCAAGGCCTATTTGCCGATGCAAGACTGATTGATGATAGCCTATAGGCATCTAAAAAAGACATGTGGGATTGTCCTACGTAGGAGTCAACGAGGGTATCGATTTTTGGGAGTAGGAAATCATCCTTGGGACAAGCATCGTTCAGGTTAATGAAGCTAACACATATGTGCCATTTGCCATTAGATTTCTTCACCATGACAATATTGGATAGCCAGATGGGATAAAGGGATTATTCAATGAATCCTACCTCTATCAACTTATCAATTTTGTTGGCAATTTGCTACCATTGCTCAGAGGACTTATGTCTTTGTACTTGTTTGACAAGATGAGTACTCGGCTGAATATTCAATCGATGCTTGATTAGGGAGGGATCCACTCTAGGTAGATCTTTGGTAGACCAGGAGAAAACATCCACATTGGATCAAAGGAGGAAGAGTAGCTCCTTGACTTCCTTAGGGGACAAATCCACTCGTAACTGCACCTTTTTGTTGATAGCAGAAAAGATGGATCTACAGGGTGGACGTATCAGGGCTGCTGGTTGATTGCGGGGTAGGAGGCGTTGCTCATCACCTTGAATGGTGTAAATTCTATCTCTTTTCTTTCCCCACTTTTGCGGCTTTGAAGGCCTTCTTTCCATGGAGTGTTTGAGTTTAATACACAAGAGTTCATGCTTGGCAGCTTGATCCCTGTATATCACACCTACTGTACATGAGGAGCGGAATAGAACTAGCAGAAAGTAGGAGGAAGGGATAGTCCAAAAACCATGAGTGGACGAGTGGCCAATGATTGCATCAGAGGTTGTTGCCAGATTGGCTATTATGAAGGTAGTTGTCTAGCTGATGTGCCGATCTTCATCACAGATGGAGATTGGAAACTCTATTTTCCCTTTAGTCATCACCTTGTGATTGCCAAAATTGATCATAGGATATGCCAAGGGGGTGAGGTCCTTTTCTTCAAACCCCAATCTAGTGAGGGTTTTGAGAAAAAGGATGTCTATGACGCTACCCTCGTCCACTAGGAGTTTCAACTAAATCTGTCTTGCCACAAGAAGTGTTATAAGTAGCATGTTTGAATGGATACCTGGATTCAACAAGGCCTCCTATAAGTTAGAGGCCACTTGCCCCATTTTGCGTGAGGCGCCTGGTCCTAACCATTGCACAACAGAGCACATGCCTTTATAGTTGCCGCTTTGTTGGTGGCTTTATCGTGGTTGACATGTCACATTAACGTTGAAGATAACTTGGACACTACTGGCAACTGGCTAGGAAAAAGTATGGTTGTCATTTTCCCAGTAGGAGGATCTCTTTTTCCTAGTGGTGATATTCATAAGGTGAGAGATCAGGGTAAAGACCCTATTTCGTCAAGGCATGTGAGACATTAGCCGACACCTTGCTTTCGAGAGTCACCATATTAACGGCTCGCAAGTGTTGTAATTTCTCCTTATAATATTCTTTGAGGCCTTCTAGGGGTATTTTCACTTTGTCTTGGCCCTTAAAGAGTTTAATGAATTGAGTCAAATTTCCATGGCGGATTTGGTATTCAATTTAATCTCTTAGATCATAGCAATTTTCAGTGGAGTGTCCTCTAACCTTGTGACACCTATAATACGACCTAGAATCCGCTTGCACCCTGATTGGGTCAGGTGGAGGGAGGTCTTTATTAGTTGACAAAACTTCAATCAAGATGTTAACTTAGTTAACAACTAGTGGGGTGTACTCCTGGTAGTAATCTCGCCTTGGCTGTCGAGTGGCATTATCCCAGTTTCGATTCTGATGGTCGCCTCTCTAATCATTGAAATTTCCTTTCTACTTGTTAAAGCGGCCACTATTGCAATTGTTGGGGGTCTCAGTGGCTTCCTTCTTGTCGTTAAGGGAGTTGTATGAATCTTCCCTGAAATTATCCGCCAGATGGCCACGACAACATAAAGAATCATCCTATTCAGCAAATCTCATGGCTTGATCCTAGAGTTCCTCCATGTCACTAGGCGGAAAGTCATCAATATTATATCAGAATCTCTGAGCCAAGAGTCTTGATTTGAAGTACTAGATGGTGATGGCATTGTGGGGCCTCTTATATTTGAAGTTTTGGGCCTTAAATTTGTCCAAGTAAGAGTGGAAGGACTTGGCTTTGTGTTGCTCCACCTTCACCAGCATTTTCGGGTTATCTCTAACTTGCTGTTAGTTGACAATATATTGGCAGAATTTGTCGGCTAGCTCTTGGAAGCAGGAGATTTGACCAACCAATAGTTCATTGAACAACTTGTGAGCCATTCCAACAAGATAGGATGGGAGTACTCGGTAGAGCACTTCATCTGGACACCCATGGACGAGCATTATATGCTTATAGCTTTCCACGAAGTTGTTTGGGTGAAACATGCTATCATATTGCAATAGAGTCAGGTGCTTAAATTTTTTTTGACAAGGGGGGCATTCATAACTTCTTTTGTAAAAGGCTATGTTATAACATATGCACGTAGGTGAATGCCTCTCATTGCCCTAGTAACTTGCAGGATGATCTCCGAGAGGGAGCCTCTACTAGTAGGCATCAATAGTTGAGCATTGGATTGCTCATTAGAGTCACCCAGGGGTGGAGGAGGCGGAATGGGCTCGCGAGGAACTTCTTTTTGGCTAAAAAGCTCCCATTGGAGCTATTTGAGTTGCTCATGGAGGCAAGCGTTCTCCTCCTCTAGGACGTGATGCCACTGAATTTGATCATCTCCAGGGCATGGCTTAGGTGGAGGTTGATCTTGCTGGGACTTAGGCTTCTCGTTTCGCTATTGGATCTCATTGAGTTGCCTCATCAGCAATTCCTACTCCGCTTGAAGCACAGTTAGCCAGACCAGGAACTCTTATTCCTTTACTAGGGCTAATTACAAGTGGTCATCACAGGGTTGATTAGGTGGAGGGCAGCTCTCACGTAGAGTGCTTTTAGTCTTGCTAGCTTCTCTAGCCAGGTGACGTCACTTTGAGTTTGTGACACTTAACTCTGCAGGCTCGGGCTTCTCAAGGTTCACCTGGGAAGAGTGGCCTTGGAGGGGCTATCAAAGTGAGTAGAGTAAAGAAAGAGAAGAGTTGGAAGTTAATTACCTTATCCCTCTTCCCATAGACGGCTCCAAATGATCGAGTCCTATGTAAATGGGACCCTATCTGGCTTCACAATAGGGGTAGGAGCCTCAGACCAATCAGTCACACACAATAGACAAAGAGATTGGTTACCCAGTTTCACCTTGAAAGGTGTACATCTCGGGAAAGCTTAATTGCTCTTGAGATTTACTAAGTATTTTGGAAATATAGTACACAAAGGGAATTCTCTCTCTCTCTCTCTCTAGCTGTGTGTGCCAACATACGGATGGGTCCATCTCCCCTTTATACGTGGTAGTTGATGAAACATACGTTCTCTTACATTGTCAAGCTTCACATATGGTAGTTAAGAGGGTCAATGCGCATAACTACCACAACCTACATTCCAAGTAATGTCATCATGGGATTTATGATTCATAATGGCAATCCTTTAGATAACCGCTTGCCAGACCTTATGTTGAGCGGGCCGGTTCTTCTAGTTGTCTCAATAGACAGTCGAATTGAGTTATTCGCCCTTCACCTAATGGGGGTTAATCGATTCAACCAATTTCTCTTACTGGGAACAACCACCCTATTAGATTATGTTTGATTACGAATCCGATAGGATCTCTTACATTGGCCTGACCAATTACCCATTTAAGAAAGACTGTTTGAATTGGGTCACAAGAGGTCTTGATTGGGCTATTTGCCTTGAAAATCTCTATTTTGATGTTGGACCTGATTTAGGATTTTCTTCCCTCATCACTTATTAAATGGAATCAAGAGGATATGCATTAAAGCACGTTGTACAAAACTTACATGGATAAATAAATAGTTCAATTGGTGAAACTAATTTGACCACTTAGCTAGGGACTCATAGTTCAATTGGTTCATACTTTTTTGAGTTGTTTAACTAAACATATATAGGAATATATTGCATGCTTATAATTCAAAAGGGTGAAGCAAATGATATCTCATCAAAGATCAAATGCGCTTGGAATTACTCAGAACGAGGGGGTAGGAGACTATAGAGAACTAGATGAAGTTGATGTGACAAAGCATCAATATAACTTTTGCTTAAGCAAGGATTAAGAATTTCAGCACCACATCATCGGTTCTTCTCGAAGGAATATTAGTTTTTTAGTTAGACTTTATGGATATTTTTCTTTTCAAATTTATTCCATTTCTAAGGAGCAGAAATTTTTTTGAATCTAAGAGCATATCCTATCTTCAATGATATTCGTGTTAATCTTTTCTATGTAAACATGCTTATTGAAAGTATCAATTTACTATTCCTTTTAATGGGAGTTTTCAAAAAGAAATATATATATTTCTTGACAAGAACACTCCATCTTTATTGAATATTAGTATTTTAGAGTTGCAGTTGAAAATCTAATATTCCTTCTAAATAGTTTGATTAGTGTCTATGACGTTTTGGCAAAAGAGACCATTTTGAGATGTTAAACTTGATACGTTCTAGTAGAAAAATTGCCTACATTATTTCAAATAGTCTCTTATTTATATATCAAGTTATATATCTTATATATTTTGTGTATTGATATGAGACTTAGTTCAATTTGTCTTAACTTAGAATAATTGCCTTATGGTCACATTGTCATGCTCTTAGAAGATTTGAAATGTTCTTTCCCTACATGATTTGGAAATTAAAGATTACACTATTGAAGGTTTTTGTAAAGATGTGATGATATAAGTCTTTAGGGCTAATTTACTTAGAGTGTTAAGAAATGTGAAATTGATATTAATCCTTATTTCTATTTACTTGTAGAGTGGTGTTGACATCGGCTTCTATTTAGTTAAATTAGTGTTAAGCTGTGATGCTAACTCTTATGGTGTATACTTGAATTAATGTTAACACCAATTTCTGGAAGGTAAAACTCAAGTGTGAAGGAGTTATGAAATTAATACCTATTTGCTTAAAGATTACACTATTGAAGGTTTTGGAAAAGATGTGGTGATATAAGTCTTTAGGGCTAATTTACTTAGAGGGTTAAGAAAATTGTATTAAGAAATGTGAAACTGATGTTAATCCTCATTTCTATTTACGTGTAAAGTGGTGTTGACATCAACTTCTATTTAGTTAAATTAGTGTTAAGCTGTGATGTTAACTCTTATGGTGTATAGTTAAATTAGTGTTAACACCAATTTCTAGAGAGTAAAACTTGAGTGTGAAGGAGTTATGAAATTAATACCTATTTGCTTACATCCTTTAGAACTGATGTTGACAAAATGAGTGTTAACCTGTTAAAATAGATATTAAACTTTTGTAGGTTAATTCTTCAAATAAACAAGGTGAACCTCTCTAAACTCTACAGTAAATTAGCCCTTACTAATATTCCAAGAGCAAGCTAACTATACTACAAAGAAGAAATAAATAAAGTAGAGGAAGTGGAAAGAGTAATATGGTGACATAAATTTGTAGTAATAAAGATGGAACAAGACAAAGGGACAGGTAATGTCATCCGTAAATGTCAAAATTAAGTATTCAATAAAAGTCATCGTGAATGAAAATAACTATGATTTTTTTGTATTTATTGAAGTTATCATGCATAACGATGATTTCTTTTTTGGTACAAAATATGTTAGAGTACACGTGTAACCAGCGAATATAGATTAAAATTATTATGATTTTGAAAATTTATAAATTTATATATTTCATCGACATCTATAAAGGTAAAAATGCTAAAAGATAAATATTTAATTTTGATATTTATAAAATATAAGGGAATGACCTAAATTAATGATGAGTACATAAATGGCAATTGATCATGATATATACTGCGATTGATTTCATTTGATATAATTAAAAGTGTGTATGTAAAGCTTGTAAAAGATGCTATCATAAAGTTACAAATTGCTACATACATTTATGATCTCAATAATTTTGTCGAAGAACATGATCCAGGTAAAAGACCACTACAAAGAATTGATATGGTGAAACTGAAACAATGCAAAGGTTTTTTTTTCTAAAAGAAATGAAACATGCAAAATATTGATCTTCACAAAAGTAAATTTTGAAGAAGAATTTTATCATCAATAAAATTCTATCCTTATATTTTACCATAAATTTGATATGACTTGTTAATGTACGCATATAAGCGAGGACAGTTATGACATCTAGGAATTTTGTTGTACAAATTCTATTACAACAACTTAGAGCTATTGTCTATAAATATGAGTGAAGGTCTCTATAATAGGCATATAGTCATTTACGAATTTAACAGAATGCTCCTCACATTTTCTAACATGTTATCAGTAGTCTAAACAAACTCTACTCCACTTCTTCAACATGGAGCATCAATGATCCGAGCTACTCTACGATGTGCTCTTGATCTCCTGCATCAAATCTTCAACATGGTGCAGCAGATGTCCAATCATCTTCATCAAATCTGGGTTCTACTTAGGAGAATTGAGGTAAACCAAGATCAAATTAACATTGATCTTGGTATTCTTCTCCTTATTTCTTCTGAATAGTAAGTCGTGCTTGTTTGATCATAATCTGATGGCTTTCTCTACTTCCTACACTTCGATTTATGGTCTTAGTTTGAATTCCCTTCCCAATTCCTCATCTACACCACCTATCTTTATTCAACACAGTGTTACCTACAAATTAAACTCCCCTAATTCTTTGATCTGGAAAGCTCAATTTCTTCTACTTCTAAGAGCATATGATCTTTTAAGTTTTTTGGATGGTACTGCTACTTTACTTGCCAAATTCATGCAAGAAACCTCTAGAAATTCTATTTCTCAAGTACTCAACAGTGAATACTTAGCCTATCACAAGAAGGATCAGCTAGTGTTAAGTTGGATTATCTCTTTTGTCAGTGAGGAAATCTTTGTCCAAATCTTCGATCTCTCTTCTTCACGAGAGCTCCAGTTCTATCTTGAAAAGTTATTTGGTACCTTCTCTAAGGTGCAAATACTTTAGTATCGATCTACCTTAAACAAAGTTAGAAAAGGTGATTCCTCTATTCTAGAATATGCTAACAAGGCTCGTCAATTGGCTCTAAACGTAGCCACTGCTAGGAAGAGAATAGATGATGATGATGTTATCCTTGCTTTGTTAAATGCACTGAACTTTGACGATGATCCCATAGTCTCTGTTGTTACCTCCGATAACACTCTCTCCTTTGATGAAATTGTTAGCCTTCTATTGAATCATGAACAATGACTTCTTCGCCAAAATACAATACCTACACTTGCAGTTAATCAAGCTACAAAGGCCATAAATACTTATATAGGTGCTCAAGGCACCTGCTATCAAGGTGGCCCCTCCATTCGTGGTTGTCATTCCTCTAATTTCACCCTCAGGCAGTATGTAGCAGGAGTTATATATCAAATATGTGGAAAGATTAATCACTCAGCCATAACTTATTGGTATCTCTATAATTAACCCTTATCTCCATCTTGTCAAGCAAGTACAATAACCACACAAGCAACAACACCACCTCAATCATGGATAGCAATTTTAGGGGCTTTCCATCACATTACAAGTTCTTTCAAAAACCTTGACATTAGATCCGAATACAATGGTAGTGGTAAGTCCAAATCTTACCTTGGTCATAAACTAATTTCTAATTCTTCTAAGCTCCAGCAACTAAAAAATGTGCTCACTATCCCCAATGTTGCAAATAATTTTCTAAGCATTTATTGCTTTACTAATGACAACCAATGTTACTTCAAATTGTATCCAAACAAGGTGTTGGTGAAGGATCTTCAAAGCAAGGCAATTCTACTGTAAGGCCAAACTAATAAAGGTATTTATCAACTATGGCTACCCAAGCAAAGGATTGATACAACATCATTTTTAGCTACAACAAGTATCTCCAAAATTTCTCTCTATGGCATAAAAGGTTTGGACATGTTAATTTCCAAACTCTAAGGAAGTTGTTGTCTTAATGCTATATTCTTGTGAATATAAATAGAGATGTGGTGGTAGAACAAGGCTATGCAAGGCTCTGCTACACAGCAACTGGCTGCAAAACTGTCAGGCCTACGTGACATGCTAAGAGAATATGGGCAGGCTGTGGCTTTGATCAGAGAACAGAAGAGGAGGGAGGCTCTGGCAGTAATAAGAGATTTGGATCTGAAAGAATGCAAGCGGTCTTTGATCCTCCAGGAGCAGCAGTAACGGTAGCTGATGCAGTCTGTAGTGGGGGAGGAGGACCTGAAAATAGAAATGGACCGGCGTGAAAGATCTAGACAATTATGGCTCAAAGAGGGTGATGCGAACACGAAGATTTTCCATCTTGCAGCCAGTGCTAGGGGGAGATTTAGTCTTATCTCATCAGTTAAAGTAGAAGAGAGAACTGTTACTTCTGTTAGTGAAATCAGAACTGAAGCAGGTAAATATTTTAAAGAAATATCCAAGGCTGCTCCAAGAGGCTTTTGGAGGATGGCATCGGTGGATTTCCCTTGTGTCAGTTGTGATCAGAGAGACATGTTAGTTACTCCTATATCTGAACAAGAAGTACTAAATGCAATTAAAGATTTAAATAATGAAGGGGCCCCTGGTCCGGATGGGTTTCAAGTTTTCTTTTACAGAGAACTGTGGAGTGTTGTCAAGGTGGATGTATTGAAGGTTATTCATGAATTTGAATTGGGCAACTCTAGTTTTGAGAGGTTGAACATATCCTATCTGTTTCTGCTTCCTAAAAAATCAGGTGTGGAGAGGTTTTCTGACTATAGACCCATTGCACTATCTAATTCCATTTATCTTATTATTAGTAAGATTATAGCCAACAGACTACGGGAGGTTTTGAAGGACTTGATAATGCCAGTCCAGTCTGCTTTTCTTCCTGGGAGATCACTACAAGAGTCTTTTATTATAGCACAGGAGATGGTAATGGGTTGGCACAGGAGAAAGACCAAGGCCTTTTTATGGAAAGTAGAATTTTCCAAGGCTTATGATTCAGTCTCCTGGTCGTATCTGTGGGAAATCCTTAAAAGGAGGAAGTTTCCACCTTTATTAATATAGTGGGTGAAGAGATGCTTCACGACAGCCTATTTTTCCCCATTGATAAATGGGAAACCATGTTGTTCTTGGATTCAGCCCCAGTGTGGAGTTAGGCAAGGATACCCACTTGCCCCTCTGATTTTCAATCTCGCAGTGGATACTTTGGAAAGATACACATGCAAATTGGAAGTGGATGGTTTCATAAGGGGGTACTCAATGTCTAATAATAGGGCTTTAGCTCCCATACTCCAATATGCAGATGACACTGTTTTTTTTGTGGAAGGGGGGAAGAGGGAAGCGCAAGCGCTTCTACAAATGGTAAAGATTTTTGGGGAGATTTCTGGTCTCAGACTAAATGGAAATAAATCCTCCCTGGTCTGTTTTGGGATGAATGGAATGTTACAAAATGACATCTCTACCATTCTGGGTACACCTGTGGTCTCATTGCCTATTAAATATCTAGGTTTGCCTTTGAAATGCTCTAAAATGAAGAAAGCATATTGGTCTTTCCTATATGAAAAGGTGGCTACGAAATTGGAGGGCTGGAGAAGTAGATACCTATCAAAAGGGGGGAGGTATATATTACTGAATTCTGTCATCACTTCGATTCCAGTTTTCTTTTTCTCTGTTCTCAAAGCCCCGAAGTCAATCTGGAAAAAACTTGATGTGATGCGCAAAAGATTCTTTTGGAAAGGGGCCTCTCACCAAGGGGCTTTTCTTCAACCTTTGAAGTGGGATTCAATTTGCAAGCCAAAAAAGATTGGTGGCATGGGTGTTAGATCCCTTAAGGAATTTAATGATGCTTTGCTGTTGAGGTGGGCTGTTCGGTTGCTGCAGGGGGAAAAAAATGTGGACAGAAATAATTCAGGACAGTTATGGGACTGCCAATGATGAGAAAAATCGTCTAAACCCTCATAAACCATCTCCCTTTTGGTCTTTAGTGGTGCGTGCCCTGAGGGACAATTGGAATTTTTTCAAATCTGTATTAGGTGATGGGAAAAGCTTCAAATTCTGGTTGGAGAATTGGGTACCTGGGGGGATGTTTAAAGATAGGTTCCCCCTCGCTTATGCAGCGGCTTCGGATAAAAATGCTATGGTGTCTGATTATTGGGATGTGGAATCTGAGCAGTGGTCTTTTAATAATGCTATGTGGAATACTCATGAAACAAGAACACGAGCAAAGAATGAAGGTCCCATGCAAGAACTTGCTGCCTTCAAACCCATGCCTCATGAATATGACACATACAAATGGGAGGGTAAGTTTTCTGCTGCAGCTGCTTATGACAAGCTGATACTTTCTTCCAGGAGGGCGGAATTTGATGAGGTGGGGAAGAAGCTATGGAATTTAAAAATACCATTGAAGATACACATTTTTTTGTAGCTCTGCAGAAGGGACGGTCTGATTACTGGAGATTTGAGGCACAGGAGAATGGGTACTCCCACTTAGTTTTGCCACCTATGTGGGATGCATAATGATTCTAGCATTTATATCTTTTCTTCATGTGTGATCACTGATTATGTCTGGAGGAGAGTATGTAATGATTCTCTCCCCACATGGGAGAATCTATGGCATTATCTAGTGGATGGGAATAAGCCATGTTTACATATGGTGGCTGTGTTATGGTCTATATGGAGGGCTAGAAATGAGTGTGTTTTTCAAGAGACCCTAGTGTATGTGGATAATATTGTAAATTTTTGCTGGAGTCTCATACAGCATTGGGGTTCAATCATGTAATTGTTTCATTTTTATTAATAAAAGCTCTCCTGGTTTGTTATCGGTGATTCGATAGCATTCCTTCCTTTCTCAAAAAGAAAAATAGAGATATTAGTTCTATTTGTTCCATTTGCTGTGAGGCTAAATCACATAAGATTCCCCTTTATCCCACTGGTATTAGAAGTAATAATATTTTTGAACTAGTATTTTTAGATGTACGTTAATCTCCAATCATTTCTTCTAAAGTTTTCAAATATTATATTACCTTCATAGATGATATTACAAATTTCTATGGCTTTTTCCTCTAACTAAGAAGTCTGAAGCTTATCAAGTTACTAGTCAATTTTTTACCATGGTCAAAACACAGTTTGGAAAGGTAATAAAATAATTTCAGTCAGATTAGGGAGGGGAGTATCAAAAACTTCATCAATGGTTCAAGGCATAGGGTGTTCTTCACAGAATATGTTCTCATACACCACAATAAAATGGCAGTGTAGAACAAGAAAATCACCATATTAGGGAAATGATTAGAGCACTATTATTTGAAACCAAAGCTCCCTCCAAATTCTAGCATTTTGCAGCTTCATATGCCTCTCATATCATTAACATTCTTTCTTCCCCTTCCACAAATTACAGGTCTCCATATCAACTACTATACAAATCTCAACCAGACCTTAATTCTTTTCATGTTCTTGGGTGTGGCTACTGTTACGACTCGGTTCCCGAATCCCTACAGGGCACGAGAATTGGACCGACTCGACTGATCCCAAGACCCAGTCATCCAACGAGAAAGTAACCAAAAAGCAGTAAAATAAACTACATTCACCATGCAAGTAACTAATAGTAACAAAAGTACAGCAGTAAAGAAAAGAACTACTACAGTACAAACCACCACAATAGTAGAGAATTAAAAACAGGTACAGAAATATGAAGTTTACAATAAAAGAGTATAAAGGTGTAGAAGAATACTCACTACTACAGAAAAACGGGTACAACAAAAGTACAACTACTGGGCTCTACTAGGCCCAGCACCCTCCGCAACCGTAGGCTCTGGCTGCTCAACACTTGGTCCTGAAAAAGGTGACAAGTATGACATGTCAGAGCCTACGGCTGTGGAGGGTGCTGGGCCTAGTATAGCCCAGTAGTTGTACTTTTGTTGTACCCATTTTTCTGTAGTAGTGAGTATTCTGTTATACCTTTGTACTCTTTTATTGTAAACTTCATATTTTTGTCCCTGTTTTTAATTCTCTACTGTTGTGGTGGTGTGTACTGTAGTAGTTCTTTTCTTTACTACTGTACTTTTGTAACTGCTAGTTACTTGCATGGTGAATGTGGTTTATTTTACTGTTTTTTGGTTACTTTCTCATTGGACGACTAGGTCTTGGGATCAGTTGAGTTGGTACGATTCTCGTGTCCTGTAGGGATTCGGGAACCGGGTTGTAACAAGATGGTATTAGAGATGTATTAATGTTTGTAATTAACTAAGGGGAGCCACTCCACCCGCGAAACTGGGAGTAATGGGGGCGTGATCGGTAGGTCCACATGCCTCCGCAACCCCCAAAGTTGCAGCAGAACGAGGTCCTAGCACAAGGATCAATCACAAGGAACCGCTCAGAATAGGATAAAAGTATTTCAAACAAGTAGAGGAACTACTTCTGAGAAGAACAGAATCTTAAACGCGGAAATCGTACCTCGAACGGACCCTAAACGGGTCAAAAATGACAACTCTGACTCAAATCAGACGTCTGGAACATCTTCCGGACGTCTTAAAAAGTGGTCCAGGTCATACCTCACTCTACGCTGCTCCTTAGACGTCCAGGGATCCTGCTGAACTGTCTGGACCTAGTTCCAGACATTCGACCACCTCTCCGGACATCTGGAGATGCTCTCCGCCGTCTGGTGCCTTGCCCAGACGTCTGAACTACATGGGAGGGCATGTCCCCGTGCCTTCCCGAAATGAATCCTACACGCATGACGAAAACTTCCTCAACAAGACATGTCTCAGAACCTCGGGGAAACGGCCTGCATGGCCATATCTGCAAAAGGAGGAAATACGTACCTCTCAGTCGTCTGGAGCTCCCTCCAGACGTCACCTACGTCGTCTGGATGTAGGTCCAGACGTCTGATTCTAGGAAAAATTCCCAGAATCAAAACCTCCTTCGTCTTCTTCCTGCTACGCGCGGCCGTGCCGCGCTTGTCCACCCGCTGCCTGAGCTACAGCAGCACCGGGCGAACCTCCCCAGCACAACACTCCTCCGCGCGCCCGCCGGCCGGCCTCGAGCTGCTCCAGTGAGCTCTCTCCCCTTCCTTCTCGCCGCACCTCTCCTCTCCGCCACTGCACCCGGCAGCAGCGGCTGCTCGCTCTCACTCTCGCTCTCGCGCTCGCACTGGAGGAAGGAGGAGATGGGTGGATGTGGTGAACGAGGGAGAGGGGAGAGGAGTATTTGTAGGCGTGGGGGAAGGCATTTGCAAGTCGGCGAGGGGAGAGAAAAGGAAGAGGGTGGCAGGTTTCAGTCTGCACGCAGCACGCGTGCAGATTGGTGATCGTGTGCATGCAAAAATTTATTTCTAGACGTCTGACCGGACGTCTGGACCAACTCCCAAACGTCTTAAAGTGTTTTGATGCCTCGGGTCTTAACAGCTACTATCCCCATTTACAACCCTACACCAAAAACAAGTTATAACCTAGATCCTCCTTTCTTGTTTTTCTTGGGGTTAGTCCATATCACAAGGCCTTTCATTGCTACAACCCCTTAACTGACAAAACAATAACCTTTGGCTTTGTCACTTTTGATGAAACTCTATATCCTTTTGCTTCTCCAACTAGCACCAAATCTTCTCCCACAACATCCACTTCATCACCAACTTTCATCCAAATCGTAGATTTTTTAACTCAAACCACCCAACCTCCCATTAGTATGCTCATTTAGCAAGAACTTAATGTTACTACCATTACCACCCAATAAGCACCTAATAACACCACCTCCCCATCGTTAAGCCTGACAAATACCACTACTCATACACCTAACATTATCACTCCTCCTGAAACTCTTGAACCTTGTGAACCTGCTATTGCAATTTCCATTGAACCACTTGCAAATTCAAAGTCTACATGTGTACATCCTATGAGAACATGTGCCATGGATGGCATCATTAAGAAAAACATTTTTGAAGCATGTCTTTATCCTCTACCTGCTGCACTACAAGTCCTACTAATGAATGTACATCAATCCCCAAGCTTGCTTTAAGTAATGTTTGAGGAATGTAATGCATTACTAAAAAATAATACTTCGACTCTTGTTCCTAGACAACCAAGTACGAATGTCATTGGTAATAAATGGATTTTTTGCATTTTGCATCAAGAGAAACTCAGATGGTTCCATCAACAAATACAAGGCAAGACTTGTAGCTAAAGGATTTCACTAACTACTTGGATATGATTATTTTGATACAAGTAGCCTTGTTATAAAAGCAACTACTGTTAGACTACTACTCACCTTGGAAACTCAACTTGATTGGTACATGCTGTAGCTTTATGTTCATAATGCTTTCCTACCAACTTGGATGAGACAATGTGCATGGAACAACCACAAGGATTCTTACATCCAGACTTCCCTTCATTTGTTTATAAACTCAACAAGTCTCTTTATGGTCTTAAACAAGTCCCTTGTGCCTGGTGTAATAGACTAAGTCAATTCCTTTTCTCCAAGGGATTTCAAGCTTTTAAAACAAATACCTCTTTGTTTATTTTATGTCAAGGAGATGCAAGAATGCACTTTCTTAGATATGTTGATTACGTTTTACTTATCTCATCTGATAAAAATATGGCTAATAAGATGCTACAAAATCTAATGTTTGAATTTCCAATTGCAGTCTTGGTTTTCCATCTTGGTTTTTAAATTCCTAAAGAGCAGTCTGGCCTATCTCTATCTCAACATTGGTACATTATAGATTTGCTCACGAATTATCAATTTCATGAAGTTAAATTAGTTAAGACACCTTTATCTTCTTGTTCATTTGAGCATATCAATTAATGTCAAGGAGACCCTCTTCTTGAACCAACAATATATGGATAATTGGTTGGGTGCCTTCGGTACTTAAATTTCACTAGACCAGATATAACATTTGCAATAAATAAACTCATGCAAATGATGCATTCTCCAACAACTACTCACTTTAATTGTCTTAAACGTGTGCTTAGATACTTAAAGGGAACCATGCAAGATTCTCTCCATTTTTCCAAAACAACACCTGCTATTAAACTTCAAGCATTTAGTGATGCAAATTTGGCCAGCTCCCCTAAGGATCATAAATCAACATCTGCCTATGCTATGTTTATAGGTTCATCATTAATCTCTTGGAGCTCAAAAAAATAGCCAATTGTTTCATGTTTAAGCACAGAGGTAGAGTACTGATCTATGGCAAATGCAATAGCTAAATTACAAAGGTTATTATCTTTATGCTCTAAACTGGGACTATCAATTGATTCCATGCCAATTTTTTGGTGTGATAACATAAGTGACACCTACATGACTTCCAATCTGATCTTCCATGTAAGAACATAGCACATAGAAATCGATTTTCATTTTGTTCATGAGAAGGTGGCCTCTTAACAATTAATTGTCAAACATATTACATTCACAGCAGCTAGTAGATATTCTAACTAAGCCACTTCCACAAACCCAATTTCAAAAAATTTGTTCCAAACTTCATTAAACAAGGGCATTCATTTGAGGGGGGATGTTAATGTACACATATAAGGGAAATTCTGACATTTTAGGATTTCTATTGTATTAGCTTAGAGGTACTGTCTATAAATACTATTGAAGGTCTCTATAATAGGCATCAAGTCATTTATGATTCTAATAGAGCTCTCACTACATTTTCTAACATGATTCACAAATTCAACATGATTGCACTCAAATTACATTAATCAGACTTAAACCTATTAAATCCTAGTGCAAACCAAGCTCATATGAGTTATAAATCTACTAAAAAACCATTTGTTTACTTTGAAACATGCATATCAAATATTCCTGTTATGAATCGAAGTTAACAACAATAGTCAGACCAACTTGACCAACCTCTACAAATTGATTTAGTATGTATTTTGGCTATTTGAATGGAAAAGAGAATTAACGATATGATTGATATGATTTTAGTAATACAATTTTTTCTCCCACTATATTCATGTATGAATATAGGATCTTTGGAAATCTTTAGTAATAAAGAAGAACAAACAAGACAGATGAACATGTGATGTCATCGGTAAATGTCAAAACTAAGTATTAAATAAAAGTCATCATGAATGAAAGTAATTATGATTTTTGTGTTATCTATTTAATTTATTATGCATCTACTAAAGGATGCAAATTACCATGAATGATGACTTCTGGTACAAAATATATTAGAGTACACATGTACTAGTAAATATAGATTAAATTTAATATGATTTTGAAACTTTATAAATTTATTAAATTTATATATTTCATCAATGTCTAAAAAGGAAAACATGCTAAAAAATTTATATTTAATATTGATGTTTATAATCTATAACAAAATGACTTAGATTAATGATGAGTACATAAATGACATTTGATCATGATATATAATGTGATTGATTAGATTTGATATAATTAAAAATATGTATGTAAAGCTTGTAAAAGATGCATGGAGGAAGTTACAAATTTCTACCTACATTTATGATCTCACAAATTTTGTTGAAGAACATGATTGAGCTAAAAGATCATGATGAAGAATTGATATGGTGAAATTGAAATAATGCAAAGTTTTTTTTTTGAAGGAAATGAAGCATGCAATATATTGATCTTGTTAAAAGTAAACTTTGAAGAAGAATTTTGTTATGATTAAACTTCTATCCTCAGATTTTACCACAAATTTGATATGATTCACAAATTCTACATAATTGTGCTCAAATTACATCAATCAAATGTAAACCTATTGAATCTTAGAGCAAACCAAGTCCATATGAGGTCTAGAGCTATTAAAACAACCATTTGTCTACTTTCAAACATGCATATGACTTATTCCTGTTAAGAATCAAAGTCAACAACACTGGTTAGACCAACTTGACCAACCTCTACAAATTGATTCTACATGTATTTTGGTTGTTTGAAAACAAAATTAAACATATGATTGATATGATTTTGTTAGTAGGAATTTTCCTCCAGCTATCATGAAGGAATAATGAATAATTTCTCAAGGCTCTATACATGTATGAATACATGATCTTAGGAGCCTTTGAGATACAGAATAACAACAGGACAAGCATTAGAATAATATACTAAAGGAAACATCCTTGTTTTACATGATTTTCAAAATTTCAAAAATAATTTTTTTGTAAGGGAAGGATTATAGAGGAATCTCTAACGATACATGATTAGAGATTTTAGTCTTCTAAACATGCTTCTTGATTCGATAACATTATTCTTATCTTTTAGATATAAAAGTATAGCATAGCATGATTAATTCTTAATAGTCTTGTTGTTATCTTTCTTATCATTACTAACTATTTGATTGATCATATAAATTATATTTGTTGTTTACATATGTATACTTAGGGAAAAGAAACCTTCAAGAGAAGGATTTAGGCTACCCATAAGGAGGCTTAGCTAATTGATTTCTTATAGACCAATTGTTTGTAAAGCATTGGGTTATTCTTGTAAACAAACTAGCTAATGTATTTTGTGGCTAGAGATTACGAAAAATCACATGATGTGGGCAACTTTAGATAGTGAACTGACCTAACGAAAAAATTTCTAAATATTTACGCATCTATGGTTTACTTATTGTTATGGTTTAATAAATTATGGTCACATGGTTAATATTTGTTGGATTTTGTATGCATTGAGAGAGTTATCCAAATAAAATATTATGATAACATTTGGTGGTCCAATAGTAGATGCACCTACCTTGGTGTTGATACTGAAAGGTCATTGTATGGCAGAAGGGCTAGGAGGTACATGATCTCTTGAAGGAATCACACAGATCTGTTACATAGATGTATGTGATAGGTTGGAGGAATGAGCTCAGTACATTGGAAAACAACAATTCTACATGTGGTCTCAGAGTCCTGATTAGACTCAATGTAAGAAAGAGAAGAAGGCAGTCCTTTGGAAAATGATCTAGTCATCATTAATTCTCAACTTAATGATAAAAAAAGATGTTAGAAATGATATTATACAAGGAAAAATGATGATTGTTTAATGAGATTAGACCTTAGGATAATAGTTGCCCCCGAGTATGAAGGCTTTACAAGTATTTAGAATACCTAGGGAGGCATAATGCCATAATTCCATGAATCTTAAATGTTTCATTGTTGGCGTGATGAAACCAATAATGATTTTGATGGGTTACTACTTGTAGGATAAATCAAATGTGATTTAAAGAGTTAAATTGCTTTTGATTTGATGACTAATTGCAACTAATTTAACTAAGTTAAAAGTCTAAGGGTTAGATTGTAATTAATTAATGTTAGGAGACTAAATCTTAACATCTCATAAGTTGTTATGGGCTTATCTTATAAAATTTAAGTAGGATTATATCCAAAATCTTTAATGGAGATCTAATGATCTTGATTATATAAGGATTAGGGTTGTAATCTTTATAAATATCTCCCATGGAAAACCCTAATTCCTTAACTCAATCATAATTATCTCCACCAAATCCTCCCATGATGAAGAAAGAGAAGAAGAGAGAAAGTGAGTGTCACCAACTCTCTCTGATCTCTTCAGTTTGGATGTCTAGTCTTCTTATTAGAAGTGTAAAAGTCTTGCTAGACATTTAGATTCCTTTTTGGATGTCCAAGAAGGAAGGCATCAGATGTCTAGAAGCCATTCTAGACATCAGATCTTGTGAGTTCTCTTTTGATTGCTCTTGAATGTTTGGAGCATCATGTTGAGGAAGGAGAAGGATGATCGTCATGCTCGATTCCCATGAAAGAGTTCATGAGATTCGATCATGGTTGGACATCATCAACATGAAGGGTCCTATCTACCCATTGACGAGTAGGATTCCTGGCGCACCAGAACTTATTGTAGGAGGCAATGCTCTTGGGGTGCTAATCTATGCCACCTGCGAAGGTATAATCCCTTACTTGTGGGAATCTGAAATGATTGGAAACTAGTTCTGATTTTAGGGCATTTTTATTTCATTACATGATCAAGTTTTTGGCATCGATTAGATTGTGATTTTAAAAATTTTAAAACACCAATTCATGCTTCCACGTTGCCATGGGTCATTCCGATCAACTCCATTTAGTGGTATTAAAGCTTGGTCAGTCCAATTTTTGCAAGAAAAATGTGGATTTTGTATTTAAACACATTTAGATTTGACAATCAAAACTTAATATTCATTTTGATTGCCTAGCGGATGTCTGACAGCAATGTCATACATCTGATGGGTTGTATGTAGGATGTTTGATTGTTCGATTAGATGGTCTACAAGCATCTTGGACGTCTGATTGTGGATGCCAAACAATTAAGGAATTAAACGCTTGATAACAATATCAAAGGTCAGATATTGCAAAATAAGGTTTCTGATTGTCCGATCAAACATCCAATATTGTAATAGAAAGCATTCATGTTTTCTAGTATGGCCCTATTTTAGTAAAGCACAATTGAAGTAAATGTTAGATGTCTAATTTATGAAAGCAGATGTCTGGTCATACTGTTAGACCTCTAATTATTGAAATATGATTTCTGAAATCTTGGCTTGATGTTTTAGACGTCCAGTAAGAATTATTAGACAACTAGACTATATTGGAATCTTGATTCTAAGTGTGTTTATGATACAAAATCGAATTGAATTTAATTCAACCATCAAGGAAAAACCTGATATGATTATTGGAAAATATTCATTTATTTTTTCTAGGATTTTTTATGATTTTGTTTGTGATTTTGATTTATAACCTAATCTTATGAATATGATCCTTGTAGATATAAGTGCATGGATTTTAAAAATCAAAATGAACTAGAAAGCTGTTTTGTAAATTAATTTTAGAATTAGTGGGATTGATTTCTGGATTAAGAGATTTCAAAGTAATAAGATGCTGATATGTTCCAAGCAATCTCAAATTAGGGTTACAATTAGTAAAATGGCCAATTGCACTCACTTGATTAATTAGTAATCATAGAAGAAAATGCAATCATTTCTCTCAACATGTGATGCTATGGGTATTTTCTATATGCCAATTTCTTTTCACAATTTTGATGTTTTTGATTGTGGAACAAATGCAATGTTGGGACCATTAGGGCATATAACCTGGAGCAATTGTGAGTTAGTTGTGTTATTTTCATGTAATCCCTATAATTTGGGAGACTTTACATATGATGTAATTTTTGTGTGTGGAATGATATATGTGATTCTAATTGTGTTGCATGGGATGTGATCTCACACATGTAACCTAGGACAAGATTATAACGCGATTCTAATTTTAGGCTAGGTTGAGGACTAGTTAAATTAATAGGATTAAATTGAACTTTTTCTTAAATAAGACCTGATAAAATTCCTAGTAGGACTGGTTCCCTTATTTCGATACGTCACTGGATTAGTCATGGTGATGATGATTTATGATTCTTACCAAGGTGAGGGAATTATAAGCATGGAACTATGCAAGTGAGTACGCTCCTTAATGGAAGGGCATTGGCATGAGATCGATGTGGAGTGGGTTTGCTCATTTCTCGAAAGTGATGGGTCATACATCTATTCTCTTGGATGTTGTTCCTAGCCCAAAGGTTCAGAGAATCTATTGGGCTCATGTATGCAATCACATGCACGCTTAACGACGGTTGGTGCGTATGGTGTAGGTGAAAGGATAAATCACATTGACCCTATGGCATCGCAAAAACATGAAAAATGAGATACAAGTGTTTTTAAAAAAATTCGAAAAGAAGATCAAATTGATGAAAAAAATGATCAAGTAAACAAAAACATCTAAATCCAGAACCACTTGGGAGGAACTAGTTTGCTTTCATTTTAGGATCCCACCAGTATAGAAATTATATCTTTTGTGGATGGCATGATACAACACCCCAAGATGTGGTGTCTCCTCATGTAAGTACCAATAGAAACCCAAACTCCTCCCCGACGGATGAATGAGGCCCTTCATATCGTAGAGGACCAATCCCACAAGCAATTACCTCAAAATTGAATTTGCACCTTGAGAACACCTTCAAGAGGGACCAAAGCAGCTGACCCTGTAGTAGCTAGTCAGCCAAGTGGAGAGCTAGTGGACTTGCTATTGAAGGGTAAGAGGGGCACACAAAGAGGCTAGGGCTGCAGCATTAGCCCTCAATAGCTGGTCAGCTGGTTCGCCAACTAGTCGACTGGTCGGTGTGGCAGTTGTAGTTTGACGATGCTGTCAATCTGTCAGTTACTAAGGGTGACAAGGGGGGCACCTCCTTGTAAAGGCCTAGATTTTAACACACTTAATTGGCTAGTTAAATCCATACTTAGTTGGCTAATAATGGATTTAAGGGCATTGAAGACCTTAATTTGGTAAGGGTAACCTTGGGAGTTAACTAATTCCTTGAAATAATTGATAAAAGGTTAAAAGATAAAAGTTGAGGGGCCTTTTGAAAGGATAACTAGGTTAATGGCCTTTCTTGGAGCCTAAGAAAGGAGTGGAGGGGGTTCCTTCATAATTATTCCCTTTTTATTTTGTTTATTTGTTTGGCTTGTTAAGGAAGCCACTTTCTTTTGGCTTCTTTGAGAAGCCACTCTTTTTGGCTTTGTTAGGAAGCCACTCCCTTTGGCTTCCTTATGAAGCCAACTCTTTTTGGCTTCCTTAAGAAGCCACCTTCCCTTTATATTCTCCAAGCCACCCTTCTCCTCCTTTTTGCCCCAATGTGGGAAAGAAAGAGAGAAGAGAGAAGAGAGAAGAGAAGAAGGAAGGGCACCTTGCTCTAGCCGTTGCTGTTGCATGTTCTTACTGTTGCTACTACTGCTACACTGTGCGAGATAAGGAGAAGAAAAAGAGGCTCCATTGAAGGTGTGGACTTCCATCTCTTTTGGATTTTCTCTTGATTTCCTAGATTAGATTATGGAATGGATGCTTAGATTTGCTTGGTTTATGGTTGCATGGGAAAATAGTTGGGTTATGCTTTGGATTTGGGCTAAATCTTTGTGTGTAATTGGGGATTTCCACTTAGGGTCGTGTTGGATGATGAGATATATGAAACCATGTGGTTTTATGTGTTTCAAATCAAATTCAAGTTGTAAACAATGATAGTTTGGATTAGGGTTGTTTATGTGTAGTTTTGGTTTGGTAGAAAACTCGTTCAGAACTTAGATGTGGTTTTGAGTGGGTTATCAGTCATCTAACAAATCCATTAGATGTTTGATAACCCTTATTCAGAAGTCTGATCTCTTGGTTTGGACATGCCTTCAACTCGGTTACAGTTCCAGGGATTGAGCCCCCTTGTGATAGGATGACTATCTAAGAAATCAGTCGGCCGCTTGTTGTTGCTTGTAGCTTTAGGAGTGGGATGCCATTTTTGGATGTCTGGACTTATGTTCAGATGTCCAGACTAGTCTTTGGACATCCAAGGGAATAGCCTAGGCATCTAATACTATTGGCATGGAACGAATCTCCCCGGTTGTTGACTCTGGACGTATGGGATGTGCGATAGATGGCTTATGTTGCATTTTTGGACGTTTGACACTTGTGTTGGATGTCCAATTCGACACTTGTAGTCATGTTTTGTGTAGAATTTCCCCACGAGGATCAAGAACTTAATCTAATTAGTCAAATATAGGTCTAATACTCAATAAATGAAGCTAACAATCCTTGTTGGTATTAATATTAGAACCTAAGATTTTGGTTATAACTAGATCCTATGATGGTTAGTCCCTCACGAGAAATAGAGTAAGCCCTTTGGGGTCATGGGTTATAATATAAGAAAAGGGAAGACTTAAATGTGGATGTATGAGGTCAAGTCTCAAGCATACTTGCGTGGCCTATGGTATGGTTCAAGTTAAGCATTAAGAATCCTAGTAAGAGTATAGGAATCCTAAATTGGTAAGGCACAATTATGGGATAGCAGGGTGAAAGTCCTATCAATAACTTTAGTAATGAGGTCCTAAAACTTATGTCGTAGGAGGCACTTATGTACCTAGACTATGTCTTGAGTAAGGAAGAGATCGGTTCTAGTAATGGGTTGCTATTACGGGTTTTGTTGAAATCATTACCTTTACACTTGTGCTGTTTTATTGTGAGTTCGTGGGGTATACCCACTTCCTTGTTATTTGATTAATCTTGGGTGTTAGGTTTTAAATGAATGGAGAAAGGTTTCCTAAGTCTAAACTAGATATGTGCATATTCTTTCAATGCTTGAGTTTTTGTTAATTTGCACTCTATTGCATGTAATTTAGTAGTGAATATGAGTAAAGAAATGGAAGAGTGTTTTCCTTGAATTACCTGGTTAGTTGTGTTCTCTTCATGCAGGTAGATACTTAGAATGGTGCTCTAAATGTGTGGTGTTAAGGGGTAAACATGGGAAAATCAAATAAAAGGTTTAAGGTTTGGAACCAAGTGCTAAAGACACTTGGTATTGGTACTAGTGACTGGTATCGGTACTAGTTGAATCAGCACGAGCTAAGAGGGACTTAAGTCTTGTACTGAAGGCTTCTTGTACCGGTATTGGTGACCAGTATCAGCACTGGTGAGTTCAGTAGTCATGATTGTGGGTGTCTAGTACCGGTATTGGGCCAATACCTGTGCCCAGTACCGGTATTGGCTAGATTACTCAGAGAGGTTTGAATGGTGCCTAGCACCGGTACTGGTGCTCAGTATCAGTACTGGCTGGTATTGTGGCATTGTGCTGTGGGTGCCATCATTGGTACTTGGACTTAATACTGGTATTAGCACACTGTGGTCTGGTTAGGATAGCGGGTGCCCAACACCGATACCTAGGACTAGAACTAGTATTGGCGCATTTGTTACACCCTGCTTGTACTCTATGAAGAAAATAAAAAAGTTGATTAAATCTGGCTAAGTAGGACTGAATCCAAAATTTAATATTGGGATCAAGGATCTCTTGGTTTCGATGTACAAACTTACGAGTTTATTGGTGGTCAAGATTATAGGTGGTTTGGATGTGCAAAACCAAGGTTTCGAGCACGAAAGGTGGGTTTTGCAGTCTTGAATTAGGTGTGTAACTGATGAGGGACTCATCATGATTTCTAATTACCCCTAATTAACTAGCCTTCCTAGTTAATTAGCTAAGGATATGAGTATATAAGGGTTAATTATAAAATAAGGGACATATAGTAAAGGACCTTAAAATAAGTTAAAAATGATATTTTATCATTTAATTAATATTATTAACAATCTAATTAATAATTGGACTCGAGATCTTATTAACCATTCCCTTAATTAATAAGTTAAGTAACTTAAACATAATGTATACATAAGTATATAATAACTTTACTTAATTTAATAAATTAACTTAAAAAGGTCAAAAATGTAAATTCAAGGTGTAAACATAATAATTATCTTATTTATTAACATATATAAAAAGTTGAAAAAAATCTAAGCTAAAATAAACCTTTAAAACCTGGGTTTACATTTAGGTCCTTTCTAATCATTGCAATCGGATCATTAATTTTCATATAGGTCCTTAAGTTTCACTGCATATAGGTCCCTGTCGTCTTCTTCTTCTTCTTCAGCCGATTAAACGGCTGACGACGGAGGGTGACTCCACCGTGCGATCACCGCCTTGCCAACATCATTCTTCCTTCTCCAAGCTCCTAGAGCTTGCGCTCACCATCCCATCTTCATTGATCGGTCTGGATTACTCTGAAATCCTAATTTTTGGTGGGAGTTAGCCTCACCGTCATCAGAGACGATGCCAGAGGTTAACCTCCCTAAGCTTCTTCTTCGTCCAAACTCCACTGTCCTCTTCGTCGCCATTCACTATAAATACCCCCTCACTTCTTTGATTTCTCTCAAGTTGGCTCCCTTCCTTCTTCTAACACTGAGCCAACCCAATAGGCTATTCATCTGCAACTCCAGCAATCTTCCACACCATCCTCCAACTTCCTCCGTCCATCCTGATTAGCTGAGCAGTTTCGTCGAGGTCAGCCGTGTCTCTGGACAAAGGCGATGACCAAGGAGATCCTCTACTCCATCCAAATTCGCCCACTGGAGATTCTTCTTATTCCCTCTAATTTCGTCCTCCGTCATGAGCTGTCGACAGAGTCCCTTCGACCCCTTCGTTCAGGTAACAATAGGTAGGAGTAGGAGTAGGAGTAGGAGTAGTTTAGGTAGATAAGTAGTTAGTTAGATTAACTTAATTGCAGATTCTAATGTTCATCTTCATCGACTCCGGCAAGTTCCTTGAGCTTGCTGGAGATTTGATTTTGTCTTTTTAACTCGCTGATCACCTTCTTCTAACCCTCATGATCACTTCTAATCCACTGAAATGCAAATTTTAGCACTGTTTCGCCTAATTCACCTTCACCTTCAACAGCTACTGTCGTTGTCCATGGTGACAGTAACTGAGTTTAGGTCTACCTCCAAAAGGTCCTCCACCACCTATTCACAATCTAAGGACCATATTCTGCACTTTAATTTGTATAATTACCACCTATAATCTAAACGCCCAAATTTTAATTAAGCTCCTGAGCTCGCTGTCAATGGCGGCTCAAGAGTAGTTAAAATCTTAAATTAATTATATATTTAGTATTGCAATTACTCTTTGACTTGTCTCAACCATTCAATTGAATGGGAGACCAAGTCCTGTGCTTCAACCCACTTAAAATTCATTCGAATTGAATTTACTGTTTATGCATTCATGTAATGGATTGAAGAAGAATTACTTTTTAGATAAAAAATGACACCTTTCTGTATACAATTTGTATATTTCTGGACTCACTGGAGCTCCGATGAGCTCCGGCAAGTCAAAATTGATCTTCAGCCTTTAGAATTTGTTAAGAAGCTCCAGATCAACGATTTGAGGATCACTGAGTGTGCTGAGATATTTTAATTGAGATTTTAGTGTCTGGAGTTGTTGTTAGGTCTTCATCTTCTCCAACTCCAGTGGAGTTGGAGAAGACTGTACAGAAGCTTAAGAGCCACATTTAAGGAGGTCTAGAAGCTTCAGTGCAGTGCATTGAAGCTATTCATGTCTTCAGATCAGTGTAGCAACCTTCCAATTCCTCTGTCGAACAAAACATTTCTAGAGTCCAAGCGACGAGCCTGGAACCTTAGAATTCAAAGTTTAAACATCTGTTTAGAGGTCTAAGAGAGTTTCTGAGGTTGTAATAATCTTAATCTAGGCTTTAATTTATGGTAAAGAGGCTTAGACCAGAAAGTCAAATCTTAAGCCTTATAGTCAAACCTGAACTCGAGATTTTGATTCTGAGCTTAATTTGATAAATTGATGAGTTAGAATTGTTTCTGAGATCTTATTGAATGATTTTAGAGAGGTTTAAGTGAGCTAAGACTTGTTTATTTGATGGAATTAACAACTTGTCAGTTTGCGTTATTTTCAAACCCAAACTAACGACACTAGATTTTGGATGAATTTTGAAGTTGAATCTTGCCCAGACAAGCTTATAATGATCCTTAGAAGCTATTCCAATCAATCAAAAAAGTCCTTAGCTATCTGTTGTGCAATTCAGAGTTAGAAATTTCATTCTCTGAGCTTTTAGAGAAGTGTCAAAGCTTCCATGTGTATCCTGAAGCTCTTGAGAGCTTTAAACCTACACAAGCAGCTACAAAATCACCTATATAACCTATTCAAACCCTTAGATAAGCTAAAACATCTACCCTGAAGGCACAGTAGGTTTAAAACCATTTCCAGGCAATATATTACCTGTAGGAACCCCTTGGATTCGCTCTTCAAATCGAAGAGGAAATCATCCTCTAAGCCTTAAATTGGCCCTAGAATCATGTAGAGCCACCTTAGAGCTTTCCATCAAGCTTTGAATCGCTTGATTTGGAGCTCTTAGTAGGGAGAAATTGACACTTGAAGTCGGGTCTGAAGGGGGAATTCTTAGTCCCACATCGAAAACTTTAGAGCACACACCTTAGTATAAAAGCATTTTGTTAACTAGCTGATGCAGTCGTCAGCGCTCGACGTGAAAAGAAAACCTCTGACCATTTGAGCATTGCGTGTGTAGGTGTGGGCGAGTGCGCCTACGAGTGTGCGCCTGAGTGGGTGTGTGTGTGCGATTAGCCCTTGGAGGGCGAGGCCTGGGAGGCGTTGAGCTGGTTCGGCTCGAGAGAGAGCCAGTTTGGCTCAAGAGAAAAAAAAAATCGAAATTGAATCCTAATGAAATTAGGCGAGGATCGAGTAGGGTCTGGTCCCACCCTGATCTCAGGGTGCTGTGTTTCCTCAAAAGGACCTTGCCATAAATCTTAAACAAATTTTTGGTTGAAAAGAAAATTAACCCAGTTCAGCTAGAAAAGAAGGAAGAGAGAATGAAGAGAAGGCTAAGGACACAGGTGCTGGAGAAGCTAAAGGAATAAGGAAAAGAAAGCTAAGGAAGAGAAAAGAAAGAAGAAAGGAAACAGAAGAAGAAAACACGCAGGAAGCTAAGGATGAATAAGGAAGAAGAAGGGCAGGAGCAGAAGAGAAAGCAGAAGTGAAGAAAGAAAGAGATCGAAAGAAAAAGAAAATAAGAGAAAAATATAAAGAGAGAAAAAAATATTGGATTAAGAAATAAAAGAAAAAGAAGATAAAGAGAAGAAGCGAAAGAAGAGAGGCTGAAGAATAAGGAAAAGAATTGATTTTTCTTGTTATATTTTAATTTCTTTTTGCTCTTAATTGTTGTATTAAGGCATATATTGACTAAAGAAACTCTTCTTTGCCTTAAGTCATTTGAAATAAACAGAGAATTTACATGTTTTTAATATTGGAAATGAGAGTTCATATGGGATTTTGCATGTTATTTCATTTAAATCAATTTTTGGCAAAATTCATGCATCTATAATTAACTTAAATATACCTCCTATTCTTATAAAGAAAAATAAAAGATAACTAGTGAATTGAGAATGAATTATACCTCCCAGCGAACGACCTAGACTCAACCAGTAAAAATTTTCTAAAATGTTAGGTTAATTCGACCCTATACTACTAATAGACACAACTTCGAGTTTACCTAAGTGACTTTTCTCTACTCATAATTAAGTAAAATTAACTTAATTAATTGAGTTGAGGTGAGGAACGACCATTTTAATGGTGCCGTTGCCGGGGAGGCAATCCTTTAATTCACTAGAATTTAGTTGGTTTAATTGTCTAATTAGGAGGTATTTGTAATTATATTTCTATTCTTTTTTTGTAACTTTTGTTCTAATTAGTTGTGTTTTGTTTTATTTTCTGTCTTCTTTTCAAGTTTACCTTTGCGGGTGATCTCAGGAGAAGGTAGGAATCTGTTACTGTTTTCCTTTTGTGAGTATTTCTAGACTTTTGTTTTGTTGCATTAAAAATTAAAAACATACAAAAATACATTCTATCTGACTAGCAGCAACATATAATAGGCATTCACTCTTAAGAATACATTTTCTGCTAAAATATTTTCGTAAATTTGACTCAGGAAATTTTTACTATTTTTCTCGCATCAGCGGGAAAATACGGGAAAATCCACATAGATCCCTATTCTTTGAAATTTAAAAAGACCATATATTTTGTTTGAAAAGACTTTAAAAAGCGGCCATTGTAATTCATTTAATATATTTTTGTAAAAGATTAACTAAAAAGAGGAAGTTAAAAATTGTGACTAAATCTGATTACAGAATGCATGCAGGTTTTCTCGATATCATCTATTGCATGCTATCGCGCATACAGTGCGATCACTAGAGTCACACGAGTCTAATTTTTCTATCTCTCCTCTTTGCACCTCTTAGTGCTTTGGTCGAAGATCAACAAGTCTGTCTCACTACTAGAGCCCCAGGGAGCCAGTAGTGAGCGGTCTCGATCCTAGACCTTAGACCTTTGAGCTTTAAGGTTACGCACCTGCATAGACACAGATTAGGATGCGTATTTTGATGTTGTTACTCTATTTGTTTGCGTCAAATTACTTTTGCGTATCCTAGGAATCTCTTCTTTCCTTTGAAAGAAGAACAAAACCTACATCTTTGCACTGTTTTGCGGGTTTTTGTGTCGCTGTTTTTTGTCGGTGGTGTGCGTGTGCACTTGCACATTATTTTCCATTTTATAGACGGGAGGCGATCCTTGCATCCACCTCTTGCACCATCGTTGATAGGTGATCCCAGGCCGGTTGCAGATAAGCAACCAATGGTTTTCCCGTCTGATCCATCTACTTCTATGGATCAGATGTAGAATCAAAATCCCGAGATCCCTTCCTCTTCTGGTCAGGGGAGATGCTGCCTTTTGATGTTCATGAGGCACTCCTGAACCTGAATCTTAGGATGCTTGAGCAGACTAGACAGATCAATCTTTTAACGGCAGCCCTAAATAATTTGCAGACTCTTCAAACCCGTCCTCCACCTCAACCTGAGGCGGGTTTTGACATCCCTGATTTACTGATCAATCGTCCAAGGCCTCTACTTAGAGATTACTACAACCTATCTAATGCACAAGTAAAGCTTAATGTTAGGATACCTATTGGGGAAAATGATCCTGAATTGAAGCCAAACATCATTGGTCTAATCCCTCACTTTCACGGATTTGCACCTGAGGATCCATTCCAACATATAGAAGATCTAAAGAATCTATCTCAAACTCTTGGTACTCGAAATCAAAATAGGGAAATCCTACTTATGAAAATGTTCTCTTTTAGCCTTAAAGACAAAGCTACTTATTGGTATAGAACAATTGCAAGACCAATCTCAACTTGGGCTAAACTCGAATATGCTTTTCTTAAGAAATTCTTTCCTATTGGTCAAACTAATGCTTTAAGGCGAGCTATTACTACTTTCAATCAAAACCAAGGAGAACCAATTCATGAAGCGTGGGAACGTTTTCATGAATTGCAAAGGAAATGCCCACATCATGACATCCCTCGTTGGCAACTCATGCGCATCTTATACTACAGTTTACAAGAGGCCATTCTCAATCTAGTCGATGTCTCTTGTGGAGGGAATTTCCTAAATCGCGACGCAGAATCCGCCTCAGAATTATTTGAAGGGATGGCGGAAAGCTCGATTAACAACGCATCTATGTTGCAATTTACGCGAGGAGCAAACACAAATCATCAAAATCCACACAAGGGCATTCACGAGATTAATAACCCGTCCAATTCAAAGGATTTAGAGATAATTGCAGAAAAACTGGAAAAAGTTGATATCATAGCAAAGCATCTCGATGAGGTCAGAAATACAATGAAGACTCTTATGCCTCTACTTGCTACGAATCCCACGCATCTACCTGTTTCGCAAATTCTCACCGGGAAGGAATTTGTGAATAATCTGGATTCTAGAGATCCATCTTCCTTGGGTTTTTTATCTACTCCTTCACCAACCCAAGGAGGGACCTTTGTCCCACAATCTTACCCACCCTTTTCCCCACCCTTATCTTTTGCAGAAAACACGCTTTATCCTCTTGATTTGAATGTCATTCAGGGATACACACCAAGATCAAACCCATATTCAAATTCCTATAATCTTGGATGGCGTAATCACCCTAATTTCTCTTGGTCTGACCATACACAAAGACCATCATATCCGAATCAGACCAGACAAAACCTGCCTACATTGTCATTTCAGCAACATAATGCGAGGCCATTTTATGCGGGCTCGCAAAACCCCGTAAGGGCCAAATAGAGATTCACAGCTAGACTAGATATTGAGAGCTCTGACTGAGAGCCAGCGACAAAATGCTGAGGCTCTTGCTGAAGTCCAACGATAATGTTCGGCAGAATTGGCTGATCTTAGGGGTCAAATCATGTAGTTAGTTGAATCTCGTCAGCTAGGGACCCTTCCATCCCAGCCAATTCCAAACCCTAGGAATATCCAGCAAAGACAACACCCGGGAGTTCAAAATCAGAATCAGGGACATGTCCATCTTCTTAACCAATTACCCCTTAATCCAAATCTAAATCCAAATCTGAATCCACCTATTTCTAATCTTGATTTTGAATATCCAAATCAACAACAATCAATTGTGAGTCAACCATTAATCAATAATCCATCTTTCCAAAGTACACAAGCATCTTCTTCTTCATCAGATGCTTTTTCTTCTCATGCGGGTATTAACTTTGTTACAACCCACTGTGAACTTCCACTAGGGATACAGTTTTTCCAAGGAACCTATCTCAAGACCCTAGTACATCTAGATCAACCCCTGTTTCTACACTTGGAAAAGGTGCGAACCCGATCCTGCAATTCCCGCTAATTCGCGAGATCTGGGTAATACCTCAGTAGAATAGGAAATCCACATCCCATTCCCAAAAGCTTTGAAGAAGACTAGGAAATAGAAACAACCTGTTATATTAGATGAAAATTTGATTAAGATTTTTGAACAGGAACACATTAATATCCCACTCCTAGATGCTATCAAACACATCTCGACTTACACAAGATTTCTTAAGGAATTATGTACTCCTAAGCATAAGCCGAAGAAAGGAAGCACTGTTGTACTTTCGGAGCATGTGAGCTCTATTATTTCAAGTATGCTTCCTTTGAAAAAGAAAGACCCAGGATCTCCATTTATTTCCCATATAAGTGGGGGTCAGTGTTTTGATAGAGTTCTCCTAGATTTAGGAGCTTCTATTAACCTCATTCCTTTCTCTTTGGTAAAACACTTTAAAATAGAAAACCTTAAACTACCAATGTGACTTTACAATTAGTTGATAGATCTATTAAGTCACCTGAAGAAATGTTGGAGGATGTTATTGTGAGAGTTTGAGATTTTTACTTCCCTGTAGATTTTATTGTTCTTGATATGGAAGTACCTGAATACATTAGCCGCACCCCAATTATCTTAGGGAGACCCTTTTTGGCTATTGCAAAAGCCAACATTGATTGTGAATCAAGAAAGATTGAATTGAATTTAGGGAGAAGACAATTAAGTTAGATATATTTAGAGCTTCTAGTGGATTTGATTGTGAATGGATTGAGGAAATAAATTCTATAGTAGCTTTTGAGGATGACATTAGTTCTTTAGAACTAGAAAGCACATCTTTTGGTAGTTCATACCCTCAAAGCAACGAAATTTTATTGGAATCTCTACTCAATCATGAATCTGACTCTGAATTTGAATCATCTAATTCACTTTTGACAATTAAAAATCCCACCTCAAATCCTGCTGTTGATTCTACTCCTGTGCTTGAATTGAAACCATTGCCTGACAATCTTAAGTATGTATATCTTGAATCTGATCAAACATATCCTGTAATAATCAATTCTCATTTATCTGAATCACAAGAATCTAAATTGATCAAAGTTCTTCGAGATCACAAGAAGGCAATTGGGTGGACTTTACATGATCTCATCGGGATTAGCCTTAATTTTTGTACTCATCGCATCTATATTGAAGATGGGGCATGACCTTCAAGAGAAGCTTAAAGACGCCTAAACCCAAATTTAAAGGAGGTCGTTAAGAAAGAAATAATCAAGTGGCTTGATGCTGATATTATATATCCCATATCTGATAGCCCTTGGGTGAGTCCAATTCAAGTGGTACCCAAAAAGGCAGGACTCACCATAATCAAAACTAAATCTGGAGAAACCATTCCCACACGAATTGCGAATTTGTGGCGGCTTTGTATTGATTATCGTAAGTTGAATACTATTACAAAGATGGACCATTTTCCTTTACCATTCATTGATCAGATCCTTGAAATATTAGCTGGCAATAGGTTCTTCTGCTTTTTAGATGGTTACTCTGGATATAATCAAGTTGCAATTTATCCTGAAGATCAAGAGAAAATGACTTTCACCTGCCCCTTCAGAACCTTTGCTTTCCGAAGAATGCCATTTGGTCTTTGCAACGCACCCACGACTTTTCAGCGTTGCATGTTAGCCATTTTTACCGAAATGGTGGGTGAATATATGGAGGTCTTTATGGATGATTTTTTAGTCTTCGGGGAGACATTTGATATTTTATTGGATAATTTGTCGAAGGTTCTAAAAAGATGCATTGAAGTAAACCTTGTCCTTAGTTGGGAGAGGAGCCATTTTATGATTCCTGAGGGCATAGTACTTGGCCATCTCATATCTGAGCAGGGTATCCAAGTAGATCGAGCCAAGATCAATCAAATTGCAAATCTTCTAATCCCTGACTCGATTAAAGGCATTAGATCATTTCTCGGGCATGTGGGATTTTATAGAAGATTCATCCTTGATTTTTCAAAAATTGCCCGACCACTCACAAACCTCACAAAGGATGCGACTTTTGAGATGAATGAGTGTATTATAGCATTTGAAACTTTGAGAGACAGAGTTACACAGGCTCCAAATTTGCAACCACCTAATTGGGATTTACCATTTGAAATCATGTGTGATGCATCAGATTATGCAATAGGAGCTGTTTTGGGACAGAAAATTGAGAAGAATCCGGTGGTAATTTACTATGCTAGTAAAACATTGAATGTGACACAAAGGAATTACACAGTTACAGAAAAAGAGTTACTAGCAATAGTATTTTGATTAGAAAAGTTCAAATCTTATATACTCGGATCTCAAATCATAGTGTACTTTGATCACTCAGCTATTCGACACCTTCTATCTAAGAAGGACAGGAAACCTAGGTTAATCAGATGGATCTTGCTTTTGCAAGAATTTGACCTAGAAATTCATGACAAGGTGGGTAGGTAGAATGTTGTTGCAGATCATCTTTCCCGTCTTCCTTTTGATACAATTGAATCATCTCCACCAATCATAGAACACTTCCCTGATGAACATCTTATGACTATATCCACAGATCTTCCTTGGTATGTAGATATTGTTAATTATTTGATTACACATCAATTCCCACCAGACTGGGATGGGAATCTCAAATCACAATTCAAAGCAGAAGCCAAATACTATTTTTGGGAAGATCCATATCTTTTTAGACTCTGTAATGATCAAATCATCAGGCGTTGTGTCACCTCTTCTGAGATTGATTCTATCATATCTTTTTGTCATGACCAGGCTTGTGGTGGTCACTTTTCTGGTAGAAAGACCGTTGCAAAAGTTTTGCAATGCGGGTTTATTGGCCCACGTTATTTGATGATTCTCAGATTTATTGTAAAGCATGTAGTCGCTGCCAAACACTTGATGGCATGTCACAAAAAGACATGATGCCTCTGAACCCGATTATAGTCTGTGAAATCTTTGATATTTGGGGCATAGATTTTATGGGTCCATTTCTGTCCTCTTTTGGCTTCCATTATATTTTACTTGCTATAGATTATGTTTCTCATTGGATTGAAGCCATACCCACATGCACAAACGACCATCGAGTTGTCATTCCTTTTATATAGTCACATTATCACTCGTTTTGGGGTACCTTGTGCTATCATTTCTTACAGCGGTTCCCATTTTATTAACGCCCAGTTTAGAATTTTACTTAGAAAATATGGGGTTACACATTGTATTTCTACACCTTATCATCCCCAAACAAATGGGCAAATCGAGGTCTCTAATCGGGAGATCAAAAAGATCCTTCAAATGACAATCCGACCCAATAGGAAGGATTGGTCTTCCCGTTTAGATGAGGCTTTGTGGGCTTATAAGACTGCTTACAAAACACCAATAGGCATGTCACCATACAGACTTATTTACGGGAAACCCTGTCATCTTCCCGTAGAAATTGAACACAAGGCCTAGTAGGCAATTAAAGCCTGTAATTTAAACCTCGCGAAGGCTAGTGAAAATCGTAGGTTGCAGCTTAGCAAACTTGAGGAATTACGTCATGATTCCTATGAGAGTTCAAAGCTATATAAGGAGAAACTTAAAGCCTTCCACGACAAATTCATTTCCCGCAAATCCTTTGCACTTGGTCAGAAGGTGTTGTTAATTGATGCCCATTTGAAGCTCTTCCCTGGTAAACTTAGGTTTAAATGGCAAGGGCCATTTGTTGTAGTTAAAGTCTTCGACAATGGAGCTGTTGAAATCACTGAACCCAACAAGGATCAACCCTTCAAAGTCAATGGTCAATGTCTAAAACCTTTCTTGGAATCACATCCTTTGGGTCTTGTTGGAGAATGTTACATGCTCCATTAGGGTTTTTGTATCCATCCACCATATTTGTACATAGCTGTTTCCTGTTTTTACCTTCTGATTTTCTTCTACACTTACTCTGATCTTTCACTTCATATTTTACTAATTACCTTCATTTAGTCCGACTTATCACTCTGACCTTTGGTCAAACTTGAAATCATCCGCATAGAGATCTTGGATCTCCTCTATTCGACTCCTTCCATCACCCTATACTAAATGAAGTGTAATATCTTTTTACCCTTACAATGAGGACATTGTAAAATCTTTGCTTGGGAGGGTGTTGAAGTGAAATTTCTACTTTAAGTGCAGGTTAAAAAATAAAAAAACACATAAAAATTAAATATCCATGAAATTTAAAAAAATAGAAATTCCAAAAATGATAAAAATTTTAAAAAAATCAAAAATTTCATAAAGATTTGAAAAATTTTGAAAAAAACATAAAAATTGGAAAACCTTATAAACATAAAATATATATATAAATACAAAAATTTGAAAATGAAAATTCATAAAAATAATAAGAGGGGTATATTCATTTTTAATAAAGAAGAAAAGAAGAAAAGAAATATGTATTATAATTAAGAGCTTAATTTTCTTTTAGGTTAGAAATTAAAATGTATATAGTATATAGAATATTTAAGAGCATTTAATTCTTAATTAGATTTTTACTTAAACATTTTGTAAAAACAAACTTTTGTTTTTAAAATTTTTAAAAATAAGATTTTATTTGAAGTAGAAATCTTTAAATCTTTTAAAGATTTATTTTTCTATTCTTACCTTGAATTAAGAAACTAACTGTATTAAGATTTAAACTTAACTTTTGGGGTTAAATTATAACTTTCTAATCAATTAGATTAAGTAAACCTCTTGCTTTTTGAAAATTTGATTTTATCATAAAGTTAAGTAAAAACGTCAGATATTCAGAGTTAATTAAATAGAGAGTTAGTAAAACTTTAGTTGACAAGACTTATAGGCTAAAGATAAATAACTAGACTTGGTAAATTTTGTCTTGACAGATCCTATAGGAGGAAACTAAAAATTTGAAGAACCTAAGAGTGAAGGGCTTGTTGTCCAAGCTCTGGTTTGAGAGCTAAGTAACAAAAATATCTAAATTCACACACAAAGAATAGTCTTGTTGGCATCTGAGATCGGGAAAACACAGAGGTTAAGAGATCCGTTCTGAATCCTCTTTAGTCCAAGGATTTTCGCGGGGCGGTTCATGAAAGGGTGAAGGATGTGCCACTCACCTAGAAAAAGGATTTGGAGAATAAAGTTGGTAAGAAAAATGAGAAGGGGGGAACAAAAAAAAGAAAAAAAGAAAAAAAATAATAAAACACCCTGCAGTTAAGTGCCTCGTTACAAAAGGGTGCTTATGCAGTTTTTCCATAATAAATAAAGCATCTCAATACAAATGGATGCTTCCATTCCTTCCATTAAATAAAAAGAACACCTCACTACAAATGGGTGTTCTAACCTATAGAAAAAGTAAAAAAAATATGGGGATAAAAATATTAGGAATAAGAGATCCAGTGGTCCACCAGGGAGATATATAAAAAAGTGTTGACCTCGAGATAGAAAAATGATGAGGAGAAAGCAACCAAACCTCAGTAAGGCCAAGCCAAAGGTTTGAATTGGAATAATTGGGATTGGAAATTGATGTCTTAAGATATGGATTTTTTCAACTTTGGATGCCTTTAGGACAAATCTCTTCACTAAGCACAGATGTTTTAAAATCATAGCTACTGAACCTTGGTATTGGGCAGTGAAGCCTAGGAAATCAAGTTTTGAAGATTTTAAGTTGAGACCTAAAGGAGAAGAATTGACAGAATCCTAGGTCTAGAAGTTATTCTTAGTGTTGTAGGCTAGTAAATTAGAGTTTCACTACTCTAAATTTGATTAATAATGAGTATACTTATATTAATAAAAGTCAAATATCATAAACAAAGGATTGACTTAAATCTATTGAGTTTTTGAGTTAAAATTTAATTCTCAATTCTTAAGTTTTGTTCCCCTAAAACACTTTGTATTCTAATTTGAGTTAAGAATAGTTACAAAAATTAAGAGATTTTTAAAGAATTCTGATTCTGAATAAAATTCTTGTTAACAAATTATTTTAAGTGTGTTTTGAAAATGTTAGAAGTATAAGTCTAAGTAAGAAATTTTCACAAGTGCTTTATATATTAATCATTTATATTAAACTTAAAAATTTCTGACCTAAGCTTTCCTCTACATAGTTACTATTTATATTAATTTAAACCCAAGTGCTTTAAATCATCATAGTCTTAGTTAATTTTTCTAGGGACTAAAAAAACTTTGGCTTGGGGGTATGATGAGAGACTCATCATGATCTCTAATTACCCCTAATTAACTAGTCTTCCTAGTTAATTAGCTAAGGATATGAGTATATAAGGGTTAATTATAAAATAAGGGATATATAGTAAAGGACCTTAAAATAAGTTAAAAATGATATTTTATCATTCAATTAATATTATTAACAATCTAATTAATAATTGGACTTGAGATCTTATTAACCATTCCCTTAATTAATAAGTAACTTAAACATAATGTATACATAAGTATATAATAACATTACTTAATTTAATAAATTAACTTGAAAAGGTCAAAAATGTAAATTCAAGGTGTAAACATAATAATTATCTTATTTATTAACATATATAAAAAGTTGAAAAAAATCTAAGTTAAAATAAATCTTTAAAACCTGGGTTTACATTTAGGTCCTTACTAATCATTACAATCAGGTCCTTACTTTTCATATAGGTCCTTCAGTTTCACATCATATAGGTCCCTGTCGTCTTCTTCTTCTTCTTCTTCAGCCAATTGAACAGCTGACGACGGAAGGTGACTCCACCGCACGATCACCGCCCTGCCGACATCATTCTTCCTTCTCCAAGCTCTTGGAGCTTGCGCTCACCATCCCATCTTTATCCATCGGTTTAGATTACTATGAAATCCTAATTTTTGGTGGGAGTTAACCTTACCGTCATTGGAGACGATGCCGGAGGTTAACCTCCCTAAGCTTCTTCGTCCAAACTCCACCGTCCTCTTCGTCGCCATTCACTATAAATACCCCCTCACTTCTTCGATTTCTCTTAAGTTGGCTCCCTTCTTCTAACATTGAGCCGACCTAATAGGCTATTCATTTGCAACTCTGGCAATCTTCCACACCATCCTCCGACTTCCTTCGTCCATCCTGATTAGGTAAGGAGTTTCGCCAAGGTCAGCCGCGTCTCTGGACAAAGGCGACGACCAAGGAGATCCTCTGCTCCATCCAAATTCACCCGTCGGAGATTCTTATTCCCTCTGATTTCGTTCTCCGTCATGAGCCATCAACAGAGTCCCTTTGACCCCTTTGTTCAGGTAACAGTAGGTAGGAGTAGGAGTAGGACTAGGAGTAGTTGAGGTAGATAAGTAGTAAGTTAGATTAGCTTAATTGCAGATTCTAATGTTCATCTTCTTCAACTCCGGCAAGTTTCTTGAGCTTGCTGGAGATTTGATTTTATCTTTTTAACTTGCTGATCACCTTCCTCTAACCCTCATGATCACTTCTAATCCACTGAAACACAAATTTTAGCACTGTTTTTCCTAATTCACCTTCACCTTCAACAGCTCTTGTCACTGTCCATGGTGACAGTAACTGAGTTTAGGTCCACCTCTAGAAGGTCCTCCACCACCTATTCACAATCTAAGGACCCTATTCTGTAGTTTAATTTGCATAATTACCACCTATAATTTAAATGCCCAAATTTTAATTAAGCTCCTGAGCTCGCTATTAATGGCGGCTCAGGAGTAGTTAAAATCTTAAATTAATTATATATTTAGTATCGCAATTACTCTTTGACTTGTCTCAACCATTCAATTGAATGAGAGACCAAGTCCTATGCTTCAACCCACTTAAAATTCATTCGAATTGAATTTACTATTTAATCATTCATGTAATGAATTGAAGAAGAATTAAATGTGATTCTAAGGTTCCTTGCAACCTCAGAATCCTTTTTAGAAAAAAAATGGCACAAATTCACCTTTATGTATACAATTTGTATATTTCTGGACTCATCGGAGCTCCGACGAGCTCCGACAAGTCAAAATTGATCTCCAACCTTTAGAATTTGTTAAGAAGCTCCAAATCAACGATTTGAGGATCTCTGAGTGTGCTGAGATATTTTAATTGAGATTTTAGTGTCTGGAGTTATTGTTAGGTCTTCATCTTCTCCAACTCCGGTGGAGTTGGAGAAGACTGTACAGAAGCTTAAGAGCCACATTTAAGGGGTCTAGAAGCTTCAATGCAGTGCACTGAAGCTATTCATGTCTTTAGATCAGTGTAGCAACCTTCCAATTCCTCTGTCAAACAAAGCATTTCTAGAGTCCAGGCGACGAGCCTGGAACCTTAGAATTCATAGTTTAAACATCTGTTTGGAGGTCTGAGAGAGTTTTTGAGGTTGTAATAATCTTAATCTAGGCTTTAATTTCTGGTAAAGAGGCTTAGAATAGAAAGTCAAATCTTAAGCCTTATAGTCAAACCTGAACTCGAGATTTTGATTCTGAGCTTAATTTGATAAATTGATGAGTTAGAATTGTTTCTGAGATCTTATTGAATGATTTTAGAGAGGTTTAAGTGAGCTCAGACTTGTTTATTTGATGGAATTAACAACCTATCAGTTTGGGTTATTTTCGAACCCAACTGATGATAGTAGATTTTGGATGAATTTTGAATTTGAATCCTACCCAGACAAGCTTATAATGATCTTTAGAAGCTATTCCAATTAATCAGAAAAGTCCTTGGCTGTCTGTTGTGCAATTCAGAGATAGAAATTTCGTTCTCTGAGCTTTCAGAGAAGTGTCGAAGCTTCCATGTGTATCCTGAAGCTCTTGAGAGCTTTAAACCTACACAAGCAGCTGCAGAATCACCTGTATAACCTATTCAGACCCTTACATAGGCTAAAACATCTACCCTGAAGACACAGTAGGTTTAAAACCATTTCCAGGCAATATATTACCCGTAGGAACCTCCTGGATTCGCTCTTCAAATCGAAGAGGAAATGATCATTTAAACCTTAAATTGACCCTGGAATCATGTAGAGCCACCTTAGAGATTTCAATCAAGCTTTGAATCGCTTGATTTGGAGCTCTGAGTAGGGAGAAATTGACACTTGAAGTCAGGTTAGAAAGGGGAATTCTTAGTCCCACATCGGAAACTTCAGAGCACACGCCTTAGTATAAAAGCATTTTGTTAAGTAGCCGATGCAGTCGTCAGCGCTCGGTGCGAAAAGAAAACCTCTGACCATTTGAGCATTGCGTGTGTGTGTGTGGGCGAGTACGCCTGCAGGTGTACGCTCTAGTGGGTGTGTGTGTGCGATTGGCCCTGGGAGGCGTTGAGCCAGTTCGGCTCGAGAGAGGGCCGGTTTGGCTCAAGAGAAAAAGAAAATCGAAATTGAATCCTAATGAAATTAGGTAAGGACCGAGTAGGGTCTAGTTCCACCCTAATCTCAGGGTGCTGTGTATCCTCGAAAGGACCTCGCTGCAAATCTTAAACAATTTTTGGTTGAAAAGCAAATTAACCCGGTTCAGCTAGAAAAGAAAGAAGAGAGAATGAAGAGAAGGCTAAGGACACAGGTGCTAGAGAAGCTAAGCGAATAAGGAAAAGAAAGAAGAAAGGAAACAGAAGAAGAAAATAGGTAGGAAGCTAAGGAAGAATAAGGAAGAAGAAGAAGGGCAGGAGCAGAAGAGAAAGCAGAAGTGAAGAAAGAAAGAGATCGAAAGAAAAAGAGAATAAGAGAAAAATAGAAAGAGACAGAAAAGAAAAAAGGATTAAGAAATAAAAGAAAAAGAAGATAAAAAGAAGAGAAAGAAGAGAGGCTGAAGAATAAGGAAAAGAATTGATTTTTCTTATTATATTTTAATTTCTTTTTGCTCTTAATTGTTGTATTAAGGCATATATTGGCTAAAAAAACTCTTCTTTGCCTTAAGTCATTTGAAATAAATAGAGAATTTACATGTTTTTAATATTGGAAATGAGAGTTCATATGGGATTTTGCATGTTATTTCATTTAATCAATTTTTGGCAAAATTCATGCATCTATAATTAACTTAAATATACCTTCTACGCTTATAAAGAAAAATAAAAGATAACTAGTAAATTTAGAATGAATTATACCTCCCAGCGAACGACCTTGACTCAACCAGTAAAGATTTTTTAAAATGTTAGGTTAATTCGACCTTATACTACTAATCGACACAACTTTGAGTTAACCTAAGTGACTTTTCTCTACTCATAATTAAGTAAAATTAACTTAATTAACTGAGTTGAGGTGAGGAACGACCAGTTACCGGACCTAACATTAGGTCAGGATTACCTAACAATAGGTGTATGCTAATTGAGTTTCCTAATGTTAGGTAACAGGTCTTTAATGTTAGGTAGTTTGCTGAATTTATTAATTGGCCTAAAATTGTGGGATCCTGATACTAGGAATCCCAAGTAATGATAGAACCTAATTGGGAATCCAGCAGGTGCCCCAATGGGTAGGGATGGATGGGGGAAAATTGTAGTTAAACCTGAAGTGTGTGTGTGTGTGTGTGTGAAATTTTGAGCTTGTAGCTCCCTAAGCACATTAAAAGCAAACCTGAATTGGCTATGTAATGGCTTGAACCTCACATGATGATATTTATGACTCAACCAGGGTCTAATAAGAGAAAATGCTTGGATCCTAAGGTTTTGAGTAAGATCCCAGGTGATCCACTAGGTCCCTCGGACTTCGTTTCAGACACGGAACCCAATGGAATCAAATGACGGTAAGTCAAGTAGGTGAGCTTGTAAGGCTGCACCCTTAGACTTGGTGAACCACGGGTTCATCGCTTGGGTAGAGAACTTGAGTTGTTGTGGTAGCAAGAGGCTACCAAGGGAATCTGCCTCAGAACTTGAAAGGTTCTCAGGGCCGGTGACAGGCCTTGGGCTCTCATTGGTGTTTGGTACTTGAGTGTACCCAAATTCTACTCAATAAGGAGGTACTGGTGACTCTAAACTCTGTAGATGCCCGTATGTGCAGTGGGGGACACAGAGGGTACTTAGTACTTGTTGCTAGAGGCTCACTTGGCAACAGAATTTACTGGAGTACCGTGATGGATTGGTTGATACCTCGTCCAACGGCAAATTGGGAGGGCACACCCGCAGATTGCTCTCTTACTGATAGTTGCTCCTATCGAGAGCATTGGTGTGGCTCGACAGTTCTGACCAATCCTGTGATGATAATGTGGTTTTATCTGTGACTGGTCCTTGTTGGACACGAACTGAGCTTGTGCTTCGTGATCACAAGCCATAGGCTTGGGTAGCTCTCAAGAGGCTTGACTCTTCTGATTGAAGTTAGCAACGTACTCGATACATCGAGAACGGGCATGCCTTTCTTGAGGATCAACAGCTTGCTAGCCAGTCCCCTAGCCAAGGCGAGACTATTAGGTTGGAATTTAAAGGAAAGGATGCGTCTCAATCTCCTCTGGCAGATAGGGATGATTCCTAAAATCTTATCATTGAGACAAGTGAGAGAATAAATTAATAATACCAAATCATGGGAAGAATTTGGTCAACTTGTTTAATGGGTTGTAGGACGGCGACGATTGGTCGTGTTAGATAAGGTTCGAGAAATAGAACCTAGAGTGTTAGATTGGGCTAGGAACGAGCTGGTAAATGAAATGTACACTATCCTGTTTGGTTGAGATATAATAGTTGTTTGTTCCCTACTGAGCCGATTGGCTCATCCCTACTTTGTGACCTACTTTCAGGTTGTCATTGCGAGTCATCGACGCCCGAGATTTGTCATTGCGTAAGTTTTTGGACGACTTGTTGCCAAGTAATTTTCATGCTTTGGTTTAAAGTAAATTTATGTTTTTTTAATACTTTTCTACATCAATTATGTGCCATCCTTCCTGTATTTTCTTCCATTTTATGTGATAAATGAAACTCTTTTATAGCTCGACTTAGTTAGGTACAACCTGAATTAAATAAACCAACACCTCTTTTATTACCATTGCCCTGAACGTCGACCCTCGTTGGGGGCCTAGGTTTTTGGGGTGTGACACTTCTGCCTTCCTCTTGATGGCTACAATTGCAAGGGTTTTTGGTGGATTTTTGGTGGGATTATTTTCAAAACAATTGAAGTGATTAAATGACCATTAGGGTTTCTCCATTAGGAGGCATCCATTAGATCTCCATCCAATAGCGGGGATCCAATGCTAATTGATTTTTGCAATATTAACCCATAACAATTTATTGGGTGTTTTAATCTACTATCAAAACCTAAATTAACTGTAATCCAACACTTGAATTTTGTACCTAATCAAATTAGGTGTAATTACTTTCCAAATCAAATGTAATTTAACTCTGTAAATTACAATTGATTTAATTAGGTATCCATTAAAATCATTATTGGTTTCATCACTCTGATAATAAAGCTATAGGATAGGTGAACTTTTTCCACTTTGCCTCTTAAGTATTCCGAATACTTGTGAATCCTTTACACTTGGAGGAAAATATTATCCTGAGGTCTAATCCTATTACACTACTGTCATTCCTCCTTGGATAATATTATTCTTGATATCTCCGTATATCATTGAGATGAGAATGAAGATTGAAACCTTTCCTAAAGGTCTATTTTCTCTTCTTGCCTTGAGTTTGATCAGGACTCTACAACCAGATGTGAAATTGTCATTCCCAATATATGTAGAGTGAGTTCATGCCTCCAATTTGTTACATACACCTACATAATAGATTTGTGTGATCCCTTCAAGTGATCATACACCTCTTGTCCCTTCTCGCATACACCAACTTTCTAGTGTCAGCACCAAGATGGGTGGATCGATTATTGGTCTTCCTAATGTATGAGTTCATAAATAGAAACACATATTTATCTCAGGTTAAAGGATACACCTTCTCCATGGTAGCATTAGAGAAGGACTTTAGCTATTTTCTACTTCATCAAGTTAACTCCTTAACCCAGCCTATGTAATAATCCTTAAATCTCCATTCAAGAACATCAATTAGGTAATAACCTTTAGAAAAGGTTGCCATCCCAAAACATATTGGAAATAATTGATTGAATCAAACACTTTCTTGATATGCTTTGTGGTCCTTTAAACCGTTTAGATCTCCAAATCAGCAAAAATCAGGTTTATTCTATCTGGCTAAGTACATAACCCTAATCATACTAAGAGATGCAACTCATTTACTAGAAAATAACTAAATTCTTTATTTAGATTCAAATGTAATCTTATTACATAACTTGGATGGCTCAGTTAAGGTACACAAAACCCAACAATAGGGTACTCCAAAGGACCAAATCATTTGGAAGCACAAGTTGGTCATGTGAGGTTGAGAGAGTTCATGGTTTTCTCATTTAGATTACGTAGATTGTCAAAGTAGATGCATCATCTCATTGGAGAGGAGAGTTCGATCCTACTTGAGGCAAGGTCAACTTGCTTCTTAGCTTAACATTTAGAGAAGGAATAACATTCAAATCAGACTTAAGTGGGAACCTTTGCGTCTCAAAATCCTGAAGCAAAGTTTATTTTTCATAGAATGGATTTTAAGGAAAGATTAATTCTTTTCAAATGAGGAACTTCAATCCACTAAGTTGGCTACTTGAAAAGAACTAATTGACGAGCCCCAACTATGCCGATTGGATATGTAACCTCGAGTCAGTTCTCGTTGCTGATCGCATAGAATATGCGATCAAGGAAAACAAGCATGAGCATCCCAGGAACTCTTAGGAGAGGGAGTATAATGTGAATTGGGATAAGGATAACACTCTTGCCCTGTGTTATGCCCTTGGTTAGCTCTCCAATGTGGTTTAGAAGCAATATGAGGAATTGAAAATTGCCTTTGAGATCCTGACGAGCTTGAAAGAGATGTTTGGCGATGTGAACCAGACTCAACACTACAACGTATTTAAGGAGTTGCTTTCATGCAAAATGAAGGTAGCGACTCCGATAAGGGAGCACGTTCTGAAAATGTAGGGACATATTTAAGAGCTCCAAAGATTTGGGACAAAGATTGATTATGAAACCCTTATGGATATCATCTTTCAATCTCTTCCCATCTCATTCACCAACTTCATCATCTCATTTTACATGGGAAAGATGAAGACAACTACGATTGAATTAATCTCCTTGCTTAAGTCTATAGAGGATATTATTAAGAAGGAGAGCCTACCTAAGGCAATGGTTGCCGAGAGCAATTGGAGGCCTAAATGGAAGTAGGGAAAAGGGAAGGATTCCCTAAAGAAGAACAAATCTTCATCTCTTTCCAAACATCTCACTTCTTCCAAGAAGAAGAAGGATAAGGCAACAGACACGTGCCACTACTGTAACAAGCTAGGCCATTAAAAATAGAACTATCCAGAATACATGAGATCCTTAGAGAAGGGCAAGGCCATGGCTAATTGAAGTAAAGAACCTCGTCTCATCATTAAGATAAACTTGCTCATTGGACGAGTTGAAAGTTGGATTGTGGATTTTGGTGCATCTGTTCATATTTGCAAGTTAATACATGTGTTTCAAGTGACCAGAAGACTTACGGAGGGAGAAGTGCAGATCATGATGGTATCTGAGGCAATGGTTGTAGTGGGAGCCATATAAATCTGCAGACTCAAGATGCCTAATGGGCACATCTTGCTACTTAGAGATTGTCTCTTTGTACCTTCCATCATATCTGTTTCTAAATTTTTTAGATTCGAATATTCATTTACTTTCGAGAAAACTCTTACAATAAATTGTTATGGTAAAGTTATTTCTTGTGGTTCCATTGCTCCTAGTGGATTCCATGAGTTGGATGAATGTGAGTCCATTATGAATGCTTTTGATGTTATTGAAAATCAAACACCTTCTAAGTGTGCCAAGTATGATATAGATAGGTTGATAGTGATCTGGCATCAAAGACTTAGACATATGTCTATTGATTTTTGTCCCTAAAATAATGCATGAGATGTGAGTGAGACAGAAGCTTGCTGTAGGACACATACACATCTGGGGTTGTATGACTCATGTTAGGAGCATGAATCCCAACAAATTGGAATCCCACACTAGCAAGTGCTACGTCATTGGCCATCTAAAGGATAGCAAGGGTCATTACTTCTATGACCCTGAGATTAAAAGGGTGTTCATATCTAGGAATGATAGATTTATGGAAGAAGAATTCCTTGAAGGTCAAGGAAAAAATGAAGGGAGTTTATTAAGTCTGATGAGACTAATGAAGTTCTTGACCCAGAAGAAACAAATGAAATAGAACATAACAATGCTCGTATTCCCCCTGGAAGGAGTTTTAGGGCGATGCATCCACTTGGAAGGTATAAATTCCACGTCTTAGAAGAGTTTGAGATTGATCCTGCCACATATGATGAGGTAATGAAGGATCATGATGTAGATAGATGGAGGCTAGCAATGTTGTCTAAGATAAACTCCATGCATAAGAATGATGTATGGACCCTCATAGATCCTCCCGATGGGATTGAAATTATTGGGTACAAATTGATCTACAAGAGAAAGAGGAGACCAGATGGTAAGGTAGAGACCTTCAAAGCACTGCTTGTGGCCAAGGGCTACTCCTAGAAGGAAGGGATTGACCATAAGGAAACACTCTCTCCTATTGTCATGCTTAAATCCATTTGGGTATTGTTAGCTACAGTTGCATCCCATTACTATGACATTTAGTAGATGAATGTCCAGACTTCTTTCCTTAATGCTTTTCTTGAGGAGTACATTTACATGCAACAACCTGAGGGTTTCCAAGTAGATGGTGGAGAAAGAAAGGTGTGCAAGCTAAAGAGGTCATTTATGGACTCAAGTAGGCTTCTTTTAGTTAGAACATCTAATTTGATGAGACCAAAAAGGGTTATAGATTTCATTAAAATCCAAATGAACCTTGTGTTTATAAGAAGGCCAGTAGGAGTGCAATCACCTTTTTGGTGCTATAAATGGATGACATCATATCATTGGGAATGATGTAGGGATGCTATCTAGTGTAAAACTCTAGTCCTTCCAAAACTTCGAAATGAAGGATCTCTGAGAAGCCACTTATATCTTAGGTCTAAAGATGTTCAGAAATAGAGAAAAGAGGATACTAAGATTATCGCAGCAAGGATACATTACAAAGGTTTTGGAGAGATTCCATATAGATAACTCCAAGAAGAGCTTTCTTCTTATTAGACGTGGGATTTCCTTATCAAAGGAAATGCCTTCCTAAATAGTTGAGGAGAAGAAAGCCATGGGTGGATGTCCATATGCTTCTACAGTGGAAAACTTGATGTATCCCATTATGTGTACACGACTTGATATTTGTCACACACTAGGAGAGGTAAGTCCTGACCAATCCAACTCGGGATAGGAGCACTAGACTAACGTCAAGAACATTCTTAGATACCTGAGGAGGACAAAAGACTACTGTTTAATCTTTGGAGATGGAGGTCTCCAGGTGTTGAGCTACATCGACTTTGACTTGTAGTCAGACACTAATGATAGAAAGTCCATGTCAAGCTTTGTTTTCTTATTGAATGGTAGTTCTATAAGCTGGAGAAGTAAGAAACATGGTACCATGACTGATTTCATCACTGCATCGCACTCACGTAAGTACCCACAAAAGTATCCCTATCACCTCCCATGACTCAATTCCCTTCCATCATTGTTGCTACCTTCTAAGGTCTAGGACATGATTTCCTCACTAATGTTACAACCCCAATGCCAATCACTTGTTACATAGAGAGGCAGATGGGTGGCATTGTCATCCAAATCATGAAGCCTCTGCTAGACACCAGACATGGAGACGAGGACATAGATACAATCATGTAGAAGATAATGAACATGGTTTTCCCAAAAGCCCTCTTTGCTACAACACTCTCTGCTACTAGTTCCAAATCCACCTCCATTGCTACAAAGTGGATCCTCAACCACCAATACTCCACTTTAAAACCTCCACTTCCTCCTCCTCATCCTTGTCAAAACAATAGGCTCGACTACAATTTATTTTCCTCTAAATAAAAATGCAATAATAACAATAGTAATAATTAGCAACATTCGTCCATGTTAAACTTCACAAGTAAGAGGACCATGCTATTGAAAATTGTTCATTTTTTATAATTCTTTCATTGGAGGATTTATAACAAATATGAGATCAAATACCACTCCACTACATTTTACATCAAATTTTGAGAATGTGAACTTCAATTCTCCCCCATCCCCACCTAATAGCGAGAATCCAATCACCCATAACAACATAAGAATCCACAAGAAATGTAGGAAATGGGTCATTTTTCTCAAATCAAAGGGCTAAAAGGAACCGACTATATATTAACCTATAGACAACATTGTCCAAATCCCTATGTGAATTGAAGTAGCAACCTTTATCATCCTTCTCCCTAGCACCTATCCAAGCCCTTACACTAGACCTCCTTCATGAAGGAATTGGGGGGCTTGTGGAGGCATTGAAGGTGAAGTTGCAGTTTTGGAGCTAAGATGGGCACAATGGATTGGACAGGTGGCTGTGGGGAAGAGAGGAGTGAACAAGAAAGAGAAGGATGTTCTTGGATGAGGTCCACTACTTCAAGTAGTTGTAGCTAAGGGGTAAAGGAGGAATGTGCAGTGTAGTTGGGGTATAAAGGAGGAGGAAGAGAAGAGGTAGTTGGATAGAGGAGGAAGGAAGAAGGTAAGAGAGGTCACTGAAGGAGGAGGGGGTTGGGAGGAGAGATGGAGGAGGAGAGGATGAAGAGAGGGGGAGGAGGTAAAGGAGGGTTTTTGGTGAAAAAGAAGGAAAAAAAGGACATGTGTAAAAAAAATCTTCATTACTCAGTCCACATATTCCATAAGGGGTGTTGTGAACAAGGCAAATGGATATTTTCAAAGGCACATAAATAAATGTGGGATATAGAGTGGTGTAGACATCTTTTTGAATATTTTCAAGGGTATATACATAATTATCCCTATATACGTTATATATCTATGCATATCTATAATGAAAGAGAGAGAGCCTTGCAGTGAGCCTAAAGCTCAAATAAGCTAGACAGGATAATATGATACATCATTTAGAAGCATACATGAGAAATAGAAGCATAGGGATAGGAAATTTACTATTTATCCAACTTGCATATGTGATCTCATTATGGTATCAATACGTAAAAAGCTTAGTGGCATTTGCAAATAATTTGTAATGTGTTAAGCTCGTAACTTCAAGATAAATTAGTAAAACTTTTTGCAAATTTTATAAATTATTCATGAAACAATTCAAAACCTTTTTGACATTCAAAGTTGCATATTCAAAAAAGAATGTGTTGGTTCAACTAAACTATATTGAATCTCGTTCTCATTTGAAAATTTTCCTATATACATAATATATGTAAAGACACACAGAAAAATAGACTTACACCGCCAGGAACAAAAATCTAAACATATATTTACATATACGCATATAAATTTTGTGTATATATTAAAGTCTTTTGTCAAAAGTCTAGGTACTGGAGCCTCCCATCCGCAAATGATAATGAAAAGGTTCTGATTGTAGTTAATTTGAGTATGGTGTTGTTGCTCATGAAAATATGATAAATCTTGCATTGACTTGTATTGTGTACAGATGAACATCATCCACCAAAAGCAATGCTCATGGCGGCTTATAACAATAGGGGCCAAATATATATTATTGCTAAAGTTTTACAAGCAGCTAGTTTTCAAAATCTGCTTTTCAGTCTCATGGCATTCAATAGCTGATTGCTAGTTTCCCTCGCAAGACTATGTATAATTTAGCTATCCTTATGCATTCTTCTCTTCCTCAGCTAGTGACATTGGGTCAGTCTCCCTCATCCATATATATATATTCCACCTGTCAACAATTACCATCACCCAAGCGAATTTCAGCAATAGAAAATGCTTCCTACTGAAATATAGTAATCCTTATAATGCCTTTTGACAGGTGAAAACTCGTGCTTGCTCATCTTCTGCTATACACTCCAAGGATGGCAGTGGAAATAATTTACTTAGCTACATTCAGCCAACTTATAACATACATATGACATCACTTTTCAACCTTAATATGCTTATACGGTAGATGTACCTTTTTCCCTTTATATGTCTATTTAAAGTTTGTTTTGATTTGGGTCTCTTCTTAAAATTCTAACCTTAGAAGCCCGGTTAATTATATTTTCCTTAACGATCAAATTCATTGGAATTCAAAAGGTAAGGGGATGGTAACAAGACCTGCTAAGAACAATGATAGAATAAAATCGACCATGACTCATGGCTTATTATAAAAGATAAAAGAAAAAAAGAAAAAATCCAAAAGTGAGTAACATGTATAAGGGTAATCTGTATGTGGTTAGCCTGTTTGTTCTAAAAGGAAATGAATGTCTGAGTGTTAATTATGGAATTCAAAAGGTAAGGGGATGGTAACAAGACCTGCTAAGAACAATAATAGAATAAAACCGACCATGACTCATGGCTTATTATAAAAGATAAAAGAAAAAAAGAAAAAAACCAAAAGTGAGTAACATGTATAAGGGTAATCTATATGTGGTTAGCCTGTTTGTTGTAAAAGGAAATGAATGTCTGAGTGTTAATTATATTAATTACAACGATTTAGGAGGTAAAGCTTCTAGTATTTACATATTTTACCTTTTGTTTCAATTGTATAAAAAGGAATGAAATTCTTGTGCTTACACACGCCTTCACACTTAGGAATTGTGAATGATGTGGTGTTTCTCTACTTACACACATACCCTACTTTCCCATAGACCCCATTTCTCCCCAATGTTGACTTTGACATTAACATCATCTCACTTTGTGTGTATGACCAACGCTGCATATATAACATCATTGTGTGCCACAATATCAATATTATAGCGTCTACAATGTTATGTAAGACCATAAAAATGATAACCCATAAAATAATACTATGAAGTGTTAGCTGACATGGCATTAATGCTGTGATATTTTCAACTCTATATAGGAATAGCATTGATGCCATGGAGTGCTATTATGTTGTTATAACATTGTTGCTACCATTAGTAGCATTGATGCCATAGCTTCTGCATTGCAATTACTATATAGCATCAATGCTATGGTTATAAAGCATCATTGTTATGGTGTTGTACGATCAGTACCTTGGAGCACTAATTCTATAATGCTACCATATTGTGATGCTCTAATGTTGATATAGCATCAATTCTATAACATTGAAGTTGGAATTCTATTGTATTGCTAGAAAATTGATGTTGAAGTGTTATCTATTACAGTGTTATGTAAGACCACAACAAAGATAAGCCATAGATTCAATATTATGAAGTCATATGTTGTCATAACATCAATGGTACGACATCTACAATTTTTTATAGGAATAGCACCGATGCTATGAAGTATTATGCTGTCATAGCATTGATTCTATAGCACCTTTATCAATGATATGGTGTTGTATAACCTATAGCTTAGAGCATTAATGTTAAGGTGCTACCATATTGTGGTGTTATAATGCTAATGTAGCAACAATTCCACAACTTTGTAGCATTACTAGACCATTGATGATGAAGTGTTATCTATTATGGCACTAAAGTGAATTGATGGAGTGTTGTATCCCATCGTTGTCTTCCAATTTCTTCCAATTTTATAACTTGCACAGTTACGAAGAATCCGCTATCTTCCTACTCTTTCTTCTCCTCCTCTTCTCATTAGTCTAAAATTATTTGATCTATGGTCATTTTATTCCCCACTATTTAGAATAGCACTCCCCAAAAAGACACATAAACTTTAAGAAGTTACATTAAACGTTACAACAATTCCAAATAAACATACAGCATAAATGAGAACTAAAATTAGGATCCATAACTTATCCATTTCTACATATGTGTTTCGTAACAATATTTATAGCTTTATGATGCAAACTGTAGCGACAATAGAGATATTATTTCGAAACGATTACTATTCAAACATTGTTTAAACTGGGTTGTTTTTTGTTTGTCATGTTTCAAGTCAACTTTTTATATTCAATTATTTGAAACTACATGATTAGAGTATTTTATATAACTTTAAAAGTTTGATGTAGTTTTAAAGAAAATATTGTTTTTAGAAACTCAAATGGAAATAAATTTATGCTTATTATTTGTAATATAATATATATCTTTTCATTCTTTGGCAAAAATCAATTTAGATGTCCGATGAAATTCCTAAGAGAACACAAATAAATCAAAAGTTCAGCTCTTTTCTATGACCGACTTCCCTCCCCAGCTCACAAGCACCAAAAGCCCTCCAAATATATTTTTTTGGATTTAAATATAGCCACATGATATCACGTCGGCGTTCACCATCGTAGAATGGTAGAGTTTGAGGGTGTATTTGTTTTTGAAGTAATGGAGTTGAGATAGAATAGAATAAATTATAGAATGAAATGAGGTAAAAAATAATAGTTTTATATCTTTAATTTGGTTACGATAGGAATAAAATTGTTTAAGGGTTAAGGTTTTTAATCTACAATTTCCCCTTTCTGGAACGAAGGAAGATATCGATTATTTCACAAGCATATTCTTTTAACTAAACATATAACATATCCCAAACATAGAACTATCATCTCTTGTCGTATATCTATTCAACAAAACACTAAAAGGGAAGAAACCCAAGATATTTCTTTCTTCGACTAACCAATCTATCCAAATAAAAAGAAATCACGGGTGAGCGCTTAATTATTCTTTTCTCGTGTTATTATTAATTATTCTTTCATGGAACTGCCGTTAAGTAGTGGCATGAAGAACAATTCTCGTTTTCAATAAAGTGGAAGACTGGTAAATTGAATTTTGCATCAAAGGATATAGAAGCAAACTCTATCACCCAGTAGAAGCATGCATTTAGATTCAAGAAAGATTGACATCCCAAAGATCCCCTAAAGGAAAAGCAAGAATAAATAAATGGAAATGAGATGACAATTACACCAAAAACAGTTATAATCCCCACCAAAACGGTTGACAAGTTACAGCAAAGGAAATTCACTAGGGATGAAATTAAGAATGACCTAAGTGTTTATGCACAATAAATATATATATATATATATATATATATATTTATTGTGCATAACCACTTAGGATATATATATATATACGCACACACATTAATTAATGTATTCAATGTGATACTCAAACGAAACCAAACCTAGCTAGATCCCCGTCATTCATGTTATGATGAAGAAAGTAAGTTTGTGTATCTAACGAAACGGAAAAACTCATTCACAATCGCCGATCAATAATTGGCATGGTTACTTTCGTCGAATAAGAAGGGGTCAACCCACAAGGATCAATTGCAACGATCGATCGTAACACTAGAAAATTGTGGCAGAGTCCAGATCTGGTACGTACCGTCGTTCCAGAATGCGCGCGCAACATCTGAGGGGCCTGGCGGATTCTTATTTACGTTGCTGCAGTAGTTGGGAAGCCACGATCGAGGAACGCCGCGTGCCTCTTCTCGAAATTAATTAATCTTTGTTTTGTTTGACCCTCGTGGAGGGAGGGAGGGAGGTGGTGTGAGACGACGCACGATCGAGCAATTAATCAGACGCTTTGTTTTCGATTTCTCTCCCTTCCGGAGATGAGAAAATACGATCGTCCGCCCGTTGAAATTCCGATCGATCAATGGTTGGTTTCTTTTTTCCTAGCAATATGTATGTATGTATGAATGAATTTGGCAGCGGCCCTCCTCACCTCTCCTCCCCTCAATATGTATCTGAAGCCCCCACTCCGATATTCTCCTCTTGCCTTCTTCGTCCTCGTGGAGAGATATCTCCGTAATTTGGCTTTAATTCCTTCGTCGAGAACTACTATTGTTGTTCTCTATTCCTCTTCCCCTCCTCATCCTCTCTCCTTGTCTGCCGCCTATCTGTCAGTGGTGCTCCGTCACTCTCTCTCTCTCTCTCTCTCTCTCCTCTCCACAATCATCGCACGTCGGACCAACTACCCTCTCCCCCCACCTCAACGATATCCGTTCATCTTTCGAACGATGGATTAATGTGGAACGTGATCAGACTGACTACTTGCAATCTTCTAAGCAGCACTGGTATTCGTGCGTCCTTTTTTTTTTGGTTTTCGAGGGGAGGGAAATTTGTACGCATATCATCCATGTACGTGGAATTTCATCCCCGCCCCACTCTATTCTTATTTTTAACACACAGACATACCTCGCACGTGCAATCTACCTGCATGTGTAGTGTACCCCAATCTCTTATTTAATCCCTAACAACATATATCAACAAGCAGACCGATCCCTTGCTATATCAGAAGGATTGCTATGCACCAGCCGTCGGATCTTTTCGAATGCCCAACACCTCCAATGCACCCCCACCCCCTGCCACCCAAAATAAAAATGGGGAGCATATGCAGTCAGGCTTATTTTGTATCAAGATCCAACAAACGTAGGGTGCACAGGGGGCGACCTACTCCCAACAGATCATGTTCTAACTACATTACAAATTACCGAGTTCAATATCATACTAATCCAGTTTGCAGACCCGCACCTCGCAGCGGTAGGAAGAAATTGCAAATTTTATGGATTCCTAAGCGAAAATATAATAAAAAAAAAGAAATAAGTGACATCAATGCAAAAATTAAGTTTCAATGCCGACATTGAAATAATTCTCTTGAAAAGTTGATTTTTAGAATGACGCGTTGCAAGATTTTCCATTTTGGATATATATATAAATTACAAAAAGGAAAATGAATATTAAAAAGAGTCATAAATATCTTGCATAATATTCCATTTCCATATTTTTTCTAACTTATATAACAACATAACACATCGGCACCCATTTCACTTGTAAACGACGTCGTAGGGAGGACATGGGGAGACACCATAGGGAGCCCTTAGTGACTCCCCTTGGATATTTAGTCTCGTTGCTTGTACTTTGGTTTGCGGGACTTGATAATCTAAGTATTCAAAATCATACACTAATCTGGTTCAATGCGCTTAATAAAGAAATCATGTCAAAAGTGTTATGTTTTGAAAAGCCGTCTTGAAGATCTAGCTTAGGAGCGGCTCAAAAACATAAGTTGATTGGACGAGTTCCCAGTGTGAAGAGGTAGAAAATTTCCCTCGAAGATGCGCATTAACATATTGTTTCCTCGGTACTTGCCTCTTAGGATATCTGAATATCCTACCGAGTGCATGTAAGCACCTTGTGCTGATTCAAGTGCCATGGGCAGGATTATCCCGAAATGTCAATCGTTAGGGCTTGAATTTAGCTACAAAACACCATGGGCGGCACTATCTTGAAGTGTCGAAAGCCAGGAGTTCTAGGGGTTACCATGGGCGGTGTTATCTCGAAGTATCGAAAGCCAGGGACCCTTCAAGGATTGATGGTGGAGACAAGGAATCTGATACAGACCGTGTCTAGGGCTAATCCAAGGTTAGATTTAGGGAAATAAAAGAGAAAGAGAGAACTCTCAAAATGAAAAATCTTTCTCTATCTCTGTCTTACAAAAATAAACTGGCAAACTGAACCTAGACACAATACATCTAACCTACCGGTGCTTTAACCGCTGGGGTCAACAAACCTCTGAGTAGTTTTTGCGAGCCTTAGAAACCTTCGTGGTAGACCCAGGTTGAAGATGGTCAGGTCTGGATCTTGACTAGTACTTGAGTACCTCTAGGCCTGTTATTGGCATTCTGATCTAATTTCTATAGAGTGGCACAAATCAGGCATCTGAATATCAAAGCATGGTCTAAAGATCTAGTTCTTTCAATAAGATTTTGTTAGGGACTAGCAAAAGTTTGGCATGAAGGTATGATGGTAACACTATCATTCGCTATAACTGACTTGAATTAGTTGGAGTAAAGTGATAAATGCTCCTGAATGATCGCCTGAAGATAGTAATTCCACTTAAATCCATTCTGAGAAGAAAACATTAATATAGGGTTAAATATGCAGTTTTAACATCACAACATAAATAAAGAGTAACCACGGGATTTCCTAGTGGTTAATTGAAGGTCAATTGAGTATTAAAGTCTAATAACTGAATCCATAAAGACAGTAATAGGGTTTCACGCGTTTCGAGAATCAAATTAACACACAAAACCCTAATTCAGACCTGCTTGAATTGAAGAGATTTTGGTTAAGATAAAATTTATCTAAACATCCTAAAATTCATATAAAAATATTCTAAGAGGTTTGGTACCCTTGGTTTGACCATCTGAACTCATTTTGACCTTGGATAGAGCTTTAGAGGGGATTTTGCCCTAATTTGGCCTTCGATGTAAATTACCCATTCAAACGTGGTAAAAACTAAAATCCAACTTCACCATCAGATTCCTTGGGTTTAAATTAAGTTGGTATCAAAATTTGGGCCCAATCAAAGTCCATCTTTACCTAGTTTGCATTCCAATCCCCAAAATCTCTATTTCTTACAAGTTGACCCTCAACTTTTGAAAATCTTACATTTGGGTCTCTAACTTCTTCATCTTCTTCACATATAGGTCCCTGCTGCCATTGTTAGGTCAATCGACCTAAACACCTAGTTTGACTGGACCAAAACCTCACCAAATCAACTCCAAATCCCACCAAATTTGGTGGGATTGATGTTCACACTACAAGGAATCAATAGATCGATCTTGGATCCTAACTCGCATCCTAGAGCTCAGGCGAAGCTCTTAAAATATGTGATGGAACCCAAATCAAATCGCGATGAATTCCCCTGTTTGAGCTTAAATCAGAGCTATATAAAAGCTTCCCCATGTTCGACCGTTTTCTTTAGTCCAGTCTAGGCCAAAAAAGCTTCCTCCCTTCTCCCTCCGGCCAACTCCAACCGTGACTCCGGCGTTCTCCTCTCCCTCGTTAGACCCTTCAACGACCAAATTGGAGGCACTAGGGCCTTCTTCTCTTCTTTGTGACTAAAATCCATCAAAGTTCGGCTGCCCTCGACCCTTTCCTCGCTACCGCTCTCTCACTAGAGTCTTCATCCCTTCCGCATTTGGTCATCAAAATGGTGAGGAATTCCTCCCCCTTTCATCCTTAATTTAGGTTCTTCTTCTTCCTCTCCCTCTCTCAATCCTTCTCACCCTCTTTATCTCTTGTTTCACTCGACAATCACCTCCTTTCCTCGTCATCTTCTCTGCCTTCAGCAAGGACTCTGGCGAGTTCGCGTCGCCTCTACACTGCACGAATCCCTTCACCACCGCCACCCACACCTTCATCTTATCTCCACAAACAAAAGCCCCAACAAAACTAGGTACTTTGACTGCTCCACAACCCCACCGGATGACCCATCGTTCCGCTGCCTTCTTCGACGTCGTCCGGCCACGTCCAACCTCCATCCACCAAACAAACACCACCACCGAACTCCTCATACTCCAGCGACCCCTTATGGATGTTCTAATTGGGGCGTTAAGCCCGTTTTCATGTTGCTAGCTTTTTGTCACCACTGTCATCTTCGTTGCCATCGTCCACTTAGCTTTGACCATCATCGACTCAATACCATGACCAAACATTGCGGAATCATCTAGCGAAGCTACTTGCAGCTTCACTCAAAGAATGAAACAGAGCAGCCGCTTCAATTGGCCGTAAATATCGCCAGCTACGTCACACGAAGGAAAAAGGGGACATTAGTCCCACCTCAGATAGTTACAACCACAACGCAATATACTAAAGGAATCTTTCCTGGAGGCTCCTTGCCTCTTCACACGAGGGGTGGGGTCCCTCATCCCACATAAGCATGCACTCCCCCCTCATCACCACCTTCGGTGAGCCTGGACCCCATACCTGGATCCGATTTCCCGATTGCATGCTTGATTAAAGAAATAGAGGAGAATTTCTGAGGAGGAAGGGGGAGGGTTTTGCTTCGGGATATGTGCCCTGTGCCTTAAGATGAGTGCTGATGTTCTCAACACTTGGCGTCTCTGAGGCTGTGCTTTGAGACTCTTGTGTTGTGCTTGAGATATTGGCTCTGAAGCCTTGTGCCTCTATGTGGCAGCTACTACTGTGCCTTGATAACTTAAGGCGTCTGGGGTATATGTGCGACATCTGAGGGTACTGTTGGCTCATTGACCTGATGTGGTAAATGGTTCAAGATACTATTGAAATAATTGGCTTATTTGAGACATTTTATATATGCTTAAATGGGGGATTAATTGGTGATTTAAATCCCACTTTTTAGAGTTTCTATTCTTTTTATCCCACTGATTTCTCGAGATACATTGGTTTATCATTGAATGCATTTCTTTGAGTTGATTATTCATTGCATATCTTTATTATTGTGCTCATTGAATATCAATTGCGATTAGTGTGTGAATTCCATATTTGCTCCCTGCAAATGACCTTGGACTCAAATTCTTGATTTCGAGTACTCTTACAAATTTAAATGTTGTAAAGCGATTTTGTCGACTATACTACGATGAGCATCTCATAAATCAATGCAAAATGCTTGCATCATCCTCTATTTTGTTTGAAGTGTCTTAGGATGTGACATTCGATGGTTTCTTGCTCTTTTGGTCTCTCTTCTACAGGTCCTCTTGGCAATGTTGATCCCCCTCATCTAGATGCTTCCAAGGAGGGTGGTCCCACCGGTGCATCTACGTTGGATGATATCAGTACTTCAGAGGATTGTGGTCATGGTTCTGCCTTGAATGAGGTCTTGACCCTTCCACCACTAGAGGTTCAAGGAGAGGCTTGTTTTTCGGACTGTATAACTCCCACTTCTTCTCTGGGGGGTGAGCATTATTCTATTAAGGCTCCGGTGGTGAGAAAGAAAAAGAAGAAGAAAAAGAAGATTGTTTGCCTTAACTCTAAGAAACCCAAATCACCTCTATATGTTGCAGATCTTGGGGTGGAGGACCTGATGGCCCTGTCGCTGGGTTCTTCTAACCCCACCTAGGTATATCAACCTCCTACTCACTCTTTCATGTCTAGAAACTATTTGGTTGATGATGAGGTGGTTTTACTTATCGATGCCTATGTTTCTAATTCTGTCGTTAATCCTTCTTCCGTCTGGTGACCGTCTGCTCGATTCTGAGATGGTTTCTCCTTCGATTGAGAAAGTTTCCGTTTCTATTGACAATACTTCTTTTATGCCTGTTTCTCGGTTGAATGATTCTGAAATGGTTTTCCCTAAAGTTGTGAGCATTTTTGCTTTAGATGTTAACCCTTCAGAGGCTTGTTTTGATGCTCAATCTAATCTTTCTATCCCTCATGTTAGCTCGGCTGTGGCTAGTTATTTGTTAGATAAATCTGATAAAAGGATTGACGAATTGGGTGAATAGAGATTAATCATTCCTAATTGGAGGTTTTCTGATGATCAGATCTCCAATAACTCTAAATGTTTTCATGATCACGTTCCTCTTAATACTCGAACCGTGCCTTTGATTTAGGGTATTTCTCTTGGCCTCTCTAGGTTCTTCCCTATGCTCCAACCTGAGAAGTGCATTAAATCCATCTCTTATTTCAATGTTGATGGGTCTATGTCCTGGGGCATTTACTTTCCCCTCCCCACTCCTACTCCCCTTGATCCCGACCCTGATCCTCCTAAGATTACTGAATTAAATGATCATGAGGGCCTCTCTCTAGTGAGCGATGATGTAAAACCTGGTTCTAGCAAATCACTCTTAGATTCTCAAGGTTCCCTGGATTACTTAGCTCTTGATTCTGTAATTTCCCTACTTGGAGGGGTGAGATCAGTGTGAAAAAAATGCGGAATTGAAAATATAAACAATCTCACAAATAGTCAATCACACAAAGACACAAAGTATTTTTAGGTGGAAACCCAAACCGGGTGAAAACCACCACCTAACCCTCTCGAGTTAGGATTTTCCGATTAACCTAGTTGATCAAATCCACTAAACGAATCACTTTAAAACGAGGGTGATTCAACCTCAGTACAACCACGCTACAAGTACGAGGGTAGCATTCCTCAACCCCTTCTCTCCACGAGAAGGATTTTGTCCCACGAAGGAGACGGGAATTCGCAAAGCGAATACCCAACCAAAAGACAAAGGTAAAATAAACAACAAACCTATAGAGCCAACAAAGTAATAAACCTAAGCTTCTATAGGATTTAGGAAACTCCCCTTTGCAAGGAGTGCGTCGATGATGACGCGGTGCGTGAGCCACGCGACGGCGCAACTTCGCTCTCGTGAACTACGGTGGGAGAGTGGGTGCGCAACAGCTTGATGCTCTCAAGAGAATGGTGCTTGAGCTTGGAGAGCAAGAGCTAGCTAGGACACAAGAGAGTGGAAAGTGTAATACAAATTGTTTCTTGTGTATCTTGGTCTCTCTAGGTGTATATCTTGTGTGTTTTGGTGTGAAAAGGCTCCCCTCTATTTATAGAGGCCTTAGGAAGGCTTTGGAAGGCTTGGAAAAGCTTCCATAGCCGTTGGGAACAAAGCCCAAGTGAATCAGCCTGAAATCAGGAACAATCATTGTTCTGACAGGCTTATCAGACGTCTAATTCTAGCATCAGACATCTGGAAGTTCACTATAAGACGTCTGATTCAAAGGTCAGATGTCTGATTTTGGGCGGGTCTCTCCCTGACTTGGATCAGATCTAAACAGGGTTTTTACGCAAGTCCATCAGACGACATACAGGACATCTGGCACTAAGTATGGACGTCTGGAAACCTACTTTTACTGTGGGAATTGATTTCCAAACGTTGCAATGGCTAGAAAATCTCTGAGAAGAGATTTTGGGTCAGCCGAGGCAAAACGGTCATTTATTAGACGTCTGGAAAGGCCTAAGGATGTCTGATAAGGCTCTAACGGTCATATTCTTGAGTGTTTGTTAAGCCAGCCAACGGTCCACTAGTTGGACGTCTGGCAAAGTCATCAGACGTCTCCTAAGACGTCTGGTCTAAGGTCTGGACGTCTGATTTCATCAGACAGAACTAACTATGTCCAGCCTAACAGTTATCAGACGTCTGAAACAACAGTCAGACGTCTTAAAATACTTTATCAGACGTCTGATTTGGGAATTAGACGTCTGGAAGTGTTGTTTGAACCCTATATTGGTTTTTTAAGTATTCTACAGAAAACCTAAGTATCCTAGGGTTGTGCCGGTGTTCCTAGGACTACTGTTAGGGTTCTTTGAGGCTCTTTAACATGAAATATCTAAAGAAATAAAGAGCAACAAAAGAAGCGAAAAATACAATAAGTACAAAAGAAGGAAATCTATCTATTCTTCATTTCCTTCCATCTTCAATCTGTCGCTCCACGCAAACCTCCTCTGTTTTCCGTCAAGCTCCTCCAATCCGTCCTGGATGCGAGCTCGAACTCCGTCTAAACACGTCCACATTTGCAATTGACCTGAAATCTAGGACTCAAATTGCAAATGTTAAATAACACGTGTTTTGTTATCATCAAAACAAATGATCGTGGTGCTCTAGCACCAACAGATTCCTGCCCCTTTCACTCTGTCGCATACAAGGCACACTCTGTTTCTAAATCTAGAGGAGTCCGTGGAGGTGACTACGTGAGAGATGTTGGTAGGATGACAAGGAGCCGCTGTAAATCGCTTTGCAGATCTCATTCCCAATGAAGGGACTATTTTGGAATTGCAGCAGCATCATGAACCTCCATACTGTCAACCATCTCAAATACTTGATTCATGCCCACTCTCTTGAGATTCTTTTCTTGTTTGAACCTTTTGCTGACAGATCGTTAGCTTCCATTTTTAAGGATACTATTGGGTTCCATCACGTGTTGGTTAGTCATCTTGCCTCCAACATCTGGTGTCTCTGGAAAAACTCTATTACTTTTTCCCTACTTCATGCCATGCCGCAATCGATCATTGTCACTTGTGGATTTCTTAACTCCTCGGTCTACATTTCTAGGTTCTATGCTTCATGCTCTGTAGACTCTAGGAGTGCCCTTTGGTCCCATCTAGATGACATTGAAGCCAACCTCCTGTCTCCTAGGATGATTGGGGGGGATTTCAACTACATCTTAAGGGCGTCTGAGAAAAGGGGTGGGAACCCTTTTTGTGAATCCCAGGCTACTGCCTTCCACTCTTGGAAGGACGCTCTTAGTCTGCTTGAGCTTCCTTTGGGTGGCAACCAGCTATCTTGGTGCAACTGCAAAAGTGGGAGTGCTAGGATTTACTAGAAGTTAGACCATATCTTTGTCTCTACTACTTGTTGCGACAATTCTCCTGAAGCCGTCTTCTTATCTAGAAGGAATTTTGATCATTCTCCCATGCTTTTCTCCTTCAAAAACTTCCTTAAATCTTACTCCCATCCTTTCCATTTTCAAACAATGTGGATGCGTGATCCAGGGTTTATGAATTCGGTTTCCAATGTCTGGTCCTTCTCTGGCAACGACTCTTCCAAAAATCCTATTGAGACTCTCTACTTCAAACTCTATTCTTTGAAAAAGGCCCTTCAAAATTGGAACAGATCCACTTCTAGTGATACTCATTCTTTAGTTGGGAACCTTGAGGCTAGACATTATGATCTTGAGGCCAGACTTGAGACCCATTGGGACGCTGTCACCATTGCTGAGCTCTCGGATATTACTATCCAACTAGATGATGCCCTCACCAAGCTCTCGGATTTCTATGCCCAAAAGGAGAAAGTCTCTTGGCTTCACCCTGGGGAGGGCAACAATGCATCCTTTTTTGCTACCATCAATTAATGCTTTGCGAAACGTAGGAACAATTCCCTTACTTCATCTATCGGGAATGGTTCTTGGGACCTAGCTACGTCTAAGGTCACCTCCTATTTCCAATATCTCGTTACCTCCGATGGGATTGGTGATTTTGATAGACATTTGCTCGTTATTCCTCCCATTCTTTCCTTCTTGGACTCCGACCATCTTATCCAAATGCCTTCTGAAAGTGAAAATTTTGAAATTCTCTCCTAAATGGAGACTAATAATACCCTGGGCCCTGATGGCTTTAATGTAGAATTCTACCGCACTTGCTGGGACATTGTCAAAGAGGATGTTGTGAGAGCCATTTGTCATTTCTACTCTAGCAATTCTACACTGCATTCCTTCAACTCAAATTTTATAGCTCTCATTCCTAAAAAACCTAATGTCAGCGACCTTCCTGATTTTAGGCCCACTAGCTTGTGTGATGTGGCCTACAAGATCGCGTCTGCTTTCCTGGCTAAAAGATTGGCCCCTCTTATGTCTAAAATCTTCTCTCCTGAACAAGTGGGTTTTATTCATGGTCGCTTGATTGCGCAGCAATCATAGGTCTTAATTGGCCTAGATTAAGCTAGGACTTAGCATAAGTTAGGGTTATTCATGCATACATATGCATTGTCTACATCTTTACTGCTTTCCTTTGGCTATGCATGAAATAATGTTATAATGTGCTGATTAAGTGCATTATGTCAATTGCAGGCAATAAGCTGATCAGGAGCTGGATCTGAAGGTGGATTAGGAATAACAGGAGTTGTAGCAGAGCTGGAGCAGAATGCCTAGTTTAGATGTAGGAATAATAATGTAAGGGGGTTAAAAGTTTTCTATTCCATTAAGTAGGAATAAAGCAATAAAATGTGAAGAGCTTAGGTTCATCCTAGCCCTAGGATAGCCTAGAGACATCCCCAAGCCTTAGCCACCCTTAGATTAGGTCACAACACCCTAGGAAACCCTAAAACCCTAGTTCCAACCCTTCTCTGGACGTCCAGATAAGTTTTAAGACATCCAGGACCCTTAGCCAACTCCCGCACACTTCAAACCCATTTCTGCAGTGTTATTGGACGTCCAGATACTTTGTCAGACGTCTAATTTCTGCAGAATGCCCAAAACAGAACCCGAAATCCTTCCTGACTTTGATTGGACGTCCAGACAACAAGTCTAGACTTCTGATTTTTGAGTATAAGATGTCTGATTATATAATTAGACGTCTGATACTGCTCTCCAATTCCCGTTTTGAGATTTAAGCTTTGATCTTGGATCTCTAGGTCCCTAAACCCAATTCCAACTCCATAGGAACCTAAATTAAGGTGCCCTAACCCTAGTACATCACCTCTAAACCTCCCTAAGGACCTAATTAGGTCCTCACTAAACCTAATTGACTTGGATCTTAGTCAATTCCATCAGCCTATTCAATTGGACTCATTGAGTCCAATTGAGCCCTGATCTCAGCACACACTGTCCAATTGGACTCAGTGAGAGTCCAATTGACCTAGGCCTGACTTAATTGAGTTGTTTTACTCTCAATTAAGTTTCCACACACCCAATTAAACTTGTATTAAGTTTAATTGCACTTTACCTTAGTGAATTAGGGTTTATAACCCTAATTTGAGACCTACCTTGACCTAAACCCACTAGAACCCAACCTAATCAACCTAGCCACCTAAGTTTCAACCCACACACACCCACACACACCATCCACACGAAAATATCTAGCCTAGAGTTCTCTAGAACTCTCTACCATGTGTGGTTGCCTTGGTTGCCAAAAATAGCAACCAAGAGCCATTCAATTTTTAGATCCACATTAGGTGGATCTAAAAACCACCATCCACCCTCTCTCTCTCACTCTCCCACAAGCTCCCACCATAGGCCTCTCTAGAGAATTCCATAATTCTCTAGAGAGCTTCCCTTAGGTCTATAAAAAGGCCCCTTGGGTGGCCATTTGCACCCATTCACTTCTTTGGCAATTGCACTCCATTGGTGCCATTCACGCCACCTCCATAGTCACTCCACCTCCACGAGCTCACTACCACCACCATGGAGGACACCATGCCGGGATGCTAGATCAACCCTACCTCTCTCCAAGGGTCGGCCTAAGCTGCATTGGCCGCCCCTCATTCTCCTCTCGACCACTCCAAGGCTATCGGGGACCACCCCTGAATGCCCTCTATTCTTTTAGCTCTAGATTATGCTCTTCATAATTTTTATTGCTTTCATTTACTGCTTAGTAGAGTAGTCTTACTTCTCCCCCAATGATGCATGCGAAATCCCCCCGTTGATTCTTGTATGTAATCGTTTTCTAGTAGTTAGATTTAATTTTAAGCATTCATGTATAAGCTTTCCTCTAGATTTCCTTGTGCAACAACTCTCCCATGATGAATGAAATTTCATTTTATATATATATATCTCTTATGTGTTTGAAATCAACTTGAGCTGAATGATTATCATATTTGAGTGATTTAAGTGCCTGCTCTTTAACTGCCTATATATTACGCACATGCATGTCATTTAAATAAAGTAGAGCGGCTTTAAGATCGATTTCAAAAACAAAAACGCCTCCTAGAGACGAACGACCGGGACTCAAGTCTCGTTATCTTTAAAAATCAAATCTTTGACGAACATTTTTGCGCGACTATACTACGATTTTCGACGACTTTCAAATGCACGAAAACGGCTTTCCGTCAAATGGTGCCATTGCCGGGGAGGCAACGTCATTTTTCTTGATTTCGATCTTTTAATCTATCATTGACAAATCTGCCTCTACGTTGTTTTTGATGTGCAGGACAACATGAAACGAAAACAGGATCCGCGCACACACCGAGCGTGGCGAGGAAAAATCAGGTGCACATCATCTATCTTAGATTAGGTTTCTCTTTTTGAACCGTAGGAGCAGATTTACTTGTTGCAATTTCCTTTGAAAAATTCTTTGTGAAAAAAAAAAGAAAAAAAGGAAAAAATTTCTCATTTTCCTGAAAAAGAAAAAAAATCAAAAAGAAAAAATTTTGAAAAAAAATCTAGATTAGGTTTTCTTTTGAATCTAGGTTAGAAAAAAAAAAGGAAAAAAAAAGAGATTTTCGTTGAATCTTTTTAAAAATTTTTTTGAAATAAAAAAGTGCAAAAGATTAGAAAAAAAAAGCATTTTTGGTGGAAGGCTTGAATTTCAAATTCAAAGCTCTTTAAAAGCTTTTCCACCACCTTCTGATTTTCGGCCAGATTTCAAATCTCACCTAAAAATTCGATTGCAGAAAAATCCGTTAGCGAAAAATTCTGAAATTCGGGGAAAACCTTCATTTTCAAACCATCTTTCAAATGCCACCGTTACTTTGAGAAAACTCCAAGTATAAAACTTTTGAAAATTTGCGAAGTGTACGGGGGTTAGATAGACCCAGATTGAAAAATTTTCAAAGTTCCAAAAGCGATTCCGAGTAATCTGTGAATCTGTTTTGACTAAAAATTGTAGGGTTTGAAAGCTGATCTAATTGGATTTATTTGCCATATTTTTACATAATTGTTGAATATCATTTGATACTGTTTCAAAGCGAAAAACCATCCAGGGGTCAAAGTTCCAAATCTGACCCCATGATATTTAAAATTCCCTAAAAATTCGGTTGAAATAGTAAAAAATTATAAAAAAATATTCTCTGAAAGACTAATTGAAAAAGGAATCTACTTGCAAAATTTTAAATTAATTGGATTCCAATTATTATTAGAGAATCAACATTATTCTTGTGGTCTGCTGAAATAGAGAAAAAAACCCTAGAAGTGCATGCAACTTAGGTTAAACCTTTAGGGTCACAAATAGAGACCACACTTTTGGCTAACCTAGACTTAACCAAGTCTAGTTAGCCGGTGAGCTTGGTCACCTTGTGGGCCACTCACCACAAACCCCACTGAAGAAAACAAGTTAAAAACTAATTTTAAAACACGAAATCAACCCGAGTTTGTTGTCGTACTACTGGATGAGTTTAATCTCTCTTGCCAAACTTGGTGACTAAGTCTGCGGGGTAGTGTCCAAGGACCGCGACTCGGGGGTCAAAGGAACCGGAGGCGTAAGCCAAAGGAAGAACCTTCCCCTTAGTCCCCTCGTAACCAGACTGGCTAGGTTAGCTTGAGAGGTGGGATTCACGTTCAGTCGGTTGTACGACGAACTTATCTTCAGGAATTCAAATCCCTAACAAAAAATCTGGTCACCTGATTTATAAGGACCATCTGATTGACAGGGCCTTAGCCTTGTTCTGCGTGGCTACACCAACCCAGGGGTTGGGCGGTGTATGCACGGAAGGAGGTCACTTCGACCTCACTTGGTTGGACCTTGGGAGCCACTCCCAAGGAGGCGAGTCACCTCGCCCGGACCATCTTCTCGCCCCATTTCTTCTATCTGCTGAGCCGTAATGGCTAACATTGGATCTGGACCTAATCAGGATCCAGAAGAGCTGGACCCACGAGCTTATCTGAGAGCTCGGGTCACTGAATCAGCTCAACCTTGGGATCAGAACCCAAGGTGGCGAAGACGACTTTTCGCTTCTCTTGATCCTTCTCCTCGGGTTACCGAAATGGTTAACCCATATCCTAACCTTGGATATTATGATCCATACCAGTCGGTCCCTCAGAGGATCGCATCTTATAACCCAGGATATGGATTTCATACTCCTACTTCTCACCCATGGAACATGGGTAGACCTAATTCACCCCCTGGAACCCCTGAAGAGCTACCGGTGCATATGCAGCTACATTATAGAATACAGAGAGCTATAGCAAGCGCTAAGGAAAAGGTCGCATCCTATCTACACGAAATCCAGGCTATCATTGAGCCAAACCAAAGACAAAGCCGGATTCCGCATCAACAAGCCGTGATGGAGATCCTTCAGGAAACAACAGAGATAACAAGGCGAATTGGACAAAATCGGGAAATTCAAGAACTATTTCTTTTGAGATATCAAGTGGAAAATAGCATTGAAGACCTCGAAGAATATGAAACAACTATGACGAAAGAACACATAGAAGATTCTCGGGAGCAGATGCCCGAAGATCACTCAAGAGAAAAAGAATCTAGCATGGATATGAGACAGGAGCAGGAAGTATGCCGAATGGGTTCATCTGAAATTGAGGAGGAAAGGACTGATATCTCCAGGATTGAGCCGCAATCAGATTATCCTGAATCCTGGGAGACACCTTTTGGGTTAGATAACCCGATCGAGACAAGGGAAGTAGATCCAATTGAGGATATGGATCTTGAGGAAAACATTACATGCGATACTACTGATCAATCTAGACCACTTCCCATTGTAGGTGAACCTGTGCTAGAGCCAACATCTTCTGATTTGCACTCTTCTTCTTTCACCTACATCCCTAATTCGGATATTAGAGATTCTAAGATGACACTTTCTATCCTTGATCCTAACATCCGAAAGCCAGAAGTAGCTATGGATAACTCGAACAAAGAAATAAATATGCTACCTGAGGTAGGAATTACTGAGGAGCCCAATGCATATGAGGGTGAAGCTTCGAGCAGAATGAGATGGGGACGCACCTACCATCCTAGTCAATGGCTCGACCTCGAGCCTGAAGAGACAACCTCTAATGAATCAGAGATGAGTATTGATGAGGATGAAGTAATTTTTGATGAGGATTTCAGTGACCTCCCCACAGATTTTCTACTTTCACGAATACCCCTGTATGACCCAGAGCCTAGAGAGGGCATGATCTTTGATGTCAATTATCATTATGAGGATCCCTATGACTCAGATTCTGGTTCTGAGATACATGTTGATCTACTCCCTCAACAACTTCCTACTGAATTGTGGGACATGATAAATTAACTGAATCAACATCATGATCCCCCCTCTGATTATCCTCTATTTTCCACCACCACTCCACACTTTCTTATAGCTAGACTTTTTGGAGTAGGGGTGCACAATCAGCTGGTCCGCATCTCTGGACCACTGATTCTAGGAGCATACGAGCACATCTTTCTCTTAATTTTGACCAGCTCCTATGCAAGAATTGATACATCTCATTGAGCTTTCGCCCAGCTGGAGACGTTAAACTCAGCACATATAAATACCATTTCACCATCATCTATACATAACCATTTTTATACATAGCATATTTTTGTATTAGCATATTTCCCTTTTGTATATTGCATGTTAACAGGTTGGCCGGTGCTGAATGAATATAATTTCAGGAGCAATTACAGGTGACTTCTACCCACTCATCCCCTGTTAGAGTTATTTTCTTTTATATTCATGCATGAGGACATGAAAGAACTTAGGCATGGGGGGGTAGATACAGCAAAAACTGAAAAAATTTTTTGTCCCAACACTTAGGAAAACCTCGGAGCTGCATGTAAAATGTACTTTAAGACCTTAAATAAAAGAACAACCGACTCCACCTCCAGTGCTCGCATTGGAGCTAGAAATCATTCGGAACAGCCACTTCTGACTCACCCGCTCACCTTTTGTTCTAAATTTAGGGTCAAGCTAATTGTAACCCGATACGAGAAATTCACATAGTACAAATTATATGAGGTTACATGTTTATAGCATATATAGATATTGCATTCATGAATAAGATTATTTTATTAAGAGAATGCATTAGGGATTTTATCCTTTAGTTGATTCTTGTAATCTGGAATCCAGTACAACTTTTCACACACATGTAGAATTTGCAATGGATTCATGGTGAAGGCTGATAAACGTCTTCAGTTTGTCTAGAAGAAGCAGTGCTTCTTTTCCTGAACCCTTGAACAGTGTTTTGGGAGTCAGGCTGATTTTCTTCCAAAAATCCACCAAATAGTGTGAGATGAGAGTAGAGTGTATTGGTGCTCTAAGATTAGTGTAAGGAATCTGGAATCCTAGATAATTAGGTAATGATACTCTGAGTTTAGACATAGTTTTCGCTCTCGATTCCCGCGTATACATTTTTGGTGCAAAATTTTGAGAGCCACCGAATAAGGCAAATACGCGGAGAGCGAGTTTTCATAAAACTAGGGCTAAGGTGGATGGTTATGACCATTCTTTACGGAATCCTCGACTGAAGGAGGGTATTGATGTCAAGGTCAGAAATACACCGTCCTATCCGTCTCTCCCAGTGCCGTGAGTAGGCACTTCCACCAAATAAGCCACCCAATGTCTCTTGAGTGCCACCAATCCCTAATAATGCCTCCTTAATAAAGTTTATGGATGTATGCCAGTTGTGCTATGCTGAAAAAAAAATGATGAAAAGGAAGAAAAATTAAAAAAAAAAAGAAAAAGAAGGAAAAAAAATTTTTGGAAGAAGAAGAAAAAGAGTTTGTGAATATTTAGTATTTATTTCATTTGCATTGAGGCATCAAACAAAATTGAGCTCCACCAAATATGGCCTTAACCTATGTTTCTTGTGTTTCTGACCGCCTGAATAATGGCTGAGGAATTCCTACTTAGTGTTAGGGTTATGAGAACTCAATTAAAGTGTTAATGCCTAGTGAGACCACCAAATACAGAACATATGTGTGAATCTGGTGAGGTTGTGAGCTCTAAGAAAAAGAAAGAAAAAGAGCAAGAGAGAATGAATACAAAGGAACCAAAAGGGAGCATAGTTTTTCTCGTCTTTCTCTGAGTTGAGTTACTTAGTAATTCGGGAATCTGGATTCTGTAGTACTAGTCTCTATGTAGCACCAAGTGAGAATGAGCCACCAAATATACAATCATTTCCCTCAAAGATTCTCTACCTAAGCCTAAAGCCAGGGTGAAATTCATAAAATATCTTGAATACCCTGAGGGAAGAAATCCGCCTAACCCGCTAGAATTTTTATTAGGGGTCAAGTATAGGCTTTAGAGGTGTATTAGCTTTCACTTGAATCCATTGCAAAAGCTACATAGCTGCACCTTCACGATTGTCTGGATTTCTAGAGCATAGGATGAAAACAAAAGGGAGAAAAATCTCTATGCAAACACTTGATAAAATAACCAGTCCCTTAGGGACCCATGCTGTAAATAATTTAGTCTTGCATTTGCTATGGACTAGCAAGATTTAGGCATGGGGGTATGATTGCGCAGCAATCATAGGTCTTAATTGGCCTAGATTAAGCTAGGACATAGCATAAGTTAGGGTTATTCACGCATACATATGCACTGTCTGCATCTTTACTGCTTTCCTTTAGCTATGCATGAAATAATGCTATAATGTGCTGATTAAGTGCATTATGTCAATTGCAGGCAATAAGCTGATCAGGAGCTGGATCTGAAGCTGGATCAGGAATAACAGGAGTTGTAGCAGAGCTGGAGTAGAATGCCTAGTTTAGATGTAGGAATAATAATGTAAGGGGGTTAAAAGTTTGCTATTCTATTAAGTAGGAATAAAGCAATAAAATGTGAAGAGCTTAGGTTCATCCTAGCCCTAGGATAGCCTAGAGACTTCCCCAAGCCTTAGTCACCCTTAGATTAGGTCACAACACCCTAGGAAACCCTAAAACCCTAGTTTCAACCCTTCTCTGGACTTCCAGATAAGTTTTAAGACGTCCAAGACCCTTAGTCAACTCCCGCACACTTCAAACCCATTTCTACAGTGTTATTGAACGTCCAGACACTTTGTCAGACGTCTAATTTCTGCAGAATACCCAAAACAGAACCCGAAATCCTTCCTGACTTTGATTGGACGTCTAGACAACAAGTCTAGACTTCTGATTTTTGAGTATAAGACGTCTGATTATATAATTAAATGTTTGATATTGCTCTCCAATTCCCGTTTTGAGATTTAAGCCTTGATCTTGGATCTCTAGGTCCCTAAACCCAATTCTAACTCCATAGGAACCTAAATTAAGGTGCCCTAACCCTAGTACATCACCTCTAAACCTCCCTAAGGACCTAATTAGGTCCTCACTAAACCTAATTGACTTGGATCTTAGTCAATTCCATCAGCCTATTCAATTGGACTCATTGAGCCCTGATCTCAGCACACACTATCCAATTGGACTTAGTGAGAGTCCAATTGACCTAGACCAAACTTAATTGAGTTGTTTTACTTTAAATTAAGTTTCCACACACCCAATTAAACTTGTATTAAGTTTAATTACACTTTACCTTAGTGAATTAGGGTTTATAACCCTAATTTGAGACCTATCTTGACCTAAACCCACTAGAACCCAACCTAATTAACCTAGCCACCTAAGTTTCGACCCACACACACCCACACACACCATCCACACGAAAATATCTAGCCTAGAGTTCTCTAGAACTCTCTACCATGTGTGGCTGCCTTGGTTGCCAAAAATAGCAACCAAGAGCCATTCAATTTTTAGATCCACATTTGGTGGATCAAAAAACCACCATCCACCCTCTCTCTCTCACTCTCCCACGAGCTCCCACCATAGGCCTCTCTAGAGAATTCCATAATTCTCTAGAGAGCTTCCCTTAGGTCTATAAAAAGACCCCTTGGGTGGCCATTTGCACCCATTCACTTCTTTGGCAATTGCACTCCATTGGTGCCATTCACGCCACCTCCATAGTCACTCCACCTCCACGAGCTCACTACCACCACCATGGAGGACACCATGCCGGGATGCTGGATCAACCCTACCTCTCTCCAAGGGTCGGCCTAAGCTACATTGGCCGCCCCTCATTCTCCTCTCGACCACTCCAAGGCCATCGGGGACCACCCCTGAATGCCCTCTATGCTTTTAGCTCTAGATCATGCTCTTCATAATTTTTATTGCTTTCATTTACTTCTTCGTAGAGTAATCTTACTTCTCCCCCAATGATGCATGCGAAATCCCCCCGTTGATTCTTGTATGCAATCGTTTTTTGGTAGTTAGATTTAATTTTAAGCATTCATGTATAAGCTTTCCTCTAGATTTCCTTGTGCAACAACTCTCCCATGATTAATGAAATTTCATTTTATATATATATATATCTCTTATGTGTTTGAAATCAACTTGAGCTGAATGATTATCATATTTGAGTGATTTAAGTGCCTGCTCTTTAACCGCCTATATATTACGCACAAGCATGTCATTTAAATAAAGTAGAACGGCTTTAAGATCGATTTCAAAAACAAAAATAATGCCTCCCAGAGACGAACGACCGGGACTCAAGTCTCGTTATCTTTAAAAATCAAATCTTTAACGAATGTTTTTGCGCGACTATACTACGATTTTCGACGACTTTCAAATGCACGAAAATGACTTTCCGTCACCGCTCCATCTTTGATCATATTTCCACAACCTTTGAACTTTCATAAAGATTGGATCGCATGGTTCATGGTTCGAATCTCATCTTTTAGTTAGACCTGAAGAAAGCTTTTGATTGGGTAGAGTGGAAAGCCCTCTTTCGTGTCCTTGCTAAATTTGGTCTTTCTAGGGAAGTCACTAACCTCATTAAGAGTTTTGTTTGTCATGAAGGCTCTTCCATTTTAGTGAATGGAAGATCCTCTTCCTTCTTTAAAGTTTTGCATGGTTTAAGGCAAGGCAACCCCTATCATCTTTTCTTTTTGACATTTTCATGGAGCCTTTCCTCCGGGGCATCAACGATTTGGCCTTCCAGTGTCACATATCCCCCTTCTCTATTAGAAGAGGTGTTGCCTCCCTTTTGGCCTTGCTTGATGCTGATGATATCATCCTCTTTCTTAATGGGAATCTCAGATGTATCGCCCATCTTATGAACTTTATCCATGACTTCGAATCAAACTTTGGACAACGTCTCAATCTATCCAAAAGTTTCTGCTTTGTTGGTAAACACTTCCCCCTTAGAAGACTCACCTAGGTTCTTGAGATCACAGGTTTCCAATCGGGTACTTTCCCCTTCTCCTACATGGGGTGTCCTATCTTCACTGGTCGTGCTAAAATCGCTTACTTCCATGATCTGATTGACAAAATCCATTCCAAGCTTTCTGGTTGGAAAGCCAACCTTTCTACCATGACTAGGCTCCTGTTCATCAAACATGTTCTTACCTCTATCCCTATCCATATTCTATTTGTTATTGAGGTCCCCAAGGTGGTTATTAGGAGAGTTGAGTCAGCCCTTGCTAACTTCTATTGGGGATCAAGCTTGGGTACTAAGCTTCATCACTGGATCGCTTGGAGCCAAATTTGCCAGCCTACAGCTTGTGGCAGGCTTAGTGTTAGGAACCTCTCCTTGGTCATCATGGCCTTTAGAATGAAGCGTATTTGGAGTATCCTTTTTGGAGAGTCACCTTACTCGTACATAATGAGAAATCTCTATGGTCATGTTGGTTCCTTCCCACGCTCTCTCCCTTCTAGGCTAAGGCCTATGGCCGACACTTACATTGACATGAAACCTTTCATGCGTTGGGATGTGAAAGAGGGCAACATTGATTTCTGGGTGGACCTCTGGATTGGGGATTCTCCTCTTAAAGACTTTTTGCCCTTGGAGGTTACTCCCTCTTCTGTCTTGGTTAAAGATGTCATTCTGAATCCTTCGTAGGCTCAATTCCTTCAATTCATCCTTGAACATATTCATTATCAAATCCTGAATACCTCTTTGGAAATTGCTAAGGATGTGCCTACCAGGTCTCCATCTCTCCTTGGAAACTTCTCCGTCTCTTCTGCTTACCTCTTAAACCTTAGAGACTCTATTAATCATCCTATCGTCAAAGACTTATGGAGTCTTAAGCTTTCACTGCGTATGACCCTCCTTACTTGGAGAATCATTTACAATAGGCTCCCTACTGATGACTTGATCCAAGGACATGGCATCTCCCTTGCCTCTAAATGTCACTGTTGCCCCAATCACCCTCATACTGAATCTCTGCATCATTTGCTATCCTTCAGTGAAGTCGCCTCTACTATCTGTACTTGGACCTTTCACCAGGTACTTCTCAACCCTATCCCTCCTGACACTCTTCATAACTTTTTGCTAGACTCTAGTCCCCTCCACTGCTCCAATAAGTTTAAGGTTGCATCATTTTCATTTGGTATCATGTTTGGTGGGTTAGTAACAAAATTAAGAATGATAGGTTCAGATTCAACCAAATTCCTTGATTTCTAGAGCACAACTGGAGGTGTTATAATATGGCCTTGTGGCTTCATTTTACTAGGCCCAATCTCTATGCCCTATCTTGGGTCTGGCCTAACTTGGGTTTTAAAGTCAATTTCTCTGTTGTTCGAAAAAATGATAACTCTCTTCTGGCTTGGGTGGTGAGAGATACTAGTGGTAATTTCATGAGGGTTGCTGTTATGAAGGTTCATCCGCTCAACAATGATTTAGCGCTCCTAAATGCTATGCATCATTTCCTTACTAATTGGCATTAAAGGAACCTTCCTGTCATTCTTGAGGTGGATTCTACCATGATTTACTTCTGGTGGAAAGGAAAATTGCAAGTGCCGTGGAGAGCTAAATGGCACTTCAGTCATGTCAAGACTCTACTTGATGACCATATCACATTGCAATATATCCATCCGGTTGCGAATTCTCTCACAAATCTCATTCCCTCCTCTACTGTGGGCCCTTGGACCTTCTTCCAGTATGAACACCTTCTTGGCGCGAGGTGCTATGGTTCTATCAAGCTGGACAAGATTGACTTTCTCTACATTGTTAGTTGAAGAGGCTGCTGCTTCTCTTTTGATTCTTTTTGCTGCTGTTGTTTGGTGCTCATGTGTTTTTGTGCTAGGCCACGATTCATGGTCCCCTTTTCTTGTACTAGTTAGGTTTTGGTCTAGTTCCCCTTCCCTCTCCTTTTTTTGGCCTCTAGGGAGTGGGGGATGAATAATATTAACTCCCGCTTTTGTTAAAAGAAAAAAAAAGTTATGTATTCCTAGTTTCATATTGCTTTGAACTTATACAACAAGGTAATCCACCGACACACTTTCCACTTAATATAAGTTAGAATAGCAATGTATTCTTAATTTTATATTGTTCCTAGCTCATAAATGCATCATTGATCAATGGTTGGGTTTTAATTTGGTATAGGCACCATTGTTTAGTAAATGCGTCATTGGTTAATTATTGAGTTTCAATCTAGTTTAACCATTCTTAGAAAAAGGAACTTAATATCCATGGTGTATGGCATAATTGAGAAAAATGCTTGAAATAAGAAATAAGTAGATTGATTTTTAGTTTACACTTTCACTGTTATAAAATTGAAAGTTGCAACAAGAAAGTTCATTCTTGATAAGCATAGGAAACTGTGGCTTTAGTAATGCGGATAAAATATCTATCAAAATAATAGTTCTAAACCACCTTTTTGAGAAATTTTACACTTTACCTTTTAATTGTTTTAACCATAAAAATCATCTAATCAATAAATTAAAAATAGGCTTGATTGATCTGGATGTGTAACCTTAGCACCAACTTCCACCAAGCTTGTCACCATTTGATAGAGGGTGAGGAAACAAGTGAAAAGAGGAGTGACACTTTTGCTTAAGGGTTAAGTTCAAGTACTTATGATATTTTCAATGTACCTAGAGAGGTGGTTTAGGGTTTAGGATTTAAGGATGGTGGCCTAAGGGTTGTGAGGTCCTTGTCAGGGGAGAAGGGGAAGTGTTTAAAAGAGTGAGAGAGCTAGTTAAACCATCGAAGTTGGTAGGCCTTGTTTAATTGACTTGCAATGGTCATCCCACCTCCCCAGACATTAGAAGTTCTTGTCCTCATTAAGGCTCCATGGGGTTGTTATATGCAGTGTTTGACGTGCCGATGGCTTGTCACCAGCATGGTGCCGATATGACCATTTCTTGGCAAAAAGCATATTGACAAGAAAAAGATGTCAATATGTAGGTGTATCGACAATTTATCGCCGATGCTAATGATGTGCCAATGTCCATGTTGATGATTATGCCGATGATTGCTGACTGCTATTGCTGTTGCTAGTTCATTGTTGCTACTGCTTGCTTGTAGCAATTGTTGTTCTCAAGGAATTAAATATTTGTATAGAAAATTGAAATTTATTTTTTCTTTCACTTGGCATAAATAAGATTTAACTAAAGCTACAACTCATACTTAGTTGATACCAACAACTCTAATGACTAGTGAAAAAACTAAGCATCATGCTTTCTTTCCCCTCTACCTACTTAAATGCCCCATCCCAAATTTATCTTATTCTAAAGATAAGGATTTTTCACTGAAATAGGGCAACCACAACTACTTAGGATCATTTCTCGTAGCCAAGTAAACACTGGCAATAACATGTTCATATTATGTTTTCATTCCAAATTTATGATTTTTGTCTTTTAGGCATTTCTTCATATACATATGTATTGGTTATTAAAATGCTAATTACAATAAATTCGTGATATTTTGAGCCATTTTAGGTCATTTTAAGTAATTTTCCCAAAATTTATGATATCAGTGATTTATTGGTGATATATCTTCTTTTTGACTTGTTGATATGATATCAATATTTAAAACCTCGGTGTTAAGGACTCTTTCAGAAGTCTCACTGTATGATAACCTATTTGGTTTTGCCTTTATCATCTATGTCAATTAAGGCATGTATTGGACCTTAATGCCTGAAGGGTAGTAGATGAGGTTGAAGGGATGAAGCTTTAAGTTATTATTCAATGGTAGTTGAATGACTACTGTATTACTTTAGTTTAGATATGCATTGCATGCTTTATTTGAGTATGTTTTGATTCAAGGCTTGAGTTTTCACATGTATACCCTTATTACATAACCATTTAAGTGATTTAGTTATTAATTTGTGATTTATTTGCAATTTTAATCATTTTAAGCGAATTCAGTTAGCAAATTTTGGCATGCGTCGGGATGTCGTTAGCGTGCCCTTGGCATGCCCTTTATATGGATAATTTTGGGCCTTCGATAACCCGATGTTGATACATGGACATTTCCACGATGTGCCCTTGATAACCAAACTTGGAAATTTATCGTCACAACATTGATATCGGTACTCAAAACCTTAGTTATATGCTCCATATCATTATTATTGCTACTATGGATGATGTTGGTCACTATTGGGTATATGCTCCGTATCATTATTATTGCTATTATGGATGATGTTGGTCACTATTGGGGGGTATTTATGTGCAAATTTTGATGTGATTTTGATTGTGCAACAATCAGGGGACCTAATCAACCTAAATTAAGTCAAATCCTAGTGTAACTTAGGAATAATACATGCATGAGTTGCATAATTGCAACTTAGTTGCTTTACAAAGCTATGTAGAGAATAATGCTATTTTAATGTACTAATTGATAGGTAATGGTATTTGTAGATAAATCAGGATCGTGAATGATAAATCCAACCATATGGATGAACTCAGAGCGATGATTGCAGTCCAATAGCATGAGAATCGTCTTGATTGAAGCTCTGTAGTGCCATCTACGAAGGCAAGAAGATGGATGGTCGACCCACCGCTGTCGCCCCATCCACTGATGAAGGCTATTCTATGCACTCTATGGGTCGTTAGATTGTCATCCAACGACCACGGAGGCGCCACATCGCTGACTCCCCGACCTTATCTAGAAGCCATCCATCTTAGCCGTTGGATCTTCATCAAACGACTGAGAGCACTCGAGCACTAAAACATATGCACGACACAAACGTACGCATAACGCATTGGTCAAGTGCTCTATACAGAGTGCAGGACGCGTGATCAAGCCACGACAGGAGGTGCAATCCACTCAACGCGAGGCGTGAGAAATTCGCGCGTTGGATGGTGATCAGATGACACTAGAGTTGCCATGCGGTGCCACGGATGGACGGCTCATCACACGCGGGCTATGACGGTAGGTGTACTTGCCCTTACAATTTTTAAGCACTCGATTTGATGCATTCCCAATCGTTCGATCTTGAATGGACGATGCTTAAAGGCCATCACACGAGCGAGCTTCTCCTCAACGCACATCAAGGACGTTATCTTGACTCCATCAGAGCCGTTCATCACAGATCAGATGACCATGATCAGGGGGACATGGTGTACGTGTGATGGAGACATGCTGAGTAGTGGATCTTAACGTGATCTCAGCTGCATGATGGAGATCGGATGACTCACACATCTTAGCTGGGTGGCATGGACAGGAACTTCAAATGCTTATTTTTCCCTTCATTTTACATATATAAAGGGCTAGAAACCCCCCATCTTAATCAATCACCACTGAGTACTTCTCCTCCATTTCTACCTTCAAGCTCCTAGCCCCCTTAACCACTAAAGGGCCCAATCCTTTTGCTCCCTCTAATGCCATTCCAAGGCCATCGTAGCACTCCTCGCTGGAGCACCACTAGAGCTTGCTTTTCTCTACCTTTTCCTCGCTTTTCTTCTACTTTTACGCTTTTATAGTTGTTAGTTCAACTACTCATATATAATATTTTGATGATTTTACAAAATGTAGAAAATGAAATAATAAATAAAGCGTAGCATATTGTTTTCTCTCTATAATAACATATTTGCAGGATTTCAAAAAGCTTTCCAAGACGGGAGATTAAAAGCGTGAAGACGAGTAGCATAAGTATTAGGTCTTAGGCTTTTTTCATGTAAACTTTCAAAGGTTGTAATTTTCATCTTATTTGAGTCTAGAAATATTGTAAAGAGCCCCCAAACATAACCTATAAATAGCTAACTTAGGCTCTCTACACTTAGGATAAATTAGAAACAAAAAAACCCAACACTTATACTGTTATCAGACGTCCAGTAAAAAGTCCAGACGTCTGATTTTCCATCATAAGACGTCTGACATGTTTATCAGACGTCTAATTTCAAATATCTCTGCCTTTGTCCGTCTCCTCATAAACATCAGTCGAAGGACTTCACTTTCAGACGTCGATAACCGTTCACAGACGTCTAATTCTTTACCCAGACGTCCTCATACTAACCGTTAGACTTTCCGTAGGCAAAAATAATTTCCAGACGTCTTGACACACTTCCAGACGTCTGTCTTTGAACCGTTGGCCATGATTTTCTGTGCGTATCTCTCTACGGCCACATAATCTTTTGGCAGAAGTAGGAAGGAAGAGTATTTAGGTTTCCAGACGTCTGGTAATGTCCTCAGACGTCCGTAACGACGTCTGATCCTTTAAACCTAGAACCCTGTTTGGATCCGATGATAACAGGAACGAATGCACCATTCATTAGACGTCCAGTAAACTAATCAGACGTCTTATGACATAATATCAGACGTCCTTCTTTTGATCCAATAGAGTCCGTTAAGGATGTCCTGCAAGATTAGACGACCATAGGAAAAATCAGACGTCCTATAAGACGTCTGATCCTATAATTAGACGTCTGATGTTGCTGTCAGAATCATCATTACCCTGATTTTGTGTGGATTTCGTCCTAAACTCTTGGGATTTGTCTCCAACAGCTAGAAGAGCTCTCCCAAGTGTTCTTGAAGGTTCCAAACTTGCCTATAAATAGACTACAACTCTTCTTTGGCAAAACACACCTCTTGAGATACAATTCCATTAGAAAAATCTCTTGCTCACTACTCTAAGCTCCATCTTGCCCTTGTGCTGTGCTAATACTCTGATCAAAGGGCAAATCCATACTCCCGGCTCGCTCCGTTCTGCAAATCATCAGGGAGTTATTTTCATGCTTAGTAGATAAGAAAGCAACTAAATTATTGGGGTGCTCTATAGGTGTTATTTTTACTTGTTAATTTCTGTATTTTGGGTATCCGGCCTGTCGGGTCCCCGTCTTTTCATCTTGAAGAGAGAAACCTCCGTTTAGGGATCGGAGGTGGGAATTGTAATTGAGGTACACTACCCTCATTTAAGTAGTGTGGTTAGTGGATTGATCACCTTGTGATCGAAAATCCTAAGTCAAGAGATTGGCTTAGGTGGTGGTTTTCACCCATCTTGGGTTTCCACCTAAAAATAATTGAGTATATTGTGTGATTGAATTTGTTGTATTACAATACTATATAATTTCACTATTCGCCCCCCCTCTAGTGCAATTTCATTTGGTATCAGAACAGGTTTTCCGCCTACAAGAGTAACATCCGCGGAAAGATCACATGGAGGGGAAGGCAATTTCCACAAGCAGATTGGAGGGGCAATCCACCACTCGACCACCACTCTTCGAAGGAACCAACTACACTTACTGGAAGCTGAGAATGAAGATGTGGCTTCAAGCCAACGATTTCTCCATTTGGGAGAAATGCGAATCCGCATACGTCATTCCCGAGAAACCAGAAACTGGTTACACAGTGGAGCAAATCCATCACCTTGGACTGAATGCCAAGGCAATGAACTCACTCTACTGCGCTCTCAGCTCGGAGGAATTCAACCGCATCAGCCAATGCGAAACCGCCCACGAGATCTGGAGAACCTTGGAGGTTACTCACGAAGGTACATCTAAAGTTAAATCCTCAAAGATAAACTTGTTATCGCAGGAATTCGAAGCTTTCTCTATGAAGGAGAATGAAAGACTTGGGGACATGTACACCCGATTCACGTTAATCGTGAATAACCTCAAGTCTTTAGGAAAGACATTTATAAAGGGGGAGCTTCAAGGGAAGCTCCTTCTCTCCCTTGGACCTGAGTGGGAGCAAAAGGTAATGGCAATAGAAGAAGCCAACCAAGTAGAGGATCTAGACATGGAAAATCTACTTGGGAATCTCATGGCTTACGAATCAAAAATGGAACAAAAGAAGAAATCAATCTCATCGGAGCCAAAGAAGAAGACCTTAGCCTTCAAAGCTACTTCGGATGATGAGGTAAGTACCGATGACGAAGAATTTGTTTTATTAGCTAAAAAGTTTAAAAAGTTTCTCAGAAATAGAAGAGAGATCAAGGGAAGGAAAAGAGAAGAAGATCCTCTAATTTGCTATAATTGCAAAAAGAGAGGTCACATAAGGAAAGATTGTCCCTTACTCAAAAGGGATGATGAGAAGAAACCCAAGAAGCCTTCTGACTACAAGAAGATCTCCAAACCGAAAGGATTCAAGAAGAAGGCGTTTCAAGCAACGTGGAATGACTCCACCTCCGAAGAAGAAGAGGAGGAGGAAACAAATGAAGAAACGGCATGCTTGGGACTAATGGCAACAAATGATGGTTCCGAGTCTGAATCTGAGGAACCTGAGGTAAACCCCTACTCTTTGGATGAATTACAAGATGCCTTTGATTCATTATATATAGATCTTAAGAAAACTAAAACCCAAAGCAAGGCTTTAAAAGAAGAAAAGTTAGAAAATAAGAGATTAATCAATGATCTTGAAGAAAAGAATCTAATTCTTACAAAAGAAACCACTGCTTTAAATATGCAAATAAGAAATCTAATGATTGAGAAAGAGTCATTAACAAATGATTTGTATATAGCAATGAGTGAACAAAAATTTTTAGATAGAGAAGAATTACTCGACAAAATCCATGTGCTTGAAAAATCAAACTCTTTTAAAAAGGATGAAAATGGCTTACTTAGAGTAGAGATTAGGGCATTAGAAGATAAACTAGATATAATGAAAATAGAGATAAATCATCTCAAAGAAAAGTCAAACCAACTTCTTGAGGACCTAGCCAAATTTACAAAGGGGAAAGATAACTTGGACAAACTCATTGCCCTTCAAAAACCTTCCTCAAGTAAATTTGGATTAGACTTTTATGAGCCTAGTCAAAGTGAGCCGAAAAAGGACCCTCCTCTAAAGGAGAACACTAACAAATACGGATCCACTTTACAATGGATACCGAAAAGACAACTCTCACTTTGTTTTGTAGGGATGAAAGGACATCATAATGTCAAAAATTGGATATACAAAATGAAGGATGGACGACTCAAATTAGAAAGACCTATAGAAACACCAAGTCACCATCGAAGATCTTTTGTAGGAGGAAGAAGGTCTACAAGGAGGAAGACAAGGAAACCTCCACCACCAAGGAGGCCGATGGGTGATGGACTCCGGATGCTCCAAACATATGACAGGAGACAAGCGCCTATTTTTGGACCTCCAACCTACGGATGGAGGAACAGTTACATTTGGCAACAACCACAAGGGCCATATTATTGGCCTTGGTAAAATAGGTAACCCTCTCTCTCCCATCTCAAATGTTTCTCTAGTTAAAGGACTAAAACATAATCTTTTAAGTGTAAGTCAAATATGTGATAAGGGTTTTAAAGTAGTGTTTACTTCTAAAATGTTTGAAATTATGCATGCATTAACCAATGAAACCCTTCTTAAGGGAACTAGATTTAAAGACATTTATGTTTTAGAATTTGATAAAAATGGCACTTATGAATGTCTTATAGCAAATGATGAGTTAAGTATATGGCATAAAAGACTAGGACATGTTCATATGAAGCTGGTTCAAAAATTAGCTAAACATGAACTAGTCCGAGGTCTTCCTAAAAGAAAATTTTTAAATGAGCTTGTTTGTGATTCATGTAAATTAGGTAAGATTATAAAATCTAGTTTTAAAAGCAAAGAAGTTATATCCACATCAAGACCTTTAGAACTACTTCACCTAGATCTGTTTGGACCAACAAAATATGAGAGCCTCAGTGGATGCAAATATTGCCTTGTAATTGTAGATGATTTTTCGAGGTTTTCATGGGTCTCCTTCTTGAGATCTAAAGAAGGAGTGTTTTCCGTCTTTTCTATTTTTTGTAGGAAAATTCAAACTGAAAAAGGCTACCAAATCACTCGTATCCGTAGTGATCATGGGGGCGAGTTTGAAAATTCCTTGTTTGATGATTTTTGTCAAGAGCATGGTATTGCTCATGAGTTCTCTTTTCCTCGAACACCTCAACAAAATGGGGTGGTTGAGAGAAAGAACCGTACTCTTCAAGAGTGTGCTCGAACATTGCTCATAGACTCGGGGTTACCGAAGTACTTTTGGGCTGAGGCGGTTAACACGGCTTGTTACGTGTTAAATCGCACCTTAATTCGATCCGGATTGCGAAAAACTTGTTTTGAACTATACTATGGGAAAATACCCAAAATTAGTTATTTTAAAGTTTTTGGATGTCGATGTTTTGTCTTGGATACCCGCTCTAATTTAGATAAATTTGATGCCAAAGGTGAAGAAGCCATCTTTATTGGTTACTCCTCACGTAGTAAGGCATATCGGGTTTTTAACAAGACCACATTAATAGTGGAGGAAACCCTTCATGTCTCCTTCGATGAATCTCCTCATTCCTCCATTGACCGAGTCAATATGGATGATGAAGATGATTCTACTATTGATGTGTCTAACATTCCAAACTCCAATATCCATAATCTTCCAAAAGATTGGATATATCAAAGGGATCATCCCGAAAGTCAAGTCATTGGAAGTGTTTCTGATGGCGTTAAAACCCGATCTCGTTTTAGTTGCACCTTTGGTCTCTCCACCTTTGTATCTCAAGTTGAACCGAAGAGTGTCGAGGAAGCATGCTCCGAAGAAACTTGGATGATGGCCATGCAGGAGGAACTCAACCAATTCCAAAGGAATGAAGTTTGGGATCTAGTACCTAAGCCTGAAGGGCAAACGGTAATAGGTACCAAATGGGTATTCCGGAACAAGTTGAATGAATCCGGTATAGTTATTCGAAATAAGGCTCGGTTGGTAGCACAAGGGTACAACCAAGAAGAAGGAATTGATTTTGATGAGACCTACGCTCCCGTAGCTCGACTCGAATCAATTCGCATGCTTCTTGCTTATGCCGCCTTTCTTGGCTTTAAACTCTTTCAAATGGACGTTAAGAGCGCGTTTCTTAACGGATTCATTAAGGAGGAAGTTTTTGTAAAACAACCTCCTGGTTTTGAGTCTCATGATAAGCCTCATTTTGTCTACAAATTAAACAAGGCACTATATGGTCTAAAGCAAGCTCCTAGAGCTTGGTATGAAAGGCTCAAAGACTACTTGTTAAATGCAAAATTCTCTATAGGGGAAGCTGATTCCACATTATTCATTAAAAGAAAAGGAAAAGACATTTTATTAGTTCAAATATATGTAGATGATATTATATTTGGTGCTACTAATGAATCTATGTGTAGAAAGTTTTCAGAAATTATGCAGGAAGAATTCGAAATGAGTTTGATGGGTGAACTCAAGTTTTTCTTGGGCTTGCAAATCACTCAGCTCGAAATTGGAACCTTTGTGTGTCAATCTAAATACACAAAGGAGATGTTGAAGAGATTTGATATGAACAAAAGTAAAGGGAAGAACACTCCTATGAGTGTCACAACTTCCTTAGACTTGGACAAATCAGGTACGCCCATAGATCAAAAGCTCTATCGTAGCATGATTGGATCTTTACTGTATTTAACTTCCAGTAGACCTGATATTTTGTTTAGTACCTGCTTATGCGCTAGGTTTCAATCAAATCCTAAACAATCACACCTAAATGCTGTAAAACGAATATTTAGATATCTAGTTGACACATCTGATTATGGCTTATTCTACCCTAGGAGTCCACAATTCAACTTAGTTACATATAGCGATGCGGACTACGCAGGTAGCCGCACTGATAGGAAGAGTACTAGTGGGACGTGTCAATTCTTAGGCGAATCACTAGTCTCTTGGTTCTCAAAGAAACAATATAGTGTAGCTTTATCAACTACAGAAGCTGAATACATAGCCGCTGCACTAGCATGTTCCCAAGTGCTTTGGATGAAAAGTACTTTGAAGGATTTTAACTTGATATTTAATAAGATAAAAATATTATGTGACAATACTAGTGCTATCAACCTCTCGAAAAATCCCGTACATCACTCTCGCACAAAACATATTGATGTTCGACATCACTTCCTAAGAGACAATGTACTTAAGGGAGAAATCGAAGTTGAATTTATTTGTACTGAACTGCAATTAGCTGATATTTTCACTAAACCTTTGAATTATGATCGCTTTAATTATATACATAGGAAACTAGGCATATGTAAGCTAAGTGATATTTGAAGAATTTAGTGATTTAATGGAACCTCTTTTGTCATGAGCATAGATTGAACCTTGATTTCACTAAGCCTTCATTCAAACATCCAAATGCACACTCTGTCCAATCTCAGACGTCTGATTAAATAATCAGACGTCTTATACATTAAAATTCGTCGTCTAAACATCTGGGACAGACGACGATTTTATATAACAAAACAGTCATATCAGACGTCTGGTACACCACACAGACGTCTGAATTGTCGTCCAAATGTGTTGACAGACGTCTATCTCGGAGACAGAACATGTACTGCCTGTCGGACGTCTGAATATGTGGCTAGACGTCGTAGGGATCGTCTGACAGGAAAAGCGGACGACCCTGTAACTTTAAACGAAAATCCAGGAAGGTCTGTCTGCAGAAATCGGACGTCTAATATTAAATTTAGACGTCTTCATTGCCGTCTGAGTAAGAAATCAGACGACAACCTGGAGAATAAATCTTTTTGCTGGGGAGGATTCCTGCAGAAATCAGACGTCTATATTATAATTAGTCGTCTGATTATTCGTCTGATGAATAAAACAGACGTCTCCCTGAAATGGGCTAAAATCCCTCTGGCAAATCCCGACGTCTGACATCGTTGACAGACGTCTGATCGGGGAAAAATCTGCACGTCGCGGCTTTTCTCTGGACGGTTTGAAATGCAAATCTCCCCAACTTCAGGGGGAGACTTGCTCGGTGACCTTGGGATATAAGATCCCCTTCGCAAAGGTCCCACTCTCCTGTCCAAAATCCCTACCCCACACAAGTTCTGCGCGCCGCTCTCCCTCACACCCGACGGCCCACAGCAGCAGTTGGCGAAGTTCTGCTCGCAGCCAGACGACCGTCGCGCCTCTTCGACGACTGACGGAACTGCTGCTCCTCTGCGCGCGTCGTCCCTGCCTCTCGACCGCGCATTTGGAGGCTTCCCTCCTCCCGTGGGTATACCCTCTCAACTCCTAGGGCATTTTCATGCTCTTTTACCCACGGCCTTGTAGCATCTAGTTCTCCTTCTTGATTCACTTGACCTACATGTGCATTTCATATCATTGTCAGCCTTAAAACCCTATCCCTCGGTCAAGAAAACCCTGTTAGCCCTAGCTGCATCTTCCATGGCAAGGGTATTACCTCATGAGGATCAAGCCGACATTTTAGTGGCTTGCATCCAAAGGTATATTGCCACAACTACATGGCAGGTTGTATTGCCTCAAGGCATACTGCCACATATTTTTTCATGATGATTGCAGTGTTTGAAACTATGTTTTGGGTGAATGTTGTTTGGTTGAATGGTTGTTTCTTTTTTGCAGGTATTCTATCCTCAACGCACCACTCATTTTTCCTAAACCTAACCACCCATTCCACCAAATATGCCTCCCCGTAGGAAGCAAGTTGAGGGATCTTCCAGTTCCTCTTCCACTTATTTGGCAGATCAATTGCGAGGTGACATCGCTAGGCAGCGATTTCGTCGTTTCGCGAATGCCAAAGTTAAATGCCCTCGTTTTATTGTTTGGAATGATTTTGCCCATTTGAACCTTCGGGAACACTTCCAAACTCTCCATCTTTTTCAATATTTTGACCGTCAATTCCACTCCGGCATTGGAACTCTTGGTGTGTTCCCTGATCTTTGCCGTCTCTTTTATGCCAACATCGTTGAGGACTACAGCAACGATAAACTTGAACTCCATACCCGCCTATTTGGTCGTGAAATACACATCACATCCGAAACTATTTCTGACCTTCTAGCCATCCCCAATGAGGGAAATGATTTCAATGACATTCTGAGGCAATACGACCCAGAAATCATCAATTAAGAGTTAGTTCTCCCGGAAAAATATGTTGAAAACCTTGGCACTCTACCGTGCAAAAATCTCAAACCCCTTCCACGTCTACTCTCTCGCATTTTTGGGTGGGACCTCCTAAACAAATCAGGAGGTTTTGATTACATCTCACGCCAACACAAGGCTCTCCTTTTTGCGGCCGTTCGTCATATTCCTTTCAATTATTGCCGCCTCATTGTTCGCGTCATGAATGAGGACCATGGGGCATCACTTCCGTTTGGGTCTATTCTATCCAAAATCTTTTCATCCCATCGGATTTCCATAACTAACCAAGCAGTTGACAAGAAAATTGAGCCTTACAATCGGGCCACAGCCGCCAAGATGCATATACTTAGAGAACATCTTGAGCCCGCCGACGAACCCATGGAAGAAGAGCCCCTTCCACCCTTTCCAGACTTCCATGAACCACGGCCCCTTCAAATAGAAGCTCCCCGCTCGAGCTTTGATGAAGCATGGGATCCAGCCACAGATTCCCTCTCCTCCGGCATCTCCCTTTTGCTGCGTCGAACCGGCGAGATGTACACCTACATGGGAAGCATGCGACGCGACATCGACGAACTTAGATCAGATGTTCAAAATTTGCAGATAGGACAAGGACCCGCTCGTCGCCGCCGCCGCCAAGATCAAGAAGAATAGTTTTAGTGCTTCTATTTTCTATCTTTTATTCTAAGTTTGTATTAAGGGGCCTTGACCCTGTACTTAATATTTTTGGGAACAAATAGCTAGTCCATGCTTAAATATTTCTATTCCTAATAAATTTTCCTTAATGCCTTGTCATCTTTTAAATATGCAGTTTTACTCATGCACTCTACTTTGTAGATATCACTCTTGTAGTTTAGAATTCAACTCCCTTTAACAACCCTTCATGATGATATTCAAAAAGGGGGAGAAGAATGTAGGTAAGATATTAAGGAATAATATAAAAACAACCTTCTTAAATAGATAAAGGCTATTAAGTACAACCTTTAGGGGGAGGAAAGAGGAACCTACAGCTATATTTTGAAAATCATCAAAAAGGGGGAGATTGTTAGTTCAACTACTCATATATAATATTTTGATGATTTTACAAAATGTAGAAAATGAAATAATAAATAAAGCGTAGCATATTGTTTTCTCTCTATAATAACATATTTGCAGGATTTCAAAAAGCTTTCCAAGACGGGAGATTAAAAACGTGAAGACGAGTAGCATAAGTATTAGGTCTTAGGCTTTTTTCATGTAAACTTTCAAAGGTTGTAATTTTCATCTTATTTGAGTCTAGAAATATTGTAAAGAGCCCCCAAACATAACCTATAAATAGCTAACTTAGGCTCTCTACACTTAGGATAAATTAGAAACAAAAAAACCCAACACTTATACTGTATCAGACGTCCAGTAAAAAGTCCAGACGTCTGATTTTCCATCATAAGACGTCTGACATGTTTATCAGACGTCTAATTTCAAATATCTCTGCCTTTGTCCGTCTCCTCATAAACATCAGTCGAAGGACTTCACTTTCAGACGTCGATAACCGTTCACAGACGTCTAATTCTTTACCCAGACATCCTCATACTAACCGTTAGACTTTCCGTAGGCAAAAACAATTTCCAGACGTCTTGACACACTTCCAGACGTCTGTCTTTGAACCATTGGCCATGATTTTCTGTGCGTATCTCTCTACGGCCACATAATCTTTTGGCAGAAGTAGGAAGGAAGAGTATTTAGGTTTCCAGACGTCTGGTAATATCCTCAGACGTCCGTAACGACGTCTGATCCTTTAAACCTAGAACCCTGTTTGGATCCGATGATAACAGGAACGAATGCACCATTCATTAGACGTCCAGTAAACTAATCAGACGTCTTATGACATAATATCAGACGTCCTTCTTTTGATCCAATAGAGTCCGTTAAGGATGTCCTGCAAGATTAGACGACCATAGGAAAAATCAGACGTCCTATAAGACGTCTGATCCTATAATTAGACGTCTGATGTTGCTGTCAGAATCATCATTACCCTGATTTTGTGTGAATTTCGTCCTAAACTCTTGGGATTTGTCTCCAACGGCTAGAAGAGCTCTCCCAAGTGTTCTTGAAGGTTCCAAACTTGCCTATAAATAGACTACAACTCTTCTTTGGCAAAACACACCTCTTGAGATACAATTCCATTAGAAAAATCTCTTGCTCACTACTCTAAGCTCCATCTTGCCCTTGTGCTGTGCTAATACTCTGATCAAAGGGCAAATCCATACTCCCGGCTCGCTCCGTTCTGCAAATCATCAGGGAGTTCTTTTCATGCTTAGTAGATAAGAAAGCAACTAAATTATTGGGGTGCTCTATAGGTGTTATTTTTACTTGTTAATTTCTGTATTTTGGGTATCCGGCCTGTCGGGTCCCCGTCTTTTCATCTTGAAGAGAGAAACCTCCGTTTAGGGATCGGAGGTGGGAATTGTAATTGAGGTACACTACCCTCGTTTAAGTAGTGTGGTTAGTGGATTGATCACCTTGTGATCGAAAATCCTAAGTCAAGAGATTGGCTTAGGTGGTGGTTTTCACCCATCTTGGGTTTCCACCTAAAAATAATTGAGTATATTGTGTGATTGAATTTGTTGTATTACAATACTATATAATTTCACTATTCACCCCCCCCGTAGTGCAATTTCAATAGTAGCATAGTTACACACATGTCTCTAGAAACTGTTATATGTATTTGATATTTTGTTTGGATCATTCCTTCATTATTCAATAATCACAAAAAGAAAAATATCATGGTAGTACCAGAATCCATAAATGATTTAGCACTTCGCGTAAACGTCGTAGTCTTCACATTGTAGAAATTGTGTGTATGGACACACACACATTTACGTTCATCATTTTGCATATGCAGGCACACGTTCGTGTTAAAGACACTACCGATGAGATGTATTTATGTAACTTGGAAATTGGGTTGCATTTTTAGGTAGATTTATGATCAAGTGAAATTAGAGTCATTTCGCCAATTTCACCTCCCTAAGATCGACCAGGACTTACCATGAGTTTTGTTATAAGTTTTGTTTAAGTCCGATTTCGCGTCTGTACTACGACAAAAATAATCATTTTTCGCACTTTCGCCTTAACAAATGGCGCCATTGCCAGGGAGGCAAGGTGGATATGATTTTTGATTAGTGACATCATTTGTCATATCTTTGCATTTGCTTGTTTTTGGTGTATAGGAAATCAAATGAGAATCTGCACACATATTAAGCGTAGGTAAAGATCTAAATAGGTGCACACCCTCTATCTTAGATCTTAGGATTTTGCTTCAACCTTAAGTTTGTTGTTTTTGAAAAAAAATAAAATCATTTAGAGTAAAAAGGCTCTTTCTCTTTCAAAAACCTTTTGAAAAACCTTTTTACTAAATTCTAACATTCAGCCAGTAGTTTTCTAACAAATTGAAAAGTATTTTGCCAACTATCTACTGATCCAAAAATTTCAAAATTCAATCTAAATGTAGTGTTTTAAATGAGCTTTCTAACAACACCTTTCATTTTGAAAAATTTGCACTGTACAATTTTTAAAAATTCGTAAAGTATGGAGGGGTCAAATGGATTGAGAATTGATTTCTGTTGATCTTCAAAGATTTATTCCGGATAGTATATAGATCTGATTGACCTAAATTTTGTGGGGTTTGAAAGCTATTCAAACATGCTTTAATTCAAAAATTTGTCCTAAATTTTTGGATCAAGGTTGCTACTGTTTCAAGGAGAAACACTAACAAGGGGTGAATCTATTTTATCTGAACCCCTGTCAGTTAGAAATTAATAGGAAATCACTCGAAACAGTAGAAATCAAATAAAAATATTCTCTGGAAAGATAATTTAAAAATGAATCTACCTATCAATTTTCATTCAATTTGGATTCCAGATCTGTTGTAGAGAATATTTTCAAGTTGTGATTGGTCTGTTGCCTGATCTCTCTTAGAAGTTGCACAAACCCTAGGTGCCACCTTTAGGGTTTAGATCAATTTTAGGGACCAATTTACTAGGGTTGGACCCACTTGAGTCCATTGCCTAGTGGGTGAGCCTAATTACTTGCGTGACCACCTCACCCAATTCAATTAGTGGGAGTAAGGTTAAAATCCATAAAGAAAATCTTATTTTAACCTACATTTGTGTTTAAATACTGGGTAGTCTCAAATTCTTTGGTCAAACCTGGTGACTAAGCTTGCGGGGTAGTACTAAATGGTCACGTCTAGGGGGTATTAAGGAACCAGAGGTGCAAGCCAAAGGAAGAACCTTCCTCTTAGTCCCCTTGCACTCAGATTGGCCGGGTTAACTGAAGAAATGAAGAATATTCCCTTCAGTCGATTTTATGACAAATACACTCCTAAGTCCAAATGTGAATGAAAAAATCCGGTCATTGACTTTTACGTACCACATTTGATTGCAAGGCCTTTGCCTTGCTGGCTTGACTGCACCAACCCTTGTTGTTGGTGTATGCAAGGGAGAAGGTTGTTAAGACTTGAATTTGTTGGACCTTGGGAGCCTAACCCAAGGCTATGTAGGCGATTCTTTACATTGCCTCCTTCCTCTTCCCACCCAGTTACTTTATTAGTCAAAATGGCTGATCCTATTCCAAACCTTGGTCTCGAGGACCAGGATCTGATGACTTGTCTGGAAGCTTGTGTCGCTGCATCTGAGGAACGACACCAGTAGAGCATAGATCATATATTAAACACCTTGGACAGAATGCAGCATCTACCATGCGAAGAATAACTGCGAGACTTTTAGGATCCAGCTACATTGATTATAGCACCTCAGGTCTGGATTCCTGCAGGTGGAGGCACATTTGAGCTTAAGCCGAATGTAATAAGCCTGATTTAGACTTATTTCCATGGTCACTCGAATGAGGATCCCTTCTAGCACATTGAGGATCTAAGTTGAATCATTAAAATAATTTAACCCAGAAATGTTGATTTAGGGATTGTTCTCATGAACCTTTTTCCGTTCTCGCTGAGGGATAAAGCTTCATACTAGTTCAAGACCATTGGGAGGCTAATTGAATCCTGGGGGGAATTACGTCGAGAATTCTTCCAAAAGTTCTTCCCAATCGGTTGGATAAATGCGATGAGGAGGGTGATCATGACTTTTTCCCAGGGATCGCGAGAAAAGTTACATGATGGATGGGACCGATTTCATGATCTTCTTCGGAATGTCCCCACCATGGTGTACCTAGATGGCACCTGGCTCAGATCTTTTACAATGGTCTAAATGTCACACATTGGTATTTGGCTGATGCATCTAGTGGTGGGAACTTCCTTGCTAAAGATGAGAATAACACCTTTGAGTTGTTCGAGTCTTTAGTAGAGAATTCCATGAACGCTGCCTCCATGAACCAATTCCAGCGACCAGGACAGCAATGAGTTACTGTCCACGAGGCTTAGGCAGAGTTGGCTCAAGCTAACATGGACATTATCACCAAGAATCTGGATAAAGTGGACCTGTTGGACGAGAAGATTGATGAATTGATTCATTCTTGCCTAGGATATCTAGGAAATGCTGTTGCATCCCACCCTTCTTTTGCATCCCAAGCCCCTCCTACTCGAGTACATATTCTTACTTAGGGTGCATCCTCTCCATCTACTCTTTCACGGGATCCTACGCATTAGGAACTTGTGAATAATCTGGATCTAGCACCCTATGATTAGGATTACTCACCTCATGATGATTATGGTGTGTATTCCTTTGACGAATATACGTCTCAAACATCTTCGGCCTATAAAGATGTTAGTGTTATCCATGGAGACGAGCGTAATAGCTCGTACTCCGAGACGTATAACTCTGGTTGGCGTCAGCATTTGAACTTCTCCTAGTTTGGTAATGCATAGAGAACAAATCAAGATCCACAACACAAGACTAGGAAATACAGGAATGTGCCAAACACATACCCTAGGCAGCAGCCATTCCCGTCTCAACAGCAGTCGCGGTCTATTCGCTTGCCATTGCATAATGCTACCACTCACCTGCCAAGGTAGGCCAACCCTTTGGAGGAGTTGAAAGAATCAGTACGGCAATATGAAGATCATGAAAGTAATGGATGACCAGATGTAAAACATCCAAAGTACGCAGAACCAGATGCTAGAAGAACATAGATTACAGGGAGCCTTACCCTCCCAGCCCACCCCAAACCCAAGATATGTGCAGAACCAAGGTGCCCCACCTAGGTTCCAAGCACCACAGGGATGGGCACATGTAGTATTGGTACAAGAGCACCACGATTGTTAATTTTGTTGATAATAATACACTTGTTATTTAACATTTGCATTGAGTTTAAGGTTTTAGGAAAATGCAAATGGAATCAAGTGTGAAGGAGCTCAAACTCGTGTCCATGGTGGATTGGAGGAGCTCGTTGGAGGAGAAGGAGCTTCGCGTGGAGTGAGAGCTTGTAGATAAGAAGAATAGGATAGACATTTTGTTCTATGTTCTTTTATTCTTGTCATTTTATATCTTTTTGTTCTTTGCTTTTTATTTCCTTAGATCATTTGTTAAAGAGCCTCAAAGTAACAAACAGTAGTCCTAGGAACACATACACAATCCTAGGTTACTTAGACAAACTTGTGAGCTCTTAGAAAACCAAAATAGGTTTCAGATAGCCCGATCAGACGTCCAATCTAGACATCAGACGTCTGATCATAGACATTAAGACGTCTGACTGTTTGATCAGACATCCAAACCACTTAGGCTAGAAACCCACTCTCTATCTACCAATTTCAGACGTCCAGCTGTTAGTCCAGACATCTGATGATCTTGCCAGACATCCAACTAGAGGACCGTTGGCTTGACAAATTTAATCATTGAGGATTAACCCTTAAGATGATTTACATTCACTTTTAGATGTCCGTAATTCATCCTAGATGTGTGATAAATAGACGTTAGGCTAAGATCTGACCCTAATTACTTCTTATCAGACCTTGTAGCCATTTGAGCATTGGGAAATCCATTCCCGCAGTGATTTGCATTTCTAAACATCCAAACCTATTGCTAGGTGTCCGACCTATCATCAGTGCAACTTAACACTAGAACCCTATTTCGATCTTATGAAAATAGGAAGGAAACCTTCTCAGTATTAGATGTCTGATTAGATTCTTAGATGTCTTAAAACACTTCTTTAGATGTCCATCTTGATCTAACCCAGTCTTGATCTTCTACCCTTCTAGATCAGACGACTGATCCCTAGATTAGACAATGACCCAGACGTCTGATAACCCTGTCAGAATCATTAATGACCTTGATTTTGGCCTGTTTTTCCTTGGATCTCTTCACAACGGCTATAGAAGCCTTCCAATAGCTAGAAGAGGCTTCTAAACCCTTCTTAGGGCCTCTATAAATAAAGGAGGACCCTTGCTTTATTACATACACCGTGATACACTACTTCTGCATTATATTATGTCAAATTGATCTTGAGAAGTGATGTTGCTTTCTAAGCCTTAGTTTACATCTTGAGAGCATCTTCCAGCTATGCACCCGCTCTCCCGCCTACAAATAAGAGAGCGTTGTTCGTGCACTTGCGTGGTTCACGCACTCTACGTCAATAGCCAACACACTCCATCGAAGGGAAGTTTCCTTTGCCTATAGTAGTTAGATTTAAATACTTACTTTGAGGTACTATAGGACATTTTGTTATTGTCTTTGTTTAGGTATTCACTTTACGAATTCCCATCTCCCTCTTAAGATAAAATATTCCTCGAGAAGAGGAGGGGTTTGAGGTACGCTACCCTCGTTTAAGTAGCATGGTTGTAAGAGGTTGTGCTAGCCTTGTTGAAGTAGTACGTTAGTGGATTTGATCAACTAGGTCGATCGGGAAATCTTAAGTCGGGAGGCTTATGTTAGTGGATTTACTTGGGTTTGGGTTTCCACCTAAAAATTCTTGTGTTTTTGCGTGATTGCTATTTTTGTGTGATTGTTATTTTATTTCCGCATTTTATTTCATATCACGCAAAGAAATAAAATGCATTGCAGGAACTCAAAGAAAAAGAAGAAAGAAAAGGAGCAAGATAGGCTAAGACATTGCTATCATTGCAACGAAAAAGGGCATCTTCAACTCGAATGTCCCCTTCTTAAGAAGGAGTAGAAGAAAGAGAAGGAGAAGAAATACAAGAAAAAGGCATTCCAAGCTGCATGGGATGACTCGAGCTCGGAAGAAGAAGAAGATCCCGAAGAGAATAATGAAGTCGCTTGCATGGGCTTCATGGCCATCACAAGAGATAGTGAAAGTAACGTTGACAATAAGGAGGTAAATTCCGAATTACAAGCTACTCTTGATGAACTTTATGAAATTAGTAAGTGATTAAAAGTAGAAAAAAAAGCATTAAAAGAAATCTTAGCTTTCTAAAATTTGAAAATGAAAGATTATAGATTCAACTTAAAGATCTAGAAGTTAGTTCTAGTCCTAACATTTCACAAAAATGATGATTTATTTTTTGAAAATAAAAACCTACTAAATGAAAATAGTAAACTGATTGAGGAGAACACTAGTTTAAAAATAGAAATTTCAGATTTTAAAATCAAGATGCATGTTATTGAAAAGGAACTAACTAGTTTAAAAGAAAATTCAGATAGTCTTTTATGTAAATTAAAAGCTAGTCCTAAGGTTGAGAAAGGATCTTCAAGGAGATCCGCTAACAAATCTGGATCCAAGCTAACTTGGATATCAAAAGATCAATTAGAATCATGTTTTTTAGGTTTCAAGGGAGACTTCAACATAAAAGAATGGACCTACAAGATGAAGGACGGTTTACTGTTGAGTGGAGCTTTTCAGGAGTTTAAATGTGTCTTGTTATAGTAAAGTCTCCTAAATAGCTCTCTCAAAAAATACAATTTATAACTCGAATATGTAAATGAAGTCCGAGGTCGAACACAGGGAGCAAATATGGAATTTATGCGCTAATCTTCAATTAAAGTATAAATGAGCACAGAAATAAGCACAATAATGATATTCAATGAATATTAATGTCACATTAGATATTCAATGATGCTCAATATATTTCAAGAGTTAAAGATAACAAAAAGATACTTAGAACAAAATAATGGTGATTTTGATCACCAATTATTAGCCTAAGCACATGTATATCAATTACTCAAAATGTCAAATAAATGAACAGTACTCAGACGTCTAATCTGAGAATCAGACAACTTAACTATCGCTTGCTACAGTACTCTCCTTTCTGATCTTCTTCTGCATTTGCTTCTTTTCTCCTTCCTCCTTCAAAGCCCTTCCTTCTTCTTCCTTCTCTCTTCACAGCCTTTTCCTCTTCTTTCTTCAGAGAGCACAAGGGTCCTCTCTCACGACAAAGTGTTGGCCAATGCACAGAGGAGCAAAACCCTCCCCTACCTCGCTCTCTCTCTCTGTCTTTCCTCCTCTTCTCTTTCTAGTATCCGGGCAGTCAAATGGGTAACCAGGGATCCGGATGACCAGGGCTACTTGCAGTGGATAGTAGCCTAGGTGTGCAGGTATAGTCAGGAGGGACCCAACCCCTCAAGTGTCTTGGGCAAACAAATGAAAGCACAAAAATAATACATGCGCTGCTTCCTCTGCATCAGCTTACGATGTGGGACTAATCCCACATCCTTCTTCCGTGTGCAATCAGTAGTTGGAGGTTCGTCTAATTGGTGCTCGTGTGGTGCAGCTCTACCCAATTGATGGTTGGGAACTGATTATGAGATTGTTCCATGTTGATTGAGGGCGAGGGTGAGACTAGAGGTGGTCAGATGTTGTCTGTCGAAGACGAAGATGATGACTGGAGTCGACGAAGTACCTGTGACAAAAAATATGGCCCTAGAGTCGAAATCAAGCACACGAAAAGGTCTGGTGCTACTTGCCAGACAAAAGCCCTAGAGAAATTGGGTGTGCGGGTGGTCGGATGCGTGTGGCAGAGAAGCTTTAGTGAGCTTCGGTCATTGATGATGGAGGGAGATGGTGGAGGTGGTTAATGGAGAAATTGAGGAGCTGGGAAGCTCCGTGAAGTTGAGGCGATGCTTTTGGCGTATGGTATGGGGGGTGCGATGGGCGGAGGCATGTCAGCGGTGAGGGTGGTCCGAGGTGTGGTAGTTGGCGTCAGAGAAGGAACAATAGGGAGAATTGAGACCTAAAATTTAGTCAAAACCTAATTGGAGGGTAGAGGAAGAGAAGCCCTAAACTAATTGGATGAATTAAGGTTTGAGGAGGCTTGCTGTAGGTATGCTGGAGCCGGAGACGAAGGAGATGGAGATGCAGCTGATGAAGGGGTAATTGGGCCACCTTCTTTGTTTGGAAGCACTGCGATGAAGTGTAGGGAGGAAGCCCTCTCCCTATTGTATGTGGGAGCGGCCAACAAGGAGAGTTGAAGAAGCTCCAGGCCTTCGTTAATGGTGGTTGTGGACAAAGTAGAGGAGGAGGTTGGCACGCCAAAACTAGACAAGGATGAATTGAATGAGCGCGGTCACTTTTAAAGGTGAGGTTCCCTTATATGGAATGCCCTAAAAAGAAGGTGGTTGAACTTGTTTTCAAAGCTCTCTTTCCTCGAGTTCACTGATGCAATTCTAGCCATGACTGGCCTTAAGGAAGATCTTGATAGATGTAGAATGATCTGAGGGTCAATCTCGCCAAGTTTGGTGATTTTTTATTGAGATTTCGTCAATCAATCCGTCAGATTAAATGAGGCAGTTTGGGTTTTGAAGGTCTACAAGTTTCTTTCTTTGCTTCATGAAAGAAGACGATGGCGGTTTGACCTTTTTGCAAAAGGGGCAGAAAGTTAGGGGCCTCTTTGAAAGGAAAGGATGAAAGCTGAGGGGTTAGGTGTAGAAAGATAGAAGTCTGGGGACCAAAATGCAAATAAGTCAAGATGGACTCTGATTGGGCCCAAATTTTGCTAAAAAAGTAATTTGGAGCCAAGTAATCTGATGGTGAAGTCGGATTTTGGTTTTGACCAAGTTTGACTAGGTAATTTTGTGTAGAAACCCAAATCAGGGTAACTATCCAATTAAGACTCTATTTTAGGTCAAAATGGGTTCCAATGGTCAAAGAAAGTATAACAAACCATAGGGAATATTTTTATATAATTTTTAGAAGGTTTAGGTGAATTTTATCATAATCTAAACCTCAGTTAATTAAGTGGGTCTATTTTTAGGGTTTCAGATGTCCATTAATTCTCAAAACGCGTGAAAACCCATTTTTGTTCTGCATGAACCCACTTATTAGACATTTATGACTATTTGACCTTTAATAAACCCCTAGGAAATCCCATGGTTGTTATGCATTTGGAATATTATGTTAAAACTGTAGTTTGACCCCTATTTTATTGCATTTCTCTCAGAAAGGATATGCAATGAATTACGACTCTTTGGCGATTATGTGGGAGCATTTATCAATGGATTATAACTAAATAAAGCTAGATATGGCTAATGATGATGTTATCATCATTTACTCAAACTAGGTGGACCAACATCAAGGCCAAAGAGGAAGACGAAAAGACTGGCAAGTGATCGAACAGCCACGTGTCGACTGTTCAATTGGAGACCGGCTCCGATGCCCAAACCTCCAAGCTTCGGATGGGAGCCCCATCTATTTTGGCATCAACCTTCATTTGGAACTTGCTATTGAACATGGTAAGTGAGGTACACCCTTTAACTTATCTTGTCATCTATAGCATTTAGATAGGGGGAGTTTAAATTTGATACAGCTATTTATCCATCATTAAGGGGGAGGTTTTAAATAAATATAGCTATATTTCGATTAGAAAAGGGGTGTTAATAAATAAATGAATAGCTATCTTGTTATGTCAAAAAGAGTAAATTAGAAGAGCATGTTTTAAGGGGGAGTATAGGATAACTAAAATTGATTAAACCTTTTTGATAATGTCAAAAAGGGGGAGAATTTTTTGGATTAATATTTATGATTTTGTCATCATAAAAAAGGGGGAGATTGCTGATGCGAGAGAAACACAATCGTTAATTTTGATAATAACAACAACTTGTTATTTAACATTTGCATTGAGTTTAAGGTTTCAGGAAAATGCAAATGAAATCAAGTGTGAAAGAGCTCAAACTTGCGTCAATGGTGGATTGGAGGAGCTCATTGGAGGAGAGGGAGCTTCGTGTGGAGCGAGAGCTTGAAGACAAGAAGAATAGGATAGACATTTTGTTTTATGTTTTTTTATTCTTGTCGTTTTGTATCTTTTTGTTCTTTGCTTTTTATTTCCTTATATCATTTGTTAAAGAGCCTCAAAGTAACAAACGGTAGTCCTAGGAACATATACACAGCCATAGGTTACTTAGACAAACTTATAGAGAACTTAGAAAACCAAAATAGGTTTCAGGTAGCTCGATTAGCCATCCAATCTGAATATCAGACGTCTAATCTTAGATTTTAAGACGTCTGACTGCTTGATCAGATGTCCAAATCACTTAGGCTGGAAACCCACTCTCTGTGTGCTAGTTTCAGACGTCTAGCCCTTAGTACAGACGTCTTAGAAGATGTCTGATGACCTTGCCAGACATCCAACTAGAGGATCGTTAGCTTGAAAAATCTAATCATTGAGAATTAATCCTTAATATGATTCACATTCACGTTCAGGCATTCGTAGTTCATCCCAGATGTCTGATAAGTAGACGTTAGGCTAAGATTTGACCCTAATTACTTCTTATCAAACCTTATAGCGTTTGAGCCTCTGGAAATCCATTCCAGTAGTGATTTGCCTTTCCAGATGTCCAGACCTATTGCCAGACATCCGATCTGTCATCTGTGCAACTTAACACTAGAACCTTATTTTGATCTTGTGAAAACAGGAAGGAAACCTTCTTAGTATTAAATGTCTGATTAGATTCCCAGATGTCTTAAAACACTTCTTTATACGTTCGTCTTGATCTACCCAGTCCAGATCTTCTACCCTTCTAGATCAGACGACCGATCCTTAGATCAGATGATGACTCAGATGTCTAATAACCCTGTCAGAATCATTAATGACCCTGATTGCAGCCTGTTTTGCTTTGGATCTCTTCCCAGCGACTATAGAAGTCTTCTAATGTCTAGAAGAGGCTTCTAAAGCCTTCTTAGGGCCTCTATAAATAGAGGAGGGCCCTTGGTTTGTTACATACACCTTGATACACTACTTCCACATTATATTGTGTCAAATTGATCTTGAGAAGTGATCTTGCTCTCCAAGCCTTTGTTTACATCTTGAGAGCATCTTCCCAGCTGTGCACCTGCTCTCCCACCTATGAGTATGAGAGTGTCGTTCGTGCCCTTGAGTGGTTCACGCACTCTGCATCAACAGCCGACACACTTCCATAAAGGGAAGTTTCCTTTGCCTATAGTAGCTAGATTTAAATACTTACTTTAAAGCACTATAGGACATTTTGTTATTGTCTTTGTTTGGGTATTCGCTTTGCGAATTTCCATCTCCCTCACGAGACAAAATACTCTTCATGAAGAGGAGGGGTTTGAGGTACGCTACCCTCATTTAAGTAGCGTGGTTGTAAGTGGTTGTACTATCCTCATTGAAGTAGTACGTTAGTGGATTTGATCTACTAGGTCAATTGGGAAATCCTAAGTCGGGAGGCTTAGGTGGTGGTTTTTACCTTGGTTTGGGTTTCCACCTAAAAATTCTTGTGTGATTGCTATTTTTGTGAGATTGTTATTTTGTTTCTGCATTTTATTTCCAATCACGCAAATCTCACCCCCCTCCGTCGAAACCTACATGTAGTACTCCAAGCACTTCTTGTACCACCTGGTTACGCCCTAGGTCAGCCTGCTTTATTGCCGAACCTAACCTATTCCTCCCCTTTCGCTCCACCACCTCAAGGATAGTATGTCGATGCAAAGGTTGTCACTTTGAGGAGTGGGAAGATTATACAAGGCCCACCTTGTAGGCAGGCGGGTCATTATTCTTCTTGTCGTCCACTGTAGGATGGCTCATCCTCCTTCTCTCATCATGATTAGGAGCCACTTAAGTGGATAAGGGCAAACGACCTCTGATAGACCCTGAGATTCTCGTCCCTTTTCCTGAAGCTCTCACATGGGATTTGGCAAAGAAAATGGGATTGTGGAATTTTGAGAACCTGAAATCTATGTTCAAGGAAGTCCATATTCAGGCCCCCCTCCTCGAAGCAATAGATCACATTCCTACTATCGGTAGGTTCTTTAAGGGCTATTGTACCTTGAGGCGACAGCAGGACATAGGATGACAGACGGTACTGTCAAAAGAGGCCAGTGCGGTTATTTTGGCTGACTTACCACCAAAGAAGAAAGACCCTGGTACACCACTCATTTCCTACTTTTTGCAGGATTCTCCATTTGACCAAGCCCTTCTAGATCTGGGTTTGTCTATCAATCTGACTCCCACTATCGTATTTGATTGATTTCGATTTGGGGAGTTAAAGTACACATCGGTATCCATTCAATTGGCTGATCGATCAGTGAAAACTCTGAGGGGGGTGATTAGCCCATATTTGTGGGCTATTTAACTTTTTAAGTTCCTTGACATTGAGTTAATTTTAATATTTAGATAGCATACATTAGGATGTAATTAAATTAATTCATATTTTTAGCTTAAGTGCATAATTCATGTGTGGCATCCATATCTAAATGCATTTAGAATTAACCTAGGATTGCATACATTTGATTAGTTAATTAATTAGGTGCATTACATACATTGTTTTAATTAACATAGAAGTTAAGGAGTTCTGTATAAATAAACATAATTATTTTATTATACTTGTCCTTTTTGCAGGTAACCGCTCCGTCTCCACCTCCTCTTCTTGCTCATTCACTCATCCAGCATTCACTCGACGGTGGCTTGTTTGAATTTCAAAATCTTTGTAGCTGTGGCAACAAAGGAGGAGGAATGGTTGCCGTTCAAAGTAGGCCACCACCCCTTTCCTCACTGTGCAGAGAACCTAGTTTCTCATCCGCTCCTCACTACCAGCCTCAACTGCGGTAGCGCGACTCCACCACCGTGGGCATGTGGTGTGACAGCCCACACTGCCAAGCAGAGTCCTTGCATCACCGTGCTTCTTCTTCATCAGCTCCTCAACTACCAGCACCATCCCCACACACGTCCCTCTCCACGCGCAAGCACCTCCTACAACAGCGCCATTCCTACGCACTTGCCCCTCGCAGCAACCCGCCCACGCACAGAGCGCGTTGCACCTCTGCCTGCACCTCCCTTGCTGCACCTCTGGCCGCAGCACCTCCAAGCATTGCCCCACCAGCAACAGCGCGTCGACCAGCCACCGGCCCTCGCCTCCAGCCACCCGTGTAGAGTGCGTGCTACTCCAACCTCTCCACCCGTGAGCAACACGCGTCCTCCAGTGCCATTCAACAGCTCGCTGCCGTCCATTTCAGCACCTCCGCCAGGGTGTAGTAGCGTGCTTGCTCACACAGCAAGCACGTGCATCCAGCAGCAGCCCGAGCACGTGGCTGCACGCACTTCCTCCCTACATGCACAGCCGTGCACACCACTCGCATCTCCTCGTCTCTTTGCACAATAATTGAGAGCTCCACTGCACCCACCAACCCTTCTCCTCGCTGCGACTCACTCCAACCACCATTTTCCATGAGACCACCACCATTGAAAGCGGTGTTGCTCCTTCTACCTCCGATGAGAAGCTCCTCTCCGACCTCCACCTTCTCCATGTGTGGAGGAGCTCAAAGTAACCTCCCCTATTTTTGCACAGTAAATCCTCTATTATTTTTTACGATTCATGCCATTGTGAACTTCATTTTCTGATTTAATTATCATGGTGAATTTATGAGAACCTCCATTATTTAGCTTATTAAGCAAATCAATTTCTCAACCCTAATCTAAGTGGATTTCCATTCAAATCTTGGAAGATTCTTGCTATAGGAGAAGCTTAATTTGTAATTATATTTAAGTACCATTGTGAGGATTTTATTCTTATTATATTGTGGTACACATTACATTGAACCCCCTCCTATTTGGCTTAAACACAATTTTAGCATGTGCTTTCATTAAAACACATAACTAATGCGATTTCTCGACATAATTTCTTAAGGAAATCATTTGTGAACAATAATTTTTATTTATTGCGAGTTTGTAATAGCTATTTCCTCCCTTTGAACATGACCCACTCTCTTGTGAGTGGTTTAATTTTTATTCTAATTGTTTTGTTAAGCGGTCTTCCACCACTTTGATATTAAAATGACAAATCATCTTAATCATATTATTCAAAAGCGAAAGTCATCCTACCAGTGGGGTGGTTGAAAATGTCATCGTGGAAGTCCGTGGATTCTGCTTTCTAGTAGACTTTTGTGTATTAGACATGGAGGTTCCTCCTAACCTCCGCGATGCACCAATCATTTTGGGTCGCCCATTCTTGGCAATAGGCTGAGTAAACATAGATTGTGCATTCAAATGTATGGAGATTGCCTTAGGTAACAAAAGACTTAGATTAGACATTTTCAAGGCGTAGAAGAATTTCGATTGTGATATGATTAAGGAGGATGGTGAAGATGAGAGCCCAACTTATTGTGGAAACATTGGACTTCTTTGCAATGACCCAATGTCGAATTCATCTTCACTTTTAGGGTTTTTGTACATTGATCCAAATGGGATTGAGACTAATGCAGTGCACACATCGTCCCTAGGATCTGATTGTTTGGGGTGTCTTTCTAACCTTAACACCCCAGACCCCAGATTCTGATTTTTCTGATATATCATTTCATGATTCGCCCTTGCTAGTGCAGGATGGCATGATTGCCTTGGACAGATTTGGGCTACCTGAGAGACATGCAGACGAGATCCTCGATCCATGTTTGCCATTGATGGCACTTCCAAACCATAATGTAGGGAGCACAAGATTAGTTTTTGCCACCTCCACATAGGGGGAAGACCTTGGACACCCAGTGAAACACTTGGGCACCGACCTATGGTCATGCTCACCCTCTCTCGGACCCCATGGTCATAATGGTGCAGGATTTGAACTCTGTTTCCTCATCGATGTAATCCTTCTGACCTCCTTTCAGGTGCAAAATCAGTGGACAGTAATGCTTATCTGGATTATCAGGTATATGCTACTGATTCTTCTCCTTGTCTGCGAGAATCTTCTCCCATAGACAACTTTGTACCCTCCCCACCCATGATTGAACTCAAGTCCTTACCTGATTCATTGAAATATGTGTTCTTAGGTGATAGTGAGACATATCCGGCTATTATCAGTTCTCACTTAACCCAAGAACAATAGCAGCAATTGATTTTTGTACTTCAAGCACATAAGACTGCTATTTGGTGGAGTATTGCTGATCTCCATGGTATTCACCCCTCCTATTGTACACATCATATATAGACAGATGAGGTGGCGAAACCTTCTCGACAACCTTAAATATGGCTAAATTCGAATATGTTGGAGGTTGTCAAGAAGGAGATCATCAAATGGTTGGATGTTGATATTATATGTCCTATATCCAACTACTAGTGGGTGAGTCCCATCCAGATTATGCTTAAAAAGGTGAGACTCACTGTAATCAAGAACAAAAAAGGTGAATCCATCCCGACCTGCACCACAACCTCGTGGTGGGTCTACATCGATTATCGTAAGCTGAATACAACTACTAAAATGAATCATTTTCTTTTATCTTTCATTGATCCGATTTTGGAAAGGTTAGCCAGGAGAAGCTTCTTTTGTTTCTTGGATGGATACTCTAGGTATAATCAGGTTGTGATTAACCCAGAAGATCAAGATAAGACAACTTTCATATGCCCCTTTGGTACATTCGCTTTCAAGCGAATGCTCTTTGGCCTCTGCAACGCATCCACGACTTTTCGGCATTGAATGTTGGTCATATTCTTCGATATGATTAGGGATTTCGTGGAAATATTCATGGATGACTTCTCCATTTTTGAAGATGATTTTCAGTCTTGTGTTAATAACCTCACTAAGATCTTGAGGAGGTGCATTGAAGTTAACCTAGCACTTTCATGGGAGAAAAGCCATTTCATGGTGAGGGATGGCATAGCACTAGGTCACAGGATGTTTGCAAGTGAACTCGAGGCCAACCGAGCTAAATTAGATGTTATTTCCCAACTACCTCTACCTAGCTCGGTCAAACAGATTAGATCGTTCTTGGGTCATGTTCGATTTAACAGGAGATTCATTTGAGATTTCTTGAAAATTGCTTGTCAATTGACTAATCTTCTTGTAGTCAATGTCCCATTTGATTTTTATACATCATGTTTCATTACTTTTGAGACTTTACGAAGTGTTGTTTCTGATTCTCCGATTCTCTAGCCACTCGACTGGTCTTTTGAGTTCGAGATGATGTGTGACGCCTTTGATTTCGCTGTCAGAGCTATTCTAGGCCAGTGGTGGGAGAGCCATCCCTTCATCATATACTACGCTAGCAAAACATTGAATAAGGCTCAATGTAATTACACGGTTACTTAGAAGGAGCTGCTAGCTATAGTGTTCGGGTTGGAGAAATTTCACTCTTATCTTCTAGGGTCAAAAGTCATCGTCTTTATTGATCACTCCACCCTCTAGTATTTGTTGGTAAAGAAGGATACCAAACCCCGCTTGATCAGATGGATCCTTCTGTTGTAGGCATTTGATAGCGAAATCCGCGACAAAGCCGGAGTACATAATGTAGTGGCGAATCACTTATCTCGACTTGACCCAACCCACATTCCATATTGCCCACCTACTTTCGATAATTTTCTGGATGAATCTCTGTTGGCTATAGATTCATTGGAGTTTCCCTAGTACATAGATATCGTGAATTATCTTGTCTCAGGAAAGATACCTACAGAATTAGCCATGGACTAGAAACTAAGATTCTTGTCAGAAGCCAAATTCTAGTTTTAGGATGGCCTCTTGCTTTTCTATATTGGACCTGATCAGATAATCAAGAGGTATGTCCTTGACTCTGAGATCTTGAGTATGTTATCTTTTTGCCACAGTGATGCTTGTGGTGGTCATTTTTCTAGTAGAAAAACTGCTGCAATGATTTTGCAGTCAAGTTTCCTTTGGCCAACCATTTTTAAAGAACACAGGAATTCACCAAATGCTGTAGACGATGCCAATCGGTCGATTCTATGACCAGGAGAGACATGACGCCTCTCCAACCAACCTTTGTTGTAGAAGTGTTCGCATCAATTTTATGGGCCCATTCCCAAACTAGCAAGGCTTCGAGTACATTCTTCTTGCAGTTGATTATGTATCAAAAGCGAGCTGATCATAAAATCGTCATAGCTTTTGTTCGAGAATTTATTTTTACAAGGTTTGGTGTCACCTATGCTATGATTAGCGACGGGGGGAGTCACTTCATCCATGCCCATTTTCGGTCATTATTAAAGAAATATGGGGTACATCACCACATTGCCACCCCATATCATCTGCAGACTAATGAGGCTGAGGTGTCTAATCATCATATAAAACTCATCCTTCAAAAGATGGTTAGACCTGACCAGAAGGAATGGTCTGATAGATTGGTTAATGCATTATGGGCATATCGGACCACGTACAAGGCCCCACTCAGAATGTCACCATACTGCATGGTGTATGAAAAGGCCTGTCACCTTCCGATCTAGCTAGAGCACCACACCTTCTAGGCAGTGCAGAAATGTAATTTAACCTCGATGCAGGAAGTTATGAAAGGAAGCTCCAGCTCAGCGAATTGGAAGAAATCCGATAGGAGGCCTATGAAAATGCGAAGATCTCTAAGGTAAGACCAAGGCCTTTTGATGAGACCACAATTGTAGGCTAAGTAAATGCTTAAATGCCTAATTATTAAATTAATATTTGCATATACATAGCATACTTGAATATATAAATAAATTAGTTTATAAGTAAAGGCTTGCATGCATATTTATACATTTCATTATAGTAACATGCATTTAATACATTATTTGGGATAAATTGTATAAATAACCCAATTTATTTTTTCCTTCCAGTAGGATGCGCAACTCTCAGCCTGTCGAGTGCGCCTCTTCATGCCTCCACAAGCAGCCAACAACAATCGCTTTAAACCGCCCCATCTGTTGGAGAGGATCTCGGTGGAAGAAACAAACTCAAAAGAGTTAAAAAAAAGGCATGATCCCCCTGGCGGAGACTTCTTACCCATCTTCACCACCATGCAATAGGTAGGCACCATGGGACTTCCGTGTGCACTATGGGACCTTTAGCGAGCTTCTTCTTCCTCTTCTTCCTTCCACCTCCGCTGGCCCTATGCACGCCTATGAGTGCACCAGCTTCATCGCGCAGCCAGCAGGCGCATGCAATAGTGCAAGCGCATTGATGAGAACCTCATCATGAGCCTTAACTAGCTTACTTTGATCTAATAAAATGAACAAAAGCTCCCACATAACCTAAAGGAAGACCTAATTCAGGGGATTACTGATCTAAAAAGAGAACATGAAACAAGGGGTAAAAATGCAATTTTACCATTGCAGTGGATCAACGGGATTTCTAAGGGTCTATACATAGGTCAATTAGATTTAATAAAAGAAAAGGTGTGATGGTTCAGTCAGAAAATTGTTATTGTAAAATTTATGAATTAAATGATATTCTGTAACCCTAAAATAAACTCACTTAAATTCACAAGGTTTTAGGCAAGATAAAAATCAACTAAACCCTCTAAAATTCATGGAAAAATATCCCCTAGGGTTTAGAACCTTCAATTTGGCCTTTGGAACCTATTTTGACCTAGATTGGGGACCAAGCCTAATATTTGACCTAATTTAGGTTTTTGTGGAAAATATCTAGTCAAACGAGGTCAAACCTAAAATCCAACTTCACCATTGGATTCCTTAGGTCCAAATTAGGTTTGTACCAAAAATTAGACCAAAGGGAAGGTCATCTTGACCTACTTTGCAAATTGGTCCACCCAATTACATTCTGGCCCTTAACTTTTGAAAACCCTGCAAAATACCCCCTCATCTTTTTCGTCACTTTCTTCATTTTGGCCCCTCTGCCATTGCAGTAGGGACCCATACCGCCAGCGACTTTGCGAGGAGGTTTTCTCCTCATCTCCATGGGGAGCTACTCCCAGATTTGAAAGTTGCATGAGCAACTCCCTATACCTTGAATTGCCCCATACCTCTCGTGCAAACGCTCGAGAGGTATGGGTCTCACTCCGACTATACCTCTGGCGTGGTGTTCCCGCTGCTTCTTTGCGATTCCCCGTCTGCCCATGCCTATTTAAGAAGCCTCAGGACCGACCGCTTCTAGCAAGACTGATTTGGCCGAAAAAATCCCCCCAAATTCGTCTCCTCCTCCAACCATCTGCTCGTAGGCTCCGAAGACTCTCCCTCCCTCTTCTCGTCTCTCTGCCACCGTACCAGTGGCAGAGCCATCTCCACCTCACTCCTCCGCATCACGCCGTACCCGTGCGAGGCTCTCTGACCTCCTCCTCGTCGCCGCCTCTCCATCTCAGGGCCTTTGTCTCCGGCGACGGCATACACTCGCTGCTCGCCCTCCGCCTCCCCCCTCCAGTCCAAATATCCTAGATAAGTTCCTCTTCTCCCCCTCTTCATTTCCCCTCTCTTAATTTACACTTTCAACCCCTCGACTGCCACTGACCACCACCATCGTTCCCACCTTCGACCAGACCTCTGGCGAGGTGTTCCCACCGCTCCACGCCTCCATCCACCTTGCCAAACCCCTCAGAAGCTCCGCCACCTTCCACTAATCATTTCCCCCCTCTCCATCGACCACCACATGCTCTGAACATGCCCACTGAACACATGCACTTTCACGATCACAGTCTGACCTAGGCACGCACGCCTAGGTTATTCTGCACCACGCCACCCACCGCACCACCTTCGCCTCGACATGGCGAAGCTACCCAAGCATTTTGACACGGCCGCGAGGCCATTTTGGTGCATTCAGGTTCTGATGTCCCTCCGCCATTGGAGCAAAGCTTGGAGCAAGCTTGCAAGCTGCTCCAGACTTCACTAGCCCCAGGTTGCGATCGCAGGTTGCGTGGAACATCTTCGCACACGACTCCAGTCCACCAATTGAAGCCGCAACCCCTTGCAGCTTCGCAATCAAAGGGAACACCTGCTGCTGCGTGCACGTAAGGGGGGTGGGACATTTAGTCCCACCTCAGAAGTTCTGAGGCGGGCACTGCGATATAAGGTGAAAAAGTGTCAGGGGCTTATCGCCTCTTGACACGGGGTGAGGTCCCCTCTCCTACCACGCCTCTTCGCAACCTACACCTCCACGGACCTGGCTGCCTAACCCGATTACCCGTGCACTCCTCGCCCACCACACACACCAGTAGGCCTGGTCCCTAGCACGCATACCCGACCCGATAACCCAAGAAGGCTCTGGGAGAGCTATTTTGAGAGCGAAATAGAGAGAGGAGAGACGTAGGGAGGGTAGGGGGTAGGTTTTGCTTCTTTGTGCTGTGCAGGGAAGAAGGAGGAAGAGGAAGCAGCTGCGAGGAAGAGGAAGAGAAGAAGAAGAGGAGCAGCTGAAGGAAGGAGACGCCGCAGAGAAAGAGAAAAAGGAGGAAGAAGAAAGAGGAAGCTAAGGCCAGAGTAGGAAGGAAACTGTAGTAGCCAAGGAGCCAAGGAAGAAGAAAGCCAAAGACAGAGAAGTAGAAGCCAAGGAGAAGGAAGAAAGAAGAAGAAGGCTCGATTGAAGAGAGAATCAAAGTAATGGCACTGTAGCAGTCATCAGTTAAGGCGTCTGATTCATAGAATTAGACGTCTGAAGAAGGCTAAAGACAGAGAAAGAAGAAAGAAAGCAAAGAAAAAGAAAGAAAGAAGAGAAGAAGGAAGAAAAGAAAAAAAAAGAGAGAAATTTATTTCTTTTTCCTCTCTAGCATTTATCTACATTTCATTGAACATCTTTCAAGTAAAATTTGAGATTGTGATTTTACTTCTAGAATACCGAATTGCTCCCTGAGTTCGACCTTAGAAGTTTTTGAATTTCACGTAATAAAATTGATAATCATTTTTCGTGGTGATTTCAAATATACTACAACGAATATCTCTTTAAAACATGATCTCGTCGTGAAATTACCGATCATCACGCATCCCCTCCACACACCGACGCTGACAGAGGCGCTACCTTCGCCACGCCCGTGGCCTTCTTTCTCATCTTCCATAGAGCACGCTCACGTCCGAGCGCCAAAGCCGCACATACGTTGTGTGCCATCCGCAGCAGGTCGATCACCCCCTTGCCTCTCCGTCTTCTTCCTTTGCTTCTCTCAAACCACCTGCAAGACAACCAAAAGCACCCACTGCACACAGCAGCGTCCCTACGCAACTTCGCCAACCACGCTTACGAGCAACCACACCCGCGCGCAGTTGCACCCACACGCAGCAGCGCTTGTGTGCAACCGCACCCTTGTGTGTGCGCAACCGACCGTGCGCAGCAACCTACCACTCCTCTCCACCGGCGTCAAGCTCTCCGACTGACCACCACCGGCCACCTCCGGCCGTGCCTCCACCATCGTCGCGACCATCTCTTTCCCACACACCACCGTCGGGCTTTAGTCGGTCGGCCGGCACGCCTCCACACACGCAAAGAAGAGAGAGGAAGTTTCCTCTATTTTTGGTTACATTAAAAATTACATTGCATGCCATTGTCACTTGAATATTGGATTATTTTATTTAGGCAAAATTGCATGGGTGCACTTATAATTTCGTGAATTTACTTAACTTGTGTTATGTGCATCATTTAACATTGAAATTTAGTTCAGATTTGCATGCAATTCGAACTTACATGATATGCCACTACACATACATCATATACAGACTTTTGGGAGCTTGATTCCTGACGTGAAAATTACATAAATAGCCTTGAACTTTTAATGAAATTGCAAGTTCCATTTAGAGTAGCATATTCATCGAATTGATTTCGCAAAGGTGTCTGCGAACATTATAACTCTCTACTCGTGAATTTATTGGATCTATTCCTCCCTGTAGATACGACATCCTTTTCGTGGTTTAAATTGATATCTATTTTAATCTTTGATTGAGAGATTTCCACCACATAAATTACAACGACATATCATTCTATTGCTATTTTAATTAAGTGAAACTCTCTATATCAAATGGCGCCGTTACCGGGGAGGCAACAGACACAATAGATTCACTTTATTATTTCTGAGTATTTTGAGTTGCGCAATTATCTGATCATCCTTTATCTTTTTGTGCAAGGAATCTGACAGGGCGACAGGCGCAACAGAGCGGTGACATCAACCTTGAGCTAAGCCCACACGAGGAGAAGGCGCAGGAGACCAGGATCCCGCTTTCACAGGGGATTCTCCTTCGTCACAAATTTTATTTCTGTCTTCTAGCCCTTGTAGTAATCGAGGCTAAATTTTTGGGGGTCTGTCCCCACATTCTTTAGCTACTAGGGTTTACATTTTTCTATGTGCATGATTCCATTTTCTGCTTGCTTGCCTTTAAAACAAACAAAAGAAAATATCGAGCTGCCTGTTTAGGAGTTGCATGCCCTTAGGTGCGCACATTTAGGGGTGATTGAGCAGCACATTAGATCTCATTGTTGCATTGCAAGCATATTGCCACAAACATTGCTGGAGACAGGTACACCTTTCTAACTTTTGCATCCAACTCCTATTCACGCATTTGCATTCAGATTAAAATTCAAGACCACCAAGTTGATTGAATTTACTAATTCAGTGGTCGCCTAACTAAAAGTGGGACTGATAATCAGATTCGACCATAAAATCAATTCACATTTGAACTGATTCAAAGGGACTTGTCTGCGTTTTCAAAAAAATAAAAAAAGATCTGCAGTGTGATGCACACTTCTGACATTGAGCACGCACATTAGGCACCGCACTAAGGCTCGATCCCTTAAGGCTATAGGCACCGATCTCTTTATCGGTGCAGACCCTCCTATCGTGCTTTGTGGTGGTGGTACTATCTTTTGACCAAGTGTTTTCATACTTCACGGAGGGGGACACCACTTAAAGGAACAAAAGGGTAGTTAAGAGGCACTACATACACATTGCCTCAAAGGAAGGGCTCGCCCTACTTGCATCCCTTTGTTCGTCCTTGGAGTAACTTCTCACTTGATCACCTGGGAGTATCATCTAAGCAAAGTATAGGTCCTAGGGCACTCGAAGGTCGAACTAGGTCGCGTAATTGCAGTGAATAACTTATTTGGCCATCTATATCAACCAATCCTACCTCCGCAACAAAGAAGGTTAAGATTTCAAGTCATCACCCCTCTTATACCACTTACGTGGGAACGGAGGGATAAGCCTTGACCTTTTGACCTATCTTTGGAGTGGAGGTTTCACTTACTCAATCAATGAGAACTTGAATTGTGATTGATATTGTATGCTTGGTAGATGCTCTCTTGAGGGTAGTCTAGTGTTTGATCCTGAGCCCGAGAGAATTCTTAGGAGAGCTCACCTAGGAGAGAAAAGAGAAAGCATGGCTAATCAAGGAGCAAATCAACAACGAACCCTGAAGGATTTTTTATTCCAACCAACCAACCTGCACAAGCATTGAGACGACCGACAGGGGATAATCCATATGAGATCAAGAGCAGTACCATATCTTTGTTGCCCTCCTTTTATGGCACCACTAGGGAGGACCCCTACTGGCATTTGGAGGAATTCACCGAGGTCTATTCCACGGTGAAGCTCCAGGGCTTTACTGATGAAGTCCTGATGAGGACTCTATTTCCATTCTCCCTAAAGGATAAGGCCAAGCACTGGTATCATACCCTCGATGCAAGGGTAAATGATTGGGCCACCTTTAAGGGAGAATTTTTGAAAAGGTATTTTCCTATGAGTAAGACCAACCATTACATAAGAGAGATTATGGGTTTTACTCAATAGGAAGGGGAGCAATTTCATGAGACTTGGGAGTGCTTTAATGACCTTCTTAGGTTATGCCCCCACCATCAGGTGCCAAGATGGAAGTTGGTCGAAAGGTTCTATAACGAATTATTTGAAAGGCATAGGCAAACCATCGATGTAGCCTATGTAGGAACCTTCATGACCAGAACTGAAGATGAAGCCTGGGCATTATTTGAAGCATTAAGCGAAAACTCCATACATTTGTCCTCTGCCTATCAAGAAAGAAAACCATCAATCTTGCAGAGGAAGATAGAGGCCCATGAAGCCGAGGCTTCTCTGGATTTGGCTTATTAGATTCAATTATTGAATAAAAACTTTGATAGGCTTTTAGCAAACCCCGGCATGAACCTGCAAGCAGCCACTATCTTTCAGGATTCAAGAGAATGCTCCATTTTCCAAAGTACAACGCACGCCATTGCGGTGTGCCACCAGGAAAATCAATTCCCTGAGTTGATTCAGGTCGACTTGAATGTGGCCCAAGGTTTCCACCCACCTCCTCGCAATAAACCTTATTCCAATATTTATAATCCGGGGTGGCAAAACCATCCAAACTTCTCTTGGAAGCAAGGTGATGCTTCTAACTCAAGGAATACAAGACTCTTACCTCCCCAACCCATATACCAACCATTTTATGAAAACCCTCCTCAGAATAAGCCCTCTGAGATGGATGAACTTAAAGCCATGATGAAAGAGATGCAAGAACATCAGAATATGGTCATCCAATCTCAGAATAAGATGATTACTGATATGCAATCCCAAATTGGTCATCTTACTGAGGCAGTTAAGCAACGTGATCTGGGGAAGCTGCCTAGCTCTTCTGAGGAGAACCCTAAGGGCAAGGGGGTTGTATTCAGGGAGCACGCCCAAGCTGTGACCGTGCTGAGGAGTGGAAAGAAGATTGACAACCCTGATAACACTCCTACGATTTCGTCTCAGAATTCCCCTTCTACAACTAACCCAACTTCCATCTCCACCAAGGAAGAGCCACACTGCTCTCCCTCACTTGAAATCACCCACAATGAGGCTGTCGTCCTTCCACCACCCCTCTCCCACCATGATGACCCCTCTATCCAGAAGCCGACGGTGCCCTATCCAGAGTGCCTATCTGCTCTTGGGGAATCTTCTGTTGGCTCGCCTGGAGCCATGGATAGGGCGAAGGAGATTGTGGACACTTTTAGGCAAGTCTAGATCAACTTGCCTCTGTTGGAAGCTATCAAACAGATCCCATCCTATGCCAAGTTTATGAAGGACCTGTGCACCCAAAAGCACCGATCTAGGAAACAGATCCAAACCAAGGTCATCCTGCTGGACCATGATAGCTCGGTTCTCCAACATGGAACACCCCCCAAAATGAAAGACCTAGGGGCCCCGTATATTTCAGTGGTTATAGGTAACCAACACATTGATGAGGCTCTGCTCGATCTGGGTGCAGGGGTGAACATCTTACCGAGCTCTCTCTATGACCTTTTGGGAGGAGGCAAGTTAAAGCCTAGTCCAGTCATCCTCCAGGTCGCAGACAGATCACTTAAGACACCACGGGGATTGTAGGAAAGATGTCCTTGTGAGAGTGGAGGACTTCTTCTTCCCTGTTGACTTTCTGGTACTAGATATTGATCCGTCTAATAAGCCCACAAAGCCGTCCATTATTTTGCGATGCCCCTTCTTGGCCACAGCCAACGCCTCTATCAATTGTAGATCAGGGGTACTTAAAATGGGCTTTGGAAATAAGAAGATCCGGTTGAATGTTTTTGATACTTATAAGCAATCCGGATTTGAAGATTGTTCCCAAATTGAGGTCGTTGATGAAATAATTGAAGAGACTACTCCACCACTCCTATGTAGAGATTCCCTTCAAAAGGTCATATCTAAGAACCATCCTCCGATTATTAAAGAAACTGAAAGGGAAATGCCCGAATTAGAAGAGTTGCTAGGGATACACACAGAGTCTCTGTCCCTACCCTGGACCGTGAAGGTAGATTTGCTACCTGAGGTGGGGACATCTCAACTTAAACCCTCAATCCAAAAGGCTCCTAAGTTGGAGTTGAAACCCCTCCCGAGCACATTGAAATATGCTTTCCTTGGCCCTAATGACACTCTCCCTGTTATTATCTCGTTTGCATTATCTGAATCGCAGGAGGGAGCTCTGCTTGAGTGTTTACAAAGGCACAAGGAAGCAATTGCCTGGTCAATTGCTGATATTAAGGGTGTTGATCCCTCCCTTTGCATGCATCATATATACACGGACGAGTCCATGAAACCTTTCCGAGACATGTAGAGAAGGCTCAACCCAAATATGCGGGAGATTGTTAAAAAGGAGATTTTGAAATGGCTGGATGCAGGGATTATCTATCCCATTTCAGATAGTAAATGGGTCAGTCCTATTCCTGTAGCACTCAAAAAGACAAGAATCATTGTGGAAGAGAATGACCAAGGAGAGCTGGTAACCACTAGACCCTCAACTAGTTGGAGGGTCTGCATTGATTACCGCCGTTTGAACACAGCTACCCAGAAAGATCATTTCCCCTTACCGTTTATCGATCAAATTTTGGAACGACTGGCGGGGAACAAGTACTTCTGTTTTCTTGACGGGTACTCTGGGTATAATCAGATAGCCATTTTTCTTGACAATCAGGAGCGTACCACCTTCATGAGTCCGTATGGCACATTTGCATTCTGTCGAATGCCATTCGGGTTATGTAATGCTCCTGCCACTTTCCAACATTGTATGATAGCTATCTTTTCTAATATGATCGATGAGTTCATTGAAATTTTCATGGATGACTTCTCCATTTATGGCTCGTCATTTGACCTATGCCTTTCACACCTTGATAAAGTCTTAACCCGTTATGAAGAGACAAAGCTGGTGCTTAGCTTGGAGAAAAGCCATTTTATGGTCCAGCAGGGCATATAGTTTCTGAGAGAGGATTAGAGGTGGACACCACAAACATTGACTCCATCTCTAAGCTTCCATTGCCCACCAATGTTCGTCAAATTAGATCTTTCCTTGGCCATGCTGGATTTTATAGGCACTTCATTAGAGATTTCAGTAAAATCTCTAAGCCACTCTGTGACCTATTAGCGAAGGATGTCTCCTTTGATTTTGATGATAGATGTGGTGAGGCTTTCCAAGTCTTAAAGAAAGCCCTTATTACCACACCGATTCTCTAAGCACCAGATTGGACCCTCCCGTTTGAGCTAATGTGCGATGCTTCTGATTTTGCAGTGGGAGTGGTCTTAGGTCAAAGGGTTGATGGCAAACCTCATGTGCTGCATTATGCCAGCAAGACCCTTATGGATCCTCAGCAAAACTACACGGTCACTGAAAAGGAACTTCTTGCTATAGTATTTGCTTTGGAAAAGTTTCGATCTTATCTTTTGGGATCCAAGGTTGTGGTGTTCACTGATCATTCTGCCTTAAAGCATCTTCTTGTTAAAAAGGACACCAAACCACACCTAATTCGTTTGATTCTGCTACTCCAGGAGTTTGACTTGGAAATTAAAGATAAGAAAGGAGTTGAGAATGTGGTAGCAGATCATCTTTCTAGGATCCCTATTGAGGCATCAAACCCTGCTGGCAGTATTCAAGAGACTTTCCTTGATGAGTCTCTGATGGCCGTGGAAGCCAAAACTCTTTGGTTCGCTGACATAGTGAACTATCTGGTCATGGGCATTACTCCTAGTACTTGGGACAAGCAGAAGCGAGACAGGTTTCTTGCTAACGCTAAATTTTATCATTGGAAGAACCCAAGCATTTTAGAGTAGGCCCTGACCAGCTTTTCCGCCGTTGCGTCCCCGATGAAGAACAAAGAAGTGTTTTGAGTTTTTGCCATGACCTCCATTGTGGGGACATTTTAGTGGGAAAAAGACTACCCATAAGGTTCTTCAGTCTAGCTTTTGGTGGCCCACATTATTCTGAGATGCACATACGTATGTGGGCACATTTCAATGTTGCCAGCAGACGGGAACCATTGGAAAAAGGGATGAGATGCCTCAGCAACCTATCCTCCCTGTTGAGATCTTTGATATTTGGGGCATCGACTTCATGGGCCTCTTTCTTGTGTCCTTTAGATATGAGTACATCCTTGTGGATCTGGACTATGTATCGAAATGGATAGAAGCCATGCCCACGCGAATTAATGACCATTCCATGGTCTTGGGCTTTGTTAAGGCTATTATCATTTCTCAGTGTGGGTGCCCAAGGACGATCATAAGTGATGGAGGACCTCACTTCAAGAACATACACTTCACAAGACTGCTCCAAAATTTGGGAGTCAACCAAATGATAGCCACACCTTACCATCCCCAAACGAGTGGACAAGTTGAAGTGTCTAATAGGGAGATTAAGCAAATTTTAGAAAAAACTATCAGGCCTGATCGTAAGGATTGGTCTAAAAAACTAAATGATGCTCTTTGGCCTATAGAACCGCGTATAAGACTCCCTTGGGCATGTCTCCTTTCCGTCTTGTCAATGAAAAGTCATGCCATCTTCTCGTTGAAATCCAACATAATGCCTATTGGGCTATTAAAAATGTTAACTTGAATTTAGATAAAACGGGAAAGGCACATATGTTAGAGTTAAGTGAGCTTGAGGAGCTTCGTAATGAAGCCTATGAAACTTCTCAAGCTTACAAGCAACGTACAAAGGTCTTCCATGATAAGCACATCATTAGAAAGACTTTTGAACCCAACCAATGGGTCTAGCTTTTCAATTCTAGACTTAAATTATTTCCAGGAAAACTCAAATCCCGCTGGGATGGGCCATACGTTGTTATCAATACTTTCCCTCATGGAGCTATAGAAATTCGGAACCCTACTTTTGGTGCGAGCTTTAAGGTAAACGGCTAGTGACTTAAACCTTATATTACTCTTTCAAAAGGCCAGATTTTGGATGCACTTCGGCTTGAGGAGCCTTAGCTCCTCCCACTCTCCTCCTCAGGTGATATTCTTCTATGTCTGCTTTTTTTTTCCAATGAGGACATTGTCAGTCTTAGGCATGGAGGGTATAACCTAAGAATGTTTATAGCATTTATAAATATTTGCATACATTTAGGATATATAAAAAAAAACTCTTATTTTATTAAGCTAAATTGGTTAGTCCCTAGCAAAACATCTTTGTCATGGTGGTGTCTTTAAAGATTTTTCTTCTTAAATTGTTTCTTAAGTTTAGAATCCAGTACATTTACTTCACTTGCACATAGACTGGGTAATGGATCTTTGAAGGAAAACCAATAAGCATTTTTAGTCTACTGAACCCTTGGATAGTTAATAAGGAGTCAAGCATACTACCTTCTAGCAGATCCACCTCATATTTATGAGAAGAAAGTAGAGAGATTGCTGGTGCGCTAAATCTAGTGCAAGAACTCTTAAGTTTTGGACAATTAGATGATGATACCTCAGAGTTAGGCATAGTTTTCGCTCTCTGTTCCTGGGTGCGTACATTGTGTGAATTCCTAAGAGTCACCAAATAAGGTAGATACACAAAGATTGAGTCTTAATAAAGCTATGACTATGGTGATGGTTATGACCATAGAGTCCTCGGCTGAAGGAGGGTAATAGTGTCAAAGGTTAGAAATATGCTTGTCCTATCCATTCCTTCCAGGTGCCAAGAGTAGGCACTTCCACCAAATAAGCCACACAATATCCTCTTGACTATCATCATCCCTAATAATACCTCATAAATAAAAAGTCTGTGTCATGTTATAAAGAAAAAAATAAAAAAAAACAAAAAAGAAGTAGAAAAAGAGAAAAGAAACAATTAGATTTAAATAAAAAAAAGATAAGAGTCCAATTTTATAGTTTTATCTTCGTGACAATGTTTCTGAGGCAACAAAAACACCCATCACGATCCACCAAATATGACCCATACTTACCTTTCAGTATTTCTGATCGCCCAAATGCTGGCTAAGGACTTTAACTTAGTTGTAGAGTTATTAGGACTTTAGTTGAAGTGTGAATGCCATGTGAGGTCACCAAACAGTGAGAACATTTACTAAATATGGTGAGATTTGTGATCTCAGAAAGAAAAGAAGAAAAAGAGTGAGCACAAAGGAATATCAAGAGAGCATAGTTATTTAGCCTCTCTCCGAGTTGACTTATTTAATAGTCTAGAGATCTAGAGTCGGTAGTAGTAGATTACATGTAGCACCAGATGAGTGTGTGCCACCAAATACAAATCCATTCAACTCGATATCTTCTACCTAAGCCAAAAGGCCGGGGTCAAATTACAGATTATCTTCTACCTTATCCCTGAGGGAAGTAGTTGCCTATCCTGATAGAAATATTTACCAAGGGTAAAGTACAAGCTCCCAATGCAAATTGGCTTTTCACTTGAATCTGTTTGCTAGGATATTATCACTTCACAGTTGTCTGGATCTCTAAATGTTTGGAATAAGAAAAGAAGAAATCTATCACTTCCATCACTTTTTACTTTTGCAAGGGAATAGCAAAAACTAGGCATGGGGGCGTTTGATGAGACCATAATTGTGGGCTAAGTAAATGCTTAAAAGACTAATTATTAAATTAATATTTGCATATACATAGCATACTTGAATATATAAATAAATTAGTTTATAAGTAAAGGCTTGCATGCATATTTATACATTCAATTATAGTAACATGCATTTCATACATTATTTGGGATAAATTGTATAAATAACCCAATTTATTTTTTCCTTCTAACAGGATGCGCAACTCCTTAGCATGTCACACGTGCCTCTTCGCACCTCCACCAGCGGCCAACATTAATCGCTTCAAATTGCCCCATCTATTGGAGAGGATCTCGGCGGAAGAAAAAATTCAGAAGAGTTAAAAAAAAGGCATGATCCCCCTGGTAGAGACTTCTTCCCCATCTTCACCATTGTGCAACAGGTAGGCACCGTAGGACTTCCATGTGCACTGTGGGACCTTTGGCGAGCTTCTTCTTCCTCTTCTTCCTTCCACCTTCGCCCGCCCTACGCACGCCCATGTGCACACCAGCTTCATCGCACGGCCAGCAGGCGTGTGCAACAGCGCAAGCGCATCCCCTCCACGCATCGGCGTCGACAGAGGCGCTACCTTCTCCACGCCCGTGGCCTACCTTCTCCTCTTCCATAGCGCGCGCTCATGCCCACGTGCCATAGCCGTGCATACGCTGTGCACCATCCGCAGCAGGCCGGTCACCCCCTTGCCTCTTCATCTTCTTCTTCCTCTGCTTCTCTCAAACTGCCTACAAGACAACCAAAAGCACCCACCGCACGCAGCAGCACCCCCGCGCAACCTCACCTGCCACGCTTGCGTGCAACCACGCTCGCGTGCAGCCACACCCGCACGCAGCAGCCCTTGCGTGCAACCACGCCCTTGTGCGGGCAACCTGCCACTCCTCTCCGCCGGTGTCAAGCTCTCCGGCCGACCGCCACCGGCCACCTTGATCATGCTACTCCTCAACTCAGTTAACTAAGTTAATTTTACTTAATTAAAAGTAGAAGAAAGTAACTTAGGTTAACTCAAATTTGTGTCGGTTTAGTAGTATAGGGTTGAATTAACCTAACATTTTAGATTTTATTACTTTTAATTAGTTGAGTCCAGGTTGTTCGCTGGGAGGTATACAGTATTTCAAATTCACTAATTAATTCTAAACATCTTATAGGTATAGGAGGTATAATTAAGTTAATTTTAATAGCATGAATTTCGCAAAATGATTTAAAATTGGGGAAATATGCAAAATTCCATATGAAATCACATTAACAATATTTATTTCAAAAGACTTAAGGCAAATGAGAGTTTATCTAATTACAACATGCCTTATTACAACAGTTGAAAGCAAAAAAGGAAATTAAAAATATAATAAGAAAAATAATTTCTTTTCCTTTTTATTCTTCAGCCTCTCTCTCTCTTTTCTTCTTCTTTCTTTCTCTCTTTCTCTATTTTCCTTTTATTTTATTTATCCTTTATCTTTCTCTTTTTTTTTTATTTCTTTCTTATTCTCTCTTGATCTCGAGCTTTCTTTCTTCTCTTCTTCTGCTCCTGCCTTCTTCTTCTCCCTTAGTCTTCTTTTTTCTTTAGTGCCTTTGCGCCTATTCCTTCTCTTTCTTCTTCTTTACAAGTCCTTCTCTATTTCCTTTCTTCTTTCTTTCTCCTTCCTTTCCCTTATTTCCTTAGCCTTTAGCTTTCCTTCTTCCCTTAGCAATCTCAACACTTAACCTTCAGCACTTAGCTTCTCTACTTAGCTGAACCGGGTTTTTCTTTTAACCAAAAATTGGTTCTTAGTTTGCGGCAAAGACTTTTCAAGGATACGCAGCACCCTTCTCAGGGTGGGACCAAACCCTACTAAGTCCTCGCCTGATTTGAGTTAACTTGGTTTATTTTCGATTTATTCTTTTTCGAGCCAAACTGGCCCAACCGTCTCCCAGGCCTCGCCCTCCCAAGGTCACGCACAATGCATATGCCCACACAGGCACTCGCACTTGCAGGCATACAGGTCCGCACACACATGCATGCTCGGTTTCTTTTCACGCCCAGCGCTTAACGACTAATATGCCCTCTCAACAAAACACTTTAATACTAAGGCAAGCGCTCTAGAACTTCTGATGTGGGACTAATGTTCCCCCCTTTCAGTGTTGACTTCGAGTGAAGATTACTCCTAGCTCAGAGCTCGAAATCAAGCAACTTAAAGCTTGTTGGAAAGCTCTAGAGTAGCTCTACAAGATTACAGGGTCAATTTAAGGTGAAGGGGAAGAATTCCTCTTCGATTTGAAGGGAGAAACTATGGGTTTCTACGGTTCAAACACTGCCTGGGAATGAAATTAATGTTAACAGAGTCCTTAGACTGGACTACTCTCTTGGCTAAGGGTCTGAATGGGTTCTATAGGTATTTCTGCAACTACTAGTGTGGGTTTTGAGCTCTCAAAGCTTTAGGTAGCTACAGAGAAGCTTGAAGCTTCTCTGAAAGCTTTAAAGGAAGGATTCAAATGAAAGAAAGGTGTAACAGACACATGGATCATATCTGATTGATTGGAACAACTTCTAAGGGATAAAACAAACTTATCTTGGCAAGATTCATGATCAAATCTCATCATAAGCCTATTGCCAACTTGGGTTCGAAAATAACCCAAACTGGAAGTTAATGAATTCTAACAAAATAAACCCATAGAGCTCAATCTAATCACTCTAAAGTCATCCAACAGAATCTCAGAAACAATTTGAACTTCTCAAATCAGCTAATTGAGCTCGGAATCAAAATCTCCATCTCAGGTTTGACTATTAGGCTTGAAAATTGACTTTCTGTTCTAAGCCTCTTTACAAGCAATTGAAGACTAGAATAGGATCTCTTCATCCTTAGGAATTCATCCAACCTCTTAAACAGATGTTTTAACCCTAGAAATTAGGGTTCCAGGCTCGTCGCCTGAACTCAAAAGGAGCTTTATTCGACAGAGAAATTGGAAGGTTGTTACACTGATCTAAGGACATAAATGGCTTCGGTGCATTGCACTGAAGCTTCTAGACACCTTAAGTGTGGCTTTCAGGCTTCTGTACAAACTTCTCCAACTCCGCCGGAGTTGGAGAAGAAGAACCTTAACCTAAACTCCAGTTGTTAAAATCCCAAATAAACATCCTCAAACAAAACAATGATCAAAGTTAAATCATTATGGAGCTTCTTATCATCTTCTGTAGGCTGAAGATCAAAATTGACTCGCTAGAGCTCGTCGGAGCTCCGGTGAGTCCAGAAAAAGATGAATTCATGTATAGAAAGAGAATTTATGCCATTTTAGATTTGAAAAGGTTTCTGGGGTCATAAGGAGCCTCAGGATTGCATTAAATTCCACTTTAATTCATTATATGAAAGATTAATCAGAAAATTCAGTTTGAATATAATTTGAGTGGTTGAGGCACAGGACTTGATCTCCCACTCAGATGAATGGTCAAGACAAGTCAAAGATGGATTGCGATACTATATATATGTATAATTAATGATTTGAATTACTCCTGAGCCGCCATAGATAGTGAACTTAGGAGCTTAATTAAAATTGGGCATTTACATTATAGATGGTAATTACTCATATTAAAGTGTGGAATAGGGTCCTTAGGCGATGGATAGATGATGAAGGACCCAGTGAAGGTGGAATTAGCTCGACTACTGCTGCCATGGACAACAGAAGTAGTCGGTGAAGGTGGAAGTGATTTAGGTGATTAAGTGATCAAATTAAGAATTAAGTGTGTTAGAAATGATCATGAATGATAAAAGAAGGTGGACAGTGGATTCAAAAGACAAATTAGGCCTTTGGCAAACTCAAGGAACTCGTTGGAGTCGAAGAAGATGATCATTAAAATATGAAATTACGCTAAACTACCTAACTAACTACCTATCTAAACTATCCTACTCCTAATCTACTCCTATCTATTGTTACCTGGACGAAGGGGATAGAAGAAACTCCATCGAAGGCTCATGACGGAGGAGTGAAATCAGAGGGTATTGGAAGATCTCCGGTGGTCGAATGTGGATGAAGCAGAGGCAGTCCTTGGTCAGCGCCTGTGTCTAGAGGTGTGGCTGACCTCGGTGAAGTTCCTGAGTCAATTGAGGTGGACGGAGGAGGTCGAAAGATTAGGTGGAAGTTTGTCGGAGTTGTAGAGGGAATAGCCTATCGAAGTTGGCTGTAGTGAAGAAGAGGGAAGGGAGCCAACTTGAAGAAAATCAAGGGGGTCAAGGGGTATTTATAGTGGACGCGACGAAGAGGGAGGAGGAATTTGGATGCGTATGAGGCTAGGAGGAGGTTAACCACCGGCGTCATCTCCAACGACGATAAGGTTAACTCCTACCTAAAATTAGGACAAAAGTATCATCCAAAACCAATGGATGAAGATGGGATGGTGAGCACAAGCTCCACGAGCTTGGAGAAGGTGAAGTGTCGTCGGATGGGTGGTGATCGAGTGATGGAGGCACCCTCAGTCATCAGCTGTTCAACTGGCTGAAGAGAAGAAGAAGAAGAAGTCAGATACCTAGCTGTGATAAAACCTAAGGACCTATATGAAAGATAAGGACTCAGTTGAAATGAATTGTAAGGACCAAAATGTAAACTCAGGTTTTCAAGGTTTATTTTGATTTAGATATTTTTCAACTTTTTATATATGATTGTAAATAAGGTAATTAATTTACATTTTTGACCTTTTTAGATTAATTTATTTAATTAGCTAAGGTTACTTAAGTTATTATATACTTATGTATACATTATGCTTAAGTTAATTAACTTATTAATTAAAGGAATGATTGTTAATATCTCGAGTCCAATTATTAATTAGATTATTAATAATATTAATTAGATGATAAAATAGCATTTTTAACTTATTTTAAGGTCCTTTACTATATATCCCTTATTTAATAAATAACCCATATATTCATACATTCTTAGCTAATTAACTAGGAAGACTAGTTAATTAGGGGTAATTAGAGATCATGATGAGCTTCTCATCACACCTTCGGCTGTGCCTCCACTGCCGTCTCAACCGTCTTTCCCACGCACCGTCGCTGGGCTTCAGTCAGTCGGCCACCACACCTCCATGCGAGCAAAGAAGAGAGAGGAAGTTTCCTCTGATTTTTATTACATTAAAAATTACATTGCATGCCATTGTCACTTGAATATTGGATTATTTTATTCAGGCAAAATTGCATGGGTGCACTTATAATTTCGTGAATTTACTTAACTTGTGTTATGTGCATCATTTAACATTGAAATTTAATTCAAATTTGCATGCAATTCAAACTTACATGATATGCCACTACACATGCATCATATACAGAATTTTGGGAGCTTGATTCCTGATGTGAAAATTACATAAATAGCCTTGAACTTTTAATGAAATTGCAAGTTCCATTTAGAGTAGCATATTCATCGGATTGATTTCGCGGAGGTGTCTGTGAACATTATAACTCTCTACTCGTAATTTTATTGGATCTATTCCTCCCTGTGAATATGACATCCTTTTCGTGGTTTAAATTGATATCTATTTTAATCTTTGATTGAGAGATTTCCACCACATAAATTACAGCGACATATCATTCTATTGCTATTTTAATTAAGTGAAACTCTCTCTATCACCTTTCATGAGCACCACATCTGGAGAAAACCTTTCACGCCTTACCAGCAAGTCTGGTTATTTGACTCCAAGTCAAATTCCTTGCGGGCAAGTTGAAGTCCAAGTAGACTAGCCCTTTCATTGTGATTCGTCCATATCATAATGGGGTGGTTCAGATCATGGACTCAAAATCTAGGTATGTTTCTACTATAAATGGCGAGCGCCTTGAGCCATTTATGGCCTAGGAACCTCCTCCTGTTGATGAAGTCATCACTCTTCTTGAGGACAAGTGATTGAGTTTTCGCTCAATTGGAGGGCATTAAACTCAGCACTTATACATATGTAAATATCCTTCTATATATAGCATATTCATGTCATAGGTGTTGGAATTAGCTGAACAACAAATTCAGGAGCTATACCAGGTGATTTCTATCCTTTTATACATCTTGTCCTTCATTTATTTTCATTATATTCATGCATGAGGACACGCAAAAAAGTAGGCATGGAGTTTGGTAGTATACTCACACTGAATAATTTCTACCAACACCTAAAAGGAAATGAAAAACTTTCGTGTTCTTCTTGAACATCACTTTTATTGCATTTTAGGGCTCCTAATTTAACAATACTTGACTCCACCTCTAATGTTCGCATTGGAGCTAGAAATCGTCTGCAACAGCCATTTCCGACACTACTAGAAAAATAGCATTCACCGTCGGTTAGTTGCCATCAGTTTATAAAGTGACGGTGATATTATTTTTACTGCCGTCTATTTTATTAACCGATGGTGAATACCTCTTCAAAATTTGGCCACAGCCCTTGACGAAGAGAAGAACAGTTGTCGCTTGAGGCAAAAGTTAATATGGATAATCGTCGTCGTCTTCTACAATAAGCGATGGGGAATAGACATCATCGCCAACCCAAATTAATTTGGGCGCGCATTCGAAAAGTTGGTTCGACATTTGCTGTCGCTTTCTAATTCAAGCGATGACAAAACACCATCATCTACATCCGTGCGTAGGCACCCCTCTTCTCCCACATCACTTCATTTTCCAAAACTCTCCTTGCACCGCCGGAGCTCTCGTCGTTGCCCCTCCTTCTCCTCAGGTAACTCTTCCTCCTCTTCCTGCTCCTCACGTGTCGTTGCTCCTCACTGGTCATCCTTGCCTCCTACCCTTCCTCCTCCTCTCCAGCGGCCTCGTCATCCTCCTCCCCCTCCCCGACACCCTCCTCCTCCTTCTTCGATAGTGTCCTCCTCCACCCCCTCGACATCCCCACCCCCCTCCTCCTCCTCCCCTCCACCCACTCCTCCCTTCCTCCCTGCCTTCTGCTTCGCGTCGTCCTCCCTACCTCCTGCTCTACCTCTTCCTCCCGACCTCCTCCTCCTCATCTTCCTACTCACCTCCTCCTTCGACAATTTTCTCCCTCTTCCCTTCCTCCTCTTCCTTATCTGTTCCATCTCCTCCTCCTCATCTTCCCAATTGCTACCCTCCCCATCATCCCCTCCCTAATCCCTCTCCTCCTCTTCCCAACTACCACCTTGACCATCATTCCCTCCCTCCTGCCATCTCCATCTCCTCTTCCTTAATTTCCTTTTCATAAATTTTAAATTAAGTACTTAAGTTATTAAAGCCATAATAGGTAGGTATTTAATTAATTTTTTGTTATTGAAATTGCAGGCAGTTGACGATGATCACTCTTGGATGCTTCAAAGATATATTTTCAATTTGTTAAAGTTATTTTCATGATATTTTAGGATCCTGTTAGATGTGGGGTGTGCCTATATATTATCTTTTATGTGTTTTTGTTAAATTGATGGCGGGGTGTGCATACTTCTATTTGTGTTTTGAATGGCAATTTAGGATTTTAATTGATGTGGGGTGTGCCCACATATTATCTTTTATGTGTTTTCGTATCCATTTATGTATTTTATTTGTTGTACTTTTATGGTGGGGTGTGCCCACTTTGATTAGGTGGTGTGATGTTTCCAAATTCACTTTTATGTGAGAAATGAAATATTTAAGGAGAAACTTTGTCAAAATTTTTAAAAATTCATTAATGTTCAATATATTGGTTGGTTGGGGTTTAATAGATTATGGTTAGGTTTTGTTATGATTTGGGTAGGATGATGCCTAGGATTAGGATGGAGTTGGATGATGGCTATGAGGTTGCATGGGGTTTAGCTTAAGGTAGGGGTTTGGGTTGGATGATGTTTGGTTTGTGTCGGGTTGGGTTTAATATATGTTGTTTAGGTTTGGTGTTAGGTTGTGTATAGGGTGCTTGGGCTAGGGTTCAGGATTTGACTTGGGCTAGGGTTTGGATGGTTGGTTTGGGTTAGGGTTTAGGGTTTAGGATTTGACTTGGGCTAGGATTTGGATGGTTGGTTTGGGTTAGGGTTTAGGGTTTAGGATTTGACTTGGGCTATGGTTTGGATGTTTGGTTTGGGTTAGGATTTAGGGTTCGGGTTGTGCTACGTTTAATTTAGGGTGGTTGCCGTTGTGTTAGGGTCTAGGAATATGGTTGGGTTGGTTATGGTTTTAGTTATTTAATTTTTTTTTGTAATTAAAGTGATATTTATTATAATTGTTAGATACCCACACTTGCATAAGTTTAGATGTACGTGAGGCTAAACACCATGTATTCTAACCCCTAGCCATTTGAATGATAATTTTGGAATGAAGGTTTACTCTAGAAATTTGGTTTGAAACTAAAATAGGAGGGAAACACATACATTAGTGTATTGGTGTCCCAACAGTTTTGAAACAGATCGTGGGTTTCTTTTTTTTTTTTAATCTTTGTTGATTAACGATATGATTTGGAACCAAGGAATTTGAAGTAGAAGGTTAATCACTCAACTAATAGATCGTTCAACCATGGGGTACTCTTCAACTTGGTTATCCATGATAAATCACTCTTAAATTATCCTTTTGTCTTCCATTTAAGCGTGTCATTCATGGTCTGACTCCCAAGTTGCAAGTCTAGAAATGAGGGGAACAACTTGCAACCTAAGTACAAGTATGATTCTTAGAACGAAAATTGACTGGAGCCCTTCTTTATTGAGCTCTATCGGGTTTGTAGATAAGTGAAAGGTTCTCTCAAAAGAACAAATAATCACAAAAAAGATAAGGATTTGGTGGTTCAATTTCACCAAGAATGGATGTGCATTTGGGGAGGATATACATGATCACCTGTAAATTTTTACCAAGTCCTTAGAGTGAGAATATATTTGTTATTAACATTTAAGACTATAATCTGTTATTTAATTAATTTTGCTTTTGAAATTGCAGGTTATAAGTGTCGGGTACACTCAGAAGCTTGATTAGTTGGAGGTATATATATATATACAATCTTTTTAATTTAATTGAATGATATTTTAGTTTTTTGTTGAATTTCTTAATGTTCAAATTAGTTATTATTTAGATACACACACTTGCTAAAGAAGATATATGCACGTGAGGCTGTTGGTGCTAGAGCACCACGATCATTTGTTTTGATGATAACAAAACACGTGTTATTTAACATTTGCAATTTGAGTCCTAGATTTCAGGTCAATTGCAAATGTGGACGTGTTTAGACGGAACTCGAGCTCGCACCCAGGATGGATTGGAGGAGCTTAATAAAGAACAGAGGAGGTTCGCGTGGAGCGACAGATTGAAGATAGAAGACAAGAAGAATAGGATAGATTCTTTTTAATCCTTTCTTGTATCTCTTGTCTTTATTTTCTTGCTCTTCTTATTTTCCTTAGAATATTATGTTAAAGAGCCTCAAAGTACCCTAACAGTAGTCCTAGGAACACCGGCACAACCCTAGGATACTTAGGTTTTCTGTAGAATACTTAGAAAACCAATATAGGGTTCAAACAGCACTTCTAGACGTCTAATTCCCAAATCAGACGTCTGATAAAGTATTTTAAGATGTCTGATTGTTGTTTCAGACGTCTGATACCTTTTAGGCTGGACATAGTTATTTCTATCTGATGAAATCAGACGTCCAGACCTTAGACCAGACGTCTTAGGAGACGTCTGATGGATTTGCCAGACGTCCAATTAGTGGACCGTTGGCTGGCTTAGCATACACTCAAGAGTATGACCGTTAGAGCCTTATCAGACGTCCATAGGACTATCCAGACATCTGATAATTGACCGTTTTGCCTCGGCTGACCCAAAATCTCTTCTCAGATATTTTCTAGCCGTTGCAATGTTTGGAAAATCCATTCCCACAGTAAAAGTAGGTTTCCAGACGTCCAGACATAGTGCCAGACATCCTATATGTCGTCTGATGGACTTGCACATGAACCCTATTTAGATCTGATTCAAGTCAGGGAGAGACCCGCCCAAAATCAGATGTCTGACCTTGAAATCAGACATCTTAAAGTGGCCTTCCAGACGTCTGATGAAATAGTTAGACATCTGATTACCCTGTCAAGTGTAATCATTGTCCTGATTTCGGCTTGATTCTCTTGGGCTTTGTTCCCAACGGCTATAGAACCTTTCCTAAGCCTTCCAAAGCCTTCCTAAGGCCTCTATAAATAGAGGGGAGCCTTTACACACCTAGATACACAAAGAGAAACATAAGACACTTGGATACACTTAGCTACACACTTTCACACTCTTTTGTGTCCAGAAAAGATCTTGCTCTCCAAGCTTAAGCTCCATTCCCTTGAGAGCATCAAACCTTCGCGCACCCGCTCTCCCGCCGTTGTTCACGAGAGCGACATTGCGCCGTTGCGTGGCTCACGCACCCGCGTCATCGTCGACACACTCCTTGCAAAGGGGAGTTTCCTAATTCCTATAGAAGCTAGGTTTATAATTACTTTGTTGGCTCTATAGGACTTGTTGTTTCTTTTATCTTTGTTATTTGGTTGGGTATTCGCTTTGCGAATTCCCGTCTCCTTTGTGGGACAAAATCCTTCTCGTGGAGAGAAGGGGTTGAGGAACGCTACCCTCGTACTTGTAGCGTGGTTGTACTGAGGTTGAATCACCCTCGTTTTAAAGTGATTCGGTTAGTGGATTTGATCAACTAGGTTGATCGGAAAATCCTAACTCGAGAGGGTTAGGTGGTAGTTTTCACTCGGTTTGGGTTTCCACCTAAAAATAATTGTGTACATTGTGTGATTGGTTTTCTTTGGTGAGATTGCTTTATATTTATTTCCGCATTTTATTACGTCAGCCCTCCTCGTAGGGCCAAACCTACAGAGACCAAACATTAGGTATTCTAACCCCTAGGGTAAAAGTCCTTTGAGTTAAATTGCGTCCAATTTACTTGCCCGTCAAGACTTATGATCATGTTATACGGACAATGCAAGAAGTGTGTGTATACCTCACTTACATGCACGATGTGTTGTCTTTGTAGCATGCCATAAGACTTGATCAACTTTAGTTTGGTGAAGTACTGAACTAAAGAAGGTCCTTAAAGATTTGATTACAACTTAGTTTTGCTCGTTACATGTAACCTTGTGCGGTGTAATTTCAATTGCTTCTTCCTGCTTTTCTTCGGTATACCAACTAATCTTATTTAGTTTCCTATGCTACTCTTAATTGGGTGTTAAAGGAAATCTAGCTAAGGTGAGTATTGGGGGATATACTGGAGAAGTGCGGGGAGATACTGTCGAAATTTCATTACACTAAGGTTACATGTAATGAGTAAACCTAAGTTGTTATCAAATCTTTGAGGATGAGCTATAAAGTAAAAATTTTAATCAAGATACACATCCTTTAGTCCTTTCCCTTTCTAATAAGTGATTTGTTTACATTAAATTTTAGGTTATAATGGATAAATCTTGGGTTGGATTGCAGGATTCAGATTACATCAGATATAAGAATGGAGTAATTTCATTCTTGGATAGAGCCTGTGATGATGATAGGAAGATATTTAGGCAAGGAGATCAACTTGATAATATCTTATGCTCATGTAGAAGATGTTTGACTGGTTCCTTGCATGATCATAATACTGTGCTCGAGCACTTGATTTGTAATGGGTGGTGGCAGCATTACACTACTTAGGTAGCTCATGGAGAGGAGTTTACTGAGAATGTCATAAATAATGAGAATACTATTGAAGAAGAGATTGGCGATGAAATTGCTGATAGTGGAGGTGAAGAAATTCAAGAAATGTCGAACCAGGTGAGAGCAAGAAAGGATATAAATACAAATGAGGAAGATTCGTTCAATTGTGATTTGTTCTATGATGCTGTTAAGGCGATTGAGGATCCTATTGCTGCCAGTGATACGAAAATGTCAAAGTTGTCGATTTTATTGAAGATGTTTTAACTAAAGGTTAACAGAGCTAGTACTAAATTCATGTAAGAAATACTTCAATTTATTGCTGAGTTGTTGAATAACCCTAATGGTTTTCAAGCTTCATGGTACGAGGCAAGGAAATATATTTGCAAGCTTAGTTTAGATCGTCAGAAGATCGGTGCATGTCTGAATAACTGCGTTCTTTTCAAAAATGAATTTGCAAATTTAAGTAACTGTCCTGAATGTGGACATGAGAGGTATAAGGAAGGTAAAAATGAAAGTAAGAGGAAACAACATCAGAAGGTTCTTTGTTACTTCCCACTGACACCTAGGCTTCAACGCCTTTTTATATTAACTAAAACTGCACGGTGGATGACATGGCACCAGGATTGTAAATCTCAAGATGGAAGAATACATCATCCTACTGATTCAAAGGAGTGGAAGAGATTTAATGAAAGAAATAATTGATTCACCTTAAAAGCAAGGAACGTGTGGTTGGGTCTTGTAAGCAATGGATTCAATCAATTTAAGAGTATGTACTCGTCATATTCTATATGGCTAGTGGTAATGGTCACTTATAACTTACCTCCCTGGTTGTGTATGAGATCGTCATTCATGATGCTAACCCTATTAATCCTCGGTCCAAAACAACCAGGAAATGCAATAGATGTTTATATCCAACCATTAATCAATGAACTAAAACAATTGTGGTACACCGGCATAAAGACGTATGATGCAGAAAAGAAAGAATTTTACAATATGCATCTAACACTGATGTGGACCATAAACGAATTCCCAACGTACACAAATTTGTCAAGTTGGAGCACTTAAGGAAAGCTTGCTTGCCCAGTCTGTATGGACAATACTCATTACCTATGACTGTCGGAAAGTAAGAAATTCTGTTATGTAGGGCATCACATATTTCTACCTATTGAACATAGATGGTGAACGTCATAGTTCAAGGGTAAATTTGATGGCAGGACGTGTCGATATTCAAAGAAAAATCCAAAAAATAAATTTAGTACAGATTCTATCAGGTTGCCGGGTTAGGTTATAATGGAGACATTACAAGAAATGAGTGAGATACGGTTCGATTGACAATTAAATAAGATCAGACAGCCTTGAGAAATTTTAGATTTCGAAAGAAAAGCATCTACTTTATGGAGCTACTATACTGGAAAGATCTTACAATACATCATAATTTAGATGTTATGCATATTAAAAAGAATGTGATGGATAATATCTTAGACGTATTAAATTTGACCGATGATCCAAAGGATATGGTGAAAACAAGAAAAGACATGAAGAGTTTGGAGATACGTCTGGAGCTACATATGCATGAGGAGAATGGCTACTTCTTACCTACTATTTACAGCTTGAATCAGGACCAGAAGAGTAGACAGTTCTCCTTCTTAAAGGAAATTTGGGTGCCAGATGGTTTTTCGTCACAGCTTTCATGTTGTGTGAATGAAGCATAGAAAAAGATATCTAGCTTGAAAAGTCATGACTCCCACATTTATATCAAGTATTGTTTCCATTGGCGATATGGGGGATACTGCCTGAGCCAATTGTTGTGATTCATTCACAGAGATGAGTAGTTTTTCAAAGCTGTTTATTCAAAGATGCTACAAAATGATACGCTAGATCACTGGGATAAACAATTAGTTATTACTCTCTGTAAGATGGAACATATTCTTTCCTTAGCCTTCTTCAATGTAATGGTTCATCTTACATTGCATCTTACAAATGAAGCAAGAATCTGTGGACCTATACAATTTAGATGGATGTATCTCGTGGAGCGATTTTTGAAAAAGCTTAAAGATAATGTTTTGAGTAAGGCAAAGTCGGAAGGTTCAATTGTAGAAGGTTATCTCATGGAGGAATGTATAAATTTTACTTTCATGTACATGAATGAAACAGAAAATCACTTTAATAAACTTCAAATGAACTATGAGGGGGAATACAATGATAATGATGAAGAATGTTTATCAATTTTTTATATTAGAGGAAGGTCGATTCTTCATACAGAGTACAAGGCAATTTTAGAAAATGATAGACGTTTGGCACATCTATATATTTTAAAGTAAATTCTTGAAATTGATCCATTCTATGAGGAATTTGAACGATTACCTCATTCAAGGACATCCGAATTTGACTTCTTAGATTGGTTTAAAGATCAAGTTAATCAATTGAAAGAGGATAAGGACTCACGATGGATATCAGATTTTGATGTAATTGCTGATACACCATTACATTACGCACATTACCACTCTGGGTATATAATAAATGAGTTCAGATTCATAATAAAAGAAATTGATAATAGAAAGGTTACACAATAGGTCGGAGTTGTTGTTGATTCAAATCTTTCCATTGGTCCAGATGGTACTATGTTGAAATCAAATAAATTGTGGAGATTAACTTCAAATAAGATCGTAGAGTTGTCCTATTTAAGTGTCATTGGTTTGATGGTTTTAAAGAGGTCATTGGTTTCAAAATTAACAAGAAATACAATTTCTTAAGTTTAAATAGTAACTGTCAAATACTTCAGTCTGATGAACCATTCACATTGGCATATCAAGTGGTACAAGTTTTCTATGTCCTTGATAATTGCCAAAGGGGATGGGTTATACCAATAAGAACAGTACCGCACAATCATTTTGACGCACAGTCTGAAGCATACCAAGAATTAGTGGAAGGTCATATAGATTCAAATGCAGTAGATGTGGGCATCTAAGGTTAGTAACAATTTCTTTGTTTTATTTCATTTCTGTTTAAAGCAAATTCATATTCAAATTGAAGAAATCTTAACTTCTACTGGCATTTTCTATACACTAGAAATACCAAAACTTAAACCTAATCATGCACACATGTTTAAAATATGTTACTCTTCCTCAATATACTTTTTATTTATTTATTTTCTATGCACTGGCATTTATAATATTTTATTTAATTACTTTTGTTTTTCAAATTACAGGTTATCAGTGACGGGCATACTCGAAGGCTGTTATACTAAGAGGTATAATTTCAATATTTTCAATTTAATTCAATGAAACTATAGGTTTTTGCTAGATGTGGGGTGTACCCACTTGTGCTGCATGTTTGCCTATTTTATTTGAATGGATGTGGGGAGTACCTACTTGTTTGCTTTATATTTCATTTATTTGAATGGATGTGGGGTGTACCCACTTATGTGCTATGCAGGTTTATAGAAAAAATTCAAATTTTAAGGGGAAACTCTGCCAAAATTTTTTAAATGACATTTATAAGATGTTGGGTGATGCTTATTTGTCACATCATCTTGCCATGCACTTAATCACCTCACTCTCACAATCCTAGACACACCTACTCTAGGAAACCACCACTCTAGCCTATCCATTTAGGAACCCAACCTAAGTTGAAGATGAAGGTGGAGAATGAGAAGAAGAAGGTAGAGAGAAAGACTAACCTAAGAGGGCTAGCTAGGGTTTTTGGAGAGAAGAGGAAGAAGATGATAAAGAGAAGGAGAAGGAGGAGGAAGAAGGGATGGCTTGCATGGATGGGGTTTGGGTGTTTTATAGGAGGGGTAATTGGGAGGGAGTGGTTGCATGGAGATGTGTTTTGGGGTGTGGTGTTTGCGTGAAGATGTGTTTTGGGTGGTAGTTGGTCATGGGTTTAGGTTTAGTTGGGAACACAAGTGGAGGAATGTTCACATGGAATAAATAGGCTTAATTATACATTCCTTAACCTCCTTGGCCACACTTCTAGGCACCTAGCCACTCACTTCTAGGACAATGACCCTCTACTTGGCCTAAGCTAGTAGAGCTTATGCCAATGAACCATACAAATTGTTGTCGATTTCCTTATTATTATTTCAATGAATGGTATTACAAGATAGAGTTATAAATATGCAAGTCCTTGTGGTTTGTCCTTGCAATTGTTTTTAATGTGGGGTGTGCCCACTTTCATTTTAATATGCAGGTTTATAGAGAAACCTCCAAATTTAAGGGGAAGCTTTGTCGAAATTTTCAAATATTTTTTTAATGTTTTCCAAACTTTTTTCATTAATGATTTATATATTAATGATTTTCAACTATATTAATTATTGCATTTTTTCCTTGTTACAAATGAAGTTGTTTAAGGAAAAACCCAAAAGAAAGGGTCCCTTTGAGACAACCATCCACCCAACCTGATCCATTTCCTCAGGCTCAGCCACCCCCCCAGCATCAGGATCCCCCCGAGTCACGTTTCGTATGACCTAGGGACCTTTCATGTTTACTACATACGAGGGGGAGGGGAAAGGGGAAGGAGATTGCTCCTACCCTACTAGAGCAAGTAGAGGATGATCCAGATTATGGAGAATCAGATGAGGAGGATGAAGATGAGAATGATGACGTGGAGGGAGAGGAGGGAGAGGAGGAGGTGGAGGAGGTGGAGGATGAGATTGTGGGGAGTACATCCCCAATTCATGTGGATCCCTTAGCAGTGGCCACAAGTTTTGGTAAGAACTCCTATACCTTTAAGAAGTAAATTACCTATATATTTTAAAGTTTATTATAACTTCAGAAATATATAACGGATATGATTAATGTTTACGCAGGTAAAGTAAGAAGAGGACGGGGGAAGACAAAGAATTTAGACCTCCAGCGTGTCCCCGAGGGCCTAAGAATAACAATCAAGCTTAGAACCACAAGGGAGGTAGAGAATTACCTGGGCTTCATCAGTTGAGTGGGCACAATGGTTAATTCCATTGTGCTCATTTGCTACTTCGACCGGAGGAAGATGCCTGTAGAGCCGAAGAGGCAGCTCCTCCGACAGTTGGAGGTAACTTCTTTTATCTTAATTATTTCTTTTATAACTTTATCTTAAAATTATTATCAAGTAAGATTGACATATTCTTTTTAAATAAATGTAGGCAAATTACGATTGGGGTGACGACCCCAATGCCTCTCGATATATCTTTAAGCACATCGCTAAAATCCACAGAGATTGGAGGATGAAGACAAGAGAAATGTAATAATTTTTAAACATTTACATTTTTATTATGTACATAATTTCATATATTATTTCTAACAATTTATATTTGGTATTTATTTTTTCTCGAACTGCAGTTCACTCGAGGAGGCAATGGAGAATTACCCTCCTGATGTCATGCCTTAACATTGGAAGCAAGCATGTGAGCATTGGCTAAATCCCAAGACAGAGTTTAGTAAACGATTAAAAATGATTTTATTAATTACATATATCTTAAATTCATAAAAAATATTACTATTTATATTTACAGGAGTAAGCAAGAAAAAATAAGGCCAATAGGGCCAAAGCTCCACCACAGACCCATTGTTTGGCTCGAAGGAGCATCGAGATGGTCAGGAGCTATTACGTAAGTATTGTTACTACTTCACACTTAAATATTACTTAATTTTTAAGTTATCTTAATATAATTATATCATTTTCATATTTTCATTTCGCTACACATGATGGGCGGGAAATGAATAAGATGGATATCTACAAGGTCACCCACAGTAAGGCTGCAACTAAGGGTGCTCGTAAGTGGATTCATGAGCAATACCAGGAGAGACACGTAAGTTTCCTAAAATCAAAAAATTTATAACTTTGTATATATATTATAATAATATTTTTTAACACATTTAGGAGTAAATGGTATAGTTGGTACATCCAATCACTGATGAGACCTTCACCAGCATCCAACAACCTCTGGATCCAGAGGAAGCATTTAGGAGAGTGATGCCACCAGACGACAGTGGTTTCATTCGTAATGTGAGGAGCGCACACGTTGTCCAACTGGTATGGGAGGAAAGGTGCCCTCTCATCTAGTGTCATCGATCAGTTGCATCAAAACATCGACACACTACGGAGACGAGAGGAGGAGGAGAAGAGAGAGGTAGAGATGAAGAATCAAATGAATGGCATGGATGATAAGCTTCAGACACTTCTATCCATTCTTCTAAAGAAGGGACAATCAGAGCATCCATCTTCATCAGATCCCAGCATCTACAGACGAGATGATGACATGGGCGGTGTAGGTGGAGCTGGTGGCATCGGGGCAGTAACTTTTTTATTTTTATCCATTTTCTATTATGTTTTTCATGTTATCATTTTTATGTAAATATTTCATTTCCAAACTTTTTATGTACTATACTTTATATTTATGAAATATAAACTTCTCTTCATTTTCATTAGTTATTTTTTTATAAAAGCAGGTCTTTTAAGTATGTTTAGTAGGTAATTCCCATTATTTTATTTTGTTTTTTAAAAAACCCATGCATTTGCCGTCGATTTTGAAAGAAAGCGACGGCATTAAAGTTTAACGCTAGTCACAAATATTGTACATTTATCTTCACTTATTCGAATAAGTGATGGCAAAAAATGTACATTTACCGTCACTTATTTGAATAAGCGACGACAAAAAAGAAGAGGTGTGGTTCCCCTAGAACCTTATATGCTCTTGCTTATTAGGAGAAGTGATAGCAAAAATATTTTTACCGTTGCTTATATAAGCGACACTGTATTTATTTAAATGATGGTGAAACTTAGGAAAGGACATGCAAAGGCGGGAAAAAGTGACATACAATTGCCATCGCTTCTTTTATAAGCAACGACAAATACAATTTTCGTCGGTTGTCAAACGACGTCAAAATATCCAATCTGTCTGGTGGTCGAACAATATTTCAACGTCAGATGTGTCCCCTAATCTACGGGAAAAAGAAACAACGATGCTACTAACGGCATCACTTAATGGCATCAGTTAAATGGGCTTTGCCATCAGTTTCCAACCAACGACAATAATAGAAATTGTTGTAGTGCTACCCGTTCGCTTACCTGATGTGTTCTAAAATTATGAACCAAGCTAAATGTGAACCCATGTCAGGGGTGATATTAAAATACAGCTATGTCTCATAAAAAAAAAGTGTGTTTTCAGTGTTGTTTTTGGAATTAAAGTTAGGAGGAATCAAGAATTCTTGATTTTGAGGATTTATCGACTTTAAGAAATGCGGAACAATGACTTTCGGCCTAGACTCTTCAGGTTTTAACAGACTTAATTTTTCGACTAATTACCTAAATTTGGATTTATTACCCAAGTTTTTGAAGGGACTTGAAGAAAGCTTAAAGTATTAAGTCAAAAGGGTGATAAGTGAATGACTTATCTTCCCGCCCTTTGATTTGGATGGTCTTTGAGTCCCAAGCATCTTCAATTGCACTATGCATTAACTCGTCTTCTGGATGACTTTATTAAGTCCATAGTGGTCCATAAAATTTAGTCTAGGCTTGCAGATCTAATGACCTTGCCGGGTTTCTAGCTCTTAGGACTATTCATGTTTGTATGGGATGCATTTAGAATGGATAAAGGAGAGCCACTCACCTAGGAAAATGTGTTGGAGAGAAAAAATATATTTAGCTGAAAAAATCAGAAGGAAAAAAATATATATAGAAAAATTTTTTTATACATCCCACCTAATAAAAGTATCTCGCTACATATGGATGATATTCCTTTCCATTCCTGAATAAAAACACATCACTACAAATGGGTGTTTAGCCTACAGAAAAAAAGAGGAACAAAAATAGGAAGAAAAAATTAGGAATATACATCTAGTGTGTTGACCTTGGGGTAGAAAAGTGATGGTGAGAAAGCTGTCAAATCCTATAATGGCTTAACCAAAGATAAAATTGTCTAGATGAGAGCTTAGAAATATTCTAAGGTTTATTGAATGCTAGGATTCGATTTAGTTGTCCTCTACGGTGAGTCAAACTATTTCACACACAAGATGCTAGTTTCTCACATTCACTTTAGGTCTTGGGTGGGTGGACTGCATTAGGGAAAGTTACCCTCGTGAACCAAGTCTGCGGGCTAATAGGGTTCTTGATTTAATTTGGGTGGTCCGAATTTGAGGTGGTACTCAAGATCTGTTGAAGTCTCTGTCGTTAAGGATTTGTCTGTGATTTTTTTCGTTGGTGAAAAATCGTATTGAGGCCATCATGATCGGACGATCCTCAAAGGCCATCATGCGAGCGAGCTTCTCCTCAGTGAGCATCAAGCGTACGATCTTGACTCCATTAGAGTCGTTCATCACAAATCAGATGACCATGATTAGGGGGACGCGGCGTGCACGCGATGGAGGCTCGCTGAGCAGTAGATCTTGATGCGATCTCAGGTACACGATGGAGATCGGATGGTTCTCACGCATCTTGGCTGGGTGGCATGGTTGAGGAGCTCTAAATGCCCTTTTTGCCCCTCACTTTACCTATATAAATTTCTAGAAACCTGCCCATCTTAATCAATCACCACTGAGAACTTCTCCTCCATTTCCACCTTAAAGCTCCTCTACCTTCAAGCTCATAGTCATCCCCTTAACCACCAAAGGGGTCGATCCTTTTGCTCCCTCTGATGCCATTCCAAGGCCAGCGTAGCACTCCTCACTGGAGCACCAACAACGCCCTCTTCTCTCTACCCTTTCCTCACTTTTCTTGTACTTTTATGCTTTTATAGTAGCATAGTTGTATGCATGTCTCTAGAAACACTTACATATATTTGATATTTTGTTTGGATCATTCCTTTATTCGAAAATCAAAAAAAAAATCATGGCAGTACTAGAATGCATACACAATTTAGCACTTGATGTAAACACCATTGGTTGTCTTCACATTGTAGAAATTGTGCGTATGGACACACACGCATTTACATTCATCATTTTCCTTATGCATGTGCACGTTGTTCGTGTTAACAACAGTACCGGTGAGATGTATTTACGTAACTTGGAAGCCGGGCTACGTTTCTAGGTTGATTTATGAGCAAGTGAAATCAGAGTCTTTTCGCCAATTTCGCCTCCCTGAGATCGACTGGGACTCACAACAAGTTTTTTTATAAGTTTTGTTTAAGTTCGATTTCACATCCATTTTACGACGAAAGTAATCATTTTTCATGCTTTTGGCATAACAGGTTCCAATTTCAAGAAGACGGTGGAATGAAATAATATGAAATTACATGCTTTGAGAATTATTGTACTTTTAAATTGTGAAAATGAACAAAAACTCAAAAAATGATGTGCTTTACCATGCATGAATGTAAAGGACGTGGTCCCTATCATATACACTGGCATTTAATGTGTTAATTTGTTGAATGGGCCCTGCACATGAGAAGTAACACAAGTATTGTTATGTGGTGGGTCTCATCGCTAGTTAAGTAGCAACCACCACTTCTGTGTGAAGAAATCACATGTGATTTTTTATTTTGAATGGAAATGCACAAATGATTTTTATTTTGAATGGAAATGCACCAATGATTTTTTATTTTGAATGGAAACGCGTAGGTGACTTTTGGTTCTAAAGCAAAATGCACTAGTGATTATTGGTTTTGCATTGGTGATTTTTGGTTGGATTGGTGATTTTACTACAACAAAAAGGGTTTTGTTCATAGTTGAAAACTGTCACGGTTGAAAATTGTAACCAAAAGCTTGAAAACCATCACCAATAGTTACATGGTGGAAGGGTTTAAGTCACAGTTCCACCCAAAAGCATGACTAAAGTCCTCCCCTCCTTGACAAGCCTCGAGACCTGGTCAAGGTTCTTAACCATAACCAAAGTCTTTTTGTTATGATTTTCAAACTATGACAAAAGACATTTTTCGTTACAATTGATGACTTGTGATCAAAGCACTTTTGTCACGACTAAAGAGCATTCATCATGGTTTTCAAATCGTGATGAAAGAGCTTTTGTCACAACTTTGATCATGGTTCATCTTTGGTCATAGTTGTTGAACTGTGACCAAAGCTCTTTCATTATGGTTTGAAAACTGTGACCAAAGAGCTTTCTTTCATGTAGGAGCATCTCCACTGGTGAATTGGCAGCAACATATTCTTCTCCTATGAGTTGTGACTTGAACCAACCCTCTCCAAAGGATGTGAAGTATAATCTGTCAAAAGATAGCAAGGTAAATGGAGTACTTGAATTGGTTTTATTTTTCCTCATTGATTTTCCACTATCCATGTTATACGTATATATAGAGAAAAATAATACATCTTTTGCGAATAAATAAAGTAAATGGAAAATCTATATTTTCTATTTTTGGATGATGGTCGATTGAGAATATCCGGTGATTTGTTGAAGACCAAAGGCCATAGGGAGAAAATATCTTATGGTTGGTTGAGGTTGTTTTCACCGTGGTTGACATAATCAACTCTAATATTTTTTAAAACAGCAATCTGATCAAATATTTTTAAGAAGACATTAGGACTTAAAACTACAATGCTTAATACAACTAAAAATGGCTTCATACAAGGGTAAGAAAGGACCCATCAAGAAACTACTAGACAACTAAAAATTGAAAATGAAGATCATGTTAAAAACATAGATGGTGTTAAAAAAATTCACGTTGTAAATAAAAATGCCTATTATGAATTCAATACTTAAAAACCTATTTGTATATCAAAGACATCCGTATGTATATGTATTAAAGAATATAAATATAGAAGAACGTTGAGATAAATCCAAAGAAGTGGAAATATTAAAATAGGTATTAGGTAAAAGGAAGCAAAACTTGAAAAGGGAAACATGTAGCAAATTACTATTACAATTTATTTAGTGGACAATTAGAAAACGTCATTCAACACATGCAATTAACATTAACATGGAAGTTAGTTAATTTCATAATTATTTACAGTATTTAATGCCTAATTAATGTCAGTCTGAGGGTAATTTGGGTTAAACTGCATTTTTATAGGTTAGATTTGTCATTTAGTAGATTTTGTAGATAATGTATAAGTTTAGGTTTTTATGCAATTTTTTCCTTAGCTATATCTTGTGCCTTAATGACTCTATCCATATGTATGTAGGTGTTAGGTCTAAGGCTGATTAAACCATGGCAAGAGGGAGATCTGGAATTGACCTCATTTGGAGGAGAAGGCTGAGCCAAGTTGGTGAATATATTTCCTAACCCAATTAGCCCTTAGACCTAACCTAATTAGGAGCCTAATTCCCACACCTAATTGCCACCCAACCTAACCAATTTTCTCTAATAGTAAGCCACCACATCTCAACTTCTAACCTTATTAGCTAGCTATTATTGACTAAACCAACCCTACTTTTCTATCCCTAGTTCCAAAATCCTAACCCAACAAATCTTATTTTGCCTTCCCTTTTATTCTCCAATAAATACTATTTTGGATAGTCAAAATACACCATAATTTATCCACCACTAGATATAAACCCTAGGCTCCTAAATTACCTACCTAAATCTCTATCTTAAAATCCTAAATGAAATTCTATTCCTAATCTTAAGCTTAATCTCGAAATTCGTAACAACATGACACATCTTTGGTATTTTGGCCATCACTTTTTTATTTCAAATCCAAATTGAGTGATTCAAGTTGTATTAGAAAGCTAATTTTGAGGGATACAACATTGATTTTATGTACAACTTCAAATTCAAAATAGAAGTAGGTCAACAATTTGAGAGAATAATAGCCTTCCATCATCCTCTCAAAGTCACCCTAGCCCTCCACCAATTCCAATAACACCTAACCTATCCTATCCACCTATCCCTTCATCCCATAATTGATTCCTAGACTCCTAATCCTAACCCTTTATTTTGGTGATCCAAGGCAACTTGGATCAACAAATCACAAGTCTTCTTGAGCTCTATATAAACACACTAGCCACCCTCCCCTTAAATCATTATTCGTACTTGCAAACATAGAAACACCACCAATTAGAACTTGTCTTCTTCATCTTCATGCCCTCCCTTTCTTTGATGCACCTTCACATTCACTGCTACTACTTTGCTCCGAACTTCTCCATCGAAGCCTTTAGATTCTATTTTCATATTATAGTTTTAGTTGTAATTGGATTTTCTTTTGAGCATTTTGCTAGTTCTAATCTTCTCTCTACTTGTTTCGACTTTGATTTGCATTAAGTTCTAGTTATCTTTTGATCCGCTATTTGCCTTCAAGTTATTTGTTTATTTCTAGTACTTATTCTAGTTACTGGTTCTAGTAATTGCATGCCACTAGCCCTAGTATATTTCACTTTATTTCTAGTTGCGATAGTTATGTTGATTTCACATCTACTTTATTTATCTATTTCTTGGATCATAGGAAAGCGAATTAGTCCATTTGCCTCCCTGCAAATGACTTGAACTCTGTTTTGAAAACCTTGATTTCATTATTCTCGTGTTTCATTTGAATACAAATTTAAGAGTTTCTACAAGCATTTACTATGACGAATGCATTTTTGCATATCTATTTCTCGAGTAGAACACTTTGTTGTGTCGTTGCTAGGGAGGCACAGTGATTATTTCACTTTTATTAGTTACTTTTAGTTTGCATTCGAGAGATCTAATTTGCTTTCATCTTCTTGACGCTTTGTGTTGAGGAATCTCACATTTGCACGAGATTGGATCATGTAGTAATGGTAAAAGATTGTAGGTGAAGATCTCCAGGTATGTCATTCTTAGAATTAGGTGTGATCTTGAATCTTACAATTATTTGCATTTAGAATAGTTGTATTTGTTAAAAAAAAAACTTTCTCTTATTTTGTGGGACTTATGCTTACAAGATCTTATCTCTACAAAAATGAATTCAGATTGGATTTTCACTCATTTAAAAATTTTATTCTGAACAATTGGTGCAATAAAAATTATGAAATTTTTATTGTGTGATCCCCTTGAAATCAACAACTAGCCCACCCATTTTAACATAAAAATTCATTCTGTACTATTCTAGAAAAATCATTTACTATTTATGGGTTATTCTGAAAATTGACTACTAAAGATCCAGGTTGCCAGACTTTTAATGATTTTTATAGAGGTCTAAATTGGATGAAATTTGATGCATTAGTTTACTGATCAAAGGTACTTTCACTGAAAAAATTAGCATAATTTTTTAAAAGTTGCACCATAACTGATTATGAAAAATACTGGATAGGGGTCTGTTTGGTCAGAATTGCTATCCTGATTTGAAAATTCTTAGAAAATTATTTTTAGGATCGTAAAAATTTTGAAAACAATATATTGTTTGTGCCTAATCAATTGGTGTTTGTGAATCCATAGTTGTGTTGTTTGAGCCACACCACTTAATCCCAATTAAAATTGACTCATCTAGAAGTTGCTTGCTTAAGGTGCCATATTAGGGTTGCCAAATCCACTCTCTCTAAAGGAAATAGATCAAGGTCTTGTGCTTGCAAAACTATTACCTATCCACTCAAACATGTTTGAAAAGATGTTATATGTGCAACCTTAAAATTGGTGATATATTTACTTGAACCTTAAAAGCTACACCACCAAATAAATATTGTTTGTGGACCCTTGTATTGTCATGCACACTCATCTGAATTGAATTAATTGGGCACCCACCCCCCTAACGCCCATCACTTAATCCCATGTACTCTAGATCCCAAGACCAAATTAAAGTGATAGATGCGGCAACTAGGTTGGATTTTATCTCTACTTAGTCTATTTAATCTGAGGCCTTGTCTATTTGGACCAACTGTTGACAAAAAACGGTCAGTGCGGTAACCATGCTAACCCCTAGTGGAGTCCCACTGATAGAGCGATCTTCATTTTCGATAATAATTTTAACATAAAATGTCACGTCGTATTTCGTTGCGTGGTAGAAAATCGCTTTTCAAAAATATTTATTACTCAAAATCTAACCATGAAAATTCTTAGGTCGTCTCCACCGGGAGGAATCAGCCTATTATACTAGTGAGTGGTTCCTCAATTATTCGGGAAACTCAATGGGTGTGCATGCTAATTCATGCAATTCTTTTTCAATATGAGTCATCATTTTATGTAATTAATCGAGAATATAGGTGCACACATACAAAATCACCATCATGAAAATATGTCAATCATGATCTTGATATTGCTAAAAACGTGTTAATATTTATCTATTTCAGAGCAGAGTCCACTCATATAATCAATAACTCATATTCTATATTCTTTATGAGAAGAATGCAACTCTAAGTAATTCAGATAACAAAGAGGGATGTCCAAGCAATTCTGCCTTAATATAATAATGAAATAAATAAGGGAATAGTAATCGCAATGGAAAAAATCGTAAATACTAATTGCAGGAAAAACAAAGGATTATGTCTCTCTCCTTCGTGCACACGCATGGGTCGGCAGCGGTGCTAACCGCTTGCGGCAGAGGTGCGTTGCATTAAAGGCTTTGAGATGGTAGTGATGGGGCAGCCGATGGTCACCGAAGGCGGCTGATCGGAGGAGGTGACCGGCGGGGACGGTGGAACTCTTCCTGCTAGCTGCTACTACTACTAATGGGTATGCGGAGATGCACGTGTGTGGAGAAGAAAGCTGGTGCATGTGCACTGGGACTCACGTTCACAATGAGGTGAGCATGGTGTTCAGCCAGAGCAGCAGGTGAAGGGGGTGACGCTACTGCTAAAGGTGGTGCGAAGGGGCACGCGTAGGCTGTTGGAAATATAGAGGCGCGTGCACACGTGGAGAGGAGAGCAGGGCAGGCAACGCACGAGGGTGTCACTTAGGCAAGGGCAATGGTGTGTGAGGGTGGCGCAGATGAGGTTGCTATGAGTGTGGAGTTTTGGGTTCTTCATGAATAGTGGATGGTGGCGGGTTGAAGAAGAAGAAGACAGAGAGGGAAGAGAGGGTGGTGGTGGGTTGTGAGGGGGTCAACTGCGAGGGTGAAGGGAGGTCGGTGGCCTCACACTTTCCAGTGCAACCAACAAGAAGAAGAGGGAGTGGGGATGGAGTATGCCTTAGGCCATAGTGCACGCTGGGATCCACGATGTAGGCTCTCTTCATGGTGGAGAGGATGGAGGAGATCCCCCAAGGGGGAAGATAGATGATCCTTCCTTTCCTTTCACGATCCATTTTTAACTTCTTCCCAAATCCATTTCTCCTCCTCTCCCCTTTTCACGGCTGTCGTTAACTCTAAAAGTAGCCTAAACATTTGGTTGGCCTTGCGTGATGGCTGAGATGGAGCGGGTCAGATGGAGGAGGTTGGGTTGTGCGAAGCCCACCTACTTGGATTGGTAGTTGGTGGGTAGTGGTGTGTTCAGGGGCTCGTGCAACATATTTACTCGTGCCCTGCCTGTCATCATAAAAACATGTCATTTATTGCAACTTTAACACATACAAATATAGGCAGGATAAGATAAAATATCATTTAAATCATTAATAGTTAAAGATTAGGAACATGTAATTAACAATTACTTAGGCTAATTAGCACGCCACTAAAGTGGATTGATCAAATACCCCTATCCTTAAGTTTTGCTAGTCCTTAACAAAAAGTGAAAAACAATGGAAGCAAACAAAAAGATTTCTTCTTTTCTTCTTCCAAAAATTTAGAGAACCAGACACATGTGATGTGATAGTAGCCTAGGTAACGGATCCAAGTGAAAAGCCACCTTACATTTGAAGTTCGTACTTAACCCTTGATAAAATTCTACCAGGATAAGTAACTACTTCCCTCGGGGATAAAGTAGAAAATGATCTATAATTTGACCCAAGCTTTTTGGCTTGGGTAGGAGATACTGAGTTGAATGGATTAATATTTGGTGGCTCACACTCATCTGGTGCTACATGTAGTCTAGTATTGCAAACCCTAGATCTCTAGACTATTAAACAAGTCAAACAAGAGATAGAGGCTAAAAACTGTGCTCTCTTTATGTTCCTTTGTGCTCACTCACTTTCTCTTTTCTTCTTCTTCTTTCTGAAATCACAAATCTCACCAAATTTTGTAGATGTACTCAATGTTTAGTGGCCTCACATGGCATTCATACTTCAATTAAATTCCTAATAACCCTACAACTAAGTTAGAAGTCCTCAGCCAGCATTCGGCCGATTAGAAATACTGGAAAGCAGATATAGGCTATATTTGGTGGATCGCGATGGGTGTTTTTGTTGCCTCAAAAACATCGACAAAAAATGACACGAAGATAAAACTATAAACTTGAACTCTCTTCTTGTTCTTTTTCTCTCTCTCTCTCTTTAAATATAATTGTTTCTTTTTTTTATTTTTCTAAATATAAATGCTTCTTTACATTTTTTTTCTTCTTTCTTTTTTTCTATTACTAACACAAAATGACGCATACTTTTATTTATGAGGCGTTATTAGGAATGATAATGGTCAAGAGGATATTGTGTGGCTTATTTGGTGGAAGTGCCTACTCTTGACACCAGGAATGGATGGATAGGACAATCGTATTTCTGATCTTTGACATTACTACCCTCCTTCAGCCGAGGACTCTATGAAGGACGATCGTAGCCATCCACCATAGTCATAGTTTTATTAGGACTCAATCTCTGTGTATCTTCCTTATTTGGTGACTCTCGGGAATTCACACAATGTTTACACATAGGAACAGAGAGCGAAAACTATGCCTAACTCTAAGGTATCATCATCTAATTATTTAGAACTTAAGAGTCCTTGCACTAGACTTAGCGCACCAGTAATCTCTCTACTTTCTCCTCATAAACAATAGGTGGATCTAATAGAAGATAGTTTGCCCGACTCCCTTCAAATTGTCCAAGGATGCAGCCAACTAAAAATTCTTATTGGTTTTCTTCAAAGATCCATTACCCAATCTATGTGCATGTGAATGTATTGGATTCTAAACTCAGAATCAATTTTAAGAAACTATTCAATGACACCTCCTTAATAAAGATATTTTGCTAGGGCTAACCAATTCAGTTTAAAAAAAAAAAGATATATATTTTTATGCTAATGCACCTAGCCTAAATGCATGAATACTACCTAAAAATACAAATGCACCTAGCTTAAATGCATGAATACTACCTAAAAATGCAAAGTGCACCCCCCCATGCCTAAATCCTACAATATCCTCATTTTAAAATTAAAACAGGGGGAGAAAGGAAGGAAATCACCTGATGAGGAGTTATTCTGGATGTTGGGTTGCCTCCCAACAAGTGCTACATTTTCTGTCGACAGCCAGACTTATAGGGAACCTGTAAGTCTGGTTCCAAACAGAAAGAGCTAGGCCCTAAAAATATGTGTAACAGTGCAAACCTAGAAAATAGGTAGCCACAGATGTTGGCGAGCTGATGATGCAGCATGATTCCAAATGCTCGCCAGAAGACATGAAAGCAGAGAACTTCGTAGGCTACCTGGGGAGGGCTAGGAATAACAAAAGGAATATGAGAAGGGACCTCCCGAAATGGGCTAAGTGGAGGATAACAAGGATCCTCCAAAGCATGAAGGTTTTAGAAGATATAAACATAATTATTTCAAACCCTTGAATGATGAGACTAAAAGTACAAGCATCAATCCACACTTGCCATTCTACCCCTGGATGTACTGGCCTGATATTCTCCCCAGAAAGAATGTATACGAGCAGAGACCTAAGCCAAGGATTGGTTAGGGAGTGTAAGGGTTGTTTGTGGTGTTGGGCGGTAATGGTTAAGTCCAAGGAGGGCTTAGTTTGTGTCCAGTCCAACAATTTAGATTCTGTATTATTCTCCCTAACAGTTGTAGAACAATTCACGTCACCCTTCCTATCATTAATGATTTCCTCAAGAATCAGAGTCATATTTTCACCTTCCAGTGAATCAATGGTGGACTCCAAATCCAATTCCTTTGATGGCAGGGTTGAAACAACAGAATCATTATCATTAATTTCATCCATGGATTCTTTTGCTTCATTTAAAATTTTTTAGGGCGTATATGTGATTCACTAGTAAAGGGAGGAGTATCTGTAGTTATTTATGAAGGAGGATCAGTCTTAATGTTATGGAGTAAGCCTATATCGATCAATTCTTTATTCTCCTTGGAGCATAAAACCTAAATTGATACATATTGTCCCTGAGAGTCTCTCTTAGGCTTCTCAATCTTATGTTCGTCTTCCTCCAACATCAACTCCCTATCTTCCTAATTTGGGGAGGATGACTTTCAAAATCAAAAGAAGGGAGGAGTCTGGATTGCACCAGATCATTTATATCCTCAGGGGGTAAGTCCTCGAATAACACATAATCCCCCTGAGATTCATTCCAAACTCTAAGCCCAGGTTCCTCCATTGGGTCATCATCCTTCTCTAGAATAGATTCTTTGTATCCCTGAGACCAAAATTGATCCAATTCATCCTCCATTCCCTTAGGGTCACCTACATTAGGTATATGTAAATCCTCAGGATGTTGCATGGGAGGTGTTGGCTCCCTAGGTGGAGGATTAGGATTAGGCTCACTAAGGGTAGAATGGGTTTCCACCACATGATCAATTGGGGAAGTGAAATGACTAGCATGACCTTGACTTGGATCATCAGGGGTAAGAAAAATACTGTCAACCGAGTCAAGGTCCTCAGATGGTACCATCTTCTCTTCCTTTTGACTCCAATATAGATCAGGTGGATAATTACTAGGATCATTCTCCTCTAGAGGCCATGTCTCATGGGGATTGTCTAAGTGATAGCTACTACTCAAAATGGAATCCCAGTTGTCATTGGTTTGCTCAGAATTATTTTGATGATCAATGTTGTATGGGTAGGGATCAGAATCAATAATAGGAAGGTAGCTAAGTTGACTAATTTCCTCATTTAGTCGTTGACTATTCCTCAACATCTCTCCCATAGACTATCATTTCTTTTTGTTGGCTTTTCATTTCTATCATAAAAGAGGAGAGGCTAGTGCTATCAGATTGGGAAGGATAGTCAATCTCAGGCTCTGGTTGCCTAGGGGTATCAGTCCAACCTTGATAAGGAAAATCATGAACGGTGGGAGGGTTGGGTGTTTGCAAACTAGAAAATTCCACTCCTAGGCTCTGCTCAAAAGTGGGAGTTATCAGGCTAGTACTCTTAGGATAGGAATATGATTGATCCCATGAATTGTCATTGCATCCATCAAAGGATGGATATGCTCTGGGCATGGGATCCTGATTAAAAGATGGAAAGTATTGACTCTGATAATCTAAATGATAGGAGTAAGGGTGATCCATTTCTTTAAGCCAAGCATATTTAACTCTCTTAGGACTTAGAAGAAATCAGAATGAAAGAAGAAACTTCCTAGAGAGTTCTACCCCTATCAAAACAAATGCAAAAATAGTGGGATCTGTTTTTAGTAGATTTTAGGTCTTAGAATTAAGTGTTCAGTTGGTGGCCAAACAAGTTTTGCAAGAATTACGCTTCCTAGGCTGACCTTCGTTGGTGCGTACAACCTACTCGTAAGGGATGGAAGTCTCGATTCGAGCCCATGCATGAGGAACTGAAGTAACTTGGTGGATAGGCTTATTGATTTTCAACTAACTTCCCTTATGGTGCAAAGACGAGAGGTAGAAATTTATCTAGTGACCTTATGTGTGATGTGCACAGTGTATCAGGTGTGCAACACACGTATGCGTTTTGAAATTTTGAAATCTCGCAAACAAGATCCTTTTGCACACAATTTCAAGTCACAGATTTTAAGGTCCAACCTCTTAGCAGTCCCAATTTTTTTTAAAGTGACCACTGAATTAATTAGATTCAAACACTTTAGTGGTCTTGAATTTAAGTCCAATGCAGATGCATGACAGGTATTTGATGCTAAAGAGAAGACGTACCTTACTCCAGTTTTCTTCGTGCAAGATGTCTGCAATGTAGAAATATAAACTCGATGCTGCTCATTCAATCCCAGATGGTTGCCCTATTGATATGCAGCTCTAGCAAGCAGTTCCAATATTTATTTATTTATTTTAATAATAAGCAAACAAACCTAATCTAACTAACTAACATGCAGTTCAAATAATTCAAATAAACCTATAATATAAATAAAATGGGAGCACGCTCCTGAAAAGACGCTCCCGCATACAAGAGCGATAAGAAATAAAAAGCATTGGGAACACATTTCCAAAAATGCCCAACAAGGGTCCACAATACATAAATTAAATGTCTAATGTCTATTTAGCCTAATCTAAATCTAAAGGAGGCAAATAGGTATTTATTCGCCAATCCTCCTTCCATGCATGTGGAATCAAGGCCCACGTGCCCCCATTGCTGCCCTCTAGGTATCGTCACGGTCCACCAAAAATATCGTCTTTGCTGTGCGTGGCCGCAACATTCATTTGTTGTTTTTTGCACAGAAAAAGATCCACAGTCAATAATTCAGAAAAGCTTTAGAAATAGCATAAAAATGATATAAATTTCCCAAAAAATTTAATAAGCATATTTCCTTCCTGGTGACAGCGCCATTTGATAGTGCTATCTTCATTTTTTATAACACATTTAACAAAAAATGTCACGTCGTTGTATTTCATTACATGGTAGAAAATCACTTTTCAAAATATTTATTACTCAAAATCTTACCACGAAAATAGTTAGGTCATCTCCACAGGGTGGAATCAGCCTATTATACTAGAGAGTGGTGCCTCAATTATTTGGGAAACTCAATGAGTGTGCATGCTAATTCATACAATTCTTTTTCAATATGAGTCATCATGTTATGTAATTAATCGAGAATATAGATGCGCACATACAAAATCACCATCATGGAAATATGTCAATCATGATCTTGAAACTACTAAAAACGTGTTAATATTTATCTCTTTCGGAGTAGAGTCCACTCATATAATCAATAACTCATATTCTATAATCTTTATGAGAAGAATGCAACTCTAAGTAATTCAGATAACAAAAGGGGATGTCCATGCAATTCTGCCTTAATATTATAATGAGATAAATAAGGGAATAGTAATCTCAACGACAAAAATCGTAAATACTAATTGCAGGAAAAATAGAGGATTGCGTCTCTCTCCTTCGTGCACATGCGTGGGTCGACAGCGGTGTGAACCGCTTGTGGCAAAGGTGCATTGCAACGAAGGCTTCATGATGGTAGTGACGAGGTGGCCGATGGTCTTCGGAGGCAACCAATCGAAGGAGGTGACCGACGGTGGCGGTGGAACTCTTCCTGCTGGCTGCTACTACTGTTGCTGGGCATGTGGAGACGTGCACGTGCATCGAGAAGAGCGCTGATGCATGTGTGTGGAGACTCGCAGTTGCGGCGAGGTGAGTGTCGTGTTCAGCCAGAGGAGCGGGCGATGGGGGTGACGTTGCTGCTGAAGGTGCATGAGAAGGGGCACGCACAGGCTGCTGGAAATACGGAGGCACGCACGCACGTGGAGAGGAGAGTGGGGCAGACAACACGTGAGGGTAACGCTTAGGCGAGGGCAATGGTGCGTGAGGGTGGCATTGCTGAGGTTGCTATGAGTGTGGAGTTTTGGGTTCTTCGTGAATAGTGGATGGTGGCGAGTTGAAGAAGAAGGAGGAGGAGAGGGAAGAGAGGGTGGTGGTGGGCTATGAAGGTGTCTGCTGTAGGGGTGAAGGGAGGACGGTGGCCTCACGCTGTCCCGTGCAACCAACAAGAGGAAGAGGGAGTGGGGATGGAGTACGCCTTTGGCCATAGTGCGCATTGGATCCACGGTGCAGGCTCTCTTCACGACGGAGAGGATGGAGAAGATCCCCCAGGGGGGAAGATAGATGTTCCTTCCATTCCTTTCACGAGCCATTTTTAACTTCTTTCGGAATCTGTTTCTTCTCCTCTCCCCTTTTCATGGCTGCCGTTAACTCTAAAAGTAGCCTGAACATTCGGTTGGCCTTGCATGATGGTTGAGATGGAGCAGATCAGATGGAGGAGGTTGGGCTGTGCAAAGCCCTCCTGCTTGGATTGGTAGTTGGTGGGTGGCGGTGCGTTGAGGGGCGCATGCAACATATTCACTCCTCGTGTCTTGCCAATCATCATAAAAACATGTTATTAATTGTAACTTTAACACATACAAATATATGCAGGATAAGATAAAATATCATTTAAATCATGAATAGTTAAAGATTAGGAACATGTAATTAACAGTTACTTAGGCTAATTAGCACTCCACTAAGTGGATTGACCACCTGCCATGTGGGGTGTCCTAAGTGACCCCACCCTTCTAGCCAGCCAAGTAATTCAAGAGTCAAATAAGTTGGCTGAGATTAGTAAAATTGAAACTAGTTCCAATAGGTGCAACATTTTAAGGTCAAGATTTGATTTCTTGATTGTGTACACACTTCTCTCTCTAGTTCTCTTCATATCTCTGACATTCTCCCAGGTGTATGCATGGAACTAGATCACAAAATCCATACTTGGTACCACCTCTGCAAATAGAGCCAAGGAGAAGACTGATTATTGGCGAGTCTAGTTTTATATCTGACTCAGAATCTAATCTTGATTTGATGCCTGACCAAGCTTAGTAGAATCAACCTCAAAATCCAATGGATCAACAAGCTCAAATTCAAAATCTTCAACTTCAACTAAATCAATTTTAGTAGAATCATCAGACCCAGATGTAGGAGTTGATTGAGATTCTCTAAATCCAAAATTCACAGGCTAGACCCTTGAGGTAATTTTACAACCTTGATGTTGCACATGAAAATCATCGTTTTAGAAATACGTGTTGTAGTATAGGGGAGTTGATTAAGATTCTCTAAATCCAAAATTCACAGGCTTGACCCTTGAGGTAATTGTACAACCTTGATGTTGAGCGTGAAAATCGCCATTTTAGAAATACGCATTGTAGTATAGGACAAAAATTGCAACAACACTTAAATTTATATAACTTGAAATCAACATGAGTCCAAGGTCGTTCGCAGGGAGCAATTTGGCAAATTTAATCACTAATCAAAATTATCAAGAGAGATATGCAAATATAATCAAAATAATGCTTAATATATATATTAAAGTAATATTGCAGGAGTCAAGTGCAAAATGATGGGGTTAAAATGGTGGTTTGAACCACCAATTTAACCCTAATGTTAAGCTCTACAATTAACACAAATATATGAATAGTATATGCAATCAAATATCCAGGCAAATGTATCCACAGTAACTAGCAGCTCAGAATGAACACAATCAGATGTCAGAACCAAGGCACAGACGTCTTAACCTCAAGGCCTCAGCAGAAGCTGAGGCAAAGCACGATAGAAGAGGCACAAGGGCCTTGCAACACCTGAGAAGGCTAAGTGTTGAGCGTGGGGGAGGGGGCAGGAATCCCAAGGTTTGAACAGTGCAAAAACCCCCCTTTTCCCTATCAGATCTCCTCTCTTTATAACCAAACTGGATCCGGGTAATCAAACGTAAGCCCAAACCCACATGGTGTGAACCACAGGCGAGGGGACATGTGATGGAGCGTGCAAATGGGATCTCACCCCGGTGCTCTCGGAGGCAGTCGACTAAGGGTGTGATTCAACTTCTCTGCCTCCTCGTGCCTTTACGTCCTCGATGTGGGACTAAATCCCCACACTTCCTCACTGTATTAGCTGTGAAGAAGCGTGCTCAATTTGGACTATTGCTGTCGTGGCTTCGCCTAATTGAGGGTCTAGAATTGATCCTGAAGCTATTCCATGTCGATTGGGAGTGGGGGCGAGATCGGAGGTGGCCTGATGACGGTGGTCAGAGACGGAGATGACGACCGGCGATGGCAAAGCACCTGTGACAAGAATATACCCTTGAGCCAGAATTAAGCACACACAGAGGTTCGATGCTACTTGTCGGACAAAAACCCTAAGGTGATTGGGGGTGCGAGTGGTTGAAGGTGTGCGATGGAGAAGCTCTGATGAGCTCTGGTCGGCGGTGATGGAGGAGGGTGATGGTGTTAGTGAATGGTGAAATTGAGGAGCTGGGAAGCTCCACTATGGAGAGGTGATGCTGGCAGTGGTGGTTATGGGGAGTGTGATGGGTGAACGTGTGCCGGCGATGAAGGTGGTCAGAGGCGAAGTAGCCGGTGTCGAAGAAGATAGAGGAGAGGGAGTTAGGAACTGAGAAGCTCCAGATTTGAAATTGGGGAAGAGGGAAGCAAAAGCCCTATACTAATTTGGAGGAAGGAGAAGAGGGAGTGATATCGAGGGAAGAGGGTTTAGTTTGCTAGTGCATTTTGATAAGTGAGAGATAGAGGAGTTTTTTCATTTTGAGAGTTTTCTCTCTTTTCTTTTTATATTTCCCTAAATCTAGCCTCGAATTGGCCCTAGCCACGGTCTGTATCGGACTCCTTGTCCCTACCATCAATCCTTGAAGGGTCCTTGGCTTTTGATGCTTTGGGATAGCACCGCCCATGGCAACCCCCAAAACCCTGGCTTTTGACACGTAGGGATAATGCCGACCATGGCATTCTGTACTAAATCTAGGCCCTAGCAATCGACATTTTGGGATAATCAAGCCCATGGCACTTGAACTAACACAAAGCGCTTACATCCCCCAGTAGGATATTTAGATATCCTAGGAGACAAGTGTTAACTTGGTGAGATCGATATTTAAATAATCGCGTTGTAGTATAGTCGAAATCACTTTGAAAACAAATACAATTTTATTACTCGAAAAATGTTCCGAGGTCGAACACAGGGAGCAAATGGAATTCACACACTAAACTTAGTAATTAATGAAAATTGAACACATAATATTACTCAAAAACTAATTAGGAATGTAGAGCATGAGTATATGCAGAGTAAAAAGAATTGTAGACAAAATAATGAAGAGCATATGAGTATCAAACGTCAGATTTTGCAATCAGACGTCTTAAATGACTTGTGCTACAGTCCCTTTCTTCTTTTCTTTTCTTCTTCTTCTCTGTGATTTCTCTAGTCTTCTTCTCTTCTCTATCTCTTCTTTAGTCTTTCTTCTCCTCTTTTTCCTTCTTCCTTTACGTTTTCTTCTCCTTTAATTCTCTTCTTCTACCTTCAACCCTAGCCACTTCTTCTTCTTTTAGCCCTACTTTGCCCTCTGAATCCGACTAAGTGTTGGAGCCAAACTCTCCAGGGAAAAAGCCCCTCTACCTCTATGCAGCTCTCCTCTCTCTTTCTCTCTTTCTATTTCAGTCTCACTCTCCCAGAGCCTCAGCCAGTTGGGTAATCGGATCTATCGCATACCCAGGTCCAGGCTCACTGGCGTGTGTGGTGAGCGAGGAGTGAAGTCAGGCAGGTAGTCGAGTTGACCAGGGTTGCGTGTTAGGTGTTGTAGACGAGTCCGGTGGAAGGGGAGGAGGACCTCACCCTCAGTGTTGAAGACGAATAGCTAAAGGCACAAAATCATCTTATGCGGCTGCAGGTGTCTTCTCGTTTCCGAGGTGGGACTAAATGTCCCACCTTCCTTTCGCGCACCGCGACAATAGGGTCTTGGCAAAATTAGTGAGGCTGCAGAGGCACACAACTTCAATTGAGGGCTTGGAACTGTGCACGAGGTGATTCCGTGCATCCTGGGATTGAAGCTTGGGTGTAGCAAGACCTAAGCATAGCTTCAAGATTGCTTCAAGCTCAGCAGCAATGGCGAACAAGGCTTGATACCTGAAATCAAGAGAATGGCCTTTCAACCACGTGAAATCATTAACGGAGCATCGCCAAAGCACGGCGGATGTGATGGAAGTGGTTGCATGGAGCGAGGGTGGCTATGGTGGTGTGCCTAGGGCATACTATGTGCATATGAGTGGGTGTGCTCGGTGAGGTGTTTGGGTGGTCGATGGAATGAATGGAGTGAGGGGAAGTGATCAGGGAGGTGAGGAGGAGGTCGGCGAGGTGGAGGATGGAGGTGCGCAGTGATGGGAGCACCTCGCCGGAGGAGTCGCTGGAGATGGAGGAGGTGACAGTGGTCAGTAGCGTCGGTGGTCGATTTTGGGAAATAGAGAGAGGGAAAGAAAGTGTGAGAAAGAGGGGACCTAAGAATCTACTCTAAGGGACGAAAGGGGAAAGGAATCCCACGTCGGTGTGGTTGCCGGACATGGGGAAGATGAATCTCCGTAGAAGAGGCGGCGGCAAAGATGGGGCAGGGGTGACGTCGACAGGTATTGCTCGACATGGAGGATGGAGAGGGAGATAACCCTTCCACTAGTATTGTGGTTGGGCGACAAAAGAGCTAGGGAAAGGTCGCCGGAGCTTGCAGAGACTTGTGGCCGGAGGGGAGAGAGGAATATGGGGGATTCCGACCCAAATTCAAGCTGAGGAGAATCGGTTGGATCTGGGGCATCTTAAATAGGTCGTCAGAGATGGAAGCTTCAAGAGACCCAAATCTCTCATTCATTTGCATGATAGATTGGGAAAGAATCAAGGCTCATCAACAGGTTCATATTGGAGGGACTTTCTCAGAGAATCTCCCTTCCAATTTTGGAGGAGATTCTCCAAGCAATCAAGGAGAAATCTCCTTTCAAAGTTCGCCAAAGTAGGATTCCTCCGCGATAGTGGTGGAGGGACCTATTTGTGAAGACACCGAAGAAGTTAGGATGCTGATTGCAAGGGTTTTTGAAAGTTAGGGTAGAAATGCAATCAGATAGGACCTTTTTGCAAAGTAGGTCAAGATGAGTTTCCCTTAGGTCCGAATTTTGGTACAAACCTAATTTGGACCTAAGGAATCCAATGGTGAAGTTGGATTTTGAGTTTGACCATGTTTGACTAGGAAATTTATGCAAAAACCTAAATTAGGGTAAATATTTATCTGAGACCCCATTCTAGGTCAAGATGGGTTCTAATGGACAAATTGAAGGTACTAAACCCTAGAGAATATTTTTCTATGATTTTTAGAGGGTTTAAGTGAATTTTATCCTAACTAGAACCTTGGTTAATCGAGTGGGTCTATTTTTAGGGTTTAAAGAAGTCATTTAATTCATAGAACTCACACAAACCCTTTTCTGTCAAATCCAACCCACTTGTTATCTTATTAAGATCATTTGACCTTTGTTTAGCCCTTGAGAAAACCCATGGTTGTACTGCATTATTTTTCTCTCAGAATGGTTATGCAATGAATTATGATCTTCAGTTGGTTATGTAGGAGCATTTATGGACTCAATTGGGTCAAAATAAGCTAGTTATGGCTCATGATGGTGTTCCCATCAACAAGCATCGAGGAGACAATATGTTAATACGCATCTTCGAGGGGAATATTCCACCTCTCCGCACTGGGAACTTATCCAATCAACTTGTGTCTTCGAGCCGCTCCTAAGCTAAATCTTCGAGATAACTTTTCAGAACAAAACAGTTTTGTCATTATTTCTTTGTTAAGCGCACAAAACCAGACTGGTGTGTGATTTTGAGTGCTTAGATTACCAAGTCTCGCAAACCAAAAGGTAGGCAACGGAGCTAAATAATCCTTGAGCCTTAAACCTACTACATCATCCTTGCACTTTCCTCAACCTCTTGAGGACTAATACGGATCATAATGAATACGTGAGTGTTTAAGCCTTAGAATAAGCCCAAAAGGCCTAAGGTTGGTATTTGTCACTAATCTCCTAAGTTTTAGCCTTCCAGGCCTTAATTCATCATCTAATTTAGCCTAGAAGTTAGGTAAATTCCATACTCAATTACAAGGGACTATCTTATCTTTTCTTTTGAATGCTCCTTTTTTTTCTTTTTCTTTTCTTTTCTCCACAATTATTTTCAATTTAGCTCAAATTGACTTCTCTTCTCCTTTCTACCATTTTTTTTTTGAATGAAACCCCTCCATGAATTGATTCTCATAGTATTTTGAACTTTAATACTCCCCCATGCCTAAGATTTGCAATGTCCCCATTGTAAATTAGGTGGGTTCGATTTTAGTTCAAATCATACATTAAAGCAGGTGGGTGGTTAACAGGTCTTAATGACTGTTGTAGACGATTTCTAGCTCTGATATAAATAACAAAGGTGGAGTTGGCTATTCTAACCGGCGAACCCTAAAGTGCAATATGATTTTAGTAAAAAGATAGGTCAAAAGGGTCTCAAGTTTTTCAAAATGACGGGTTGCCTCCTGTTAAGCACTAAGTTTAACGCCATCATCTGAGTGCAATGAAGCTCAGGGAGAATGGAGTTCAAAAGATACTGTGGCCAGATTCAAGTAGGTGAGTTCAAAGAACAGTTTGAGTGTCTGATCGTTCATGACAAATGGTTCTAAGTCATGGCTGAGTTCAATGATTTTGACAACTCCATTTCCAAAGACTTGTCATACAATGAATGGTTCAATCCACTTCGATTTGAGTTTTCCTGGGAAGAGCTCGAGTTTGGCATCAAAGAGCAGTACTTTTTGACCAGGTTGGAAAGATTTTTGCAAAATGTGTCTGTCATGGAAGGCTTTGACCCATTCTTTATAGATTCGCGATTTCTTGTATGTGTCATTGTGTAGTTCTTTGATCTCGTTCATTTGCAACCGACAATGGATTCCAACCTTCATGAGATCTAGATTGCACTTTCGTACTGCCCAGTAGGCTTTGTACTCCATTTCTACAGGGAGGTGACATGCCTTCCTGTATACGAGTCTGAAGGGAGTCATTCCTAACTGGGTCTTGTGGGTGGTCTTATAGGCCCTCAAGGCTTCTAGAAGGCAGGTAGACCAATCTTTCCTATCAGGCCGAACAGTGACTTGAAGGATTTTCTTGATCTCCCTATTAGAAAGCTCAACCAACCCACTAGTCTGGGGGTGATAAGGAGTCGAGATACGATGCGACACCCCGTACTTTTTCATCAGGGATTGGAAGTACACATTTGTGAAGTGGGTCCCTCCATAGGAGATGATGGCACGTGGGACACCAAACCAAGAAAAGATGTGCTGATGAATGAATTTGATAATGACTTTATGATCATTGGTTCGGGTCGGGACAACTTTGATCCATTAGGACACGTAGTCCACAACTAAGAGAATGTCTCGAAACTATCAAAATTTGGGAAGGGACCCATGAAGTCAATCCCCTAGATGTTGAAGATCTCATACACGAGAATTGATTGTAAAGGCATCATGTAACGGTGGCTAATGTTGTTTAAGGTCTAACAATGATCACATGCCTTATAATAATTGTGTGCAACCTTGAAAATCATGGGCCAATAGAAGCCACATTGGAGGATTTTTATTGCGATTTTGTGTCCAGAGAAGTAACCACTATAGGCCTGGTTATGGTGGGACAAAATGTCATTGATCTCTGACTCTTGGACACATCTCCGGATGATTTGATCTACACTTATGGGAAATTGGTATGGAGCTTCTCAGGCATAGTATTTGGCATCTGAAATCAATTTGTCTTTCTTGGAATTTTGGCCAATGAGACGGAATCTGGTGTGATGACAAATAGTTCACCATATCAACATACCAAGGAAGTTCCGTACCGACTGTCAAGAGGTGCTTGCCAAGAAAATGCTCAGTGATGGGTCTGGAGGGGTCAATTATCGAAGAAGGGAGGTGGGACAAATGGTCAAATACCATATTCTACTTTCTCGCCTTGTCGAGAATTTTAAGATCGAATTCTTCTAAGAGAAAGATCCAGTGGATTAATCTAGGCTTCGCACCCTTCTTTGTAAGCAAGTGCGTCACTGCAGTGTGATCTGTGTAAATGATGACGTGGGAGCCCAAAAGGTATGATATGAATTTCTCGAAACTAAATACTGCAATCAGCAGCTCTTTCTCTATAATCATATAATTATGCTGAGCTTCATCCAGTGTCTTGCTGGCGTAATATATGACCACTGGTTTCCCATCAATTTTTTGACCTAGCACTGCTCCTACTGTGTAAGACGCATCGCACATGATCTCGAAAGGTTGAGACCAGTTAGGAGATTGCAGGATTGGTGCTTGGGTGACTTGGTCATGCAGGATCTCAAATGCGTGAATGCACTCACTCGTCATATCGATAGGCGTGTCCTTCAAAAGGAGATTCGTCAAGGGGTGCGTGATCTTGGAAAAGTAAGATATGAATCTGCAGTGAAATTCGACGTGCCCCAAGAACTATCTGATGTCTTCGATCGAGTTAGGTATAGGTAATTTGGAAATTAGATTCACCTTAGCCTAGTCGACTTGGATACCTCTCTCAGGGACAAGGTGTCCGAGTACAATACCCTCAAGAACCATAAAGTGGCTCTTTTCCCAGGAGAGAACCACGTTCACTTTGATTCATCTTTTAAGGATCTAGACCAAATGTAGGAGCCAATCATTGAAAGATTCACCAAATACCGAGAAGTCATCCATGATGACCTCAAGGTAATTACCTATCATATCGGAGAATATGGCTAGCATGCACCGTTGAAAGCTGGTGGGTGTGTTGCATAGCCCAAATGGCATCCTGTGGAACACGTACATACCATAGGGGCAAGTAAAGGTGGTCTTTTCCTGATCTTCAGGGTGAATTGCCACCTAATTGTATCCGGTGTACCCATCCAGGAAACAAAAAAATTGATTTCCCGCTAGTCTCTCTAGAATCTGATCAATGAATGGAAGCGGGAAATGATCTTTCTTCGTGGAGGCATTCAGCTTTCGATAGTCTATGCAAGCTCTCCATGAATTTGCAATACAAGTTGGGATGGTCGCTCTAGATTCGATTGTAATCACGGTGAGCCCTGCATTCTTAGGCACAACTTGGATCAGGCTCACCCAGCGGCTGCCAGAGATCAAGTAGATGATACTAGCACCTAACCACTTGATGATCTCCTTCTTCATGACCTCTTGAAGATTTAGATTCAATCTTCTCTGCATCTCTCGAGATGGTTGTGAGCCCTCTTTAGTGTAGATACTATGTGTGTAGTATGAGGGGCTTATCCTAGTCAGATCATCTAGAGTCCATCCAATGGTTCACTGATGCTGCTGGAGAATAGAAATTAGCTTCATTTCCTAATCAGGTGTGAGTCGGAAATTGATAATCATAGGAAACGTTTGATTGGAATCCAAAAAGACATACTTTAGATGATCTAAGAGGGGCTTCAATTCCAGTACCAGGTTATTAGTAGAAGGCGAGAGTTCAGGATGGGCCTCAGAAGATAAGGTGGAAGCTATGGGTAGTTCTGGATCAGCTCTAGGCTTCTTTATTTATGGGTCAAGATCTTCTTGAGGTTGAGGATCGGGGATAATCGGGTCCTCAACCACAAAACTAATGTTGCATATTCTTCAAATGCCCTAAAGTTTATTCCTTTATGGGGCTTAAAGATATCAATCTTTAATATCTTATTCCTAAATTTCAACTCGATCTGGTCCTCTTCACAATTGATATTTGCCCTAGCTATGGCTAGGAATGGTCTTCTTAAGATGATGGGTATGTTCTTTAGATTTTTAGGAGTATCCATATCTAATATGATGAAGTCCACTGGGAAATAGAAATCTTGAATCCAAACTAGAACATCCTCGAGAACTCTTGGTGACTTGATTGATCTATCAGCTAACTGCAAGGTCACCTTAGTTAGGTTGAGATCAGTTTCCTCGAAATGATCTAGTAGGGATGTAGGGATCAGGTTTATGGAGGCTCCTAGATCCAATAAAGCTCGATCAAATTCTAGGTTGCCGATCTTACAGGAGATCAAAGGGGAGCCAGGATCTTTTACTTTCTACAGGAGTTTGCTCAAGATGATTGAGATGACCTGCTCAGCCAATACGATTGGACTCCCGTATTTATTTCACGGCTTATGATTTGGTGTACATAAATCCTTCAGAAATCGTGCATAGGTCAGTACGTGGCGGATTGCATCCATCAAGGGGATGTTTATCTGGACTTGCTCAAAGAGCTTGACCAGATCTTCCTCAAGTGCCATGGGTTTGGGTTTCCTCTTTCCTTTAGCTTTTGGAAATCGCAGGTTTGAAAATATGACTGTCATTCTTTATAGTATAGCCACGAAATCCGTTCGTCAACAAAAATAATTTATAAAATAACGAGACTTTGAGTCCCGATCGTTCATCTCTGGGAGGCGTTATGGAAATGCAAAGTGAGTTTGATCTCTTTTCCTCTCTACTTGCTTAAAATCACACGTCGGTTTCTAATCTTCGAATCAATGTTTTGCCACTTTCATTGTTAACTCTAATTACATGCGCATGTGTTAAGTAAATGACAAACATGAAAATGTGGGTTTCAGTATGCACGATCCTAGTTATATGGTATCTATTTATGGAAAACACGTTGATAGTTAGATCCCCAACATTCTCAAGTACCGACATGGTAGTTGCAACATATAGCAATTAAAAGCATGCAACTTTAATCACACAAAAATATTGCAACAAGGCTCATGGTGATTTCATACACATATATTTATATATATAAAAAGATTTTCATTGATTGCATCAAGGTTATAGGGCAGAACTAGTGGAAGGCTTGTAGAGGAATGCTTGAAAACATAAAACTAGCTAGCAGAAAATGACTGCATACATGAATCTATGGGGGGATCATGCATGCATCATTGGGGGAGAATATGGAGCTACACTACTAAGCATGAAATAAAGCAGTAAATCTACGAAGAATTATCTACTTAGCTAGCAGAAATAAGGGCATTCAGAGGTGGGCTCCAATGGCCTTTGAGTGGATAAGAAGAGAAAGAGGGGCGGCCAATGGTGGGTAGGCCGGCCCTTGGAGTTGTGGAGGAAGAGTGCTCTAGCCTTGGTGTGGAGGTGTTGGAACCATGGTGGGAGCTCGTGGAGTGGAGGTGGAATGAGGGTGGAGATATGCTAAAACTATATGGAAGGCTAGATTGGTGCAAATGGCCACCCAAGGGTCCTTTACATAGACCCAAGGGAGCTTCTCTAGAGAAGTGTGGAACTCTCTAGAGAGAGCTCCAAGTGTGGCCATCCAAGGGCCTTGGAGGTGGTTTTTAGATCCATAATTTGTGGATCTAAAACTTGAATGGCTCTTGGTTTCTAATTTTAGCAACCAAGAGTGGCTCCACCTTGAAGAGAGTTTTAGAGAACTCTAGGTGGGTGTGTGTGAGTGAATGGGTGTGTGTGTGTGTATGTGGTTGTGCCCTAGGTGGCTAAGTGAGCTAGGTTAGGTCCTAATAGGTTTAGGTTAGGGTAGGTGTCAAATTAGGGTTGCAAACCCTAATTTGATAAGGAGAAAATTCAATTAAACTTAACACAAGTTTAATTGAATGAGTGTGAACCTAACTGAGAGTTAAATAACTCAATTACGGTGGGCTTAGGTCAATTGGACTCTCACTAAGTCCAATTGGACTTGTGTGGGTTGAGATCTGAACTCAATTGTACTCTATGAATCCAATTGAATAGGCAAGTGTAATTAACTATGATTTAAGTCAATTGGACTTAGTGAGAACCTAATTAGGTTCTTAGGAAGGTCTAGAGGTGGTGTACTAGGGTTGGGGTACCTTAATTTAGGATCCCAAGGGGTTGGAATTGGGTTTAGGGACCTAGGAATTCAAGATCCAAGCTTGAATTCCAAAACAGGAACTGGAAAGTAGTTTCAGATGTCCAATAAAGGTATCAGACGACTTATACTAAAAGATTAGAAGTCCAGACTTGTTGTCTGGACGTCCAATCAGAGTCAAGAGGGATTTAGGGTTCTATCTTGGGTATTCTGCCGAAATTCGATGTCTGACCAAGTGTCTGGACGTCCTATAACACTGCAGACTTGGGTTTGAGGTGTGCGGGTTGTGGCTAAGGGTCCTGGACATCCAATAACTTATCTGGATGTCCCTATAAGGGCTCGAACTAGGGTTTTGAGGCTTCCTAGGCTATGGTGACCTAATCTAAGGGTGGCTAAGGCTTGGGAAGGCTTCTAGGGCTGTCCTAGGGCTAGGATTGAACCTAAGTTCTTCATAATTTAACTGCTTTACTTCTACCCAATAGAATAGCATACCTCAACCATTTACATTATTTCTCTACTACATTTTATTCTACCCTTCCGTTCCAGCTTTGATGCAGCACTAGCTTCAGGTCCAGCTCCAGATCCAGCTTTAGATCTAGCTCCTAAGCTTCTTATTACCTGCAATTTATATAATGCAGTTAATTAGTACATTATATCACTATTTCATGCATAGGTAAGGGAAAGCAGTAAGGATGCAAATAATGCTTATGCATGCATGAATTACACTAGCTTATGCTAAGTTATAGCCTAATTTAGGTCAATTAAGACCTATGATTGTTGTGTAATCACCCGGATTAGTAATTTGGATTGGGCCTAGGGTGAGTGGGCTGATATGGACATGGAGCTTGTGATCGGGGTTGGAATTGAGGTCTCGAGTTCTGATGATTTCCCGACCATGCAAAATTGGGATGATTGTGCCATCCAGGGTTGTAGGTATTAGAGAAGGGATCATTCTATATGACGTGGAGGTCCTCGCAGGTCAGAGGAACTCCAAAGAAGTCAGAATACGAGAGTTTAGACTTCCCCCAACTAGAGTAGGCAGGTCTAGAGTTTCCTCCAAGACCAGGATCAGACGGGGGTGGATACGGATCCATCCCCTGGTGAGAGTGGTGCTAAATGTTATGCACAACTTCCCTACTTGAGAGCAGATGCGCATACGTGTTCTGCTGTGTGGCAGTGGCTTCATGAAAATGTCAAGCCAATTCGTCCACCTTTTTCTCAATGATAGAGACCTTATACAAGTGACTGACCACCAACTCCAGATTGACAGATGAGGAGAGGCCTTGAGAGTCATGTGCCCCTCGCATGTTTGTTAATGTACGGGTGTTCATCCGGTCAAACACACCTATAGATTCATTATTTATGGAGTTCTCGCACATGTTCTCAAGAATCTCCCAAACTATATCTTCATGCTGACCCATGGTGTTCCCACCATAGGTTGCATTGACCAAGAGCCTGATATCCTCACGAAGTCCATGGTAAAAAGACTGGACTTGTTCCCATTTAGGAACTCCGTGATGGGGACATTTCTGCATGAGATCCAAAAAGCGTCCCCATGACTCATGAAGTGGTTCTCCTGCATTTTGCGTGAAGTGTGTGATATGGTGCCTCAAAGCATTTGTCCGACCATCTAGGAAGAATTTCTTCAGGAATTCAGATAGGAGTTCCTCCCATGTGTTGATTGAACGGGTCAAAGTATGATAGTAGTAGGCAGCTTTATCCATGAGGGAGAAGGAGAACATCTTCATGAGTAAGATATCTTGATTTTGAATAGGTGGCCTAAAGGTCTGGGTCAGATGTTTTAGCTGCTAGATATGCTGGAAGGGATCTTTGAAGTTTGAGTCATGGAATTTGGGAATTGCATCGATCATATTCGATTTGAGTTCAACATTAGGCCCTCCAACCGGGATTTGCACCCTAGGTTCGATCGCCACCACGGTGGGGTTGTAGTGATCTCACATTTGTGGCTATGGTAGAGGGTTCATGATTGCATGCACAAGATCCATGAAATGTTGTATATGATCCTGCTCATTGGGCATTTCTTCTTCTGGATTCGCCATGGATGCAGATAATGGAGATCTGGGCTAAGAAATGGAAGAGTCAGAAGAGATGTTAATCTGGTCAGGTGCTAGCACAAACAAAAGGGTCGAGGCTTAGCCTCGACGAGAATGAACAACTAGTAGAGGCCTCAAGGGTGGTCTTAAGGACCTCCTCCCAAACATGCACTAAAGAGCCAAATGAGGGACAGAATGTGTGATGGACCAAATCGAGGCACCCAAAAAATCATTAGATGACTAATGAGGTTCGAGGTAGGTGATACCTCTGGATCAAAAAGTCACTCACTTGAGAATTACTTGGGCGGCCAGGAAGGGAGAGTCCCACAAAGACCCCTACACGGTAGAGCATTCCCACGGGTTATAGGGTTTCCCCCACCCGACCCTCCTTGTCACCAAGAATCCAAGTAAACCGAAATGAGCAAGCTTGACTCCTAAGTCTACCAATTTTAATCCTGAATATTGTGCCTTGAATTTCACTTAAACTTTAGAATTGATTTTGATTTGTGACCTAATTTGGAGGTTGGTTAACTCACAAAGTGGGTCAACTTCACCTAACCTGCCCTAAAATTTAGGATGAATTGGGTAAAAGAACCCAAAATCACCCTAAGTAGTTTGCAAACAAGTTATTAGATCCCAAATTTTCGTGATTCAGGTGATTGTTAGAACCTTCTTTTAGGGTTTACTTGATTATATCAATTCAACCAAGGCTTAGGTAACACACGATGTGGGAAATCAATTCTCTTTTAAATCAAGCAAGTGTGTTTTCCTAAAAACCTAAAATGGAAACCCTAATTTGGCTCTGTTTTCCAAATCCAATTCTTTCCAAAATTGGCACCTAAGGCTCAATCAAGAAGGTGAATAGGCCTAGGCACCTTAAGTCCTTAATAGGTGCAAGTATAGGATGGGGATCTCTAAACAAAATCAAATCCAATCAGCCAACTCAAACAGTTAATTCTATGAAATAATGCGAGTTGATCCTAATTGATTCTTCTTTTAATCCTTTCTAGAAATGAGGGGCTCAAAGAAGGGAATGAAATTACTTGCCCCTGAAGTGGTTGTTGTGCGACTAATCTTCCCCTGTGTACCTTGCAAAATCACAACAGATCAAATAAAGCAAGTTAGTCTCAAATCAGAATTGTAATCAGTGAATGAAATGTGCGTTGCTCCCTGGCAACTACGCCAAAATGTTGCATGCTAAAATCATTGTTTTAGAAATATGCATCGTAGTATAAGATGGAAATCGCAACAACACTTAAATATATAAAACTCAAAATCAACATAAGTTCGAGGTCATTCACAGGGAGCAATTTGACAAATTCAATCACTAATCACAATTATCAAGGGAGATATGCAAATATAATCAAAATAATGCTCAATATATATATCAAAATAATATCATAGGAGTCAAGTGCAAAATGATGGGGTTAAAATGGTGGTTTGAACCACCAATTTAACCTAATGTTAAGCTCTACAATTAACTCAAATATATGAACAATGTATGCAATCAGATATCTAGGCAAATGTATCCACAGTAACCAGTAGCTCAGAACCAACTCAATCAGACGTCAAAACCAAGGCACAAACGTCTTAACCTCAATAGCTCAGTAGATGCTAAGGTAAAGCAAGACAGAAGAGTCACAAGGGCCTCGCAACACCTCAGAAGGCTAAGTATTGTGAGTGGGAGAGGGAGTGCGAATCCCAAGATTTGAACAATGAAAAAACCCCCCTCTTCCCTCTCAAATCTCCTCTCTTCAGAACCAAACTGGATCTAGGTAATCGGACCCAAGCCCAAACCCGCGTGGCGTGAACCGCAGGTGAGGGCACATGCAATGGAGCATGTTAGTGGGACCTCACCTCGATGCTCTTGGAGGCAACCGGCTAAGGGCACGGATTCAACTTATCTACCTCCTTGCACCTTTACATCCCCGATGTGGGACTAAATTCTCACACTTCCTCACTGTGGTAGCCATGAAGAAGCATGCTCAATTTGGGCTGCTACAAATGTGGCTTCACCCAATTGAGGGTCTAGAATTGATCCTGAAGCTGTTTTGCGTCGATTAGGAGTGGGGGCAAGACCAAAGGTGACCTGATAACGGTGGCCAAAGCTGGAGATGACGACCGGTGACCGCGAAGGACCTGCGACAAGAATACAGCCCTAGAACAGGAATTAAGCACACATAGAGGTTCAGCGCTACTCGTCGGACAAAACCTTAAGGTGATTGGGGGTGTGAGTGGTCAAAGGTGTGCGGTAGAGAAGCTCTGATGAGCTCCGATTGGTAGTGATGGAGGAGGGTGATGGTGTCAATGAACAGTGAAATTGAGGAGCTGGGAGGCTTTGCGGTGGTGAGGCGATGTTGGTGGTGGTGGTTATGGGGTGTGTGATGGGCCGATGTCTGTCAGTGGAGAAGCTGGTTGGAGGCGAAGTAGCTGGCATCGAAGAAGATAGAGGAGAGGGAGTTAGGAGCTAAGAAGCTCCAGATTTGAAATTGGGGAAGAGGGAAGTAAAATCCCTATACTAATTTAGAGGAAGGAGGTGAGGGAGATGTTGCTGGGGGTATGTCAGAGCAGAGGAAGATGATGAGGAATTCGGAGCAGAGGAAGGTGTGTCCGAGTGCGAAGCTTCGTGAGAAGCTCCTAAGATGAACGGGGAAGAAAAACCCCAAGCTTATTGTACTTGGCGAAGGGCTATGAGAGTAGTTTGGGAAGCTCTAGAGGTAGGTCTTCTAAGCTGGAGAGGAAGAGGATTTAAGGAGGGAAACCAGCTAGAATTGCACGAGAAAGCATGGTGCGACGAGGTCTTTAAATAGGGCCAGGTGTGAGCATCAATGAAGGCAAGTTGGGCATTTTGGGCAAGTGCCTTCACCACCTGAAGAGTTTGAGTTTCTCGAGCTTGTCAGTGCAAATTCTGGCCATAATTAGTCTTGAAAAGGACCTTGATCGACGCGGATTAATCCATGGATCAATTCTACAAAGTTTAATGATTTTTCGTCGAGATTTCTTGAATCAACTCTTCGATCAAATGTCTGCATAGGAGCTCTGAAGATTCATTTCAGATGGTCATGGTGGCAGGGACCATTCTAAGAAGAACGATGAGAAGATAGGGACCCAAGCATAATAAATCCGAAAGTTAGGGGCTTGGTGTGAAGAATAGAGTTTTTAAGGACTAAATTGCAAACAAGGTCAAAATGAACTCTAATTGGGCCCAAATTTTGGCCTTAACCTAATTTGGACCCAAGGAATCTAATGGTGAAGCTGGAGTTGAGTTTTGACCACTTTTGATTAGGTCATTTGCATAGAATCCCAAATTAGGGTAAAATCCTGTATGAAACTCTATTCTAGGTCAAAATTGGTTCAGATGGTCAAACCAAAGGTACTAAACCTCTTAGAATATTTCTCTATGAATTTTAGGAGGATTAGATGAATTTTATTCTTACCAGAACCTCTTCAATTTAAGCGAGTTGAGAATTAGGGTTTTATGTGTTGTTTTGGTTCTCGAAATGAGTGAAACCCTATTTCTATCAGTGTTGGCCCAATTTTTGGACTTTTGAGCTCATTTGACCTTCATTTAAACCCTGAGTGACCCCTAAAAATTAGACTTAATCTGTGTTTGTGATGTGCTGTTAAAATTACAGAATTAACCCTAATTTTCCATTCTTTTCTCAAATCAGAATAATGCGGAGTTTTGACCCTCAGATGATTAGGTAGGCGCTTTTATCAATCAAACCTGACTAAATGTGGCTAGTTAGGACTCGTGATGGTGTTCCCATCACCTGACCAATATAGACATGAACCTTATGTTTGGGCCCCACCTTTCGATGCACATTTTGAATCAAGCACTCCACTATACAACTCCTTCCTCACTTTAAGGGCAATAATGATGTGGATCCCTTTCAATATTTAGAAGAGTTCACAACCATTAGTGAGGCAATTAGAATCCTTAATTTAGAAGATGATGTGTTGAAAATGAAACTCTTCCCTTTTTACCTAAAGGAGAACGCTAGTCATTAGTTTAGGACTATAGGGAGGCTCATCACTACATGGGGGGAGCTAAGAAGCACTTTCCTAAAGAAAATTTTCCCAATTGGGAGAACCAATGCACTTAGGAGAGTTATTATTGCCTTCTCCCGACGTCCAAGAGAACCACTACATAAAGCTTGAGAGAGATTCATGGATTTAATTAGAAATGCCCACATCATGAGGTTCTTAGATGGCAATTAGTGCAAATATTTTATCATGGGATAAATATCAAATAATTAAGGAGCCTCGTGGATGCATCTTAAGGAGGCAACTTTATGAGTAAAGATGAAAATAGTGCTTTTGAGTTATTTGAGAACATGAGTGAAAATTCTCTGAACAATGCATGCCCCCACAGTAACTTATGGAAGATCCATGCAATTGAAGAGTGGAATTTATGAGGTATAGGAGAATTCAAATAATGTGGACATAAATTTGATCTGTGAGAAATTTGATAAAGTTGAGGTTGTATCAAAGAAACGGGATGAACTAATTAACTAGAATAGAAAGGGAGCAACCCTCCCATTGATCAAGAGATTTTCATTTAACAAGAATAATTAAATAGTGATTTTTGTTGTAGTAATATTACATGGTGAAAATCTCCCATCAAAACTTAAATGAAATGAAGTTTAACCACGAAAATTAGGATGTCATATCCAGATGCAAGGAACGTGGCTAATAAAACTCATCAATATTTTGCATTCTTGTTCACAAATAGTAGAGCTAATCTTCATACTAAAAAATATTTCATGAAATCTCATGTAAAAATTGAAGATAAAGAGAGGGAGTGCATAAGACAAAGAGAAAGAGCAAGACAAATAGAGAGAAACTGAGGGAACATGAAACCAAAGTTCACCAAATAAATATATTAAACTAAAACACACATCTTCAATCAACTTGTCAACTGATCATTTAAAGTAGTGCCTATTAAAAATAATGCATATAAAAAATAAATAAATAAAAACATATGCATTTCCAACGTTTTCCCATAGATCAAAAATATTAAATCAAGCAAGTCAAACATGATTTGACAAGATCCAGAATAAAATAAAGAATAAATAAACAAAACGAAAAGAGATTAGATTTTACTCCGATCGATGCACCCATTAAGAACTTCCCTTACAGAAGGTATCGCCCTCCACAATACCGGTGCATCAGGGTCTAACGAACTCCTCCCAAGATACGACGATCCACCTCCAAGATTCGGCGCACTCTGATCTTGGACGTCCTCGAAAACTACCTCAGGAGAATGAAGCCGAGGCAATTTGGTTACCAACCAAATTCCCGATTGATCTACCAACTGAATGGTTTTATCAACCAAAAACTTCTTGTGGATCTCCCAATCTCCTTGTACAAGATCGACAAAAGTGATTGGAGATTTTTCTACCAATCTCACGTCAAATGAATGGACCAAGAAAGAGAGACAAGAATGAGAGAGAGAGGGAGAGAGTGGAGAGAGCTTTTCTGCTCTTGTTGTGTATCAAATGAGAGCCCCCTCGTGGCCCTTATATAGAGCCCATGACCAGATGTTTAAGATAATTCCCGTTTTAGGGAAACACAGCAATTGGTTGACCAGTTAACTTCATTGATCGACTAAAATAATTTGGTCAATCAAACTTCACTAATTGGTCGACCAAACCAATTGATCGACCAAACTAAATTCATTGATCAACCAAAACAATTGGTCAACCAATTTTACATTTTGATCAACCAATCCAGGTCAAAATTGCGAGATTAAAAAATCTATAGCAAAAGGAGTCAAAGTTCCAAGTCCCAAATTGATTCTCACTCGAGCTCGAGCCAGAGCCCAAGCCAGAGTCGGAGCTAGGGCGAGGCGAGGCACGTGCACATGCGTGGTCCCCAGCCCCACCTCTCACTCTTTGCTACATAAGCCATGGGAGGCAAAGCCTTTTACACCCACCAAGAGGTTTGTCCACTTCCAGTATGGGACTAAAAGCCTCTCCCAAATCTCACTGACTTCAACATGAATTCCCACGTCACCGTATAACAGTTGCATCCCAATTGATGCAATCAGGCTCTCAAATCCAACAATGCCCCCCTACTATAGCAAAATAGGGGAAGGTGACTTACGCTCGTGGCCTCACGTGAAGTGGTTGGCGGCTTTAGTAAGGTCGATGGTGATCGATCGAGGGTGGGAAGCATCTTGGTGGTGGCAGTGCGATGTGAGATGGCCGGATGTGGCCAGATGGTGAGGAGAACACCAGCGGTGTTGGGTCCTATCGGTGGTGGGGAGGGGTGCTACTAGCAGTGGTGTGGATGACAAGGGTGGTTGATGGCTCAGGGCCATCACTCCAGTGCCGTTGGCAACTAGAAAGGGTGGTTGTTGGCTGTTGTGGTGGGTGGTAGCGGTGGAGGATGAAGGAGGTTGAAGAAGAGATAGAAAGGGAGAGAAGGGGATCGTGGGAGACGATTTGGCGGTGGTGAATAGTGAAGGTGGTTGTGGCTGGTGGTGGTGATGGTGGTGGTCAGTGATGAAGAAAAGGGGAAGGGTGGTGGTGTAGAAAAGAAAGGAGGGATAGGCCGTGAGGGAGAGAGGGCCGTTATGGTTATGTTGTGGGGGCAGCTCAGCTTTATAAGGAGTTGAAGTTGAATAGACATGACTGTGGGGAGAAGAGTCCTTGCTTTGAAGAAGATGGAGGAAAAGGTGCCGAGAGTGGAGGAGGGAACGTAGGGTGGTTGTGAGGCTGGTGGTGGTGCCAGTTGGTGTTATTGTCATTGCCGAAGCCATTGCAACAGGTGGTGAAGAAAATGCAATAGCAAATGCACTATTATCTATAATCAATGTGTTTAACCATCTGGCAAAGTATGCTAATGAGCTTCTCTTATCCGTTTCTTTAGGCTACAATAGCAGCTAAATCAAGTCAAGATTTTTTTTTATCAAATCCTCCTAGAATTAGTCTTTCATACTGTTCCATGGTTGATGCTACCAGCATGTTTGTGAATGCATTGACTTGTCTCCCCCAAACATGCCATCTTTGTGGATTTGTTTGAATAATACTAGCTTGTAATACATTTACTCACTTCCAACCCACCCTTCACATTTTAATCTAAATGAAATTTTGTAATGATGAAGTTGGAGTCATTTCTCTGCTAATTACTATTTTGTAAGCAAATTTATATGTGTAAGTAGAACTTAATCCATAAACTGTCTAAAGATTATAGTAAAAGAATCCTACAAACAACAACCATAAAAGAGAATGTTGATTGAGTAAAGTATATATATGTATATTGTTGGAAGTTACCATTTATGGAAAACATCTTTCTTTTAGTTGAGCATGAGATGAAAATAAGGATCAGTGTTGAAGTTGACAATGGTCGAAGGATCACCACAGTCTTGATTCTTAACATTTTTCAAGCTAGGAGCCATGTAGAGTAAGACATTCAATTAAGAATACCATAAATTTTGGCCATCATGATTACAAATTAAGATGATTATTTTTATTTTTATTTCATAATGGAAAATTAGGAATATTGGTGACCATTGAATCAAATGTGGTGTTCAATTGATAGGCCCTTTGCATTCGAGGGGGAAATGGGATTAAGATTCTAAATTTGGGTTGTGGGGATCAGTTTGCATTTGATCAAATTACCTTTAATTATCTTAGCTTAATCCACGTATCATATATTTGGCTCTTCATTTTTTTTTTTTTGCATTTAGATAAAAGCACAAGAATGAAAGTAAAAATAAAACAAACTATAAATACCTAATTTACTAGCATTGAAAACATAATAATAACAATACTAGGCATGAATTATGTACACAAAATATGGGCTTGTCAACTCCCCCATGCTTAGATTTTTCTAGTCTTGAGAAAAATAAAATTATTCCTAACTCACTTTCGCATCTACCAAATTCAACAAGGCTTTGAACCCCTAAATTTCCTTAGTGGAGGAATATTTATCTCCAAAGGGTTTACAGTTGACACACACACCATGTCGAGAATTAAGAATTGAAAGGAAAGCTATATAGATACTGACAACCAATTTTATAGGATATAGATCAAAATGATTAATCTCGAAGACTAAATAGTACTTAAGTACCAATTCAAATATTGGCCATCCTGCTCTTTTTGATTCCCATTAGGTTTAGTTTTAGCCTCAAGAATAGTTTTCTATGGTTTATGAGTTTATCTAGGGTTTATTAGAGGTTGAGGATTCCTAGCATCTGTGCATGTGATTCTATTTCGACATGTAGGCAATTTTATCAAGATTTCTAATTTTTAATAGGTTCACCTTTCACTTCATCAACATATCCTTATGTCAGATTCGCCTTACTATAGACTAGTAGCTTTCTCCCACCCTTTTCCTATCCTAAGTTAAACACAAGACCATAGTAAGGGTATATCTCTCCAACTGTGCCCTCAGTGGTCACTGCAAGATCCCAGTCCATGGGTATCTCCACCTTAGCACCTTTTTTTCTTTTTTTTTTTGGTACCCATATGTAGCGAGGTACCTTTTATTCTCCATAGTAGTCATGTGTAGTGAGGTGCTATTTCCTTTCTCATTTTTCTTTATTCTCCTTTTTTTTTTGGTAAGTGGCTCTTCAGAATTTGGTTCACGAACTCCTCTTTAGTAAGCCTATGAGAAGATCAAGGAGTAGATTAAATTTAATTAATAAAATTTGTGCCCACAAATCAAATAGTGTACTAGAGCTATTTGAGATGCGTAGACCTGAAAGACCTTCAAACCACTCGTCAAACAGATCGACCATATACTTCCTATTCATTCGACTTAATCTTGTGATCGCTAAAAAGCATGATTTGTTGAAAACAGATTTAAATGCCGTGGCAACATGCAATTTTGATCACTTTTAAAATTTGTAAGAATCGAGTACTCGATGGGTATTTTGGTCATCCCAAGGGAGGTGGAAATGTGATTTGAGATTTTTTTGCTCGATAGATGGAAATGAACTTTCTTTTTGTATTTTTGAATATATAACTTTTTTTTTGGGTTTTTGAAATAATGGGGGAAATGAATAAGTGAAATAAAAACTACACCTAACACAAATATCTAAGTGGCAAGAAGAGTCTCTCTCTAAGCTCACCCTAGGTATGCAAAGACCTAAGATAATTAGAGAGAGTGTGTAAGTTCACTAACTAAAGGAAAAACAGAAATATAAATTGCAACAAGAATTTGAAAGGCAACTTATATTGAAGAGAAAATCACTTTACAAAGTCTTGTAGTGGAATGCTTCCAGTACAAAAGTGAAAATACAAAAGAATTAAACAAAGTCCTTCTGATGATGATGATGAAGAGGAAGGAATCCTTGCTCTAAGCTCAGCTGCTCCTAGGCTTAGAAAGAATCTTCCAACTCTTTCCTTGACAAGCTCCTCTATGGTGATGATGATCTTACTCTTGGCAAGCTTTAGGTGGGGCGTGCCTTGCTTCTCCTAGAGTGGAAGATTTCCACTCTCAAATCTCCTCCTTAGGGTGGAGGTCAACCACCCTATGATTTCCTCTAAAGCCTTGCCATCCCCTTAGAAAGTGACCCCTTGGCATGGCTTAAGAGAGAAGGGAAGAGGGAAGTCACCAAGGAGATAAGGTTGTCTCCTTAATCTTCTTCTTCTTCTCTTGGCCAAATTTTTAGTGTCTATGGAAAGGGTTTTGCACTAGATTAATGTAGCCAAGGGTGGCTTGAATGCAGTTGTTATGGGATGTACTTATAGAGTTAGAGGAGGGGAGTAGACGTGGGATCTAGATGAAGGGCTAGGATGGGTTGATGGGGTGGCTATGGTGATCCTATGGCTAGGGACAATGGCGCCAAATGAGGGGGTGTTTTGAGGTGGTTATGGTGGTGTTAAATGGGGTTGGCGCCACCTTTAGGTTGGGCTAAGGGTTAAGGTTGGCACCACATTTTGGAGGGCTAAGATTTGGTGACTGTAGGATGGATGGATGGGATAGGTTGGGGCCATCTCAAGGTGTTTATAGGGTGGTGTTTAAGGTGAAGGGGTAGCATTTATGGGTGGTGGCTACTACTTAGTTGGCGCCAAACTAATCCTTCTAGAAGGATTCTTCTTGACGCCATCTTTGGATGGATATGATGAGAGTTGGTGGTAGATAGAAGGTTAGGATGATGAGGTTAATTGGCGCTAAAACGAAGGTGGTTATGGGGTGGTTTTGGCACCAAAATGGTGGTGGAGAGGGGTGGAAGGGTGCCCTATCTTGGCACCAAAAGGGAAGGGTGGTGGAGGTAGCTTAGGTGGACTATAGGTAGGGTTAGTTGGTGGATCTAGTTAGATGAAGTTTAGGGTTAGGTTTTGATGGCCATGGAGGTGGACTAGCTAAGCTAAGCTAGTTAAGCTAGCTTAGCTAGTAGATGAGTAGTGGAAAGGGGAGGTAGAGCTAGGGTTTGAGAGGAGGAGCTGAAGAGGAGCTACATCTGAGCTATACTGGAGCTAATGGCTAGTGAAGAGAGTTGCATGTGAGCTCCTTAGCTATCTTGGCTAGCTAGTTCTTTGCTAGCTGCTAAACCAAGCTAAGATGAGCTAGCTTCTACTAATGTGAGCTAAGGTGAGCTGAATCTGGTCTTCCTGGAGAATGCCTAGCTAGCTTATGTCAGGTAGCTAAGCTCAACTAGGTTGATCAGAGTTGAGCCTTCAGGAGCTAGACTTGAGCTGGCCTGAGTTGGTTAAGGACTTCTTCAACTGACTAGGCTTAGCTAGTTGATGGCAGTAGCTAGTCCTAGTTAGGTAGAGCTTCCAGTGAGTTGTTTTGAGCTGGAGGAGCTGGAATGGTGCTGGGATCAACTGTCTTGAGCTAGTTTAAGCTGCCATCTAGCTGGGGTGAACTAGCTTGAGCTACCATCCAATTGAGGTGAGCTGAATGGAGCTAAGGATGAGTTGATCCAGCTAGAATGAGCTGGGATACAGCTAGGATGAGCTAGATATGGCTGAGATCCAGCTAATATGAGCTTATCCTTCATCTTTTTCCATCTTGAGTGCCAGGGTTTGAGGGATCTGACTCTCTACCTATCCCTGACACTCAAGTGACATGTCAAAAATACAAAAATTATTCAATACATGCCTATCCTAAGTGTTGCCTAAATGTAGCTTGAAATACAAAAATTATTCAATACATGCCTATCCTAAGTGTTGCCTAAATGTAGCTTGAAAACCTACTTGCAAAGGTAAAATCCTAGGAGCTAGATTAATTTTAAGGCATAAGAATGATGATAAATTGACATTTATCACACCCATGCTTATCTTTTGCTAGTCTCTTAGTGAAATATTTTCACAAATCAGATTTTTGGGAAATTTTTTTGCTTTTGAGAAGAAGATTACAAGACCTTGGTTGATTGAAAACATGGAAGGTATGAGATTTATTAAGGATAAAACATCAAGATTCGTCTTTGGATCCAAAAGTAAGATAAATTGGGATCAATATATCCTTCAAAAATTTCAAGTTAACTCTTTATTACTTCAAATGACTCAAAATCGTTTTGCAGTTAGGGTTTCCTTGGCTCTTGAATCCGACTCACAACTCGCATAACTTTTAAAACCTTGTGTCAGTGCTTGTGAATGCCAACATTTATAAGGTTGTGTTATTGAAACTTTTTTTTTTCTCCTCCTCATTCTTATTCCTAGATTAATCCTACAATAGATTTGTCGGGATCATCATTCCTGTTACCAATCCTTAAGGGGTCTTTGGTGCTAGCACTTCGAGATAGTATTGTCCAAGATACCACCCAAGAGCTCACAACCCTAAAACACAATGAGGTGTAAAGGGGCGCTCGAAGCAAACTCAAGCTCTTACTCTGACGCTATGGGTAGAGTACCGTCCAAGACACCTGAGTCGCAAAATTGTGCCTTAATACTCCATCTAAAGATATGAAATATAGAAATAGAGTAGTGCCGAGGTGGTAACATGTTGACATCGCATCCTCATAGGAGGCATTTTCCTCCTCCTCGGTGGTGGGTACTCAAACCAATCATCTGCCTCGGATTTCATTAAGACTAAACAAGGGGCTTTTCTAATTTTTCTAAATATTTTTAGGTGTTGTCTTTGTGTAAGAAATTCGATAGAAGAATTTCACAAGAGACACAAGTTTTTGGGTCGAAAACTAAGCCAAATAATTTCCAAGTTCCAAAAAGAGATCAAGTCACCTGAATTATCATGAGTTCAAGTGGAATTTAGAGAAGGATACTTGATCTAATCTAAAAAATAGACCCAGAAATTCTAGCAATCAAATCTGCATCTTAGTCTAGTTTGTTAAAGATTAAATCCCATTGTACCTTAAAATGAATCTTCAACTTTAGTTTTCAAAATGTTTATTTCCTCAAAAAGTTTCCTCAAAAAGTTTTCAAAATGTTTATTTTTATGGGTATGCATGCAAAAAGGAAACAATATTTGAATGTTTTTAGGTTTTGAAAATCCTTGAATCGATCGTCAAAGTTTAAAAACACCCTCCCATGCTTAAGATATGCAATGTCCTCATGCAATGGGAAGGGAAAATAATTTACCTTGGTGAAGGCAGTCCAATTTAGGATAGTTAAACCTCTGTAAAAGAAAAAGGAAAAACAAAAAGTGAGAAAAAAAATGATGGGTTATCTCCCATCCAGTGCTATCTTTTACACCATTCAACTAGGAGTGAATTGCATCAATGATCATGAGTTGGTAAGTCTGTTAAATCAAGAGATTCTGATGAGAGATTCGAGGACTTGTCCAGGTAGGGATTTAATTGTTGGCCATTGACTTGAAATGTGGTATTTGTTTTAGGGTCAAAAAGGTCAACTGCACCGTATGGATATGTTTTGGGGACAATAAATGGGCTGGTCCATTTGGATTTTAATTTTCCAGGAAAAATGCGTAAGCGTGCATCGAAAAGCCAAACACGCTGATTGATGTCCAAATGTTTTCGAATGATATATTTATCGTAAAATTTCTTCGTTCGATCTTTATAAATTCATGCATTTTTGTAAGAGAAATTACGTAATTCTTCTAATTCTGTTAATTGCAATTTCCTTTGTTAACCATCTTCAGATAAATCCAGATTTAATTGTTTGATTGCCCAAAATGCCCTATGTTCAAGTTCTACAAGGAGATGGCATGACTTTCCAAAAATGAGACAGAAAGGAGACATGCCAAGGGGAGTTTTAAAAGTCGTACGGTAGGCCCATAAAGCATCATCCAATCTATTAGACCAGTCTTTACGATCGAGCCTAACCATTTTTTGCAAGATGTTTTTAATCTCCCGGTTAGAGACTTCTGCTTGACTATTTGTTTGGGGGTGGTAAGGAGTGAAAATTTTGTGATTAACCCCATATTTGGATAAAAGGTGACAAAATTGAGAATGAGTGAAGTGTGATCCTCCATCATTGATGATGGCCTTTAGTACACCGAATATTGTGAAAATGTTTTTCTTGATAAAGTTCACAACTATCTTATGATTATTGGTGCATGTGGCTATTGCTTCAATCCATTTTGATACATAGTCAACTATGACTAGTATATATAAATACCCACAAGAATTTATGAACGGTCCCATGAAATCAATACCCCATACATAAAAAATTTCAACTTCTAATATCGGATTTAGGGGCATAATATCCTTTTTAGTCATGTTGTTGATGCTCCGGCAATGCACATAGGATCGTACAAAGGATTGAGCATCTTTGTGTATGTTGGGCCAAAAGAATTCTGAATTCAGAATCTTAGCTATAGTTTTCTTACCCGAGAAGTGTCCGCCACAGGCCATTGAATGGCAATGCATCAGAATGCTATGAAATTCTGATTTGGGGACACACCGTCAGATGACCTGATCAGCACAAATGCGAAAAAAGTCAGGCTCCTCCCAAAAATAACATTTGATGTCAGCAAAGAACTTGTCCCTTTGGTTTTTGACCAATCGGAAGGGATTCGTTCTGTTGCTAAATAATTTATAATTAGTGCAAACTAGGGGAGGGTGTTGGCAGCTAGAATAGTTTCAGTAGGAAAGACATCCAGGGGGGTCAACATGTCATTCATCATAAGACAAGAGAGATGATTGGCCACTACCTTTTGCGACCCTACCTTATCCTTCATTTCCTGGTCAAATTCCTAAAGTAGCAAGATCCATCGAATAAGGCGGGGTTTCGCATCTTTCTTGTTCAACAAATATTTTAGTGCTAAGTGGTCGATGTAAACGGTGACATGTGACCCTAACAGATATGAGCGAAATTTTTCTAGGGCAAAAATGATGGCAAGTTCTTTTTCAGTTACCGTGTAGTTCCATTATGCATCATCAAGGGTTTTGCTAGCATAAGGGATCATAGCGATTTTCTTTTCAATACATTGCCCTAGAACAAACCCAACGACATAATCTGAGGCATCTGTCATTAATCCAAATGGACTATTCCAATCAGGTTCCTGTAAAATAGGTGCCTTAGTGACTTCTTTCTTCAGTTTGTTAAAACTCTCCAGGCATTGATCATTGAAGTCGAAAGGTTGGTCTTTGGTGAGTAATTGACTTAAGGGCTTGGAGATTTAGGAGAAGTTCTTGACAAAATAGCAATACAAGCCCACATGCCCCAAGAAAGATCAGATCTATTTTATAGAGGTGGGCAGTGGGAGTCTAGAGATAGCATCAATTTTGGCATGATCTACCGCAATTCCAATTTTAGAAATGACATGGCCCAAGATGATGCCTTCTTGGACCATGAAATGACTTTTCTCCCAATTGAGGACAAGATTTACTTCTATACATTTTTGAAACATCCTTTCAAGATTTTTAAGACATAAATCAAAGGAATCTCCAAAAATAGAAAAGTCATCCATAAAAACTTCTAAACATTCACCTACCATATTTGAAAATATAACAAGCATATACCTTTGAAAAGTCGCAGGTGCGTTGCACAGACCAAAGGGCATCCTTCGGAAAGTAAAGGTTCCGAAGGGGTAGGTGAATGTAGTTTTTTCTTGATCCTTAGGATGTATCATGACTTGATTGTAGCTGGAATAACCATCAAGAAAGCAATAGTAATCATGTTCAGCTAACTGCTCCAAGCTTTGATCAATAAATGGAAGCAGAAAATGGTCTTTCTTGGTGGTAGTGTTTAATTTTTGCTAATCAATGCACACACGCCAAGAAGTGGTCTGAGTGGCTATATTTTCCCCATGTTCATTTGTGACAACGGTTAGTCTAGCTTTTTTTGGAATGACTTGCGTAGGACTAACCTAGGAACTATCAGAAATTGGGTAAATGATATTAACATCAAGCCACATAATAATCTCCTTTTTGACGACCTCCTACATATTAAAGGTTTCGTGGGAGGGGCAAGATTCATCCTCAAGATATATTCTATGAGTACAGTATGATGAATTGATCCCCTTAAGATCAACAAGGATCCAGCCAATGGCCTTTCGATGTTTGCTAAGAACTTGAAGAAGGGGCATTGATTGGTTCAGGTGCAGGAAAACATATTTAAGGTAGTTGAGTAGGGGTTTTAACTCAAGTTGTGGGCTCAACTCCAAAATGATTGCTTCTTTGTGGTCCATGGGGGAGGGGAGAGAGAAAGAGTTAGATGGATAGTTAGATGTGGATGGTGAAGTTAGGGTGGGGGGGTGGGATGAATCAAATGTGGGTTTAAGAACTGTATCAACTGCAAAGTACGATCCCACTTGTGAAATTTGCATGGTTTCTTCCACTAGGTTTTCTAATTCAGTATCTGAGTCGTTAAAGAAATTGAGTTCTTGGAATCTCCTAGAAGCTTGAAATATATATAGGGTAATTGACTAGTCACCGCACATGATTTTCATCTTTCTAGAAACACAATCAATGTTTGCTTTGGCAGTGACTAAAAATGATCTTCCAAGAATTATGGGGGCATTTTTCAATGCTTCTCGTACCTCTATGTCCAAGACCAAAAAGTCTATGGCAAATAGATAATTTTGGACCTGGACAATTACATCCTCAATGATCCCCTTTGGTTTTATTGTAGATCGGTTAGCTAATTGAAGTGTGACCTTAACAGGCTTTAATTCACCGATCTTAAATTCTTCAAATATAACAGTGGGGATAAGATTAATTAAGGCATCAAGATCCAACAAGGCACGATCAAAGGAAGTGTCATTAATGAGTCAAGGGAGCGCCTGGATCTTTCTTTTTCAGAGGCAGTTTGCTATGCACAACTGAGCTAACTGTCTTCGGGAGAATCACCTTTCCTAAATTTCTTGGTTGCCTTTTGGGAGTACATAAATCTTTTAAGAATTTTGCATAGGCAGGAATATATTTTATGGCATCAAGGAGAGGGATATTTATTTCTACTTGCCCAAAAAGATCCATCAATTCCTTATCAGTGGGCTCAGATTTCTTTTTCTTATTCTTTGTGGAGTGAAGGGCTTGTGAGAAACTATGGGGTTGTCCTGTCCTGCAATTGATGGTTCCTAAATAGGGTTAGTGGGGAAAGAGGAGGAAGAGTTGGTCTACTTTTCTCTAGAGAGGGTTTCAAGCATAGGATCATAAGTAGTTTCCCATTCCTCAGAGTGACTGCATTCGCAATATGGTTGCTTCTGGGAGGAGGTTAGGAAGCCTGATTTTAATTGAAACCTAGTGGATGCTGAGGTGCTTGGTAGATAGGTTGATTGGGATACCCGCCTTGATATTGGTTCCATTGATTATTTGTGTTGGGCATGGGCTGAGATGATAGATTTCCAGCAGGTCAGTGATCAGGAGTGACCTTGACTTGATTCTGTAAATTGGTTGCCATGCGGGCTACTTTTGTCATTTGATTCTGCATACCTTGAAGAGTTTTCATTACCTGGGTGTTGATATCTTCTTGAGATGGCCTAGGTTGATACATGTTTTTCTCATAAGTCCCAAGTTGATTTTTCCTATGGAACAAAACTTGATTCGAGGCTTTCTAGGAGGGATTCTAGTTGTTCTTCCAATTTTGATTGTAGGAGTTGAAGGAATTTCTAAATTGCTCCTAGAGAGCTAAAATGTTTTCAGTGGCAAGGTTAAAAAGATTTTGATTCATGAAATAAAAGGTCCCAGTCAAATCTTGTGAAAGTTCAAGGGAATACTGTTGCTCAGCTGGGATAGCACCAATATTATGCAGATTGTCTCTCCTCATACGATTAAGGGGGTGTGGGAAAGGAGCTTATTTTTTAGTCAACTTTTCTTCCATCTTTTTATGGTGAATGTGCATCTAATCCAGTCTTTGTGCAATCATTTGCAAGTCATCTTGTGTGACTGGAACAGATGTAAATTTGGAGTCAATTTCATTTGCTCCGAGTCTTGGGTTCGTTGTCCTACCAAATGTATCCATTGAAGCCAATTTAAATGAGTTTTCACTCATTTCTTTGAAAAGAAGGTAGGCACTATCAGCATCTTTATTAAGGAAATTCCCCCCACATGAAGCATTCATGAATTATTTTAATTGATCATCTAATCCATGATAGAAGATCTGCAATAGTTGCCATCGTGGAATCTCATGGTGGGGGCAACTCCTTCGTAATTCTTGAAATCTCTCCCAAGACTCTTGGAGAGGTTCAGCAGACTTTTACTGAAAGGTCATAATCGATCATCTTAAAGCATTTGTACAACCAATTGGAAAATTTTTTTTTAGAAAAGTGCTCTTTAAATGGGGCTAGGTGGTGATGGGATGTCCAACTGTCCTAAACCAGTAAGATGTCTTGTCTTTTAGTGAGAAAGGAAAAAGTCGCATGAGCCACAAGTGTTCCCACACATTGCGGGAACGACTAATTTGAGTGAGGACAGTCAGCTCCTCGAGGTGGCTAAAATGGTCCTCTCTCGAATGACCATGGAAGTATTTAATTTGGTTAGAGATAGTGAGTTTAATTTCAAAATCCCCTTCAAGTATAACCACTATGGGTCTCTCTTTGTAGTTGGAACAGTCAGCTCCTCGAGGTGGCTAAAATGGTCCTCTCTCGGAAGACCATGGAAGTATTTAATTTGGTTCAAGATAGCGGGTTTAATTTCAAAATCCCCTTCAAGTATAACCACTCTAGGTCTCTCTTCATAGTTGGAAGAATCATAAAAATCCTTAAGTGGTACAAGAGGTTCCCCGAGTGGCTGACCCGGTCTTTGGTTGGCTAGGTTCGTGACTGTCCTAGCCAATTGTTGTTCATTAAGTTGAAGTCGAGCCAACTGGTTGATCATCATGAATAGGGAATTAGGATTTGGATTTTGAATTTGCCCTGGTTGTTCTGGGTTTTGAGGTAGCTCCAAACCCAAGAAATTAGGGATGGGAAGGTCAGCATGTGGGTTAGCTGACGGGTTTTGTACATTGGGGTTAGGGTCGGGTTGAGAGGTGGAAGCGAAAGTGGTGGGGTTTGTCGACCTATTTTGTATGTTTCCCATATTTGAAGTAGAGGGGTGATGCAAAGAAGAAAACAAAGATCATTTTGTGCGTAGGGAGAAATCAATTGGTCCCTCGAGATGTGGATTCTAGGAACTTCACCCGTGCATACACTGGAAGAAGGAGAGGGAAGGAGAAGAGTTTAGATGAGAAGTGTGCAAAACAAGTAAACAAGCCTAAATTTGCCTTAAGGTTGACTTCCTAGGGAAACCTAAGACTTAGGAACCCAGAAAGAAAGGGATCAATAAGTGAACCCACTTCCCAAAGATAACCCAGCTAGACTAAAGATGTGGCTTGGACCCAAGCATGTCCTAGGAAAATCACTAGGGGCTTGTGTAAACCCTTACCGATCATTTGACTTCCCTCTAAGTCTGTCACTATGTTTTCTAAGGGAATTAGGAGCGACTAATGATCCTTAAATTCTGGATATCAAACCTAGTTTTTATGAAGTCCTTAAGTGGTCAAGTAACTACTTATTTTAATTAGGCTTGGGTACTTGAATGTGCATGAGAATGTGAAGGACGTTGATTGGGGTAATGCCCAGTTATTTCTTTTTTATGGTGTGTGCTAATTGGACGGAGTGAGTCCAATGCCAAATCAAAGTTGTCACACAAATTTTGGTTGTTTTTCTGCATTTAGGATTTGATACTAGTTAATGTATTTTAGGGTCTTCTTGTTAAGATTTCAAATAGGTTTGAATTCCACAATCACAAGGAAAACAAGTTGTGTTCATGAAGATGAATTTCCTTTGTAGATTATGGGACTAAAATTTGAAAAGAACCCTAATTGAATTGACCCTAAGTGGAAAAATTAACTACTAATGAGTATTTTCAGGCTTTTCTTATTAAGTAGTGGTCCAAGCAGAGCAAGAAACACCACTTCTGGAAAGAAAATCAAACAAGGATTCCAAAAAATTTTTTTATTTATTTTAGGAGTTTGTTTAATATTTTGTTGGAAATTTTCTTTATGCTGGTGTCAAAGTCCAGAAATGATACCTGTGGGTATTTTGGACTTGTTAGTAACAGCACCGGCCACCAAAAATTTTTATGATTTTATATGTTATGTAGAATTTCCCAAGGATTCCAGAAAGCTAAAGTTCATAGAAATTGGACAAGTAAAAAAATTGCTAAAGTTTGTGAACAGTAACAAAATAATGAAATCAGAGAAGATGACTCCCTTGTGGTCCACGATTTTTTAAAACTTTTCTCCAAGTCCAAATGCTCTTTCCTAACTTGATTTGGAACCTTTGGCTGAAAGTTCACGAATTTAGGAGGCCTATGGTGTCGAGTTTGAAATCCGGATAGAAGTCTGGACCCGAAAATCAGAAAACCCACACCTTGAGTAAAGTGATGTTAATCAACTCAAAAAAGCAAACAATGATTTTTAAAATGCATCACTCAACCAAATTTTGATGTTGATTTTGAAAGCCTAATTTAGTGTTTTTTGGTAGTTTTTAAGATTTTATGTGACAAGTAGAAGGGTACCAACCTCAACTCCGTGGGAAGACAAGGAACTTTAAGCTTTTGCTCCAAAATCCTACTTTCTTCCTATAGTACCTGCACACACGAGATGAAAGAAAAGAGGAGGGGATGAGATCCACATATCAAGTAAGAAGACAAAGATATGCAAAGTCGTACCTCCCCGACAACGATGCCAAAAAGTAATCGCTAAAAAGCATGATTTGTTGAAAACAGATTTAAATGTCGTTGCAACACACAATTTTGATCGCTTTTAAAATTTGTAAGAATCGAGTGCTCAGTGAGTATTTGGGTTATCCCAACAGAGGTGGAAATGCGATTTGAGATTTTCTTCCTTGAAAGGCTAAAATCAACTTTCTTTTTGTATTTTTGAATATATAATTTTTTTTTTGGTTTTTGAAATAGTGGGTGATACGAAGAAGTGAAATAAAAACTACACCTAACACAAATACCTAAGTGCCAGGAAGAATCTCTCTCTAAGCTCACCTTATGTACGTGAAGACCTACGATAATTAGAGAGAGAGTGTGAATGCACTAACTAAAGGAAAAATAGATATATAAATTGTAACAAGAATTTGAAAGGCAACTTATATTGAGGAGAAAATCGTTTTACAAAGTCTGGTAGAATGCTTCTGTTACAAAAGTGAAAATACAAAAGAATTAAACAAAGTCCTCCTGATGATGATGATGAACAGGAAGGATCATTGCTGGAAGCTCAGCTGCTCCTGGGCTTAGAAAGAATCTTCCAACTCTTTCCTTGACAAGCTCCTCTATGGTGATGATGATCTTACTCTTGGCAAGCTTTAGGTGGGGCGTGCCTTACTTCTCCTAGAGTGGAAGATTTCCACTCTCAAATCTCCTCCTTAGGGTGGAGGTCGACCACCCTATGATTTCCTCTAAAGCCTTGCCATCCCTTTAGAAAGTGACCCCTTGGCTTGGCTTAAGAGAGAAGGGAAGAGGGAAGTCACCAAGGAGACAAGGTTGACTCCTTAATCTTCTTATTCTTCTTCTCTTGGCCAAATTTTTGGTGTCTATGGAAAGGGTTTTGCACTAGATTAATGTAGCCAAGGGTGGCTTGAATGTGGTTGTTATGGGATGTACTTATAGAGTTAGAGGAGGGGAGTAGATGTAGGATCTAGATGAAGGGCTAGGATGGGTTGATGAGGTGGTTATAGCAATCCTATGGCGAGGGTTAATGGCGCCAAATGAGGCGGTGTTTTAAGGTGGTTATGGTGATGTTAAATGTGCTTGGTGCCACCTTTAGGCTGGGTTAAGGGTTAAGGTTGGCGCCACATTTTGGAGGGCTTGGATTTGGTGATTGCAGGATGGATGGATGGGATAGGTTGACGCCATCTCAAGGGGTTTATAGGGTGGTGGTTAAGGTGAAGGGGTAGCAATTGTGGGTGGTGGTGACTCCTTAGTTGGTGCCAAAACTAATCCTTCTACAAGGATTCTTCTTGGCGCCATCTTTGGATGACTATGATGAGAGTTGGTGGTAGATAGAGGGTTAGGATGATGGGGTTAGGTAGCACTAAAACAAAGGTGGTTATGGGGTCATTTTCGCACCAAAATGGTGGTGGCTTTTGGTGGTGGAGAGGGGTGGAAGGGTGCCTTGTCTTGGCACCAAAAGGGAAGGGTGGCAGAGGTAGCTTAGGTGGACTATAGGTAGGCTTAGTTGGTGGAGCTAGTTAGGTGAAGTTTAGGGTTAGGTTTTGGTGGCCATGGAGGTAGACTAGCCAAGCTTAGCTAGTTGATGAGTAGTGGAGAGGGGAGGTAGAGCTAAGATTTCAGATGAGGAGCTGAAGAGGAGCTGCATCTGAGTTGTACTGAAGCTGATGGTTACTAAAGAGAGTTGCACGTGAGCTCCTTAGCTAGCTTAGCTAGCTAGTTCTTTGCTAGCTGCTAAGCCAAGCTAAGATGAGATGACTTTTGCTGATGTGAGCTGAGGTGAGCTGAATCTGGTTTTCCTAGAGAATACCTAACTAGTTAGAGTAGCTAGCTTAGGGTAGGTAGCTAAGCTCAACTAAGTTGAGCTGAGTTGAGTTTCCGGGAGCTGGACTTGTGCTGGCTTGAGCTGGTTGAGGACTTCTTCAGCTGACTAGGCTTAACTAGTTGATGGTAGTAGCTAGTCCTAGTTAGGTAGAGCTTCCAATGAACTGTTTTGAGCTAGAGGAGCTAGAATGGAGCTACGATCAACTGTCTTGAGCTAGTTTGAGCTGCCATCCAGCTAGGGTGAGTTGAATGGAGCTGAGGTGAACTAGCTTGAGCTACCATTAAGCTGAGATGAGCTGAATGGAGCTAAGGATGAGTTGATCCAGCTAGAATTAGCAGGGATCCAGTTGGGATGAGTTGGATCCAGCTAAGGTCTAGTTAATATGAGATTCTCCTTCATCTTCTGCCCTTTTGAGTGCCAAGATTTGAGGGATCTGACTCTCTACCTATCCCTGACACTCGAGTAAACATGTCAAAAATACAAAAATTATACAATGCTTGCCTATCCTAATTGATGCCTAAATGCCACCCGAAAATCCATCTTTAGAGGTAAAACCCTATGAGCTAAATTAGTTTTAGGGCATAAGAATAATGATAAACTGGCATTTATCACTTAGCCATAAGACTCTTAAAGATCTTGGATTTTAAGCCCATATTTGAATAGATACCCATGTTAATTAAGCCTATATTAGCCTGAAAAGTCTGAGTGACAAATCAAATATCCTATGTTGTGTGTGCTTGTATTGCTAACTTTCAAATCTTAATTCTAAGAAGTTTTTCTTTTTAAATATAAAAAGATTTTAAAAGATACTATACGTATGAAAGATTTTTTTATGAAGAAACACAAACTACTTCCCTGTATGCCTAAAGTCAACAATGTCAACATTGCTTAAAAAGATAAACATGAGATAGGAGAAATTATACAGCAACTTGCAATGCATGATGTTCTTGATTGAAATAATTGAAACTAAAATTATGCAAATAAAACATGATATTGGGTTCTTCTTCCTATTCATCATCAATCAACTCTGGCTCCTCAGGATCAGAGAACTCCATCAAGTCTTGTAGTTCTTCAAAATCGTCAAGGTCGAATAACTCTTCCTCCTATTCCTCCATCTCCTCGTCTGATTCATCCAACACAATATCATCTCACAGGAATAATGCCTTGCCTAGCCTAATGAATATTCAATGCCAGCTGAAAGCAATTGCAAAATTGTTGGGACATATAATAGCTTTTCCCAAGTCCATATTGTAACCATATAAAATGCTCAAATCCCTGAAGCAAGGCATCCTGTGCCCAACCCTAGCATCCCAAGGTGGGATGAAAGTCTGCCCCACATTTTGGGTGCATGTTCATGAGTCTTGCACGATGTTGCCTCGCTTTCCTACTTTGCCCATAGAATGGTAACCTTGCATTTTTTAGCATTTGCAACTGATGGATTAGTTTGACCCTTTTTAATATCTCACATTGAATGTCCAAAGGTAGACTTGTGCCATAGTATAATGAGCAAGCAAAGTTCATGAAGAGAGGTTCCCTATATGCCATGATGCTACATGATAAATAGAAGAGAATAAGTTAAATAAAAATTAAGGAAAAATAAAGAAAATAAAGAAAATGTTGCTGGAATGCCTCCAACTGCACTGAATTTAATGTCGACAGGCTGAGGGAGTCAAATCCTAAGGGTCTTCTATGTCGATGTAGGTTTTAATGAGTTAGTCATCAACGATGGTATTGATATACGATTTTAATCGTTGACCATTAACTTTGAAAGCACTAGCACTTTTTTTATCCTAGATCTCTACAGTCCCATAACAAAATATTCACACAATGTCATAAAGCCCATCCCATCTTGACTTAAGCTTCCCAAGAAAAAGTTTTAGACGTGAATTAAAAAGCCATACTTTTTGCCCAGGCTTAAATGATTTTTGAGAGATATACTTGTCATGAAATACTTTAGTTCTCTCCTTCTATATCCTTGAGTTTTCATATGCATCATTACGCAATTCATCCAATTGGGTCAACTAAAGTCTTTTTTGGGAGCCAACCTTAGCCATATCAAAATTAAACTTTTTGATAGCCCAAAAAGCCCTGTGCTCCAACTCTACAGGGAGATAACAGGCCTTGCCAAAGACAAATCTGTAAGGAGACCTGCCAATTGGGGTTTCATAAGCAGTTCTAGAGGCCCATAAAGCATCATCAAGCCTTTGCGACCAATCCTTACAAGCAGGCCTAACCGTTTTCTCGAGAATTTTTTAATTTCCCTATTAGATACTTCTACCTGCCCACTGGTTTGTGGATTATAGGGAGCGAAAATTTTATGAGTGATAGAGTATTTCTTGAATAATACAGAGAAATGGATATTTTTAAAATGAGTGCCCCCATCACTTATAATAGCCCTGGGGAAACCAAAATGAGTGAAAATATTGGATTGTAGGAATTTAAGGACTATTTTATGATCTAGTGGGAATTGCTTCAATCCACTTAAACACATTGTCAACCACCACAAGAATGTATTCATATCCAAATGATGGTGGAAAAGGTCCCATAAAATCTATGCCCCATACATGAAAAATTTCAACTATAAGTATGGGAATTAGAAACATTGAATCCTTACTAGAAATATTACCAGTTTGCTGGCAACAAAGAAAAGATTTGCAGAAGGTATGGGATCCTTGAATAGACTTAGCCGATAAAATCCACTTTGAAGTACCTTGGCAACAGTCTTTTTCCCACTAAAGTGGCCACCACAAGCCAAAGTGTGGCAAAAGTTTAGGATGCTTTGTTGCTCATTCTTAGGCACACATCTCCTTATCACTTGGTCACAACAATACTTGAAAAGCTCTGGGTCTTCCCAATAATAGTTCTTTATCTGAGAAAAGAACCTATCTTTGGATGCTTGGACCAATCATTTGGAATTTGTCCAATAGCCAAAAAATTTGCAATATCTACATACCAAGGTATGCACTGAGTCACAAAGAAAAGGTCCTCATCAAAGACGTTCTCTTGAATTGCCTTCTCTTGATCCAAGTTTTCTGTTAGAATTCTTGAAAGATGATCCGCTACTACATTTGTTGCTCCTTTCTTGTCTTTAATTTCTAAATCAAATTCTTGCAGTAGTAAGATCCAATGAATTAAGCAAGGTTTGGTGTCTTTCTTTGCTAACAAGTGTTTGAGGGCAAAATGATTAGTGTACACCACAACCTTGGATCCTAGCAAATAGGAACTAAATCTGTTCAAGGCAAACATAATAGCTAGTACTTCCTCCTCAGTCATAGTATAATTTTGTTGGGTGTCAGTCAATGCCTTGCTCACATAATAAATGACATGAGGTTTCTTATCGATCCTTTTCCTTAAGATGACTGCTACAGCATAATCAGATGCATCACACATAAGTTCAAAGGGTAAAGTCCAATCAGAGGGTTGTATGATGGGAGCAGAAACCAGTGCGTTCTTGAGGTGCTCGAAAGCCTTAATACTATTTTCACTAAAGACAAAAGGGGTATCCTTAGACATTAGTTCACACAAAGGTCTAAACAAACACCTTACTAAAGTCTTGAATGAATCTCCTATAAAATCCAGCATGGCCCAAAAATGATCACACTTATTTAACATTAATGGAAGGAGGTAGTTTAACTATAGTTTCTACTTTGGTTTTGTCTACCTTAATCCCATCCTTAGAAATGATATCCCCAAGTACAATCCCTTGTTGCACCATGAAATGACTTTTCTCCCAACTGAGTACCAGGTTGTCTCCTTGCATCTATTCAAAACTTTAGTCAAATTAAGGATACATTGATCAAAGGAGGATCCAAATATAGAAAAATCATCCATAAACACTTCAAGAAAGTCATCCACCATATTAGAGAAGATCAACATACATCTTTGAAACGTGGCTGGCGCATTACACAAGCCCAATGACATCCTTTGGAATGTAAAAGTGCCATACGGACTTGTGAAAGTTGTCTTTTCCTGATCATTAGGGAATACAATAATTTGATTACACCTAGAATATCCATCCATAAAATAGAAACAACTATTCCCTACAAGTCTTTCCATGATTTGATTAATACATGGCAGTGGAAAATGATCTTTCTGGGTAGCATTGTTAAGCTTTCAGTAATCAATGCATACTCTCCACCCAGTCGGAAGCCTAGTGGATACAAGTTTACCTATTTATTTCCTTGTATCGTAATCCCAACCTTTTCTGGACTACATGAATGCGACCAACCCACTTACTATCAAATATAGGATAGATTATCCCAACATCCAACCACTTGATGTTCTCTTTTTTAACCACCTCCCTCTTGTTAGGATTCAACCTTCTTTGCATATCCCTATGTGGTTTATAGAATCATTAGTGTAAATTCGATGCATACATATTGTTGGATCGATCCCTTTTAAATCTGCAATAGTCCACCTGAATACGTCCTTGTATTCTTTTAAACAATTCACTAGTTTTTCTTCTTTATTTATTATCAAAGTGGAAGATATAATCATTGGCATAGTCTATTTCAATCCAAGGAAGGCATCCTTAAGGTTTTCTGGAAGAGGTTTTAACTCAACCTTAGGAGCTTTCTATATAGATTGGAGTAAGGGTGTCATACCCAATTCAGGTAGTATTGCTAGTTTTATGGTCCATAGAGGAATTCATTGCTTAGTTTTAACTTCTGATAATGCCTCAATTTTATGAACATCATCCCAACACTCCTGCAAGTATTCAGTATAATCATTCTCAATCAAGGTTTATAAAGGGCCTTTATGTAAAATACTCAGGGCAGAATCCTCAACAATCTCCTCCACTGAATCAATCGTGAAGCAATCATCATGGTTTGCTTGTTTACAAGCATTAAACACTTTAAGGCAAATTATCTTATTGCCAAATCCAATCTATAAAGATCCTATTTTACAATTTATGTAAGCATTTGCAGTGGCTAGGAAAGGTCGTCTTAAGATAATGGAGGGTCTTGTGGACTGGTTGGATGGGTCTATATCAAGAATGAAGAAATCAACAGGAAAGAAAAAGTATTCTACCTTAACCAAGACATCCTCTAACAATCCCTTGGGTGTCCTCAAAGATCAATTAGCAACTTGTAACACCACAGGACTCGATTTTAGTTCTCCTCCTCCCAATAATTCATAAATTGAGCTAGGTAGAATATTAACCCCAACTCCAAGATCAAGAAGTGCCTCTTCTATTATTTGGTTTCCAATCACAACAGAGATCAAGGGGGCTCCTGGGTCTTTAAGTTGAGGGGTCAAGTTTTGGATAATAGCACTAGCCTGCTAAGGTAAGACAACCTTATTGGGGACTAATGTTCTTGTTCTCCTCTTTTGGGTACACAAGTCTTTAAGGAATTTAGCATAGGATGGAATTTGTTTCAAAGCTTCAAGGTGAGGTAGATTGATTTCACTTGTTTGAATGTTTCCATAATTTCATCAATCCTAGCATTTTTCTTACTAAAGAAAGGTTAGGTATTAGGGTCCTCAAATCTTTCAGAAAAGGGAGCTTTAAGTTGATATGAGGAGGGGGATTCTCTAGAATTGGGTTGTGGTTCAGTGACTTTTGTGACTTCCTCCTCTTCTTAGTCATTAGTCTTTTGTGGTTTCCTAACAAAAGTGTTTTTGGGTGAATCCAACTTCCTTACATCTTTTCCATTATGCAAAATAGATACTGCTTGCACTTGCTTATGAAAGGCTAACCCCTTCCCCTTAGGATTTTCTTCTGGTAACTTCCCTTCTTCCCTCCTGGTGAGGGTGGTCATGATATGGCCCAATTGTGACTACGAATCTAGGATAGTTTTTGTATGCGATTGCAGTAACAACTAATTTGCCTCTTGCATTAACTTCATCATAGCTTTCATTTCATCAATTTTAGATGATTGGGCTCTCTATTGGTTGTTTTGGAAGTTAGGGTTCTGTGTTTGGTAGGGAGGTTTTGGTCCAGAATTTGAACTTCCTGGTTGTCTCCAAGAGAAATTAGGATGGTTTCTCTAGCCAGGGTTGTATGTATTTGAATAAGGATTATGCATGGGGTAAGAGAAACCTTATGCAGAACTAACCTCTTCCTGCATTAGCTCAGGGAATTGGTTAGCCAAATGGCATACTGAAGAAGGGTGATAAGTACTTTTGTAGAGAGAACATTCTACCAAAGGTTGAGCTAGAGATGAGTTTTGGTGCATTGGCTTGGAGCTTACAACAAGTGGTTTATCGAACTTTTGATTAAGAAGCTCCAATTATTGGGTCAAGTCTCCGGATACACCTACTTAGCTTGCATCTTCTCTTTTATTTAGGACTGTAGTCGACCTATCTGAGAATGATGTAGCAAGATGGAGGGGATTTTCACTTATAGTTTCAAATAGGTTCCATGCTTCTTCTTCTATCTTAGTCAAAAAGGTTCCTGCACAGGCTGCATCAATTATTTTCCTATGCTTTTCAGAAAGTCCATTATAGAACCTCTCGACAGGTTTCCTTTTGGGAACTTGGTGATGGAGACACATTCATAAAAGATCTTTAAATCGATCCCAAGTTTGATGAAAATGCTCCCCATCCTATTGAGAAAATCCTATGACGACCCTTCTATAATGATTAGTTTTCTTTTTTTTAAAAAATGAGGAGTGATATCAATGACGATAGCCAGCTGGGAACATTTTATTCAAATTTCTTTAAAAGAATTACAAAGAATCACTCCACTCCTTTACATATCCCCAACACTCCCTAAACATGTTCCCAAGATTTATAGAACTCCCTCTAAACAATCGCTCATTCGGAGCACGCCACACACACCACATGACTCAAGCTATCTTCACTTGCCACTCTCCTTTCGTTAGAAGTCTTCTCCATAAGTCATCCCATGTGGGAAGAGCTTCGCCACATACACTTCTCCAAATTTGATCTATCAATAAACAGGATGAGAATAAATGCATCCTACTATCTGATGGGAAGTCGCACAAGGGACAATTTTGGGTGGGAGCACCCATCCTTCTAGATCTCATATCACCGGTAATCAGCCGTCGCACCTACATAGCCATAAGAAAATCTTAATCTTCAACAGAATCTTCAAAGAACAAATTTTGGCACATTCCCTGTCTTCCCTCAACTGATCTGTGTTTGAGCAAGCCATCAGACTCTTATATGCCTTAGCTGGGGTGAAAAGACCACGTTTCCATATGAAGCAATCTATCCCTCCCATCTGTTGGAATGCCTCAAGTTCAGCCAGCAAGCGCTCCTGTTCGGCCTGTGTGCACCCTCCCTCAAGCAGTCCTGCGCTTGCTATGCTCCATCTGCCAATAGCATCATCCCAACATTCACTGATAGTAACCCTGCTGTTTTTAGCTGCTGCATATGCCCTCGAGAAGGGCTCTCTCAGGCTACCCAGACTTGACCAGCTATCTGTCCAGAACATGAAGCTCCTGCATCACCCAAAACAAGAGCGAATTCTGCCCAGTTATCGTGTATCGCTTTCCATACTAATTGCCAAAATGGAGAGGGGTGCTGGGGGGGATTGGACCAGAGCTGCACAATCAAAGAGCCATGGTCATCCTTAATTAGTTGCGGCCATAATTTCCCTTCATTTGTGGATAATTTCACTACCCATTTCAGTAGAAGGAATCATTAAACTCTTTAATGGAGCGAATCCCCAGCCCACCTTGTGACCGAGGTCTAGAAAGCCTTTGCCACTTAACTGGGTGCATGAATCTTCCATACACCTTCGCACCTTTCCAAAACAATTGTTTCCTCATCATATCCAGCCTCTTCCATACCGCCTTCGGGGATCTAAACATAGAAAAAAAGAAGACGAGGATAGAAGTGATGACTGAGTTGAGAAGAATTAGTCTTCCCCCCTTAGACAAAAATTTGTTGCTCTAATTCTCTAGCTTAGCCGATATTTTCTCAAATAGGATGGCCCAATCACTCTTCTTTAGCTTACCACTTCTTAGGGGTAGTCCCAAGTATCTTATTGGCAAAGTGGTCATAGGCGTATGAAGGATGGAAGCAATTGTTTCCCTCTCCTGGGCAGCCATACCAAAGCAAACAAGGGATGATTTCGCTCCATTTAATCTAAGGCCTGAAATCTCCCTAAAAATGCTAACCATAGTGTATAGGATATCTGCCTCTTCTCTCCCCCTTCCACAAAGAAAACTGTCATCAGCTGATGAGAGCCTCATCATGAGCCATAACTAGCTCATTTTGACCCAATAAAGAAGATAAAAGCTCCTACATAACCTAGAAGAAGGCCTAACTGAAGGAGCAAGTGCCCTGAGAAGAAAACATGAAATAAAGGTTAAAACTGCAATTTTACCATTGCAGTACGTAAACAGGATTTCCCAGAGGCAAAACATAGGTCAAATGGTCTAAATGAGATAAAAAGTGGGTTGAGTCAATCAGAAATGGGTTCATGTGCAATCTAAGAACTAAATGACACTTGGTAACCCTAAAACAGACCCGCTTAAATTAACAAGGTTTCGGTCAGAACAAAAAGCAAGTAAACCATCTAAAAATCATGGAAAAACATCCTCTAGGGTTTGGTACAAACCTAATTTGGACCTAAGGAATCCAATGGTGAAGTTGGATTTTAGGTTTGACCTCGTTTGACTGGACATTTTGCGTAAAAACCTAAATTATGTTAATTGAAGAGCTAGGACCCTAATCTAGGTCAAACTAGGTTCCAAAGGCCAAATTAAGTGTTCCAAACCCTAGAGGATGTTTTTCCATGATTTTTACATGGTTTACTTGCTTTTTGTTCTGACCGGAACCTTGTTAATTTAAGCGGGTCTGTTTTAGGGTTACCAAGTGTCATTTAGTTCTTAGATTGCACATGAACCCATTTCTGATTGACTCAACCCACTTTTTATCTCATTTAGACCATTTGACCTATGTTTTGCCTCTGAGAAATCCTGTTTACGTACTGCAATGGTAAAATTGCAGTTTTAACCTTTATTTCATGTTTTCTTCTCGGGGCACTTGTTCCTTCAGTTAGGCCTTCTTCTAGGTTATGTAGGAGCTTTTATCTTCTTTATTGGGTCAAAATGAGCTAGTTATGGCTCATGATGAGGCTCTCATCATACCCCCATGCCTAGCTTTTGCTAGTCCCTTAGCAAAATTTCAAAGTTTTAACTTCCATTCTAGACCCTGAGTGTCTGTCAACAATGATAAGTGCTTCTCCTTTTCTTTTGTGATTAGGTGGGAATGCCGACAATAGGCCTAGAGGTACTCAAGTACCAACCAAAATCCGGACCTGTTCCACTTTAGCCTCAGTCTTCTGCAAAGGTTTCTACGGCCCACAGAAACTAACCTAGGGTTTGTTGGACTTCGCGGTTAAAGCACTCGTGCTTGAGATATTTTTAGCCTAAGTTCAGTTTGCAGTGCATTTTTTTTTTTTTGTAAGAGAGAGATAGAAGATTTATTTGTTTGGAGAGCTTTTCTCTCTCTTTTCTTTTTATTTCTAGCTTCGGATTAGCTTCTCAACACGGTCTGTATCGGATTCCTCGTCCCCATCATCAATCCTCAAGGGTCCCTGGCTTTCGAGATTTCGAGATAATCCCGCCCATGGCGTTCCGTGGCCGAATCCAGACCCTGGCGATCGACATTTCGTGATAATGCCGCCCATGGTATCTGAACCAGCAGAGTGCTTACATGCCCCCGGTGGGATATTTAAATATCCCAAGAGACAAGCACCGAGGAGACGATATGTTGTTACGCATCTTCGAGGGGAATTTCCCGCCTCTCCGCGCTGGGAACTCATCCAAATCAATTTGTGTTGATTGACCGCTCCTAATCTAGGTGACTTTTTCAGAACAATAAACGCTTTTCGTGTGATTTGGATGTTTATGCGCACTGAACCAGACTGTGTGTGAATTTGGGTGCTTAGGTTACCGAATCCCGCAAACCGGAGGTCAGTTAACGAGGCCGAATACTTCCTAAGCCTTAGACCTAATACTCAAGCTTCGCATTTTCCTCAACCTCTTGAGGATTATCCAGATTTTAATGGATACGTGAATTTTTAAGCTAAAGGTACTAGCCCAAAAAGCCTAAGACCAGCGTTCCCGCTAATCTCTTGTTATATCTCCGTGGCACTTTTCTTTTCTTTTTCTTGATTCGGTCTAGAACTTCAGTTAACCCCTTAATCTTTTACTAATGACTATTTCTTTTCATTTTCGTTTTGTGCTCCTTTTTGTCATTTTTTCTTCTTTTCCTCTCATTTGTATGACCCTGAATTGTTCCTCCCCTCTATCAAGTCTCTTCTTTTTTTTTTTGTGAAACCCTTTCTTGATATGAATTTTCTGACATTTTGCACTTTCATACCCCCCCATGCCTAAGATTTGCAATGTCCCCATTGTAAATTAGGTGGGTTCGAATTCAGCTTAGTTCATGTATTAGGACAGGTGTGTGGTGAGTGAATGGGTCGAAGCAACTTGTTGCGAACGATTTCTAATCTCGGGTAGGTATACCTGAGGTGAAGTCGGCTGTTCTAATGGATGAACCCTAAAGTGCAATATGAGTTCCGCATAGAGATGTCAGAAACGGTTTCAGGTTTTTCAAAGAATGACGGGTTGCCTCCCGTTAAGCGCTGAGTTTTACGCCATCGGCTGGGCGCAATGAGCTCAAGAGGAATGGAGGGTAAAGGATGACTCAGTCAAATCTATATCGGTCATGTCAATGAACGGCTTGAGTCTCTGCCCGTTCACGACAAAGGGTTCAGAATCGTGGCTGAGTGGGCTGATTTCAATAGCTCCATTTCCGAAGATTTGTCGGACTAGGTAGGGTCCGACCCACTTGGATCTTAGCTTTCCTGGGAATAATTTGAGTCGAGCATCAAAGAGTAAAACTTTTTGACCAGGATGAAAGACCTTTCTAGAAATGTGTTTGTCGTGAAAAGCTTTAACCCGTTCTTTGTAAATTCGCGAGTTCTCAAACGCGTCGTGGCGTAATTCATCGATCTCGCTCATTTGAAATCTTCTGTGGGTTCCAGCCTTAGAAAGGTCGAGATTACAGGTCTGTACTGCCCAATAGGCTTTATGCTCCAATTCGACGGGGAGGTGACATGCCTTCCCGTACACTAGTCTGAAGGGAGACATTCCTAATTGGGTCTTGTGGGCGGTCCTATAGGCCCACAATGCTTCCGGAAGCCGAGAAGACCAATCTTTTCTATCAGGTCGAACAGTAACCTGAAGGATCTTCTTGATCTCTCGGTTAGATAGCTCAGCTAGACCATTAGTTTGGGGGTGGTAAGGAGTAGAGATTCGGTGTGACACCCCGTATTTGGTCATCAGTGACCTGAACTGAGCGTTCGTAAAATGGGTCCCTCCGTCGGAAATTATAGCACGCGGAATCCCGAACCTTGAGAAAATGTTTTGATGGAGGAATTTTATAACGACTTTATGATTGTTGGTTCGGGTCGGAATGGCTTCTATCCACTTGGACACATAGTCAACTGCGAGTAAGATGTATTCGAAGCCATCCGAGGTCGGAAAGGGTCCCATGAAATCAATCCCCCAAATATAAAAAATTTCGCATACCAAGATCGGCTGTAGAGGCATCATGTCTCTATAGCTCATGTTGCCCAGAGTCTGGCAACGGGAACATGCCTTACAGTGTTCGTATGCATCCTTGAAAATTGTGGGCCAGTAGAAGCCACACTGGAGGACTTTCGATGCGGTTTTATGCCCAGAAAAATGTCCACCGCATGCCTGGTCATGGCAGAATGAGAGTATGTCTTTGATTTCCACTTCCGTGACGCACCGTCGGATTATCTGATCAGCACCAATGCGGAAAAGATACGGGTCTTCCCATAGGTAATACTTGGCATCGGAACGCAATTTGTCCTTTTTGGCCTTCGACCAATCAGGCGGAATCTGATGTGATGCCAGGTAATTAACAATATCGGCGAACCATGGAAGACTTGTACTGATAGTCAGGAGGTGCTCATCAGGGAAATGTTCTGTAATAGGTCCGGAAGGATAAATAATTTCAGAAGGAAGGTGGGACAAGTGATCAGCTACCACATTGTGCTTTCCCGCCTTGTCGCGAATCTCGAGGTCAAATTCTTGCAATAGCAAGATCCAGCGGATTAGTCGAGGTTTCGCGTCCTTCTTGGCAAGGAGATGCCTTACAGCTGTGTGATCTGAGTATACGATAATACGGGAACCCAGAAGGTATGATCTGACTTTTTCCAGGGCAAATACTACGGCCAGCAGCTCTTTCTCAGTAACCGTATAGTTACGCTGAGCCTCATCCAGTGTTTTGCTGGCGTAGTAAATGACCACAGGTATCCCGTCAATTTTCTACCCCAAAATCGCTCCTACAGCAAAGTCAGATGCATCGCACATGATCTCAAAGGGTTGAGACCAATCAGGGGACTGTAGGATTGGGGCTTGGGTGACTCGGTCACGTAGGATCTCAAATGCTTGAGTGCATTCCTTGGAAATTTCGAAAGGCACATCCTTGGAGAGAAGATTGGTCAGGGGGCGCACGATCTTGGAGAAATCAGGGATGAATCGACGGTAGAAACCGACGTGCCCCAAAAAAGATCGGATGTCCTTAATCGAGCTAGGCATAGGGAGCTTGGAAATCAGGTTAACCTTAGCTCGATCCACTTGGATGCCTTTCTCTGAGATTAAATGTCCCAGGACAATTCCCTCAGGCACCATGAAATGGCTCTTTTCCCAGGAAAGAACCAAATTCACCTCAATGCACCGCCTGAGTATATGGACCAAGTGTTGGAGGCAATCGTCAAATGATTGTCCAAAAACTGAAAAGTCATCCATGAAGACTTCCAGATAATCACCTACCATATCTGAGAATATGGCAAGCATGCACCGCTGAAAAGTTGCAGGTGCATTGCAGAGACCGAACGGCATCCTTCAGAACGCGTACGTCCTGAAGGGGCAGGTGAATGTGATCTTTTCTTGGTCCTCTGGATGGATTGCCACCTGATTGTAACCGGAGTACCCGTCAAGAAAGCAGAAGAATTTATTTCTCGCTAGTTTCTCGAGGATCTGATCAATAAATGGTAGTGGGAAATGATCCTTCTTCGTGGACAAATTTAGTCTTCTGTAATCAATGCAGACTCTCCACGAATTAGCTATTCGGGTAGGAATGACTTCCCCGGTATCAGTCGTGATGATGGTAAGTCCTGCCTTCTTAGGTACCACTTGTGTTGGACTCACCCAACGACTGTCGGAGATCGGGTAGATGATCCCTGCATCTAACCACTTAATGATCTCCTTTTTCACGACCTCCTGTAGGTTAGGGTTTAGGCGTCTTTGCATTTCTCTTGAAGGTCGTGAGCCTTCTTCCATGTAGATTCGATGTGTGCAGTATGAAGGGCTTATACCAGTCAAATCACCTAGAGTCCATCCAATGGCTCTACGATGTTGTTGGAGAACAGAAATCAAACAGAGTTCCTGGTCAGGTGTGAGTCGAGAATTGATAATCACAGGAAATGTCTGATTTGAATCCAAAAAGACGTATTTTAGATGTTCAGGAAGGGGCTTGAGTTCCGTGACAGGATTGTCAGCAGCAGCGGGTGGTTCGGGGTTTGTATCGGGAGCAATGGTAGGAGTCATAGGTGTGTCTAGATCATGTCCGCACTCCTCTGTTAGCGGTTTTTGCTTCTCTAGTGGTTGATCAGGAATAATCAGGTTGTCGTCTATATGCAGTTCATCAACCACGGCTTCGACATCACAAATTTCCTCTATCACCCCGCAATTAATCCCTTGATGGGCCTTGAAAATGTCTATCTTCAGATTTTGATTCCCAAATTTTAATTCTATCTGGCCCTCTTCGCTGTTTATATTGGCCCTAGCAGTGGCCAAAAAGGGTCTCCCTAATATGATTGGTGTGTCCCTTGGGTTCTTAGGTGCATCCATGTCCAGTACTATGAAGTCCACTGGAAAATAAAAATCTCGTACCTTAACAATGACATCCTCGAGTATTCCTTTGGGTGACTTGATGGATCGATCGGCTAACTGCAATGTCACCTCGGTGGGTTTAAGTTCAGATTCTTCAAGGTGGTCAAGGAGGGATGTAGGTATTAAATTTATGGAGGCACCTAGGTCTAGTAGGGCTCTATCAAGTTGGGTTTCACCAATTTTACAAGAAATCAAGGGAGTTCCTGGGTCTTTAGCCTTAGGTGGGAGTTTGCTCAAGATGACAGAGCTAGCTTGCTCTGATAGTACGATTAGGTTCCCATCCTTGGTTCGTGGCTTACGTTTAGGTGTACATATGTCTTTCAAGAACCTTGCGTAAGCCGGTATGTGGCGGATTGCATCCATCAACGGGATGTTTATCTGGACCTATTCAAAGAGCTTGACCAGATCCTCCTCAGGAGCCACAGGTTTGGTTGTCCTTTTTCCTTTGGTCAAGGCCTCAGGAAATGGGATCCTAGCTAGTTCCTCTAGGATAGGTCCAGGTTCTTGATCTGGGACAGTAGTATCTTGGATGACTACCCTAGGGTCTTGGCGATTATCAGGCTTGGAGTGGTTCGGATAGTGTGGGTCTTGTGTTGTTTTACCACTACGTGTTGTTACAGAGTTTAATCCGGCCTGACTTTGGTTTGGGATAGGTAGGAGGGGTGGCTGCTGCTGCAATCCTGCATAAGATGTTGACGCCTCCATCCCGTCTGGTGATGGAGTAGCAGGGGCCTGATAAATCAAATGTGCGTGGCCTGGATTTGGATTCATAACGCGCCTCTGGGTCGGCACGTTATTTGGGTTGGGCAGAGGTTGCGAAGGAAGGGTGCCAGGTTGGCGGGAATTTGCCATCTGGGCCAGTTGGTTGCGAACCTCTGTGATCTCGTCCTTGTGCTGTTTTTGCATTGCCGTATTCGTCTTTTGAATGTCAGCCAGTGTTTGAAGGATAAGAGTCAGTTGATCCTGATTTTGCCCGGATTGGTAGGTGGGATTGGGCCGAGGCTGAGGCGGCTGATATGGACGAGGAGCTTGTGGGCGGGGTTGATATGGTGGTTTTTGAGAATTTCCTGCCCACTGAAAGTTAGGATGATTTCGCCATCCAGGGTTGTAGGTATTGGAGTATGGGTCATTCTGGATGGCGTTGAGGTCCTCGCAGTTCTGAGGAACCTCAGGAAAGTCAGAATACGAGGGTTCAGAGTTCCCCCAACTCGAATAGAAGGGATCATAGGTCACTCCGGTCCGAGAGGTAGACGGGGGTGGATATGGGTCCATCCCCTTGGCAGGTTGGTGATAGATGTTTTGCACTGTTTCCCTTGCCAGAGGAGGTCGTGTAAAAGAATTTTGTGCAGAGGTGGCTTGCTGCAAATGTCGAGTTAGCTCGTCCACCTTCTTTTCTATGATAGAGACCTTGTCCAACCGACTGGCCATCAGTTCCAGGTCGACAGAAGTGGACAGGTCCTGCGTCTCATGTGTCCCTCTTAGATTCGTCGATGCGCGGGCATTCGTCCTGTCGAATAAGCCCAAGGAGTCATTGTTTATGGAGTTCTCGCACATGTTTTCGAGAATCTCCCATACCGTGTCCTCGTGTTGGCCCATGATGTTTCCTCCACATGTTGCATTGACGAATAGACGAATATCCTCACGGAGTCCCTGGTAAAAAGACTGGACTTGTTCCCACTTAGGAACTCCGTGATGGGGGCACTTTCGCATGAGATCTAGGAATCGATCCCAAGCTTCATGAAGAGGTTCTCCCGGTTGTTGAGTGAAATGAGTGATCCGGTGGCGCAAGGCATTTGTCCGGCCAACAGGGAAGAATTTTTTCAAAAATTCGGACTGTAATTCCTCCCATGTGTTGATCGGGCGGGTCTGAGTCTGATACCAGTGTGCAGCCTTGTCCAAGAGGGAGAACGAAAACATTTTCATGAGTAGGATATCCCGGTTTTGTACATCTGACCCGAAGGTCTGGGCCAAATGCTTGAGTTGTTTAATGTGTTGGAATGGATCCTCAGAGTTAAGCCCATGGAACTTCGGTATGGCATGAATCATATTGGGCTTCAGATCAGAATCAGGTCCTCCAATTGGGATTCGTACTCGGGGTTCGATTGCCACCGCAGCAGGATTATAGTGATCTCGCATCATAGGTCGCTGCGGTGGGTTTACAAAGTTCTGAAAGAGATCGTTCAAGCGTTGAAGTTGGTGTTCAAGATTATTCTCCTCTTCAAAGGGTTGTGCCATGATGGGAGAAGAAGGAGAATCAGGGTCTGAGTCAGATGAAAGATTTATGTGGCGGGGTTGCTGCACAAACAAGGGCGTCGAGGCTTGGCCTCGACGAGAATGAATTTCTAAGGGAGGTCTTAAAGGTGGTCTTAAGGACCTCCTACCGAACATGCACCGAAAGATGTGATGAGATCAGAAGGTGCTGGACCCAATCAAGACACCGAAGAATTGTTGGGTGACTATAGAGGTTCGAGGCAGATGGACCCCTGGATCAGAAGATCGTCCACCTGAGAAATACCTGGGCAGCCAGAGAGGGAGAGTCCCGCAAAGACCCCTACACGGTAGAGCGTCCCCACGGGTTACAGGGTTTCCCCCACCCGACCTCTCTTGTCACTGCGGTTCCAGGTAAACCAGAATGGGGATCTTTACCTCTTAAGTCTACTTTTTTTATTTTAAGATCAAGGTGCTTAATGTTCCACTTGAACTTTTAAGTATTTTGAGTGCAAAAGTGACCTAATATTAAGGTTGGTTGACCCGAGGGATCAACTTCACCTCTTGTTCCTTTGAGAGCTTTTAGGTCCTTCCTTTTATGGTTCAAATGGATTATCAGCCTGATTTGCTTAGGGTTCCTCTTGTATAAATCTTTTCAAACACGGTTTAGGCACACCTCTTTTTGGAAAGTTTGTTTCTTTGTTTTAGAGAAGATGTGTCTCTAAAAACCCTAGCTTTGCAATCCCTAACTTGGCTCTAGTGGGTCCAATTTAGTTGCCATAGAAATTAGCACCTAGGGCTCAATCAAGAAAGTTTTAGCCCTAGTTGCCTTAGTTGGATGAACAGATAAAAATATGTTGAAATGAAAATCAGGCAACTTGATGAGTTACTAAATATGAGACAGGTAGCCCTAAGTTGATTTCCCTCCTTTTTTTAGATTGTGAGAGGGTTAAGAGAGAGGACTTATGGAGATTACCTGTTCCTTGGAGAGTCTGTTGTGCAGTTGCTATTCTTTCCTTTTTGTTTTGCTTTCCCTGAATGAACACAGCAAAAGAGAGAAGTCAAGTCGGATATTAGATAGAAAAGTTGTACTCAAAAGTTTTAAAAGTGCCCGTTGCTCCCCGGCAACGGCGCCAAAATGTTCGTCGCGCTTTTGTGCGGTTTGTTAAAAGATAATATCGCGTTGTAGTATAGCCGCGAAAGCGTTCAAAACAAATAAAGATTTTTATTACTCGAAAATCGGAGTATCCGAGGTCGAACACAGGGAGCAATCTCAGTACTTTGGAAAACCCAAGAATACAACTGTTACATGCAAATATAATTGATTCAAAGAGTTTTTAGAAAAAGTAGAATTAGACGTCTGGTTTATGTATCAGACGTCTAATTCTACTTTTTCTAAAAACTCTTTGAATCAATTATATTTGCATGTAACAGTTGTATTCTTGGGTTTTCCAAAGTACTGAGATTGCTCCCTGTGTTCGACCTCGGATACTCCGATTTTCGAGTAATAAAAATCTTTATTTGTTTTGAACGCTTTTGCGGCTATACTACAACGCGATATTATCTTTTAACAAACCGCACAAAAGCGCGACGAACATCAGCGTACTGCAGAATAGGCACCAACGCCCTAGAGTTTGACATAGAGTAACCCTTCACCAATCTTGCATTGGCCAACCTACATGAGAACTGAGCCAACGTGTCCATGCTAAATTAAAAATCAAAGGGGCAAGGAGCACCCTTGTCTCACTCCACATTGTGGTTGTATCCACACCTTGCACGGCCTTCCATTAACTAAAGGTGAAAAGGATGATGTCACGATACACCTTTTCATCCACTGAACCCAAAGTACAGGGAAGCCTCTCCTAAAAATCTCCCACATGTAAGACCATGCAACAGAGTCATAGGCTCTGCTGAAATCCACCTTCCACATGTAAGCTTTATTCTTTCTTCTGTACCACCCTGCCACCATCTCCTGTGCTACGATGAAGGATTCTTGTAGAGATCTATTGGGAAGGAAAGCCAACTGTACTGGACTAATCAAGTCAGACAAAACTCCCTTCAATTGGTTGGCCAGCACTTTTCTAATGATCAGGTAGATTGAGTTTGAAAGAGCGATTGGTCTAAACTCTGACAAACTCTCAACCCCATATTTCTTTGGAAGCAAGAACAAATACGACTTATTTATTCTTTCCACCCCTGAGTTACCACTTTGGAATTCTTTGATGACTTCCAACACATCCCCTCTGACCACTTGCCAGAATTCCTTGTAGAAAAACACTTGAAACCCATCTGGTCCTAGAGACCCTTCCGCATTGAACCCATTCATAGCCTTTACCACCTCCTGCTCTGTGATGCTATCTATCAACCTGTTAGTGGCCTGATCTCCCACTCGAGAGAAGCTTGATGCTGCCATTCTCCAACCGCCCCTCTCTGCTGCCCTGGTGGTTTCCCTGAAGTAGCGTACAACCTCCCTCCAAATATCATCATCAGAAGTTAGTGTAAGGTCATCCTTCTTCAGCAGGATATGAGATTCATCCTCCTAGCACTTGCAACCATGTGAAAGTACTTCATGTTTGCATCACCCTCTTTTAACCACAGCTGCCGACATTTTTCTCTCCATTCCACCTCTCTCGCCAAGTCCTCAGCGTGGACCACCTCTTCCCAGTGCTTTCTCTGCCCCATCTCAGCCTCATTCAATCGTCCAACATCTTCTTTTTCATCTAGCATGTGCAGTCTTGAAAGAGCTTCAATTCTTCGTTGGTTTCTCACTACATCAACAGTCTGCCTATACTCCTTCAACATAGACCTCAGGTCCCTCAATTTCCTTGCCAACCTATAGGTGGCCAAACCTTGAACCTGCTTTTGAACCCACCAGTAGCTAATCATGCTCTAAACCCCTCCTCCCTAAGACAAGATTTCTTGAACATAAAGTACGTATTGGTGGGAGATCCCTCCCCACTATCCCACAGCAATGGGGTATGGTCTAAGAATGGCCTAGCCATTCCTATCACAGAGGACAGCTAAAATCTCTCCATCAACTCCACACTACCAAAGACTCTATCCAGCTTTGAAGCCAGCCTCTTACCACTCCTCCAGGTGAACTCAACCCCTGGTGATGGGTATTTGTTCAAACCCTACTCGAAGACCACCAGTTGGAAGCCAAGGAAGGCACAGTCCACCCTTCTGGTCCCTCTGTCATTTTTAGACAACACGTCGTTAAATATCCACCCACAAGCCAAGGCACCCCTTCAGTCTTGTCTACCATCTGTAGTAGCTCATTCCAGAGATCATTCCTCAAATTATCAGCCCATGGGTCATAGATACAAGATATAATCAGGTCTTGGTCATCCCCCAGCGATTGGAATTTGCAAGACACCTGGAATTGACCCTTCCAAACATCCTTTAGAACCAGCCTAGAGGTTTTCCACCATACTACCAAACCTCCAGCCCTTCCATGCGCATCCACTGCCCTGACATCAGCCTAGCCACCTTGAAGAAGTGACTGCCAAAGGGAATCCCCTCCACCTTCTATATGCATTTCTTGCAGCAATGCATAATCAACTTCCCACTCACGAAGATATTGAGCCAAAGAGGCTTTTCGGACCCCGCCACGTAGCCCACGCACATTCCACGTGATGACTTTCATCCCTTAGTACACAGAGCCCTTAGCTGTCCCACAACCCTCTTCTCAACTTTCAAGATGGCCACCACCTTTTCTTCCGTGGGTTTTTGTCCACCACCAGCAATTCTTCTCGTTTGTTTGTAAGGTGAGCGCATCAATTTTCCTTTGGACGAAGCTCCCACGACATATCCCACTCCCCCTAAAGTCATGAAGGAAAATTGGTCTGATTTTTGTGCTGCTGACTGTTGCTTAAACTCCTGCCCCTGCCAACCAGTACTACTAACCACCAACTCCCTTCCCACCCCTGCATCCTGCACCATGGCTTCATCAGGAGTTGTGTGATCCATCCTAGTCAAATCTTCCTCCAGCACATCTAACACATGGAGTTCCTTTCTCTTCTTAGCCTCCGGTCAGCCTGGCTGTATGGTTCTACCTTTGTTATCAACATTTGATGCAGTAGTCGCTTCCTCTTGCACATCAAAAGATCCCTGTTGGTGTCTTTTAGTGTGAATCACTGAAAGCTTCAATCTAAGGACCCAAGAACTTCCTCCACTTCTTAAGATAATCTTATCCGGAATTGGACCCCCCCTCAGGATCGACACCTCCACCTTAATTGACCTCCCATCGCCCTCACAGAGGCTGACCCTTGCATTCTCTATCAAGGTAGAAAACCCCACCAGTGCCCCAGCCACCACTCCTCTAGTCCTAAGACGAAGAGGGATACCCCAGATTTCCATGATGCCCTACCTGTTCTCTGTCCTTTGAGGAGGACGATCCTATAGTGCATCGTTAAACGGCGATACCAACCACCAAAGAACAGTCATCCCTTCGAAAGCGCTTGTGCGAAAATGAAGCCCTTCCACATCTAACATGCCCAGGTTGAATAACACAAATCAAGGCCCACCCAAATATGCAACCTTCCACCCCTTGAAAGGCAGAGTTAGAGATCTTACCAAACTGTGGATCCTCTCTGGCAAATAAGCTCCAGTCAGTGTTTCTCCAATGAGGACGCCCCTTATCGCAATCTCTGCTACTGTAGTATCCTCAGACTGAGGGATTTCGACATCATAGGCCTGTCCTAAACTCACCGGCAGTGGTGGGGGTGTCTTCCCCATCGCTCCATGACCCCTTTGCAGCTTTGCTTCATTCTAGTCCATAATCCCCACCCTTCTACATGACTCCTTCTTGTGGCCCCAACCCCCTCACCCCAGGCACAAAGTCGGGTAATTGCACACCGCCACCATATGCCCTCTTCTTCTGCACCGGTAGCACACTACTTCGGCATTCCCTCCTCTCCGCCTCCTCCAGAAGTTGCCAACCCCGTATGCCACCTGGTTGGTTGCCCTAGCCTCCTCCCTCCTCTCTCTCTCTCTCTGACGCCATCACCTTCCAACCGTCGCCACCCTCCCAAACCCTATTCGCCATTTTTGTGGAAATATCTAAGGTTCAAAATGATATTTAATAATTCTTTTAATAATGATTAGTTTTACTTATAGGGAAATATTTTTTTAGGAACTCAACTCTCAACAAAGGCCAAGTAGTGATGTCACCGTGTAAGGTATGGTACTAGTGCTTAGTCTTGTCCTTTAACAAGAAAGGAAACAATTGCCGCATTAACAACTCATTAGAAAACCCTTGGATTTTAATAGTGGAGCTGACCTCAGTGAATTCATCTAAGTGCCAATACGTGTCCTCATGATTAGTACCATAGAAGGATGGAAGTAATTGAATCATGCTACTTTTAATCTCATAAGGCAAATTACTTCCTTGAAGTTGCCAAAGATGGTTTTTAGGGTAGTCATTTGGCACAAAATAATCCTTCAAGGATCTAGGGGCCTCCTTGTTTTCTGGTTCTTCCACCATGGCTTGCCTAAATTGTTTCTTTCTTAAAAGTTACTCTGGTTTAGGATTGAAAACAAGCTTAGGTCTTCGAGTCCTACTAAGCATATATACTAATAGAAAATAGGCAAGCAATAAAGGATTTTTCTTTTTAGTAAAGGTGAGAAGACAATATTACCATACAAGTTTTAGGGTTCTTCAAATTAGCCGCTTTTAATGGTTCACTTTTTAAATTTTTTAAGTTCACAAAACAAGTGAGATTCAATTTCCTTGAAGTATAGTCCAATGTAATAGCAAGTAGCTTTATGCATGAACAAGCAGCATAAGAGAGGCAAGAACTTGTACCTTACTCCAGCATTCTTCTCAAATGCAACAAACAAGAATTAAAATCTAAAGTCAAATGCAACCTAAATTGTATGCCTATAAATATGCAATTTCTAGATAATTTTTTTTAGGTGAAAATTTTCTCCACTTTTTTTTTTTAAGTGTAGTTACTTACACCAAACAAAAATCTATGTATGACAAATTAGCCTTAGAAACAAATCAATTTGAACTCAAAATATTTGCGACTCTATTAAGCCCATTGCCTCCTTGGCAACGACACCATTTGATCGAGAGATTTTCATTTAACAAGAATAATTAAATAGTGATTTCCATTGTAATATTATGTGGTGAAAATCTCCCATCAAAACTTAAATGAAATGAAGTTTAACCATGAACATTAGGATGTTGTATCCATAAGGAGGAATGAGGCTAATAAAAGTCATGAATATTTTTACATTCTTGTTCACAAATAGTAGAGCTAATCTTTATGCTAAAAAATATTTCATGAAATCTCATGTAAAAATTGAAGATAAAGAGAGGAGTGCATGAGACAAAGAGTAAGCGAGGGAATTATAGAGAAACTGAGGGAACATGAAAGCAAAATTCACCAAATAAATATATTAAACTAAAACACACATCTTCAATCAACCTCTCAACTGATCATTTAAACTAGTGGCCTCCCCTACTATAGCAAAATAGGGGAGGGTAGCTCACGTTGTTGGCCGCGTGTGGAGGAGTGGTCGATGACACAAATGAGGTCAATGGTGATTGTTGAAGCTATGAGTTGCTACGTTAACGTATTTGGTTTTGAAAAAAACCTGTCGTCGTAGTATGAAAGTGAAGAACTCGTGTTCAACAAATAAAATTTGTACCGGAATAGAAATCCTAGGTCAAACTCAGGGAGGCTACGTAGATCTATATTCGCAATTATATTTTTTGAGTTTTTTGTTGAAAAGCAAAGCGACGTAATTACAATGAATCAATATTAACAATCAGAATAAATGAGAGAGAGAGAGAGAAAACATGCACTCAATATTTTAAAATGTTTATATAATAAAACCAGAGAAAAATTACACTAGAAAGCAAGAAATTAGCTATACTAGAAAGTAGGAAAATTCTACTCTAGAAAGCTATAAAGAAGAATGGGAGAGAGAAGTTATCCTCCTCGATGATCGCTTGGAAGACGAGCTGAACGAGACGTCACCTGGACGAAGGCGGACGGAGTGGGAAGAAGGAGGTCGAGGTAGGAGGAACGAGAACGGGGCAGCACGTCGTCGTCATCGTGAGATCCACTTCCGAAATGAGAGAGAAAATTTGACTTTATCTCTCGAGGAGCATCCTGGGTGTGGGACAAGCATCTCTTGAGCTTTAGAGAGGTAGAGGAGAAAAGGAAGGGATGAAAATTTCATATGGAGGGGGTCTCCTTTTATAGTTGCAAGGAGTGAGGGCAATTTGGTCTTTTTAATTTGAAAAACATTCATTCCGGACCTTTAGTGACAGATAAAACCATCGCTAAAGGTTCGAACGTGGCCTTCATAGGCGACGCTCGCGCACCTGCTCACCTCCCGCACGTGAAACGTGCATTCACGTTCATCAAGTCTCAACCATTTGATCGCAAGATCGAACAGCCGAGATTCATCCTCACCTGCCTCCACATCGCGTGCTCGCCGGGTGCGATCTCTGCGAGCATGCAATAGCGTGCGGGCATTATTGAGCGCCTGCAACCGCTCAATCAACATCAAGTGGTCGATACACTCGCTCGCCCGCGCCTCAGATCAGCTCCTCGTGACTCGAACGGGCATCCTCCCTTTGCGAAAGCGCGTTCGACCAACGCGCTACAAGCGCATTTGTGTCATGCTTACAATTCATGCGTGTGCATCCACAGCCGTTGGACGTGCATCCAACAGTGGAGAATCGTCGAAGAAGAGAGGGTGTGGCGGGTGTAGCGGCCGATTGGGCCTTTGAGATGGCGACATGAAAGGAGATGTGATTGGACCCGGATAGGTGTGTTAATATGGTGATTTTATCGTTAAAATGTGTATAGTGGTTAACCTAAATCGAGCCTAACCATCACTTTACAAAATTTTTTACCTGGCCTACTTGATTTTATCTTGGTCACTTTTAGGCCCAAGGTCGAACTCAGGGAAGTGGGATTAGAAGTGAAGTTTCTACACCTTTCCTACAACGAATCTCTTTTGTTCGTTTATTGTGTTTTTGGTGTTTTTCTATTTAGATTTTTTTCTGATAATTCTTGTTCTTGAGGCATACCCTCAAAATCAAGTTCTTGGCTTTGAGCCAAATTAGGGTTCCAAAATTGGTCTTGCTATTCGCAAGACTGAGTACCTACAAGTCAAGGATTATCTCTTCTCTTTTATATATATATTTTTTATCTTTTAACTAGCAGGAAAGAGAAATAGAAATAAAGTAGATATAGTATATATATAGGTATATATTATATATGTATAAAGGGGTGGGGGTGGAGGTGGAGATGGTGTATAGCACGGTGTCGAGTCGGTCATCGTCTAGGAAGATGCAACCAACAGGACGAAGTGCCGTGTGGAATGTAAGGTGGATGGGTGGAAGATGAGTGCAAACACGCTTTCTGTACGCGTGTATCGAGGAATATCAGCAATTGGTGTAGATATTCCCGCGATACCACTTATGGTTAAGTAATATGGAAATGTATATATATATGTATATATATAAATGGTTATAAATATACAAGTATATATGTAGTTATATATGTATGTATATATATATATGTATATATATATAGATATGTAAATATATGTATAGATAGATATATGTATGTATATATATATATATATATGTATAGTAATATATGTATATAGATATATGTAGATAGATATGTATATATATATATATATATGTATGTATATTTGTATATATATATATATATATATATATTTATAAATATATGTATATATATGTATATATATATGTATCTATACTTATACTTAGTTATATAGGTAATAATATATATATATATAGATATATATGTATATATGTATATATGTAAATATATATGTGGATATATATATATAAGTATGTAGATATATATATATATGTATATATGTATACTAATACTTAGGTATATAGGTACTACTATATGTATAGATATAAGTATATATATATATGTATATAAATAGATATAAATATAAATATACATATGTATATATATATAAGTATATAATAGTGTATAGGTGAGAGTGTGTGTGTGCGAGAGTGTGAGTGTGTGTGTGTATGTGTCGGCAGAGAGAGTGAGAGAGTGCTGTGAGAGAGAGAGAGAGAGAGAGAGAGCTTCCTACTGGAGCGAAGGAGGCGTTTAAGTTGTCTGCAGTAGTGGGGCAATGTCCGATGGCGCACGCACACGCGTAGGTGCGCGAGGACGTGCACACTGGAGGGAGCGAGCGCGGGGAGAGGACCGCAGCGCACCGCGCTGCGTGAAGAGATGAGTGTGGGCGCGAAGAAGCGGGCGAGCGTACGCGGGCGAAGGGAGCGGGCGAGTTCAGGCGCTGGCAGAGGCAAGTGCATGCAGACGCGCGGGCGGGCGCTAGAGTGGGCTCGGGGCATGACGCGCGTGCAGGCTAGCAGCAGTTGCGGCACGTCGGGTGACCGGATAAATGAGAAACTTTCCGGTCACCCCACTGTAGCCACAGTGTTCCGCTGAAACGCATGAACAGTGGCTACAGTGCCGGGGCGAGCCGTGCAACCGGGTGCGCCCGATGCTGTGAGTGCGGGTGGCGTGGACGGCTCGGCATGCGTGCGAAAGAGGATGCGCCGGCTGGGCTTGTGGCCAAAGGAGCGCGAAGGGCGGCCTGCAGGCGTGCGGAGAGGGAGGTGAGGGCGGCCTGTAGGCCCGTGCAGTGGCCTGCGTGCGGGAGCACGGTGGCCTGCACTGCTGCTGCTGCTGCTGCGGAGCTTGCAGTAGCCGTTGAGCTTCAAAGCTTGAAGCTCCAGTGGCAATGGCGGAAGTGCTTCAAACGAAGAAACAGGGAAAGAACCACCACGCCCACCAGCTCTTTGATGAGCTGGGCGGTGGTGGACTCACGGTGGTGGTTGTGCACCACCGTGAGGTACTCCTGCCCGCAGAGTGGCTCCTCAGAGGAGGAGAGGCTGCGTATGGCGGGAGAGGGGAGGAGGCGGCCTGGAAGGAGAAGCTGTTGTTTGTGTGGGTGGACCAGGCCCTCGTGCAAAGAAGGAGCCGTGCCTTTTTTATAGAGGAAGAAGGCATGCACAACCATGCCCTGGCTATGCATGGCTGTGCATGGCCGACAGGGAGTGGCTGTGCAGGGCAATGCTGAGCAGGACATGGCGCAAAGAAGAAGAGGCCATTCCTTGCAGCCGCGTGGAGAAATTCAAAATCAAATAGAAATAAAAATAAAGATGAAAATTTTGCGAAGCAGCACTTGAAGAAAATGTAAATTTCGAGGCCATTTATTTCACTCTCCTCCCCTCTCAAATAAATGCATGCATGCGTGTATTTTTACAAATGCGACTATGGATACTAATATGCACTGGTAATGTTAGGAAATAGCACAAGATGCTACAATTGCAGGTGTATTTTTGTGATGCAATCACGCCACGTGCTGCCATCTTGGCCGTCCATCTTCTGGATGATGTAGATGGTGCCACGGTTGTCGGATTGAGTCAATTTTTGCACCGTTAGGCTGCGATCGTCGATCGGAATCCATCCGTGCAGTCAGATTTGTCATTTGAAGTACGGATTCACACCATCATGGCCCTTGATCTTCTAAGGTTCCCCGATCTCTATCTGATTCTACAGATGTCTGATTAGGGCGATCTTAGAGTCGTTGAACTCCAATCATCACCATGATCAAATATGTACAGTTGGATCTTCGATCCGAGGTCCCGATAAAATTTATCCTATCCCTGAACATAAAAGGAGACAATTAACCTCCATTTTATTCAAACTAATCTAAATGCAAGATGATGCATGCTATGCAATATTTATAGTATGCAATGCAATTCTATGCTTAACAACATGCACAAATAGACATCTTATGTAGTGTAAACATGTTTACATCACACCCCTATGCCTATCTTTTGCTAGTCCCTAGCAAAAACTATATGCCATTTATAAAAGAATTAGGTCGGATTATTTGGGCATGAGTTATTTTCAAACATTAAAAAAAAGTTTACTTAGGATCTGAACTTTCAAAGACACAACAGTGCCCGGGTATTTGCCAAAATGCAGACCGCCTCAAGCTCTCGCCTTATTCAAAGAAAATTTCCTTTTTCTCTTTTTCTTATTTTCTAATTTTTTGGAATTTTGAGTTTTAGGGTTTAAGAGTGGCTTTCTTCGACCATTCAACTCACCCAAGATTTGATGAGAACCCTAAGTTCTAAGCATCTTATTATGAATGTGATAGACTCGTTGATCGGCAGTTAAAATGAACTTCGGATTTCTACGCTATTAGGTGACCTTAAAAAGAGAATTCTGCCTAAAGGTGTATTTTTACAACCGGTAGCTTTCTCCCTACTTTTATTTTTATGGGGTCAACATAAGGGTGAATCTAGTGTATATCTCCCCGATTTATTCTACTTCTCCGCTTCTTCCTAAGTGTTTTGTGAATTTTCAGTGCATTTATTGAGTTGGGTTCTGGACAACCAGTCCATGAGCTGTTACCATCGACAACTTGCCAGCCATACTCGTGCGGCGAAGTGTGGCTTATTTCTTTTTTTCTTTTCTCCTTTTCTTTTTTTTTCTTTTTGACTTTCTTTTTCTTTTTAAGTAGGTGGCTTCCCTGGTCTAAGATTTACCTAAAGGCAGCAAAAAGAGAATGGTCCAGTGACTGGGCTCTGGACAACCTACCTATGAGCTGTTACCCACGATAACTTACCAGCCATATCACCCTAGAAGGTTCATTAGATACCCAATTTCCATTAGAACCGCTAATTAACGAGTCAATGACAAGATAGTGTGTAGATGCTTTTGGCTTAAAGCTCCCTCAAATCAGAGGGCAGGTTGATAAGTCGTGTACTTATCACCCAGACTTATTTACTCAAATTAAAATAGAATTCAGGTTGGTGAGGACTCGAAAAATAAATCCACATTTTAGTGGATACACAAGCTGACCAAGTCTGAAGACCTGAAGGGTCTTTGTGTTTAGATCATAATGTAGTATTTCCTAAGATTCAAAATTTTCTAAAACCCAAGTTCTCTTTCCTAATTCCACCATTTTTTTTAATATATATAAATAAAAGAAAATAAAACAAATCTACAAAGTTGACGAATAAATTCAGAGATGAATATCCACCCCCATGCCTATCTAATGCAATGTCGTCATTGTATTGAAAAGACATAAAATAGAGTGGAATAGAGTAGAAAGCACCTGAATTACGTAAATGTCGGGTCCGCTCTGAGATAAAGAAAAACTGTACATGTGTTGAATTTAGTGCCTTCAGCTAGGCACACTAAACAAAGAAGAGAAATAAAGAATTCGCAGGTGCAGGTCAGAATCAAAAAAAAAAGAAGAAACCTCTGACCTGCCAGTAGATGTCCACAAATGTGGACCAGATTGTGGTGCAGACCCATACCCCATAATTGAGAATATCTAAGGATCTGGATAAAAATTACCCAAAACCTAAAATCAGTTCGCAAACGGGGTTAGGCCTACGATTTATGAGGATGCAACCCAAGACCAGAGAGTCAGGTTACAAAGAATTCGATATCGAAATGATAATAATGAATGTATGCTTGGGTTGAACATCCTCAGAACAAATGTCATAAAGGTTTTGGTTTGATGGTTTCAGATGAATTGGAACCCTTAGACTCGATCTTCTATTTCCTCCGGAATTTGCTTCCCAAATCAAAATTTCCCAACTCCTATCCTCCTCATTCAGAATGTCAAATTCCGGGACCTCCTGCATATTAACCACCCCGTCTGAAATTTCCAAGTCTAAAAGATGTGGCTGAATCAGAATTGACTTGGGTCTAGTTATCTCAAAAATAAAATCATCAGTAAGCTCAATGGGGTGTAACTGACAAGCGGGGCATTGAATTGTTTCCTTCAAAAAATGTGATTCTGAATCCGTCATATGAGCCTTAATAAGATCAGTTTCCGCAATTATTGGGCTATCAAATGATCTATCAGATTCCTCAGGCCCAATCGTCTCACAAAAATCGTGTTCTGTAAACTCGCGTGAGACCTCACAAATCGAATCTTCACCCTCAGAATCAAAGAAATCTAAATCTGTATTAATGTACGTCTCAAAATCATCCATCACTTTCTGATCCATGCAGACATACGTTTCTTCGTACCTCAGCTCAAGGATCTTAGGTGAAGAAATCGGATCATCCTTAATTGGTTGCTCTGATTAAATCTGGTCAACCTCGTAACATGTGTGACCCCCAACAAGGGCCTGAGCAGGTTCCGACATTGGCTCTCCTGAAGGGAGTTCATCCTGGGAATCATCCCACGATTGAACTAAAGCAACCACAAATCTCATCCTCAATTTCGCTAACTTCCCAAGTAGAAACTCACCCAGGTTCTTATCCTTAACATCCTGGAGCCAATCTAACAAATACTTGTTCAAATCATCAATCATCTCAATCAGGGGCTCCAATTTTCCAATGCAAGGTATTGGCTGAACTTCTAAAGATTGTATGATATTCCCCAAGTTAGCCAAAATCTTATCTTGAACCTAGTTAACCTGAACCAATTGACTTGGTTTAGGGTTGGGCGGATTTGGGATCAGTGCAAAGGAGTTAACGAATTGAGGTTCGTTATACCCTTCCTAATAATAGGTCATTTCGGATTGTTCAAAAGGTGGTGATGACCTAAAGGCAATGTAATCAGATGATGGATAAGAATTAGTGTATCCTTCTTGATTATAGATCGTATTAGGTTGTCCATGAAATGGTGACGATCTATAATTGATGTGGCTCTGAGAAGGATAGAAATCACAATTATGGTGTTCAGGGTTAGACCCTAAACACAGAGGTCCGGAACTGTATCCTCAATCCGAGTTATCCCAATTAACTGATGGTTGATTACAGTATGAGTCAGGATAATCGTCATGTTGAGGATAATTAAAAATAGGAGAGAAAGAGCGGGAATGCGTATAATATGTGAAAGGATTCATGAGAGACGGGAGGAAGAAAGGCGCCCTACAATACAAGCAATCAAACCTATCCTTATGTGGGCTAGCCTAAAGACCTACAGACTCCCAGAACCCATCTTGAGATAAAGAAACGATTTGATTTACCTCTGTCTGTTCAATCCAACCAATTAGGAGGGACTGTGGAGAAGGTTCTTCCTTCAGCTTGCGCCTCTGGTTCCTAGTGTACCCCCCACCTATGATCATTTGATTCTGCTCCCCTAGATAGACATCAGATTGAACAATAGAAACAGACAAATCGAAAATAATCTCGTTCTGGGCTCCAAAGAGCAAGTCGAATCCTTAAGGCCAACGTCTACTCAGTTTTATTTAGGGCTAGGTTTGAATGTGCTTTGGAATGTGATGAGCCTTTTATCTGGGTTGTGCCCTTAATGATTGATTGATGTGTGTGTGCATGCACAACCAGTGGTTTTCAAGCAAGATTATTTTTGATGCGGTCAATTTTAGGGTTCAAATCTTGCTTAGTAGCTTTAAGGATTCAACTTCAGGTATTTTCAAACAAGTTTTGTTGGCACACCAAGTTTTGAAAGCACAGGTGAAGATGTTTTCCTTTGAAATTTAAAAGAATGTGGAGTTCCTGGTAAATCCCTAAGAGTTGAACCTAAACAACAGCTACTTGATGAGTTGATTTTAATTGAAGTGACGTGGCCCAATAAACTCAAACAATTGTCCTGTTGCACCACTTAATTAGGCACACAAGTAATTACCTAATTTGATTTCTACTGAATTATGTGTTTGGATATGTGTACCGGCTCCAAAGATCGGTTTACCGGTTGAGTTTGAAAATCAGATGAGGTTATGTACCTCTGTGAGATTTTTTTATTTTTCTTTTTAAATGTGGAGGTTGAGGTAGGTGTGGGTGTCAAACAAACAAACAAAATTAACCTTAGAGTTTATAAGAACACCTAGGTTGATTGATGTTTGTGTTATTACGTGGTGAAATGAAAACTGATGGGTGGGGGATGGGGGATAACTCACAGAACCTTCAATAGCACTTTGCTCTAATCTACCGCTTTTACTCGTCTCAAAAGAGTATCTGCAATCATAATAAGAAAGGAGAGAAGTGAGGTAAATGATTCATAAGTTGGAAAACGTGAAAAAAAATCAAAGAGCGTTGCCTCCACGGCAACGGCACCAAAATGTTGAAGCTACGAGTTACTACGCTAACATATTTGGTTTTGAAAAAAACCTGTCGTCATAGTATGAAAGCGAAGAACTCGTGTTCAACAAATAAAATTTGTACCGAAATAGAAATCCTGGGTCGAACTCAGGGAGGCTACGTTGATCTATATTCGCAATTATATTTTTTTAGAGTTTTTTGTTGAAAAGTGGAGTGACGAAATTACAATGAAGCAATATTAACAATCAGAATAAATGAGAGAGAGAGAGAGAAAACATGTACTCAATATTTCAAAATGTTTATACAATAAAACTAGAGAAAAATTACACTAGAAAGCGAGAAATCAGCTACACTAGAAAGCAGGAAAATTCTACTCTAGAAAGCTATAAAGAAGAATGGGAGAGAGAAGTTATCCTTCTCGGCGATCGCTTGGAGGACGAGCCAAACAAGACGCCGCCTGGACGAAGGACGACAGAATAGGAAGACGGAGGTCGAGGCAGGAGGAACGAGAACGGGGCAGCACGTTGTCATCATCGCGAGATCCACTTCCGAAATGAGAGCGAAAATTTGACTTTATCTCTCGAGGAGCATCCCGGTGTGGGACAAGCTTCTCTTGAGCTTTGGAGAGGTACAGGAGAGAAGGAAGGGATGAAAATTTCATATGGAGGGGGTCTCCTTTTATAGTTGCAAGGAGTGAGAGCAATTTGGTCTTTTTAATTTGAAAAACATTAATTCTGGACCTTTACTGACGGATAAAACCATTGCTAAAGGTCCGAACATGGCCTTCGTGGCTGGCGCTCGCACGCCCGCTTGCCTCCCGCATGTGAAACTCGTGTTCACATTCATCAAGTCTCAGCCATTCGATCGTGAGATCGAATGTCTGAGATGCGTCCTCACCTACCTCCTCATCGTGCGCTCGCCGCGTGCAATCTCGCGTTACTCGCGAGCATGCAATAGCGCGTGGGCGGTATTGAGCGCCCACAGCCACTCGATCGCAATCGAGCGGTCGATACGCTCACTCTCCTGTGCCTCAGATCCACTCCTCGCCACTCGAACGTGCGTCCTCCCTTCGCAAAAGCACGTTCAACCAACGCACTGCAAGCACGTTTGTGTTGCGCTTACAATTCATGCGCGTGCATCCACAGCCATTGGATGCACATTCAAAGGCAGATAATCGTCGAAGAAGAGAGGGTGTGGCAGTTGTAGTGGCTAAGATGGCGCCATGTGGCTCCATCTTGGCCGTCCATCTTCTGGATGATGTAGATGGTGCCACGGTTGTCGAATTGAGTCAATTTTTGCGCCATTAGGCTGCGATCATCTATCTGAATCCATCCGTGCGGTCAGATTTGTCATTTGAAGTGAATATTCAAACCATCTTGGCCCTTGATCTTCTAGGGTTCCCCGATATCTATCTGATGCTACAGATGTCTGATTAGGGCGATCTTGGAGTCGTTGAACTCCAATCGTCGCCCTGATCAAATCTATACAGTTGGATCTTCGATCTGAGGTCCCGATAAAAATTTGCCCTATCCCTAAACATAAAAGGAGACAATTAACCTCCATTTTATTCAAACTAATCTAAATGCAAGATGATGCATGCTATGCAATATTTATAGTGTGCAATGCAATTCTATGCCTAACAACATGCATAAATAAACATCTTATGTAGTGTAAACATGTTTACATCAGTGATCAGCTAAGGATGAGGAGTGTGTTGGTGGTGGCGGTGCGATGTGAGATGGTCGGACATGGTCGAACGGTGAGGAGAACATCCATGGTGTTGGGTCTCATCAGTGGTGGAGATGAGCATTGTTGGCTGTGGAGTGGATGACAAGGGTAGTCAATCACTCAGGGTCGTCACTTCGATGTTGTTAGCAACTAGAAAGGGTGGTTGTTGGCTACTATGGTGGGTTGTAGTGGTGGAGGATTACGAAGGTTGAAGAAGAGAAAGAAAGGGAGAGAAGGGGATTGAGGGAGAGGGTCTAGCGGTGGTGAATAGTGAAGGTGGTTATGGCTAGCTGTGGTTATGGTGGTAGTCAATGATGAAGAAAAGGGGAAGGGTGGTGGCATGGAAAAGAAAGGAGTAGGAGGGATAGGTCATGACGGAGAGGGGGCTGCTATCATCATGCTGTGGGGGCGGTTAGCTTTATAAGGAGGAGCTGAAGTTGAATAACCATGATCGTGGGGAGAAGAGTCCTTGCTTTGAAGAAGGTGGAGGAAAGAGTGTCGAGCGTTGAGGAGGATGGAATGTGGGGTGGCTACGAGGCTGGTGGTGGTGCCGGTTGGTGTTATTGTCATTGCCGAAGCCATTGCAACAGGCGGTGAAGCAAATGCAATAGATAATGCACTATTATCTACAATAATGTGTTTAACCATTTAGCAAAGTATGCTAATGAGTTTCTCTTATCCATTTCTTAGGGCAACAATGGCAGCTAAATCAAGTTGAGATTTTTTTTTATCAAATCCTCATGGAATTAGTCTTTCATACTATTCCATGGTTAATCCTACCAGCATGTTTGTGAATGCATTGACTTGTCTCCCCTACACATGCCATCTCTATGGATTTGTTTGAATAATACCAACTTGTAATGAGAACTAATAGAACCTTTCTTCAGGGATGGTAAGGGGAGGAGAGAGGACATGGAGGGGCAATCATAGAGAATGGTTGGAGGGTAGGTCACGGGCATGGTTTGAAGGATGGAGATGTGGTGGCTAGATGCCTCATGAAAGGAGAGATGGCACGCGTGACTTTGAAGGATGGAGGAATGTTCTCTGTTACCGATGCCAAGAACGTGGACACTTGGCGACTTCATGCAGGAACTCAATCATGTGCCTCACATGTGGTGGAATCGGCCATAAGAGATTGACTTGCAGGAAGCATGGGAAGGAAGGCATGCTAAACCCTGTGTCATGAAGTTTGTCGCGAAGCGAGTGCTAGGGTTTCTCAAAACCCTAGGTAATTGCCGCCGCCATCCCTGCCAAGCTTGGATGTGGAAGTTCCTCTAACATCGGATGTTTTGGCGATCGAATCTTTGCTGCGTGATGCACTAATTAGCAAAGTTATGGCAGAGATGGTCGATCTTGTTGTGCTCCGATGTCTATTGAGCTTGCTATCTATTACCTCTTGCATGTGGAAGATCTTGACTTTAAACCCATCGAGGATTTTAGTGTTTTCCCTTTCTGCGATTGATGTTGAGAAACTCATGTTCCACACCTCTGTTATGGACGATCTGTGTGTGATTTGGCGAATGGTGTCGCCGTTTGATGGAGTAATTTCCCAGAGACCCTCCAACGTGTCGTTCAAAGATAGGGTGTCATGGACATCGTTGCTCTCCTGGTTCATCTCAGGTCCACGGTGGTCATTCAACAAGTTGTAGCAAGGTTTTCCTCGAAAAGTGGCACAATGGTTGGGTTGCACGAAAGGGATGGATGAAAGGTGAGTGTGGAGTTGAAGCCGAGGTATTGTGGGCCTTTTCCTGAGAAGGTGGTTTTGAGATGAGGAGCAAGCTCCTGGCTTCTCCACGTCTTGATGAAAGTGGCACAACCACAACCCGATGACAAGGCAAATCGCACTGAGAGGGGAATGACGAAGATCAATGGCTCGTTGTTGCATCAAAAATCATCGTAGTTTAGGAAAATATTGCATTGTATTATAGCAACGAAAATCGTAACATTTAAATTTATAAACTTTGAAAAATCGTGAGTTCCAAGGTCGTTTGCAAGGAGCAAATATGAAATTCAATCACTAGTCAAAATATGATAAGTAAATGAGCACAAATCACAAGATATGCAATGAATAACCAAATATACTCAATTAGAATCCAAAATGTATCTCAAGTTCAAATAACAAAAATATAATAGGAGTCTAAAAAGTGGTGGTTGAGACCACCAATTAAACTCCTCAATTAGGCACAATTCCCAATTCAATTTCTCAACAGTAGCCAATATCAGAGCTTAATCCAATTCAGAGTCAACCATTAAACGTTGGGCACAACCATCAGATGACTTAAGTAACATGCCCCAGATTACTTCTCAAATTTTGCCAAAATGTAGGCACATTTCCAGAGGTTCTATAGTGCAAAACCCACCCCTCCTCCCTCAGCAAATACCCTTTCTCTCTCTTTCCTAATCGTGTTGGTACACGGCTAATCGGATCTGGACCAGTGACTAGGCCCGCCAGTGTGCAGTGGCAGGCAAGGTTTGAACAGGGCAAGAGTTAGAGGACCTCACCCCCAGTGTCTGAGGTGATAAGGCAACAAAGCAAATGCGTTATAAATAGATTTCCAAATTGGCATTTCATGATGTGGGACTAAAAGTCCCAGCTCCTTTCTTGTACACAACTGCTGTGAAGACTCCTCCATTTGATGCTATTACTAGGGTTCACATACTCAATTGGAAGCCCAGGTGCCTTCATGGATGGGTTTCACATCAGCTGGAGGTTGAATTGAGGCCGGAGATGGTCGGACATGGCGGATGATGACGGAGAAGGTGACAGCGGTGGCGAGATGTCCAGCGAAGACCTGAAGCAATAGAATGGCCTCTCAGCCTGAAGTAAACACGTAGAAAGCTCTGGTGTAGCACGCCGGAGCGAACCCCTAACTCTATTGGGTTCAATCGTGCTCAGATGACGGTGGTGGCGAAGCTCGAAGGAGCTCTATTGGCGATGATAGCGTATGGTGAAGGAGGTGATGTACAGGATAATTGGGGAGCTAGGAAGATCCACCGTGGTGGGCAATGGGAGTGTTGGTGATGATTTGGTGGATGGCAATCGGATGCGGCTGGACGGTGGAAGGGTAATTGGTGAAATGATGGCTCGTCAGGTGAGGTGCCCCCTAGGTCAATAGCCTAAATAAATCGAGGGCACTGTCTCTAGGAGGTGCGGGGAAGGTAATGGTGCTGACTGTAAGGCGTGTAGTGAAGCGTGTCGGCAGCGCGGACTCGCCAGAGTCACGGCCGGAGGAGGAGAAGACAAAGTAGGAGAAGGTGGATTTGGTGGTCTAACCTAGGAACTAATGACCTAAAATTAACCTAGAGAGTAAGTGGGAGAGGAATAACATAATTACAGGACAAATGGGAAGGAACCCATGCTAATGTGACTTGCCAAACACAAAGAAGATGAAACCTCCGGTGAGGGGCGACGGTGAAGAGAGTGGGAGGATGCCTTGGCTTTGGCTCACCAAGCACAGATGAAGCTGAGGAAGAAGGTGATGCTCTCAATTTGATGGTTGAGAGGCCGTAGGAGGATGGAGGAGGAGGTCACTGGAGTAGAGTTTGGAGGCGGCCGAAGTTGGAGAAGACATGATTTTGGCCTAAAACCTGACTAAATTGGATCGTGGGATGAAGAGGTACTTATATAGAGGAGTTTCAGGCCTTCAATTACAAGGAATCAGTGTGAATTCCTTGCAATTGAAGCAAGGAAACCTCATTGATTTCACGAGTTTGCTAGGGTTCTAGGATCAATCATAGGATTCATGGGCTTTCTTAGAAGATTCCTCATGGTTTGAACACCAATCCCTCCAAATTTGGAGGGGTTTGGTGCTGATTTGAGAGAGATATTCTCTCTTCAATGTTGGCGGTTAGGGTTGAAGGTTATGTTCAAACCTTCAATGACAGTAAGGGAATTTCTGTAAAGATCAGGAGAAGTTAGGGTTATTTTGGTAATGAAACGTAGAACCTAGGGGTTTAAATGTGTAGAACAAAGTTCTACAGGTAGAAATGCAAACTAGGTCAAGATAAACTCTGATTGGGCCCAAATTTTGGTGTCAACCTAATTTAGACCCAAGGAATCTAATGGTAAACTTGGATTTGAGTTTGGACCACGTTTGACTGGGTAAATTGCATAAAATCCCAAATTAGGGTAAATTCCCGTTTGAATCTTTATTCTTGGTCAAAATGGGTCTAGATTGTCAAACCAAAGGTACTAAACCTCTTAGAATACTTTTCCATGAATTTTAGGAGGTTTATATTGATTTTATCTTGACCAAAACCTTTTCAATTTAACTGTGGCTGATAATTAGGGTCTTTAGTCCTGTTTTAGTCCTCAAATTGTGTGAAACCCTGATTCAGTTAGTATGAGTCCACTTCTTGGTCATTTAAGTTAATTTGATCTTTAATTAACCCCTGATAAACCCCATGGTTAATCTGCATTTGTGATGTGATGTTAAAATGGCAGAATTAACCCTATTTTCTTGTCTTCTTCTCAAATCAGATCAGTGTGGAATTACGATCCTTAGACGATCATTTAATAGCATTTATCATTTGATTCTGACTAATTTAAGTTAGTTATGACGAATGATGGTGTTGCATCACTCGTGGTACACCATGGGAAAGGAAGTAAGAAGAGGAAGGTGGTTAATGAGACGAAGCCTGTAGTTGATAATATGGTGGTGGCAAACTTCACTAAACAAAGTGAGGTTGATCCCATTATTGACGAGAATGCTGGCTCGGTGGTGAGTCCACCTCCTACAAAAGGCAAAGAACTGGTCACGCAATTGAAGGCTCAGTCTTTGGCCAAGAGGAGTGATTGCGCAGCAATTCACGCCAACAATTTGTCAATCTTATGTTATTTCTTAAGATTATAAAGTTTGGATTAATTAACAATTCAAGCATTTTGTAAATAACTGCTGATTGCGTAGGAATCATAGGACTTAAATGACCTAAATTAAGTTAGAAATTAGCATAATTATATATTGCATCTTTCCAATTTTACTTAGATATTCATAAAATAATGTCATAATATACTGATCAGTGCATTATTTGGATTGTAGGCAATAAGAAGCTCAGGAGATGGCCTAAAGTTAGATCTGAAGTAGGGAAGAAGCTAGAGTTGCAGCAGATCTAGAGCAGAAGCCTTGGAATAAAGATGAAGGAAATAAAATAGGGATGATGTATACTACCTTGCTAAGTAGAATCTTAATGTAGAATTAAACTATGAAGAACATAGAACCCTTCCTAGCCCTAAGGTAGCCCTAAAGACCTTCCTAAACCCTAGCCACCCTTAGATTAGGTCACCTTAGCCTAGGATACCTCAAAATCCTTATTTCAGCCCATATTTGGAATTCCAGGTAGGTTGCTAGACGTCCAGGTAGTTTGCTGGACGTCCAGGACAGTTAGATACCACCTGCAAAGCCATAACCCAATTCTGCTAGAATATTGGACGTCCAGGCAAGGTGTCAGACATCCAATTTCTGTAGAATTCCAAAATAGAACCTCAACTTCACCCTGATTCAACTTTGGACATCCAAACTAGAGACTTGGACTTCTAATTTTGAAGTGATCCGTCTGATTACTAAATCAGACGTCTAGAACCCATCTCCAATCACTATTTTTGAAATCAAATCTAGATCTTGATTTCCTAAGCCCCAAAACCCAATTCTACACCCTAGGGAACCTAAATTAAGGTGCCCTAAGCCTAGTACACTACCTTAAGACTTTTCTAAGAACCTAATTAGGTTCTCAATAAACCCAATTGACTTGGATCTAAGTCAATTACACTCTACCTAGTCACTTGGACTCATAGAGTCCAATTGAGCTCAGATCTCAACCAGCATAAGTCTAATTGGATTCAATAAGAGTCCAATTGACTCAAGCCTGACCTAATTAGGTATTTTCTCTCCCAATTAGACACATCCACTTAATTAAATGTGTAATAAGTTTAATTGCACTAGGGTTTATAACCCTAGTTTTAGGAACCTACCTAAACCCAATCACCTAGACCTATAGGACTCGACCTTGACAACCTAGCCACAACCACATAGTCACGCATAGACACCCACACACACACACTTAGCCACCCACTCTAGAGATCTCTAGAACCCTCTACAAGTGGCACCACCTTGAAAGTTTTTAGTCTTTCAAGGAGTCCACCAACCAACCCATGAAATGAGGATCTTGAAGACCCATTTCAAATGGGTTGGATAGCCACCTTGGGATCTCTTCTAGAGAGTTCCACACCTCTGTAGATGAGCCACCCATTGGTCTATTTAAAGACCATCATGGACAGCCATCACCCCATCTAGCCTTAGCTTCCATTCATGTGCACACAATCTCACAAGCTCCATCACCTCCATCACATCCACCTTCACGTCCAAGGCTAAAGCATACCTCCACCACCTTCTCAAGAGGCCGGCCAACCACCTTGGCCGTCCCTCTCCTCCCTCCTACCACCTCCAATGCCCTAAGTTTTATTAGTTAGCTAGATGTTCTTCGTAGTTAATTTCTGCATTAATTTTCTAATTAGTAGCGTAGTAATCCTCTGCCTAAATGATGCATGCATAATCTTTCGTAGATCCATGCATGCATCCAAATTTCTGATAACTAGAATTGCTTTTTAAGCTTTCATGTACAATCTTTCCTCTACCTGTGATTATAATGACAATATCTTTGAAGAAATGAAATCACCAATTACTTGGTTGCTGATTCACATATCTATGTTGTGATCATCAGTTGCCTGATTTATGTTCTTATCTTATTGCAACTAAATGTCTATTCCGGGAGACATAGAGGACTTAACAATTAACGAATATTTTGTGGGTCACCATCGAAGGGTTGAAATCGTGCGCACTACATTTATAATATTTTTGACTCATGCGCATGTCTTACGAGTGAACAACATAATCGAAGAATCCTATATTTGTACTTTGAATACCGGACTGCAATTTTGAGCAAGTAAAGAAATCAAACCAACTTCGCTTCTTAAATGCCTCCCTAAGATCGACCAAGACTCACCATCTCATTATTTAAATTTTTGTTTGAGTCATAATTCACACTATACTACAATGTGTTTTTAATCAATTATGCATTTTACAATCAAAACACCTACATGCATGAATAATTTAGAGGAAGAGAGAGAGAGGGGTAGATCTTCATACTTCAATTCCCATGTGTGTGTCACCATCCATTTTTATCCACCGATTACCAACATTCATTATCCAAAACCCCACATGCACACCCTATAAATTGCCCAAATCCTATCCTAACGGTCACTTGCATGCACCAAACACCCCACCCCTTACCTATAAAACCATACACTCACCTCCACTCTCAGGGGTTGGCATTCACCTCACAGAGCACACACTACCCACAACAGCACACACCAGCACCAATGTCGACCACTCACTCAGCTTCTTCTCTTCCTCTCTTCCTCTCCCATCCCCAACAGCCTCTCTCTAGTTGAGAGCACCTGCTGGTAATAGGGAACAACCTCGCTTGGTCACAACCATCATGACGAGGCTCAACCACCTTCTAACTCCATTGTGAGCAGGTAGACGTGGTGGTTCTCTTTTTCTATTTTGATATTTTTGTCTTTAGTTTGATCACCATTACAGCTCGCTCTGCTTCTTTCTATTTAGGAGTAATACTTCAATCGTGATTTATTTCCCTTGCTTGGTCACTAGCTCATTTCGCAATTAGGCGGTGACACAAGCCTGCACTCACCCCTTCTCTCTTCCCATGACCAGCTAAGTGAGAAACTTAGCCAGTCAATATTGCCTTGGACGGTTGCTCCCTGCTCGCACCCTTACTGGTGAGTGGCTGGTGTGATTTTGCACCGGCTAAGTTCCTCAGCCGATTGCATGCCACTCTTCACACACCTGCACCTTGTCTTTCCCCTTGTAATTGGTTGCACACTGCACCTTACATCACTTACACACGCTCCTCACTCGCTCATTGCACTTCACGTGGACTCCATGCACCTCACAACACTCATGAGCTCCAGTCATCTCACCCTCTCAGTGCTTGACACACTCACTACAACATGCGCCTTACACACTCAGCTCACTTGCACACCCTATCACTCTCATCCCATCACTCACATTAGCACACATAAACTTACACTCATTTACACACACTAATGAATGAGATTTTATACGCGGAAAAGATTGACTTAGAAACCCATCGTTGTAGTTGTGTAAAAATCTGTCAATTAGATAATTTTACTGAAACTCAAAGTGAGTCCCAGGTCAAACACAGGCAGGCTACGTCAATTCTAAATCCACAGTTATATTTTTTTGTAATTTTTTTTATAAAGGAAACATTCATAATGGCTATAAATAGTTTGCAATATAAACAAGAGAGAAAGCGTAAGAAAATAACTTTTATAACTAGTATAATGTCAATTACAACTATTTGCTACAACTACAAAGCTGAAAATCTACTCTAGAAAGCGATAAAAAGATAGGGGGAGAGAGATTATCCTCCTCAACAAATGCTTGGAGAATGAGCCAGACGAACGATGCTTGGAAGAAGGAGAGCGAAGACAGAGAACGGAAGGCAAATCTGGAAGAACCAAGGATGAGGCAGGGCATCGACGTCCCAGGATCCGCTTCCAGAACGAAGGTGAGAGGATGGCTAGCGAGAGCTCCGTGAAAGGAGGTGAGAAGTGGAAAATTTTGATTTTAAACTCTAATGGAGCTTCCAGTAGCTTGGGATCACTAGAGCGAGCTTGAGAACGTTGTTCTTAGCTCTTTGAGAGGTTGAGAGAAGAAGGAAGGGATGAGAAAATATGTGGGAAGGGTAGGCCTTTTACAGGTGTAGGAATGGGGGCATAAGAGTCTTTGCAAGTCTTTAAAATTAAGTATAGGGCCTTTAGTGACGAATACGTGCATCACTGTAGACGCACGTCGCTGAAGGTGTGAGCTCATTCTCTGTTGTGTGAAGGAGATCAGAGTGCTCTCATTGAACCACATCGACACCTACTCTTCTTCTGTTGTTGAACCATGCACACCAAACGCTATGCATACATGGCCTCACAAGCCCGTCCGATGGAGATCGGATAGCTTGGATCCATGCTCGCCACCGTGACTCATCTGCCGAGCATTAGATCACGCATGAGATCTTGCATGATCATGCGTGTGTGCTTTTGGCGCTCAAGAGGATGCCACATCACTGCTACATCAGTCGCTCGATCGCCATCAAATGCTCCAATTTCAATTGGGCGCTCTCCGCTAAGAGTTGGATGAGCAATGGGTCTTGAACTCACGTCGCGAGTTTGCAAATGAAGTTGCTAGCCAATGTGTAACTAGCTTCTCTTTGTCACATTTATGTTTTAAGAGTCGTGTGCTCACGACCGTTGGATCTCAATCTGACAGTCAAGATCGTGCGATCTTTGCCTTTAGAGGATGTGAATGCCAGGTTTGGATTGACATGGTAAGCTCTAGGCCGTTGGATGGTGACCAACGACTCAAATCAATGGTTGTGGCACTTTAAGAAGTTGGGTAGGGTGCAACGGGCGATCTAGATGGCACCACGTGGCACCATCTAGACCGTCCATCATCTTTTCTTCACAAGTGACGCTATGATTGTCAGTTTAGGTCAATTTTCATACCGTTGGGCTACGATCGTCAATCCAAACATATCCGTGTGGTTGTATTTGTCGTTTGAAGCTTTGAATTGCATCATCATGCCCTCTGGCCGTTGATCTTCCTCAGACTGCATCTGATGCTGCAGAGGTCTGATCGAGACGATCTCAGAGGCATTAGACTCCGATCATCGCCTTGATCAGATCCGTACGGTTGGATCTTCAATTTTAGGCCCAAATAAATATCGCCCTATCCCCTGACCACAATAAAAGGTGAATTACTATATAATTTGTACAAATTATCCTAAATGCATGATGATGCATGTTATGCAATATTTTTGATGCATGATGCTTAAATGATACTAGAAACATGCATAAATAGATATTTTAGGCCAATTAGATGTATGCACATCACACACTCACTCACAGTATACACACAAGCACACATCACACACATTAGCACACATAGGCTCACACTCATACACACACACACACACTCACCTTCCCTTGTTCACCTCGCATACACATTGACATACACATTACTCGCATTCACACACTTTCGCACATCATGTGCATGATATTAATCTTCTGTGCATTATACCGCATGTGTGCATGCACAAGTTGCACACACATACATGGTAACCTGTGCATATCAAGCATTCACACACACATGCACACACATCCAATCCACACATTCACGCGGCACATAGCTAGGGTTAATTATGTCTCTCTAGACATCAATTAACCTAGCACAGTGCTACAACCCATTTTCCATTCACATACTCCTTTTCCTCTCTCTCTCTCTTTCTCTCTCTCTGTATTTATATATATATACATAGATATCTATATCTTATACATACATATGTACATATATAAATAAGCTAAGTATTTCAATTTATTTCAATTCTCACATGATGAGCTAGACTTTGTATGTGAAAAGGATTGAGTTAAAAATTCATCATTGTAGTGCATAAAAATCCACTATCAAATAATTTTATCAAAACTCGAGACGAGTCCCGAGTCGAACACGGGGATGTGAATGTTTGATTTAAAATCCGTGTTTATTTATAAAAAGTAGAGTAGCTAGCTGAAATTAATCTACACTAGCTATTCTACTTAAAGAATAAATAATAGAAAAGAGATAGAGAATAATACAAAGAAAGAAGGAAATAGAGAGAACAAATATTTCATAAGAATATAGCCATGTTCATTACACTAATTGCAAAATTGAAATCTGTACTAGAAAGCAGTAAAAGATAGGGAAGAGAAAAATCCTCCTTGATGGCTGCTTGGAGGTCAAGCCGTGTTGTTGGCGTCTGAAAGACGAAGATGGGATGCTGGAAGAAGGTGGATGGAGTCAGAAGATGGAGATGAGATGTAGGACGTTGCCAGCACAAGATCCGATTCCCGAATGGTGGCGAGAAGACAACCACGGGTGTTCTACGAAGGGAATGAGAAAATGGATAAATTTCTTTTTTTACTCTAAAGGAGCATCCCGGGTTTGGGACTAGCTCTTAGAGCTTTGGAGGAGATTAGAGGAAGAAGGGAATGGATGATAAAAAATGACAAGTATGGAGTCCCTTTTATAGTTGAGGAAGAAGGGCATAAAAGTCATTTTGAAGGCCTTAAGATTTAATATACGGCCTTTAGTGACCCATGTAAGCGTTACTAAAGTTAGTCATTATTGAAGGTGCATGGAAGGAGAGCCCTTGGATCACAATCGGACGACTGCGATCGCGAGTCACTTGCTCTTCAGCCGTTCCCACTCAGATTGCACCGCATCAAGATTAGCCGTCCGATCGTGTGATCGGACGACTTAAAAGTTGCACGTGCTTTGCCTTGACAACGTGTGCAACACCTGTGTACGATGGTGCGTCGTCACTCGTGTTCATGATAGCCACTCATCCGTTGAGCCATGTTGCAGCTTCGTCGTCATTTGATTGCAATCACACGGCGCAGATTAAACGAGCACACACTTCTCCATCCCTAATGGTGACGTGGCCACCTCTCCTCCGTTGGATCTCGATCAGACGAGCGAATTAAATCTCCCATGCACTCACGAATTGTGAATCGAACCCACACTCTCTTATTCGCATATCGCCTTCACCACTATACTACATGCTTTAGTGTGTCGCATTTTTTTGTTTAAAGCTCTGACACTCTCTACTCTTGGATAAAGATCCAACGGCTGAGATCATGTAATCCTTTGCCTTCAGGGAGTACAAGGCGAGATTTGAGAGTGACGTGGCCAAATCATGGCCATTGGATGTATATCCAACAACCCAGATCAGAAGTCCCAATGCTTTAAAAGTTGTGTAGGGAGCAGCGGGCGGTCTAGATGGCACCACGTGGTGTCATCTAGACCATCCATCTTCTCTTCATAGGTGGAACTATGTGTAATTCCCGGGTTGAAGGGGGTGAGATATGCGTGACGTACAAAATGCTAAATTAAAAAAGATAGCAATCTCACAAAATAAGCAATCGCACAATGTACATAATTATTTTTAGGTGGAAACCCAAACTGGGTGAAAACCACCACCGAAGGCTCTCGAGTTAGGATTTCCCGATCGACCTAGTCGATCAAATCCACTAAACCCAATCACTTAAAAGAGGGTGACTGAACCTCAATTACAACCACACTACTTAGACCGAGGGTAGTGTACCTCAACACCCCTACTCTTCACAAGAAGGAATTTGTCTCGCGAAGGAGATGGGAATTCGCAAAGCGAGTACCCAACCAAAGACAAAATAAAGTACAATAATCCTATAGAGCCTCAAATATTTAATCCTAGCTTCTATAGGAGTTAGGAAACTACCCTTTGGTCGAAGTGCATCAAAGTGACGACACAGATGCGTGAACCACGCTTTGGCATAACAGCGCTCTCGTAACGTCGGCGAGAGAGCGAGCGCACAGCAGGACGAAGCTCTTAGGTGAAGTGAGTGCTTATAGAGCTAGAGCTTCTTCTATTTGATCTTCTTCTTCTTTTAGATATAAGTGAGTGGAAATATTTTAGCAAGGGTGTGTCTTGGGTGTATCTTCAAGCCAAGGAGTCCTCCTCTATTTATAGAGGCCCTACGAAGGCTTTGGAAGGCTTCCATAGCCGTTGGATACAAATCCAAAGAAAATCAGGCCACAGTCAGAATTAATCATGATTCTGACAAGGTCATCAGACGTTTGGTCCAGGAATCAGACGTCTGGAAAATCCGTTTAAGACATCTAGGAACTAAGTCAGACGTCTGATTTTAGGCAGGTTTCCTTCCTGACTTGAATAAGATCGAAACAGGGTTCTAGTTAAAGTCCATCAGACGACACACAGGACATCTGGCATAAGGTCTAGACATTTGGAAACCTATTTTTCTGCAGAAGTGGATTTCCAAGGGAGTGCAACGGCTAGATAATCTCTGAGAAGAGATTTTGGGTCAGCGGAGGCAAAACGGTCATGTATTAGACGTCTGGGGTCCTCTATGGACATCTGATACGAGGCTAACGGTCATTTCTTCAATGTTTGCTAAGGAAGCCAATGGTCCACTAATTGGACGTCTGGCAAAAGCATCAGACGTCTTCTAAGACGTCTATACTAAGTTCTGGACGTCTGATTTCATCAGACAAAACTACCTAAGTCCAGCCTAAATAATCGAACGTCTGAGTCAACAGTCAAACGTCTTAAAAGTTTTTATTAGACGTCTAAAATCCAGATTAGACATCTAAAAAGGTTGTTTGAACCCTATTTTGGTTTTCTAAGTTCTCTATAGAAAACCTAAGTATCCTAGGGTTGTGCAAGTGTTCCTAGGAATACTGTGAGGGTTCTTTGAGGCTCTTTAACATGAATCTAAGAAACAAAAATAAAGAGCAACAAAAGAAACAAAAATACATAGTATAAAGGAAAGGAAATCTATCCTATTCTTCATCTCCTTCCTTCTTCAAGCTATTGTTCCTCACGAAGCTCCTTTGTTCTCCATCAAGCTCCTCCAATCCGCCATGGATGCGAGCTCGAACTCAGTCTAAACATCTGTCTCCCATTTACAATTTGACCTGAAAACTAGGACTCAAAAGCAAATGTTAAAAGACACGTGTTTTGTTATCATCAAAATAAATGATCGTGGTGCTCTACCACCAACAATCTCCCCTTTTTTGATGATGACAAAACCATAAATAATAATGCATAAAATCCTCCTCCTTTTTGACATTATCAAAAAGATTTAACTGATTTTAAATTTCCTATAACTCCCCCTTCAAACATGTTCTTCTATAAATGAGTTGAATTTCTTTTAACATGAGTAATGTCCTCCCCCTTTTAGTAACAACAAGATAGCTATTATTTTTCTCCCCCTTTCTAAAGGAAATATAGCTAATTTATCAAGATCTCCCCCTTAATGATTCACAAATAGCTTATAATTTTATCTCCCCTTATCTATATGCTAATGATAAAAAGATAGGGTTAAGGGTTACCTCACCTACCATGGCCAATAGAATGGCCCAAATGGAGGTGGTGGATGCCACATCGAATGGGGCTTCTATCCGTAGTTTGGAGGTTCGGGCATTGGCGCCGATCTCCAGTCTGGCGATCGACGTGCAGCGGGTTGTTCGGTTGTTCGTCGTCTCGTCGATCTTCTTATCCTTCTTCTTGGTCTACCATTTAGGCCTCCCAACTCAAGTTGATCGTTATTGAGCTTGTAGGTCCAATCTCTTGTATTATAGTCACCCTTGAAACCTACAAAACAAGATTCTAATTTTTTCTTCGGTATCCAAGTGAGCTTGGATCCTGATCTATTAGCAGGTTCCTTAGCGGAGATCCTCCCTCAATCTTAGGGCTATGCAAATTATCTATTTTGTTGATTAATTTGTTAGAATTTTCCCTAAGACATGTGATTTCTTTTTCTATAATATTAATCTTAGTCTTTAAATCAGAAATTTCTAATTTTAGGCTAGCATTTTCCTCAATCAATTTAGTATTTTCATTGATTAAATCTTTATTTTCAAATAACAAGTTATTATCCTTAGGACTAGCTTCTAGATCCTTAAGTTGTTTTTCTAACCTTTCATTTTCATTTTTAAGAAAACTAAGGCTCTTTTTAATACTTTTATTTTCTACCTTAAGTGATTTAATAAGTTCAAATAGCTCATCAAAAGCATCTTGTAAATCGGAATGTACCTCATTGTCGGAGTCGCTTTCGCTGTCGCCCTCTATCGCCATGAAGCCTATGCAGGCGATTTCTTCCTGGGGATTCCTTTCTTCTTCTTCCTCAGAGCTTGAGTCATCCCAAGTTGCTTGGAATGCCTTCTTCTTAGACTTCTCTTTTTCCTTCTTCTCCTTTTTGAGAAGAGGGCACTCTGGTCGTAGATGCCCTTTCTCGTTGCAGTAGTAGCAACGCCTCAGGCTTTCCTTCTTCTCCTTTTCTTTTTTTGATTATCTACAAAACTTGGAAAATTTTTTAAGTAAAAACTTAAAGTCTTCATCATCGGAACTTACCTCGCTATCTGATGCGGCTCTGAATGCGAGGGTCATCTTCGATTTTGGCTCCGGTGTATCCTTCTTCTTCTGCTTCAGCTTTGTCTCGTGGGCCATTAGATTACCTAGGAGATCTTCCATGTTGAGCACCTCCATCTCGTTCACCTCCTCGATGGCAGTGACCTTCTGCTCCCATTCCGGTCCAAGGGAACAGAGTAGCTTTCCTTGAAGCTCCCCCTTGATGAAGGTCTTACCTAAAGCTTTTAAACTATTTACTATGAGAGTGAACCTAGTGTTCATCTCACTTAAAGATTCATTAGACTTCATAGAAAAAGATTCAAACTCTTGAGAAAGTAACTTTATTTTAGAAGTCTTTACCTTTGAGGTACCTTTGTGAGTTACCTCGAGTGTGTGCCAGATCTCGTATGTGATGGTGCATTGCGAGATTCTATTAAACTTCTCCGGGCTCAAAGCACAATACAATGCATTCATTGTTTTTGCATTTAGAGAGAGCTCCCAGATTTGTTTTTGCAAGTAGCCTCCCACGGGTTTATCCAGGATGTCAAATGGCATCTCGCATCTGGCCCAAATTGTGAAGCCATTGGCTTGTAGCCAATTCTTCATCCGTAGCTTCCAGTAGGGGTAGTTGCTCCCGTCGAAAAACGGCGAACGGGTCGTAGACTACCCCTTGAAAATCCTGCTAGTGGAGGTATTTCCCCCCATGATCTTCTTACTGGGTGTTACTCCGATCTTGCAAGAACCTGCTCTGATACCAATTGTAATTCCCTGGTTGGAGGGGGTGAGATATGCGTGACGTTCAAAATGCGAAATTAAAAAAGATAGCAATCTTACAAAATAAGCAATCGCACAATGTATACAATTTTTTTAGGTGGATACTCAAATCGGGTGAAAACCACCACCTAACCCTCTCGAGTAAGGATTTCCTGATTGACCTAGTCGATCAAATCCACTAAACCCAGTCACTTAAACGAGGGTGACTGAACCTCAATTACAACCACACTACTTAGACCGAGGGTAGTGTACCTCAACACCCCTTCTCTTCACAAGAAGGAACTTGTCTCACGAAGGAGATAGGAATTCGCAAAGAGAATACCCAACCAAAGATAAAATAAAGTACAACAATCCTATAGAGCCTCAAATATTTAATGCTAGCTTCTATAAGAGTTAAGAAACTTTCCTTTGGTGGAAGTGCGTCGAAGTGACGACGTGGATGCGTGAACCACGCTTTGGCACAACAGCACTCTCGTAACGTCGGCGAGAGAGCGGGTGCACAGTAGGATGAAGCTCTTAGGTGAAGTGCTTGTAGAGCTAGAGCTTCTTGTATTTTATCTTCTTCTTTTAAACATAAGTGACTAGAAATATTCTAGCAAGGGTGTGTCTTGTGTGTATCTTCAAGCCAAGGGGTCCTCCTCTATTTATAGAGGCCCTAGGAAGGCTTTATAAGGCCTTTGGAAGGCTTCCATAGCCGTTGGGTACAAATCCAAAGAAAATCAGGCCGTAGTCAGAATTAATCATGATTCTGACAGGCTCATCAGACGTCTGAGAAACTCATTTAAGACGTCTGGGAACTAAGTCAGACATCTGATTTTAGGCGGGTTTCCTTCCTGACTTAAATCAGATCAAAATGGGATTCTAGTGAAAGTCCATCAGACGACACACAGGACGTCTAGCATAAGGTATGGATGTCTGGAAACCTATTTTTCTGCAGAAGTGGATTTCCAAGGGAGTGCAACGGCTAGAAAATCTTTGAGAAGAGATTTTAGGTCAGCTGAGACAAAATGGTCATGTATCAGTCGTCTGGGGTCCTCTACGGACTTCTAATACGAGGCTAACGATCATTTCTTCAATATTTGCTAAGGAAGCCAATGGTCCACTAATTGGACGTCTGGCAAAGGCATCAGACGTCTTCTAAGACGTCTAGACTAAGGTTTGGACGTCAGATTTCATCAAACAGAACTAACTAAGTCCAGCCTAAATAATCGGATGTCTGAGTCAACAGTCAGACATCTTAAAAGTTTTTATCAAACGTTTGAAATCCAGATTGGACATCTGAAAAGGCTATCTGAACCCTATTTTGGCTTTCTAAGTTCTTTATAGAAAACCTAAGTATCCTAAGGTTGTGCAAGTGTTCCTAGGACTACTGTGAGGGTTCTTTGAGGCTCTTTAACATGAGTCTAAGAAATAAATATAAAGAGCAACAAAAGAAACAAAAATACATAATACAAAGGAAAGGAAATCTATCCTATTCTTCATCTCCTTCCTTCTTCAAGCTATCGTTCCTCGCGAGGCTCCTTTTTTCTCCATCAAGCTCCTCCAATCTGCCATGGATGCGAGCTTGAACTCAGTCTAAACATCTGTCTCCATTTGCAATTTGACCTGAAAACTAGGACTCAAAAGTAAATGTTAAAAGACACATGTTTTGTTATCACCAAAATAAACAATCGTGGTTCTCTAGCACCAACACTATGGATGTCGAATTGGGTCAATTTTTGCACCGTTGGGCTGTGATCATCAACCTAAACCCATCTGTGCGGTTAGATTTGTTGTTTAAGGCTTCGAATCACGCCACCTTGCCCCTTGGCCTTTGATCTTCCTCAAACTGCATATGATGCTATAAAGGTCTAATCAAGGCGATTTTGGAGGCGTTAGACTCCGATCGTCATCCTGATCAGATCTGTATAGTTGGATCATTAATTTGAGGCCCCAGAATAAATCTCCTATCCTGGCCACAAAAAAAAGCGAATTAACCAATAATATATACAATACATTCTAAATGTAGAGTGATGTATGCTATGCAATATTTATATTGCTAGATGCATGTATGAGCTTAGGAACTTACATAAATAGACATTTTATCTTGAATAAATGTGATTTATCATACCCCCATGCTTATGTTTTGCTAGTTCGTAGCAAAATTAACCCAAATGCTATGTATTGAATAGAATCAAGATCGGGTCACTTTGGCAAAAATTTGTTGATTAACCCTAGAAAATTTCAACTAAGGACCTAATTACAAAGATTCAACAATGCCTGAGTGCCTGCCAAAATTCAAACCACCCAAGTCTTCACCTTATTCAAAAGCAAATACATTTGTTTCTTTTTCTTCTTTTTAATTTTTTTTTATTTTTGAGTTTAGAGACTTGGGCCAGCTTCCTAAGGCTACCCAACCCACCTAAGACTCGAAAAGAACTCTAAGTGCTAAGCATCTTTTTGTGAAGCTGTGATAGACTCATTAATCAGCAACTAGAACAGACTTCAGGTTTCTATGCCCCTAGGTGACCTTAAGAAGAATTTCTGCCTAAAGGTGTATCTATTCGACCAGTAGCTTTCTCCCTACTTTTATTTTTTTTGTGGGGTCAACACAAAAGCGAACCCAGTGTATATCTCCTTGGCTTATTCTACTTTCCTGCTTGTTCCTAAGTGTTTAGGAATTAAATGTGCATTTTGTGAGCTAGGTTCTGGACAACCGGCCAAATGGCTATTACCCACGACAACTTTACAGCCATACTTGTGTAATGAAGTGAGGTTTATATTTTTGTCTCCTTTTCTATTTTCTTCTTATATATATATCCTTTTTTCTGAATAGGTGACTTCCATGATCTAAGATTTACCTAAAGGTAATAGTAAGAGAATGTTCGTGTAGCTAGGCTCTGGAAAACTAGCCAATGGGGTGTTTCCCACAATAAGTTGCCAACCATACTACCTTAGAAAGTTTATTAGCTACCTAATTTCCATTAAAATCATTGAAAAGTTAGTCAGTGCAAATAGTGTGCAAATGCTTAGACTACAAGTGCCCTCAAATCTGAGGGTAGGTTGATAAGTCTTGTACTTATTACGCCAACGTATTAACAAATTAGAAACAATTTAAGAATGGTGAGAACTCGAGAAACAAGTCCACATTTTAGTGGACACCTGGCTAATTAATCCCGAAGACCTGAAGAGTTTAAGTGTTCAGGTCCTATCGTATTATTTTCTAAGGTTGAACAACTCCTAATGCCTAAGTTCTCCTATCCTAATTCTCAGCTTTTTTGTTCATAAATAAAGAGAAAATAAAAAGAATCTATGGAGCTAAAAAAATAATTTAGAGATGAATATTTCCACCCCCCATGCCTATCTAATGCAATGTCCTCATTGTCTTAAAAAGACATGAAAGAGAGTGGAGTAGAGAAGAAAGCACTTAAATTTCGTGATTAACAGGTCAGCTCCAAGATGCAAAAAAACTTTATAAGTGCTGAGTTTAGTGCCTTTAGCTAGGCACACTATACAAATAAAGAAAAAATTAAGAATTCACAAGCACGGGTCAAGATCAAAATAAGAAGATCGATTTTAGGACCTATAAAAAGATGTCCACAGATGTGGACGAGATTGTGATGCAGACCCATGCCCCAAGGTCGAGTGGTTCTAAGGTTTTGGATGAAAATTATACAAAATCGGAGATCAATGTGCTTGTGGGGCTGAACCTGTGGTTTGGTTGTATGCAACCCAAGTTTGAAATGTCGAACAATAGGTAGGTCTAAATCAATGGTCTCATTTATCCCATTAACAGTCCGCTCAAATTATTGTGCACTTGGGTTTCATATCCATAAAAATAACATACGAGTCCTGATCATAAGGGTCAGTGGTTTCACGCATATAGGAACCCTTAGATCAAGAATTCTGCTTCCCTCGAAATTGGCTTCCCAAATTGTCATTTCCTGACTCCTATCCTCCAAAATCAAAGTTTTTGGGACCTGGCAAGTGTTATTCTATACCCCATCTAAAATATCCAAGTCAAACAATTGTGGGTGAATCAAGAATGACTTGGGTACAATGATTTCAAAAATATCATTATTCAACTATTTGTGGTGTGGTTGAGGAATGAGGCTACCGATTGTATCTTCCAGGACATCAAGACTTGGATCCTCCAAGCTAGCCCCAACTAGATCAAATTCCTCAACTAAAGGGCCCTCAAATAGTTCATCGAATTCCTCAGGCCCATTAGTCTTACTAAAATCATTCCCCTTAAACTCAAGTGATACTTCACATAAAGATTCTTCACCCTCAGAATAAAAGAATTATGGATCTGCATTAATATACGTCTCAAGATCATATGTTGTTCCTTGGTCTCCAGAGACATATTTTTCCTTATGCCCTAGCTCTGGGATCTCAGGTGAAAGAATCGGTGTATCCTCAATTTGTTGCTCCAGACCAATCTGGTCATCCCAAGTCTAGTAAAATATATCCCCCCTACAGGTGCCTGAGTAGGTTCTGATATTGGCTCTCCTGAAGGGGGTTCATCCTAGGAATCATCCCAAGATTGGACTAGAGCAATCATAAATCTCATCCTCAATCTTGACAATTTCCCAAGTAAAACTCACTTGGGTCCTTATCCTCAACGTCTTGGAGCCAATCCAATAAATACTTGTTAAGATCCTTGATCATTTGAATTAGAGGCTCCAATTATTTAGTGTAAGGTGTTGGCTAAGCTTCTAAAGATTGAATAGTATTTCTCAAGTTAGCCAACACTCTATCTTGGACCTGGTTCACCTGGACCAAATGGTTCGGTTAAGGGTTGGGTGGGTTTGGGTTCAGTCCAAGAGAGTCAAGGAATTGAGGTTCTTGGGGCCCTCCTTGATAGTAGGTCACTTCCTGTTGTTCATAGTGGGGTGGTGACCTATATGCAGTGTAATCCTGGGGAGGGTAAGGGTTGTAATCAGCATATCCTTCTTGTTCGTAGATCGTATTAGGTTGTTCATCAAAGGGTGAAGATCTATACTTGGTGTAGGCGTGAGAAGGATAATAATCACAGTCTGGATGTCCAATATTAGACCCTAGACATTGAGGTCCAGAATTGTATCCCCAATCAAAGTTATCCCAACAAGTGGATGGGTGGTCATAAGTTGGGTCGGTGATGAGTGGCTACTCATCATAGCTAAAAGGCCGAAATTAAGCTAGACACTAAGCAAAACAATATCAAATTAACACATAAAAAGGGTTAAGTGTGGAAATTAAAGAAAAGACCTAAAACTTTTAATGTGTGTTAAAATCTCCTAATTAGGTCACAAAAATGAGATATTCTGAAAACTAAAGAACAAATGATGATCCATGCATCAATTGAACACATAAACAAGTTTGAAAAGATAAATCAGAAGTAAAATCAATGTCTTAAATGTTCAATTAAGCACATGTAAAAATTTGAAAGCAATTGGACATCATTTAGGCTTAGAAATAAATAGATTACAATTAGGTCCTTCATGCATTACATTTCTACCCTTCAAAACTCCTTCTTGGACCTTTTTGCAAGCCGCAGGGACCCTTCTGTATGACTGCAGGGCCCTTCCAGTTATAGTTCTTCTCACTTTTGGACCTGCACGCTATTCTTCTACCCCTTCGTTTAAGGGTCTTCCTGCAAGTTTTCCCTCATTTCAGAGAGAAGCCTGTGTTCTTCACGCGCACTGTAGCGCGCGAAGAACACAGCCATTCTCGACCGTCCATCGCACTTTTGATCTCGATCTGCGGCTGGAATCAAATGGAACCTTCGTGCGATTTGGTGCGTGCGTTCACCTCTCTTCCCAGATCTCATCTGACGGTCAGATCTCTCTCTTGACTCGCCGCGCGCTCTACCCATCTCATCCTCACCGCCGGCCTGATTTTGATTAACCTCACCCTTGCGATGATCTCAGTCACTGAGCTGCTATTTAAGCACCTCAGTGGTGTCGCGCGCAAGGGATCGCTCCCTCCTACATCTCTTAGCGATCAATTCTTCCACTCCAGTCTCTCCTCCTCATCTAGACCCTGATTTCACAGCCACCGGCTGTGGAATCATCGCCTGCTCTCGACCCTCCTCGTCGCTAAGGACCTCGTAGCACCTGAGGACGACCCTGGAGTCTCACTAGCAGACTCTTCCCTCCGCTGGAGTCACCCTCCTCCTTTCTTCCTCCTTAGCCACCGGCTAAGGACCCATAGGTCCCATTCTTCCTTTTAGTTTAGTTTTTAATTCTGCACAAGTAGTGTTAGATTTAGTTTGCAGTAGTTTAGAATAGATTTAGTTTTAATTGTTAGTGTTTAATGTTAGCTGTAGTTAGATTAGTCTTAGGAGTAGAATTAGTATTAGATCCCCTCCCTCACCTCCTCTGATCAGTCCAGATCAGAGGGGAAGAATCATCTGTTCATTGTTCAATTTATCTCCCTCTTCATGTTTTGTTTTTCCCATCATCCAGATTCTGATTCTTGTTTTTCCTTTTTACGACGAATTTTTCATCAATCACCCACACATCCTGACCCAATTTCAGATCTAATGGCACACTGCCTCAGATCTGAAAGTGGCGCCACAAGCACCATTTGGGGCTTCTCACTCACTCCATTTGTTTCACAAAAGCCCCTCTGTTTTAAATGGATTGCCTCAGTTTGTCAGAGCACTTTTGATCCGGATTTTAAAGGATTTTTACTCTCTGAAATGTTTTGACAGATCTGACAAATTGAAAGGATTTTTGGTTTTCATTGTAGGCAAGGATTCTGAGAAGTTCTCTGGTGACAGAGAACCAATCAGAAGAGCCTTTCATGATTCTGTTTATACTTTGTTTTGAATGCATTCGCCAGCTTCCATTAAATTTCCTTAATGCATTCTTAGTCTCTTTTTGCTATTTCAGAACTGCCATGCACTATTTGTGTTGATGATCATTTCTGTATGGTGATTCTCTAACCTAAGGAGTTTTCCATACTCCTTAAGGTTGCAAGAAACTGGGATTGTGTTTCTTTGGTTTTAATTGATCGAGCTAAGTCTTCCTTCATGCTGTCTATGGCATTAGGAAGACTAACTCAATGCCATTTGAATGTTGATCTGAAAGGATGCTTCTGATAAGGTTTTTCCTAATGAGTATTTGAGCTGAATTTACATGAGATTTTCGTGAGATTTAAACCCCTTTTAGATTTGGATTTCAACTCTGTAAATTGTAGTTTGTTTTGAATTTTATCTTACTCCCAGTTACACAGCAATATGCTGCATCTAGCAGCTACATTCCCCTCTTCTCTAAACTCCCTGCTTCTCTAAATTTCCCTCTTCTCTGTAGAATACTTCCCCCCTCTTCAAGTGGACTAACTGCAGCAGCAGTTAGCCATTTGACAGTGGCTTAAGCCACTGCCACTGTAAACAACACTAAAACAGCACATTCTTCTTTTCTCCATCTCCTCTGACAGTAGCTGCGGCTGCTGTCTAAACTCAAATAAAAAAAAATCAATCAACTCTAATTCCCTAACTTTATACAAAAGCCTAATGGCATAGACTTATTTTAAAACTGTAAATATACCCATTCATAGTATTATAACTATAACTATAGCATATCAGTTAGATACATAGTTATACTGTAAATATGTATAAAACCTGTACAGAAATTCGTATACATATGTAATCTATGTAAAAATATGTATGTATACTAATCTAGTATGTATGTATTTACTGATTTATGTATATATGTATGTACAGATTTATATTTACTGATTTAGTAGCTAAGTTAATAAGTTAGAGCAATAATCAAGTAAATAAATCTATAAACTTGGGAATATATATATATATATGTATATATTAAGTAATTTAAGTTAGTCAAAGTATAATTATACCTAGTATAACTTACTGTAACTTAGTTTTAATTTTAAACTACACAGAATTGCTATTTTAGCCTAAATAAAACATAAATAAATTCGTAAAAATACAATAAAAATATGTATTAAATACTTAAGTATGTAAGTTAAAACTGTTTAAGGTCAATTAGACCATTTACTAATTATTTTATAAGTAATTAACTATTTAATCACCTAAATCAACCTGTATAATCAGCCTAGTTTAGCGAATTTATTTGTATAGTAAATATATTTAAAATTCAAAATTAATTAATCAATTATGTAGTATTATGTAAATATTTTATTTACCATATTTTATTTTAAATTTTTTTTATAATTTATGGCCCCCAAATCGAGGGCCAAAAACGCGCACAGACGCAGCTGCGTCTGGTTTCCAGCGCACGATGTGGCGCTGGAATAGCGCCACATCGTGGGCTGCAAACGAAGCGCAGCATATAAATATAAGTTATGTTATATGCTAACCAGTCGTCATGGCGCCGGGCGCCCGAAACACTACCTGTTCTGTCTGATCCGATAACCCGATTTGTAGTTCAATCTGATATGTGATGATACTGAATGTGTGATGCATATGTGGGGCTGGGAGCCCGAGCGTGTGCGAACTTGTTTAAGGCGTTGGGCTGAGGCCCTGTGCTGAGTTTGAATAACGTAACTAAGCCACCTAATCTGAGATTAGGGCACGCTTAGTAGAGGTCTGGTCCCACCCGTAGGGTGCTGAGTATGCCTCGAAAAGCGCGCCCGCTAATTAAACACATTTTACACTAAGGACTCTCCACCGCAGCCTCTGAAATACCACACAGAACGAAATTGAAAGGACAGACGACTTAAAAGAAGGAACACACAAATAGTACATACAGCAGTAGAATAAGTAATATACATACGTATAAGTAAACCCACATAATTACTAACAGAATAAAACGACACTATAAATGTCGCTAAAGACCTCAGTTTGCTTCTTTAGGTTGTATATAGTGTTTCCTGAGATTTAGCGACGTTTATATCTGTCACTAAAACTGATATATATGTCACTATAAATAAATGACTAGTAAGTTAAGTTTTTACACTATGGTATCCTAATGTAGTATGAACTAACATATTAGTGTTAATAGTATAACTTGTAAATACATAGTTTAGAGTATAATAATAGATTGTTTGATGCTTGTTCATAGTTAGCATTTTTGCAAGCACTTCTTAGCAACTAGGTAAATAAAACATTCATTCATTCTTTAAATGTAGAGTTTATTTTTGAATAAGAAGACAATTTTGGAGATAATCAAAGAGTGACCGAATTAAATTCAATAAATTGCCTCCCAAAGAACGACCTGGAACAAAACCAGTAAAAATTAGATAAATAAGCAAATGATAATAATGGTTGTAATGACTGGTACTCACCCATACTCACCACTATACGACATCCTTAATGTTATATTATACACCCTATACTACAACGACATGATCAACAATTATTACCAACAAACATTTACAACAATCATTTACGACCATCAGTCGGGATCGTAATCATCTTAGGGATAAGTGGTGACAGGAGGATAAGAGTGGAAATGCAAGTAGGATGTGGAAGGATCCATGGCAAAGTAGGAAAAAAATGAGAAAAGAAAGGTACCCTGCAATACAAATAATCAAACTTGTCCTTAGGTGGGGTAGCTTAAAGATCTACAGGCTCTCAAAACTCGTCTTAAGATTAAAGACGATTTATTATACTCCTATCCAGTTAATCCAACCATTTGAGAGAGGAATTGGGGAGAAGGTACTTCCCCTGGATTTCGCCTTAGGTTCCTTTAATACCCCCCAACTGCGGTCGTTTGACACTACTCCCTTAGCTAGACATCAGATGGACTGGTAGAAGCAGATTAATGGAAAATAACCTCAATCTAGGCCCTGAAGAGCAAGTCTAATCCTTAAGGCCAACGTCTACTTGATTTTAGTTAGGCTTAGGTTTGAATGTGCTCAGGAATGTGATGGACCCTTTATCTGGGTTGTGGCCTTAAAGATTAATTTTTAGTGTGTGTGTGTGTGTGCACAACCAAGGTTTGCAAATAAGGTTATTTAATGATGTGTCTTTTAGGGTTCAACCTTGTTTAATAGCATTCAGGGTTCAACTTTAGGTGTATTCAATCAAGTTCAGGAAGCACACCAAGTTTTGAAAGCATAGGTGAAGGTATATTCCTTTAAAACTCAAAAAGAATGTGGAGTGCTTGGTTAGTTCCTAACAGTTAAACCCTAAGGGGCAGCTACTGAATGAATCAATTTTATATGTAGTGGTGTAACCTAAACAGGTTAAACAATTAGCTAGTAGCACCACTTGATTAATGCACACAAAATGATTAGCCTAATCAGATTTCTAATCACTTATTTGTATAAGTCATGTAGGTGTACCGAATCCTTAGGTAGGATTCCTGGTTAAGTGATTGAATCAGATCAAAGTGAGGTGCCTTGGGTGTGTGTGGGTGTATAAGGTGTGTTTATTTCAATTTAATTCCACAGTCAAATTTTTTATATATAAATATGAAGGGATGAGGTGGGTGGAGGTGGCAAACAAATAATACAATCTAACCTTAGGGTTTATAAGAGCGCCTAGGTTGATTTATGTTTGTGTTATTAGGTGGTGGAATGAAATCTAAGGGGTAGGGAGGTGGGGTACACTTGCAAACCCTTCAATTGTACTTTGCTCCAATCTACCGCTTTTGCTCACCTTGAGAGAGAGAGTACCTAAAATCACAATAAGAATGGAGACAAGTGAGGTAAAAGATAAGTAAGGCAAAAAATGTGAAAAATCAAAGAGCATTCTCTCCCAAGCAATGGCGCCAAAATGATGAACTAGATTTTAGATGCGAAAAAGATTGAGTTAAAAACCCATCGTTGTAGTGTGTAAAAATCTGCTATCAAATAATTTTACCGAAACTTGAGATGAGTCTCGAATTGAACATGGGGAGGCGAATGTTTGATTTAAAATCCACATTTATTTTTATAAAGCAGAGTTGCTGGTTGAAATTAATCTACGCTAGCTATTCTACTTAAAGAATAAATAATAGAAAAGAGAGAATAATACAAAGAAAGAGGGATGGAGAAAGAACAAATATTTCATAAGAATATAGCCATGTTCATTACACTAATTGCAAAATTGAAATCTACACTAGAAAGCAGAAAAAGATAAGGATGAAAAATATCCTCCTTGACGGCTGCTTGGAGGACGAGCTGTGCTGTTGGTGCCCGAAAGATGAAGATGGGACGCTGGAAGATGATGGACGGAGTTGAAAGATGGGGATGAGACACAGGACGTTGCCAGCATGGGATCCAATTCCTGATTGGTAGCAAGAGGACAATCACGAGTGCTCCACAAAGGGGATGAGAAAATGGACAAAAATTCCTTTTTCACTTTAGAGGAGCATCCTAGGTTTAGGACTAGCTCTTAGAGCTTTGGGGGAGGTGAGAGGAAGAAGAGATTGGATGATAAAAAATGAGTGGTATGGGGTCCCTTTTATAGTTCAGGAAGAAGGGCATAAGCGTCATTTTGAAGGCCTTAAGATTTAATATACAGCCATTAGTGACGCATGTAAGCATTACTAAAGTCTTCTATTGCTGAAGGTGCGTTGAAGGAGAGCCCTTGGATCATGATAGGATAGACGTGATTGCGTGTTGCATGCGCTTCAGCCGTTTGCACTCAGATCGCGCTGCATCAAGATCAGTCATCCAGTCGTGGGATCGACGGCTTAAAAGCTACATATGCTTCACCTTCACAACGAGCGCAGCGCCCACATACGATGGCACATCATTGCATGCGTTCATGATAGCCAGTCATCTGTGGAGCAACATTGCAAATTTATCGTCGTTTGATCACGATTGCACGACATTGATCATGAGAGGGCACACTTCTTCGCCCCTAGCTGTGACATGGCCACCTCTCTTCCGTTGGATCTCGATCGGACAAGCAAATTAAATCACCTGTGCGCTTGCATATTGCAAATCGAACCCGCACCCTCTTCTCCGCATAGTGCCTTCACCACTGCGCTACATGCTTGAGTGTGTCTCATTTTTTTGTTTAAGGCTCTCGTACTCTGTGCTATTGGATGAAGATCCAACGGCCAAGATCATGTGATCCTTTGCCTTCAAGGAGCATGAGGTGCGATTGGAGACTGATGTGGCCAAATCGTGGTCGTTGTATGTAAATCCAACGGCCCAAATCAGAAGTCATCCCAGCGCTTTTGAAGTTGGGTAGGGAGTAGTGGGTGGTTTGCATGGCGCCTCATGATGCCATCTAGACCGTCCATCTTCTTCTCTTCATAGGTAGCGCTACAGATGTCGGATTGGGTCGATTTTTACACCGTTGGGTTGCAATTGTCAATTCGAACCCATCCGTGCGGTCGAATTTGTCGTTTGAGGCATTGAATCATGTCACCTTGCCCCTTGGCCCTTGATCTTCCTCATACTAGATATGATGCTACGGAGGTTCAATCAAGCCAATTTCGAAGGTGTTAGCTTCGATCGTCGTCCTGATCAGATTCATACGATTGGATCATTAATTCAAGACCTCAGAATAAATCTCCTCTCTTGGCCACAAAAAGAAGCAAATTAACCTATAAGTTATACAATCTATTCTAAATGTAGAATGATACATGCTATGCAATATTTATAATGCTAGATGCATGCATGAGCTTAGGAACTTGAATAAATAGACATTTTATCTTGAATAAATGTGTATTTATTATAGTAATTTTTCCTTTGTTCACTTATTATATTTTATTTGATAGTTAAGAAAATACAAAAAAAAGTTTTAAAAGAGAAAAGATAACTTGTGACTTGCAAGTACCTGATCTCACGTGTAGTGAGATTATTTGGATTCAAGATTAGCATGTCACCAAGGACTTATTTTGAGGGAGTACCTCAAGGACAAAGTTATCACAAAAAATAATCTCAAAAGAAAGAAAAATCCAAAAATATAATAAGCGAATAGAAATGGCACACTTTTAGGATTCGTGTAGAAATCAAATAGCTTAAGTCTACTGATTGTACAGCAATTCATGTCAACAATTTATCAATCTTATGTTATTTTCTAGGATTATACAGTTAGTATTAATTAACAATTCATGCATTTTGTTAATTCCTGCATTCATGAATAATTTAGAGGAAGAAAGAGAGACAGATTCTTCATATTTCATTTCCCCTATGTGTGTCACCATCCATTTTTATCCACCTATTACCTACATTCATTATCCAAGACCCCAAGTGCCACACCCATATCTTCTCAAATATCCTTAACGGCCACCTGCATGCACTGCACACGCCACCCCTTACCTATAAAACCATACCCTCACCTCTATTCTCAAGTTGTTGGCACCCACCTCATAGAGCCCGCATACACCTCACAAAGCACACACCATCACAATGTCGACCACACACCCCCATCTCTCTTTTCTCCCTCTCTTCCTCCCCTATCCCAATAGCCTCTCACCAGTTGAGAGCACTCGCTGGTAACTGGGGATGCTTCCCATGGTCGCAACCACCACATTGAGGCTACACCACCTCTAGCTCCTTTGCCTGCAGGTAGATGTGGTGGCTCTTTTGTTGATTTTATTTGTTTGGTGTTTTTATCTTCGTTCTGATCGCCATTGGAGCTGCTTGGAAGCTCCCTGTTTCCCTCTTCCTCTATTTTGGAATAGTATGCAATCATGGTTCATTTTCCTTGCTATGTCACAGCCAAGTGTCTTACTTAGCCGGTGACATAGCAATAAACACACCCACTCACTTATCCTGTTGCACATTCCATGCACTCACTCTCCCCCCTCCCATGACCGGCTAACTTTCCCATTTGGTCGGTGCACCCACTCACTGCGCACCTTTGCGCGTCAAGTGCAGTTGGTTGCACACACCCTCACTCAATCGATTGGCTCGATTTTGCACCGGCTAAGTTCCTCACTTAGCCAGTTGCACACCACTCTTCCCACACAGCCACGCACTCTCTCTCTTCCCACAGCTGATCACACTCCCAACCAACACTTACGCACCACACAGCACTTGCGTGCTGCATAGAGCACCTCACACTTTGTGTGCACACGCATACACTTACACTGCACATAGTGCACCACCATTCACTCACTGCCCACGCACACACTCACCCATATACCCACACTCATGCACAATCCCACATACACAAACACATACACCCATCCCCTCCAAAAGACATTCACATACACACAATCATACATACATATTTCACATGCACATCACCCCATTGTATCGCATGTGTGTGCACACAAGTTGTACACACACATGATAACCTGCGCACATCAAGCATTCAAACACATACACGCACACACATCCGATCCACACAATCACACAGCACATAGCTAGGGTTAATCATGTCTCTCTAGACATAGGTTAACCTAGCATGGTGCTACATCCCATTTTCAATCCCATCCTCCTTTTCTTCTCTCTCTCTATCTATATATATATCCATAGATATATTTATCTTATACATACAAATGTACATATAGAAATAAGCTAAGTATTTCAATTTTTTGCAATTCCAACACCTTTTCCTTTGTTCTCTTAGTATCTTTTATTTGATAGTTAAGAAACTACAAAGAAAAAATTGTAAAAGAGAAAAGATAACTTGTGACTTGCAGGTACCTAATCTCGTGTGTAGTGAGATTATTTGGATTCAAGATTGGCATGTTGCTAAGGACTTGTTTTTGAGGGAGTACCTCAAGGACCAAGTTATCACAAAAAAAGTCAAACCAAAGAAAAATCCAAAAATATAATAAGCGAATGGAAATGACACACTTTTAGAAGTCGCGTAGAAATCGAGAACCTTAAGCCCGCCTCCCTAAGTTCAACCCTGGGCTTAAAATTGATGATCTTAAAACCTACTTTAGCCTAGGTTGATATATTCAAAAAATTTGTCTAGGATGGCTTGTAGTAATCCATCTCCACTATACTCATTACAATGCTAATTTCACCTAATTAAATAACACTACTTTCGGTTCATCATAAGTTTTCTCACGTTGTTGTCGGGGAGGCACTATTTAGGTTTGATTTCTACAATTTTCCTTTACTGTTATTCTTCTTCCCACCCGTCTCTTTATGGGTATTCATTGTTTGTTTCTGTGCAGGTGAACCTATTGCGAGGAAGAAGACACGCAGAGGAGGTCGGAGACGTAGATGAGTCTAGGGCAAGAGCGAGAGCATGAAGTCACCGGCGTCGCTTGGACTTTCGTACACGTTGCTGAGGAGGTAGGTGAAAATAATTCTTAGCAAATTAGGTTCTCTTGTCACCGTAAATTTCACTAAAAAAAATACAAAAAATAAAAAAACCTGAAAAAAAGAGAGCTTCTTCTTGGGATTTCTCAGGGCAATTGGATTAAAATCCACTAATTGATTATTTTCATTACATCCACCACACTTGATTTCCCACACATTCGCATGTGTAAAATCCAAGAATTTTGATTCTTTGATTTTTCATGATGCGTAATTTAATTGAGGCAAATTAAAATCAAGTGCTTGTTATGCATCTTTTCGCTTCATTATTTGTATTCGGGATCACATTATTTGTAGTTGGGGAGTCTTGGAATCAAGTTGACTCCAACCCTACCACGACCTCATATTTTGCCTCTGATTTGATCTCGTATTTCCACCCCAAAAAAATTTTCATTTCTCTTATTTTGGTGGTTATGCCTTATGTGGATTCTACATTTTGGTGATTGGGGTAATTGTGTTGCATTGTTTGGTTCCCATTCACATTATCTTAAAAGTGATTCATGCGTCTACACTTAGAAATATCCATTTAGGGGCCCATTGCATTATAGCATGCATTATCTAATTAATTTGAAGGAGGGTTGCTTAGGCATCAAAACTTATTTTCCAGAAACTTGGAGATTGGGTGAAGTGGTAACTCATTTGAATCTTAAAATCCATACATCTAAAGTGCAAAATTCTGAAAGCCATTCACCAGTCTAAACTTCAATTCAAGGAGACTTCCCCGTTGCTTGCTTTATTTACACACTCTTCAATTAGCAAACTTGCGCATTACCCCTTAAACAACACCCTTCACATTCCAAAGCACTTGTATCCTATGCCTCTTAATTAAAACTGGTAATAACTTGACCCCATTAAGGTTTGGAGGTCTAACTAGCTACGTGTAGTGCCTACATGTTGATACGGGTTCCTACGTGCTATCGGGTGCCTAAGACTGGGGCAAACGGCCTTTCAGTCTGGCCTGATGGTTCTGTGATGCTCGTATACGGTTTTGTATGTAGAGATAGTAGGTAAATTGAATCTTTAGGTCTAGGGTCACCTTTATAGGTTAGGACTTTGATTATTTGATTTGTCATCAAGTGCACCTATTCGTCATCCTTTCTCACATTCCCATCTCTGTTCTCATCTCCCCAATTAATCTTCCAGTGGTGCATGTATGGGAGGAGGTCACAAAACCCTAAACTTGTTGAATTGTCTGATAATTTTAGGAGGGTAGAAATGGGTGAATCTCTGTCCTCCTCTGTAAACATGGCTACTGGCCCACTCCAAAATCCTGAGGGGGAAAATCCTCCCTGTCCCCCTCCACTTGCCTCCAAGCCGAAAAGGCCATTATAATGAACAAATGAAAGCCATCATGGATACCTTGGAGGAAATGCAAAATTCTCTAACAAAGGAGGTGCCTAGGTCTCTAAGCTCTTATCTCAATCCCACTACAACAGAGACCCGTAGGAAGGTTCGTGTCCCTGAGGGCAGGGATGCTTTTGAGTTAAAACCAAATGTTAATTTCCTTGCTATGCCACTGCCAAGTTTCTCACTTAGCCGGAGACATAGCACTCATCACACCTACTCACTTGGCCAATTGCACACTCTGTGCACTCACTCTCCCTCCACACATGATAGGCTAAGTTTCTCACTTAGCCGGTGCACCGACTCACTGCACACCTTTGCATGCTAAGTGATACAACCTAATTTATTACTCTAATTGGATTAACCTAGAACTAATTCCTTAGTAAAATCATGCACTAGGGTTATAAATACTACATTTACAGCATGCATGCATACTTAGGCTTTGTGTTTATTTTATGCCTAATTATCTAATTGACTTTTGTGAATAATGTAAGTACAAGATGTAGAGAATAACATAGAATCATGAGCGGGATGGAAAATAAAGCTACAGAGCTAGGAGCTGGTTGAAAGGCAAGACATGATTCAAGAAGAAATGAAGACTTAAAGAAGAAGAAGAGAGAGAGGGACTAGGATAGCCTAACCCTACCTTTAGCACCCTAGGATATCCTTATCCCAGAACCTAGCCAACCTATTCTAGATCCAATTCCTAACCTAGAACCTAATTAGGCTTCCCTTAACCTATGAAGAAGCTTCCACAACCCAATTACATATTCAGACTTGGACCAACACTCAAATTGGATGTCAAAACACCTCTTTGGATGTCTAATTTGGCAGACCCAACATCAAAATCCTTCCCAGATGCACCCATAACCCATAGCTCTCTAAACATCTGATTTCGTAGTATAAGATGTCTAGACACCTTCCTAGACATCCAGAACACTTCTCCAGCAAGCAAAAACCACCGAACATGGCCTTATCCCCTTGAAACAACCTAAAACACCACCTGAACTCTATCCCTAAGCCTAGAATCTATCCTTTCCTAAAACTTACACCTAATAACACATCTCTTAGGCTTTAGATCCTATCCTTTCAACCTAGTTTGCCTATTTTTAGAAAACCACCATCCTATCCTAGCCTTATAACCTAGATCCTAAGGTCCTTATTTAACCAATCCTAGGAATCACTTTGGATGGAATCTAAGCCATCCAAATTAGTGATCCTAGGCACCTTAGATTGACCAATAGGAAGACACCTACTTTTCTATGAAAGGACCTAGCCTCTACCCTGTGCATGATAATTGAGATACCTAGAGGTAGAAAAATAGCCACCATAGTCCACGGCCTCTCTCTCTGAGCTCTCTCTTCGATCTTCTTCCCGACACCCTAGATCTAAAGCTCTATCGAGTTTCATATAAGCATCCTGCAAGGGGCTCGCGATCTCTCTTTCTTTCTTTCATTACTATGTTTTTATGCTATTTGTTTTCGTCTAGAGTTCATGTGTTAAACTTTTCTTGATTATCAATAAAGAGCATTATTCAATGGAAATCTTGTCTCTGTTTATGTGTTTTTATTAGAGTAGAATAATTGAAAGGTTTTAAGAATTTCCGATTTGCCTCCCTACAAATGACTTAGAACATACCAAATTCTGATTTATAAATTTATTTGATTCGACGTGTTTTGCAACTACAACAATATGTAAAAATCACTTTTCGTGATTTTGCGTGGAACACTAAGTGCAGCCGATTGTGCTCACCCTTACTCAATCAGTTGGTGCAATTTTGCACCGGCTAAGTTCCTCACTTAGTCGATTGCATGCTACTCTTCCCACACATCCACAAGCTCTCTCTCTCTCTTCTGACAACCAATCACACTCCCACCCAGCACCTACGTGCTACACCGACCACCTCACTTTTTGTGCATGCACACACACTCATACCATGCGTAGTAATCGACATTCTGTGATTCGTATAAAAAATCATCGTTGTTGTTGTAGTATATTTCACAAATACAAACCATTATCGGGTTAATTTTATTTAATTACATAATTTTTACTAGTTTATTCCAAGTCGTTCACTGGGAGGCAGTTATTGATATAAATCACTCTCTAAGTCCAACATTATTCTTTAACCCCAAAAAGATCAATTTTATATACAATCATAAATGAATGAATTAATGCAATAATTACTTAATTATGTACAAAAGAATCAACTAAAATGCTTGCAAACACCTAATTACAAACGAGCATCAAACACTATACAAATATACTCTATACTATCTATTTATAACTTATAATACTAATACTTACATATATATACAATAATAGGTAATAATATATACTATACTATCCTAACTTAATATACTAACATATACAGTAACATATATAATATCTACAGCGACAGATATAAACGTCGCTAAACCCAAAAAATGTATAGAATCTAAGGTAGAAACTAGGGTCCATAGAGACACTTATTCTATCTACAATGATAGTTTATTCTATCAGTAAAGCTATATGGTTATTTATGTACATATATAGCTCAAACACATCTATACTACATACACCTAATATACTTATACTAATTATTTACATTATACACTTATATATATACTATACTATACTAATTTATGTATACACCTCTCTCACTCTTTATTCTTCTTCTTTTACGACTTTCTTTCTTCTGTTAACACTTAATTCTTTTCTTATACCTTTATCGCCTCTTCTTCCTTACACTCAACACCTAGCCATTTTTAAGTTTACTCCCTTCTCTTCTTTTCTTCCCTTAACCCTTCATTAAGCCTTACTTAGTTCAAAAATGGGTTTTAAGGTTGGCGGGTAGCTCTTTTCGAGGGATACACAGCACCCAAGCCGGGTGGGACAAGACCTCTACTAAGAGCAGCCCTAATTCCTTAATTAGGCCTTTAATCTCAATTTTAGCTTAGAACCAGGCTTAATCAAGCCCTCGCACAGTGTCGGGCCCCCAGCCCACACCACACACACTTCACAAACCATCTCATAACCAGAACATATGCTCAAAGGATCAGGTATAAGGGTATATGTTTCAAGCACCCAGCACCCGTGACGACTGAATAGCCCTTAACACAAAAAATATTTAACTGCCTCAACGCGCTTCTCCACTTACGATGTGGCGTTATCCAGTGCACGACTCAACGTTGGAATTCCAATGCAGCAGTGATGATTTGAGGATTTTGGCCCTCGATTCGAGGGCCATAATTTATTATAAATAAAAAATAAATTATGGAAAATTAAAGTATTTACATAGTACTTTATAATCGTATAATTAATTTAGAAATTTAATTTTATTTATTGTATAAATAAATTAGGCAAAGTTTCCAGTTTATACATACTATTTTTTAAGTTTTATTTCTAAATTAAGTATAAATTAGTTAATGTATGGTCTAATTGACCTTATACATTATTAATGTACATATTAAGGTATTTAATAAATATTTTTATTGTATTTTACAGGTTTTATTTTGATTTTATTTGCATCTAAATAGCTTCTTTTCAAACTGTTTATATATAAATTAGATACAACTAATATACTACATTGTAAATACAATTAAATTAGCTTAATTTACTTAAAATACATTAGTACAAATATAGAATAAGTTAGTTTAGTTTTAACTTAAATTACTAATTTATTTTAATTTAATCTAATAACTTAACTAGTAACTTAATAAATTAATTATTTATTCTATATATAAAATAAATTATGGTATGGGGGTCCTAATGTACATAATATACATATAAATATGTATATACAGTATCAGTACTAAATATGTTTATTTAGAGAGTTTATTAATGTATATAGCTTATTAGTACATATAAATTAGTATAATTAATAAATTGTTATATAAATAAGTTTTGTACAGTTTAATCTAACTTAGATACTTAAGTTACATTATATAATATATGCATAAGTTTTATATACCCTATATACATTTATTTTACAATATTTACAAATATAGTTGACTATATACCTGTTTGCACCTCAAAACACGCCTATAAGAACGCCTTCTTATGCTATTTTCTAGCATTAACTATGTATATTATAATCCTGTAGTTGCATTTGTAAAAACGCTTGCATGCATGCATTTAATTGAGAGGAGAAGAGAATGGAATAAATGGCTTGCATTTTTACATTTTTCTTCAAGTGTCTCTTTGCAAAAAGTCCCCTCTCCATATTTTATTTTCATCTTTCTTTCTTCTTCCCACGGCTTTTCTCTTCTTCCCGCGGCTGCGTCCTTCCCGCGGCTGCACTCTTCCCGCAGCTGCATGCAGCAGCCACGCAGCACCTCTTCCCGTCACGTCTCCCTGCCAACGCCGCTCCCTACAGCTGCAACTAGCACGCCCTCTCCCTGCTGCAGCCAACACGCCCCTCTCCCCTCCTCTATAAGTAGCTGCAGCTTCATCCTCGCGAGGGGGGAGGTTGCAGCTACTGAAAAAAACCCGCAGCCACCTTCCTCGCCCGTTCTTCCCTCCCATACGTCGGCCCTCCGTCGAGGAGGCACCCGACGAGCAGGAGAACCCACTGTGGTGCTCACCACCACAGTGGGAACACCACCGCCCAGCTCTTCAACGAGCCGGTGGGCGTGGTGTTTTCTTTTCTCTTCGTTTTCATCTCCACGCCATTGCTGCCGCTTCAAGCTCCGAAGCTTGAAGCAGCAGCAGCAGCAGCTAAACCGCGGCGACAGCAGCAGCAGCAGCACCCCCCGCCTCCTCCGCGACCTTCCCCGCAGGCGCGCAACCCTCCGCGCGCGTCTGCAGGCCCGTTCTCCGCCTCCGTCTCCGTTCTGTCCGCCTCGCAGTTGCACCCGTAGCCCGCCGCCGCGCGCACTGCAGCGGCCGGCTACAGCCTCACGCCGACCCCTGCCCCCCTCCGCGAACCTCCGCGACCACCTACAGACCTCCTCCACGCTCGCTCCTCCACGCCATCGCCCGCTCGTCGACTTCGCGCAGGCCTGCAGAACCCTGCGCGAAGGCGTGCCCGCACCCGCCGTCTTCAGACGTCCGCCTCCGCCTTCAGACGACGCGGCGTCAGACGTCCGCCGCCGCGAGCAGACGTCTTAACTCGCTGCCATCGTCCGCGCTCGCGATCTCTCCCGCCCGCTCTTTCTCTCCCTGGCGCTCTCTATCTCTCTCCCGCTCTCTCTCTCTGCTGATCTCTCTCTCCCGGTCTCTCTCTCTCACGTATTCTCTTTTTTCACTCACTCACAGACACACGCTACACCAACACACACACATCTTCACCGACACACACACACACCCACACACACACTTACACTATACGTATAGTTATATATAGTAACATATATATACTTATATACATCTATATATAATATATACATACATATATATATATATATATACACTTATATACATAGTAATATCTATAGTTATGTATACATACATATATATATAATATATATACATATATATATAATATATATATATAAATATATATATATCTACTTATATATATCTATATACTTATACATATACATATATATATATATATATATATATATATATGTACTTATATACATAGTATATCTATATATTTATGTATACACACACATATATATAATATATCTATATATAGATAAACATACACGTATATATATATCTATATACTTATACATATACTTATATATATATACATATATACTCATATACATATATATATATATACATATCTATATACTTATATATATACACACATATATATATATATATATCTAGATACATATATACTTATATACATATATATATATATACATCTATATAGTATTATATATATATATATACTTATATACATATATATATAGCTATATACATATATACATACATATATATATATACATATACACCTATATATATATATATATATATAATACATATATATCTATATATATCTATACATATATACTTATACATTTATATACATATAGATATATTTACTCATATACATACATATGTACATATATTTTCACGTTATTTACTATACGCTGTATCACGGGGATATCTGCACCAGTTGCTGATATTCCCTGATACACGCGTACAAAAAAGCGTGGTCCCATACATCATCCATCCTCCATCCACACTCCACGCGGCACATAGTCGTGTTGGTTGCGTCTCTCTAGACGTCAACTGACTCGACATAGTGCTACACTCCATCGTCACCTCCACCCCCATCCCTTTATATATATACTACATATAAATATATATCTATAGCTACTATATTTACTTTCTATCTGTTAGCTTCCTTCTTAGTAAAAAGATAAAAAAAAGGTATAAAAGTGAAAAGATAATCTTTGATTTGCAGGTACCCCCGTCTTGCAAGTAGCAAGACGTGTTTTGAAACTCTGTTTTGGCTAAAAGCCAAGGACACAATTTTGAGGGTGTGCCTCAAGAACAAGGATTACCAGAAAAAAAACCTAAATAAGAAAAAATACCAAAAACAGAATAAACGAACGGAAGAGACGCGTTTTAAGGAAAACGTAGAAACTCGACTTGAACCCCACTTCCCTGAGTTCGACCCTGGGCCTAAAAGTGACAAGATAAAATCAATTAGGCCAGGTTAAAAATTTTGTAAAGAGATGGTTAGGTCTGAATTAGGTTAACCACTATACATATTTCAACGATAAAAACATCATATTAACAACCTATCCAGGCCGACCCATCAATACCTTATATCTACAAGTATTTACAGAGTATACAATGGGTTTTTAAGTATTTTTAGGGTTTTCTTTACTTTTTATGGGTTTTATATATTTTGTGGAGGTAGGAGGTGAGAAAGAAAGAAATAAATGAGAAAGAGGGAGTGTTTTTGGTGTTTTTTTAGTTAGGTTCTTTTTATTAAATTCCATGATATACTGGACCGTCAGTTGGTATGTTCTACCAAGCTGAGGGTTCAGAATACCATAAAACCTGATATGAACTTAAAAGTATACCTGATCTTCACCAAGTCAGGTTTATTTTATTTTTTTGGATTGTTTTATAAAGTTTTTATTTATTTACAAGTGCATCTCATTTTATGGTCTTTTAAGTGTTTTCAAAAGAACCTAAGACCCTAAATCTCAAATGGATGGCTGAAATGGCAGTGGACTACCACAGATAAGCTCTAAACACTAATCAAACGGTGTGAAATCATATAATCAATCTTTTTAACTCCATTTCCATATATTACTCATTGAGGACAGTTAAACATACATAGTTTGCTGACAACGAAGGATTTAACAAGGTTACAAGCAGTCCAGATGAGATAAAAAATCATAAAACAGTACATGGAGGCTTATACACGAAAAATTCCACATTACATAACATGTCAGCCCTACAACGAAATTAATTTCTACCTCACTATCCTACAAATTCAGCCCAACAGCAGCTACCAGCAACAGCTACAAATAGTAGCAGCAGCAACTCACAGCAGCTCTCAATGAGCTGCTCACAAATATTAAACTGACTTCTAAGGGTACTAAGCAGCCAACACTCAATTTCAGTAAATCAGAGTTCGGGATTCCAGTAAGAAAGACTCATTTTCAGTAGTTCTGAAATAGAATTTTTAGCAGCTGCACAGACGCCAAATCTAATCCATAATCTCTGTCACAGACAACAAAGATCATGGGATTAGATTGAAAATCAATCCAACAAAAATGTCGTTGCTATGCAGCATTTTACTATGTGAAATTGGGATTCAAAACACACAATGACCAACTCAAAAAAAAAATGATAGAACTTGAATTAGCTTAGAAATCAATTGAAAATATTATGTCCTTACTCAAAAACATTCTAACCTTCATTTCCAGATCAAATCAGAGAGAGAACACTGATTTGATCTCTTCCTTATGCTATAAACAGCATGAAGGGAGAGTTCAACTCAGCCCATTAAATTCGTTTGACCTGAATCCCAAATGTTTAAACCATAAGGGTATTGAGAATCCCTTAGGTAAGAAATCCAAATTCAAACATATCAATTTACACACAAATACATGTGAGTACCTCAAATCAACAAAGTTTATTCTCCTTGGCACTCCCACGCCTTGAAAATCATAGAGAGACTCAATTCAAGCCTAATTCTACCATGGCTCATCTAAGGAAAAGTTCACCAACAAAGTCATCTTAGATTCACAGCCATGGACTGATCTATTCCAAAACATATCGATTCAATTGATCAACAACTCTTTAAAGCCCAATTTAATCAAAATCTTGCGATTTCGCATTGAAAACCAAATTAAAATCAGATTAAGTAAATCAATTCCTTTCAAATCAAATCAGGGGTCTTTGTGAACAAAACTGAAGTGAGTGAAGAGACCCCTAGGTGAATTTGAGCGCAAATCCTCATCTTAAAACTTGAAAGCAATGGGATGGGGATTTAACTCCATATGGATGGGTGGATTGTGGATTAAAACACGAGGAAATCAGAAAGCGAAATGGAAATGTGTAGGGGGAGAAAATAGTGATCAGTGAATGGGGGAATTCATCTGATCTGATCTGAAGTGATCAAAGGTGGTGAAAAGGTGAATCTCCATAATAACTCTACTCCTAAGCTACACTACAGGCATGCACAACAGATCAAATCTTAATCTATATCTAAATTCTACTACTAAGCTATCCAGCTACACTACAACTAATCTAAAAATAGTAATCCTAATCCAACAGGAAGAATGGGACCTTTAGATCTCCACCCAGTGGATGGAGAGGAAGAAAGGAGGGAGGAGATGCTCCAGTGCAGTGAAAAATCTCTAGTGGAGTTCGGGGTCGCCCTCCGGTGCTACGAAGTCCTTAGCGGCGAGGAGTGTTGGAGAGAATGTGGATTTCATAGCTGGTGAACATGAAAATGGGGAGAGGTGGGGAGAGTAGCTGGAGAGGAGGAATGATCGCTAAGAGGTGTAGGAGGGAGCGATTCCTCACGCGTGCAATTGTGGAGCTACTTAAGTAGGAAGAGCAGTGGATCCAAGCACCGCACGGGTGAAATTAAGTGCAAAGAGCAAGAGCGGCAAGGATTAGAGGAGAGAGTTCGTGCTCTACCAAGTCAAAAAGCAGCCGTTGGATGGGATCTGGGTGAAATGGTGACCACACGCGCCAAATCGCGCGAAGTTCCAATCAAGGAGAGCCATAGATCAAGCGATCCAGATATCGACGACCAAGATCACGTGAGTTCTTCACATGAACAGTGTTTGCACGGGAGCTTGCAGGCGGCTGAAGTCTTTTGGTGCAATTGAAGGGTACACCCCTCTGCGAAGGGGTAGAACAAATGTAGGCTGGCCCATAAGTGATAATGAATGGTTACAGAGAGACCCTTTAAGGCTTACAAATAGGTCCCTATAGGTTACAAATAGGTCCTAGGAGGTTTTCGAATGAATGATATGTAATACACTGAGGACCTAAACGTAAATCTTTAATTTCAAAGCCCTAATTATGTCTAAATGCATCCAAGTTTTTATATAAGCTTAATTGAACATTTAAGAAGTTAATTATACTTTTGATTTGAACTTTTAAATTTCTTTGCATGTTCAATTTACACTTGAATCACCATTTAACCTTTTTCACAAGAATATCTCATTTAATGACCTAATTATGCATTTTTAACACAGAATTGATGTTTTAGGTCGTTTTCTCTGATTCCCACACTTAACCCTTTTTATGTGTTAATTTGATATTGTTTAACCTAGTTTCTAGCTTAACTTAAGCTATTTAGCTATGATGAGTCACAACTCATCATACCCCCATGCTTAGGTTTTGTTAGTCCCTTAGCAAACAACTCATTAAAGTGCATAGCAATTTAAGTATCAGCAAGGTAAGTGTGATGAGATATCTTTACTTACTTTTTCTCTCAAAGTTAAGTGTTTCAAGATGATCTTTAAGCTGAAAGATTTTCTTGAAACAAACTGTGTTTATTTCTGGACATTATGAGAACCTTTTTGCTTAGATAGACTGACCAGAACTCAAGACTGATGTGACCTAGACCGTCTCTCAACTAACAATGACTCTTGATATTTAAACCTTTCAGTTGAATTCTAGGACTCAGGGGGTTTTACAGAGACTCAGAATGCTAAGAGATTATGGTTGTACTTTGTGATAATTCAAGACTGACCAAGTGAATTTTAAAACTCAATCCTGGGGTTTCACTTCTTTTTAAGTCCAGGTTGGTCCTAGCTTTAGCTCATGTTTTCGGATCGACTCTCAAGAAAGGAGGAATACTCAAGCCCAACTCTTATTGCATTTGTGGCTCAAAGAATATTTGGTGGAATAGGGTATTTGTACTGAACCCTAAAAACATTTTTGGTGGAATTTTTGTATTTATAGAACTTGGAGAACATACTTAACTTATTCTAAAGAACTTTGTTTTCAAAACTTTTTTTTTTGGCTTTGTCAGTATGTCTCAGACAACTTTATTTGGTAGAGCGCACCTTATTTGGTGGGTGAGTTCTTTGGTGGAAAGAGCTTCTCCTAGACACAAGACTAAAGACTAGGACAAAGAGTCTACCTGCATGCATAGGTAAGGACTCCACCTTCCCTAATAAACACTAGGGTTGAATTTCAAATTCACAAGGTCTTTCCTGACACTGTGTCGTGTAAACCAAAGTTACTTTGACTCCTAAGTCAAAGCAAACTAGCTAATCCTGTATTGGTGACTCAAGTACAAGAATACGTCCTAAAGTTAAGAGAGATTTTGGTCTATCTTGTCAAAGCTCAAAGTGTATTAAGCCAAAGCCTGAACGAATCAGGCTACAGTGGCCCAGAAAGTCAAACCAGCAAAGGTTGAATGTCCAAAAATACTTTTTCTATTTTTTTTTCAGCTAGAAGGTCATAGTTAAACACTTATATTTCTTCTTTTTAAAACTTTTTCTCTCCTCAAAATGGTGTTCTCCCTTAACAATAGAGTTCATGTCCCTTATTGTACTTTTGTAATTTTTGTGTTTTGTCATTTTTTTGTATTTTTGGCTTTGTAAATTTTTTAAAAAATTTACAAAAATTTTTCAATTTTTTTAGTATTTTTGACAATAGTATACTATGTATACTATAGGTGTGTCTACAATTGCATTTTAGTTAAATGGTTCACCATTTACACCCCCCCATGCTTAAATGATGCAATGTCCTCTTTGAATGAATAGAGTAAATGCAAATGCATGCTCTATTTTCACTATCCAAGACTAGGTGATGGAAGGAAGTTGGAATGAGGAGATAAAAATCTCTATGCGGACGATTTCAAGTCTGATACAAGATCAAAGTGGGAAGTCAGGCTAGGAAGTGAAAATGCATGATATATGTGACAATGAATGTATGCTTAAAATGCAAAGGTAGACATCTAATGCAAGAATGGTGAAAATAAGAAAGGTGAAAACAGCTATATACAAGATAGGTTTTCCTAAGTTTAATGCCTTCAGCTAGCCGTAAACCAAGTAGGTAATTCAAAATGTAGGAGCGAAATGGTAGAATTGACAAGTCCGAGATCATGTGGCTCAATAAAGGGTTTTAGTCTTTGTCCATTGACAGTGAAAGGTTCAGATTTGTCAATCTCAGTAATCTCAATAGCTCCATTGTCAAAGATTCTCAGGATTTTGAAAGGTCCAGTCCACTTGGATCTAAGTTTCCCTAGGAAGAGTTTAAGTCTAGAGTCAAAAAGGACTTTCTGACCAGGGTGAAATGACTTCCTATGAATGTGACGGTCATGGAAGGCCTTTAATTTATCCTTATAAATCCTCGAGCTTTCATAAGATTCATTCCTTAATTCATCTAGCTCAGAAATTTGTAATCTTCTATAATCACCGACCTTCTCAAGGTCCAAGTTACACTTTCTGATGGCCCAATAGGCTTTGTGCTCAAGTTCTATGGGAAGATGACAGTGTTTCCCGTACACAAGTCTAAAAGGAGACATGCCTATGGGGCTTTGTGAGCTATCCTATACGCCCACAACGCATCAGAAAGGCGGGAAGACTAATCCTTTCTATCAAGTTTGATGGTAGTCTATAAAATCTTCTTGATCTCCCTATTGGACAATTCAGCTAGTCCATTGGTTTGAGGGTGATATGGTATAGCAATCCTATGTGACACCCCATACTTTTGAAGTAGGGACTGAAAATGTGTGTTCCTAAAGTGAGACCCTCCATCACTAATGATGGCTTTTGGTACCCCGAATCTGCAGAAGATAAAGTCTTCAACAAATTGTGCCACAACTCTATGATCATTAGTCCTCGAGGGGAAGGCTTCGATCCATTTAGAAACATACTCAACTGCCAGTAAGATATACTCGAAGCCATGAGAATTTGGAAAATGTCCCATGAAGTCAATGCCCCAAATATCAAAGATTTCGCACACTATGATCGAATTCAAGGGCATCATGTCTCGATAGCCAATACTGCCGAGAGACTGACAGTGTGGACATGCCCTACTATATTCGTGTGCATCTCTGAAAATTGTGGGCCAATAAAAACTACTCTGCAAAATTTTTGCAGCAATCTTTTTGCCAGAGAAATGATCGCCACAAGCCTGGTCATGGCAGAACAACAGAATACTATCAATCTCCTTATCAGGGACATACTTCCTAAGAATCTGGTCTTTGCAGTGCTTGAAAAGCCAAGGTTCTTCCCAGTAATAGTGCTTAGCCTTGGATCTAAGTCTGTCTTTTTGATGTTGGACCCAATCAAAGGGAACAATTCCAGAAGCTAGGTAGTTGACAATGTCAGCATACCAGGGAAGATCAGAATGGATGACCAGCAATTGCTCATCAGGGAAGTGGTCAAAAATAGGAAGTGAAGGAGATATTACTTCTGAAGGAAGGCGAGATAAGTGGTCAACTACGACATTTTGCTTCCTGGCCTTGTCACGAATCTCTAAATCAAATTCCTGAAATAGTAAGATCCACCTAATCAGATGAGATTTCGCATCCTTCTTGGCGAGAAGATGTCGAACTGTAGTGTGGTCAGTGTAGACGATAATGTGGGATCCTAAAAGATAGGGTCTGAATTTTTTCAGAGCAAATACTACAACTAACAATTCCTTTTCTATGACCGTATAATTCCTCTAAGCTTCATCTAAGGTCTTGCTAGCATAATAAATGACCGTAGGTTTCCCGTCAAGTTTTTGACCAAGGACAGCCCCTACTGCATAATCAGAGGCATTGCACATGATCTCAAAAGGGTGAGACCAATTCGAAGGTTGCAGTATTGGTGCCTTGGTAACCAGATCACGAAGTGTCGTATAAGCACGAACACAGTTGTCAGAGATCTGGAAGTCTATGCCCTTAGAGAGGAGATTGGTGAGAGGCCGGGCTATTTTCGAGAAGTCCGCTATAAAGCGACGATAAAAACCAACATGCCTGAGAAAAGATCTAATCTGTTTAACCGACGAAGGTAGTGGTAATTCAAAAATCAATTTTACCTTCGCACGATCAACCTCTATTCCTCTCTCAGAAATAAGGTGACCTAAAATTAATCCTTCTGGTACCATGAAATGTGATTTCTCCCAGGAAAGTACCAGATTCACATTTATGCATCTTTGCAGGATCTTAGTCAGGTGATCTAAGCATGCATCAAATGTGATCCCGAAGACCAAGAAGTCATCCATAAAGACTTCTAAACAATCATCTACTAAATCGGAGAAGATTGCAAACATACACCCCTGAAATGTAGCAGGTGCGTTGCACAATCCAAATGGATCCTACAGAATGCAAAGGTACCGTAGGGGCAGCTGAAGGTCATCTTTTTCCTTGCTCTTGTTTCAGTCGATAGCTCTCCCTCACCTAATGAGTAGCTACTTTATCCTACTTCTAGTTGGAGTCAATCTCAGAATTGACCTAGAAGCAGGGTTTCTTTTATCCCATGGGCTGGGATACCTACTCAGCCCATGGGGACTTTTCTTACTTGATTTTGAGGTTATGCACACCTCGAAACGACGTATGGTTAGGAAGCCAAATTGACCTAGAAGGCTCGATTTGGTACTCAACTGTACTTGGATACCTAAACTCGATTTAGGATCAATTTTAGGCATCCTTTTGCTGCCCTCTCTTCTCCAGGTGAGACAATAACTCTGAAAAGACAGATTGCCGATCTTTTCTTTCATCTCAGGGGAAATACAATCGAGAGGAGATAATTCGAATCCTTCGGGTAAAATCAGAACCACCCCCAAAGACCCCTTTTTCCCATTAGCAAGAACTTGTTTAAGTTGCATATCATAAGGGATTTTCACAACTGCTTCAAATATAGTATCGGGAAGTACAGCTTGCGGAACTTCAATATCCATGGGGTGAATTGCCACCTGATTATAACCTGAATAGCCATCCAAAACGCAGAAAAATCTATTCCCAGTCAGTCTTTCTAGTATCTAATCAATGAAAGGCAATGGGAAATGATCTTTCTTCGTGGCTTGGTTGAGTTTGAGGTAGTCAATACATACTCTCCATGAACTAGCAATCCGTGTAGGGATGACTTCTCCAGATTCAATGGTTATGATGGTAAGTCCGTCCTTCTTAGACACAACCTAAACAAAACTTACCCACTGACTATCAGAAATGAGGAAAATGATTCCATTGTCCAACCACTTAATCATCTCATTTCTAACCACCTCCTGAAGTGTAGGATTCAATCTACGCTATGGATGCCTAGTAGGTCTAGATTCTTCTTCATTGAAAATCCTATGTGTGTAGTAAGAAGGACTAATGCCAGTCAAGTCAAAGACGTTCCATCCTATAGCCTGTCTATGTGCTCTCAGGACAGATAAGAGTCGTGATTCTTGATCAGATGATAAGAAAGAGTTGACAATCATAGGAAAAGTCTGATCAGGTCCTAAGAACATACTTCAAAGAATTAGGAAGTGGTTTAAGCTCAACAAGTATAGGATCAGGTGAAGGAGCAAGTGTGGAGAACTCAAAAGATCCTAGAGACACTAAGGGAATAGGAGGTAAGTCCCCAATTTCTATAGCTGGTGTCTCAGTGAGAGTCAAGTCAGAGTCCAAAGAGTGTTGAGGTTCTAAATTCAATGAATTAATCAAAGTATCCTCAATCAATCTATCCAAAGAATCCAAGGAACAGATTTCCTCAATTAAACTACATGATGGTCATTTTTGGGCCTGAAAAATATCAATTTTTATCCTCTGATCTCCAAATTTCAACTCTATTAGGCCCTCCTCACAATTAATGTTTGTCTTTGCCGTACCAAGAAAGGCCTTCCTAGAATGATAGGTGTGTTATGAATATCCTTAGGTACTTCCATGTCAAGGACTATAAAGTCTACAGGGAAATAAAATTCCTTGACCTGCACTATAACATCTTCCAACACTCCCTGAGGTGTCTTAACTGATCTGTCAGCTAATTGCAAGGACAGCTCGGTTGGCTTTAGATTGCCAACCTCAAAATGTGTCAATAGGGATGTTGGGATAAGATTGATGGAAGCACCTAGGTCAAGTAATGCTCTATTGAATGTAGTGTTACCTATAATGCAAGATAGGAGAGGGGTGTCTGGGTCTTTCATCTTAGTAGGGAGGGTACTGGATATGATGGAACTAGCTTGTTCCAAGAGGATGATTGGACTACTCCCTTTATGAATACTTGCTTTACACTTAGGTGTATGTATGTATTTCAAAAACTTAGCGTAAAGAGGTATGTGGCGAATTACATCCAACAAGGGGATGTTTATGTGGACTTGCTCAAAGAGCTTAAGCAAATCCTCCTCAGGTGCCACACAGGTCTTCTTTTTTTCTTTCCCCTTCTTCTTTAAAGCCTCTGGAAATGGTACAGAAGTGGTGATAAGAGGGTCATTCCTAGGTAGAGAAGAAGCAGGAAGAAGTGAATTAGATGGAGTGGAAGTAGAAGATCCAGGAAAAGATGTAGAAGCAGGAATCGGTGGATCTACAGTGCTTCTACCACTCCTAGTGACTATGGCATTAAGTTCAGCCCTAGATGTAGATGGTAGCTCAAAGTTTGGTAACAGAGGTGGTTGAGGTTGTTGATAGGAAAAATTTGGGTCAGTGTAGAATTTAGTTTTGAGCAAGGGTTGTGAGATGGCATGTGCTTGACCTTGCATTGAAGGTCTAGGTTGAACATACCTCTGGGCAAGTATGTTCCTCAAATTGGGTTGTGCTTGAGATGGGAGTGAATGTGGTTGACAGGATTCCGTCAAGTGTGATAACTAGGCTCTCATCTTAGCTAATGCCACGTCCTGTCTCTGCTGCATAGCAATGTTTTATTGTTGCATATCAGCAAGAGCTTTCATGATGGACCCCAACTGGTCATCTCGTGTAGGCCCAGGTTGAGAGTATTGGACGGGCCTGGGTTGGGGTTGCTGGTAGGCACACGGTGGATACCCGTGTGATTGTGGAGGTGGTTCTCGGATCGAGTTGTGCTGTGGTGGTGAAGATGGTTGTTGATATGGAGGTCTTTATGAATTTCCTGCCCACAAGAAATTTGGATGATTTCGCCATCCAAGGTTGTAGGTTTGTGCAAAAGGGTCATTGTGAATGGCGTGGAGCTCCTCCAAAGTTCCAGAAGGTGCAAGGAAGTCAGTATAAGGAGGAACAAAGGTTCCTCCAACAGGTGTAGGATAAGGAAATGAATAGTACGGTAGTGCAGGTTGTGTCACAGAAAGGTTATTCATAGTTTCCCTCCCTATAGGAAACTGAGAAGTGTGTTGTGCAAGTGACTGAGAAGAAGAAGATGATGAAGGTTTAGAGAGAAATTTCCATACTTCATCTACTTTCTTCTCGATTAAGCCCACCTTATCCAGCTAACTAGCTACTATCTCTAAGTCTCTACTGCTGGATTGGGCTTTGTGTACCCCCGAATGTAAATGGGAATGTGAGGACTTTCTATTAAACACGCTCATCGAAGCATTGTTAATAGAGTTTTCGGCCATGCCTTCGAAGAGCTCAAAGGCTGAGTCCTCGTCCCGACACAGGAAATTGCCTCCACAAGTGGCATCTACAAAATTCCATGTGTCATCATGGAGCCCATGATAGAAGATCTGGACCTGTTGCCAGCGTGGGACACCATGGTGGGGACATTTTCTCAGAAGCTCATGGAATCTCTCCCAAGCCTCGTGCATTTTTTCTCCTGAGTTCTGGGTAAATGTAGTGATAGCACGCCTTAGAGCGTTAGTGTAGCCTACAGGGAAGTACTTCTTTAGGAACTCATGTTCCAAAGAAGCCCACGTGTCTATAGGTGTAGTCCGTGCAAGGGTTCTAAACCAAAAGGTGGCTTTATCTTTTAATGGAAAGGAGAACATTTTCATCAAAAGCATGTGCTGATCATGGCCTTGCGGACCCAAAGTTTGAGCAAGATTTTTCAGTTCCTCTAAATGCTGAAAAGGGTCCTCAGAAGTAAGTCCATGGAAGTGAGGAATAAGTGGTGCTATGATGTTCGACTTCAGTTCAGTAGCACGACCCCCATCGGGATACCGTACCACAAGCATAGGTTGGGCAACTGCAAGATTATAGTAATCCCGTAGTTGACATCTACGAGGTTGAGATAGTGCCTGAGGGTTTGTAGGTTGAGGTTGTGGTTGGGGGCTTGCTAGAAGATTCACAGCTTGTGTAAGCTGTTGCACCTGTTGGGTAAGGGTGTTCATCTGAAGTTGTGTTTCAAATAGGTGTTGAAAATGAGGCATAGGTCCTCTCTTCGATGGTGGATTAGGGAAATTAGGATATGGTGGAGGTTGGAACCTATGGGTTGGTGGTGGTGGTGGTGGAGGATGTGCAATAAGATGTGGAGGAAGTTCTTCAAAATCCTTGAATTGTGCATAATCATGATCATCCTCATGATGTGTGGAGTAGTGGATAGGAGTTTGAGGTTTAGGAGGTATAGGATTGGATGTGGAAGGCAAAGAAGTAGAAGTGGTGGCTTGGGCATCAGCACCCAAGGGGAGTACTAGCTCAGGGTTTTGGGATCTCCTACCTTCCATTGAGTCGATTTTTGAAAACAAGTTTAAAAAAAGTCACAACTCAATAGAAACGATAAAATCTCAATCTCAATCTCAATCACAAATCAGAAATCCCAATCAATCTCAATAAAAGCAATAGACCAATCTAGCAAGCAAGCGGGACGAATCGAATTTTCCCTAGAGGCTGCTACGTAAAAATTTTAGTACGCAAACAAATGTTTCAAACAATTGTATGTGTCGTAAAGATAAACCTAACAAAGTGCAAACCTCTATAATCCACTAGGAGTCTAGATAAGATTAGCGTGCATATCCAGATCCTATGGGTGCTGAAGGAGATGAGGTAGAAACCCGTGTATGTGTATCTTAAGTGATCGTGCTGTGTGCGAGATAACAATCAACACGATAACGGTGAAAATCTCAGTCAGGGTTTCAAGCAAATTTTATTGTCTCCTTTTGAATTGATTCAAGTGATTAGAAGTGTATTCTATGCTGCTTGTCTCGCTTTTGTTAATCGTTTCAAAACAAGAGATAGTCTTTTTAATTTTAAGTCAAATGTAAGAATGCCAGGAGTTAAGGAAGAATAAGAAATGCGTACCTAACTCCAACAATTGTACAAGTATGCAAATGACTTGAAATTAAATCTAGCAAGAAAGAATGCAACCTAAGAATGGATGCCTAGTGATATGCTGCTGCTAGATAAGGGATGAGATTTTTTTTGAATTTTTGATTTTTTTAATTTTTTTTGGATTTTTGAATGATGCAACAAACAAAAGAACAAAAGAAAAAGAAATTGATACGGAAAAATCGCAAACAGAAAAATCGCGTCAATGAGAGATGAGAAGAGAGATAAAAGAGAGAGTCCAGAGAGAGAGTCCACAATTATTACAAACTGTGTGAGAACAGGCTCTCACAACTTATGCCTAACAAATAATCCTAAGTAATATACCTAAATCTAAACTAAGCTATACTAAACTACTACCAAAGCAAAAAAAACTGCAGCTCCAAGGGAAAACTCTGCTGGGATGTCAGGTAAGAAGCATGGCGAATTTGCCAAAAAGACGACCTCCACCTAGAAGTTGCCACTACTCCTACTCCTCAAGTGCTACAAAAACAACAATTGATTAGTAAAAGAATCAAAGAATGTTTATACAAAAAGAATTAATCAATAAAAGAATGATTGTGTACAAATAATGAATATAAATGAATTTATATACAAAAACAAAGAATTATTTACAAATGAAAAATTAAAGAATGATTTTGGCGCATAGAGAGTTGCCTCCCCAGCAACAACGCCAAAAATATAATCGACATTCTGCGGTTCAGATTATAAATTATCGTCATCGTTGTTGTAGTATATGTCACAAATATAAACCATTATCAGGTTAATTTTATTTAATTACATAATTTTTACTAGTTTATTCCAAGTCGTTCACTGGGAGGCAGTTATTGATATAAATCACTCTCTAAGTCCAACATTATTCTTTAATCCCAAAAAGATCAATTTTATATACAATCATAAATGAATAAATTAATGCAATAATTACTTAATTACGTATAAAAGAATCAACTAAAATGCTTGCAAACACCTAATTACAAACGAGCATCAAACACTATACAAATATACTCTATACTATCTATTTATAACTTATAATACTAATACTTACATATATATACAATAATAAGTAATAATATATACTATACTATCCTAACCTAATATACTAACATATACAGTAACATATATAATATCTACAGCGACAAATATAATTGTCGCTAAACCAATAAAAACTATGTACAGAATCTAAGGTAGAAACTAGGGTCTATAGAGACACTTATTCTATCTACAGTGACAGTTTATTCTATCAGTAAAGCTATATGGTTATTTATGTACATATATAGCTCAAACACATCTATACTACATACACCTAATATACTTATACTAATTATTTACATTATACACTTATATATATACTATACTATATTAATTTATGTATACACCTCCTCTCTCACTCTTTATTCTTCTTCTTTTACGACTTTCTTTCTTCTGTTAACACTTAACTCTTTTCTTATATCTTTATCGCCTCTTCTTCCTTACACTCAACACTTAGCCATTGTTAAGTTTACTCCCTTCTCTTCTTTTCTTCCCTTAACCCTTCATTAAGCCTTAGTTCAAAAATGGGTTTTAAGGTTGGCAGGCAGCTCTTTTCGAGGGATACACAACACCCGAGGCAGGTAGGACCAGACCTCTACTAAAAGCCACCCTAATTCTTTAATTAGGCAACTTAATCTCGATTTTCTCTTAGAACCGGGCTTAATCAAGCCCTCGCACACTGTTGGGCCCCTGGCCCACACTACACACACTTCACAAACCATCACATGCCAAAACATATGCTCAAAGGATCGGGTATAACGGTATATGTTTCGGGTGTCCAGCACCCGTGACAACTGAATAGCCCTTAGCACAAAAAACATTTAAACGCCTCAACGTGCTTCTCCACTTACGATGTGGCGCTATCCAAAGCACGACTCAGCGTTGGAATTCCAGCGCAGCAATGATGATTTGAGGCTTTTGGCCCTCAATTTGAGGGTCATAATTTATTATAAATTAAAAATTAATTATGGGAAATTAAAGTATTTACATAATACTTTATAATCGTACAATTAATTTAGAGATTTAATTATATTTATTGTATAAATAAATTAAGCAAAGTTCCCCATTTTTGCATACTATTTTTTTAAGTTTTATTTCTAAATTAAGTATAAATTAGTTAATGTATGGTCTAATTGACCTTATACAGTATTAATATACATATTAATGTATTTAATAGATATTTTTATTGTATTTTACAGGTTTTATTTTGATTTTATTTGCATCTAAATAGCTTCTTTTTGAACTACTTATATACAAATTAGATACAACTAATATAATACATGTAAATACAATTAAATTAGCTTAATTTTATTAAAATACATTAGTACAAATATACAGTATAGGTTAGTTTAGTTTTAACTTAAATTACTAATTTATTTTAATTTAATCTAATAACTTAACTAGTAATTTAATAAATTAATTATTTATTCTGTATATAAAATTAAATTATGGTACAGGGGTCCTAATGTACATAATATACATATAAATACGTATATACAGTATCAGTACTAAATATGTTTATTTAAGAGTTTATTAATTTATATAGCTTATTAGTACATATAAATTAGTATAATTAATAAATAGTTATATAAATAAGTTTTGCACAGTTTAATCTAACTTAGATACTTAAGTTACATTATATAATATATGCATAAGTTTTATATACCCTATATACATTTATTTTACAATTTTATAAATATAGCTTACTATATACATTATATCTACAAGTAATTACGTAGTATACAATGTTTTTAGGTATTTTTAGGGTTTTTTCACTTTTTATGGGTTTTATATATTTTGTGGAGGTAGGAGGTGAGAGAGAAAGAAATAGATGAGAAAGAGGGAGTATTTTTGGTGTTTTTATAGTTAAGTTCTTTTTATTAAATTCCATGGTATACTGAACCATCAGCTAGTATGTTATACCAAGCTAGAGATTCAGAATACCATGAAACTTGGTATGAACTTAAAAGTATACTTGATCTTTACCAAGCTAGGTTTATTTTATTTTTTTGGATTTTCTATAATTTTTTTACTTATTTAGAAGTGCATCTCACTTTAGGGTCTTTTAAGTGTTTTCAAAAGAACCTAAGGCCCTAAATCTCAAATGGATGGTTGAAATGGCAGTGGACTGCCACAAATAAGATCTAAACACTAATTAAAGGGTGTGAAATCATATAATCAATCTTTTTAACTCCATTTTTATATATTACTCATTGTGGACAGTTAAACATACATAGTTAGCATGCAAAGAAGGATTTAACAAGGTTACAAGCAATCCAGATGAGATTTAAAATCATAAAACAGTACATGGAGGCTTATACATGAAAAAATCCACATTACAGAACATGTCAGCCCTACAACGAAATTAATTTCTAGCTCACTATCCTACTGATTCAGCCTAATAAAAGCTACCAGCAACAGCTACAGACAGTAGCAGCAGCAACTCACAGCAGCTCTCAATGAGCTGCTCAGAAATCTTAAACTGACTTCTAAGGTTATTGTGCAGCGAACACTCAATTTCAGTAAATCAAAGTTGGGGATTCCAATAAGAAAGACTCATTTTCAGCAGTTCTGAAATAGAATTTTTAACAGCTGCACAGATGCCAAATCTAATCCATAATCTCTGTCACAGACAACAAAGATCATGGGATTAGATTGAAAATCAATCCAACAAAAATGTTGTTGCTATGCAGCATTTTACTATGTGAAATTGGGATTCAAAACACACAATGACCAACTCAAAAAAAAATGATAGAACTTGAATTAGCTTAGAAATCAGTTGAAAATATTGTGTCCTTACTTAAAAACATTCTAACCATGATTTCCATATCAAATCAGAGAGAGAACACTAATTTGATCTCTTCCTTATGCTATAGATAGCATGAAGGGAGAGTTCAACTCAGCCCATTAAATCTGTTTGACTTGAGTCTCAAATGTTTAAACCTTAAGGGGTATTGAGAATCCCTTAGATAAGAAATCCAAATTCAAACATATCAATTTACACACAAATACATGTGAGTACCTCAAATCAACAAAGTTGATTCTCCTTGGCACTCCCATGCCTTGAAAATCATAGAAAGACTCAATTCAAGCCCAATTCCACCATGGCTCATCTAAGGAAAAGTTCACCAACAAAGTCATCTTAGATTCACAGCCATAGACTGATCTATTCAAAAACATATCGATTCACTTGATCAACAACTCTTTAAAACACAATTTAATCAAAATCTTGCAATTTCACATTGAAAACCAAATTAAAATCAGATCAAGTAAATCAATTCCTCTCAAATCAGATCAGGGGTCTTTGTGAACAAAACTGAAGTGCATGAAGAGGCCCCTAGGTGAATTTGAGTGCAAATCCTCATCTTAAAACTTGAAAGCAATGGGATGGAGATTTGACTCCAAATGGATGGGTGGATTGTGGATTAAAACACGAGGAAATCAAAAAGCGAAATGAAAATGTGTAGGGGGAGAAAATAGTGATCAGTGAATGGGGGAATTCGTCTCCTCTGATCTGAAGTGATCAAAGGAGGTGAAAAGGTGAATCTCTATACTAACTCTACTCCTAAGCTACACTACAGGCACGCACAGCAGATCAGATCTTAATCTATATCTAAATTCTACTGCTAAGCTATCTACCTTCTCTACAACTAATCTAAAAAATAGTAAACCTAATCTAACAGGAAGAATGGGACCATTACATCTCCACCCGATGGATGGAGAGGAAGAATGGAGGGCGGAGATGCTCCAGTGGAGTGAAAATCATCTAGTGGATTTCAAGGTCGCCCTCAGGTGCTACGAAGTCCTTAGCAGCAAGGAGTGTTGGAGAGAATGTGGATTTCACAGCCAGTGGCCGTGAAAATGGGGAGAGGTGGGGAGAGTAGCTGGAGAGGAAGAATGATCACTAAGAGGAGTAGGAGGGAGCTATCCCTCGTGCGTGCAGCTATGGAGCTGCTTAGGTAGGAAGAGTAGTGGATCCAAGCACCACATGGGTGAAATTAGGCACAAAGGGCAAGAGCGGCGAGGATTAGATGAGAGAGCATGTGTGCTGCCAAGTCAAAAAGCAATCATTGGATGGGATATGGGTGAAAAGGTGACCACACGCACCAAATCGCACGAAGGTTCTAATCAAGGAGAGCCACAGATCAAGCAATCCATATATCGACAGCCAAGATCACACGAGTTCTTCGCATGAACAGTGTTTGCACGGGAGCTTACAGGTGGCTGAAGTCTTTTGGTGAAATTGTAGGGTACACCCCTCTACGAAGTGGTAGAACAATTGTAGGCTGGCCCATAAGTGATAATGAATGGTTACAGAGAGACCCTTTAAGGCTTACAAATAGGTCCCTACAGGTTACAAATAGGTCCTAGGAGGTTTTCAAATGAATGATATGTAATGCACTGAGGACCTAAATGTAAATCTTTAGTTTCAAGGCCTTAATGATGTCCAAATGCATGCAAGTTTTTATATAAGCTTTATTAAACATTTAAGAAGTTAATTATGCTTTTGATTTGAACTTTTAAATTCGATTGCATGTTCAATTTACACTTGAATCACCATTTAACCTTTTTCACAAGAATATCTCATTTAATGACCTAATTATGCGTTTTTAACACAAAATTGATGTTTTAGGTCTTTTTCTCTGATTCCCACACTTAACCCTTTTTATGTGTTAATTTGATATTGTTTAACCTAGTTTCTAGCTTAACTTAGACTATTTAGCTATGATGAGTCGCAACTCATCATACCCCCATGCTTAGGTTTTGTTAGTCCCTTAGCAAACAACTCATTAAAGTGCATAGCAATTTACGTATCAACAAGGTAAGTGTGATGAGATATCTTTACTTCTTACTTTTTCTCACAAAGTTAAGTGTTTCAAGATGATCTTTAAGCTGAAAGATTTTTTTGAAACAAATTGTGTTTATGTCTGGACATTGTGAGAATCTTTTTGCTTAGATAGACTGACCAAAAGTCAAGACTGATATGACATAGACCATCTCTCGACTAACAAGGTCTCTTGATATTTATACCTTACAGTCGAATTCTAGGACTCAGGGGATTTTATAGAGACTCAGAATGCTAAGAGGTTATGGCTGTGCTTTGTGATAAGTCAGGACTGACCAGGTGCATGTCAAGCATTCAAACACATACACGCACACACGTCCGATCCGCACAATCATGAGCCACATAGCAAGGGTTAATCATGTCTCTCTAAACATAAGTTAACTTAGCATGGTGCTACATCCCATTTTCTAATCCCATCCTCCTTTTCTTCTCTCTCTCTCTCTCTCTCTCTCCTCTATATATATATATATATATATCTTATACATACATATGTCATGTTTAAATAAGCTAAGTATTTCAATTTATTTCAATTCCAGTAATTTTTCCTTTATTCTATTAGTATCTTTTATTTAATATTTAAGAAAATACAAAAGAAAATGTTGTAAAAGAGAAAAGATAACTTGTGACTTGAAGGTACGTGATCTTACGTGTAGCGAGATTATTTGGATTCAAGATTGGCATGTCACTAAGGACTTATTTTTGAGGGGGTACCTCAAGAACAAAGTTATCAAAGAATCTCAAAACGAAGAAAAATCCTAAAATATAATAAGGGAATGGAAATGACATGCTTTTAGGAGTCGTGTAGAAATCGAGAACGCTAAGCCCACCTCCTTAGGTTTGACCATGGGCTTAAAACTGACCCTAAAACCTACTTTAGTCTAGGTTAATAAATTCAAAAAATTTGTGTAGGATCAGTTATAATAATCCATCTCCACTATAATCATTACAATGCTAATTTCACCTAATTAAATAACACTGCTTGCAATTCATCACTCGCCTCCCTGAGTTCGACTCTGGCTTAAAACTAACAATCTTAAAATATACTTTAGTCCAGGTTAATATATTTGAAAAAAATCTATGTAGGATCGCTTGTAGTTAACCACTTCCACTAAAATCATTTCAACGCTAATTTCACCTAATTAAATAACACTACTCGCGATTCAACATAAGTTTTCTAGCGTCGTTATTGGGGAGGCATAAGTTAGGTTTGATTTCTACTCTTTTCCTTTGGTGTTATTCTTCTTCCCACCCATCTCTTTATGGGTATTCGTTGTTTGTTTTTGTGTAGGTGAACCTATTGTGAAGAAGAAGACTCACAAAGGAGGTTGGAGACATGGGCGATCTAGGGCAGGAGTGACAACGTGAAGTCACCATTGTCGCTTGGAGCTTCATACATGCTAATGAGGAGGTAGGTGTCTGTAACTCTTAGCAACCTAGGTTCTCTTGTCACCATAAATTGCTCTAAAAGGATAAAAAAATATAAAAAATCAAAAAACTTAAAAAAGAGAGCTTCTTCTTGGGATTTCTCAGGGCAAGTGGATTGAGATCCACTGATTAATTATTTTTCATCACATCCACCACCCCCAATTTCCCATACGCTCATGCATGTAAAAATTCAAGAATCTTGATTCTTCGATTTTTCACGATGTGCAATTTCATTAAGGTGAATCAAATCAAGTGCTTGTTATATCTTTTCGCCTCATTATTCATATTCGGGATAACATTACTTTTTGTTGGGGATTTTTGGAATTGAGTTGACTCCAACCCTACCATAATCTCACATTTTGCCTCTGATTTGATCCCAAATTTCCACCCCAAAAATTTTCACTTCCCTTATTGTGGTGGTTGAGCTTTTGTGTTGATTATACATTCTAGTGATTGGGAGTAATTGTATTGCATTGTTTGGCTCCCATTCACAATATATTAAAAGTGATTCGTGCATCCACACTTAGAAATATCCATTTAGGGGCCCATTACATTGTAGCATGCATTAACTAATCAATTTGAAGGAGGGTTGCTTGGCCATTAAAACTTATTTTTCAAAACATGGAGATTGGTTGAAGTGGTAACTTACTTGAATCTTGAAATCCAAACTACTAAAGAGCAGAATTCTAAAAGCCATTCACCAATCTAAGCTTTGATTCAGGGAGATTTCCCCATTGCATGCTTGACTTACTCTCCAATCAACGCACTTGGGCATTACCCCCTAAACAATGCCCTTCACATTCCTAATCACTTGTATCCTAAGTCTCTTAATTAAAACTGCCAGTAACTTGACTCCATTAAGAATTGGAGGTCTAGCTACCAATGTGTAGTGCCTACATGCTAATATAGGTTCCTGCATGCTATTGGATGCCTAAGATTGGGGAAAACGGCCTTTTAATCTAACCTGGTGATTCACAGTACTCGTATACAGTTTCGTAGGTGGTGATAGTAGGTAAATTGAATCTTTAGGTCTAGGGTCACCTTTAGAGGTTAGGATCTTGATTGTTTGACTTGTCATTAAGTGCACCTATTCGGCATCCTTACTCTCATCCCCTTTTCTCTTCTCATCTCCCCAATTCTTCTTTCGATGGTGCATGTTTGGGAGGAGGTCACAAAATCATGAACTTGTTGAATTGCTTGATAATTTTAGGAGGGTAGAAATGGGTGAATCTTCATCCTCCATTGTAAACATGGCCACTCGCCCACCCGAAAAATCCCAAGGGGGTGAATGCTCCCCTCCCCCTCCACCTGTTGACTCCAAAGTCCACCTCTAAGCCCAAATGGCCTTGTATAATGAACAAATGAAACCATGATGGATACCTTGGACAAGATGCAAAATCTATTGGAACCATTCTCCACATCATGTTTTGGTGTTAACAAAATTATTTTAGATTAACATTTGTAGTTGAGTGTTATTTCAGATTTAGACTTTTATAGAGATTGTAAAAGTCAAGACAAAAGAAGGCTGATAAGAAAAACAACGATGGGGAGATCATTTTCAAGATCTATTCAAGTTATCGAACTAATAGAATAGTTTTCTTTTATCTTAGAATGTATCCTCTCAACAGAGAAACAAGAATTAGATCATAAAAATCATATAGAGATAATTAGGATAAACCTTTATGATCATTCGATTTCTTTCAAAGAATGTATTGTTCAAAAGATCATTTTTTTAATGTTTAAGTTATTTGCAAAAGTAGACTAATAATCAAATTAAATTCATGTTTAAAAAGGTACTTGTTAACCAACAAGTATCGGTACTAAATTTTAGTACAGGTGCATGTGAGTTACAGGTTTCATTTTTTCCAAAGAAACAAATTTGTAACCCATGAGTACCGGTACTGGAGGCAATGAGTACCGATACTTATGATTAATATCGGTACAAATGGGTTACAGATTTGTGTTCAGTGTTTAACACCTAAATCTGGAAGCAACGATTATCGTTACTCATGTTTAGTACCGGTACATCGTAGGTATTGTCTGTGACAAGTTAGTTTGAAGCACAAAATAGTAAGTCACTAGTACCAATACCCACCCTTTAGTACCAGTACCAGCTGTCCATTACACCAAATATGAACGGCTGAAAAATTGAATTTGATAATATGAACGTTGGGATTTAAACTCAAACAACTAGGACTATATTTTCCTTGATCCTAACTCTATAAATAAGCCCTTGGACCCTTAGTTTGAATACAAGAAATACAAGAGAAAATCCTAGAGCTAAATCTTCATATCTCCACCATATTTCTTCAAGAGAGGAAAAAAGAGGCTTATCACCTTCACGCTTTCTCCACTTTTGCAAGCCCAACGACATGTGCTTAAAGTTGATTTCTCGCAATTACGAATTGATTCACATCTTTCCTAGGCTCTCAAATCGGTAAATGATTACGCAGCAATCATAGGTCTTAATTAACCTAGATTAGGCTAGAACTTAACATAAGTTAGGGAAATTCATTCACGCATAAGCATTATCTGCATCTTTACTGCTTTACTTTAGCTATGCATAAAATAATGTTATAATGTGCTGATTAAGTACATTATGTTGATTGCAGGCAATAAGCTGATCTAGAGTTGGATCTAGAGCAGGATCTGAAGTTGGATCTAGAATAACGAGAGTTGCAGCAGAGCTGGAGCAGAAGGCTTAGATTAGATGTAGGAATAATAATGTAAGGGGGTTAAAAGTTTGCTATTCTATTAAGTAGGATTAAAGCAGTAAAATGTGAAAAGCTTAGGTCCATCCTAGCCCTAGGATAGCCTAGAGACTTCCCCAAGCCTTAGCCACCCTTAGAATAGGTCACCGCACCCTAGGAAGCCCTAAAACCCTAGTTCCAACCCTTCTCTGGACGTCCAAATAAGTTTTAGGACGTCCAGGACCCTTAGCCAACTCCCGCACACTTCAAACCCACTTCTACAGTGTTATTTGACGTCCAGACACTTTGTCAGACGTCCAATTTCTGCAGAATACACAAAATAGAACCCGAAATCCTTCCTAACTCTAATTGGACGTCCAGACAACAAGTCTTGACTTCTGATTTTTGAGTATAAGACGTCTGATTCTATTATTAAGCGTCTGATACTGCTCTCCAATTCCTGTTTTGAGATTTAAGCCTTGATCTTGGATCTCTAGGTCCCTAAACCCAATTCCAACCCCATAGGAACCTAAATTAAGGTGCCATAACCCTACTACATCACCTCTAAACCTCCCTAAGGACCTAATTAGGTCCTCACTAAACCTAATTGACTTGGATCTTAGTCAATTCCGTCAGCCTATTCAATTGGACTCATTGAGTCCAATTGAGCCCTGATCTCAGTACACACTATCCAATTGGAATCAGTGAGAGTCCAATTGACCTCGACCTAAATTAATTGAGTTGTTTTACTCTCAATTAAGTTTCCACACACCCAATTAAACTTGTATTAATTTTAATTGCACTTTACCTTAGTGAATTAAGGTTTATAACCCTAATTTGAGACATACCTTGACCTAAACCCACTAGAACCTAACCTAATCAACCTAGCCACCTAAGTTTCAACCCACAAACACCCACACACACCATCCACATGAAAATACCTAGCCTAGAGTTCTCTAGAACTCTCTACCATGTGTGGTTGCCTTGGTTGACAAAAATAGCAACCAAGAGCCATTCAATTTTTAGATCCACATTTGGTGGATCAAAAAATCACCATCCACCCTCTCTCTCACTCTCCCACGAGCTCCCACCATAGGCCTCTCTAGAGAATTCCATAATTCTCTAGAGAGCTTCCCTTAGGTCTATAAAAAGACCCAATGGGTGGCCATTTGCACCCATTCACTTCCTTGGCACTCATTCCACTTAGGCTAGCTACTTCCATCTCCACTCCACCTCCACGAGTTGAGCACGACCATGGAGGCCACCATCTCCATGCCAAGAAGCTGGATCAGCTCCCCAACCTCTCTCCAAGGGCCGACCTAAGCTCCATTGGCCACCCCTCCTTCTCTCAGCCACTCAAAGGCCATCGGAGACCACCTCCGAATGCCCTTCCTTCTGCTAGATTAGTAGCTTAGCTCTTCGTATATTTACTTCTTTTATTTACTGCTTAGTAGTGTAGTCTTACTTCTCCCCCAATGATGCATGTGAAATCCCCCCATCGATTCTTGTATGTAATCATTTTCTGGTAGCTAGGTTTAATTTTCAAGCATTTATGTACAAGCTTTCTTCTACGTTTTATGTTGTAAATGACTCTCCCGCTGAATGAATGAAAAATACTTTTATATATATATTTGTCTCTATATGTTTGAAATCACCATGACCTTAATAATTGTCATTCTTTTTGTGTGATTCAAGTTGCCTGTTTCCAATTCATAATATTCTTGCAACTAAGCATGTCATATCTAAATACGTAATAATCACGAACTGGCATGTGATTATAAACAAAGTAGAGTAAGATTGATTTCAAAAGTAAAAGCAATGCCTCCTAGAGACAAACGACCGAGACTCAAAGTCTCATTATTTTTACAAAATAATATCTTTGTTGGATCGTATTTCGCAACTATACTACGATGGTTTTTTATCAAAAATGAGATCTACAATTTTCGAGCAATCCGCGAATCTGTTTTGACTAAAAATGGTGGGGTTTGAAAGCTAATCTCATTGGCTTTATTTTCCATATTTTTCCCAAATTTTTGAAGGTCATTTGATACTGTTTCAAAGTGAAAAACTGACCAGGGGTCAAAATTCCAGATCTGACCCCATAATATTCAAAATTCCCTAAAAATTCAGTTGAAACAGTAAAAATTCCAAAAAAAATCTTTGAAAAACTAATTGAAAAAGGAATCTACTCACAAAATTTCAAATTAATTAGATTCCAATTATTATCAGAGAATCAACATTATTTTTGTGGTCTGCTAAAACAGAGAAAAACCCTAGAAGTGCATGCAACTTAGGTTAAATCTTTAGGGTTACAACTAGAGACCACACTTTGAGCTAACCTAGACTTAATCAAGTCTAGTTATCCGGTGAGCTTGGTCACCTTATGGGCCACTCACCACAAACCCCACTGAAGTAAAAGGGTTAAAATTAACTTTAAAATACAAAATCAACCCGAGTTCGTTGTCGTACTACTGGGTGAGTTTAATCTCTCTTGCCAAACCTAGTGACTGAGTCTGCGGGATAGTGTCAAACGACCGCGGCTCGAAGGTCAACGGAACCGGAGGTGTAAGCCAAAGGAAGAACCTTCCCCTTAGTCCCCTTGTAACCAGACTGGTTGGGTTAGCTTGAGAGGTCGGATTCACTTTCAGTCGGTTGTACGACGAACTTATCTTCAAGAATTTAAATCCATAATGAAAAATCTGGTCACCTGATCTATAAGGACCATTTGATTGACAGGGCCTTAGCCTTGTCCTGCGTGGCTACACCAACCCAGGGGTTGGGTGGTGTATGCACGGAAGCAGGTCACTTCGACCTCACTTGGTTGGACCTTGGGAACCACTCCCAAGGAGGTGAGTCACCTTGCCCAGACCATCTTCTCCCCCCATTTCTTCTACTCCAAGAGCCACCATGGCAAATCCTGGACCTGGACCTAGACCGGGTCAGGACTTTGAGAATCTGGACCCGATTGCTCGTCTGGAAGCCCGGGTCACCGAATCTGAGTAGCGGCATCAGCAGAGCATGGATCGTATTCTGACGGTGCTTGACAAGATGTAGCACCCGCCAAAAGGAGAACAACTGCAGGATTTCTACGACCCAGCCACACCTATCGTCACACCGCTAGTTAGAATTCCCGTAGGCGGAGATGCGTTTGAGCTCAAGCCCAATGTAATTGGGTTGATCAGCACTCATTTCTACGGCAACTCAAGAAAAGATCCATTCCAGCACATTGAGGACCTGAGTCGACTCACTGAAACGATCCGACCCAGGAATATTGATCTCAGGATCATTCTGATGGAGCTTTTCCCATTCTCTCTAAGGGACAAAGCTTCATACTAGTTCAAGACTATTGGGAAGCCAATTGGAACCTGGCCGGAATTACGACGTGAATTCCTGCAAAAGTTCTTCCCAATCGATCGAACAAATGCAATGCGACGCGCAATCACGACTTTCTCCCAGGGAGCTGGGGAGAAATTACATGAAGCATGGGATAGATTTCACAACCTTCTCCAGAAATTCCCGCATCATGGTATACCCAGATGACACTTAGCCCAGATTTTTTACCATGGGCTGGATGACACACATCGGTATTTGGCCGATGCATCTAGCGGTGGGAATTTTCTCGCAAAAGACGAGAACAGCACATTTGAGCTGTTCGAATCATTAGCAAAGAACTCGATGAATGCCGCATCTATGAACCAATTCCATCGGCCTGGTCAGCAGTGGGTTGGTGTCCACGAGGCTCACACCGATTCTATTCAAGCCGACATGGATATCATCGTCAAGCAACTGGATAGAATAAACCTAATTGAGAAGAAGATTGACCAGATCAGTCAAGGTCAATCCGACTCGAGCTGTGCCGCTGCAATATCCTCCTATGCACCCTGAGACCCACCTGCTCGAGTTAATCTACTCACTCGGGATGCATCTTCTCCGTATTTACGAGTTCCCGCATATCAGGACCCTGTGAATAATCCAAATATGGCACCCTACGACCAGGGTTACGCACCACCCGCAAATTATAATGAGTATCCCCTTGACGGATATACGTCTCAGATATCTTCGACCTACAAGGACGTCAGTGCTATCCAAGGATACGGGTGTAATAACCCATACTTGGAGACGTATAACCCTAGTTGGTGCCAGCATTCGAACTTCTCTTGGTCTGGTAATTCATAGAGACCACATCAAGATCCACACTACTAGACCAGGCAATACGGGAATGCACAAAACACGTATCCTAGGCAACAGCCATTCCGTCTCAGCAATAGCAACCCCGCTCGTTATACCAGCCGCTGCACCAAGCTGCCAACCACCCTCCAAAGTGAGCGACCCTTTGGAGGCACTGAAAGAGGAGCTGCAAGAATCGATGAGGAAGTCTACACAAGATAGCTTGCAGATAATGAAGGCAATGGCTGATCAGATTCAGACCATACAAAATACGCAGAACCGGATGTTGCAGGAGCATAGGACTAAGGGAGCCTTGCCCTCCCAACCTGTCCCAAATCCTCAATATGTGTAGAACCAGGGTGCCCCGCCTAGGTTTCAGGCACCACAGGGACAGGCGCACGCCATACTACAGGCACCTCCTGCACCACCCGGTTACGCGCAAGGCCAGCCGCCTTTACAAAATCCCGCATATTCTGCCCCATCCACCCCCCCACCACCTCATGGACAGCAAGCTGATGCTCACGCTGTCTCATTGCAGAGCAGAAGGAAGACATTCGACCCACCACCTAGGCAGGCGGGTTTTGATTTTTCCCACCCTTCGCCGCAGGTAGATTCAACTCCATCATCACAGGAGCCACCTGTGGTAGATAAGGGTAAGAGGCCACTCAACCTTGAGATTCCCGTTCCTTTTCCTGAGGCTCTGACATGAAATGCAGTACGAAAAAAGGACACGCGGAATTTTGAGGACTTGAAATCGATGTTTAAGGAAGTACATATTCAGGTCCCCCTTCTCGAGGCTATCGATCACATTCCTACTATCGCTAGGTTCTTCACGGACTATTGTACCCTGAAGCGATAGCCGAGAATTGGACGACAGGCGGTACTGTCGAAAGAAGCTAGCGTCGTGATTCTAGCTGACCTACCACCGAAGAAGAAACACCCTGGCACCCCACTCATATCTTGCTTCTTGCAGGATTCTCCATTTGATTGGGCCTTTCTAGATTTGGGTTCATCCATCAACTTAACTCCCACCACCGAATTTGATCGATTTCGATTTGGGGAGTTGAAACCCACCTCGGTTACGATTCAGCTAGCTGACAGATCAATCAAAACATCGAGGGGGGTGGTTGAGAACGTGATCGTAAAAGTCCGTGGGTTCTGCTTTCCCACATATTTTTTCGTTCTCGATATGGAAGTTCCTCCTAATCTCCACGATGCACCAATTATTTTGGGTCGCCCATTTCTGGCGACAGCCCGAGCAAACATCGATTATGCATCCGGGTGTATGGAGATTGCCCTAGGCAATAAGCGACTTCGATTAGACATATTCAGGGCAGCAAAGAACTTCTACTGTGATCGAATAGAGGAGGATGGTGAAGACGAAGATTCGGCTTACTGTGGTAACATTGGGCTCCTTTGTGATGACCCAACGTCTCATTCGTCTACACTATCAAGGTTCTCGAACCTCGATCCACACGGGACCAAAACCACTGCATTACACATATCTTCCTGAGGATCTGACTGTTTCGGGTGTGCTTCTGACCCCAACACCCCTGAATCCAACTATCTTGATCCATATATTACTGAATCGCCCCTGTTATTACAGGAAGATGTGACTAAAGCTAACGAGTTTCCCGTTAACGCAGTCACAACATATTTCGAAGGGAGCGACTCAGTAGGAATTCATGTGTACATGGATCAGCAGATTCCCACCCTCGATTCTACTCCTCCCACTCTCAGTTCTGACTCAGACCCACCCGTGATCAAATTGAAACCTGTACCCACTCCACACTTTCTTATAGCTATAGTTTTTGGAGTAGGGGTGCACAATCAGCTGGTTCGCATCTCCGGACCACTGATTCTAGGAGCGTAGAAGCATATCTTTCTCTTAATCTTAGCCGGCTCCTATGCAAGAATTGATACATCTGATTGAGTTTTTGCCCAGCTGGAGGCGTTAAACTCAGCATCTACCCCACATTCCACCATCATTTATATATAACCATTTTTATATATAACATATTTTTCCTTTAGCATATTTCCTTTGCATAGTGCACGCTGACAAGTTGGCCAGTGCTAAATGTATAGTTTCAGGAGCAATTCCAGGTGACTTCTACCCACTCATCCTCTGTCAGATTTATTTTCTTTTATAGTCATGCATGAGGACATGCAAGAACTTAGGCATGGGGGGGTAGATACAGAAAAACTGAAAAACTTTTATGCCAACACTTAGGAAAACCTCGGAGCTGCATGTAAAACGTACTTTAGGACCTTAAATAAAAGAACAACTGACTCCACCTCCAGTGCTCGCATTGGAGCTAGAAATCGTTCGCAACAGCCACTTCCAACTCACTCGCTCACCTTCTATTCTAGATTTAGGGTCAAGCTGATTGTAACCCGATGCGAGAAATTCACGAAGTACAAATTATATTAGGTTACATATTGCATTCATGAATAAGATTATTTTATTAAGAGAATGCATTAGGGATTTTATCCTTTAGTTGATTCCTGTAATTTGGAATCTAGTGCAACTTTTCACACACATGTTGAATTTACAATGGATTCATGGTGAAGGCTGATAAACGTCTTCAGTCAGTCGAGAAGAAGCAGTGCTTCTTTTCCTGAACCCCTGGATAGTGTTTTGGGAGTTAGGCAGATTTTCCTCCAAAAATCCACCAAATAGTGTGAGAGAGTAGAGTATACTGGTGCTCTAAGATTAGTACCAGAAATCTGGAATCCTAGATAATTAGGTGATGATACTCTGAGATTGGACATAGTTTTCGCTCTCGGTTCCCGCATATACATTTTTGTACGAAATTATGAGAGCCACCGAATAAGGCAAATATGCGGAGAGCGAGTTTCATAAAACTAGGGCTAAGGTGGATGGTTACGACCATTCTTTACGGAATCCTCAGCTGAAGGAGGGTATTAATGTCAAGGTCAGAAATACATCGTCCTATCCGTCTCTCCCGGTGCCGTGAATAGCCACTTCCACCAAATAAGCCACCCAATGTCTCTTGAGTACCACCAATCCCTAATAATGCCTCCTTAATAAAGTTCATGGATGTATGTCAGTTGTGTTATGCTGAAAAAAAAAACAGAGAGAGTGAAAGAAAAAGAAAAGGAATGATGAAAAGAAAGAAAAACTGAAAAAATTATAAAAAGAAGAAAAAGCAAAAGAAAGAATGAATATTTAGTGTTTATTTCATCGAGGCAATACCACCAAATAAAATTGAGATCCACCAAATATGGCCCTAACCTATTTTTCTTGTGTTTCTGACCGCCAAAATACTGGTTGAGGAATTCTGACTTAGTGTTAGGGTCATGAGAACTCAATTAAAGTGTTAATGCCTAGTGAGACCACCAAATACAGGTCATATACGTGAATCTAGTGAAGTTGTGAGCTCTAAGAAAGAAAAGAAAAGGAAAGAAAAAGAGTAAGAGAGAATAGATACAAAGCAATCCAAAGGGAGCATAGTTTTTCTTGTCTTTCTATGAGTTGAGCTACTTAGTAATCTGGGAATTTAGATTCTGTAGTACTAGTCTCTATGTAGCACCAAGTGAGAATGAGACACCAAATATATAATCCTTTCTCTCAGAGATTCTCTACCAAAGCCTAAAGCCAGGGTGAAATTCATAGAATATTTTGAATACCTCGAGGGAAGAAGTTCGCCTATCCCGCTAGAATTTTTACTAGGAGTCAAGTACAGGCTTTAGAGGTATATTAGTTTTCACTCGAATCCATTGAAAAAGCTACATAGCCGCACTTTCACGATTGTCTGCATTTCTATAGCATAGGATGAAAACAAAAAGGAGAAAAATCTCTACGCATACACTTGATAAAATAATCAGTCCCTCAGGGACCCTTGCTGTAAATAATTTAGTCATGCATTTACTAGGGACTAGCAAGATTTAGGCATGGGGATATGATTGCACAGCAATCATAGGTCTTAATTGACCTAGATTAGGCTAGAACTTAGCATAAGTTAGGGAACTTTGATGCACGCATAAGCGTTATCTGCATCTTTACTGCTTTACTTTAGCTATGCATAAAATAATGTTATAATGTGCTGATTAAGTGCATTATGTTGATTGCAAGCAATAAGCTAATCTAGAGCTGGATCTAGAGCAGGATCTGAAGTTGGATCTAGAATAACGACAGTTGCAACAGAGCTGGAGCAGAAGGCTTAGATTAGATGTAGGAATAATAATGTAAGGGGGTTAAAAGTTTGTTATTCTATTAAGTAGGATTAAAGCAGTAAAATGTGAAAAGCTTAGGTCCATCCTAGCCCTGGGATAGCCTAGAGACTTCCCCAAGCCTTAGCCACCCTTAGAATAGGTCACCGCACCCTAGGAAGCCATAAAACCCTAGTTCCAACCTTTCTCTAGACGTCCAGATAAGTTTTAGGACGTCCAGGACCCTTAGCCAACTCCCACACACTTCAAACCTACTTCTGCAGTGTTATTGGACGTCCAGACACTTTGTCAGACGTCCAATTTCTGCAGAATACACAAAATAGAACCCGAAATCCTTCCTGACTCTGATTGGACATCTAGACAACAAGTCTTGACTTCTAATTTTTGAGTATAAGACGTCTGATTCTATTATTAGACGTCTGATACTGCTCTCCAATTCCTGTTTTGAGATTTAAGCCTTGATCTTGGATCTCTAAGTCCCTAAACCTAATTCCAACCCCATAGGAACCTAAATTAAGGTGCCCTAACCCTACTACATCACCTCTAGACCTCCCTAAGGACCTAATTAGGTCCTCACTAAACCTAATTGACTTGGATCTTAATCAATTCCGTCAGACTATTCAATTGGACTCATTGAGTCCAATTGAGCCCTGATCTCAGCACACACTGTCCAATTGGACTCAGTGAGAGTCCAATTGACCTATACCTAAATTAATTGAGTTATTTTACTCTCAATTAAGTTTCCACATACCCAATTAAACTTGTATTAAGTTTAATTGCACTTTACCTTAGTAAATTAGGGTTTATAAACCTAATTTGAGACATACCTTGACCTAAACCCACTAGAACCTAACCTAATAAACCTAGCCACCTAAGTTTCGACCCACACACACCCACACACACCATCCACACGAAAATATCTAGCTTAGTGTTCTCTAGAACTCTCTACCATGTGTGGTTGCCTTGGTTGCCAAAAATAGCAACCAAGAGCCATTCAATTTTTAGATCCACATTTGGTGGATCTAAAAACCACCATCCACCCTCTCTCTCTCACTCTCCCACGAGCTTCCACCATAGGCCTCTCTAGAGAATTCCATAATTCTCTAGAGAGCTTCCCTTAGGTCTATAAAAAGACCCAATGGGTGGCCATTTGCACCCATTCACTTCCTTGGCACTCATTCCACTTAGGCTAGCTACTTCCATCTCCACTCCACCTCCACGAGTTGAGCATGACCATGGAGGCCACCATCTCCACGCCAGGAAGCTGGATCAGCTCCCCAACCTCTCTCCAAGGGCCAACCTAAGCTCCATTGGCCACCCCTCCTTCTCAAAGCCACTCAAATGCCATCGGAGACCACCTCTGAATGCCCTTCCTTCTGCTAGATTAGTAGCTTAGCTCTTTGTATATTTACTATTTTTATTTACTGCTTAGTAGTGTAGTCTTACTTCTCCCCCAATGATGCATGCAAAATCCCCCCATCGATTCTTGTATGCAATCGTTTTCTTGTAGCTAGGTTTAATTTTCAAGCATATATGTACAAGCTTTCCTCTACGTTTTATGTTGCAAACGACTCTCCTGTTGAATGAATGAAAAATGCTTTTATATATATATTTGTCTCTATATGTTTGAAATCACCATGAGCTTAATAATTGTCATTCTTTTTATGTGATTCAAGTTGCCTGTTTCCAATTCCTAATATTCTTGCAACTAAGCATGTCATACCTAAATACGTAATAATCACGAACTGGCATGTGATTCTAAACAAAGTAGAGTAAGATCGATTTCAAAAGTAAAAGCAACGCCTCCCAGAGACGAACGACCAGGACTCAAAGTCTTGTTATTTTTACAAAATAATATCTTTGTTGGATCGTATTTCGCAACTATACTACGATGCTTTTTTTTATCAAAAATGCGATCTACGATTTCTCCCAACAGTAAACTCTTTTAATTATTGTTGGGAGACTTAGGTGAATTGTTGCAATATTTTTTACACCAGTGCTTATTTTGTATTGAGCTAGTATCTCATTGTTTGGGTTGTAACAATCCAGTTTGTTTTACTTGGGTTAAGGTAGCTCATTAATTACCTCAGTTAGTAAATTGGTTCCCTCAAGGTTGAGGGAATCGAGTTAAAAATCCTAAGCTAGGAGGCTTAAGTAGTGGAGTACCAAAGTGAGTAGGGAACCACTATATATCTTGCATTTATTTTTTGTTGTCTGATTTTTGTATTAATATTATTTTGTTTCACATTGCTAATATCCATTTCTAGTGTGTTTGTGTGCGTAGTATTAATATCCTACAAGTGGTATCAGAGCGGGTCGCAAGAAAATGTCACAAATCTAACTCACAATGGGATCAACCTCAAGGTGCACTGAAGGACAATCATCAACTCGTCCTTCCTATTTTGATGGGACAGATTATGGGTATTAGAAGAAATGGATGCAAGTCTTCCTTAAGGCAATGGATGAGGAGTCGTGGAGTCTCATTCAAATAAAGTACACTGATCTAGAGGAGAAAGGAGTAGTACTAACAAGTGAACAAAAGAAAAAGATTGTCAGTAATGGAAAGGCCATGAATGCACTTTATTGCGCATTATCGAAGGAAGAGTTCAACCGAATTTTGTTAGGCGAGTCTGCATATGAAATTTGGAATACTCTTGAGGTCACCTATGAAGGAACAAACACTGAATGTTTCAGGATGACAAAAGCAGAAACAATAAAAGAAATGTATATGAGGTTTGGAGAAATCATCAATCCAATGAAAAATCTTGGAGTCAAGCTAACAGAGGAGCAACTTGTAAGGAAGATCTTGAGATCTCTTACAAGTGATTGGGCACCAAAGACCATAGCTATCCAAGAGGTGAAGGACCTCTCCAATCTCCCTCTGGATGATCTAGTTGGCAACCTTGTGGCCTATAAAGTCCAACTAGACAAAATGAAGAACAAGATGAAGAAGTCATCAAGTAAGAAGAAGAATCTTGCCTTCAAAGCAATCATGGAGGACTCGGATTCAAACACCTTAGAATTCGAAGACGATGACTAGATAGAGATGCTTACAAAGAAATTTCAAAAATTTCTCCAGAAGCAAGGTAAGAAATGCAATAAAATTTCAACTAACATTCTTTGTTATGAGTGCAAGAAAAAGGGGCACTTGTGAAACGATTGCCCTATGAACAAGAAGGAAGACAAGAGGAAGGAAAAAAAAGTAGGCAATAAGAAGAAGAATACCAAGAAAGCTTTAACAAAAACATGGGAAGATAGCGACCCTGACATAGACACCGACTTTGATGAATCAGATGATAGTGAGGTCACTCATCTTTGCTTGGTAGCTGCTACGACAGATAATGACAATGAGGTAAATTCCAACTTTTCTCTCCATGAATTGTTAGAAGCTTATGAAGAGTTATACATAAAAACAAAATGGATTAGAAGGGAGAATAAAGAACTAAAAAGAACTTGCTCTATTCCTGAAGTAGAGAAAGCATGCTTAGCAACTAAATTGTCTTTGTCAAAAGATATCAATAGTCAATTGCATGAGAAAATTATAGATCTTGAAAATCAGTATAGGCATTTTGAGGAGACACTAAATATCTTAAAGACCACGACTAGACTAATAACTGAGTTTTGTCATGAATTCAAGAAAAAATGGAGTGCACCTAGATATGCATATTATCAAAAGGTACAGAATTATAAGAATTATAAACCTAGCACTTCATAATGGGTTTATATATCCCATAATTTGAAAGGTACTAACCCGAAAGGACCCACAATAAAATGAGTACCTAGAAAGGATGTTTTACATTATTTTGCAGGAATAGATCGATGAGATCAGTATGATTAGTGCATGTTCAACACACATAATGGAACACTCTGACCTCTCTACAAAATAAATGAAGATCAAGACAGATGGACTAGTGGAGCTTGGCACAAACAAGGATAATTTCACTATAGGTAACTTATTCCATATGGTATGTAATATCAACACCCCTTAATTTTTTAAATTCTTTTTGATGCTTGACAAAAAGGGGGCAAAAAATAAGGAGGCAAATAGTCATATTCTTAGGCGAGCACGTACTGAGGGGGAGAATTTACTAGATTTATTCCTTCCATGTAATTTTTATTTAAGATAGTTCTATCTTAACTCTCTAAAATATATCTATTTGCAAGATAGTTTTGTCAACACCTAGGGGAGATTGTTGGAACCATGTTCCACATCTTGTTTTAATGTTAACAAAATTATTTTAAATTAACATTTGCAATTGAGTGCTATTTCATATTTTAGACTTTTATGGAGATTGCAAAAGTCGAAAGAAAAGAAGGTTGATAAGAAAGACAACGATGTGGAGATCATCTTCAAGATTTATTCAAGTTATCGAGCTAATAACATAGTTTTCTTTTATCTTAGAATGTATGCCTCTCAACAAAGAAATAAGAATTAGATCGCAAAAATCATATAGAGATAATTGGAATAAAACATTACGATCATTCGATTTCTTTCCAAGAATGTATTATTCAAAAGATCACTTTTTTAATGTTTAAATTATTTGCAAAAGTAGACTAATAATCAAATTGAATTCATGTTTAAAAAGGTACTTGTTAACCCACAAGTATCGGTACTAAAGTTTAGTACAGGTACATGTAAGTTAAAGGTTTCATTTTTTTCAAAGAAATAAACCTGTACCTTGCGAGTACCTGTACTCATGATTAGTACTGGTACAAATGGGTTACAAATTGTGTTAAGTGTTTAACACCCAAATCTAGAAGCAACGAGTACCAATACTCATTTTTAGTACTAGTACCTCATACATACTATATGTGACAAGTTAGTTTAAAGCACAAAATAGTAAGTCAATAATTCCGGTACCCATACTTCAGTACCGGTACCAGCTGTCCATTGGGTCAAATTTGAATGGTTGAAAAATTGAATCTGATAAAATGAACGTTGAGGTTTAAACTCAAATAGCTAGTACTTGATTTTCCTTGATCCTAACTCTATAAATAAACCCTCGAACCCTTAGTTTAAATAGAAGAAATACAAGAGAAAATCTTAGATCTAAATCTTCATATCTCCACCACATTCATCAAGAAAGAGAAAAAGAGGCCTGTCACCTTCACGCTTTCTCCACTTTTGCAAGCTCAATGGTGTGTACTTAAAGTTGATTTCTTGCAATTACGATTGATTCACATCTTTCCTAGTCTCTCAAATTGGTAAACTCTTGTAATTGCTGTTGGGAGGCTTAGGTGAATTGTTTTAATATTTTTTATACCAGTGCTTATTTTGTATTGAGCTGGTAGCTCGTTGTTTGGGTTGTAACAACCTGGTTTGTTGTACTTGGGTTGATGTAATTAGTTAATTACCTTGTTTAGTAAATTGGATCCCTTGAGGTTGAGGGAATCAAGTTAAAAATCCTAAGCTAGGAGGCCTAGGTAGTTGAGTACCCAAGTGAGTGCGGAACCACTGCATATCTTGTGTTCATTTTTTGTGGCTTGATTTTTTATCAATATTATTTTGTTTCACATTGCTAATATCTATTTCTAGTGTGTTTGTGTGTGTAGTATTAAGATCTTACAAAATCCTCCCCCTCTAGAGGTGGTTAGGTCTCTAAGCTCTTATCTGAATCCTGCTACAACAGAGACCCATAGGTGGGCTAGTGTCCCTAACGGCGAGGATGCTTTCTAGTTAAAACCAAATGTCAATGGTTTAATCAACTTCCACTATAATGGCTATACTAGTGAAGACCCTTTTCTTCACTTAGAGGATCCTACCCGACTTGCTAAAATAATTAAACCTACAAATGTCAGGTTAGATGCTGTCCTAATGAAAATGTTCCCACTTTTGTTTCAGTACAAAGCCACGTAATGGTTGCACGCAATTGGAAGACCTATCACTTCTTGGGAAGAGATGCATATAGCTTTTCTTAAGAAATTCTTTCTGATCGGGTGCACCAATGCACTTTGCCATGCCATCACTTCTTTCATGCAACAAAACGGCGAACAATGTCATGAGGCATGGGAAAGGTATAACGATCTCCTTAGGAAATGCCTGCATCACGATCTGCAACGGTGGCATGTAGCCTAGATTTTCTATGGGCTAAATGAAACCATGCAACAAATTGCGAATGCTTCCTATGTAGGTAATTTTATGAACAAAAATCAGGATGGTGCATTTGAACTATTTGAAAATTTGAGTGAAAATTCCATGAATAATGCCTCCATCATTGCCTTTAATCTGACCACCGAACCTCGCAGTGGAGCACACAAGGTTAACACGAGACCCTCCCATTTGTCCACTAATATAAATTTAATTGCAAAAAAATTGGACGAAGTCTCCCTCATTCATAAAAGGCCGGATGAACTTTTGGCCAACCTGGCCGTTCTATGCTAGGACTTTAGTTCCTCCCTCACGTCACAAACCTAACCCTTCCCAGGTCATGCTTCTTACCAACAATCCCACACAACCAGCACCATCTTTGCCGAGTATTGCGTCGAGCAACTCAATAAGCAATGTGGACCTATTTCTGCTACCCAGTACTTTGACATGGAGGAATAAGCTTCCATGTGCTTGGATTCATTAATCTATGAGGAGCCATCTTCAAAATTTGAAGACGTGTGCGCCCTAGGGAACAACAACCCATATTCTCAAACATATAACCAAGGGTGGCCTAATCATCCGAACTTCATATGGTCCATCAATCCTCAGCGCTAAAACCCTGTTGGTGGAGTAATGCAGCCATTCGCTCCTATCATCCCAAGGACCCAATATGGTCCTCCAACAAATCTGCGGCCGGGCCCTTGCGCACCTCAAGTTGATTATGCATCAAATCCTATTAACAAATTGATGCACATGATGATGGAAATGTCTATGTGCCACAAATAAAACATGACTTCTCTTCAGCAACAATTGGCTTAGCAGAATGTTGAGATCAGCCAACTACATATGGCGGCTCAAGCTCAGGTCACTCTTCCCGCCCAACCTATCCCAAACCTGCAAATTTTTTTATCTTGTGATCTGCAACTAGAGGCACAACCTTCTCAGGGGTAAGTTCACCAGATTCTGCAAGCTCCAAGCATACCCCCAGAATTTTAGGCAAATCCCATAGTAGCATAGCAACCCTACATCCCTGTTGTGAACCCTCCTCTGCCTTATGATCCCTTTGGACTTGCGACATCCAATACTATTACCACAAGGAGCGATAAACAAACCGTCGATTCGCCTCAACCTGTTGCTGGCCCATCTTCTTCGTCATCCCCCCATTCAAATTCCACACCTCAGTCTCGTACAAATGACAAGTCGAAATCGATGACAAAAGCAGTCCCATTTCCCGAGGCTCTACTGATGGATGCAAAAGGCAAGAAAAAGACCATGCAGACCTTTGATAATCTACCTGATTTATTCAAGGAAGTTGAAATCAAGGTTCCCTTGCTGGAGGTGATCGATCACATCCCTACCGTTGACTGTTTCTTTAAGGATTGCAATACACTAAGGCAATAACAAAAGAAAATGAAAACTCCGGTGGTTCTCTCACCTCATGCGAGTTGTGCTATTCACTCAAAACTACCATCGAAACAGAAAGATCCAGGCACCCCTCTCATTTTGTGTAGCATCAAAGGCTACAATTTTGATCATGCCTTGATTTAGGATCTTCCATTAATCTTGATCTGACCATCATGTTTCAAGGATTTGCATTGGGAAATCTGAAGCCACCCCTATTACATTATAGCTAGCAGATCGCCCTGTCAAAATCCCGTGGGGTGTGGTGGAAGATACGGAGGTTAGGGTTGATAGTCTATGTTTTCCTGTTAACTTTCTTGTATTGGACATGGAAGTTCGTAATTCACTTTCCGATTACCCAATCATCCTCAAGAGACCATTCTTGGCCACAGCTCATGCCCATATTGATTGTGAAACGAGTGGCATTGAGATAGCCATGGGCTCTGAGAAGCTTAAACTCAATATTTTTAAGCCCGCCAAGAATTTTGACTGCAATCTAATCAAGGATGACATGTTTGACGATGACATGGCCATTAGTGCATGTATCTAGGGACTTATTCCAACTAAACAATTTTCATTGTGACATTTCTTCACCCCTTCTCTTATCCCTCTGTGACCAAACCCCTGATGAGGCCCACTCTACTTCTTACTCCTTATGGTCTGAGTAATTTATGGGTTGCTCACTTCTGATCTATCCCCTTGAAGATTGGAGTACCCATTCTTCCCTGTCAAATCTAGCAGAAGTAACGTCGGAAAATGCGTTAAGATAACTTGTACATTGTAGCGTGAGCTTATTACATCAATTTTAAGAAGAAGATTAGACGATAAGTCCAAGTGTTGATCTCGAGGAGGCGAGAAATCAAATCTTCTTCTCATTAAGATTTATTGCCACATGATATTTTATTTTGTTCGCTTGCATGAGAGAGAGAGGGAGAGCAAAAAATCCGTGGTAGATTAGATTTGCACTAGAAAAGACAAACATGAAGTATGGTGACCAACACAAGCATAAGTCGATCAAAGTAGAAGCCTAGCCTGAGCATGAAAAGAACATCAAACATAATAGCAAAGATCACTTTATGAATTATAAAAATCATCTTACAAACATTAACATAAAAACTAGAGAAATGCTTGAATAGAATGTAAAACATAAGTTAAAGAAGAACTAAAAGCAAATTGAGGCAGCCACGGTGGTGGAGGAAGCTCTGTCGGTGGCTTGGCAGCTCTAGGGACCAGCTTTGAAGCTCTAGAAGGTGGTAGAATGTTTGGTGAAGAGATATGTTGCAATGGGGGTCTTAAGGGCCTTTTATAGGTGAAGAAAGGCCTTGGTTTGGCCTTAAACCACTACAAAACTCACCTCAGACAACCCTGGATCAGTGCTGGATCGGCCGCTGCCCGTGCGCTGGCAGGTGCTCAAGCAATTGGGTGAATGACCACCGTTGGATGTTGATCCAAGGGTAGAGAGGAGCTCATCAATGTGCCCCCATCATGCATGCGCATTGCACAATCGCGATCGAGCAATTCCCAGCTAGCCGTGTGGCTTGTTGTGCACCCGCGGATCGCGTGCGGACGGCTGGATGGCACTCATTGCACTCGCTGACCTGGAAGCATCTCTATTGTCGACGCTAGATCAGATGGCACAATTAATGCATGCTTCGTGAGCAAAGGACACTTGGATAGCGATTCGATCCTAAGTCCGTGGCACTCGAGAGGGCGTGCTTTACCATTGAGCTAAGGCTACAGATCGTGTGATTTCAGGCGTTAATTGCAGATCGTACGACTGAGAGACATGGTGTGGATTGTCTGATGCTAATCGTGTGGCTGAGATGAGTGTGCCCGCGCAATGAAGAAAGAGCAAAGCAGGTGCTGCTGAGTGCAAATTGAAGGTGGAGCGGACCCTACATGGTGCACTATGGGCCATTAATTGTCATATCAACAACCAAAGCTTTCCCGACTTGTTTTAAGGGCTACAAAGGTCCGATTAGGGTAATTTCGGAGCCATTGGACTCTGATTTTCGTCTTGAATTCATCTATGCAGCCTGATTGCTCATTTGAGACCTCTTTATACATGTGCTTTTATAACATGGTCGTTAAACGTTAGTTCCAAAAAATATCAATATAAAGATTACATTGAATACATGTGTGCCCTAAAACCCACCAATTTATCGCAATTAAGTCCAAAGGCCCTACAAATTGACTCTAAGTGATATATGTTGTTAGTTCAACTACTCATATATAACATTTTGATGATTTTACAAAATGAAGAAAATGAAATAAAAAATAAGTGTAGCATATTGTTTCTCTCTGTAATAACATAATTGCAGGTTTCATAAAGTTTTCCAAGACGGGAGATTAAAAGCGTGAAGACAAGTAGCATAAGTATTAGGTCATAGGCTTTTTCATGAAAACTTTCAAAGGTTGTAATTTTCATTTTATTTAAGTATAGAAATGTTGTAAAGAGCCCCCAAACATAACCTATAAATAGCTAACTTAGGCTCTCTACACTTAGGATAAATTAGAAACAAAAACCTAACACAAAAACTCTTATCAGATGTCTAGAACAATTGTCAGACGTCTGATTTTCCACTTTAAGACGTCTGACAAGTGTCTCAGACGTCTAACTTCCTATAGTTCGGCCTGCAGCTTCTGTCTTCGTAAACATCAGTCGAAGAACTCCTCTATCAGACATCCATAACCTCATCCAGACATCTGATATTTTACCTGGACGTCTTCAGACTAACCGTTAGAATAAGCACATATCTTCGTTCTACAGATAACAGGCAAAATGTATTTCCAAACGTATGGACATGCTTCCAAACGTCTACCTTTGGATCGTTGCCCATGTATTTCTATGCGTATCTCATTACACCCATAAAATCTTTTGTCAGAAATCGTAGCGAAGTCTCTTTTGTTTCCAGACGTCTGGTGATTCCTTCAGACATCCATAACAACATCTGATCCTTTAAATCTAGAACCCTGTTTCGATCTGATGAAAACAGGAATGAATCCACCCTTTATTAGATGTCCAATAACCTAATCAGACGTCTTATGTGAAAATATCAGATGTCCTTCTTTCGATCCAATGGAGTGAGTTCAGGATGGCCTACAGTATTAGACGACCAAAATTGTAATCAGATGTCCTATAAGACGTCTGATCCTAAAATTAGACGTCTGATATTACTGTCAGACTCATCATTACCCTGATTTATGGTGGATTTCATCCTAATCTCTTGGGATTTGTCTCCAACGGCTAGGAGAACTCTCCCAAGTGTTCTTGAAGGTTCCAAACTTGCCTATAAATAGACTACAACTCCTCTTAGGCAAGACACACCTCTTGAGATACAATTTCCTTAGAAAAATCACTTGCTTGTTACTCTAAGCTTCATCTTGCCCTTATGCTGTGCCAACACTCTGATCAAAGGGCAAATCCTCAGGGAGTTCCTTTCATGCTTAGTAGATAAGAAAGTAATTAAAGTATTGGGGTGCTCTATAGGTGTTGTTTTACTGCTTGTTTTTGTACTTTGGGTATCCGGCCTGTCGGGTCCCCATCTCTTCATTTTGAAGGGAGAAACCTCCGTTTAGGGATCGGAGTTGGGATTTGTAATTGAGGTACACTACCCTCGTTTAAGTAGTGTGGTTAGTGGATTGATCACCTTGTGATCGAAAATCCTAAGTCAAGGGATTGGCCTGGGTGGTGGTTTTCACCCATCTTGGGTTTCCACCTAAAAATCTGGTGCCATCTTTTGTCATTGAATTTTTGAATTACAATATAATATAATTTCACTATTCACCCCCACTCTAGTGCAATTTTATTTGATATCAGAGCAGGTTTTTCGCCTACAAGAGTAACATCCATGGAAAGATCACATGGAGGGAAAAGTCATTTCCACGGGCAGATTGGAGGGGCAATCCACCACTCGACCACCACTCTTGGAAGGGATAAACTACACTTATGGAAGCTGAGATTGAAGATGTGGCTTCAAGCCAACGATTTCTCCATTTGGGAGAAATGCAAATCCACATACATCATTCCTGAGAAACTAGAAAAAGGATACACAGTGGAGCAAATTCATCACCTTGGACTGAATGCTAAGGCAATGAACTCACTCTACTGTACACTCAGCTCGGAGGAATTCAACCGCATCAGCCAATGCAAAACTGCCCACGAGATCTGGAGAACCTTGGAGGTAACTCACGAAGGTACGTCTAGAGTTAAATCCTCAAAGATAAATTTATTATTACAGGAATTCGAAGCCTTTTCAATGGAGAATGAAAGATTTGGGGACATGTACACCCAATTCACGTTAATCATGAATAGCCTTAAGTCTTTAGGAAAGACATTTATAAAGGGGGAGCTTCAAGGGAAGCTCCTTCACTCCCTTGGACCCGAGTGGGAGCAAAAGGTAACGGCAATAGAAGAAGCCAACAAAATAGAGGATCTAGACATGGAAAATCTACTTGGAAATCTCATGGCTTATGAATCAAAAATGGAGCAAAAGAAGAAATCAATCTCATTGGAGCCAAAGAAGAAGACTTTAGCCTTTAAAGCGACTTCGGATGATGAGGTAAGTACCGATGATGAAGAATTCATTTTATTAGCTAAAAAGTTTAAAAAGTTTCTCAGAAATAGAAAAGAGATCAAGGGAAGGAAAAGAGAGGAAGAACCTCTAATTTGCTATAATTGCAAAAAGAGAGGTCACATAAGGAAAGATTGTCCCTTACTCAAAAGAGATGATGAGAAGAAACCCAAGAAGTCTTCCAACTACAAGATCTCCAAGCCGAAGGGATTCAAGAAGAAGGCATTTCAAGCAACATGGGATGACTCCACCTCCGAAGAAGAAGAGGAGGAAGCAAATGAAGAAATGGCATGCTTGGGATTAATGGCAACAAATGATGCTTCTGAGTCTAAATCTAAGGAACCTGAGGTAAACTCTTATTCTTTAGATGAATTACAAGATGCTTTTGATTCACTATATGTAGATCTTAAGAAAACAAAAACCCAAAGCAAGGTTTTAAAAGAAGAAAACTTAGAAAATAAGAAATTAATCGATGATCTTGAAGACTAGTAGAATCTAATTCTTACAAAAGAAACCACTACCTTAAATATGCAAATAAGAAATCTAATGATTGAGAAAGAGTCATTAACAAATGATTTGTATACGGCAATGAGTGAACAAAAATTTCTAGATAGAGAAGAATTACTCGACAAAATCCATGTACTTGAAAAATCAAACTCCTTTAAAAAGGATGAAAATAGCTTACTTAGAGTAGAGATTAGGGCTCTAGAAGATAAACTAGACATAATGAAAATAGAGATCAATCACCTCAAAGAAAAATCAAATCAACTTCTTGAGGACCTAGCCAAATTTACAAAGGGGAAAGATAACTTGGACAAGCTCATTGCCCATCAAAAACCTTCCTCAAGTAAATTTGGACTAGGCTTTTATGAACCTAGTCAAAGTGAGCCAAAAAAGGACCTTCCTCTAGAGGAGACCACTAACAAAAACGGATCCACATTACAATGGATACCGAAAAGATAACTCTCACTTTGTTTTGTAGGGATGAAAGGACATCATAATGTCAAAGATTTAATATACAAAATGAAGGATGGATGACTCAAATTAGAAAGACCTATAGAAACACCAAGTCACCAACGAAGATCTTTTGTAGGAGGAAGGAGGTCTATAAGAAAGAAGGCAAGGAGACCACCACCACCAAGGAGGACAATGGGTGATGGACTCCGGATGCTCCAAACATATGACAGGAGACAAGCACCTATTTTTGGACCTCCAACCTACGGATGGAGGAACGATCACATTTGACAACAACCACAAGGGCCATATTATTGGCCTTGGTAAAATAGGTAACCCTCTCTCTCCCATCTCAAATGTTTCTCTAATTAAAGGACTAAAACATAATCTTTTAAGTGTCAATCAAATATGTGATAAGAGCTTTAAAGTAGTGTTTACTTCAAAAATGTTTGAAATTATGCATGCATTAACCAATGAAACCCTTCTTAAGGGAACTAGATTTAAAGACATTTATGTCATAGAATTTGATAAAAATGGCACTTATGAATGTCTTATAGCAAATGATGAGTTAAGTATATGGCATAGAAGACTAGGACATGTTCATGTGAAGCTGGTTTAAAACTAGCTAAACATGAACTAGTCCAAGGTCTTCCTAAAGGAAAATTTTTAAATGAGCCTATCTGTGATTTATGTAAATTAGGTAAAATTATGAAATCTAGTTTTAAAAGCAAAGAAGTTATATCCACATTAAGACCTTTAAAACTACTTCACCTAGATCTATTTGGACCTACAAAATATGAGAGCCTTAGTGGATGCAAATATTACCTTGTAATTGTAAATGATTTTTCGAGGTTTTCATGGGTCTCCTTCTTGAGATCCAAAGGAGTGTTTTCCGTCTTTCTATTTTTTGTAGGAAAGTTCAAACTGAAAAAGGCTACCAAATCACTCGTATCCGTAGTGATCATGGGGGCGAGTTTGAAAATTCCTTATTTGATGATTTTTGTCAAGAGCATAGTATTACTCATGAGTTTTCTTTTCCCCGAACATCTCAACAAAATGGGGTGGTTGAGAGAAAGAACCGTACTCTTCAAGAGTGTGCTCGAACATTGCTCATAGACTCGGGGTTATCGGAGTACTTTTGGGCTGAGGCAGTTAACATGGCTTGTTACGTGTTAAATCGCACCATAATTCAATCCAGGTTGTGAAAAACTTATTTTGAACTATACTATGGGAAAATACCCAAGATTAGTTATTTTAAAGTTTTTAAATGTCAATGTTTTATTTTGAATACCTGCTCTAATTTAGATAAATTTGATGCCAAAGGTGAAGAAGCCATCTTTATTGGTTATTCCTCACGTAGTAGGCATATCGGGTCTTTAACAAGACTACATTAATAATGGAGGAAACCCTCCATGTTTCTTTCGATGAATCTCCTCACTCTTCCTCCATTAACCGAGTCAATATGGAAGATGAAGATGATTCTACTATTGATGTGTCTAACATTCCAAACTCCAATATCCATAATCTTCCAAAAGATTGGATATATCAAAGGGATCATCCCGAAAGCCAAGTCATTGGAAGTGTTTCTGATGGCATTAAAACCCGATCTCGTTTTAGTTGCTTTTTTGGTCTCTTCGCCTTTGTATCTCAAGTTGAACCCAAGAGGGTCGGGGAAGAGTGCTCCGAAGAACCTTGGATGATGGCCATGCAGGAGGAACTCAACCAATTCCAAAGGAATGAAGTCTGGGATCTAGTACCTAAGCCTGAAGGGCAAACTGTAATAGGTACCAAATGGGTATTCCAGAATAAGTTGAATGAATCCGGTATAGTCTTTCGGAACAAGGCTCGACTAGTAGCACAAGGGTACAATCAAGAAGAAGGAATTGATTTTGATGAGACCTACGCTCACATAGCTCGACTCGAATCGATTCGCATGCTTCTTGCTTATGCCGCCTTTCTTGGCTTTAAACTCTTTCAAATGGATGTTAAGAGCGTGTTGCTTAACGAATTCATTAAGGAGGAAGTTTTTGTAAAACAACCTCCTGGTTTTGAGTCTCATGATAAGCCTCATTTTGTCTATAAATTAAATAAGGCACTATATGGTCTAAAGCAAGCTCCTAGAGCTTGGTATGAAAGGCTCAAAGACTACCTGTTAAATGCAAAATTATCTATAAGGGAAGTTGATTCCACATTATTCATTAAAAGAAAAGGAAAAGACATTTTATTAGTTCAAATATATGTAAATGATATTATATTTGGTGCTACTAATGAATCTATGTGCAGAAAGTTTTCAGAAATTATGCAGGAAGAATTTGAAATGAGTTTGATGGGTGAACTCAAGTTTTTCTTGGGTTTGCAAATCACTCAACTCGAAATTGGAACCTTTGTGTGTCAATCAAAATACACAAAGGAGATGCTGAAAAAATTTGAAATGACTAAAAGCAAAGGAAAGGACACTCCTATGAGTGTCACAACTTCCCTAGATTTGGACAAATCAAGTACACCCATAGATCAAAAGCTCTATTATAGCATAATTGGTTCTTTACTATATTTAACTTCCAGTAGACCTAATATTTTGTTTAGTACCTGCTTATGCGTTAGGTTTCAATCAAACCCTAAACAATCACACCTAAATGCTGTAAAACGAATATTTAGATATCTAGTTGACACATCTGATTATGGCTTATTCTACCCTAGGAGTCTACAATTCAACTTAGTTACATATAGCGATGCGGACTACGCAAGTAGCCACATCGATAGGAAGAGTACTAGTGGGACGTGCCAATTCTTGGGCGAATCACTAGTCTCTTGGTTCTCAAAGAAACAATCCAGTGTAGCCCTATCAACTATGGAAGCTGAATACATAGCCGCCGCACTAGCATGTTCCCAAGAGCTTTGGATGAAAAATACTTTGAAGGATTTTAACTTGATATTTAATAAGATAAAAATATTATGTGACAATACTAGTGCAATCAACCTCTCGAAAAATCCCGTACATCACTCTCGCACAAAACATATTGATGTTCGACATCACTTTTTGAGAGATAATGTACTTAAGGGAGAAATCGAGGTTGAATTTATTTGTACTGAATTGCAATTGGCTGATATTTTCACTAAACCTTTGAATTATGACCGTTTTAATTATATGCGTAGGAAACTAGGCATATGTAATCTAAGTGATATTTGAAGAATTTAGTGACTTAATGGAACTTCCTTTGTCATGAGCATAGATGGAGCCTTGACTTTACTAAGCTAAAAGCCTTCATTCTCAGTTCAAACATCAAAATGCACATTCTGTGCAATATCAGACGTCTGATTAAACGATCAGACGTCTTATACATAAAAATTCATCGTCTGAACATCTGGGACAGACGACGATTTTATATCTCAAAAGAGCTGATAAAAGAGCGATTTCAGACATCCATCATCATTCACAGACGTCTGGGACGTCGTCCAGATGTGCTGACAGACGTCTATTTGTGAGTCAGAACATGTATTATGAGTCAGACGTCTGATGCTGTGGTTCGACGTCGTAGAGGTCATCTGACAATGAAATCAGACGACCCTGTAACTTTAGAGTAAAATCCAAGAAGGTCTGTCTGTAGAAATCAGACATCTAATTTTAGATTTAGACGTCTTATATGTCGTCTGATACAGAAATCGGACGACAACCTAGAGAATAAATTATTTTCCAAGAAGGGATGCCTGCAGAAGTCAGACGTCTAATTTTTGAATCAGTCATCTTGTATAATGTCTGATGGTTTAAACAAACGACACCATCAAAAGGGCTAAAATCCCAAAAGTCCAATCCCGACGTCTGACAACGTCTCCAGACGTCAGATCTGGGAAAAATCTGCAGTTCGCGTCTGTTCTCTGGATGGTTTGGAATGTAAATCTCCCCAACTTCAGGGGGAGACTTGCTCCAAGACCTAGGGATAAAACATCCCCTTCGCAAGGTCCCACTCCACACTCTCAAATCCCTACAGCTCTCCCTCCCTCCCGACGGACCACAGCTGCAGTTGGCGACCTTCCTCTCGCCGCCAGACGACCATTGCGCCTCCTCGACAACTGGCGGAGCTGCTGCTCCCCTACGCGCATCCTCCCCACCTCTTGACCGTGCATCTAGAGGTCTCCCCTCTCCCGTGGGTATACTCTCTCAACTTTTAGGATATCTCCAATTTTTATTTTTCCCACGATTACCTTTGCCCCAGCTGCATCTTGTTCTCCTTCCTGATCCACTCAGGCTACTTGCGTATTTTATGGCATTGTTAGCCCTAGAACCTAAACCCTCGGTCAAACCCTCTTGGAGCATAAATGTTCTATGGCAAGGGTATTACCTCACGAGATTCAAGCCGACATTTTAGTGGCTTGAATCCAAAGGTATATTGCCACAACTTCATGGCAAGTTGTATTGCCTCAAGGCATACTCCACACGTTTTTATCAATGACGATTGCATATCTATTGATTGAATCTGTGTTGTTGAAGTCTATTGGTTGAATGTTGTTTGGTTGAATGTTTTTGTATGGATGTTTTTGCAGGTATTCTATCCTCAAAACACCACCCTTTTCTTCCAAAACCTAACCACCCATTCCACCAAATATGCCTCCCCGTAGGAAGCAAGCTGAGGGCTCTTCCACTAGCTGCGGGGCGACATCGTTAGGCAGCGATTTCATCATTTCACGAATGCCAAAGTTAAATGCCCTCGTTTTATTGTTTGGAATGATTTTGCTCATTTAAACCTTCGGGAACACTTCCAAACTCTCCATCTCTCCCAATATTTTGACCATCAGTTCCACTCTGGCATTGGAACTCTTGGCGTGTTCCCTGATCTTTGTCGTCTCTTTTACGCCAACATCGTTGAGGACTACAACAATGATGAACTTGAACTCCATACCCACTTATTTGGTCGCGAAATCCACATCACATCCGAAACTCTTTCCAACCTTCTAGCCATCCCCAATGAGGGAAATGACTTCAATGACATTCTGAGGCAATACACCTCAGAAGTCATCAATCAAGAGTTAGTCCTCCCTGAAAAATATGTTGAAAATCTTGGCACCCTACCTTGCAAAAACCTCAAACCCCTTCCACGTCTACTCTTGCATTTTTGGGTGGGACCTCCTAAACAAATCAGGAGGTTTTGATTACATCTTGCACCAACACAAGGCACTCCTTTTTGCGGCCGTCGAACATATTCCCTTCAATTATTGCCGCCTCATTGTTCACGCTATGAATGAGAACCATGGGGCATCACTTCTGTTTGGGTCTATTCTATCCAAAATTTTCTCAACCCATTGGATTTCCACAATTGACCAGGTTGTTGACAAGAAGATTGAGCCTTACAACTGAGCCACCGCCCCCAAGATGCATATACTTAGGGAGCATCTTGAACCCGCTGACGAGCCCATTGAAGAAGAGACCCTTCCACCCTTTCCTAATTTCTATGAAGTATGACCCCTTCAAATAGAAGCTCCCCGCTCGAGCTTTGAAGAAGCATGGGATCCGGCCACAGATTCCCTCTCCTCCAACATCTCCCTCCAACTGCATCGAACTTGCGAAATGTACACCTACATGGGAAGCATGCATTGCGACATCGACGAACTTAGATCAGACGTTCAAAATTTACAGATGGGACACGGATCTGCTCGTCGCCGCCGTCGCCAAGATCAAGAAGAATAGTTTAGTTCTATTTTTCTTTCTTTTCTTTCTTTCTTCCGAGTTTGTATTACGAGGCCTTGACCCCATACTTAATATTTTTGGGAACAATAGCTAGTCCGTGCTTAAATGTTTCTATTCCTAGTCAATTTTCTTTAATGCTTTGTCATCTTTTAAACATGTAATTTTATTAATGCACTCCATTTTGTAGATGTCACTCTTGTAGTTTGGGTTTCAACTCCCTTTCAGTACCCTTCATGATGATATTAAAAAAGGGAGAGAAGAACGTAGGTAAGAACCTAGGGAATAACATAAAAACAAAAAATTTCTCAAATAGATATAGACTACTAAGTACAACTTTAAGGGGGAGAAAATAAGAACCTACTGATATATTTTGAAAATCATCAAAAAGGGAGAGATTGTTAGTTCAACTACTCATATATAATATTTTGATTATTTTACAAAATGAAGAAAATGAAATAAAAAATAAGCGTAGCATATTGTTTCTCTCTATAACAACATAATTGCAGGTTTCATAAAGTTTTCCAAGACGGCAGATTAAAAGCATGAAGACAAGTAGCATAAGTATTAGGTCATAGGCTTTTTCATGTAAACTTTCAAAGGTTGTAATTTTCATTTTATTTGAGTATAGAAATGTTGTAAAGAGCCCCCAAACATAGCCCATAAATAGCTAGCTTAGGCTCTCTACACTTAGGACAAATTAAAAATAAAAACCTAACACAAAAACTCTTATCAGATGTCTAAAACAATTGTCAAACATCTGATTTTCCACTTTAAGACGTCTGACAAGTGTCTCAGATGTCTAACTTCCTATAGTTCGGCCTTCAGCTTCTGTCTTCATGAACATCAGTCGAAGAACTCCTCTATTAGACGTCCATAACCTCATCCAGACATCTGATACTTTACCTGGACATCCTCAGACTAACCGTTAGACTAAGCACCTATCTTCATTCTACAGATAATGGGCAAAAATGTATTTCCAGATGTCTGGACACTCTTCCAGACATCTACCTTTGGATTGTTCCCCATGTATTTCTGTGCGTATCTCATTACGCCCATAAAATCTTTTGTCAGAAATCGTAGCGAAGTCTCTTTTGTTTCCAGACGCCTGGTGATTCCTTCAAACGTCCATAACGACATCTGATCCTTTAAATCTAGAACCCTATTTCGATCTGATGAAAACAGGAACGAATCCACCCTTTATTAGATGTCCAATAACCTAATCAGACATCTTATGTGAAAATATCAGATGTCCTTCTTTCAATCAAATGGAGTGAGTTCAGGATGGCCTACAATATTAGACGACCAAAATTGTAATCAGACGTCCTATAAGACGTTTGATCCTAAAATTAGATGTCTGATATTGCTGTCAGACTCATCATTACCCTGATTTGTGGTGAATTTCGTCCTAATCTCTTGGGATTTGTCTCCAACGACTAGGAGAACTCTCCCAAGTGTTCTTGAAGGTTCCAAACTTGCCTATAAATAGACATCAACTCCTCTTAAGAAAGACACACCTCTTGAGATACAATTCCCTTAGAAAAATCACTTGCTCACTACTCTAAGCTTCATCTTGCCCTTGTGCTGTGCCAACACTCTGATCAAAGGGCAAATCCATACTCCCGACTCACTCCATTCTGCAAATCCTCAGGGAGTTCCTTTCATGCTTAGTAGATAAGAAAGTAATTAAAGTATTGGGGTGCTCTATAGGTGTTGTTTTACTTCTTATTTTTGTACTTTGGGTATCCGGCCTGTTGGATCCCCGTCTCTTCATTTTGAAGGGAGAAACCTCCGTTTAGGGATCGGAGTTAGGATTTGTAATTGAGGTACACTACCCTCGTTTAAGTAGTGTGGTTAGTGGATTGATCACCTTGTGATCGAAAATCCTAAGTCAAGGGATTGGCTTGGGTGGTGGTTTTCACCCATCTTGGGTTTCCACCTAAAAATCTGGTGCCATCTTTTGTGATTGAATTTTTGAATTACAATATAATATAATTTCACTATTCACCCCCACTCTAATGCAATTTCATATGTAACACTAATAATTATAGAGTCATCATACCCCCATGTCCACCCCTCTCTAGTTCCTTGCAAGGTTTAATCACAAGAATCCAACGCCAAGGGGTGACTGCTAGGGCATAGTCATTTACCATCCAGTGGAAATTCGATACTTAGGATCTTAGCTACTACGATTCAATAGTGTCATGATGCCGACGAAGATATAGACTGGCCTAGTCCTTGCCTTATTCATATGTATATATTATTTTTTCTTTTCTTCATGTTCAGGGTTTGGAGCAGCGTTCTGCGTCTACCCAACCCACCCAGGACTCGTAACAATCAAAAAGTGCTATGCATCTTATTGTGTATGTGATTGACTTGCTATACAGGAAACTAAAGTGGACCTTAGGTATCCATAAGCCTTAGGTGACCCCAAAATGAAGTTATTGCCACCTAAAAGTTTGTCTCTCTAACTGGTAGCTTTCTCCTTGCTACTTTTTATGGGGTCAATAGCAGGCAAACCCAGTGTATATCTCCCGGGTCTTTTATTTCTACTTCTTCACTTCTCCTTAATTAGGGATTTATTCATGCTTTTCGTAGGTTGGGCTCTAGACAACCAACAATGGGGGGTGGTTACCTACAGCAACTTGCCAACCATACCTGTGCAGTAAAGTGTGGTTTATTGTATATATTTTTTTCTCCTTTTCTTTCTTTTTCTCTTTTTTTTCCTGTGGTACCATTTTAATTTTTTTATCAAGTAGGTGGCTTCCCTAATCTGAGGCATACCTAAAGGTGGCGGCCAAAGAGAGATAAGTTCGATGGCTGGGCTCTGGACACCCAGCAATGGCAGTTTACCCACTGCAACGTGACAGCTAAACTACCACTAGCCTGCTTATTAGCTTCCTAATTTCCGCTATGGTCGGCCATACAGTGAATCAGTGTGTAATGTGTGTAGATGCGTAGACTTCTAGAATGCTCCAAATCGGAGGGTGAGTTGATAAGTCGCCTACTTATCACCTCACTTTATTCACTTTATTGCAATTAAATTAAGTTGGCAAGGACCAGGGGACTTGAAGAGTCCTAGTAAAAGATCCCAACTGTATTATTTCCTATGGTAGGTAAATTTCGGTGCCCTTATTTCCTAGTTCTTCTAATCTTTATTTTCAAAAAATTACTTTTTTTCTAAAAAAAAATTTAATTCAAGCTGACAATCCATGCTCAGAAGGTAAGAATTACCACCCCTCGCATGCATCTAGCACAATGTCCTCATTGGAAAAATAAATGCATGCGAGGAAGTAAGGATAGAAATCACTTGAGTATCAAATCGTAACAAGCCAGCTTGAATCCTTTGGGTTGCCTCCTAGGAAACGTTGAGTTATTGCCTCCAACTGGGCGGATCTCTAAGTTAACCCTCAATGAGGGTTACTACCTCCTTCGGGGATACCTAGGCAAGAAAATGTTTGAGCCTTTGTCCATTCACTGTAGATGTTTACCTGATCTTAGGACCTGAAATTTCGACTGCTGATGGTAACACCATCATCCATCATAACTAGCTTAATTTAGCCAAAATCAAGTGTCAAATGCTCCTGAATAACCTTAGGATAGGCATAACTATATTCTGAACTGAATACAAGAAGAAGACACGAAATCCCATTAATTCTGCTATTTTAACATATAAACACTAATGCATAATCAATGAGGGGTCAATCATCAAATAAGCATAAATTCACAAGAAGTAGGCTTGACTGATTGAATCAGAGATTTTCGGAATTTAAGAATTAATTTATTGAGAAAAATCCTAATTATAGCCTCACTTAAATTGAATGGGCTCTGGTGGACATAAATGCAATCTAAACCTTCTAAAAATCATTGAAAAATATTCTATGAGGTTTGGAACCTTCACTTTGACCAAAGAAACCCATTATGACCAAAAACAGACTTAGGAGAAAATTTATTCTATTTTGGGCTTCTGTGCAGTTTACCTAGTCAAACTATGTCAAAACCCAAATCTAACGTCGCCACTAGATTCCCTGGGTAAAAATTAGGTTAACCCTAAATTTTTAGCCCAATCGAAGATCATCTTGACTCAGTTTGCAATCTAGCCTATCTATCCCTATTTATTGCAAATATGCCACTATCTTTCAACTTTCCTTGCATTGAGGTCCCGCCTACATCATCTTCATCCTCTTCTGCATTCCCAAATAGGCAATAGTAGAGCAAAAGAAAACCCAAACTGCTGATCTTGATTGGAGAAAATCTCCTTTGAATCTCCACCAAATCCCTCCCAATTTGGAGGGATTGGTCACGAGATCTTACTCAATCAATTGAACAAAGTCCCAAGCTCCAATTTGAATCCTTTGACCTCCAATCAAATCAGAATTCGCGGAGCATACATCACCCAAATTCATAAACCATCTTGCAAAGGAAGGTAATTCAATGAGAAATCCACCTCTACATAAGTTCTTGAATACCTCCAAGCAAGAATTAGTAGAGATTTGGCCTTATTTCCTCCCTTCCTCCTCGTCATGGCCACCTTCGTCTCTGACTTCGATGACCTTCCTCGACCGCTTCATTTGCACGTGCAATGACCAACTTGGCATCGCCATCTCCTTCCTCATCTTCTTTCGACGCTAGCCAACCATAGCTAGGTCTTCCTAGCCCCTTCCTCGTCGCCATTTCCCTCACTGGAGCCACCTTCGTCCTCATGTTAGGCTGGCCAATGTCAGACGTGATCCTTCCCCCACTCATCCACTAAAGTAGCTCCCTTCCTCTACTCCTCTCCTAGAATAAATTTAGGTCATTAGAATTAAGTTTTGGACTCTCCTTGTCGTTCTTCTTCTTCTACGTGGCCGGTGAGAGCTTTGGCGAGCTTTAACCACCACCACACACCTCCAAACTCTACGCTACCTACACCACAACAACCTTCATGACTCGTAGATCAAAATCCCTCAAGAAATTAAACACTTTGATCTACAAATCGACGGGCTGAACACCACCGCCATTCACCATCTTCCCCGACTCCATCCGGCCACCCCATGCACCCAACCAGCAAATCACCGCCACCACCTTCGCCACACTCCAGCAAAGCTATTTTGGTATTTGATTGGGGCTGAGAGGCCATATTTCTCTTTGCAGATAACCACTGGTTGTGTCTTCTTCTCTGACATTGTCCAATGATTCCGGCAAGCAACAGGCCAAGTCTTCACCCTCTCTTGCTGTAGAATCCCTTGAGCAACACCACTGAGTGGTTGTTTTGGCCATCCAAAGCTTGTTGAGCCTTAATTGAGAGAAACCATCTCATGGCATCAATAACACTATGTGAAGCAAAGAGAAGGAAGAGGATGTGGGACTCTTAGTCCCACATCGGTGAAAGAGGAAACCAACTTGGGCATAAATTAAAAGGACCCCTTTACCTACTCGCTTAAGACCACAGGGGATCAGGTCCCCTACCCTCACACCCTTACACACACTCACTTGCCCGTACACGTGCGGGTGTGTGAGCATAGTCCTAGGGAACCATCTTGAACCTGGTTCTAGTCTTTGTAAGCCTGGGTCTAGACTTAGATAATTAAAGACTAGAGGAAAGGGGCTGAGTATTGGCCTTGGGATGCATGCCTAGCCTTAGGAAGTTTTGGCTTGCTTTGAGCTGAAGTACAAAGGTCTAGATTTGGGTCTAGTTTCGCACTTTCAAACATCTAAGGGCTAAGACAGACGTCTGATGGCCGTGAATTCATTAAGTGTTGAGTCTATTTTTGCTTAGTTGAAACCAAATTTTTTGTGTGAAACACTTCATTTATTTTTGCAGATTAAGAACTTAAGTTGATATCTAGTTGATAGTTGTATTCGTTGCAAATATTCTCTTTATATCATATTTTTGTGCATTATTCATTTGATTAGTAGTTGAATTGCACATTAGACTGCTCCTTGAGACGACCTCAGAACTCACATTTCAAGCATTATAAATTTAAATGTTAATTCGCTTTTGTTGACTATACTACGACGTATTTCTTAAAACCAAACAAAAGAGTGTTGGCAACCACCCCGTTGGAAAATGGTCTGACCACCTAGCAAGGTCCCGTCGTCTTGGATCGTAACTTCCCAAGGGAAAGCTTAAGTCATGCATCAAAGAGAAAAACTTGTTGATTTGGGTCAATGGTTTTGCTATGAATATGCCAGTCGTGGACAACTTTCATCTTTTCTGTGTACAGTTGACTATTCTCATAAGCATCCCGACAAATCTCTTCAAGCTTGGAGAGCTGGAGCTTCCTTTGAGTACTGGCCATATGGGAGTCCATATTTCATTATTTAATATCCCAATATGCCTGGTACTCAAGCTCGACTGGAAGGTGGCAAGCTTTACCAAAGAATAATAGGTATGGTGACATGCCGATGGGGGTCTTATAAGCGATCCTGTATGCCCAGGGGGCATCATCAAGTCGGGTGGACCAATCCTTCCGGTTATGTCTCACGGTCTTTTATAAAATATTCTTAATTTGCCTATTTGAGACCTCGGTTTGCCCGTTCGTTTGCAGGTGATACAAGGTGGCAATGAGATGAGTAACCACATATTTCCTAAGTAAAGTATGGAACTGGGCATTAATAAAGTGTCTCCCACCATTGCTGATCATGGCCTTAGGTATCCCAAATCGAGAGAAGATATTCTTCTTAACAAAATCCATGACGACCTTATGATCACATTTTCAAGCAGGCACGGCTTCGATCCATTTTGAGACATAGTCTACAGAGACTAGTATATACTCGAAGCCGTTGGATGGTGGGAAGGGACCCATGAAATCAATTTTGTAGACATCGAATATTTCGATGACAAGAATGGGATGGAGAGGCATCATATCTTTCTTAGTCATGGTCCCAAGAGTCGAGAATCTAGTACAAGTTTAAGCAAAATTGTGTGTGTCCTTAAATAGTGATAGCCAGTAAAAACCAGACTGCAAAACTTTTGCAACCATTTGTCTTCTTGAGAAGTGGCTACCCCAAGCTTTGTCATGATAGAAAGGCAACACACTTTGAACCTCATCCTCGAGGATGCATCTCCTAATGATCTGATCAACACAAGGCCTAAACAACATGGGATCATCCCAGAAATAATGTTTGGCATCAGCCAAGAACTTGTCCCACTGTTGTCTAGACCAGCTGTAGGAAATCTGTCGTTCAACTAAGTAGTTAACCAAGTCTGCATACCAAGGGAGATTCTTTCCATGCACGGCTAGAATATGCTCATCAAGAAATGCATCAATCACAAGTCGTGAAGGTCCAATATCCTTCGAGTTAAGTTTGGACAAGTGGTCGGCTACGACATTCTTGGATCCAACCTTGTTGCGTATTTCCATCTCAAATTCCCATAGAATAGGATCCATCTAATCAGCCTATGTTTTGCATCCATTTTGGCTAACAAGTGCCGGATAACCGAGTGGTCAATGTAGATTATCACATGGGATCCTAGAAGTTATGATTGAAACTTTTCCAATCCAAAGACTACGGCAAGAAACTCCTTTTCTGTGACAGTATAATTCCGTTGAGCCTCATCCCAGGTTTTGCTAGCGTAGTAGATCACCGCAGGTTTCTTCTTCCATCTTTACCCTAGGATAGCTCTAATTGCAATGTCCGATGCATCACACATTATCTTAAAGTCCTGGGACCGATCTCGAGGTTATAAGATAGGTACAGTCGAGACTATATTCCTTTAAGTAGTGTAGGCATGGATACAATTAGGTGTCATATCAAAGTGTACATTGTTGGCTAGAAGGTCAGTCAGGGGCTTAGATATTTTTTAGAAATCCTTTATAAACCTTATGTAAGGGCCAACGTATTCTACTAAAGATCTTATTTGTTTGACTAATCTAGGTGTGAGAGTTTAGAAATCAAATCAACTTTAGCTCAGTCAACTTATATGCCCCTTTGCGAAATGATGTGACCGAGGACAAACCCTTCTTGAACCATAAAATGGCTCTTTTCCTAGCTTAAAACAAGGTTGACCTCGATACATCACTTCAGCATTTTCTTCAGGTTACTAAGACAATGGTATAATGAATCTCTAAAGATGAAGAAATCATCCATAAAGACCTCCAAATATTCACCCACCATATCGGAGAAGATGGCTAGCATGCAACGCTGAAAGGTAGCAGGTGCAGTGCATAACCCGAATGGAATACAACGGAATGCAAATGTGTCATATGAGCAGGTAACGTCGCAATAGCAACATGGTTATATCTTGAATATCCATCCAAGAAGCAAAAATATTTCCACCTTACCAGACATTCGAGAATCTGGTCAATGAATGGCAGGGGAAATGATCTTTCTTGGTGGCCTTGTTTAGCTTCCTATAGTCAATATACACCTGCCAAGTAGTGGTGGTGCGGGTAAGGATGGATTCGCCCTTGTCATTTGTGATAATTGTGAACCTAGCTTTCTTTGGCACCACTTGTGTAGGGCTGACCCAGGGGTTGTCGGAAATCAGATAGATGATTCTCGCATCAAGCCATTTTATGATCTCTTTTTTAACAACCTCTCGCATGTTTGGGTTCATTCTCATTTGCATTTGGTGAGAATGTCGAGCCCCATCTTCCAAGTAGATCTTATGTGTGCAGTAGCTAGGCCTAATCCTTCTAAGGTCAGAAATTGTCCACCCAATGGCTGCCTGATGTTCTGCTAAGGTTGTAGTCAACCTAAGCTCTTCTTCTCTAGTCAGGTGTGCATTTATAATCACAGGGAAGGTGTTGCCAGGTCCTAGGAAGACATATTTAAGATTATCACGCAAATGTTTGAATTCAAGTGTTGGTGGTACAATGTTGGATGGGTAAGGGAAGGGAGGGAGTTGTGTGACATCAATTTCTACAAGGGGAGGTTGCTAATTATAGCCAACTCTACACAGATTTGCAACCTTCGAGGATTGGGATGGGTCAAGGTAATATATAGTTGGTTGAGTTTGATGGTACTCTAAGGAACTAGCTGTCAAGCATTCTTCAACCAGGGTACCCATGGGATTGCATTCCCCGACCCAGCCACAATCAAAAGACTAATTAGTTTCCTTGAAGAAATCCAGTTGCATTTTCTTATCTCCAGAGGCAATTTCCATACATCCCATGTCGCAGTCAATGTTTGTTTTGGCTGTAGCCAAAAAGGGTCTACTTAGGATGATGGGAGTATTTTGTAACTGTTTGGGGACTTCCATGTCAAGTACTAGAAAGTCAATTAGGAAGTAAAAATCCTTAACCGAACAATTACATCCTCGACAACCCCCTTTAGGGTTTTTACAGATTGGTTGGCCAGTTGGATAGTCACAGGTGTTGGCTTGAGCTCTCTAAATCCAAACTGGTGATAAAGGGCAGTCAGGATCAGGTTTATTGAAGCACCTAAATCAAGGAGTGCTTGTCAAAAGTTATATCACCAATATTACGAGAGATCAAAGGTACTCCAGGGTCTTTCCTTTAAGGAGGTAGGCTACTTAAAATCACCGAACTTGCTTGTTTTGATAGCACTACCTTCCTCAGTGCTTGGGTTCTTGGCTTATTCTTCGGTGTACAAGCATCTTTTAAAAACTTCGTGTAAGCCAGGATATGCTTAATTGCTTCGAGGAAAGGTACGTTGATTTGCACTTGCTTGAATATCTTGAATAACTCCTTGTTATCAACCACATTTTTCTTATTGACCTTATCTAAGGCTTCAGGGTAAGGGATTTGGGTCTGAATTGGGTCATGTTCCTAAACCTTGGGTTCCTCCTGCTCATCCTCAGAATCATCAATTATCTCGGATTTGCAGTTATGGGAGGGGTTGACCATTATGGGTCCTGGGTTTGGGTACCAATTCTCAAGGTAACTACATTGGTTGAGGCATTGGAACCAAGGTTGGATCCTTGAGAAGAAGAAATGACAAATCTAGGGGGTGTTTGAGGGGCTTCTAAAATCACATGGGTTTGCCCCTGGTTTTGTTGGAACCCTTAAGGATTATGGCCTCTATTCATTGCATTCCCTAGGTTCAGTTGTGGTTGAGATGGAAGGGATCCCTGTTGTTTTGTATCCAACAACTGACTCAATTATCCCTTCACTAAAGCCATTTCCTCCTGATGTTTCTGGTTCATACTGTCATCATCTTAATTAGGGTGTCCATTTGGCTTTGTTGTATAGGACCTGTCCTATTCTGGTTATAGGGTGGTCTATTAGGTTGTCCTTGTTGGAAGGAGGAAGGATTAGGCTTGGGTCAGTTCTGGTATTGGTTCAATTTTTTATTTGACCAGGTAAAGTTTGGGTGCTTACGCCATCTAAGGTTGTGTGTGTTTGAGAAAGGGTTAGGCTTAGAGTAGCCCTGGATGGCATTAGCATATTCAAAAGTAAAAGGTGCCAAAGGATAGGGGAAGGAATAATCAAGGTATGAAGGAGCAAAGGTCCCTCCCTGGAACATAGTTGGGGATTGTTCCAGGTGTATTTTGTTCATAGACTAAACCAGGTCAACATTATGGGCTACCTTTGGTAGGGAGAAGGTTTGCATAGGGGCTTGGGATTGATTTAAAAGCTCATTTATCTTTTGATCCACCAACTCAACCCGATCCAGCTTCTTAGCTATAATGTCGATGTCAACCATACCCGTATTAGTTTGCACCTCGTAAATTCCACCACAGGGTTGATTGGACCTATTGAATGTGGTCATGGAGGCATTATTAAGCGAGTTCTCACTCATTGACTCAAAAAGTTTGAACTTACTTTCCTCATCTTTACTCAGAAAATTGCCTCTGCATGAGGCATCTACAAAATTCCTAAGGGTGTTGTCCAAACCATGGTAGAAGATCTGGGCCAATTGCCACCTTGGAAGCTCATGGTGTGGGCATTTCCTCAATAATTCGTTAAATCATTCCCACGCCTCATGAAATTTCTCTCCACCCTGCAGGATGAATGTGGTAATGGCTCTTCTGAGGGCATTGGTTTTTCCTATGAGGAAAAACTTCTTCAGGAAGGCATGCCTCAATTCCTCCCAAGTGGAGATGGGTTTCTCTAATGTTTTGAGCTAATGGGAAGCTTTGTCTTTTAGAGAGAACGGGAACATCTTCATCAAGACAATATCAAGGCGGATGTTCCTAGGTTTCACGGTCCAGGCAATCCAATCTAGATCCTCCAGGTGTTGGTAGGGGTCTTCATTTGAGCTCCCACGAAAGTGACTTTGAATCAAGCTAAGGACATTGGGTTTTAGCTCAAAATCATCTCCCCCTTTGGAGACCCTAAGGTAAGGTAGGATAGTAGAAGTATCATAGAAATCATGTAGAGGCCTTAGTTGGCCCTCAGGGGTTCTTGGTGGGTTTGGACGGGGTGGAGGGGGTTTCCTTTGAGGGTTTTGCAATTGGTATGTCCTACATTATGGTCTAGATCTGTTGTTGCTGGAGTTGGTGGTTGGCCATAATCTAGTCTTGGATAATGGCCATAGCATTAGGTTGAGGTCCATCCTCCATATCGTCAATTCTTGGGTCGGCCATTTCCGCAATTCTAGCCCTAGAATAGCTGAGTCTCCTTCTTGGGATTCTCTCTAGTGCAACCAATTCAAGGTTAAGTGAGTGCCTTCCGTGCATACACTAGAAGAATTGGGAGAGATGCGAAGGAGACAGAAGAGAGAATCGTGTGTGCACAGCCAAGCAAATAGAGTTAATCCCTATAGTGTTCACCTAATGACTTAAAGCCTTACAAAGAATTATTAAGCTTGCAAGCACTTAGACCTTCCTTTCCAAAATCAATCTGGCCAGGTTGAATACGAGGGGGTTGAGGGGAAGGTACTTCCGAAGGCTCTTCCCTTAGGTTCCTTTGATACCCCCCAACCACAATCATTTGACACTACCCCATAGCCTGGACACCAGATTTAACAATGGGAATTAAGGCTAACTACTTAACAAACCCAATCACACTCTCTAGACTTAAATTTCTCCTACCTAAGGCACATCTATTCGATTTTAATTTAGGGCTAGGACAATGCTTGTGCTGAAGGTAAGGGATGAGGCGTTGTTGGGGGTTTGTGCCTCTTAATTAATCCAATTTAAGCTTGTGTGTGCACTCAACAAAACACGGTGCTCAAGCAAGGTTATTTGGGATGTGGTGTCTTTTAATGATTCTCCCTTGCTTTAGCGAATTTTAGGGTTGAGATTTCTTTATGTATTCAAACAGTGTTTGTAGTGGGTACACAAGGCTTTTCACACAATAGATAGTCAATTTCCTTTAAGAGTAGTGTGGCCCAAGAAATAAACAACCCTAATGTATTCACCCCTAGAGTTCATGCAATTCTATCAGGTGAATTGACTTTAATTTTGGTGAGTGGTGCGGCCTAGTACAGAACATGGGTGGCTTCACAAGCACTACTCAAAGAGAGAAAGACACTCAGAAAGAATTTTCTAAAAATTTTTTAGTGTATTTTTTGGTTTGGGTGGTGGGTTCAAGATGTAGATCAAGTAACAATTCATCATGCCAATTGTTTTGAGATTTTTTTTTTAGAAAGCAAGCAAGCAGTCTATCCTAAGATTCATGTGCTAACCTAATTGCAATTTTTTATTTATTTATTTTTAAAAGAATAATGAAACTACGTTAGATAAGGTGATACTCACTGAAGTTTTCGTTGCACTTTACTCCCAATTTACTGACTTGGAGTGCGCTCCTCTTGTTACCTACATGTTAGATTCCTGTAACTAATCAATTAAGAGAGAGAAGAGAGAGTCAGGTCTCATGAATAACTCCAATGCAAAAGTGAAAAATAAGATATGTTGCCTCCTTGGCAACTGTTGACAGGGCTATTGAGGGTTTTAAATATTCGTTCGTTGTAGTAACACCTCAATTGCTCTATAACAAATAAGATTTATAAACTCGAAAATCTAGAAATGAATTCCGAGGTCGAACACAGGGAGCAAGTGTTACAATTAATCTCAAGATCACAATATTTAATGAGAAATTCAAGCAATAATAATGTATATATAATAGCAAATGTCAATCATGCAAAAAGATTAGGGTAAAATGGTGATTTGAATCACCAATTACCCTAATTACAAAAATAGCAAATATCTCAATTGTATCAACCAAATTTAATCCACTCAAGCCAAGTGCATAGTGCACTTTGTCAGAAGCAATTAGACAGTGGAACACAATATCAGACGACTTAAATTGCCCTCAACTACAGTGCAAAGGCATTGTTGACTTCTTCTTCAGCTTCTTCTTTTCTTCTTCCTTTCTTTCTTTCTTCTCAGCTCCTCACACACAAGGCATAGCATAGAGACACGATTGCCTCTCAACAGCTAAGTGTTGAGAGAGGGTTAGTTGAGGCAAAAACCCCCTCCCCCCTTCTCTCTCTTTTCTCTTCTTTCTCTCTGACTCGAGGCTAATCAGGTCGGTAACCATGTATATGGTCAGAGGTCCAGACCAGCCGACGTGGTGTAGTGGGTGAGGGTGCTCAGTGGGGATATGGGGACCCGACCCCTAGTGACTTGGGCGATAAGCCCTCTTCACAAATTCCTCTTATGAGCATACGGGTGCCTCTCTCCCATCGATGTGGGACTAAACCCCACAGGTCTTCTGCGTAGGCATGCAGCTGATGAAGGCACACTCAATTGAAGTAGCAGGAGCGTGTATTGCTCTCAATTGGACACTTAGATGAATTCTTGGAAGTAGTCCTCACTTCCTGGGGGTCGCGCTTGGAACAGATATGGTCGGAGGCTTGATGCATGGTCAGAGAACTCAAGGGCGGCAACGGAGCTCCGGTCGGACCTGAAAGAGAAGAATACGGCCCCTCGGCCATGTCAAATAAGCTCAGAAGATTTGCACAACTATGACAAAGGCGGTGGTGGCAGTAGCGTGTCTTGGAAGTGTGTGTGTGATTGAGAAGAAGGCGGGGAAGGTCGGAGGTTGTGGAGGTGTTCGGTGGATGGTTAGGGCAAGCAATCCCCTCAATTTCTTAAGGGGTTTTGCTCACGTGGATGAGGCAAAACTTTTGGGACCAATGGCAGGTGATTTGGTGGAGTGAAGTGGACGCGCGACCTCACTAGAAGTATGCCAGCTGTGGGGAAGATGATGATGGAGCAGGCGCAACGATGGTCGAAGCGACGATGTAGTGATGTGGTTGTGATCAATAGAAGGCAAGGAGTCGATGAAGCTAGCTAATGGACGAAGGGGAGCGAAGATGGTACCGGTTGCGGTATGGCCAACGCCGAAGACAAAGGGTGCTCCAGTGAGAGATACCGGTGACGACGGAGGGGTAAAGGGCACCTCGTTGGTATTGCGAGGTGCGGAAAGATGTAGGGAAGGAGAATTGGTTGCCTATTGTACGTGGCGGCCGACGAAGAGGCCGGAGGTAGGGAGTCATCGAAGCGAGGTGAAGCGACCCAGAGGTTGAGGAAAAAGAAGAGTTTTTGGCTCTATTTCTTGCTAAGGAGGTGAGGAATGCCATGAGGGCCCTTTTATAGGGCTTAGGGGAGCTTGGAGATCAGAAAATAGGCTTCATAGCTTGTTTGGGATTCAAGAAGAATCCCACTAATTTTGTGGGTTCACACGCATGAATAAGTGGGAGTTAAGCATCAAGATTGATCCCAATAGGTTTCCCTAGGTGTGAACATCAATCCCACCAAATTTGGTGGGATTTGATTGAAGTTTGAGTAGGATTTTGCCTGGTCAAAACTCGCCTAGATGTCGGTTGAACTCCAATGGCAGCAAGGACTAATTTGCAAAGAAGATGAAGAAGTTAGGGGGATTTTGTAAAGATTTCAAAAGTTGAGGCGCTATTTGAGATAATAAGAGTTAGACTTGGACCAAAATGCAAACTAAGTTGAAATAATCTTAAATTGGGCCCAAATTTTGGTATAAACCTAATTTAGACCCAAGAAATTTAGTGGTGAAGTCAGATTTGGGTTTTGATCAAGTTTAACTGGGTAATTTATGCAAAAACTAAAATTAGGGTAATTTTCTGTCTGTGACTCTGTTTTAGGTCAAATTTGGTTCAGAAGGTCAAATCAAGGGTACCAAACCTTAGAGAATATTTTTCTATGATTTTTAGAAGGTTTACATGAATTTTATCCTGACCAGAACCCTAGTTACTTAAGCAAGTCTATTTTTAAGGTTTCAGATGTCCATTAATTCTTGAAATACGTGAAAACTCGTTTTGTTCTACATGGACCCACTTATTAGACATTAATGACTATATGACTTTTAATAAACCCCCCATGGTTATTCTATAATTGTGGAATGCTATTAAAATTGTAGAACTAACCCTGGTTTCTTATCTTCTTCTCAAAACATAACATTATACATATATGACCCTCTGATGGTTATGTAGGAGCTTTTATCAACTTTATCAGACCAAATTGAGTTAGTTATGACTCATGATAGTGTTCCCATCAGCAACAACACAAACATTGATGTCGAAAAATGCATTAAGATAACTTGTATGTTATAGCATGCACTTACGACATCAATTTTAAAAGAAGAATAGATGGTGAGTCCAAGTGTCGATATCAAGGAGGCAAGAAATCAAATCATCTTGTCGTTAAGATTTATTGCCACATGATATTTTATTTTGTTCGCTTGCATGAAAGAGAGAGAGAGAGGGAGAGTAGAAATATGTGGTAGATTAGATTTGCATTAGAAAAGACAAACATGAATTATGGTGACAAACACAAGCATAAGTTGATCAAATTAGAAGGTTAGCCTAAAGAGCATGAAAAGGACATCAAACATAATAGCAAAGATCACTTCTATGAATTATAAAAATCGTCTTACAAACATTAACATAAAAACTAGAGAAATGCTTGAATAGAATGTAAAATGTAAGCTAAAGAAGAACTAGAAGCAAGTCAAGGCAGCCACAATGGTGGAGGAAGCTCCTTCGGTGGCTTGGCTGCTCCAGGGACCCAGCTTTGAAGCTATAGAAGGTGGTAGAATGTTTGGTGAAGAGATATGTTGTAATGGGGGTATTAAGGGCCTTTTATAGGTGAAGAAAGGCCTTAGTTCGACCTTAAACCACTGCAAAACTTGCCTCAGACCACACTGGACCGACCGCTGCCACTGAAATGGCACCCCCACTCATGCCCATGCACTAGCGAGTGCTCACGCGATCGGGTGAACAACTGTTGTTGGATGCTAATCTAAAGGTAGAGATGCACTCATCAATGCGTCCCCATCGCGCCTATGCATCACGTGATCTGATTGCATAGTAATCATGGGTTCTAATTTGACTAAATTAAGCTAATAAACTAGCTCACATCTTGTAAATAGAGCATATATTGCATGCATTGCATTCATACTTTCATATGTACATTCTTACACTAATTCTATCATATCATGGTCCATTAAGTAATATTATCAATTCATCTATGTAGGACCATAATTAGGGAGCAACATTAGAGCTTAAGGATACAGGAGAACCATCTCTAATGGCCAAGAACAACTAGTTGGCAAGGGGAGCAAAGAAGCGAACCCATGCAAACCCACTCATGTCCAAGTAACTGACCGTCAATCTAGAGAGCTTGTTAATTATGGTTAATTAGTCGCATTGTAGTATAATGTCACATCCAGATGGATGTCTTTTTATTTATATACAATTTTTACTAGTTTTATTCCTAGTCGTTCACTAGGAGGCAATTATTAATATACATCACTTTCTATTATCTAAAAATCATCTTTTCAGGCAAAAATGTTATGTTTATTGACAAATGAATGAACAATGAATGCAAGAATCAAATAATGAACCAATCTAGATCAATTATGTTTAACAATGAATGGATTGAAGTTAATAACAATGCCTCAAACATATAAATAGGTATAAAGGCATTAAAAACTAATCTAAAGTAATCTAGGTTAATTATGTACAATTGTATCTAAGTAATGCCTTAATATATGCACAAAAAGACTTACATATACTAACATATACTATATACTATATTAAAATATATAACTATATACACTAACACTTATATACATCACTAAAGAACCTTAAAAACATATTAACAAAATAAGGCAAAGCTAATATATATAGTATATAATATATATACTCTTTATTTACTGATACGGAATTTGCACGATTTTATAAATGGGGCTTTTAATGTCGTTGCAACGCACAAAATCGATCAGCTTTTAAATTTATATTCCTAGATAGTGGTGGTATCTAGGATCATCCAAGGAGGCCAATTTGTTAGTCAAATAAGTGATTGCTCTCTCATCTCTCAAATCAACACTTCTCTTTTTGTATTTTGATTTTTTTTAATTTTTATGTTTGGAAATAAGCGGGAAACGAATGCGAAGATAGAACTACGCTAAAGAAACTTGTCTAACAACTAGAGCCTAAGTGAGAAGAGAAGTATTCTCTTCTAAGCTCACCCTAGGCAACTGTGTCTAGGGTAATTAGAAGAGAGATGTGATATACTAAAATAAATAAAGTTACTTAAAATTGAAAATTCAAGAATGAAGAAAGATACTTTGCTATTTAGAAATGTTTACAAAGTATCTAGGGAGTTCAACTAAGCCGAGGTTCCACTTAGTTAATCCCTAGTTAGATGAATGCTTAATAGCAATTAAAATGCAACAAAATAAAAGATAGAAAGTTCTCTCGAGTAGCTAAGGCAGCCTTCGCTCCAAGAATGGTGGCTCCCAGACTTGAAGAAGAATTCCTTCTAACTCCTTGAGTTGCTCCTCTCAAATGTGGATGTCCTCCACCCTTCTTTCCTCCTGCCTGGCCGTCCTCCTTAATGAAGAGCTTTCTCCTTAGCATGGCACAAGAAGGGAGAGAGAAGAGGTAGAAGGCACCAAGGGAGGTGGTAGGTTTCTCCCTTAATCTTCTTTTCTCCTCCTTTCTTGGTTGTGGGATGTATGGTGGCTATAGGTGTTTGATAGAAAGAATTGTTGCTTGCCAAGGATGGTTTGAATGGTAGGATGGGGGGTCTTTTTATAGGCTAGTACAGATGGTGGTTAGGAAGCTTCCTTGGCACCATGTGAAAGGGTGCCGAGGAGGGTGGCTTGGATGGTGGTTAGGAAGCTTCCTTGGTGCCATGTGAAAGGGTGCCAAGGAGTATATTTTCGGCACCAATGGTTGGTGGTTTTAATGTAGGTGGATGGCCATTAAGGTGGAGAGGGAGTAGGGTAGGAGTTGGATTTGAGTTGGATCTAGCTGAGTTGAGCTGGGGTCCAACTACTGGAGCTTCTGTCTTCACAAATGTTCCAAGTGCCTTCTATACTGCTAGGGTTTCTCTGATTTCCAATGCATTCATTCCTGGCAATCAAAATGAAACTATGAGATAATGTGCAATGAATACTAATGTATGCTCTAAACCCTAAATGCACATGCATGCTAAATGCAATGATATAATGCAATGCAGTGGACAAAATCTTAGGAACTAGATGTGAATGGATGCTAATGATGATGATAAACTGGCATTTATCATTTACGTATATACATATATACTTAGTATATATATACTAACTATATATTATACTTACATACATATAGCACACACACACAACACACATATATTCACTCAACACTGCACTTAGCTAACAGTTAAAACAATGTTGACTCGACTCAACTTAACTCCCTTAACCCAAAAATTTGTTTAATGGGCAAGCCCAGTAGTCTGTGGAATCTATTGCCCACTAGGGGCTAAATCAACCACTACTAAGCCAGGCCCATAGTTTTTATTAGGTGTTTTTGCATAGTTTCAGGCCAATACCAGCCCAGACCGAACCGATCCAACTTAGCCGGACCACGCGGGCTCCCAACCCACACACACCCTCTCTCTCATAATAGTATTAGTTACCAATGCTATGGGATCCGACCCTTATTCTTGGGATGGTAGGCTTAGCAGTGCAAAGCAATTTATAGTGCTGCAGGCAGTTTGCAGCTCACGATGTGGGATAATTAATAGGCACTAATTTGGCATGCAATGCATGGTTTATGGCCAACTTTGTGCCCTAATTAAGATAGTTATTTAATAATTATTTACAAATTAAATTAAATGATTATGTAGCTGAGATATAGGGTTACTTATTGGTATAGTTATTTTAACTTAATAAAATATATAATTTATTTAAAATTTCCTTAAAGTTAGTGAAAAATATATATTGATTTTAAGTTTAATTTGTTAATTTAAGTATAAATTAATAAATTAATGGTACAATTGACTTGTAAATTAGTTAACATACATTGTTAACTTATTATTATAGATTTTTAATTTATTTTTATTAATTTATTTTGATTTATGTACATTTAAATACACGATTTATACATATATACATATATATACATTATAAGTACTATTCTACAGTATAAATAATCTATAAATATACTGAAAATACTTTAAACTATAATATACAAGTATACAACATAATTTATTTCAATAGTTTATTAAATTACTAATTTAAATTATATTAACTTACTAATATACCTAATTAAATTATAAATATAATTACATACAATATATAGATAAATAAATAAATATAAAGGTACATTATTGCATAGTATAATTACTTTAGGTTATATATACAATTATAATTATAATTATAATTATATACATATCTATTTATAAATACTTTGGATTATGTGCATATAATATAAATAAATAAATACATAATTATATTATTATAATACATATTGTATACTTTAATATAAATACCTACCTAAGTAAATAAAGTAGATATATAAGTTATTTATACACTTTATATACATATAGATACTATATACACTTAATTTAGTATTATATACAAGTATAAATACTATGTACAAGGGTACTTTTACGGCATTTTTGAAGTTTTTCATATATTTTTTTTATTTTTGTGTTTTATAGATATAAAGGAAGAGGGGAGAAATGTGAGAAGAGAAGAAGAGGACTCTTTTTTGTATTTTTATGTGCTTTTCTTTTTTTCTAAACCAAAGAAGACCTAAACTTCTACTAGTATGTTCTCCTAACTAAAAAGCTCAAAACCTAAGTCTAACTTAACACACACCTAAAACTAATGCTAAGCCAACTCAAGGCACATTTATTTTATTTATTTACAATTATTTTTATATTTTTCTCTTATTTACAAGTTGGGCTAAAGTAAGCTTAAAGGAGAGTTAAAACATAAGCTTAAAGCCACTAAAATCTATTCTAAGCTGCCGAAATGTCTAAAAATATTGAGTTAAACATGACAAACATTCCAGATATCATTTGAAACCAAAATCAATCATAAAAACATGGATTAATCAGTGAATCAATAGCTAAAATATTCTTTGTACAATTAAAACTTCCATCTTTGCTGACAGAACATTCAAGCATGAATCTATTACTACATTTTTAATTCAGAGCAAATGAAAGATAGACAAATGTTTCCATGTTCTTCTTCTACATCAGATTAACTCGGAAAACCCAAATAAGCCTCCAACTAATATTAGATTTCACCAATAACAACCTCTATCAGATTTCAATACCTAGTTGCTGACAATAGGAAGAATTAGAACTATTTATAGATGAATCTACACCAATATACATACATGAATGCTTGTAATGAATAGACCTAACACATATTCAACTTTTAAACACCTCTAAATTCTCAACAGCTACGGGGATGCTTTAGGTTCTTTATTTAGGCTCTCAGCAAACAAATCTGACAATATCTATTGTCTAAACAAGAATCAAACCAACTCATTCTGATTTAAAGCTCTCAACCTCAATTCAAAACACATATTCAAACTCTAAAATCACTGTGAACTACCTTCAAAATCTTAATCAAAATCTACACATCTTAATCAAGTGTCGGAGCCCAAAACTTATCTCAAACTTGGGCGATTGGAATAACATCCCAGGTCTGATTCAAATTAATTAAAAACCATTCTCCTATGTCTTAAACGTTCATTAGAAGGTCTGAAAACCATTCATCATTAAATTAACATTCTTTGAATGAAGAAACCCTAATGTAATCCCTCTCTTCGCCATAGACAACACAAGAGAAAACAATTAGACAATAAACCAACTAGAAACCAATCCCAAACCTTCATTCAACTCTACCAAACTTCATTCATTCCCTCAAATGCAAATTAAAATAGTGTAGGATAAAATTAGGATGTCACCGAGGTAGGCATTTGCTATAAGCTCTCCAAGATGACTTGGTCATCTTGGATACCTACACACCAATGATTGGTGTACAATTATCTAGGGTGAAGCTCTAGGATAGATTAGGTCATCGTAGGAGCCTCAAATTTGTGCATCAAATTTTCCTTGGCCTCCACTACCCAAACAAAGGTAAGAAACAGTATCAATGCTAAAATTTGGGCACGAGCTTAATAAATACTAAAAATCAAGCTTAAACCCATTGTAATTGATCCAATTACACTTTAATAGCTCAATTCATTCAATTAACACCAATTAAAATTATATTGGATCTTTGATCCTTCAATCAGAAGTAAAAATCAAATCCACATCAATTAAGCAAATTGTCACAATTAAAACAGGATGGGGGTCTCTGTGCTAAGATGAAGCGAATGGAGAGACCCCTAGGTGAATTTGGCTCTCTAATGGATCTGAGAGCTACTGAGCTTCAAATCCTTTAGCTGCTCTGATGGAATGGATGATTGGCGATTAAAAATAACAAGGAAAGAAAGTGAATGCGATCATGAGACAGTGTGGGAGATTAATGGATTGAAATGAGTGTATGAATCATCTTCTCTGATCGGAATTGATCAGAGAAGGTGGATTAGTGAAGATCTAAAAGGAAAGTGATCTACTCCTAATCTAACACAATTGAACAATGAATTTTAATCTAAACTATCCAATTAAGCTAGGAAAGCATTAAATCTAACTAATAAAGTTGTAAATCTATCTATAAATCAATAAATCTAATCTAATAAAGGAAGGGGATGTCTAAGGCCCATCCCACGTTAGTTGATGGCAACGAAATGGGAGAGACCTCCAGCGGAAAAAGGTGGTGTCCTAGATCCACTAGTCGTCGACCGATGGCGAGGGAAAGAGAGAGGGAACCAATGTTGTCACCACAGGCGATGAAGGGGAAATTTGAGTTAGAGGGATGGAAGGATCCCACTTAGAGGGGAGGGAGTGGTAAGCTCATGAGTACGAGTGGAGCTCCTTATATAGGCACTAGGGGCTGTGGTGACTAGACCAGAGGGTAACAAACCATTGTGCATCGACGGCTGTGGGTAGGTCTAGAGGGCGTGGGAACTTTTGGGGATGAAGTGGGGTTGTTGGATCAGATCTAGAACTCAACGATAAGGTGCTAGCACCAGTGATTGGAGGATGGTGGAAGCTCCACCGTTGGATCTGTGGATCAAGGATGGATGGTTGTTACTCTCCGTGTTCATTGCGTGTGAACAGTAGCTAAGGAAAGCTCCCAAGATCTATTGGTGAATTTGCAGTAAGGCCTAATAAAGTAAAGTGGTAGGAAAATAGCACCTAAACCCATAAGTGAAGGAAATCATGACCAAGAAGTCCCTGGTAGTTTTCAAATAAGTCTCTGGCATTTTTTTAGTGAAGAAAATGTAAAGGACTTGAAATTGGATAGGGACCTAAATGCAAATCATTGAATTCAAGGCTCCAATGAAGTCAAAATGCAATCAAGATTTTATGGCAACTATTTTGAACATATTAGAAGTTAATCCTATAATTGATTTGTACTTTCGAGCTCAAATTACGTTCAATTGGCATTTATATTATCCATATAAAAAGTTAGGTACATAATCTCTCAAAATTTACCTAATTATGCATTTTTAACACAAAATTGATGTTTTAGGCCATTTTCATTAATTCCCACACCTAACCCATTCTTTGTGTTAATTTGATAGTGTTTAACCTAGTTTTTAGACTAACTTGGGCATTTTAGCTATGATGAGCCACACCTTATCATACCCCCATACTTAGGTTTTGCTAGTCCTTTAGCAAATAACTCATTAAAGTGCAAAGCATTATAGCATCAACTAAGTGTGAAGGGATTTCTATTTAACTCATTTTCAAATGTTAAGTGTTTAGAGATAATCTTTAAGCTTAATTTCTTCTGAATCAAGCTAATTGTGTTTATGATTAGACATTGTGAGAACCAGCTGCTTAGGAAGACTACCAGAACTCAAGACTTACATAACCTAGATCATCTCTCGACCAAGAAAAACTTTTGATATTTAAACCTTAAGTGCGATTTCTAGGACTCAGAGGATTTTAACAAGCTCAAAAGCTAAGAAGTTACGGTTATGCTCAGTTATAATCAAGACTAACTAGATGAACACTAAGACTCAAATCCAGGGTTTCACTTCTTTTCAAGTCCAAGTTGATCTCAACTTCAGCTCATATTTTCGAATCGACTATCAAAATAACTGAAGACTCAAACCCAACTCTTATTGCATTTGTGGCTCAAAGAATATTGGGTGAAACTCAAGGTATTTGTAATGCACCCTAAAAACAACCTTTTTGGTGGAGGTACAGATCTTTACAATAGGAATTGGAGAGCATACTGACTTATTCAAAAAAATGTTGACTTTTTCTTTCCTTTTTGGCTTTTTCTTTTTTTTTCTTTTTTTCCCTCATTTTTTTCTGATTTTTTTCTTGATTTTTCTTCTTTTGATGAAAGCAAATGTTAGCATGTCTCCTTCACATTTATTTGGTAGAGCACACTTATTTGGTGGGTGAGTACATTGGTGGAAAAAACTTCTCCTAGTCACAAGACTAAGAACTGAGACAGAGTCTACCGACACTTACAGGTAAGAACTTCACCTTCCCTAATGAACACTAAGGTTGAGACTTAAGTTCCTCCGGTCTTTCCCAAATCTGTGTAGTGTAAACCAAGGTTACTTAGGCTCTTAAACAAAGGCAAACCAATGAATCATGTGCTGGTGACTCAGGTATAAGAAAATGTCCTAGGTTAGGAGAGATCTTAGTCTATCTTGTCAAAGCTTAAGTGTATTAAGCCTAAGCCTGAGCAAATCGCTTATTTGGCTCAGAAAGTCTAACTAGCAAGGGTTGAATGTCCATAAACACTTATCCTATTTTTGGTTCAGCTTTAAGATCATGATTAAACACTTATAAAACTTTTGTTCTTTGTTTTTGTGCTAGAGTTCTCCCTCAACATTGAATAAGTCCCTTATTGTATTCTTGAAATTTTTGTTTTTCACATTTTTTTGTGTTTTTGTTTTGTAATTTTCTCAATTTTTTTAAAATCTTCCAATTTTTTTGGATTTTTGAATAATATTATCTATATACACTAAAGGTTGTGTCTATAATTACATTCCAGTAAATGATTTCACCATTTACAACCCCCCATGCTTAAATGATGCCATGTCCCATTGAATGATTAGGGTGGCTGCAAATGCATGCTCTGCTTTTCACCAACTTAGGCTCGGATGACGGAAGGAAGTTGGAATGAGGAGATAAAATCTATGTGCGGATGATTTCAAGTCTGATAAGAATCAGAGTGGAAAGTCGGGTTAAGTAGTGAAATGCAGGATAAATGTGACTATGCATGCAGACTAAGAATGCAAGGATAGACACCTAAGGAAGAAAGGAAAATAAAGAAAGATAAAACAGCTATATACAACATGGGTGCTATGTTTTACGCCTTTAGCTAGGAGCAAACTCAATTGTCAAAAAGTTGGTTGAAAATATAGGAGCGAAACAATAGAATTGACAAGTCTGAGATCTTGTGGCTTAATAAAGGGTTTTAGTCTCGATCCATTCACAGTGAAAGGTTCAGATTTGTCAATCTCAATAATCTCAATAGCTCCATTATCAAATACTCTTTCTATGATGAAAGGTCCAATCCATTTAGATCTGAGTTTCCCTGGGAAATGTTTGATCTAGAATCAAATAGGACTTTCTGACCAGGGTGAAATGTTTTCCTATATATGTGGCAGTGTGGAAGGCATTGAGTTTATCCTTATAGATCTTCGAGTTTTCAAAAGATTCATTCCTTAACTCATCTAGCTTAAAAATTTATAATCTTCTATGATCACCGACCTTCTTTAAGTTAAAATTACACTTTTTGATGGCCCAACAAGCTTTGTGCTCAAGCTCTACTAGAAGATGACAAGGTTTCCCATATACTAGCCTAAAAGGAGACATGTCTAATGGGGTTTTGTGAGCTATCCTCTATTCCCACAAAGCATCAGAAAGGACAGTAGACCAATCTTTCCTATCAAGTCTAATGGTAGACTGCAAAATTTTCTTGATCTCCCAATTGGACACTTCGGCTAGTCCATTAGTCTGTGGGTGATAAGGTGTTGCAATCCTATTGTCACCCCATACTTTTGAAGCATGGACTGAAAATGTGCATTCCTAAATGAGACCCTTCATCACTAATGATGTCTCTAGGTACCCCAAAATTAGAGAAGATATAATCCTGAACAAATTGTGTCACAACTCTATGATCATTTGTTCTTATGGGGATGGATTCAATCCATTTTGACACATAATCTACAACTAATAAAATATACTCGAAGCCATAAGAATTAGAAAAATGTCCCATGAAGTCAATGCCCCATTTGTTAAAGATTTCACACACGAGAATCGGTTCAAGGGCATCATGTCTCGGTGGCCAATACTACCGAAAGACTAACAGCGTGAACATGCCCTAGTAAAATCACATGCATCTTTGAAGATCATGGGCTAATATAAATCACTCTGTAATATCTTGGAAGTAGTCTTTTTGCTAAAGAAGTGACCACCACATGCCTGGTCATGGCAGAACGACAGGATGCTCTCTATCGCCTTATCAGGGACACACTTTCTAATGATTTGGTCAGGGCAATGCTTAAACAGCCAAGGTTTGTCCCAAAAATATTGCTTGGCTTCAATTCTAAGTCTATCAATCTGAGATTTAGTCCACCCAAAGGGAGCTACTCTAGAAGATAGGTAGTTGAAATGTCAGCATACCAGGAAAGATTTGAGTGAATGACCAACAATTGCTCTTTAGAAAAGTGGTCTACTATAGGAAGTGAAGGAGAAATCGCTTCAGAAGGAAGGCGGGATAAGTGGTCAACTACCACATTTTGCTTCCCAACCTTGTCACGAATCTCTAAATCAAATTCCTATAGGAGCAGGATCCATCTAATCAGACAAAGACTTAGCATCATTCTTAGCAAGAAGATGTCAAAATGCAGTGTGGTCAGTGTAGACTATAATGTGGGAACCTAAAAGATAAGGTCTAAATTTCTCTAGTGCAAATACTACTACTAGCAATTCCTTTTCAACGATTGTGTAATTTCTCTGTGCTTCATCTATGGTCTTGCTAGCATAGTAAATGACTGGGTTTCCCATCTCATTTCTTCCCAAGGACAGCCCCTACTGCATAATCAGGGGCATCACACATGATCTCAAAAGGGTGAGACCAATCCAGGGGTTGCAGTATTGGTGTCTTGGTAACTAGATATGAAGCGTCGTATAGGCATGAACATAATCGTTAGAGATCTAAAAGTCTACATCCTTAGAGAGGAGATTGGTAAGAGGTCGGGCTATCTTAGAGAAGTCCGCTATAAAATGGCAATAGAAACCAACATGCCTGAAAAAATATCTAATCTGTTTGACCGAGGAAGGTCATGGCAAGTCAAATATCAATTTTACTTCACACAGTCAACCTCAATTCCTTTATCAGAAATTAAGTGACCTAAGACAAGTCCTTCTGGTACCATAAAATGTGACTTCTCCTAGGAATGTACCAGATTCACATTAATACATCTCTGCAAGACCTTGGTCAGGTAGGCTAAGCAAGAGTCAAATGTATTCCTAAAGACTGAGAAGTCATCCATGAAGACTTCTAGGCAATCACCTACCAAATCGGAAAAGATGGAAAACATACATTGCTGAAATGTAGCGGGCGCGTTACACAATCCAAAGGGCATCCTACAGAAAGCAAAGGTTCTATAGGGGTAGGTGAAGGTCGTTTTCTCCTAGTCATCAGGGTGAATTGCGACCTGATTATAGCCTGAATAGCCATCCAAAAAGCAAAAGAATCTATTCCCTGCCAATCTTTCCAGTATCTGATCAATGAAGGGTAGTGGGAAATGATATTTCATCGTGGCCAAAAGAATTTATTTCCTACCAATCTTTCCAGTATCTGATCAATGAAGGGAAATGGGAAATGATCTTTCATCGTGGCTTGATTGAGCTTGCAGTAATCAATACATACTCATCACGAGCTTGCAATCCATGTTGGAATGACTTCTCCAGATGCAATGGTTATGATGATAAGTCCAACCTTCTTAGGCACTACCTAAACAGGACTCACCCACTAATTATTAGAAATGGGAAAGGTGATTCCATTGTTTAACCACTTAATCATTTCATTCTTAGCCACCTCTTGAAGTGTAGGATTCAGTGTACAGTGTGGCTACCTAGTAGGTCTAGATCCTTCTTCAGTGAAAATCCTATGAGTACAATAAGATGGACTAATGCCAGTCAAATCTGCTAAACTCCATCTTATGGCCTGTCTATGTGCTCTTAGGATAGAAATGAGTTGTGATTCTTGATCAGAGTTCAGATGAGAATTGATAATTATAGGGTAAGTCTAATCTTGTCCTAAGAAGACATACTTAATGAATCAGGAAGAGGTTTAACCTCAACAGGTGTAGGATCAGGGGAAGGAACAGGAGAGGAGGCCTCCAAAGATCCTAAGGTCACTAAAAGAATTGGAGGTGAGTCCAAAGTGCTACTATCAAGTGACTTAGGAGAAGTCAAATCAAAAGTCAAAGAGAATTGAGGTTCTAAAGTGAGTGACCCAATCAAAGTATCCTCAACCACCTTATCCAAAGAATCCAAGGAACAAATTTCCTCAATCAAGCTACCAGATGGTCCCTTTTGAGCTTGAAAAATATCTATCTTCATCTTCTAATCTCCAAACTTCAACTGTAATAGGCCTTCCTCATAATCTATAGTGGTTGTTGCCAAGAAAGGTCTTCCTAGTATGATGCGTGTATTCTGAATATCCTCAGGTACTTCCATGTTAAGGATAATAAAATCCATAAGAAAACAAAAGTCCTTGACCTACGCTATAACATCCTCCAACACTTCCTGAGGCATCTTAACTGATCGGTCAGTTAATTGCAGAGACACCTCGGTTGGCTTCAAATTGCCAACCTCAAAATAAGTTAAGAGGGAGGTTGGAATAAGATTGATGGAAGCACCTAATTCAAGTAATGCTCTATTGAAGTGGTGTTTCCCATCATATAGGAAAGTAGAGGAGTGACTAGATCTTTCTTATTAATAGGGAGGTTAGAAATGATGGAACTCACTTGTTCGGAAAGGATAATAGGACTACTCCCTTTCTAGATTCTCACTTTACTCTTAGGTGTACATAAGTCTTTCAAAAACTTAGCGTAAGGCGAAATGTGGTGGATTGCATCCAACAAGGGGATGTTTATGTGAACTTGCTCAAAGGGCTTAAGGAAGTCATCCTTAGGAGCCACACTAGATTTCTTCTTTTCTTTACTCTTCTTCTCTAAAGCATCTGGAAAAGGTACAAAAGTGCTAGTAGGAGGATCAATCGAAGGTTCAGAAGAGTTAGGATCAGGAGGTAAATCAGATGGAGTAGAAGGTCCAGATTGAGATGTAAATGTAGGAAAAGGTGGATCAACTATGCTTCTACCACTCCTGGTAGTGATGGCATTCAAATCAACTTGAGATGTAGACGATAAATCAGAATCAGGCAGAATAGGTTGTTGTGGATCAGAATAGGAAGAAGTAGGATCAGTGTAGAGTTCAGGTTCATGTAAGGTGTGGGTAATGAAATGTGCTTGACCTTGTAGAGGAGGTCTAGAATGTGCTTGAGATGGGAAAGAGTGTGATTGATGGGAATCTGTCAAATGTGATAGCTAAGCTCTCATCTCAGCTAATGTCGTGTCTTGTCTTTGCTACATAGCAATATTCTACTACTACATGTCAGCAAGTGCTTTTATGGTAGACCCCAACTACTCATCTCGTGTAGGCCCAGATTGAGAGTATTGGGTGGGCCTTGGTTGGGGTTGCTAGTAGGTATGTGGTTGATAATCATGTTGTGATGGAGGTGGTGCTCGGGTCAGGTTCTGAACTGGTGGTGTAAAAGGTTGTTGATAATTTGGTCCCTGTGAATTTCCCAACCATGAGAAATTTGGATGATTATGCCATCTAGGGTTGTAGGTTTGTGAATAGGGATTGTTGTGAATGGCATGGAGCTCCTCTGAAGCTTCGAGAAGTGCAAGGAAATCAGGATATGGAGGAATAAAGATTCCTCCAACTGGTGGTGAAGGATAGTGCAATGAATAATTAGAAGGTGGTGGTTGTGTCATAGAAAGGTTATTCACAGTTTCCCTTCCTATAGGAAACTGCGAAAAAGTGTGATGTGCTGGTGACTGAGAAGAAGAAGGTTTAGAGAGGAATTTCCATACTTCATTTACTTCTTAATTAAGCCCACTTTATCCAACTAACTGGCTACAATCTCCATGTCACGTCTATTGGATTGGACTTCATGTACCTCGATGTGAATATGGGAATGCGAGGATTTTCTATTAACAACGCTTATCAAAGCATTATTAATCGAGTTTTCGGCCACACCTTTGAAGAGCTCGAAGGCAGAATCCTCGTCCTAGCACAAGAAATTACCTCCACATGCGACATCTACAAAATTATGCGTGTCATCATGAAAACCATGATAGAAGATTTAGACCTGTTGCGAATGTGGGACACCATGCAGTGGGGACATTTTCTAATCAGCTCATGGAATCTCTCCCAAGCCTCGTGCATCTGTTCTCCTATGTTTTGTGTGAAAGTGGTAATGGCACGCCTCATTGCGTTGGTGGCCTAAGAGAAAGCACTTCATTAGGAACTCATGTTCCAAAGAAGGCCATGGCTCTATAGGTGTAGTTCGTGAAAGTGTGTGGTACCAAAAGGTAGCTTATCCTTAGGGAAAAGGAGAACATCTTCACGAGAAGAGTGTACTGATCATGGCCTTGTGGACCCAAGGTCTGGGAGAGATTTTTCAGCTCCTCTAAATGCTAAAAAGTGTCCTCAGAAGCAAGACCATGGAACTGAGGGATAAGGGCTATTATATTTGGCTTCAGCTCAGTAGCACGACCCCCAGCAAGAAACTGAACTGCAGGCATAATGGGTGCAATTGCGGTATTATAGTAATCCCATAGTTGAGGTCTACGGGCTTGGGGTCAGGGGTTTGCTAGAAGATTAACAACTTGAGTAAGCTGTTGCACCTATTGTGTAAGAGTGTTCATTTAAACTTGTGTGTTATACAGATGTTGTAGGTTTGGTGGTGCACCTCTTTCCGATTGAGGTTGGTTAGGAAAGTTAGGGTACAAAGGAGGTGGAAAGTGTTGTGGAGGTGGAGGTGGTGGGTGATGTGCGGAGTGATGAGGATGATCTTCAAAATTCTCGAACTATGTAAAATCATTGACATTCTCAGGATGGATGGAGTGGTGGATAGGTGTCTGAGGCTCAGGAGGTAATGGATTGGAAGTAGTAGGCATAGCAGAAGTCATGGCTTGGGCATCAGCACCCAATGGAGGTACAAGTAGTGGGTTTTGGAATATCCTACCATCCATGAGTTTGGTTTTTAAAACGTGTGGTAGAATTAGTCACAAACTCACAGAAAGAATCTCTCAAATCAATCAAACCAAAAATCAAAAATCCCAATTTGTCTTAATCTCACAAAGTCAAGACCAATCAATATAATCAAGCAAGAGAAATCACAGATTTTTTCCTAGGGTCTGCTACAGAAAATAGTTTGTGCGCAAACAACTATATTGATAGGTCGACTTTTCGCTTAGCGTTATAGTATTTAGGTGGTGGAAAAAATCGACGAATCAAAAATAATGAAAATAACCACTCGCAGAAGAGCGGGTCATGTCCACAAGGAGGCAATGATGCAATCAATACTTAATTATTTTATGTTATTTCGGATAGTGCGAAATTCCTTTTCAAATTGGACTTAAAATGTGAAGGAAAGTAGGTTTGCAATAACCTAAAAAGTGAAGAGTGTAAGTGCAGTTTTACCTCACAGAAATCCTTAATAAATTTAGGATGAATTAGTGCAATTTTAATGTGATGTGTACTATAGACAATTAGTACTTAAATCAAGTCCAAAATCAATCTTTAAACTAGCCAATATTAATACCATGCAATTAGAAAGAACTATGAGTGCGTGAATGCAATTCTGCCACAATATAATAATAATAATAAAATAAAATCGGTGGAAATGGCATTGAATGTAATTTTTAATTCTAACAAAAATAGAGGTTTTGCTCTCTCTCTTCCTCGCGAGAGATAGAGAGCATCGGCGGGGCAGTTGCGAGGCTCAGGAGGACGGCGAGGATGGGGGCTCTCCGACGGTGGCAGCGGCGGCAGCGGAGGTGGCCAGAGAAGGCTGCTGCCACGCGCCTACTGTGAAGGTGCTGAAGATGGCAAAGCACGCCTGCGAGCGCGGGTGGTGGTGCGGAGCCTGCCGATCAGCGTGCGCCTGCAGGGGCCTATGGGCTGAGGCGCGGTGCAAGTGCAGCTGTAGACGCTTGCAGGGTGAAGGCTAGCGCGGGTGAGGCGGTCTGCAAAATTGAAGGTGGAGGCATGCGCGGGCGAGAAGGTGCGCGCCTGTAGGGAGATGGAAGGCTCTGGCGGGCGCGCGGTTGTGTGCGGGCAGGTAGAGGGAGCGCCTGCAGGTGGCGTGCAGGTGCGGTGGGGTGAAGGTGCGCGGTAGGGCAGGTTCAGTGAGGAGCGCCTGCAAGGAGTCGCAGGTGATGGCACGCCGGCGGGGTGGCGTGAGCGCCTGCAGCAGAGGGGGCACTCTAGAGGAGAGGCGCTGGCTTGGGTGCAAGCGGTGCTTTCAGTAGCGAGCGGGCGGCAAGGACGCGCCTTCAGTAGCGGATGGGCATGCAGGTGCAGGGATGGAGTAAGGAGAGGGTGCTGGGGCGCGCGGTTGCCTTTGCAGATCTGCAGGCGATAAAGAGGGTGTTGTGGCAGCGGTGTGCGGGCGGAGAGACTTTTTCCCCGCAAGGGGAAAGAGGATGCAATTCAACACAGTGCACGCTTTTCTTCCATTTCTCCCTCCCTTCTTCTCTCCCTGCCTTTTCTTTTTAAGTTCTCCCCTCACCGCGTGAGTTCAGGGATTTTCCAAAATCCCCGGTCATGGCTGTTGAGAAAGGCAGCGCCAGAAGTTTTGCCCAATGTCCGGCGGGGGAGGGGGGAAAGAGAGTTGCGGTTGTTTTGGGAATTTTATCCCCCCACCCTTGCTCTTTGTGTATTTTAGTACCTACACATAAAAACCATAGAATTATGAAGTTATAGAATGTTATAACTTAAATTATGAGGTGTACAAATCTTCTATAACTTAATTACCATTATTGACACACCTAAATTGTATAATTAAAGATACTTAGGCTTAATAATAGTCCAATTTAATGGACTCATCAAATACCCCCATGCCTAAGATTTGCTAGTCCCTAGCAAAAATGAATAATAGAAGTAATCAGAAGACTTCTTTTCCTATTTCAAAACTTTAGAAAACCAGACAAATATGAAGTGCTGATAGCCTAGGTCACAGATCCAAGTGAAAGAGCCGATTCACATTAGGAGTTCGTACATCACCCTTGGCAAAAATTTCTGATGAGATAAGCAACTACTTCCCTCTGGGATAAAGCAGGCGATAATCTGTAATTTGACCCCGGTGTTTGGCTAAGGTAGGAGATAATAAGTTAAATGGATTTGTATTTGGTGGCACACAATCTACTGGTACTACATATAGTCTAGTACTGCAGACTCTAGCTCTCTAGACTATTAGACAAGTCAACCCTGAGAGAGGCTACATAACTGTGCTCTCCTGATGTTCCTGGGCACTCTCTTTTTTTTTTTTCTTTCTGAGATCACGAATCTCGCCAGATTTAGAAATTGTACTCACTATTTGGTGGCCTCTCATGGCATCCACACTTCAATTAAAGTCCTAATAACTCTATAACTAAGTTAGAATCCTCAACCAGTATTCAGGCGATCAGAAATACTAGAAGGTAGGTATGGGTCATATTTGGTGGAACACAATAGGAGTTCTATTGCCTCAGAAACATTAGAAACTTCGACCTTTTTTTTTGCTTTTTTTGTAATATAACTATTTTTTCTTTTTCTTCTTTCTGTTTCTTCTTTTTCTTCTTCTTTTCTCTCTCTCTCTTTTTTATTTCTAATTTCTTCTTGTTTTTATTTCTTTTTCAATCAGCACAACACGATAGAGACTTTTATTTACGAGGCATTATTAGGGATGATGACGGTCAAGAGGAAGTTGTGTGGCTTATTTGGTGGAAGTGGCTATTCTCGGCACCGGGAAAGAATGGATAGGACAGGCGTATTTCTGACCTTTGACACTATTACCCTCCTTCAGCTGAGGACTCTATGAAGGACAGTCATAATCATCCACCATAGTTATAGCTTTATTAAGACTCAATCTCTGTGTATCTACCTTATTTGGTGACTCTCAGGAATTCACTCAAAGTACGCACCCAAGAACAGAGAGTGAACTATGCCTAACTCTGAAGTATCATCATCTAATTATCCAGAACTTAAGAGTCCTTGCACTAGACTTAGCACACCAGTAATCTCTCTACTCCTCACAAATATGAGGTGGATTTACTAGAAGATAGTATTCCTGACTCTCTATGAACTGTCCAAGGGTTCAGTAGACTACAAATGCTTATTGGTTTTCCCAAAGGATCCATTACCAAGTCTACGTGCTCGTGAAATAAATGTACTAGATTCTAAACTTAAGAAATAATTCCGGAAGAAAAACCTCCAATAAAGGTATTATGCTAGGGACTAACCCAATCAGCTAGAAAAGAGATTTTTTTTTTTTAAATATGTATACAAATATTTATAAATGCTATAAATACTATAAACATTCTCAGGTTATATCAATGTCCGGGCGGAGAGACTTTTTCCCCGCAAGGGGAAAGAGGATGCAGTGCGGCACAGTGCACGCTTTTCTTCCTTTTCTCCCTCCATTCTTCTCTCCCCGCCTCTTCTTTTTAAGTTCTCCCCTCACCGCGTGAGTTCAAGGATTTTCCAAAATCCCCGATCATGGTTGTTGAGAAAGGCGGCGCCAGAAGTTTTGCACAATGTCCAGCGGGGGAGGGGGGAAAGAGAGTTGCGGTTGTTTTGGGAATTTTATCCCCCCCACCCTTGCTCTTTGTGTATTTTAGTACCTGCACATAAAAACCATAGAATTATGAAGTTATAGAATGTTATAACTTAAATTATGAGGTGTACAAATCTTCTATAACTTAATTACCATTATTAACACACCTAAATTGTATAATTAAAGATACTTAGGCTTAATAATAGTCCAATTTAATGGACTCATCATATATCAGTACAATTATACGCTTCCTAAGAGAAACCTAGCTAGTGCAGACGTCTAAATCCACCCAGAATCTAGATAAGACTAGCGTGCGAATCCTGACCCCTGTGGGTGCACAAGAAGATGAGATAGAATCCATGTGTGTACCTTATGTGATCGCATATTACGTACACGATAAGCAATCAACAGCATGTGGTGAAAATAGCACACAAGGTATCAATCAGATTATTGAATCTCCCTTTTGATTTAGATTTGAGTTCTTAGGAGTGTTTTGCAGGAAGAAGGTCTCGCTTTTTAATATGTTCAAAATGAGAGATGATATTGTTTACTTTTATGTCAAAATGTAAGGATGGCAGGAGCTGAGGGACATAAAGTGTACCTATCTCCAGCACTCAATAGTTATGCAATTTAACAAGTAAAGAAATCTAGCAGGAAAAATGAAATTCCTAAGAATGGAATGCCTATGTATATGCTGCTGTAAGATAAAAAATGAGATATTTTCAGTATTTTGATTTTCTAATTTTCTTTTTTTCGCTTTTCTAATGCAACAAACAAAATCAAATCAACAAGAAGCGAATCAGCAAACCAAATCGATGAGAGATAGAGAGTAGAGAAATCATAAGTTCACAGTCCTAATTCTTACAACTAGTGTGTGGGAATGATTGTGCAGCAATCATAAGACCTAATCTACCTAAATTAAGTTAGATCCTAGCTTAACTTAGGAATAATGCATGAATGAGTAGCATATTTTGCATCATAGCTGATTTGTTAGCTGTGCGAATAATAATGCTATTTTATGTTCTAATTAATAGGCATTAATAATTGCAGATGATTCAAGGCCACGGATGATAAATCTGACCATACAGATCGACTCAGAGTGCCGAACACAGTCCGATGGCCCAAAAATCACTTTAATCAAAGCCCTGTAGCACCATCTACAAAGGTAGGAAAATGGACGGTCAGGATGGCACCATGTGGAACCATCCCAACAACCCTCCTCAGCGCCCTCAGCCACTGAAGTACAATGCAAGAGCTTGGTGGGCTATTGGATCATCATCCAACGGTCACATCACGCCACGTCAGTCGGACCCCAGCACTTTATCAAGAGACAGCTCATCTTAACCATTAGATCATCATCCAACGGCTGAGGGTGACACACGCAAAAATCAAAAGTGTGACCATCCACGCATGCACCGTAATGGTCACCGCCTTCAAACGTCAACACGGGGCGAGCAATCGAGATGCGAAATGCAGGACGAATTGAAGGAGGTGGCGCACGGCTGAAATTGCATCGCCTAATTGTCAATCGATAATGCTGAAACGAGATGCGTGGCATGTGGAGGCATGTCAGATTGAAGCGCGTGCTGACATGCTTCCGCACGCGCAATTGCAAGTGATGAGGCGATAGCGAAGTGCAATCTCAGTCGTCGATCGTCGCAATCAAACAGCCAAGATTGAAAGCACGCGTGTGCATGCGATGGACGTCGGGCGATGGATTGGGCAGCGTAGCAAGCGCCACATGGCACAATCTAGGGCGAGTACGAGTTGGGCGCATGATGGAGGCACATGTGCGGGCGTTTTGGATGTGATCTGAGCCATAGATCGCCAGATCGACGACTCTTGTTACCCTAAAGTGTTTACATGGATTGGGGGTCTTAAAAAACCCATTTTGCCCCTTACATTGGCTATAGAAAGGACCCCAGACCCTCCATTTGAGAGGCAATTCCACCTCCGCACATATCTCGCCCCTTCTCCTTTGAAGAGTCATCTTCCTCCGAGACGTCCACAAGGCCACCCTTGGAGCACCACTGCTGCTCCTCTACACCTCTCCAAAGGCCACCATGGACCACCCCTTGGTGCCATTGTTCTAGTAGAATAGATAGGCATCTTTTTAATTCTTCTAGTAGTTCTAGTTCTAGTAGATTTTGTTCTAGTTTCTAATTTAGTTCTGGTTGTTCTTTTCAAGCATTCAACCAGATGGAAAACTTGCCTAATTATTATCTGAATATCGTTGATTTTCCTCATATCATATATCTATCTTTCTTATTGTTCTAGTTCTAGCTAAATTATATCGTTATTAAATAAAGTCACATTTCCTCCTCCCTAAGTTCGATCGAGACATACCAAATCTTGTTATATTTATTTGTCAACTTGTTTTCGCACGATACTACAACGAAAGTTTCAAAAATGCGATTTCACGAACTCGACAAATTGCACCATAGCTGGGGAGGCAAGGCGATTCTTGATTTGATATCTAATTTATTACATTGTCTTTGGTGTGCATGGATGAAACATGGATTTTGAGCACGCATTGAGCACAGTTGAAGAAATTCAGGTACACACCATCACTTAAATTAGGATTCATTTTTGGGCAAAAAAATTCATAAAACTTCAAAAAAAAAAAAAGATTTTTGGTGAAAAGGCTTAGTTCAGATTAAAAACACTTTAAAAAGTGTTCGTAAGGCGAGATCCATATTTAAATATGTCGCGTTGTAGTATAGTCGAGATCGCTTTAAAAACAAATACAATTTTTATTACTCGAAAAGATTCCGAGGTCGAACACAGGGAGCAAATGGAATTCACACACTAATCTCAACAATTAATGTAATTTGAACACAAAATATTACTCAAAAATCAATTTGCAATGTAAAGCATATGAGTATATGAAGAGTAAAAAGAATTTTAGACAAAATAATGGTGATGTGAATCACCAATTATAAGTCTAATACATAGAATAGTTACCCAAAATGTACTAAAGAAGGGAATATGAATTCAGACGTCTGATTGACATCTGATTTTGCAATCAGACGTCTTAAATGACGTTTGCTACAGTCCTTTCTATGATTCTTCCTTTCTTCTTTTTCTCTGATTCTTCCTCTCTTCTTCTTCTGCCTTCAGCCCTGCAATCCTCCTCCTCTTCTTCTTCTTCCTTAAGCTTTGTTCTTCTCTGACCTTTCTGCCTTCTGAATCCGACTAAGTATCGGAGCCAATCTTCCCAGGGCAAAAACCCCCCCTCCCCCCATGCAACTCTCCTCTCTCTTTCTCTCTTTCTATTTTAGTCTTGCTCTCCTAAAGCCACAGTCGGTCAGGTAATCGGACCTAGCGCATACCCGGGTCCAGGCTCACCAGCGTGCGGTGGTGAGGAGTGCAAGTCGGGTCAGGTCAAGCCAGGTCCGTGGGTGAGGTGTCGAGGACGAGGCCGGATGAAGGGGGAGGAGGACCCACCCTCAGTGTTTGGAGGCAAACAGCCCCATTCACTTATTCAATTTATGTGGCTGAAAGTGCCTCTTCGTATCCAAGGTGGGACTAAATGTCCCACCTTCTTTCCACGCAATGCAGCAAGGAGTGACCTTTGCAATTGCAGTAAGACACAAGGCTCACGTCTTCAACTGATGTCCTGGGACCGTGCGCAAGCCACTTCCGCGTGTTCTGGGACTTCAACCTGGGACAACGAGCACCTGCAGCAGCCTCAAGCAAGCTTCGAGCTTGCTCGCCAATGGCGAACAAGGCTTGGTACCTGAAATCAGTAGAACGGCCTCTCGGCCACGTCAGAGCGCTCAAGGAGTATCGCCAGAGCACGGCGGATGTGATGGGGGTCGTGGCGTGGCGTGACAGTGGCTGTGTGTGCATACCTAGGTCAATCTGTGTGCGTGAGAGTGGGTGTGTTCGGGGGGTGACTTGGGTGGATGGAAAAGTGAATAAGGAGAGGGGAAGTGATCAATGAAGTGTGGCGAAGGTTTTGCGAGGGTCAGCGAGGGTTTTGGTGGGCTGTGGAGGTGGGATGGCCTCGCTGGAGGGGGTGGTTAGAGATGGAAGGGATGGAGGTGCGAAGGGGCGTCAGTGGTCGGTTTTGGAAACTAAAGGGCGAAGAAGAAAGTAGAGGGGATAGGAGACTTAGCTAGGAAGTTGAGGGACGAAGGGGGGCAGCGAGGACGTCGGGTCTAGTGTGGCCAATGCTGGAGATGAAGGCGGCTTCAGTGAGGTGGGAAAGATGAGGATGAAGAGGAACAGGTGTCTGCTGGTACAGCGAGATGCGGAGAAGAACAAGAAGGAGGAATCCACCGCAGGTATGGCAGTCGGACAAAAAGGGAATCACTGGACGTCGAGGAGCCTTCGGCCGTGAGAGGGAGAGATGAATTGAGGGGAATCGCAGCTGAATTTGAGCGTGAGGAATTCAGGGGGATCTAGGCTTCTTTAAATAGGGATCTGAGTGGCAGTTAGGGCTTGGGAAGCAAGCTTCCCAAGCTTGGAAGGTCACCGAATTTGGGAGCTATTAGGATACCCAAATCTCTCATGCGTTCGCATGAGAGATTGGCAGGGAATCAGAGCTCATCAATGGGTTCATACTAGAGAGAATTTCTCAGAGGATCTCCCTTCTGGAAGAGATTCTCCAAGAAATCAAGGAGATATTCCCTGTCAAAGGTAACCAGAGCAGGTTTCCTCCGTGATAGTGGTGGAGGGACCTACTTGTGAAGACGACAAAGAAGCTAGGGGGTTGAATGCAAGGATTTTTGAAAGTTAAGGGTAGAAATGTAATCAGACAGGACCTTTTTGCAAACTAGGTCAAGGAAAACTCATCTTGAGTCCAAATTTTGGTAAAAACCTAATTTGGACCTAAGGAATCCAATGGTGAAGTTGGATTTTGGTTTTGACCACGTTTGACTGGGTAATTTATGCAAAAATTTAAATTAGGGCAAATATCTATCTGAAACTTCATTTTAGGTCAAGATGGGTTCTGATGGTCAAATTGAAGGAACTAGATCCTAAAGAATATTTTTCTATGATTCTTAGAGGATTTAAGTGAATTTTATCCTAACCAGAACCTTGGTTAATTAAGTGGGTCTATTTTTAAGGTTTCAAAAAGTCATTTAATTCTCAAAATACACACAAACAATTTTCTGTCCAATCCAACCAACTTGTTATCTTAATAAGATCATTTGACCTTTATTCAGCCCTTGAGAAAACCCGTGGTTGTACTGTATTGGTAAAATTACAGTTTTAACCCTAGTTTCTTATTTTTCCCTCAGAATAGTTATACAATGAATTATGACCTTCGGTTGATTTTGTAGGAGCATTTATTGACTTAATTAAGTCAAAATGAGCTAGTTATGGCTCATGATGGTGTTCCCATCAAAAAGCCTTATTGATATAATTCGGGCAGAGTTTTGATATGGATTTGAAAAATCATTTGCCACATTCCTAGTGATCCAAATATTTTGAAATTTGGGAAGGTGATAGATTTTCAAATTATCTTTCTAATGCCACCATTCTCTCAAAAGCATTCAATTTTTCAAATTTTAAAAAATTTAGGAAGTGCATGGGAGTCAAACAGACTGAAATCTAAATTTTTTTTATTTACAAAAGCCAATTTTGAATAGCACATGAATCTGATTGACTCAAAAATGGTAGGGTTTTAAAGATAATCAAGTTAGCTTTCATTTCCATATCTTTTTTCAATTTTTGGATTGCATCTGATATTGTTTCAAAAAGAAAAACCAACACGAGGTTAAAATCACAAATCTGACCCCTATTAGTCAAAATTTAATATTTATTTATTTAAAATAGTAAAAATTTTGAAAAATATTCTCTGAAAATTTTACTAAAAAAAAGGAATCTTCTTGCTAATGTTTATATCATTTGGATTCCAATTGCATCTTAGAGAATATTTTGAATCTGATTGTAGCCTACTTAGTCAAACTGCACGAACCCTAGGTTTAACCTTTAGGGTTATATTTAGAGACCACATTGGATTAGCCTAGACTCAATCGAGTCCAATGACTAGTCGGTGAGTCAAGTCACCTTGTTGACCACTCACCACACACCCAATTTGAAGAAAAGGTTAAAATTTGAAAAGAATATCTTAATAACCTACATTCATCTTTGAACTACTAGGTGATCTCAACCTCCTTGGCCAAACCTAGTGTCTAGCCTGTGGGGTAGTGTCAAACGATCGTGACTAAGGGGTATTAAGGACCCAGGGGCAAAAGCCAAAGGAAGAACCTTCCTCTTAGTCCCCTCGTAATAAACTGGCCAGGTTAGCTTGTGAGGTGAAGATCATTTTTAGTTGGTCTCTTGATAAATTTTCTTCAAGAATTTAAACCTTAATGAAACATCTGGTCATATGATTTTTAAAGGACCAATTTGATTAACAAGGCCTTAGCCTTGTTTGGCTTGGCTACACCAACCCTTGTCGTTGGTGTATGCAAGGAAGGAGGTCTTTAAGACCTAAATTAGTTTCGCCTTGGGAACCAAACCGAAGGCGGCGAAGGTGACCTTTCGCATCATCCAATTCTTCTTCTCAACCCTCTTCTTCTCAATTAGCTGAGATGGCTAATCCTGGTTCTAGATCTGGTCAAGGCCCTGAAAATCTAGACCCACGGCTCATCTGGAAGCCAGGGTCGTGGAATCAGAATAGAGATATCAGCAAAACCTTGATAGGATTCTCACCACATTAGACAGAATGCAACATCCACCACGCAAAGAACAATTGCGGGATTTCTATGATTCGACGGCTATGATTTTTGCACCCCAAGTCAGGATTGTTAGAACCTAGTTCCACTTCTCTTTTCTGTTTTGGTGTTAACAAAACTATTTTAAATCTAATGAGTTTGTGAAGTGATATTTACAGGGAAATCATAGGATTATAGGAAGTGTGGATGATGACAAGGAAGAAGTTTCAAGTGGATGAAGATTTTCCTTATGTTTATTTGTTGTAATCTAGAAATATGTATGTCTCCTAAACAAGAAAATTTAATTTAGGAAGTAAAATCAAAATAGAGATAATTAGGTATCAAACTCACATTTAATTGTATGTTATCAAAGGAGGAGTTCAACTGTATCTCAGCTTGCGACACACTACAAGTCCCATACGAAGGAACTAATAAGGTAAAAGAAACTCGCATCTCTATTCTAATGGAGAATTATGAGTGTTTTAGGATGGAGAAAGGCGAGATGATCAAGGCTATGTACACAAGGTTTGGGAAATTGTCAACCACATGAAGAACCTCAGAGTGAAGTTCATGGAAGAATAGCTTGTAAGAAAGATCTTGTGATCTCTTACAAGCGATTGGTCTCCGAAATCCACAGTGATCCAAGAGGCAAAGGATCTTTCAGTTCTTCCTCTTGACGATCTGATTGGAGGCCTCATGGCCTACAAGGTTCAACTGGAGAACATGAAGAAAAATGAGGAGAAACCCGTAAGCAATAAGAAAGAGCTTACTTTCAAAGCTTTAAGGGAAGATTCAGACCTCGACGACTCCGACTCTGACGAAGAAGAAGAGCTTTCTCTTCTAACAAGGAGATTTTCGACGATTCATTCGAAAGCAAGGTAAAAGAGTGAATAAGTTTTCAAATGATGTAGTTTATTTTGAATGCAAGAAAAAGGGACATGTACAAAAGGATTGCCCATTGATCAAGAAGAAAAAGGAAGAAAAGAAGAAAAAGAAATTGACTGAAAGAAGAAGATCTCAAGAAAGGCATATAAAGTGACTTAGGATGACAACGATTCCAACACGGAATCCTCTTCTGAAGAATCCGAGGAAAATGAAGTTGCCCATCTATGTTTGATGGCAAATGACAGTAGCTCAGAAAATGAGGTAGAATCTGAAATTTCATTTAATGAATTGTTTTTTTTTTGAAGCAGAAAGGAAAGCTATCATCTTACGATAGCTATCCGGAGTGGTATATTATATAAACAAGTAAGAGGAATTACAAAAGAGATCCCCAAAAATGTATGAGGGATCATCATTCTCTTACAATTCTTTCACAGCACACCGGCCTCTCCTGAAAAAGTCTCATTCCTCGCCTTCCTCACACACCATAGAGTGACAGCCATGCGTACATGTAGATTCCCTCTCATTTAATGAATTGTTGCAAGCATATGAAGATTTATATCATAAGGCTAGGTTAGTTAAAAAGGAAAATAAAGTTTTGCATAATAACTATAAGACCTTGGAAATAGAAAAATCATGTTTAGAAATAGAGTTAGATATGGCAAAAGATACCAATTCACAATTGCATGCAAAAATAATAGAGTTAGAGGATATCTATGAGCATTTTGAGGAAATTTTAAATAATATAAAAACAACTACTAGATTGAATACTAAATTTTGTAATGCTTTAAAAGCAAAATTTCAAAGTTAAAGGAACACACAAAATAAATCACATGCACCTAGGCATGCATGGATTTACCAAAAGGCCAAACATTCCAAGAATTATAGATCTAACACAGAAGAGGTCTATAAATCTCAGGATTTGAAAGGAACTACTGTCAAGGACCCAAAAGAAAATGGGTACCTAAATAAAATTTATTAAACTATTTTGCAAGCCAAGAAAGACAAGTGGATCCTAGACAGTGGGTGTTCCAAGCACATAACAGAACACTCCGACCTATTTATCGAGTTGACGAGAATTCGAGATGGACGACACGTCAAGTTTGGCAACAACAAATGTTGTCGCATTATTAGTAAAGGTAAAATAAGTAATTTTACTAAGCAGGTACAAAATGTCTTTTAGTAGAAAATTTAAAACATAACCTACTTAGCATTAATCAAATTTGTGACAATGATTGTGATGTATTGTTTACAAAAACTGATTTTAAAATATTAAAAGAAGGATCTAATACAGTTTTAATTGAAGGTTTTAGATATGAAAACATCTATGCTCTTCACTTTACACAAGAGAAATTTATAAAATGTCTGCTTGTCACTCATGTTGAAGTGGATTTATGGCACCATAGGCTAGGTCGCATAAATCACAAACACCTAAATAAACTAGCCAAAAATGAGTTAGTAAAGGGCCTACCCAAACTAATTTATAAAAAGGATGCATTGTGCAAATCTTGTGAACTCGGAAAAATGTACAAGGCTTCTTTTAAACCAAAATACTTAGTTTCAACCACATGCCCTTTAGAATTGTTACACTTTGATCTATTTGGGCTAACACGATATGAGAGCCTAAATGGATCAAAATTTTGCCTAGTTATGGTTCATAACTTCTCAAGGTTCACTTGGGTCATCTTCTTCAAATATAAGGATGACTCATTTGACTCCTTCCTAAGTCTTGCTCGAAGACTTCAAAAAGAAAAATCAGCTTCAATTCTTAGACTTAGGACTGATCATGGGGGTGAATTTGCAAATGAAAATTTTCAACTTTTTGTGTCAATTCTGGCATATCCCATGAGTTTTCATTCCCTCAAGCACCATCTCAAAATGGTGTTGTAGAGCGCAAGAATCACACTCTCCAAGAATGCGCCCGAACTTTACTCTTGGAGTCTGGGCTTCAAAAATATTTCTAGGTTGAAGTCGTTAATACGGCCTGTTATGTTCTTAATAAAACTCTTTTAAGGCCTATTATTAAGAAAACTCCATAAGAGCTATATTATGAGAAGTCTCCTAGGATTTCATATTTTAGGGTGTTCGGAAGTCGGTGTTATTTATTAAACACCCGAGATTGACTTGATAAGTTTCATGCTAAAGGTGATGAAGGCATCTTTATTGGTTATTCAACTAGAAACAAAGCTTATCGAGTCTTGAACAAAAGGAGTTTTGTTGTAGAAGAATCCCTGCATGTTTCATTTGATGAAACAACATTAGTAGAACTAGAACCAAATCAACTAGAGTCTGATGATGAGGATACCTCCTTCATCGATGTATCAAAAATGGAAGATACACGAAATGTACATGATCTTCCAAAAGAATGCATACACCATAAGGATCACCCTTAAGATCAAATTATTGGTGATAATGAACAAGGTGTAAAACTAAATCTCAATTAAGGGCTAACTTTGTCCTTAATGCCTTTGTTTCTCAACTGGAACCCAAGAAAGTTGATGAGCCATTAAAGGATGAGTCTTGGGTTGTAGCTATGCAGGAGGAGGTACTCCAATTTACAAGGAACAATGTATAGGACTTAGTACCTGCTCCTAAGGGTAATTCCATTATTGGAGCCAAGTGGGTGTTCCAAAATAAATTGGATGAATCTGGTACAATAATCAGGAATAAGGCTAAACTCGTAGCTCAAGGCCATAACCAACAAGAGGGAAATGATTTTGATGAGACATTTGCTCCTGTTGCCCGCTTGGAGTCCATTCATATGCTACTTACCTTTGCAAGTGCAAAGGACTTCATGTTATTTCAAATGGATGTCAAGAGCGCATTCCTTAATTACTATATTAAGGAAGAAGTTTATGTTCATCAGCCTCTTAGGTTTGAGGACACAGTACACCCAGAGCAAGTATTCAAGCTCAATAAGGCATTATATGGACTTAAACAAGCTCCTAGGGCATGTTATGATTGACTTAGGTCCTTCCTTCTCCAGCATGATATCGAATTGGAGTTGTTGATTCAACTCTTTTTGTAAAGGAAGAAGGAAATGACATCTTGTTGGTTTAAATATACATCGATGATATCATATTTGGATCAACCAAGGAGTCCTTGTGTTAGCATTTTTGTGAGACTATGAAGATTGAGTTCGAAATTAGTATGATTGGTGAACTCAGGTTCTTTTTAGCCATCCAAATCCAACAATTAGACACAAGTATCTACATTAGTCAAACAAAGTATGTTCTTAAAATTCTCAAGAAGTTTGACTTTGAAAATGTAAATGAAAAAGAGACTCCAATTGCTTTATCTACTTCTCTTGGTGAAGACTTATCCGGCAAGAAGGTAGATGAAAAGAAATACCGGGGTATGATAGGTTCACTACTATACCTTACAGCATCTAGACCTGATAATCTTTTTGCTACATGTTTATGTGCGAGATTCCAATCTGAACCCAAGGAATCTCATTTAAACATAGTAAAAAGAATATTTAGATACCTAAATAGCACAAGAGATCTTGGTCTCTTTTATCCTAAAGCATGAACCTTAGACTTATTGTCCTATAGTGATGCAAATTCTGCTGAGAGTCAGATAGACCGAAAGAGCACTAGCGGCACTTGTCATTTTATTGGAGAATCTCTAGTATCATGGTTCTCTAAGAAACAGACATGTGTTTCACTTTCTACAACAGAAGCAGAATATATTGCTGCTTCACTTACTTGCTCTCAAGTCATCTGGATGAGATAGACTTTGTCAGATTTGGGATTATTTTTATGCAATCTAAAATTTTATGTGATAGTACAAGCACAATTAATTTATCCAAAAAATTGATACATCATTTACGTACCAAGCACATAGATGTTCGACATCATTTTCTTAGAGATAATGTGCTTCAAGGTGCCATTCACTTAAAATTCATAGATACCCAAAATAAATTGGCAAATATTTTTACAAAACCTCTTGCAGTAGAGAGATTCTACTTCATAAGAAGAAAATTGGGGCTTTGTAAAATTAAAGAAATTTAAAACTAAATGATTAATTGTCTTATAACTTGTTTGTAATTATAAAAAATCCTGAGGGCTTAACTGCAATTACCCAACTTCATTATAAGGGGTATACTGTAATATTTTTATATTTTTGGAAATATCAGGGTGTTTTTTGAAATATGGTTCTTAACTTAGGGTATTTATTACATTATTTTTCAATACCTAAGTTTTTAATTCACATTTTTTCAACCACTTAAGTGGTCATGTGACTTGCACATGACCCCTCTTCTATAAAAGAGAGAAAGTACAAAAACTTACCTCATTTCGCTCTTCTCAAAACCCTAGCACCCTTTCTCTACAAGACCTTCTCCATCATTTTCTCAAAGAAGATCTTCCTCTCCAAGGCAATCTTCAAGAGTTTGAGGTAATTTATACATCACTTGTTGATCCTCATTCCCCCAAAGAGTGTTCTTCACAAGATTTTCATTTTTAGTTCATATACTATTGTTGCATTTCTTTTCGTTAGGTACCAACTAGTACCGGTACCTATCATCAGTATCGGTATTCGCTGGATGCAACAGAGCTTGTTATTGGCAATAGGTATCAGTACTAATGTTCTGTACCGCTTGATTTTCTGGTTGGAACTGGACCCAATCAATACTGGTGCTCACTACTAGTACCGGTACATGCAATCTTATGTGTGTTGTGTATGCACGCATGATTGGAAATATTTTTGTTCTTGATTTCTCAATGGATTTTTCTACTCTTTATTGCATGTTCACATATGGCACCTAAGTCCAAGAGTAAGGGAAAGGCACCTCAAGATGCATTTCACAAATTTTGCATCAATGAGGATGCAAAGTCTAAATTTGATTGGAATAAGGGCCTTAAGGTTCATCATTATAGGCCTTAAGGGTCGGGATGACTGTTGCGGACAATTTCAAGCTTTGATACGAATATCGGAGGTGGAGTCAGCAATTCTAATGGACGAACCCTAAAGTGCAATATGATTTCAGCTCAGAGATAGGTCAGAAGGGTCACAAGGTTTTTCAAAATGATGGGTTGCCTCCTGTTAAGCGCTAAGTTTAACGCCATCAGCTGGTCACAATGTGGCTCTGGGAGAATGGAGATCAAAAGATACCGTAGCCAGATTCGAATTGGTGAGTTCGAGGAACTGTTTTAGTCATTGACCGTTCACAACAAATGGTTCTGAGTCATGGCTGAGTTCACTATTTCAGCAGCTCCATTTATAAATATACTTTGGATGAGAAAAGGTCCAATCCATTTTGATCTTAGCTTTCCTGGGAAGTGCTTGAGCTTGGCATCAAAGAGGAGAACTTTCTGAGCAAGATGGAATGATTTTCTTGATATGTGTTTGTCATGGAAGGCTTTAACCAGCTCTTTATAGATACGCGAGTTCTCGCATGCATCATTGCGTAACTCCTCGATCTCGCTCATTTGCAACCGACTGTGAATTCCAACCTTCGTGAGATCTAGATTGCATTTCCATACTGCCCAGTAGACCCTATGCTCCATCTCTACAGGAAGGTGACATGCCTTCCCGTACACGAGCCTAAATGAACACATCCCTAGTTAGGTCTTATGGGCAGTCTTATAAGCCCACAAGGCTTCCGAAAGTTGGGTGGGCCAATCTTTCCGGTCAGGTTGAACAATGACCTGAAGGATTTTCTTGATCTCCCGATTGGATAGCTCAGCCAATCCATTGGTCTGGGGGTGGTAAGGAGTCGAGATACGATGCGACACCTCATACCTTTTCATTAGGGACTAGAAGTGCATATTTGCGAAATGAGACTTGCCATCGCTAATTGTTACAAATAGGGCATCAAGCGTCGTTTAAGACGTCTGGGAGGTGGCTCAGACGTCTGGAAGCCTTCCCAAATGTCTGGTATTAAATTTTTTCGGCGTACGGGTTCGCGTCAGTGTGCATGCGCGCGCAGACTAAACCCACCACCCGCCTTCTTCTCTTTCCTCTCCCTCCCTGCAGACACAGCCTTTCCTCTCTCTCCCTCCCCACGCTGCCTTCAAATAGCGCCTCTCCCTCTCCCTCACCCTCACTCCACCGTCTTCTTCTCCTTCTCCCTGTCAGTGAGAGAGAGCGAGCGAGCGAGAGCGGCAGCAGCTTGCTGCGGGCGTGTGGGGAGGAGAAGCTGTTGCGAGGGGAAGAAGAAGCTCGACCGCGAGGGTGCGAGCTTGCCGGGGCAGCTAGAGCCGACCGGCGGGAGAGCAGCGAGCGTGTGGTGCCGCGAAGGAGCTGTTGTATCTCAGGCAGCAGGCGGGCACAGTGCGGCCATGCGTGGCGGGCGGAGAGCGAAAAGGGTCCTGATTCTGGGAAAATTTCCCAGAATCAGACGTCTGGACTTATGTCCAGACGACGCAGAAGACGTCTAGAGGAAGGTCCAGATGTCTGACAGGTACAATATTTGTTATCTTCTTCTTCCGCATGTACGGCCATGCAGCCGTTCCGTCGAGTTCTTCTGCACCTCTTCGTGATGAGAGCGGGCACGTGTGTGCAGGATTTGATCGGGAGGGCGCAAGGGCTCGCCATCCCACATAGATCAAACGTCTGGGCACAGCACCAGACAACGAAGAGGGCTTCCAGACGTCCGGGGTGATAATCAGACCTTTGGAAACTACGTCCAGACGTTCCAGCAGGCTTCTGGACGTCTGAAGGACTACACAGACAAAGGTATGACCTGAGCTACCTTTTAAGACGTCTGGAATAAGTTCCAGACGTCTGATTCTAGACAGACTGGTTGTTTTTGACCCGTTTAGGGTCCGTTCGGAGTCCGTTTTCCGCGTTTCAAGTTTCGTTCTTCCCAGATTTAATTCCTCTACCTATTTACAGTAATTGTATACTGTTCTGAGTAACTCCTTGTGTTGATTCTTGTGTTAGGACCCCGTTTCTTTGTGGCTCTAGGGGTTGCGGAGGAGCGCGGGATTGCCGACCACACCCCCAGTACTCCCAGTTTTGCAGGTAGAGTGGCCCTTTAATTTATTTATCAAAAATTATACATTTATGAAACAATTAATAGAGTCTAGGGCATTGCATGAACCCTAGGGCTGAAGAATTAGATTGAATGATAGATCCTAGGGTATTGCATGAATCCTAGGGCTGGAAAACTAGTTGAATATATACATTGTAGTCTTGGAAAAGTGGAAAGGAAACGATAACTGTCTGTAAATTGGTTAATAGCTGCCTATTTATGAATGAATAATTACTGTTGAGAACATGGGTTATATGGATATAAAGCTGGAACGGTGAAACCTAATTGGCTGAGTTAAAAGAGCATGAACCCTACGGGGAATTAGGAGTAGAACTCCTGGAAAGTGAATGGATTGGGGAAGTGAGCTGACCCTTGAGTACAGAGTACCAAGAAGAGCAACTGTCCCCCTATTTAGTGCAGAGCGGAGCTAGCCGCCCCAGGGACCTAGGGTTAGGTCTAGCCACTTTGTACCGACTTTTGGTCCTCGTGTACACAGTACTGAGGAGAGCTACTAGTGTAGGGAGAGCACTAGCTACCCCACGGGCCACGGGGTTCTGCTAGCCCTCCTACACCGACTTGTTAGGCCCATTGGGCAAACCAGGGTAGTCCGGCGAGGGTGCACAGACTATGGAGGGGCAAGACCCTGTGTGGTTACTGTGGAGGGGCTGGACCCTGTTACTGAGAGGGCTCTACCCTATACTTGTTCCGTGCTGTGCTTTGGGCGCACCTGTTAACGGAAATGACTGACCGCGTGCCAGTGCGGGGTAGCTACCCGTGCATTTATCGCGTGTGTCGTAGTCACCATTATGTCTGTCAGCGACCTTGGGGTGGTTGACTGAGGGTAGGACCACCATGGGGGACTCTCTCGGCCAGGAGAGCACCACGTGTTACTTCTACTTTTCGGAAAAGACTGCAATCAAGATCGTTCCCACGAGGAACATTCAAGATCAAGAGAAGGATCTGAGAAATAAATCAATAGTGAATAAAGGGAAAAATATAAAGAAAGAAATTAAAAATATAACAGCTACTGTCCACCTTACTGCTTCTTAGCTTTTAGTTGCCACTCTACTCAGCATTTCGCTGAGGTGTCACCTTTGTCACCTTGTCAGGACCAGGTGTTGAGCAGCCAGAGTCGGCGACTGCAGAGGACATTGGGCCTAGTAGAGCCCAGTAGTGTTACTTGTAGTACCCACTGTACTTTTCTTGCTGTTGTTGTGAGTAGTTTTTGTTACCCCTGTACTCTTTTCATTGTAAGCTTCATGTTTATGTATATGTTTAATTCTCTACTATTGTGGTGGTATATACTGTAGTATTTCTTTCTTTACTGCTGTATTTTGTTACTGCTAGTTATATATATGGTGAATGTGGTTTATTTTACTGCTCTTTTGGTTACTTTCTCGTTGGACGACTAGGTCTTGGGATCAGTCAAGTCAGTCCGATTCTCGTCTCTCGTAGGGATTCGGGAACCGAGTCGTTACACTAATGATGGCTTTAGGAATCCCAAATCTGGAAAAGATGTTCTTCTGAATGAACCGAAGAACAACTTTATGATCATTTGTTCTTGTGGGTACGGCTTCGATCCATTTCGCGATGTAGTTAACAGCAAGAAAGATGTAGTCGAGGCCGTTAGATTTGGGAAAGGGTCCCATAAAATCAATTCCCCATATGTTAAAGATCTTGCACACAATAATCGAATTCGACGCATCATATTGCGCGAGCCCATGTTGTCGAGGGTTTGACAACAGGAACATGCCCTACAGTAGGATTGTGCATCTTTGAACATAGTGGCCAAAAGAACCCATACTAGAGGATCTTCGCTACGAATTTACGCCTAGAGTAATGGCCACCGCAAGCCTGGTCATGACAGAACGAGATGACATCATTGACTTCTTCGTCGAGAATGCATTTTCAGATTACTTGGTCATTATCGATGTGAAATAGATAAGGATATTCCCAGACATAGTACTTGGCATCGAAAATCAGCTTGTCCTGTGGGAGGTTGCCCAATCAGGTGGAACTTTCCCCTTAACCAAGTAATTCACGATATCAACGAACTAGGGAAGTCCATTAATGGCCAAGAGACGTTCATCTGGAAAATGCTTGGTAATAGGTCCGGACGGGTCAATGATCAAAGAAAGAAGGCGAGATAAATAGTCACCTACCACATTCTACTTTTTGACCTTGTCGCGAATTTTGAGATCGAACTCTTGCAATAGCAAGATCCATCAGATTAATTTAGGTTTTGCATCCTTCTTCATAAGTAAGTGCCTCGCTGCATACTAGGAGGTATCATTTGAATTTCTCCAAACCAAATACTATAGCTAGCAACTTTCTCTGTAATTGTGTAATTACGCTAAGCCTCATCCAATGACTTGCTGGTGTAATATATTACCACTGGTTTCCCGTCGATTTTCTACCTTAACACCACTCCTACTGCATAGTTAGATGCATCACACATGATCTCAAATGGTTGAGACCAGTCAGGGGATTGTAGGATTGGAGCTTAGGTAACTTGGTCACGTAGGATTTCGAATGCATGAATGCACTCACTTGTCATCTCGAAAGGTGTGTCCTTTGAGAGAAGATTCATTAAGGGGAGCACGGTTTTGGAAAAATCAGATATGAATCGGTGATAGAAACCGACGTGCCCCAAAAACAATCTGATGTATTTGATCGAGGAAGGCACAAGGAGTTTGGAAATCAAATTCACCTCTGCCCGGTCAACTTGGATATCTCTCTCAAATACGAGGTGTCCAAGCACAATGCCCTCAGGAACCATAAAGTGGCTCTTTTCCTAGGAGAGAACCAGGTTCACTTCGATGCATCTTTAGAGTATCTGGACCAAGTGCAAGAGACAATCATCGAAAGATTCATCGAAAATCGAGAAGTCGTCCATGAAGACTTCAAGGTATTTACCTACCATATTAGAGAATATGGCTAGCATGCACCGTTGAAAGGTGGCAAGTGCGTTGCAAAGCCCGAATGGCATCCTGTGGAATGGCTACGTACCGTATGTAGGTTTGGCCCTACGAGGAGGGGGTGACGTAATAAATGAGGAAATAAAATATAAAGCAATCTCACAAAAAGACAATCACACGAGTACACAATTATTTTTAGGTGGAAACTCAAACCGGGTGAAAACCACCACCTAACCCTCTCGAGTTAGGATTTTCCGATCGACCAAGTTGATCAAAATCCACTAAATTGAATCACTTTAAACGAGGGTGATTCAACCTCAATTACAACCACGCTACAAGTACGAGGGTAGCGTTCCTCAACCCCTTCTCTCCACGAGAAGGATTTTGTCCCACGAAGGAGACGGGAATTCGCAAAGCGAATACCCAACCAAAAGACAAAGATAAAATAAAACAAGTAATCCTAGAGAGCCAACAAAGGAATTTAAACCTAGCTTCTATAGGAAATAGGAAACTCCCCTTTGCAAGGAGTGCGTCGAGTTGATGACGCGGTGTGTGTGCCACGCGATGGCGCAATGTCGCTCTCGTAAACAACGGCGGGAGAGCGGGTGCGCGAAGCTTGATGCTCTCAAGATGTAGAACTTGAGCTTAGAGAGCAAGATCTTTTCTGGACACAAAAGAGTGTGAAAGTGTGTAGCTAAGTGTATCCAAGTGTGTCTTATGTTTCTCTTTGTGTATCTTGGTGTATCTTGGTGTTGCAAAGGTTTCCCTCTATTTATAGAGGCCTTAGGAAGGCTTTGGAAGGCTTAGGAAAGGTTCTATAGCCGTTGGGAACAAAGCCCAAGAGAATCAGCCTGAAATCAGGAACAATCATTGTTCTGACAGGCTTATCAGGCGTCTAATTCTGGCATCAGATGTCTGGAACTTCGCTTTAAGACGTCTGATTCCAAAGTCAGACGTCTGATTTTGGGCGGGTATCTTCCTGTCTTGAATCAGATCTAAACAGGGTTCTAGCGCAAGTCCATCAGACGACATATAGGATGTCTGGAACTATGTCTGGACGTTTGCAAACCTACTTTTACAGTGGGAATTGATTTCCAAACGTTGCAACAGCTAGAAAATCTCTGAGAAGAGATTTTGGGTCAGCCGAGGCAAAACGGTCATTTATCAGACGTCTGGAAAGGCCTAAGGACGTCTGATAAGGCTCTAACGGTCATAATCTTTGAGTATCTGCTAAGCCAGCCAACGGTCCACTAATTGGACGTCTGGCAAAGTCATCAGACGTCTCCTAAGACGTCTGGTCTAAGGTCTGGATGTCTGATTTCATCAGACAGAACTAACTATGTCCAGCCTAACAGATATCAGACGTCTGAAACAACAGTCAGACGTCTTAAAATACTTTATCAGACGTTTGATTTGGGAATTAGACGTCTGGAAGTGCTGTTTGAACCCTATATTGGTTTTCTAAGTATTCTACAGAAAACCTAAGTATCCTAGGGTTGTGCCGGTGTTCCTAGGACTACTGTTAGGGTACTTTGAGGCTCTTTAACATAATATTCTAAGGAAAATAAGAGTAAGAAAATAAAGACAAGAGATACAAGAAAGGATAAAACAGAATCTATCCTATTCTTCTTGTCTTCTATCTTCAATCTGTCGCTCCACGCGAACCTCCTCTGTTCTTTATTAAGCTCCTCCAATCCATCCTGGATGCGAGCTCGAGTTCCGTCTAAACACGTCCACATTTGCAATTGACCTGAAATCTAGGACTCAAATTGCAAATGTTAAATAACACGTGTTTTGTTATCATCAAAACAAATGATCGTGGTGCTCTAGCACCAACACCGTAGGGGCAAGTAAAGGTGGTCTTTTCCTGATCCTCGGGATGGATTGCCACTTGGTTGTATCAAAGTACCTATCCAGGAAACAGAAGAACCTATTTCCCACTAGTTTCTCAAGAATTTGATCAATGGACAGGAGAGGGAAATGGTCATTCTTCATGGAGGCATTCAGTTTTCGATAGTCTATGTAGACTCTCAATGAGTTCCTCAATTTGAGTCGGGATGGTTTCTCCAAATTCTGTCGTAATCATGGTGAGCCTTGCCTTTTTAGGCACAATTTAGATGGGGCTCACCCAAGAGCTGTCAGAGATCGGGTAGATGATTCCTACGTCGAGCCACTTGATAATCTCCTTTTTCATGACCTCCTATAGATTCGGGTTCAATCTTCTCTACATTTCTCGAGATGGTCGTGAGCCCTCTTCAGTATAAATACAATGTGTGTAATACGAGGGACTTATTCCAGTCAGGTCATCTAGATTCCATCCAATGGCTCTTCAATGTTGCTGGAGGACAAAAATCAACTTTGTTTCCTAATCAAGAGTGAGTCAAGATTTGATGATCACAGGAAACGTTCGATTCAAACCAAAAAATATGTATTTTAGATTATCCGGGAAGGGCTTTAATTCAAGAATGGGGTTATCAATGATTAGCCCATATTTGTGGGTTATTTAGGTTAAGTTAATTTTATGTATTTAGCATGCATTAGGATATAAATACATTAATTACATATTTGTTTCATGCATTGCATTTTTATGTAAATTAGGTCTTAGCATGCATTAGCCTAGTCTTTAATTCAGTTTGCATTTTAATTTAGTGAGCATTATACACATTACATGCATTACATAAAATTAGATATTTTATAAGGCATTGTATATAAATAAGCCAATATTTTATTTATTTATTTATCTCTTCTTCCGTAGGACTCATCGGCTGAGCCACCGTGTAATAGCTACAGCCTCGGCAATAAAGGAGCAATCCACTCGTCCAAGCAAGGAAGGAACGGGAAAAGTGGATCTGGCTCCCTTGCAACTCAATTCAGAAGAGGCTGGCTGCTATAAGAGGAAGGAGGAGGTTGCGGAGCGGGGGAGGCCTCCATCCCAATCCATCACTGTGCGTGCATTGTGCACATTCTCGCTCATCACCACTGGCCTCAACTGTGGCAGCAAGCCTCCACCATCATGGGCGTGTGGCATGATAGGCTACACCACCATCCAGAGCTTGCTTGCATCACTGTGCTTCTCGACCGCAACACCACCGCTACCTCCACACACCATCACCATTCTCCTTCTTCGTCTTCTTCTTCCTTTGTTTCTCCTCTACAACCACACACCACCGAAACAAACCCATCAACAGAGTCACCTCCCTTGCTCGCGCAACCCTCCGGCTCTGCTCTCTTCATCGTACACCACCCGCGTGCGTTGCCCACCACCCGCGTGGGCTCCTGCCTCCCTCCCCTCATCGCGCTTCCACCCGTGTGCAACAAAGGTCGGGCACACCCTCTCCTCTCCACGCGCCACTCTCCAGCAGCAAGTAGCATCGCTACCTCTCCCTTTTCTCAAACGCACTAGCAGCAAGAAGAGCACCCCACCACCGTCTCCTCGCCACTGCCGACTCCGACAACCATTTGCCTCACCACCACCGCCATCAAAAGCGGCTTGGCCGACTTATCGTCCGACAAGCTCCTCACTTCCACCCATTGCTTCCTCCGTGCACGAGCATAAGGCAAAGTTTTCCCTTGTTTTGGGTTGCATTAGTTATTACGGTCCAATGCCATTGCTAAACTTAATTTTCCGCTTTTATTGAATTTTATAATGGTCGTTATTTTGTGAAGATAACCTCCCTGCTTTCTTTAAATGCTTTATCAACATATATGAACACTATGAGCCTTATTTAAGAGAGGGTTTGGCATCGATTCTTCACGACTTTAATTGTGAACATTGATTTGTTGATTTTTACGATTTTAAAAAGCACGTTCCTCCCTGTGCACATGACCCGCTCCCTTGTGAGTGGTTATTTATTTTTCATCTATTTTGATCACGCGTTTTATATAATGACTCGTTACCTTTTTAACCATTTAAGACGTCTGGAGTTTCAGTCAGACATCTGTCCAAACATCAGGACATGTTTTTGGACGTCTGAAAGTGAGTATTTCGTACTACGTGGTGTGCTCTGCACGCGAGCGGCGTGCAAGGACTCTCTCTCTCCTTCGCCCCTCACCCAAACCCTAACCACTCTCCTATATATATACCCCCTCCCTTCTCCTCTCCTCTCCTCACACCACCGCCACCTCCACCTTCTCTTGCGATAGCCACCTTTCTCTCCGCCTCTGGTGCAGCCGCGGCAAGGAAGGAGAGCCACCGGCGAGGGGAGAGCAGGGAGGAGTGAGAGCGAGAGAGTGTGAGGGAGTGAGAGTGGGGGAGGAGGAAGACAACCGCAAAAGCTCAGTGGAGCTCAAGGAGGAGCTCGTAGGAGAGGAGAGGATGTTGGCGAGGAGCTGCTCAAGCTCTTGCAACGGCTGGAGCTACCGCCGCGGGCGGAGGTGCGACCGGAGCGAGCTGCGAGGAGGTTCTGATACTGGAAGTTTTCTAGTATCAAACGTCTGGAGTGAAGTCCAGATGATTGGCGAGGCACCTGGACATCTGGAGCTAAGGCCGAACATCTGAGAGCACGTATTGCACGAGGTATGTACATTCCTGCACTGATTTCTGCCATGCAGAAGATCTCAGAGCAGGAGTTGTTGGGCTGAAACCATGCTTGCGTTTTCATACGCAGGGCAGCTTTGGGAAGGCGTGGAGTGTGCTTTCCCAAACACCTTTGGACGTCTAATCACATCATCAGATGTTCGGAGGTGCTTCCAGATGACTGGAGACCTTGTCCGACGTCTAGAACTATCCCCAGATGGTCGTAGAGGGAGTCTGGACGTCTGATCAGCCGCAGAAAACACAAGGTGAGTTTTTGACGTCTTTTAAGACATTTGGGATTAGTCCCAGACGTCTGATTTTGATCAGTAACTGCGTTTTTAGCCTGTTTAAGGCCAAAACGGAATTGGATTTCCACAAACAAAGTACCATTATTTTCTACTCGAGTTCCTCTACGTGTTCGTATTGAGTATCTACTGTTTTAAACTCATCTAATGTACATTAGTTGCTCTGTACAAGTTACCAGCCAGTGGCTTGTTCGAGGCCTGCGAAGACGATGAGATCTGCGGCACAGGCCCCCATTCCTCCCGTGATACCCGGTAGAGTGGTTTAACTTAGTTGCTAATATTTAAATAAGAATGTACTTGGTTGGAATATTCGGATTGAACTCTAGGATATGGAATGAACCCTAGGGTATAAATGAATGAGCTTGTTTGAGCTGTACTGTTTACTTGAATGCATGGTTAAGATAAATTGATAACAAATGCCTTTAATATAATTATGAGATGTATGTTAAAATACGAGCTGTCTGTATGTAATTGATAAATTGCCTGTGAAACCACAAGTTGCATGTTATTGAGAATTGAATTATGAAAACACGAGCTGCCTATATATGGATGAGGAAGGAATTATGAGACATGAGATCTAAACCTGGATAAATGAGATGAATATGAGCATGAACCCTATCGGGAATTAGGAGTAGAACACCTGTGGATGAAAGGAAATCTGGAATGTAGACGGGAAGTGTGCTGGCCCTTGTGTACGCGATACCAAGGAGAGCAACTGTCCCTTTTTAGTGTAGAGCAGAGCTAGCCTCCTTTGGGTTGAGACCTGGGGTTAGGATTGGCCACTCTACACCGACTTCTGTTGGCCCTCACGTACGTGGTACTGAGGCGAGCTACTAGTGTAGGGAGGGAGCTAGCCACCCCACATGACCCGGAGTTCAGCAAGCCACCCTACACCGACTTTGTTATGCCCTTTGGGTAAACTGGGGTAGTCATATGAGGGTGCGTGGACTGTGGAAAAGCGAGACCGCTGTTTTGTGAGGGCAAGGCCCTATACTGTTCCATGTTGTACTTTGGACGTACCCGCTAGCAGAAACGACTGACCGTGTGTCAGTGTGGGGTACCTACCCGTGCACTTATCATGTGTGCCGTAATCACCGCTACGTCTCGACAGTGACCTCGGGGTGGTTGACTGGGTGTAGGACTACCATGGGGGACCCTCCCGGCCAGGAAAGCACCACGTGTACCTTCTACTCTACGGAAAAGATTGCAATTAAGATCGTTCTCGCGAGGAACATGCAAGATCAAGAAATACCTGGATACTTTGAGAAATAAATGAAACAAAAACACATAAGTGAGATAAATAGAAATGAGAAATAAATCTGTTGTTATTTTTATTATACTTGTACTTAAATAATGTAAACACCACTCTACTCAGAGTTCGCTGACTCTGTCTTTTCATAACCCTGTTCAGGATCAGGAGTGGAGCAGCCTGAGATTCCGACTGCAAAGGGTGCTGGGCCCAACTGAGCCCAGCCGTAGTCATTTGTTTTCCCGATTGTTGTAGTGAGTAATGGACACATAGTTACTATTCCTGTTACTTTATATTTCCTTTCCGTTTCCTGTTGTGGTTGTGGTGTTATATACTGAGACAGTGGTTCTACTTTCTTTACTGCTTCATACTTTTCTTCTGCTTAGTTATATTGCATGTGTGAATGTGATTTATTTTCCAGCTTTTGGTTATTTCTTGTTGGACGACTAGGTCTTGGGATTAGTTGAGACAAGCCTGTCTCAGGTCCTATAGGGATCCGAGAATCGGATTGTAATAAGATGGTATCAAAGCAAGGTCATCCCGAGAAATGAATCAATTGACTTGAGCGTAACCACTCACGTGCATATAACTAGGACAGCCACCACAATGTATCGCTTGATATTCGCTTCTGAGTCTTTTTCTTGATGTAATTCGGTATCGTTGACACTCTTATTCTATCTCTTGCATCTCCTTACAGGAGATGCCTTGTTGGGGAGTTCCCGAGGCAGGCCATGGTCGTGGTCGTGGATGAGGTCAGAGGAGCGGACGTGCCGGACCTAAGGTACTAGTTGACCCACCTCTTCTCCCAGGCGTTCAGGCACAGGATCTCGCCCAGTTGATCAGAGATGTTGGTTAGAGCTCCTGAAGGACTGTTACTGCAGCATCTCCTACCACCCAGGGAAGACCAATGTGGTGGTTGACGCCTTGAGCCGGAAGGCGCCCGCCCACTTGGCCATTTTACAGGCATAGAGTTGCAGACTCATGGAGGAGTTGGGCAGTTGGCGACCCGGGGAGTCACAGGTGTATTGTGGGACAATGATAGTGATGCGGCAGACACGACCTGAGCTGATAGACTGCAGCATTGCAAGGCAGATGACAGATCCGTACTTACAGACGCTGCGAGACAGGGTGTTGATAGGGGACCTAGGAGACTTTTTCTTTTCAGACGAGATACTGCACATGAGGGGACGCTTATGCGTTCCTAGAGACGAGGAGTTGTTGAGAGAGCTTCTAACTGAGGCGCACGAGTCCAGGTTCACCATACATTCCGGGAACACAAAGATGTACCATGACTTGCGATGCGACTTTTGGTGGAGAGGGATGAAGCGGGATGTTGGTGAGTTTGTGCAGCAGTGTTTGGTATGCCAGTAGGTGAAGGCTGAGCATCAGAGGCCTGCAAGGCCGTTGCAGCCACTTCCTGTGCCAGAGTGGAAGTGGGAGAGCATCACCATGGACTTGGTGGTGGGTCTACCAGTTACCCAGCGGGGACACAACGTAGTCTGGGTGATAGTAGACAGGTTGACGAAGATGGCGCGTTTCCTGCCAATTCGAGTCACCTTTGGACCAGCACAGTTAGCAGAGAAATACATATGAGATGTGGTATGCTTGTACGGAGTCCCACATGAGATTGTATCCAACAGGGATACTCATTTTACTTCCCAGTTTTGGGCTGAGTTTCAGTAGGCCTTGGGGACACGTTTGAGGTTCAGTACTGCTTACCACCCCCAAACGGACGGACAGTCAGAGCGCACCGACAGACACTTGAGGACCTTTTGCGTGCCTGTGTACTAGACTGGAGAGTCTCTTGGGAGGAGCATTTGCCCCTGGTAGAGTTTGCATACAATAACAGTTACCACTCGAGCATCGGCATGGCACCTTACGAGGCTCTGTACAGAAGGAGGTGTACTACACCCTTGAGTTGGGTCGAGGTGGGGACCAAGTGGGAGGTTGGTCCCAGGCTGATCTGGAAGAGTCAGGAGGTGATAGAGTAGATTCACAGATGACTCCACACTGTCAAGAGTAGGCAGAAGAGCTACGCTGACCGGAAACGCAGAGAGGTGCAGTTCGAGGTTGGAGACCATGTCTTTCTCCATGTTTCGCCCATGAAGGGTCTACAATGTTTTGGGGTGAAAGGGAAGCTTGCATTGAGGTTTGTGGGGACCTTTGAGGTCCTGGAGTAGGTGGGACCCGTTGCTTACCAGCTTGCCCTTCCTCCCCAGCTTTCTAGAGTGCACGACGTGTTCCACGTGTCCAACCTCAGGAAGTACGTCGCCAACCTAGTCACGTTCTGAGCCACGAGAGAGTCGAGGTGGGTGACGACCTGACCTGCCCCGAGAGACCAGTATAGATACTAGACAGAGCCATCCGGAGTCTGAGATGGAAGTAGGTACCACTGGTGAAGATCCTATGGAGAAGCCAGTGGTACGAGGAGGCGACTTGGGAGCCTGAGGCGGTGATGCAAGAGTGATACCCGGAGCTTTTTGAGGGTACATCTTTTCAGACCTACTTCGGTCCTCTTTAAGTTTGTTATGCACAGTTACGTTCCTTTCCCGCACCCTAGCTAGCTCAAGTTTCGGGGACGAAACTTCCTTTAAGTTTGTTATGATGTAATGACCCATTACCTTTCTAGACATTTAAGACGTCTAGAGTTTCAGTCAGACGTCTGTCCAGACATGTGGACATGTTTCCGGACGTCTAAAAGTGAGTTTTTCGTACTGCGGGGTGCGCTCTGGCGCGGGTGGCACGTAGAGACTCTCTCTCTCCTTCGCCCCTCACCCAAACCCTAACCCCTCTCCTATATATATACCCCCTTCCTTCCCCTCTCCTCTCCTCCTCACACCACAGCCATCGCCACCTCCACCTTCTCTTGCAACAGCCACCTTTCTCTCTGCCTCTGCTGTAGCCGCAGCAAGGAAGGAGAGCTGCCGGCGAGGGGAGAGCGGGAAGGAGTGAGAGCGAGAGAGTGCGAGGGAGTGAGAGCAGGGGAGGAGGAAGACAACCGCGAGAGCTCAATGGAGTTCGTAGGAGAGGAGAGGATGTCAGGGAGGAGCTGCTCAAGCTCTTGCAGCGGCTGGAGCTGCCGCCATGGGCGGAGGTGAGAGCAGAGTGAGCTGTGAGGAGGTTCTGATACTGGAAGTTTTCTAGTATCAGACGTCTGGAGTGAAGTCTAGACGACTAGCGAGGCACCTGGACATCCGGAGCTAAGGCTAGACATTTAAGAGCACGTATCGTGCGAGGTACATACATTCTTGCACTGATTTCCGCCATGCAGAAGATCTTAGCGCAGGAGTTGTTAGGCTGAAACCATGCCTGCATTTTTGTATGCAGGGCTGCTTTGGGAAGGCATAGGGCATGCTTTCCCAAACACTTTTGGACCTCTGATCACATCACCAGACGTCCGGAGGTGCTTTCAGATGACCGGAGACCTTGTCCGACGTCTGGAACTGTCCCCAGATGGTTGTAGAGGGAGTCTGGACGTCTGATCAGTCGCAGGAAACACAAGGTGAGTTTTTGACATCTTTTAAGATGTCTAGGATTAGTCCCAGACGTTTGATTTTGATCAGTAACCACGTTTTTGGCTTGTTTAAGGCCCAAACGGAATTAAATTTCCGCAAACAAAGTATCATTGTTTTCTACTCGAGTTCCTCTACGTGTTCGTATTAAGTATCTACTATTTTAAGCTCATCTAATGTACATTAGTTGCTCTGTACAGGTTACCAGCCAGTGGCGTGTTCGGGGCCTGCGGAGACAACGAGATCTGCGGCACAGGCCCCCATTCCTCCCGTGATACCCGGTAGAGTGGTTTAACTTAGTTGCTAATATTTAAATAAGAATGTACTTGGTTGGAATATTCGGATTGAACTCTAGGATATGGAATGAACCCTAGGGTATAAATGAATGAGCTTGTTTGAGCTGTACTGTTTACTTGAATGCATGGTTAAGATAAATTGATAACAAATGCCTTTAATATAATTATGAGATGTATGTTAAAATACGAGCTGTCTGTATGTAATTGATAAATTGCCTGTGAAACCACAAGTTGCATGTTATTGAGAATTGAATTATGAAAACACGAGCTGCCTATATATGGATGAGGAAGGAATTATGAGACATGAGATCTAAACCTGGATAAATGAGATGAATATGAGCATGAACCCTATCGGGAATTAGGAGTAGAACACCTGTGGATGAAAGGAAATCTGGAATGTATACGGGAAGTGTGCTGGCCCTTGTGTACACGATACCAAGGAGAGCAACTGTCCCTTTTTAGTGTAGAGCAGAGCTAGCCTCCTTTGGGTTGAGACCTGGGGTTAGGATTGGCCACTCTACACCGACTTCTGTTGGCCCTCACGTACGTGGTACTGAGGCGAGCTACTAGTGTAGGGAGGGAGCTAGCCACCCCACATGACCCGGAGTTCAGCAAGCCACCCTACACCGACTTTGTTATGCCCTTTGGGTAAACTGGGGTAGTCATATGAGGGTGCGTGGACTGTGGAATAGCGAGACCGCTGTTTTGTGAGGGCAAGGCCCTATACTGTTCCATGTTGTACTTTGGACGTACCCGCTAGCAGAAACGACTGACCGTGTGTCAGTGTGGGGTACCTACCCGTGCACTTATCATGTGTGCCGTAATCACCGCTACGTCTCGACAGTGACCTCGGGGTGGTTGACTGGGTGTAGGACTACCATGGGGGACCCTCCCAACCAGGAAAGCACCACGTGTACCTTCTACTCTACGGAAAAGATTGCAATTAAGATCGTTCTCGCGAGGAACATGCAAGATCAAGAAATACCTGGATACTTTGAGAAATAAATGAAACAAAAAAACATAAGTGAGATAAATAGAAATGAGAAATAAATCTGTTGTTATTTTTATTATACTTGTACTTAAATAATGTAAACACCACTCTACTCAGAGTTCGCTGACTCTGTCTTTTCATAACCCTGTTCAGGATCAGGAGTGGAGCAGCCTGAGATTCCAACTGCAGAGGGTGCTGGGCCCAACTGAGCCCAGCCGTAGTCATTTGTTTTCCCGATTGTTGTAGTGAGTAATGGACACATAGTTACTGTTCCTATTACTTTCTGTTTCCTTTCCGTTTCCTGTTGTGGTTGTGGTGGCATATATTGAGATAATGGTTCTACTTTCTTTACTGCTTCGTACTTTTCTTCTGCTTAGTTATATTGCATGTGTGAATGTGGTTTATTTTCCTACTTTTGGTTATTTCTTGTTGGACGACTAGGTCTTGGGATTAGTTGAGGTGAGCTGGTCTCAGGTCCTGTAGGGATCCGGGAATCGGGTCGTAACATTACAATCCAATGCCATTGCTAAACTTAATTTTCCTCTTTTATTGACTATTATAATGTTGGTTATTTTGTGAAGATAACCTCCTTGCTTTCCTTAAATGCTTTATCAACATATATGAACACTATAAGCCTCATTTGAGAGAAGGTTTGGCATCGATTCTTCACGACTTTAATTATGAACATTGATTTTTCGATTTTTGCGATTTTAATAAGCACGTTCCTCCCTATGGACATAACCCGCTCGCTTGTGAGTGGTTATTTATTTTTCATCTATTTTGATCACACATTTTACCACTCGATTTCTATACTACAATGAAATCTTAGATTATATTTTTGAACACCATTTTCACGCTCGTCAAATGGCACCGTTGCCGGGGAGGCGATGGACCTAATAAACTCGCAGTCATTCATTTGTTCATGCTGATTTAAATTTTTTAGGCATATTTAATCTCTTCTATCTGGTTTGTGCGAGGTACCTCTAAGAGAATCGTCGCACCCACCTCAGCATCTTAGCATCGTGGACCTTGGCATCTTGGTGGACCTTGTCACCACCAATCTAGAGGGGAAATTCTTGAGGACAGGAACTTATTTATTCTCCTCTACTTTTGCATTTAGATAGATTTAGACTTTAGGATTTCTTGCATTCATTATTTGGGACCCCTATTCTGGGGTCATATTTTGAGGTGTTTGTTCCCCGATTTCGTTTTAGGCCCGTGTTGGGTAATCTTTTCAGGAACTTATTCCCATTTATTTAGGCAATAGGATTTTCGTTTTCTTTTGTGGAGTTTATCCCTTCTTGTTTGTGTTTAAGTAGTGTAGAAAAAAAAAGGAAAACATCATGAACTACCTACTAGAAGTTGCATGCCCCTAGGTCGAACCACATAGGTGTGTATGACATCATCTAGATCTTTCATTGATTACATTGCGTGCATCTTGCATTGTTGAAAGCTGGAGACAAGGTACATTTCTCTATATCCTTGCATATCTTCCTGATCATGCATTTGCACTTGGACCTAATTTGTAAGACCACATAATTTGACTTGGAAAGAATTAACAAGTGTTCATATTAAATTTTCTAAAAAAGGACTAATTAAAGGAGGAACACATTAAAACCCAAGGAGTTGATTTGAGACATTGTGTTGTGGTTCAATGTTCAAAAGAATTTTCCAGTGAATGCACACGTGTATGACATTTTTGCACTGTAGCACGCACTCTAAACACTCCTAGGTTGGAACCTCTAGGAAAGAGCCTCTTATTGCTGGACACTGAGGTGACCCCAACTATAGTCCAAAAGTGAGGTTGCCTTCAAACCTTGCGGATTGAGGGTAGTTAAGAAGCACTGCGAAAGCAACACTTCAAAGGAAGGGCTTGACCCTACTTGCATCCCTTTTTGCCGTGTTTAGAGGTGACTAAACTTTTTGGTCTTTAGGGAGGATCTCTAAAGTTCCAGTTAAGTCTTTATTAAGGCATTCCGTAGGTCGACAATAGGCATATAATTGAATGGGCAATTTGTATTGTCACCTACAATATGAACTAAAGTCGAAAGCCTAAATCTGTAAAGACCTAACAAGTCCTTTTGAATTATGTTTGTGTTGTTGGTGCATGCTTGGTAGGCATTCTCTTAGGAGACAACTTGTGTTTGATCCAGAACATGAAAGAATCCAGAAGAAGCCACCCAAGGGAAGAAATGGCTGGTCAAAGGAGCCTTAAGGAATATTTCATTCCGACCAATCACCTTGGCTCTACACTATGTAGACCTGGAGGGGACAATCCCTATGAGATCAAAAGCAGTACCATATCCTTACTGCCCTCCTTTTATGGTACTACTAGGGAAGACCTCTACAAGCATATAGAGGAATTCATAGAGGTCTGTTCCACGGTGAAGCTGCAGGGCGTTATTGATGATGCCTAAATGTGGATCCTCTTTCTTTTCTCCCTCAAGGACAAGGCCAAGTATTGGTATCATACCTTAGATGGTATTAACACTTGGGATGCTTTGAAGAAGTAGTTTTTGAAGTACTTCCCCATGAGAAAAACTAATCACTTTCAGAGGGAAATTGAGTTTTGCTCAAAAGGATGGGGAAGCTTTCCATGATGCGTGGGAGTGCTTTAATGACCTTTTAAGACTTTGCCCAGATCACCAGGTGCCAAAGTGGCAACTGGTTGAAAGGTTCTACATCAAACTTAGTGATTCGCACAAGCAGACCGTGGATGGTGCTTGTGCAGGAACCTTTTTGTCTAAGATTGAGGACGAAGATTGGAACCTATTTATACATTGAGTGAGAATTCTATTCACCTAAATTCTGCCTACTTGGATAGAAAATCCACATGCAAAGAAAGTTGGAGACAAATGAGGCTAGGGACACCCAGAATTTAGCCTACCAGATCCAATTGCTGAATCAAAATATGGAAAAGCTTATGTCGAGCCCTAGCCAATTCACGCTTAGTATCTCCGCATCCCAAGCTTCAGAATGCTCCATTTGTCAAGGCAATAAACACGCCACTGTGGATTTCCATTTGGCATCTCAATTCCCTAAACTTGTATAAGCGGACCCGAATGCCCCTTAAGGGTTCTGTCCTAGACCTTGTAATGACCCTTTTTCCAACACTTACAACAAAGGTTGGAGGAACCACCCCAATGTTTCATGGAGACAGGGAATTACAGATCCCAACCCATTCAGACTCAACAGTATAATCAACCTCCTAACCTCTCCCAATCCCCTAAGATCTCTGAGATGGATGAGCTCAAGGCTATGTTGAAGGCCATGCAAGAGAATCAAAGTATGATCATCCAATCTCATGACAAGGCAATCAATGAGATGAAATCCCAAATTTGACACCTTGTTGAGGCTGTGAGCAAAAGGGAGATTGGGAAGCTTCCCAGTTCATCTGAGGAGAACCCTAAAGGGAAAGGGATAGTCTTTAGGGAGCATGCCCAGGCAGTGACTATTCTAAGGAGTGGGAGAGAAATTTCCAAACCTGATGCTCCTATAGTCCCACCTTCTGAAAACCTATCCACCTCGACTTTCACCCCCATCAGAGAAGAGTTGCCCAACACTCCTCCGCTTGAAATCACCTCACTGGAAGAGGTTGTCCTCGCTCCACCCCTTACCCGACATGACAACCCTTTCACCCAGAGACCGAGAGTGCCATTTACAAAGTGCTTATCCACCTCTGGGCAGACTTTTGTTGGCTCATCTGGAGCCAAAGATAGGATAAATGAAATCAAGGAGACTTTCAAGCAAGTGTAGATTAACCTACCTTTGCTTGAGGCTATCAGGTAGATTCCGTCCTATGCTCACTTTCTAAAGGACCTATGCATGAAAAAGTTGTCCTGCTTAATTCCGTTAGCTCAATAGTTCAACATGGCACACCCCCGAAACTTAAGGACCCAGGAGCCTCGTACATCTCGGTGGTCATTGGTGACCTACATATAGATGAGACTCTGCTTGATTTGGGTGGAGGGTTAAACATCCTTCCGAGCTACATGTATGAACAACTTGGAGGAGGCAATCTAAAGCCTAGCCCGGTAATCCTCCAAGTTGCAGACTGATCACTCAAGACACCCTGGGAAATTCTGAAAGATGTCCTCATGAGAGTGGAGGACTTCTTATTCCCCGTTGACTTTTTAGTTTGGACATAGACCCTACCAACAAGCCAACCAAGCCCTCCATCATTTTGGGTCGCCCCTTCCTTGCAACTTCACATGCTTCGATCAATTGCAATACTGGGACATTAAAAATGGGCTTTGGGAACAGGAAAATCCGACTTAATGTGTTTGATGCTTATAAACAAGCCGAGCTTGAGGATTGTTCCCAAGTTGAGGTGGTAGATGACCTGAATGAAGAGACAACCCCTGCAATTTTATGTGATGACCCCCTTCAACATGTCATGCTAAATGAGCATTCCCATCTCTTAGAGGAATGTGCAGGGGATATACTAGAACTTGAGGAGTTGCTTGGTGTTTTTGTTGAGTCTCTTTCCCCATCATCTTCGCCTAAGGTAGATCTGTTACCTGAGATGGGGACATATATTATGAAACCCTCAACCATACAAGCCCCCGACCTTGAGCTGAAACCCCTCCTGGACACTCTCAAATAGGTCTTCCTGGGTGCTAATAATACGCTCTCCGTTATCATTTCGGCTATGCTATTTGAAGCACAGGAGGGAGCCTTGATTGAATGTTTTTCTAGGCATAAGGAAGCTATTGCTTGGAGCATCGTTGATATTAAGGGTATAGACTTTACACCCTACATGCACCACATTTATATTGATGATTCCATCAAGCCATTTAGGGACATGTAGAGACGTCTTAACCCCAACATGTGGGAGGTGGTTAAAAAGGAAATTCTGAAGTGGTTGGATGTTGGGATCATATATCCCATTGCGGATAGTAAATGAGTAAGTCATATTCATGTGGTGCTAAAGAAGGCAGGCTTTACTGTGGAAATTAATGACCAAGGAGAACAAGTGGTGACTACACCCTCAAATGGATGGAGGGTCTGCATTGATTACTGCAAACTGAAACCGCTACCCAGAAAGATCACTTTCCCTTGCCTTTTATTGACAAAATTCTTGAAGAATTGGCGGGGAATAAGTACTATTGCTTTCTCAATGGATATTCTGAGTACAACTAGGATGCAGTCTTCCCTAATGACAGGAGAAGATGACTTTCACGAGTCCTTATGGTACCTTTGCATTCAAGCGTATGCCGTTTGGATTATGTAATGCATCGGCAACCTTCCAGTGGTGTATGATATCCATTTTCTCGGACATGATTGACGAGTGTGCCGCAGTGTTTATGGATGACTTCTCTAGTCTTTCAACTAGTGTCTCCTGCACCAAGAGAATGTGCTGAAGCGATGTAAGGAGACTGGTTTAGTCTTCAACTGGGAGAAAAGCCACTCCAAGGTACAGAAAGAAATTATCCTTGGGCATGTTGTGTTTGAAAGGGGCTTGGAAGTAGATAAGGCTAAGGTTGATTCTATTTCCAAACTCCCATTGCCCTCGAATGTCAAATAGATTAGATCTCTTCTGGGCCATGTGGGCTTTTATAGGTGCTTTATTAAAAAATTCAGTAAAATTTCTAGGCCACTTTGCAACCTATTGGCGAAGGAATCTTTCTTCGATTTTGATTCAAAGTGTGCCAAGGCCTTTCATACTCTGAAGGAGGCCTTGATTTCTGCGCCTATTCTCCGAGATCCAAATTGGACACTCCCATTCGAGCTAATGTGTGATGTATCAGATTATGCTGTGGGAGCTGTCCTTGGACAAAGAGTTGAGGGAAGACCTCATGTGCTACATTACGCTAGCAAAACCTTAACTGACCCACAGCAAAACTACACTGTGACAGAAAAGGAATTACTCGCCGTAGTATTTGCTTTGAAAAAGTTTAGGTCTTATCTTCTTGGGTCTAGGGTGGTCATTTTTACTAATCATGCGGCAGTGAAGCACCTCATTGCTAAGAAAGATTCTAAGCTATGACTTATTAGGTGGATTATACTCCTTCAAGAGTTTCACTTGGAGATTTGTGAAAAGAAAGGAGTTGAAAATGTAGTGGCTGATCATCTGTCTCGCTCCCACTTGATGACTCTCCATCTGGAGACATCCACGAGACATTTCCCGATGAAACCCTTATGGCGGTAACACCAATTTCACCTTGGTATGCTGATACCGTCAATTACTTGGTCACTGGAGAGACTCCTGGCTCTTGGAATGAGCAGAAAAGGAAGAGATTCATTTCCTGAGCTAAATACTTTCGTTGGGAAGAGCTATAATTATTTAGAATTGGACAAGACCAAGTATTGAGACGATGTGTAATTGAAGAGGAGCGACAAAGTGTGTTGAGTTTTTGCCATGAACTTCGTTGTGGAGGATACTTTAGTGCTAAGAAAATAGCTTTTAAGGTTCTTCAGTCTGATTTTTGGTAGCCTACTTTATTTAAGGATTCTCACAACTTTGTTAAGGCTGTATTAGATGTCAACGGATTGGAATGATTGGGAAGAGGAATGAGATGCCTCAACACTCGATCTAACCTGTTGAAACTTTTGATGTTTAGGGAATAGACTTTATGGGCCCCTTCCCTTCGTCCCATGGATATGAGTATATATTGGTGGCAATTGATTATGTCTCCAAGTGGATAGACGCCATTCCTATGCGCACAAATGACCACTTTGTGGTTTTGAAATTTGTGAGGGCCAATATTATATCTCGCTTTGGCTACCATAAGATGATTATAAGTGATGGGGGACCTCATTTCCGGAACCACCACTTTAATCGGCTACTCAAGAGTCTGGGAGTAACTCACAAGATCTCTACCCCTTACCATCCTCAGACGAGTGGTCAGGTTGAAGTATCAAATAGGGAGATCAAGAATATTTTGGAAAAGACTGTTAGGCCAGATAGGAAGGATTGATCTCAAAAGCTGGATGATGCTTTATAAGCTTATCGAATAGCTTACAAAACCCCTTTGGGTATGTCTCCCTTCTGGCTGGTGTACGGGAAAGTGTGCCATTTACTCGTTGAGCTTGAACATAGGGCACTCTAGGCTATCCAAAGTGTCAACATGGATTTAGAAAAGGCGAGTACATTACAAAAAAAATAGCTTTTAGCGACAAATTAGATAGTGGCATATAATGCATTTGCCACTAATTCTTTTGATTTAGCAGCAAATTTTTTTTCTATGCAGCTATAACATTTTGTCAAACGACAATTAGTATTAGTAACAAATATATTTGCTGCTATTACATTTGATTTAGTAGCAATTGTTACTTATCTCACTATAATATTTTTGTTAAATACAATTAACATTAGTGGTAAATATATTTGTCACTATAACTTTTGATTTAGCGATAATTTTTACTTATGTTATTATAATATATTTTTTGAATGACAAATTGATAGGTAAAATAAGGAGGGAAAAATTAAATTCAAACTTATTCTTTTTAAACTTAAAAAAACTTTTAATTTTATTTAATATTAAAATACAAGTACGTGGGAATTGATGTAAAGTGACAATCATGTTGAAAAAAATATTAGTTAAAGTATTAAGATATAATTAAAAATTTACTTTCATCAAAATATTTATTTTTTATAAAAAAAATTAGAGCAATCTTTTAACGACCATTATTTTAAAATATACGATAACCCCTTAACTCCACGATCATGTTAAAAAATCGCACAACTTTATTACGAAATCCATCCTTTGTATTCACGAAAACATGTCTCCACGTGCTCAAAACCTCGTCTCCTAACCCTGCAAATCCCAATCCCCTCGTGAGTCGTGACCTTACCCGAAATTCAAGTTGCCTTGCACGCCAAGGTCTGCTGCGACCATGCCTTTCCCCTACGAGCTCCGCCACCCCCACACGATCTTTCCCCGCTTGCCTTTCCTACTCCCTCCCTCCCCTAATCCCCTTCACCATCGACCTCCCCGTCCCCGACCCATCGAACTCCCCAAAGCACGACCTCTGTCGGCGTCCACTTCCCCCGTGACCACTACCGCTGAAAACTCGAGTGCTCACCCTCATCGTCGATTACCCTTATTCTCAACCTCGTACTAGTTGCCAACCATAACCCACAGCACCCTCGTCAACCCACAAGCCTTCTCCTCGGTGATCACCGTTAAAGAAGGAGGAGAAGAAGGAAGCGGGGTGTTTCTCCCCCATGGGTGTGTTCCGCGGTCTCGGCTGCACCTCCCCCTCCTCGACGGCATACATTCTCACCCCCACCTCCTCGTCCTCCTCCTCCTCGATGGTCGCCGCCGTGTGGTCCTCCGTTGAGTGGCCCCCGAAGAAACCACAGGGGAGGAGGAAGAAGGAGAGGAAGGAGCCAAGGGGTGGAGGGGACCACCACCACCTGCTCCTCCAACCCAACTGCATCGCTGTCAACCCCTCTGACGTGTGGTGTGCCATCGACTCCTCCGTCGACTATGTCCCCCCCACTTCCAGCACTCTCGCCCCGACAGTCCCAATCCCCCTAGAGAGGTCCCAAATCCCTCTTTCTGTCCCTCTTTTTTTTTTTCTGTATTAGTTAGTTTGTTTGTTTGAGCATCTTAGCCGCTCGACATCCAACCGGTGTCCAGTTTCGCAGGTTGAACATGCCCCTTCCCGCCTATGCGAAACCAGCGGCGATTAGATCAGTTGCGACTTGAATCGAGAAAATAGGCCATAGAATAAGCATTGGTGATTTAGCCGTTTAAGTTTGTTGTTTGTTTGAGCACCCCTTCTCAACGGCCCAAACAAAGGGGCATTAAATCTGTCCATTGGAGATTGTCTTGGCTGCTGCGAAGATCAACAACTGGAGTAACGGATATGGGGGTGTTTGCTTTGGCTACGATGGGAAAGTGGCTAGATGGTTGATACAAATGGATTTCAGGGCAGGTTTATGGTGCAGGATGCTGCATACTTAGGGAGGGTGGTGGGAGGAGGAGGAGGGAGGATCTGTTGAGGGTGTCCTCACTGCTCCTCGAGGATCCACGGTCGCTAGACTGGGCACACGGGGGTTCGGCGAGGCACATGCATCGATCAAGGAGGATCGGACACTCCCCCAGTGGATTGGATGAAGTTGTTGGCTTTGTACCTATATGGCTGTTAATCTTCTCAGGCTCAAAATCCAATTTCACTCCTTCAGGTTGGTGCATCAAAAGGCTCTATCCAGATGTCAGAATTACCTCAAAGGAGTCTCCATCTCATTTTATCCTCCATTAACTCATAACAGCCTCTTCCCATTAAACGAAAAATTGAAAAATACCTTTTACTTGATCTTCCAGGGATGAATGTCCTGAAAGAAAATCATGTTAAGGTACTTGCACCTGCTTAAAAATAGTATCCAAACAATTGGAGATATTGAAATGTGCTGTGAAGGTGCACTTTGCATAAAATTGGCAATATCCAAGCACACTAAGCTTGGGACATCTTAGTGGTCATTCTTACATGCTAGTGAAGTGTTCCTGCTTTGAACAGAACATGATCAGAAATGCTTGGGGTCTTGTGCTGCAGGAAGGGGAGAGAATGCGAGCTTAAACCTTAAACCCAACAAGACATGATGCACCTATAGGGGACACTTATTCTTAGTGTAACCTAGATGCCACCTTCACTCTAGAGTGCCTTCCTTTCCAGAGAGTCAGCACCAATGTGATTGTGATCTCTTTGTTGGGTATAGTCCTTTTTGCAACTAATGTTACTCACCTTAATCCTTAATGTAGTTAACTAGCCATAAGCTTGCTTTTAGTAAAATGTAACAAACCCTACGAATGAATCGATCTTGTTGTATTTTTTGGATGCAATCATAACTTTGTTAGAGCAAATAATTCCTACTCATTTTAGGCATTTTTGACAAGGAAGCAATCTCAGCATTGTTACATTTTTATTTTTGTCTAAACTTTTGACCAATGCATGATCTCCCATCCCAATGTTGTCCACCCAAGACTCACAGGAACCTGAAAGGTTGTTCAAGGCTAATTGGCCACAATTCCTCATTTAAGATGTGATTTTGAGCATATTCTTTTTACTTTATTTCTTATTGGGATGTTTTTGTTGATGACAAAATTGATTTGGTTTTTCCAGCTATCAAGTGTCATGCACACTGGAACTGTTTCGAGGAGCACCTGTTGTAGATGACACTATGTTGTGGAATACCCTTTTAAATGGTTGTGTGCAGAATGGCCTTGCTAGGGTTGCAATGGAACTATTTGTTTAGATGGGTCATGCTGGAGTTAAAAGAAGTGGGACATAATTAATTGTGCGACAGAATCAAAGAGGCTTTTTGATTCTGTTGATGAGAAGAATTCTATTGTGTGGATTGCTCTTTTTGGTGGATACATCAAATTTGGTCAACATGATGAGGTCCTAGATATCTCCAGGAAGGTTGCTCGTGAAGGAGATAAATTAATTTTCGACGTGCTGATATTGATACATGTCATAGTTGCTTGTTCTATGCGAACATATCTGAAGCATGGGAATCGAGTTCATTCCTATATTACAAGGATGTGTATTGGCATGGATGAGATTGAGTACCACATTGATTGATATGTATTCAAAATGTGAGATCATTAAGTATGCTGAACGGACTTTTAGGCAAGTAACTAACCGAGATTGAATATTATACAATTCAATGATTGCTGGTTTTGCAAATAGTGGGCTTGAGGGAAATGGTATCAGATTATTTGAGGATATGATGGAGGAGGGCTTACAACAATTATTGATATGTATTCAAATATGTTCCCATTGCTTGTTAAGCTTAAGGCATGTATATTGTTTGGAGTAGCATCTTGAATATATACTTTGATTGGTGTGTTTTGTTTGGGTGAATGGCAAGGCTATTCCTTTGGTTGTTGGATTTGTTGGGCAAGTTGATGACAGAGAAGTTGCTGGACTTGTTGTGGACATGATAAAGCAAAAGAAAATGGCTAGGAGAGCTCTTCTACTTGTCGATTCTCCTGGTACTGGGAAAGACTGCACTGGCGCTTGGAATATCTCAGGAACTTGGAAGCAAGGTAGTACTCGATATCTACATCTCACATCCTTTTTCTTTGATTCGTAAGCTTTGTTTAATTGCTATAGATTTCTAGTTCCTGTCTTGGAATCTAAAATTTAATTCTCCATTGCCTCTCTGGAGTGGAAAATGTATCGATATATTAATGTATCGTAATTTTTTTTGGTCCTTAATATGCATATGCTAGATTTTAGTTATTATTTTCTTGTAGATTTCTATATCTACTAGGGAATTTGAAGGTTGGGATGTGGAGAGGGAATGAACCTGTTATCTTTATACAATACACCTAAAAAGGATGAGATTATAGGAGCATAGCTTAGTTTACAAGAGGTGCTCCTTACAACATTTCAACTCGAAACTAAACATCACATGGCCTCAAGTGTCATGCACACTAGAAGGTTCCCTGGGAGGAAGTAGGGTGGTTCTCCCTACTTAGAAAATTTTACTTTACTTTTTTCGATTAGATTGGTTATATTTTTTACATAATGAAAGCACTAGTTTGCAATATCTAATTTCACAAAACGTAAGTTAACCTTGAAATCGATGTCATTTCACATATTCACAAGTTTGCTACAAGGTTTAATACAAGCATTGAGATGCGGGCATTCTTAGAATATGTGAAGTTAAAATTTCTTTTTAACCTTTTTAAGTCTAGTCCTCTAGATATTTGAGCATGTTGTTGTCTATTTGGCCGTGCCAATCATAAAGTAGAGGTGCCTCTCTTACCAGGGCAATGGCATTGCTTAAAGGAAATTGACATAGAAATAATAGTCATCGTAGAAATTGTATCATTTCAAGTCAAAAGGGTTGAACACACTCCTTATAGCTTGGACAAGAGATGTTGGCGATCTTCTTTGCATAGATTATTTTGAGGTCTAGGTGAGCAAAGAAAAAGGTTGCCTGAGAGGTTACAAGGTAAGATATTGCGATAGCAAATTATTAGAAGGTCAATCTTGTTTCTTTCCTAGTAATGACCTGCAACTCATTTAAGTCTCCTCTTTGAAAATGCCTTTATCTAGTTAATGCCTTAGGCACTGTTTGTTTGGTGATATTGTGGCTGCAATCCTCCGTTTGGCTGAGTTTATCTCGGGATAGGATAATACCGGGTTAAAGCTTACAATTCCGGTATTATTCTATCCTGGGGGGGTGCGATAGTCTAATTTGCTGTGGTCCTTGATCTGGATCTGTTTTTCGCAGGTTTGATTTGTTCGTGTTTTGATTCCTAGTCTGAGGATCTCGTGATAGATCATGAGCCTTTCTACACCATAGCTTCATGTCTTATCTTATGCTTTTTCCTAGATCTCGGTTAGGTTTTGGTTCCTTGTTGGTATTCTACTATTTTTGGCTTTTTTATGTTTCAGTTATGTTGCTCTTGCACTTTTTACAAATAAAAAAGATGATATGTTGCCCGTGATAAAAGACTAGTTTCCCTCTTCTATGTGCTTATTTAATTCGTTGCTCCTTTGTAGAGGGTAGCTGCCAGTTGTGTTTGGCTTGCAGCAAAGCTAGAGGAGAGCCCTAGAAAAGCAAAGCATGTTATCATTGTCTTCCATAGGATGGAGTATGAAAATATTCCTATTGAGCATCTGGATCTATTCTAGAAGGTAATCTTTAATGTAAATATTGCTTGGTAGTTATTTTCTTCATCACGAACAACATTAAATGATGGACTTTGTGGATTGGATTTGCTTTAAAATGATAGCTATAAATACTTTTCTATCTTAACTACAAAAATTTGTTGCTGAAATAGAAGCAATATTATCCTTTACCTAGAGTTGACACGCTTTGCTTCTAAAAAATTTGGTCATTTTGAATTTGTAATCTGATCATAGTAATCATATATCTTAATTAACCTAAATTAGGTTAGAATTTTGCATAAGCTAGTGTAATTAATACATGCATAAGCATTACTTGCATATTTACTGCTTTTCTTTAGCTATGCATGAAATAATGATATAATGTACTAATTAAGTGCATTATATTAATTGTAGGTAATAAGAAGCTTAGGAGCTGGATCTGGAGTTGGATCTGAAGTTGGACCTGAAGCTAGTGCTGCATTAGAGTTGAAGCGGAAGACTTTAGAATAAATGTAGTAAAGAAATAATGTAAGAGTTAATGTATGTTACTCATCTAAGTAAAAATAAGACAGAGTTAAATTATGAAGAACTTAGGTTCATTCCTAACCCTAGGATAGCCCTAGAAGCCTTCCTAAGCCTTAGCCACCCTTAGACTGGGTCACCATAGCCTAGGAAGCCTTAAAACCCTAGTTTCGGCTCTTATCTGGACGTCCAAATAAGTTATTTGATGTCCAGGATCCTTAGCCACAATCCGCATACCTTAAATCCATGTTTACAGTGTTATTGGATGTTCAGACACTTGGCCAGATGTCCAATTTCTGCAGAAGCTCTAAGATAGAACCTTGATTCCTTCCTGACTCAAATTGAATGTCAAGACAAGAGGTCTAGACTTCTATGTCTGGAACTACTTTCCGGTTCCTATTTTGGAATTCAAACTTGGATCTTGAGTTCCTAGGTCCTTAAACCCAATTCTAACTCCCTGCGAACCTAAATTAAGGTACCCTAAGCCTAGTACACCATCTCTAGACCTTTCTAAGAACCTAATTAGGTTATCATTAAGCTCAATTGACTTGGATCATAGTCAATTACAATTGCCTAGCCAATTAAACTCATAGAGTCCAATTGAGCTCAGATCTCAACCCACGTAAGTTCAATTGAACTCAGTGAGAGTCCAATTGACCTAAGCCCAACTTAATTGAGTTATTTTATTCTCATTAAAGTTCACACTCAATTAAACTTATGTCAAGTTTAATTGCAGTTTCCCATTAGTAATTAGGGTTTGCAATCCTAATTTGAGACCTGCCCTAACCCAAACCCCTTAGGACCTAATATAGACCACTTAGCCACCTAGGTCACGCCCACACACACCCATTCATGCACTCCCACACCACCTAGAGTATTCTAGGTTCTTCCAAAGGTGGTGCCACCTTGGTTGCCAAAAATAGCAACCAAGGATGGGTCTTCTCTTAGATCCACTTTTGGTGGATCTAAGAACCACCCTCTCTCCCTTGGACGGCCACACTTGGAGCTCTCTCTAGAGAGTTCCACACCCCTCTAGAAAGGCAACCTTGGGTCTATTTAAAGAACCCTTAGGTGGCCATTTGCACCCATCTAGTTTTTGGCTTTATTCCACCTTCCATTAAGCATAACTCCACCTTCATTCCACCTTCACTCCACGAGCTCCCTCACCATGGTTCCAACACCTCCATGCTAAGGCTATAGCACTCCTCCACATCTCCAAGGGTTGTCCTACCCACCATTGGCCGCCCCTCCTCTTCCCAACCATCTCAAAGGTCATTGGAGATCACCTCCGAATGCCCTTCTTTCTGATAGCGTAGCTAAGTAGTTCTTCTAATCTCTCTGCTTTATTTGTGCTTAGTAGTGTAGCTCTATATTCTCTCCCAATGATGCATGTGTAATCCCTCCCGTAGATTCATACATGCAGTTGTTTTCTACTAGATAGTTTTCTGCTTTCAATCATTTATGTATAAGCTTTCTACTAGCTTTGCTCTGTAATCACCCTGATGCAATCAATGAAAAATCATTTATATATATATCTGCGTTGAAAAATCACCATGTGCTTGCTTACAGTACCTTATTGTGATTAAAGTTGCTTGCACTCATTTTATAATTTTTTCACAACTAGCATGTCGGCACCTGAAAACACCAAGGATCTAACTATTAATGCATTTTCTGTAAACAACCATCATATAACTAGGATCGTGCGTATGGAAACCCATACATTCACTTTCGTCATTTATTTAACGCATGCGCACGTGATTAGAGTTAATCATGCAAATGGCAACATAGTGATTTGTAGGTTAGAAATCGGCGTGTGATTTTAAGCGAGTAGAGCGAGCAAGATCGAAATCATTTCCGTAACGCCTCCCAGAGACGAATGATTGGAACTCACAGTCTTGTTATTTTACAAATATTTTGATTGAGGGTATCGTGTGACTATTACGAGTTACGACATTGCTTTTCCTAAAACATGCAAGAAATAGCTCTCGTCATAATCAAATTTAGCTTTTCTTTTAATAGACTTTTAATCTTGTCAACAGTCTTTTGAAAAGCTTCTGAAGCATCATTTGTTGTATATATATCATTCCTTTGAAAGTATGAAGCATATATCTTTTTATCATTTGTCTCAGTTATGTAGTTGATGTGATTGCCTTCATTGAAGGGTCAGTTGACAAAGTGACATATGTTTGAATTTTGGTTGAATTGTTTGGATAGCTTTCTAGACTTGTGGTGAGCCCGTAAAGGTCTGCCTTTTCTCCACCTTGTATGGAGGATAAAGAAAGTAGAGTGCTTTTCTGCTTGGCTATTTATTACTAATCTGCTTATTTGGTTTAGGGACTGGTCCTGTGATGGAAAGATTAGAGGATTCTTGATACTCCACCTTAATAGGTTACTTCCTTGGTAAGGAACCTTGATTTCCTCCATTCTTACTAAATGTCTTGATTGTCTTGTTTTAGCTTCCTTTCTGAGTACTCCTTGTACATGTGCACTAAGCAAATTTCTATCTTTTTTTCTTCATGTATATGGTAGAAATCAGCACATGCTTCCTATCATGGAATACAAGAAGGAATTGTGCACGTAGATGCTTACAATTGACTTGTTTAGGCTTAGCAAACCTAGAAAGATTGCCATGGTTAGGATCATCCTCTGCAACTTGGGAGCATGAAGTTGAAACAATTAGTATTCAAAAATCAACAAGTTGGGTGAATATCTGCATGGCCTGTGTAAACTTATTTGGTTTTAGAAGGGATGGACAACACCGAAAGGGTGGAATGTGTAGTTTCATTGAGCTTCTTGGCTTTGTTAATCAAGGTGTAACCCAAGCCATTCTTTTGCGATTCTTCAGCTATGCAAACATTGCTTAGGTATACCCCTGCAAACACTTATTGAGTTAGCTTCTCATATCCAAACCAGGCATTAACAAATAAAGGAAAATAGAATAGCATCAATACATTTAAATATTTTATCTCCTTCAGCTACTAGCTCTCTCATCTCCTGCTACAAAAGTGATGGTGGGCACTTAAATGAGAATCTTTTCCCTTAGAATTCTTTGGTGACACTCCTTTTTGTTCAATTATTTCATCTAACACATTCTTATCTTTTGGTCAGGAAGTGAGGATGTGAAACTGGGCATATTACCTACGTTGGCAAGTTGGGTTGTGAAATTTGCAGATACTTTTAATTCTGAATTAATTTCTTTCATATCTATGGGAATCAAGGAGAAGGAAGTAAAAAGACGAGGGCATCTTAGATGCCTGAGAGTCATATTAAAAAATTCAAATATATTGGCAAGAGTAAGCTTTCTCCCTTTTTGATTCTTCTAACTTTCTAGGTCATGTGATACACTATCTAGTATATGTCACATGAGTAATACTTGATACCCAATATAGGCTACTCCACTACTGGATCCCCTTATCCAACTTGCCAAGACTAGCTTCACCAAAGCAGCACTACGATTGGATGGTATATATGCACTGCTTTTAGTAGTGAAAATACTTTCTGTCAATGCAAGAGCAAGTGCTGCTTATATTTGTTTGCTTCAATTTATGCTCTTTTTGTCACAAGAGTGGAAATTAACTAGTCTTGAGCCAAGTATTACTATTTATGAGATAGATTAATGACTGCCAACATGCATTCTATACGAAATAAAATGAAAAATAGATTTTTTACCTCTTAGAAAAAAAAAGAAAAATCAATCCCCCCGCCCGTTGAAAAATTTAGCCATCTAACGTGTATCTTTCTTTTTGAAAAGACATTTAATGTGCCCAAGTCCTTTATCTATACTCTTGGATCCTTATGGCTAAATTCATTTTAGTTTTTTTTTTTTTTTGCATTTCATATAGACAGTGTTCTTTCTATTTATTTCTTTTATATGGCCTTTTATGTATTTTCTTATTTTATTAGAACATCAATGTAAGTTGAACATCATTTATACTTTATACAATAAGTATTGACTATTTAGTGTTTCATGTAAAACTACCAATATATCTTCTTGTAAAACCATTATTGTTAACGACAATTAACAGTGCTATATTTTTGTTTTTACTTTTTGTTTCCAAATCATGTAATAAGATCGTAATAATCTTAACTTTCATGCAATTTGGATGCTTCTATATCTTACTAGCTTAAGATTCAAGATGTGCTCCTTGTAGATTTACTCCTATATGCAGGGAGTAACCATGACATAGATCCTGATGTTAAAGAGTTAGTACCCATCAGGTAAGTTCAGCTATATTTTAGATTTTACTGAATTTAATTCTCTTGACTAACTTACCATGTGTCAGCTATTGCTTGAAAGTTGCTATGCATTTTTTTGGGTGTGTTTCACAATCATGAGCTATGTAATTTATAGCCACAGAATGATAATTTCTATCATGTAGTTAATGATGTGTGTTGTTTACAATAGATGATTTATATATTTTCCTTCCATGATTGGCTACTTTCATGGGTAATTAGGTCATTTTGATTTCATTATGTTATTTTTTATTCATATGATTGCATCAATATTATTCTTTACATTTTGGAAAAACATCTTATGATTCTACTGGATATCCCCTTCACAACAAGTTCCTACTAAGTAAGCTAAATATGGCTTTCACAATATTAAATGTGTCTATTACTTTAAACTATTTTTGCATTAGTTGGATGCAACATCAATGTTTTTAGAATCAAGTAGTACCATTCTGTGTATATAAAAAAAATCATGGAAGCATATCCAGCTAAAATTTTTCAACCCTAAATTATTGATTTTGAGATCATAAAAGGAAAATTTCATGTTTGCATTGACGTGTCTAAAACTCTGTCGTAGCTATTTGTTGGGACTGGTGGTTTTATGAGGTAGCACAAGCAATGGCTCTTCAAGGTACTGAGATATTGCTTTATCCCATTGAAATCTAATTAGAACCATAGGATGAAGGGCTTGATTCTCAGGGACACTAGAAGCGAGAGATGCAAAGGCATGTTGGTTCCAATTTGGTATACCCTTCCCTTCAATGAAGTCATCCATGTATTTGATTGTTTCGTATCTCATCATGGCCATATCTTCTTTTCATAAATGTAGAATCCTCTTGTGGCAATTGGCTTCTAGATTAAGCAAGATTATGCTGATCTTCTTGAGCTGGAACTAGTAGGCTTGCAAATGCCAAATCACATGGCCATATTCAACTAAACAAAGATTGTAGACTACAAAAGAGAAATAGGAAGGAGGTTAACAAGAGGGATGAGTTGCTTATGAAAGATATTCAGCAATTGGAAAGCTGGAATTAGATCTATAGAAGATACAATATGCAATGTGCAAACTCATTGTATTTTTATTTTTTCTGTAATCTCTTGTATCACCCTTAAGAGGGGAATATGTACTTTAATGATCTGGGAATCAATAAAAGGGACTTTGTGCTTAGGCCCCTATGTTTTGTGCTTGTTAAAAAAATTTATTTCTTAGTAAAGAATAAAATTAAATCGTATAGGCATCATTAAAGTGAATCATCAGTAGCAATTAAATTGCAAAAGAAAGTGCCATTAAAGTAAATAATTAGTTATGATTTAATGGCATTAGAAGGCACACTAAAGTAAATCAATAGTGGTGATTTACAGACAGATAATTGCTGCTAAATAATATCAATAAAGGCAATTAAATCGCAAAATAAAGTGTCACTAAAGTAAATCAATAGTGGTAATTTAGTGACAAAAAAGGCCCTTAAATGAAGTATATAGCGACACTAATAGTGTCAATTAAATTACCACTAATATAAATCAATAGTGGCAAAATAGCCATAAATAAATTGCCACTGAAGAAAGTCATTAGCGACAATATTTGCTGCAATTAAAGTGCCGCTAATACCATTGATTTAGCGGCAATTGTATAATTGCTGCTAACCTTTTAGTGACTCCAACGAAGGTGGCAATTAAGCGACAATTATTTTAAGTGTCATTAATTACTTATAGCGGCAAATATAATGCATATAGTGTCAAATATTAAATGTCGCTAAAGGTAATTTTTTTTGTAGTGGTAAGGCACGACTTATGGAATTAAGTAAACTTGAGGAGCTAAGGAATGTTGCTTATAACACCTCTCAAGCTTATAAAGAGAGAGCTAAGGTCTTGCATGATAAGTATATCCTTAGAAAGACCTTTGAGCCCAACCGATGAGTGTGGCTTTTCAATTCCAGACTTAAGCTTTTTCTAGGGAAATTGAAATCTCGTTGGGATAGGCCATACGTAATCACTAAAGTGTTTCTGCATGGGGCTGTGGAGATCAAGAGCACCTCCTCTTCAGCAACGCCCTTTACCGTCAACGGCCAACGGTTGAAATCGTACATTACTTTGGATGACCATCTGGTTGACAAGGTCACTCTTGAGGAGCCTTAGCTCCTCATTCTTTGCCTTAGGTAACATCTTCCCTCGGCTATTTTACTTCCAATGAGGACATTGTTTGAACTAGGCATGGGGGGATAGGACCTGAGGCATTTGTGTTACGACCTGGTTCCCGAATCTCTACAGGACACGAGAACCGGACCGACTTGACTGATCCTAAGACCCAATCGTCCAACGAGAAAGTAACCAAAAAGCAGTAAAATAAACCACATTCACCATGCAAGTAACTAATAGTAACAAAAGTACAGCAGTAAAGAAAAGAACTACTACAGTACATACCACCACAACAGTTGAGAATTAAAAACAGGTACAGAAATATGATGTTTACAATAAAGAGTACAAGGTGAAACAGAAATACTCACTACTACAGGAATACAGTACAGCAAAAGTACAACTATTGGGCTCTACTAGGCCCAGCACCCTCTGCAGCCGTAGGCTCTGGTTGCTCAACACCTGGTCCTGAAAAGGTGACAAATGTGACACGTCAGTGAAACGCTGAGTAAAGTGGCAACCAGCTAGCTAAGAAAATAGTAAAGGTGGACAAGTAGCTGTTATTTTTAATTTCTTTCTTTATTTCTCTATTTACCCTTTCTTGATTCATTTCTCGGGTCTTTCTCTTGATCTCGAATGTTCTTCGCAGGAACGATCTTGATTGCAGTCTTTTCCGAAAAGTAGAAGTAGCACGTGGTGCTCTCCTGGCCGGGAGAGTCCCCCGTGGTGGTCCTACCCTCAGTCAACCACCCCAAGGTCGCTGACAGGCGTAACGGTGACTACGGCACATGCGATAAACGCACGGGTAGTTACCCCGCACTGGCACGCGGTCAGTTGTTTCCGTTAACGGGTGTGCTCAAAGCACAGCACGGAACCAGCATATGGTTGAGCCCTCTCAGTAACAGGGGTCTAGCCCCTCCACAGTAACCAAATAGGGGTCTTGCCCCTCCACGGTAACCAAACAGGGGTCTTGCCCCTCCACAGTCCACACACCCTCGCCTGACTACCCTGGTTTGCCCAGTGGGCCTAACAAGTCGGTGTAAGATGGCTAGCAGAACCTCGGGGCTCGTGGGGTGGCTAGCGCTCTCCCTACACTAGTAGTTCTCCTCGGTATTGTGTACGCGAGGGCCAAAAGTCGGTACAAAGTGGCCAGACCTAACCCCGGGTCCCTAGGGTGGCTAGCTCCGCTTTGCACTAAACAGGGGGACAGTCACTCTCCTTGGTACTCCGTACTCAAGGGCCAGCTCACTTCCCCAATTCCATTCTATTTATCTTTCAGGAGCTCTATTCCTAATTCCCCATAGGGTTCATGCTCATATTTCCCTGGCCAAGACATTTTAGGTTTCATCATTTCAGTTTTATTCTCATATAGCTCGTGTTTCCAACATTTAATATCAATTTACATACAAGCAGCTCAAATTTAGTTTTCAACAACAGGAATCACATGTGGCAATGACTAGCAACAGTACTCTATATTTCACAGGCAGCTGTTATCCAATTACAGGCAATTATCATTATTCTATCTACTTTTCCAAGACTGTAATTCATGTATTCACGACATTCGTTTCAGTGTTTCTGTTCCTAGTATTCATGCCATACCCTAGGTTCTATCATTCAATCTAGTTTTCAGATCCTAGGATTCATGCCATACCTTAGAATCTATTATTTATCTAGTTTTTAGATCCTAGGATTCATGCCATACCCTAGAATCTATTATTTATCTCAAAGATGCATTAATGTTGGTAAATAACTAAGGGGAGCCACTCTACCCGCAAAACTGGGAGTAATGGGGGCGTGATCGGCAGGTCCACGTGCCTCCACAACCCCAAAAGCTGCAACAGATCGAGGTCCTAACACAAGGATAAGTCACAAGGAACCACTCAGAATAGGATACAAGTACTTTAAACAAGTAGAGGAACTAATTCTGAGAAGAACGAAATTTTAAACGCGGAAATCGAACCTCGAACGGACCCTAAACGGGTCAAAAATGACAACTCTGACCCAAATCAGACGTCTGGAACACCTTCCAGACGTCTTAAAAGGTGGTCCAGGTCATACCTCACTCTGAGCTGTTCTTCAGACGTCCAGGATCCCACTGAGCCATCTGGACTTAGTTCTAGACATTCGACTATCACTCCGGACGTCTGGAGACTCTCTCTGCCGTCTGGTGCTGTGCCCAGACATCTGATCTGTATGGGAGGGCGTGTCCTCGCACCTTCCCGAAACGAAACCTGCACGCGCGATGAAGACCTTCTCATCACGACACGTCTCAGCCTTTGGCAGATTGGCCTACATGGCCGCATCCGCAAAAAGGAGGAAGATGAGAAATATCATACCTTTCAGACGTCTAGATCTCTCTACAGACGTTGCCCGCGTCGTTTGGATGTAGGTCAAGACGTCTGATTCTGGGAAAATTTCCCAGAATCAGGACCTCCTCGCCTTCTTCCTGCTGCGCACGGCCGCGCCGCGCTCGCCCGCCTGCTGCCTGAGCTACAGCAGCACCGGGGTAACCTCCCTAGCACCACGCTCCCGCTGCGCGCCCGTCGGCCGGCCCTAGGCTGCTCCGGTGAGCTTGCTCTTCCTTCCTCATGCGCTCTCCCTCTTCTCCCCTCTCATTGCACCTCTTCCTCTCTCACGCACCTGGCAGCAGCTGCTGCCCACGGTCTCTCTCTCTCGTGCTCAAGCTGGAAGAAGGATGGGACGGTGGGGTGATGGGTGAGGGAGAAGGAAGGGGTATTTGAAGGCGTGGGAGGGAGAAAAAGCGCTTGCAGGTCGGCGGGCTCAGTCTGCACGCGCACGTGCGCAGACTCGCAATCGTACGCCGTAAAATTTTATTTCCAGACGTCTGGGAAGGCGTCTAGACGTCTGACCAGACGTCTGGACCAACTCCTAGACGTCTTAAAAAGCATTTGATGTCTTGGGTCTTAACAATTTGTTTATAGTATGTCTACATTTTGCATTCATGCATGCATATTGCATTCAAAAAAAAAAAAAAAAGAGCACTTAGGCCATGTTGTTATGCTTAAATCGACTGGGTTTTGCATCTTTAGGCATGAGACCAAGACTTTAGGTTTGCTTAGTTGACTCTTGGTGCTTAATTGTAGGAGCTATGGTTGAATTATTGATTTTAGAACTCTAGGGTCCATTTGGACTTAAAAACTCAAGTAGGAGTTAAGATGTGGACCATTCCTCAAGAGGTTGAGGAAGGAAAGCTAGGGATTGAGTTAAGGGTTGGGTAGTACTTGGTGTCTTTTTCTACCTTTTGATTTGAGGGTCCTTGTAACTTAAGCATCCACATCACACACACTTGGTCTTGTGTAAATAGTGATCACCTTAATTCCTTTCTTGAAGAAAGTTTAGTTCTCTTAGTTCTGACTTAGAAGAAGCTTGAAAACACAATTAGATTGGATGAGTTCCTACTGCATGAGAGGTGGAGTATATACTTACCTTAATGACATGATGATAACATGTCACCTCCTTGGCGCTTGTCTCTTATGATATCCATCTTACTGGGGCATGTAAGCGCATTGTGCAATTTAGGTACCATGGGCGGCCCTATCTTGAAGTGCCAATTACCATAGGCTTGAATTTGCTTAAGAAATCCATGGGCGATACTATCTCGAAGTGTCAATTGCCAGGAGTTCTTGGGGTCGCTATGGGCAGTGCTATCTCGAAGCATCGAAACCCAAGCACCCTTCGAGGTTCGGTGATGGGGACAATGAATCCGACACAGACCGTGTTGATGGCTGATCTAAGGTTAGACTTAGAGGAATCAAACAAAAAAAAAAATATAATAATAATAAATCCTTCTTACTCTCCTTATAGGTTGGCAATCATACCAACCTTAAATAAATCAGACCATTGCACATGCACGGATGCTTTAATCTTTGGAACCAATAAACCCAAGGGTAGAGCTAGAAATCAGGGAAACCTGTGCCTGCAACTTGTCCTTAATTGATCTAGTCTGTAACTTAGCAATTACTTGGGTACCTTATGATCTAGGGATAGATAGTTCAGCCTGATTTCTATGAAAAAGTCAATAGAGTCAGCTTGGATAACTTGGGGTGCTAGGTTGTTGCTTGAATTTGCTAGGGACTAGTAAAAAATTAGGCATGGGGGTATTTGATTTGCCCATATTTGTGGGCTATTTAGATATTTCAATGCCAAGACATTAATTTAATTTTAACATGTATTTATTATGCATTAGGATATAAATACATTAATTACAGATTTGTTTCATGCATCACACTTTTATGCAAAGTAGGTCGTAACATGCATTAGCTTAGTCTTTAATTTAGTTTGCATTTTAATTTAGTGAGCATATACACATTACATGCATCACATAAAATTAGATATTTTGTAAGGCTTTGTATATAAATAAGCCAATCTTTTATTTATTTATTTATCTCTTCTTTTGCAGGACTCTTTGGCCTAGCCATCGTGCAACAGCTGCAGCCTCGGCCATCAAGGAGCAATCCACTCGTCCCAGCAAGGAAGGAATGGGAAAAGTGGATCTGGCTCCCTCACGACTCAATTCAAAAGAGGCTGGCTGTTATAAGGGGAGGGAGGAGGCTGCGGAGTGAGGGAGGCCTCCATCCCAATACATCACTGTACATGCATTGTGCACATTCTCGCTCATCAACACCGACTTTAACCGTGGCAGTGAGCCTCCACCACTGTGGGCGTGTGGCGTGATAGGCTACACCACCTTTCGGAGCTTGCTTGCATCACTGTGCTTCTTGACAACAACACCACCCTCAACACCACCGCTACCTCCACTCACCATCACCATTCTCTATCATCTTCTTCCTCTGTTTCTCCTCTGCAACCACACACCACCGAAACAAACCCATTAACAGAGTCACCTCCCTTGCATGCGTGACCCTCCGACTCCACCCTCTCCCTCACGCAGCGTCGCCCTTGCGCACCATCACCCTCGTGCACTACCTGCGTGTGCTACTCGCCACCTACGCACGCTCCTGCCTCCCTACCCTCGTCGTGCTTCTGCCCACGTGCAGCAGAGGTCACGTGCTCCTCCAGAAACCCACGTGCACCCTCTCCTCTCCGTGTGCACCTCCAGTAGCCTGGTGCACCCTCTCCTCTCCGCACGCCACTCTCCAACAGCAAGCAGCACCGCCGCCTCTCCCTTTTTTCAAACATAGTAGCAGCAGGAAGATCACCCCACCTCCATCTCCTCCTCGCCGCCGCCGGCTCTGGTAACCATTTGCCGCTCCACCACTGCCATCGGAAGCGACTCAGCCGACTTATCCTCCGGCGAGCTCCTCATCTTCGGTCATCGCTTCCTCTGTGTGCGAGCATAGGGGGAAGTTTTCCTCTGTTTTGGGTTGCATTAGTTATTATGGTTCAATGCCATTGCCAAACTTAATTTTCCTCATTTATTGAAGACTATAATGTTGGTTATTTTGTGAAGATAACCTCCCTCCTTTCTTTAAATGCTTTATCAACATATATGAACACTATGAGCCTCATTTGAGGGGGGTTTTGGCATCGCTTCTTCACAACTTTAATTGTGAACAATGATTTCTCGATTTTTGCAATTTTAATAGGCACTTTCCTCCCTGTGGACACAACCTGCTCCCTTGTGAGTGGTTATTTATTTTTCATTTGTTTTGATCGCACGTTTTTCCACTCAATTTCTATACTACAATGCAATCTTAGATTATATTTTCGAACAACGTTTTCATGCTCGTCAATCAGTAGTGGGTGGGGGTTCAGGATTGGCCTCAGAAGACAAGATGGAAGCTAAGGATAGATCTGGATTTGCTTTGGGCTTCTCGATTTGTGGGTCAAGATCTTGTGGTTGAGGTTCTGGGAGAATTGGGTTTTCCTCTGTAATTGGGTCCTCAACTAGGGAACTTATGTTGCAAACTTCTTCGACTGCCCCATTGTTTATTCTTTTTGGGCCTTAAAGATATCAATCCTCAATGTCTTATTCCCGAATTTCAACTCGATCTGGCCCTCTCGGCAATTGATATTCGCCTAGCTATGGCTAGGAATGGTCTCCCTAAGATGATCAATATGTCTCTCAAATTTTCAAGAGTGTCCATGTCAATACAATGAAGTCCACTGGGAAGTAGAAATCTCGTATCCTAACTAGAACATCCTCAAGAACTCCTCTTGGTGACTTTATTGATCTGTCAACCAACTGTAGAGTCACCTCGGTCGGTTTGAGCTCAGTTTCCTCAAAATGATCTAGTAGGGATGTGGGGATCAGATTTATGGGGGCTCCTAAATCCAATAAACCTTGATCAAATTCTAGGTTGCCTATCTTACAGGAGATCAGACGGGTGCTAGGATCTTTCACTTTCTGCGGGAGTTTGCTCAAGATGATATAGCTGGCTTGCTCAGACAACACAATCGGACTCCCGTCTTTGTTTCACAGCTTACGCTTTGGTGTACATAAGTCCTTCAAAAATCGTGCATAAGCTGGTACGTGGCAGATCACATCCATTAAGGGGATGTTTATTTGGACCTGTTCAAAGAGCTTGACCAAGTCTTCCTCGGGTGCCATGGGTTTAGGTTTCTTGTTTCCTTTGGTCAAGGCCTCGGGAAATGAGACCTCTATTAGTTCCTCTAGGATTGGTTTAGGCTCTAGATCTCGAATAGGTGTGCCCTGGATGACCATCCTAAGTGTAGGCTTTGAACTACCAGGGCTGGAGTGGCTTGGATAAGGTGGATTTTGAGTCATTTTGCCACTACGTGTAGTAACAGCGTTTAGGCCTGCTTGGTTGGTGTTCGAATTTGGAAAGAGTGGTGGTTGCTGTTGATATCCCGCATACAATGTGGAAGCCTCCATCCCTTTGGGTGATGGTATAGAAGGGGCCTGATAGACATAGTGTGCTTGGCCCTGATTTGGGTTCATAACACATCTCTGGTTCAACACGTTATTCGGATTCGGAAGAGGTTAGAAAGGGAGTGCACTTGGTTGGAGAGTCTTGGCCATCTGTACAAGTTGATTTTGAGCCTTTATAATCTCTTCTTTGTGTTGTTTCTGCATAGTCGCATTAGTCTTCTATATATCAGCTAAGGCCTACAAAATCAAGCTATTTGATCATCCTTTGTAGGCCCAGTTTGGAAATTCAGGTTGGGCTTAGGTTGAGTGGGCTGATATGGTCACGGGGCTTGTGGTCTAGGTTGGAATTGAGGTCTTAAGTTCTGATTATTTCTCGACCACGTGAAATTTGGATGATTGTGCCATCCAGGGTTATACGTGCTGGAGAATGGATCATTCTGGATGGCATAGAGATCTTTGCAAGTCTAAGGAACTCCAAACTAATTAGAGTATGAGGGTTCAGAGTTCCCCCAACTAGAGTAAGATGGTCCGGAGTTTCCTCTGAAACTAGGATTAGATGGGGTTGGATATGCATCCATCACCTAATATGCATGGTGGTGAATGTTATGCATGGCCTGCCTACTTGAGGGCAGATTGCATACATGTTTTGCTTCGAAGAGGTGGCTTTCTGTAGATCTCGAGTCAATTCGTCCACCTTCTTCTTGATGATGGAGACCTTATCCAGGCGACTGGCCACCAACTCTAGGTTGACAGATGCGGATAGGTCTCATGCGCCCCTCACGTGTTTGTCAATGAGCGGGTGGTTGTTCGGTCAAACATACCCATAGACTCATTACTTATAGAGTTCTCACACATGTTTTTGAGAATCTCCCAAACGATGTTTTCATGTTGACCCATGATGTTGTCACCACATGTTGCATTGACAAATAAAAGAATGTCCTCACGGAGTCCCTGGTAAAAAGACTAGACTTGTTCTCATTTAGGAACTCCATGATGAGGGCATTTCCACATGAGATCTAGAAAGAGGTCCCATGCCTTATGAAGTGCTTCTCCCGCATTTTGCGCGAAATGCATGATCTGGTGCCTCAAGGCATAAGTGCGACCAACTGGGAAGAATTTCTTCAGGAATTCAGATTAGAGTTCCTCCCATGTGTTGATCGGTCGAGTCAGGGCTTGATACCATGGGCAGCCCTATCATTGTTGACATTGGTTGATTTTATGGAATCCTCATGTCTTGCATACCTCTCATTTTAGCCCATGGAACCTGTAGTTACTTTACAACCACATGCATTCAGAATAGCTTTCTATATTTCTCCTTTTAATTTATTATCAAGAAAATAGAGTTCTTCTTTAGTTGAGGTGCGGGAGAATGATAACATTATGCATACCTCTCATTTATTCCGAGTGTTTATTGGTGAGTGGTAAGCATGGAAATCATGAGTTTTAGAAAAATAACGTCGTAGTATAGTTGCAAAATCCCCTTCACAAAAATATTTGTAATAACGAAACTAGATTGATTTTATTCTTTTGAGTCTCGGTTGTTCATTGCTGGGAGGCATAAAAATAAGTTGAGATTTGGATCGGCTTTTCTATCTTAAATTTAATCTAACCTAATCTTTTTGGTCTTTTTGTTTTTTGCGATTTTTTTGTGTTTTTGATTTTTATTTTGAAAAGTGAAATGAAACTTAGATCTAGATGTGCTAGTGAAAACCTAAGTGACTACGTGCATCTAAGTGAGGCCATGGTGGCCGTGCATGGTGTGACAAACCTAAAAGGGACATTCCTAAGTGCACTACTAGGCACATCAAAGTTGTAAGCCATGGAGATAATAGCATGCACATAAAACCATGAGACAAGAGTATCATGCATAAAAAATTAAGTCACTATAAAATCTGAATACATGAAAATAAATCTAAACTAAAGAAAGGAATCAACCAAGAGAGGCTAGGGAGAAGCCTTCTTGGCCGTCCACTAGGAGAGGAGGATGGGTGTGTGCACCCAAGTGGAGAGAGGAGGGTGTTGCACCCTTTCTCTACCCATGGTTGTCCTTGAGAAGACTTGGAGGGGGGTCTTCTCTATGGCCGTCTAAGAAGAAAAGAAAATGGGGGCATGGACCCTCATTGGAGGAAGAAGAAGCATGCCCATATGAAGAAGAGAGGAGGAGGATGTTGATGGGGCCTTCTTCTTCTTGCCACCCTTGAAGAAGCTTGGAGGAGAGCTTCTTCTTAGCCATCCATGGAGGAGCCTTGAAGGAGGAGGACCCCTTAGGGGAGGGAGTGGTGGATGGCCCTAGGATTTAGAGGTGGCGACTCTTAGGGTTGGAGGGGAGGGTGTCGCAAGTTTGAGAGGTGGAGAGAATGAATCCTGGGTGCGCCAACTTTTCTTTGGCTTTTATGGGAAGGGCTTCCAATTGGTAGTCGCAAGTTGGCCCTTCCCAAAATAGCAATCTGCCACCTATTTAGGATCTAAGGTTGACGCAAGGTTTTTAGGCTTTCCTAGAATAGGTGTGCATGGGTTTTTTGTTAAGGTGGGCAACAACTAGTGGGTGGGTAGATTAGGAAGGTGTATGTGTGTGTGTGTGTGTGATTTTCATAGAGAAAGGTGTGTGATTTGGTAATTCTAGGTTGGGTCAACCTACATTAAGTGGGTGTGAACCTAATTGGGTTTAAGTGAGTCTAATTGGAGAGGAATGAACCTAATTGGGTCTAGGTCAAGTCTAATTAGGTTCTACTAAGCTTAATTAAACTTGTATGGGTGAGTAGGAGTCAATTAGATCCTGGGTAGATCTAATTGGGTTTAGATGCACCCAATCAACTGTAGATGCACCTAATTAGGTATGAGATGGTTTAATTGGGTTAGGGATAGGATAAGTAGGGCTATGGATAGTGGAGTAGGCTTAGGAGGTCTCTAATTAGGTTTCCTAAGGTGTTTGGTAGGGTTTCTAGGTCAAGATAGGTAAGATTAGGCTTCTAGCACCAAAATCAGGAACCAGAGAACTATATCAGACGTCCAGGGAACATGTCAGACAGTGTCAGTGTTGGAGTTGGGTTCCTGGATTGATTTTCTCTAGAAATCAAACGTCCAGCCTGATGTCTGGATGTCCTAAAAGGTGTTGGAGAGTGAGTTTTAGGTTTTCTAATGTGGGTTTTGGTTCCTAGTGCTATCCATGTTTGGGTTCTAAGGTTAAGGTGTCCTAATGGAAGTGGTTTTGGGTTTGGGAAGGCTGTCCTAAGGTTTCTAAGGGTAGGGATCAGGCTATCCTCCTCACTCATGCCTGGATCAATCTTCTTCTCTCTTTATTTCTTTATTCCACTATCTCTAGCATCCTGGGTCACTTTATTACCTGCAAATAGCAATAAAAACATTAAATAGTAGGATATCTCATCTTATTCTATAATAAATGATGCAATGAATGATATGAGTGCAATATCCACAAATTAAGCTAGGTTTAGACATTATTTAGGTTGATTAGGACCTATGATTGCTGCACCATCATACCCCCATGATAACGCTACATTTTACGGTGATAATTCTACCAATTGGAGTTTCTCTTAAGGGTAACATGCACAAATAACACATCATAAACGGGAATGGGAGCATTACACGCATTGCACATTGAGATTGCTTATAATCAATGTTAATGGCCATTTGTATGAGTTCATGTCAGAACAGGCCTCAGATAGGTGATTGGACCGCACGGATGGATTCAGAACGACGAACGGAGTCTAATGGACTCAAAATTGATCAAATCCAACATCCGGAGCTCCCGCAACTAGCCGAAGAAGTTCTGGCCATTGATCTGATGATCAAGGTGGCCACGTGGCAGCATTTGGTGCACCCGCACTCGCGGCACACCTCATCATCATGCCAAGCATTCTAAGCCATCCGATCTGATGATCGGATGATTGAGAGGCCATCGCATCGCCCTCGCTCTCTACCCAGCACGAAGATCTGACTGTTGGATCTTCATCCAACGGTCGACAGCAACCGAGCACAAATCCATTGCCGTGATTATCTGTGGGTCGCAGTGCAGTGGTCGATGCTCTTTCTCTGCGCACTCCACGCAGGATCGAGCCGCACCGTGAATCAAATCCAAGTCGAAGGCGTGCACAGAAGAAATTGAACCGTCGATGAGCGTGCGGACAGAGCGGACGAAGGCATGCGGCGTGATCACGAGCATTCATTCCAGATGCGTGTGATGACGTGCGGTGTGTGCGCTACGTAAGTGCGATCCGCAAGTGTGCCCTTTGCGCAATCTCAACCGTCCAATCTTCGATCGGATGACCCTCAAGGCGCACACACGGATTGCGAAGGAGAAGAAGAGCAGGTGCGCACGTTGGATCGGCAGGTAGGGGTCTACACCGATGCTTTCGGCATGGTTTTAGCGACGTCCTATATGTCGCTAAGGCCCCTACCCAAATTAGGAACCCCTTCTTCCTATATAAACCCCCTCCAACTACCCATGTAAAGCATTTATTACACTTGCAAGCCTTCTACCTTACTCCTAGCTAACCTTAGCACCTTTATGTACTCACCAGAGTCGACGAGCTGTCGACGGAGCCCTCCTTCACCGTCGTGGCCACCTCGCCATCTCCTTTCTCTTTCTCTCTCTCTTTATCCTAGCATTACTTTACTTTTGTTTAAGCATTTGTCTATTGTTGTATTTATGAAAACTCAAGTTGCATGTTGAATTATGTTGGCTCTCTTTTTATCGAGTTTTCTCTCATCGTGATTTGCATGAACGCTATGACCAAAAGATTCTAACCCGACTCTCTCTCTCTCTCTCACTCTCACTTTTCTCTCCCGCATTTTCTCGCGCGCAAGCAAATACCTGCCATTTCCATGACAACTAAGTGAGAAAAAATCCGCTTTCACGCCTCCTTGTGTTCGACACATGGACTCACGTCCATTCTTATATTTAAAACTGACGTTGCAAATGTGAAGCTACAACGACCTAGTTAAACTAACGCGTCCGTAACACATCAGTTTTTGGCGTCGTTGCCAGGGAGGTAACGAAGTTATTTTGTCGCTTTCATCCTACATCCATACTCACATCGTCTAACTCATTTTCTCTCTCTACTTGATTGATCGCAGGAACTCGGCATCGGGGCGACGAAGGAGCGCGACTCGTGACGGCAGGGATGGAGTAAGCGCAATAAGGACTGGTTGTGAGTATTACTTTTCCCATGGTTGTTTTCTTGCCTAAAAAAATCTAAAAAAAAATTTTTGAAATCAGAGAAAAATCAGCGTGGTGAATGATTGCCTGATCCTCATCCTTAACTCATCACCCAACAAAAAAAAATGCACTCTAACATTCTTAAAGACCTAATCTTTTTGGAGTGTTCTTTTTCTTTGAGTGGTGTTTGCGAAGCCATCGTGGTTTGACTTGGGCTGCACTACTCACCCCTAAATCAACTCATCTGGTAGAAATTGCATGAATACTAGGATGAGCACATTAGGATTCTAGAGCCTCATTACGCTAAAGGAAATTCACTCTCACCCGTTGTGTGCAAACTTGGAGTGCCCACTTGAACTTGTCTGAAAATACTAAGACACGTCAACCCTAAAAGACACTAAAGTAAGGACAAACGTTAAAAGACACCACATCTTAAATCCTTGCTTGAAAACCATGTCTTGTTAGGTGCACACACATCTGAATCAGAGAACTAAGAGGCACCACCCCAATCAACGCCTCATCACATAACCAGAGCACAAGCACTGCCCTAGCCCCATTAAAACAGAGTAGACGTGCCCTAGGCAAGACTGGTTTAAGTCTCGAAAGGCGTGATTTCGTTTGCTGGGCACTTGGCCTTCATTCCCTTAGTAGAATTTGGTGACTAGGGTGCGGGGAAGTGTCAAACGACCGCAGTTGTGGGGTCTACGGAACTGGCAGTGCAAGCCAAAGGAAGAACCTTCCCTACAATCCCCTCATAATCAACTTGGCTAGATTAGCTTTGGGAAGGGCGATCCCATGCCTACAGACTTGATCATTCCTTTGGAGATTTCTATGTCCCCTAAGGAATACACTATAAGGACTAGGCTTGTCTGCTTGGTTGTGGACACACGCTTCTCGCATCTATCTCTCTTTATATCCCTCCCCAATTCTTCTCTAGTGTATGAACAGGAGACGATCACTTCATCCCGAGTTGTTTATTTTGGGATGGGAAACCAGGAGACTTGATCTTGCTAGAGATATGGTCGAACCTAGAGTAGATGAGGTTGAGGACCAACCTCCACTAGATACGATAGCCATCATCCAGGCCCAGATCAATGCAAACCACTAGCTTTAGCAGCAATAGATCCACACTATCATGCAAGCCATACACCGGTTGCAGAACCCGCAGAGGCAACCACCACCACCTTTGAAAAACCCACAATGGCAACCACCACTTGATCCACCACAATTTCAGTGCCAACCTAGGCCCCTTCGCAACTTCTACAATCCTTCTGCGATTCGGATCGAACAGCACCTTAGGGTCCCCGAGGGGGGAGATGATTTTGAGTTGAAACCAAACGTCCTGAGCCTGATTCAAGGCCACTTCCATGGGAGCTCAAATGAGGACCCCTTCCAACACCTAGAGGACCTTGACCGGATCGCCCGGACTGTAAAGCCTGGGAACATCAACCTAGACATTGTTTTGATCAAGATGTTCCCCTTCTCGCTGAGAGATAAAGAGTCTCACTGGCTTAGAACTTTAAGAAGACCTATCTCCACCTGGGAAGAACTGAGGCATTCATTCTTAAAGAAATTCTTCCCCATAGGAAAGACTAATGCCCTCAAAAGAGCCATTACCACCTTTACACTCTAGGGTGGGGAATAGTTCCATGAGGCGTGGGAGAGATTTAACGAATTATTGAGGAAATGCCCACACCATGAGGTTCCGAGGTGGTAATTGTTCAAGATCTTCTACCACGGTCTGGACAGCAACCTTTAGAACTTCATCGATGACTCATGTAGAGGAAACTACCTGAACAAAGATGAAGGGAGCGCATTTGAGCTCTTTGAGTCTATGAGCGAAAATTCGCTCAACAATGCCTCCATGGCCCAGTTCAGTCGATCCAGTCAGCCCTATGGTGGGATCTATGAGGTATAAGCAAATTCTGGAACGGTTGACATGGATATCATTACTAAGAAATTGGATCGAGTGGAATTGGTAGATAAAAAGATAGATGAACTATTGAACCAGACTAGGAACCCGCTACAGACTCTCCCTAGCAAAGGGAGCTCACAATGTCAACCTAGTCCAACCACTAGGTCAGATGCACCTGGAACAACTCCTGACCATGTTCTAGGGAGGGACCTTTGCTCCGTCAACCCCTGATTATCCTCTCCCCATCCCCCTCGACACTTTCTATCTTTGAAGATGTCCAGGCTATCTAAGGTTATTCCAAACCTGACCCCTTCTCCAACACCTACAACGCCAGATGGCATAATCACCCAAACTTCGCTTGGTCGAACTAGAAATTGCCTCAATTTCAAAACCAGCTCAGGCCAAATCATCAGCCAAACCCACCCGCTTATTAGCAAGGTCCATCGGTTAGACCCCCTTATTATCCGAATAGGGCAGCCCCTCCCCCACAAAACCAAATGGACACCTTGATAAAAATGATGGCTAACATGACCCAAAAACACTAGGAGGAAATGGCTTTAGTGAAGGGACAGTTGAGCTAGCTGTTGGATTGCAAACAACAGGGATCCCTTCCTTCTCAGCCACAGTCGAACCCACAAAACGTAATTAACAAAGGCCCCAATTTGTAAGGGTTCCAAGGCAATCCCAGGTATGCCCACATGGTCCAGCCAACCCTACAAACACCCCCTGGGTTTGGCGCTTCTTCTTCCTCCTTCTCAAGGATCAGCCCATGGTCCCAATGCCTCTGCAAATGCGATGACCTTGAGAAGTGGCACTAAAACCCAAGATCTCAAATGGATGACTCCTCCCATGACTTCACCCCCTGAGATACTTGACTTTGAAGATGAGTAGGAAAAACCCAAGGACCCGGAGACAGACCATATTCACATCCAGACATCATATTCCGAGGCCTTGGAGAAGATAAAGAAAAAGAAAGTTGTTGTGGAAAATGAGGAGCTTTTGGAAATCTTCAAGAAGGTTCAGATTAATATCCCACTCCTCAAGGCAATTAAGCACATCACAGCTTATGCTAAGTTCCTAAAGGACGCCTGTACGCCGAAGCGTAAGCCATGACCCCAAGCACATAGGAAGGTTGTGCTCTCAGAGCAAGTGAGTTCCATGATATCAAGCAACCTTTCGCTCAAACGAACTGACTTAGGAGCACCCTTGATATCTTACAATATCGGGGACATGACCTTTGATAGAGCACTCTTGGACTTAGGTGCTTCAAACAATCTGATCCCGATGACCCTATATCACCAATTTGGATTTGGAGAGCTGACGCCCACACCTGTGACCATCTAGTTGGCTGATACATCAGTGAAGACCCCGAAGGGGGTTATCGAGGATGTGATTGTTCAGGTCAAGGACTTCTACTTCCCGGCCGATTTCTTGGTGCTTGACATGGAAGTCCCTGAACAGCTATAGAACACACCCATCATCCTAGGCAGACCTTTCTTAGCTACGGCTAAGGTAAACATCGATTGTGACACAGGATGCATGGAAATTGCCTTCGGAGACAGGAAGATGCAGTTGAATATCTTCAGGGTGACCAAGTCTTTCGATTGTGACTGGATTGAGGAGCACGATCCCGTGGAGCCTCTGGTTGAGGAATGCCTTACCCTTAGTTCTTTAGCTGACCATCAGAGCCAACCTTGTGATGACTGTTTTGACCCATCCACATTTGTGCACGCTGACCTCTGTAGAGCTAATTACCATCAGCAACCACTATTCAAGGAGATTGATGTTGATCAACTCCTACCTTTCCCCTATCTGTCAAGTGTTGTTCCACCCACACCCAAGTTGAAGCCACTACCCGAAAACCTGAAGTACGTCTTCCTTGAACCTGACCAGACCTTCCCGGTGATTATCAACACCTACCTATCCAAGGATCAGGAACTCAGGTTGACCGCGACCCTATCAGAACATCGAGCCACCATTGGATTGACTATCTCAGATTTGAGAGGAATTAGCCCCACCTATTGCACCCATAAGATTTATCTGGAAGATGTGGCTCAACCTTCCTGCCAGATGCAGAGACGATTAAACTCGAATATGTGGGAGGTCATTAAGAAAGAGATCATCAAGTGGCTTGACGCTGACATCATTTACCCAATCTCCGATAGCCCCTGGGTGAGCCCCACTCAAGTGGTCCCCAAGAAAGTTGGGCTCACCGTTGTCACCAATGAGCATGGCGAATCCATCCCCTCCCACACCACCACTGCATGGCGGGTGTGCATTGACTATAGGAAGCTCAATGAGGCGACCAAGAAAGATCATTTCCCCCTGCCATTCATTGACCAAATTCTTGAGCGATTGGTAGGGTAGAAATATTTTTGCTTCCTGGATGGATATTCAGGATACAACCATGTCGTAATTGCTCTTGAAGATCAAGAGAAGACCACATTCACTTGCCTGTATGGCTTGTTCGCATTCTGTCGTATGCCATTTGGGTTATGCAACGCACCCGTTGCCTTTCAGCGTTGCATGCTAGCCATCTTTTCAGAGATGGTGGGTGAATACCTGGAGGTCTTTATGGATGATTTCTCAGTATTTGGGAACTCATTTGACCATTGTCTGAGCAACTTGGAGAAAATCTTGAAGCAATGTATCGAGATTAACTTGGTGTTAAGTTGGGAAAAGAGCCATTTCATGGTTCAAGAAGGAATTGTCCTCGGTCACATTGTATCGCATAAGGACATTGAGGTGGATCGAGCTAAAGTTGATTTCATTTTCAAACTTCCCCCACCTAGCTCGGTCTGGTAAATCCGCTCATTCCTTGGACATGTTGGCTTCTGTAGAAGGTTCATCAAAGACTTCTCCAAACTCTCGAAACCCTTGACCGACCTTCTAGCCAACGACGCCCTATTTCACATGACACCTGATTGCATCTAGGCTTACCACACTCTCAGGAAATCAGTCTCCACCGCACCTATGTTACAGCCCCCAGACTGGTCCCAGGATTTTGAGATCATGTGCGATGCATCAGACTTTGCCATCGGCGTAGTCTTGGGACAGAGACAAGACAAGAAACTCGTGGTGATCTACTACGTGAGCAAGACGTTGGACGAGGCCCAATGGAATTATACGCTCACAGAGAAAGAACTGCTCGTCGTAGTTTTTGGACTCGAAAGTTCCGATCTTACCTTCTGGGATCCGACGTGACCATCTATATAGACCACTCGGCCATCGAGCATTTGTTGGCCAAAAAGGATGCTAAACCCAGGCTCATCAGATGGATCCTACTCTTGCAAGAATTCGACCTGGAAATTCCCGACAAAGTCGGGTCCAAGAATGTCGTGGTCGATCACCTGTCCAGATTCCACCCGGACCACATTGGGCCCTTCTTGCCCTTGACTGATACCTTTCCTGATGAACAAATTCTGGCTGTGCATGAAAGGAAACTACCCTGGTATGCCGACTTCGTCAACTATCTGGTAGTAGGACAGACCCTGCACAGCTGGTCCAGGCAGCAATGAGATAAGTTCTTGGCTGAAGCAAACATTATTTCTGGGATGATCCCATGCTATTTTGCCTCTGTGCCGACCAAATTATTAGGAGGTGTATTCCGGAGGAAGAAATTCAAAGTGTGCTCTCCTTTTGTCATGACCAAGCTTGTGGTGGCCATTTTTCGGGGAAGAAGACGACTGCAAAGGTTTTGCAGTCTGGATTTTACTAGCCTTCCTTATTCAAGGACGCACACAACTTTGTGAAGACTTGTTCTCGTTGCTAGACTTTAGGGACCATGACCAGAAATGACATGTTGCCTCTCCAGCCCATTTTGATTGTTGAGATCTTTGACATTTGGGGGATCGATTTCATGGGCCCCTTCCCACCATCCAATGGCTTTGAATACATCTTAGTCTCAGTAGACTATGTCTCAAAATGGATTGAAGCCGTTGCCACTCGTCAATGCGATCATAAGGCTATCATGAACTTTGTTAAGCCAAACATCTTTTCTCGGTTTGGAATACCGAAGGCCATGATCAGTGATGGTGGAGGTCACTTTATCCACTCCTAGTTTTGTGCCCTCCTCAGAAAATACGGGGTTACTCACCGCATTGCCATCCCATATCATCCACAAACCAATGGGCAGACTGAGGTCTCCAACAGGCTGATCAAGAATATTCTGCAAAAGATCATGAGACCTGACAGGAAGGATTGGTCCACACGACTGGATGATGCCCTGTGGTCATACAAGACCGCTTTCAAGACCCCGATAGGCATGTCGCCTTATCGCCTGGTCTTTGGCAAAGCTTGCCACCTTCTTGTCAAGTTGGAACACCAGGCTTACTGGGCTGTTAAGCAATGTAACATGGATTCTCAATTAGCCGATGCACAGAGGTCGCTCCAACTCTCCGAGCTCGAGGAAATTCGTCGGGACGCATTTGAGAATAATCGACTTTACAAGGAAAAGATGAAAGCTATCCACGACCGACTCATCCATAGAAAAACCTTTGAGCCCAACCAGCAAGTCTGGCTTTTTGATGCCCGACTCAAACTCTTTCCCGGGAAGCTCAGATCCAAGTGGACAGGACCATATCGGGTGGTCAAACCCTTTTCCAATGGGGTGGTTGAAATTGCAGATCTGAACACTGGGCACACCTTCACAGTAATCGGTTAGAGATTGAAGCACTTCCTTGCCCATGTTCCCCCAAAGGAGGTTGTCACCCTCATTGAGGGTTGACACGAAGCATCGCCCAGCTGGAAGCATTAAACTCAGCGCTTCATGGGAGGCAACCCAGAAGATTCAGATTGATTAGGTATATTGCATTACTCAGGTGTTTTCTTTATGAACCCTCGTTGCATCAATTTATTTGTCAATGAGGACATTGTCCAACTTAAGCATGGGGGGTGGTAATTTGCATGTTCTGAGTTCATTTTATCAGTCTAAATAAAATAAAATAAAATAAAATGATGAATTTAGGAAGAAAAACATACTTGTCAACAGTGGGAAATAATATGAAAAGAACCTGAACACTTAGACTTTTTTGGCTTTTAGGCTTAATCAGCCCTGGTGTCCATTAGAATATGGATTTAGCTTTGAATCCTCCCAACCTTAATTTATTTTAATCCACCCATGAAATAGGGTGATAAGTATACGACTTAGCAACCTGCCCTCTGACTCGGAGGGACTTTTAGTCTAAGCATCTTCACACATTTTTGCACTGGCTCACTCCTCGGAGATTCTGACAGAAATTGGGTAGCTAATGAACCTTCTAGGGTGGTATGGCTGGTAAGTTGTCGTGGGCAACAACCCATTGGCCGGTTGTCCAAGACCCAGCCATACGACCACTTTCTTCTTATTACCTCTAGGTAAATTTGAGATTAGGGAAGCCACCTACTAATATATATATTTATATATATATAAAAGAAAAGAAGAAAAAAAGAACAAAATAAGCCACACTTCATTGCACAAGTATGGCTGGCAAGTGGTCATGGGTAACAGCTCATTGGCCAGTTGTTCAGAGCCCAGCTCATTAAATACATAAAAAGATCCAAACACTTAAGTAGGGAAGTAGAGCAATCCGGGGAGATATACACTAGAAACACCCTTGTGTTGATCCCAAATAAAATAAAAGTAGGGAGAAAGCTATCGATCGGACAGATACACCTTCAGGCAAACGCTTCCTTTTTTGGTCACCTAGGGGCATAGAAACCTGAAGTCTGTCTGAATTACCATTGAGTTTATCACGATCTTCACACCAAGATGCTTAGCACTTAGAGTCTTTTTCGAGTTTTGGGTGGGTTGGGTAGCCGTAAAAAGTTACCAACACACTCTCAACTCCAAAAATCCAAAAAAATGAGAAAAGATGAAAAAGAAAAAAAAATATATGCCTTAAAGCAAGGATTCGGGTGATTCACATTTTTGCAGACACCCGGACGCTATTTAGTCTCTGTAGATCAGGATCTTAGTATATTTCCTCTTGTTGACAAGTAAAAAAATGTCTAAGTGATCAATTCCTGAATTCTGACTGAGAATAATGGCTAGAATGAACCTTGCTAGGGACTAGCAAGGAGTAAGCATGGGGGTATGATAACGCTACATTTTATGGTGATAATTTTTCCAATCGGAATTTCTCTTAAGGGTAACATGTACAAATAACACATCATAAACGAGCATGGGAGAATTACACGCATTGCACATTGAGATTGCCTATAATAAGTGTTAATGGCCATTTGTACAAGTTCATGTTAGAACAGGCTTCAGATGAGTGATCGGACCACACAGATGGATTTATTACGACGAACGGAGTCCAACGAACTCAAAATCGATCAAATTTGACATCCGGAGCTCCCGCAACTAGCCCAAGAAGTTCTGGCCATTGATCTGATGATCAACGGCCCACAGGTGGCCACGTGGCGGCATCTGGTGCACCTGCACCCACGACACACCTCATCATCGTGCCAAGCATTCTAAGACGTCCGATCTAATGATCGAATAGTTGAGAGGCCACCTCATCGCCCTAGCTCTCTACCCAGCACAAAGATTCGACCGTTGGATCTTCATCCAATGGTCGGCAGCAATCGAGCACAAATCCATCGCTGCGACCATCCGTGGGTTGCAGCGTAGCTGTCGATGCTCTTTCTCCGTGCACCCGACGCAGGATTGAGCCACATCGCGAATCAAATCCAAGATGAAGGTGCGCGTAGAAGAAATTGAACTATCGATGAGGGCGCGGACGGAGCGGATGAAGGCACACGGCGCAATCGTGAGCATTCATTCCAGACGTGCACGATGACACGTGGGGCGTGCGCTGCGCAAGCGTGATTCGCGAGTATGCCCTCTACGTAATCTCAACCATCCGATCTTCGATCGGATGACCCTCAAGGCACTCACATAGATCGTGAAGGAGAAGAAGAGTAGGTGCGCATGTTGGACCGATGGCCAGGGGTCTACACCGATGCTTTAGGCATGGTTTTAGCAACATCCTGGACGTCGCTAAAGCCCTTACCCAAATTAGAAACCCCTTCTTCCTATATAAACCCCCTCCAACTACCCATGTAAAGCATTCATTACACTTACAAGCCTTCTACTTTACTCCTAGCCACCCTTAGCACCTTTTTGTACTTGCCGAAGTCGACACGCCGTTGACGGAGCCCTCCTTCACCGTAGTGGCCGCTTTGCCGTCTCCTTTCTCTTTCACTCTCTCTTTATTCTAGCATTACTTTACTTTTGTTTAAGCATTTGTCTATTGTTGTATTTATGAAAACTCAAGTTGCATGTTGAATTATGTTGGCTCTCTTTTTATCGAGTTTTCTCTCATCATGATTTGCATGAACGCTATGAGCAAAAGATTCTAACTTGACTCTCTCTCTCTCTCTCTCACTTTTCTCTCTCTCATTTTCTTGTGCACAAGCAAAAACCCACCATTTCCATGACAACTAAGTGAAAGAAAAAACCCGCTTTCACTCCTCCCTGTGTTCGACACTCGGACTCACACCCATTCTTATATTTAAAATTGACGTTGTGAACGTGAAGCTACAACGACCTAGTTAAACAAACACGTCCGTAACATGTCACCCCATGCCTAAACTTTGCTAGTCCCTAGCAAATGCAAGATTAAGTGCATGACTATGTTATTTACAAGTTTTGTCCCTAAAGGACTGCTTATTCTTTTTATCAAAGAGTCTGACTAAAGATTTTTCTCCTTTTGTTTCATCCAAAAATCTAGAAATCCAAGCATTTGTGAAAGTATAGTGATGGTAGCTTATGCAATGGACCCAAGTGAAGAGCCAATTCACACTTAAAGTTCATACTTGGCCCTTTGTAAAAATTCTATCGAGATAGGCAAACTCTTCCCTCGGGGATACGTAAAAATAATATGAAATTTTAACCTAATTCTTTAGCTTAGGTAGAAGATGTTTGAGTCAAGTGGTTTTATATTTGGTGGCTCACACTCATATGGCGCTACATATAATCTAGTACTACGGATTCTAAATTTCCAGACTATTAAACAAATCAACCTAGAGAAAGGTTAAAAACTGTGCTCTCTTTGGTTCCTTCATACTCTCTCTCTTCCTTCTCTTTTTCTTTTTGAGCTCACAATCTCACCATATTTTGTTAATGTGCTCAATTTTTGGTGGCCTCACATGGCATTAACACTTTGATTAAAATTTTGATAACCTTATAACCAAGTCAGAATTTCTCAGCCCATATTCAAGCGATCAGAAATACAGAAAGGTAGGTATGGGCCATATTTAGTGGATTGCAATGATAGGTGTTTTGTTGCCTCAATGTAATTGAAATAAACACTCAAACTCATTTTTTTTTCTGCTTTCTCTTTGTCTAATTTTTTTCTTCTCACTCTTTTTCCATGTATATTTTTTCCTTTTTTTTTCTTTTCTTTCTCTCTTTTTTTTCCATATATATATTTTTTCTTTTTTTTTCTTTCAACACAACTCAATACAGTACACGACATGCGTGAATTTTATTTAGGAGGCATTATTAGGGATTGGTGGTGTTCAAGAGATATCGGGTGGCTTATTTGGTGGAAGTGCCTACTCTCAGCACAAGGAAAGAGACGGATAGGACGGTGTATTCCTGACCCTGAAGTCAATACCCTCCCTCAGGCGAGATTTCCGTAAAGAATGGTCATAACCATCCACCTTAGTCCTAGTTTTATAGGAACTCGATCTCTATGTATCTGCCTTGGTTGGTGGCTCTCAAGAATTCTCACAGAATTCGTATGTAGGAACTTGAGAGCGAAAACTATGCCTAACTCCAAGTCTCATTATCTAATTATCCAGAAACTAAGAATCCTTGCACTAGATTTAGAGCACCAGTAGACATTCTACTCTCACCTCACATGTTTGGTGGATTTACTGGAAGACGATTTTCCTAACTCCCTAACCATTGTCCAAGGGTTCAGGACAAACGAAAAATGTCTATTGGTTTTCATAATGGATCCATTGCAAAATCTACATGCAAGTGTAAACATTGTACTGGATTCTAGATTCAGAATCAACTCAAGAATAAAATCCCTAATAAAACTTCCTTGATAAAAATTAATGCATGATGCAATATATATAAATGCTATGTGTAACCTTTCAAAGTTGTACTTCAAAGATTTCCCTAATTTGGGTTACATTCAGCTCGGTCCTAAATTTAGAACAAAATAGTGAGTGGATGGTCAAAAGTGGTTGTTGCGGATGATTTCTAGCTCTAATGCGAGCATTGGAGGCGGAGTCGGTTGTTCTTAATTTAAGGACCCTCAAGTGCAATTAGCATGATGTACGAAAGATTTTTCCTAGGTATTGGCAGAAAAATTTTCAGTTTACAAGTACTACCCCCCATGCTTACTTTCTCGCATGTCCTCATGCATGAATATAATGAAAAATAAATTAAGAAAGGGAGTACATGAGTAGAAATCACCTGGAATAGCTCTTGAATTTTTCATTCCGCTTATTCCAACACCTAAGAAGTAAAATAAATATGCAGGAAAATATGCCAAATAAAATATGCTATATATAGGTACTGAGATTAATGCCTCCAGCTAGGCATAAACTCAAAAAGGATATATCAACACAGTATTGAGAATGGAGAGTAAAATGATAAGAATTTTAGTCTCATTCGCCAATAGCAGGTAGCAAATGCGGACCAGCTGTCCATGAATTCCAAGCCTAAATAATCGAAAAAATATGTAGATGGGGCTTGGGAAAATCTACAGCCAGATGCTACAGAAGAAAGACAGATAAATACAGGTGCTTGGAAGAAATGAATATGAAGGCATATCAAAGAGGAGACGAAAAATGTGGGTGGTTGGGGTATGAGCGGAGTCGTGTGGGATAAAATCATATGGGTCCTGATAATAGTGATGAATGGGAGGCATGACCCAAGTGGTGTGGTCAGATCTAGAAATTAGGGTCCAGTGATCAGTTTTTGTCTCTACTAGAGATGTTTGGGTATCATCTTCTTTTATCTCTTCAAAAATTTTCAATTCTAATTCCCAATTATCACATGATTCCCCAAAATTTTTAGCTTCCTCCGATAACTCATCATATGTAATCCCTAGTAGTATTTCAATCTCTTGAATATCTTTTTCATAGGGGGATATTTCCTCCTTCTCACTTAGATGGAATTGGGCATTAGATTTGGTAGTGAGTCCCTTCGTGAAAGTGGAATGGGATGAATCATTGATTGAGGAATCATTAGGGTCTTTTTGATTTTGTTGTTTAGTGTATGTGATCATTTGAATCAATTCATTAATGTCTCCATGGGTATCCTCAAATACAACAAAATCATATTCAAGTCCCTTAATGGTGGGTTCCTCAAAATGAAATGATTGATATTCAGGCCCTAAATCAAGATTAAGATCGTCAAATGAATCTCCTTCCTCAACTTCCATAGGAACATCAATATCATCCACCTTGGGTGCCTGATCTATAGAATCCTCAATGACCACCTCAGAATCACAAATTTGTTGTGGGACACCCAACCCAAATTCAAGCATTCTTGATTTTTGTTGCTCGTCCCAGATTCTATGAAGCTCCTTTTTTATATCATCATATTCTCTAGCATTGGATTCTTTTATTTCATGAACCATTTTGATCAATTGAGTAATCTGGGATTCATTGAAAGGGGCAGGGGTTTGAATTGGGCTAGGTTGGTGAAGATAGTCAACCATGCTATCAAAGATTTGATCCTGTATTGATGGTGACTCTTGTGATTTAGTAGATTTTTGATTTGGGTCATGTGGTCCTACCCAGGTGTCAATTGCCATGGTTTCTTTCGAATTACCCTCCGAATCACTTTCCGTATCATCCAAAAAATACTCTGACTTCATTTTCTTAGCAGCTGCATAAATATCAAAGTGAATCTTCTCATTGCCGTTGCTTATTTCCATACATCCTGAGTAACAGTCAATCCGTGCATTAGCCATAGCCAAGAAAGGACGATCTAGAATGATGGGTGAATCACTTAGCTTCTCCGGTATATCCATGTCCAAAATAATAAAATCAACCAGAAAGCTATGACCTTTCACTTTAATGATCACATCTTGAACTACCCCCTTAGGTGTTTTGATGGAGCCATTTGCCATTCTAATGGTGACATGTGTGTGGTGCAGATCTCCAAGTCTAGTGCGGTCAACAAGGGTGGTAGGAATCAAGCTAATGGAATACCCTAGATCCACAAGGGCTCTATTAAAGGTGAATCCCTTGATGGCACAAGATATGAAAGGTTTTCCAGGGTCGATCTTTTTGGGTGGTAGAGTGCTAGAAACAAATGCACTTATGTTAGCAGATAAAATGACCTCTTTAGGTGTGCAAGTCTTTTTCTTCTCTTGTGACTCTTTCTTTAAGGCCCCAGGAAAGGGTAAATAGGTCAAATCAACTACAGGGACCTTTTTCTTCTTTTTGTCCCTAAAGTTTGAGTCAGAGCTGGATGTGGGTTTGGTCTTAAGATTTTTGGTTGAGCCTGAATTAGATTGTTTAGGTGGGCTCTTAGCTTTTCTCTTTCTTTTAGAGGCCAGAGAATTGGCACCTGCACAATGTCACATGTGATAGATTGGAGGAGGGTTCAGAAAAATAGGTGGAGAATAGGAATGAAGAGGAGTGTGCATTCAGGGATAAAGTGATTCTTGAAGTCTCTTGATTTGATCCCCTTGAGATTTCACTTGATTTTCCAGCTTAGTCAGCCTTTCTTCATTTTTCTTGTCAAAGTCCAACAAAAGGTTCATGATATCCTCAAGGGTGGTTGTTGGTTGGGTTGGACTAGATGGTTGCCCTAAAGTGTATTGAGTGGAGTACTGGGCTGGCCTAGATTGATATTTAGTCTGAGTTGGTCTCTGTGGTGGCCATGAAAGATCAGGATTGTCTCTCCACTCAGGGTTCTACGAATCCGGATATGAATCAAAAGGTGTATCACCCTGAATGGGGTTGACTATAGAGGGAGTTGATTGAGAACCTGATGTGTGGTCCTGTACTTGTGATCCATTATTCCAATTCTTTAGTGATATATTATCAAGTACGGGTGTATTAGAAATGGTGCATTCCTCAAATGATCTACCCAAATCATGGATTAGGTCCAAGGGTGCCTTCTGGGTTGGCTGAGTCCAGGGTGCCTCCCCAGTGTAGCAAGAGTCAGTAGAGTAGCTAGTGGATCCAAAATATGGGTCACTAGACCCACTAGGCTGGTTATTCTAGGTTTCTTGTTCCTGGGAGGAGTGATAAGATTGAGATTATTCTTGGGATTGTCTAATTTGCTCTAGGAGCTTGGCACATTGATCTGTATAGTCCTTGTTATATTCCTAGAATTCAGCAACTATGGCTTTCAATTGGTTCTGATCTAGATAAGGGTCGGATCCATAATGTTCAGGTTCTAAATAAGCTGGGAGATAAGGATAATCATATCCCAGCTGTTGAGGATGAGTCTCCCAACCAGGAGGAGTCAAAATCATGGTTGGGTTGGGAGATGGAAAACCCTGAGATCTAGTTTACTTGGAGGGTTAACCCCCGTTTACTTGACTACTTAACCCCTCATTTGCTAACTCAGGTTTAGCAACTTTAACACGGGTTTGTCTAACACCAGTTTCAACTGGTATTAGCTAAACCCGTGTTAAAATTTTACACTACTTATGTCTCTGACATCCCTCATGTTTTATATAGCTAACACCACTACCAAGTAAACATCATAAGGGTTAACACCACAACTTAACACCAATTCAAGTAAACACAAATTGGTGTTAACACCACATAGCAAATAAACACAATTACGGGTTAACACCAGTTTCACATTTCTTAACACCACTTTCCTAACCTCTCAAGTAAACTAGCCGTGAGTGTCAAAAGAATGATATGGGTTCATGGCTATTCAAAAAAAGAAGCGAATAGAGATAAGAGATAGTCTTCCTCAGGAAGACTCAACCAGCTACAATGGGCTAGTGAAAATAAGTCAAAGGCCTAAGAAAGATGAGAGAAAGCCCCAAATCAAGCAAACAAGCTAGCCTTAAATTGTATACCCTAAATGGATCTAAACCTGGTACCCTGAATTTGACTTAGGTTAAACCAACCCTTGAATTACTTGGTGGCCAGAAGGGTGGGACCCTCTAGGACACCTCGCATGGTGGGACACCACTAGAGGTTAATGCGGTTACCGCATCGACCTTTCTTATCACCAGTTGGTCCAAATAGACAAGGCCTTGATTTTTACCCAATCAAATTTTGGTTACCAAGTAAATTAGTCCTACCTAGAGCGCATCTACTTAGTTTTAGGCTTGGGCTTAGAGTGCTCTTGGAATGTGATTGAGCATTTTAGGGGTGTTGCCCTTAAAATTAGGTTTAGAAGTGTGAAGTGCACAGACAAAGGGTTTTCAATACAAGCTTTAATTGGTGTAGTGGCTTTTATGGTTCAAGTGCCTGTATTAATTTTTCTTTTGGGGTTTCCTTGTTTAAGTCAATTCAAACAAGGTTGTGGTGGATCACACAACAGGTTTTGCAAGTCCAAATTGTTATATGAATTTCCTTTAAGTATGGAATGCAAATGTGTTCTACCTTAGTATGGAAACCCTAATATCAGATAGGTCTATATGTTGATTTTAAGTCTGATAAGTTAGAAGTGGTGTGACCCAATCAGAGAAAACAATGGTCCTAATGCACCACTACTAAGTGAAATAGACTTAAGTGGTTGCTTAAGTTGAAATGTAGATCAATTTCAATTCAAGTGGGTGAGGGGGTGGACAACCAAGCATAGTAGATCCCCTCTCATGCAATCACACCCAAATCAGGCTTAAACAATTTTGTTTTGGGTCTCTAAATTTAAATCCTAATGTGAATCACCTAGGGTTTATGCTTCTTTTAACAATCTGCAGTTAGACCTTATTCTGACTTGAAATCACTCCCTAAATCAGTAACTATAGCAAAGTAAGATGAAATTTGGTAGAGATCTTCCTTTTTTAACAAGTCTTTAAGGGAATATTTTTTTTAAGATTTTTACGATTTCATACAAATTTTTAAGAATTTTTTATGTCAGGGGGTCAAATAGGCCAGATAGACCCCCTGTGAGTAATTCGATTTGAAATAGTATAAATTGAACTCCAAAAATTCTTGAAAATTTATAGAAAAAACTATATTTCAGTGGCTTTCAAGCCACATAAATTTCAAATCAATCTGATTTTTGTAGAGGTTAGAATTACTATTTGAAGTTAGATAAAATTAGAGTATAGACTGTTTTGACCCCTTCCACTGTGTGAATTTTTTCAAATAAAAGGTGGCATTGGAAAGCTGGTTTAAAACCCTATGATCAGATCAAATCCAAAGATTTTTGGACTCCTAATTTGATGGCAAAAAAATTTTCAAAATCGTCAATATTTGCTGGCCGGATTTTCAAATTTGACTTTGGTGTGTTTAAATGGTTTCTAAGTTAAAACACACACCAAAGAAAGATTTTTTTTCTTTTTCTTTGTAAATTCAAATATAGAAATTTGAATTTGATTTTTATATTTTATAATTTTTTTCATTCTTTCTTTTTTTCACAAGGACACCAACCAACTAATTTAGCTAAGATCCTATCTTTTCTAACACCATTTTTTTCTCTCTGTTTTTTTTTTCAAACCTAAAAATTTAACCAACTAGAGGGTCTGTGATGATACTTGTGATCTTCACCACGGGTTGATGCGTGTGCGGATCCTCTTCGTTCTTGACCTACAAAATTCAAAACAAACATATATTAAGCAAATCTAAACTCGCGCGTTGCCTCCTCGGCAATGGCGCCTTGACAAGCATGGAAATCGTGAGTTTTAGGAAAACAACGTCGTAGTATAGTCGCAAAATCCCCTTGACAAAAATATTTGTAATAATGAAATTCGATTGATTTTATTGTTTTGAGTCCCGATCGTTCGTCTCTGGGAGGTGTAAAAAAAAGTCAAGATTTGGATCAACTTTTCTACCCTAAATCTAATCTAACCTAGTCTTTTTGGTCTTTTTGTTTTCTTGCAATTTTTTTGTGTTTTTGATTTTTATTTTGAAAAGCGAAATGAAACCTAGATCTAGATATGCTAGCGAAAACTTAAGTGACTATGTGCATCTAAGTGAGGCCATGGTGGCCATGCATGGTGTGAGAAACCTAAAAGGGATGTTCCTAACACCACTAATAGGCATGCATCAAAGTTGTATGCCATGGATATAATAGCACACACATAAAACCACTAGACAAGAGTATCATGCATCAAAAATTCTCTATAAAATTTAGATACATGAAAATAAAGCTAAACTAAAGAAAGGGATCAACCAAGAGAGGCTAGGGAGAAGCCTTCTTGGCCGTCCACTAGGAGAGGTGGATGAGTGTGTGCACCCAAGTGGAGAGAGGAGGGTGTTGCACCCTTTCTCTACCCATGGTTTCCTTGAGAAGATCTGGAGAGGGGTCTTCTCTATGGCCGTCTAAGAAGAAAAGAAAATGGGGGCGTGGACCCTCATTGGAGGAAGAAGAAGCACACCCATATGAAGAAGAAGAGAGGAGGAGGATGTTGATGGGGCCTTCTTCTTGCTGCCCTTGAAGAAGCTTAGAGGAGAGCTTCTTCCTAGCCGTCCATGGAGGAGCCTTAGAGGAGGTGGACCCCTTAAAGGAGGGAGTGGTGGACGGCCCTAGGGTTTAGAGGTGGCGGCTCTTAGGGTTGGAGGGGAGGGTGTCACGAGTTTGAGAGGTGGAGATGAGAATGGATCCTGGGTGTGCCAACTTTTCTTTGGCTTCTATAGGAAGGGATTTTATGGGAAGGGCTTTTAGTGGGTGGGTAGATTAGGAAGGTGTATGTGTGTGTGCATGTAATTTTCGTAGAGGAAGGTGTGTGATTTGGTAATTCTTGGTTGGGTCAACCTACATTAAGTGGATTTGGACCTAATTAGGTTTAAGTGAGTCTAATTGGAGAGGAGTGACCCTAATTGGGTCTAGGTCAAGTCTAATCCGGTTCTACTAAGCCTAATTAAACTTGTATGGGTGAGTAGGAGTCAATTAGATCTTGGCTGGATCTAATTGGGTTTAGGTGTACCCAATCAACTGTAGATGCACCCAATTAGGTATGGGATGGTTCAATTGGGTTAGGGATAGGATAAGTAGGGATATGGATAGTGGAGTAGGCTTAGGAGGTCTCTAATTAGGTTTCCTAAGGTGTTTGGTAGGGTTTCTAGGTCAAGATAGGTAAGATAAGGCTTCTAGCACCAAAATCAGGAACCAGGGAACAATATCAGACGTCCAGGGAACATGTCAAACGTCTTATACTCCAAAATTGGATGGCTGGATAGTAAATTGGACGTCCAATTCTATGTCAGTGTTGGAGTTGGGTTCCTGGATTGATTTTCTATAGAAATCAGATGCCTAGCCTGATGTTTGGATGTCCTAAAAGGTGTTGGAGAGTGGGTTTTAAGTTTTCTAAGGTGGGTTCTAGTTCCTAAGTGTTTGGGAGAGGGATAAGGTGGATAAGAACATGGATAGTGCTATCCATGTTTGAACTCTAAGGTTAAGGTGTCCCAATGGAAGTGGTTTTGGGTTTGGGAAGGTTGTCCTAGGATTTTTAAGGGTAGGGTTAAGGCTATCCTCGTTACTCCTCATGTCTGGATCAATCTTCTTCTCTCTTTATTTCTTTATTCCACTATCTCCTGCATCCTGGGTCACTTTATTACCTGCAAATAACAATAAAAACATTAAATAGCAGGATTTCTCATCTTATTCTATAATAAATGATGCAATGCATGATATGCATGATATGAGTGCAATATTCACAAATTAAGCTAGGTTCAAACATTATTTAGGTTGATTAGGACCTATGATTGCTACGCCATCAGTGAGTCCATAACACACTAGTTTGTTCTCTTTAAGGTTACCTTTTAAGGTTGTTATGAACTTCTTGCTTACACAAGTGTCTTTGTACTTACACGTTCACTTGAGTTTCGGGGGTGAAACTCCCTTTAAGGTTGTTATAGTTGTAAGGTCTCAAATCTAAATTTTTGAGTCATTTCAGACTAAGCATGTCAAGACAAACTCGTTGACACTTTTCGCATACAAATAGAAGCCTACACAAATTTAAAATGCGTAATTAGATTAAAAACCCACATGTTTTTCATTTTTGCAATCTGGATCTCGGATCGACAATCCGAAAGTACTGTTAACTTTCTGGTGTCACGAGGATTTCTACGGTATGTTCCATGTGGCGATCGGACGTCGGATGTGCAAAATGTATGTAAATTGCGAACAAACTCGTCCTGTGCGATCTCTTCCGTATATTGCCTTGGTTAGCGTGTATGCTCCTTTTTACTGAGTTTGAAACCTCTCCAGTGATTTCCTGACTTTTTGGCACTATAATGAGAAATAATATGCCATATGTGAATAATGAAGATTTAATAAATACATGGACACTTGTTATCGCATGCATAAAACAAACTCAATTTTCCATAAAATAAGTTTTGCTATCTTAGTAATTTCCAGATAATATTGGACTCAGGTCATCACATTATCCATAAGAGAGAAGGAGAACATCTTCATGAGTAGGATGTCCCAATTTTGAACAGGTGGTCCAAAGGCTTGGGCCAGATGTTTTAGCTGTTTGACGTACTGGAAAGGATCTTCAAAGTTCAAGCCGTGAAATTTGAGGATCGTGTTGATCAGATTCGGCTTTAATTCGGTGTCAAGTCCATTAGTTGGGATTTGCATCCTGGGTTACATAGCCGCCGCTGTGAGATTGTAGTGGTCTCGCATCTGCGGACGCTGTGGGGGATTCATGAATGCATGGAATAAATCAGTGAGGCGGTGCAATTGATTTTGAACATTGGGCACTTCTTCTTGATTCTCCATAGATGTAGATGATGGAGAGATGGGCTCGGATGTTGAAGGATCGAAAGAGATCTCGATCTGATCGGATGGAAACACAAACAATTGGGTCAGGGCTTGATCTCGACGAGAGTGAATTGCTAATGGTGGCCTCAAGACTGGTCTTAGAGACCTGCTCTCGTACATGCACTATGGAATCAGACGAGGGACAGAATGTGTATTGGACCCAATTGAGGCACCCAACAAGGCTAGGTGTCTATGGAAGTTTGAGGCAGATGGTACCTCTAGATCAGAAACTCACCCACTCGAGAATTACTTGCGCAGCCAGGAAGGGAGAGTCCCACAATGACTCCTACATAGTAGAGCATCCCCACGGGTTATAGGGTTTCCCCCACCTGACCTTCCTTGTCATAGCGATTCCATGTAGACTGGAATGTGTGAGCTTGACTCCTAAGTCTACCAGTTTTAATCCTACTTGTGCCTTGAATTTCACTTGAACTTGAAGTTAATTTGATTTGTGGCCTAATTTGGAGGTTGGTTGATTCATATTCACAAAGTGAACCAACTTCACCTGACCTGTTCTAAAGTTGAGGATGAGGTTTGGGTCACGAACCCAAATCACCCTAAATTGGTTTGCAAACAGGTTGTTAGGTCCCAAATTTTAATGACCCAAGTGATTATAGAACCTTGATTTTAGGGTGCACTTGATTAGATCAATTCAACCAAGGGCTTGGGTAACAGACAATGCGGAAATATATTTCCTTTTTAAGCAGGCAAGTGTGTACTCCTGGAAACCCTAATGTGAAAACCCTAGATTGGCTCTATTTCCAAGTCCAATTCTTCCAAAAGATGGTACCTTGGGCTCAATCAAGAAGGTGAATAGCCCAAGGAACCTTATGTCCCCAATAGGCTCAAGTATTAGGATGACGATCTCTTTTCAAATCAATTGAGTCAAATCAGGAAACTTGAATGATGATTGCTATGTAAATAAGGCAAGTTGATCCTTATTGATTTCCTTTTCAACCTTTGCAAGAGAGAAGGGGCTTAAAGAAGGAATGTAATTACCTGCCCCTGGTGTGTTTGCTCAAGCTGTCGATCTTCAGATTCACCTGCAACAACACAACAAAGCAGATATAGCAAGTTAGAATCAGATCAAAAAGTGTGATTAGTGACTGAAATGAACTTTGCTTCCCATCAACGATGCCAAAATGTTGATGCGTAATTTTTGTCGTAGTTTAAGAGAATATCACATCGTAGTATAGCAACGAAAATTGAATCGACATTTAAATTTGCTCGAAAAAATGTGAGTTCTGAGGTCGTATGCAAGGAGAAAATATTGCAATTCAATCCACCAATCACAAATAATGATGTGTGCAATTAATATTCAATCACAAATATAAGAATAATCAATTAATGCTTAAATTGTCTCTCAGAACAAAAAATATAATAGAGAATAAAAATGGTGGTTGGAACCACCAATTACTCTCAACAGTAGGCACAATTCCCCATCAGATTTCAAGTTCAACAATGGTCTCAAATCAAACTCAATTCCCTTCTCAGAACATTCATCCCCAACATGCCTTAAATGGCTTAAGTATCAAGCTCAAAGCACCCTTGAAATTGCCTAAGTGTAGGCATGAATCCCAAGGCAACATAGTGCAAAACCCCCTCCTTCCCTCAGAAATTCCCTACACACTCTCTTCAGAATCGGGTCAAGGGTAGTCGGGTATTTGGCTCCATGGTCCAAGCCTGCTCGAGTGTGGGTGGCGGGCAAGGAGTGAGCGTGTGAGTGAGAGGGACCTCACCTTGTGTAGTAAGGCAATGAGGCTATGCACGTGAAACCTTATTTACCAAAATTTAATTCAACTGCCCACAATGTGGGACTAAGGATTGCAGTTCTTCTTTGCATTTGCAGTAGGGGTGTTCCTTCTTCTATTGCAGCTGTTGCATGGCTTCATTCTTCAATCAATGCCCTGGGCAGCTTTGTGGGATGATTCCGGTGATGGTGAGGGTGTATGGTGGTGGGTGTGTTTGGTACGGCAAATGTGTGATCAAAAGTCCCAATAATGTTGGGGCTTTTGATCAGTGGAATGAGAGGAAGATGTGGGTGGTCGTGATGAGGTGTTTGGTGGCGTAAGTTGCTGGCACGAGCTCACCGAGCTCTCGCCGAACTTGGGGAAGGCGAGGGTGGGACAGTGGTGGCAGTGGATGAAACCTACGTCTAAGGGCTTAGAAAGAGTTTAGAGAGGGAGAAGGAGAAGTTAGGGGGCTTAGAGTGATGTGGAGAGGCGAGATGCATTTGACATTGGCTGATCGGACGTGAAGAAGGTGACGAACTCCTGTGAAGGTATCTGTGAGGAAGAAGAGGCAGGGAGCGCTCTTGCTTTGGCCAGCAAGATGCGGGAAGAGGAGAGGAACAGGTTGGACCTTGCAATTTGATGGTTGGTTGGCCAGATGAGGGAGGCAGAGGGGCTCGTCGGAGTCGAAGAAGGTGGCTATAGAAGGAGGGAGAGAGGAATTTTTTACCAATTCTTGGCTCAAGAGTACGTTGTGAGATGGGGTTTATATAGAGGAAGAATTAGGCTCCAAATGCGAGGAAATCACAAGTTGGAGTTGTACTTTTGGAAATGAGAATCGTTGATTTTCTGGAGCTTTGTCAGAGCTCTGTGCTCCATATGGGAGCCTAAGATCATGTTCCCATGGTAGAGAATCATCTCGTGAATCTTCCCTCCAAATTTGGAGGGATTCAAGTATCATTTGGAGGAGAAATCTTCGGTCAAAGTATACGTTGTTTGGTTTTGAAGGTTCTATTTCAACCTTAATGGTGGCAAAGACCTATGTGCTAAAGTGACGAGAAGTTAGGGGTCTTTTGGAAAGGAATGTTGAAACCTAAGGTTCTAGATATGAAAAAATAGAGATTTTAGGGGCTAAAATGCAAACTAGGTCAAGATGGACTCTGATTTGGCCTAAATTTTGCTGTTAACTAATTTGGATCCAAGGAATCTAATGGTGAACTTGGATTTGAGTTTTGACCACATTTGACTAGGTAAATTAGATAGAAGCCTAAATTTAGGTAAATTCCTGTCAGAATCTCTGATCTTGGTTAAAATAGGTTCAGATGGTCAAAGTGAAGGTACCAAACCTCTTAAAATATTTTTCAATGATTTTTAGGAGGTTTAGATTGAATTTATCTCAACCAAAACCCTTTCAATTTAAGTACGACTGATAATTAGGGTTTTTAGTGATATTTTAGTCCCCGAAATGCATGAAACCTTGATTAATTTAGTATGGGCCCACTTCTTGGATATTTAAGATCATTTGACCTTAAATTCACCTCTAGTCAACCCCTTGATTAATCTGCATTTGTGATTGGCTGTTAGAATGGCAAAATTAACCTTATTTTCTTATCTTCTCATATTCAATTCAGATGGAATTGCGGTCCTTAAACGATCATTTAGGAGTATTTATAACTTGATTCTGAATAATTTTAGTTAGTTATGATGAATGATGGTGTTATCATCAATAGGGGATTATATTCAGGTCTTTATGGATGATTTCTCTATATTTGGAGATGATTTTTTGACCTGTCTGGCACATCTAACCAAGTGCTTGAGAAGGTGTATAGATGTGAACGTAGTACTGATGCAAACACATTTATTGAGGGTAAAATGCCTATTCATGCATGTTCTTAGGATTAGATTTGCATTTCATGTTATAAATATTGCGTAGTATGCATCATTCTGCATTTAGATTAGTTGTATATAATTTAGGTTAATTGCATCCTTTTGTGGTTAGGAGAGAAGGATATTTATTTTGAAGCCTCGAATTGATGATCCGATCGTATAGATCTGATCAAGATGACTATCGGAGTCCAACGCCTCTAAAATCGCCTTGATTGGAGTCCCAAAGCAGCATATGCAGTCTAAGGAAGATCAACGGCCAAGGGACTATGAGACAATTCGGAGCTTCAAATGATAAATCCGACCGTGCGGATGGATTTGGGTCGACAATCGTAGCCTAACGACGCGAAAATCGACTTAATCCGACCTCTGTAGCAGCCCCTACAACAAGAAGAAGATGGATGGCCCAAACTGCGCCACGTGGTGCAGCCCCGGCCGCCAGCACACGCACGCAACACCGCACATGGGTGGGCATGCAGCGCCAGCGTAGCGTGAGGTGGACTACAGCGACGCATGAGCTGGAATTACAGCAACGCTTGCAACCGTTGGTAATTCATTGCATGCCAGCAAAGCCAGCTGTGGGTGCTAACGGGCATGAGCTGCCTACAGCGATGTTTCCAACGATGATCTGGATGTCACAAATGGTCCCATACCGATTTTTGCTATTCTCCACCACTATAAAAGGACCTTCACCCCCTCCCTTCTAAGCCATCTCTACCTGCTCTACTCCTACCTACTCCCAAGCTCTAGCAAGCCTACCAATGCTCCATTAGAGCTTGTTCTCAAGCTCTCAAGGTGCTTATTAGTGTAGCGAACCTCTGCCCCACCAAATACTCCTCCAACTTCCCATCTCCCTTCATAGGTCACCTTGGAGCCGTCCTCCCACCTCCATTCTGGTAGTAGATCAACTCCGTCTTCTCACCTCCATTCTGGAGCTACACCAAAGCTTTCCTCAACCTGACGTCCTCCAGCATCTCACCTCCATCGTCTTGCTCCTCACCTCCTTCGTCCGAGCTTCCGCCAGGTGCCGTCGTCTCACCGAACAACCGATTCGGGAGATTTCCCCTCAATCATTTGCTTGTCCTTTATTTCAAAAACACAAAAAAATAACAAAACCCTAAAATACCAAATAGAAACGAATCAAAGCGCGATTTTAAACTAAAGTAAACATTGCCTCCCTGTGTTCGACCTGGGACTCCCTTGGAGTTTCGGTATAAATTTTATTTGATCGACGTGTTTTGCAACTACGACGACAGGTTACTTGTAACCTCAATTTCTAACACGCGAAACACGCACGACCAAGTACTCTCATGGGAGAAAAGTCATTTGATGGTTCAAGATGGAATAGTGCTAAGCGACAAGATTTCAGATAAAGGATTGGAAGCCGACCGAGCAAAATCAGATGTAATTTCTAAGCTATCGTCGCTAGCCTCGGTCTGACAAATCAAGTCCGTTTTGGGACATGTCAGGATTTACTAACGTTTCCTACAAGTTTTTTCCAAGATAACCTGACCCTTGACTGGACTCCTCTCAAATGATGTCCCATTTGAATTCAACAAGGATTGTCTTGAATCCTACATTATCCTTAGAAATGCTGTCACTGACTCTCTTATCCTCCAACCCCCAGACTGGTCCCTTGATTTTGAAATTATGTGTGACGCCTCTGACTATGTAGTAAGGGTAGTTCTGGGACAAAGAAGAGACAAGAGACCCCACGTCATTTATTATGCCAGCAAGACACTGAATGATAGTGTAATTATACCATCATGGAAAAGGACCTGCTGGCTATTGTTTTTAGGTTGGAGAAGTTTAGATCATACCTCCTTGGGTCTAAAGTGATTATCCATACTGGCCATTCTGCCCTCCAACGTTTATTGGGAAGAAGGATGCCAAACCACGCCTCATTAAATGGATCCTTCTGCTCCAAGAATTTGACATTGAAATCAGCGATAAAGCTGGAGCTCAAAACGTGGTTGCTAACCACCTATCTAGATTGGACCCAAATTTCATTACTTCTTCTCTACCAATTAATGAAAATTTATCTAATGAAAGTATATTGGCCATTAATTCACCTAAGCTTCCTTGGTTCGTAGACATTACGAACTACCTGGTCTTTGGAAAAATGCCACTTGCCATGACAAAGGACCAAAAGCTCAAATTCCTCACTGAAGCCGAATATTGCTTTTGGGATGACCCATTGCTCTTCCGATTAGGGTCAAACTAGATCATTAGGAGGTGCGTTCTTGATTATGAAACAAATAACATTCTATCTTTCTGCCACAATGAAGCCTGTGGAGGCCATTTTTTAGGAAGAAAAATTGCTACAAAAGTTTTGCAGTTAGGATTCTTTTGGCCATCTTTGTCTAAGGATGCACATAGTTTTGCTTGTGCTTACATGCAGTACCAAACCTTAGGAACCATGACTAGAAGGGACATGATGCCCCTTCAACCAATCCTGGTCGTGGAAATCTTTGATGTTTGAGGAATCGATTTTATGGGCCCTTTCCCAAACTCTCATGGCTTTGAATATATTCTTTTGGTTGTAGATTATGTTTCTAAGTGGGTTGAAGCCATCCTGACAAGACATGTTGATCACAAAATGGTTGTCGTTTTGTCTGGGAAAACATCTTTTCTAGATTCGGTATTCCCCGTGTTATGATTAGCAATGGGGGAAGTCATTTTATGCATGCCCATTTCAAATCTCTTTTGAAAAAGTATGGAGTAAACCACTGCATTTCTACCATGTACCATCTGCAAACAAATGGGCAAGCGAAGGTCTCAAATAGACAAATTAAGGAAATTTCACAGAAAACGGTGAGACCCGATACAAAAGATTGGTCCAAGAGGTTAATTGATGCACTTTGGGCAAACCAGACCGCTTACAAGGATCCTTTGGGGATGTCACCATATTGATTAATTTATGGGAAGCCTTGTCACCTGCCAGTAGAAATAGAACACCGATCTTTTTGGATAATTAAAAAGTGTAACTTGGACATGGAAGAATGTGGTTAGAATAGAAAATTGCAATTAGCAGAATTAGAAGAGATTAGAAGGGAGGTTTATGAAAATGCCAGGATTTACAACGATAAATTAAAAGCCTTCCACGACAAGAACATTCGAAGAAAGAAGTTTGGCTATTTGACATTAGGCTCAAACTATTCCCAGGGAAATTGAAATCAAAGTGGTCAGGGCCTTATCATGTCCTGACTCCATATGGAAATGGGTTTGTCCAGATCCGAGACCCCAAGACTGGGCATGTATTCACCATTAATGGGCAAAGATTGAGGCTTGTTATTTCCTAGGAACCCTCACATTCTGAAGAAACAATTGATTTGATTGAGGGTGATATGCCATTAAATTCAACCCTTGTTGGGAGGCAACCAATACACTTGTAAATACTCTTTCTTTTATTCTCTAGGTTTTGGAAGCACTTAACAGTACATCAAACTTAGGTACTATCTATCCCTCTATATCTCTGTTTTAAATTTTGCATGAGGACATGCTCATATTTAGGCATGGGGTGTGGGTAGAGCCAGTTTAATATTCTGCCAATTTCTAGAGTTTTGTCATTTCTTTCAAAATAGCTGAAAACTAAAAAAAATGGAAAAATGCAAAAATGAAATAAAAATTCCCTTCTATTTTTAAGTTTTGTACAAAAGAAAAGAAATTGAAAAATGATGAAAAATGAAAAATGTGTGTTTGCATTGTACAAAGTTATCTGGAAAAAGATAAAACAATTGCATATTTATAAAAACAACAAAAAGAAATAAATTGAGTCAAGATAAGTCCAATAGATATTAAGAAGTCACCGACCCTGAGAAATAATACAATTAGGGTGCTTAGACTCTTTAGATCTAGCGACTTAATTAACCTAGGTGTCTACTACGATGTTGATTTGTTCTTGAGTCCTTGCCATCGTAAATAAACTTGAAAATACTAATAAATTGGGATGATAAGTACATGGCTTATCAACCCACCCTCTGCTTTGGAAGTCTTGAAAGTCTAAGCGTCTACACACAAATTGCATTGACTCATTGTTGGGTAGTTATAATGGGAGCTAGAGTGCCATTAAACATATAGTAGTATGGTTGGCAAGTTGTCGTGGGTTTATTGCCCCATTGGTTGGTTGTCCAAAGTCCAGCTACTAGATCTATCTCCTTGACCTTTGCCTTTGGTACATCTTAGACTAAGGAAGCCAACTACTAAGAGAAAAATTGAAACACCAAAAAAAATGATGATATATGAGAAAATATGCATAGCAAAAAATGACAGTTGCAAAAAAAAATTAAGAAAAAGAAGAAAAATAGAAGTAGAAAAAAAATTAGCATATATGAATAAGAAGAAAAAAGTAACATAGCCACACCTGTGCATAGGCATGGCTAGCAAATTGTCGTGGGTTTGACGCCCCATTGCTGTTTGTCCAGAGCCTAGCCCTCACTCTCTTACCATAAATAAGGTGAAGTGGGAAAGTAGAAATAAACACACCTATGCAAAAGTGGTTGGGAGATGCTACATGGTCAAAAAGATAAATCTAAGGGCAACGCTTTTCCATTAAGGTCACTTCAAGTTTAGGACTATTTAGAATCCATTTCATCCACCTTCCAATCAGTCATACTTTCACTAATTGATGCTTAGTAGTTTCGAGCCTTTTGAATCTTGGGTAGATTGGGTAGCCGAAGAAAGTTACCCCGAAACTCTAAACAAAAACCAAAGAAAAAAAATTATCATTATAAGAGAAAAGAGAGAGAGAGGAATTATAAAATAAGGCAGGGAATTGGGGGTCTGCATTTTGACAGGCACCTAGGTATTGTTTAGTCTCTGAAGATGAAATCCTAGGTATTAATTCTCAAGGCTAGTGACAACTAAATATCTTGAAGTCCAATTCTTGAGTCAATATGTTTTCAAATAAAGCTGAAAAGAAAAAGAAAAGAAGAATTAAAAAAGAAGGAAAAGAAAAAAATTAGGTCTTAATCAATCATGCATTTAATTGCTAGCGACTAGCAAGATTTAGGCATGAGGGTATGAATGCATAGCAATCATGGGTCCTAATTTGACTAAATTAAGCTAATAACCTAGCTCACATCTTATAAATAGAGCATACATTGCATGCATTTTATTCATACTTGCATCTGTACATTCTTAGACTAATTCTGTCATATTATGGTCCATTAAGTAATATTATCAATTCATTCATGTAGGACCATAATCAGGGAGCAACATTGGAGCTTAAGGATACAGGAGAACCATCTCCACAGGCCAAGAATAAGGAAGCAGCTAGCAAGGGAAGCAGAAAAGCAAACCCATGCAAAAACCATGCAAACCACTCATGTCCAACTAACCTAACCAGACATAAACCCATGCACATGATGATACACCTTACACACACACATGTGCACATACATAAATTGTAAATTGCATGTTCATTCATACTCTCATACACAATTTAATACATGCATAATACTTGTGCACATTTTTACTTTAGCATTTATATTTCCCTATTTTATTTACACCTATGTGGGCCTAGTAGTAGTTATTATATAATGGTATTTAATTTATTTTCTCTAGGCCCTCTCTACTACACACTAAAGCCCATACAATTTGAGGTTCAAACACCTCACCAATCTAAACCCACCTAACCCAACTTGCTTAGCCCTAACCCACCAATTAAAGCCCACCTAACTCCCACCTAACCCAAGCCCTATCCAATGTCCACCTAGCCTTATCTAGACCCTTGACTAAGCCTTGACTATACCCTCACCTTCTTTTGTACCTTAGAATAGAACCTTCTATTCTTAAGTTTCACCCTAAAATAGCCTTCCTAAACCTACACCATAGGGACACCTTACCCAACCCAACACTCTATAAAAATGCCCCCATAGTAGAGTGCATGCCCTCCTCCTCCTCCACTCTCCTCTCCAACTCACTCTCATGCAAACTATCATCCTCCTTGTGAGCTCCATGATAAGCTCTTAATCCTTGGCCAATGGTTAGCTTGTGCCCACTTGGCTTTGTATTTCTACGTGAAGAAGAGGTAGGCTTTAAGCCAAGGATCCTCTCCCTCCTCCAATAGGCCTTGTGCCCCAATTGGAAGAGACACATATCTTCTTCCTCATTCTCTTTTTAGTTTTCTTTGTTAGCTTAGTATTTTTCTTACATGCTACTTGCTTTACTTGCATCTTAGCTAGTTGATCTTTATATTACTTGCTTTTTAATTTCCTTGCTAGTAGAGTAGATTTCATATTCAAGCATTTCAATACTTGCTTTTTTCTTTTGCTTTATTTTCTTTTTAAGTTATTACACACACTCTCACTCACTTGCTCACACACTCCACCACTACACTCACACACCATCACCATCATCACCTCTCTACACGTCCACAAGCATATGCTTCACCTCCACCAATCATGCCACCACTTCACACCTTCACAAGCACTCTAGTTCACTCACTCACACACACACACTCCTTAGTACAACCACGTACAAGACCAACACCTAATCCTACTACCACCAACATACCTGTTAGATCCCTAGGACCATGGTTGTCCCCTCTCCCTACCATAGAGCTCACCAAATAGACTCCATTGAGAACATCACATGAGAAGAAACCTTAGTTACCCCTAAGTAAAGGATCTTCATCTCCATATCCCTATCCTCTGCCATAGTCATTACCACCAATAGTGGGACCAATGAGAACATTATCACCCACATCACCAAGCCACTAAATCTCAACCACATTAGGGAGTTTGAGCACTTCATCCTCTTTTAGATGGCCTTTTTCATAATCCTTATCACCCCCATCATTACCACCACCTCGACCTTTGTTCCATCACCATTTTGGATCCCATTCCTTCAAGAGAGACCCCAAGAAACTACTCACCATGTTGATCTTGTTATCTCCATTTATCAAATGTTGGAGTGAGTGAAGAGTGCTTTGTAAATACCTATCTTTCAAAAGCTTTGTATAAGTGGATCTTTCCACACTTTAGTGTAATGAAGTTGTTCCTTTTCAATGTGTGTTCTATGTTGTAGTATGTTTGTGTGAAATAAAAGTTTAAGTTAGTTGTTCACTTGTGTATCTTTTTATTCCTTAATCAAAAGAAAAGAAAATCATAAAAAAAAATGAGTATAGTTGTAAAAGTACTCTTATCGGTATTTAGTTGGTGCTTTAAATATATCGTTGTTTGTCTTTACCATAGTAAAAGAAAAGACCAAAAAAATTATATTTATCAGAGAAAAAGAAAAAAAAACCACCATGCCTTATTGCATAGTCATAGTCACTCCTATTAGCCTCATTATTACCCCTCCTAGCCATTTCCCTCACTTAACGCAAAACGTCCACCATACATATTACTTAGTCACTGTAATCACCTTCCCCTGGAGTGTTTTGCAAGCGTAGTTAGTTTTCTTTTCACTTTATCATTAAGCCAAAAATCACAAAAAAAATTAGGTGTTTTAACTAGTCTTAGGTTTTGTTTTGTTTTCAGAGGAAAAGAAGAAAAAAATGGAAAAGATAAAAATAAAAAAAAATAGAACAAAGGAACTCACTTAAGGCATTCAAGGTTCAAGTTTCATCTAAGCCTCCTCGTTGGATCGACCGGGACTCCCTCAAGCTAATCCATTTCGAGTTCCATAATTAATTTAAGTGTATTAGTGCTAAAGGCAATTTGAGCTACAACAATGTGTTTTCAAAAATGCGTAACTTTGCAATCTTATCATCTTATATTTAATTTTGCATTAGCAACTCACTAAACAATCGCACGATCCCCAGCTAGCTGCGTGGTGTGTTATGCGCCTGTGGATTACATGTGGATGGCTGGATTACGCTCATCATGTTGGGCTGACGTAGAAGCATCTTTGCCGTCAAAGCTCGATTGGGTGGCGTATTTAACTCGTGCTTTGCAAGTGGAGGACACGTGGATCGCAATTCGTTCCTACGTTGCTCTTGCTCGAGAGAATGCGCTTTACCACTGAGCTATAATCGTGGATGGTGCGATTTCGATTGTCAATTGCAGATTGTGCGGTTGAGAGAAAGACGTAGCGTGGATCGTCTGATGCTGATTGTGTGGCTGACATGGTGTGCTCGTGCGATGAAGAGAGAGGGAAGCGAGCACTGCTGGGCACAGATCGACGGTGGAGAGGGTGCCATGTGGTGTGCTGTGAACTTTCTCGACTTGTTTTGAGGGCTACAAAGGTTTGATTAGGGCAATTTCAGAGTTGTTGGACTTCGATTTTCATCTTGTATCTATCTGTGCGGTCTGATTGCTCATCTAATACTTGTTTATACATGTGCTTTTATAACATGGTCATTAAATGTTAATTCCAAGCAATATCTATATAAAGATTACGCTGAATGCATGTGTGCCCTCAAACCCACTAGATTATTGTAATTAAGTGCAAAGGCCCTCAAAATTGACTCTAAATGTTATACTTAATGCTAATAATTGTAAAGTCATCAAGAAACTCTATTCTAGACTAGGACTTTGTTCCCAAACTCTGGTTCTTGGGGCTCCCCTTTCTTGGATCCATAAATCCACGATGCCCCTACTCATGGCCAACCTATGGGCCAGTTTTCTTCTCCCCTTATTCTTCCTACTGATGATCCTTTTGGGACACTCTCGCCCCAAGTTTTGCCAAATCTTTCCCCATCCACTCCCGAGCTTAAAGTGTTGATTGACACGCTAAAATATGCTTTCTTAGGACCAAATGAGACACTCCCTGTCATCATCAATTCAAAATTATGCAGGGAGCAACAGTGCAAACTAATGAAGGTCCTAACCGAACATAAGGCAGCCATTGGATGATCTATCTCTAATTTAACTGGCATTAGCCCCTCCTACTGTACTCATCGAATATATACGGAGGAGGCTTAACCTTCTCGCGAGATGCAGTGATGTCACAATCTTAACATGAGGGAAGTCATTAAAAAGGAAATCATTAAATGTTTTGATGTGGGAATCATTTACCCAATCAGTGACAGCCTCTGGGCGAGCCTGATTCATGTCATCCCCAAAAAGGCAGGCCTCACCATCCATATTAATGGCAGGGGCGAATTCGTCCCTACATGCATTCTTACGTCTTGGAGAGTGTTTTTAGATTATAGGAAACTAAATGTTGCTACTAAGAAAGACCATTTTCTGCTACCTTTTATTGACCAAAAAGGAACTCATCATGGCTCCTAATTTACATCTATTAGCTAGTTTCCCTAGTTAATTAATAGTGAGTAACATTAATATAAGGTTAATTATATATTTAGAGTAAAATAGCAGGGACCTTATAAATATGTTAAAATCTCTCAATTAAGGTGTAATTAATGTTTATTTAAGTTTAATTAATAATTAGGACTCAAATATAACCAATCAGCTATATATAAAGCATTATATATATAACTTATAATTATAGTTATTAATTAACTTAATAATGTAATCACTTAAATAAATATAGCTAAAAAGGACAAAAATGTAATTTCATGGCATAAATATATTATTTACTATACTTATAATTATATATAAAAAGTTGAACAATAAATAATTTAAAATAAGCTCTTAAAGTCACTATTTGCATTTTAGTCCTCAGCTTTCATATCAATTGAGTCCTTTTTATGTACTAAGGTTCTTATCTACTTGCATATTGGTCCTTGTGTACATCTTCTTTCCAACCTCTTCATCTTCATAGAAGGTTAGCAATCACCGGTGTCCGTACCTTCTTGATTACGGTCTATCTGGTGTTGCATGGTCACACATGTTGTCGTTGAGCTTCGGCTCACCAAGACCTTAAAATCCAATGGACTGGATCATCCTAAACCTAATAATGTCCAGCGTGGTGAACTCACCATCGTCGGAGATGAAGGACCCTAACCCGACGTATCTGGACGTGATTACATCTAGATTTCTAGCACCCTACCCCTCATTCTGCCTATAAATACCCCCTCTGACCTCTGATTAGAGGTTAGCAACTCCCTTCCCTCTTCTTTACCTGAGATTGCTCATATGCTATTCTTCCTTCCTCAGGAGACTCCTTTCTCCTTCCTCCGATCTTCTCTGAGAAAGTTGATTGCCTCTTCCTCTTCGTCTTCCTCTGTTTTGTCTTCTAGCACGGCTGCGACGTCATCTATTCCTTCTTTGCTTACGTCTACACCGAAGTTCTCTTTTTTCGTCTGATTTGTTCTTCCGTCGAGCCTTGGTGGAGCTTTTGAACCTCCTTCTTCAAGGTAACAATAGGCATAGATTCATAAAGTAGTGTAGAGTAGATCTAGGTAGTTAGTGTAATTAGTTAGTTTAGTTGCATGTCTTAGTCTTTCTTCTTCCTTACCTCTGGCAGGCCATGTTAGGCCTTACCAGATCACTTTCTTACTTTTCTTTCACACTGATCACCTTCTTAATGCTTCCACGACCATTTCTTCCTTCCTAATTCTTTGATTTATCATTTTATATGCCTAATCCATCTCACATGCACTTGAGCTCCTTTGCCATCCATGGAGGAGGCTCAAAGACTAGAACACCTCCAATTGGGGCCCTCCATCTCTTCCCTACATCACAAGGGCCCCGTTCCCATAGTTAATTAGATCTATTATCTAGTATATAACAAATGCTTAAATCACCCATCTTCTAGAGCACGCTGTCAATGGCAGCTCAAGAAGAGTTATTTTCCTAAGTCCTTTCATCCACATCATCGTGGACACCTACTATTTCTGAGCTTTGCCGAACTCAGGAAGTCAATTTCTATTGAATCCAAGTTATATCATTGATGTATACACATCCATTTAGGTTAAAATGCCTATTTATATATGTTCCTAAGCTTATAGATGCATTCCATATTTTAAATATTGCATAGCATGCATCATTCTGCATTTAGAATAAATTTTAGGTTAATTTGTGTCCTTTTGTGGCCAGGAGAGGAGGAGATTTATTTTAGGGCCACAGATTGACGATCCAACTATACGAATTTGATCAGGACGACGATCAGAGTCCAACACTTCCAAAATTATCTTGATTAAAGTCCCGCAGCACCTTACGAGGAAGATCAAAGGACAAGGGGCAAGTTTGCACCAATTTGAACCTTAAATAATAAATTCAACCTCACGGATGGATCCAGATCTACGATCATAGCCCAACGGTGCAAAAATCGACTCAATCTGACGTCCGTGGAGCCACCTACAAAGCAAACAAGACGGACGGCCATAATAGTGCCACGTGGCGCATCACTGCCACCCAAATCTGCTCAAAGGAAGCCCCCTCTCCCACTAAAGGATCTTCAAGTGTGCCTCTCCACTGTTGGATGAAAATCTAATGGTGTATAGTCTGTTGGATGAAGCTCCAACGATCGCAAGTGCTTAGCCGTTAATTCAAAAATGTGGCACATCTGACCACGTAGCGCAGCAGTTGAGGACATGGAGCACAAGAGGACGCAGATTCAAGACCTGATCCGCTCCCCCCCTCAACTGACACACGAAATTGGTTGAACCATGCTATCTCGAACAGATGGCAGAGATGCGAGCCACATTGCACATAGCGCGAACGCATGATTCGATGCACTAGAAAACACAGGATCGTACGCCCTCCAGAGAGCAATCTCAAGTGTGATCAACACATGATCTCAACCCTCCATCGACGATCCAACGACTGGATGCGTGTAGGTGTGAACACTTCATCTGACGCACCATCTGAGCGCGTAATCTTCACGCAATCTCGGCCATTCATCAATGATCGTACGGCGAGTGAGCGAGGCAGCTGGGAGCATGCGAGCACAGTTGCAAGTGAGCGTGAGCTGGGGCTTTAGCGACATTTGCGGTGGAATTTTAGCAACGATTGTAAATGTCTCTGGTTACTCGTGACTTTATTTTGCCTCCTCTCCTCCACTATAAAAGGACCACTACCCCTCCCATTCTTCATCCCTTCCTTTCTCTCCCTCACCACCTCCAAGGCTCTAGATAGAGCTTGTCCCAAGCCTGAGATGCTCTTTTAGAGGAGAAATTAAAATATTTTTCCACTTCTCACCCCCCTTCGTGGAGCATCCCATGGCCATCCTCTCACCACCTTTCAGAAGAAGATCCTCGCCGCGACGTCATCCTGCCCCTTCCTCCTTCCTCCGACGCCGTTCTCCTTCCTCCAACTCCTCACCACCTTCATCTGGGCACCGTCAAAGTGAGTCATCCTCCAAGCAGCCATCGAGGGGATTCTTCTCAACTCATTCTATCTTTAATCACTTTCTAGTGTAGTCTTATACTTTGAAATTAGTTGTAATAGACTCTGGTTATATATTGATATTTTTTTCTCTCTCTCTAATTAGTTGTACAGTAGATTAGTTAGATAAATCCCTGCCTACTATTCTATTTATCTAAAAATACCAAAAAAATTATAAAGCCCCAAAACACCAAAAACAAATAAAATCGAAAGTGTGGATTTCATAAACTAAATGTTCGCCTCTCTATGTTCGACCCGAGGCTTACCTTGTGCTTCGATTATAAATTTTATCTGGTAGCGGATTTCTGTGCACTACGAAGACAGGTTTTGCAACTCAAATCTTGTCGCATTCGAAATCTTGCTCATCATTTTGATACCATTGCCTGGGAGGAAACTTTGTTTGGTTTTTCTTGCATTTTCCACCTTAATTTTTAGCTCACTTTGCTCCTTTCTTTCTGTGATTACAGGTACCCTTCCAAGGCGAGCCAAAGTGAAATAGATCAGAGTAAAGTGTAGTTAGAAGATTCTATAAGTGTATCCCCACCAGCCACCTATTAGATTTCCATTCCATCACCTAATAACTCAAACTCAAATCAACTTAAGTGCTTGCATAAACCTTAGGTTAGATCTTGGTTGTTTTATTGTTATTCCACCTCATCTCACCCACCCACATAAATTAAAAAAGAATTAAAAAAAAACTCTTCTCTTCTTGTGGAATTAAATTAAAAGAGACACACTTAACACCCATAAATTCTCATCCTATGGCGCACAATCACTTTGATTCTAACATTTAACTCGGGATCTAACCTGTGGACCCGGTACACTTAACTCAATACATAGATAAGTGAGTAGAAATTTGATTAGGTTAAACATTTTTGTGTGCCTTAATCAAGTCATGCACTAGGCTAGTTGCTTGAACTGTTTGGGTCGCACCACTCAATTTAAAACCGATCCATCAAGTAGCTTGCCACTTAGGGTTCAATTTTTAGGAACTAACCAAGCACTCCACATTATTTTTGATTTTTAAATAAACATATCATCACCGGTGCTTTCAAAACTTGGAGTGTTCTATTGAACCTGATTGAACGAATCTAAAGATTAAATCCTAAAAGCTACTAAACAAGGTTAACCCCTAAAAGACACATCATAAAATAACCTTATTTGAAAACCCTGGTTGTGCACACACACACATTTTAATTGATCATTAAGGGCACAGCCCATCTAAAGGGCCCATCACATTCCAAGAGCACAATCATCCCAAGCCTAATTAAAATTGAGTAGACGTTGGCCTTAAGGATTAACTCGCTCTTTGGGACTCCAACTGAGATTTTTTCCAATTAATTTGCTTCTACCAGTCCATTTGATGTTTAGCTAGGGGAGAAGTGTCAAACGACCGCGGTTGGGGAGTATCAAAGGAATCAGAGGTGCAAGCCCAAGGGAGAACCTTCTCCCAAATCCCTCCCTTTAACTGGTTGGATTGACCGAATAGAAGTAGACCAAATCGTTTCTTTCATCTCAAGACGGGTTTTGAGAGTCTATAGGTCTTTAGGCTACCCACTTAAGGATAGGTTTGGTTGATTGTACTGTAGGTCACCTTTCTCTCCTCTGTTTTCCCTCCTACTTTGCCATGGATCTTTCTACATCCTACTCACATTTCCACTCCTACCCTTTGAATGCAAAGCAAAAATACACCAATAAATATGCCATCTTGTGCTATTTCCTAGCATTGCCATTGCATATTAGGTAGCTATAGTTGCATTTGTAAAATTAACACATGCATGCATTTATTTGAGAGGGGAGGAGAATGCAAATAATTGGCCATGTAATTAACATCTTCTTCAAGGGTTGCATCGCAATTTTCACCTTCTTCATTTCTTATTTGCTTTGAATTTCTTCTCCCTATCGTGGCTCAGGGCATGGGCTTGCACTTCTTTGCGCAATTCTCTGCCTGTAGCATGCTCTGCCACCAGCATGGCTGGTCATGCACGCCTGCAGCATGGCTGGGCAGGCGTCTGCTTCTTTAAAAAGCCCTGACCTCTTCCTTGCGAGAGGGAGAGCCTGGAACACAACACCAGTAGCCACCTTTGTCCAAGCCATCTTCCTCTCCTCTTCCCCTCCATACGCAGTAGCTCTTCCACTGAAGAGACACACTGCGGGTAGAAGCAGGCTCACAGTGGTCCCACGACCACCACTGTGAGTTCCACCACCGCCAAGCTCCTTCTTGAGCAGGTGGGTGTGGTGGTTCACCCTCTGTTTTAACCGCTGAACCCCATCTCCATTTCCAGAAGCTCCAAGCTCCGGAGCTTTAACAGCAGTAGCACGGCATCCAATAGCCGCGCAGCACTGCGTGCGCCCCTGCAGCCTGGCTGCAGGCTCCTTCCGTGTGCGCAGGCACCTTCCAGCTCGCCCGTGCACGTAGAACCGGCCGCATCCGGTTGTCCATCGTGCAAGGCACTGTAGCTACTGTTCACGCTTCTCAGCGCGACACTGTAGCTACAGTGCGGTAACCGGAGAGTTTCTCACTTATCCAGTCACCGTGCGCTCTCTCTCCTCGCCGCTACTGCCTCCAGCCAGTCAGCGCCAACGCTTGCGTCTGCGCTTGCGCCCGTTTCCGCCAGCGCTCGCGTCTTCGCCCGCATCCACTCCCGCCCCCAACGTAGTGCGCTGCGCTACGCAATGCGCTGCGTTGCACTCTCTCTCACACTTCCGCTCCCACTTGCGCACGATGGACCGCACGCTCACTCCAGTGCCTGCACGTAGCCCCTTGCGTGCCTGCGCCTGCACGTGCGCCTGCACCACTAGACGACTCCTGCGGCTGCCAGACGTCTTAAACTCTCCAGCACTCTCTCTCTCGCACACTCTCCAGCAGACACACACACAGACACACACCACACTCGTACACACCCACACTTGTACACTCACACTCACTTGTACACCCTTATACATACTTATACATATATATATATATATACATATTAATACCTATACAACTAAATATAAGTATATATACATATATATATATATACATACATATACATATATATATATATACATATATTTATACATATATACATATATACATATATATATATATATACATATATATCTATATCTATATATATCTATATACATATGTTACTATATATATCTATATATCTATATCTATATAGTTAAATATATATACATATATATCTAGTTATATATATATGTATATATACCTATATATATATTTACATATCTATATATATATATATATATAACTACATATACACCTATATAGTTACAACCCTATCTATATATATATATACACACACACACATATATATATACATCTATATATATATATATTTACATACATATCACCTACCTTCATTTATACGCACTAGTCACTCCACCACGCGTTATATCGCAGGAATATCTGCACCAGTTGCTGATATTCCCTGATACCCGCGTAGAGAAAGCACCTCCGCACACACTCCCACACATCCATCCTACACTCCACACGGCACTTCGTCCTGTTGGTTGCGTCTTACTAGACGTGGACCAACTCGACACTGTGCTACACGCCATTTCCACCTCCACCCCCACCCCTATATATAATATATATATATGTATATATATATAGACTTTTATTTCTTTACAAGTAACCTATCTAGTTTCTATTTCTCTTATGTTTCCTGCTATTAAAAAGATAAAAAAAAGAGTAAAAGAAAAAAGATAATCCTTGTCTTGCAGGTACTCGATCTTGCGAATAGCAGGACCAGTTTTTGGAACCCTACTTTGGCTTAAAGCCAAGAATAATTTGGCTCAAAGCCAAGGACCTGATTTTGAGGGTGGACCTCAAGGACAAAATTATCAGCAAAAAAATCTTAAATAGAAAAAAATCAAAAACATAATAAACGCACAGAAGAGATTCGTTGTAGGAAAGGTGTAGAAACTTATTCACCTCTAATTCCCTCCTCCCTGAGTTTGACCCTGGGCCTAAAAGTGACCAAGATGAAATTAAGTAGGCCAGGTTAAAAATTTTGTAAAAAGATGGTTAGGCTCGATTTAGGTTAACCACTATACTCACTTCAACTCTAATTTCACCATATTAACACAACCTATTCGAGTCCTGACACACCTTTTTCTGGCGCCGTTGCTGGGGAGGTGCGCATTGAGGTAAGTTTCTACTCCATTCCTTTGATTTTCTCTTCTCACACCCTTCTCTTCACGGGTGTTTTTGTTTGCTGGTGTGCAGGTGAACCAGTTGAGAGGAGGAGACAAGCAGGGGAAGTTGGAGATGTGGGCAGATCCAAGGTGGGAACGAGAGCGTGAAGTCACCGGCGCCGCACTGGAGCTTCGCCCACGTTGCTAAAAAGGTAGGTCTCCTTCTCTTAGGAACTTAGGTCAACTTGTCACCTAAAAAAAAAAAAAAACTAAAAGCACTTCTTGGGATTTCTTGGGGCAAGTGGATTAAAAATCACTTGCTTGATTGTTTGCCATCGCCCCCATTGCCCTTAGATTTCCCGCCAAACTTTGCATAGCGAAGATTCAAGAATCTTGATTCTTGGATCTTTCGCCGTGTGAAGTATTCTTTGAGGCAAGATTAAATAGATTGACTGCCATCCCTCCTTGGCTCATTTATCCACAATTCGGGATCACATTATTGGTGTGGAAGCTTAGAATTGAGTTGATTCCAACCCCACCACGACCTTTCACGTGCCTTAGATTTGATCCCGAATATTTCAACCCCCAAAACTTTGATTTTCTTTACATTATCTTGTGGTTGAGCCTTGTGTGTGGAACATTATTTTGGTGATTGGGAGCACTTGAGTTGAAGTGCTTTGGCTCCCTTTCACACTAACCTAAAATTGACTCGTGCATCTACACATAGAAATTTCCATCTAGGGAAGCCCATTGCATTTTTAGCACGCATTAACCAACTCACATTGAAGAAGGGTTTGTTGGGCATAGAAGAACTTGTATTTTCTCAAAACCCAGAGATTGGTTGAATTGGTAACTCAGCGAAATCTTAAAATCCATACTACTTAAGGTTGAAATTCTAAAAACCATTCACCAACTAAAACTTCAATTCGGGGAGATTTCCCCATTGCATGCTTGGATTACACACTTTCTAAAATCAACGCACTTGGGCATTACCTGTAAACAACGCCCTCCACATTCCTGAAGCACTTGATCCTAAGCCTCTAATTAAAACTGGTAGCAACTTGTCCCTTACTAAGGATTGGAGGTCTAACTACCTGCGTATAGCGCCTACGTGCTGGTGCGGGTTCCTGCGTGCTATCGGGTTTCTAAGACTGGGGTAAATGGCCTTTCAATTTGGCCCGGTGGTTCCGCGGTGCTCGCATTTGGTTCCGTAGGTTGTGATAGTAGGTAACTTAGATCTTTAGGTCAAAGGGCACACTGTAGAGGTTAGGACTTTGATTGCCTTGATTTGTCATCAAGTGTACCTTTACGGTGTCATTTCTCTCATCCCCTTTTCCCTTCTTATCTCCCCAATTCTTCCTGCGGTAGTGCATGTTTGGGAGGAGGTCACAAAACCCTGAATTGTTTGAATTGTCTGATAATTTTAGGAAAGAAGTCGAATCATCATCCTCCTCCACAAACATGGCTACACGCCTACCCCCAAATCCCAAGGGAGGAAACCGCCCTCAAAACCCACCAGGTGGTGGAGCCATGGATCCCATAACCCGCCTCCAAGCCCAAATGGAAATGTATAATGAACAGATTGAAGCCATTAGGGAAACCTTGGAGGAAATGCAGAACCCTCTCGAACGGGAAGAGCCTAGGTCTCTTAGCACTTATCAAAATCTCGCTGCTACAGAGACCATAGGAAAATTTGGGTTCCCATGGGCGGGGATGATTTTGAATTAAAACCCAATATAATTGGCCTGATTAACTTTCACTTCCATGGTCTTGCAAGTGAAGATCCTTTTCTCCATTTGGAAGACCTAACCCGATTGGCTGAAATGGTTAAACCAAGAAACATCGGGTTATCAATTGTCCTCATGAAAATGTTCCCGTTTTCATTGCGGGGTAAAGCGTCGCAATGGTTACGCACCCTTGGGAGAACCATCCATTCTTGGGAAGAGATGCGAATAGCATTTCTCAAGAAATTCTTCCCAATCTGGCGAACCAATGAGCTTCGCTGTGCTATAACTTCCTTTACGCAACAAAATGGCGAATAGTTTAATGAGGCATGGGAGAGATATAATGACCTCCTCCGGAAGTGTCCGCACCACGGTCTGCCTAAGTGGCATATAGCTCAAATTTTCTATTATGGGCTAAATGAGACTTTGAAGCAAATTGCAGACGCTTCTTGCGGAGGGAATTTCATGAATAAAGATGAGAATGGAGCATTCGAATTATTTGAAAACATGAGCGAAAACTCAATGAACAATGCCTCCATGGTCGCCTTTAATTGTACCAGCCTGCCCCATAATGTTCACGAAGTTGACATGGGACCCTCCCATTCATCCACTGATCTTAACCTTATCGCACAAAAATTGGATGAAGTCTCCGTCGTGCACAAGGAGCTGGATGAGCTTCTGGCCAATCTCGCCCGTTCTATGGAAAACACCCCCACCTCACCACTTCGTCACAATCCCAATCCTTCCAACGCCAGGCTTATCCCAAAAAATCTCGTGAGATCTTCCTTACTGAGTGTCGTGCTGAGCGATTCAGTAAGTCATGTGGATCTGGCTTCTGCAAGCCAGTATTTTGACACGGAGGACCAGGCCTCCGTGTGCTTGGATGCATATTTTCATGCGGACTCATCTTCTGGCTTAGAAGATGCTTGCGCCCTAGGGAACAACCTGTTCTCTGCCACTTATAACCCAAGGTGGCGAAATCATTCGAACTTCGCATGGTCCAAAAACCCGCAGCGCCAAAACCCCGCGAGTGGGCCAATGTGACCGTCTGCACCCGTCATCCCAAGGGCCCAGTCTAATCCTGTGGCAAATCTGCCATCGGGTCCTTGCATACCGCAAACAGAGCATGCATCAAGTCCTCTTGATAAACTGATGCGAATGATGACGGAAATGTCTACGCGCCATGAAGAGAACATGACCTCTCTTCAGCACCAATTGGTGCAGCAGAATGCTAAGATCAGTCAACTATGCATGGCGACTCGATCTCAGGGCACTCTTCCAGCCCAACCCGTTCCCAACCCGTGAAATTTCGTACCCCGTGGTCCTCAACCACAGGTACGACCTTCCCAGGGACAGGTTCATCAGATTTTGCAGGCTCCGAGCATTCCACCGGGATTTCAAGCTAATCCTGTTGCAGCACCTCACTCTTATGTCCCTCTTGTGAACCCTCCTCTGCCTTATGATCCCACTAGACCCGCAATGTCCAATGCGATTACTACGAGGAGCGGTAAGCAAATCGTCGATCCGCCTTGACCTGATCCTGGCCCATCTTTCTCATTGCCCCCTCATTTGGAATGTGCACCGCATTCGTGAGAGGACGATACACCCAAATTAGTGCCAGAATCAGTCCCATTCCCGAGGCTCTTTTGAGGGAGCCAAAAGGAAAGAAAAAAGATACGCAGGCCTTTGATAACCTACGTAATTTATTCAAGGATGTTGAAATTAAGGTACCCCTGTTAGAGGCTATCGACCACATACCTACTGTCGCCCGATTTTTCAAAGACTACACTACACCCAGGCGACAGTCAAAGAAAACAAAGAATCCGGTGGTTCTCTCGTCTCATGCGAGTTGTGCTATACTGTCAAATCTACCGCCGAAGTAGAAAGATCCGGGCACACCGCTTATTTCTTGTAGCATCCAAGGTTGAAATTTTAACCATGCTCTGCTTGATCTAGGATCTTCCATCAATCTTATACCAACCATCATGCTCGAGAAATTTGCCTTAGGAAATCTGAAACCCACCCCTATCACGTTACAGTTAACAGATCATTCTGTCAAAATACCAAAGGGTGTGGTGGAAGACGTGGTGGTTAGGGTTAACAGTCTCTGTTTTCCTGTTGACTTTCTTGTTTTGGATATGGAAGTTCCTAGCTCACTTTCTGATTGTCCGGTCATCCTTGGTCGACCTTTCTTGGCCACAACCCGCGCCCATATAGACTGCGAGTCAGGCTGTATTGAGATTGCCATTGGATCTGAGAAGATCAAGCTTAACATCTTGAAGGCAGCCAAGAACTTTGATTGCGATTGCATCGAGGATGACACGTCTGATGAGGACATGGTCGTCAACGTGTGTATCGGACTAATAGGGACCTATTCTGACTGCTGTGGATTGCCTTTAAACACAGACGATTGCCTAACCGACACATATTGTGACGTTCCCCCATCCCTCCCTTTTCCCGTACCTTCTCCTGACCAGACTTCTGACGAGGTTTTCTCCGCTTCCCATACCTCGTGGTCTGAGTCATATTCGGGCTACTCACTGCCAGTTCATACTCTTGAAGACTGGATTGCCCTTTCTTTCCCGTCAAATACGGTGGAATTGCAACTCCACACTGGGACCTTGAGCCCACATACTGCTCACTGGGGCTATCCATTTTTGGATCCATCAATCCAAGATGCCCCTCTTCTTGGCCAAACTGAGGGCCAACTTCTTCCTTCGTGCCTCATTCTGAGTCCAGTTGGGGACGTTAAATTTAGCGCTCATTGGGAGGCACCCCAGCAACACTCCTCCACTATCACGTACACTTCACTTTGCACCTTTTCACTTTACCACCCACCATCCACCCACCCTACCACCCTGCTATGTACCTTGCACCTCAGCTCTCGCTCCCCAATCTTTGGACCTTCCTCTACCCTACCTTGCATGCATATGAGGACATAGCATTGTTTGGCATGGGGGGGTGGATAGGCATCCATAGGATCTGAGCATTATATGGTATCATGCAGCTTCCATCCATCTATAAATATGTACATAGCATCAAAAAAAAGGGTGTTTAGTAATGATTTGAAAGCTGAAACAAAAATACAATATGTGTTTATGGATATTCAACTACTGTTTTGAAGACTTTTCAGGCCACAGAAGCTTGATTCGCTTAGGCTCGGTTTAATTCACTTGAGCATTGACAAGATAGATTAGAATTTCTCCTAATTAAGGACATATTCTTGTACCTAAGACATCAGTATAGGATCCGTTGGTTTGCTTCTACTCGAGAGCCAAAGTAATCTTGGTTCACACTACACATATCAAGAAAGACTAGGTGAACATAAGATCCAACTCTAGTGTTCATTAGGGAAGGTGGAGTCATTACCTATGCGTGCAGGTAGACTTTTTATCCCAGGCTTTAGTCTTGTGTCTAGGAGAAACCCTTTCCACCAAAAAGGAACTCTCCCACCAAAAGAAAAGTGTGCTCCTTCAAATAAAGTTGTAAGAGATATATTGACACGTGTTTCAAAAAAAAAAAACTGTGCAAATAAGTCAGTATATCTCGCAAATGTCTGTAAATTCTTCTCCCTCAAAATGTTTTAGGGCAAAGTTACAAATACCCTGTTTCTACCATATATTTTTGAGCCACAAAAGAAAAAAATAAGGGTTGAGTTTTCTTTCAACTTTTTAGGGTCAATCTGAAAACATGAGCAGAAATTGGGACCAACCTGCACTTAAAGATTCGTGAAACCCTGGGCTTGAGTCTTAATGTTCATTTGGTCAGTCTTGATCCTTCACTATGCACAAGCCATAATCTCTTGAGCTCTCGAGTATGGCAAAAAACCTTCTGAGTCCTGGAAATCGTACTTAAGGTTTAAATATCAAGAGTTCAGGTTAGTCGAGAGGTGGTCTATGTCATGTAAGACTTAAAGTACTGGTAGTCTTCTCTGCAATCGGTTCTCACAATATCCAACAAACACACCCATGTCGCCTCAGAAAAAATCTTCAGCTTAAGATCATTTCTAAATACAATACAAAATGTTTTGCTAGGGACTAGCAAAAGATAGGCATGGGAGTATGATTGCACAGCAAAAATACACCAATAAATATGCCATCTTGTGTTATTTCCTAGCATTGCCATTGCATATTAGGTAGCTATAATTGCATTTGTAAAATTAACACATGCATGCATTTATTTGAGAGGGGAGGAAAATGCAAATAATTGGCCATGTAATTAACATCTTCTTCAAGGGTTGCATTGAAATTTTCACCTTCTTCATTTCTTTATTTGCTTTGAATTTCTTCTCCCTCGCGCGACTCAGGGCATGGGCATGCACTTCTTTGCGCCATTCTCTGCCTGTACCATGCTCTGCCACCAGCATGGCTGGTCATGCACGCCTGCAGCATGGCTGAGCAGGCGTCTGCTTCTTTAAAAAGCCCTGACCTCTTCCTTGCGAGAGGGAGAGCCTGGAACACACAACACCAGTAGCCACCTTTGTCCAGGCCATCTTCCTCCCCTCTTCCCCTCCATACGCAGTAGCTTTTCCACTGAAGAGACACACTGCGGGTAGGAGTAGACTCACAGTGGTCCCACGACCACCACTGTGAGTTCCACCACCGCCCAGCTCCTTCGTGAGCAGATGGGAGTGGTGGTTCACCCTCTGTTTTAACCGCTGAACCCCATCGCCATTGCTAGAAGCTCCAAGCTCCGGAGCTCCAGCAGCAGCAGCACGGCAGCCAGCAGCCGCGCAGCACTGCATGCGCCCCTGCAGACCGACCGCAGGCTCCTTCCGCGCGCACAGGTGCCTTCCAGCTCGCCCACGCATGCAGAACCGGCCGCAACCGGTTGTCCATCGCACGTGGCACTGTAGCTACTGTTCACGCCTCTCAGCGCGACACTGTAGCTATAGTGCGATGACCAGAGAGTTTCTCACTTATCCGGTCACCGCACGCTCTCTCTCCTCACCGCTATCGCCTCCAGCTAGTCAGCGCCAGCGCCTGCATCTACGCTCGCACCCGTCTGCACCAGTGCCAGCATCTTCGCCCGCATCCACTCCCGCCTGCAACGTAGTGCGCTGCGCTATGTAGTGCACAGCGTTGCACTTTCTCTCACACTTTCGCTCCCACCTGTGAATAGAGGATCGTGCGCTCACTCCAGTGCCTGCGCGTAGCCCCTTGCGTGCCTGCACCTACGCACGCGCCTGCGCCACCAGACGATGCCTGCGGCTGCTAGACATCTTAAACTCTCCAGCGCTCTCTCTTGCACACTCTCCAGCAGACACACACACAGACACACACCACACTCATACACACCCACACTTGTACACTCACTTGTACACCCTTATACATACTTATACATATATATATATATATATACATATTAATACCTATACAACTAAATATAAGTATATATATACATATATATATATACATACATATACATATATATACATATATTTATACATATATATCTATATATATCGATATATCTATATCTATATAGTTAAATATATATACATATATATCTAGTTATAAATATATATATATATACCTATATATATATTTACATATATATATATATATATAACTACATATACACCTATATAGTTACAACCCTATCTATATATATACACACACACACACATATATATATACATCTATATGTATATATATATATTTACAAACATATCACCTACCTTCATCCATACGCACTAGTCACTCCACCACGTGTTATATCGCGGGAATATCTGCACCAGTTGCTGATATTCCCCGATACCTGTGTAGAGAAAGTGCCTCCGCACACACTTCCACACATCCATCCTACACTCCACGTAGCACTTCGTCCTGTTGGTTGCGTCTTACTAGACATGGACCAACTCTACATTGTGCTACATGCCATTTCCACCTCCACCCCCACCCCTATATATAATATACATATATATATATATATATCTGTATATATATATATAGACTATTTATTTCTTTACAAGCAACCTATCTAGTTTCTATTTCTCTTGTGTTTCCTGCTATTAAAAAGAAAAAAAAAAAGAGTAAACGAGAAAAGATAATCCTTGTCTTGCAGGTACTCGATCTTGCGAATAGCAGGACCAGTTTTTGGAACCCTACTTTGGCTTAAAGCCAAGAACAATTTGGGTCAAAGCCAAGGACCTGATTTTGAGGGTGTACCTCAAGGATAAAATTATCAGCAGAAAAATCTTAAATAGAAAAAAACCAAAAACATAATAAACGCAAGGAAGAGATTCGTTGTAGGAAAGGCGTAGAAACTTATTCACCTCTAATTCCCGCCTTCCTGAGTTCGACCCTAGGCCTAAAAGTGACCAAGATAAAATTAAGTAGGCTAGGTTAAAAATTTTGTAAAAAGATGGTTAGGCTCGATTTAGGTTAACCACTATACTCACTTCAATGCTAATTTCACCATATTAACACAACCTGTTCGAGTCCCGACATCCTTCTACCACCACTTATCCCAACATGATTATTATTCCTACCTGACTTATGACTACCCACCCACTAGTTGGGATAACTTTGATTGGGGATATGGTTCTGGACCTCAATGTCCAGGCTCTAATCTTGGGCATCTAGACTATGATCATTATCCTTCTTACCCCTACACTGAGTGTAGATGTCCACCCTTTGATGATCAACCTAACCCTATCTACAATCAAGAACGATATGCTAATCACAGCTCTTACCCTCCCCAGGATTACACTGAATATAGGTCACCACCCCACTATGAACAAATCGAAGTGACTTATTATCAGGGAGGACCCCAAGAACCTCAATTCCTTAACTCCCGTAGATTAAACCCAAACCCACCCAACCCTGAATCGAACCATTCGGTTCAAGTGAACCTGGTCCAAGATAGGGTGTTGGCTAACTTGAGGAACACCATACAATCTTTGGAAACTCAACCAACACCATTGTTAAGCCCGTGTTGTTTAAGCCCTCTAAGATGTCTGGACTTTAGGTCAGACGTCTGGTAAGATGTTTGGATTGAGGGTCAGATGTTTGGACTCATTCCCAGATGTCTACAAATTGAAAATTTTGAGTACGAGCTCGCATCTGCACATGTGCTGCACGCAGACAGTACCCCCTCGTTTTCCTCCTTCTTCTCTCTCTTTCCGCCCCCAGCAAAACCATAAACCCACACCCTTATAAATCCCCCTCCTCCTCTCTCGTTCCCCTCACTTCTCAAGCAACCTTCTTCCCTTCAGCGAGAGTGGCAGAGAGAGCGAGAGCACGGGAGTGGCGTGAGGAGGAGCAGCGTGAGAAGGAGAGGAGTTGAGCTTGCAAGCTCACGTGGGAGCTCGCCGGTGAGCGCACGGCCGGAGTGACGCATGTGCGAGATGGAGGAGTGCATCGGGGAGGTCCTCCCCGACACTACTGCAGCCGGAGCTGCAGGCGAGAGGGCATGGCACGGCCACGTGCAGTGCGAGAGGACGGAAGCAGGGTCTGGTTGTGGGTTTTTCCCAGAATCAGAAGTCTGGAACGACGCCCAGACGACGTAGCCAATGTCTGAAGGAGGTTCCAGATGTCTAAGGAGGAAGTCTCGGTAAGGTACGTCTTATTTGCGGATACGGCCATGCAGGCCGCTCCACCGAGACACTGCTGCATGCTTTTTTGAGGAGATTTGGTGGATTTCAAGCAGGTTTCTCTTCGGGAAGTCGCGGGACACACCCTCCCACGTATTTCAGACGTCTGGGCGACATACCAGACGACAGGAAGCGCTTCCAGACGTCCGGAGAGGTGGTCGGACGTCTGAAGCTGGGTCCAGATAGTCCGGAAGAGTTTCTGGACGTTTGAGGATTGGCGTAGAGGCTTAGGTACGTTACTGGACCCTTTTAAGATGTCTGGAAGGTTTTCCAGACATCTGATTTGAGTTAGAAACATTATTTTTGACTTGTTTAGGGTCCATTTGAGGTCTGTTTTCGCAAATAAGATACTGATGTTTTCCGTATGAATTCCTCTACTTGTTAGAAGAATTTATATACTATTCTGAGTGTTCTCTTGTGATTGATCCTTGTGATAGGACTTCATTCCGTTGTGGGTTCGGGGCTTGCTGAGGCACGTGAGCCTGTCGTTCAAGCCCCCCACTACTCCTGGGTTTACTGGTAGAGTGCCTTTCCCTAATTTAAATACAAACCTGAATGCATGTGTGGAATGAATGATTAGAACCTAGGATATGGCATGAATCCTAGGACTAGAAATACTGGAATGTCTGTATTGAATGAATGGATTGCAGTCTTGAATGAGTAGATAGAATGATAACAATTGCCTGTAAATGAATAATAGTTGCCTGCGAAATATGTAGTACTTGTGCTAGTTAACTGCTGAATGTAACTTTCCTGTCGCACACGTGAAATGACAAAATATGTGCTGCATGTATATAAATTGGAAATGGAAAGGTGAATATTGGAAACACAAGCTACCTGTGAATAACCTGAATATGGAAATGTGAACGATAGAATTATAATTTGCATGTGTATAACCTGAGAATGGAAATAGAAATGATGAAACCTGATATGGAATGGCCTGAGGAAAATGAGCATGAACCCTACGGGAAATTAGGAGTAGAGCTCCTGGAAATAAATGGAATGGGACTGGAAATGTGAGTAGGGAAGTGAGCTGACCCTTGAGTACGGAGTACCAAGGAGAGCGACTGTCCCCCTGTTTAGTGTAGAGTGGAGCTAGCTGCCCTTGGGTTGGGACCCAGGGTTAGATTGGCCACTCTGTACTGACTTCTTGGTCCTCGCGTACACAGTACCAGGGAGAGCTACTAGTGTAGTGAGAGAGATAGCCACCCCACGGGGCTTGGGGTTCGGCTAGCCACCCTACACCGACTTGTTAGGTCCACTGGGCAAACCAAAGTAGTCAGGAGAGGGTGCGTGGACTGTGGAGGGGCGAGACCCCTGTTTGGTTCTTAGGGGCTAGACCCCTGTTACTGAGAGGGCTAAGCCCTATACTGGTTCCGTGTTGTACTTTAGGCGCACCTACTAACGGAAACGACTGACCGCGTGCCAATACGGGGTAGCTACCTCTGCGCTTATCGCGCGTGCCGTAGTCATTGTTACTTCTGTCCGTGACCTTGGGGTGGTTGATTGGGTGTAGGACCACCACGAGGGACTCTCCTGGCCAGGAGAGCACCACGTGCGACTTCTACTCTTCGGAAAAGACTGCAATCAAGATCGTTCCCACGAGGAACATTCGAGATCAAGAAAGAGACCTGATAAATAAACTAAGCGGTGAAAAAGAATAAGTAGTTAAAGAAAGTAATTGAAAAACAACAGCTACCTGTCCACCTTTACTACTTTAGTTAGTTGGTTGCCACTCTACTCAGCGTTCGCTGACGTTTTGTACTCATAACCCCTTTTCACGTCCAGGTGTTGAGCAGCCAGAGCTTACAGTTGTAGAGGGTGCTAAGCCCAGTAGAGCCCAGTAGTTGTAGCTTCTTGTTGTACTCCTTTTCTGTTGTAGTGAGTGGTTTCTTTCACCTCTGTACTCTTACATTCTGTACTTTATATTCTTCTACCTGGTTACTTTTCTACTGTTGTGGTGGTGTGTACTGTAGTAGTTTTACTTCTTTACTGCTGTACTTTTGTTACTGTTAGTTGCTTAGCATAGTGAATGTGGTTTACTTTCCTGCATTTTGGTTACTTTCTCGTTGGACGACTGGGTCTTGGGATCAGTCAAGTCGGTCTGATCTCGTGTCCTGTAGGGATTTGGGAACTGGGTCGTAACAACCATGCACTGAAGCATTGCAGCCTATGATCAAAATGATTGACAACCTTAATAGTTATTTATTGGATTGGCTCCAAGATATTCAGGATAAGGGCTCGGGTGAGCTTTTGCTTGGAAAATTATCGAGACTGAGGATGAAGTTTGTGGTTGCCCTAGTATAATCTTGGGATGATTCTCTGGATGAACCCCCTTTAAGAGAGCCAATGTCAGAACCCGCTCAAGCGTCTGTCGGGGGGGACACATTTTATAAGATCGGGGATGACCAGATTGGTCTAGAGCAACTTATTGAGGACGTTGTGATTTTCTCACCTGAGATCTTAGAGCCAGGGAGTGAGGAGAAATATGTCTCCATGGGCCAGAAAATGATAGATGATTTTGAGATATATATAAATGAGGATCAAGAATTCTTTAATTTTGAGGGTGGGAATCACTTAGTGAAGTCTCACTTGAAGTTAAGGAAAAATGATTTTAGTGGGACAAATGGGCTAGAGGAGCATGATGAATCATTTGATAGCCCAATAATTGAAGATTGTGATCCTGCTGGGGTTAACTTGGAGGATAAAAATCTTGATTTGATGGAATATTCAATTAGTAGCCCCATTCCTCAACCACACCCCAAAGAGCTGAATAATGATACTTTTGAGATCATTGTACCCAAGTCAATCCTTATTTAGCCACAATTATTGGACTTGAATAATTTAGATGGGGTAAATAATATGCAGGAGGTCCTAGAAACCCTAATTTTGGAGGGTAGAAATTTGGAATTGAAAATCTGGGAGGCTAATTTTGAAGGAAATAAAATTTTGGATCAAAGGGTTCCTATTAACCTAAAAACATCGACTTTTTACCAAGAGCCTTACGATATTTTTGTGGATATGAAGCTCAAGTACACAATAGTAGATTATCTTTTTGAGCAAACTGTTAACTGGAAAAATGAGCCCATTGATTTAGAATTACCTATTGTTCGTCATTTTTGACTTAGGTTGCATACCAAAAAGCCGCAAGCCGAACCCTGCAAGCACAATGATCTTCAGTTCCAAGTAATCTTCATCCAGAACCTTAGAACCACTCGACCCTAGGGCATAGGCCTACATCACAATTTGGTCCACATCTATAGATGATGTGCATACATCTGAATAGCCAAAAATGTCTATTAATGCATGTTCTTTGTATCCTATAAGCATCATTGATGTAAACACATTTACACTACTTATGATGTCTATTTATACATGTTCTTAAGCATAGGATTGCATTTCATGATATAAATATTGCATTACATGCATCATCTTGCATTTAGAATAGTTTGAATAAAATGGAGGTTAATTGTCTCCTTTTATGTGCTTGGACAGGGCAAATATTTTATCAGGGCCTCGGATCAAAGATCCAATAGTATGGATGTGATCAGGGCGACGATTGGAGTTCAACGACTCCAAGATCGCCCTAATCAGGCATCTGTAGCATCAGATAGTGACCCGGGAATCCTAGAAGATCAAGGGCCAGGATGGTGTAAATCCGCACTTCAGATGATAAATCCGACCACACAGATGAATTCGGATCGACGATCGTAGCCCAACGACACAAAAATCGAGTGAATCCGACATCTGTGGAACCATCTACAACTTTCAGAAGATGGACGGCCAAGGTAACGCCACGTGGTGCCATCTCAGCCCCCAAACGACCGCTTGCGTCTTGTGCAAGCCCCGCGCCCAATCGCTCTCCGCCGTTGGATCTTAATCCAACGGCTGTGAGCGCTCGCATTTAAAAACGCCCGCTTAACCATCCGCACCCCATAGCGCAGCGGTCGAGCGTGCTATCGCGAGCGCGGGGCGCGGGTTCGAGCTGTGGCGAGGAGTGACTGGCGCGAGCAATTGGAGCGTCGGATGGAGATCGGACGGCCGCGCGTGCCCGATAGCGCCGACGCGCGATTGGGCACGCAATCGGACGCGCAATTAGATGCACGGAGGGGCGCGCAGCGCGCGGGCGAGGGCGCATCTTAAGCCATTCAATCTCGCGATCGGACGGCTGAAAAGCACTGGACGTGCGCGGGCGTTGAGGAGCGGGCAGCTCAGGAGGCGCGCGTGGGCGCGGAGGTGACGGCCACGTCGGGGCTTTAGTGACGGATTTATCCGTCACTAAAGACCCCTCTTTTATTATTTTGAAGTTGTAATGTCCATTTTGCCCCCACTCCTTGCAACTATAAAAGGAGGCCCCCTCCATACGAAATTCTTATCGCTTCTTTCTCCTCTCAACCCCTCCAAAGCTCAAAAAAAGCTTGTCCCACACCCGGGATGCTTCTTGCAAGATAAAGTCCAATTTTCGTTCCCCTTCGGAAGTGGATCCCGCGACGACGACGGCGTGCTGCTCCGTTCCCGTTCTTCTGCTTCGTCCTCCTTTGTCCTGCTTCGTTCTCCTTCATCCAGGCATCGTCCCGTCCGGCTCGTCCTCCAAGCAATCGTCGAGGAGGATAATTTCTCTCTCCCATTCTTATGTATAGCTTTTCTAGTGTAGAATTTTCTGCTTTATAGTGTAATTGATTTTCCGCATTCTAGTGTAACTTTTATAAACTATTGAAATATTGAATGCATGTTCTCTCTCTCTTATAGTTTGATAGCTCCATTGTAATTATATCGCCCTACTTATAAAAAAATCCTAAAAAAATATAACTGCAAAAATAGATCAACGTAGCCTCCCTGTGTTCGACCCGGAATTATTTTCGGTATAAATTTTATTTGTTGAACACGAATTCTTCGCTTCCGAACTACAACGACAGGTTTTCCAAAACCAATCTCGTAAGCGTAGCGATTCGCGAAAAATTCCGTTCAACATTTTGGCACCGTTGCTGGGGAGGCAACGATTTCCGATCTTTTCTTCGCATTTCTTGAACTTTATTTATTTTCTAACTAACTTTCTCTTGTGTCTATTGTTTTGCAGAGACCTCCATCAAGGAATCAACAAGTGGTAGACTGGTGTAAAGTGCAGTTGAAGACAACTGTAAGTGCCCCCCCATTCTTTCCCCCTCCATAGATTTCATTTGCCACATTAAATCCAAATCCCAATTAACCTAGGTGTTTGCATAAATCCTAGGAATAGTTTGGTTGTTTGGATTCTCACTCACATTCATTCCACCTCCATTTATGTAAAAAAAAAAAAAGATAATTTCGTGGGGCAATTTTCAACAAAACAACGTACACCCACATTTAAAGGCACTTAACCAAATTGATTTGTTTCTACTCAACCGAGTTCTGATCTGTGGAACCGGTACACATAAAGCAACACATAAAAGAGTAGAAATCATTCTAGGTTAACCATATTTGTGTGCCTAGTTAAGTGGTGCATCAGGCCAATTGTTTGAGTTGTTTGAGCCGCACCACTTCAATTAAAATCAACTCATCAAGTAGCTGCCAATTAGGTTCAACTCTTAGGGATTTACCAGGCACTCCACATTCTTTTTAAACATTAAAGGAAAACATCTTCACCTGTGCTTGTAAAACTTGGTGTGCCAACGAAACTTGATTGAAAATACCTAAAGTTGAATCCTAAAAGCTACTAAGCAAGATTTGAACCTTAAAATTCATCACATCAAAAATAATCTTGCTTGAAAACCACTGGTTGTGCACGCACACACAAATCAATCAATCATTAAGGGAACAACCCATTTAAAGGGCCCATCACATTCCAAAGCACGTTCAAACCTAGCCCTAAATAAAACAGAGTAGACGTTGGCCTTAAGGATTGGACTCGCTCTTCAGAACCCAGAACGAGATTATTTCCGATTAGTCTGTTTCTACTGTTCAATCTGATGTCTAGCTAGGGGAGCAGAGTCAAACGATCGCGGCTGGGGGGTACACTAGGAACCGGAGGCGTAAGTTGAAGGAAGAACCTTCTCCCCAGTCCCTCCTTCTAACTGGTTGGATTGAACAGACATAAGTAGATCAAATCGTTCTTTTATCTCAAGATGGGTTTTGAGAGTCTGTAGGTCTGTAGGCTAACCCATTTAAGGACAGGTTTGATTATTTGTATTGCAGGGCGCCTTTCTTCCTCCCGAGTCTCATGAATCCTTCCACATATTTCACACATTCCCGCTCTTTCCCTCCTGTTGTGAATTATCTTCAACATGACGATTATCCCAACTCGTATTGTAATCAACCATCAGTTAGTTGGGATAATTCGGATTGGGGATACAATTCCGGACCTCCGTGTTTAGGGTCTAACCCTGAACACTTTGATTCTGATTTGTGTCCTTCTCAGAGCTACATCGATTATAGATCATCTTCCTTTCATGCACAACCTAATACGATCTACAATCAAGAAGGATACACCGATCCTTACCCATCCTCTGATTTCACTGCCTTTAGGTCATCACCATCTTTTCAACAATCTGAAATGACCTATCATCAGGAAGGGTATAACGAATCTCAATTCGTTAATTCCTCTGCATTGATGTCAAACCCGCCCAACCCTGAACCAACTCATTTGGTTAAGGTTAATCAGGTTCAAGATAAGGTTCTGGCTAACTTGAGGAATATCATTCAATCTTTAGAAGTTCAGCCAATACCTTGCATTGAGAGATTGGAGCCCCTGATTGAAATGATTGATGATTTAAACAAGTCTTTGTTGGATTGGCTCCAGGATGTTAAGGATAAGAACTAGGGTGAGTTTTTACTTGGGAAATTAGCGAAATTGAGGATGAGATTCGTGGTTGCTTTGATTCAATCTTGGAATAATTCCCAAGATGAACTCTCTTTAGGAAAGCCAATGACAGAACCCGCTCAAGCACTTGTTGGGGGGACACTTGTTACGAGGTGACCAGATTAAATTAAAACAACCAATTAAGGATGATCTGATTTCTTCGCCTGAGATCCCTAAGCCGGGTTACGAGGAAACGTATGTCACCTTGGAACACAAAGTGACAAATGATTTTGGGACATACATTGATACGGATCCTGATGGTGAAGATTCAAGTTGCAAAGTCTCACGCGAGTTTTCTGAACATGATTTCTGTGAGACGATTGGGCCTGAGGAATCTAATAGATCAATTGATAGCCCAATAATTGAGAACACTGATCTTATTAGGGCACACATTACGGATCCAGAATCACATTTTCTGGAGGAATCAATTCAATGCCCTGATTATCAGTTACACCTTGTTGAGCTTATTGATGATTCTAATTCTGAGATAATTAGACCCAAGTCAATTTTGATTCTGCCACATCATTTAGACTTGGAGATTCCAGACGGGGTGATGAATATACAAGAGGTCTTGGAATTTGATACACTTAATGAGGAGGATAAGAGCGGGGAAGTTCTAATTTGGGAAGTTAATTTTGGAGGAAATGGAAGATTGAGTCAAAGGGTTCCTTTTAAGCTGAAACCATCAAATCAGAACCCTTACGACATTTGTTTCGAGGATGTTCAACTCAAGCACACATTCAACGATTATCCTTTTGAGCTTCAATTTTCTGTAACCCGACTTTTTGGTCTTGGGTTGCATCCTCAGAAATTGCAGGCCCGATCCCGCTTACATTCTGATTTTAGGTTTTGGGTAATTTTTATCCAGAACCTAAGATATTCTCGATTATGGGGTGTGGGTCTGCACCACAATCTGATCCACATCTGTGGACCTCTGCTGACAGGTCAGAGGATTCTTCTGTTCATTCTAATTCTGACCTGCACATGTGAATTCTTCATTTCTTTTCTTTGTATAGTGTGCCTAGCTGAAGGCACTAAACTCAGCACTTATACAGTTCTTTTTAATTTTTCATCTCGGAGCGGACCTGACTTTCACGCAATTCAGGTGCTTTCTTCGCTTTTCCACTCTATTTTATGTCTTTTTAATACAATGAGGACATTGCATTAGATAGGCATGGGGGGTGGATATTTATCTCTGAATTCATTCGTCAGCTCCGTAGATTTGTTTCATTTTAAAAAAAAAAAATCAAAATTAGGAAAGAGAATTTAGGTGTAAGAAAATTTTTCAATCTTAGGAGAAACTACATTAAGATCTGAACACAAAGACCCTTAAGGTCGTTGAACTTAATCAGCCCGTGTATCCACTAAAATGTAGATTTGTTTTTCGAGTTCTCGCCAACTTGAATTTTATTTTAATTGGAGTAAATAAGTTTGGGTGATAAGTACACGACTTATCAACCCGCCCTCTGATTTGAGAGAATTTTGAGTCTTAAGCATCTACGCACTTTCTTTGCACCGACTCGTTGTTCGGCGATTTAACGGAAATTGGGTAGCTAATGAACCTGCTAGGGTGATATGGCTGGCAAGTTATCGTGGGTAACATCCCATAGGTAGGTTGTCCAGAGCCCAGTCACTGGACCTTTCTCTTTTTGCTGCCTTTAGGTAAATCTTAGACCAGGGAAGCCACCTACTTAAAAAAAAAAAGGAGAGAGAGAGAGAGAAAAAATCATCAAAAAGAAAAAGAGAAAAAAAATAAAAAGAAATAAGCCACACTTCGCCGCACGAGTATGGCTGGCAAGTTATCGGTGGTAACAGCTCATCGACCGGTTGTCCAGAACCCTGCTCAGAAAATGCACTAAAAAAATTCCCAAAACACTTAGGAAGAAGCGGAGAAGTAGAATAAACCGGGGAGATATACACTGGATTCACCCTTGTGTTGACCCCGTTAAAAAATAAAAGTAGGGAGAAAGCTACCGGTTGTAAAGATACACCTTTAGGTAGAATTCTTTTTAAGGTCATCTAGAGGCGTACAAATCCGAAGTCCATTCTAATTGCCGGTCAACAAGTCTATCATAATCACAATAAGATGCTTAAAGCTTAGGGTTCTCATCAAATTTTGGGTGAGTTGAATGGCCGTAGAAAGCCACTCTTAAACCTGAAAATTTGAAAATAAAAAAAAATTAGAAAAGAGAAAAAGAGAAAAAGAAATTTTTCTTTTAATAAGGCGAGGGCTTGAAGCAGTCTGCATTTTGGCTGATACCCGGGCACTGTTGTGTCTTTGAAAGTTCAGTTCCTAAGTAGACAATTTCTTAATGATTGAAAAATAACTCAAGTCCAAATAATCTAACCTAATTCTTTTATAAATAGCATATAGTTTTTGCTAGGGACTAGCAAAAGATAGGCATGGGGGTATGATGTAAACACATTTACACTACTTAAGATGTCTATTTATGCATGTTCTTAAGCATAGGATTGCATTTCATGATATAAATATTGCATTACATGCATCATCTTGCATTTAGAATAGTTTGAATAAAATGGAGGTTAATTGTCTCCTTTTATGTGCTTGGATAGGGAAAATATTTTATCAGGGCCTCGGATCAAAGATCCAACCGTATGGAAGTGATCAGGGCGACGATTGGAGTTCAACGACTCCAAGATCGCCCTAATCAGGCATCCGTAGCATCAGATAGTGACCCGGGAACCCTAGAAGATCAAGGGCCAGGATGGTGTAAATCCGCAGTTCAGATGATAAATCCGACTGCACGGATGAATTCGGATCGACGATCGCAGCCCAACGACACAAAAATCGAGTCAATCCGACATCTGTGGCACCATCTATAACTTCCAGAAGATGAACGGCCAAAATAGCGCCATGTGGTGCCATCTCAACCCCCAAACGGTCGCTTGCGTCTTGTGAAAGCCCCGCGCCCAATCACTCTCCACCGTTGGATCTTAATCCAACGGCTGTGAGCGCTCGCATTTAAAAACGCCCGCTTGACCATTCGTGCCCCATAGCGCAGCAGTCGAGCGCGCTATCGCGAGCGCGGGGCGCGGGTTCGAGCCGTGGCGAGGAGCGGCGGGCGCGAGCTATTGGAGCGTCGGATGGAGATCAGACGGCTGCGCACGCCCAATAGCACCGACGCGCGATTGGACGCGCAATCGGACGCGCAATCAGACGCGCGGAGGGGTGCGCAGCGCGCGGGCGCAGACGCATCTTAAGCCGTCCGATATCGCGATCGGACGGCTGAAAAGCGTTGGACGTGCGCGGGCGTTGAAGAGCGGGCAGCTGAGGAGGCGCGCGTGGGCGCGGAGGTGACGGCCACATCGGGGCTTTAGTGACGGATTTATCCGTAACTAAAGACCCCTCTTTTATTATTTTGAAGTTGTAATGTCCATTTTTCCCCCACTCCTTGCAACTATAAAAGGAGACCCCCTCCATACGAAATTCTTATCCTTCTTTCTCCTCTCTACCCCTCCAAAGCTCAAAATAAGCTTGTCCCACACCCGGGATGCTTCTTGCGAGATAAAGTCCAATTTTCGTTCCCCTTCGGAAGTGGATCCCGCGACGACGACGGCGTGCTGCTTCGTTCCCGTTCTTCTGCTTCGTCCTCCTTCGTCCTGCTTCGTTCTCCTTCGTTCAGGCGTCATCCCGTCCGGCTCGTCCTCCAAGCAACCGTCGAGGAGGATAATTTCTCTCTCCCATTCTTATTTACAGCTTTTCTAGTGTAGAATTTTCTGCTTTATAGTGTAATTGATTTTCTGCATTCTAGTGTAACTTTTATAAACTATTGAAATATTGAATGCGTGTTCTCTTTCTCTCTCTCTCTCTCTTATAGTTTGATAGCTCCATTGTAATTATATCGCCCTGCTTATAAAAAAGTCCTAAAAAAATATAATTGCGAAAATAGATCAACGTAGCCTCCTTGTGTTCGACCCGAAATTATTTTCAGCATAAATTTTATTTGTTGAACACGAATTCTTCGCTTCCGAACTACAACGACAGGTTTTCCAAAACCAATCTCATAAGCATAGCGATTCTCGAAAAATACCGTTCAACAATCATGCATTGTAAATATTGCATAACATGCATCATCATGCATTTAGGTCAAATTGTACAAATTGTATAGTAATTTCTTCTTCTTGGTGGTCAAGGATAGGCAATATTTAATCCAAGCCTTGGATTGAAGATCCAACCATACGGATTTGATCAGGGCGACAATTGGAGTTCAACAACTCCAAGATCACCTTGATCGGACTTTCGTAGCATCAGATATAATCTGAGGAAGATCAGAGATCAAGGGCCAAGATGGTGTAAATTCGCACTTCAGATGACAAATCCAACTGCACAAATGGGTTCAGATCAACGATCGCAGCCCAACGGCGAGAAAATCTGTCCAATCCGACATTTGTGGCACAATCTACAAGACATAGAAGATGGATGGCGCCACGTGGCGCCATCCTAGCCACCCATCTTCTATGTCTTGTAGATGGTGCCACAAATGTCGGATTGGATAGATTTTCTCAACCGGCCCAAGGACCTACCGCTGCTGTTTCTCTCCTCAACCTGCGATCAGATCTGGGCTGTTGGATCACCATCTAACAGTCATTGTTGCATGTGCTCAAAAATGTCCGTGTGCCTCAAATGTGGACGTAGCGTGGTGGTCGCGCGTCTTTACGTGAAGGAGTGGGTTCGACCCCCGCCCCACCTCAAATCGAGGGCGCAAGCAGGTGCAGCTCAAATTGACTCGTCGGATTGGAGATGAGTGGCGGTAGGAGTGCCACGTGGCGCACCCAGATGGGAGGAGCATCGCACTTGCGATCAGACGCACCTCTGCACGCGTGATCGCTCGCGAGGGGCATTATGGAGGCGCAGTGTGATGCAATCTCAACCGTCGATTGCAAGATCAGACGGCTGAGGTTGTTTGGACGTGCGTAGGTGTTGAAGCGCAGGGAGAGGAGGAGGCATGACGTTCGCGCGAACTAAGGCCACATTCAAGGTCTTTAGTGACGCTTAAATACGTTACTAAAGGCCCCTACATTAACGTTTTTAACTTGAAATGACCTTTTTGCCCCCAACCTCTACACCTATTAAAAGGCCTACGCCCCCCACATTTCATTCATCCCTTCCTTCACCTCTCTCTCTCTCCAAAGCTCTAAAGAAACTTGTCCCAAACCTAGGATGCTCCTTTAGAGTTAAAATCAAAGTTTTCTTGCCCCCATTCCGGAAGTGGATCCCACGACGATAATGCCCTACCTCACCCCCGGTTCTTCCCGCTTCATTCTCCATCTTCCGTCTTTGTCCTCCATCTTCCAGGCGTCGTCCCATCTGGTTCATCCTCCAAGCAGCCGTTGAGGAGGAAACTTCTCACCTCCTTTCTCTTTATTGCTTTCTATTGTAGATTTTACTGCTTTCTAGTTGTAATATTTCCCACTTTCTAATTGTAAAAACATTATCCATATTATAAAGTGTTTATTCTCTCTCTCTCTCATTGTTAATATTGAATTCATTGTGATTATTTCACTTTCTAAACAAAAACAAAAAAAATTATAATCACAGACTTCAAATCGATGTAGCCTCCCTATGTTCGACCCGGAATTCTTTTTAGAGTTTCGGTAAAATTTATTTGTTGACGGATTTCTTCGCAAATCACACTACAACGATGGGTTTTCTAAACTCAACTTCCGTTTGGGACGATTTCTGACTAAACATTCTGGCGCCGTTGCCGGGGAGGCAACAAATCTTGATTTTCTTTTCGCATTTCACGCACTTAATTATTTTCTAACTTCCTTTTATTTCTCTTCTATTGTTTTACAGGTACCTCAACAGGGAATCTTCAAGTGGTAGAAAGGAGTAAAGTACAGTTGAAGACAACTGTAAGTGCTCCCCATTCTTCCCTCCATAGATTTCATTCCACAACCCTAATTCAAACCCTAATTAACCTAGGTGCTCGCATAAACCCTAGGATTAGTTTGGATGCTTTGATTTCCACCCCCACTCATCTCACCCTCGTAAAAAAAAAAAAAAAAACAAAAAGATACTTCTTGTGGGACAAATTAACATACACACTACATGCACACACATTCGAGGCACATAACCTAACTTGATTTTTATCTACTCAACTGGGATTCCAACCTATGGAATCAGTACCCACACCTAAACACATAATCGAGTAGAAATCAGAATAGGTATCCGCTTGTGTGACTAACTCAGTGGTGTATTAAGGCCAATTGTTTGAGTTGTTTGGGCCGCACCACTCCATCTAAAATCAACTCATCAAGTAGCTTCCCCTTAGGGTTTACAATTTAGGTCAAAACCAGGCACTCCACTTTACTTTTGATTTTAAAAGGAAAAGATCTTCACCTGTGTTTTGAAAATTTGGTTTGCCTCTTGAATTTGATTGAATTTACCTAATTCTAAACCCTAAACGCTACTTAAGCAAGATTTGAACCTTAAAATTCACTCATCCAAATAATCTTGCTTGAAAACCCTGGTTGTGCATGCACTCACACATATTCGATCAATCATTAAGGGGACAACCCATTTTAAGGGCTCACCACATTCCATAAGCACTACAATCCTAAGCCTAAGTTAAAATTGATTAGACGTTGGCCTTAAGGACTGATTCGCTCTTCGAGGCTCACATTGAGATTGTTCACGATTAACTTGCTTGTACTAGTCAATCTGATGTCTAGCTAGGGGAGTAGCATCAAACGACCACTGTTGGGGGGTATACTAGGAACTAGAGGCGCAAGCAGAAGGAAGAACCTTCTCCCCAACCCCTCCTAACTGGTTGGATTGACTAGATATAAGTAGAGTAAATTGTCTATAATCTTAAGTCTGTAGATCCTTAGGCCACCAACTTAAGGACAGGCTTGTTTTGTTGTGCTGCAGGGTTCTTATCCCCATTCCTTTCGACCTCTTCCTAGTTTATGCTTGGAAGGTGGTCATTGAATCCCCGATTGGAAGGACCATTAGATCATTCTAGGAGGTGTAGATTGAATTTTGCCCAAATTGATCCCACGGCCGATCAACAACCTCCTTTGCCTCAAAATCAACAGAGATGTTTCAAAGGCAGCTAGAACAAATGCAGAGAATGCAAGAATGGTTCCAGAGAATGTAGGGCGCTCAATCCTTGAAGGATTTTTATGATCCTTCAAATTACGGGGAACGTCCCAGTGTCCAAATTCCTGCCGGAGATGTAGAAATCAAGCCCTAAGTGTTAAGCCTGATCAAACATTTTCATGAGCTTGGCTCGAAGACCTGTTTCAGCATTTGGAGGACTTAACCACTTTGGTCCAAACCATCAAATCATGAAACGTGAGTGAAGAGCAAATGATCATGAGGCTCTTTCCCCACTCTCTTAGGGATAAGGCTGTTCATTGGTACAGGACCATAGAAAGGCCGATAGCAACTTGGAACAATCTTAAATTGGCCTTCTTAAAGAAATTCTTTTCAGTTGGGCATATTAATGCAATGAGGTGGGTGATTGCTACTTTCGCCTAGCTGTTGGGGGAGCAATTTCATGTTGCTTGGGAGCGATTCCAGGACTTATTGCAGAAGTGTCCACACCACGAGGTGCCGAAATGGCAACTTGTGCAGATCTTTTACCACGGGTTGACTGAGCAACTTAGAAATCACGTGGACGCTTCTTACGGAGGTAATTTCCTCAACAAAGACGCAGATAGTGTGCATGATTTGTTTGAGGAAATGAGTGAAAATTCAATCAATCATGCTTCCATGGATACGTTTAACCGGTCCCAACATCCCAAATCGAATGTTAATGAGATGCATGACTCTCATTCATTCGATACGGAGCTGATTTGTAATAAATTAGATAAGGTGGACCTGGTTACCAAAAGGATGGAGGAGTGGATGGCTGGAAACTCTGTGAACAATTCTCGATCCACTCAATCCCAGAATTTGGGATTCCCTTCTTCGCGAGCTCCTTCTGGACGGGAGTTCGTGAATCAACTGGATGGGGCTCAACTTGTGAGCCAGCATTGCTCAGAACCCCACGGGTTCCAAACTGGGGCCTTTGATCCCAATTTCTCTGATCCCTCCCTTTCTTTTTCTCCATCCTTGCCCTATGAGGATGCCTATGCTGTACAGAAGAACGTTAGGTCCAACCCATATTCCAATTCTTATAATCCGGGTTGGAGGAACCACCCTAACTTCTCCAGGAAAAATCTGGGGCAGCTGACCCAATTCCGACCCATCAATTATGCTCCACCAAGGCCAATGGGTCAGGGTCATGTTTATACTCAACTACCCTCGAATCAGGTCAATCAGCTACTTTGGAATGCTTGTCAACCCGTAGGGCAGGCTGATTTGAACTGTCAGATGGTAGAGATACAAGGATCTATGCTTTAGCTCATGCAACAAATGAAAACCTCACTGAACAACTTGCAAACTAGTCTCATTACTAACACCCGTCAGCATGAATCTTTTCCATCTCAACCCGTACCCAACCCGCGCAACATATAGAATCCGGGCAATCAAGCCCAAGGGTACGGGAATCAGAGGGACCCACACGCACATGCTCAGGTGGTTGAGCAGGGTCCTTCTTCTTCTGCTTCTTCATCAAATCTAGGGTTTTTGGCTAATCAAGCCCCTCCGATCTTTGCTAACCCTCCCTAAGACCCAAACTCGTATGCATCTGCCAACTCCATTACTTTGAGGAGTGGAAGACAGACCTAGAACCCACACCTATCCTACTCTAGTCAAGAAAAACCTGGTGAGCCTAAGGAAAGAAAGGAGAACTTTGAAGAAGAAATCAAGGCTCAGGAACCTGATTCCGAAGATCCGACTCATGTTCCTTTTCTTGAGGCCTTGATTAAACCCAAGAAGAAAAAGCCCGTTGATAGTGATGAGGAACTCTTGAATATATTCAAGAATGTCGAAATCAATATCTCACTTCTCGTCGCTATCAAACACATACCGGCTTATGCTAAATTCTTAAAGGATTTATGCACACAGAAGTATTGCCCAGGGAATCCATTCCGAGGAAGGTGGTACTCTCCAAGCAGGCTAGTTCTGTTATCCTGCATCACCTTCCTCAGAAAAAGAGAGATCCAGGTGCCCCTTTGATTTCATGTGTTATCAGAGATTACACCTTTGATAGGACACTCCTGGATCTTGGTGCATCCATTAACCTCATTCCAACTTCTCTTTACGAGAAGTTCAGATTAGGTGAACTTCGGTCAACCTCAGTAATGCTGTAGTTAGCAGACCGTTCAGTCACAAATCTGAGAGGCATTATTGAGGATGTTATTGTAAAGGTTGAGGACTTCTATTTTCCTATAGATTTCCTTGTCCTTCACATGGATGTACCTGAGAATTTGAGGAGCATGCCCATCATTCTGGGGCATCCATTCTTGGCTACCGCTAAGGCCAATATCAACTGTGAGAGCGGTAGCATGGAAATCACCTTTGGGGATTGAAAACTAAAATTGGATATTTTCAAGGCAATTAATAAATTTGAGGATTGTGGATTTATAAAGGAACTCGAGGAAGATAACCGGAATATTGAGACATGTATGGCTATTTCTGCAATTGAAAGTTCCTCTTGTCTCGATGAATCTAACCTGCAACCCTCTGTGGCAAACCTGCCACATTTTGAAGTGGTTATTGATTTTGTTCACATTCAACCTCTTCCTCTTGATGAATCTTCATCAGCATCATCCTTATCTTCCATCTTAGACCCGCCCTAGCTTGAATTGAAATCAATGCTTGAGAGTTTGAAATATCAGTTTTTAGGACCTAAAAAGACACTCCCTATGATTATCAGTGCTAGATTGACTAAGGAGCAAGAGATTAAACTGATCAAGGTCCTAAAAGAACACAAAGAGGCAATTGGTTGGACCATCCATGACCTTAGGGGGATTGAGCTATCTTACTGCAATCACAGAATTTTCATGGAAGATGGATCCCACCCTTCTCACCAGATGCATAGGAGACTAAACCCTAATATGCGAGAAGTGGTCAAGAAAGAAATAATTAAGTGGCTCGACGTAGGAATCATTTATCCGATCTCAGATAGTCCTTAGGTATGTCTCGTGCAAATTGTTCCTAAGAAAGTCGGGATTACTGTTGTGACTAATGAGAAAGGAGAATCTATGATAACTCGTTCAGCTTCCGCTTCGAGGGTCTGTATCGATTACAGGAAACTGAACACAACCACGAAAAAGGATCATTTTCCTTTGCCCTTCATCGATCAAATTCTTGAAAGACTAGCTGGGCAAAAGTACTTCTGTTTCCTAGACGACAACTCAAGATACAATCAAGTCCCTATCCATCCCGAGGATCAGGAAAAGGCGACTTTCACCTATCCCTACGAAACCTTCGCTTTCCATAGAATGCCATTCAGGCTTTGCACTGCACCTGTGACTTTCAAGGTGTATGCTGGCCATATTTTTTGACATGGTGGGAGAGTTTATGGAGGTTTTCATGGACGATTTCTCCATTTTCGGAGACTCATTTGAATCTTGCCTGGCTAATCTCGAATTGATGCTTAAAAGATGCATCAAAATAAGATTGGTCCTTAGCTGGGAAAAGAGCCATTTCATGACACAAGAAGGTATCGTCTTGAGTCATGTAATCTCTGAACGGGGAATTGAAGTTGACAAAGCTATTCTTGATGCTATTTCTAAACTTCCTCCTCCCACATCTGTCAAAGAAATCCTCTCATTTCTCGGTCATGTGGGATTCTATCTGAGGTTCATCAAGGACTTCTGTAAGGTTGCTTGCCCTTTGAGCAACCTTCTTGCCAAAGATACGTCGTTTGAATACGACGAATCGTGCCGCAAGGCATTAGATTTTCTTAAAATGATAGTCACTTATGCTTCGGTGCTGCAATCACCGACCTGGACAACCCCATTTGAGATCATGACCGATGCTTCTAATTATGCGGTCAGGGCTGTTTTGGGTCAAAAGATCGACATAAAGCCCTCTGTCATCTACTACACTAGCAAAACTCTGGACCAGGCCCAGAGGAATTATACCGTTGTTGAGGAGTTGCTAGATGTAGTATTTGTTTTAGAGAAATTCAAGGCTTATCTCTTAGGGTCTCACGTCATAATTTACACTGACAACTCGGCCTTGAGACATCTCTTGGCCAAAAAGGATTCCAAACCCCAGCTCATTCGATGGATTCTTCTGCTTCAAGAATTCGATCTTGAAATCAAAGATAAATCCGGGCATAGAATGTGGTGGCGGATCATCTTTCGGGACTTCTAAGTGATTCTTTTTGTCTGGAATTCCGATTGCTAATACTTTTCTAGACGAGACTATTCTTGCAATGTCAGGTGTCCAAACCCCATGGTTTGCAGACATAGTAAACTATTTGTTCGTTGGTCAAATCCCTCAGAATTGGACTAAGCAACAACGAGATAGACTCAAATCTGAGGCCAAATATTACTTCTAGGAGGACCCTGAACTGTACCACATCAGCTCTAATCAGATTATTTGCCGATTTGTTCTGAAAATGAATTCCAAAGTATACTTGAGTTCTGTCATGCATCTGTGTGTGGTGGACATTTCTCAGAGAAAAAGATGGCTGCAAAAATATTACAATCTGGATTCTATTGGCCGTCTTTATTCAAGGATGCCTAGGAATTCTCAAGGTTGTGTTCCCGATGGCAAGCACTTGGGAGCATAACTAAGAGAGAAATGATGCCTCTAAACCGAACCCTTCTCGTTGAAATCTTCGACGTTTGGGGCATCGATTTCATAGGACCCTTCATCCCTTCATTTGGACACCAGTACATTCTTGTTGCTATTGATTTCGTGTCCAAGTGGATCGAAGCTATTCCCACTTGAACCAATGACCACAAAGTGGTCATCGATTTCGTCAAAAAGAACATCTTCAGTCGGTTCAGGATTCCAAGGGCTATCATCAGCGATGGTGGTACTCACTTAACAAATGCCCAGTTTTGTAGTTTACTGGAAAAATACGGGGTAAATCACAGAATTTCCACACCTTACCACTCCTAGACGAATGGACAGGTCGAGATCTCCAATCGAGAGATCAAGAATATCTTGTAGAAAACAGTTAGGCCTGATCAAAAAGATTGGACTCAAAAGCTTGATGACTCTCTTTGGACCTACTGTACGGTGTACAAAATGCCTATCGGCATGTCGCTGTTTCGTCTGGTGTATGGAAAGGTGTGCCATTTACCCGTAAAGATTAAACATCTGGAATTCTGGGCGATCAAGAAATGCAACTTTGATCTAAGTTTAGCTGGAAAGTCTAGGAAGCTTCAACTATCTGAGTTGGAGGAGCTTAGAAACGATGCGTACGAGAATTCCAAGATCTATACGGATTGGACCAAAGCTCTTCATGACCAACTGATTTCCTGCAAGAGCTTTGAGCCAAACTAGAAGGTCTGGCACTTTGATTCTCAACTTAAGCTCTTTCCTGTCAAGCTTAGGTCAAAGTGGGAAGGCCCGTTCATCATCGATAGAATATTTCCCAACGGAGCCATTGAGATCTCTGACCCAAAGACAGGTAATTCTTTTAAGGTCAACGAACAACGTCTGAAACCTTATGTTAACCGTGTTATTCTAGAACCCGTCTCCTATAAGGTTGATTTAACCTTAATGTGACTTCTTTGGTTGGACTTCGCCTAGCTGATGGCATTAAACTTAGCACTTGTACAGTCTGACTCAGAGCTAACCCGCACATCATGGAATACAGGTGATATTTTCTTCATTCTACCCTACTTCTCATGCATTTTATTTTTAATGAGGACATTGCATTAGCTAGGCATGGGGGGGTGGATTCATTTCTGAATCATTTTGTCAGCTCTGTGGAATTCTTGTAAATTCTACTTTTTGTATTCTCTCAAAAAAAAAAAAAAGAAAGAATAATTGGGCATTAAGACTTTTCAACCTTAGGGAATAATACAATAGGATTTGAATACTTAGACCCTTCAGGTCTTCGGGCTTAATCAGCCTGGGTGTTCACTAAAATGTGAATTTGTTTATAGAGTCCTCGCCATTCTGAATTTACTTCAATTTGGTTAAATAAGTTGGGGTGATAAGTACATGACTTATCAACCCACTCTCTGATTTGAGGGGATTTTAAGTCTAAGCATCTACACACTATTTGCACTGACTTGCTTTTCGACGGTTTTAATGGAAATTGGGTAGCTAATGAACCTTCTAGGGTGGTATGGCTGGCAAGTTATCGTGGGTAACAGCCCATTGGTAGGTTGTCCAGAGCCTAGTCACATGACCATTCTTTTCCTGCTACCTTTAGGTAAATCTTATATCAGGGAAGTCACTTAGAAAAAAAAGAAAAAAATAGAAAAGGAGAAAAGAAAACAAAACAAAAGAAATAAGCCACACTTCACCGCACGAGTATGGCTGGTAAGTTATCGTGGGTAACAGCCCATTGGTAGGTTATCCAGATCCCAGCTCAAGAAATGCACGTATAATTCCAAAACACTTAGGAAGAAGCGGAGAAGTAGAATAAGTCGGGGAGATATACACTGGGTTTGCCCTTATGTAGACTCCATAAAAATAAAAGTAGGGAGAAAGGTACCGGTCGAATAGATACACCTTTAGGCAGAATTTCTTTTCAAGGTCACCTGGGGGTGTAGAAACCCGAAGTTCGTTCTAATCGTCGATCAGTGAGTCTATCACATGTCACACATAAAGATGCTTAGAACTTAGGGTTCTCTTCAAGTCTTGGGTGGGTTGAGTGGCTATAGAAAGTTGTTTCAAAACCCTAAACTCAAAAATCCAAAAAAAAAAAAAGAAAAGAAGAAAAGAAGAAAAAGATCCTTCTTTGAATAAGGTGAGGGCTTGAGGTGGTCTGCATTTTGGTAGACACCCGAGCGTTGTTGTGTCTTTATAGTTCAGGTCCTTAGTAAAAATCTCTTAGTGTTGAAGAATAACATTTGCCCAAGAAATCTAATCCTAATTCTTTTATAAATAGCATATAGTTTTTGCTATGGACTAGCAAAAGATAGGCATGGAGGTGTGATGTGCATACATCTAAATAGCCAAAAATGTCTATTAATGCATGTTCTTAGTGTCATGTAAGCATCATGCATTGTAAATATTGCATAACATGCATCATCATGCATTTAGGTCAAATTGTACAAATTGTATAGTAATTTCTTCTTCTTGGTGGTTAGGGACAGGTAATATTTAATCGGGGCCTCGGATTGAAGATCCAACCGTACGAATTTTATCAGGGCGACGATTGGAGTTTAACGACTCCAACATCACCCTGATTGGACTTCCCTAGCATCAAATATAATCCGAGGAAGATCAGAGATCAAGGGCCAAGATGGTGTAAATCCGCACTTCAAATGATAAACCTGACTGCACAAATGGGTTCGGATTGATAATCACAACCCAACGGTGTGAAAATCGGTCCAATCTGACATCCGTGGAACCATCTACAAGACATAGAAGATGGACGGCTAAGATGGTGCCACGTGGCGCCATCCCAACTGCCCAACTGGCCCAAGGACTCACTGCTGCCCTTTCTCTCCTCAATCAGCCATCAGATCTGGGCCGTTGGATCACCATCCAATGGCCATGGTAGCGTGTGCTCAAAAACGTCTGTGCACCTCAAACGTGGACGCAGTGTGGTGGTTGTGCGTCTTCACACGAAGGAGGCATGGGTTCGGCCCCCGTCCTGCCTTAAATCTGGGGTGCAAGCAGGTGCGGCTCATATTGAGCCGTCAAATTGGAGATGAGCGGTGGTAGGAGCGCCATGTGGTGTGCCCAAATGCGAGGAGTGTCGCATGCACGATCAGACGTGCCTCTACACGGGTGATTGCACGCCAGGGGCGTTATGGAGGCGCGGCGATGCATCTCAGCCGTTGATCGCAAGATCGGATGGATGAGGTTGTTTGGATGTGCGTAGGCATTGAAGCTCAGGGAGAGGAGGAGGCGCGGCGTGCGCAAGAGCTACGGCCACGTTCAGGGTCTTTAGTTACACTTAAATCCGTCACTAAAGGCCCTACATTAATGTTTTTAACTTGAAATGACCTTTTTGCCCCCAACATCTACACCTATAAAAAGGCCTACGCCCCCCACATTTCATTCATCCCTTCCTTCACCTCTCTCCCTCTCCAAAGCTCTAAAGAAGCTTATCCCAAACTAGGAATGCTCCTCTAGAGTTAAAATCAAAGTTTTCTCGCCCCCATTCCAGAAGTGGATCCCGCGATGACGATGCCCTGCCTCGCCCCTGGTTCTTCCTGCTTTGTTCTTCATTTTCCATCTTCACCCTCCGTCTTCCAGGCATCGCCCCGTCCTACTCGTCCTCCAAGCAGCCATCGAGGAGAATAACTTCTCACCTCCTTTCTCTTTACTGCTTTCTAGAGTAGATTTTACTGCTTTCTAGTTGCAATATTTCCTGCTTTTTTTAGCTATAATATTTCTCGCTTTCTAGTTGTAAAAACATTATCCATATTATAAAGTTTTTGTTCTCTCTCTCTCTCTTTCTCTCTTATTGTTAATATCGAATTCATTGTGATTATTCACTTTCTAAACAAAAACAACAAAAAAAAAATCGTGGACTTCAAATCGACGTAGCTTCCTTGTGTTCGACCTAGAATTCTTTTCGAGTTTTAGTAAAATTTATTTGTTGACGGATTTCTTCGCAAATCACACTACAATGACGGGGTTTTCAAAATTCAACTTCCGTTTGCAACGACTGACTAAACAATGGACATCTCCTGTTGGTGGGTTTGAGGATCAATCTTTTAATTCTGATCTTGACCCATACTTCTCAGTTCTTAATTTCTTCCTTATTTGTATATTATGCCTAGCTAAAGATAATAAACATAGCATGTGTGTATTCTCCACTTTCTCTACGAAGTCGACCAAATTTCACAAAATTCAGGTGATATTCTGTTTATTTCTCCCTTTTCATGTTTTTATTTTTACAATAAGGACATTGCATCAATTAGGCTTGGGGGGGTGGATACATAATCCTGAGATTATTTTGTTAGCTCCGTGGAATTACTTTTATTTTCTTTAAAAAAATTTTAAAAATTCAAAAAGTCAAAAAAATTAGAATTAGGAGAAGATAACTTAGGCATTAGGAGTTGTTAACTTTAAGAAATGATACTTTAGGACCTGAACACTTAGACTCTTCAGGTCTTCGGGCTTAATCAACCTGGGTGTCCACTAAAATGTGGACCTGTTTCTTGAGTCCTTTCCATGTTAAATTTACTTTAATTTGGCTAATATATTGGGGTGCTAAGTACACGATGTATCAACCCGCCCTCTGATTTGAGGGGACTTTGAGTCTAAAGCATCTACACATTATTTGCACTGACTCACTTTTTAATGGTTTTTACGAAAATTAGATAGCTAATGAACTTTTTAGGGTAGTATGGCTAGAAAGTTGTCATAGGTAATAGCCCATTGGCTAGTTGTCCCGAGCTTAGCTACATGACCATTCTCTTTTTACTGCCTTTAGGTAAATCTTAGATCAGGGAAGCCACTTACTTAGAAAAAAATAAAAAATATATATATTCAAAAAGAAAAAAAAGAAAAATAGACAAAGAAAAAAAAAATAACCAACACTTCATCGCATGAGTATGGCTGGCAAGTTACTGTGGGTAACAGCCCATTAGCCGATTGCCTAGAGCCCAGCTCATAAAAATGTACAAATATTTCCCAAAACACTTAGGGAAGAAGCGAGGAAGTAGAATAAATTGGGGAGATATACATTGGGTTCGCCGTTGTGTTGACCTTATATTAAAAAAATAAAAAAAGTAGGGAGAAAGCTACTGATTAAATAGATACACCTTTAGGCAGAAATTCTTCTTAAGGTCACCTAAGGTCGTAGAAACCTAAAGTCTATTTTAACGGCCAGTTAGTGAGTCTATCACTTTTCACAAGATGCTTAGAACTTGAAGTTCTTTTTGAGTCTTGGGTTGGTTGGGTAGCAGTAGAAAGCCACCCTAAAACACTAAACTCAAAAATCCAAAACAATTAGAAAGAAGAAAAAAATAGAAAAAAAATGTATCTTCCCTTTTCAAAATAAGGCAAGGACTTGGGAGGTCTGCATTTTAGCAGATACCAAGGCACTGTTGAGTCTTTGTAGTTTAGGACCTTGGTTGAAATTTCTTTTTGCTAATAAACAACTTATGCTTAAGTGATTGTGCCTTAATTCTACCTTTATACATAGCATATAGTTTAGTTTTGCTAGGGACTAGAAAAAGATAGGCATGGGGTATGATGTATACACATCCATTTAGGTTAAAATGCCTATTTATGCATTTTCCTAAGCTTATAGATGCATTCCATATTAAATATTAGATAGCATGCACCATTCTGCATTTAGAATAGTCTGTATAAATTTTAGGTTAATTTGCATCCTTTTATGGCCAGGAGAGAAGGAAATTTATTTCGGGGACTCAGATTGACGATCCAACCATACGAATCTGATTAGGACAACGAGCGGAGTCAACACCTTCGAAATCATCTTGATCGGAGTCCCGTAGCACCTTATGTAGTCCGAGGAAGATCAAAGCACAATGGGCAAGGTGGTGCCAATATGAACCTCAGACAACAAATCCAACCACACGGATGGATTTGGATCGACGATCGCAGCCTAACAGCGCGAAAATCGACCCATCCGACGTCTGTGGCACCACCTACAGAGCAAACAAGATGGACGGCCATGATGGTGCCATGTGGCGCCATTACGACTGCCCAAATCCACTCAAAGGACACTCCCTCTCCTGCAGAAGGATCTTCAAGGGTGCCTGTCCACCGTTGGATGAAGATCCAACGATGGATAGGGTGCCATGCTTCATCAAGATCACGATTGTTGGATGAAGATCCAACAATCGTGAGTGCACAGTCGTTAATTCAAACACGTGGCACATTTGACCACGTAGCGCAGCGGCTGAGGACATGGAGTGTAAGAGGTCACGGGTTCGAGGCTCGATCCATGCCCCCCCTCAGCTAACGCGTAGAATTAATTGAACCATGCAATCTCGAACGAACGGCGGAGATGCGAGCCACGTCATGCATAGCGCAAACGCGTGATTTGACGCACGAGGAAATGCACGATCGTACGTGCTCCATTGCGCGATCTCAAGTGCGATATTGCACGATCTCAGCCCTCCATCGATGATCCAAGGGCTAGATGCGCGCAGGTGTGAACGCTCCATCTGATGCACCATCTGAGCACGCAATCTGAGTGCGCGATATGAGTGCAATCTCAACCGTTCATCAACTATTAGACGGCAAGCAAGCGAGGCAGCTGGGAGAGTACGAGCATAGCTGCAAGCGAACGTGAGCTGGGGCTTTAGCGACGTTTGCGGTAGAGCTTTAGCAACGATTGTAAATATCGCTCTTGACTCGTGACTTTATTTTGCCTCCTCTCCACTATAAAAGGACCACTACCCCTCCCATTTGTCTTCATCTCTTCCTTTCTCTCCTCACCACCTCCAAGGCTCTAGAGAGCTTGTCCGAAGCCCAAGATGCTCCTCTAGAGTAGAAATTAAAATATTTTCCCACTTCTCACCCCCCCTTCATGGAGCATCTCGTGGCCATCCTCTCACCACCTTCCGGAAGAAGATCCTCATCGCGACACCGTCCTACCCTGTTCCTTAGACTCCATTCTCCTTCCTCCAACTCCGTACCACCTTCATCCGGGCACCGTCAAAGTGAGTCATCCTCCAAGCAGCCATCGAGGGGGATTTTTCTCAACTCATTCTATCTTTTATCCCTTTCTAGTACAGTCTTATACTTTGAAATTAGTTGTAATAGACTCTATTTCTATATTGATATTTTTCTCTCTCTAATTAGTTGTAGAGTAGATTAGTTAGATAAATCCCTACCTACTATTCTATTTATCTAAAAATGCCAAAAAAATTACAAAGCCCCAAAACACCAAAAACAAAAAAATCTAAAGCAAAGATTTCACAAACCAAATGTTTGCCTCCCTGTGTTCGACTTGAGGCTCACCTCGAGCTTTGATTATAAATTTTATCTGGTAGCGAATTGCTACACACTACGACGATGGGTTTTGCAACTCAAATCTTTTCATGTGCAAAATCTCACTCACCAATCATTTAATCTAATCTTAATTGAAGTGTTTGGTGTGTCTTTTAGGTTCTTGAGAACCTCAGGATTCTTTAGAACTACTTCTTGAGAAGTTTTGTGGAGATTTGATCTCTAGATAGTAATTTCAGCCTTCACCAGAGCTCTGGTGAGCTCTGACGAGTCTAAATGAGAGCTACAACCTTTGATTCACTATGCAGAGCTTTAGATCACCTTTTAGTGATCTAAATGATTAATTTCCACCAATTAGACTTCTGTTTCAATCCTCGTATCAACTTGTCTCTCTCTGTCTTCCTCAGCTTCAGTAGAGCTGAGGAGATTTGCACATTCAGTTTCAGACCTAAGTAATAAGTCAGGAAGCTTCATTAGATCTTAAGGAGTCCATAAATGCTTTTAGTTTTGTTTTAAAAACTCTGATGTTCTCTGCCAAACAAAGTCATCTTTGATCTTAGGCGGAGATACCTGAGACCTTATCTAGAATGATCAAAAATCAATTTTGATACGTATAATATATGCCTGAGGTTAAATTACATCGATCTGAGTAGTTATTTTGATCTAAGAAGCTTTATATTAGAAAGTCAACTTTCAAACTTTAAAGGTCAACTCAGAGGTGTTCTTGAGGTTTTAGACTCAAAAATTGAGATTAAATGGATAATATGAGTTCCTGAGGTCACTACAACTCTATTGGAACTGATTTGGATGTATTTAATGGATATTTATTGTATATCTTAATTTCTTCACAGTTTGGGTACCTTTTGAGCTTCAATGGAGTTTATAGGTTTTCTGTTGAGATTTGAAGCTCAAATTAGTCCATGATAACTCGATTTAAGCTACTGAAGTGATATGAATTGGTTTTAAAGGCTTTAATCTAACTATCAATTCATTTGAACCTAATTTGCTTGTTCTAAGACTGCAAATGAAGCTCTGATGTTTTTGGAGATTCCCTTTGCTTCCCAGACCTCAAAACCTTCTCCAATCTCTGCGAAATGGTCTACAGTAATTATTAAAGCCTTTAATTGATAGACATAATAGGTTTATATAGGCTTATCGTAGGAACTCTTTTCTACTGACTTGCAACTGTGCACCCATGGTATCAAGCCATGTTGAGTCTTTGATTTGAAGGATCAGATGAGATCCTTTGATTTAATTGAAACCAGCAATCAATAGTAGGCACTTAAGGCTTTCAATCAAGACTTGGTTTGCTTGCATCAGTTATCTGAGCCGTTAGGAATTGGATGATGAAGTCAGCACTGGGAACATGCATGTGTAGAAGAAACTAGGAATGCTTAGTCCCTTATCGGAAACTAACAAGCCACTGTTATATATAAAAGTAAGAGCGTTCAATGGCCGATCACTCGTCAAGTGTAGGGCACGAATCATGAGCATAGCATGTGTGTGTGTGTGCGCGCTGCGGCATGGCCTTGGGAGAGTAACCTCCAGTCAACAGGTGGTAGGGCATGATGGTGACACATGTTCTAGTAGTGTTTGATCTGGCCCATCTAGGTCGTTGATGCTGCGAAAAGACGCGTAGATGACCCTGATCCTTTTTATAGTAGAGCACACTCTACACTCGTAATGGCTTGAAAATTGGCTTAGTGTTGGGCTTAGTTGTGCTTTGTGGAGCCTAAGAGTTGTGTTGTTCTGTGCTTAATGAGGCTAAAGGCTATATTGTGAAGGTCATGTTAAGTGGTAGTTGAAATGTGAAGGAAATAAAGGGCACGTGTACCTAAGTGTTAAATCAAATTGTGCCTAAGTTAAAAAAAGTTGAGCTTAATTGAAGTTGTTCTAAAACAACTCTTTTGTTGTAATTTTCCTTTTAATTCAATGCATATAATTTCTTTTTGCTTATGGGATGATTGCTTGCTATTCATTGTATATTTCTTTGCAATTATTCATGTGGATAAAATATTGTAGTTAGTTAATAGGTAATTAATTAATGAAGTAATTAGTCTAAGTAAGTGTCTTATTAGTGTAGTAATCTATACTAGAGTAATCTATACTATATTAGCAAGTAGTATGTAAGTAGTAATTATAAGTAATTATCATAGTAATTAAGTACTTAATTTTAGTTTAATTAAGTAATGTAATATCTATTAAGTAAAGAAATTAATACTTATTTAATTTAAGTATGTATATAGTATGTAAGTAACTTAAGTAGTATAATTAGTAAGCTAAGATTTTGATTTAAGTAGTAACTATTCTTTATATTATGTATATAAGTTATGTTTAGTAGTTAGTTAACTTGATTGATTAAAAATAAAGAGTAATTGAAAATAAATGGTGATTAATATGCTTAATTTAGCCTCCCAACGAATGACTTAGACTTAACCAGTAAAAATTTATAAATTGTGACGATTACCTTACTCCTATACTATAACTTGACAATGACTAATTAACTATGTAAGGTAATTGTACATCATTTTTTGGCGTCATTGCCAAGGAGGCAACTCGCATAATTTATATCCACCATTATCATTTAAATTATTCTTGTTCTTGTATTACTTATTTCAAACTTATTATGTTTTCTTTGTCTTCTTCCAGGTATCTATCTGATAGGTACCTCCATGGGAAGAAGATAAGTTTTCCTCTCTATATTTCACAATGTTTCTCTTGTATATAGCTTTGTGAGATGCTTCCTTCCTTAGTCTCTACATTAGCTTGCTTGTTGCATTAGTTAGATATTAAAAAAATACAAAAAGACATTCTATCTAAATAGTAGCTGCATCCTTAGGCATACACTCTTAGGAGTGCATCATTCCTGCTAGTATCTAATTTAGGATATCATATTTTGCAGAGATAGAGTATGTATTCTCGTGTTGATCCCTGTCTTTGACCTAAAGCAAGACCATATTCTATTTGAAAATTAAAAAGTGAAACACATTTTATATCTTTTAATTTAGAAGACATTTATTAAAAAGAGGAATTTTATAAAACTTGTGTCATATCCTTGTTTGCAAACTTGTGTGCGGGTTTTTATATCGCTATTTGTTGCATGCTATTGCACACACAGTGCAATCACTAGAGTTACACGACTCTGTCCTTCTACCTCTCCTCTTTTCACCTCTTAGGGCCTTGGTCGAAGATCAACAAGTCTGTCTCATTAATAGAGTCCTGGGGAGCCAGTAGTGTGCAGTCTCGTTCTTAGACCTTGGACTTTTAAGCTTTCAGGATATGCACTACGTCGACATAGAGGATGTGTGTTTGTATGTATATTGTATCTATTTGCATTCGCATATTTATGCATATTCTAGGTCTTCTTTTCTCTGGAAAAGAAGAAAACCTGTTTGTTTCACTGTATTCAGGTTTTGCTTGCCACTATTTCTCACAATGTCATGTGTGCCTTTGCACATTTTTCTATTTATCTACGGAAGGCAATCACTGAGACCGCCCCTCGTCCCTCCGTTGACAGGTTTTCCCAGACCTGTTGCTCCTGTGTAGCCTTTTATCCCCTTTACTTCTACTTCTACTTTTTCTACATTTGATCCCATCAAAGATTAACCGCAGAATTCCGATATCCCTTCTTCTTCTGGTCAGGAGAAGATGCCTGATGTAAACAATTTACACTACTTAAAATGTCTATTTATGCATGTTCTTAAGCATAGGATTGCATTTCATAATATAAATATTGCATAACATGCATCATCTTGCATTTAGAGTAGTTTGAATAAAATGGAGGTTAATTGTCTCCTTTTATGTGCTTGGACAGGGCAAACATTTAATCGGGGCCTCGGATCAAAGATCCAACCGTATGGATGTGATCAGGGCGACGATTGGAGTTCAACGACTCCAAGATCGCCTTAATCAGGCATCCGTAGCATCAGATAGAGACCGAGGAACCCTAGAAGATCAAGGGCCAGGATGGTGTAAATCCGCACTTCAGATGGCAAATCCGACCACACGGATGAATTCGGATCGACGATCGCAGCCCAACGACACAAAAATAGAGTCAATCCGACATCCGTGGCACCATCTACAACTTCCAGAAGATGGACGGCCAAGATGGCGCCACGTGGCGCCATCTCAGCCGCCCAATCGGCCGCATGCGTCTTGTGAAGACCGCGCACCGTCTCCTCTCCGCCGTTGGATCTCGATCCAACGGCTGCGGTTGCTCGCGCTTAAAAGCGTCCGCGCAACCATTTCGTCCACGTAGCGCAGCGGCGACGCAGCCGCGGGCGAAGCGGAGGTCACGGGTTCGAGCCGCGGTGACGGGGTGGAAGGCGCGGGCGAGCGGGCGCGGACGAGCGTCAGATGAAGATCCAACGGCTGCGCGCGCTCAATCAGGACGACGCGCGATTGGACGTCGGGCGTAACACGCGATCGCACGCGGGCGGCGCGCTACGCAGCGGGCGCGGACGCGATCTAAGCCGTCCAATCTCGCGATCGGACGGCTGAAACTACGCGGACGTGCGTAGGCGTTACGCGCGCGGGCAGCCGAGCAGGCGCGCGTGGGCGCGGCGGCGACGGCGACGTCGGGGCTTTAGCGACGGTTTTATCCGTCACTAAAGACCCCTTATTTATTATTTTGAAGATGTAATGTCCATTTTGCCCCCACTCCTTGCAACTATAAAAGGAGACCCCCTCCATACGAAATTTTCATCCCTTCCTTCTCCTCTCTACCTCTCCAAAGCTCAAGAGAAAATTGTCCCACACCCGGGATGCTTCTCGCGAGATAAAGTCTAAATTTTCGTCCCCCTTCGGAAGTGGATCCCGCGACGACGATGGCGTGCTGCTTCGTTCCCGTTCTTCTGCTTCGTCCTCCTTCGTCCCGCTTCGTTCTCCTTCGTCCAGGCGTCGTCCCGTCCGGCTCGTCCTCCAAGCGACCGTCGAGGAGGATTCTCTCTCCCTATTCTTTTTACTGCTTTCTAGTATAGATTTACTGCTTTCTAGAGTAGTCTATTCGTCCTCCGAGCGATCGTCGAGGAGGACATTTCTCCCTCCATTCTTTTAATGCTTTCTAGAGTAATTGTTTTATGTTTTCTAGTTGTAACGAACGATCTCTTTTATGATAAATTCCTTGTCTATTCTACATCTCATTTTGATTTCCATGTATAGTATTCTTTCTCTCTCTCTTACTCCCTCTCTCTCTTTTATTTGTTGTAGATACTTAGATAGTTTAAATTGAATTTCTTCGTGACAAAATAAAAAGAAACGCGAAGTTTTTAAATCAAACGTTCGCCTCCCTGTGTTCGACCCGGAATTTTAATTTCGGTATAAATTTTATTTGTTGAACACGAATCCTTCGCTTTCGAACTACAACGACAGGTTTTCCAAAATCGAACACGTTAGCGTAGCTTCGTAAATCGTTCAACATTTTGGCGCCGTTGCCGGGGAGGCAACGCTCTTTGATTTCTCTTCGCGTTTTGTAACTTACAAATCATTTACCTCACTTTTCTCCTTTCTTATTGTAATTGCAGGACTCTTTCGAGACAGGCAAAAGCGGTAGATCGGAGTAAAGTGCTGTGGAAGGTTTTGTAAGTTATCCCCCACCTCCCACCCATTAGATTTTATTTCATCACATAATAATTCAAACATCAATCAACCTAGGTGTTCTTATAAACTCTAAGGTTAGATTGTTTGTTGTTTGACATCCATACTCACTCCAACCCCCACATTAAAAAAAGAAAAAAATAAAAAAAATCTCACAGAGGTACACAACCTCATCTGATTTTCTAACTCAACCGGTAAACCAATCTTAGGAGCCGGTACACACATCCAAACACATAATCGAGTAGAAATCAGATTGGGTAATCATTTGTGTGCCTAATTAGGTGGTGCATCAGGCCAGTTGTTTGAGTCGTTTGGGCTGCACCACTTCAAATAAAATCAACTCATCAAGTAGCTGCCAATTAGGTTCAACTCTTAGGGATCTACCAGGCACTCCACATTCTTTTTAAACTTTAAAGGAAAATATCTTCACCTGTGCTTGCAAAACCTGGTGTACCAATGAAACTTGATTGAAAACACCTAAAGTTGAATCCTAAAAGCTACTAAGCAAGATTTGAACCTTAAAATTCACCACATCAAAAATAATCTTGCTTGAAAACCACTGGTTGTGCACGCACACACAAAGCAATCAATCATTAAGGGCACAACCCATTTAAAGGGCCCATCACATTCCAAAGCACATTCAAACCTAGCCCTAAATAAAACAGAGTAGACGTTGGCCTTAAGGATTGGACTCGCTCTTCAGAACTCAGAACGAGATTATTTTCGATTAGTCTATTTCTACTGTTCAATCTGATGTCTAGCTAGGGGAGCAGAGTCAAACGATCGCGGCTGGGGGGTACACTAGGAACCGGAGGCGCAAGCCGAAGGAAGAACCTTCTCCCCAGTCCCTCCTTCTAACTGGTTGGATTGAACAGACAGAAGTAGATCAAATCGTTCCTTTATCTCAAGATGGGTTTTGGGAGTCTGTAGGTCTGTAGGCTAACCCATTTAAGGACAGGTTTGATTGTTTGTATTGCAGGGCACCTTTCTTCCTCCCGTGTCTCATGAATCCTTCCACATATTTCACGCATTCCCGCTCTTTCCCTCCTGTTGTAAATTATCCTCAACATGACAATTATCCCAACTCGTATTGTAATCGACCATCAGTTAGTTGGGATAATTCGGATTGGGGATACAATTCCGGACCCCCGTGTTTAGGGTCTAACCCTGAACACTTTGATTCTCAATTCTATCCTTCTCAGAGTTGCATCGATTATAGATCGTCCTCCTTTCATGAACAACCTAATGCGATCTACAATCAAGAAGGATACACTGATCCTTACCCATCCTCTGATTTCACTGCCTTTAGGTCATCTCCATCTTTTGAACAATCTGAAATGACCTATTATCAGGATGGGTATAACGAATCTCAATTCGTTAATTCCTCTACATTGATGTCAAACCCGCCCAACCCTGAACCAACTCATTTGGTTCAGGTTAATCAGGTTCAAGATAAGGTTCTGGCTAACTTGAGGAATATCATTCAATCTTTAGAAGTTCAGCCAATACCTTGCATTGAGAGATTGGAGCCCCTGATTGAAATGATTGATGATTTAAATAAGTCTTTGTTGGATTGGCTCCAGGATGTTAAGGATAAGAACCTGGGTGAGTTTCTACTTGGGAAATTAGCGAAATTGAGGATGAGATTCGTGGTTGCTTTGATTCAATCTTGGAATAATTCCCAGGATGAACTCTCTTCAGGAAAGCCAATGACAGAACCCGCTCAGGCACCTGTTGGGGGGGACACGTGTTACGAAGCTGACCAGATTGAATTAAAACAACCAATTAAGGATGATTTGATTTCTTCACCTGAAATCCCTGAGCCGGGTTACGAGGAAATGTATGTCTCCTTGGAACGCAAAGTGACAAATGATTTTGGGACATACATTGATACGGATCCTGATGGTGAAGATTCAAGTTGCGAAGTCTCACACGAGTTTTCAGATCACGATTTTTGTGAGACGATTGGGCCTGAGGAATCTGATAGATCATTTGATAGCCCAATAACTGAGGAAACTGATCTTATTAGGGCACACGATACGAATCCAGAATCGCATTTTCTGGAGGAATTAATTCAATGCCCTGATTATCAGTTACACCCTGTTGAGCTTATTGATGATTCTAATTCTGAGATAATTAGACCCAAGTCAATTTTGATTCTGCCACATCATTTAGACTTGGAGATTCCAGACGGGGTGATGAATATACAAGAGGTCTTGGAATTTGATACACTTAATGAGGAGGATAGGAGCGGGGAAGTTCTAATTTGGGAAGTTAATTTTGGAGGAAATGGAAGATTGAGTCGAAGGGTTCCTTTTAAGCTGAAACCATCAAATCAGAACCCTTACAACATTTGTTTCGAGGATGTTCAACTCAAGCACACATTCAACGATTATCCTTTTGAGCTTCAATTTTCTATAACCCGACTTTTTGGTCTTGGGTTGCATCCTCAGAAATCGCAGGCCCGATCCCGCTTACATTCTGATTTTAGGTTTTGGGTAATTTTTATCCAAAACCTAAGATATTCTCCATTATGGGGTGTGGGTCTGCACCACAATCTGGTCCACATCTGTGGACCTCTGCTGACAGGTCGGAGGATTCTTCTGTTCATTCTAATTCTGACCTGCACATGTGAATTCTTCATTTCTTTTCTTTGTATAGTGTGCCTAGCTGAAGGCACTAAACTCAGCACATATACAGTTCTTTTTCATTTTCATCTCGGAGCGGACCCGATATCCACGCAATTCAGGTGCTTTCTACGCTTTTCCACTCTGTTTTATGTCTTTTTAATACAATGAGGACATTGCATTAGATAGGCATGGGGGGATGGATATTTATCTTTGAATTCATTCGTCAGCTCCGTAGATTTGTTTTATTTTATATAAAAAAAAAATCAAAATTAGGAAAGAGAATTTGGGTTTAAGAAAATTTTCGATCTTAAGAAATACTATATTATGTTCTGAACACAAAGACCCTTCAGGTCTTTGGACTTAATCAGCCCGTATATCCACTAAAATGTGGATTTGTTTTTCGAGTTCTCGCCAACTTGAATTTTATTTTAATTGGAGTAAATAAGTTTGGGTGATAAGTACACGACTTATCAACCCGCCCTCTGATGTGAGGGAATTTTGAGTCTTAAGCATCTACATACTTTCTTTGCACTGACTCATTATTTGGCGATTTTAATGGAAATTGGGTAGCTAATGAACCTTCTAGGGTGATATGGCTGGCAAGTTATCGTGGGTAACAGCCCATAGGTAGGTTGTCCAGAGCCCAGTCACTGACCTCTCTTTTTGCTGCCTTTAGGTAAATCTTAGACCAGGGAAGCCACCTACTTAAAAAAAAAAAAAGAAAAAAAATCAAAAAGGAGAAAAGAACAAAAAGAAATAAGCCACACTTCACCGCATGAGTATGGCTGGCAAGTTGTCGGTGGTAACAGCTCATCGACCGGTTGTCCAAAACTCAGCTCAGAAAATGCACTAAAAATTCCCAAAACACTCAGGAAGAAGCGGAGAAGTAGAATAAACCGGGGAGATATACACTGGATTCACCCTTGTGTTGACCCCGTTAAAAAATAAAAGTAGGGAGAAAGCTACCGGTTGTAAAGATACACCTTTAGGCAGAATTCTTTTTGAGGTCACCTAGAGGCGTAGAAATCCGAAGTCCGTTCTAATTGTCGGTCAACGAGCCTATCACAATCACAATAAGATGCTTTAAACTTAGGGTTCTCATCAAATCTTGGGTGAGTTGAATGGCCGTAGAAAGCCACTCTTAAACCCTAAAATTTGAAAATCAAAAAAAAAAAAAAAAAGAGAAAAGAGTAAAAAGAGAAAAAGAAATTTTTCTTTGAATAAGGCGAGGCTTGAGGCGGTCTGCATTTTGGCTGACACCCGGGCACTGTTGTGTCTTTGAAAGTTCAGTTCTTAAGTAGACAATTTCTTAATGATTGAAAATAACTCAGGTCCAAATAATCTAACCTAATTCTTTTATAAATAGCATATAGTTTTTGCTAAGGACTAGCAAAAGATAGGCATGGGGGTATGATGTAAACACATTTACACTACTTAAAATGTCTATTTATGCATGTTCTTAAGCATAGGATTGCATTTCATAATATAAATATTGCATAACATGCATCATCTTGCATTTAGAGTAGTTTGAATAAAATGGAGGTCAATTGTCTCCTTTTATGTGCTTGGACAGGGCAAACATTTAATCGGGGCCTCGGATCAAAGATCCAACCGTATGGATGTGATCAGGGCGACGATTGGAGTTCAACGACTCCAAGATCGCCCTAATCAGGCATCCGTAGCATCAGATAGAGACCGGGGAACCCTAGAAGATCAAGGGCCAGGATGGTGTAAATCCGCACTTCAGATGGCAAATCCGACCACACGGATGAATTTGGATCGACGATCGCAGCCCAACGACACAAAAATCGAGTCAATCCGACATCCGTGGCACCATCTACAACTTCCAGAAGATGGATGGCCAAGATGGCGCCACGTGGCGCCATCTCAGCCGCCCAATCGGCCGCATGCGTCTTGTGAAGACCGCGCACCATCTCCTCTCCGCCGTTGGATCTCGATCCAACGGCTGCAGTCGCTCGCGCTTAAAAGCGTCCGCGCGACCATTTCGTCCGCGTAGCGCAGCGGCGACGCAGCCGCGGGCGAAGCGGAGGTCGCGGGTTCGAGCCGCGGTGAGGGGGTGGAAGGCGCGGGCGAGCGGGCGCGGACGAGCGTCAGATGAAGATCCAACGGCTGCGCGTGCTCAATCAGGACGACGCGCGATTGGACGCCGGGCGTAATGCGCGATCATACGCGGGCGGCGCGCTACGCAGCGGGCGCGGACGCGATCTAAGCCGTCCGATCTCGCGATCAAACGGCTGAAACTACGCGGACGTGCGTAGGCGTTACGCGCGCGGGCAGCCGAGCGGGCGCGCGTGGGCGCGGCGGCGACGGCGACGTCGGGGCTTTAGCGACGGTTTTATCCGTCACTAAAGACCCCTTATTTATTATTTTGAAGATGTAATGTCCATTTTGCCCCCACTCCTTGCAACTATAAAAGGAGACCCCCTCCATACGAAATTTTCATCCCTTCCTTCTCTCTACCTCTCCAAAGCTCAAGAGAAGCTTGTCCCACACCCGGGATGCTTCTCGCGAGATAAAGTCCAAATTTTCGTCCCCCTTCGGAAGTGGATCCCGCGACGACGACGGCGTGCTGCTTCGTTCCCGTTCTTCTGCTTCGTCCTCCTTCGTCCCGCTTCGTTCTCCTTCGTCCAGGCGTCGTCCCGTCCGGCTCGTCCTCCAAGCAACCGTCGAGGAGGATTCTCTCTCCCTATTCTTTTTACTGCTTTCTAGTATAGATTTACTACTTTCTAGAGTAGTCTATTCGTCCTCCGAGCGATCGTCGAGGAGGACATTTCTCCCTACATTCTTTTAATGCTTTCTAGAGTAATTGTTTTATGTTTTCTAGTTGTAACGAACGATATCTTTTATGATAAATTCCTTGTCTATTCTACATCTCATTTTGATTTCCATGTATAGTATTCTTTCTCTCTCTCTTACTCCCTCTCTCTCTTTTATTTGTTGTAGATACTTAGATAGTTTAAATTGAATTTCTTCGTGACAAAATAAAAAGAAACGTGAAGTTTTAAATCAAACGTTCGCCTCCCTGTGTTCGACCCGGAATTTTAATTTCGGTATAAATTTTATTTGTTGAACACGAATCCTTCACTTTCGAACTACAACGACAGGTTTTCCAAAACCGAACACGTTAGCGTAGCTTCGTAAATCGTTCAACAATGCCACCTTTTGATTTCCATGAGGCGCTCATAAACCAGAACATCCAGATGCTTGAGCAGAACCATAAGATCAATATGCTAATAGTTGCTCTCCAAAACTTCCAAGCTTGTCAACCTGAGGCAGGTCTTGGTTATGGACCATGTCCTCTACCTGAGCCTTTATTTAGAGATTACTATAATCCATCTAATGCCCAGGTAGAGACATGCGTTAGGATTCTCGTAGGGGAAAATGACCTTGAGCTTAAGCCTAACATCAATAGTCTTTTTCCTCACTTTCATGGAAACAATTCCGAGGATCCATTCCAACATATTGAGGATCTTAAGAATCTATCTCAGACTTTGGGCCCGTGGAATTAGAGTCAAGAAATCCTACTAATGAAGATGTTCTCCTTTAGCCTTAAGGATAAGGCTGCCTATTGGTATCGTACCATATCTCGACGTATCATGACTTGGGTTGAACTCGAATCCACTTTTCTAAAGAAATTCCTTCCTATAGGTCACACCAATGCCCTTAGGCGATCTATCATGACTTTTTCACAGAATCAAGGAAAACCAATTCATGAAGCGTGGGAGAACTTTGATGAATTCCAAAGGAAATGCCCACATCACGACATTCCTCATTAGCAACTCATGCATAACTTTTACTATGGATTGCAAGAGAGCGTTCGCAATCTGGTTGACACCACTCGTGGAGAATCTTCCTAAATTGTGAAGAAGAATCTACCTTTGAACTTTTCGAGGAAATGGCGGAAAACGTGATCAATAACGCCTCCATGTCATAATTCATGAGATGAAACCCGCATTAGAATCCGCATCATAAGGGCATCATGAATTTAAAAGCCAATCCAGTTCACGAGATTTTGAGATTATTGCAGAGATCTAGATAAGGTAGACATCGTAGCCAATGTAACGACCCGATTCCCGAATCCCTACGAGACACGAGAATCGGACCGACTCGACTAATCCCAAGACCTAGTCGTCCAATGAGGTAGTAACCAAAAGAGCAGTAAAATAAATCACATTCAACATGAATATAACTAGCAGTAAAAAAATACAGCAGTAAGAAAAGGAAATACTACAGTATACGCCACCACAGCAGAAGGGAAATAAACATGTACATAACATAAAGTTTCGACAAAAAAAGTACAGGGAGTAACAAAGAAACTACTCACTACAGTGGAAGAAAAGTCCAAAAAGTACTATAGGTAACTCTGCTGGACCCTACTAGGCCCAGCATCCTCTGCAGCCGCTGACCCTGGCTGCTCAACACCTTTCCTGAAAAGTAACGAGTGTAACACGTCAGCGAAACGCTGAGTAGAGTGGCAACTAAAAGCTAAAGAAGCAGAAGAGTGCACAGTAGCTGGTATATTTTTACTTTCGTTATTTACGTCTTTTTATTAAATTACTATTGATTTATTTCTCAGATCCTTCTCTTGATCTCTAATGTTCCTCGTGGGAACGATCTTGATTGCAGTCTTTTCCGAAAAGTAGAAGTAACACGTGGTGCTCCCCTGGCCGGGAGAGTCCCCCGTGGTGGTCCTACCCTCAGTCAACCACCCCAACGTCACTGACAGACGTAACGGTGACTATGGCACGCACGATAAGCGCACGGGTAGCTAACCCGCACTGGCACGCGGTCAGTCGTTTCCGTTAACGGGTGCGCCCAAAGCATAGCACGGAACCAGTATAGGGCAGAGCCCTCTCAGTAACAGGGGTCCAACCCCTCCGTAGTCCGCGCACCCTCGCCTGACTACCCTGGTTTGCCCAGTGGGCCTAACAAGTCGGTGTAGGAGGCTAGCAGAACCCCGGGGCCCGTGGGGTAGCTAGTGTTCTCCCTACACTAACATCTCTCCTCGGTACTACGTACGCGAGGGCCAGCAAGTCGGTGTACAGTGGCCAAACCCACCCCAGTCTCAACCTGAGGGCGGCAGGCTCCCCTCTACACTAAGAGGTAATGTGTGCTCTCTATGGTACCACATACCCAAGAAGCAACACACTTCCATGTTTCACTTTCTCAGTTCCATTCTGTTCTCTTTCCAGGAGTTCTACTCCTAATTCCCTGTAGGGTTCATGTTCTTTTTGGTTTGGCCATTTTAGGTTTCACCGTTCCAGTTTTACGTTCATACAATCCATATTCTCAAGCATATTTATTCATTCATAACAGGCAGCTGTTAAATCAATTTACAGGCAGCTATTATTTCCTTTCCACTTTTCCAAGACTGCAATATTTATATATTCCACTAGTTTTCCAGTCCTAAGATTCATGCCGTACCCTAGGATCTATCATTCAATCTAGTTTTCCAGTCCTAGGATTCATGCAATGCCCTAAACTCTATTAATTGTTCCACAATCGTAACAAATTATGTTAAATAAATTAAAAGCCACTCTACTAGCGAAACCGAGAGTACTGGGGGCGTGGTCAGCAATCCCGCCCGCCTCCGCAACCCCTAAGATTGCAACGGAACGGGGTCCTAACACAAGGATCAATCACAAGGAGTTTCTCAGAACGGTATACAATTACTGTAAACAGGTAGAGGAATTTATTCTGGAAAGAACGCAACTCGAAATGCGGAAAACGGACTCCGAACGGGCCCTAAACAGGTCAAAAACGACGAAACTGTCCAAAATCAGACGTCTGGAAGAGGTTCCAGACGTCTTAAAAGGTTGATCGATCGTACCTCAGTTCTGCGCAGTCCTTCAGATGTCCAGAAGCCTGCTGGAACATCTGACCATGGTTCCCAAACGTTCGATTGTCACCCGGACATCTGGAAGTCCTCCCCGTCGTCTGGCACTATGGCCAGACGTCTGATCCGCGTGGGATGGCGAGCCCTCGCGCCCTCCCGAGCAGAACTTGTGCACACACACACCTGCTCTCAGCACGACGAAGCGCAGGCGAAGTTGCGGCGGACGGCTGCATGGCCGTACACGCGAGAAAGGGAGAAGATGAAATATTTTACCTGTCAGACGTCTTCGATGTCGTCTGGACGTAAGTCCAGACGTCTGATTCTAGAAAAATTTCCAGAAATAGGGCCCGATTCGCTTTCCGCCCGCGACGCACGGTCGCGCCACACCCCGTTCGCTTGCTGTCCGAGCCGCAGCAGCCCCTCCACGACACCCCACGCCTGCCGCTCCCCCGCCGGCCGGCTTTAGCACCCCCGGCAAGCTCGAACCCTCACGGTCGAGCTTCTTCCTTCCGCTCGCAGCCCTCCTTCCCACACGCTCGCCGTGGCCGCTACTGCTACCGCTCACTCGCTCGCTTGCGCTCTCGCACTGGCAGGGAGAAGGAGAAGGAAAAGGCAGAGGAGATGAGGGTGAGGGAGAGGTCGAGGGTGTTTTATAAGGTCGCGTGGGGAGAGAGAGAAAAGGGTGGCACGTCTGCAGGAAGAGAGAGGGAAAGAAGAACGAAAGCGGCGGGTGCAGTCTACGTGTGCACGCGCGCAGACACAATCCCGTACGCCGAAAAAATGTATTACCAGACGTCTGGAAAGTGTTCCAGACGTCTGGACAGATGTCTGGGCCACTTCCCAGATGTCTTAAAAACTCATTTGATGTCACGTTCATCACATCCAAGCATCTTCACGAGGTTAGAAACACAATCAAACATCTTACACCTCTACTTGCTAGGAATCCCGGGCCTCATATTGTTTCGCAAATTCTCGCAGGGAGGCAGTTTGTGAATAATCTGGGTTTGAGAGATCCGTCTTCCTTGGGTTATCTCCCGACTCTTGCACCAACCCGAGGGACCTTTGTCCCATCTTTCCCACCTCTTTCCCCACTTCCTTCTTTTGCAGAAAACACAATGTATTCAAACGATTGTTGGAACCTTGTTCCACATCTTATTTTGGTGTTAACAAAATTATTATGGATTAATGTTTGCAATTGAGTGTTTTTTCAGATTTAGGTGAAGATTAAGGAAAACATTGAACTATGGAAAGGAGGCAAGACGACACGGAGGAGTTGATGATAGAAGATCGTCTAGAATTTATTTTGTTTTTATTTTATTCTTAGAATGTATGCCTCTTAACAAAGAAACAAGAATTAGATCGTAAAAATCATATAGAGATAAATTAGGATAAAACATTACGATCATTCGATTTATTTCAAAGTACGTATTGTTGAAAATATAGTTTTTTAATGTTTAAAGCATTTGCAAAAAATAGGCTAATAATCGTGTTGTACTCATGTTTAAAAAAGTACTTGTTAACCCACAAGTACCGGTACTAAAGTTTAGTATCGATACATGTGAGTTACAGGTTTGGGTTTTTTCAAAGAAACAAACCTATACCCCACGAGTACCGGTACTCACGATCAGTACCGGTATTGGAGGCAACGAGTACCGGTACTCATAATCAGTACAGGTACAAGTCGATTATAGATTTGTGTTAAATATTTAAAACCCAAATCTGGAAGCAACGAGTACCGATGCTCATGATTAGTACCGGTACCCAATAGGTATTGTCTATGACAAGTTTATTTAAAACATAAAATAGTATGTCATTAGTACCGGTACTCATACTTTAGTACTGATACCAATTAGCAGTTGGTTCAAATTTGAACGGCTAGTAAATTTATTTTGGCAATTTGAACGGCGAGATTTAAACCCCAACATTTAGGAGATGAGTAACCTAGGTCCTAACTCTATAAAAAGACCCTAGGACTCTTAGTTTTGCATATAAGATACATAGGAAATAGAAGAGAAAAATTCTAGAGCTATATTTCATATTTCCACCACATTTTGAAGAGAAGAAAATAATGTTTGCTGGTTTCAATCTCTCTAAGCTTTTGCAAACTTTTCAACGTGTTTCTTTCACGCATTCACAAGGCAATTCACATCTTCACTAGGCTCTCAAATCGGTAATATAATTTATATACTTATTAAGAGGCTTACGTATTCTTGTTGTAAGATTTCTCTTTCTTACACCTTTGCTTATTTTGTAATTGAGCTTTTTCTCATTGTTTGGGATGTAACAAACCCGTTGTTGTATTTGGGTTGAGGTAACCCATTAATTACCTCGTTTAGTAAATTGATTCTCTCAGGGTTGGGGAAATTGGGTTAAAAATCCTAAGCTGGGAGGCTTAGGTAGTGGAGTACCCGAGTGGGGAACCACTATACATCTTGTGCCAATTTATGTGATTGTGATTTGTGCAAATCTTTCTTGTTATTACTAATACTTTGCTTGAGTGTTTGTGCACATAGAATAGTAGCTATCTCTAGTAGATCCCAATTTCCAACAAGTGGTATCAGAGAAGACATAACAAATCTTGCTTGCAATGGCATCAACCTCAAGGTGCACTGAAGGACAGTCATCCACCCGTCCTCCCTATTTCGATTGGACGGACTATGGGTATTAGAAGAGGAGGATGCAAGTCTTCCTCAAGGCGATGGATGAGGAGTCGTGGACCCTCATTCAAGAGAGATACTCATATCCGGAGCTGCAAGATGGAGTAGCATGGACGGCGGATCAAAAGAAGATTGTCGGCAATGCGAAGGCAATGAACTTTATTGTGCATTGTCAAGGGAGGAATTCAACCATATCTCATCATGCGAGTTAGCATATGAGATATGAATACACTTCAAATCACCTACGAAGGGACAAACAAGGTAAAGGAAACTCGTATCTCAATTTTAACCAAAAATTATGAGTGTTTTAGGATGACAAAAGAAGAAATGATCAAAGACATGTACACAAGGTTTGGGGAAATAGTTAACCTCCTAAAGAACCTTAGAGTGAAGTTCATGGAAGAGCAGCTTGTAAGGAAGATCCTAAGATCTCTTATAAGTGATTGGGCTCCAAAGACCACAGCCATCCAAGAGGCAAAGGACCTCTCCACTCTCCCCTTGGATGATATAGTTGGTAGCCTTATGGCTTACGAAATCCAACTAAAAAGCATGAAGAAGAATGAGGAGGATAAGATGTCAAGCAAAAAGAGGAATATTTCTTTTAAAACAATTAAGGAGGACTCAGACTCAAGCACCTCAGAATCCGAAGATGAAGAGATGGAGATGCTCACAAGGAAATTCTAAAAATTCCTCAAGAAATAAGGTAAGAAAGTTAATAAAATTTCAACAAATGTTGTTTGCTATGAGTGCAAGAAAAAGGGACACTTGAGAAAGGATTGCCCTATAAACAAGAAGGAAGACATAAAAGAAAAGAACAAGAAGAAGAAGAAGGCTCTTAAAGCGACGTTGAATGATAGCGACTCCGACATGGACATTGATTCCTATGGCAATGAGGTCACACACCTTTGCTTGGTAACCACGAAGGAAGACATGGACAATGAGGTAAATTCTGATTTTACTCTTGATGAATTGTTGGAAGCCTATGAAGAGTTATATCATAAGGCTAAGATGTTTAAAAAGGAAAATAAAATGTTAAAGAATAATTATCAAACATTAGAAATACACAAATCATGTTTACAAATGGAATTAGAAATGTCAAAAGAGACTAATAATTAGTTGCATGCAAAAATAGTAGAGCTAGAAGATATTTATGAGTATTTTGAGGCCTCAACAACTAGGTTAAATATTGAATTTTGTGATTCTTTAAAATTAAAATTTTAGAGTAAAAAGAATACACAAAATAAATCACATGCACCTAGGCATACATGGATGTATCAAAGGGCTAAAAGTCCCAAGAATTATAGATCTAACACTAAAAAGGTCTATAAATCTCAAGGTTTGAAAGGTACTAATCCAAAAGGACCCACAAGAAAATGCGTGCCTAGAAACGATATTTTACATTGTTTTGCAGGGTTAGATCAATGGGATCAACATGATCAATAGGTGTTCAAGGCACACAATGGAATAGTTCGACCATTCTACAAACTACATGAAGATCAAGAAAGGCAGATTGGTGGAGCTTGGTATCCATAAGCACCATTCTATTACTGGTAATTTTTTGGTATGATATTTTTTTAGCCCTTCATTTTTTGATGATTGACAAAAAGGGGGAGAAAAATAAAGAGCAAATAGTAATATATTTAGGGGGAACATATATTGAGGGGGAGGATTAAATTAAGTAATTGTCCTTCATATAACATTGTTAAAAATTATTTTTTCTATAATCATCTATTTGCAAGATAGTTTTGTCAACACCAAAAATGGAGAGATTGTTGGAACCTTATTCCACATCTTGTTTTGGTGTTAACAAAATTATTATGGATTAATGTTTGTAATTGAGTGTTTTTTAGATTTAAGTGAAGATCAAGGAAAACATTGACCTATGGCAAGGAGGCAAGACGACAAGGAGTTGATGATAGAAGATCATCTAGAATTTATTTTATTTTTATTTTATTCTTAGAATTTATGCTTCTTAATAAAGAAACAAGAATTAGATTGTAAAAATCATATAGAGATAAATTAGGATAAAACATTACGATCATTCGATTTATTTCAAAGTATGTATTGTTTAAAAGATAATTTTTTAATGTTTAAAGTATTTGCAAAAATAGGCTAGTAATCTTTTTGTATTCATATTTGAAAAGGTACTTGTTAACCCACAAGTATCAGTACCAAAGTTTAGTACCAGTACATGTGAGTTACAGGTTTGCGTCTTTTCAAAGAAACAAACCTGTACCCCACGAGTACTGGTACTCATGATCAGTACCGGTACTGGAGGCAACGAGTACCGATACTCATGATCAGCACCGGTATAAGTAAGTTACAGATTTGTGTTAAGTATTTAAAACCCAAATCTGGAAGCATGGAGTATCGATACCCAATAGGTACTGTTTGTGACAAGTTTATTTAAAACATAAAATAGTATGTCGCTAGTACCAGTACCAGTACCAGTTAACCATTGGTTTGAATCTAAATGGCTAGTAAATTTATTTTGGCAATATGAACATTGAGATTTAAACCCTAACATCTAGCAGACGAGTAACCTAGGTCCTAACTCTATAAAAAGACCTTAGGACTCTTAGTTTTGTATATAAGATACACTAGAAATAGAAGAGAAAAATTCTAGAGTTATATTTCATATTTCCACCACAGTTTGAAGAGAAGAAAATAATGTTTGCTGATTTCAATCTCTCTACGCTTTTGCAAACTTTTCGATATGTTTCTTTCACGCATTCTCAAGGCAATTCACATCTTCACTAAGCTTTTAAATTAGTAATATAATTTATATACTTGTTGAGAGGCTTAGGTATTCTTGTTGTAAGATTTCTCTTTCTTACACCTGTGCTTATTTTGTAATTGAGCTTTTGCTCATTGTTTGGAATGTAACAAAACCGTTGTTGTATTTGGGTTGAGGTAATCCGTTAATTACCACATTTAGTAAATTGATTCTCTCAGGGTTGAGGGAATCGAGTTAAAAATCCTAAGCTAGGGGGCTTAGGTAGTGGAGTACCAAAGTAGGGAACCATTATACATCTTGTGCCAATTTCTGTGATTGTGATTTGTGCAAATCTTTCTTGTTATTATTAATACTTTGCTTGAGTGTTTGCGCATGTAGAATAGTAGCCATCTATAGTAGATCCCAAGTTCCAATAATGATATGCACGCCATCCAAGGGTACAATACAAGATCAAATCTGTACTCCAACACCTACAACCCTGGATGGAGAAACCATCCCAACTTCTCCTAGTTTAATCAATCATAAAGACCTACCTATTCAAATTAGACTCGTCAAAACCCACCAACATTGCCATTTCAGCAATTGAATGAGAGGCCCATTCACGCGAGTATGTAGAACTACTTAGGGCCAAATAGAGATACACATCTTGATCAGATATTGCGAACTATGAACAAGAGCCAACGACAGAATGCTGAGGCTCTCGCTGAAATACAACGCAATGCTTGGTAGAATTGGCTAACCTATGGGGCCAAATCACATAGTTGGCTGAGTCTCGTCAGCCAGGGACCCTTCCATCCAAGATAGTTCCAAACCCTAGGTACCACCCAGGAGGTCAACATTCGAATTAGGGCCAAGCTCATTTTATACATCAGGCTCCTCTGAATCAAAACCCGCCCTTTGTACCTCCCGAATATGAGTATCTGAATCAACAACGGCCTTTTGCAAATTATGCGAATGACCTTTACTTCCAAATTCATCTATCCCATATCAATCTTCTACATCTACTACTTCTTCGCATGTAGGTATTAACTCTATTACAACCCATCGTGGTACTTCTACTAGGGACTTATAGATCCACATGTTCATTCTTCAGACCCTAGTTCATCCAGAACAACCTCTGTTCCTACTTCAACTAGAGGTGATTCACTTGATCCCACTGTTATTCCTACTGGTTCTTCTGATTAGGTCAACACACCTATAGGACAGGATACCCAAGTCCCTTATCTAGAAGCACTTAATAAGAGATCTAGGAAACCTGTTACCATTGATAAGGATTTAATTAAGGTCTTTGAACAAGATCACATTAGCATCCCACTCCTAGATGCTACCAAACACATCTTGGCTTACGCGAGATTTCTCAAAGAATTGTGTACTCCAAAATGTAAGCCAAAGAAAGGAGGCATTATGGTACTCTCTAAGCAAGTTAGCTCAATCATATCGAGTACACTTCCTTTAAAGGAGAAAGACCCAGGATCTCCACTAATTTCATGCATTATTGGGGACCAGTGCTTTGTTAGAGCCCCCCTTGACTTAGGAGCATCCATAAACTTGATTCCTACTTCCCTTTTAGAGAACTTTAACATAGAAATCCTTAAACCCACTGATATTACTATATAGTTAGCTGATAGATCTATTAAGTCACCAAGAGGAGTTTTGGAAGATATTACAATAAGAGTCAGGGACTTTTACTTTCCTATGGATTTTATCATACTCGATATAGAAGTACTTGAATGGATTAAAGATACCTAAATTATCTTAGGGAGACCCTTTTTGGCCACTGTTAAGGCCAACATAGATTATGAATCTACAAAGATGGAACTTAAGTTTCGGGAGAAGACACTTATATTGGATATATTTAAAGCTTCTAGAGGATTAGATTGTAAATGGATAAAGGAAGTTCGAGCGATTCTGGTCTTGAGGATGAGCCTATTTCCTTAGATTTAGAAGAACCATCCTTTGAATCTTTTATCCCTCAGGATGAAATCGACTCTCTGACTTTGCACTCGATCTAGAGGTCGGATCATTTGACTTATCTTTACCCCTTTTCTTAGTGGAAAATTCTGCCCCAGACTTTGTTGCTGAACCTACACCTAAACTAGAGCTTAAACCTTTTCCTAACACGCTTAAATGTGTATATCTCAAACCTGATCAAACTTATCCTGTGATTATCTATCACGCCCCAAAAATCCTTTGGACGAATCAGGAGCGGATCATCGAGTGTGCGCACCAAGGTCCCAACTACCAAGTGGCTTAGGTTATAATTTGAAGTCCCACTAATTAGGTATGTAATAGGAAAGTCAATATTACAATTAATCGTAGGGTCAAAACTTGTTGAAAATCTGGCATAGTTTCACCTATTTAATTAATATTTTCCCCAAAACCAGTACCTATAACCTGTAAAGGTGCATGCATACCACAGATTTAAAAGGTGGGTACACCCCACATCAACACCAAGGAGCAAAAAAAATGATAAAACATAGGCAAGCACACCTTGCACCCAAAAGTGGTAAAAACATGGGAAACAACGAGAAAACAAAGTATAGTTACTGCTAAAATATTATCACATGCATTCACATGGCCAACACGTCTATCGACTAATAGTCTTACCTGCAAAAAGTCCACAGATAAAAATACATCCCACAGAAAATGGAAACTAACATGCTATAAACTAACAAAGAGCACCACCTAATATTTACAATAATACCATCAGTCTACCCAAAAGAGACAAATGTTGAAACTCGTTTACTCGCCCAGGTCTGCCTAGGCCCAAATCCAGTGTAGCATGTCACCTGCATCACTACAACAGACACCTGAAAATGGGTTACAAAAGTAGGGATAAGCGAAGTGGCTCAGTAGGTGATTGCACAACAATCATAACACCTAATCTATCTGAATTAAGTAAGATTTTAGCTTAACTTAGGAACAATGCATGCATGAGCATTATAATTTGCATCATAGTTGATTTATTAGTTTTATAGATAATAATGCTATTTTATGCTCTAAGTGAGAGGCAATATTAATTGCAGATGATTCAGGCTTGTGGATGATAAGTCAGATCGTACGGATTTTATCAGGACAACGACGGGAGTCCAACACTTTCGGAATCGTCTTAATCAGACTTCCGTAGCATAACATTTAGCCCATAGAAGATCAGAGGCCAAGGAGCAAGATAGCACAAATCCAAACCTCGGAAGTCAAATCTAACCACATGAATGGATCCAGATCAACGATCACAGTCCAACGGTGTAAAAAATAACTCAATCGAAGCCCTGTAGTACCAACTACAAAGGCAGGAAGATGGACGGTCAAGATGGTGCCATCTGGCACCATCCCAACAGCCCACCGCCGTGCCCCAACCACTGAAAGGAATTGGGAGGACTTAGGTAAGGTTAGTTGATGTTGCTAGTTAGGTGGGTTTTAGGGTTAGGTTTTGGTGGCCAAGGAGGTGACTAGCTAAACTAAGCTAGCTTATCTAGCTTAGTGAGTAGGGAGTAGGGTTGAAGGCATAGGGAGCTAGGGTTTTGAGGGAGATGAGCTAGAGGTAGCTATCTTGAGCTGCACTGTAGCTGGTGGCTACTGAAGAGAGCTGCAAGGAGTTACCTTAGCTGGCTTAGCTTGCTAGTTCTTTGTTAGCTGCTAAGCCAAGCTAAGATGAGCTGGCTTCTGCTGATGTGAACTAAGGTAAGCTAGGTCTGATCTTCCTGGAGATTACTGAGCTAGCTAGAGTAGCTAGCTTAGGTCAAGTATCTAAGCTCAACTAAGTTGAGCTGAGTTGAGCCTCCGGGAGTTGGACTTGAGCTGGCCTAAGCTGGTTAAGGTCATCTTCAGCTGACCAGGTCTAGCTAGTAGCTAGTCCTAGTCAGGTTGAACTTCCAATGAACTCTTCCGAGTTGGAGGAGCTGGAATGGAGCTGGGATCAACTGACTTGGGCTAGTTTGAGCTACCATTCAGCTAGGGAGAGCTGAATGGAGCTAAGGTGAACTAGCTAAAGCTACCATTCAACTGAGATGAGCTGAATGGAGTTAGGGATGAGTTGATCCAGCTAGGATGAGCTGGGATCCAGCTGGGATGAGCTGGATCTAGCTGGAATCTAGCTGAAAGGAGTTTCTTCTTCATCTTCTTCCTTCTTGAGTGCTAGGGTTTTAGGGATCTGAATATCTATTTATCCCTAACACTCAAATAAACGTGTCAAAAACACAACAAAATATGCAATGCATGCCTAACCTAATTGATGCCTAAATGCTGCCCAAAAATCCATTTGTGGAGTTAAAATCCAAAGAGTTAGGTTTGTTTTAGAGCATAAGAATGATGATAAACTGATGTTTATCACACCCTATCCTTATCTTTTGCTAGTCTCTTAGCAAAACATTTTTTTACAAAACAGAATTTCTAGGAAAACTAATTTTTTCAACTTTTTTAAGGAGAAAGAGATCATGGGACCTCGATTGGTTAAAACATGGGAGGTATGGGATTTGTTATAGATAAACATCGAGATTCATTTTCGGATCCAAAAAATTAGATTAATTGGGATCAACATATCCTCCAAAAATTCACAAATTAGCCCCTTGTTAATTCAGATGACTCAAAATTTTTGTAATTACTATTTCTCCGGCTCTTGAATCCGATTCGCAACTTGCAATATCCTTTAAAACCTTGTGTTTGTGCTTGTGAAAAGCCAACATTTATAAGGTCGTGTTTTTGGTTTAAAACTTTTCTTTCTTTTTTTGTCTCCCCCATGCTTATTCTTAGCTTAGTCTTATAACAAACGTATCAGGATTATCATTCTTGTTACCAATCCTTGAGGGGGCTCTAGCACCAGTACTTTGAGATAGGATTGCCCATGACACGACCCAGGAGCTCATAACCCCAAAATATAATGCGGTGTAAAGGGGTGCTCCAAGCAAACTCAAGCTCTTGCTTCAATGCTATGGGTAAAGCGCCGTCCAAGACACTTGAGTTACAAAAATGCACCTTAATTCTCCATCTAAAGATATGAAATATAGATATAGAGCAGTGCCGTGGTGGTAACATGTTGAGTTTGCATCCTCAAAGGAGGCATTTTCCTCCTTCTCAGCGGTGGAAACTCAAACCAATGATTTGCTTCGAACTTTTGCTAAGGCCAAACAAAGGGTTTTTCTAATTTCTAATTGTTTTTTAGGTGTTGGCTTGTGTGTGAATTTTGACACAAGAAATTTTGCATGAGATGCAAGTTTTTGAATCGAAAGTTAAGCTAGATACTTTCCATGTTACAAAGGGGGATCAAGTCACCTGAACTATCATGAGTTCAGGTGGAATTTTAGAGAAGGATATTTGATCTAGTCTAAAGGTAGACCCTGAAATTCTAATAATCAGCTCCGTATCCTCATCCCTAGTTTGTTAAAGATTAAATCCCAATGTATCAAAAATGCTTGTTCAACCTTAGTCTCGATCTCAACATTTCCTCAAAAAGTTTTCAACATTTTTATTTTTTTGGGTATGCAAGTAGAAAATAAAACAAGAAAATTACATGTTTTTTTGGTTTTGAAAATCCTAATTTGATCGTCAAAAATTTAAAAACATCCCCCCATGCTTAAGATGTGGCATGTTCGCATGCAATTGGAAGGGAAAAGGGATTACCTTGGTGAAGGCGATCAACATCAGGATAGGCAAAACCACTAGAAAAAAAATAGAAAAACAAAAAGCGGAAAAAAATGATGGGTTACCTCCCATCCAATGCTATTTTTTACGCCATTCAACCGAGCGTGAATTGCAATGCACGAAAGACGAACAATCATGTAAATAATTGGACATTTGGATGTCTTTAAGAAAGGTGTCTTCCTCAAGATCCTTGAAAAGATGATTAGTAAAGATAAAGGGATCAAAATGAAATGGAAAATTGGAAGAATGACCCAAGTCTGACCATGGTTTGATTTTATGATGAAAGCCATACTTGGATGGGTTGGGTGGTTGGTCCAATGGAAAGGGAGGGGGAGAGAAGTTAATGTGATGCAGGGTGGGTGAAGTTAGTGTGGATGTTTTTGGTGATAAATCAGGAAGATTAAAAGCGTAAAAATCAAACAGTAGTTGATCTGAAATGTCTTGGACCATAAAATCATATTTGGCATATAGAATTTGGATCAACAGTGGTCAAAGCAGAGTAGGGGTTGATCAACATAAATTTCTCAATTGCTGCTTCCATTTTATTATCAGCATCCTCAAAAAATTCATAATCAATGGACTTCTTGAAAGCTTGGAAAATATCTAATGAAATAGTCTGGTTACCGCAACTTATATCCATTTTTCCAGAAGGATAATTGATATTAGCTTGTGCAGTAATAAAAAAAGGTCTTCCAAGGATGAGTGGTACCTCTATGTCAACGACTAGAAAATCAACCAAAAATAGACAATTTCAGGCCTTGACAATAATATCCTCGAAAACTCCCCGCGGTTTAATGGTAAATCGATCTGGCAATTGAAATTGAACCTTAATACGTTTTAATTCACCAAATCAAAATTCCTTGAATAAGACTGGGGGAATGAGATCAATAGAGACACCTAAGTCGAGAGGGGTACGATAAAAGGTGGTTTCATTTATGACAACTGAAATGAGTGGTGCGCCCGAGCCCTTCTTCGTGAGAGGCAGCTTGCTTTGTACAACTGAGCTTACTGTCTCGGAAAGGACCACCCATCCTAGATTCTGGTTCTACCACTTTGGAGTACACTTTTCTTACAAAAATTGAGCATAGGCAGGGAAGGCATCTAGGAGGGGGATGTTAGTCTCGACTTTCCCAAATAAGTCCAAAAGATCTTGGTGAGAGGGGTCTGATTTCCCTCTTTTAGAAGGATTGGATTGCAGTGCGTGAGGGTAAGGAGTAGGATTTGAATCTTGTGTTTTTGGTGGTTCTTTTTCTTCTTCCGGATTGGGGTTAGGAGAGTAAATTTGCATAGGTTGAGAGTGGGTTTCATCAGTTTGATGTGAAGGCCCTAAATTAGTGGTGGTTTTCCCACTCCTCAATGTTTCTACATAGGCAGTGTGGTTATGCTTGGGAGGAGGTGGGGGGGCTGTTGTTGATAGAAACCAGGTTGGTGCTGAGGTATCGGGGTAATAGAAGGCAGATTAGTGTGGTTCTGATGTTGGTTGATGAGCCCATATTTGTGGGCTAATTAGTTACTTAAATATCTAGACATTAAATTAATAGTGATATAAATAGCATACAATAAGATGTAAATAGATTACTCTAATTATTCACTTATTTACATGTTTCATGCATTGCATTAATATCTAAATACATTTAGAATTCATTTAGAATAACATGCATTGAAATAATTAGTCTTTAGGTTGCATTACATGCATGTATTTTTTTTGAGATGAAAAGGAATGCTATCGAATCACCGATAGCAATCCAGGAGAGCTTTTATTGATAAAAATATAATAAAAAAGGTTACATGATTGAACACCATTGATGTATGAGATTCCAGCAACTATTGACAATATTATCTACATTCACTGGACTCTCCTGGAATAAGCTCTTGTTTCTAGCTCTTCATACAGATCATAAAACTGCCACCATGGGCAAGTATGGCTTATTTGCCCTCAAGAAGGAACTCCAGAGGCTCTCCCACGTGGGAATAAATTCCCTACACACCTTTCTCTAGACATAATCTATAATCACACAAGTAGAAAATATATGAATACTAGAATCATTATGCATCCCACACAAGTGGCAGAAGTGGGTGGGGGTTCCCATTCTCCTATGCCTCAAATCTCCAGTTATCAGGCCATCTCTTCTACATAACCACAAAAAAATTTGTATCTTCAGTGGTACCTTCAATTTCCATAACTTTTTCCCAACCTCATCCACTTCAGCCATTCTAGATGAGTTGACAAGCTTGTCATAGGCAGCCACTGAGGAGAACGTACCCTCCCATTTGTATGTGTCATACTCCTCGGGTGTGGGTTTGAAAGCAGCAAGTTCCTACATGAGACACTCATTTTCTACTCGTGTTCTTGTTTCATGACCATTCTGTACCACATTGTTCAGAGACCAATATTCAGAGGCCGTGTCCCAGTAATCACATACCACAACATTTTTATTAGAAGCAGCTGAAAATGCAAGAGGGTACCTGTCTTTTATCACCCCACCGTGCAACCAATTTTCCAACCAGAATTTGAAGCTTTTCCCATCACCTAAGATAGACTTGAACAGGCTCCAATTATCCACCAAGGCACGCACCACTGAGGACCAAAAAGGAGATGGTTTGTGTGGATTTAGGTGGTTCTTCTCGTCATTGGCCGCCCTGTAGCTATCCTGAATGATCTCTATCCACATTTTTTTCCCCTTGAAGCAGTCGAACAACCCACTTCAGAAGCAAGGCATCATTAAATTCTTTGAGGGATCTGATTCCCATGCCACCAAACTTCTTTGGCAAACAAATTGATTCCCACTTTTACAGGTTGGAGGAAAGCCCCATGATGAGAAGCCCCTTTCCAAAAGAACCTCTTGCGCATCACATCAAGTTTTTTCCAAACTGATTTTGGGGCTCTAAGAATAGAAAAGAAGACTGGAATGGACATAATGACCGAGTTTAGTAAAATATACCTCTCACCTTTTGATAAGTAACGACTACTCTAACCCTCTAATTTTGTAGCCACCTTTTCATATAGGAAGGACCAATCTGCTTTCCTCAGTTTTGTGCACTTCAAAGGTAGCCCCAAATATTTGACAGGCAGTGAAATCACAGGTGTGCCCAAGATGGTGGAGATGTCATTCTGGACCAATCCATTCATAGCAAAGCAAACCAAGGAGGACTTGCTTCCATTAAGTTTTATGCTGGAAATCTCACCGAAAATTTTAACCATGTAATATAGCGCTTGTGCTTCCCTCTTCCCACCTTCCACAAAAAAAATAGTGTCACAAGATGCTTCTCTCACCCATTTTAATAGATGAAATGAGATTGAACCTCCTCCTAGCACTAGCCGCAAGATGAAAGAACTTCATGTTGGCATCGCCTTCCTTGAGCCACAATTGTCTAGATCTTTCACGCCAGTCCATTTCCTTTTTCAAATCCTCCTCCCCAACAACTTGCTGCATCTGCTGCCTTTGTTCCTGTTCCTAAGAACTCAGTGGCTGCCTACATTCCTTTAGATCCAGGCTTTGGATCACTGCTAGTGCCTCCATCCTCCTCTGCTCCCTGATAGTTGCCACTATCTGCCCATACTCTTTCAGCATAGAGCGCATGCCTGCAAACTTGGAAGCCAGCTACTGTGTGGCTGATCCATGCACAACCTTGTTCTGCCACCAACTGGATATCATCTCAGCAAAGCCCTCCTCCCTAAACCAAGATTTCTTGAGTTTGAAGTATGACCCAATATCAGAATTCACCCCACTATCCCACACAAGTGGAGTATGGTCAGAAAAAGGCCTGTCAAGGCTCATAGCAAACGATAGTTGGTATCTCTCCAGCAAGCTTGGGTTACCAAAGAATTTGTCTAGTTTAGAAGTCTGTCCACTGCCATTTCTCCAAGTGAACTCAACTCCATTAAAAGGATACTCTGTGACACCCAAACTCTGCACAGCCATCTGGAATCCAGCCATAGCACTATCAGCTCTACCCCCAGGTCTGTCATCACTTGAAAGGGGACAATTGAAGTCACCCCCTATGAGCCATGGTACCTCCTGCACTCTTTGATGCATTGTTGACAGCTCATCCCACAATTCTGCCCGATCAGCAGCTGCACATGGTCCATAGATGCAAGAAACATACCACTCCAAATCTCCTTGGAGGTTTCTGCACCTGCAGGCGAGCACATGCCTGTCACGAAAGACTTCTGTTACATTAAGACAAGCTTTTCTCCACCATATGGCCATTCCACCAGACCATCCAGTTGCACCCTTCCCCGCACAGTCTGCACTCCCTAACTGTCTAAGAAAATCCCTAACCTGGCCATTCTCCTCCTCCAAATGTGTCCCTTGGATGAGAGCACAGTCAATTTCCCACTCAAAGAGATATCTAATTAGAGACACCCTTCTCACCTTGTTGCGCAGCCCACGCACATTCCAAGTTAGAACTCTCATTCCTTGCATGGCTGATCCCCTTGAGCCAAACTGTCCACATACTCGACCATGATCGAATTTGCGACAGTTTCCTCCACTGTAGGGGTCAGGTCCTCCTTCCTTCTCCTTCTGAGCATGTAAGGTGAGCAACCTATCCCCCTTTTTTGATTTGTCCCACTTCCAAACTTCAGATCACCAGGGATACTGAACTGCACTTGGTTCACCTCCTTAAGGGCCCTTCTACCATTGCTGAGTACTATTTGCATACCTGATTTCCCCTCCTCTTTTCTGGTAGGATTGTCTGAGTCCCTCTCTAAAACATCTGCCTCATCCATGGATCCATTGCCTTTGGCCACAAGGGCTTGGCTGCTACATCCCAAGACAGTAACATCTTCCATGGGCATCAAGTTCCTCTCTGAGGAGTCCAGGTGACAATCCTTCCTCTTCTTTGATTCATGGGCCTCATCTGATGATTCATGACCCAGCGGTTCAGCCTGTTACACCTCCTCAGATCTAACCACAGACGTCTTAACATAGCTGTGTTATGGTAGTCCAGAGACCTGCCCAGCCACTGATAAGCGGATGAGCCACGAGGATCCCCCACACCTGAGAGTAATTCTGTCAGGTATTGACCCACTTTTAAGAACTTCAGCCTCAAATCGAAGTGAACGAACATCACCCTCTCCAATCATGATTTTAGAGCCTTCACATATGGATGTAAAGCCTGCAACCATCTTGACGACCACCCCTTTAGATCTTAAGTGCAATGGCAACCCTTTGGTCTCAAGAATCACCCTCCTAGTTCCCATCCTCTGGGGGGGCCGATCAAGGAGAGCCCCATCAAAGGGGGAAACCATCCTCCAGAGCACATTGACATTTTCAAAGGAGCTCGATCAAAACGCAACCTTTCCACATCTAACATCCCCAGACCAAAAACAAGAAAACAAGTCTGGGATAGCATAGCCACCTTCCAGCTCGAAGACACAAGTTGCAGGGAGTTCACCAGTTCTTGAAACCTCTCGATCGAGGGATTTCCTATCATGATCTCACCAATCAGCGCTCCCCTCAGCATGATCTCCGTAGAAAGAATCTCCTCAGATAATGGAATCTCTACTTCTATAAAGTGACTGCCAAGCGCCGGTGGTGGTAGTCGGGGCTCCTTCACCACTTCCTGAACTGGGCGCTGAGGGATCATCTTTGTATGCGGCGGCTTCACCCTAGGGCATGAATCGCGCTTGTGACCTTCACCCCCACATGCCAGGCAGATGAGAGGGTTTCTACATACCGCGGCCATGTGATCCCTTCGTCTGCATTTGAAGCACAAAATCTCTCCATTGGCTCTCCTCCAGGCCCTTCTTGGATTGAATCTGACTGCCCTACCATCATGCGCTTGCCATCCCCTCTCCCTCCTCCTCTAGTTTCTTGATCTCTAGGTCTTCCACTTGCCCCCATCCTCAGCCCTAGCTGCTTCCATGCTGTCGCCCGATGCCACACACCTTCTCTCCCTCCCCCACATTACATGCATGTATTAGAATTAACATTTTATGTGAGGGTTTGTAGATAAATAAGCCATCATTTCTTTTCTTATTTTATTAATATATTTTTATTTCCTCTCCTCAATGACTGCAGTGACGACACCCTTTACTCGCTGCTTTGATGGCCATGAAATAAGGATCTGGTTGAGGTAGCTGCAGTTACAAGAGAGAGGAGGAGGCAACCATGCTCGCTAGGCCGCCACATCACTCCACCACTGTGTAGAGCTTCAACCTCATCCATCTCACCACTGTCGACCTTGACTGTGGCAGTTCGCTCCACTACCGTGGGCATCCGTCATGACAGGACGCACTGCCAAATCCAAGTGGTTGCGCTATCGTGAGCACACACAAGTGTGCACTCCACCATGATCCATTGTCCACTGCACCAATGCCATCTCCTTCTTCATTTGCTTCATGCGCACCTCGCATCCATTCTCGCTGTGCCATCCCCTCCGGTTAAGTCGTCCAAAAAGGTTCCCGAACGTCTGAAGACCCAACAACAACCTCCACCTCCACCTCCATCACCTTACTACTATTCATCATCTTCCTCCTTTGTTTTCTTCCCCTTTTAACCCAACAACCTGTTCAACTCTTTGAACGCAACCCATCATCGCCTACGCCAACCACTAGCAGCAACGACCTCGACACTTTCTCTCACACCGTGCGTGACCGTCCAGGCCATCGCTCCACCACGCGTCACCTCTAGTTCACCTTCGCCAGGTCCCCGTGCAGCTGCACGCACTCACCCGTGTGCTTGCTGCACGCACACCAGTAGCATCCCTGATCGCGCACACCAGCCCACCTCCTCACTAGCTAATACCTCCGCCCGCACTCCTCAGCACTCAACGTGTGCCACGTGCAATCATTCGTGCACACACCCACAGCAGCTCAGCACACCATCCGTGTGCAGCTCGCAAGTTGTCCATGCTCCACCGCTGCGCGCCACCCACACACCGACTGGCCGCTATAGGCCACCTCAGCCCTCGTTGTCACCATCATCACAATCCTCTCCTCCGGTAAACCTTCCCCGTCCAAGATTGCCGTCAGCCGAACCTCCTCTACGCACGAGCAAGGGGAAGGATCTCCCCATGTTCGCTACAGTAACAAGGCTATAAAAAATTACATTCACGTGCCATTGATAGAAGGGATTTGTGATTTATGAATATCTTATTAGGTTGATTTTATGACCATGTCCATCTTTTTCGTAAATGCGATTCCAGCTTTATCACGTATTGATTTCTTAATCTAAAGGGGATTTTGGCTTGATTTTTGGGGGAAGTTAATAGTGAACATTGTATTTAATTAGTAGTAAATTTTAATAGGCTATTGCCTCCCTGCGAATACGACCCGCTCTCTCGAGTGATTTATTTTAATTATTTTGGTTAGCGATTTTCCACCACTTAAACACTACTTTGACGCGACATTTTATGTATGAAACAATGAAAGTGAAAATCATCTTTTCAAATGACACCATAGCTGGGAAGGCAACGAGCATGTTAGACTCATATTTATTTCTTTATTTGTTCACATTTTATTTGAGGCAGATTTCAATTTGATTATCTATTTGGTGCGAAGTACGCGCATTTGGAGACATCTCATTGCACCCACCCCATCATCTACAACACTGTAGACTTTTGGCCACACATTGGGAGAAGAAGCACCACAGCACTGCGCTCGCGACTAAGGTGGACCTTGATTCCACCGCTAGAGAACATTTCGAGGGAGCTGCAATCATCATCTCCATTCTGAATAGATAGAATAGATAGTATATTAGATTAGCTTAGAATTAGTTTAGACTTCTTTCATTCTTTTCATTTTAGTTTGAGACCCTTGTTTTAGGGTACAATTGAGGGGTTTTATCCCCCGAACTTGTTTTAGGCCCATTGCGGAGGACATTTTTGCAGGAGACTGTTCCCATTTATTTAGACTTAGGTTTTTATTTTCTTTCGTGAATTGATTTTATTTTTCTTGTTTGTGCATAAGTAGGTTAGATATAAAACATAAAAAAAAATCAAAACAGAAGTTGCCTACTAGAAGCTACATGCCCCTAGGTCGAACCATATAGGTGTGTATGACAGCATTTAGATGTTTCTTTGATTGCATTGTTTGCATCTTGCATTGCTGAAAGCTGGAGGCAAGGTATGTTTCTCTATATCCTTGCATATCTTTTTGATCACGCATTTGCACTTGAACCTAATTTGTAAGACCACATAATTTGACTTGAAGAGAATAACAAGTGGTCACATTAAATTTCTGAAAAAGGACTTTAACTAAAGGAGGAACATTAAAAATCAAGGACTTGAATTGAGAACTTGTTGTGCGATTCACAAAATTCAAACTCAAAATTTTATGATGTATGCACACGTGAATGATTGTGCACCAAGGCACGCATTTAGACACTCTTAGGTTTTTGAGCTGCTAGGTAAGAACCCTCCTACCATTGGATTCTGAAGTATTCAAAACTCGAGATCAAAGGTTTTGTAACTCCAAGAAGGGGGATACCTTGTCACGGATTTTTAAGGGTAGTTAAGAAGCACCGCGAAAGCTCAGCTTCAAAGGAAGGCTTAGGCCTACTTGCATCCCTCAATCTTCTATCCTTGGAGTACTCTACCATTTGAACTTTAGGGAAGAGCACCTAAGTTCCAACTAGGTCTTCTTAGGCATATCGTAAGTCGACAAGTAGGCATGTAATTGTTTGGATAATTTGTTTTGTCACCTACAAAATGGAACTAAACTCAAGTGCCTAAATCTGTAAAGACCTAAAAAGTTCTTTTGAATTGTGTTTGCTTGGGAAGAATTTAAGTTGGCGTGAGTTAGAATGGACCAATTTGACCACCACCCTTTCACCTCTTGCCCACACCCTTACCCCCACTCTGTAATCTTCAATCCCATACGGCGAGATGGTGCATTCTTTGATGGACATAATGACAGTAATTGGGATCCTTTTCACTCCTACTATAGGAGTATTGGCCTAGTTAAGCCCCAAATCAGTGAGCAGAACCTAGGAGTGGGATTTGCCTTGCCCAATATCCCACACACCATAGAAATACCCAACCCACCCTCCCTGAATGATTTTAATGGTCGGATAGAAACTCCTAGGTACTATAAGCTTGAGCCTGACTTCTCTCTTGATAGTAATGATGACCTCTCCTCCTTGAAGATGGAAATACAAAAAATGCAAGACAAAATGTAACGACCCGATTCCCAAGTCCCTACGAGACACGAGAACCGGACCAACTCGACTAATCCCAAGACCTAGTTGTCCAACGAGGAAGTAACCAAAAGACAGTAAAATAAACCACATTCAGCATGAATATAACTAACAGTAAGAAAGTACAGCAGTAAGGAAAGAAACTACTACAGTAGGTACCACCACAACAGTAGAACAACATTTATCATATAACACGAACTGCAGGTAAAGAAAGTACAGAGGAAACAAAACTACTCACTATAACAGAAACAAAAGAGGTACAAAAGACTGTGGTAAACTCTACTGGACCCTACTCGGCCCAGCGTCCTCTGCAGCCGCCGACCCTGGCTGCTCAACACCTGGTCCTGAAAAAGGTAACGAGTGTAACATGTCAGCAAAACGCTGAGTAGAGTGGCAAACTAAACTAAAGACAACAGTAGAGTGTACAGTAGCTGTTATGTTCTATTACTTCCTTTATTCACATCTTTCAATTTTCTCACTATTTCATTTATTTCTCAGATCCTTTACTTGATCTCGAATGTCCTCGTGGGAACGATCTTGATTGCAGTCTTTTCCAAAAGTAGAAGTAGCATGTGGTGCTCTCCTGGCCGGGAGAGTCCCCCGTGGTGATCCTACCCTCAGTCAACCACCCCAAGGTCACTGACAGACGTAACGGTGACTACGGCACGCGCGATAAACGCACAGGTAGCTAGCCCGCACTGGCACGCGGTCAGTCGTTTCCGTTAACGGGTGCGCCCAAAGCACAGCACGGAACCAGGGCAGATCCCTCTCAGTAACAGGGGTCCAACCCCTCCACAGTAACCAAACCGGGGCCTTGCCCCTCCACAGTCCACGCACCCTCGCCTGACTACCCTGGTTTGCCCTAGTGGGCCTAACAAGTCGATGAAGGAGGCTAGCAGAACCCCGGGGCCCGTGGGGTAGCTAGTACTCTCCTAACACTAGTAGCTCTCCTCGGTACTACGTACACGAGGGCCAACAAGTCGGTACAGAGCGGCCAATCCTAACCCCGGGTCCCTGGGGTGGCTGGCCCCACTCTGCACTAAACAGGTACAGGTACTTCCCTTGGTACTGCGTACCCAAGAGACAGTACAAACTACATCTCAGTTCCATTCCTTTTTCTTTCCAGGAGTTTCACTCCTAATTCCCCGTAGGGTTCCAGCTCTTTATCTCAGAACATCATATGTTTCACTTTCCAGTTTCACGTTCTCACAATCCATGATCTCAATCATGTTTCCTTATTCATAACAGGCAGCTGTTAATTCAATTTACAGGCAGCTTTATATTCCTTTCCATTTTTCCAAGACTGCAGTATTATACATTCCACTAGTTTTTCCATCCTAGGATTCATGCCACATCCTAGGATCTAGCATACAACTAGTTTTCCAACCCTAGGATTCATGCATCACCTAGGAGCTATCATTCCATACATTTCTCATTCCTAGAATTCATGCAATGTCCTAGATTCTAGTTAAGGTTCCATACTTTAACAGATTTTAATAACTTAAGCCACTCTACAGGTACAACGGGAGTAATGGGGGCGTGATCGGGAATCCCGCGTGCCTCCGCGACTCCCAAGACTGCAACGGAACGAGGTCCTATCACAAGGATCAAACACAAGGAGTGTCTCAAAACAGTGTATAGCTACTGCAGACGGGTAGAGGAATTAATTCTGAAAAGAGTGCAACTCGAATCGCGGAAAACGGAGCCCGAACAAGCCCTAAACGGGTCGAAAAAGACGATACTGTGCAAAATCAGACGTCTGGAAATTCTTCCAGACGTCTTAAACAGTGGATCAGAGAATTACCTGTTCAGCATGGTTTCCCAGACGTCCAGAAGTCTGCGGGGACGTCTGTCCTAGCTCCCAGACGTCCGATGGTCACCCCGGACGTCTGGATGTCACTCCCGCCGTCTGGTACAACTTCCAGACGTCTGATTCTTAAAGGATGGCAAACCAGCGAGCCTGCGCACAGCCAACTCCCTCCCTTAGTACGGTCAGTCGACAGGAAGGAAGAAGAAAGCGGAATACACACCTTTCAGACGTCTGTATGAGCTACCAGACGTCGTCCTCGCCGTCTGCCTTTCAACCCAGACGTCTGATTCTGGAAATTTTTTCAAAATCAGGGTGCGACCCGGCCTCTGCTCGCGACACCGCCCGCGTCGCACCTCGCGCGTCTGCTGCTCAGACCGTAGCAGGTCCCTCTCCGCGTCGCTCCGCGCCCCCTGCGCCCTCCGCCGACCGACCAAGCTGCTCCGGCGAGCTCGCCCTCAAAGCAGAGCTCCGCTCTCGCACGCCGCACCTCCTCTGCGCTCACTGCAACCACCGCTGCCGCCCTCGCACTATCGCTCACGCTCACGCTCACTGGCTGAAGGAGAAGAAGGAGGAGACGGTGGAGACGGGAGGGGAGGCATGGCCTTTTAAGGCCGCGCGAGGAGGAGAGAGAAGGATTCACGGCAGGGGAATCTGCAGCTGCAAGAGGGAGGAAGGGCGAATATGCGATCTGCGCGCTCAGGCGCGCAGACGACTCGCGTGTGTCGAAAATAACGGATTTCCAGACGTCTGGAAACTATCCCAGATGTCTGGAAACTATCCCAGACGTCTGGTAAGACGTCTGGACAACCTTCCAGACGTCTTAAAAGACGTCTGGGCCATACGCTCGTTACACAAAATGATCAAATTATTAGGAGAATCTTCGAGAGCAGGCCAACAAGAAAAAGAATACATTAGCCACCCAACCAACCCTATTGAGGATGACGTGCACCCCACTATGCTAAATGCATCTCTTGTGGGTGAGCCACACCTTAAGTCGGAGGGGAATTTTGGGGATTCTGAAAGGAAGAATAGCTACTTCTATGGGACTGATTTTGAAGCTTCCCTACTAGATGACACTTCCTTGAGAGGTCTATGCCTTAAGTGGGAAGAGGATATGAATCAAAGTAGCTACCATTTGGATTTAGAAAGGTGGCAACTCGAGGAAGATGATGATCATGTTGAATATATGCCTAAATTATATTGGAGTCAAAAGAAGGGAATAATGGTACCATTGAAAGACCTCGACCTAGATGATAGTATTTTCGTGACATTTGATAAAGTGGGTCAAAGTCAAGTTGTTCATTGATGAGAGACCCATCATGATCTCTAATTACCCCTAATTAACTAGTCTTCCTAGTTAATTAGCTAAGGATATGAGTATATAAGGGTTACTTATAAAATAAGGGATATATAGTAAAGGACCTTAAAATAAGTTAAAAAGGATATTTTATCATTCAATTAATATTCTAATTAATAATTGGACACGAGATCTTATTAGTCATTCCCTTAATTAATAAGTTAATTAACTTAAAACATAATGTATACATAAGTATATAATAACTTAAGTAATTTTACCTAATCTAATAAATTAACCAAAAAGGTCAAAAATGTAAATTCAAGGTCTAAACATAATAGTTACCTTATTTACTAACTTATATAAAAGTTGAAAAAAACCTAAGTTAAAATAAAACTTTAAAACCTAGGTTTACATTTAGGCCCTTACTATTCATTGCAATCGGGTCCTTAATTTTCATATAGGTCCTTAAGTTTCATCGCACATAGGTCCCCGTCGTCTTCTTCTTATTTAGCTGATTGAACGGCTAACGACAGAGGGTGATTCTACCGCGCGATCACCGCCCTGCCGACATCATTCTTCCTTCTCCAAGCTCCTGGAGCTTGCGCACACCATCCCATCTTCATCCATTGGTCTGCATTACTCTGAAATCCTATTTTTAGGTGGGAGTTAACCTCACTGTCATCGGAGACGATGCCGGAGGTTAACCTCCCCAAGCTTCTTCGTCTAGACTCCACCGCCCTCTTCATCACCGTCAGCTATAAATAGACCCCCACCCCCTCGATTTCTGTAAGTTGGCTCCCTTCCCTCTTCTAACACTGAGCCGACCTAATAGGCTATTTGTCTACAACTCCGGTGATCTTCCACACCATTCTTCGACTTCCTCCATCCATTCTAATCAGCCGAGGAGGTTCGTCGAGGTCAACTGCGTCATTGGACAAAGGCGACGACCAAGGAGATCCTCTGCTCCATCCAAATTCGCCCGCCGGAGATTCTTCTCATTCCCTCTGATTTTGTCCTCCGTCATGAGCTGTCGACGGAGTCCCTTTGACCCCTTCGTCCAGGTAACTGTAGGATAGGGATAGGAGTAGGAGTAAGAGTAGTTTAGGTAGTTAATTAGTTAGTTAGCTTAGCTTAATTTCAGATTCCAGACTTCATCTTGTTCGACTCCGGCAAGTTCCTTGAGCTTGCTGGAGATCTAATTTTGTCTTTTTAAGCCACTATCCACCTTCCTCTATCACTCACGATCACTTCTAATCTATTAAAACACTAATGCTATCACTGATTCGCCTAATTCACCTCCACCTTCAATAGCTACTGTCACTGTCCATGGTGGTAGTAACTGAGCTTAGATCCACCTCCATAGGGTCCTCCATCACCTATTCACAACCTAAGGACCCTGTTCTACACTTTAATTTGTACAATTATCACCTATAATGTAAACGCCCAAATCTAATTAAGCTCCTGAGCTCATTGTCAATGGCAACTCAGGAGTAGTTGAAATTCTTAATTATCTATATATTTATAATCGCAGACCTTCTTTGACTTGTCTCAACCACTCTTCTGAGTGGGAGAGCAAGTCTTGTGCTTCAACCCAATAAAAATCCATTCAAATTGATTTCACTGCTTAATCTTTCATTTAATGAATTAAAGAGGAATTAAATGTGATCCTGAGGTTCCTTGCAACCTCAGGTCCCTTTTCAAATCAAGAATGGCACGATCTACCTTTCTGTACATGGATTTGAATTTTTATTGGACTCACCAGAGCTTCGGCGAGCTTCAGTGAATCAAAAGTGTTCTTCAGCCTTTAGAATTTGTTGTGAAGCTCCAAATCAATGATTTGATGGTCACTGATTATTTTGAGGATGTTTATTTGAGGTTTAAGAGACTGGAGCTTGAGATAGGTCTTTGTCTTCTCCAACTCCGAAGGAGTTGGAGAAGTCTGTCAGATAGATTAAAGTTGCATTTAAGAAGTCTGGAAGCTTCAGTGCTGTGCACTGAACTCATTCCTAGCCTTAGATCAGTGTAACAACCTTTGGGTTGTTCTGATGAATAAACACCTTTTCAATCTCAGGCAATGAGCTTGAAACCCTAGGAACTCTAGTTGAAATACCTATCTAAGGAGTAGAATTTGTTCCTGTGAGTGAAGAGATGTTGTTTTAGGTTTTAATTTCGTTTGAAATAGCCAAACTCAGAAAGTCAAAACTTGAGGCTTAGCAGTCAAACCAGAGTTTGAATCTTGAGTTCTGGATTCAATCTGACAAATTGAGGAATTCAAATTGTCGCTGAAATGATTATAAATGATTTAGATGAGATTTGAGTGAGTTCTGATCAACTTTCCAGTGGAAATTGATTTCTGTCAGTTTGGGTTATTTTTGAACCCAAACTGACGACAGTAGCTATTTGATGAGATTTGGATGTAAACTCTGCCCAGATGAGCTTGTTACATTCCTTAGAATCTATTTGAATCAATTAGATATGATCTTAGCTGTCTGTTGCACATATCAGAGTTTAAAATCCTCTCTCTGAAGCTTTCAGAGAAGCTTGGAGCTTCTCTGCAGCTTCTGAAGCTTAAAGAGCTTTAGGATCCACTCCTATAGATGCAGAATTACCTGTATGACCTGTTTAGACACTTAGCTAAGTTAGAAAAGCCATCCTGCAAACACTGTAACATTAACTTCATTTTCCAGGCATATTAAACCCGTAGAAACCCCCTAATTTCACCTTTCAAATCGAAGAGGAAATCATCCTCTGAACCTTAAATTGACCCTGAATTCCTGTAGAGCCATCTTAGAGCCCTCCATCAAGTTTAAGATCGCTTGATTTGGAGCTCTGAGTAGGGAGAAATCAACACTCGAAGTTGGGTCTAGAGGGGGAGAACTTAGTCCAACATCGGAAGTCCTCGAGCGCTCGCCTTGGTATAAAAGCTATTTGTTGCATAGCCCATTCAGTCGTCACCGCTCGGTGCGAAAAGAAAACTTGATCATATGAACATTGTGTGTGTGTGTGTGGGTGTGTGCGCCCGAGTGGGCGTGTGTGTGCGATTGGCCCTGGGAGGCGTTGAGCCGGTTAGGCTCGAGAAAGGGCCGGTTTGGCTCAAGAGAAAAAAAATCGAAAATGAACCCTAATGAAATTAGGCGACCGAGTAGGGTCTGGTCCCACCCTGATCTCAGGGTGCTGTGTATCCTCGAAGGGACCTCGCCGCAAATCTAAAACAAATTTTTGGTTGAGAAGCAAATTAACCCGGTTCAGCTAAAGCTAAGGAGCAGAAAGAGTTAAAGGTTAAGTGCTGAAGGAGAAAGTAAGTGTCGAAGAAGCTAAGGACTAAAGGAAGCTAAGGAGGAAGAAGAGAACAGGAAGGCACTAAGGATATGCTAAAGAAGGGCAGGAGCAGAAGAGAAAGCAGAAGTGAAGAAAGAAAAAGAAGATCAAGAGAAGAAGAGAAAGAAGAGAGGTTGAAGAATAAGGAAAAGAAGTTGATTTTTCTTATTATATTTTAGTTTATTTTTTCTCTTAATTGTTGTATTAAGGCATATATTGACTAAATAAACTCTTCTTTGCCTTAAATCATTTGAAATAAATAGAAGTTACATGTTTTTAATATTGGAAATGAGAGTTCATATGGGATTTTGCATGTTATTTCATCTAAATCAATTTTTGGTAAAATTCATGCTTCTATAATTAACTTAAATATACCTCCTGTACTTATAAAGAAGAATAAAAGATAACCAGTGAATTTAGAATGAATTATACCTCCCAGCGAACGACCTAGAGTCAACCAGTAAAAATTTTCTAAAAATGTTAGGTTAATTTGACCCTATACTACACAACCGACACAATTTTGAGTTAACCTAAGTTACTTTCTTCTACTCTTAATTAAGTAAAATTAACTTAATTAACTGAGTTGAAATAAAGAACCACCATTTTAATGGCGCCGTTGCCGGGGAGGCAATCCCTTAATTCACTAGAATTTAGTTAGTTTAATTGTCTAATTAGGAGGTATTTGTAAATATATTTCTATTTTTAATAATTTTTGTGCTAATTAGTTGTGTTTTGTTTTGTTTTTGTTTTCTGTCTTCTTTTCAGGTTTACCTTTGCAGGTGATCTCAGGAGAAGGCAGGAATCTGTTGCTGTTTTTGTTTCTTCTTTTGTGAGTATTTCTAGTCTTTTGTTTTGTTGCATTAAAAAGAAAATTAAAAAATACAAAAATACATCCTATTTAACTAGCAGCAGCATACAATAGACATACACTCTTAGGAGTACATTTCCTGGTAGAATATTTCCATAAATCTGACTCGGGAATTCTTTACTGTTTTTCTCGCATCAGTGGGAAAACACAAGAAAATCCGCATAGATCACTATCCTTTGAGATTTAAAAACACCATATATTTTGTTTGAAAAGTCTTTAAAAAGCGGCCATTGAATTTTAGTTGATATATTTTTGTAAAAGATTAACTAAAAAGAGGAAGTTAAAAATTGTGACTAAATCTGATTACAGAATGCATGCGGGTTTTATTGCTATCGTCTGTTGTATGCTATCGTACACATAGCGCGATCACTAGAGTCACACGAGTCTAATTTTTCTATCTCTCCTCTTTGCACCTCTTAGGGCTTTGGTCAAAGATCAACAAGTCTATCTCACTACTAGAGCCCCGGGGAGCCAGTAGTGAGCGGTCTCAATCCTAGACCTTAGACCTTTGAGACTTAAGGTTACACACCTGCGTAGACACGAGATTAGGACGCGTATTTTGATACTGTTACTCTATTTGTTTGCGTCAAATTACTTTTGTGTATCCTAGGAATCTCTTCTTTCCTTTGAAAGAAGAGCAAAACCCATGTCTTTGCGCTGTTTTGTGGGTTTTTGTGCCGCTATTTTTTATCGGTGGTGTGCGTGTGCCTTTGCACACTATTTTCCATTTTATGGACGAGAGGCGATCCTTGCATTCGCCTCTTGCACCATCATTGACAGGTGATCCCAGGCCGGTTGTAGATAAGCAACTAATGATTTTCCCATCTGATTGATCTACTTCTATGGATCAGTTGCAGAATCAAAATCTCGAGATCCCTTCCTCTTTTGGTCAGGGGAGATGCCACCTTTTGATGTTCATGAGGCTCTCCTAAACTAGAACATTAGGATGCTTGAGCAGACTAGATAGATCAATCTTTTAATGGCAACCCTAAATAATTTGCAGACTCTTCAAACTCGTCCTCCACCTCAACCCCAGGCGAGTTTTGACATCCTTGATTTACCGATCAATCGTCCAAGGCCTCTACTTAGAGATTACTACAACCCATCTAATGCACAAGTAGAGCCTAATGTTAGGATACCTATTGGGGAAAATGATCCTGAATTAAAGCCAAACATCATTGGTCTAATCCCTCACTTTCATGGATTTGCATCCGAGGATCCATTCCAACATGTAAAAGATCTTAAGAATTTATCTCAAACTCTTGGACCTCGAAATCAAAATAGGGAAATCCTACTTATGAAGATGTTCTCTTTTAGCCTTAAAGACAAAGCTGCTTATTGGTATAGAACTATTGCAAGACCAATCTCAACTTAGGCTGAACTCGAATCTGTTTTCTAAAGAAATTCATTCCAATTGGTCGAACTAATGCTTTAAGGCGAGCTATTACTACTTTCAATCAAAACCAAGGAGAACCAATTCATGAAGCGTGGGAACGTTTTCATGAATTGCAAAGGAAATGTCCACATCATGACATCCCTCGCTGGCAACTCATGCACATCTTCTATTATGGTTTACAAGGCGGCATTCGCAATCTAGTCGATGCCTCTTGTGGAGGGAACTTCCTAAATCGCGACGTAGAATCCGCCTCAGAATTATTTGAAGGAATGGCGGAAAACTCGATCAATAATGCATCTATGTCGCAATTTACACAGGGCGCAAACACGAATCATCAAAATCCGCACAAGGGCATTCACGAGATCGGTAACCCGTCCAATTCAAAGGATCTAGAGATAGTTGCAGAAAAACTGGACAAAGTAGATATCGTAGCAAAGCATCTCGACGAGGTCAGAAATACAATGAAGACTCTTATGCCTCTACTTGCTACGAATCCCGCGCATTTACCTGTTTTGCAAATTCCGGCGGGGAGGGAATTTGTGAATAATCTAGATTCTAGAGATCTTCCTTCCTTGGGTTTTCTATCTACTCCTTTACCAACCCAAGGAGGGACCTTTGTCCCACAATCTTACCCACCCTTTTCCCCACCCTTATCTTTTGCAGAAAACATGCCTTATCCTCTTGATTGAACGCCATTCAAGGATACACACCAAGATCAAACCCATATTCAAACTCCTATAATCCTGGATGGCGTAATCACCCAAATTTCTCTTGGTCTGACTGATAACACTGCACATGGGGGTGATAATTCTATTAAATAGGGCCAATCTTAAGAATAAAAGGTACAACATAAGTAGAATGGGAGTAATGCGTGCATCATATACCAAGCTTGATTATAAAACTACATTAATGGCCATTTGTGTAAGCACTTGTCAAAGCAGGCCTCAAATGAGCAATCGAACCGCACGGATGGATTCAGAACGATGAACGAAGTCCAACGGACTCAAGATCGGCCAAATCCGACATCCGAAGCTCCTACAATGGGCCCAAGAAGTTTTGACTGTTGATCTGATGATCAACGACCCTCGTTGCGCCACGTCGCCCCCCCGCTCACCGCACGCCACTTCCTCCTTCAGCTGAGATCAAATCTTGGCCGTCGATCTTCGATCAGACGACTGAGAACCGTGAGCTCGCCCGCGGTCACCACGACAAAGCAGCGAGCATGACGCAACGGTTAGCGCGCATGCCTGCACGCACACGACGCAGGTTCGAGCCGTGCGGTGCGAAGAATTGAAGTCGAAGGAGCGCGCGGCGAAATTGGGCCGCCCGATCAGCAGCAGGCGACCGAGATTGGGCCACGCGGTGCGCCCTCAGACAGTGAGCGCCCACGCGCGCGCACACGTCGGGCGATGATGCCCGCGCACACGCATGCCCGAGGCGCTATCCGAGCGCACCCAAGGGAAGATCTCAGCCGTTCTCGGACGGCTCTCATGCAGTGGTCGTGGATCGGGCGCGAAGAAGAATGGCGCGGGCGAGTGACCAGCAGGCTGGAGGGCTTCACCGACGCTTTTGGAATGATTTTAGCGACGTTCCGGACATCGCTAAAGCCCCTTCTTCTTTTAGAAACCCCTTCTCCATATTTAAACCCCCTCCAACCACTCATTCAAGGCATTCACTTCCCTTGCAACTACTCTTCCCTCTCTTAGCTAGCTTTAGGCCCTTTTGTAATCACCGGAGACGACAAGCCGCCGACAGAGCCTCTTCCACCGCCGTGGCTGCCTCGCCGCTCTCCCCCCCTCTCTCTCTTCCTCTCTTTTAAGCTTTCCTTTACTTATGTTTAAGCATGTATCTAATGTTGTAATTTGTGAACTAAAGCTGCATGATTAATGAAGTTACTTTCCGTTCAGTTGTTTACTTTAATTTCTATTTAAGTTGCATGATCAAGCAAGAAACAACTCTAACCCTAATCTCTCCCTCTCTCTCTCTCTATCTCTCTCTCGCTTTTCAACTGCACCTTTCGCAAGTAAAACTCCGCAATTTCTGTGACAACAAGTGATAAGAGAAATCCGATTTTCACGCCTCATTGAGACCGACACTCGGACTCACCTCCGTTTCCTTACTTTAAAATCGGCGTTGCAAGTGCGACTATAACGACACTTCTTAACACACACGCGCAAGCGCACGTCAGTTTTTGGTGCTATTGCCTATTTGTTTTGTCACTTCCATTCCACATCCATTCTCACATCATCTAATGCCCTATTTTCCTTTTTACTTGATGGTTGCAGGAATTCGACGCGTGGACGGCGAAGCGACACATCCCACAACGGTAACAAGGGAGTAGGCACAACAAGGACCGATAGTGAGTAATTCTTCACTTATGATTGTTTGCTTGCGTGAAAAACTAAAAAAAAGTGTAAAAATTGAAAAAATTGGCATGGTGTATGATTGCTTGACCCACATCCTTAACACATCACCCCACAAAAAATGTACACTCTAACATTCTGAATAAATTCTTGGAGTGTTCTTTTCTCTTTTTTGAGTGGTGTTTGCGAAGCCACCGTGAGTTGACCTAGGCCGCACCACTCAACCCTAAAATCGACTCATCTAATAGAAGCTGCATAATCATTAGGATGAGTACATTAGGGTTTTAGAGCCTCTACAGAATAAAAGGAAATCTACTTTCACCGAATGGTGTGCAGAATTTGATGTGCCCACTGAAACTTGTCTGAAAACATTAAGACACGTCAACCCTAAAAAAGCAATAAAGTAAGGATGAAACACTAAAAGACACCACATCTTAAAAATCCTTACTTGAAAACCATGTTTTGATAGAAGCACACACCTTGAAAGTGGAAAATTAAGAGGCACCACCCCAATCAGTGCCTCATCACATAACCCTAACACAAGCACTATCCTAGCCCTTTTAAAACTAAGTAGACGTGCCCTAGGCAGTACTGAGTGTTAAGACCCACGACATCAAACGTCTTTTAAGACGTCTGGGAGTTGGTCCAGACGTCTAGACGCCTTCCCAGACGTCCGGAATTAAATTTTTGCGGTGTACGATTGCAAGTTTACGCGCATGCGCATGCAAACTACGCCCGCCGACCTGCAGGCATCTTCTTTTCTTCTCTCTCTCCCCCCCCCCGACGCCTTCAAATAGCCTCTTTCCCCCTTCCCTCTCCCTCACCACCACTCCACCGTCTCCTCCTTCTTCCAGTGATAGCGTGAGAGTGAGAGAGCGAGGGCAGCAGCTGCTGCCGGGTGCGCGCGGGGAGGAGGAGGTGCAGCGAGAGGGAGAAGAGGTAGAGCGCGTGAGGAAGAGAGGGCGAGCTCACCGAAGCAGCCAGGGTCGACCGGCGGGCGCGCGGTGCTGGGGAAGTTGCCCCGGTGCTGCTGCAGCTTAGGCAGCAGCTGAGCGCGGCGCGGCACGGCCGTGCGCAGCAGACGGAGGGCGAGGAGGTCCTGATTCTGGGAAATTTTCCCAGAATCAGACGTCTGGACCTACGTCTAGACAGCGCGGGGGACATCTGGAGTGAGATCCAGACGTCTGAAAGGTACTATTTTCCTCAACTCCTTCCTTTCTGCGGATGCGGCCATCAGGCCGTTTTGCCGAAGGTTCTGCCCCTTTGTCGTGTTGAGATCGATTGCGTACGCATGCAGGGTTCATTCGGGAAGGCACAAGGACACACCCTCCCACACAGATCGGACGTCTAGGCAAATCACCAGACGGTGGAGAGAGTCACCAGATGTCCGGAGTGATAGACGGACATCTGGAACTAGGTCCAGATGGGTCAGCGGGATCCTGGACGTCTGAAGAGCAGTGTAGAAGTAAGGTATGATCTGAACCATCGTTTAAGACGTCTAGAAGGTGTTCCAGACCTCTGATGTGGAGCAGAGTTGTCGTTTTTGACCCGTTTAGGGTCCGTTCGAAGTCCGATTTCCACGTTTGAAATTCCGTTCTTCTCAGAAATTGTTCCTTTACTTGTTTAAAATACTTGTATCCTGTTCTGAGTAGTTCCTTGTGTTTGATCCTTGTGTTAGGACCTCGTCTCGTTGCGGCTCTGGGGGTTGCGGAGGCACGCGGACCTGCCGATCACGCCCCCAGTACTCCCAGTTTTGCGGGTAGAGTGGCTCCCCTTGATTATTTATCAACATTTATGCACTTGTGAGATAAATAATAGATTCTAAGGTATGGCATGAACCCTAGGACGGGAAAACTAGATTGAATGATAGATCCTAGGGTATGGCATGAATCCTAGGACTAGAAAACTAGATTGAATGATAGATCCTAGGGTATGGCATGAATCCTATGACTGGAAAACTAGATTGAATGATAGATCCTAGGGTATGGCATGAATCCTAGGACTGGGAAACTAGATTGAATGATAGATCCTAGGATGTGGCATGAATCCTAGGAACAGAAACACTGAAACGAATGTCCTGAATACAAGAAGTGTAGTCTTGGAAAAGTAGAAAGAAAAATGATAATTACCTGTAATTGGATAACAACTACTTGTATATGAATGTATATTAATTATTGGAAACACGGGCTATATGGGAATAAAACTGAAATGATGAAACATAAAATGGCTTGGCTAGAGAAATACGAGCATGAACCCTACGGGGAATTAGGAGTAGAGCTCTTGAAAGGTAAATGGAATGAAATTGGGGAAGTGAGCTGGCCCTTGAGTACGGAGTACCAAGGAGAGCGGCTGTCCCCCTGTTAGTGCAGAGCGGAGCTAGCCACCCCAGGGACCCGGGGTTAGGTCTGGCCACTTTGTACCGACTTTTGGCCCTCGCGTACACAGTACCGGGGAGAGCTACTAGTGTAGAGAGAGCGCTAGCCACCCCACAAGCCCCGGGGTTCTACTAGCCATCCTACACCGACTTGTTAGGCCCACTAGGCAAACCAGGGTAGTCAGGCGAGGGTGCGCGGACTGTGGAGGGGCAAGACCCCTGTTTGGTTACTGTGGAGGGGCTAGACCCCTGTTATTGAGAGGACTCTACCCTATACTGGTTCCGTGTTGTGCTTTGGGGCACACCCGTTAACCAAAATGACTGACCGTGTGACAGTGCGGGGTAGCTACCCGTGTGTTTATCACGCATGCCGTAGTCACCGTTACGCCTGTCAGCGACCTTGGGGTGGTTGACTGAGGGTAGGACCACCACGAGGGACTCTCCCGGCCAGGAGAGCACCACGTGCTACTTCTACTTTTCGGAAAAGACTGCAATCAAGATCGTTTCCACGAGGAACATTCGAGATCAAGAGAAAGATTTGAGGAATAATTCAAGAAAGAGTAAATAGAAAATAAAGAAATTAAAAATAACAGCTACTTGTCCACTTACTATTTTTCTTAGCTAGTTGGTTGCCACTCTACTCGGCGTTTTGTTGACGTGTCACCTTTGTCACCTTTTCAGGACCAGGTGTTGAGCAACCAGAGCCTGTGGCTGCAGAGGGTGCTGGACCTAGTAGAGCCCAGTAGTTTTACTTGTGTTGTACCTACTGTACCATTTCTTCTGTTGTAGTGAGTATTTTCTGTTACCATTGTACTCTTTTATTGTAAACATCATGTTTATGTACCTGTTTAATTCTCTACTGTTGTGGTGGTGTATACTGTAGTAGTTCTTTTCTTTACTACTGTACTTTTGTTACTATTAGTTGCATGCATGATGAATGTGGTTTATTTTACTGCTCTTTTGGTTACTTTCTCGTTGGACGACTGGGTCTTAGGATCAGTCGAGTTGGTCCGATTCTCGTATCTTGTAGGGATTCGGGAATCGGGTCGTAACACTGAGTTAAGTCTCGAAAGGAGAGGTTTTGTTCACTGGGCACTTGGCTTTCATTCCCATGGTAGAATCTGGTGACTCGGCTGCGGGACAGTGTCAAACGACCGTGGTTGTGGGGTCTACGGAACCGGAGGCGTAAGCTAAAGGAAGAACCTTCCCTGCAATCCCCTCGTAATCAACCTAGCCAGATTAGCCTTGGGAAGGGGAGTCCAGTGCTTACGAACTTAATCACCCTTTGTGAGATTTCTAGGTCTCCTAAGGAATACACCATAAGGACTAGGCTTGTGTGCTTGATTGAAACACATTTCTCGCATTTGTCGCCCTCCGCATCCCCTCCTGTTCTTCTCTAGTGTATGCACGGGAGACGCTCACTGCATCCTGAGTTGTGTGTTTTGGGGCAGGAATCTAGGCGACGTGATTCTGTTAGGAACATGGCTGAACCTAGGGTAGATGAGGCTGAGGATCAACCCCCACCAGATGCAATGGCCATCATCCAAGCCCAAATTAATGCAAACCACCGGCTTCAGCAACAATAAATCCACACCATCACGCAAGCCATACAACGGTTACAGAACCCACAAGAACAACCCCACCACCTTTCCAAGGCGTACAAGAGCAACCACCACTCGATATACCACCATTTCAGAATCAGCCGAGGCCCCTCTGCGATTTCTATAATCCCTCCGCTGTTAGAGTCAAGCCACACCTTAGGATCCCCGAAGGGGGAGATGATTTTGAGCTGAAACCGAATGTCTTAAGTCTGATTTAGAACCACTTTCGTGGAAGCTCAAATGAGGACCCCTTCCAGCATCTAGAGAATCTCGACCGCATAGCACGAACTGTGAAACCTAGGAACATTGGCCTTGACATTGTTCTAATCAAGATGTTTCCCTTCTCATTAAGAGCCAAGGCTTCTCATTGGCTTAGAACCCTAGGTAGACCCATCACCACCTAGGAAGAACTGAAGCATGAATTTTTAAAGAAATTCTTCCCCATACGAAAGACCAATACCCTCAGAAGAGCTATCACTACCTTTACACTCCAGGGTGGGGAACAGTTTCATGAGGCGTGGGAAAGATTTAATGAACTCTTGAAGGAATGCCCACACCACGAAGTACCAAGGTGGCAATTGGCCCAGATTTTTTACCATGGTCTAGACAGCAACCTACGAAACTTCGTCGATGCCTCATGCGGGGTAAACTTCCCGAACAAGGACGAGGAGAGCGCGTTTGAGCTCTTTGAGTCTATGAACGAGAATTCGCTCAACAATGCCTCCATGACCCAGTTCAACAGGTCCAGTCAACCCCGTGGTGGGATTTATGAGGTACAAGCAAATTCTGGAATGGTTGACATGGACATCATTGCCAAGAAACTAGATCGAGTGGAATTGGTGGACAAAAAGATTGACAAGCTACTAAACCAGACCAGGAACCCCTTACAGACTTTTTCCCTAGCAAAGGGGGCGCATAATGTTGACCTGGTCCAGCCCTTAACCCAACTGAACCTGGAACAACCCCTAACCACGTACCAGGGAGGGACCTTTGCTCCCTCAACCCTTGATTACTCCCTTCCCTCATCATCAACATCGGCTATCCTTGAAGATGTGCAAGCTGTCCAAGGTTATGCGAAACCAGACCCTTTCTCCAACACTTACAACACTGGCTGGCGTAACCACCCCAACTTTGGTTGGACAAACCAGAAACCATCGCAATTCCAAAACCAGCCCAGGCCAAACCAGCAGCCACACTTGCCCCCCTATCAGCAAGGACCACCAATTAAACCCCAATATAATCAGAATAGGGTGGCCCCTCCCCCACAAAACCAAATGGACACCCTAATAAAGATGATGGCTGACATGAACCAGAAACATTAGGAGGAAATGGCCTTGGTAAAGGGACAGTTAAGCCAACTCTTGGACTGTAAACAACAAGGATCCCTACCTTTCCAGCCACAACCGAACCCGCGAAACATAATTAACAGAGGCCCCAATTTGCAAGGGTTCCAAGGCAATCCCAGGCAGGCTCACATGGTCCAGCCAGCCCCACAAATGCCCCCTAAGTTTGGTGCTTCTTCATCCTCGTCTTCTCAAGGATCAACCCATGGCCCCAATGCCTCTGCGAATGCGGTGACCTTGAGAAGCGGCACCAAAACCCAGGATCCCAAATGGACGACTCTCCCCGAGACTTCACCCGCTGAAATGCCCAACTCAGAAGAGGCACCAACCAAGGACCCAGAAATAGAACCAATCCACATTTAGACACCCTACCTTGAGGCCTTGGAAACAATCAAGAAAAAGAAGATTGTTGTGGAAACTGAGGGACTATTGGAGATCTTTAAGCAAGTACAGATTAATATTCCGCTCCTTGAAACCGTCAAGCACATCCCTGCTTACGCCAAGTTTTTAAAGGATGCCTGTACACCCAAGCGTAAGCCGAGACCTCAAGCACCTAGGAAGGTTGTGCTCTCTGAACAAGCAAGCTCCGTAATATCAAGCAACCTTCCGCTCAAGCGAACTGACCTAGGAGCACCCCTAATTTCCTACAATATCGGGGACATGACATTTAATAGAGCGCTCCTGGACTTAGGTGCTTCTATCAATCTGATTCCAACAACCCTGTACCACCAATTTGGTTTCGAAGAGTTGACACCAACCCCTCTCACCATCCAGTTGGCTGATAGATCAGTGAAAACCTCGAAGGGGGTTGTAGAGGATGTGATTGCACGGGTCAAGGACTTCTATTACCCGGTCGACTTTTTGGTGCTCGACATGGAAGTCCCTGGAAAATTACAGAACACACCCATAATCTTAGGCAGACCTTTTTTAGCTACGGCTAAGGCAAACATTGATTGTGACACGGGATGTATGGAAATCGCCTTCGGGGATAGGAAAATGGAATTGGATATCTTCCGGGCGACAAAGTCTTTTGATTGCGACTGCGTTGAGGAACATGATCCCGTGGAAACTCTGATCGAGGAATGCCTCACCCTTAGTTCTGTATCAGACCACCAAACCCGTAATGACTGTTCTGACCCGTCACCATCACTACCCGTGGACCTCTGTAAGGCTGAGTACCATCACACAACACCATTTGAGGAGATCGATGTTGATCAACTCCCGCCCTTTCCCTTTCCATCAACTGTGGTTCCACCCGCACCTGAACTTAAGCCATTGCCCGAGAATCTTAAGTTGTCTTCTTGGGACCTGACCAGACCTTCCCAGTGATTACTAATTCTCATCTAACCAAGGATCAGGAACTCAGGTTGACTGCGACCCTTTCAGAACATCGGGCCGCCATTGGTTGGACCATTTCTGACTTAAGAGGAATTAGCCCCACTTATTGTACCCATAAGATTTACCTGGAAGACGGGGCATGACCCTCCCGCCAGATGCAGAGACGTTTAAACCCAAACATGCGGGAGGTCATTAAGAAAGAAATTATCAAATGGCTTGACGCCGACATCATCTATCCTATCTTCGATAACCCCTGGGTGAGCCCCACCCAAGTGGTTCCAAAGAAAGCTAGGCTCACTGTTGTCACCAATGATCATGGCGAATCCATCCCCACCCGCACCACCATCGCATGGCAGGTGTGTATTGATTATAAGAAGCTCAATGAAGCCACTAAGAAGGATCATTTCCCCTTACCATTCATTGACCAAATCCTTGAAATATTGGCAGGGCAGAAGTATTTTTGCTTCCTACATGGATATTCAGGATATAACCAAGTCACAATTGCTTCGGAGATCAAGAAAAGACCACATTCACTTGCCCATACGGCACGTTTGCATTCCGTTGAATGCCGTTCGGGTTATGCAACGCACCAGTGACCTTCCAACGTTGCATGCTAGCCATTTTTTTAGAAATGGTGGGTGAATACTTAGAGGTCTTTATGGATGATTTCTCTGTATTCGGGAATTCATTCGACCATTGTATGAGCAACTTGGAGAAAATCCTGAAACGATGTATCGAGGTTAATCTGGTGTCAAGTTGGGAAAAGAGCCATTTTATGGTTCAAGAAGGAATTGTCCTCGATCACATCGTATCACATAGGGGCATCAAGGTAGATTGGGCTAAGGTTGATTTGATTTCCAAACTTCCTCCACCTAGCTCGATTCGACAGATTCACTCATTCCTAGGACATGTTGGCTTCTACCGAAGGTTCATTAAAGACTTTTCCAAGCTTTCCAAATCCTTGACCGACCTTCTAGCCAACGACGCCATATTCCACATGTCTTCTGATTGCATCCAAGCTTATCACACCCTCTGGGACTTAGTCTCCACCGCACCTGTACTTCAACCCCCAGACTGGTCCCAGGACTTTGAGATTATGTGTGATGCATCAGATTTTTCCATAGGCGCTGTCCTAGGACAAAGGCAAGATAAGAAGCTCGTGGTGATCTACTACGCGAGCAAAATGTTGGACGAGGCCCAACGAAATTATACGGTCACAGAGAAAGAGCTGCTCGCTGTAGTCTTTGGACTTGAAAAGTTCCGATCATACTTGCTGGGATCCCACGTGACAATTTACACTTACCATTCAGCCATCCGGCACCTATTGGCCAAGAAGGACACAAAGCCCAAGCTCATCAGATGGATCCTGCTTTTGCAGGAATTTGACTTGGAAATCCGAGACAAGGCCGAATCAAAGAATGTGGTGGCTGACCACTTGTCTAGACTTCATCCAGACCACATTGGACCCTCCTTACCTCTATCTGATGCCTTCCCTGATGAACACATCCTGGTTGTGCAAGACAAGAGAATGCCATGGTATGCTGACTACGTCAACTACCTGGTTGTCGGACAAACCCTACACAGCTGGTCCAGACAACAATGGGACAGGTTCTTGGCTGAGGCCAAGCACTATTTCTAGGATGATCCCATGCTATTTCGCCTCTATGCTGACCAAATCATCAAGAGGTGTATCCCCGAAGACGAAGTTCAGAGTGTGCTTTCCTTCTGTCATGACCAGGCATGTGGTGGCCACTTCTCTGGAAAGAAAACAGCTGCAAAGGTTCTGCAGTCTGGATTTTACTGGCCGTCCTTATTTAAGGATGGACACAACTTTGCCAAGACTTGCTCACGTTGCCAAACGTTGGGGACCATGACCAAGAAAATATGATGCCCCCCCAGCCCATTTTGATTGTCGAAATCTTCGACGTTTGGGGTATCGATTTTATGGGCCCCTTTCCACCATCCAACGGCTTCGAGTACATCCTAGTCTCGGTAGACTATGTTTCCAAATGGATTGAAGCCATCGCCACCCGCCGATGCGATCACAGGACTGTCATGGACTTTGTTAAGCAGAACATCTTTTCCCAGTTTGGAATACCCAAGGCCATGATCAGTGATGGTGGAAGCCATTTTATCCATTCCCAATTCCGTGCCCTACTTAGAAAATACGGGGTGAACCACCACATTGCTACCCCGTATCATCCGCAAACAAACGGGCAGACTGAGGTCTCAAATAGACAAATCAAGAACATTTTACAGAAGACTGTGAGACCTGTCAGGAAAGACTGGTCCACACGACTTGATGATGCCCTGTGGGCATACAGGACCGCTTTCATGACCCCAATAGGTATTTCGCCTTATCGCCTGGTCATTGGCAAAGCCTGCCATCTTCCTGTCTAATTGGAACACCGGGCTTACTGGGCTGTCAAGCAATGTAACATGGATTCCCAGTTAGCCGATGCACAGAGGACGCTCCAATTATCTGAGCTCGAAGAAATTCATCGGGATGCTTTTGAAAATAGTCAACTGTATAAGGAGAAAATGAAAGCCGTCCACGATCGACTCATTCATAGAAAAACCTTTGAGCCTAACTAGCAAGTCTGGCTGTTTGATGCCCGCCTAAAACTCTTCCGAGGGAAACTTAGGTCCAAATGGACAGGACCATTTCGGGTGGTTAAGCCCTACTCTAATGGCGTGGTTGAAATCGCTGATCCTAACACTGGGCACACTTTTATAGTTAATGGTCAAAGATTGAAGCACTTCCTGGCCCAGGTTCCCCCAAAGGAGAGTGTCACTCTCGTTGAGGGATGACACGGAGCACCGCCCAGCTAGAGGCGTTAAACTCAGCATTTCCTAGGAGGCAACCCAGAGGATTCAGACTGATCCGATATTTTACGTCACTCAGGTACTATCTTTTTGAACCCTTATGCATCCATGTACTTGCCAATGAGGACATTGTACAACTTAAGCATGGGGGGGTGGTAAATTGCACAATCCTGAGCTCATTTAATCAGTCTGAATAAAATAAAAAAAATTTGAATTTAGGAAGAAAACTTAGGCATTAGAAACTTGTTAATAATGGGAAATAATACAAAAAAGAGCTTAAACACTTAGACTTTTCAGGCCTTCAGGCTTAATCAGCCCTGGTGTCCGTTAAAATATGGATTTGGCTTCGAATCCTTGCAACCTTAAGCTATTCTAATCTACCTACTAAATAAGGTGATAAGTGTACGACTTATCAACTCACCCTCTAACTCAGAAAAACTTTGAGTCTAAGCATCTACACACATTTTTGCACAGACTCACTCCTCGGAGATTTTGACAGAAATTGGGTAGCTAATGAACTCTCTATGGTAGTATGGCTGGCAAGTTGTTGTGGGTAACAGCCCATTGGCAGGTTGTCCAGAACCCAGCCATGGGACCATTTCTTCTTCATTGCCTCTAGGTACATTTGAGATCAAGGAAGCAACCTATGGAAAAAAAAAGAGGAGAAGAAAAGAAAATAAACCACACTTCACCGCACGAGTATGGCTGGCAAGTGATCATGGGTAATAGCCCATTGGTCGGTTGTCCAGAGCCCAGCTCAATAACTACACAAAAAGAACCAAAACACTTAAGGAAGAAGCGAAGAAGTAGTACAAGCCTGGGAGATATACACTGGAAAAATCCTTGTGTTGACCCCAATTAAAACAAATGTAGGGAGAAAGCTACCAATCGAACAAATACACCTTCAGGCAAATATATTTCCTCTTCCGGTCACCTAGGGGCATAGAAACCCGAAGTCTGTCTGAATTACCGTTAAGTGAGTCTATCACAATCTTCACACCAAGATGCTTAGCACTTAGGGTTTTGACCGAGTTTTGGATGGGTTGGGTAGCTGTAAAAAGTTACCAACCCACACTGAATTCCGAAAAAAATTCTAAAATATATATATATACATATACATATGTATGGTTATATACATTAAAGCAAGGATTCGGGCGATTCATATTTTGGCAGACACCTGGGCGCTGCTTAACCTTTGTAGATCAAGATCTTGGTATATTTCCTCCTATTGACAAGTGACGAAGTGTCTAAGCAATTAATTCTTAAATTCTGAAAGAAAATAAAGGCTGGAATAAACCTTGCTAGGGACTAGCAAGGAGTAAGCATGGGGGTATGATAACACTGCACATGGGGGTGATAATTCTGTTAAATAGGGCCCATCTTAAGAATAAAAGGCACAACATAAGTAGAATGGGAACATTGCATGCATCATATACCAAGATTGCTTATAAAACTGTATTAATGGCCATTTGTGTAAGCACTTATCAAAGTAGGCCTTAGATGAGCAATCGGACTGCACAGATGGATTCAGAATGACGAACGGAGTCCAACGGACTCAAGATCGGCCAAATCCGACATCTGGAGCTCCTACAATGGACCCAAGAAGTTCTGGCCATTGATCTGATGATCAACGGCCCTCGTTGCGCCACGTCGCCTCCCCGCTCACCACACGCCACTTCCTCCTTCAGCTGAGATCAAATCTCGGCCCTCGATCTTCGATTGGACGACTGAGAACCGCGCGCCCGCCCGCGGTCACCGCGACAAAGCAACGAACGTGGCGCAACGGTTAGCGCGCACGCCCGCACGCACGCGATGCGGGTTCAAGCCGCGCGGTGCGAAGAATTGAAGATGAAGCAGCACGCGGCGAAATTGGATCACCCGATCAGCAGCGGGCGACCAAGATCGCACCACACGACGCGCCCTCAGACAGCGAGCGCCCACGCGCGCGCGCACGCCGGGCGATGACGCCCGTGCACACGCGCGCCCGAGGCACTATCCGAGCGCACCCAAGGGAAGATCTCAGCCGTCCGATCGAAGATCAGACGGCTCTCACACAACGGCCGCAGATCGGGCGCGAAGAAGAATGGTGCGGGCAGGTGACCGGCGGGCTGGAGGGCTTCACCGACACTTTTGGAATGATTTTAGCGACGTCCCGGACATTGCTAAAGCCCCTTCTTCTTTTAGAAATCCCTTCTCCCTATTTAAACCCCCTCCAGCCACTCATTCAAGGCATTCACTTCCCTTACAACTACTCTACCCCTCTCTTAGCTAGCTTTAGGCCCTCTTATAATCGCCAAAGACGACGAGCTGCCGACGGAGCCTCTTCCAGCGCCGTGGCTGCCTCGCCGCTCTCCCCCCCTCTCTCTCTTCCTCGCTTTTAAGCTTTCCTTTACTTATGTTTAAGCATGTATCTAATGTTGTAATTTGTGAACTAAAGCTACATGATTAATGAAGTTACTTTTCGTTCAGTTGTTTACTTTAATTTCTGTTTAAGTTGCATGATCAAGCAAGAAACAACTCTAACCCTAATCTCTCCCTCTCTCTCCCTCTCTATCTCTCTATCTCGCTTTTCAACCGCACCTTTCGCAAGTAAAACTCCGTAATTTCCATAACAACAAGTGATAAGAGAAATCCGATTTTCACGCCTCCCTGAGACCGACACTCGGACTCACCTCCGTTTCCTTACTTTAAAACCAACGTTGCAAGTGCGACTATAACGACACTTCTTAACGCACACGCACAAGTGCACGTCACTGACCATACACAAAGCCCATCATATCCGACTCAGACCAGACAAAACCCGCCTACATTGTCGTTTCAGAAACACAATGCGAGGCCATTTTACGTGGGTTCGCAAAACTCCGTAGGGCCAAATAGAGATTCATAGCTAGACCAGATATTGAGAGTTGTGACTGAGAGCCAGCGACAAAATGCTGAGGCTCTTGCTGAAGTCCAACGACAATGTTCGGCAAAATTGGCTGATCTTAGGGGTCAAATCACGCAGTTAGCTAAATCTCGTCAGCTAGGGACCCTTCCATCCTAGCCAATTCCAAACCCTAGGAATATCCAGCAAAGACAACACCCGAGTGTTCAAAATCTGAATTAGGGACATGTCCATCTTCTTAATTAATTACCCCTGAATCCAAATCTAAACCCACCTATTTCTAATCTTGATTTTGAATATCCAAATCAACAGCAATCAATTTTGGATCAACCAATAATCAATAATCCATCTTTCCAAAGTACACAAGCATCTTCTTCTTCTCATGTGGGTATTAACTCTATTACAACCTGCCCTGGAAGTTCCACTAAGGATCCAGTTTTTCCAAGGAACCTATCCTAAGACCCTAGTACATCTAGATCAACCCCTGTTAGAGGTGCAGAACCCGATCTCGCAATTCCCGTTAATTCGCGAGATCAGGGAAATACCTCAATAGAATAGGAAATCCACATCCCATTCCCAGAAGCTTTGAAGAAGACTAGGAAACAGAAACAACCTGTTACATTAGATGAAGATTTGATTAAGATTTTTGAATAGGTACACATGAATATCCCACTCCTAGATGCTATCAAACACATCCCGACTTACGCAAGATTTCTTAAGGAATTGTGTACTCCTAAGGATAAGTCGAAGAAAGGAAGCACTGTTGTACTTTCGGAGCATGTGAGCTCTATTATTTCAAGTACGCTTCCTTTGAAAAAGAAAGACCTAGGATCTCCATTTATTTCCTGTATAATTGGGGGTCAGTGTTTTGATAGAGTTCTCCTAGATTTAAGAGCTTCTATTAACCTCATTCCTTTCTCTTTGGTAAAACACTTTAAAATAGAAAACCCTAAGTCTACCAATGTGACTTTACAATTAGCTGATAGATCTATTAAGTCACCTAAAAGAATGTTGGAGGATGTTATTGTGAGAGTTCGGGATTTTTACTTTCCTATAGATTTTATTGTTCTTGATATGGAAGTACCCGAATACATTAGCCACACCCCAATTATCTTAGGGAGACCCTTTTTGGCTACTGCAAAAGCCAACATTGATTGTAAATCAAGAAAGATTGAATTGAAATTTAGGGAGAAGACAATTAAATTAGATATATTTAGAGCTTCTAGTGGATTTGATTATGAATGGATTGAGGAAATAAAATTTATAGCAGCTTTCGAGGATGACATTAGTTCTTTAGAATTAGAGAGTATACATTTTGATATTCCATACCCTCAAAGCAACGAAATTTTATTAGAATCTCCACTCAATCCCGAATCCAACTTTGAATTTGAATCATCTAATTCACTTTTCACAATTGAAAATCCCGCCCCAAATCCTACTGTTGACTCTAATCCTGTGCTTGAATTGAAACCATTGCCTGACAATCTTAAGTATGTATATCTCGAATCTGATCAAACATATCTTGTAATAATCAATTCTTATCTATCTGAATCACAAGAATCTAAATTGATCAAAGTTCTTCGAGATCACAAGGAGGCAATTGGGTGGACTTTACATGATCTCACTGGGATTAGCCCCAATTTTTGTACTCATCGCATCTATATTGAAGATGGGGCACGACCTTCAAGAGAATCTCAAAGATGCCTAACCCAAATTTAAAGGAGGTCGTTAAGAAAGAAATAATCAAGTGGCTTAATGCTGACATTATCTATCCTATATCTGATAGCCCTTGGGTGAGTCCAATTCAAGTGGTACCCAAAAAGGCAGGACTCACCATAATCAAAACTGAATCTAGAGAAACCATTCCCACACAAATTGCGAATTCGTGGTGGGTTTGTATTGATTATCGTAAGCTGAATACTGTTACAAAGGACCATTTTCCTTTACCATTCATTAATCAGATCCTTGAGAGATTAGCTGGTAATAGGTTCTTCTGCTTTTTAGATGGTTACTCTGGATATAAGCAAGTTGCAATTTATCCCGAAAATCAAGAGAAAACAACTTTCACCTGCCCCTTCGGAACTTTTGCTTTCCGAAGAATGCCATTTGGGCTTTTCAATGCACTTGCGACTTTTCAGCGTTGCATGTTAGTCATTTTTACTGAAATGGTGGATGAATATATGGAAGCTTTTATGGATGATTTTTCAGTCTTCGGGGAGACATTTGATATTTGCTTGGATAATTTGTCGAAGGTTCTAAAAAGATGCATTAAAGTAAACCTTGTCCTTAGTTGGGAGAAGAGCCATTTTATGATTCCAGAGGGCATAGTACTTGGCCATCTCCTATCTGAGCGGGGTATCCAAGTAGATCAAGCCAAGATCAATCAAATTGCAAATCTTCCAATCCCTGACTCGATCTAAGGCATTAGATCATTTCTCGGGCATGTAGGATTTTGTAGGAGATTCATTCTTGATTTTTCAAAAATTGCCCGACCACTCACAAACCTCCTCACAAAAGATGCGACTTTTGAGATGAATGAGGAGTGTATTATAGCATTTGAAACTTTGAGAGACAGAGTTACACAGGCTCCAATTTTGCAACCACCTAATTGGGATTTACCATTTGAAATCATGTGTGATGCATTTGATTATGCAATAGGAGATGTTTTGGGACAGAAAATTGAGAAGAATCCTGTGGTAATTTACCATGCTAGTAAAACATTGAATGAGACACAAAGGAATTACATAGTTACAGAGAAAGAGTTACTAGCAATAGTATTTGGATTAGAAAAGTTCAGATCTTACATACTCAGATCTCAAATCATAGTGTACTCTGATCACTCAGCTATCCGACACCTTCTATCTAAGAAGGACATGAAACCTAGGTTGATCAGATGGATCTTGCTTTTGCAAGAATTTGACCTAGAAATTTGTGATAAGGCGGGTAGGCAGAATGTTGTTGCGGATCATCATTCCCGTCTTCCTTCTGATACAATTGAATCATCTCCTCCAATCACTGAACACTTCCCCGATGAACATCTTTTGACTATATCCACAGATCTTCCTTGGTATGCAGATATTGTTAATTATTTGGTTACACATCAATTCCCGCCAGACTGGGACAGGAATCGCAAATCACGACTCAAAGCTGAAGCCAAATACTATTTCTGGGAAGATCCATATCTTTTTAGACTCTGTAATGATCAAATCATCAGGCGTTGTGTCACCTCTTCTGAGATTGATTCTATCCTATCTTTTTGTCATGACCAGGCCTATGGTGGTCACTTTTCTAGTAGAAATACCGCTGCAAAAGTTTTGCAATGCGGGTATTATTGGCCCATGTTATATGTTGATTCTCAGACTTATTGTAAGGCATGTAGTCGCTGCCAAACACTTGGTGGCATGTCATGAAAAGACATGATGCCTCTGAACCCGATTATAGTCTATGAAATCTTTGATATTTGGGGTATAGATTTTATGGGTCTATTTCCATCCTCTTTTGGCTTCCATTATATTTTACTTACTGTAGATTATGTTTCTCGTTGGATTGAAGCCATACCCACATGCACAAACGACCATCGAGTTGTCATTCCTTTTATACAAAGTCACATTATCGCTTGTTTTGGGGTACCTCGGGCTATCATTTCTGACGGTGGTTCCCATTTTATTAAAGCCCAGTTTAGAACTTTACTTAGAAAATATGGGGTTACACATCGTATTTCCACACTTTATCATCCCCAGACTAATGGGCAAACTGAGGTCTCTAATCGGGAGATCAAAAAGATCCTTCAAATGACAATCCGACCCGATAGGAAGGATTGGTCTTCCTGTTTAGACGAGGCTTTGTGGGCTTATAGAACTGCCCACAAAACACCAATAGGCATGTCACCATACAGACTTGTTTACGGGAAACCTTGTCATCTTCTCGTAGAAATTGAACACAAGGCCTATTGGGCAATTATAGCCTGTAATTTAGACCTCATAAAGGCTGGTGAAAATCATAGGTTGCAGCTTAGTGAACTTGAGGAATTACGTCATAATTCCTATGAGAGTTCAAAGCTGTATAAGGAGAAACTTAAAACCTTCCATGAAAAGTTTATTTCCTGCAAATCCTTTGCACGTAGTCAGAAAGTGTTGTTATTAAATGCCCGTTTGAAGCTCTTCCCTGGTAAACTTAGGTCTAAATGGCAAGGGCCATTTGTTGCAGTTAGAGTCTTCGACAACGGAGATGTCGAAATCACTGAACCCAACAAGGATCAACCCTTCAAAGTCAATGGTCAACGTTTAAAACCTTTCTTGGAATCACATCCTTTGGGTCTTATTGGAGAATGTTACATGCTCCACTAGGGCTTTTGTATTACTATCCATCCACCACATTTGTACATAGCTGTTTCCTGTTTTTACCTTTTGATTTTCTTCTACACTTACTCTGATCTTTCACTTCATATTTTACTAATTACCTTCATTTAGTTCGCCTGACCACTCTGACCTTTGGTTAGACTTGAAATCATCCGCATAGAGATCTTTGATCTCCTCCTTTCGGCTCCTTCCATCACCTATACCAAATGAAGTATAATATCTTTTCACCTTTCTTACAATAAGGATATTGTAAAATCTTGGCTTGGAGGGTGTTGAAGTGAAATTTTCACTTTAACTGTAGGTTAAAAAATAAAAAAACACATAAAATTAAATATCCACGAAATTTAAAAAAATAGAAATTCCAAAATTGATAAAAATTTTAAAAATCAAAAATTTCATAAAGATTTGAAAAATTTTGAAAAAATTCATAAAAATTGGAAAACCTTTTAAACATAAAAACAAATAATATATAAATACAAAAATTTGAAAAATGAAAATTCATAAAAATAATAAGGGGGTATATTCATTTTTAATAAAGAAGAAAAAGAAGAAAAATATATATATTTATTTATTATAATTAAGAGCTTAATTTTCTTTTAGCTCAGAAATTAAAATGTATATAGAATATATTTAGAATATTTAAGAGCATTCAACTCTTATTTAGATTTTTACTTAAAGCATTTTGTAAAAACACACTTTTGTTTTTTTAATTTTTTTTAAATAAGATTTTATTTGAATTAGGAATCTTTAAATCTTTTAATGGTTTATTTTTCTATTCTTACTGTGAATTAAGAAACTAAGTGTATTAAGATTTAAACTTAAGTTTTGGGGTTAAATTATAACTTTCTAATCAATTAGATTAAGTAATTCTTTTGTTTTCTGAAAATTTGATTTTATCATAAAGTTAAGTAAAAAGGCCAGATATTCAGAGTTAATTAAATAGAGAGTTAGTAGAATTTTAGTTTACAAGACTTACAGGCTAAAGATAAATAACTAGCCTTGGTAAATTTTGTCTTGACGGATCATATAGGAGGAAACTAAGAATTTGAAGAACCTGATAGAGAAGGGTTTTGTTGTCCAAGCTCTGGTTTGAGAGCTAAGTAACCTAAACATCTAAATTCACACACATAGAATTGTCTTGTTGGCATCTGAGACCGCGAAAACACAGAGGTTAAGAGATCAGTTCTGAATCCTTTTTAGTCTAAGGATTTCCGCGGGGCAGTTCTTGAAAGGGTGAAGGATGTGCCACTCACCTAGAAAAAGGATTTGGAGAATAAAGTTGGATAGAAAAATGAGAAGGGGGGAATAAAAAAAAGAAAAAAAGGAAGGAAAAAATATAATAAAACACCCTACAGTTAAGTGCCTCATTACAAATGGGTCCTTATGCAGTTTTTCCCACACAAAAATAAAGCATCTCGGTACAAATGGATGCTACTCTTCCTTCCATCAAATAAAAAGAACACCTAGCTACAAATGGGTGTTCTAACCTATAGAAAAAGTGAAAAAATATGGAGATAAAAATATTTGGAATAAAAGACCCAGTGGTCCACCGGGGAGATATACACAAAAGTGTTGACCTCAGGATAGAAAAATGGTGAGGAGAAAGCAACCAAACCTGAGTAAGGCCAAGCCAAAGGCTTGAATTGGAATAATTGGGATTGGAAATTGATGTCTTAAGATCTGGATTTTTGCAACTTTGGATGCCTTTAGGACAATTTTCTTCACTAAGCACAGATGTTTCAAAATCATAGCTACTGAACCTTGGTATTGGGCAGTGAAGCCTAAGAAATCGGGTTTTGAAGATTTTAAGTTGAGACCTAAAGGTGAAGAATTGACAGAATCCTAGATCTAGAAGTTATTCTTAGTGCTGTAGGCTAGTAAATTAAAGTTTTACTATTCTAAGTTTGATTAATAATGAGTATCTGATTAATTTGCTTAAACTTATATTGATAAAAGTCAAATATCATAACTTATTTTTGAGAATTCTAATTCTTAATAAAATTCTTGTTAACAACATTGTTTTAAGTGTGTTTTGAAAATGTTATAAGTATAAATCTAAGTAAGAAAATTTTCACAAATGCTCTGTATATTAATCATTTATATTATACTTAAAATTTTCTGACCTAAGCTTTCCTCTACATAGTTATTTATATTAATTTAAACCCAAGTGCTTTAAATCATCATATTTTTAGTTAATTTTGCTAGGGACTAGCAAAACTTTGGCTTGGGGGTATGATGAGAGACTCATCATGATCTCTAATTACCCCTAATTAACTAGTCTTCCTAGTTAATTAGCTAAGGATATGAGTATATAAGGGTTAATTATAAAATAAGGGATATATAGTAAAGGACCTTAAAATAAGTTAAAAAGGATATTTTATCATTCAATTAATATTCTAATTAATAATTGGACACGAGATCTTATTAGTCATTCCCTTAATTAATAAGTTAATTAACTTAAAACATAATGTATACATAAGTATATAATAACTTAAGTAATTTTACCTAATCTAATAAATTAACCTAAAAAGGTCAAAAATGTAAATTCAAGGTCTAAACATAATAGTTACCTTATTTACTAACATATATAAAAGTTGAAAAAAATCTAAGTTAAAATAAACCTTTAAAACCTGGGTTTACATTTAGGTCCTTACTATTCATTACAATCAGGTCCTTAATTTTCATATAGGTCCTTAAATTTCATCACACATAGGTCCCCGTCATCTTCTTCTTCAGCTAATTGAATGGCTGACGACAGAGGGTGATTCCACCGCGCGATCACCGTCCTGCTGACATTATTCTTCCTTCTCCAAGTTCCTGGAGATTACGCTCACCATCCCATCTTCATCCATTGGACTGGATTACTCTGAAATCCTAATTTTAGGTGGTTGTTAACCTCACCGTCATCGGAGACGATGCCGAAGGTTAACCTCCCCAAGCTTCTTCGTCTAGACTCTGCCGCCCTCTTCATCACCATCAGCTATAAATAGACCCCCACCCCCTCGATTTCTGTAAGTTGGCTCCCTTCCCTCTTCTAACACTGAGCCGACCCAATAGGCTATTCGTCTGCAACTCCGGCGATCTTCCACACCATTCTCTGACTTCCTCCATCCATCCTAATCAGCCAAGGAGCTTCGCCGAGGTTAGCCGCATATTTGGACAAAGGCGACGACCATCCAAATTCGCCTGCCGGAGATTCTTCTCATTCCCTCTATTTTCGTCCTCCGTCATGAGCCGTCGACGGAGTCCCTTTGACCCCTTCGTCCAGGTAACAGTAGGATAGGGATAGTAGGAGTAGGAGTAGGAGTAGGAGTAGTTTAAGTAGTTAATTAGTTAGTTAGCTTAGCTTAATTTCAGATTCCAGACTTCATCTTCTTCGACTCCGACAAGTTCCTTGAGCTTGCTGGAGATTTGATTTTGTCTTTTTAAGCCACTGTTCACATTCCTTTATCACTCACGATCACTTCTAATCCATTAAAACACTAATGCTATCACTGATTCGCCTAATTCACCTCCACCTTCAACAGCTACTGTCGCTGTCCATGGTGGCAGTAACTGAGCTTAGATCCACCTCCATAGGGTCCTCCATCACCTATTCACAACCTAAGGACCCTATTCTACACTTTAATTGGTATAATTATCACCTATAATGTAAACGCCCAAATCTAATTAAGCTCACTGTCAATGGCAGCTCAGGAGTAGTTGAAATTCTTAATTCTCTATATATTTATAATCGCAAACCTTCTTTGACTTGTCTCGACCACTCTTCTGAGTAGGAGAGCAAGCCTATGCTTCAACCCACTAAAAATCCATTCAAACTGATTTCACTGCTTAATCTTTCATTTAATGAATTAAAGAGGAATTAAATGCGATCCTGAGGTTCCTTGCAACCACAGGTCCCTTTTCAAATCAAGAATGGCATGATCTACCTTTCTGTACATGGATTTGAATTTTTAGTGGACTCACCATAGCTCCGGCGAGCTCCAACGAATCGAAAGTGTTCTTTAGCCTTTAGAATTTGTTGTGAAGCTCCAGATCAATGATTTGATGGTCACTGATTATTCTGAGAATGTTTATTTGAGGTTTAAGAGATTGGAGCTTGAGATAGGTCTTTATCTTCTCCAACTCCGGCGGAGTTGGAGAAGTTTGTTAGATAGATTAAAGTTGCATTTAAGAAGTCTAGAAGCTTCAGTGCTGTACACTGAACTCATTCCTAGCCTTAGATCAGTGTAACAACCTCTGGGTTGTCTGACAAACAAACACCTTTTCAATCTCAAGCGATGAGCCTGAAACCCTAGGAACTCTAGTCGAAATACCTATCTAAGGCTTAGAATCTGTTCCTGTGAGTGAAGAGATGTTGTTTTAGGTTTTAATTTCGTTTTAAATAGCCAAACTTAGAAAGTCAAAACTTGAGGCTTAGCAGTCAAACTAGAGTTTGAATCTTGAGTTCTGGATTCAATGTAACAAATTGAGGAATTCAAATTGTTGCTGAAATGATTATAAATGATTTAGATGAGATTTGAGTGAGTTTTGATCAACTTTCCAGTGGAAATTGATTTCTGTCAGTTTGGGTTATTTTTGAACCCAAACTGACGACAGTAGCTATTTGATGAGATTTGGATGTAAACTCTGCCCAAATGAGCTTGTTACATTCCTTAGAATCTGTTTGAATCAATTAGATATGATCTTAGCTATCTGTTGCACATATCAGAGTTTAAAATCCTCTCTCTGAAGCTTTCAGAGAAGCTTGGAGCTTCTCTGCAACTTCTTAAGCTTAAAGAGCTTCAGGATCCACTCCTATAGATGCGGAATTACCTGTATGACCTATTCAGACACTTAGTTAGAAAAGCCATCCTGTAAACACTATAACATTAACTTCACTTTCTAGGCATATTAAACCCGTAGAAACCCCCTAATTTCACCTTTCAAATCAAAGAGGAAATCATCCTCTAAACCTTAAATTGACCCTGCAATCCTGTAGAGCCATCTAAGAGCTCTCCATCAAGCTTAAGATGGCTTGATTTGGAGCTTTGAGTAGGGAGAAATCGACGTTTGAAGTTGGGTCTGGAGGGGGAGAACTTAGTCCCACATCGGAAGTCCTCAAGTGCCTGCCTTGGTATAAAAGCTATTTGTTGCATAGCCCATTCAGTCATCAACGCTCAGCGCGAAAAGAAAACTTGACCATCTGAGCATTGTGTGTGGGCGTGTGCTCCCGAGTGGGCGTGTGTGCGCAATTGGCCCTGGGAGGGCGAGGCCTAGGAGGCATTTAGCCGGTTCGGCTCGAGAAAGGGCTGGGTTGGCTCAAGAGAAAAAAAATCGAAAATGAACCCTAATGAAATTAGGCGAGGATCGAGTAGGATATGGTCCCACCCTGATCTTAAGGTGTTGTGTATCCTCGAAAGGACCTCGCAGCAAATCTAAAATAAATTTTTGGTTGAGAAGCAAATTAACTCGATTCAGCTGAAGCAATGGAGCAGAAAGAGTTAAGGCTAAGTGCTGAAGGGGAAAGTAAGTGTCGAAGAAGCTAAGGACTAAAGGAAGCTAAGGAGGAAGAAGAGAACAGGAAGGCGCTAAGGAAATGCTAAAGAAGGGCAGGAGTAGAAGAGAAAGCAGAAGTGAAGAAAGAAAAAGATCAAGAGAAGAGAAAAAAGAGAGGCTGAAGAATAAGGAAAATAAGTTGATTTTTCTTGTTATATTTTAATTTCTTTTTGCTCTTAATTGTTGTATTAAGGCATATATTGACTAAATAAACTCTTCTTTGCCTTAAATCATTTGAAATAAATAGAATTTACATGTTTTTAATATTGGAAATGAGAGTTCATATGGGATTTTGCATGTTATTTCATTTAAATCAATTTTGGTAAAATTTATGCTTCTATAATTAACTTAAATATATCTCCTATACTTATAAAGAAGAATAAAAGATAACTAGTGAATTTAGAATAAATTATACCTCCCAGCGAATGACTTGGACCCAACCAGTAAAAATTTTCTAAAATGTTAGGTTTATTCGACTCTATACTACACAACCGACACAATTTTGAGTTAACCTAAGTTATTTTCTTCTACTCTTAATTAAGTAAAATTAACTTAATTAACTGAGTTGAGGTAAAGAACCACCATTAATCCCACACTCCCTTCTGATCACGAGATGGAACTCAAGCCCACCCTTAGGGAACCTAACCTTGAAGAAATTCACCTATTTGAGGAGTCTGATGTTACCAGTGTGAACCATTTACCTCAGATAGAGTGCCTTAGGAGACCTACCGAGATTTTAGATGATTCTAGACCTCGGATACATGATGAATTGTATGATGAGGCGAATGATGAATTATGTTAGAAACCTACATTCAAGATTTGGAGTAACACTAAGAGTGATTATATTTTATTTGAATAATTAGCCCACGACGATGTCACAAATTTGATCAAATTAGGTTTCCTTGGCACATCCATTGATGATATTCATCCTCATGATGATGAAATAATGGAAAACGTGGAAGCAACTTCTGAGATTTATGTGGATTCACATATAGACCTCGGGGAGGAATTGAGTAAAGAACAAGAACCCAGGAATGAGATTGAGGGTAATCTCTAAATCTGTTGCTTTCAACCAGCCTTCATTTGACTGGGAGTCACCCTCTTATTCACCTATGTTTGAAGGCGAAATTGACTCCATACATTGAATTGACCACTAATGAAGCGTAGGTAGATACTTGTGATATTACTAGAGATGCTAGGGACGTGATTGAAGAACTGAAAAGGTTGTTAGGAGTGGACACTAAGCCGATTAGACCCAATTTAGATCTTATGTCCATCCTGCAACCTCAAAGACGATACTTGGATTAGGCAACTGCTCACTTTTGTTCTGATCAGGGGGCTTAGCGAACCAATCTCTTGTATTGAGGTATCAGGTATGGATTGATACTTTCTATGATCAATCCATCACCCTGGAGGTATATCTTTGTACTATCCCTTCCCCATTCCTTTTGGAGGATCCTTGTACCCCTATGAAGGTTGTTATTCTCACCTATCATTTAGAATCTCCTCCGGTGACCTGGGACGATTTCATTCCCATCCTCGTTCGAGCATTTGTTATCAGGAGTCATCATCAGCTCGCTAAAATCCTAAGTTATTTATTTTCTAGGCCTTATAACAACATTCTGTACCTACATCGACGATCAGTAACCGTCGGTATAGGTCAAAACGATCATTGCTATAGGTCCAAAGAGCTATTTTGACGATCATTGAAGTGTTCTCTTAAGAGACGTCACTGGAGGCAACACTGATGATTTTTTACTATTGATGTTATACTTTGACTTGCAGTGACGATTACATTCTAGAAGCTAGCCATTTTTTGTAATACTAGAAACAACGCTTTTATCCGTTGTAAGGTCAAAAAATGTTGCTAAAAACATCACTACACGTAATAACTCTAAATGTCTTTTTAACATAATACCAACACAACCATCCATCACTAAATCAGTCAATATAGATATCAAAGCATCCTTTCAAAAAAAAATATAGATATCAAAGCAATATCTTAATAGATTTAAGATTTAGTCAACAACAATGTTTACCTTTATTTAAGTAAGATTAAATAAAAATATACAAGATATGACTTTTGAAATAACAAATTAAATTATTTATAAATCATAGATTCGTATCCAATAAAATAATTTTCTCATATAATTCTAAAAGGAAATTGTGTCTACAAGCATTATAAATGACATAAGCCACAGGTATCCTTCGAACACACTCTATACACATAAATTGGTAGACAACATTCTAACCTAAGGCTAGAAGGTACAAATAGCTTCTATCATAGAAGTTCATCAAAATATAAGCCCCCCTTAGGTCTTCTTCCAATTATTTCAATGGTTCATTGATTTCCAAGTACTTCAACTATGAGATCTTGAGCAGCTTGCAAAGGTTCTTGATCAACTTGAGGTAATGTATAACTGCAAATCATTAAACATAATATTATAATCCTTGAAAAAAAGATAAAGTTATAATTTACGTACATAAATACAAGTTATATGCATGTTATGAAACATACATAAAATTAGCATCATACAATTATTTATAATTCTATTACATTTCATGATTACATCCTTGAACAACCTCCCATTTTTGTGTTTACAATAAAAAAAATCATGAAACATAAAGATTAAAAAAATGGATGCTTTAACTTGGAACTAAAGAAAAGATGCACCAACTAAAAATCGAACCCAGGTTTGTACCGTAGAAAAGTACTATTCTACCACTAAACCATTGATACTATTCATGTTTGCCAATATATACATGTCTTGGAATCCCTCTTTGTATGTTCTTTTTCTGAAGTAGTACCAAGTCTAGTGAATGCCCTTTGGCTCGACACTTCCAAACTAGATGCCTACATTCAGGTATGAAGGTCTTTTAGGAAGTTCTTCTCTTGAAAAAAAAGATAAACCGCTAGCAAGGTAGCAAAAAGATCTAAGATCCACAAAAAAGATCAAATGCACCTTTAAAAAAAAAGCAACAGATATATGGGAAAATTTATCACAAAATAAGTTACCAATGGGGATAATGACTGATCTTTAAACCATATCCCCATATTTTGATATATGGGGAAGATACTGTAAATGACTTATTTTCACTTTAAACCAGCATCCTGCTAATTATTGTGTAATATGGCAGGAACAATTGACAGAAGTGATGTTGGAATGACTTATGGGGCTGAATGTTAGTGGATAACTCATCACACCTTGTGTATCAAGTTGATAGGATTCAAGTGATAGGGATTTTGAATTCCTATTTTCTATTTGACTCCTATGGTATTGAAATTTCTAATCTTAAAATGGTCTCATCTATTGTTCACAGGTGATGATTCCATGGGCAAACGGCAAAAATCACAGAGTACACAACCAAGAGGAAGAGAATAGTGATTTTCCCTTTTATGTTTTGGGATGGCAACGTAATTGTATATTATTGCGCAGTTTATTTTTCATGGAGAAAAAAAGAAAGAAAGAAAAAAAAAAATCTATAGCCTATAAGCTTCCATATGTTGGAACAATAAGAGTTTCTCTGTTCTCTATTTGATGGGTTGGAGAAGAAACGGATAAAAAGCATGATAACTTTGGCTATTAAAAAATTGAAAAGACCTGTATACATAAGGGATAGAATTATGCATCTCTTTTCCTGGGGATAGTACAGATATTAGTCCGTTCCATTTCTCCTTTGCTTTACCAAGTGATGGCTTCATTGTATTTGCCGATTTGGGAGGGGTAACATGGTCTCTGTCTCTGATCCTTAGTGGGTCTATTAAAGAGCTCACTCTAAAGAGTGCAAAAAAAAAAAGCTCACCTTAATTAAAGAATATATAAGTCATGAACCTTAAAAATATGAGTTATCAGTGGGACTTGAACTCAAACTTGATGGTTAATGATTATCTTGTATAAAACTTTATTAGTTGTGTTATAACTTATTCTTGATAAACATATATTACATATTGTTTATTTTTGAAAAGCCTTATCGAACCTGAGCTCTTACACTAATCTAGGCTTCTCTCCAGCAAAGACCTAACCTTCCAATGAACTGGAAGTTAGAAGCAAAGACCTAACCTTCCAAAAGAAACCCAACCCCCTCTTCTTGCTTAAGACTTCAACGCAAAGCTCCTCGTCAATGGGTTCCTCTTCAAGCATGAATTGGAAGTGCTGATTCCATCTCGGGTCCCGGGTTTTCTTTATCCTCTGTATTAGCATGAAAGAAAAGCATTAATGGAGCTAATCTTGCCACCATTAGTACTGAAACATAATGACCAAAGTAGTAAGAATGACTAATGCGAACTAAGAAGATGACAGATTTATCCCATTAAACAGTAAACTTGGATCAGAATGATCAGTGATTTTCCCCCAAAAGTCTAAAACCCAAAGGTGTTCAATTTGGATTAGGTTGGTTAAGTGCAATGTCCATTAACAATAACATGCTAAAGTGGATCATGGATATATCAAGAGGAAATAACCTAATATTGGTCCAACCAAGGTTGTGCCAAATTTCAAGTAGAGCTTTGATCATCCATTATATTTATTTATGCATACCATGGTGTGTATATTATGGATATGAATACATTTTTCACATCAACCCTCAAATCCCTAACTGTGTAGGTGTATTCAAGAAAGACAAGTATGCTTACTCACAGTTGTATAATTGGAATAGTCCAGCTTATACAAACTCTAGTAAAATGTCAATATTCTGAAATTTGGGGGTTTTGCAGTTGGCAACGTGACAAGGGTAGATCCAATTTCTCATCTAAGTATATAGCAGACTAACATACCCATCAAATTTCCATGACAGGATTTGAATACATGGTACCCATCTAACCATGACAGTTTCAACAGCCATGCTTTGAGCGGCAAGAAGCATCCACCATTCTCCACTTCCCCATATTGAACTGTTCTCTTCAAGATTGGCTGCTAGAACCTGCCCAAGGAAAGAGGAATAAGCATCAATGAAGAAAACTTGTTCTGCAAATGCTACTAGTATGAATTTAATTAAGGGGTAACCTATTCCACCTACAAAACACAATCATCAATACCATGAAATCAGGTGTGAGTAAGCAAGAATTAGAGTATTGATAGCATATAAAGGGATTACGCACATGTGCAGCACAGATTCCAATCTAAAATGTAAATATGCAAACATATCTTTGTAAATTATAATAATTTTAGTTTTTTTTTCTGAAAAGGAACGATTTTAGTTGTATGTAGGATAAGGACAATGCAAACACCCTTATTTTAAAACCTGTGCGACAAATAACCATGATAACAATGCAAACACCCACTCTTCTAGCTTCCCTGTTTTCTTTCCTAGGCACTGTCATTATCCTCTCCCTGCAAATAGATAACCATGATAACAAAAACAAAAAACCTCATCTGCAACCTTCAACAACATTGCTTGTATTTGTTCATGGTGGCAATGTTGTATTACATGAAGAAGTAGAATGATGGGGAAGAAGCATTGCTCCCATTGCAGAATTTAATGTAGGTATCGATTATGTTGATGGTGGCATTGTCATTGCAAGCAGCGGGTACTTTTCCAGTTAAACGTACTTCTGATTTTTCACTAGTAATTTTTGGTTGAATTTCCATGGTTAAAGGTGCCTTGTAGATGATGTCTTGGCTCATATGTGCATAGGTGAAGTTGTTGGGTCCCCAAAAATTATTCCAACCTAGCATCCAAGTGTAGTGCTGGTGGTATGTTTATCTCTTGCAGATGGAAATCCATCTTAACTTCAAAGCCGAAATAACATTCCTTCTATCAAACCAAGTGTTTTTCATTAGTGGATGGATTTTATTTGAAACAAGTAACTGATGTCTTTGGTTTGCCCAACTATGATGTCCTTCTTACAATGTTGAATTTATGTTATTTCTTATGAGAGACGAAGCCATCAAGCTGCATTTTATTTAGAACACAATTATATCTCATAAGCTTGTATTTAAAATACAATGGCAATAATGGAAGCTATCAATGATCATCATAATCATTGGGTTAAGAAGAAAAGCAAAATGCGGGCACACCCAACCACAATCACCACGAAACAATAAAATAAAGAGCAAGAGATAATAAGTATGAAACAAAAACTAGCAAAAGAGTGTTACTGCTTAAGAACTCACAATCTGATGAATCAACCATTGTGAACATCCTTTGAAAAGTGAAACTCCTTTAATATAAAGCTTGTACAAGATACTTGAAATATGTGGAATATAATACACTCATAGAGGTTAAGTAGGCCTTCAGTAGCAACTTAATAGAATTCAAAAAGGCCCTAAAAAGAACTTGCCATTTAGATAGAATAGAAAGAGAGATGGGTAGATAAGTTCTATTTATGTATCTACTCAAACTAATTCTTAAACATCAAAGATCATTTCTCACATGACATCAACGTCAAGAAGCAAATCAAAATGAATATCCATCCAATACTGCCAAACTACTTCACACCAACATCAGAATGCTAACAGAGAGCTACCAAAAAAGAGGGCAAACTGATTGTTAATGCTTTATGTAAGTCATGACAGAGAATATCATTCATCAAGAAGAATATTTGAATGAAAACTTCACAATATGCAACTTGCCAAATGGATAATAGGACAACCTTCTGTTGAAGCAAAATCTGCAAGGATTTGAACCAAGGCTAGTCATGCAGAATTAGGGCCAGACCTTCCTTCACCTGTGAAATCTCCTTACTTGCAATTTAAGTCATTCTAAAAATAAAGGAAATTAGCCTCTATATGATAACAGAAAAAAAGGAAAACTTACCAAAACAGGAACAAGTGAACCTATCGAAACAAGTAACCAGCTGCGAATCTTTGCCAATCAGTATTAATCTCATAGATTAAATGCTGAAATAGCATCATGTAGTGACCCTTGCAAAATGCATTCAATTCATGTCATTATAATCCCTTGAACTACTAGGACAATTAAAAATTCCATCTAACCTTCAAATATGGAGCCACATTTTCATAACTTAGAAGCTTAACTAGGGAACCAATATCTTTAAACCAATTCTTTCTTTCATTTGGATTTCCACTCTCCACTTAGCAACCAGGCCTAGTGATTCTTCCCATTCACCACTCCCTCTACAGTAAAAGCGCTACAAGCTCAAGTTTGTCTAGCCCACCAATCTCCACTAGAGCCTCCCCTTCTCTTGCATGAATTTCCTTCTTGTAGCCCAAGAGATACTACGTCAAGTCCTGCAACTATCTAGCCAGTATGGGTTGTACCCATACCATATATAAGTTGGTGGCCCATCAGTTATGGTTGTACCCATACCATAAATCAGTGTACCAAGGATATTTATGTTAGTAGTTCAAATATCTAGAGTATCTTGGTCAAGAAAAAGTGCCATGCAAAGAAGCCACTTTCTAATGGTTAGTTTCCAAGCTATTCATAGTGATTGTGGCACTTCTAGTCATCATTCCTCTTTATGACATAAACATCTATAATTTTAATTTTGTAGGAGAGTTGAAGAAAAGCTTGCTGATAGAAACTGAAGGCACTGGTTGTTCACAAGTTGGGAATATCCCATGCAATATGGAGGCTTCTAGGGACAAGGCATTTCGTGATGGTTAGTTGTCTGTAAATGAGAGGGTTGATTTTATCATGATTTCAACATTTAGTCTTACATTTCCCTTGTTACTAACATCTAATAGCATTTGATATATTTAACTTACTCTTCATAGATTACTGGACAATCAAATTTGTGTATGTCCTTTTCTTGACCCTCAAGCTTATTATATTTCTAGAAGAACCTTTTATTGGACTTGTGTTATATACTCATCTTGTTTGGAAAAGTGGCATTATAATGTCTCTCAGAGTATTACTGTAAACACAAATACATACTCTGCTATGTTGTTTTCCTCTACAATATGCTAATATTATGGTGCACTCTATGTTCTTATATTCAGTTTCCTAGATTTTGTGTTGTATACAAAAAATTGGAGAGAGATGTGGACCTGGAATATCTTCCATTGAACAAGTCTGAACTTCAAAGTTCTCCGGTCCTCTTATCTCGAATGCAAAGAACAAGTGCAAGACATCGAGTCTAATGACATCTAGTGTCAAAGTTGATTATAAGGGTTTTAACCAAAGTGTTGCTACTCACATTTCTACCATGAAGAATATTATCAAGAAAGTATCTAGCTGTCAACATGAACAAAGGTCTGATAATTCTTCAACTTCAACTAGTCTGTCTTCTGGGTATGTTGACAACCATGGTTTCCTGTTTGACCAAACCACCTAGACAAACTGCATGTCTATATTAGGCAGATATAATTATCATACAAAACATTGGTGCATAGCCACATCTAGGATATATTAGTTGTTCCATTTTTAAGCTAAAACAACCCATGATGAAGACTACCTTCTATTATACATCATAGAATTGGTTATACTTTATTTAAAAAATCCAATAAGAATACTCTAGCAAGTTAATTTGCACTAAACACACTAGATAATTGCTATAAATGGATACTCCCTATTTAAATGGAGAATATGAAAAAAAAAAAATTAATGTTGACCTTTTCTTAAGTTTGAACTCATTCCCTAAGGGTAGCCCAAGGAATACCGAAAGATACACTACAAATGCAAGATGTGGATGGGTTCAATGGAAATACAATTCATCACATGAAAAAACATAAATTCAAGATTTTTTTTTATAAAGATTTTCAACCACTGATAAAATCAAGACTATTCCTTGCATCGCTCTAAGAGGACAAGTATAATAGTAAAGAATCCATAGAACTAGGCTCAGTTAGAAACATGTAAAAAAACCTTGGGTTTCGCTTAGATTTATATAAAATCAAATGAAAAGTGATGGTCCCAATTGCATCACTTTAGGCACAAATTTACTTTACTACCATTTCCATCTAACAAGAATGAAAAAATGAAAAGAAGAGGAAAATGAAATGCATCTACTCTTAACCCCTGAGACGGTTCTTGAGCCTTAGAAGGAACCTAATCCTGCCTAGAGGTTATATTAGTTTCCTGTTGCCTTGCAAAAGCCAATTCCAAGACCTTTCCTTTCCAACAGGTTGCACCTGCGTAAGATAGGAATGCCAATTGTGATTGCTTGGCTTAGGATAATGCTTTTGTGCTTGAGATTGCAACTAAAAGAGAAGAAATTATGATGGTCAGAGACACAAGTGAGCAAAATACTAAGTATATGGACATATAGTATTAAGTAGATTCCATCAGGAAACGAATAAAGTAATTAAAAGCAAAGAAATAGTCACTGGTCCAAATTTCCAAAAATGTATTCATAAAAGGGATAATCAAAAGCAAAACCCACATTAGTGCAACTCCAACCCTAGGAAAATTCACCACAAGAAAATTCTATTTCTATTTCTTTCTTTATTTTCAGTGCCAAAACATTGAATAAATTCCTCAAAGGAATTCCTGCATGTTGTTCATTGTTTACCTTTTATATTTCTTAACCTCCTTCAGAAGTCATTCATATCCTTTTGCTGCTTATGCTATTGATTCCTTTACTTTGACTATGTTGTTGCCGATGTTCTTGTTGCTCATTAGATCTTCTCTCCTTCCAACATCATTTTGTATTGACCAAATTTGAACTTCGACCAGCATGCTGCTGCTGAAAGTTGTTTAAGAAGCTGAAAGTTGTTTAGGTTTTGAATGGGTAGAGTGAATTCTTGGGATATAGAAGGTAGAGATGGAAGCGATGAGAAAGAAAATATGACAAACCTAACTCCTTTTATGTCTATGCATTTCATTGAATAATAGTTCATATTTTCCCCACTGAGGTGTTCTGAAGGATTTTTCTAGATGTTGGAAGTTGATGGATGTGGCACTACAATGAAATTACAAAAAAGGTTGATGACGGAATAAAATTTTGAGATGCTGATACTTAGTCCAATTTTCAATTGGATTAATGATACAGGCTTCACAACCTCAACCAGGAACAACTGCAAATCAATATATTCTTGATGGATGTAAACACCATATTTTTCTTTATACCTACAAGTCTGTATGCACTTATTATTCCTTTTTATTTTTTCACAAATTCTTTTCTTTGGAAATTTATCTAACCTAGAATTTATCCAGAGAACCGTGGAGGTCGTGAGTGAGATGCTGCAAGCAATAAATCCAAATGACTGTGAGGAATGTGTCTGCATTCTTGAACAATTTGCAGTGCAAAATCTACCCAGGTCTAATTAGGCATTACAGGGCAAGAGCTAAATAACAATCTGTAATAGCTTTTGCTGCATACATTTCGTCAAACACGTGGTGCACACATTTACTTCAACATTAAAATCACATATAACAATCTGTAATAGGTTTTGCTGCATACATTTCGTTGAACACCTGGTGCGCACATTTACTTCAACATTAAAATCACATATAAAGATAAACTACAAGGATCTACACATATTGAAAATTAAAAAAAATGAACAGATATGCAAGCATTTCTACCTGATCTCTCTGATGGCTTCAATGATCGAAACAATGAAGAGATTTCAAATACCTCATTGTCTTTAACGATCTAATCAAATACAGATCCAATCGAAGGAACAAGTGAAAGGCATTGATAGAGAGAGATAGATTGAATAAGAGACCACATATTTACTTTGCATTCTTTTTACTTCTTGAAATGAAATGATTATTGATGTAATACTTATATTAAAAAATAGGCAAAGATAGAGACACCAAATTGGAGATTTGGATTTCCTCCCAATAACTGGAAAGTAAATTAACATAAGTGATTTCAGTTCCAAATCCAATGGTTTTGCATATTTCATTCCTTACTTCCGACCAGGAACAAGCTAGAACAAAACCAACCTTTTTTATCGCTTCAGTTCCACTCCAGGAGTCATAGTTCTGTGCCAAGTTCCACCTACAACCAGTACTTAACAATCTGTATCCCAATTTCAAGAGGTCGAAATAGTAAAGCATTGCCACTCAAAAAAAAAAAAAAAGATGTCACATATGACGCTGAAAAGTTTCTAGAAAAGTAGCTTAAAATATTATGAGCAAGCATGACTATGCTGGGAAAAAAAACATATGCAAAGATGTCACTTGCGACCAGAAGATTGCTGCCAACGCATAACATGATCTCCGAGTTTCTAACTTAGACTTCTTGTTATAATAATCCTATACTTCCTAAAGTTAACGATATATTGTGGATCAATATGACAAAAGCAATAAATTCTAAGAATGGTAAACTTTTTATTTGAAAGGAGCTAGGTAAAAGTTTTGGTAAACCATTATCTTCAGTAAGTAGATTGAAAAGAGAATATCATCAAGGAAGAAGGTTTACCACATCGACCAGGGAGCCAATGCATACAGCAAAAAAGCCAGCTCCCAAACCAGCTAATAGATGAGTGAAGACGTTGTCAGTGAATCCTGGAATTTTTAGAATTGTCTGCATAAAGAGAAAGAGGTGAATATAATCTAATATCAAGACAATTTGGAACAAACCGTCCGGCATTACACAAGCAAACCGATCATGAGCATCACCTATTTAACTTGATCATAGCTAGCCAACTTAGTGGCATTGATGATAGCATTGCGAGCCACATTGGAACCGACACCGGTCCACAAAACCCCCAGCCCTTCCTGAACTGATTTTTGGTCCCAAATGTAAAATACCCATTAGTAGACAAGTGCATCAAAATGAATGATGCTCGTGATCAGCTTTCATAATCCAAGTAACCTGCTTGACTATTGTTGAAGAAGCATTGAAAGCTCCCGAATACTGCCTCGGCACACCAGGTGGAAGCTTCCCTTCTGCCTGAAGCCTGACCTTAACAAGATCGGTTGGGTTGGCAATCATGATAGCGATGGCAACTGATGGTAGATGTAACAAGTGAAGAGAAATTAATTCCGTTGTAAAAAGCAATGGCTCGATGCTGCTCCTTTCTTATAACCACTTTGTATTTTTCGAGAGGCTGGTGAAGAAGCATTACCCATGTCCCCAACACTAATGTGAGAAGGCTTCAAGAAGATTCATAGATTTATGCCACTGGAACGGTTAGGATTTATAGATTCTCATTTCATCTCTTTTAGATTGATAATCTTAGCATTGGTTTTTATGGAACTCAGAGTGGATTTTTGGTTAGGAAGTTATGCAAATCTAGGGTCGATTAAATACCTAATCGAGAGGCGTAACCGAATGCCCACCCACCAACCACCTCCACGCTCACCGGATCCCTTCCCCCTCACTCGATCGCCTCGAGCCTTTCACGGAGGGAGACAATCTCGCGGAGGAGAGACTCACGCTTGACGTTCCATCGGGACTCCTCTCGGAGACACCGCTTCTCTTTGAGCCACCACTGCTCGTCACGCAGCCACCGTTGCTCGTCGCGGAGCCATCTGAACTCGTCGCTCTTCGACGGGGAAGGAGAGGGAGAAGGGGAGGCGGAGATGGAGGAGGTCGATCGGAGTTGGAGGATGTTAGGGTTTGGTCAGAGGAGAGGCTTGTGGGAATGGAGTCTGGAAGGGGATCTATGAGGGGAAGGGGAGAGGGGAGCGTGGAGATAGAGGTGGATCTGGAGGGGCATCGGGGGTAATTCGGGGACTTGAAGTGGATGTGCATCTCTATTTCTGGAGGGGCGTCGAGTGTTGCAGCCTTAAGTGAATGTAGGAAGTTGGAGGAGAGAGGGGCGTCGGGTGTTGGAGGTGGGAAGTTGGGAAAGAGATAGTAGCGACGTATAATTAAATCTATAGCAACATATATTTTATGTCACCATTGGTGTAGATCTTTTTTTTTGCAGTGCCTATGTTACTTTACTCATTTTTAGGGCCTATGTTCTTGGTTTTTGAACCTGATTTGCATATTTTTTGATTACTTGTCTGCTAACAAAATAATGGCAGCCCAACTCTAACTCAGGTAATACCCTTTTATGCAATGAGGACATTACAGATTTTAGGCATAAGGGGGTATACTTGAGGATATACATAGTGCATTCATGCATTTAGTTAAAACATTTTGCATTGCATACATTTGCATTTATTAAAAAAAAAATATTGCATTTAGGCCTATAGTAGAATTAAGCTTAACTTGTTGGGCCCTGCATTCTTAAGCATAAGACTAGGACTTTAGGTTTAGACTAAGTTAACTCTAGGTGTCTGACTTTAGAAGCTAAGTTGAGCTACTAGCTTTAGACCCTTAGGATCTTTTGTGGACTTAAAAACTTGAGTAGGAGTTAACTTGCAGACCATTCCTCAAAAGGTTGAGGAAGGAAAGCTAGGAATTGAGTTAAGGGCTAGTAGTACCTGGTGTCTTTTTCTATCTTTTGGTTTACGGGTCCTCGTAACCTAAGCATCCACATTTCACACACACTTGGTCTTGTGTAAATAATGATCACGTTAATTCATTTCTTGAAGAAAATTTGGTTCTCTTAGTTCTGATTTAGGAGAAGCTTAAAATCACAATTTGATTGGACGAATTCCTGCTGCATGAGAGGTAGAGTATATACTCACCTTGATGATACAATGATAACATGTCACCTCCTCGGCGTTTGCCTCTTAGGATATCTATCCTATTGGAGGCATGTAAGCGCATTGTGTGGTTCAGGTACCATGGGCAACCTTATCTCGAAGTACCGATTGCCACAGGCCTGAATTCGCTTAAGAAATCCATAGGCGATACTATCTCGAAGTGTCGATTGCCAAGAGTTCTTGGGGTCGCTATGGGCGGTGCTATCTCGAAGCATCGAAAGCCAGGCACCCTTCGAGGTTCGGTGATGGGGATAATGAATCCGACATAGATCGTGTTGATAGCTGATTCAAGGGTAGACTTAGAGGAATCAAAATATATATATATATATATTACAAGAAAAATCCTCTTACTCTCTTTCTAGGTTAGCAAGCATACTAACCTCAAATAACTTAGACCAATGCACATGCACAGATGCTTTAATCTCTGGGACCAATAAACCCTAGGGTAGAGCTAGAAGTCAAGGAAACCTGTGCCTGTAACTCGTCCTTAGCCGACCTAGTTTGTAACTTAGTAACTACTTAGGAGCCTTAGGTCTAAAGTCTGTAACTTAACATGTTTCTAAGGGAAGACTGATTAAGTTGGCTAATCTATTTGGAGAGCTAGGCTATTGCTTGAGTTTGCTAAGGACTAGCAAAAACTACGCATTGGGGCATTTAATGAGTCCATATTTTTGGGCTAATTAATTACTTAAATGTCTAGATATTAGATTAATAGTGACATATACATAACATTCAATAAGATGTAAATAAATTAGTCTAATTATTTACTTATTTGGATATTTCATGCATTGCGTTAGTATCTAACTATATTTAGAATTCATTTAGAATAATATGCATTGAAATAATTAGTCTTTAGGTTGCATTACATGCATGTATTAGAATTAACATTTTATGTAAGGGTTTGTAGATAAATAAGCCATCATTTCTTTTCTTATTTTATTAATCCATTTTTATTTCCTCTCCTCAACGGCTGCAGTGACGACGCCCTTTACTCGCTGCTTTGATGGCCATGAAATAAGGATCTGGTCGAGGCAGCCATGGTTATAAGAGAGAGGAGGCAACCATGCTTGGCAAGCCACCATACTCACTCCACCGTTGTGCAGAGCTTCAAAGTCATCCATCTCACCACTACCAGCCTCGATTGTAGCAGTTCGCTCCACTACCGTAGGCGTGTGTCGTGACAGGACGCACCGCCAAATTCGAGCGGCTACACTACCGTGAGCACACACAGGTGTGCACTCCACCGTGATCCAGTGTCCACTACACCAATGCCATCTCCTTCATTTGCTTCACGCGTGCCTCGCATCCATTCTCGCTGTGCCATCCCCTCCAGTTAAGTTGTCCGGGAAGGTTCCCGAACGTCTGAAGACCCAACAACAACCTCTACCTCCATCACCTGACTATTCATCATGTTCCTCCTTTGTTTTCTTCCCCTTTTAACCCAACAACCTGTTCAACTCTTTGAACGCAACCCATCATCGCCTACACCAACCACCAGCAACAACCACCTCCACACCTCCTCTCATGACGTGCGTGACCGTCCAGGCCATCGCTCCACCGCACATCACCTCCAGTTCGCCCTCGCCAGCTCCCCGTGCAGCTGCACTCATGCACCCGTGTGCCTGCTACATGCACACCAGTAGCAGCCCTAATCGCGCACGCCAACCCACCTCCTTTCCAACCAGCACCTCCGCCTGCACTCCTTGCCGACGCTCAACGTGCGCCATGCGCAACCGTTCACACACACACCCACAACAGCCCAGCACGCCACTCGTGTGCAGCCTGCAGGTTGTCCATGCTCCAACACCGCGTGCCACCTACACATCGATCGACTATAGGCCACACAGCCTAGCCACTACAGACCACCTCAGCCCTCGTCGTCACCATCATCACGATCCTCTCCTCCAGTAAACCTTCCCCGTCCAGGATCACCGCCGGCCGAACCTCCTCTACGCACGAGCAAGGGGAAGGATCTCCCTTGTTTCGCTACAATAACAAGGCTATTAAAAATTACATTCATGTGCCATTGATAGAAGGGATTTTTTATTTATGAATATCTTATTAGGTTGATTTTATGATCATATCCTTCATCTTTTTCATAAATGCGATTCTAGCTTTATCTCGTATTGATTTCTTAATCTAAAGGGGATTTTTGGCTTGATTTTTGGGGGAAGTTAATAGTGAACATTGGATTTAATTAGTAGTAAATTTTAATGGGTCATTGCCTCCCTGTGGATACGACTCACTCTCGAGTGGTTTATTTTAGTTGTTTTAATTAGCAGTTTTCCACCACTTACACACTATTTCAACACATCATTTTATGTGCGAAACAACGATAGCAAAAACCAACTTTTCATTGGTTTCCACTCGGGTGTTGGTTCCTTTGATTAACAGGATTTGGTGTGGGCTGGGATGGTGAATGTCTTGCAGGTTGTTGGGTCGGAGTAACCACAACTTAATCATGGAGATTGTTAATAACACGGGTTACTTCCAACATTTTGCTTTGCATTTCCTGAATGTTTTCATCATCTGGGTATTGATGTCTTCTTGAGATGGCCCAGATTGATAACAAGTTTGATTTGAATCGTACCCTCCAAACGGGTTTTGTTGTTGATGAGGAACCGGATTGGTCTAGGAGTGAGTCGGATAATTCCCCCAATTAGAGGAATTTTTAAATTGCTCTTAGAGGGTGGAGATATTTGGAATGAGGCGATGATTTGGATATGTGTAATTTCTCATTGAACCATAAAAAAGCCTCGGAATATTGATTATACTCAGCACGAGCAATATTTAGATTATGAAAATTTTCTCTCTTTAGGGTGTTAGATGGGGTTAGATGTGGAACTCGTGGAGCTTGGGAAAGTTTGGCAGGTCTCCCTTGGTTGGCTAGATTTGTTATATCCCTAGTTAACATTTGTTGATTAGCTTGTAGCTGAGCCATCATGGAGTAGAAATGAGGTGGGGGGGTTGATTAGATAGCTCCAGGGCAAATAGATAGGGGATAGAAAAATTAGCATGTGGATTAGAGGACCTATTTTGTTTTTCCATTTTTTTTTAAATGAAAAGAAGAGGAAGAATGCGGGAAAAGAGGTCTTTGGTGTGGGGGCAAAATCAAGTAGTCCCTCTAAGTGCCGAGTTTGGGACCGTCGCCTGTGCAAAAAATGGAAGAAATAAGGAGAGGAGGGACAGATGAGAGAAAGTGTGCAATCAAGCAACAAAATTCTAGACCTAACTTAAATGTGACTCCTAAAAATTAACCTAAGACTTGATCTATCTAGGAAATAAGAAATCAATAGTGGATATCCATTTTCTCAACAAATCTAGTTAGGCTGAATAAGGGGAGGGTTGGGCTCAAGCAAGTCCCAGGAAAATCACTAGGGACTTGTGTAAATCTGTACCTGGTCGTTTGACACGGCTCCTCAGCCTGGCACAGATATAGATGAAAGAATTGATACCAACTAAAGAAAACTTAAAACCTAGGTAGCAAGCCTAAGTTTGATGAAATCTTAGGGGTCAAATTAATACAAAATTTTAATTAAGTTTAGGAGCTTAAAGTGCACAAAGAATGTAATGGGCATTAGTTGGGATAATGTCCAATTATTTCTTTTTTTTTGTGCAAATTGGGCAGGAAGTGGTGCCCAAGTCAAATCAAAAGAGGTTTGCAAACAAGGATTTTTAGTTGAAGAATTTTAGGGTTTTAATAAAGATTTAATGTCTTTTAGGATCTCTCTTATTAAATGTTCAAACAAGGTTCTGACGTCCCACAAAATAATGACAAACAAGTTGTTGGTGGAGATCAATTCCTTTGAATTTGATGTGACTAAGAGAGAATTCAAAATCCTAAAGTTGGAATTCCTAGTTATGCAACTTCTAAAAATGAATCTCTTTTTAAAATCATTTTAGGTGGTGGTCCAAACAAGACAAACAACACCACCAGCTGATGTAAAATCAAATAAGGAATCCAAAAAATATTTTTTTACGATTTTAAGAATTTATTTGATATTTTTTTGGAATTTTCTTTTTACTAGTGTCAAGAGTAAAAAATGATAGATTCAGGGAATTGATTCTGCAGAAACCTCAAATGATTTGAGAATTTTTTTAGAATTTTATATAATGTAAATAATTTCTCAAGGTTTCCAGAAATATAAAGTTTGCCCGAATCTGATGAGTATAAAAATTTATAAAATTCTCAAATAGTAAGAAAATAGTAAGAAAACAAGGTCTGACCCATGTTCAGTCTGTGAATTTTTTAAAGCAAAACTACTTGAAAATTGGACTCAAGGTTCTTGACTCAAAGGGGCTTCCCTGGATGAAATTTGATTATTTTAGGAAGCTCCTACATGCCCGAACCTAATTTTTAAAAATTAAGACAGAAGTCTGGATTTTCAAAAATCAGACACCAATAAGGCAAAGGTGGTGGAAAAATGACACAAACAAGCAACAAAATGAATTTTAGGCTTCCACCACCTTTAATTTTTCTTGTTTTTGATTTTTTGATAATTTAAACACTTTTTAAGAGATTTTGCTTTTGTTTTTTTATAAGAAAAGGCATGGGGTACTAACCTGAAGTACGTGGGAAGAAAAGAAACTTGAAGCTTTCGCTCCAAGTTTCAAATCCCACACCCTATCGTGATTCGCACCTGAAATCAAAATAAACAAAATTTTGTGAAGATCAAGCAAGGGAGAGATTAAATGCGTGACTAAGCTGTGCCTTCGCACCAAAAAGTGATGCGGAAAATACGTAGTTTGTTAAAAGAGGGTTTTTAATATCATTGTAATGCGTACCTTTGCAATCAACTTTTATAATTTATAATACTAGATAGTGGAGTATCTAGGGTCATCCAAGGAGGCCAATTTGTTAATCACAAAAATGATTCACTCTCTCGCCTCTCAAATCAACACATGTATTTTTGTGAGTTTTATTTTGTTTGTTTTTATAGTTTTGGAAATAATCGGGATTGATGCGAAGATGAATTCTGCTACAACTAACCCTAAGTGACAAAGGTGAAGCCTTCTCCTTTAAGCTCACCCTAGGCAAGTGTGCCTAAGGCAATTAGAAGAGAAGGGGTGTGATGCACTAGTAAACTAATAGCAACATGAAAGACATACTAAAGCTAGAAAGCATGAAATTGAAGGCAATAAACAATTTTGTATTACTAGTAGAGTTGATGACAAGTAGTTACATGCTTCTTAAAGGTAAAAGAGAAACTGCACTGGATAATACAAAGAAAATAGAGATGAAAAAAAATCCTCCAGAGATGGTGAAGGATTGGTCCTTGCTCCAAGCACAGCAGCTCTTGTGCTTGGAAAGAATGCTTCCTTGCTTCTAATATGATAACTCCTCCAAGCTTTCCTTCAAGGTGAGCGTCAACCACCTTACTCCTCTTGTCTGGCTGTTTCCTTAGTGTTGAAGATCTCCTCCTTTGGCGTGGCTAAGGGAGAAGTAGGAGAGGAAGAAGGCACCAAGGAGGCAGTTGTGTGCCCCCTTGATCTTCTCTTCTTCTTCCTTGACGTGAAGATGGAACCTAATCTAAATGAAGAAGATGGAAACTAACTAATGGAGAGGAGATGTGAATTATGTAGTGTGTTGACGCGGCTAGATCGTGTTTTAACAGTTAGTTACGTCGTAGTATAGGTGATCAAGCGTTGTCAACAAATAAAAATTTATTACTCGAAAACCTAAGTATCCGAGGTTGAACACAGAGAGCAATTGTAATTTATTACTAATCTCAAGAATGTAATTAAACATTTAGAGTTACTCAAAACTTAATTCAAAATATATATGCATGAGTTTGAGTCAATTGTGGCGAAAATAAGGAATTTGGACGTCTGATCATGTGATCAGTCGTCTATCTTGTTCTTCTTCTGACTTCTGATTTTCTTCTTTTCTTCTTTTTGATTCTTCTTCCTTGTTTCTTCACTGCAGTTCTCTTACCTTGCTTCATTCTTCTTATTTTCCTTTGTCTTCTGCCTTGCCTCTCTTTTCTTTCTCCTTTTCTCTGCAAGTCTTCTTCTTCTTCCTTAGCTCTGCTTTCTCTTCTTCTACTTGTCTTTACCTTTCTTTATTTCTTCTTTCTTCTTCAGTTCCTCTTCTCTTTGGCTTTGCCTCTTCCTTCTGCCTTGCCTCTCTTTTTCCTCTGCGAAGGCTTCCTTCCTTCTTTTCCTTCGCTTGCAGTGGCTAAGTCCCTGCTTCCTTCTTCAGTTCCTTCCCTGCACAAACCAAAGAGGAGCAAAACCTACCCCTCTATCCACACCCGCGACTCTCTCTCTCTGTAAATCACTCTTCAGCATGCTCTCCTAGAGCCGGGTATCAGGTCGAGTCACGTGCCCGGGTCCAGGCGCACCGGCGTGGGTGTGGTCCGCGAGGAGTGCTCAGGAGTGCATCAGGTCGGGTCACCAGATCCATGTTATGAGCTCACGGACGAGGCGGTGTTTAGGTGAGGGACCTCACCCCATGTGTTATCGGAGGCAACCAGCCGATAGCATAAAATCCATTTAAACCACTCAACGACGTTATGACTTACCGAGGTGGGACTATTGTTACCCCGCTCTTTCTCACGTGCCCGCAAGAGAGCATTCTCCAATTGCAGCAGCTGCAGGTCTCGCGGCGCCACTCTCTGGAACAGATGACTTCGCGAGGCCTCCTCGAGTCTGCTTGACCTAGAATCCTGGAGCACTGCAGCCTGGGATGAGCTTGCAACCTCCTCGAGTCACCGTTAATGGCAGCTGGAGCTCGAACCCTACCTGACACAAAAAGGGCCTTGCGGCTCAATCAGACCACAGGAGCACCTTCGCCGTGTCACGGCAAAGGTGAGGTGGTAGGCCGCGGGGCGGCCTAGGCATGCATTCCTAGGTCGCTCTATGGCCAACCGGATGGGTTTGGTCGGGGGGCAGTTGTGGTGGTTTAGAGGGTTTGTGGATGAGTGGGGGATGTTCAGTGGCATGTGGCGGAGGTTATGCAGTGGTTGGTGAGACGTGTGGGGCTGTAGAGTGACGAGAGCGTCTCGCCAGAGGGTGGCCGGAGATGAAGAAGATGGTGGTGGACATCGGCGGTCGATGAGCGTTTGGTTAAATAAGATGAGGGAAATGAAAGAGGGGATAGAGACGAACAGTTCTAACCTAACTAAGTGGACGAAGGGGGCGAGAGGGCGGCTGGCAGTACCTGCTGTCGCCGGAGAAGAAAGGGTCCAGTGGAGGAAGACGGCGGCAACGACGGGGCTAGGGTGGCTCGCGTAGGTGTTGCACGACGCAGAGGAGGATGAGGAGGATAGCTCTGCCACTGGTTTTGTGGCAGAGCGACGAGGAAGAGGAGGGGGGCTCGTCGGAGCTCATTGGACCCCTTGGATGGAGGAGAACAAGAGGAAATTGAGGTAAAATTTCGGCCGAGTCGAGCTGAGGAGGTGCGGCCGGAATTAGGGGTTAATTTATAGGCACAGGCAGGGACTCCTGTGCTTGGAAGCCAAGCTTCCAAGCGTGGGAATCCTTGCCAGAGATGAAAGTTTGTTAGGTACCCAAATCTCTCGTGCGTTCGCACGAGAGATTGGGTGCAAATCTTAGATCAGGATCGAGTTTAGATAGAAGGGAATTCCTTAGAGAATCTCCTTTCCAAATCTGAGAGATCTCTGAGGAATCAGAAAGTATTCCCTCTCTATTCCTCGCCAGAGCAGGATTCTCCCCAATAATGGTTGAGGGACTTGCTTGTAAGAGTGGTGAGGAAGTTAGGGGGGTTTATGCAATGACTTTCAAAAGATAGGGACCAAAATGTAATTGGGTGTACTCATTTGCAAAGTAGGTCAAGATGACCTCCCCTTAGGTCTAAATTTTGGTAAAAACCTAATTTAGACCTAAGGAATCCAATGGTGAAGTTGGATTTTAGGTTTGACCACGTTTGACTGGACATTTTACGTAAAAACCTAAATTAGGTCAATTGATGAGCTAAGACCATAATCTAGGTCAACCTAGGTTCCAAAGGCCAAATTGAATGTTCTAAACCCTAGGGGATATTTTTCCATGAATTTTAGAGGGTTTACTTGATTTTTATCCTGACCGGAACCTTGTTGAATTAAGCGGATCTATTTTAGGGTTACCAGATGTCATTTAATTCCTGGATTGCACATGGACCCATTTCTGATTGAATCAACCCACTTTTTATCCTTTTTAGACCATTTGACTTATGTTTTGTCTCTGAGAAATCCTGTTTATGTACTGCAATGGTAAAATTACAGTTTTAACCTTTATTTCATGTTTTCTTCTCAGAACACTTATTCCTCTAATTAAGCCCTCTTCTAAGTTATGTAGGAGCTTTTATTCTCTTTCTTGGATCAAAATGAGCTAGTTAGGGCTCATGATGAGGCTCTCATCATACCCCCATGCCTAGCTTTTGCTAGTCCCTTAGCAAAATTTCAAGGTTTTAACTTCTGTTCTAGACCCTGAGTGTCTGTCATCAGTTATGATAAGTGCTTTTCTTTTTCTTTTGTGATTTGGTCAGAATGCTGACAATAGGCCTAGAGGTACTCAAGTATCAACCAAAATCCGGACCTGACCCGCTTTAGCCTTAGCCCTCCGCAAAGGTTTTTAAGGCCCGCAGAAACTAACCTAGGGTTTGTTGGACTCCACGATTAAAGCACCCGTGCTCGAGACATTTTTAGCCTAGGTCTAGTTTACAGTGCGTTTTTTGTAAGAGAGAGATAGAAGATTTATTTGTTTGGAGAGTTTTCTCTCTCTTTTCTTTTTATTTCTAGCTTCGGATTGGCTTCTCAACACGGTCTGTATCAGATTCCTCGTCCCCATCATCAATCCTCAAGGGTCCCTGGCTATCGATGCTTCAAGATAGCACCGCCCATGGCAACCCCTAGAATCCTGGCTTTCGAGATTTCGAGATAATCCCACCCCTGGCGTTCCGTGGCCGAATTCAGACCCTGGCGATCGACATTTTGTGATAATGCCGCCCTTGGTATCTAAACCAGAAGAGTGCTTACATGCCCCCAGTAGGATATTTAAATATCCTAAGAGACGAGCACCGAGGAGATGATATGTTGTTACACATCTTCGAGGGGAATTTCCCGCCTCTTCGCGCCGGGAACTCGTCCAAATCAACTTGTGTTGATTGGCTACTCCTAATCTAGGTGACTTTTTCAGAACATTGAAACACTTTTTGCGTGATTTTGATATTTATGCACACTGAACCAGACTGTGTGTGGATTAGGATGCTTAGGCTACCGAATCCCGCAAATCGAAAGTCAATTAACGAGGCCGAATACTTCCTAAGCCTTAGACCTAATACTTAAGCTTTGCATTTTCCCCAACCTCTTGAAGATTATCCAGATTTTAGTGGATATGTGAATTTTTAAGCTAAAGAATCAAGCCCAAGAGGCCTAAGACTAGCATTCCCGCTAATCTCTTGTTATGTCTCCTTAGCACTTTTCTTTTATTTTTCTCTTTTCTTGATCTGGTTTAGAACTTCAGTTAATTCCTTAATCTTTTACTAATGACTATCTCTCTTTTTTCTTTTTCATTTTGTGCTCCTTTTTGTCATTTTTGCTCTTTTTCTCCTCCTTATAATTATGTGGCTCACAAAATTTCTTCCCTCCTCCATTTTTTTGTTCTTTTTCATAATTTTTCAATTTTTTTGTGTTTTTGCCATCTGTGAATTTTTTTGTGAGAATCCTTCTAACTTTTTCTTGGTTCTGTATGTTTGCACTTTATCACCCCCCCATGCCTAAGTTTTGCAATGTCTTCATTGTAAACGGAGGGTGTGAAATAGTGTTGAGGTCAGGGACTTAGAACAGGATACATCAGGTGGGTGAACGGGTCAGAAATGACTGATGTGGACGATTTCAAGCTCTGGTACGTGTACCAGAGGTGGGATCAACTGTCTAAGGCTGAACTCAAAGTGCAATGGACGTGGAGTACAGACGGATAATCAGACGGGTCTCTATTTTTTGGAATAACAGGTTGCCTCCCGTTAAGCGCTAAATTTAATGCCTTCAGCCGAGTGGAAAATGGAGTGGAGAGGGAGTGGTCAAATCAGTAGAGTTTTGTAAAATAAGCACCTTGATTAAGAGCCTGGTTGGTCCAACCAGGTGCTTGTTAAGATCAGTGGGTTGATGATGCAGCCCAAACCCAATAAGTCTAGTGGGTTGATAGATGTAGATCAACAGATGCGGAACCCACCATATGCAATGTGGCTCGGATGGATATGGAAGTGAAAACTCGGGTTTAGGCTGAGTCAAATCAGCCTGGTCATAGTAGGGTTCTGAAAAATAATCAGTGCATGATGTGGAAACCCTACAGGGGTGATTCGAGAATGATGGCTCCTGTTTTTCGGTCTGATCAATACCCGATACCTGGTATAGATATGGAGGTGAATCATCTGCAAACGGCTCAGTGAGAGGTGAATCAGAATAGAAATTGAGTTCGGTTGCAGGTCGAGATAGAGAACGGGTTTTGATTGGTTCTGTATATGTGGAGCAGGTGGTTTTAAAGAGAATTGGCTTGTTATAATCAGGAAGCAGATTTTCTCCGATGTAATGGTCAGATTTGACATCGTCAGAGAGCTTGCGAAAATCAAAATCTGAATGAGATTCAAGATCGTGAGTTCCATCATCGAATAAATCATATGCTGTATATTCAGTAACCTAACTGGGGTCTAGCCTAGATGTTAATTCTGAGCTTAAAAAGGTGTCCTTATCTGGTAGAGGCTCAGGTTCTAAGCTGGTAGGGCAGACCCAATTGAAACCCCACTCGTCCAACTCCTCAGTTCTGTATCGTAAATTGGCATGACTTTTGAAAAATCGATTAGTTCCTCTGAGGATGTTGGCGAGGGATATTCATCAAATAGAGGCCCAAAATCATATTCTTCATTGAAAGATTGATCTTCCTCATATGGGGCCTTGAAATCTTCCCAATAGGTTTCATATCTAGATTCTGGGCTTAGGATGTGGGTTGAATCACTAGAATCTAAGTCTGAATAACCTTCGAGGGTCACCTTATCAGAATAAGGGACGGAATTTACACCCTCGAGAGGTTCAGTTCTACTCTCATTCTTGTAGGAGTTTTGGGGTTCTAAGCCTGGTGATTCATGGTCTAGAGTGGGCTCAACATTGCATTTTCCTACATTTGGAACTTCCCAACCTTCTTCAATATCAGGCACATTGTACTCCATTTGGGTTGGGAATCCACAACCATTTTGTACCTCAAACCCAAGATCAGCTTGATCCTCGATGTTGTCCCAAGATGGTTCATCCTCTGTTTGTGGTATATACAGGTACTTATGGTTGATAATTTGTTTTACTAATCTCATTATCTCTTCCCATTTTTCAAGATCATCTTGGTGTTGCTTCCAAAGTCGAGGATTTGTCATACATTGAAGGTATTCAAGATTGTGTAATTTTTCTATCTCAATGTACCCTGTGATGAGCAAGTCATGGGTTGATCCTTTTGTGGCTTCTGCCAATAGTACTTGGGCACAAGTTATGATAAAGGTTGCGGTTGTTGGGACATCAACCTAAATGTTTTCTACTGGTGTTGAGGTTTTGTCTTCTTTTTCATAGAATTTCAGAGCATCCTCAATCATCCTATCTCTCATGGATCTCCGATATTCAGGTTTCTTGAATGGTAGTCCTAAGTGGTGTGGCTACATATTTGGATCAGGTGGTGGAATCAAGATGTAGAATCAAGTTATGAAGCGATTAGATCTGACTGAAGAGTCCCACTGAAAATGTATGTGTGTGTTTTAAAGAGAAAAGATGAGGGATTGGAGATGTTTTTGACCCAATCAAGACACCCAAAGATGTTTGGATGACTATGGAGGTTCGAGGCGGATGGTACCCCTGAATCGGAAGGTCGTCCACCTGAGAATTACCTGGGCAGCCAGAGAGGGAGAGTCCCGCAAAGACCCCTACATGGTAGAGCATCCCCACGGGTTACAGGGTTTCCCCCACCCGACCTCTCTTGTCACTGAGATTCCAGGTAGACCAAAATGGAGACCTTGACCTCTTAAGTCTACCACTTTTATTTCAAAGGTGCTTTAGGGTTCTCACTTGAACTTTAGATATTTTGATGTTGTGACCTAATTTGGAGGTTGGTTGACCCAAGGGGTCAACTTCACCTGACTTGTCCTATAGATGGCAGAATGATTCTAGGCTTAGGGCCTAGAGATCACCCTGATTTTGACTCCCAGATTATTAGGTCCAAAATTTTAAGATTTAAGTGATCTTAGAGCTCAATTTTTCTTAAGGTTTGTCTTGTTTAGCTCTCTTCAATCAAGGGCTTGGGTAGCACACTGATGCGGGAGGGTTCATTTCCTTTTATACAGGCATGTGTGACTAGCACTTCAAAGCCCTACTGTAGAAACCCTAATTTGGTTTTATTTCCAATCCTCTTTTTCACAAAAATTCTCTTTGGACTTAAAAGCAAGAAATATGTTGTCCGCATAGATTAAGCGTGATTTCTATTAAGCACATGAATTTGTGGGATAGAATCTAAAAAAAAAATCGCTCTAACTTCAAGATGATTTGAAAAATTTTCGCAAAATCAGGAAACGTTTGAGAAGGCAATTGATTCCTAAATTAATTTCTTCCTTTTGTATTTCAAAGCTTAGGGGATAGTTTAAGGAAGAAAAGAAATTACCTGCCCTGGAGTGGTTGACTTGCGGGAGGGATCTTCTCGTGAAATACCTACAAGATCACAACAAAGCAAAGTAGGGCAAGTTAGTGCTCAATATGATAAAAAGAATGTAGAGACTAGTGATAAAATGCGTGTTACTCCCCGACAACGGCGCCAAAATGTTGACGCAGCTAGATCGTGTTTTAACAGTTAGTTACGTTATAGTATAGGTGATCAAGCGTTGTCAACAAATAAAAATTTATTACTCGAAAACCTAAATATCCGAGATCGAACACAGGGAGCAATCGGAATTTATTACTAATCTCAAGAATGTAATTGAACACTTAGAGTTACTCAAAACTTAATTCAAAATATATATGCATGAGTTTGAGTCAATTGTGGCGAAAATAAGGAATTTGGACGTCTGATCATGTGATCAGTCGTCTATCTTGTTCTTCTTCTGACTTCTGATTTTCTTCTTTTCTTCTTTTTGCTTCTTCTTCCTTGTTTCTTCACTGCAGTTCTCTTGCCTTGCTTCTTTCTTCTTATTTTCCTTTGTCTTCTGCCTTGCCTCTCTTTTCTTTCTCCTTTTCTCTGCGGGTCTTCTTCTTCCTTGGCTCTACTTTCTCTTCTTCTGCTTGTCTTTACCTTTCTTTATTTCTTCTTTCTTCTTCAGTTCCTCTTCTCTTTGGTTTCGCCTCTTCCTTCTGCCTTGCCTTTCTCTTTTTCCTCTGCGAAGGCTTCCTTCCTTCTTCTTCTCTTCCTTCGCTTGCAGCGGCTAAGTCCCTGCTTCCTTCTTCAGTTCCTTCCCTGCACAAACCAAAGAGGAGCAAAACCTACCCCTCTACCCACACCTGCGACTCTCTCTCTGTAAATCACTCTTCAGCACGCTTTCCCAGAGCCGGGTAATCGGGTCTGGTCACGTGCCCGAGTCCAGGCGCACCGACGTGGGTGTGGTGCGCGAGGAGTGCTCAAGAGTGTATCGGGTCGGGTCACCAGATCCGTGTGATGAGCTCACGGACAAGGCAGTGTTTAGGTGAGGGACCTCACCCCATGTGTTATCGGAGGGAACCAGCTGATAGCATAAAATCCATTTAAACCACTTAACGACGTTATGACTTACCGAGGTGGGACTATTGTTACCCCGCTCTTTCTTGCGCGCCCGCAGGAGAGTGTTCTCTAATTGCAGCAGCTGCAAGTCTCGCGGCGCCACTCTCTGGAACAGATGACTTCGCGAGGCCTCCCCGAGTCTACTAGACCTAGAATCCTGGAGCACTGCAGCCTGGGATGAGCTTGCAACCTCCTCAAGTCACCGTTAATGGCGGCTGGAGCTCGAACCCTGCCTGACACAAAAAGGGCCTTGCGGCTCAATCAGACCACAGGAGCACCTTTGTCATGTTACGGCGAAGGTGAGGTGGTAGGTGGCAGGCCGTGGGGCGGCCTAAGCGTGCGTGCCTAGGTCGCTCTGTGGCCGACCGAACGGGTTTGGTCAGGGGGCAGTTGTGGTGGTTTAAAGGGTTTTTGGATGAGTGGGGGATGTTTAGTGGCGTGTGGCGGAGGTTATGCGGTGGTTGGCGAGACGTGTGGGGCTGCGGAGTGACGGGAGCGTCTCGCCGGAGGGTGGCCGGAGATGAAGATGGTGGTGGACAGTGGCGGTCGAGGAGCGTTTGGTGAAATAACATGAGGGAAATGAAAGAGGGGATAGAGACGAACAGTTCTAACCTAACTAAGTGGATGAAGGGGGCGAGAGGGCGGCTGGCAGTACCTGCTGTCGCTGAAGAAGAAAGCGTCCAGTGGAGGAAGACGGCGACAATGACGGGGCTAGGGCGGCTTGCGAGGGTGTTGCGCGACGCGAAGGAGGGTGAGGAGGACAGCTCTGCCACTGGTTTTGTGGCAGAGTGACGAGGAAGAGGAGGGGGCTCATCGGAGCTCACTGGACCCCTTGGTCGGAGGAGAAGAAGAGGAAATTGAGGTGAAATTCTGGCCAAGTCGAGCTGAGGAAGTGCGGCCGGAGTTGGGCGTTAATTTATAGGCACAGGCAGGGACTCCTGTGCTTGGAAGCCAAGCTTCCAAGCGTGAGAATCCTCACCAGAGATGGAAGTTTGTTAGGTACCCAAATCTCTCGTGCGTTCGCACGAGAGATTGGGTGCAAATCTTAGATCAGGATCGAGTTCAGATGGAAGGGAATTCCTCAGAGAATCTCCCTTCCAAATCTGGGAGATCTTTGAGGAATCAGAGAGTATTCCCTCTCTATTCCTCACCGGAGCATGATTTCTCCCCAATAATGGCGGAGGGACCTGCTTGTAAGAGTGGCAAGGAAGTTAGGTGGGTTTATGCAATGGCTTTCAAAAGATAGGGACCAAAATGTAATTGGGTGTACTCATTTGCAAAGTAGGTCAAGATGATCTCCCCTTATTCCAAATTTTGGTACAAACCTAATTTAGACCTAAGGAATCCAATGGTGAAGTTGGATTTTAGGTTTGACCACGTTTGACTGGACATTTTACGTAAAAACCCAAATTAGGTCAATTGATGAGCTAAGACCCTAATCTAGGTCAACCTAGGTTCCAAAGGCCAAATTGAATGATCCAAACCCTAGGGGATATTTTTCCATGAATTTTAGAGGATTTACTTGATTTTTATCCTAACCGGAACCTTGTTGAATTAAGCGAGTCTATTTTAGGGTTACTAGATGTCATTTAATTCCTGGATTGCATATGGACCCATTTCTGATTGAATTAACTCCCTTTTTATCTTATTCAGACCATTTGACCTATGTTTTGTCTCTGAGAAATCCTGTTTATATACTGCAATGGTAAAATTACAGTTTTAACCTTTATTTCATGTTTTCTTCTCAGAACACTTATTCCTCTAATTAAGCCCTCTTCTAAGTTATATAGGAGCTTTTATTCTCTTTCTTGGATCAAAATGAGCTAGTTAGGGCTCATGATGAGGCTCTCATCATAGTGTTAGGGTAGGGTATTTATAGGATGAGAAGGGGGGTGGTTATGGTATTTTTTGGAAGGAAATGAAGGGGTGCTTGGATATTTTTGGAGGAAAAAGTGAGGAAAATTAAGAGGTGCCTTAATTTTCCTTCCAAAAATTCATTCTAGAAGGTATTGATTTTGAAGGGAGAAATATGGAGGGTGGAGATGGGTTGAAGGGGGTAGGTGTAGGGTTGGATTTCAAGGGTTTTGAAGGGAAAAAGTTGGCACCATTTTTAGGTGATTTTGGAGGGAATTTGGTGGTGCCTTTTGGTGGTAGAGAGGGGTGAAGGGATGTATAAGGTTGGCATCAAGATTGAGGTGAAGTGGTGGTAGCTTAGGTAAACTTAAGTAAGGTTAGTTAGTGGAGCTAGTTAAGTGGGTTTTAGGGTTAGGTTTTGGAGGCCAAGGAGGTGACTAGCTAAGCTAAGCTAGCTTAGCTAGCTTAGCAAGTAGGGAGTAGGGTTAGAGGCATAGGGAGTTATGGCTTTGAGGGAGAAGAGCTGGAGTTAGCTATCTTGAGCTGCATTGTAGCTGGTGGCTGCTGAAGAGAGCTACAAGGAGCTACCTTAGCTGGCTTAGCTTGCTAGTTCTTTGCTAGCTGTTAAGCCAAGCTAAGATGAGCTAACTTCTGCTGATGTGAGTTGAGGTAAGCTAGGTCTGATCTTCTTGGAGATTACTGAGCTAGCTAGAGTAGCTAGCTTAGGTCAAGTAGCTCAGCTCAACTAAGTTGAGCTGAGTTAATCCTCCGTGAGCTAGACTTGAGTTGGCCTGAGCTGGTTAAGGTCATCTTCAGCTAACCAGGTCTAGCTAGTAGCTAGTCTTAGTCAGGTGGAACTTCCAGTAAACTCTTCTGAGTTGGAGGAGCTGGAATGGAGTTGGGATCAACTGACTTGAGCTAGTTTGAGCTGCCATTTAACTAAGGTGAGCTGAATGGAGCTAAGGTGAACTAGCTAGAGCTACCATTCAGCTGAGATGAGTTAAATGGAGCTAGGGATGGGTTAATCCAATTAGAATGAGCTGAGATCCAACTAGGATGAGCTGGATCTAGCTGGAATCCAGCTGAAAGGAGCTTCTTCTTCATCTTCTGCCTTCTTGAGTGCTAGGGTTTTAGGGATCTGACTATCTATTTATCCCTAACATTCAAATAAACGTGTTAAAAATACAATAAAATATGCAATGCATGCCTAACCTAATTGATGCCTAAATACAGCCCAAAAACCCATTTATGGAGTTAAAATCCTAATAGCTAGGTTTGTTTTAGGGCATAACAATGATGATAAACTAGCGTTTATCAGCAAGCAAGCGATACACGTTCAACTCGCGCTAAGCAAAAAATCGAAGAGGCAATGGAGTGTGGGCACAATTGGATCGTCGGATCAGATCGAACGGTGCAAGGGCGGCCGTGTGGCGCAAAGAGGCTCGTCAGATGAGGCAGTGCGAATGAACACCCGAACCAACGTGTAACCACACGGCCCGATGCACGCGGAATCCAAGAGGTGGTAACGCGCTCATTTTAAGCCGTCCGATTGTGAGATCAAACAGCTAAAATCGAAAGTGCGCGCACACGTGTGTAAAGGGTGCGAGGAGCAGATCGGGCAGTCCAATGGCTGCCACGTGCTGCGATCTGGTGCAGCACGCCGTTGAAGGCGCGTTGGAGGCTATTTTAAGGTGTGATTTGGTCCGTGGATCTCTCGATCAATGGATCTGATCTCACCTAAGGTGTTGCACGATTTTGAGGACCTAAATACCTTCTTTGCCCTTCATTTTAGCTATAAAAAGAGCCCCAGAGCCCCCATTTGAGAGGCAACTTCCACCAGACACATCTCTAGTCTCTCTCTCTCTACATCATCTCTCTGGTCTTCGTCCCAATGTTCTGGATTTGAAGTGCTGCCGCACGTCACACAAGCATCTCTCAAGCAGCGCCGCTCTTCATCTATTTCTCTCTCTACTCTTTAGCATACTTGTTTCAATTCCTAGTTTAAGAACTCTTTGCAATTAGCAATAAAATTCTGATTCTATAAATATCTGGTCTCTCTTTTCATGGTTTCATTAGGTTAGATTAGTTAATACGAAAAGCTTTGAAAATCTTCTTTTGCCCCCTACGAACGACTAAGAACTCACGAATTCTGACATATAAATTTATTTGTCTCAACGTGATTCGCAACTACAATAATATAAATCTTTTTACGCATTTTGCAACGAATGAATTGACACCATTGCCGGGGAGGCAACGGAGTTATTCTTGACACTTTTCTTTCTAGTGCTTATTTGAGATTTCTAATCTTCTTTATTTCTATTGATTTCGAGTGTGCAGGAAGCATGGAAAACTGAGAAAAAATGCAACAATGGATAAATTGCAAGTTTCTAATCTTAGGTAAGTACTCGTATCTTAGATTAGGTTAGATGTCCTTTCGAAAAGAAAAAAAAATCCAAAAAAAATTTAGGTGCTTTGCTTAATCCTTAGGATAGCATTTGCTTGCTTTTCGCAAAAAAAAAAAATCTCTTTTGGTGGATATTATGTTTTGAAAATCAACAAAAATACCTCTTAAATTTTCATTCTACAACAAATTCTAATCTTAAAAATTAAATTCCCAAAAATTTACATGTCCAAAAATTCTAAATTGTTACTGGACGTGGTTTTGAAGTAACATATCCAAATTGTACACCACTCGGAGTTATAAAAAAATTTTAAAAATTCGTGAACTTAATTGATATCAAATCTGTTATTGCTCTTATTTTTGGCACATCAAAAAATCACAAGAATTTTTGTACAACTCTGATTTATCTAAAATTTATTGCATTAGATTCCTATGATAATATAAAATCTTGAAAAATTATGAAAAAAATATTTGGTACACGGTTGATTACACCAAACATTCAATCACTAATTGGGAGTAAAAACAAATTACAGAACCCCAGTACACGTTAAATATGAAAAAAATAGAAAGCATGCATTAAAATTCTCGAAAAAATATTTTTTCCATGCCTACTTAGTGGTGCAAAAAGACCAATTAATTACATTATTTGGGTCACACCACATTCCTGATATTGGACTTAAAATGATCATCTTGGCAACTACTTGTTTCTAGGGTTTCCAAAACTTAAGGCAGTGCACCCTTTGCATTGCATACTTCTAAAGGAAATCTATCTCATAGATTTGGACTTGTAAAGAAACTCTTGTGTGCTCATCAAACCCTTGGTTGAACTTATCTAACTACGAAACCCTAAAACACAATTATACAAGCAATTGAACCTTAAAATTCACTTTATCATAAAAATTGCTTATGAACCCCTTACCTATGCACTTCACACTTTTGAAATCAATTTTAAGGGCAACGCCTCCCTAATGCCCATCATATTCCAAAAGCACCTCAACCCTAAGCCTAAAATTGAGTAGATGTGCCCTAGGTAGGACTAATTTGCTTGGTAACTTGAAATTAGATTGGGTTAAGGTCAAGGCCTTGTCTACTTTGACTTACTGGTGACAAGAAAGGTCAATGCAGGGTGTCCCACCGTGCAGGGTGTCCTAGGGGGTCTCACCCTTCTGGCCAGCCAAGTAATTCAAGGGTTGATCTAACCTAGTCGTATTTTGGGGAGCCAAGATTAGGTCTAATTAGGGTTTACACTCTAATGATTAGCTTGATTGCTTGTATTGTGAGGGTGGGTATTCTCACATCTGTCTTCTCTCTCTCATCCATAGACATTCTTCTGGTGCATGCAAGGTAGAAGATCTCTACACCTTGATTTGTTACCACCTTTAGAGAGAAATCCTAGGAGAAGACCTGAATCTAAACCTTCTTCAATGGTTAGTCACCATGAGGAAGATGAGGTTGAAGAGGAAGAACAAAATCTGGATCCAATGGCTCTCTTACAGAGGCAGATTACTAGGCAAGGCCGGCATCATGACAGATAGATGGTCATAGTGCAGGTCCTTACCCGACTCCAAAACGAGATAACAAACCAACCTTTGAGAGATTTCTACAATCCTCCTAATGCCCAACTGGAACCTTTTGTCAGGGTACCTCAAGATGGGGATGATTTTGAGCTTAAACCACAAATCATTAATCTGATTCCCCACTTCCATGGTCACAATTCCGATGACCCCTTCCACTACCTTGATGAACTTCTACACATAGGAAGGACCTTTGGCCTTAGGAACATGAATGAGGATACCTTAATAATGAAAATGTTTCCATTTCCCTTAAAAGATAAAGCTTCTCAATGTTTGAGGACTATTAGTAGACCAATCCTAACTTGGGAAGATTTGAGAAGCATTTGTCTGAAGAAATTCTTTTCCATAGGAAAAACAAATGCGCTTAGATGTGACATTACAACCTTCAAGCAGAACCTTGGGGAATAATTGCATGAGGCTTGGGAGAGATTTAATGACTTAGCTAGGAAATGCCATCATGGGATTCCCAAGTGGCACTTGGCCAATATTTTCTATTATGGGTTAAGTGATAATTTGAAGAATTTTGTTGATGCAGCATGTGGGGGTAATTTCCTAAGTAAAGTTGCTGAAGGAGCCTTTCAAGTATTCGAGAATATGAGTGAAAATTCACTCAATAATACCTCGATGTCCGCCTTCAACAGATCAAATCAACCAAGGAGCGAAGTCTATGAAGTTAAGGATAATTTAAATTTGATTGATTTAGAATTGATTGCACAACGATTGAATAAGGTGGAACTTGGAAAAAATGTCGAGAGTTTGGATAAGAAATTGGATAATTTTCTTAAGGGCGGGAGTTCCTTAGGTACACATTCCAAAGTAAACCCTATGACTACCCAAGGAGTTTCTATGTTAACCTGCACCCAACTCCTCAACCCTCTAGGTTAGGAAACAGTGCACAATATTGATGACCTGACTATGACTCCACCCATAAGCCAACTTTACTTGGACCCATCTCTTTCTGGGTACCAAGGAGGGACCTTAATGCCCTCAAATTCTGCATTAGGCATCTGAGGCCTAATGGCACTGTGTTTGTCTGTATAGTTATTATAGTCGTTGTAATATATAACAAAACAGTTACCAGTTCAATACAATTTATTACTCGGAATGACAAGTTTCCTGAGGTCGAACTCAAGGAGCAAACTATAATTCTAGAAGCCTATAAATTCATAATATAAGGTTTTACAAAATTAAGAGAGAGAGAGAGAGAGAGAAAGAATTGGCTTTTTCTTCTTCTCTTTCTTTCTTCTTTTTCTTTCCTTCTTTCTTTCTCTTCTGCAGTGGTTCCTCTTCTTTCTGTCTTCTTTTCTATTTTCTTCAGCTACTAAATCTTTCTCCTTTCTTCATCTCTGGTTTTCTTCTTTCTTCTTTTCTTCTTCTTCTTTTCTTCTGCTCTGGCTCTTCCACTTTTTTCTTTCTTCTTCAGCAGCTGCAGTTTTCCTTTACTTTGGTTGCTGACCCTCCGGCGTCTGATTCAACGCTCAAACGGCTTAACTGTGCGGTTGCTACAGTGCAGCTCCTCTTTTCTTCCTTCGGCTCCTTTCCTTCCTTTCTTCTTCCTTCGCCTGCTTCTTCCTTCTATCCTGCGACACATACACAGATCAGTGCAAAACCTAACCCTACCCCTTCCCCGCGTCTCTCTCTCTGAATCTCTCTTTGGAAAGCTCTCCCAGAGCCGGGTAATCGGGTCGGGTTGCGCGCCCGGGTCCAGGCGCACCAGCGTGGGTGGTGTGCGAGGAGTGCACAGGCAGGATAGTCGGGTCAAGTCACTAGGTCCACGTGGGCAGTGCCGCGGACGAGGCACGTGAATAGGTGAGGGACCTCACCCCTGTGTGACTGGAGGCAAACGGCTAATGTCACTTTTTCAATTTAAGTGTGGGTGCGAGGCCACACACTTATGAGGTGGGACTAAAGTCCCACCTCTGCTCCGCGCGCCCACAGGCGAGAAGCAGCTGTCGATTTGGGCAGCAGCGAAGGTTTCACGCTCCCAATCGAGAACCTAGGCGCCTTCACTGGCTTGCCCCGCGTCACCTGGAGCTCACACCTGGAGAGGAGGAGACCTGGAGTTGCCTGCGAAGAAGCTCCAGCAGCTCGTCAATGGCGGCGAGGAGGTTGAACCCTGAAATCACGAAGACGACCTCCCGGCCATGTTAGACAACACAGGGAGCTTCGTCAGAGTGTAGCGAAGGTAGTGCGAGGGTCGGCGAGGCACAAAAGCGCCTGTGTCCGTGTGCCTAGGGCAGACTATGTGTGCGAAAGTGGGTGTGTTCGAGGGTGGTCTGGAGGTGAAGGGCGGTGAATGGAGTAGGGGAAACGCTTAAGTGGAGTGAGGGGGAGCTTCTGGGCTTGTCGGCGAGGGGTGAAATGAACTATGGAGGTGGAGCGACCTCGCCGGAGATGGTGACCAGAGGTGAAGCAGATGGGGTTGGTAGTGGCAGTCGAAGGGTCTGAAATGCTAATTGAATAAGGGAAAAGTGAGAGGAGGGTAAGGGGAAGGTTCCTACCTACTTAGTCAACGAAGAGGGAGAGGAAGACATCCGACTCGTGCCTGCCGGAGCTGGGGACGAAGGTGCCCAAAAGAGGAGTAACGGCTACGAGGAGGGGATCCGGAGATGCCAGCTGGTGCAGCCTGGCATGGGAAGACGGGGCAGAGTGGGTTCTGCTGCAGGTATGGCAGCAGAGCGACGAGGAGAAAAGATTCCCGGAAGCTTGGGCTGTTTGACCGGAGAGGGGAGAGACGAAATCAAGGGTTTTTCTCGGCCAAAACTAGCGTGCCTTCGACAGACGCCCCTGCCGCTTCTTATAAAGGCGTTGGCGAGGAGAGCGACCTGAGGGAAAGACGTGCAGCGCATGCCGGAGATGGCCGAAGAAGGAGACCCATGCCTTTCGTGCGTTCGCACGAGAGGCATGGCCGATTGCAGGGGTCAGAGGAGGGTCCTTGCGACAGAGGACGACGCAGGGAACCTTCCGTTCGTTCTTGAAAATGGGCGCCATCCCCTGCGTGGCGCCATCCTCCGTGCAAGGTCGCCGGAGGTATGGCACTGCTCAGAATGGCAGGGAGGACTGTTCTGCAAAGAACGACGAGAAAGATAGGGGTTCATTTGCAAGGGTTTCAAAAGATAAGGGTCAAAAAGTAATTCAAGAGGACCAATTTGTAAAGTCAGTCAAGATGGTCTTTTCTTAGGCTTAAATTTTTATACCATCCTAATTTGAACCTAAGGATTTTAATGGTGAAATTTGATTTTAGGTTGGACCATGTTTGACCAGTCAATTTGCACAAAAATCCAAATTAGGTCATAAATTAGACGTGGTTCTCATTTTAGGTCAAAATAGGTTGCAAAGGCCAAATTGAATGTTCTAAACCCTAGGAAATATTTTTCCATGAATTTTAGAGGGTTTAGTTAATTTTTATCCTGCCTCGAACCTCATGAATTAAAGTGGATTTATTTTAGGGTTATAGAATGTCATTTATTCCCAGAAGTTGCTATAACCCTTTTCAGATCAGATCATCCCACTTCCCTCCTTATTAAGCTCATTTGACATGTGTTTAGACCCTTAATTACCCTATTTGCGCATTGCATTGGTAAAATTACAGTTTTACCCCTTATGATTTGTCTTATTCTTTAACTCAGAATTCTCTGAGTTAAGCCCCTCTTTAGGTTTTGTAGGAGCTTCCTCACACTTATTTAGATTAATTTGTGCTAGTTAAGGTTCATGATGAGGCTCTCATCATACCCCCATGCCTAGCTTTTGCTAGTCCATTAGCAAAATTTTAAGGTTTCAACCCTTGTTCTAGACCATGAAGTTCTTGTTGAGTTTAGATAAGTACTTTTTCTTTTGTAACCTTGATTAAGTCATAATGCCATCCATAGGCCTAAAAGGTACTCTAGTACCAACCGAGATCCAGATTTGTCTAGCCTTAACCTCAGTCCTTAGCAAAGGTTTTTAAGGCCTACAAGAGCTAACCTAAGGCTTATTGGACTTTGTGATTAAAGCACCCGTGCTTGAGATAATTTTAGCCCTGGTTCAGTTCGCAGTGCGTTTGTAAGAAAGACAGGTAGAAGATTTGTATGTTTGGAGAGTTTTCTCTCTTTTTCTTTTTAATTCTAGCTTAGGATTGGTTTTTCAACATGGTCTGTATCAGATTCCTTGTCCCCATCATCAATCCTCAAGGGTTCCTGGTAGTCGATGCTTCGAGATAGCACTGCCCATGGTAGCCCCCAGAACCCTAGCTTTTGAGATTTCGAGATAATCCCGTCCATGGTGTTCCGTGGTTGAATTCAGACCCTGGCAATTGACACTTCGTGATAATGCCATCCATGAAATCTGAACCAGCAGAGTGCTTACATGCCCCCAGTAGGATATGTAAATATCCTAAGAGACAAGCACCGAAGAGATGATATTTTGTTACGCATCTTCGAGGGGAATTTTCTACCTCTCCGCGCTGGGAACTCGTCCAAATCAACTTGTGTTGATCGGCCGCTCCTACTCTAGGTGTCATTTTTAGAATTTTTGCAAGGCTTCTATGTGATTTTGATTTTTATGCTTACTGAACCAGGCTATGTGTGAAGTTAGGGTGCTTAGGTTACTGAGTCCCGTAAACCAAAAGTTAGTTAACGAGGCCAAATACTCCTTAAGCCTTGGACCTAATACTTAAGCATTTCATTTTCCTCAACCTCTTTAGGAATGTCTAGATCTTAATGGGTATTAAGAGTCTATCCAAGAATGCCTAAGGTTTACGTTCTTACTAATCTCACTATGCACTTTCCATTTCTTTTCCTGAATGAGGTCTAGAACTTAGGTTAACTCCTTAATTTCTTACTAATGACTATCTCTTTTCTTTCATTTTGTGCTCCTTCTTTTGATCATTTTGTTCTTTTTCTCTTCCTCCTTTGTAGAGTCCACAAAATTTCTTTCCTCCTCTCATTTTTTTTTTGAATTTTTTTTTTAATTTTTATGATGTTTTTGGCATATGTGAATTTTTTTGTTTAAACTTTTCTTGTGAGTTTTGCACTTTCATGCCCCCCCATGCCTAAGATTTGCAATGTCCTTATTGTAACTTAGGAGGGTTTTTATTTAACTTAGTTCATACATTAGGACAGATGTTTTGATGAGTGAATGGGTCAGGGTGACTGTTGCGGACGATTTCTAATCTCAGATGCAAGCACCTGAGGTGGAGTCGGCTGTCCTAAAGGGTGAACCTCAAGTGCGAAAAGGTGTCAGAAAAGGTTTCGGGTTTTTTTCAAAAAGAATGACGGGCTGCCTCCCGTTGAGCGCTGAGTTTTACGCCATCGGCTAGGCGCAATATGCTCAGGGAAAATGGAGGATAAATGATGATTCAGCCAAATCTGTAGGGGTTACATCAATGAACGGTTTGAGTCTCTGACCATTCATAATGAAAGGTTTGGAATCATGGCTAAGCGGACTGATTTTTACGGCTCCATTTCCAAAAACTTGTCGGACAAGGTATGGTCCGACCCACTTAGATCGCAGTTTCCCAGGGAAGAGTTTGAGTCGGGCATCAAAGAGTAGGACCTTCTGACCAGGATGAAAGATCTTTCTAGATATGTGCTTGTCATGGAAGGCTTTAACCTGCTCTTTATAGATTCGCGAGTTCTCGTACGCATCAAGGCGTAATTCATCGATCTCGCTTATCTGAAGCTTTCTGTGGGTTCCAGCCTTAGAAAGATCTAAATTACAGCTCCGTACTGCCCAATAGGCTTTGTACTCCAGTTCGACGGGAAGCTGACACGCCTTCCCGTACACCAGTCTAAAAGGAGACATGCCTAATTGGATTTTGTGGGTGGTCCTATAAGCCCACAAAACTTCCGAAAGTTGGGACGATCAGTCCTTCCTGTTAGGCCGAACAGTGACCTGCAGGATTTTCTTGATCTCCCGATTTGATAGCTCAGCTAGACCATTAGTCTGGGGGTGATAAGGTGTGGAGATTCGGTGAGACATCCCGTATTTGGTCATCAGTGACCTGAACTGAGCATTCGTAAAATGGGTCCCCCCGTCAGAGATGATTGCACGAGGAATCCCGAACCGTGAGAAGATATTGTGATGAATGAATTTGATAACGATTTTATGATCACAGGTTCGGGTCGGTATGGCTTCGATCCATTTGAATACATAGTCCACAGCCAGCAGAATGTACTCGAAGCCATTCGAAATAGGAAAGGGGCCCATAAAATCAATCCCCCAGATATCAAAGATTTTGCAAATGAGAATCGGCTGCAAAGGCATCATGTCGCGATGGCTCATGTTGCCCAAAGTTTGGCAACGACTGCATGCCTTGCAGTAATTGTATGCATCCTTGTATAAAGTGAGCCAATAAAAGCCACACTGGAGGATTTTTGATGCGGTTTTGTGCCAGAGAAGTGGCCACCGCATGCCTGGTCATGGCAGAAGGAGATAATATCATTGATTTCACCCTCCGAGACACATCGCCGGATGATTTGGTCGGCACCTATGCGGAAGAGGTACGGGTCTTCCCAGATGTAGTACTTGGCATCAGAGCACAATTTGTCTTTCTTGGCCTTCGGCCAATCAGACGGGATCTGATGAGATGGCAAGTAGTTTACTATATTAGCAAACCATGGAAGTCTAGTACCAATAGTCAGTAGGTGCTCATTAGGAAAATGCTCCGTGATGGGTCCAGAAGGGTTGATGATCTCAGAAGGAAGGCGAGACAAATGGTCAGCTACCACGTTTTGTCTTCCTACCTTGTCGCGAATCTCGAGGTCGAATTCTTGCAACAGCAAGATCCATCGGATTAGTCGGGGCTTCGTGTCCTTCTTGGCAAGGAGATGCCTCACAGCTGTATGATCCGAGTAGATGATGATGTGGGAACCCAGGAGATAAGATCGAAATTTTTCAAGAGCAAATACTACGGCTAGCAGCTCTTTCTCCGTAACTGTATAGTTACGCTGAGCCTCGTCAAGTGTCTTGCTAGCGTAGTAGATGACCACGGGTTTCCCGTCAACTTTTTGCCCCAGAACCGCTCCTACAGCAAAATCAGATGCATCGCACATGATCTCAAAGGGTTAAGACCAATCAGGGGATTGTAGGATCGGGGCCTGGGTGACTCGGTCACGGAGGTTTTCAAAGGCTTGAGTGCATTCCTTGGAGATCTCAAAGGGTACATCCTTAGAGAGAAGAGTAGTCAGGGGGCGCGTGATTTTCGAAAAATCAGGAATGAAACGACGGTAAAAACCGACGTGCCCTAGAAAAGAACGGATGTCCCTGATCGAGCTAGGCATAGGAAGCCAAGAAATTAGATCAACCTTGGCTTGATCCACTTGGATGCCTTTCTCAGAAATTAGATGTCCTAGGACGATCCCCTCAGGCACCATAAAGTGGCTCTTTTCCTAGGAAAGAACCAAATTTACATCGATGCAACGCCTGAGTATATGAACCAAGTGCTGGAGGCAATCATCAAATGATGCCCCGAAAACTGAGAAGTCATCTATGGAGACTTCCAAGTAATCACCTACCATATCAGAGAATATGGCAAGCATGCACCGCTAAAAAGTCGTGGGTGCATTGCAGAGACCGAAAGGCATCCTTCGGAATGAGTACGTCCTGAAGGGGCAGGTGAACGTGGTCTTCTCTTGGTCCTCAGGATGAATAGCCACTTGGTTATAACTGGAGCACCCGTCAAGAAAGCAGAAGAATCGATTTCCCGCTAATTTCTCAAGAATCTGATCAATGAAAGGTAGTGGGAAATGATCCTTCTTCGTAGAGGAATTGAGTCTTCGGTAATCTATGCAGACTCTCCACGAGTTGGCCATTTGGGTAGGTATGATTTCCCCGGTTTCAGTCGTAATGGTGGTGAGCCCTGCCTTTTTAGGCACGACTTGAATTGGGCTCACCCAACGACTGTCGGAGATCGGGTAGATGATCCCTGCATCTAACCACTCAATGATCTCCTTTCTCACGACCTCCTGCAGATTGGGATTTAAACGTCTCTGCATCTCACAGGAAGGTCATGCGCCCTCTTTTGAATAAATACGGTGTGTACAATAAGAGGGACTTATTCCAGTTAAGTCATCGAGAGTCTAACCAATGGCTCTGCGATGTTGCTGGAGAACATCAATCAGACGGGATTCCTGATCAGGAGTAAGTTTGGAATTTATAATTACAGGAAAAGTCTGATTAGAACCCAAAAAAATGTATTTCAAATGATCGGGAAGGGGTTTTAGTTCAAGGATGGGGTTATCAGCAGCAGCGGGTGGTTCAAGGTAAGTGTGAGGTTCAAGGATAGGAGTTATGGGTTTGTCTGAATCAGAGTCTGACTCCTCTAATTGCGGTTCAAGATCTTTCTGTGGTTGATGAGGCATAATCAGGTTATTCTCAAATTGTGTTTCATCAACCAAAGCTCTAATATCACAAATTTATTCAATGACATCGCAATTGATTCCTTGTTGGGCCTTAAAGATATCAATTTTGAGAGTCTGATTCCCAAATTTCAGTTCTATTTGGCCCTCCTCACAACTGATGTTGGCTCTAGCAGTGGCCAGGAAAGGTCTCCCTAGAATGATCGGTGTATCCTAAGGGTTTTTAGGTGCGTCCATATCTAAGATTATGAAGCCTACAAGGAAATAGAAATCCTGCACTCTTACAATAACATCCTCAAGAATCCCTTTAGGTGACTTTATAGATCGATCTGCTAACTGTAGTGTCACCTCAGTCGGTTTTAGCTCGGATTCTTCTAGGTGGTTAAGTAAGGATGTGGGTATCAGATTTATGGAAGCACCTAAGTCTAGCAATGCTCTGTCGAACTGGGTTTCACTTATTTTGCATGAAATCAGGGGAGTACCTGGGTCTTTTGCCTTGGGTGGGAGTCTGCTCAGGATTACAGAGCTGGCTTGCTCTGACAGTACAATTGGACTCCCACTCTTGGTTTGCGGCTTACGCTGAGGTGTACATACATTCTTCAAGAATCGTGCGTAAGCCGATACGTGGCGAATCGCATCCATCAAGGAGATGTTTATTTGGACCTGCTCAAAGAGCTTGACCAGGTCCTCCTTAGGAGCCACGAATTTGGTTGTCTTCTTTCCCTTGGTCAAGGTCTCGAGAAATGGAACCTTGGTTGGTTCTTCTAGGATAGGTCCAAGTCTTTGATCGAGGACAGGGATAGGAACGTCCTGGATTACTGTCCTAGGTTTTGGATCACTACCAGGCTTGGAGTGGTCTGGGTAAGGTGGATCTTGGGTCTCCTTACCACTGCGGGTGGTCACAGAATTCAGTCCTGCCTGGTTCTGGTTAGGGTTTGATAGGATGGGTTGCTGCTGATAACTCGCATAAGAAGTTGAAGCCTCCATCCCGTCAGGTGAAGGAACAGAGGTGGCCTGATAAACCATGTGTGCTTGGCCCGGGTTTAGGTTCATAACGCACCGCTGGGTCGACACATTATTAGGGTTAGGAAGAGGTTGAGAAGAAAGTGTGCCTGGTTGGCGAGAATTTGCCAACTGAGCCAGTTGGTTTCGAACCTCTGTGATTTCGTCCTTGTGTAGCTTCTGGATAGCCGCATTCGTTCTCTGCATGTTAGCCAGAGTCTGAAGGATGAGGGACATTTGGTCTTGGTTTGGCCCGGATGGATAAGTAGGGTTGGGCCGAGGCTGAGGCGGCTGGTAAGGACGAGGTGGTTGTGGATGAGGCTGAAAAGGTGGTCTTTGAGTTTGGGAATTTCCCACCCACTGGAAGTTGGGATGGTTTCGCCATCCAGGATTGTAGGTATTGGAAAATGGGTCATTCTGGATAGCGTTGAGGTCCTCGCAGGTCTGAGGAACCTCTGAAGAGTCAGAGAATGGGGGAGTGGAATTCCCCTGGCTAGTATAGAAAGGGTCAAAGGGTCCTCCGATCCAAGAATCAGATGGGGGTGGATATGGTTCCATCCCAGGAGAAGGTCGGTGGAGAATGTTTTGCACAGTTTCCCATGTGGAAGGAGGTTGTGCAAAGGAATTATGCGCAGAGGTGGCTCGCTGCAAGTGTTGAGTCAGCTCATCCACCTTCTTCTCAATACTAGAAACCTTGTCCAATCGACTGGTCATCAATTCCAGGTCGACTGATGCGGACAGGCCTTTGCATCTCGTGTGCTCCCCTAAGGTTCGTCGATGCGCGGGTATTCGTCCTGTCGAATAATCCCATGGAGTCATTATTGATGGAGTTCTCGCATATATTTTCGAGAATCTCCCACACGGTGTCCTCATGCTGACCCATGATATTCCCTCCGCAAGTTGCATTGACGAAAAGCCTAATATCTTCACGGAGTCCCTGGTAAAAAGACTGGACCTGTTCCCATTTAGAAACTCCGTGATAGGGGCACTTCCTCATGAAATCCTGAAAGTGATCCCATGCCTCATGGAGAGGTTCTCCCGTTTGTTGCGTGAAGTGGGTAATCTGATGGCGCAAGGCATTGGTCCGACCAACGGGAAAAAACTTCTTCAAGAACTCAGACTGAAGTTCCTCCCAATTGTTGATCGGCCGGGTCTGTGTTTGGTACCAATGGGTGGCCTTGTCCATAAGGGAGAAGGAAAACATCTTCATGAGGAGAATATCCCAATTTTGTGCATCTGACCCAAAAGTCTGGGCCAGATGCTTTAGTTCTTTAATGTGCTGGAAGGGATCTTCAGAATTAAGCCCATGGAATTTAGGTATGGCATGAATCATGTTGGGCTTTAGTTCAGAATCTGGTCCTCTAGTCGGGATTCTGACTAGAGGTTCAATAGCTACCGCAGCAGGATTATAATGATCTCGCATCATGGGATGCTGCGGTGAGTGCATGAAGTTCTGGAAGAGATCATTGAGTCGCTGGAGCTGGTGCTCCAGATTGTTCTCTTCCTCAACTGGCTGAGCCATTGTGGAAGAAGAAGGTGAGTTGGGTTCGAAATCGGAGGAGAGGTCTATGTGAAGTGTCGGTTGCACAAACAAGGGCCCCGAGGCTCGGCCTCAAGGAGAGTGAATTTCTAAAGAAGGTTTCAAGGACCTCCTACCAAACATACACTGATGGAGAGGATGAGTTTAGCAGGTGCTGGACCCAATCAAGACACCCAGAATGTTGGGTGACTATAGAGGTTCGGGGCAGATGGATGATAGCGATTTCACGCGGTTTGTTAAAATACGTCGTTGTAACGCGTAAAATCGATCAACTCTTAAATTTATATTCCTAGATAGGGGAGTATCTAGGGTCGTCCAAGGAGGCCAAATGTTTGCAATAGTGATTCTCTTGCTTGGAATACAATCTCAACTTTCTTTTTGGTATTTTTCAATATATCATTTTTTTGTTTTAAATTAAGACAACATGCGGAATGGTGACGGGAAGGTGATTTACACTTCAATTTAAAATACTACTTCTAAGTGGCAAGTAGAGCCTCTCCCTAAGCTCACTCTAGGCAAGTGGAAACCTAGAATAATTAGGGAGAGGAAGTGAAGAATGCTGAAAATAAGCAAATAGAAATGCAAACAAGATATACGAAGAAGGCAACTAGATAATTGATAAAGTGTTTAACAAAAATGCCTAGTAGAGGAATGCTTCTACTACTAGATAATTGAAGTAAAAGAAAACACAAATCCTCTAAATAGATGGTGAAGAAGAGGGCTTCTTGCTCCAAGGTTGGTGGCTCCCAAGCTTGAAAAGAATCCTTCAACTCCTTCCTTGCAGAACTCCGCCAAGGTGATGACCTCCAAGGCAAGCCCTAAGGGGGCGTGCCCTAAGTTTCTCTCCAAGGGTGGACGTCCACCCTAAGCTTTTCTCCTTTGCCTGGCCATCCTCCTTGAAGTGGGAGAGTCCTCCTCCTTGGCGTGGCCCAAGTTGAAGAGAGTGGGGAGAAGAAGGCACCAAAAGGGCTGGTGATGTGCCCCTTTAATCTCCTTCTCTACTCCTTCTTCTTGGCCGTAGGTATAGGTTGTTTAGGTAGAAAATATACTAAGGGAGGATGGGAATTATGTGGTGGTAGGGTAGGGTATTTATAGGATGGGAAGGGGGGGTGGTTATGGTGATTTTGGAGGGAAATGAAGGGGTGCTTGGTTATTTTTGGAGGGAAAAATGGGAGGGAAATGAAGAGGTGCCTTGGTTTTCCCTCCAAAAATACCTTCTAGAAGGCAATTTTGGAGGGAAAAAATGGAGGGTGGAGATGGGCTTTGATGGTGGATGTAGGGTGGTGATGGAAGGGATAGTTGGCACCAAAATAAAGTAGGAGTAGGTGGTCTTTTTGCTGGAGCTTAGGTAGTAGGGTAATAGGTTTTGGTGCCATGGAGGTGGACTAGCTAAGTTAAGCAGCTTAGCTAACTTAGCTAGTAGGGAGTAGAGTTGGAGGCATTTGGAGCTAGGGTTTTCAGGGAGAAGAGCTGAGGAGGAGAAGTCTGGAGCTGGAGCTAGAGCTGGCTGCTGCTGAAGAGGCTGGCATGAGGCTACTCTAGCTGGCTTAGCTTGCTAGTTCTTTGCTAGTTGCTAAGCCAAGCTAAAGTGAGCTAGCTTCTACCAAAATGAGCTGAGGTGAGCTAGGTCTGGTGCTCCCGGGGAGAATCAAGCTGGTTGAGGCAGCTAAGGTAGCTTAGCTCAACTGAGTTGAGCTAAGCTGAGTCCCCGGGAGCTGGACTTGAGCTTCCTGAGCTGAGATGAATTCTTCTTCAGCTGGCTGGAGTTGAGTGGAGCTGAATGTAGCTGGATCTGAGCTGGGGTGAACTCCTGTCAACTCAACTGAGCTAGCTAGAGCTCCCTGTGAACTAGTGGGAGCTGAGATGAGCTAGACTCAGCTAAGTTGAGCTGGATCTGAGCTGACTTGAGCTAGGGTGAGCTAAGATGAACTCTCTTGAGCTGCCATCCAGCTGAGATTAGCTGAATGGAGCTGGGATGAGCTAACCTTAGTTCAAGTAAGCTAGGTTCCAACTGCGGTGAGCTAAATCAAGCTGAGGTGAGCTGGATCAAGCTGAGGTGAGCTGGATTAGGCTGAGTTCCAGCTAGTCTGGGCTTCTCCTTCACCATTTGCCTTCTTGAGTGCTAGGGTTTTAGGGATCTGTGCATCTGTACATCCCTAACACTCACAAAAACACATTAAAACGACAATAAAAAATGCAATGCATGCCTATCCTAATTTATGCCTAAATGCAGCCCAAAAACCCATTTGCGGAGTAAAATCCTAAGAGCTAAGTTAGTTTTAAAGCATAAAAATGATGATAAACTGGCATTTATCACACCCCCATGCTTATCTTTTGCTAGTCTCTTAGCAAAACATTTTTTTGGAAAACGGAATTTTTGGGAAATCTAAATTTTTTTTTTTTTTTTTTTTTTTTGACTTTTGAGGAGAAAAAGAGATTAAGGGACCTTGGTAGATTAAAACACAGGAGATACGGGATTTGTTGAAGTAAACATCAGGATTTGTTTTCGGATCCAACCATTAGATAGAACAGGATCAATATATCCTCAGAAAATTCACAAATTAACCCCTTGTTAATTCAGATGACTTGAGATTTTTGTTTTTAGGATTTTTCTGGCTCGTGAATCTGATTCGCAACTTGCAAATTCCTTTAAAACCTTGTGTCGGTGCTTGTGAAAAGCCAACCTTAATAAGGACGTGTTATTATTATTATTATTTTTTTTTTTTTTTTTTTTCCTCCCCCATGCTTATTTTTAGCTTAGTCTTACAACAGATGTGTCGGTATCATCATTCCCATTACCATTCCTCGAGGGGGCTCTGGCGCCAGTACTTCGGGATAGCACTGTCCATGACACCACCCAGGAGCTCACAACCCCAAAACACGATGCGGTGAAAAGGGGCGCTCCAAGCAAACTCAAGCTCTTGCTCCGATGCTATAGGTAGAGCACCGTCCAAGACACTTCAGCTGCTGAAATGCGCTTTAATGCTCCGTCTAAAGATATGAAATATAGATATATAGCAGCGCCGAGGCGGTAACATGTTGACATCGTGTCCTCAAAGAAGGTTGTTTCCTTCTTCTCGACGGTGGGAACTCAAACCAATGATCTGCTTCAGACTTTTACTAAATCCAAACAAGGGAGTTTTTTCAAATTTTTAGTTATTTTTAAGTGTTGGCTTGTGTGTGAAAATTGACACAAGAAGTTTCTCAAGAACCGCAGGTTTTTGAATCAAAAACTAAGTCAAATACTTTCCATATTACAAAATAGGATCAAGTCACCTGAACTATCATGAGTTCAGGTGGAATTTTAGAGAAGGATATCTGATCTAGTCTAAAATAGACCCTGGAATTCTAATGATCAGATCCATATCCTCATCCTTAGTTTGTTAAAGATTAAATCCCATTGTACCAGAAGTGAATTTTTCGACCTTAGTCCTGATTTCAAAATTTTTCCTCAAAAAGTTTTCAACATTTTTTTTTTTTGAGTATGCAAGTAGAAAATAAATTAAAGAAAATTGCATGTTTTTAGGTTTTAAACATCCTAAATCGATCGTAAAAATTTAAAAACACCCCCCCATGCTCAAGATATGCCATGTCCTCATGCATTAGGAGGGAAAAGGAATTACCTTAGTGAAGAACAATCGGGTTTAGGATGAATAAAACCTGGAAAAAGAAGAAAAAGGAAAAGCAAGAAAAAAAAATGATGGGTTACCTCCCATCCAGTGCTATCTTTTACGCCATTCAGCCGGGCATGAAGGTATGCACAGAAGACGGAAAATCATGTAAATAATTGGACACTTGAATGTCCACAATAAAAGTGTCTTCCTCAAGATCCCTAAAAAGATGAGTGGTAAAGATAAAGGGATCAAAATAAAATAGAGAAATGGAAAAGTGACCCGAATCTGGCCATGGTTTAAGTGCTTGTAAATTGCCAGATTCTGGTGGGTCGAGTGATAGGTCCAATGGAAAGGGATGGGGAATGGAGTCAATGAGATGTAGGGTGTGTGAAGTTAGTGTGGATGTTTCAGGAAGATGAAAAGGGGGAAAGTCAAACCCTAGTTGATCTGGAAAGTCTTGGACCACATAACTATCCTTAGAATAAGAATCAAAAAAATCTAGATCAATAGTGGTCAAAGATGAATGAGATTGGATCAACATAGACATTTCAAATACTGCTTCCATTTTATTATCAGTGTCCTAAAAAATTTTGTGATTAATGGACCTCTTGGAAGCTTGAAATAAATCTAATGAGAAGGTCTGGTTACTGCAACTTATATTCATTTTCTCAGAATGAGAATTGATATTAGCTGCTGCCATAATCAGAAAAGGTCTTCCAAGGATGGCATTAATGAGAGCCTTGGGTACCTCTATGTCAAGGACTAGAAAATTTACCGGAAATAGACAATTCCGGACCTTGATAATACTATCCTCAACAACTCCCCGCGGTTGAATGGTAGATCGATCTTCTAATTGAAATTGAACCTTGGTAGGTTTTAAATCACTGAATCGAAATTCCTCAAATAAGACAGGGGGGATGAGATTACTAGAGGTACCTAAGTCGAGAGGGGCACGAAAAATGGTGTCACTTATGACAATTGAGATAAGTGATGTGCCCCGGTCCTTTTTTGTGAAAGGCAGCTTGCTCTGAAAAACTGAGTTGGCTGTCTTTGAAAGGACCAACCTTTCTAGATTCTGATCATGCCCTTTTGCAGTAAATTCTTTAGAGGCATGGGGGGAATCTAGGAAGGGAATATTCCTCTTGACTTGCTCAAATAAATCCAAAGAATTGTGGTCAGAGGGCTCTGATTTTGGATTGTTGGATTGCAGTTTTTGAGAGTGGGAAATAGGGTTTGAATCAAGTGTTTTTGGGGTTTCTTTTTCTTCTTCCTTATTAAGGTTAGGGGGGTCAATCTGCATTGGTTGAGAATCAGTTTCATCATTTGATTGAGAAGGCCTTAAATCCATGGTGGTTTCCTCACTCCTCATAGTCTCTGCATATGCAGCTTGGTGTTCACTGAGAGGAGGTAGGGGGGCCTGATGTTGAAAGAAACTGGGTAGGTGCTGTGATATTGGGTTAATAGGAGGCCGAATCATGTGGTTCTGATGTTGGTAGACACTCGGGTGTTGGTTCCTGTGATTAATAAAGTTTGGTGTGGGTTGGGATGGTGAGTGTCCTGCAGGTCTTTGAGTCGGAATATCCCCAATTTGGTTAATAAGATGGGTTGTTTCCTTTGTTTTTCTTTGTAACTCCTGCAAGGTTTTCATCATCTGGGCATTAATGTCTTCTTGAGATTGCCCAGATTGATAAGTCTGATTTGAACCATACTCTCCAAACGGGTTCTGTTGTTGGTGTGGAACCAGATTGGTCCAGGAGTGGGTCGGATAATCCCCCCCATTAGAGGAATTTTTCAATTTCTCCTGGATAGTAGGGACATTTTGGGTGGGGTGATGATTGGGATAAACATAATTCCCTGTTGAACCATAGAAAGCCTCAGAATAACAATTATACTCAGCATGGGATTTATGCAGATTTTCTCTCTTGCGGGTGTTAAAAGGGGTGAGATGTGGAATGTGTGGAGCTTGGGCAGGTGTGGCAGGATTCCCTTGGTTGGCCAGGTTTGTTAAATCCTTATGCAACTGTTGTTGCTTAACTTGTAGCTGAGCCATGATAGAGTAGAAATTAGGTGGAGGGGCCTGATTAAGAAGCTCCTGGGTGGAAGAATAGGGGAAAGAAAAATTAGCATGCAGGTTAGAGGACCAATTTTTATTTTCCATTTTAAGAGAATAGGAAGAATGCAGAAAAGTCTTTTCTTGGGGAGGCAAAATCAAGTGGTCCCTCCAAGTGTGGAGTTTTGGACCGCCGCCCGTGCAAAATGGAAGAAACGGGAGGGGAGGAGAAGAGATGGAGATGAGAGAAAGTGTGCAAATCAAACAGACAAAACTAGACCTAACTTAAATGTGACTCCCTAATAATAACCTAAGACTTGGTCTATATAGGAAATAAGTAGTCAATAGTGAATACCCGTTCTATCAACAAATCTAGCCAAGTTGCTTAAGGGGAGGTTTGGGCCCAAACGTTTCCCAGGGAAAACCCCAGGTGCTTGTACAAACCCGCGCCTGGTCGTTTGACATGGCCCCTCAGCCTGAACACCAGATATAGATGACAGAATTGGTACTAACTAAAGAAAACTTAAGACCTACATAGCAAGCCTAAGTTGATAAAGCCTTAGGGGTCAAGTTGCTACAAATTTTAATTAGGTCTAGGATTCTATAGTGCACACGGAATGTGGAGGGTGTTTATTGGTTTGTTGCCCTGTTATTTGATTTTTTTTTGTGTGTGTAGGAATTGGAGAGTGGCTCCAATGAAAATCAAGTTGTCACACAATTTTTTTATATTTTTGTCTTTTAGGATGTGATTTAATTAAATGAATTTTAGGGTTTTTCTCTTTAAGTTTTCAAACAAGTTTGAAAGTTCACAATCAAAGGAAAGACAAGTTGTATGTGTGATTGTATATTTCCTTTTAATTGAGTCTCTAAAGAGAAAGAAGAAACCCTAAACCAATTATCCCTGAGACAGAAATTTAACTACCAATGAATTATTTTTAGCTTTCAGAATTAAGTAGTGGTCCAAACAAGTCAAACAACACCACTACTTTGAAGAAAATCAAACAAGGATTCCAGAAAAGATTTTTGTAAGATTTTAGGAATTTGTTTGATAATAGTTTTGAATTTTTAATTGTACTGGTGTCAAAGTCCAGAAATAATACCTGTGGGTATTATAGACTTTTCAGTATTGCCACCGACCTCAGAAAATTTTTATGATTTTATATGATATGTAAAATTTCACAGGGATTCCAACATTTCACAAAAATTGGATGAGTATAAAAATTCTGAAAATTCGTGGACAGTAGCAAAATAGGAAGATTAGAGGGTGTGACCCCTCTGTAATCCACGAATTTTTAAAAATTAAATACAAATCCAATTGATCTGAAATTTGGAACAAATGTTCCAAACTTAATTGGGAATCACTCTGTGAAATTTTATGATTTTAAAAGGCCTGTGGTGTTAGGAATCGATTTTTCAAGTCTGGACAAAAATCCAGACCCGAAAAACAGAACACCAATACTTGCAATGGAATGGTGCTAAAGAAGCATACAAGCAAACAATGATTTTAAAATGCACCACTCCACTTAATTTAAGTGTTTAGGGTCCTGAAAGCCAAGTTTAATATATTTTTGGTAGTTTTAATTAATTATGTGACTAGAAAGAGGAACCAACCTGAATTTTCGCGGGAAGAAAAGGATCTTTAAGCTCTCGCTTCCAGATTCCCGCTTTCCCGCTGTAGTTCCTGCACACACAAAAGAAAGAAAGAGAAGGGGATGAGATCCACTTCAAGCAAGAGAAAATGAGTTAATGCAAAGTCGTGCCTCCCCGGCAACGGCGCCAAAAAGTGATAGCGATTTCACGCGGTTTGTTAAAATACGTCGTTGTAACGCGTAAAATCGATCAACTCTTAAATTTATATTCCTAGATAGGGGAGTATCTAGGGTCGTCCAAGGAGGCCAAATGTTTGCAATAGTGATTCTCTTGCTTGGAATACAATCTCAACTTTCTTTTTGGTATTTTTCAATATATCATTTTTTTGTTTTAAATTAAGACAACATGCGGAATGGTGACGGGAAGGTGATTTACACTTCAATTTAAAATACTACTTCTAAGTGGCAAGTAGAGCCTCTCCCTAAGCTCACTCTAGGCAAGTGGAAACCTAGAATAATTAGGGAGAGGAAGTGAAGAATGCTGAAAATAAGCAAATAGAAATGCAAACAAGATATACGAAGAAGGCAACTAGATAATTGATAAAGTGTTTAACAAAAATGCCTAGTAGAGGAATGCTTCTACTACTAGATAATTGAAGTAAAAGAAAACACAAATCCTCTAAATAGATGGTGAAGAAGAGGGCTTCTTGCTCCAAGGTTGGTGGCTCCCAAGCTTGAAAAGAATCCTTCAACTCCTTCCTTGCAGAACTCCGCCAAGGTGATGACCTCCAAGGCAAGCCCTAAGGGGGCGTGCCCTAAGTTTCTCTCCAAGGGTGGACGTCCACCCTAAGCTTTTCTCCTTTGCCTGGCCATCCTCCTTGAAGTGGGAGAGTCCTCCTCCTTGGCGTGGCCCAAGTTGAAGAGAGTGGGGAGAAGAAGGCACCAAAAGGGCTGGTGATGTGCCCCTTTAATCTCCTTCTCTACTCCTTCTTCTTGGCCGTAGGTATAGGTTGTTTAGGTAGAAAATATACTAAGGGAGGATGGGAATTATGTGGTGGTAGGGTAGGGTATTTATAGGATGGGAAGGGGGGGTGGTTATGGTGTTTTTGGAGGGAAATGAAGGGGTGCTTGGTTATTTTTGGAGGGAAAAATGGGAGGGAAATGAAGAGGTGCCTTGGTTTTCCCTCCAAAAATACCTTCTAGAAGGCAATTTTGGAGGGAAAAAATGGAGGGTGGAGATGGGCTTTGATGGTGGATGTAGGGTGGTGATGGAAGGGATAGTTGGCACCAAAATAAAGTAGGAGTAGGTGGTCTTTTTGCTGGAGCTTAGGTAGTAGGGTAATAGGTTTTGGTGCCATGGAGGTGGACTAGCTAAGTTAAGCAGCTTAGCTAACTTAGCTAGTAGGGAGTAGAGTTGGAGGCATTTGGAGCTAGGGTTTTCAGGGAGAAGAGCTGAGGAGGAGAAGTCTGGAGCTGGAGCTAGAGCTGGCTGCTGCTGAAGAGGCTGGCATGGGGCTACTCTAGCTGGCTTAGCTTGCTAGTTCTTTGCTAGTTGCTAAGCCAAGCTAAAGTGAGCTAGCTTCTACCAAAATGAGCTGAGGTGAGCTAGGTCTGGTGCTCCCGGGGAGAATCAAGCTGGTTGAGGCAGCTAAGGTAGCTTAGCTCAACTGAGTTGAGCTAAGCTGAGTCCCCGGGAGCTGGACTTGAGCTTCCTGAGCTGAGATGAATTCTTCTTCAGCTGGCTGGAGTTGAGTGGAGCTGAATGTAGCTGGATCTGAGCTGGGGTGAACTCCTGTCAACTCAACTGAGCTAGCTAGAGCTCCCTGTGAACTAGTGGGAGCTGAGATGAGCTAGACTCAGCTAAGTTGAGCTGGATCTGAGCTGACTTGAGCTAGGGTGAGCTAAGATGAACTCTCTTGAGCTGCCATCCAGCTGAGATTAGCTGAATGGAGCTGGGATGAGCTAACCTTAGTTCAAGTAAGCTAGGTTCCAACTGCGGTGAGCTAAATCAAGCTGAGGTGAGCTGGATCAAGCTGAGGTGAGCTGGATTAGGCTGAGTTCCAGCTAGTCTGGGCTTCTCCTTCACCATTTGCCTTCTTGAGTGCTAGGGTTTTAGGGATCTGTGCATCTGTACATCCCTAACACTCACAAAAACACATTAAAACGACAATAAAAAATGCAATGCATGCCTATCCTAATTTATGCCTAAATGCAGCCCAAAAACCCATTTGCGGAGTAAAATCCTAAGAGCTAAGTTAGTTTTAAAGCATAAAAATGATGATAAACTGGCGTTTATCAATGGACCCCTTGATGAAAAGATCGTCCACCTGAGAATTACCTGGGCAACCAGAGAGGGTGAGTCCCGCGAAGACCCCTACACGGTAGAGCGCCCCCACGGGTTACAGGGTTTCCCCCACCCGACCTCTCTTGTCACTGAGATTCCAGGTAGACTAGAATGGGGACCTTGACCTCTTAAGTCTACCACTTTTAGTTAGGATCAAGGTGCTTAGGTTTTCACTTGAACTTTAGCCTTTTGAGTGCAAAGAGTGACCTAAGTTTAAGGTTGGTTGACCCAAGGGGTCAACTTCACCTACTAATACCCTTGAGAGCTTATTAGGTCTTTGTCCTTTAGGGTTCAAGTGTTTTTAAGAGCCAAATTTCTTAGGGTTTCTCTTAAAAGATGTTTTCAAACAGTGGCTTGGGCACACTTTTTTTGAGAATTCTCAATTCTTACTTAGAAAGTGTCTCTAAAACCTTAATTTTTGAATCATACATTGGCTCTACTTGGTCCAGTTAGCTTCCTTTAGATTGGGTAATTAACGCTCAAGCAAGAAGGTGTTAGCCCTAAATACCCTTAATGGATGTACAAAAATACTGTGTTGAAATTGAAAACAGGCAGCTTTGATGATTTACAAAGTATGGAAGCCAGGTTATGCCTAAATTGCTTTTTCTTTCTTTTTCTTCCTCTTTAGAATTTAGGGGTTAAAATGAGAGGATAGAAAATTACCTATCTTAGGTGTGGTTGTTGTGCAGCTGCTTGTTGTCCTCTTGATTTCCTGTACCTGCACAATAAAAGAGAAGAGATCAATAGAAACTCAAAAATCGTGAATTAATGGCTTCTAGAATAGCCGTTGCTCCCCGGCAACGGCGCCAAGAACTGGCACTGTGTTTGTCTGTATAGTTATTATAGTCGTTGTGGTATATAACAAAATAGTTACCAGTTTAATACAATTTATTACTCGGAATGACAAGTTTCCCGAGGTCGAACTCAGGGAGTAAACAATAATTCTAGAAGCCTATAAATTCATAATATAAGGTTTTACAAAAATTAAGAGAGAGAGAGAGAAATAATTGGCTTTTTCTTCTCTTTCTTTCTTCTTTCTGTCTTCTTTTTCTTTCCTTCTTTCTTTCTCTTCTGCAGTGGTTCCTCTTCTTTCTATCTTCTTTCTAATTTTCTTCAGCTGCTAAGTCTTTCTCCTTTCTTCATCTTTGGTTTTCTTCTTTCTTCTTTTCTTCTTCTTTTCTATCTTCTTCTGCATCTTCTTTCTTCTTCTTCAGCAGCTGCTCCTCTTTCTTCTTTTCTTCTTCTTCTTCTTTTCTTCTGCTCTGGCTCTTCCTCTTCTTTCTTTCTTCTTCAGCAGCTGCAATTTTCCTTTGCTTTGGCTGCTGATCCTCTGACGTCTGATTCAGCGCTCAGACGGCTTAACTGTGCAGTTGCTACAGTGCGGCTCCTCTTTTCTTCCTTCGGCTCCTTCCTTCCTTTCTTCTTCCTTCGCCTGCTTCTTCCTTCTATCCTGCGCACACATACACAGATCAGTGCAAAACCTACCCCTACCCCTTCCCCGCGTCTCTCTCTCTGAATCTCTCTTTGGAAAGCTCTCCCAGAGCCGAGTAATCGGGTTGGGTTGAGTGCCCGGGTCCAGGCGCACCAGCGTGGGTGGTGCGCGAGGAGTGCACAGGCAGGATAGTCGGGTCGGGTCACCAGGTCCGCGTGGGCAATGCCACGGACGAGGCGCGTGAATAGGTGAGGGACCTCACCCCTGTGTGACTGGAGGCAAATGGCTAATGTCACTTTTTCAATTTAAGTGTGGGCGCGAGGCCACACACTTACGAGCCACGCGCCCGCAAGAGAGAAGCAGTTGTCGACTTGGGCAGCAACGAAGGTTTCGCACTCCCAATCAAGAACCTGGGCGCCTTCACTGGCTTGCCCCACGTTACATGGAGCTCACACCTGGAGAGGAGGAGACCTGGAGCTGCCTGCGAAGAAGCTCCAGCAGCTCGTCAATGGCGGCGAGGAGGTTGAACCCTGAAATCATGAAGACAACCTCCCGGCCATGTTAGACAACACAGGGAGCTTCGCCGAAGTGTAGCGAAGGCAGTGCGAGGGTCGGCGAGGCACAAGAGTGCCTGTGTCCGTGTGCCTAGGGCAGACTGTGTGTGCGGAAGTGGGTGTGTTCGGGGGGTGGTCTGGAGGTGAAGGGCGGTGAATGGAGTGAGGGAAATGCTTGAGTGGAGTGAGGGGGAGCTTCTGGGCTTGTCGGCGAGAGGTGAAATGGCCTGTGGAGGTGGAGCGACCTTGCCGGAGATGGCGACCAGAGGTGAAGCAGATGGGGGTGGTAGTGGCAGTCGAAGGGTCTGAAATGCTAATTGAATAAGGGAAAAGTGAGAGGAGGGTAAGGGGAAGGTTCCTACCTACTTAGTCGACGAAGAGGGAGAGGAAGACGTCCGGCTCGTGCTTGCCGGAGCTGGGGACGAAGGTGCCCAGAAGAGGAGTAACGACGACGAGGAGGGGATCCAGAGACGCCAGCTGGTGTGGCCTGGCATGGGAAGACGGGGCAGAGTGGGCTCTACTGCAGGTATGGCAGCAGAGCGACGAGGAGGAGGAGGAAAGATCGCCGGAAGCTTGGGCTGTTTGACCGGAGACGGGAGAGATGAAATCAAGGGTTTTTCTCGGTCAAAACTAGCTTGCCTTCGACGAACGCCCCTGCCGCTCCTTATAAAGGCGCTGGCGAGGAGAGCGGCCTCAGGGAAAGACGTGCAGCGCACGCCGGAGATGGCCAGAGAAGGAGACCCATGCCTTTCGTGCGTTCGCACGAGAGGCATGGCCGGTTGCAGGGGTCAGGGGAGGGTCCCTACGACAGAGGACGACGCAAGGAACCTCCCGTTTGTTCCTGAAAATGGGTGCCATGCCCTGTGCGGCGCCATCCTCCACGCAAGGTCGCCGGAGGTATGGCGCTACTCAGAATGGCAGGGAGGACCGTTCTGCAAAGAACAACGAAAAAGATAGGGAGCCATTTGCAAGGATTTCAAAAGATAAGGGTCAAAAAGTAATTCAAGAGGACCAATTTGTAAAGTCGGTCAAGATGGTCTTTTCTTAGGATCAAATTTTTATACTAGCATAATTTGAACCTAAAGATTTTAATGGTGAAATTTGATTTTAGGTTAGACCATATTTGACCGATCAATTTGCACAAAAACCTAAATTAGGTCATAAATTGGGCGTGGTTCTCATTTTAGGTCAAAATAGGTTGCAAAGGCCAAATTGAAGGTTATAAACCCTAGGGAATATTTTTCCATGAATTTTAGAGGGTTGAGTTGATTTTTATCTTACCTCGAATCTCATGAATTAAAGTAGGTTTGTTTTAGGGTTACAGAATGTCATTTAATTCCTAGAAGTTGCTATAACCTTTTTCAGATTAGATCATCCCACTTCCCTCCATATTAAGATCATTTGACCTGTGTTTAGATCCTTAATTACCCTGTTTGCGCACTGCATTGGTAAAATTACAGTTTTACCCTTTATGATTTGTCTTATTCTTCAACTCAGAATTCTCTGAGTTAAGCCTCTCTTTAGGTTTTGTAGGAGCTTCTTCACACTTATTTAGATTAATTTGTGCTAGTTAGGATTCATGATGAGGCTCTCATCACCTAATTATCCTAAGGATGTGAATGCACTCTAGGGGTACACTAGAAATGACCCATATTTAAACAACTACAACCTTAGATGGCATAACCATCCTAACTTTACTTCGACAAGTCAAAAACCCACCCAGGGACCTAACTTGACTAAGCTTAGCACTATGGGCAACCCAGTAGGTACACACAATCGCACACATACCAACCACAGCCTACTCAGGAAACCCACCCTTCTGACCTGAGTTTAATTCTCAAAGAAATGCGAGAAATGAATCTAAGACATAAAGAAGAAATGAATCAATTGAGGACAGAACTGACAAGATGATTGGACCAATTAGTAGATGCTAGACAACACGGAATGCTACCATCCCAACCCGTCCCCAACTTGAGGAACTTCAATAGGGTTAACTAAAACAACACACAGGAGCAACAGACACATATAGTTCAACCTGTTCCCCAGCACCCACCTGGCTTTGCTAACCCTAATCCTAACCAAGTTCAACTTATCTTGCAAAACCCACCTCAACCTTCCAACTGTAATGCCTTTGCCGACGTTGTAACCTTGAGAAGTGGGAGACAAATCTAAGATCCTTACCCTCCCAAATCTAAATCTAATCAAGATCTTGAGGAGCCCGAATCTGATCTAGGAGACCAAGCCAATCAAGAAGACAAGGATTAGGACCCGAACACTCATGATTTCTCTCAAGCACCCTTCCTTGAAGCCTTGAACAAATTTAGGAAAAAGAAAACCAATCCATCTGAGGAGTGGCTTGATAGTTTTAAACAAGTCCAGGTGAATATACCACTCCTTGAGGTAATTGAGAATATCCCAGCCTGTGCGAAATTTTTGAAAGAAATATGCACACCCTAAAGCCAGGCCAAATCATCTAAAAAGGTAGTGTTATCTGAATAAGCTAGAACAGTTATTGTTAAAAACCTACCTCGAAAACAAAAAGATCCTGGATCCCCTTTGATTTCTTGTGTTATTGGAGACACTACCTTTGATAGGGCTCTGTTAGATTTAGGTGCCTCTATCAATTTAATCCCTACAATGTTATATGAAAATTTAACTTTGGAGAGTTAAAACCTATGGAGGTCACACTACAGCTGGCTGATTGATCTGTGACCACACCAAGGGGAATTATTGAAGATATAATTGTCAAGGTTAGTGATTTTTATTTTCCTGTGGATTTCTTGGTCTTTAACATGGAGGTACTAGAAATTTGAAGAACACCCCAATAATTTTGAGAAGACCATTCTTAGCTACTGCCAAGGCTAATATTGATTGTGAATCTGACAGTATGGAAATTAAATTCGAGGACAAGACAAAGATTAATATTTTAAGGCCATCAAACAATTCGAGGGTTGTGGAATGATAGAAGATTCTGAGGATATGAACCATACTGTTAAATACTGTATAAAGTTAGGAGTTTCCCAATCCGATCCTATAGGCCTTGATCCCCAAACCAATCAAGAGGTCAATCACCCAATCACTGACTTGATTCCAATACCTCTTGAGGATAACTGTGATCTGCCTTTGGACCCTTAATCCCAAGGACCTAAACCTGAACTGAAACCTCTTCTTGATTATCTAAAGTATGTTTTCTTGAGATCTGAACAGACTTATCTAGTGATCATTAGCTCTTATCTGACCCAAACTCAGGAAAATCAATTAATTCAAGTTATGGGAAGAAATAGTAAATAATTGGTTGGACATTGATGATATGAAGGGAATCAGTCCTACTTACTGCACTCACAGAATCTACGTTGAAGATGGATCTAAACCCTCCCAAGAAATGCATAGATGATTGAATTGTAATATGTGGGAGGTTGTGAAAAAGGAGATGATTAAGTGGTTAGATGCATGAATAATCTACCCAATCTCTGATAGCCCATGGATCAGTTCTATACAAGTGGTTCCTAAGAAAGTTGGGCTGACTGTGATTACTAATGATAATGGGGAGTTGATTCCAACCTGCACAGCTTCCTCTTGAAGAGTCTGTATCGATTACAGGAAGCTGAATAATGCAACTAAGAAAAATCACTTTCCACTTCCCTTCATTGATCAAATTCTTGAAAGACTAGCCAGCCAGAAGTTTTTCGATTTCTTGGATGGCTACTCCGGCTACAATCAAGTAGCTATCCACCCTGACAATCAAGAGAAAACCACCTTCACATGTCCTTATGGAACATTCACATTCCGTAGGATGCCTTTTGGATTATGTAATAAATCAGCGAATTTTCAAAGATGCATGCTTGCAATATTTTCAGACATGGTGGGTGATTTTATGAAAATCTTTATGGATGATTTTTCTGTGTTCGGGGACTCTTCTGAATCTTGTCTAATCAATCTGGAGAAAACTTTACAAAAGTGCATAGAGGTAAATCTTGTCCTATCTTGGGAAAAGAGCCACTTCATGGTTAGGGAAGGTATAGTCCTTAGCCATGTTGTGTCTGAAAGAGGAATTGAAGTGGCTAAAGCCAAGGTGGACACTATCATTAAACTCCTGCCACCTTCGATGGTTAAAAAAGTAAGATCATTTCTTGGACATGTGGGACTTTACCGTCGATTCATTAAGGAATTTTCTAAGGTGGCAAGGCCCTTAAGTAATCTACTGGTGAAAGATCAAACCTTTCATTTGGATTCAAGTTGCGTAAGGGCTTTCAATCTACTGAAGGAGGCCATTACACAATCACCCATCCTACAACCTCCTAATTGGGATCACCTGTTCGAAATTATGACCGATGCTTCTGATTTGGCTATTGGCACGGTCTTAGGACAAAATATTGATAGGAAACCTTCCGTGATTTACTACGCTAATAAAACTCTTGATGAGGCTTAAAAGAATTACACCACTACAGAAAGAGTTACTAGTATTAGCTTTTACCCTAGAAAAGTTTAGGCCATATATACTTAGATCTCATGTCAATTTTCACGGATCATATTGCATTAAGGCACTTGATGTATAAAAAGGATGCAAAACCCAGATTAATCAAATGGATCCTTCTACTACAAAAATTTGATTTAGAAATCAAAGACAAATCTAGTGCTCAAAATGTAGCAGTAGATCATCTTTCTAGAATCCTTGTAGAATCTGAAACTCCTCAATTTTCTGACTCATTCCCTGATGAGACTCTTTTAACTATTTGCAAACTACCTTGGTTTGCAGACATTGTTAACTATTTGGCAATCAAAAAATTACCCATGGATTGGCCTAAGCATATGCATGATAAATTAATTTCCGATGTCAAATACTACTTTTGGGAAGACCTAGAACTATTTAAAATTTGCACGGATCAGGTTATTTGCCATTGTGTTCTAGATGAGGAGATCACAAGTGTGCTAGAATTCTGCCATACTTTTGCTTGTGGAGGTCACTTCTCAGGAAAAAAGATGGCAGTCAAAGTGCTGCAAAGTGGATTATACTGGTTGTCTCTATTCCGTGACTCTTACAATTTCTGTAGGTTATGTATTAATTGCCAAACTCTACGAAACATGACCAGGAAGGATATGATGCCCCTAAATCCAATCCTTGAAGTCGAGATCTTTGATGTTTGGGACATTGATTTTATAAGACCTTTTTACCAATTCTTTTGGATACTTCTATATCCTGGTTGCAGTCGACTACGTATCCAAATGGATTGAGGCCATCCCGACTCGAACCAATGAACATAAGGTGGTCATGGACTATGTAAAGAAAAACATCTTTAGCCGGTTTGGTGTACCAAAGGCCCTGATTAGCAATGGCGGATCCCATTTCACTCACAATCAATTTAGGACCTTACTGACTAAGTATGGAATCACTTATAGAATCTCTACTCCATTCCATCCTCAAACCAACAGCCAAGTCGAAATTTCCAGTCGAAAAATTAAGAAAATCCTACAAAAGATCGTCTGCTTGGATCAGAAGGATTGGTCTACAAAATTAGATAATGCTCTCTGGGCCTACCAGACGACGTATAAAACGCCGATTGGAACGTCTCCATTCCATTTGGTCTACGGAAAATCTTGTCATTTGCCGGTTGAACTTGAACATAAAGCATATTGGGCAATCAGAACTTTAACCTAAATCTTGATCAATCTGGACGACAAATAAAACTCCAATTGACTGAATTGGAGGAAATCATGAATGATGCTTATGATAGCGTGAGAATTTATAAAAATAGGACAAAAGCTTTACATGATAAGTATATCTCTCGTAAAAGCTTTGTCCCTAATCAAAAGTTTTGGTTATTTGATGTGCGCTTGAAGTTCTTTCTGGGAAAATTAAGATCAAAATGGATAGATCCTTTTATTGTAAGAAAAATTTTCTCTCATGGAGCAGTTCTAATTCTGGATCCTAAGACTGGCCAAGAAACGAAGGTAAATGGTCAAAGGCTAAAACCTTATATTACTCAGTATCTTGATCCTATTCTTGATAATCACATTAACCTTCTGGAATCATCTTAAAGATGAAATGAATTTAGCAAATGATGTTAAACATAGTGCTGGCGGGAAGGCAACCTAGTATTCTGTACAGGTATTTTTCTATCTAAGCTGATCTGGATTAACAAGCTTAGTCAGGTGATATCCCTTCCTCTCGCTTATTACATTTTGATTTCTTTGCATACATTTCAATGAGGACATTGTAATAAATAAGCATTGGAGGGTGGACATTGCATGTCTTATGTCAAAAAAAAAACAGAGAGAGAAAAGCAGGACAAAAATCAGAAGAAAAATAGAAAAAAAGGATAGTGTTAGTTGCATTGTGTTTATTTCATATCAAGTACAATGAGGCAACAACACCCATTCACTTTACAATCCATCAAATACAGCTTTGACCTACTTTTTTGTATTTCTGACTGCCTGAATACGGGCTGAGGAATTTTGACTTACTTATAGGGTTATCAGAACTTAATCAAAGTGTTAAGGTCATAAGAGGTCACCAAATATATTTACAAATTTGGTTAGATTGTGAGATCAGAATAAATAATAAAAAAAGAAAGAAAATGAAAGAGAGAGAATGAGTACAAAGGAACTAAAAAGAGTACAATTTCTTCGTCTTTCTTTGAGTTGATTTATTTAGCAGTCTAGAAATCTAGATTCTGTAGTACTAGTCTATATATAGCACCAGAGGAGTGTGAGTCACCAAATATAAACTCAATTGATTCAGACAACTTCTACCTAAGCCAAAAGCCAGGGCTGAAATTATAGATTATTTTATAACCCCAAGGGAAGAAGTTTGCCTATACTGATAGAATTTTGCTAAGAGTCAAGTACAAGCTTTAGATGTAGATTAACTTTTCACTTGAAATCGTTGCATAGGCTACAATGCTACACTTTCATGACTGTTTGGATTTCTAAAATTTTGGATGAAAATAAAAGAAATAAATCTTTAGTCAAACTCTTGATAGAAATTAGTCATTTAGGACCACTTTGCATTTAATCTTGCATTTACTAGGGACTAGCACGATTCAGGCATGGGGGTGTGATTGTGCAACAATTATAGGACCCAATCTACCTGAATTAAGTTAGATTTTAGCTTAACTTAGAAACAATGAATGCATAAGCATCATAATTTGCATTACAGTTGATTTGTTAGTTTTATAGATAATAATGCTATTTTATGCTCCAAGTGAGAGGTAATATTAATTACAGATGATTTGGGGCTGTGGATGATAAATCAGACCGTATGGATCTGATCACGATGACGACAGGAGTCCAACGCCTCTAGAATCATCTTGATCAGACTTCCGTAGCATCACATTTAGCCTGTAGAAGATCAGAGGCCAAGGAGTAAGATAAGCATAAATCTAAACCTTAGATGTCATCCGACCACACGGATGGATCCAAATCAATGATCGTAGTCTAACAACGCCAAAATCAACTCAAGCAAAGCCCTGTAGCACCAATTATAAAGGCAGAAAATGGACGATCAGGATGGTGCCACGTGGCACCATCCCAACAGTCCACCGTCGTACCCCAACCACTGAAGCATAAAATGCAGGCCATTGGATCATCATCCAATGGCCACGATGAGGTCACATCGTCCACACCGCACCCTTCATCAAGCAGTCCTTCGTCTTAACTATTGGATCTTCATCCAACGGATGAGAGTGGTCTTTCACTAAATGAAAACCAAGACACAAACGTGTGCACAGTGCGTTGGTCTCAGCCTTTGCATGTAAGCAAGCAGTGCGCGTTCGACTCGCGCTGAGCGAAAAATCGAAGAGGCGGTGGAGTGCGGGTGCAATTGGATAGTCAGATCAGATCGAACGGTGCGAAGGCTGTTGCATGGTGCAACGAGGCTTGTTGGATGAGGTTGTATGGATGAATGCCCGAACAGACGCGCAGCCACACGCCCCGATGCACGTGGAATCCAAGAGGCCATAGCGCACTCATTTTAAGCCGTTTGATCGTGAGATCGGACGACTGAAATTGAAAGCGCGCGCCCATACACGTGAAGGGTGCAAGGAGCGGATCGGGTAGCCCAGTGGCTGCCACGTGTTGCAATCTGGTGCAACGCGTGCGTTGAAGGTGCATTGAAGGCTATTTTGAGGCGCGATTTGGTCTGTTGATCTCCCAATCAATGGATTTGATCGCACCTAAGGTGTTGCACAGTTTTGAGGGCCTAAATACCTGCTTTACCCCTTATTTTAGCGATACAAAGAGCTCGAGAGCCCCCATTTGAGAGGCAATTTCCACCAGACACATCTCTAGTCTCTCTCTCTGCAGCATCTCTCTGGTCTTCCTCCCGACGTTCTGGATCTGCAGTGCTGCCGCACTTCACACAAGCATCCCTTAAGCAGCGCTACTCTTCATCTATTTCTCTCTCTCTACTCTTTAGCATACTTGTTTTAATTCTTTGTTTAAGAACTATTTGCAATTAGTAGTAAAATTTTGATTTTATGAATATTTGGTCTCTCTTTTCATGCTTTCATTAAGTTAGATTAGTTACTACAAAAAGCTTTAAAAATCTCATTTTGCCTCTTTGCGAACGACTTAAGACTCACCATTTCTGACTTATAAATTTATTTGTCTCAATGTGATTCACAACTACAACGATATAAATCTTTTTACACGTTTCATGGCAAATAGTAGGGACATAATACATGTAACAATCGAAATAAAGAAGGGTAGTGCATGAATTCCTACTCTATAGCCAACCACAAGTCATTTTCCTAATAGATTTATGTCTTGGCTATGTAGCAACAAACCTTAAGTCCTTTCCCATGACCCATTCTTAACCCAAATTTCATTAGCACTACAGGTTAGATACAAGCCCTTTTTCCCATTCACCAGAACTTATTCACATGATTACATAGCTTTACCATCACATGGCTTATTCTCTCACTTGCCTTAGAAGTCAAATTATGGGAAAATCATCTCTCTCTATTAGAGGAGATTGAGATGTATCCTTCTCTTGCATCCCAGCCTGATAGTCTCTCCTTGGCCAAGGTAAGGGCTAGTAGAGCTAAAAGCCCTCGCGAAAGGCATACCCATTCTCAACGCATTGAGAACGTTGTTGACCTCGTCTAGAAGAGTCGGGCCTCTTGGGAGCTACCGAAGCCTATACCTTGCGACCACGAAGAGCAAGCTTGGTTTGTGTCTAACAAGGACTAGTCATAGATCAAATCAAATCATCGCAGGATTGGCCAGAATTGTTGAGCCATACCAATGCTTCCTCCAGGAGCAACTCCCTGTAGGAGCGTAGTCTTTGGGTGTGCCCTCTCAATCCGCCATTAGATGAGAACTCAACCATTCCATCACGGTACCCCTAGCACTTCTGCACATACGGGTGCTAAGTGAGACCCTAGCTATGAGTATCCAGTACCCTGGCATCTCCTGTTGCGCATGTGGGTGCCTATGAGCCTAGAGCCACGAGTACCTCCGCATCGAGTCCGATTCGGGTACATCCAAGTACCAAACACCAATTACAGCCCAGGGCCTATCTCCAAACTCAGGAACCTTCCAAATTCCGAGGTAGATTCCTTGGTAGCCTTCAACTACCGCAACAACTCGGGTCCTCTACCCGAACAATGAACTTATTGTTCACCAAGTTTAAAGGTGCAGCCTTACGAGCTCACCTAGCCGACCTACTCTCATTTAATTTCATTGGGTTCCATGCCCAGAACAAACTCTTAGAGACCTAGTGGATCACCTGGGGTCCTATCCAAGACTTAGGATCCAAGCATTCCATTTATTAGACTCTGGTCGAGTCATAAACATCATCCTGTGAGGTTCAAGTCATTACTTAGCCAATTCCGATTGTTTTTAATCCATACCTTTAGGGGGGGTTTCAATTCACATAACACACTTAACCATTCTTGACACAATTGACATTTAAGGCTTCATATTGTTGGTATCCTAATTCGATTTAGCTTTTCCTTGGAAGGCTACAGCCAGGTTTAGGATTTCATTAGGAGATTCCAAGATGTCAGTATCAGTACCAACACTCAGTACCGACCTGGGTACCCCTAAATCCCTAACCTAACTTCTAGTATGACCTGAGTTGGTAGTCAGTATCGATATTTACACTTAATATTGATACTGGGCATCCCTAGATCCCAGCTCACATAGCATACAATCCCACTTAAGGGTGACTTGATCCTTTACTCTACCTTAGGGAGTTAACTCCCACAAGGTCCTTAGACCTCACCCAGGGCTCCCTTGATACCCTCGTCATCTAACGCCATTCATTAATCCCTTTAGTTACCTCCCTTGTGCCATTAAAAGGGAGACGAGGGTGACTTTTAAACAATCTTCCTAATCTCAATTTTTACCTCTCAATATTTGGATATCTATGCTTATGTAACCCTTATAAGTAGAAGGGCCACTTGAACCATGCACCAAAAGCCTCCAAAATCCTATGGAAATCAACATACAACAATTGTAGTAAAACCCTTAGTAGGGTGACATTATACCAATACACACACACAATGGTAGGATTACCCTATTTCACTAGGTGTTTATCCCGTCTCCTTTTTATGCTCAAGCCCAATATAAAGTGAGCTCTAATCATTGATAATCTACTCTCCAACCACATTTGGAGCTCCAATTTACCCCTACCAAATATGCATCAAACTATGGTTAGTGCCATTTCTTCCCATATTCCATCTCTCAACACTAGCCTGTTTAAGACTTTCATTTTCCACCTTGACAACGATAGATTAATTCTTATACGATAATTGACTTTCATCATAGGCATTCTAGGCCCAAATTATTGACGAGAACTCATCTCGAAATCAAAGTTCCAAGGCACGAGGATAACTCGTCCACACTCGTCATTTCGTCACACGCATGCAACACACTCGAACCCCATGCTTCATGGAAATGTCCTAATTCACATTTCAAATCTTCTTTTCCTCTCCTTTAGTTCAAGAATTTAAAATAAATAATACATGAGGGGAGAGGAGTCCCTACCTGACCACGAGAACCCTGTCTTCCTCGGCACAAGGCTGCCCTTCCGAATTACCTTGAAATCAACCACATAATACACATCAGTATTCTATTCCCCTGAAACAGTGCCCAACCCAATCTTAATTCCTCAATTCCCTAAAAAGAAATACTTAAGGCTAGGGATTTAAAAAATAATTGAAGAGGAAGGGGACGCACCACGAGCCATTTGAGCCTTGGTGAGGCGATTCTCCGTCGATCCTCGACCTCGATACAACAACAATAGCCGCCACAGTAGCGGCAATAAGTAGCAGCAACAGACGTAACAAGCAACAGCAGCAACAAACAGCAGCAGCAATAGCACAACAAGCAGCATTAGCACAGTTGCTGCTCTCGCGAGCTCGCGAGTAGGGTCCCGGTCACAAGCGGCGGTTGCTGCGGCTAGCCGGCTAGCGGGTAGGGGAGGAGAGAGCGTGGTCAACGGTGTTCAAGGAGGAGGCGGATCTTCATCCAACTTCCTCCTTCCACGCCAACGATCAGTAGTTACTTCAATTGCAACGGCCGCTGCCAAGAGGCCACCTCAGGAAAGTGTGGCCGGTGAGCGGAAAGGGGGAGAGCCAATGAGCATAGGTGGAGGGAGAGAGGAGTAGCTAGTGGTGGTAGTGCTTCCCTCCCATTCATCTTCTTCTCGCGACCACTGGAGAGGGAGGAAGAGGGCCGATAAGTGGAGGGGTAGGGAGGAGGAGAGATGGCAGCAGGGAAGGTAGTAGCTCTTCCACTAGGCTCTCCCAACGGGAGCAAAGATGAGGGGTGGCTTCCTTTGCAAGCCATTCCCCAACACAACCGAAGAAGGGAAAAGTTTCCCGACAGGCCCCTCTACCCCAAATCTTGAGTCGTAAGTAAGTTCTCCCATCAAATTTTCTCACAAAAAATGCCCTTTACCTCAGCTAAGGCCATGAGAAAAAACAATTAGATAAAAAGGGAAATCCTACTACTCCATTCATAGGATTTTGACGGGTTTACTTGATTTAGAATTAATCATATAAATTTGAGGCCCTTACATTATCAATTCACATCACCCTGAAGATCAAGAAGTGAAATTGATCATGATTCTGCAAGATCACAAGAAGGCAATTGGGTGTACTTTACATGACCTTACTGGGATTAGCCCCAACTATTGCACTGATGGAATCTATATTGAGGATGGGGTATGACCTTCCCGCGAAGCACAGCAGAACCTAAATCTGAACCTTAAGGTGGTTGTTAAGAATGAGATAATCAAGAGGCTAGATCCTGATATCATTTGTCCCAGATTTGATTGCTCTTGGGTGAGTCAATTCAAGTGGTGCCTAAGAAGGTAAGGCTCACTGTAATCAAAACTAAATATGGAGAAATCATACCCACACGAATTGTGAATTCGTGGTGGGTTTACATCGATTATCGAATATTGAACTATGTAATAAAGAAGGACCACTTTCCTCTACCATTCATTAATCAAATTCTCAAGAAACTAGCTGTAACAAGCTCTTCTATTTTCTTGATGGTTACTCTGGATATAACTGATGGTAACACCATCATTGGTTATAACTAACTAAAATTAGTCAGATTTAAGTGTTAAATGCTCTTAAACGATCGTCTAAGGATCATAAATCCATATTAAACTAATTGAGAAGAAGATAGGAAAACATGGCTAATTCTACTGTTTTACCATCTCATCATTAATGCATATTAACCAAAGGGTTAATCAGGTGATAATCTAGGGTCAAATGCACGTAAATATCCAAGAAGAGGGCTCACATTAACTGAATTAAGGTTTCACACATTTCGAGGATTAAAATATCACTAAAAGCCTTAATTATCAGCCTTGCTAAAATTGAAAAGGTTCTGGTAGAGATAAATTCAATATAAACCTCCTAAAATTTATTGAAAAATATTGTAAGAAGTTTGGTATCTATACTTTAGCCATCTGAACCCATTTTGACCAAAAACAGAGATTCAAACAGGAATTTACCTTGATTTGGACTCCTGTGCAATTTACCTAGTCAAACATAATCAAAACCCAAATCTAAGTTCACCATTAGATTCCTTGTGTCAAAATTAGGTCAACACCAAAATTTTAGCCTAATCAGAGTCCATCTTGACCTAGTTTATATTTTAGCCCTTTAAATCTCTGTTCATCACACCTAAGCCCCTAGGTTCCACATTTCCTTACCAACAAGCCCCTTGCTTTCTTGTCTTCTTCACAAGAAGACCCTTGTCGCCTGATTCCTAAAAAGAAACTTAAACCCAACATGCGCCAAATTCAATCGAAGATTCCTCCTTCTACAGGCAATCAAATCCTCCCAAAATTAGAAGGATTAATCACCAAGAGATCCTCTACCATCTAAACTCAATTACAACTTTCCTTATGATGCACAAAGCCCAGACGAACTCAAAGAAAATGTGGGATTTTCTTGTTTCCAAATCCTAATCCTACGCACCAATTCTTCCAAATTGAGCTTAGATTTGAGCTCTATATAAGCTCTTGATCTTCCCACAACTTCCTCAGCCAAGTTTAGGCCAAAATCAACTGTTCTTCTCCAACTCTGGCTACCTCTGACCTCAGCTCTGGAGACTCCACTCGACCTCCCTCCTTCGACTGTCCAACAGCCAACTTGGACGGTCCACCATCTTCCTTTCTCTGTTTTCGTTCCTCACCAGCCATAGTAGGAGCTCTTTCCTCCCTCGTCGTCGCCGCTTCTCATCACTGGAGGTCGTCATCTTCTTTGACTCCAACAAGTCACGTCAGAGTGATTCCCTTGCCCTATCGTCTAGATAAGTTCCTCTCTCTCTCCTCTTGCTCTCCAATTTCTTTCTACACCCTTAGTTTCTAAGATCGACCTTCACACACGTCGTTCCACCATCATTTTTTCCATCTCCGACACGGGTGATAGGTCTACTTTAGTAAACATTAATTAGGCATAAGAACAATCAATTCCAAGATTAAATGTGACTTTAAGTATATAATACATTGAAAAATTAGTAGAGTCGTAATTTAGTATTCCTATATAATTCTTTGATGGAATACATGTTGCATATAATTAAGTGTACTTATTGCAAGAGATAATTCGAAATAACATCTTACAGATAACAATTAAATTATAAGTGATTTTGTTGAGAAAGAAAATCAATGAAGGTTCATCAATTTCTAAAAATAAGAATGTCGTTGGATCTCTCTTTTCATATGATTTTCTCTTACCTTATTAACCTTTCTCTTTCATTTTTGTTTCCATGAAATCACGCTGATTGTTCTCTTTTTTAACATCATCATCTTCCCCCTGCGCTCCCGCGCCCACCCCCCACGGCTCCACCCAACAGCAACCTCTCCACCATCTATCTCGTCCATCCACCACGGCGCACCCAACAAACCCACCAACGCCACTGCGTGCCCTCCCTCCCACTGCCAGACCTTCGCCTAACAGAGCCGCAACCACCATCCTCGTTCCCTCTCACCACGACAGCACCGCGAGCCACCACCACCCACAGCAGCCTGACCACGCGATCCCCTTCCCTCCGACCGCGCGCTCCTACGTCCTCCCCTCTCAGCGAGAGAGATAGCAGCAGCCATCGCCGCGACCTCCGCCCCTGCCCTTCCTCTGCTTCCTCCGCTGACTGCAATAGGAGGCTGAGAACGCCCTCCTACCACTAGACCTCCTCGTGTTGACAGCAGAGCAGACCTCCTCCACTGCGGCCTTCACCGTCCTCAACACCGCCCGATAGCACCACCGCGAGCCGGCCGCTCCTCCGCGCTCCGCCCTCGACGACGCGCCTCAGCCTCCTCTCCACGTACGTCCTCTGCGCACAGCACGACATCCTTCACCCCCGCGCCGCCCGCAGCGCGTCTCCAGCAGCAACAGAGAAACCTCCCCCCACCGGCTACCTCTCCTCGCCGGTGACGACCCTTGCGTCGCCCCATCTGCCACGTGCGCCCTCGCCGTGCCCGCATCCACGCTCGCGCGCCACCAGCCCCTCGCACGCACCAGTAGAACCGCCGACAGACCCATCACCGTCGCCCCACCTACTCACCGTCCAGCCAACACCAGCCACCTCTCACTGCCACACCACCGTCATTTTGAAGCCCTCATCGATGCCGACCCCCACCGACCACCAGCCGGTTGCCGGCGTACTCCGTGCTCACGGCCGGGGGAAAGCACTTTCCCTGTTTTTGACCTCAATTAAAAATTACATTGAAGTGCCATTACCAAACTTCTTGGATTTTTTATTTTTATTATTTTATTGAGATGAAATTGTGAGATCTCATTTATTTTTTCTCGTATTTGTCTAAACTCTTTCTTTTTCCTCATTTCCTATTTGATTTGGATACAGATTTTGCACCTATGACTATGATTAATTTATGTGGATATCTTATTTGTATTTGTGCCTCCACGTGATACAACCTGATTTTTGTGATTCAATTTCAATACATTTTTAGTAATTTTTGATCGAAGATTTTCCACCACATTATTTACTATGACGATGTATTTTTCTGATATCATCTGATTAAAATGAAAATTTCTTGATCAACAAGCTTCGATGAGCTCATGTTGGCTCCCTGGTCTACTAAATGCCACACCGCCATCACCATTACCTTCCCTGCACTTCCCAGAGTAAAAGCCCTCTCCTATTTGGAGTTTTGATCATCTGAAACTCCAGCCAACCAACCCACGTTGCCGTTGTCCCCTCAGACCTTGACCGACCACCACGCACCTCCACACATCAAATAAACACCGCCACCTCACTCTAATCTTCACAGCAACCATCCTGAGCTTTTTAATTGGGGCATTAAGCTCGTGTTTTGATTTCTAGGTCTTTGCTGGAAACACGCTCAACGCTGCCACCGCCTATTGTTGTACATCGATCTCCTCCCCCAACTCCACCTCCAGTAGCAGTGGACCACATCTACAAAGCTTTCCCGAGCCTCAATTGAAGCATATAGTAGAAGTAGCAGTGTCAATTCGAGATTCATCCATCTGCAGTTACAGCATGAAGAAGGCCTAGGAGTTTAGTCGCACATCTGGAACGCCTGAAAAAAATTCACTACTTAACGTTTCACGTGTTAAGGCTATTTGCCTTCAAAACACTGGGATCAGGTCCCTACCCCTCACGAGCCACACACGTGCCCTCGCTTATGCTCACGCCACGTGGGACTGGGTCGGTTTGAACCTAGTCTAAATAAGGTCTAATCTAGTCTAGTCTGGTCTAATTCTGAGAGAAAGAGAGGGCTTATTCTGAGAGAGAAGGGGGGGTTTTACTCTTGGGATTTATGCCTAAGTACTTAGGCAAATTTGTGAAGGGTTTATTCTGAGAGAGACGTCTGAAGGCTTTGGAATTAAACGTTTAAGACCATCTAGTGGCTTGAATTGACTGTTTAATTGAGGTATCTGATGCCCTTTGAGATATTTGATATTGAGCTTGAGTTGAGAGAATAGCTTGATTATTAAGTGAAACATTGGTGGTTCTAACCACCATTCCTTTTGCATTTTCTCTCTCTACATTATTCTTGTTCTATGACTCTTGGTATATGTTGAATATATTTCATATTGAGTTTTTTATTATTCACTACTTTTCTGTGCTCATCATATCATTTGATCAGTGATTGGATTGCAATAACTTGTTCCCTGTGAACGACCTTAAGAACTCACATTTTTCGAGCTTTACAATTTTCATTGCTATACTACGATGAGACTCCAAAGCAACGATGGATACCATGCAACATTTTGGCATAGTTATCAGGAAGCAACGTGGATTTTAGTCACTAATCGCACTTTCTGATTTGATTTTAACTTGCTATATCTGTTTGTTGTGTTGTTGCTTGATGAACTTGAAGATTGATACCTCGAGCAACCACACCAGGGGCAGGCAACCACATTCCCTTCTTCTTTAAGCCCCTCCTCTCTTGGAAAGATTGAAAGAGAAATCAATTAGGATGAACTTGCCTTATTCATTTAGTAATCATCATTCAAGTTTCCTGATTTGATTTGACTGATTGATTAGAGATCCCCATCCTAATACTTACACCTATTAGGGATATAAGGTCTCTTGGGCTATTCACCTTCTTGATTGAGCCCAACGTACCATCTTTGGAAGAATTGGACTTGGAAATAGAGCTAATCTAGGGTTCCTTCATTAGGGTTTCAAGGACTAGTACACACTTGCCTACTTAAAAAGGAATATATTCCCACATTGTGTGCTACCCAAGCCCTTACTTGAATCAATCTAATCAAGTGGACCCTAAAATCAAGGCTCTATAATGACTTGGATCATTAAAATTTGGGGCCTAATAACTTGTTTGAGAACCAATTCAGGGTGATTTGGGTTCTTGACCCAAACCTCATCCTCAACTTTTGGACATGTCAGGTGAAGTTGGTTTACTTGGTGAATCAACAAACTTCCAAATTAGGTCACAAATTGAATTAACTTCTAACTCAAGTGAAATTCAAGGTACAAGTAGGATTATAACTGGTAGACTTAGGATTCAAGCTCACACATTTCGGTCTACTTGGAATCGCTGTGACTTGGTCGGGTGCCAGAAACGTTGTAACTCGTGGGGATGCTCTATCATGTAGGGGTCTTTGCAGGACTCTCCCTTCTTGGCTGCTAATATAGACACATCTATTTAGGCTAAAATGTCTATTTATGTATGTTCCTAGGCTTAGACTTGCATCCCATATTATAAATATTGCATAGCATGCATAATTTTGCATTTCGAGTAGTTGTGTATAGTGTAGGTTAATTGCATCCTTTTTCTGGTCATGAGAGAAGGAGATTTATTTCGGAGCCTCGGATTGACGATCCAACCGTACGGATCTGGTCAAGACGACGATCGGAGTCCAACTCCTCCGAAATCACCTTAATTGGAGTCCCGTAGCATCATATGCAGTCCAAGGAAGATCAATGGCCAAGGGACTAGGTGACATAATTCGGAGCTTCAAATGACAAACCCGACTGCGCGGATGAATTTGAGCCGACAATCGCAGCCCAACGGCGCAAAAGTCAACTCAATCCAACCTTTGTAGTAGCCCCTACAACGAAAAGAAGATAGACGGTCACATGGTGCAACCTAGGCCACCTATGCGCATGCACCGCCACCACACGTGCACAGTAGTGCAGACACGCGTGTGCAGCGGCAGCCCATGCAAGCGCGTAGCGCGCGGAGGCACGTGCCAGCGTGGGCGTGTGGGCTATTTTGAGTGACATTTGCGGCGGATCTTCAACGATGTTTATGACCGTCACTAAATGTCTTGTATACGAACTTGATTCTTTCCTCCACTATAAAAGGACCCCAACCCCTCCCATTTTTCTTCATCTCTTCCTTTCTTCCTCTCACCACCTCCAAGGCTCTAGAGAGAGCTTGTCCCAAGCCTGGGATGCTCCTCTAGAGTAGAAAATCAAATAGTTTTCCCTCCCCTCATCCCCATTCGTGGAGCATCCCATGGCCATCCTCTCATCACCCTTCGGGAAGAAGATCCTCGCCACGACGCCGTCCTACCCCATTCTCTGTCCTCCGGCTCTATCCCCGTTCGTCCTGCTCCTCACCACCTTCTTCCAAGCGACGTCAGAGCGAGTTGTCCTCCAAGCAACCGTCGAGGGGGATTTCTCTCATCTCATTCCATCTTTTTACGCTTTCATAGTGTAGATTTTCCTATTTCATAGTTGTAAAAAAGCAGTTGTTCATGAATAGATGATTGTTTCTCTCTCTCTCTTTCTCCCCCTCTCTCTTATCTTTTTGCAAGTAGATAAAGTTTTCATCGACCTAATCTCTTGCTTGATAAAAATACAAAAAAATTAGAAAAGATAAAAATGACCAAAAACAAATAAAAGAGAAACGTGGATTTTCAAACCAAATGTTTGCCTCCCCGTGTTTGACCCGGGACTCACATTTTGAGTTTCGGTTATAAATTTTATCTGATAGACGCGTTTTGCGAGCTACGACGACGAGTCCTCCAAAACCCAAATTTGAATTCACGAAACATGCCTAATCATTTTGGTGCCGTTGCCGGGGAGGCAACGCTCTTTGGTTTTTCTCACATTTTTTCCGCGTTACCTAACTTTTATCTCACTTTTTCTCTAATCTTACTATGATTGCAAGCACTCTTCCGAGGTAAACCAAAGCAGTTAGATCGGAGAAAAGTGCAGATGAAGGTTCTGTAAGTTTCCCCCACTAATAACTCAAACCCAAATCAACTTAGGTGCTTTTTATAAACCCTTGGATAGATTTGGTTGTTTGTTTGCCACCTCCACTCATCTCACCCCTGCATATAAAAAAAAAACTCTTCTCTTGTGGGATTTTCTGAAAGCTATACACTTAACACCCACAAACTTCTCACCCTAAGGTGCACAATCACATCGATTCTACCACTTAACCAGGATCTGACCTGTGGACCTGGTACACTTAACTAAACAAATAAATGAGTAGAAATCTGAATAGGTCAAACATTCTTGTGTGCCTTAACTAAGTGGTGCAACAGGCCAATTGCTTGAGTTGTTTGGGCCGCACCACTCAATTTAAAATTGATCCATCAAGTAGCTTGCCTCTTAGGGTTGATTTTTAGGGTTGAACCAGGCACTCCACATTTTTTCTGATTTCTAAAGGAATATATCAACACCAGTGCTTTCAAAACTTGGAGTGTTCTACTGAACCTTGATTGAATACACCTAAAGATTAAACCCTAAAAGCTACTAAATAAGGTTGAATCCTAAAAGACACATCACCAAATAACCTTGTTTGTAAACCCTGGTTGTGCACATACACACATTTGAATTAATCATTAAGGGCACAACCCATCTAAAGGGCCCATCACATTCCAAGAGCACAATCATCCTAAGCCTAACTAAAATTGAGTAGACGTTGGCGTTAAGGATTGATTTGCTCTTCAGGGCTCAGACTGAGATTTTTTTCAATTAATCTGCTTATGCTGGTCCATCTGATGTCTAGCTAGGGGAGTAGCATCAAACGACCGCGATTGGGGGGTACATTAAGAACCGGTGGTGCAAGCTAAAGGAAGAAACTTCTCCCCAGTCCCTCCTTCTAACTGGTTGGATTGACTGGATAAAAGTAGACTAAATCGTTTATAATCTCAAGATGGGTCCTGGGAATCTGTAGGTCTTTAGGCTAACTCACCTAAGGATAGGGTTGATTTCTTCTACTGTAGGACTCCTTTCCCTTTTCTGATTTCCCTCTTACTCCACAATGTATCCTTCCACATCTTTCACACATTTCCAATCCTACCCTCCTACCACCACTTATCTCCAAGATGATTGCTATCCCGACTTGACTTGTAATTACCCATCCACTAGTAGGGATAACTTTGATTGGGGATATGAATCTGAACCTCAGTGTCTAGGGCCTAACCCTGGACAATAAGAGTATGATTACTATCCTTCCTAGAGCTACAATAATTATAGATCTTGATCCTTTGATGATCAAACCAACCTAATCTACAATCAAGAAGGATATAATGATTATAACACCTACCCTCTCCAGTATTTCACTGAATATAGGTCGCCACCATCCTTTAAACACCCTAGAACGACCTACTTTCAGGGAGGGACTCGAGAACCCCGACATCTTGACTCCCCTAGATTTAACCCAAACCCACCCAACCCTAAATCGAACCAGTCGGTTCAGGTGAACCAGATCCAAGATAGGGTGTTGGCTAACTTGAGGAACATCATACAATCTTTAGAAGCCTAGCCAACACCATGCACTGAAGCATTGGAGCCTATGATAAAAGTGATTGATGAGCTGAATAGCTCTTTATTAGATTTGCTCCAAAGCGTTAAGGATAGGGACCTGGGTGAGTTTCTTCTTGGGAAATTGTCGAGGTTGAGGATGAAATTTGTGGTTGCCCTAGTCAAATCTTGGGATGATTCTCAAGATGAACTCCCTTCAAGAGAGCCAATGTTTGAACCTGCTCAAGCACCTGTCGGGGGGGATACATTTTCTGAAATTGGGGATGACCAGGTTGGGCTAGAGCAACCCATTGAGGATGAATCGATTGATTCACCTGAGATCCCTAAGCCAGGGAGCAAGGAAAAATGTCTCTTTGAACCAGGAAATGACAATCGATTTTGAGACATATATAAATGAGGATCATGAATTCTTTGATTCTGAGGGTGAAGAATCTTTTAGTGAAGTCTCATTTGAACTCAAGGAAGAGGATTCTAGTGAGACAATCGGGCTCGAGGAGTAGAACGAACTATTTGATAGCCCAATCATTGAAGATTATGATCATGTTGGGGCTGACTTGGACGATTCGAATCCTGATGATTCAATCAGTAACCCCATTCCTTAAACACACCCTAAAGAATTGGATGATGATATTTTTGAGATCACCAAACCCAAGTTAATCCTGATTCAGCCATAATTGTTGGACTTGGGTACTTTAGATGGGGTGTATAACTATTTGGAAGTCCCGGAAACATTGATTTCGGAGGATAGGAAATTGGAATTAAAAATCTGGGAAGCTAATTTTGAGGGAACTTTGATTTTGGATCTAAGGGTTCCTGTTGACCTGAAACCATCTACTTTCTACCAGGACCCTTACGATATCTTTCACGTGCAACCTAAGCTCAAAATAACTGATTATTTTTCTGAGCTGAATGTTAAGAGAACATCTGAACCTATTGAACCATCTTTACCCATTGTTCGACACTTTGGTCTTGGGTTGCACACCACAAAATCGCAGGCCCGGCCCTGCATGTTTCACAACAATCTTAGGTTCTGGGTGATTTTCATCCAGAACCTTAGAACCACTCGACCTTGGGGCATGGGTCTGCATCATAATTTGGTCCACATATGTGAACATCTTCTGTTGGCGAGTTGGAGGATCAATATTTTTATTTTGATTCTGACCAATACTTGTGAATTCTCAATTTCTTCTTTGTATGTATATTATGCCTAGCTGTGTATACTCTCTTCTCTCTATGGAGTTGACCGGATTTTCACGATACTCAGGTGATATTCTGTTTACTTCGCCCTTTTCATGTCTCTATTTTTACAATGAGGACATTGCATCATTTAGGCATAAGGGGTGGATACTTCATCCTGAAATCATTTTGTTAACTCCGTAGAATTTCTTTTAGTTTCTTTTTAAAAAAAATTCAAAAAGATAAAAAAATATAGAAAATAGAATTAGGAGAAGAGAACTTAGGCATTTAGACGTTATTAACTTTAGGAAATGATACGATAGGACCTAGACACTTAGACTCTTCAGGCCTTCGGTCTTAATTAGCCTGGGTGTCCACTCGAATGTGGACTTAGTCTTGAGTCCTCGCCAATTCAAATTCATTTTTAAGTTGGCTAATAAATTGGGATGATAAGTATGTGACTTATCAACCTGCCCTCTAATTTGAAGGGATTTTAAGTCTAAGCATCTACACACTATTCGCACTGACTCACTTTTCGATGATTTCTTCGAAAATTGGGTAGCTAATGAACTATCTAGGGTGGTATGGCTGGCAAGGTTTCGGTGGTAACAACTCATCAGTCGGTTGTCCAGAGCCCAACCACAAGATCATTTTCGTCGTACTGCCTTTAGGTAAATCTTAGATTAGGAAAGCCACCTACTTAGAAAAAAAAAAGAAAAAGAAAAAGAAAAAAATAGAAAAAGGAGAAAATAAATAAAAATAAACAAATAAAACCATACTTCACTGCATGAGTATGGCTGACAAGTTCCTGTGGGTAACAGCCCATTGGTCAGTTGTCCAAAGCCAGCTCACAAAAATGCACAATAATTCCCAAAACACTTAGGGATGAAGAGGGGAAGTAGAATAAATTGAGGAGATATACACTGGGTTTGCCCTTATGTTGACCCCATAAATAAAAGAAGTAGGTAGAAAGCTACCGTTCAAAAAGATAAACCTCTAGGCAAGGTCACCTAGGGTCGTAGAAACCTGAAGTCCGTTTTAACGACCGCCTAGTGAGTCTTTCACTCTTTTCACTAGATGGTTAGCACTTAGAGTCCTTTTTGAGTCTTGGGCGAGTCGGGTAGCTATAAAAAGTTATCCTGGAACTCTCAAACTTCAAAAGTACAAAAAAATTAGAAAAGAAGAAAAATAAAAAAAATGTATCTTCCCTTTTCAAATAAGGCGAGGACTTGGGCGGTTTGCATTCTGGTAGGCACCCGGGTATTGTTGAGTTTTCGTTGTTTAGGACCTTAATTGAAATTTTCTATTGTTAATAAACGACTTAGGCCTAAGTGATGTAATCCTAATTTTTATTTTATACATAGCATGTAGTTTAATTTTGCTAGGGACTAACAAAAGATAGGCATGGGGGTATGATATAGACACATCTATTTAGGTTAAAATGCCTATTTATGCATGTTCCTAGGCTTAGATTTGCATTCTATATTATAAATATTACATAACATGCATCATTTTGCATTTAGAGTAGTTGTGTATACTTTAGGTTAATTGCATCCTTTTTGTAGTCAAGAGAGAAGGAGATTTATTTTGGAGCCTCGGATTGACGATTCAACCGTACGGATCTGATTAGGACGACGATTGGAGTCCAACGCCTCTGAAATCACCTTGATTGGAGTCCCGTGCACCATATGTAGTCTGAGGAAGATCAATGGCCAAGGGACTAGGTGACATAATTCGAAGCTTCAAATGATAAATTTGAGTGCGTGGATGGATTCGGGTCGACGATCGCAGCCCAACGACGTGAAAATTTACTTAATCCAACCTCTGTAGCAGCCCTTACAATGAAAAGAAGATGGACGACCCAAATCGCACCACGTGGCGCAACCTAGGCTGCCCATGCACATGCATGGGCCATCGCACGTGCACAACACCATGGGCACGCGCACGTGCGCAGCAGCAGCCCACGCAAGTGTGTAGCGTCCGGAGGTGCCCGACATGATGCGTGGAGCGCGCGCTAGTGCAATAGCAGCATGGGCTCGTGGGTTGTCTTCAGCAACGTTTGCGGCGGTTCTTCAGCGATGTTTATGACCGTCACTAAATGTCCTGCATACGAATTTGACTCTTTCCTCCACTATAAAAGGACCCCTACCCCTCCCATTTTTCTTCATCTCTTCCTTTCTTCCTCTCACCACTTCCAAGGCTTTAGAGAGAGCTTGTCCCAAGCTCGAGTTGCTCCTCTAGAGTAGAAAATCAAATAGTTTTCCCTCCCCTTGTTCCCATTTGTGGAGCATCTCGTGGTCGTCCTCTCACCGCCCTTCGGGAAGAAGATCCGTGCCGCGACACCATCCTGCCCCATCCTCCGTCCTCTGACTCCATCCCCGTTCATCCTGCTCCTCACCACCTTCTTCCAGGCGACATCAGAGTGAGTCGTCCTCCAAGCAACCATTGAGCAGGATTTATCTCATCTCATTCTATCTTTTTACGCTTTCATAGTGTAGATTTTCCTACTTTCGTAGTTGTAACAAACAGTTATTAATGAATAGATGATTGTTTCTCTCTCTCTTATCTTTTTGCAAGTAGATAAAGTTTTCATCGACCAAATCTCTTGCTTGATAAAAATACAAAAAAATTAGACAAGATAAAAATGACCAAAAATAATTAAAAGAGAAACGTGGATTTTCAAAACCAAATGTTCGCCTCCTCGTGTTCGACCCAAGACTCACATTTCAAGTTTCGGTTATAAATTTTATCTAATAGACGCGTTTTGTGAGCTACGACGACGGGTCTTCCAAAACCTAAATTTGAATTCGCGAAACACGCCTAATTAGCTGCCCATGTAATTCTCGGGTGAGTGAGTTTCTGATCCAGAGGACCATCTACCTCGAATTGCCATAGTCATCCAACCTTGTTGGGTGACTTGATTGGGTCAAATACACATTATGTCCCTCATATGATTCCATAGTACATGCACTAGAGGAGGTCCTTAAGACCAGTCTTGAGACCTTCATTAGCAGTTCACTCTCGTTAGGGTTAAGCCCCGGCTTAATTGTTCGGATTCCCATCCAGTCAAATCGAAATCTCTTTTGATCATTCCACATCTGAGCCCAATTCTCCATCCTCTACTTCCATGGAGAATCAGGATCCTGAAGGAGAAGGCCAGGTACCCAACTTTCAGAATTAATTAGAGCAACTCACTGATCTATTTCATGCATTCATGAATCCCCCATCGCTCTCGCAGATGTGAGATAATTACAATCCCATGGCCGTAGCTATCAAACCCAAGGTGCGAATCTCAGCTGGAGGACCTGATATTGAATTGAAGCTGAATCTGATCAGCGTGATCCTCAAATTTCATGGCTTGAACTCTGAAGATCCTTTTTTATCACATCAAACAACTGAAACATCTAGCCTAGACTTTTGGACCACCTATTCAGAATTAGGACATCTTGCTCATGAAGTTATTCTCCTCTCTCATGAACAAGGCTGTCCATTGGTATCAAACCTTGACTTGATTGATCAGCACATGGGAGGAACTAAAAGCTAAATTTCTAAAGAAATTCTTCTTGGTTGGTTGCACTAATGTCATAAGGCACCAGATCACGCATTTCACGCAGAATGCAGGAGAACCACTTCATGAGGCATGGGATCACTTTTTGGATCTCAAGCAGAAATGCCCTTATCAGTAAGTTCCTAAATGGGAACAAGTCTAGTCTTTTTACCAGGGACTCCGTGATGACATCAGACTATTTGTCAATGCAACCTGTGGTAGCAACATCATGGGTTAGCATGAAGTCATCGTTTGAGAGATTCTCGAGAACATGTGAGAGAGCTCCATAAACAATGAGTTTATGGGTGTGTTCAACCAGACGACCACCCGCGCATTGACAAACATGCGAGGGGCACACGAAACATGAGATCTATTCGCATCCGTCAACATGGAATTGGTGGCCAGTCGCCTGGATAAGGTCTCCATCATCAAGAAGAAGGTGGATGAATTGACTCGACACCTGTAAAGAGCCACCTCTTCATAGCAAAACACGTATGCACATTTGCCCTCAGGTAGGGAGGTCGTACATAACATTCGCCACCAGGCATATTAAGGGATGGATACGTATCCAACCCCGTCTGATCCTGGTTTGGGAGGAATCTCTGGTCCATCCTACTCTAGTTGGGGGAACTTTGAACCCTCATACCTTAATTACTTTGGAGTTCCTCAAACCTGCGAGGATCTCCAAGCCACCTAGAATTATCCTTTCTCCAACTCATATAACCCTGGATGGCACAATTATCTCAATTTTTCCTGGTCAGGGAATAATTAGAATTTCATATCTCAATTCCAACCCCGACCATAGAATCTGCACTTGTATTAGCCCACTCAGCCTAGGCCCAACCCGAATTTCCAAACCGAGCCTACCAAGGAAGAACAAATGAGCTTGATTTTGCAAACCTTGGCTAAGATGCAGAAGACCAATGCGGCCATATAGAAACAACATAAGGAAGAAATCACTGAGGTCCGCAACCAACTCGCACAAATGATGTGGGCTCACTAGCCTGGTGCACTTCCTTCCCAACCTCTACCGAATCCAAATAACGTGTCAACCTAGAAACACGTGGTGAACCAAATCCAGGGCCAGGCTTGCTACACCCAGCCAGACCCATCGAATCATACCTGTGTGTTTGGAGTTGCTACTCCCACATCTGATTTTAATCAAGCCTCAATGCAACCCTGCCATTCCACAATAGGGTCCAATCCTGTCGCCTCAGCTTCCACATTATGATTGTGCTATGATCAATGTTGTTGGTGTAAGAAAGGATCACAAGACCAGGTCCCATGGCCCTTCTCCCAAATCTATCCCATCCCATGATCAACACAACAAGGTGGAGGACAAAACCAAGAGGTGGAAGCAAAACCCATCCCTCAGGCTAGTCAATCCATTCCCCTATCCCAAATCTTACCCCACCTCTGACTATCTGAATCAGAATAATGGGATCATTGAGGAATGGAGAAGTCACTATCCCGTTACTCGATATCCTCGCTCTCAACTCCATCTCACCTGACTTATCCAAAAAAGAGCTAGAGGAATCCTCGCAAAGGAAGTTAGCACTATCTGAAAATGTGAGTGCTATAATCCAAAATAGTCTACCTCCTAAGAAATCCAATCTAGGAACCCCGTTGATCCCTTACAAGATCGGTGGTACAAATTTTAGTTGTATTGGATCTTAGCACTTTGGTCAACCTAATCCCAACTACCCTATTTGATAAACTATGGATAGGACGCTAAAACCTGCTGACGTTACTCTGTAATTAGCTGACCTAACAGTAATCACCTCGATTGGGTTGGTAGAGTATGTGGTAATTAGAGTCAAAGATTTCAGCTACTTAGCTGATTTTCTAGTTCTTGACGTGGATGAGCCGCAACAAATACAAGATATGCCTTTGAATTTGGGGAGACCTTTCTTGGCTAATGCAGGAGCCATAATCAATTGTGAATCAGGGCACATGACAATCGCCTCTGGAGATAAGTAAATTGAGATCAATATTTTCAAGGCATCATCTAAAGGAAAGGAAAAATGTTCGGCAGGACAACTAGGTTTGATTAAGGAACTCATGACCATCACAGCAGTAGAAAACCTAGAACCAGAACTTGAAGTTTTCCACATTACAGAGGATCTCAATTCAGCCGAGCATGATTTCATTAAATTGAGAGTATTGGAGGCTTTCACCTTTGATCTTGAGGACGTATACATGGATTTTGGGGAACAGGATGCAGACGTTCAATAGGATTCGGATTTGTATTCCATAGTTCTAGAAACATTCTATGATGATGATCATTTTGAGGATCTACAGGAATCAGGCACAATAGGTACTGAGAGTGACCACAATCTAGAGTTTGAATCATTTACGAAATCGAAGTTTTATGATCCAATAGTCACTCTCCAGACATTCACCTTTGATTGGGATGAAAATTATAGAGAAGATCCATTAGATGAACTAATCTTCGAGTCATTTCTTGAGGAACTGATCTTGCACCCCATAGAAAAGGATCAAGATGAATGAGAGCATCAAATAATGTTATAATCTGCTGATTAAGTGCATTGTGTGGATTGTAGGTAATAAGTTGATCTGAAGAATAAAGAGAAGCTAGAGCTACAGCAGAGCTAGAGCAAAAGACTTAGGAATAAATAGTAGAAGAAATAATGTAGGGTTGAGATATGCTACTCTACTAAGTAGAAATTAATGCTTAGATTAAAGTATGAGGAACATTAGGACATCCCTGCACTTATCCTTAGCATTAGGACAACCATATCCCTATCTTTAGTCTCTAGGATAACCCTATCCATGTCCCTATCCCTAAGCCACCTCCCTATTAGGCTAATTTAGCTAAAAAACCAATACATGGATAGTGCTATCCATGCCCTTATCCACATTATCCCAACTCTTATCCCCCTTCCAAGATACCTGTTACAACTCAGTTCCCGAATCCTTACAAGACACGAGACCGGACCGACTCGACTAATCCTAAGACCCAATCGTTCAACGAGAAAGTAACCAAAAAGCAGGAAAGTAAACCACATTCACCATGCTAAGCAACTACCAGTAGAAAGGTACAACAGTAAAGAAGTAAAAACTACTACAGTACATATCACCACCACAACAGTAGAAAGTAACAAGTACAAGAACATAAAGAACATAATATAAAGGTACAAGAGTCTACTCACTACAATAGAAAGAAGTACAACAAGAAGCTACAACTACTGGACCCTACTGGGCCTAGAACCCTTTGCAGCCGTAGGCTCTGGCTACACAACACCTAGAACTAAAAAGGCTTATGAGTACACAACGTCAGTGAACGCTGAGTAGAGTGGCAACCAACTAACTAAAGTAGTAAAAGTGGACAGGTAGCTGTTATTTTTCAATTATTTTCTTTAACTAATTATTCTTTTTCATCACTTGGTTTATCCATCAGGTCTCTTTCTTGATCTCGAATATTCCTCGTGGGAACAATCTTGATTGCAGTCCTTTCCGAAGAGTAGAAGGCACACGTGGTGCTCTCCTGGTCGGGAGAGTCCCTCGTGGTGATCCTACACCTAGTCAACCACCCCAAGGTCACGGACAGATGTAACGGTGACTACAGCACATGCAATAAGCGCACGGGTAGCTATCCCGCACTAGCACGCGGTCAGTCATTTCCATTAGCGAGTGCGCCCAAAGCATAGCACGGAACCAGTATAGGGCCTAGCCCTCTCAGTAACAGCGGTCTAGCCCCTAAGAACCAAACAGGGGTCTCGCCCCTCCACAGTCTGCACACCCTCGCCTGACTACCCTAGTTTGCCTAGTGGGCCTAACAAGTTGGTGTAGGGCGGCTAGCTGAACCCTGAGCCCCATGGGGTGGCTAGCTCTCTCCCTACACTAATAGCTCTCCCCGGTACTGTGTACGCGAGGGCCAAGAAGTCGGTACAGAGTGGCAAATCCTAACCCTGGGTCCCAACTCAAGGGCGGCTAGCTCTGCTCTACACTAAACAGGGGGATTGTCGCTCTCCTTGGTACTCTGTATTCAAAGGCCAGCTCACTTCCCCACTCACATTTCCAGATCCATTCCATTTATTTCCAGGAGCTCTACTCCTAATTCCCCGTAGGGTTCATGCTCATATTCCTCATGCCAAGCCATACCAGGTTTCATCATTTCTATTTCCATTCTCAGGTTATACATATGCAACTCGTATTGCTATCGTTCACATTTCCATATACAGGTTATACACAGGTAGCTCGCATTTCCATCATTCACATTTCCATTCTCAATTGATATACATGCAACTCGTATTATGTCATTTAACGTATACCACAGGAAATTTACATGCAACAGTTAGCTAGCACAAGTACTTCATATTTTACAGGCAACTGTTATTTATTTACAGGCAATTGTTATCATTCTATCTACTTATTCAAGAGTGCAATTCAATCATCCATTATAGACATTTCAAGTGTTTCTCGTCCAAGGATTCATGCCATATCCTAGGTTCTAATCATTCATTCCACACATGCATTTAGGTTATAATTAAATTAGGGGGAAGCCACTCTACTAGTAAACCCAGGAGTAGTGGGGGCTTGAATGGCAGGCTCACGTGCCTTAGCAAGCCCCAAACCCACAACGAAACGAAGTCCTATCACAAGGATCAATCACAAGGGAATATTCAGAACAGTATAGAAAACCTTCTAATAAGTAGAGGACTCACAAGGAACACAACAGTATCTTAATTGCGTAAAATGGAACTCAAACGGGCCCTAAACGGTCAAAAATAGGGTTTCTGTCTCAAATCAGACGTCTGGAACAACTTCCAGACGTCTTAAAAGTATCCAGTGTCATACCTTAAGCCCTGCGCCAATCCTTAGAAGTCCAGGAACTCTTCTGGACCGTCTGGACCCAGCTCCAGATGTCCGACCACCTCTCTGGACGTCTAGAAATGCTTCCCGTCGTCTGGTACGTCGCCCAGACGTCTGAAATGCGTGGGAGGGCGTGTCTCGTACCTTCCCAAAGCGAATCTTGCACGCAGGCATCGAATCCTCTCAAAAAGGGCATGCAAAGCGGTAGCAGCGGAGTGCCCTGCGTGGCCGTATCCGCAAAGGGGACGTACCTTCGCGAACTCTCACCTCAGACGTCTGGAACAGCCTCCAGACGTCCAAACCATCGTCTGAAGGTCACTCCAAATGTCTGATTCTGGGAAAAACCCAGAACCAGAACCTACTTCTACTGCTCTCGCGCTGCTCGTGGTCGCACCGCGTCCCCTCGCCTGCAGCTTCAGCTGCAGCTGTGTCGGGGAGGACATCCCTAACACACTCTCCTCCTCGCGCATGCGCCACTCTGGCTATATGCTCACTGGTGAGCTCCCACGCGAGCTCGCGAGTTTGCTCTCCTCCTCCTCTCCTCACGCCGCTCCTCCTCGACGTCGCCCACACGCTCTCTCGCTGGAGTGGAGAAGAAGAGGGGAAGGGCTGGTGGCTAAGAAGTGAGGAGAAACGAGAAAGGAGGGGGTTTTATAGATCGGTGGGTTAGGGTTTTGCTGGAGGCGGGGTGAGAGAGAAGGGAAGGAAAAACGAGAGTACTGTCTGCGTGCAGCATGTGCGCAAACGCAAGCTCATACTCAAATTTTTCAATTTCCAGACATCTAGGAAGGTGTCCAGACATCTGACCAGATACCCATAGTCTAGACATCTTAAAAGGCTTAAACAGTACGAGTCTTAACAATACCCTTATCCCTAAACCTCAATTTCCCCACTTTAGCCAAAACCTGGATAACACTATCCAGATTCCCACTATCCACTATCCCTATACTCAATCCTCTTATCCCTAACCCAATTCCCACCTTAGAATCCCATTTAGATCCCTTGACATCCCAATTAGCTCAATTGGAGGTAATTGGGTCAGCCTTGTTCAATTAGGTCTAGATGAACCTGATTAGGCTAACACTAATCTAATTAGGCTCAAACTAGCCTAATTAGACACAATCCAAACCCAATTTCCTAACCTACATCCAATTGGGTGCTTTCCTACTTGATTAGGTGCACCTAAATCTAATTGGGTCTATCCAGGATCCAATTGATCCATCCCTACTTATTCAAGTCTAATTAGGCTCAGTAGAACCTAATTAGGGTTGGACCTGAATCTGATTGATTCAAATCAACCCAAGCAAGTCCAATTGGATCTACTTAGTCTAATTGCCTAACCCTAGACCCTCCTAAGAACCAAATTAGGTTCTCACTAAGACCAATTGACTTAGATCATAGTCAATTACAATTGCCTAGTCAATTGGACTCATAGAGTTCAATTGAGCTCTGATCTCAACCCACACAAGTCTAACTGGATTCAGTGACAGTCCAATTGACCTAAGCCTAACCTAATTGAGTAATCTTACTCTCAATTAGGTTTGCACTCATTCAATTAAACTTGTGTCAAGTTTAATTATGCATCTATCTTAGTAATTAGGGTTTCCAACCCTAATTCTATGACCTAACCTAACCCAAACCCTTAAGACCTAACCTAGACCACTTAGCCACACACACACATGTTCACGCTCGCACACACACACCCTCACATAGCTTAAAATACACTAAGAGCTCTAGAACTCTTATCCAAGTGTGTTACCTTGGTTGCTAAACATAGAAACCAAGAGTAATTCAAATTTTCAGATCCACATTTTGTGGATCTAAAAACCACCTCCAACCTCCCTTGGCTGGCCACATAGAGCTCTCTCTAGAGAGTTCTACACCTCTCTAGAGAGATTACCAAGGGTCTATAAAAAGATCCCATAGGTGGCCATTTGCACCCATCTTGATTCTTGGCTCCATTTAGTATAGCTCCACCTCCATTCACCTCCACCTCCACGACCCCATCACCATGGCCACTCCACCTCCATACCAACTCAAGATCACCCTCTCTTACCCTCTCCAAGGGCCGACCTAAGCACCATTGGCCACCCCTCCTTTTCCCTACCACCTCAACCTCAAAGTCCATTGGAGACCACCTTCGATGCCCTTCTTTCTGCTAGATAAGTAGTAGTTCTTCATAAGTTTTCTCTACTTTATTTTCTGCTTAGTAATTTAGCTCTCTCTCCCCCCTCAATGATGCATGTGTAATCTTGTTGTAGATCCATGCATTCACTCATTTTCTGCTAGATAGTTTTATGCTTTAAGCTTTCCTGTACAAGCTTTCCTCAAGCTTCGCTGTGTAGCAACCATTCTGGACTAAATGAAAATCATCCTTATATGTGTGTGTGTGTGTTGCAAAATCACCATGAGCTTCCTTGCCATATTTTCTTGTGATTAAAGTTGCCTATTCTAATTTCTGCATCTTTAGCAACAATATGTCGTGTATAAATACCTAAAAGTTATTATAAACCGGCATGCATTTTTAAGCAAGTACAGAGAGAGAGAGATTGGAATTAGATTTTGCATTTCCAAAACACCTCCCTGAGTTCGATCGGGATTCACCATCTCGTTATTACAAATATTTTTGTTTTGATTGGATTTCGCACTATACTACTACATAACGACGATTTTCATATTCGAAAACGCGAAAATCCTATCGAACAACAAGTCACTTGAGATATATCTTTCTGATGATAGCAAAATTACAATTATGCATGAGAGAATAATAAATAATTACTTTATAATTGCTCCTCCTATCAACATGCATATTTTACTCTCCCTTTTTGTTATCAACAAAAGGATATATCTCAAGTGACTTGTTATTAATCATACTTAAACAAGTAAAATTCTACGAACGAAATTTACGTTTTTCTCCCCTTTTTTCAAGTAATATTCTATCAAGCATGATGTCAAATTTATCATATGAAAATTATCAAGTTCATGATAAGGAGATTCATGATAGTCTAACATAACGACTATATCAAAATACAATGAAGTGTTGAGTAAGAGTTATACAGTCCAACATAGATAAATATGTTATCTAAATGCTACTAAGAAAGTGATCTTGATTCTCTCCCTCAAATAATGATCCCTTATCAAGGTTTGATTCTCGTTATTCTTCTCCCCCTATCAAGTTGCTATCCCAAATTAATTAATTCAATGCTTAGTCAATTTTATATTAAAAACTTATTTATAACTAAGCAGGTAATAAAGATTTAACTTTAGGAATCATACCTGCTAAGGTATAAGGAGTTATACCTAATAGCAGTAGCCAGGTGGAGGGGGTCTCCACCAAAAATCTGGCATCCATTGACATTGTTGGTTCCACCATCTTTCATAGCCAAATTGATGATTGTTGGCTTGTTGAAGGTTGCCTCTCTAATTGTAATTTCCATGTCGATCTTTCCCATAATCTGCAACATAATTTTCCACAAATTTTTTCGATACCCATATTCTTTTGGGTTCGTGGTTGTTAATTCCTTTCAAGTTAAAGGGTCCACTAGACTCTCTTCTATTGGCCTTTTGATATAAAAATGCATACCTAATATTCTTTTGATTTTCCTTTTTAATGTCCTCATATTTTTCTTCATATGTTCTAATAGAATATTGAGGTCATTAAGTGTGTCTTTAAAGTGAGTATATCGTTCCTTGAGATCTTATACTTTCTCATGGAACTCTATATTGACAACTCTTGTTACATCTAATTCTCTTTTCTTATTTTCTAAATCTAGAGATAAACTAAGTTTTTCATTTTCAAAACTAGTGCACTTATCTTTAAGTTTCTTATTTTCTTTCTTTAATCTTTTAGCTAAATTATATAAATCATGATATGCATATAATAATTCATCTAAAATAAGGTCAGAGTTTACCTCTTCTTCACTTGATTCTGTTGGTGCCATGAGACATAGATGAATAACTCCATCTTCGTGACTTTGTTCTCCAATATTTGATTTCGAACTTGGGTTGGAATCATCCCATGTTACTTCTTCATTAGTGGTTTCTTCATGCATGATAGAGAGCTAGTTCCATATCTCATATGCACTTTTGCATGACACAACTTTGTCAAATTCCTCTCTTGTTAATGCACAAAATAGTGCATTCATGCTTTAGCATTATCTGTCACTTTCTTCTTCTCTTCTTTCATTAGCCCTTTTTCTTCTTTCTTCTTTGGCATATATTTAGACTCAATGATATGCTAAATCTCAAAGTTCATTGCTTCAAGAAAAATTTGCATTCTTCTTTTCCAATAATCATAATCTGATCCGTCAAATAGTGGTGGTTGGAAAAATAATTGTCCCTCCATAAAACTTGTTGTTGCAGCCATGTGAAGGTAAGGTGTCATGTCTCCTTCACAGTCAGGCTATGATACCAAATGAGAGGGTGCCTGCAAATCTTACTTGGCCACAAACATAGGATCAAGTGTGTTATCAATTATAATAAAAATATAGCACACAAAAACAATCCCACAATATACACAAAGATTTATGGTAAAAACCCAAACGGGTAAAAACCACTATCTAAGCCTCCCAACTTAGGATTTTCTTGACTAGTCGAGGCTAGTCAATCCACTAACGTACCACTTGAACGAGAGTGGCACAACCTCTTACAATGATCCCTTCTCTTACTAACCTAAAGAGAAGCATAACAATAACAGTAACAACGGATTTCTCCCAACAACTTGGGATCTGTAATCAAAGCAACAAGTAAAATAAAATAATATAATCTTATGAAACCTCAAGGAAAGTCAAACTAAATTTTTGCAGAGGTTTGAATCGACATGCTTTGGAGAGTGTGAAAACAGAAGTGGAGAAGCACTTTGAGAGAAAGCACGAGAGCGCTTTTTCTATATAGATTTCTCTTTGAAAGTGTGTTTTGAAATGAGGGATGTGGAGCCCTAATTATAGATGAAAATGGAGCATATTTGGAATATTGATAAAAATCATTCGAACCTAATTGGTCGATCAATTAACTTAATTGGTCGATCAATTTTCATTTTGATCGATCAATTAACTTAATTAGTCGATCAATTGCTGATCGATCAAATATTTAATTGGTCGATCAATTACAGGAAAATTGGATTTAACCGTTAGGCTAATTTGGTCAATCATTATTCTTATTTTGATGGATCAATTGATTTGATCGATTAATTCTAATATTTTGGTCAATCAACACTATTTAAATGTTTATTTTACGATTTAGAAAGGTTTATCTTTAATCCTGAAGTTCCTTACAGTAATTCCAGACTTAAGAAATATAAAAGAATTAAATGACTAAAGATAATCTTCACTTTGATCCACATGGAGGATAATTGACTTGATTTGTGCGAGCATGATCTTGAAAGATTAGTTCACAATAAAACATAATTTTGTTTCATCAAAACAGAGGTACTTACAAAAATACTAGTAATAGGTTTGGAGGTACTTAAGTACCAGCCAAGATCCAGACCTGACCAGCCTTAGCCTTAGATTTGCAGTGAAGGTTTCTAAGGCCCGCAAAAACTACCGAGAGGTTTGTTGACCCCAATGGTTAAAACACCCGTGCATATTCGTAGCAAGTCCAGGTTTAGTTTGTCTATGCATTTTTGATAAGAGAGATAAAGATGTGTTAGAATGGAAATCATCATAGTTTAGGAAAATGTGTTGTAGTATAGTGATGAAAATCGAATCGACATTTAAATTTGTAAAGCTAAAAGAATCGTGAGTTCCAGGTCGTTCGCAGGAAGCGAATATTGCAATTCAATCAACTAATCAAATGGTATAACAATAAGCACAATATTCAATCAAAAACTCAATAAAATATTTTCATTATTTGCCAAGAGTTATAGAACAAGAGTAATGCAGAAAGAGAGAGGAAAAGCAAAAATAATGTTGGTTGAAACAACCAATGTTGCACTGAAGTTCAACTCAAATCAAATATCAGCCTAAGCCTCTCAAATTAAACGATCAATTTAAACCACACAAAATCTTAAGTGTTTAATTCCAAGGCCACATATGTCTTAGCAAAGCCACAACCTTTGAAATTTTCCCAAGTGTTAGGCACAATTCTCGAGGGCAAAACCCTCCCAATCCTCTTAGAAAACCCCTCTATCTCTCTCAGAATTAGACCAATTCAAAGGAGATGGTGGAGGTGTTGTAGCTTGCAATTAGGTTGGGCAAAAGTTTTGTGAGGGTGAGGGGAAACTTTTGCCTAACCTAATTAGATCGGAGGAGGGCGAGGGAGGTTGGTCGGTGAAGGTGGTTGGAGCGAAGATGGTCGGAGTGGAAGAAGGAGAGGAAGAGGTTGAACGGAGCTTGTGAACTCCAGAGAGGGAATTGAAGGGAGGAGAGAGAAAATCCCTATTCTAATTGAGAGAGAGGAGGACAGGAAATGCTTGTCGGTGGTATGCTGGAGCGGAGGAAGACAAGGTGATGGTTGGAGCGATTGAAGGTGGGAGAGGGGCTAAAGCTACGCTATAAGCTTCGCGGAAGCTCAAGGAAGTAGGACCTCCGCCTATTGTTCGTGGAAGAGGCCAAGGAAGGAGATTAATGAAGCTCTAGTGGTGTGTCAAAGTACGCTAGCGAGGAAGGAGAAGAGGGAGAATCTAACGTAATTGAGTACCTTTATATAGAGTTGATCCCTAGCTCAATTAAGCCAAGATGATCGCAATTGGCAGGTCCTTAAACCCACTTTCCAACCTGAGTTTTATGAGGTCACCGAAAACATTTTCGGCTGACTTAGGTCTCGAGACAGATCTCAAACGCTCAGGAAAGATTCAAGGAGTAGATTTGCCAAGTTTAGTGATTTGTGATTGAAGTTTCTTCAATCAACTCGTCAATTAAATGTCAGTGAATTTGGGTTGATGCTTCTCTGCTGCTGCATTCCCATGACGAAGAAGGAGAAGGCGGCAGGACCCTTCTTGTGAAAAATATGAGAGGTTGGGGGTGTTTTTGTAAGAACACATAAGTTAAGGGTCTGTTTGTAAAGAAGAGAGATTTAAGAGCTAAAATGCAAACTAGGTAAAGATGGACTCTGCATGGGCCCAAATTTTGGTGTTAACTTAATTTGGACCTAAGGAATATATTGGTGAACTTGGATTTGAGTTTTGACCACGTTGACTAGGTAAATTTCACAGAGGCCCAAATTAAGTTAAATTCGCATCTGAATCTCTATTTTTGGTTAAAATAGGTTCAGATGGTCAAAGCGAAGGTATCAAACCTCTTAGAATACTTTTTAATGATTTTTAGGAGATTTAGATTAAATTTATCTCGACCAAAACCCTTTCAATTTGCGTATGGTTGATAATTAAGGTATTAAGCATTGTTTTCATCTTTGAAATGCGTGAAACCCTGATTCAGTCAATGTGAGCCCACTAGGTCATTTAACTTCATTTAAACTTTAATTAACCCTTGATCAACCTCTTGGTTAATCTACATTAATGATGAGATGGTAAAACAATAGAATTAACCCTTTATTCCTATTTTCTTCTCAAATCAGTTTGATATAGAATTATGATCATTAAGGAGAATTTAATACTGGATTCTGACTAATTTCAGTTAGTTATGACGAATGATGGTGTTACCATCAAGATGGATGTTTATTTTGAGAGTTTTCTCTCTTTTCTTTTTACATTCCCCTAAATCCAACCTCAAATTGGCCATAAATATTGGATTCCTTGTCCCCACCATCAATCCTCACAAGGTCCCTGGCATTCGATGCTTCAAGATAGCACCACCCATGGCAACTCCCAAAACCCTGGCTTTCGACACTTTGGGATAGTGTCGCCCATGGTGTTCTGTAGCTAAATTTAGGCCCTAGTAATCGACATTTTGGGATAATCTCGCCCATGGCACCTGAACCAGCATAGGCACCTGGTAGGATATTTGGATATCCTGGGAGACAAGCATTGAGGAGACGATATGTTATAACGCATCTTTAAGGGGAGTATTTTTCATTCTTCCTCTTCGCATCGAGAACTCATCCAATCAACTTGCGTCTTTAAGTCGCTTCTAAGCCAGATCCTCAAGAAAACATTCTTAGAACAGAACACTTTTGGCATTATCTTCATTAAGCACATTAAACTAGACCAGTGTGTGATTTTTGCATGCTTAGGTTATCAAGTCCCGCAAACCAAAGTGCAGGCAACGGTGTCGAATAATCCCTAAGCCTTAGACTTAATATGTCAGCCTCGCAACTTCCTCAACCTCTTGAGGAATAGTCCAGATCTTAACAAATACGTGAGTGTTTAAACCCTAGGATAGGCCTAAGAGGCCTAAGGTCAATACTCTTTACTTATCTCCTAAGATTTAGCCCTTTAGGTCTTAATGCATCATCCGATTCAGCCTAGAACTTAGGTAAGTTCCATAATCAATTACACGAACTAACACAATTTTTCCTTTTGTTTGCTCCTATTTTCTCTATTTTCCTTTTCTCTTCTTTTTCTTTCTCAACTCTGATCTCCTCCTTTCATCTTTTTTTTTTTTTTGAATGAAACGCTTCCATGAATCGAATTTCATAGCGTTTGCACTTTAATATCCCCCATGCCTAAGATTTGCAATGTCCTCATTGTAAATTATGTGGGTTCGAGTTTAGGTTAGATCGTACATTAGAACAAGTTTGGGTGGGTGGTGAACAGGTTGGGATGACTGTTGCAGACAATTTCAAGCTCTAATATGAATATCAGAGGTGGAGTCAGCTGTTTTAACGGATGAACCCTAAAGTATAATATGACTTCAACTCAGAGATAAGTTAGAAGGGTCTCAAGTTTTTCAAATGATAGGTTGCCTCTCGTTAAGTGTTAAGTTTAATGTCATCAGCTAGGCACAATAAAACTTAAAAGGATATGCCATCTAACGCACTATGATGAGTGGTAGGAGAAAATATGTGATCATGGTGAATGAGAATCAGATGGCCATAAATGAACACCAAATCATGATGAAGAGTCAATCCAGAAGGTCTATGATATGGATCAAGTTGATTCATTTCTGGGTGTCTCTTATTAAGTTTTTCCGAAGAAATCACTGAGAAGATGAAGTGATCACGAGGCTTTGAAGTCAGATTGTGGTGAGTCTAGGACCCAACAGAAGCACACGTAGTCAATATAGCCCAAATGTTGGGTTCCTCTCGTGCAATGTGGCCTAATAGATCATTATCCAATGTATTGATTCTTTCCTTTTTGATTCATCTTGATCTCATAGTCAATATCCATGTATTGATTCTTTCCTTTTTGTTTTCAACCTACTTTCTAGAAATCCAGACAATCGTGAAAGTGCAGCTATGTAGCTTTTGCAACAGATTCAAGTGAAAAACTTGATTTACCTCTAAAGCCTGTACTTGACCCCTAGTAAAATTCTAGCAGGATAGGCAAACTTCTTCTCTCAGGTATTCAAAATATTCTATCAATTCCACCTCGACTTTAAGCTTGGGTAGAGAATGTTTGAGGAAAATAGGTGTTTATTTGATAGCTCACTCTCATTTGGTGCTACATAAAGATTAGTACTACAGAATCTAGATTCCCAAATTATTAAGTAAATCAACTCAAGGAAAGACAAAAAAATACTATGCTCTCTTTTGGTTCCTTTGTATTCATTCTCTCTCTCTCTCTCTCTCTCTTTCTCTCTCTTAGATCTCATAAACTCACCAGATTCACACATATGATCCATAATTGGTGGACTCACATGGCATTAACACTTTAATCGAGTTCCCATAACCTTAACATTTGGTCGGAATTCCTTAGCCAGTATTCGGGCAGTCAGAAACACAGAAAAGGTAGGTTAAGGTCATATTTGGTGGATCTCAAATGTATTTCGTGGTATTGCCTCAATGCAACTGAAATAAACACTAAAATATTTATACTCTCTTTTTCTTTCTTTTTTTTCTAATTTTTTTCTAATTTTTTTCTTTTTTTCTCTCTCTTTTTTTCTTTTTCTAATTTTTTCTATATCTATTTTTTTCTTTCTTTTTTATATTTATATATATGTCAACACGATGATTTCACAGCAATCATAGGCCTTAATTCGTCTGAATTAAGCCAGAACTTAGCTTAACATGAACATTCTGCATGCATATGCATCATATTCTGCATCGTAGTTGATATATGCGTTTTATGCATAAAACTGTGCTATTTGAGACGTATCACTCAATGCAGGAAATTCAGGGTTGCGAATGACCAATCCAACCGCATGGATCTGTTCAGAACTTCGACAGGAGTCCAACGCTTCCAAGATCGCATCAATCAGACTCCCGTAGCACCCTAGGGAATCTGCAGAAGATCAAGAGCCAAGGGGCAAATTAAAGAAGATATGGACCTCAGATGACAAATCCAACTACACGGATGGATCCGGATCAATGTTCGTAGCCCAACGGCGTATAAATCAATTCAATCGAAGGCCTACATCACCAGATACAAGGAAAAGAAGATGAACGACCATGATGGCACCATGTGGCACCATCACAACTGGTCCCTCTTGACCGCCCCATCCAGGAAGGATGCACCGCACGCTGTAGACCGTTGGATCTTCATCCAACGGCTACGAGCGTGACACGTCCCCTGCTTAGATTGGATAAGGATAAATGAAAACTAACAAGTATATATAACAAAAGGTTTGCGCAGCGCATTGGCTTGCGTGCATAAGCGCGAGATGTGGGTTCGAGCCATATGTTGCACGAAATTAAACCAGCATCGGCTGTGCACGCGCGTGTAGGCGTAATTGCGTGATCGGAGGGTAGAGGCACGACCATGTGGCGTGATTAGAGTGCACCGCAGGCGGATGCGCGATCGCACACGTCTTGTGAGATTTGGAAGGCGAGGGAAGTGCTCGTAAGCGGTTCGATTGTAAGATCGGACGGCTGAGGTTGAAGCGCTCAGAAGAGGCAAGCGGTGAAGGTGAAAACGAGAAGGGCGCGTACGGGTGATTTGCGGCTGTGCGATGGAGGATCGACGCTCCACGAAGCACCACGTGGCAGCATCCAAGCAAACCAAGGGAAAAAGAAGGATTTGGAAGGCTTTTTGCATGAGATTAAAGGGGCCAAATGTCCTTTTTACCCCTCGCCAAAGCTATAAAAAGAGCCCAAAAGGGCCCCCTTGGAGGCATTCCCTTCCTTCTCTTCTTCTTCCTCCTTCTTCAACCTTTCTTTCTTCTTCTTCTTCCCGTCTTCTCTGCATTTGGCTCCACATCTCCGTCTGAAGCATCCGTTGGGCCACCTCGATGGATCGTTGTTGCTCCTCCCAACCTCTCCAAAAGGCCACCACGAACCACTTGTGGTTCCCTTGTTCTGTTACAACAGTAGTTTGTTTATTTTATGTTTTATTCAAATACATGTATCTAGTTTATGTTCAATCTCTTCTTGTGATATAAATATTGTGATTGATCGTTCCTTTTACTTAGCCTTTATATTTGAAATAAATGCATGAAATCAAAAGTGCTTTCTACCTCCCTGTGATCGACTGGGACTCACCAGTTCCGTTAATTATTTGCTCGAGACGTATTTCGCACTATACTACAACACGTTCATCTTTTACGCGATCTACGTCGCGAACAAACGACGCAATATAGCACATGACATACACGGCTTTTATTCAAGAGGCATTATTAGGGATTGGTGGTACTCAAGAGATATCGGGTGGCTTATTTAGTGGAAGTGCCTACTCTCGGCACCGGGAAAGATATGGATTGGACGGTGTATTTCTGACCTTGACATCAATACTCTCATTCAGCCGAGGACTTCGTAAAGAATGGTCGTAACCATCTACCTTAGCCCTGGTTTTATGAAAACTCGATTTTTGCATATTTGCCTTATTTGGTGGCTCTCATAATTCACACAAAAATGTATACGTAGGAACCGAGAGCGGAACTATGCCTAATCTTTGAGTATCATTACCTAATTATCTAGAATTCCAGATTCCTTGCACTAATCTTAGAGCACCAATACTCTCTACTCTCATCTCACACTATTTGGTGGATTTTTAGAAAAAGATTTGCCTGACTCCCAAAACATTGTCCAGGGGTTCAGGAAAAGAAGCACTGCTTCTTCTCAACAGACTAAAGATATCTATCAGTCGTCACAGTGAATATCCATTGTAAAATCTACGTGTGAGTGTGAAAATTGTACTAGATTCCATATTATAGGAATCAACTAGAGGATAAATCTTAGTGCATTCTCTTGATAAAATCATATTCATGAATGCACTATGCATATATTCTATATACAAGTAACCTCTTGTAATTTGTACTTTAATGAAATTCCCTTATCGAGTTACATTCAGCTTGGTCGTAAATTTAGAATAGGAAGGGTGAGCAGATGAGTCGAAAGTGGATGTTGCGAATGATTTCTAGCTCCAATGCGAGCATTGGAGGTGGAGTTCATTGTTCTTAAATTAGGACCCTAAAGTACATATAACATGCTGCTCAGAGGTTTTCCTAAGTGTTGGCATAAAAATTTTTCAGTTTTGATGTATCTACCCCCCTATGCCTAAGTTCTTACATGTCCTCATGCATTAATATAGAGAAAATAAATTGACAAGGAGTGTGTGGGAGAGATCACTTGGAATTTCTCCTAAAATTTTACATTCTACACCAGCCAATCTGATGATATGCAATAGAAAGGAAATATGCTAAAAGAAAAATATGCTATGTATAAAAAGAATATGTATAAATAGTATTTATAAATGCTGAGTATGCTATGTATAAGTGCTGAGTTTAACGCCTCCAGCTAGGCAAAAACTCAATTAGATGACTTCATGATTGTGTAAGAGCTGGTTAAGTTCAAGAGAAAGATATGTTTGTGTGCTCCCAGAATCAGCAGTCCACAAATACAAACCAGTTAATTATGTACCCCTACTCCAAAAAGTCTAGCTGTAGTAGAATGCGGAGTGGGGGCATAAAGCAGAGGATAATCAAAGTGAGGATTCATATGCTAATTTTGCTCATCCATCATGTTCCTGAATTCAACAGGAAATTGTTGAGGGAGTGGATTGGCATGATTAAAATGTATATTAGAACTAGAGTCAAAATCATAGGGGTCTTCATAATGGTAATTAACGTCAAAGATCATGCCTTGTTTAGGCTCTGGGTCATATGAGGGTATGCGTGAAAGTAGAAGTTCTGTGGGAGGCCACTGAAATCCTCGTCTGAAATCACTTCATCCTCATCAGTATTGATCTCAGATTCATCAGAAGCTAACTTAGTCCTCGAGTCGAGCCATCCATTAGATTGACTAGGATTATAAGTGAGTCCCCAGTTCATTCTGCTCAGTGTTTCACCCTCATATGTAGTGGGTTCCTCATTAATTCCTACCTTAGATAGCACATCCATTTCTTCAAGCAAAGCATCCATAGCTATTTTGAATCTTTGGATATCAGAATCAGGGATAGAAAGTGTCATCTTAGAATTAGAATCAGGGATGTAAATAAAGGAAGAAGAATGCAAATCAGATGGTGTTGGATCGAAAACAGATTCACCTACCATGGGAAGTGACCTAAATTGATCAAGTGGATTTACTTCCTCAAGTAGATCTACTTCCTTTATCTCAGTTGGGTTGTCTAACCCATGAGGTATCTCCCAAGATTCAGGGCATCCAGATTGCGAATCAGTCTTGGAGATATTAATCCTCTCTTCATCATTTTCACGAATGGAGTTCTTAGATAAATCCATTCAGGATATTCCCTGCTCATGTCCCACATCCATACTGGATTTTTCTTCCCCTGAATTAATTTCAAGTGTCCGCTCCCGAGAATCTCCTATGTCTCCTTCAGGCATAGTCATTTCAGGTTCTTCGAGGTCTTCAAGGTTATTTTCCACTTGATATCGCAAAAGCAGTATTTCTGGAAGTTCCCAATTTTGTCCAGTTAGCCTTGTCATTGCTGATGTTTCCTAAAGGGCCTCCATCAAAAGGTCTTGAAATGGAATCCAGGTTCGCCTTTGTTCCGGATCAGTAGTAGCTTGGATTTTGTGCAAATAGAATGCGACCTGGCCTTTAGTCTTAGCTATAGCTTGATGTATTATGTAATGTGGTCTCATATACAGTGGTAGTTTTTCAAGGATTCTAGGGGGTGAATCAGGTCTACCCATATTCCATGGGTAAGATGGAGTAGTATGGAAATCATATCCAGGGTCATAAGATTGGGTCCTTTGTGGAGCTAATTGGTATGGGTCATAGTACCCAGGGTTAGGATATGGGTTAACCATTTCGGCAACCTGAGAAGAAGGATCATGCGAAGCGAAAAGTCATCTTCTCCCCCTTGGGTTCAGATCCCAAGGTTGTGTTAATTCATTAACCCAGGTTCCCAGATGAGCCATCAGGTCCAGATTCTCTGGATCCTGATCAGGTTCATGTCCAGGGTTGGCCATCTCGGTTAAGAAGATAAAGGAAGAGGGGTGAGAAGATGGTCCGGGTGAGGTGACTTGCCTCCTTGAGAGTGGCTCCCAAGGTCCAACCAGTCAAGGTTAAAGTGACTTCCTCCCTTACATACACCAACCAACCCGTAGGTTGGTGCAGCCAAACCAGACAAGGCTAAAGCCTTGTCAATCATATGGTCCTTACGATCAGATGACCTAATTTTTCGTTAAGATTCAAATTCCTGAAGAGAATTTGTCATACAATCGATTGAAAGTAGTCCCAAACCCCAGAGCTAACACAGCCAATTTGAATGTGGGGACTAAGGGAAGGTTCTTCCTTTTGCTCACGCCTTCGGTTCCTTTGTATCCTCGAGCTACGATTGTTTGATTTTGCCCCGCAGATTTGGCTAAGGTTTTGCTAAGGGGGTTGTGACAACCCAGTAGTATGACAACAAATTCGGGTTTGTTTACGTGTTTTACAAAAAAATTTTTAACCCTTTTTCTTCAGTTGGGGTTTGTGGTAAGTGGTTCACAAGGTGACCAAGCTCACCGGCTAGCCACTAGACTTGATTTGGTCTAGGTTAGCCCAAATGTGTGGTCACTACAATTTTGACCCTAAAGGTGTAACCTAGGGTCCATGTAGTTCTAGGTTTTCAGCAGACTAATAAAAATAAAATAATTCTTTGATACATGAATGGAATCCAAATAATTTGAAATTTGACAGGCAGATTCCTTTTTCAATTATATTTTCAAAGAATATTTTTTTTGTAATTTTTACTATTTCAACCGAATAAATAAGAATTTTTAAATGTCAGGGGTCAGATTTGGAATTTTGACCCTGTTGGTTTTCCAATTTGAAACAGTATCAAACAAACTCCAAAAATTCAGGAAAAATATGGAGACGAAAGCTAATTAAATTAGCTTTCAAATCGCACCATTTTTGGTCAGATTAGATTTGTGGATTGTTCGGAATTGCTGTTTGAAATTCAAAATTTTCAAATCTGGGTTAGTTTGACCCCTTGTAATTCATGAATTTTTAAAAATTCGACAATCTGAATTTTCTCAAATAAACGGTGCCGTTTCAAAGATGGTCTGAAAATGAAGCTCATACCCAAATTTCAGAATTTTGCGCTCAATATATTTTAGGCAAATGAATTTTTAAGTTGCTCCTTGAAATCAGGTTGAAAATTTGGGATGTGGTGGAAAGGTTTTTGAAAGGTTTGAAATTCAAATTTCAAACCTTCCTACCAAAATACTTTTTTTTTTCAATTTTTTTTACTTTTTCAAATTTTTTTTTGGAGGGAAAATATTTTCAAATTTTCTATCTTTTTGTTTTTTCAAACAAACTAATTCTAACCTAAGATTCAAAAGAAATCCTAATCTAACTACCTAATTTCTTTTTATTTTTTTTGTGGAAATAAGCATATTTTTTTTAGAAAGTAAAATCTAACTAAGATCTACCTAGGGTTCATGAAAAGAAAACTAAGACTAAGATTGAGAAGATGTGCACCTGATTTTTAAAATCTATGCTCGAAGTGTGCGCAGATCCTATTCTTCCTGTTTTCTTGCACATCAAAGAGAGCAAGTAGATGCAAATTTGTCACTATCGTTCTAAAAATCAGAAATAAAAAATTATGTTGCCTCCCTGGGAATGACGCCATTTGTTCGTTAGGATTTTCGCGTTTTCGAATATGAAAATCGTCGTTATGTCATAGTATAGTGCGAAATCCGATTAAAATAAAAATATTTGTAATAACGAGATGGTCAGTCTCGGTCGAACTTAGGGAGGCATTTTGGAAAAGGGAAATCTGATTCCAATCTCTCTCTATCTCTGCTTGCTTAAAAATGAATGCCAATTTATAATAATTTTTAGGTATTTATGAACGACATGTTGTTGCTAAAGATGCAGAAATTAAAACAGGAAACTTTAATCACAAGAAAATATGGCAAGGAAGCTCATGGTGATTTTGCAACACACACACACATATATATATAACAGGATCATTTTCATTAAGTCCAGAATGGCTGCTACAAAGCGAAGCTTGAGGAAAGCTTAAAGCATAAAACTATCTAGCAGAAAACGAGGGCATGCGTGGATTTACAGGAAGATTACACATGCATCATTGAGGGGAGAGAGAGAGAGCTAAACTACTAAGCAGAAAATAAAGCAGAGAAAAGTTATGAAGAACTACTACTTATCAAGTAGAAAGAAGGGCATCAGAGGTGGTCCCCAATGGCCTTTGAGGTTGAGGTGGTAGGGAAAAGGAGGGGCAGCCAATGGTGCTTAGGTTGGCCCTTGAAGAGGGTAAGAGAGGGTGATCTTGAGTTGGCATGGAGGTGGAGTGGGCATGGTGATGGGGTTGTGGAGGTGGAGCTATACTAAATGGAGCCAATAATCAAGAAGGGTGCAAATGGCCACCTATGGGGTCTTTTTATAGACCCTTGGCAATCTCTCTAGAGAGGTGTAGAACTCTCTAGAGAGAGTTCTATGTGGCCGGCCAAGAGAGGTTGGAGGTGGTTTTTAGATCAACAAATGTGGATCTAAAAATTTGAATTACTCTTGGTTGTTATTGTTAGCAACCAAGGTAACACACTTGGATAAGAGTTCTAGAGAACTCTTAGTGCATTTTCGGCTAGGTGAGGGTGTGTGTGTGCGTGAACATGTGTGTGTGTGGCTAAGTGGTCTAGTGGTCTAGGTTAAGTCCTAAGGATTTGGGTTAGGTTAGGTCATAGAATTAGGGTTGGAAACCCTAATTACTAAGGTAGATGCACAATTAAACTTGACACAAGTTTAATTGAATGAGTGCAAACCTAATTGAGAGTGAGATTACTCAATTAGGTTAGGCTTAGGTCAATTGGACTCTCACTGAGTCCAATAAGACTTGTGTGGGTTGAGATCAGACCTCAATTGGACTCTGAGTCCAATTGACTAGGCAATTGTAATTGACTATGATCCAAGTCTATTGGCCTTAGTGAGAACCAAATTAGGTTCTTAGTGAGAACCTAATTAGGTTCTTAGGAGCGTCTAGGGGTAGCCAATTGGACTAAGTAGATCCAATTGGACTTGCTTGGGTTTATTTGAATCAATCAGATTCAGGTCCAACCTTAATTAGGTTCTACTGAGCCTAATTAGACTTAAATAGGTAGGGATGGATCAATTGGATCCTGGGTAGACCCAATTGGATTTAGGTGCACCTAATCAAGTAGGAATGCACCCAATTGGATGTAGGTTAGGTAATTGGGTTTGGGCTGAGTCTAATTAGACTAGTTTGAGCCTAATTAGATTGGGGTTAGCCTAATCAGGTTCATCTGGACTTAATTAGAACAAAGCTGACCCAATTACCTCTAATTGAGCTAATTGGGATATCAAGGGATCTAAATGGGATTCTAAGGTGGGAATTGGGTTAGGGATAAGAGGATTAAGTATAGGGATAGTGGATAGTGGGAATCTGGATAGTGTTATCCAGGTTTTGGCTAAAGTGGGGAAATTGAGGTTTAGGGATAAGGGTATCCTAGAAGGGGGATAAGAGTTGGGATAATGTGGATAATGGCATGGATAGCACTATCCATGTTTTGGTTTTTCAACTAAATTAGCCTAATAGGGAGGTGGCTTAGGGATAGGGACATGGATAGGGTTATCCTAGAGACTAAAGATAGGGATAGGGTTGTCCTAATGCTAAGGATAAGTGTAGGGATGTCCTAATGTTCTTCATACTTTAATCTAAGCATTAATTTCTACTTTGTAGAGTAGCATATGTCAACCCTAAATTATTTCTTCTACTATTTATTCCTAACTCTTATACTCCAGCTTCTCTTTATTCTTCAAATCTTTAGATCCAACTTATTACCTACAATCCACACAATGCACTTAATCAGTAGATTATAACATTATTTGATGCATAGCTAAAATAAAGCAAGAAAGATGCAAAGTATGCTCATGTATGCATAGATTACACTAAGTTATGCTAAGTTCTAACTTAATTTAGGTAATTTATGACCTATGCTTGTTGCGCAATCACTTGTTATTAATCATACTTAAACATGTAAAATTCTAAGAATGAAATTTACATTTTTCTTCCTCTTTTTCAAGTAACATTCTATCAAGCATGATGTCAAATTTATCATATGAAAATTATCAAGTTCATGATAAGGAGATTCATGATAGTCTAACACAACGACTATATCAAAAGAAAATGAAGTGTTGAGTAAGAGTTATACAATCCAACATGGATAAATATGCTATCTAAATGCTATTAAGAAAGTGATATTAATTCTCCCCCTCAAACAATGATCCCTTATCAGGGTTTGCTTCTCTTTATTCTTCTCCCCCTATCAAGTTGCTATCCCAAATTAACTAATTCAATGCTTAGTCAAATTTATATTAAAAACTTATTTATAACTAAGCAGGTAATAAAGATTACTTTTAGGAATAATACCTGCTAAGGTATAAGGAGTGATTACCAAATAGCAGGTAATAATGATTTATACCTAATTTTGTTTTAATGAAACAAAATTATGTTTTATTGTGAACTAATCTTTCAGGATCATGCTCACAAAAATCAAGTCAATTATCCTCCGTGTGGATTAAAGTGAAGATATCTTTAGTCAATGTAATTCTTTTACATTTCTTGAGTCTAGAATTACTGTAAGGAACCTCAGGATTAAAGACAAACCTTTCTAAATCGTAAAATAAACATTTAGACAGTGTTGATTGACCAAAATATTAGAATTGATCGATCAAATTAATTGATCCATCAACATAAGAATATTGATTGACCAAAGTAGCCTAACGGTCAAATTCGATTTTCCCATAATTGATCGACTAATTAAATATTTAATCGATCATCAATTGATCAGCCAATTAAGTTAATTGATCGATCAAAATGAAAATTGATCGATCAATTTGGTTCGAATGATTTTTCTCAACATTCCAAATATGCTTCATTTTCACTTATAAATAGGGCTCCACATCCCTCATTTCAAAACACACTTTCAAATAGAAATTCATATAGAAAAAGCTCTCTCTCGTGCTTTCTCTCAAAGTGCTTCACTTTTGTTTTCACTCTCCAAAACACGTCGATTAGAACCTATGCAAAAATCTAGTTTGACTTTCCTTGAGGTTCCATAGGATTATATTAATTTATTTTACTTGAAAGAGGGTGATGCAAACATGAAGTTCTTTCATATGGCAGCGAGCGCTAGAAGGAAAGTGAACTTTATTTCCTCTTTGAAACATGGGGACTTGGTGTTTACGTCATCTAATGAAATCAAAAGAGAGCCAGCTAGGTATTTCAAGGAAGCTTCAAGAACAAAAGGGAGAGGGGGCTAGAAATTGGTAGCATCTGACTTTCCTTGGCTGGGAAGTCTTGCTGCAACTAAGCTGACTGAAAGCATTTCAGAGTAGGAGGTTGTGGAAGCAATGGTCGGCTTGAACGCAGAAGGCTCTCCGGGCCCAGATAGTTTTCAGGTTTTGCTTTACAGGGAATTCTGACTAGTGGTCAAAGGGGATGTGATGGAGGTTATTGGAGAATTTCAGAGGGGCAATTCAGGTATGGAGAGACTCAATAGGTCTTACCTATTTCTGCTACCTAAATGCAGTGGTGCAGAGATGCTTTTTGAGTTTCGACCCATTGCGTTGTCGAACTCAATTTACCTGATTATTAGCAAGGTGTTGGTAAATCGACTGAAAGGTGTGCTATCTGACCTAGTCAGTCCAGTGCAAGCGGCTTTTCTCCCTAATCGATCCCTACACGAATCCTTCATAGTGGCACAAAAGGTGATCTCTGGATGGAAGAGAAGAAAGGCTCGAGCTTTCATGTGGAAGGTTGACTTTAGCAGAGCCTATGATTCAATAGAGTGGCACTATCTGTGGGAGATTTTTAAGAGGAGGGGCTTCCCCCCCGTGTGGATTCAGTGGATGAAAAAGTGTATTGTCACATCTTCCTTCTCTCCTCTAGTCAATGAGAAACCTTGTGGAGTTTGGATTCAGCCACAGTGCGGGGTACGGCAAGGATGCCCACTAGCCCCACTTATTTTCAACCTGGTAGTGGACACAATTACATAGTTTAGTTTTAGGCTGACAGATGTGGGTGCAGTCAGGGGTTACTCGCTTACGAATTCTCGAGCTCTGGCACCCATTTTGCAATATGCGGATGACATCGTGTTCTTTGTAGAGGGTGGGCTCTGTGAAGTAGAATCTCTCTTTGCCATAATCAATATCTTTGGAGAGATTTCGGGTTTGCATTTGAACGGGGAAAAATATACTTTGATCTCTTTCGGTATGACTGCTAGGGAGACTGATGAGATCTCAACCACTCTACATACTCCCTCATCCACCCTGCTAGTGAGATATCTGGGTTTACCTCTGTCTGACAATAAGCTGAAGAAGAGCGACTGGGCGTCCCTCTTTGAGAAAGCAAATGCCAGACTGGAGTCGTGGAGCAGCAAGTTCCTATCGAAGGGTAGGCGACTGATTCTGCTGAACTCTGTTATCACTGCAATTCCAGTGTCCTCGATTTTCAGGTCTCCGAAGTTTGTTTGGAAGAGGCTGGATGTGTTGTGAAAATGCTTCTTCAGGAAGGGTGTGAAGATGGAAGGCAGATTCCTACATCCAGTGAGGTGGCAATGCTTGTGTAGGCCTAGATCAAAGGGAGGATTGGGCATTAGATCATTGAAAGAATTCAACGATGCTTTGCTTCTCAAGTGGGCAATCAAATTATCTGTGGAGGATGGCAAACTGTTGTCCCAACTGATTAAAGAATTGTACGGTCCTATGCAAGTGCAGCTGTGGAATAGAACCCCTTACATACCTTCATCTTTTTGGCAATCAGTGAGGAGGGCAGTCCATGGTCACTAGTCAGATTTTACTCCTGTGCTAGGGGATGGCAGAAATTTTACTTTCTGGGAAGATGTTTGGTCTGATCTAGGACAGATTAGCGAGAAGTATCCAATAAGTTTCACTGCTGCAACAGATAGCAGGATATCGGTTAGGGAGTGCTGGGATGAGGAGGCTGGCAGATGGCCATTGAATGTAGCTGCTGGGCACGAGGGGGGAAGGACTCAAATGGAGTAGGTGTGGCTGCTTGATAATCTGGTTGCATTCCAGCTGGTAGATGGTGAGGATGGCTACCGGTGAATACATGGTCAATTCACATCTAGCAAAGTGTACAAGAGGTTGATGGCTGGCACGGGTGCTGATCCCACACCTACGGATTCTGACTGCAGCAAATTCTGGAAGTTAAGGACTCCGCTCAAGCTCAAAATCTTTCTTTGGCTATGCAGGCAAGATGGACTTGTAACGGGAGATTTAAGAAGTAGCAGGCTGGGTGCTCCACTACAGAATTGCCCTTGCTGCGAATTTGACACTAACAGTAAGATACACCTTTTCACCTTGTGCCTAGTGACGATCATATTTGGAGGGAAGTATGTGGGGAGCCATTACCTACATGGGACGATCTCTGGAGGAAAATGTTGGTGTCAGGGAATCTACAAACGAAGATGGTGGCTGTCATGTGGTGTGTTTGGCATGCTCGTAATGAGTGCCTTTTTAGAAGGGCTTCTTGTAATGTGGGAGCTATTGTGAGAGAGTGTTCGGTACATGTGAAAGAGTGGAATGAATGTATCTAATGGCCCCTTTTAATGTTGAATAAAAGATTTTCGGTCTGCTATCGTCCTCGATAGCACTCCTCATCCTTTCAAAAAAAAAAAATTTTACTTGTTGCTTTGATTATGAATCCCAAGATGTTGGGAGAAATCTATTGTTGCTATTGTTGTTGTGCTTCTCTTCAGGTTAGTAAGAGAAGGGATTATTGTAAGAGGTTGTGCTACCCTCGTTCAAGTGGTACGCTAGTAGATTGACTAGCCTCGACTAGTCGGGAAAATCCTAAGCTAGGAGGCTTAGGTAGTGGCTTTTGCCCATTTAGGTTTCCACTATAAATCCAGTTGTAATTTGTGCTTGACTTTTGTTGTGAATTTATTTTTATCATTTACTATTTCAAGAAGCGATACTATCACCCCTCCCCTCTAGTATTTGTTCGATCCATAGGCGAAACTTTCAATTTTGATCTAATTTTTAGAGATATGGCTCAGTAAGGCATCTTGATGGTTAAAATCTAGCTTAGAGATTTGGTTTGGTCCATAAGATTTTACTAAGGACTAGTAAAAGTTAGGCATGGGGGTATGATGGTAACACCATCATTCATCATATCTAACTAAAATTAGTTAGATTCAAGTGTCAAATGCTCCTAAATGATCGTTTGAGGATCCTAAATCCGTACTAAACTGATTTGAGAAGAAGATAGGAAAACATGGTTAATTTTGCTATTTTATCATCTCATCATTAATGCAGATTAGCCAAGGGGTTAATCAAGGGCTAATCCAGGGTCAAATGAACTTAAATATCCAAGAAGTGGGCTCACATTAACTAAATCAAGGTTTTACACATTTCAAGGATTAAAATATCAATGAAAACCCAAATTATTAGCCTCACTCAAATTGAAAGGGTTATGGTAGAGATAAATTCAATATAAACCTCCTAAAATTCATTGAAAAATATTCTAAGAGGTCTGGTACCTTAACTTTGACCATCTAAACCCATTTTAACCAAAAACAAAGATTCAGATGGGAATTTGCCTTGATTTGGTCTCCTATGAATTTACCCAGACAAACATGGTCAAAACCCAAATCTAAGTTCAACATTAGATTCCTTGGTTCAAAATTAGGTCAACAGCAAAACTTGGCCCCAATCAGAGTCCATCTTGACCTTGTTTACATTTTAGCCCTTAATATCTCTTTCATTACATCTAAGCCCCTAGGTTCCACATTTCCTTACCAATGGCCCCTCACTTTCTTGTCTTATTCACAAGAAGATCCCTACCACTTGATTCCTAAATAGAAACCTAAACCCACCATGCGCTAGATTCAATCGAAGATTCCTCCTACATGCAATCAAATCCTCCCAAAATTGGAAGGATTAATCATCGAGAGATCCTCTACCATCTGAACAAAATCACAGCCTTCCTTATGATGCACAAAGCTTAGGCGAACTCAAAGAAAATGTGGGATTTTACTATTTCCAAATCCTAATCCTACGCACCAATTCTTCCAAATTGAGCTCAAATTTGAGCTCTATATAAGCTCTTAGATCTTCCTACGACTTCCTCAGTAAGGTTTAGGCCAAAATCAACTCTTCTTCTCCAACTCCGACTACCTATGACCTCGACTCTGGTGACTCCACTCGACCTCCGACCACCAGCCATCCAACAGCCAATTTGGACCGTCCACCATCTTCCTCTTTCTTCTGCTCCTCTCTAGCCACGGTAGGAGCTCTTTCCTCCCTCATCATCACCACTTCTCATCACCGGAGGTCTTCATCTTCTTCGGCAAGCCACATTGGAGTGATTTCCCCACCCTATCAACTAGATAAGTTCCTCTCTCTCCTCTCGCTCCCCAATTTCTTTCTACACCCTTAGTTTCTAGGATCGACCTTCACACATGTCATTCCATTGTCATCTTCTCCATCGGCACGAGCTTCAACAAGCTCGCATTGGTGCCTTGGTCCACTAAACGCCACACCACCACCACCATTACCTTCTCTACACTCCCTAGAGTAAAGGCCCTCTACCTATTTGGAGTTTTAATCATCTGAAACCCTGACCGACCAACCCACACCACCGTCGTCCCCTCCGACCTTGGCTGGCCACCATGCATCTCCACGCATCAAATAAACATCATCACCTGACTCCAATCTTCATGATGACCATCTTGAGCTTTTTAATTGGGGCATTAAGCCTGTGTTTTGATTTCTAGGTCTTCGTCGGAGACACCTCATCGCTGCCACCGCCTGCTGCCATATGTTGATTTCCACCCTTGACTCCACCTCCAGCAGTAGTAGACCATAAGTACGAAGCCTCCCAAGCCTCAATTGAAGCATACAGCAGGAGCAGCAACGTCAATTGGAGCTTCATCCATCTGCAGTTGTAGTGCGAAGAAGGCCTGGGAGTTTGGTCCTACATCGAGAACACCTGAAAAAAAATTCAATACTTAACGTTTCACGTGTTAAGGCTATTTGCCATCGAAACACTGGGGTCAGGTCCCTACCCCTCACGAGCCACGCATGTGCTCTCGCCCGCGCTCATGCCACGCGGGTCTGGGTCGAGTTGAACCTGGTCTAAACCAAATTTAATCTGGTCTATTTTGGTCAAATTCTGAGAGAGAGAGAGAGAGGGGTTTATTTTAAGAGAGAAGGGGGGGTTTTTTGCTCTTGGGATTTGTGCCTAAGTACTTAGGTAGATTTGTGAAGGGTTTATTTTGAGAGAGACGTCTGAAGGCTTTGGAATTAAACATTTAAGACATCTAGTGGCTTGAATTGACCGTTTAATTAAGGTATCTGATGCATTTTGAGATATTTGATATTGAGCTTGAGTTGAGAGGATAGCTTGATTATTAAGTGAAACATTGGTGGTTCTAACCACCATTCTTTTTACTTTTTCTCTCTACATTATTCTTGTTCTATGACTCTTGGTATACATTGAATATATTTCATATTGAGTTTTTGATTATTCACTACATTTCTGTGCTCATCATATCATTTGATTAGTGATTGAATTGCAATAACTTACTCCCTGCGAATGATCACGGAACTCACATTTTTTGAGCTTTACAAATTTAAATGTCAATTCGATTTTCATTGCTATACTACGATATGACACTCCTAAACAATGACAGATACTGCGCGACAATGACCAGGTTGCGATCCACCCTGAAGACCAAGAGAAAATGACTTTCACCTGCCCCTTCAAAACCTTTGCCTTCTGAAGGATGCAATTTGGGCTTTGCAATGCTCCCGCAACTTTTCAGCAATGCATGCTAGCCATTTTCTCTGAGATGGTAGGTGACTAGATGCAAGTATTCATAGATGACCTTTTCCATCTTCGAGGAAACCTTAGAGATGTGTTTGGATAATCTGTTGAAGATTCTTACAAGATGTATCAAAGTTAATCTGGTCCTCAGTTGGGAGAAGAGCCATTTTATGGTCCCTAGGGACACTGTACTTGGCCATGTCATGTGTGGGTGAGGTATCCAAGTAGACCGAGTGAAGATTAATCAAATTTCAAATCTACCTATTCCCAACTCGGTCAAGGGCATCTGATCATTTCTTGGGCACGTGGGCTTTTAGAGAAGATTTATACTCGACTTTTCGAAGATCTCCCGACCTCTTATGAACCTCCTCAGGAAAGACACAATTTTTTAGATGGATGAGGAGTGTATCTCAGCATTTCATACTTTGAGAGATAGAGTTACATAGGCTCCTACCCTGCAACCTCCTGACTGGAACTTACCTTTTGAGATCATGTGCATTGCATCTGACTATGCATAGGAGCTATTTTAGGGCAAAAAATCGATAAAAATCCTGTAGTGATTTACTATGCTAGCAAGACATTGAATGATGCACAAAGGAACTGCATGGTTACAAAGAAAGAATTGCTAGAGATAGTATTTGGATTAGAGAATTTAGATCTTATATCCTTGGTTCTCAAATTATCGTGTACTCTAATCACTCTACGATCAAACACTTATCGAACAAGGATATGAAGCCTAGGTTTATTAGATGGATCTTGCTTCTGCAAGAATTTGACCTAGAAATTTATGATAAGGTAGGACGATAGAACGTTGTTGCCGACCACCTTTCCCTCCTTCCTTCTGAGAGTATCAAGACTTCACCTATCACAGAACATTGTCTTGATGAGCATCTTTTGACTATATTGACTGATCTTCCTTGGTATGCCAATATTGTAAACTATTTGGTCATGCATCAATTCTGGCCTGACTAGGATAGGAATCACAAATCATGACTTATATCCGAGACCAAATACTATTTCTGGGAAGATCCTTATTTCTTTTGACTTTGCAATGATCAGACCATCAGTTGATGTGTATCATCTTTTGAGATTGAGTCTGTTCTCTCCTTTTGTCATGACCAGCCATGTGGCGGTCATTTCTCAGGGCAAAAAATCACTGCAAAAGTTCTGTGATTGCACGGTAATTCATGCCATTAAATTATTAATCTTATGCTATCTCCTACCTTTATGCATATAGTATTAGATAGCTTTGCATGCATTTTGTAAATACAGGGATTCATGCATTTTAGGAGAGGAAGATAGAGAGAGAGAGGTAGAGCCCTCATTCTCACTTATTTCTACCACATTTCTACCACCTACAATAATTTTCTAACAACCTAAGTGACTACCCACAAAAATCCCAAAATATCCCAATGGTTTCCTTTGTTGTCACCTCACCCCTCACCTATATATCATCCCACCCCACACCCATGCGTAGGGTCAACTCCACCCTCACCACATCCAAACTGCACCTACACTTCTCACTCTCAGACTCACACATCCACCACACACTATAGCTGACCAACTTCCTTACCTCTCCTCTCTCCCTCTCTTTATCTCCCATTCACAGCTCCCTCTTACTAATTGAGAGGGCATGCTTTGTGCAGGGACCAAGCTCACCGTGGTTGCAAACACCACAGTGAGTTCCACCATCGTCCAACTCCCTCAAGAGCTGGTGGATGTGGTGGGTGTAGATTCCCTACTAGGAGGGGGTGACGTAATAAAATGCGGAATAGAATATAAACAATCTCACAAAAAATTCAATCACACAGTGTGCACAATTATTTTTAGGTGGAAACCCAAACTAGGTGAAAACCACCACCTAACCCTCTCGAGTTAGGATTTTCCGATCAACCAAGTTGATCAAATCTACTAAATGAATCACTTAAACGAGGGTGATTCAACCTCAATTACAACCACGCTACAAGTGCGAGGGTAGTGTTCCTCAACCCCTTCTCTTCACGAGAAGGATTTTGTCCCACGAAGGAGACGGGAATTCGCAAAGCGAATACCCAACTAAAATAACAAAGTAAAATAACAAATATAGTCCTATAGAGCCAACAAAGATTTAAACCTAACTTCTATAGGAATTAGGAAACTCCCCTTTGCAAGGAGTGCGTCGAATCGATGACGCGGGTGCGTAGCCATGTGACGGCGCAACGTCGCTCTCGTGAACTACGGCAGGAGAGCGGGTGCACAAAGGCTTGATGCTCTCAAGATGTAAAACTTGAGCTTGGAGAGCAAGAGCTTTTCTTGGACACAAAAGAGTGTGAATGTGTATTACTAGGTGTGTCTTGTGTATCTAGGTGTGTGTTTGTGTGCAAGAGGTTCCTCTCTATTTATAGAGGCCTTAGGAAAGCTTTGGAAGGCTTTGGAAAGCTTCCATAGCCGTTGGGTGCAAAGCCCAAGAGAATCAAGCCGAAATCAGGAACAATGATTGCACCGACAGGGTTATCAGACGTCTAATCCTGGCATCAGACGTCTGGGAAACCAGTTTAAGACGTTTGAAAATAAGGTTAGACGTCTGATTTTATGCGGGTTTCTTCCTGACTTAAATTAGATCTAAATAGGGTTCTAGTGCAAGTCCATCAGACGACATATAGGACGTCTGGCACTATGTCTGGACATCTAGAAACCTACTTTTTCTGGGGGAATGGATTTCCAAGAGTTCCAACGGCTAGAAAATCTCTGAGAAGAGATTTTGGGTCAGCCGAGGCAAAATGGTCATCTATCAGACGTCTGGAAAGGCTTAAGGACGTCTGATAAGGCTCTAATGGTCATATTCTTCAGTGTTTGGTAACGCAACCAACGGTCCACTAATTGGACGTCTGGCAAAAACATCAGATGTCTTCTAAGACGTCTGGACTAAGGTCTGGACGTCTGATTTTATCAGACAGAGCTAACTAAGTCCAGCCTAAATGTTATCAGACGTCTTAAAATATATTATCAGACGTCTGATTTTGGAATTAGACGTCTGAAAAAGCTGTTTGAACCCTATAATGGTTTTCTAAGTTCTCTACAGAAAACCTAAGTATCCTAGGGTTGTGCCGATATTCCTAGGACTACTGTTAAGGTACTTTGAGGCTCTTTAACATGATGTTCTAAGGAACAAAAAGAGCAAGGAAATAAAGACAAAAGTACATGAAAGAAATAAACGGAATTCTATCCTATTCTTCTTTTCCTTCCATCTTCAATCTATCGCTCCTCACGAATCTCCTCTGTTTTCCATCAAGCTCCTCCAATCCATCCTGGATGCGAGCTCGAACTCCGTCTAGTCACGCCTCCATTTGCAATTTGCTTGAAATCTAAGACTTCAAGTGTAAATGTTAAATGACACGTGTTTGTTATCATCAAAACAAATGATCGTGGTGCTCTAGCACCAATAGTGGGTTCCTTTTATTTTTGCTTTGATAGTTTTATCGTTGTGTACTTTGATCGCCATTTGTGTTGTTTTGAGCTTCTGGGGCTTGCGCTCTGTTTTACACTGTAGCAACTCAGTCGGTACTCATTTTCCTCCTCACCAGATATACTTCTCAGTTATCTGGTGAAAAGGCCATGCAGACATCGCCTCTCACGCCTCCATCTAGTTACACTTACCCCACTGTGCCTTCTCTCACCCCTAACCACCGGCTAAGTCAGAAACTTAGCCGGTGGTTATTTCACCATTTGGTTCTAGTGGGCACTATTTGCCCCTGCACACGCGATACACAATCGGCAAGCTTCTCAACTAGCTGGTTACAAGTGTTGTCTCTCTCCACCTATTCCAACCAATTGCCTTCTCCTTACATAGCCCCCTCACCCTCTTGGCACACACCCATGCACACCACTCCTCACTGCGCCACTTCGCATGCCCTCACCTCACCACTTTTGGGCATGCACTAATGCATACATATACATATACTCATACACCACACCCCTCTCACAGACGCACACATACACATACACATATACATACACATACACCCACATATATTTATACATGCACACACACTTGCACATATACACACACATATATATTATCACTTATATACATACTCACACACACATACACAGTCACATATAAATATATATATATATACACATACATATATATAGATATATAGATACACATATACATATATTCCTCACACACATACACATATACATAATCCGATTCAACACCCCACGCACATTTCCATTTCCGTGCATCTTATCACGTGTGTGTACGCACGAGTTGAGTACATATTCATGATATCCGCACACATCAAGCCATTCGACACACACACACGTCCACTACACCATCACATGGTACATAGCTAGGGTTAATCACATCTCTCTAAACAACGGTTAACTTAGCGCAGTGCTACATTCCCAGTGAATCCCTGATTCAATTCCCTTCCACTATATATTATATAGTTATACATATCTATATATATACATAGATATCTATATATATATACATATAAATAAGCCAAGTAGTTTCATTCATTTCCATTCCACATTTCTTTTCGCATTTCTTTTCATGGTCTCTTTTATTTTGTTAATTAAGAAAAGACCCAAAAAAATTATAAAATAGAAAAGATAACTCTTGGTTTTGTAGGTACCCGATCTCTCGTGTAGCGAGATTGTTTTGGACTTGATTTTTGGTGGATTGCCAAGGACTATTTTGAGGGTGTACCTCAAGGACAAGAGTATCATAAAAATATCTAAAACAAAGAAAAATCCAAAAATATAATAAGCAAACAGAAATCACCTGTTGTTAGGATTTACGTAGAAATCGATTAATCTAAACTCGCATCCCTAAGTTCGACCCTAGGCCTAAAATTGACACCCTGAGTTCGACACTGGGCCTAAAATTGACAATCTTAAAATCTGATTTATTCCAGGTAAAATAAAATTGATAAACCTGTGTAGAATCGCTTGTAGGTAACCCTTTCCACTATAAACATTTTGATGCTAATATCACCTAATTAACTAACCCTACTTGCATTCCAACACAAGTTTTCTTATGTCGTTGCCGGGGAGGCACTTGTCAAATTCGATTTCTACTCTTGTCCTTTAGATTTATCTCTCTTTCCACCCATCTCTTCACGGGTGTTTCTTGTTTGTTTTTGTGCAAGTGAGCCTGTTGCGAGGAGGAGACATGAAGAGGAGGTCAGAGACATGGACGAGTCCAGGGCGGGAGGGAGAGAATGAAGTCATCGGTGCTGCTTGGAGCCTCATACACATTGCTAAGGAGGTAGGTGTCCTTGTCTCTTAGCAACCTAGGTTCTCTTATCACCATAAATTTCTTTAAGAAGATAAAAAAAATAAAAAACCCTAAAAAGAGGGTCTTCTTGGGATATCATAGGGCGAGTGGATTAAAATCCACTAGTTGATTCTTTTCATTACATCTGCTGCCCTATATTTCCCACTCATTCGTATGCGTAAAATATGGGAATCTTGATTCTCTGATTTTTCACAACGTGTGATTTTATTTGAGGCAAATTAAAATTGATTGTTTGTCATATCTATCTACCTCATTATTCACATTTGGGATCCACTACTTTGGTTGGCGAAGTCTTGGAATAAATTTCACTCCAACCCCACCACGACCTTACATTTGCCTTTTATTTGATCTCGAATCTCTACCCCATCAATTTCATTTTCATTTTCATATCTTAGTGCTTGGAGCCTTGTGTGGATTTACATTTTGGTGATTGGGAGCAATTGAATTGAGTTGTTTGTCTCCCATTCACATTGAATTAAAAGAAATTCGTGCATCCACACTTAGAAACATCCATTTAGGGTTCCATTGGATTGTATCATGCATTAACCAATCAGGTTGAAGGAGGGTTGTTTGGGCATAAAGAACTTATTTTTTTGAAACCTAGAGATTGGTTGAATTGGTAATTCATTTGAATCCTAAAATTCATACTACTTAAGAGCGGAACTCTAAAAGCCATTCACCAATCTAACCTTTACTTGGGGAGATTTCCCCGTTGCATGCTTGTTTTACACACATATCAATATATGCACTTGGGCATTAGCCGTAAACAACACCCTTCACATTCTAAAGCACTTGTATCCTAAGCCTCTTAACTAAAATTGGTAGTAACTTGACCCCATTAAGGTTTGGAGGTCTAACTACCTGCGTGTAGCACCTACGTGCTGATACAGGTTCCCACATGCTATCAAATGTCTAAGATTGGGGAAAACGGCCTTTCAATTTGGCTTGGTGGTTTCGTGGTGCTCATACTTGGTTTTGTAGGTCGTGATAGTAGGTAAATTAGATCTTTAGGTCTTCGGTCACATTTAGAGGTTAGGACCTTGGTTGATTGATTTGTTATCAAGTGCACCTATTCGGCATTCTTTTTCTCATCCCCTTCTCTTCTCAACTCCCCAATTCTTCTTCTGGTAGTGCATGTTTAGGAGGAGGTCAAAAAACCCTAAACTTGTTGAATTGTCTGATAATTATAGAAGGGTAGAATCTGGTGAATCGTCCTCCTCCTCCGTAAATATGGTTGCTCGCCCACCCCCAAATCCCGAAAGGGGGGGAATCCTCCTCCTCCCTGTCCACCAGGTGGTGGAGGAGTCAACCCATTAACCCATCTCCAAGCGCAAATGGCATTGTACACTGAATAGATTGAAGCCATTAGGGAAGCCTTGGAGGAAATGCAAAACCCTCTCGAACGGGAGGAGCCTAGGTCTCTAAGCTCTTATTAGAATCTCGCTACAATAGTGACCCAAGGGTAGCTTCGTGTCCCCACAGGCAGGGAAGATTTTGAGTTAAAATTGAGCGTAATTGGCCCAATCAATTTCCATTATCATGGACATGCCAGTGATGACCCTTTTCTTCACTCGGAGAACTTAACCCACTTAGCTGAAACTATTAAACCAGGAAACATTGGGTTACACATTGTCCTCATGAAAATGTTCCCATTTTCGTTGCAGAACAAAGCTACGCAATGGTTACACATGATTGGAAAACCCATTCATTCTTAAGAAAGAGATGCGTACAGCGTTTCTCAAGAAAATTTTCCCAATCGAGTGCACCAATGCACTTCGCCGTACTATAACTTCTTTCATGCAACAAAATAGTGAATAGTTTCATGAGGCCTGGGAGAGGTATAATGACCTTCTCAGGAAATGTCCACACCACGGTCTACCTTAGTGGCATGTAGCCCAGATCTTCTACTCTGGGCTAAATGACACCATGAGGTAGATTGCAGACGCTTCCTACTGAGGTAATTTCATGAATAAAGATGAGGATGGAGCGTTTGAACTATTTGAGAACATGAGTGAAAATTCTATGAACAATGCTTCTATCGGTACCTTTAATCAGACCAGTGCACCTCGTAGTGGAGCACACAAGGTTGACACGGAACCCTCCCATTCATCCACTGACATAAACTTAATTGCACAAAAATTGGATGAAGTCTCCCTCGTTCATAAAAAGCTAGACAAACTCTTGGCCAACCCCTCCTGTTCTGTGGCCAACACTTCGACTCCTTCATTACATCACAAACCTAATCCTTCCAAATCAGGCTTATTTCCAAGAATCCCGCACAACTTGCACCATCCTTATTGAGTATCGTGTCGAATGACTCGGTAAGTAATGTGGACTTGGCTTCTGCTAGCCAGTATTTTAACATGAAGGAATAAGCCTCGATGTACTGGGAGGCATTATTTTATGCGGATTCGTCTTCAGAATTAGAAGACATGTGCGCCCTGGGGAATAATCCATATTCTACTAATAACCCAAGGTGGCACAACCATCCAAATTTCTCATGGTCAAACAACCCTCAGCGCCAAAACCCTGCTGGTGGACCCATGCAATCGTCCGCTCTCATCGTCCCAAGGGCCCTATATTGTCCACTAGCAAATTCGTCGCCCCAAGGGCCTAATATGTCCACTAGCAAATTTGTCGCTAGGCCCTTGCGCACCTTAAATGGATCACACATCAAACCCTCTTGATAAGTTGATGCGAATGATGACAAAGATGTCCAAGCACCATGAAGAGAACATGACTTCTCTTCAACACCAATTGGCACAGCAAAATGCTGAATTAGTCAACTACATATGATGACTCGATCTCAGGTCACTCTTTCTCCCAATCTGTCCTAAACCTGTGAAATTTCATACCTTGTGGTTTGCAACCATAGGTGTGACCTTCTCACGGGTAGGTTCACCAAATTCTGCATGCTCCGAGTACTCCACCAGGATTTCAAGCTAATCTCGCAGCAACACATCAACCCTACATCCCTGTATGAACCCTCCTCCGCCTTATGATCCCACTAGACCTGCGACGTCCAAGGTGATTACTATGAGGAGCGGTAAGCAAATCATTGATTTGCCTAGACCTAATGCCGTCTCATCTTCTTCGTTGTCCTCTTATTCAGATTGCGCACCGCATTCTCATGAGGATGGCGTACCCAAACTAGTCCAGAATCTGTCCCATTCCTTGAGGCTCTACTAAGGGAGCCAAAAGGCAAGAAGAACATGCAGACCTTTGATAATCTATGTGATTTATTAAAGGATATTAAAATCAAGGTTCCCTTACTGGAGGCAATTGACCACATCTTGACTATCGCCCATTTCTTTAAGGACTACACTACACTAAGGCGATAGCAAAAGAAAACCAAGAACCCAATGGTTCTCTCGCCTCATGTAAGTTGTGCTATACTGTAAAAATTACCACCAAAGCAAGAAGACCCAGGCACCCCTCTCATTTCATGCAGCATCAAAGGTTGCAATTTTGATCGTGCCTTGCTGGATTTAGGATCTTCCGTTAATCTTGTTCCAACCATCATGTTTCAGAAATTTGCATTGGAAAATCTGAAACCCACCCTTATTACATTACAATTGGTAGATTGCCCTATCAAAATCCTGCGGAGTGTGGTGAAAGACATGGTGGTTAGGGTTAATAGTCTATGTTTTCCTATTGACTTTCTTGTATTAGATATGGAAGTTCCTGATTTGCTTTCTGATTACCCAATCATCCTCGGTAGACCATTCTTGGCCATAGTCTGCGCTCATATTGATTGTGAATCAAGCTGCATCGAGATTGCCATGGGCTCTGAAAGGCTCAAACTTAACATTTTTAAGGCTGCCAAGAATTTTGACTGTGATCTTATCGAGGATGACACATCTGACGATGACATGGCCGTTAGTGCATGTATTGGGTTAGTAGGGACCTATTCGAATTGTTGCGACGTACCCCTAGAAAATCGTCAAGGCCTAACTGACTTATACTATGACATTTCCCCACCCCTCCCTTTATCTCTATCCCTTCTTGACAAGACCCCTGACGAGGCCGACTTCATTTCTTACGCCTCGTGGTTTGAGTCATTTTCGGGCTGCTCACCTCTAGTCTATCCCCTTGAAGACTGGAGTGCCCATTCTTTCTTGCCAAATCAGGTAGAAGCGACATTCCACACTTGAACCTTGTTCCCAAATACTGATCCCTAGGGTTCTCCTTTCTTGGATCCATCAATCCAGGATGCTGCTATTCTTGGCCAACCTGAGGGCTAATTTCCTTCACCCTTTATTCTTCCTTCTGATCCTTTTTGGACACTCTCATCCCAAGATGTGCTAGATCTTTCCCCATCCACTCCCAAACTTAAAGCACTGCCTGACACTTTAAAATATGCTTTCTTAGGACCAAATGAAACTCACCCTATAATCATTGCTTCAAAATTGCCCAGGAAGCAAGAGTGAAAACTAATGAAGATCCTAATTGAACATAAGGTAGCCATTGGATGGTCTCTTTCTAATCTGACTGGAATTAGCCCCTCCTACTGCACTCACCGTATATATACAGAGGAGGTGGCTTGGCCTTCCCGCGAGAAGCAATGATGTCTCAATCCTGATATGCGGGAGGTTGGTAAAGTAGAAATTATTAAGTGGCTTGATGCAGGCATCATTTACCTGATCAACAACAGCCCCTGGGTGAGCTCGATTCATGTTGTGCCCAAAAGGGCGGGTCTCACCATCCATGTCAATGACAGGGGCGAATCCATCCCTACACGTACTCCTACATCTTGGAGAGTGTGTGTAGATTATAGGAAACTCAATGTTGCCACTAAGAAAGACCATTTCTCGCTATCTTTCATCTACCAAATCTTGGAGCGGTTAATGGGAAATCAGTTCTTTTGTTTCCTGGATGGATTTTCAGGCTATTATCAAGTGGCTATTAACCCCCGTGACCAAGAAAAGACCACCTTCACCTGCCCCTTTGGCACCTTTACCTTTCCAAGGATGCCATTCGGACTTTGTAATGCGCCAACTACCTTCCAACAATGCATGCTGGCGAGATATGGTAGGTGATTTTCTTGAGGTCTTTATGGATGACTTTTTGGTCTTTGGACCTACCTTCGATGAATGTCTAGCCAACCTAACCCACATCCTTCGGAGATGTATTGATGTAAACCTCCTGCTTTCCTGGGAGAAAAGTCACTTTATGGTTCACGAAGGTATTGTTTTGGGACATTTCATCTTTGAAAGGGGTATTGAGGTGGACAAAGCTAAGCTTGATGTGATACTTGATTTACTCGTACTTAGCTTTGTCCGGCAAATCCACTCCTTTCTGAGTCATGTTTGTTTCTATAAGAGATATATCAAGGATTTCTTCAAGATTTCCAAACCTTTGACACACCTCTTATCGATCGATGTGCCCTTCGACATGGGCCCCGACTATATTAGAGCATTTACGTAGCTACGTGATGCTATCACTAAGGCCCTTGTTCTCCAACCACCTGATTAGTCCGTCAACTTTGAGCTGATATGTGATGCTTCAGACCTAGCTATCAGAGCCATCTTGGGACAAAGATGCAATAAACACCCCTTCGTGGTGTATTACGTCAGTAAGATGCTAGATGAAGCCCAGCGTAATTACATGACCACTGAAATGGAGCTGCTGGAGGTTGTGTTTGGGCTAGAGAAATTTTGATCGTATCTTCTAGTCTCTCATGTTACTATCTTTACAGATTACGTGGCCATTTGTCATCTCATGCATAAGAAGAATGCTAAACCCCAATTGATTTGTTGGATCCTTCTTTTATAAGAGTTTGAACTTGAGCTACAAGATAAGGCCAGAGCCTAGAATGTGGTCGCAGATCATCTCTCGAGACTTGACCCTGACCATATTGGACTTTCCCTGCCAATGAATGAATCTTTTCCCGATGAGCACCTTCTAGCAATAGATGTGGCAAGTGGACCTTGGTATGCCGATATAGCTAATTACCCTGCTTCTAGCTCTCTTCCCTGGCTTAAAAAATAGCGCGTGCATCTTATTGCAGAAGAAAAGTATTATTTTTGGAATAATCCACTTCTTTTTAGAGTAGGTGTTGATCAGATTATCCATTGTTGTGTTCTTCATAGCAAGTTCCCAAGTGAGCTATCCTTTTGCCATGATCAAGCCTGCAAAGGCCATTGATAAATGCCAATTTATCATCATTCTTATGACCTAAAATAGATCTAGCTCATAGGGTTTTAACTTCGCAATCGGGTTTCTGGGCTACATTTAGGCATTTACTTAGGATAGGCATGATTGCATTTTATTGTATTTTTAATATGTTTACTTGAGTGTCAGGGATAGATATAAAGTTAGATCCCACATACCTTGGCACCTAGGAAGGTAGAAGAAGAAGAAGAAGGTCCTATCAACTGGATCCCAACTAGATCTAGCTCATTTCAGCTGGATCCCAGCTCCTTCTAGCAGATCAACTCACCCCTAGCTCCATTCAGCTCATCTCAACTGAATGATAGATCTAGCTAGTTCACCTTAGCTCCATTCAGCTCACCTTAGCTACATGGTAGCTCAAACTAGCTCAAGATAGTTGGTCCAAGCTCCATTCCAGGTCTTCCAGCTCAGAACAGTTCATTGGAAGCTCAACCTGACTAGGACTAGCTAATGCCATCAACTAGCTAGACCTAGTCAGCTGAAGATGACCTCAACCAGCTCAGCCCAGCTCGAGTCCAGCTCCCAGAGACCTAACTCAGCTCAACTTGGTTGACCTAAGCTACTTGACCTAAGCTAGCTACTTTAACTAGCTATGTAATCTCTGGGAAGACCAGACCCATCTCACCTTAGCTCATATTAGTAGAAGCCAGATCATCTTAGCTCGGCTTAGTAGCTAGCAAAGAGCTAGCAAGCTAAGCCAGCTAAGGTAGCTCCTCGCAATTCTCTTCAGCAACCACCAGCTCTAGTGCAGCTCCTTCCAGCTACTTCTAGCTCCTCACCTCCAAAACCCTAGCTTCCTCTACCTCCTACCCAACTCCCTACTAGCTAAGCTAGCTTAGCTTATTTAGGTCTACCTTTGTGGCACCAATACCTAACCCTAAAACGCCACCTAACCTAAGCTCCACCAAGTAACCCTTCAAGTCCACTTGAGTCCACCTACTTCTACCCATGTTGTCGCCAACCAACATACATCCCTTCAACCCACACCTCCACGAAGGGACACCATAAGTGTCACCAAAAAACCACCTCCAACCACCTCCCTTTTGGCACCATTTGTTCCCTCCAAAAACCCTTCTATCTCAACCATCTATCCACCCTTAAAAGCCATCACCACCCTCCATTTTTCCCTCCAAAACCCCCCTTCTAGAAGCCCACATTTGGCGCCAATTTTAAGGCATCCGTAACCCCATGGACGGCCACCAAGGGTGGCTTCCAACCCTTAAGCACCTTCCTAGGAAACCCTACATTTGGCGCCATTTATCCTTAACCCTAGATTCCACAACCACCTTCCCAAATTCAATCTTAACCATCCACATAGGCCATGTCAACCACCCCCTCTCCATTCCTATTAATATCCCTTCTAACCATCACTATAATCCCATCTTCTCCATTAGTTAGGTTCACCCATACACCACCTATATCCACACCAAGGAAGAAGAAGAAGAGAATATCAAGGGGGCAACCTACTCGCCCCCTTCGTGGCTTCTTCCTCTCCTTCCTCTCCCTTGTGCCACGCCAAGGAGGAGGTCACCTCTAGAAGGATGGCTAGGCAAGGAGGAGATCTTTATCAAGGTAGTTTACTCCCACCTTAAAGGAGAAAGCTTGGAGGAGTCATCATATTGGAAGCAAGGAGGAATTCTTTTCAAGCATAGGAGCTGCTGTCTTGGAGCAAGAACCACTCCTTCACCATCTTTGGAGGACTTTTCTTCATCTTTACTTTCTTTTTATTAGCTAGTTTAGTTGCTCTTTTTTTGTTGTAAGAAGCATTCAACTACTTGTCCCTTACTTTACTAGTAATACAAATAATTCAGTTTGCCTTCCAACTTTCATGCTTTCTAATTAGTGTGCTCTTCTTGTAGTAGTAGCTTAGTGCACCACACCTTCTTTTAATTACCTAGGTGCACTTGCCTAGGGTGAGCTTAGAAGAAGAGGTTTTCCTATTGTCACTTAGGGTTTTTGATAGGTAGTTAATATTTGCATCAAATACCTGATTGTTTGAAAAACTATAAAAATAAAAAAAATCAAATTCATAGAAAGACGTGCAGATTTGAGAGGTGAGAGAGAGAATCACTTCATGTGATTAACGAATTGGCCTCCTTAGATGACCCTAGATACTCCACTATCTAGGTGTTACAAATTTTAAAAGTTGATTGCGGATTTACAGGTTGCAACAACACTATTTCACATATTTAACAATCAACCAACATTCGCATCACTTTTTGTAGCTGTTGCTGGGGAGGCACGGTTTAATCACATCATTTATCTCTCTCTTGCTTGCTTGATCTTCATGAAATTTTGTTTGTTTTGATTCAAGGTGTGAATCAGGAGCGGGAGAGGGATTCAGATTTGCTTGGAAAAGAAAACTTCAACTGAACTTGTCTTTCCGGGTACTTCAAGTTAGTACCCCCGGCCTTCTCTCTCATCATCATCAAAATCTCTAAAAAATCTTTAAATTATCAAAAAAATCAAAAACAAGAAAAATTAAGGGTGGTGGAACCCTAAAAGTCATTTTATTGCTTGTTTGCTCCATTTTTCCACCACCTTTGCCTATTGGTGTTTGATTTTTGAAAATCCAAACTTCTATCTTGATTTTCAAAAATTAGGTTTGGGCTCTTAGGAGCTTCCTAAAATCATAAAATTTCATCCAGGGAATCCTCTTTGAGTCAAGAACCTTGACCCTAATTTTCAAACAATTTTGCTAAATAGAAAAAATAAAAAAATTCACGAGTTGAATAGGGGTCAGATCTTGTTTCCTTACTATTTTCTTACTGTTAGTGAATTTTATAACTTTTTCTACTCATCAAGTTTAGGAAAAATTTATATTTCTGTAAACCTTGAGAAATTATCTACATCATATAAAATTAGTAAAAGTTTTTGAGGTCATTTGACGTTTCTACAGAACTAATTTATCAAATCTATCAATTTTGACTCTTGACACTAGTAAGAAGAAAAATTCCAAAAAATAATCAAAATTTCCTAAAATCTCAAAAAAAATCATTTTTGGATTCCTTGTTTGATTTTACATCAAGTGGTGGCATTGCTTTCCTGTTTAGATCAACACTGTTTGAAGATTTTTCAAAAAAGAGATCCATTTAGGAGCTGCATACATAGGATTTCCAACTTTAGGGTTATTAATTCTCTCTTAGTCATATCAAATTTTAAAGGAATTGACTTCCACCAACAACAACTTTGATATATTGTGTGAAACTTCAAAGTCTTGTTTGAATCCTTAACAAGAGAGAACATTAAAATCCACATTATCTTAATCAAAACCCTAAAATTCTTCAACAAAAATCTTTATTTGCAAAACCTATTTGATTTAGCTTGGGCACCACTTCCCACCCAATTCGCACACACAAAAAAAAGAAGAAATAATCGGGCATTATCCTAATCAACGCCATCACATTTCTTGTGCACTTTAAGCTCCTAAACTTAATTAAAAATTTGTAGCAATTTGACCCCTAAGGTTTCATCAAACTTAGGCTTGCTACCTACCTACGTCTTAAGTTCTCTTTAGTTGGTATCAATTTCTTCATCTATATCTGGTGCCAAGCCAAGGGGCCATGTCAAACGACAAGGTGCGGGTTTATACAAGCCCCCAGTGATTTTTCTGGGACATGCTTGGGCCCAACCCTCCCTCTATTCAGCCTAGCCAGATTTGTTGAAGGAACGGGTATTCACTATTGATTTCTTATTACTTAGGTAGACCACGTCTTAGGTCATTTTAGGGAGTCACCCTTAAGGATTAGGTTTAGAATTTTGTTGCTTGATTGGACACTTCTCTCATCTCTCCCTCCTCTCCTCCCCGTTTCTTCCATTATTTGCATGGGCGCGCGGTCCCAAACTCCACACTGAGGGACCACTTGATTTTGCCTCCCCACACAAAAAGACTTTTCCCGCATTCTTTCTCTTCTTTGTATTTTAAAAAAAATGTAAAAACAAAAAAGGTCCCCTAACCCATCTCAACTCGCCTTTAATCCACAATCTAACCTGCATGTTGATTTTTCCATCCCCCATTGCCCTGGAGCTACTTAATCAAGCCCCCTGCCTAATTTGTACTCCATGATAGCTGAGTAGATGGCTCAGCTACAAGCTAATCAACAACAGTTGATTAGGACCATAACAAACCTAGCCAACTAGGGAAAACTTGCCACACCTATGCAAGCTCCACAGGCTCCACATCTAACCCTGTCTAATACCCTAAAGTGAGAAAATTTGCATAATTAAATACTGCCCCTATTGAGTATAATCAATATTCTGAGGCTTTTTATGGTTCACCGGGGAATTACACATATCCAAATCATAGCCCCATTGAAAATATTTCCGCTCTTCAGGAGTAATTTAAAAATTCCTCTAATTGGAGGAAGTACCCAACTCACTCCTGGACCAATCTGGTTCCTCACCAAAAACAAAACCCATTTGGAGGGTATGGGCCAAATTGAACTTTCTATCAACCTAGGCCATCCCAAGAAGACACCAATGCCCAAATGATAAAAACCCTGCAGAGAATGCAAAGCAAGATGTCGGAAGTAACCCGTGTTATTAACAATCTCCATAATCAAGTTGTGGTTACTCGAACCTAGAGACCTGTAGGACATTTACCATCCCAACCCATACCCAACCTTGTCAATCAAAGGAACCAATATCAGGGAAAAAATTTAAATTTGAACCACACTAATCAGCCTCCCATTAACCCAATGCCTCAACCCCAAATCTATTTCTATCACCATCCAGCCCCCCGATCTTCTCCCAGGCATAATCAAACTGCACATGCAGTTACATTGAGGAGTGGGAAAACTACCACTGATTTAGGGCCTTCACATCAAACTGATGAAACCCACTCTCAACCTATGCAAATTGGCTCTCCTAATACTAATCAGGAAGAAGAAAAAGACACACCAAAACCACAAGATTCAAATCCTATTCCTTACCCTCAAGCACTACAATCCAATCCTTCTAAGAAAAAGAAATCAGAGCCCTCTCACCAAGATCTTTTGGACTTATTTGGGTAACTCGAGACTAACATCCCCCTCATAAATGCCATCCCTGCTTATGCTTAATTTTTTAAAGAAATGTGTACTCCAAAGTGACAGGCCTAGAATCTAGGAAGGGTGGTCCTTTCTGAGACATGAGCTTAATTGTACAGAGTAAGATGCCTCTCACGAAAAAGGTCCCGGGCGTACCACTCATTTCGGTTGTCATAAATGAGACCACCTTTGATCGTGCCCCTCTCGACATAGGTGCCTCTATTAATCTCATCCCCCTGGTCTTATTCGAGGAATTCCAATTCGGTAAATTAAAACCTAATAAGGTTTAATTACAATTGGTAGACCGATCTACCATTAAACCGCTGGGAGTTGTCAAGGATATTATTGTCAAGGTTCGGAATTGTCTATTTCCGATTGATTTTCTAGTCCTTGACATAGAGGCACCTAGGACACTCAAAAATGCCCCTATCATCCTTGGAAGACCTTTGCTGGCTACCGCAAAAGCTAATATCAATTGTCATTCCGAAAATATGGATATAAATTGTAGTAACCAGACTGTATCTTTTGATATTTTTAAAGCTTCCAAGAGGTTCCTTGATCATGAATTTTTTGAGGACTCTGATAATGAAATGGAAGCGGTACTTGAGGACTCTATGATGATCAACTCTTGCTCTACTTTGACCACCATTGAACCTTATTTCTCTAATTTAGATTTTGGTAATGGGGTTCAAGACATTTCAGATCAACTAGGGTTTGACTTTTCTCATCTAATCTTCCTGATTTATCACCAACAACATCCACACTAACTTCACCCACCCTTCATCACACTGACTTCTCTCCCACTCCCTTTCCATTGGACCTACCACCCGACCCACCTGAGTTTGTCTTTCATCATGAACTCAAACCATGGCCAGACTCAGGTCATTCTTCCATTTCTCCATCTTATTTTGATCCCTATATTTTTACCAATCATCTTTTAGGGGATCCTGAGGAAGACATATTTCTTGAAGACATTTAAGTGTCTAATTATTTACATGACTGTTCGTCCTTCGTGCATCGCTTCATGCTCAGCTAAATGGTGTAAAAGATAGAACTGGATGGGAAGTGACCCATCATTTTTCCTACTTTCCTTCTCTTTCTTTTTCCAGGTTTTGACCATCCTGAACCCGACTGCTTTTCAATAAGGTGATCGCTTTTCCCTCGTAATGCATGAGGCCTTTGCATATCATAAGCATGAGGGGGTGTTTTTAAATTTTTACGATTAATTCAAGATTTTTAAAACCTAAAAATATGAAAATTTTCTTTCGCATGCATCTCATTATAGAAAAATCATAAACTCTTTGAGGAAAATTTTGAAATCGAGACTAAGGTTGAAAGATTCATTTTTAGGTACAATAGGATTTAATCTTTAACAAACTAGGGACCAGGATGCGGATCCAATTTTTAGAATTTCTGAGTCTATTTTTAGACTAGATCAAGTATCTTTCTTTAAACTCCACCTGAACTTATAATGATTCAGGTGACTTGATCTCCTTTTGTGACCTAGAAATTACTTGGCTTAGTTTCCGTCCCAAAAGCTTGCGTCTCTTGCAAAATTCTTGTGTCGAAATTCACACACAAAGCCAATACCTAAAAAAATATTTAGAAAAATTAGAAAAGCCCTCTGTTAGTCTTAGTGAAATCCGAAGCAGATGATTGGTTTGAGTTCCCACCATCAAGAAGGAGGAAAATGACTCCTTTGAGGATGCGATGCCAACTTGTTACTACCTTGGCACTACTCTATATCTATATTTCATGTCTTTAAATGGAGCATTAAGGTACATTTTGCGGCTCAAGTGTCTTGGATAATGCTTTACCCATAGCGTCAGAGCAAGAGCTTGAGTTTGCTTGGAGTGCCCCTTTACACCACATTGTGTTTTAGGGTTGTGAGCTCCTGGGTGGTGTCTTAGATAGTACTATCTCGAAGTGCTGGTGCCAGAGCCCCCTCAAGGATTGGTAACAGAAATGATGATCCGGATACATCTATTGTAGGATTAAGCTAAGAATAAGCATAAAAAAAAGTTTCAAACCAAAACACAACCTTATAAATGTTGGCATTCACAAGGCACCGACATAGTGTTTTAAAATTTATGTAAGTTGCTAGTCTGATTCAAGAGCTAAGGAAATCCTAACTGCAAAATGATTTCGAGTCATTTGAATTAACAAGGAGTTAATTTGTGAATTTTAGAAAGATACATTAATCCCGATTCAACTAACTTTTGGATCCAAAGACAAATCCCGATGTTTTATCTTTAACAAATCCCATGCCTTTCATATGTTCAATCAACCAAGGTCTCATATTTTTTTATATCCTCCTCAAAAGTAAAAAAAAAAATACTATTTCCCAAAATCCATTTTGTGAATTTAGTTTTTCTAAGACACTAGCAAAAGATAAGCATGGGGGTGTGATAAACGCCAGTTTATCATCATTCCTATGCCCTAAAGCTGATCTAGCTCTTAGGGTTTTAACATCGCAATCGGGTTTTCGAGCAGCATTTAGGCATTTACTTATAATAGGCATGCATTGCATTTTATTGTACTTTTAATATGTTTACTTGAGTGTCAGGGATAGATATAAAGTCAGATCCCACATACCTTGGTACCTAGGAAGGTAGAAGATGAAGAAGAAGCTCCTATTAGCTGGATCCCAGCTGGATCTTAGCTCCTTCTAGCGGGATCAACTCATCCCTAGCTCCATTCAGCTCATGTCAGCTGAATGGTAGCCCTAGCTAGTTCACCTTAGCTCCATTCAACTCACCTCAGCTGGATGGCAACTCAAACTATCTCAAGACAGTTGGTCCCAGCTCTATTCCAGCTCTTCCTGCTTAGAATAGTTCACTGGAGGCTCAACTTGACTAGGACTAGCTACTGCCATCAACTAGCTAGACCTAGTCAGCTGAAGATGACCTCAACTAGCTCAGGTCAGCTCAAGTCCAGCTCCCAGAGACTTAACTCAACTTGGTTGAGCTGAGCTACTTGACCTAAGCTAGCTACTCTAGCTAGCTAGGTAATCTCCGGGAAGCCAGCTCACCTCAGCTTATATCAGCAGAAGTCAACTCATCTTAGCTTGGCTTAGTAGCTAGCAAATAACTAGCAAGTTAAGCCAGCTAAGGTAGCTCCTTGTAGTTCTCTTCAGTAGCCACCAGCTCCGGTGCAGCTCCTTCCAGCTACTTCCAGCTCCTCACCTCCAAAACCCTAGGTCACTCTACCTCCTACCCAACTTCCTACTAGCTAAGCTAGCTTAGCTTAGCTAGGTCTATGTCCATGGCACCAATACCTAACCCTAAAACCCAACCTAACCTAAGCTCCACCAAGTAACCCTTTAAGTCCACTTGAGTCCACCCACTTCTACCCATGTTGGCGCCAACCAACATACATCCCTTCAACCCACACCTCTACCAAAGGATACCATAAGTGGTGCCAGAAAACCACCTCCAACCACCTCCCTTTTGGTGCCATCTTTTCCCTCCAAAAACCCTTCCATCTCAACCATCCATCCACCCTTAAATGCCAACACCACCCTCCATTCTTCCCTCAAAAAACCCCTTCTAGAAGCCCACATTTGGTGCCAATTTTAAGGCATCCCTACCCCCATGGATGGCCACCAAGGGTGGCCACCAACCCTTAACCACCCACCTAGGTAACCCTACATTTGGAGCCATTTATCCTTAACCCTAGATTCCATAACCACCTTCCCAAAATCAATCCTAGCCCTCCACATAGGCCACGCCAACCACCCCCTCTCCATTCCTATTAATATCCCATCTAACCACCACCATAATCCCATCTTCTCCATTAGTTAGGTTCACCCATACACCACCTATATCCATGCCAAGGAAGAAGAAGAAGAGAAGAAGATCAAGGAGGCAACCTACCCACCCCCTTGGTGGCTTCTTCCTCTCCCTTGTGCCACGCCAAAGAGGAGGTCACCTCTAGAAGGATGGACAGGCAAGGAGGAGATCTTCATCAAGGTGGTTGACGCCCACCTTGAAGGACAAAGCTTGTAGAAGTCATCATATTGAAAGCAAGGAGGAATTCTTTTCAAGCATAAGAGCTGCTATGCTTGGAGCAAGAACCACTCCTTCACCATCTTTGGAGGACTTTTCTAAATCTTTAATTTCTTTGTATAAGCTACTTTAGTTGCTCTTTTTTTTGTTGTAAGAAGCATTCAGCTACTTGTCCCTTAGTTTTCTAGTAATACAAATCATTCAGTTTTCCTTCCAACTTTTATGCTTTCTAATTAGTGTGTTCTTTTTGTAGTAGTAGCTTAGTGCACCATGACAGGTGCGGGACACGGTTGTTTAATTATGTCATTGTAGCATGCATTCGCGACATCGATTTTAATTAAAGATTGGATTTGGTGAGTCCAAGTGTCGAACACGAGGAGGCATGAAATCAGATTACTTTGTTACTTTTAGTTGTCACAGGAAGTTTGGTTTGCTTGCGAGAAAACATGAAAGAGAGAGAGAGAGGGAGAGAGAGTAGGGTTAGAGTTTGTCTTTAGATCATGACATTCATTTGAACAAGATGGGAGCTATATAAGAAACAACATCAACATTAACATTTAGCATGCAACTTGAGTTTGTTCGCAAATACAACAATAGCTAAAAGCTTAAACAAACGCAATATAAAACTAGGGTAAAGAAAGAGAGAGGAGGAGGCAAGGTGGCCACGGCTGTGGAGGAGGGCTCCTTCGGTAGCTTGACAACTCCAAGGTGTATGTGGAAGGCTTGGTGGAGTTAGGAGAAGGCTAGTGTTGTATGGAGAGGGTGTGTGAATTGAATGCCTCTCAATAGGGTAGTTGAAGGGGTTTATATAGGGAAAAGGGGTTTCCAAACTAAGTAGGGGTTTTAGCGACGTCTGGGTCGTCGCTAAACCCATGCCCGAAATGTCAGTGAAGCCCTCTGGCCACCGATCCATTGAGGCGTGCGTTCTTCTTCTTTCAAGCCGCATCCACGATCCGTGTGCTCGCGTCGTGGGTCATTTGATCGAAGATCGGATGGTTGAGAGTTTGCGTGGGCACGCATTGTGGATTGTGCACATTCTTGCTCGGGTGCATCCGTGCTCATCCGTTGCACCGCATGGCGTGATCCTCGCCATCGGCTTCTGCATCAGCGGCCGAATTTCGTCCATGCGCGCTCTTGCTGCCAATTTTAGCCTTGCCTGGGCTCGAACGGGCTCTCTTTGCTCACCGATGAGGTGCGAACCAATGCGTTGTGTGCGTTGGTTTGTCGCAGTGAGGGATTTCTGGCCGCTGCTCCTCAGCAGTTAGATGGGAGATGTACGGTCGAGATCGTGTGATAAGGGTGTGCTGAAGAGAGGGTGCGGTCGAACTTTGCGAGTCCTCAGCCGTCCGATGACGATCGGATGGTCATGGTCGACCCTTCATGTGATGAAGAGGAGCGGGGCTGGTGTAGGCACCACGTGGCACAACGAGGGCCGTTGATCATTAGATCAACGGCCAGAACTTCTTGGGCTGGTCGAGGGGGCTCCGGATGTTGTATTTAAGTGATTTTGAGTTCGTTGGACTCCATTCGTCTATCTGAATCTATCCGTGCAGTCCGATTGCTCATTTGAGGCCTGTTTCAACATGCACTTGTACACATGGCCATTAAACATTGATTTATAAGCAATCTTAATTTGCAATGCATGCAGTGCTCCCATGCCTATCATGGTATGTTATTAGTGCGCATATATCCCCAAAACTAACCCCAGTTGATGGAATTATCATCATTGAATGCAAAGTTATCATACCCCCATGCTCATCCCTTGCTAGTCCCTAGCAAGGTTATCCTAGCCGTTATTTTCAGTTGGAATTAAAAATTGATTGCTTAGACATATGTCAACGGGAGGAAATATACTAAGAGCCTAATCCACAGAGACTAAACAGTGCCTGGGTGTCTGCCAAAATGCAAACTACCTAAGTCTTCGCTTTTAAAGCATATATACAGAGACATATATATTTTTTCTTTTTCATCTTTTTCTCATTTTTTTTGGATTTTTGGAGTTGAGAGTGTGTAGGTAACTTTTTACGACTACCCAACCCACCCATAACTCGAAAAAGACTCTAAGTTCTAAGCATCTTGGTGTGAAGATTGTGATAGACTCACTTAATGGTAATTAAAACAGACATCAGGTTTCTACGTCCCTAGGTGACCGAAAAAGAAAATGCTTGCCTAAAGGTGTATCTATCTGATCGGTAGCTTTCTCCCTACTTTTATTTTGAGTGGGGTCAACACAAGGGTGTTTCCAGTGTATATCTCCCCAGATTGCTCTACTTCCTCGCTTCTTCCTTAAGAGTTTTGGGCTTTTTCGTGCATTTAGTGAGCTGGGTTCTGGACAACCGGCCAATGGGCTGTTACCCTCGACCACTTGCCAGCCATACTCGTGCGGTGAAGTGTGGCATATTTATTTTTTCCTTTTTCTTCTTTTTCTATATATATTTTTTCTATTTCTCCCTTTTTCTCTCTATTTTTTTCTCTTATTTTTTCTTTTGTTATTTTAGTAGGTGGCTTCCCTGATCTAAGATTTACCTAGAGGCAATAAAGAGAGAATGGTCCTGTGGCTAGGCTCTGGACAACCGGCCAATGGCCTGTTACCCATGACAACTTGCTAGCCATACCACCCTAGAAGGTTCATTAGCTACCCAATTTCTGTTAGAATCTCTGAGGAGTGAGTCAATGCAAAAATGTGTGTAGATGCTTAGACTAAAAGTCCCTCTGAGTCAGAGGGTGGGTTGATAAGTTGTATAATTATCACCCTACTTTATTGGCAAATTACTGTAAATTAAGGTTGCAGGGATTCGAGGCTAAATCCACATTTTAATGGACACCAGGGCTGATTAAGCCTGAAGGCCTGAAAAGTCTAAGTGTCCAGATTCTTCTCGTATTATTTCCTACAGTTGACAAGCTCCTAATGCCTAAGTTCTCCTTCCTATTTATTTATTATATAATTTAGGTTGATAATATAAACTTAGAGAATGCGAATTACCACCCTCCCATGCTTAAGTTGGACAATGTCCTCATTGGCAAACAAATGTATGCAAAGGGGTATAGAAAGAAATCACTCGAGTGCTGCCGTGTACCTGATCTGTCTGAATCTTCTGGGTTGTCACCTAGGAAGCGTTGAGTTTATTGCCTTCAGCTGGGTGAAGCTCTATGTTAAACCTCAATGAGGGTGATGACTTCCTTTAGGGGGAACTTGGGCAAGAAAATGTTTTAATCTCTGACCGTTTACTGTGAAGGTGTGCCCAGTGTTAGGATCCACAATTTCAACCACCTCATTGGGATAAGGTTTGACCACCTGATATGGTCCTGTCCACTTTAATCTCAGCTTCCCAGGGAAAAGTTTGAGTCGGGCATCGAAAAGCCAGACTTGTTGGTTGGGCTCGAAGGTTTTCCTATGGATGTGTTGGTCGTGGACGGCTTTCATCTTTTCTTTGTAAAGTTGACTACTCTCATATGCATCCCGACGGATTTTCTTGAGCTCGGAGAGTTGGAGTGTCCTTTGTGCTTCGGCTAACTGAGAATCCATGTTGCACTGCTTAACAGCCCAGTAAGCCCAGTGTTCCAACTCAATCGGAAGGTGGTAAGCTTTGCCAAAGACCAGGCGATAAAGCGACATGCCTATCGGGGTCTTAAAAGTGGTCCTGTATGCCCAAAGGGCATCATCCAGTCGTGTGGACCAATCCTTCCGGTCAGGTCTCACAGTCTTTTGTAGAATATTCTTGATCTGCCTATTGGAGACCTCAGTTCACCCATTTGTTTGTGGGTGATACGAGGTGACAATGCAGTGAGTAACCTCGTATTTTCTAAGCAAGGCACGGAATTGGGCATGAATAAAGTGACTCCCACCATCACTGATCATGGCCTTCGGTATCCCAAACCGAGAGAAGATGTTTTGCTTAATAAAGTCCATGACAGCCTTATAATCACATCTTCGGTTGGCGACAGCTTCAATCCATTTCGAGACATAGTCTACTGAGACTAGTATGTACTCAAAGCTGTTAGATGGTGGGAAGGAACCCATAAAATCGATGCCCCAAACATCGAAGATTTCGACAATCAGAATGGGCTGGAGGGGCATCATGTCCTTTCTGGTCATAGTCCCTAATGTCTGGCAGTGAGAGCAAGTCTTAGCGAAGCTGTGTGCATCGTTGAATAGGGAGGGCCAGTAAAATCCAGACCGCAAAACCTTTACAGCCATTTTCTTCCCCAAAAAGTGGCCACCACAGGCTTGGTCGTGACAAAAGGATAGCACACTTTGGACTTCTTCCTTAGGAATACACCTCCTAATGATCTAGTTGGCACAGAGTCTAAACAGCATGGGATCATCCCAGAAATAGTGCTTGGCTTCAGCCAAGAACTTATCTCGTTGCTGTCTGGACTAACCGTGCGGAGTCTGTCCTACCACCAAATTGTTGACGAAGTCTGCATACCAGGGTAGCTTTCTTCCTTGCACGGCTAGAAGTTGTTCATCATGAAAGGTGTCAGTCAAGGGTAATGATGGTCTGATGTGGTCTGGATGGAGTCTGGATAGGTGATTGGCTATGACGTTCTTGGACCCGGCTTTGTCACGTATTTCCAGGTCAAATTCTAGCAAGAGCAGGATCCATCTGATGAGCCTGGGTTTAGCGTCCTTTTTAGCCAACAAATGCTGGATAGCTGAGTGGTCAGTGTAAATCATCACGTGGGATCCCAGAAGATATGATCGGAACTTTTCTAATCCAAAGGCTACGGTGAGCAGTTCTTTTTCTATGATAGTATAATTTCGTTGAACCTCATCCAACGTCTTGCTCGCGTAGTAGATCGCCACGGGTTTCTTTTCTCTTCTTTGTCCTAGGACTGCATTGATGGCAAAATTTGATGCATTGCACATAATCTCAAAGTCTTGGGACAAGTCCGGGGGTTGTAATATAGGCGCAGTGGAGGCTGTTTCCCGAGAGTGTTGTAAGCCTTGATGCAATCAAGTGTCATGTAAAAAAGGGCATCGTTGGCTAGAAGGTCAATCAAAGTTTTAGAGAGTTTGGAAAAATCTTTAATAAACCTTCTATAGAAGCCAACATGTCCTAGGAAAGATCGGATTTGCCTGACTGAGCTAGGAGGTGGAAGCTTGGAAATTAGATCAACCTTAGCTCGATCCACTTCGATGCCCCTATGCGAGACGATGTGACCGAGGACAATCCCTTCCCGAACCATGAAATGGCTCTTTTCCCAGCTTAAAACCAGGTTGACCTCAATACATCGCTTCAGGATCTTCTCCAAGTTGCTAAGACAATGGTCGAATGAGTTCCCGAACATAGAGAAATCATCCATAAAGACCTCCAGGTATTCACCCACCATTTCCGAAAAAATGGCTAGCATGCAACGTTGAAAGGTAGTGGGTGCATTGCATAACCCAAATGGCATACGATGGAATGCGAACATGCCATACGGGCAAGTGAATGTGGTCTTCTCTTAATCCTCTTGTGCAATAGCAACTTGGTTGTATCCTGAATATCCATCCAAGAAGCAAAAATATTTCTTCCCTGCCAATCGCTCGAGAATCTGGTCAATGAATGGCAGAGGGAAATGATCTTTCTTGGTGGCCTCATTAAGCTTCCTATAGTCGATACAAACCCACCATGCAGTAATGGTGCGGGTGGGGATGGATTCGCCCTGGTCATTAGTGACCACTGTGAGCTCGACTTTCTTGTGTACCACTTGAGTGGGGCACACCCAAGGGCTATCGGAAATCGGGTAAATGATATTTGCGTCAAGCCACTTGATTTTCTCTTTTTTAACAACCTCTCGCATATTCGAATTCAATTGCCTTTGCATCTAGCGAGAAGGTCGAACCCATCTGCCAAATAGATCTTGTGAGTGCAATAGGTAGGGCTAATTCCCTTTAGGTCAGAAATTGTCCATCCAATGGCTGCCTGATGTTCAGAGAGGGTTGCAGTCAACCTAAGCTCTTATTCCCCAATTAAATGGGCATTGATAATCATAGGGAAGGTCTGGTCAGGTCCAAGGAAGACATACTTGAGATTATCGGGCAAAGGCTTCAGTTCGAGTGTAGGTGGGACAACATTCGACGGGTAAGGGAAAGGTGGGAGTTGATCAACATCAATCTCCTCAAATGGTGGTTGTGGAAGGTAATCAGCTCTGTAAATGTCAATCTCCACAGGCTGGGATGGGTCAGGATAGTCATTGGCTGGTTGAGTCAGATGGTCTGCTGAAGAGCTGAGAGTGAGGCATTCTTCAACCAAAGGTTCCACGGGATCGTGCTCCTCAATCCAATCACAATCAAAAGACTTGGCCACCTTGAAGATATCCAATTGCATCTTCTTGTCTCCAAAGGTGATTTCCATACATCCCGTGTCGCAATCAATGTTCGCTTTAGCTACAGCTAAGAAGGGTCTGCCCAGGATGATGGGTGTCTTTTGTAGTTGTTCGGGGACTTCCATGTCGAGAACCAAAAAGTCAACTGGAAAGTAGAAGTCCTTGACCCGAACAATTGCCTCCTTGACTACACCCTTTGGGGTTTTCACAGATCTATTAGCCAATTGGATGGTCACAGGTGTGGGTTTCAACTCCCCAAATCCAAACTGGTGATATAGGGTCGTCAGGATTAGGTTGATCGAAGCACCTAAGTCCAAGAGCACTCTATCAAATGTCATGTCCCCGATATTACAAGATATCAGGGGTGCTCCTAGGTCAGTTTGTTTAGGAGGAAGGCTGCTCAATATCATTGAATTGGCTTATTCTGAGAGCACAACCTTCCTAGGTGCTTGGGTTCTTGGCTTACGCTTCGGCATACAGACATCCTTTAAGAACTTAGCGTAAGCCAAGATATGCTTGATTGCTTCAAGGAGCGAAATATTATTCTGGACTTGTTTGAAAATCTCCAATAGCTCCTCACTCTCAGCTACAGCTTTCTTTTTCTTCATCTTCTCCAAGGCCTCGGGGTATGGTGTTTGGATTTGAATTGTATCAGTCTCCAAGTCCTTGGGTTTTTCCTGCTCATCCTTAGAATCAGGTATCTCAGGGAGCGAGGTCATGGGAGGGGTTGGCCTTTTGGGATCCTGGGTTTTAGTGTCGCTTCTCAAGGTAACCGCGTTGGCAGAGGCGTTAGGACCATGGGTAGATCCTTGAGAAGAAGAGGAAGAAGAAGAACCAAACCCAGGGGGTGTTTGTGCGGCTTGCTGGATCATGTGGGCATGTCCGGGATTGCCTTGGAACCCTTACGAATTGGGGTCTCTGTTAATCACATTTCGCAAGTTCGGTTGTGGTTGAGAAGGAAGGGATCCCTGTTGTTTACAATCCAACAGTTGGCTCAACTGTCCCTTCACTAAAGTCATTTCTTCCTAGTGTTTTTGATTCATGTCAGCCATCATTTTTTTCAATGTGTCCATTTGGTTTTGAGGGGGAGGGGCTGCCCTATTCTGATTATAAAGTGGTCTAACCAGTGGACCTTGCTAATAGGAGGGGGGATTTAGCCTGGGTTGGTTCTAGAATTGGTTCGATTTTTGGTTCATCCAGGCGAAATTCGGGTGATTATGCCATCCAGCATTGTAGGTGTTGGAGAAGGGGTCAAGTTTGGAGTAGCCTTGGATGGCTTGGACATCTTCAAGGATAGAAGGTGCTGAGAGGGAGGGAAGTGAGTAATCAGGGGTTGAGGGAGCAAAGGTCCCTCCCTGGAACATGGTCAGGGGTTGTTCTAGGTGCATTTGGCTCATTGGCTACACCAATTCTACATTGTGAGCTCCCTTTGCTAGGGAGAAGGTCTGTAGCGGGTTCCTAGTCTAGTTTAGCAGCTCATCAATCTTTTTGTCCACCAATGCAACTCGATCCAAGTTTTTGGCTATAATATCTATGTCAACCATTCCAGAATTTGTTTGCACCTCATAGTTCCCACCACGAGGTTGACTGGATCGATTAAACTGGGTCATGGAAGTATTGTTGAGCGAATTCTAACTCATGGACTCAAAGAGTTCGAATGCACTCTCCTCATCTTTGTTCAAAAAGTTACCTCCACATGAGGCATCAATAAAGTTCCTAAGGTTGTTGTCCAAACCGTGGTAGAAGATCTGGGCCAATTGCCACCTTGGAACCTCATGGTGTGGGCATTTCCTCAATAACTCATTAAATCTTTCCCACCCCTCATGGAATTGTTCCCCACCTTAGAGTGTAAATGTGGTAATGGCTCTTCTGAGGGCATTGGTTTTACCTATGGGGAAGAATTTCTTCAAAAATGCATGCCTCAATTCCTCCCAAGTGGAGATGGGTCTCCCTAAGGTTCTAAGCCAGTGAGATGCCTTGTCTTTTAGGGAGAAAGGCGACATCTTAATCAGAACAATGTCTAAGCTGATGTTCCTGGGTTTCAAAGTTCAGGCAATCCGATCAACGTCCTTTAGGTGTTGGAAGGGGTCCTCATTTGAGCTCCCATGAAAGTGACTCTGAATCAGGCTCAAGACATTAGGTTTCAACTCAAAATCATCACCCCCTTCAAGGACCCTAAGATGGGGTTCGATCCGAATAGCAGATGGATGGTAAAATCGAAAGTTGTGGTGGGTTCAGTGGGGGTTTCCCTTGAGGGTTTTGCAATCTGTGTATGGCTTGCATGATGGTTTGGATTTGTTGTTGTTGAAGTTGGTAGTTGGCAGAGATTTGGGCCTGAATGATGGCCATAGCATTGGGTGGGGGTTGGTCCTCAACCTCATCAATTCTTGGTTCAGCCATTTCTCTTGTAAAATCAAGTCTCCTCTTGATTTCCCTATCTAAAACAAATAGCTCGGGATGCAGTGATCGTCTTCTGTGCATACACTAGAGAAGAGTGGGGAGGGATGCGGAGAGAAACAGATGCGAGAAGTGCGTGCACAAACAAGCAGACAAGTCTAGTCCTTATAGTGTATACCGTAGGTGACCTAGAAGCCTCAAAGGGAATGATCAAGGCTGTAAGCACTTAACCGCCCTTCCTAATGTTAATCTGGCCAGGGTGATTACGAGAGGATTGAGACAAAGGTTATTTCTTTGGCTTTCGCCGCCAGTTCCATAGACCCCACAATTGCGGTCGTTTGATACTTCCTCGCAGCCTAGACACCAAATTCTACAAAGGGGATGAAGGCCAAGTGCCCAATAAACCAAATCACACTTCCAAGACTTAAACTAGTCCTGCCTAGGGCACGTATACTCCATTTTAATGAGGGACTAGGCTAGTGCTTGTGCTCAAGATATGTGATGAGGTGTTGATTAGGGTTGTGCCTCTTAGTTAACCGATTTGAGTGTGAGTGCACTTAACAAGACATGATTCTCAAGCATGCATTTTAAGATGTGGTGTCTTTTAATGATTTGTCCTTGTTTTAGTGTTTTTTTTAGGGTTGAAGTGCCTTGATGTTTTCAAACAAGGTTCCAGAGGGCACACAAAGTTTTGCACACAATGGGCGAAAGTTGATTTCCTTTAGAGTGATGTGGCCCTAGAAAAGCAACCCTAATGAGTTCACCCTAGTGTTCATGCAGTTCTACCAGGTGAGTTGATTTTAGTTATGGTGAGTGGTGCAGTCCAAGTCAAATCACGGCGGCTTCGCAAACACCACTCAAAAGAAAGATGAACACTAAAAAAGATCATCTCCTTAAGAATGTTAGGGTGTATTTTTTTTGTTGGGTGATGAGTTTGGAATGTGAGTCAAGTAGTCATTCACCACGCCAATTTTTTATTTATATATTTTTTTGTATTTTTCTTTTTTTTAAGCACGCAAACAACCAAAGGGCGGAGTGATACTCACAATTGGTCTTCGTCGCACTTTACTCCATCTCTACCGTCGCGAATCACGCTCCTTCGCCGCCCTCCCGTCGAGTTCTTGCAATCAATCAAGTAGAGGGAGAACAATGAGTTAGACGATGTGAATATGAATGTGGGATGAAAGCAACAAAAGAAATCCATTGCCTCCCCGGCAACGGCGCCAAAAACTGACAGGCGCGGGATGCGGTTGTTTAATTATGTCATTGTAGCTTGCGTTTGCGACGTCGATTTTACTTAAAGATTGGATTTGGTGAGTCCAAGTGTCGAACACGAGGAGGCGTGAAATCAGATTACTTTGTTGCTTTTAGTTGCCACCGAAAGTTTGGTTTGCTTGCGAGAAAATGAGAAAGAGAGAGAGAAAGAGAGAAAGGGAGAAAGAGTAGGGTTAGAGTTTGTCTTTAAATCATGACATTCATTGGAACAAGATGGGAGCTATATAAGAAACAACATCAAGATTAACATTTAGCATGCAACTTGAGTTTGTTCGCAAATACAACAATAGCTAAAAGCTTAAACAAAAGCAACATAAAACTAGGGTAAAGAGAGAGAGAGGAGGAGGCAAGGCGGCCACGGCGGTGGAGGAGGGCTCCGTCGGTGGCTTGACAACTCCAAGGTGTATGTGGCATGCTTGGTGGAGTAAGGAGAAGGCTAGTGTTGTATGGAGAGGGTGTGTGAATTGAATGCCTCTCAATGGGGTAGTTGAAGGGGTTTATATAGGGAAAAGGGGTTTCCAAACACGTCTGGGACGTCACTAAACCCATGCCCGAAACGTCGGTGAAGCCCTCTGGCCGTCAGTTCGTTGAGGCGCGCGTTCTTCTTCTCACGTCGCGCCCGCGATCTGTGTACTCGCGCCGTGGGCCGTCTAATCGAAGATTAGATGGTCAAGAGTTTGCGTGGGCGCGTGCTGTGGATTGCGCACATTCTCGCTTGGGCGCATCTGCGCGCATCCGTTGCGCCACATGGCACGATCCTCGCCGTCGACTTCCGCATCAACGGTCAAATTTCATCTGCGTGCGCTCCTGCTGCCAATTTGAGCCTTGCCCAGGCTCAAACAGGCACTCTTTGCTCAGGGATGAGGCATGGACCAACGCCTTGTGAGCGTTGGTTTGTGATAAACGCCAGTTTATCATCATTCTTATGCATTAAAAGAAACCTAGCTCTTTGGATTTTGCTCTACAAATTGGTTTTTGGGCTGCATTTAGGCATTAATTAGGTTAGGCACGCATTGCACTTTTTACTATTTTTTTAGGGTGTTTTTGTGAGTGTTAGGGATATACAGATTGCCAGATCCCTAGAACCTAGCACTCAGGAAGACAACTGGTGAAGGAGAAGCTCTCATCAGCTGGAACTCAGCTTGATCCAGCTCACCATAGCTGGAATTCAGCTCACCGGAGCTAGGTTAGCTCATTCTAGCTCCATCCAACTCATCTCAGCTGAATGGCAGCTCAAGAGAGCTCATCTTAGCTACATTCAGCTCATCTCAGCTAAATGGCAGCTCAAGAGAGCTCATCTTAGCTCACCCTAGCTCAGGTCAGCTCAGATCCAGCTCAACTTAGCTGAGTTTAGCTCATCTCAGCTCGCATTAGTCCATAGGGAGCTCTAGCTAGCTCAGTTGAGTTGACTAGAGTTCACCCCAGATCAGGTCCAGCAACATCCACCTGCACTTGACTCCAGCCAGCTGATGATGACTTCATTTCAGCTCAGGAAGCTCAAGTCTAGCTCCTGGGGATTCAGCTTAGCTCAACTCAGTTGAGCTAAGCTACCTTAGCAACCCCAACCAGCTTGATCCTCCCCGAGAGCACCAGACCCAGCTCACCTCAGCTCATTATGGTAGAAGCTAGCTCACCTTAGCTTGGCTTAGCAGCTAGCAAAGAACTAGCAAGCTAAGCCAGCGAGAGTAGCCCCATGCCACCCTCTTTAGCTGCTGCCAGCTCCAGCTCAAGCTCCAGACTTCTCCTCATCAACTCCTATCTTCAAACCCTAGCTCCAATACCTCCTCCTCTACTCCACTACTAGCTAAGCTAGCTTAGCTTAGCTTAGCTAGACTCCAGCTCCCTTGGCCATTCACCACCTATAACTTAACCCTAACTAGCTCCACCAAGTAAGCCCACCTAAGCTTCCACCTAAGCTACCCTGCTCCACCTCAACTTGGCGCCAACAAGACACACCTCTTCAACCCACACCATCACCAAAAGACAACATGAAAATGGTGCCAAAAACCACCTCCAACCACCTTAGTTTTTGGCGCCAACTCTCCCTTCATCCCAACCATCCATCTAACACCTAAACCCATCCTAACCCTTCCTAACTTGGCACCAAAAATGACCATCTAGAAGATATCCAAGTTGGCGCCAATTTGTGGTGTCTCTCCACCACCAAAAGCCACCAACATCACCATAACTACCCCCTTCCCAACCCTTCATTTGGTGCCAACTAACCTTAGCCCTAAGATCAACTTAACTACCCATAACCACCACCTAAGCACATCCTAGCCTTCCACCTAACCCACGCCTACTACCCCCTCTCCACCTCTATAAATACCCATCATATTCGACCAAAAAATCCACCCTTGGCTACAATTTTCTACCTATATTTCTACCTACATAGAAGGTCAAGAGAAGAAGAAGAAGAAGAAGAAGATTAAGCGGATACTCTGTCCCCTTGGTGCCTTCCCCTCTTCACTTCTCTCTTGTGCCCACGCTAGCCAAGGAAGGAAGCTAGGCATTGGAGGACAACCTAGGGTACACACCTACCTTAGGAAGTGGAGGATTTAAGGGTGGTACACTACCACCCTTGGAGGAGGAATCAAAGGTGGTCCACGCCACCTTAGGAGGAGCCTTTGAAGGTGGAAATCCATCCACCTTGGAGGAGTGAAGCACACCCCCCTTGGGCTTGCTAGGAGGAGACTATCTCTAGTTCAAGAAAAAGAGAAGGAGGATCCTTTTTAACTGTGGGAGCAGCCGCAGTTGGAGCAAGGAGCATTCCCTCTTCACCATCATCATCATCTAGGATTTGTGTTTGAATTTTTATAGTTTTACTTTTTGTAGTAGAAGCTTTCCTCTACTTTTGCAAAATAGAAATTTTCTTAATATTAAGTTGCCTTTTCTACTTGGTGTAGCCTCTTCTTACTTTAGTTTTTAGCACTTTCACTCCTCAATTATCCTAGGCCTTCACATGCCTAGGGTGAGCTTGAGAAGAAGTCTTTCTTGTCACCTAGTAGTTAAATTAGATTTAGTCTTTTTCTACCACCATCTTGCGATTGCCCCTTTATTTCAAAAATCTAAAAAAATACATATTTGAAAAGACCCAAAAGAAAGGTGATTTTTGCATTTCCAAGCAAGAGATTGATTTATCAAATATTGTCTCCTTAGACGACCCTAGATACTCCCCTATCTAGGTCTTACAAATTTTAAAACGAATCCATTTTTGTGTGTTGCAACGACTTAAAACCCTAATTTAACAAACTGCGCAAGAATATGATCAGTTTTTAGTGTCGTTGTCGGGGAAGAACGGCTTTGCTTTTATCACTTTTCTCTATCTTGAAGTGGATCTCATCCCCTTCTCTTTTCTTCTATCTCATTTGTGTAGGAACTACAGGAAGCAAGCGTGAATTCTGGAAAGAACTCAAATCCCTTGTCTTCCTGTGAATTTAGGTTGGTTCCCTTTATCTTGTCACATAAAGCATTAAAAGACTACCAAAATACATTAAACTTGGCTTTCAGGACCTTAAACAACTTAATTAAGTGGAGTGGTGAAGTTTAAAATTCATTGTTTGCTTCTATGCTTCATTAAACACTACTCCAATTCAAGTATTGGTATTCTATTTTTCAGGTCAAGAATTTATGTCTGGACTTGAAAAATCAATTCCCGACACCACAAGCCTCTTAAAATCTTGAAATTTCACTCAGGGATTTCAAATCAAGTAGGAAACATTTGTTCCAAACTTTAGATCAATTGAATTTGTATTTAATTTTTAAAAATTCATGGACTATAGAGGGGTCACACCCTTTATTCTTCCTATTTTGTTACTGTCCGTGAATTTTTAGATTTTTTCTACTTAGCCAATTTTTATGCAATTTAGCTTTCTCGAATCCTTGTGAAATTCCACACATCATATAAAATCATCAAAATTTTTTGAGGTCGGTGGTGGTACAGAAAGTCCAAAATACCCACGAGTATCATTTCTAGACTTTGACATTGACACAAATAAAAATTCAAAAAAATTATCAAACAAATTCTTAAATCTTAAAAAATTCTTTTCTGGAATCCTTGTTTGATTCTCTTCAAAGTAGTGGTGTTGTTTGACTTGTTTGGATCACTACTTAATGCATAAAGCCTAAAAGCAACTCATTGGTAGTAATTTTCTGCCTTAAGATCAAATTGCATTAGGATTTTCCTTTGTAGTTCTAGAAAATCACTTTTAAAGGAAATTGACCATCACCAATACAACTTGTTTTGCTTTGATTGTGGAAGTTTCAAACTTGTTTGAACATTTAAAAAGAGAAACCCTAAAACACATTAAATTAAATTGAATCCTAAAAGATAGAAATACAAAAATTGTGTAACTTCTTTTTCATTGAAATCAACTTCCAATCCTTGCATACACACATAAATTGAAATAACAAGGCAATACCCAAATCAACGCTCTCTACATTCCGTGTGCACATTAGTATCCTAGATCTAATTAAAATTTGTAGCAATTTGACCCCTAAGGTTTCATCAACTTAGGCTTGCTATCTAGGTCTTAAGTTCTCTTTAGTTGATATCAATTCTGTCATCTGTATCTAGTGTTCAGGCTGAGGGGCTGTGTCAAACGACTAGGCGTGGGTTTGTACAACACCTGAGATTTTCTTGGGCCCAAACCTCCCCTTAAACAACTTGGCTGGATTTGTTGACAGAACAGGTATTCACTAGTGATTACTTATTTCCTAAATAGACCAAGCTTAGGTAAATTTTCTAGGGAGTCACACTTAAGTTAGGCCTAGAATTTGCTGTTTGAATTGCACACTCTCTTATCTCCACCTCTTCTCCCCTCCAATTCTTCCAAAAAAAAAAGTGCATGCACGGGCGAAGGTCCCAAAAACACATCTTGAGGGACATCTGATTTTGCCCCCCGCACCAGAAAATCTTTGTTTACTTCTCCTCCCTCTTCTAAAAATATGGAAAACCTGGGAAACTAACAAAAAAATTCTGCTTCCGCTTCTAACCCGTTAGCTAACCCACAAGCTGACTTCCCCATCCCTAACCTCCCTCATCTAGAGCAACTAGAAATTCCTGCAGGGCGAGGTGGCCCTCAAATCCAAACTCAAAATACAAACCCCTTTGCCTTTATGGTCGACCATTTGGTTCGGCTACAACAAAATCAAGAGAATTTTGCTAGGATTGTGACGAACCTAGCTAACCAAGGGCAAAACCCACCACTTCGCCAGTAGCCTATCGTTCCTCTTAAGGATTTCTATGATCCTTCCAACTATGAGGAAAGACCTGGGGTGGTCATACCACAAGGGGATTTTGAGATCAAACCAACCATTCTAAATCTTATCAAGCATTTTCATGGTCTTCCAAGAGAGGACCCTTTTTGTCATCTCGAGGAATTAACTGTACTCGCTTAAACCACTCGTTCCTGCAATGTGCAGGAAGACGTGTGGTTGATGAGACTTTTTCCTCTCTCTCTAAAAGATAAAGCTTCACATTGGTTTAGAACGGTTGGGTGCCCGATTACCACCTGGCCCCAATTAAAGAGCGCTTTTCTAAAGAAATTTTTTTCGATTGGTCGAACTAACGCTTTAAGAAGATCCATAATGACTTTTCAACAAAAAATTGGTGAACCCCTCCATGAAGCCTGGGAAAGATTCCAAGAACTTTTAAGAAGTTATCCCCACCATGAAATTCTGCAATGGCAGTTAGTGTAGATCTTCTATCATGGATTAGAGGATCAATTGAAGTGATTTGTGGATGCCTCATGTGGGGGAAATTTCCTTAATAAAGATGTCGAAAGTGCCTATCTCCTCTTTGAAGAAATAAGTGAAAACTCATTTAATATGACTTCAATGGACACTTTTGGTAGAACTCCAAACCCCAGACATGGAGTCAATGAAATTGACTCCAAATCCACCTCTGTTCCAGTTACTCAGGATGATTTATATATGTTAGCTCAACGACTGGACCAGATGCAAATTCACCAGAAAAAAATGGAAGAAAAGCTCACAAACAAACAAGCACCACACCTTACTGCTCCACAATTTAACTCTCCACACACTAACACTCCACAACTTCTCCGAAGAGAAAATTTGCACAATATCGATGCCACACTCGCTGGTCAGCAATTTCCATTAGATTTTCCACAAGATTTGGCTGGGAATTTTGATTATTTGAATCAAAATATTCTTGATCCCACCACAGAAAATATTTATGCTCTCCAAGAGCAATTTAGAAACCCCTCCAACGCTTACAATCAAAATTGGAGGACCAACCTGAATCACTCCTGGAAAAAATCAAACTTGATTCCTTTTCCCAAACAAAATCATTTGTGAATTATGGGGAACCTGCATATCAACATGGACCATGCCAGGAAGATACTAATACTCAAGTCATGAATACTCTGCAAGGTATGCAGAATTAAATGACAGAAGTAACCCGCATGATTACCAACTTGCAACACCAAGTTAAGGTTACTCTTGATCATCGACCAGTTGGGAATTTACCTTCCCAACCCATGCCCAACCCGAATAATCAACGAAATCAGTTCCAAGGTGGATATTCTAGTCAACCCATTCAACCGGCACCTCAGAATCCCCTGGGTTTCAATAATAGTCAGGATTCCTGTCCTCATTCTATAGACAATCAGACCGCAAATGCAGTTACTTTGAGGAATGGGAAAACCACTCAAGACCCCCTGCCTATTAAAGAAACTCATTTCAATGAAAAACATATCAACTCTTCCCCATCTTCCTCTAACACTGTTCAGGAACCTAATAATGCAAAATAAGGAAACCCTGCACCATTTCCACAAGCCCTCCATTCTTCACAAAATAAGAAAAAGAAGAAATCCAAGCCCATTGATAAGGAATTAATGGATTTATTTGGGCAAGTTGAAATTAACATCCCTCTCCTAGATGCCATAAAATACATCTCTGCCTATGTAAAATTTCTAAAAGATTTGTGTACCCCAAGAAGGTAGTCCCAAAATTTAGGAAAGGTGATCCTTCCTAAGATAGTCAGCTCAGTTGTGCAGAGCCGATTGCCTCTTAAGAGAAAAGATCCAAGCGGCCCCCCTGATTCAAGTTATCATTAATGATACTTCTTTTGATTGTGCCTTGTTGGATCTCATTGCCTCAATTAATCTTATCCCCACAATTGTTTTTGAGGAATTTAAGATCGGAGAATTAAAACATGTTGAGGTTACTCTTCAATTAGTAGACCGATTTACAATTAAACCAAGGGGAATCATTGAGGATGTCCTTGTTCGGGTCAAAAATTATCTATTTACAGTAGACTTTTTAGTCCTGGACATAGAGGTACCGGAAGCATTAAAATTTTCCCCTATAATTCTTGGAAGACCATTCTTAAACACCGCCCACGTAAATATTGATTGTGATTCTGGTAAAATGAAGATCATGTGTGGCGGTGAATCTGTAACCCTAGATATTTTCCTAGCTTCTAGGAGGTTCCAAGAACTTGATTTCTTTGATGACTCGGATTCAGAAATGGAAACTATAGTGGAGGAAACTTTGCAAATTTCACATTTAGGTTCCTGTTTTGCCATTAACACGGTTCCTGAACAATCCGCTTCCTCTCACCCTTCCACCCTAACCACACATTCAGCTAATACTCCAGCTGACCCTTTCACTCTCACTTCACCACTAACACAAAAAGCATAAATTCTTTCGGAGCCGGGCCCGCAACTGGAATTAAAACCCTTGCCCGACTTAAATATATTTTCCTGGGTCCCAATCAGACCCTGCCTCTGATTATAAATTTTGGATTTACTGGGGCACAAGAACCAAAACTTCTCCAGGTTTTGAGTAAATCTAGAAAAGCTATTGGCTGGACCCTTTCTGATCTTAAGGGTATTCATCCGTCCTTCTGTACACATCGTATATATTTAGAGGATGATTCTCGCCCCTTCTACCAACCACAAAGGCGCTTGAACCATAATATATAGGAGGTGGTAAAAAAGAGATTATTAAGTGGCTTGATGCTAATATCATCTACCCCATTTCTGATAGCTCCTGGGTTAGTCCAACACAAGTAGTGCCCAAAAAGGTTGGATTAACAGTTGTCACCAATGACAATGAGAAGAATATAGCCACTCGAATCACCTCTTCTTGGCACATGTGTATTGATTACAGAAAATTAAACACCGCTACCAAGAAGGACCATTTTCCGCTCCCCTTTATTGATCAAATCTCGGAGCGATTAGATGGACGAGATTTTTATTGTTTTCTGGACAATTATTCTGGCTATAATCAGGTAGCAGTTCATCTTGAGGACCAGGACAAAACAACTTTCACCTGCCCCTTCGGAACCTTTGCTTTCCGAAGAATGCCCTTCGATCTTTGCAACGCACCTGCGACTTTCCAAAGGTGTATGCTTGCAATATTTTCAGATCGAGTAGGTGAGTGCTTAGAAGTCTTTATGGATGACTTCTCTATTTTTGGAGATTCTTTTGACCATTGTCTCAAGAACCTTGAAAGAACTCTCCAAAAATGCATAGAAGTCAATCTGGCCCTCAGTTGGGAAAAAAGTCATTTCATGGTCCATGAAGGTATTGTCCTAGGCCATGTTATTTCAAAACAAGGAATTGCTATAGATAAAGCAAAAATAGATGCTATATCTAAGCTCCCACCACCTACTACTGTAAAATAGATTAGATCCTTTTTGGGTCATGTGGGTTTCTACCGTAGATTCATACAAAATGTTTCCCAAATCTCCAAGCCCTTAAGTTAGCTTCTTACTAAAGACAAGCCATTCGATTTTAATGATAAATGCCTGGAGAGTTTTTTGATGTTGAAGAAGGAAGTTACCGAGGCACCAATTTTGCAGGGACCTGATTGGAATAGTCCCTTTGAATTAATGACAGATGCCTCAGATTTTGCTGTGGGGGCTGTTCTAGGGTAAAGAATTGGCAAGAAGCCCGTTGTGATCTATTATGCTAGTAAAACTCTTGATGATGCACAAGAGAATTATACGGTCACTGAAAAAGAACTTCTTGCCATTGTATTTGCCTTAGAAAAATTTAGATCTTATCTTTTGGGGTCACATGTCACTGTATATACCGACCACTCAGCACTTAAATATTTGCTGATAAAAAAAGATGCGAAACCTCGCCTTATCCATTGGATCCTGCTGCTCTAGGAATTTGACCTGGAAATCAAGGATAAGGTGGGATTGCAAAATGTAGTGGCAGACCATCTCTCTCGTCTTATGACAAATGACATAATGACCCCACCTAATCAATTCCCTGATGAAAGCATTTTAACTACCACCACCTTCCCTTGGTTTGTGCCCATCGTGAGCTATTTAGCAACAGAACGAATCCTTGTTGATTGGCCAAAAACAAAAAGGGATAAATTCTTTGCTAACATTAAATATTATTTTTGGGAGGAGCCCAACCTTTTCCGCATTTGTGCCGATCAAGTCATTCGATGATGTGTCCCTGATTATGAAATCTGTGACATTTTGACACATTGTCATTCAATGGCCTGTGGCGGACATTTTTCGGGAAAGAAAACTGCAGCTAAAATCCTTAATGCGGGATTCTTTTGGCCTAGCTTGCACAAAGTTGCTCATAATTTTGTTTGATCCTTTGTGTGTTGCTAGAGCATCGGCAACATGACTCGGAAGGATATGATGCCCCTTAATCCTATTTTAGAGGTTGAAATTTTTGATGTATGGGGCATCGACTTCATGGGACGGTTCATCAACTTTGGTGGGTATTTATATATACTAGTCGCAGTCGACTATGTTTCTAAGTGGATAGAGGTAATACCCACCCGCACTATTGATCACCGTGTGGTTGTCGAATTTCTTAAGAAGAATATTTTCTCAAGATTCGACATTCCCAAAGCCATTATCAGTGACAGAGGCTCCCATTTCACTCATTCACAATTCCGTCACCTTCTTTCTAAATATGGGGTTAATCACAAAATTTTCATACCTTATCACCCCTAAACAAATAGATGGCAGAAGTTTCTAACCGGGAAATCAAAAATATTTTACAAAAGACGGTTAGGCCCGACTGTAAAGACTGGTCCACCAAATTAGACGACGCTTTATGGGCCTACCGTACCGCTTTTAAAACCCGCTCAGCATGTCTCCCTTCCGTTTGATTTTTGGGAAGGCATGCCATCTCCCGGTGGAACTAGAACATAGGGCTTTCTGGGCAATAAAACAATTAAACATAGATTTATCTGACGTCGGTATCCATAGAAAACAACAATTAACTGAATTGGAAGAATTACGTAATTTTTTGTATGAAAATGTGCGGATTTATAAAGATCGAACAAAGAAATTTCATGATAAATACATTGTTCGGAAACACTTTGACGTTAGTCAACGCATTTGGCTTTTTGATGCTAGATTATGTATTTTTCCTGGCAAATTAAAATCCAAATGGACCGGCTGCCTTATTATCCTCAAAACTTATCTGTACAGCGTTGTTGATATTTTTTATCCTAAAATTAATATAACATTTCAAGTCAACGGCCAACGTTTAAAGCCCTATTTTGATCATACCCCAAATCTTCTGTCTGAATCGTTTGATTTCACTAAACCAACCACAGTTGATCACTGATGCACACTACGCCCAGCTGAATGGCGTAAAAGATAGCACTGGATGGGAGGTAACCCATCATTTTCTTTCTGCTCTTTTTCTTTCGTTTCCTCGTGTTTTGACTATCCTAATTCCGACCGCCTTTTACTAAGGTAATCTCTCTCTCCCTCCTAATGCATGAGGACATTGCATATCTTAAGCATGGGGGGTGTTTTTAAAATTTTGATGATCGAATTAGGATTTTCAAAACCTAAAAACATGCATTTTTTAGTCATCTTTATTTTCTGGCATGCATACCCAAAAAAAATAAAAAAATAATAAAAATTAAAATATGGAAAACTTTTTGAGGAAAAATTTTGAAATCAGGACTAAGGTTGAAACAATCACTTTTGGTACAATGGGAATTAATTTTTAACAAACTAGGGATGAGGATATGGATCTGGTCATTAGAATCTCAGGGTTTATTTTTATACTAGATCAGATATCCTTCTCCAAAATTCCACCTGAACTCATGATAGTTCAGGTGACTTGATCCTCTTTTGTAATATAGAAAGTATCTGGCTTAGTTTCTGATTCAAAAACTTACATTTCTTTGCGAAACTTCTTATGTCAAAATTCACACACAAGCCAACACCTAAAAATCACTAAAAATTAGAAAAGACCCCTTGTTTGGACTTAGTAAAAAGTCTGAAGCAGATCATTGGTTTGAGTTCTCACCGTCGAGAAGGAGGAAAATGCCTCCTTTGAGGATGCGATATCAACATGTTACTGCCTCGGCACTGCTCCATATCTATATTTCATATCTTTAGATGGACCATTAAAGCTCATTTTAGCAGCTCAAGTGTCTTGGACGGTGCTCTACCTATAGTGTCGGAGTAAGAGCTTGAGTTTGCTTGGAGCGCCCCTTTACACCGTATTGTATTTTGGGGTTGTGAGATCCTAGGTGGTGTCATAGATAGTGCTATCCCAAAGTATTGGCGCCAGAGCCCCCTCGAGGATTGGTGACGGGAATGATGATCCCGACACATCTGTTGAAAGACAAAGCGAGAACTAAGCATGGGGGACCAAAAAAAAAGTTTTAAACCAAAAACAGGCCCTTATAAATGTTGGCTTTTCACAAGCACGGCACAAGGTTTTAAAGGTATTTCAAGTTGCGAATCAAATTCAAGAGCCAGAAAAATCCTAAAAATAGAAATTTCAAGTCATCTGAATTAATAAGGGGTTAATTTGTGAATTTTCTGGAGGATATATTGATCCCATTTTGTCTAATTTTTGGATCCAAAAATAAATCCTGATGTTTATCTTTAACAAATCCCGTACCTCCTGTATTTAAACCAACCAAGGTCCCATAGTCTCTTTTTCCTCAAAAGTCGAAAAATTAGATTTCCTAAAAATTTAAAGTTTTGCTAAGAGACTAGCAAACGATAAGCAGGGGGGTGTGATAAACGTCAATTTATCATCAATCTTGTGCATTAAAACAAACCTAGCTCTTAGGATTTTGCTCCGAAAATAAGTTTTTGGGCTACATTTAGGCATTAATTAGGTTAAGCATGCATTGCACTTTTTATTATTATTTTTAATGTGTTTTTGTGAGTGTTAGGGATATACAGATTGCCAGATTCCTAGAACCTAGCACCTAGGAAGGCAATTGGTGAAGGAGAAGCTCTCACCAATTGGAACTCAGCTTGATCCAGCTCATCATAGCTGGAATTCAGCTCACCGGAGCTAGGGTTAGCTCATTCTAGCTCCATTTAGCTCATCTCAGCTAAATGGCAGCTCAAGAGAGCTCATCCTAGCTACATTCAGCTCATCTCAGCTGAATGGCAGCTCAAGAGAGCTCATCTTAGCTCACCCTAGCTCAGGTCATCTCAGATCCAGCTCAACTTAGCTGAGTCTAACTCATCTTAGCTCCCATTAGTCCACAGGGAGCTCTAGCTAGCTCAGCTGAGTTGATTGGAGTTCACCCCAGCTCAGGTCCAGCTACATACAACTCCACTCGACTCCAGTCAGTTGAAGATGACTTCATTTCAGCTCAGGAAGCTCAAGTTTAGCTCCTGGGGATTCAGCTTAGCTCAACTCAGTTGAGCTAAGCTACCTTAACTACCCTAACCAGCTTGATCCTTCCTAGGAGCACCAGACCCAGCTCACCTCAGCTCATTATGGTAGAAGCCAGCTCACCTTAGCTTGGCTTAGCAGCTAGCAAAGAACTAGCAAGCTAAGCCAGCTAGAGTAGCTCCATGCCACCCTCTTCAGCTGCTGCCAGCTCCAGCTCAAGCTCCAGACTTCTCCTCATCTCCTATCTTCAAACCCTAGCTCCAATATCTCCTCCTCTACTCCACTACTAGCTAAGCTAACTTAGCTTAGCTTAGCTTAGCTAGACTCCAGCTCCCTTGGCCATTCACCACCTACAACTTAACCCTAACTAGCTCCACCAAGTAAGCCCACCTAAGCTTCCACCTGAGCTACCCTGCTCCACCTCAACTTGGCGCCAACAAGACACACCTCTTCAACCCACACCATCACCAAAAGACAACATGAAAATGGTGCCAAAAACCACCTCCAACCACCTTAGTTTTTGGCGCCAACTCTCCCTTCATCCCAACCATCCATCTAACACCTAAACCCATCCTAACCCTTCCTAACTTGGCATAAAAAATGACCATCTAGAAGATAGCCAAGTTGGCGTCAATTTGTGGTGTCTCTCCACCACCAAAAGCCACCAACATCACCATACCTACCCCCCTCTCAACCCTTCATTTGGCGCCAACTAACCTTAGCCCTAGGATCAACTTAACTACCCATAACCACCACCTAAGCACATCCTAGCCTTCCACCTAACCCACGCCTACTACCCCCCTCTCCACCTCTATAAATACCCATCATATTCTACCAAAAAAATCCACCCTTGGCTACAATTTTTCTACCTATATTTCTACCTACATAGAAGGTCAAGAGAAGAAGAAGAAGATTAAGGGGATACCTTGTCCCCTTGGTGCCTTCCCCTCTTCTCTTCTCTCTTGTGTCCACGCCAGCCAAGGAAGGAAGCTAAGCATTGGAGGACAACCTAGGGTACACGCCTACCCTAGGAAGTGGAGGATTTAAGGGTGGTATACTACCACCCTTGGAGGAGGAAACAAAAGTGGTCCACGCCACCTTAGGAGGAGCCTTTGAAGGTGGAAATCCATCCACCTTTGAGGAGTGAAGCACGCCCCCCTTGGGTTTGCTAGGAGGAGACTATCTCTAGTTCAAGAAAAAGAGAAGGAGGATCCTTTTTAATTGTGGGAGCAGCCGCAGTTGGAGTAAGGAGTATTCCCTCTTCACCATCATCATCATCCAGGATTTGTGTTTTAATTTTTATAGTTTTACTTTTTGTAGTAGAAGCTTTTCTCTACTTTTGCAAAACAGAAATCTGCTTAATATTAAGTTTCCTTTTCTACTTGGTGTAGCCTCTTCTTACTTTAGTTTTTAGCACATTCACTCCTTCTCAATTATCCTAGGCCTTCACGTGCCTAGGGTGAGCTTGAGAAGAAGTCTTTCTTGTCACCTAGTAGTTAAATTAGATCTAGTCTTTTTCTACCACCATCTTGCGATTGCCCCTTTATTTCAAAAATCTAAAAAAATACATATTTGAAAAGACCAAAAGAAAGGTGATTTCTGCATTTCCAAGCAAGAGATTGATTTATCAAATATTGCCTCCTTGGACGACCCTAGATACTCCCCTATCTAGGTCTTACAAATTTAAAAGCGAATCCATTTTTGTGCGTTGCAACGACTTAAAACCCTAATTTAACAAATCGTGCATAAACACGATCAGTTTGTTGCAGCGCGGGATTTCTAGCTACTGCTTCTCAGCCGTTAGATGGGAGATGCGCGACTGAGATTGTGCGATGAGGGTGGCTGAAGTGAGGGTGCGGTCGGAGTTTGTGAGTCATCAGCCGTCCGATGATGATCGGAAGGTCATGGTTGACCCTTCATTTGATGAAGAGGAGCAGGGCTGGTGTGGGCTCCACGTGGCGTAACGAGGGCCGTTGATCTCTGGTTGAGGGAGCTCTGGATGTCGGATTTAAGTGATTTCGAATTTGTTGGACTCCATTCGTCGATCTGAATCCATCCGTGCGGTCCGATTGCTCATCTGAGGCTTGTTTCAATATGCACTTGTACATATGGCCATTAAACATTGATTTATAAGAAATCTTAATTTGCAATGCATGCAGTGCTCCCATGTCTATCATTTTATGTTATTAATGTGCATATATCCCCAAAACTAACCCCAGTTGATGGAATTATCATCATTGAATGTAGAGTTATCACACCACACCTTCTAATTACTCTAGGTGCACTTGTTTAGGGTGAGCTTAGAAGAAGAGGTTTTCTTATTATCACTTAAGGTTAGTGATAGGTTGTTAATATTCTCATTAAATACTCGATTGTTTAAAAAACTATAAAAACAACAAAAATCAAATTCTTAAAAAGACAAGTCCGGATTTGAGAGGTGAGAGAGAGAATCACTTCATGTGATTAACGAATTATGACCCTAGATACTCCACTATCTAGGTATTACAAATTTTAAATGTTTATTGCTGATTTATGCATTACAACGACACTATTTTGCATATTTAACAACCATGCAACATTCACATCAGCCATTTTTCTGGGAGGAAAACTGCAGCCAAGGTGCTGCAGTGCGGATTTTTTTGGTCCTCCCTTCAACAGGATGCGCACAATTACACTAAGTTTTGCAGTAGGTGCTAGTCACTAGGGTCAATGTCACGTCGCGACATGATGCCCTTGCAACTCATCCTAGCTACAGAAATGTTTGATATTTGGGGAATCTATTTTATGGGTCCCTTTCCTCCATCCAACGATTTCGAGTACATCCTCCTTGCCATTGATTATGTCTTGAAATGGATTGAGGCTATTCCTGGGTATCGTGCTGACCATGTCGTCACCACCAAATTTGTCAAGGACTATATCTTTACGCTCTTTGGGATCCCTGGAGCCATCATTTCGAATCGAGGAAGCCATTTCACTCACTCATCTTTCCGGGCACTTTTGAGGAAGTATGGAGTTCACCACCGTATTGCTTCTTTATATCATCCCCAAATGAATGGTCAGGCTAAGCTGTCGAACAGGCAGATCAAGCAAATCCTTCAGAAAATGGTTCGACCTAACAATAAGGATTGGTTCAATAAGTTGATTGTCACCGTACATAATTATTTTTAGGAAGCATTGTCACTTGCCTGTGCAGTTGGAGCATCGCGCTTATTGGGCAGTTAACCAGTGTAACCTCAACTTAGACCTGTGTGGTCGAGAAAGGAAACTCCAACTCCGAGAATTAGAAGAGTTGTGTCATGAGGCCTACGACTCTGCTTTGACCTTTAAACAACGAACCAAGGCCTTTCACGATAGCTGCATTCGGTGGAGGGTGTTTAGGCGATCACAGTAAGGTTGGCTTTATAATACCCGACTTAAATTCTTTCTTGGTAAACTAAAGTCTAAATGGACTGGTCCTTTTATGGTCTTGAGACCTTTCCCTAATGGTGCTGTCAAAATTGAAGATCCCAAAACTAGGCATAAGTTTACGATAAATGGGTAGCGGTTGAAATCGTATCTCACTCATGAGCCTGCCCCCGTTGGTGAGACAGCTACCCTACTGGAGGGTAACTAACTTCGACCTCATTCTTAGTCCAGTTAGGGACGCTAAATTTAGTGCTCGTTGGGAGGCACCCCAACACCTTTTCACTTTCACTCCACACTCCATTTCACTTCACTACACTTTACTTCACACCACCACCCACCATCCACCCACCCGTCCACCCTACTTATACCCCGTACTCACCCTTACACCAAGAGCCTGTATTCCTATCTAACCCCTTTTTGCATGCATATAAGGACATAGCATGATTTGGCATGGGTGGGTGGATAGGCATTCATAGGATTTGGTATTTTCTTTGGGTATTATGCAGGCTCATGCCCATTATACATATTCAACTATAGTATATTTATAAATAACCTCATTGAAAAATTCATAAAAATGGAAAAATCTTGAAAAGTTCCAAAAAAAAACTATAAAACATGAAAAATCCATAAAAATTGAAAATTCAAAAATTCGAAAAATGTTTTTAAAAAGTGTTTAGCTATGATATGAAAGCTGAAGCAAAAACAAAATAAGTGTTTATGGACATTCAACCATTGTTGGTTAGACTTTCCGGGCCATAGAAGCTTGATTTGGTCAGGCTTAGGCTTAATACACTCAAGTATCGACAACATAGACTAGGATCTCTCCTAACTTAGGACATATTCTTGTACCTAAGTCACCAGTATAAGATTTATAGGTTTGCTTTTGCGTAGGAGTTTAAGTAACCTTGGTTTACACTACATAGAGTTGGGAAAGACCAGACGAACTTGAGATTCAACCCTAGTGTTCATTAGGGAAGGTGGAGTCCTTGCCTGTGCATGTAGGTAGACATTTTATCCTAGTCTTTCGTCTTGTGTTTAGGAGAAGTTCTTCCCACCAAAGCACTCACCCACCAAATAAGTGTGCTCTACCAAATAAAGTTGTACGAGACATATTGACATTTCCTTTCAGAAAAAAGAAAGAAAGAAGGAAAAATCAGAAAAATGTGAAAAAGCAAAAAAAAAAGAAAAGTTCAAAAAGAATAGAAAAAAAGATATTCTTTTGAATAAGTTAGTATGCTCTCCAAATTCCTGTAAATTCTTCCACCAAAAAAATTTTTTAGGATGCATTACAAATACCCTATTTCCATCAAATATTCTTTGAGCCACAATGTAACAAGAGTTGGGTCGAGTCTTCACTCATTCTTGAGAGTCAATCTGAAGACATGAACTAAAGCTGGGACTAACCTGGACTTAAAAAGACATGAAACCCCGGGCTTGAGTCTAAGTGTTCATCTGGTTAGTCTTAATTATTCACTAAGCACAACCATAACCTCTTAGCTTTTGAGCTTGGAAAAACACTTCGAGTCCTGCAGTTCACACTTAAGGTTTAAATATCAAGAGTCCTTGTTGGTCGAGAGATGGTCTATGTTATGTAAGTCTTGAGTTCTTGTAAGTCTTCCCTAGCAGTCAGTTCTCACAATGTCCAGTAGATAACCACATTAATATTGCTTCAGAAAACTCTTTAGCTTAAGATAATTTCTAAACACCTTACTATTAAATAAGTGTTTTGCTAGGAACCAACAAAAGATAGGCATGAGGGTGTGATTACGTGGCAATTCACGCCATTAAATAATTAATCTTATGCTATCTCCTACCTTTACACATATAGTATTAGATAGCTTTGCATGCATTTTGTAAATAGAGGCATTCATGCATTTGAGGAGAGGAAGATAGAGAGAGAGATTGAGCCCTCATTCCCACTTATTTTTACCACATTTCTAGCACCTACAATAATTTCCTAACTACCTAAGTGCCTACCCACAAAAATCCCAAAATATCCCAATGGTTTCCTTTGTCGTCACCTTACCCCTCACCTATATATCACCCCACCCCACGCCCATGCGCAGGGTCGGCTCCACCCTCACCACATCCAAACCGCACCTACACCTCTCACTTACGACACACACATCCACCACACACTCCAGCCGGCCAACTTCCTCACCTCTCCTTTCTCCCTCTCTTACTCTCCTTTTCACAACTCCCTCTCACTAGTTGAGCGAGCACGTTGTGCGTAGGGAGCAAGCTTACCGTGGTTGCAGACACCATGGTGAGTCCACCATCGCCTAGCTCCCTCGAGAGTAGGTAGACATGGTGGGTTCTTTTTTTTTTCCTTTGATAGTTTTATCGCAATGTATTTTGATCTCCATTAGTGTTGTTTTAAGCTCTTGGAGCTTGTGCTCTGTTTTACACTGTAGCAACTCAATCGCTACTCATTTTTCTCCATCCCACCGAATACACTTCTATGTTATTTGGTGAAAAGGCCATGTACACATCGCCTCTCAAGCCTCTAGCTTGTTCCACTCACCCCACTGTGGCTTATTTCTCCCCTAACCACTAGCTAAATGAGAAACTTAGTTGGTGGTTATCGCGCCATCTAATTCTATGTGGGCACTGGTTGCCCTTGCATGCACGATAAGCAACGACAAGCTTCTCAGCTAGCCGGTTGCAAGCGTTGTCTCTCTCCACCAGCACTTGCGCCAATCAATTGCCCTCTCCTTGCACAGCCCCCTCACACATGCCTCACCCTCTTCGCACACACCCATGCGCACCACTCCTCACTGCGCCACTACGTGCACCCTCACCTCATCAGTTTTGTGCACGCACAGCCGCATACATATACATATACACATACACATACACCACATCCCTCTTATAGGCGCACACATACACATACACCCACATATATTTATACATACACGCACACTCGGACTTATACACACACATATATATTGTCACTTATATACATGCACACACACATACACAGTCATATATACATATATATATACATATACATATATATAGATATATAGATACACATATACATATTTCCTCACACACATACACATATGCATAATCCGATTCACCACCCCACACACATTTCCATTTCCGTGCATCTTATCATGCATGCGTATGCACGAGTTGAGTACATATTCATGATATCTGTGCACATCAAGCCATTCAACACACACACACAGACCTGCTTTACACCATGACGCGGCACATAGCTAGGGTTAATTGCGTCTCTCTAGACGACAGTTAACCTAGCACAGTACTACATTCCTGGTGAATCCCTAATTCAATTCCCTTCTACTATATAATATATAGTTATACATATACATATATACATAGATATCTATATATCTTATACATATCTCTATATATATATATATGCATATAAATAAGCTAAGTAGTTTCATTCATTTCCATTCCACATTTCTTTTCGCATTTCTTTTCATAGTCTCATTTATTTTGTTAATCAAGAAAAGACCAAAAAAAAAAAAAGAAAAGATAACTCTTGACTTTGCAGGTATCGGATCTCATATGTAGCGAGATTGTTTTGGACTTGATTTTTTGCAATTCACCAAGGACTATTTTAAGGGTGTACCTCAAGGGCAAGAGTATCACAAAAATACCTAAAACTAAGAAAAATCCAAAAATATAATAAGCGAAGGGAAATCACTCGTTGTTGGGATTTGCGTAGAAATTGATTAATCTAAACCCGCCTGCCTGAGTTTGACCCTAGGCCTAAAATTGACAATCCTAAAATCTAATTTAGTCCAGGAAAAATAAAATTGATAAACCTGTGTAGAATCACTTGTAGGTAATCGCTTCCACTATACACATTTTGACGCTAATATCAACTAAATTAATAACCCTACTTACGTTCCAACATTCTGCAAAGTAGGTTTTATTGGCACACTCTTTTTGCAGATTCACAAACATATTGTAAGGCATGTAGTCGTTGCCAGACTCTTGGTAGCATGACATGCAGAGACATGATGCCTCTGAACCTGATAGTTGTTAGTGAAATCTTCGATATTTAGGGCATTGACTTTATGGGTCCATTGCCATCCTCTTCTGGCTTTGAGTACATTCTACTCACTGTTGATTACGTATCTCTCTAGGTCGAAGCCATACCCACACACACTAATGATGATAAAGTTGTCATTCCTTTCATTCAAAGTCATATCATCTCTCGTTTTGGGGTACTACGCGCGATTATCTTTGATGGCGAATCCCAATTCAATAACTCCTAGTTTCAAAATCTTCCTAGGAAATACGGGGTTACACACTGCATTGCTACACCTTACCATCCCCAAACTAATGGGAAAATCAAGGTCTCTAATCGAGAGATAAAAAAGATCCTTCAAATGACAAGCCAACCCGATAAAAAGGATTGGTCTTCTCGGTTAGACAAGGCTTTGTGGGCTTATAGGACTGCCCACAAGACACCCATAGGCATGTCACCATACAGACTTGTTTACGAGAAACCTGTCATCTTCTTGTAGAAATCGAACACAAGGTCTATTGGACAATTAAACACTACAAAAAAATTTCTCATTAGAGACAATAAACATAATGACACATAAAAGCTTTGTCACTATTAATTGGACTTAATGACAAATATATAACATTTGTCGCAACATTAATTTGTCAAGTATCAATTACCTTTAATGACAAAATCATTTGTCATTGTTGAAATCTATTTAGTGATAGATGTAAATAACTGCTGCTAGAATAATTTGTTAAGTGATAGTTACTTTTAGTGATAAATATATTTGTCACTGTTAGTACAATTTAATGACAAAAATATAAATCTTCCTCACATTAATTTTTTAATTTATAATTAATTTTAGCGACATACCTAGTTGTCGCTATTACTTAAACTTAGCAATACAAATATAGAAATAATTACATTCATTTGTTAATTGACAAATAATTTTAGTAGCAAAAATTTACATTGCTATCACAACAAATTTACCAACATAGATGTAGCCACTATATTAATATCATAAATTCGAAGATAAATAGTCTTATTTATATAGCAATCAAATTTTTTAAATGGCTTTTTCCTAATAAAATTTCTACATTTTTCTAAACGGATATTCTAATTGCTTTTATGAATTCATATATCAGAAACTTTTGATACATTTTTATGTTACTGATTATCTTCCAAGCATATTTTTTAAAGGTTATCTTCTTGGTCATATTAAGCTAATCATTAACATAAAAGAAGGGAGGTAATTAAGTACTAATTTATTTTCACCCTTTTCTTTATTAGATAGAAATAAGTAATTATTTTCAAATTAATATTACCATATACTTTATAGGTTAGTCAATGATATACAGAATTGGAGGAAAGCAATAGTTTAAGGATTTGTTTCCCTCTCAAAAATAAATATTTTGTTATACAATCACATAAAGAAAAAATTAGATGGAAATATGGATTCGATTCCTTCCGTTTCCCATTTAAGAAAATAATTTCCATTCTTTACCAACATTTCCCTAATCCCTTCCCCCTGCTACGCTAACATCCCCCCAATCCCTTCTCCGTCGCTACGCTAACACCCTAAATCTCTTCCTCCGCACTAGCATCACTTACCTTGCAGTCCCTTCTCCATGTTGCCCCCGCAAAATCCACCCTGTTGCGGCCCCATTGCTCCTCTTTCTCCTCCGCTACTACATTCCCTACAACCCCTTGTCTATCCCCACCACAAAATCCATGCCGTCGCCCCCACAAAATCCACCCTGTCGTCCTCTCTTTATCCTTGCCGACTGCCAATCGCCTCCTCCATTATTCCTCTCCGCCGACATGCCACTGCTTACCTGGTCTCCGTGACTCGCCTGTGGCCCCCCATCTCCTACTCTTGAAAGGTTGGGTTCTAGAATGCACAACTCACATTTCTATACACTACAAAAAAAAATAATATTTAGTAGTAAATTAGTTAGTGACATATAATATATTTACCATTAATTTCTTTGATTTAGTGATAAATTTTTTATATATGCCACTGTAGTATTTTTGTAGATGACAATTAATTTTTGTGGCAAATACATATGCCGCTATATGTATGGTTTAAAGGTAAAATAAAATTATATTACTACTTTTATTTTTATCAAATAATAATTAACATTAGTGACAAAATATATTTACTTCTACATATATGATGCATATTATTACATTAATCTTTTAAAAGTAACTTGTAACAATAAAAATATATATCATTAAAAATCTTTTAATGATCAACGATTAATCTTTATGGTAAATATATATATCAGTATATACACATAACATATTTTGATGATTTTTTTAAATATATTTTAAAAATAAGAAATTATGATCCATCGTTCCAACGTAACTAAAATTATCTCAAATAATATAAACTTGAGGAATCTTTGAGAAATCAACTAAAATAATCTCCCACGCGCCCTTTCCCTTTCACTTTCCCTCCATGTAAAAAATCCAATGAGTTGGGGGAACTATCTCTTGCCTTTGCCTCATCATCTTCTTCCCCCTGCTCCACTACTTAACCCCTCTCTGATTCACGCAGTAAGACTCCTCTTCCTTCTTCCTCTTCGTTTATATTTGCCTTCTCATATTAGCGTGAGATAGGGCAAGACAACCCAGCCATCACCATTAAACGAAACCCATAGTCGTCTGAAGGCATGGCACGAGGACAAGGGAGTCGAAGAGAAGAGAGAAGAAGCGATAGGGAAAAGCAGCAGCGAGTAGCAGCAACAGGAACCACGTACGCGACTAGCTCTCCTTCTCCTCTCCTCTCCCCCTTGCCTTCCTCCTTCCTTCCCTCTTCCTCCCTCACCTTCTCCTCCTTCATGTCGGTGCCCCTGATCTCCTTATTGGCTGAGTGAAAAGCCTTCCTCCCCCTCTCCCACCTCGGAGAGGAGAGCGATAGCCCTTTCTCTTTTGTGAGCCCTTCGCTCAAGGGTTTTATGGGATTGATCAGGTTTCTCGGCCCTTTCCAATTTTGTTTTACTGTTTTTGTGTGTTTTCCCTCGATTGGATTTTGCGGATTTGATCGGGTTCCTTGTCCATTTTCTTTTGCTCTGGTTTGGATCTTTTGTTTGTTCCTGGTGCTTTTTTTGCTTTGGTTTCTTGTTTTTTATGGTTCTTGTATCCTTGTTGCTCTTTTGCCTGCGACTCTTCGTGGTTTGGGTTTTCTCGTTCACTTCTTCTATATTGGGGTTGGTGTCGACTAGTTTCCCTCTGTAGTCAATATGATCCCCCCCTCATCCCCTTTGGGTCTCATTGCCCAGCCTCCTCCTCCTAGCCTAGATGGGAACCCCCAACAGGCTAAAGCTTCCTTTGCTTCAGTAGACAACTCAACATAATTAGTCATCCAGATTAGCTCCTAATCCAACAACTTGTAAGAAAATAAAGAATAAGAACAGAGCATTATTGCTAAAATGTACCTCAAGTAGGACTCAAAGTTGTGATCTAACATAGAGCATTAGATACTTTTAATGTAGTGTTTCATATGTAATGTCCTAAGAGGAACATCTAGATGATCAAATGCGTGAAATGCCAAATCTCCTTAGAACTTGGAGAGGGTGTAAATAAGACAAAGAAATGTACAAGGGTAGAAGTTCATTTGTTCATTTGTTCAAGAAAAAAATAATATATGTCCAAGTTATGAATTTACTACAATACATGATGCTTTTCAACTGCACCACAGTTAACATTTATCAATAAAGAAGCACATGTAGTAACTAGCCTAGCAAGCGTAATAGTAGAAATTATAATTGCTTTAAAGTGACCCTGAGTAATTGGTTTAAAGTGGTGATAGGATGGTTCCTTGTGGGTAAGTCTTACTTACAAATAGTGGCCTTGAGTAATTGTTAATTTTAAGTGTTGTAAGTTTATTGTAAATAATTTTAGTTTCAATTTTCGCAATGATGACCTTGCCATAAAAATATGGGGTAACAACATGATATCAAGTAATGCAAATGCCAGTGTCCTTAGGTCCTGGTGAGTGCCTTTGTCTTCTTTCAGTGTGCCTATTCATATACGTATACACAGTATATTTTTTTTTGGATGGTAAAAGGATGACTACGTGAGATTGGCAGTCATCCACTTTATTAATGGATCAAACATTGAGTACAATATTAAAATGCTAAAGCTTCCCCCAACCTACTATAAAAGATCCCACCCAAATGATAATCTTGGCATAAGACCTTGCAAATATAAAGCCACCTGTAGTCAAAGACACCTCTTGCTCTCTCTCTCTCTCATATATGTATATATTCTATCCATCTTCCTAACAATCAAGGAAAATTATGTCTGCCAACAATCATGGGTGTTTTGTTCTATTAAATTGAAATTTTAGTTTGAAAATTTATGCTTTCTACAATCCTGACAGGTTGGACAGGTTTGTGAAGTTTCTGGATAGTCATTTAGAATTTATGATGCCTTTTTTATGAACATTTTAGAATTTTGGAAGTAGAATTTGGAGCTGAAATGAATTTTTGAAGCAATTTAGAAAGGCTACTTATTGCATTAATTGTTTATAGGAATTTGGAGCTAAAATGAATTTCTGATTCCTGTTTGACTACTTTTCATTAATTGTTTATAGGAATGAAAGTCTACTTATTGCTGACGATAGCCAGATGATTGAAGTTGCAAAGGATGCCAAGGCAAACAAGGGTCCAGTGGTTTCTAAGATCCTTTGTATTAGTCTATTCCCATAGTGAAAGTGTTCAAGTTTGATTTTTTTTTAATGTGGTGATAATCCAGATTACAATCATTTATTGAAGAGAGAGAGACATGATGAATAAGCAAATAGCAATGTTGCAAGACAAGGTGCATCTTTAGAATTTTGTAGTTTGTCTATGATTTCTAGTACTGACTACTAACTCCATCTATATGAATATAGTTATCGGAAGCATTGGAATGTAATTGATGCATGAAAAGGACACAGACATGGTTTGGGTTTGTATCTACTCATTCAAGTAGACCACTCTTTTTTTGTACATCTTTTCTTTTTCCTTTTTATATAAGGGAAGTGGAGGCAATGAGTAAACTCGATATAGTGTCTTGTGAGGTGATACCAAGTAGAGAGCACTTCATGTGTTTGGTGGAAGAAGAAAACTTGTTTTCTTCCACTTCTACTGCAAGTTAGTCTGTTGGTTTGGCCTACTTTGGATATAATTTTCAATGCTTGTACTAGTTACCAGCTTAAGCTCACATCAGTTAGAATTCAGTTAGAATGCTAATATGATTATAGCTATGGTAGATATGCATTTTTAAGATGAGTAGGAAGAGTCTAAACCTAGAGGAGTTCTTGGTCCTTTATGCATGCTAATGTAAGGTGTCACATTTAACCACACAAATCATTTCTCATTTTTAGAAAAATTTCCTTTTATGCAATAGTTTCTTACTATTTTATACAAGACTACTGATAATTGGGGACTACCAGGTGATTCTTTATGTTTTTCTTGTTTCACTCACAAATTTCTCCTCATACTCTACTAGTTGTAAAGGTATTATACTTGTTTTATCCTAGATCCAATCCTTTTAACCCCATCTCTCCCAATGTTCCTCGTTATCATATCTGTGGTCTCATTTCAACCATTCCTATTCTCCTACACATCCCTCCATTTGTGCCCACTCCTTGCTACCATAAGCAAATTTATGCTTTGAAAACTTTGTGGTACATGGTTTCAATTTGATGGAATCAATGTGGCTATAAGTTGCATATTGCTTGGTTTCGCTTCTATAAATGTGATGAGATGAGAGTTCTTAAACCCAATTGTTTATTGGGATAATATCCACACATAGTATGGAGAATTAATCTAATATTTGTATGATAACAAAGTTGTTGGTTGGTAGCACTTGTACAAATTGAAGTTTTATGAAATCATTTTCGTTATTATTTTTATGCTAGATTAATTAGGTAGCAAGATCTACTACCTAATTAAGTAGAAGTTGCACAAAAAAGATTTCAGCTTCCCTTTGAGAAGTAGTGACTTTGGTCGTCAAATTCTCCAGCCTTCACACAACCATCAGCATTGTATAGGACTTCAAATAAGTAGGTACAACCATCGCTAATTAAAATGCACCCTTCCAAGCTTCAGCCTAATTTGACCTCAAACAATCATCTACACCATTTAGAACAAGAAGTTTTACCTTGAATATACCATGTTGAGAGAATAACATTGAAGTGTTGCTGTTGCTAAAGTTGCTGCCACTACTGTTGAAGTGTTGTTAAATCGAAGTAATTCAAGATGCCCAAATTGCATACATGTATAATCTTTTTGCAGTTCACTAGTTCAGTGTTAATTTCCTATATGATTAGTTGAGACTATTATTTTCCAGGTTCCTTCTTGCGATGAATACAATGAAGCACTTGATAAGAAAGTGGGCCCATGATAGTGTTGGTTGTATGTTGGCTAATAGAGTAGGTAGCCTTTATGTCATATTTAGTAGCTCTAAAATAGCTCTTGCAAATGATTGTGCAGAAGGGCTTCATTTACCATGGTTGCTTTGTCCACTGATAATTTCCAAGTGCTGCATCATTTTTCCCTATTACAAGTTTGGATGTCAAATCCCTCATTTCATTACTTTGCATGGATTGTTATTTTATTATTCAAATACGTGATGTGGCCATGCCATTTATTGTTCCCTTTATTGTGTAACTTTAGCTTATTACAAACATTGTGCTTGCTAAAATTCAAGTGAACTAGAGATATAAAGGAATATGTTTCTTGAAAGCTGAAAGATAGATTGCTGAAGAAAAAAGTTGTTCATTGAATTAGTGTTTTTTTTTTCATGGTTCTATAAAGATGCCTTTTATAGATGTAATGAAAGGAATGAAAAAAAGTTCATCTCTGTCTGTAAACTAGTTTAAATCAAAAGTTTAGTTTGCTATACCATCAGTTGGTAAATAGCAAAACGATGAAAGGTCACTTATCTGTGTTCATAAGAATGTACATAAATTATGGTAAATTCTGGTAGAAGATTTATTTTGGGTAGAAGCCATGTGGTCTTTTTGGTTAAGTTTTTCACCTGTTGTACTTTTTCCCGTGTTGAAGTGTTGTTGTTGAAGTGTTGAATTTTGCTGCTTGGTGCTGTAAGAGACTTCTTAATCTGTTATGATGATTTTGGAGCTATAAATTAATAGATTTTTTAACATTCTATGATGATAAAATAATCTTGGATGCGGAGGAATTTAAAGGAGATTAGGATCAGACGATGAATGATTAAATGAATTCAAAAGTTGCTACTATTGATGCTATCAATCTAATTGGTGTTGCTACTACTATTAATCTAATTGTTGCTGTAGCTAGCATGAACATGGAGTATCTAATTTGATTAACATATGTAGGTTTTGATTCTTACTGACAATCTAATTATTGTTACTATCATCAATTTAATTGTTGTAGTTGCATGTCTGATTTGATTAACATATGTAGGTTTTGATTCTTATTGTGTGGCTTTTCCTAGTTGCAAACCAATTTGATCACCTAAGATCTATTTGGATCTACTAATTGAATGTAATAGCTCATTTATTTTCTAATCTTCTTGGAAAAGAAAAAATATCTTCCAATTAGGTGCACTGTATTTAATTTGGTCGAGTTAAGTATACTTTGCAATAATTGATTTTGAATTAACCATGTCCTTCTTCTCATTTGTAGCTAGATGTTTCAATAACCATAGTGGATTGGAGTTACTAAAAATTTCAGTAGATATTCATTACTATCAGGAGTCGAGCTGCTGTTGGATTGAATAATGGATGTTGGAGCTACTGTTGTTGATAATTTGAAGAAGGTTGAAGTTGTAGATGATTCTAGTTGAGTTGAATGTTGATGAAGTGATTCATGTTTTAGTCAAATTTGTTAGAATTGATCTTTAATGTATTTTAATTTTTTTATATTTTTCCTTTCTTTTTCCTTGTATTACCCTTAAGAGGGGAAAATGTACTTTCTTGATATGGAGAGTCAATAAAAAGGAATTTTATTATACATTATTATTTGAGGATCAATAAATTTGTGGTTGCTTGGGCTTTTATGTTTTAAGCTTGATAAAAAAATTTATTTCTTAGTAAAGAATAAAATTAAGTCGTATAAATAGGTATCATTAACGTGAATCAACAGTGGCAATTAAATAGAAAAAGAAAATACCATTAAAGTATATAATTAGTGATGATTTAGTGACATAAGAAAGTATCATTAAAGTAAAATAATTATTGTTAAATAATATCAATAAAGGAAATTAAAGGGAAAAAATAGTGTCACTAAAGTAAATGAATAATGGTAATTTAATACCAAAAAAATTCATTAAATGATGGATATAGCGACATTAATAGTATCGTTTAAATTGTTACTAATATAAATCAATAGTGGTGAAATAGTGGTAAATAAATTGTTACTTTAGAAAATCATTAGCAACATTATTTGCGGTAATTAAAGTGCCACTAATACCATTGATTTAGTAGCGATTATATAATTGCCATTAACCTTTAGTGACATCAACGAAGGCGGTAATTAAGCGGTAATTATTTTAAGTGTTGCTAATTACATATAACAGCAAATAAAAGGTCTATAGTGACAAATATTAAATATGATTAAAGGCGATTTTTTTTGTAGTGATATGATTGAATATCCACTACTCAAAATAGGTATATATGCTCATAAAACTTGACATCTCTTATTAAATGGTTGTATGAATCTGTAACATGCAGTTCCATTGCATCCTTGTTTTTCTTATTTTGTTTCATCATGGTAAGGCTTGTGGGTACTTATTCCAGAATCCTTTGGCAAAGGAGTTTGTTTGGTTCCATCAGAGATGGGGTTGTGGATGCTTATCTTCGAGTCCTTAGACTTAGCAATTTGTTTGGTTTCATCAGAACATGGCTTGTGGGTACATACCTTAGAGTGTTACTTTGTTGCCTTGGTGTTCTTGGTAGGCTTCATGTAATTTGGGGATGGATCTTTCACGGGTCATGACAACTTCATTTGTTTACGGAGCTATTTGGGCTTCGAGCTCAGCTTACCAACATGATCATTTGATTTTCTTGATTGCAAGCTTTGTCCAGAGACACGTTTGGGGAACTCCACCTCCATCTCCATCTTCTTTCGATCATGAGTTGCACTTCTATCAGCACTTTGAGGGGTGGTGGGAGGTATCCATGATTTGATGGTAAAAAGTTGGAAGGGGATAAAAAATTGGTGTATGCTTAGATGATAAGGGAGGTGTTGATTGGTAGGTGTCAGCTAAATGTTTGCAGATGGATTCACCCATACTTGCTCCAGCACTTTGGTACATCTACATGATGATGGGGTTGTAGATGTTCTCCAACTCCTTCATCTTATCTTCAAACTCATTCTCCTCCACAAGCTGGTTGCTATCCAACCATTAAATAGCCCCATCAATAGCATCCTCAATCTTCTTGTTAGCAGTAGGAAGCTTGGAAGGAATGTTCTTATCCCTAATGGTGTTCCTCATGGTGGTTGTTGTCCCTTGTCCTTGTACTCTTACCTTGTAAACCTGAATGAGAACACCAAGTTGGTTACCTAAGTAGTTAGAGAATGCCACTACTTCTTGGTTGGGATGGTTGCATTTCTCAAAATCAGGATAGTCATGACACCTCCAACAGTCCTTAAACCAAGGGAAAGAGGAGTGACATCCAAGAGAAGCAAGTCTTGAACCTTCTCATTACCCTCACCACTCAGGATGGTTGCCTTGACAGTGGCACCATAGATAATTGCTTCATCAGAATTGATGCTCTTACAGAGCTCCTTACCAATGAAGAAGTCCTGTGAAAGTAGTTACACCTTTGGAATCCTAGTGGATCCTCCAACAAGCACAACATTATGGATGCTACTCTTGTCCATCCCTCAAACACTTCTCTACATACTCCATGCACTTTCTGAAAAGGTCCATGTTGAGCTCCTCAAATCAAGCATGAGTCAGAATTAACAGTTGATTGATGTATCTTATTTTTGTTATAGAAGTTCTATTTTTTGACTAATTGTTATGGTACTTTTCTAAACTAAAGATGAGCTAGCACTTCAAGGTCATGAATTTAGAATGTTATGCAATATCTTCAATGCAAAGTTGTGGTTTTGCATGGCAAAAATACCTATATGAACTTTGAACTTCACTAGGAAAAATTGATAAACTTTCTAAAAATTTGGAATTATTCAAGAATACCACGTAGAAAGGTTAAGTAATTAAAGCCAAGGATCTCACAAAAAACTTCTGTTATTGAAATTAATTGTCCTCTACCTTTCGAAATTGCTACAATTCTAGATGTAACTGCAAAGTTAGACTAAAGTGGTCTACTTCATTCATCTTTTTCGTACTTTTGAAGTCTAAGCAGATTAGTTGCAGAACATTTTATTGTTGATCATTTATTATGCTATCTTACATAATCAGATTAGGTTGAACTTGAAATGGTCTACATTATTTCTCATTATTGCATCACTTTGTTTCAAAAAGCTTTATAAGTTAATTGTCTTCATTAGCTTTGCTTGGCATTGAAATTGGTTTTCAATGTTGATGCTCACATTCCATTAAAGCAAGTGGACTTCATCATGCTACTTCCTTCCTCTACGTAGCTTTGGTTTGATCTTTAGCCGACACTATAATTACATCTTATGGTCTCCTTTCTTTTTAGCATTGCAAATATGCTATTATTGGATATCTCCATACTAATTATATTTAATTATCTTTAATTTTTTCCCTTAAAAATATGTTGGTCATAATACCATCTTTTATAATATAACATTGGGAAGAAAGCATAACAAGTAGACATAGTTGAAGCAAGTCTATTCTCGTTGGGAAGTGTAGTTCAGATGTACTGACCCGGTTCCTGAGCCCCTACGAGACACGAGAACCGGACCGACTCAACTAATCCCAAGACCTAGTCGTCCAACGAGGAAGTAACCAAAAGAGTAGTAAAATAAACCACATTCAACATGAATATAACTAACAGTAAGAAAATACAACAGCAAGGAAAGAAACTACTACAGTATATACCACCACAACAGTAGAACAACATTCATAACTAAATATGAACTGCAGGTAAAGAAAAGTACAGCGGAAACAAGAACTACTCACTATAACGGAACAAAAAGAGGTACAAGAAACAGTGGTAACTCTACTGGACCATACTCGGCCCAGCGTCCTCTGCAGCCGCTGACCCTGGCTGCTCAACACCTGGTCCTGAAAGGTAACGAGTGTAACATGTCAGCAAAACGCTGAGTAGAGTGGCAACTAAAACTAAAGAAACAGTAGAGTGTACAGTAGCTGTTAAGTTCTGTTACTTTCTTTATTTAAGTCTTTCAATTATCTCACGATTTATCTATTTCTCAGATCTTTCACTTGATCTCGAATGTTCCTCGTGGGAACGATCTTGATTGCAGTCTTTTCCGAACAGTAGAAGTAGCACGTGGTGCTCTCCTGGCTGGGAGAGTCCCCCGTGGTGAACCTACTCTCAGTCAACCACCTCAAGGTCACTGACAGACGTAACGGTGACTACGGCACGCGCGGTAAACGCACGGGTAGCTAACCCGCACTGGCACGCGGTCAGTCGTTTCCGTTAACGGGTGCGCCCAAAGCACAGCATGGAACCAGTACAGGGCAGAGCCCTCTCAGTAACAGGGGTCCAACCCCTCCACAGTAACCAAACAGGGGCCTTGCCCCTCCACAGTCCGCGCACCCTCGCCTGACTACCCTGGTTTGCCCCAGTGGGCCTAACAAGTCGGTGTGGGAGGCTAGCAGAACCCCGGGGCCCGTGGGGTAGCTAATACCTCCTTACACTAGTAGCTCTCCTCGGTACTACATACACGAGGGCCAGCAAGTTGGTACAGAGTGGCCAGTCCTAACCCCGGGTCCCTGGGGCGGCTAGCTCTGCTCTGCACTAAACAGGGGGACAGTCTCTCTCCTTGGTACTCCGTACTCAAGGGCCAGCTCACTTCCCCAATTCTATTCCATTCACTTTCCAGGAGTTCTACTCCTACTTCCCCGTAGGGTTCCAGCTCAGAACCTCTAAGTTTCACCTTCCAGTTTCACGTTATCACAATCCATGTTCTCAAACGCGTTTATTTATTCAACAGGCAGCTGTTAATTCAATTATAGGCAGCTATTTATTCCTTTCCATTTTTCCAAGACTGCAGTATTCATCTGTTCCACTAGTTTTCCTGTCCTAGGATTCATGCCGTATCCTAGGATCTATCATACAATCTAGTTTTCCAGCCCTAGGATTCATGCAACACCTAGGATCTATCATTCAATCTGTTTTTCATTCCTAGGATTCATGCAATGTCCTAGGTTCTATTTATGATTCCACAATTTAACAGGTTATACTTAAAAGCCACTCTACCAGGTACGACGGGAGTAATGGGGGCGTGATTGGGAATCCCGCGTGCCTCCGCGACCCCCAAGACTGCAACGGAACGAGGTCATATCACAAGGATCAAACACAAGGAGTGTCTCAAAACAGTGTATAGCTACTGTAGATGGGTAGAGAATTTAATTCCGGAAAGAACGCAACTCGAAACGCGGAAAACGGAACCCGAACTGGCCCTCAACGGGTCGAAAACGACGACACTGTGCAAAATCAGACGTCTGGAACTTCTTCCAGACGTCTTAAAAAGTGGATCAGAGAATTACCTTGTTCTGCGTGGTTTCTCAGACGTCCAGAAGCCTGCGGGGACGTCTAGCCTAGTTCCCAGACGTCCGATGGTCACCCCGGACGTCTGGAGGTCGCTCCCGCCTTCTGGTACTACAGCCAGACGTTTGATTCGCGTTGGATGGCGAATCACCGAGCCTGCGCGCACCCGACTCTCTCTCAGTACGGTCAGTCGACAGGAAGGAAGAAGATGGAAGAACTCACCTTTCAGACGTTTGGATGGTCTTCCATACGTCGCCCCCGCCGTCTGGCTATCAGCCCAGACGTCTGATTCTGGAAATGTTTCCAGAATCAGGCCGCGACTCGCCCTCCGCTCGCGACGCTGCGCCTCGTCGCACCTTGTGCGTCTGCTGCTCGGACCGCAGCAGTCCCCCCCGCGTCGCCCCGCGCCCGCTGCGCTCCCCGCTGGCCGGCCCTGGCAGCCCCGGCTAGCTCGCCCTCACGGCTGAGCGCCGCTCTCGCACGCAGCACCTCCTCCGCACTCACTGCGGCCGCCGCTGCCGCTGCAACCTCGCACTCGCTCTCGCGCTCACTGGCTGAAGGAGAAGAGGAAGGAGGCGGTGGTGACGGAAGAGCGCGTGGCCTTTTAAGGCCGCGCGAGGAGGAGAGAGAAGGAGCGCGGCAGGGGAATCTGCAGCCGCAGGAGGAAGGAATAAGCGAATATGCAGGTCTGCGCGCTCAGGCACGCAGACGACCCGCGCTTGTCAAAGATAATAGATTTACAGACGTCTGGCAACGATCCCAGACGTTTGATACGACGTCTGGAAGTGATTCCAGACGTCTGGTCCGACGTCTGGCCCACCTCCCAAACGTCTTAAAAGACGTCTGGGGCACGCGTTCATAACAATATAACAAACTCAAAGGAAGTTTCGTCCCCAAAACTTGCGTTAACTAGGGTGCGGAAAAGACGTCCAAATAACCATAACAAACTCAAAGAGGACCGAAGCCGGTCCGAAAAGACGTACCTACGAAAAGCTCCGGGTACCGCTCCCGCATTGCCGCCTCAGGCTCCCAGGTAGCCTCCTTGTATCGCTGGCTCCTCCACAAAACCTTTACCAGGGGCACTTGCTTCCATCTCAACTGCGGACGGCTCGGTCTAGAATCTGCACTGGCCACTCGGGGTAGGTCAGGTCATCGCCCACCTCGACGCTCTCGTGACTCAGTACGTGACTGGGATCGGCTACGTACTTCCTGAGGTTGGACACGTGGAACACGCCGTGCACACCAGAAAGCTGCGGGGGGAGGGCAAGCCTGTAAGCAATGGGTCCAACCCGCTCCAGGACCTCAAAGGGCCCCACAAACCTCGGCGTGAGCTTCCCTCTCACCCCAAACCACTGTAAGCCCTTCATGGGCGAAACACGAAGGAAGACGTGGTCCCCAACCTCAGACTGCACCTCTCTGCGTCTCCGATCCGCGTAGCTCTTCTGTCTGCTCCTGACAGTGCGGAGTCGTCTGTGGATCTGCTCAACTACCTCCTGACTCTGCCGGATCAACCTGGGGCCAACCTCCCATTTGGTCCCCACCTCAACCCAACTCAAGGGTGCCGTACACCTCCGTTCGTACAGAGCCTCGTAGGGAGCCATGCCGATGCTCGAGTGATAACTGTTGTTGTATGCAAACTCCGCCGAGGGCAGGTGCTCCTCCCAAGAGCCCCTCCAGTCCAGTACACAGGCACGCAAAAGGTCCTCAAGTGTCTGTATCGTGCGCTCAGACTGTCCGTCCGTCTGGGGGTGGTAAGCCGTACTAAACCTCAACCGCGTCCCCAAGGCCTGCTGAAACTCAGCCCAAAACTGGGATGTAAAGCAGGTATTTCGGTCGGATACGATCTCCCGCGGAACTCCGTGTAGTCGTACCACATCACGGATATACCTCTCTGCCAATTGTGCCGGTCCCAAAGTGACTTGGATCGGCAAGAATCGCGCCGTCTTCGTCAGTCTATCCACTATTACCCAGACTGCGTCGTGTCCCCGCTGGGTAACAGGTAAGCCCACCACCAAGTCCATGGTGATGCTCTCCCACTTCTACTCTGGCACTGGAAGCGGCTGAAGCGGCCCTGCAGGCCTCTGATGCTCGGCTTTCACCTGCTGGCACACTAAGCACTGCTGCACGAACTCACCCACATCCCACTTCATCCCTCTCCACCAAAACTCGCGTCTCAAGTCGTGGTACATTTTCGTGTTTCAGGGATGTATGGTGAATCTGGAACCGTGTGCCTCAGTCAGGAGCTCTCTCAACAGCTCCTCGTCTCTGGGAACACACAACCGTCCCCTCAAGCGTAGCACCTGGTCTGTGAAAGAGAAGTCCCCTGGGTCTCCTGACAGCACTCTGTCGTGCAAGGACTGCAAGTACGGATCGGCCATCTGTCCTGTGATGATGCGATCTATCAGCTCTGGCCTAGTCTACCGTGTCACCGTCACTGCCCCACAGTACCCTCGTAACTCTAGGGGTCGCCAACTGCCCACCTCCTCTAAAAGGCTCCAACTCTGTAACTGTAGACTGGCCCAGAGTGCGGGCACCTTACGGCTCAAGGCGTCAGCCACCACATTGGCCTTTCCCGGGTGGTAGGAGATGCTGCAGTCGTAGTCCTTCAGGAGCTCCAACCAACGTCTCTGTCTCATGTTGAGCTCCTTTTGATCAAAAAGGTATCTGAGGCTCTTGTGATCTGTGAAATTCTCAAAGGTCTCACCGTACAAGTAGTGCCTCCAGGTCTTCAACGCGAAGACAACAGCTGCCAACTCTAAGTCGTGGGTAGGGTAGGTATGCTCATGGGGCTTCAGTTGCGGTGAAGCGTAAGCGACAATGTGACCCCTCTGCATGAGCACACCTCCTAACCCCTGCAAGGAGGCGTCCGTGTACACAACGAACCCGCCACTACTGTCAGGGATGGTGAGCACGGGAGCTGTAACGAATGCGTGCCCTAGACGTCTTTTAAGACGTCTGGGAGGTGGCCCAGACGTCGGACCAGACGTCTGGGATCACATCCAGACGTCTGACCAGACGTCTGGGATCGTTTCCAGACGTCTGGAAAACAGTTATTTTCGCATGAAAGATTCGTCTGCGCGCCTGTGCGCGCAGACCCGCGATTCCTCTCTCTCTCTCTTTTTCCCTCTCTCTCTCTGCGGCTGTAGGCGACCTGCCACGCTCCTCTCTCCTCCTCGCGCGGCCTTAAAAGGCACGCCTCCCCTCCCGTCTCCACCGTCTCCTCCTTCTTCTCCTTCCTGTGAGCGAGAGCGAGCAAGCGCGAGGGCGGCAGCGGTGGTTGCAGTGAGCGCGGAGGAGGTGCGGCGTGTGAGGGCGGAGCTCTGCCGTGAGGGCGAGCTCGCCGGAGCGGCTTGGCCGGCTGGCGGAGGGCGCAGGGGGCGCAGAGCGACGCAGAGAGGGACCTGCTGCGGTCTGAGCAGCCGACGCGCGAGGTGCGACGCGGGCGGCGTCGCGAGCAGAGGTCGAGTAGCGACCTGTTTCTGGAAAAAATTTCCAGAATCAGACGTCTGGGTTGATAGTCAGACGGTGAGAGTGACGTCTGTAAGATCATACAGACGTCTGAAAGGTGAGTTTTCCGCCTTCTTCTTCCTTCCTGTCGACTGATCGTACTGAGGGAGGGAGTTGGCTGTGCGCAGGTTCGCTGATTCGCCATCCTTTGCGAATCGGACGTCTGGAAGTTGTACCAGACGGCGGGAGTGACCTCCAGACGTCTGGGGTGACCATCGGACGTCTGGGAGCTAGGACAGACGTCCTCGCAGACTTCTGGACGTCTGGGAAACCACACTGAACAGGTAATTCCCTGATCCACTGTTTGAGACGTCTGGAAGAAGTTCCAGACGTCTGATTTTGCACAGTATCGTCTTTTTCGACCCGTTTAGGGCCCATTCGGGCTCCGTTTTCCGTGATTCGAGTTGCGTTCTTTTCAAAATTAATTCCTCTACCCGTCTATAGTAGCTATACACTCCTTGTGTTTGATCCTTGTGATAGGACCTCGTTCAGTTGCAGTCTTGAGAGTCGCGGAGGCACGCGGGATTCCCGATCACGCCCCCATTACTCCCGTTGTACCTGGTAGAGTGGCTTAAGTTTATTATTAAAATCTGTTAAAGTATGGAACCATAACTAGAATCTAGGACATTGCATGAATCCTAGGAATGAGAAATGTGTGGAATGATAGCTCCTAGGTGATGCATGAATCCTAGGGCTGGAAAACTAGTTGTATGCTAGATCCTAGGATGTGGCATGAACCCTAGGATGGAAAAACTAGTGGAATGTATAATACTGCAGTCTTGGAAAAATGGAAAGGAATATAAAGCTGCCTGTAAATTGAATTAACAGCTGCCTGTTATGAATAAAGAAACATGATTGAGATCATGGATTGTGAGAACGTGAAACTGGAAAGTGAAACATATGATGTTCTGAGATAAAGAGCTGGAACCCTACGGGGAATTAGGAGTGGAACTCCTGGAAAGAAAAAGGAATGGAACTGAGATGTAGTTTGTACTGTCTCTTGGGTACGCAGTACCAAGGGAAGTACCTGTACCTGTTTAGTGCAGAGTGGGGCCAGCCGCCCCAGGGACCCGGGGTTAGGATTGGCCGCTCTGTACCGACTTGTTGGCCCTCGTGTACGTAGTACCGAGGAGAGCTACTAGTGTTAGGAGAGTACTAGCTACCCCACGGGCCCCGGGGTTCTGCTAGCCTCCTTCACCGACTTGTTAGGCCCACTAGGGCAAACCAGGGTAGTCACGCGAGGGTGCACGGATTGTGGAGGGGCAAGGCCCCGGTTTGGTTACTGTGGAGGGGTTGGACCCCTGTTATTGAGAGGGCTCTGCCCTGGTTCCGTGCTGTGCTTTGGGCGCACCCGTTAACGGAAACGACTGACCGCGTGCCAGTGCGGGCTAGCTACCTGTGCGTTTATCGCGCGTGCCGTAGTCACCGTTACGTCTGTCAGTGACCTTGGGGTGGTTGACTAAGGGTAGGATCACCACGGGGGACTCTCCCGGCCAGGAGAGCACCACGTGCTACTTCTACTTTTGGAAAAGACTGCAATCAAGATCGTTCCCACGAGGACATTCGAGATCAAGTAAAGGATCTGAGAAATAAATGAAATAGTGAGAAAATTGAAAGATGTAAATAAAGGAAGTAATAGAACATAACAGCTACTGTACACTCTACTGTTGCCTTTAGTTTGTTTGCCACTCTACTCAGCGTTTTGCTGACGTGTTACACTCGTTACCTTTTTCAGGACCAGGTGTTGTGCAGCCAGGGTCGGCGACTGCAGAGGACGCTGGGCCGAGTAGGGTCCAGTAGAGTTTACCACAGTCTTTTGTACCTCTTTTGTTTCTGTTCTAGTGAGTAGTTTTTGTTTCCGCTGTACTTTCTTTACCTGCAGTTCTTGTTATATGATAAATGTTGTTCTACTGTTGTGGTGGTATCTACTGTAGTAGTTTCTTTCCTTACTGCTGTACTTCCTTAGTGTTAGTTATATTCATGCTGAATGTGATTTATTTTACTGCTCTTTTGATTACTTCCTCGTTGGACGACTAGGTCTTGGGATTAGTCGAGTCGGTCCGATTCTCGTGTCTCGTAGGGACTCGGGAACCGGGTCGTTACAAGATGGTATCAGAGCAAGGTCATCCCGAGAAGTGAATCAACTGACTAGAAGATAACCAATTCACATGTTTATAGCTAGAGTAGCCACCACAACATATCTCTTGACATGAGCTCTTAGAAGTTTCGTTAGGTACCGTCTGTTTTGACATTTTTCGTTTTGTTTCGCGTCTCCATTGTAGGAGATGCCTCGTCGTGGAGCTAGGAGTGTGGGCCACGGCCGAGGTTGGGGCTCGAGGGACAGATGTGTCGGACTTGGAGTACTTACTACCCCTCCTCTTCTCCTGAGCATACCGTCTCCGGACCTCGTCCAACTGATTCGAGAGGTGGTTCGAGAAGAATTTCAGCTTCCACCCACGTCGCCACCCCCTCCCCCTTCCGAGCGTACGACAGGGGAGTTAGTGGTGGAACGAGATTTCCGCCGCCACACTAGGCGTGTTAGGAGAACTCAACGGAGACACGTGGCGTCCGCAGGAGAGCCGTCACGTTGTGTAGGGCAATCAGTGGCCTTTGGGGGCCCTCGACAGGGGCCAGTCGCCAGCACCGGACCCCCGCCTAGTCGACAGCAGGGACTCACTGAGGGCGGGAGTCGGGTTCCCCTCTGCTACCAGTGTGGCCAGCCGGGCCACATCAGGAGGGACTGCCCATCTAGGGCAGGAGGTCAGCAGATACTTCCCGTGCAGAGCACTGGAGGGCGCGCAGGAGGCCGCGGTTCCCAGGCACGAGGAGGAGGACAACAGTCGCGAGGAGGGTACCGGCCAGCACCTACCCGTCCGACGCAGAGTGTGGCTGCTTCGTCCGCACCTAGAGTTGAGGGGTGTATCAACGCCCTAACACACAGGGACGCCAGAGCATCGGGATCCGTGGTAGCAGGTATGGTTTCAGTTTCTGGCAGACTCGTTTACACGCTTTTCAATTCCGACGCTATGCACTCGTTTGTCGCAACCAGTTTTGCAGTTAGTTTGGACCAGGATTATACACTGTTAGAGAATCCATTCGTAATCAGAGGTCCGAGTGGTCAGCTGTTTGTAGCTGAGGAGGTGTACACGGGTTGCGAGGTCAGCATCGGGGGACATAGCCTGCCAGCTGACCTGATTATGATACAGATGGAGGACTTTGGAGTGATTCTGGGGATGGATTGGCTGTCCGCTTACCACGCCTTGGTAGACTGTTTTGAGAGGAAGATTGTCTTCTCCATTCCGGAGTTGCCTTCTTTCGAGTTTCACGGGCAGCCAGTGGACGGAGGTTTCAGGTGCATTTCGGCACTTCGGGCGACGAGACTTTTGAGCCAGGGGTGTGAGGGCTTCCTAGCCTGTGTGGTGGCAGAGCCCAGCCCTGTGGCAGACTTCCAGAGCATCCCGGTGGTCAGAGAGTTCCCCGACGTGTTTCCAGACGAGTTACCAGGACTACCGCCCGAGCGTGAGATCAAGTTTGAGATCTCACTAGTACCAGGGACCAGCCCCATCTCCACCATGCCATACAGGATGGCACCGCTTGATCTGTGAGAGCTCAAGTCCCAGTTGCAGGACCTTTTGGAAAAAGGTTTCGTGAGGCCCAGTGCGTCTCCCTGGGGAGCCCCGGTACTGTTTGTGAAGAAGAAGGATGGGACCCTACGCCTTTGTGTGGACTACCGACAGCTGAATAGGGTCACCATCAAGAACAGATATCCGCTGCCGAGGATCGACGTTTTGTTTGACCAGTTGCGGGGTGCCACGGTGTTTTCCAAGATAGACTTGAGGTCTGGATACCACCAGTTGAGGATCAGGGAGACCGATGTCTCCAAGACAGCTTTCCGCACCCGGTACGGACACTACGAGTTTTTGGTCATGCCGTTTGGGCTGACCAATGGCCCCGCTGCTTTCATGGACCTGATGAACAGGGTGTTTAGACCGTACTTGGATCAGTTTGTGGTGGTTTTCATAGATGATGTGCTCATCTATTCTAGAGATCGGATGCAGCACGGACAGCACTTGCGGATGGTTCTGGACACTCTGAGACGACGCAGGTTGTACGCCAAATACAGCAAGTGCGAGTTCGGGTTGAGGGAGGTGACCTTCTTGGGTCATGTAATCTCTGGTGACGCCCTGGCGGTGGACCCCGCCAAGGTCGAGGCAGTGCTCAGGTGGGAGAGACCGCGTTCAGTCACTGAGATTCGCAGTTTCCTGGGACTTGCAGGTTACTACAGACGGTTCATCAGGGGATGTTCACAGATTGCGCGTCCTATGACACAGTTGACCCGGAAGGATGTGCCTTTCGCTTGGACAGACGCCTGTGAGGCATGTTTTCTGGAGCTGAAGGAGAGGTTGACCTCGGCTCCCGTGCTCACCATCCCTGACAGTAGTGGTGGGTTCGTTGTGTACACGGACGCTTCCTTGCAGGGGTTAGGAGGTGTGCTCATGCAGAGGGGTCATGTTGTCGCTTACGCTTCGCGACAACTGAAGCCCCATGAGCATACCTACCCTACCCACGACCTAGAGTTGGCAGCTGTTGTCTTCGCGCTGAAGACTTGGAGGCACTACTTGTACGGTGAGACCTTCGAGATTTTTACAGATCACAAGAGCCTCAGATATCTTTTTGACCAGAAGGAGCTCAACATGAGACAGAGACGTTGGTTGGAGCTCCTGAAGGACTACGATTGCAGCATCTCCTACCACCTGGGAAAGGCCAATGTGGTTGCTGACGCCTTGAGCCGTAAGGCGCCTGCACTCTTGGCCAGTCTACAGTTACAGAGTTGGAGCCTTTTGGAGGAGGTGGGCAGTTGGCGACCTCTAGAGTTACGAGGATACTGTGGGGCAGTGACGGTGACACGGCAGACCAGGCTAGAGCTGATAGATCGCATCATCACAGGACAGATGGCCGATCCGTACTTGCAGTCCTTGCGCGACAGAGTGCTGTCAGGAGACCCAGGGGACTTCTCTTTCACAGACCAGGTGCTACGCTTGAGGGGACGGTTGTGTGTTCCCAGAGACGAGGAGCTGTTGAGAGAGCTCCTGACTGAGGCACACGGTTCCAGATTCACCATACATCCCGGAAACACGAAAATGTACCATGACTTGAGACGCGAGTTTTGGTGGAGAGGGATGAAGTGGGATGTGGGTGAGTTCGTGCAGCAGTGCTTAGTGTGCCAGCAAGTGAAAGCCGAGCATCAGAGGCCTGCAGGGCCGCTTCAGCCGCTTCCAGTGCCAGAGTGGAAGTGGGAGAGCATCACCATGGACTTGGTGGTGGGCTTACCTGTTACCCAGCGGGGACACGACGCAGTCTGGGTAATAGTGGATAGATTGACGAAGACGGCGCGATTCTTGCCGATCCGAGTCACTTTGGGACCAGCACAGTTGGCAGAGAGGTATATCCGTGATGTGGTGCGACTACACGGAGTTCCGCGGGAGATCGTATCCGACCGGGATACTCGCTTTACGTCCCAGTTTTGGGCTGAGTTTCAGCAGGCCTTGGGGACGAGGTTGAGGTTTAGCACGGCTTACCACCCCCAGGCGGACGGACAGTCTGAGCGCACGATACAGACACTCGAGGACCTTTTGCGTGCCTGTGTACTGGACTGGAGGGGCTCTTGGGAGGAGCACCTGCCCCTGGCGGAGTTTGCATACAACAACAGTTATCACTCAAGCATCGGCATGGCTCCCTACGAGGCTCTGTACGGACGGAAATGAACGGCACCCTTGAGTTGGGTTGAGGTGGGGACCAAGTGGGAGGTTGGCCCCAGGTTGATCCGGCAGAGTCAGGAGGTAGTTGAGCAGATCCACAGACGACTCCGCACTGTCAGGAGCAGACAGGAGAGCTACGCGGATCGCAGACGCAGAGAGGTGCAGTTCGAGGTTGGGGACCACGTCTTCCTTCGTGTTTCGCCCATGAAGGGCTTACAGCAGTTTGGGGTGAGAGGGAAGCTCGCGCCGAGGTTCGTGGGGCCCTTTGAGGTCCTGGAGCAGGTTGGACCCGTTGCTTACAGACTTGCCCTTCCCCCGCAGCTTTCTGGTGTGCACGACGTGTTCCACGTGTCCAACCTCAGGAAGTACGTAGCCGATTCCAGTCACGTACTGAGTCACGAGAGCATCGAGGTGAGCGGCGACCTGACCTACCCCGAGCGGCCAGTGCAGATCCTAGACCGAGCCGTCCGCCGGTTGAGACGAAAGCAAGTACCCCTGGTAAAGGTTTCGTGGAGGTGCCAGTGGTACGAGGAGGCTACCTGGGAGCCTGAGGCGGCAATGCGGGAGCGGTACCCAGAGCTTTTCGTGGGTACGTCTTTTCGAACCGGCTTCGGTCTTCTTTGAGTTTGTTATGGTTAATTGGACATCTTTTTCCCGCACCCTAGTTGGCGCAAGTTTCGGGGACGAAACGTCCTTTGAGTTTGTTATATTGTAACGAATGCGTGCCCCAGACGTCTTTTAAGACGTCTGGGAGGTGGCCCAGACGTTGGACCAGACGTCTGGGATCACATCCAGACGTCTGACCAGACGTCTGGGATCGTTTCCAGATGTCTGGAAAATAGTTATTTTCGCACGAAAGATTCGTTTGCGCGCCTGTGCGCGCAGACCCGCGATTCCTCTCTCTCTCTCTTTTTCCCTCTCTCTCTCTGCGGCTGCAGGCGACCTGCCACGCTCCTCTCTCCTCCTCGCGCGGCCTTAAAAGGCACGCCTCCCCTCCCGTCTCCACCGTCTCCTCCTTCTTCTCCTTCCTGTGCACGAGAGCGAGCGAGCGCGAGGGCGGCAGCGGCGGTTGCAGTGAGCGCGGAGGAGGTGCGGCGTGTGAGGGCGGAGCTCTACCGTGAGGGCGAGCTCGTCGGAGCGGCTTGGCCGGCCGGCGGAGGGCGCAGGGGGCGCAGAGCGACGTAGAGAGGGACCTGCTGCGGTCTGAGCAGCCGACGCGCGAGGTGCGACGCAGGTGGCGTCGCGAGCAGAGGCCGAGTAGCGACCTGTTTCTGGAAAAAATTTCCAGAATCAGACGTCTGGGTTGATAGTCAGACGGTGAGAGCGACGTCTGTAAGATCATATAGACGTCTGAAAGGTGAGTTTTCCGCCTTCTTCTTCCTTCCTGTCGACTGATCGTACTGAGGGAGGGAGTTGGCTGTGCGTAGGTTCGCTGATTCGCCATCCTTTGCGAATCGGACGTCTGGAAGTTGTACCAGACGGCGGGAGTGACCTCCAAACGTCCGGGGTGACCATCGGACGTCTGGGAGCTAGGACAGACGTCCCCGCAGACTTCTGGACGTCTGGGAAACCACACTGAACAGGTAATTCCCTGATCCACTGTTTAAGACGTCTGGAAGAAGTTCCAGACATCTGATTTTGCACAGTATCGTCTTTTTCGACCCGTTTAGGGCCCGTTCGGGCTCCGTTTTCCGTGATTCGAGTTGCGTTCTTTTCAGAATTGATTCCTCTACCCGTCTACAGTAGCTATACACTGTTTTGAGACACTCCTTGTGTTTGATCCTTGTGATAGGACCTTGTTCAGTTGCAGTCTTGAGAGTCGCGGAGGCACGCGGGATTCCCGATCACGCCCCCATTACTCACGTTGTACCTGGTAGAGTGGCTTAAGTTTATTATTAAAATCTGTTAAAGTATGGAACCATAACTAGAATCTAGGACATTGCATGAATCCTAGGAATGAGAAATGTATGGAATGATAGCTCCTAGGTGATGCATGAATCCTAGGGCTGGAAAACTAGTTGTATGCTAGATCCTAGGATGTGGCATGAACCCTAGGATGGAAAAACTAGTGGAATGTATAATACTGCTGATGAGAACCTCATCATGAGCCATAACTAGCTCATTTTGACCTAATACAAAGGATAAAAGCTCCTACATATCTCAAGGAAAGGCTTAACTCAGAGAATTCTGAGTTTAAGAAGAAAACAAGTCATAAGGGGTAAAAATGCAATTTTACCAGTATAATCTGCATATAGGGTAATTCAGGGCCCAAACATAGGTCAAAGCAACTTAACAAGAATAAAAGTGGGATGAGATGATCTAGCAAGGGCTACAGTAATTCCAAGAAACTAAATGATAATCTGTAACCCTAAAACAACCCACTTCAATTCACGAGGTTCGAGGCAAAGTAAAAATAGAATAAACCCTCTAAAATTCATAGAAAAATAATCTCTAGGGTTTAGAACCTTCAATTTGGCCTTCAGAACCCATTTTGACCTACATTGAGAACCATGCCCAATTAATAACTTAATTTGGGTTTTTGCATAAATTGACCGGTCAAACAAGGTTTAATATAGAAATGAAATTCACCATCAGATTCCTTAGGTCCTAATTAATCATGTATAAAAACTTGAGCCTAAGAAGAAACCTCCTTAACCGACTTTACACTTTGGTCCTCATATATTTACTTTTTGGCCCTCAACTTTTGAACCGTCGCATTTTGGCCCCTAACTCTCCTTCGTTCTTTGCATTCAGGTCCCCCCTGCAAAACCTGCCAGCACCATGCTCCGGCGACCTTGCGCGGAGCATGGCGCCGCGCAGGGTGAGGGGGAAAGCTTGGCAAGTAAACCGGGGGTGCCCTGCGTCGTCAGCCGTCGCAGGGACACCCCCCTGGTCGCTGTAGCCCACCATACCGGCCGTGCGAACGCACGGACGGTATGGGTTTTCGTCTCCGGCCATCCTCCGGCGAGGGAGACACGTCGTCTCCCTTCGCCTTCCTCCCTGTTTTGATCCCTATAAATACCCCCCGTTGCTCCACCGACCGGGGCAGCTCGGATCTGACGGAGAAAACCCCCAACTTTCCTCTCTTCTCACTCCGGCAGACGCTCACCAGCTCCGGCGGTTCCTCCCCCTCCTCCTCTTCGCTCTGCCGCAATACCAGCAGCAGAGACTTCCTCCCCTGCTCTTCCCACGCCACGCCGCACCCAGCTGGCGCCTCTCCGGCTCTCTGCTCGCCGCCGCCCCTTTCCCTGAGCATCTTCTTCTCCGGCGACAGTCGATACGACTGTCGCCCTGCTGCTCCCCCTTCGTCCTTGCAAGTAAGCTAGAACTACTTCCCTTCTTCTCCTCTTTCTTTCCCCGGTTTCAATTTGTTCAATTAAGCCCTCGACCGACCCTGACCATCGTCACCCCCTTCGTCTCCGGCCACCCTCCGGCGAGATGCCCCCATCGCTCCACAGCCTCACACACCTCGCCGACCCTCACCGAACCTCCGCCTCATCACACTGAGCACCCCCCACCCCTCCACTGCCACTCCACACCTCCGTAACGCTCCCCCGAACAAACCCATTCCTCCGGTTGCAGTCCAACCTAGGGCTGCCGCCAGACACCACCTTGCGGCTTGCCGCGCAGCTCCACACCTTCGCCGTGCCATGGCGAAGGTTCCCCAGTAGTTTGATCAGGCCGAGAGGCCATATTCGTGTCCGACAGGTTTTGAGGTTCGACCGCCATTAACGCACATTGAAGCAGCTTCTCCTGCGCTCCAGGCTTGAGGACTCCAGGTCTCCAGCTGCTGCGGATTACGGGGAGTCTTACGAAGGCAGCCAGCCAGCAACCGACACAAATCGGAGCCGCAGCTGCAGAAGCTAGGCCGCGGTCTCCCAGCAGGCGCACGCGAGGAAAGGCCTCCGTTTAGTCCCACATCGTGTGCAGGCACAGGTGAAGAAGAAGGACCGCGGAAGAAGAAGGAAGCTGAGGGAGACACTGTAGCAACAGGCAGTTTAAGTCGTCTGATTTGGAAATCAGACGACGTCCTGAAGGGAAAAGAAGAAAGAAGGAGGGGCGACGTCCTGGCTGGAAAAAGAAAAGAAGAAAGGAGGAGATCTGAAGAACAACAGAAGAAGGCGAGGCAGAGAAGAACACAAAAGAACAAGGGAAGAACTGAAAGAAGAAAAACAAAGAAGAAAGAAGAAGATCTGAAGAAAGACAGAAGAAAAAGGAAGAGCAGGAACAACTGGAAGAAGAAGAAGAGCATCACCACTGCAGAAGAAGAACATCACCTCTGCAGACAAAGAAGAAGAAGATCTGAGATGAGGAGAAACAAAGAGAAAAGAAGACAACAAATTCTTTCTCTCTCTTTCTTTATTTTTGTAAAAGAAACATGTATATCTCTAGAATACAACTTGCTCCCTGAGTTCGACCTCGGGAACTCTTTTCCGAGTAAAAAAATTTATATATTTGAAATGATGGCAACAACTGGCTATACTACGACGCTATAACAATAAAACCCGGTTGTCAACACAAACGAGGAGCCACCAACTGCAGTCTTGGAAAAATGGAAAGGAATATAAAGCTGCCTGTAAATTGAATTAACAGCTGCCTGTTATGAATAAAGAAACATGATTGAGATCATGGATTGTGAGAACGTGAAACTGGAAAGTGAAACATATGATGTTCTGAGATAAAGAGCTGGAACCCTACGGGGAATTAGGAGTGGAACTCCTGGAAAGAAAAAGGAATGGAACTGAGATGTAATTTGTACTGTCTCTTGGGTACGCAGTACCAAGGGAAGTACCTGTACCTGTTTAGTGCAGAGTGGGGCCAACCGCCCCAGGGACCCGGGGTTAGGATTGGCCGCTCTGTACCGACTTGTTGGCCCTCGTGTACGTAGTACCGAGGAGAGATACTAGTGTTAGGAGAGTACTAGCTACCCCACGGGCCCTGGGGTTCTGCTAGCCTCCTTCACCGACTTGTTAGGCCCACTAGGGCAAACCAGGGTAGTCAGGCGAGGGTGCGCGGACTGTGGAGGGGCAAGGCCCCGGTTTGGTTACTGTGGAGGGGTTGGACCCCTGTTACTGAGAGGGCTCTGCCTTGGTTCCGTGCTGTGCTTTGGGCGCACCCGTTAACGGAAATGACTGACCGCGTGCCAGTGCGGGCTAGCTACCTGTGCGTTTATCGCGCGTGCCGTAGTCACCGTTACGTCTGTCAGTGACCTTGGGGTGGTTGACTGAGGGTAGGATCACCACGGGGGACTCTCCCGGCCAGGAGAGCACCACGTGCTACTTCTACTTTTGGAAAAGACTGCAATCAAGATCGTTCCCACGAGGACATTCGAGATCAAGTAAAGGATCTGAGAAATAAATGAAATAGTGAGAAAATTGAAAGATGTAAATAAAGGAAGTAATAGAACATAACAGCTACTGTACACTCTACTGTTGCCTTTAGTTTGTTTGCCACTCTACTCAGCGTTTTGCTGACGTGTTACACTCGTTACCTTTTTCAGGACCAGGTGTTGTGCAGCCAGGGTCGGCGGCTGCAGAGGACGCTGGGCCGAGTAGGGTCCAGTAGAGTTTACCACAGTCTTTTGTACCTCTTTTGTTTCTGTTCTAGTGAGTAGTTTTTGTTTCCGCTGTACTTTCTTTACCTGCAGTTCTTGTTATATGATAAATGTTGTTCTACTGTTGTGGTGGTATCTACTGTAGTAGTTTCTTTCCTTACTACTGTACTTCCTTACTGTTAGTTATATTCATGCTGAATGTGGTTTATTTTACTGCTCTTTTGATTACTTCCTCGTTGGACGACTAGGTCTTGGGATTAGTCGAGTCGGTCCGGTTCTCGTGTCTCGTAGGGACTCGGGAACCGGGTCGTTGCAGGAGCCGAGGTCAACCTCTCCTTCAGCTCCAGAAAACACGCCTCACAGGCGTCTGTCCAAGCGAAAGGCACGTCCTTCCGGGTCAACTGTGTCATAGGACGCGCAATCTGTGAAAACGCTCTGATGAATCGTCTGTAGTAGCTTGCCAGTCCCAGGAAACTGCGAATCTCAGTAACTGAACGCGGTCTCTCCCACTTGAGCACTACCTCGACCTTGGCTGGGTCCACCGCCAAGCCGTCTCCAGAGATCACATGACCTAGGAAGGTCACCTCCCTCAACCAGAACTCGCACTTGCTGTATTTGGCGTACGGCCGGGGTCGTCTCAGAGTGTCCAGAACCATCTGCAAGTGCTGTCCGTGCTGCGTCCGATCTCTAGAATAGATGAGTACATCATCTATGAAAACCACCACGAACTGGTCCAAGTACGGTCTAAACACCCGGTTCATCAGGTCCATGAAAGCAGCGGGGGCATTGGTCAGCCCAAACGGCATGACCGAAAACTCGTAGTGTCCGTACCGGGTGCGGAAAGCTGTCTTGGAGACGTCGGTCTCCCTGATCCTCAACTGGTGGTATCCAGACCTCAAGTCGATCTTGGAAAACACCGTGGCACCCCGCAACTGGTCAAACAAGTCGTCGATCCTCGGCAGCGGATATCTGTTCTTGATGGTGACCCTATTCAGCTGTCGGTAGTCCACACAAAGGCGTAAGGTCCCATCCTTCTTCTTCACAAATAGTACCGGGGCTTCCCAGGGAGACGCACTGGGCCTCACGAAACCCTTCTCCAGAAGGTCCTGCAACTGAGACTTGAGCTCTCGCAGCTCAAGCGGTGCCATCCTGTATGGCGCGGTGGAGATGGGGCTGGTCCCTGGTACTAGTGAGATCTCAAACTCGATCTCATGCTCGGGCGGTAGTCCTGGTAACTCGTCTGGAAACACGTCAGGGTACTCTCTGACCACCGGGATGCTCTGGAAGTCTGCCACAGGGCTGGGCTCTGCCACCACACAAGCTAGGAAGCCCTCACACCCCTGGCTCAAAAGTCTTGCCGCCCGAAGTGCCGAAATGCACCTGAAACCTCCATCCACTGGCTGTCCGTGAAACTCGAAAGAAGGCAACTCCGGAATGGAGAAGACGATCTTCCTCTCAAAACAGTCCACCAAGGCGTGGTAAGCGGATAGCCAATCCATCCCCAGAATCACTCCAAACTCCTGCATCTGTATCATAATCAGGTCAGCTGGTAGGCTATGTCCCCCGACGCTGACCTCGCAATCCGTGTACACCTCCTCAGCTACAAACAGCTGACCACTCGGACCTCTGATTACGAACGGATTCTCTAACAGTGTATAATCCTGGTCGAAACTAACTGCGAAACTGGCTGCGACAAACTAGTGCGTAGCGCCGGAATCGAAAAGCGTGTAAACGAGTCTGCCGGAAACTGAAACCATACTTGCTACCATCGATCCCGAAGCTCTGGCATCCCTGTGTGTTAGGGCGTTGATATGCCCCTCAGCTCTAGGTGCGGACGAAGCAGCCACACTCTGCGTCGGACGGGTAGGTGCTGGCCGGTACCCTCCTCGCGACAGCTGTCCTCCTGTGAGCCCTCCAGTGCTCTACGCGGGGAGTATCTGCTGACCTCCTGCCCTAGATGGGCAGTCCCTCCTGATGTGGCCCGGCTGGCCACACTGGTAACAGAGGGGAACCCGACTCCCGCCCTCAGTGGGTCCCTGCTGTCAGCTAGATGGGGGTCCGGTGCTAGCGACTGGCCCCTGTCGAGGGCCCCCAAAGGCCACTGATGGCCCTGCAAAACGTGACGGCTCTCCTGCGGACGCCACGTGTCTTCGTTCTTGCCGGCCCTGTGAGAAGTCTGGCTCGAAGGGCCTCTTCCGCCCGCTGTCGGTGTCTCGCGCGGACGGGTTGGTCTCCTCGTAAGTCATAGCTGCCTCTACCACCCTCGAAAATGTAGGCAGCTTCAGGGGTTTGACATACCCCCGGATCGCAGGCCGGAGCCCCTCGGTGAACCTCCAAAGGTGCTCCTCCTCAGTGGCTACCGCTGTCGCTGCAAAGCGGGACAGCTCCAAGAAACGCGTGCGGTACGCGCTCACAGTCATCGTCCCTTGGCGGAGAGTGTGGAACTCCCGCCTCCTCTGGTCTTGCCACGTCTGGGGAAAGTACTACTCGCAGAAGAGGGTGACGAACTGGTCCCACGTCGACTTGTCCCTCTCCTATCCCCGGACCGCCCTCCACCACCTGTGTGTCTCACTCTCCAGCTGGTACGTGGCAAAGGCCACGCGGCACTCCACCGGGGGGCGAAGGGTGTCGAAGATCTTCTCCAGCTGCTCAAGCCAGTCCTCTGCCTTGGTCAGGTCCTCATCCCCCTTGAAGGAGGGGGGCTTCAGCTTCCGGAACTGCCCGAAAAGCTCGAAGTGGCGCTGTAGGGGAGGTGCTGGTGCACCTCCAGGTGAAGGTGCCTCGTGCACGGAAGTATCGGAGGAAGGTGGGGGCTGCAGCGGCCCATCCCCTCTCCCGTGTCCAACGCCGCGTCCGTCGAGTGGCCCTACAGAGGACTCCCCCTCCGCAACCCCAGGGTGAGGTCCTCGGGGCGGAGGGTGGAGTTCCTCTCGTACAATGTCTCGTATCAGCCGGGCGAGGTCCTGGGCCTGGACTCCCGGGAGTAGTGGCTGGTCCACTGGGGTGTCGGCAACGGCACGCCCACCTCGCCGACCTTGTCCTCTGCTGCGCCCGCGGCCCGCCTCACCAATCCCGCGACGAGGCATCTCCTGTAAGGAGATGCGAAACAAAATGGAAAAACGTCAAAACAAACGGTACCTAACGAAACTTCTAGGAGCTTATGTCAAGAGATATGTTGTGGTGGCTACTCTAGTTATAAACATGTGAATTGGTTATTCTACAGTCAGTTGATTCACTTCTCGGGACGACCTTGCTCTGATACCATCTTGTAACGACCCGGTTCCTGAGCCCCTACGAGACACGAGAACCGGACCGACTCAACTAATCCCAAGACCTAGTCGTCCAACGAGGAAGTAACCAAAAGAGTAGTAAAATAAACCACATTCAACATGAATATAACTAACAGTAAGAAAATACAGCAGCAAGGAAAGAAACTACTACAGTATATACCACCACAACAGTAGAACAACATTCATAACTAAATATGAACTGCAGGTAAAGAAAAGTACAGCGGAAATAAGAACTACTCACTATAACGGAACAAAAAGAGGTACAAGAAACAGTGGTAACTCTACTGGACCCTACTCGGCCCAGCGTCCTCTGCAGCCGCTGACCCTGGCTGCTCAACACCTGGTCCTGAAAGGTAACGAGTGTAACACGTCAGCAAAACGCTGAGTAGAGTGGCAACTAAAACTAAAGAAACAGTAGAGTGTACAATAGCTGTTAAGTTCTGTTACTTTCTTTATTTAAGTCTTTCAATTATCTCACGATTTATCTATTTCTCAGATCTTTCACTTGATCTCGAGTGTTCCTCGTGGGAACGATCTTGATTGCAGTCTTTTCCGAACAGTAGAAGTAGCACGTGGTGCTCTCCTGGCCGGGAGAGTCCCTCGTGGTAATCCTACTCTCAGTCAACCACCCCAAGGTCACTGACAGACGTAATGGTGACTACGGCACGTGCGGTAAACGCACGGGTAGCTAACCCGCACTGGCACGCGGTCAGTCGTTTCCGTTAACGGGTGCACCCAAAGCACAGCACGGAACCAGTACAGGGCAGAGCCCTCTCAGTAACAGGGGTCCAACCCCTCCATAGTAACCAAACAGGGGCCTTGCCCCTCCACAGTCCGCGCACCCTCGCCTGACTACCCTGGTTTGCCCTAGTGGGCCTAAAAAGTCAGTGTGGGAGGTTAGCAGAACCCCGGGGCCCGTGGGGTAGCTAGTACCTCCCTACACTAGTAGCTCTCCTCAGTACTACGTACACGAGGGCCAGCAAGTCGGTACAGAGTGGCCAGTCCTAACCCCGGGTCCCTGGGGTGGCTAGCTCTGCTCTGCACTAAACAGGGGGACAGTCTCTCTCCTTGGTACTCCGTACTCAAGGGCCAGCTCACTTCCCCAATTCTATTCCATTCACTTTCCAGGAGTTCTACTCCTACTTCCCCGTAGGGTTCCAGCTCAGAACCTCTAAGTTTCACCTTCCAGTTTCACGTTATCACAATCCATGTTCTCAAACACGTTTATTTATTCAACAGGCAGCTGTTAATTCAATTACAGGCAGCTATTTGTTCCTTTCCATTTTTCCAAGACTGCAGTATTCATCTGTTCCACTAGTTTTCCCGTCCTAGGATTCATGCCGTATCCTAGGATCTATCATACAATCTAGTTTTCCAGCCCTAGGATTCATGCAACACCTAGGATCTATCATTCAATCTGTTTTTCATTCCTAGGATTCATGCAATGTCCTAGGTTCTATTTATGATTCCACAATTTAACAGGTTATACTTAAAAGCCACTCTACCAGGTACGACGGGAGTAATGGGGGCGTGATTGGGAATCCCGCGTGCCTCCGCGACCCCCAAGACTGCAACGGAACGAGGTCCTATCACAAGGATCAAACACAAGGAGTGTCTCAAAATAGTGTATAGCTACTGTAGACGGGTAGAGAATTTAATTCCGGAAAGAACGCAACTCGAAACGCGGAAAACGGAACCCGAACGGGCCCTCAACGGGTCGAAAACGACGACACTGTGCAAAATCAGACGTCTGGAACTTCTTCCAGACGTCTTAAAAAGTGGATAAGAGAATTACCTTGTTCTGGGTGGTTTCTCAGACGTCCAGAAGCCTGCGGGGACGTCTAGCCTAGTTCCCAGACGTCCGATGGTGACCCCGGACGTCTGGAGGTCGCTCCCGCCGTCTGGTACTACAGCCAGACGTCTGATTCGCGTTGGATGGCGAATCACCGAGCCTGCGTGCACCCGACTCTCTCTCTCAGTACGGTCAGTTGACAGGAAGGAAGAAGATGGAAGAACTCACCTTTCAGACGTCTGGATGGTCTTCCAGACGTTGCCCCCGCCGTCTGGCTATCAGCCCAGACGTCTGATTCTGGAAATGTTTCCAGAATCAGGCCGCGACTCGCCCTCCGCTCGCGACGCCGCGCCTCGTCGCACCTCGTGCGCCTACTGCTCGGACCGTAGCAGTCCCCTCCGCGTCGCCCCGCGTCCGCTGCGCTCCCCGCCGGCCGACCCTGGCAGCCCCGGCGAGCTCGCCCTCATGGCTGAGCGCCGCTCTGGCACGCAGCACCTCCTCCACGCTCACTGCGGCCGCCGCTGCCGCTGCAACCTCACGCTCGCTCTCGCGCTCACTGGCTGAAGGAGAAGAGGAAGGAGGTGGTGGTGACGGAAGAGCGCGTGGCCTTTTAAGGCTGCGCGAGGAGGAGAGAGAAGGAGCACGGCAGGGGAATCTGCAGCCGCAAGAGGAAGGAATAAGCGAATATGCGGGTCTGCACGCTCAGGCGTGCAGACGACCCGCGCGTGTCAAAGGTAACAGATTTACAGATGTATGGCAACGATCCCAGACATCTGATACGACGTCTGGAAGTGATTCCAGACGTCTGGTCCGACGTCTGGCCCACCTCCCAGACGTCTGGGGCACGCGTTCATAACATCAGATAACTAGTAAACTCGAAGATATTGTGATAAGCATTTTAACATTATGTTGCTTGATCTAGTTTGCATGCAATAATTTATTTATTTTTTGTTTTTGACAAGCTTACTTGCTTTTGAATAGGTCATATGGACAATTCAAGAAAATGGGAGATGTGATTGGAGGAGTCATTTCTTGGCCAAAAAGCAAATAGCTATAAGGTAATTGGATACTCATATCTTTAACTATATTTTTAAGATTCTATACATGTTATGCTTATTAAAATTACCATTAGCTTTGTCATATAAGACTTATTTATCTTTATAATTTGCCAGGGAGTAGAGCAAATCTTGTATCGACAATGCTAAAGTTTCACTGCAAAGAATGATGTCATGATAATCTGCTCCATCATGGATAGAAGGATGAGTATATTCTTATACAAGAATTGACAGACTGAAGATGTCTATTTTGTCAAAGTTTTAGCATGTCACAAGTTATGATTTGTTGCTATAAGTGCAGACTTTCTTTTTACTTTAACCTTTTTTATGTTTTATTTGAATAAAGATTTGTTAAATAGGCATTATATTCAATAATTTCACTTAATTATAGATGTTCTTTTCATTTATTGTTCTCAATTGGAAAGTGATGTAAATTTAATGTCAAAAGTTGATTAATATTGTAATACCATATAGTGACAAAAAAATTATTGTGCTTCATCAAACAAATACATAATCATCACAAAATGGTTATAGCGACAAAATTCCTGACACATATTTATGTAAATATCATAGTGGTAGAGCAATATACTAAAATCGTCTCATAGATTACATTGGCAATGTGAATAATTTTAACTAACAGTAATTAGTGATGAAAATTGTGACATTCATAATTATCATTACAATGACAAATTATCAACATTTAACTTTATCACTATAGGATTATATAGGGATATTTTAGCGAAATATTTTTTTGTAGATATAAGTAGACTTTAGGGACAAAAATTATGACTATATTTGACTCTATAAGCTTCCTTAGCAATGATTTAATGACAACTACAATTGACATTAAATTGCTATATAGTGATATTTTGGTGACATATTTGTTTGTCTCTATAGGTAGACTTTAGAGGCAAAAATTAGGGTGATTGTATTTAACTCAATAAGTTTCTATAGCGACGATTTAGTGACAACTATATTTGACACTACAATTGTTAATATAGTGATGATAAAATTTGTCGCAAACTTTTAGCAATGGCATTCTTGGTGATAATGGAGTGACAAATTTTATAGTTGTCACTAAAGTATTTTACCAACAAAATAATTTATTTTAGCAAGAAATGTTCTTTGTCACTAAAGCCTATTTTTGTAGTGAAAGCCTACAATCTTGACCTCGTGAAGGGTAATGATCATCGTAGGTTGTAGCTTAGTGAACTTGAGGAAATCCGCAATGATTCCTATGAGAGTTCGAAGCTGTATAAGGAAAAGTTAAAGGCCTTCCACAACAGACATATTTCCTGCAAATCTTTCACACTTGGTTAGAAGGTGTTTCTCTTTGATGCCCGCCTAAAGCTCTTCCCAGGGAAACTTAGGTTTAAATGGACTAGTCCATTTGAGGTTACACAATTCTTTGGTAACAGATTCGTCAAAATTACCAAACCCAACAAGAATCAACCCTTCAAAGTAAATGGTCAATGCCTTAAACCTTATCTTGAAACACACGCCTTGGGTCTTGTTGGAGAATGTTACATGCTTCACTAGCACTTCATCTGAGTTTACACCTCGCTGAAGGCATAAAACTTAGCATTTGTGTATAGTTGTTTTCTATTTTTCCCTTCTTTGTCTACTTCTACACTTGAGTCTAAGCCTTACCAGATCACTTCCTTTATTATCTATTCTTCACTTAGTTCGACCGACCACTCTGACTTTTGTCAGAGTAGAAATCGCCTGCCTGAGATCTATTGATCTTCTCTATATGACTCCTTCCGTTACCCTATACTAAGTGAAGTGTAGAGTTTTTTTTACCCTTTCTTTACAATGACGACATTGTAAGATTTTGGCATGAGGGGTGTAAAGTGAATCATCATACTTTTAAGTGTAGTAGTAGACAAAAGAAGAAAAGTTTTGAAAAAAAATCTTAAAAATTTAAAATTTTGAAAACACATAAAAATTTGAAAAATTGATAAACCATAAAATATGAAAACAAAACTAACAAAAATATTTTCCTTTTTATGGGGGTGTACATTTATCTCGAGAGGAATCCTTTTATGGGAAGAAGAATTTTTGGAAGAAAATTAATACAGGATCTTATTTAATATTTATATATAATTAAATAATTTAAAGAGTTATGAATTCTTAAGGTCAGAAAAAAAATGTATATTTATATTTATATTGGAAATAGTGTACATAAGTAAGAGCATTGAATCCTTACTTCAAACTTTGTCATGAATATCCTTTCAAAACAAGTACTTGTTTTTGACTTTTGACATGGGATTTTTCAAGTTGAGAATTTGAAACCTATGCGATTTGTATTCCCACTCCGACCTCTGAAAATAGAGTAACTAAGATGTCATTAATTCTTATACAAGACTTAATTTTTGGAATTAAATTGTAACTTTCTTGGTAAATAAGACTAGGTTATGTCCTTTTGACTTTGAATGTCTATTTCTATCACTAAGTTGAGTAAAGAAACTAGATAGTTAGAGATAATTAAGTAAAGAAGTTAGTTGAATCCTTAACCATAAGTCTAACGGGCTATAGGTAGCTTAATCAGTTGAGGACGTTTGGCTAGATTCGGCGAGTTGCATCTTGATAGATCCTGTAGGCTGATACTAATGGTTTAGAGGACTTGAAAGTGAAAGGCTTTGTTGTCTACTCTCTGGTTTATGAGCTAAGTAACCTAAGTGTCCCAGCTTTACACACTTTAGAATTGTCTTATAGGTATCTAAGACTGCGAAAACACAAAGACCAGGAGATTGGTTCTGTATCCTTTTTACCCAAGATTTCCCTCGGGGTGGCTCTTAAAAGGGTGAAGGATGTGCCACTCACCTAGAAAAAAGACTTAGAGATTTTACTTAGTAGTAAGAAAAATGAGAAGGTGAGAAAAAATAAATACATATGAAAAAAAAAATATATTACACCCTGTAATAATGAACCTCGGTACAAATGGGTGCTTATGCATTTATCCACCAAATAAAGCATCACGCTACAAATGGATGTTACCCTACATCAATAAAAATTCCTCAATACATATGGGTGTTTTAACCTATAGAAAATGGATTAGAAAAATATGGAGATAAAAACTAGGAATATGAGACCTAGTGGTCTAGCCAAGAAAATATACACCTTGAGTGTTGACCTCGGGATAAAAACGGGTGAGGGCGAGAGCGCGAGGAGCGGCGTGAGAAGGAGAGGAGCGGCGTGAGGAGGAGAGGAGAGCAAGCTCGTGAGCTAGCGTGGGAGCTCATCGGTGAGCGCACGATCGGAGCGGCGCGTGCGTAAGGCAGAGGAGTGCGTCGGGGTCCTCCCCGACACTACTGCAGCTGGAGCTGCAAGCGAGAGGGTGCGGCGCGGCCATGCACGGCGAGAGAGTAGTGGAAGCAGGTTCTGGTTCTGGGCTTTTCTCAGAATCAGACGTCTGGAGAGACGTCCAGACGACGGTTTGGACGTCTGGTGGTGGTTCTAGATGTCTAAGGAGTAGACTTCACGAAGGTACGTTCTCTTTGCGGATATGACCATGCAGGCTGCTCCGCCGATCCCTCTTTGCTTGCCACTTTTTGAGAAGATTCGGTTCTGCGTGCAGGATTCGCTTCGGGAAGGCACGGGACATGCCCTCCCATGCATTTCAGATGTCTGGGTGACATACCAGACGATGGGAAGTGCTTCCAAACGTTCGGAGAGGTGGTCGGATGTCTGGAGCTGGGTCTAGATGGCCCAGAAGAGTTCCTGGATGTCTGAGGATTGGCGCAGAGACTTAGGTACGTTACTGGACCCTTTTAAGACATTTGGAAGATGTTTCAGACGTCTGATTTGAGTCAGAAACACTATTTTTGACCCGTTTAGGGTCCATTTGAGGTTCGTTTTCTGCAAATAAGATAGCGACGTTTTCCGTATGAATCCCTCTACTTGTTAGAAGACTTTCTATACTATTCTGAGTATTCTCTTGTGATTGATCCTTGTGTAGGACTTCATTCCATTGCGGGTTCGGGGCTTGCTGAGGCACGTGAACCTGCCGTTCAAGCCCCCACTACTCCTGGGTTTACTGGTAGAGTGGCTTCCCCTAATTTAAATACAAACCTCAATGCATGTGTGGAATAAATGATTAGAACCTAGGGTATGGCATGAATCCTATGGATTAGAACCTAGGGTTGGGACTCGGGGTTAGGATTGGCCACTCTGTACCGACTTCTTGGCCCTCGCGTACATAGTACCGGGGAGAGTACTAGTGTAGGGAGAGAGCTAGCCACCCCATGGGGCCCGGGGTTTAGCTAGCCACCCTACACCGACTTGTTAGACCCACTGGGTAAACCAGGGTAGTCAGGCGAGAGTGCGCGGACTGTGGAGGGGCGAGACCCCTGTTTGATTCTTAGGGGCTAGACCCCTGTTATTGAGAGGGCTAGGCCTTATATTGGTTCCGTGCTATGCTTTGGGCGCACCCGCTAATGGAAACGACTGACCACGTGCTAGTGCGGGGTAGCTACCCGTGCGCTTATTGCGCATGCCGTAGTCACCGTTACGTCTGTCCGTGACCTTGGGGTGGTTGATTGGGTGTAGGATCACCACGGGGGACTCTCCCGGCTAGGAGAGCACCACGTGCACCTTCTACTCCTCGGAAAAGACTGCAATCAAGATCGTTCCCACGAGGAACAATCGAGATGAAGAAAGAGACCTGATAAATAAACAAAGTGATGGAAAAGAATAATTAGTAAAGAAAGTAAATGGAAAAATAATAGCTACCTGTCCACTTTACTGTTTTAGTTAGTCGGTTGCCACTCTACTCAGCATTTGCTGACTTTGTGTACTCATAATCCTTTTTAGGTCCAGGTGTTGAGCAGCCAGAGCCTGCGGCTGCAGAGGGTGCTTGGTCGGGTCGTGTTTCGCGTGTTAGAAATCAGGGTTACAAGTAACCCATTGTCGTAGTTGCAAAACACGTCGATCAGATAAATTTATACCGAAACTCCAAGGGAGTCTCGGGTCGAACACAGGGAGGTGACGTTTACTTTACTCCAAAATCGCATTTCGTTTTGTTTCTGTTTGGTATTTTCAGGTTTTGTTATTTTTTTGTGTTTTTGAAATAAAAGACAAGAAAATGAAGCACAAGATAGAGATGAGGAACGAAAATGATTTATATATCAATCCAATGTTTATTACAATCTACTATGAAAGCATAAAAAAAGATAGGGAGGTGAGAGGAAATCTCCCGAATCGGCTGTTCGGCGAGACGACGGCGCCTGGTGGAAGCTCGGAGGAAGGAGGTGAGGAGCGGGATGACGAAGGTGAGATGCTGGAGGACGTCGTGTTGAGGAAAGCTTCGACGTGGCTCTGGAATGGAGGTGAGAAGACGAAGGTGATCTGCTACCGGAATGGAGGTAGGAGGACAGCTCCGAGGTGACCTATGAAGGGAGATGGGAGGTTGGAGGAATATTTGGTGGGGCAGAGGTTCGCTGCACTAATAGGCACCTTGGGAGCTTGAGAACAAGCTCTAATGGAGCGTTGGTAGGCTTGCTAGAGCTTGGGAGTAGGTGGGAGTAGAGTAGGTAGAGATGGATTGGAAGGGAGGGAGTGAAGGCCCTTTTATAGTGGTAGAGAAGAGGCTAAAAATGGATAAAGGACCTCTAGCGACCTCCAGATCGTTGCTGGAAACGTTGCTGTAGACAGCTCACCTCCACCCACGCCCATAGCTGGCTCTGCTGGCTTGCAATGAAATAGCGACGGCTGTAAGCGTCGCTGTAGGTCAGTCCAGCTGTCGCTAAAAGCTGGCACCAACTGCACCTTGCGCCCGCGCCGCTTGCCCCGCTCTTCACGCTCGCTGATTGCGCGCCCAGCTGTGTGCGCGTGTGCTGTGCCCTGGCGTGCGCACTTGCAACGTGTTGGCCCGCGCGTACGCGCGCGCGCTGCCGCTGCCGCTACCGCTGCGCTTCGCTCCAAATGCTCGTCCAATTGCAAGTTGGAGCGGCTGCGGGGAATCGAACCCGCGCCTCTCCTTTGCAAGCCGCTGCGTCAACCAATGCACCACGTCGCCCTTTGTGTCGCGAGGAGGAAATCGGTGCATACGCTTCCCAACCGTTGGATCTTGATCCAACGGCTAGGATTAACGGTGTAGATGATGAGGGAGAGTGGGCGGTGGTTGCTGGCCGGGTTTGGGCAGCCTGGATGGCGCCACGTGGCACCATCTGGACCGTCCGTCTTCTTCTTCTTGCAGAGGCTGCCACAGTGCTCAGATCGGGATGATTTTTGCGATGCCGGATTGCGATCGTCGCTCTGGATCCATCCGTATGGTCGGATTTTCCATCCGAAACCCGTATGGATGTCGCATTGCCCCCCTGGCTGTTGATCTTCCTTGAGCTTAATGTGATGCTACGGGACTCCGATCTGCACGATTTCAAAGGCGTTAATCTCCGATTGTCGTCCCGATCAGATCTGTATGGTCTGATTGTCCATCCAAGGCCCTGAGATAAATCCTCTCTTCTCCTGACCATAAAAAGGACCTAATTAACCAAAAATATAAACAACTACTCTAAATGCAAAATGATGCATGCTATGCGATATTTATATCATGATATGCAGTGCTAAGTCTAAGAACTATAAAAAATAAGCAATTTATCTTGAATTTATGTGTGTTCATCATACCCCCATGCTTACTTTTTTCTAGTCCCTAGCAAAATTAACCTAAATGCTATATAAAAGTAGAATCAGGGTTCGAGTAATTAGGTAAGATTCATTGATTACTTTAGAAAATCTCATCCCCAAGACCTAATTACAAAAACTCAACAGTGCCTGGGTGCCTACCAGAATATCGACCGTTCGAGCCCATGCCTTATTTGAGAAATTTTTTTTTATTATATTTTTTTACTTTTTTTTTTGTACTTTTGGAGTTTGAGAGTTACGGGATAACTTTTTACGGCTACCCGACCCGCCCAAGACTTGAAAAGGACTCTAAGTGCTAAGCATCTTTGTGAAAAAAAGTGATAGACTCACAAAACGGCCGTTAAGACGGACTTCAGGTTTCTACGACCCTAGGTGACCTTGCCTAAAGGTTTATCTTTACGATTGGTAGCTTTCTCCCTACTTCTTTTATTTCTGGGGTTAACACAAGGGTGAGTCCAGTGTATATCTCCCCGGTTTATTCTACTTCCTCGCTTCTTCCCTAAGTGTTTTAGGAATTATTGTGCATTTATTTGTTTGTGAGCTGGGTTCGGGACAACCGGCCGATGAGCTGTTACCACCGATAACTTGCCAGCCATACTTGTGCGGTGAAGTGTGGTTTTATTTTTTATTTTTTTCTTCTTTTTTTTTTCTCTTCTTTTTTTTTTTTTTATAAGTAGGTGGCTTCCCTGATGTAAGATTTACCTAAAGGCAGTACAACAAAAACGGTCTTGTGGCTGGGCTCTGGACAACCGACCGATGAGCTGTTACCACCGACAATTTGCCAGCCATACCACCCAAGTCGGTCCATTAGCTACCCAATTTCCGTAAAAATCGCCAGAAAGTGAGTTAGTACAAAATAGTGTGTGTATATGCTTAGGCTTAAAGTCCCCCCAAATTAGAGGGCAGGTTGATAAGTCGCATACTTATCATCCCAAATTATTTAACAAATTAAAATAAATTTTAATTGGCGAGGACTCGAGACTAAATCCACATTCGAGTGGACACCCGAGCTAATTAAGCCTGAAGACCTGAAGAATCTAAGTGTTCAGGTCTCAAAGAATCAATTCCTAAAGTTTACAACTCCTAGTGCCTAAGTTCTCGTCTCCTGATTTTATTTTATTTTTATTATTTATTATTTTTTTATTCTTTTTTTTTAAAACAAGAATCAAATAACAGCAGAATCAAATAACAGAAAATCACTGTTACAGCTGACACAATGGTTATAAACTATGTCCACCCCCCATGCTTAGCTATTGCAATGTCATTGTAAAAAAAATGAAAGCATGAAGGAGAGTAGAAGTGGAGGAATAGCACCTGGTTTCCGTGAGACTCAGGTCAACTTGGAACAGTCTTTACATGTGCTGAGTTTAGTGCCTTTAGCTGGGCGATGATCAGCCTGCAGTGGTTATGGCAAGGTAAGAGCAACCTTGTCCGTGGCGGGTTCAAGGAGCACATGGTCAATAAAGGGTTTGAGACGCTGCCCATTGACCTTGAAAATATTACCCGTCTTTGGGTCGGAGATTTCAACAGCCCCATTAGGAAAAATTTGCTCAATAACGAATGGGCCGCCCTACTTAGACCTGAGTTTACCGGGGAAAAGCTTCAATGGAGAATCGAAAAGCCAGACCTTCTGGTTCGGCTCAAAGCTCTTACGTGAAATCATCTGGTCATGGAGAGCTTTGGTCCTTGCCTTATAGATTCTGGCATTTTCATAAGCATCATTTCGAAGCTCCTCCAACTTAGATAGTTGGAGTTTCCTAGTTTTCCCGGCCAACTCAAGGTCCACATTACATTTCTTGATGGCCCAAAATGCCCGGTGTTCAAGTTCTACGGGCAAGTGACATGCCTTCCCAAACACTAGACGGAATGGAGACATACTGATAGGCATTTTGTACGCCGTACGATAAGCCCAAAGAGCATCATCTAGCTTTTGGGTCCAATCCTTCCTATCAGGCGTAACGATTTTCTGCAAAATGTTCTTGATCTCCCGATTGGAGACCTCAGCCTGTCCATTCATCTGAGGGTGGTAAGGTGTGGAAATCCGATGGCTCACCCCGTATTTCCCCAGTAAATTCCGAAATTGGGCATGAGTGAAATGTGTGCCACCATCACTGATAATTGCCCTAGGAACCCCGAACTGACTGAAGATATTTCTCTTCACAAAATCGATGACCACCTTGTGGTCATTGGTCCGGGTAGAATTGCCTCAATCCACTTGGACACGTAATCAACAGCGACCAGAATATACTGGTGTCCAAATGAAGGAGGGAAGGGTCCCATAAAGTCGATGCCCCAAATGTCAAAAATTTCAACAGAAAGAATTGGGTTCAAGGGCATCATATCTCTCTTAGCCATGTTCCCGAGTGTCTGGCATCGGGTGCATGACCTAGAGAAATCCTGGGCATCCCTAAATAATGACGGCCAATAGAATCTGGATTGCAAAATTTTTACGGCCGTCTTTTTCCCGGAAAAGTGTCCACCACAAGCGGATGTGTGACAGAACTCAAGTATGCTATGGAACTCGACTTCCGGGATGCATCGGCGAATAATCTGATCAGTGCCAATGTGGTACAACTCAGGATCATCCAAAAAATAATATTTGGCCTCAGATACAAGTCTATCCCGTTGTTGTTTGGTCCAATCCTGGGGGATTTGACCAATGGCCAAATAATTGACAATATCCGCAAACCAGGGGTTCGGATTCCTGAGATTGTGAGGATAGTTTCATCCGGAAAAGTATCAGAGATCGGAGCATCCAGATGAGGGGAATCAATTAGGATTCTTGAAAGGTGATCCGCCACTACATTTTGTGCCCCGGCTTTATCCCTGATTTCAAGATCGAACTCTTGAAGCAGCAGAATCCAGCGAATAAGCTGGGGTTTGGCATCCTTTTTGGCCAAGAGATGTTTTAAGGCCGAGTGGTCGGTATAGATGATTACGCGAGAACCTAATAGATAAGCCCTGAATTTTTCTAGAGCAAAAACTACAGCTAGCAATTCTTTTTCAGTAACGGTGTAATTCCTCTAGGCCTCATCCAGAGTTTTGCTAGTGTAGTAAATCACAGAGGGCTTTTTCTCAATCTTTTGACCCAAGACAGCCCCGACGGCATAATCAGATGCGTCAGCCATAATCTCAAATGGGGCTGTCCAGACCGGTGGTTGCAATACTGGGGCACAGGTGATGGCTGTTTTTAATAAATCAAATGCCTTACGACATGATTCATCAAACTCGAACGGCGCGTCTTTGGCCAAAAGGTTACTCAAGGGCTGAGCAACGTTTGAGAAGTACTTAATAAATCTTCTATAAAAACCCACATGCCCAAGAAAAGAACGAATCTATTTTACGGATGTGGGTGGAGGAAGTCTAGAGATAGCATCCACCTTAGCTCTATCAACTTCAATTCCCCGATTAGAAACCATGTGACCCAGGATGATGCCCTCCTGAGTCATAAAGTGGCTCTTTTCCCAGCTAAGGACCAACCGTGTCTTGATGCATCTCTGAAGGATCAATTCCAGGTTAGGCAGGCAAGACTCAAAAGAATCTCCTAAAACGGAGAAATCATCCATGAATACCTCAAGACAATCTCCCACCATGTCAGAAAAGATGGCCATCATGTACCTTTGAAAAGTCGCAGGTGCATTGCTGATGAGAGCCTCATCATGAGCCATAACTAGCTCATTTTGACCCAATAAAGAAGATAAAAGCTCCTACATAACCTAGAAGAAGGCCTAACTGAAGGAACAAGTGCTCTGAGAAGAAAACATGAAATAAAGGTTAAAACTGCAATTTTACCATTGCAGTAGATAAACAGGATTTCTTAGAGGCAAAACATAGGTCAAATGGTCTAAATGAGATAAAAAGTGGGTTGAGTCAATCAGAAATGGGTTCATGTGCAATCTAAGAACTAAAAGACACTTGGTAACCCTAAAACAGACCCGCTTAAATTAACAAGGTTTCAGTCAGAACAAAAAGCAAGTAAAGCCTCTACAAATCATGGAAAAACATACTCTAGGGTTTAGAACACTTAATTTGGCCTTTGGAACCTAGTTTGACCTAGACTAGGGTCCTAGCTCTTCAATTAACCTAATTTGGGTTTTTACGCAAAATATCCAGTCAAACGAGGTCAAACCTGAAATCTAACTTCTCCATTGAATTCCTTAGGTCCAAATTAGGTTTTTACCAAAATTTGGACCTAAGGAGGGGTCATCTTGACCTACTTTGCAATTTAGTACACCCAAATCACAAATTGGTCCCTATCTTTTGAATACCATTGCAGAGAACCCCCTAGGTTCTTCGCCTCCTTTGCAAACCGGTCCTGCCGCCATTGCTAGGGCAGAACCGAGCTCCGGCGAGGTTCGGAGAGGGATTGCTCTCTAATCCCTCAGAGATTCCCTCCCAGAAATGGAAGGAGGATTCTCTGAGGAATTCCCTTCCTTATAAAGTCAATTACAATCGTTGGTGTGAACCCAATCTCTCGTGCGAACGCACGAGAGATTTGGGTATCCTAACTCCTTTCCATCTCCGGCGACCAACCTTAGGAAATTACGTGCCCTTCACGCCCTGCACACCAAGTCCAGCGCCTATATAAGAACCCACAACCTCGGCCGAAGAGGCTGAGCTTGATTTGGCCGAGTTTCCCCCTTCAATTCCTCTCCTCCTGCTCGGCCAAATGCCCCAGCTAGCTCCGGCGAGCCCTCCCCTCCCTCTTCGCTCTGCCACAAAACCAGTGGCAGAGTTAGCTTCCTGACCTCCCTCCGCGTCGCGCAGTACCAGCGCACGCCGCCTCAGCCCCGTCGTCGCCGTCGTTCTCCCCCACTGGGCGTCATCTTCTCCGGCGACAGCAAGTACTGCTGTCCGCCTTCTGTCCCCTTTCGTCCTTACAATTAGGTTAGAACTCCTCTCCATCCTATCCTCTCTCTTTTCCCCCTGTTATCTCATCTGATTACCCCTCGACCGACGCTGACCACCCTCATCTTCCACATCACCGACCGAACTCCGGCGAGCCGCCCACACCACTCCGCCACTCCACACGGCTCGCCAACCACCTCGTGAGCTCCGCCTCACCACCAGGAACTCGCTCCACCCCACAACTGCCACTCCAGACCTCCATAACCACCCCCCGAACAACCCACCATCTCCGGCCACAGGTTGACCTAGGCGGGCACGCCTAGGCCGACCGGCAACCTGCCGCATCACCCACCGCCTTCGCCGTGCTACGGCGAAGGTTTCCAGCTATTCTAATTGGGCCAATAGGCCATTCTGTGGAAGCTCAGGTGAACGCCCCGGCCGCCATTAACAGCCGAAGCAGCAGGAAGCTGGGAGCAGCAGCAGGCGTCAGGCTTCCCAGGCGGCAGGTGCAGCAGACTCTCGCAAGTGTTGCAAGGTGACTGAGTTCAGCAAGGAGCACCAGCAGGGCCTTCAGCGTGGGCAATTGCACACGAGAGTCTGCGGGCGCACGCAAAGGAAGGGCGGAATGTTTAGTCCCACATCGTGGAATCTCAAGGCACAGGTATGGTATAAAGAGTTTTTGTGATATACGTTTACTGCCTCGAAAGCACAGGGGTGAGGTCCCTCACTGACCCCACCCGCCTCGTCCGCGGCCTGACCACGCGGACCTGGCGGATCCGACCCGACCTAGACCTACGCACTCCTCGCACATCACACACCTGCAGGTGCGCCTGGTCCCGGGTACGATCCGACCCAATTGAGACTGTGGCTCTGGTAGAGCGGTTAGAGTGAATTGCTTGAGAGAGAGACACGCGCGGGTAGAGGGAGAAGGGTTAGGTTTTGTTCCCTGTGCAGGCAGGCTGATTGCAGGAGAAGGACGTGGCCGCTGCAGAAGAAAGGAGAAGCAAGACAAAGAAGAAGAAGAAAGCAAGACAAAGAAGAAGAAGAAGGCAACGAAGAAAGGAGAAGCAAGACAGAAGAAGAAGAAAGAAAGAAGTCTTCGCAGGAGAAGAAGAAGAAGGACAAGGGAAGATTGCAAAGAGATCCGAAAGGCAAAGCAGAAGAAGAAAAAGAGAAAGAAAGATCACATTTAAGACGTCTGATACATAAATCAGACGTCTAATTCTATTTTTTTTACATCTTTCTTAAAAACTCTTTGAATCAATTATATTTGCATTTAACAGTTGTATTCTTGGGTTTTACAAAGTACTGAGTTTGCTCCCTGTGTTCGACCTCGGATACTCTAGTTGTTCGAGTAATAAAATTATTTGTTTAAACGTTTTGTCGGTTCTACTGCAACGTAATACGCCTTTAAATCCGCACGAAACGTCCGTGAACATTTTGGCGCCGTTGCCGGGGAGCAACGGGCACTTGTAAAGCTTTTGAGTACAACTTTTCTATTTAATATCTGACTTAACTTCTCTTTTGTTGTGTTCAATCAGGGAAAGCAAAACAAAAAGGAAAGAATAGCAACTGCACAACAGACTGGAGCAGGTAATCTCCATAAGCCCTCCCCCTTAACCCTCTCACAATCTAAAAAACAAAAAAAGGGGAGAAGTCAACTTAGGGCTACCTGTCTTATATTTAGTAACTCATCAAGTTGCCTGATTTTCATTTCAACATATTTTTGTCTGTCATCCAACTAAGGCAACTAGGGCTAAAACTTTCTTGATTGAGCCCTAGGTGCTAAATTCTAAGGCAACTAAATTGGACCCATTAGAGCCAAGTTAGGATTGCAAAGCTAGGGTTTTTAGAGACACATCTTCTCTAAAACAAAGAAACAAACTTTCCAAAAAGAAGTGTGCCTAAACCGTGTTTGAAAATATTTATACAAGAGGAACCCTAAGCAAATCAGGCTGATAATCCATTTGAATCATAAAAGGAAGGACCTAAAAGCTCTCAAAGGAACAAGAGGTGAAGTTGATCCCTCGGGTCAACCAACCTTAATATTAGGTCACTTTTTGCACTCAAAATACTTAAAAGTTCAAGTGGAACATTAAGCACCTTGATCTTAAAATAAAAAAAAAAGGTAGACTTAAGAGGTCAAGATCCCCATTCTGGTCTACCTGGAACCGCAGTGACAAGAGAGGTCGGGTGGGGGAAACCCTGTAACCCGTGGGGACGCTCTACCGTGTAGGGGTCTTTGCGGGACTCTCCCTCTCTGGCTGCCCAGGTATTTCTCAGGTGGACGATCTTCTGATCCAGGGGTCCATCTGCCCCGAACCTCTATAGTCACCCAACAATTCTTGGGTGTCTTGATTGGGTCCAGCACCTTCTAATCTCATCACATCTTCCGGTGCATGTTTGGTAGGAGGTCCTTAAGACCACCTTTAAGACCTCCTCTAGAAATTCATTCTCGCCGAGGCCAAGCCTCGACGCCCTTGTTTGTGCAGCAACCCCACCACATAAATCTTTCATCTGATTCAGACCCTGATTCTCCTTCTTCTCCCATCATGGCACAACCCATTGAAGATGAGAATAACCTTGAACACCAACTTCAACGCTTGAACGATCTCTTTCAGAACTTTGTAAACCCACCACAGCGACCTATGATGCGAGATCACTATAATCCCGCTGCGGTGGCAATTGAACCCCGAGTACGAATCCCAATTGGAGGACCCGATTCTGATCTAAAGCCCAATATGATTCATGCCATACCAAAGTTCCATGGGCTTAACTCTGAGGATCCATTCCAACACATTAAACAACTCAAGCATCTGGCCCAGACTTTCGGGTCAGATGTACAAAACCGGGATATCCTACTCATGAAAATGTTTTCGTTCTCCCTCTTGGACAAGGCCGCGCACTGGTATCAGACTTAGACCCGCCCGATCAACACTTGGGAGGAATTACAGTCCGAATTTTTGAAAAAATTCTTCCCTGTTGGCCGGACGAATGTCTTGCGCCACCAGATCACTCATTTCACTCAACAACAGGGAGAACCTCTTCACGAAGCTTGGGATCGATTCCTAGATCTCATGCGAAAATGTCCCCATCACGGAGTTCCTAAGTGGGAACAAGTCCAGTCTTTTTACCAGGGACTCCGTGAGGATATTCGTCTAATCGTCAATGCAACATGTGGAGGAAACATCATGGGCCAACACGAGGACACGGTGTGGGAGATTCTCGAAAATATGTGCGAGAACTCCATAAACAATGACTCCTTGGGCTTATTCGACAGGACGAATGCCTGCGCATCGACGAATCTAAGAGGGACACATGAGACGCAGGACCTGTCCACTTCTGTTGACCTGGAATTGATGGCCAGTCGGTTGGACAAGGTCTCTATCATAGAAAAGAAGGTGGACGAGCTAACTCGACATTTGCAGCAAGCCACCTCTGCACAAAACTCTTTTGCACGACCTCCTCTGGCAAGGGAAACAGTGCAAAACATCTATCACCAACCTGCCAAGGGGATGAGCCCCTATCCACCCCCGTCTACCTCCCAGACCGGAGTGACCTCCGATCCCGTCTACTCGAGTTGGGGGAACTCTGAACCCTCATATTCTGACTTTCCTGAGGTTTCTCAGAACTGCGAGGACCTCAACGCCATCCAGAACGACCCATACTCCAATACCTACAACCCTGGATGGCGAAATCATCCTAACTTTCAGTGGGCGGGAAACTCTCAAAAACCACCATATCAACCCCGCCCACAAGCTCCTCGTCCATATCAGCCGCCTCAGCCTCGGCCCAATCCCACCTACCAATCTGGGCAAAATCAGGATCAATTGACTCTTATCCTTCAAACGCTGGCTGACATTCAAAAAACGAATGCGGCAATGCAACAACAGCACAAGGACGAGATCACAGAGGTTCGCAACCAACTGGCCCAGATGGCAAATTCTCGCCAACCTGGCACCCTTCCTTCGCAACCTCTGCCCAACCCAAATAATGTGCCGACCCAGAGGCGCATTATGAATCCAAATTCAGGCCACGCACATTTGATTTATCAGGCCCCTGCTACTCCATCACCAGACAGGATGGAGGCTTCTACATCTTATGCAGAATTTCAGCAGCAGCCACCTCTCCTACCTAACCCAAACCAAAGTCAGGCTGGATTAAACTCTGTAACAACACGTAGTGGTAAAACAACACAAGACCCACATTATCTGAACCACTCCAAGCCTGATAATCGCCAAGACCCTAGGGTAGTCATCCAAGATACTACTGTCCCAGATCAAGAACCTGGACCTATCCTAGAGGAACCAGCTAGGATGCCATTTCCTGAGGCCTTGACCAAAGGAAAAAGGACAACCAAACCTGTGGCTCCTGAGGAGGATCTGGTCAAGCTCTTTGAACAGGTCCAGATAAACATCCCGTTGATGGATGCAATCCGCCACATACCGGCTTACGCAAGATTCTTGAAAGACATATGTACACCTAAACGTAAGCCGCGAACCAAGGATGGGAATCCGATTGTACTGTCAGAGCAAGCCAGCTCTGTCATCCTGAGCAAACTCCCACCCAAGGCTAAAGACCCAGGAACCCCCTTGATTTCTTGTAAAATTGGTGAAACCCAACTTGATAGAGCCCTACTAGACCTAGGTGCCTCCATAAATTTAATACCTACATCCCTCCTTGACCACCTTGAAGAATCTGAACTTAAACCCACTGAGGTGACATTGCAGTTAGCTGATCGATCCATCAAGTCACCCAAAGGAATACTCGAGGATGTCATTGTTAGGGTACGAGATTTTTATTTCCCAGTGGACTTCATAGTACTGGACATGGATGCACCTAAGAACCCAAGGGACACACCAATCATATTAGGGAGACCCTTTCTGGCCACTGCTAGGGCCAATATAAACTGCGAAGAGGGCCAGATAGAATTAAAATTTGGGAATCAAAATCTGAAGATCGACATTTTCAAAGCCTAACAAGGGATTAATTGCGGGGTTATAGAGGAAATTTGTGATGTCAAAACCGTGGTTGATGAACTGCACATAGAGGACAACCTGATTATTTCTGATCAACCACTAGAAAATCAAAAACCGCTAACAGAGGAGTGCGAACACAATCTAGACACACCTATGACTCCTACCATTGCTCCCGATACAAACCCTGAACCACCCGCTGCTGCTGACAATCCTGTCATGGAACTCAAGCCCCTTCCTGAACATCTAAAATATGTCTTTTTGGATTCAAATCAAACGTTTCCTGTGATTATCAATTCTCGACTCACACCTGACCAGGAACTCCATTTGATTTCTGTTCTCCAGCAACATCGTAGAGCCATTGGATGGACTCTAGATGATTTGACTGGTATAAGCCCTTCATACTGCACGCATCGAATCTATACAGAAGAAGGCTCACGACCTTCAAGAGAAATGCAAAGGCGACTAAACCCTAACCTACAGGAGGTCGTGAAAAAGGAGATCATTAAGTGGTTAGATGCAGGGATCATCTACCCGATCTCCGACAGTCGTTGGGTGAGTCCAACACAAGTGGTACCTAAGAAGGCAGGACTTACCATCATCACGACAGAAACCGGGGAAGTCATTCCTACCCGAATAGGTAATTCGTGGAGAGTCTGCATTGATTACAGAAGACTAAATTCCTCCACGAAGAAAGATCATTTCCCACTACCGTTTATTGATCAGATCCTCGAGAAACTAGCGGGAAATAGATTCTTCTGCTTTCTTGACGGGTACTTCGGTTACAATCAGGTGGCAATCCATCCAGAGGACCAAGAAAAGACCACATTCACCTGCCCCTTCGGGACATACGCGTTTCGAAGGATGCCGTTCGGTCTCTGCAATGCACCTGCAACTTTTCAGCGGTGCATGCTTGCCATATTCTCAGATATGGTAGGTGACTACCTGGAAGTCTTCATGGATGACTTTTCAGTTTTTGGACAATCATTTGACGATTGCCTCCAACACTTGGTCCATATACTCAGGCGGTGCATCGAGGTGAATTTGGTTCTTTCCTGGGAAAAGAGCCATTTCATGGTGCCTGAGGGAATTGTCCTGGGACATTTAATCTCAGAGAAAGGCATCCAAGTGGATCGAGCTAAGGTTAACCTGATTTCCAAGCTCCCTATGCCTAGCTCGATTAAGGACATCCGATCTTTTTTGGGGCACGTCGGTTTCTACCGTCGATTCATCCCTGATTTCTCCAAAATCGCGCGCCCCCTGACCAATCTGCTTTCCAAGGATGTGCCTTTCGGAATTTCCAAGGAATGCACTCAAGCATTTGAGATCTTACGTGACCGAGTCACCCAAGCCCCAATCCTACAGTCCCCTGATTGGTCTCAACCCTTTGAGATCATGTGCGATGCATCTGACTTCGCTGTAGGAGCGGTTTTGGGGCAGAAAATTGACGGGAAACCTGTGGTCATTTACTACTCCAGCAAAACACTGGATGAGGCTCAGCGTAACTATACGGTTACTGAGAAAGAGCTGCTGGCCGTAGTATTTGCCCTGAAAAAATTCAGATCATACCTTCTGGGTTCCCGTGTTATCATATACTCGGATCACACAGCTGTGAGGCATCTCCTAGCCAAGAAGGACGCAAAACCTCGATTAATCCGCTGGATCTTGCTGTTGCAAGAATTTGACATCGAGATTCGCAACAAGGCGGGAAAGCACAATGTGGTAGCTGATCATTTATCCCGCCTTCCTCCTGAAATTATTGATCCGTCCGGACCTATTACAGAACATTTTCCTGATGAGCACCTCCTGACTATCAGTACAAGTCTTCCATGGTTCGCCGATATTGTTAATTACCTTTCATCGCATCAGATTCCGCCCGATTGGTCGAAGGCCAAAAAGGACAAATTGCGTTCCGATGCCAAGTATTACCTATGGGAAGACCCGTATCTCTTCCGCATTGGTGCTGATCAGATAATCCGACGATGCGTCACGGAAGTGGAAATCAAAGACATACTCTCATTTTGCCATGACCAGGCATGCGGTGGACATTTTTCAGGACATAAAACCGCATCGAAAGTCCTCCAGTGTGGTTTCTACTGGCCCACAATTTTCAAAGATGCATACAATCACTGTAAGGCATGTTCCCGTTGCCAGACTCTAGGCAACATGAGCCATAGAGACATGATGCCTCTACAGCCGATCTTGGTATGCGAAATTTTTGATATTTGGGGGATTGATTTCATGGGACCCTTTCCTACCTCGGATGGCTTCGAATACATTTTACTCGCAGTTGATTATGTTTCCAAGTGGATAGAAGCCATTCCGACCCGAACCAACAATCATAAAGCCGTTATAAAATTCCTTCATCAAAACATTTTCTCAAGGTTCGGGATTCCGCGTGCTATAATTTCCGACGGAGGGACCCATTTTACAAACGCTCAGTTCAAGTCACTGATGATCAAATACGGGGTGTCACACCGAATCTCTACTCCTTACCACCCCCAAACTAATGGTCTAGCTGAGCTATCTAACCGAGAGATCAAGAAGATCCTTCAGGTTACTGTTCGACCTGATAGAAAAGATTGGTCTTCTCGGCTTCCGGAAGCATTGTGGGCCTATAGGACCGCCCACAAGACCCAATTAGGAATGTCTCCCTTCAGACTAGTGTACGGGAAGGCATGTCACCTCCCCGTCGAATTGGAGCATAAAGCCTATTGGGCAGTACGGACCTGTAATCTCGACCTTTCTAAGGCTGGAACCCACAGAAGATTTCAAATGAGCGAGATCGATGAATTACGCCACGACGCATATGAGAACTCGCGAATTTACAAAGAACGGGTTAAAGCTTTTCACGACAAACACATTTCTAGAAAGGTCTTTCATCCTGGTCAAAAAGTTTTACTCTTTGATGCTCGACTCAAACTATTCCCAGGAAAGCTAAGATCCAAGTGGGTCGGACCCTACCTAGTCCGCCAAATCTTCGGAAATGGAGCTATTGAAATCAGCCCACTCAGCCACGATTCTGAACCATTTGTCGTGAATGGGCAGAGACTCAAGCCGTTCATTGACATGACCGATATAGATTTGACTGAGTCATCCTTTACCCTCCTTTCCTCTTGAGCTCATTACACCCAGCCGATGGCGTAAAACTCAGCGCTTAACGGGAGGCAACCCGTCATTCTTTGAAAAACCTGAAACCGTTTCTGACATCGCTATGCGGAACTCATATTGCACTTTAGGGTTCATCCATTAGAACAGCCGACTTCACCTCAGGTATACCTACCCGAGATTAGAAATCGTTCGCAACAAGTCGCTTCGACCCATTCACTCACCACACACCTGTCCTAACACATGAACTAAGCTGAATTCGAACCCACCTAATTTACAATGGGGACATTGCAAATCTTAGGCATGGGGGGGTATGAAAGTGCAAAATGACAGAAAATTCATATCAAGAAAGGGTTTCAAAAAAAAAAAAAAAAAAAAAAAAAGGGGAGGAACAATTCAGGGTCATACAAATGAGAGGAGGAAAAGAAAGAAAAATGACAAAAAGAGCAAAAATAAAGAAAGGAGCACAAAAGGAAAAGAAAAAGAAAAAGTCATTAGTAAAAGATTAAGGGGTTAACTGAAGTTCTAGACCGAGTCAAGAAAAAGAAAAGAAAAATGCTACAGAGATATAACAAGAGATTAGCGGGAACGCTGGTCTTAGGCCTCTTGGGCTAGATTTTTTGCTTAAAAATTCACGTATCCGTTAAAATCTGGACAATCCTCAAGAGGTTGAGGAAAATGCAAAGCTTAAGTATTAGGTCTAAGGCTTAGGAAGTATTCGACCTCGTTAACTGACCTCCGATTTGCGGGATTCGGTAACCTAAGCACCCAAATTCACACACAGTCTGGTTCAGTGCGCATAAATATTCAAAACACGCAAGAGCGTTTAATACTCTGAAAAAGTCACCTAGATTAGGAGTGGCCAATCAACACAAGTTGATTTGGACAAGTTCCCAGCGCGGAGAGGCGGGAAATTCCCCTCGAAGATGCGTAACAACATATCGTCTCCTCGGTGCTTGTCTCTTAGGATATTTAAATATCCTACTGGGGGCATGTAAGCACTCTGCTGGTTCAGATACCATGGGTGGCATTATCACGAAATGTCGATCGCCAGGGTCTGAATTCGGCCACGGAATGCCATGGGCGGGATTATCTCGAAATCTCGAAAGCCAGGGTTCCGGGGGTTGCCATGGGCGGGATTATCTCGAAATCTCGAAAGCCAGGGACCTTTGAGGATTGATGATGGGGACGAGGAATCCGATACAGACCGTGTTGAGAAGCTAATCCGAAGCTAGAAATAAAAAAAAAAGAGAGAGAAAAGCTCTCCAAACAAATAAATCTTCTATCTCTCTCTTACAAAAAAAACGCACTGCAAACTGAACTTAGGCTAAAAATATCTCAAGCACGGGTGCTTTAACCGCGGAGTCCAACAAACCCTAGGTTAGGTTCTGTGGGCCGTAGAAACCTTTGCAAGACACTGAGGCTAAAGCGGAACAGGTCTGGATTTTGGTTGGTACTTGAGTACCTCTAGGCCTATTGTCGGCATTCCCACCTAATCACAAAAGAAAAAGGAGAAGCACTTATCATTATTGACAACATTCAGTGTCTAGAACGGAAGTTAAAACTTTGAAATTTTGCTAAGGGACTAGCAAAAGCTAGGCATGGGGGTATGATGAGAGCCTCATCATGAGCCATAACTAGCTCATTTTGACCCAATAAAGAAGATAAAAGCTCCTACATAACCTAGAAGAAGGCCTAACTGAAGGAACAAGTGCTCTGAGAAGAAAACATGAAATAAAGGTTAAAACTGTAATTTTACCATTGCAGTAGATAAACAGGATTTCTTAGAGGCAAAACATAGGTCAAATGGTCTAAATGAGATAAAAAGTGGGTTGAGTCAATCAGAAATGGGTTCATGTGCAATCTAAGAACTAAAAGACACTTGGTAACCCTAAAACAGACCCGCTTAAATTAACAAGGTTTCGGTCAGAACAAAAAGCAAGTAAACCCTCTACAAATCATGGAAAAACATACTCTAGGGTTTAGAACACTTAATTTGGCCTTTGGAACCTAGTTTGACCTAGACTAGGGTCCTAGCTCTTCAATTAACCTAATTTGGGTTTTTACGCAAAATATCCAGTCAAACGAGGTCAAACCTGAAATCTAACTTCTCCATTGAATTCCTTAGGTCCAAATTAGGTTTGTACCAAAATTTGGACCTAAGGAGGGGTCATCTTGACCTACTTTGCAATTTAGTACACCCAAATCACAAATTGGTCCCTATCTTTTGAATACCGTTGCAGAGAACCCCCTAGGTTCTTCGCCTCCTTTGCAAACCGGTCCTGCCGCCATTGCTAGGGCAAAACCGAGCTCCGGCGAGGTTCGGAGAGGGATTGCTCTCTAATCCCTCAGAGATTCCCTCCCAGAAATGGAAGGAGGATTCTCTGAGGAATTCCCTTCCTTATAAAGTCAATTACAATCGTTGGTGTGAACCCAATCTCTCGTGCGAACGCACGAGAGATTTGGGTATCCTAACTCCTTTCCATCTCCGGCGACCAACCTCAGGCAATTACGTGCCCTTCACGCCCTGCACACCAAGTCCGGCGCCTATATAAGAACCCACAACCTCAGCCGAAGAGGCTGAGCTTGATTTGGCCGAGTTTCCCCCTTCAATTCCTCTCCTCCTGCTCGGCCAAATGCCCCAGCTAGCTCCGGCGAGCCCTCCCCTCCCTCTTCGCTCTGCCACAAAACCAGTGGCAGAGTTAGCTTCCTGACCTCCCTCCGCGTCGCGCAGTACCAGCGCACGCCGCCTCAGCCCCGTCGTCGCCGCCGTTCTCCCCCACTGGGCGTCATCTTCTCCGGCGACAGCAAGTACTGCTGTCCGCCTTCTGTCCCCTTTCGTCCTTACAATTAGGTTAGAACTCCTCTCCATCCTATCCTCTCTCTTTTCCCCCTGTTATCTCATCTGATTACCCCTCGACCGACGCTGACCACCCTCATCTTCCACATCACCGACCGAACTCCGGCGAGCCGCCTACACCACTCCGCCACTCCACACGGCTCGCCAACCACCTCGTGAGCTCCGCCTCACCACCAGGAACTCGCTCCACCCCACAACTGCCACTCCAGACCTCCATAACCACCCCCCGAACAACCCACCATCTCCGGCCACAGGTTGACCTAGGCGGGCACGCCTAGGCCGACCGGCAACCTGCCGCATCACCCACCGCCTTCGTCGTGCTACGGCGAAGGTTTCCAGCTATTCTAATTGGGCCAATAGGCCGTTCTGTGGAAGCTCAGGTGAACGCCCCGGCCGCCATTAACAGCCGAAGCAGCAGGAAGCTGGGTGCAGCAGCAGGCGTCAGGCTTCCCAGGCGGCAGGTGCAGCAGACTCTCGCAAGTGTTGCGAGGTGACTGAGTTCAGCAAGGAGCACCAGCAGGGCCTTCAGCGTGGGCAATTGCACACGAGAGTCTGCGGGCGCACGCAAAGGAAGGGCGGAACGTTTAGTCCCACATCGTGGAATCTCAAGGCACAGGTATGGTATAAAGAGTTTTTGTGATATACGTTTACTGCCTCGAAAGCACAGGGGTGAGGTCCCTCACTGACCCCACCCGCCTCGTCCGCGGCCTGACCACGCGGACCTGGCGGATCCGACCCGACCTAGACCTACGCACTCCTCGCGCATCACACACCTGCAGGTGCGCCTGGTCCCGGGTACGATCCGACCCGATTGAGACTGTGGCTCTGGTAGAGCGGTTAGAGTGAATTGCTTGAGAGAGAGACGCGCGGGTAGAGGGAGAAGGGTTAGGTTTTGTTCCCTGTGCAGGCAGGCTGATTGCAGGAGAAGGACGTGGCCGCTGCAGAAGAAAGGAGAAGCAAGACAAAGAAGAAGAAGAAAGCAAGACAAAGAAGAAGAAGAAGGCAACGAAGAAAGGAGAAGCAAGACAGAAGAAGAAGAAAGAAAGAAGTCTTCGCAGGAGAAGAAGAAGAAGGACAAGGGAAGATTGCAAAGAGATCCGAAAGGCAAAGCAGAAGAAGAAAAAGAGAAAGAAAGATCACATTTAAGACGTCTGATACATAAATCAGACGTCTAATTCTATTTTTTTTACATCTTTCTTAAAAACTCTTTGAATCAATTATATTTGCATTTAACAGTTGTATTCTTGGGTTTTACAAAGTACTGAGTTTGCTCCCTGTGTTCGACCTCGGATACTCTAGTTGTTCGAGTAATAAAATTATTTGTTTAAACGTTTTGTCGGTTCTACTGCAACGTAATACGCCTTTAAATCCGCACGAAACGTCCGTGAACAATTGCAAAGCCCGAACGGCATTCTGCGGAATGCAAAGGTTCCGTAGGGACATGTGAAAGTTGTCTTTTCCTGGTCTTCGGGATGGATAGGGACTTGGTTATATCCCGAATAACCGTCCAAGAAGCAAAAATATTTTTTCCCGGCTAACCTTTCGAGGATTTGATCGATGAATGGCAAGGGGAAGTGATCCTTTCTAGTGGCAGTGTTCAGCTTCCTATAGTCAATACAGACTCTCCAAGCAGAAGCTGAACGAGTGGTGAAGGTTTCCCCTTTCTCATTAGTCATAACAGTTATTCCCGCCTTCTTGGGTACAATTTGAACGGGACTAACCCATGGACTATCTGAGATTGGGTAAATAATCCTAGCATCCAGCCACTTAATTATCTCCTTCTTGACCACTTCTCGCATATTCGGGTTTAGTCTCCTTTGCATTTCGCGAGAAGGGCGGGATCCATCTTCCATGAAAATACGATGATTACAATAAGATGGCTCGATCCCCCTAAGGTCGTGGATGGTCCAACCAATTGCCTCCTTGTTGTTCTTAAGGACCTTAATTAACCTCAATTCTTGCTCATTAGTCAAATTAGCGGGAGCGTGTTTTCAGGTCCTAAGAACTCATATTTCAAATTTTTGGGCAATGGTTTTAATTCCAACTGGGGTGGGTTTAGAATCGAAGGAAGGGAGGATACTGATGAAGATTCATCAGGACGATCCAGTGGAAGAGGTTGGGAATGAACAAAATCAACAGCCTCTTTAGGATGTGGCAGGTCCACCACGGAGGAGGGTTGTGGGTTGGGTTCGCTAAAGCTAATGGGGTCCTCGAGTGCTTTGATTGTCATACACGTCTCAAGATCCTGATCCTCGAGTTCCTCAATGAATCCACAATCCTCAAATGCTCTTATCGCCTTAAAAATATCCAGAGTTAATTTCTTGTCCCCAAAGGCAATCTCCATACTACCGCTTTCACAATTTATGTTGGCCTTGGCGGTAGCTAGGAATGGACGCCCCAGAATGATGGGTGTGTTCCTCAAATCATTAGGTACATCCATGTCTAGGACAAGGAAATCTACAGGAAAATAGAAATCCTTGACCTTGACAATCACATCCTCAATAACGCCTCTCGGTGTGGTGACCGATCGGTCTGCTAATTGTAGCGTTACTGAGGTTGGCCTGAGTTCACCTAATCCAAACTTCTCATAAATAGAAATGGGGATTAGGTTGATGGATGCACCTAGGTCCAATAGTGCCCTATCAAAAGTGTATTCCCCAATAATGCATGAGATCAAGGGGGCACCTGGATCTTTCTTCTTTTGAGGAAGGTGATGCAGGATTACAGAACTTGCCTGCTCAGAGAGAATCACCTTCCTTGGAGTGGGTTCTCTCGGCTTACGCTTTTGGGTACACAGTTCTTTCAAGAATTTAGCGTAAGCCGGGATGTGCTTAATAGCATCAAGGAGTGCAATATTGATCTCTACGCTCTTAAATAAATTCAAGAGCTCCTCATTACTGTCTAGGGTTTTCTTCTTCTTGGTTTTCAATAGGGCCTCAGGGAATGGAATATGGGTAGAATTTTCAATTTTTGGTCCCCGGGCCTTATTGTCTTCTTCAGCCTCCTCCTTCTCTTTCTTAAGCTCCCCAGGATTTTGACTTCTAGAAGGTAATTCTGGGTTCTGGGTTTGCTTCCCACTTCTCAAGGTGACAGAGTTTGCAGAGGCATAACGGTTTGGATCTTGAGGTGGATTAGTGAAGATTGGAGGGCCTTGGTTGGTCATGTAGCTAGAAGAGGAAGAAGAGGGACCCTGCTCAACCACCTGAGCATGCGCATGTGGGTCCCTTTGATTCCCATACCCTTGGGCTCTATTGCCCTGATTTTGCACGTTACGAGGGTTTGGTACGGGTTGGGATGGTAGGGATCCGGGTTGTCGAGTGTTTGCAATTAACCCGGATTGTAAGTTATCCAAGGATGTCTTCATTTGTTGCATAAGCTGTAGCATGGACCCTTGCATTTCTACCATCTGCCGGTTCAAATCAGCCAGCCCTGCGGATTGTTGGGCATTCCAAGATGGCTGATTAACCAGTCTCGGGGGCAACTGGGTGTATACTTGACCCTGACCCATGGGTTTTTGAGATGCATAGTTGTTGGGTCGAGATTGGGTCTGTTGCCCCTGATTTTTCCAAGAGAAGTTAGGGTGGTTCCTCCATCCCGAGTTGAAAGTGTTGGAATACGGGTTGGACCTAACATTCTCCTGCATTGCATATGCATCCTCATAAAATGAGGATGAAGGGAAGGAAGGATCAGAGAGACTGGGATCAAAGGCCCCAGTTTGGAACCCATATGGTTCCGAGAAATCTTGGCTCACAGGTTGAGCCAACTCGAGTTGATTCACGAATTCCCGCCCCGTGGGAGCTCGTGAGGAATGGAATCCCGAATTCTGGGATTGAGTGGGTAAAGAAGTGTTTCCTGAATTCCCAGACATCCATTCTTCCATTTTCTTAGCAACCAAGTCCATTTTATCCAGTTTATTACAAATTAATTCCATGTCAAATGAATGAGAGTCCTGGATCTCATTAGCACTTGACCTAGGTTGTTGGGACCGGTTGAAAGCATCCATGGAGGCATGATTAATTGAGTTCTCGCTCATTTCCTCAAACAGGTCGTATGCGCTATCTGCATCCCTGTTGAGAAAATTGCCTCCGCAGGAGGCATCCACATGATTACGGAGTTGCTCAACCAATCCGTGATAGAAAATATGCACAAGTTGTCATTTCGGCACCTCGTGGTGTGGACACTTCCTCAAAAGTTCCTGGAATCGCTCCTAGGCACCATGAAACGGTTCCCCTGGCTGCTGGGCGAAAGTGGTAATCGCCCGTCGCAAAGCATTGGTCCTTCCGATAGGGAAGAATTTCTTCAAGAATGCCGACTTAAGAGCAGCCCAAGTTTCAATCGGCCTTCCTATAGTCCGGTACCAATGTGAGGCCTTATCCCTGAGAGAGTGGGGGAAAAGCCTCATAATCATTTGCTCTTCGTTCACATTCCTTGCTCTGGTGGTCTGAACCAATGTGGTTAGATCTTCCAGGTGCTGGAATGGGTCCTCTGAGCCAAGCCCATGAAAATGCTTAATCAAACTTAAGACTTGGGGCTTGATTTCAATGTCTCCGATGGGAATCATGACACCGGGACGTTCCCCATAGTTTGAAGGATCGTAAAAATCCTTCAAGGGCCAAGTGCCCTGACCATGCATGCGTTAGAACCATTGCTGCATCTGCTGCAATTCTTCCAACTGCCTCTGAATTAGCTCCTGCTGGTTCGGAGGCGGGGGAGGTAGTGGTTGATCAGCCATGGGATTTGCTTGGCTATAGCTCAATCTCTGCCTCCTAGAATGGTTTAAAGGTCCTTCCAATCTAGGGTTCAATGACCTCCTCCCAAGCATACACTAGAAGGAAGTCGGAAGGACGGGGGAAAGGAAACCCTACAGCACAAGAATACAAGCCTGTCCTTAGATGGGGTAGCCTAAGGTCTACTGACTCTCAAAATCCGTCCTAAGATTATGGACGATTTACTCTACTTATGTCTAGGCAATCCAACCAGTTAGAAGGAGGGACTGGGGAGAAGGTTCTTCCTTTGGCTTGCACCTCCGGTTCCTAGTGTACCCCCCAGCCGCGGTCGTTTGATGCTACTCCCCTAGCTAGACATCAAATTAACTAGTATAAGTAGGTTAATCGTGAATAATCTCAATCTGGATCCTAGTGAGCGAATGAGTCCTTACGGCCAACGTCTAATTGATTTTAGTTAGGCTTGGGAAATTGGTGCTCTGGAATGTGATGGGCCCTTAATGGGTTGTGCCCTTAATGATTTGTTTGAGAATGTGTGAATGTGAACAACCAAGAGGTTTTCAAGCAAGATTATTAATGATGAGGTGAGTTTTAGGATTCGAATCTTACTTAATAGCTTTTAAGATTCAAATATTAGGTGTTTTCAACCAATTGTTGTTGAAAGCACGTGTTCAAGTATTTTCCTTTAGAAATCGAGAAAAATATGGAGTGCCTGGCTTGACCTAATTATTGAATCCTATGAGGCAGCTAGAAAATGAACCTCTTTTAGATTAGGTGGTGCGGCCCAAACAATTCACTCAATTGGCTCAAATGCACCATCGTTTAAGGCACACAAAAAGATGGTTAACCTAATATGATTTCTACTCTTTTATGTGTTGAATTTGTGTATCGGGTCCATAGGTCGGAAGCTCGGTTGAGTAGATGAAAAATCAAGTCCGATTATGTGCCTCAAATGTGGGTGTATAGAGTGTGTAAATTGATTTGTCCCACAGAAATATCTTTTTGTTTTTTTTTTTATAAGATGTGGGTGAGATGGGTGAAGGTGGCAAACAAGACAGACAGAGTCTATCCTAGGGTTTATGCAAACACCTAAATAGATTAAGTCTTGGTTATGATTGTGGCGAAATGAACTGGGGGGGGGGAAATGGGGGACACTTACAGAGTACTTTACCCGCACTTTACTCCAATCTACCACACTTGGATCTCCATGCTAGGGTACTTGCAAGACAGTAGATCAAAGACAAGTAGGGTTAGTGCTATGTAAATGCAAAGAAACGCAATGAACAATAAAGTAAATTCCGTTGCCTCCCCGGCAACGGCGCCAAAATGGTCGGGTCGTGTTTCACGTGTTAGAAACCGGGGTTACAAGTAACCCATCGTCGTAGTTGCAAAACACATCGATCAGATAAAATTTATACTGAAACTCCAAGGGAGTCCCAGGTCGAACACAGGGAGGTGACGTTTAGTTTACTCCAAAATCGGGTTTCGTTTTGTTTCTGTTTGGTATTTTCAGGTTTTGTTATTTTTTTGTGTTTTTGAAATAAAAGACAAGCAAATGAAGCACAAGATAGAGATGAGGAACGAAAATGATTTATATATCAATCCAATGTTTATTACAATCTACTATGAAAGCATAAAAAAAGAGAGCGAGGTGAGAGGAAATCTCCCGAATCGGCTATTCGGCGAGACGACGGTGCCTGGTGGAAGCTCGGAGGAAGGAGGTGAGGAGCGGGATGACAGAGGTGAGATGCTGGAGGACGTCGTGTTGAGGAAAGCTTCGGCGTGGCTCCGGAATGGAGGTGAGAAGACGAAGGTGATTTGCTACCGGAATGGAGGTGGGAGGACAGCTCCGAGGTGACCTATGAAGGGAGATGGGAGGTTGGAGGAATATTTAGTGGGGCAGAGGTTCGCTGCACTAATAGGCACCTTGGGAGCTTGATAACAAGCTCTAATGGAGCGTTGGTAGGCTTGCTAGAGCTTGGGAGTAGGTGGGAGTAGAGTAGGTAGAGATGGCTTGGAAGGGAGGGGGTGAAGGCCCTTTTATAGTGGTGGAGAAGAGGCTGAAAATGGATAAAGGACCTCTAGCGACCTCCAGACCATCGCTGGAAACATTGCTGTAGACAGCTCACCTCCACCAACGCCCATAGCTGGCTCTGCTGGCTTGCAATGAAACAGCGACGGCTGTAAGCGTTGCTGTAGGTTAGTCCAGCTGTCGCTAAAAGCTGGTGCCAACTGCCCCTTGCGCCCGCGCCGTCTGCCCCGCTCTTCACGAGCGTTGACCGCGCGCCCAGCTGTGTGCGCGTGTGCTGTGCGCTGGCGTGCGCGCTTGCAACGCACTGGCCCGCGCGTACGCGCACGCGCTACCGCTGCCGCTACCGCTGCTGCTGCCGCTGCGCTTCGCTCCAAATGCCCGTCTAATTGCAAATTGGAGCGGCTACGGGGAATTGAACCCGCGCCTCTCCTTTGCAAGCCGCTGCGTCAACCAATGCGCCACATCGCCCTTTGTGTCGTGAGGAGGAAATCGGTGCAGACGCTTCCCAGCCGTTGGATCTTGATCCAACGGCTAGGATTAACGGTGTAGATGATGAGGGAGAGTGGGCGGTGGTTGCTGGCCGGGTTTGGGTAGCTTGGATGGTGCCACGTGGCGCCATCTGGACCGTCCGTCTTCTTCTTCTTGCAGAGGGTGCCACAGTGCTTAGATCGGGATGATTTTTGCAATGCCGGACTGCGATCGTCGCTCCGGATCCATCCGTACGGTCGGATTTTCCATCTGAAACCCATATGGATGTCGCATTGCCCCCTGGCCGTTGATCTTCCTTGGGCTTAATGTGATGCTACGGGACTCCGATCTGCACGATTTCAAAGGCGTTAATCTCCGAGTGTCGTCCCGATCAGATCTGTATGGTCTGATTGTCCATCCAAGGCCCTGAGATAAATCCTCTCTTCTCCTGACCATAAAAAGGACCTAATTAACCAAAAATATAAACAACTACTCTAAATGCAAAATGATGCATGCTATGCGATATTTATATCATGATATGCAGTGCTAAGTCTAAGAACTATCAAAAATAAGCAATTTATCTTGAATTTATGTGTGTTCATCAGTGCTGGGCCCAGTAGAGCCCAGTAGTTGTAGCTTCTTGTTGTACTCTTCTCTGTAGTAGTGAGTAGTCTCTTGCACCTTTGTACTCTTACATTCTGTACTTTATATTCTTGTACCTGGTTACTTTTCTAATGTTGTGGTGGTGTGTACTGTAGCAGTTTTACTTCTTTACTACTGTACTTTGATTACTGTTAGTTGCTTAGCATAGTGAATGTGGTTTACTTTCCTGCTTTTTGGCTACTTTCTTGTTGGACGACTGGATCTTGGGATCAGTCGAGTCGGTTCGGTCTTTTGTCTTGTAGGGATTTGGGAACCGGGTCGTAACAGTGAAGCTTGAGAAATTTGGCTTTGGAGACTAGTGGTTGAGGTTTAAGGTAGATAGATTGACAAAGTGCTAGGTCTAGAAGTCCATCCTTGATGTTGTGGGATGGTTGGTTTTGGGCTTCTACTTTTTGAATTTGATTGATAAAGGGTGTTTAGTTAATTTACAAAAGCTTAGGTTGGTAAAAATCAGAATTCATAAGCTTAAGGACTGACATGTGTCTGTTGAATTTTTGAGTTAGAATTTGATTTCCAGTCTTTGAGTCTTGTTACATTACCCATCTTGACCTCTTTGATTTCTAGGGTTTAGAGTGGTATATAGGAAACAAAATGGGTGTCAGATGTTTTGATTCGGATTAGAATTCCTGTTAGGAGTTTGTTTTTCACGAGTATCTATTTTGAAAGGTTATTTAGGGTTTTGACTCATTCTAAGAGGATTCTCGTCTAATGCTCTATTTTATTTATGGATAATTATTTATAAAAATATAAAAATATAAAACAAAGAAAAAAATCTCAAAAATCTTATGACATAATCATTCCTTTACTTAAGAATTAATTATATTATAATTACCCTGGTGTTTAAATCATCATATTCATTGTTAATTTTGCTAGGGACTAACAAAACTTTGGCATGGGGGTATGATGAGGAACTTATCATGGTTCCTAATTTATATTTATTAGCTATTTTCCCTGGTTAATTAATAGTGAATAAAATTAACATAGGGTTAATTATATATTTAGAGTAAAATAGCAAGAACCTTACAATATGTCAAAATCACTAAATTAAGGCATAATTAATATTTATTTAAGTTTAATTAATAATTAGGACTCAAATATAACTAATTATCTATATATAAAGCATTATATATATAACTTATAACTATATTTATTAATTAGCTTAATAATGTAATCACTAAAATATAGCTAAAAAAGATAAAAATGTAATTCCATGGCATAAATATATTATTTACTGTATTTCTAATTATATAAAAAGTTGAAAAATAAATAATTTAAAATAAGCTCTTAAAGTCACTATTTACATTTTAGTCCTCAACTTTCATATCAATCGAGTCCTTCTATGCACTAAGGTCCTTATCTATTTGCATATTGGTCCTTGTGTACATCTTTCCCAACCTCCTTCATTTTCATGGACGGTCAGTGGCGAAACGGTGGCAGCAACTAGCTTTTCTTAAGTCGTTGTAGTACAGATAGTTATTGCCATCATTTGCTAATATTTGTTACTCGGAAAATACAGTTCTCCCGAGGTCGAACTCAGGGAGCAAGTCGTATTCTAGAGATATACATGTTTTATTACAAAAATAAAGAGAGAGAGAGATGAAAGTTTGGCTTTTTCTTCTTCTCTTCTTTCTTTCTCTGTCTTTGGTTTTTGTTCTTCTTGTTCTTCTTCTTCTTCTTTTCTTGCTTCCTCTATTTCTTGGTTGGACGATCTTGTCGTTTTCTTCTTTTTATTCTCTTTGTTTCTTCTTTTCTTGCTTCAGATCTGCCTCCCGTGCTCTTCTTCTTCTTCTTCTGCTTTCTGTTTCTTCACTTGGCTGCTCCTTCTCTCTTCTTTTCTTCTTCTTCTTTGTCTTCTGATGTCTGTAGAGTCTTCACTTGGCTGCTCTGTGTTCCTCTCTTTCCTCTGCCTCGCCTTCCTTCTTCTTTGCCTTCACCTGTCTTCAGGACGTCGTCTGATTTGAAAATCAGACGACTTAAACATCTTGTTGCTACAGTGTCTCCCTGAGCTTCCTTCTTCTTCACCTGTGCCTGCACGCTCAAGAGTTCAGAGTCAGGGCAAAACCTACTCTACCCCTCTCCCCCACGCGTCTCTTTCTCTCAAAGTTCGCTCTTAGGACAGCTCTCCCAGAGCAACCGGGTAATCGGGTACGAGTCGCGCCCGGGTCCAGGCCCACCGGCGTGCGGTGGTGGGCGAGGAGTGCAGGTCGGTTTAATCGGGTCGGGCCAGGTCCGCCGAGCGTGGTCACGGACGAGGCCGGGTTGGGTGAGAGGGACCTCACCCCGTGGTCAGGAGGCAGACAGCATAAGGCACTTTTTGCCTTTATGCGTCCGCGTGCCTCTGAGAAGTTCCGAGGTGGGACTAAATGTCCCACCCCAATTGAGCGCCCGTCGCGGAGGGAGCAGTGGGCGATCGTGGCTTCACGCGCGGCCTTCGCCCCAACTGCGAGCCTGGGACGTTTCGCGGAGACGCCCCGCGCAACCTGGGAGTCGAACCTGGGCGAAGGTGTGCCTGCACCTGCAGGTGAAGGAGCTCTGCCTGCTCAGTAATGGCGACGGCGGGCGAGTCACCTGGTCACAGAAGAATGGCCTCTCGGCCTAATCAGACAGGCGGGGGACATTCGCCGTGGCACGACGAAGGTGGTCGGATGGTTTGCAGTGGGCGTGGTGGAGCCAACGGATCGCCCTAGGTCAAACTGCGGGCGGAGAAGTGGGTGTGTTTGGTGGATCTGCAGAGGGCGTTTGGTGGGAAGAGTAGGGGTGGAAGAGGATCAGGGTGACGAGGTGGAGGTTATGAACAGGTCGGCGAGCCGTGTGGGGTGCTGGAGCGATGGGAGCGGTTCGCCGGAGTTTGGCCGGAGGTGGAGAAGGTGAGGGTGATCGGTGGGAAATCGGGGCCGACAGTAAGGGTTTCAGTATGGAAAAGAAAGAGGGGAGGAAGAGGAGAAGTTCTACCTGCTAAGCTGGATGAGGAGGGGTTGGCACAGGCGACAGTCGTATCGACTGTCGCCGGAGAAGAAATTGCCCAGAGGAAGGGGCGGCGGCGAGGAAGGGACCGGAGAGGCGCCAACTGGGTGCGGCGTGACGCGGAAGGATCGAGGGAAGGTAACCCTGCTGCTGGTAGTGCGGCAGGGCGACGAGGAGGAGGAGGAGATGGCCGCCGGAGCAAGGGGGTGTCTGTCGGAGTGGGAAGGGAGGAATTTAGGGGGGTGTCTCCGTCAGATCCGAGCTGCCAAGAACAGCGGAGCGACGGGGGTATTTATAGGGGCGGAATCAGAGAGGAGGGCGGAGGGAGACGACGTGTCTCCCTCGCCGGAGGACGCCGGAGGAAGGAGACCCATACCGTCCGTGTGTTCGCACGGGTGGTATGGGCGGTCGCCGTACCCATGGGGTGTCCCTGCGGTGGCTGACGACGCAGGGTACCCCCCATTAACTTGCCAGGGCCCCTTCCTCACCCTGCGCGGCGCCATGCTCCGCGCAAGGTCTCCGGAGCATGGTGCTACGCAGGTTTTGTAGGAGGGACCTAAATGTAAAGAATGAAGGAGAGTTAGGGGCCAAAATGCGAGGGTTCAAAAGTTGAGGGCCAAAAAGTAATTATATGAGGACCAAAGTGTAAAGTTGGTCAAGAAGGTTTCTTCTTAGGTCCAAATTTTTATGCATGAAGAATTAGGACCTAAGGATTCTGATGGTGAATTTTATTTCTATCTTAAACCTTGTTTGACCGGTCAATTTACGCAAAAACCCAAATTAAGTTGTTAATTGGGCATGGTTCTCAATGTAGGTCAAAATGGGTTCTTAAGGCCAAATTGAAAGTCCTAAACCCTAGAGATTATTTTTATATGAATTTTAGAGGGTTTAGTTGATTTTTACCTTGCCTCGAACCACGTGAATTGAAGTGGGTTTATTTTTAGGGTTACAGGCTGTCATTTAATTCTTTGGGGTTGCTGTAGCCCTTATTGAGTCATCTCATCCCACTTTTCTTCTTATTAGGTTGTTTTGACCTATGTTTGGGCCCTGAGTTACCCTATTTTCCAATCGGATTGGTGAAATTGCATTTTTACCCCTCAATTTATGTTTTCTTTGCAAACTCAGAATCTCTCTGAGCCAAGCCTTTATAAGGTTATGTAGGAGCTTTTATTCTCTGTATTAGGTCAAAATGAGCTAGTTATGGCTCATGATGAGGTTCTCATCAGTCAACGATTGCCGGTGTTCGTACCTTCTTCATTACCGTCTATCTGGCATTGCATTGTCGCATACATTGCCGGTAAGCTTTGGCTTACCAAGTCCTTCAAATCCAACGGACTGGATCGTCATAAACCTAACAACCTTGCGTGGTGAAATCACCATAGCTAGAGACAAAGGACCCTAACCCTACGTATGTGGGCGAGATTGCATCTAGATTCCTAGCACTCTACCCCCCATTCCACTTTTAAATACCCCCTTTGACCTCCAATTGGCGGTTAACAACTCCCTTCCCTCTTCTTTACCTGAGATTACTCATAAGCTATTCTTCCTTCCTCCAACAACTACTTTCTCCTTCCTCCAGTCTTCTTCGATTGAGGCGACCGCCTCTTACTCTTCATCTTCCTCCGCCACATCTTTTGGCACAGCTGTGACGTCATGTATTCCTTCTTTGCGTACGTCTATGCTGGATTTCTCTTCTTTATCTTCTAATTTCTTCCTTTATTGAGCCTTGGCGAAGCTTTTGAACCCTCTTTCTAGATAACAGCAGAGATAGATTCATAGCGTAGTGTAGAGTAGATCTAGGTAGTTAGTTAGCGTAATTAGTCAGTTTAATTGCATGTCTTAGTCTTTCTTCTTCCTTACCTCTAGCAGGCCATGTCATGCCTTGCCAATTCGCTTTCTTGCTTTTCTTTCACACTAATAACCTTCTTAATTAATGCTTCCATGATCATTTCTTCCTTCTTAATTCTCTGATTTATCACTTTATACACCTAATCCAACTCACATACACCTGAGCTCTTCCGCTGTCCATGGCAAAGGCTCAGAGACTAGAACACCTCCAAATGGGGCCCTCCATCACTTTCCTACATCACAAGGGCCCCATTCCCGTAGTTAATTAGATCTATTATCTAGTATATAACAAACACCTAAATCACTCAATAACTTGAGCACGTTGTTAATGGTGGCTCAAGAAGAGTTCTTCTATGAATTCCTTTCATCCACATCATTGCAGAAACCCACTGGATAATTCACCTCACTCATTTGAGTGAGGTGAGACTTTCTGAGCTCTGTCGAACTCAGGAAGGCAAATTCTATTGAATCCAAAGTATATCATTTAATATGAGCTTAATTAAAGTGTTTAGTGTGTTTCTAAGGTTCTTGAGAACCTCAGGATTCTTTAGAACTACTTCTTAAGAAGTTTCATGGAGATTTAATCTCTAGATACTAATTTCAGCCTTCATCGGGTCTCCGATGAGCTCCAACGAGTCCAAATGAGAGCTATAGCCTTTGATTCACTATGTAGAGCTCCAGATCACCTTTTAGTGATCTAATGATCAATTTCCACCAATTAGACTTTTGTTTTAATGCTTGTATCAACTTGTCTCTCTTTGTCTTCCTTAGCTCTGGCAGAGTTGAGGAGATTTATAAATTTGATTTCAGACTTAAGCAATAGGCTATGAAGCTTTCTTAGATCTTAAGGAGTCTAGAAATACTTTTAGTTTTGTCTTAAAACCTCTGATGTTCTCTGTCGAACAAAGTCATCTTTGATCTCAAGCGGAGATGCCTGAGACCTTATCTAGAATGATCAAAATTAAGTTTGATGTGTCTAATAGATTCCTGAGGTTGAATTAAGTCGATCTGAGTAGTTATTTTAATCAGAGAAGTTTTATATTAGAAAGTCAACTTTCAAGCTTTAAAGGTCAACTCAGAGGTGCTCTTGATGTTTCAGACCTGGAAATTGAGATTAAATGGATGATATGAGTTCCTGAGGTCACTGTGATTCTATTGGAACTAATTTGGATGTGCTTAATGGAGATTTATTGTATATTTGAATTTCTTCACAATTTGGGTACCTTTTGAACTTCAATGGAGTTTATAGGTTTTTTGTTGAGATTTAAAGCTCAAATTAGTCTAGAATAACTTGATTTAAGCTATTGAAGTGATTTGAATTGGTTTTAAAGGCTTTAATCTAATAATTAGTTCATTTGAAATCAATTTGCTTATTCTAAGCCTACGAATGAAGCTCTAAAGTTTCTAGAGATTCCCTTTTCTTCCCATACCTGAAAACCTTCTCCAATCCCTGTGGAATGGTTTGCAGTAATTATTAGAGCCTTTAATTGATAGACATAATAGGTTTATATAAGCTTGTTATAGGAACTCTTTTTTGCTGACATGCAGCAGTGCACCTATGGTGTCAAGCCATGTTGAGTCTTTGATTTGAAGGATCGGATGAGATCCTTTGATTTAATTGAAACCAGCAATCAGCAGTAGGCTCGTAAGGCTTTCAATCGAGCCTTGGTTTGCTTGCATTAGCTTTCTAAGCCATTAGGAATTAGATGATGAAGTTAGTGCTGTGAGCTTGGCATGCGCAGAAGAAACTGGGAACGCTTAGTTCCCATATCAGAAACTAATAAGTTGCTGTTATCATATCAAAGGAAAAGCGTTCAATGGCTGATCAGTCGTCAAGCGCAGGGAACGAATCATGAGCATAGCGTGTGTGTGTGTGTTGTGGCACAACTCTGGGAGAGCAACTTCCAGATGCTAGGTGGTGGGGCATGATGGTGACATGTGTCCTAGTAGTGGTCGATCCAGCTCATCTGGGTTGTTGATCACGTGAAAAGACGTGTGGATATCCCTGATCCTTTTTATAGTAGAGCACACTCTACAATCGCGATGTCTTAAACATTGGCTAGGTGTTGAACTTACCTGTGCTTTGTGGAGCCTAAGGGTTATGCTGTGCTTAGTGAGGCTAAAGGCTATATTGTGAAGGCTGTGTTAAAGGCTATATGGTGAAGGCAATAAAGGGCATGTGTACCTAAGTGTTAAATCAAAATGTGCCTAAGTTGTTAATAAATGTTAAGCTTAATTGAAGTTGTTCTAAAATAGCTCTTTTGTTGTAATTTTATTTTTAATTCAACGCATATAATTTCTTTTTGCTTATGGGATGATTGCTTGCTATTCATTGCATATTTCTTTGCAATTATTCATGTGGATAACATATTGTGACAAACGTGACATTAGACGGGTTTTTAAGACGTCTGGGAAGTGGCCCAGACGTCTGTCCAGACGTTTGGAACACTTTCCAGATGTCTGGTAATAAATTTTTTCGGCATACGAGATTGCGTCTGCACGCAGACTGCACCCACCGCTTTCGTTCTTCTTTCCCTCTCCCTTCCTGCAGACGCGTCGCCCTTTTCTCTCTCTCCTCGCACGGCCTTATAAAACACCCTCGACCTCTCCCTCACCCTCATCTCCTCTGCCTTTTCCTTCTCCTTCTTCCTGCCAGTGCTAGAGCGTGAGCGAGTGAGCGGCAGCAGCAGCGGCTGCGGCGAGCGTGCGGGAAGGAGGGCTACGAGCGGAAGGAAGAAGCTCGACCGTGAGAGTTCGAGCTTGTCAGGGGAGCTAGAGTCAGCCGGCGGGGGAGCGGTAGGCGTGGGGTGTTGCGGAGGGGCTGCTGCGGCTTGGACAACAGGCGGACGGAGCGCGGCGCGGCCGTGCATCGTGGGCGGAGAGTGAATCGGGCCTTGGTTCTGGAAATTTTTCCAGAATCAGACGTCTAGACTTACATCGAGACGACGTCGAAGACGTCTGGAGGACTGTCCAGACGTCTGACAGGTAAGATATTTCATCTTCTCCCTTTTTCGCGTGTACGGCCATGCAGCCGTCCGCAACGACTCCATTTGCGCTTCGTCGTGCTGAGAACAGGTGTGTGTGCATGCAGGTTTTGCTCGGGAGGGCGCGAGGGCTTGCCATCCACGTGGATCAGACGTCTGGCCGCAGTGCCAGACGACGGGGAGGACTTCCAGACGTCCGGGGTGACAATCGGACGTCTGGGAACCATGGTCAGACATTCCAGCGGGCTTCTGGACGTCTGAAGGACTGCGCAGAACTGAGGTACGATCGATCAACATTTTAAGACGTCTGGAACCTCTTCCAGACGTCTGATTTTGGACAGTTTCGTTGTTTTTGACCCGTTTAGGGCCCGTTCGGAGTTTGTTTTCCGTGTTTCGAGTTGCATTCTTTCCAGAATAAATTCCTCTACCCATTTACATTAATTGTATACCATTCTGAGAAACTCCTTGTGATTGATCCTTGTGTTAGGACCCCATTCCGTTGCAGTCTTGGGGGTTGCGGAGGCGCGTGGGATTGCTGACCACGCCCCCAGTACTCCCGATTTCGCTTGTAGAGTGGCTTTTAATTTATTTAACATAATTTGTTACGATTGTGGAATAATTAATAGAGTCTAGGGCATTGTATGAATCCTAGGACTGGAAAACTAGAGTGAATGATAGATCCTAAGTTATTGCATGAATCCTAGGACTAGAAAACTAGATTGAATGATAGATCCTAGGGTACGGCATGAATCCTAGGACTGGAAAACTAGTGGAATATATAAATATTGCAGTCTTGGAAAAGTGGAAAGGGAATAATAGCTGCCTGTAAATTGATTTAACAGCTACCTGTTATGAATGAATAAATATGATTGAGAATATGGATTGTATGAATGTAAAACTGGAACGGTGAAACCTAAAATGGCCAAACCAAAAAGAACATGAACCCTATGGTGAATTAGGAGTAGAACTCCTGGAAAGAGAACAGAATGGAACTGAGAAAGTGAAACGTGGAAGTATGTTGTTTCTTGGGTACGTGGTACCAGATAGAGCACACATTACCTCTTAGTGTAGAGGGGAGCTTGCCGCCCTCAGGTTGAGATCGGGGTGGGTTTGGCCACTGTACACCGACTTGCTGGCTCTCGCGTACGCAGTACCGAGGAGAGCTACTAGTGTAGGGAGAACACTAGCTACCCCACGTGCCCCGGGGTTCTGCTAGCCTCCTACACTGACTTGTTAGGCCCACTGGGCAAACCAGGGTAGTCAGGCGAGGGTGCGCGGACTGTGGAGGGGTTGGACCCCTGTTACTGAGAGGGCTCTGCCCTATACTGGTTCCGTGCTGTGCTTTGGGTGCACTCGTTAATGGAAATGAACGACCGCGTGCCAGTGCAGGGTAGCTACCCGTGCGCTTATAGCGTGTGCCGTAGTCACCGTTACGTCTGTCAGCGACCTTGGGGTGGTTGACTGAGGGTAGGACCACCACAGGGGACTCTCCCGGCCAGGGGAGCACCACGTGTTACTTCTACTTTTCGGAAAAGACTGCAATCAAGATCTTTCCCACGAGGAACATTCGAGATCAAGAGAAGGATCTGAGAAATAAATCAATAGTAATTTAATAGAAAGACGTAAATAACGAAAGTAAAAAAAATATACCAGCTACTGTTCACTCTTTTGCTTCTTTAGCTTTTAGTTGCCACTCTAGTTAGCGTTTCGCTGACGTGTTACACTCGTTACTTTTCAGGACCAGGTGTTGAGCAGCCAGGGTCAGCGGCTGCAGAGGACGCTGGGCCTAGTAGGGTCCAGTAGAGTTACCTGTAGTACTTTTTGTACTTTTCTTCCACTGTAGTGAGTAGTTTCTTTGTTACTCCCTGTACTTTCTTTGTCGAAACTTTATGTTATGTATATGTTTATTTCCCTTCTGCTGTGGTGGTGTATACTGTAGTATTTCCTTTTCTTACTACTGTATTTTGTTACTGCTAGTTATATTCATGCTGAATGTGGTTTATTTTACTGCTCTTTTGGTTACTTCCTCGTTGGACGACTAGGTCTTGGGATTAGTCAAGTCGGTTCGATTCTTGTGTCTCGTAGGGATTCGGGAATCGGGTCGTTACACATATTGTAGTTGATTAATTGGTAATTAAGTACTTAATGAAGTAATTAGTCTAAATTAGTGTCTTATTAGTGTAGTAATCTATACTAAATTAGTAAGTAGTATCTAAGTAGTAATTATAACTAGTAATTAAGTAAGTACTTAGCTTTTGTTTAATTAAGTAATGTAAGATCTATTAAGTAAAGTAGTTAATACTTATTTAATTTAAGTATATATATATATAGCATGTAGGTAACTTAAGTAGTATACTTAGTAAGCTAAGCTTATGAGTTAATTAGTAATTATTCTTTATATTAAGTATGTATATAAGTTATGTTTAGTAGTTAGTTATCTTTATTGATTAAAAATAATGATTAACTTAAAATAAATGGTGATTAATATGCTTAATTTAGCCTCCCGGCAAATGACCTGGACTTAACCAGTAAAAATTTATAAAATGTGCTGATTACCTTACTCCTTATACTATAACTTAACAATGACTAATTAACTATGAAATGTAATTGTATATCATTGACCAAACCCTGGAGCGGTTAGCAGGAAATCAGTTCTTTTATTTCCTGGATGGGTTCTTAGGCTATAATCAGGTGGCTATCGATCCTCGTGATCAAGAGAAGACCACATTCACCTATCCCTTTGGCACCTTCCTCTTCTAAAGAATGTTGTTCGGACTATGTAGTGCGTCAGCTACCTTCCAACGTTGCATGCTGGCGATATTCCATGACATGGTAGGTGACCGAGTCGATCTTTCGCTTTTAAGTCGTTTGTAGTTTAATGTGGTGGAAAAATCAACTAATCAATTTTTAATAAGAAATAACCACTCGCAGAGGAGCAGGTCGTATCCACAGGGAGGCAATAACGTATTAAAATTCGCGCCACTTAAAAATGTTTGTTCGGAGTCAATTTGGACAAGAACCAAGCCAAGATTGCCTTTAGATTAAGGTTTAAGCAAGAAACAATGCTGAAATGGCAATTATGAGAAACTACAGGATATTTTCCGCAATGCAAAGTGAATAGAATATGATTAAAATGTGGCAATGGCAGAAAATGTAAATTTTAATTAACGTTTTACTGTAGCAAAACAGGGGAATTTTTCCCCGTTGTCTTGCGCGACGAGGAGCCGATGGTCAGGCGCGGGAAGCTCGGAGGAGGTCCCTTGGATCAAGGGCTTCGAATCGGTGGTGGCGGCGAGTCGCGCGGCGGTCGGAGGTGGCCGGACGAGCTCCGGCGGAGGTGCTGCAGCCGGCAGCTTGCGCAGCCTGTTGGCGTGAAGTCCGCCGCCTACTGCTGCTGCGGGGGTCTGCTGCGGCTGGCGTGGCAGGCGTTCGTCTGCCGGCGCGGGGAAGAGGGCGCTGCAGGAGGTTCTGCAAGCGCGACGGAGGGTGCTGCAGCGCGGTTGGAGGATGGCGTGCACTGCGGAGGGTCTGCGGAGGGTGCTGCGGGCGGTTCTGCAGGCGCAGTGGTGAACGGCGTGGACTGCAGGCGCTGCAGGAGGGCGCTGGCGCGGTTGTGCGTGGGCGGTGGTCTGCAGGAGACTTCAGGCGTGCGCGGTGAAGTGAGCGGGTAACTTCAGACGGGTGCGCCGGTGGTTGCGCGTGGAGATGGCGAAGGCTGCAGGTGCAGGGAAGGTGGCGTGAGCGGGCGTGAGGGCTGGAGGTTGTGCACGCCTTGCATGCGGTTGGAGATGAGCGGGCTGCTGCGGCGTGGGTGGTGGAAGTGAAGTGAGAGGACGGAGATTGCTGCTGGAGTGGGGGTGGACTTCAGACGTCCGGGAAATTTCCCGGACGTCTTAAGTGACTGAAAGGGTGATTGCACGGTGGCTCGGCAGTGGTGGTTTGCGACGACGGCGAGGAAGATGCACGCTAGGGTGCTCACGGTGATGCGGGCGAGCTCCGGATGGCGGTGTGGCCTGTCACACCACACGCCCACGGTGGTGGAGACTCGCCGCCACGGTAGAGGCCGGCAGTGTGGAGTGGAAGAGAGAGGTTCTCTCTGCACAGTGGTGGGTCGGTGGCGGAGGCCTCCTGAGCTCGGCTGCCTCCGTGCTCCTTTTGTAGTGTCTTGAACAATTTTGAAATCAGCCGCCGACCAGATCCACCACATCCGCTCCCCCTTGAATGGCTTCATCACTGCAGCAGCCGGGCGTTGGAGCGGCAGCCAGCCGTTCTGAAAGAAGACGAATAAAGAAAATATTATTAAAATATTAGGGTTATTTATGTATAGACCCTCAACTTCTATGTTAATAAAAACAGTATACCTAATTGGTTATCTAATTAGATGAATGCTATTCTAAGCTAATTCTAAATGCACTTAAGATATGAATGCAATGTATGGATTATGTAATTAGATTAAAACTATGAATTAATCTATTTACATCCTAACTTATACTAAATAAATGTTAGAATTAACCTAATGTGTAGGCACTTAAATACTTAAATAGCCCACAACTATGGGCTAATCAAATACCCCCATGCCTAGTTTTTGCTAGTCCCTAGCAAAATTAAGCGAAACCTAGCACTCTAAGTAGACTAGTCAACTCACTTAGTCTTCCTTCAGAAGCATATTAAGTTCAGGTTCTAAACCCAAGGTTCCTAAGTAGTTGCTAAGTTACAGACTAGGTCGGCTAAAGACGAGTTGCAAGCACAAGTTTCCTTGATTTCTGACTCTACCCTAAAGTTTATTGATCCCTGAGATTAAAGCATCCGTGCTTTTGCATTGGTCCGAGTTATTTGAGTTAAAGGAATTTTTTTTTTTTTAATATATATACCTTTTTTTTTTTTGTTTGATTCTTCTAAGTCTAACCTCAGATCAGCTATCAACACGGTCTGTGTCGGATTCATTGTCCCCATTACCATACCTCGAAGGGTGCCTGGCTTTCGATGCTTCGAGATAGCACCGCCCATAACGACCCCAAGAACTCCTGGCAATCGACACTTCGAGATAGTATCGCCCATGGATTTCTTAAGCGAATTCAGGCCTATGGCAATCGGCACTTCGAGATAGGGCCGCCCATGGTACCTGAACCGCGCAATGCGCTTACATGCCCCCAGTAGGATGGATATCCTAAGAGACAAGCGCCGAGGAGGTAATATGTTACCATCGCATCCTCAAGGTGAGTATATACTCCACCTCTCCTGCGGCGGGAACTCTTCCAATCAAAATGTGTTTTCAAGCCTCTCTTAAGCCAAAACTAAGAGAACCAAATCTCTTTTCAGAAATTAAGTTAATTACCAGACCAAGTGTGAAAAATTTGGATGCTTGGGTTACAAGGACCCGTAAACCAAAAGGTAGAATAAGACTCCAGGTACTACCCCACCTTTTAACTCAAACCCTAGCTTCCCTTCCTCAACCTCTTGAAGAATGGTCCGCAACTTAACTCCTACTTAAGTTTTTAAGTCCACAAAGGACCCTAAAGGTCTAAAGCTAGTAGCTTATTTAGCTTCTAAAGTTTGACCCTAGAATTAACTTAGTCTACGCTAGAGTTCTGATTTGCTTAAGAATGCAGGACTTAGCCAGTTAAGCTCAAAACTTTTTTTTTTTTTTTTTATATGTACAAATGTATGCAATTATGCTATGTATATCCCCAAGTACACCCCCCCATGCCTAAAATCTGGAATGTCCTCATTGCATAGAAGGATATTACCTGGGTCAAAGCTGGGCTGAATAGCCGAAGAACCTGCAAATCAGGTTCAAGAATTGCATTAATAGGCCCTAAAAATGAGCAAAGCAAAGTTGGCCTAGAAAATAGGTAACCTAGGATGTTGGCGAGCTGATGATGAATCCCGATAGCAAATGCTCGCCCAACTAAAATGGGAATGAAATCTTCCCAGGTCACCAGAAGAGGTTCTAAAGGATAAACAGTTAAAATAACCTCCAAAGGGGTAGGGGTAGGATGACAAGGATCCTCCAAAAAGAATGGGGAAGGAATGGTATAGAGATAAACCCCCAGGGTAATGGACTGACTAAAGAAATCATCAATCCATACCCGATACTCCATTACAGAAAATATTGGTCTGTTAAGCCCCCTAGTCAGAACAAAAATGAGCAATTCTCTAAGGGAAGGATCGTCTAGGGTGTCCAAGTTACGAGGTTGTGGGATGGCCATAAGATCTAGGTTGGGTTTAATCAGCTTGGTGTCCATCCCAAACACTCTTTCTAAATCCTCAATTTCATCCCTAACATTCCTTGCACCATCACGTGGATCTTCCTGCTCTTCATCAGGAGTCACAATTTCGCTTTCAGATATAAGAGAATCAGAGGGTGACTTCGAAGTGAATGAAGGCAGGTTGGAAGCAACAGATCTAGGGATTATCCTATTAATGTCATCCCCGGGTTTTTGTTCTTTACTCAAATCTTCCTCGGATTCTATATGTGAATCCACATAAATCTTAGAAATTGCTTCCAAATTTTCCATCATTTTATCATGAGGAGAAATATCATCAATGGGTGTGCCAAGGAAACCTAATTTGGTCAAATTTGTGACATCCTCAGGGGCTAACTCTTCAAATAAGACATAATCACCCTTAGTGTCACTCCAAATCTTGAATGTAGGTTCCTCATATAATTCGTCTTCCTCCTCATCACATAATTCATCATGTACCCGAGGTCTAGAATCATTTAATATCTCAGCAGATCCCCTAGGGTGCTCTATCTGAGGTAAATTATTTACATTGGTTACATCAGACTCCTCAGATAGGTCAATTTCTTTAGGGTTAGGTTCCCTAAGGGTGGGTTTGAGTTCCATATCGTGATCAGAAGGGAGGGTAGGATTAACAACTTGACTTTGACCCACTTCATCAAATGTCACGAAAATACTATCATCTGGGTCGAGGTCTTCCAATGGCACCATCATTCCCTTCTTTTGACTCCAATATAATTCAGGTGGATACTCAACCTTATCATCATCTTCCTCGGGTTGCCACCATTCTTCATCCAATGCATAGCTACTTTCATGTGTTTTTTTCTCCCACCTAAAGTGTAGATCTCTCAAGGAAGTGTCATCTAATGGGGAGGTTTCAAAATCGATCCTCGAAAAGTAGCTATTCTCCCCAGAATTTCCCTTCAACTTAAAGTGTAGCTTTCCCACGGGAGATGCATCTATTGTAGAGGGGTGTACGTCATCGTCAATGGGGCAGATTGGGTGGCTAATTTCATCTCTTTCTTGTTGGCCTGCTCTCAAAGATTCTCCTAACAATTCACTCATTTCATTTTGCATTTTCTGTATTTCCATCTTCAAAGAGGAGAGGTCATTTCTATCATAAGAGAAGTCAGGCTCAGACTTATAGTACCCAGGAGTGTTTGTCCAACCATTATAAGTTTTCAGGGAGGGTAGGTTGGGTATTTCTTTGGTATGTGAGATATTGGGCAAAGCAAATCCCGCTCCTGAGTTCTGCTCACTAATTTGGGGCTTAGCTAGGCCAATACTCCTATAATAGGAGTAAAACGGATCCCAATGATTGTCATTATGTCCATCAAGGAATGGACCATTTCGGCGTCTGGGATCGAAGGATGCAGAGTGCGGGTGAGGGTGTGGGCAAGATGTGAAAGGATGAAAATCAATGTGGTCCATTCTAACTCACACTTCAATCAGAATTCCCCAAACAAGACACAATTCAAAAAGGACCTTTTAGGTCTTTCCCAATTTAGGCTTTTTATTTTAAGTCAGATTGCAGGTGACAATACAATTTGTTCAATCAATTTACGCGCCTATTGTCGACTTACGGCTTGCCTAAAAAGACCTAGTTGGAGCTTAGGTGTTCTTCCCTAAATCTCAAATGGTCAAGTAAATCCAAAGACGGAAGATCGAGGGATGCAAGTAGGCCTAAGCCTTCCTTTGAAGCTGTGCTTTCGCGGTGCTCCTCAACTACCCCCAAAAATCCGTGACAGGGTATCCCCCTCTTTGGATTTACAAAACCTTTGATCTCAAGTTCCGAACACTTCAAAATCCAACGAAAGGAGGGCTCTTGTCCTAGTATTTCCAAACCTAAGGAGTGTCTAGAAACATTCCGTGGTGCAGGTGAAATAAGTGTGCATACACCGTCAAAGATTTTGAACTTTGAATCGCACGCCAAGTTTGAAAATCAAATCCTTGGTTTTTAAAATGTCCTTCCTTTAATTAGTCCTTTTTCTAAAGAAAATATGTGACCACTTGTTAGATTTATTCAGTACAGATTAGGTGGTCTTCGCATTAAATCCCAAATGCAATGCGTGATCAAAAATAGGATGCAAAGTAAGAGAATGCGTACCTTGCCTCCAGCGATCTTCGATGCAAAAATGCACGCAATGCAGAAAAGAAAATCTACAGGCTGCTCATACAGACCTAAATGGTTCGTCCTAGGGCAGGCAACTTCTAGCAGGCAGCTCATTTTTTTTTTTTTCTTTTTCTATTTTTTTTTAGAACTACTTATGCACAAGCAAATAAAAGAAATAATAAAAAAAAAAAAAAACCTAAATCTAAAGAAAAGGGAACAGGCTCCCAAAAATTACCCAACACGGGTCCAAAACAAAATCGGGGAACAAACCCCTCAAAATTTACCCCAGAACAAGGGTTTCAAACTAACTGTAATGAAAAATTAAGTCTTCAGTCTTAATTCTATTCTAATTAAACTAGCGATTAAATACAATGGTGTCCGTCGCGTCCTCGTCCTTCTCCTCCTTTCAAAATTGCTTGTCCACTTCTCGTCTGGCGACGTCAAGGGTCGCCTCTCACAGCGGCTGATTCTTGCATAAATTTTCTCGCACAGAAAAAAAAATAATGAATGATCAAATCTCTGTGCAATTGACAAATAATCAAAATAAAATTAGGGGAAATTATTGCGTCTGTTGCCTCCCCGGCAACGGCGCCATTTGACCGAGTCGATCTTTCGCTTTTAAGTCGTTTGTAGTTTAATGTGGTGGAAAAATCGACTAATCAATTTTTAATAAGAAATAACCACTCGGAGAGGAGCGGGTCGTATCCACAGGGAGGCAATAACGTATTAAAATTCGCGCCACTTAAAAATGTTTGTTCGGAGTCAATTTGGACAAGAACCAAGCCAAGATTGCCTTTAGATTAAGGTTTAAGCAAGAAACAATGCTGAAATGGCAATTATGAGAAACTACAGGATATTTTCCGCAATGCAGAGTGAATAGAATATGATTAAAATGTGGCAATGGCAGAAAATGTAAATTTTAATTAACGTTTTACTGTAGCAAAACAGGGGAATTTTTCCCCGTTGTCTTGCGCGACGAGGAGCCGATGGTCGGGCGCGGGAAGCTCGGAGGAGGTCCCTTGGATCAAGGGCTTCGAATCGGTGGTGGCGGCGAGTCGCGCGGCGGTTGGAGGTGGCCGGACGAGCTCCGGTGGAGGTGCTGCAGCCGGCAGCTTGCGCAGCCTGTTGGCGTGAAGTCCGCCGCCTATTGCTGCTGCGGGGGTCTGCTGCGGCTGGCACGGCAGGCGTTCGTCTGCCGGCGTGGGGAAGAGGGCGCTGCAGGCGGTTCTGCAAGCGCGACGGAGGGTGCTGCAGCGCGGTTGGAGGATGGCGTGCGCTGCGGAGGGTCTGCGGAGGGTACTGCTGGCGGTTCTGCAGGTGCAGTGGTGAACGGCGTGGACTGCAGGCGCTGCAGGAGGGCGCTGGCGCGGTTGTGCGTGGGCGGTGGTCTGCAGGAGACTTCAGGCGTGCGCGGTGAAGTGAGCGGGTAACTTCAGACGGGTGCGCCGATGGTTGCTCGTGGAGATGGCGAAGGCTGCAGGTGCAGGGAAGGTGGCGTGAGCGGGCGTAAGGGCTGGAGGTTGTGCACGCCTTGCATGCGGTTGGAGATGAGCGGGCTGCTGCGGCGTGGGTGGTGGAAGTGAAGTGAGAGGACGGAGATTGCTGCTGGAGTGGGGGTGGACTTCAGACGTCCGGGAAATTTCCCGGACGTCTTAAGTGACTGAAAGGGTGATTGCACGGTGGCTCGGCGGTGGTGGTTTGCGACGACGGCGAGGAAGATGCACGCTAGGGTGCTCACGGTGATGCGGGCGAGCTCCGGATGGCGGTGTGGCCTGTCACACCACACGCCCACGGTGGTGGAGACTCGCCGCCACGGTAGAGGCCGGCAGTGTGGAGTGGAAGAGAGAGGTTCTCTCTGCACAGTGGTGGGTCGGTGGCGGAGGCCTCCTGAGCTCGGCTGCCTCCGTGCTCCTTTTGTAGTGTCTTGAACAATTTTGAAATCAGCCACCGACCAGATCCACCACATCCGCTCCCCCTTGAATGGCTTCATCACTGCAGCAGCCGGGCGTTGGAGCGGCAGCCAGCCGTTCTGAAAGAAGACGAATAAAGAAAATATTATTAAAATATTAGGGTTATTTATGTATAGACCCTCAACTTCTATGTTAATAAAAACAATATACCTAATTGGTTATCTAATTAGATGAATGCTATTCTAAGCTAATTCTAAATGCACTTAAGATATGAATGCAATGTATGGATTATGTAATTAGATTAAAACTATGAATTAATCTATTTACATCCTAATTTATACTAAATAAATGTTAGAATTAACCTAATGTGTAGGCACTTAAATACTTAAATAGCCCACAACTATGGGCTAATCAGTAGGTGATTTTCTTGAGGTCTTTATGGATGACTTTTCGGTCATTAGACCGACCTTTGATGATTGTCTGGCCAACCTAATCCGCATCCTTCGGAGATGTATTAATGTGAACCTTGTGCTTTATTGGGAGAAAAGTCACTTTATGGTGCACAAAGGTATTGTTTTGGGACGTACCATCTTCGGGAAAGGTATTGAGGTAGACAGAGCTAAGGTGGACGTGATAGCTAATTTACCTATACCTAGCTCTTTAGGCAAATCCTCTCTTTTCTAGGCCATGTCGGGTTCTATAGGAGATTTATCAAGGATTTCTCCAAGATTTCTAAACCTTTGATGCATCTCTTATCAATCAATGTGCCCTTCGACATGGGCCTGAGTATATTTGGGTATTCATGTAGCTATGTGATGCTATCACTAAGGCCCTTGTTCTCTAGCCACCTGATTAGTACCTCAACTTTGACACCCCTGTGTGATTCTTCTAACTTAGCTATTGGAGATATCTAGGGAAAAAGACGCGATAGACACCCCTTTGTGGTGTACTACGCCAACAAGATGCTGGATGAGGCCCAACGTAATTATACGATCACTGAAAAGGAGTTATTGGTGGTCGTCTTTGGGCTAGAGAAATTCAGATCTTATCTTTTGGGCTGCCATGTTATCATCTTCACTGACCACACAGCCATTCGCCATCTCCTGCATAAGAATGATGCTAAACTATGATTGATTAGATGGATCCTTCTGTTACAAGAGTTTGATCTTTAGATACGAGATAAGGTTGGAGCCCAGAATGTGGTCGTAGGCCATCTCTCTAGACTTGACCTTGACCATATTGGACTTTCTTTGCTGTTCAATGAGTCTTATCCTAACGAGCACCTTCTATTGATAAATGTGGCAAGTGGACCTTGTTATGCTAAGATCTCTAATTACCTTGCCTCTGGCTCTCTTCCCCAAGGCTGGCCTAAAAACCAATGCAAGCATCTCATTGCAGAGGCAAATTACTATTTCTGGGATAATCTCTTCTTTCTAGATTAGGTGCTGAGTAGATTATCCGTCACTGTATTGATAGCGAGATTCATGGTGTGCTATCCTTTTGCCATGATTAGGCCTGCAGAGGCCATTTTTCAGGGAGGAAGATAGCAGCCAAAGTGTTACAATGCAAATTCTTTTGGCCCTCCCTTCATTAGGATGCACACAATTATGCTAAGCACTTCACTAGATGCTAGTTGCTAGGGTCAATGTCACGTCGTGACATGATGCCCTTGCAACCCATCTTAGCTGTAGAAATATTTAATATATGGGGAATCGATTTTATGAGTCCCTATCCTCCATCCAACGACTTCGAGTACATCCTTGTTGAAGTTGATTATGTCTAAATGGATTGAGGCCATTCCCATGCACCATGTTGGCCATGTTGTCAACACCAAATTCATCAAGGACTATATCTTTACGCACTTTGGGATCCCTTGGGCCATTATTTCGGATGGAGGAACCCATTTCACATATTCGTCTTTTCAGACAATTCTAAGGAAGTATGGAGTTCACCACCATATTGCTTCTTCATACCATCCCCAGACGAATGTCCATGTTGAGGTGTTGAACCAGCAGATCAAGCAAATCCTCAAGAAAATGGTTTGTCTTGACTGTAAGGATTGGTCCGACAAGCTGACTGACGCCTTATGGGCGTATGATGTTAATATCATTCTTTTGATATAACAAAATTACATTTTTATTGAGGACTAACCATTACAGGTTAAGTCAAATTATAGAATGGATGCATCCACATCAACATTTTTCAAATGAGTCATGGGACAAAGAGGACTTGAAGACTGTTTTATTTTTATTGAGTCTAGAGTTATGTACGAAACCTCAACAAGATAATAAACATAAGTTTTCATTTTTCGCAAAAATTATTTTCTTTTGAACCTATGTTAATTCTACTATTGATCGATCAAAATTCCTTTTTGATCGACCAGGCCTTGATCAACCAACTCCCTGTTTTAATTGATCAAAGACCTTTAATGGTCATATTCCTTTTTGATCGATCAACCCATTTGATTTAATCGATTAAAAATATTCCAACGGTCAAATTTCTTTTGAAATTATAATGTCAATCAATATACCCTTTTAATTGATCAATGTTGAATAAATCAATGCTTTGATTTAAGTAACCAAAAGTAGTTTTGATCGACCAAACCTTTATTTTGATTAATCAAAGCTATGTTTCCAAAATTTCCAAAACAAGTCCAAAAACACCTATAAATAGGACCTTCGACCCCCCTCTTCAAAACACACCTCAAGAGATTTCAAAGAGAAAAACACACATACTCTCTTTAGTGCTTTTGTGCCTCTGTGCCTACAACTACTACGATTCAAAGACGCTCCCTTGTGATTCAAGAAAGTTCGATTTGTTTTATTCTTGCTAAGGTTCCATAGGAAATATTGCTATACACTTTTTATTCTATTATTCTTGATCTAGAATCCAAGTTGTATTGGAAGTCCCATTATTCTTCTCTTGGTCAAGTGTAAGAGAAGACATTTGTAAGAGGTTGTGCCACCCTCGTTTAAGTGATGCATGGTAGTGGATTTGACTAGCGTCGACTAGTCAAGAAAATCCTAGGCTGGGATCCTTAGGTAGTGGTTTTCACCTGGAAGGGTTTCCACACTAAATCAGGTGTTATTTTTCTGGTCTGTGCTTATTCATTTTTTGATCTGTGGTGAATGATTTTTTAAGTTCTATTATAAATAGATATTACACTATTCACCCAACCTCTAGTGTATACTTGATCCCTTAGGCTCTGCACGTACTTACATGTGGTATCAGAGTCTTATTTTATTCCAGTTAGGATGTCAAGATCCTCTGAGATATATGCTAAGGGTCAATTTGCTGACAAACCGATACTATTCGATGGCACCAACTATGCGTATTGGAAGACCAAAATGAAAATATTTTCGGAATCTATGGATTATGAAGTATGGGATGTGATAGCCTCCAAGTACGCCAGACTAGAGAAGAAGGAAGGAGTGGCTATCATAATAGGCCAAAAGAAGATAGCCACACACAATGAAAAAGCCATGAATGCTATCTTCTATGGTCTATCCAAAGAAGAATTTAACAGAGTCTCTGCTTGTAAAACCACCTATGAGATCTGGAACATTCTTGAAGTTACTCATGAAGGGACTTCAAAAGTGAAGGAAACATGAGTCAATCTCCTTACCCAGAAGTACAAGCTTTTCCACATGAAAAAGGGCAAGATTATCAAGAAGATGTATACGAGATTCACTAACATCATCAACTCTTTGAGAAACCTAAATTAGACAGTCACAAATGAGGCTTTGGTTCTCAAGATACTTAGATCCCTCACAAGTGACTGGGAAACAATAACAACCTTGATTCAGGAATCAAAGGATCTCTCAGTGCTTCAGTTGGATGATCTCATAGGTAGTCTAATGGCTTATGAAGTTCAACTCAAGCACATGAAGGAGCACGAAGGTGAAGGCAATAAACAGAAGGATCTTGTTCTTAAAGAAGACACCGAATTTGAGGAATTAGAAATGGAAGATGAAGAGGATATAGCCCTTCTCTTCAGAAAATTCAAGAGGTCCTTGAAGAATAAAAAGAGCTGGAAAAAGAAGGAAGAACCACAAGAAAATCAAGTTATCTGTTACAATTGTAAGAAGAGAGGGCACATGAGAGAGGAATGCCCTCAACTAAAGAAAAAGAATTAGAAAAAGAAGGCTCAGAAATTCCCATACGTGAAGCAAAGAAGAAGGCTTTGCAAGTAAGGAGAGATGATAGCGATACAAGCTCAAAATAAGAGAGTAAAGACACTTCAAGTGAAAAAGCACTCTACAATCTTATGGTGATCGAAGATGAGGTATCTTCTTTTACTTCTGATGAATTATTAGAAGAATTTTATGAGCTGCTTGATTTATCTAAAGCACTTAAAGTAGCTAATAAGAAATTAACTAAAGACCTAGATGAAGAAACTGACTTAAGGAATAGTGTTGAATCTCTAAATCAACAACTATCTCAAGATATCACTACCCTTAAAGCTTAGTTGACTCAGTTCAAATAGAATTTGGAAAATTAAAACAAAAGTCTATTACACTTGTAAATGATCAAGCAAGTTCACTAAAGGAAGAGCAAACCTAGAAAAACTATTAGGCACACCAACCCAAACCACTGCTAAATTTGGGTTAGGATACATTCCTAATAATGATCATGAAGCATCTACTTCACAAACTGACACACAAATTTCCTCTAGTCTTAAGGCTAAGAATAAGTCCACACCTAAACAGGCACCTACTAACAAATCTGGACCCAAAAGAAAATGGATACCAAAAAGACTCTTGGAATCTTATTTTGTAGGAAACTATCATGGACTAATAAAGTACTCAGATTGGATCTATCAATAAAAAGATGGACATCTTGTAGTTGTAAGAAGAAACACTAGACCTCATAGATGTAAGCTAATGATAGGCCCAAGGAAAAGGAAGATGGGTTATGGACAACGGTTGTTGGAAGCACATGATAGGAGAAGATGACTTGTTCCTCAACCTCAACCATAAGGAAGGTGGTTCAATCACCTTTGGCAACAACCACAAGGGCCATATTACTGGTATTGGCAAAATTGGTAACTCCAAAACCTCTTTTGATAATGTTCATCTTGTTAATGGCCTAAAACATAACTTACTTAGTGTAAGTCAGATATGTGATAAGGATACAAAGTCACTTTTACATCAAAAGGTTTTAAAATTAGGGATAAAAATTCAAAAGAAGTCCTTTTGATCGGAGATAGATCAAAAGACATTTACACTGACTTTGATAAGTTCAATGATCTTAATTGCTTAGTTGCATCAAGTGATGAGTCAATACTGTGGCATCATCGACTTGATCATGTTCACATGTGAAATATAAACAAGCTTGTGAAACACGACTTAGTACGAAGCTTGCCTAAGATTTCCTTTAGAAAGAAAAATCTCAGTTCATCTTGTGAACTAGGAAAACTACATAAAACCTCTTTGAAATCGAAAAACATGGTTAATACTTCCAAGCTACTTGAGTTGATCTACTTAGATCTCTTCGGACCAACCAAATATGAAATTATAAATGGGTGCAAATACTGTCTACTCATTATTAATGGCTTGTCCCGATTTACTTGGGTACTATTCTTAAGAACTAAAGATCCTACTTTCGAGGAATTTAGAAAATTAGACAAGATGATTCAAACCAAATCTAGCCTATCCATCACTAGGGTTAGGAGTGATCATGGAGGTGAGTTTGAAAATTAAAAATTCTAAGATTTCTGTTCTACTTGTGGAATAAAATAAGAATTTAATTTTCCTAGAGTAGCTCCTCAAAATGGTGTTGTAGAAAAGAAGAATGTAACCCTACAAGTGTGTGCCTGCACTATGCTGTGCGAGTTAAAGCTACCTTAGTATTTTTGGGCTGAGACTGTAACACTGCTTGTTATATCTAGAATGGGGCCTCTATTAGACCTATCCTTGAGAAAACACCCTTTGAACGTTCCTTTGATAGATCTCTTACTTCAAAGTATTTGGTTGCAAGTGTTTCATACTGAATACAAAGGATAACTTGGATAAGTTTGATGCAAAAAGTGAGGAAGGAAACTTTCTAGGATACTCCTCTAAAAGTAAAGCCTATAGAGTCTTTAATAAGGAGAATTTAGTAGTTGCAGAGACTCTACATGTACTTTTGATGAATTAGATCAATTAAATAATGCATCAACTAAAGATGATGATCAACCTCTAGATGATCCTTCAAATATACTTGAAGACACCAACTCTAGTAAACTTCCTAAAGACTTAACCTACACCAAAGACCACCCTAAAGATTTAGTGATTCGTGAAGCTCAAAAGGAATTCAAACTAGATCATCCTTTAATAACCTTGCACTTAGTGTGTTTTTATCCCAACTATAACCAAAATCTGTGAAAGAAGCATTCACAGATGTTTGTTGGATTGTAGTCATGCAAGAAGAGTTGAATCAATTTGAAAGAAATAATGCTGGGAAATTAGTTCCTAAGCCAGAATCTCAATCTATTATTGGAAAAAATGGGTCTTTAGAAATAAGCTTGATGAATAAGGAAAAGTTGTAAGAAACAAAACTAGACTTGTGGCTTAAGGCTACAATCATGAAGAAGGAATTGATTTTTACGAAACTTATGCTCTTGTAGCTAGACTAGAATCCATTATAATGTTCTAGCTTTTGCTGCTCATATGGGATTTAAACTATTCCAAATGGACATTAAGTGCATTTCTCAATAGATTTCTAAAAGAAGAAGTCAATGTGAAACAACACCCTATCTTTGAAAGTATAGATAACCATAATCATGCTTTTAAACTTAATAAAGCTTTATATGGACTTAAATATGCTCCTCGAGCTTGGTATGAAAGGCTAAGAAACTACTTAATAGAAAATGAGTTCAAAATTGACTTAATTGATCCAACCTTCTTTACTAAAAGAAAGGATAACCAACTAAGTCTAATCTAAATTTATGTTGATGACATAATATTTGGTGCTACTAATGATCTTCTATGCCAAGAGTTTGCGAAAGTCATGGAGGATCAATTTGAGATGAGCCTGATGGAAGAATTAAAGTTCTTCCTATGGTTGCAGATTGATCAACTGGAAGATGGAATCTTCATTCTGTAGATGAAATACACAAAAGAGATTTTGAAGAAATTTGAAATGGATAAAACAAAAGCAAAAGACACACCAATGGCTACCACTACTCAACTCAAAGAAGATGAGTCGAGCAAATACGTAGATAAAAAATTATATAGAAGTATGATAGGATCCTTACATTACTTGACTGCTAGTAGACTTGACATACTTTTTAGTACTTGTCTTTGTGTTAGATTTCAAGTAACCCCTAAAGAATCCAATCTACATGCCTTAAAAAGGATAGTTAGGTACCTACTTAACAGTATAGATCATGGTATGTTCTACCCCAAATCAATCACATCTGACTTACTTTCCTATTGTGATGCTAATTATGTGGGAAGTAAGACTGATAGCAAGAGTACTAGTGGCACGTGTCAATTTCTCGAAAATTCCCCAGAATCTTGAGTTAGTAAGAAACAGAATAGTGTTTCTTTGTCCACAACTGAAGCTAAGTACATTGCTGCATCCTTAGCATGCTCACAGATCTTGTGGATGAAATAAACACTTAGAGATTTTGGACTAAACTTTGAAAACACTAGGATTGTCTATGATAATACTAGTGCAATAAACTTGTCCAAAAATCCCATTCAACACTCTAGAACAAAACATACAGATATTAGACATCACTTGCTTAGAGATTATTCTCTGAAGAAGGAAATAGTCTTAGAATTCATTCAAATAGAGATACAATTAGCTGATATCTTCACAAAACCTCTAGGAAAAGAAAGATTTATACTAATAAGAAGAGATTTAGGCTTAACAAGACTTGTTGAACTTTGATTGTTGCTTTGTCTTAATAGCCATTGGTCCATCAAACAAATTGTTTTGATTGATCAATCATTGATTGATCAAATGTTAATTTTGATTGATCAAGCTTTGAAATTTTTGGGTGGGAAATTTCCCATCGAAATTTCAACTTTTGATTGACCAAATGTTGTTGTGATCGATCAAGTTTTGGGCAAGAATTGTCCTTCCACTAGAACTTCAATTTTATCGATCAACTTTTCCTTCTAATCGACCAAAATTGATTTTGGTCGACCAATTTGTGTTTTGATCGACAAAATCTGGGCAGATTTGATCTTGCCGATATTCTTGCTTAGTGATTCTAATCACTTCATTTGATCACTAAGCACTCCCAAATCTTTGATTTTGGTCTCTAATCAGTTTCTATCTTATTTGCTTTACCCATTCTCTATAAAAACAACTTTTTACCACCTCTTTCTACCACTACAAAACTCCCTTCCATCAACCAAACACCCAAAACACCAACCAAAGGTCCCACTTCAAGTAAAATGTGGTCCCCTCTCCACCACCATCAACCACCACTCCTATCAAAATGCTGCTACCATATCCGACCACACCTTGGTCGACCACCCCAGCACCTCCTCTCTGGCATCTTCTTCCTCACCGCCACACCTCTGTCGGCCATTCGACCACCTTTGGAGACCCCTCTAGCAATCAATGACTGCTCCGGCTATTTGTCCTCCTCCTCACTGCCAAGTGGATTGATCCTTGCCGATCCTCGGTATATCCCTATCCTCTACCTATTTTTTATCACAACTTCTCACTTTAATCTTGTTTTGATGAGTTTTTCTTGTGATTTTCATATTTTCCGCCCACTGGTCTTTGTGTTCGTCCTTATTCTTCATTTGTTCTTCATGTTATTCTCATTTGATCCACCTGAATCCTATTTTTTTTCCTCACTTTCGATTTTTTATCAATCAATCTGTTGTCTTTGATCGACAAAAAATTATCATGTTCAAACTCCTAAAAATTGATTTTGATCGACCAACCTATGATTGACCAAACTGAAAACCAGATCGACCAAACTATCTCTGCAAACTTCACTTGCTTCTTGTCCACTTTTTTATCTACCAAAAATGATTAATTGATCGATCAATTTAACTTTTTGATTGAACAATTGCCTATGTTTAATTGACCAACCTGTGTTTTGATCGATCGACTTGATTCTTTCAATTGACCAAAACTGCAACAGACCTCTTCTCTTGCCTCCTAAACATTCTCGTGCCTCTACCTCCAACCCCAGAGATGACACCTTTGACCATTTCCTTATCAGTGACGAGGCGTGTCACAACTTTTCTCTTTACTCCCACCTCTCACCTCATGTTGGTCGCCTTATCGACCTTGACTTCTTCGAGCGCATCTTTTCGGGTCTTAGAGACAGACTTACCTATCATAGGATAGGTTGCCTCTTCGATCGGACTTTTTATGTGGGTGCTAGGGGTGGTCATATCTAGGGCGTAGACCCTATGGCTTGCCACCTTTTCTATTCCAACCTTTGCAACATTGGTGAAGGTTTTGATATCCAGTTGACATCTCTTCTGAGGTTATTAGGGAGACGTTGATGACTCCTGAATCTTTTGACTTGGGAAAGCCCACCAAGTCACCTTATTTTCATCCTCTCTCGCTGTTCCCCAATTGCATCTTCCTTTGGAACTTCATGTCCAAATCTACTTTTGAGAACTGTCCGGGTCCCATGCTCATGGCTTTGTATGCCTTCATGACTAATAGGGCATTTAATTGGAACCACTTCATCCTCACCTTCATGGAGAGAAACCCACGGTCGTCTACCCTTTTGGCACTCTTCTCTCCCTTATCTTCCTGCATTTTAGTGTCCCTATGGAGATTAATCATAAGAAGTTCATCTCTTGTGTTTCCATTTTTGGAGAGCTTACCTACTCCAAAATGGAACAGGAGTGTCACACTCATTAGGATCCTCCTTAGGTAGCAGCTTCCTCCTCTCAGCCTCCTCCTTAGGCTGGTCCTTCCTCTGCTCCACCTCCTTACTCTCACTACCATCATTTTGATGCTTACTGCTTGCTAATGTTAGACCCTCTCCTTCGTTATACGACATGGAGTGGCCTTACCTTGAAAGGTAGTTTACCAGACATGACATTGATTAGCAAAATTTTGTACGCAAAAAGTTTGAGTTAAAACCCATCGTCATAGTGCGTAAAAATCTACTATCAGGTGAATTTTTATTGAAACTCAAAGTGAGCTTGAGTTGAACACAGGGAGACGAATGCTTGGTTTATAGAAATTCGCATTTTGATTTATTTGTTTTTGATGTTTTGTAATTTTTTTGGTATTTTTATAAGACAGAATATGAAGTCAAAATACTTCTATCTAATCTACTCTACTCTAGCAGAATGAGAGAGAGAGAAAGAGGGAGAGAAAATATTAATTTTTTTTAAACCAGAGTTTGCTAGAAATAATCAAGGAAGAAATTACAACTACACTAGAAAAGCGATTAAAGATAGAGAGAGGTGAGAAGATCTCCCTTGATGACTACTTGGAGGACGACACACTTTGACTACACCTGGCTAAAGGTGGTGAGAGGCTAGAAGACAAAGAGTAGAATTGGAGATGAAGAATGGGGTAGGATGGCGTCGCTATGAGGATCTGCTTCTTGAATGTGGTGAGAGGACGACCATAGGATGCTCCACGAAGGGGGTGAGAAGCGGGAAAATATTTTTACTTTTCAACTCTAAGAAGCATCCTGAGCTTGGGACCAGCTTCTTAGAGCCTTTGGAGGAGGTGAGGAAAGAAGAGGAAGAGATGAAGAGAAATGGAGGATCATGGGCCTTTATATAGTGGAGGAGAAGGGTGCATTTCGAGCATGGGTCAATTAGCAACATTAAAGACGTTGCTGTAGCCTCACCATAAATGTCGCAGAAGCCAACCCACATACTTGCTGGCACTTTGTATGCTCACAGGTGCCATCGCGTGGTCAAAGGAGAGCCGTTGGATGGGCGATGAGAGCTGAGATCGCTCGAAGACTAGCATCCTGGATCATGCATGTGTGATCAAGTGCGTGCGCACATCATGTGAATCCTCTGCACGAGATTCGTCCACGTGGAAGCATGGCGCCTGCTTGATGAAGATCTGATAGTCAAATTTGTCTCCAATGTGTGCTTGAGAATCAAGAGAGCTCAGTGGGTTTCGAACTCGCGTCTATCACTTGCGAGCGCTACTCGAAGACTGCTGTGCTATGCCTTTGATTGTGTCAAGGAGATGACTTTGCTGCTGAGGGCGTGGAGGCTTCCCAGTCATTGGATTCTCATCCAATGGCTAAGATCATGCATGAGAGTCACCTTTAGAAGTGAACAGGAGGCCTTAGGGGGCTGTGGGTAGTCCAGATGGTGCCATGTGGCACCATCTGAGCCCTCCATCTTATCTTGCTTGGAGGGGATGCCACGGATGTTGGATTGGACCAATTTTTACGCCATTGGGCTGCGATCGTCTATCCGGATCCATCTGTGTGGTTGGATTTGTCGTTTGAAGCTTCGAATTGCATCACCTAACCCCATGACCTTTGATGTTCCTCGAACTACATAAGGTGTTACAGAACTCCAATCAAGGTCATTTCAGAGCCGTTGAACTCTGAACATTGTCTTGATCAGTACTGTACTGTTCGATTATCAATCTGAGGCCCAAAAATAAATCTCCTTCTCTCTTGGCCGCAAAAAGAAGCAAATTAACCTATAGTTTATATAATTTATCCTAAATGCAGAATGATGCATGCTATACAATATTTATAATGTGGAATGCAATGTTAAGCTTAGGAACTCACATAAATGGACATTTTATCATGAATAAATGTGTATTTATCTGACACCTTGGGAGTTCAGGACGTGACTGACGACATCTCTTTTATGATGCATTTCTAGAGAGAGACAAGATAGATGATGATGGAGCATGGCATTTAGGTTTCTATGTACCTAAGCAGTCAAGGTTAGTTTTTGGATTGGCTTGGAGAGCAGATCCACTTACTCATAGTCCATGACTAGAGACCCTCCAAAGGTCGATGTTCAGCAGCAGCAGCTCATCCTCCGAGTACTTTAGCACCCTCCTCCTCCAGACAGACACAACACACTAGTCCTTTAGTGCAGCCATCCCGCTGATCTACTGACCATCAAATCCCTTTGATTTTGGGACACAAATGACGCTTCTCATTGGTCGCGCATGTTTCGCGTGTTAGAAATTGAGGTTACAAGTAACCTGTCGTCGTAGTTGCAAAACACGTCGATCAGATAAAATTTATACTGAAACTCCAAGGGAGTCCCGGGTCGAACACAGGGAGGCGACGTTTATTTTACTTGAAAACCGTGCTTCGTTTTGTTTCTTTTTGGTATTTTGGGGTTTTGTTATTTTTTTGTCTTTTTGAAATAAAAGAAAACAAGCAAATGTATGACAAGATAGAGATGTGGAACAAATATGATATATATTACTTCCAATGTCAATTACAAGAAACTATGAAAGCATATAAAGAGAGGGAGGTGAGAGGAAATCTCCTGAATCGGCTGTTCGGCGAGACGACGGTGCCTGGCAGAAGCTCGGACGAAGGAGGTGAGGAGCGGAATGACGGAGGTGAGATGCTGGAGGACGTCGGGTTGAGGAAAGCTTCAGCGTAGCTCCGGAATGGAGGTGAGAAGGAGTTGATCTGCTACCGGAATGGAGGTGGGAGGATGGCTGCAAGGTGACCTATGAAGGGAGATGGGAAGTTGGAGGAGTATTTGGTGGGGCAGAGGGTCACTACACTAATAGGCACCTTGGGAGCTTGAGAACAAGCTCTAATGGAGCGTTGGTAGGCTTACTAGATCTTGGGAGTAGGTGGGAGTAGAGTAGGTAGAGATGGCTTGGAAAGGAGGGGGTGAAGGTCCTTTTATAGTGGTGGAGAAGAGGCAAAAATCGGTATGGGACCATTAGTGACATCTAGGCCATTGCTGGAAACGTCGCTGTAGGCAGCTCATGCCCGCTGGCTTTGCTGGCATGCGATGAATTACTAACGGTTGTTAGCGTCGCTGTAAGTCCAACTCATGCATCGCTTAGTCCATCTCACATTGTGTTGGCGCCGCTCCTGCCTTGCTGCGCGCGCGTGCCCACGCACTAGTACTGCGCGCATGCACTCCTACGCGCCCGCACGTGCACCCGTGCTATTGCACGCGTGCGGTGTTGCGTGCGTGTGTTGGCGGCCTAGGCTGCACCACGTGGCATAGTCTGGGTCTTCCATCTTCTTATTGTAGGTGCTGCTATAGAGGTCGGATTGAGTCAATTTTCACGTTGTTAGGCTGCGATCGTCGACCCGAATCCATCCGCGCAGTCGGATTTATCATTTGAAGCTCCAAATTATGTCTCCTAGTCCCTTGGCTGTTGATCTTCCTCGGACTGCATATGGTGCTACAGGACTCCGATTGAGGCGATTTCAGAGGCGTTGGACTCCAATCGTCGTCTTGATCAGATCCGTACAGTCGAATCATCAATCCGAGGCTCTGAAATAAATATCCGTCTCTCCTAACCACAAAAGGATGTAATTAACCTAAATTATATACAACTAATCTAAATGCAAAATGATGCATGCTATGCAATATTTATAACATGAAATGCAAATCTAAGCCTTGGAACATGCATGAATAGGCATTTTACCCTCAATAAATGTGTTTGCATTACTCATCTACTGTGGGACCCAACACTAACACCCCTCCATTCTCTTTGGATGATTGACGATCAAAATTTTACACAAGAAAAATTGAGTTTGAAAACTTATCATCGTAGTTACGAAAAATCTGCTAATTAAATAATTTTTATAATCGAAACTCGAAGTGAGTCACATGTAGAACACGGGGAGGCAAATGTTTGATTTAAAAGCCACATGTGAATTTATTTTCGTAAGTAGAGTAGCTGGTTGAAATTAATCTTCGCGAACTATTCTACTTAAAGAATAAATAATAGAAGACAGAGAGAGAATAATACAATGAAAGAGAGAGATTGATTATTTCACAAAATTGAGCATTGTTTATTATAGCTAATCTCAAAATATAAAACTACACTAGAAAGTGATAAAATGATAGAATGAGATGAGGAAATTCCCCTTGATGGTTGCTTGGAGGACGACTCGCTTTGACGGCGCCTGGACGAAGTTGGTAAAAGGCTGGACGTAGAAGAATAGAACTGGAGGAAGGAGGGCAAGGCAGGTGTTCGTCGACGCGAGACATGTTTAGAAATATCAGATATTATTGTTGTAGTGAGAATCACGATGGAACAAATAAATTTATAAAAGTCGAGAGTACCAGGTTGTTTGTAGGGAGGCATTCATGATTTATACGAAAGCTTTTCAGAAAAATAGCTTTAAACTGATATATATATATATATGTATAGATGAGATATGCAGAAGAGTAGAATTTTATTGCAGTCAGAAATAGTTTTTCAAAAATGGAATTTGCTATGCTAAGAAACAGATAGATAGATAGATAGAGAGAGAGAGAGAGAGAGAGAGAGAGAAACCAGATGCTTGTGCAAAGTGCGGCAACACTTCAGATCTAGAGTGCTGGGATGAAGGTCGGAGAAAGGTTGTAGAGAGGGAGAGAGGCTGGAGTTGTATCTGGTGGGAGTCTGGTGGAAGATGTCCTTCTGGGGGAACCCTGGGCCTTCTTTTATAGCTTTCATGAGGGTCAAATGGGCATTTGAGCCCCCAAGGCCATGCAACAACCTTCTGGTGATCAGATCCATTGATCGGAGATCAACGGATTAGATTGCACCTCAATAGGCCTTCATTTGCACCTTCTACGCTCGGATTGCCTTTGGTTGAGCCATGTGGCGTGTTCTGGAACCTTGGATCGTGATTTAATGGCTTAGCTTCCTCTTCGCACATGCCCAACACTTCTTCCTCTCTTTGCGCTCGCCCGCATGTCTACGTCGAGTGCGTCATCCTCGACTGTTCGATCTTATGATCTAAAGGCTCAGATTCGCGCCTATGCCACCTTTGAATTCCTACTTTGCACGCATGTGCGTTTACTCACACGTTATCACGCGCGTCTTCTTCCAACACCTGCCAGCGCACCACACGGCTTCATCTTCGCGCTCTGATGCAGATCCAATGGCCAACGGGCGTGCTCGTGACTGCCCTCCCAATTTAGCATTGGGCGCGCCTCGATTTCGTGCCTTTCATTTGAGGTTGAGGGCACTTACTGTTGAGCTACTCCTCTTGTGCTGCATTTCCAAATCGTGTACAGCTGCTACCAGCCATTGGATGAAGATCCAACAGCTAATCTTTATTCCTCCTCGATAGGGTGCAGGTGTGGTGGCGATGTGGCATGCTCATGGCCGTTGGTTGGAGATCCTACGGCCTACAGCGCATGGGGAAGTCTTCTTCAGGAGTGGGGTGGCGACATTGGGCGGCTGTGATGGCGCCACGTGGTGCCATTGTGGTCGTCCATCTCCTCTTCTTTGTAAATGGTGATGTAGACCTCCGATCGAGATGATTTTTGCGTCGTTGGCCTGCGATCGTTGATTCAGATCCATTTGTACGGTTGGATGTTTCATCTGAGGCTTGGATCTTTGTCATCTGGCTCTGTGGCCTCTGTTCTTCTATGGACTACACAAGCTGCTATAGTTGTCTGATCAAGACAATTTCAGGAGCATTGGACTCTCGTTGTCGTCCTGATAAGATCTATACAGCTTGATCTGTCATCTGCGATTTTGATTCATCTGCAATTAATTTCATCTCTCATTTAGTTCATAAAATGACAATATTATCTGTGCAGCTAACAAACTAACTATTATGCGAATTACGACACTTATGCATGCATTGTTCCTAAGTTATCCTAGAATCTAACTTAATTCAGGTGATTTACATTGCATGATTGCTGTGCAATCAGCAGGATTGCATCGCAGAGAGGATCTGCTTCCTGAACGTAGTGAGAAGATGGCCATGGGATGCTCCATGAATGGGGATGAGAATGTAGAAAAAAATGATTTTTATAACTCTAATGGAGCATCTTGGGCTTGGGACAAGCTCTTAGAGCTTTGGAGGAAGTGTGAGAGAGTAGGAAGAGATGAAGAATGAGGAGGGGATGTAGGGCCCTTATATAGGTGAAAATAGGTGGCAAAATAGATATTTCAAGCCCCCAACTCGTGCCACATCACTCGGTGGATCGTGGGCCATCCGATCGCGAACGAATGGCTCAGATTGCATCTCCAACACCCTTAAATCATGCCCTCAACATGTGATCTCTTCTTGTGCTGACACGTGGTGCATTGAGGAGCCTTGGATCACAATCAAATGGCTGTGAGTCGTGTCTTCCTTGCGTACACGCCCACGCAGCATCGGTTGTGCCATTGCGATCACTGCTTCTACGATTCTTGATCGTCGGATCAAGAACGGAGTGTCGAGATTACATGAAACCCACACTTAGATTGTGCCATCTGTACTGTGATTGAGCATACGATTTCTTGTGGATTGTACGTGTGTCTTCTCCGCCATCGGATGCACTTCTTGCGGCTGAATTTTCTCGTGCCCACACTCAATTGCGAATTTAGAGGTGATTACGGGATTCGAACCCACGTCTCGAGTTTGGGAGAGCTCTATTCGACCGTTGGCTACTCCCGCGAGAGTGGAGAGAAGATGAATTTCTAAGGCATGGTGGAGGTGGCTTCTCAGCCATTGGATCTTGATTCAATGGCTGAGAGTTGATGGTGTGGATGAAGAGGAGGTGCTGCGGGTGCTGCTGGCCAACTTGGATGGTTTGGATGGCGTCTTGTGGTGCCATTTGGACCGTCCAACTTTAGATGCTTGTAGGTGGCACCACGGATGTCGAATTGGGTCAATTTTCACGTCGTTGGACTACGATTGTCGATTCGGATCCATCCATGTCATTGGATTTGTCGTTTGAAACTTCGAATTATGTCACCTTGTCCCCTGGCTATTGATCTTCCTTGAACTACATATGATGCTACAAAACTTTGGTCAAGGCGATTTCGTAGGCGTTAGACTCCAATCATCACCCTAATTAGATCCCTATAGTTTGTTCTTCAATTTGAGGCCTTGAAATTTATCTCCTTCTCCCTTAGCAACAGAAATAAGCTAATTAACATATAATTTACAGTCTACTCTAAATGTGACATGATGCATGTTATGCAATATTTATAATGCTATGAATGCCTAACTAACCTAGGAACATGTTTAAATAGACATTTTATCCTATAAAGATGTGTTTACATCATACCCCCTGCCCATCTTTTGCTAGTCCTTAGCAAAACTAAGTTAAATGCTATGTATAAATCTAGAATTAGGATTCGATTGCTAAGGCATTTGTTGTTTATTAACAAAAGGAAATTTCAACTAAGGTCCTAAACTACGAAGACTCAATAGTGCTCAGGTGCCTGCCGAAATACAGATTGCCCAAGTCCTCACCTTACTTTGAAAATAGAAGGTATATTTTTTTCTACCTTTTCTTCTTTTCTAATTCTTTTTGGATTTTTGTCTAAGGTTTCGGAGTAGCTTTCTATGGCTACCCAACCCACCCTAAACTCGAAAAGAACTCTAAGTGCCAAGCATCTTATTTGTGAAAAAGTGATAGACTTACCGAACGACAATTAAAACAGACTTCAGGTTTCTACGACCTTAGGTGACCTAAAAATTTCTGCCCAAAGGTTTATCTTTCCGATTGATAGCTTTCTCCCTACTTTTTTTTTATGGGGTCAATACAAGGGCAAACCTAAAGTATATCTCCCCAATTTATTCTACTTCCTACTTCTTCCTAAGTGTTTAGGAACTATACGTACATTTTGTGAGCTTGGTTCTGAACAACTGGCCAATGGGGTATCAAACCCACGGCAACTAGCCATACTTGTGTGGTGAAGTGTAGCTTGTTTTATTTTTTATTTTTTCCTTCTTTTCTAATTTTCTCTTTTTTTTTTAGTAGGTGGCTTCATTGATCTAAGATTTACCTAAAGGTTGTAATAAAAGAGAATGGTTGTGTGGCTAGGTTTTAAGCAATTGACCAATGGGGAGTCAAACCTACGACAACTTGCCAGCCATACCACCCTAGAAAGTACATTAGCTACCAAATTTCTATGAAAACTATTGAAAAGTGAGTCAGTACAAATAGTGTGTAGATGCTTAGACTATAAGTCCCCTTAAATCAAAGGGCAGGTTGATAAGTCGTGTACTTATCACCCCAACTTATTAACCAAATTAACATAAACTTAAAGTGGCAAGGACTCGACAAACAGGTCCACATTGTAGTGGACACCAGGGCTAATTAAGCCCAAAGACTTGAAGAGTCTAAGTGTTTAGGTCTTAAAGTATCATCTCCTAAAGTTAATAAATTTCTAATGCCTAAGTTCTCTTCTCCTAATTCTCTAATTTTTTTTTGGGTTTTTTGAATTTTGATTTCTTTTTTTTATAAATAAAGAGAAAATAAATAAAAGAATCCATGGAACTGACAAAAATGATTCAAAATCAGGTATCCAATGTAGAGCTTTGGAGGTGGTATGGAGAGAGTAGGAAGAGATGAAGAATGAGGAGGGGATGTAGGGCCTTTATATAAGTGAAAATCAGGAGAAAAATAGGTATTTCAAGCTCCTAACTCGTGCCACATCACTCAGTGGATTGTGGGCTGTCCGATCGCGGACGAATGGCTCAGATCGCACCTCCAACACCCTCAAATTGTGCCCTCAATGTGTGATTGCACAGCAATCATAGGTCTTAATTGGCCTAGATTAAGCTAGGACTTAGCATAAGTTAGGGTTATTCATGCATGCATACGCATTATCTGCATCTTTACTGCTTTCCTTTAGCTATGCATAAAATAATGTTATAATGTGCTGATTAAGTGCATTATGTCGATTGCAGGGAATAAGCTGATCAGGAGCTGGATTAGGAATAACGGGAGTTGTAGCAGAGCTGGAGCAGAAGGCCTAGTTTAGATGTAGGAATAATAATGTAAGGGGGTTAAAGGTTTTCTATTCTATTAAGTAGGAATAAAGCAGTAAAATGTGAAGAGCTTAGGTCCATCCTAGCCCTAGGATAGCCTAGAGACTTCCCCAAGCCTTAGCCACCCTTAGATTAGGTCACAACACCCTAGGAAGCCCTAAACCCTAGTTCAAACCCTTCTTTGGATGTCCAGATAAGTTTTAAGACGTCCAGGACCCTTAGCCAACTCCCACACACTTCAAACCCACTTCTGCAGTGTTATTGGACGTCCAGACACTTTGTCAGACGTCCAATTTCTGCAGAATACCCAAAACAGAACCCGAAACCCTTCTTGACTCTGATTGGACATCCAGAAAACAAGTCTGGACTTCTGATTTTTGAGTATAAGATGTCTGATGCTATAATTAGACGTCTGATACTGCTCTCCAATTCCTGTTTTGAGATTTAAGCCTTGATCTTGGATCTCTAGGTCCCTAAACCCAATTCCAACGCCATAGGAACCTAAATTAAGGTGCCCTAACCCTAGTACATCACCTCTAGACCTCCCTAAGGACCTAATTAGGTCCTCACTAAACCTAATTGACTTGGATCTTAGTCAATTCCATTAGCCTATTCAATTGGACTCATTGAGTCCAATTGAGCCCTGATCTCAGCACACACTGTCCAATTGGACTCAGTGAGAGTCCAATTGACCTAGACCTTAATTAATTGAGTTGTTTTACTCTCAATTAAGTTTTCACACACCCAATTAAACTTTTATTAAGTTTAATTGCACTTTACCTTAGTGAATTAGGGTTTATAACCCTAATTTGAGACCTACCTTGACCTAAACCCACTAGAACCCAACCTAATCAACCTAGCCACCTAAGTTTCGACCCACACACACCCACACACACCATCCACACGAAAATATCTATCCTAGATTTCTCTAGAACTCTCTACCATGTGTGGTTGCCTTGGTTGCCAAAAATAGCAACCAAGAGCCATTCGATTTTTAGATCCACATTTGGTGGATCTAAAAACCACCATCCACCCTCTCTCTCTCACTCTCCCACGAGCTCCCACCATAGGCCTCTCTAGAGAATTCCATAATTCTCTAGAGAGCTTCCATTGGGTCTATAAAAAGACCCCATGGGTGGCCATTGGCACCCATTCACTTCTTTGGCAATTGCACTCCATTGGTGCCATTCACTCCACCTCCACTTAGCCACTCACTCCACCTCCACGAGCTCACTACCACCACCATGGAGGACACCATGCTGGGATGCTGGATCAACCCTACTTCTCTCCAAGGGTCGGCCTAAGCTACATTGGCTGCCCCTCATTCTCCTCTCAACCACTCCAAGGCCATCGGGGACCACCCCTGAATGCCCTCTACTCTTTTAGCTCTAGATCATGCTTTTCATAAGTTTTACTACTTTCATTTACTGCTTAGTAGAGTAGTTTCTCTTCTCCCCCAATGATGCATGCGAAATCCCCCCGTCGATTCTTGTATGCAATCGTTTTCTAGTAGCTAGGTTTAATTTCAAGCATTCCTGTATAAGCTTTCCTCTAGATTTCCGGTACAAACAACTCTCCCCCAATGAATGAATGAAAATGCATTTATATATATATCTCTCTCTTTATGTGTTCGAAATCAACATGAGCTGAATGATTATTTTATTTGCATGATTTAAGTGCCTATTCTTTAACCGCCTATATATTGCGCACCAAAATATTACGTAGAGCGGCTTTAAGATCGATTTCAAAAATAGAAACACGCCTCCCAGAGACGAACAACTGGGACTCAAGTCTCGTTATTTTACAAAACAATATTTTCGACAAATGTTTTGCGCGACTATACTACGACTTTCGACGACTTTCAAATGTGCGAAAACGGCTCTCTGTCAATGTGTGATCTCTCCTTGTCCTGACATGTGGCGCACTGAGGAGCCTTGGATTGCCATCGAACAGCTGTGAGCTGCATCTTCCTTGTGCACACGCCTAAGTAGCATTGGCTATGCCAATGTGATCACGGCTTGGATGATTCCTGACCGTCGGATCAAGAACGGAGGGTCGAGATCGCGCCTCCTATGCATGTGATGGCACATGCGATTGCCCAAGCGATCGCATTTGCATCTTATCCATTGTTGGATGCACATCTCGTGGCTGAATTTTCTCATGCCTGCTCTCTGCTGTGAATTTAGTGGCGCTAGGGGGTTTTGAACCTGCGTCGCGAGTTTGGGAGAGCTCTGCCCAGCTATTGCGCTACGCCCGCGAGAGTGGCTAGAAGATGAATTTCTAAGGCATGGTGGAGGCTGCTTCTTAGCTGTTGGATCAAGATCCAACCACTGAGAGTTGATGGTGTGGATGAAGAGGAGGTGCTGCGGGTGCTGCTGGCTGACTTGGATGGTTTGGATGGAGCCATGTGATGCCATCTGGACCATTCAACTTCAGATGCTTGTAGGTGGCGCCACGGATGTCGGATTGGGTCAATTTTTGCATCGTTGGGCTGCGATCTTTGATTCGAATCCATCTGTGTGGTTAGATTTGTCGTTTGAAGCTTTGAATTACATCACCTTGCCCCCTGGCTGTTGATTTTCCTTGTACTGCATATGAGGCTACGAAACTCCGATTAAGGCGATTTAGGAGGTGTTAGACTCCGATCGTTGCCTTAATTAGATTTGTATGGTTGGATCTTCAATTCGAGGCCCTGAAATATATCTCCTCCTCCCCTAGCCACAGAAATAAGCTAATTAACACATAATTTATAGAGTCTCTTCTAAATGCGACATGATGCATGCTATGTAATATTTATAATGCTATGAATGCCTAACTAACCTAGGAACATGCTCAAATAGGCATTTTAACCTATAAAGATGTGTTTACATCAATGACCTTGATATCGATGTGGAGTTTCCATTAGATATCGAGACCATCCTTAGTTTCTTCTAAATTTTATTACTTATTTTGGCTTGTAGTACATTATATTTTATTTCGGTCTTTGGATTGTGGAACTTCATACTTATCTTTCTCTGTAGTACTTTTATGTGATGTGTGAGCTTTGTAGCATTTTCATTTGAGATATCATGCATTTCATAATCTGGAAATCATGTTGCCATTACAGGTCATCCATACTTAATTATATTTTCTCATTATCAAAAAGGGAGAGAATGTTAATACCCTTGTTTTGAAATAACAAAACTATGTTTTTATTGACGACTAACCATTACAGGTCAAGTAAAATTATAGCATGGATGTGTCCTTATCAACATTTTTCAAATGTGTCATGGTACAAAGAGGACTCAATGACTATTTTATTTTTATTGAGTCTAGAATTATGTACGGAACCTCAATAAGATAACAAACGTAAGTTTTCACTTTTCGCAAAAATCATTCTCATTTGAACCTATGTCAATTTTGCTGTTGATTGACTAAAATTCCTTTTTATCAATCGGACCTTCATCGACCAACTCCTTATTTTAATTCATCAAAAACCTTTAATAGTTATATTCCTTTTTTATTGATCAACCCATTTGATTTAATTGATAAAAAATATTTGATGTAGACACATCCATTTAGGTTAAAATACCTATTTATGCATGTTCCTAGGCTTAGATATGCATTTCATATTATAAATATTTCATAGCATGCATCATTTCGCATTTAGAGTAGTTTATGTATATTTTAGGTTAATTGTGTCCGTTTTATGGCCAAGAGGGAAGGAGATTTATTTCAGGGCCTCGAATTGATGATCCGACCGTAAGGATTTGATCAGGATGATGATTGGAGTCCAACGCCTCTAAAATCACCTTGATTGAAGTGTTGTACACCATATGAAGTTCGACGAAGTTCAACAGTCGAGAGACTAGGTGACGTAATTCAGAGCTTCAAATGCCAAATCTGACTACACGGATGACTCTGGATTGACAATCGTAGCCCAACAGCATGAGAATCGACCCAATCTGACATCCATGGTGCCACCTACAAAGAGAAGAAAATGGATGGCCATGATGGCGCCACGTGGTACCATTACAGCCACCCAAACCTGTCCAAGCCTCACCGCTCCATCTCGCAGGCATATCATTATGTGATCCTAGTTGTTAGATCGCAATCCAATGGCTGAGAATCACCTCATCACGCCGCTCTACTCCAAAGAAGAACGCGGGGATGAAATCCTGATTGTTGGATCAAGATCCAATGGTCAGGAGAAGGCGCGCATGCTTTCATCTTCTCACAATCCACGCCAGTAGCGTGTTGGGTAGTGCCCTCGCCCACGATGTAAGGACCATCGTTCGAACCCGATCGCAACGCCTGATCTTGTGGAGCGCGGTTGTAGTTGAATTGCATCCATTGGATGATCATTAAGCAGCGGAGAGTGCAGCAACATGGTGAGATCAGCTTCATGTGATGTGCACATGCGCTAGATCACGCAATAACTCAGGCTCGATCACACGCGCGTGATCCACGACGTTGGTCCTTGAGCTATCTCAACCTCTCATCGCACATCCAATGGTCGCGATCCTCTCGCCTGCGCCCGTTCAAACCTTAAGCGTGCGTTCAACACGATTTCAAGCGTGGGCTCTGCACGATCATCAGCCATCGGATTTAGATTGGACGATTTTCAATGCTTCAACCTTGCAGCAGCTATGTGTACAAAGGGCACACATGAGTGAGCGCTAGCCAATCCTTTAGCGACATCCAAAGCAGATCTTCGGTGATGCATTTGATGTCACTACAGCCATGTACATGAATTTCTTCCTCTTCCCTCCACTATAAAAGGACCCCTCCATTCTTCACCATCTCTTCCTTTTTTCTCCTCACCACATTCAAGGCTCAAGAGAGAGCCTGTCCCAAGCCTGGGATGCTCCTCTAGGTAGAAATCAAACATTTTTGCTCCTCTCATCCCCATTCGTGGAGCATCCCACAGCCGTCCTCTCACCTCCTTCCGGAAGAAGATCCTCGCTGCGACGATGTCCTGCCCCGTCCTCCTTCCTCCATCGTCGTTCTCCCTCGTCCTGCTCCTCACCACCCTCATCCGGGTGCCGTCAGAGCGAGCCATCCTCCAAGCGACCATCGAAGGGGACTCTTCTCATCTCCATCTATCTTTACTGCTTTCTAGTATAGTTTTTCCACTTTCATAGTTATAGGAAACATTTGTTCATCAATATATTGATTTTCTCTCTCTCTCTCTTGTATTTTGCAAGTAGATTAGTTAGATAATGTTTTCATCGATCTGATCTCTTGCTTGATAAAAACACCAAAAAAATTATAAACGATAAAAATGACAAAAACAAATAAAAAGCGAAACGCAGATTCTTCAAACCAAACGTTCACCTCCCAGTGTTCGACCCGAGACTCCTTTTGAGTTTCGGTTATAAATATTATTTGATCGACGAATTTTCTTGTGAATCGAACTATGACGATAGGTTTCCAAACTCAAACCTTTTCTCGATGAATTCCCGCCGCATCATTTTGGCGCCGTTGCTGGGAGGCAACGCTCTTTGGTTTTTTTCCGTGTTTTTCTACCTTACCTAACTTTTATCTCACTTTTTCTCTGATCTTACTGTGATTGCAGGTACTCATCCAAGGTGGGTCAGAATAGTAAGATCGGAGAAAAGTGTGGATAAAGGTTTTGTAAGTGTACCCCCATCACCCCCACCCAAGATTTCATTTCACCACACTAATACCTCAAACTCAAATCAACCTAGGTGCTTTTATTAACCTTAGGATAGATTTGATTGTTTGATTGCCACTTTGCCTCACCTCACCCACCTGCATATATTAAAAAATAAAAGAAAATACTCTTCTCTTGTGGGATTTAACTAAAGGCTACACACTTAACACCCACAACTTCTCACCCTAAGGCGCACAATCACATAGATTCTATCACTTAACTAGAATCTGACCTGTGGATTCGATACACTTAACTCAACACACACATAAGTGACTAGAAATCTGAATAGGTCAAACATTCTTGTGTGCCTTAACTAAGTGGTGCAATAGGACAATTGATTGATCTATTTGAGCCACACCACTCAAATTAAATGGGATTCATTAAGTAGCTTGCCACTTAGGGTTGATTTTTAGGTTTGAACCAGGCAGTTCACATTTTTTTTCTGATTTCTAAAGAAATATATAATCATCGGTGCTTGTAAAACTTGGAGTGTTCTAGTAAACCCTAATTGAACAAACCTAAAAATTAAACCCTAAAAGCTACTAAACAAGGTTAAACCCTAAAAGACACATTATCAAATAACCTTGTTTGCAAATCTTGGTTGTGCACGCACACACATTTTAACTGATCATTAAGGGCACAACCCATCTAAATGGCCTATCACATTCCAAGAACATGATCATCCCAAGACTAACTAAAACTGAGTAGACATTGGCCTTAAGGATTGATTCACTCTTTGGGGCTCAGATTGAGATTTTTTTTGATTAATCTGCTTCTACTGGTTCATCTGATGTCTAGCTAGGGGAGTAGTGTCAAACGACTGTGGTTGGGGGGTATCAAAGGAACTGGAGGCGTAAACCAAAGGAAGAACCTTCTCCCTAGTCCCTCCCTCTAACTGGTTGGATTGACAGGATAGAAGTAGACCAAATCATTTCTGTCATCTCAAGATGGGTCCTGGGAGTCTGTAGATTGTTAGGCTACCTACATTAGGACAGGTTTGGTTGATTGTACTGCAAAGCCCTTTCTCTCTTTTGTTTTCCCTCCTACTCCACAATGTATCCTTCCACATCTTTCACACATTTCCAATCCTACCCTCCTACCAACATGTATCCTCAAGATGATTACTATCCTGACTCGACTTATGATTATCCATCTCCTAGCTGAGATAACTTTGATTAGGGATATGAATTCGGGCATCAGTGTCCAAGGGCTAACCTTGGACAACATGACTATGATTATTATCCTTCTTACGCCTACAATGATTATAGATCTCCACCCTTTGATGACCAAACCAACCTGATCTACAATCAAGAAGGATATGATGATTATAACACCTACCCTCCCCAGTATTCCACTGAATATAGGTCACCACCATTTTTTGAACAACCCGAAACGACCTACTATCAGGGAGGGACCCTAGAACCTCAATATCTTGACTCCCCTAGATTGAACCCAAACCCACCCAACCCTAAACCGAACCATTCGATTCAGGTGAACCAGGTCCAAGACAGGGTGTTGGCTAACTTGAGGAACACCACACAATCTTTAGAAGCTTAGCCAACACCATGCACTGAAGCATTGGAGCCTATGATCAAAATGATTGATGAACTTAATAGTTCTTTATTGGATTTGTTCCAAGATGTTAGAGATAGGGGTCCAGGTGAGTTTCTACTTGGGAAATTATCAAGATTGAGGATGAAATTCGTGGTTGCCTTAGTCCAATCTTGGGATGATTCTCAAGATGAACCCCCTTCAGGAGAGCCAATGTCTGAACCCGCTTAGGCGCATGTCGGGGAGGATACATGTTCTGAGACTAGAGATAACCAGGTTGGTCTAGAGCAACTGATTGAGGATGAATCGATTGCTTCACCCGAAATCCCCTAGCCAGGGAACAACGAAAAATGTCTCCATGGACCATGAAATGACATATGATTTTGAGACATAGGTAAATGAGGAACAAGAATTCTTTAATTTTGAGGGTGAGGAATCTTTAGGTGAAGTCTCACTTGAGCTTAAGGAAGATGATTTTAGTGAGACAAAAGGGCTTGAGGAATCTAATGAACAATTTGATAGCCCAATTATTGAAGATTGTGATCTGGTTGGGGCTAACTTGGAGGATTCGAATCCTCATTTACTAGAAGATTCAATCAGTGGCCCTATTCTTCAACCACACCTCGAAGAGCTGAATGATCATACTTTTGAGATCATTGTGCCCAAGTCAATTCTAATTCAGCCATGATTTCTGGACTTGGGTAAATCATATGGGGTGAATGATATTCTAGAGGTCCTGGAGCCTGAGCACTTGATGTTGGAGGATAGGAATTTGGAAGTGAGGATCTGGGAAGTTAACTTTAGGGAAAGCAGGATTTTCGATCTAAGGGTTCTTGTTGACTTGAAACTACCTACTTTCTACAAGGACCCTTATGATGTCTTTGATGTGCAACCCAAGCATAGCATAATTGATTATAGTTTTGAACCAAATTCCATATGGAAAAATAGGCATAGTGATTTAGACTTACCCATTGTTCGACACTTTAGTCTTGGGTTGCACACCACCAAACTGCAGCCTGGCTCCATAAATACGATAATCTTCGGTTCTGGGTGATTTTCATCTAGAACCTTAGAACCACTTGACCCTGGGGCATGGGTCTGCACTACAACTTGGTCCACATCTGTGGACAACTTCTGTTGGTGAGTCTGAGAATTAATCTTTTGATTTTGATTCTGACTTGCACTTGTGAATTCTCCATTTCTTCCTTGTATGTATTTTATGCCTAGCTAAAGGCATTAAACCTAGCATGCGTGTATACTCTCTTTTTCTCTACAGAGCTAACCGGATTTTCACGAAATTCAGGTGATATTATGTTTACTTTGCCCTTTTCATGTCTTTGTTTTTACAATGAGGACATTGCATCATTTAGGCATGGAGGGGTGGATAATTAATTCCTAAAATCATTTTATTAACTCCATGGAAATTCTTTTATTTTTATTTTGTTAAAAAAAAAGAAAGAAATTAGGAGAAGAGAACTTAGGCATTTGGAGGTTATTAACTTTAGAAAATGATACGATAGGACCTAAATACTTAGACTCTTTAGGTCTTCGGGCTTAATCAGCCCGAGTGTCCACTCGAATGTGGACTGTCTTGAGTCCTCGCCATGTAATTTTATTTTAATTTGGTAAATAAATTGGGGTGGTAAGTACACGACTTATCAACCCATCCTATAATTTGAGGGGACTGTAAGAAAAAGCATCTGCACACTATTTACACTGACTCACTTTTTGGCGATTTTTACAGAAATTGGGTAGCTAATGAACCGTCTAGGGTAGTATGGCTGGCAAGTTGTCAGTGGTAACAGGTCATTAGCCAGTTGTCCAGAGCCCAACCTTAGAATCCTTTTTGAGTCTTGGGCAGGTCGGGTAGTTGTAAAAAGTTATCCTGAAACTCTCAAACTCCAAAAGTCCAAAAAAATTAGAAAAGAAGAAAAAGCAAAAAAATGTATCTTCCCTTTTCAAATAAGGTGAGGACTTGGGCGGTTTGCATTCTAGAAAACACCCAGGTACTGTTGAGTTTTCATAGTTTAGGACCTTAGTTAAAAATTTCTATTGTTAATAAACAACTTAGGCCTAAGTGATCGAGCCCTAATTCTGTTTTTATACATAACATGTAGTTTAATTTTGCTAGGGACTAGAAAAGGATAGGCATGTGGGTATGATGTAGACACATCCATTTAGGTTAAAATGCCTATTTATGCATGTTCTTAGGCTTAGATATGCATTTCATATTATAAATATTGCATAGCATGGATCATTCTGCATTTAGACTAGTTTGTGTATATTTTAGGTTAATTGTATCCTTTTTATGGCCAGGAGGGAAGGAGATTTATTTCGGGGCCTCGGATTGACAATCCAACCATAAGGATTTGATCAGGACGACGATCAGAGTCCAATGCCTCCGAAATCGTCTTTATCGGAGTGTTGTAGCACCATATGAAGTCCAAGGAAGATCAACGGCTGAGGGACTAGGTGATGTAATTCAAAGCTTTAAATGCCAAATCCAAATGCACTGATGGATCCGGATCGATGATTGTAGCCCAACAGCGTGAGAATCGACCCAATCCGACATCCATGGTGCCACCTACAAAGCGAAGAAAATGGACAGCCATGATGGTGCCACGTGGCGCCATAACAGCCGCCCAAACTTGTCTAAGCCTCACCGCTCCATCTCGCAGGCGTATCATCATGCGATCCTAGCCGTTGGATTGAAATCCAATGGCTGAGAATCACCTCAACATGCCACTCTACTCCAAAGAAGAAAGCGGGGACGAAATCCTGACCGTTGAATCAGGATCCAACGGTCAGGAGAGGGTGTGCACGCTTTCATCTTCTCGACAATCTGTGTCGGTATTGTTTTGGGTAGCGCCCTTGCCCGCGATGCAAGGACTATCGTTCGAACCCCACCGTAACGCCTGATCTTGTGGAGCATGGGCGCAATTGAATTGCATCCGTTGGATGATCATCAAGTGGCAGAGAGTGCAGCAACGTGGTGAGATTAGATTCGCGTGATGCGTGCACGTGCTAGATCACGCAATAACTCACGCTTGATCACATGTGCGTGATCTATGGTGCTGGTCCTCAAGCAATCTCAGCCTCTCATCGCTCATCCAACGGCCACGATCCTCTCGCCTGTGCCTGTTCAAACATTAAGCGCGCGCTTAGCGCAATTTCAAGTGCGAGCTCCGCGCGATCCTCAGCCATCAGATTTAGATTGGATGGTCCTCAATGCTTCAACCTTGCAGTAGCTGTGCATGCAGTGGGCGTGCATGCGCGAGCGCCAGCCAGCCCTTTACCAACATCCAAGGCAGATCTTCAGCGACACATTTGATGTCGCTACAACCCTCTACATGAATTTCTTCCTCTTCCCTCCATTATAAAAGGACCCTTCCATTCTTCACCATCTCTTCCTTTCTTCTTGTCCCACCTCCAAGGCTCTAGAGAGAGCTTGTCCCAAGCCCAAGATGTTCCTTTAGAGTAGAAATCAAATATTTTCCCACATCTCATCCCCATTCGTGGTGCATCTCGCGGTCATCCTCTCACCTCCTTTCAAAAGAAGATCCTCACCGCGATGACGTCCTGCCCCATCCTCCTTCCTCTACCACTGTTCTCCCTCATCCCACTCTTCACCACCTTCATCCGAGCACCGTCAGAGCGAGCTGTCCTCCAAGTGACCATCGAGGGGAACTCTTCTCATCTTCATCTATCTTTATTGCTTTCTAGTGTAGTTTTTCCACTTTCATAGCTGTAGGAAACATTTTTTCATCAATATATTGATATTCTCTCTCTCTCTCTTATATTTTGTAAGTAGATTAGTTAGATAATGTTTTCATCGATCTGATCTCTTGCATGATAAAAACACCAAAAAAAATATAAAAGATAAAAATGACAAAAACAAATAAAAAGTGAAATGCGGATTTTTCAAATCAAACATTTGCCTCCCCGTGTTCGACCTGGGACTCCTTTCGAGTTTCTATTATAAATATTATCTGATCGATGGATTTTCTTGTGGATTGAACTATGATGATGGGTTTCTAAACTCAAACATTTTCGCGATGAATTCTCACCGCATCAATATTCTAATGGCCAATTTTTTTTTGAAATTATAAAGTCAATCAATATATCCTTTTAATTGATCAACATTTAATCGATCAATACTTTGATTTAATTGACCAAAAGCAGTTTTGATAGACCAAACCTTTGTTTTGATCAATCAAAGCCATGTTTCCAGAATTTCCAAAATAGGCCAAAAAACACCTATAAATAGGACCTTCGACCCCCCTCTTAAAAACACACCTCAAGAGCTTTCAAAGAGAAAAGCACGCATATTCTCCCTAGTGCTTTCGTGCCTCTATGCCTACAGCTACTACGATTCAAAGCATGCTCCCTTACGATTCAAGAAAGCTCAGTTTGTTTTATTCTTGCTAAGGTTTCATAGGAAATATTGCTATATGCTTTTTATTCTGTTGTGCTTAATCTAGGAATCCAAGTTGTATTAGAAGTCCCATTGTTCTTCGCTTAGTCAGGTGAAAGAGAAGACGTTTGTAAGCAGTTTTGTCACCCTCGTTCAAATGGTGCATGATAGTGGACTTGACTAGCATCGACTAGACGAGAAAATTCTAAGCTATGAGGCTTAGGTAGTGGCTTTCACCTGGAAGGGTTTCTACTCTAAATCAGGTGTTATCTTTCTGGTCTGTGTTTATTCATTTTTTGATCTATGATGAATGATTTTTTGAGATATATTAGAAATAGATATTATACTATTCACCCCCCTCTAGTGTATACTTGATCCCTTAGGCTCTGCACGCACTCACATATCGGACCGCCTTTAAGGCTCCCCTTGGTATGTACCATATAGAATTATTTTTTGGAATCCTTGTCACTTGTCCATTGAATTGGAGAACAACATTTATTGGGTGGTTCGCCAATGTAACCTTGACCTAGACCTGTGTAGTCGTGAATGAAAACTCCAACTCCATGAATTAGAAGAATTGAGACGCGAGGCTTATGACTCCGCTTTGACCTTTAAACAATGAACCAAGGCCTTTCATGACTACTACATTCGGTGGTAAATGGGAAGCAGTTGAAACCTTATCTCACTCATGAGTTTTCCCCCGTTGGTGAGACAATTGCCCTACTAGAGGGTAACTAATTTCTGCCTCACTTTGAGTCTAGCTGGGGACGTTAAATTCAGGGCTCGTTGGGAGGTACCCCAGCACCCCTTCATCTTCAGCCATCATTTCATCTCTCCAATTTTCACCACTTTACTCCACATTCCATTTTACTACATTATAGTTCACTATAGTTCACCTCATACTTTGCCTATTCCACATGTTTTCCACCACCCACCAACCACCCACCCATCCACCCTGCCTTATACCCCTTTCTATTATACCAAGAGCCTTTAATCTTGTCACACCCCTCTTGCATGCATATGAGGACATAGCAAGATTTGGCATGAGGGGATGGATAAGCATCCATAAGATCTTGCATATTCTTTAGGTATCATGTAGGACTCCCTTTCATTATACATATCCATCTTTAGTGTATATATAGCTTTATTGAAAAATCCATAAAAATTGAAAAATATTCAAAATTTTTGAAAAAATTTATCAAACAAAAAAAAAACACATAAAAATTGAAAATTTTAAAAACTCTAAAAATGTTTTCGAAAGTGTTCATTTATGATCTGAAAGCTGAAGAAAAAAAATACAATATGTGTTTATGGACATTCAACCTTTGCTTTTAGAATTTCCTGGCCATATAAGCTTGATTCTCTTAGGCTTAGGCTTAATACACTTGAGCTTTGACAAGATAGAACCAAAATCTTTCATAACTGAGGACATATTCTTGTACTTGAGTCAACCAGTACAGGAATCATCTATTTACCTCTATTTAAGAGTTGAGTAACTTTGGTTTACTCTACACTTATTTAGGAAATACCAAGCAAACTTAAGCCTCAACCCTAGTGCTCATTAGAGAAGGTGGAGTCCTTACCTGTGTGTGCAGGTAGACTCCTTGTCTAAGTCTTTAGTCATGTGTCTAGGAGAAGCTCTTTCTACTAAGTACTCACCCACTAAATAAGTGTCCTCCACCAAATAAAGTTGATGGAGACATATCAACATTTGCTTTCAGAAAAGGAAGAAAAATAAAAATAAAAAATCAGAAAAGTGAGAAAAGAAAAAAAGTAGAAAAATTCAAAAGAAAAAGAAAAAAAAAATTCTTTGCAATAAGTCAGTATGCTCTCCAAATCCTGTTGTAAATACCTTTATACATATCCATAAAAAATGGTTGTTTCAGGGTACACTAAATATACCATATGTTTTCCACCAAATATCTTTGAGTTGCATATGCAATAAGAGTCGGGTTTAAGTATTCATTATTTTTAGAGTAGATCCGAAAATATGAGCTGAAGCTGAGACCAACCTGGACTTAAAAGGAAGTGAAACCTAACGTCCACCTGCGTGCACCGCACACCCCACCCCTCACCTATAAAACCATACCCTCACCTTCACTCTTTGGGGTCATCACTCACCTCACAGAGCACACACTACCCACAACAGCACACACCAGCATCAATGTCGACCACTCACTCAACTTCTTCTCTTCCTCTCTTCCTCTCCCATCCCCAGTGGCCTCTCACCAATTGAGAGCACCCACTTGAAGTAGGAAGCAACCTTGTGTGGTCACAACCACCACAATGAGGCTCCACCATCTTCTAGCTCCACTGTGAGTTGGTAGATGTGGTGGTTCTCTTTTCTTGTTTTGTTATTTTCTACTTTAGTTTGATCGCCATTAGAGCTCGGTCTACTTCTCTCTCTATTTAGGAACAGTACTTCAATTGTGATTCATTTTTCTTGCCTAGTCACTGGCTCATTTCTCACTTAGCTAGTGACACAAGCTTGTACTCACCCCTTCTCTCTTCGCATGACTGGCAAAGTGAGAAACTTAGTCGGTCTATATTGCCTTGGCTAGTCGCTCACCAGCCTGAGCCCTCACTGGCAACTGACTGGTGTGATTTTGCATCGGCCAAGTTCCTCACTTAGCTGGTTACACACCACTCTTCACACACCCACATCCTCTCTTTCCCCTTGCAGTCAGTTGCACACGTGCCTCATATCACTCACATTCCTCACTCCCTCACTGCATTCGCACACACTCACTTTCTATGTGCCTCACAACACTCATGCGCTACACTCATCTCACCCTCTCAGCACCTTACACACTCACTGCAGCGCACACCTTATACACTTACTCAACTCACTCGCACATGATAGAAGCATTTTCACTAAAAATTATAATCGATAAAATTATGTCGCATAGTATAAATCGTGGTGGAAAATGCTCGAATCAATAGATAAGCATGCATCAAATGTGTAATCAATCCAAATATGTGTCTCATTCATTGACATAAAAATCAAATCATGAATAATAATCAGAGATGCTCAGATTAACAAAATCAATAATACACTAAATAAATCAATCCCACATCACATGTAGCATTCAAGTACGACAAAAATATAGAAAGAACCACAGTATATGTTGTCTCCACAAGGAGGCAATAATCCTCAAATAGGCTCACGATTCAAATATAAGGATGACAAGTAACAGTTCCAATAATAAGAGAAATAAATCAACTATGCTAATAAAATAAATGTTGAGTCAAAACTAAAATGTAGTCACGGTGAGCACATGGTTGGGGATGCAGTGCAGGGCATGCACGCTATCGCTGTGCACCATAACGAAGGTGACGAGGGTGGGCTCGAGTGATGATGTCAAGGAAGAAGGCATGGACGTAGTCGGCGTGGTGATGGCATGCGGTCGCAGGTGTGGTGTGGGGATAGAGACAAGATGTGGCGAAGCATGCTGTCACCATGCTTCCTAGAAAAAATCACGGTTGCTGTCGATGTTGACGTCGTAGTTGGTTGGGCCCAGATAGGTTGTGTTAAGATGGTGATTTAATCGTTGAAATGAGTATAGTGGTTAACCTAAATCTAGCCTAACCATCTCTTTGCAAAAATTTTTTTCACCTGGCCTATTTGATTTTATCTTGGTCACTTTTAATCCCAGGGTCGAACTCAGTGAAGCGGGATTAGAAGTGAACAAGTTTCTACGACTTTCCTACAACGAATCTCTTTCGTTCGTTTATTATGTTTTTGGTGTTTTTCTATTTAAGATTTTTTTCTAATAATTTTTGTCCTTGAGGTACACCCTCAAAATCAGGTTCTTGGCTTTGAGCCAAATTAGGGTTCCCAAAACTGGTCTTGCTATTCGCAAGACTGAGTACCTGCAAGTCAAGGATTATCTTTTCTCTTTTGTATATATATTTTTTTATCTTTTTATTGGTAGGAAAGAGAAACAGAAATAAAGTAAATATAGTATATATATATGTATATATTATATATGTATAAAGGGGTGGGGGTGGAGGTGGAAATCGCATGTAGCACGGTGTCGAGTCGGTCGTCGCCTAGAAAGATGCAACCAACAGGACGAAGTGTCGCGTAGAGTGTAGGATGGATGGGTGAAAGATGTGTGCGAAAAGCACTTTCTGTACGCGTGTATCGGGGAATATCAGCAACTGGTGCAGATATTCCCACGATACAACGTATGGTAGGTGATATGAATATATATGTATATATATATATATATATGGTTATAATTATATAGGTGTATATGTAGTTATATATGTATATATATATAGATATGTAAATATATGCATAGATAGATGTATGTATATGTATATATATATATATATATATATATATAATTGTATATATATGTATGTATATATAACTATATATATAAATATAGATATGTATATATATATATATATTTATATATATAGTAATATATGCATATAGTTATATATATGTGTATATGTATATATATATATTAGAGTAAGTATCTATGTATATAGATATATGTAGATAGATAAATATATATATATATATATATATATATAGTTATAGATATATATGGATATATGTATGTATATTTATATATATATATATGTATAAATATATGTATATATATGTATATATACTTATACTTAGTTGTATAGGTAATAATATATATATATTTATTTATTTATACGTATATAAATATATGTATATATGTAAATATATATGTGTATATATATATATATAAGTATATAGATGTATATATATATATACATATATATATATATATATATACATATATATATACATACACACACACACACAGATATATATATATATATATATATGTATGTATGTATGTGTGTATGTATATTAATACTTAGTTATATAAGTACTAATATATGTATAGATATATGTATATATATATGTGTGTATATATATATATATATATATATATATATATATATATATAAGTATATAGTAGTGTATAAGTGAGTGGGTGTGTGTACGAGAGAGTGTGTGTGTGTATGTGTCTGTAGGAGGGAGTGAAAGAGTGCTGTGAGAGAGAGAGAGAGAGAGAGAGCGTGCTGCTGGAGTGAAGAAGCGCGGAGAGTTAAGTCGTCCTGACGTAGTTGCCGACGTCTGATGGCCACGCGCAAGCACAGGTGAGTAGGTGCACGAAGACGCATGCGCACACAGGAGGGAGTGAGCACGGGGAAGGGACCACAGTGCACCGCGCTGCGCGCTGAGGCGGGTGCAGGCGAAGAAGTGGGCGCTTGTGAACGCAAGAGCGGGCGCGGAGAGAGACGTGGGCGCAGGCGTGCGCAGATGGGCTGGCGGCGGTCGCGGCCCGGAGAGAGAGCGCCGGGTGACCGGATAAGTGAGAAACTTACCGGTCACTGCACTGTAGCCACAGTGTCACGCTCTCTAGCGTGAACAGTGGCTATAGTGCGTGCTCGGCTCGCGCGACCGCCTGCTAGCGGTTTTGCGTGAGCGGTCGCCGCTGAGCGAGCTGGCGTGTGCGGAAGGACTGCGTCGGCTGCTGGCGAGAGCGTTAAGGGGCGAGGGCGACCTGCTGGCGCACGTGGAAAGAGCTACGTCGGCTGTTGGTGTGCACGGTGGCCTGCGCGTGCGGAAGAAGAGTCCGGTGCCGTGCTGCTGCTGTACTGGTGTCTCAGGTACAAGAATACGTCCTTAGTTAGGAGAGATTCCGATCTATCTTGTCAATGATCAAGTGAATTAAGTCGAGCCTGAGCGAATCAAGCTTTTGTGGCATGGAAAGTCTTCAAAACAGTGGTTGAATATCCATAAACACTTATTGTATTTTTGTTTCAGCCTTCAGATCATTACTAAACACCATTTTTTTTTTTTATGGATAGATGGAGACTGCATGATACCCTAAAATACCCAGATCCTTTGGATACCTATCCACCACCCCATGCCAAACGATGCTATGTCCTCATATGCATGCAGGGTAGGGTAGAGGAAGGACGAAAAGATCGGGTAATGAGAGCTGAGGTGCAGGGTATACAGTAGGGTGGTAGGGTGGGTGGATGGTGGGTGGTGAAGTGAAAAGTGAAGTGAGCGTGGTAGTGGTGGAGTGTTGTTGGGGTGCCTCGTGCTGAATTTAACGTCCCCAGCTGGACTCAGAATGAAGCACAACATTAGTTACCCTCCAGCAGGGCAACAGTTTCTCCATCGGGGGTAGGTTCATGAGTAAGATATGGTTTCAAACGCTGCCCATTGACCGTAAATTTATGCCCAGATTTGGGATCTTCAATCTCAACGGCCCTATTGGGAAATGGTCTCGAGACCAGGAAAGGACCAGTCCATTAGGACTTCAGTTTCCCAGGAAAGAATTTGAGCCGGGCATTGTAGAGCCAAACTTGCTGAGATCTCTCAAATTCCTTCCGCCGAATACGGCTGTCGTGAAAAGCCTTAGTGCGTTGCTTGAAAGTTAAGGCAGAATCATAGGCTTCACGACGGAGCTCTTCCAGCTCCTGGAGTTGGAGTTTCCTTTCTCGACCACACAGGTCTGGGTCGAGGTTACATTGGTGAACCGCTCAATAAGCACGGTGTTCCAACTCCTTGGGCAAATGACATGGCTTCCCATAAATGATTCTATAAGGAGACATACCGAGGGGAGCCTTGAAGGCGGTTCGATACGCCCAAAGTGCGACAATCAGCTTGTTGGACCAATCCTTACGGTCAGGCCAAACCATTTTCTGGAGAATTTGCTTGATTTGCCGGTTCGACACCTCTGCCTGGCCGTTCGTCTGAGGATGATACGGGGATGCGATACGATGGTGGACTCCGTATTTCCTCAAAAGTGCCCGAAAAGACGCATGGGTAAAGTGGCTTCCTCCATCCGAGATAATGGCTCGAGGGATCCCAAAATGCACAAAGATGTGGTCTTTGACAAATCAAGTGGATATAATATGGTTAGCACGGCGCATGGGAACAGCCTTGATCCATTTCAAAACATAATCAACAGCCACGAGAATGAATTCGAAGCCGTTGGAAGGAGGAAAGGGACCCATGAAATCAAGTCCCCAAATGTCGAAGATTTCCGCAGCTAGGATGGGTTGCAAGGGCATCATGTCATGACGTGACATTGACCCTAACGACTGGCACCTAATGCAATGCTTGGCATACTTGTGTGCATTGATAGATGACTTTTCTCTTTGCGTTATAGTATTTAAGTGGTGGAAAAATCGACTAATAAAAAATAATGAAAATAACCACTCGTAGAAGAGCGGGTCGTGTCCACGAGGAGGCAATTATGCAATCAATACTTAATTATTTAATGTTTTTTTAGATAGTGCGAAATTCGTATTCAAATCTAACTTAAAATGTGAAGGAAAGTAGATTTGCAATAACTTAAAAAGATAAGGGTATATGTGCAATTTTTCCTCACAGAAATCCTCAATAAATTTATGATGAATTTATGCAATTTTCACGTGATGTGTACTAAAGACAATTAGTACTTAAGCCCAAAATTAATCTTTAAACTAGTTAATATCAATGCCATGAAATTATAAAGAATTATGAGTGTTCGAACGCAATTCTGTCACAATATAATAATAATAAAAAAATCAAATTAGGTGGCAATGGCATTGAATGTAAATTTTAATTGGTGGGAAAACAGGGCTTTTTTCCTCTCTCCTCCTCGCGAGAGAGAGAGAGAGAACTGCGGGGCTGTCGCAAGGCTCAGGAGGACGACGAGGTCGAGGGCTCTCCGGTGGTGGCAGCGGTGGCGATAGAGGTGGCCGGAGCTCTGGCCTATTGAACAAGAAGGCGGAGGTGCTGCTGCAGTGCTTGCGGCTGGTGGCGTGCGAGCGTGCGCGCGCTGGTGTGCCTGCAGATGGGCGGTGGAGCGCTCTACCTGCGGTGGGGCTTGCGGTGGGAAGTTGCAGGGCGCGAGCGTCTGCTTGAGAGGTTGGAGCGTGCGCGGTTAGGCAAGCGGGCACCTGCGGTCTGCTTGCAGAAAGGAGGGTGCGGCAGTGGTGAAGGTGTGCGGCTGCAGGCTGAGGCGCGGGTGCTGCGGGGAGGTTGAAGGCACTGGCTGGGATGCCTGCAGGGTGGAGGGGGGAGTGCTGGAAGATGGTGTGAGGGCCTATAGTAGGGCGCGCGGTTGAGAGCGCCTATAGCAGGGGGTGCTGGAGATGGTATGCGAGCAGGCGCTTGCGGAGGCTGGAGCAGGTGCTACAGGGCAGGCGGCGTGCTGAAGGCAGATGAGCGGTAGGGTGCACTAGTGTGCGCCTGCGGTGGCTAGAAGGGGCGGGCACCGTGCTGGAGAGAGCTAGGCATGAGCGTTAGGCAATGAAGACTTGGTAATGAAGGAGCGGGCATAGGTGGGCGGTGTGCTTGGATTGGAGAAGCGGCTGGAGATGTGCGCGCGGAGAAGATGTAGATCCTGGTCCACAGTGCACGCTGGGTAGTTCCCAGCTAGGGGGAAGATGGATTTCCAGTGCACGTCGCCTCTTCTCTTTAACTCCTCTCTCTCTTGTGTGCGCCAATCAAGGGATTTTCAAATCCCTTTTCTAATTTTGGCAGAAGGCTGTTGGGGAGACGCCGGCGGTTGTTGAGGGTTGCCGATAGAAAGGGAAAAGAGCATCCGCTGGTTAAAAGGGTAATTTACCCTTTCCTCCTCATTCTTTTGCCACTTATTTTTCCTGCACATAAAAAGAACATAATCATTACACATTAAATTATAGAATGTTATAAAATTAAATCATGATGCATACAATTATTCTATAACTTAGTGTAGTTATTAACAAACCTAAAATGTACAATTAAAGTTACTTAGGCGTAATATTAGTCCATTAAAATGGACTCATCAAATACCCCCATGCGTAAGATTTGCTAGTCCCTAGCAAAAATGAATAATAGAAGTAATCAGAAGACTTCTTTTCTTATTTCAAAACTTTAGAAATCCAGACAAATGTGAAGTGCTGATAGCCTAGGTAACAGATCCAAGTGAAAGAGTTGATTCGCATTGGGAGTTCATACATCACCCTTAGCAAAAATTTCTATCGAGATAGGCAACTACTTCCTTCAGGGATAAAGCAGATGATAATCTATAATTTGACCCCAGTGTTTGGCTTAGGTAGGAGATATTGAGTTGAATGGATTTGTATTTGGTGGCACACACTTATCTGGTGCTGCATATAGTCTAGTACTGCAGACTCTAGATCTCTAGACTATTAGACAAGTCAACTCTGAGAGAGGCTATACAACTATGCTCTCTTGATGTCCCTGGGCACTCTCTTTTCTTTCAGAGATCACGAATCTCGCTAGATTTAGAAATTGTACTCACTATTTGGTGGCCTCACATGGCATCTATGCTTCAATTAAAGTCCTAACAACTCTACAACTAAGTTAGAGTTCTCAACCAGTATTCAGGCGATCAGAAATACTAGAAGGTAGGTATGGGTCATATTTGGTGGAATGCAATAGGTGTTCTGTTGCCTGAGAAACAGTGTTATATCATACACTTGGATTTTTTTTTTATAATATAACTTTTTCTTCTTTTTCTTCTTTTTCTTCTTTCTATTTCTTCTTTTTCTACTTCTTTTCTCTTTTCTTCTTTATATATCTATATATATATATTTTTTCTTGTTTTTGGTTATTTTTCAATCAACACAACACAATACTGACTTTTATTTACGAGGCATTATTAGGGATGATGATGGTCAAGAGGAAGTTGTGTGGCTTATTTGGTGGAAGTGCCTATTCTCGGCACCGGGAAGGAATGGATAGGACAGGCGTATTTCTGACCTTTGACACTATTACCCTCCTTTAGTTGAGGACTCTATGAAGGACGGTCGAAACCATCCACCATAGTCGTAGCTTTATTAAGACTCAATCTCTGTGTATCTGCCTTATTTGGTGACTCTTAGGAATTCACTCAAAATACGTACACAGGAACAGAGAGTGAAAACTACACCTAACTCTGAAGTATCATTATCTAATTATCCAAAACTTAAGAGTCCTTTTACTAGACTTAGCGCACCAGTAATCTCTCTACTTTCTTCTCACAATTATGAGGTGGATCTACTAGAAGATAGTATGCCTGACTCCCTATGAACTGTCCAAGGATTCAGTAGACTTACAAATGCTCATTGGTTTTCATCAAGGATCCATTACCAAGTCTACATCCATGTGAAATAAATGTACTAGATTCTAAACTTAGGAAATAATTCAAGAAGAAAAACCTCCAATGACAAAGGTATTCTGCTAGGGATTAACCCAATCAGCTCAAGAAAAGAGATTTTTTTTTTTTTTATATGCTAACCTAAATGCATGAATGCACCTAAAATGCAAATGCACTCCCCCATTCCTAAATCCTACAATGTCCCCATTGTAAAATTAAAACAAGAGGAGAAAGGAAAGAAATCACCTGATGACTGCTGGGTTGCCTCCCAACAAGCGCTACATTTTCTGTCAGTAGCCAGACTTATAAGGAACCTATAAGTCTGGTTCCAAATAGAAAAGGTTAGGCCCTAAGAATATGCGTAACAGCGCAGGCCTAGAAAACAGGTAACCACGGATGTTGGCAAGCTGATGATGTAATGTAATTCCAAATGCTCTCCAGAAGAGATGAAAATAGAAAATCTCGTTGGCTACCTTGGGAGGTCTAGGAATAATAAACGGAATATAAAAAGGGACCTCCCAAAATGGAATAAGTGGAGGATAACAAGGATCCTCCAAAGCAGGACGGGTTTTAAAAGATATACACATAATTAGTTCAAACCCTTGAATGGCGAGAGTAAAAGTACAAGCATCAATCCATACTCACCATTCTACCCTAGGATGTATTGGCCTGATATAGTCTCCAGAAAGAATGTACATGAGCAAAGATCTGAGCCAAGGATCGGTTAGGGAGTATAAGGGTTGCTTGTAGTGTTGGAAGGTAATGGTTAAGTCCAATGAGGGCTTAGTTGGTGTTAGGTCCAATTCCAACAATGATTCAGATTATGTACACTCCCTAACAGTTGTAGACAACTTCAAGTTATCCTGCCTAGCATTAATGATCGGAGTCATATTTGAATCAAGGGTAGACTCCAAATTATAACTCTTTGGTGGCAGGGTCAAAATGTCATAATTATCATTCCGCTCATCCCCAAATTCATTTGGTTCACTCAAATATTTGTCGGGGTGTATATGTGATTCATTAGGAGTTGGATCAGTATCTTTAATTATTTCTAACGGAAGATCAGTCTTAATGTTTTGGAGGAAACCTATATCATTGAATTTGTTATTGTTCTCGGGGTATAAATCCTCAAATGACGTGTTTATCCTCGAGAGTCTCCCATAGACTTCTCATTATTTTGTTTGTCCTTCTCTAATATCAACTCCTGTTTTGATGGAGGATGACTCTCAAAAGAAAGGAGGAATTTGAATTTAATCATATTATTTCTATCCTCTGGAGCTAAATTCTCAAATGATAAATAACTCTCCTGTGATTCACTCCAGATTTTTAGTCCAGGTTCCTTTGTTGGGGCATCCTCATCCTCTGAATTAGACTCTTCATATCCCTGAGACCAAAATTGATCATCCTCTATTCCCTTAGGGTCACCTTCATTAGGTGCATTTGAATCCTCAGGATATTGAATGATAAGTGTTGATTCCCTAAGTAGAGGGCCAGGAGTAGGCTCACTAAGGGTAGAATGGGATTCCACCAAATAATTACTAGGGGAAGTGATAGGAATAATACGACCTTGACCCGGGTTGGTAGGGTTAAGGAGAATACTGTCGTTGGGGTCAAGGTCTACAAGAGGTAGCATCTTCCCTTGCTTTTGACTGCAATATAATTCAGGTGGATAATCACTATGATCGTTATCCTCTAGTGGCTGTCTTATTGGGAGAGTCTAAGTGATAGCTACCTAAAATTTGATCCCTATTGTCATTAGGTTAGAATTATTTTCATGATCATGGTTTATTGAGTAGGGATCAGGATTATTGGGAAGCATGTAGCTAAGTTGTCTTATTTCTTTATTTAAGTGTTGACTATTCCTCAACATCTCTCCCATTGATTCCATTATTTCCTTTTTCTATTTTTGCATTTTTATCATAAAGGAGGAGAGGCTACTATTATCAAGTTGGGGAGGATAGTCAATTTCAGGCTTTGGTTGCCTAGGGGTATCGGTCCAACCTCGATACGAAAAATCATGAAGGGTGGGAGGGTTGGGTGTTTGCATGGAAGTAGGGATTTCAGGATTGGAAAATCCCACTCCTAGGCTATGCTCAAAAGTGGGAGTTATCAAGCCAGTACTCCCAGGGTAAGAATGAGAATGATCCCATGAAATGTCAATGTACCCATCAAAGGATGGATACGCTCGGAGCATGGGATCCTGATTAAAAGATGGGAAGTATTGACTCTGATAATCTGAATGATAGGAGTAAGAGTAATCCATTTCTTTAAGCAAAATAATTTTAACTTTCTTAGGATTCAGCAGAAAACTTCCTAAAGAGTTCTATTGTCACAGCAAATGCAAATTCAACGGGATCTGTTTTTAGTAGATTGCAGGTCTTAGAGTTATATGTTTAGTTGGTGGCCAAACAAGTTTTGCAAAAATTATGCTTCCTAGGCCAACCTTCGCTAGTGCCTATAACCTACTTGCAAGGGATGGAAGTCTCGAATCGAGCCCACACACGAGGAACCGAAGTAACTTGGTGGATAGGCTTGTTGATTTCCGACTAACTTCCCTTGTGGTGCAAAAGAGAAGAGGTAGAAATTTATCTAGTGACCTTATGTGTGAGGTGCACAGTGTCTCAAGTGTGCAAGCATACGATCGTGTTTTGATTTTTTGAAATTCCGCAAATAGGATCCTTTTGCACTCAATTTTCAGTCATAGATTTTAAAGTACAACCTCTTAATAGTCCCAATTTTTTAAAGTGACAACTGAATTAATTTGATTCAAGCACTTTAGTGGTCTTAGATTTAGGTTCAATGCATATGCATGACAAGTAATTAATGCTCAAGAGAAGACGTACCTTACTCCAGCTTTCTTCATGCAATAATGAATGCAGTGCAATGAAAATAAACTAGATGCTGCTCATTCAGTCCTAGATGGTCGTCCTACAGATATGCAGCTTTTAGCAGGCAGTTCGAATTTTTTTTTTTAATAATAATAACAAATAGACCTAATCTAACTAACTAACTGAAATGCAGTTCAAAACAGTTCAAATAATCCTATAATCTAAATAAATGGGAACACACTTCCAAAAATACGCTCCCGCATACAAGAGCGATAAGAAATGAAGTGGCACTAGGAACATGTTCCCAAAAATACCCAACAAGGGCCCAAAAGACAGTAATTTAAATTCTATTATCTATCTAACTAAATCTAATTAAGACCTACTGCCTAAATCAGAAATAGGCTTCTCCGTAAGCCTATATGCGTGGGATCAAGGCCCACGTGTTCCTGTTGTCGTCCTCTAGGTGGCGTCAAGGTCCACCAAAAAGATCGTCTCCGCCGTGCGCGTTGTTCACGTTCAAAGTCGTCGCTTTGCTGCGCCTCGTCGCCGTGTTAGATTCCTCGGACAATAATAAAACGATCAGATAATTTCGTAACTTAGGATATTCAAAAACAATAAAGTAAATCTATTGCATCTGTTGCCTCCCCGGCAACGGCGCCAATTTTGATAGACGATTTTTCGCTTTGCGTTATAGTATTTAAGTGGTGGAAAAATAGACTAATAAAAAACAATGAAAATAACCACTCGCAGATGAGCGGGTCATGTCCACGGGGAGGCAATTATGCAATCAACACTTAATTATTTAATGTTATTTCGGATAGTGCAAAATCCCTATTCAAATCTAACTTAAAATGTGAAGGAAAGTAGATTTGCAATAACTTCAAAAGATATGGGTATATGTGCAATTTTTCCTCACAGCAATCCTCAATAAATTTATGATGAATTTATGCAATTGTCATGTGATGTGTACTAAAGACAATTAGTACTTAAGTTAAGCCCAAAATTAATATTTAAACTAGTTAATATCAATACCATGCAATTATAAAGAACTATGAGTGTTCGAACGCAATTCTGCCATAATATAATAATAAAAAAATCAAATTAGGTGGCAATGGCATTGAATGTAAATTTTAATTGGTGGGGAAAACAGGGCTTTTTTCCTCTCTCCTCCTCGTAAGAGAGAGAGAGAGAACCGTGGGGCTGTCGCAAGGCTCAGGAGGACGACGAGGTCGAGGGCTCTCCGGTGGTGGTAGCGACGGTGACGGAGGTGGCTGGAGGTGGCCGGCGGAGGTGGACGGAGCTCCGGCCTATTGAACAAGGAGGCGGAGTTGCTACTGCATTGCTTGTGGTTGGTGGCCTGTGCGCGCTGGTGTGCAGGCGTGCGCGTGCTGGTGCGCCAGTAGATGGGAAGTGGAGCGCGCTGCCTGCGGTGGGAAGTTGTAGGGCGTGGGCGTTTGCTTGAGAGGTTGGAGCACGCGCGGTTAGGCATGCGGCTCCTGCGGTCTGCTTGCAGAAAGGAGGGTGCGGCAGTGGTGAAGGTGCGTGGCTGCAGGCTGAGGCGTGGGTGTTGCGGGGAGGTTGAAGGCGCTGGCTAGGATGGCTGCAGGGTGGAGGGGGGCACGCTGGAAGATGGCGTGAGGGCCTGCAGCAGGGCACGTGGTTGAGAGCGCCTGCAGCAGGGTGCGCTGGAGATGGCGTGCGGGTAGGTGCTTGCGGAGGCTGGAGCAGGCGCTGCAGGGTAGGCAGCGTGCTGAAGGTATATGAGCGGTAGGGCGCACTAGTGTGCGCCTGCGGTGGTTGGAAGGAGCGGGCACCATGCTGGAGAGCGCTAGGCATGAGCTCTAGGCAATGAAGACTTGGTGATGAAGGAGCGGGCATAGGTGGGCAGTGTGCTTGGATTGGAGAAGCGGCTGGAGATCTGCACGCGGAGAAGATGTAGATCCTTGTCCACAGTGCACGCTGGGTAGTTCCCCGCCAGGGGGAAGATGGATTTCCAGTGCACGCCGCCTCTTCTCTTTAACTCCTCTCTCTCTTGCGTGCGCCAATCAAGGGATTTTCAAATCCCTTCAGGAGGCTATTGGGGAGACGCCGGCGGCTGTTGAAGGTGGCCGATAGAAAGGGAAAAGAGCAGTTGCCGGTTAAAAGGGTAATTTACCCTTTCCTCCTCATTCTTTTGCCACTTATTTTTCCTACACATAAAAAGAACATAATCATTACACAATAAATTATAGAATGCTATAAAATTAAATCATGATGCATACAATTATTCTATAACTTAGTGTAGTTATTAACAAACCTAAAATGTACAATTAAGGTTACTTAGGCGTAATATTAGTCCATTAAAATGGACTCATCATGCATCCTGGTGAAGGGAGGGCTAAAAGAAATCTCACTGCAACACCTTGGCTACAGTTTTCCACCCAGAGAAATGGCCTCCGCAGGCCTGATCGTGGCAGAAGGATAGCACACTGGGGAACTCGCTGTCAGGAATACAGCGACGGATGATTTGATCAGCATCTATTTGAAAAAGAAGTGGATTATCCCAGAAATAATAGTTTGCTTCTGCCATGAGACACTCGCGCTGGTTTTTAGGCCAGCCACGTGGAAGGGATCCAGAAGCAAGGTAATTGGCAATGTCGGCATACCAAGGTCCACTTGCCACATTAATTGCCATTAGGTGCTCATCAGGAAAAATCTGATTGATCGGCAGAGTAAGTCAAATATGGTCAGGGTCTAGTCTTGAAAGATGATCAGCCACAACATTCTAGGCTCTGGCCTTATCGCGGATCTCAATGTCAAATTCTTGGAGCAGAAGGATCCAACGAATCAGTCTAGGCTTGGCATCCTTCTTGTGCATGAGATGGTGAATGGCCGCGTGATCAGTGAAAACAATAACGTGTGAGCCCAGAAGATAAGAGCGGAATTTCTTCATCCCAAAGACGACCGCCGGCAGTTCTTTCTCAGTGGTAGTATAATTACGCTGGGCCTCGTCCAACGTCTTACTGGTGTAGTACACCACGAAGGGGTGTCTATCGCATCTTTGTCCCAGGATGGCTCCGACTGCAAGGTCGGAAGCGTCACACATGAGTTCAAAGTCGAGGGACCAATCAGGTGGCTGGAGAATAGGGGCCTTGGTGACAGCATTACGCAGCTGCGTTAATGCTCGTATGCAGTCGGGGCCCATATCGAAGGGTACGTCGGTCGATAGGAGATGAGTTAAAGGTCGGGAAATCTTGGAGAAATCTTTGATAAATCTCCTATAGAAACCGACGTGTCCCAGGAAGGAGCAGATTTGTTTGACAGAGCCAAGCACAGGTAAATCAGTAATTACATCAAGCTTAGCTCTGTCAACCTCGATACCCTTATCGGAGATGATATGTCTGAGAACAATTCCCTTGTGTACCATAAAATGACTTTTTCCAGGAAAGCACGAGGTTTACATCAATACATCTCCTAAGGATACAGGTCAGGTTGGCAAGACAGTCATCGAAAGATGGTCCAAAGATCGAAATGTCATCCATGAAGACCTCGAGAAAGTCACCCACCATGTCATGAAATATCTCCAGCATACATCTCTGGAAAGTTGGTGGCGCGTTGCAAAGTCCGAATGGCATCCTTCTAAATGCAAAGGTGTTGAAGGGGTAGGTAAATGTGATTTTCTCTTGGTCTCAGGGGTCAATTGCCACCTGGTTATATCCTGAGAATCCATCCAGGAAACAGAAAAATTTATTTCTTGCTAACCGCTCCAGGATTTGGTCAATGAAATGTAGCGGAAAGTGATCTTTCTTAGTTGCAGCATTGAGTTTCCTATAATCTACACACACTCTCCAAGATGTAGGAGTGCGTGTAGGGATGGATTCGCCCCTGTCATTGACATGGATGGTGAGTCCCTCCTTTTTGGGCACGATGTGAATCGGACTCACCTAGGGGCTATCGCTGATCGGGTAGATTATACCCGCATCCAACCACTTAATAATTTCCTTTTTAACGACCTCTCGCATGTTAGGGCTGAGACGTCGCTGCATCTCGCAGAAAGGTCGAGCCTCCTCCTCCGTATATATACGGTGAGTGCAGTAGGAGGGGTTAATGCCAGATAAGTCTGATAAAGACCATCCAATGGCTTCCTTGTGTTCCATACGGACCTCCATTAGTTTGCACTCTTGCTCCTTGGTCAATTTTGAACTAATGATTACGGGGAGCATTTCATTTGGTCCCAGGAAAACATATTTATGTGTACTAGGCAGCTCTTTCAGCTCGGGAGTGGATGGTGAAAGATCTGGCATTTCTTGGGACGAGAGTGTCCCAGGCTGATCAAAAAATAAGTCAGGAAGAAGAAGTTGGCCCTCAGATTGGCCAAGAAGAGGGGCTTCTTGGATAGATGGATTCAAAAAGGAATAGCCCCAGTGAGAAGTATATGGGCTCAAGGTCCCAGTGTGCATTTGCAAATATGCCTGATTTGGCGGGAAAGAAAGGGCAATCCGATCTTCAAGAGTGTGGACCGGTGGTGAATAGCCCGGATATGACTCAGATCACGAGGTATGGGAAGTGGAGAAAACCTCGTCAGAAGTCCAGTCAGGAGAAGGTATGGGACAAGGGAGAGATGGGGGAACGTCACAATATGTGTCGGTCAGGCAATTGTCAGTGTTTACAGGTAATCCGCAGTAGTCAGAATAGGTCCCAATTAGTCCGATACACGCACTAACAGCCATGTCCTCGTCAGACATGTCATCCTCGATGCAATCGCAATCAAAGTTCTTGGCTGCCTTGAAGATGTTAAGCTTGATTTTTTCAGATCCAACGACAATCCCAATACATCTCGACTCGCAGTCAATAAGGGCACGAGCTGTGGCCAAGAAAGGTCGACCGAGGATGATCGGACAATCAGAAAGTGAGTTAGGAACTTCCATATCTAAAACAAGAAAGTCAACAGGAAAACAGAGACTGTTGACCCTAACCACCACGTCTTCCACCACACCCTTCGAAATTTTGACAGAGCGATCTGCCAACTGTAATGTGACAGGGGTGGGTTTCAGATTTCCCAAGGAAAATTTTTCGAGCATGATGGTTGGTATAAGATTTATGGAAGATCCTAGATCAAGCAGGGCATGGTTAAAATTGCAGCCTTGGATGCTATAGGAAATAAGCGGTGTGCCCGGATCTTTCTGCTTCAGTGGTAGGTTTGACAGTATAACACAACTCGCATGAGGCGAGAGAACCACCGGATTCTTCGTTTTCTTTGACTGTTGCCTGGGTGTTGTGTAGTCTTTGAAAAATCAGGCGATAGTAGGTATGTGGTCGATAGCCTCGAGCAGGGGTACCTTGATTTCTACATCCCTGAACAAATTACGCAGGTTATCAAAGGCCTGTGTCTTTCTTCTTGCCTTTTGGCTCCCTCAGTAGAGCCTCAGGGAATGAGACTGATTCTGGCACCAATTTGGGTGTATCATCCTCTCGCAAATGCGGTGCGCATCCCGAATGAGAGGGCGATGAAGAAGACGGGCCAGGATCAAGTCAAAGCAGATCAACGGTCTGCTTACCGCTCCTCGTAGTGATAGCATTGGATGATGCGGGTCCAGTGTGATCATACGGCGGAGGAGGGTTCGCAATAGGGACATAAGAGTGAGGTGCTGCAGCAGGATTAGCCTGAAATCCCGGTGGAATGCTCGGAGCTTGCAGAATTTGATGAACCTGCCCCTGAGAAGGTCGTACCTGTGGTTGAGGACCACGAGGTATGAAATTTCGCGGGTTGGGAACAGGTTGGGCTATTAGAGTGCCCTGAGATCGAGTCGCCATGCGTAGTTGACTAATCTCAGCATTCTGCTGTGCTAATTGGTGCTGAAGAGAGGTCATGTTCTCTTCATGGCGCTTTGACATTTCCATCATCATTTGCATCAATTTATCAAGAGGACTTGATGCATGTTCTGTTTGCGGTATGCAAGGGCCTGATGGCAGATTCGCCACAGGATTAGATTGGGCCCTTGGGATGACGGGTGCGGACGGTCGCATTGGTCCACCCGCGGGGTTTTGGCACTGCGGGTTGTTGGACCATGTGAAATTTGGATGATTTCGCCACCCTGGGTTATAAGTGGCAAAAAATGGGTTGTTTCCCAAGGAGCAAGCGTCTTCTATGCCAGAAGACGCGTTCACATGTAAATATGCATCCGAGCACACGAAGACTTGGTCCTCCGTGTCAAAATACTGGCTTGCAGAAGCTAGATCCATATGACTTACCGAATCGCTTGGCGCGACACTCGGTAAGGAAGGTCTTACGGGGTTTCTCGGGATAAGCCTGGTGTTGGAAGAATTGGGATTGTGACGAAGTGGTGAGAAGGTCTTACGGCGCTAGAAAAGAGTGTATGGTCAGGTCTGCATAGGTCGTGTTAAGATGGTGATTTAATCGTTGAAATGAGTATAGTGGTTAACCTAAATCGAGCCTAACCATCTCTTTACAATTTTTTTTTTTACTTGGCCTATTTGATTTTATCTTGGTCACTTTTAAGCCGAGGGTTGAACTTAGGGAAGCAGGATTAGAAGTGAACAAGTTTCTATGCCTTTCCTACAATGAATCTCTTCTGTTCGTTTATTATGTTTTTGGTGTTTTTCTATTTAATATTTTTTTCTGATAATTTTTGTCCTTAAGGTACACCCTCAAAATCAGGTTCTTAGCTTTGAGCCAAATTAGGGTTCCCAAAATTGGTCTTGCTATTCGCAAGACTGAGTACTTGCAAGTCAAGGATTATCTTTTCTCTTTTGTATATTTTTTTCTTACCTTTTTACTGGCAGGAAAGTGAAACAGAAATAAAGTAAATATAGTATATATATATGTATATATTATATATGTATAAAGGGGTGGGGGTGGAGGTGGAAATGGCATGTAGCACGGTGTCGAGTTGGTCGTCGTCTAGAAAGACGCAACCAACAGGACGAAGTGGTGCATGGAGTGTAGGATGGATGGGTGAAAGATGTGTGCCAAAAACACTTTCTGTAAGAGTGTATCGGGGAATATCAGCAACTGGTGCAGATATTCCCATGATACAACGTATGGTAGGTGATATCAAATATATATATATATATATATATATATATATGGTTATAAGTATATAGGTGTATATGTAGTTATATATGTATATATATATATAGATATGTAAATATATGTATAGATAGATGTATGTATATGTATATATATGTATGTATATATAACTATATATACAAATATAGATATGTGTGTGTCTATATATATATATATATATATATATATATGTATGTATGTATGTATGTATATACATAGTAATATATGTATATAGTTATATATATGTGTATATGCATATATATATATATATTGGTATAAGTATCTATGTATATAGATATATGTAGATAAATAAATATACATATATATCGTTATAGATATATATGGATATATGTATGTATATTTTTATATATATATGTGTATAAATATATGTATATATATGTATATATATATATGTATATATACTTATACTTAGTTGTATAGGTAATAATATATATATATATTTATACGTATATAAATATATGTATATATGTAAATATATATGTGTATATACATATATATATAAGTATATAGATGTATATATATATGTATGTATGTATACTAATACTTAGTTATATAAGTACTAATATATGTATAGATATATGTATTTATATATATATGTATATAAATATATATGTATATATATATATCAGTATATAGTAGTGTATAAGTGAGTAGGTGTGTGTACGAGAGTGTGTGTGTGTGTCTGCAGGAGGGAGTGAGAGAGTGCCGTGAGAGAGAGAGAGAGAGAGCGCGCTGCTGGAGTGAAGAAGCACGGAGAGTTAAGTCGTCCTGACGCAGCTGCCGATGTCTGATGACCATGCGCAAGTGCAGGCGCGTAGGCACGCGAAGATGCACGCGCACGTAGGAGGGAGTGAGCGTGAGGAAGGGATCGCAGCGCACCGCGCTACGTGCTGAGGTGGGTGCGGGCGAAGAAACAGGTGCTTGCGAATGCGAGAGCAGGTGCGGAGAGAGACGCGGGCGCGGGCGTGCGCGGACAGGCTGGCGACGGTCGCGGCATGGAGAGAGAGCGCCGGGTGACGGATAAATGAGAAACTTGCTGGTCACCGCACTGTAGCCACAATGTCGCGCTCTCTAGCGTGAACAGTGGCTACAGTGCTCGCTCGGCTCGCGCGACCGCCTGTTGGCAGTTCTGCGTGTGCGAGCGTCGCTGAGCGAGATGGCGCACACGCGGAAGGACTGCGTCGGCTGCTGGCGAGCACGTTGAGGGGCGAGGGCGACCTGCTGGCTCGTGCGGAAAGAGCTGCGCGGGCTGCTGGCGTGCGCGGTGGCCTACGCACGCGGAAGAAGAGTCTGGTGCCGTGCTGCTGCTGTGCTTGAGCTTCAAAGCTCGGCTCTGCGGCAATGGCGGGGTTGGCTTGAAGCTCGTCCAGCTTCTTTTGCACGACGGAGACTTCATCCAATTTCTGTGTGATAAGGCTGAGATCTGTGGATGAATGGGAGGGTCCCGTGTCAACTTTGTGGACATTACAGGGCAGGTTGGTACGATTGAAGGCAACAATGGAAGCATTGTTCATTGAGTTTTCTCTCATATTTTCAAATAATTCGAATGCTCAATTCTCATCTTTATTCATGAAATTCCCTCCACAGGAAGCGTCTGCGATCTGCTTCAAAGTCTCATTTAGCCCACATGAGGAGGACGATTGAGCTTCTTTTCTAAATTTATCAGGCAATTCACACATTTCAGGGTTTTATGACCTCCTCCTAAACATGCACTACCGCAGGAAGAATTGGGGGGATAAGAAGGGAAAAGAGATGAGAGAAATGATGCCGCAAAGGTACACTTGATGACAAATTAATACAATCAAATTCCTAACCTCTACAGTGTGCCCTTAGACCTAAAGATCTAAGTTACCTACTATCACGACCTACGGAACCGAATGCGAGCACCACGAAACCACTGGGCCAGATTGAAAGGCCATTTGCCCCAGTCTTAGACACCCAATAGCACACGGGAACCCTCACTAGCACGTAGGCACTACACGCAGGTAGTTAGACCTCCAATCCTTAATAAGGGTCAAGTTGCTACCAATTTTAGTTAGAGGCTTAGGATTAAGTGCTTCTAGAATGTGAGGGGCGTTATTTACGGATAATGCCCAAGTGATTGATTTTTAGAGTGTGTAAACCAAGCATGCAATGGGGAAATCGCCCTGAATTGAAGTTTTAATTGGTGAATGGTTTTTAGAATTCAACCTTAAGTAGTATGGATTTTAGGATTTCGCTGAATTACCAATTCAACCAATCTCCAGGTTTTGAGAGAATACAAGTTTTCTTCTAAGCCCAACAAACCCTTCTTCAATGTCATTTGGTTAATGCATGCTAAAATGCAATGGGCTTCCCTAGATGGAGATTTCTATGTGTGGATGCACGAATCAATTTTAGATTAGTGTGAAAGGGAGCTAAAGCACTTCAATTCAAGTGCTCCCAATCACCAAAATGATTTCCACACACAATGCTCAACTATAAGATAAAGAAAATCAAATTGTTGGGGTTGAAGTATTCGGGATTGAATCTTAGGCACTGAAAGGTTGTGGTGGGATTGGAATCAACTCAATTCCAAGTCTCCCCACCAAAAAGGTGATCCCGAATTGTAGATAAATGAGGCGAAGAGGGATAGCAATCAATCTTCTTATTTTTGCCTCAAAGAATACTTCACACAGCGAAAAATTCAAGAATCAAGATTCTTGGATCTTCGCTATGCGAAGTTTGGTGGGAAATCCCGGGGCGGTGGGAGTGATGGCAACCAATCAAATAAGTGATTTTTAATCCACTTGCCCCAAGAGATCCAAATAAGTGTTTTTAGTTTTTTTTTTTTATATTATTAAGGTGACAAGTTGACCTAAGTTGCTAAGAAACAATGACCTACTTGTTCAGCAACGTGTGTGAAGCTCCAGTGCAGTGCAGGCATCTTCACGCTCTCGTTCCCACCTTGGATCTGCCCACGTCTCTGACTTCGTCTGCCTGCATTCTCCTTGCAACTGGTTCACCTGCACACCAACAAACATAAACACCCGTGAAGAGAAGGGTGTGAGAAGAGAAAAATTAAAGGAATGGAGTAGAAACTTACTTGAATGAGCACTTCCCTGGCAACGGCACCAGAAAAGAGTGTATGGTCGGGCCCGGATAGGTCGTGTTAAGATGGTGATTTAATCGTTGAAATGAGTATAATGGTTAACCTAAATCGAGCCTAACCATCTCTTTACAAATTTTTTTTTACCTAGCCTATTTGATTTTATCTTGGTTACTTTTAAGCCCAGGGTCGAACTCAGGGAAGCGGGATTAGAAGTGAACAAGTTTCTACGCCTTTCATACAATGAATCTCTTCCGTTCGTTTATTATGTTTTTGGTGTTTTTCTATTTAAGATTTTTTTCTGATAATTTTTGTCCTCGAGGTACACCCTCAAAATCAGGTTCTTGGCTTTGAGCCAAATTAGAGTTCCCAAAACTAGTCTTGCTATTCGCAAGACTAAGTACCTGTAAGTCAAGGATTATCTTTTCTCTTTTGTATATATTTTTTTTATCTTTTTACTGGCAGGAAAGAGTAATAGAAATAAAGTGAATATAGTATATATATATGTATATATTATATATGGATAAAGGGGTGGGGGTGGAGGTGGAAATGGCGTGTAGCACGGTGTCGAGTTGGTCATCCTCTAGAAAGATGCAACCAACGGGACGAAGTGCTGCGTGGAGTGTAGGATGGATGGGTGAAAGATATGTGCGAAAAACGCTTTTTGTACGCGTGTATCGGGGAATATCAGCAACTGGTGCAGATATTCCCACGATACAACGTATGGTAGGTGATATGAAAATATATATATATGTATATATATATGTAAATATTTATATATATATATATATATCTCTCTCTCTCTCTAAATATATATGGTTATAATTATATAGGTGTATATGTAGTTATATATGTATATATATATATATATGTATATATATATATAGATAAGTAAATATATGTATAGATAGATGTATGTATATGTGTGTGTGTGTATATATATATATATATATATAAAATTGTATATATATGTATGTATATATAAGTATATATATAAATATAGATATGTATATATATATATGTATGTATATATATAGTAATATATGTATATAGTTATATATGTATATGCATATATATATATATTAGTATAAGTATCTATGTATAAAGATATATGTAGATAAATATATATATATATATATATATATATATATATATATATAGTTATAGATATATATGGATATATGTATGTATATTTGTATATATATATATGTATAAATATATGTATATATATGTATATATATATATATGTATATATACTTATACTTAGTTGTATAGGTAATAATATATATATAGATATATATATATAAATATATTTTTACGTATATAAATATATGTATTTATGTAAGCATATATGTGTATATATATATATATATAAGTATATAGATGTGTATATATATATATATATATATATATATGTATGTATGTATGTATGTATCTATGTATGTATGTATGTATGTATGTATACTAATACTTAGTTATATAAGTACTAATATATGTATAGATATATGTATATATATATGTATATAAATATATATATATATATATATGTATGTATATATATATATATATATGTATGTATATATATATATATATATATATATAAGTATATAGTAGTGTATAAGTGAGTGGGTGTGTGTGTGTGTGTATGTGTCTGCAGGAGGGAGTGAGAGAGTGCTGAGAGAGAGAGAGAGAGCACGCTGCTGGAGTGAAGAAGCGCGGAGAGTTAAGTCGTCCTGACGCAGCTGCAGACGTCTGATGGCCACACGCAGGTGTATGCGCGTAGGCGCGCGAAGACGCACGCGCACGTAGGAGGGAGTGAGCGCAAGGAAGGGACCGCAGCGCACCACGATGCACGCTGAGGTGGGTGCGGGCACTTGCGAACGCGAGAGCGGGCCGGGAGTGCGCGGACGGGCTGGTGACATTCGCGGCGTGGAGAGAGAGCGTCGGGTGACCAGATAAGTGAGAAACTTACCGGTCACCACACTGTAGCCACAGTGTTGCGCTCTCTTGCGTGAAGAGTGGCTACAGTGCACGCTCGGCTCGCGCGAGCACCTGCTGGCGGTTCTGCGTGTGCAGGCGCCGCTGAGCGAGCTAGTGTGCGTGCAGAAGGACTGTGCTGGCTGCTGGAGAGCGCGTTGAGGGGCGAGGGTGACCTGCTGGCACGCGCGGAAAGAGCTGCGTCGGCTGCTGGCATGCGCGGTGGCCTACGCACGCGGAAGAAGAGTCTGGTGCCATGCTGCTGCTGTGCTTGAGCTTCAAAGCTCGGCTCTGTGGCAATGGCGGGGTTGGCTTGGAACGACGAAACAAGGAAGAGAACCACCACGCCCACCGTCTCTTTGATGAGTTGGGCGGTGGTGGGACTCACAGTGGTGGTTGTGCACCACTGTGAGTTGCTCCTGCCTGCAGCGTGGCTCTTCAAGGAGAAGAGAGGCTGCGTATGGAGGGGAGAGGGGAGGAGACGACCTGGAAGGGAAGCTGCTGTGTTGGGTGGACCAGGCTCCTTTCAAAGAAGAAAGCCGTGCCCTATTTAAAGAGGAAGAAGGCAAGCATAGCCATGCCCTGGCTGTGCAGGGCAAGCATGCAGCAGAGAATGGCGCGAGGAAGGTCTAGCCATGCCATGCAGCTGCGGAGAAGAAAGTCAAATAAAAATAAAAAAATAAAAATAAAGATGGTGAATTTATGAGGCAGCACTTGAGGAATACGTTAATTTCAAGGCCATTTTATTCACTCTCCTCCCCTCTCAAATAAATGCATGCATGCGTTTATTTTTACAAATGCGACTATGGCTATCTAATCTACACTGGCAATGCTTGGAAATAGCACAAGATGGCACAATTGTCGGTGTATTTTTGCTGTGCAATCAGTAGTGCGGTGAGGCTGAGCGAAGGGAGAGTGTGGTGGAGAGAATGAAGTTGAGGGCATGAATGTCGTAGTCATGGATGTCGATACAGTCATAGCTACGGGGAGGAATGGCGTGGAGCGAGGAAGGAGGGTGGCGGTCGCAGTAGTGGTTCCCTCCTATCACTGCTGAGAATGAGAACAGGGGTGAGGTGGTGCTGGCTATCGAGGAGGAGAGCATTCATTCTACACGCTCGCATAGTCAGCAAGAGAGGCGAGGGTGTGGTCGGTGCAGTGGGCATCGACGGGTGTTGAATGTAGGAGAGAGAGATTGAGGGTGGTAGCGCGTGAGTTGATGAGATAGAGGGAGATCCATGCACTCTGAACAGAGAGAGATGGTGTCACTGTCGAGATCAAAGAGGGGGAGATGTGGAGGTTGCATGCAGGCAGGACGTATGTGGGAGGGGGAAGGAAAAGAACGGTGGTCCGATCTTCAGTCAAAGAATGTGAGGAGCAAGAGTTGAAGTGTAGCATGCGCCTGTGCATGGAGTCGATCGCAGGAGGGGGCTCTCTGGTGTGAGAGGGCGTGTGAGGGGGTTAAGATGAAGGTGGGGGGATGGTGCATACATGTACGTAGGTAAGAGAAAGATGAGAAAAAGAGGGTCATGGGGGTGGAGAGGGGTTTGGCAGTCTCTGTTAGTGAGAGGGAGAGAGAGATTAAGTGGGGGAAAGAAAGGGTGGTGCACATGCAAAGCGGTGTGGGAGTAGGGGCTTTCTCAGCATGGTCGGGTTTGTGATTAAGAGGAGAGAGAATCGTGGTTTGCGTGGGTTTCCAAAATATAGGAGAAGACTTCACGAGAGTTGGGGGGGTTTCGGTCCTATGTGTGATCCTAGAGGGGAAAGTGCTCCCCCATACAATCCCATTAATCCCTCTCCAAAATAAATGATTCCCACCAATTTTACCTTCCTAAAAAGAAATCTTTCCTAAACTTTGGTACCCATTTAAAGAGCCAAGATGATATTCCAAGTAAGTGCCCTCAATTAATCCAGCAAAAATCTACACACGAAAATAATATATCAATATGCATTCCGAGTATAAGAAAAATGTAATAGTAAATCATGAGCTTACTAATTTCTCAATGTAATAGTGCTTGAAATCTATTTCCAACTCCAAATTAAGTGCTCTTAGGCATAATTAAAATCCACTAAAGTGGATCTATCAAATACCCCATTGCCTAAGTTTTGCTAGTCCCAAGCAAAATCATTTGGAGCATAACCAGATCTCTAGACTAGAATTTGTCATCAGGATGCCTTATCATGCCTTACCTCTAAAAACTAGTTTGAAATACTATCCCTAGGACTTAAGGTACTCAAGTACTAGTCAAGATACAGGCTTGATCGGCTTCAGCTTTGCTTCATTAACAAAGGTTTCTTAGTCTCCCAATGCTTGCCCAAGGATATGTTGACCCTAGAGATTAAAGCACCTGTGCGTTTGTGCATGTGGTCTAGATACAACTTGCCAACACTTTCTTTTTTTTTGGAATGGAGATGAAGGATATATATATTTCAAGATTTTTCTTATTTTTGTAATTTTTTGTGAATCCTCTAAATCTAACCTCGGATTAGCTCTCAACATGGTTTGTGTTAGATTCCTTGTTCCCATCATTGATCCTCGAAGGGTCGTTGGCATTTGATGCTTTGGGATAGCACTGCCCATGGCAATCCTAAGAACCCTGGCAATCAATAGTTCGTGATAGTGCCGCCCATGGCATTCTTTAGCTAATCCAGGCCCTGGCAATCGTCATTTCGAGATAATGCTGCCCATGGCACCTGAACAACACAATGCGCTTACAAGCCCCCGGTAGGATATATAAATATCCTAAGAGACAAATGCCAAGGAGATGATATGTTATAACACATCCTGAATCATAGTATTTACTCCTCTCATGCGGAAGAAACTCTTTTAATCAACTTGTGTTTTCGAGCCTTTCCTAAGTCAGATCCTCAAGAAAACTATTTTTCAGATGGAGAAAATTTTGAAATTATTCTTCATTAAGTATACTGAACCAAACCAGTGTGTGAGATGTGGATGCGTAAGTTACTAAAAACCTACAAATCAAAGGGTAGAGAAGGTGGCCAGATACTCCCTAAGCCTTTGACTTAATAATACATTAGCTTCTCAACTCTTCAATTACTTGAATAATCCATATCATAACAAATACTCAAATTTTTAAGCCAAACAGGCCCTAGAGGCCTAAAGTTAGTATATCTCACTTATCTCCTAAGGTTTGGCACTTCAGGTCTTACGTAATCATTCATTCTAGCTCATAACTTAGGTAGACTCTTCCATAATGAAATGCTGAGACTAACACAATTTAGATCCTTTTTCTCTCTCTGTCTCTTTTTTTCTCTTCTTTCTTTTTTGTAAATCAATGCACTAGCTACATGCATGCAAAGTATGTATAAATGCTATGTACAACATCAGGTTATACCACCCCATGCCTAAATTGTGTAATGTCCTCATTGTATACAAAAGGGTAGATAGTACCTGAAGAAGAGTTTGGCTTCCTCCCAACAAGCTAAACTGCCAAGTCCTGCAAATCGGGGTTTAGAAAAGAAGCAAAGGGAGACCCAAAAAAGATACGTAAAAAAGTGGGCCTAGTGAATAGTTAACCCAAGATGGTGGAAAGCTGGTGATGGAGAGTGATGCCAAGTGCTTGCCATACATAGGTGAGAATAGGATATTCTTGGGCCACCTTTGGAGGTCTCACATGATACTCATGAACAGTGACCTTTGGGAGTGCAGGGGGAGGAGGCAAAGTCTCCTCAAGCAGAGGTGTGTGGGGAACAGAGAGTACTAAGAGGAACACCCTAAGGTTGATGGATTGACCTTGACAATCATCAATCCATACCTACCACTCTACTATAGGATGTATCGGTTTAGTTATTCCCCTGTAGAGAAGAAATGTGAGCAGAGACTTGAGGAAGTTGGTTTCAAAGGAGTTTAAGTCTCTAAGTTGTGGGGTGGTGAAGGGAGTCAAAGAGGGCTTGAGAGGTTCAACATTCATCCCCAACAACCATTCCAATTCCTAAATGTCATCCCTAGCAGCCTTAGTAAATAATTGAATTTCATCCTGCCTATCATTAGGGCACTCATCCTGGAATGCGGCCAACTATTCGCCCTCCATATTGGACTAATCAAGGTTAGTCCCCATTTCATAATCATTTGAAGGTAGGTTGGAAGCAATAAGAGTGAGATTGTCCTCAACAACGATATCCCAAGTTCTTTCTCGATTCTAGGATCTTGACCTTGGGATGTATAGATTCCCTCAACAAGAGTATCAATTGCTTCCATTTCTTCCCAATTTTTGAGAGGATGGTCCTCATAATCAAAAGTGGGTAGGAATGCAGATTTGGCTAAATCAATATGATCCTCAGGGGTTAAGTCCTAAAAAAAACATACTCCCCCTAGAGTCACTCCATACTTTGAGTTTAGGCCCCTTAAACTCATCATCATCCTCTATATTTTTGCCCTCTTACCTTGAGACTCAGGAAAATCCTCGATGCCAAGATCAAGTACTTCAATTGTTTCCTTATCCTCCTCAAAAATTAAATCTTCATGTTCCCAAGACCAAAATTAATCCAAGTCATCTAATTCAGTATCAATTCCCTTAGAGGAACCTATGTTGGGCACATGTAAATTCTCAGAATGTTGTATGGCAGGTGTTGGTTCCCCAAGTGAAGAGTTAGTATTTTTATTATTGACTCCCAAAATGATTTTTTCTGACACCCAAGAGTCATGAGATTTATTAACTTTAGAATCACAATCCTTAGGGAAATCTAACTAAGGTGCAAGGTCCTCAGAGGGGTAAGGTGTAGGCTCGAAATCCCTAGGATGGGGTGTAGATTCCAGCTAAAAATCAAGAATGAGAGTTGGGTTGACTATTTTATTAGGACCCTTTTCATCAATTGTAACAAAGATACTATCATTCAGGTTGAGTTCATCTAATGGGACCATCTTCCCCTTTCATTGGATCCAATAAAGCTCAGGTGGAAAGTTTAAGGGATCCTCCTCTTCTGGTTACCACCATTCTACATCACAATTCATTGAGTGGCTACTTCTTTCAATTTCCAGTTTGTCCATGTAGGTCACCACACCCTTAATGCAAGGACTACTCAAAGAAGGATTATCAAGTATAAAGGGGTCTACATTATCCTCAAGAAGGTAGGTATACTCCATGATTGAGTCCCTAATGTCCCCTTCCATCATATGGCGTGGCTCTCTGAAGGGAGATGCATCTAGCGTGGAGGGGTTAGAATCAACCTCATGGGAGTAAATCAGGTGACTAATTTCTTCCTTGAATTGGTGACTTGTCCTTAAAGACTCTCCTAAAGATTCCATCATTTCCATATGTTATTTTTGCATTTCACACTTGAATGTGGAGAGGCTATCATTCTTTTAAGGAGGAAAATCAAGCTCAGGATTATAATACCTTGGAGTTTCTGTCCAACCATTAAAATCATCCAAGGAGGGTGGGTTGGGTATGTCTAAAGTGTGTGGCATATCAGAGAAGATGTATCCCACTCCTAGGTTCTGCTCATAATTACAGAATTGGGGATTAACCGGACCAATGCTCCTATAGTTGGAGTACAAAGGTTCCCATTGATCATCAGGATATCCATCAGAGGATGGATAAGTGCAGGTCATGGGTCAGGGATGAGGTGTTTGGGGGTGAGGGTAAGAAGTATCATAGTTGTTGTGATCCATTTGAAAATAAGTCTTGAAAAACACACCCCTAATCAAACGCAATGCAATGGGACTCTCCTTTTGTTTAAAGATAGATTAGGTCTTTAAGCTATCCTCCAAACTACCCTCAAAGTTGTGAAATGGGGTCAAGTTCACGACCGTCTGTTCCCACTATAGTGTTATAAGAGGACAAATGTAACTTGAGATCCTTGATAGGCTCTTTGGAGAAGAGGGGAGGACAATTATGTTATCTCTTAGTGGCTAAACAACTTTCTCAATCAATTACATGTCCTAGGCCAACTTTCGTTAACACAAAAAATTTTTGCTCAGTCGGTCGAACATAATAAGGATTCGTTCCCACTATGGTTGTGTCTATTTCACTTCACAAAAATTCATTAGATTTAAAAACAATTTTGTTAACACCAAAACATAGAAAAGGTGGAACTAGATTTCAACAATCTTCGCCTTTTTGGTATTGACAAAACAAAAGAAATACACATATTTTAAAGATAGAAACTAAATAAGAGAAGGAATAAAAAAAACTCCAAAAGGAGTGAATCCTCCCCCTCAAACTAAGCTTACTCTTTCAAATATGCATATTACACTTTTTCTCCCTCTTTTTGTCAACTAAAAAAAAACTAATAGAAGTATGCATGTAACATGCTAAGCATTCAAAAGTAAGAACATGCTAAGCAATCAAAAGTTCATTACATCATGACAAGCATCCAAGCAAAAGCCAAATAGTCGCATACATCAAACTTGAAGATAGTTCAAACTACATAATTGTTAAACTTGAAACAAAATGAAGTGCGAGGCCTTTTTCTAATGTATTTCTGAAGATGAGTTGAAAGCATGACATTGTTACCACCATCATCATCATCATCGTCATCACTATCGTCGTCTTAACCATCTTCAGCTTTGTCTTCGTCTTCAATTTCCTCATCATCTTCAGCATAAGAAATGTCTTCATCTTCATTAATGTCTTCTTCCTTATCTCCATCACTAAGAATAGGCTCTTCTTCCTCCATTTCTTGAGAGACTTGTGATGGATCTTGGAAGTGCTTTTGTCTTCTCTCACTAAATTCCATCTGTGCCTTTGGTTGAGTACGCTTCCATTACTTAGGTTGTTGAGTGGAAGAAGCAAAATGGGAAGACTCAAGAGAAAGCTCATGAAACTTATGTTCCATGTGACGCATGCTGAAGTTTAAATTGGTGAGATTTTGACCAATGTAATTGAATGTGTTAACCATGGTTGGGTCGGGTCAAGGTAAATGGCACAAATTAACCCAAGGCATTTCGGCTTCAAGATATGGGTAGATCATAGGAACAAAGTTAGAAGATGAGCTCGAAACTTGATGAGAAGAAGATTGAGCATTGGGATCAACTTGCTCATCTTCATCGTCATTGGATGATTCTTCCCCGATGAGTTTTACCCCCATTTTCTTGAAAGTAGACCACTTGAAGTAGACCATCTTTCTAAGTGTGATAAAATTGGAGAGATAGACCCTACTCTTGATAAGAATATGAGAGACTAAAATATCAAGAGAAAATTCACGGTAATGTGGTTGAAGAAAATGAATAAATACCATGTTCTAGTTGACAGGGAAGCTAGTGATAATAGCATAGATTAGGGGTAAAATGTTAGTGGGAATTTTGTGAAATCTCGAATATTTAGCCCTAAGCTTCCATGTTAAAATACAAAATAAGACTCTAGAAAATAAAGTCATATTGGGGGCAACATGTGTACTTGTAGAGCACACACAAGCCTGCATGTATCGATACTGGTCATGTGTATCGGTACTAGTTGGTTCAAGATCCAACATAAAATTGTGCTAGTACTGGTATAGGTTATCAGTACTGGTACATGCTACCCATAGCAGGCACTACTACAACCAGCAAGTATCAATACCTATTCGCACGTAAAATCACAGTTTTGAATATCTTCATTGTAGTATAGAGGGAAAGTACATCGACAAATAAAATATAGTGAGATGATAAGTCTCGGTCGAACTCAGGGAGGTGGAAAGACAAATTTCTAATGAAATTTGTAACTTAATTTATGTTCGTCACCGCTAGATGCGTTAGAAAAGTTCGATATTATCGTCGTAGTGCAAATCGCGATGGAACAAATAAATTTATAAGAACTGGGAGTACCGGGTTGTTCGTAGGGAGGCAATCACGATCTATATGGAAGCTTTTCAGAAAACTCATTCTAAATAGACATATATATGTATATATGTATAGATCCTATATCCAAAAGATCAAAATTTTCTTGCATGCATAAACAATTTTTTAAAATAAAGATTGCTATGCCAAACAATAACTAGAGAGAGAGAGAGAGAGATAGGATGATTCTGTTTGTGGGATTCTTGTGTGAAGCACAACAGCACTTCAGATCCAGAGCGTCGGGATGAAGGTCGGAGCAGAGTTGCAGAGGGAAAGAGGTCTAGAAGATAGATGGTGAAAGTTGTATTTGAGATGGAAGAGATGTTTGGAAGATACCTTCAACAGGGGGCCTTAGGCCTCTTTTTTTAGCTTTGATGAGGGGCAAAGTGGGCTTTTTGGCCCTCCAACTTGTGTAACAACCCCTGGGCGATCAGATTTGTTGATCGGAAGATCAACAGGCCAAATTGCACCTAAAAATAGCCTCCAACGTGACTTCATCATGCGGATTGAACCTGGGCTTGACACGTGGCAGCTTCGCAGCCCTTGATCCCTGAACTGCAGGTTCAGCGTGTGCCTCGCACTCGCCCACTCGTTTCCCTCTCTCTTTGCGTGCGTGTTTCACATTCAAATCGTACTAATGCTCCTTGGCTGTTCGATCTTACGATCTAATGACTTAAATCAAGCTTGCCACCGCCTTTTGAATTAGCACGTGAGATCGCGCATTACGTGCACGTTGGATCTTGCAGCTACGGAGAGCTCTGATCGCACCACGCGTTCTCATCCCCGCACTTTGATCAAGATTTGATGGCCGAATAGCACGTGCTTCCACCACCTTTCCCAACTTGCGTTGAGCATGGATCGAACATGCGTTGCTTGTTCCTGCACAAGCACACTCTTCGCTGCGTTGTTTCACCCGTTGTGTCAAGTTTCCAATTCGTGTGCGGCTGCTCTCAACCATTGGATGGAAATCCAATGGCTGATAATCTTCCTTCCTTGATGGCATGGGGGTGGGGCATTGTCATGGCCGCTTTGTGGCCATTGGATGACGATCTAACGACCCACAAAGAGCGGGGCATTCCCTTCAAAAATTGGAGCAGCAACGCTGGGTGGTTGCGATGGCACCACGTGGCACCATTGTGGTTGTCCATCTTCTTTTCTTTGTAACTGGTGATGTAGGTCTCCAAACGGGTTGATTTTTGTGCCATTAGACTGTGATCGTTGATACGGATTCATCCGTGCGGTCGGATCCTTCATCCAAGGCTTGGATTTTTGTTATCATGCTCCTTGACCTCCAGTATTGTATGGACTACACATGGTGCTATGGTTGTCTGATCAAGATGATTCCGGAAGTGTTGGACTCCTATCGTCATTCTGATCAGATCTGTATGGTTTGATCTGTCATTTGTGGCTTCGAATCATCTGCAATTAATTTCATCTCTCTTTTAGTGCATAAAATGACAATATTATTTATGCAACTAACAAACTAACTATTATGAAAGTTACGACACTTATGCATGTATTGTTCCTAAGTTATGCTAGAATCCAACTTAATTCAGGTAATTTAGGTCGCATGATTGTAGTGCAATCACACCCCCATGCCTGAATCTTGCTAGTCACTAGCAAGTGCAAGACTAAATGCACAGTGGTTCTACATGATTGATTTCTATCAAGAGTTTGACTGGAGATTTATTTCTTTTATTTTCATCCAAAACTTTAGAAATCCAGACAATCATGAAAGTGTTTTGTTGTAGCCTATGCAATGGATCCAAGTGAAAAGCCAATCCACATCTAAAGCTCATACTTGACCCTTAGTAAAATTCTATTGGGATAGGCAGACTTCTTCCCTCGAGGTTATAAAGTAGTCTGTAAATTCAGGCCCGGCTTTTAGCTTAGGTAGAAGATACTTTGAGTCTAGAGGATTTATATGTGGTGGCTGATACTTATCTGGTGTACATATAGACTAGTACTTTAGAACATAGATTTTCAGACTATTAAATATTTCAACTCAAAGAGAGGTGGAGAAACTGTGCTCTCTTTATTTCCTTTATACTCACTCTCTCTCTTTCTTTTTTTCTTTCTTTTTCTTTTTGTTCTTTTTTTCTTATCTTTTCTTTTCTTTCTTTTAGAGCTCACAACCTCACCAGATTTGTCAGTCTATTTGGTGGTCTCTCCTGGCATTAACACTTTGATTAGGTTCTGATAGCCCTATGACCAAGTTAGATTTCCTCAGCCCGTATTTAGGTGGCTAGAAATACAGAAAAGTGGGTCAAGTCTATATTTGGTGGATCGTGAGGGTGATAGGTGTTGTTGCCTCATTACACTTGAAATAAATTCTAAACTCATAAACTCATTTTTTTGTCTAATTTTTTTCTATGTGTATATATATATTTTCTTTTTTTTTCTTCCTCTTTATATATATTTTTTTTTTTCTCTCTTTTTTTTCTTTTCTTTTTCTTTCACATCCATATTCTACTAATGCAACGCAGTATATGTTGTGTCTTGTGTTGGTTGTGTGGCTGAAATGATTGTTGATTATGTCGTTGTAGTACAGGGTGTACAATATAACATTAAGGATGTCGTATAGTGGTGAGTATGGGTGAGTTCCAGTCATTACAACCATTATTATCATTTGCTTATTTATCTAATTTTTACTGGTTTTGTTCCAGGTCGTTCACTGGGAGGCAATTTATTGAATTTAATTCGGTCACTCTTTGATTATCTCAAAATTTGTCTTCTTATTCAAAAAAAAAAGAAAAACTTTACATTTTATTAAAGAATGAATGAATGTGTGTTTTATTTACCTAATTACTAAGAAATGCTTGCAAAAACACTAACTATGAACAAGCATCAAACAATCTATTATTATACTCTAAACTATGTATTTACAAGTTATCCTATTAGTACTATCATGATAGTATATAATACATTAGACTGCAATGGTGTAGAAATTTAACTTATTAGTCTGTTATGTACAGTAACATATACAGCAGTTTCAGTGACAGATATAAGCGTCGCTAAATCTCAGAAAACACTATATACAACCTAAAGAGGCAAAACTGAGATCTTTAGCGACGTTTATAGTGTCGCTTTATTCTGTTAGTAATTATATAGATTTACTTATACGTATGTATACTAGTTATTCTTTGTTTCTCTTTCTTTCTTCATTAAGTCTCTGTTCTTTGTATTCTTAACTCCTGTTCTTCTTGTGTTCATATTTCTGTTTTCTTCTAAGTATTCATCTTCTTCTTTCTCTTTTTATTACTCTTGTTCTTTTCTCTGTTGTTCTTGTACTCTTTGCTTTTTTCTCTCGTGTTAACCCTTTGTTCACTCTTCTGTCTTAGCATATTTCAGAGGTTGCGGTGGGGAGGGGATTAGGCTAATATCATTAGTTTAAAACGTGTTTAGTTTGCGGGCACGCTTTTCGAGGGATACACAACACCCTAAGGGTGGGACCAGACCTCTACTAAGCGCGCCCTAATCTCAGATTAGGTGGCTTAATTATGTCTTTAATCTCAGCACCAGGCCTCAGCCCAACGCCATATGCTCGCACACGCTCGGGCCCCCGGCCACACACACGTCACATATTTATCGCAAATCAGACAGAGTACTCAGACCAGAGCTCTACGGGTAATCGGGTCAGATGTTCGTAGGCAGTGTTTCGGGCGCCCGGCGCCCGTGACGACTGGCGTATAACAAACACAAATCACATTTATGTGGCTGCGCTTGACTTGCAGCACACGATGTGGTGCTATTCCAGCGCCACATCGTGCGCTGGAAATCAGGCGCAGCTGCGTCTGATCGGACTTTTGGCCCTCGATTTGGGGGCCATAAATTATTAAATAAAATAAAATAAAATATGGTTAATAAAGTATTTACATAATACTACATAATTGATTAATTAATTTTGAATTTTAAATATGTTTACTATACAAATAAATTCGCTAAACTAGGCTGATTGTACAGGTTGATTTAGGTGATTAAATAGTTAATTACTTATAAAATAGTGAGTAAATGGTCTAATTGACCTTATACAGATTCAATTTACATACTTAAGTATTTTATACATATTTTTATTGTATATTTACGAATTTATTTCTATTTTATTTAAGTTAAACTAGCTGTTCTGGGGGTTTTAACAGTGTCAGTGGCTTAAGCCACTGTCAAATGGGCTAACTGCTGCTGCAGTTAGTCCATTTGAAGAGGGGGAAAGCATTCACAGAGAAGAGGAGAATTTAGAGAAGAGGGGAATGTTGCTGCAGTTTGCAGCATTTTACTGTATAACTGGGAATAAGAGAAAATTCAGAACAAACTAAAAATTAAAGAGTTGAAATCCAAATCTGATAAGGGTATAGATCTCACGAAAATCACATAAGAATTCAGTTCAAATACCCACAAGGAAAAGCCCTTATCAAAAGCATCATTTCAGATCAAAACACAAATGGCATTGAGTTAGTCTTCCTAATGCCATAGACAGCATGAAGGAAGACTTAACTCAATCAATTAAAACCAAAAACATACAATCCCAGTTTCTTGCAACCTTAAGGAGTATGGAAAACTCCTTAGGTTAGAGAATCACCATACAAAAATAATTATCAAACAGGTGGTGTATGGCAGTTCTGAAATGACAAATCAGAAAAAGAATGCATTAAAGGAATTTATAAAAGCTAGCAAATGCATTCAGATCAAGGCAGAAGCAAATTCATGAAAGGCTCTTCTGATTTGTTCTCTGTCACCAGAGAACTTCTCAGAATCCTTGCCCTCAAGGAAAACCAAAATCCCTTCAATTTGTCAGATCTGTCAAGACATTTCAGAAAGCAAAATCTCTTCAAAACCCATGTTAAAGTGAATCTGACAAACTGAGGCAATCAATCTAAAATAAAAGGGGCTTTTGTGAACACAAATGGGGTGAGTGAGAAGCCCCAAATGGTGCTTGTGACACCAATTTCAGATCTGAGGCAGTACACCATCAGATCTGGAATTGGGTCCAGATGTGTGGGTGACAGATGAAAGATTCGTCGTTAAAAGGAACATAAATCAGAATTGGATGGTGGAAAAACAAAACATGAAGAGGGAGATAAATTGATTAATGAACAGATGATTCTTCCCCTCTGATCTGGACTGATCAGAGGAGGTGAGGGAGGGGATCTAATACTAATTCTACTCCTAAGACTAATCTAACTACAGCTAACATTAAACACTAACAATTAAAACTAAATCTATTCTAAACTACTGTAAACTAAATCTAACACTACTTGTGCAGAATTAAAAACTAAACTAACAGGAAGAATGGGACCTATGGGTCCTTAGCCGGCGGCTAAGGAGGAAGAAAGGAGGAGGGTGACTCCAGCGGAGGGAAGAGTCTGCTAGTGAGACTCCAGGGTCGTCCTCAGGTGCTACGAGGTCCTTAGCGACGAGGAGGGTCGAGAGCAGGTGATGATTCCACAGCCGGTGGCTGTGAAATCAGGGTCTAGGTGAGGAGGAGAGACTGGAGTGGAAGAATTGATCGCTAAGAGATGTAGGAGGGAGCGATCCCCTCGCGCGCGACACCACTGAGGTGCTTAAATAGCAGCTCAGTGACTGAGATCACCGCAAGGGTGAGGTTAATCAGAATCAGGCCGGCGGTGAGGATGAGATGGGTAGAGCGCGCGGCGAGTCAAGAGAGAGATCTGACCGTCAGATGAGATCTGGGAAGAGAGGTGAACGCACGCACCGAATCGCGCGAAGGTTCCATTTGAATCCAGCCGCAGATCGAGATCAAAAGTGCGATGGACGGTCGAGAATGGCTGTGTTCTTCGCGCGCTACAGTGCGCGTGAAGAACACAGGCTTCTCTCTGAAATGAGGGAAAATTTGCAGACGGACCCTTAGAAGAAGGGGTAGAACATTTGCATGCAGGCCCAAAAGCGAGAAGAATAGCAGCTGGAAGGGCCCTGCAGTCTTACAAAAGGGTCCCTGCGGCTTGCAAATAGGTCCAAAAAGGAGTTTTGAAGGGTAGAAATGTAATGCATGAAGGACCTAATTGTAATCTATTTATTTCTAAGCCTAAATGATGTCCAATTGCTTTCAAATTTTTACATGTGCTTAATTGAACATTTACGACATTGATTTTACTTCTGATTTGGCTTTTCAAACTTGTTTATGTGTTCAATTGATGCATGGATCATCATTTGTTCTTTAGTTTTCAGAATATCCCATTTTTGTGACCTAATTAGGAGATTTTAACACACATTAAAAGTTTTAGGTCTTTTCTTTAATTCCCACACTTAACCCTTTTTATGTGTTAATTTGATATTGTTTTGCTTAGTATCTAGCTTAATTTCGGCCTTTTAGCTATGATGAGTAGCCACTCATCATACCCCCATGCTTACGTTTTGCTAGTCCCTTAGCAAACAATCTGTTGAAGTGTAAGGCAATTTAAGTATCAGCAAGGTAAGTGTGTAAAGATATCTTTTTCTTCTTTCAAAAATTTTTAAGTGTTTATGATGATGATCTTTAAGCTGAAACATTTTCCAATACCAACTGTGTTTTTGGACATTGTGAGAACCTGGTTACTGAGGATAACCTACCAGAACTCGAGGCTTAAATGACATAGACCATCTCTCAACCAACAAGGACTCTTGATATTTAAACCTTAAGTCGAATTCCAGGACTCAGGAGGTTTTTACAGAGACTCAGAATGCTATGAAGTTATGGCTGTGCTTTGTGATAAGTCAGGACTAACCAGGTGAATTCTAAGGCTCAATCCCGGGGTTTCACTTCTTTTTAAGTCCAGGTTGGTCCTAACTTCAGCTCATGTTTTCGGATGACTCTCAAAAATTGATGGTATTCAAACCCAACCCTTATTGTATTTGTGGCTCAGAGAAGATTTTTTTTTTTTTTTTTTGGTGGAAAAATAGGGTATTTATTTTGAACCCTGAAAACATTTTTGGTGGAAGAGTTGTTTTTCAGACATTTTGGAGAACATACTTAACTTTTTTTTTTTTTTTTTTTTTTGAACAGTATGTCTCCAAAACTTATTTGGTAGAGCGCACTGTATTTGGTGGGTGGATTTCTTTTGTGGAAAGAGCTTCTCCTAGACACAAAACTAAAGATTAGGACAAAGAGTCTACCTGCACGCACAGGTAAGGACTCCACCTTCCCTAATGAACACAAGGGTTGAGGTTTAGGTTCAAGTGGTCTTTCCTGACATTGTGTAGTGTAAGCCAAGGTTACTTAGACTCCTAAGTCAAAGCAAACCAACGAATCCTGTACTGGTGACTCAGGTACAAGAATTGTCCTAAAGTTAGGAGAGACTGTGGTCTATCTTGTCAAGGCTCGAAGTGTATTAAGCCTAAGCTTGTATCAAGCTCCTATGGCCCGGTAGGTCAAACCAGTAATGGTTGAATGTCCATAGACACTTATTCTATTTTTTTGTTTTCAGCTATAAGATCACTTATCTTTTCTTTTTTTCTTTTTCTCCCTCCTCTCTTGAAATGAATATCCTCCTTTGACAAATAAAGTACATGTCCCTTATTGTATTTTTGGAATTTTTTCTGATTTGTTATTTTTTTTGTATTTTTAGCTTTGTAATTTTTTTCAAAAAATTTTTTCAAAATTTTTCAATTTTTTTTTGAAGTATATAATTTTTTGATAATACTATATATACTATAGTTGTGTCTACAATTGCATTTTGGTTTAAATGGTTTACCATTTACACCCCCCCATGCTTAAATGTTTCAATGTCCTCATTGAATGAAAGGGTGGATGCAAATGCTTGCTCTGCTTTTCACTATCCTAGGCTGGGTGATGGAAGGAAGTCGGAATGAGGAGATAAAATCTCTGTGCGGACGATTTTAAGTCTGATCTAGGATCAGAGTGAACAGTCGGGCTAGGAAGTGAAATGCATGACATGTGTGTCAATGAATGTATGCTCAGAATGCAAGGGTAGACACTATATGCAAGTAAAGGTAAGAGTAAGAAAAGTGTAAAACAGCTATATACAAGGGTAGGTGTTGCTAAGTTTAACGCCTTCAGCTAGGCGAAAACTTACATGGTAATTCAAAATGTAGGAGCGAAATGGTGGAATTGACAAGTCTGAGATCCTGTGGCTCAATGAAAGGTTTCAGTCTTTGTCCATTAACAATAAAGGGTTCAGATTTGTCAAGTTCAGTGATCTCAACGGCTCCATTATCAAATAATCTCAAGATTTTGAAAGGTCCAATCCATTTTGATCTTAACTTCCCAGGAAAGAGTTTCAGTCTAGAGTCGAAGAGAAGGACTTTTTTACCAGGGTGAAAAGATTTCCTAAGAATGTGACGGTCATGGAAGGCCTTAAGTTTGTCCTTATACATCCTTGAGCTTTCATAAGATTCATTCCTTAATTCATCGAGCTCAGACATTTGTAATTTCCTAAGATCACCGGCCTTCTCTAAGTCTAAGTTACACTTTCTGATGGCCCAATAGGCTTTGTGCTCTAATTCGACAGGAAGATGACAGTGTTTCCCGTACACAAGTCTAAAAGGAGACATGCCTAAAGGGGTTTTGTGGGCTGTCCTATATGCCCACAACGCATCAGAAAGGCGGGAAGACCAATCCTTTCTATCAGGTCGGATGGTAGTCTGTAAAATCTTTTTGATCTCCCGATTAGATAATTCAGCAAGTCCATTGGTTTGAGGGTGATAAGATGTAGCAATCCTATGTGACACCCCATACTTTTGCAGTAGGGACTGAAAATGTGTGTTTCTAAAATGAGACCCTCCATCACTAATGATGGCTTTAGGTACCCCGAATCTAGAGAAGATGAAATCTTGAACAAATTGTGTCACAACTCTATGATCATTAGTCCTTGAGGGGATGGCTTCAATCCATTTTGAAACATACTCAACTGCCAACAATATGTACTCGAAGCCATAAGATTTAGGAAAAGGTCCCATGAAGTCAATGCCCCAAATGTCAAAGATTTCGCACACCATGATCGGATTCAAGGGCATCATGTCTCGGCGGCCAATACTACCAAGAGACTGACAGCGTGAACATGCCCTGCTATATTCGTGTGCATCCTTGAAGATTGTGGGCCAATAGAAACCACTCTGCAAAATCTTTGCAGCGGTCTTTTTGCCAGAGAAGTGACCGCCGCACGCCTGGTCGTGGCAGAATGATAAGATGCTTCTAATCTCCTTATCAGGGACGCACTTCCTAAAGATCTGGTCTTTACAAAGCTTGAAAAGCCAAGGTTCTTCCCAGTAATAGTGCTTGGCCTCGGATCTAAGTCTGTCTTTTTGATGTCGGACCCAATTAGTGGGGATGAGTCCAGAAGCCAGGTAGTTGACAATGTCAGCATACCAGGGAAGATCAGAATGAATGACCAGCAATTGCTCGTCAGGGAAGTGGTCAGAGATGGGTAAAGAAGGAGAAATCGCTTCAGAAGGAAGGCGGGATAAGTGGTCAGCTACCACATTCTGCTTTCCAGCCTTATCACGAATCTCTAAATCAAATTCCTGTAAAAGTAGGATCCATCTAATCAGACGAGATTTCGCGTCCTTCTTGGCGAGAAGATATCGGATTGCCGTGTGGTCAGTGTAGACTATAATGTGGGAACCTAAAAGATAAGGTCTGAATTTTTCCAGTGCATATACTACAGCTAGCAATTCCTTTTCCGTGACGGTGTAATTCCTCTGAGCTTCATCTAAGGTCTTGCTAGCGTAATAGATGACTGTGGGTTTCCCGTCCAATTTTTGACCAAGGACAGCTCCTACTGCATAATTAGAGGCATCACACATGATCTCAAAAGGGTGAGACCAATTCGGGGGTTGCAGTATGGGTGCCTTGGTAATCAGATCACGAAGTGTCGTATAGGCACGAACACAATCGTCAGAGATCTGGAAGTCTACGTCTTTAGAGAGGAGAGTAGTGAGAGGTCGGGCTATTTTCGAGAAATCCGCTATAAAGCGGCGATAAAAACCAACATGCCCGAGGAAAGATCGAATTTGCTTAACCGACGAAGGTAGTGGTAAATCAGAAATCAACTTTACCTTCGCGCGGTCAACCTCAATTCCTCTCTCAGAAATAAGGTGACCTAATACAAGTCCTTCAGTTACCATGAAATGAGATTTCTCCCAGGAAAGTACCAGATTCACATTAATGCATCTTTGCAGGACCTTGGTCAGGTGGTCTAGACATGCATCAAATGTGCTCCCGAAGACCGAGAAGTCATCCATGAAGACTTCTAAACAATCGCCTACTAAGTCAGAAAAGATTGCAAACATACACCGCTGGAATGTAGCAGGTGCGTTGCACAATCCAAAAGGCATCCTACGGAATGCAAAGGTTCCGTAGGTGCAGGTGAATGTTGTTTTCTCCTGATCATCGGGGTGAATTGCCACCTGATTATATCCTGAATAGCCATCCAAAAAGCAGAAAAATCTATTCCCTGCCACTCTTTCCAGTATTTGATCAATGAAGGGCAAAGGGAAATGATCTTTCTTCGTGGCTTGGTTGAGTTTTCGGTAATCTATACATACTCGCCACGAACTAGCAATGCGTGTAGGGATGACTTCTCCAGAATCAGTGGTGATGATGGTAAGTCCGGCCTTTTTTGGCACAACCTGAACAGGACTTACCCATCTACTGTCAGAAATTGGGTAGATAATTCCATTGTCCAGCCATTTAATCATTTCACTTTTTATCACCTCTTGTAATGTAGGATTTAATCTACGCTGGGGCTGTCTAGTAGGTCTAGATCCTTCTTCAGTGAAAATCCTATGTGTGCAATAAGAAGGACTGATGCCAGTAAGGTCAGAAAGGCTCCATCCTATAGCCTGCCTATGTGCTCTTAGGACAGATAAGAGTCGTGACTCTTGATCAGAAGAAAGGGAAGAGTTAACAATCACCGGATAGGTCTGATCAGGTCCTAAGAAAACATATTTGAGAGAGTCAGGAAGAGGTTTGAGTTCAACAGGCACAGGATCAGAAGGAGCAGGTGTGAAAGTTTCAGGAGATCCTAGAGATACTAATGGAATGGGAGGAAGGTCCTCAGTCTCTAAATTTGGTATCTCAGTGGAAGTCACGTCAGAGTCCATAGAGTGTTGAGGTTCTAAATTTAATGAATTGATCAAGGTGTCCTCAACCAATTGATCCAATGAATCCAGGGAGAAGATTTCTTCAATTAAACTACAGGTCGGTCCTCTTTGGGCCTGAAAAATATCAATTTTTATTTTCTGATCTCCAAACTTTAATTCTATAAGGCCCTCCTCACAATTGATGTTTGCCTTGGCCGTAGCCAAGAAAGGTCTTCCTAAAATGATAGGTGTATTCTGGATATCTTCAGGTACTTCCATGTCAAGGACTATAAAGTCTACAGGGAAGTAAAAATCCTTGACCCGCACTATGACATCTTCCAACACTCCCTGAGGTGTCTTAACTGATCTGTCAGCTAATTGCAGGGACACCTTGGTTGGCTTCAAATTGCCAACCTCAAAATGTGTCAGTAGAGAGGTTGGGATAAGATTGATGGAAGCACCTAGGTCAAGTAGTGCTCTATTGAATGTGGTGTTACCAATCATGCAAGATAAGAGAGGGGTGCCTGGGTCTTTCATCTTAGTTGGGAGGGTACTAGAGATGATGGAACTAGCTTGTTCCGAGAGAATGATTGGACTACTCCCTTTTTGAATTCTTTCTTTACGCTTAGGTGTACATAGGTCTTTTAAAAACTTAGCGTAAAGAGGGATGTGGCGGATTGCATCCAACAAGGGGATGTTTATGTGGACTTGCTCAAAGAGCTTAAGCAAATCCTCCTCAGGTGCCACACAGGTCTTTTTCTTTCCTTTCTCCTTCTTCTTTAAAGCTTCAGGAAAAGGTACTGGAGTTGTGAGAGGTTCAGTTATAGGTAGAGGAGAAGTAGGAAGTGGAGGAGCAGAACTAGAAGTGGTAGGTGTTGGAAGAGGTGGATCTAGTGTGCATTTACCACTCCTAGTGACTATGGCATTTAGTTCAGCTCTAGAGGTAGATGGTAAATCATTGTTAGGTAGCAGAGGTGGTTGCGTTTGTGCAAGAGAGGAATTTGAGTCAGTGAAGAATTCAGTGTTGTGCACTGCTTGTGAAATGTCATGTGTTTGGTTTTGCAGTGTTGGTCTAGGTTGGACATACCTTTGAGCAGGTATGTTCCTAGGGTTGGGTTGTGCTTGGGATGGGAGTGAATGTGGTTGACGGGACTCCGTCAAGTGTGATAGCTGGGCTCTCATCTCAGCTAAGGCCGCGTCCTGTCTCTGCTGCATAGCAATATTCTGTTGTTGCATATCAGCAAGAGCTTTCATGATAGACCCCAACTGGTCATCTCGTGTAGGCCCAGATTGAGAGTATTGGGTGGGCCTGGGTTGGGGTTGCTGGTGGGTACGCGGTGGATATCCGTGTGATTGTGGAGGTGGTGCTCGGATCGGGTTGTGCAATGGTGGTGCAGAAGGTTGTTGAAAAGGAGGTCTTTGTGAATTTCCTGACCACGAGAAATTTGGATGATTACGCCATCCAGGGTTATAGGTTTGTGTGAAAGGATCATTGTGAATGGCGTGAAGCTCCTCCGAAGCTCCAGAAGGTGCAGGGAAGTCAGTGAAGGGAGGAACAAAGGTTCCTCCAACCGGTGAAGGATATGGAAATGAAAAATCCGGTAATGCAGTTTGTGTCACAGAAAGGTTATTCACAGTTTCCCTCCCTGTGGGAAACTGAGAAGAAGTGTTTTGTGCTGGTGACTGAGAAGAAGAAGATGGGTGTTTTGAGAGAAATTTCCATACTTCATCTACTTTCTTCTCGATTAAGCCCACTTTATCCAGTTGACTAGCCACTATCTCTAAGTCTTTGCTACTGGATTGGGCTTCATGTACCCCCGTGTGTGAGTGGGAATGTGAGGACTTTCTATTAAACACGCTCATTGAAGCATTGTTAATAGAGTTTTCGGCCATGCCTTCAAAGAGCTCAAAGGCTGAGTCCTCGTCCCGACACAGGAAATTGCCTCCACAAGCGGCATCTACAAAATTCCGTGTGTCATCATGGAGCCCATGGTAGAAGATCTGGACCTGTTGCCAGCGTGGGACACCATGGTGGGGACATTTTCTCAAAAGCTCATGGAATCTCTCCCAAGCCTCGTGCATAGGTTCTCCTAAATTCTGGGTGAAGGTGGTGATGGCACGCCTTAAGGCATTAGTGCGGCCTACAGGAAAGTACTTCTTTAAGAACTCATGTTCTAAAGAAGCCCAGGAATCTATAGGTGTAGTCCGTGCAAGTGTTCTAAACCAAAAGGCTGCCTTATCTTTTAATGAAAAGGAGAACATTTTCATCAAAAGCGTGTGCTGATCATGTCCTTGCGGACCCAAAGTTTGGGCAAGATTCTTCAGCTCCTCTAAATGCTGAAAAGGGTCCTCAGAAGCAAGTCCATGGAAGTGAGGAATGAGTGCTATAATGTTCGGCTTCAGTTCAGCAGCACGACCCCCATTGGGATAACGTACCACAGGCATTGGTTGGGCAATTGCGGGATTATAGTAATCTCGTAGTTGAGGTCTACGGGGTTGGGGTGGTGCCTGAGGATTTCTAGGTTGAAGTGGTTGTGGTTGGGGGTTAGCTAATAGATTTACAGCTTGAGCAAGCTGTTGCACCTGTTGGGTTAAGGTATTCATTTGTAGTTGTGTATCGAAAAGGTGCTGAAGATGAGGCATAGGTCCTCTCTCCGGGGGTGGATTAGGATGATTAGGATAAGGTGGAGGTTGGAACCTAGGGATAGGTGGTTGCTGTGGTAGAGGATGTGCAACTGAGTCTGGAGGAAGTTCTTCAAAATCCTCAAAGTGTGAAGAATCAAGATCATCCTCTTGGCGAGGGGGATTGTGGAAAGTATTTTGAGACTCAGGAGGTAAGGGATTAGAAGTGGAAGGCAAAGAAGATGATGCAGTAGCTTGGGTAGCAGTACCCAAGGGGAGTACAAGTTCTGGGTTTTGGGATCTCCTACCTTCCATTGAGTTGATTTTTTTTTTTTTTTTTTTTGAAATCCCGTTTACTCTAATTCGATCCAACTCAATGGGAAAAAATTTTTAACGTTCACAATAAAACAGAAGAATCCCAACAAAATCTCAATTCAAGAAGACCAATCAATCGAAATGAATCGGAGAAAATTTTTCCTAGAGGCTGCTACGCAAAGTATGTTATACGCAAACAATTGTTTCAAGCAATTGTACGTATCCTAAGATAAACCTAGCGAAGTGCAGACCTCTAAAATCCACTGGGAATCTGGATAAGACTGAGCGTGCGGATCCAGATCCTGTGGTTGCAGAAAGATGAGGTAGAAACCCGTGTATTGTGGCCTTAAGTGATCGTGCTGTGTGCACGATAACATTCAACACAAGGCGATTAAAATCTCAAACATGGTTTCACCCAATTTTGCTATCTCCTTTTTGATTTAATTAAAGTGATTAAAATATGTTTTCTATGCTGCTCATTTCACTTTTTTACTAAATTCAGAACAAGTAGTGGTCTTCTTTAATTTTAAGTCAAATGCAAATATGGCAGGAGTTAGAGTTAGGTAAGAAATGCGTACCTGACTCCAGCAATCTTCTAATGCAGATTTGACTTGAATTAAAATCTAGCAAGAATGAAATGCAATCCTAAAAATGGATGCCTGAGGTTATGCTGCTGCTAGATAAGTATGAGGTCTTTTTGATATATATTTTTTTTTTCTTTCTTTTTGAAAAATTTTATATGCAATTCAAAAGTAAGGAAAGAAATTAAGAACAGAAAGAAATAAAGTCCAGATAGTCCAGAATTATTACAAAAATTGTGTGAGAACAAGCTCTCACAACTTATGACTAACAATTGCTCCTAATCAATAAACCTAAAACTATCTAATACTAAAATCCTACAGCGACTTCGAGGCAAAACTCCACCAGGAAGACGGATCTGGAGCGCAGCGACTCCACCAGGAAGACGACACTCCTCCTCAAGTGCTGTAAAAAAAACAAATGATTAGTAAAAGAATAAAGGAATGTATACACAATTACTTCAATGGAAAATAAAAGCAATTATAATGAAATGAATGAAGAATTTCTATATACAAAAGAATGAAAAGAAAATTTTGGTGCAAAGAGCGTTGCCTCCCCGGCAACGGCGCCAAAATAATGTTGTGTCTTGTGTTGGTTGTGTGGCTGAAATGATTGTTGATTATGTCGTTGTAGTACAGGGTGTACAATATAACATTAAGGATGTCGTATAGTGGTGAGTATGGGTGAGTTCCAGTCATTACAACCATTATTATCATTTGCTTATTTATCTAATTTTTACTGGTTTTGTTCCAGGTCGTTCACTGGGAGGCAATTTATTGAATTTAATTCGGTCACTCTTTGATTATCTCAAAATTTGTCTTCTTATTCAAAAAAAAAAGAAAAACTTTACATTTTATTAAAGAATGAATGAATGTGTGTTTTATTTACCTAATTACTAAGAAATGCTTGCAAAAACACTAACTATGAACAAGCATCAAACAATCTATTATTATACTCTAAACTATGTATTTACAAGTTATCCTATTAGTACTATCATGATAGTATATAATACATTAGACTGCAATGGTGTAGAAATTTAACTTATTAGTCTGTTATGTACAGTAACATATACAGCAGTTTCAGTGACAGATATAAGCGTCGCTAAATCTCAGAAAACACTATATACAACCTAAAGAGGCAAAACTGAGATCTTTAGCGACGTTTATAGTGTCGCTTTATTCTGTTAGTAATTATATAGATTTACTTATACGTATGTATACTAGTTATTCTTTGTTTCTCTTTCTTTCTTCATTAAGTCTCTGTTCTTTGTATTCTTAACTCCTGTTCTTCTTGTGTTCATATTTCTGTTTTCTTCTAAGTATTCATCTTCTTCTTTCTCTTTTTATTACTCTTGTTCTTTTCTCTGTTGTTCTTGTACTCTTTGCTTTTTTCTCTCGTGTTAACCCTTTGTTCACTCTTCTGTCTTAGCATATTTCAGAGGTTGCGGTGGGGAGGGGATTAGGCTAATATCATTAGTTTAAAACGTGTTTAGTTTGCGGGCACGCTTTTCGAGGGATACACAACACCCTAAGGGTGGGACCAGACCTCTACTAAGCGCGCCCTAATCTCAGATTAGGTGGCTTAATTATGTCTTTAATCTCAGCACCAGGCCTCAGCCCAACGCCATATGCTCGCACACGCTCGGGCCCCCGGCCACACACACGTCACATATTTATCGCAAATCAGACAGAGTACTCAGACCAGAGCTCTACGGGTAATCGGGTCAGATGTTCGTAGGCAGTGTTTCGGGCGCCCGGCGCCCGTGACGACTGGCGTATAACAAACACAAATCACATTTATGTGGCTGCGCTTGACTTGCAGCACACGATGTGGTGCTATTCCAGCGCCACATCGTGCGCTGGAAATCAGGCGCAGCTGCGTCTGATCGGACTTTTGGCCCTCGATTTGGGGGCCATAAATTATTAAATAAAATAAAATAAAATATGGTTAATAAAGTATTTACATAATACTACATAATTGATTAATTAATTTTGAATTTTAAATATGTTTACTATACAAATAAATTCGCTAAACTAGGCTGATTGTACAGGTTGATTTAGGTGATTAAATAGTTAATTACTTATAAAATAGTGAGTAAATGGTCTAATTGACCTTATACAGATTCAATTTACATACTTAAGTATTTTATACATATTTTTATTGTATATTTACGAATTTATTTCTATTTTATTTAAGTTAAACTAGCTGTTCTGGGGGTTTTAACAGTGTCAGTGGCTTAAGCCACTGTCAAATGGGCTAACTGCTGCTGCAGTTAGTCCATTTGAAGAGGGGGAAAGCATTCACAGAGAAGAGGAGAATTTAGAGAAGAGGGGAATGTTGCTGCAGTTTGCAGCATTTTACTGTATAACTGGGAATAAGAGAAAATTCAGAACAAACTAAAAATTAAAGAGTTGAAATCCAAATCTGATAAGGGTATAGATCTCACGAAAATCACATAAGAATTCAGTTCAAATACCCACAAGGAAAAGCCCTTATCAAAAGCATCATTTCAGATCAAAACACAAATGGCATTGAGTTAGTCTTCCTAATGCCATAGACAGCATGAAGGAAGACTTAACTCAATCAATTAAAACCAAAAACATACAATCCCAGTTTCTTGCAACCTTAAGGAGTATGGAAAACTCCTTAGGTTAGAGAATCACCATACAAAAATAATTATCAAACAGGTGGTGTATGGCAGTTCTGAAATGACAAATCAGAAAAAGAATGCATTAAAGGAATTTATAAAAGCTAGCAAATGCATTCAGATCAAGGCAGAAGCAAATTCATGAAAGGCTCTTCTGATTTGTTCTCTGTCACCAGAGAACTTCTCAGAATCCTTGCCCTCAAGGAAAACCAAAATCCCTTCAATTTGTCAGATCTGTCAAGACATTTCAGAAAGCAAAATCTCTTCAAAACCCATGTTAAAGTGAATCTGACAAACTGAGGCAATCAATCTAAAATAAAAGGGGCTTTTGTGAACACAAATGGGGTGAGTGAGAAGCCCCAAATGGTGCTTGTGACACCAATTTCAGATCTGAGGCAGTACACCATCAGATCTGGAATTGGGTCCAGATGTGTGGGTGACAGATGAAAGATTCGTCGTTAAAAGGAACATAAATCAGAATTGGATGGTGGAAAAACAAAACATGAAGAGGGAGATAAATTGATTAATGAACAGATGATTCTTCCCCTCTGATCTGGACTGATCAGAGGAGGTGAGGGAGGGGATCTAATACTAATTCTACTCCTAAGACTAATCTAACTACAGCTAACATTAAACACTAACAATTAAAACTAAATCTATTCTAAACTACTGTAAACTAAATCTAACACTACTTGTGCAGAATTAAAAACTAAACTAACAGGAAGAATGGGACCTATGGGTCCTTAGCCGGCGGCTAAGGAGGAAGAAAGGAGGAGGGTGACTCCAGCGGAGGGAAGAGTCTGCTAGTGAGACTCCAGGGTCGTCCTCAGGTGCTACGAGGTCCTTAGCGACGAGGAGGGTCGAGAGCAGGTGATGATTCCACAGCCGGTGGCTGTGAAATCAGGGTCTAGGTGAGGAGGAGAGACTGGAGTGGAAGAATTGATCGCTAAGAGATGTAGGAGGGAGCGATCCCCTCGCGCGCGACACCACTGAGGTGCTTAAATAGCAGCTCAGTGACTGAGATCACCGCAAGGGTGAGGTTAATCAGAATCAGGCCGGCGGTGAGGATGAGATGGGTAGAGCGCGCGGCGAGTCAAGAGAGAGATCTGACCGTCAGATGAGATCTGGGAAGAGAGGTGAACGCACGCACCGAATCGCGCGAAGGTTCCATTTGAATCCAGCCGCAGATCGAGATCAAAAGTGCGATGGACGGTCGAGAATGGCTGTGTTCTTCGCGCGCTACAGTGCGCGTGAAGAACACAGGCTTCTCTCTGAAATGAGGGAAAATTTGCAGACGGACCCTTAGAAGAAGGGGTAGAACATTTGCATGCAGGCCCAAAAGCGAGAAGAATAGCAGCTGGAAGGGCCCTGCAGTCTTACAAAAGGGTCCCTGCGGCTTGCAAATAGGTCCAAAAAGGAGTTTTGAAGGGTAGAAATGTAATGCATGAAGGACCTAATTGTAATCTATTTATTTCTAAGCCTAAATGATGTCCAATTGCTTTCAAATTTTTACATGTGCTTAATTGAACATTTACGACATTGATTTTACTTCTGATTTGGCTTTTCAAACTTGTTTATGTGTTCAATTGATGCATGGATCATCATTTGTTCTTTAGTTTTCAGAATATCCCATTTTTGTGACCTAATTAGGAGATTTTAACACACATTAAAAGTTTTAGGTCTTTTCTTTAATTCCCACACTTAACCCTTTTTATGTGTTAATTTGATATTGTTTTGCTTAGTATCTAGCTTAATTTCGGCCTTTTAGCTATGATGAGTAGCCACTCATCAGTATAGCATACAAACTTTTATTTACGAGGCATTATTCGAGATTGTGGATGTTCAAGAGGATATCAGGTAGCTTATTTGGTGGAAGTGCCTATTCTCGGCATCGAGAAAGGAATGGATAGGACAACATATTTCTGACCTTGACATTGATACCCTCCTTCAGCCGAGGATTCCATAAAGGACGGTCGTGGCCATCCATCTTAGTCCTAGTTTTATAAGAACCCGCTCTCTGCATATTTTGCCTTATTTGGTGGCTCTCAAAATATTCGTACTCAAAACTTGTACACAAAAATTGAGAGCGAAAACTTATGCCTAACTCCAAGTATCATTATCTAATTATTTAGAATTTTAAGATTCCTCATACTAGCCTTAGAGCAACAGTAGATTTTCTACTCTCACCTCACATTTGTTTGGTGGATCTGCTAAAAGATAGTTTGCCTGACTCCCTAATTACTGTCCAAGGGCTCAGGAGAAGGAGCATTACTTCTTTTCGACAGACTAAAGATGTTTACCAGTCTTCACAGAGGATCCATTGCAAATTCTACGTGTAAGTGTGAAATTGTACTAGATTCTAAACTCAGGAATCAACTTAAGAATAAATTCCTAATAAAAGCTTAATAAAAATTCTTTATGCCTAAATGCAAAATTTCTTTCTTTCTTTTTTTTTTTCAAACATAAGACATGTAATGTCCACCCCCCATGCCTATTCATTACAATGTCCTCATTGAAATGTATGCATGAAAATCAAAATATAATAAGCAAGAGGAGGGGATATCACCTGACTATGCTTGTTAATGTCGGTCAGCATGGATGCAGAGGATGCAAAACTACTTGTAAAGAATACTGGATTGCCTCCCAGCCAACGCTAAGTTTAATGTCAATTGCTGGACCTAAACGAAAAAATGAATGATCAGATTAATGGGTTGAGTCAGGATTAAAATGAAGATATGTTCATGCAATGTAAGGATCAATGATCCACAAATGCGGATCAGCTGATGGTGAATACCAAGACCAAAAGGTTAGAAAAATAAAGTGTATGGGCTTGAAACTACTTGCAGCTAGATGCTATAAAAGAGAGAAACATTAGTGCGAGTACCAGAGTGGAAAGTAGATAGTGGCAACCTTAAGAAGTGATGCATGAGGAAGGAAGATGAGGTGGATACAGGGTGGTCCATGGGGAATAAATCATATGGGTCCTGAAAGTGATGGGAAATGAAAGGAGGAACCCGAGTGGTGTAGTCTAAAATTGTGTAAGAAACCACTTCGTAAGTTAAGTCAGGTGAGGATGGTTGTAAAGTACTTGAGTCAAATAGGATCCAGTGGTCCATCTCTCTAGTTCCGGATTTTCCCACATCATGCTGGATATCTGGATCAGAATCCTCAATCTCATCCCTGGGTGATCAAAAATCTCATTTGAGTCACCCAAATCTTGTTTTAATTCATGATGCAAGTCTTCAAATGTAATGGATGGAAATTCATTATTCCTTAGAATCATAACCCTAGGGGGAGTAAGATCAGAATCTAGATTAGTCAAAATCTCAAATTCTTTTAGTTTTGTGAAATTCTGAGTAGGTTTATAATTTTGATCCCAGTTGTCTTTCTCCTGGACTATATCTTCTGAGGGATGTCTTCTTATTTCTCATCAATCAAGTCAAGTTCTTCAAAGTTTCATGATTTAGCTAAATTCTTTGCTTCCTCAGATAGATCCTCATAAGTCATCCCCAATAATTCCATAATTTCTTGAACATCTTTTTCATAAGGGGATTGTCTATTTTTTCAATCTTGAGATGTTGGGGATAAGGGTCAGGTTTTTCCTTAGGACTCTGGTGGATGGGAAGAGAAGGGTGAGGATTAGCTGAAACAGAAGTGAAAGTAGATTTAGCTTCTATATGGGATATCTAAGAATGATCAGTATTGCCAAATCCAGATATCGAATCGTTTAAGCACATCTGATCATGGTAATCCTTAGACAAGATCACACCAGAGCCATCCAACCGTGCTTGGCTGGGAGTGTCACTGTCCCCAATCTTTCTATCTTCTTGATCTTGCTTTGATCCTCCCAAATCATCCATGTAGTCCAATTATGTGTCTTTAAACATAAAAGACTCATTCTCCAGCCCACCATGGATTGGCTCCTCAAAATAGAATGGTTGCAATTCAGGGTCTAAATCAAGATATAATTTCTTAAGTGAGCCTTCCTCCTCAAAGTTAGATTTTGGGATATCAAAATTATTTATTAGTTCAGTTGTAGGTTTAAGTAGGATCTGTTTTACATAATCACAGGGTTGGTGGATGGGCTTAGTATATGTAGAGGTTGGGATTGGATAAGATGTTATACTTACGGTTGGATCCTCAACCTTGAGTGGCTTACCACCAACTTGTGGCATACTCGGACCAAGTTTATCAGCTTGTGCTTTCTGGATTCTATTGAGATGTTCTGTCAGATTATCTGTATTTCTTTTATTAGCTTCTCTCATCCCCTGGACTACTTGGAGTAATTGGGTGATCTTCGGATCATCGCCATGGTCAGGGATTTGAGCAGGCTGAGGATAATAATTTTCATAATTTCTAACCTCAGTCAAATCAAAATATCTATCATTTGAATACCTAGGGTAAGAATCATATCCTTGATTGACTGGTGTAGGGTTATCCCAATAAGAAGGTGAAGTTGTTTGGGTGGAATTGGGATAATTTGCAAACAGATTTCGAGGATAGGATTGATATTCTAGGTATTGGGATTCTGTGGCATATCCTTGATCCGGGGAGAGATGAGTCTGGCTGAACCAGTCAAGATAGTTGGTCACGCCAATCAGGTGCTGGTCCTTCATGGAGAGTGTCTCTTGAGATTGTAGAGATCCTTGATATCCAGAGATTCGTGTGGGATTCGAGGTAGGCCTAGCTATACCTGGGGAATATGAGGTGTAGGCAAGGGAATCAAGTCTCGGGTGTTGACGAGAGTTCTCCCATCCTGAAGAAGTTGAAGGGAAGGGTTGGGATAGGGAGAAAAGGAGGAATAGTGTGAGGCAAAAGTGTATGGATCCATGGTTTCCTCCTCAAACAGTTCTTCCTTATGGCAATTGGCCATTGGAATGTATTAAGAAAAATTGGGTCTTCTCCTTAGTTTACTCTCTAAAGGTGGTACCAAATCAAGGTTCAGAGACCTTTTAGCACCCATGTACCAGAAGAAAGTTAATAGATGAGAGAGAGAAGACAGATTAGAGAATCCCCACCCTCATAATACAAGCAATTAAACTAGTCCTTAGAGTGTCAACCCTAAATAGACCTGATCCTGGCTCCCCAAAACATGACTGGGTTAGATCAACCCTTGAATTACTTGGCTACCCAGAAGGGTGAGACCCCTAGGATACCCAGCATGGTGGGACACCACTAAGGGTTAACATGGTTACTGCATCGACCTTTCTTGTCACTAGTGGGTCCAAATAGACAAGGCTTTGACCTTACCCAATTTAATTTCATGTCTCCAAGACTATTAGTCCTGCCTAGGGCACGTCTACTTAGTTTTAGGCTTGGATTTAATGTGCTTTTGGAATATGATGGGTGTTAGGGGGTGTTTTCCCTTAAAATTGATTTTCGATGTATGAAGCACTCAGGCAAAAGAGGTTTACGAGCAATTTTTCTAGATGAAGTAATTTTAAGATTCAAATGCTTGTGTTAATGCGTTTTAGGGTTCACTTGAGTTAATATTTTCAATCAAGGTTCTGATGAGGCACACAAGAGTTTTTCAAATCCCAATTGTTGGATAGATTTTCTTTAAATATGGAAATGCAAGTGTGCTCTACCCTTAATGTGAAACCCTAAGCACAGATAGTTGCTAGATGTTCTTTTAAGTCCAAAAATCATATTAGTGGTGTGACCCAAGCAATGCAATCAATTGGCCCTATTACACCACTAACTAGGCACTCAGAAAATATTTTTTGAAGAATTTTAATGCACGTTTTCTCTTTTTTTCTAATTTAATGTGTACAGGGGGTTTTGCAGTTTGTTTTGACCCCTAGTTTGTGATTGAATAATTCATGCAACCAAACATGCAAGAAATATTTTTTTTATATTTTTCCTAATTTTTTAATTATCTCATAAATTTAGTGCCATAAATTTCAAGTCAATCAAAGTTATATAAAAATCCCTATGATATTTTGAACTCCAAAAAATCAGGAACAGTAACTGAATTTATAACAGATCAATGCGTAGCTTTTTAAAATTTTTCTATAACTTAGATTTGCACAAAATTTGGATATGTTGTTCCTGACTTCAAAACTCATGTCGAGTAAATATTTGAGAATTTTTCAACAGCAGATCTTCGGGAATTGAATTTATAAGTTAAGAGATTCTTTCAGCCCAAAAATCACTAATAAGAGATATTTTTTTTCAATAAGCAGGCAAATTCTAACTAATCCTAAGGTTCAAGCAAATCCTAATTTTTCTAAATCTAACTAATCTAAACTATGACTACTTACCTAAGATTCGAACCTGGGATTTCTCCGTTTGTCATGTCCTGTTTAGATTTCCATGCTTCCTAAAATCACTGAAAAAATAGCAAGTTAGAGATCTTGAATAAGCACTGAAAAGCTTTAAAAATTTCCGTTGCCTCCCTAGCAACGGTGCAAACTTGTTCGTCGTCGCTAGATGTGTTAGAAAATTTGGATATTATCATCATAGTGCAAATCACGAAGGAATAAATAAATTTATAAGAACTGGGAGTACTGGGCTGTTTGCAGGGAGGAAATCATGATTTATACGAAAGCTTCTCAGAAAACTCATTCTAAACATATATATATGTATAGATCAAATATCCAAAAGATCAAAATTTTATTGCATGCATAAATAATTTTTCAAAATATAGATTTTTATGCTAAATAGTAACGAGAGAGAGAGAGATAAGATGACGCCGCTTGTGGGATTCTTGTGTGAAGTGTGGTAGCACTTCAGATCTAGAGCACCGGGATGATGGTCAGAGCAGAGTTGAAGAAGGAGAGAGGTCTGGAAGGGAGAAGGTGAAAGTTATATCTGAGATGGAAGAGATGTCTGGAAGATGCCTTCAACAGGGGGCCCTAGGCCTCTTTTTATAGCTATGATAAGGGGAAAAGTGGGCTTTTTAGCTCTCCAACTTGTGTAACCCCTCGATGATTAGATCCATCTTTTGGAAGATCAATGGACCAAATCACACCTAAAAATAGCCTCCAACGCACCTTCATCGCGTGGATTAAACCTGGGCTTGACACGTGGCAACTCTACAACCCTTGATTCGTGACTTGTTGGTTCAGCACGTGCCTCGCACCCGCCCGTTCATTTTCCTCTCCCTTCACATGCGTGTTTCACATTCAAATCGTGCCAACGCTCCTCAGTCGTTCGATCTTACAATCGGACGACTTAAATCAAGCTTGCCACTGCCTTTTGAATTAGCACGTGAGATCGCACATTACGTGCGCATTGGATTGTACGTGCAGCTGTGAAGAGCTCTGATCGCACCATGCGTTCTCATCCTCGCGCTTCGATCAAGATATGATGGCCCAATTGCGTGCTCTTCCATTGCCTTTCCCAATTTGCGTTGAGCGTGGATTGAACATGCACCCACTACAAGAATATTACGTACTGCCGACCATTAAAAATGGTCGAAAATGTTAAAATAACCGTCAATAAAAAGGGTTGAGGAATGTACTGTTGCTATTATATTTTCTCGACTGTTTTAGAACAATACTGACGGGAAAAAGGCGGGCTGCCACTTGATGTTTGGTTATTTCTCTCGTCCATTTTCGACGGTCGCGAAAGTTTTTTTTTCGATCGTTATGAATAAACATTCAACGAAAACATTTACCTCGACTGGTATTTAGGCAGTCGACTAAGATCATATTGTCGGTCGTTATCAATAACCGTCGAAAATGTTCGTATTTTCATTTGTTTGTGAACGGTTGGGAATATTAATATTTTTGACTGTTCACATATAATTGTAAGAAATTACAATATTCTCGTCCATTCTCAAATGGTCGAGAATATTAATATTGTCTATGTTTCTAAAATAATGGTCGACAATACTAATATTTTCGTCCCGTTCAAAAAAATACTAATATTTTTGTCCGTTAAAAATGGTTGAGAAAATATTTTTTTTAAAATGTGTTTAATTTATGTCGAAGACTTGTAAAGAATTGCAAATCTAGTAAAAATATAGTCAATCACACAACTTAAAATATCTTTGCATCTATTTAAAACACACGAAATTAGAATAAAAATTTCATATATGAAATAACGTATACAGAGTTTATTACAAATGATAATATATATATAAAATACAATCATGCTGTGGCACCAATGCCTCTAGCACCGCTACCACCTAAATCGTTGTCATCACGACGATCTCTATACTGATGAAGGGATGGGTGATCAATACCTCCCTTCTGAAGTAATGCCAGTAGCTCCTTGATGGTCTTGTTGGATTCCTTGGTTTGCATCGCGTTGTCCCTAACTAGAGTCGTCAGATCATCGATCCACTGGCCCTTCTCCTCGTCTTTGCGGCGTAATGCCGCAATCTCCTTCCTTATCTCATGCACCTTAGCTGAAGAGGATGATGCTCCCCTTCTCTCATAACACCCCAAGATGGTCTCGCTCCTCCCTGTACTATGGATGTACCTGCCATGCTCAGGTGGCATGATGATCCGGTAGGCCTCCCCTGTCGTTAGTGGCTGCTGAACTGTAGTAGAGTTGGCGTCTTCAGGAGGATGCATTAAGTTGATCATATTATCCTGAAAGATATTGAATTACATTAAGTAATTTCATTTAATTATATAATTATGAAATCAAATAAAAGTATTATCTTTTTTAACTTATGTGTCTCTGTTGGTATGTGTCGTGAAGCCACTCTCTATTTTCGTCATCACTCATCTTGCTATGAGTGGCCTCATATACTCCCACTCGATCAAGTTGGGCACCTTGATGCTTGGTGGACTATAATAATTTGAAACAGTTAATTTTAAAAAAATTAGAAAATTTTGTAAGGTTTCAAAGAAAATAATAATTAAAGGTACTTACGTACATGGATTTCATTGAGCCTATGCTCCTCCTACCCAAGACATGGGTCTTTGGTGGAGCCTTAGCCTTATTTTCCTTATTTTTCTTGGCTTGCTCTTGAAATAAAGGTACAATTAATTTATTAACTAAGAAATTAGTTAAATAAATGATAACATATGAAATACTTTTACCTGCATCGCTGGATCATGCCAATGCTTGCAAGCTTCCTTCCAAGTGTGCGGTTGTATCAAAGGAGGTGCATTATGCAATGCCTCATCATGATTCATTCTCTTATAAAACTAAAAAATATAATTGTAATGTTAGAAATAATATTTGAAATTATGGTAAAGGAAATAAACAAATACAGTTAAAATTTATCCTTTACCTTATTTTGCAGCTCCAATCTCCAATCTTTATGAATCTTTGCTGCGTGCTTAAGGATATATTTGGCGATGTTTGGATCATCGCCCCAATTGAAGGTGGCCTACAGTAGTAAGAGAACAGAAATTGTTACATAAATTAAACTTACATAAAGCAATGTACATAAGTTATTAATTTTTACCAATTACCTCTAACTCTCGAATAAGCTGCATTTTCAGGTTGTTTGTCACCTTCCTCCAAAAGAAGTAGGACAGTGGGATGATCGCCTTCGTCAACGTACCCAGTTTGCTGACGAATGGAGGATAGTCCATTGCTTCCCCCGCTGGTGTGATCTGCACTGAAATGCGGACCCCATGTTGAATTCTCTCTAAGTCCCTGTTCCACGTGGGACCTCTTCCCCGACGTGCACCTATAAGATAAAATTATAACATAGAATTAAATAACAAAGAAATAAATAAATTGTAACATTTACCAAACCTTAAATTCATACCTAAACTGTGAAAGGGTGGTGGTGGTGCAGAATAGCCCGGTTGAGAAGGATCTAGGTCAGCTGTCTGCTCTGGTTGATCATCCAAGCCAACATCCTCCTCATCAACTGAAGTACTATCCTCCTCATCAGCGGCTGCATCCTCCTCGTAGTTAGAATCCTCTGCTGGTAGATCCTTCAAAGGAGGCATCGGACTCTTCCCCTTCCCCCTACCTACCCTCCCCTAACTCTGGAAATATCAAGCCACATCTCTAGGCCTCAAAAATTGCTGGCGAGGTGCCTGGGGCTGAGTGGGCTGCTGCCAGCGGTGAGCCTGAGGCTGAGGCTGAGGTTGTTGGGGGGGGCCTCAGGCTGCTGGGAGGCCTGAGCCTCCTCCCTCCGACTCCTATTAGCCTTCTTCTTGAATTAACCTGTGTAAAAGCATCACAAATAATCAGATATTTTTTAAAAAAATTCAGTAGCATTTCCCCTATATATTGTGATATTTCAAAAATCCTGTATAAAATAAGCATACAAATAAATGAAAATGAAATAAGCGTAAATAAATGAAACTGAAAATAAGATGTTATCTCCCATCCCCTTTCCCCTTCCCTTCCCCTCCATTTCCCTCCCCTTCTCCCTTCTTTCTTCTTCGTCTCTTTTTCTCTTCCCATTTCCCCTTCCCATTACTCCATTTCCCTTCCCCTCTCCTCCATTTCCCTTATCTTCCCCTTTTCTCTATTTCCCTACACTTCTCCCTTCCTCTTTCTTCTCCTTCTCTTTCTCCCTTCTCCTTCCCATCCCTCCATTTTTCTTATCCTCCCCTTCATTTCCCTCCACTTCTCCTTTCCTCTTTCTTCTCCTTCTCTCCCTTTTCCTTCCCATCCCTCCATTTCCCTTCCCCTCTCCTCTATTTCCCTCCACTTCTCCCTTCCTTTTTCTCCTCCTTCCCATCCCTCCATCTCCCTTCCCTTCTCCTATATTTCCCTACACTTCTCCCTACCTCCTTCTTCTCCTTCTCTTTCTCCCTTCTTCTTCCCATCCCTCCATCTCCCTTCCCCTCTCTTCTATTTCCCTACACTTCTCGTTTCCTCTTTCTTCTCCTTCTCTTTCTCCCTTCTCCTTCCCATCCCTCCATTTCCCTTATCCTCCCCTTCATTTCCCTCAAGTTCTCCCTTCCTATTTTTTCTCCTTATCTCCCTTCTCCTTCCCATCCTCCCCTTCACTTTCTCGACCATTATATATTATGCAGTCAAGGATTTCTTTATCCTCAACTGTTAACATAGCAACGATCGAATAAATTGTAGTCTCAACCGTTTATAATAGTCGAGAATGGTCTCAACCTCCTCGACTATTTTTGAGATGACAAACTTAATGACCAAACTTTTGGCAACCGTTCCTATTAAAACGATCGAGAATAATATTATTTCTGACCGTTACTTGAACGGTCGAAAATAACTAGTGATGTAGGCCCCCGATCGGGTTGATTTTTTCGCCATTGGACTGTGATCATGGATCCGGATCCATCCGTACGGTCGGATCTTTCATCTGAGGCTTGGATTTTTGTTATCTTGCCCCTTGACCTCCATTCTTCTATGGACTGCACATGGTGCTATGGTTGTCTGATCAAGACAATTCTGGAAGTGTTGGACTCCCGTTATCGTTCTGATCAGATATGTACAGTCTGATTTGTCATCCGTGGCTTTGAATCTTCTGCAATTAATTTCATCTCTCTTTTAGTGCATAAAATGACAATATTATTCATGTCGCTAATAAACTAACTATTTTGCAAATTACGATACTTATGCATTATTATTCATAAGTTATGCTAGAATCTAACTTAATTCAGATAATTTAGGTCGCATGACTGTTGTGCAATCAATTTCTATCTTATTAAGATACTAAACTAGATACCAAAGATTGAATGTGGCAGATTTCTTGCACTGAGAGTTCGTTGGTCGCAAATTTGAAATGTACAATCATCGTATAATGAAGATATATGTTGCATGTGTACGTGTCGCACACATCACGATAATCTTTTATAACATAACCTCTATCAAGATCATTTTGATGAAGCATGTAATCATTCACTTGTGTAGGAACCACCATAATAACATATGCATAGGATTTTTTTTCGATTTTTTTGTTTTTCGAATTTTTTTAGGATTTTTGATTTTTATGAAAATAAAGATCTACTCTAACTAGATACTAAAAACAAGTTGCAAGATAGATATGAGCAAATCAACCTCTATTCCAATAGCAATCATGAAAGTTGCTTACTCATAGTTGAATGCTTAACAAGGAAATCAAAACACATAAACTAGAACAACTAGAACAAAATATTAGAACTATTAGAACCACTAGAAATTAAGTAGAAGAAGTTAATGATAAGATGGTTTAAATTTATTCTACTAGAACAAGGGCACCAAGGAGTGGTCCTTGGTGTCCTTTGGAGGATGTGGAGGAGCAGTAATCGGTGCCCCAAGGGTGGCCTTGGTGGATGACGTGGACGAGGAAGCGCAAGGAGATGGTTAGGGTTGTGGTGAGATTGGTTACCCAAGATTAGAAGAACTGTGTACGGTTCGATGCCATTCTCATTGCTTTAGATAGAATGCAAAATCCCCCATGTGAAGAACAACTACAGGACAATTACAATCTGGCTGCACATAATGTGCTACCTCAGGTACGGATACCTGTAGAAGGTGATGCATTTAAGCTCAATCCTAGTGTGATAAGTTTGATTCAGACTTACTTTCATGGTAACTCAAATGAAGATCCATTCCAACATGTCGAGGACCTGAGTCGGATTGCTGAGACAATCCGACCCAGGAATGTAGCTATTGGGATTATTCTCATGAAGCTATTCCCTTTCTCTTTGAGGGATAAAACTTCTTATTAGTTCAAGACCATAGGGACACCAATCTATGCCTGGGAGGATCTACGTAGGGAGTTCCCCCAAAAGTTTTTCCTATTTGTCTCATAAATGCTATGAGGCAGGCCATCACAACTTTCACCCAACAATCGGGTGAGAAGTTGCACGAGGCCTAGGAGTGTTTTCATGATCTTCTAAGGAAGTGTCCTCACAATGGTGTGCCTCGTTGGCACCTTGCCTAGATTTTCTATCATGGGCTAGATTAGACACATCAATGTTTGACCAGTGCATTTAGTGGTAGGAACTTCCTTGCCAAGGTTGAAGTAGGAGCTTTTGAGTTATTTGAGTCCTTGGTGGAAAACTCTCTAAATGCCACATCAATGAGCCAATTCTTATGCCCTACCTAGTAATGCATATCAATCCATGAGGCCTAGGCCGAGTCAGCCCGAGCTGATATGGACATTATTATGAAAAGCTGGATAGCATGGATCTCTTGCATAAGAAGGTTGATGAGCTTAGTCAATCTTGTACGATGAGATCTGGGGTTGCATCTTTTATGCCATCATCTGTTGCATCTACTACTCCATCCTAAGTACCTCCTACTAGACCACATCTTCATACTCTAAATGCATCTGTCTACTCCTCTACTGCTTGTTCATGGGCTCCTTCCTATAGGGAGCCGATGAACAATCTTGAGCTGGCGTCTCTTGACCAGGCTAACTTTTATGGAGATGATATGAGCCTTGACTCATATGATATGTTGTCTTAAGCATCTTTGACCTACAAGCATCAGCAGTTAGTAGTTCACCATCTCTAGTTGCAATGATCTAGCCACTGGTACTGGGAAACCACTACTCTCCTCTTATTGGCAGTAAGTTCTCCGGATGCAGAGAGTGCCACATCACATAACCCATATATCCAGTAGGTTAAAACTTCCTGCATTACATGCTTGAATGAGAGATAAAAGGAAGAAAAGGACACGAGAATGAGCAAAGGTCATCACAAGACCAAGGAATCATTGATGCAGGCAAGTAGTCATGGTGTCACACGTTCCAATAGGAAGAAGGGAAATGGTTCATTATTCTTTAAAAAAAAAAATACCAAAGATGGCAATGAGGATGCCCCTCCCATCATGCTCGGGGTGTGCCTCGATGAAGCGATCGGTGCCGATCTCCTTCAGCATTAGGGAGGCGAGTAGAACCTCTCATCGAGCCTTGAGACAACATTGGTAGCTATGAGGGGTAGGAAGACTCATCGCCCTGGTGCTCCTCTCGGCAAAGTGGAGGGGAATCTCAGAGAGGAGAGAGCACAATGGCGGTAGGTAGGGGAGAGGGGTGTATATGCAGGATTAGATTAGAAACCTTGATTCACTGGATTACATTATATTTTAGCAAATCGTTAGTAAGTACCTTTTCTTCTCCAAACCGCCGGTTAGTCACCAAAAAGATCATTGCGGGCCACCTTTGATGGAGGCCTAATAAAAAATCGTTGGAGGTAATTAAGCTGATTAAGTTGACACTTCTAATTAGGTTGCTTATTATATTCAATCGAACTAATGGAATAAATTTGGACCAAGGAAAATATTATATTTCAAATGATATGAATAATTATTCCACAATGTGTCATAGAATTATTAGTAAAGAATGTCTAACAGGTAATTAGATTATAAGTAAGAGAAATGTTTAGCACACCCCAAAACCCACCCCCTCCCCTACCAAAAAAGAGGGCACATAACCTCATGAGTAACACCCACCCCCTATTTTTGTCTCATTCTCCCCAATGAATGGGCAAGATCTCCTGGGTGAGATCTTGTGTGGATTTGGGGTGTGGATAATAGCACCCTTATAAAAAGAGGTGGATCATGGTCCACTAATAATTATATTTTTCCATCGACAAATGCAAAAGTAGGATATTAGTAACAACATCAATATTTACAAAAATAAGCCCTTCGAAATATAAGAGAGATTCTACTAAGATCACCAAACGACTACTCCAGCACTTCCTATATAGCACAGACATACTCATCCATCTCTTGGAGGAGATCCAACAATCTAGTCGTCCATATCTCACCAATTAAATTGTTCACAAAGCTAAGAGCCAACAGTGATCCCATAAGCTAAATGTGTATCATCCTGGCAACGATCCCTTCTCGAATCCAAATGTACCAAGTATGAGTAACCTTGAGATACCTATATTAGCAATGGCCTCTAGGGGTTTTTGCTTGGCTCAACATAATTCCTTGAAGATAGGTCACAATATAAGGATGAGTTAATCAGTCTAGTAGGGACAATCAAACCATTGTTATCGATAAGAGATAAGGTAGTGTACGAGTTTGCTAGCTAGCTAAGTACTACTCTATCAAATGATTTCACCATTTCAACAAATTTATGGTAGTGTAATTCTTACTTTGTATCTTCTTTGACACTCATGTTCAATCTTTAACCTCCTAGGTTAAGAAAGATTCTATAATCTTCACTTATGGTATGAGGTGGTCTTATTGTATCTTCCTTGCTTAGCTATACTATATTGATAGATTTTACTTGATCAGGGTAGAATCTAAAAGTATAGGTATATTGGGAGTAAAACTTACTCATAACTTACTAAGGCACATTGCTAACATAAATCAGAAGAGCCAAGCTTTAGAGATAGCTAACCTCATCCATCTATTCAAGAACCCAGGAAAATTGTTCCCTATATGCTCAATTAGATAGGGGTAAGATCTTTGGCAATAAAGAGAAGATGGGAGGAAATCCATGCCACTTGTGTTTTGTATGAGGAATTGAGAATATCCAATATACCCTACATAACACCTATCTCACGAGGAGTTGACATCAACACTTGCCCTCAAGTACCCAGTGATCGGCGAAAAACCTCAAGATTTCTCTATGGGTTTGATTAGGGGAGTGTTTTGATCAACCAAAAGAGAGAATATCACAATCTATCACTCACACCAATCATAACACATGAGATTATTTACCCAATTCCACTGCAAATGGTTTACATTTGTAGAGGAGATCTAACCCTCAAGTTCACTAATATCAAAGGTGTATTACGATGACAATAGCACCCTCATGAGTTACAATAAAATCTCTCGATGGAATGACGATGTGATCCCCTCTTCGATCCTTCCTCCTTGACTTATATAAGTCGAAGGAGACCTTGATTAGGAGTTTGCTAGGCAAGGAGTCTAGTACATAATTTCCAGGATTTGTTCTTGTTAAGGGTTTATCCTTTTAGGCTTGTTGAATTCTATCTGCCATTATTTGTTTCCTTATCAAGCTATTTCAAGGATCGTGGACAAATTTGCTATCACAATCAAATCCCAACAAAATAGGGTGATTGCTACAAGAAATTCGAAATCATTCCTTACCTTATATTACCTCATTCACAAGTGAGTCATATTGATATTTGCTTTTGGTTCGTATCCACTTCTCTTTGCAGGGGTGTATTTGAATAGATCTCCAGATGTATCTACTTGGCTTTTAATTTTGCCCTTATGAGTTGATCCAATTGTGGCTCTTCTAGGCATAAACTTTGATGCGAGGCCCATTACTCCGAACCTTGCTTGAGGACACATGCCCTCTTCTTGTTACTTAGGGTTGACCTACAAGACTGTTGGTCCACCTATAAGTACTGAATGTGAGAACAATAGTTGAGAACCTTTTCCCTTCACATGTGGATCGACCAAAACCCTTTTTGGTAGTCCAATATGTATTGACTCTCCAAGTTGCACTATTGTTTAGCACTCTAGTACTTGCTGATCAACCATTGACTCTGGTGATTGTCCAATAACACTTGATTTTGCCTAAAAATCATATTTTTGTGATGGAAAAAATATTGTACGTGATAACTTAACCCTAAATTCAAATTTCTATAGGAAAAACATAGATCAACCAAGGCTCTGATACCACTGTTGGACAAATAATTTATTCAAGGCATTGCGTAACCATGAAAAATAGGCATTTAAAATTGATTCAAGAAGTAGTTCAGTGCTAAAAATAATCGATTAATCAAGAATCGAAATCACCTAATCCTGGAACTACATTGGAAGAACTAGTTTTTCCCTATTTTAGGGCCCCACAAGATAGAAGTTATACCTTGTGGGTGGTGTAGAATAGCACCCCACATGTGATGCCTCCTATGGTAAGTCTCGGCATGCAAGGACTCCCTTCCTTCTCAGTGGGCAGATGAAACCTTCAATTTTGAGAACACCTAACCACATGCGACCATGAACTCCTTCATGGACCCCAGAAACGACCCTTGTCTCCTCCTCCAATGCAGCATCAAGGGATGCCCATAAGGAGAAAATTCTCCTTCAATCCACATCCTCGAGAAGTTATTGGAAGATCAACAAAGTGATTGGAAGATCGATAATGTGGTTGTTGGAAGACCTCCAAACCCATCGGAAGACCAACAACTATAGCAAGAGGAAGAAGAGAATACTCTCCCTTAATATACTGATAATAGCCTAATTTATTACCATAGTTGGCTTAATCTATGGCTAACACGTTAGTGAAATCCTGCATTTAGAATGTAAATATTACATTTAGAGCATGCATGCATATTTAGGCTTTGTGTTTATTTTATGCCTAATTGTCTAATTTTAGACTTTTGTGAATAATGTTGATACAAGATGTAGATAATAACATGGAGTCATAAGCGGGATGGAAAATTAAGCTACAAAGCTGGGAGCTGGTTGAAGGGCAAGACATGACTGAAGAAGAATTGAAGATCCAATTAAAGAAGAAGAGAGAGAAAGGGATTGGGATAACCTATCCCTACCCATAGAACCTAGGATATCTTTATCCTAGAACCTAGCCAACATATTCAAGATCAAATTTCTAACCTAGAACCTAATTAGGATTCCCTTAACCTATTTAGAAGCTACCCGAACCTAATTACACACTCAGACTTGGACCAGCACTCAAATTGGACGTCTAGACAACTCTGTGGATGTCTAATTTGGTAGACCCAACATCAAAATCCTTCCCAGGTGCACCCGTAACCCATAGCTCTGCTCTGGATGTCCAAAACACCCTCTGGACATTTGATTTTGCAGTATAAAACAGCCAGACACCTTCCTAGATGTCTAGAATTCTTCTCCAGCGATCAAGAACCACCGAACATGGCCTTATCCTCTCGAAACAACCCAAACCACCATCCGAACTCTATCCCTAAGCCTAGAACCTATCCTTTCCTAAAACCTACACCTAAGAACATATCTTTTAGGCTTTAGATCCTACCCTCTTAACCTACGTTGCCTTTTTTTAGAAAACCATCATCCTATCCTAGCCTTACAACCTAGATCCTAAGGTCCTTATTTAACCAAACCTAGGCATCACTTTTGATAGAATCTAACCCATGCAAATTAGTGATCCTAGGCACCTTAGATTGACCAATAGGAAGACACCTACTTTTCTATAAAAGGACCTAGCCTCTAACCCTTAAAGACTAATTAGCCTTAGTATAGTTTAGGCCACCATAGTCCATATCCTCTTTCTCTGAGCTCTCTCTCTGGTCTTCTTCCTGACACCCTGGATCTAAAGCTCTGCTGAGTTTCACACAAGCATCCCTGAAGTAGCTTCACGATCTCTCTTTCTTTCTCTCTTCCTCTTTCTTTCTTTCTTTCATTACTATGTTTTTTATGCTATTTGTAGGCTTTCCACTAGAGTGCATGTGTTAAACTTTTAATGGTTAGCAATAAAGAGCATTACTCAATGGAAATCTTGTTTCCCTTTTTGTGTTTTTATTACGGTAGAATAGTGAGAAAGGTTTTAAGAATTCTTGATTTTCCTCCCTATGAATGAATCAAGAATTACCAAGTTCTGATCTATAAATCTATTTGATTCGACATGTTTTGTAACTACAACGATACGTAAAAATCTCTTTTCGTGGTTTTGCTTCGAACAATTTGGCACCATTGCCGGGGAGGCAACGAAGTTATTCTTGAAGCTTTTCTTCTTTGTGCTTATTTGAGATTTCCAACTCTCTTTATTTTCATTTGATTGAGTGTGTGTAGGAAGTGCAAAAATTTGAGAAAAAGAGTGATGACAAAAAGATTGTGGGTTTTTCATCTTCAGGTAAGTACTCGTATCTTAGATTAGGATTAGATTTCCTTTCGATAAAAAAAATTCAAAAAAATTAGGTTCTTTGCTTGATCCTTAAGATTAGAAGTATTTGCTTGTGTTTGCTTACTTTCCTCATAAAAAAAAATTATCTTGTTAGTGAGCATTATCTCTTGAGAATCGTCAAAACCATCTCCTTGAAATTCGGACTACAACTACTTGCAAGATTCAAATTTCATTTTTTAAATTTTTGTATGTCCAAAAATTTTGAAATTTCTCCTAGATGTAGGCATTTAAATCAGAAATAGTATATATAAATTTCACACAAATTTGATTAGTACAGAATTTTTATAAATTAGTGACTTGCAGTGCTATTAGATCTATTATCTTTCCTAATTTTTTGAACTTTAAAAAATTACTGGAATTTTTATACAACTAATATTTATCTGTAATTTATGGTGTTGGATTTCTGCAAGAATATATAATCTCAAAAAAATATGAAATAAATATTTCACAAACGGTTAATTACATAGAAAATTAAATCACCAACTGGGGGTCAAAATAGACTATAGAATTCCCAGTACACTTTAAATATGGAAAAGATAGAAAACGTCCATTAAAATTCTTAAAAAAATATTTTCCGAGTTCCTAATTGGTGGTGCGATAAGGCCAACTGGTTTAATTGATTGGGTCACACCATCTTACTTGTTTTTGGACTTAAATGGATCATATAATACTATTTGATTTTAGGGTTTCAACAATAAAACAGAGCACATTTGCATTTCATATCCCTAATAGAAATTGATTTTACAAATTGGGACTGGCAAAAACTTTTTGTGTGATCCATCAAAACATTTCTTGAATTTATCTGAATACAAACCCTAAAACACACTTATACAAGCAATTGAACCTTAAAATTCACTTCACCATAAAAATTACTTGTGAACCCCTTGATTATGCACTTCATTATGGAATCAATCTTAAGGGCAACACCCTCCAGATTGCTATCAGTTCATGATAGCAATCCTCACTGTTTCAAAAAAAAGAAAAAAGAAAAAAGAAAACACCCATCATATTCCAAAAGCACTTCAGGCCTAAGCCTAAAATTGAGTAGATGTGCCCTAGGTAGGACTACTCTACTTGGTAACTTGAAGTTAGATTGGGCTAAGATTAAAACCTTGTCTACTTGGGCCAACTGGTGACAAGAAAGGTCAGTGCGGTAATCATGTTAACCTCTAGTGGTGTCCTGCTGTGCGGGGTGTCCTAGGGGGTCCCACCCTTCTAGCCAGCCAAGTAATTCAATGGTTGGTCTAACCCAATTGTATTTTGGGGGGCCAGGATTAGGTATAATTAGGGTTTACACTCTAAGGACTAGCTTGATTGCTTGTATTATGAGGGTGGGTATTCTCTCATCTATCTTCTATCTCTCATCTATCAACTTTTTTCTAGTGCATGCAAGGTAGATGATCTTTAAACCTTGATTTGATGCCACCTTTAGAGAGAAATCCTAGGAGAAGACTTATGTTTTCTAAATCTGATTCTGAATCCTTTCCGATGAGTAATCACCATGAGGAAGAACTGATTGAGGAGGAGAACTTGGACCCATACTCTTTTGCTTCCCACTATTCCTGCTTTGCTCTCTATCCCAACCAACCCATCTCCAACTTCTTCATGATGGGAGAACTCTCCTCAACTCCTAGGGCTTGATTCCCTTACTGCACCTCGTATTCCCTGGGAATAGCTAGTCCTACCACATCCTTACGAAATTGCACACAAATTTCTGGATATCAAGGATCTCTACAATCTCAAGAGGCACTCTCCATACAGGACCAACACCTGATCGACATGACCAACGATCTTGACTGGTTTAACCAGATTCATCTCCCCCCTAGTCGGGGATATGCCTCAGAGTCCCAATACCTAGGATATCAATCCTATCCCCAAAATCACTTTACAGATTATCCCAATTTCACCCAACCCACTCCACTTTCTTATTGGGATAACCCTATGACAAGCATGGAAATTGCGAGTTTTCGGAAAACAACGTCGTAGTATAGCCGCAAAATCCCCTAGACAAAAACATTTATAATATCGAAACTCGATGGATTTTATTCCTTTGAAAACTTGAGTCCCGATCGTTCATCTCTCGGAGGCGTGAAAATAATTCGAGATTTGGATCGACTTAATCTAACCTAAATCTAATCTAACCTAATATTTTTTGTCTTTTTGTGTTTTTGATCTTTATTTTGAAACACGAAATGAAACCTAGATCTAGACGTGCTAGCGAAAGCCTAAGTAACTACGTGCATCTGAGTGGTCCATGGTGGCCGTGCATGGTGCGATAAACCTAAATAACATGAAGACAAGCAAACATGAGGACAATCAATCACAGAAACATCATGATATTATTTATGCATAAAAGATTATCACATAATAGCATGCATTTAAACCATTAGACAAAAGTATCATGCATTGAAAATTAAGTCACTATAAAATCTAGATACATGGAAATAAAGCTAAACTAAAGAAAGGGATCAACTAAGAGAGGCTAAGGAGAAGCCTTCTTGGTCGTCCACTAAAGAGAGGAGGATGGGTGTGTGCACCCAAGTCGAGAGAGGAGGGTGTTGCACCCTTTCTCTACCAATGGCCGTCCTTGAGAAGACCTTGAGGGGGGTCTTCTCAATGGCTGTCTAAGAAGAAAAAGAAAATAGGGGCGTGGATCCTCTATGGTGGAAGAAGAGGGCACGCCCACAAGAAGAAAGGAGAAGGTGTTGCATCCTTATGCTCTTCTTCTTCTTGCCACCCTCATGAAGATGACTTGGATGAGCTTCTTCTTTAGCCATCCATGGAGGGTGCCTTGGAGGAGGAGGATGGCCCTAGGGTTTTGGAGGGTGGAAGGGTGTTGCAAGTGGGAGAAGAGGAAGAGAGTGAATGCAGATTGGTCATCAATTTCGTGGCTCTCTTTGTCCTTATGGGAAGGCTACATGTGGTTGCCACTTTTGGTGGCTCCAAAAATAGAATTTCCATCAATGTAGGATCTAGAGTTGACGCATGGTGTTTTAGGGTTTCCAAGAGTGGGTGTGCATGGGTTGGTAGGGGTAGAATAGGAAGGTAGGGTTTAGGAAGGTGTGTGTGTATGATTTGAATTTCGTAGAGTGATGTTGTGTGGGTTTTGGTAATTCTAGGTTAGGTTGACCTATATGAAGTGGGTGTGGACCTAATTAGGGGTAGCAAAGTCTAATTGGATAGGAGTGATCCTAATTAGGTCTAGGTCAAGTCTACTTGGATGTGTGCATGTGATTAGGCTAGGGTAACCCTAATAGGTAAGAGTTAATTAGATCCTGGATGGATCTAATTGGGCTCAGGTGCACCCAATCAACTGTAGATGCACCCAATTAGGTATGGGATGGTTCAATTGGGTTAAAGATAGGATAAGTAGGGCTATGGATAGTGGACTAGGCTTAGGAGGTCTCCAATTAGGTTTCCTAAGGTGTCCGGTGGGGTTCCTAGGTCAAAATAGGCAAGCTATGGCTTCCAACACCAAAATTAGGAACTAGACAGCAGTATCAAACGTCCAGGATAGTGGTCAGACATCTTATACTACAAAATTGGACGTCTAGACAATAAATTGGATGTCCAATTCTGTGTCAGTATGAGTTCTGGCTTCTTGGATTGTTATTTTGTAGAAATCAGACATCCATCCAGATGTCTGGACGTCCTAAAAGGTGTTGGAGAGTGGGTTTTAGGTTTTCTAAGTTGTGTTTTGGTTCCTAAGTGTTTGGGAGAGGGATAGGGTGGATAAGAACATGGATAGTGCTATCCATGTTTGGGTTTTGAGTCTAAGGTGCCCTAATGGAGGCCATTTTGGGTTTGGGAAGGCTGTCCTAGGGTTTCTAAGTGTAAGGATAAGGCTATCCTCCTCACTCCTCTTATTTGGATCAGTCTTCTTCTTCCTTTATTGCTTTATTCCACTATCTCCTTCATCCTGGATTACTTTATTACCTGCAAATAGTAATAAAACCATTAAATAGTTGGATATCTCATCTTATTCTAAATAAACTAATGCAATGCATGATAGACAAGATATGAGTACAATATCCACAAATTAAGCTAGGTTCAAACATTATTTAGGTTGATTAGGACCCATGGTTGCGGTGCAATCACCCTACACCACCCAACTAAGGATATGATCCTTACCCTAGGTATTTAAATCTTGATAATGGATATTTTGATTTAAGTGAGGTTAGAAATCCTAAAAATTATTATCCTCAGCCTAAAACCCTAACCATGGCGGTGATCCTGAGGATACCCAATTACTCCAAGTGCTCCAAGAGATGAGAGAAGCTAATAAAAGAAATACTAATAACTTGCTGAAAGAGCTGAAGCACAACATGATAAACTTGGTCTAAGTGTGCCACAAGTTGGTTATGAGCCACTCAGGGTTGAGGATCAGACCTTAAGTGCGACATCTTATTCAGTCCCAACCTCTACTTACATCAAGCCCACCCACCAGCCCTGTGATTATCCAGAACAAATCTTATCCAAGCCTACATCTGAACTAATAGATAATTCTAATGTCCCAAAGACTGACTCTAAAATGAACGACAAATCTATGGAAGGGAAATCTGATGGGGTCCTTGGAATTGATTATGACACATCTAGAGCTGAATCTTTTGGAAACCCCATCCTAGAAAATGATGAGGAAAATCTTGGCATCCCCAAGATTGATTCTCAATCTAAAGATCCTGAATCTTGGAAGATAACGTATGTTCATAGAATCCAATTTACATCATCTGATAACCATGTTGAGATTGAGGAGGAAGACTCACTCAAGGATTTAAATCTTGATTCAGGTCTTAAATTACAATCATTTTATTTTGAGGAACAAATCTCTGGTGGGCTTGAGTATGAATCCTTTATGTTAGAAGATGCATAGTTGGACCTTGGGGATGATTTGGATTTGAATATCTTGAAAAATTTGGGAGAATCAGAATAGGATGAAGATTATAAACAAACAAAAGAGCCACCTCAACTGGATAGAAGGATTGAGGATAGTGACACTCCCAGCCAGGCACATTTGGATGGTTATGATATGATTTTTTCAGAGGATTATGATGATCATATGTGCTTGGATGGTTCAATTATGATATCTGGATTCGGCAGCACCGATCATTCTAAGATATTCCATATAGAAGTCAAATTTGCTTTCACATCTGTATCAGCTATTTCTCACCCTTCTCTTCCCATCCACCAGAGTCCTAACGAAAACCCTAATTCTACATTTCCCCCTCCTACCTCTGATCCTTAACATCTTGAGATTGAATAAGACAAACAATCTCCCTATGAAAGAGATGTTCAAGAGATTGCAAAATTATTGGGGATGACTTATGATGATTTACCTGAAGAAGCAAAGAATTCATGTAAATCATGAAATTCCGAGGAACTTGATTTGATGATAAGGAAAGGAAGGCATTACCTTAGAGCATGGAGTTCAAAACAAAGTAAATTAGGATCTAACTTATAATCCAAGTAACTCTAATGGATGGCTCAATTCTGACACTGAGAAATTCACAGAAGACACAGAACTAAAAATGAAAGAATTTAAGGCTTTGATTAATCTAGATTCCAATCTTACACCCCCTTGGGAAATGATTATGAGGGATAATGAATTTTCGTCCATTACATTTGAGGATTTGCATCATGAATTAAGAATGGATTTGGGTGACTCGTATGATATTTTTTACCCCCTTAGGGATGAGCTTGAGATTCTGATTTGGATATCCGGCATGATTTGGGTGAATTTAGAATTATTGAGATGGACCACTGGATTTTTTTTTCTCATGTACTCTACATCCATCCATACCTGACTTGACTTACGAAGTGGTTCCTTTTATCATTTTAGACTACACCACCCAGGTTCCTCCTTTCATTTTACATTACTTTCAGGACTCGTATAATTTATTCCCCACTGACCACTCTTTATCTACCTTATCTGCCTTACTTATGCACCACTTCTTAGGGTTGCTACTATCTACTTTCCACTCTAGCACCCACACTTATTTTTCTCTCTTTTGTAGCACTTGGCTACAAATAATTTCAAGACCTTTTATTTTATTTTTCTGACCTTTTGGGCTTAGTATTCACCATTACCTGATCCACATTTGTGGGTTACTGATTCTTGGGCCGTATGATCATATCTTCATATTAATCCTGACTCAACCCATTAATTTGATCATTCATTTATTTTCAGAGTTTTGGTCCGGCAAATGACCTAAAACTTAGCGCTGGATAGGAGGCAACCCAGTATTTTGTACAGGTAGTTAGATCTTTACAAGATGACTTGAAACAATAAGCTTAGTCAGGTGATATCCCCTCTTCTTCCCTATTGCATTTTAATTATTCTACATGCATTTTAATGAGGACATTGTAATGAATAGGCATGTGGGGTGGACATTTCATGTCTTATTTTTGTGTCAACTAATCCTATCAATACTACTATATATAAATAGTATTTTTGTCCATGAAAAAAAAATTGCATTTGCATCTTTGCATAACCCATGGTATGTCTTTTAAATAAGAGTGTAGTTCTTAAGATTCAAGATAGGTAGAGTCAAGAATTCTCGATTTGAGAATTTACTGACTTTAGGAAATGTAAAACAAAATCTTTCTGCCTAGACTCTTTATGTCATATATTGACTTAATTATCTAGAGTATTTACCTAAATCTGGATTGATTTTCCCGAGACTTTGAAAGGAGTTTGAAAAAGATAAAAATATTAAGTCAAAGGGGTGATGAGTGAATGATTTATTGTTCCACCCTTTGGTTTGAATAGTCTTTGAGTTACAAGCATTTTCACTTGCACATTGCACTGACTCGTCTGTTGGATGATTTTGTTGAGTCCATAGTGGTCAATAAAATTTAGTCTTAGGCTTGCAGATCTAAATGACCATGCCGTGTTTATAGCTCTTAGGACTGTTGTTTGTAGGGAAAGCATTTAGAATGGATGAAGGAAAGCTACTCACCTAGAAAAGTGAGTTGGAGAAGAACACACACACACACAAATATATATATATGTATGTATGTATGTATGTATATATTCAGCCAAAAAAATTAGAAGGAAAAAAAAAATATATATAGGAAAATTGAAAAAATATATATTTTCCAACAAATATAAAGGCATCTCACTACATATGGATGTTAACCTTTTCCATTTTTGAATAAAAATATCTTGCTACAAATGGGTGTTTATCCTATAGAAAATATAGAAAAAAAATACAGAGAAAAGAATTAGGAATAAGAGACTGATGTGTCTTTTCTCAAGATAGTTAATTAAGGTTATTAGACTTAATTATTTATGTAAAGAATGGACTTAGGTTAACTTGAATTGTTAAATCATTGTCGTTGATTGTAGTATAGGGTCAAGCTAACCTAACATTTTAGATTTTATTTCTTTTTAATTGGTTAAGTCCAGATCGTTCACCGGAAGGCATAAATGTAGTTTAATTCATAATTTTATTATTTAAGTTAACAAATAACTAATTACTTCGTTAATTACAAAATATGTTTGGCACATGAACAATTGCACAAAAATTTGAATGTGAAATCAAGCAACTATTCCATTAATAAGAGAAAAGTACAAGAATGATTTTACAATGAAAAGCATGAGATGACATATTTGTTACAAGTGTTTACAAAATGTAAGGCATGAAAGAATGTTTACAACTAAATACAAATGCCTTTTATTACATAAGAAGCCAAACACTTAATTTCAATTCAGCTCTAAGCGTTCTCTTTCTTATCAGATGTCTCTTGTCTTGATTAGACAACTTAAATGTAAAAATAAGACTTCCAATTTGTTTACAAGACGTCTCTTTTCTTTAATTCACTCTTAATCACTCTTATCTTTCTCATTTTCAAACTTTCCTCTCACTCTTCTTTAATCCATCAGGCTCATAGCTCATGCAACTCACTCTCTCTCCAACTCTTAATCCTCCTCTCTTACTGTGAATTCTCTTGTTCCACACTTAGCCATTTAAGTCCTTAACCCACGTTTAACACTTAATAAAAAATTATTTAATGGGTGACTCAGACCTTTCAAGGATACACAGCACCCACTAGGGGCAGGACCAAACCATACTCGTGCCTGAGCTTAGTTGGATTATTGGTGGATATTTAGCCATTCTAAATTGCATAGTATTGGGCCCAATCAGGCTCACAAGCTCATGCCCACACCTGGGCCCACACACACATGTGCGCACACACACGCTTGCACATGCACATGCATGCGCTTAGAGATAAGCTCAGACGGTTAGAAGGTATTGTGCACCTAGCACTTGATGACAGAAGCATTGGGTTCACAATTACCTTTTATACATGTGCGATCGCTTCAGAACTTCCGAGGTGGAGCCTTCTTCAGAGGATTCTCCTTCTCGCGCAATGTCTGCCAACGTAGACTTTAGATGGAAATTCCAGTCAGCTCAGAACTCCAAATCAAGTGCAGAAAAGCTTAATCGAAAGATTTAAGGTCCTTTATCCAATTTTAGTACCAATTTGGTGCTTGGATCAAAAGTGATCCAAGGATTAAGAGAGGAACAAGGTGTTGTCGCAAAGGCCTAGAATGAGCTTGAGAGGGAGCTTCTAGGTCAATTGACTTGCGAAAGACAAAATGCCCTCGATTGAGGATTCCAGATAGCTTTAGAGAAGCATTCCACATTGAATGGAAGAAGAAAGGAGTACAAAAGAGCTTCAGAAAACTTAGAAGCTTCAGAGCTTCAATCTTCAGTGCACAGAGCTCTGATTCAAGGATGGAATAGCCTAATAGATAGTTTAGATTATCAGGAATTGATCTAGGCTAGTTCAGAGGATTAAAGAGATTTGATTTGGGCAGAAACTAACTTCAAAGCTCGACAAAAAGACCAAGAACAACCTTGGGTTCCAGAAAAGACCCAAACTGACCAGATCTGGAAGTATTCATCAAATCTTAATGAAAATACTTCAATTTGGTTCCAAAAGACTAGCAATCATTGCAGAAGCTCAGTTCTACTTTTAAATCAGAGGTTCAAACTCTAAAACCTCAGACTCAAACTTAGAGTTGACTTATGAAGCTTGAAATTTGACTTTTCAAATGAAAGCTGTTGTATCGAAAGATCTACACAAATGGGATTGGATTTTGAAAAATTTGTCATCGTAGTATGATTTGTGAAGAAATCCGTCAATAGATAAATTTACCGAAATTCGTAAAGAGATTCCAGGTCGAACACAGGGAGGCTACATCGATCTAAAATATGCAATTATATTTTTTTGGTATTTTTATTTTAAAAGCGAAATAGTCACAATGAATTTGATATTAACACTAAGTGAGAGAGAATAATCACTTTGCAACTGAATATTATTACAACTAGAAAGTAGGAAATGATTACAGCTAGAAAGCGGGAAATTCTATTCTATAAAGAAGAGAGATGTTATCCTCCTCGACGGCTGATTGGAGGATGAGCCGGATGGGGCGATGCTTGCAAGACGGAGGACGAAGATAGAAGATGAAGAACAGAGTAGGAGGAACCAGGGGCGAGGCAGGGCATCGTCATCGTCGTGGGATCCACTTCTGGAAAGGGGGAGAAAACTTTGATTTTGGCTCTAGAGGAGCATCGCAGGTTTGGGACAAGCTTCTTTTGAGCTTTGGAGAGGGAGAGGTGAAGGAAGGGATGATTGAAATGTGGGGGGCGTAGGCCATTTTATAGGTGTAGAGTTTGGGGGTAAAAAGGTCATTTTATGTTAAAAACATTAATGTAGGGCCTTTAGTGACAGATTAAAAGCATCACTAAAGCTTTGATCATGGCCTTACGTGCGTGCCCGCCTGCGCGTGTCTTCCTCTTCACCTCCTCAATGCACGTGCACGTCTTTTGATCCTCAGCCATTCGATCTCGAGATCGGATGGCTTAAAAGTAATCATACTTGGGCCTTCGTTGCTCACTCGCCCATACGATCAGGAGTGCATGTTGAGCGTCCAATCGTGAATTCTCCTGATCCGAAGATCTGGGCTGTTGGTGCCTGATCGGGCGGCTGGATTGAGCCATGCGCGTGATGGGAGTGGGGCGGATGCAAGTCTCGAACGCGCTCCCTTCCTTCGAGAAAATGCCTTCAATCACTACGCTGTGGAGTGCTTTTGGTCGCGTGGATGTTTTAAGATCAGGTGCTTGCAACCGTTGGATGGTGATCCAACGGTTGAGATCATCTAGTCCTATGCCTTCAGATGTGGAGAGGGCGTGCTTTGGATTTGGGCATGAGCTTTCTCAGCCGTTGGATCTTGATCCAATGGTTGAGATCGTCTGCACAGTTGAGGAGATGAAGTGCAGCGGCTGGTCCTTAGGCCGATTAGGCAGCTGAGATGGCGCCACATGGTGCCATCTTGGCCATCCATCTTCTATGTGTTGTGGATGGTGACACAGTTGTTAGATTGGACCGATTTTCACGCTGTTGTGCTGCTATTGTCGATCCAAACTCGTCCGTGATATTGGATTAGTAATTTGAAGTGAGGATTGACACCATCTTGGCCCTTGATCTCTGACCTTCCTCGTATTATATCTGATGCTACGGAAGTTTGATCAGGGCGATTTTGGAGTCGTTAAACTCCAATTGTCGCTCTGATCAGATCCGTACGGTTGGATTTTCGATTCAAGGCCCAGATTAAAAGTCACCCTGTCCCTGGCCACTAAAAAAAGAAATTACTATACAATTTGACCTAAATGCGTGATGATGCATGTTATGCAATATTTACAATGCGTAATGCTAATATGATACTAAGAACTTGCATTAATAGGCATTTTTGGCTATTCAGATGTATGCACACACACCCCCTTGCCTATCTTTTGCTAGTCCCTAGCAAAAACTATATGCTATTTATAAAAGAATTAGGTCGGATTTCTTGGGCAAAAGTTATTCTTCAACACTAGGAAATTTTACTAAGAACCTAAACTATAAAGACACAACAGCGTCCTGGTGTCTGCCAAAATGCAAATTGCCTCAAGCCCTCACCTTATTCAAAGGAGGATCTTTTTCTTCTTTTCTAATTTTTTTGGATTTTTGAGTTTAGGGTTTCGGAGCAGCTTTCTATGGCCACTCAACCCACCCAAGACTCAAAGAGAACCCTGAGTTCTAAGCATCTTTGTGTGAAATGTGATAGACTCACTGATCGATGATTAGAACGGACTTTGGGTTTCTACGCCCCTAGGTGACCTTGAAAAGAAATTCTACCTAAAGATGTATCTATTCGACCCGTATCTTTCTCTCTACTTTTATTTTTATGGGGTCAACACAATGGCGAACCCAGTGTATATCTCCCTAGCTGATTCTACTCTGCTTCTTCCTAAGTGTTTTGGAATTTTATGTGCATTTCTTGAGCTAGGTTCTGGACAACCTACTTATGGGCTGTTACCCATGATAACTTTCCAGCTATACTCGTGCGGTGAAGTGTCACTTATTTCTTTTTCTTTTCTTTTCTCCTTTCTTTTTCTTTTTCTTTCTTTTTTAAATAGGTGGCTTCCCTGATCTAAGATTTAATGGTCGTGTAACTGGGCTCTGGACAACCTACCTATTGGCTGCTACCCACGATAACTTGTCAGCCATACCACCCTAGAAGGTTCATTAACTACCTAATTTTCATAAAAATTGTCGAAAAGCGAGTCAGTGCAAATAGTGTGTAGATGCTTAGACTTAATATCTCCTCAAATCAGAGGGCGGGTTGATATGTCGTGTACTTATCACCCCAACTTATTCAACCAATTTGAAGTAAATTCAAAATGCCGAGGACTCGATAAGCAAACCCACATTTTAGTGAACACCCAGGCAGATTAAGCCCGAAGATCTGAAGAGTCTAAGTGTTCAGATCCTACTGTATTATTCCCTAAGCTTGAAAAATCCTAATGCCCAATTATTCTTTCCTAATTCAATTTTTTTTTCATTTTTTTTAATAAAGAATAGAAAAAATAAGTAGAATTTATAAGAATTCCACAGAGCTGACAAAATGGTTAAAAAATGAATCCTCCCTCCCATGCCTAGCTGATGCAATGTCTTCATTGAAAATAAAAGGCATGAAAGGAAAGGTAGAATGTAGAAGATATCACCTAAATATGATGCTTGGGTTAGCTCTGAGTTAGACTGTACATGTGCTGAGTTTAATGCCATCAGCTAGGAGAAGTTCAACCAAAGAAATCATGATGTGAGTAGAGCAACTGTGTCTGAGATGGGTTTTGGAACAATACAATCAACAAAAGGCTTCAAACGTTGACCATTAACTTTAAAAGAATTACCCGCCTTTGGGTCAGAGATCTGAACAACTCCGTTTGGAAATATTTGATCGACGATGAACGGGCTGTTCCATTTTGACCTAAGTTTGCTGAGAAAGAGCTTAAGTCGAGAATCAAAGAGCCAGAACTTCTGGTTCAGCTCAAAGCTCTTGTGGGATATCAATTGGTCAGGAAGAGCTTTGGTCCGAGTCTTATAGATCTTGGCATTCTCGTATGCATCATTTCTAAGCTCCTCCAACTCAGATAGTTGAAGTTTCCTGGTCTTTCTGGCTAAACTCAAGTCCAAATTACATTGCTTGATTGCCCAAAATGCCCTATGTTCAATTTCTATGGGTAAATGGCACACCTTTCCATACACCAGAAGAAACGGTGACATGCCGATAGGCATTTTGTACACCGTATGGTAGGCCCAAAAGAGCGTCCTCAAGCTTGCGAGTCCAATCTTTATAATCAGGTCTAACCATTTTCTGCAAAATATTCTTGATCTCTCGATTGAAGATCTCGACCTATCCATTCGTCTAGGGGTGGTAAGGTGTGGAGATTCTATGATTTACCCCATATTTTTCCAGTAAACTATGGAATTGGGAATTAGTGAAATGAGTACCACTATCGCTGATGATGACCCTCGGAATCTCGAATCGACTGAAGATGTTCTTCTTGACAAAATCGATGACCACCTTGTGGTCATTGGTTCTGGTAGGAATCGCCTCAATCCACTAGGACACGTAATCAACAGTGATGAGAATGTACTAGTGTCCAAATGAAGGGAGAAAGGATCCCATGAAGTCGATGGCCCAAATGTCGAAGATTTCGACGGGAAGAATCGGGTTTAGAGGCATCATATCTCTCTTAGTTATGCTCCCAATGGCATCGGGAACATGACCTCTTGAATAAAGATAACCAATAGAATCCAGATTGCAAAATTTTTGCAACCGTCTTTTTCCCAGAGAAATGTCCACCACATGTGGATGCATGGTAGAACTCGAGTATGCTTTGGAATTCATTTTCCGGAACACATCGGTGAATAATCTGATCAGAGCCGATGCGGCACAGTTCAAGGTCCTCTCAGAAGTAACATTTTGCCTCAAATTTGAGCCTATCTCATTATTGCTTGGTCCAATCCTGGAGGATTTGACCAACGGCTAAATAATTTACAATGTCTGCAAACCACCGGGTTTGGACACCTGATACTGTAAGAATAGTTTCATCTGGTAAAGTATCAGCAATTGGAATATCCAAACGAGAAGAATCGCTTAGAAGTCTCGAAAGATGATCTGCCACCACATTCTGTGCCCCTGATTTATCTTTGATTCAAGATTGAATTCTTGAAGCAGAAGAATCCATTGGATAAGTTGGGGTTTGGCATCCTTTTTGGCCAAGAGACGTCTCAAGGCCGAGTGGTCAGTGTAAATTATGACGTGAGACCCTCAGAGATAAGCCCTGAATTTCTGCAAAGCAAATACTACAGCTAGCAATTCCTTCTTAGTAACAGTGTAATTCCTCTAGGCCTTGTCTAGAGTTTTGCTAGCATAGTAGATGACAGAGGGCTTCCTGTCAATCTTCCAACCCAAAACAGCCCCGACCGCATAATTAGAAGCATCGATCATGATCTCAAATAGGGTTGTCCAAACCGGTGGTTGCAACACTGGAGCACAAGTGATTGCCATTTTAAGAAAATCAAATGCCTTATAGCATGATTTTTTAAAATCAAACAGCGTATCTTTGGCGAGAAGGTTGCTCAGAGGGCGAGCAACCTTGGAGAAGTCCTTGATGAACCTCCTATAGGATCCTACATGACCAAGAAATGATCGAATTTGTTTGACATATGTGGGAGGATGAAGTTTGGAGATAGCATCAACCTTAGTTTTGTCAACTTCAATTCCTCGTTCAGAGACAACATGACCCAAGATGATGCCTTCTTGTGTCATGAAATGACTCTTTTCCCAGCTAAGAACCAATCTTGTTTTGATGCATATTTTAAGGATAGATTCAAGATTAGCCTAGCAAGAATCAAAAAATTCTCCAAAAATAGAGAAATCATCCATGAAGACTTCCATAAACTCTCCCACCATGTCAGAGAATATGGCTAGCATGCACCTTTGAAAAGTTGCAGGTGCAATGCATAAGCCGAATGACATTCTAAGGAAAGTAAAGGTTCCGTAGGGACAGGTGAAAGTCATTTTTTCCTGATCCTCGGGATGGATAGGGACTTAATTGTATCCCGAGTAGCTGTCTAGGAAATAGAAGTACTTTTGCTCGACTAGTCCTTCAAGGATTTGATCAATAAAGGGCAAAGGGAAATGATCTTTTTTCATGGCTATGTTTAGCTTCCTGTAATCGATACAAACCCTCCAAGAGGAAGCTGAACGAGTTGTGACAAATTTGCCTTTCTCATTAGTCACAACGATAATCCCGACTTTCTTGGGAACAATTTGCATGGGGCTTACCCAAGGGCTATCTAAGATCAGATAAATGATTCCTGCATCGAGCCACTTAATTATTTCCTTCTTGACCACTTCTCGCATATTGGGGTTTAATCTCCTCTGCATTTGGCGAGAAGGGTGGGATCCATCTTCCAAGATTATTCTGTGATTGTAGTAAGATGGTTCGATCCCCCTAAGGTCATGAATGATCCAACCAATTGCCTCCTTGTGTTCCTTTAGGACCTTGATCAGTTTAATCTCCTGCTCCTAAGTTAATCTAGCATTGATAATCACAGGGAGCGTCTTTTGAGGTCCCAAAAACTGATATTTGAAACTCTCAGACAATGATTTCAGTTTGAGATAGGGCAGGTTTAGGATGGAAGGTAAGGATGATGCTGATGAAGATTCATCAAGAGGAAGAGGTTGAAAGTGAACAAAATCAATATCCTCTTCAGAATGTGACGGGTTTGCCACAGAGGGTTGTGGGTCAGATCCATCACAACAGGAGGAACTTTCAATTACAGAAACTGCCATACATGTTTCAATATTCAAGTTATCAACCTCAAGTTCCTCTATAAATCCACAATCCTCAAATTTGTTAATCGCCTTAAAAATATCCAATTTCAATTTTTGGTCCCCAAAGGCGATTTCCATGCTACCACTCTCACAGTTGATATTGGCCTTAAAAGTAGCCAGGAACGGATGCCCCAGAATGATGGGCGTGTTCCTTAAATTCTCAGGTATATCCATGTCAAGGACAAGGAAATCTACAAGAAAATAAAAGTCCTTAACCTTGACAATAACATCCTCAATAACGCCTCTTGGATTTTTGACCAAACGGTTCGCTAACTGCAGCATTACTGAGGTCAACCAAAGTTCACCTAATCCAAACTTCTCATAAAGAGAAGTTGTAATTAGGTTAATGGATGCACCTAGATCCAGAAGTGCCCTATCAAATGTGTAATCTCTGATGACACAAGAAATTAAAGGGGCACCTGGATCTCTCATTTTTTGAGGAAGGTGAAGCAAGATAATAGAACTAGCCTGCTCGAAGAGTATCACCTTCCTCAGAACAGATTCCCTCAACTTACACTTCTGTGTGCATAAATCCTTTAAAAATTTAGTGTAAGACGGTATGTGTTTGATAGCGTCGAGGAGTGGGATATTGATTTTGACATTCTTGAATATATTCAAGAGCTCCTTGTTACTATAAACAGGCTTCTTCTTCTTAGGTTTAATCAAGGCCTTAGGAAAAGGAACATGAGTCAAATCTTTGGAATCAGGTTCTTGAGCCTTGATTTCTTCTTCAGAGTTCTTTCGCTCCTCAGGTTCTCTAGGATTTGGTAGATCAGAACAAGGTAGTTTAGGTCCTGGGTTTGCCTTCCACTCCTCAAGGTAATAGAGTTAGCAGATGCATAAGGGTTTAGGTCTTAGGGAGGGTTAGGAAAGATTGGAGGGGCTTTATTAGCCAGAAACCTCGGATTTGATGAAGAAGCAGAAGAGGAAGGACCCAGCTCAACCACCTGAGCATGTGCATGTGGGTCCCTCTGATTCCCGTACCCTTGGGCTTGATTGCCCAGATTCTGTATATTATGTGGGTTGGGCACGAGTTGAGATGGCAGAGATCCGGGTTGACGGGAATTAGCAATGAACCTGGTTTGCAAGTTGTCCAGCAAGGTTTTCATTTGCTACATGAGTTGGAGCATAGATCCTTGCATCTTTATCATCTGACGATTCAAATTAGCCTACCCTACAGGTTGACGGGCGTTCCAAGCTGGCTGATTGTTTGAAAGCTGTTTTCGCGTGTTTTGAAAGTCGTCAGAAATCATAGTATAGTTGCACAAAAACGTTCGTCAAAAATAAGTTTGTAAAAATTATGAGACTTGAGTCCCGGTCGTTCATCTCTGGGAGGCATTTATTTTACTTTTGAAATCTATCTTATCCCACTCTACTCTGTTTAAAAATGCATGTCAATTTCCAATCTCCTGATTAAGATTTCACCACTTCTGTTATGAACTCAGATTACGTGCGCATGCGTCAAATAAATCACAAAGGTGAACGTGTGAGTTTCTGTGTGCACGATTCTAGTGAGGTGGTGACTATTTACGGAGAATGCATCTATCGTTAGATTCTCTATATTCTTGGGAAACGACATGCTTGTTACTAATAGATAAACAATTGAAAAATAGGAAACTTGAATCACGCAAAAAGAATGGCAATTATTAAGCTCATGGTGATTTCAAACATATATATATATATAAATGCATTTTCATTCATTCCATTGGAGAGTTGTTTGCAACAAGAACTGTAGAGGAAAGCTTGAACATAAATGCTTGAAATGGAAATCTAGCTACATGAAAACGATCGCATACAGGAATCTACGAGGGGATTTTGCATGCATCATTCGGGGAGAATTAAGACTACGCTAGTAAGCAATAATAAAAGCAGTAAAAACTATGAAGAGCATAATCTAAATCTGGCAGAACAAAAGGGCATTCAGGGGTGGTCCCCGATGGCCTTGGAGTGGTCGGGAGGAGAATGAGGGGTGGCCAATGGAGCTTAGGATGGCCCTTGGAGAGAGATAGGAGTGATCCAGCATCCTGACATGGTGTCCTTCATGGTGGAGATGAGCTCGTGGAGGTGGAGTGGCTAACCTAAGTGGAGGTGGGCTTGCATGGAACCAATGAAGTGAGTGATGCCAAGAATGTCAATGGAAACCAAGGGATGTGAATGGGTGCACTTGGCTGCCCATGGGGTCTTTTTATAGACTCAAGGGCTTCTCTCTAGAGAGGTGTGGAACTCTCTAGAGAGAGTCCAAGAGTGGCCGGCCATATGGTTATGAGATCCAAAAATTGTGGATCTCATTTTGAATGCCTCTTGGTTGCTAAATTTGGCAACCAAAAGGTGGTGCCACTTCAAGAGAGTTCTAGAGAACTCTAAAGAAGTGTGTGTGCGTGAATGGGTGTGTGTGTGTGTGTGTGTGTGGTCGTGCTCTAGGTGTCCAAGAGGTTTTGGTTAGGTCCTAAGGGGTTTGGGTAGGTGTATGTCTTGAATTAGGGTTACAAACCCTAATTGCTAAGGGGAAAATGCAATTAAGCTTAACCTAAGTTTAATTGAATGAATGTGAACCTAATTGAGAGTGAAATAACCCAATTAGGTTTGGTTTACGTCAATTGGACTCCCACTAAGTCCAATTGAACTTGTGTGGGTTGAGATCTAAGCTCAATTGAACTCAATGAGTCCAATTGACTTAGGTGAAGGTAATTGACTTTGATCTAAGTCAATTGGGTTTGGTGAGGACCTAATTAGGTCCTTAGGTAGGTCTCGAGGTGATGTACTAGGGTTAGGATACCTTAATTTAGGTTTCTATGGGGTTGGGATTAGGTCTAGGGAGCTAGGATCCAAGATCAAGACTTGAATCTCAAAACAGGGACTGGAGACCAGTACCAGACATCCAAAATTGTGATTAGATGAGTTATACTCAAAAATTAGAAGTCCAGAGTTCAGTTCTGGACGTCCAATCTGAGTTAGGGGGAAATCAAGGTTCTGTTTTGGGTATTCTGTAGAAATTGGACGTTCGACAAAGTGTCTGGACGTCCAATAACACTACAGAAGTCGGTTGGAGGTGTGCGGGAGTTGGCTAAGGGTCCCGGACGTCCTATAACTTATCTGGACATCCAAATAAGGGTTGGAACTAAATTTTAGTGCTTCTTAGGGTGTTGTGACCTATTCTAAGGGTGGCTAAGGCTTGCGGAAGTCTCTAGGCTATCCTAGGGCTAGGATGGACCTAAGTTCTTCACATTTTACTACTTTATTCCTACTTAATAGAATAGCAATCCTTTAACTCCCTTACATTATTATTCCTCCATCTAATCTAAGCCTTCTGCTCCAGCTCTGCTACAACTCCCGTTATTCTTGATCCAGCTTCAGATCTTGCTCCAGATCCAGCTCTTGATCAGCTTATTGCCTACAATTGACATAATACGCTTAATCAACACATTATAACATTATTTCATGCATAGCTAAAGAAAAGCAGTAAAGATGTAGATAATGCGTATGCATGCATGAACTACCCTAACTTATGCTAAGTTCTAGCCTAATTTAGGTCAATTAAGACCTATGATTGCTGTGTAATCATACCCCCACGCCTAAATCTTGCTAGTCCCTAGCAAATGCAAGACTAAATTATTTTTGGCATGGGTCCCTAAGGGATTTATTATTTTATCAAGTGTATGCCTAGAGATTTTTCTCCTTTTTGTTTTCATCCTATGCTCTAGAAATCCAGACAATCGTGAAGGTGCAGCTATGTAGCTTTTTCAACAGATTCGAGTGAAAAATTGATTCACCTCTAAAGCCTGCACTTGACCCCTAGTAAAAAATTCTAGCGGGATAGGTGGATTTCTTTCCTCAGGGTATTCAAGATATTCTATGAATTCCACCTCGGCTTTAGGCTTAGGTAGAGAATCTCTGAGGGAAAAGATTATATATTTGGTAGCTCACTCTCACTTGGTGCTACATAGAGACTAGTATTACAGAATCTAGATTCTCGGATTACTAACTCAACTTAGAGAAAGACGAGAAAAGCTATGCTCCCTTTTGATTCCTTTGTATAAATCCTCTCTTTCTCTTTTTCTTTTCTTTCTTTTTCTTAGAGCACACAACCTCACCAGATTCGCATATACGACCTGTATTTGGTGGTTTCACTTGGCATTAACACTTTAATTGAGTTCTCATAACCCTAACACTAAGTCAGAATTCCTCAGCTAGTATTCAGGCGGTCAGAAACACAGAAAAATAGGTTAAGGTCATATTTGGTGGATCTCAAATTTATTTTATGGTATTGCCTCAATGCAACTGAACTAAATATTCACTCTTTTTTCTTGTTTGCTTTTTCTTCTTTTTCTAATTTTTTCAATTTTTCTTTTTTTTCTCTTTTTTTTTTTTCAACATATACACAACTAACACACATCCATGAACTTTATTGAGGAGGCATTATTAGGGGTTGGTGGTACTCAAGAGACATTGGGTGGCTTATTTGGTGGAAGTGCCTACTCACGGCATCGGGAGAGACGGATATGACAATGTTTTTCTAACCTTGACATCAATACCCTCCTTCAGCTGAGGATTCCAAAGAGAATGGTCGTAACCATCCACCTTAGCTCTAGTTTTATAAAAACTCGCTCTCTACGCATTTGCCTTATTTGGTGGCTCTCAAAATTCACTCAAAAATGTATACGCAAGAGCTGAGAGCGGAAACTATGCCTAATCTCTAAGTATCATCACCTAATTATCTAGGATTCCAGATTCCTTACACTAATCTTAGAGCACTAGTACACTCTACTCTCATCTCACACTATTTAGTGGATTTTTGGAGGAAAATATGCCTGACTCCCAAAACACTATCCAGGGGTTTAGGAAAAGAAGCACTGTTTCTTCTCGACGGACTGAAGACATTTATCAGCCTTCACCATGAATCCATTGCAAATTCTACGTGTGTATGAAAAGTTGTACTGGATTCCAGATTACAGGAATCAACTAGAGGATAAAATCCCTAATGCATTCTCTTAACAAAATAATCTTATTCATGAATGCAATATGTATATATGCTATGAACAAGTAACCTCGTATAATTTGTACTTTGTGAAATTCCCGTATCGGGTTACAATTAGCTTAACCCTAAATTTAGAACAAGAGGTGAGCGGGTGAGTTGAAAATGGCTGTTGCAGATGATTTCTAACTCCAATGCGAGCACTGGAGGTGGGGTCGGTTATTCTTTTATTTAGAATCCTAAAGTACATTTTACATGCAGCTCTGAGGTTTTCCTAAATGTTGGCATAAAATTTTTCAGTTTTGTTGTATCTACCCCTCCATGCTTAAGTTCTTGCATGTCCTCATGCATGAATATAAAAGAAAATAAATTCGATAGAGGATGAGTGGGTGGAAGTCACCTGGAATTGCTACTGAAAATATACATTCAGCATCGGCCAACCTGTTAGCATGCATGCAAAGGAAATATGCTAAAAGAAAAATATGCTATGTATACAAATGGTTATGTATAGATGATGGTGAAATGTGGGATACTGAGTTTAACGCCTCCAGCTGGGCGATCACTTAATCACGCGTCCTCAATAAGATGAACAATCTCGTCAGGCGGAGGAGGTTCTTGGGCCAAAAATGGCTTGAGGCGCTGGCCATTTACCGTGGATATATGCCTAAATTTTGGGTCCTTGATTTGGACTGCCCCATTAGGATATGGATGGATCACAACATACAGGCCAGTCCATTTGGACTTGAGCTTCCCTGCAAACAGTTTCAGCCGTGAATCAAACAACCAGACTCGCTGGTTGGGTGTGCATGCTTTCCTCCGGATGTGGCGGTCATGAAATGTCTTGGTCTTGTCCTTGAATATTAATGCGTTCTCATAGGCCTCCCGCCAAATCTCTTCTAATTCGCTGAGCTGGAGTTTCTATTCTTGATCTCCTGCATCAAGGTCGAGGTTACATTTTTGCACTGCCCAAAAGGCGCGGTGTTCCAGCTCTACAGGAAGGTGACAGGCCTTGCCATATACCATGCGATATGGTGACATTCCAAGTGGGGCCTTGTATGCGGTCTGATATGCCCAGAGTGCATTAACTAATTTATCGGACCAATCCTTCCTGTCTAGTCTAACCATCTTCTATAGAATCAGCTTGATCTAACGGTTAGACACTTCAGCCTGCCCATTGGTCTGTGGGTGATACGGGGTGGCTATATGGTGATGTACCTGTATTTCTTTAATAATGACCTGAAATGGGCGTGAATGAAGTGGCTTCCCCCGTTGCTAATCAGGGAGCGGGGTATTCCGAATCTCGCGAAGATGTTCTACCATACGAAAGAAATGTCGATCTTATGGTCAGCCCATCTCGCTGGGATGGCCTTGACCCACTTTGAGACATAGTCGACGGCTAGTAATATGTACTCGAAGCCATGCGAGTTTGGAAAAGGGCCCATAAAATCGATGCCCCAGACGTTGAACACTTCTACAACCATGATGGGCTAGAGTGGCATCATGTTTCTCCTAGTCATAGAACCGACTGACTGGCATCGTTTGTAGTGTTGGGCGTTTTTGGTGATGGTTTGAGGATCATCAGTTTAATTTAATTTATTACTTGAAATTTTAAAATACTCTAAGGTTAAACTCAAGGAGCAAACTTGATTTCAGAAGCAAAAAGATCACAATTCACAATACTTAAATGTTTTACAAAAAGAATTGTAGAGAATAAAAGTAGAATTAATCTCTCTCTTTCTTCTTTTCTGTCCTTCTTTGCTTTCTCTCTGTCTTCGGACGTCTAATTCTAGGAATCAGACGCCTTAAGTAGTGTTTTCTACAGTGCACGTCTCCTTCTTCTTCTTCCTTTCATCTCTTTGGCTGTTGCTACTTCTTCTCCTTGGCTTTTTCTTCTTCTCTTCTCTTTGGCTACAACTCCCTCCTCTTTTCTTTTGCACTATGTCTTCTTCTTCTTCAGCTCCTACTCCTTGGCACGGCTAAGTCCTCAGCCTCTTTCTCTTCTTCAGTTGGCCTCTTCTCCTCTTCCTCATCTTCTTCTTTAGCTCCTTCTGCCTTCTGTGCTGCGCCTCTTCTTCTTCTCTTCCTCTTCCTCACAGCTGCTTCTACTTCCTCTTTCTTCTTCCCTGCATAGGTATGGTTATGCAAAACCTACCCCTACCCTCCCAAAATCTCTCTCTATTTCTCTCTCAGATCACCGCTCCCCTAGAGCCAGCCGGGTTATCGGGTCGGGTATACGTGCCTGGGCCCAAACCCACTGACGTGTGGTGGTAGGCGAAGTGTTCACGCGTATCGAGTCAGGTCAGCCAGATCCGCGGAGGAGTGAGCACGGATGAGGCGGTGAGTGGGCGAGGGACCTCACCCCGTGTAGTTGGAGGCAATAAGCCCAATGCACAAAATCAATTTATGTACCTATGCTCGCTCAAAATCGCTTGAGGTGGGACTAAACTTCCCACCTTTCTGTCGTGTGCCCAGCAACAGGAGTTATGTCCGAATGCAGCTGCAGCTTCAGCCCCTGACGCCAATTGAAGACCTGGTTGAGTGTGCAAGGTCATTCTGCGCAACCTGAGCTTGCGACCTGGGGCTAGGGCGGCCTGGAGCTGCGTGCAAGCTTGCTCCAAGCTTGGCTTCAATGGCGGAGGTGGTTGCAACTCTGGAATCACGATCACAACCTTATGGCCCTATTAGATGCCTTGGGGAGCTTTGCCAAGGTGTGACGAAGGTGGCCTGGGGATCAGTGTGGCGTGAGAGCTACTGTGTGAGTGTGCCTAGGGCACATTGTGTACGTGCAGGTGGGTGTGTTCGGGGGGAGGTTTCAGCGGTTGGCGCGATGAGTGGAAGGGCGAGAGGTGATCAGTGGGAGGTGATGAAGCTCAGGGACCGGTTGGTGAGGGGTGGAATTGTCTGTGGTGGTGGAATGGCCTCGCCGGAGTTGGTGGTCGAAGGTGGAGATGGTGATGGTGGACAGTGGAGTCGAGGGGTCGAAAGAATAAATTGACAAAGGGGAAATAAAGAGGGAAGTAAGGGCAACTTATCTGGTAGGTTAGGAGTGAACAAGGGAGGCGGAGGGTGGTGTGACTCGAATAGGTTTTGTTAATATGGTGATATTATCGTTGAAGTTATTATAGTGAGTTAACCTAAATCGAGTTTAACCAGCTTCACAAAATTTTTAACCTAGCCTACTTGATTTTTTCTTGGTCGCGTTTAGACCCAGGGTCGATCTCAGGGAGGCGGGAATTTGAAGATCAAGGAGTTTCTGCGCCTTTCCTAAAACGTATCTCTTCCTTACGTTTATTATGTTTTTGGTTTTTTTTCTATTGTTAAGTTTTTCTATTGGTGATAATGTTGTCCTTGAGGTACACCCTCAAAAATCAAGTCCTTGGCCTTGAGCCAAATGGTTCTTGGCTTGTATCCAACTAGGGGTTCCCATAAATTGATCTTGTTATTCGCAAGATCGAATGGTTGCGTGTTTCACTCAACTCAGTAATTAAGTTAATTTCACTTAATTAAGAGTAGAAGAAATCACTTAGGTTAACTCGAAGTTGTGTCAATTGTGTAGTATAGGGTCGAATTAACCTAACATTTTAGAAATTTTTACTGGTTGAGTCCAGGTCGTTCACTGGGAGGCATAATAATTTTTCTCCAAATTCACTAATTTCCTTTTATCTCTTTAAGTTTAGGAGGTAAAACTAGTTTAATTTTAAAATCATGAATTTTGTCAAATATTTAAACTATGAAGAACATACAAAATTCCATATGTAAACATATTTACTCAAAATGTTATTCTTTATTAACAAGTAAACATGCTACTTTTTTTCTAATTTTATTTCATTAAGGCAATTAGAAAATTATCCAACTAAAGCATGCCTTTTACAATTAAGAACAAAAAGTAAAAGTATGCAAAAATTCATTTAATTTCTCATCTCGCTACAGCCTCTAATCTTCTTCTTTTTCTTTCTTATTTCTTCTCGTTCTTTTATTTTCTTCCCTGTCGAGCTCTCTTTCTTCTTATGTTGTTCCTGCCTCCTCTTCTTCCCTTAGTTTCTTTCTTTTGTTCCTTGGTCTTTCCTGAACACTTCTTAGCGTCCGCACTCCTTTCTTCAGCAGCTTCTCTTTTCTTTTCCTTTCAGCTGAACCAGGTTTTTTTTACTCTTTAAACCAAAAGTTTTTGTATTTACGGTAAGGTCCTTTCGAGGATACACAGCACCCTGAGACCAAGGTGGGTCTAGACCCTACTCGGCCCTCGCCTAGTTTTAGTTAGGTTTGTTTCGATTTATTTCTTAATCGGTTCACAGTCTCGAGCCATTTTCGGCTCAACATGGCCTCCCAGGCCAAACTCACGCCCTCGCAGGGCACATATTCACATCTGCAAACACGCCCCCAAGGGCGCACAAACCCGCAGGCCAATGCCCACACCCAGAACAATGCTCAAATCAGATTTGAATCGGAACCGGTGCGCTTTGTGCTTGTCGACTGCATAGCCTTAGGAACGAAAAACTTTTATACTCAGGCGCGCGCTTGTGGATAACCGAGGTGGGACAAAGTTAACCCTTCTAGACCCGAATTCAATTGATCATGACTTCCTACCCAGAGCTCCAAATTCGATGATTTAAAGTTCGTTGGAAAGCTCTAAGGGTAATCTATTCAATTTTAAGGTCAATTTAATGTTTTATTGATGTTTTTCTCTTCAATTTAAGGGATGAAATCAGGGGTTTCTACGGGTTTAATAACAAGCCTGGAAATGTTTTTAACTCAGGGAAGTTCTCAGATGGACTTATCTCATCTATTTAAAGGTCTGTATACATTATAGAAACAATTTTGCTTCTGTTAGGATGGATTTAAAGCTCTTGAGACCTACAGAACCTGCAGAGAAGCTTTTCTCTTCTCTGAAAACTTCAGAGATTAATTTTCATTTTTCAACAAGTGCAACAGATACTTTAAAGTGTTCCTAATCTATTTAGATTAATTCTAAGGGTTTTAACTAATGAATCTGGGCAGGTTTTAGATTTGAATTTCAACAGAACAGTGCTTCTGTTGGTTTGGGTTCGAGAGTAACCCAACTTAGCAGGAATAAAATTTTCACTAAAAACAACATCTGAGCTAACTTAAATCTTTCTAAAAACATCAAACAGAATCTCAGAAGCAATTTCCACATCTTCATTCCTCAATCAAAGCTCAGAACACCATTATCAAACTCAGGTTTGACTGTAGAAGCTCAAAAATTTGACTTTCTATTTAGAACTTCTCCCTAAGAAATTAAGGCCTTGGACAGAGTCTTCTCATCATCTGGAACTCACTCAGATCTTCAAACTTATGTTCTTTCCTTAATCTCTAAGGTTTCAGGCTTGCCGCCTGAACTAAAATAAGTGTTTGTTCGATAGAATTAATCAGTGTTAGTTACAGTGTTTTAAAAGTTAAAATAGATTCAATGCATTGCACTGGACTTCTAAGCTCCTTAAATGTTTCTAAAATCCCTTATAATAGTCTTCTCCAACTCACCGGAGTTGGGGAAGATGAAGATGAATCTTAAGCTCCAGTGAATGAAACCTTAAACAAATTTCTTAAAAATGATCAGTAATCCATGTAATAACATTCTGGAGCCACCTAGCAAGTTCTAGAGGCTGCAACTCAACTTTGACTCGCCGAAACTCGCCGGAGCTCCGGTAAGTCAAGAAAAATACAAAATGCATGTACAGTTTGACAAAATTAATTATTTTTAATCCAAAAACGATTTTGAGGTTACATGGAACCTCTGTTTCACATTAAATTCCTTGTTTGTTCATTGAAATAGAATATTTGACAGTAAACTTGTTTCTTAAAAATTTGATTGGTTTAAGCTCAGGACTTGATTTAACTACTCGATTGAGTAGTTAAATGAAGTCAACAGGTATTATTAATCATAAATATATATTTAATTTATAGTTGAATTGTTCCTGAGCCGCCATGGACAGCAAACTCAGAAACTTAAATTAAATTTGGGTGTTTAATTATAGATGATAGTAATAGGTAATATAAAGTCGATTAGGGTTCATTAGTGATGGTAGGTGATGAAAGAACCCAATGAAGGTGGAATTAGGTCGACTTCTATCACCATGGACAGTGAAGTAGTCGGTGAAGGTGAGGTATGAATTAGGCATTTAGGTGATCTAATTAATCGATTAAGTGGATTAGAAATGAACATGGAAGTTAAAAGAAGGTGAACAGTGAGTTAAAAGACAAAATTAAAGTCTCTGGCGAGCTCAAGGAACTCACCGGAGCTGGAAGAGATGAAGCTAAGTTCTACAATTACTCTAACCTAACTAACTAAACTAACTAACTAAGCTTGCCTACTCCTACTCCTACTCCTAGTCTACTGTTACCTGGACGAAGGGGTCAATAGGGTTCCGCCGAAGTCTCATGGCGGACGACGAAATCAGAGGGTGGTCGAAAGAGCTCCGGCGGCGAATTTGAGGTGGAGTGGAGGAATCCTAGGGTCGGCGCCTCTGTTAGAGGTGCAGAAGACCACGGCGAATTTCCTCAGCTATTTAAGGTGGATGGAGGAAGTCGGAAGATGAAATGGGGGTTCGCCAGAAGTTTTAGAAGAATAGCCTATCGGGTCGGCTGCAGTATTAGAAGAGGGAAGTGAGCCAACTTGCTAAAATCAGAGGTGAGAGGGGGTATTTATAGCATTTTGCGGCGAAGAGAGGGGCGGAGTCTGGCCGAAGAAGAAGCTCGAGGAGCTTAACCTCTGTCGTCATCTTCGACGACGTTGAGGTTAACTCCCACTGAAAAATAGGATTTTCGGTTAATCCAGACCGATGGATCAAGTGGAGGTGGTGAGCGTAAGCTGTAAGAGCTTGGGCAAAGAGGAATGATGTCGGCAGGGCGGTGATCGCACGGTAGGATGACTCTTTGCCACTAGCCGTTCATTTAGCTGGAGAAGAAGAAGAAGACGAAGAGGGATCTAAAAGTAATAAAACATAAGGACCTATGTGAGAAATAAGGACTCGACTGTAATGAAAATTAAGGACCAAAATGTAAACCCAGGTTTTGAAGGTTTATTTTAATTTAAATCTTTTTCAACTTTTTATATATATTAGTAAATAAGGTAAATATTATGTTTACACCTTGAATTTACATCTTTGACCTTTTTAGATTAATTTATTAGATTAAGTAAAATTACTTAAGTTATTACATACTTAGGTATACATTATATTTAAGTTATCTTATTAATTAAGGAAATGATTAATATGATTTTGAGTCCAATTATTATCTAAATTATTAATAATGTTTTTTGAATGATAAAATGTCATTTTTAACTTATTTTAAGGTCCTTAACTAAATATCCCTTGTTCTATAATTAACCCTTATATATTCATAACCTTAGCTAATTAACTAGGAAGACTCGTTAATTAGGGTTAATTAGAGATCATGATGAGTGTCTCATCAAGTACCTGCAAGACAAGAATTATCTTTTCTCTTTTACTCTTTTTTTTTATCTTTTTAATAGGAAGATATAAAAGATAAATGAAAACAGGGTAGGTTGCTAGAAAAGAAAGAAATACTTAGCTTAGTATATATATGTATAGATAAATAGTGGATATAGAATATATATATATGTGTATACAGTTATATATTATATATATAGGGGTGGAGGTGGAAGTGGAATAAAATATAGCACAGTGTCAAGTTGGTCCACGTCTAGCAAGACGCAACCAACAAGATTGAGTGTCGCGTGGATTGTGGGGCGGATGTGAGGGAGTAAGGGTGGAGTCACTTACTTTGCACGGATATCGGGGAATATCAGCAACTGGTGTGAATATTCCCGCGATATGATGCACGGTGGAGGGATGAGTGCATGGAAGAATGGGTGGTGTTTGTGAAGTGTATAGTTGGATATGAGTAGGTGGATGTATATGTAAATATATATATGTATATATATGTATATATCTATAACTATATAGGTATATATATAGTTGTATATGTATATAGATATGTGAAAGTTCTCCCTTGTTGGAGGGGTGACGTAATAAATGCGTAATTGAAATATAAACAATCTCACAAATAGTCAATCGCACAAGTACACAAAGATTTTTTAGGTGGAAACCCAAACCGGGTGAAAACCACCACCTAACCCTCTCGAGTTAGGATTTTCCGATCAACCTAGTTGATCAAATCCACTAACCGAATCACTTTAAAACGAGGGTGATTCAACCTCAGTACAACCATGCTACAAGTACGAGGGTAGCGTTCCTCAACCCCTTCTCTCCACGAGAAGGATTTTGTCCCACGAAGGAGACGGGAATTCGCAAAGTGAATACCCAACCAAAAGACAAAGATAAAATAAAACAACAGGCCCTATAGAGCCAACAAAGTAATAAACCTAAGCTTCTATAGGAATTAGGAAACTCCCCTTTGCAAGGAGTGCGTCGACGATGACGCGGGTGCGTGAGCCACGCAACGGCGCAATGTCGCTCTCGTGAACAACGGCGGGAGAGCGGGTGCACGAAGACTTGATGCTCTCAAGGGAATGGAGCTTAAGCTTGGAGAGCAAGATCTTTTCTGGACACAAAAGAGTGTGAAAGTGTGTAGCTAAGTGTATCCAAGTGTGTGTAAGTGTATCAAAGGCTCCCCTCTATTTATAGAGGCCTTAGGAAGGCTTTGGAAGGCTTAGGAAAGGTTCTATAGCCGTTGGGAACAAAGCCCAAGAGAATCAGGCCGAAATCAGGACAATGATTACACTTGACAGGGTAATTAGACGTCTAACTCTTTCATCAGACGTCTGGAAGGCCACTTTAAGACGTCTGATTTCAAGGTCAGACGTCTGATTCTATGCGGGTTTCCTCCTGACTTGAATCAGATCTAAACAGGGTTTTTGCACAAGTCCATCAGACGACATACAGGACGTCTGGCACTATGTCTGGACGTCTGGAAACCAACTTTTACTGTGGGAATGGATTTTCCAAACGTTGCAACGGCTAGAAAATCTCTGAGAAGAGATTTGGGTCAGCCGAGGCAAAACGGTCAATTATCAGACGTCTGGTAAGTCCTATGGACGTCTGATAAGGCTCTAACGGTCATAATCTGCAGTGCCTGCTAAGCTAGCCAATGGTCCACTATCTGGACGTCTGGCAAGTCCATCAGACGTCTGGACTAAGGTCTGGACATCTGATTTCATCAGACAGAACTAGCTATGTCCAGCCTAACAGATATCAGACGTCTGAAACAACAGTCAGACGTCTTAAAATACTTTATCAGACGTCTGATTTGGGAATTAGACGTCTGGAAGTGCTGTTTGAACCCTATATTGGTTTTCTAACTATTCTACAGAAAACCTAAGTATTCTAGGGTTGTGCCGGTGTTCCTAGGACTACTGTTAGGGTTCTTTGAGGCTCTTTAACATGAAATATCTAAGGAAATAAAGAGCAACAAAAGAAACGAAAAATACAACAAGTACAAAAGAAGGAAATCTATCCTATTCTTCATTTCCTTCCATCTTCAATCTTTCACTCCACGCGAACCTCCTCTGTTTTCCGTCAAGCTCCTCCAATCCGTCCTGGATGCGAGCTCGAACTCCGTCTAAACACATCCACATTTGCAATTGACCTGAAATCTAGGACTCAAATTGCAAATGTTAAATAACACGTGTTTTGTTATCATCAAAACAAATGATCGTGGTGCTCTAGCACCAACAATATGTATATATATATATGTATATATATATATATAAATATGTATATATTTATTTATGTATATATGTGAGTGGATATATATATATGTGTGTGGTGTGAGTGTATGAGGGTGTGTGTGAGTGTGTACCAGTGTGTGTGTGAGTGTACCAACAATCTCCCCCTTTTTGATGATGACAAAATCGTAAATAATAATGCATAAAAATCCTCCCCCTTTTTGACATTATCAAAAAGGTTTGATTGGTTTTACATTTCCTATAACTCCCCCTTAAAACATGCTCTTCTATGAATTTATTTTAACAAAGGTAATATTCTCCCCCTTTTTGTAACAACAAGATGCTATTATTTTTCTCCCCCTTACTAAAGGAAATTTAGCTACCTTATATCTCCCCCTTAAAAATTGACAATTAGCTCATCATTTTTCATTTTTTAACTCCCCCTATCTAAATGCTTATAACAAGATAGGGTTAAGAATTTTACCTCACCTACCATGGCCAATAAAGTGGGCCAAATGGTGGTGGTTGCCACATCGGATGGGGCTCCCATCCGTAGCTTGGAGGCCCAGGCATCGGTGCCGGTCTCCAGTCTGGTGGTCGACGTGCGGCGGGTCCGTCGTTTGTTCGCCGTCTCGTCGGTCTTCTTGTTCTCCTCCTTGGTCTACTCCTTGGTTCTCCCAACTTGAGTTGACCAGCTTTGAGCTTGTAGGTCCAGTCCTTTATGTTGTAATTATCCCTGAACCCTACAAAACAAGATTCTAATTCTTTTTTCGGTATCCAAGTGGGCTTGGATCCGGATCTGTTAGCGGGTCTCCTTGATGGAGATCCTTTCTCAATCTTAGGGCTATAAAAATTATCTACTTTGTTGATTAATTTGTTAGAGTTTTCCCTAAGACATACAATTTCTTTTTCTATAATGTTCATTTTAGTCTTTAAATTAGAAATTTCTAATTTTAGACTAACATTTTCCTCAATCAATTTATTATTTTCATTGATGAGGTTATGATTATCTAATAATAGGTTATCATCCTTAGGACTAGCTTCTATGTCCTTAAGTTATTTTTCTAACCTATCATTTTCATTTTTAAGAAAGCTAAGGTTCTTTTTAATGCTATTATTTTCTCTTTTTAGTGATTTACTAACTTCAAAAAGTTCATTAAAAGCTTCTTGTAGATCGAGATTTACCTCGTTGTCTGAGTCGCTTTCGCTTTCACTTTCTCCGATTGCCATGAAACGAAGGCACGCGGTTTCCTTCTCCCCGAGATCTTCCGAGCTCGTCTCCTCATGAGTGCCTTCCAACCTCCTCCATATCTCGTGGGCGGTGGTGCACTCTTGGATTCATTCAAATTCTTTTGGACTCAATGCGCAATACAAGGCATTCATGGCCTTTGCGTTGAGTGAGAGCTCTAGAATCTGCGCCTGCGAGTAGCCTCTCGCGGGTTTTTCCGGGGTCTCAAATGGTGTCTCGCATCTGGCCCAGATCGGGAAGTCGGTGGCTTGAAGCCAGGTCTTCATCCGCAACTTCCAGTAGGGGTAGTTGCTCCCGTCGAAGAACGGCGGATGGGTTGTGGACTGCCCCTCGGAAATCCTACCTGTGGAACAGCTTCCCTCCATGATCTTCTTGCCTGGTTGTTACGCCGAAACAGCAAGACCTGCTCTGATACCAAATGAAAGTTCTCCCTTCTTGGAGGGGTGACGTAATAAATGCGTAATTGAAATATAAACAATCTCACAAATAGTCAATCGCACAAGTACACAAAGATTTTTTAGGTGGAAACCCAAACCGGGTGAAAACCACCACCTAACCCTCTCGAGTTAGGATTTTCCGATCAACCTAGTTGATCAAATCCATTAACCGAATCACTTTAAAACGAGGGTGATTCAACCTCAGTACAACCACGCTACAAGTACGAGGGTAGCGTTCCTCAACCCCTTCTCTCCACGAGAAGGATTTTGTCCCACGAAGGAGACGGGAATTCGCAAAGCGAATACCCAACCAAAAGACAAAGATAAAATAAAACAACAGGTCCTATAGAGCCAACAAAGTAATAAACCTAAGCTTCTATAGGAATTAGGAAACTCCCCTTTGCAAGGAGTGCGTCGACGATGACGCGGGTGCGTGAGACACGCAACGGCGCAATGTTGCTCTCGTGAACAACGGCGGGAGAGCGGGTGCGTGAAGACTTGATGCTCTCAAGGGAATGGAGCTTAAGCTTGGAGAGCAAGATCTTTTCTGGACACAAAAGAGTGTGAAAGTGTGTAGCTAATTGTATCCAAGTGTGTGTAAGTGTATCAAAGGCTCCCCTCTATTTATAGAGGCCTTAGGAAGGCTTTGGAAGGCTTAGGAAAGGTTCTATAGCTATTGGGAACAAAGCCCAAGAGAATCAGGCCGAAATCAGGACAATGATTACACTTGACAGGGTAATCAGACGTCTAACTCTTTCATCAGACGTCTGGAAGGCCACTTTAAGACATCTGATTTCAAGGTCAGACGTCTGATTCTATGCGGGTTTCCTCCTGACTTGAATCAGATCTAAACAGGGTTTCTGCACAAGTCCATCAGACGACATACAGGACGTCTGGCACTATGTCTGGACGTCTGGAAACCAACTTTTACTGTGGGAATGGATTTTCCAAACGTTGCAACGGCTAGAAAATCTCTGAGAAGAGATTTTGGGTCAGCCGAGGCAAAACGGTCAATTATCAGACGTCTGGTAAGTCCTATGGATGTCTGATAAGGCTCTAACGGTCATAATCTGCAGTGCCTACTAAGCTAGCCAACGGTCCACTATCTGGACATCTGGTAAGTCCATCAGACGTCTTCTAAGACGTCTGGACTAAGGTCTGGACGTCTGATTTCATCAGACAGAACTAGCTATGTCCAGCCTAATAGATATCAGACGTCTGAAACAACAGTCAGACGTCTTAAAATACTTTATCAGACGTCTGATTTGGGAATTAGACGTCTGGAAGTGCTGTTTGAACCCTATATTGGTTTTCTAACTATTCTACAGAAAACCTAAGTATCCTAGGGTTGTGCCGGTGTTCCTAGGACTACTGTTAGGGTTCTTTGAGGCTCTTTAACATGAAATATCTAAGGAAATAAAGAGCAACAAAAGAAACGAAAAATACAACAAGTACAAAAGAAGGAAATCTATTCTATTCTTCATTTCCTTCCATCTTCAATCTTTCACTCCACGCGAACCTCCTTTGTTTTCCGTCAAGCTCCTCCAATCCGTCCTGGATGCGAGCTCGAACTCCGTCTAAACACATCCACATTTGCAATTGACCTGAAATCTAGGACTCAAATTGCAAATGTTAAATAACACGTGTTTTGTTATCATCAAAACAAATGATCGTGGTGCTCTAGCACCAACAATATGTATATATATATGTATATATATATATATAAATATGTATATATATATTTATGTATATATGTGAGTGGATATATATATATGTGTGTGTAGGTGTGAGTGTATGAGGGTGTGTGTGAGTGTGTACCAGTGTGTGTGTGAGTGTACGAGTGTGTGTGTACAACGGAGTGTGTGTGTGTATGTTGGAGGAGGAGGGGAGCACAGCAGATAAGCCGTCTGCCACGCTGCCCCATCATCTAATGCGTAAGGATGCGCGGGCGTTGGAGAGAGGGCACGTGCGGTGCGCTGGGGAGCGCCTGCGCTCTCTTTGTGCACGGATGGGTGCAGGCGAGTGTAGCGCGCAGCGCTGCGGGTGGGTGAGGCGTGGACGCTGGGAGACTGGCAGAAGCGGGTAGCATAGAGGAAAGAGAGTGCAAGGCCATCGGCTAAGTGAGAAGCGAGTCGGTGGCTACAGTGTCGCGCTGAGAGGCATGAACAGTGCTTTACAGTGCTGCGCGGAGGGGTGACTGAGTGGAGGCGGTTTTGCGTGCACAGGTGCACTGCTGAGCACGGAAAAAGGGTGAGTGCAATCTGCAGGGACGCGTGCGGTGGCCGGCGGAGTTGCAGGCAGGCGTGTGGTGCTGTTGGAGCTTTTGAGCTTGAGAGCTTGAAGCTTTGGCAATGGTGGAGAAGACGAATAGCAGTAAAAACGAAAGGTGAATCCACCACGCCTACCTGCTCACGAAAGAGCTGGGTGGTGGTGGAACTCACAGTGGTGGTGTGAGACCATTGTGGGTTTTCTCCTACCCACGGTGTGCCTCTTCTCAGTGAGAAGAGATACTGTGTATGGAGAGGGAGAGGAGAGGAGGTTGGCCCAGGGTTACGGTGGATCTCAAGGTGTTTGAAGGTGCATGCCCACACAAGGGAGAGAGCAAGGCATTATAAAGAGGAGAGGGCATGCCACAGCCTTGCTGCTGGCAGCGCACATCCTGCCATGCTGTTGGCAGGAGAGGCACGGAGAGGCGTGCATGCCCCATGCTTTGCAGCCGCATGAGAGCAGAAAAATCAAAATAAATAAATAAATGAAAAATGGTGAACTTGCAATGCCACACTTGAGGAAGATGTTAATTAATAGATGGCCAATTATTCACACTCTCCTCCCTTTTTTATAAATGCATGCAGGCGTCTATTTACAAATGCAACTACAGCTACTTAATATGCAATGGCAGTGCTAGGAAATAACACAAGATGGCATATTTACTGGTGTATTTTTGCTATGCAAATAGAGGGCGAGCGGCTGGTGCCTGCCGTCACCGGAGACGAAGGTGCTAGGGGGAGGAGACGGCGACAGGGAAGAAGGGTTGGAGGGCGCCCATTGGTACGGCACGGTGTGGTGGGGGACGGTGGAGCAAGCTCTGCCACTGGTACGGTGGCAGAGTGACGAGAGAGGGGAGAAGGAGTCGTCGAAAGCTCTAGCAGTTTGGCTGGAGTTGGCAAGAGACGAATTAGAGGGGAATCTTAGGCCAAATCGAGCTTGAAGGATGCGGCGTGGTGTGCCGCTCCTTAAATAGGCATGGGCTAGCCGGGAGGTGCGTGAGAGCGGCGGGAAGGCCACGCTAGAGGTATGGCAGACCAGAGACCCATACCTCTTGCACGTTTGCATGAAAGTTATGGCGAGCTTCAGGGCATGGGGAGCAGCCCATGTGGTAGGGGGCTCTGCAGGGAGCTCCCCTTTCAAATCTAGGGTCGGCTCCCTATATAGGTGAGATGCCATCCTCTGTGCAAAGTCGCCGGAGGTATGGCCTTCTGCTGTGGGTGGCAGAGGGACCGGAGTGAAGAAAATGACGAGGAAGTTGAGGGGGTAAATGCAAGGGTTTCAAAAAGTTGAGGGTCAGAAAGTAATTTTGAGGACTAATTTGCAAAGTGGGTTAAGACGACCTATTCTTTTGTCCAAAATTTGGTATAAACCTAATTTTGACCTAAGGAATCCAATGGCGAAGTTGGATTTTAGGTTTGACCACGTTTGACTGGACATTTCGTAAAAAACCCAAATTAGGTCAAAAATTGGGTATGGACCTCAATCTAGGTCAAAGCAGGTTTCAAAGGCCAAATTGAAGGTTTTAAACCCTAAGGAATATTTTTCTATGAATTTTATAGGGTTTAGTTGATTTTTATCTTTCCTGAAACTCTATGAATTAAAGTGTGCTTATTTTAGGGTTGTAGAATGTCATTTAATTCCTAGATTTTGCCATAACCCTTTTTAGACCAAACCATCCCACTTTTTCTTTTATTAAGTCCACTTGACCTATGTCTAGACCCTTAGAAATCCTGTTGATGCACTGTAATGGTAAAATTGCAGTTTTACCACTTGTGTCATGTTTTCTTCTCAGATTAACAATTCCCTGAATTAGGCCTTCCTTTAGGTTATGTAGGAGCTTTTGTTCATTTTATTAGGTCAAAATGTGCTAGTTAGGGTTCATGATGAGGTTCTCATCATACCACCATGTCTAGCTTTTGCTAGTCCCTTAGCAAAATTTTAAGGTTTTAACCTCTGTTCTAGACCATGAGTTCCTTTCACCAATCATGATAAGTGCTTTTTCTCCTCTTTTCTCATTGATTAGGTCAGAATGCCAACAATAGGCCTAAAGGTACTCTAGTACCAACCAAGATCCAAACCTGTCTAGCTTTAGCTTCAGTCCTTAGCAAAGATTTTTAAGGCCTACAGGAACTACCCTATGATTTATTTGACTCCGTGGTTAGAGCACCCGTGCTTGAGACATTTTTAGCCTTGGTTTAGTTTGCAGTGCGTTTTGTAAGAGAGACAGAGGGTTTATTTGTTTGGAGAGTTTTCTCTCTCTTTTCTTTTTAATTCTAGCTTAGGATTGGCTTCACAACATGGTCTGTATCAGATTCCTCGTCCCCATCATCAATCCTCAAAGGTCCCTTTGAGATAGCACCGCCCATGGTAACCCCCAGTACCCTGGTTTTCTAGATTTTGAGATAATCCCGCCCATGGTGTTCTGTAGCCGAGTTCAGACCCTGGCAATTGACATTTCGTGATAATGCCATCCATGGTATCTGAACCAGCAGAGTACTTACATGCCCCCAGTAGGATATGTAAATATCCTAAGAGACAGGCACCGAGGAGACGATATGTTGTTACGCATCTTCGAAGGGAATTTCCTGCCTCTCTGCGTCGGGAACTCATCCAAATCAACTTGTGTTGATTGGCCGCTCCTAATCTAGGTAACATTTCAGAACATTAGAAACGCTTCTGCGTGATTTTGATAGTTATGCTTACTGAACTAGACTGTGTGTGAATTGGGGTGCTTAGGTTATCGAGTCCCGCAAATCGAAGGTTAGTTAACGAGGCCGAATACTCCCTAAGCCTTAGACCTACTACTTCAGCTTTGCATTTTCCTCAACCTCTTGAGGAATATCCAGATCTTAACGAGTACTAAGAGTTTAGCCAAAAGGCCTAAGGTTAGCGTTCTTACTAATATTTTTGTGTTTCTTTAGCACTTTCTTTTCACTTTTCTTAATGTGGTCTAGAACTTTGGTTAATCCCTTAAATTCTTACTAATGACTATCTCTTTCATTTTGTTCTCCTTTTTAGCATTTTGCTCTTTTCCTCCTTTTGTAAATCTCTCAAAAAATTTCTTTCCTCCTCCCATTTTTTGTTCTTTTTCAAAAATATATATTTTTAATTTTTTTGGTGCTTTTGACATATGTGAATTTTTGTTGAAACCTTTTCTTGTTATGAGTCTTCATTGCACTTTCATACCCCCCCATGCTTAAGATTTGCAATGTCCTCATTGTAAATTAGGTGGGTTTTTATTTAGCTTGGTTCATACATTAGGACAGGTGTTGGGTGAGTGGATGGGTCGAAGTGGCTGTTGCGGACGATTTCTAATGTCAAGTATGAGTACCTGAGGTGAAGTCGGCTGTCCTAAAGGATGAACCTAAAGTGCAAGGAAATGTCAGCAAAGGTTTTAGGTTTTCAGAAGAATGATAGGTTGCCTCCCATTGAGCGTTGAGTTTTACACCTTCGGTTGGGCACAATGAGCTTAGGGAGAATGGAGGGTAAAGGATGACTCAGCCAAATTTGTATTGGTCACGTCAATGAACGGTTTGAGTCTCTAATCGTTCACGATGAAGGGTTCAGAATCGTGGCTGAGTGGACTGATCTCAACGACTCCATTTCCAAAGATTTCCTCGTCAACGGCCAAAAACTAGTGATGGTTTGAGGATCATCAGTTTAATTTAATTTATTACTCGAAATTTTAAAATACTCTAAGGTCGAACTCATGGAGAAAACTTGATTTTAGAAGCAAAAAGATCACAATTCACAATACTGAAATGTTTTACAAAAAGAATTGTAGAGAATAAAAGTAGAATTAATCTCTCTCTTTCTTCTTTTCTCTCCTTCTTCTTTGCTTTCTCTCTGTCTTCAGACGTCTGATTCTAGGAATCAGACGCATTAAGTAGCGTTTGCTACAGTGCACGTCTCCTTCTTCTTCCTTTCTTCTCTTTGGCTGCTACTGCTTCTTCTTCTCCTTGGCTTTTTCTTCTTCTCTTCTCTTTGGCTACAGCTCCCTCCTCTTTTCTTCTGCACTGTGTCTTCTTCTTCTTCAGCTCCTACTCCTTGGCGTGGCTAAGTCCTCAGCCTCTTTCTCTTCTTCAGTTGGCCTCTTCTCCTCTTCCTCTTCTTCTTCTTCAGCTCCTTCTGCCTTCTGTGCTGCACCTCTTCTTCTTCTCTTCCTCTTCCTTACAGCTACTTCTGCTTCCTCCTTCTTCTTCTTCCTTGCACATGTATGGTTATGCAAAACCTACCCCTACCCTCCCCACGTCTCTCTCCTCTCTATTTCTCTCTCAGATCACCGCTCTCCCAGAGCCAGCCAGGTTATCAGGTCGGGTATACATACCTAGGAACAGGCCCGCCGGGGTGTGGTGGTGGGCGAGGTGTGCACGGGTATCGAGTTAGGTCAGCTAGATCCGCGGAGGAGTGAGCGCAGATGAGGCGGTGAGTGGGCAAGGGACCTCACCCCTTGTAGTTGGAGGCGATAAGCCCAATGCACAAAATCAATTTATGTACCTGTGCTTGCTCAAAATTGCCCAAGGTGGGACTAAACTTCCCACCTTTTGTCGCATGCCCAGTAGCAGAAGTTGCATCTGAATGCAGCTGTAGCTTCGGCCCCTGATGCCAATTGAAGACCTAGTTGAGTGAGTGAGGACAGTCTGCGCGACCTGAGCTCGTGACCTGGGGTTGGGGAGGCCTGGAGCTGCGTGCAAGCCTTCTCCAAGCTTGGCGTCAATGGCGGAGGTGGTCACAACCCTGAAATCACGATCACGGCCTTGTGGCCCTGTTAGATGCCTTGGGGAGCTTCGCCAATGTGTGGCGAAGGTGGCCTGGGGGTCAGTGTGGTGTGAGAGCTGCTATGTGCGTGTGCCTAGGGCACACTGTGTGTGTGCAAGTAGGTGTGTTCGGGGGGAGGTTTTAGCGGTTAGCGCGATGAATGGAAGGGCGAGAGGTGATTAGTGGGAGGTGATGAAGCTCAAGGACCGGTTGGCGACGGGTGGAACTGCCTGTGGTGGTGGAATGGCCTCGTCAGAGTTGGTGGTTGGAGGTGGAGATGGTGATGGTGGACAGTGGAGTCGTGGGGTTGAAAGAATAAATTGACAAAGGGGAAATAAAGAGGGAAGTAAGGGCAACTTATCTGGTATGTTAGGAGTGAACGGGGGAGGCGGAGGGCTAGCGGTTGGTGCCTGCTATCGCTGGAGACGAAGGTGCCAGGGGGAGGAGACGGCTACGAGGAAGAGGAGTTGGAGGGCACCTGCTGGTACGGCACGGCGCGGTGGAGGATGACGGAGCAGGATTTACCACTGGTACGGTGGTAGAGTGACGAGAGAGGGGAGGAGGAGTCGCTGGAAGCTCTGGCAGTTTGATCAGAGTTGGGAGGAGATGAATTGGAGGGGAACTTAGGCCAAATCGAGCTTGAAGGATGCGACGTGGTGTGCCGCTCCTTAAATAGGCAAAGGCTGGCCGAGAGGTGCATGAGAGGGGTGAGAAGGCCACGTCGGAGGTATGGCAGACCGGAGACCCATACCTCTCACGTGTTCGCATGAGAGGTATGGCGAGCTTCATGGCATGGGGAGCAGCCCATGCGGTAAGGGGCTTCGCAGGGAGCTCCCCTTTCAAATCTAGGGCCGGCTCCCTATGCAGATGAGGTGCCATTCTCCGCGCAAAGTCGCCGGAGGTATGGCCTTCTGCTGTGGGTGGCAAAGGGACCGGAGTGAAGAAAACGACGAGGAAGTTGAGGGGGTAAATGTATGGGTTTCGAAAAGTTGAGGGTCAGAAAGTAATTTTGAGGATCAATTTGCAAAGTGGGTCAAGACGACCTATTCTTACTTCCAAATTTTGGTATAAACCTAATTTGGACCTAAGGAATCCAATGGTGTAGTTGGATTTTAGGTTTGACCACGTTTGACTGGACATTTGCAAAAAACTCAAATTAGGTCAAAAATTGGGTATGGACCTCAATCTAGGTCAAAACAGGTTTCAAAAGCCAAATTGAATGTTCTAAACCCTAAGGGATATTTTTCTATGAATTTTAGAGGGTTTAGTTGATTTTTATCTTTCCTGGAACTCTATGAATTAAAGTGAGCTTGTTTTAGGGTTGTAGAATGTCATTAATTCCTTGATTTTGTCATAACCCTTTTTAGACCAAACCATCCCACTTTTTCTTTTATTAAGTCCACTTGACTTATGTCTAGACCCTTAGAAATCCCGTTGATGCATTGCAGTGGTAAAATTACAGTTTTACCACTTGTGTCATGTTTTCTTCTCAAATTAACAATTCCCTGAAGTAGGCCTTCTTTTAGGTTATGTAGGAGCTTTTGTTCATTTTATTAGGTCAAAATGTGCTAGTTAGGGTTCATGATGAGGTTCTCATCAGTATTCGTGTGTATCTCTGAAGATGGTTGGCCAGAAAATTCCCGACTACAAAATTTTTGTGGCGATTTTCCATCCCGAGAAATGGCCACCACAAGCATCGTTGTGGCAAAAAGATAACACACTGGGGATCTCAGAATCTGGGATGCATCTATGAATAATCTGATCTACTCCAATGCAGAGGAGTAGTGGGTCATCCCAGAGGTAGTATTTAGCTTCTGCGGTGAATTTGAGTTTCTGGTCATTGGATAAATTCGCAGGAATCTTGCCTGCGGCAAGGTAGTTTATGATATCCGCATACCAGGGGAACTAAACAGAATGAACTGCCAAAAGAGATTCATCTGGAAATTTCTCATGGTTAGGAAGGGAATAAAGAATGTGGTCTTGATCTAATCTGGATAGGTGATCCGCCACAGCATTCTGCTTTCCGACTTTATCGCGGATTTTGATATCAAATTCCTACAATAGAAGGATCCATCTAATGAGTCATGGTTTGGCATCCTTCCTTGCCAACAATGTCGGAGGGCGGAGTGGTCAGTGAAAATGATGACCTTGGACCCTAATAGATACGATCTAAATTTCTCCAACTCGAATACTATTGTTAGCAGTTCTTTTTCAGTGATAGTGTAATTACGCTGAGCCTCATTTAGCATCTTGCTAGCATAGTATATGACGAAGGGTTGTTTCTCTCGACTCTGGCCTCAAATAGCACCGATGGCAAAATCAGAAGCGTCGCACATCATTTCAAAATCAAGCGACCAGTCAGGTGGTTAGAGAATCGAGGAGTCGGAGACAGCACTTCGTAAAGTCTCGAAGGTGCTGAGACACGAGATGTTAAATTCAAATGGGACATCGGCAACTAGGATATTTGTCAAAGGCCATGTGATTTTTGAGAAATCGCGTATAAATCTCCGATTGAAGCCGACATGATGCAAGAATGATCTGATCTACTTGATCGAGTTGGGTGGCGGTAAGTGGGAAATAATCTCGGATTTAGCTCGGTCGGCCTCGAGTCTATTTTTGGAGATCATGTGCCCTAGTACTATGCCATCCCTCACCATGAAATGGCTTTTCTCCCAGGATAGTACTAGGTTTACCTCAATACACCGTTTCAGGATTGTGGTGAGGTTCTCAAGACAAGATTCGAAATCATCTCCGAAAATGGAGAAGTCATCCATGAATACCTCCACATAGTCCCTAATCATGTCAGAGAAGATGGCCATCATACAACGCTGAAATGTTGCTGGTGTGTTGCAGAGGCCAAAGGGCATCCACTTGAAAGCGAATGTTCCAAAGGGGCATGTGAATGTGGTCTTGTCTTGATCTTTCGGGCTAATCGCTACCTAATTATACCTGGAGTATCCATCCAGAAAGCAGAAGAAACTGCGTCCGACTAACCGTTCCAAGATCTGATCAATGAATGGCAAAGGAAAGTGATCCTTCTGGGTAGCCGTATTCAGTTTCTTGTAATCGATGCAGACCTGCCAAGATGTCGTAGTGCGGGTCAGGATGGATTCGCCCTTATCATTCTTCATTACAGTGAGTCCTACTTTCTTGGGCACTATCTAGATTGGACTCACCCACTGGCTGTCTGAGATTGGATATACAATGCCTGCATCCTGCCATTTGATGATCTCCTTCTTAACAACCTCTAGCATATTCGGGATAAGCCATCTTTGAGGTTGTCTCGAAGGTTTCACCCCGTCATCCGTGTAAATGTGATGAGTGCAATACGAGGGACGAATACCACGGAGATCAGCAATACTCCACTCGGTAGCAGCCCTATGGTCTTGAAGCATAGAAATCAATTGATGCTTCTGTTCTTGGGTTAAGTGGGCATTGATAATGACTGGGTATGTCTCAGTTTCGCCCAAGAACACATACTTGAGTGAGTCAGGTAAGGGCTTCAATTCAATCACGGGTGGGTCAGAGTCAGAAATGAGAGTGGGAGGAGTAGAATCGAGGGTGGGAATATGCTGATCCAAGTGCACGTGAATTTTCGCTGAGTCGCTCCCTGTGGAATGATCGGTTGTGACTGCGTTAATAGGAAACCGTTGGCTGTAGTCACGTCTGTCAACAACAGGGCTGATTCAGTAATGTATGGATCAGGATAGCTGGATTCAGGGGTGCTGTGGTCAGAAGCACACCCTAAATAGTCAAATCCTTGGGGAGATATGTGTAGTGCAGTGGTTTCAGTCCCGTGTGGATCAAGGTCCAAGAACCATGAAAGTGCAGATGAATGAGACATTGGGTCATCACAGAGGAGCCCAATGTTACCACAGTATGCCGCATCTTCGTCTTCACCATCCTGCTCTATCCGATCATAGTCGAAGTTCTTTGCTGCCCTGAATATGTCCAGTCGAAGTCTCTCATTGCCTAGGGCTATCTCCATACACCCGGATGCACAATCAATGTTCTCTCGGGCTGTCGCCAAACATGGGCGACCCAAAATAATTGGTGCATCTCAGAGATTAGGAGGAACTTCCATATCAAGAATGAAAAAATCTGCGGGAAAGTAGAACCTGCGGACTTTCACGATCATGTTCTCAACCACCCCCCTCGGTGTTTTGACTGATCTATTAGCCAGCTGAATCGTGACTGAGGTGGGCTTCAACTCCCTAAATCGAAATCGATCAAATACGACAGTGGGAGTTAGGTTGATGGACGAACCCAAGTCTAGAAGGGCCCGATCAAATGGAGAATCCTACAAGAAGTAGGATATGAGTGGGGTACCAGGGTCTTTCTTCTTCGGTGGTAGGTCAGCTAGAATCACTGTGCTAGCCTCTTTCGACAGTATCGCCTGTTGTCCAATTCTCGGCTATCGCTTCAGGGTACAATATGTTGGTGCTAGAGCACCACGATCATTTATTTTGATGATAACAAAACACGTGTTATTTAACATTTGCAATTTGAGTCCTAGATTTCAGGTCAATTGCAAATGTGGACGTGTTTAGACGGAACTCGAGCTCGCATCCAGGACGGATTGGAGGAGCTTGACGGAAAACAGAGGAGGTTCGCGTGGAGCGACAGATTGAAGATAGAAGACAAGAAGAATAGGATAGATTCTTTTTAATCCTTTCTTGTATCTCTTGTCTTTATTTTCTTGCTCTTTTTATTTCCTTAGAATATTTTGTTAAAGAGCCTCAAAGTACCCTAACAGTAGTCCTAGGAACACCGGCACAACCCTAGGATACTTAGGTTTTCTGTAGAATAGTTAGAAAACCAATATAGGGTTCAAACAGCACTTCCAGACGTCTAATTCCCAAATCAGACGTCTGATAAAGTATTTTAAGACGTCTGACTGTTGTTTCAGACGTCTGATATCTGTTAGGCTGGACATAGGTAGTTCTGTCTGATGAAATCAGACGTCCAGACCTTATACCAGACGTCTTAGGAGACGTCTGATGGACTTGCCAGACATCCAGATAGTGGACCGTTGGCTAACTTAGCAGGCACTCAAGATTATGACCGTTAGAGCCTTATCAGACGTCCTTAGGCCTTTCCAGACGTTCGATAATTGACCGTTTTGCCTCGGCTGACCCAAAATCTCTTCTCAGAGATTTTCTAGCCATTGTAACGTTTGGAAAATCCATTCCCACAATAAAAGTAGGTTTCCAGACATCCAGATATAGTTCCAGACGTCCTATATGTCGTATGATGGACTTGCGCAAAAACCCTGTTTAGATTTGATCCAAGTCAGGGAGAGACCTGCCCAAAATCAGACGTCTGACCTTGAAATCAGACGTCTTAAAGTGGCATTCCAGACGTCTGATGCCATAATTAGACGTCTGATAAGCCTGTTAGAATAATGATTGTTCCTGATTTCGGGCTGATTCTCTTGGGCTTTGTTCCCAACGGCTATAGAACCTTTCCTAAGCCTTCCAAAGCCTTCCTAAGGCCTCTATAAATAGAGGGGAACCTTTGCAACATAAACACACACCTAGATACACAAGACACACTTGGATACACCTAAGAAACATACTTTCTGCCCTTTTATGTCCAAGAAAAGATCTTGCTCTCCAAGCTTAAGTTCCATCACCTAGAGAGCTAAATTCCCTTCGCGCACCCGCTCTCCCGCCGTTGTCTACGAGAGCAACATTGCGCCATCGCGTGGCACACGCACCGCATCATCAACTCGACACACTCCTTGCAAAGGGGAGTTTCCTATTTCCTATAGAAGCTAGGTTTAAATTACTTTATTGGCTCTATAGGATTACTTGTTTTATTTTATCGTTGTCTTTTGGTTGGGTATTCGCTTTGCGAATTTCCGTCTCCTTCATGGGACAAAATCCTTCTCGTGGAGAGAAGGGGTTGAGGAACGCTACCCTCGTACTTGTAGCGTGGTTGTACTGAGGTTGAATCACCCTCGTTTTAAAGTGATTCGGTTAGTGGATTTGATCAACTAGGTTGATCGGAAAATCCTAACTCGAGAGGGTTAGGTGGTGGTTTTCACCTGGTTTGGGTTTCCACCTAAAAACAATTGTGTACATTGTGTGATTGGTTTTCTTTGGTGAGATTGCTTTATATTTTATTTCCGCATTTATTACGTCACCCGTCCTGGTAGGGCCGGAACCTACAATTGGTATTAGAGCAGGTTCTTGCGAGTTCGGAGTAACACCCGGCAAGAAGATCATGGAGGGAAGCTGTTCCACAAGCAGGATTTCCGAGGGGCAGTCCACAACCCGTCCGCCGTTCTTCGACGGGAGCAACTACCCCTACTGGAAGTTGCGGATGAAGACCTGGCTTCAAGCCACCGACTTCACGATGTGATCCAGATGCGAGACACCATTTGAGATCCCAGAAAAACCCGCGGGAGGTGATGAGTGGCTACTCATCATAGCTAAAAGGCCGAAATTAAGCTAGACACTAAGCAAAACAATATCAAATTAACACATAAAAAGGGTTAAGTGTGGAAATTAAAGAAAAGACCTAAAACTTTTAATGTGTGTTAAAATCTCCTAATTAGGTCACAAAAATGAGATATTCTGAAAACTAAAGAACAAATGATGATCCATGCATCAATTGAACACATAAACAAGTTTGAAAAGATAAATCAGAAGTAAAATCAATGTCTTAAATGTTCAATTAAGCACATGTAAAAATTTGAAAGCAATTGGACATCATTTAGGCTTATAAATAAATAGATTACAATTAGGTCCTTCATGCATTACATTTCTACCCTTCAAAACTCCTTCTTGGACCTTTTTGCAAGCCGCAGGGACCCTTCTGTATGACTGCAGGGCCCTTCCAGTTATAGTTCTTCTCACTTTTGGACCTGCATGCTATTCTTCTACCCCTTCGTTTAAGGGTCTTCCTGCAAGTTTTCCCTCATTTCAGAGAGAAGCCTGTGTTCTTCACGCGCACTGTAGCGTGCGAAGAACACAGCCATTCTTGACCGTCCATCGCACTTTTGATCTCGATCTGCGGCTGGAATCAAATGGAACCTTCGCGCGATTCGGTGCGTGCGTTCACCTCTCTTCCCAGATCTCATCTGACGGTCAGATCTCTCTCTTGACTCTCCGCGCGCTCTACCCATCTCATCCTCACCGCCGGCCTGATTTTGATTAACCTCACCCTTGCGGTGATCTCAGTCACTGAGCTGCTATTTAAGCACCTCAGTGGTGTCGCGCGCAAGGGATCGCTCCCTCCTACATCTCTTAGCGATCAATTCTTCCACTCCAGTCTCTCCTCCTCATCTAGACCCTGATTTCACAGCCACCGGCTGTGGAATCATCGCCTGCTCTCGACCCTCCTCGTCGCTAAGGACCTCGTAGCACCTGAGGATGACCCTGGAGTCTCACTAGCAGACTCTTCCCTCCGCTGGAGTCACCCTCCTCCTTTCTTCCTCCTTAGCCGCCGGCTAAGGACCCATAGGTCCCATTCTTCCTTTTAGTTTAGTTTTTAATTCTGCACAAGTAGTGTTAGATTTAGCTTGCAGTAGTTTAGAATAGATTTAGTTTTAATTGTTAGTGTTTAATGTTAGCTGTAGTTAGATTAGTCTTAGGAGTAGAATTAGTATTAGATCCCCTCCCTCACCTCCTCTGATCAGTCCAGGTCAGAGGGGAAGAATCATCTGTTCACTGTTCAATTTATCTCCCTCTTCATGTTTTGTTTTTCCATCATCCAGATTCTGATTCTTGTTTTTTTTCCTTTTTAACGACGAATTTTTCATCAATCACCCACACATACTGACCTAATTTCAGATCTGATGGCACACTGCCTCAGATGTGAAAGTGGCGTCACAAGCACCATTTGGGGCTTCTCACTCACTCCATTTGTTTCACAAAAGCCCCTCTGTTTTAAATGGATTGCCTCAGTTTGTCAGAGCACTTTTGATCTGGATTTTAAAGGATTTTTACTCTCTGAAATGTTTTGACAGATCTGACAAATTGAAAGGATTTTTGGTTTTCATTGTAGGCAAGGATTCTGAGAAGTTCTCTGGTGACAGAGAACCAATCAGAAGAGCCTTTCATGATTCTGTTTATACTTTGTTTTGAATGCATTCGCCAGCTTCCATTAAATTTCCTTAATGCATTCTTAGTCTCTTTTTGCTATTTCAGAACTGCCATGCACTATTTGTGTTGATGATAATTTCTGTATGGTGATTCTCTAACCTAAGGAGTTTTCCATACTCCTTAAGGTTGCAAGAAACTGGGATTGTGTTTCTTTGGTTTTAATTGATTGAGCTAAGTCTTCCTTCATGCTGTCTATGGCATTAGGAAGACTAACTCAATGCCATTTGCTATTTTGATCTGAAAGGATGCTTCTGATAAGGTTTTTTCTAATGAGTGTTTGAGCTGAATTTATATGAGATTTTCGTGAGATTTAAACCCCTTTCAGATTTGGATTTCAACTCTGTAAATTGTAGTTTGTTTTGAATTTTATCTTACTCCCAGTTACACAGCAATATGCTGCATCTAGCAGCTACATTTCCCTGCTTCTCTAAATTTCCCTCTTCTCTGTAGAATACTTCCCCCCTCTTCAAGTGGACTAACTGCAGCAGCACTTAGCCATTTGGCAGTGGCTTAAGCCACTGCCACTGTAAACAACAACACTAAAACAGCACATTCTTCTCTTCTCCATCTCCTCTGACAGTAGCTGCAGCTGCTGCCCAAACTCAAATAAAAAAAATCAATCAACTCTAATTCCCTAACTTTATACAAAAGCCTAATGGCATAGACTTATTTTAAAACTGTAAATATACCCATTCATAGTATTATAACTATAACTATAGCATATCAGTTAGGTACATAATTATACTGTAAATATGTATAAAACCTGTACAGAAATTCGTATACATATGTAATCTATGTAAAAATATGTATATATACTAATCTAGTATGTATGTATTTACTGATTTATGTATATATGTATGTACAGATTTATATTTACTGATTTAGTAGCTAAGTTAATAGGTTAGAGCAATAATCAAGTAAATAAATCTATAAACGTGGGAATATATATATATATGTATATATTAAGTAATTTAAGTTAGTCAAAGTATAATTATACCTAGTATAACTTACTGTAACTTAGTTTTAATTATAAACTACATAGAATTGCTATTTTAGCCTAAATAAAACATAAACAAATTCGTAAAAATACAATAAAAATATGTATTAAATACTTAAGTATGTAAGTTAAAACTGTTTAAGGTCAATTAGACCATTTACTAATTATTTTATAAGTAATTAACTCTTTAATCACCTAAATCAACCTGTATAATCAGCCTAGTTTAGCGAATTTATTTGTATAGTAAATATATTTAAAATTCAAAATTAATTAATCAATTATGTAGTATTATGTAAATATTTTATTTACCATATTTTATTTTATTTTTTTTTATAATTTATGGCCCCCAAATCGAGGGCCAAAAACGTGCACAGACGCAGCTGCGTCTGGTTTCCAGCGCACGATGTGGCGCTGGAATAGCGCCACATCGTGGGCTGCAAACGAAACGCAGCATATAAATATAATTTATGTTATAACCTTACCAGTCGTCATGGCGCCGGGCGCCCGAAACGTCACCTGTTCTGTCTGATCCGATAACCCGATTCTGATATGTGATGATACTGAATGTGTGGGGCTGGGAGCCCGAGCGTGTGCGAACTTGTTGAAGGCGTTGGGCTGAGGCCCTGCGCTGAGTTTGAATAACGTAATTAAGCACCTAATCTGAGATTAGGGCGCGCTTAGTAGAGGTCTGGTCCCACCCTAAGGGTGCTGTGTATCCCTCGAAAAGCGCGCCCGCTAATTAAACACATTTTACACTAAGGACTCTCCACCGCAGCCTCTGAAAGACCACACAGAACAAAATGAAAGGACAGACGACTTAAAAAAAAGATAACACGAGATAACAACAGGAAAGACTCTGTACATATGTAAAATTAAACCCACATAATTACTAACAGAATAAAACGACACTATAAATGTTGCTAAAGACCTCAGTTTGCCTCTTTAGGTTGTATATAGTGTTTCCTGAGATTTAGCGACGTTTATATCTGTCACTAAAACTGATATATGTCACTATAAATAAATGACCAGTAGGTTAAGTTTTTACACTATGGTATCCTAATGTAGTATGAACTAACATAATAGTGTTAATAGTATAACTAGTAAATACATAGTTTAGAGTATAATAATAGATTGTTTGATGCTTGTTCATAGTTAGCATTTTTGCAAGCACTTCTTAGCAACTAGGTAAATAAAACATTCATTCATTCTTTAAATGTAGAGTTTATTTTTGAATAAGAAGACAATTTTGGAGATAATCAAAGAGTGACCGAATTAAATTCAATAAATTGCCTCCCAGAGAACGACCTGGAACAAAACCAGTAAAAATTAGATAAATAAGCAAATGATAATAATGGTTGTAATGACTGGTACTCACCCATACTCACCACTATACGACATCCTTAATGTTATATTATACACCTTATACTACAACGACATGATCAACAATTATTACCAATTTACACCACAACAATCATTTACGACCAACATCAGGAGGCTACTCGCAGCAACAAATCTGTGAGCTCTCTTTAAACGCAAAGACCATGAACGCCCTTTACTGCACGCTCAGCTCGGAGGAGTTCAATAGAATCTCGCAATGCGCCACCGCATACGAGATCTGGCACACACTTGAGGTAACTCACGAAGGTACCTCTAAGGTAAAACTTCTAAACTCAATTTACTTTCACAAGAATTTGAGGCTTTTTCTATGAAATCTAACGAAACTTTAAGTGAGATGAACACTAGGTTCACTCTCATAGTAAACAATTTAAAAGCTTTAGGGAAGACCTTCATCAAGGGGGAGCTTCAAGGGAAGCTTCTTCGTTCCCTTGGACCGGAGTGGGAACAGAAAGTCACCGCCATCGAGGAGGCGAACGAAGTAGAGGAGCTCAACATGGAAGATCTCCTAGGCAATCTAATGGCCTACGAGACAAAGTTGAAGCAGAAGAAGAAGGATACACCGGAGCCCAAACTGAAGAAGACTCTTGCCTTCAGAGTTGCGTCGGATAGCGAGGTAAGTTCCGACGACGAAGACTTTAGAATTTTACTTAAAAATTTTTCCAAGTTTTGTAGGGAATTAAAGAAAGAGAAAAAGGAGAAGAAGGAAAGCCCGAGACGTTGCTACCACTGCAACGAGAAAGGGCACCTACGACCAGAGTGCCCTCTTCTCAAAAAGGAGAAGAAAAAGGAAAAGAAATCTAAGAAGAAGGCGTTTCAAGCCACTTGGTACGATTCCAGCTTGGAGGAAGAAGAAGAAGAAAAGGAAGAAACTGCTTGCTTTGGTTTCATGGCCAGAGAAAGCAACAGCGACAGCGAAAGCGGAAGCGACGACAGCGACAACGAGGTAAATTTTGATTTACAAGAAGCTTTTAATGAACTATTTGAGATTAGTAAATCACTTAAAATAGAAAACAAAAGTATTAAAAAGAACCTTAGTTTTCTTAAAAATGAAAATGATAGGTTAGAAAAATAACTTAAGGACATAGAAGCTAGTCCTAGAATTGATAACCTATTATTAGAAAATCAAGACCTCATCAATGAAAATAATAAATTGATTGAGGAAAATGATAGTCTAAAGTTAGAAATCTCTAATTTAAAGACTAAGATGAGTATTATAGAAAAAGAAATTGCATGTCTTAGGGTAAACTCTAACAAACTAATCAACAAAGTAGATGATTTATATAGCCCTAAGATTGAGAAAGGATCTCCATCAAGGAGACCCGCTAACAGATCCGGATCCAAGCTCACTTGGATACTGAAGAAAGAATTAGAATCTTGTTTTGTAGGATTCAGGGATAATTACAACACAAAGGACTGGACCTACAAACTCAAAGCTGGTCAACTCAAGTTGGGAGAACCAAGGAGTAGACCAAGGAGGAGAACAAGAAGACCGACGAGATGGAAAACAAACGACGGACCCGCCGCACGTCGACCACTAGATTGGAGATCGGCACCAATGCCTGGGCCTCCAAGCTACGGATGGGAGCCCCATCCGATGTGGCATCCACCACCACCATTCGGGCCATTTTATTGGCAATGCTAGGTGAAGTAAAAATTCTTAACCCTATCTTTTTATAACCATTTAGATAGGGGGAGTTAAAAAAAATGATGAGCTAATTGTCAATTTTTAAGGGGGAGATGCAAGTTAGCTAAATTTCCTTTAGTAAGGGGGAGAAAAATAATAGCTATCTTGTTGTTACAAAAAGGGGGAGAATATCACCTTTGTTAAAAGATACTCATAGAAGAGCATGTTTTAAGGGGGAGTTATAGGAAATGTAAAATCAATCAAACCTTTTTGATAATGTCAAAAAGGGGGAGGATTTTTATGCATTATTATTTACGATTTTGTCATCATCAAAAAGGGGGAGATTGTTGGTGCTAGAGCACCACTATCATTTGTTTTGATGATAACAAAACACGTATTATTTAACATTTGCAATTTGAGTCCTAGATTTCAGGTCAATTGCAAATGTGGACGTGCTTAAACGGAGTTCGAGCTCGCATCCAGGACGGATTGGAGGAGCTTGACGGAAAACAGAGGAGGTTCGCGTGGAGCGACAGATTGAAGATAGAAGACAAGAAGAATAGGATAGATTCTTTTTAATCCTTTCTTGTATCTCTTGTCTTTATTTTCTTGCTCTTTTTATTTCCTTAGAATATTTTGTTAAAGAGCCTCAAAGTACCCTAACAGTAGTCCTAGGAACACCGGTACAACCCTAGGATACTTAGGTTTTCTGTAGAATAGTTAGAAAACCAATATAGGGTTCAAACAGCACTTCCAGACGTCTAATTCCCAAATCAGACGTCTGATAAAGTATTTTAAGACGTCTGACTGTTGTTTCAGACGTCTGATATCTGTTAGGCTGGACATAGGTAGTTCTGTCTGATGAAATCAGACGTCCAGACCTTATACCAGACGTCTTAGGAGACGTCTGATGGACTTGCCAGACGTCCAGATAGTGGACCGTTGGCTAACTTAGCAGGCACTCAAGATTATGACCGTTAGAGCCTTATCAGACGTCCTTAGGCCTTTCCAGACGTTCGATAATTGACCGTTTTGCCTCGGCTGACCCAAAATCTCTTCTCAGAGATTTTCTAGCCATTGCAACGTTTGGAAAGTCCATTCCCACAATAAAAGTAGGTTTCCAGACATCCAGATATAGTTCCAGACGTCTTATATGTCATCTGATGGACTTGCGCAAAAACCCTGTTTAGATCTGATCCAAGTCAGGGAGAGACCCGCCCAAAATCAGACGTCTGACCTTGAAATCAGACGTCTTAAAGTGGCGTTCCAGACGTCTGATGCCATAATTAGACGTCTGATAAGCCTGTCAGAATAATGATTGTTCCTGATTTCATGCTGATTCTCTTGGGCTTTGTTCCCAACGGCTATAGAACCTTTCTTAAGCCTTCCAAAGCCTTCCTAAGGCCTCTATAAATAGAGGGGAACCTTTGCAACATAAACACACACCTAGATACACAAGACACACTTGGATACACCTAAGCAGCATACTTTCTACCCTTTTATGTCCAAGAAAAGATCTTGCTCTCCAAGCTTAAGTTCCATCACCTAGAGAGCTAAATTCCCTTCGCACACCCGCTCTCCCGCCGTTGTCTACGAGAGCGACATTGCACCATCGCGTGGCACACGCACCGCGTCATCAACTCGACGCACTCCTTGCAAAGGGGAGTTTCCTATTTCCTATAGAAGCTAGGTTTAAATTACTTTGTTGGTTCTATAGGATTACTTGTTTTATTTTATCGTTGTCTTTTGGTTGGGTATTCGCTTTGCGAATTTCCGTCTCCTTCGTGGGACAAAATCCTTCTCGTGGAGAGAAGGGGTTGAGGAACGCTACCCTCGTACTTGTAGCATGGTTGTACTGAGGTTGAATCACCCTCGTTTTAAAGTGATTCGGTTAGTGGATTTGATCAACTAGGTTGATCGGAAAATCCTAACTCGAGAGGGTTAGGTGGTGGTTTTCACCCGGCTTGGGTTTCCACCTAAAAACAATTGTGTATATTGTGTGATTGGTTTTCTTTGGTGAGATTGCTTTATATTTTATTTCCGCATTTATTACGTCACCCCTCCTGGTAGGGCTGGAACCTACACAATAATCCTTGAAGAACCTAGCGACAGTGGGAATGTGATCAATTGCCTCGAGGAGGGGGACCTGAATATGTACTTCCTTGAACATCGATTTTAGGTCCTCAAAATTTCGCGTGTCCTTTTTCTGTACTGCATTTCGTGTTAGAGCCTCTGGAAAAGGGACGAGAATCTCAGGGTTAAGTGGCCTCTTACCCTTATCTACTGCAGGTGGCTCCTGAGATGATGGAGTCGATCCTGCTTGCGGTAAAGGGTGGGAAAAATCAGGACCCACCTGCCTAAGTGGTGGGTCGAATGTCTTCTTTCCGCTCCTCAAAGAGACAGCATGTGCATCGGCTTGCTGTCCATGCGGTGGTGGGGGAGCGGAAGGGGCAGAAAACGCAGGGTTCTACAAAGGCGGCTGGCCTTGCGTGTAACTGGGTGGTGCAGGAGGCACCTGTAGTATGGCGTGTGCCTGTCCCTGCGGTGCTTGAAACCTAGGCGGGGTGCCTTGGTTCTACACATATCTAGGATTCGGGATGGATTGGGAGGGCAAGGCTCCCTGAGTTCTATGCTCCTGCAACAGCTGGTTTTGCATGTTCTGTATGGTCTGTATTCGATCAGCCATCGCCTTCATAATCTGCAAGCTATCTTGTGCTGATTTCCTCATTGATTCTTGCAGCTCCTCTTTCAATGCCTCCAAAGGGTCAGCCCGCTTTGGAGGATGGTTGGCATCTTGGTGCAGCGGCTGGTATAAAGAGCAGGGTTGCTGCTGCTGAGATGGGAATGGCTACTGCCTAGGGTACGTGTTTTGCGCATTCCCGTTTTGCCTGCTTTGGTAGTGTGGATCTTGATGTGGTCTTTGTGAATTACCAGAACAAGAGAAGTTCGGATTCTGGTGCCAACTAGGGTTGTACGTCTTTGAATATGAGTTATTACGCCCGTATCCTTGGATAGCGCTGATGTCCTCGTAGGCTGAAGATATCTGAGATGTATATTCGTCAAGGGGATACGCATTATAATCTGCAGTTGGTGTGTAACCCTGGTCGTTGGGTGCCAGATCTAGATTATTTACGGGATCTTGGTATGTGTGATCTCATAAATACGGAGAAGATGCATCCCGAGTGAGTAGATTGACTTGAGCAGCAGGGGCTTGGGGTGCATAGGAGGGTCTTGAGGCGGCAGAGCTCAAGTCAGATTGACCCTGACTGATTTGGTCAATCTTTTTCTTGATTAGGTTTATTCTATCCAGTTGCTTGACGATGATATCCATGTCGGCTCGAATAGACTCGGTGTGAGCCTCGTGGACACCAACCTGCTGTTGACCAGGCTGTTGGAACTAGTTCATGGATGCGGCATTCATCGAGTTCTCCGCTAATGATTCGAACAGTTCAAATGCGCTGTTCTCGTCTTTTGCGAGGAAATTCCTGCCACTAGATGCATCGGCCAGATATCGATGTGTGTCATTCAGCCCATGATAGAAAATCTGAGCTAAGTGCCATCTGGGTAAACCATGATGTAGGCATTTCTGGAGAAGGTCGTGAAATGTGTCCCAAGCTTCATGTAACTTCTCCCCAGCTCCCTAGGAGAAAGTCGTGATTGTGCGCCGCATTGCGTTTGTTCGACCGATTGGAGGAACTTTTGCAGGAATTCACGTCGTAATTCCGGCCAGGTTCCAATTGGCTTCCCAATAGTCTTGAACCAGTATGAAGCTTTATCCCTCAGAGAGAACGGGAAAAGCTTCATTAGAACAATCCTGAGATCAATATTCCTGGGTCGAATCATTTTAGCGAGTCGACTCAAGTCCTCAAGGTGCTGGAATGGTTCTTCACTTGAGTTCCCGTAGAAATGAGTGCTGGTCAACCCAATCACATTGGGCTTGAGTTCAAATGCGTCTCCGCCTACGGGAATTCTGACTAAGGGTGCGATGATTTTTGCGGCTGGGTCGTAGAAATCCCACAGTTGTTCTCCTTGCGGCGGGTGCTGCATCCTGTCAAGTGCTGTGAAGATGCGATCCATGCTCTGCTGATGCCACTCCTCGGATTCATCTACCCAGGCTTCCAGACGAGCCATCGGGTCCAGATTCTCGATATCCTGACCTGGTCTAGGTCCAGGTCTAGGATTAGCCATGGTGGCTCTGGGAGTGGAAGAAATGGGGGGAGAAGATGGTCCTGGTGAGGTGACTCGCCTCCTTGGGAGTGGCTCCCAAGTCCAACCAAGTGAGGTCTAAGTGACCTCCTTCCTTGCATACACCACTCAACCCCTAGGTTGGTGTAGCCAAGCAGGACAAGGCTAAGGCCCTGTCAATCAAATGGTCCTTATGGATCAGGTGAGCAGATTTTTCGTTAGAAGTTTGAATTTCTGAAGAGAAGTTCATCGTTCAATCGACTGAAAGTGATTACTGCCTCTTAAGTTAACCCAGCCAGTCTGGTTACGAGGGGACTAAGGGGAAGGTTCTTCCTCTGGCTTACGCCTTCGGTTCCGTTAACCCCTGAGCCACGGTCGTTTGACATTGCCCCGCAGACTTAGTCACCAGGTTTGGCAAGAGAGGTTAAAAACACCTAGTAGTATGATAATGAACTTGGGTTGATTTCGTGTTTTAAAATTAATTTTAACCCATTTTCTGCAGTGGGGTTTGTGGTGAGTGACCCACAAGGTGACTAAGCTCACAGGCTAACTTTACTTGACTAAGTCTAAGTTAGCCCAAAGTGTGGTCTCTAAGTTGTAACCCTAAAGATTCAACCTAAGGTTCATGCACTTCTAGGGTTTTTTTTTTCTGTTTTAGTAGACCACAAAAGTAATGTTCGTTCTCTGATAATAATTGGAATCCAATTAATTTAAAATTTTGTGAGTAGATTCCTTTTTCAATTAGCTTTCTAGAGAGTTTTTTTAGGAATTTTTACTATTTCAAGTGAATTTTTAGAAAATTTTGAATGTCAAAGGGTCAGATCTGGAATTTTGACCCTTGGTCAGTTTTTCACTTTAAAATAATATCAATTGACCCTCAAAAATTCAAAAAAAATATGGAAATAAAGCCAATTAAATCATCTTTCAAACTGCATCATTTTTAGTCAAAACAGATTTGCGGATTGCTCGAAATTGCTTTTTGAAATTTGAAAAATCTTGAATCTGGGCCAGTTTGAGCCTCATGCACTTCATGAATTTTTAAAAATTGTATGCTTGGAATTTTTTTAAAAGAACAGTGGCATTTGAAAGATGATTTAAAAATGAATGTTTAGCCTAAATTTCAAAATTTTTTTGTTACTAATTTTTCTGCAATCGAATTTTTAAATTAGACTTGAAATCTAGTAAAAAATCAAAAGATGGTGGAAAAGCTTTTTAAAGAGGTTTGAGTTTAAAATCTAAGCTTTTCACCAAAAAAGTATATTTTTTTAATTTTTTTTTCAAAACTTTTACACTTTTTTGCAGAAAATATTTTTTCAAAAGATTTAAAGAAAATATCTTTTTTTTCTTTTTTTAAAACTGACCTAGATTTGAAAGGAAACCTAATCTAGATTTTTTTTCAAAATTTTTCTTTTTTATTTTTTTTCTTTTTCACGAAAATTAGTAAAATCTTTTTTTTTACACAAAAAAGTTTTTCAAAGGACACTGCAAAAAGTAAATCTACTCCTAGGGTTCAGAAAAAAACCTAATCTAAGGGGAGATGATGTGTTCGTAGATCCCATTTTCCTTCTGTGTTGTCCTGCACATCAAAAACAAAGTAGAAAAAAATTTGTTAGTGATAGTTTAAAAGTTAAAAATCAAAGAAAATAACGTTGCCTCCCCGGCAATGGCGCCATTTGTTTGAAAGCCATTTTCACGCATTTTGAAAGTCGTCGGAAATCGTAGTATAGTTGCACAAAAACGTTCATAAAAAATAAGTTTGTAAAAATTACGAGACTTGAATCCCGGTCGTTTGTCTCTGGGAGGTGTTTGTTTTACATTTGAAATCGATCTTATCCCGCTCTACTCTGTTTAAAAACGCACGCCGATTTCCAATCTCCTGATTAAGATTTCACCACTTCTATTATGAACTCGGATTATGTGTGCATGCGTCAAATAAATCACAAAGGTGAACATGTGAGTTTCTGTGCGCACGATTCTAGTGAGGTGGTGACTATTTACGGAGAATGCGTCTATCGTTAGATTCTCTATATTCTCGGGAAATGACATGCTTGTCGCGAATAGATAAACAATTGAAAAACAGGCAACTTGAATCACGTAAAAAGAATGGCAATTATTATGCTCATGGTGATTTCAAACATATATATATATATATAAATGCATTTTCATTCATTCCATTAGAGAGTTGTTTGCAATAAGAACTGTAGAGGAAAGCTTGTACATAAATGCTTGAAATGGAAATCTAGCTAATAGAAAACGATCGCATACAAGAATCTATGGGGGCATTTTGCATGCATCATTCGGGGAGAATTAAGACTACGCTACTAAGCAGTAATAAAAGCAATAAAAACTATGAAGAACATAATCTAAATCTGGTAGAACAAAAGGGCATTCAAGGGTGGTCCCTGTTGGCCTTGGAGTGGTCAGGAGGAGAACGAGGGGCGACCAATGGAGCTTAGGCCGGCCCTTGGAGAGAGGGAGGAGTGATCCAGCATCCCGACATGGTGTCCTTCATGGTGGAGATGATCTCGTGGAGGTGGAGTGGCTAACCTAAGTGGAGGTGGGCGTGCATGGAACCAATGAAGTGGGTGGTGCCAAGAATGTCAATGGAAACCAAGGGATGTGAATGGGTGCACTTGGCCACCCATGGGGTCCTTTTATAGACTCAAGGGCTTCTCTCTAGAGTGGTGTGGAACTCTCTAGAGAGAGTCCAAGAGTGGCCAGCCATATGGTTATGAGATCCAAAAATTGTGGATCTCATTTTGAAGGCCCCTTGGTTGCTAAATTTGGCAACTAAGAGGTGGCGCCACTTCAAGAGAGTTCTAGAGAACTATAAAGAAGTGTGTGTGCGTGAATGTGTGTGTGTGTGTGTGTGTGGTCGTGCTCTAGGTGCCTAAGAGGTTTAGGTTAGGTCCTAAGGGGTTTGGGTAGGTGTATGTCTTGAATTAGGGTTACAAACCCTAATTACTAAGAGGAAAATGCAATTAAACTTAACCTAAGTTTAATTGAATGAGTGTGAACCTAATTGAGAGTGAAATAACTCAATTAGGTTGGGTTTAGGTCAATTGGACTCTCACCAAGTCCAATTGAACTTGTGTGGGTTGAGATCTAATCTCAATTGACTCAATGAGTCCAATTGACTTAGGTGAAGGTAATTGACTTTGATCTAAGTCAATTGGGTTTGGTGAGGACCTAATTAGGTCCTTAGGTAGGTCTAGAGGTGATGTACTAGGGTTAGAATACCTTAATTTTGGTTCCTATGGGGTTATGATTAGGTCTAAGGAGCAAGAGATCCAAGATCAAGACTTGAATCTCACAACAGGGACTGGAGACCAGTACTAGACGTCCAAAAATGTGATCAGATGACTTATACTCAAAAATTAGAAGTCCAGGATTCAGTTTTGGACGTCCAATCTGAGTCAGGAGGAAATCAGGGTTCTGTTTTGGGTATTCTACAGAAATTGGACGTCTGACAAAGTGTCTGGACGTCCAATAACACTGCAGAAGTGGGTTTGAGGTGTGCGGGAGTTGTCTAAGGGTCCTGGACGTCCTATAACTTATTTGGACGTCCAGATAAGGGTTGGAACTAGGGTTTTAGGGCTTCCTAGGGTGTTGTGACCTCATCTTTGGGTGGCTAAGGCTTGGGGAAGTCTTTAGGCTATCCTAGGGCTAAGATGGACCTAAGCTCTTCACATTTTACTGCTTTATTCCTACTTAATAGAATAACAAACCTTTAACTCCTTGACATTATTATTCCTACATCTAATCTAAGCCTTCTGCTCCAGCTCTTCTACAACTCCCGTTATTCCTAATCCAGCTTCAGATCCTGCTCCAGATCCAGCTCCTGATCAGCTTATTGCTTGCAATTGACATAATGCGCTTAATCAGCACATTATAACATTATTTCATGCATAGCTAAAGAAAAGCAGTAAAGATGCACATAATGCATATGCATGCATGAATTACCCTAACTTATGCTAAGTTCTTGCCTAATTTAGGTCAATTAAGACCTATGATTTCTGCGTAATCACTGGTTGACCTGATTTGGGGGCGGCTGAGTATAAACATGACTCTGACCCATTGGTCTTTGCGGAGCATAGTTGCTGGTCGAAATTGGGTTTGCTGCCCCAGGTTTTTCCACGAGAAGTTAGGGTGGTTCCTTTAATCAGGATTATAAGCATTGGAGTAAGGGTTTGACCTAACGTTCTCCTGTACAGCATAAACATCCTCATAGGGTGAGGATGGAGAGAAAGAAAGGGAAGGATAAGAGAAACTGGGATCAAAGGCACTAGTTTGGAACCCATGGGGTTCCGAACAATGCTGGCTCATAGGTTGAGCCGCATCCAGTTGATTCATGAACTCCCATCCAGAAGGAGCTTGCGAAGAATGGAATCCCAAATTCTGGGATTAAGGGGATAAAGAATTGTTTGTAGAGTTTTCTGCCATCTACTCTTCCATCCTTTTGGTAACGAAGTCCAACTTATCTAGTTTATTACAAATCAGTTCCATATCAAATGAATGAGAGTCGTGGACCTCATTAACATTCGATCTGGGTTGTTGGGACCGATTAAAAGTATCCATGGAGGCATGATTAATTGAATTTTCACTCATTTCCTTAAACAAATCATGTGCACTATCTGCATCTTTGTTGAGGAAATTGCCTCCGCAAGAAGCGTCCACGTGATTTCTGAGTTGCTCAGTCAACCCATGGTAAAAGATCTGCACGAGCTTCCATTTCGGCACTCGTAGTGTGGACACTTCCGCAATAAGTCCTGGAATTGCTCCTAGGCAACTACTCCCCCGGCCACTGGGTGAAGGTAGTAATCGCCCGTCTTAGAGCATTGGTACGTCCGACAGGGAAGAATTTCTTCAGGAAAGCCGATTTTAGATCATTCCATGTCGCGATCGGCCTTCCTATGGTCTTATACCATTGAGCAGCTTTATCCCTAAGAGAGTGGGGAAAGAGCCTCATGATCATCTTCTCTTCATTCACGTTTTGCGCTTTGGTGGTTTGGACCAAAGTGGTCAAGTCCTCTAAATGCTGAAACAGGTCTTTAGAGCCAAGCCCATGAAAATGTTTGATCAGGCTTAACACCTGGGGCTTGATTTCTATGTCTCCGGTAGGAATCTGGATGCCGGGACGTTCCTTGTAATTTGAAGGATCATAAAAATCCTTCAAGGGTTGAGTGCCCTGCATTCTCTTGAACCATTCTTGCATTCTTTGCATTTGTTCCAGCTGCCTTTGAAACATATCCTGTGGATTTTGAGGCAGAGGAGGTTGTTGATCGACCATGGAATCAATTTGGCCAAAATTCAATCTACGCCTCCTAGAATGATCTAATGGTCCTTCCAATCAGGGATTCAATGACCTCCTTCCAAGCATAAACTAGAAAGAGGTCGGAAGGACTGGGGATAAGGATCCTGCAGCACAACAAAACAAGCCTGTCCTTAAGTTGGGTAGCCTAAGAATCTACAGACTCTTGGAATCCATCTTAAGATTATAGACGATTTACTATGCTTGTATCCAGTCAATCCAACTAGTTAGGAGGGACTGGGGAGAAGGCTCTTCCTTTGGCTTGCACCTCCGGTTCCTAGTGTACCCCCCAACCACGATCGTTTGATTCTACTCCCCTAGCTAGACATCAGATTGACTAGTATAAGTTAGGTTAATCATGAACTATCTCAGTCTAGGCCCTGAAGATCAAATCAGTCCTTAAGGCCAACGTCCACTTGATTTTAATTAGGCTTAGGATTGTAGTGCTTATGAAATGTGGTAGGCCCCTAAAATGGGTTGTGCCCTTAATGATTGATTGAATATGTGTGAGTGCATGCACAACCGGGGTTTTCAAGCAAGATTATTTGGATGAATGGATTTTAAGGTTCAAATCTTGCTTAAGTAGGGTTTTAGAATTAGGTGAGTTCAAACAAGTTTCAGTGGCAAACCAGATGTTTAAACACGGGTGAAGATCTTTTCCTTTTGAAATCAAAAAGTAAAGTGGAGTGCTTGGTATTGACCTAAATTGTAAACCCTAAGGGGAAGCTACTTGATGGGTTGATTTTAAAATGAAGTGGTGCGGCCAAAACAACTTAAACAATTGGCCAAAATGTACCACTGAGTTAGGCACACAAGATGATTAACCTAGACTGATTTCTACTCACTTATGTGTTGATTTACATGTACCAGTTCCATAGGTCAGAATCCCGGTTGAGTAGATAAAAATCAAGTTAGGTTATGTGCCTTGAATGTGGGTGTATGTAGTGTGTATGTTGATTTATCCCACAAGAAGTATCTTTTTGTTCTTTTTCTTTTTTTTTAAGGTGAGATGAGTGGAAGTGGAAATCAAATCATCCAAACTAATCCTAGGGTTTATGTGAACACCTAGGTTAATTGGGGTTTGGTTTAAGATTGTGGAAAGAAATCTATGGAGGGGGGAAGAATGGGGAGCACTTATAGTTGTCTTCAATTGAACTTTACTCTTTTCTGCCGCTTGAAGATTCCCTGTTGAGGTACCTGCAAAATAATAGAAGAGAAATAAAAGCAAGTTAGAAAACACTAAAGTGCGTGCAATGCGAAAAGAAAATTGAGAATTGTTGCCTCCCCGGCAACGGTGCCAAAATGCTGGAGTGGAAGATCTACGCAAATGTGATTGGATTTTGAAAAATCCGTAGTTGTAGTATGATGTGCGAAGAAATCCGTTAACAGATAAATTTACTGAAATTCGTAAAGAGATTCTGGGTCGAACACAGGGAGGCTACGTTGATCTAAAATCCGTAATTATATTTTTTTGGTATTTTTGTTTTAAAAGTGAAATAATCATAATGAATTTGATATTAACACTAAGAGAGAGAGAGAACAATCACTTTGCAACTGAATATTATTTTTACAACTAGAAAGAAGGAAATGATTACAGCTAGAGCACGGGAAATTCTATTCTAGAAAGCAGTAAAAAAGGGAGAGAGATGATATCCTCCTCGACGGTTGCTTGGAGGACGAGCTAGACGGGGTGACACCTGGAAGACGGAGGACGAAGACGGAAGACAGAACAAAGCAGGAAGAACCAGGGGCGAGGTAGGGCATCGTCGTTGCGGGATCCACTTCCAGAACGGGGGAGGAAACTTTGATTTTGGATTTAGAGGAGCATCCCAGCTTTGGGACAAGCTTCTTTGGAGCTTTGGAGAGGGAGAGAGGTGAAGGAAGGGATGATTGAAATGTTGGGGGGTAGGCCTTTTTATAGCTGTAGAGGTTGGGGGTCAAAAGATCATTTTATGTTAAAAACATTAATGCAGGGCCTTTAGTGACGGAATAAAAGCATCACTAATGCCCTGATTGTGGCCTTACATGCACTCCCGCTTGCGCGCCTCTTCCTCTTTGCCTCCTCAACACACGCACACATCTTTTGATCCTCAATCCTCCGATCTCGAGATCAGACAGCTTAAAAGCCATCACGCCTGCACCTTCATTGCGCACCTGTGTGTATGATCGGGTGTGCGAGTTGAGCGTTCAATTGCGCATTCTCCCGATTCGAAGATCTAGGTCGTTGGCGCTTGATTGGGCTGCCGGATTGAGCTGTGCACGCGATGAGAGCGGTGCTGACGCAAGTCTCGAATGTGTACCCTTCCTTCGTGAAAATGCCTTCAATCGCTACACTTTGGTGTGCTTTTGGTCACGCAGATGTTTTAAGGTCAGGTGCTCACAACCGTTGAATGGTGATCCAACGGTTGAGATCGTCTGGTCCTATGCCTTCAGATGTGGAGAGGGTGCGCTTTGGATTAGGCGTGAGCTCTCTCAGCTGTTAGATCTTGATCCAATGGCTGAGATCGTCTATGCAATTTTGGAGATGAAGTGCAGCGACAGGTCCTTGGGCCGATTGAGCAGTTGAGATGGTGCCACGTGGCGCCATCTTGGCCGTCCATCTTCTATGTGTTGTGGATGGCGCCATAGATGTCGAATTGGATTGATTTTCACGCCGTTGGGCTGCGATTGTTGATCCGAACCCATCCGTGCGGTCGGATTAGTCATATGAAGTGCGGATTAACACCATCTTGGCGCTTGATCTCTGACCTTCCTTGATTTATATCTGATGCTATGGAAGTCTGATTGGGGCGATCTTGGAGTCGTTGAACTCCAATCGTCGCCCTAATCAGATCCGTATGGTTGGATTTTTGATCTGAGGCCCCGATTAAAAGTCACCCTATCCCTGGCCACCAAAAAGAAGAAATTACTATACAATTTGACCTAAATGCATGATGGTGCATGTTATGCAATATTTACAATGCGTGATGCTAATATGATACTGGGAACATGCATTAATAGACATTTTTGGCTATTTAGATATATGCACATCAAAAGCATTCCAAAGAAGATTAAAGATCTAAATAGGCTAGAATCCATCCTAGGAATTGATTCAGCACTTCAAATATGTGATTTGATCACTTCCTAGGTGTTCTCAAGCACTGCTGCCTGAGCTCAAATGGTAGTGTGTTCGAGAGAAGGAATTAGTGGTTCCCAGACCTAATCAAAACCTAGAATAGGTTCTAAATGAGCTCCATAAGCTTATCGAGCCATTTGCAGGCTTAAATCCTTAAGAAATAAATCTCTCCAGCTCCCCCGGAGTTGGAGAAGACAACACTTAATACGAGCATCCAATCAATGAAATTCAAATCCAATGAGTGGAATCTGATCCTTTAATTAAAGCAAAATAATCTGGAACTTCTCACAAAGTTCTGAAGGCTGAAATTCAAATTTGACTCGCCGGAGCTTACTGGAGCTCATGTGAAGACTGTGAAATGACATTAAAGATCAAATCTCCATGAAATGCATCAAGAACTATTTCAACAGGTTCCTGAGGTTTCAATGAACCTCAAGAACACTTCAGTTAATCCAATTAATGATCAAATTCAAGGATTCATCATCGAATGTTGAAAGAATCAAACTTGAGTTCACATGAACTCAAGGAAATATATCTCACTTAATTAAGGAGGGGAAAGGTTAAGAATGTTGCGGCGATGCTCTGTGTGTGTGGAATTAGGTGATGGAACTCCTCTGAGCTCGCTATGGACAGCAGCTCAGAGGTTGATGTGAAATTGGCTTTTTGTGTGTGATGAGTAATAGGTATAATTACTAAGTGGATTAGGGTCCTAAAGTGATGAATACATGATGGGCAACCCTCATCGAGTTTGATTTAGTCTTTGAGACCTCCACCAAAGACAACAGAGATGTTAGGTGAAGGTGATATGGATTAGGAGAATAGATGATCAAATTAAGAGGTAAAGAAGTGGATTATGATTGTGGAAGAGTTAAGAAGGTGATCAAATGGATGAAATCATGAAGGAAGGTCTGGTGAGGTCGGATTTGACCTCACCGGAATGGAGAAGATAAAGTTGAATCCAAGCCTACACCACACTAACTAACTACCTAACTAGCTAAATCTAATCTAGACTAAAAACTAAGCTATCTACGAGTTACTTGGACAAATTGGGAAAGAGGATATTGGTCAATGGCGCTTAACGGAGGAAGAACTTCGACAAAGTCGAAGCAAACTCCAGTGAGAAAGGAAGGTGATGAGATAGAAGAGATGGTGCTCCTAGGCTCTGTCACAGTCGCTGGAGAGGAAGAGGAGGTGAGAGAGGCGAATGCCTCCACCTAAGAAGCTTTGAAGGAGAGGTGAGAGGTTGCCGGAGTGGGAGGAATAGCCTATGGTCAACTACGGTTTGGGGAAGAGGGGTAGGGGCTTGACAATAGAAATCAGAGGTGTTCATGGCTATTTATAGGTGGTGGCGATGGATAAGGGGGCTGTACTTAACCACCAATGTCATCTCCGATGCCGGTGAGCTTAGTCACCTAGTCTAAATAGGATTTCCACAAAATTTGGCTCATTGGATGAATAGAGGGTGGTGAGTGAAGTGTTGGCGGCAGTGGCGAAGGTCTTCTAACGTCAGATCAGAGGTGATCAGCTGGTACGGAGATGGACTTTCTCGACCGTCCAAAGCAAAAATGAAGATGAAGAAGAAGAAGATGTTGAAGGACTATACTCACAGGGGCATTTTTGCAAGAAAAAGGACCTGAATGAAAATAATCAAGGGCTCACTTGAAATAGAAGTAAAGGACCTAAATGTAAACATTAAGTTTTAAGGCTTATTTTAATTTATTTCTTTTTCAACTTCTTACATGTTATTATAAATTAGGTAAATATTATATTTATGCCTTGAAATTATAGTTTTGTCCTTTTTAGCTATATTTATTTAAATGATTAATTTAATTAAGTTAATTACATACTTACGTCATAATATTAATTAAGTTAGTTTAAATATTAAATATCTACCTAAATGATTATTAATTGAGTCCAAATTATTAATTAAATTATTATTATTATGATTAATTGATATTTAATTTAGTGTTTCAAACTTATTTTACAGGTCCTTGGTGATTTAACCCTTATAATATAATTAACCCTATAATTAATGTATTCTTAGTTAATTAACTAAGTTAACTAGTTAATTAATGATAATTTGGAGTCATGATGAGTCTCTCATCATACCTAGAGGTCCAGTCGGGGAAGTTGATTGTAACACCATCAGGGGTTTTAACTAGCCATAACTAGTCAAATTCAACTGATAAATGCTCTTAATTGATCATCTGATGGTCACAATTCCACACGGATCTAATTTGAGAAAACAAGAAAATAGGGTTAATTATGTTGTTTTAACTACACATCACGAATGCATATTAACCACAGGGTTACTCAGGGGTTAATTAAAGGTTAAATGAACATAAAAGACTAAAAAGTAGATTTACACTAAATCAGGGTTTCACGTATTTTGAGGATGAAAATAATACTGAAAACCCTAATTACCAACCCCACTTAAATTGAAAAGGTTCTTGTCAGGATAAAATCAATCTAAATATCCTAAAAATCATTGAAAAATATTTTAAAAGGTTTGGTACCTTCACTTTGACCATCTGAACCTATTTTTGTCCTAGAACAAAGATTCAGACGGGAATTTGCCTTGATTTGGGCTTCTGTACAATTTACCTAGTCAAACATCGTCAAAACTCAAATCCAATTCCACTATTATATTCCTTTGGTCCAAATTAGGTTAACACCAAAATTTTGGCTCAATCAAAGTCCATCTTGACCTAGTTTGCACTTTAGTCCCTAAAAACTCTTTCTCACATCCAGACCCCTAGGTTTCAAGTTTAATACCAAAATGCCCTAAACTTTCTCTTCGTATTTGTAAAGAGGTCCTTGCCTCCATTAATAGTAGAACTCGAAGCTCGCGTCGACTTCAATTAAGGATTCCTCCTTAATTTGTCAACTAAATCCCTCTAAAATTGGAGGGATTGTGAATTAGAAGATCCTCAACCATCTTAGCACCATCAAAGATCACAAATCGGAGCACAAAACCTCAGTGAACTCACGAAATCAGAGAATCGTTTCTTACTTCAATTGCATGGAAATCGTGAGGATTCCTTACAATTGAAGGCCTGGAACGCCTCTATAAAAGCTCCCCTACATTCCATGGTTTAGACCAGTCGTGAATTGCTCAGAAAACCCACTTCTTCCTCAACTCCAGCCACCTTCTCATGTACTTCGGCGAGCTCCCTCTGACTTCCTCCTGCACGCATGCTCACGGCCAACTGGCATAGCCAACCTCTCCCTCTCTTCATCGTGAATTATGAGACCACAATTGTGGGGTAAGTAAATACTTAAAAGCCTAGTTACTAGATTAATATTTGCATGTACATAGCTTATTCTAACATATAAATAGCTTAGCTTCTAAAATTGCTTGCATGCATATTTCATGCGTATGTAAAAATAGGATAGTATGCATTAGAATATAAGTAGATTAGATTATAATTTAGTTGACATTGGCATGCATACATTAGGTACATTCTCTTGGGTTTTAATATAAATAACTCATCTTTTTTAATTTATTCCTGCAGAGCACATGCGTCGACGCACACGCTGTCACCAACAAAGCGACTCCGCTATCATGTTGAGCTTCTTGCAACTGCCTTGAGATCTTCATCAAGTTGTTGCCAAAACTTCAGGTGGAAGAAACCAACGGTGAGTGTGTTTAAAAGATGAAGTACAACAGTGGCAGGAGGAGGATCTTCATCAGCCTTCTCCCCCTAGCGGGGACTTCTTCCTCCTCCACCGTGCATCCCATGAGCACTGTGGAATCCGTGTACACTGTGATTGAAGTGTGCACAACGAGTCTCCACTGACCTTCCCATGCCGTGGTGTGTGCGGTGACAGCGCACACATCATCTCCACCATCATCACCTACCCTCAGTCGTAGACCATCTTCTTCCTCACTGCAGCCGTTCCCTCGTTGCGTACTTCGCCTGACATGCCACTAGTGCATCCTCTTCCTCCACCTACTACAACAAAGGAGGGAACCCAATACCCTCTCAACCGCGACCGTGTCCATAGCACCTTCAGACCTCAGCCACTGGCCGGGTGCACCACCATCACACCACAGCCGCACGTGCACATTGCGCGCATGACACCACAGCCTTGCGTGCACTCCTTGCATGCGTGTGCGCAAGCTGCAGAAGCCGGTCACCCCTCCCCTCCTTCTCCGTTAGCAGGGGGTGAAGAACCCATCACCAGCGCTGCCCCCTTCATGCAGCTGCCACTCTAGGTCACCGTTGGATGTGCCGACGACGTCAGTGGACTCACCTCACCCTCATGAGGTCGTCCATACCTCCAGCAGCCCTTCCAGCAATCCATGCGCGCACATGCACAACCTGCCGCCGGTGAGCTTCTCCTCTACCGGCCGGCCAACTCCGGCCACCTCTGTCGACGCCACGACTGCCATCGTGAAGCAAACGTGCAGGCCGACCTTTCCTCAAAGCTTTGTCGACTGTCGTTCTTCTTCCCGTACGTAAAGAGGAGAGAGGCAAAAACCTATGTTTTGCATCCAATTAATAATTACAAGATTTAACATTGCCATTCACTATTCCCTTATTTTTCAGGCATTAGTTTTTTGAGGTGCATTTGCATGAATATCCCTCTATTATATGTGAATTACTTATAACTAGATTCTTCTCATGAATGCTATGAAATATGGGATATTGATTGCAATGAACAAGGCCTCTTTTACTGGAAATTAGTATTTACGTTGATTATCATTGCCATGATTACTAATTAACAAAATATTAGGTTGTGGTGATTTTACATTTAAACACCTGCATTTTTTTATCAATTGCTTAGAATGATGATTTATGTTGAAAAAGAATTATAGGAATTAGCATGCACACCCACTAAGGTTCCCGAATAATTGAGGTACCACTCACTAGTATAATAGGCTAATTCTTCCCTGTGGAGTCGACCTAACTATTTTCGTGGTTAGTTTTTGAATATTAAATATTTTGAAAAGTAATTTTGTACCACGCAACGCACTATAACGACACATTATTTTATGTTAAAATTTTTATCAAAAATGAAGATCGCTCTTTCAAAAGGTGCTGTTGCCGAGGAGGAAATATGCCTATTAATTTTTTCAAGAAATTTATATTATTTTTATGCTATTTCTGAAGCTTTTCTGAATTGCTAAACTTGTTTCTGTTTGCATGCAAAATTAAATGAATGCGATGGGAGTGCACGACGAAGGGGATATTTTTGGTGGACCTTGATGCCACCGAGATGATAGCAACAGGAGCATGTGGGCCTTGATCCCACACGTGTGGAAGGAGGATCGGCGACCAGAGACATTTGTTTGCTTCTTTTAGATTTAGATCAGGCTAGATAGACATTAGCATTTAATTTTTGACTTGTGGACCCTTGTTGGGTATTCTTGGGAACGTGTTCCCAGTACATTTTATTTGTTATCGCTCTTATATGCGGGAGCATCTTTTCGGGAGCGTGTTCCCATTTTATTTAGATTATGGTTTATTTGAATTATTTGAGCTGCATATTAGTTAGTTAGTTATTTAGATTAGGTTTGTTTGCTTATTATTAAAATAATAATAATAATAATAATAATAATAATAATAAATATTCGAACTGCCTGCTAGAAGTTGCATATCAATAGGGCGACATCTAGTTTATATTTCTGCATTGCAGACATTTTGCACGAAGAAAGCTGGAGTAAGGTACGTCTTCTCTTTAGCATCAAATACTTGTCATGCATTTGCATTGGGCTTAAATTCAAGACCACTAAAATGTTTGAATCTAATTAAGTGGTCACTTTAAGAAATTGGGACTGTTAAGAGGTTGGACATTAAAATCAGTGGCTTGAAATTGCATGCAAAGGACTTGATTGTGAGATTTTAAATACAAGATGCACATGTGTGTTGTACACCAGAGACACTGTGCACATCACACATAACGTCACTAGATAAATTTCTACCTCTCCTCTTTTGCACCACAAGGGAAGTTAGTCGGAAATCAACAAGCCTATCCACCAAGTTACTTCGGTTCCTTGTGCGTGGGCTTGATTTGAGGCTTCCATTCCTTGCGAGTAGGTTGTAAGCACCAACGAAGGTCGGCCTAGGAAGCTTAATTCCTGCAAAACTTGTTTGGCCACCAACTGAACACTTAATTCTAAGACCTAGAATCTACTAAAAATAGATCCCACTATATTTGCATTTGTTTTGGTAGGGTAGAACTCTCTAGAAAGTTTCTGCTTTTGTTTTGATTTCTTCTTAGTCTTAAGAGAGTTTAACCTATTTGACTTAAAGAAATGGACTATCCTTACTCCTATCATTTTAACCAGGATCCCGTGCCTGAGCATATCCATCCTTTGATGGGTACAATGACAATTCATGGGATAAATCATATTCCTATCCTGGGTGTACTGGCCTGATAACTCCCACTTTTGAGCAGAGCGTAGGAGCGGGATTTTCCACCCCTGGAATCCCGACTACTATGCAAACACCCAACCCTCCCACCGTTCATAATTTTCCTTATCAAGGTTGGACCGATACCCCTAGGCAACCAGAGCCTAAGATTGACTATCCTCAATCTGATAGCAGTAGCCTCTCCTCTTTTATGATAGAAATGCAAAACCAACAAAAAGAAATGGAGTATATGGGAGAGATGTTGAGGAATAGTCAATGACTAAATGAGGAAATTAATCAACTTAGCTACCTTCCTATTATTGATTCTGATCCCTACCCGTACAACATTGATCATCAAAATAATTCTGAGCAAACAAATGACAACAAGGATTCCATTTTGAGTAGTAGCTATCACTTAGACAATCCCCATGAGACACGGCCTCTAGAGGAGAACGATCTTAGTGATTATCCACCCGAGCTATATTGGAGTCAAAAGGAAGAGAAGATGGTACCATCTAAGGACCATGACCCGGTTGACAGTAGTTTTCTTACCCTAATGACCCAAGTCAAGGTCGTGCTAGTCATATTACTTCCCCAATTGATCATGTGGTGGAAACCCATTGTACCCTTAATGAGCCTAATCCTGATCCTCTACCTACGGAGCCAACACCTACCATTCAACATTCGAAGGATTTAAATGCACCCAATGAAGGTGACCCTAAGGGAATGGAGGATGAATTGGATCAATTCTGGTCTCAGGGATATAAAGAGTCTATTTTAGAGGACGAGGATGACCCAATGGAGGAACCCAGACTGAGAGTTTGGAGTGAATCTCAAGGGGATTGTGTTATTTGAGGACTTACCCCTCAAGGATATTAATGATTTAGTGAAATCCAAATTCCTTCATACTTTTGATTTTGAAAATTACCCTCCGCCAAATCAGGAGTTGATATTGGAGGAAGACAAACACAATAGTGAGAAGCCTAGGAGAGACTCTCGGGGACAATACACATCAATTGAGGATTTATGTCCCAAGGAGAACAAAGAATTGAGTGACATAGGCTTACTCCAAAACATCAAGACTGATCCTCCTTTAAAAATAATTGAGGATACTATAGCAACTCCTCTCTTTACTGGTGAATCACATATACACACCGATAAAAGCTTAAGTGAACCAAAAGAATCTGAGGATGAAATTAATGATAATGATTTTATTGCTTCAACCCTGCCATCAAAGGAATTTGATTTGGAGTCCACCATTGATTCACTAGAAGGTGAAAATATGACTCCGATTCTTGAGGAAATCATTAATGATAGGCAGGGTGACGTGAATTTTTCTACAACAGTTAGGGAGAATAATACAAAATCTGAATTGTTGGACTTGACACAAAGTAAGCCCTCCTTGGACTTAACCATTATCGCCCAACACCACAAACAACCCTTACACTCCCTAACCAATCCTTGGATTAGGTCTCTGCTCATATACATTCTTTCTGGGGAGAATATTAGGCCAGTACATCCTCGTGTAGAATGGTGAGTGTGGATTGATGCTTGTACTTTTAGTCTCGCCATTCAAGGGTTTGAAATAATTATGTTTATATCTTTTAAAACCCTTCCTGCTTTGGAGGATCCTTGTTATCCTCTACTTATTCCATTTCGGGAGGTCCCTTCTCATCTTCCTTTTGTTATTCCTAGACCTCTCTAGGTAGCTTGCGAGATTGTTTGCTATCATGTCTTCTAGCGAGCATTTGGAATCACGCTGCATCATTGGCTCGTCAACATCTGTGGCTACCTATTTTCTAGGCCCATGCTGTTACACATATTTTTAGGGCCTAGGTCTTTCTGTTTGGAACCAGATTTATAGGTTCCTTGTAAGTCTGGCTGCTGACAGAAAATGTAGCGCTTATTGGGAGGCAACCCAGCATTCAGAATAACACCTCATCAGGTGATTTCCTTCCTTTCTCCCCCAGTTTTAATTTTATAATGAGGACATTGTAGGATTTAGGCATGGGGGGGTGCATGTTCCATTTTTAGGTAGTATTCATGTATTTAGGTTTGATGCATAAAAAAAAAACCTTGAGCTGAATTGGTTAGTCCCTAGCAGAAAATTTTTTATCAAGGAGGTGTCATTGAAGAATTTCTTCTTAAATTATTTCTGAGTTTAGAATTCAGTACATTCACTTGCACGTAGACTGGGTAAGGGATCTTACCAATAAGCTTTTTTAGTCTACTGAACCCTAGGACAATTAATAGGGAGTCAGGCATGCTATCTTCTATTAGATCCACCTCATATTTGTGAGAAGTAGAGAGATTACTAGTGCACTAAGTCTAGTGCAAGGACTCTGAAGTTCTGGATAATTAGATGATGATACTTCAGAGTTAGGCGTGGTTTTCATTCTCTGTTCCTGTGTGCAAATAGTGTGTGAATTCCTAAGAGTCACCAAATACGGCAGATACACAGAGAGTGAGTTCTAATAAAACTATGACTGTGGTGGATGGTTATGACCATCCTTCATAGAGTCCTCGACTGAAGGAGGGTAATAGTGTCAAAGGTCAGAAATACGATTTCCTATCCATTCTTTCCCAATGCCAAGAGTAGGCACTTCCACCAAATAAGCCACACAATATTCTCTTGACCATCATCATTCCTAATAATGCCTCGTAAATAAAAGTATGCGTCATTTTGTGTTAGTAGTTAAAAAAGAAAAAGAAAGAAGAAGAAAAAAAAGGGAAATATTTATCTTTAGAAAAAAATATTAAAAAAAAGTGAGAAAAAGAAAAAGAAAAGAGTTTGAGTTTGGAGTTTCATCTGTTTGTCATTTTTTTAATTAGATGTCAATGTTTTTGAGGTAACAAAAACACCAATTGCGATCAACCAAATATGACTCATAGCTATTTTGCAATATTTCTAATCGCCCGAATACTGGTTGAGGACTTCTAACTTAGTTGTAGGGTTATTAGGACTCTAATTAAAAGTGTGAATGTTATGTGAGGTCACCAAACAGTGAATACATTTACAAAATTTGGTGAGATTTGTGATCTCAGAAAGAAAAGAAGGAAAAGAGTGAGTGCAGAGGAACATCAAGAGAGCATAGTTTTGTTTAGTTTCTCTCTAGGTTGATTCATTTGATACTCTAGAGATTTAGAGTCTACAGTACTAGACCACATGTAGCACCAGATGAGTGTGAGCCACCAAATATAAATCAATTTGACTATATCTCCTACCTAAGCCAGAAAGTCGGGGTCAAATCTCATATTATTTTCTGCTTTATCCCCTAGGGAAGAAGTTGCCTATCCTAATAAAATGTTTACCAAGGGTGAAGTACGAACTTCAAATGTAAGTTGGCTTTTCACTTTGATCTGTTACCTAGGCTACTATCAATTTACATTTGTCTGGATCTCTAAATTCATGGAATAAGAAAAGAAGAAATCTTTTGGTTACTTCTATTGTTTTTCATTTTTGCTCGAAACTAGCAAAAACTAGGCATGGGAGCGTTCGATGAGACCACAATTGTGGGATATGTAAATACATAAAAGGCTAGTTACTTGATTAATATTTGCACGTACATAGCTTATTCTAACATATAAATAGCTTAGCTTCTAAAATTTCTTGCATGCATATTTCATGCGTATGTAAAAATAGGATAGTATGCATTAGAATATAAGTAGATTAGATTATAATTTAGTTGACATTGGCATGCATACATTAGGTACATTCTCTTGGGTTTTAATATACATATCTCATCTTTTTAATTTTATTCCTGCAGAGCACACGCGTCGACGCACGCGCTGTCACCAACAAAGCGACTCCGCTATCATGTCGAGCTTCTCGCAATTGCCTTGAGATCGTCGTCAAGTTGTTGCCAAATCTTCGGGTGGAAGAAACCAACGGTGAGTGTGTTTAAACAATGAAGTACAATGATTGCACAGCAATCATGGGTCCTAATCAACCTAAATAATGTCTGAACCTATCGTAAATTGTGGATATTGCACTCATATCTTGCATATCATGCATTGCATCAGTCTATTTAGAATAAGATGAGATATCCTGCTAGTTAATGGTTTTTATTGCTATTTACAGATAATAAAGTGATCCAGGATGGAGATAGTGGAATAAAGCAATAAAGGAAGAAGAAGACTGATCCAGATAAGAGGAGTGAGGAGGATAGCCTTATCGCTACCCTTAGAAACCCTAGGACAGCCTTCCCAAACCTAAAACAACCTCCATTAGGGCACCTTAGCCTCAAAACCCAAACATGGATAGCACTATCTATGTTCCTATCCCTCTCCCAAACACTTAGGAACCAAAACCAACCTTAGAAAACATAAAACCCACTCTCCAGCACCTTTTAGGACATCCAGACATCTGGCTGGACGTCTGATTTCTGCAGAATAACAATCCAGGAAGGCAAAACTCATACTGACACGGAATTAGATGTCTAATTTAGTGTCCAGACGTCCAATTTTGTTGTATAAGACGTCTGACCACTATCCTGGACGTCTGATACTGCTGTCTGGTTCCTGATTTTGGTGTTGGAAGCCCTAGCTTGCTTATTTTGACCTAGGAACCCCACCGGACACCCTAGGAAACCTAAGTAGAGACCTCCTAAGCCTAGTCCACTATCCATAGCCCTACTTGTCCTGTCCCCAACCCAATTGAACCATCCCATACCTAATTTGGTCCATCTACAGTTGATTGGGTGCACCCGAGCCCAATTAGATCCACCTAGGATCTAATTAACTCATACCTATTAGGGTTACCCTAGCCTAATCACATGTACACATCTAATTAGACTTGACCTAGACCTAATTAGGTTCACTCCTACCCAATTAGACTTTCCTAAGCCTAATTAGGTCCACACCCACTTAATCTAGATTGACCCAACCTATTTAGCACCTAATCCTACCAAAACCCACAACCTAGCCCTACGAAAAACACACACCCACACACACGCACACCTTCCCATTTTACTCCCACCAAACCCACGCACACTCTCTTGGAAACCCTAACAACTTGTGTCAAGCCTAGATCCAAAAATTGTGGCATTGGCTATTTTTGGAGCCACCAAAAGTGGCAACCAAATGGAGCCTTCCATAAAGGGCAAAGAGAGCTATGAAATTGGACCCTCTCCATACACTCTCCCATCCATACTCTCCACTCTAAACTTGCTTCCACCCTCCAAAACCTGAAGGCCGTCCTCCTCATCCTCCTCCAAGGCTCCATGGACGGCTAGCTAGAGAAGCTTCTCTCCAAAGCTTCAAGGACGGCCATTGGTAGAGAAAGGGAGCAACACCCTCCTCTCTCCACTTAGGTGCACTAGCCCCCATCTTCTTCTTCTTGGATGACCATGAAGGCTCACCCATAGCCTCTTGTGGCCGGCCATCTCTTTTGGTAGGCGTGTAGACGGGTTTGCACACCCAAGGTCTAGCCACACCCTCACACAAGGCCGATGGCCCTAGTGGCAACTTTCCGGTGTGAGGGATTTTCTTCTATTTATATGCTTTCTAGTGTAAATGATGTGTGATAATTTTTTATGCATAAATAATTTCATGATGTTTCTGTGATTGATTGTCCTCATGTTTGCTTGCCTATATGACACTTTGGTTTGTTCACACCATGCACGGCCACCATGGCCTCATGTAGAGGCACATAGTCACTTAGGTTTTTGCTAGTTTACCTAGGTCTAGGTTTCAATTTGCTTTTCGAAATAAAAAAATCAAAAACCAAAAAAGACAAAAATAGTAGCTTAGGTTAGATTTAGGTTATAAAAGCCGATCCAAATCTCGATTCGTTTTCACGCCTCCCAGAGACGAACGACCGGGACTCAAGTTCTAAAAAGAATAAAGATCTATGAGAGTTTCGTTATCACAAATATCTTTGATGAGTGGTTTTTGCGACTATACTACGATTTCCAACGATTTCAAAATACGTGATTTCCATGCTTGTCATACAACAGTGGCAGGAGGAGGATCTTCATCAGCCTTCTCCCCCTAGTGAAGTACAACTGCCGTGGTGTGTGCAGTGACAGCGCACACACCATCTCCACCATCATCGCCTACCCCTCAGTCGCAGACCATCTTCTTCCTCATCGCAGTCGTTCCCTCATTGCGCACTCTACCTGACACGCCACTAGTGCATCCTCTTCCTCCACCTACTGCAACCAAGGAGGGAACCCAACACCCTCTCAACCGTGACCGTGACCATCGCACCTTCAGACCTCTTCCACCGGCTGTGCGTGCCACCATCATGCCACAGCCATGCGCACACTATGCGCACGGCACCACAACCTTGCGTGCACTCCTTGCATGCGTGTGCACAAGCTGCAGAAGCCGGTCAACCCTCCCCTCCTTCTTCGTTAGCAAGGGGTCAAGAACCCATCACCGGCACCACCCCCTTCCACGCAGCTGCCACTCCAGACCACCGTTCGACACGATAATGACGTCAGTGGACTTGCTTCACCCTTACGAGGCCATCCATACCTCTAGCAGCCCTTCTCATAGTCCACGCACGTGCACGCACAACCCGCCACTGGTGAGCTTCTCCTCTGCCACGCCGATCGCTGTTCTTCTCCCCGTATGTAAAGAGGAGAGAGGTAAAAACCTATGTTTTGCATACAATTAATAATTACAAGATTTGCCATTGCCATTCACTATTCCCTTATTTTTGAGGCATTAGTTTATTGAGGTGCATTTGCATGAATATCCCTCTATTCTATGTGAATTACTTATAACCAGATTCTTCTCATGAATGCTATGAAATATGGGATATTGATTGCAATGAACAAGGTCTCTTTTATTGGAAATTAGCATTTATGTTAATTATCATTGCCAAGATTACTAGTTAACATAATATTAGGTTGTGGTGATTTTACATTTAAACACCTACATTTTTTTATCAATTGCTTAGAATGATGATTTATGTTATGAAAGAATTATACAAATTAACCTGCACACCCACTGAGTTTCCCAAATAATTGAGGCAGCACTCACTAGTAGAATAGGCTAATTCCTCCCTGTGGAGATGACCTAACTATTTTCGTGGTTAGTTTTTGAATATTAAATGTTTTGAAAAGCAATTTTGTAGCACGCAACGAACTATAATGACATGTCATTTTATGTTAAAATTTTTATCGAAAAGGAAGATTACTCTTTCACGAACCTTGCCTACCAAAGCAAGGTCACTTCCAACTTCTTCTTCCTCATCGTAGCCTCGCCGTCCACTCCTTCCACACATCCGGTCAGCCAATGCCGGGAGTGGTCTCATTCCCTCTCACTCCAATAAGTCTCTCTTTCTCTCCCTCTCCCTCTCTAGACTAGAATTAAGGCTTTAAAACCCAAATTCAACCACCATATCACTCTCTCCCTCTCTTTCCTCCCCGACTTTGGCCACTCCTCCGACATGGTTGCCCCACCACCACACACATCAAAATGACACACCAACCACTCCACAATCTCTTCCACACTCCCCTAAGCAAAATCCCTCAAGAAATTGAGGACTTTTCACACCCAAAACCCACTTCAGCCAGACCCATCAAAACGCCGTTGCCCTTCTACTATCTGGCCACCCTAGAGCTTGAAACTCCAAATTGTCACCGCCATCATATTCTACCCCTCATTGCGAAGCTAATATAACATCTGATTGGGGCTCTTAGCCCATATTGATTGTTTCAGGCACTTGCTGGATTTGATGTCGTCGCCTCCATCAACCGTTGCTGTCAGCCCACCTCCAACCATGCTTCCACATCCAAGAGTTGCGGTTAGACATCCCAAAGCCACTTGCACCCCCAATCAATCGAAGATACGATAGCGACAACAACGATTGAGGGAATTCCATCATTAGCTACGCGCGAAGGAGAAGCTAGGACATAGTCCCACATCATTAAAGGATAAACTGGAATTGTGTTTATAATGCATTTGTGGTATTGGCTATTTGCCTTAGCACACGAGGTGAGGTCCCTCTCACCACAAGTGTGCACCCTCGCTTGTCATCACATCACTGGGCCTTGCACTATAGTACATTGGGTTCCGTGCCCAACACTTGGGGTAAATTCTGAGGTGTTCTTGGCTTGCTACTTAAGCCATCTGAGTCTTGTGACCAACATGTGATTTGAGGCTACTATTGAAACATTGGCTTTGATATGGATCTGAGTACTATTGAGAAATTGAGTGGGAATTGTGCTTAATTGTGGGGCTTAATTGGTGGTTTCAACCACCATTTTTAAGCTTTCTTTTTGTATTTTTCTCACTGATTATTGAGAAACATTCTTGATTCTAATTGAATATCTTTTTAGTTGCTTAATTCATTGCATATCATTATTATGGATTGATTATTGTGCTCATTATTTCTTATTTTTGACTAGTGATTGATTTGCTACACTTACACCTTGTGAACGATCTTAAAACTCAAGAATTTTTTCAAGCTTTATAAATTTAAATGTAGTATTGATTTTCATCGCTATACTACGACGTAATGTTTTCCTAAACTATGATGATTTTCGACCCAAAATTTTGACACTGTTGCCAGGGAGCAATGCGCATTTCATTCATTAATCACACTTTTAGATCTGGCTCTAACTTGCTATATCTGATTTGTTGTGTTGTTGCAAGTGAATTTAAAGACCAACCCCACAAGCAACCACACTAGGGGTAGGTAATCACATTTCCTTCTTTAAACCCCTCATGTCTTGGAAAGATTGAAAGAAAAATCAATTAGGACCTACTTGCTTTATTTACTTAGTAATCATCATTCAAGTTTCCTGATTTGATTCAATTTGGTTAGTGATCCCCATCCTGATACTTGCACCTACTAGGGAGATAAGGTTCCTTGGGCTATTCACCTTCTTGATTGAACCCAAGGTACGATCTTTTGGAAGATTGGACCTGGAAATAGAGCTGATCTAGGGTTTCCACATTAGGGTTCTAGGAATACACACTTGCATGCTTTAAAAGAAAATATATTTCCCATATCGTGTGTTACTCAAGCCTTGGCTGAATTAATCAAATCAAGTGACCCTAAAATCAAGGTTCTAACAATCACTTGAATCATTAATATTTGGGGATCTAATAACCTGTTTGTAAACCAATTCAGGGTGATTTGTGTTCCTGATCCAAACTCATAACTTTAAGACAGGTTAGGTGAAGTTGGTTCACTTTGTGAATCAACCAACCTCCAAATTAGGTCACAAATCAAATCAACATCAAGTTCAAGTGAAATTTAGGGCACAAGCAGGATTAAAATTGGTAGACCTAGGAGTCAAGCTCATACATTCCAGTCTACTTAGAATCTAAGGAAGGTCGGATAGGGGAAACCCTATAACCAGGGGGACACTCTACTGTGTAGAGGTCTTTGCAGGACTCTCCCTTCCTGGCTATCCATGTAATTCTTGGGTGGGTGAGTTTTTGATCCAGAGGTAACGTCCACCTTGAACCTCCATAGTCACTCAGCATTGTTGGGTGCCTCGATTGGGTCCAATACATATTTTGTCCCTCATCTGATTCCATAGTGCATGTATGAGAGGAGGTCCTTAAGACCAATCTTGAGGCCTCCATTAGTAGTTCACTCTCGTTGGGGTCAAGCCCCAACCCAATTGTTTGTGTTCCTGTTTGATTAGCTCGGGATCTCTTCAGATACTTCCACATCTGAGCCTGGCTCTCCATCATCTGCATCCATGCAGAATCTAGAAGAAGTACCTAATGTTCAAAATCAATTACAGTGCTTTGTTGATCTATTCCATGCATTCATGAATCCCTTGCAACACCTGCAGATGTAAGATTACTACAATCCCACAGTGGTGGCGATCGAACCCAGGGTGTAAATCTCGGCTGGCGACCTGACACTGAATTAAGGCCGAATTTGATTGACCAAATTTCACGACCTCAACTCCGAAGATCCCTTCCAGCACATCAAACAACTGAAACATTTGGCCTAGACTTTTGGACCACCTGTTCAGAATCAGGATATCCTGCTCTTGAAGATGTTCTCCTTCTCTCTTATAGATAAGGCTGCCCATTGGTATCAAACTCTGACTTGACCGATCAACACATTGGAGGAACTCCAATCTGAATTCCTGAAGAAATTTTTCCCAGTTGGTCGCACTAATGCCTTAAGGCACCAGATCACGCATTTCACGCAGAATGCGGGAGAACCACTTAATGAGGCATGGAACCGCTTTTTGGATCTCATGTGGAAATGCCCCCATCACAGAGTTCCTAAATGGGAACAAATCTAGTCTTTTTACCAGGGACTCCATGAGTATATCAGGTTATTTGTCAATGCAACCTTTGGTGGCAACATCATGGGTCAACATGAAGACACCGTTTGGGAGATTCTCGAGAACATGTGCGAGAACTCCATAAACAATGAGTCTATGGGTGTGTTCGATCGGACGACTACCTGTGCATTGACAAACACACGCAGGGCACACGATTACTCATGACCTATCCACATCCATCGACCTGGAGTTGGTGGCCAGTCACCTGGATAAGATCTCCATCATCGAGAAGAAGGTGGACGGATTTACTTGACATCTGCGGAGAGCCACCTCTTCACAGCAAAACACGTATATACAGTCGTCCTCAGGTAGGGAAGTCATGCATAACATTCACCACCATGCATATCAAGGGATGGACATGTATCCAAACCTGTCTGATCCTGGTTTCGGTGGAAACTCTAGACCATCCTACTCTAGTTGGTGGAACTCTGAACCCTCGTACTTTGATTACTCTGGAGTTCCTCAGACCTGCGAGGATCTCAACGCCATCTAGAATGATCCATTCTCCAACACATATAACCCTGGATGGCACAATCATCCCAATTTCTTGTGGACAGGAAATAATCAAAACTCAAGACCTCAATTCCAACCCCGACCACGAACTCCGCGACCATATCAGCCCACTCAGCAAAGGCTCAACCCGAATTACCAATCAGGACCTACTAGGGAAGATCAAATGAACTTGATTTTGCCAGTCGTGATTGACATCCAGAAGACTAATGTGGCTATGCAACAATAGCACAAAGAAGAGATCACAGAGGTTCGAAATCAACTCACATAGATGGCTGGGACTTGCCAGCCTGTTGCACTCCCTTCCCAACCTCTGTCAAATTTGAATAACATACCAAACAAGAGACGCGTTATGAACCTGAATCATGGCCAAGATCATTATGTCTATTAGGGCCCTTCTACTCCATCACCTGACAGGATGGAGGCTTCCTCATTGTATGAGGGATATCAACAGCAACCACCACTCTTTTTGACTCCGAACCCAAACCAGGCTGGCCTAAATGCTATTACTACACGTAGTGGCAAAATGACTTAGGATCCACCTTTTCTTAATCATTCTAGCCCTGATAGTTCAAAGTCTACCCTTAAGATGGTCATCTAGGACGCACCTATCCCAAATCCATAGCCTGAACCAATTCTAGAGGAACCAATAGAAGTTCCATTTCCCAAGGCCTTAACCAAAGGAAAAAGGAAACCCAACCCCGTGGCAGTTGAGGAAGACTTGGTCAAACTCTTTGAACAAGTCCAAATAAACATCCCCATGATGGATGCAATTTGCCACGTACCAGCTTACGTGTGACTTCTAAAGGACTTATGTACACCAAAGCGTAAGCCGCGAAACAAAGATGGGAGTTCTATTGTGTTGTCTGAGCAAAGCTAGCTCTATCATCTTGAGCAAACTCCCACAGAAAGTGAAAGATCCTGGCACCCCTCTGATCTCCTGTAAGATAGGCAACCTAGAGTTTGATTGAGCATTATTAGATTTAGGAGCTCCATAAATCTGATCCCCACATCCCTACTAGATCACTTTGAGGAAACAGAGCTCAAACCAACTCTGGTGACCCTACAGTTGGTTGACAGATCAATTAAGTCACCAAGAGGAGTTCTAGAGGATGTTCTAATTAAGATACAAGATTTCTACTTTCCAGTGGACTTCATTGTATTAGACATGGATACTCCTAAAAATCTGAGAGATACATTAATCATCTTAGGGGGATCGTTCCTAACAACAGCTAGGGCAAACATCAATTGCGAAGAGGGCTAGATCAAGTTGAAATTTGGGAATAAAACATTGAGGGTTGATATCTTTAAGGCCCAGAAAATAATAACTGTGGGGCAATCGAGGAAGTTTGCAACATTAGTTCCTTGGTTGAGGACCTAATTATAGAGGAAAACCTAATTCTCCTAGAACCTCAACCATAAGATCTTGACCCATAGATCGAGAAACTCGAAGCTGATCTAGATCTATCCTTAGCTTCCACCCTATCTTTTGAGGTCATCCTGAACCCCCACCTGTTGCTAATAACCCAATGCTTGAATTAAAGGCCTCCCGGATCATATGAAATATGTCTTTTTGGGTTCAAATCAAACGTTTCCTGTGATTATCAATTCCTGACTCACTCTTGATCAGGAGACAAAGTTGATTTCTGTCCTCTAGCACATCGAAGAGCCATTGGATGGACTATAGATGACCTGACTGGAATAAGTCCCTTGTATTGCACACATCGTATCTATACCAAAGAGGGCTCATAACCATCATGAGAAATGTAGAGAAGACTAAATCCGAATCGACAGGAGGTTGTGAAAAAGGAGATCATCAAGTGGCTTGACACAGGAATCATCTACTCGATCTCTGATAGCCGCTCGATGAGCCCCATCCAAGTTGTGCTTAAGAAGGCAAGACTCACCGTGATTACTACCGACTCTGGAGAAACCATCCTGACTCGAATTGTGAACTCATGGAGAGTCTACATAGACTATCGGAAAGTGAATGCCTCCATGAAGAAAGACCATTTCCCACTCCCGTTCATTGATCAGATTCTTGAAAACTGGTGGGAAATTAGTTTTTCTGTTTCCTAGATGGGTACTCTAGATATAATGAGGTGGCAATCCATCTCGAAGATCAGGAAAAGACCACCTTTACCTACCCCTATAGTGCGTACTCAATCAGCAAGATAACATTTGAGCTTTGCAACACACCTGCCACCTTTCAGCAGTGCATGCTAGCCATATTCTCTGATATAGTAGGTAAATACCTTGAAGTCTTCATGGACGACTTCTCGGTTTTCGGTGAATCTTTCAATGATTGCCTTTTGCACTTGGTCCAGATCCTTCAAAGATGCATCGAAGTGAACCTGGTTCTCTCCTGGGAAAAGAGCCACTTTATGGTTCCTGAGGGCAATGTACTTGGGCACCTTGTCTCTAAGAGAGGTATCCAAGTTGACCGAGCTAAGGTGAATTTGATTTCCAAATTACCTATGATTTCCTCAGTCAAAGTTATCAGATCATTTTTAGGGCATGTCGGTTTCTATCTCTGATTCACATCTGATTTTTCCAAAGCCGGATGCCCCTTAATGAATCTTCTCTCAAAGGAAATGCCTTTTGAGATGACAAGTGAGTGCATTCACACATTTGAAATCTTGAGTGATCGAGTTACCCAAGCTCCAATCCTACAATCCCCTGACTATTCTCAACCTTTCGAGATCATGTGAGATACATTTGACTGTGCAGTAGGAATGGTGCTAGGGTAGAAAATCGACGGGAAATTGGTCATAATATATTATGCTAGCAAGATACTAGGCGAGGCTCAACGTAATTACACGATTATGGAGATAGAGCTACTGGTTGTACTATTTGTTCTGGATAAATTCAGATCATACCTCCTAGGATCCATGTCATCATTTACTCGGATTACACTACGGTGAGGCACTTGCTGATGGATCTTACTGTTGCAAGAATTCGATCTCAAGATTTACGACAAAGTGGGAAAGTAGAATGTGGTAGCTGACCATTTGTCTCATCTTCCTTCTTCGATCATTGACCCATCCGAACCTATCATCGAGAATTTTCCGGATAAGCATTTCTTGGCCACTAATGGACTTCCCTAGTTCACTGATATCGTGAATTATTTGGTTACGGGGAAAGTTCCGTTTGATTGGGCGACCTCTCGGTGGGACAAGCTAATTTCTGATGCCAAGTACTATGTATGGGGGACCCTTATCTATTTCACATTGGTAATGACCAAGTAATCCGAAGATGCATTCCTGACGACGAGGTCAATGATGTCATCTCATTCTACCATGACCAGGCTTGCAGTGGCCATTACTCCAGCCGTAAAATAGTAGCGAAGATCCTCCAGTGTGTGTTCTTTTGGCCCACTATGTTCAAAGATGCACAATCCTACTGTAAGGCATGTGCCCATTGTCAGACCCTTGGCAACATTGGCCCTCGCGATATGATGCCCTTGAATCCGATCATCGTGTGTGAGATCTTTGACGTATGGGAAATTGATTTTATGGGACCATTTCTAGGATCTAATGACTTTGAATACATCTTACTTATTGTCGACTACATCTAGAAATGGATCGAAGACGTACCCACCAGAACCAATGATCATAAAGTTATTCTTCGGTTCATTCAAGGGAACATCTTTTCCAGATTTGGGGTTCTTAAGGCCATCATCAGCGATGGCAGGTCTCATTTCGCAAGTGTGCACTTCCAGTCTCTAATGAAAAAGTATGAGGTGTCGCATCATATCTCGACTCCTTACCACCCCCAAACCAATGGATTAGTTGAGCTATCCAATCGGGAGATCAAGAAAATCCTTCATATTACTATTCAACCTAACAGTAAAGATTGGTCCACCCGACTTCCGGAAGTCTTGTGGGCCTACAGGACCGCCCATATTACCTAGCTAGGAATGTCTCCCTTCAAGCTCATGTACTGAAAGGCATGTCACCTCATTATACAAATGGAGCACAAAGCCTACTGGGCAGTACGAAAGTGCAATCTAGATCTCATGAAGGTTGGAATCCACGCATTGTTGCAAATGAGTGAGATCGAGGAGTTACGCAATGATGAGTACGAGAACTCGCATATCTACAAGAAGCAGGTCAAAGCCTTCCATGATAGGCACATATAGCAAAAATCATTCCATCCTGGTCAAAAAGTGCTCCTCTTTGATAACAAGCTCAAGCTCTTCCCAAGAAAGCTAACATCAAAATGGATTGAACCCTTTCTCGTCTGATGAATCTTCGGAAATGGAGCTGTTGAAATCAGTGAACTTCGCCACGACTCAGAATCATTTGTTGTGAATGATCAGATACTCAAACCATTCCTCGAACTCACCAATTTGAATCTGGATGCAGTATCTTTTGATCTCCATTCTCCCTGAGCCACATTACGCCCAGCTGATGTCATTAAACTTAACACTTAACACTTAACAGGAGGCATCCCGTCATTTTGAAAAACCTGAGACCCTTCTGACCTATCTTTGAGCTGAAGTCATATTGCAACTTAGGGTTCGTCCATTAGAATAGCCAACTCCACCTTTGATACTTGTATCAGAGCTTGAAATTGTCTACAGTAGTCATCTTGACCCATTCATCACCTACCCAAACCTATTCTAATGTATGATCTAAGCTGAACTCGAACCCACCTAATTTACAATGAGGACATTGAAAATCATATGCATGGGAGGGTATTAAAGTGCAAAACACTATAAAATTCGATTCATGGAGGGGTTTCATTCAAAAAAAAAGGGGAAAAGAGGAAGACAATTTTGAGAGCTGAATTCAAAAATTGAGGAAGGAGAAAAGAAAAAATAAAGAAAAAGGAGCAAACAAAAGAAAACATGTTGATAGTCCTAGGCTGGATCGAATGATGAATTAAGAGCTGAAAGGCTAAAACTTAGGAGATAAGTGACGGATACTGACTAGGCCTCTTGGGCCTATTCTAAGGCTTAAACACTAACGTATTTGTTAAGATCCGAATTAATCCTCGAGAGGTTGAGGAAAGTGCTAAGCTGATGTATGTTATTCGACCTCATTACCTGCCCTTTGGTTTGCAAGACTTGGTAACCTAAGCACCCAAAAATCACACACCAGTCTGGTTCAGTGCACGCTTAATGAAATACAATGCCAAAATTATTTTGTTTTGAAAATGTTTTCTCGAAGATCTGGCTTGAGAGTGGCTCGAAGACACAAGTTGATTAGATGAGCTCCCAGCGCAGAAAGGTGGAATGAAAAATACTCCCCTCAAAGATGCGTAATAACATATTGTCTCCTCTGTGCTTATCTCCTAGGATATCTAAATATCCTACAGAGGGCATGTAAGCACCTTGTGCTGTTTCAGGTGCCATGGACAAGACTATCCCGAAATGTTAATTGTAAGGACCTGAATTTAGCTACAGAACACCATGGGCAATGCTATCCCAAAGCATCGAAAGCCAAAGACCCTTCAAGGATTGATGATGGGAACAAGGAATCTGATACAAACCGTGTTTAGGGTCAATCCGATGTTGGATTTAGGGGAATGTACAAAGAAAAGGGAGAAAACTCTTGAAATAAATATCGCTCTCTATCTCTCTTATGAAAAATGCACCGGCAAACTGAACCTGGACTTGCTACGTATACACACAGGTGCTTTAACAATTGCGGTCAATGAACCTCTAGGAAGATTTTGCAGGCTTTAGAAACCTTCGCAGTAGACCCAAGGTTGAGGCTGGTCAAGTCTGCATCTTGGTTGGTACTTGAGTACCTCGAGGCCTATTGTTGGTATTTTGATCTAATTTTTAGAGATACAGCTTAGTAAGGCATCTTGGCAGTTAAAATCTGAGTTAGAGATCTGGTTTGGTCCATAGGATTTTGCTAGGGACTAGCAAAAGCTAGGCATGGGGGTACGATGGCAACACCATCATGGGTCCTAACTAGCCACAATTAGTTAGATTCAACTGATAAATGCTCCTAATTGATCATATGCGAGTCACAATTCCGCATTGATTTGATTTGAGAAGACAAGAAAACATGGATAATTCTATTGTTTTAACAGCACATCACAAATGCATATTAACTACGGGGTTACTCAAGGTTTAAATGAAAGTCAAATGAACATAAAAGACTAAAAAGTGAGTTCACACTGACTGAACCAGGTCTTTAGAACCCAAATTCAACCACCAAATCACTCTCTCCCTTTCTTTCTTCCTCAACTCCTACCATGCCTCCGACGTGGTCGCCCTGCCACCACACACATCAAAATGACACACGAACAACTCCACAACCTCTGCCACACTCCCATAAGCAAAAGCCTTCAAGAAATTGAGGACTTTGCTCACCCAAAACCCATGCCAGCTGGACCCATCAAAATGTTGTCATCCTTCCACCATCTGGCCACCCTAGAGCTTGAAACACAAAATTGTCACTGCCATCACATTCTACTCCTCACGGTGGAGCTAATGAACCATCTGATTGGGGCATTTAGCCCGTATTACTATTTCAGGTACTCACCAGATCTGACATTGTTGCCTCCATCATCTGCTGCTGTCAACCCACCTCCGACCACGCTTCCACATCCAGGAGTTGTGGTTAGACATCCCGAAGCCACTTGCACCCCCAATAATCCGCAGATACAGCAGCAACAATAGCAATTGAGGGCATTCCATCATTAGCTACGTGCGAAGGAGAAGCTAGGATATAGTCCCACATCATTAAAGGATAAACTGGAATTACATTTATAATGCATTTGTGGTACTGGTTGTTTGCCGCAACACATGGGGTGAGGTCCCTCTCATCGTACATGCTCACCCTCGCCCGCCACAACACCGGTGAGCCTAGACCTCAACTCATTTACCCGACGTGACTATCCTAAACTTGATTCAGAAAGAGAGAGAAAGGAAAAATTTTGAGGAAGGAAGGGGGTTTTTGCACTTTAGCACATTGGGTTCTGTGATCTACACTTGGCCAAATTCTGAGGTGATCTGGGCTTGCTACTTAAGCCGTCTAAGCCCTATGACTGACATCTGATTTGAGGCTACTGTTGAAACATTCTTTTTGATATTGATCTGAGTACTTTAGAGAAATTGAGTGGGAATTGTGTTTAATTGTGGGGCTTAATTGGTGGTTTCAACCACCATTTTTAGGCTTTCCTTTTATATTTTTCTCATTGATCCTTGAGATACATTCTTGATTCCAATTGAATATCTTTTTAGTTGATTGATTCATTGCATGTCATTTTTATGGATTGATTATTGTGCTCATTATTTCTTATATTTGACTAGTGACTGATTTGCTACACTTGCTATGTGCGAACGACCTCAGAACTCAAGAATTCTTTTCAAGCTTTATAAATTTAAATGTAGCATCGATTTTGATCGCTATACTACGACGTAATGTTTTCCTAAACTATGACAATTTTTGACCCAATAGAAATACACACCTAGTGTGTTGACCTCATGGTAGAAAAGTAATGAGGATAAAGCTGCCAAGTCTTAGTATGGCCTAACCGAAGACAGGTTGTCTTTGAGAGAGTTAGAAATATTGTGTCTTTTTGAATACAAGGAATCAACTTAGTTATCTATCGAACGAGTCACATAAAAGTCACACACAAGATGCTTGTTTCTCACATTCGATTCGAATCTTGGATGGGTCGACTTAGTCAGAGAAAGCCACTTTGGCAACCCAAGTCTAATGGCTAATAAAACTTTGTTTTGATTTGGAAGGACTGGATTTGAGTTGGTACCTTAAAACTATTGTGTCTTTGTCGTTAAGGATTTTTCCACAATTTCCTTTTGTTAGTGAAAACTCTTATTGGGATTATTGATTTAAATTGGCTTAATTCTTTGACAACACCTTTATATATAAAAAAAATCTTACATAAAGAAAACTCATGCATTGTGATTTTCACATATTTTGGCAGGTTTTTCACATGTTGATTTTGCTAAGGACTAGTAAAAGATAGACATGGAGGTGTGATAATAGCCTAATCGACCCAAGTCTAATGGCTAATAAGATTTTGTTTTGATTTGGAAGGACCGGATTTGAGTTGGTACCTTAAAACTATTGTGTCTTTGTCATTAATGATTTGTCCGCAATTTCCTTTTGTTAGTGAAAACTCTTATTGGGATTATTGATTTAAACTGGCTCAATTCTTTGACAACAACTTTATATAAAAAAAAAAATCTTACATAAAGAAAACTCATGCATTGTGATTTTCGCATGATTTTTGCATGTTTTTCGCATGCTGATTTTGCTAAGGACTAGCAAAAGATAGACATAGAGGTGTGATAACAACTTAATTTATTGCCCTAATTGGCTTAGTCTAGGGCTAACTCCTTAATGAAATCTCACATTTAGAATGTAAATATTACATTTAGAGCATGCATGCATATTTAAGCTTTATGTTTATTTTATTCCAAATTATCTAATTTTATACTTTTTTGAATAATGCAGGTACAAGATGTAGAGAATAATATGGAGTCATAAGCAGGATGGAAAATAAAGCTACAAAGCTAGGAGCTGGTTGATGGGCAAGACATGATTGAAGAAGAAATGAAGAGCCAATTAAAGAAGAAGAGAGAGAGGCACTGGGATAACCTAACCTTACCCTTATAACCCTAGGATATCCTTATCGCAGAACCTAGCCAACCTATTCTAGATCGAATTCCTAACCTAGAACCTAATTAGGATTCCCTTAACCTATTTAGAAACTTCCCCAACCCAATTACACACGAAGACCTGGACCAACACTCAAATTGGACATCTAGACACCTCTATGGACATCTAATTTGGTAGACCCAACATCAAAATCCTTCCCAGATGCACCTGTAACCCATAGCTTTGCTTTGGATGTCCAAAACACCCTCTGCACATCTGATTTTGTAGTAGAAGATGTCCAAACACCTTCCTGGATGTCCAGAACTCTTCTCAAGTGAGCAAAAACCACCGAACATGGCCTTATTTTCTTAAAACAACCCAAAACACCATCCATACTCTATCCCTAAGCGTAGAACCTATCCTTTCCTAAAACCTACACCTAGGAACATAGCTCTTAGGCTTTAGATCCTATCCTCCCAACCTAGGTTGACTATTTTTAGAAAACCACCATCCTATCCTAGCCTTACAACCTAGATCCTAAGGTCCTTATTTAACCAATCCTATGCATCATTTTTTATGGAATTTAAGCCATCCAAATTAGTGATCCTAGGCACCTTAGATTGACCAACAGGAAGACACCTACTTTTCTATAGAAGGACCCAGCCTTCAGCCCTTACAGACTAATTAGCCTTAGTATGGCCAGCATAGTCCATGCCCTCTCTCTCCGAGCTCTCTATCTGGTCTTCTTCTCGATGCCCTGGATCTAAAGCTCTGCCAAGTTTCACACAAGCATCCCTTAAGAGGCTCTACGATATTTCTTTCTTTCTCTTTTCCTCTTCTTTCTTTCAATACTATGTTTTTATTCTTTTTGTAAGCTTTCCTCTAAAGTTCATGAGTTAAACTTTTCAAGATTAGCAATAAAGAGCATTATTCAATGGAAATCTTATCTCTCTTTGTGTTTTTATTAGAGTAGAATATTGTGAAAGGTTTTAAGAATTCTTGATTTGCCTCCCTGCGAATGACTCAGGGCTTACCAAATTCTAATCTATAAATCTATTTGATTACATGCATGCCCCTAACTTTCTTGTCTTCTTCACATAAAGCTCCCTGCCACCTGTATGCAACTCATTTCTTAATTACGAGGTCAAAACCCAAACAAAGCAACTTTGACCATGCATTTCTCTGGCAATCAGCAACCAAATCCTTCCAAAATTGGAAGGATTGATCATCAAGGGATCCTCTTCCCTTCTAGATGCATCCTAGATCCTAAATCAAAGCAGGAAGCTACAACAAACTCAAGGAAATTTAGGATTCCTAGTTTCCAGAATCATGATTCAAATGTGTGATTTCTTCCTAATTGAGCTTGAATTTGAGCTCTATATAAGCTCTACCATGTTCCTAAGTCAAGATCAATCGATTCTATGCTAGATTTCCCCTTCTTCCTTCTTCTCTTACCATAAGCTTCGTTTAGCCTGGAGATATCCTCAATCTCCTTCCTTCAGCTATCCAACAGTCAAATTGGACGGCCCATGATCTTCCTCTCTCTTCCACACCTGGTGTACCAAAGCCAAGGCTCCTTCCTCCTTTATCGTTGCTGCTTCTCATCATTGAAGGATTCATCGTCCTCAACTCCAGCGAAGAAAGCCACCAAGGATTCCTCCTTTTTTCGTCCAGTAGAGTAGCTTCTCTCACTCCTCTCCCTCTCTAGAATAGGATTAAACTCCTAGGATTTAGTCTTGACTGCATATTCACCACTCTCCCTCTCATCTTCTCCATCTCTAGCCATGCCTCCAATGTGGTCGCACACACGCTACACCACATGAAACAAAACACCAACACCACCACCACAACCATCCTCACGCTCTAGCGACCAAAAGCCCTAACCTTATTAGGACTTCTAGCCACTCCACACTGCCATCGACCAACCCACCATCCACCTGCACATTCCACCTCCGATCGACTTCCAGGCACATCCAAACACCAAATTACCATCACCACCACACTCCACAAGCTCCAACGATGCATATGAACATCTGACTTGGACCAAAGGCCTATGTTAGTGTCTCTAGGTAATCCACATCGTCGATGTCATCTCCATGATTGACATTTGTCTCTGACAAACTACAAGCCAAAGTCTCACCTCTGACAGCTGCGAAATGCTTCCATGAACCCTTGTAGGCTTCCATTTGAACAAAACAACAACAACAACAGCAACTTCAATTTGAAGAACCAT